>OV702289.1:5000000-10000000 GCA_916181665.1 Avena sativa
TGTGATTTAAAGTGGTGTCACAATTTAATAAGGTTTTACCCTTTTATTTTAATTAATTAAAGTGGCTAGAAATGCTTATGTAGCATTCTTTTATTACTTGAACATTATTTCTGCAAGTAAACCTATATATTTTTATATATTCTGAAAGGTATGGTTAAATGTGATTTTTGAGAGTTGGAATCAACTCAAAAGCTATTATGGTTTAAATTTGAAAAATGTTTGAATGCAGAAAAGCTTCTGCCTTGTTATTTTTACCATGGGTGATCTATAGATCCAAATGACTTTAATCCAACGGGCTTGGATTCAGCATTCACAGGCATTTCCAACAAAATTGGTTTCATTCAATTTGGTGCACTGAATCGATCTGGGTTAATTTTTGAAGTTGGGTATAGAAGTGTGTTTGAAATGAAATAGAAAAAGTTTAATTTGAATAACTGGGCTGCGCGGGAAAAGTTACTGGGCCGGCCTGCTAAGCGCAGTTCTCCTGCGGGCTGCTTAAGTGGGTGTCCCCACTCGTCAGTGACACGGGGCTGGGCGAAGCGGTATGGGGCGACGTGGATCGTTCGATCTAGTTCTAATCTAACGGCTGGGAGTCATCGTCGACGCGAGACAACTCCGGCGAGAACGAAACCTAGCGCGGCCAGTGAGGGTCGCTGGGGGCTCACCGGGGTACTGGCGAGGGTCGGCGAGGCGGGCGAACGACGAAGTCGACGACGGCGAACTCAGGGGTGGTCGCGGCAGCTCCTGGGGCGGCTCCAATCGCTGGCTCCCTTCTTCTCCGGCAGCGGCAGGCTCCAGTGAAATTCCGGCGAGGTGGTGCTCGCCTTGCTCTAAGAATGGTGTGGCACGATCAGTGAGGAGAGGGGAGTGAGATGGTGTGAAGAAATCGTGTGGGGGGTGGCCTCTATTTATAGTCGAGCTAGGGGACCGTCGGGGCGCACGGTGAGCTCGTCGGGGGCGAGGTTACAGGCGGCTAAAGGCATGGGCAAGGGTAGGGGACGGTGCGGTGTCTCCTGGCGATGATCAACGACATGGTCTCGAGGCATGGGGAGGTGTGGTTTGGTCTGGAACGAGCGGTGCTCTGCGCGGCAGAGGCGGCGTCTTCGACGGCGGGCGGTGGCTGTGCGACACGGGGAGGAAAACGGGGATGTCTGGCGGTCTCCTGGGTCGGTGGGGATTGTGCATGCACGCGGCGGCAAACGGGGATGTCTGGCGGTCTCCTGGGTCGGTGGGGATTGTGTATGCACGCGGCGAGGGCGGCGCGCGGTCTGTGGGTGATGGTCGAGGGTGGCGCTCTGGCGCACGCTCGGCATGGTCTGGGCGCGGCTTATGCGCGTGGTACAGGGCTTGGCAACGCTCGCGGCTGGGACAGTGAGTGGCGGTGGACGGTGGGCTGCCTCCCAGACATGCTGGCTAGGCTTGCTGGTGCTCCTAGCTTGCTGTCGACTATGGGGTGGCAAGGGGGTGCTCGGCTATTCACCATTGATGACAATGGCAAGCTCACAGTGGTGCTAGTGCCTGGCTAATCTTCCTAGATGATCTACTGAGTTGTGTGTGAGCTAAATGGGGAACCAGTTAGGCAAGAATCACTGCTCACAATAGTGTTTGATGTTTGTTTGATTTGTGTCTGCAACCTGTTTGATGAAATGGCCGCATGAAATCAAGTTTTGAATTTTGAAATGATTTTTGGTGGGTTTGCTAGATTGGTGCTGGTGAGTTTGCAAATGCTTGGGTTTTGAATGTTGAGCTTGTTTGAGTGGTTTTTGAAAAGTGGGATCTTCCCATATGATAAAGAATCAATTTTGAATTGTCATTTAAACTATGCATTTGAAAGTTTCTGGATGATCACAAAGTGGGCCTTGATACCTTGTTATGAGTACATTCAAGGGGTGCAAAGATCCAGAAAAGTTTCTGTTAGGTTCTGAAAGTTTGAGACAGCCAAAGTAGGCATGGGAGTTAAATTGGCCAAAATGACCATTCATTTCATATATGTGTTTTGATTTACTTCTCTTTAGGAAAAGTGTGGGAAATGTTTTAGATGATGTTTATTTCACCTAAGAAACATTTTACAAGCAATGGAACAAACAAACCAGGTGGTTTTAAAAGAATTCAAAATCCATGCATACACCTATGCATGCATTCATGATTTCATTTAGAAAAGTTTTTGTTAACCCTAATTTTGATGATTAGAATTGGATGATCCAAGCATAGTATTTTTGGGATGTTACAGCTCCTCTCTCTGTTAAGCCCAGCGGTCCCAGCATGACGAGTCGTACGACTCGGCCGCCTTCTCCTCCGCCTCCTAAGGATACCAGAGTTCCGAGTCCTGCTCGCGTTGCTTCTCCTCCTGCTCTGAATCAGATGCCACCCCGCCATGATGCGCCTGAGATTTCTCCTGTTGATGCCGATACATCTCGGCCCACAGATATTCCTACCGAACCTGCTGCCTCCTCCGTGAACCCCGATGGTTCTGTTGAGATTCCTCCGACCCCCGCGGTCTCTACTGCGACACCAACTCCAGCCAAGGATATCAATATCTCGGCGCCCTCTGCAACCGTAATTCCTCCGGCTCCCAAGGACGCTGCTCCAAGTGCCGAGGTACCGGCTCCTACTGACGCCTCTCCTAAGGCAAGAAAGGCCGTTGTTACCAAGCCTTTGCCCTCTCAGAAAGGACTTTCCAGCTCATCTCAGCCTACAATTGCTGATGCGCTGCGCAAGGGGGTTTCCTCTGCCAAGAGCACTGTTACCCCGGCTGCTGATAAACAGCTTGCTCTCCACAAGAGTCCGGCGGCGGCGGTTGTTACCCAACATGTCCGAGGTAAAGTTCTGACTCGCACGGATAATGGGAACAGTCTCGGCTTGTTGGTCGAGTATGCCAACAATTGGAACGCTGCCGATCAGCTCGAGGGTAATCCAAGCAGCCAGCCGTTTCAACTCTCCGATATCAGCAGCCGCCTGCATCAAGCTGCCAAGATCGTTCTTGAAAGTGACAAGATGAATGAGGTAATTGTTTTTATGGAGTTTTGATTAGTTCTCCGGATGCTATTTTACATACTCTAGTCCCCGAAGCTTGCAACCGAATAGCTTGTTATTCGTTTGGAAGTTTTATGATGCTTTAGTTAGTTCAGTTTTGTCTTAGAGTTCGAACCTCCATCCAACTAGATCTGCATTAAATTCTGCTTCATTTGGGTCTGTCTGAACCTTGAACATCCAGCCACCTAGGTCCGAGTTAAGTTTTGCTTTACTCGGATCTGTCTTAGCTTCGAATATCCAGCCACCTAGATCTGGGTTAAGTTTTGCTTGACTCGGATCTGTCTTAGCTTTGAATATCTAGCCACCTAGATTCGGGTTAAGGTTTGCTTGACTCGGATCTGTCTTAGCCTTGGATATCCAGCCACCTAGATCCAGGTTAAGGTTTGCTTGACTCGGATCTGTCCTAGGTTCGAATATCCAGCCACCTAGATCCGAGTTAAAGTTTGCTTGACTCGGATCTGTCCTAGGATCGAATATCCAGCCACCTAGATCCGAGTTAAATCTCGCTTCACTTGGATCTGTCTTAGCTTTCAATATCCAGCCACCTAGATCCGAGTTAAGTCTTGCTTGACTCGGATCTGTCTTAGGTTCGAATACCTTATTACTATTTGCTTTATTGCTTAGGTTGCGCATGACCGGCGGACCGCCGAATTCCAAAGGCTGCTTTTTGCGCATAAAAAATTGCAAGAAAAGTACGAGAAGGTTATTCCTGTGGTGAAGAAAGCTGGTAAGTCGACAAACTCTTGCGTCATCTCCGAAGCTCTTATTGTTTTGTGCATGAGATGTTGGCTCACTTTGTTGGTAAACAGGGAACATCAATAATCTTAACATCCGTCTTGAGAAGAAGGTCAAGGCCCTGGAAGGTTAGTTACACTTTTACTTTATATACTGAAATGTGCACTAAGTTTCTTTTAACTCTTTTGGCTTTGGTAAAGCCGAGTTACAAACTTTTGCAGCATCTCACCAAGATTGCACGCCCATGCCTGATGTGATGCTGCATTTTTTAGAACAAAGCGCTACTCACTCGGCGCAGCTGAACGATAAAGATGACGAGATAGCTCGCTTGCGTGCCGAGGTGGAGTCCCTTAAGCTCTCTCAGAAATCTGAATTAGAAAAGGTCGACCAGGAGTTCTCCAAGGAGAAGAATCGGCTATCTCTGCAATTGCAGAAAAATAAAGAGCTCCTCGAGGCTGCCGAACTGAAGACATGGGGGATGAGCGAGGAGATCACCCGCTTGGAGAAAAGCAAGATTGACTGGGCTAAAGATCTTCAGATAATGCTGAGCTATATTCATCGTAAGCTTCTGACCGCGGCCGAGTTATCTTTTTCCCTTTCCTACTGCTGACTGACGCACTTGTGTTTTGCGCAGACCATTTTCCAGAAGCTAAGCCCGTGAGCTCTAAAGCGGTGATTAGTGCTCGTGTGCGCCGAGGTGTTCCTGCTAATGCGGACTCAGAGTACTCGATGGAAGATTTCTTGGTTGCTGTTGGCGCTGCAGTTGGTCCGATGAAGATTATGGGCAGGGATTTGGTGCAGGAAGCTATCCGAGCCTACCATGTTCTCTGGCCAAATACTTCTGGGACTCCTAATATTGATGAGGTCAAATTATTGGTGGAAAGATTAATGGCATTTGAGAGACAACTAAGTCTTTGGAGGGAATCGGCCGGACAAGCTGGTGCTGATATGGCTCTTACTGTCATCATGTCATGGTATGAAGATATTTCTCTTGATACTTTGAGAAATTTGTGCACTGGTTCTCGTTGGGTTGAGGACCCAGACTTTGTCGCTCTCCGGCAAGCTCATGCCTACCAGATTGTTGAGTATGTCGACATGCATAACTGGAATGAAGGTCCGAGTTTCCTTCCTAACCCGGAGGACGAGGTCAAAGTTGAGGATGCCTCGGATGATAACTCAGCTGAACAGGGCGAAGATGAGGGTGACTCGGCTGCTTCTGGTGATTCCAGTTCGAGCTCGGATGGCAACAACGACGCGAGATCCTCCTCCAAAGGTACTGGGCATTCCACTGCGCAAGCTGACGCTCCTCAACAGCCTCGGGCTTTGAAACACAATTTCTTAATCCCTAGTGTTTTGTGTGTTAGATAACAATACCAAGGATCATTTAATGTGTGTTGAAGTGTTGCAGCTCTATTTGAGAATAAAGGGAAAAGGACTCTGCCTTTGGGGGCGGATAATCTGGCCCCACCAGGGGCGGATAATCCGCCCCTCCCTTTGCCCAAGCAGGCGCAAGCCCCAGAAGGGGGGGCAGAATTTTGGCCCCGCCGGATAATCCGCCCCTCAGGGGGGCCGGATAATCCGCTCCCCCTGCTCATCGCCAAGGCGCAAGCCCCAGAGAGGGGGCGGAGTTTTGGCCAGACTTTCCGGTCTGGCCGGATAATCCGCCCCCCAAGAACTTCACCAAGCTTCACCAAGGCGCAAGCCCCAGAGAGGGGGCGGAGTTTCCCCCGGAGAATCCGCCCTTGGGGCGGAGTTTTCCCAGGGGGCGGATAATCCGCCCCAAGTGGGGGGCGGATAATCCGCCCCCAAAGTTGTGCAACGGCCAGATCTGGGGAGGGGGTATTTAAGCCAGCCATCCCCCTCCTGCCAGAACTCTTGATTCATCTCGAAAAAGAACAGATCAGATCTGAAAGCTTCATCCAAGAGTGCTCCACCTAGATCCACCCAAAGGCCCCATCCCTTGGGGAATCGAAGGAGGAGAACTCGATCTTCATCATCAGCAATCAAGCGCTTCATCTCCTCTCCATTCATTTGGAGAACCTCCGATCTAGTATTTCTTGCAAATATCTAGATCCTCGTTTTTGTTTATATTGATAAACCTTGTTCTTGTGGCAGCTTGTTGTCATCTCGGGAGCCCCCAATTCGGTTGTGGGTGTGTGCCCCGATAGTGTTGTAGAAGGCACCGGTTCCCGCCTCGAAGGGATCCAATAGTGGAGAAGGTGGATCAGGCCTCTCGTGGCGAGATCCATCGGAGAATAGGGTGAGGCCTATTGTGGCGTGGTGGTCTTAGAACCGCCCACCCCTCCAACGCAGATGTACTTCCCTTAACAAGGAAGGAACTGTGGTAAAACAAATCCCTGTGTCTCCGCGTGCTCCACTACGGTTTCCTCGCTCCTCTTTTACGTGCTTAGTAGTTAGGGTTACATATAGGGAAATTCTCGTAGTTGCATATCTAGAGAATTTACTTTGTGTCAAGCCTAAAATTGAAAAAGTATTAAAAATTGGTTAGCACCTATTCACCCCCCCTCTAGGTGCCCATACGATCCATTTCAATTGGTATCCGAGCCTCGGCTCTTATTTCGGGCTTAACCGCCTAAGAGAAGTATGGGTTCCAAGGGAGATGGGAGTGATGCTCCGGAGGTAGTCACCATGAACGATCTCAAGATGTTGGAAACAACCTCGTGAGTTCAATGGAGGCTAAGATGGAAGAGATGCGTCAATTGATAATGCGTCTCTCCACATCCGCAGCATCACCTCCATCTAACTCTGAGGATACCACTCCACAATCCAAGGAAATGGGTAAAACTGTTTCCAAAGATAACGAAGTGGTAGGTGATGATACTAGTAAGAGCTCCTCCTCGAAAAAGGATAGCGGTAAGGATGGATACAATGAGGTTTCTCATGTGTATTCCCCTGATCCGCCTATTCCTCACCCACATATACATAATAGGGGTGATCCACCCAAACTTTCAGCATCTACTTTCTCTCAATGGCAATTTTTGATGAAATCTCATGTGTGCAGTTCCTCCATAGAGTTGTGGAAAATCATCGAAAATGGTATTCACGTTGGAAATCCTAACAATATCACAAGGAGAGAAGTGGTCGATAGCCAACTCAATGCTACAGCTCTACACATGATACAGCTTGGTGTGGGTGACAAAGACATGCCACACATTCAGCATCTTAGCACAGCTAAATAAGCTTGGGATGCTCTCACCGATCTCTTCATCGGAAATGAAAGTATGAGAAGGAATAGATATGATGCCTTGAGCAATGAAGCTGAAGGATTTTATATGCTGGATGGAGAAGACCACGAGGACATGTATAGGAGGCTCAAGGCAATAGCCACAACCTTCAGAAACCACGGTGCAACTCATGTTGATGATGCTTGGATCAAGCGCAAGTATGTCAGTGCTCTTATGCCATTTGAGCCCACAGATTTGAAAAGTCTCCAAGGTAGGCATAACTATCACCTCATGTCATCCAATGAGGTAATGCAAGAAATGGCCGCCTTCAAAGTGGCTGCCAAGAATGCCGAAGATGCTCGTGCTCGAGCTATGGGGATGCAAAAGGGGGTCAACATGGCCTTGAAGACTAGTGTGATTGATCATGATGAATATGCGGTAGAAGGTCTGGACTGTCCCGAAGATATAAAAAGGATCCACGGACAATACTTGGCTCTTTATGCAAGAAACTTTTGGAAAGATCCAGCCAAGGCTAAAGCTGAACTAGATCGCAAGAGTGGAGCCTATGGAAGAAAAGAAAATGGTCCCAAGCTGAGAACATGCTTTAATTGTGGTGACCGGCTGCACTTCGTAGCTGAGTGTCCATATCAAAGTAGAGAGGATAATGGAGGAAGACTCATTTTCAAGGACAAATCAAAAGCTCCACGTAAGAAACAGTTTGTAAAGAAGAATGCTCCTTTCAAGAAGCAACCAAAGATTGTTCTAGTGGCTCAAGAAGAATATTCATCGGGGAGTGAAGATGAGGACGAGGACGATAGCTCTCAAGAGGTGGCTGCTATAGCCACCACATCTACATCAACGTCTCTCTTCGACTCTCCGAACGAAAACATCATCAACAAGAATGCTACTTGCCTCATGGCAAGAAGCTCCGAGGTAACTTGTTCTAACTCTTCTTTTCCCAAGGCTATGATAGACATGGATGATCCTGCTAGTCTTAAGGTTAAAGAAGAGATTATTGCTTTGGATTATTTCTATACTAACCTGCAAGGTGAGCACAAAGTTCGTTTTGAGGCTCTTATGGATCAGCTGGCCTAAAACGAAGCACTCCTCAAAGAAAAGGGCAGAATTGAAAGGGAGGATGCAATGGAAATTGCATCCCTAAAAAATGCTCTTGAAGAAGAAGAAGCTCGGGTCTCTCTTGAAGAGAGGCTTGAGTCTATGGAAGAGTCACATGAAGAAATTGTGACTAAACTCGTTAAGGAACGTGACAATGCTGTCACCAAGGCAAAGAAGTTAAAGAAGGAAAGGATTGACTTTGGGGCTGCTCATGATAGACTCTCCGAGGAATTGGAGAAACTTGACAATGCTCACAAGGCGTTGAAAAACGAGTTCTCTATTCTCAATGAGTCACATGATCAGCTTCAAAGTCGATTGGCCGAATATGATACTCCTAGCTCGTCCAACTCAACATATAGTAACAAGAAAAATGCTAGTGTGGAAAAAGGAGTGATCAAGGACATCACTACAAAGGACAAAGGTGTGCTTGATGAAGTCCTTGGCAAGCAAAGGTCAAATCATGGTAAAGAGGGACTTGGGTATGTCACCAAGTCCAAGAAGAAGAAAACCAATAAGAACAAGACCAAGAATGTGCAATTAAAGACAAGCACTGCTGAGAAGGTTGTCACACAAGACAAGACTAATAATATTGGTTTTGCAGGGTCTCACAATCCGAATTATGAACTCTTTTGTGATGACTATGGTGATGTTTATGCTTATTATGTTGGTCCTTTTGATGAATATATTGCTTGGTCTATTTGGGTCCCAAAGACCCTTGTTACTAACATGAAAGGACCCATTGAAAAATGGGTACCTAAAACCAAGAAGTAATTTTCTTGCAGGGCTATGCTTCCGGTGGGTCGAAATGGGTGCTGGATAGTGGCTGCACTAGTCATATGACCGGAAGCAAGGAGATCATCATGGAGATGCGTCCAAATCTTGATAATATCACAGTCTCCTATGGTGATAAGTCTAAATCTCAGGTATTGGGTCTTGGCAAGGTTGTGGTTGCCCACGATATCTCTCTCGTGGACGTCATGCTTGTTGAGACCCTTGGCTACAATCTTCTTTCTGTTCGTGCCCTTGGCAAGATGGGTTTTGCTGTTTTTATCGATGATGATTTGGTGGTACTCTTATGGAGCAAGTCTCTAAAGGTCGCTTTCGTTGGATACGTCGAAAATGACCTGTATGTGGTGGACTTCTCGGGGAAAACCACTTCGGGTCCGATGTGTCTATTCGGAAAGGCCGACGTGGGCTGGCTGTGGCATCGCCGTTTAGCCCATGTCAACATGAGAACTTTGCAAAGTCTCCAAAAGGGTGGCCACATACTTGGACTAAAAGACAATGTCTCTTTTTCCAAAGATCGTGTTTGCAGGGCTTGTGTTGAAGGAAAAATGCATGATTCTCCCCACAAGAGGAAGACTATTGTGTCATCAAAGAGGATCTTGGAATTACTTCATGTGGATTTATTTGGTCCTCCTTCTCATGCAAGTCTTGGTGGGAAGAAATATTGCTTGGTCATCGTCGATGATTACTCAAGATATACATGGGTATATTTCTTCAAGCTGAAAAGTGAGACTCAACAAACTGTCATCGACTTTGCCAATGAAGTTCAACGTCAACACAATGTTCCCATCTTGGCAATTAGAAGTGACAACGGCACAGAATTCAAGAACTACACTTTAAACGAGTTTCTTAGCGAAGAGGGGATTAGACACCAATATTCCGCTGCGTACACCCCTCAACAAAATGGTGTAGCCGAGAGGAAGAATCGGACTTTGATGGATATGGCAAGATCTATGCTAGCTGAATTCAAGTCTCCTTATAATTTTTGGGCTGAAGCCATATCCACTGCTTGTCACTCATCAAACCGGCTCTACCTTCGGAAGATCTTGGACAAGACCCCATATGAAATACTTACCGGTAACAAACCCAACATCTCATACTTCAGGGTATTCGGGTGTAAGTGTTTCTTTCTTATTAAAGGTGTCCGTTTGTCAAAATTTGAATCCAAGGATTTAGAAGGTATTTTTGTTGGTTACGGTGCCGAATCCCACACTTATAGAGTCTACAACAAGCTCACTGGGATTGTTGTAGAATCTTGTAGTGTGGAGTTCGATGAAAATAACGGCTCCTTTGTAGGGCAAGTTGATGTTTGTGATGCAGATGTTGAAATACCCCAAGATGCCATAAGAAGAATGGGCGTGGGATTTTTCCGCCCCATTGAGGAACCCCTTGTGGCGGATCGGGAAGGACAATGCTCCACACATGTGGAGCCCTCATCTACACAAGATCAACAAGCTCCTACCGTTGGAGACAATCCTGCATCAACACCACAATCTGCTGAAGACCATCTGTCCACTGGACAAGCTGGTAGTCCCAGGCCAGACTATCCGCCCCCTCCAAGGGGCGGACAATCCGCCCCTGGCACTCCAACTCGTTTCAGGGGATCCGAAGGAGAAATCAACATCTATGAAGCTCCCAGGCCGGATTCTCCGGCCCCCAGGGGCGGAGTATCCGTCCCTGGGTCTCCAACTCCAGTCAGGCTTTCTCAGGAAGATGGTTCTAGTACTTCACCTCCCAGGCCGGATAGTCCGACCCCTCCAAGGGGCGGATTATCCAGGTCTGAAGAAAATGTTCAGCAACAATCTTCTGGCAGTAACGGTGACCAAGATCAAGGGCAAGGCAGTAATCAAGACAAGGATACAACTATTGAATCCACTCCTCCTAGAAACAATAAGGACATTGAGGCTCGTCGCAAGGCTCGTGCTGATCGCAACCTTGAACTAAGAGGTCACACTCTTGACAAGGTTGTTGGTGATTTACGACGAAGGGTATCCACTAGAAGAGAGCTTGCAAGCTTCTGTGATCATCAAGCTCACATTTCCATGGTTGAACCGAAGAAGGTTTTTGATGCTCTTGAAGACCCCGATTGGGTTGTCGCAATGCATGAAGAATTAAATAACTTCGAACGCAACAAAGTTTTGAAGCTCGTAGAAAAACCAAAGGATTGCCGCAATGTTATCGGCACCAAGTGGATCTTCAAGAACAAACAGGATGAAAATGGCATTGTTGTGAGGAATAAAGCACGACTCGTGGCTCAAGGATTCTCTCAAGTGGAAGGAATTGATTTTGGCGAGACCTACGCTCATGTGGCTCGCCTTGAGTCCATCCGTATCCTTCTTGCATATGCAGCCCATCATAATTTTAAATTACAACAAATGGATGTTAAGAGTGCTTTCCTTAATGGTCCTCTACATGAGTTAGTATACGTCAAGCAGCCCCCGGGGTTTGAGGACCCCAAATTTCCGAACCATGTCTACAAACTCGATAAGGCGCTCTATGGCCTTAAACAAGCCCCACGTGCGTGGTATGAGCACCTTAAAGAGCTTTTGCTAGACCGTGGATTCGAAGTTGGGCAAATCGATCCCACTCTTTTTACTAAGAAGGTTAATGGGGAGCTTTTTGTATGCCAACTTTATGTAGATGACATTATTTTTGGCTCTACTAACCAAGCTTTTAACGATGAATTTTTGAAGCTTATGACTGACAGGTTTGAGATGTCCATGATGGGTGAGCTCATGTTCTTTCTTGGATTTGAGATCAAACAACTTAGAGAGGGAACCTTTATTAATCAAGCTAAGTACATCCAATACATGCTCTAAAGGTTCAAGATGACGGATCTCAATGGCGTTGCTACCCCTATGCAAACAAAGTGTCATCTTGAGCTCAATCCCAAGGGTAAAGACGTGGATCAAAAGGTATACCGATCCATGATCGGCTCTCTCCTTTACCTTTGCGCATCTAGGCCCGATATCGTGTTAAGTGTAGGAGTGTGTGCAAGGTACCAAGCCGCTCCTAAAGAAATCCACTTAGTGGCAGTCAAGCGAATCTTCCGATATTTGGTTCATTCCCCAAATTTTGGGTTATGGTATCCCAAGGGTTCAAGTTTCTCTCTATGTGGTTACACTGATTCAGATTGGGCTGGTGACAAAGATGATAGGAAATCAACCTCTGGTGCATGCCAATTCTTGGGCAGGTCTCTAGTGTGTTGGTCATCAAAGAAACAGAATTGTATTTCACTCTCAATCGCCGAAGCTGAATATGTTGCTGCTGCAAGTGCGTGTACTCAATTGTTATGGATGAGGCAAACTTTAAAGGAATATGGTGTCAATTGTGACAAAGTGCCTCTTTTATGCGACAATGAAAGTGCTATCAAAATTGCTTACAATCCCGTGCAGCATACAAGAACAAAACATATAGAGATTTGCAACCACTTTATTCGGGATCATGTTGCTCGTGGAGATATTGCTCTATCCTTTGTGAGCACGAAGAACCAACTTGCTGATATTTTCACGAAGCCCCTTGATGAAGCAAGATTTTGTTATTTGAGGAATGAGCTAAATATCATAGATTCAAGGAGCTTGGCTTGACTACCGTTGCACACTCACTTGCTCTTATTCATGTATTTGGTTTAGATGCGGGCATAGACATAGGGGGAGTGTGGTCCTAATTGATTGGGCCAACCCTCCCCCCATAATGCCGAAAGCAAGTAAAATCATTTCCCTTAATATCATTTTGTGATATGTGGGTCATCGATGAGCATTGGTTTTGAACTCAAGATACATCTTCGCGGTGTCATGCCATGCGCTCCAACATGGTGGCTTCAGCCACCGCCCTCTTCCTCGAGAAGAGTTGGTTTTTCATGGGTCTTGTTGGATTTTCTTGCATATCTCATGTTCTTATGGAAAAACACACTCAAATTTGGCTTTTGATTGATTTGATTCTTGCAAATTTGGGTGTGAATTCTGGGTGTCCAGGGGCGTTAGCATCGCTCTTCTTCCTTTTTGGCGTTTCGATGCCAAAGGGGGAGAAGTAGTTCTATTAGGTCTCGTGGATTTGCAAGGGTCGGGCACAAGCTTTTCTCTTTTAGTCGTTTTTTATTTGCTTGTTTGTGCCTTTTTCTAGGGTGAACTCAGTTGCTATTTGTGGTTGTTTGTGTAAGACTATGTCGTACTCCACAGTTTGGTACTATGTTTGGTATTCATGGAATTCTGAATTTATCTATCATGGACCCCATGGATTTCTGGAATTGTGGAGCATATTTGATGGCATATGGATTCATGGGATTATCCATGTATGCCTTGGCTATATTCTCATTCCGGTGGTATGACATTTTTTCCCAAACCTTAAAGTAGTGTTCTCCCTAGTGTGTGTATTTGTATTCAAATGCAAATCTTAAATATGCACACATCTAGGGGGAGCGTCTTTAATTATTTAAGGTGGCATTTGCCGGTTTTATTGCAAATCCTAGTATTATCATCTAACACCAAAAAGGGGGAGATTGAAAGAACATTTCTTAATCCCTAGTGTTTTGTGTGTTAGATAACAATACCAAGGATCATTTAATGTGTGTTGAAGTGTTGCAGCTCTATTTGAGAATAAAGGGAAAAGGACTCTGCCTTTGGGGGCGGATAATCTGGCCCCACCAGGGGCGGATAATCCGGCCCCACCAGGGGCGGATAATCCGCCCCTCCCTTTGCCCAAGCAGGCGCAAGCCCCAGAAGGGGGGCGGAATTTTGGCCGGATTTTCCGGCCCCGCCGGATAATCCGCCCCCCTGCTCATCGCCAAGGCGCAAGCCCCAGAGAGGGGGCGGAGTTTTGGCTGGACTTTCCGGTCTGGCCTGATAATCCGCCCCTCAGGGGGGCCGGATTATCCGCCCCCCAAGAACTTCACGAAGCTTCACCAAGGCGCAAGCCCCAGAGAGGGGGCAGAGTTTCCCCTGGAGAATCCGCCCTTGGGGTGGAGTTTTCCCAAGGGGCGGATAATCCGCCCAAGTGGGGGGCGGATAATCCGCCCCCAAAGTTGTGCAACGGCCAGATTTGGGGAGGGGGTATTTAAGCTAGCCATCCCCCTCCTGCCAGAACTCTTGATTCATCTCGAAAAAGAACAGATCAGATCTGAAAGCTTCATCCAAGAGTGCTCCACCTAGATCCACCCAAAGGCCCCATCCCTTGGGGAATCGAAGGAGGAGAACTCGATCTTCATCATCAGCAATCAAGCGCTTCATCTCCTCTCCATTCATTTGGAGAACCTCCGATCTAGTATTTCTTGCAAATATCTAGATCCTCGTTTTTGTTTATATTGATAAACCTTGTTCTTGTGGCAGCTTGTTGTCATCTCGGGAGCCCCCAATTCGGTTGTGGGTGTGTGCCCCGATAGTGTTGTAAAAGGCACCAGTTCCCGCCTCGAAGGGATCCAATTGTGGAGAAGGTGGATCAGGCCTCTCGTGGCGAGATCCATCGGAGAATAGGGTGAGGCCTATTGTGGCGTGGTGGTCTTAGAACCGCCCACCCCTCCAACGCAGATGTACTTCCCTTAACAAGGAAGGAACTGCGGTAAAACAAATCCCTGTGTCTTCGCATGCTCCACTACGGTTTCCTCGCTCCTCTTTTACGTGCTTAGTAGTTAGGGTTACATATAGGGAAATTCTCGTAGTTGCATATCTAGAGAATTTACTTTGTGTCAAGCCTAAAATTGAAAAAGTATTAAAAATTGGTTAGCACGTATTCACCCCCCCTCTAGGTGCCCATACGATCCATTTCAGGCTTCCTCCAAAGTCGCTCCTGGGTCTGTGGAGGGCGAGGCCACCTCAGCCGAAGTTCCACCTACCTCGGAGTGCCCAGCTCCTGACCAAATCACTGCCTCTCCAGCTAAAAAACTCTAAGTCATTTCTTACCCCTGGTATGCCGGGCGTACGATGTATGACAGACATTTGTCCGTCTTTTGTGCGGTATGAATTTCTTTTGCCGTGTGCTGCTAAGACACATGTGGTTGTAATCGTTATTACTTTGTTTAACTGGTCCTGTTTGTCCGAATCCTTGCTTTGGCGGCCTTCAATTTCTTGAGTTTGGAGTATATATTTGCCTTTGTTCTCCCGTAGTTCGGCGTCCAATATTGCCTAACTTCGATAAACTTTGCCACTCTACCACTGTGGTTTGGACCGTTAATCTGGGCGTAAACCTTGAAGACCGTATTTGGGGGGAGCGAAATAATATCGCTCTGGGAGCCTAAGTTTGATATCACAAAGGATAACCCATACTTAGAAATAATATAGGGTAGTCCCCGAGCCACTGCTCAAGGCAATGAGGTTTAATATATAAACCAAATTTAGAAATAATATCAGACAGTTCCCGAGTCACTGCTCAAGGTGCCGAGGTTTAATATATAACACAAAATCAAACATAATATATGTCAGTCCCCGAGCCACTGCTTTAGCGCCGAGGTCCAATACATGAATCAAACTTAGAAACAATATGGGGCAGTTCCCGAGTCACTGCTCAAGGTGCCGAGGTTTGATACATAACAGGAAATTTAAAACAACATATGGCAGCCCCCGAGTCACTGCTCTGGACGCCGAGGTTAGAAACAATATAGTGCAGTCCCCGAGCCACCGCTCAAGGTGCCGAGGTTTGATACATAACATGAAATTTAAAACAACATATGGCAGTCCCCGAGTCACTGCTCTGGACGCCGAGGTTAGAAACAATATAGTGCAGTCCCCGAGCCACTGCTCAAGGCGCCGAGGTTTGATACATAACATGAAATTTAAAACAACATATGGCAGTCCCCGAGTCACTGCTCTGGACGCCGAGGTTCAATACATAGTTGGTGCTCCATCCTGAGGCATCATTTTACAATGTGTCATAGATGACTCCTACGAGTAAAATGGACGAAGTAAAGCTACGTTCCATGGTCTTTTCGATTCTTCGCCGGCTTTGTCTGCCCTGTTCTTTCCTGGTGATTGAGCATCAATTAGGTAATACGCATCATTGTGCAATGCTTTGCTTACGATGAATGGTCCTTCCCATGGAGGCGACAGCTTGTGCATGCCGGCCGTGCGTTGCACCAGCCGGAGAACCAGATCTCCTTCTTTAAACACTCTTGGATTCACCTTCTTGCTGTGATATCGTCGCAAATCCTGTTGATAGATAGCTGATCTTGATAGCACCAGCTCTCTGGCTTCTTCTAGCAGATCGACATCATCTTGCCGAGATACCTCATTTACTTCAGCGGTTGTATACTGGGTAACCCTTGGCGAGTCATGTATTATGTCGGCTGGAAGCACAGCTTCTGCCCCATACACTAGAAAAATGGTGTATAACCTGTTGATCTGTTTGGGGTAGTCCTGAGGCTCCATAGTACTGCTGGTAGTTCCTCAATCCAACATCCTGCTGACCTTTGCAGCGGTTCGACGAGTCGTGGTTTTATTCCGGACAGTACTAGTCCATTAGACCTTTCCACTTGCCCATTGGATGCTGGGTGAGCCACAGAGGCGACATCTAATCTTATGTGCTTTTCTTGACAGAATCTAGCGAAAGCTCCTTCTGCGAAGTTTGTACCGTTGTCTGTAATAACACTGTGTGGGTACCCATATCTTAAGATAATATCTTTGAGGAATTTCACTGCTGTGGGCCCATCACATTTCTTTATTGGTTTCACTTCAATCCATTTTGTGAATTTGTCCACCATTACTAATATGTGGGTCATCCCGCCTCGGGCCGGCTTGAATGGTCCCACCATATCTAAGCACCATATAGAAAATGGCCAAGTAATTGGTATTGTCTTTAACTCGATTGAAGGCATATGTATTTTGCTGGCATATCTTTGGCAACCATTACATTTTTCGACCAGTTCTTTGGCCTCTTTCAATGCTGTTGGTCAATAAAACCCATGCCTGAATGCTTTGGCCACTAAAGCTCGGGATGAGGCATGATGTCCGCATTCTCCTTGATGTATATCTAGGAGGATCTCCTGGCCTTCCGCCGAGCTCACACATCTTTGCAGCACACTTGTGACACTCCTTTTATACAACTCATTGTTTATGATTGTATAAGCTTTAGCTCTTCTTACTGTCTGTCTTGCCAATATCTCGTTATTCGGCAAAATCGCATCTCTAAGGAAAGAGAATATGGGTTGCGCCCATATAGGTGTGATTTTCTCTGGTGTAGTCTCACTATCTATTTCCATATTTTCTGCCGACATAACTACCTCGGATTTCTCCATACTCATCCTTGCATCGGCTGGCTTTATTTTTGGAAATTCCGGGTTACATTGCTTGTCAATTTCCATCGGCACATTATCCTCTCTTGATTTTTTCCGGAATAAAGATGGATTCAGATTCTGGAGACGGTGTTATTGATGGCTTCCTTAGGTGCTCTAGGGCGATACCTGGGGGAATGGACTGTCTGGTTGATCCGAGTTTTGACAATGTGTCTGCGGCGTCGTTTTCTGCCCGAGGTACATGATGAAATTCACATCCATCGAAGTATCCACTGAGTTTTTGCACATGAAATCTATACAATGCCATATTATCATCCAACGCATCCCAGTTGCCTGAGACTTGCTGTACTACTAGATCTGAATCTCCATAGCACAAGATTCGGCGTATGCCAATCTCTTTCGCCACCTTCAATCCATGGACTAGTGCTTCATATTCGGCTACATTGTTTGACGCGGCAAAATGTATTTGCAGCACATATCTCAGCTGGTCTCTTTTTGGCGAGGTTAACACTATTCCTGCCCCCAAACCATTTCTTAGTTTGGAACCGTCAAAGTGCATCGTCCAATAATTCGGATCTGGTAATGGTGGCTCATATTGTACCTCGGCCCAATCTACGAAGAAGTCGGCCACAACCTGATATTTGATTGCATCTCTCCTATCGAATTGCGGAGCATAAGGCGACAATTCAATTGCCCATTTTGCTATTCGGCCACTTGCATCTTTGTTGCTCAATATGTCGGCTATGGGTGCTTCACAAATCACCTTGATGGGGTGCTCTTCGAAGTAATGTTTAAGTTTCTTTGCTGACATGTACACCCCATATGACATCTTCTGATAATGTGGGTAATTTTGTTTTGAGGCTGATAGTACCTCGCTTAGGTAATACACCGGCCTTTGTACTGATTTATCATCTTCAATTCGTTCCACCCGATCACAGCGCTCACTACTCTGTTGGTGGCTGCTATGTAAAGTAACATAGGCTCTTTTGATAATGGAGAAGCCAAGACCGGCGCTGTGACCAACATCTTTTTCAATTCATGAAATGCATTGTCTGCTTGTGGAGTCCAAATGAACTTATCCGATTTTTTCATCAGCTGATAAAGTGGTAGTGCTTTCTCTCCCAGCCGACATACAAATCGGCTGAGCGAGGCTAAACAACCTGTGAACTTTTGTATGTCATTTAGACATCTTGGCAATTCCATCCTTTCCACTGCTTTTATCTTAGTTGGGTTGGCCTCTATACCTCGGCTAGATACGAGAAAACCGAGCAATTTTCCCGCTGGCACACCAAATGTGCATTTTTTCGGGTTAAGCTTCATTCGGAACCTTCTCAGGTTCGTGAAAGTCTGCCGGATATCATCCAGTAGCGTTTTGCTTTCTTTGGTTTTGATAACCACATCATCCACATATACTTGTACATTTTTCCCTATCTGGTAATGTAGACATTTTTGCATGCATCTCTGATACGTCGCTCATGCGTTGCGCAGGCCGAATGGCATGGTGCGATAGCAATAAGCCCCGTACGGGGTAATAAACGCAGTCTTTATTTGATCGGCCGGATTTAACGGTATCTGGTGAAAACCAGAATACGCGTCTACAAATGATAATAGTTCACAACCAGCGGTCGAATCAATGACTTGGTCTATTCTAGGTAAAGGAAAAGGATCTTTTGGACACGCCTTGTTCAGGTTCGTGTAATCGATACACATTCGCCATACAATGGCTACATTTGGATCATCCTTCTTCTTTTCTACTAGCACCGGGTTTGATAGCCAATCCGGATACAGCACCTCCATGATGAACCCGGCCGCAAGGAGCCGAGCTATTTCATCCCCTATTATTTTTCTCCTGTCTTCGGCGAAGCGGCGGAGAGGTTGCTTCATCGGCCTTGCTCCTGGCCTTACATTCAGAGAATGCTCAGCCAACTCCCTCGGCACACCTTGCAGATCCTGAGTTGACCATGCAAAGATATCCCGATTCTCACGGAGGAAGTTGGTGAGCTCGCTTTCCTATTTAGCATCTAGGCCGGCACCAATAGTGACGGTGCGCTCTGGGAATTGCTCATCTATCTGGAACTTTTTTGTTTCTTTAGTCGGCTGAAAGGAGACACTTCCATGTGGGTTGGCTAATGCCGGCATATTCAGCTGTGCCGACTGAGCGAGGGCTGCTACCTCCTGAATCCTTCTTTTTTCTCTTGCTATTACCAATGATTCGACCAAATTTGACCCGGCTGAAGCACATTCCATTGACTTCCTGTAATCCCCTGCTACCTTTATCACCCCTTGTGGTCCGGTAACTTCATTTTCAGATAACTTACATGGCATCTGCCCATGAATTTTGCCAATGCTGGCCGTCCGAGTAGAGCATGATAACAACTCTCTAGATCCACCACTTCAAACTCTAAGTTTTCTGCTCTGCAGTTATCTCTTGTGCCGAATAACACATCCACTCGAACCTTACCAATGGGTTCACATGAAAGCCCTGGTACTATCCCATGGAAAGTGGTCCTCGTGGATTGCAGCATGTTCTGCGATATTCCGAGTTTATGCATTGTATCTTTGTACATGATATTGATACTGCTCCCATTGTCAATGAGTATCTTTGAAAATTTCACATTAATGCTTGGTCTGACAAATGTCGGATCTAACACGAGTGCATACGACCCCGGACTCGGCATTATCTTGGGGTGATCCTTTATGCTCCAAGTTACTTCTTGATCCGACCAAGGCACATATCTTGGTACTGCCGGCATAACTGCATTTACTTCCATATGCCGGCGCTGCACACTCTGCTTGTCTTGCTGTTCCGTTGTGAACAGGCAATACGACTGATGCTGTTCTCTGTAATCATTGCGTCCATTATTTCCTGGATTTGTCCTTCCATCCGGACCTTGGTTTATCACTTGATGCACCGCATCTCTCCGGTCCGAGTTTTCATATCTCGGGGGAGGAGGTGGTAACATCAGTTGCTGTGCATTTGCTCCGGTCAACTGTGGCTGATGCTGCTGATGTGCCTGGAGAGGCGCTGCCTGTATGCCTGCGGGGCTACCCATTGCATTTTTCATCCATGCACATTGGCGGGTCGTATGGTTGGCTGGCCTGGCCGGGTTTGACGTGTGAAATTTACACGGCCGATCTAACATAGACTCAACGTGTACTTCGGCCTCTCCTGCCATTGCTTCTTTTGTTCTGGTGTCCACTGTCTTTTTCCTTCATTCCTTGGTGTCCATTGCTGAGGACCATTCTTTTGCCGTTGAGTATTTCCGTGACTCGGCTGATCTTGCACTACTGCTGCCACCTGAGCTGAACCATATCTATAATCCGGTCTCTCTTCTCTTCTTCTTCCTCTGAAGTCATTGCGCCTGGATGACCCGGCCACTTCTCTTGCGTATTGATCTTGATGTTCTCGATGATCTGCCGACATTAACTCTGGTTGCGTCAGATCTCCCAACGCATAGGAATCCGCTATCCTAATGGTTTATGCTAATGTGGTTGGCATATATCTTTGCAGTCGCTGCCATAATACACTGGCATAGCGGCATCCTTGTGCGAACCAAGCTATTGCCTGTGACTCTATAACTCCCTCGCACGAATTTCCCAGGTTACACCACCGAGTTAAGAATTCTCTGTCTGTCTCATTCGGCCTTTGCTTGCACATGGCTAGCTGCTGCGGCCTGTTCGGTCTCTTGTAAGTACTGATAAATTTGCTAACAAACATTTCTTCAAAATCCAACCAACAGTTGATGCTGCCTGCTGGCAGTTTATTCAGCCATACTCTAGCTGGTCCTTCCAACATTTGCGGGACATATCGTACTGCCCATCGTAAGTTTCCACCAGCTATTTTTATAGCAGTAGCATAGTCAATCAACCAATCCTGTGGTTTAGTGCTCCCATTGTATGTTTTTGTTCCTCTTGCCAGCTGAAAGTTTGG
The DNA here is from genome assembly GCA_916181665.1 of Avena sativa. Classification (NCBI taxonomy): domain Eukaryota; kingdom Viridiplantae; phylum Streptophyta; class Magnoliopsida; order Poales; family Poaceae; genus Avena; species Avena sativa. Next base: position 5,021,005 of record OV702289.1, read on the forward strand.
CACAGGCAGCTCGCCCATGATCCGAGGTCCGAAGCACACCGGACCTGGTGGACCCTGTTCTTCTAGAAGTTCGGACCGGTATATCCGGTCCAACTTCATTCTTGCGTCAGTTGATGGCAAATCTCTGTACAGAACTCTCTCCTGCATTCCATAGTGGTTATTTCCACCATGAATCGCATATTCCATCTCGGAATAACCATCATTGTACCTTTCATTCACCTGATTGTGGCGAGCTGGTCTCCCTTCTCTTTCCTGCCGAGGTTCATGTCTCGGCTGCGGGTGTGGCGGTTCTCTCCTTCCTTCGACCGGGATATTGTTCTCATGATTTCCTCTTCCGAGTTCTCCTCTGCCGAGATCTCCATTGCCTCGGCTTCTGCCGCCTTTCTCAGCACGGCCGAGATTTCTCTCGCCACTGTTTCCTCGGCTTCCATTGCCTCTGTTCTCGTTTGCTTTTCCGGCTATCGCCGGATCATATGGGACAATTTGCCTATTTCTCTTTCCCGAAGTTACCGCTCTGTCCTTTCGTGTATTGTTTCCAGGTGAAGATGCTGCTGCCACAGATAAGGCAGGTGCTGCTCCAGCCGAGTGAACCATTCGTGAGGCCCCTGGCCTCGCCGTGTCTGCTCTGAGCATTTCTTCATTCTGCTGGTTCGCAATGCGCACCAGCTCATTCACTCTTTCTTGCTGTTTCTGCCGGGCTTCGCCGGTCAATCCTTCTAACTCTAATGCTGCGACATTTGCCGCTCTCAGGTTCTTTGCCGGGGTACTGTACCTCGGCAAGCCTAGATCAACTGATTCTGCCTTATGAGCATCATGCTCCTTGTTGATATCATCTATGAGGTTCTTTCCTCTTAATCTCAACTCGTCAACCCGCTCGGGGGCGACGTCAAGCTTGTTTGCTTTGGCATACTCTCGCAGGGTCCTGTTTAAGGACTCCCGCAAGGCCGACACCTTTTTTGCCTCTACCAGCACCTTTTGCCTGGTTTCTTCCAACTCTGCCTGAGCATTTGCCGGATCAAGTATCGGCGCTACAGGTGTAGTCAGATTATCTATGGTTGCCTGAAAAATGTTTTCTGGTCTTTCCAGAGGTGGCCCTCTTACCCTTGGTGCCTTTGGGGTTGTCTCCTGCACCTCGGCCTGGTTGGCCACTAAAGGGATTACCTCGGTGGGTTGTGGAGCTGTCTGCCTGGGCGCGACCTGCACGCCCGCCGCCGGGTCTCTGCTTGATCCGGCGCCTGCTACTCCTGCCTGCACCCCGGCTGCGACCATTACCTCGACGCTGCTGACAGGGCGCGCTCCACGCGGACTGCTCGCGGCGCTAAGGGGAGGTTCTCCTGCAACAACAACCTGGTGAGGATAAACGCCGGAGATGTCGACGCCGACGTAAATCTAGTGCCTGCCCAAGTTGATGAAGACGCCATTGCGCGGAGGAGTTTTTCCCTTGAAGCTGCCTGCGTTGTCGCTGACGTAGTCACAGAGATCAAGTCTCCGGACCAAGCCAGAGACAATGCGCTCGCCAGTGTTGATGAAGTTTCCCATCCGGATCACAGGTAGCACCGATGCTGGCCCCATGGTGGGCGCCAACTGTCGTGGTGGTGGCACGGCAGATGCCATGGGTAGGCTAAAGTATGGGGCCAATGGATGCTAGAGGGATCTGGGGAGGGAAGATGCAGTTGATTCTACACACAGAAGACTAAGGCAAAGATCTTTATTTCTCCTTCCTTGGGTTACAAGTGCTCCTTGAGCTGTATACAAGGAGAAAGGAAGAACTTTACCAGCCTAACGGTACTAAATGAGCCGATGCCCTCCTCAGGGTCCAAGCCTCCCCTTATAAAGGAGAGCCTTGGGTTCCTTTAGGGCTGACGTGGCAAGCATATTCGAGGAATATGCTTGTCCCAATATAGTAGTTCGGCGGCCTCCTTTCCCTGTCGCCCCTCTAATGGCGGCAAGGTTCCAGAGGGCCCCTCCTGCGTGCCTCGGGCTTCAGGACTGTCACCTCCGTGACCTCCTTCTGCCCCTCTGTCGCTCTGCGCCTTTGTCCCTTGTGCTTGGCTCCGCTCAGATTCTCCCTAGCCCGCGGCTAGAGTTTGACTTTAGGCTTCTCCTTCTCCTGCAAGCTTCGTATCATTCGGCCCTGCCTCGCGTAACTCGGCTTGTCCTTCACCTGCATTAAGATTACTCGGGCTAACCCGGCCGACTTACATAGTATCTCGGCCGGGTAATGCCTTGCCATTATCATAAGGGTCCTGCCCTTTCCTATCTCGGCCGACCTCTACAGGATTCGGCCGACTCAGACTGTAACTCGGAAACTAGACGGGAAACACCCTTTCGTCTTTCCCCGTCTTTACCCTATCCGAGGTCACCTCCCCAACAGGCTGCACTTGATATTGCGCATAATCCTGTGCAACATGATAGAACAAAACATGTGGATATTGATCGAAACTTCATCAAGGAGAAGCTGGATCAAGGTATCATTTGTATGCCCTATGTAAGTTCTGAAAACCAATTAGCTGATATCTTAACTAAGGGTCTTCCCGATAAGTTGTTTTCTAATTTGTGTACCAAGATGGGACTATACGATGCATTTGCCCCATCTTGAGGGGGAGTGTTGAAGGGTGTGCAGTAGCAAATATAAAGAAGTGAAGGGTGAAAATGTAAAGTTGTAAAGTAGTGAATAGTCAGTATAGATCGAGAGAGAACTAGAGAGTTCGGTGTGTGAGTAAAAAGGGAACATCCTGAAATCTTTCTTTGTACTAGCTTGGAGAGTGGAAAACGAAAATTCTCCACCAATTTTAGTGAGATCTTTATCCCTAATTACAACAGTTATCTTTAAACGGAGGTACTTCATCCATTCCGGATCAGGCCTTTCACAATGAGGTGTATCTTAGCACATTATCTTAGAAGAAATAAATTATTAAAATACAACTTCTCTAATGCATTTTTTCTTAAGTGATGTATCTACATTTAATGATTTAGATGGCATGCATGCCGCTGTAAACGGCTGGTAGACAAAAGCATGCCGATGCAAATGGACCGGCCAGAAGAAGGTTGATATCAGTGTCTCCATCTACATCATCTGGCACTTGTGGAAGGAAAGAGGACGGCACATTTTTTAGGACAAAACTCTTCCCGCCACAATAGTGGCACAACTAATCAGGCAGATGTCGAGCTGCTTAAGCTGGCCCGAGGACAGAGTGCGGTCTAACTGTGTTTGGCAATTTTGGATACTGTTTTTCTGAGGGTTTTTCCCACGGTTTGTTGTTGTGGGATATACTCCTTTGTTCTTTTTTCTGTTTCACACCTATGTAGCTTTATGGGGGTGCTTTCCACCTTCTATAATGCAAAAGCAGAACGCTTGCTGTTCTCCGTCAAAAAAATATGACATGCATGCATTTGATTGACCTAACCATGCTTTTTGCTTATGGTTCTGTGTAAAAGGTGTTTCTTAGCTAAGGTACAATATTAATCTTTTTCCACAGTAACTATGGTGTCGTATAGGCAAAGTGCCTAGAATACACCACTAAGAACCATCCATTGTGAAATGCCTTAGGGATAAATTAGAAAAACTCTGGGACCTTAGGTGGCTATCCATTGGCTATGAAAAAGAGAGAAACACAAAAATTTAGCCTTGATGGATGTGCATAATTAATATTCTACTTGGCCATGCAACAAATTCACACTGTTTTCCCCATGCATGGGAACCAAGAAAAACTTTATTGTTTTCACACTGCATGCATGCATGGAAATCCAACGGGAGGGAAAAAGTGATCCTTTGGAGTAATTATAGGGGAAGTAAATCAGGATAATAAATGCATAAATTAGCCTAATTTTTTAGAATATCTCTAAAATGCCTATTTTCCCTATAATCTGAATGGAGGGAGTAGTAGTATAAATGTACTATCTCCATACCGGTTTATTGGGCTAACACGAAGTTCAAGAAAAAAAATTAACCATAAAATTTATCAATAAAACATGAGTTATATATCACAAAAATTATACAATTAGATTGATATTTAAAAACTCTTTCTAATGATATAATTTTTGTGACATATAATTCATATTTCGTTGGTCAAATTTATAGTTAAACATATTTCTTAGGCTTCGTGTTAGTCTAATAAACCAGTATGAAGGGAGTTTATTATTTAGACTTACCTTTTTCCGAGAGCTTATCAGGCTTGCCCGCGTAAATGCTTTAACTACTTCTGTTCTTAAATACTCCCTTCATCCCAACGATTAAGGCGTTAAAAAAACTTAATTTTTCATAGGGAACAAGGCGCAAAGTTTGTTGCTAGCCATAAATCTCAGTTTTGCCCCTGATTTCTGCCCGTGCATGCAGGAGGCGAGCAAGGCATGTGGGGAGAATTAATGCCCGTGCATGCAGGGGCAAAAAGGGAAACATCTTTTTTTTCTCTCCACTGATCTCTTGTCTAAATAACTGTGCTCAGATTTTAACGTCTTAATCGCTGGGTTAGAGGGAGTAGTAAGTCCTAGCTTGCCCATATATATATAGCGGCAGTGAGTTTATCAAGCTTGCCCCTCACTATGCTTTTATTATACTGCTTAAGTGATGTTTATTTAATACTTCCTTCGTTTTAAAGCTTAAGGCTTATATTTTTTTCAAAAGTTAAACTATATAAAATTTGATCATATTTTTTTAAATATATTAATATTTACAACATGAAATTCATACCATTTGATATATTATGAAACATAGTTTCACATAGTATCTATATAATATTATAGTTTTTTATATTTTTTTCTAAAAGTTTAGTTAAACTTTCAGTAGCTTGACTTTTTTAGAAAAATATAAGTCTTAAACTTTGGAACGGAGGTAGTAAGTGACATCAACTTCTTCTGTTGTAAGTTTTTCATGTTAAGACCAGAATCTAATATGATGAGAAGCTCAGTCTTGCACTCTGAAGTCAAAGTTGCCGCTTGCAAATGGCAATCAAGCACTAATCAATGCAAATCCATGGAGGCACCTAAAAATTCAGTTTTCTCTGGTTAGAGCTCCCGAATGGCAAGCTGTGCAGCTTCGGCCAGGGTTAAGATAGTAGTACTACCTCCTTCACGGTTTGCAGGCGCCTAATTAAATTTGAATTTTTCCAAAACTGTAATGTTTCTAGACGCATAAGAATTAATTGTTAATTAATGTGGCACCTTTCTTCCCAACTTTCTATGCATGCAACAGTCTCCCACCAATGCATGCGCCTTAACCGCTCACTGATAATTTTTAACCAATACGTTCACGCCTAAGTCCGTGAAATTTTTGTAGAGCGTCCTGCAAACCGTGAAGGAGAGAGTACATGCTATACTGGTAGTATAATAATGCAATAATGTTAAGAATGCCGCACGGTTGACCAATATACTAGTACTGTATTGAATAAAACATTTTTAAAGCAGGTAAGCAGTGTTGATATAAAAGAAAATCCAGGCAGATCTAGATACAGATTAGGATGCAGTGTAGTAGATAATAATGGTCTAAAAAGAAAAGGCTCATGCAACCGTGTATTCAACCAAGCTAGCTTAACATGGAAAAATGGAGCAGAAAAAAGAAAGAAATGCATCGCGTCGTAGATCACGCGTTGACATCCGCTCACCCCTTGACGCGCCGCGCTTGCTCACGTAGCCCCGTTGATCTCCCGAGCACATCAATCTTCTCACTATAGGAAAGATTCGAGGTGCCGCCGGCCGGCTGCCATCGGCACAGGCTAAACCGACGGTGGCCGTCGGCGTAGCTATTGGTCGGCATAGCCCCTTGGCCGTTGGCGTGGAGGACCCTCCCCCCCTCGACATAGCGCTTGCAATGGGCCCCACGATGTCAGGCGACAACCGTTTGTTAACGGCCCAGCCCTGGAGCTACGCCGGCTAGGCTGTCGGCATAGGCCCAGCCCAGGAGCAGCACGAGCCCGCCACGTCGCCCTGCTACGCCAAGAGCCAGGCCGTCGGTGACATGGTTATACCCTACGGGTACGTGACTTCAGCATACCTGGTCCAGCCCAAGAAAGGCCCACAGCAGATATACGCTGGCCCATGAAGATTTTCGGATGGCCAAGGCCCATGACGCCTTCAGATCCTTGGAGAGCAAGACTAGCATAGATAGGAAATTCAAAGGGGTAAAACCCTAGAACTTGTAACCGACTAAGACTATGCCCGGGACCTGTCTAAGTCTATATAAAGGCCAGGAGGGCACGTCCTAGATCTCTCGACTCATACTCTCACATACGCACCTCATGCCAGATTGAATCTGCGCACCCTGTAACCTTCGGTTACGCCGTAATCAAGAGCAGACAAGCAGGAGTAGGGTTTTCCCTCCGGGGGCCTGAACCTGGGTAAATCTTGTGTCCCTGGTTGCTTGTCTGTTAACCGTTCCACGATCTCCAGCATCCCCATCTTCTCCAAAACCCAAGTCCATAACAATGGGCATTGACGAGATTAAACCTCGTCAATTGGCGCCGTCTGTGGGAACCGGGGCTGCTGATTGTGCGATCGTGACGGTCCCGACCCGATCGATCTACAACTCCGCGGCGACAGAGAATCACCTCCTCTTCGGCACTTTCGACTTCACCGCCCACTCGCCGGACACCATGAAGGATTTCGAGCCCGTAGGCAACGGACTCGAAATTTTGTTTGGGAGCTTCTGCTTCCAGGTGGGACAAACTGGCACCCTCCGCCTCCCTGAGCAGGTGCCCGTGCCGTCAATCAGGCCCGCCTCGTGGGCTCCACATCCCGTGCTGCGCACATCACCATCGACAGATGAGTTCTACGACAGCAGCAGCTGCAACTCCGATCTGTGCGATCCCCCTTCGGATGAAGGGACCTACGGTTCCGGATCCGAAAGCTGCGGCAGCAGCGGACCGATCTACGAGCGCTACCAATGCGCCGCGGTCATCCAGGAGCAGCAAACGCCTAACCCGCCGCCCAACACGAACCCCAACCTGCAGGACAGAAACGGCGGAAACGGCGGGAACAGAAGAAGCCAGTCCCCCCCACCCGAAGGGGAAAACAACGGCCACGTCATCCAACTTAGCAAAGAAGGATGGGTCCAGGCACGCCGTGCCGTCGCATGCAACATAGTCCTGCCTGTGGACTCCCCACGTGACCTACTGATGGAATACCACTACCTCCTCATTGAGGAGCACAAGAAGCAAGTCAAGATGCAAGAGACGCTCGACAAACGCAAGCAAGCAGCCTCTGAGTCCAGCGCGCGACGAGCTGCGCTCTCCGCCATGGCACCCGGCTCTAGCACGAACGGAAACCAGGGAAACAAGCACCACTCGCGGGTGGAGAACATGGATCCCAAGGAGCGCCGTGATGTGACCCGAACTCTCCACACATCGTTCATGGATATGGATGCCGACGGCAACATCATCCCGAAGACACCACAAGCTGCGATCATGGCAGCCACTGCGTATCTCGCGGCCCACCAACCTCCGGAAGGGGACCCAAAAAGAGCCATGCATAAGTACGCACTCACCGGACTCGGACTCGTCGGAGCTGCGCTCCACGAAGACGCTCCTGCGGAGCCGAAGAAGAAAGCTCCGGCCAGGTGCGACCGGAGCCCCACCCCTTCATCCGAAGAGGAGGAGGAGCACGACCTTCCTCGAAGGAAGAAGAGCTCGCATCGCCACAAACGCGACTACGACGCCAGAGACGCGCTTACACACCGCAAAATCGACAAAGCGCGAGCCAAACGCGCATGCTCATCCGAGTCCGAGATGGATGAAGATGAAGGAGAACTCTGCGGAGCTCGATGCTTCAGCAGATCTGTTCGGCGAACACAGATGCCACGCAATTTCAAGCTTCCTTCGGATACTCCGAAGTTCAACGGCACGCAAGATCCAAAATCTTGGCTCAGCGACCATCTGTCATCCGTCAAGCTGCACGGCGGTAACAAAGAAACCGCCATGCAATGCCTTCAGCTGCAGCTGACAGGCGCGGCGCGGGTCTGGCTCAGCAGCCTATCATCAGGATCCATCCGAAGTTGGGAGGAGCTAGCTTACAGCTTCATCCGAAATTTCAAGGGCACTAGCAAGAGGCCCGCCTCAATCGAAGAGTTGCGAGCCTGCACTCAAAGAACGGGCGAATCTATTCGCTCGTACATACTACGCTGGTCTACCACCAAGAACTCCGCTGCACATATCTCCGAGGAGAGGGCCATCGACGCCTTCAGAGACGGCGTCAAACGCCAAGATTTCAAGGAGGAACTTGGGCGCGTCAAGCCCAAGACACTCGACCACCTCATGGACATCGCCAACAGGTGGGCTGACGGCGAAGATTGCATTCACCGAGCACAATCGGATGAAGAGGACGACTACGGCCGCAGACGGGAACGCCACAGCAAGAGGAGATCGCACGTCTACGAGGACCGCGACGGACCCGACATAGTCGCGGCCGGCTACACCGACCGCCGCAACGACAACAGCCGCAATAGCGAAGGATACCGCGGAGGAAACTTCCACGACAACGGACGACCAGCACAGTCGTGGCAACGCCGCAACCGCGACAACGGACCCTCAGCATTCGACAAACTTTCGGGTCCATGCACCATCCACTTCTACATCGACAAACAGGATGGCAAAAAGAAAGCCAGCCACATGCTCAAGGACTGCCGCGAGTTCCAGAAACTCAGCGAAAGCATGGTGCAGATGAGGCAACAAGCCCCAATCCCTGTGTTCGGAAACGTGCCTGCGCCAGGAGAAGTAGCACACGGAGCTCCTCCTCCGCCGCCTATTGGAGGCCCAAACCAATCAGTCGCGCCAGCGCAGAACAACGCCGGGATCGGGTACCCCCCACCAAAAGGAGCACTAAATATGATCCAGAAGGGACGCCCCACAAATAGGGTGCAGAAGAAAATCACCCGACAAATCAACTTGGCCGTGGCAACTCCGCTTGCAATCCCTGAGTACCTCAGCGGATCGGAGTCCTGCATCACATTCACTTGCGCGGATCACCCTTGCTAGATCCCTCGCCCAGGTCATGCTGCCCTGGTGCTGGAGGCGCAGATCGGAGGCTTCGAGATGAGTCGCGTCTTCATGGACGGCGGCAGCGGCATCAACCTGTTGGAGATATGCCCTAGAGGCAATAATAAATATAGTTATTATTATATCTTTGTGTTTATGATAAATGTTTACATTCATGCTATAATAGTATTAACAAGGAAACATTAATACTTGTGTGATTTGTAAACTAAAATAAGAGTCCCTAGTAAAGCCTCTTTATAATACTAGCTTGTTGGTTAATAGATGATTGTGGTTTCCCTATCATGAACATTGAGATGTTATTAACAACAAGATCATATCGTTAGGAGAATGATATGGTGGACACACTCCTATAGATAAGCGTAGCATAAAGACCAAGTCATTTTAATAGTTCAATTGCTATATGCTTTCTGATACATAGTAATCTAATTCCTTCGACCATGAGATCATGCATATCACCTTTACCGGATGGATGCTTTGATGACATCAAACACCACACCGTAACTGGGTGGCTATAAAGGTGGCATTGAGTGTTCGGAAAGTATTGGTTGAGACACATGGATCAAGAGTGGGATTTGTCCATCCATATGACGGATAGATATACTATGGGCCCTCTCGGTGAAATGTCATCCAATTAGCTTGCAAGCATGTGACTGGCTCACAAGGGATCACATATCACGGGAACGAGCAAAGAGTACTTATCAGTAACGAGGTTGAACTAGGTATGCAGAGATACCGACGATCATAACCTCAGATAAGTAAACTATCGTGAGACAAAGGGAAATTGATATCGTATGTAAGTGGTTCATTCGAATGGGATTCGGGATATCACGAGGAGATCCGGAATGGTCCGGAGAATAAGATTCATATAAGAAAAGTCCCGTTTCGGAGTTGGAGAATGTTCCGGTGTTTTCATCGGGAATGTTCTAGAAGGTTCCGGAATGTCCGGCACTCCGGAGGGGAAGGGTACATGAATGTGTTATATCAAGTTGGTATGATTGCATTATGTACTCGGTGTCATCGCTGAACAAAATAGAGGGATTAATCAAATCCTAGTTTGAAAAGTCAAACGCCAAGTTTGAAAGTCAAACGGCTATTTTTGGGAAGTGGAGAAAGAGGAGGAAACCGAGTTGGGGAGGAGTCCCTCCTCCACCGCCGGCCCACCTCCAAGCCGAGTTGGGGAGGGACTCCCCTCCCCTTGGCCGGCCGGCCCCTCCACCTATATAAGGAGGGGCAAGGCTCCCCTCCTAGACACACAAGTTCCTACCTCTAAACCCTAGTACCAAGCCGCCGCCGCCTCCATAGCCGCCGCCGGCCCTAGGGCAAACCGCCGCCGCCTAGCTAAACCCTAGCCGCCGGCTTGCCCCCTCCTTGGCGTGTCTAAACCCTAGATCGTCAAGGGACTCTCTCATACTCCACCATACTCGCTCCGGCTTAAGGCGAAGCCCTGCGAGATCTCCCCTCTACTTCCGGTACCACGCCGTTGTGCTGCCGGAATCGCGAGGAGAGTGCTACAACCTCCGCTGCGTGCTGGAACAAGGGAGAGGAAGGTCTTCGTCGAGTACCAAACGTGTGACCGACTGCGGGAGCGCTGCCGGAACGCAGCGCCGGAAGGATCGTCTACGCGATCTTGAGATCGGAAAGAGTACGACTACATCACCCACGAGAATCCGCTCTCGTTAAACACTTTGGAATCTTCGAGGGTGAGTTATTCCATCGACTCGTTGCTACAATCTAGTAGATAGATCTTGGCTTGTTTGTTTGTATGCGATAGAATTTTTTTGTTTTCCATGCTACGAATCCCTACACAACCTAATGTTCGCAAGCACTCTAGCAGCTATGCGGATCCCGCAATGCAGCCTGGAACAATCAGACACAACGTTCCACGGCATTGTCCCAGGAAAGGTCATATTCCCCCTGGGCAAAATAGGGCTCGACGTCATCTTCGGGAAGCCGGACAACTTCCGGCAGGAGCGACTCGAATTCGAAGTGGTGGACTGGCCGTCGCAATACCACGCCATCCTGGGGCGTGTAGCATTCGCAAAGTTCCTGGCCGTCCCACACTACGCATACCTACTACTCAAGATGCCAGGACCAAGGGGCGTCATCACAGTCTACGGGAGCTTCACCCGATCGGACCAATGCGACAGGGATTTCAACAAAATCTCCCAGTCTTTCGGCATGCAAGACGAGCTTGTAAGGCTCCGTGAGGTGACGGACAATGGGGTACCCCCAGTCACAAGGCAGAACGCACCTGACATGTCCTTCGACTCCACCATCAACACCAAGAAAGTACAGGTCCATCCGACGGATGCCTCCAAGACGGCCCTGATCGCCAACGACCTCAGCTCCGCATAGGAAGGCGCGCTCGTCGAATTCCTCCGTGAGCGCTGGGAAATCTTCGCCTGGTGTCCTGCGGACATGCCAGGAGTTCCCAGGGAATTCGCCGAGCATGCACTCAATGTCTTTCCAGACACCAAGCTAGTCAAGCAGTCCATCCGAAGACTGTCGGAGCCACGAGCCGAAGCTATCGGCAAGGAAATCAATAGACTGCTCGCTGCAGACTTTATCAGGGAAATCAAGGAAACCGAGTGGCTTGCAAATACAGTGATGGTCCCAAAGAAGGACACGGACATCCTGCGGATGTGCGTGGACTTCACGTCACTAAACAAGCACTGCCCAAAAGACCACTTCCCTCTCCCTCGGATCAACCAGATCATCGATTCGACTGCAGGCTGCAAGAAACTCTCCTTCCTCGACGCCTACTTAGGCTATAACCAGATTCGACTCAAGGTCGAAGATCAGGAGAAAACGGCGTTTATCACACCGTTTGGAGTATTCTGTTACAACACAATGCCCTTCGGGCTAAAGAACGCGGGTGCCACATACCAGCGATGCATGCAGGCCTGCCTCAAGGACCAGATCGGTCGCAACTTCCAAGTCTATGTCGACGACATAGTAATAAAAAAAGGGAGGCAAGGACACTTATCGACGATCTCCGCGAGACGTTCGACAACCTTGATCGCTACAAGATCGAGCTCAATCCCGAAAAGTGCGCCTTCGGCGTCCCATCGGGTCAGCTGCTCGGGTACTTCATCTCTCAACGAGGGATCAAGGCAAACCCGAAGAAAATCAGAGCCATCATGACGATGGAGAAGCCGAAAAACCTCAAGGGCGTCCAGCAGCTCGCAGGACGAGTAGCGGCGCTAAGCAGGTTCATCAGCCGCATGGGCGAGAAGGCCTTACCATTCTACCAGCTGCTGCGCAAGGCATACAAGTTCGAGTGGACACCATAAGCCAACGACGCATTCGAAAGCCTCAAGCGGCTCCTCTCCACCTCGCCCGTTTTGGTCACGCCAAAGGAGCGCGAGCCCCTGTTACTGTACATAGCAGCTACGCACCAGGTGGTCAGCACCGTACTCGTGGTCGAACGACCCGAAGAAGGCAAGACCCACGGGGTCCAGCGCCCAATTTACTACCTCAGCGAGGTACTGACACCAACAAAGTAGAGGTACCCTCACTACCAGAAGCTAGACTACGGCATGTTCATGATGGCTCAACGGCTGAGCCATTACTTCCAGGAGCACCAAGTGATGGTCGTCAACGAGGCACCCCTGAACAGCATCCTGAATAATCCAGAGGCCACAGGACGGGTGGCCCTGTGGGGCATCGAACTGTCACCCTTGGACATCGTCTACGAGAAGCGACACGCAATCAAATCTCAAGTCCTTCCGGACTTCCTGGTACATTGGATGGAGCTGCAGCTGCCAGACACCCCAGACATGTCGCAGTCATGGACAATGCACATCGACGGCTCCAAGCGTGAGGCCGGAGCAGGGGCAGGGGTCATACTGACCTCCCGCAAGGCGACAAGATGAAGTACGTTCTTCGGATGAAATTCAGAGCCTCCAACAACGAGGCCGAATACGAAGCCCTCATCCATGGCATGAGGATGGCAAAGATATGCGGCGCAACGCGCCTGGTCATCTACGGTGACTCCAACCTCGTCGTCCAGCAGACGATGAATGAGTGCGACGCACACGCCGAAAACATGATCGCGTACCGCGCGCTCTACAACGCACTCTAAGGAGAATTCGACGGCTGCGAACTTCGGCACGTTGGAAGAGAGAGCAACGAAGAAGCCGATAGACTCGCCAACATCGGCTCCACTTGCTTGAAAGGGGGACACGTCTTCCTCCTGGTTGCAGTCGACAAATTCACCAAGTGGATCGAGGCCATGCCGGTCACCAACCAGAAAGGCAAAACTGCCGTCAAGTTCTTCGAGTCCATTGTCTACAGGTTCGATGTACCGCACAGCATCATCACCGACAACGGATCGAACTTCATCTCCGAAGAATTCCAGGAATTCTGCGAAGGCCTTGGGATCAACATCACGTACGCCTCAGTGGCACACCCGCAAACGAACGGGCAAGTGGAAAGGGCCAACGGCCTAATCGGCGCCGGCATCAAGAAGCACCTCATGAGCTCACTCAAACAAAAAGCTGGAAACTGGACGAAAGAGCTACCATCCGTCCCGTGGAGCTTACGGACTACGCCAAACAGCTCCACCGGCTACACACCGTTCTTCATGGTACACGGAGCCGAAGCCGTGCTACCAGCCGAAGTACGCCACCAGGCCCCACGGGTCGTCGCTTACAGCGAAGCCGAATCCACGATTGCACTTGAAGACGCTGTTGACACACTCGACGAAGCACGGGATATAGCAGCAGCTCGATCAGTGGTGTACCAACAGATTCTCCGCAACTACCACAGCCGCCGGCTGCGCCCAAGGTCCTTCGTCGAAGGAGACCTCGTCTTGCGACTCAAGCAAAAGCGACCGAATAAATTCGAGTCACCATGGGAAGGACCCTACGTCATCACCGAAGTCATCCCAGGTGGCGCCTATCGCCTCAAGCACGTGGAGTCTGGAGTCGCATACTCCAACCCATGGAACATCGCGCACCTGCGACGATTCTATCCATAGCTACCTACCCCTTTACTTTCAATAAGGCTTTCATCCAAGGCTATTCAGCCAAACAATGTACCTCCTCCATTACGATATAAATAAAGCTAAGTGTCTCGCCCCAAATCTTCAGTTCACTACTTTTGCAACTTTACTACATGCTACAAACGCACTCGGGGGCTCCCCCCACCTCACAATTTCATCGACCGAGGATCAAACGTGTACACCTGAGTAGCTGACAACATCAGACAAACAAAAAGGACATGTACTCAATCAAAAGCACTGCGTGCTCACAACAAACAAACCTTTACAACAAAGGGCACAACACGCCCAGCCGAAATATACAAATTTTACATCTATCTCTTTTTACAGGTACTACCTATGTTGAAGAATAACCTGGGCACGCTGCTCAAACAAATCTATGACCTGTTCGGCATACTGCCTTACAGCTGCGTAATGCGGACGCATGTCCCACTCACCGCCATCAGGGTGAAGAGGTGGCCCAGCGGCCACAGCAGCCAAATCCACGTCAGGCCGGTGCAGCCTCACAAGAGATAATGCAGCCTTCACTCCTGCGACGAGCTGTTGCCGCGCCAACTCCTTGACATTGCTCATGTTTCGAAACTTCGACAGAAGACCCGCAAGGGTCGTCGGTACGACATCCAAAGGAAACATGACGTGCAGCACCGAGGAAAGCGATGTCTGCACTTGGCGGAGCACCCGCGAAACTTGATGAACACGATCCTGCACCGTCGCCAGAGCCATGGCGCGATCGCGATCCATCCAGAAGAAGCCGCCGGCCTCCATGTCCTGTTGAGTCAAGCAATTGACCCGAACAGCGACACGCTCCTTTTCTTCCCTCGGAGCAAGATTCGCACCTGCGACAATCGCACAAAACAAGAGTAAGGCCAGCAGGCTCATTCGAAGAACTGAGCTACAGCTCGAACCAAAGAACAACTTACACTGCAGCTGCTCGGACAGCCGAACCAGCTCCGCCATTAAGTACTCCTCTCTGGCTGCACCACGATCCGCCTTGGACTTCCAAACATCGGCATGACCGCGTAACCCGAGCAACTCCCTCTCCAGACTACGCACACGATCCCGAAGGAAAGTGAGCTGCGAGGAATCATCCAAGGATGGTAGCAACAGCATTGCGGATGGGGCGTCAACAGGGTCAGCACCCGAAGGAATCTAGAGCAGCAGAAAAAGAAAGGGACAAACACATTTCAGACAATGATAGAGCACAACTCAGAAGAATTCATTAAACATATAAGGCCACTACGTGGCACAAGGATGGTGTTCTTCAGGATATTTACAACAAAAGTAGACTACAAACTACCCTACGTCTACAAACGCCTAAGATGCGACACCCTGAGTCGCCTCGGAGCCAGACTGCCTAGCTTTGGCCCCGCCCTGCTGCCGCAGTGCATACTCAGACAACAAATCAATGAGCTTGGGCCCATATCGCTTGCAGCGAGCAGAGTAGGCAGCAAAGGCTTCCTCGGATCCATCCGCAGCCGTCGGCATCCGCGAGGTGATCTGGGGCAGATCCAGCTCTGCTCCAGCCGCCAAGGCCATCGCCAGCCCGACGGACGCGTCGATGCCCTTCTGCTTGCGCTTGTACGCCGCAGGCGCTTCGGCTGACAGAGCCTCCGCCAGAGCATCCACATCATCACGGGCTGCGCCCTTCGGGACAAGCTCCTTGTAGAAGCGACCAAGGACCTCTTTCGCCTTGGCAAGGGAGCTGACGACGGTGCTGCAGCGGTCTTCGACCGCCATAGTGGCATCATCTAGAGCACTCCCCTGCTCTAGAGCACCGCGGTCGAACTCGATGCCTGCGGCATCTGAGACAAAAAATAAGAAGGAAAGCATGAAGAAAAGCATCACAGAAGAAGACTCGAAGAAAAAGAAATAAGTACAAAACTAGCACTCACCCGAAATAGCCTTGGCAGCAGCCATGAGCTTCGCCGCCACCTCTCTTTCACGAGCAGCCGCAACGGTGGCCAGCTGCTCCTCACGATCTGCGGCCTCCTGCTGCAGATGCTCCTTCGCTTCGGCTGCCTTAGTCAGCTCTAGCTCGAGGCGTTCTTTCGCGCCAACGGCGGCTTCGGCCTTCTGCTCCGATTGACCAAGGCTCTTTTTGAGAGCGTCGACCTCACGGAGGGAATTCTTATGCTCCTCTGCATTCAAGACAAGCAAGTGTCAAAGAACAGGACCAGGATAAATAAGAGAGGCATTAAAAGGCAGCTAGATACCTTGAAGCTGCCGAAGGTTCGCCTCCAGCGCCAGGCGCTCCTGTACCAGCCGCTTGGCCTCCTGCACAAAAGGCTGAAGAAAAAGAAATAGCAGTAAGAAAAGGGCTTGGGGGCTACGCCCAACACAAAGGAGTAAAAACAAAATTCGCACACGAAGACACTCGGGGGCTCCCCCCGTGACATGAAGCAGAAAAACTTGCATGCTCTGATGGTGACTCCGAAGGACCGCCTGCGAAATTCTGAGGCGCAACCACCTGCACCTCCTGCAACGGAGGATCCGGAGCCGCGCCACCCGAAGTCACCACCGTCTGAGAAGGAGGAGACGCAATTTTCGACTCCCCCATCATCTCCTGCGCACCACCACTGGAGGAATCGTGGGAGGAATGCCTACATACGAACCAATCAGCACAAGCACAACAATCATGAAGGAAAAATGACAATAGTACAGCAAGAAACTTACGAGCCCAGTGAGCTCAGGTCAAAGACAGGAGGAGTCCTTCGGGCTCTCTTCTCCTCCTTCTTTTCTTCCTTCTTCTCCTCCTTTTTCTCTTCCTTCTTCCGCTTCGCTGGCGGGTGCGGCGCTACAGCCCGCACAGGAATGGCAGGAATGGGAGAAGACGAACCTCCATGACCGTCACTATGACGCTCAAGACCCAGAGGGTTTCTGGGAGTCGGAGGAGTTGAGGCATCCGAAGACTCGCTGGAGCTCCGTGACCGTTTTCGCGTATGGTCCTCACTCGACTCGTCGGCATCCTCCGCCGGAGATCGCGCCGACGGTAGCTCGGACACGGAATCAACCACTTCATTATCCGGGGCATTCGGATACCTTTCGGGCAACGGCGGTACCATGCCCGGCACTTTGAAGCTCTGCAAAATCAGAGGGAACTTTGTTAGCAAACAAAGGAAATAAAAACACAGCCGACAAAAAGCACTACGTGCACAAATCTACACCTGCGGTACGGCCAACGTCGAAGAAAATGGAGGAGTTAGCGACTTCCCCGGGATTTATTCTCCGGCTTTGAACTTCAGCAGCGCGCGAAGGGCCCTGTCAAGATCCCCCTCGGACATTTTCTCAGCCGAAACCCTCGTCGGATCACGGCGCCCAGAATAAAGAAACATCGGGTGCGCCCTCGCTTGGAGAGGCTGCACCCGACGCTCAAGAAAAGTCCGGATGATGTCCACGCCATTCACCTCCTTCTCCGGAATCAGCTGGAGATCCTCCACCCGACGGTAAAGGGCCTCTATATCCGCCACCTCACCGTCCAAGATTTGGTTTTTCCAAGACCTTTTTCGCTCAATCATTTGGGAGGGGTCAAAGGGAACAAGACCAAAATCTTGCCCGGGCACTACGGAGTCGCGGATATAAAACCATCGCCTCCGCCAGTACTGGACAGATTCGGACATGGAAAAGGAAAAGAAGAGCAGATTGGGACTAAGGGAGATGATGAAACCCCCAATGGGATACACACCATCCGAACCAGACTGCCTCTTCACGAAATAGAGCTTCTTGAAGAGGCCAAAGTGCGGCTCAATGCCAAGCCAGCACTTGCAAAAAGTGATAAAACACGCAATGTGGAGAAGAGAATTGGGAGACAGATGATGAAGCTGAATCCCATAGAAGAAGAGCAGTCCACGGAGGAAGTCGTGGACCGAAAAAGAAAACCCACGCAAAACGAAGGCGAGAAACATAACCCGATACCCAGATGGGGGACGGGGGATTACCTCATTGCCGGGGAGTTTGACGGCCTCCCTATCTTGCGGGATCAGGCCCCGCTCGCGAAGCTTGCGGAGATCGCTCTCCCGCGTCTCTGATCGCCGCCAGCCACCATCGGTGACGCGAGTAGCGGCGGTGCCCTTCTTTCCTCCGGCGGCGCTGGTCCCAACCGCAGATGAAGATTTCTTTGGTTTCCCCATTGCGCTACGGCTGCGCCGGCGGTGAAAACGCAGAAAGAACGACGGAAATGTGGAAGGAAATCCCAGCGCGAAGCAAGAATCGCTCGAGCACAAGGAGGCAGTGAACACAAGAACTGGTGCGGTGAAAACAAACCGCGGTTTCCCCCAATGATTATAATAGCGAAGACGACGCACGGCAGCCGTCCATCCAGAAGACCTAACGCCAACGGCAGATCTGACCGTACACGTGTCAACATCACAACGAACCGTCGTTACCACGCCGTCCACTACGCGCGAAAATCGAGGAGACGCTGTAATTATCTCTACGCCGCGCGTGACCGGTCAATTCAAAGTCAGCAAGTGGGACCCACGTTCGTCTAGTCAAGTCATCTCTGGCGTAGCAGACGCTTGAGGTCATTGATCGTCAGCACTGATGTCATCAAAAGCTATACTAGCACCAACTACAATTCTTCGGCTCCACGGCTAAGAGTACTCACTCGAATCTTCGATTCGACTAAATACTCGGGGGCTATTCCTATCAGGAGCGCTGGCCGCGCACCCAGAAGATGAATAAACGACAAAGTATTTCTTCGAGTCCTACGTCGAGTCTACGACTCCACTACGGACTCGGGGGCTACTCCCATAGGGAGGATGGATTTAAGCATCCGAATTTTTTTGAGTCCTACGGACTTAACAACTGAACAATGCTAGAACTGAAGTGTCTGCTCGAGTCTACGACTCGAACAGACACTCGGGGGCTACTCCCATAGGGAGCGCTGGTCGCGCACCCTATGAATTCTTCGACTGTGATCTTTCGGATCAGCACACAAAAACATTTTGGCATCTCTGCCCCAACAAACGCTGAGTGAGCGACAATCTCCTTGGCCACCCGAAACACCTCCGTGGTGACAAATGTTCGGATGTTGCGTCTGCGACGCAAAGATAAGACCTGCAGATATCATCTGACGGCCTGGCAACGTACATGACCGCGCTCTGCTAGTACAAATCCATGTCAACAGGCGTGATGAAAAATCCCGACGGACGCGTTGGGTACATTAATTAAAATCACTGGAATTCCACTCTTGTAAGTCCTCCGCGGCCTGAGTCGAATTACGCCAGCATATGTTCCAGGTCCGAGTTGAGGGACTCGAACTTGAAGAAGATCGTGTTGTTTCGTCTTAAGACAGTTAACTGACCCTGATCCGTCGGGTGAGTCAGGCACACGCGTCAACAATCCCTACACACATATACCATTAATACATAGTTGCACCCGAAAGATGGAAGAGTCCTCAGCCGAATCTACGATTCGACTGATCACTCGGGGGCTACTGACATGGTTATACCCTACGGGTACGTGACTTCAGCATACCTGGTTCAGCCCAAGGAAGGCCCACAACAGATATACGCTGGCCCATGAAGATTTTCGGGTGGCTAAGACCCATGACGCCTTCGGATCCTTAGAGAGCAAGACTAGCATAGATAGAAAATTCAAAGGGGTAAAACCCTAGAACTTGTAACCGACTAGGACTATGCCCGGGACCTGCCTAAGTCTATATAAAGGCCAGGAGGGCACGTCCTAGATCTCTCGACTCATACTCTCGCATACGCACCTCACGCCAGATTGAATCTGCGCACCCTGTAACCTTCGGTTCCGCCGTAATCAAGAGCAGACAAGCAGGAGTAGGGTTTTCCCTCTGGGGGCCTGAACTTGGGTAAATCTTGTGTCCCCTGGTTGCTTGTCTGTTAACCGTTCCACGATCTCCAGCATCCCCATCTTCTCCAAAACCCAAGTCTATAACAATAGGCATTGACGAGATTAAACCTCGTCAGTCGGCATAGCCTAAAATAATTTTTTTAAAATTTCTCCTGGTGGGCAAGAGGAGGGCAAGAGGAGGGCGGGGCGTACGACGGCCATGGGAATCCCATGGCGGGGTCGAACAGGCCTAATGGAGACGTGGATACGTGAGGAAGGAGGAGGGGAATTAAGATGGGTGGATGACATGCGGCCCCTACCTCCACCTGAGCTTGTTCTCCATGTGGGCTGCCAAGTCAGCTCTTACAAGGGGTCCTAACTGTCAGTTCTGCTGTCAAAATGCTTTTAGCCATGAATTAGTGCGATTCGCAACGCTGTGACTCAGAATTGGTATTGACACGCAAAAATTACGAATGTTGGTATGATTCGTTCTGACCGTCCGAATTATGGTAGCTTCCTGCAATTTACTCCACACGCACCTAGTATAGTACTTTTGAACTTAAAGCAGGTAGAGTAGACAGTCTTGATGTAAGAAATTGCAAGTAGATACAGATTAAGATGCAGTGTATTAGCTACCGGCTGGCCTAAATAAAATAAAGGCTCACGCAACCGTGTACTCGACCATGCTAATTTCCTGATAGCTAGCTAGAAAAGCAATCTTGCTTTCTATTTGAAAAAAGAAATGCCAAACCGCTGTGCACCACGCGTCGACATACGGTGATCTCCCCTCTCACCCCTTAACGCTGCGGTCGTTCACGTCGCCCCTATTCTCCCGAGCACATCATGCTCGCTCCTTGAACCCTTGATGTGCACCTGGCGCCCCGACGGAGCAAAGCTTGGTGCCGGAGGGGAGGGCCGGGGCCAGCATCGCTCATGCATGCCGACGAGGCTGATTATGCGCGTGCGTGGGTGCTCCAGGAAGGTTCATGGCATGGGAAGCAGAGCACGACCCGCAGATTTACGAGCAGTCTGTGCACGTGGCAAATATCTCACCCGTCCGTGTTGCTTGACATCTGAGCCGGTGGGTCCCACGTATGTCCCACAAAAAACATCAATGTTCAATTGTTTTTCCAAAATTTTTATCCATAATCATTATCAACAGTAAAAAAATCCTAAAATAATAAATATATATAAATACATCCATGGAGCACTACCAATGACTACAAACACAAACGCATGTCAAAGGCGGAAAAACTTGTCGTAACAGAACTTCTGGTGGTAGACAGACAGAAAGTCGTCGTGCTAAGACACCAAAGAACCAGCGCACCAGAGCAGCAACCACACCAATGATGACAACCGTAGATAGGAAGAGACTGGTCCGAAACCATATCAATAAATAAAAGACCAATAGGATCACGAGAGATCTGTCGAACACACGACTCCACGCGCCCTCTCTCGGCGCTAAGCAGACCACCTGAGCGAGGATATGACAGAGAGAACTTTATTCTGACTTCAGGATGTATCCATCGACTCACCATTCTAAAAAAGACATAGAAAAACTGTATAAAAGAAGAACGAAAAACCTTCTCGCCCGACAAGGGCCATGGTCCGGCAAGCCTCCAAGGCCCCAAGGCCACCAACGGCATCACTGACGATCGAATGAAACCGTAGATGGGTTTTAGGGCATCACTACAATCGCCTGGTCTGCTCACATACCGGTTCAAAATATCTTTACTACTAGTGTCTCCCAAATTATTTGTATCGCATTTATCTAGACATGTTCTATAATCTAGATTATAAAACATGTCTACACAAATCCGAGACAACTAGTTGAGACGGGGGCATGGGACCCTTCCGTTGGTGTTGTAACTGTGGTAGTGTTCCATCCTATTAGTAAGGTTGGGTGTTAAACTTTATATTTGAAAGAAAAATGAGAAGTAGAAAAACCACCAGGAGAGGCTACGGTGGGGGAGAGGGGAGGGGATGCCATAGTTGGGTAGCGCATGTGCCACCATGGCCCATCATGGGCTAGCGCATGGTCCCTATCACTACAGGAATGGCACGCTACGCCGAGGCCAAAAAGCCGTCGGCGTATGCCAAAATACCCTCAGTGTATGCTACGCCGACGGCTGTCCTATGCGTAGCCTCCTCGGCAAAAGTCTCCCTCGACGGAGGTACTTTTGCCCGTCAGCGTAGCTCTAGCTGTCGGCGTATGCTATGCCGACGGCCTTGCCTTCGACATATCCGCGTCGGCATAATAACGATAGGTTGTAAAAAAATTCAAAATTTTTAATTTTTTTTTTCAAAAAAATTCTTAACTTTTTTAAATCGTTGAATTGTTTGAATCGTTAATCTCTCACATGGAACATTTTGAACACTAATTACATTTAATCTTTGATCAAATTGAAGTCTTTAACAAACTTTCTCCTCGGTCACCCATCCTAGCACTACTACAGCTTCAGCACACTTAACTTCTCAGTTCCTTCCGAATCGGTTTCCACGAAGCAATTTGTACCTAATTGTCAATACTATGATATCAATCTTATTAACTCTTATATCATTATGTCACATGTTTTTATTTTTTGAAACTACAAACACTTATTTAAGTAAGCAACAATAAATAAGTAAAAATATTACTGATTCAAATAAAAATATAATAATTTTACTTTTTTGTATTTTTCTATTTAATATAGAATAATTAATATCTTTAAATCCGTAAATAGTAATTTGATAAATAATATGTATAAATTGATCAGAAAAATGAAAGGAATCTGAATATGATATCCATATCAACTAATCACAAAGCCCCTGTTTTTGAATTAGCTATTTTGTGGTTGCTTCAGAAAATCCCCCTTTTTTACGCTCGGAAAATGAAAAATGGCTTTTTGGTGCGACGAAAAGGAAAACTTGCATTGGATCTTTGATAAAATAGCATATTGTGAACCTAAAAATGATTTTTGTAAAAAAACATGAGCATCGAATCATGTACCTGTAGTTCATATCTGACCCACTTTCTACCGATTCGACAGGAATTTATCTTTTTCACCAGGGGTGGACGGAAAGGTTTCGGATCCCCCTGTTGGGACATTTTCCATATAAGGTAGTCTAGTATTTTTTTGTAAAATATGGTGGTAGCATTTTGAATTAGCCATTTGGTGGTTGCTTCACAAAATCGTTCGTTTTTTGTGTTCGGAAAATGAAAAATGCCTTTTTGGTGCGACGAAAAGGAAAACTTTCTCCTGTAACATTATTCGCCATCCCATGATGCACATGTATGCACAATATGGACACATTATCATAAACTATGCCTTGATTCTAGCCATAACATTGGTCATTTGACCCGAAACCCAAGAAACCTCGAATAAGATAAGTCATTTTGTGAAGGTTTTTTCAGACATAATCAATATACCAGGTTTGATATTTTTCCTTCTAACTATGTCACATGATATGACACCACGTGAAGGTTTCGCATTGTTTCGATCGTTTTTTAATTTTCTTATGCCAGTTTTAAACTATATATAATGTTTTATGTTTCACTTAATTTTTTTATAAATATGTAATATTTGAGTGTAGATAGATAGATCTTATTTTTCTGCAAATTTGGATATAATATTTATATTTTTCCGAATTAGAATGATTTAGTTATGATTTTTCAAAGTTTAATAAGGTAAAAGGAAAAAAGCTACGCCGAGGGCAGCCGTCGGCGTAGGCTACGCCAAGGGCAGCCCTCGGCGTAGCATAGGATACACCGAGGGCAGGTGTACGCCGACAGCCGCGGAGGGGTGCTGTCCTGGACGATGGCTACGCCAATGGCCTCGACGTTTGGCCGTCGGCGTAGCTCCCAGCCCTCGGCGTAGCTTCCTATTCCTGTAGTGTATTGGGCTCCACTTAAATTTCCTATAATGCTTGGATTCATTCTTGGAAGTCTCCATCATATCTCTATTTTAGGTATGTGAATATTTTCCTTGATTATGAAGATTATCTTGTAAAAGAGGAAGGGATGATCTCCAATTAATGAGAGAGATACACATGCCTATGGGGGGATGACCCCACTCTGGCCGCCGGCCACCTAGGTGCCCCCTCTCCCCTCACCCTATTTATACCCATGGAGGGCTGCCCCATAACATACCAATTGCTCTCTCTCTCTCTCTCTCTCTCTCTCTCCTATATACCTACGACATGAGGCTGCGAGAGCGAGACTACCACCATTGGCAAGAAGCTTTGGACATCAGAACTGTGATGGACCGAAGAACCGTATGCGTGCAACCTACGGAAGGTCGTCCGTTCGATCCTAATATCGAGTTGATCTTGTTCTCATAGCTGGGAAGGATACAACTAGGTACAAGGATCGTTGTGTTCTTCATCAATATCTACATTGACGTTGCTCTCCTCCACATCAATGTTGGTGAGTTATCTAGATCTGATCATGTTTTCATCTCATATTTGGATCTTGGTTGTTCGTATAGGGCGAATTTTGTTTGTTTTGGAACACAACAAGTGGTTCACATGCAACATGTTCACCGTCAACCCTGCAGTTTTTATCCCCTTACCCGACTACTCTTCGGGTGTCATGTCGGCTTCTAGCACATCTCCACATGGTTCATGCGACTATCACTCACCCGCGACGACGAAGAGGAGGAGGATTGCTCCAACTCCCACATCTTTGGTATCACCCGGAGAGGTTTACTCCTCAAACCGGGACACCCCTTTGTTGTTTGATGATTCATGTCATCGACAACATGAATAATAGTATTGCTTCAAACTATATCTATCTTTGAACATTATGAGCGCATCTTGCTATGCAGAGGTCGTGTATAAACTCTTTTGGTTGTAACACCTTTGATGCAACTTCTTAATTAACAAATTCGCTTTATCGAGAAAAACTGTGATGACTTTATCGATCTCAAACTATGAATCTCTAGTCTTTGGTGGAGACATCATACCTATAAAAAAGCATATCTCATATGAACATCAGCTACGTGTAACTGATCTGATATGATGACTAACACACACTTCTGCTCAGAAAAAACGATGAACGCAAAAATTGATAGTCATGTGAACCTACAAACAAAATCCCTCTTTTAATCCGATATTTTAATAAATACTCTCTCTGATCCATATTAATTGTGATTTATTTAGATCTATCTAAACATATTTTAGTGCTAGATACATCTAATTAAACGACACTTAATATGGATCGGAGAGAGTAGTATAAATAAACGGATGTCTAGACACATTTACCACACAATTGCTTGGGATATGGTTCTAGTTGTGAAAAAAAAAGTAGAAGGATAGACTTGCAAAAACACATCCTAGAAAATAAAAGTATTTCCGATCAAAAATACTAATCACTCATATATGTCACTATAATTTTGAACTGTTTTGATTCCTCACGACTCTGACTCTCAGTCTTCATCTGGTCCATTGCATCGTGCAGCGCTGTGATGTTTTCCTTACCAACGAGCACCACCTCCTGAAGGCGGATCAAGTTCTCGACCCCAGTAAGGCGCCTGTGCTCGTCATCAAAGCATACTCGGAGTCTCGTGAGATTTTCCATGGATTGTTTCTCAAACCGGATAACTTTCGGTAACTCATTACGGTGAAATTCAAGCACCTTGAGCACCGGGAACACGGATGTAGTGCGCGCCACCAATTCCTCCTCGTTGCAGCATCCTCTATCGAGGCTGATCCTCAACAGGTTAGGCAACTTGTGCAGTACACCATATATTTCGTCACCCGGCATGTTTATCGACCAAAATTCTATGCTGACAAGGTGTGTGAGTGACTCCACCCATTGTGGAATTCTGTCCATTTGGCCACCAATTTTGAGCTTCCGGAGGAGCTGTGGCGGCGAGGGGAGGTGTTCGAGAAACCTCAAGTTGTTGGCATAAGTTAACTTCATGTCCTCGATGCCTAACTCTCGAAGGGACCTTAGCTTGCCAATGGAGATCCCAAGCTCTTTGAGAACAGGCTTGTCCCAACAGTCGGTGCATTGGAGGTTGATATTGATTTTTTGTAGCTGCACCAAGTCGCCGACCTCCTTGGCAAGTTCAGCATCGCCCTCATGGAGTTCTTGCCTTGGCATCACTCGCAGTGCCTTCATTTTCCGGAGGCCTAGGGGTAGGCTCGCATATTTATCCCAATCATTTCTATTCCAGAAAGACAAGTCCTCGAGTTTCTCCAGATGTATCAAAGATTCCGGGACACGGTCAAGGAGTGTGTCATGTAACCAAAGTGTCTGCAAATGCCGCAGATCGCCTATCTCGGTAGGCAACTCTGTGATATCTGTATCATTTAAATTCAAGAATCTGAGCAGGAACATGCGACATATGTGCTTCAAATGATGGTTTCGCATCTCTTTGCAGCCTTGTAGGTCCAGTACCCTCAGTAGGGTGAACTCGGGCAGTCGTCTGTCAAGCAAATTTCCTTTTATCTCAGGGCAAAACGAGCTTAGAGAGCGTACATGCCGGAAGCTCATCTCCTCAACACTAGAGCTAGAATCCAGCAGCTCGCCTTGGATGGAGAGGCGGCGGACAGTGTCGTATGATGTGCCTCCACATAAGCCTCCTACCAAGCTCACAAAGTTTGCCTCCAGAGCCTTGGACACAATGACCTCAAGCATCATGTCATGCACGCTGCACTCTGTCACTTGATCATCATAGGTAACTCCTCCTGGTTTAATCATGTTCCTGCTCAGCAGCTCTTCAAAGTAATCTTCTGCAACCTCCTGAAGTGTCAACCGTCGCTTCTCTGGTATCAAGCCCTCTGCAATCCATCTATTGAGCAACCGCTCCTTGTTTACCATATAATCCTCCGGGAAAATGCTGAGGTACATCACACAAGGTTTTAGATGATGAGGCAAGTGATTGTAGCTGAGTGCAATTAACTGCCGCATACCCTCTAGGGTAGGGTTGCTCTCCATCTGAGAACCAGCAATTGAGTTGCAAATTCTCCTCCACATATCTAATCTTCTAGGAGACTTGTAGTAGCTTGCAAGAAGGCTGGCAATGCTAACAATCGCTAATGGCAACCCACCACATTTCCTCAAAATTTCATCCATTGCTTCTCTCAGCTCCTCGGGGCAAACACTAGCCTGGCTAGGCGCCAGGTCTATAAGCAGGCTGGCTTCAGTCCTAGGTACGTGACCAAACACCCAAGGAACTATCTTTGATAATGCACCCGAAACTGAGTGGTATAGTAGTGTTTTAACTCCAGTAATGGTTAGCTCAACAACTCCGGGCGCTCTCGTAGGCACCTGACTCTGCCCCAGGGACGACTGGCCAAATACTCTATCAATAAAGAGTCTCTTGGAGTCTTCTGGCTTGAGGGGCTCGACTCGATGGATATAATGTCCCCAAGCACTAGTTGGGATACATGTTTTAGCCACACTTTCTATCCGTGTGGTCACAATGATTCTGCTGCTATTGTTGTTTTCCGGCAATTTAGATCGTATTGCATCACAATCAGATATGGTCCATACATCGTCGATCACGATGAGATACCTAATTATTAAAAAACAAAAAAAATGAGCAATATGAAATATATGATCAGTAGCATGAAGAGTGGCTACCATACGGATATCTATAACTTGAACAATTAATTAACCATATTTAGAAGAAGAAAATAAGTTAGCTCGGTAAAGACAATAACACACCCCACAACAAAATATGGCCACTTTTATATGCCATTTTATAGCATGGCGCGCGCAATATAAGTGATCACAAAACTATCGACATGAAGTCAAAATTTTATACGACAATTTTTATGATTGGTATGTAAATGTATCATAAAAAACTTTGTGAAATTACCTTGTTTTATAAAATTTATGTGGGTTTCATGGAACATACACCATCCGTTCACTAATGCAAGACCTTTTGGATTTTCTCAAAAATAAAAGTATCTAGCTGCATTTTGGTGTGCAGGTACACACTCATTTTGATCTATGTCTCTAGTCAACTTTAAAATGTATAAAAGGTCTTACATTTAGTGAGTAGGGGAAGTACAAAGTATCCCATTGAATACCCGGATTTTCTTGGGTGTGGAAGAGGACGTGCATGACTATCCCAACTTTCAAGATGAGATTAAAGATGACAAAGGTTGGGTTTTGTACGATTCCAACACTATAGAAATGCAGTGCTATGAACTGATTCCCGTCGGTCCATAAAGATACTCATGGGCAGACAACCATGCCCATCCATGTCGGTCATGTAACCATACAATGAAATTCAGAAAATAAGCTTACCAATTTTCTTATATAAAAACCATGTCTAATTAGGGAGTTATTGTCTGCAAATATAGATCACGCCTCTTATTTAAATATTAATTCGGTCATATGTCGTAACTTGTGAATACAAAATCGAACCATTCAGTGTACACAACCAATGATGCCAAAGTAAATTATATCCATGAACAGAAGTCATTTACATACCTTACACATTCGGCTCGGTTATTTTGGACACCAGTACTATGGGTAAAGTTGACATGTGTAAAGATAAAATATCCACATGTATGGACAAAAAATTACTTTCGATACCCAAGAACTATCATAATTTATCTTAGGTATAATATTTGTAGATACATAAATAGTTTCAACGTTTTCCGGCCCATGTAGTCATATGGTTATTGTGTGGAACATAGTAAAATCAAGATAAGTGAAGAAGGCGACATAAGTCACCAAGTCATGAAAGAGTAAAATAAATATGATAGAAGGCTACAAAAGGTTTCCCAAGAACAAATAACCTCATTAGGACTACCACCCATCAACTATGCCTAGCATCCTCATCCCTCCTCAGTATTCCACTATGGACTTGTAAACCAATTTGAACCTTCTAAACATGCATTCACACTCATAAAAAGGGCATTATTGACCTTTCATATCTAAATAATCATGTGTGAATACACTATCACTAATGATGAGCTATATATAGAGCCGTGAGATCTTTCATAATATCAAAGACGTTTTATGTCAAACCCTGAATCCCTCATAAAACAATAAGGTAGTGCTCCATGAGATGATGAAACTTTTAAAAAGTCGAATTGTTCCATATTTGTTACTAGACGATAAACTTCACATAAGGCCATCATACATGGACCATTAATTAAAACCGTACCACGGATGTTAACCAGCTACACCATTATCTCTATTGTCATTTATATGATGACAATAATATGGTAATAGGGGCTTTGCAGTGCCAACTTTGGGTCATTTCCATTCACCTATCTTGTCTTACCACTTGGAACCACTAAGCCAAAAATGGAGCACTTATTACCCCTGGTTACCAATATTGAAAGAAGGCTACAAACTTGCTCATATTTCTTAACCTATGGAGGCAAGCTTGAAATGGTGAATTTTGTGCTGTCTTCTTTACCAAGTTTCTATATGTGCACTTTGAAAATTTACAAAGGCATCATTGATCAATTAGACAAGTACAGAAGACATTGTCTATGGAGAGGAAATGATCTAACCAAACGAAACCCTTCACTGCCATCCTGGGCCTTGGTATGCAAACCTAAAGCTAATGGGGGATTAGGGGTTGTGGACCTATAGGTGCAAAATGACTTCTTACTCATGAAACACCTTGATAAGTTCTATAATCGTGCAAACACCCCTTGGGTTCATTTGATCTAGGAAAAGTATCACACAACAGCACTACCACCAGCTAAAATTCTTGACTACTCTTTCTGGTGGAGGGATTGTTTAATGTTGCCGCCCAAATAAGGAAATTGCCACTTGCAAAGTACAAAGAGGAGATACTATCATGTTATGGAAAGATGACTGGCAGCAACCTAGATTGCAGGAGACTTCCCCTCATCTAGAAACTTTTTTGATTAACTTATAGATCTCTTGCAGCTCTGCATTCAATTAGGAACCCTTAAGTGATCTTTTTCATCTGCCCTTATCAAATATTGCCTTTGAGGAAATGTAATGAATTCGAGCAACTCATTAATCTTTACTCTAATGAGGATGAAAAGGATGAATTGAATTACCCTTGGGGAACTCAATACTCGGTGGCCAACGCTTATAAACTGCTCAAGGATTCAGAACCACCACCTCATGCGTTTAACTGGTTATGGAACAGTTGCTGTCAGAAAAAACATAAAGTGTTTTTCTCGTTATTACTGCAGGACCGTCTAAATCATGGAAAAAAATAGCGCGCTATTTCGGCGCTAATAGAGCACTATAGCATATTTAGAGTGGTCATGCTAAACTTTAGCAATTTTGCTCGCTATGGCGCTATTTCTGAAATAGCATGCTATATCGCGCTATAACGTCATAGCGTTAGCAAAAAATAGCACGCTATTTTTTATAGCTTGTTAAAATGTTGATGTTATGCTTCTAGACGTCAATAGTATGTTGTTACCTCATGGGATATTGATGTTAGGATTCTATGAAATTAAAAACTATTTTGTATGTGGTTATGTTCTAACATTTTTTTGAAATATTTCTTTTATTTTTACCAAAATATTTTATTTTTTGGCTATATCTTGTATTATTTTTAAAACTCATTGACATGTATTAATGATAGTACATCTGAACATAAAAGCCATTCACATCATCTCATTCTCTTAGCCATCCAATGTTAATGTCATCCCGCTAATCTTCATTAATGAAAGTCTATCCTTACATACTAGCTATCCACATGATCCACACTTTCCTAGCAAATATGCAACCATTTCATGTCGATTGAATGTAACAAAGCCACTATTCTGACAAATTTTTTTGATGGGACTATTCTGACAATTTTTTTTGATGGGACTATTCTGACAATTGAACCTTAGATAACTTCATGTGTGTTATGCATCTTATATCCTTCATTTATGCAGTAGTCTTGAAAGAGATCCCCGCTGCAACGTGTGGGGTATTCTCTAGTTATATGATAAGGGAGTGACGAAAGACAACCTATATAGTTTTGCAACGTGTGGGGTATTCTTTAGCTATATAGGGTCCGACTCCTCACAAGTTGTCTAGAATTATTTTGCACACTAGAGGCGAAAAAAGCAAGTTTATTGGATTTGTTTTATACAAACGACCTGACTGAAACATTTTATGTACCACATGCAAGTAACAAAAAAAAACTATTAGA
This sequence comes from Avena sativa, assembly GCA_916181665.1. Taxonomy (NCBI): domain Eukaryota; kingdom Viridiplantae; phylum Streptophyta; class Magnoliopsida; order Poales; family Poaceae; genus Avena; species Avena sativa. The sequence goes on from OV702289.1 coordinate 5,051,874, forward strand.
AAAAAAATCATTAACACATAAAAAACGCGGTGTGTCCTTATGGAATTTGTCGTGTATAATTTCTTTGCCGTGTTTCTTTATTTGGCCATTGTCGTTTTCTTTTATTTGACGTGTGCATTTTCAGGACTCTACCGTGTTCATGTTCTTTGTCGTGTGCTTCTGGACGGCCACACGGCAGCGTCGCTCTTTGCTGCGTTTTGGGCCTGTTGGCACACGCCAAAGGAACATAGAGATGGCAGCGAACATTTTCCCCGTAGTGAGTTGACCAAAATTACAAAGTCGTAAAATACAAGATGAAATATGAAAATATATTTACCAACACAAAAATAAATCATTTGCACATTATGGAAACACAACTTGCTACTGGTGTTTGTTTAAGGTCCAACCGGTCAAACAAAGTTTTAAAGATCAACAATAAAATATCAAAGCGCGCATCTAGATGGTTGTTGCACATAATAACATAAAGACAACAAGTTGCATAATTTTTTTAAAGGTGCAGAGAGAAAGCACTAGCTCTCCCCAAAAAAAGTCAAATCAACGGTACTTGAAAAAGGTAATCTACTTAAATGAGAAGAAAAAATCGGACAGACGGGATAGAAAATTTAATCGGTCGAGTTCAGCAGATAGATTCAATAATCTATATTAGTCGTACCTCTTTTCCTTGAGATCCTGGTTTAGCGTGGTTGTGGAAGCAATCTCTTCTTTCTTTTCCATGATGACCTGTTGATGGATGCGTCCCAGCAGTCCATCCATGTCCTTACTGGCATGGAAAGCCTGTGAAACCGAAACGATCGCCTGGCAGGTGAACTCCTCCTTTAGGTTGCGGCGCACCTCTTCGGCGAGCGTGGTCTTCCCGAGTCCTCCGAACCCCACGATGAAGAACACTTTGACCCTCCTGTCAGGCTGATTATCGCTCGTCGTCATCTCCACCGATTTCACCTTCTCGGACAAACTATCAACCTGGTCCTTGATGCCAACAAACTGGCTAGGGTCGTTGGCAGAGCTCGCACGGCCACCGAGCACCCGCGCGAACGAGGCCGTGGCGCCGAAAGATACGGAGGGCTGGAGTGCTTGCCCGTCGATGCTGTACCTCAGGCGGCGCTCGGCGATGGCGACGGCGCGGGCGCGCAGGGCCTGGATGTCAGCTGCGAGACGGCGCCGTGCGCGAAGTGTGACAATCAGGTGCCGGGTACGGGCAGCACCGAGCATCCGGGGGCTCCGCGGGACGCAGCTGATGCGGAGCACGAAGATGTCGATGCAGTCCTCGGCGTCGTAGGCGAGCTCGCGGACCTGCTTCATCCACGCGCGGACGAAGTGGTTCACGGCGCCGTCGTCGGCCTCGGAGAGCATGTGGAGGAGGGCGTTCATGACCGACACGTCGTCCCTCAGATGGCCGACCTCGCCGCGGACGCTGCTGAGGAGACGGTACTCCTCGCTCAGCAGCTGCCCGAGCTTGCCCACAAGGGCATGCGGTACGCCGTCCGCGTAGTTGGCTTCCAGGCCAACCATATCTTCTCTCTCTCCCTTGTTTCGCTCAACACTAGCTTTGCTCGCTGTTAGGGAATCTGTTGTGGCAACCTCTGCTCATGATAACATGGCTATATGGTGTGTGCTACTCGGTCAACTTGCGTGATAATCATTGGTGTTTTATTATAGTGATGGTTGTTGCTTGTTGCAAAGGATATATAGAAAACACATCTATCTATCTACATAGTACTAAAATCAATATGCGGGTGTCTAACAGAGCCACCACATTAACCACGCACATCACCCAAATTATTTTAAGTTAGATCTAAAAATTATGTCTTGGATTTAACGAGAAATTAATAGGTTACATAACCGTGTACTATCTCCATTCCAGTTTATAGGCTAAAATTCAAGTAAAAAATTTGACCATAAATTTAGTCAATAAAATACAAACCATATTTAACAAATTATACCATTAGATTCATATTCAAAAGACGCTTCTAATGGTATAATTTTTGTAATATATAATTCATATATTATTAAATAAATTTATAGTCAAACTATTTTTTTAAACTTCTTATTTGCCTAATAAACTAGAATAGAGGTAGTAGTCGTCCGGTATGATAACAATTATGGCTATAGGATTTAACGAGAGATTATTAGGTTAGGTAACCGTGTAGTATGGTACACCATGATTTGACTTAAATATATGTGCGAAAAGAAGCTACCACCTCGCGAGAACGTGACCCGGTAAGAAAAGATTGAGCACGTGTTCCTAAAAAAATCAAATTTGTCCATAACACGACACACTGTGGCAGGTCGAGACGTTTACATTTTCTCTTTTTTTTAGAACTGTGGCAGGTCAAGACGTTTACTACAGAGGTTTCCGTGGATTTCTTCTGAATGATTTAGGGTTTTGTCCCCGGGGGCTCCTTATAGGCGCAGGAGACAAGGTCAGTGGAGGTCCAGGGGGGGCACACCCCCTGTGGGTGCCCCCAGGGCTTGCCCGCGCCTAAGAGGGTGCGGCCACCCTGTGGCCCCCCTCCGGCTCTGCTTCGTGGTTCCGTGTTGCTCCAGGAATAACTTTGGCTTTTGTCCCGTTCAATTCCGAAAATATTGATTTTCTGCTTTTCTGGAACCAAAAACATAAGAAAACAGGCAACTGACATTGTGACAACTTGTTAATAGGTTAGTTCCAGAAAAGATATAAAAACACCTCAAAGTATAGACAAAGCAAATCAAAAATACAAAACAAGCATGGAGCATCAAAAATTATAGATACGTTTTCGACGTATCAAGCATCCCCAAGCTTAACTCCTGCTCATCCTCGAGTAGGTAAGTGATAAAAAATAATAATTTTTGAGGTGACATGCACCATCAAAACCAAGATCAAACCAATTGCAAGCATTGAAAGCTAGGATCAAAGAACTCTAAACATGAGCATGAAAGATGGAGTTCTAACAGTAAGACAAAGTAACTATGTATGCAACATGAAAGGTTACAAACAAAGATCATAAATAACAATGCATTAAAAGACTTTTGTTTGTTTCACATACAGAAAACATGGCATAGTGGCATTCAGCTTGTACCTCATAGAGTAGCAATATAGATGCATATGACACCTTTAAAGTTCACAAGGGTGACTAGAAACAAATAGCACAAGAACAAGTAATATCACAATATGCATCAATCAATAAGCTTTGGAACACTGCACACAGAATGACAACTATGCTCTCTTAATGGTGCCTAAAATTAGAAGGTGGAGACTCAATAATGGTGGAAGAAAGACCTTTTATAAAGAAGCAGGGATTTCAAGTTTCAAAAAGAGCTTCCAAAAATTATGATACTTGTTAACTTTCAGCCCTCATTGCCCCTATCATAAGCATCTTGAAGTGGTTAAGATTAAAGTGAACAAAGATGGAGTATATGTTTGACGAAGTATAAGTTGGCAATCTCAAGTCCCTTAAATACGAGGGCCATACCTCATGCTACTCAACTTTAGTCACCTATAGGTTCTTGTCATTGTAAGTATTTGCATATCATTGAGAACCTCCAATGGGGTACCCCTTGCACATGGTACATGAGCTATCCCATAACCAAAATGACAAGGCAAGCAGACATGAGCATCTCAGCAATCTTCTTATTTACCATGGGAATATGGTGCTTTTTTCTCTCTTTCCTCTTTTGTCAATGTGTCTCTGTTTTTATAAGAAGAATGCTTCATAGATGTCACTATGGTGATGCTGTAAGTTGATGACCCACAAGTATAGGGGGTGTATCGTAGTACTTTCGATAAATAGGAGTGTCGATCCCAACGAGGAGCAGAAGGTGCTGAACAGTGGTGTGGAGCAGGAAATCCCTGTAAATACTTAGCAAACGGATTTTTAGTGGTTTTCTGACAAGGCAACAAAACAAAGAGCAAGTAACAGAAGTAACGAACAAACGGAGCAAGTGGCCCAATCCTTTCTTAGCAAAGGACAAGCCGGTGGAAATATTTATAAGGACCAAACGTTCTCGATGACACATGGGAATTCTGTCAAGTGCTTTTGCTTCAAATAGCTGAGTACTCTTGTCTGGTGTTTGTAAGTGTTGTGTGGGTGAACCTGTGCTAACATACCGCCCTTTCTAGGACTAATACATACTTGTGATTAAACCCCCTGCAAACATCCGTAACTACAGGAAAGTAATTAAGATATAAATCTAACCACAGCCTTAAACTCTGAGATCCTACGCTCCCTTGTGCAAAGGTGTCCTAACAGGGGTTCAAGTTTCTGTCACTCCGGCAACCCCATGATTAGTAGCCAAATACACAATTCATTCCCTAGGCCCATAAATGGTGAAGTATCATGTAGTCGATGTTCACATGACACCACTAGAAGAATAGCACCACAACTTAAATACTAAATCATTGAATAATAACTTATCATAGATTCACTACTAACAACATGACTTCTTCCATGTCCTCAAGAACTAAACGAACTACTCACAAGACATCATATGGATCAAGATCAAAGATGATATGGTAATGGATAAAAATCTGAACATAAACAATAATCCAATGGATCCACTCACAAGCATCAACTACAATACTAATCAACACCGAGAAAGTTTCCCCTAATGAACTAAACAATATCCAACACAATTGTTACAGCGGGACGGAGTGGTGATGATGGTGTTGGTTGAGATGATGGTGTTGGTGGAGATGATGGTCCCGATGAAGCCTAGCTTGACGATGGTGTTGATGGCGATGGTCTCCCCTCTCCGGGAAGGAATTCCCCCGGCAGAAATCTGTCTGCCGGAGAGATCTTTCTCTCTCGGTGTTTTCCGCCCCTAGAGGCGGCGGAAATCTATCTATGGTCGCTCCTCGAGGCTTAGGGTTCCGTAGGTAAGATATAAGCGAAGGGGGAGAGTCGGAGGCCGGGCAGGTGGGCCACGCCTGCCCTAGGCGTGGCCTCAGGTGGGCCCGCGCCTAGGAGGGTTGTGGGTCCCCTGTGGCCCCCCTTCGCTTCTCCTTCTGGCTTCCTTCGTCCTCTGGTAAAATTATATGTTTCCATATTTTTTTGGTATTTTTCTGATCTTCACGAAATTGCACCAAAACGCCTTCTTTTCCATCAGAATCCAAACTCAGGCAGTCCATCCTCCAAGAATCATCCAACAGGTATGCGCGCGTGCAACTTTGTTTCTGTGTTTCATGTCCATGTGAGCCAGCGAGAGCTAGCTAGCGTGTTGTGTGACTAATACCTAAGGACATATCCACCGGGTCGACCTAAACGGCCGACTCAAATGGTCCGTTTCTATCTGTTTGGCTCGGGCCGCAATCGTTTTTGGGTCGAAGTCCGGCATGTCCAGCCGACCACGCTTAGCGGTGCGACTCATCTGTCTACACTTGGCCATCGCCAATGTCGGCGTATTTCTAGTGTCCGCCCCGCCGTCGAATACGCTGACGGTGATCCTTCCTTCACCCTCATACTTGAAGACAACAATGTTGTCTGCTTCGATCTGGTGAGCGCGGCCGAAGCACTCCTAGCCGTTGGCAAGGTACATCTAGCCGAGGTGATCGAACTGCACCTCCACCGGATACCTTGTGGTCTTGACACCGTTCACCCGCAGAATAACAAGCAGGGGCAGTTCGTCGCCGACCAGCGACGCGAATTTGCGAAGCAGGAGAGCCTATCCCGTGTCATGCCGGAGTGGATGTCCACGACGAACTGGATCGGATACCTGGGTCGATCTCCTCGGGCGATGCCGGCATTGAGGGAGAGCGTGCTGGAGCGCTTCTTTGGCCGCGTCTCCCGCACCTCCTTCGACGTCCACAGCCAGAACTCGGTTGTCATCCTAGATGCCCTCCCCTCAATCCAATGCTGCTGGCCATGGCTAGCTACCAGTAGTGAAGGACAGGAAGGAGAACGGGGAGAGTGTGGTGCGGTGTGAGAGAATATTTCCGTGGGCGGCCAGTTAAAATGGGTTGGCATTGGATGCTGACGCGGAGGCCAAAGCGACAACATTGAAATGTCCAGTCAAGAGGGCATGTGTCGGGCGGCGCCAGCAGCGGCAATGAGCGAGAACGTGACGTCCAGTCTATCAGTGTGTAGTCTCGTTGCATTTGATGGCGTAGACTGCCGCCGATCAGCCTTCCACCTGCGTCTCTGAATCGCTGTCACGGTTGCGTGTGAATCGCTGGTACAATTATATCTGAATCAGTGCCGCTGCACGTGTCTGAATCAATACCGCGCTAAGCAGTGGCTGATGGGTAGGCCAGTGGCACCAACGGGCAGGACACGCCCTCGATCTGCCCCCATCCGGGTCGACGCAACCGTTGCCTAGATTTGGTCATGGATGGGTCGAGCCGGACGCGTCCGTCCGAATGGATCGTGCCACTGGGACGCCGTGCACATTCCGCACGTCCGTGTGGACGAGTTTAAACGGATTTAGTCGACCTGATGAAGATAGTCTAACTCTTTCTGTACGCATTAAGGCATCAGCCTGAAAATGATCTATAACAAATGACCGCTCTTCTTTTATCAAATGTTACCGTGTGGCCTAGTGGCAAGCTTGCATTGTTTAGCAACTCAAGTCATGAGTTTAATTCCCATGTTAAGTGTTTTTATTATTTATTTGTTTTTCTGTTTGTACGACCACCGACAAGTGGGGCCTGACTATTAGGCCGTACAAAGGTCATAGTGGCAAAAAAATACATGGGTCATTCTGCAAAAATTGCTTTGCCACATGTCATCTCTAGAATAAGTTTCAACCTATAGGTTGATGAATTCGGTCAAATCATAGAAATTCAATAGAATTAGACTAAAATGCTCTCGGGTTGTAAGTTATGGGACTAATCTTGCTCGTTTTGCAAGATGTGGGACCAAAACGCTTCTCTGCTGCAAGTTGTGGGACTAAAAATATATATACCTCTTAATTTTTTTAGGAGGCATTGGTGTTTATTATAGTGATGCTTGTTGCAAAGAGCAAGTCTTTACCATTAAAGCAAAAGCTATGAATTCCCTAGTGTCACACTTCAACAAATTACGGACAAAATGCCACCCTACTTCCTTATCCCCTAACTCTAGGAAGTAACAACATCAAGTGCATGCCTAACAACCTGATGCAGCTAATTTTCCATTTTAGATCAACAGGGACACCCCGTCCTCGGTTCTATTGATAACATCAACGAAACCTGGAGTGAAACTCAGGTCCAGTACAAACAAAGAGAGCTACAAAATAGAGGTACAAAACAAAAACAAAAACAACTAGGACAAACATAAAGGTTTCTCAGACAGCAGAAAGAGCACCAGCTAAACGAAGAACTACAAAGGGGGAAGGGGAAGACAGTAGCTGCCAGTGTGGAAGTCGGTGTAGCCCAAGTCCCCAGCACTGCAACTCTTTTGCTCGCCGGCGACGACAGGTCAGGAGGGTCATCCCCTTCAGCATTTGTGCCCCTGGTCAGCCACTCATCAGAGCAAATGGCGAGGCCAGAATCTGGGAGAGGTAAGTGCAGAACCTCTCCACTCCCTCCAGCATCTTCTCCTTGAAAATCAACCTCCAGTGCTTTACTGAGGCCAAAACCTTCCCCAGGACCTGATGTAAATTGATCCAAGGAAGACCATTAAAGATCATATGATTCCTAAATTTCCAGAGACACCAAAGAACAGCAGAACAAACTGAGTTTAGAACTGCATGTTTCTTGTTTGAAATCCAGTTCTTAGCTACATACAGGTAGTCATTACCAACAACAATATTAAAGAAATTGGAGATGATATTCCAAACCTGTTTTGCAACTAGGCACTAAAAGAAGAGGTGGTTAATAGATTCATCTTCAGAACAAAAAACACAGTCTTCAGGTTTATTCAGGTGTCTCTTTTTAAGGTTATCTCTAGTCATTAACTTGTTATGAGCTAACAACCAAAGGAAGATATGGACCCTAGGGGGGATATGTAACTGCCAAACAGCAGGAATAAAAATAGGAGTGACACCCCCAAAATTAATGATAGCATATAGGGAGGTAGTGGAGTAAATCCCTTTGCTTTCATATTGCCAGATCAATGCATCAGTATTGGAGTTAAGAGAAATACCAGAAGCAATTGCTTCAAGCTCATACCACTTATCTAACAGGTTATTATTAAAATTCCTCCTAAAAGTAAGGGAAGAACCATCCCAAATTTAGTGAACAGTTTTGTTATGTTCATTATAGATGACATAAATTTCAAAAAAATTGCACATATAATGGAGATGTTCCAAATCAGGTGTCCTCCCAGAACCTAACTTGAGCCCCATCCCCAATTTGCCATCTGTAGCCAAATTTAACACTATTAATAGCCCAAAGGACCCCTTTCCAGAACTGAGAAACCCCAGCCTGCTTGCTGCAGAAAATGTTAGGATTGCTAGTGTCATATTTGGATTCAACTATAGATCTCCAGATCTTACCATCATCCCTGGAATATCTCTTAATCCAGGACCCAAGGAGAGACAAGTTGACACTATCTAAGTCAAGGATTCCCAGTCCCCCAAACTCCTTCTTTTTACAGACCAGCTTCCAGCTAGCTAAATGGAGCTTCCTATGGCCCTCAAAATCATTCCACAAACAATTTGCCATCTGGGAGTTAATGAGGTCTAAAGCCCACTTAGGAAACTTAAAAAAGGAGAGCAGGTAAACATGGATACTAGCTAAACAAGTTTTAATAAGAATCACTCTAGCTGCATAAGAGAGTAATTTCCCCCTCCAACCAGATATCCTTTTAAGGATTTTGTCAATTAGAGGTTGAATGTCTTCCCTTCTGATCTTTTCAAAATGCAAAGGGATACCCAAATATTTAATGGGGAAATGGGCAACATCACATCCCAAAATGTTTGAATACAGAGCAATATCAGATTCCTCAAGGCCTATTGGAATAAATTCACTTTTGGAGTAATTGATCTTCATCCCAGAGACTTGCTCAAAGCAGGTTAAAACCCACTTGAGGTTAGTAGCAAAATAAGGGTTATTATCAAAAAAAAAGAATGGTGTCATCTGCATACTGAAGGCAAATGACACCCCCAGGATGCAGATCAGAACAGAGGCCTTTGATCAAATCAGCATTGTAAGCCTTAATAAGCATCCTAGTTAAGACATCCACTCCTAGATTAAAGAGCAAAGGGGAAATGGGGTCCCCTTGCCTAAGCCCTTTGCCAGTGACAAAAAAGTTATCAATGGAATTATTAAGCTTGACCCCAACAGACCCACCATGAGTAATAGCTTTAATCCAAGAAATGACAGTAGGACTAAAACCTCTCTTAGCTAGGAGGTCAAGAAGGAAATCTAAGTCTACCTTATCAAAAGCTTTTTCATAGTGTAATTTAATCACCATACCTTGACTTTTATCTTGGGAAATAGAATGAATAACTTCATGTGAAGTAACAACACTTTATAAAATGAATCTCCCTTTGATAAAGGCAGATTGGTTGCAAGAATTAATGGAGTTCATCAACAAAGCTAAACGATTTGTTAGCACTTTAGTGAAAATCTTAAAGACACAATTGAGCAAGCTAATAGGTCGAATTTTTTTCATGCTACTAGCTTCAGGTTCTTTAGGAATGAAGGTCAGAATAGCAAAATTCAGTCTATATATATCTAGCTTGCCTTGATGGAAATCAAAAAACATGGCCATAAGGTCAGTTTTAACAGTCTCCCAAAAGTGCTGATAAAAGATAAAAGGTAGGCCATCAGGGCCTGGAGCCCCATCTGAATAAGAACCAAACACAGCCTGTTTGACCTCCTCTTTAGAGAAAGGGGCTTCCAGAGCCTGATTTTGAGTTAAAGAAAATTTTTCACTAGGGGAAAAGAAATCATCAGAAAGAGTGCAACTTGATGGCTCCTCTTTTTTGAAGAGATCTTTGTATAAGGAAGTAGCAATGTGCATCATTTCACTCTCATCATGAACAGGTCCATCAGGCCCATCTAGAGAATGCACTTGCATTTTCCTCCTTCTCTGGTTAGAAACAGCATGAAAGTAGGCAGTATTTCTATCTCCTTCTTTAATATCCCTATCTCTAGATCTTTGTTTTGCCTTAATTTCTTATTTTAACCAGAGCATATTCATTTCAGAATATATTTGCTTATGTCTTGTCTGTTCCTCAGCAGAAAGCTCTAATGACTCAGACTTAATGTCAAGCAAATCATATTCCTCCATGAGATCTTTCTTTAGATTTCTAAGCTCGGATTCAATATACTTGCTCCAGCCTTTAGACCAAGATCTAAATCTCCTAGTTTTCATTTGCCATATATCAACTGCATCTTTGCCCCTGATTGGCATGGACCAGTTGGCAATGGCAAGAGACTTAAAGTCACTTATCATTATCCACCACTTCTCAAATTTATAAGTGGCAGCTTTGGGTTTGACATCACACCCATATTCCCACAGAATAGGGGTATGGTCACTACCCAACCTAGGCAGAGCTCTTATAGATGCAAGAGGGAACATTTGATCTAGTTCAACATTGCAAAACACTCTATCAATATTGGACATGATCAAATTTTCTCTATTGTTCCCCCAAGTAAACTTCCTATTACTAAGCTTGACTTCAAGCAAGCTCCAAATATCAACCCAAGCATTGAATTTATCACTCCATTTATGATCAGTATTACCATTACTCTTATCACACTGAAATCTAACCAGATTGAAGTCCCCACCAACAATAGTGTGACCAGTGTAATCAACAAAAAGACTGTGCAATTCAGAGATAAAATCCTCTCTTTTATCCTCATAAGAAGAGCCATAAACAGTAATAATCCCGACTACAGTGTCTTTGGCCTTCAGCCTAACCACAACTGAAACAGAAAATTTCAGTACTTGCCAGCTAATTTCATCAAAAAAATCTAAGTCTACTCCTACCACAATGCCTCCAACAGAGCCAACAGCAGGTAGATCTTCCCAATCAAACATCCTATTTCCTACTAGAGAATTCAGATAATTGCAAGAAATGGTTTCTTTTTTTGTTTCTTGGAAACCAACATAATGAGCATGAGTTTTAATGAAAAGATCAATAAGTGCATTCTTCCTACCAGGGGCTTGAATTCCCCTAGGATTCCAAAAAACACAATTCATTTAAAACTAACTTTCTTGGGGTGCTTGCCCCGCCTATGTTTACTAACCAAAGACCAACCTAAAGCATCAGGGAAATAATCCTCATACCCTTTTTCTTCTAGGGGGTTACTAGGATAAGAAGGAGAAACAGAAGAAGAAGGTAAAGTAGTATTACTATTCACAGAAATAACAGAGGAACATTCCTCAAGACTAGGAATGGCAACACCAACAGTATTAGCCATTTGAACAAGATTACCAGTTGCAATGGTATTGAAAGGATTATGTTGAGCAATACCTATCAGTTTAGAAGAAGCAGCAGTTGTTTTCTCCAGGTTTCTCTTCATGGTAATATCTTGTGCTTTCTGAAGCATTGTCTTCCCTTCCTTGTCAGAAAACCTGGCATTTTGCCTTGCACCAAAAATAGGACCCCACTTGCTCTTCTTCTCCTGCTCCCTAGGCTTTTTCTCCTCAATCTCATGGCTCAGCAACTCCTCCTGGCTAATCTCTTTATCTGGGTCCTCATAGAAGAGAGTGTTTTCAGTAGCTAACTCCATCTCCTGAATGAGCTTGACACGATCATCTTCAGTATGAATGCTCTTCATCCAATCCAACACCTTAGTTTTTGCTATGGAATCTTCATCAACAATATGCATAAGTTTGCTGGAGCATGTAGGCAATGGACTGTTAATGCTAAAGCAGTTTGCAACCTCTTGAATTTTGTCAGACAGAGCTGCCAGGGACTTTTGCTTGGAACTCCCTGGTTCTTTGCTTTTCTGCTAGTTAGGGGTAGAGGAAGAAGTTTTTCCTCCCCCAATGCTGGCATCAGTATCCATTTTATCAGAGCCTTTCTTAGCTTCTGGAGGCTGGTCCTCAAGCTGGTCATCATGCTCATCAGGGTTAGGGGGTGGATGTTGTCAGGATCTTCATTCTCAACATTGACCACACTAGCAGGCCCCTCCATAGCAAAGTGGATTTGAAACAGCACTCCACCAACTTCAAAGATCCTAGAGGCAGGAATCCTAGTGTGATCCCTACACTTGATTTTGACTCTCACTGTCTCATAGAAGGACCTAAACATTCCATACCAGTCCACATCCTGCATAATGCCAAAAGCAGTGACAAACTGCATTAGTGTTGGCCATTTACACCAGGCCAGGTTCAGCCCTTTGATTTTGAGCCAAACATCTTGTAGTTCAGCATAGTAATCTAGTGCCCCATTCCAAACATGGACCTTGACAAAGACACCTTCCTTAGGTAGCCCAAAACTAGGGTATCCAGCAATCTCCTCAACCTTGAGATGGGGTGGGAATTTGACCAGAAAGAACCACTCATCAAGGCATCTGATTTGCCAGGGCCAATTGGTTCTATAGACAGAAGCTAGATTTTGGTAAAGCTCTTCTTTGGAAATACTCCCTTGATCAACATACACAAGGCCAATGTTTTTTGGAGGAGCAACTTCAGAGGTCATGAATGGTAGATCAATATGATAAAACCCCAGTCCAAAAGCTGCACTCCCAACAAATTTTTCAATCTGCTGAGGTTGTTTCTTCACTGGACAAGCTTCCACCTCATGGTCCAAAGAGCTACAAATGAAGCAGGTTCTGGGAGAGGCACAAGCAGCCCTGTGATGCCCAGGATCCCCACAGTTATAACAGATTACCTCAGCATAAACCTCCAGTTTCTCATGAACACCTGACCCTGAATCAACTGAGGCAACAGAGTGTTGGGCACCATCTAAAGACTTAGCATCATCTCCTTTACCTGAATCCTTGGGCTTCTGCTTCTGATTCTTCCCAGATTGAGAGGAATTATTACTCCCCTGAGGTTTCTGCATAGGAGGATGCACTGCCTGCTGGGGAGGCATCCACTGCCCAGCAAAACCAAGAGGTGGTTGTTGCCAAGGCACAGAGAATGAAGGGTTTTGCAGCATAGTAAATCAAAAAATTTCTACGGATGCGAATGGGAAAGCCAAGATCTAATTTAGGAGATGCAAACAATGAGGGGGAATAGATGAGATCTTCATACCCTTGAAGATTCGCACAGCGGAACGTTCGACGGAACGTGGGTGATGTAGTCGTACTCGCTTCTCCTCCTCGCGGTCCGATCCGATCTAACACCGCAAGTGGCGATGCCTCCGAGAGATGCACACGTGCGGCACCTCGACGTCTCCTCCTTCCTCGGTCCAGCAAGTAGGGTGGATAGATGGATTGGATCTACAACGCAACGGCGCGGTGCAAGCGGTGGAGAGTTTCTGCGGCAGGGCTTCGCCTACGCGCAGTCGGGAGGGAGAGAGAGAGGAGGGCAGAAGGGCGGCTAGGGCTTGAGGAGAAGGTGTAGGAGGGGTGCGCCCCCAGCCCTCTTTATATAGAGGGGTGGGCGTCTGGCCCTTGCCCCTCCCCCAAGCCCTAGGCCGGCGGCCCAAGAAGGGAGGAGTGGGGGGCAAGTTCCCCCCTCTTCTAGAAGCTCCCCTAGGGTTTCCCTAGGGTTTGGTCGGATGGGCCCTATGGGGCCTTGTGCCCCTAGCCCAATGTGGCCAGGGCACTCCCTCATAGGCCCACGCACCCTCCCGACAAGTGGGGCCACGTTGGTCCCACTCCGGAAGGTTCTAGAAGCTTCCGGTACAATACCGATTAACCCGAAACAATTCCGAACTCCAAAAATGCATTGCCTTATATGAATCTTATTCTCCGGACCATTCCGGAACCTCTCGTGACGTCCTGGATCTCATCCGAGACTCCGAACAAAAACTCATAAACCAATTATCCAATCTATCCTAGCGTCAAGACACATTAAGTGTGTGACCCTTCGGGTTCGAGAATATGCAGACATGATCTTCTATCAATAATCAACAGGGGGTCTGGAAACCCATATTGACTCCCACACATTCATCGATGATCATATCAAATGAACCACGATGCCAGGATTCAATCAAATATATTCCCTTCGTCGCGCGATATTTTACTTGCCCGAGATTTGATCGTCGGTACCGTCATACCTAGTTCAATCTCATTCGCAGCAAGTACTTTACTCGTTCCGTAATCCGATATCACTTTGTGATTAACTCCTTAACCACATGCTTGCAAGCGGTGTTGATATCGATTATCGAGTGGGCCCGAAGTATATCTCTCCGACTTGGGAGGGACAAGTCCCATCTCGATACATACAACCCAACAGGTACTTTCCGATCACCTGAGAGACACCTTTATGATCACCCTCTCATAGGATGACATTTGATGACCTCAAAGCTTTCTTCCGATACCAGGGAGTTGTATTATCTCATGGTCTAAGGAATACAATATTTGACATAAGAAAAGCTTCGCAAAGATGAACACGATGACACGATCTAATTGCTCCGCTTAGTTTGGGTTTGTCCATCATATCATTCTCCCAATGATATGATCTCATTATTAATCGACAACTCATGTCTATGGTTAGGAAACCTTAACCATCATTAATCAATGAGCTAGTCCATAGAGGCATACTAGGAACACGGTGTTATTCACAAACCACACAAGTATTAAAGTTTCCGCTTAATACAATTCTAGCATGGAATATAAACTTTATCATGAACAAGAATTATAATAATAACATCTTTATTATTGCCTCTAGGGCATAATTCCAACAGTCTCCCACTTGCACTAGAGTCAATAATCTAGTTTACATCTAGCAACGATCTAACACCCATGGCACTAAGGTGCTGATCATGTTTTGCACGTGGAAGAGGTTTAGTCAATGGATCTGCGACATTCAGATCTGTATGTACTTTGCTAATCTTCAGATCTCCATCTGCTATATAATCTCGGATTATATGAAACTTGCAGTTGATATGCTTGCTCTTTGGATGATATCTTGGTTCCTTAGCTAGTGCTATGGCGCCAGTGTTGTCACACAATATCTCCAGTGGGTCCAAGGCACTTGGAACCACGCCAAGCTCAGTGATGAAGTTCCTGATCCAAACTCCTTCACTTGACACTTCTGCAGCAACCATGTATTCCGCTTCTACTATAGATCCCACGATCACGCTTTGCTTGCAGCTTCTCCAGCTCACATCTCCTCCATTCAAAATATAAACGTATCCTGTCTGAGATTTAGAATCATCCTTGTCGGTGTCGAAACTAGCATCGACATAACCTTTTACGACGAGCTGTTCATCACCTCCATAGACTAAGAACATTTCTTTAGTCCTATTTAGGTACTTTAGGATGTTCTTCACGGCTGTCCAGTGTTCCACTCCTGGATCACTTTGGTATCTGCTCGTCAAACTAAGAGCATTGGACACATCCGGTCTAGTACACAACATGGCATACATGATAGAACCTATGGCCGAGGCATAAGGTACTTTGCTCATAGCTTCTCTATCATTTACCGTAGCTGGACACTGAGCATTGCTCAATATCTTACCTGACAATATAGGCACTGAACCTTTATTTGCCTTATCCATTCTGAACCTTTTCAGAACTTTGTCTAGGTATGTACTCTGTCTTAAAGCTATCAGGCGTCTTTGTCTATCTCTATAGATTTTGATGCCCAATATATAAGAAGCTTCCCCTAGGTCTTTCATTGAAAAACATTTGTTCAAATAACTCTTCACATCGTTAAGCATGTCAATGTCATTTCCAATAATCAATATGTCATCCATATATAGTACTAGAAATGTCACTGAGCTCCCACTCACTTTCTTGTAGATACAAGCTTCGTAGCAATTAGAACAAATCCAAAGCTCTTGATCACTTGATCAAAACGAAGGTTCCAACTCCGAGATGCTTGCTTCAGTCCATAAATGGAACGCTGAAGTTTGCACACTTTATCAGCATCCTTAGGATCGACAAAACCTTTGGGTTGCATCATATACAACTCTTCATCAATGTTGCCATTGAGGAACGCAGTCTTGACATCCATCTGCCATATTTCATAATCATGAAACGCAGCAATTGCTAATAAAATCCGAATGGGCTTAAACATCGCTACGGGAGAGAAAGTCTCATCATAGTCAACACCTTAAACTTGTCGAAAACCTTTCGCGACAAGCCATGCTTTATAGACGGTAACATTACCATCCGCGTCCGTTTTCCTCTTGAAGATCCATTTCCACTCAACGGCCTTTCGGTCGCTAGGAGGGTCCACCAAAGTCCATACTTGGTTTTTGCTTCATGATCCTTGTCATTAGCTTCCTCTAGGTGCTGCGCTACTCTCCAACTCAAGAGAAGGTTCAATAACCTCGTCTAGCTCTACTTTCCTCCCACTCACTTCTTTCGAGAGAAACTCCTTCTCAAGAAAGGATCCGTTCTTTGCGACAAACACTTTGCCTTCGGTTCTGTGATAGAAGGTATACCCAATAGTTTCCTTAGGGTATCCTATGAAGACGCATTTCTCCGCTTTGGGTTCGAGCTTGTCCGGCATCAACTTCTTGACGTAAGCTTCGCATCCCCAAACTTTAAGAAACGACAACTTAGGTTTAGCACCAAACCACAGTTCATACGGTGTCATCTCAACGGATTTAGATGGTGCCCTATTTAAAGTGAGTGCAGTGGTTTCTAATGCATAACCCCAAAATGATAACGGCAAATCAGTAAGAGACATCATTGATCGGACCATATCTAATAGAGTTCGATTCCGGCGTTCAAACACACCATTGCGCTGTGGTGTTCCGGGTGGCGTGAGTTGCGAAACGATTTCGCTTGCTTTAAGATGCGTGAGAAAATCATAACTCAAATATTCACCTCCACGATCGGATCGTAGAAACTTAATCTTTCTGTTACGATGGTTTTCCACTTCATTCTGAAATTCTTTGAACTTTTCAAATGTTTCAGATTTATGTTTCATTAAATAGATATACCCATATCTACTTAAGTCATCGGTAAAAGTGAGAAAGTAGCGATATCCACCGCGCGTCGAAACACTCATCGGTCCGCATACATCGGTATGTATGATTTTCAACAAGTCCGTTGCTCGCTCCATCATTCCGGAGAACGGGGTTTTGATCATCTTGCCCATGAGGCATGGCTCGCATGTGTCAAATGATTCAAAATCAAGAGACTCCAAAAGTCCATCAGAATGGAGTTTCTTCATGTGTTTTATACCAATATGACCTAGACGGCAGTGCCACAAATAAGTAGTATTATCACTATCTACCTTGCATCTCTTAGCCTCAATGTTATGGATGTGTGTTTCATCCCTTTTGCGATTCAGAAGAAATAAACCATTCACAACAGGTGCACGACCATAAAAGATGTTACTCATATAAATAGAACAACCATTATTCTCAGATTTAAATGAATAACCGTCTTGCAATAAACACGATCCAGATATGATGTTCATGCTCAACACAGGAACATAATAACATTTATTGAGGTCTAAAACTAATCCCGAAGGTAAAACTAAGGAGAGCGTGCCGACGGCAATCACATCAACTCTTGATCCGTTGCCAACGCGCATCGTCACCTCATCCCTCGCTAGCCGCCATCTATTCCGCAGCTCCTGTTTGGAGTTACAAATATTAGCAACTGAACCAGTATCAAATACCCAGGCACTACAACGAGGGCTAGTAAGGAAAACATCAATAACATGTATATCAAATATACCTTTGATGGTGCCAGCCTTCTTGTCCGCTAAGTACTTCGAACAGTTGCGCTTCCAGTGACCCTTGTCCTTGCAATAGAAGCACTCAGTGTCCGGCTTAGGTCCAAACTCGAGCTTCTTCTTAGCAGGGGCAACGCGCTTGCCGCTACCTTTCTTGAAGGGCTTCTTTGCACCCTTACCTTTCTTAAACCTGGGGGGCTTGTTGACCATCAACACATGATTATCCTTTTTGATGTCCACCTCCGCAGCTTTCAGCTTAGCGAAGAACTCGGTGATCGTATCAGTGGAACCAATCGGATTATGAGTCACTACAAAACTTTTGTAGCTAGGAGGGAGTGATTGCAGAACCCTGTCAATCTTGAGCTCCTCTGGAATCTTGCAGTCCAGTTTCTCAAGGCGTTGAGTGTAGCTCGACATCTTTATGGCGTCCTCACTAACGGAACTCCCTTCCTCCATCATGCAGTTAAAGAATTTCTCAGAGATCTCATATCTCTCAGAACAGGCCTGAGTCTGGAACATAGTTTTCAGTTCCTCAAGAATCTCAAAGGGCCCGGGGTAATCTTCAAAACTATTTTGAAGGTCCGATTCCATAGCAAACAACATGGTGCTCTTAATCACACCATAATCATCTTTGCGTGACTGATAAACAACTTTCTCATCAGCCGGCGCATCTTCAGCAAGGGCGTCACCTAGCGCATTCTCAAGGACATAGTCCTTTTGTCCGCCAGAGAGAATGATTCTCAGATTGCGGAACCAGTTGGTGAAGTTAGACCCATTATTCTTAAGCTTTTCTTTCTCAGCAAAAACGTTGAAGTTGAAGTTGGACTTATCCATTTGATCTACAAAATTTGCAAGTACAATTTAGACTATGTTCATGATAAGTAGTTCAACTTAATCAAATTACTAGATGAACTCCCACTAAATTCAACATCCCTCAAGTTGTTTAGTGAACATGATCCAAATTCACCACACCTAATCCGATCTTCACGAGAAGAGATGTGGTTTCAATGGTGGACAATGAAGTGTCGATCATATCATTCATATGACTTGTGCTTAACCTTTCGGTTCATGTGTTCCGAGGCCATGTATGTACATGCTAGGCTCGTCAAGTCAAACCCAAGTATTTCCGCGTGTGCAAAACTGGCTTGCACCCGTTGTATGTGAACGTAGAGTTTATAGCACCCGATCATCACGTGATGCTTGAACACGACGAACTTTCGCAACGGTGCATACATGGGGAGAACACAGTTTTATCTTGATCTTTAAGTGAGGAATCATCTTATATTGCTACCGTCGCGATCTAAGCATAATAAGATACATAAAAGGATAAACATCACATGCATATAACTTTATGTGACATGGTATAGCCAATCTTCGCGCAATGATCTCCATCTTGTGCATGCCGGCATGATCTCCATCACTCCACCATGATTGCCTCCACTAATAGCAACTACAACTATTGCTAACTACTTAGCGATAAAGTAAAGCTATTACATGGCGTATAAGCAGTTGACACACAGGTCATACACAATTATAAAGACAACCATATGGCTCCTGCCGGTTGTGTACTCATCGACATGCAAGTCGTGAAACATTACAAAACATGATCATTGCATACAACATACACATCACATCTTGGGCCATACCATATCACAGAAAACACTCCCTGCAAAAACAAGTTAGACGCCTCTACTTTGTTGTTGCATGTTTTACGTGGCTTATGGGAGTAGAAAGCTAAGAACAATTCTTACCTACGGAAGCCACAACGGTGATATTATGGTTGCCAAACTCCGGTGTAAATCCCATGACAACTATAGTGAGAGAAACTGGTATCCACCAGCCGCATGTGTGGAACAAGCCACACGTCAAGTGCGGAGCCGGTCTCGCGAACGAGGTCGCGTAAGGTTGGCCTGGACCGCTTCGATCTCACTATCCCGCGTCATAAGAAGTACACAAACAAGAGGCTTGCAACAGAAAACATCAACACCCGCAACAACCATGTTGTGTTCTACTCGTGAAACACATCTACACATAGATCTAGCTCTGATACCACTGAAGGGTTTCACAGCATAGTAAATCAAAAAAATTCTACGGATGCGAACAGGAAAGCCAAGATCTAATCTAGGAGATGCAAAAAACGAGGGGGAATAGATGAGATCTTCATACCCTTGAAGCTTCGCACAGCGGAACGTTCGACGGAACGTGGGTGATGTAGTCGTACTCGCTTCTCCTCCTCGCGATCCGATCCGATCTAACACCGCAAGTGGCGATGCCTCCGAGAGATGCACACGTGCGGCACCTCGATGTCTCCTCCTTCCTTGGTCCAGCAAGTAGGGTGGAGAGATGGATTGGATCTACAACGCGACGGCGCGGTGCAAGCGGTGGAGAGTTTCTGCGACACGGCTTCGCCTACGCGCAGTCGGGAGGAAGAGAGAGAGGAGGGCAGCAGGGCAGCTAGGGCTTGAGGAGGAGGTGTAGGAGGGGTGCGCCCCCAGCCCTCTTTATATAGAGGGGTGGGCGGATGGCCCTTGCCCCTCCCCCAAGCCCTAGGCCGGCGGCCAAAGGAGGGAGGAGTGGGGGACAAGTTCCCCCCTTCTAGAAGCTCCCCTAGGGTTTCCCTAGGGTTTGGCCAGATGGGCCCTATGGGGCCTTGTGCCCCTGGCCCAATGCGGCTAGGGCACTCCATCATAGTCCCACTCCCCCTCCCGACAAGTGGGGCCACGTTGGTCCCACTCCGGAAGGTTCTAGAAGCTTCTAGTACAATACCGATTAACCCGAAACAATTTTGAACTCCAAAAACTGCATTGCCTTATATGAATCTTATTCTCCGGACCATTCCGGAACCTCTCGTGACGTCCTGGATCTCATCCGAGACTCCGAACAAAAAATCATAAACCAATTATCCAATCTATCCTAGCGTCAAGACACGTTAAGTGTGTGACCCTTCGGGTTCGAGAATATGCAGACATGATCTTCTATCAATAATCAACAGCGGGGTCTGGAAACCCATATTGACTCCCACACATTCATCAATGATCATATCGGATGAACCACGATGCCAGGATTCAATCAATCCCATATATATATTCCCTTCGTCGCGCGATATTTTACTTGCCCGAGATTTGATCGTCGGTACCGTCGTACCTAGTTCAATCTCGTTCGCAGCAAGTACTTTACTCGTTCCGTAATCCGATATCACTTTGTGATTAACTCCTTAACCACATGCTTGCAAGCGGTGTTGATATCGATTATCGAGTGGGCCCGAAGTATATCTCTCCGACTTGGTAGGGACAAATCCCATCTCGATACATACAACCCAACAAGTACTTTCCGATCACCTGAGAGACACCTTTATGATCACCCTCTCATAGAATGACGTTTGATGACCTCAAAGCTTTCTTCCGATACCAGGGAGTTGTATTATCTCATGGTCTAAGGAATACAATATTTGACATAAGAAAAGCTTCGCAAAGATGAACATGATGACACGATCTAATTGCTCCGCTTAGTTTGGGTCTGTCCATCATATCATTGGGAGAATGATATGATCTCATTATTAATCGACAACTCATGTCTATGGTTAGAAAACCTTAACCATCATTAATCAATGAGCTAGTCCATAGAGGCATACTAGGAACACGGTGTTGTTCACAAACCACACAAGTATTAAAGTTTCCGCTTAATACAATTCTAGCATGGAATATAAACTTTATCATGAACAAGAATTATAATAATAACATCTTTATTATTGCCTCTAGGGCATAATTCCAACAGAGAACTGCCCCTGGAAAGCAGGGTTGGGGTGCTGCCCATACTGCCAAGGAGGAAAGCTGAAAGGAGGGTATGATCCAAACTGGGGAGGTATCATCTGAGCTTGCTGAGGAATAGGAGGTTGCTGGAAACCAAAACCAAAAGGAGGAGGTTGCTGGAGTGGCTGCTGCATCTGCTGCCATTGCTCCCCCTTGTTGCTACCACCTCTACCTCTCCCCCTGCCTCTACCTTTCTCAGGCATGACACAAGCCTCCAGGATCTGCTCGAATAATGGCTTCGGAATACTGTGCCAGATTTCAACACGAAGAGAAAGGTTAGAGCTCAGATCCGGCTCGTCTTCAGGAGAGAGAGAGAGAGAGAGAGAGAGAGAGAGAGAGAGGAAGCAGTCCGCCGCCACAAAGGAGCGGTTCTGGACAAGCACTTTCTGGATCCAGACACGGAGGGAAGGTGGTGTAGTAGTAGCCAACCAAACCCTAGCAGGGGTATCTTCGTCTTCCCACAGTTGTCCGAAGAAAAATCCCCAAGCCCTGTCAGCGTCGTCCTCGACGCCAGCGCACGTGAGCTCAGTGGCGAGACCAGGTGGCTCCGAGTCGAGCAACGAGGTGTTCTTCACCTGTCTTGTCTCCCCTCCAGGTGGGCGCACATCACTGCACCCACGTTGACCGAGTCCTGTCTGAGGGCCAGCAGAGTCGCCGCTGCCAGAGCATCCCGAAACGAGAACTTCCCCTGTTTTGGTCGCAGGGGAATGGAGAAGATGGCCTGATCCCCTGCCTCCAACGGCGATTGAACCAACCGTGAAGCCGATTTCCTGTTCGTAGATCCGCGAGGGCGACCACGCTTCCTCTTCTCCATCAGCGCAGGGACACTTGCCTCTGCATCCTCGCGAAGAGCTCGAGCAGGGCTTCTGATGTCGTCGACGAGCTTGCGAGGGCGCCCCACCGCCCGTTTGCCCGCACGCAGATTCCTCCCCAACTACCCTGTCGAGGCCGGCGATGTTGAAGAAGGAATCAATGTACCAGAGTCCAATTTTCCTTTTGCTCCACAAATCCCGGTGGAACGCTCATAAAAACGAGTATTAGTCCTCAAAAACCTGATTTCCGTCGACTTATTGCAAAATTGCAACTAATTCTTTTCGTCCCCGTTAATTTCTCAACAGCTCAGTTGGGACGCTTGCCTTTTGCCGCGCCATGCATAAAAGAAGCCGGCTTGTGCTTCAAATCTCCAGGCCGCTCACGCTGGAAATCGCACCGGCGCCGGCTGGTAGGCGTTGGCTCTGGTCGGTGGAACGTTCCAATATCTATATCTATATCTATATCTATATCTATATCTATATCTATATCTATATCTATGAAGCATCTCAGTCAGTCGATGGAGCGATCCAATTCAGCAACTGGTACTGTAGATCGCATCTACAGTAATCTACATCTACAGTGTAGTAGTTTTTTTATGCCCACTTAGGCATCCTCTCGACGGTGGCATCCTCTAGACGGTGCGGTCGTCCCCACCACCGAACAGTCCAGCAGCTCCACGCCTCCACCTCTCCGATTCGGAAAAAAAGAGTTTGCTCTCCCCGTTCCTATCGCCCCGGCGCCGTCCACTTCCTCTCTAGCCGACGTGCCGGCTGCAGGTATGGAGGAGAAGGTCGCCACTTGCCCTAATTTTCTCCATTCGTTACCTCGCCGTCTCCTGCGACCGCGGCCATCCAATCCCCCACGCCTCTTCCCTTCCTCTCGGCAGTCAGCGGTGCCGCTTCTCGATGTCCCGGTCAGCAAGCCCAGCCAGGCTGGAAGGGCCTCAACATGCGCTGTTCCACTACACCTTGCTGGCCGCCTCGCCGTCAGGGAGGACGTCCTCAACATCGCGTGCATCGGCGAGGGAGAGCCGTTTGTGACGGCGACGGTGGGCTGCGCGATGGTGGTCCACGACAAGCTCCTCGCGGCGCAACGGGCCTCCTGGACGTCTTTGGCTCGGGGATTCGTTTGCGTGCTACCGTGGTGTGACGGCGGCGGAGATGGAGTTGTACATGGACACCTTCTATGGATTTATTGTTCCGTTTTGCTGATCCCCGAATTTCCTTATGTCGCGCCTTCTCCATGGGCGCGCCACCACCGCGCCCTTGGAGTTGTCGACAGCCAGCATCTTCCTGTTCGCGCTGGCCATGGTAGGTCTCCTTTTTTTGGTGTTGGAGAGTGGTACTTCTCGGTTGAAGTGAAGATGCATCAAATCTTTCTGGCGTTGCAGTCCTTGGCAGGTACGTTCTGCTTCCGATTGATACCAGGCCTGATTAGCGTTCCTCTGGTTGTCAGCAGGTTGCGGTTACTCTGGTTTGTGTGCTCCATCTCCACTTCGTAGACTTACTCAGATGAATGGTGGTGTTGGCGCTCCTCTGATTCCCGCGACACTTCAACTAACTAATGTTCTTCTGATATTGCCATTTGGGAGTTGTTGTTCCAGCTGCTACTTCTGATGGATTAGTTATCGGGCAATTTTCTGTTGGACATATTGGTATTCATGTGGCAGTATGACTGACTGCAGTTCGTCTGATCTTGCCATGTGGTAGTTGTTTCCCCCTGGTACTTATAATGGAATAGTTATTGGGCAATTTTCTGTTGGATACATTTGTTCTTCCAATTCTTGCGTGCATCTAATTTGGGAGCTGCATTGTGATCAAAAGCTTCCTTCTGATGGAAGGATTCAGATAAGCATCTTGGGAGACACAACGAATTAGCTATCTGCACTGTGGGAAGTGTCCAATCTCTCATTGGAATGGACGAATTTTACAGCAACATTGGCCTCATCTCAGTTTGTTTGTGAAAGATCAAGGTTCTTTGTCCAGCGGGTCTTGAAATATGATAACCCAAGCAATATTTTTTCTTCTTCCTGTTTACATGAGGCCTTCGGTTACTATCAGTATTTCATTCTCCTGCCAGGAAAGCCTAACTCTCACTTATGGGAAAGACACTTGGTCTTATAAATAGTAAGTGGTTTTAACACCTCCTAAGTTTGATAAATTATAATTGCATACTATTATCCCTACGAGTTTTACTGGTTATGGAAATTATGCAGTCAACTCAACCACATATTCTTCAATTTTAGATATGGATAGACTTGATATAAGAGACATGCTGCAGTGCATGAATTTCTTTTTAGAAGATTATGCATGTGTACGGTGCAATACAACGTGACATGTTGGAAATATCTGTGTTCAGATTTCACAGCTACATCTTCAGTTCACAGTAGCATTAAAAATTTGCTGTCTATCCCTTTCTATTGAAATTATTGCATCATGTCGCCGGAGCAGAGGGGCGCCATGGAGGACCAGAAAGACGACCACGGCCGCGTGCCGCGCAGGTACACCCGCCTCACACCCTGTCTATGTCCCATCTTCTCTATCTCTTCCTCATCCTCTCTATTTCTCTTTCTCTCAGCGAGAGTCCGTGATGACCCGAAGGCGGCCTCACGCAAGCTCACCGCTTCTGGTCGTCGGCGTGTCCTGACCGCAACACTGCAGAGGCAGGCGCACACAAGGAGTGCATGTCCACGTCGATGACGAGGCGTGCGACAACTCAAATGGATGGACGAGGTGACACTTTGGCGCCCTTGAGAGGAATTTGGGGGTGCACTAAAATTCCTCTTTCGCTGGGCCTGGTGGCAGCAGCCAAGCCTGAGTACCTCCGCTCTCGCCCCTCAGCTGTGCAGCCCAGGTGATTTCCCAAGCTCATCACCTCTTCTTTCTTTCTCTATGAATTTGTCTTGAATATCTGCTACGTGACCCTTCTTCTCACATGTTTTCTCTTACTATTTCTCTAGAATATTCAGTTCAAAAACTGCTTTGCTGTTGTATGCTTGCTTCGACTGGTTCAGGCATACACTATCAATTTAAGTTGATTAGTTTGGCTAATTCGGCTAATTTTCTACCGTACCATATATTAAACTGACTTAAGCAGGATGATAATTTGCTTACTGCGACCTCCATGGCCTTCTTTAATCACGTCTGTTTTGGTACCTTCAATAGATGTTGTTGTACTTCTGTATTTCATAACTGATTTGTATGCCCCAATAGATCAGAGAAGAAGCTGGTGCATCAAAAGGCTGTTCACCGCTCACTTCTGCATGTAATTCATGTAATATTTGATATCCTTACATTACCTACATATTTAGTGAGAACACTTGTGGGAAATACTCTTCAACAACTATACTATTATGCTAAACTATTTGCTTAATTACACTGAGTCGTTTTCTCGGCCTTTAAGCTATTGATTCAGTCATATTGCCTACTGGATGGTGGATATATAGTTTTACATCTTTGCTAGAGAACAACATCTTTATGAATTAGGACTGTCTTTTGTGTTCTCATGTCATAGAATATCTACCTTTTTTATTTTTTGGCAAACAATTAGATTATACTTTATAGGCTACGATTAACAAAAAAATTGATTGCTCAGGGCGCGGCGTGTCGCCGCGCCGAAGTTCCCTAGTTATATCCTATCTTACTCCCTTACGTAGCATGGACAGAGCTGAAGCCTTGACCCGTCAGCGGTTGTCCTATCAACCGGTTGTTGGCCGAGCGCAGAACTACTCCCTTCGTTTCAAAATATAAGATGTTTTAGATTCGTGAAGAAAATATATCTAAACTTATTTTAGTGTGTAGATTCACATCTATACACTAAAATAAGTCTAGATACATTTGCTTCACAAAGCTAAAACATCTTATATTTTAAAACAAAGGGAGTACAAACGTACGAAGATGGTCACCTGGATGACACGAGCTAGCAAGGCTAGCAAGCTCGAACCAATGTGGAAATTTGAGTTTGTCTTTGCTAGCTGTTCAAGTACTGGAGTGGAGTAGACGTGAACGAATCTGTAATTTGTAGTAATAAAAACAAGGAACATGTTTAATATGGCGCTTCCTTCGATCCAAAATAAGTGGCTTAATTTTATCTAGATATATATATATATATATATATATATATACACTAAAAAGTGTGTAGATACTTAGATATATGTAGATAAAAGCTGAGTCAATTAATTTAGATCGGGTTGTTTAGACTTTCCTAATCTAAACATGATTTTCTATAAACTGGTTCTTACCATAAATAAGTAAAATTGATTTTTTTTCTTATAATCTTGTTTTCCAAAATCCGGTGGCTTATCTATGTTATCCAAACAACCACTTAGTTTCTTTCGCTCACACTTCCACCCGTTATTCTCACGCATAGGGACCTATGGAAATAAATAAATAATAAACACCTCACTTATCTCACCAAACTAGCATAATTCCAAAAAATATCCTATAAGAGAATTTCTTTTCTTAGCACAGCAGGTGCGATGGCAGGGACGGCACCAGGCTCGTGCACCGCAGCGGAGAAAATTATAAAAAATCATCACAATTGGGTTAGGGTTTCAAAAGACCACCAAAAACTTTAAAAATTTCAAAAACCACCGGATTTGGGGCATGAAGTTACAGATATAGCACTGATCTGACTTTAACACTGCTCTAACGATGAATCTGACTGATGGGGTCCGGACGTCAGACTGACGTGACATATTTGGACGGGCGTGGACGACTGAATCTGACTGATGGGCCCGGACGTCAGACTGACGTGACATATCTGGACGGGCGTGGACGACCGTTAACGGCGAAAATTACAAAAAACCACCGGAATCAGGGCTCGGATTTCAAAAGACCATAAAAAAAATTAATTTTTTTAAAATCACGGATTTGGGGAAAAAGTTTGCAGCTAAAAGTTTAAGCATGTACGTAAAAAAGATCTGATGTCACGCCCCTAAAAAAAAATATCACCGGCCATATTTCTTCTCTCTTCCATTAGCATGCGGTACTTACATGTGGGCCTGCTAAGTTACATACTATAAGAAAACGGTTGAGATCTATTCTGAAAATTTGGACATATATGTGAGCCTGATTAGTTAGCATAGAAGAAAGTCCAAAAAAAAATATAAGTCTAAATCGTTAGCATAGAAGAAGGTTTTTCTCCTCTCAAAAAAGAAGAAGAAGGTTTTTCAAAGAATGCCTGTGCGGATAATCCAGCAGCAGGAGCACTCAACACCGACAGATCGTTCTCACCTAAACCAAGGCTTCAACAGTTTAATCTTTTCTTTATATTTTCCAAGTTAACTGCACACGTGGGTAGCAGTTAGTATCTCAGTAACATGATAGATGCACAAGCTCTCAATCAGGTTAAGTTTTCATGGCTAGGTATTTTGGATCATGACGCCTACTATGATATAAATTATTAGTCATTACTTTTAGAGAAAACTTTGTCTAAGATGAACACTTATCACATCATTAGTGTAGAGAAGAAGCCGAGCGCGTACCTGCCGTTCTTGGAGACGATCTTGTCGTTGGCGGCAAGTTCTTGGCCGGCCAAGATGGTGTCCGTCGTCGCCATGGCAGAACTTGCTGGGATGTATAGGTACAAGGTCAATGTGAATAAATGGAGGAGGCGAGGCATGGTGAGGCTGGGCAGAAACTTGTTGTGCTCAGGCTGCAAACGTAGTGTGTGATGTTCGGTAGTGGTCATAGCGATAAATAATTGAGCGTCATGGAGTCAAGCACAACACCCAAACTCCTGGAGTGAAAAGTTAGTCCCGTGCTGCTGCTGATGATGTGCATCTTGCATAGCATGTGCGGTTAATCTGGTAGCCTATTCGTGCGCAAGGGTCGCCTCTGGCCTAGCTCCACCCATCTGACACGCGTTATATATGTTGCACGAGGACTATTCACATCGCGCGCAGCCACGTACATGCGGTCCTTTTATCGTTGGGTCGACACATAAAATGATGATGCTCAAAGTTGCATCTCAAAGCTCTGTCGCTGCATAAAATGATTAGGTAGTAACGGAAGAAAGAACGAACTAAACACGTTACAAAGCACCGGAAAATATATTCACATATGTTTCTATTTTTATAATTTTGGTATTCTACGCCAAGCCGTTGCGCTCCACCTCCAGGCGTTCAGCGTGCCACACCCATGGCTTCCTCAATTATTAGGAAAATAAAGAAATAGATAAATAAAAATAATATTTATAAGAAGAAATTGAAAAAAATAGAAAAAGGACCTAAGATTAGAACTTATCGGAGGTGTTTTGGTAAATAAATGCGGCCATCAGATTCATCATTAGAACCGCGTCAAAGCCAGATCGGTGATATTTGCAACCTCTTTCCTTAAATTCATGGTTTAAAAAAATTAAATTTTTTGGTGGTCTTTTGAAATCCCAGCCCAATTGTGGTGGTTTTTTGTAATTTTTTCCGTTAACGGTCGTCCACGTCCGTCAGTCCAGACGTGTCACGTCAGCCTGACGTCCGGGCCCCACCAGTCAGATTCATCGTTAGAGCAAAGTCAAAGCCAGATCAGTGCTATCTGTAACTTTATGCCCCAAATCCGGTGGTTTTTGAAATTTTTAAATTTTTTGGTGGTCTTTTGAAACCCTAAACCCAATTGTGGTGTTTTTTTTTAATTTTCTCACCACAACGCTGTCGGCTTGCACTGCTCGAGTCCATCGGAGGTGATCCTCCGCCAGGACCTAGCAATGGTGTTGTACGATGGCCCAAAGAGCAGAGGAGTGATCATCATATCGTATACATATCTACCGCGAGTGTGTGCCGGGGCTGCCTTTGTTGTTCAGCGATTCATGGTCTCATACATCCTAGCGGCTTTGGGTGCCCACGGCATGGAGCCATGGAGTAACTGTTCCAGATAGCGTGCAAATTATGCAGAGCATACTAGGGTAATAGCAAAAATTACCAATGGGAAGTCATTGCGATTAACATGAAATGTTCACCGGTATTCATCCATTGCCTGAAGGCGGTAATAATCTTCTCAGAGCTTCGAATGAGCACAAGAAGACGAAGCCATTATCAAAGGCGATAAGAATCCTCGTCCCGCAACAACACATGAGTTGAATGCACAAAAATCATGGTAAAAATTAGGAGTGTGGAGAAAGAGGAAAACATAACTGAAGATGGAGCTTAGGGAGGTAGTGGTGATAAGGAGTATGCCATTGTGTTAGGGCTTAGGTGACACGGACCAGGAATGAGAGACAAATGGACTAGAGAGAGAGGGAGAGAGGTGGATGAAGAGAGAGAGGGGGTGGGGGTGGGTTGGGAAGGGAGAGAGAGTAGATATGTTCTTCCGTACCAACACGTTGTTTGTTAACTATACAACATGGGGTCGAATCAGGATAAATAATATTGTACTGTTTTTTAAACTTTATGTGGTTCTGTTTTCTACATACATGAATATATTTATGTGCACCGATGTTCACAGATGCAATATGCGCAACGATAAAAAAACATTTACCCGTGGTAACACAGACATTCTACTAGTAGAGGATAAAAACCGTGGTATTCCAATATATCTTGCCAGACCGAGCCGCCACGCTTGGTGCGTGCCAGAAAAAGCTCGCCATTTTCAGGCCTAGCCAGGCTGGCTCGTTCCTCTCGCAAGCTGCAAAACAAGGCTTTCCCAAGCCCAAGCAACAGCAGAGCGCCGAGCGGCTGGAGCTGCGTGGCACAGGAGGCCGTAGAGGGCAAGGAGCAGGGGCGCCATCGCCATGTCGAGGTGGCAATGTGCCTGGGTGAGCGACTGAGCGTGGAGGAAAGTATATTCTCATTTGATCCAACAACTTGTGTGGATGGAATAAGAGTACATGCTGATATTTTTATTCCATCCGAGACTTACATTTATCTAGATATATATATCAAATCAAGTTTTAGTGTAAAATACATTTATATCTAGACAAATTTGAGTCAACTAATATGGGTCAGAGGGAGTACTTGATCAGTTGCTAGATCGAGCCTGGCGTTCTACGGGTTGTCAAACCTGGCGGGCGAATGCGCTTATTGAACGGCTCCATCTCGGAAACTTCTCTCCCGCATACGACATGCGCCTTCCGAGCGGATCTGGCTCACAACACGATCTCCACTACCGCCCACCGTTTAGGTCCCTGGCACAATTCGTGCTCTGACTACGAGTCAATACCAACATTGGTAATTTTGGCGAGTCAGTATCAACTTTTGGTCAAGCGTTGTAAATCGGACTAATTCACGACTAAAAGCATTTTGACAGCAGACCTGACGGTTGGGACCTAGCTGTAAGTGCTGAGTCGGCGGCATGTGTGATGTGTCTATTAGGAGCTGAGGTAGAAGTGGGGCCCACCTGTCAACGGCTCATCTTTTCACCTCTCATTCTTCCTCCTTATATCTCTCTCTAGCCACGTCAAGTGACCATCCCGATGCCCACGCCACATCCTCCCTGGCCAAGCAGTCGGAGCCCCTCCCCTTCCTAGTGCGGTGACCAGAGCCCCTCCCCCTCCTAGCGCCGCCAGCACACGCTGGCGAGCTCTCCATCTCGAGCTTGTGCCATCCTGCTCTCGAGCGGCAGAGAGATCCTCCAGCCGCCCTACATCTCTCCGGCCGCCAGCGTCCCGGATCTTCGCCACCCGCCGTCCGAACCATTCAGGCGACCCCTCCTATAACCTACGCAGAGAGAGAAAGGGGATGAGGCAAAGAGGCTGGGGCTAATAGGTGGGCCATGTGTCCATATCATCTCATCTGCCACATATGCTACCAAGTCATCCTTACAGATGAGCTCCACCAGTTAGGTTGTTGTCAAAACGAGGTCAAAATGCTCTTAGCCGTGGATTAGGCTGATTCGCAACGCTATGACCCAAAAATTGGTACCGACTCGCTCAAATTACTAATGTTTGTACTGACCGAGCCTGAATTGTGGTAGTTTTATCCAATTAACTCCCCTCTCACCAGACACTTGCCCCTCGACAGCCACTCCCCCGAGCTTCGGCCACCACCAATTTACCCTGCACTAGTAGGGAAAACCTCACCGCCGGCGCACCAAATATTCCTACCGCTGGCGAGTTCAGGCTCGTTGGCGACCATCTCGCTGGCAGTAATGCCACATCGCCGGCGCGTTCGTTTTCCTCCATGGGTAATGTTTATTATCGTCGGCAAATGGACCAATTTGTTGGGGGTAGTACGCACTACCGCATGCGAACATGTATTTGTCGGGGGTAGTCAGTCTGTTCACTACACCAGAATATACACAGAAATACCAGAATGATAGCAAAAAATGTACACATCAGTGACACAACATATACAAGAAGTACCCAAATGTCACATTCATCATTGACAAGCACACAAGATTCATAACAGTACAATATTACTCAAGTTCTAAACACACACACTATATATAGATCCATGTCGAGTTCTAAACACACACACTCCTGTTTACTTAGTCACGGGTGGTCAACAACCAAATAGTAGGAACCATCACGGGATTATGACTCACGTGAGATCCCTGAAAATCTTTCAGGTATTGTTGAAGTTGACCTCCTACGCAACCTAGCGAAGGACGTGCTCGTCCTCTTCCCTGAGATGGCGATGTACTACCTCCTGGGTGGCCGGCTCTCTCTGCACCGCTCGTGGCCCACGCGACGGCCACCAAAGAAGCTCCAGATCGAAGGTGGGACTCGGATTCCTCACCAACCCGCATGCTCCGGATGAAGGTAGAACCTCCAAGTGCGAGCCCAGCGGAGCCCAGTCCCGAACATTGTGCATTCCTATGAGAACGAAAACGAATTCCTATGAGATCAAATTCCTATATGAGAACAAATTCCTATTTTTTCTCATTACCCTCATATAATTGGTCTGAAATACTTTGCTATATGGCAACATTAAAACACAGGGAAAGGAGCCAGCGTCTCGACAACAACAACTCCTCTTGGACCACCAAACCTTCACTGTTCAAATAAAGGTTTAGTGGCTCGAGAGGAGTTTGCCAACCCTGATCTCCTTTCCTTGTGTTTCTCTACGGCCATACTATACGAATCACGAACTTATTTGTCCCCTCTCGACTTTGGGGCCTACATAGTTTATCATTTCATTGTATCGCCAAATAAGAAAGGAAAGAAACCATTCCATGATTTATATAACAATGTCGCCCATGCTATACGAATAGTGAAGTAATGTCTTCTCTTTGGACTTTGGGGCTATAATGAGATATTTGAAACTACATAGTTCACCATTTCATTTAATTCACGCCATGTAATCTCTTCTTGTCACCAAATACGAAAGAAAATAAATACTTCCATGATTCATATAGCATGGGCATGATATGTCCGGTGGTAGGGCAAAGAAAGGATTTGGTCTTCACGACAACAACTCATTTAAAGCTTGGTGTGTCGAAAGTAGTCGTTGCCGTGGACCCAGAATCCTTTCCTTGGCTTACCACTTGACATATCATGCCTATGCTATATGAATCTCGAAAATATTTGTTCTCTTTCGACTTTGGGGCTACGAGATGAAATAGTATTAACTAACACAATGACGCCATGCTACCAGATGGAATAGTATTACACCAAGCATTAGCAATTTTTTAATTAATTGTCAGGATAGTACTAGTCCTTTAATTAATTAAGATACTTAGATCTAAGGAAAAGGGTACAACTAGAGCCGTTTTTTCATTGACCTAAGGAAAAAGATAGTACTATTTTTAGGATGCCGCTGAGTAGAATATATATCTCTTCTATTGTTGAATTAGTTTGGATAAAAATAAAGCAAAACATGTAGGACCGATTAAACTCAAGGCAATGCGAACTATATAGTACTAATTAACAATTGCAGAAAACAAACCTAGCAGCCTTGTTCCTGGCACTCGTTCCGTCGGCCACGGTCTTCAGATCTGGCGCTCGCGGCCGCGTCCATGGCCTCCCCTGCAAGTTTTTTATCAAGAACAATGGTCCAAATTATAAGTTTTTAGTATTATCAATGGTTAGGTGCAATGATTTGAAAGAAAAAGGAGCAGAATCTTAAGTTTGATTAGTAGGCATTTCTTTGAATTGAGAGACACATCGGTGTCTAGCTCTATGATCAACCAAGGCTAGCTCTTCAAGGTTTTAGAAGTTCAACACTATCCAGATACCCCAAAGCGCTAAAATAAAGTACTCCCTGATACCCCAAAGCACTATCTTCTACGCTATAAGTCTGAAGACATATAAAGAGATTAGTATCCATACATTTGTCGAGCCTAACAAGATTCCACATGCTAATCTGCCTTTTCCACCCCTCTCAGAGCTTTGAATTAAAAAAAGTGAAAAGGAGAAATTCTCCAACTAGGCAGGCCCGTACTTGGACACAAGTGCGGAAGGTTCAACAGCACAGGGCCTCTAAATTAGAAGGGCCCCCAATTTTTTTACGTTAATCTATATATATTAGATCATATTGCTAAGGCCACGCTTGTTTTATCGTTTTAATTACTGGTCATATCCGAATATTACGGAGCATATGGCAGGTTTTAGCGGGACCTCAATTGGTCCATAGTATTTACGGCCGTTTCTGCCTAAATTACGGGGAACCAAGCGGGGCCTAACGATAGATTTAGTTGGACCTAATCAATGTATTTATCAATTCTACCGCTTAGGAATTCGCACCGCAGAGGCCTCCAACTCACACACGCCTTTCTATATGACCAGCGGGAGGGCAGTTCTACCGCTTAGGAATGCATTTAGTTGGGCCTAATCAGTGCATTTATCTCTCTCAGCTCTTTTTTTCTATTCCTATATGACCAGCGGGAGGGCAGTTCTTCCAACCGCATCGTGACATCCCCATCCGTTGTTACAATAGGTGCAAGGTCAGTTGCAGGCTGCACCCTCAGTCCACCATATTTTTTTGGTGTTTTCTTCAAAAAAAATTACAATGGCACAATGAAAACTTAGTGAATTGACTATGATAAAAATTGAAAATAACATTTCGGATAAAATTCCTTATGAAGAACTAATTGAAGATTTTGGCTCAATGGATGATGGTAGGATAGCACGTTTCTGCAAATAATGTCTTCTTTCTGTTCTAAATTAGCTGTCCCAATTTTGTCTAGCGTATTTAAATGTATATGTAAATACGAGTTTAGATAAACTTGGAACAACTAATTTGAAACAAAGGAAGTATTACTTCTGAATTCTTTGATTGCTTTTTATAATATGTATTTTTTTTCCAAAAAATTGTACTACCATCAACATATATATAAATTCTAAAACCATATTTTTCTATTTTTCAGTGGTTATATTGAGAGTCCAAAAATTTTGTGTCGCACGGGGCCTCCATTTTCTCAGGTACGGCCCTGCAACTATGCTTCATAATTGGAAAATGAGTCCCAACTGCTACGTGCTCAGCTCTGAGACACCAGCATCTGAGCAGGTATAATGCAAACGTTGCAATTTATGCCACCAAAAATTTGATACACTGGCATATACCTCATAAATTTCAGAGAAAATGAAAAGCATCAGTAGACACTAGTGGAAACGAGGTCTTTGGTTGAGCCTGAAAATGGGTTTTAACACCGATCCTTTTACGAACCGGTGTTAAAGGGGGGCCGTACCAGCGTGGCTCGTGCAGCAAAAAGGAGCCCCCCTTTAACACCGGTTCGCGAACCGGTGTTAAAGGCCCCTGCACCAGTGGCCCGCGCAGCCTCCCCTTTAACACCGGTTCGTGGCTTGAACCGGTGTTAAAGGGGGGCTATATAAGACACCGCAGCCCACACCCCACTCTTCTATTTTTTCACTATCTCATTTTGGAGCCTAGCAAGAGGGTGTGAAGTGTGCTAGTTTGTGTTTTTTCGTATGCACAAGAGGTGTTCGGTGAAATGCCCGAGAGCTCAAAATAAGTTTTCTCGTTGCTCTTTCCTTCTCGGTCGAGGTCGGCAACTATCCTTTCATGTGTCATTGATGTACTATATATATAAATGGTCATCTCCCTATTAATTTTTGATATATACTATATATTAATGCAGATGAACCGGCAATGGATGTACAGTGACCGCCGTACTTCCGAGTACATTACGGGCCTCCAAAATTTCATCGTTGTGGCTAATGCAAATCGTGGTCACAATAGTTTTATGTGTTGTCCGTGTGTTCACTGTCAGAACAAGAAAGACTACTCAAATACCAGAACCATTACGCCCACCTGCTTCGATCCGGTTTCATGCCCAGCTATAATTGTTGGACCAAGCACGGAGAAAAAGGGGTTGTGATGGAAGACAACGAAGAAGAAGAGGATGATGACAACTATCATAATATGTATCCTAAATATGATGATACTGCAACGGGGGTAGATAATGAAGATCAAAAGGCAGCAGATGGGCCCGCTGATGACGATCTTGGTCGGGCCATTACTGATGCAAAGGAAGAATGTGAAACTGAAAGGAGAAGGAGAAGCTAGAGAAGATGTTAAAGGATCACAAAACATTGTTGTACCCAACTTGCGAAGATGGCCACAAAAAGCTAGGTACCACACTGGATTTGCTGCAATGGAAGACAGAGAACGGTGTGACTAACAGCGTATTTTCAAAGTTGTTGGTAAAAATGAAGAATCTTCTTCCAAGAAATAATGAGTTGCCCGACAGTATATACCAAGCAAAGAAGGTTGTCTGCCCTCTAGAATTAGACGTGCAGAAGATACATGCCTGCATTAATGACTGCATCCTCTACCGCGGTGAGAAGTACGAGAATTTGGATGCATGCCCGGTATGCACTGCACTGCGGTATAAGATCAGACGAGATGATCCTGGCGATGTTGAGGGCGAGGCCCCTAGGAAGAAGGTTCCTGCCAAGGTTATGTGGTATGCTCCTATAATACCACGGTTAAAACGTCTCTTCAGAAATAAAGAGCATGCCAAGTTGTTGCGATGGCACATGGAAGACCGTAAGAAAGACGCGATGTTGAGACAACCCGCTGATGAGTCACAGTGGAGAAAAGTCGAGCGAGAGTATCCGGACTTCGCACGTGACGCAAGGAACTTAAGGTTTTATCTAAGTACAGATGGCATGAATCCTTTTGGTGAGCAGAGCTGCAGTCACAACACCTGGCCTGTGACTCTATGTATCTATAACCTTCCTCCTTGGAAGAGGAAGTTCATTATGATGCCAGTGCTCATCCAAGGCCCGAGGCAACCCAGCAACGATATTGATGTGTACCTAAGGCCATTAGTTGAAGAACTTTTACAGTTGTGGGCCAAACCAAGTGTACGTATGTGGGATGAGCACAAAGGGGATCCATTTGACCTACGAGCATTGCTTTTCGTAACCATCAATGATTGGCCTGCTCTTAGTAACATTTCAGGGCAGACAAACAAGGGATACAATGCATGCACACACTGTTTAGATGAGACTGAAAGTGTATATTTGAATAAATGTAAGAAGGTTGTGTACCTAGGGTATCGTCGATTTCTTCCGAACCTGCATCCAGTAAGAAAGAAAGGCAAGCATTTCAAACGTCTGGCAGAACCCCGGAGGAAGCCTGTCCTCCGTACCGGTGAGGAGGTATTTGGTATGGTCAAGGACGTAGAAGTAATCTTTGGAAAAGGTCCTGGCAGTCTATCTGTTCCGAATGACGATGCCGGACACGCGCCCATGTAGAAGAAGCAATCTATATTTTGGGACCTACCTATTGGAAAGTCTTAGAGGTCCGCTCTTCAATCGACTTGATGCACGTTACGAAGAATGTTTGCGTGAACCTGCTAGGCTTCCTAGGAGTGTATGGGAAGACAAAAGATACACCAGAAGCACGGCAGGACCAGCAACGTCTGAAAGACCCTGAAGAGCCTATGCATCCTGAGAACGAGAAGGGTAAACGATGCCACTTAACTCCTGCCAACTACGCTCTTACCAAAGCAGAGAAGGAAATCTTTTTTGAATGCCTGAGCAGTATCAAGGTCCCGTCTGGCTTCTCGTCGAATATAAAGGGAATAATAAATATGGCAGAGAAAAAATTCCAAAACCTGAAGTCTCATGACTGCCACGTGATTATGACACAATTGCTTCCGATTGCATTGAGGGGGCTTCTACCTGAAAATGTTCGAGTACCCATTGTGAAGCTATGTGCATTCCTCAATGCAATATCTCAGAAGGTAATCGATCCAGAAAGCCTACCAGGGTTACAGACAGATGTGGCCCAATGTCTTGTCAGCTTTGAGTTGGTGTTCCTACCATCCTTCTTCAATATTATGACGCATCTCCTGGTTCACCTAGTAGAAGAGATTGCCATTCTCGGTCTTGTATTTCTACACAATATGTTCCCCTTTGAGAGGTACATGGGAGTCTTAAAGAAATATGTTCATAACCGTGCTAGGCCAGAAGGAAGCATCTCCATGGGCTATGTAACAGAGGAGGTCATTGAGTTCTGTGTTGATTTTATTCCTGACCTTAAGGTGATTGGTGTTCCAGAATCACGACATGAGGGGAGACTGCGTGGAAAAGGCACCCTAGGATGTAAAGCAATGATATGTAGGGACGGGCATTCTCTCAATCAAGCACACTACACGGTTTTACAAAGATCTATCTGTAGGGTTTCGTAGCATGGAAAACAAAAATTTTCTACCGCATACAAACAAACAAGCCAAGATCTATCTACTAGATTGTAGCAACGAGTCGATATAATAACTCACCCTCGAAGATTCCAAAGTGTTTAACGAGAGCGGATTCTCGTGGGTGATGTAGTCGTACTCTTCCCGATCTCAAGATCGTGTAGACGATCCTTCCGGCGCTGCGTTCCGGCAGCTCTCCCGCAGTCGGTCACACGTTCGGTACTCGAAGAAGACCTTCCTCTCCCTTGTTCCAGCAGGCAGCGGAGGTTGTAGCACTCTCCTCGCGATTCCGGCAGCACAACGGCGTGGTACCGGAAGTAGAGGGGATATCTCGCAGGGCTTCGCCTTAAGCCGGAGCGAGTATGGTGGAGTATGAGAGAGTCCTTCGACGATCTAGGGTTTATACACGTCGAGGAGGAGGCTAGGCCGGCGGCTAGGGTTGCTAGGCGGCGGCGGCGGTTTGCCCTAGGTCGGCAGCGGCGGCAGCAGGTGGCGGCGCCGGCGGCTTAGGGTTTAGAGGAGAGGATCTTGTGTGTCTCTAGGAGGGAGCCCTTCCCCTCATTATATAGGTGGAGGGGCCGGCCGGCCAAGGGGAGGGAGAGGAGTCCCTCCCCAACTCGGCTTGGGTGGTGCACCGGCGGTGGGGAGGAGGGACTCCTCCCCAACTCGGTTTCCTCCTCCTTTTCCACTTCCCAAAAATAGCCGTTTGACTTTCAAACTAGCCGTTTTGACTTTTCAAACAAGGATTTGATTTAATCCTCTATTTTGTTCAGCGATGACACTTAGTACATGATGCAATCATACCAACTTGATACAACACATTCATGTACCCTTCCCCTCCGGAGTGCTGGACATTCCGGAACCTTCTAGAACATTCCTGATGAAAACACCGGAATCATTCTCCAACTCCGAAACGGGACTTTCCTTATATGAATCTTATTCTCCGGACCATTCCGGATCTCCTCGTGATATCCCGAATCCCATTCGAGACTCCGAACAACATTCGGTCTCTTTCTCATCATTCCATAACTACTCAAACAACGTCGAATCCTTAAGTGTGTCTCCCTACGGTTCGTGAATTATGCGGACATGATCGAGACACTTCTCCGATCAATAACCAATAGAGGAATCTGGAAATTCATATGGCTCCCACATATTTCTATGATTACTTTGCGATCGAATGAACCACTTATATACGATACCAATTTCCCTTTGTCTCACGATAGTTTACTTATCCGAGGTTATGATCGTCGGTATCTCTGCATACCTAGTTCAACCTCGTTACCGATAAGTACTCTTTTCTCGTTCCCGTGATATGTGATCCCTTGTGAGCTAGTCACATGCTTGCAAGCCAATTGGATGACATTTCACCGAGAGGGCCCGGAGTATATCTATCCGTCATATGGATGGACAAATCCCACTCTTGATCCATGTGTTTCAACCAATACTTTACGAACGCTCAATGCCACCTTTATAGCCACCCAGTTACGGTGTGGTGTTTGATGACATCAAAGCATCCATCTGGTAAAGGTGATATGCATGATCTCATGGTCGAAGGAATTAGGTTACTATGTATCAGAAAGCATATAGCAATTGAACTATTAAAATGACTTGATCTTTATGCTATGCTTATCTATAGGAGTATGTCCATCATATCATTCTCCTAACGATATGATCTTGTTGTTAATAACATCTCAATGTTCATGATAGGGAAACCACAATCATTTATTAACCAACAAGCTAGTGATGTATAGAGGCTTTACTAGGGACTTCAAATTAAGTTTACAAATCATACAAGCATCAATGTTTCCTTGTTAATACTATTATAGCATGAATGTAAACATTTATCATAAACACAAAGATATAATAATAACCACATTTATTATTGCCTCTAGGGCATATCTCCAACAGTCTCCCACTTGCACTAGAGTCATCTATTCTAGATTACATGGTAATATACCGAACACCCATGGCAGTTTGGTGCTGGTCATGTTTTGCCCTCGGGAGAGGTTTAGTCAACGGATCCGCCACATTCAGATCTGTGTGTACTTTGCAAATCTTTATATCCCCATCTTGGATATGTTCTCGAATAGCGTGAAAACGTAGCTTGATGTGCTTCAGCTTCTTGTGTGACCTTGGTTCTTGCGTATTGGCTATGGCGCCCATGTTATCACAGTAGATAGACATTGGGTCCAGCGCACTAGGAACCACACCCAGCTCTGTAATGAACTCTTTCATCCATATCACTTCTTGTGAAGCCTCCGAAGCAGCCATGTATTCCGATTCAGTTGAAGATCTCGCCACAACGCTTTGCTTTGCACTCCTCCAGCTAACTGCTGCACCATTCAAAATAAATACGTATCCAGATTGTGATTTAGAATCATCCGGATCGGTGTTCCAACTAGCATCGGTGTAACCATTAACAACGAGCTGTTCATCACCTTCATAAGAAAGAACCATATCCTTAGTTCTTCTCAAGTACTTAAGGATGTTTTTGACCGCTGTCCAATGATCCACTCCTGGATCACTTTGATATCTGCTAGTTAAACTAACAGCATATGCAATGTTGGGTCTAGTACATAGCATGGCATACATTAGAGATCCTATGGCTGAGGCATAGGGAGTCTTACTCATCCTTTCTCTATCTTCTGCCGATGTCGGACTTTGAGTTTTACTCAAGGTCGTATTGGGCAACATGGGTAAGAACCCTTTCTTGCTATCTTCCATTCCAAACCTCTTTAGAAATTTGTCCAAATATGTACTTTGTGACAATGATATTTGGCGTTTCGATCTATCTCTATAAATTATTATGCCTAATATGTAAGCTGCTTCGCCAAGATCTTTCATTGAAAAACTATTATTCAAATATTCCTTGACACTATTAAGAAGGTCTACATCATTCCCAATCAACAATATGTCATCTACATATAGTATTAAGAATGCTACAGAGCTCCCACTCACTTTCTTGTAAATACAACCTTCTCCATAAGTTTGTATAAAACCAAAACTTTTGATCACCTTATCAAAACGTTGATTCCAACTTCGGGATGCTTGCTTCAATCCATAGATGGACCGTTGAAGTTTGCATACCTTGTTAGCATCTTTAGGATCGACAAAACCTTTGGGTTGCATCATATACAACTCTTTATCAATGTCTCCATTGAGGAATGCTGTTTTGACATCCATCTGCCATATCTCATAATCATAATATGCAGCGATTGCTAACATAATCCTCACAGACTTTAGCTTCGCTACTGGTGAGAAAGTCTCATCGTAGTCAACTCCTTGAATTTGTCGAAACCCCTTTGCGACAAGTCGAGCTTTATAGACAGTAACATTACCATCAGCATCTGTTTTCTTCTTGAAAATCCATTTGTTCTCAACAGCCTTCCGGCCATCCGGTAAGTCTACCAAAGTCCATACTTGGTTTTCGTACATGGATCCAATCTCGGATTTCATGGCTTCTTGCCATTTATTGGAATCTGGGCTCACCATCGCTTCCTCATATGTCTCGGGGTCATCGGTGTTGTCCACCAACATGACATTCATAACGGGATCATACCAATCTGGAGTGGTACGAGTTCTCGTTGACCTGCGAGGCTCTGTAGCAACTTCAACCGAAGTTTCATGATCATCATCATTAGCTTCCTCTCTAACTGGTGCAGGCACCACAAGAACTTCTTCCGGTGCTGCACCACTCGCAATTTCGAGAGAAGGTTCGACAACCTCGTCGAGTTCTACTTTCCTTCCAGTCACTTCTTTCGAGAGAAATTCCTTCTCTAGAAGGGATCCATTCTTGGCAACGAAGATTTTGCCTTCGGATCTATGATAGAAGGTATACCCAATAGTTTCCTTCGGGTATCCAATGAAGACGCATTTTTCCGCTTTGGGTTCAAGCTTGTCCGGCTGTAACTTCTTTACATAGGCTTCACAACCCCAAACTTTAAGGAACGACAATCTAGGTTTCTTCCCAAACCATAATTCATACGGTGTCGTTTCAACGGATTTAGATGGTGCCCTATTTAAAGTGAATGCGGCTGTTTCTAATGCATAACCCCAAAATGATAGCGGTAAATCTGTAAGTGACATCATAGAACGAACCATATCTAAGAGAGTTCGATTACGATGTTCGGACACACCATTACGCTGTGGTGTTCCCGGCGGTGTCAATTGTGAAAGTATTCCGCATTTCTTCAAATGCTCGCCAAACTCGTAACTTAGATATTCACCTCCACGATCAGAACGTAGAAATTTAATCTTCTTGTTACGTTGATTCTCTACCTCACTTTGAAATTCCTTAAACTTCTCGAAAGTTTCGGACTTATGTTTCATGAAATAGATATACCCATATCTACTTAAGTCATCCGTGAAGGTAAGAACATAACGATAACCACCGCGCGATGCTACACTCATTGGACCACACACATCGGTATGTATGATTTCCAATAAGTCCGTAGCTCGCTCCATCATACCAGAAAATGGAGTCTTAGTCATTTTACCCATCAGGCATGCTTCGCATCTTTCAAGTGATTCAAAATCAAGTGATTCAAG
This sequence comes from Avena sativa, assembly GCA_916181665.1. Classification (NCBI taxonomy): domain Eukaryota; kingdom Viridiplantae; phylum Streptophyta; class Magnoliopsida; order Poales; family Poaceae; genus Avena; species Avena sativa. The sequence continues at coordinate 5,094,189 of OV702289.1, forward strand.
AAGTCCATCGGAATGGAGTTTCTTCATACGCTTCACTCCAATGTGACCAAGACGACAGTGCCACATATAGGTCGAGTTATCGCTCGATTTCAAACGTTTAGCCTCAATGTTATTAATATGTGTATTTCCACTATCGAGATTCAATAAGAATAGACCATCTATCAAAGGTGCATGTGCATAAAACATATTACTCATATAAATCGAACAACCATTATTCTCGGACTTAAACAAGTAACCGTCTCGCAATAAACAAGATCCCGATATAATGTTCATGCTTAACGCAGGCACCAAATAACAATTATTTAAGTATAAAACTAATCCCGATGGTAGATGAAGGGGTAGCGTGCCGACCGCGATCACATCAACCTTTGATCCGTTTCCCACGCGCATCGTCACCTCGTTCTTCGCTAGCTTCCGTTTATTCTGCAGCACCTGTTTCGAGTTACAAATATGAGCAACGGAACCAGTATCAAATACCCAGGCACTACTACAAGTACTAGTGAGATACACATCAATAACATGTATATCAGATATACCTTTCTTCTTGATGTTGCCGTTCTTCAAATCCGCCAAGTACTTTGGGCAATTCCGCTTCCAGTGACCTTCTCCCTTGCAGTAAAAGCACTCAGTATCAGGCTTAGGTCCAGCCTTGGTCTTCTTCGTTGGCGTGGCAACTTTCGTGCCACCCTTCTTGAAGTGTCCCTTCTGCTTTGACTTGCCTTTCTTGAATTTGGTGGTCTTATTGACCAACAACACTTGGTGCTCTTTCTTGATCTCCACTTCTGTAGATTTCAACATGGCAAAGAGTTCTGGCAACGTCTTGTTCATGTTTTGCATGTTGTAGTTCATCACAAAGTTCTTGTAACTTGGTGGTAGTGATTGGAGGACGCGGTAAATCCCCAAAGCATTAGGAATCACTATACCCAAGCTTTGAAGTTTGTTTGCGTGCCCAGACATCTTAAGCACATGCTCACTGACGGAGCTGCCCTCTTCCATCTTGCAGTTAAAGAACTTTTCAGAAGCCTCATAGCTTTCAATTGCCGCATGAGTCTCAAAGATCAATTTGAGATCCTCGACAATACCATATGGGTCTGAATTCTCAAACCTTTTCTGAAGCTCCGATTCTAAACCATACAAGATAGCACACTGAACTGTGGAGTACTGAGTCTTCCGAGTGAGGTAAACATTATTTACTTCATTGGCAGCATCAGCTGCAGGTGGGTCACCCAGCGGTGCATCCAGCACATAGGTCAAATTACCAGCTGTGAGGACAATCCTCAAATTGTGGAACCAATCCGCGAAGTTGCTTCCATTGTTTTTCAACTTTTCTTTCTCTAGGAACGCATTAAAATTGATGGTAGGGGCTGCCATTGATCTACAACATATTTGCAATAGTTTAGACTAAGTTTATGACAAATTGAGTTCAAACTAATAATAAAATTAATCTAGGTGAACTCCCACTCAAAACAATATCCCTCACATTGTTTTAGTGATCACACGAACCAAATCCACCACATCAACACCGATCATCACGAGAATTGATATAGTTTCAATGGCGAACAATCGACATGTTCATCATATCTACTACATGATTCATGCTTTACCTTTCGGTGATCCGTGTTTCGAGACCATGTCTATACATGCTAGGCTCGTCAAGATCAAACCTTAGTTTCCGCATGAGCAAATCTGGCTTGCTCACGTTGTATGCACTTGCAGAATCTAACACACCCGATCATCACGTGGTGCTTCGAAACAACAAGCTTTAGCAACGGTGCTAACTAAGGGTGAACACTTTATGACTTGAAATTCATGTGCATGAGGGATCATCTTATAATGCTACCATCGTCTACTAAGCAATACAAGATGCATAAAGGATTAACATCACATGCAATTCATAATATGTGATATGATATGGCCTTTCTTCTTAGTGCTTCCGATCTCCATCTTCTAGCACGAACATGATCTCCATCATCACCGGCATTGCATCAAGGTCAATGACGCTTCTCCATGGTTGTCGTCCACCGGCTTCAACTATTACAACTACTTTGAATAGACACGCTGGTCTTAACATAAATTAAAGACAACCATATGGCTCTTGCCGGTTGCCAACTTACAATAAGGAACATTGCATACATCAAATATAATCACAATCATGGCCATATCACATCACAGCACACCCCTGCAAAACAAAGTTAGACGCCTCTACTTTCTTTGCATGTTTTACGTGGTTTGGGGCTTTCAATAAGTGTCGTTCTAACTTACGAACATGAACCACAACATTGATACTAGTATTGTTAATCACCCGTTGTAAATTGGATCTTAACTATGCTAGGAGAAACAGGCACCCGCAAAGCCACTTATGCAATACAAGTTGCATGTCAAGCGTGGAGCAAGTCTCATGAACGATGTCATGTAAGGTTAGCCCGGGCCGCTTCATCCCAACATACCACAAGATGCAAAGTACACAAGAAGCAATCGACAATAAAAGCATCAATGCCCACAATGACCATTGTGTTCTACTCGTGCAACAGATCTACATATAGACACAGCTCTGATACCACTGTAGGGTTTCGTAGCATGGAAAACAAAAAATTTCTACCGCATACAAACAAACAAGCCAAGATCTATCTACTAGATTGTAGCAATGAGTCGATAGAATAACTCACCCTCGAAGATTCCAAAGTGTTTAACGAGAGCGAATTCTCGTGGGTGATGTAGTCGTACTCTTCCCGATCTCAAGATCGTGTAGACGATCCTTCCGGCGCTGCGTTCCGGCAGCGCTCCCGCAGTCGGTCACACGTTTGGTACTCGACGAAGACCTTCCTCTCCCTTGTTCCAGCAGGTAGCGGAGGTTGTAGCACTCTCCTCGCGATTTCGGCAGCACAACGGCGTGGTACCGGAAGTAGAGGGGAGATCTCGCAGGGCTTCGCCTTAAGCCGGAGCGAGTATGGTGGAGTATGAGAGAGAGTCCCTCGACGATCTAGGGTTTAGACACGTCGAGGAGGAGGCCAGGACGGCGGCTAGGGTTGCTAGGCAGCGGCGGTTTGCCCTAGGGCGGCGGCGGCAGCAGGTGGCGGCGCCGACAACTTAGGGTTTGGAGGAGAGGATCTTGTGTGTCTCTAGGAGGGAGCCCTGCCCCTCCTTATATAGGTGGAGGGGCCGGCCGACCAAGGGGAGGGAGAGGAGTCCCTCCCCAACTCGGCTTGGGTGGTGCGCCGGCGGTGGGGAGGAGGGACTCCTCCCCAACTCGGTTTCCTCCTCCTTTTCCACTTCCCAAAAATAGCCGTTTGACTTTCAAACTAGCCGTTTTGACTTTTCAAACAAGGATTTGATTTAATCCTCTATTTTGTTCAGCGATGACACTTAGTACATGATGCAATCATACCAACTTGATACAACACATTCATGTACCCTTCCCCTCCGGAGTGCCGGACATTCCGGAACCTTCTAGAACATTCCCGATGAAAACACCGGAATCATTCTCCAACTCCGAAACGGGACTTTCCTTATATGAATCTTATTCTCCGGACCATTCCGGATCTCCTCGTGATATCCTGAATCCCATTCGAGACTCCGAACAACATTCGGTCTCTTTCTCATCATTCCATAACTACTCAAACAACGTCGAATCCTTAAGTGTGTCTCCCTACGGTTCGTGAATTATGCGGACATGATCGAGACACTTCTCCGATCAATAACCAATAGAGGAATCTGGAAATTCATATGGCTCCCACATATTTTTATGATTACTTTGCGATCGAATGAACCACTTATATACGATACCAATTTCCCTTTGTCTCACGATAGTTTACTTATCCGAGGTTATGATCGTCGGTATCTCTGCATACCTAGTTCAACCTCGTTACCGATAAGTACTCTTTTCTCGTTCCCGTGATATGTGATCCCTTGTGAGCTAGTCACATGCTTGCAAGCCAATTGGATGACATTTCACCGAGAGGGCCCGGAGTATATCTATCCGTCATATGGATGGACAAATCCCACTCTTGATCCATGTGTTTCAACCAATACTTTACGAACGCTCAATGCCACCTTTATAGCCACCCAGTTACGGTGTGGTGTTTGATGACATCAAAGCATCCATCTGGTAAAGGTGATATGCATGATCTCATGGTCAAAGGAATTAGGTTACTATGTATCAGAAAGCATATAGCAATTGAACTATTAAAATGACTTGATCTTTATGCTATGCTTATCTATAGGAGTATGTCCATCATATCATTCTCCTAACGATATGATCTTGTTGTTAATAACATCTCAATGTTCATGATAGGGAAACCACAATCATTTATTAACCAACAAGCTAGTGATGTATAGAGGCTTTACTAGGGACTTCAAATTAAGTTTACAAATCATACAAGCATCAATGTTTCCTTGTTAATACTATTATAGCATGAATGTAAACATTTATCATAAACACAAAGATATAATAATAACCACATTTATTATTGCCTCTAGGGCATATCTCCAACAGTCTCCCACTTGCACTAGAGTCATCTATTCTAGATTACATGGTAATATACCGAACACCCATGGCAGTTTGGTGCTGGTCATGTTTTGCCCTCGGGAGAGGTTTAGTCAACGGATCCGCCACATTCAGATCTGTGTGTACTTTGCAAATCTTTATATCCCCATCTTGGATATGTTCTCGAATAGCGTGAAAACGTAGCTTGATGTGCTTCAGCTTCTTGTGTGACCTTGGTTCTTGCGTATTGGCTATGGCGCCCATGTTATCACAGTAGATAGACATTGGGTCTAGCGCACTAGGAACCACACCCAGCTCTGTAATGAACTCTTTCATCCATATCGCTTCTTGTGAAGCCTCCGAAGCAGCCATGTATTCCGATTCAGTTGAAGATCTCACCACAACGCTTTGCTTTGCACTCCTCCAGCTAACTGCTGCACCATTCAAAATAAATACGTATCCAGATTGTGATTTAGAATCATCCGGATCGGTGTTCCAACTAGCATCGGTGTAACCATTAACAACGAGCTGTTCATCACCTCCATAAGAAAGAACCATATCCTTAGTTCTTCTCAAGTACTTAAGGATGTTTTTGACCGCTGTCCAATGATCCACTCCTGGATCACTTTGATATCTGCTAGTTAAACTAACAGCATATGCAATGTTGGGTCTAGTACATAGCATGGCATACATTAGAGATCCTATGGCTGAGGCATAGGGAGTCTTACTCATCCTTTCTCTATCTTCTGCCGATGTCGGACTTTGAGTTTTACTCAAGGTCGTATTGGGCAACATGGGTAAGAACCCTTTCTTGCTATCTTCCATTCCAAACCTCTTTAGAACTTTGTCCAAACCTTCTATTTCTTTCCTCCATTTTTCTTCCCGCCAGTTCTTCCCTCCAGTTCTTCCCGCCAGTTCTTCACTATATATATATGTAGGGTTGGCCTCCATTGTCATTGCACATCTCTAGACTCATATCTGCAACCTCATCACTCTTTCCCATGGCTTCCACCATAGCACTAACCCCCAGGGAGGCGGAGGCGCTTTGCGCCTCGAACTACCCCTGCCCGCCGGGATACTATGTCCCTGTCGGCTGGATGCTGAGCGCAGGAGGCGTGCCGATTCCTCTTGTCCCTCTAGGTGTGGCGCACCGGATGGCCATCACGAACCACTACTACTTCGAGCTCACGTCGGAGCAGCGGAGGAATCCCAGATGGCATCCTGACTATTTTCCTACTTGGGAAGCCTTCTTCGTGGATCGGCGTGAGAGGGCGCTCGCCAGGCACGAGGAGGACGGCCCACCTCCTCCGAACTTCAACGAGGCCGGCCTTCGGCTATGGTGGAGCGGTCGGACTCTCCAGAGCGTCATGGCCTATGACACTGTCGCCGACTCTAACCCCCGTCTGCGCTACCCTCAAGTCCAGCCCACGCGTACTCAGCCTTCAAGGTTTAATTACGGCGACCCCGACGACGACAGCGATGACAGCGGCGGCGAGTACGACGACTACAGTGGCGAGTATTACAGGTGTAGGCAGGAGCATGACTGAATCACTCCAACATTCCGAAACAAGTTCGGCCGATTGTTACTTAATCTGGCCATGTATCTTAATTTTCAGTTCTTTTATGTATCTTAATTTTCAGTCGTGCTTTATGTAACTTACTATTAGTTGCATTCTGTATTTTAATTCCAGTTCTATCTCCTTCACAAAATGACCTATCTCATTCGAGGTTTCTTGGCTTTCGGGTCAAAAGACAAATTCCTGCCGAATCGGCAGGAAGTGGGTCAGATATGAACTACAGGTACATGATACGATGCTCATGATTTTTTACAAAAATCATTTTTAGGTTCACAATATGCTATTTTATCAAAAATCCAATGCAAGTTGAGCGAGGCTTGGCCCCGAGCTAAGAATCTTCATGCCCGTTGTTCGACAAAGTTTGACGATAGTTTAAAACAAGGATAAAAAAATAAAAAAAGATCGAAACAGTGCGAAACCTTCGCGTGGTGTTATATTATGTGACATAGTTAGAAGGAAAAATCTCAAACTTGGTATATTGATTATGTCTCAAAAAAACCTTCACAAAATGACCTATCTCATTCGAGGTTTCTTGGCTTTCGGGTCAAATGACCAATGTTATGGCTAGAATCAAGGCATAGTTTGTGATAATATGGCCATATTGTACATACATGTGCATCATGGCATGGCAAACAATGTTGCAAGAGGAAGTTTCCTTTTTATCGCACCAAAAAGGCATTTTCCATTTTCCGAGCATAAAAAACGGACGGTTTTGTGAAGCAACCACCAAATGGCTAATTCAAAAAACCACCACCACATTTTACAAAAATACTAGACCACCTTATATGGACAATGTACCAACAGGGGGATCTGAAACCTTTCCGTCTACCTCTGGTGAAAAAGACATGCCGAATCGGTAGGAAGTGGGTCAGATATGAACTACAGGTACATGATACGATGCTCATGATTTTTTACAAAAATCATTTTTAGGTTCACAATATGCTATTTATCAAAAATACAATGCAATTTGAGCGAGGCTTGGCCCCGAGCTAAGAATCTTCATGCCCGTTGTTCGACAAAGTTTGACGATAGTTTAAAACGGGGATAAAAAAATAAAAAAAGATCGGATTAGATTCCTTTTTAGATGGAGCCCAAGAAGGCCGCAGACAAATTTGTACGTCAGGCTGGAGTTCTTGTTAGGGACCAAATCTCAATCATAATTGAAAATTGGAATAAGCCAAAGAAGGGCGACGGTACCTTTGTTGATGAAAGATCCAAAGAAACGCTTTGGAATTCGCTGTTGGTAAATTTCACCCTTCCGCCAGAGGAGGATGAAAACAAACCGGTTATAAAGGAAAATGCCAAAGAGTGGACTCTAAAAAACATGGCTGACGCTTTCCGCAACTGGAAGACAAAATTGAACAAATTTGTCAAAGCTCGCGAGACTCCAGATTTCGAAGTCGCATATTATGCGAAGATAAGACCTCACTGGCGCGAATTTGTGGCATACAAGGAAGGTGCTACTGCTACAAAGAGGTCAGAAACTAATACGATAAATGCCCATAAGAAGGAATATCACCAGAGGACGGTGTCAGGTGGCTACATATCTCAGAGGCCTAAGTGGGAGGAAGCTGAGAAGGCCCTGCGCGACAGAGGGATCACACCCCAGACACATGGGTGAGACCTACGTGCAAAGACTTGGTTCTACGGAATCGGGGGAAGGTTGGACCCAGAAACAGGATTGTGTATCTTCCCAACCCTCCTTGCCAAACCCGTCACTAAACTCATCACGGCATACGAGGAAACAGCCGCCAGGACCTTCCATCCCGACAGAGAGAATGACCAGCTCACACGCGCCATCGGTAAAAAAGAACACCCTGGACATGCACGAGGCACAGGGGGTATGACGTGGAAGGATGGGTTTGCCAAGTGGAGCGACTCTTACAGATGGCGCTGCAGAAAAGAAAAAGAGCGTACAGAACGGATGACACAGATAGAACATGCACTTGTGGCGCTGCAGGCGCAAGTGAATGCACAACAGAGCCATCAAGCTACCGACCCATCTCAGCGGCACGAAGAGCCGACATTGGAAGCTGCCGGCGGCCCAGACTTTGCGCGGAAAAGCAGCGTGGCTTCCACGGAGAACGTGCAGCCAACGCTTGAAATGGCGGGTCCTCGATACTCCGTGGATGAGATCACGGAGAGCGAACACGCTGAGGTGCATGTGAGATTAATGGGCTTATCCATTAAGGTGGCTGTCGGCTATGCCTTACCTCCTGTAGCTGGTGGAACTTACCACTGCCGACCGATTCCAGATGGCTATGCTATTGTCGGGGTGGATGAGGTTGTGAAGGAATATGAGGAAGCACGCTTGACCATGCTATAGGTGAAGAGGAAACTCAACTCAAATTTGCAGTGAAAACAACCATTCTTTGGAAGAAGGAACACATCGTGCTTCCAAATTGGAGGTCACTGGCACCCTCGCCGTCTCCGCAGCGTCAGCAGTCTGAGCCGCTTCAGCCATCTCCTGCGCGGCAGCCATCTCCGGCGCTTCAGTCATCTCCTGCGCGGCAGCCATCTCTGGCGCGCCAGCCATCTCCTGCCCATCAGCCATCTCCGGCGCTTCAGCCATCTCCTCAGCGTAAGCGGAAGAGCACTGCCACGAAGAGCATCACTAGCACTGCCACAAAGAAATCCGCAGGAAACTGTACGCCAAAGAGTTCAAAAAACTATGCCCCGCAGCCTTCCGCCAAGCCATTGTCGGCTTTATCGTGGAATCGCAGCGACGAGGAGACCAATAGGATCTCGGAAGAAGAGGTCAAGAAATTCTTTGCACCTAGACGGGCCGAGCCAAAGGAGAAAATAGATCCGGCGGTGGTGGAGAAGTTTTACAAAAATCTTTTGAAACCTGAAACCCCACTTGTGCCGGACTACGAGCGCTAGATTTTGAAGGGGGATGCAAGGCGCCGTAGGGAGACTGAAAGTAGCAGTCATGCGGCACCCCAGAAAACAGTTCCCATGCTCGGAGAGCAGGAAAACCAATCATGCGCCCCGCTCCAAGTGTTCGACACACGGGACTCTCCTCCCGTAAATGATTACGAGGCAGAGCTACAAAGAAAGGCCAATGAGATGGGGATCACTTACATTGCATACTTGAACATCATGGGAGACAACTTGCCCAAAGGCGATGCCAAACCCCATACAACCATGGAAGTATGGGAAGAATCTCATCAAGAAAGAGGAGCTCAAAAATCTACCAACAAAGATGCGAAGATTGCACAAGTGGTACCTTGATTTCTGCAAGACGAGAAAGGAAGAATGGATCATGGCGCATATAAGAGATCAGATTTTCTTGTGCGGAGACGACGCGATCACCTTCAACATTCAAGACTTCCATTTTCTATTCAATCAGAAGGAACTCGACAAAGCTGCCATCAACCTTTATTGTGTGTAAGTACTATTTCTTTAATTTCTATCTCATCTCATTCAATACATTAATTGCATGTATATATATATGCTCACCATATATTTATATATACTATTATGCAGAAAAAAGGTTATGGAATGCATAAAAGGAGGCTCTTTTGACATTGGGTTCGTTGACTCAAATAGAGTTCATGAACAAGTGGTAAGAGACAAACCCGGGCAAACAGAACATTTCTTGCTAAGGTCTTTACTGAGACAACAAACCAAAAAGAAAATACTATTGCCTTACAATTTCTCGTGAGTATTGTTACCCTCTATTGTACACATTCTGTTTGGCTTACTCGATGTTATGTTTTAGTGATGATAAGTTATGCGTGCGTATGTTCCACTCAGCCCCGTCCATGAGGGTGTGCGAGCTGTGCTCCCGCACATGGCCCCCAAAAACCCAGGGCCACAAAATCTGGTATACTCCCGACTTCATCTAACATTGGTAAAAATAATGGCCCAGTTGTTTTATTATATAGCCAGCCCAATATACTTCCCTAAGCATACAAAAGTAGTACAGTAAAAGAAACCTAGAGCCCAGTACCGACCTATCGTAGAGAATTAGCGATCAACCCATGTCTTCCGTTTTCGTGTATATAGGATCAGGCGTCGGGCGGCTCGGGATTCGGGCACTCGGCCAGTTAGACGTCTCGCCTCCGGCGATTGTCCTTCGATCATATCGGCAAGTTCGATCCCCTACTACTTGACGCGCCGCAGCCGTTCTGCCCCGGTGAAGTCCCATGCTCCTGATGCCTTTTTAATTTGCTCCTACTCCGCTACTCTGATTAGGACTCTAGCCACAATTGGATTTTTTTCATGAACTAACACTACGCATCTAGCAACAACAGTTGATATTTTTTTATGAATTAGATGGAAGACCTTATAAGCTATATACAATTTTAAATTTCTAAGTGGTACTTTGCACCGGGGCCCTAATCTTAAAATTTCTACATGGAGTATTAGTTAGTGGAATTTTTAAAAATTTATGGTTCTAATTTAGATTTCGCACCGGACGGGGCCCCAAATTTCTGAAGATGGCTCTGGTTCCATTTTATTCTGCTAGTCATTCAACCTGACTCAGGAAAAGTCCTTCTCATGGACTCGTTATGAAAAGAAAAAGAGCAATGGGCAGACTTTAGAGAGATGCTTCAGAGGTAATTTCAATCATATTATCGCACTAGATCGGCAACTTTCGTGACAACAAGTAATTAATTACTCCTTTATCCATTTTCTTTGCCGGACAGGGTTTGGAAAAGGTTCACGGACAGGGCCGTGGGTGAATGGTCAGCACAACTAAAATTTGTAGACCAAAATATAAGTAATACTAGCTAGCTAGGTCTGCGTATCTCTTTGATTCTGCTTCCAATTCCATTATATCATGCTTTATTGATTATTATTTTGATTGAACTCTCTATTCTCGTAAAGTGCGTGCATCAGGGACACGGCAATAACTTATGTGGGTACTATGTTTGCGAGTTCATTCGCAACACGATATGTGCGACGGGCCAAGCCGCACTAGAACAACTTAGAGTAAGTAAACAAAGTACGCAACGTTATTTTATTACCATCAATTGTGTTGAGTTTTATTCTTATATATATTGACCCCATTCTTCATATATATTCCGATCGAACGGATGCGGGACCAACTCGAGCCATTCAAGAGAAATTGGTGGGGTTCATACTTGATGAGGTCGTCACGCCTGGCGGAGAACTCTTTCGATATCCACCAAAATGAATGTTGTATACATGCTTGAACGTGTTTGTCTTGTACTTGATGCTTCAACGTTTACGGAGAATACCACACAATGACGATGTTGTGTATAATAATAGTTGCTTAATTATTCATGTACTCGTATGTACCGATTGTAGGGTTCACAACATAGAAAACAAAAAAATTCCTACGATGGGAACATCCATGTACCAAGATCTATCTACTAGATACAAGCAACGGGTGGATATACATCCATAGAATACATACCCTCGAAGACCGAATAGCGTTAACGAGGTTGTACTCGTGGATGATGTAGACGAACGCTTGCCGATCTCAAGATCGTGATGAAGTCGTCTGGTCCAGCCGGTCCAGCATGATCAAGTCCAGCAACTCAAAGCAGTGGTGCATCCGTGATCGCACACACGTACGGGTACCCCGACAACCTCCGTGCCCTCGCTCCAGCGAAGCAGCGGAAGCAACAAATCCTTCCAGAAAAAGCCACCGGAAACATGTATCTCGCTGATCCGAGACCATGGGGAAATTCTAAAGGGGGAGAGAGATCCTTCGCGAGGAGGTGTGCTTTGAGAGGAGGAGAGGGGGGGCTTTTATAGGAGAGAGGGGGGCACCCAAGGGGCATGGCGCCCAGCCATGGGGGATGCCCCCACCTCTTCCACATTCATGTGGGTGGAGCTCCCACTCAAAATGAAAAGCCTCCACTCCCATTAAAAAGCCTCCACTCAAAAATCCGCTCATATGCATTAAATTTCCACCAAATTTAATGCAAGCTCTCATTTAAATAAAACTCTTTTATTTATTTATTCAGAATTTTGTTAATTACTTTAATTAACAAACATTCACATAAAACCCCCTACAACATTTCAATTTCACATGCAGAACCAGTTTCAGCAATTTCAACCGAAACAGTTTCGGTGTCTAGTGAAATAAATTCCTGCGCTTTCCTTTTTCTTTCTCTGGCATATCATTTGCTCCGAATGGTGTCGGTATCCCTTAAGTGTGTCACCCTATTGTTCGCGAATAATGCAGACATGATCGAGACCCCTCTCCGATCAATAATCAGCAGCGGGACCTAGAGATCCGTACTGACTCCCACACATTCAACGATGACTTCTGTGATCGTGTGAACCTTTTACTCTAGTATCTTAATCCCTTTGTTTTACGATATATTACATGTCCGAGATTCAATCATCGGTATCTTCATACCTAGTTTGATCTCGTTACCGACATGCACTCTTTTCTCGTTCCCGTGATATAACATTCTAGTGATCAAATCACTTGCTTGCAAGCTAATCAATGTGATATCACCGAGAGGGACCAGAGCATATCTATCCGTCATCGGGATGAACAAATTCCACTCTCGATCCATGGGTCTCAACATAACACTTTAGTAGTTCTGAAGCCATCTTTATAATCACCCAGTTAAGGTGTGACGTTTGATGTCATCGAGAAACTCTTCCGGTGTTAGTGATTGACATGATCTCATGGTCTAAGGATTAGGATCACTTTGTAAGTTGTTATAGCAATATAAACTCAATGACTTTGATCGTAATGCTATACTTCGGATGAATGTTCATCACATCATTACACCAATGTTTTGACCTCGTTATTAACAACATCCAATGTCCATGATCAGGAAACCTTTGATCATCTTGTTAATCAACGAGCTAGTTTATAAGAGAGGCATAACTAGGAACTTCCTTTTTGTTTATTAAACACACATGTATTAACGTTTCCGTATTAATACAATTATAACATGTAAAATAAACATTTATCATAACTAAGGAATACGATAATAACCACTTTATTATTGCCTCTCGGGCATATTCCCTTCAGTCTCCCACTTGCACTAGAGACAATAATCTAGTTTGAAAACTTTGCGTATTGAACACATATGGCTTTCCGTTGTTCCATATACGCAACTGCAAGTGGTTAACATAATGTACGGATCTGACGCTTTCAGGTCCGTGTGTATTTGCATGTCTTTGCGTCTTCACGCATCACTCATTCTCCAGTGAGATGACATTGTATAAATTTGGTCTTTTGGTGAGACCTTTAGTTCCTTGGGGTTTAAAACACGTCGATACTATTGTCATACAATATATCTTTAGTGTTAGCCCGTTGCGAACCACACCTTAGTTTGATAACAAACTACATGACACAAATTCCCTCCTTTGCTGCTACTATAGCAGTCATATACTTAGCCTTTTGTTGTAGTATTCGTCACAATGTCTTAACTTTGGAATACATCCAAATCCATCATGAAAACTCCTTTCCATTTCATTGTGCCACTCATAGTTTAAATTGAGATAAACTTAATTTGTATCTTGAGACAAAACTAGTATCAATGTAACGCTTTACAATGAACTATTTGTAATTGTTTGTCACCTCTACACAAATATATTCTTAGTTCTTCCAAAAGATCATAAGAACATACTTACTATAGTCCAATGATCATTTTATGATTCATTCTGGTATATGCTCATAACACTTAGAGCATAGAACATATCTGGATGTGTACATGTCATGGTATGATTGATCAAAACATTCTCATGATTTCACTCATCAAGTGTCAAAGCACTTGAATCTTGTTTCACTTATCAAGTGTTGATACACTTGAATCTTGATTCAATTCCTTTTCCATGCGACAAGAACCGTTTCTTGTTGTTTCTATATTGAACTCATTCAATATCTCATATATGTACGTTTGGCACAACCATATTAGCGTCACAGTCTATCCACTATAGACAATCATGCTAAATATTTGGATTTTGCCTAAGTATTTCATCGAAATGAAATTCTTAACCTTTGTCAATAAACGATACATCATTTCTAATCAACAATATGTCCTCCACATAATGTATTAGAAATATGTCTTAGCGCTCCCACTTAATTTCTTGCAAATGCAAGCATCTTCATCGTCTCTTGATGAAAAATTCCTTTTTCATCATGGTGAAGATTCCAACTCCGCGATGCTTACTTCAACCATTGAAGTTTGCATGCCTTTTTTAGCATCCTTTGAATTAACAAAACCCTTTGGATCGTGTCATGTACACGTCCTAGGTAACCATTCTATTAGAAGAACTTTGTTTTGTTTATTCATCTACCATATACCAAATTATATGTAGTGGTTGCTACTTTAATCCGTCCAGACTAAATATCGCTATGAAAGATCAAATCTTGTCATAGTCAACTCCTTGAACATTGTCATAAAATACTTTACGACATGTCGACTATTTCATAGATGTGAAACATCCATGTCTGTTTCTTTATAGATCCAAATACGACCGATAGGTTTTTACACCTTTCCGGAGGGTCTCCCAAGTTCAAAACTTGATTTATCGTGTATGGACTTATCACGGATTTTATGGCTTCAAGCCATTTGACGGATTCAGGGCCCATCATCGCTTCTTTGTATGTGGTCGATTCATCATTGTCAAACAATAATGATTTACTCTCAAATCTCAACATTTGATTGTTTATCCGACCGACTTGGTTCAATAAGAACTTAGATCTCCGTGACCACAACCTTTGAGGCACATAATCTATGAGCATTATGGAAGCCTCTGGAACGATTTCCGGCGCTGCACAACTCAGCACATTTAGCTAAGGTTCGTTAATCTTATCAAAGTTCTATTGTCCTCCCACTTAACTTTTGCGAAAAATTCCTTTTTCAAGAAACTTCACATTTCAAGCGTCAAAACCTTTTGTCCTTGGTGTTATGGAGGAATACCCAATTGTTATTCGAAATAACCTACAAAGACATGCTTATCCGACTTCGGTTGTAAACAACTTACTTATGTTTAGCATACCAAAATTTAAGAAATGACAACTTGGGTTTTACCCCAAACCATAACTCATATGGCGTCATTTCAACGGATCAAGATGGAGCTCTTTTCAGTGTAAAAGCGGTAGTCTCTAAAGCTTTAATCTTTTTAAAACATAATGGCAGTTTTATAAATAACACCTTTGATCCAACCATGTCAAACAAGGTTTCATTACAAATCTCAAACACTCCATACTCCTATGGTGTTTCGGGAAATGTAAATCTAGGTGTTTTGCTAAACTTGCAACTCAAATAAATCCCTTTATGATAAATCATAATTCATTTATTTTTCTTGTTACACTTGTAACTCAAATAAATCCCTTATGATAAAATCATAAACCATTTATTTTCTTGTCACAATGATTTTCACTTCATCTTGAAAGTCTTTGAACATTTTCAAATATTTCACACTTCTTTCTCATTAAGTGAATATTCACTCAAATTTCCGGAGAAAGAATATGAAGTTGAAATCCATCGCTTACGACTATACTTAATGGACGACATACATCGATATGTATAAATTCCAATAATTTAGTCGTTCGTTCTTCTTTGGCCTTTGAATGAAGTTTTAATTATCCCGAGGAAAGTCTCACAAGCGTCACTTGATCAAATCAAAGACTCCAAAAATCCATGAAAATGGAGTTTCTTCATGTTTTCTTTCCAATATAATTTAAACGGCGATGTCACTTCGTAAGTGATCTTCCAATCATTTGTCTTGCGACATTTTAGCATTAGGCTTTATGGATGTGATTTCTTCAACTAGATTTGTAAATCATCCATCTTATATGGAATACGGTAATTATTTGAACAACCTTTGTTCTCATAATACCTGATTTAAATAACAATTATTAAAACAAATCTTGAAGTCGAGCTTTGATGTCAACGAGAAATACAAACAACGGTTTGTTTGTTTTCGATGAACATCATCACATATTCTCTTGCTAGTTACTTAGGCCATTGTGGTTTATGAATTGCGTCGTTCCATATGAAATTTCATACCAACCAATTCGGTATCCAATACCCAAGAACCACATTGTTTAACAAGCAAAGAATACAACCATAACATGTATATCATATATATACCTAAATTGGATATTTCCAATCTTTTCTTTTCTGCCAAATATATTTTTATAGATTCTCTTTCAGCATTTCCTTTTACTTTTTAAAAGAATCTATCAACATTAAAAGTGGTGCCATATACATGACACATAGTCCAAAGTGTGTATATTCAAATAATAATACCTTTGGACTTGCACTTTGAAGTAGATCACCATCATCAAATGATAGGCGTTCTTTCAAAATCCATTCTTTAGTAATCTCTTAGTATAGTAAACACTTTACATACATCTTCTATTCATCCTTATCATGACGACTTTCATGATCAAGCTACTGTAGCTTATAAAGGTGAATTGTGAGTATAACATTACTTTCCAAAACCCTTTTGGATGATTAGGATGTCTAGCATCTCCAACCTTTGTAAATTCTCATCCAATATGAGAACATATATTATACTCTATCATTTTGCAACCAAAACATTGTTTCAGATATCGTTATATCTGCCACACATGATGGTTCCTGAAACAATTCTTTCAGCTCCTAGATAATCTCGATATTTAAATCAAGAATCATGGAGGCAAACATGATACTTAAGATACTAACACTGGAATTGTTACTCTTGATTTAATACCAATTGTTAAATCTTACGGAGTAAATAAAGTTTGCTGAAAGTTTACAATAGGACTTTAAACTTTAGATTGACACTCAACACAATACGATACCAGTTCGTAAAGTATATATCCAGAATTCTATAGTACTGTTATCTCAATTACAACTATGCATAAGGTGGTGAACGAATGCCAATGACTGCAACAAATTATGCAAATTCACTTTGATTTAATTTATGATAAATTGAGTTCTACTAATCCAAATTAGAAATGAACTCCCACTCAAAAATGACATCCCTCGTGTCTTTTTGGTGATTACATGAACCAAATCCACTACACCAAGTCCGATCATCACGTGAGTCGGTGTAGCTTCAAAGGCGAGCATCAAATGGTAATTATATCAAAACATATGACTCATGCTTAACCTTTCGGTCCGTGTTCCGAGGCCATGTCTGTACATGCTAGGCTCGCCAAGTTAGAACCTTAGTATTCGCGTGTGTAACTGTCTTACACCCGAGATATGCTCGTGGATTCAAGTACACCCGATCATCACGTGATGCCTTGAAGCAACAAAACATTGTCGGTGCATACTTAAGGAAGAACACATTTTTATCTTGATATCTAAATGAGTGATCATCTTATTATGCTAATAAAACGCTAAAATAGCAATATAAGATGCAATCAAACATCTCATGTTAATAAGTGAAATGATATGGTTCCCGCATATGATCTTCATCATGTGCATCGTGGTATGATCTCTATCATACCTTTATGTGTAAGGCCAAGGTCTATGGAACTTACACGCTATGTGTGTTGTAAGAGTATCATCTCATACTTCTACTTACAACATCACCATATCATAACACTAGCCCAACAACAATCTAAACTAGACGCCTCTAATTTGTCCATTGCAAGTTTTACGTGGCTTAGGGCTTTCGAAGATAGAACCATTCTTACCTACGAACATGAACCACAACGAGGATAACCAAATTGTTGACAACTCGTTGCAAATTAGATAGTGACTATAGTAGGAGAGACAGACACCCGCTAGCCACTTATGCAAAACTAGTTGCATGTCAAGCGTGGAACAGGTCTCATGTGCGAGGACATGTAAAGTTTGTCCGGGCCGCCTCATCCCACTATGCCACCAATATCCAAAGTACAACTAAGAAGCAATAAAATGATCATCATCGCCCACATACTCATATGTGTACTACCCGTGCAAAGCATCTACGCATAGACCCGGCTCTGATACCACTGTAGGGTTCACAACATAGAAAACAAAAAATTTCCTACGATGGGAACATCCATGTACCAAGATCTATCTACTAGATACAAGCAACGGGTGGATATACATCCATAGAATACATACCCTTGAAGACCGAATAGCATTAACGAGGTTGTACTCGTGGATGATGTAGACGAACGCTTGCCGATCTCAAGATCGTGACGAAGTCCGTCTGGTCCAGCCGGTCCAGCACGATCAAGTCCAGCACCTCAAAGCAGTGGTGCATCCGTGATCACACACACGTACGGGTAACCCGACAACCTCCGTGCCCTCGCTCCAGTGAAGCAGCGGAAGCAACAAATCCTTCCAGAAAAAGCCACCGGGAACATGTATCTCGCTGATCCGAGATCATGGGGAAATTCTAAAGGGGGGAGAGAGATCCTTCGCGAGGAGGTGTGCTTTGAGAGGAGGATAGGGGGGCCTTTTATAGGAGAGAGGGGGGCACCCAAGGGGCATGGCGCCCAGCCATGGGGGATGCCCCCACCTCTTCCACGTTCATGTGGGTGGAGCTCCCACTCAAAATGAAAAGCCTCCACTCCCATTAAAAAGCCTCCACTCAAAAATCCACTCATATGCATTAAATTTCCACCAAATTTAATGCAAGCTCTCATTTAAATAAAACTCTTTTATTTATTTATTAAAATTTTTGTTAATTACTTTAATTAACAAACATTCACATAAAACCCCTTACAACATTTCAATTTCACATGCAGAACCAGTTTCAGCAATTTCAACCGAAACAGTTTCGGTGTCTAGTGAAATAAATTCCTGCGCTTTCCTTTTTCTTTCTCTGGCATATCATTTGCTCCGAATGGTGTCGGTATCCCTTAAGTGTGTCACCCTACGGTTCGCGAATAATGAAGACATGATCGAGACCCCTCTTCGATCAATAATCAGCAGCGGGACCTAGAGATCTGTACTAACTCCCACAAATTCAACGATGACTTCTGTGATCGTGTGAACATTTTACGCTAGTATCTTAATCCCTTTGTTTCACGATATATTACATGTCCGAGATTCGATCATCGGTATCTCCATACCTAGTTTGATGTCGTTACCGACATGCACTCTTTTCTCGTTCCCGTGATATAACATTCTAGTGATCAAATCACTTGCTTGCAAGCTAATCAATGTGATATCACCGAGAGGGACCAGAGCATATCTATCCGTCATCGGGATGAACAAATTCCACTCTCGATCCATGGGTCTCAACATAACACTTTAGTAGTTCTGAAGCCATCTTTATAATCACCCAGTTACGGTGTGACGTTTGATGTCATCGAGAAACTCTTCCGGTGTTAGTGATTGACATGATCTCATGGTCTAAGGATTAGGATCACTTCGTAAGTTGTTATAGCAATATAAACTCAACGACTTTGATCGTAATGCTATACTTCGGATGAATGTTCATCACATCATTACACTAATGTTGTGACCTTGTTATTAACAACATCCAATGTCCATGATCAGGAAACCTTTGATCATCTTGTTAATCAACGAGCTAGTTTATAAGAGAGGCATAACTTGGAACTTCCTTTTTTGTTTATTAAACACACATGTATTAACGTTTCCATATTAATACAATTATAGCATGTAAAATAAACATTTATCATAAATAAGGAATACGATAATAACCACTTTATTATTGCCTCTCGGGCATATTCCCTTCACCGATGACGATGTATGTGTATACCGGTCCCGATCGATTCCCCCTCTCCCCCTCCCCGTCCCCGTCGCGCCGCAGAAATACGCCCAGAACGGGGCAGGGGCAGAACTCTGCCGCGGCAGAGATTTAGGCCGTTTTTCTGCCGCGACAGAGATTTATCTCTTTTTCCTGCCGCGGCACAGAACCTTTAACACCGGTTCGTGTTACGAACCGGTGTTAAAGGGGGGGCCTGAGCGCTACGGCAGCCCCACGTGCGCCACCCTTTAACACCGGTTCGTATAAGAACCGGTGTTAAAGGGGGGCCTCTAACACCGAAACCGCAATAGCGGTTCTATAACCGGTGTTAGAGGGTCCTCCAAACCGGTGTTAGAGGGGTACGTGTGCACTAGTTGGAATACATCAGCCAAGAAGGTAGGGCTACTCTGCGGCTCTATCTCCAACACAATGCCCTGTCCGACGAGGTTCCGACCTCACTATACACGCTCAGAACCTGGTGAGACTCAACGTCGGCAAGAACAAGTTGTCTGGCGAGATCTCACCGGACTTCAACAAGCTGAACTGGCTCGTTGTTGCTGCTCTTGGACCTTCCCACATTGGAGCAGTTCAACGTGTCCTACAAGAAGAGAGAGGGAGTGGTGTACCTACGGATGGGGGGAGGTGGTCGTCGACGAGGTGGCGGCGTGGTGCTCCTGCTGCGCGATGGGCTCGGGATTGGCCTCCTCCCTCCTAGGTCGTGTGCAGGACAGTGCTCCTGCTCCTCCTTCCCTTCGGCAGACGCGGAATGGTGACGTCGAGGGGGACGAGGGACGGCCGGTGAGGGTGAGGGGGGCGCAGTGCGGGTCTCGCCAGAGAGCTATCGAGATCGAATTGGGGATTTTCGATCGGGTCGCATCGCGATGGGTTAGTTGAGAGATGCTCTTACAGGTGGGACCCGCGGCCCACTTACCCCTAGTGCCTGCGGACTACATTCGCCGGGTATAACCCTTTTTTGGCCCGAGTGGCCCATCCATCGCACCATATCCCTGGTGACCAGGTCTCCTATTTGCCAGTGGAAAAGGACAGCCCATCCGGTGGCACGCGGCCCACCATAGACCCGCGCGTGCGCGAGGCGTGTTCGCTGGTGGTATATGGGCTAGACCCAGTGAACCTAGTATACATTTTATGGTGGTAACGCGAGGAAGGACTGGATGGACTTACCGCCGGCGACACCGGGCCCACTTCGTCGGCAGTAAGGAATCCGGCTATAAGGTTTTCCCTACTAGTGCCGCGTTGTCACGCCACTGTCTTCCTCCTGGGCACAGACCTTGTAGGGGTTCGTAGCATGGAAAACAAAAAAATTCTACCGCATGAACACACAATCAAGATCTAATCTATGATCAAGCCAAGATCTATCTACTAGATTGTAGCAACGAGTCGATGGAATACTAACCCTCGAAGATACAAAGCGGTTAACGAGAGTAGATTCTCATGGGTGATGTAGTTGTACTCTTTCCGATCTCAAGATCGCGTAGACGATCCTTCCGGCGCTGCGTTCCGGGAGCGCTTCCGCAGTCGGTCACACGTTCGGTACTCGATGAAGACCTTCCTCTCCCTTGTTCCAGGAGGCAGCAGAGGTTGTAGCACTCTCCTCGCGATTCCGGCAGCACGACGACGTGGTACCGGAAGTAGAGGGGAGATCTCGCAGGGCTTCGCCTTAAGCCGGAGCGAGTATGGTGGACTATGAGAGAGGCTTAGCGATCTAGTGTTTAGACACACCAAGTAGAGGGAGCTAGGTCGGCGGCTAGGGCAAGGGGATGCCCCAAGTCAGCGGCTAGGGTTTAGCCCTAGGTGGCGGCGGCAGCAGGAGGTGGCGGCGCCGGCGGCTTGGAGCTAGGGTTTGTGGGGTGCAAGTTGTGTGCTTGGAGGGGCAGCCCTGCCCCTCCTTATATAGGTGGAGGGGGCGCGCCAAGGGGAGGGGAGTCCCTCCCCAACTCGGTCTCCAAGGGCCGGCGGTGGAGGGAGAGGGACTTCCTCCCCAAGTAGGTTTCCTACTCTCCCTCCACCAAACAAAATAGCCGTTTGACTTTTTCAAATTGGCATTTGACTTTTCAAACTAGGATTTGATTTATCCCTTTATTTTGTTCAGCGATGACACCTAGTACATGATGCAACCATTCCAACTTGTAATGACACATTCATGTACCCTTCCCCTCCGGAGTGCCGGACATTCAGGAACCTTCTAGAACATTCCCGATGAAAACACCGGAACCATTCTCCAACCCCGAAACAGGACTTTCCTTATATGAATCTTATTCTCCGGACCATTCCGGGTCTCCTAGTGATATCCCGGATACCATCCGAGACTCCGAACAACATTCCGTCTCTTACTCATCATTCCATAACTACTCAACAACATCGAATCCTTAAGTGTGTCTCCCTACGGTTCGTGAATTATGCGGACATGATCGAGACACTTCTCCGATCAATAAACAATAGAGGAATCTAGAAATTCATATGGCTCCCACATATTTCTACGATTACTTTGCGATCAAATGAACCACTTACATACGATACCAATTTCCCTTTGTCTCACGATAGTTTACTTATCCGAGGTTTTGATCATCGGTATCTCTGCATACCTAGTTCAACCTCGTTACCGATAAGTACTCTTTTCTCGTTCTCGTGGTATGTGATCCCTTGTGAGCCAGTCACATGCTTGCAAGATAATTGGATGACATTCCACCGAGAGGGCCCAGAGTATATCTATCCGTCATATGGATGGACAAATCCCACTCTTGATCCATGTGTCTCAACCCATACTTTCCGAACACTCAATGCCACCTTTATAGCCACCCAGTTACGGTGTGGTGTTTGATGTCATCAAAGCATCCTTCCGGTGATGGTGATAAGCATGATCTCATGGTCGAAGGAATTAGGTTACTATGTATCAGAAAGCTTATAGCAAATGAACTATATTAAATGACTTGATCTTTATGCTACGCTTAACTATAGGAGTATGTCCATCACATCATTCCCCTAATGATATGACCCTGTTGTTAATAACATCTCTATGTTCATGATCAGGAAACCATGATCATATATTAACCAACAAGCTAGTTTAACAAGAGGCTTTACTAGGGACTCTTTTATGTTTACAAATCACACAAGTATTAATGTTTCCGGTTAATACAATTATAGCATGGTATGTAAAAATTTATCATAAGTATGAAGATATGATAATAACCACTTTATTATTGCCTCTTGGGCATATCTCCAACAGTCTCCCACTTGCACTAGAGTCAATAATCTAGTTTCAGACCTTTGTGTATTCAACACCTATGGCTTTCTGGTGTCGTATGTACACGATTGCTAGTGGTCAACTGATCTCCGGATCTGACACTTCCAGGTCCGTGTGTAATTGCATGTCTTTGCGTCTCTACGCATCACTCATTTTCTAATGAGATGGCTTTGTACAAATTTCGTCCTTTGGTGTGACCTTTAGTTCTTTGGGGTTAAAACATGTTGATAATATTGTCGTACAATATATCTTCATAGCATTATCCCTGATGTGAACTACACCTAGTTTGATAACAAACTACTTGACACAAATGCCCTCTTTTGCTGCTATAATAGCAGTTATATACTTAGCCCTTTTGTTGTAGTATCTGTCACAATGTCTTAACTTTGTAACTCATCCAAATCCATTATGGAACTTACTTTCCATCACATTGTGCCACCCTTAGTTTAGATTGAGATAAACTTAATTTGTACTTCGTGATAAAACTAGTATCAATGTAGTACTTTTACAATGAACTAACCATCTATTTGTCACTTCTACAAAACAATATATTCTTAGTTCTTCCAAAAGATCATAAGAATATCCTTACTATCGTCTAATGATCATCTTATGAATCATTCTGGTATATGCTCACATCATTTAGAGCATAGGACATATCTGGATTTGTACATATCACAGCATGATTGATATAAATACTCTTCGTGATTTCATACATCAAGTATCAATCTATACTTGAATCTTTGTTTCACTTATCAAGTGTCAATACACTAGAATATATCATCAATATTGAAATCATTCAATCCTTTCTATGCGACAAGAACCTTTCTTGTAGTTTCTATATTGAACTCATTCAATATATCATCTATGTACTTTTGGCACAACCATATTAGCGTCTATTGATGCCAAATATTTGGGTTTTGCCTAAGTCTTTCATCGAGATGAAATTCTTATCCTGTGTTAATAAAAGATACATTATTTCCAATCAACAATATGTCTTCCACATAATGTATTAGAAACATGTCTTAGCGCTCCCACTTAATTTCTTGCAAATGCAAGCATCTTCATCGTCTCCGATGAAATTAAACTCTTTTAACAGTTTCATCATGGTGAAGATTCCAACTCCGCGATGCTTACTTCAACTATTGAAGTTTGCATATGCTTTTAGCATCCTTTGAATTAACAAAACCCTTTGGACCGTGTCATGCACACGTCCTTGGTAACCATTCTATTAGAAGAAATTGTTTTGTTTATTCAACACATAACAAAATTATATGTCGTAGTTGCTACATTAATCCGTCTAGACTAAATATCGCTTAATAAAAGATCAGATCTTGTCATAGTCAACTCTTTGAACATTGTCATGAACTCTTTCCCGACATGTCGATAATTTCATAGATGTGAAACATCCATGTCTATTTCTTTATAGATCCAAATACGACTGTAAGGTCTTGTACCTTTCTAGAGGGTCTTTCAAGTTCAAAGCTTGATCTCTCGTATATGGAACTATCATAGATTTTATGGCTTCAAGCCATTTGACGGAGTCAGGGCCCATCATCGCTTCTTTGCATGTAGTCAGATCATTATTGTCAAATAATGACTTAACTCTCAAATCTTGGTATTTGATTGTTTACCCGACCTACTTGTTTTAATAGGAACTTAGATCTCCGTAACCACAACCTTTGAGGCACGTGAGCCATGAGCATTGTTGCTGCCTCCGGAACACTTTTCGGCGCTGCGCAACTCTTCACATATAGCTAAGGTTCTTTTAACCTTATCAAAGTTCTATTGTCCTCCCACTTAACTTTTCACGAAAAATTCCTTCTTAAAGAAACTTGACGTTCTAAGCGACAAACATTTTTGTCTCTGATGTTATGGAGGAACAGTTATTCGAAATAACATACACAGATAGGTTCATCCGACTTTGGTTGCAAACATCTTTCTTATGCATAGCATACCAATGTTTAAGAAAGGACAACTTGGGTTTTATCCCAAACCATAACTTTATATGGTGTCAATTCAACGAATTATGATGGAGCTCTTTTCAGTGGAAAAATGGTAGTCTCTAAAGCTTTTAATCTTTAAAATATAATGACAGTTTTATGAATTACACCTTTGATCTTACCATGTCAAACAAGGTTTAATTACATATCTCGAACACTCCATACTCTTATGGTGTTTCGGGAAATGCAAATCCATGGAACAATTCCTTAAATCTTAGGTATTATGCTAAACTCGTAACTCAAATATCTTCCTTTATGATCTTATCATAAACTATTTATATTCTTATTACAATGATTTTGCACTTCATCTTGAAAATCTTTGAACTTTTCAATTGTTTCATACTTCATCCTTATTAAGTAAATATTCATATATTCACTCAAATTTTCAGAGGAAGCATATGAAGTTGAAATCCATCGCTCTTGACTACACATAATGGACTTCATACAATAATATGTACAAGTTCCAATGAGCTAGTCATTCGTTCCCTTTTGGCCTATGAACGAAGTTTTAATTATCTCTAGGAAAGTTTCACAAGCGTCATTTGATCAAAAATCAAAAGACTCAAAAATTCCATCCACATGGAGTTTCTTCATGTTTTCATTCCAATATAATTTAAACGGCGATGTCACTTCATAAGTGATCTTTCAATCAATTTGTCTTTCGACATTTTTAGCACTAGTTTTATGGATGTGATTTCTCCAACGAGATTTGTGAATCATCCATCTTTTATGGATTACGGTAATTAATTGAACAACCCTTTTGTTCTCATAATACCTGATAAAACAAATCTTGAAGGCAAGCTTTTAACGAGCAACACAATAAACCTTTATTTGTTCTCGATGAACATCATCACATATTCTTTTGCTAGTTACTTAGGCCATTTTAGTTCATGAATTCTGTTGTTTCGTATGATGATTCATACCAACAAATTCAGTATCAAATACTTAAGAACCACATTGTTTAACAAGCAAAGAATATAGCCATAACACGTATATCCTTTATATACCTAAACTGAACAATTCTAGTCTTTTCTTTTCTGCCATATATTTATGAGATTCTCTTTCAGTATTTCTTTTTTTGTTTGAAAGAATCTATCAACATCAACAGTGGAGCCATACACATGACACATAGTCCAAAGCGTGTATAGTTAAATACCAATGTTTTTGGACTTGCACTTTTGAAGTAGATTACCATCATCAAATATTTGGTGTTCTTTCAAATTCCTTTCTTTAGTAATCTCTTGATGTAGTAAACATTTTACCTACATCAAATATTCATCCTTCTCATGGAATTATTCATGATCAAGCTACTTTAGCTTATAACGGTGAATCGCGAGTATAATGTTGCTCTCCAAAACTTTTTGGAGGATTAGGACAACTAGTGTCTCCAATCTTTTGCAAATTCTCATCAAATATGAGAACATGACTTTTGCCATATTATACTCTATCACGTTGCAACCAAAACTTCGTTTCAGATATCAAAATATCTTCCACACATCATGGTTTCTGAAAACACTCTTTCAGATCCTAGATAACCTTGATATTAAGACAATTCTTTGAATATCAAGAATCAAGGAGACAAACATGATACTCATACACTAACTCTTGGAATTGTCACTCTCGATTTTAATACCAATTATTAAACTTCATGGAGTAACCGGAACTTACTGAAAGTTTGCAATAGAACTTTTAAACTTTAGATTAACACTTAAAAACAATACGATACCAGTTCGTAAAGTAACTAACCAGAATTCTATAGTTCTATCATCTCAATTATAACTAAGCGCAAGGTGGTAAACGGATGCCAATGACTACAACAACTATGCAAATTCACTTTGATTTAATTTATGATAAATAGTGTTCAACTTTTAATCATATTGCCGTTGAACTCCCACTCAAAACAATATCCCTCACATTGTTTTAGTGACCACACGAACCAAATCCACCACATCAAAACCGATCATCACGAGAGTTGATGTAGCATCAATGGCGAACAATCAACATGTTCATCATATCTACTATATGACTCATGCTTTACCTTTCGATGATCCGTGTTCCGAGACCATGTATGTACATGCTAGGCTCGTCAAGATCAAACCTTAGCTTCCGCATGAGAAAATCTGGCTTGCTCAGGTTGTATACACTCGCAGAATCTAACACACCCGATCATCACGTGATGCTTCGAAACAACGAGCTTTAGCAACGGTGCTTACTAAGGATGAACACTTTAAAACTTGAAATTGTGTGCTTGAGGGATCATCTTATAATGCTACCGTCGTGAACTAAGCAATACAAGATGCATAAAAGGATTAACATCACATGCAATTCATAATATGTGATATGATATGGCCTTTCTTCTTTGTGCTTCCGATCTCCATCTTCAAGCACGAACATGATCTCCATCATCACCGGCATTGCATCAAGGTCAATGACGCCGCTCCATGGTTGTCGTCCACCAGCTTCAACTATTTCAACTACTTTCAATAGACACGCGGGTCTTAACAGAATTTAAAGACAACCATATGGCTCCTGCCGGTTGTCAACTTACAATAAGGAACATTGCATACATCAAATATAATCACAATCATGGCCATATCACATCACAGCACACCCCTGCAAAACAAAGTTAGACGCCTCTAATTTTCTTTGCATGTTTTACGTGGTTTGGGGCTTTCAATAAGTGTCGCTCTAACTTACGAACAGGAACCACAACGTTGATGCTTGAACTATCAAGTGCCTATTGTAAATTGGATCTATACTATGATGGGAGAGACAGACACCCGCAAAGCCACTTATGCAATACAAGTTGCATGTTGAGCGTGGAGCAAGTCTCATGAACGATGTCATGTAAGGTTAGCCCGGGCCGCTTCATCCCATCATACCGCAAGATGCAAAGTACACAAGAAGCAATTGATAATAAAAGCACCACCGCCCACAATGACCATTGTGTTCTACTCGTGCAACAGATCTACATATAGACCTGGCTCTGATACCACTGTAGGGGTTCGTAGCATGGAAAACAAAATATTTCTACCGCATGAACACACAATCAAGATCTAATCTATGATCAAGCCAAGATCTATCTACTAGATTGTAGCAACGAGTCGATGGAAACTAACCCTCGAAGATCCAAAGCGGTTAACGAGATCAGATACTCGTGGGTGATGTAGTTGTACTCTTTCCTATTTCAAGATCGCGTAGACGATCCTTCCGGCGCTGCGTTCCGGCAGCGCTTCTGCAGTCGGTCACACGTTCGGTACTCGATGAAGACCTTCCTCTCCCTTGTTCCAGCAGGCAGCGGAGGTTGTAGCACTCTCCTCGCGATTTCGGCAGCACGACGGCGTGGTACCGGAAGTAGAGGGGAGATCTCGCAGGGCTTCGCCTTAAGCCGGAGCGAGTATGGTGGACTATGAGAGAGGCTTAGCGATCTAGGGTTTAGACTGTCACATCACAAAATTTTCCAAATTTTGAAATGTGAAAATAAATAAACAAAATAAAACTTTGTTGAAATTTAGGTTGAGAAGAAACTTTTTGATTCCAATTGGAAACATCAAAACTTATTTTGATCAAATAAATCCTAAAGGGATTTAAAAAGATAAACAATTGTTAAAGAAAGTTTTTCATAATTGGAATTACTATTTTTGGATCTTTAAATAAAAAGATATGGTTTTTATAAAGCAAAGGTAGAATTATAAATAAGGATTATTTTATAAAGCCAAATTAAAACATTGGCCAAGTTTTTGAAATAAAATATTTCTATTTTATAAAAAGAGTAAAGGTTTATTTAAATAAAATAATGAGGATTTATTAATATCCATTTTTATTAAAGTAAAGGCTTTTTCATTTTAATTAAACACTAAAACTTGTTAAATTATTTTAAACAAGATTTCCAAGTGTTTTGTATTTTCAAATAAAACCTACTGAAATGGTTTTTATATTATTTAGATTTCAAATGGAGATTTTAATAAATCAAACCCTATTTGAATTAGTAACTAAGGACTATTTTATTAAATTATTAAATAGATCCTAAAAGAATAAAAGTATTATTTTATTTTGGACTTTGGTTTGTGTTGTTAAACAGAACTAAAAATTATACAAACTTTGGCAAAGGTTTGAATTCATTTGTTGTTTGTATTGTTTGTTTGAAAATTAGAACAGAAAATCAAATAGAAAAAGAAAAAGGCAATCAGTATAAAAAAATGATGAATCGGACCAAACCCAACTGGCCAGCCCACTAAGCCCAGCAAGAGCCCACCCGGCATACCCCTCAGCGAAACGTTTTTCTACGCGCAAACCCACCCGCAGAGTCACAGACAGGTGGCCCCCTCTCCCTCTCTCTCTTCCTCGCTGACAGGCAGGTCCCACAGCGCCACCTTAGCGTCGTCTCCCTCGCGACCGTTCTTCCTTGCCGTTGCTGCCTTTGAATGCGGCGATGAATGCGAGTTACTGCCGACATTATTCTCGCCCCTGACCATGCGTACAAAACCGCCCACGCCTCCTCTACCTTTCCCCTCAAACAGCTCCTCCTCTCTGCCACCAGGCTGCCCCGAATTAGCTTTGCGCCGCCGCTGCTCCGACGACATCTCCGAGCTATTCCGGCCACACCCCGCCACCCCTCACCTTCCTCTGCACGCTAGCACATTCCCCACCTCCTGGCGCATCTGCCCGTGTGCTCCCTTCACTCGCGCGCGCTCCAAAACATCGACTTCGACTTCACCTGAGCACCGCCGCGACTGTCCTTCTCCGGCGACCTCTCCCTGGTAAGCCTCGACCGCCCCAGCACCCCCTGTTGATGCTCACATCATCCCCAGACCAGACCGCGTCTAACCGTGCGCTTATTTTGCTTTGGAATGATCTACAACCCATCCCCGACGACACCTGAGCGTGCCTGACGCCACCAGCGACTCCGGCGAGGAATTGCCACTGTCCCTGAGCGCCCCTCGCCAAGCCAGCGCCACCTTGAGCTTCACCTCGACCTAGCGAGCACGGTGAGCACCCCTGCTTCTTACCTTGCTTCCTGTAGCCGCTGCAACGCCACCGTCTGACCGCGCGCCGCCGTCTGCCGCCGCGCAGCGCCGCCAGAGTTTGACCACGTGGCCGTGTCCGTTAGATCAGGATCTGTTGGCTGAGATTAGAACTAGATGAAGAGGTATGAGTTGATCAGCGTCGTTCGTTTTAAGTTAGATCCTGCGGTCCAGAGAGGCCGATCCGCACGAAGCGGTACCGGCCAATAAGAACACGCCGCGTGGCATTGGTTTGATTTAAAACAGAATTCTGAATCTGATTTGTATGCAAACGTGTAAAATTCATAACTTTAAATCTACACGTCCAAATTTTGCAAATTTTATATCAATGGATTCAGTAGAACATGTACTTTGCAACCATGCACTTTGTTTAATGATTTGCTTCTAGAATATTGGTTGAATTTGCAGAAACATGTGTAGGCTTAATTTGAATATAAAAATTGTTCTAGATATAATTTTAATGTGAAATCTTTGCAAAATGTTTTGTTGTGAACCTACTGACCCTAGGAACCAACTCATGGATTTAAAAAATGAATTTTGTGAAGTTTAGGAATAAATACTTGAATTAGCTCATTTCTAGTCAAATAAAAATATTGATTTTGATATGGAAATGATTTTTGAGTAAAACCTTTGAGAAATGTTTTGATTCAAACCTTCTGACCCCAAACACCAAGTTTTGTGAATTAACAACTTATTTGGTGAACAATATAAAATTATTGCTTTGCTAAAAGCATTTTCCACCACATAAAATAATGATTTGATTTAAGAAATGGTTTATAGATAAAACCCTTTTGCAAATGGTTTTACCACTTTAGTAAATGACCACTTTGAACTTTATAATGTTTAGAGCCTAGTAGAAACCACCTTTGTAAATAAAACTATCTTTTGCATGCTTGCATGCATGACTTTGTTTCTATTATTTTATGTGTGATGAATTGTTTGAATATTGGTTGGAATGCTAGTTGAATCTATGTTTGCTTGATTGATTTGTAGTGAAGTTAGAAGAGTGTGATATTAGCAAGATCAAGAAGTGAACCAACATTCTGTACCAAAAAGGCTAGTGACACTATCATCCAAGTCCTACTATTTTCATTACACTTAGTGGATTTTTGTAACATGCATGAAAAGGATTTCTATATTTTATGCTATGCTAAATCCTATTAGGATACCCTTATATATTCCTTAGTGGAAACAATGTAGTTGTAGTATGCTTAGCCCTGCTATATATTGGGATGGGATACATGTTATGATTATACGAAGTATTGAAAAGACTTATGTTTTATATAATAAAACAAGTACTCAATGAACCACCTGGGTGGACAAGGATACTCAAGGATGGAAAAGGTGGCAACAAAAGGAACCATGTTTATATGGATATCTCTTTTTGTTGTGCACTAGAAGAAAACCACCCAGGGACTTAGAGATTGAACATGTTTCTTGTACAGTGGCTTCCGTGTACAGCCACATGCTAAATGGGCTCTGGCTTAGTCAACTACATAGTGGAAGACCCATGCATTGGCATCTTCAGGTTACCTAGATTTGTGCTAGGGAACTTGAAACCCTACATTGGTGCCTAGAAGACAAGCTAGCATTGTGTATTGGGAGGACTTCTATGGAAAGACTTTGTCACATTCTCAATCTGCCAGTACTCCATCTTGGTGAGTACTTATCCAGCGGCCACTGGTGGCATCAAGATGAGATTGTGTCATGTGGGTAAAGTGTACAAATTTTGCAGAAGATCAAATTCTAAGTACTTAGCCATGTCCCCGGTTACGGACAACTCTGAGCAACTAAGGCCTGAAGCTATGGAAGATCTCGACATTCCAATTTCTCAATGTTAAAACTTGAGGGTGGCAGCAAGGGATTTGAATCACTTGGAGTTTTCCAAGAAGTTCAAAAAGATTTGACAAAGAACAAAAACTATTTTGAAAAGATAGGATAAAACTATATTGCTTTCTGCAAATGAGCCTGAACCCCACTTAGCCAAATATGCATGTAATGATAGGATCCACATATTTCTAGTTAGTAGTGAAACTTTCCAATACAATTCAAATGTATTGACCCTTGTGGCTACAACTTATTATGTTGCAGGTTTGTTTGATGTTAGTGAAGTTTGTTGAATAGGATTACAAGTCTACAACCAACATGATTGCCTGTGGCACTTTGAAGATGAAGGACCCCATGCTTATAGATTTCTGCTGCAATGTAATGTGATAGCCAAATGAGCTATGTAAGATGTAATGAATTATTTTATTCCTGGTTATAAAGTTGTATTATGACCTTTGTTTCTTGATATTACATCTTAACTGTGGATGCTAGCTATTGATCCAGGGACTAGCATTGTAAACACAGGGATCTCTACCTTATTAAAGGTTGGGAACCTTACAGATGGTATCAGAGCATTGTGTTGCCTGTAGGATTGTAACGCTAGGATTGGACAAAACCGCTTAGAAAAATAGGAGTTGAATTTATTCCAAAAACTTATTTACAAACAATCTTGTAAACTCTTTTCTCAACCTTTTTGGTTTTGATTCTACATCTCTTCTATTTCAACTTGATGGACAAAGCCTACCCCATGGCCAAAGACTTCACCATGTGCAAGGGATTTCATCAACTCTAATGACTTCAACATCTTCAAGTGATTTCAACTTTAGTTGCACCAAGGACTTCAACTTAGACATCACTAAGGACTACAAGTGAAAAACCAAGAGACATTAGATTGCCTACCAAAGACATTGATATCAAGTTAGAGTATGGATCATATTGACCTATGAGGTATGATTATACTAAGTTATTATTTTCAAGAAAACTTGTTGTTTCCTTCAACTCATGAGTTAAGCTCATAAGTTGTTAAGTGGATAGTTGCTTCTTGATTGTGGATTGTTTGATTGTTTGAATGAACTTGGTTGTTTTGAGTTGTGTGTTAGGACTTTCTTGAAACCTATCCACCAATACTTATCCCTATCAAACCAATAGATGCCTCCTCGTCGTGCCAACCCCAACCAAAACAACAACAACAACATCACTCCCGAGATGCAGCAGATGATGACAGCTCAAACACAACTGATGCAAGAGATGACCACATTCATACAGAATCACAAAAACAACAACAACAACAACAACAATCAGAATAATCCTCCAGCACTTGACATGCTCACCAAGTTTCTGAAACTTAGGCCTGCAAGGTTTTCTGGAACAACTGATCCAATGGAAGCTGATGATTGGTTACATTCAGTGAACAAAGACCTAGTAACTGTTGGCTGCACCGATGAAGAAAAAGTTAGGTTTGCGGCATTTCTACTTGAAGGACCAGCAGCAACATGGTGGGACAACTTTCAGATCACCACTCCCCTTGAAGATGTGACTTGGGCTATTTTTGAGGATGGATTTAGAACAGCTCACATCTCATCTGGAGTGATGTACTTGAAGAAAAAGGAATTTCACAATCTGAAACAGCGTCACCTCAGTGTGGCTGAGTATATTGAAGAATTCAACAATCTGGCACGATATGCACCAGATGAAGTTGATACAGATGCTAAGAGAAAAGAAAAGTTTCTTGAAGGACTTAATGATGAGTTAAACCTGCAGCTAGCTGTTGCCTATGTCCCAACTTATCAATCACTCTGTGACAAAGCCACTATTTTGGAAAACAAGATGAATCAAGTTGAGAACAGAAAGAGGAAGCATAAACTCAAGAATCACTCAGGATCACCAAAGAAGAAGCATTCATTCAAAAAGAACAATGAAGATTCTGAAACACATCAGTATCACCACAACAACAATGGAAGTAATAATAATGGAAATGATAATGACAATGGAGATGACCTTAGTCAGAACCAACATGACACTTTCAGGAAGAAAGGCATTAGCCAGTTGCAATGCTATAATTGCAAGGAACTTGGACACTATGCATCAGACTGTCCTGAGAAGGAAAAGAATAAGGATGCTAGAAGAACCAATGGAAATGACTC
This sequence comes from Avena sativa, assembly GCA_916181665.1. Classification (NCBI taxonomy): domain Eukaryota; kingdom Viridiplantae; phylum Streptophyta; class Magnoliopsida; order Poales; family Poaceae; genus Avena; species Avena sativa. The sequence goes on from OV702289.1 coordinate 5,128,102, forward strand.
CAATGTGACCCAGAAAGGACATGTGAACCACATTGACATGGATGGGAACTTTGAAGAGATAGAAGAAGTGGATGTCAGAAACTAGTTAACTCAGAAGAGTCAAATAAGGATTCCTTGTCTGGATATCAAGTGTTGAACCTATAGTCAAGTGAACCATTAATGTAACCCTATGAGAATTTATTTTAAGGGTGGTAGTACCCTAGTTACCTTGAAGCCAGCTTGTAACCTCTAGCCTTCCCAAATCTCGGGACGAGATTTATTTTAAGGGTGGTAGCCTGTCACATCCCAAAATTTTCCAAATTTTGAAATGTGAAAATAAATAAACAAAATAAAACTTTGTCGAAATTTAGGGTGAGAAGAAACTTTTTGATTCCAATTGGAAACATCAAAACCTATTTTGATCAAATAAATCCTAAAGGGATTAAAAAGATAAACAATTGTTAAAGAAAGTTTTTCATAATTGGAATTACTATTTTTGGATCTTTAAATAAAAAGATATGGTTTTTATAAAGCAAAGGTAGAATCATAAATAAGGATTATTTTATAAAGCCAAATTAAAACATTGGCCAAGTTTTTGAAATAAAATATTTCTATTTGATGAAAAGAGTAAAGGTTTATTTAAATAAAATAATGAGGATTTATTAATATCCATTTTTATTAAAGTAAAGGCTTTTTCATTTTAATTAAACACTAAAACTTGTTAAATTATTTTAAACAAGATTTCCATGTGTTTTGTATTTTCAAATAAAACCTACTAAAATGGTTTTGATATTATTTAGATTTCAAATGGAGATTTTAATAAATCAAACCCTATTTGAATTAATAACTAAGGACTATTTTATTAAATTATTAAATAGATCCTAAAAGAATAAAAGTATTATTTTATTTTGGACTTTGGTTTGTGTTGTTAAACAGAACTAAAAATTATACAAACTTTGGCAAAGGTTTGAATTCATTTGTTGTTTGTATTGTTTGTTTGAAAATCAAAACAGAAAATCAAATAGAAAAAGAAAAAGGCAATTAGTATAAAAAAATGATGAATCGGACCAAACCCAACTGGACAGCCCACTAAGCCCAGCAAGAGCCCACCCGGCATACCCCTCAGCGAAACGTTTTTCTACGCGCAAACCCACCCGCAGAGTCACAGACAGGTGGCCCCCTCTCCCTCTCTCTCTTCCTCGCTGACAGGCAGGACCCACAGCGCCACCTCATCGTCGTCTCCCTCGCGACCGTTCTTCCTTGCCGTTGCTGCCTTTGAATGAGGCGATGAATGCGAGTTACTGCCGGCGTTATTCTCGCCCCTGACCACGCGTACAAAACCGCCCACGCCTCCTCTACCTTTCCCCTCAAACAGCTCCTCCTCTCTGCCACCAGGCTGCCTCGAATTAGCTTTGCGCAGCCGCTGCTCCAACGACATCTCTGAGCGATTCCGGCCACACCCCGCCACCCCTCACCTCCCTCTGCATGCTAGCACATTCCCCACCTCCTGGCGCATCTGCCCGTGTGCTCCCTTCACTCGCGCGCGCTCCAAAACATCGACTTCGACTTCACCTGAGCACCGCCGCGACTGTCCTTCTCCGGCGACCTCTCCCTGGTAAGCCTCGACCGCCCCAGCACCCCCTGTTGACGCTCACATTATCCCCAGACCAGACCGCATCTAACCGTGCGCTTATTTTGCTTCGGAATGATCTACAGCCCATCCCCGACGACACCTGAGCGTGCCCGACGCCACCAGCGACTCCGGCAAGGAAATGCCGATGTCCCTGAGCGCCCCTCGCCAAGCCAGCGCCACCTTGAGCTTCACCTCGACCTAGCGAGCACGGTGAGCACCCCTGCTTCTTCCCTTGCTTCCTGTAGCCGCTGCAACGCCACCGTCTGACCGCGCGCCGCCGTTTGCCACCGCGCAGCGCTGCCAGAGTTTGACCACGTGACCGTGTCCGTTAGATCAGGATCTGTTGGCTGAGATTAGAACTAGATGAAGAGGTACGAGTTGATCAGCGTCGTTCGTTTTAAGTTAGATCCTGCAGTCTAGAGAGGCCGATCCGCACGAAGCGGTACCGGCCAATAAGAACACGCCGCGTGGCATTGGTTTGATTTAAAACAGAATTCTGAATCTGATTTGTATGCAAACTTGTAAAATTCATAACTTTAAATCTACACGCCCAAATTTTGCAAATTTTATATCAATGGATTCAGTAGAACATGTACTTTGCAACCATGCACTTTGTTTAATGATTTGCTTCTGGAATATTGGTTGAATTTGCAGAAACATGTGTAGGCTTAATTTGAATATAAAAATTGTTCTAGATATAATTTTAGTGTGAAATCTTTGCAAAATGTTTTGTTGCGAACCTACTGACCCTAGGAACCAACTCATGGATTTAAAAAATGAATTTTGTGATGTTTAGGAATAAATACTTGAATTAGCTCATTTCTAGTCAAATAAAAATATTGATTTTGATATGGAAATGATTTTTGAGTAAAACCTTTGAGAAATGTTTTGATTCAGACCTTCTGACCCCAAACACCAAGTTTTGTGAATTAACAACTTATTTGGTGAACAATATAAAATTATTGCTTTGCTAAAAGCATTTTCCACCACATAAAATAATGATTTGATTTAAGAAATGGTTTATAGATAAAACCCTTTTGCAAATGGTTTTACCACTTTAGTAAATGACCACTTTGAACTTTATAATGTTTAGAGCCTAGTAGAAACCACCTTTGCAAATAAAACTATCTTTTGCATGCTTGCATGCATGAGTTTGTTTCTATTATTTTATGTGTGATGAATTGTTTGAATATTGGTTGGAATGATAGTTGAATCTATGTTTGCTTGATTGATTTGTAGTGAAGTTAGAAGAGTGTGATATTAGCAAGATCAAGAAGTGAACCAACATTCTGTACCAAAAAGGCAAGTGACACTATCATCCAAGTCCTACTATTTTCATTACACTTAGTGGATTTTTGTAACATGCATGAAAAGGATTTCTATATTTTATGCTATGCTAAATCCTATTAGGATACCCTTATATATTCCTTAGTGGAAACAATATAGTTGTAGTATGCTTAGCCCTGCTATATATTGGGATGGGATACATGTTATGATTATATGAAGTATTGAAAAGACTTATATTTTATATAATAAAACAAGTACTCAATGAACCACCTGGGTGGACAAGGATACTCAAGGATGGACAAGGTGGCAACAAAAGGAACCATGTTTATATGGATATCTCTTTTTGTTGTGCACTAGAAGAAAACCACCCAGGGACTTAGAGATTGAACATGTTTCTTGTACAGTGGCTTCCGTGTACAACCACATGCTAAATAGGCTCTGGCTTAGTCAACTACATAGTGGAAGACCCATGCATTGGCATCTTCAGGTTAACTATATTTGTGCTAGGGAACTTGAAACCCTACATTGGTGCCTGGAAGACAAGCTAGCATTGTGTATTGGGAGGACTTCTATGGAAAGACTTTGTCACATTCTCAATCTACCAGTACTCCATCTTGGTGAGTACTTATCTAGCGGCCACTGGTGGCATCAAGATGAGATTGTGTCATGTGGGTAAAGTGTACAACTGTTGGAATTATGCCCTAGAGGCAATAATAAAGATGTTATTATTATAATTCTTGTTCATGATAATGTTTATATTCCATGCTAGAATTGTATTAAGCGGAAACTTTAATACTTGTGTGGTTTGTGAACAACACCGTGTCCCTAGTACGCCTCTATGGACTAGCTCATTGATTAATGATGGTTAAGGTTTCCTAACCATAGACATGAGTTGTCAATTAATAATGAGATCATATCATTGGGAGAATGATATGATGGACAGACCCAAACTAAGCAAAGCAATTAGATCGTGTCATCGTGTTCATCTTTGCGATGCTTTTCCTATGTCAAATATTGTATTCCTTAGACCATGAGATAATACAACTCCCTAGTATCGGAAGAAAGCTTTGAGGTCATCAAACGTCATCCTATGAGAGGGTGATCATAAAGGTGTCTCTCAGGTGATCGGAAAGTATCTGTTAGGTTGTATGTATCGAGATGGGATTTGCCCCTCCCAAGTCGGAGAGATATACTTCAGGCCCACTCGGTAATCGATATCAACACCGCTTGCAAGCATGTGGTTAAGGAGTTAATCACAAAGTGATATCGGATTACGGAACGAGTGAAGTACTTGCTGTGAACGAGATTGAACTAGGTATGACGGTACCGACGATCGAATCTCGGGCAAGTAAAATATCGTGAGACGAAGGGAATATATATATGGGATTGATTGAATCCTGGCATCGTGGTTCATCCGATATGATCATCGATGAATGTGTGGGAGTGAAAATGGGTTTCCAGACCCCGTTGTTGATTATTGATAGAAGATCATGTCCGCATATTCTCGAACCCGCAGGGACACACACTTAACGTGTCTCGACGTTAGGATAGATTGGATAATTGGTTTATGAGTTTTTGTTCGGAGTCTCGGATGGGATCCGGGACATCACGAGAGGTTCCGGAATGGTCCGGAGAATAAGATTCATATAAGGCTGTGCAGTTTTTGGAGTTCGGAATTGTTCCGGGTTAATCGGTATTGTACCGGAAGCTTCTAGAACCTTCCGGAAGGGGACCAACGTGGCCCCACCTTCCGGGAGGGGGCATGGGCCTATGAGGGAGTGCCCTGGCCGCATTGGGCCAGGGGCACAAGGCCCCATAGGGCCCAGCCGGCCAAGAGAGGTTTAAACTCTAGATAGAGCTTCTAGAAGGGGGGGTTTCCTTGCCCCCCACTCTTCCTCCTTGGGGCCGCCGGACTTGGCTTGGGGGAGGGGCTAGGGCTGCGCCCACTCCTCTATATATAGAGGGCTGGGGGCGCACCAAACCCCACACCTTCCCCTCGAACCCTAGCTGCCCTGCTGCCCTCCTCTCTCCCTCCCGACTGCTTGTAGGCGAAGCCCTGCTGCAGAAATTCTCCACCAATTGCACCGCGCCGTCGTGTTGTAGATCCAACCCATCTCTCCACCATACTTTCTGGACCAAGGAAGGAGGAGACGTCGAGGTTCCGCATGTGTGCATCTCACGGAGGCATCGCCACTTGTGGTGCTAGATCGGATCGGATCGCGAGGAGGAGAAGCGAGTACGACTACATCACCCACGTTCCGACGAACGTTCCGCTGTGCGAATCTTCAAGGGTATGAAGATCTAATCCAATCTCTCTCGTTGTTTGCATCTCCTAGATAAGATCTTGGCTTCCCTCTATTCGCATCCGTAGAAAATTTTGATTTACTATGCCGCGAAACCCTTCAGTGGTATCAGAGCTAGATCTATTTGTAGATGTGTTTCACGAGTAGAACGCAACATGGTTGTTGCGGGCGTTGATGTTTTCTGTTGCAAGCCTCTTGTTTGTGTTCTTCTTATGACCCGGGATAGTGAGATTGAAGCGGTCCAGGCCAACCTTACGCGACGTCGTTCGCGAGACCGGCTCCGCACTTGACGTGTGGCTTGTTCCACACATGCGGCTGGTGGATGTCAGTTTCTCTCACTATAGTTGTCATGGGATCTACACCGGAGTTTGGCAACCATAATATCACCGTTGTGGCTTTCCGTAGGTAAGAATCGTTCTTAGCTTGCTACTCCCATAAGCCACGTAAAACATGCAACAACAAAGTAGAGGCGTCTAACTTGTTTTTGCAGGGAGTGTTTTCTGTGATATGGTATGGCCCAAGATGTGATGTGTATATTGTATGCGATGATCATGTTTTGTACTGTTTCACGACTTGCATGTCGATGAGTACACAACCGGCAGGAGCCATATGGTTGTCTTTATAATTGTGTATGACCTGCGAGTCAACTTCTTATACGCCATGTAATAGCTTTACTTTATCGCTAAGTAGTTAGCAATAGTTGTAGTTGCTATTCGTGGTGGAGGCAATCATGGTGGAGTGATGGAGATCATGGCGGCACGCACAAGATGGAGATCATTGCGCGAAGATTGGCTATACCATGTCACATAAAGTTATATGCATGTGATGTTTATCCTTTTATGTATCTTATTATGCTTAGATCGCGACGGTAGCATTATAAGATGATTCCTCACTTAAAGATCAAGATAAAACTGTGTTCTCCCCATGTATGCACCGTTGCGAAAGTTCGTCGTGTCCAAGCATCACGTGATGATCGGGTGCTATAGACTCTACGCTCACATACAACGGGTGCAAGCCAGTTTTGCACACGCGGAAATACTTGGGTTTGACTTAACGAGCCTGGCATGTACAGACATGTCCTCGGAACACATGAACCGAAAGGTTAAGCATGAGTCATATGAATGATATGATCGACACTTTGTTGTCCACCATTGAAACCACATATCTTCTCGTGATGATCGGATTAGGTGTGGTGAATTTGGATCATGTTCACTAAACAACTTGAGGGATGTTGAATTTAGTGGGAGTTCATCTAGTAATTTGATTAAAAGTTGAACTAGTTATCATGAACATAGTCTAATTTGTACTTGCAAATATTGTAGATCACATGGCTAAGTCCAACTTCAACTTCAACGTTTTTGCTGAGAAAGAAAAGCTTAAGAACAATGGGTCTAACTTCACCAACTGGTTCCGCAATCTGAGAATCATTCTCTCTGGCGGTCAAAAGGACTATGTCCTTGAGAAAGCGTTAGGTAACCCCCCTGCTGCAACTGCGCCGGCTGATGAGAAAGTTGTCTATCAGTCGCGCAAAGATGATTATGGTGTGATTAAGAGCACCATGTTGTTTGCTATGGAATCGGACCTTCAAAATCGTTTTGAAGACTATCCCGGGCCCTTTGAGATTCTCGAGGAGGTGAAAACCATGTTTCAGACTCAGGCCCGTTCTGAGAGATATGAGATCTCTAAGAGATTCTTTAACTGCAAGATGGAGGAAGGGAGTTCCGTTAGTGAGCACGCCATCAAGATGTCGGGCTACACTCAACGCCTTGAGAAACTGGACTGCAAGATTCCAGAGGAGCTCAAGATTGACAGGGTTCTGCAATCACTCCCTCCCAGCTACAAAAGTTTTGTAGTGACTCATAATCAGATTGGTTCCACTGATACGATCACCGAGCTCTTCGCAAAGCTGAAGGCTGCGGAGGTGGACATCAAAAAGGATAATCATGTGTTGATGGTCAACAAGCCCTCCTTTAAAGAAAGGTAAAGGTGCAAAGAAGCCCTTCAAGAAAGGCGGCGGCAAGCGCGTTGCCCCTGCTGAGAAGAAGCTCAGGTCTGGTCCTAAGCCGGACACTGAGTGCTTCTATTGCAAGGACAATGGTCACTGGAAGCGCAACTGTCCGAAGTACTTAGCAGACAAAAAGGCTGGCACCATCAAAGGTATATTTGATATACATGTTATTGATGTTTTCCTTACTAGCCCTCATTGTAGTGCCTGGGTATTTGATACTGGTTCAGTTGCTAATATTTGTAACTCGAAACAGGAGCTACGGAATAGACGGCGGCTTGCGAGGGATGAGGTGACGATGCGCGTTGGCAACGGATCAAGAGTTGATGTGATGGCCGTCGGCACGCTCTCCTTAGTTTTACTTTCGGGATTAGTTTTAAACCTTAATAAATGTTATTATGTGCCTGCGTTGAGCATGAACATTATTTCTGGATCGTGTTTATTGCAAGACGGTTATTCATTTAAATCGGAGAATAATGGTTGTTCTATTTATATGAGTAACATCTTTTATGGTCATGCACCTCTTGTGAATGGTTTATTTCTTCTAAATCTCGAAAGGGATGAAACACACATCCATAACATTGAGGCTAAGAGATGCAAAGTAGATAGTGATAATACTACTTATTTGTGGCACTGTCGTCTAGGTCATATTGGTGTAAAGCGCATGAAGAAACTCCATTCTGATGGACTTTTGGAGTCTCTTGACTTTGAATCATTTGACACATGCGAACCATGCCTCATGGGCAAGATGATCAAAACCCCGTTCTCCGGTATTATGGAGCGAGCAACGGACTTGTTGGAAATCATACATACCGATGTATGCGGACCGATGAGTGTTTCGACGCGCGGTGGATATCGCTATTTTCTCACTTTTACCGATGACTTAAGTAGATATGGTATATCTATTTAATGAAACATAAATCTGAAACATTTGAAAAGTTCAAGGAATTTCAGAATGAAGTGGAGAACCATCATAACAGAAAGATTAAGTTTCTACGATCCGATCGTGTGGGCGAGTATTTGAGTTATGATTTTCTCACGCATCTTAAAGCAAGTAGAATTGTTTCGCAACTCACGCCACCCGGAACACCACAGCGCAATGGTGTGTCTAAACGCCGGAATCGAACTTTATTAGATATGGTCCGATCGATGATGTCTCTTACTGATTTGCCGTTATCATTTTGGGGTTATGCATTAGAAACCGCTGCATTCATTTTAAATAGGGCACCATCTAAATCCGTTGAGACGACACCTTATGAACTGTGGTTTGGTGCTAAACCTAAGTTGTCGTTTCTTAAGGTTTGGGGATGCGAAGCTTACGTCAAGAAGTTGATGCCGGACAAGCTCGAACCCAAAGCGGAGAAATGCGTCTTCATAGGATACCCTAAGGAAACTATTGGGTATACCTTCTATCACAGAACCGAAGGCAAAGTGTTTGTCGCAAAGAACGGTTCCTTTCTTGAGAAGGAGTTTCTCTCGAAAGAAGTGAGTGGGAGGAAAGTAGAGCTAGACGAGGTTATTGAACCTTCTCTTGAATTGGAGAGTAGCGCAGCACCTGAAATTGTTCCAGTGCCGCCTGCACCAATAATAGAGGAAGCTAATGATAAGGATCATGAAGCTTCGGACGATGCTGCTAATGAACGTCGCAGGTCGACAAGGTCGCGTGCCCCTCCTGAGTGGTACGGCAACCCTGTCTTAACTGTCTTGTTAGTAGATGACAGTGAGCCTACGAACTATGAGTAAGCGATTATGAGCCCAGACTCTGAGAAATGGCTAGAGGCCATGAAATCCGAATTGGGATCCATGAGCGAAAACCAAGTATGGACTTTGGTGGACCCTCCTAGCGACCGAAAGGCCGTTGAGTGCAAATGGATTTTCAAGAAGAAAACGGACGCGGATGGTAATGTTACCGTCTATAAAGCATGGCTTGTCGCGAAAGGTTTTCGACAAGTTCAAGGTGTTGACTACGATGAGACTTTCTCTCCCGTAGCGATGTTTAAGTCTATTCGGATTTTATTAGCAATTGCTGCGTTTCATGATTATGAAATTTGGCAGATGGATGTCAAGACTGCGTTCCTCAATGGCAACATTGATGAAGAGTTGTATATGATGCAACCCGAAGGTTTTGTCGATCCTAAGGGTGCTGATAAAGTGTGCAAACTTTAGCGTTCCATTTATGGACTGAAGCAAGCATCTCGGAGTTGGAACCTTCGTTTTGATCAAGTGATCAAGAGCTTTGGATTTGTTCCAAATTGCTACGAAGCTTGTATCTACAAGAAAGTGAGTGGGAGCTCGGTGACATTTCTGGTACTATATGTGGATGACATATTGATTATCGGAAATGACATCAACATGCTTAACGATGTGAAGAGTTATTTGAACAAGTGTTTTTCAATGAAAGACCTAGGTGAAGCTGCTTATATATTGGGCATCAAAATCTATAGAGATAGACAAAGACGCCTGATAGCTTTAAGCCAGAGTACATACCTAGACAAAGTTCTGAAAAGGTTCAGAATGGATAAGGCAAAGAAAGGTTCAGTGCCTATGTTGTCAGGTAAGATATTGAGCAAGGCTCAGTGTCCAGCTACGGTAAATGATAGGGAAACTATAAGCAAAGTGCCTTATGCCTCGGCCATAGGTTCTATCATGTATGCCATGCTATGTACTAGACCAGATGTGTCCAATGCTCTTAGTTTGACGAGCAGATATCAAAGTGATCCAGGAGTGGAACACTGGACAACCGTGAAGAACATCCTAAAGTACCTAAATAGGACTAAAGAAATGTTCTTAGTCTATGGGGGTGATGAACAGCTCGTCGTAAAAGGTTACGTCGACGCTAGTTTCGACACCGACAAGGGTGATTCTAAATCTCAGACAGGATACGTTTATATTTTGAATGGAGGAGCTGTGAGCTGGAGAAGCTGCAAGCAAAGCGTGATCGCGGGATCTATAGTAGAAGCGGAATACATGGCTACTGCAGAAGCGTTAAGTGAAGGAGTTTGGATCAGAAACTTCATCACTGAGCTTGGCGTGGTTCCAAGTGCATTGGACCCACTGGAGATATTGTGTGACAACACTGGCGCCATAGCACTCGCTAAGGAACCAAGATATCATCCAAAGACCAAGCATATCAACCGCAAGTTTCATATAATCCGAGATTATATAGCAGATGGAGATCTGAAGATTAGCAAAGTACATACAGATCTGAATGTCGCAGATCCATTGACTAAACCTCTTCCACGTGTAAAACATGATCAGCACCTCAGTGCCATGGGTGTGAGATTGTTGCCAGATGTAAACTAGATTATTGACTAGTGCAAGTGGGAGACTGTTGGAATTATGCCCTAGAGGCAATAATAAAGATGTTATTATTATAATTCTTGTTCATGATAATGTTTATATTCCATGCTAGAATTGTATTAAGCGGAAACTTTAATACTTGTGTGGTTTGTGAACAACACCGTGTCCCTAGTACGCCTCTATGGACTAGCTCATTGATTAATGATGGTTAAGGTTTCCTAACCATAGACATGAGTGTCAATTAATAATGAGATCATATCATTGGGAGAATGATATGATGGACAGACCCAAACTAAGCAAAGCAATTAGATCGTGTCATCGTGTTCATCTTTGCGATGCTTTTCCTATGTCAAATATTGTATTCCTTAGACCATGAGATAATACAACTCCCTGGTATCGGAAGAAAGCTTTGAGGTCATCAAACGTCATCCTATGAGAGGGTGATCATAAAGGTGTCTCTCAGGTGATCGGAAAGTATCTGTTAGGTTGTATGTATCGAGATGGGATTTGCCCCTCCCAAGTCGGAGAGATATACTTCAGGCCCACTCGGTAATCGATATCAACACCGCTTGCAAGCATGTGGTTAAGGAGTTAATCACAAAGTGATATCGGATTACGGAACGAGTGAAGTACTTGCTGTGAACGAGATTGAACTAGGTATGACGGTACCGACGATCGAATCTCGGGCAAGTAAAATATCGTGAGACGAAGGGAATATATATATGGGATTGATTGAATCCTGGCATCGTGGTTCATCCGATATGATCATCGATGAATGTGTGGGAGTGAAAATGGGTTTCCAGACCCCGTTGTTGATTATTATAGAAGATCATGTCCGCATATTCTCGAACCCGCAGGGACACACACTTAACGTGTCTCGACGTTAGGATAGATTGGATAATTGGTTTATGAGTTTTTGTTCGGAGTCTCGGATGGGATCCGGGACATCACGAGAGGTTCCGGAATGGTCCGGAGAATAAGATTCATATAAGGCTGTGCAGTTTTTGGAGTTCGGAATTGTTCCGGGTTAATCGGTATTGTACCGGAAGCTTCTAGAACCTTCCGGAAGGGGACCAACGTGGCCCCACCTTCCGGGAGGGGGCATGGGCCTATGAGGGAGTGCCCTGTCCGCATTGGGCCAGGGGCACAAGGCCCCATAGGGCCCAGCCGGCCAAGAGAGGTTTAAACTCTAGATAGAGCTTCTAGAAGGGGGGGTTTCTTTGCCCCCCACTCTTCCTCCTTGGGGCCGCCGGCCTTGGCTTGGGGGAGGGGCTAGGGCTGCGCCCACCCCTCTATATATAGAGGGCTGGGGGCGCACCAACCCCCCACACCTTCCCCTCCAACCCTAGCTGCCCTGCTGCCCTCCTCTCTCCCTCCCAACTGCTTGTAGGCGAAGCCCTGCTGCAGAAATTCTCCACCAATTGCACCGCGCCGTCGCGTTGTAGATCCAACCCATCTCTCCACCATACTTGCTGGACCAAGGAAGGAGGAGACGTCGAGGTGCCGCACGTGTGCATCTCACGGAGGCATCGCCACTTGTGGTGCTAGATCGGATCGGATCGCGAGGAGGAGAAGCGAGTATGACTACATCACCCACGTTCCGACGAACGTTCCACTGTGCGAATCTTCAAGGGTATGAAGATCTAATCCAATCTCTCTCGTTGTTTGCATCTCCTAGATTATATCTTGGCTTCCCTTTGTTCGCATCCGTAGAAAATTTTGATTTACTATGCCGGCGAAACTCTTCAACAACTTCTGCAGAAGATCAAATTCTAAGTACTTAGCCGTGTCCCCGGTTACGGACGACTCTGAGCAACTAAGGCCTGAAGCTATGGAAGATCTCGACATTCCAATTTCTCAAAGTTAAAACTTGAGGGTGACAACAAGGGATTTGAAGCACTTGGAGTTTTCCAAGAAGTTCAAAAAGATTTGACAAAGAACAAAAACTATTTTGAAAAGATAGGATAAAACTATATTGCTTTCTGCAAATGAGCCTGAACCCCACTTAGCCAAATATTCATGTAATGATAGGATCCACATATTTCTACTTAGTAGTGAAACTTGCCAATACAATTCAAATGTATTGACCCTTGTGGCTGCAACTTATTATGTTGCAGGTTTGTTTGATGTTAGTGAAGTTTGTTGAATAGGATTACAAGTTTACAACCAACATGATTGCCTGTGGCACTTTGAAGATGAAGGACCCCATGCTTATAGATTTCTGCTGCAATGTAATGTGATAGACAAATGAGCTATGTTAGATGTAATGAATTATTTTATTCCTGGTTATAAAGTTGTATTATGACCTTTGTTTCTTGATATTACATCTTAACTATGGATTCTAGCTATTGATCCAGGGACTAGCATTGTAAACACAGGGATCTCTACCTTATTAAAGGTTGGGAACCTTACATAGACACACCAAGTAGAGGGAGCTAGGCCGGCGGCTAGGGCAAGGGGATGCCCCAAGTCGGCGGCTAGGGTTTAGCCCTAGGCGGCGGCAGCAGGAGGTGGCGGCGCCGGCGGCTTGGAGCTAGGGTTTGTGGGGTGCAAGTTGTGTGCTTGGAGGGGCAGCCCTGCCCCTCCTTATATAGGTGGAGGGGGCGCGCCAAGGGGAGGGGAGTCCCTCCCCAACTCGGTCTCCAAGGGCCGGCGGTGGAGGGAGAGGGACTTCCTCCCCAAGTAGGTTTCCTACTCTCCCTCCACCAAACAAAATAGCCGTTTGACTTTTTCAAATTGGCGTTTGACTTTTCAAACTAGGATTTGATTTATCCCTTTATTTTGTTCAGCGATGACACCTAGTACATGATGCAACCATTCCAACTTGTAATGACACATTCATGTACCCTTACCCTCCGGAGTGCCGGACATTCTGGAACCTTCTAGAACATTCCCGATGAAAACACCGGAACCATTCTCCAACCCCGAAACAGGACTTTCCTTATATGAATCTTATTCTCCGGACCATTCCGGATCTCCTCGTGATATCCCGGATCCCATCCGAGACTCCGAACAACATTCGGTCTCTTACTCATCATTCCATAACTACTCAACAACATCGAATCCTTAAGTGTGTCTCCCTACGGTTCGTGAATTATGCGGACATGATCGAGACACTTCTCCGATCAATAACCAATAGAGGAATCTGGAAATTCATATGGTTCCCACATATTTATACGATTACTTTGCGATCGAATGAACCACTTACATACGATACCAATTTCCCTTTGTCTCACGATAGTTTACTTATCCGAGGTTTTGATCGTCAGTATCTCTGCATACCTAGTTCAACCTCGTTACCGATAAGTACTCTTTTCTCGTTCCCGTGTTATGTGATCCCTTGTGAGCCAGTCACATGCTTGCAAGCTAATTGGATGACATTCCACCGAGAGGGCCCAGAGTATATCTATCTGTCATATGGATGGACAAATCCCACTCTTGATCCATGTGTCTCAACCCATACTTTTCGAACACTCAATGCCACCTTTATAGCCACCCAGTTACGGTGTGGTGTTTGATGTCATCAAAGCATCCTTCCGGTGATGGTGATAAGCATGATCTCATGGTCGAAGGAATTAGGTTACTATGTATCAGAAAGCTTATAGCAAATGAACTATATTAAATGACTTGATCTTTATGCTACGCTTAACTATAGGAGTATGTCCATCACATCATTCCCCTAATGATATGACTCTGTTGTTAATAACATCTCTATGTTCATGATCAGGAAACCATGATCATATATTAACCAACAAGCTAGTTTAACAAGAGGCTTTACTAGGGACTCTTTTATGTTTACAAATCACACAAGTATTAATGTTTCCGGTTAATACAATTATAGCATGGTATGTAAACATTTATCATAAGTATGAAGATATGATAATAACCACTTTATTATTGCCTCTTGGGCATATCTCCAACAGACCTCGTGGCCCTCGCTGGCCAGCAGCCACAAAGATGCCGAAGGGCGGTCGATCTGCTTCGACCGAGGAAGCCATCGGCATCATCCACCTCCACAGAGAGAGCTGATAGCATAAAACTGCCACTTTACATGTCAATTTTCTCAAATGATACCACGTGATGTTTTAATCGGAAAAAACTACCAGATCGGAACCAAAATGTCATAAAAATCACCGATCCATGTTTAATCGCGATTTTACACTAATTCTGACAGCAGGACCCACATGTAAGAAGAAAAGTTGCTGACGTGGAATGACCCCACCTGTCAGCTCTATTAAAAAATAGTCAAAATATCAAAAGAAAAAAGTGGGACCCATCTCCCCCATCTCCCTATCGTGAGCCAGCACCTCCTGCCATCGTACCCTCCCTCTCTCCCATGGCCACCCTCCCGTCCCTCTCTCCCATGGCCCCGTCGCACTTCGGCGACCCCATGGCCGCCGTCGCACTCCCCTTTCGCCCATGGCCTCCGCCTCCCTCCCCTCCCTCTCTCCCATGGCCTCCGCCTCCCTCTCCTCCTTCTCTCCCATGGCCTCTGCCGCCCTTCCCTGCCTCTCTTCCATGGCCTTCGCCGCACTCCGGCGACCCCCTCCTGCCGTCGCCTCCCCTCTCTTCCCTACCTCCCGCGAGCGACAGAGGCGGCGCTTCGATGGACAGACGCAGATAGAGCGGGCAGGTGGAGTGCAACGTGGAAGGCGAGGCCGCAGCGCGGCAGCACGCGCGTCGCCTCGCTGATGGCTAGCTCCGTGATGCATACCACATAGTGCACGACCTCCCCTTTCAGCACCTCCCTGCGCGATAGCGATGCCATGGACGCGTTGTCCAGGCCCCCGTCGTAGTACCGCACAGCGGGGCCGTCGCTGCCGACGCCGTCCCGCCCGTCCCCGCCGCAGAGTAGGAACCGCAGGTGCACGACAACGCCGCTTCCCGACGGTGGAGGCGCGCCTCCCCTAGAGCGCTAGGCGCAGAGGAAGGTGTAGAAGCAGAGCACGAAAGAGAGGAAGAGCGCCACCGGCACCGCCATCATCGTGGCCGCGTCCGCGACTGTCATCTCTATCAGTGCCATATATCCAAGGATGAGGGAGATGGGTCCCACTTTTTTTTTTTTGATATTTTGACTATTTTTTAATAGAGCTGATAGCTGGGCCAGTCCATATAAGCAACTTTTCTCCTTATATGTGGGTCTCACTGTCAGAATCGGTGTCAATTCGCGATTGAACGTGGATCAGTGCGTTTTGCGGTAATTTGGTTCCGATCTAATAGATTTTTGCGATTGAAACATCTGGTATCATTTGGAAACCAAATTTACATGTAAAATGCTAGTCTTATGCTATCACCACCCACACAGAACATGCCGCTTACTACCTCCTCCTCCCCTCACCATTCCCCTCACGGCCTCCCCTTCCATTGCCTCGATTGATTCTGCTCTTTAGGTTAGCCGCCGGTGGAGGATGGTGTAGGCAGTGGGGGTCGCGTAGCCGCGGAGGTCGGGGCGACGTTTTTTTAGATGGAAAGCACTCATGTGTTCGGATTTAAATTACTCCCTCCGTCCAAGAATAAATGTCTTAGGTTTTTTAAATTTTGAATAAATCTATATACTAAATAGTGTCTAAATTCATTTAAATTTTGACAAATTTGAGACATCTATTTTGGAACGGAGGGATTAATAAAGTCCCACATGGCCAGTTTGGTACAATGATTAACAGCTTACAAACAACAATAGCAACAGCAAACATAAGAAAAAATAAGTGAAGACTAGGTGAAAGCATCCCTGCTCTCCAACGCAAAAGAAGCACCATGGAGCGACGGAGGGAGATCTTGAGGTGGACATCGACAACGAGGTGAGCATCCTAAAGCCTGATTCGAGAGAGGTGAGCATCCTATTATGCACCAGGAAGGCATCGCCTGACTGTTCTCTTCCATGACCGGAGAGGGACCCCTGCCCCCTCGCCCTGGCTCACTCTGAGCCGAGAAGGGACGAGGAACCAGGTTGCCAGATGGGGACAGAAGCAGAGCTCGACCTTCCTGCGAGCGTACATGAGTGCTCGATTTGCTCCTCTGCTTTACAGGGCAACACCTAGCCGGCGAACTCCTCCATTGTTTGGTTGGCTGACTCGCCGGCCGTGCGTGCTTTTATCTTCTTGAGGTTCTTCTACGACACCTCTTGCTGCTGCTACTGTTGTAGGTGTTTCTGCTCAAAACTATAACTTCGAAAGATTACACAGCTCGCTTCAGGAACGGGTGAACCTGCACCAACGGGCAGGTTCAGACGAAACGGTGGAGCTGCTGGCATGTCATCAAGCTCTCCGTTCTGGCGGAAGAGCAGAGGATAGAAAAGATCGTTTTGGAGATGGACAACGTGAATGCACCGAGTAAAATAAAATCCGTTGAGTCAGCAACTGGATCACTGCCTAAAACCCTATCCAGCTCAAAAAATAGAACCAAAAGGGAGTCAACAGCATGTGCATACACGCACAATGGTGAACACTATATGTTCGAAAAAGGTACCCCCTCCGGCCAATAATAAGTGTCGCACACTTAGTAAAATATTTATACTAGCTTAGCACAAAATGAGTGACACTTATTATGGATATTTGCAGATATATGGCAAACATAAAACTGATGAATATCTCCTGTTCGTTTTCCCCTTTTTGTAAGCCATCTGGTTTTACTCATACGACTTAAAATGATGCTCTTATCTGTCGAGCTCATGGCTCAGATTATTCTCTTGACCCTTCAGTGGCAAATCTAGAAGATAAAAAATGACTAACTCAATATTTTAAGGGAAAATTTCAAGGCCAGGAATGACAAAGATTTAAGGGGAAACGCTGCGATATACCCACTCTGTTCTCCATCCAAATGTTGCTGGTTATCACTTTATTGATGTCAAATCTATCTGCTCAGTTTTAGATGGCACAGCTAAAACACATCAATTCTATTCGCAATTAGCCAATTACTAATGCCCCTCAACGAGCCAAGATGTCTTACTCTCTTATTCTTACATGTGCTTCCTCTATGCACATCTCCGTAGTGAGTTAGTTATTACTATATAAAGAAAGTCAACATCGATAAGAGTGAAAGACCACGAGCACGAGCTACAGAAATGTCATATCATACATGTTGGTAATTTAAACAAGCCACATATATCAATTGTATAGCGTACAGTGAAATAAAAAAATAGATTTACATAGCTCACTAAAATAAAACTATACTGACTAAAACAAGAGTTGAAACTGTACATAAAAACCAAAGAATCAAATAATAATAATTTGTGGCTCAACACCCATGACATTCCTGCAACGATCATGTCCACTGAATCTTATCCCGCCTGCATGTATTAAACACATAAACATGTCCAGTTAGTACAATGTTAACACTTGTACACCAACCAAAAGCAGAATAGCGATCAAGAGAAATACTAGCTAAGAACAAACTAGTGAGAGAAAACATATGGAACGATGCAAAGAGAATATTTTCTGCAGTCCACTTTTCTGACATCAAGAAAATCTACCATTTTCAGAGTTAGAAAGAGACATGGCCTGAATCTCATATCCACAGCGTACAAACCCTTCGGGAATATCAAAGGGAACCATGTATAATACAAAAAATGAGAGTATAAATTTCTAACCTCTTCCCTTAAGAAGCACACCGATCATCTGACCGTTGCTGTTCTATGTCGTAAGCAGCAGTAAGGTAGGTATTTCGTTCTTAACAAAATTAGTACTAAGAGAAATAAAAAGGCACTACTTCTGCAAAATCGAGATACAAGGAAAACATACATATATATATATTTTCATAATTGAGATGGGTCAACAACATGTTTTATCATGGATTTTGGCGGAAGCAGACCTGTCGCTGGCTCTAGGCATGAAGATACACAGCTTAAAAAAGAAAATTTTAGAAATATAACCGAATCTTCAAATCTGCTCCACATAGAACTGGAGGCAGGTATACTTCGCCTAGTAGTTTTATAAATACGGAGCGATGGCTCCAAAAAGGAATATATATCTGCATATGGAAGTAGCTTGAACTGAAAAAACGAAATAAGACAAATTTGGATGAATATATCTGCGTAATTGAGATAGGCCAAGCGTGATCAGAAAGGCAGCTAGCAGAATCTTTATGAAGGGCTCCCTCCCGCTTGCCGACGAGACGACGGCGAGGATCCCGCCCGGGCGCAGCCGGCCAGTAGCGCGAGCACCGCGCCACCGCCAGACCGCCGTGGCTGCCGGAACGGCCCTGCTTCAAACCAACTCCGTCGCTGGCTTTCATGCGAGGCAAGAAGATGGCTTCGATCGTGGTTACTACTAGTGCAAGGCACGGTAATTGGGGCAGAGCAAAGAGGAATGGATCTGGGAGGCTGGGGTCAGCGGCTGGTGGGGGTTGAAGAGATGGGAGTCGCTGCGTGCGCGGGTCGCGTTTTCTTTGTGTTTTTTTTTCCGCTGTGACCGGGTAAGCATGCAAAAGAGAGAGAGAGAGGGACGGAGCGAGTTAGGGTGTATCACCGGTGAGTCATCGATCATGGCTTCGCTGCATCAGCACCCCGGATGAAGGTGAGGCCTCCATCGTCACCAACGACGACATCGCTTGCAGTCTCAGGTTCCTTCGCCGGACAGTATCCGGCGGACGGCGGCGGCGGTGGCGTTAGCGCAACCATTAGCAGCACCTGAAACACGAAGAAAATCCATCCAGGTGAGAGGTGGACAGACTAACGATGCACATGGTATACGAAGATAAATTCCAAGAGAAGAACACACCTTTGTTTGCTCTAATCTTCAGACAGTATGGAGGTCGCGCGGCTATGCGATGGCAGGGGCGGTGTCTCTTAAATAGTCTGCACGACGGACCGACGCGTAGCACCGACCGTCCCTGCCGGCTGCCTCTTGGCAAACCCTGCACGTTAATGACGACGGCCTTCTCTCCTGAACTGAAGACGAAACACGTTATCCACAGCCGATTTTGGAAGGAAATTGCTCGACATATTCTCAGCCTGCCTTATCCCAAATGTTTGTATACTGAACCGAGTAATCGCGTATGGACTTTTTTGGCAAATCTTGAAAGTGTGACGTCCCACAAGCCTGGACGGTGCAGGCTCCCTTGCCTGCCAAGCAACAGGTTGCTAGCATCACTCGCCGTGCGCGCCATGTGTACTTCAATTTCTTCCTCCTCTACCTATTCCAAACTCATCGTCTATCCGTCCACGTGTTAATGAGGCCTTTGGTTAAGGTTAGAAATGGCTTTAACACCGTTTCTCCTACGAACCGGTGTTAAATGGGGCGTCCGTACCAGCGTGGTCCCGTAACTTTAGATGGGTCCGCTGATGACGATCTTGGTCGGGCCATTACTGATGCAAAGGAAGAATGTGAAACTGAAAAGGAGAAGGAGAAGCTGGAGCAGATGTTAAAGGATCACAAAACATTATTGTACCCAACTTGCGAAGATGGCCACAAAAAGCTAGGTACCACACTGGACTTGCCGCAATGGAAGGCAGAGAATAGTGTGACTAACAGCGTATTTTCAAAGTTGTTGGTAAAAATAAAGAATCTGCTTCCAAGAAATAATGAGTTGCCGGACAGTACATACCAAGCAAAGAAGGTTGTCTGCCCTCTAGGATTAGACGTGCAGAAGATACATGCATGCATTAATGACTAAATCCTCCACCATGGTCAGAAGTACGAGAATTTGGATGCATGCCTGGTATGCACTGCAATGCGGTATAAGATTAGACGAGACAATCCTGGCGATGTTGAGGGCAAGGCCCCTAGGAAGAAGGTTCCTGCCAAGGTTATGTGGTATGCTCCTATAATACCACGGTTAAAAAACGTCTCTTCAGAAATAAAGAGCATGTCAAGTTGTTGTGATGGCACATGGAAGACCGTAAGAAAGACGCGATGTTGAGACACCCCGCTGATGGGTCACAGTGGAGAAAAGTCGAGCGAGAGTACCCGGACTTCGCACGTGACACAAGGAACTTAAGGTTTGGTCTAAGTACAGATGACATGAATCCTTTTGGTGAGCAGAGCTGCAGTCACAGTACCTGGCCTGTGACTCTATGTATCTATAACCTTCCTCCTTGGTTGTGCATGAATAGGAAGTTCATTATGATGCCAGTACTCATCCAAGGCCCGAGGCAACCCGACAACGACATTGATGTGTACCTAAGGCCATTAGTTGAAGAACTTTTACAGCTGTGGGCCAAACCAGGTGTACGTATATGGGATGAGCATAAAGGGAGCCATTTGACCTACGAGCGTTGCTTTTCGTAATCATCAATGATTGGCCTGCTCTTAGTAACATTTCAGGGCACACAAACAAGGGATTCAAAGAATGCACGCACTGTTTAGATGAGACTGAAAGTGTATATTTGGATAAATGTAAGAAGATTGTGTACCTAGGGTATCGTCGATTTCTTCCGAACTTGCATCCCGTAAGAAAGAAAGGCAAGCATTTCAAATGTCTGGCAGAATCCCGGAGGAAGCCTGTCCTCCGTACCGGTCAGGAGGTATTTGGTATGGTCAAGGACCTAGAAGTAATCTTTGGAAAAGGTCCTGGCATTCTATCTGTTCCGAATGACGATGCCGGACACGCGCCCATGTGGAAGAAGCAATATATATTTTGGGACCTACCCTATTGGAAAGTCCTAGAGGTCCGCTCTTCAATCGACGTGATGCACGTGACAAAGAATGTTTGCGTGAACCTGCTAGGCTTCCTAGGAGTGTATGGGAAGACAAAAGATACATCGGAAGCACGGCAGGACCAGCAACGTATGAAAGACCCTGAAGAGCCTATGCATCCTGAGAAGAGAAGGGTAAACGGTGCTACTTAACTCCTGTCAACTACGCTCTTACCAAAGCAGAGAAGGAAATCTTTTTTGAATACCTGAGCAGTATCAAGGTCCCGTCTGGCTTCTCGTCAAATATAAAGGGAATAATAAATATGGCAGAGAAAAAATTCCAAAACCTAAAGTATCATGACTACCACGTGATTATGACGCAATTGCTTCCGATTGCATTGAGGGGGCTTCTACCTGAAAATGTTCGAGTACCCATTGTGAAGCTATGTGCATTCCTCGATGCAATATCTCAGAAGGTAATCGATCCAGAAAGTCTATCAGGGTTACAGACAGATGTGGCCCAATGTCTTGTCAGCTTTGAGTTGGTGTTCCCACCATCCTTCTTCAATATTATGACGCATCTCCTGGTTCACCTAGTAGAAGAGATTGCCATTCTCGGTCTTGTATTTCTACACAATATGTTCCCCTTTGAGAGGTACATGGGAGTCTTAAAGAAATATGTTCATAACCGTGCTAGGCCAGAAGGAAGCATCTCCAAGGGCTATGCAATAGAGGAGGTCATTGAGTTCTGTGTTGATTTTATTCCTGGCCTTAAGGTGATTGGTGTTCCAGAATCACGACATGAGGGGAGACTGCGTGGAAAAGGCACCCTAGGATGTAAAGCAATGATATGTAGGGACGGGCATTCTCTCAATCAAGCACACTACACGGTTTTACAAAGATCTATCTTGGTTTCCCCGTATATTAATGAACACAAGAATTTTATAAGCCTCAAACATCCGGGACAGTCTGATGAATGGATTATAAGTGAACACATGGCAAGTTTTGGCAACTGGCTGTAAAGACTTCTCACGAATAACACCACTGTTGGATATTAGCCGTACTTGTTGGCCAGGACACCATCTTCAACTGTATGTACTTTCCAAGGGTACGAGATAAATGAGAATACATTTTACACGATAGGCCAAGATAAAAAGAGCATCAACCAAAACAGTGGTGTCCACTTCGATGTCGCAGAAGACAATGGGCAAAAGACCACGTATTCTGGGTTCATAGAGGAGATGTGGGAACTTGACTATGGACCTAATTTTAAGGTCCCCTTGTTTCGGTGCAAATGAGTCAAGCTAATAGGAGGAGGGGTTGAGGTAGAAAAGAAGTACGAAATGACAACAGCGAATTTCAACAATCTTATGAAGGTAGACAAAAACTTAGACGAACCATTCGTCTTAGCCAATGATGTGGCTCAGGTTTTCTATGTGAAGGACATGTCTACCAAACCGAAAAAAAGAAAAAAAATAAGCAAACAGATACATCACACGATGAGCCAAAGCGTCACATAGTCCTTTCAGGAAAAAGAAACATTGTGGGAGTGGAGGACAAGACAGACATGTCATAAGATTATAATAAGTTTGATAAAATGCTGCCCTTTAGAGTGAAGACTGACCCAACCATCCTGTTAAACGGTGCTGATACTCCATGGTTACGGCCGACGCGATCATAAGATTGACTATATGTATTAATTGAGCCATTTTTGGCACACATATGTATCTCAAAATGGAAATCAATGTTATATTTCTTCTGTTAACACTATATGTATTAAATGAGCCATTTTTCTTTCCGCCATTTGTTCCTGCCATTTTTCTTCCCGCCATTTTTTTCCCGCTATTTCTTCCCGCCAGTTTTTCCTGCCAGTTCTTTCCTCAAGTTATCTTCCTGCCATTTCTCACTATATATATATAGTGTTGGCTTCTATTGTCATTGCACATCTCTAGACTCATATCTGCAATATCATCACTCTTTCTCATGGCTTCCACTGTACCACTAACCCCCAGGGAGGCGGAGGCGCTTTGCGCCTCGAACTACCCCTGCCCGCCGGGCTACTGCGTCCCCGTCGGCTGGATGTTGAGCGCCGGAGTCATGCCGCTTCCTCCTGTCCCTCTAGGTGTGGCGCGTTGGATCACGAACCACTACTACTTCGAGCTCATGCCGGAGCAGCGGAGGAATCCCAGATGGCATCCCGACTATTTCCCGACTTGGGAAGCCTTCTTCGGGGATCGGCGTGAGAGGGCGCTCGCCAGGCACGAGGAGGACGGCCGTCCTCCTCCGAACTTCAACGAGGCCGGCCGTCGACTCTGGTGGCGCAGTCGGACTCTCTAGAGCATCATGGCCTACGACACCGCCGCCGACTCTAACCCCCGGTCTGCGCTACCCTCAAGTCCAGCCCACGCGTACTCAGCCTTCAAGGTTCAACTATGGCGACCCCGATGATGACAGCGACGATGGCCACGGCGAGTACGACGACTACAGTGGCGAGTATTATAGGTGTAGGCATGAGCATGACTGAATCACTCCAACATTCCAAAACAAGTTCGGCCGATTGTGACTTAATCTGGATGTATCTTAATTTTCAGTTCTTCTATGTATCTTAATGTTCAGTCGTGCTTTGTTAGTTGCGTTATATACTTTAATTCCAGTTCTATCGTAATAAAATTTTCTTTCCTCCCTTTTCCTCCTGCGCATTCTGCCCGCCCTTTCCCATATGTTACTAGTTTGAATAGTTAGAATTTTATTTTTTAAAAACAAAAAATGTTTTAGGATATATTATTCAAATACAAACAATTTTCATGTTGAAAGTTTTGTCAGATTCCAAAGTGTATAAAAGATGCTAAATTTAAATATCCAAACAATTCACAAATGTTAATACAAAATAAAATATGATTTTCTCTAATAAAATATGGTTATATTCCTTTTCAAATGCTTAATATTTCTTAAGTTCAAATTTTTAGGTTTTGACTATTTTAATTTTGTCGTAATTGAATAATCAAAATTTATATGTAAGTGTTTTAATCATTTTGAAAATTTTCATCTACAGTAACTATAAAATGTTTTTATACGAATGGATAGATCTTATTTTTCTGAAAATTATGATATATTATTTATATTTTTCTTAGTTACAATAAAAAAGATATGAATTTTCTTAATTCTATCCTATTTTTTGAATTAAAAAAGCCCCCACCCCTTTAATGTACGAAATAAATGCCCCCCTTTAACACCGGTTCCGGCCACGAACCGGTGTTAAAGGAGGGGGGCATTTATTTCGTTTCACGCGCGCACCCCCCTTTAACACCGGTTCCAGCCACGAACTGGTGTTAAAGGGGGGTGCGCGTGCAAAACGAATTCCCTCCCTTTAACACCGGTTCGTGGCTGGAACCGGTGTTAAAGGGGGGTTATAACGCGCGCACCTCCTCTTCCTCTTCCCCCAGCCAGATCGAGGAGCAGAGGAGCATAGAGAGAGGAGCCGTAGCCGACGCGCCCACCCACACCGCCGTCGCTGTCGCGCCCGCCCACGCCATTGCCGCCGCCTCGTCGTGCTCTTCTTCCGCGTCCAAGGAATCGACGCGGGGCATCCGCAATCGACCCCCTAGCACCGTTTCTTCTCCAAGCCCAACGACCACCACTGTCGCCATCGTCGCCGTTTCCGACCCCGTCTGGCCTCGCGGACCCCTCTGGTACACCCACAGTGAGCCCACAGTGCTCACCCGCCCCTCCGCTCGCACCCTCTCGCTCGGAGCCGTCGTCGCCTCGCTGCTCTGCAAGCGCCGCCGCTGGCCGTCATCATTGCCGTCGCTCCGGTGACCCCTAGGTAGCGGCGACGCCCGTTTTAGGTAGGCTGCATTGCGCTGAGTCAAACGCGCTTGCTCGTGCGCTCTAGGTCGTTCTCCAGCGCCGCTGGCCGCCGCCGTCTGCAGCCCCTCCGGCGAGCCCGCGTGGCGCCTGTGTGGCTGTGACGTGGCCCCGGTCCCACGCGTCAGCCACTGTGGCTAGCCCCTGTTTTGGTGAGAAAAGGGTTAGGGACAGGGTGTGCTGACGTCAGGCTGAGGTAATAAGTGGTTTAATAATTTCAGAAAATGTTTAAATCTTGTAAATTCAATAACTAGTTATTTATGTCAGAAAAATACAAATAATATATCAAAATGTTTAGAAAAGTGAGAACTATCTAGTTAAGCTATAATCATGCATTGTTAATCAACTTACATGACAAGTTTAATTAGAAGAACATAATGAACCCTCTCATATGCATCCGGGATTTCTCCGAATTAGGGTTTGGACCCGTCGAACCTCGTTTAAAATGATCAAGCATGCTTAGGGTTTTAATTTTATTTGTGTATTTATTTGTATATTTTTGTATGAATATGTATATTTGTGTATGAATCCAAGTCCACTTGAATGTTTACTCTCTTACTCTAGATAATATTATTGTTTTAGGGACTATGGATCCACTCAGTAGAAACCTTGAAGAAGAAGAAATAATGGAGAACATGATCCATGAGGACACCTCACAATATCTGAACTTGGAGGGACATGATGATAGCTCAAGTAGTCATGGAGAAGATGACGACTCCGGTGAACGCACTTTAGTGATTACAAAGTCCGTCGAGGTATATATATGCATGGATTAAGCCTCTGCTGACTTGCACCGATTGATTTGTATATATATGTATATGTATTTATTAACGCTTCTTTCTTCTTTTAACCCTCCGGATCGACCAGCCAGCAACAATCTTCTTCTATGAAAAAGAGCAAGCGAGGCGCGAGCCATCAGTTGAAAGATCGTGCAAAGTTCACGATCTAAGCAGTCCGTGTTGATGATAGGCCGATGGAGCCCAAGAAGGCCGCAGATAAATTTATACGTCAGGCTGGAGTTCTTGTTAGGGACCAAATCCCAATCATAATTAAATATTGGAATAAGCCAAAGAAGGTCGACGGTACCTTTGTCGATGAAAGATCCAAAGAAACGCTTTGGAATTCGCTGTTGGTACATTTCACCCTACCGCCAGAGGAGGATGAAAATAAACCGGTTATAAAGGAAAAGGTCAAAGAGTGGATGACGAGGTTTGATCTCATCAATGCCCATTGTTATGGACTTGGGTTTTGGAGAAGATGGGGATGTTGGAGATCGTGGAACGGTTAGCAAACAAGCAACACGGGTACACAAGGTTTACCCAGGTTCAGGCCCCCGGAGGAAAAACCCTACTCCTGCTTGTCTGCTCTTGATTACGGCGGAACCGAAGGTTTCAGGGGTGCGTAGATTCGATCTGGCGTGGAGGTGTGTATGCGAAAGTATGAGTAGAGAGATCTAGGTCGTGCCCTCCTGGCCTTTATATAGACTTAGGCAGGTCCCGGGCATAGACCTAGTCGGTTACAAGTTCTAGGGTTTTACCCCTTTGAATTTCCTATCTACGCTAGTCTTGGTCTCCAAGGATCCAAAGGCGTTATGGGCCTTGGTCACCCGAAAATATTCATGGGCCGGCATACATCTGCCGTGGGCCTTCCTTGGGCTGGACCAGGTATGCTGAGGTCACGCACCCGTAGGGTACAACCATGTCAGTAGCCCCCGAGTGATCAGTCGAATCGTAGATTCGGCTGAGGACTCTTCCATCCTTCGGGTGCAACCATGTATTAATAGTATATGTGTGTAGGGATTGTTGATGCGTGTGCCTGACTCACCTGACGGATCGGGGTCAGTTAACTGTCTTAGGATGAAACAGCACGATCTTCTTCAGGTTCGAGTCCCTCAACTCGGACCTAGAACATATGCTGGCGTAATCCGACTCAGGACGCAGAGGACTTACAGGTGTGGAATTTCAGTGATTTTAATTGGTGTACCCAACGCGTCCGTCGGGATTTTTCATCGCGCCTGCTGGCACGGATTTATACTAGCAGAGCGCGGTCATGTGCGTTGCCAGGCCATCAGATGATATCTGCAGGTCTTATCTTTGCGTCGTAGACGCAGCATCCGAACATTTGTCACCGCGGAGGTGTTTCGGGTGGCCAAGGAGAAACATTGCTCACTTAGCATTTTACTGGGGCAAAGTTGCCAAAAAAGTTTTGCGTGTTTGATCCGAAAGATCGCAATCGAAGAATTCATAGGGTGCGCGACCAGCGCTCCCTATGGGAGTAGCCCCCGAGTGTCTGTTCGAGTCGTAGACTCGAGTAGAGACTTTATTCAGGTGTTTTTTTCAGTGTTAAGTCCGTAGGACACAAAAAATTTCGGATGCTTAAATCCATCCTCCCTATGGGAGTAGCCCCCGAGTCCGTAGTGGAGTCGTAGACTCGACGTAGGACTCGAAGAAAAAGTTTGTCTTTATTCATCTTTCGGGTGCGCGTCCAGCGCTCCTGATAGGAGTAGCCCCCGAGTATTTAGTCGAATCGAAGATTCGAGTGAGTACTCTTAGCTTTGAAGCCGAAGAATTGTAGTTGGTGCTAGTATAGCTTTTGATGACATCAGTGCTTACGATCAATGACCTCAAGCGTCTGCTATGCCAGAGATGACTTGACTGGTCGAACGTGGGTCCCACTTGCTGACCTTGAATTGACTGGTCACGCGCGGCGTGGAGATAATTACGGCGTCGCCTCGATTTCCGCGCGTAGTGGACGGCGTGGTAACGACGGTTCGTTGTGATGCTGACACGTGTATGGCCAGATCTGCCGTTGGCGTTAGGTCTTCTTGATGGACGGTTGTCGTACATCGTCTTCGCCGTTATAATCATTGGGGAAAGCTGGAGTTTGTTTTCACCGCATCTACTCTTGTGTTCACTGCCTCCTTGTGCTCTAGAGGTTCTTGCTGCGCGCTGCGATATTCTTCCATATTTCCTTCTTCCCGTCCGCACTCTCACCGCCGGTGCCGCCGAAGCGCGATGGGGAAAACGAAGAAATCGTCATCTGCGGTTGGTACCAGCGCCGCCGGAGGGAAGAAAAGCGCTACCACCACTCGTGTCACCGACGGTGGTTGGCGGCGATCAGAGACGCGGGAGAGTGATCTCCGCAGACTTCACGAGCGGGGCTTGATCCCGCAGGATAGGGAGGCCGTCAGACTCCCCGGCAACGAGGTAATGCCCCGTCCCCCCGCTGGGTATCGGGTTAGGTTTCTTGCCTTCGTTATTCGTGGGTTTTCCTTCCCAGTCCACGACTTCCTTCGTGGGCTGCTCTTTCTCTATGGAATCCAGCTGCATCATCTTTCGCCCAATTCTCTTCTCCATATTGCTTGTTTCATCACTTTCTGCGAGTGCTGGCTCGGCATCGAGCCGCACTTTGGTCTCTTCCGGAAGCTCTATTCTGTGAAGAGGCAATTCGGCTCGGATGGTGTGTATCCCATTGGGGGTTGCATCATCTCCCTTAGGGCCAATATTATTTTCTTTTCCTTCTCTATGTCTAAATCTGTCCAGTACTGGCGGAGGCGATGGTTTTACATTCGCGACTCCACAGTGGCTGGGCAGCAATTTGGTCTTGCTCCTTTCGAATCCTCCCAGATAATCGAGCCAAAGAGGTCCTGGAAAAATCATATCTTGGACAGTGAGTCAGCGGAGATAGAGGCCCTTTACCGTCGGGTGGAGGATCTCCAATTGATTCCTGATAAAGAAGTGAACGGCGTGGATATTATCCGCACGTTTCTCGAGCGTCGGGTGCAGCCGCTCTAGGCTAGGGCGCACCCGATGTTTCTTTATGCTGGGCGCCGTGACCCGACGAGAGTTTCGGCTGAGAAGCTTTCCCAGGGTGATCTCAACAAGGCCCTTCGTACGTTGTTGAAGTACACGGCTGGAGAGGATATCCCGGGGAAGTCGCTAACTCCGCCGTTTTCTTCGACGCTGGCTGTTCCACAGGTGTATATTCGTGCGCGTAGCGCTTTTCGTCGACTGCGTATTTATTTTCCTTTGTTTGCTAACAAAATCTCTTTTTTTTAGAGCTTCAAGGTGTCGGGCATGGTGCCTCCATTGCCCGAATTGTTTCCGAATGCGCCGGATAATGACGTGGTGGACTCCGTGTCCGAACTTACTTCGGCGCATTCACCGGCTGAAGAGGCCAATGAATCGAGCGAGGAACATACTCGCAAACAATCGCGGAGCTCCAGTGAATCTTTGGATGCATCGACTCCTCCGACTCCCAGAAACCCTCTGTGCCTTGATCGTCATAGTGACGGGCATGGAGGTTCTTCCTCTCCCATTCCTGCCATTCCTGTGCGGGCTGTAGCACCGCACCCGCCAGCGAAGCGGAAGAAGGAAGAAAAGAAGGAAGAGAAAAAAGAGGAGAAGAAGGGGGAGAAGAGAGCCCGAAGGACTCCTCCTGTCTTCGACCTGAGCTCACTGGGCTCGTAAGTTTCTTATTATACTGCTGTCCCTTTTTTTCTTGTTGACTTTGTACTTGTGCTGATTGTTTCGTATGCAGGCATTCTTCCCACGGCTCCTCCAGCGATGGTTCTCGGGAGATGATGGGGGAGTCGAAGGTTGCGTCTCCTCCTCCTCTGACGGTTGCAACATCGGGGGGTGCCGCTCTGAATCCTCCTCTGCAGGAGGTGCAGGTGGTTGTGCCTCAGAATTTCACCAGCGGGCCTTCGGAGTTGCCATCAGAGCATGTAAGTACCTCTGTTTCGTGCCACGGGGGGAGCCCCCGGGTGTCTGAAAAATTTCTTGTCTTGCTCTTTTTTTCGAATCTTCGGTTGGAAGCCCCCGAGTGTCTTCGTGTGCGAATTTTGCTTTTATTCCTTTGGGTTGGGCATAGCTCCAAAGTCCTTTTTCTTACTGGTGTTTCTTTTTCTGCAGCCTTTTGTGCAGGAGGCCAAGCGGCTGGTGCAGGAGCGCCTGGTGCTGGAGGCTAACCTCCGACAGCTTCAAGGTACCTATTTGCTTTTGGTGCTTCTTTCATTTATTCCGGTCCTGCTCTCTGATGTTTGCTTGTTTTGAATGCAGAGGAGCATAATACTTCTCTCCGTGAGGTCGACGCTCTCAAGAAGAGCCTTGGTCAATCGGAGAAGAAGGCCGAGGCCGCCGTTGGTGCGAAGGAACGCCTCGAGCTAGAGCTGACCAAGGCAGCCGAAGCTAAGGAGCATCTGCAGCAGGAGGCCGCGGACCGTGAGGAGCAGCTGGCCACTGTTGCGGCTGCGCGTGAGAGAGAGGTGGCAGGCAAGCTCATGGCTGCTGCCAAGGTTGTTTCGGGTGAGTGTTGTATTTGTGCTTCTTTCTTCTTGTTTTCTTGTCTTCTTCTGTGTTGCTTTCTTCATTTCTTTTCTTTTGTCTCAGATGCTGCAGGCATCGAGTTTGACCGTGGTGCTCTGGAGCACGGGAGTTCTCTAGATGATGCTACTGCAGCGGTCGAAGATCGCTGCAGCACCGTCGTCAACTCCCTTGCCAAGGAGAAGGAGGTTCTTGGTCGCTTCTACAAGGAGCTTGTCCCTAAGGGCGCGGCCCTTGATGATGTGGATGCCGTGGCGGAGGCTTTGTCAGTCGAAGCGCCTGCGGCGTACAAGTGCAAGCAGAAGGGCATCAGTGCGTCTGTCGGGCTGGCGATGGCCTTGGCGGCTGGAGCGGAGCTGGACCTGCCCCAGATCACCTCCCGGATGCCGACGACCGCAGATGGATCCGAGGTAGCCTTTGCTGCCTACTCTGCTCGCTGCAAGCGATATGGGCCAGAGCTCATTGATTTGCTGTCTGAGTATGCGCTACGGCAGCAGGGGGAGGCCAAGGCTAGGCAGTCCGGCTCCGAGGCGACGCAGGGTGCCGCGTCTTAGGCGTTGTAGATGTAGGATAGTTTGTAGTCTGCTTTTGCTGTAAATATTTTGAGGAACACAATCCTCGTGCCACGTAGTGGCCTTTATATGCTTAATGAATTCTTCTGAGTTGTGCTCTACCACTGTCTGAATGTTTGTGTCCTTTGCTTTTCTACTGTTCTAGGTTCTTTCGGGTGCTGACCCTGTTGACACCTCGCCTGCAGCGCAGCTGCGGCCATCTTTGGATTATCCTTCTCAACTCGCTTTTCTTCGGGACCGTGTTCGTAGTCTTGAGAGGGAGTTGCTTGGGTTGCGTGGTCACGCCGATGTTTGGAAGTCTAAGGCGGATCGCGGTGCAGCCAGAGAGGAGTACTTGATGACGGAACTGCTTCGGCTATCTGAATAGCTTCAATGTAAGTTGTTTTTTGTTTCGAGCTATAGCTCAGTTCTTCAGATGAGCCTGCTGGCCTTGCCTCTTATTTTGTACGATTGTCGCAGGTGCTAACCTTGCTCCGAGGGAAGAGAAAGAGCGTGTCGCTGTTCGGGTCAATTGCTTGACTCAACAGGATATGGAGGCCGGTGGCTTCTTCTGGATGGATCGTGACCGTGCCATGGCTCTGGCGACGGTGTAGGATCGTGTGCACCAGGTGTCGCGGGTGCTTCGCCAGGTGCAGACGTCGCTTGCCTCGGTGTTGCATGTCATGTTTCCTTTGGATGGCGTGCCGACGAGCCTTGCGGGTCTTCTGTCGAAGTTTCGGAGCGTGAGCAATGTCAAGGAGTTGGTGCGGCAACAGCTCGTCGCCGGAGTGTAGGTTGCTATGTCTCTTGTGAGGCTGCACCGGCCTGATGTAGATTTGTCTGTTGTGGCAGCTGGGCCACCTCCTCGGCCGGATGGTGATGAGTGGGACATGCGTCCATATTATGCAGCTGTAAGGCAGTATGCCGAACAGGTCATAGATTTGTTTGAGCAGCGTGCTCAGGTTATTCTTCAGAATAGGTAGTACCTGTAAAATAGATAGATGTAAAATTTGTATATTTCGACTGGGCGTGTTGTGCCCTTTGTTGTAAGCATGCAATGCTTTGTTTGAGTACGTGTCCTTTTTGTTTGCCTGACGTTGTCAGCTACTCAGGTGTACACGCGTGATCCTCAGTCGATGAAATCGTGAGGTGGGGGGAGCCCCCGAGTCCGTTTGTAGCATAAAGTAAAGTTGCAAATAGCGAACGGAAGTTTAGGGCGAGACACTTAGCTTTATTTATATCGTAATGGAGGAAGTACATTGTTCGGCTAAAAAGCCTTATTGAAAGTAAAGGGGTAGGTAGCTAGGGGTAGAATCGTCGCAAGTGCGCGATGTTCCATGGGTTGGAGTATGCGACTCCAGACTCCACGTGCTTGAGGCGATAGGCGCCACCTGGGATGACTTCGGTGATGACGTAGGGTCCTTCCCATGGTGACTCGAATTTCTTCGGTCGCTCTTGCTTAAGTCGTAAGACGAGGTCTCCTTCGACGAAGGACCTTGGGCGCAGCCGGCGGCTGTGGTAGTTGCGGAGACTCTGCTGGTACACCGCTGATCGAGCTGCTGCTATGTCTCTTGCTTCGTCGAGTGTGTCGACGGCGTCTTCGAGTGTAGCAGTGGATTCGGCTTCGCTGTAAGCGACGACCCGGGGGGGCTGGTGGCGTACTTCGGCTGGTAGCACGGCCTCAGCTCCGTGCACCATGAAGAACGGCGTGTAGCCGGTGGAGCTGTTTGGCGTAGTCTGTAAGCTCCACAGGACGGATGGTAGCTCTTTCGTCCAGGCTCCAGCTTTCCGTTCGAGTGGACTCATGAGGCGCTTCTTGATACCAGCGCCGATTAGGCCGTTGGCCTTTTCTACTTGCCCGTTCGTTTGCGGGTGTGCCACTGAGGCGTACGTGATGTTGATCCCAAGGCCTTCGCAGAAGTCCTGAAACTCCTTGGAGATGAAGTTCGACCCATTATCGGTGATGATGCTGTGCGGTACGCCGAACCTGTAGACAATGGACTCGAAGAACTTGACGGCAGTTTTGCTTTTCTGGTTGGTGACCGGCATGGCCTAGACCCACGTGGTGAATTTGTCGACTGCGACCAGGAGGTAAACGTGTCCCCCTTTCGAGGACTTTGGCAGTTTGCCGATCATGTCGAGGCCCCATTGAGCAAAAGGCCAGGCTATAGGTATGGGTCTGAGCTCGGACCCGGGTGCGTGCGGTTTGTCAGCGAACCGTTGGCACCCGTTGCATCTTCGGACTATGTCCTTTGCGTCGCTCATGGCCGTTGGCCAGTAGAATCCGGCTCGTAGAGCTTTGGCGACAAGGGAGCGGCTGCCTGCGTGATGGCCGCAGATGCCCTCGTGGATGTCTTGGAGGATGGCTTTCCCGTCACCGATGGTGACACACCGATGTAGTACACCCGTAATACTATGCTTGTACAGCTCGCCATTGATGATGGTGAAGGCTTTTGACCGACGAGATATGCGTCGGGCATCTGTCGGGCTGTCAGGTAGTTCTCCATTTATTTTTGTGTATTTAAAATGATCAAGCAAGCTTAGGGTTTTAATTTCATTTGTGTATTTATTTTTATATTTTTGTATGAATATGTATATTTGTGTATGAATCCAAGTCCACTTAAATGTTTACTCTCTTACTCTAGATAATATTATTGTTTTAGGAACTATGGATCCACTCAGTAGAAACCTTGAAGAAGAAGAAATAATGGAGAACATGATCCATGAGGACACCTCACAATATCTGAACTTGGAGGGACATGATGATAGCTCAAGTAGTCATGGAGAAGATGACGACTCCGGTGAACGCACTTTAGTGATTACAAAGTCCGTCGAGGTATATATATGCATGGATTAAGCCTCTGCTGACTTGCACCGATTGATTTATATATATATGTATATGTATTTATTAACGCTTCTTTCTTCTTTTAGCCCTCCGGATCGATCAGCCAACAACAATCTTCTTCTATGAAAAAGAGCAAGCGAGGCGCGAGCCATCAGTTGAAAGATCGTGCAAAGTTCACGATCGAAGCAGTCCGTGTTGATGGTAGGCCGATGGAGCCCAAGAAGGCCACAGATAAATTTATACGTCAGGCTGGAGTTCTTGTTAGGGACCAAATCCCAATCATAATTAAATATTGGAATAAGCCAAAGAAGGGCGACGGTACCTTTGTCGATGAAAGATTCAAAGAAACGCTTTGGAATTCGCTGTTGGTAAATTTCACCCCTACCGCCAGAGGAGGATGAAAATAAACCGGTTATAAAGGAAAAGGTCAAAGAGTGGACTCTAAAGAAGATGGCTGACGTTTTCCGCAACTGGAAGACAAAATTGAACAAATTTGTCAAAGCTCGCGAGACTCCAGATTTCGAAGACGCATATTATGCGAAGATAAGACCTCACTGGCCCGAATTTTTGGCGTACAAGGAAGGTGCTATAGCTACAAAGATGTCAGAAACCAATACGCTAAATGCCCAGAAGAAGGAATATCACCAGAGGACGGGGTCAGGTGGCTACATATCTCAGAGGCCTAAGTGGGAGGAAGCTGAGAAGGCCCTGCGCGATAGAGGGATCACACCCCAGACACATGGGTGGGACCTACGTACAAAGACTTGGTTCTACGGAATCGGGGTAAGGTTGGACCCAGAAACGGGATTGTGTATCTTCCCAAGCCTCCTTGCCAAACCCATCACTGAAATCATCACGACATATGAGGAAACAGCCGCTAGGACCTTACATCTTGACAGAGAGAATGACCAGCTGACACGCACCATCGGTAAAAAAGAACACCCTGGACTTGCACGAGGCACAAGGGGTATGATGTGGAAGGATGGGTTTGTCGAGTGGGGCGACTCTTACAGATGGCGCGACAGAAAAGAAAAAGAGCGTACATACCGAATGACACAGATAGAACATGCACTTGTGATGCTGCAGGCGCAAGTGAATGCACAAAAGAGCCAGCAAGCTACCAGCCCATCTCAGCGGCACGAAGAGCCTGCATTGGAAGCTGCCAGCGGCCCAGACTCTGCGTGGAAAAGCAGCGTGGCTTCCACGGAGAACGTGCAACCCACGCTTAAAATGACGGGTCCTCGATACCCCGTGGATGAGATCACGGAGAGCGAACACGCTGAGTTGCATGTGAGATTAATGGGCTTATCCATTAAGGTGGCGGTCGGCTATGCCTTACCTCCTGTAGCTGGTGGAACTTACCACTGCCGATCGATTCCAGATAGCTATGTTATTGTCGGGGTGGATGAGGTTGTGAAGGAATATGAGGAAGCACAGCTTGACCATGCTACAGGTGAAGGGGAAACTCAACTCAAATTTGCAGTAAAAACAACCATTCTTTGGAAGAATCAACACATCGTGCTTCCAAATTGGAGGCCACTGGCACCCCAGCTGTCTACGCAGCGTCAACAGTCTGAGCCGCCTCAGCCGTCTCCAAGTCATCAGA
This sequence comes from Avena sativa, assembly GCA_916181665.1. Lineage (NCBI taxonomy): Eukaryota > Viridiplantae > Streptophyta > Magnoliopsida > Poales > Poaceae > Avena > Avena sativa. Next base: position 5,163,369 of record OV702289.1, read on the forward strand.
ATACTCCCCTGTCGTCTCCGGCGCTTCAGCCATCTTCTGCGCGCAAGCCATCTCCGGCGCGCCAGCCATCTCCTACGCGTCAGCCATCTTCGGTGCGCCAGCCATCTCCTGCGCATCAGCCATCTCTGGCGCTTCAGCCATCTCCTCAGCGTAAGCGGAAGAGCACTACCACGAATAGCATCACTAGCATTTCCACGAAGAAATCCGCAGGAAGCTGTACGCCAAAGATTTCAAGAAACTATGTCCCGCAGCCTTCCACCAAGCCATTGCCGGTATTATCATGGAATCGTAGCGACGAGGAGACCAATAGGATCTCGGAAGAAGAGGTCAAGAAATTCTTTGCACCTAGACAGGCCGAGCCAAAGGAGAAACTAGATCCGACGGTGGTGGAGAAGTTTTACAATAATCTTTTGAAACCTGAAACCCCACTTGTGTCGGACTATGAGCGCCAGATTATGAAGGGGGATGCAAGGCAGAGGGAGACTGAAAGTAGCAGTTGTGCGGCACCCTAGAAAATAGTTCCCATGCTCGGAGAGCAGGAAAACCAATCATGCGCCCCACTCCAAGTGTTCGACACATGGATAGCTCCTCCTGTAAATGATTACGAGGCAGAGCTACAAAGAAAGGCCAATGAGATGGGGATGACTTACATTGCATACTTGAACATTATGGGATACAACTTGCCCAAAGGCGATGTCAACCCGATACAGCCATGGAAGTATGGGAAGAATCTCGTCAAGAAAGAGGAGCTCAAGAATCTACCAACAAAGATGCGAAGATTGCACAAGTGGTACCTTGATTTCTGCAAAAAGAGAAAGGAAGAATGGATCACGGCGCATATAAGAGATGATATTTTCTTGTGCGGAGACGACGAGATCGCCTTCAACATTCAAGACTTGCATTTTCTATTCAATCAGAAGGAACTCGACAAAGCTGCCATCAACCTTTATTGTGTGTAAGTACTATTTCTGTAATTTCTATCTCATCTCATTCAATTCATTAATTGCATTTATATATATGCTCACCATATATGTATATACTATTATGCAGGAAAAAAGGTTATGGAATGAAAGGAGGCCCTTTTGACATTGGGTTCGTTGACCCAAATAGAGTGCATGATAGAGCCGGCGGGTTGGATCGTTGCTGCCACAACTTTCGGATCCGAAACCGTAGGTTCCTTCGTCCGATAGAGGGCCGTACAGATCTGAGTTGCAGCTGCTGTCATATGATTCATCTGTCAGCGTCATGAGTAGCACGCTGGGATGCGAAGCCCATGAAGCGGGCTTGATGGATGGTAATGGCACCCGCTCGGTGAGACGGAGAGTGCCAGTCTATCCCACCTGGAAGCAGAAGCTCTCGAACAGGATCTCGAGCCCGTCGCCTACGGGCTCGAAGTCCTTCATGGTGGCTGGCGAGTGGGCGGTGAAGTCGAAAGCGTCGAAGAGGAGATGGCCCTCCGTTGTCGAGGAGTTGTAGATCACTTTGCTTGGAACCGTCACGATCGCACAATCAGCGCCCCCAATTCCCACAGACGGCGCCAATGGACGAGGTTCGATCTCGACTGCCCATTGTTATGAGCTTGGATTTTGGAGAAGATGGGGATGCTGGAGATCGCGTAACGGTTAACAGACAAGCAACCAGGGAACACAAGATTTACCCAGGTTCAGGCCCCCGGAGGAAAAACCCTACTCCTGCTTGTCTACTCTTGATTACGGCGGAACCGAAAAGTACAGGGGTGCGCAGATGCAATCTGGCGTGAGGTACGTATGTGGTGAGGTGAGAGACCCTCCTCGTCGTGCCCTCCTAGCCTTTATATAGCGATAGGCAGGTCTCGGGCAGAGATCAAGTCGGTTACAAGTTAGGGTTTGTCCCTTTGAATATTCTATCTACTATAGTTTTGTTCTCCAAGTATCCAGAAACGTTACGGGCTTAGGTCATCCGAAAGCTCCATGGGCTGCATTGCTCGTAGTGGGCTTTCTTTGGGCTGGACCGTATATGCTAATGCCGTGCACCCGTTGGGTATAACCATGTCACCAGGATGAAAAAGAGGGAAAATGCCACGATATACACACTTTGTTCTCCATCTAAATGTTGCTGGTCGTCACTTTATTGATGTCAAGTCTATCTACTGAGTTCTAGATGGTACAAATGAAATGTTTCAAATACTAACCAACATCCAATTTCCATATCACTTTAATAATGTGTACATGCTGAACAAAAACTCAATTGTCTTTGCCATTACTAATACCAAGATGTCTTACTCTCTTATTTTTACATGTGCTCCCTCTCTGCGCATCTCCATAGTGAGTTAGTTATGATATGAAATAAAATCAACATCGAGAGCACTGAAAGACCATGAGCACGAGCTACAGAAATGTCATATCATACATGTTGGTAATTTAAACAAGCCACATATATCAATTGTAGAGTGTACAGTGAAATAAAAATATATTTACATAGCTCACTAAAATAAAACCTCACTTACTAAAACAAGAGTCTGAACTGTACATAAAAAAAAAAATCAAAGAATCAAATAATAATAATTTGTGACCGAACACCCATGACCTTCCTGCAACGACCATGTCCACGGAATCTTATTCTGCCTGCACGTATTAATAAACACATAAACATGTCCACTTAGTACAATGGTAACACTTGACCAACCAAAAGCAAAATAGTGATCAAGAGAAATACTAGCTTAGAACAAACTAGTGAGAGAAAACATATGGAACGATGCAAAGAGAATATTTTCTGCAGTCCACTTTTCTCGCATCAAGCAAAGGGAACCCATGTATACTACAAAAACGAGAGTATAAATTTCTAACGTCTCCCCTTAAGAAGCACACCAATCATCTGACCGTTGTTGTTCTATGTCATAAGCACCAGTAAGGCAGGGGCATTTCGTTCTTAATAAAATTATTATTAGTAAGAGAAATAAAAAAGGCACTACTTCTGCAAAATTGAGATCCAAGAAAAACATGCATACAGTATATTTTTCATGATTGAGATGGCTCAAGAACTTGTTTTATGAGGGATTTTGGCAGATGCAGACCTGTCTGTCACGGATAGTCACGAAGATACACAGCTTCTCAAAGAAATTTTTAGAAATATAACCGGATCTTCAAATCTGCTCCAAATAGAATTGGAGCCAGGTATACTTCGCCCAGTAGTAGTTTTAGAAATATACGGAGCGATCGTGGGATCGCTCCAAAAGGAATATCTGCATATATAGAAGTAGCATGAACTGAAAAAACAAAATAAGACCAATTTAGATGGAAGTGGAGGGATGCCCGGGGTGATCAGAAAGGCAGCTAGCAGAATCTTGTGGAAGGGCTCCCTCCCGCCGAGCGAGGCGCCGAGCACGACGTGCCACGAGGGAGACGAGCTCGCCGCTTGCCGACACGACTACGCCGAGCATCGTCCCGTCCAGGGGTGGTGCCCCGGCCGGGCGCCGTCGGCCTGGAGCGCGAGCACCGCCAGACCGCCGTGGCTCCCGGAACGGCACCTCCTTCAAACTCCATCGCTTCGATCGATCGGTGATTACTACTACTACTACTAGTACAAGACACGGTAATTGGGGCGGCGCAGAGAGGAACGGATCTGGGAGGTTGGGGTCAGCGGCTGGGTCGTTACGCGCGCGGGTCGCGTTTTCTTTGTGTTTTTTTTCGGTGTGACCGGGTAAAACCATGCAAAAAAAAAAAAGAGATGGACAGAGGGAGTTAGGGTGTATCACCATTCAGCCATCATGGTTTCTTCGCTGCCCCACCCCGCCGGATGAAGGTGAGGCCACCATCGTCACCAACGACGACGACATGACTTGCAGTCTCAGGTTCCTTCGCGTGTCCGGCGGACGACGGCGGCGGCGTTAGCTTGCCCATAGCAGCGCCTGGAACACACACAACAAATGAAGATGAGAAGAAGAGGTAGATATAGCAGCGGACAACTGGACAAGAAAAAAAATTGAGAGAAGAACACACCTTCGTTTGGTCTAATGCGATAATGGAGGTCGTGCCTCGGCTACGCCATGGAAAGAAGAAGGGAGACTCCCTTAAATAGGAGTAGCCGCTCCCCTGCACTGCACACGATCGACGGACCGACCGACCAAACGCATAGCGCACCGACCGTCGTCGCTGCAGGCTGCCTCTTGGCATTGGCAAACGCTGCACGTCATGACGACATCCTCCTCTCCTGAATTGAAGAAACACGTTATCAGCAGCTAACTAGTTTTGGAAATTGCTCCACATATTCTGAACCTGCCTTATCCGAAAGTTTGTATGCTGATCCGAATAATCGCGTATGGACTTTTTTGGGTAAATCTAGAAGGTCTGACGTCCCAGACGCGGACGGTGCAGGCTCCCTTGCCTGCCATGCAACAGGTTGCTAGCATCACTCGCCGTGCGCGCCATGCGTACTTTCTTCCTCCGCTACCGATTCCAAACTCATCGCGTCTACGCCCACGTGTGGATTCCACCGCCAGGGCACTTGTAGTTATTTTTTTTCTTCCAAAAATCCTACCGGCCTGTTAATAATCACCAATAGCTTACTTCCATGCTGTGGCCAGTCAGAGAAGAAGAAAAAAAAGATTCCTGTTTTGGATGGGCTTGATGGGCCTGTCACTGAAACAAAGGACATGCTGGAAGTAGCTCTTGACTATTATAAAGACCTTTTTGATTTTGAACCTTAGGCTGATATTAATCTTAGGCATAACTTTTTCTCTGATGATGAGAAAGTTAGTTTAGAAAAGAATAGCATGTTGGTGAGGCCCTTCTCTAAGGACGAAGTTAAAACTGTTGTGTTTGACTCCTACTTTAATGGGGCCTCTGGTCCAGATGGTATCTCTTTTATGTTCTACCAACATTTTTGGGATATTATCAAATTTGATTTGTTAGCTATGTTTGGGGCCTGGTTTTAGGATAAATTAGATATTTATAGATTGAATTTTGCTATGATCACTCTTATACTTAAAGAAAATGATGCTAGATCTATGAAAAAGTTTAGGCCTATTAGTTTGCTTAATTATTCTTTTAAGATTATTGGAAGGTTGATTTCCTCCTATCAATCTGTCTTTATTAAGGGAAGATTTATTTTAGAAAGTGTAGTTACATTGTATGAGATTATCCATGAAGTATATAGGAAAAATAATCAAGGTTTGGTCCTCAAGATAGACTATGAGAAAGCCTATGATAAAGTTAATTTTGAGCTCCTTTATGAGATTTTAGAGTTTAGAGGTTTTGATCCTACTTTTATTAGGATGATTAAACAGATCACAACAGGAGGTTCTGTTGGGGTTAAGATTAATGATGTAGCGAGTAATTTTTTCCTTACTAGAAAAGGTTTGAAGCAAGGGGATCCCATTGCCCCTCTCCCCTTTAATTATGTTGTTGATGTTTTTTCTAGAATGTTAATTATAGGGGTTCAACATTATATAATTAGAGGGTTATGCCCAAATTTCATTCCTGGGGGGGGGGTGATCAGCTTGCAATATGCTGATGATACCCTCCTCTTCCTAGAAAATGATAATAGTGTTGCTAGAAATCTGAAGTGGATCCTCACTTGTTTTGAGCAGATTTCTGGCATGAGGATCAATTTCCATAAAAGTGAGCTGCTTCCCATTAATATTAGTTAGGAAGATTTGCTTCCTTTTTTGGATATTTTCTAATGTGTTGTTGGGGATTTCTTTGTAAAGTATTTGGGGATCCCTTTGCATTTTGACAGGTTTAGTAGGGAGGATTTGCAACCTCTTTTTGAGAGCATTTTGGCTGGAGAGGCAAGTTGCTTTCCTCTGTTGCTAAGAAAACTCTTATTCAAGCAGTGTTGGCCAGCATACCTATTTATCTATTGTCTTTCTTTAAATTTCCCAAGTGGGCTTTGAATTTGCTTAATTCTTAACTAGCCAACTTTATGTGGAATGATGAGGAGGGAAATCATAAATTACATTTAGCTAATTGGCCTTCCATATGCATGAAGAAAGAGTTTGGGGGCATGGGTATCCCCAACCTACAAGATTTGAATATCTGCTTGATTGAATCTTGGGGTGAAGAGATACATTCAGGAGGAGGGATCCTTATGGAAGAGATTATTGATGCTAAAAATGAAACTAGAAATCCCAATATTCTTTCATGTCAAGATGTCCACCCTTGTACCTTTTGAAAAGGGGTAATGTGGACTTCCAAGGAAGTTAAGATATGATATAGGTGGCAATTGGGAGATTTTAGGCAGCTAAAATTTTGGAAGGATATTTTGTTTGGGAATTCTCCTTTAACTGTGCAGTTTTGGGATCTATATTTTATCTCTAATCAGCAGACCCAGACTATTTCTGAGCTCTAGGATGGAGAGCAGATTAGAGGTGATTTTAGGAGAACTTTTACTAAAAGCATGATGATTCAATGGAAGGAGTTGTTGGTCATTGCTAGGAGTATTATTTTTAGTAATCAAGAAGACCAGCTTATCTGGCAGTATGATTCTAAAGATGTTTATTCTTCTAGTTCTATGTACTTTATTATTAACTTCAGAGGTTTAAAACAAATTTTCTTACCTGCTGTGTGGAAATTAAAAATCCCACCAAGGGTCTAAATTTTTTTATGGATCCTTTCCCAGAATAAGATCATGACTAGAGATAATCACTTGGGAGCTAGGTCAATTTGATCCACATAAGATCAAAAGATAAAATATTTATCTGAGACTCAAGTTGTTTTTGAAGTAAAAAAACCTCAAGTCTCGAGGGATAGAGATACCTACAAGCTACATAGAGCGGGAGAAAGAATAAAAAAATTGCGCATGCGGCCAACAAGTTGGTAGTGCGTGGTGTCGCTATATCGTCCTCCTAGACAGTCACCTGGAGAGCTCCAGAGTCCGAGGAGATCTCCATGTAGAGTCGGAGGGAGGTGTCTCCAAAGTCGCATAATGTCAGGCTACATAGAGTTGAGCGAGGTGCCTCCAAAGTTGCATAACGTGATGACACCTTCACATAGAGTCGGAGGGAGGTGCCTCCAAAGTCATAGCACTAGGTGATACGCCCAATTTGCATCACCATTCTATATCATAATTTACCTCTATTCATTGATATTTGTCTTATTATGAGGTTTTACTTATGGATTTTCATCTGTTTATGCATGTTGGATGATTCCTGAGGATGGACTGCCGCAGTCTGGATTCTGATGGAAAAGACGGCGTTTTGGTGCAATTTCGCGAAGATCAGAAAAATACCAGAAAAATATGAAAACATATTATTTTACCGGAAGACGAAGGAAGCCAGAAGGAGGAGCGAAGGGGGGCCTCAGGGGCCCACACACCCTAGGAGCGGGCCCACCTGACCCCGCGCCTAGGGTGGGTTTGTCCCACCTGTTCGGCCTCTGACTCCGCCCCTTCGCCTATATCTTCCCTACGGAACCCTAACACCAGGGGGCAACCACAGATAGACTTCAGGAAAACACCGAGAGAGAAAGATCTCTCCGACAAACACATTTCTGCCCGGGGAATTCCTTCCCGAAGAGGGGAGACCGTCGCCATCAACACCATCGTCAAGCTAGGCTTCATCGAGATCATCACCATCATCCTCCACACCATCATGTCCACCGGCACCATCACCACCACTCCGTCCCGCTGTAACAATTGTGTTAGATATTGCTTTAGTTTGTTAGGGGAAACTTTCCCGGTGTTAATTACTATTGTAGTTGATGCTTATGAGTGGAACCATTGGATTATTGTTTATGTTTAGATTGTTATCCATTATCATATCATCTTTGATCTTGATCCATATGATGTCTTGTGAGTAGTTCGTTTAGTTCTTGAGGACATGGGAGAAGTCATGTTGTTATTAGTGAATCTATGATGAGTTATTATTCAATGGCTTAGTATTTAAGTTGTGGTGCTATTCTTCTAGTGGTGTCATGTGAACGTCGACTACATGACACTTCACCATTTATGGGCCTAGGGGAATGCATTGTGTATTTGGCTACTAATTGTGGGGTTGCCGGAGTGAAAGAAACCTGAACCCCCATTAGGACACCTTTGCACAAGGAAGCGTAGAATCTCAGAGTTTAAGGTTGTGGTTAGATTTATATCTTAATTACTTTTCTGTAGTTACGGATGTTTGCAGGGGGTTTAATCACAAGTATGTATTAGTCCTAGGAAGGGCAGTATGTTAGCACAGGTTCACCACACAACACTTACAAACACCAAAGAAGAATACTCAACTATTTGCAGCGAAAGCACTTGACAGAATTCACATGTGTCCTCGATAATGTTTGGTCCTTATAAGTATTTCCACCGGCTTGTCCTTTGCTAAGAAAGGATTGGGCAACTTGCTCCGTTTGTTCGTTACTTCTATTACTTGCTCTTTATTTTGTTACCTTGTCATAAAACCACTAAAAATCTGTTTGCTAAGTATTCACAGGGATTTCCTGCCCCATACCAGTGTTTAGCACCTTCCGCTCCTCGTTGGGATCGACACTCCTATTTATCGAAAGTACTACGATACACCCCCTATTTAGAAAAACTCTCGCTAAGTATGATGTAAACCACATAATAGCTTCAGCTTATCACCCCCAAACTAGTGGGCAAGTAGAACTTTCCAATAGGGAAATTAAATCTATCTTGCAGAAGACTGTCAATAGGTCTAGGAAAAATTGGGCTAAAAAGTTGAATGATGCTTTGTGGGCTTATAGAACTGCTTATAAAAATCCTATGGGGATGTCTCGTTACAAAATGGTCTATGGGAAAGCTTGTCACTTGCCTTTAGAATTAGAACACAAAGCTTATTGGGAAGTGAAAGAGTTGAATAGAGATTTTAGACTTGCTGGTGAGAAAAGACTGCTCGAATTAAGTAATCTAGATGAGTGGAGAGGGGAAGCTTACGAATATGCTAGGATCTTTAAGGAAAAAAGTAAAAAGATGGCATGATAGGAGAATTCTCAAAAGGGAGTTCCATATTGGTGAGAAAGTTCTTTTGTATAGGTCTTGTCTCAGATTTTTTGCAGGGAAACTACTCTCCAAATGGGAAGGACCTTTTGTTATCAAGGAAGTGTATCGTTCAGGTGCCATCAAAATCTCTTCTCTAAAGGATGACACAACACAGGTGGTTAATGGTCAAAGACTAAAACATTATATTTCTGGAGATTCTTACAATGAAGAAGTGGATGTCATTTAAATGGTGACTCTAGAAGAATTTATCAAGAACCAAACACCAGAATCTGCAGAGTTCGTCTATGAATAGGTAAAAGTGGTGAAAACAGAAGGTTCGTGAAACTCCAATCTTTTTATATTTTTGATGTTTTTAATACATAAGGGAAGTTACGGGATGAAACTGAAGAGGAAAAGGAGCCCGGGGTGGACAAACCCACCCCAGGCGCGGGCCCAGCCTGGCCGCACCTGGACGGGGGTTTGCCACCCTCGAACTCCGTCTCCGCTTGTTTTCCATGTCAAAACCTCCCTTATGCATTGAAACTTCGTAATATATAACCCCGCGGGTACCCCGAGGTTCGTGCATCGTGTTCTCTTCGTGTTTTCGTTTCAATCTGTTTTTGTCAGGAAATCTTCTCAAGTTTAGAGCACCATGGCCTCCGCCAATGACAAAGGCAAGAAGCCCGTGGAGATAGAGTTGGAAGAACACCACCACAGAAGGAGTGAATCATCATTAGGTTTGGCATCCCCTTGGCTTGTTCCAAGCTTGGGGGAGTGTCGCGCTATCACCACCATTATCTTTCATATTTTACCTTTTTAGTGGATTCATATCTGTGGTAGAGAGGTTATCTTATAGTTTGGTTTGCATGAGGAAGTATCTCTCCTTTAGTTGATTACCTATGTATCCCTTGGTGTGAGTGCCTTTATTTGATTATTAATGAGAAGTCTCATCTTTTACTTCTTGCACTTCTTATTTTTAGTTTGCAATCTCTATTGTATGATGGATCTTGTTGTTCAGTATTGGAACCACTTTGGGATCATCAAGTGGATCTAAATTGGTTTTGGTAAACCAAGTTCTGGTCAGTGGCATTAATTTGAAAGAAAAAGAAAGAAAGAAAAAATCTTACAGGTATTTGGTATCATTTGTTTTCTTTCTTGTTGTCTCATAAGCTTAGTATTCTTTATTTAAGATTCTTTTGTGTCTTCAAGGAAGATTGCATGTTTGGCTTTATTACTTGTATGTTTGCTTGTTTCTTTCAACTCCCTTGCTTGCTACCCAGCCTTGCTAGCCAAAAACCTGTTTTGAGAAGGCGTACTTCTCATGTTTCCAAAACCCTTTGAACCAAAAACCTTTGCCATTTGTGTCCATCATATCTACCTAGTAGCTTTTGCTATTCCTAGCAAATTCACAAGCTTCATCTACCTTTCAAATTAAAAAGTATTTTGTTATGTGAAAACTAGTTAGTAAAGCTCTCACAAACTTGATGACACACTTTATTTACTTACTCCTAATAAACTTGAACCATTGTGGACATCGAAGTTGTATATGCTTGCATCTATACGTTGGAATCAGCAGAACCGTGCTGTCACGGGGAACGTTTTCAACATTGCACTTGTACCTTGTCGTACATAGTTGATATCCTGCTCTTTTGTCTATGGATGTCAACGGTGTGAAATAAAGAGGGGACTTGTAAGTCCATGTAGTTTTTATTCTGTGTTAGAGAAACGCCTAGGCCGCTAGCCTAAGCCATGCTTAATCATGGTGGAAACTTGCAGCATCACCATAGTGAGTCATCTATGAAGCATCCTCAATAAAAAGCTATATGCATAGTAAATAAAAAGATTGCTGAGATGCTCATTCTCTGCTTGCCTTGTCATTTTGGTTATGGGAAAGCTCCTGTACCATGTGCAAGGGGTACCCCGTTGGCGGTTCTTAGTGATATGCAAATACTTACGATGACAAGAACTTACCTGGACCCAAAGTTGAGTATGCATGAGGAGTGGCCCTCATATTCAAGGGACATGAGATTGCCAACTTATATTTTGTCAAGCATATAATCCATCTTTGTTCACTTTAACCTTAATCTTCTAAAGATGCTTATGATAGGGGCAATGAGGGCTCAAAGCTAGTAAGTATCATAATCTTTTGGAAGCTCTTTATGAATTGTAATCCCCGCTACCCTCTAAAAAGGGACCTTTCTACTAGTTACCAGTTTAGTCAGTAAACCTACTTCCTCTCTATCCCCAGCAAGCTTTTGAGTTTTTGTGTTTCAAGCATTCATATGGTGATTTATTCAATCATGTTCTTTATCTCCCTTGTTTGCACAAAACTCTTATCTATTGAGTATTACTTTGAAAGCCTTCACTTGTGAAAAACCTTTTTAAGAAAAGAGTGCTCCATTTTTGAAACTTCTACAAAAAGCTTTTGTGAAAATGTTTGCCAGGTGTTCTCTGACCAAGAACAAGTTTGCCAATTCCAATTATGATTTATCTTTATGCATGTTGGGGAGGTGACCCCGGATAGGGTCAGGACGGGGAAAGACAAAAGGAAGTTCCCCATCCAAATTCCGAGTTACTGTCTAAATCGGCCGAATCCTGTAAAGGTCGGCCGAGGTAAGCAAGAGCAGGACACTTATGAGAAGAGCAACACGTTACCCGGCCGACGTACTGTTTAAGTCGGCCGGGTCAGCCAGAATAATCTGAATGCAGGTGAAGGCAAAGCCGAGTTAAGCGAGGCAGGGCCGAATGACATGAAGCTTGCAGGAGAACGAAGTGCCTATAGTCAAACCCTAGTCACAAGCTAGGAAGAATCTGGACAGAGCCAAACACAAAGGACAAGGCGCAGAGCGGCAGAAGGGCAGAAGGAGGTCACGGAGGTGACAGTCCTGGAGCCCGAGGCGTGCAGGTGGGGTTCTCTGAAACCTTGCCGTCATTAGAAGGGCGACACGGAAAGGAGGCCGCCGAGTTACTATACTGGGACAAGCATATTCTTCGAATATGCTTGCCACGTCAGCCCTAGAGGATCCAAGACGCCCCTTTATAAGGAGAGGCTTGGACTCTGAGAAGGGGATAGGCTCATTTGGTACCGTTAGGCTGGTAAAAGTTCATCTTCTCCTCTTGTAAACAGCTCAAGGAGCACTTGTAGCCCAAGAGAGGAGTAATAAAGATCTTTAAGTTAGTCATTTGTGTATAGAATCAACTACATCTTCCCTCCCCAGATCCCTCTAGCATCCATTGGCCCCATACTTTAGCCTACCCATGGCATCTGCCGTGCCACCACCACGACAGTTGGCGCCCACCGTGGGGCAAGCAGCGGTGCTAGCTGGATTTATGATCTGGACGGGAAACTTCATCCACACTAGCGAGCGCGTTGTCTCTGGCTTAGTCCGGAGATTTGATCTCTGTGACTATGTCAGCGATAACGCAAGCAGCTTCAGGGGAAAAACTCCTCCGTGCAACGTCGTCTTCATCAACTTGGGCATGCACCAGATCTACGTCGGCGTCGACACCTCTGGCGTTTATCCTCACCAAGTTATTGTTGTAGGAGAACCTCCCCTTAGCGCGCAAACGGTCCGCGCGGAGAGCGCCCCGTCAGCAGCATCGAGGTGATGGTCGCAGCCGGGGTGCAGGCGGGAGCAGCGGCCGCCGGATCAAGCAAGGATCCGACGACGGGTGTGCAGGTGGCCACGAAGCAGGCAGCTCCACCACCCACCGAGGTAAATCCTTCAGCAACCAACCCAGCCGGGGTGCAGGAGACGACCCCAAAGGCACCAAGGGTAAGAGGGCCACCTCTGGAAAGACCAGAGAATATTCTCCAGGCAACTATAGATAATCTGACTACACCTGTAGCGCCGATACTTGATCCGGCTAATGCTTAGGCATAATTAGAAGAAACCAGGCAAAAAGTACGGGTAGAGGCAAAAAAGGTGTCGGCATTGCGGGAGTCCTTAAACAGGACCCTGCGAGAATATGCTAGGGCAAATAAGCTTGATGTCGCACCCGAGCGGGTTGATGAATTAAGATTGAGAGGAAAGAACCTCATGGATGATATCAACAAAGAGCATGAGACTCATAAGGGAGATTCAGTCGATCTAGGCTTGCTGAGGTATAGCACCCCGACAAAGAACCTAAGAGCGGCAAATGCCGCTGCACTAGAGTTAGAAGGACTGACCGGCGAAGCCCGGCAGAAGCAGCAACAAAGAGTGAATGAGCTGGTGTGCATAGCGAACCAGCAGAATGAAGAAATGCTCAGGGCAGACTCGGCAAGGCCTGGTGCCTCGCGAATGGTTCATTCGGCTGGTGCAGCACCCGCCCTATCTGTGGCAGCAGCGTCCTCACCCGAAAATAATGCGCGGAAAGACAGAGCGGTAACTTTGGGAAAAAGAAATAAGCAAATTGTTCCATATGATCCGCTAGTTGTAGGGTTCGCAGCGTAGAAAACAAAATTTTTCCTACGATGGGAACTATGTACCAAGATCTATCTACCAGATACAAACAACGGGCGGATGTATATCCGTAGAGAACATACCCTTGAAGACCGACAAAGCTTAATGAGTTCAACTCGTGGTTGATGTAGACGATCTCTTGCCGATCTCAAGATCGAGAGGAAGTCCTAGCGCCGCAAATCAGTAGCGCATCCGTGCTCGCACACACGTTCGAGGCACCGAGCAACCTCCGCCTCCTCGCTCCAGCGATGCAGCGGAAGCACAACTCTTTCTTGCCGAATAGCCACCGGGAACATGTATCTCGCTAGTCCGAGACCATGTGGGATAAATTCTAGAGGGGGAGAGAGATCCTTCACGAGGAGGTGTGTGAGACAAGTGAGGAGGGGGGCTCCTTTTATAGGAGGAGGGGGCACCCAAGGGGGTGGCCGCCGGCCATGGGGGCTGCCCCCTCCCCTCCTTCATTCATGTGGGTGGACACTCCACTCACAAAATGTCCTTTAAATTCCCTCCACTCAAAAGTCCACTCAAATTCCCATTAAATTTCCACCAAATTTAATGCAAACTCTCAGTAAATAAAACTCTTTTATTTTATTCAGAATTTTGTCAATTACTTTAATGACAAACATTCACAAATAACCCCTTGCTAGAATTCCATTTCACATGCATAACCACTTTATGCAATTTCACCCGAAAACCTGTTTCGGTATCTAGTGAAATAAATTCCTGCGCTTGTTCATTCTTTCGGCATGAAACTTTGGCTCCAATTGGATGTCGGTGTCTCTTAAGTGTGTCACCCTACGGTTCGTGAATAATGCGGACATGATAGAGACCACTCTCGGATCAATAATCAGAAGCGGGATCTGGAGACCCATACTGACTCCCACACATTCAACGATGACTTTCTTGTGATCGTCGGAACCTTTTACGCTAGTTTGATATCGTTACCGACATGCACTCTTTTCTCGTTCCCGTGATATAACATTCTAGTGATCAAATCACTTGCTTGCAAGCTAATCAATGTGATATCACCGAGAGGGCCCAGAGTATATCTATCCGTCATCGGGATGAACAAATTCCACTCTCGATCCATGAGCCTCAACATAACACTTTATTAGTTCTGAATCCATCTTTATAATCACCCTGTTACGGTGTGACGTTTGATGTTATCAAGAAACTCTTTCGGTGTTAGTGATTTACATGATCTCATGGTCTAAGGATTAGGATCACTTCGTAAGTTGTTATAGCAATATAAACTCAATGACTTTGATCGTAATGCTATACTTCGGATGAATGTTCATCACACCATTACACTAATGTTGTGATCCCGTTATTAACAACATCCAATGTCCATGATCAGGAAACCTTGATCATCTTGTTAATCAACGAGCTAGTTTATGAGAGAGGCATAACTAGGAACTTTCTGTTTGTTTATTAAACACACATGTATTAATGTTTCCATATTAATACAATTATAGCATGCAAAATAAACATCTATCATATACTTGGAATACACATAATAAACACTTTATTATTGCCTCTCAGGGCATATTCCCTTCAGTCTCCCACTTGCACTAGAGACAATAATCTAGGTACATAGTGATAAATCTAACACCCATTGAGTTCTGGTGTTGATCATGTTTTGCTCTAGGGAGAGTTTTAGTCAACGAATCTGCTACATTGAGATCCGTATGTACTTTACAAATCTTTATATCTCCATCCTTGACATGCTTGCGGATGGAGTGAAACCGGCGCTTAATATGCTTGGAATGCTTGTGAGACCTTGGTTCTTTGGCATTGGCAATGGCACCATTGTTGTCACAATAGATCACCATTGGGTCCAACGCGTTTGCAACCACTCCTAGTTCGGATATGAACTCCTTCATCCAAACTGCTTCCTGAGCCGCTTCTGAAGCAGCAACATATTCGACCTCCGTTGTTGGTCCCGCTACCATAGGTTGTTTGGAGCTCCTCCAACTAACCGCTCCGCCATTCATGAGAAATACGTATCCGGATTGAGACTTAGAGTCATCCGGATCGGTGTCAAAGCTAGCGTCAACATAACACTTAGCAACGAGATCTTCTTCACCTCCGTATACAAGAAACATATCCTTAGTTCTTCGTAAGTACTTAAGGATATTCTTGACCGGTATCCAGTGTTCCGAACCTGGATCCGATTGGTACCTACTAGTCAAACTAATAGCATGTGCCACATCCGGTCTTGTACATAGCATGGCGTACATTATAGAGCCTATGGCTGAAGCATAGGGGACTTTGTCCATTATCTCTCTTTCTTCCGCCGAAGCCGAACTTTGAGTCTTACTCAATGTCTTGCCTTGCAACATAGGTAAGAACCCCTTCTTACTTCCGTCCATTTTAAACTTCTTTAAAATCTTATCAAGGTATGTACTTTGCGATAGCCCTATTAGGCGCCTAGATCTATCTCTATAGATCTTTATGCCTAATATGTGTGACGCTTCACCTAGGTCCTTCATTGAAAATTTGCTGTTTAGATAACTTTTAACACTGTTTAAAAGATCTATATCATTTCCGATCAATAATATGTCATCCACATATAATATCAGAAATGCCACATTGCTCCCACTCACTTTCTTGTAAATTCAAGCTTCTCCATAAGTTTGGACAAATCCAAACTCTTTGATCACCTCATCAAAGTAGAGATTCCAACTTCGTGATGCTTGCTTCAATCCATAGATGGATCGCTGAAGCTTGCACACCTTGTTAGCATCCTTAGGATCGACAAAACCCTTTGGTTGTATCATATACAACTCTTCTTCAATATTACCATTGAGAAACGCGGTTTTGACATCCATCTGCCATATCTCATAATCGAAATATGCAGCAATTGCTAACATAATCCTAACTGACTTTAGCATCGCTACGGGAGAGAATGTCTCATCGTAGTCAACTCCTTGAATTTGTCGAAACCCCTTTGCGACAAGTCGAGCTTTGTAGACGGTCACATTACCATCAGCATCAATTTTCCTTTTGAAAATCCATTTGTTCTCCACGGCCTTTCGGTCGTGAGGTAATTCCACCAAGTTCCAAACTTGATTTTCATACATGGATTCCATCTCGGATTTCATGGCTTCTAACCATTTGTTGGAATCTGGGCTCATCATCGCTTCTTCATACGTTGCAGGGCCATCATTTTCATCAACCATGAAATTCATGACAGGATTTCCGTACAGCTCGGGAGCTGCACGCCTCCTGTTTGACCTGCGAGGTTCGGTAGTACTCTCTTTCGGAGTTTCATTATCATTATCATTAGTTCCCTCTTCAACAGGTGGAGCCAACTCCAGAACAACTTCCGGCGCTGCGCTACTCGCAATACTTTGAAGAGATGGTTCAATAACCTCTTCGAGTTCTACCTTCCGGCTACTCACACCTTTCGCGAGAAACTCTTTCTCTAGAAAGGATCCATTCTTGGCAACAAAAACCTTGCCCTCGGATCTGTGATAGAAGGAATACCCAATAGTTTCCTTAGGGTATCCTATGAAGACACATTTTTCCGCTTTGGGTTCGAGTTTATCCGGTTGAAGTTTCTTCACATAAACATCGCATCCCCAAACTTTAAGAAAAGACAGCTTAGGTTTGTTTCCAAACCACAATTCATACGGCGTCTTTTCAACGGATTTAGATGGTGCCCGATTTAAAGTGAATGCAGCAGTTTCTAGTGCATAACCCCAAAATGACAACGGCAAGTCCGTCAGAGACATCATAGATCGAACCATATCTAATAAAGTACGATTATGACGTTCCGACACACCATTTCGCTGTGGTGTTCCAGCAGGCGTGAGTTGTGAAACAATTCCACACTCATTCATGTGAGTGCTAAACTCGTAACTTAGATACTCACCTCCACGGTCGGACCGTAGAAATTTGATCTTTCTATTACGATGATTTTCCACTTCATTCTGAAATTCCTTGAACTTTTCAAAGGTTTCAGACTTGTGTTTCATCAAGTAGATATAACCGTATCTACTCAAATCATCCGTGAAAGTAACAAAACAACGATATCCACCTCGCGCCGACACACTCATTGGACCACATACATCAGAATGTATGATTTCCAATAAATTTGTCGCCCGTTCCATTGAACCGGAAAACGACGTTCTAGTCATCTTGCCCATAAGGCATGGCTCACATGTATCAAGTGATTCAAAATCAAGTGATTCCAAAAGTCCATCCGAATGGAGCTTCTTCATGCGTTTAACACCAATATGACCTAGACGGCAGTGCCACATATATGCGGATATATCATCATTAAGTTTAATCCTTTTAGCATCAACATTATGAATATGTGTAACATTATCATCGAGATCTAATAGAAATAAACCATTCATCATCGGTGCATGACCATAAAGATTTCATTCATATAAATGGAACAACCATTGTTCTCGGATTTAAATGAATAACCACTTCGCATCAAACACGATCCAGATACAATGTTCATGCTCAGTGCAGGCACCAGATAACAATTATTCAAGTTTATAACTAATCCCGACGGCAAGTGGAGAGGCAGCGTTCCGACGGCGATCACATCAACGCTTGATCCATTGCCGACACGCATCTTGACCTCACCCCTTGCTAGCGGTCGCTTGTTCCGTAGCCCCTGATTCGAGTTACAAATATTAGCAACTGAACCGGTATCAAATACCCAGGTGCTACTGCGAGCACTAGTCAAGTACACATCAATAACATGTATATCATATATATACCTTTGTTTGCCTTGCCGGACTTCTTGTTTGCCAGATACTTGGGGCAGTTGCGCTTCCAGTGGCCAGTCCCCTTACAATAGTAGCACTCGGTATCAGACTTAGGTCCAACTCGGGGTTTCTTTTCAGGCATGGCAACAGGCTTGCCGCCCTTACTACCCTTCCGTTTTCCCTTCTCGTCTTTCTTGAAACCAGTGTTCCTATTGATCATCAACACTTGATGTTCCTTTTTGATCTCCACTTCTGCAGTTTTAAGCATTGATAGAAGCTCGGGGAGAGACTTCTTCATGCCTTGCATATTATAGTTCATCACAAAGCTCTTATAGCTAGGTGGCAGAGACTGCAGAACACGATGGATGCCTAAGTCAATGGGAATCGTTATTCCCAAGGACACAAGCTTATCGGCGTAACCCGACATCTTGAGTACATGCTCACTAACGGAGTTGTGCTCTTCCATCATGCAGCTAAAGAACTTTTCTAAAGCGTTGTAGCTCTCTACAGCAGCATGTGTGTCGAAAATCATTTTCAACTCACCCATTGTATCAAATGCATTGCCGTTTTCGAAATGCTTTCGAAGTTCCGGCTCTAGCCCATACAATATGCCGCAATGAACTAAGTTGTGGTCCTCCTGACGAGTCTGATAGACATTCTTTTCCTCGTCAGGGGCATCATCAAAAGGTGGGGGGCCTAGTGGCGCTTCTAGCACGTATTGCTTTTGTGCAGCAGAGAGGAGAATCCTCAAATTCATGGCCCATTCGGTAAAGTTGCTACCGTTCATTGCTAGTTTCTCTTTCTCCATGAACACATTGAAATTAAAAGCAGGTGGTGCCATCTACAACAGAATTTGTAAAGTTTAGACTAAGTGTATGATAGATTGAGTTCAACTAATCCATATTACGAATGAACTCCCACTCAAAATGACATCCCTCGTGCCTTTTTGGTGATTACATGAACCAAATCCACTATACCAAGTCCGATCATCACGTGAGTCGGTATAGCTTCAAAGGCGAGCATCAAATGGGCATCATATCAACTATATGACTCATGCTTAACCTTTCGGTCCGTGTTCCGAGGCCATGTCTGTACATGCTAGGCTCGCCAAGTTAGAACCTTAGTATTCGCGTGTGTAACTGTTTTACACCCGAAATATGGTCGTGGATCCAAGAACACCCGATCATCACGTTATGTCTTGGAGCGACGAAGACATAATCGGTGCATACTAAAGGAAGAACACATTCTTATCTTGATATTTAAATGAGGGATCATCTTATTATGCTAACAAAGCGCTAAACAAGCAATATAAGATGCTATCAAACATCACATGTTTATTAGTGAAATGATATGGTTCCCGCAGATGATCTCTATCATGTGCATCGTGGTATGATCACTATCATACCTATATGTGTAAATCCAAGGTCTATGGAGTTTACACGCTATGTGTGTTGTAAGAGTATCATCTCATACTTCTACTTACAACACTACCATATCATAACACTAGCCCAACAACAATCTAAACTAGACGCCTCTAATTTATCCATTGCAAGTTTTACGTGGCTTAGGGCTTTCGAGATAGAACCGTTCTTACCTACGAACATGAACCACAATGAGGATAACCAAATTTTTGACAACTTGTTTGCAAAATAGATATTGACTATAGTAGGAGAGACAGGCACCCGCTAGCCACTTATGCAAACTAGTTGCATGTCAAGCGTGGAACAGGTCTCATGTGCGAGGACATGTAAAGTTTGTCCGGGCCGCTTCATCCCACTATGCCACCAATATCCAAAATTACAACAAAGGAGCAACAACATGATCATCATCGCCCACATACTTATATGTGTACTACTCGTGTAAAGTATTTACGCATAGATCCGGCTCTGATACCACTGTAGGGTTCGCAGCATAGAAAACAAAAAATTTCCTATGATGGGAACTATGTACCAAGATCTATCTACCAGATACAAACAATGGGAGGATGTATATCCATAGAGAACATACCCTTGAAGACCGACAAAGCTTAACGAGTTCAACTCGTGGTTGATGTAGACGATCTCAAGATCGAGAGGAAGTCCTAGCGCCGCAAATCAGCAGCGCATCCGTGCTCGCACACACGTTCGAGGCACCGAGCAACCTCCGCCTCCTCGCTCCAACGATGCAGCGGAAGCACAACTCTTTCTTGCCGAATAGCCACCGAGAACATGTATCTCGCTAGTCCGAGACCATGGGGGATAAATTCTAGAGGGGGAGAGAGATCCTTCACGAGGAGGTGTGTGAGACAAGTGAGGAGGGGGGCTCCTTTTATAGGAGGAGGGGGGCACCCAAGGGGGTGGCCGCCGGCCATGGGGGCTGCCCCCTCCCCTCCTTCATTCATGTGGGTGGACACTCCACTCACAAAATGTCCTTTAAATTCCCTCCACTCAAATTCCCATTAAATTTCCACCAAATTTAATGAAAACTCTCATTAAATAAAACTCTTTTATTTTATTCAGAATTTTGTCAATTACTTTAATGACAAACATTCACAAATAAACCCTTGCTAGAATTCCATTTCACATGCATAACCACTTTATGCAATTTCACCCGAAAACCTGTTTCGGTATCTAGTGAAATAAATTCCTTCGCTTGTTCATTCTTTCGGCATGAAACTTTTGCTCCAATTGGATGTCCGTGTCTCTTAAGTGTGTCACCCTACGGTTTGTGAATAATGCGGACATGATCGAGACCCCTCTCGGATCAATAATCAGAAGCGGGATCTGGAGACCCATACTGACTCCCACACATTCAACGATGACTTTCTTGTGATCGTTGGAACCTTTTACGCTAGTATCTTAATCCCTTTGTTTCACGATATATTACATGTCCGAGGTTCGATCATCGGTTTCTCCATACCTAGTTTGATATCGTTACCGACATGCACTCTTTTCTCGTTCCCGTGATATAACATTCTAGTGATCAAATCACTTGCTTGCAAGCTAATCAATGTGATATCACCGAGAGGGCCCAGAGTATATCTATCCATCATCGGGATGAACAAATTCCACTCTCGATCCATGAGCCTCAACATAACACTTTATTAGTTCTAAATCCATCTTTATAATCACCCTCTTACGGTGTGACGTTTGATGTTATCAAGAAACTCTTCCGGTGTTAGTGATTGACATGATCTCATGGTCTAAGGATTAGGATCACTTCGTAAGTTGTTATAGCAATATAAACTCAATGACTTTGATCGTAATGCTATACTTCGGATGAATGTTCATCACACCATTACACTAATATTGTGATCCCGTTATTAACAACATCCAATGTCCATGATTAGGAAACCTTGATCATCTTGTTAATCAACGAGCTAGTTTATGAGAGAGGCATAACTAGGAACTTTCTGTTTGTTTATTAAACACACATGTATTAATGTTTCTGTATTAATACAATTATAGCATGCAAAATAAACATCTATCATATACTTGGAATACACATAATAAACACTTTATTATTGCCTCATAGGGCAAATTCCCTTCACTAGTAGCCGGAAAAGCAAATGAAAACAGAGGTAATGGAAGCCGAGGTAACAGTGGCGAAATAAACCTCGGCCGTGCCGACAAAGGCAACGGATGCCGAGGTAATGGAGATATCGGAAGAGGAAATCACGAGAATAATATCCCGGCAGAAGGAAGGAGAGAACCGCCGCCCAATCCTCAACCGAGATATGAACCTCGGCAGGAAAGAGAAGTGAGACCAGCTCGCCACAATCAGGTGAATGAGAGGTATAATGATGGTTATTCCGAGATGGAATATGCGGTTCATGGTGGAAATAACCACTATGGAATGCAGGAAAGAATTATGTACATAGATTTGCCGTCAAGTGATGCAAGAGTAAAACTGGACCGGCTGTACCGGTCTGAGTTGTTAGAAGAGCAGGGTCCACCGGGTCCGGCATGTTTCGGACCATGGATCATGGGCGAGACGCCAATGCCGAACTTTCAGCTGGCAAGAGGCACGAAAACATACAACGGGAGCACCAAACCACAGGATTGGTTGATTGATTATGCCACTGCTGTAAAAATAGCAAGTGGAAACTTGCGGTGGGCAGTAAGATATGTCCCGCAAATGCTGGAAGGACCAGCCAGAGTATGGCTGAATAATCTGCCTCCAGGCAGCATCAACTGTTGGTTGGATTTTGAAGAAATGTTTGTTAGCAACTTCACCAGTACTTACAAAAGGCCAAACAGGCTGCAGCAGCTAGCCATGTGCAAGCAAAGGCCGAATGAGACAGACAGAGAATTCTTAACTCGGTGGTGTAACCTCAGGAATTCATGCGAGGGAGTTATAGAATCACAAGCGATAGCTTGGTTCGCTCAAGGATGTCGTTATGTCAGTGTCTTGTGGCAGCGATTGCAAAGAGATATGCCAACCACTTTGGCAGAAACCATCAGGATAGCGGATTCGTATGCATTGGGAGATCCGACACAACCAGAACTGATGTCGGCAGATCATCGGGAGCATCAAGATCAATATGCAAGAGATGCGGCCGGGTCATCGAGGTGCAATGAGTTTAGAGGAAGAAGAAGAGAAGAAAGGCCGGATTATATATATGCCTCCAATCAGGTGGCAGCGGTAGTGCAAGATCAGCCGAGTCACGGAAACAATCAGCGGCAGAAGAATGGTCCTTAGCAATGGACACCAAGGAATGAAGGGAAGAGATAGTGGACACCAGAACAGAAGAAGCAATGGCAGGAAAGGCCGAAGTACACGTTTGAGTCTATGTTGGATCAACCGTGTAAGTTTCATACTTCAAACCCGGCCAAGCCGGCCAATCATACAACCCGGCAATGCGCCTAGATGAAAAATGCAATGGGTAACCCGGCGGGCATGCAAGCACCTTCCCACCAGGCACATCAGCAGCAGCCGCAGCTGACTGGAGCAAATGCACAACAACTAATGTTACCCCCTCCTCCCCCGAGGTATGACAACTCGGACCGGAGAGATGCAGTGCATCAAGTGATAAATCAGGGTCAGGATGGAAGGGCAAACCCCGGAATAATGGACGCAATGATTACAGGGAACATCATCAATCATATTCCGTGTTCACAACAGAACAGCAAGACAGGCAGAGTGTACAGCGCCGGCATATGGAAGTAAATGCAGTTATGTCGGCAGTACCAAGATATGTGCCTTGGTCAGATCAAGAAGTAACTTGGAGCATAAAGGATCACCCCAAAATAATGCCGAATCCGGGGTCATACGCACTCGTACTAGATCCGACATTTGTTGGGCCGAGCATTAATGTGAAATTTTCAAAAGTAATCATTGACAATGGGAGATGTATCAATATCATGTACAAGGATACAATTCATAAACTCGGAATATCGCAAAATATGCTGCAATCCACGAGAACCACGTTCAATGGAATAGTGCCAGGACTTTCATGCGAACCCATTGGAAAGGTTCGAGTAGATGTGTTATTCGGCACAAGGGATAACTGCAGAGCAGAAAATTTGGAGTTTGAGGTGGTGGATCTAGAGAGTTGTTATCATGCTTTACTCGGGCGGCCGGCATTGGCCAAATTCATGAGCAACTGCCACATAACTTACTTGAAAATGAAACTGCCCGGACCACAAGGGGTGATAACAGTAGCAGGAGATTACAGAAAGTCGATGGCATGTGCCTCGTCCGGATCGAACCTGGCCGAGTCATTGGTGATCGCAAGGGAAAAAAGAAGGATTCAGGAAGTAGCGGCTCTCGCTCAGTCGGCGCAACTGAATATGCCGGCATTGGCCAACCCACATGGAAGTGTTTCTTTCCAGCCGACTAAAGAAACGAAAAAAGTCCAGATAGATGAGCAGTTCCCAGAACGCACCATCACAATTGGTGTCGGCCTAGATGCCAAATAGGAAGGCGAGCTCACCAACTTCCTCCGTGAGAATCGGGACATCTTTGCATGGTCAACTCAAGACCTGCAAGGTGTGCCGAGGGCGTTGGGTGAGCACTCTCTACATGTAAGGCCAGGAGCAAGGCCGGTGAAGCAACCTCTCCGCCGCTTCGCCGAAGACAGGAGAAAGATAATAGGGGATGAGATAGCTCGGCTCCTGGCGGCCGGGTTCATCATGGAAGTGCTTTATCCGGATTGGTTATCAAACCCGGTGTTGGTAGAAAAGAAAAAGGATGATCCAAATGTAGCCGTCGTATGGCGAATGTGTATTGATTACACGAACCTGAACAAGGTGTGTCCGAAAGATCCTTTTCCCTTCCCTAGAATAGACCAGGTCATTGATTCGACCGCTGGTTGTGAGTTGTTATCATTTGTAGACGCGTATTCTGGTTTTCACCAGATACGTTAAATCTGGCCGATCAAATAAAGACTGCGTTTATTACGCCGTACGGGGCTTATTGCTATCGCACCATGCCATTCGGCCTGCGTAACGCAGGGGCGACGTACCAGAGATGTATGCAAAAATGTCTGCATGACCAGATAGGAAAAAATGTACAAGTATATGTAGATGATGTGGTTATCAAAACCAGAGAAAGCAAAACGCTACTGGATGATATTCGGCAGACATTCGCGAACTTGAGAAGGTTCCGAATAAAGCTTAACCCGGAAAACTGCACCTTCGGTGTACCGGCTGGAAAACTACTCGGTTTTCTCGTATCTAGCCGAGGTATAGAGGCCAACCCAACTAAGATAAGAGCAGTAGAAAGGATGGAATTGCCGAGATGTCTAAATGACATACAGAAGTTCACAGGTTTCCTGGCCTCGCTTAGCCGATTTGTATGTCGGCTGGGAGAGAAGGCATTACCACTTTATCAACTGATGAAAAAATCTGATAAGTTCATTTGGACACCACAAGCAGATAATGCGTTCCATGAACTGAAGAAGATGTTGGTCACAACGCCAATCCTGGACTCTCCATTGTCAAAAGAGCCTATGTTACTTTACATAGCCGCCACGAACATAGTAGTAAGTGTTGTGATCGTGGTGGAACGAATTGAAGATGATAAATCAGTACAAAGGCCGGTATATTACCAAAGTGAGGTACTATCAGCCTCAAAGCAGAACTACCCACATTACCAAAAGATGGCGTATGGAGTGTATATGTCGGCAAAGAAACTTAAACATTACTTTGAAGAGCACCCGATCAAAGTGATCTGTGAAGCACCCATAGCCGACATATTGAGCAACAAAGATGCAAGCGGCCGAATAGCAAAATGGGCAATTGAATTGTCACCTTATGCTCCGCAATTCGATAGGTGAGATGCAATAAAATCTCAGGCTGTGGCCTACTTCTTCGTGGATTGGGCCGAGGTACAATCTAAGCCACCATTACCAGATCCGAGTTATTGGACGATGCACTTCGACGGTTCCAAACTGAGAAACGGTTTGGGGGCAGGGATAGCGTTAACCTCGCCAAAAAGAGATCAGCTGAAATATGTGCCGCAAATACATTTTGGCGCATCAAACAATGTAGCCGAGTATGAAGCACTCGTCCATGGATTGAAGGTGGCAAAAGAGATTGGGATACGCCGAGTCTTATGCTACGGAGATTCAGATCTAGTAGTACAACATGTATCAGGCAATTGGGATGCACTAGATGCCAATATGGCCTTATATAGGTTCCATGTGCAAAAACTCAGTGGACACTTCGATGGATGTGAATTTCATCATATACCTCGGGCAGAAAATGACGCCGCAGACACGCTGTCAAAACTCGGATCAACCAGGCAATCAATTCCCCCAGGTATCGCCCTAGAGCGCCTGAGAAAACCATCAATAACACCATCACCAGAGTCCGAATCCATATTTATTCCGGCAAAATCAAGAGAATATAGTATGCCGATGGAAATTGACAAGGAATGTAACCCGGAATTTCCGAAAATAAACCCGGCCGATGCACGGATAGATATGGAAAAATCCAAGGTAGTTATGTCGGCGGAAAATATGGAAATAGATAGTGAGATTACCCCAGAGAAAATCATACCAACATGGGCGCAAACCATATTTTCTTTCCTTAAAGATGCAACTTTGCCGAATAATGAGGTATTGGCCAGACAGACAGTGAGAAGAGCTAAAGCTTATACAATCATAAACAATGAGCTGTATAAAAGGAGCGTCACAAGCGTGTTGCAAAGATGTGTGGATTCGGCGGAAGGCCAGGAGATCCTCCTAGATATACATCAAGGAGAATGCGGGCATCACGCCTCGTCCAGAGCTTTAGTGGCCAAAGCATTCAGGCATGGATTTTATTGGCCAACAGCGTTGAAAGAGGCCAAAGAACTGGTGGAAAAATGTAATGGTTGCCAGAGATATGCTAGCAAGATACATATGCCATCGTCCGAGTTAAAAACGATATCAATTACTTGGCCGTTTTATGTATGGTGCTTAGATATGGTGGGACCGTTCAAGCCGGCCCGGGGCGGGATGACCCACATCTTAGTCATGGTCGACAAATTCACAAAATGGATTGAAGTGAAACCAATAAAATATGTGATGGACCCATAGCAGTAAAGTTCCTCAAAGATATTATCTTGAGATATGGTTACCCACACAGTGTTATTACAGATAATGGCACAAACTTTGCTGAAGGGGCCTTTGCTAGATTCTGTCAAGAAAAACACATAAGACTAGATGTCGCCTCGGTGGCTCACCCAGCATCTAATAGGCAAGTAGAAAGATCTAATGGACTAGTATTGTCCGGAATAAAACCACGACTCGTCGAACCACTGGAAAGGTCGGCAGGGTGTTGGATCGAGGAACTACCAGCAGTACTATGGAGCCTCAGAACTACCCCAAACAGGTCAATAGGGTATACACCATTTTTTCTGGTATATGGGGCAGAAGTCGTGCTTCCAGCCGACATAATACATGACTCGCCAAGGGTTACCCAGTATACAACCGCTGAGGTAAATGAGATAGCTCGGCAAGATGATATCGATCTGCTAGAAGAAGCCAGGGAGTTGGCACTATCAAGATCAGCTATTTATCAACAGGACTTGCGACGATATCACAGCAAGAAAGTAAATCCAAGAATGTTTAAAGAAGGAGATTTGGTTCTTCGGTTAGTGCAACGCACGGTCGGCATGCACAAACTATCACCCCCATGGGAAGGACCATCCATCGTGAGCAAAGCATTGAACAATGATGCGTATTACCTAATTGATGCTCAGTCACCAGAAAAGAACAAGGCGGACAAAGCCGGCGAAGAATCGAAAAGACCATGGAACATAGCTTTACTTCGTCCATTTTACTCGTAGGAGTCATCTATGACACGTTGTAAAGTGACGCTTCAGGACGAAGTATCAATTATGTATTAGACCTCGGCACCTTGAGAAGTGACTCGGGGACTGCCCTATATTGTTTCTTAGTTTTGGTTATGTATTAGACCTCGGCATCTTGAGCAGTAACTCAGGGACTGCCATATTTTGTTTCTGAGTTTGGGTTATGTATTAAACCTCGGCACCTTGAGAAGTGACTCGGGGACTGCCCTATATTGTTTCTTAGTTTTGGTTATGTATTAGACCTCGGCATCTTGAGCAGTAACTCAGGGACTGCCCAATGTCATTTCGCAGTTTTAGTGATGTGTTAAATCTCGATTTCTAGAGCACTGATTAGGGAATTGCCCCACGATTGTCCCTTGTTACAAAAATGGGTATCAAACTTCGGCACACAGAATGATATTATTTCACTCTCCCCAAATATGGGCTTTGAGATTTACAACTTGGATAGAATTCAAGAACACAATGGTTGAGCCATCAAATTTATAAAGGTCAGGCAATATTAGACGCCGAACTACGGTGGGACAAATGCAAGCACACAATCCGAACTTAAGAAATTGAAGGCCACCAAAGCAAAGATTTAAACAGACAAGATCAGTTTAAACAAAATAATAACGATCAAAATCATATGTGCCTTAGTGGCAAAAGGCAAAAGAGGTTGATACCACACAGAAAGTCGGACAATTGTTTCACACACATCATACGCCCGGCATACCGGGGATAAGAAACAACTTAAAGATTTTTAAACCTAAGAGGCAGCGACTTGGTCAGGCACTGGGAGCTCCGAGGTAGACGGCACCTCGGCCAAAGTTGCCTCGCCCTCCACAGAACCAGGAGCGACTTCGGGGGAAGCCCGGGGCTGTTGGGAAACATTAGCTTGAGCTTGAGAATGCCCAGTCCCTTTGGAGGATGATCGCGCGTCGCCATTTCCATCCGAGCTTGCGCTGGAATCACTAGAGGTATCCGAGTCGCCCTCATCCTCATCCTAGTCGGCTGAATTATCATCAGAGGCATCTTCAACTTCGACGTCATCCACTGGGTTAGAAAGGAAACTCGGCCCTTCAATCTAGTTATGCACGTCCGCATACTCAACAAGCTGGAAGGCACGAGCTTGTCGGCGAGCGACGAATTCTGGATCCTCAACCCAACGGGAGCCAGTGCGCAAATTTATCAAGGTATCAAGGGAAATATCCTCGTACCATGACATAACGACTGTGATTGCCATATCAGCACCAGCTTGTCCAGCGGATTCCCTCCAGAGATATAACTGGTTCTGGGATGCCATCAATCTTTCCACCAGTAGCTTGATCTCATCAATATCAGGAGTCCCAGAAGTATTCGGCCAGAGAACATGGTAGGCCCGGATGGCTGCCTGCACCAAGTCCCTGCCCATAATCTTCATCGGACCAACGGCAGTGCCAACTGCAACCAAGTAGTCTTCCATCGAGTATTCTGGGCTCGCATCTGCGGGGACACCTCGGCGTACATGAGCATTAACCACCTCTCTAGAGCTCACGGGCTTAGCTTCTGGAAAATGGTCTACGCAAAACGAAAAATACATCAGTCAACACTAAGAAAGAGAAAAAGATAACGCGGCCACGGTCAGAGACTTACGATGAATATAGCTCAGCATTCTCTGAAGATCTTGAGCCCAATCACCCTTGGTTTTCTCAAAGCGCGTGATCTCCTCGCTCATCGCCCGTGCCTTCAGTTCGGCAGCCTCGAGGAGTTCTTTATTTTTCTGCAATTGTAGAGCTAGCCGATTCTTCTCCTCGGAGAACTCCTGGTCAACTTTCTCTAACTTAGACTTCTGAGAGAGCTTGAGGGACTCCACCTCGGCGCACAAGAGAATTATCTCGTCATCTTTATCTTTTAGCTGCGCCGAGTGAGTAGCGGCTTGTTCTAAAAAATGCAGCATCATATCAGGCATGGGTATGCATTCTTGATGTGACGCTGCAAAAGTTTGTAACTCGGCTATACCAAAGCCAAAAGGGTTAAAAGAAACCCGGTATAAGTTTTGAATGGAAATCTGTAAAGAAAAAGGGTAACTAACCTTCCAGGGCCTTGACCTTCTTCTCAAGACGGATATTAAGATTGTTGATATTACCTATTCACCAGCAAAATGAGCTAACACCTCACGTCCAAAACAATAAGAACTTTAGGGACAATGCAAAAGTTTGTTAACTTACCAGCTTTCTTCACCACGGGAATGACTTTCTCATACTTGTCTTGCAATTTCTTATGTGCGAAAAGCAGCCTTTGGAATTCGGCGGTCCGCCGATCATGCGCAACCTAAGCAACAAAATAAATAGCAATGAGATACTCGAAGCTCAGACAGATCCAAATCAAGCAAGGCTTAACTCGGATGTAGGTGGCTGGATATTCGAAGCTAAGACAGATCCAAATCAAGCAAGGCTTAACTCGGATCTAGGTGACTGGATATTCGAAGCTAAGACAGATCCAAATCAAGCAAAGCTTAACTCGGATCTAGGTGGCTGGATATTCGAAGCTAAGACAGATCCGAATCAAGCAAGTCTTAACTCAGATCTAGGTGGCTGGATATTCGAAGCTAAGGCAGATCCGAATCAAGGAAGGCTTAACTCGGATCTAGGTGGCTGGATATTTGAACACTAGGGAAAGTCCGAATTAAGCAAAGCTTAATTCGAACCTAGGTGGCTGGATATTCGAACACTAAGACAAAACTGAACCAAGCAAATCCTAATAAAACTTCCAAACGAATAACAAATTATTCGGTTGCAAGCTTCGATGACTAGAGTATATATAACATCATTCGAATGACTAATCAAACGTCAATAAAAACAATTACCTCATTCATCTTATCGCTGTCAAGAATGATCTTGGCAGCCAGATGTAAGCGACTGCTGATGTCGGAGAGTTGAAATGGCTGACTGCTTGGATTGCCCTTGAGCTGATCAGCAGCGTTCCAATTGTTGGCATACTCAACCAACGAGCCGAGGCTGTTCCCACTCTCAGTACGAGTCAGGACTTTACCTCGGACGTGTTGTGTAGCCACCGCCGCCGCGGGACTCTTGTGAAGAGTGAGCTGGGTATCAGCGGCCGGGGTGACAATAGTCTTGGCAGAAGAAATCCCCTTGCGCAGCGCATCAGCAATTGTAGGCTGAGAACAGCTGGCAAGCCCTTTCTGAGATGAGGGAGGTTTGGTGACGACGACCTTTCTTGCCTTAGAAGAGGCGTCATCAGGAGTCGTTACCTGGGCACTTGGAGTGGCATCTTTTGGGGCCGGAGGGATTATGGTTTCTGAGGGCGCCGAGATAGTGATATCCTCGGCTGGAGTCGGAGTGGCAGTAAAGACTGTGGGGGTCAAAGGAATCTTGGGGGAAACTCCGGGGTTCACGGAGGAGGCAGCAGGCTCAGTGGAAATATCTACTGGCCGAGTTATGTCGGCATCAACAGGAGAGACCTCAGGCGCATCCTGGCGAGATGACGTCTGATTCGGAGCAGGAGGAGAGTCTGCGCGGGCAGGACTAGGAACCCTAGTATCTTCAGGAAGCGGAGGAGAAGGCGGCCGAGTCGTATGACTCATCATGCTAGGACCACTGGGCTTAACAGAGAGAGGAGCTCTGCAAAGGCACAAAGAGTCAGGTCAGAAGACAGAAAGAGAGAAACAAGAAATACAAATGAAAAGTAACTCACCCAGTAACCCCGGGCATCGTTTTACGCTTCGGAAGGTGCTGGGATGACTTTTTAGTTCGCTTCTTGGGGGCGGCTTCGGAGGCACCCGTTGGAGCGGCACACTTCCGTGAGGTAGCAGGAGGTTGGGAGGCGAGAGGCTCGGCTTCGTGCACCTGACCGGCCTGATTAGCTGGGGAAGTAGAAGCCGGAAATACATAAGAGATAGGCATTGTGGCAACTACCTCAAGAATTTGGACGTCGTCCGAATCACCTTCCTCCTCGTGAGCCGAGGTCTTGCCATGGGCACGAGCCGGAGCGAGGTCCGACTTGGGAACGAACTCCTCCGAGTCAGGTTCCCCGCTATCCGGGGTGTTCCGATCTGCGGTCCACGGGAGGGACAAAACCTCGGCATCTTCAATCTTCTGCTCCGCAAATCTCTGCAAGGAAAGAGACAAAGGAATTAGCGAAAGGAATCACGGACGCGATTGTGGGGCAAAACATAAATGCATGAATTTACCTCGGGAGGGGGGTTCCCACGGGTGAACGGCTTCAGTCCCCAGGCCCAATCCTTCGGCATCTCCGTCTTAAAGATGGCTCGGACACGCTTGAAAATAAGATAGTTGTCGAGCTCAACAGTGGAGACTCGGTTGGGATCAAGGGGACCGCTCATATAGCAGAGCTTATGCGTGCGTTGCTGAAAGGGGCAGATCCGGCTGCTGACGAAGGTGGTCATCAGATCCTCGCCGCGTAACCCGGCGCGGATCAGCTCCTTCAGCCGAATCTCAAAGGCCTCGGCCAGAGCATGACTCTTCCTAGGATTATAAGTCCGGTTCTTCTTGGAAGTGGGGCCAATGGAGAAATCCGGAAGCCGAATCTTATCTTCCTTCCCAGAGTTCTTGACATAGAAAAACAATCTATGCCACTTCTTGCATGACTCAAGACCAGCAACCCGAGGAAACTCGGATTTCCGCCGAGGTGTGATGGACGCTGCTCCACAATGCGTAAGCAATTTCTCGGAAGGATGGAGGGATTTGTCTGGAACAACATTGGACCTGATCTGGAAGAACTTGCACCATACATGCACTGACGGCCAGAGGCCGAAGCATCCTTCCGAGGCCGAGATAAAGGCGGATAGAGAAGCAATGGCATTAGCCGGAAGATGATGCGGCTGCAGGCCGAAGTAATCAAGGAATTCCCTAGCAAAATCACTAAGGGGAAGACCGAACCCGCGAGCGAAATGGGACATGAACACGACATACTCACCCTCTTTAAGAACAGGAGAGGATTCGTTGCCAGGTAAGCGACAGGCTACCTCGGCAGGAATTCGTCGAGTTCTAATCAACCACTCAACCTCTCGGCGGGAAATGGTGGAACCTTGCCAGGAGCCCCGCTCTGGGCAAGACGCGGCATCGTCATCTTCGATGAGCGCGCCGCTGACAGGGCTTGACATGGGGTCACCGGAGGAATCTACCGAGGAGCAACTAGCGGCGAAGCAAAGCCTAGAACTGCAAGGCCCCGTCGTGGTCCTAGGCGAAAACGGCGGCGGAGCGGAAAAGGAACCGCCGCGGGAAATCTAGAGAGCGGAAGACGCGTCTAGAGGTAAATCTAGGCAATGAGACCAGAGAAACTCACCGACGACGGCGCCGGAGCAAGCGCACGGGGACGAGGTCGACGGAGCAAAGGGATTAGGACCTCGTCGTCGAAGATTCCGACGAGCACACGACCGCAGAAGCACGAACGGGCGCAAGAGTGAAAGGAGGAAGAAGGGCAATGGTGAGCGAAGGAGGAAAGTGAATCCCCTAGGCCCGTGCCCCCCTTTATAACCGCGTAGCCTTGGTGATAGTGGGATCGTGCGTGCGGATGATAACCGTGTAGATCGTGTATGCGGCATAACCGCTCGTGGCTGAGTGGAGCAAAACTAATGGCCAAACGACGCAGGAGAGGAGCAGGCCTCCTGACAATTGCGATGCGCGAGGCGTCGCAGTGCCGACGCGACGGGCGCAGTAATCACTGTAGCATTGTCAGCGGGAACTATAGAGGAACAAAAAACTAGAGAAATAATGATGAGTGTTACACGTAGGATGAGGCGTACGCAAGGAGACACACGGATACCTCGGACGGCAGAAAAGTAACTCAGAAACAAGGATACACAAGTATAGGGAAACTGATATGGACAGGCCGAGGTTATAGGCAGGACCATACCAGCTTCGGGGATTAATGTTGGGGAGGTGACCCCGGATAGGTTCAGGACGGGGAAAGACAAAAGGAAGTTCCCCGTCCAAATTCCGAGTTACTGTCTAAGTCGGCCGAATCCTGTAAAGGTCGGCCGAGGTAAGCAAGAGCAGGACACTTCTGAGAAGAGCAACACATTACCCGGCCGACGTACTGTTTAAGTCGGCCGGGTCAGCCCAACTAATCTGAATGCAGGTGAAGGCCAAGACGAGTTAAGCGAGGCAGGGCCGAATGACATGAAGCTTGCAGGAGAAGGAAGTGCCTATAGTCAAACCCTAGTCACAAGCTAGGAAGAATCTGGACAGAGCCAAACACAAAGGACAAGGCGCAGAGCGGCAGAAGGGCAGAAGGAGGTCACGGAGGTGACAGTCCTGGAGCCCGAGGCGTGCAGGTGGGGTTCTCTGAAACCTTGCCCTCATTAGAAGGGCGACACAGAAAGGAGGCCGCCGAGTTACTATATTGGGACAAGCATATTCTTCGAATATGCTTGCCACGTCAGGCCTAGAGGAGCCAAGACGCCCCTTTATAAGGAGAGGCTTGGACTCTGAGAAGGGGATAGGCTCATTTGGTACCGTTAGGCTGGTAAAAGTTCATCTTCTCCTCTTGTAAATAGCTCAATGAGAACTTGTAGCCCAAGAGAGGAGTAATAAAGATCTTTATGTTAGTCATTTGTGTGTAGAATCAACTACATCTTCCCTCCCCAGATCCCTCTAGCATCCATTGGCCCCATACTTTAGCCTACCCATGGCATTTGCCGTGCCACCACCACGACAATGCATCTCTATTTGTGACTGTTGTACTTGGTTGCAAGCTAAGTTATATAATGGTGAGTTGCTTTCTTCTATGAGTTGTGCAATGGTAAGTGTAATGCTTCTTTTTCGTATTCTTTTTATCAACACTTCACTCCATAAACCTGTGGACATGTTTACTGAGCTCAGTATTCGCTTGGGGACAAGCGAAGTCTAAGCTTGGGGGAGCTGATACGCCCAATTTGCATCACCATTCTATATCATAATTTACCTCTATTCATTGATATTTGTCTTATTATGAGGTATTACTTATGGATTTTCATCTGTTTATGCATGTTGGATGATTCCTAGAGGATGGACTGCCGGAGTCTGGATTCTGATGGAAAAGACGGCGTTTCGGTGCAATTTCGCGAAGATCAGAAAAATACCAGAAAAATATGGAAACATATTATTTTACCGTAAGACGAAGGAAGCCAGAAGGAGGAGCGAAGGGGGGCCTCAGGGGGCCCACACCCCTAGGCGCTGGCCCACCTGAACCCGCGCCTAGGGTGGGTTGGGCCCACCTGTTCGGCCTCCGACTCCGTCCCTTCGCCTATATCTTCCCTACGAAACCCTAACACCAGGGGGCGACCACAGATAGACTTCCGCCGCCTCTGGGAGGCGAAAAACACCGAGAGAGAAAGATCTCTTCGGCAGACAGATTTCTGTCGGGGGAATTCCTTCCCGGAGAGGGGAGACCGTCGCCATCAACACCATCGTCAAGCTAGGCTTCATTGGGATCATCACCATCATCCTCCACACCATCATCTCCACCGGCACCATCACCACCACTCCGTCCCGATGTAACAATTGTGTTGGATATTGCTTTAGTTTGTTAGGGGAAACTTTCCCGGTGTTAATTACTATTGTAGTTGATGCTTGTGAGTGGAACCATTGGATTATTTTTTATGTTCAGATTGTTATCCATTATCATATCATCTTTGATCTTGATCCATATGATGTCTTGTGAGTAGTTCATTTAGTTCTTGAGGACATGGGAGAAGTCATGTTGTTAGTAGTGAATCTATGATGAGTTATTATTCAATGGCTTAGTATTTAAGTTGTGGTGCTATTCTTCTAGTGGTGTCATGTGAACGTCAACTACATGACACTTCACCATTTATGGGCCTAGGGCAATGCATTGTGTATTTGGCTACTAATTATGGGGTTGCCGGAGTGACAGAAACCTGAACCCCCGTTAGGACACCTTTGCACAAGGGAGCGTAGGATCTCAGAGTTTAAGGCTGTGGTTAGATTTCTATATTAATTACTTTGTAGTTACAGATGTTTGCAGGGGGATTTAATAACAAGTATGTATTTGTCCTAGGAAGGGCAGTATGTTAGCATAGGTTCACCCACACAATACTTACAAACACCAAAGAAGAATACTCAGCTATTTGCAGCGAAAGAACTTGACAGAATTCCCATGTGTCCTCGAGAACGTTTGGTCCTTATAAGTATTTCCACCGGCTTGTCCTTTGCTAAGAAAGGATTGGGCCACTTGCTCCGTTTGTTCGTTACTTATGTTACTTGCTCTTTGTTTTGTTACCTTGTCAGAAAACCACTAAAAATCCGTTTGCTAAGTATTCTCAGGGATTTCCTGCTCCATACCATTATTCAGCATCTTCTGCTCTTCGTTGGGATCGACACTCCTATTTATTGAAAGTACTACGATACACCCCCTATGCTTCATCACTAGGCCACCTCCTTGTATAATCGTTGGGAGGTCTCTCCAAAGTCATATGGCGGGAACCCACCTTTGCTTAGAGTCAGAGGAAAGTGCCTCAAAAGTCGCATCGCGCGAGGCCATATTCGCATAGAGTCAGAGGGATGTTTTTTCAAAGTTGCATTGCACGAGGCCACCTTCACGCATAGTCAATGGGAGGCATCTCCGAAGTCGTTGTGTAGTGTGACACAATAGTATTGTCAGCATAACTTTTTGGGACGCCCGAGGTTGGAGACGACATGATCTCAATCGATTGAGAAATAAGAGTCGAAGTAGCAATGAAGAGAAAGATAGCAAGAATGGAAAAGACTCGATGTCCATGTATCTGTGGTAGCCGCCTTTTCCAATGAAGTTTTGGGTCGGGCTGCAGATTGCTCCCACAAGGGAGCAGACGATGAAGAACTATAATATAAAGAGCAAAATATACTCTTGGCAAGAAATTATATTATTTTGGAGACATCAAAGTGGTGCTGACTCTGGAAATAAATACATGGGAAAGGTTTCATATTGATCCTTTGAAATTGGCAAGGGAAAGACATCCAAAAGATGGCTTGAGATGACACGATAAAAGTCAAATAAAGACCATACGTTAACCAATTGGCTTAGTAGACATCGTTTTTAATGTGTTCATGATCTCACCATGGCCAAGTCCACCGATGACCCAGCTAACAAGATGAATATGACTTCAGTTAGTGTGGAAGCCGACATCCATCACTAGATGAACTCGGGGGCTAATGTCGTGGAAATACCAAACATGTGTGCCCATGATGTCAACATAACCAAGCATACCGTAGTGGCCCACGTGTTGGAATTATGCCCTAGAGGCAATAATAAAGATGTTATTATTATAATTCTTGTTCATGATAAAGTTTATATTCCATGCTAGAATTGTATTAAGTGGAAACTTTGATACTTGTGTGGTTTATGAACAACACCATGTCCCTAGTACGCCTCTATGGACTATCTCATTGATTAATGATGGTTAAGCTTTCCTAACCATAGACATGAGTTGTCGATTAATAATGAGATCATGTCATTGGGAGAATGATATGATGGACAAACCCAAATCAAGCAGAGCAATGACATGATCTCAAGTCGGAGAGATATACTTCAGGCCCACTCGGTAATCGATATTAACACCGCTTGCAAGCACGTGGTTAAGGAGTTAATCACAAAGTTATATCGGATTACGGAACGAGTAAAGTACTTGCTGTGAACGAGATTGAACTAGGTATGCCGATACCGACAATCGAATCTCGGGCAAGTAAAATATCGTGTGACGAAGGGAATATATATGGGATTAATCGAATCCTGGCATTGTGGTTCATCTGATATGATCATCGATGAATATGTGGGAGTCAATATGGGTTTCCAGACCTCGCTGTTGATTATTGATAGAAGATCATGTATGCATATTCTCGAACCCGTAGGGTCACACACTTAACGTTTCTCCACGCAAGGATAGAATGGATAATTGGTTTATGAGTTTTTGTTCGGAGTCTCGGATGAGATCCAGGACATCACGAGAGGTTCCAAAATGGTCCGGAGAATAAGATTCATATCAGGCAAAGCAGTTTTTTGGATTTTGGAATTGTTTCGGATTGTTCGGTATTGTACCGGAAGCTTCTAGAACCTTCTAGAGTGGGACCAACGTGTCCCCACTTGCCGGGAGGGGGCGTGGGCCTATGAGGGAGGGCCCTGGCCGCATTGGGCTAGGGGCACAAGGCCCCATAGGCCCAGCCGGCCAAATCCCTAGGGAAACCTTCTAGAAGGAGGGGGAAAACTTGCCCCCCACTCCAACCCTTGGGGCCGCCGCCCTAGGGCTTGGAGGAGGGGCCAAGGAGGGCGGCCAGCCCCCTATATATAGAGGGCAGGGGTGCAACACTCCTCCCCCACTCCTTCAACCCTAGCCGCCATACTGCTGCCCTCCAGATCTCTCTCTCCCGACTGCGCGTAGGCGAAGCCCTGCTGCAGAAACTCTCCACCTTTGCACCACACCGTCGTGTTGTAGATCCAATCTATCTCTCCACCCCACTTACTGAACCAAGTAAGGGGAGACGTCGAGGTTCCATACGTGTGCATCTCTCGGAGGCATCGCCACTTGCGGTGTTGGATCGGATCGGATCGCGAGGAGGAGAAGCTAGTACGACTACATCAACCATGTTCCATTAAACGTTCCGCTGTGCGAATATTCAAGGGTATGAAGATCTCATCTATACCCCCTCGTTGTTTGCATCTCCTAGATTAGATCTTGGCTTTCCCGTTCGCATCCGTAGAATTTTTTGATTTACTATGCTGCGAAACCCTTCAATGGTATCAGAGCTAGATCTATGCGTAGATGTGTTTCATGAGTAGAACACAACATGCTTGTTGCGGGCGTTGATGTTTTCTGTTGCAAGCCTCTTGTTTGTGTACTTATTATGACGCGGGATAGTGAGATCGAAGCGGTCCAGGCCAACTTTACGCGACCTCGTTCGCGAGACCGGCTCTGCACTTGACGTGTGGCTTGTTCCACACATGCGGCTGGTGGATGCCAGTTTCTCTCACTATAGTTTTCATGGGATTTACACCGGATGTTGGCAACCATAATATCACCGTTGTGGCTTTCTGTAGGTAAAAATCGTTCTTAGCTTGTTACTCCCATAAGCCACGTAAAACATGCAACAACAAAGTAGAGGCGTCCAACTTGTTTTTGCAGGGAGTGTTTCTGTGATATGGTATGGCCCAAGATGTGATGTGTATGTTGTATGCAATGGTCATGTTTTGTAATGTTTCACGACTTGCATGTCGATGAGTACACAACCGGAAGGAGCCATATGGTTGTCTTTATAATTGTGTATGACCTGTGTGTCAACTTCTTATACGCCATGTAATAGCCTTACTTTATCGCTAAGTAGTTAGCAATAGTTGTAGTTGCCATTCGTGGTGGAGGCAATCATGGTGGAGTGATGGAGATCATGCTGGCACGCACAAGATGGAGATTATTGCACGGAGATTGGCTATACCATGTCACATAAAATTATATGCATGTGATGTTTATCCTTTTATGTATTTTATTATGCTTAGATCGCGACGGTAGAATTATAAGATGATTCCTCACTTAAAGATCAAGATAAAACTGTGTTCTCCCCATGTATGCACCGTTGCGAAAGTTCGTCGTGTTCAAGCATCACGTGATGATCGGGTGCTATAAACTCTACGTTCACATACAACGGGTGCAAGCCAGTTTTGCACACGCGGAAATACTTGGGTTTTACTTGACGAGCCTAGCATGTACAGACATGGCCTCGGAACACACGAACCGAAAGGTTAAGCATAAGTCGTATGAATGATATGATAGACACTTTGTTGTCCACCATTGAAACCACATCTCTTCTCGTGAAGATCGGATTAGGTGTGGTGAACTTGGATCATGTTCACTAAACAACTTGAGGGATGTTGAATTTAGTGGGAGTTCATCTAGTAATTTGATTAAGTTGAACTAGTTATCATGAACATAGTCTAAATTGTACTTGCAAATTTTGTAGATCAAATGGCTAAGTCCAACTTTAACTTCAACGTTTTTGCTGACAAAGAAAATCTTAAGAACAATGGGTCTAACTTCACCAACTGGTTCTGCAATCTGAGAATCATTCTCTCTGGCGGACAAAAGGACTATGTCCTTGAGAAAGCGCTAGGTGACGCCCCTGCTGTAGATGCGCCGGCTGATGAGAAAGTTGTTTATCAGTCGTGCAAGGATGATTATGGTGTGATTAAGAGCACCATGTTGTTTGCTATGGAATCAGACCTTCAAAATCCTTTTGAGGAGTTCCCCGGGCCCTTTGAGATTCTTGAGGAACTGAAAACTTTGTTTCAGACTCAGGCCCATTCTGAGAGATATGAGATCTCTGAGAAATTCTTTAACTGCAAGATGGAGGAAGGGAGTTCTATTAGTGAGCACGCCATTAAGATGTCAGGCCCCACTCAACGCCTTGAGCAACTGGACTGCAAGATTCTAGAGGAGCTCAAGATTGACAGAGTTCTGCAATCACTCCCTCCTAGATACAAAGGTTTTGTAGTTACTCATAATCAGATTGGTTCCACTGATACGATCACTGAGCTCTTCGCTAAGCTGAAAGCTGCGGAGGTGGACATCAAGAAAGATAATCATGTGTTGATGGTCATAAGCCCCCCAGCTTTAAGAAAGGTAAGGGTGCAAAGAAGCCCTTCAAGAAGGGCAGCGGCAAGCGCGTTTCCCCTGCAGAGAAGAAGCTCAAGTCTGGACCGAAGCCGGACACTGAGTGCTTCTATTGCAAGGACAAGGGTCACTGGAAGTGCAACTGTCCGAAGTACTTAGCGGACAAGAAGGATGGCACCATCAAAGGTATATTTGATATACATGTTATTGATGTTTTCCTTACTAGCCCTCATTATAGTGCCTGGGTATTTGATACTGGTTCAGTTGCTAATATTTGTAACTCGACACAGGAGCTACGGAATAGACGGCGGCTAGCGAGGGATGAGGTGACGATGCGCGTTGGCAACAGATCAAGCGTTGATGTGATGGCCGTCGGCACGCTCTCCTTAGTTTTACCTTCGGGATTAGTTTTAAACCTCAATAAATGTTATTATGTGCCTGCGTTGAGCATGAACATCATATCTGGATCATGTTTATTGCAAGACGGTTATTCATTTAAATCGGAGAATAATGGTTGTTCTATTTATATGAGTAACATCTTTTATGGTCATGCACCTGCTATGAATGGTTTATTTCTTCTGAATCTTGAAAGAAATGAAACACACATCCATAACATTGAGGCTAAGAGATGCAAAATAGATAGTGATAATTCTACTTATTT
Source organism: Avena sativa (assembly GCA_916181665.1). Taxonomy (NCBI): domain Eukaryota; kingdom Viridiplantae; phylum Streptophyta; class Magnoliopsida; order Poales; family Poaceae; genus Avena; species Avena sativa. The sequence goes on from OV702289.1 coordinate 5,203,956, forward strand.
GTGACACTGTCGTCTAGGTCATATTGGTGTAAAACGCATGAAGAAACTCCATTCTGATGGACTTTTGGAGGCTCTAGATTTTGAATCATTTGACACGTGCGAACCATGCCTCATGGGCAAGATGATCAAAACCCCGTTCTCCGGAATAATAGAGCGAGCAACGGACTTGTTGGAAATCATACGTACCGATGTATGCGGACCAATGAGTGTTTCGACGCGCGGTGGTTATCGCTATTTTCTCACTTTTACTGATGACTTAAGTAGATATGGGTATATCTATTTAATGAAACATAAATCTGAAACATTTGAAAAGTTTAAAGAATTTCAGAACGAAGTGGAAAACCATCGTAACAGGAAATTTAAATTTCTATGATCCGATCGTGGAGGTGAATATTTGAGTTATGATTTTCTCACGCATCTTAAAGCAAGCGGAATCGTTTCGCAACTCACGCCACCCGGAACACCACAGCGCAATGGTGTGTCTGAACACCGGAATCAAACTTTATTAGATATGGTGCGATCAATGATGTCTCTTACAGATTTGTCGTTATCATTTTGGGGTTATGCATTAGAAACCGCTGCATTCACTTTAAATAGGGCACCATCTAAATCCGTTGAGACGACACCGTATGAACTATGGTTTGGTGCTAAACCTAAGTTGTCGTTTCTTAAAGTTTGGGGATGCGAAGCTTACGTCAAGAAGTTGATGCCAGACAAGCTCGAAGCCAAAGCAGAGAAATGCGTCTTCATAGGATACCCTAAGGAAACGATTGGGTATACCTTCTATCACAGATCCGAAGGTAAAGTGTTTGTCGCAAAGAACGGATCCTTTCTTGAGAAGGAGTTTCTCTCGAAAGAAGTGAGTGGGAGGAAAGTAGATCTAGACGAGGTTATTGAACCTTCTCTTGAGTTGGAGAGTAGCGCAGAACCTGAACTTGTTCCAGTGCCGTCTGCACCAACAATAGAGGAAGCTAATGACAAGGATCATGAAGCTTCAGACGATGCTACTACTGAACGTCGTAGGTCGACAAGGTCACGTGCCTCTCCTGAGTGGTATGGCAACCCTGTCTTAACTGTCTTGTTGGTAGACAATAGTGAACCTGCGAGGAAGCGATGATAAGCCCAGACTCTGAGAAATGGCTAGAGGCCATGAAATCCGAATTGGGATCCATGAGCGAAAACCAAGTATGGACTTTGGTGGATCCTCCTAGCGACCGAAAGGCCGTTGAGTGCAAATGGATATTCAAGAAGAAAACAGACGCGGATGGTAATGTTACTATATATAAAGCTCGACTTGTCGCGAAAGGTTTTCGAGAAGTTCAAGGTGTTGACTATGATGAGACTTTCTCTCCCGTAGCGATGTTTAAGTCCATTCGGATTTTATTAGCAATTGTTGCGTTTCATGACTATGAAATATGGCAGATGGATGTCAAGACTGCGTTCCTCAATGGCAACATTGATGAAGAGTTGTATATGATGCAACCCGAAGGTTTTGTCGATCCTAAGGATGCTGATAAGGTGTGCAAACTTCAGCGTTCCATTTATGGACTGAAGCAAGCATCTCGGAGTTGGAACCTTCGTTTTGATCAAGTGATCAAGAGCTTTGGATTTGTTCCAAATTGCTATAAAACTTGTATCTACAAGAAAGTGAGTGGGAGCTCAGTGACATTTTTGGTACTATATGTGGATGACATATTGATTATTGGAAATGACATTGACGTGCGTAATGATGTGAAGAGTTATTTGAACAAATGTTTTTCAATGAAAGACCTAGGGGAAGCTGCTTATATATTGGGCATCAAAATCTATAGAGATAGACAAAGACGCCTGATAGCTTTAAGCCGAAGTACATACCTAGACAAAGTTCTAAAAAGGTTCAGAATGGATAAGGAAAAGAAAGGTTCAGTGCCTATGTTGTCAGGTAAGATATTGAGCAGGGTTCAGTGTCCAGCTATGGTAAATGATAGAGAAGCTATGAGCAAAGTGCCTTATGCCTCGGCCATAGGATCTATCATGTATGCCATGCTATGTACTATACAGGATGTGTCCAATGCTCTTAGTTTGACGAGCAGATACCAAAGTGATCCAGGAGTGGAACACTGGACAGCCGTGAAGAACATCCTAAAGTATTTAAATAGAACTAAAGAAATGTTCTTAGTCTATGGAGGTGATGAACAACTCGTCGTAAAAGGTTACGTCGACGCTAGTTTTGACACCGACAAGGATGATTCTAAATCTCAGACAGGATACGTTTATATTTTTAATGGAGGAGCTGTAAGCTGGAGAAGCTGCAAGCAAAGCGTGATCGCGGGATCTACAGTAAAAGCGGAATACATGGCTGCTGCAGAAGCGTCAAGTGAAGGAGTTTGGATCAGGAACTTCATCACTGAGCTTGGTGTGGTTCCAAGTGCCTTGGACCCACTGGAGATATTGTGTGACAACACTGGCGCCATAGCACTGGCTAAGGAACCAAGATATCATCCAAAGACCAAGCATATCAACCGCAAGATTCATATAATTCGAGATTACATAACAGATGGAGATCTGAAGATTAGCAAAGTACATACGGATCTGAATGTCGCAGATCCGTTGACTAAACCTCTTCCACGAGAAAAACATGATCAACACCTTAGTGCCATGGGTGTTAGATTGTTGCCAGATGTAAACTAGATTATTGACTCTAGTGTAAGTGGGAGACTGTTAGAATTATGCCCTAGAGGCAATAATAAAGATGTTATTATTATAATTCTTGTTCATGATCAAGTTTATATTCCATGCTAGAATTGTATTAAGCGGAAACTTTGATACTTGTGTGGTTTATGAACAACACCGTGTCCCTAGTACGCCTCTATGGACTAGCTCATTGATTAATGATGGTTAAGGTTTCCTAACCATAGACATGAGTTGTCGATTAATAATGAGATCATGTCATTGGGAGAATGATATGATGGACAGACCCAAATCAAGCAGAGCAATTAGATCGTGTCATCGTGTTCATCTTTGCGAAGCTTTTTCTTATGTCAAATATTGTATTCCTTAGACCATGATATAATGCAACTCCCTGGTATCGGAAGAAAGGTTTGAGGTCATCAAACGTCATCCTATGAGAGGGTGATCATAAAGGTGTCTCTCAGGTGATCGGAAAGTACTTGTTGGGTTGTATGTATCGAGATGGGATTTGTCCCTCCCAAGTCGGAGAGATATACTTCAGGCCCACTCGGTAATCGATATCAACACCGCTTGCAAGCACGTGGTTAAGGAGTTAATCACAAAGTGATATCGGATTACGGAACGAGTAAAGTACTTGCTGTGAACGAGATTTAACTAGGTATGCCGATACCGACGATCGAATCTCGGGCAAGTAAAATATCGTGTGACGAAGGGAATATATATATGGGATTAATTGAATCCTGGAATCGTGGTTCATCCGATATGATCATCGATGAATATGTGGGAGTCAATATGGGTTTCCAGACCCCGTTGTTGATTATTGATAGAAGATCATGTCTGCATATTCTCGAACCCGTAGGGTCACACACTTAACGTGTCTCGACGCTAGGATAGAATGGATAATTGGTTTTTGAGTTTTTGTTCGGAGTCTCGGATGAGATCCAGGACATCACGAGAGGTTTCGGAATGGTCCGGAGAATAAGATTTATATAAGGCAATGCATTTTTTGGATTTCGGAATTGTTTCGGATTGTTCGGTATTGTACCGGAAGCTTCTAGAACCTTCTGGAGTGGGACCAACGTGGACCCACTTGCCGGGAGGGGCCGTGGGCCTACGAGGGAGTGCCCTGGACGCATTGGGCCAGGGGCACAAGGCCCCATAGGCCTAGCCGGCCAAAACCCTAGGGAAACCTTCTAGAAGGAGGGGGAAAACTTGCCCCCCACTCCAACCCTTGGGGCCGCCGCCCTAGGGCTTGGAGGAGGGGCCAAGGGGGCCGGCCAGCCCCCTATATATAGAGGGCAGGGGCGCAGCCCTCCTCCCCCACTCCTTCAACCCTAGCCGCCATACTGCTGCCCTCCAGATCTCTCTCTCCCGACTGCGCGTAGGCGAAGCCCTGCCGCAGAAACTCTCCACGTTTTCACCACACCGTCGTGTTGTAGATCCAATCTATCTCTCCACCCCACTTGCGGGACCGAGGAAGGACGAGACGTCGAGGTGCCGTACGTGTGCATCTCTTGGAGGCATCGCCACTTGCGGTGTTGGATCAGATCGGATCGCGAGGAGGAGAAGCTACTACGACTACATCAACCACGTTCCGTTGAACGTTCCGCTGTGCGAATCTTCAAGGGTATAAAGATCTCATCTATCCCCCCCTCGTTGTTTGCATCTCCTAGATTAGATCTTGGCTTTCCCGTTCGCATCCGTAGAAATTTTTTGATTTACTATGCTGCGAAACCCTTCACCACGCCATGCTAGTGTTGGTGCACACATCGGATGGCCCAAGAACTGAAGCCCAAAGTTGGACAGCTAGGAGGCCTAAGCCGAATCCACCAAGAGTCCACGAGCTATATAGATGCCCGTTAATAAAGATTTAGGCGTTCCCGACCAACAACGAGTCTCCAAATTTGAGTTTTTCCAACCAACAATCCATCGCGCGTCTTTTCAACCAACATTTGGTCGGCAATAGGGATCTTTTCCGACCAACGCCAGCAGGGAATACAATGCCATGGTGTAGTGTATATGGATCTGACTTACAGTACAAGGAAATAACACGTCAAACGAGTACTAGAAGAACTCAGGTAACCCTGACCGGGTTGTAGTATATAAATCCAGACAGGGATATACCTAGAGGGACAGATTACACATGTTATAGTACATAGATCTCAGATGGATATTAGTTGGCCACCGAGGCCTTGGCAAACGAGTACTAGAAGAACTTAGGTAACCCTGACCGGGTTGTAGTATATAAATCCAGGCAGGGACATACCTAGAGGGACAGATTACACAGCTTATAATACATAGATCTCAGAGGGATATTAGTCGGCCACCGAGGCTTTAGATCACAATTCCTAAGGTACAAAGCCGACGATATTGTAACAAATATATGATCATATAGTGACTTATAGAATAAGTAGGGATCCTCCATCGAAGGGCACCCAGACCTAGGTATATCGTGTGCTAATCTCGCTCCTAGATTCTCCTATATTTCTTTGCCCTACTCTTCTCTTCGACTTTACCACTCATTATGATATAGGCCATGACAATACCACAATTACTTTACCTAACCTCCTCCACCATTGATTCACCTAACAACCCCCAAACCATTTCCATGAGCTATCCCATAAATAGACCGGGGTTCCCCCCTAGCCTAACCCACTCTCTAGCTAAAGAGTATGGGTTGAGAGGGGGAATTTTGCCGTGAAATTTCGAAAAGGAGAGAGAAAAGATGGATGAAGAAGATGAATACTGCCGCGAGCCATTTATTCCTCTCCTGGTGTCTATCGTCTTTGTTGTGGACCATAGGCTATTTCATCCATGACATGGACGATTAGGAGCCTTTAATCGTGGGTCAAGCCAACGGGCCTTTCGGTTGACCTAGGCCCATACGGGGCGACCGTGACAAGACTTTTCGTTGTCTTTGATGTGACCGACTAGTGTCTGTCGTCCACGCTACGGACGACCGCGTAATTCTGGAAAAAAAAATGAAATCCGAGCATCTATTTCTAGAACTAACTAAAAACAATTCACAGAATTCTACCCTATCGGTCTCCTTTCTTTTTCACGCCCGGTCTGCTAGCTTACTTTTATTTTCATCCTTTGGCCGACTCTATTTCTTGAGTCAGCTTCGAGACACCTGGGAACTGCGACCGTTTGGATGCCGACGCCACGCACCCATCTTATCCTATGCATGTATACGTGGGTCCGTCGTGTACACAAATCATAAATTGCTTGCGTGGGCGAAATTTCAAACACCGCGGTCCTGTGGTTATACTTACGCCATCGTATCTACTACTAACTACTTAGCCACTAAGAGTCTAAGCGTGTCTACTATTACATCAGCTAGCAGTGAAAGTAGGAAAAATATTTGATTCCCCAACCTTTTCTCTTACATAAGCAATACTACATCACACGAATAACATATATACATTAGAGGCTCTCATCTTACTAAATACAGGCAATATACATCCCACAAATGTCGCTCTCGCCCAGGAGTCCCGGGTCCGAGTTGGACCAACTACATTTTACTGTATCTGATCACACCATAGAAATACATACACGAACGCTTAAACATTTTGTCACTAGCTAGAGAAACATACGTATGTGTTTCTTCATACCATCAACCATTCACCTGTAAGGTTACTAGATCTGTGACCTGCTTGTAAAATTACACACGCCGAAGGATCAACAGCACCTCGGTCTTCATAGTACTAGGAATGAGAAAGATTGACCAGCAGTTGCCGGCTTGCGGAGCATGGATCCTTTGAACGCCGAAGGAGCGCATTTTCACCATCCGCGATAGGCTTGTTTTGCTCTTAATTATATCGCCTTGCCATATGCATGAGCTGCCCAGCTGCCATAACACAAAATCATCCGTTAGCGTTCACGACGATAGAGCAAAAGGGAAACAAATTTTGCAAACTGGGAGGGCTAGGCTGAAAGATTGCTGTCACCTCTCAAGTATTAATTTCCACCCAAAGCAAACGTACGCACGTAATTAAGATGGTTCAGAATAGAATACAGCTTATTGCTTCAAAGCTAGCTGCTCCTACATCTGACCAGTTCGTTTAGTCTTTGCGTGTAGCGCGCTAATTTTTCTTTCCTTTTTCTTTTTTCGAGGGAAGCGTGTAGCCCTACACGTAATCCCCAGATCGACGCGTTGCAAACTCGATCGGACCGATGTTGCGTGATAATCCATCCGGACCAAAAGGAGGTAGTACTAGCTAGTCTACTAGTGCGCGGCATGGCAACCGGCCGGTACGAAATAACCGATACCAAATACTCACAGAGCAACTTGCATAATACCAGCGTTAATTAACATAAATATAAGCACGGCCAAAAGAATTCTCTACTGTATGAAAAGCAGATAAAGTTGACATGTCTCACCAGTGTTATCGTCGGTTCGCTCCGCCACGGGTAAAGGTGATGCCACCTTTGACATCGACCACAATATCGCTTACATCAGGTTCGTCGTCCGGACGGTATCTGGCGGCGGACGGCGGCGGCGACGTCCCCATAGCGCGGCCGGCGGGACGATGATCTTGCCTAAGAACAGCAAATCTAGGTAAGATTAGGGAAAAACGCAGCTAGCAGATGGACAGAGCTGGATGCTCTAGTCTGATGGATGTTGCGGCTATAGGTGGTGAAAAGTTGGGACAGAGTGATCTAATATGCTCGTTGCCCTTGGGGCCTGAACATAACAGGGGATTATATAGATAGCGTTTGAGCTGAGGCAAAGTGTGCACGTTACGCCTCCATAATGGGATAAGAACGCCATGTTACCCAAATCCTGGGTACGTACTATAGTAGTAATCCTTCCTTCCTGTGCGCCCTGGATTAGCACAGGCTCTTTCTTCCGGGCGAAGGATGAGACACGTCGGAATGGAGACTTGGTGGGTGATTGTCCCTCCCAGAGACCGCAAACGAATGATTCCTCACACCACTCAGCCACGCATCTGGGCAGCATGTATGACTGCTTGAGACCTTGAGTTATCTACTGTACAACTACTCAGTTGACATGCTTGATGTGCCACGCACCCAGTATATCCATGCTCAGATCGCTGGATTCGACCCCCACGTGTACCCAAGGTTATCATGACTACGTGGGTCCAGCACATCAGTGCTTAGCCACTCACCATGCATCTTTAGATATGTCATGTTGCATTCAGGTCTCATTGGTCCACTTTGCTTGTGCTTTGATCATCAGACTTCTGTTCTAGCGGTTACTCACATAAACTTCGGCTAGGGACAATTTTAGAATAACCATACAAGGACAAAGTTCTACAAAAAAATCACGTACAATCGATACAAAGTTTCTCTTATGGATGTTCAATGAACGTATATAATAAATCAAGAATACAAGAAAATATAATTATCTCTGTAATTACCACTAGGACATATTTTGATATGGGCTGGTTCTTTTGCCTTGTGCAGCTGGGCCAATATGGGCTGGCTTGAGTTTTTCGGCCGGGTTCACATGCAAATTTTACAAGGGCTCCTTCTTGGTTCTGTCGTGGGAATGACCGCGGCAGATGCTGCAATCGGCAGCGAGTAGTAGAACATGGGGCAAGGACGGCCAGCCATCTGCGGTGCGAGATGAGGGCTGAGACACAAGGGTTTACCCAGATTCGGCCCCCCGGAGGGTAAAGACCTACTCCTGCTAGATTGTATTATAGTGAGAGTACAATGGGGCGAGCTCGGCGGCTAGGCTGCGAGTCGCTAGGGTGTATGATGGAATGTGTCTTCTATGCGTCCTCTAGGGAGGTTTATGTAGCCTCACCTCGCTAGGGTTTACAGATCACAACCGAATTAGTTAAGGATTCGGAGATTCTATGACCTAGTCCGACTGGGCCTAGCTACGCTTCTGGGCCTTCAACTTCCAGTCGCTTGAGTCCACGCCAAGTCTTGATCCAGTCGCCGTCCTGCAGGCCCACTCGCTGACGCTTGGGCCAGTAGGAAACGTCCTGCTGGGTATACCCCGGTAGGCATATCCCCATCAGTAGTCCCCGAGGCCGTCATTGATTTGTCGCAGGCGTTTGCTGGCAATCGGAGTATGCGGGTCCAATGCGGACGTCCAGTCGAATCGGCGGCGGACTCCTGAACAAAGGGAAGAACTAGTCATTTTAGTCGCAATAACGACGACCAATCGTGTCGCAGCTCGGCGAGCGGGTCGGCGAATACTTAGTCACTGTCATAGTGATCGGGTCAGCGAGTCGTCGAGTCGCTGGGTAATCCAACGGCAACTTCGGTGTAATTACCGCGTAGTAACGGCTCCCGAAACTGGATGAAGTTGGACCGTCAATTGAGGTCAAACTAGCCGTTGGGTAATCCAACGGTAACTTCGGCGTAATTACCGCGTAGTAACGGCTCCCGAAACTGGCGGGTAGCAACCACTATATAAGGAGAATGATAGGCGGACAGGGAAACGGTTCTTCTTTCTTCCCCCGATCTCGCTCGTCTCCGTTTCCCCATTCTGCACAGCGATCTGAACAATCCAGACACTAGTGCAGAGCCCCCCCTTTAACTCCGGTTGGGAGGGCCCTCTAACAGCGGTTCCCCAACCGCTGTTGAGGGTTCGGTGTTAGAGGGGGGCCCCTTTAACACTGGTTCTTATACGAATCGGTGTTAAAGGGTGGCGCACGTGGGGCTGCCGCAGGCCTCAGCCCCCCCTTTAACACCGGTTCGTATCTGGAACCGGTGTTAAAGGTTCTTCTGCCGCGGCAGAACTCTGCCGCGGCAGGAAAACGGCCTAAATCTCTGCCGCGGTAGACTTCTGTCTCTGCCCTGTTCTGGGCGTATTTCTGCGGGAGGGGGGGAGCGAGGGGGAATCGATCGGGAGCGGTATACACATAAATCGTCATCGGTACATACGAGTACATGAATAATTCAGCAACTATTATTATACACAAACATCATCATCGGCGCATACATCGTCATCGGCACATATACATCGTCATCGTTCATTTTGGTGGATATCTAAAGAGTTCTCCGCCAGGCGTGACGACCTCATCAAGTATGAACCCCGCCAATTCCACTTGAATGGCTCGTATGCGTTCAAATGGTAGGAGTTGGTCCCGCATCCGTTCGATCTGAATATATATGAAGAATGGGCCGTCAATATATATATAAGAATAAAACTTAACACAATTGATGGTAATAAAATAATGTTGTGGACTTTGTTTACTTACTCTAAGTTGTTCTAGTGCGGCTTGGCCCGTCGCACATATCGTGTTGCGAATGAACTCGCAAACATAGTACCCACATAAGTTATTGCCGTGTCCCTGATGCGCGCACTTTACGAGAATAGAGAGTTCAATCAAAATAATAATCAATAAAGCATGATATAATGGAATTAGAAGCTAGCTAGTATTACTTACATTTTGGTCTACAAATTTTAGTTCTTCTGACCATTCACCCACGGCCCTGCCCGTGAACCTTTTTCAAACCCTGTCCGGCAAAGAAAATGGATAAAGGAGTAATTAATTACTTATTGTCACGAAAGTTGCCGATCTAGTGCGATAATATGATTGAAATTACCTCTGGAGCATCTCTCTAAAGTTTGCCCATATCTCTTTTTCTTTTCGTAACGAGTCCATGACAAGGACTTTTCCTGAGTCGGGTTGAATGACTAGCAAAATAAAGTGGAACCTACGCACGCATAACTCATCATCAGTTACACTTAACATCGAGTAAGCTGAAATAGAATGTGTACAAGAGAGAGGGTAACAGTACTCACGAGAAGTTGTAAGGCAATAGTATTTCCCTTTTGGTTTGTTGTCTCAGTAAAGACGTTAGCAAGTAATCTTCTGTTTGCCCGGGTTTGGTTTCTACCACTTCTTCATGAACTCTATTTGGGTCAACGAACCCAATGTCAAAAGGGCCTCCTTTCCTGCATTCCATAACCTTTTTCCTGCATAATAGTATATACATATATGGTGAGCATATATATATACATGCAATTAATAAAGTGAATGAGATGAGATATAAATTATAGAAATAGTACTTACACACAATAAAGGCTAATGGCAGCTTTGTCGAGTTCCTTCTGATTGAATAGAAAATGCAAGTCTTGAATGTTGAAGTCGATCGCGTCATCTCTGCAGAAGAAAATATCATCTCTTATATACGACGTGATTCATTCTACCTTTCTCGTCTTGCAGAAATGAAGGTACCACTTGTGCAATTTTCGCATCTTTGTTGGTAGATTCTTGAGCTCCTCTTTCTTGACGAGATTCTTCCCATACTTTCATGGATGTATGGGGTTGGCATCGCATTTGGGCAAGTTGTCTCCCATGACGTTCAAGTATGCAATGTAAGTCATCCCCATCTCATTGGCCTTTCTTTGTAGCTCTGCCTCGTAATCATTTACGGGAGGAGCGTCCCGTGTGTCGAACATTTGGAGCGGGGCACATGATTGGTTTTCCTGCTCTCCGAGCATGGGAACTGTTTTCTGGGGTGCCTCACGACTACTACTTTCAGTCTCCCTGCGGCGCCATGCATCCGCCTTCAAAATCTGGCGCTCGTAGTCCGGCACAAGTGGGGTTTCAGGTTTCACAAGATTTTTGTAAAACTTCTCCACCACCGCCGGATCTATTTTCTCCTTTGGCTCGGCCCGTCTAGGTGCAAAGAATTTCTTGACCTATTCTTCCGAGATCCTATTGGTCTCCTCGTCGCTGTGATTCCACGGTAAAACCGGCAATGGCTTGGCGGAAGGCTGTGGGACGTAGTTTTTTGAACTCTTTGGCGTATGGTTTCCTGCGGATTTCTTTGTGGCAGTGCTACTGGTGCTCTTCGTGGCAGTGCTCTTCCGCTTACGCTGAGGAGATGGCTGACAGGCCGGAGATGGCTGCCGCGCAGGAGATAGCTGAAGCGGCTCAGACTGCTGACGCTGCGGAGACGGCGGGGGTGCCAGTGACCTCCAATTTGGAAGCACAATGTGTTCCTTCTTCCAAAGAATGGTTGTTTTCACTGCAAATTTGAGTTGAGTTTCCCCTTCACCTGTAGCATGGTCAAGCTGTGCTTCCTCATATTCCTTCACAACCTCATCCACCCCGACAATAGCATGGCCATCTGGAATCGGTCGGCAGTGGTAAGTTCCACCAGTTACAGGAGGTAAGGCATAGCCGACAATCACCTTAATGGATAAGCCCATTAATCTCACATGCAACTCAGCGTGTTCTCTCTCCGTGATCTCATCCATGGGGTATCGAGGACCTGTCATTTCAAGCGTGGGCTGCATGTTCTCCGTGAAAGCCACACTGCTTTTCCGCGCAGAGTCTGGGCCGCCGGCAGCTTCCAATGCAGGCTCTTCGTGCCGCTGAGATGGGCCGGTAGCTTGATGGCTCTGTTGTGCATTCACTTGCGCCTGCAGCGCCGCAAGTGCATGTTCTATCTGTGTCATCCGCTCTGTACGCTCTTTTTCTTTTCTGCCGCGCCATCTGTAAGATTCGCTCCAGTCGGCAAACCCATCCTTCCACGTCATACCCCATGTGCCTCGTGCATGTCCAGGGTGTTCTTTTTTACCGATGGCGCGTGTGAGCTGGTCATTCTCTCTGTCGGGATGGAAGATCCTGGTGGATGTTTCCTCGTATGCCGTGATGAGTTCAGTGACGGGTTTGGCAAGGAGGGTTGGGAAGATACACAATCCTGTTTCTGGGTCCAACCTTGCCCCGATTTCGTAGAACCAAGTCTTTGCACGTAGGTCCTACCCATCTGTCTGGGGTGTGATCCCTCTCTCGCGCAGGGCCTTCTCAGCTTCCTCCCACTTAGGCCTCTGAGATATGTAGCCACCTGAGCCCGTCCTCTGGTGATATTCCTTCTTCAGGGCATTAAGCGTATTGGTTTCTGACCTCTTTTTAGCTATAGCACTTTTTTATATGTCTCAAATTCGGACTAGTGAGGTCTTATCTTCGCATAATATGCGTCTTCGAAATTTGGAGTCTCGCCAGATTTGACAAATTTGTTCAATTTTGTCTTCCAGTTGCGGAAAGCGTCAGCCATCTTCTTTAGAGTCCACTCTTTGACCTTTTCCTTTATAACCGGGTTGTTTTCATCCTCCTCTGGCGGAAGGGTGAAATTTACCAACAACAAATTCCAAAGCGTTTCTTTGGATCTGTCATCAACAAAGGTACCGTCGCCCTTCTTTGGCTTATTCCAATTTTCAATTATGATTGGGATTTGGTCCCTAACAAGAACTCTAGCCTGACGTACAAATTTGTCTGCGGCCTTTTTGGGCTCCATCGGCCTGCCATCAACATGGACTGCTTCGATCGTGAACTTGACACGATCTTTCAACCGCTGGCTTGCGCCTCGCTTGCTCTTTTTCGTAGAAGAAGATGGTTGCTGGCTGGTCGATCCAAAGGGCTAAAAGAAGAAAGAAGCGTTAATTAATACATGTAGAAGAAGATTGTTGGTGGAGGTCAGCAGAGGCTTAATCAATGCATATACCTCGCCGGACTTTGTAACAATTAAATTGCGTTCACCGGAGTCTTCATCTTCTCCATGACTAGTACTTGAGCTGTCGTCATCATGTCCCTCCAAGTTCAGATATTGTGAGGTGTCCTCATCAATAATGTTCTCCATTATTTCTTCTTCTTCAAGGTTTCTACTAAGTGGATCCATAGTTTCTAAAACAATAATATTATCTAGAGTAAGAGTGTAAACATTCAAGTGGACTTGGATTCATACACAAATATACATATTATTCATACAAAAATACACAAATAAATACACAAATGAGTCAGAGGTCCAATTTGTATACAAGTTTTAATCTATGCATGTAGTACAATTTATCGAGCAAACAAGTTTATAGTAAGAAAAACCACGGAAGTCTGCTGCAACAAAAACCGCGGAGAACCTAAACTTTGCCGCCGAAGTCAATGAACCAAGATCAGGATGAGTCAGAGCTCCACAACGACGCCCCCAAGAGGGTAACGACCAACGAGACCTATGGTAAAGGGTTTTCACCTGGAGCCCTGTGACGAAGAAGGTAGCAGCATCGACGGCCCTAGAGACCTATGGTAAAGGGTTTTCCCCATCTTCGGCCCCGCCCGTTGTCCCCAAGATAGGCCCCAGACCGAGGAGAGAAGCCACGACGCTCACCAAAGAGCTGCCCGCGCAGTCCACCTTCTTCTAAGGCCGCCACCGACATTGCGAACTCTAGCCACCACTCCGACGACCAACGACACATCGCATCGCCGAAGAGAGGGACGCCGTGCCATCGTTGCCAGCGGACACACCTGCAACCCGGGAAGGACCATGCATACCCCGACATCGATGGCATACTATACCGCCATGGCCACCACCGGAGCTCGCACCACCTAGGCCGCCCCTACAACCGAGAGGGGAGGTCGTCCCCGTACACTAAACTACACTAAATAACCCTAAACTAATACTAACTAATTAACTAAATAAAATACTAACTAACTACTAATAATTAACACTAAACTAACCCAAAAAAAGATACTAAACTAATACTAACTAATTAACTACTAATAATTAACTACTAAAAAGATACTAACTAATACACTAAACTGCTAATAATTAACTAATACTAACTAATTAACACTAAACTAACACAAAAACTAACAAAATAAAATACTAATAAACTAGCTAGTACTAATTACCTCTACGGGCCGGGGCGGCCGGCCGGCGGCTGGCAGCGCGGGTGGCGGGCGGCGCCGGTATGGTGGAGGCGCGGCTGGGGAAGCGCGGGGCGCGGGCGGCGGCTGGCGCGGGCGGAGGCTGGCGCGGCTGGGGAAGCGCGGGGCGCGGGCGGCGCGCAGAACCGGTGCGGGGGACGGCGGCGTGCGGCAAACGGGCGGCGGCTGGCGCGGGAGGAGGCGGCGATGAGAGACGTCGGGGCGGCGCGAGGACGACGGACGTCGGGGCGGCGCGAGGACGACGGACGGCGATGAACGACGTCGGGGCGGCGCGAGGACGACGGACGCGGCGGCGGACAGCGCGCAGGGCAGCGATGGACCAGTGTTAAAGGGGGGGTGGTGCGCGCGGGAAACAAAATAAATGCCCCCTTTAACACCGGTTCGTGGCTGGAACCGGTGTTAAAGGGGGGGACATTTATTTCATGCATTAAAGGGGCATTTTTAATTCAAAAAATATGATATGAATTTAGAAAATTCATATCTTTTTCATTTCAACTCAGAAAAATATGAATAATATATCATAATTTTCAGAAAAATAATATCTATCCATTCATGTAAATCATTTTATATTTACTTTACATGAAAATTTTCAAAATAATTAAAACACTTACATATAAATTTTGATTATTCAATTCAAACAAAAATAAATTGTTAAATCCTAAAACTTTGAACATAAGAAATATTAAGCATCTAAAAAATGATTTTTATTAGATCAAATCATATTTTAATGCCGCTTCTTTTGTATTAACATTTTTGAATTGATTGGATATTTAAATGTCGCATCTTGTGTATACACTTGAATCTCACCAGGCCTCGCTTAACTTGCATTGTTTTTTGATAAAATAGCATATTGTGAACCTAAAAATGATTTTTGTAAAAAATCATGAGCATCGTATCATGTACTTGTAGTTCATATCTGACCCACTTCCTACCGATTCGGTAGGAATTTGTCTTTTTTACCAGAGGTGGACAGAAAGGTTTCAGATCCCCCTGTTGGTACATTGTGCATATAAGGTGGTCTAGTATTTTTGTAAAATGTGTTGGTGGTTTTTTGAATTAGCCATTTGGTGGTTGCTTCACAAAACCGTCCGTTTTTTATGCTCGGAAAATGGAAAATGCCTTTTTGGTGCGATAAAAAGGAAAACTTCCTCTTGCAACATTGTTTGACATGCCATGATGCACATGTATGCACAATATGGCCATATTATCACAAACTATGCCTTGATTCTAGCCATAACATTGGTCATTTGACCCGAAAGCCAAGAAACCTCGAATGAGATATGTCATTTTGTGAAGGTTTTTTCGAGACATAATCAATATACCAGATAAAGCCGAACTAATAGCCAACTAATAGTAAGTTACATAAAGCCGAACTGGAACTAAAAATTAAGATACATAAAAGAACTGAAAATTAAGATACATGGCCAGATTAAGTAACAATCGGCCGAACTTGTTTCGGAATGTTGGAGTGATTCAGTCATGCTCCTGCCTACACCTGTAATACTCACCACTATAGTCGTCGTACTCGCCGCCGCCGTCATCGCTGTCGTCGTCGGGGTCGCCGTAATTGAACCTCTGGAGAGTACACGTGGGCTGGACTTGAGGGTAGCGCGTGGGCTGGACTTTAGGGTAGCGCAGACGGGGGTTAGAGTCGGCGGCAGTGTCATAGGCCATGACGCTCTGGAGAGTCCGACCGCGCCACCATAGCCGACGGCCGGCCTCTTTGAAGTTAGGAGGAGGTGGGCCGTCCTCCTCGTGCCTGGCGAGCGCCCTCTCACGCCGATCCACGAAGAAGGCTTCCCAAGTAGGGAAATAGTCGGGATGCCATCTGGGATTCCTCCGCTGCTCCGGCGTGAGCTCGAAGTAGTAGTGGTTCGTGATGGCCATCCGGCGCGCCACACCTAGAGGAACAGGAGGAACCGGCACACCTCCGACGCTCAGCATCCAGCCGACGGGGACACAGTAGCCCGGCGGGCAGGGGTAGTTCGAGGCGCAAAGCGCCTCCGCCTCCCTGGGGGTTAGTGCTACGGTGGAAGCCATGGGAAAGAGAGTGATGAGGTTGCAGATATGAGTCTAGAGATGTGCAATGACAATGGAGGCCAACCCTACATATATATATAGTGAACTAGCGGGAAGAACTGGAGGGAAGAACTGGCGGGAAGAAAAATGGCGGGAAAAAAATGGCGGGAAGAAGAACTGGCGGGAAGAAAAATGGCGGGAAAAAATGGCGGGATGAACCTTTAGTCCCGGTTGGAGACACCAACCGGGACTAAAGATGAACCTTTAGTCCCGGTTGGAGACACCAACCGGGACAAAACACGAGTCAGCACTAATAATAGGGGTGAGTGTCGACATTATGTCGTGCGGCGTGTACCTTGTCCCGGATGGTGTCACCAACCGGGACTAAAGATGAACCTTTAGTCCCGGTTGGAGACACCAACCGGGACTAAAGATGAACCTTTAGTCCCGGTTGGAGACACCAACCGGGACAAAAAACACGAGTCAGCACTAATAATAGGGGTGAGTGTCGACATTATGTCGTGCGACGTGTACCTTGTCCCGGATGGTGTCACCAACCGGGACTAAAGATGAACCTTTAGTCCCGGTTGGAGACACCAACCGGGACTAAAGATGAGTGTCGACATTATTTCGTAAGTGTCGACACTATGTCGAGCTGCTTGTACTATAAATAGGCATCCTTGTGAGTCCAGTCCTCCAGCCAGTTTGAGGCTATGCCTTACCTCCTTTCGAGAGCAGGGACACCACTACGGCCAGTTTCAGGGAGATGCCGACGGAGCCCAGTCCTCCGGCATCTCCGAGAAACTGGTCATAGAGGCACTCCCTAATATGTGAAATTAGTTAGCTCCCAGGTGTATTGATCTAGTTAGAGAAGTTACAAAGCTGCAAGATGGTTTTCGAGAGCAGGGACACCACTACGGCCAGTTTCAGGGAGATGCCGACGGAGCCTAGTCCTCCGGCATCTCCGAGAAACTGGTCATAGAGGCACTCCCTAATATGTGACCGCGCGCGTTTGGAGATCAGATCTTAATGGTAAGTACGAATCGGGATAACTTCTTCTCATAGTCCCGGTCCATCCACAAAACATGACTAACACTCAAGACATGTATTAATATTAAAAACATGAACTAGACTTACATAATATGAGCATGAACTTCTTGGCATATGTCCTTCCTTATGATCGCTTCAGACGTAACCATGGAGCATCTTCTTTACTTAACGGAATGCTTGGGTCAGTTTTCACTGTGAAGGGCGGTATTTCATCAACCTTATTATAATCTTCTGACATGTCTGTCTTGTCCTCGATTCCCACGATGTTTCTTTTTCCTGAAAGAACTATGTGACGCTTTGGCTCATCATATGATGTATTCGTTTGCATATTTTTTCTTTTTTTTGGTCTGGAGGACATGTCCTTCACATAGAAAACCTGAGCCACATCATTGGCTAGGACGAATGGTTCGTCTAAGTTCTTCATAAGATTGTTGAGATCCACCGTTGTCATTCCGTACTTCTTGTCTACCTCAACCCCTCCTCCTGTTAGCTTGACCCATTTGCATCGAAACAAGGGGACCTTAAAATTAGGTCCATAGTCAAGTTCCCATATCTCCTCTATGAACCCATAATACGTGGTCTTTTGCCCATTGTCTTCTGCTGCATCGAAGCGGACACCACTGTTTTGGTTGTAGCTCTTTTTATCTTGGCCTATCGTGTAAAATGTATTCCCATTTATCTCGTACCCTTGGAAAGTACATACAGTCGAAGAAGGTGTCCTGGCCAACAAGTACAGCTGATCCCCAACAGTGGTGTTATTCGTGAGAAGTCTTTGCAGCCAGCCGCCAAAACTCGCCATGTGTTCACTTATAATCCATTCATCAGACTGCCCCGGGTGTTTGAGGCGTATTAAATTCTTGTGTTCATTGATATACGGGGCAACCAAGATAGATCTTTGTAAAACTGTGTAGTGTGCTTGATTGAGAGAATGCCCGTCCCTACATATCATTGCTTTACATCCTAGGGTGCCTTTTCCACGCAGTCTTCCCTCATGTCGTGATTCTGGAACACCAATCGCCTTAAGGTCAGGAATAAAATCAACACAGAACTCAATGACCTCCTCTGTTACATAGCCCTTGGAGATGCTTCCTTCTGGCCTAGCACGGTTATGAACATATTTCTTTAAGACTCCCATGTACCTCTCAAAGGGGAACATATTGTGTAGAAATACAGGACCGAGAATGGCAATCTCTTCTACTAGGTGAACCAGGAGATGCGTCATAATATTGAAGAAGGATGGTGGGAACACCAACTCAAAGCTGACAAGACATTGGGCCACATCTGTTTGTAACCCTGGTAGGCTTTCTGGATCGATTACCTTCTGAGATATTGCATTGAGGAATGCACATAGCTTCACAATGGGTACTCGAACATTTTCAGGTAGAAGCCCCCTCAATGCAATCGGAAGCAATTGTGTCATAATCACGTGGCAGTCATGAGACTTCAGGTTTTGGAATTTTTTCTCTGCCATATTTATTATTCCCTTTATATTCGACGAGAAGCCAGACGGGACCTTGATACTGCTCAGACATTCAAAAAATATTTTCTTCTCTGCTTTGGTAAGAGCGTAGCTGGCAGGAGTTAAGTGGCATCGTTTACCCTTCTCGTTCTCAGGATGCATAGGCTCTTCAGGGGCCTTCAGATGTTGCTGGTCCTGCCGTGCTTCCGGTGTATCTTTTGTCTTCCCATACACTCCTAGAAAGCCTAGCAGGTTCACGCAAACATTCTTCGTCACGTGCATCACGTCGATTGAAGAGCGGACCTCTAAGACTTTCCAATAGGGTAGGTCCCAAAATATAGATTGCTTCTTCCACATGGGCGCGTGTCCGGCATCATCATTCGGAACAGATAGACTGCCAGGACCTTTTCCAAAGATTACTTCTAGGTCTTTGACCATACCAAATACCTCCTCACCGGTACGGAGGACAGGCTTCCTCCGGGGTTCTGCCAGACGTTTGAAATGCTTGCCTTTCTTTCTTACTGGATGCAGGTTCGGAAGAAATCGGCGATACCCTAGGTACACAACCTTCTTACATTTATCCAAATATACACTTTCAGTATCATCTAAACAGTGTGTGCATGCATTGTATTTCTTGTTTGTCTGCCCTGAAATGTTACTAAGAGCAGGCCAATCATTGATGGTTACGAAAAGCAATGCTCGTAGGTCAAATGGCTCCCCTTTGTGCTCATCCCACATACGTACACCTGGTTTGGCCCACAGCTGTAAAAGTTCTTCAACTAATGGCCTTCGGTACACATCAATGTCGTTGCCGGGTTGCCTCGGGCCTTGGATGAGCACTGGCATCATAATGAACTTCCTCTTCATACACAACCAAGGAGGAAGGTTATAGATACATAGGGTCACAGGCCAGGTGCTGTGACTGCAGCTCTGCTCACCAAAAGGATTCATGCCGTCTGTACTTAGACCAAACCTTAAGTTCCTTGCGTCACGTGCGAAGTCCGGGTACTCTCGCTCGACTTTTCTCCACTGTGACCCATCAGCGGGGTGTCTCAACATCGCGTCTTTCTTACGGTCTTCCATGTGCCATCGCAACAACTTGGCATGCTCTTTATTTCTGAAGAGACGTTTTAACCGTGGTATTATAGGAGCATACCACATAACCTTGGCGGGAACCTTCTTCCTAGGGGCCTCGCCCTCAACATCGCCAGGATCGTCTCGTCTAATCTTATACCGCAGTGCAGTGCATACCGGGCATGCATCCAAACTCTCGTACTTCTCACCGCGGTAGAGGATGCAGTCATTAATGCAGGCATGTATCTTCTGCACGTCTAATCCTAGAGGGCAGACAACCTTCTTTGCTTGGTATGTACTGTCGGGCAACTCATTATTTCTTGGAAGAAGATTCTTCATTTTTACCAACAACTTTGAAAATGCGCTGTCAGTCACACCATTCTCTGCCTTCCATTGCAGCAAATCCAGTGTGGCACCTAGCTTTTTGTGGCCATCTATGCAAGTTGGATACAACAATGTTTTGTGATCCTTTAACATCTGCTCCAGCTTCTCCTTCTCCTTTTCAGTTTCACATTCTTCCTTTGCATCAGTAATGGCCCGACCAAGATCGTCATCAGCGGGCCCATCTGCTCCCTCTTGATCTTCATTATCTACCTCCGTTGCATTATCATCATATTCAGGATACATATTATGATAGTTTTCATCATCCTCTTCTTCTTCGTTGTCTTCCATCACAACCCCTTTTTCTCCGTGCTTGGTCCAACAATTGTAGCTGGGCATGAAACCGGATCGAAGCAGGTGGGCATGAATGGTTCTGGTATTTGAGTAGTCTTTCTTGTTCTGACAGTGAACACACGGACAGCACATAAAACCATTGTGACCATGGTTTGCATTAGCCACAACGATGAAATTTTGGAGGCCCGTAATGTACTCGGAAGTGCGGCGGTCACCGTACATCCATTGCCGATTCATCTGCATTAATATGTAGTATATATCAAAAAATAATAGGGAGATGACCATTTATATATATAGTACATCAATGACACATGAAACTATAGTTGCCGACCTCGACCGAGACGGAAAGAGAAACAAGAAAGCTTATTTTGAGCTCTCGGGCATTTCACCGAACACCTCTAGTGCATATGAAAAAAACACAAACTAGCACTCTTCACACCCTCTTGCTAGGCTCCAAAATGTGAAAGAATGGAAGAGTGGGGTGTGTGTGGGCTGGGGTGGTGTCTTATATAGCCCCCCCCTTTAACACCGGTTCATGCCACGAACCGGTGTTAAAGGGGGGGGGTGCGCGGGCCACTGCTGCAGGGACCTTTAACACCGGTTCGTGGCACGAACCGGTGTTAAAGGGGGGCTCCTATTTTTCCGCAGGGGCCACGCTGGTACGGCCCCCCTTTAACACCAGTTCGTAGAAGAACCGGTGTTAAAGCCCTTTTTCGGGATCAACAAAAGACCTTGTTTCCAGTAGTGAGAGAGCTCCGACCCCCACGAATTTCCAACCGATGGCCCCCTCCACCAAGCCATGGGGCAGATCCAAATGCACTAAGGCGCTACTGGCATCCTTCAAGGAGGCCGGGATCCTCCGAGCCGGCAGATGGCGCATCCCCGCGACCGGAAAAGTGACTCTGGATCCACGCGAGGGAGAGTTCATCTGCTTCACCAGCCACCTGGAGCGGGGGCTGGGCTTCCCAACTTCCCTCTTCTTCTGGCGTTTCTGCGCCTATTACGGAATCCAGCCATCGGATCTGGGTCCGCATAGTATTGAGCAGCTCGCCATCTTCGTGGCGTTCTAAGAGTGCTATCTGGGCTGCAGGCCCTACTTTCCCCTGTGGCAAGACTTGTTCCACGGGAGAATCAGCCGTGAAGAGTCAGGCGGCCCGATGCTAGCTGCGGGCGGCCTGACATTCCAGCTGAAGTCGAAGGCATCGTTCTTCGACCTGATGCTACCCGCCAAGGCGGCGAACGAATGGAAGAAGTCCTGGTTCTACGTCACCGAGTCGACTCTAGACGGCAAAGTGGCGCTTCCAAGGTACTCCGCCGATCGGCCTGAACCGCGTCGGCTCCAGGTCGCCAAGCTCCCGCTGGATCAGCGGATGGTTATCAACAAAATGCTGCAGACCATCCGCGGCCTGAAGAAGAAGGGCCTCCAGACCATCAACCTCTACAACTGCTAGTTCGGGCGGCGGCTCGTGCCCTTGCCCCGCCGCGACCACTACATGTATGAGTATATGGCTAAGGACGATCCGACGAAGTCCTCCCTCGCTGAGTGGAAACTTGAAGACTACACCTTGGCCCTGAAGAAGATCACCCAGGCGGTGTATCTTGACGCGAAGGCCGGGGTCGCACCCTATACTGCAAGGCACCTGGCTTCGACGGTAAGCCGTCATTTTGTCATCACTCGCAGTCGCAGATGATGCATTCGCGGTTGTGCTGACGTTGTTTTGTTTTTATTGCAGTTGTTCCAAGTGGTAGAAGGGTGGCTTCCACCCACAGACGACGAGAACTCGAGCTCGTCCGTCCAAGACGGGAGCCAGTCATCGCCTGCCAAAGGTGACGCCGAGAGCGACGAGGGTGATGACGACGACGACGACGAAGACGAGCCCGTGGAAGTCACTGCCCCCACAGTTTGCAAGACCCGCGGGCAACACCAGCGCGAGCTCGAAGCGAGTAAAAGCCTCGAGCCTCACGATGATGACGACGACGAGCTTCCCGAGCACACCTCACATCATGAGGCCACACCGTCGAAGAAGAAGAAGAAGGTTCTGTCAAAGAAGAAGGCGAAGCCGGCGAAACAGATGTCTCCGCCCCGATCCGCGACCAGTTCCGACGCCACCAGCTCGGCTGAGGACGCAGCGGCGCGCGTGACCGTGGCACTAGACGCTGCTGCCCCCATGGACGAGGTGCCTCTGGCATCGTTACCACCTCCATTCGCCCCGGTCTTTGGTTTGGGGGCTGCTCCAGCCGCAGCAGCCTCGCCTCCGAGGGAAGCTTCCGCAGCAGTTATCACGGAAGCTCCTGTCGTGGCTTCATCTTCGAAGAAGCCCTCAGTGTCTTGGGCACACGATGTGTTCGAGACGGTCCTCACTTGGAGGTTGGGGACCGAGTTGGAAAAGCCGACTAGCATCCGCACCGGTCTGCGGTTCATACCAGTCGCCAAGTGAGTGTTATTCATCTGCTTGTTTTTCGTTGTAGTCGGACAGTCTTATTCATATCGTTGTTTCACAGGACTGGTGTTAAAAAGATCGGCCATCCCTCCGTGGCCAAGGTTCCGCCAGTCACCGCCGAGGCGGACTCCTCGCGGAAGAGGAAAGCCGATGAAGTCTCTGCTCCCGCCGAAGGCGTCAAGAGGTCGAAGGGCGACGACATCGTCACGGTCTCTGATGACCCGGCGGTTTCTCCAAACGATCATCCGACTACCGCGAACGTGGCCTCAAAGAGCAAGGAGGGTGTTGGCTCACCCGATGTGGCCGAGCCAGATCCGAGTGGCGCGGCGGCGTCTGCGGCGACCTTCCCTCGCTTCATGGCGAAAGCAGCCGCAGCGAGTGGCTCGGTGCCGACGAGCCGGATGCCTGGGGTCGCCGAAGTGGAGGTTGAGCAGCGTCGCGGCCATACTCCGGTCGTGCTTGCGTCTGTGGATGCGCTGGAGCTTCACGGCATGCTAGGTGTGTAGGGTTCGCAGCATAGAAAACAAAAAATTTCCTACGATGTGAACTATGTACCAAGATCTATCTATTAGATACAAACAACGGGCGGATGTATATCCGTAGAGAACATACCCTTGAAGACCGATAAAGCTTAACGAGTTCAACTCGTGGTTGATGTAGACGATCTCTTGCCGATCTCAAGATCGAGAGGAAGTCCTAGCGCCGCAAATCAGCAGCGCATCCGTGCTCGCACACACGTTCGAGGCACCGAGCAACCTCCGCCTCCTCGCTCCAGCGATGCAGCGGAAGCGCGACTCTTTCTTGCCGAATAGCCACCGGGAACATGTATCTCGCTAGTCCGAGACCATGGGGGATAAATTCTAGAGGGGGAGAGAGATCCTTCACGAGGAGGTGTGAGTGAGAAGTGAGAGGAGGGGCTCCTTTTATAGGAGGAGGGGGGCACCCAAGGGGGTGGCCGCCGGCCATGGGGCCCTCCTATATTCATGTGGGTGGACACTCCACTCACAAAAATCCATTCATTGCCTCCACTCAAAATCCCACTCAAACTTGCCATTAAATTTCCACCAAATTTAATGCAAACGCTCATTAAATAAAACTCTTTTATTTTATTCAGAATTTTGTCAATTACTTTAATGACAAACATTCACAAATAACCCCTTGCTAGAATTCTATTTCACATGCATAACCACTTTATGCAATTTCACCCGAAAACCTGTTTCGGTATCTAGTGAAATAAATTCCTGCGCTTGTTCATTCTTTCGGCATGAAAATTTTGCTCCAATTGGATGTTGGTGTCTCTTAAGTGTGTCAACCTCCGGTTCGTGAATAATGCGGACATGATCGAGACCCCTCTCGGATCAATAATCAGAAGCGGGATCTGGAGACCCATACTGACTCCCACACATTCAACGATGACTTTCTTGTGATCGTCGGAACCTTTTACGCTAGTATCTTAATCCCTTTGTTTCACGATATATTACATGTCCGAGATTCGATCATCGGTATCTCCATACCTAGTTTGATCTTGTTACTGACATGCACTCTTTTCTCGTTCCCGTGATATAACATTCTAGTGATCAAATCACTTGCTTGCAAGCTAATCAATGTGATATCACCGAGAGGGCCCAGAGTATATCTATCTGTCATCGGGATGAACAAATTCCACTCTCGATCCATGAGCCTCAACATAACACTTTATTAGTTCTGAATCCATCTTTATAATCACCCTGTTATGGTGTGACGTTTGATGTTATCAAGAAACTCTTCCGGTGTTAGTGATTGACATGATCTCATGGTCTAAGGATTAGGATCACTTCGTAAGTTGTTATAGCAATATAAACTCAATGACTTTCATCGTAATGCTATACTTCGGATGAATGTTCATCACACCATTACACTAATGTTGTGATCCCGTTATTAACAACATCCAATGTCCATGATCAGGAAACCTTGATCATCTTGTTAATCAACGAGCTAGTTTATGAGAGAGGCATAACTAGGAACTTTCTGTTTGTTTATTAAACACACATGTATTAATGTTTCCGTATTAATACAATTATAGCATGCAAAATAAACATCTATCATATATTTGGAATACACATAATAAACACTTTATTATTGCCTCTCAGGGCATATTCCCTTCAGTCTCGCACTTGCACTAGAGACAATAATCTAGTTACATAGTGATAAATCTAACAACCATTGAGTTCTGGTGTTGATCATGTTTTGCTCTAGGGAGAGTTTTAGTCAACGGATCTGCTACATTGAGATCCGTATGTACTTTACAAATCTTTATATCTCCATCCTTGACATGCTTGCGGATGGAGTGAAACCGGCGCTTAATATGCTTGGAATGCTTGTGAGACCTTGGCTCTTTGGCATTGGCAATGGCACCATTGTTGTCACAATAGATCACCATTGGGTCCAACGCGTTTGCAACCACTCCTAGTTCGGATATGAACTCCTTCATCCAAACTGCTTCCTGAGCCGCTTCTGAAGCAGCAACATATTCGGCCTCCGTTGTTGATTCCACTACCACAGGTTTTTTGGAGCTCCTCCAACTAACCACTCTGCCATTCATGAGAAATACGTATCCAGATTGAGACTTAGAGTCATCCGGATCGGTGTCAAAGCTAGCGTCAACATAACACTTAGCGACGAGCTCTTCTTCACCTCCATATACAAGAAACATATCCTTAGTTCTTCGTAAGTACTTAAGGATATTCTTGACCGCTATCCAGTGTTCCGAACCTGGATCCGATTGGTACTTACTAGTCAAACTAATAGCATGTGCCACATCCGGTCTTGTACATAGCATGGCGTACATTATAGAGCCTATGGCTGAAGCATAGGGGACTTTGTCCATTATCTCTCTTTCTTCCGCCGAAGCCGGACTTTGAGTCTTACTCAATGTCTTTCCTTGCAACATAGGTAAGAACCCCTTCTTACTTCCGTCCATTTTAAACTTCTTTAAAATCTTATCAAGGTATGTACTTTGCGATAGCCCTATTAGGCGCCTAGATCTATCTCTATAGATCTTTATGCCTAATATGTATGACGCTTCACCTAGGTCCTTCATTGAAAATTTGCTGTTTAGATAACTTTTAACACTGTTTAAAATATCTATATCATTTCCGATCAATAATATGTCATCCACATATAATATCAGAAATGCCACATTGCCCCACTCACTTTCTTGTAAATACAAGCTTCTCCATAAGTTTGGACAAATCCAAACTCTTTGATCACCTCATCAAAGCGGAGATTCCAACTTCGTGATGCTTGATTCAATCCATAGATGGATCGCTGAAGCTTGCACACCTTGTTAGTATCCTTAGGATCGACAAAACCCTTTGGTTGTATCATATACAACTCTTCTTCAATATTACCATTGAGAAACGCGGTTTTGACATCCATCTGCCATATCTCATAATCGAAATATGCAGCAATTGCTAACATAATCCTAACTGACTTTAGCATCGCTACGGGAGAGAATGTCTCATCATAGTCAACTCCTTGAATTTGTCGAAACCCCTTTGCGCGAGCTTTATAGACGGTCACATTACCATCAGCATCAGTTTTCCTTTTGAAAATCCATATGTTCTCCACGGCCTTTCGGTCATGAGGTAATTCCACCAAGTTCCAAACTTGATTTTCATACATGGATTCCATCTCGGATTTCATGGCTTCTAACCATTTGTTGGAATCCGGGCTCATCATCACTTCTTCATACGTCGCAGGGTCATCATTTTCATCAACCATGAAATTCATGACAGGATTTCCGTACAGCTCGGGAGCTGCACGCGTCTTGCTTGACCTGCGAGGTTTGGTAGTACTCTCTTTTGGAGTTTCATGATCATTATCATTAGTTCCCTCTTCAATAGGTGGAGCCAACTCCGGAACAACTTCCGGCGCTGCGCTACTCGCCATACTTTGAAGAGAAGGTTCAATAACCTCTTCGAGTTCTACCTTCCGACTACTCACACCTTTCGCGAGAAACTCTTTCTCTAGAAAGGATCCATTCTTGGCAACAAAAACCTTGCCCTCGGATCTATGATAGAAGGAATACCCAATAGTTTCCTTAGGGTAACCTATGAAGACGCATTTTTCCGCTTTGGGTTCGAGTTTATCCGGTTGAAGTTTCTTCACATAAACATCACATCCCCAAACTTTAAGAAATGACAGCTTAGGTTTGTTTCCAAACCACAATTCATACGGTGTCTTTTCAACGGATTTAGATGGTGCCCGATTTAAAGTGAATGCAGCAGTTTCTAGTGCATAACCCTAAAATGACAACGGCAAGTCTGTCAGAGACATCATAGATCGAACCATATCTAATAAAGTACGATTACGATGTTCCGACACACCATTTCGCTGTGGTGTTCCGGCAGGCGTGAGTTGTGAAAAATTCCACACTCTTTCATGTGAGTGCTAAACTCGTAACTTAGATACTCACCTCCACGGTCGGACCGTAGAAATTTGATCTTTCTATTACGATGATTTTCCACTTCATTCTGAAATTCCTTGAACTTTTCAAAGGTTTCAGACTTGTGTTTCATCAAGTAGATATAACCATATCTACTCAAATCATCCGTGAAAGTAACAAAATAACGATATCCACCTTGCGCTGACACACTCATTGGACCACATACATCAGAATGGATGATTTCCAATAAATCTGTCGCCCGTTCCATTGAACCGGAAAACGGCGTTCTAGTCATCTTGCCCATAAGGCATGGCTCACATGTATCAAATGATTCAAAATCAAGTGATTCCAAAAGTCCATCCGAATGGAGCTTCTTCATGCATTTAACGCCAATATGACCTAGACGGCAGTGCCACATATATGCGGATATATCATCATTAAGTTTAATCCTTTTAGCATCAACATTATGAATATGTGTAACATTATCATCGAGATCTAATAGAAATAAACCATTCATCATCGGTGCATGACCATAAAGATTTCATTCATATAAATGGAACAACCATTGTTCTCGGATTTAAATGAATAACCACTTCGCATCAAACACGATCCAGATACAATGTTCATGCTCAGTGCAGGCACCAGATAACAATTATTCAAGTTTATAACTAATCCCGACGGCAAGTGGAGAGGCAGCGTTCCGACGGCGATCACATCAACGCTTGATCCATTGCCGACACGCATCTTGACCTCACCCCTTGCTAGCGGTCGCTTGTTCCGTAGCCCTTGATTCGAGTTACAAATATTAGCAACTGAACCGGTATCAAATACCCAGGTGCTACTGCGAGCACTAGTCAAGTACACATCAATAACATGTATATCATATATATACCTTTGTTTGCCTTGCCGGACTTCTTGTTTGCCAGATACTTGGGGCAGTTGCGCTTCCAGTGGCCAGTCCCCTTACAATAGTAGCACTCGGTATCAGACTTAGGTCCAACTCGGGGTTTCTTTTCAGGCATGGCAACAGGCTTGCCGCCCTTACTACCCTTCCGTTTTCCCTTCTCGTCTTTCTTGAAACCAGTGTTCCTATTGATCATCAACACTTGATGTTCCTTTTTGATCTCCACTTCTGCAGTTTTAAGCATTGATAGAAGCTCGGGGAGAGACTTCTTCATGCCTTGCATATTATAGTTCATCACAAAGCTCTTATAGCTAGGTGGCAGAGACTGCAGAACACGATGGATGCCTAAGTCAATGGGAATCGTTATTCCCAAGGACACAAGCTTATCGGCGTAACCCGACATCTTGAGTACATGCTCACTAACGGAGTTGTGCTCTTCCATCATGCAGCTAAAGAACTTTTCTAAAGCGTTGTAGCTCTCTACAGCAGCATGTGTGTCGAAAATCATTTTCAACTCACCCATTGTATCAAATGCATTGCCGTTTTCGAAATGCTTTCGAAGTTCCGGCTCTAGCCCATACAATATGCCGCAATGAACTAAGTTGTGGTCCTCCTGACGAGTCTGATAGACATTCTTCTCCTCGTCAGGGGCATCCTCAAAAGGTGGGGGGCCTAGTGGCGCTTCTAGCACGTATTGCTTTTGTGCAGCAGAGAGGAGAATCCTCAAAATCATGGCCCATTCGGTAAAGTTGCTACCGTTCGTTGCTAGTTTCTCTTTCTCCATGAACACATTGAAATTAAAAGAAGGTGGTGCCATCTACAACAGAATTTGTAAAGTTTAGACTAAGTGTATGATAGATTGAGTTCAACTAATCCATATTACGAATGAACTCCCACTCAAAAACGACATCCCTCGTGCCTTTTTGGTGATTACATGAACCAAATCCACTATACCAAGTCCGATCATCA
Source organism: Avena sativa (assembly GCA_916181665.1). Lineage (NCBI taxonomy): Eukaryota > Viridiplantae > Streptophyta > Magnoliopsida > Poales > Poaceae > Avena > Avena sativa. Next base: position 5,233,300 of record OV702289.1, read on the forward strand.
CGTGAGTCGGTATAGCTTCAAAGGCGAGCATCAAATGGGCATCATATCAACTATATGACTCATGCTTAACCTTTCGGTCCGTGTTCCGAGGCCATGTCTATACATGCTAGGCTCGCCAAGTTAGAACCTTAGTATTCGCGTGTGTAACTGTTTTACACCCGAAATATGGTCGTGGATCCAAGAACACCCGATCATCACGTGATGTCTTGGAGCGACGAAACATAATCGGTGCATACTAAAGGATGAACACATTCTTATCTTGATATTTAAATGAGGGATCATCTTATTATGCTAACAAAGCACTAAACAAGCAATATAAGATGCTATCAAACATCACATGTTTATTAGTGAAATGTTATGGTTCCTGCAGATGATCTCTATCATGTGCATCGTGGTATGATCACTATCATACCTATATGTGTAAATCCTAGGTCTATGGAGTTTACACGCTATGTGTGTTGTAAGAGTATCATCTCATACTTCTACTTACAACATCACCATATCATAACACTAGCCCATCAATAATCTAAACTAGATGCCTCTAATTTATCCATTGCAAGTTTTACGTGGCATAGGGCTTTCGAGATAGAACCGCTCTTACCTACGAACATGAACCACAACGAGGATAACCAAAATTTTGACAACTCGTTGCAAAATAGATATTGACTATAGTAGGAGAGACAGACACCCGCTAGCCACTTATGCAAACTAGTTGCATGTCAAGCGTGGAACAGGTCTCATGTGCGAGGACATGTAAAGTTTGTCCGGGCCGCTTCATCCCACTATGCCACCAATATCCAAAATTACAACAAAGGAGCAACAACATGATCATCATCGCCCACATACTCATATGTGTACTACCCGTGTAAAGCATCTACGCATAGATCCGGCTCTGTTACCACTATAGGGTTCGCAGCATAGAAAACAAAAAATTTCCTACGATGTGAACTATGTACCAAGATCTATCTATTAGATACAAACAACGGGAGGATGTATATCCGTAGAGAACATACCCTTGAAGACCGATAAAGCTTAACGAGTTCAACTCGTGGTTGATGTAGACGATCTCTTGCCGATCTCAAGATCGAGAGGAAGTCCTAGCGCCGCAAATCAGCAGCGCATCTGTGCTCGCACACACGTTCGAGGCACCGAGAAACCTCCGCCTCCTCGCTCCAGCGATGCAGCGGAAGCACAACTCTTTCTTGCCGAATAGCCAGCGGGAACATGTATCTCGCTAGTCCGAGACCATGAGGGATAAATTCTAGAGGGGGAGAGAGATCCTTCACGAGGAGGTGTGAGTGAGAAGTGAGAGGAGCGGCTCCTTTTATAGGAGGAGGGGGGCACCCAAGGGGGTGGCCGCCGGCCATGGGGGATGCCCCTCCCCTCCTTCATTCATGTGGGTGGACACTCCACTCACAAAAATCCATTCATATGCCTCCACTCAAAATCCCACTCAAACTTGCCATTAAATTTCCACCAAATTTAATGCAAACTCTCATTAAATAAAACTCTTTTATTTTATTCCGAATTTTTTCAATTACTTTAATGACAAACATTCACAAATAACCCCTTGCTAGAATTCTATTTCACATGCATAACCACTTTATGCAATTTCACCCGAAAACCTGTTTCGGTATCTAGTGAAATAAATTCCTGCGCTTGTTCGTTCTTTCGGCATGAAACTTTTGCTCCAATTGGATGTCGGTGTCTCTTAAGTGTGTCACCCTACGGTTCGTGAATAATGCGGACATGATCGAGACCCCTCTCGGATCAATAATCAGAAGCCGGATATGGAGACCCATACTGACTCCCACACATTCAACGATGTCTTTCTTGTGATCGTCGGAACCTTTTACGCTAGTATCTTAATCCCTTTGTTTCACGATATATTACATGTCCGAGATTCGATCATCGGTATCTCCATACCTAGTTTGATCTCGTTACTGACATGCACTCTTTTCTCGTTCCCGTGATATAACATTCTAGAGATCAAATCACTTGCTTGCAAGCTAATCAATGTGATATCACCGAGAGGACCCAAAGTATATCTATCCGTCATCGGGATGAACAAATTCCACTCTCGATCCATGAGCCTCAACATAGCACTTTATTAGTTCTGAATCCATCTTTATAATCACCTTGTTACGGTGTGACTTTGATGTTATCAAGAAACTCTTCCGGTGTTAGTGATTGACATGATCTCATGGTTTAAGGATTAGGATCACTTCGTAAGTTGTTATAGCAATATAAACTCAATGACTTTGATCGTAATGCTATACTTCGGATGAATGTTCATCACACCATTACACTAATATTGTGATCCCGTTATTAACAACATCCAATGTCCATGATGAGGAAACCTTGATCATCTTGTTAATCAACGAGCTAGTTTATGAGAGAGGCATAACTAGGAACTTTCTGTTTGTTTATTAAACACACATGTATTAATGTTTCCGTATTAATACAATTATAGCATGCAAAATAAACATCTATCATATACTTGGAATACACATAATAAACACTTTATTATTGCCTCTCAAGGCATATTCCCTCCAAGGTGCTGCCATCCAGGTATGTCCAGTCCCCGAGGATCGGGCCACTGAATTTCAGTGGTCGGATTCTTAATGCTTTTATGCCATCCAGTCCCTGAGTGCCTAGTCACTGAATTTCAGCGGGTGGGCACTTAGGAATTTCATTATCCAGTCCCCGAGTGCCTAGTCACTGAATTGCAGCGAGTGGGCACTTAGAAATTTCATTATCCAGTTCCCGAGTGCCTAGTCGCTGAATTTCAGCGAGTGGGCACTTAGGAATTTCATTGTTGTTGACGTTGTAGTGTGTGCGCAGGGCCTGCAGCGCGAATCGGCCGATCGGCTTGCTACAAAGTGTCGCTTGGAGAAGGAACTCGTTGTCGTCTAGGAGACGAACAAGGGGCTTCAAGCAATTGCAGCCGAGGCGGAGGAGGTCCGCCGGGGCCTTGTCCCGGTGGGTGACTTGACAGCGGCTTAGATTGCTTTGAGCGTGGCCGAAAAGCGGGTCGCTGACCTGGAGCGTGAGCTCAAGGAGGCGAGGGCGGAAGCGAGTTCAGCGGAGGGGCATGCGAAAGCTGCTGTTACTTCTGCCGCTGAAGAGCGGAAATTATCTGACACGCTTGTTGCTGGGCTGCAGGATGACCTTTCTTCTCTTCAACGTTTCATCACGGACCTCTGTCGCCCGCTGATTGGTAAATTCTCCTTCACCCAATTCTCGGTGGTACTAACTTTATCGTGATGTTGACAAGTCGCTTACTGTTTATTGATGTGCTGCAGGCCGTATTACTGACAACGTAGAAGAAACGCAGTCGTATGACGTGCGGCAGTGTGTGGCCACTCTGGTCGACTCGGCCGCGTTGTCGGCGACTTGCCTTGGAGCAATAGGAGCATATCTGCAGGAGATATCACCCACGGAGGTGATCCCCAGTGACCTTGTCGAGGTATGGCGCTATCTGGAGAAGGCTCCGTCGGTGGTCGAGTTCATGACACGGTCGGCCTTCCGGCGTGGGGCAGCGATGACGCTCAGCCTTGGGCTTGCCCATTTCCCGGAGGACTTCGACCTCGACGATGTCACGAGCGACTACCCCTCGTCAACGGGCTCGGTGGAGATTGCCGAGGTGCTGAAGCTGACAGACCGGGCCGCGGTGTACTCCGACCGTGTTTGGTCGATGGGCGACCTCATCCCCTATCAAGAGACGGTTGTCGCCCCCAACGATCCTGAGCCGAAGCATCAGGACTTCAAGGTTGAGCAGCTGTTCCATGCGGCGATGGCGGGCGAGCTAACGACGTACCCGTCGAACCCGTACGTTCCCTTCATTCGTAACCGCAGGGGTGACAGCGAGTCTGCATCAAAACCTGCGGAGTAGAAGCGTTGTGCCCTTGGGCGTTAGTACAAGATAACTATTGAACTTTCCTTGTATTTGGAACAACTTGTGTTGTTATAAAGGAAATTCGTGTTGTTTTGTCATTTGTTTTGCGGTTTTGGATTTTGATTGAACGAGTCCCCGAGCGCGTCCGCCCTTTTATGGGGTTTATCTCGTTTATATGTTTGTTAACTTTTAATGAGTTGAGGTCGACTCGCCATGGCTTGGAAAGCCAGTCGCAAGGCGACTCCCAGGGGTGCTCTTTACTTGACCGCTTTCCCAGGAGCGAACGGGGTCGGGTTGCCGAGTCCCCGAGCGTGGTACTTGGTGGTTCTAGTCGCAACTCCAAGGTAGGTGAGGACTAAGCGCGTTTTTGTTAGCGCGTCTCTCCTGCCTGATCTGGAGGATCAGTCGCGTGGCGAGTCCTGGGCGCGCTCTCATACTTGGTGTTTTTCCCTAGTCGCTCGTATTTGGCTGGGTGTCAGTCCCCAAGCGTGGTACTTGGCCGTTCGGTTCGCTGTGCCGAGGATGCGGAGGACCTTGATCGCTGTGAGGAGCGAGTGCAGTTGTCTTGGCTCGTTGAGCCAGTCGGGCTAGGCGACTCCAATGGGGATCCGGGTTGGCATTTTTCGTGGACGTTACGAGGCCTGGAGTTTCCCAGTGCCCTCGTACCGCACTACTTGGCCGCGCCGGTCGCTTTACCAGAGGTTGACTTCTGCGAGTAGCATGATGCTGTTATTACGAGTGCGAGTGGCACAAGACACGGAGAGTAAACACAATTTTCGGTGACCGATCAACTTTATTTCGTAGCGGGTGGAGAGTACATGTATGGAGTTCTAGGAGTAGAACTTCCGTAGGAGGTTTACATTCCATGGCCGCTTGACATCGAGGTTCCCATCCCCTCGGACGTTGGTGAGGTAGTAGGCGTCGTTGCCTAGGACTCGCCCGATGGCGAATGGTCCCTCCCAAGGGGGGAGAGCTTGTGCATGCCCTTCTTGTCCTGGATTAGGCGCAGTACCAGGTCGCCTTCCTGGAAAGTGTGAGTCCTTACTCGCCGGCTATGGTAGCAACAGAGCCCTTGCTGGTAGATGGCAGTGCGGGGGCGAGCTAGGTCGCGTGCCTCGTCGAGCTGGTCGACTCCGTCTTGGCGTGCAAGTTCATTTGTGGCCTCCGTGTAGTTGACCACCCTTGGTGAATCATGCTCGAGGTCGGTGGGCATGACTGCCTCGGCACCGTACACCATGAAGAAGGGGGTGAATCCTCTCGATCTGTTGACGGAGGTGCGGATGCCCCAGATGACGGAGGGTAGCTCCTCGACCCAGCACCTGACGGTGCACTCCAGTGGGACTTGGAGACGTGGCTTCAAGCCGTGGAGGATGCTCTGATTGGCGCGTTCCGCCTGGCCATTGGACTCCGGGTGCGCGACTGAGGCGAGGTCGAGTCGGATGTGGTGTTCCTCGCAGAACTCGGCCATGGCTCCTTTGGCGAAGTTGGTGCCGTTGTCCGTGATGATGCTGTTGGGGAAGCCGTAGCGGTAGATGAGCTCACGGAGGAACTTGGTGGCAGCCTTCCCGTCGCATTTGCGGACTGGCTTGGCCTCCACTCATTTTGTGAATTTGTCGACTGCGACTAGGAGGTGGGTGAAGCTGGAGGGGGCCTTCTTGAAGGGGCCTACCATGTCCATGCCCCATACGGCGAATGGCCAGGTGATGGGGATTGTCTTGAGCGCCGAACTCGGCACATGGGTCTGGTTGGCGTATTTCTGGCATCCGGCGCACCTCTGGACGATGTCAACCGCGTCTGCGTGTGCGGTGAGCCAGTAGAAGCCGTGTCGCATAGCCTTTGTGACCAGAGAGCGGGCGCCAGCGTGGTGGCCGCAGTCGCCGGAGTGAATGTCTTGGACGATTTTGCGTCCTTCGGCGGGTTGAACGCAGTGTTGGAACACGCCGGTCACGCTACGCTTGTGGAGCTCGTTGTTGATGATGACGAAGGACTTGCAGCGACGTGCTATCATCCGGGCGTCCGCTTCTTTCGCGGGCAGGGTGCCTCCCTCCAGGTAGGCGACGTATGGCGCGGTCCAGTCGTTTGGCTCGGCGTTTAGTGCGACCAGGGCTGCTTCTGGCTGCAGCGGGATTCCGATGTCGATCTCCCTTGGGGAGAGACGGAGGGCTTGGTGATGGTGTCGAGGAAGACGCCGGCGGGTGGCGCTAGGCCAGCCGAGCCGATGCGAGAGAGTACGTCGGCCTCCTCGTTCTTCCGCCTGTCGATCCACTCGACGGAGTAGCCTGCGAAGTGTCCACCCAGCTGGTCCACTGCTTGGCGGTATGCTGCCATGGTGGGGGAGACGGCGTCGCAGGTGCCGGCGACTTGCCCAGTGACTAGGTCGGAGTCTCCTTAGTAGCAGGCGGTGGACGTTCATCTCCTTGGCAGCTCGCATGCCGTGGAGTAGCGCCTCGTACTCGACCATGTTGTTGGTGCAGGGGGTGAAGTCGAGGTAGAGGACGTAGCGGAGCTTGTCGCCCTTCGGAGATGTTAGCACGATACCTGCTCATGCGCCGTCCGTGTTCTTGGAGCCGTCGAAGTGTAGGTTCCAGTAATGGAGGTATGGCAGCTTCTATGGCTGCTGGGCATCCTCCCAGTCGGCGAGGAAGTCAGCGAGAGCCCGCGACTTGATCGCCTTGCACGGCTCATACTTGATATTGTGGACGCCGATCTCGACAGCCCACTTGGCGACTCGCCCGGTCGCCTCGCGGTTGCGGATGATATCCTGCAATGGTGCTGAGGAGACGATCGTTATTGGGTGCTCCTGGAAGTAGTGCGGTAGTCGCCGCTGTGCTCTGAAGATCGCGTATACCAATTTCTGGTATTGCAGGTAGCGCTGACGCGACTCGGTGAGGACTTCGCTGATGTAGTACACTGGTCGCTGCACCGGGCGCTCCTTTCCTTCCTCTGGCCGTTCGACGACCATGACGGCGCTGACGACGCGTTCGGAAGCCACGACATAGACCAGCATGGGTTCCTTGTTGACGGGGGCGGCGAGTAGCGGTGCTGCGAGTAGCACCTCCTTGAGATCGTGGAGCGCGTCGTCTGCCTCCTTGTCCCACTAGAAGGTGGGGTTCTTGTGCATTAGGCGGTAGAGGGGCATCGCCTTTTCGCCTAGCCGGGGGATGAAGCGATTGAGAGCCGCGACTCGCCCGGCCAGCTTCTAGACGTCGTGCAGGCACTCGGGTCTGCTGAGGCGAGCGATCGTGTTGACCTTGGCGGGGTTCGCTTCGATCCCGCGCTTGGAGACGATGTATCCCAGTAGCTATCCAGTTGGCACACCAAAGGTGCACTTCCCTGGGTTTAGCTTTATCTTGTATTTCCGCAGATTAGCGAATGTTTCCGCCAGGTCGGTGAGTAGGTCGTTCTGGCGAGCGGACTTTACCACCACGTCGTCGATGTATACGTGGATATTGCGACCAATTTGGCTTGCAAGGCACTCCTGCATGCACCGCTGGTAGTTCGCCCGGGCGTTCTTGAGGACGAAGGTCATGGCAGTGTAGCAGAAGGCTCCAAATGGCGTGATGAACGTCGTCTTCTCTTCGTCCTCGATGGACATTTTGATCTGGTTGTACCCAGAGTAGGCGTCGAGGAAGCATAGCGACTCCGAGCCCATGGTGGAATCGATGATTTGGTCGATCCGCGGGAGGACGAATTGCTTCTTCGGGCAGGCGCTGTTTAAGTTTGTGTAATCGATACACATCCTCTAGGTCCCATTTTTCTTCTCGACCAGGACTGGGTTTGCCAGCCACTTGGAGTACTTGATTGGCCGGATGAAGCCTGCACCGAGTAGACGCTGCACCTCCTCGGCGATGGCTCGGCGGCGCTCTTCATTGAAGGGCCACAGCGACTGCTTGACAGGTCGCACTTTGGGATCGGCGTTGAGTTTGTGCTCAGTGAGTTTCCTCGGGACACCAGGCATGTCAGAGGGCTTCCACGTGAAGATGTCCCTGTTCTCACGGAGGAACTCGATGAGCGCGCCTTCCTATGCTGGGCTCATGCCCATCCCGGTCGTCACCGTCTGGATGGAGTTGCATGGGACCAGCTCGATGGTGCGGGTATGCGTCGCTGCCTCAAAGGCGGTGGAGTTGCCGCCCTCCGAGTTGGGCTTCTTGAGTATGGTGGGGTCGTCGTTGTTGACCCCGCTCGCGTACTTGGCGAGCTCCTCGGCGTGGTTGGCCTCTGCCGCGATGACGGCATCGGTGAGTTCGGCTCCTTTTGCCTCGCACTCGGCGGCCATGTCGGGGTCGCCGTGGATGGTGATGACGCTGCACGGCCCGGGTAGCTTCATCGCGTTGTACGCGTAGTGGGGTGCTGCCATGAACTTGGCGAACGCCTGGCGCCCCAGGACGCAGTGGTAGGGGTTGTCGAAGGGTACCAGCTCGAAGACGATCCGCTCGGTGCGGAAGTTTGCCGGTGTGCCAAAGGTGACTGGCAGCGTCACCTTGCCGTCGGGTACGCCTTCCGACCGGGGACGATGCCGTGGAACATGGTGTAGGTCGTCTCGTTCATCGACTGCGGGAGCTGCAGTCGCCTGATGGTGTCCAGGTACAGGATGTTGATGGAGCTGCCACCGTCCATCAATGTTTTGGGGAGCCAGTAGTCTCCCACCTTGGGCTTGACCACCAGGGCGACTCGGCCCGGATACTCGATCCGTGGCGAGTGGTCCGCGCGGCTCCAAGTGATTGGTTGCTCAGACCAGTTGAGGAACTAGGGGATATCTATCTGGGCCACCCCATTGACGGCGACGGCATGGGCGATGACCTTCTTCTCACGCTTCGTGTTGAAGCCTGTGAAGGTGTGGAGCGAGCCGACGACGCTGCCGAATTTTCCGCCGTTTGGTGGGTTGTTGTCGGGGTCTTCCCGCGCGCGTCGTGCCTTCTCGATCTCCTTGAGAGAGTGGCATTCGGCGGTCGTGTGCGTGGCGGGTTTTCCTTCCCTGCTGTGAAATACACAAGGTTGGTTAAGAAGGGCCGCGGGGTCGAACCTCGGCTTCGCCTTGTAGTTGCCACCGTCGCGGCGTTGTCCCCCGTCGCGCGGAAGCTCTTGGGCTCGCGCTGCGCATATCCAGCATTGGCGACAAAGTCGACTCGCCCGTCACTGCGGCGCTTGCCGGTGAGGAGAGTGTTGCTGTAGCGTAAGTCGGCTCATCTCCCGTTGTCGTGGCCGCTCGTGCGGCGGTGTCCTCCCGACTCATCGTCGGTTTCTTGGTTTGGGTCCTCCTCCGCATACCTTTTTGCGATCTCCAGGAGGTCCGGTATGTTGTCGAGTGTGCGATACGCTCGTTTGAGCTTGGCGACCAGGGGCTCGTAGCGGCACGAGGTCTTGAAGCAGTGGATCGCGGTGTCTGGGTGGATTCTGACCGCGTTGTACCACAGATCTTGCCACCGTTGGACCCAGCTGCGGGTCGACTCGCGGGGCCCCTAGACGCCGTTCCAGGTCCTCGATCGTGGTGGCGCAGGTGTATGAACCCTCGAAGTGCCTTACGAAGGCCTCACGCATCTCCTCCCAGGAGTCGATGCTATCCGCGGGAAGGGTGTTAATCCACTGCCTGCGCGCCACCTCCATCATTAGGGGGAGGTAGCGGGCGGCTAGTAGGTCGGTGTGGCCTGCGATCCCCATCGCCATGAGGTAGGTATCCAGCCATACGGAGGGATCGTACGAGGGGTCGTACTTCTCTATTTCCTTCGGCGCTTTGAAGTTCGCCGGGTATCTTTCTCCTCGAATCATCGGTCCAAAGCACTGGGGCCCGATGCGGCTCAACGACGCCCTCGGTTCACCGTCGCGGCGGTTGGTGAGGGTGTGCCGCAGGTCGTCAGGCTAGCGTGCGCGCCAGCTTTGATTATTGATGATGTGGGTGCGGGCGTCGACGGGTTGTCCGTTGGCGGCGACGAAGTTGGTCGGTGTTGGAGCTGTAGGGGTTCGGGTGGCGGGTAGTTGAGAGTGTTTGACACCATGGGGAGGTCGCTTGAGGCCGCTCTGCTGCCCGATGAACGCGAGTACATCCGACCCTATGAGTCGACGCCTGCATTTTGTTGCTCGACCGCTTTGGCAAGCAGAGCCTTGGCGTATTGGATCTGCAGGGCGCCTTCCCCAGCGGCTGCAATGTTGTCGACTGCTGCTCGGCCCGCGACGAGGTTGTCCATTGGGGTGGAGAACAACGGGAGGCCGTTTGCGTCTTGCTCCCGTGAGGAGACCACGATCCTTGGCTGGTCCCTGGGGGTACGCGGTTGGGTGGTGGTGGGGCGCCATTGTTCGTTGCTCCTGGTGGGGGCCGAGTGCTTCCACCTGGCGGCGCGTTCTCGCAAATCGTGCACTCGGCCGCACGGGCCGGGTCGTTCTCGTCGTCGAAATTCAGGGCGCGCCCCTGGACGGTAGGGTTCAGGCGTGACCTGATTCGGAGTTGGTGGTAGCGCGACAGCTCCCACGCTATCGCCTGCTCGAGGCGAAATTTTTCGCGCTCGGCTTGTTCCTTGCGGACTGCCTCCGCCAGCTTCAGGCGGAGTTCGTTGACCTCCGTCGCCATCGCGTTTGGAGGGATCGGCATAGAGAATGGGTCTTCCAGTGGGTCGACGCCAGTTGCCATGTAGGTCGCGGCGTGGCGGCCGGTTCCGTCGCGGAGGTCGGCAGAGTTCTCCGACCCGGAATCGAAGTCGAAGATCCCAAGGATGGAGGGATCCTCGAAGTCTCCGACGTTGGAGACCTGGGTGATGGAGCCCGCAGGTGACGCGGCGACAATGGATCCGGCGAGTGACGTCGGGGTCGCCGAATCGGCGTCGTCGTTGAGGGCCGCTTCGTCCGTGGTCGCGGTGGTTTCGGCCACGTTGCTGTGGGCCGAGTCGTACTCGGAGGCGAGGTGGTGGATCGTGCGGACCTGGCTCTCAGAGAGCCGGTCACGTGGCGGCGACTCGCGGATGCGAGCCGAGTCCTCCGAGATGATGACGTCGGTGAGGCCGACGAAGAGGCTGATCGTGCCGACGGGCAGGATCGTGCTATGCGTGACGGGTCGTGTCGTCGGGACGTAGCTGCTCGGCAAGATCTGGAGCATCTCGCCGATCGCGATCATGCGGCCGGTGGCGATCGACTCGTTGATGGGCAGATTGGATCTCGCCGCAGAACACCTGCCTGACCGGCCAGGCCCCACGGTGGGCGCTACTGTCGTGGGAATGACCACGGCAGATGCTACAATCGGCAGCGAGTAGTAGAACATGAGGCAAGGGCGGCCAGCCATCTGTGGTGCGAGATGAGGGCTAAGACACAAGGGTTTACCCAGGTTCGGCCCCCCGGAGGGTAAAGACCTACTCCTGCTATATTGTATTATGGTGAGAGTACAATGGGGCGAGCTCGGCGGCTAGGCGGCGAGTCGCTAGGGTGGATGATGGAACGTGTCCTCTATGCGTCCTCTAGGGAGGTTTATATAGACTCACCTCGCTAGGGTTTACAGATCACAACCGAATTAGTTAAGAATTCGGAGATTCTATGACCTAGTCCGACTGGGCCTAGCTACGCTTCTGGGCCTTCAGCTTCCAGTCGCTTGAGTCCATGCCAAGTCTTGATCCAGTCGCCGTCCTGCAGGCCCACTCGCTGACGCTTGGGCCAGTAGAAAACTTCCTGTTGGGTATACCCTGGTAGGCATATCCCCATCAGGTTCGATGGCATTTTCTTCTTTAGATGGTTCTGTGTGTAGTGTCAGCTGCAAATTCTAAAAAAAAGAAGTAGTGTCAGTTGTACGGCTGCAACGAAGATCTCCATCCGCCACATGGCCGCCACCAGGTGTGCATCTAATCGCAAGTAGGAAAGAATGGACGCATGTTATGCTAAAATGTTGTCAAAATTTGCTATAATGTCATAGTTATGCGAAATGTTGTTATAATTATGTATATAGAGTGTAAACCAATGGATATCCATGGATACATGGATATCCGACGGGTTTGGATCTGGAGCAACATCCATGTCCATGGATATCTTCGTGGGCGGGATAGAGTGAGGTTCATGGATTTGGATTTGGATTTGGTTTTGGTATATCCATTCAAACCCGCTCCATCACCATCCTTAGGCAATACTAAAGATATTGAGATTGATGAAGGTATAGTCTAGAAATGATCGAGAACATGTAATGGACTAGGAGATATCTGGGCAAAGATTTGAATGGATTGGAAATCAAGTAAAGCAAAAGGATGTACCAAACGCTGACAAGGGCTTCTTACATAAGAAATACATCACATGAATAAGATACACTGGGGCACTAGGCTCTTATCTTGCACAAGCAATATATACATATCATAAGAACAAGATACACTAGATCCAATCTTGCATAAGCAACATATACATATCATAAGAACAAGATACACTAGATCCAATCTTGCATAAGCAACATATGGACATCACAAGAATATTCTCTCACTAGCTAAAGAAACATACAATGCTTGTTTCTTTAGACCATCTGACGTCCACCCCTAAGTCCTAACATACTACTTATGTGGCCATTAGATTGTGTTAGGGTTATATTTGTATACGCCATGTATAGTTCCGGTATTGTACTACCGTTGTAATTCTTGTTGTACAAGTTGATCATATAATATAAAGCATATGCAGATGGTTGGGGCAACCACGACAAACTACTATTTTTGACTTGGTATCAGAGCGGACCGGAGGACGGTGATGCGATCGCAGGAGAGGAGGAGGAGGAGAGGAGAAGGAGGAGGAGAAAGAGAGGAAGTGGAGAAAGAGAGGAGGAGGCGAGGAGAAGTAAAAAACTTAAAATAGAGGAGGAGGAAGAAGATAGGAGGAAGAAGAGAGGAGAAGGAGAAGGAGGATAAGAGGAGGCAGAGAATGGGAGGGCAAGAGTAGGAGAAGGGGGTCGGTGGATGGGTGGGGAATCGAATTTGAATCCCGCCCTTCGCCACGGGTAAGTGAGCCCAATTTTTTTGCAGTAAAAAATCTTAAGATTCTAAAAAACCGGTAAACGACCATAGGTGGTTGCGAGCGGACGTAGAATTTCATGTAGATCAATTTTCATATGAAAAGCTTTTCATCCGAGGTAGTATGCAAAAGTAATTGCCGTTTTACAGTGGCATGACCTTTTTAGACAAAAAAAGTCAAAATTCATGTTTCTTAATTTCTTAATTTTTCTACAAACTAGATCACATAATCTAAATATATCTAAAAAGGACTTTATTTTTTAAATTGTTTATCATTTTATTTTATTCTTTTGCAAAACTAAAAGACGATTCGGAGGGTGAAGCGAGTTTGGGATGGCCACACTTACTCATATGACACCATATGGTGGTGCACGTGCGTTACGGGTAGGAAGGCGCATCACTATGTGGTGCTCTACGAGTAAATGGGTGTGTCTCCTGACAGCATGACTCGTACACAGCGGTGACACACCACTAAGAACATACGCCACGGGTAAGTAATATAGCCGTGAAACAGCTCATAGTAGTGCGCCACGACTATTTATCCGTGGGGCATCCACTCCTTGGTGCGTCACGAGTATACGATCTACTTATAGTACCTTTTTCTAGCAGTGAGCCACAATACTACTGGGCTGGGCCAAGTATTACATGCCGGCTACCAAACGCATCCATTGTAATTTTCCAAGACCATTATACTATTACGGGTTTTTTTCACTTAAAATGGTTAAACGATATGGCCTATGGGTTGGTGCTTTTGGCTTGTACAACTGGGCAAATATGGGTTGTCTCGAGTTTTCGGCCAGGCTGACGGGCAAATTTTACATGGGCTCCTCCACCTTTTCTTTTTTAGATATTTCCATGGCATCCAGTAGTGTCAGCTGCAAATTGGCCCGATGTTTGAACCTTTGATTTTTCGAATCTAAATGTAAAAAAAAAATTCAATATGTGGTGAATGTTATATTCTATCAGTGTGCAATTTTTTATACCAAATACATTGTATTCTTAGCTCAGCAAAATTGACAAATGAGATTTTGTCTTTCGCGAATGATGTTGTTTTTAAGAGATTTGTCATTTTTCACTGAGCCCAAAGTACGTATAATTTATTTATTTTTAAAAAGCAAATGGCTATGTGTTGCCTGTGTTCGATATCGAATTTCTGCCCGGGTACGTCCTGCTACTATTCTGTCTGTTGTCCTGGAGCTTCCGGGGAACCTTCCTAGCTAGAGGTTGCTTCGTTTTATTTGCTTGGCGACTTGACATTTGACAAGCTAGGTCATCGCCCTGGAGCACCCCCACTACATGCACGAACGAACGAGTCAGCCTGGTCGGCGCATTAACACTAGTGGTATACTACCTCTGTTCGAGATTATAGGTCCCGAGAGCTTTTTTATATTGTTTGAGATTATAAGGGCTATCCCATTTATTAGTCTCTCTCGTCCAATGCATGTTCTTCTTTTCCTCTCACTTGTCTCATGCATATAACACTATTGGTGTATGCATAGATTAATGAGAGAGTTATGGAGTGTCTTGGTATTATCAACTTGGCCCTTAGAACTAATAATCCCAAACAGAGGTAGTACGTACGTACGACGCCACCGGCAACAAGTCTACCACCCAAGAGGCTCGCAGCAACGATGATCTCCATCCGCCACATGGCCGCCACCTGCAGGTGTGTGCATCTAATCGCGAAAACTGGTGGGCGTCGTGACCGACCGGCGGCCGCCGCGCGCGTTGAGGAGAGCAGCGTCACGAGCGAGCCGTGTGCGCGCGGGGAGATCACGGCGTCGACGTGGTCTACGCAAGCTGCTGGGCCTTTTCACCAAAGCTTGCTAGGAGTGTGTGTGGAAACTAGGCTGAGTGTACTGTGTTCACACACTCTGGTAATTAATGGCCGGTAACACGCCTAGTGTGGTCCCCTCGTTCCTGACTGACATGTTGCGCGCGGTCTAAACCGCACGCTCTCTCTACACGTCAAAACATGGTGGTGCATTTGTTTTGGTCATAGTCAAACCTCGTAAGAGAAACATCAACATCTATATATTGTATATTACATGCCATATAAAAATGTGTTTTCAAGGTTTTAATAATACCGATTTGATGCTGCGGATGTTGATCTTTTGTTTCTACATGCAAGGTCAAACTAACTTTATTACTAATAAGTAGTATATGAGTTTGACTTAACCCAATTTGCATTGTATTTTTGGCATAGAGGCAGTATTAAAATTACAGTAGAGAAGTGGTATCTCTTACCTTTATCTTGGATCTTCATCATGCTTTATCATATGAGATGTTTTGGTTATTAGTTACCGATAAAGTGGAATAATTATTCAGGCCAAAAAAAATATAAATCATAATGAATGATATTCTTGTGTCGTATTAAAAACTGAAATTGATAAAGCTATAGTTGAGATGCGAGAACATGTAATGGACCAGGATAGCCTCCCGGGCAATGAGTCGAATTAAATTGCACAACAACTAAAGCGAAAGGATATACCAAACGCTGACAAAGGTCTAGTTACATAGGAAATACATCACATGAATAAGATACACCAGGGCACTAGGTTCTCATCATGCATAAGCAATATATACACATCATAAGAATAAGATACACTAGGATCCAATCTTACACAAGCAATATATGTACATCAACCGAATATTCTCTCACTAGCTAAAGAAACATACAATATTTGTTTCTTTAGAGACCATCTGACATATCCATACCTAACATACTACTTATGTGGCCATCAGGTTGCTGAGAATGGAGGCTTGAACGCGGTGTGGTAGGAACACATCATCAGCACGTTCCTTACTATCCATGGCAGGCCTCCATCGATCCGCTCTTGTCCTGTCATCAATAATACAAAAATAATGGTTAGTGTTTGTAGATCGGGGCTTTGGGTTCATATAAAATTTAACCAGCAAAAAGTTACTGCTGCGTGGTATGGTAGTCGATACGAATCAAAGAAACTGATTGCTGACATAGTAGTAGCAATTTGCATACCAATTACCAACTTTAAAGTTAGATATAGCAAATGAAGAACATATATACATAAAGTTGATATTACCACACCTGCTATTGTCGGTTGGCTTCGCCAAGGAAGAAAGTCAGTTCTCCCTCGGGCCCAACAACGGTATAGTTCTCGGTGGTGGTAGTAGTAGTAGTAGTAGTAGTAGTAGTAGTAGTAATAGTAGTAGTAGTAGTAGTAGTATCAGATTCCTCGTCAAGATCTTCTTCTCCCTCTGAATCATCCACCACCGTATCCTCCACAGTATCGGGCTCGTTGTCCGGAGACTCCGGATCCCATCCGGCAGACGGCGGCTGCGTTGGCTTGTCCATATTGATCAGAACAAACAAGCTCGCTCGCCTGAAAACAACGAATCCAGCAGGTAAGAGGAGGACATGAGCGGCAGATCAGGACGAGCAAATGGTCTAGATCATGAGCTAACCTTTGTAGGATCAAGAAACAGGAAGGAGGTTGCGGCTAGCTAGCTGCGGGTGGGGTGGTGAAAGCTTGACGCTGGTATTTCCCGACCGGGGCTTGGGGATTGGGATTGGGCTGTGCATATATATAAGTTTTGAACGAAAGGAACGCGCGTGGAACTTGTGCTTGGGAAGCTTCCTGGATCTTGGCAGGTCTCTGTACATACGCTATCCCGCTAAATTTGGATGAAAAACACACGGAATAACTGCCAACTCCTCTTATCCTCCCCACCTATTTCTGATCTCCGAACAAAGGAGACACACCGTACCATACCTTATTAGATGCTTTTTCTTCTAAGCCAAGGAAATGCGTACGTTGGATTTTGAGACTTTTTGGGTCATTCTTTCTTTCAGCGTCCCACGCGTGGCTACAACCGTCTCTGGGCTTTCGAAGCAAAGGAAATGCGACGCAGTCTCTGGGCTTGACTGTTTGAGTTTATGAGTTATCTATCTTGACTCGTGGAGCCAGTGCGAAGGTCTCCGCTCCAATTCCAGACTCCCTCGCCCAAACGTCCGCGTGAATAATCCCACCACCACGTATATACTATCTTGTTGGCTTCCAGCCTTTTGATTGGTCCACTTGGCTTCAATCTTTTGCTCTAGAAGTTTACAAACGGTTGGCCGGGTCAAATTCAGAAATTGATCAGAAGGCTCATCTTTTGCCTAGGAACGATTGCGCTGGGCCGTCTCCATGAATCACGATAATAGTCGTTTGTAAACTTTTGCTTGTATATTAATGAAAAGCCCTATTTTAGTTTTTGATCAAGTAGTGGGTTCTGATCGTAATCTTCTATTTCAGTTTCGTCAAATAAGCGCAACCTCTTTTTTCAATCGAAATTCGTCAAAAGCCAATAGCACCTGAACTTGTTTCCTTAAAGTGAAATACCGACGAATTTAGTCCCTTGGCGACAAAATGCCAATAAACTCGAACCCGCGATGTAGGCAAATTAAATGTTCCTCTGCCTCGCTATTCCTCGCATCCATTAACGCATTTCTGGAATATGAACAGTGCCATCGGCAATCGGCTACATGCATGTCATTTCAGCTCTGGCTCACTATAAAAAGTACAAAAATCAGTTTAGTTTAGGGATAGAATCTGAAGATGGAAAAGCAAAGAACCATCAGATACCATGGTTACTGTAATCTAATCGTTGTAATTCTGTGATGGTCTAATAAATCGAGAAATTTATGATCCCCTCTGTTAGATATTGTGTATATTAGAGTTGTATTGTACCTCCACATGTAATACCCTTGTAATACCCATATATATATTGAGTACGGCCGGCCCCAAGAGGTATGAGCCTTTACCCTACCTCATTAGGTTTTCTATCATGGTATCAAGAGCGCAGGTCTAGAAACTCTAGCCTCCGCCGCCGCTTCTGCCTACCTCGCCCGCGAGCAGAAGATCGCCGCTGGTCGCCGCCTCCTACTTCCTGGCGATGACGACCTCCAGCTTCTCTACTTCGTGCAGCTCGGCTCTCTCCTGTGGCAGTTCGGCTTCGGCCGGATCGTCCTCAAGCAAGAGTCGTGCCGCCGCCATGGCATCGCGCATCCCCTATGTGCCAATCAACGTCCATAGCCAAATCACCATCCGCCTTACCGCGGATAACTACCTCTACTGGAGAACCCAGGTTGATCGGACCTTACGGAGCAATCTGATCTATGGGTTCGTCGACGGGTCTCTACCCTGCCCGTCGGAGGAGATCGAAGTCCCTACTTCGATCATCCCCAACCCCAAGTTCGTCGCCTGGGTATAGCAGGACCAGGCGATACTCTCCGCCATCGTATCCTCGCTCACCGAAGGGGCTCTCGGATTGGTGATGAACAACCAGACTTCGCAGGAGGCGTGGAAAAACCTGGAGGCGAGCTTTGTGTCACAGTCCTCCACGCGTGTCATGTAGATTCGCACCGCGCTCTCCAAGGTGAAGAAGCACGAGTATCCTAATGCTACCGCCTATTTCAATAGGGTCAAGTCGCTCTCTGATGTACTCACCGCGATCGACCAGCCCCTACGCACCGAGGAGTTCAACTCCTTCCTTGTCGCTGGCCTCGATCACGACTACGACGCGCTAGCTGATCGTGTCTCCGCTCGATCGGTCAGTGACCTGATGCCTACTTGCGACGTCTACGGGTTGCTACTGAACACGGAGCAACGTGTCGAGGCGCGACGCACTGAACTTGGTGTGGACATGCAGGCCGCGGCCAACTACATCGTCCGCGCCTCTTTTGGGCATGTGCCCACCTCGCCACAGTGGCAGCCACCACGTGCGCCCTATACCGCACCTCCTGGCACTACTGGCGCTCCACATCCCCCAGGCGGTGGCGGGCAGTACACTGCCCCGTCATGGTAGCAGCAACCCCCGACCTCAGGCGGGCGTTGACATGGTTATACCCTACGGATACACGACATTAGTATACCTGGTCCAGTCCAAGGAAGGCCCACAACAACATACGCGGCATGCGGAGACTTTCAGGTAGCCCAAGCCCGTGACACCTTCGGTTCCTTGGAGAACAAGACTAGAGTAGATAGAATTTTAAAGGGGCAAACCCTAATCTTTAACCGACTCGACCTGATGCCCAAGACCTGCCTATTCTATATAAAGGCTAGAAGGCCACGGCGAGGAGGACAACTCAACTCACCTCATACATATCTCACGCTAGATTGCATCTGCGCACCCCTGTAACCTTCGGTTCCACCGTAATCAAGAGTAGACAAGGTTGAGTAGGGTTTTCCCTCCGCGGGCCTAAATCTGGCTAAACTTTCGGCCTGTGTGGCTGGAGATCATGCTGGGCTTACTCCGATGGAACGAAAGGAACGCGTGTGGGACTGTACTTGGGAAGCATCCTATTGGAAGGAAGTTTCGTACGGTATGGCTAAAAATGGCATGGACATATACGGTGGTATAACGAGTGCTGCTACTAGCTACTCCACCTGCTTCTGATCTCCGAACTACTCCTATATACAGTATGCCTTTTCTTCTTAAGCTAAAGAAATGCGTACTTACGTGTGTACTATTACGAGACTTTTGGGGTCACCGCGCGCGACTAAGCCGTCGTGCTCGTGGTGCGACGTATTCTGGGCGCTTTGACTGCTCGAGTTTATCTCGCGCGGTGCCGATGTCCTGCCCAGGGTCTACTCTCGCGTTCGAAATTCCTCGCCGAAACGTCCCCGAGAATTCTAGCACCTGCAGGCAGTACCCATCGATATCTATCCTAACAACACGGGTCCAGCAGGAGTCGGTGCATCTTTTGATTGCTCCACTTGGCTTCAAACTTTTGCTCAGTTCCCGACGGTTGCCCGGGTCAACTTCAGAAATTTGACGTGGCTCGTCTTGAGCACCAGCAATTTGGCCTCGTCCTCTAGCAACTACGATAATGGGTTGTCAAGGAGGTTGAGCCCAAGACTTTCTTAATAGGTTCTCGACGGGTTTCCCTTAAAAAATGAGGGTTGAGAATGAGGCGAATTCAAGAAAGGATTGGATACAGAATACCACAATTGTTTCCATTTGAAGTTACCATGGAGCTGAGACGTGCCGTAACCAACACAAGTCAATTCCTTACTCCGAAACGTGAGAGTATATGAATTTCAGGGACGAAGTTTATTTTAAGGGGGAGAGTCTGTAACATCTCAGCATTAGAGCTTAGAAATAAACTGAACTCAGACATTCATGCATAGAAAATCCGAATAATTTTCACGCTTTTAAACAAAACTTGTCAAAATGATTAAAGCTTCTCTTAACTTGATGGAATTGAAGTAAATCATCAAGTTAACTGCGATAAGTTTCAATATGACCTTTATTAAAACCTTAGTTTGGGCACACGTGATTTGATCTAAGGGTAGATCAAATGCAGTAAAACTAAACCACCAACATATTACTTAAGGATTGATGTTAATCTTTAAGAGATCATATCCTAGTATTCATTACACAACTCATGAATACCAAATTGTGAATATAACTTAAGTAATAGGGATATAACAAC
This sequence comes from Avena sativa, assembly GCA_916181665.1. Classification (NCBI taxonomy): domain Eukaryota; kingdom Viridiplantae; phylum Streptophyta; class Magnoliopsida; order Poales; family Poaceae; genus Avena; species Avena sativa. The sequence continues at coordinate 5,253,614 of OV702289.1, forward strand.
TAAATCTTAACCTATCTTAATCTTATCTACCTATACCATAAGTATCATGGTAATACCTAACCTTAACTTTTAAGTGAGGTTGAGTAGGAAAGAAACTAAGACAAGATCATTCATCATGTATCTATCTTTCCACCTCAATCCTTATCATATCTATTGAATCTTATTCTAATATCTGTTGTTTATCAATGTTGAGTAATCAACTATTGATTCCCCAATTCTTAACCTATCAATTCTTGATCTATTAACCATGTCCTTATTATAGCATTCACTTAAGGTCTATAAAGAAATAAGTAAGATCAGGAAGTAGAAATGCTAGTTTAAGTTATCATCTATAGGATGGGAGTGACTAAAGAGAATCAAACCAATATGATAATTGATGGAGTTAACTCACTTCTGAATTGATAGAAGAGTTATTTGAAATAAAGGTAAGGGTGGTAACAAAATGATTATGAGTATGAATATTGAAGATAGGTACAGGGAGTAATCTTATTGAATTAAGAAGGTGTAGTCAATGAATAAAATCTTCTACTCAGTAAAAGGTACTGAGAAGATAATTATTATACAACTATAATGTTGTAAGGATGAAGGCCTTGATTAGCCAACTGGAAACCTAAACCAAAAATGATCAAAGGATTATAATAATCATGTTCAAGTCCCTAAGAGTGATTGATTGTATCATTAATAAGTAACATTGGTGGTTAGAACATAACTACACTCTAGTGTGAATATGTTATCCTAGGTTAGTCATGACAAGTCACCATAATACGATGTGAAGTTTGAATATAAGATACTGGAGTTAAGTAGACATAAGATAGTATGGCTAAGCTGAAGCTAGAGTAGCATAGAGTTATTGAAGTTCTTCTTACAGGATATTAGACACTTGAGGAAAGTAGGTTTTGGTAGATACACCTAATGAAGTAATGTTAGTAATGAAGGATAAAGGAAGTATATAAAGGGAATTAGAAGCAACTACTAAATGAATTAGAGGATGATCATTCAAGTGGAATTAGATTCATAAGAAACACTTTAGAGAAGAGGATGATTTCTATGGGGAGATCATATCGAGCTTAGTGTCAAACTCAGTCGATTACAAATGGATTTAGAAGGAGAAGGTGTTGGTAATAATGTTCTTGTGAAGTAAAGCTTATCATGTTAAACCATGATGATGGATATGAAGAATAAGAATATCTAGGAAAGGAATTCCTTAATTAGGAGTCCAAACCTATAAAGTATAAAAAATAGGAATTCTTGGTAACATTCAACTTACATCTTTAATCAAACTCAATATCTATTTCAATTGTATGACCAATCATTTTATTTCCACAATGTCCTATAGGGATATTTTCCTATAACAAATCACTAAAGTATGTCTTGTCACTTTCCAAACATTTAAACCATAAAGCCTAGGAACTTTAATTATTAAATCTTACTTGTAATCCATTTTAAAAAGAATAACTCTATTACTTTACCTTAAATAATGGTATCATTTCCAATCATGAGCATACAGTCAATAAGTCTTACACCTTAAAGTGATATCCCTAAATATAAGATCGTGAATTAAATTAAGTCTCCTAGGACAGATGGTAAACAGCTATAGTCTTAAAACCCTAAATTATATGCATGTTATAACCAACCAATTATCTTAAAATCATTTAAGTCCATGAAATAACACTAATCATTTTAGTTCTCAAGAATTATTTGTGTCAGATAATAAGAGGGATTACTATATAAAATTTCCTAAATGATAAGTTAATAAGAATTAAATCTCATGAATTAATAGTAATGCATTCCTTCATAGTGAGGGGTTTGAACAAATGAATGACCAACATGCTTAATGTTCATACCCGCTCCATTGTTCGTGTGCACTTGATCATGGCCATTGTACATTTCCTTCATAGTGAGTTTGTCAAGATCATTAGTGATGTGGTCGGTGGCGCCCGTGTCGCAGTTCCAGTTGGTGTCGACGCGGTAGGAGTGGACGGCATTGGCGTTCCTCTCCTCTTGTTCGTCATCTTCGTCGTAGCGGTACCAGCACTTCCATGCCTCGTGACCTTGTTTGCCACAAATTTGGCAGGCTGGGCGGTTACTGCCTTTTCCACCATCGCCATCATTTCCTTGGTTGGGTCGGCGCCCGGCGCCGCCTCCATCGCCGCCACCACCGTGGCCCTGGTTGTGAGCACAGCCACCTCCTCGTCCTCCACGTCCATGTGGAGCGCCACGGCCACGACCATTGCGGCCATGGCCACGACCATTGCGGCCATGGCCAAGACCCGCCATGTTGGAAGAGGAGTTGTATCCTCCGTTGTTGCCGAGGAGTTGCATCCGGCCTTCATAGCCGGCGACACGTGCGTATAGGTCGGCCAGGCTGATGGAGTCTGCCCCGTTCCTGATGGCGGCGAACAGTGGGTTGTAGTGGTCGTCGAGGCCGGCAAGGATGTACTCCACCAGCTCGTCCTCGTCGCTGGTGCGGTCTGCTGCAGCAAGCTCTTCAGATATGCCCTTCATCTTGGGAAAGTATGCCTGAGCAGATGGGAATTGCTCCCTCTTGGTCTTGGTGAGCATCACCCGGAGGTTGGTTATCCTTGCTCGGGATTGCGCTGCGAACATTGCCTTGACCGCCTTCCATATGGCGGCGGATGTCTTCAAGCCTATAACAGAAACCAGCACCTCACTCGAGAAAGAGTTAACGAGGTAGGAAAGAACATGTTAATCAGTGTTTACCCATGCGGCATAGGCTGGGTTGGCCTCTTTGACGTCCTTGTCTCCTTGCTTGACAGAGATGGTCTTCGGGGGTGCCGCCAGCTCTCCGTTGATGAAGCCCTCCAGTTGGGCCCCTCGGATGGCTGGGAGGACCGCCATCTCCCACAGGAGATAGTTCTCCCGTGTCAGCTTCTCTGCAACGGACGAACCAACGAGAGGGTTCGCCATTGAAGCGCGGGAGGAGGCTGCGTCGTCTGTCATAGCTAGATGCGTTTGTGGAAGCCTAGCTCTGATACCATGTAATTTTGTGAGGTGTTTAGGTAGAAGCCGATGCCCTTTGTCTCGGGTGGCCTTCATGTTAAATAAGCTCGAGGTAAAAAAACCTAACCGAGCGAGAGATTATAGGGGAGATCGATATCCTATCGATCGTTTACAGATAACACACACGCTATATCTCAACAACTCTGAACTCTATCTACTCTACCTTATAGAACACGGTAGAAGTAGATAGAGACCTTGTACAACACGTTCTGTTACACACGTGCACGCTAACAGTTGTATTTCTAACAGAGCTGCAACCTTAGCATTCCTGTGAGCAATCCTTATTGGTTTTTGCGGTGGTGCGAGCTACAGTTGGCAACTGTCATAGTATGGTGATGGTTCTGATAATAATTGGAGAAGGATCTATGAGGTTGCAATATCTTGGAGAAGTATATGAGAAGAAGTGCTCTGGTTGCGAGGGACTCCAGCTTGGACATGCCACATGTTACGATTCTGAATGTTTTTCTTGGGAAATTCCATGGTTTAGTTAAAACATCTTGTGCTTGTTCAGAATGTGGAGTAAGTGGGCATGTTACTATAAAGCGTAAATTTTTGGTCCACGGAGAAAAATTGATCTTTCTGCCCTCATTTCAGTCACCGGTTTGTTGCACGGCATTACACTCAACCAGAGAAACTTTACAATTTTCTCCGGATGGAATTCTTTTTCCCTGCATACCGGCAGCCAAACCACCTGGTAGTAATGGAACTTGTGGAATTATCAAGGATCTGCATAGTAGGCAGGGTCTTATACTGCTTGGAGTATGGACAGATCTCACACCAGTTCAGATTACTCATTTGCAATGTAGGGGATTGAACTCTAGGAAGTACAACAACTTGTTACTACTTGATCAGAAGGCACGACTGTCATGGGATCCTGGCATCTAGGAAATTCTAGGATTCTCCAAAAGGGATTGCAAACAAGTAGAAGCTAGAGGGAGTGATGTCAACCCCACACTCCTCTACATCATGCTTACTACTTCGACAAATTGTGTGCCAACCAAGTCAACTACCCCGATGTCTTCCATGAACAAGTGCACACTGACCATGACTACTACATTGGCTGTCTTGCTTGAGCAAGTGTGTGCTGCCTGCTACCTCATCATCAAGGTATGCCTCGACTGCGGCATCCACCGTGTCCTCGGTGAAGTTACAAAGAATCAAGTACCTTAGGATCCAGGCGGTTCAACACAACATTGGCTTGAGGACAAGCCAAAAATTAAGGAGGGGGGAATGTTAGCGACCCTCGCCAATATCACTGTGGGCCAGAACATGGGCTGCCAATACTGGACTTGGGCTTCTCCTATGCTAGGGGAGGCAGTAGCTACATATAGGAGGGAGTTGACTACAGGCAACTCGGCTTGGACCGGTACGGCTTCGGCCTCCTTTGCTTCTATCTTCTATCTTCCTCCTCTGTTCCTTTTCCCGTAATGGCTAGAATCTGTTGCTTGTAACTCGAATTGATGAGCCAGAGATCCTAGAAACTAGTGTGCTGCTAACAACTTATCTGCTACCCAGTTCAACTGAGCATCCCATCCGGATATATCATAAACCATACGTTACTGAAACAGGAGGAGCTAAGCATAACGGTTAATCACTGTCTTGCTAAACATGCTGTAACAAGATGGATGCGATCTTGTAAACCTGCTGTAAGAAGACAGAGGATTTGATCTTGTAGATATGCCGTTGTACCACAATGGACAACAATTATAAGTGCATACATTATGAGTTGCTAAACATGTTGTATGTAGTCTGAGCTTCAGTGTGCTGAATGTTAAAACTTACACCTCTGAGACGCTTCGATAATGTTCCGGTCCCTTGTACGGCAGTTTACTGTTTTTGATGTACTCTGTTTACATTTGTACTCTCACAATTTTAAATTATAAGATGTCTTAGTCTTTTTCTGTAACATATGTATCTAAACGTCTTTTAGTGTGTAGCAATCTGAACTTCAGCTTGTTACGGTGATGCATCACACAGTCGGGGGCTGCCCGGGATCCCCAGCTACTTGTTCATCTTGTTGCCCCATGTTGTCAATACCGTCCACACCGTCCAATTTTCAATGAAATTCGGAAGTAACAATAGCCGTAGGGAATGAAATGATCCAGACGCATGTGCAATATTCCACCGAATCATCACTCTAAGGCCATGTTTGGTGCTAGTGTATTTGTAAGGATTAGAGAGGATAATCCTACCAAACCCCAGATCTCCACCTATGACTAAAAACATGTTTGGTTCTAGAGTATTGGAGTAGTTTAATCCACACTTATCTCCACTTTTCTCCAAGTTTTAATGTATTTTTTCCAATATCCAATATACTACCCATACCTAGTGGATTGGTGTTTTGTGGGGATTAGAGGGGTTTGGGTGAAGGTGGAGGTTTTACCCAACCCCCTTGGAGATTATTCCCTCGAATCCCTACAAAAACACTAGTAACAAACATGGCCTAATCGGAATAAGCAGGAATGGTGGTTGGAAAGAAAGAGAAATACTCCCTCCATTTTAAAATGTAAGATATTTTAGCTATTGTGAAACAAATGTATACATCTTTTAATGTGGAGATTCGTAGTGAACCACACCTAAAAGACGTCTAGATATATTCATTTCATGCTAAAACATCTTATATTACGAAACAGAGGGAGTAGTAGAATAATGAGAATCATATGGGATATTCACTTCGGCTCATAGGTGCATTGTACCCATTATGAGATAACATATTTCGAAATATCAAAAAATTCAAATAAAAATCTGCATATACTTAGAACATTTTATGTTGGTTCACAAGTTTTCGGAATAAAAGAACATTTTATTTGTCCTGTATAAAAAAGATAAAATATGATAAAATATGTCACTGTAATATGACTATTCACACGATATTTTTTGTCTTTTTTATGCACAACAGATAAAATGTTTTTTCATCTTGAAAACTTGTGAACCAACATAAAATGTCCGAATGTATATGCAGAATTTTTTTTCGAATCTTTTGGCATTTCAAAATTTTGTTTTCTCATAATGGGCACATTTGCACCTATGAGCCGAATTGCCAACTCCGAAACATATGGTCTGTACATTCTTACTCCAGTATGGTTGGAAGATAAGCGAACAAAGCTCCGAACAGCAGCAAGCAGCACATCCGCATATACCAGCCAGATCCAAGTTTGCTGGCCGGCTGGGATGCCCGAAGCACGCATGAATACAGTTGAAAATTTTCATTTGTTCAGAGATGTTTTTATGTACTCTCTTCTTTAGAGGCTAACTAACAAACGAATTCAAAATAATCCATATGTTAGCAAGCTCACTGAAGCCTTCACCAAAGATATATCTCGAAGAAGAGAACTTGTCCCACTAGCACTGCTACTCAGCAAATTCAAGAATCTCGGCATCAATGCCATACTTTTGGGATACAATTGTAGGGGCATCCACACACAATGCTCAAGAGAATTTGTGCACACACATAAAGTACATACAACGCAAGATCAATTCTGAGATCAACTTTGATTTAAAGCCACGAGAAAAAAACAGTTATTTCAGACAGCTACTATGATTTTTTAGTTTTTTTGAGAATGATCGCTGCGACTTTATTAGAACTCTGAAATGTCTAGAGCCAACCTAGATACAACTATCACCGGAGGAACCCCGATCCAAGTCTTACAATATTTATTGACACAGCTATCCTTAGCTAACAAGTGTGCAGTTTCGTTTGCCGTACGGCGCACCGTACTTACCGAGAAATCCGCAAAGCTCCTAAGAATGGATCGAATCTCTTCCACGAGGGGTCCATGCACCGAGCAATCCACATCTTCCCTTAATAGCTTCAGCCCTGCCTCCCTACAATAATCATCCTTCTCCATTTTCCACTCTATGCACAATCTTTAGCATTGAGAAGAAGCAGGACATAGACACTTGCTCGCGTAGAAGATTCAAAAGCCACCTCTACGAATCAATTACACCTAGCAAAAGGACAAAAAATATATACCGTGTCAGTTTTTTCCCAACAAAGAAAATACAGCTTGTAGTTTGGGACAAAGGGGAGTATGTACCTCGTCTCGCCAGTTTCTCCTGACTAACCTAGGGGTGGTTTCCCCTTGAAAACTGGTTCCTTTTCTTTCCCTGCAGCCATAAGTGGGGAAATAATTATTTCACGAGGCAACAGAATAGTCATTGTTAAGCAACAAGGAAGTTAGAAAGAATAATTAGCTCACCAATTATAGTGGCACCAAAAGATCCGATGAATGAGGTTATTAGGAGACGGTTCAAAACCACAAGAAGGTTCATCGGTTGTCGGCAACCATGCGCCTCCCTTGAGGTGGTACTCCCCAAGATGTATCTCCTTGGGTTTGATTTTTACAATGGTGTCTCCAACAATGGTAGGGAGCGCCCTACCGCTCACACTCAGACTCCTTTCAGTATTGGCAAATAGAACATTCCCCCCAATGTTCTCTACTGGGGTACATTTGTTTAGGATAAGGTCGGCTAATTTGTAAACTAACAGGTGCAAAGATTTGGGTTTGTCGCTACAGCCGATAGCCAGGACATCCGTGTCACACTGTACCAGGTGGTAGGGGGGCTGGATTTTGCGTGGGCATGTGGCGATCAACTTTGGTGGCGACAGGATTTCCTTATGATGGGGAGGATCAATCTGGAGAATCTGTGGGTTACTGTTATATGTGGAACGCTGCAATGTGTAGAGCCTGCCTTGGAACGACACTGACCTCCAGGTAGGTGAAAGGCTCCAGCTTGAGACACACCATCGACGACGGTCACTGCCGGATGTGGTAGCAAAGGCCACGCGACACACCATTGAAAGAAGAATCATGACCGTGATGAGTCCATCCGAGCTCACGCTGACGGAGGTAGCACATATTTTCCTGAAGTCCGACAGATCCCATATACTAGAGGACTGCTTGGACTTGGCCGCAAAGTCAGTCACGAGGGTTGTGAGAGTCGGGAGCTCGGCGATGTCGCCGGTGAAAGGGTGGAGGAGGCGGAAGGCGCCGTCTCGCTCTCGTTCCTGTAGCAGAAGGACGAGCCCGTCGACCGAGTCAAGAACGCGGTGCTCCTCAAAGAGCGGGAGCCGCGCGCGCACGGAGAGGCCTGTGGAGGTGTTGAAGAAGCGGACGTACCCGTGGAGCTCGCTGTGGCCGGGGAAGAGAGCGCGGCCCTCGGGCAGCAGCACCCACCGCCGTGGGTGGAAACGTTCGTCGACGAGACCACGACCTCGTGGGCAGACGCTGCTGGAGCGCCAGAGGGGACAGACGGCGCGGAAGCGCACGTAATCGATCAGATCTCCGGCCAGAACACGCCACCCAATCAGCCGAATCAAGTCCGGATGGAGGACCGCCCAAGAGGATGCATCGTCCATGGACAGATAGCTCCCTCGATTCAACAAAGATAACACATCGAGCTGGTTGGAGAAGAGCTGGTTGCAGAATACAACTGAGATGCACGCAGCACGCCGCCGCTCGCTCGCCCGCCCTGCGCCGCCGTGCTGCCGTGGGGATTTGGGATTTCAGGGGAACTCAGAGTTAGAAGAGGACGATGGGGGGTCTGTGTCTGTCCGAATTTGAGGATCAGAGCCGGTGGCCGGCTAGTTGGCTAGGCCCCTTTTCTTAAGGGACGTTCTACACGTCCCCGCGGGATCAAACCCTCCGATCCCCCGGGTCCCTAGCCGTTAGATCTAATGAATTTGTACCGTCTGATCGCGTCATCCTCTCTCTCTATGTCCACTACTGTGTCCGTGAACCGTCAAAGCACTGCAGAACAAAAACCGTCCGCTCTCACGCATGGGGAAGGAGACAGATAAGACGGCACGCGACGCAGCGGCACGCCCTGCAGAATTCACCGGCGTTCGCTGCAGAAAATCGACGGCGGTAGGGAAGGCCCACATCCTCCGCTCCATCCTCTACGGTAGCAACACGGTTGGCTGTAGAGCTTGTAGCAGGTTCTTCAGGCGCAAGTAGCAAGGTCGACGGGCATGCGTAGCAGCGCCGTCGTGAGCTTGTAGCAGGGGCATCCGGCACAAGTAGAAGCGCCGCCGTGAGCTTGTAGTAGCACCGTTGTGAGCTTGTAGCAGGGCAGTCAGGCACGAGTAGCAGGGCCGTCAGGCACGAGTAGCAGCGTCGTCACGAGCTTGTAGCAGGGGCATCCAACGCGAGTAGCAGCGCCGCCGTGTGCTTGTAGCAGCACCATTGCGAGCTTGTAGCAGGGCCGTCAGGCACGAGTAGCAGCGTCGTCACGAGCTTGTAGCAGGGGCATCCAACGCGAGTAGCAGCACCGCCGTGTGCTTGTAGCAGCACCATTGCGAGCTTGTAGCAGGGCCGTCAGGCACGAGTAGCAGCGTCGTCACGAGCTTGTAGTAGGGGCATCCAACGCGAGTAGCAGCGCCGCCGTGTGCTTGTAGCAGCACCATTGTGAGCTTGTAGCAGGGCCGTCAGGCACGAGTAGCAGGGTCGTAGCAGCACTATCAGGGGCTTGTAGCACGGCCGCCGGGAGCATTTAGCAGCTCTGTCCGATGCTTGTAGCAGAGCCGTCATGGGATTATAGCAGCTCCATCACTCACATGTAGCAGGGCATCCGACGCTTGTAGCAGCGACCACAAGGTGGCCAACGTGCCGTCCATGGTACTGCGCGGCGGGGAGTGGTGGTGCGCGTTCCGTCGACGCTGGTGTGCGTGGGCGGGTGGAACACACACAGGCAGAGGGAGTACGCGGACGCGCTCCGCGCCGCTGGCGCCCAGGAGACCACCGTCGTCGAATTTCCTGAGCCACTGCGTGTAGCAGCGGACGCCACCGCCTGTGCAGCCGTCTTCGCCGCGTGTAGCAGCCTCCACCGCCGAGCGTGTACCGGACGTTGCCACGCCGTGTAGCAGCCTCCACCGGCTCATGTAGCAGCAGCTTCCATCGCGCGTAGCAGCGTTTGTCGCTGCCGTCATCGGCGCCTTGAAGCAGCACGCGTGGCAGATTGACGAGAGTTCTTGACGAGCGGCGCGCCAAGGAAGGAGTAGGGCGCGGCACAGAGGGAGGAGCCGGGGGCATCACACAGGGGGCGCGCCGAGGGAGGAGCGGGGCGGGGCATCGAGGGAGGAGCAGTGGGCATCGCAGGGGAGAAGGTGTCATGGACTTTTGGTTTAGGAAGGATGGAAGAGACAATCCTGGAGATAAGATTGTGGTGGTGGCCCCATGTACGTTCGTGTCTCGTATAAGTCCGGACACGCGTCGGCACCGGGAACCGGGGGACGCGAGTCACGCGATCCCCCGGGTGAACGGTATCATTTTCCTTTTCTTAATGGGCCATAGCATTCAGATCAGATTTATCTCCCCCTATGTTTGTTAGTGGGCCGTACTACCGTTAGAAACTTCGGCTGCTAACGCGAGAGCTCCTATTTGACGCTTTTAGCGTCAATATTGAGCCTAGGCATACCGCATCCAGTTTGAGGACGAGCCCATTAATGTTTTCAGATATAACAGAGGCAGGGTGTTCGTTAAAAAAAAAAAGACCTTTACAACATGAAAAAGAAAAACCGTCGTGACCATTTCCTCGTCGTACTGAGAACATCCCTGGAAACCGATTAAAGCTTTGGCTTAGAAAACGAACTAACGGACAGGGGGGACTGACTACAAGGACGTCCGCCTACATCCACGCGAATTGAATTGAGCAGGAGAACGAGAGTCAAGCAAACCAAACCTTGACAGAATGGCTTGCTTAATACGCGTTACTCGGTTCAGTAGAAAAACTTGGACACACACACAATTTGCTGGAAGTCTTTCAGCACCCGGACAGTAATTTCTCAGCTTATTTCCTCTTTCTTCGTAAAGAAGAAAATGGGACCTCCAGATCGTCCTCCTATATACCACATCGTACTTGCAGGATTTGCCAACACCCAAGACTAAGAGACGGCAAGTCCTTGTGTCAGCTCAGAGAAAGTAGTACTGCACAATTAATTGAGAGGAGAATGAGTGCCCGATCCAGCAATTCAGAAGCACCCGATCCAGCGAGCTCTTCCCCCGCCGCGACAATATCAACCCGAGCAAACAAAGGTTCTCTCAAAAACTATCCATGTACTTACTCGTCCGTTTATGTCCCCTTTTGTTCGTAATCCTCTTATATATTTACCTGGATTTGTTTGCAGCTAATACTGGAAATCATACGGTTGTTGGCGATGATGGAGGCTTAACTTTCTCGAAATAGCCTTTTGCCCAGCTTTATAAATAAAGCAACATCCACATAGAAGGTTCACATAACATCCGAACTGGCCGGAGCCAAACAAAAAGAAAAAGAGTACGACAGATCGCTGGGGCCACAGCACAGGCAAGCCCAAACAAGAAAGGAAAAAAGGCATGACGCGGCGACTGCAGGACCTCATGCCACCGAGGAGGCCGATCGGGCAGGGGCCGAGAGGGGGAGCGCCGCTGCCCTCAAGGACCGAAGAGAGTCGTCGAAGGTCGCCCGATCACGCTGGCGCACCAGGGGAGACCACTGCTGTAGGAAGGCCAAAAAAGAAAAAACTGGGTCAGTCACGCAGGAACAGTTCTGAATTTGTAGTCCAGGATGGATTTGTCCAGGGCGTCGAGATGGTATAACTGGAACAGTTCTGAAAACTCAATATGGACCTCTTCGGGTCTGAAGTAGTACTTAGGTGGGACATTGGCTACGATCATTATTCTCCCCTACTTCATGACTGCCGAGTACCATTGATGGAGATTCCGCATTTGTGTTAGCAGTTCTCTCAGCCTCTCTTTGCTGACCAAATCCTCACATGCTACATATTTAGAGGCTATTGGCATCTTGGGTAGAAGGTCGAGTTGGGGGCCTAACAGTTCATCAAGACTAATTTCCATGATGGTCGTCAACTCCGCAGCTATTTACATATCTATTGGCTGTTGTGCGAGGAGTGGAACATTTTGTGAAACCACCTTGAGGGGTGCGATCATTTGTTTTGCATGTTATCTTAGAAGGGGAACGTCTGATTTTTTACTGATTGCAGTTTTGCTCGCGCTTGCACCTGTGCTTGCTGATTTTTTATCGCTTGCACTTGATTTGCTTGATTTGCTCTTCGCCACTTCTTTCTGAAGTGTGCGTAGATAGTCATCTGGCTTATGGTGCAACTCATATTGCGATTTTGTATTCAGAAAATCAAGTGCATTTTCCGTTTTGGGCTGCTGCGTCCTTTAGTACTCACTAACGGAGCACGCTTCCGCTTATTGTCCTTAGCGGGCGGCGAAGACTGCTGAGCCTGCGGCGGAGATCGAGATGGACTCGGGATGTGGTGGTCGTAGTCATCATGGGGTGGGTTCTTGGAGGTGATGGAGGTGGAGGTGAAGGAGACTTGTGTAACACCCTCAGAATCGGCCCTATGCAAGTTTCAGCGATTCCCGCTAAACCCGCATAGAAACGATTCAAAGGTGCCCACCAGGCACTTGCGTGCGGGTGGAAAACGAAGTAATATCATTACACAATAGTCCACGATGGAACCCACAAAACACATATACACAACAGCGACTCAAAGAGTCAAGAATACAGGTTTACAGTACAAAGATCCAAATCAGCTTGAAAACAATACAGCGTCCGAGTACGGACAAGATGCAAATTGAGCTAAGAGCCCTGAAGAATAACCAATGGCGTCCATAACCCTGCCCAGGCCAAGCCGGAAGGGTAACCCTGCTAACGACGTCGATCTCAAAACCTACTTAAACAAAAGGGGTGCCGACAAAGGGCAAAGGAAAAAGAGAGCGGTCAGTACTGAGGCCAGTACACGGCGAGACTAGAATTCGGCGGTCCTCGCCTACATAGGTATGGTGGACTGAAGCGGCAGCACAGGATGCACTAATCAACCTATAGAGACACAATACAACTGGCGGCTATCAGATAGGGATAAGAAATACCTATTCGGATCCAACCTGAAACTATCATCAAGCATACCCATCCTGGTATTTCCCCCTCGAGACCAAACGAGGAAGTCAACCGAGGAACTCACAAAGTTGGCAGTTTTAATTATTCAGTTATCGTTGCAGCAATTACTAGTCAGGTCTAGATAGTCATCCTGATATAATAAGCAGTGGGCACTTTTAGTTAACCATTCTGTTGTAGTTGTAGTACTTACTAGTCAGATACATATAGCATGAGGCATCCCAAAACCCAGCAGTTGTTGGTAATTTTATTTAGTCATTCCGTTGTAGTTGCAATACTTACTAGTCAGATACAATGGTAATAGGTGACAACCCAAACAAGCAATTGTTGGCACTTTTATTTAGCCATTCCATTATAGTGAAGTTGATTACTAGTCATTATAAAGTCAAATTTATTGCACTACTTTAGTTATAGTTGTCTATGATCGAGATACTGTGCTCCAAGTCGTCCATAATCGCGGACACGGCTTTCAGAAAGTTTTACCCTGCAGGGGGGCACAAATAGCAACACACACACGATCAACCTCGAGAAAAACCAATAAAAACCCAACGAGGCATCACGACAGAGCAATTGCAAGATTCATATAAATTTCAGGGGGCCACCCCACCAAGCTACCCGCGACGAAGTTGGCTGGCTCCGAGACGGACCCAGAGGTTTGTGCCAATGGCTGTAAACGACCGGGAACCCGAAAGTGTGACTGGGCTTGTCGATACCGCGAAAACATTCCATATTTGTTCCTAAACAGTACAGGCGCTCCACGCGCAATCGTAAATAAGCAGTAAAGCATGGAATAAGTACATGATAGTAATAAAGCCCCAAACTACTTTGTGGCCCCAAGAAATAAATATGACTCAAGCTCTGGCTAGGGGGATTCATGGTCCCACATGCGGATAGTGCGAATATTCAAAGAACAGGTATCAAGTACTCGGGGTCCTACGGGACACAAGTGGACGGTTAAAAACCAAATAACATCTATTGCCCACCTGCGCCTCTGCATTATTTACTTACTTCAATTTTAGTTATTAAACGGTAATTAAAGTCATGATCAACTCCAACATAAAGCATATGGCAGTCTTCCAACAACTGTGGTACTTGACGACACGCAACAACACTTGAGCAAGCGACTACGACACGCAAGTCCAACTATCTACCAAACAATAGGTAATAGGATGTGTCCAAGGCAATATAAGGCTGCAAGGGATATCACGGGTACGAAAACTAGAGCATCGCAACACAGATAGCAATAGATCATCAGGAAGAAATAAAGACTAGAAATGTAAAATAGGTAGAAAGGGGGAGAATGCTCGCCTGAAAACATTGCCGAAGTTTCATCCGAAGATCGGGTCAACACTCGCATCAACTCAACGGCCTTATCCGCGAAGAACCAAAACACTAGAAGAAACACCGGATGTACTATTTAATACTACGGCAGAAGATCGGGCATGATGCATGTATGATGTATGACATGGCAAACATGCGATACAATTAGGCATTATTAAGCGGAACCGGGGTCTCGACAATTAAATATAGGTTCATGTTGTTTGGATACCCCGCAATTTAAATGTTATCTTAACATGGCAAAATATATCACCGGTTTGATGCACAAATTTAAATGGGGCCAATATAAGACTAGAATCGCCCTCATATGGTCTCCATAGTTATTTATTAGATGAGTCGACAAAATACCCAAACCCCACAATATGTATGCAAGAATGCTCAATTTAATTATGCAAAAAAATAGATGTTATATTACAAAATAGGGGCGGATAAGATAGGGGTCACACATTAGAGGGGATCGACGATCTTGTGATCTCGGGGGTTCGACGGGGTCGGTCTTCGGGTTTTGGTCTTCGGATCCGAGAAGGAGACCTTGGAGTGCCCAGGGTTCGGAGACGTCGAATCCATGAGGGGTACTTGGAGTGCTTGCGTTCGGTGAACTCGGTGGCATGCTAGTATCAACAACATGCCAAAGGATTGATTAACCCGTTCACTCGCTTAACACGGATATAAAAAACAACTAGCCACAAACGTTGTTGAAGGGAACAATACCACAGACAAACAACAGAGGAGACACGCGCGGGTACCGGAGGTGCTTAGGGAGGAGAACCAACAGCGAGGAGGCAACGTCAAGCTTGGCGCGGGGGAGCCAGAGGGGGAAGGGCGCAACGATGGGGCTCCTGCGAGCCGCGTGGACCAGGAAGCGGTGGCACGGGCCTGCTAACGGTGGAGGGGAGGGCGGCGAGATCGCAAGCAGAGGAGGACGGGCAAATGGCAGCAGGGAGCAAAGGACGGCGAGGAAGGCTCCGGCGGTGGGCCTCAAATAGGGGAGCTCGAGTCTGGGGATGGAGGAGGACGGCCCGCGATGGCTCTAGGAGGCGGGTACGGCCGGCGAGGAGGGGACGGCGGCGATGCCCGTTGGCGACACGCGGTGCTGCGGGGATCCGCGTGAGGCAGACGGAGAGGGGTGAAGGAGGTCGACCGGAGTCAAGCTCAAGCGGGCGACGGAGGTCGGGGGAGGCGCCGGGACGAGCGGAGGAGGGAGGGCGTCTGGCGGCAGGAGGAAACGCGTGGGCGGCGGCGTCTCTGGGAATGCGAGGAAGGGCGCTCGATTGGTGGTGAGGAAAAATCGAGGGGAGGGGGCTCGCGGCATGCACTGCTCGCGGAAGGTGGACACGGAGTGGAAGAGCGGGCGAGCGGCTCTGCTGCGGGGAGGCGGGCTTGCTGGCGATCAGTGGCGGCGGCGGGGTCCTGCGCGAGGTGGGGAGGAGGAAAACGCTAGGGGAGAGAAGGAATCGGGGAGGGGAGCATGCGGGGTGGGTTCCAGGAATGTGACGGGCGCGGGGTGGGGCCCGATTGTCGGCCAGGGAGGTGGGTGGGTCTGGTTCGCGTGTGTTAGAGTTGTGTGTGGTGTGCGTTGGGGTGTGTTGCTGTTTGTGTCGGCGGCTAGGGCAGTGGGGTGGGGTGTAGAGTCTAGGGTTTGGTTAGATGTGTGTCTAGGATTAGGTCTAGGTTTTGCTGGGTGTGTTGGGTCGGGCTGCCGGGGTGGTAGGTGGCCTGGCCTACGGGCTAGGTCACCTCCCCCGGACAAAACATTTTATTATTTATTTTATTTTTAAAATATTTTTGTAAATACTTTTTAGACAAATAAAAGATCTGAACAGATCGAGGTTTTAGTTTGAGATTAAAGGACAGGGCTAATTAGAAAACAATATAGTCTTTTACGAAAATAGTTTTATGCAAAATATATGCATGATGTCATGATGATGCACAAAATATAAACAACATGCAATTTTCTAGTAGTGGATTTACCCGGGGTGCTACAACTTGCGACGACTCGGAGGCGGTAGTGTTATCCTTGGGACTGAGCCTGGAAACCGTATGTTGTTCTTGTCTCATAGAATGATCCCACCAAGTACTTCTCCGAGTGTGATCTCACCTTCAGGTCCAGGGATGTCAAGCTCCATTGACTCCCACTCCTTTACGATTTGATCCACCCCGACTTTAGCATAGCCAAGTGGAATCTCACGGCCATGCCAACGTGCGTCAGGCGGACAAGGCAAAGCCGATCCGACCGCCACCTTCACAGATACGTTCTTCAATTTATTATGGAGATCACAAGGTATCTGCTCCTTAATTCCATCCACGGGATAGCCGGGACTGCCATCTATATAGGATGCATCATTAGACGGGACCGCCGATTCAGCCATGCTGCTTCTCCGCGGAGATGGGTTGGCGGTAATATCGAGTGGAGGATCTTGCAAGCGCGCTATTCCTCTAAGTTCGTAGATCTGCTGCTGCTGCTTGTCAAGTCTTGCTAGCAGCTGGTTGAACTTGTCTGCCTCCTCCTCCTCCCGTCGCTACTTTGCTCTTGCTCGGCTTCTATAGGTACCTTGGTCCTTAGGAAACCCAGTCTCCCACGTGAAACTCCCGTCCAGGCCTCGGACTCGTCCTGTATGTTCGCGATTCCCGAGGACCAAGGTCAGCAAGTCTTTCTCTCTATCGGGATGAAACTGTTTTATTCCATCTTTAATATCTTCCACTGACGAGGTTTAATCTCGTCAATGCCCATTGTTATGGACTTGGGTTTTGGAGAAGATGGGGATGCTGGAGATCGTGGCACGGTTAACAGACAAGCAACCAGGGGACACGAGATTTACCCAGGTTCAGGCCACCGGAGGGAAAACCCTACTCCTGCTTGTCTGCTCTTGATTACGGCGGAACCAAAGGTTACAGGTGCGCAGATTTGATCTGGCGTGGAGGTGCGTGTGCGAAAGTATGAGTCGAGAGCCCTAGGACGTGCCCTCCTGGCCTTTATATAGACTTAGGCAGGTCCCGGGCATAGTCCTAGTCGGTTACAAGTTCTGGGGTTTTACCCCTTCGAATTTCCTATCTGTGCTAGTCTTGTTCTCCAAGGACTCGAAGGCGTCATGGGCCTTGGCCACCCGAAAATCTTCATGGGCCGGCGTACATCTGCCGTGGGCCTTTCTTGGGCTGGACCAGGTGTGCTGAAGTCACGCACCCGCAGGGTATAACCATGTCAGTAGCCCCCGAGTGATCAGTCGAATCGTAGATTCGGCTGAGGACTCTTCAATCCTTCGGGTGCAACTGGGTAGTAAATGTATATGCGCGTAGGGATTTGTTGATGCATGTGCCTGACTCACCTGACGGATCAGGGTCAGTTAACTGTCTTAGGACAAAACAACATGATCTTCATCAGGTTCGAGTCCCTCAACCCGGACCTGGAACATATGCTGGCATAATTCAACTCAGGCCGCAAAGGACTTACAGGAGTGGAATTCCAGTGATTTTATTTGGTGTACCCAACGCGTCCGTCAGGATTTTTCATCACGCCTGTTGGCATGGATTTACACTAGCAGAGCGCAGTCAGGTGCGTTGCCAGGCCATCAGATGATATCTGCAGGTCTTATCTTTGTGTCGCAGACGCAGCATCCGAACATTTATCACCACGGAGGTCCTTCGGGTGGCCAAGGAGACTGTCGCTCACTCAGCATTTTGTTGGGGCAGAGTTGCCAAAAAAGTTTTTGTATGTTGATCCGAAAGATCGCATTCGAAAGTTTCATAGGGTGCGCGACCAGCGCTCCCTATGGGAGTAGCCCCCGAGTGTCTGTTCGAGTCGTAGACTCGAGCGGAGACTTTAGTTCAAGCATTGCTCAGTTGTTTAGTCCGTAGGACTCGGAAATTTTTGGATGCTTAAATCCATCCTCCCTATGGGAGTAGCCCCCGAGTCCATAGTGGAGTCATAGACTCGACGTAGGGCTCAGAGAAGTGCTTTGTCTTCATTTGTCTTTCGGGTGCGCGGCCAGCGCTCCTGATAGGAGTAGACCCCGAGTATTTAGTCGAATCGGAGATTCGAGTGAGTACTCTTAGCTGTGGAGCCGAAGTTTGTGCTAGTATAGCTTTTGATGACGTCAGTGCTGACGATCGATGACCTCAAGCGTCTGCTACGCCAGAGATGACTTGACTGAACGAAGCATGGGTCCCACTTGCTGACTTTGAATTGACCGGTCACGCGCGGCGTGGAGATGATTACGGCGTCTCCTCGATTTCCGCGCGTAGTGGACGGCGTGGTAACGACGGTTCGTTGTGATGCTGACACGTGTACGGCCAGATCTACCGTTGGCGTTAGGTCTTCTTGATGGACGGCCAGCGTGCGTCGTCTTCGCTGTTATAATCCTTGGTGAAATCGTGGTTTGTTTTTCACCGCACCAGTTCATCTGTTCACTGCCTCCTTGTTCTTGAGCTATTCTTGCTGCGCGCTGAGAGTTTCTTCCACATTTCCTTCGTTCTTTCTTCGTTGGCAACGCCACCACCGCCGTAGCACCATGGGGAAAGCGAAGAAGTCTTCATCTGCGGTTGGGGCCAGCGCCGCCGGAGGCAAGAAGGGCACCACCGCTGCTCGTGTCACCGATGGTGGCTGGCGGCGATCAGAGACGCGGGAGAGCGATCTCCGCAAACTGCGTGAGCGGGGCCTGATCCCGCAAGATACGACGGCCGTGAGACTCCTCGGCAATGAGGTAATCCCCCGTCCCCCACTTGGGTACCGGGTTATGTTTGTTGCCTTTGTGATTCGCGGGTTTTCTTTTCCGGTCCACGACTTCCTCCGTGGACTGCTCTTCTTCTATGGGGTTCAACTCCATCATCTGTCTCCCAACTCTCTTCTCCACATTGCGTGTTTCATCACTCTTTGCGAGTGTTGGCTTGGCATTGAGCCGCACTTTGGCCTCTTCCGGAAGCTTTATTCCGTGAAGAGGCAATCTGGTTCGGATGGTGTGTATCCCATTGGGGGTTTCATCATCTCTCTCAATCCCAATTTTCAATTCTTTTCCTTTTCCATGTCCGAATCTGTCCAGTACTGGCGGAGGCGATGGTTTTACATCCGCGACTCCGTTTTGCCTGGGCAAGATTTTGGTCTTGTTCCCTTTGACCCCTCCCAATGGATTGAGAAGAAAAGATCCTGGAAAAACCAAATCCTGGACGGTGAAGTGGCAGAGATAGAGGCCCTTTATCGTCGGTGGAGGATCTCCAATTGATTCCGGAGAAAGAGGTGAACGGCGTGGACATCATCCAGACGTTTCTTGAGCGTCGGGTGCAGCCTCTCCAAGCGAGGGCTCACCCGATGTTTCTTTATTCTGGGCGCCGTGATCCGACGAGGGTTTCGAGTGAGAAAATCTCCGAGGGGGATCTTGACAAGGATCTCCGCAGCTGCTGAAGTTCAAGGCCAGAGAAGAAATCCCGGGGAAGTCGCTGACTCCTCCTTTTTCTTCGACGTTGGTCGTTCCGAAGGTGTAGATTTGTGCACGTGGTGCTCCCCTTTTCTTGTTTTGTTGGGTGTGTATTCGTGTCCTTTGTTTGCTAACAAAGTTCCTTCTCATCTTGTAGAGCTTCAAAGTGCCGGGCATGGTACCAGCATTGCCCGAAAGATATCCGAATGCCCCGGATAACGAAGTGGTTGATTCCGTGTCCGAGCTTCCTTCGGCGCGATCTCCTGCGGAGGATGCCGACGAGTCGAGTGAGGACCATATGCGCAAGCGATCACGGAGCTCGAGCGAGACTTCGGATGCCTCGACTTCTCTGACTCCTAGAAATCCTCTGGGCCTTGAGCGTCACAGTGATGGTCATGGAGCTTCTTCCTCTCCCCTTCCCGCCATTCCTATGCGGGCTGTTGCGCCGCACCCGCCAGCAAAGCGGAAGAAGGAGGAAAAGAAGGAGGAGAAGAAGGAAGAGAAGAAAGAGGAGAAGAGGGCCCGAAGGGCTTCTCCTATCTTCGATCTGAGCGCATTGGGCTCGTAAGTTTTCTTGTTGTACTGTTGTCCTTTGTCCTTCATGATTTTTTGCACCTGTGTTGATTGGTTCGTATGCAGGCAATCCTCACATGACTCTAGTGATGGTGCGCGGGAGATGATGGGGGAGTCGAACATTGCGTCGCCTCCTCCTCAGACTGTGGCGACTTCAGGTGGCGCCGCTCCAGAACCTCCTGTGCGGGAGGTGCTGGTGGTTGCGCCTCAGAATTTCACAGGCGGGGCTTCGGGATCGCCGATGGAGCATGTAAGTTTTCTGCTTCATATCACGGGGGGAGCCCCCGTGTGTCTTCGTGTGCTGATGTTGCTTTTTCTTCTTTGTGTTGGGCGTAGACCCAAGTCCTGTTCTTACTGCTAGTGCCTTTTCTGCAGCCTTTTGTACAGGAGGCCAAGCGGCTGGTGGAGGAGCGCCTGGCGCTGGAGGCGAAACTTCGGCAGCTTCAAGGTATCCTTCTGCCTTTTAGTATCTCTCTTGTTTATCCTGGTCCTATTCTTTGACACTTGCTTGTCTCAAATGCAGAGGAGCATAACGACTCTCTTCGTGAGGTTGATGCTCTTAAAAAGAGCCTTGGCCAATCGGAGCAGAAAGCCGAAGCCGCCGTCGGCGCGAAAGAGCGCCTTGAGCTAGAGCTGTCGAAGGCAGCCGAAGCGAAGGAGCATCTGCAGCAGGAGGCCGTAGACCGTGAGGAGCAGCTGGCCACCGTTGCGGCTGCTCGTGAAAAGGAGGTGGCGGCGAAGCTCATGGCTACTGCCAAGGCTGTTTCGGGTGAGTGCTAGTTTTGCACTTGTTTCTTTTTCGTCGGGTCTTCTTCTACGCTGCCTTTCTTCATGTTTTTCTTCATTTTGCTCTCAGATGCCGCAGGCATTGAGTTCGACCACGGTGCTTTGGAGCACGGGAGTGCTCTAGATGACGCCACTGTGGCGGTCGAAGACCGCTGCAGCACCGTCGTCAACTCCCTTGCCAAGGCGAAAGAGGTCCTTGGTCGCTTCTCCAGGAGCTTTTCACGAAGGGCGCAGCCCTTGGTGATGTGGACGCGCTGGCAGAGGCTCTGTCAGCCGAAGCGCCTGCGGCGTACAAGCGCAAGCAGAAGGGCATCGGCGCGTCCGTCGGGCTGGCGATGGCCTTGGCGGCTGGAGCGGAGCTGGACTTGCCCTAGATCACTTCTCGGATGCCAACGGCTGCGGATGGATCCGAGGTAGCCTTCGCTGCCTACTCTGCTCGCTGCAGACGATATGGGCCCAAGCTCATTGACTTGCTGTCTGAGTACGCACTGCGGCAGCAGGGCGAGGCCAAAGCTAGGCAGTCTGGCTCCGAGGCGACTCAGTGTCCTGCTCCTTAGGCATAATAGACGTAGGGTAGTGTGTAGTCTACTTTTGTTGTAAATATCTTGAGGAGTATCTTCTTTGTGCCACGTAGTGGCTTTATATATTCAAATGAATTTTCTCTGAGTTGCTCTCCATCCTTGGCTGAATGTCTGTGTTCCTTTCTTTTGCTGTCGTTCTAGGTTCCTTCGGGTGCTGACCCTGTTGATGCCCCATCCGCAACGCCATTGCGTCCATCCTTGGATAACTCTTCGCAGCTTACTTTCCTTCGGGATCGCGTGCGAAGTCTGGAGAGGGAGTTGCTCGTGCTACACGGCCGGGCCGACGTTTGGAAATCCAAGGCGGATCGTGGCGCAGCCAGAGAGGAGTACTTGATGGCGGAGCTGGGTCGGCTGTCCGAGCAACTGCAGTGTAAGTTGATCCTTCTTTCGGGCTGTAGCTCAGTTCTTCGGATGAGCCTGCTGGCCTTATTCTTGTCTTGTGCGGTTGTCGCAGGTGCGAATCTTGCTCCAAAGGAAGAAAAAGAGCGTGTCGCTGTTCGGGTCAACTGCTTGACTCAACAGGACATGGAGGCCGGTGGTTTCTTCTGGATGGACCATGATCGTGCCATAGCCTTGGCGACGGTGCAGGATCGTGTTCATCAAGTTTCGCGGGTGCTCTGTCAAGTGCAGACGTCGCTTGCCTCGGTGCTGCACGTCATGTTTCCTTTAGATGTCGTGCCGACGACCCTTGCAGGTCTTCTGTCGAAGTTTCGGAGTGCCAGCAATGTCAAGGAGCTGGTGCGGCAGCAGCTCGTCGCAGGAGTGAAGGCTGCTTTGTCTCTTGTGAGGCTGCACTGTCCTGACGTCGATTTGGCTGCTATGGCGGCTGGGCCACCTCTTCGACCGGATGGCGGCGAGTGGGACATGCGTCCACATTACGCCGCTGTAAGGCAGTATGCCGAACAGATTGTAGATTTGTTTGAGCAGCGTGCCCAAGTTATTCTTCAACATAGGTAGTGCCTGTAAAAGGAGAGAGATGTAAAGTTTGTATATTTCGGCTGGGCACGTTGTGCCTTTTGTTGTAAAGATTTGTTTGTTTGTGAGCACGTAGTGCTTTGATCAAGTGTGTGTCCTTTTCGTTTGCCTGACGTTTGTCAGCTACTCAGGTGTACACGTTTAGTCCTCAGTCGATGAAATCGTGAGGTGGGGGAGCCCCCGAGTGCGTTTTGTCCTCAGCCGATGAGATCGTGAGGTGGGGGGAGCCCTCGAGCGCGTTTTGTCCTCAGTCGATGAAATCGTGAGGTGGGGGGAGCCCCCGAGCGCTTTTGTAGCATATAGTAAATATGCAGGAAATAGTGAACCGAAGCTTTGGGGCGGGACACTTAGCTTTATTTATATCGTAATGAGGGAAGTACATTGTTCGGCTGAGTAGCCTTGGCTGAAAGCCTTATTGAAAGTAAAGGGGTAGTTTGCTACGGATAGAATTGTCGCAGGTGCGCGATGTTCCATGGGTTGGAGTATGCGACTCCAGACTCCACGTGCTTGAGGCGGTAGGCGCCACCTGGTATCACTTCGGTGATGACGTAGGGTCCTTCCCATGGTGACTCGAATTTATTCGGTCACTTTTGCTTGAGTCGTAAGACGAGGTCTCCTTCGACGAAGGACCTTGGACGCAGCCGACGGCTGTGGTAGTTGTGGAGACTCTGCTGGTACACCGCTGATCGAGCTGCTGCTATGTCTCTTGCCTCGTTGAGTGTATCGACGGCATCTTCGAGTGCAGCCGTGGATTCGGCTTCGCTGTAAGCGACGACCCGTGGGGCCTGGTGGCGTACTTCGGATGGTAACACGGCTTCGGCTCCGTGTACCATGAAGAACGATGTGTAGCCGGTGGCGCTGTTTGGCGTAGTCCGTAAGCTCCATAGGACGGATGGTAGCTCTTTCATCCAGTTTCCAGTTTTGTGTTCGAGGGAGCTCATGAGGCGTTTCTTGATGCCAGCGCCGATTAGGCCGTTGGCCCTTTCCACTTGTCCGTTCGTTTGCGGGTGTGCCACTGAGGCATACGTGATGTTGATCCCGAGGCCTTCGCAGAAGTCCTGGAATTCTTCGGAGATGAAGTTTGAGCCGTCGTCCGTGATGATGTTGTGCGGTACGCCGAACCTGTAGACAATGGATTCGAAGAACTTGACGGCAGTTTTGCCTTTCTGGTTGGTGACCGGTATGGCTTCGATCCACTTGGTGAACTTGTCGACTGCGACCAGGAGGAAGACGTGTCCCCGTTTAGAGGATTTTGGCAGTTTGCCAATCATGTCGAGGCCCCATTGAGCAAAGGGCCAAGCTATTGGTATGGGTCTGAGCTCGGACCCGGGTGCGTGCGGTTTGTCGGCGAACCGTTGGCACCCGTTGCATCTTCGGACGATGTCCTTTGCGTTGCTCATGGCCGTTGGCCAGTAGAATCCTGCTCGTAGAGCTTTGGCGACAAGGGAGCGACTTCCTGCGTGGTGGCCGCAGATGCCCTCGTGGATGTCTTGGAGGATGGTTTTGCCGTCATCGATGGTGACGCATCGTTGTAGTACACCCGTGATACTACGCTTGTACAGCTCGCCATTGATAGTCGTGAAGGCCTTTGACCGACGAGATATGCGCCGGGCATCTGTCGGGTTGTTAGGCAGTTCTCCATGTAACAGGAACTGGAGGTATGGGCGTGTCCAAGTTTCTTCGACTGCCATGACCTGCATCAGGTTGACCATGGCAACTTCGGTGTCCAACTTTTCGGGTCCCTCATGACCTTCGGGTAGCATAGCCCCCGAGTGTTCTGCTTCTTCGGGTGATCCCTTGGGGAATTTCCGCTTGATGGATGGCACGCAGATCTGTTCAAGGAACACACCTGGTGGCACCTTTGCACAAGTGGAACCAATGTTGGCAAGCCTATCGGCTTTCTCGTTGCTCTCTCTTCCGACGTGTCGAAGCTCGCAGCCGTCGAATTCTCCTTCGAGTGCGTTATAGAGCGCGCGGTACGCGATCATGTTTTCGGCGTGTGCGTCGCACTCATTCATCGTCTGTTGGACGACGAGATTGGAGTCACCGTAGATGACCAGGCACGTTGCGCCGCATATCTTTGCCATCCTCATGCCATGGATGAGGGCTTCGTATTCGGCCTCGTTGTTGGAGGCTCTGAATTTCATCTGAAGAACGTACTTCATCTTGTCACCTTGCCCCTGCTCCTGCTTCGTGCTTGGAGCCGTCGAAGTGCATTGTCCATGACTGCGACATGTCTGGTGTGTCTGGCAGCTGCAGCTCCATCCAGTGCACCAGGAAGTCCGGAAGGACTTGATATTTGATTGCGTGTCGCTTCTCGTAGACGATGTCCAAGGGTGACAGTTCGATGCCCCACAGGGCCACCCGTCCTGTGGCCTCTGGATTATTCAGGATGCTGTTCAAGGGTGCCTCGTTGACGACCATCGCCTGATGCTCCTCTGCTTTGTTGGTGTCAGTACCTCGCTGAGGTAGTAAATTGGTCGTTGGACTCCATGGGTCTTGCCTTCTTTGGGTCGTTTGACCACGAGTACTGTGCTGACCACCTGATGTGTGGCTGCTATGTACAGCAGCAGGGGCTCGCCCTCCTTTGGCATGACCAAAACGGCGCGAGGTGGAGAGGAGCCGCTTGAGGCTTTCGAATGCGTCGTCGGCTTCCGGTGTCCACTCGAACTTGTCTGCTTTGCGCAACAGCTGGTAGAATGGTAGGGCCTTCTCGCCCATGCGGCTGATGAACCTGCTTAACGCCGCGACTCGTCCTGCGAGCTGCTGGACGCCCTTGAGGTTTTTCGGCTTCTCCATCGTCATGATGGCTCTGATTTTCTTCGGGTTCGCCTCAATTCCTCGCTGAGAGATGAAGTATCCGAGCAGCTGACCCGATGGGACGCCGAAGGCGCATTTTTCCGGGTTGAGCTTGATCCTATAGCGATCAAGATTGTCGAACGTCTCGCGGAGATCGTCGATAAGTGTCCTTGCCTCCTTGGTTTTTATTACTATGTCGTCGACATAGACTTGGACGTTACGACCGATCTGGTCCTTGAGGCAGGCCTGCATGCATCGCTGGTACGTGGCACCTGCGTTCTTTAGCTCAAAGGGCATTGTATTGTAGCAGAACACTCCAAACGGTGTGATAAACGCCGTTTTCTCTTGATCTTCGACCTTGAGTCGAATCTGGTTATAGCCTGAGTAGGCGTCGAGGAAGGAGAGTTTCTCGCAACCTGCTGTTGAGTCGATGATCTGATCGATCCGAGGAAGAGGGAAGTGGTCCTTTGGGCAATGTTTGTTTAGTGACGTGAAGTCTACGCACATCCGCAGGATGTCCGTGTCCTTCTTTGGAACCATCACCGTATTTGCCAGCCACTCGCTTTCCTTGATTTCCCGTATGAAGTCTGTTGCAAGTAATCTATTGATTTCCTTGCCGATAGCTTCGGCTCGTGGCTCCGACAGTCTTCGGATGGACTGCTTGACTGGCTTGGTGTCTGGAAAGACATTGAGTGCATGCTCGGCGAATTCCCTGGGAACTCCTGGCATGTCCGTAGGACACCAGGCGAAGATTTCCCAGCGCTAACGGAGGAATTCGACGAGCGCGCCTTCCTATGCGGAATTGAGGTCGTTGGCGATCAGCGCCGTCTTGGAGGCATCCGTCGGATGGACCTGCACTTTCTTGGTGTTGATGGTGGAGTCAAAGGACATGTCGGGTGCGTTCTGCCTTGTGACTGGGGGTGCTCCGTTGTCCGTCACCTCGCGGAGCCTTACAAGCTCGTCTTGCATGCCGAAAGACTAGGAGATTTTGTTGAAATCCCTGTCGCATTGGTCCGATCGGGTGAAACTCCCGTGGACTGTGATGACGCCTCTTGGTCCTGGCATCTTGAGTAGTAGGTATGTGTAGTGTGGTACGGCCAGGAACCTTGCGAATGCTACACGCCCCAGGATGGCGTGGTATTGCGACGACCAGTCCACCACTTCAAATTCCAGTCATTCCTGCCGAAAGTTGGCCGGTCTTCCGAAGATGACGTCGAGCCCTATTTTGCCCAAGGGGAATATGCCCTTCCCTGGGACGATGCCGTGGAACGTTGTGTCTGATTGTTCCAGGCTGCATTATGGGATCCGCATTGCTGCTAGAGTGCTTGCGAACATCAGATTGATGCCACTGCCGCCGTCCATGAAGACGCGACTCATCTCGAAGCCTCCGATCTGCGTCTCCAGCACCAGGACAACATGACCTGGGCGAGGGATCTGGCAAGGGTGGTCCGCGCGAGTGAATGTGATGCAGAACTCCGATCCGCTGAGGTACTCAGGGATTGCAGGTGGAGTTGTCATGGCCAGGTTGATTTGTCGGGTGATTTTCTTCTGCACCCTATTTGTGGGGCGTCCCTTTTGGATCATGTTTAGTGCTCCCTTTGGTGGGGGGTACGCGACCCCGGCGTTGTTTTGCGCTGGTGCGACTGGCTGATGTGGACCTCCAATAGGTGGTGGTGGAGGAGCTCCGAGTGCTATTTCTCCTTGTACAAGTGCGTTTCCAAATGCGGGGATTGGGGCTTGTTGCCTCATCTGCACCATGCTTTCGCTGAGTTTCTGGAACTCGCGGCAGTCCTTGAGCATGTGGCTGGCTTTCTTTTTGCCATCTTGTTTGTCGATGTAGAAGTGGATGATGCACGGACCCGAAAGTTTGTCGTACGTAGAGGGTCCGTTGTCGCGGTCGCAGCGTTGCCACGACTGTGCTGGGCGTCCGTTGTCACGGGTGTTTCCGCCACGGTACCCTCCGTTGTTGCGGCTGTTGTCGTTGCGGCGGTCGGCGTAGCCGGCCGCGACCATGTCAGGTCCGTCGCGGTCCTCGTAGACGCGCGATCTCCTCTTGCTGCGGCGTTCGCGTCTTCGGCCGTAGTCATCCTCTTCATCTGACTGCGCTCGCTGGATGCAGTCTTCGCCGTCTGCCCAACTGTTGGCAATTTCCATGAGGTGGTCGAGCGTCTTGGGCTTGACACGCCCAAGTTCCTCCTTGAAGTCTGGGCGCTTGACGCTGTCCCTGAAGGCGTCGATGGCCCTCTCTTCGGAGATGTGTGCTGTGGAGTTCTTGGTTGTAGACCAGCGTAGTATGTACGAGCGAATAGATTCACCCGTTCTTTGAGTGCAGGCTCGCAATTCTTCGATTGAGGCGGGCCTCTTGCTGGTGCCTTTGAAATTTCGGATGAAGCTGTAAGCGAGCTCTTCCTAGCTTCGGATGGATCCTGATGATAGGCTGCTCAGCCAGACTCGCGCTGCGCCCGTCAGCTGCAGATGAAGGCATTGCATGGCGGTTTCTTTGTTGCCTCCATGAAGCTTGACGGATGACAGATGGTCGCTGAGCCAGGATTTAGGATCTTGCGTGCCATTGAACTTCGGAGTATCCGAAGGAAGCTTGAAGTTGCGTGGCATATGTGTTCGCCGAACAGATCTGCTGAAGCATCGAGCCCCGCAAAGTTCTCCTTCGTCTTCATCCATCTCAGATTCAGACGAGCATGCGCGTTTGGCGCGTGCTTTGTCGATCTTCCGCTGTGTGAGCTTGTCTCTGGCATCGTAGTCGCGTTTATGATGACGCGAGCTCTTCTTCCTTCGAGGAAGATCGTGCTCCTCTTCCTCTTCGGATGAGGGTGTGGGGCTCCGGTCGCGCCTGGCCGGAGCTTTCTTCTTCGGCTCCGCAGGAGCGTATTCGTGGAGCGCAGCTCCGATTAGTCCTAGTCCGGTAAGTGCGGACCTATGCATGGCCCTTTTTGGGTCCCCCTCCGGAGGTGGGTGAGCCGCGAGATACGCGGTGGCTGCCATGATCGCAGCCTGTGGCGTCTTCGGGATGATGTTGCCGTCGGCATCCATATCCATGAACGATGTGTGGAGAGTTCGGGTCACGTCACGCCGCTCCTTCGGATCCATGTTTTCCACCCACGAGCGGTTCTTGTTTCCCTGGTTTCTGTTTGTGCTAGAGCCGGGTGCCATGGCGGAGAGCGTAGCTCGTCGCGCGCTGGACTCGGAGGCTACTTGCTTGCGTTTGTCGAGCGTCTCCTGCATCTTGACTTGCTTCTTGTGCTCCTCGATGAGGAGGTAGTGGTATGCCATCAGTAGGTCGCGTGGGGCGTCCGCAGGTAGGACTATGTTGCCTGCGACGGCACGGCGTGCTTGGACCCATCCTTCTTTGCTAAGTTGGATGACGTGGCCGTTGTTTTCCCTGTTGGGTGGGGGGGATTGGCTTCTTCTGTTTTCGCCGTTTCCGCCGTTTTGGCTGGGCGGCGGATGAGGTGTCTCCTCGTCGCCTTGGATGATTGTGGCGCATAGATAGCGCTCGCAGATTGGTCGGCTGCTGCCGCAGCTTTCGGATCCGGAACCGTAGGTCCCCTCATCCGAAGGTGGATCACACAGATCGGTGTTACAGCTGCTGCTGTCGTAAAACTCATCTGTTGATGGTGACGTGCGTAGCACGGGGTGTGGAGCCCACGAACATGGCCTGATCGATGGCACGGGCACCCGCTCAGGGAGACGGAGGGTGCCAATTTGACCCACCTGGAAGCAGAAGCTCCCAAACAAAATTTCGAGTCCGTCGCCTACGGGCTCGAAATCCTTCATGGTGGCCGGCGCGTGGGCGGTGAATTCGAAAGCGCCGAAGAGGAGATGATTATCCGTCGCTGCGGAGTTGTAGATCGATCGGGTCGGGACCGTCACGACCGCACAATCAGCAGCCCCTTTTCCCACAGACGACGCCAATTGACGAGGTTTAATCTCGTCAATGCCCATTGTTATGGACTTGGGTTTTGGAGAAGATGGGGATGCTAGAGATCATGGCACGGTTAACAGACAAGCAACCAGGGGACACGAGATTTACCCAGGTTCAGGCCCCCGGAGGGAAAACCCTACTTCTGCTTGTCTGCTCTTGATTACGGCGGAACCGAAGGTTACAGGTGCGCAAATTTGATCTGGCGTGGAGGTGCGTGTGCGAAAGTATGAGTCGAGAGCCCTAGGACGTGCCCTCCTAGCCTTTATATAGACTTAGGCAGGTCCCGGGCATAGTCCTAGTCGGTTACAAGTTCTGGGGTTTTACCCCTTCAAATTTCCTATCTGTGCTAGTCTTGTTCTCCAAGGACTCGAAGGCGTCATGGGCCTTGGCCACCCGAAAATCTTCATGGGCTGGCGTACATCTGCCGTGGGCCTTTCTTGGGCTGGACCAGGTATGCTGAAGTCACGCAACCGCAGGATATAACCATGTCATCCACCACTTTTATTCATGTACTCCTGGGTACCTTTATCCCGTCACTGCAAACAAGGTCCCCTGTAAGTTCGTCATATGTACTCCCATGCCCAAGGAACCAATTTTTGCCCTCAAATCCCATTCTTCGTGAATTGGTTATGGAATGATCCCTTTATCATGAAGCTCTTTCTATTTTGCATCTCACTTAGGCATGGCAGCCGTGTAGCCCCCTGGCCCCATGTTATGGTGATATTTCTTCTTCACAGCATTTATCTTGTTTTTTTCAGACTTTTCTCTGCAACTCCTGACCCCCGATACTCCACAAATGCATCCCAATAAGGCTGCTGCTTTGCTAGATAGCCTTCGAATAATGGGGTTTTCTTGTCCTTCTGATACTGTTGCCATAATGACTTCTTCCAGTTGTTGAATAGTTCGGCCATCTTCTTCAGTGCAAACTGCTTGACTTTCTTTCTCATTTCAGCCGTCTCGTCATCAGTGTCACATTCTGGCAGCTTGAAATGTGCCATTAGGTCAGTAAATAGTTGCTCTTTGAATCTATTGTCGATATACATATCACTCCATTTCGCCTCTTTGGGCTTATTCCACTCTCGAACAGTGATCGGGGTACGATCTCTAGCAACAACTCCGCATTGTTGTACAAATATTTGTTTTGTTTTTTTCGGTTCCAATGGTTCGTCGTCTCCTAAAACCTCTGTAATTTCATAAATAGTACACTGGGGCATCTTTTTGGCTGGTCCGCGCTTGGTTTTCTTGCTCGATGTAGAGGCCTAAGAGAAGAAACATTCGTCAACATAATATATATACAACTAGGTACATCTAGTGACGATCATCGGACATCATATATATATATACCTCGTCGGTGTGCGTTACGCGTTCATGGGCTTCATCCTCTTGTCTGTTGGTCTCCTCTCGCTCACTGGATGAGTTCAGATACCTCGAGGGAGATCCCTCATCGGCATCGTGAAACATATCCTTGAGCAAGTGTTCCGAATCTAGGTCTCTGCGGATTGGACTAGGTGGATCCATAGTTCCTGCAAAATGCACACAATATTTATTTGAACTTAACAAATAAAACCTAAACCCGGAGGTGCGGTGGCGGTGGCCGGTGATGGTGGACGCGGGAGAGGCGGGCGACTAAGCGGCTTCCCGCGAGAGCCACCACCCTAACCCTAACTCCGGTCACCACCGAGCACCAACACCCTAACCCTAACCCTAACTCCGGTTACAAAGAGGGTCTTACACTAAAAATACTATATTACACTATTATATTACAATAAAACACTATTATAAACATAACTTACAATATTATAATATATCTCATACCCTAAAAATAATAATCCTACACTATATAATCCTAAACTAAAAAAATCCTACACTATATAATCCTAAAATCCTAAACTAAAAAATCCTACACTATATAATCCTAAAATCCTAAACTAAAAAAATCCTAAACTATATAATCCTAAACTAAAAAAATCCTAAAATTAATCTTAATTAATCCTAAATAAAATCCGAAGTACTAATCATTATTCCCTAACACTCACCGGCGGTGGCAGCGGCCGCCGGTGGCGCTGGAGGCAGGCGCGGGCGCGGGAGGTGGCGGCAGGCAGCCTCGCGGCCGGCGCTTCGTCGGAGTGGCGGCGGTGGCGCGGCCAAGCTCGGGGGCGGGCGCGCGGGGCGCGGAGGCAAGGGAGTGGGTGCGAGTGTGGGTGTGGGCGCGGGCGCGGGGCGTGGCGGGCTCGGCGGTGGGCGGTAGGCCGACGGAGAGAGGGAGGCGCGGCGGGCATGGAGGTTCCTCGTCGGAGTTCGCGGGGGCAGCCTAGCGGCGTCTGGTCGTCTGCTAGCCTCCACTTCTCCCGGTGCGCGGAACGCACCGGGCAAGAAGGGCAACTTTTATACCCCCCTAGTCCCGGTGCGTGGCACCAGCCGGGACTAAAGGGGGGTCTCTAGTCCCGGCTGGTGCCACGCACCGGGACTAGAGGGGGCGTTTCTTTTCTCGCGATGGGGCTAGACCCTTTAGTCCCGGCTAGTAACCTGGGCCGGGACTAAAGGCCCCAATTTGCGCGCGCTGGGCCAAAAACCCCAGCGCGCTGTGGCTTTTTTTTTCAAATTTTCGAATATATCATTTAAAACATTTAAATTATACTTTTTTGCATACTTATGAATTTGACAAAACTTTCAACATGAAAAGTTCTTGAATTTGAATAATTAATCCAAATCCATTTTCTGTTTGATAAAATAATTATTTTAAATAGTCAAATTATTAACCATTTGCCATTATCAATTTAAAAATGCATTAACTATACCTTTTTGCATACTTATGAATTTGACAAAACTTTCAACATGAAAAGTTCTTGAATTTGTATAATTAATCCAAATCCATTTTCTGTTTTATAAAATAATTATTTTAAATAGTCAAATTATTAACCATTTTGCCATTATCAATTTAAAAATGCATTAACTATTATTTTTTGCATATTTTTGAATCTCACTAAACTTTCCACATGAAAAGTTCTTGAATTTGAATAATTAATCCAAATCCATTTTATGTTTTATAAATAATTATTTTAAATAGTCAAATTATTGACCATTTTGCCGCCATTTTTCACTGCTTCCTGCCAAGTTTTTCCGCCCTTTCCTCTGAACCGAGCTTTTAGTCCCGGTTGTAGCCACTAATAGGGACTAAAGATATTTCTCGCCATTTCCCACCGCTTCCCGCCATGTTTTCCCGCCCTTTCCATCTATATATAGGCCAACCACGCCATGGTTATGCACACATCCACACCTTCCTCTCTCACAGAAATGGACAGCGCCTATTGGGCCATTATGACCCTCGAGGAGACCGAGGCGCTATGCGCCTCAAGCTACCCTTGTCCACCAGGCTACCGTACGCCGGCCAGCTGGATGCTGAGCGCTGGAGGGGTTCCTGTCCCTCCTGTGCCTCAAGGCTCCGCACGACATGCGGCCATCACGAACCACTTCTACCACGAGCTCACGCCGGAGCAGCGGATGGATCCCTAGTGGGATCCCGACAACTACGACACCTGGAATGCCTTCTTTGTTAACCAGCAAGAAAGGGAGCTCGCCAGGTACGATGGT
Source organism: Avena sativa (assembly GCA_916181665.1). Lineage (NCBI taxonomy): Eukaryota > Viridiplantae > Streptophyta > Magnoliopsida > Poales > Poaceae > Avena > Avena sativa. Next base: position 5,286,526 of record OV702289.1, read on the forward strand.
GATGGCCCGCCCCCGGTGAACCACAATGAAGCCGGCCGCCGTCTGTGGTGGGCGAACTGTACTATCATCGGCGTGATGCGCTACATTGCCGGGGGAGACCATTCTCGCATGCAGTGCCCACAAGTCCACCCGCCACAGAGCCACAAGAAGGCCCCTCCCCTGCCCGGCGGTAGCGGCATCGTCTTCCAGGAGACCCCTCCCCTGCCTGCCGTGAATCTGAGGCTGGAGTTGCAGGTGCCACCGGTATATGCCATGGCTGGGCTGAGGATCCCCTGAGTGGCAGGTGACGATGATGATGATGATGACGATGACGAAGAAGACCCTGAAGCTGTGTACTATAGGACTAGGCATGATTATGACTAAAGGGGCGGCTTTAGTCCTAAGTGTTAGCTAGTCCTGGTTTGTCCCAATTTTTAATATTAATAAATGAAATGAGTGTTAGTCCCGGTTTGTGGCTAGACCGGGACTAAAGGGGGCCTTTAGTCCCGATTCCGTAGTCTTAGTTTTTAAATATTAATAAATGTCTTGAGTGTTAGTCCCGTTTTGTGGTTGGACCGGGACTAAAGGGGGGTCTTTAGTTCCGATTCGTACTACGACTTTCCCAAACTATGAAGATGTTGTCCCGATTCGTACTTACCATGAAGATATGATCTCCAAACATGTGCGGTCACATATTAGGGAGTGCCTCTATGACCAGTTTCTTGGAGATGCCGGAGGACTGGGCTCCGGCGGTATCTCCCTAAAACTGGCCGTAGTGGTGTCCCTGATCTCAAATACCATCTTGTAGCTTGTAACTTTGATGGTGCTGATGTGGAGCACTTTGTTGGAAACCCCAAGAGCAAGGTGTGATGAGCACAACAGCAAGTCTTCCCTCAGTAGAGACCGAGGTTATCGAACCATAAGGAGGAAGGAAACATCACACAGGTGTTGCAAGCAACACGGAGACCTGCACAGCACAAACTCAAGACTTTGCCCCAACGAATCAGTGAGGTTGTCAAGCTCACCGGTTTGCTGTAACAAAGGATTAAACATACCGTGTGGAAGGTAATGGTTTGGAACAAGTAAACAAGTAACATTGGAAGATGTATCAATGGTAAAGATTGGACCGGGGTCCATAGTTCACTAGAGGTGCTCTCCTTAGATAAACAACATGGAATGAAGCGTAAACAAATTACAGCAGGGCAATTGACAGGAACTGAACAAGGCATAACAATGCAATTACCATTTAGAAAGATCCTATGATATTCGTTTGGGCAATACAACAAGATACATAGATCGCCATCCAACTGCATCTATGACTAGAAGTCCACCTTCAGGTTATCATCCGAACCCCCTCTAGTATTAAGTTGCAAGCAACAGACAACTACTTTAAGCAAAGTGTGTAAGGTAAACAGTCCACACGTTCCATGAACAAGAGACCGTTGTTTTCTCCCTAGTAGCAACAACACATCTACAACCGAAGCTATTATTGTCACTTCCCTTGGAAACTAGAGGCATGAACTCACTATCGAGCATAAATACCCCCTCTTGGAGTCACTAGCAACTACTTGGCCAAGATAGCTACTAACAACGGAGAGCATGAAAGATCAGAAACAACACAAACATGATAGAATCAGAAAGACAAAACCATTAATCAAACCAACACAATAATCTCAATATCCATTGGATCCCCACAAACACAACATGCATGATTACAAATAGATTAGATCTTGATCATGAACGGAACTCACAATATCTATACATGAAAGCACAAATGAGGAGATACAACCATCTAGCTACTACATGGACCCATAGTCTAAGGTGGAACTACTCACACATCATACCGGAGAGAAGGGCTCCAGGATGATCTTCCCCCTGAAAGGGTGCCAGGAAGAACTTCAGATCCCTCCGATCTAGGGACGATTTGATCGGGTGGCTTAGGGTTTCTGCATCGAGGGCTTCTTATAGGCGAAGGGGGAGACCGAGGCGGCGGCCAGGGGCCCCACACCCCTCCCAGGCGCGGGGCAGGGCCCACCCTCGCCTAGGGTGGGTCTGGCCCCCCTGGCCGGTCTCTTCGGCTCCCCTCTGGACTTCTTGTTCCCCATGGAAAGTAATTGGCTTTGACGTTTGTCCCATCCAATTCCAAGAATATTTCTTTACTAACTTTTTTGAAACAAAAAACAGCAGAAAAAAGGCAACTGGCACTGTGGCAACTTGTTAATAGGTTAGTACCAGAAAACATGTAAAAAGCACCTCAAAGTGTAGACAAGCAAAGCAAAGTAGATACAAAACAAACTTGGAGCATAAAAAATTATAGATACGTTTCCGATGTATCAAACTTCTCTAACTAGATCAATATGTCTGGGAGCTAACCTAATTCACATATTAGAGAGTGCCTCTATGACCAGTTTCTTGGAGATGCCGGAGGACTGGGCTCCGGCGGCATCTCCCTGAAACTGGTCGTAGTGGTGTCCCTGATCTCGAAGACCATCTTGCAGCTTGTAACTTCTCTAACTAGATCAATATGCCTGGGAGCTAACCTAATTTCACATATTAGGGAGTGTCTCTATGACCAGTTTCTTGGAGATGCCGAAGGACTGGGCTCCGGCGGCATCTCCCTGAAACTAGCCGTAGTGGTGTCCCTGATCTTGAAGACCATCTTGGAGATGCCTAAAACTGGCTGGAGGACTGGACTCACAAGGATGCCTATTTATAGTGTCAACACTCACCCCTATTATTAGTGCTCACTCATGTTTTGTCCCGGTTGGTGTCTCCAACTAGGACTAAAGGTTCATCCAATCGGGACTAAAGGTTCAACCCCTATTATTAGTGCTGCATGTCCCAGCCTGCCCCAATCCCTTCAGTCGCGGTTGGTTTATCCAACCGGGACTAAAGGTTCAACCCCTATTATTAGTTCTGCCTAGCCCAGCCTGCCGCAATCCCTTTAGTCATGGTTGGTTTCTCCAATCGGGACTAAAGGTTCAACCCCTATTATTAGTGCTGTCTGGCCCAGCCTGCCGCAATCCCTTCAGTCGCGGTTGGTTTCTCCAACCGGGACTAAAGGTTCAACCCCTATTATTAGTGTTGCATGGCCCAGCCTGCCGCAATCCCTTCAGTCGCGGTTGGTTTCTACAACCGGTACTAAAGGTTCAACCCCTATTATTAGTGTTGCCTGCCCTTGTTGGAGATATGCCCTAGAGGCAATAATAAATGTAGTTATTATTATATCTTTGTGTTTATGATAAATGTTTACATTCATGCTATAATAGTATTAACAAGGAAACCATTAATACTTGTGTGATTTGTAAACTTAATTTGAAGTCCCTAGTATAGCCTCTATACTTCACTAGCTTGTTGGTTGATTGATGATTGTGGTTTCCATATCATGAACATTGAGATGTTATCAACAACAAGATCATATCATTAGGAGAATGATATGGTGGACATACTCCTATAGACAAGCGTAGCATAAAGATCAAGTCATTTCAATAGTTCAATTGCTATATGCTTTCTGATACATAGTAACCTAATTCCTTCGACCATGAGATCATGCATATCACTTTTACTGTATGGATGCTTTGATGACATCAAACACCACACCGTAACAGGGTGGTTATAAAGGTGGCATTGAGTGTTTGGAAAGTATTGGTTGAAACACATGGATCAAGAGTGGGATTTGTCCATCCACATGACGGATAGATATACTCTGGGCCCTCTCGGTGGAATGTCATCGAATTAGCTTGCAAGCATGTGACTTGGTCACAAGGGATCACATATCACGGGAACGACAAAAGAGTACTTATCAGTAACGAGGTTGAACTAGGTATGTAGAGATACCGACGATCATAACCTCGGATAAGTAACATATCGTGAGACAAAGGGAAATTGGTATCGTATGTAAGTGGTTCATTCGATCGCAAAGTAATCGTAGAAATATGTGGGAGCCATATGAATTTCCAGATTCCTCTATTGGTTATTGCTCGGAGAAGTGTCTCGATCATGTCCGCATAATTCACGAACCGTAGGGAGACACACTTAAGGATTCGACGTTGTTTTGAGTAGTTATGGTATTATGAGAAAGAGACCGAATGTTTTTCGGAGTCTCGGATGGGATCCGGGATATCACGAGGTGATCCGGAATGGTCCGGAGAATAAGATTCATATAAGGAAAGTCCCGTTTTGGAGTTGGGGAATGGTTCCGGTGTTTCCATCGGGAACATTCTAGAAGGTCCCGGAATGTCCGGCACTCCGGAGGGGAAGGGGTACATGAATGTGTCATTGGAAGTTGGAATGATTGCATCATGTACTAAGTGTTCTTGCTGTCCCAAATAAAGGATTAAATTGAATCCTAAATTGAAAAAGTCAAACGGCTAGTTTGAAAGTCAAACGGCAGTTTTTGGGAAGTGGGAGGAGAGGAGGAAACCGACTTGGGGGAGGAGTCCTCCTCCCCAAGCCGGAGGCCAGCCCTAGGCCGAGTTGGGGAGGGACTCCCTCCCTCCCCTGGCGCGCCAGCCCTCCCACCTATAAAGGGAGGGGCAGGGCTCCCCTCCCAATACACACAAGTTCCTATCCTCTAAACTAAACCCTAGATCTAAACCCCAGTTTAGAGCTATTTCGGTTTAGAGCTTCTAATTGCACTAGCCTTCGGATTAGAGCCTTCTAATTGGTGTGTCTAATTACTAGACCACTAATAGCCTCTCTCATAAGCTCCACCATACTCGCACCGGCTTAAGGCGAAGCCCTGCGGGATCTCCCCTCTACTTCCGGTACCACGCCGTTGTGCTGCCGGAATCGCGAGGAGAGTGCTACAACCTCCGCTGCCTGCTGGAACAAGGGAGAGGAAGGTCTTCGTCGAGTACCGAACGTGTGACCGACTGCGGGAGCGCTGCCGGAACGTGGCGCCGGAAGGATCGTCTACGCGATCTTGAGATCGGAAAGAGTACGACTACATCACCCACGAGAATCTGCTCTCGTTAACCGCTTTGGAATCTTCGAGGGTAAGTTATTCCATCGACTCGTTGCTACAATCTAGTAGATAGATCTTGGCTTGTTTGTTTGTATGCGATAGAAATTTTTTGTTTTCCATGCTACGAACCCCAACAGTGGTATCAGAGCCGTGTCTATATGTAGATCTGTTGCACGAGTAGAACACAATGGTCATGGTGGGCATTGATGCTTTTATTGTTGATTACTTCTTGTGTACTTTGCATCTGGCGGTATGTTGGGATGAAGCGGCCCGGGCTAACCTTACATGACATCGTTCATGAGACTTGCTCCACGCTTGACATGCAACTTGTATTGCATAAGTGGCTTTGCGGGTGCCTGTTTCTCCTAGCATAGTTAAGATCCAATTTACAACGGGTGATCAACAATGCTAGTATCAATGTTGTGGTTCTTGTTCGTAAGTTAGAACGACACTTATTGAAAGCCCCAAACCACGTAAAATATGCAAAGAAAGTAGAGGCGTCTAACTTTGTTTTGCAGGGGTGTGCAGTGATGTGATATGGCCATGATTGTGATTATATTTGATGTATGCAATGTTCCTTATTGTAAGTCGGCAACCGGCAGGAGCCATATGGTTGTCTTTAATTTCTGTTAAGACCTGCGTGTCTATTCAAAGTAGTTGTAATAGTTGAAGCTGGTGGACGACAACCATGGAGGAGCGTCATGGACCTTGATGCAATCCCGGTGATGATGGAGATCATGTTCGTGCTTGAAGATGGAGATCGGAAGCATGAGAAGAAAGGCCATATCATATCACATATATTGAATTGCATGTGATGTTAATCCTTTATGCATCTTGTATTGCTTAGTAGACGACGGTAGCATTATAAGATGATCCCTCATGCACAAAATTTCAAGTTCTAAAGTGTTCACCCTTAGTATGCACCGTTGCTAAAACTTGTTGTTTCGAAGCACCACGTGATGATCGGGTGTGATAGATTCCACGAGTGAATACAACGTAAGCAAGCCATATTTGCTTATGCGGTAACTAAGGTTTGATCTTGACGAGCCTAGCATGTACAGACATGGTCTCAGGAACACGGATCACCGAAAGGTAAAGCATGAATCATATAGTAGATGTGATGAACATGTCGATTGTTCGCCATTTAAACTATGTCAACTCTCGTGATGATCGGTGTTGATATGGTGGATTTGGTTCGTGTGATCACTAAAACAATGTGAGGGATATTGTTTTGAGTGGGAGTTCACCTAGATTAATTTTATCATTAATTTGAACTCAATTTGTCATAAACTTAGTCTAAACTATTGCAAATATGTTGTAGATCAATGGCAGCCCCTACCATTAATTTTAATGCGTTCCTAGAGAAAGAAAAGTTGAAAAACAATGGAAGCAACTTCGCGGATTGGTTCCGCAATTTGAGGATTGTCCTCACAGCTGGTAATTTGACCTATGTGCTGGATGCACCGCTGGGTGACCCACCTGCAGCTGATGCTCCCGATGAAGTAAAGAATGTTTACCTCGCTCGGAAGAATCAGTACTCCATAGTTCAGTGTGCTATCTTGTATGGTTTGGAATCGGAGCTTCAGAAAAGGTTTGAGGAATCAGACCCATATGATATTGTCAAGGATCTCAAATTGATTTTTGAGACTCATGCGGCAATTGAAAGTTATGAAGCTTCTGAAAAGTTCTTTAACTGCAAGATGGAAGAGGGCAGCTCCGTCAGTGAGCATGTGCTTGAGATGTCTGGGCACGCAAACAAACTTCAAAGCTTGGGTATAGTGATTCCTAATGCTTTGGGGATTTACCGTGTCCTACAATCACTACCACCAAGTTACAAGAACTTTGTGATGAACTACAACATGCAGAACATGAACAAGACGTTGCCAGAACTCTTTGCCATGTTAAAATCTGCAGAAGTGGAGATCAAGAAAGAGCACCAAGTGTTGTTGGTCAATAAGACCACCAAATTCAAGAAAGGCAAGTCTAAGCAAAAGGGACACTTCAAGAAGGGTGGTAAGAAAGCTACCACGCCGACGAAGAAGACCAGGGCTGGACCTAAGCCTGATACTGAGTGCTTTTACTGCAAGGGAGTAGGTCACTGGAAGCGGAATTGCCCAAAGTACTTGGCGGATTTGAAGAACGGCAACATCAAGAAGAAAGGTATATCTGATATACATGTTATTGATGTGTATCTCACTAGTACTCGTAGTAGTGTCTGGGTATTTGATACTGGTTCGGTTGCTCATATTTGTAACTCGAAACAGGAGCTGCAGAATAAACGGAAGCTAGTGAAGAACGAGGTGACGATGCGCGTGGGAAACGGATCAAAGGTTGATGTGATCGCGGTCGGCACGCTACCTCTTCATCTACCATCGGGATTAGTTTTATACTTAAATAATTGTTATTTAGTGCCTGCGTTAAGCATGAACATTATATCAGGATCTTGTTTATTGCGAGACGGTTACTTGTTTAAATCCGAGAATAATGGTTGTTCGATTTATATGAGTAATATGTTTTACGCACATGCACCTTTGATAGATGGTCTATTCTTATTGAATCTCGATAGTAGAAATACACATATCAACAATATTGAAGCTAAACGTTTGAAATCAAGCGATAATTTGACCTATATGTGGCACTGTCGTCTTGGTCACATTGGAGTGAAACGTATGAAGAAACTCCATTCCGATGGACTTCTTGAATCACTTGATTTTGAATCACTTGAAAGATGCGAAGCATGTCTGATGGGTAAAATGACTAAGACTCCATTTTCTGGTATAATGGAGCGAGCTACGGACTTATTGGAAATCATACATACCGATGTGTGTGGTCCAATGAGTGTAGTTTCGCGCGGTGGTTATCGTTATGTTCTTACCTTCACGGATGACTTGAGTAGATATGGGTATATCTATTTCATGAAACATAAGTCCGAAACTTTCGAGAAGTTTAAGGAATTTCAAAGTGAGGTAGAGAATCAACGTAACAAGAAGATTAAATTTCTACGTTCTGATCGTGGAGGTGAATATCTAAGTTACGAGTTTGGCGAGCATTTAAAGAAGTGCGGAATACTTTCACAATTGACACCGCCGGGAACACCACAGCGTAATGGTGTGTCCGAACATCGTAATCGAACTCTCTTAGATATGGTTCGGTCTATGATGTCACTTACAGATTTACCGCTATCATTTTGGGGTTATGCATTAGAAACAGCCGCATTCACTTTAAATAGGGCACCGTCTAAATCCGTTGAAACGACACCATATGAATTATGGTTTGGGAAGAAACCTAAATTGTCGTTCCTTAAAGTTTGGGGATGCGAAGCCTATGTAAAGAAGTTACAGCCGGACAAGCTTGAACCCAAAGCGGAAAAATGCGTCTTCATAGGATACCCGAAGGAAACTATTGGGTATACCTTCTATCATAGATCCGAAGGCAAAATCTTCGTTGCCAAGAATGGATCCTTTCTAGAGAAGGAATTTCTCTCGAAAGAAGTGACTGGAAGGAAAGTAGAACTCGACGAGGTTGTCGAACCTTCTCTCGAAATTGTGAGTAGCGCAGCGCCGGAAGAAGTTCCTGTGGTGCCTGCACCAATAAGAGAGGAAGCTAATGATGGTGATCATGAAACTTCGGTTGAAGTTGCTACAGAGCCTCGAAGGTCAACGAGAACTCGTACCACTCCAGATTGGTATGATTCCGTTATGAGTGTCATGTTGGTGGACAACACCGATGACCCCGAGACATATGAGGAAGCAATGATGAGCCCAGATTCCAATAAATGGCAAGAATCCATGAAATCCGAGATTGGATCCATGTACGAAAACCAAGTATGGACTTTGGTGGACTTACCGGATGGCCGGAAGGCTGTCGAGAACAAATGGATTTTCAAGAAGAAAACAGATGCTGATGGTAATGTTACTGTCTATAAAGCTCGACTTGTCGCAAAAGGGTTTCGACAAATTCAAGGAGTTGACTACGATGAGACTTTCTCACCGGTAGCGAAGCTAAAGTCTGTGAGGATTATGTTAGCAATCGCTGCATATTATGATTATGAGATATGGCAGATGGATGTCAAAACAGCATTCCTCAATGGAGACATTGATGAAGAGTTGTATATGATGCAACCCAAAGGTTTTGTCGATTCTAAAGATGCTAACAAGGTATGCAAACTTCAACGATCCATCTATGGATTGAAGCAAGCATCCCGAAGTTGGAATCAACATTTTGATAAGGTAATCAAAAGTTTTGGTTTTATACAAACTTATGGAGAAGCTTGTATTTACAAGAAAGTGAGTGGGAGCTCTGTAGCATTCTTAATACTGTATGTGGATGACATATTGTTGATTGGGAATGATGTAGACCTTATTAATAGTGTCAAGGAATATTTGAATAATAGTTTTTCAATGAAGGATCTTGGCGAAGCAGCTTACATATTAGGCATAAAGATTTATAGAGATAGATCGAAACGCCAAATATCATTGTCACAGAGTACATATTTGGACAAAGTTCTAAAGAGGTTTGGAATGGTAGAAAGCAAGAAAGGGTTCTTGCCCATGTTGCCCAATACGACCTTGAGTAAAACTCAAAGTCCGACATCGGCAGAAGATAGAGAAAGGATGAGTAAGACTCCCTATGCCTCAGTCATAGGATCTCTAATGTATGCCATGCTATGTACTAGACCCGACATTGCATATGCTGTTAGTTTAACTAGCAGATATCAAAGTGATCCAGGAGTGGATCATTGGACAGCGGTCAAAAACATCCTTAAGTACTTGAGAAGAACTAAGGATATGGTTCTTTCTTATGGAGGTGATGAACAGCTCGTTGTTAATGGTTACACCGATGCTAGTTGGAACATCGATCCGGATGATTCTAAATCACAATCTGGATACGTATTTATTTTGAATGGTGCAGCAGTAAGCTGGAGGAGTGCAAAGCAAAGCGTTGTGGCGAGATCTTCAACTGAATCGGAATACATGGCTGCTTCAGAGGCTTCACAAGAAGCGATATGGATGAAAGAGTTCATTACAGAACTGGGTGTGGTTCCTAGTGCGCTGGACCCAATGTCTATCTACTGTGATAACATGGGCGCCATAGCCAATGCGCAAGAACCAAGGTCACACAAGAAGCTGAAGCATATCAAGCTACGTTTTCACGCTATTCGAGAACATATCCAGGATGGGGATATAAAGATTTGCAAAGTACACACAGATCTGAATGTGGCGGATCCGTTGACTAAACCTCTCCCGAGGGCAAAACATGACCAACACCAAACTGCCATGGGTGTTCGGTATATTACCATGTAATCTAGATTAGATGACTCTAGTGCAAGTGGGAGACTGTTGGAGATATGCCCTAGAGGCAATAATAAATGTAGTTATTATTATATCTTTGTGTTTATGATAAATGTTTACATTCATGCTATAATAGTATTAACAAGGAAACCATTAATACTTGTGTGATTTGTAAACTTAATTTGAAGTCCCTAGTATAGCCTCTATACTTCACTAGCTTGTTGGTTGATTGATGATTGTGGTTTCCATATCATGAACATTGAGATGTTATCAACAACAAGATCATATCATTAGGAGAATGATATGGTGGACATACTCCTATAGACAAGCGTAGCATAAAGATCAAGTCATTTCAATAGTTCAATTGCTATATGCTTTCTGATACATAGTAACCTAATTCCTTCGACCATGAGATCATGCATATCACTTTTACTGGATGGATGCTTTGATGACATCAAACACCACACCGTAACAGGGTGGTTATAAAGGTGGCATTGAGTGTTTGGAAAGTATTGGTTGAAACACATGGATCAAGAGTGGGATTTGTCCATCCACATGACGGATAGATATACTCTGGGCCCTCTCGGTGGAATGTCATCCAATTAGCTTGCAAGCATGTGACTTGGTCACAAGGGATCACATATCACGGGAACGACAAAAGAGTACTTATCAGTAACGAGGTTGAACTAGGTATGCAGAGATACCGACGATCATAACCTCGGATAAGTAACATATCGTGAGACAAAGGGAAATTGGTATCGTATGTAAGTGGTTCATTCGATCGCAAAGTAATCGTAGAAATATGTGGGAGCCATATGAATTTCCAGATTCCTCTATTGGTTATTGCTCGGAGAAGTGTCTCGATCATGTCCGCATAATTCACGAACCGTAGGGAGACACACTTAAGGATTCGACGTTGTTTTGAGTAGTTATGGTATTATGAGAAAGAGACCGAATGTTGTTCGGAGTCTCGGATGGGATCCGGGATATCACGAGGTGATCCGGAATGGTCCGGAGAATAAGATTCATATAAGGAAAGTCCCGTTTCGGAGTTGGGGAATGGTTCCGGTGTTTCCATCGGGAACATTCTAGAAGGTCCCGGAATGTCCGGCACTCCGGAGGGGAAGGGGTACATGAATGTGTCATTGGAAGTTGGAATGATTGCATCATGTACTAAGTGTTCTTGCTGTCCCAAATAAAGGATTAAATTGAATCCTAAATTGAAAAAGTCAAACAGCTAGTTTGAAAGTCAAACGGCAGTTTTTGGGAAGTGGGAGGAGAGGAGGAAACCGACTTGGGGGAGGAGTCCTCCTCCCCAAGCCGGCGGCCAGCCCTAGGCCGAGTTGGGGAGGGACTCCCTCCCTCCCCTGGCGCGCCAGCCCTCCCACCTATAAAGGGAGGGGCAGGGCTCCCCTCCCAATACACACAAGTTCCTATCCTCTAAACTAAACCCTAGATCTAAACCCCGGTTTAGAGCTATTTCGGTTTAGAGCTTCTAATTGCACTAGCCTTCGGATTAGAGCCTTCTAATTGGTGTGTCTAATTACTAGACCACTAATAGCCTCTCTCATAAGCTCCACCATACTCGCACCGGCTTAAGGCGAAGCCCTGCGGGATCTCCCCTCTACTTCCGGTACCACGCCGTTGTGCTGCCGGAATCGCGAGGAGAGTGCTACAACCTCCGCTGCCTGCTGGAACAAGGGAGAGGAAGGTCTTCGTCGAGTACCGAACGTGTGACCGACTGCGGGAGCGCTGCCGGAACGTGGCGCCGGAAGGATCGTCTACGCGATCTTGAGATCGGAAAGAGTACGACTACATCACCCACGAGAATCTGCTCTCGTTAACCGCTTTGGAATCTTCGAGGGTAAGTTATTCCATCGACTCGTTGCTACAATCTAGTAGATAGATCTTGGCTTGTTTGTTTGTATGCGATAGAAAATTTTTGTTTTCCATGCTACGAACCCCAACAGCCCTAGCCTGGCCCGCCCTTCCCTCTATTTATAGTGCGACCGTCATGGCCACCCACACATACACACATTCCTCGCCGCCTACTTTAGGATGCCCATCCCGCATCCTCGTAGTCAACTCGGCGGCAACGATGGAGTACTGGGCTCCGCCGGGCATGTCCGAGACTGGGCTCCGCCAGGCTGGCACTGGATGGTGCTACCTTCCGGGACGCGTAGCTTGGTGAGGAATCCGGGTGTCGTCGTTGACCCAAAGCTTCTTTGGTGGAGGTCGCCTGGTCCAGGAAGGGTGCAGAGGGAGCCAGCCACCAAGGAGGTGGTACGTCGTTGTGTCAGGGAGGAGGACGAGCACATCCGTCACTATATGGCTGCAATGGACACCAGGGTCGACGATACCTGGCATATTCTTTAGGGATCTCACCCGAGCTATGCTCGTGTGCTGGTTCCGTCTCTTTGGGTTTTTACCTCCCGCGGCTTAGGCACTGGGAGTCGTCGTCCAGTTTGATTGAGCAAGATGACCAATGTTGCATGCATGTGGATATGGGTAAAATATTTGACTCACAATATGATTATATAAAAGGTTTAATATATTAGACCAACATCCCTATCTAGTGTTGTTGTTTTCTTCTGCGCCGTAGCCATGGAGAATCTTTATCATTTAACAGGAGGCTTGGGTCAGTTTTCACTTTGAAGGGCGGGATTTCATGAAACTTATAATAATCTTCTAACATATCAGTCTTGTCATCCACTCCCACGATGTTTCTTTTCCCTGAAAGAAGTATGTGGCGCTTTGGCTCATCGGACGATGTATTCTTTTGCGGATTTCTTTTTCTCAGTTTTGTAGACATGTCCTTCACATAGAAAACCTGAGCCACATCGTTAGCTAGGACGAATGGTTCGTCCATGTACACAAGATTGTTGAGATCCACTGTTGTCATGCCATACTTTTCGTCTACATGTACCCCTCCTCCTGTCATCTTGACCCATTTGCACCGAAACAAAGGGACCTTAAAAGTAGGTCCATACTCAAGTTCCCATATCTCCTCTATGTACCCATAATATGTGTCCTTCTGCCCATTGTCATCTGTTGCATCAAAGCGGACACCACCGTTTTGGTTGTTGATCTTTTTATCTTGGGCGATTGTGTAAAATGTATTACCATTTATCTCGTACCCTTGGAAAGTACATATAGTCGAAGATGGTAACCGTGCCAACAAGTACAACTGATCTTCAACAATGTTGTTATTCATGAGATGTTTCTGCAACCAACCGCCGAAAGTGTCCTCGTGTTCCACTTTAATCGAGGAGTCAGGCTTCCCTAGGTTTTTCGAGCGTACAATAATCTTGTGTTTCTCGATATACGGAGACACCAAGGTGGAATTGTGTAGAACTGTGTAGTGTGCTTTATTGAAAGAGTCCATGTCCATACATACCATTGTTTTCCTTCCTAGTGTGCCTTTTCCAGTCAGCCTCCCCTCATACCGAGATTCAGGAACACCAATCGGCTTAAGGTCAGGAAGAAAGTCAAACAAAACTCAGTGACCTCCTCTATTCCATAGCCCTTGGAGATGCTTCCTTCTGGCCTAGCACGGTTATGAAAATATTTCTTTAAGACTCCCATGAACCTTTCGAAGGGGAACGTATTGTGTAGAAACACACAACCGAGAATTCTAATTTCTTCGACTAGGTGAACTAGGAGGTGCGTCATAATATTGAAGAAAGATGGAGGGTACAACAACTCGAAGCTAACTATACATTGGACCACATCAATCTGTAACCCTGATAGACTTTCTGGATCGATTACCTTCTGAGAAATTGCATTGAGGAATGCACATACCTTCACAATGGCCAGCCGAACATTTTCCGGTAGAATCCCTCTCAATGCAACCAGAAGCAATTGCGTCATAAGAACGTGGCAGTCATGGGAATTTAGGTTTTGGAATTTTTTATCTTTCATATTTACTATTCCCTTTATGTTAGACGAGAAGCCAAACGGGACCTTGATACTGAAAAGGACTTCAAAAAATATTTCCTTCTCTTTCTTGGTAAGAGCGTAGCTGGGAGGCCCTTGAAACTGCCCTGGATGTTTTCCATCTCGTCCTTTATGACATTGTTGGTCCTCCCATGCTTCCGGTGTATCTTTTGACTTCCCATACAAGCCCAAGAATCCTAGAATATTCATGCAAATATTCTTCGTTGGGTGCATCACGTCGATTGCAGAGCGGACCTCATGGACTTCCTAATAGGGTAGCTCCCAACATATAGATTTCTTCTTCCACATGGGTGCGCGTCCGTCCGCGTCTTTCGGAACAGGTTGTCCTCCGGGACCCTTTCCAAATATTACATTTAAATCCTTAACCATACCAAATACATCAGCACCAGTACGGGGGGCAGGCTTCTTCCGGTGATCTGCCTCTCCATAGAAATGCTTGCCTTTTTTCCTTAAGGGATGTCTGGGCGGAAGAAAACGACGATTGTATGGGTACACATTCTTCCTAGATTTATCCAGATATATACTTTCAATCTCATCTAAACAGTGTGTGCATGCATTATATCCCTTGTTCGTCTATCCTGAGATGTTACTAAGAGCAGGCCAATCATTGATGGTTACGAACAGCAACGCTTGTAGGTCGAATGGCTCCTGTTTGTGCTCATCCCACACACATAAACGTGGTTCGGCCCACAACTGTAAAAGTTCATCAACTAATGGCCTTAGGTACACATCAATGTCGTTGCCGGGTTGCTTCGGGCCTTGGATGAGCACTGGCATCATAATGAACATCCTCTTCATGCACAACCAAGGAGGAAGGTTGTAGATACATAGAGTCACGTGCCAGGTGCTGTGACTGTAGCTCTGCTCCCCAAAAGGATTCATGCCATCTGTACTTAGACCAAACCATAAGTTTCTTGCGTCACCAGCAAAGTCCAGGAAGTCTCTCTCGATTTTTCTCCACTGTCGACCATCAGCGGGGTGCCTCAACATCCCGTCTTACTTCTACTGTTCTGCCTCAGTATGCTGCTGAGTTCATGGGTCTTCCCACTGCTGCTGCTCAGTGGGATTTTCTTTGTTAGCGCTATCAGCCGTTTGGGATGCTCTTTACCTATCTGTGGTTCGCCAGGAGCATGCTCTTCAGCAGGCTGATTCTACTATTGATGAGTTCTATACTCAGAGTGCTGCTATTTGGCGTCAGCTTGATTCTCTTTGTACAGCTGTGTGTGCCACCTGTCCCTGCTGTCTGACTGTGCGCACGGATCTGGAGTTTCAGCGCGTATTTGAGTTCTTGTCGCGTCTCCGTAAGGAGTTTGAGCCGCGTCGTGCCCAGCTGCTTGCCCGTGGTCATGTTCCGCTCTCTGAGGTACTGTCTGAGCTTCGTGCTGAGGAGACTCGTCTTCGTGGTGCTGGTCTTCTTGAGGTTCCCTCCGTACTTGCTTCTCATGGTCCTCCCGTGCCGTCGGCTTCGTTGCGGTCTCCAGTACCGCTGATACTCTCTACTCCTCCGGTCCAGGGCCAGAGTCATCCTCAGCAGCCTCGTGGTATGACAGCACCTCCTCGTCCTCCCTGCGCCTACTATAGCAAGCCTGGCCACGATGTCTCTAGCTGCTGGAGGAGGGATCCTAGCTTACGTCAGCAGTACCATGCTCGTAGGCAGGATGGTTCTTCAGGATCTTCTATTGTTGCACTGTCTGATCAGGACATTCTTCGTGGTCTACTCGCTGGTACAGGCTCTTCCTCGTCGGGTACTGCTGGTTCTGTGCCTAGCTATTTTGGCACCGCGCGACCACCACCTTCTACACAGTCAGGTACGTCATCCCCGTGGTATCTGAATTCTGGAGCTTCTTTTCATATGACTTTTGCGTCCTCTATTCTTTCCGCTCTTCGCTCTCTTATTTCTCCTGTCCGTGTTATCACGGCTGATGGTACCTCTCTTCCTGTTTCCAGTCGAGGCACCCTTTCTACTTCATCTTTTTGTGTTCCTGACGTTTCTCATGTTCCTAGTCTTAAGATGAACCTTCTCTCTGCTAGTCAGCTTACTGATTCTGGTTGTTGTGTCATTCTTGACGCTGATTCTTGTGTGGTTCAGGACCGCCGTACCCAGGCCCTGGTTGGAGCTGGTCCTCGCAGCCTTGAGTCTCCGGGGCTATGGGAGTTAGACTGGCTTCGCGTTCCATCCACTGACACTTCATCTGCTAGTTCTTCTGCGATTGCTGCTTCTGTCACTGGCTCTTTTCAGCAGTGGCATCATCGGCTAGGTCACCTTTGTGGCTCCCGCTTATCGTCCTTAGTTCGTCGTGGTCTTCTAGGGTCTGTCTCAGGAGATGTGTCTTTACATTCGTGGCAGGGTTATAGGTTAGGCAAACAGATTCAGCTTCCCTATCCTACTAGTATGTCTATATCTCAGCGACCTTTTGATTTAGTTCATTCAGATGTTTGGGGTCTGGCTCCCTTTGCTTCCAAAGGGGGCCATCGATACTATATTTTATTCATTGATGATTTTTCACGGTACACCTGGTTGTTTTTTATGCGCTCTCGCAGTGAGGTGCTCTCTATTTATCAGCGCTTTGCGGTCATGGTTCGTACTCAGTATTCCATGCATATTCGTGTGTTTCATGCTGATTCTGCAGGAGAGTATATCTCCCAGCACCTGCGTGGTGTCCTTGCTGAGCAGGGCACCGTCGCCCAGTTCTCCTGTCCCGGCGCCCATGCTCAAAATGGTGTCGTCGAGCGTAAGCATCGTCATATTCTTGAAACTACCCGAGCTATGATGATTGCTTCCTCTCTTCCGCGCATTTCTGGGCTGAGGCTGTCGCTACGTCAACTTACCTCATTAACATTCAGCCTTCTGCTGCCCTTCAAGGTGGTATTCCTCTCGAGCGTCTCTCTGGTAGCTCTCCAGACTACTCGACTCTTCGTTTATTTGGCTGCGTTTGTTATGTCATTCTACCTCCTCGTGAACGCACCAAACTGACCGCTCAGTCTGTTGAGTGTGTTTTTCTCGGATACAGTGATGAGCATAAGGGCTATCGCTGTTGGGACCCCGTTGGTCGTCGGATGTGCATTTCTCGTGATGTCACATTTGATGAGACGCGTCCCTTCTATCCTCGCCCCACCTTAGTACTTACCCGGTGGATGATATCTCTTTTCTTCTTTTTCTGATGCACCTCCTGCTGTCCCTTCTTCTCCACCTCTTACTTCTGATGCGCCCCCTTCGATTTCGGTGCCATCCTCTCCTCCGTCTAGTTCCCCTAGTTCTCCTCGTTCTCCCCTAGTTTCTTCTCCACCTCGTTCTCCGGCTTCGGACCCTTCCTCTGTTGTTCCTTCTTCCTCTTCTTCTGATGAGTCGTCTTCCGCCGATGATCTTCCCTCTTCACGGCTTGTTCGTCAGCGTCGTGCTCTAGACCGTTACTCTCCTAGTCAGTATGGTCTCTCTGTCGTCTCCGAGCCGACTTCTTATCGGGATGCCGAGCGTCATCCTGAATGGCAACTTGCCATGGCTGAGGAGATCGCTGCGCTTGAGCGCACTAGCACCTGGGATCTTGTTTCTCCCCCTCCTGGTGTTCGTCCTATCACGTGTAAATGGGTCTATAAAATTAAGACCTGCTCTGATGGATCTCTTGAGCGTTATAAAGCGTGTCTTGTGGCTCGTGGCTTTCAGCAGGAGCACGACCGTGACTATGATGAGACTTTTGCCCCTGTGGCTCATATGACCACTGTGCGTACTCTTCTTGATGTTGCTTGTGTTTGACACTGGTCTGTGTCCCAGCTTGATGTTCAGAACGCTTTTCTTAATGGCGAGTTGAGTGAGGAGGTTTACATGCAGCCTCCTCCTGGGTATTCTGTTCCTGATGGGATGGTTTGTCGTCTTCGACGTTCCCTTTATGGCCTGAAACAGGCCCCTCGTGCCTGGTTTGAGCGCTTTGCCTCTGTGGTGACTGTTGCTGGTTTCTCTCCTAGTTTTCATGATCCAGCGCTATTTGTTCACACTTCTCCTCGTGGACGCACTCTTCTTCTTCTCTATGTTGATGATATAACCATTACTGGTGATGATCATGAGTATATTGTCTTTGTAAAGGCTCGTCTTTGTGATCAGTTTCTTATGACTGATCTTGGTCCTCTTCGCTATTTTCTTGGGATTGAGGTCTCCTCCACTTCTGATGGCTTTTCTATCTCTCAGGAAAAGAATATTCAGGATCTTCTTGCTCGTGCTGCTCTTAGGGATGAGCTCACTATTGAGACAACCTCCTAGGCAATGAGTTGAACAAATTGAACAACAACTAAAGCGAAAGGATATATATACCAAACACTGACAAGGTCTTGTTACATAAGAAATAAATCACATTGTAATAAGATACACTAGGGCACTAGGCTCTCATCTTACATAAGCAATATATACACATGAGAAGAATAAGATACACTACTAGGACCCAACCTTACATAAGCAATAATGTACATCAGAAGAATAAGATACAGTACATAGGATCCAACCTTACACAAGCAATATATGTACATCACAAGAATATTCTCTCACTAGCTAAAGAAACATACAATATTTGTTTCTTTAGACCATCTGACATATACATACCTAACATACTACTTATGTGGCCATCAGATTGCTGAGCATGTAGGTTTGAACGCGGTGTGGTAGGAACGCATCAGCACGTTCCTTACCATCCATGACTTGCCTCCATCCGCTATCTTGTCCTGTCAAAAATACAAAAATAATGGTTAGTAGTGTTTGTAGATCGGGGCACGTGGGGCTGCAGGCAGTGTGTGGTGCGATCTTGAACCCCGATTGGTGGTGATCAAATCAAGATCCCCATCTAACTAACCTGGCAATGGCATTGGGTTCACACAAAATTTAACCAGCAAAGCAATTTGCATACCAACTTCAAACTTAGATATAGCAAATGAAGAAGAGATATCACACGTACCTGCTATTGTCGGTTCGCTTCGCCAAGGAAGAAAGTGAGTTGCCCCTCGGGCCCAACAACGGTATCATCCTCGGTAGTAGTATCAGGTTCCTCGTCCAGATCTCCTCCCTCCTGATCATCCACAGTGTCGGGCTCATTGTCCGGAGACTCCGGATCCCATGGCGGCGCTGCTAGGTCGTCCATATTTAGCAGCACCGACGAGCTCTCCCCTGAAAACAACAAATCCAGGTAAGACGAGGACATAATAATAAGAAGCAGAGGACAAGCATGCAGTGATGATCCTGACCTTTGCACGATATTCCTGTGATTCTTGTTGTCTTTGGATGGAGGCTGCGGCTAGCTGCGGGTGGGTGAAAGTTTGAGGCTCGTCTTAATTTCCGGCCTGGTGCTTTAGATCATGCTGGGGTTATATAGGCCGCGCTCCCGATGGAACGAGAAAGGAACGCGTGTGGGACTGTACTTGGGAAGCATCCTCTTGGAAGGAAGTTTCGTACGGTATGACTGAAAATGGCATGGACATATACGGTGGTATAACGAGTGCTGCTACATACTAGCTACTCTTGTTCCACCTGCTTCTGATCTCCGAACTACTACTACTATATACAGTATGGAGCCTTTTCTTCTAAGCAAAAGAAATGCGTATACGTACGTGTATTACGGGACTTTTGGGGTCATGCATGGTTTCAGCGTGCGAGGCGCGGGACAGACAACAGAGCAGTGCGCGACTAAGCCGTCGTGCTCGTGCTTCGACGTATTCCGGGCGCTTTGACTGCTCGAGTTTATGAGCTAGTATTTCTAAGCTTGACTGGCGGTGCAGGTGGCCAGGTCTCCTACTCTCCCATGCATTCGAAATTCCTCGCCGAAACAACGCGGTTCCAGCAGGTGTCAGTGCATCTTCATCATATACACGAATCTTGTTGGATTCTAGTTCTTCTGAGTTCTGATTGGTCCACTTGGCTTCCAACTTTTGCTCTAGAACAAGTTTAATTCCAACGGTCCCCCAGGTCAACTTCAGAAATTTGAGGAGTCTCGTCTTGAGAACGAACAATTTTGGCATCCCACGCCCTGCCCCTAAGGATGGTGCTGGGCCGTCCTCCGCCAACTACGATAATTCGCTGTCAATAAGGTTTGGGCGCAAGGGTTTCTTTTTTGTTTTTTTGAGGTACAGCGCAAAGGGTTTCTTAATAGGTTCTGGACAGGTTTCTTAGAAAAGTGCATGCGTCATTCATAGAAAAGGGAGAAAGTATATGGTATATACTAAGCTCATATTTGGAGGATAATATGTTATGGCGAAGGAGGGACGGAGAGAGTAGGCCTAGGCTAAGGGGAAAGGATGCGGCGACGGACCTATCTACAAGCGTGGCTTCGGTTTGGCGTGGTGGAGCTTCGCCGACGAAAACATGGCGACAGGGGCAATTGGAGAAAAGCTCTCTGCCGCGGGTGGGGAATGAGGTTGTCTCGCCGACAGGGTAGGCCCACCCTGTTTTCGCTACGTCCGGCGTTTCCAGATGGTTCCCAGCGCCCCGGGTTCAGCCTAGAAACGCCGGATAAAAGTTGAACCAAATCCTGCACTATTTGGCATCCTGAAAACTCGACTAAACAAAATTTCGTTGTCCAGACAAAAAATCGCCCTGAAAACACCCTTCTATAATAAACGCGGGTGAAGATACTCTTAGACCGGAGCTTCCTGGGAAACCTTCGTAGAGGTTGCTTTGTTTTGTTTGCATGCATGAACGTCGGCTTGGTCCGCGCGTTGTATCCACCTACTCCATCGTACGAATACGCACTACCTCATATTCTCAAATAGAAGGCACTAAAAAGTGCTTTTAAAAGTACACAATTTGCCTTAAATTGTTCTTTAAGGCAAAAAAAAAAATGCCGCATCCGCTACCGTCGTTAAATGTATTTGAAGGCATACCCAAAAAATGCCTTCTAAAGTACTTTTGTAGGCATTTTTCCTAATGCCTTTTTTTATATTTGAAGGTAAAATAGAAAATGCCTTGTAATATTAGTTTTAGAGGCAATATCGATAGTGCCTTGTAATGTTAGTTTTAGAGGCAATATCGATAGTGCCTTGTAATGTTAGTTTTAGAGGCAATATCGATAGTGCCTTGTAATGTTAGTTTTAGAGGCAATATCGATAGTGCCTTGTAATGTTAGTTTTAGAGGCACTATCGATAGTGCCTTGTAATGTTAGTTTTAGAGGCACTATTGATAGTGCCTTCCAATGTTAGTTTTAGAGGTAATATCGATAGTGCCTTCCAAAGTTAGTTTTAGAGGCAATATCGATAGTGCCTTCCAAAGTTAGTTTTAGAGGCAATATCGATAGTGCCTTGTAATGTTATGTAAAGATTTCATGGCTATTAATATAATATTAAGCTACAATAATTTGCCCTAATCCAAATACAATAATTTATCAGTATCATCCAAATAATTCTACAAATAAATTAAAACATTCTCAGTAACAAATGACATTCTCCGTACTTATGTAGAATAGAAGCAACATTATCTTGTATAAGGAACTACTGCAAATTACATTCCCTTGTGCAAGCAAATAATTTAAACAAGCTCAGTATCAAATTACATTCCCTTGTGCAAGCGACATTCGCTTTTAAACAAGCTCCTGTGATTCAAGTACTTTTGTACTCCTTTTCCTCTTCCTTGTGCCGAGTCGAATCTGGGAATCTTGAACTTGTGAGTCCACTGGAATCCGAGAATCTGCAACTTGAGAGCCCACTGGAATCTGAGAATCTGCAACTTGTGAGCCCAATGGAATCTGAGAAACTGCAACTTGTGAGCCCAATGGAATCTGAGAAACTGCAACTTGTGAGCCCAATGGAATCTGAGAAACTGCAACTTGAGAGCCCACTGGAATCTGAGAATCTGCAACTTGAGAGCCCACTGGAATCTGAGAATCTGTAACTTGTGATCCCAATGAAATCTGAGAAACTGCAACTTGAGAGCCCACTGGAACTGCTGCAGCCTTCCTGCTCTTCACTTTTGCTACTGCTCTTGATGCAATAGTAGGTGCCTTTTTTACAGCAACCGGAGAATATTTCCCCAGAACTCTCCAGTTTTTGTCAAGATTGTGGACGAATTCAACATTATTCATGTCAATTTGTTCAGAGTCAACTACCTGCATGTTTTTATTTAGTATCAGCAACAGTAACAGTAAGGAACAGACAAAAAAACAGTAACAGTAAGGAACAGTAGTTCAGAATCATATGAAGGCATGTATCAAAATGGACACAGTAGGTTACAGATAACAACAGAAAACAGTAAGATGCAAAATCAACTACTGTTCCTTGCAAAAATAGAAAACAGTAACAGTAAGGAACAGAAAACAGTAGTATCAAGTATGACAGATAACAGTAACACTAAAACCTACAAATTCATTATGCATGATGGAAAGAAAATTGGTTCCATTTGAATATGATGGACAACACAACGTTTAGATGACATGCTTGATGAATTGAGTGGCTCTACCATGTTTTCTAAAGTTGATTTGCGTAGTGGTTACCACCAGATTCGTATGAAAACAGTAAGATGCATAATCAACTACTATTTCTTGCAAAAACAGAAAACATGTCATCAAGTATGACAGATAAGATAACAGAAAACTTACATTTTTCTTAGGCCATGGGATGCAATGTGATTGAGAATGCCCCATGTGGGTCACTCTTCCCTTTGCTTGTGGCAATATGGTGTGACTACTCGTAACTATATTCACCATAACTTCAACAAATTCATCTTCAACCTTCTGAATTGTTCCTATTGCTGCCATGGTATTTGTTTTAGGTGTAGTCAATCCCACGTCCATCCCAGCTCTGATGACAAAATCTTTCTTGTACTTGACAGTGTTATCCTTCTTGTATCTTTTCTTATTTTCATCTGACTTCTCAACCTTCACTCTATGTATATCATCTGCCTGTTTTCAAAAAAATAACAGTGTACAGAATATCATCTACTACTAAATGATGATAATCATATGAGGGCATGTATCAAAATGGACACAGTAGGTGGCATATATCAAAATGGACACATTAGGTTGCATATATATCAAAATGGACACAGAATATCATCTACTACTAAATGATGATAATCATATGAAGGCATGTATCAAAATGGACACAGTAGGTTGCATATATCAAAATGGACACAGTAGGTTGCATATATACCTTGATGTGCTTTGTTTTCTGCAGGTCTTGATGTGCTTGTTTTTCTGATGAATAGGATTCCTTGTTTGCTTGCTTTGACTTGGATTGCTTGCTTTCTATCAGATTTTCCTTGCATCTTTTCTGCTTATCTCCTTCCTTTGCTTGCCCATGTACTGTGTGACCCTCTTCCTTTGCTTGCCCATGTACTGTGTGACCCTCTTGCTTTGCTTGCCCATGCACTGTTTGACCCTCTTGCTTTGCATGCCCATGCCCTGTGTGGCCCCCTTCCTTTGAATGCCCATGCACTGTGTGGCCCCCTTCCTTTTCTTGCTCATGCACTGTGTGGCCCCCTTCCTTTGCTTGATCATCTACTGGGACTGATTGCTGATGATGCAATGTTTGGTTATTCTGGGAAGCTTGAAATAGAACCATCATCTCATTCATTTGTTTCTTCTGCTGTATCATTTCATCTTCTAACCTTTCACTCTTCGCCATCAAATTTTGCACCACATGCTTTAATTCTTTGTTCTCTTTCTTGCTTTCTTGAAGTGCAGCTAGTGCAAATGAAAGTTGCTCAGATCCTTTTCCACCAGCAACTAGCCCAAACCCATGCCTTCTTCTACTTTTCTGAAATATTCTGGAATACAAATCACCTTCATGTACCTCCCCATCAACAAGTGCAGGATTCTCTTCAAAATTCTGCTTTATAGTTTTCTGCAAACAAGATAATTATTAAGAAACAATATTTCAGAAACAAATAATTAAGAAACAAGATAATAATTAATAAGGAGATTGAGCATGATAATATGTAAGAAACAAGATAATAATTAAGAAACAATATAATCAATCATATACAATAATAATTAGTTCTTCATTACTTACCATCTTCTCTGCAGCAAACTCATTAACTGGTAGTCCTTTGGCTGTTGTATGTGTCATACAGAATAGCTCAGCTCTTCCTATTGTTCTACCTTATTTTATTTCCTGACAAATATGTTTATAAATTGTCAAATCTTCTTTAGTATTAGTTGAGTTTGCTTGTGAAAATAAGAACATATTAGAGATAAAAACTTACTGCTTGCTCTAGTACCATTGCAAAACTTCTAGAACCTGTTGTATGAGTTGAATTTCCTTGTCTACTTCTAGTTGCTTTATTCTGCTTACTCAGAGCCTGTATGAAGCAGTATTCAGTATGATTACATATGCTTTCACCATCAATGCATAATTAATATTAATCAAACAAAATTTGCATTAAATTTACCTTAGCTTTCCTAGTGCACCAAATTTTACACAACCATCCCCACTGTTTTGGTGGTATCCTATTTTTACAGCCTGCTTCAATATTGGCTTCCAGTGACAAATGTTTGTTGAAGAAAGTTTTCTTCAACACACATTTAAAGTCCTTCCATTTCTTACTAGCTGATTTTATGACCCATAATTTGAGATTATCATCCAAAGCAAAAAATGCCTGTCAAATGTCATTACAGCATTAATTGATTGGAAGTTAACTTGCATCTGGAAATAATGGAAACAATGTCTACCAAATATGCCATTGCATACTTTACCTTAACTGTATTCCAGAGTTTCTCTTTTTCATGCTTTGGAACCTTGCTCCAATTTGTAGCTCCTAAGGATATCTCCTTTCCTTTGACCAAACTTTCTATGAAGTTAGCCAGTTTGCTTGAAGTCAAACCACATGGCTGACCCAAATGGTTATACTCCATTGTAATTTTGTTGCTTGGATCTACATTCTTCCAGAATCCTTTCAAAACAGTAGGTCTTCTCACCCTCTTCTTATTTGTTTCTGTCAGTTTTATAGAATGTAGGTACATTAAAAGATTAAAACATTAGGGATCCAGCTTGCCAGAATGTAAAGCTATTGACTATGTACACAGACCTTGTATATTATTCTCTGCATTATCTTGTCTATTGGTTTCATTGTCAGATCCAACTTCTGTTGTGGCATCACTATCATATTCATCCTCCTCATGATCACTGTCCTCATACATTTCTTCATAAATTATGTTATTCTACAGGTAAATCAAGTTGTTATTCCATATCATGTATATTAACAACACAAGTGATGAATAATTAGGAATCATGTATATTAACAACATAAGTGATGAATAATTAACAACACAATGATGACAAATTACCTCTGCATTGTTCTGAAGTCCTCTATCATGTATATTAAATCTTGGGAATACTTGTATAGTTGTAGTTCCAGTTGACATACTTCCTTTTGGCACAATTCCTAATTCTTCCAATCTAATGTTCACCTCATTCTGTCGTCTGTCCTGACTTTCCAACAAGATGGTTCCTGCACTTTCATGTAAAAAAGATCAACTAAGAAACAAATACATAATATTATGAAATTATACATGATCTAATATTATCAGATTACTTACATGAACTAGTATTATCTACAGTTGAAGGAGTAACAACAAAATGCCATTCTTCATCAGCATGATCTTGCACATAATAGATTTGTGTTGCTTGACTAGCTAGAATGAAAGGTTGACTAAACATTTGTTCATTTGAATGGCTGAAGTTGACTAGAGTGAATCCAAAACTATCATATCTAATGCCAGTATGTTCAATCCAGTCACATTTGAACAGTACCACATGACCTTTATTTGAATAGTTTAGCTCTACAATATCTTGGATTCTTCCATAATGTACAGCACCATTTGTCTCAGTAAACATAACCCCATTACACTAGGAACTCTTGCCATGTGCATATGAGGATGTATGATAAGTACATCCATTGATTGAGTAACTCTTGTATTTTTTAACCATCATATATGGATTATGTGCTAGCAATAAAATTTCTTGGTGTACTTCAATTCCTTTCACAACTTGTGATTAGACATAGTCCACAAACCAGTTAAGGAAATCACTGTCATGGTCATTCTCCACCTCTCTCCTGGATCTTCTTTCATTAGCAGATAGAACCAATTTGTGTTTCTCAGTATAGAAGGAAATTGAAGGATAGTTGAGGAAAACATGTTTTTGTGCATGGGTCCAAGAAATGAAATCTAGTTCTTCAACTTGACAACTGACAGACAGAGGTCTCCCAATGATTGTCAGATATTCAAAAACCATATCTGAGGAAGTATCACTGCTTATAGGCTCACCATTGATTTTCCTGTCATAATCATGTATAAATGTTGAAAAAAATGATATAGTTTCATAAAAAGTGTACCCTTCAGCAATAGAGCCTTCGGGATGGCATCTACTACGTACAGAACCTTTAACTTTGCCAACAAATCTCTCAGTGGACCACATATTCCTAAACTGAACTGGACCAGCTATTCTAACTTCTGTTGCCAGGTGTATAACAAGATGCTCCATTATATCAAAGAAAGAAGGTGGGAATATCTTCTCTAGTTGGGATAATATTTCTGGAATCTCATCTTCCATCTTCTGAATCTCTATTACAGCAGCAACTCTGGCACACACAACTTTGAAATATTTGCTTAGTCTGATCAATGGCCAAGCTACTTCTTCAGGCAATGTTCTACTAACAGCAAGTGGGAACAGATCTTCCATTATTATGTGGTAGTCATGGGTTTTTAATGCCACTAACCTAATATCTTCTAACCTCACTTTGTACTCTAAGTTTGAGGCATATCCTTCAGGAAACCTAGCATATTTGATGAATCTGCAAAACATCTTCTTTTGAGAAGGGTTCATGTAAAATATTGGTCTAGGCCAATCATTTTTAGTTTGAGTTGCATCAACATGAAGACCTTCTCTAATCTTCAGCCTCTTGAGATCAAGTCTTGAATTTACATTATCCTTTGTCTTCTTATCTACATCTAGCAGTGTGTTCACATTGTTGTCAAACACATTCTTCTCTATGTGCATTGAATCCAAATTATTCCTAACAAGAAGATCTTCCCAATATTCTAATTGGAAAATAATGCTTCTCTTCTTGAAGGTTGTTTCAGCAGTGTGTACTTCCTCTAGCTCCTGTTCTTCCTCCCCTTCAGCTCTTCTCCTCTTCTTCTTGGAACTCCTCTTTTGTTTCTGCAGTTTTCCATATGATGTCTGTATGCCCATTGTCATTTCTGATATTTCATGGCCTGTAGGTTGAATAGGAGGTTCCCTAATTTCAACAGTCCCATCAAATGACTCAGAATCAGACCTAAATGCATGATCAGGTGGTAAGAACCTTTTGTTACCTAAATAGCAGGCCTTGTGACCATGCTTCAACCTTCTGGAGCAAGTTCCTAACAGACAATGGGAGCATACAGCAATACTTTCACCACTTAATATACCTCTTCCTAGCCAGTCACTAATAGTCCATAAAAGAGCAGCATAAACTCTAAACTTCTTTCCAAATGTAGAATCCATAATGTCGTGGGAATGGTCACGGCAGATGCTGCAATTGGCAGCGAGTAGTAGAACGAAGGGCAAGGGCGGCCAGCCATCTGCGGTGCGAGATGAGGGCGGAGACATAGGGTTTTACCCAGGTTCGGCCCCCCGGAGGGTAAAGACCTACTCCTGCTAGATTGTATTATGGTGGAGGTACAATGGGGCGAGCTCGACGGCTAGGCGGCGAGTCCTTGGGCGTATGATGGAACGTGCCTCTACACGCCCTGTAGGGAGGTTTATATAGACTCACCTTCCCCTAGGGTTTACATATCTCAACCGAATCAGTTAAGGCTTCGGTACTCGTTTAACCTAATCCGACTGGGCCTATCTACTCTCCTGGGCCTTCAGCTTCCAGTCGCTTGGATCCACGCCAGGGCTTGATCCAGTCGCCGTCTTGCAGGCCCACTCGCCAGTTCCTGGGCCAGTCGGAAACGTCCTGCTGGGTATATCCCAGTAGGCATATCCCCATCAATAGTCCCCGAGGCCGTCGTCGATTGGGCGCAGGTGGTTGCTGGCAGTCGGAGCATACGTCTTCAATGCAGACATCCAGTCGAATCGGTGGCGGGCTCCTGAATAAAGGAGGAAACTAGTCATTCCGGTCGCAGCTTTGGCGAATCGAGTCGGCGAAATTCTTAGTCACTGTTGTAGTGATCGGGTCGGCGAGCCGAGTGGCTGAAGTTGGACCGTCAAACGCAGTCAAAACTAGCCGTTGGGGTAATCCAACGGTAACTTTTGGCATAATCACCGCGTAGTAACGGCTTCCTGATTTGGCGGGTAACAACCGCTATATATAAGGAATGGTAGGCGATCAGAGAACCACCCCCTCGTCATTTCCTCCGATTGCGCGCACTTCCGTTTTCCTCCGCATTGCAATCCAGCCGATCCAAAATCCACCGAACCATGGGGCAGGTCCAAGTGTACGAGAGCGCTTCTGGCGTCCTTTGAGGAGGCCGGGATCCTACGCGCCGGTAGGTGGCGCATCCCCGTGGCCGGAGAGGTGACTCTGGACCCGCGCGAAGGAGAGTTCGTCTGCTTTACCAGCCACCTGGAACGGGGGCTGGGATTCCCTACATCTCTTTTCTTCCGGCGCTTCTGCGCCTTCTACGGGATCCAGCCGTCGGACCTGGGCCTGCACAGCATCGAGCAGCTCGCCATTTTCATGGTGTTCTGCGAGTGCTACCTGGGCTGCAGGCCCTACTTCCCCCTGTGGCAAGATCTATTCCACGGGAGGATCAGTCGCGAAGAAGCGGGCGGCCCAATGCTTGCCGCGGGCGGCCTGACGTTTCAATTGAAGTCGAAGGCTTCATTTTTCGATCTGATGCTGCCCGCCAAGGCGGCGAGCGAGTGGAAGAAGTCTTGGTTTTACGTCACCGAGGCGACTCCAGAGGGCGAGGTGGCGATCCCAAGATACTCCGCCGACCGGCCCGAACCGTGCCGACTCCAAGTCGGCAAGCTCCCAACAGACCAGCGGATGGTCGTGGATGAGATGCTCCAAACCATCCGTGGCCTAAAGAAGAAGGGTCTGCAGACCATCAACTTGTACAACTGCTGGCTCGGGCGGCGACTCGTACCCTTGGCCCGACGTGACCACTACATGTACAAGTACACGGGCCGGGAGGACTCAACGAAGTCCTGCCTCGCCGAGTGGAAGCTCGAAGATTACATTTCGGCGCTGAAGAAGATCACCCAGGCGGTGTACCTGGACGCGAAGGCCGGGGTCGCCCCCTACACCGTGAAGCATCCAGCCCCAACGGTAAGTCACTTTCTATCATTCGCAGTCGCGGTTAATGCTGTCGCGGTTTTACTGATACTATCTTATGCTCATTGCAGTTATTTCAAGTGGTGGAAGGGTGGCTTCCGCCCGAATCGACGAGAATTCGAGCTCGTCCGTCCAGGACGGGGGCGAGTCGCCTCCTGCCAAAGGCGGCATCGAGAGCGACAGGAGTGACGACGACGACGAGTCCGAGGAAGAGGCCGCCCCGCTGGTTCGCAAAACTCGCGGGCAGCGTCAGCGCGAGCTCGAGGCGAGTAAAAGCCTCGAACGTCATGATGATGACGACGACGAACTTCCCGAAACCACCTCGCGTCGCCAGGACACTCTGTCGAAGAAGAAGAAGAAGAAGTAGAAGAAGGAGGTGAAGGCCCCTGTAAAGAGGAAGGCAAAGCCAGCGAGACAGGTATCTCCGCCTCATTCGGCGAGCAGCTCCGACGCCACCAGCCTGGCCAAGGATGAAGTGCCACAGACGATGGCAGCGGCGGATGCCGCCGTCTTGATTGAGGCGCCCCTGGCCTCGATGCCTCCCCCATTCACCCCTGTCTCTGGGTCGGGGGTTGCTCCGGTCGTGGCGGCTTCACCTCCTAGGGAGGCTCCCGTCGAAAATGTTTCGGAAGCTCCTGTCGCGGCCTCGACAACAAAGAAGCCGTCCATGTCTTGGGCGCACGATGTCCTAGGGATGGGTCTCAGTCGTAAACTGGGCCCAGAACTGGAGAAGCCGGCCGGCATCCGCACGGGGCTGCGATTTCTACCAGTCGCCAAGTGAGTTCTATTCACCTGTCTTTGTTTTTCATTGTACTCAGACCACTTTGCTCATGCTCCCTCGTCTAGGGAAGCCGAGCCGGCCTCTTTTGGTGCCGGCGCATCCATCGCAACCTTCCCGCGCTTCATGGCCAGAGCGGCTACAGCGAGCGGTACCTCGCCCTTGAGCCGCGCACCTGGGTCGCCGATACGGAGGTCGAGCAGCGTCGCGGGCACACGTCAGCTCTTCTCGCATCCGTGGACGCGATACAGATTCATGGTATGCTTGGCGCAGCCATCCAGGTATGTCTAGTCCCCGAGGATCGGGCCGCTGAATTGCAGCGGTCGGATTCTTTTAGTGTCTTGTTTTTATTTCTCGCGTCCAGTCCCTGAGTGCGCACTCGCTGAATTTCAGCGGGTGGGCACTTAGGATTTTTCGATTGCCAGTCCCCGAGTGCGCACTCGCTAAATTTCAGCGGGTGCGCACTTAGGATTTTTGATTGCCAGTCCCCGAGTGCGCACTCGCTGAATTTCAGCGGGTGGGCACTTGGGATTTTTGATTGCCAGTCCCCGAGTGCGCACTCGCTGAATTTCAGCGAGTGGGCACTTAGGGATTTTCGATTGCCAGTCCCCGAGTGTCCACTCGCTGAATTTCAGCGGGTGGGCACTTAGGATTCCGCTATTGTTAACTGTTTGACTTGCGTACAGGGTTTGCAGCGTTAGTTAGCCGACCGGCTTGCTACGAAACGTCGCGCGGAGAAGGAACTGGCCACCGTCCAAGAGGCAAACAAGGGACTCCAGGCGATTGTTGGAAGGCAGAGGAGGTCCGCCAGGGCCTTGTCCCAACGAGTGAACTGATGGCAGCTCAATCGGCGTTGAGCTCGGCTGAGAAGCGGATCGCCGACCTTGAGCGCGAGCTGAAGGAAGCGAAGGAGGAGGCGAGTTCGGCGGATGGGCGAACCAAGGCTGCTGTTACAACCGCCGCTGAGGAGCGTAAGGTTTCTGACGCCCTTGTTGCTGGGCATCAAGATGACTACACCTCTCTTCAGAGCTTCATCACGGATCTCTCCCGTCCCTTGATTGGTGAGTGTGCCTGCCTCTGCCTGTAGCATTTGCGTTGTGTAATCTTTGATGTATTCACTGTCACCTTCTGTCCACACGTCGGATCATTGATAGCGCGGAAGACGCGAGTTCGTTCGACGCACGGCAATGTGTAGCCACGCTGGTCGACTCAGCCACGTTGTCGGCGACGTGTATACGGGCGTATCTTCAGGAGATGTCGCGCACGGAAGTTATTCCTAGCGACCTCGTCGAGGTGTGGCGATACTTGGAGAAAGCGTCGTTGGTCGTCGAGTTCATGACGCGGTCGGCGTTCCGGCGTGGGGCGGCAACAGCGCTTAGCCTTGGGCTCGCCCACTTCCCAGAGGATTTCGACCTGGACGACGTGACGAGTGGCTACCCATCGTCGACAGGCTCGGTGCAGATCGCCGAGGTGCTGAAGCTGACGGACCGCGCCGCGGTGTACTCCGAGCGCGTCTGGGCAATGGGCGATCTCCTTCCTTATCAGGAGACGATCGTCGTGCCCAACGACCCCGAGCCGTAGCACCGGGACTTCAAGATCGAGCAGCCCTTCCGTGCAGCAATGGCGGGTGAACTGACGACGTACCCGTCAAATCCGTATACTCCCTTCATTCGCAACCGCAAGGGTGGCGGCGAGTCGACATCGAAGCCTGCGGAGTAAAACATTGTGCCCTGGGGCGTTAGTAGTAGTTCTGCCATTGGGCATACTTTGTATTTTGTGACAACTGTGATCTGCTAAAATGAGATATCGTGGTATTTTGTGAATTGTCGTGTGTTTGTGATTGAGGGTTGAACGAGTCCCCGAGCGCGTCCGCCCTTTTTACGGGGTTTACCTCGTTTATTATGTGTTTGTGGTTTTGAATGTTTTGTTATTGATATCGACTCGCCCGATCTCGGAAAGCCAGTCGCAAGGCGACTACCATGAGTGCTCTGTACTTCACCGTTTTCCCTTGCGCGAACAGGGTCGGGTAGCCGAGTCCCCGAGCGTGGTACTTGGTTGTTCTAGTCGCGACTCTAGGGTGGGTGAGGATTGGGCGCGTTGGGTCAGTCGCATCACTCCTGCCTGGCCCGTTGGGTCAGTCACATGGCGAGTCCTGGGCATGCTCTCATACTTGGCGTTTTCCCTAGCCGCTCGTGCTGAACTGGTCGTCAGTCCCCGAGCGTGGTACTTGGCCGTTCGAGTCGCTATGTCGAGGATGCGGAGGATCATGGTCGCTGTGAGAAGCGGAGGCAGTTGTCTTGGCTCATTGAGCCAGTCGAGCTAGCCGACTCCAATGGGGCTCCGGCTAGGCGTTTTTCGTGGACGTTACAAGACCTGGGGTAAACCAGTTCCCTTGTAACGCACTACTTGGCCGTGCCGATCGCTGTACCAGAGGTTGACTTCTGCGATTAGCTTGATGCTGTTACTACGAGTGCGAGTGGCACAAGACACAGAGAGTAGACGCAATTTGCGGTAACCAATATTTTTTATTTCATAGCGACTGAAGGATACATATGTGGGGTTCTAGGAGTAGAACTTCCGTAGGAATTTTACATTCCATGGTCGCTTGACGTCGAGTTTGCCGTCCACGCGGACGTCGATGAGGTAGTAGGCGTCGTTGCCGAGTACTCGCCCAATGGCGAATGGTCCCTCCCATGGGGGGGAGAGCTTGTGCATGCCCTTCTTGTCCTGGATGAGGCGCAGCACTAGGTCGCCTTCTTGGAAGGTGCGAGTTTTCACCCGCTGGCTGTGGTAGCGGTGGAGCCCTTGCTGGTAGATGGCGGTGCGTGAGCGAGCCAGGTCGCGTGCCTCGTCGAGTTGATCGACTACATCCTGTCGTGCGAGTTCGTTCGCAGCCTCCGTGTAGTGGACGACTCTTGGCGAGTCGTGCTCGAGGTCGGTGGGCATGACTGCCTCGGCGCCGTACACCATGAAGAAGGGGGTGAACCCTGTCGACCTGTTGACTGAGGTGCGGATACCCCAGATGACGGAGGGTAGCTCCTCGACCCAGCACCCGGCGGTGCGCTCAAGTGGTACTTGGAGCCGCGGCTTCAGGCCATGGAGGATGCTCTGGTTGGCCCGTTCTGCCTGGACATTGGACTCCGGGTGGGCGACTGACGCGAGGTCGAGCCGGATGTGATGTTCCTCGCAGAACTCGGCCATGGATCCTTTGGCGAAGTTGGTGTCGTTGTCCATGATGATGTTGTTTGGGAACCCGTAGCGATATATGAGCTCGCGTAGGAATTTGGTGGCGGTCTTCCCGTCGCATTTCCGGACTGGCTTGGCCTCCACCCATTTTGTGAATTTGTCGACCGCGACCAGGAGGTGGGTGAAGCCGGAGGGTGCCTTTTTGAAGGGGCCTACCATGTCCATACCCCACACGGCGAATGGCCAGGTTATGGGGATTGTCTTGAGCGCTGAGCTCAGCACGTGTGTCTGGTTGGCGTACTTCTTGCAGCCAGCGCACCGCTGGACGATGTCGACGGCGTCGGCGTGTGCGGTAGGCCAGTAGAAGCCGTGCCGCATGGCCTTTGCGACCAGAGAGCAGGCTCCGGCGTGGTGGCCGCAGTCGCCGGAGTGGATGTCGTGGAGGATCTTGCGTCCTTCGGCGGGTTGGACGCAGCGTTGGAACACGCCGGTCACGCTGCGCTTGTGGAGTTCGCTGTCGATGAGGGTGAAGGATTTGCATCGACGTGCAACCATCCTGGCATCGGTCTCGTCTACCGGCAAGGTGCCAGCCTCCAGGTAGGCGATGTACGGCTTGGTCCAGTCGTTTGGCTCGGCGATGAGTGCGACCAGGGCTGCCTCTGGTTGCAGCAGGACTCCGATGTCGATCTCCCTTGGGGGAGAGACTGATGGCTTGGTGATCGTGTCGAGGAAGACGCCGGCGGGTGGTGCGAGTCGAGCCGACCCGATGCGAGAGAGTGCGTCGGCCTCCTCGTTCTGTCGCCTGTCGATCCACTCGACGGAGTAGCCTGCGAAGTGTCCTCCCAGCTTGTCTACTGCTTGGCGGTAAGCCGCCATGGTGGGAGAGACGGCGTCGCAAGTACCAGCGACTTGCCCAGCGACGAGGTCGGAGTCTCCGTAGCAATGTAGGCGGTTGACGTGCATCTCCTTGGCAGCTCGCATGCCGTGGAGTAGTGCCTCGTACTCGGCCATGTTATTGGTGCAGGGGGTGAAGTCAAGGAAGAGGACGTAGCGGAGCTTGTCGCCCTTTGGGGAAGTCGGCACGATCCCTGCTCCTGCGCCGTCCGTGTTCTTGGAGCCGTCAAAGTGCAGGCTCCAATAGTGGAGGTATGGTAGCTTTTCTGGCTGCTAGGCCTCTTCCCAGTCAGCGATGAAGTTCGCGAGGGCCTGCGACTTAATCGCTTTTCGCGGCTCATACTTGATGTTGTGGACGCCGATTTTGATGGCCCACTTGGCGACTCGCCCGGTCGCCTCACGGTTGCGGATGATGTCCTGCGATGGTGTGGAGGAGACGACCGTGATCGGGTGCTCCTGGAAGTAGTGCGGCAAGCGCCGCTGTTCTCTGAAGACCCTGTACACCAGTTTCTAGTATTGCAGGTATCGCTGGCGCGACTCGGTGAGGACCTCGCTGATGTAGTACACCGGTCGCTGTGCGGGCGCTCCTTTCCTTCCTCCGGCCGCTCGATGACCATGACGGCGCGGACGACGCGCTCGGAAGCCGCGACGTAGACCAGCATGGGTTCTTTGTCGACGGGGGCGACGAGTAGTGGTGCTGCGAGTAGCACCTTCTTGAGGTCGCGGAGTGCGTCGTCTGCCTCCTAGTCCCACTGGAAGGTGTGGTTCTTTCGCATCAGGCGGTATAGGGGCATCGCCTTTTTGCCCAATCGGGGGATAAAGCGGCTGAGAGCCGCGACTCGCCCGGCCAGCTTCTGGACGTCGCGCAGGCACTCGGGTTTGCCGAGCCGAGTGATCGTGTCAATCTTGGTGGGGTTCGCCTCGATCCCGCGCTTGGAGACGACGTATCCCAGTAGTTGCCCTGCTGGTACACCGAAGGTGCATTTGCCTGGGTTGAGCTTTATCTTGTATTTCCGCAGGTTGGCGAATGTTTCCGCCAGGTCGGCGATTATATCGCCCTGGCGAGCGGACTTCACTACCACGTCGTTGATGTAGACGTGGATGTTGCGGCCAATTTGGCTCGCAAGGCATTCCTTCATGCACCGTTGGTAGGTCGCCCCGGCGTTCTTGAGGCCGAAGGTCATGGCGGTGTAGCAGAAGGCTCCGAATGGCGTGATGAACGCCGTCTTTTCCTCGTCCTCAACAGCCATCTTGATCTGGTTGTACCCAGAGTAGGCGTCGAGGAAACACAGCGACTCCGATCCCGCGGTGGAGTCGATTATTTGGTCGATCCGCGGGAGGACGAATTGCTCCTTCGGGCAGGCGCTGTTTAAGTTTGTGTAGTCGATACACATCCTCCAGGTCCCATTTTTCTTCTCGGCCAGGACTGGGTTTGCCAGCCACTTGGAGTATTTGATTGGCCGGATATAGCCTGCAGCGAGTAGACGCTGCACCTCCTCGGCGATAGCTCGGCGGCGCTCTTCATTGAAGGGCCGCATCGACTGCTTGACGGGTCGCACTTTGGGGTCGGCGTTTAGTTTGTGCTCAGCGAGTTCCCTAGGGACACCAGGCATGTCAGAGGGCTTCCATGCGAAGATGTCCCTGTTCTCACGGAGGAACTCGATGAGCGCGCCTTCCTAGGCTGGGCTCATGCCTGTCCCGGTCGTCACCGTCTGCCTGGAGTCGCCTAGGACCAGCTCGACGGTGCGGGTGTGCGTCGTCGCCTCGAAGGCTGAGGTGTTGGCGCCCTCCGAATTGGGCTTCTTGAGTATGGTAGGGTCGTCGTTGTTGACCCCGTTCGCGTACTTGGCGAGCTCGTCGGCGTGGTTGGCCTCTGCCGCGATGACGGCGTCGGCGAGTTCGGCTCCCTTGGCCTCGCATTCGGCGGCCATGTCAGGGTCGCCGTTGATGGTGATGACGTCGCGCGGCCTGGGGAGCTTCATCGCGTTGTACGCGTAGTAGGGCGCTGCCATGAACTTGGCGAACGCCTGGCGCCCCAGGACGCAGTGGTAGGGGATGTCGAAGGGTACCAGCTCGAAGACGATCCGCTCGGTGCGGAAGTTTGCTGGTGTGCCGAAGGTGAATGGCAGCGTGACCTTGCCGATCGGGTACGCCTTCCGACCAGGGACGATGCCGTGGAACGTGGTGTAGGTCGTCTCGACCATCGACTGCGGGAGCCGCAGTCTCCTGAAGGTGTCCAGGTACAGGATGTTGATGGAGCTGCCGCCGTCCATCAGTGTCTTGGGGAGCCAGTAGTCTCCCAGCTTGGGCTTGACCACCAGGGCGACTCGGCCGGGGTACTCGATGCGTGGCGGGTGGTCCTGGCGGCTCCAGGTGATGGGCTGCTCCGACCAGTTGAGGAACTGGGGAACGACCACCTGGGCCACCGCGTTGACAGCGACGACGCGGGCGATGACCTTCTTCTCGTGCTTCGTGTTGAAGCCTGTGAAGGTGTGGAGCGAGACGGCCACACTGCCGAACTTTCCGCCGTTTGGCGGGTTGTTGTCGGGGTCCTCCCGCGCTCGCCGTGCCTTCTCAATCTCCCTGAGAGTGTGGCAATCGGCGGTCGTGTGCGTGGCGGGCTTCCCTTCCCTGCTGTGAAACGCACAAGGTTGGTTAAGGAGAGCCGCGGGGTCAAACCTTGGTTTTGCCTTGTAGTTGCCGCCGTCACGGCGTTGCCCTCCGTCGCGGCGGAAGCTCTTGGGCTCGCGCTGCGCATGCCTAGCGTTGGTGACGAAGTCGACTCGCCCGTCACTGCGGCGCTTGCCGGTGAGGCGAGTGTTGCTGTAGCGTAGGTCGGACCACCGTCCATTGTCGTTACCGCTCGTGCGGCGTTAGCCTCCCGACTCGTCGTCGGTTTCCTGGTTTGGATCTTCCTCCGCGTATCTTTTGGCGATCTCGAGGAGGTCCGGTATGTTGTCGAGTGTGCGAGAATGTCGCTTGAGCTTGGCGACCAAGGGCTCGTAGCGGCACGAGGTCTTGAAGCAATGGATCACGGTGTCCGGGTGGATGCCGACCGCGTTGTACCATAGTTCTTGCCACCGCTGGACCCAGTTGCGAGTCGACTCGCGGGGTCCCTGGACGCATCGTTCCAGGTCCTCGATGGTGGTGGCACGGGTGTAGGAGCACTCGAAGTTCCTGACGAAGGCGTCTCGCATCTCTCCCCAGGAGTCGATGCTATCCTGGGGAAGGGTGTTGATCCACTGCCTGCACGTCCCCTCCATCATAAAGGGGAGGTAACGGGCGGCTAGCAGGTCGGTGTGGCCAGCGATCCCCATCGCCATGAGGTATGTGTCCAGCCACATGAAGGGGTCGTACGAAGGGTCGTACTTCTCTATTTCCTTCGGCGCCTTGAAGTTCGCCGGGTATTTTTCGCCTCGGATCATCGGTCCGAAGCACCTGGGCCCGAGTCGACTTAGCGACCCCATCGGCTCGTCGTCATGGCGATTGGTTAGGGTGTGTCGCAGGTCTTCGGGCTGGCGTGCGCGCCAGCTTTGGTTGTTGATGATGTCGGTGCGGGCGTCGACGGGCTGACCGTTGGCGGCGACGAAGTTGGTCGCTGGCCTGGGGTCGTTGGTGGAGAGTGCCGCGTTCGCGGGTTGGTGTTGGAGCTGCAGTGGTTTGGGTGGCGGGCAGTTGAGGGTGTTTGCCGCCAATGGGCGGCCGCTTGAGGCCGCTCTGCTGCTCGAAGAACGCGAGTACACCCGACCCTACGAGTCGGCGCCTGCTTTTTGCTGCTCGACCGCCTTTATGAGCAGGGCCCTGACGTACTGGATCTGTAGGGCGCCGTCACCGGTGGCCGTGATGTTGTCAGCCGCTGCTCGGCCCGCCACGAGGTTGTCCATCAGGGTGGAGAACAGTGGTAGGCCGTTCGCGTCTCGCTCCCGTGAGGAGACCAGTATCCGCGGCTGGTCCCTAGGGGTGTGCGGTTGGGTGGAGGTGGGGCGCCCATCACCGTCGACCCTGGTGGGGGCCGGGCGCTTCCTCCTGGTGGCGCGTTCTCGCAGATCGCGCGCTCGGCCACGCGGGCCGGGTCGTTCTCATCGTCGAAGTTCAGGACGCGCCCCTGGACGGTAGGGTTCAGGCGCGTCCTGATTCGCTGCGCGTGGTAACGCGATAGCTCCTGCGCCGTCACCTGCTCGAGGTGAAATTTTTCGCGCTCGGCTTGCTCCTTGCGGACTGCTTCCGCTAGCTTTAGGCGGAGTTCCTCGACCTCCGTTGTCGTGGCGTTAGGAGGGATCGGGGTGGAGAAGGGATCCTCCGGCGGGTCGGTGCCAGTCGCCATGTAGGTCGCGGCGTGGCGACCGGTCCCGTCGCGGAGATCGAGGGAGTTTTTCGACCCGGAGTCGAAGTCAAAGATCCCAAGGATGGAGGGATCCTCGAAGTCTTCCATGTTGGAGACCTGGGTGATGGAGCCCGCGGGCGAAGCCGCGGTGATGGATCCGGCGAGTGACGCCGGGGTCGCCGAGTCGGCGTCATCGTTGAGGGCCGCGTCTTCTGCGGCCGTGGAGTTTTCGGCCACGTTGCTGTGGGCCGAGTTGTACTCGAAGGCGAGGCGATGGATCGTGCGGACCTGGCTCTCGGAGAGCCGATCGCGTGGCGGCGACTCGCGGATGCGAGTCGAATCCTCCGAGACGATGACGTCGGTGAGGCCGACGAACAGGCTGATCGTGCCGACTGGCAAGATCATGCTGTGCGTGATGGGTCGCGCCTCCCGGGACGTAGCTGCTCGGCAAGATCTGAAGCATCTCGCCGATCGCTATCATGCGGCCGGTGGCGACCGACTCATTGATGGGCAGACTGGATCTCGCCGCAGAACACCGGCCAGACCGGCCAGGCCCCACGGTGGGCGCCACTGTCGTGGGAATGGTCACGGCAGATGCATCAATTGGCAGCGAGTAGTAGAACGAATGGCAAGGGCGGCCAGCCATCTGCGGTGCGAGATGAGGGCGGAGACACAGGGTTTTACCCAGGTTCGGCCCCCCGGAGGGTAAAGACCTACTCCTGCTAGATTGTATTATGGTGAAGGTACAATGGGGCGAGCTCGACGGCTAGGCGGCGAGTCGCTTGGGTGTATGATGGCACGTGCCTCTACACGCCCTATAGGGAGGTTTATATAGACTCACCTCCCCCTAGGGTTTACATATCTCAACCGAATTAGTTAAGGCTTCGGTACTCGTTTAACCTAATCCGACTGGGCCTATCTACTCTCCTGGGCCTTCAGCTTCCAGTCGCTTGGATCCACGCCAGGGCTTGATCCAGTCGACGTCTTGCAGGCCCACTCGCCAGTTCCTGGGCCAGTTGGAAACGTCCTGCTGGGTATACCCCGGTAGGCATATCCCCATAACATAACAAGAACACCTTTATGCCATAATACTTGCAGTTCATCAATAACAAGCTATAAATAAACATCTATATCCTTCCCTGGAGCCTTCCTGCCAGGTATAATAACTGATAAAATGAAGTTTGACTCTTTCATACAATATGATAGAGGCACATTGTAGGGAAACAACATTATAGGCCAAATACTGTAGGACAGGTTCATGTTTCTAAATGGATTAAAACCATCAGATGACAGACCAAATCTGATGTTCCTTGGTTCTTTAGCAAATTTGCTCCACTTTCTATCAAAGTTTTTCCAAGCAGTTGAGTCAGCAGGATGCCTCATCAACCCATCTTTAGTTCTTCCTTCAGAATGCCAACTCCTCAATGGTGATGTTTTGGATGACATAAACAACCTCCTAACTCTCTTTACTAGTGGGAAATGTCTAATCACCTTTTTAGGAACCCTGCTAATCCTTTTTCCATCAACTACACTTTTTTCAGTCTTCCATCTACTTGTATTACAAACAGGACAGACTTTAGCATTTGCATTATATCCTTTAAAAATTATGCAGTCATTGATACAAGCATCATAGATGTTATAACCAAGTCCAGCTGTATTTATGTATTATTGCTTGCACTCATGAAATTTTCTAGGTAGGGAGTGCCCTTCTGGTAATGCATATCTGAATAGTGATAACACATCCTCAGATGTAGCTACTGTCATACTGCCAACATTCTTTATGTTAAGGAGTCTAACAAGAAATTGAAGCTTACACAAGCTTTTGCAGCCTGGATATAACTCTTTTTTACCATCATTGACAAAATCTACATATGATTAAACATCCTCCTCCTATCCTCCTCTATATCTGATCCTAAAACATTTCTTTTAAACATGCCATATTCATGTAGAAGTTGCTGTTCCATATCATATTCTGTAGGTTGACTGTTATCTTGCTGTTCATTAAGTTGACTACTATCCTGGTCCTCATTAGGCTGGCTATGTGTAGGTAAGTCCATAGATTCTCCATGGTATATCCAGCTGCTATAACCTTTCATAAAGCCTTCACAGATAAGATGCTCATGGACAGTATCTAAATCTAACCAGAACCTGATCCCACAGGTTTTGCATGGACAGTTGATCTTCCCATCAATTGCTGAATTAGTGAATGCAAACTCTAAGAACTTAACTACACTAGCTTGATAAATCACAGAATGTCTAGGTTATTGCATCCAAGACTTCTCCAATCTACTACCTACATAATTCATGATTCCATAACTACTCTAACAGAGAAGTAATAATAAGTAAAATAATTCCAGTAGAGGGATCCATATCAGATGCTCTTGCATCATCAATGACATTAGCAGGGGGCCGCCGGAGGTAGCTGGTTCGCGGATCGTCTGTCCTGTCGATGCCTGCCTTCTGCTTGTACTCGACGACGTGATCCTGCGTCCTAGCCTTGGGGCCGCCGCGATTTGGTGCCTCGATTTGGTTATCCGGTGGATTCTGGATGACCTGGCCTGACCTCGATCCCGATCCCAGCCTTGACGCAGCGGATCCCACTCCTACTTGAGCTCGAGCCCGATCCCATTCCATTGATCCAGCGGTGGGTGAATCTCACGCGGATGAAGAGCTCAGGGGTGGGTGGATCTCACGCGGTCAAAGAGCTCAGTGGTGGGTGGATCTCACGAGGACGAAGAGCTCAGCGGTGGGTGGATTTCGCGAGGACGAAGAGCTCGGCGGCGGTGGATCTCGCGAGGACGAAGAGCTCGGCGGTGGGTGGATCTCGCGAGGACGAAGAGCTCGATGGCGGTGGATCTCGCGCGGTCGACTAGGGAACAACGGTGGATTTCGCAAGGCGCGTTGGCGGTGGATCTCGCGCGGATGAAGAGCTCGTGCGGTGGATCCCATCCTTGGCGTCGCAGTGGGCTACGATCTGCAGAAAAAGGTAGATGCACACATTGTTCTGAATATCATGGAGCTCGCGCGGTGCATCGTTAATTTTTATGACTCTGCAAACTTTGAGGGGCTAAATAGTAAAAGTTATAATAATATGAAATTCAAAATGTTCTGAACAATTTGTTATTATTCAGAACATAATTTGAAAAAAAGACCCAAGTGCAGGCAAAGCTACTGAACAATTTGTTCCATTCGTTTTGAATAATATGAAATTCAAAATGTTCTGAAAGTTTTATGACTTCGCAAACTGAGGGGCTAATTAGTAAAAAGTTAAAATAATAAACCTGAAAAAGTTAAATTCTAAATTTTAGTAACAATATGTCTAGGTGCCATGTTCTGAATAATATGAAATTCAGAATGTTTGTTGGCCTTGTAGACATACAAGCATAAAGCCACATGGCCAAATAAAACATTCAATATCATAAAACATTGCTGGACTTGACAGACAATATCATAAAACATGACATCAATATCATAAAACATTGTTGGACTTGTAGACATACAACCCATTCATTAACAAACTTGTTCTTCCCATTACGATGCACACATTGTTCAACACAAATGACAGAAACTACAAACACATGACACAAACTACACACACATGACAGAAACTACACACAGTTGACACAAAGTACAAACAACTGACAGAAACTACACACATGACAGCTACTTGATTCCTTGCACATTATCTTCAAGGGTCTTCAATCTCCACAAAGTCAAGGCAAACTTGACCATTCAATGGATTTGCAATGCTCAGTAATAGTGACCCCTCCATGATATTTGCCATAGCCCTGAAATGCTGCCACCCTATTGTAAATGCAATTCTGTCTTCTTCATCTTCCATGTGGTACCAGCCTTCAAGTGGCACATTTAAATCCCTCATCCACAAAGTTGAATTTCCTTGCCATGGGCACCCAACTTCTTTGAATGGTTTTGCACATAGGAACTGGTATATTGCATATATAGATAGTGAGAAAATAATTTACCATATTGCATATAAAGATAGTTAGAAAATATACAGTATATGATAGGAACTTACCAGTGCATCATGTTGAACATTTTCCTGATTATACTTGTGTACCATAAACTGCATGTCTCTGACACTCTCATAAAACTCATCTTGTGCTAGTTCTTCTCCTGGTTTCAGAGCTAACACCTTGTAGATACCATAGTTTATGGTTTCCATGTTGTCCTCACTGATTGCTCTGATGTCTGAGAAGATGGTTTTGTGCAGTATATCTCTGATTTTAGGCATCACAGAGTAAACAACTGCTCAAAAATGTAAACACACAATAAGAAAGTTTTCATATACTGGATGCAATATCAAATTACATAGAAATTCTTGTTATAATACCTCCATCTGCAACAATATGTTTCTCTACATAAGCATGGTTAACAATTTCAGACACTGCAAT
This sequence comes from Avena sativa, assembly GCA_916181665.1. Taxonomy (NCBI): domain Eukaryota; kingdom Viridiplantae; phylum Streptophyta; class Magnoliopsida; order Poales; family Poaceae; genus Avena; species Avena sativa. Next base: position 5,329,546 of record OV702289.1, read on the forward strand.
AGCAAACATTTTGTCTTCCTCCAGATACCTGAAAGAGACAACCTCACCTTCCTGGATATCATACTTTCTAACAAGTGATGACTAGTATGGTCCACAAATGGTTGTTCTTGCTAATTCTTTCTCTAGGAAGAAGTCATAAAAGTGCATGTTATTGCATCTTGCCACCATCCAGTTCTTTGATTTTGCAAACTTCTCAAGTTGTTCCTTGAATTTGCAAGGCACAGCTTGAAATTTCATTACAAACAGACAAAAATAAGATCAGCAGTCAGATAAGATTATCAGGTACTACATTTTGTATGTTAAGAAGTAACTAACCACTCCATGATGAAATCCTGGCATCATCATCAAATCAAAGGAAACTGCACGCCTGTCAGAGTGTAGACCGCAGTTTTCCATAGGTTGCTGGCACAGAATACAATTCATTTCCTCCATTTTGCTTCGGATCAGAACTACAATCTGAAGAATAAAAGGAGATTAAACCATTGGTAAGCATAGAATAAAAGGAGAACTGCAATCTGAATAATGTAAGCAATCAGTAGTAGAAAAGGAGATGAGACGGACAGGAACTCACCCAGATGAAAATTTGAGCCAAAATAGAACAGGAACTCACCAGACGAAATGGCAATCAGTATGCTAGTCTATTTAAACACATTATAAGATAACTGGCGCAACACACACCCCCACTTCCCCCACTTCCCAGGATGTTATTAGATTAATTACTACTGGATTAATTACTTGGATTAATTATTACCCCCACTTCCCCCACTTCTCAGGATGTTATTAGATTAATTACTGGATTAATTACTACGGATAGTTAGAAAATATACACTACATGATAGGAACTTACAAACTGTAGTTAATTTAATCTTCATGTAGTCAATGTATATGAACAAAATTTAGAAAATGTAGTCAATGTAATATTTCATTGTTTGAAAAGAATTCAGAAAATGAGAACAAATGTAGTCTAGGTGCCCATGTTCTGAATACTTAAAATTCAGAACAATAAAGGCCTTCTAGACATAACTGTGAACAAGACATAGAATTTCAGGGAACAGACAAATAATATCAGGGAACAGGCATCATAAGTACTACATTACAAGTGACACAGTAAACATTACATAATTAGACAGACAAATAATATCAGGGAACATGCATCATAAGTACTACATTACAAGTGACACAGTAAACATTACATAATTAGACAGACAAATAATATCAGGGAACATGCATCATAAGTACTACATTCCAGTGATTCATCTTGTGCACCCAGAAATGTTTTTGGGCCTTTGGTTCATAGAAATACATCTCCACAAACACATCTTTGTAGATGCCAAATAAGATTGCACCCATTTCCTGCTCTGTAATGGAGTTGATGTCTGAGAAGATGGTCCTGTACAGGATACTTCTTATTGGGCTAGGCAAATCTCATACAACTGATCAAAAATAGAGGATGGGTTAGTGTTTAATGTTCAATAAATATGTAACAAATTGAAAAAGGATGAGTTAGTTTTCATATACCAGTTTCTTCAACTGCATCTTTCTCAACATAGTTGGAATGAACTGTTATATCAAATAAATTATCTAAAGGCTCAAATGGGTCATCAGTACATTGAAAATGCACAACATCTCCCACCCCAATATCATAAACTCTAATTAAAGATTTCCAGAAAGGGCCACATATCAGTGTAGCTGACTCATCCTTCTTTAAGAATAAATCAAATCTGCGAAATCTTGGGCTCTTGGCAACTAACCAATTTCCTAGAACTAAAGTGTTCAACCTTTGTTTGAATGAGCATGGAACATTCTGCAGTTTGAACAAAACTCAGTCTAAACTATTGCAAACTATTGCAATTAGTTTATCACACAAGCAAAATCAAGAGAGCTTACCACCCCACGTCTAAAACCATGGCCAGTGACAACTTCAAATCCATTAGCTCTCCTGTTAGATCTGCCACAATTGTGTGCAGGCTGATCACAGACAACACATGTCATTTCATCCATCACCTACAGTTAATTGTATAGAAATAAATATTAGTTACAGATTGAGTAAAAAGTAAGAACATGATAGTTGAAGAGAAAGTTCTGCAAATCCAGTTAAGTTCTCCTATCTGGCGTGCTGATGATCCAGAGAATGAACTGCAAATCCAGAAAAGGAATGATAGCATCATGATAAATGAATTAGAAGAAGGAGATTTATGTACAGGATTGAAGAAAATAAATCACCTTGAGAGAAATGCTCTCTGCCCCACGTCCTGTTGCAAACTGGAAAAGAAATGCGTCTGGTTTCTCTTTCTTTTATAGGGGGGAGGTAAAACTGACACACTACCCACGTCCTCCACTTATCCCACGATGTGGCCCATTTAGGGATCCACTTTCCACTCGCACACACAAAATCAGGACAATTAAATAACTAATTTCTAAAAAAAATGATGCGACTACAACTATTAAATAACTAATTCCCACCATCAGAATATGTCAATCTTCTAAATACTGGTTAATTTAAACTAGAAATTTAGACTACAAATTTATACTAGATGCCTATGTTCTGGATAGAGTATAATCCAGATCAGTGATGACATTCTAGTCAATATAAAAGAAACTGATCATATAAAATGTTGCACATGAGAACCAAATCTTACTGATCATATAAAATGTTGCACATGAGAACCAAATCTTACTGATCATATCAAATCTTACTGATCATATAAAATATTGCACATCAGAACCAAATCTTACTGATCATATAAAATGTTGCACATGAGAACCAAATCTTACTAATCATATCAAATCTTACTGATCATATAAAATGTTGCACATGAGAACCAAATCTTACTGATCATATAAAAGGTCTTACAACACTTGACATAGTGTCAATTGCAGATTTGCAGGTACATTTCTAATCTACTCAAGTTTTATTATCAACAGCTGGAGCCATGCAGCTGGATCCCTAATTTTTACTGGAAGGGTTCTAGTGTCCCTGAAACTGAACAGGCATACATCTCCCTCTTTCAGATTGAATTTTTTGACAACATTTGCCCATCCAAAACTGATAACTGCTTCTCCACAGTCATTTAGCACCATTCTGCAGTACTCAGTCTTAGACACTGTTGGAATGTTCACAGCAAGAAGAATTACTTCAGAACCTTTAGGAATTCCATGTTTGGGAGCTCTTGAGCATAAGATAGGCTTTGGGAACTTCAGAAGATAAGTAGATGTGAATTCTTGAGAAAAATCCTGCAAATCAAAAAGGTCTATATGATCAAAGCATGATGTATTTGTTGCAAATCACAAAGTTCACATAAATCTTCATGTAAGTAAGCAGTACTAACCATTCTTCCTTCTCCATGTCTCCAATGAACATAATCAAAGGTAGCTATTATATTGTTTTCTGTCAATTTCCAAACATACTCCTTGATTTCAGGTCTTGGTATCTCCTCTACAAAGCTTCTCAATTGCATTACTTGATTGAATGTTAATTCTACATTGTTTGCAAAAATGCATTTATGGTCAAAAGATTCTTCTCCAGCATGACCAGGTCCTACATGAAAAAATAAAGCAATCTATTACCATCACCCAAATAAGTATAAGAAAGAAGCCCCCTTTCATCAATATCACTCAAATAATTCTATTCTTCTCCAGCATGACTAGGTCTTGAAAGTAAGAATCATACCTCTAATTGTAAGAAGCCCCCTTTCATCAACATCAGATGTGCTGTACCTACATAGATATATTGTTAAATATTTTCATATACCATATTCATGAACATAATATACTAAAAATGTTTCTTATTAAGACAGAGTATTACTCTTCAAGTTTAAGAATCTCCAGTTTAAGATAAAACCACTGGTGCCTGAGTCTTGGTGGGAGATTCCTCTCATCTGTGAAACTAAACATGCAAACGTCCCCTTCATTCAAATTAAATGCTTCTACCACCTTTGCCCATCCAGGAGAGATGATATGGGCCTTGCCATCATCATGAAGTTTCATCCTGCGGTACTTGATGGGAGATCCTAACTTGAGCTTTACACCTAAACTGATCACTTGTGATCTGGCTTGAACACAATGCATCATGATGTGCTTATCCATAAGGAACTGCAGAAAGTACTTTCTAGTGAACACTTGGCTGAATTTCTGGAAGTATTAAGATTAATTATCTATCAAATTACAACACTGCAGGCTAGAACTGTGAAGCAAAAAAGAAACAGAGTTGAAAACATATAGTCCTACCATTATCCCCTCTATAGGATCAACATTAGTTGATGTAATCGCGCTAACATAATCCATAACTGCAGGTCTTGGTAGCACTTCAACAATGCTTCTAAGCTTCATTACTTGCTGGAAATTCATCTCAACTAAATTTCCAAAAAAGCAGTTTGTATCAATTGTTTCAAATCCTGAATGTCCAGGTCCTAACAAAGATAGATCAATGTGTGTTAGTCACTAAATGTCTAACAAAGATAGATCAATGGCAATATACAGAAATGTCAATGGTGAGAAACACACCTCTAGTTGTTATCAATAGTCTCTCATCTCCCTCATCTTGTTCTTGTTCACTGAATTGCAGATACGAAGTTGTTAAGTTCATAATTACAGACAAAGAATTACATATTTAAGTTGGAGACAATTAAATAATTACTGAAATAATTGTTCTTATTTCATCTTTACATACTGATAGCATACAAGAAAAACACAACTGAATAATGCAGACAATTAACCCTATAGTAAAAATTACATATTTTTCTGTAAAAAATTACATATTTTTTACAGAAGGATGAGTCAAATCACAAAAGATCTGGAACCCTATAATTCTAACGGATGAACAGAAAGGAGAAGTAGAGTTCTAACCTGGAGTTCTCATGCGGAGGAGAAGAATCTGTGGCCGGTTCGACGGAAATGCTCCGGATGATGCGGCGGCGGCGGTCCATTACCGTGCAGGAGGCGGCGGAGGAGAGGATCTGGCGGCGCAGCAGGAGGTGCGGCGGCGGCGGAGGAGAGGATCTAGCGGCGCAGCAGGTGGTGCGGCGGAGGAGAGGATCTGGCGGCGCAGCAGGTGGTGCGGCGGCGCGGAGAAGAGGATCTGGCGGCACAGCAGGGTGGTGCGGCAGCGCGGAGGAGAGTATATGGCGGCGCAGCAGGTGGTGCGGCGGCGCAGAGGAGAGGATCTGGCGGCGCAGCAGGGTGGTGCGGCGGCGCGGTGTCGCTGCGGCGCGGAGGAGAGAAATGGGGCGTTCCTGCGAGGTGGAAGGACTAAAACAAGGCAGATTAGACGCGGGGGCGTTCCTGCGAGGTGGAAGGACTAAAACATAACAAAAAAATAAAACGAGAGATGTTACTAGAAAACGGGATAACTAAATAGATAAGGTGGAAGTACATGCAATGAAACGTTACAAACCGAGGGACCAAAATGCAAAATGACGGCACTATAACATAGCAGTCACGGCCCACACTCTCACTTTCCACTCCTCACTCACTCCCTCCACTTAGGGTTCCTCCTCCCCCGCTGCCGTAGCTTAGGTTTCGGACGAAACCATCCACCGCCGCCGTAGGTTTTCCTCCACCGCCGCCGTAGCTTAGGTTTTCCGGCAAACCTCCTCGCCGGAAACGTACGGTAGGTCTTCTTTCTTGATCTACATCTTCTTTCTTTCTTGATCTGCATCTTCTTTCTTCATCTGCATCTTCTTTCTTTCTTGATCTGCATCTTCTTTCTTGATCTGCTCGCGATTAGATGGATTCCTGGAAATCTGCATCTTTGCTATGATCTGCATTTGTTCTGTAATCTGCATCTACTAGTTCTATGAATCTATTAGTGTGCACTATTTCTAGATCTGTTAGTTTTTTATATGCTATGATCTGCATTTGTTCTAAATCTGTTAGTTTCTTGATAATCTTTGCTATGATCTGCATTTGTGTTGTAACCTGCATCTACTGGTTCTAGATCTGTTAGTTTTTTATATGCAGATAAAAAATGTTTCTTATATGTTAGATTTGTTAGGTTTGCTCTATTAGTTTTTGATTTACTAGTTTAAATTATCTGTTAGATAACTCTAACAGAACATGAATGTTCTAACAGAACATGAATGATAATCAGAACATGAATGATAATCAGAATGATAACAGAACATGAATGTTCTACAGGTTTGATCTGCATTTGTCATGAATGATAATCAGAATGAATGATAATCAGAATCTGCATTTGTTCAGAATGTTAGATAATTGTAGATTCATGTACATTCTGAACATGAATGTTCTGTTAGTTCTTGATCTGTTAGTTCTTGATCTGTTAGTTTCTGAACATGATACTTTATACTTGCAATGATAATTGTACATTCATGTTACTGTCCAATTGCAGTCTAGCTTTGTTTCTGATTAATTGCAGTCTAGCTTTGTTTCTGACTACTTTTACTGCTTTATATTAGATGGATTCCAATGTCTGCGATCAACATGACTGCCAGTTCTGTGCTAATGTCAAGGGCAATGATAATGTCATCGACATTCTTGATGACACTAACAGTGACAACAAGGACAATGTCATCCCTATTCCTGATGATAGTTCTAGTGATAGCAGCTCTGTGAACTCCAGTGACAGCAGCTCTGAGGAAGAAGAGGAGGAAGAAGAGGAAGAGGAAGAGCTGCTGGAAAGGGGTATGTAATTATGCATCTTATAGTAGCACATGTGCTGTCTCTGTTTAACAGTGTGCACAATTTGAAATGTTACTAATATGAAGCATGTGTGTCGAATTTGTGTTGTATCAGGACCTCAACTCAGGGGACTAGAAAGGTTTGATAGTCAATGTTTCTTTGGCAATCAAATGTTTCTGAATGAAGATCAGGTGACCTTCCTTGTTGACTGGTGCAAAGACCCTAAACCAAAAATCAGATACTATGTGTACAAGATGACAGAGTCATCTGTCATGAGAAATAAATGCAAAATGGTAAGATGGTTTCTACTATATATTCCATAGTACCGTGGTAGATGAACAGTTGAAAGAATGCTAACTGTCCAAAAACTCGATATTTACACAGGAATTTGCAGCAGAGTACACTCGCAAGTATCTGAAGAAGTTCCTGGATGAACCGATAACTGTAAGGGTTGAGCACATGACCAGTGAAGGAAGATATGATGTCAGGATGAAGATGGGTGTCTCAAACAGAGAAATTATGACAAGTGGATGGTGGCCAGCTATTCAGGATTTCAGAATAGTTAAGTCAGAAGTGGTGTTGTTCGCTTTCTGGTTGGATCAGGTGAAGAATCTCAATATTATGCTTGCGTCGCTTCCAGGTGATCTCTACTTCCTAGGTTAAATGAAGTAGTGTTGATGATGGTGAGTGCAAGTATAAAGTATGCACAATTGATCAGTACTTTTGGATGTTAGTATCTAATGGTAGTATGTAAGTATGGAAGTATGCACAGTTGGTCAGTACTACTAAGTTCTAATAGTTCGTGGACTACTAAGTTTATGTGGTATGTAATTATGCACTAGTAAGTTTGATCAGTAGCAAGAATTACCTGTCAATTATCTACTATGTTTACATTCAGTTATGCCTGCAATTCTATAAAAGTGCCACTAAAGGTTCAGCTTTAGAGACATTGTTGATACTGCCTCTGAAAGCAAACCTTTGGAGGTACTTTATTGGTACTGCCTTTGAAAGTTTTTGCCTGCATATTTTGAAAGTGCCACTAAAAGTTCAGCTTTAGAGGCATTGTTTATACTGCCTCTGAAAGCAAACCTTTGGAGGCACTTTAGTGGTACTGCCTTTGAAAGTTTTTGCCTGCATATTTTAAAAGTGTCACTAAAGGTTCAGCTTTAGAGGCATTGTTGATACTGCCTCTAAAAGTAAACCTTTAGAGGCACTTTAGTTGTACTACCTCAGAAAGTTTTGCCTGTATGTGGTGAAAATGCCATAGAAGATGAACTTTTGGAGGCACTTTTTTTTTTGCCTTCAAAGATGATCTATTGGAGGCATTATTTATTTTGCCTTGCATTATCCAACATTGTAAGACATAATACAGATAAGTGCCTTAAAAAGAAACATTTGAAGGCACTTTAGAAAATGCCATTAGAAAAGTACCTTAGATTTCCGAACGTGACATAGTGACGTACGTCGCCACCGGCAACAACACTCTACCGCCCAAGAGGCTCCCAGCAACGATCTCCATATCCGCACACACGTGGCGTGGCCACCACCAGGTGTGCATATAATCGCGAAAACTGGGCGTCGTGACCCACCGGCCACCGCCACGTTGAGGAGAGCAGCGTCACGAGCGGTGTGCGGGTTGAATAGATCACGGCGTCCACGTGGTCTACGCGGTAGAAATCAAACTGCTGGGCCTTTTCACCGAAGCTTGCTAGGAGTGTGTGGAAACTAGCCTGAATGTACTGTGTACACACTCTGGTAATTAATGGCCGGTAACACGCTTAGTGTGGTCCCCTCGTTCCTGACTGACATGTTGCGCGCGGTCTAAACCGCACGCTCTCTCTACACGTCAAAACATGGTGGTGCATTTATTTTGGTCATACTCAAACCTCGTAAGCGAAACCTTGAAAAATGTACAGGACGCGCGCTACGCTGAACGCGAAAAGTCGTTGCCATAGGCCGAAATATCCTCGGCGTATGGTACGCTGATGGCTGCCTTCGGCGTAACTTTCTTGGCAAAGTTTTTCCTCAACGGAGCACATACAGACCGTCGGCGGCCGTCGGCATAGCCCGTCAGCCGATTGCAAAAATATTTTAAAAAAATATTTTTTATTATTTTTTTTATTTTTTCTTAGTTTTTTTAATCTTTGAACTGTTAGAATTGTTAATCTCTCACTTTGAACATTTTTAACACTATTTACACTTAATATTTTATTAAATTGCAGTTTTGATCAAACTTTTCGGCAGGTCACCCATCCTAATACTTAATATTTTCTTTTTTTTCTCAATTTTTTTAATCTTTGAATTGTTAGAATTGTTAATCTCTCACTTTGAACATTTTTAACACTATTTACATTTAATATTTTATTAAATTGCAGTTTTGGTCAAACTTTCCGGCCGGTCACTAATACTACTCCAGCTCCAACACGCTTAACTTTCTCATTCGTTCAGAATCTGTTTTCGCAAAGTAATTCATACATTGTTGTCAATACTATGATATCCTATTAACTCTTATATCATCAGGTCACGGGTTTGTATTTTTTGAAATTACAAATAATTATTTAAGTAAACATTAATGAATAAGTAAAAGTATTATTGAATTCAAATATAAATATAATAATTTTACATTTGTATTTTTCTATTTAATATGGAATAATTAATATCTTTAAACCCGTAAATCGGAATTCGACAAATAATATGTCTAAATTGATCAGAAAAATGAGAGGAATCCAAATATGATATCCATATCAACTAAACACTAACCCTCCATTTTTGAATTAGCTATTTGGTGGTTGCTTTGGAAAATCCCCCTTTTTGCACTTGGAAAATAAAAAATGTCTTTTTGGTGCGATGAAAAGGAAAACTTGCATTGGATGTTTGATAAAATAGCATATTGTGAACCTAAAAATTATTTTCTAAAAAAACATGAGCATCGAATCATGTACCTGTGACATGGTTATACCCTGCGGGTACGTGACTTTAGCATACCTGGTCCAATCCAAGGAAGGCCCACGGCAGATGTATGCCGGCCCATGAAGATTTTCGGATGGCCAAGGCCCATGACGCCTTCGAGTCCTTGGAGAACAAGATTAGCGCAGATAGGAAATTCAAAGGGGTAAAACCCTACAACCTGTAACCGACTAGGACTATGTCCGGGACCTGCCTAAGTCTATATAAAGGACAAGAGGGCACGTCCTAGATCGGTCAACTCGTACTTTCGCACACGCACCTCCACGCCAGATCGAATCTGCGCACCTGTAACCTTCGGTTCCGCCGTAATCAAGAGCAGACAAGCAGGAGTAGGGTTTTCCCTCCGGGGGCCTGAACCTGGGTAAATCTCGTGTCCCCTGGTTGCTTGTCTGTTAACCGTTCCACGATCTCCAGCATCCCCATCTTCTCCAAAACCCAAGTCCATAACAATGGGCATTGACGAGTCGAAACCTCGTCAATTGGCGCCGTCTGTGGGAATCGGGGCTGCTGATTGTGCGATCGTGATGGTCCCGACCCGATCGATCTACAACTCTGCGGCAACGGAGAATCACCTCCTCTTCGGCGCTTTCGACTTCACCGCCCACTCGCCGGCCACCATGAAAGATTTCGAGCCCGTAGGCGACAGACTCGAGATCCTATTCGGGAGTTTCTGCTTCCAGGTGGGTCAAACTGGTACCCTCCGCCTCCCTGAGCGGGTGCCCCTACCATCCATTAGGCCCTCCTCGTGGGCTCCACACCCTGTGCTACGCACATCACCATCAACAGATGAGTTTTACGACAGCAGCAGCTGCAACTCCGATCTGTGTGATCCACCTTCGGATGAGGGGACCTACGGTTCTGGACCCGAAAGCTGCGGCAGCAGCCGACCAATCTGCGAGCGCTATCTATGCGCCGCAGTCATCCAGGGCGACGAAGAAACACGTAACCCGCCGCCCAACCGAAACGACGAAAACGGCGAAAGCAGAAGAAGCCAGTCCCCCCCACCCAACAGGGAAAACAACGGCCATGTCATCCAACTTAGCAAAGAAGGATGGGTCCAAGCACGCCGTGCCGTCGCAGGCGACATAGTCCTACCTGCGGACGCCTCACGCGACCTACTGATGGCATACCACTACCTCCTCATCGAGGAGCACAAGAAGCAAGTCAAGATGCAGGAGACGCTCGACAAACGCAAGCAAGCAGCCTCCGAGTCCAGCGCGCGACGAGCTGCGCTCTCCGCCATGGCACCCGGCTCTAGCACAAACGGAAACCAGGGAAACAAGAACCGCTCTCGGGTGGAGAACATGGATCCCAAGGAGCGCCGTGACGTGACCCGAACTCTCCACACATCGTTCATGGATATGGATGCCGACGGCAACATCATCCCGAAGACACCGCAAGCTGCGATCATGGCAGCCACTGCATATCTAGCAGCCCACCCTCCTCCGGAGGGGGACCTGAAAAGAGCCATGCATAAGTCCGCACTCACCGGACTCGGACTCGTCGGAGCTGCGCTCCACGATGACGCTCCTGCGGAGCCGAAGAAGAAAGCTCTGGCCAGGCGCGACCAGAGTCCCACCCCTTCATCCGAAGAAGAGGAGGAGCATGACCTTCCTCGAAGGAAGAAGAGATTGCATCATCATAAACGCGACTACGACGCCAGAGACAAGCTTACACAGCGCAAAATCGACAAAGCACAAGCCAAACGTGCATGCTCGTCTGAATCCGAGATGGACGAAGATGAAGGAGAACTCTGCGGAGCCCGATGTTTCAGCAGATCTGTTTGGCGAACACAGATGCCACGCAATTTCAAGCTTCCTTCGGATACTCCGAAGTTCAACGGCACGCAAGATCCAAAATCATGGCTCAGCGACCATCTGTCATCCGTCAAGCTTCACGGAGGCAACAAAGAAACCGCCATGCAATGCCTTCAGCTGTAGCTGACAGGCGCGGCGCGAGTCTGGCTCAGCAGCCTATCATCAGGATCCATCCGAAGCTGGGAGGAGCTCGCTTACAGCTTCAGCCGAAATTTCAAGGGCACTAGCAAGAGGCCCGCCTCAATCGAAGAATTGCGAGCCTGCACTCAGAGAACGGGTGAATCTATTCGTTCGTACATACTACGCTGGTCTACAACCAAGAACTCCGCAGCACACATCTCCGAAGAGAGGGCCATCGACGCCTTCAGGGACGGCGTCAAACGCCAAGATTTCAAGGAGGAGCTCGGGCGTGTCAAGCCCAAGACACTCGACCACCTCATGGAAATTGCCAACAGTTGGGCAGACGGCGAAGATTGCATCCAGCGAGCGCAGTCAGATGAAGAGGACGACTATGGCCGAAGGCGAGAACGCCGCAGCAAGAGGAGATCGCGCGTTTACGAGGACCGCGACGGACCTGACATGGTCGTGGCCGGCTACGCCGACCGCCGCAACGACAACAGCCGCAACAGCGGAGGATACCGCGGTGGAAACACCCGCGACAACGGACGCCCAGCGCAGTCGTGGCAACGCCGCGACCGCGACAACGGACCCTCAGCATACGACAAACTTTCGGGTCCATGCACCATCCACTTCTACATCGACAAACAGGATGGCAAAAAGAAAGCCAGCCACATGCTCAAGGACTGCCGCGAGTTCCAAAAACTCAGTGAAAGCATGGTGCAGATGAGGCAACAAGCCCCAATCCCTGCGTTTGGAAACGCACCCGTGCAAGGAGAAATAGCACTCGGAGCTCCTCCACCGCCACCTATTGGAGGCCCAAACCAACCAGTCGCACCAGCGCAAAACAACGCCGGGGTTGGGTACCCCCCGCCGAAGGGAGCACTAAATATGATCCAGAAGGCACGCCCCACAAACAGGGTGCAGAAGAAAATCACCCGACAAATCAACTTGGCCGTGGCAACTCCACCTGCAATCCTTGAGTACCTCAGCGGATCGGAGTCTTGCATCACATTCACTCGCGCGGATCACCCTTGCCAGATCCCTCGCCCAGGTCATGCTGCCCTGGTGCTGGAGGCGCAGATCGGAGGCTTCGAGATGAGTCGCGTCTTCATGGATGGTGGCAGTGGCATCAATCTAATGCTCGCGCGCACTCTAGCAGCAATGCGGATCCCACAATGCAGCCTGGAACAGTCAGACACAACATTCCATGGCATCGTCCCAGGGAAGGGCATATTCCCCCTGGGCAAAATCGGGCTCGACGTCATCTTCGGGAAGCCGGACAACTTTCGGCAGGAAAGACTCGAATTTGAAGTGGTAGACTAGCCGTTGCAATACCACGCCATCCTGGGGCGTGTAGCATTCGCAAGGTTCCTGGCCATCCCACACTACGCATACCTACTACTCAAGATGCCAGGACTAAGGGGCGTCATCACAATCCATGGGAGCTTCACCCGATCGGACCAATGCGACAGATATTTCAACAAAATCTCCCAGTCCTTCGGCATGCAAGACGAGCTTGTAAGGCTCCGCGAGGTGACGGACAATGGGGCACCCCCAGTCACAAGGCAGAACGCACCTGACATGTCCTTCGACTCCACCATCAACACCAAGAAAGTACAGGTCCATCCGACGGATGCCTCCAAGACGGCGCTGATCGCCAACGACCTCAGTCCCGCATAGGAAGGCGCGCTCGTCGAATTCCTCCGTGAGCGCTGGGAAATCTTCGCCTGGTGTCCTGCGGACATGCCAGGAGTTCCCAGGGAATTCGCCGAGCACGCACTCAACGTCTTTCCAGACACCAAACTAATCAAACAGTCCATCCGGAGACTGTCCGAACCATGAGCCGAAGCCATCGACAAGGAAATCAATAGATTACTCGCAGCAGACTTCATCCGGAAAATCAAAGAAAGCGAGTGGCTGGCAAACACAGTCATGGTCCCAAAGAAGGACACGGACATCCTGCGGATGTGCGTGGATTTCACGTCACTAAACAAGCATTGCCCAAAGGACCACTTCCCTCTTCGTCGGATCGATCAGATCATCGATTCGACTGCAGGTTGCGAGAAACTCTCCTTCCTCGACGCCTACTCAGGCTATAACCAGATTCGACTCAAGGTCGAAGATCAAGAGAAAACGGCGTTTATCACACCGTTCGGAGTATTCTGCTACAATACAATGCCCTTCGGGCTAAAGTACGCAGGTGCCACGTACCAGCGATGCATGCAGGCCTGCCTCAAGGACCAGATCGGTCGCAACGTCCAAGTCTGTGTCGACGACATAGTAATAAAAACCAAGGAGGCAGGGACACTTATCGACGATCTCCGCGAGACGTTCGACAATCTTGATCGCTACAGGATCAAGCTCAATCCCGAAAAATGCGCCTTCGGCGTCCCATTGGGTCAGCTGCTCGGGTACTTCATCTCTCAACGAGGGATCAAGGCGAACCCGAAGAAAATCAGAGCCATCATGACGATGGAGAAGCCGAAAAACCTCAAGGGCGTCCAGCAGCTCGCAGGACGAGTAGCGGCGCTAAGCAGGTTCATCAGCCACATGGGCGAGAAGGCCCTACCATTCTACCAGCTGCTGCGCAAAGCAGACAAGTTCGAGTGGACACCGGAAGCCGACGACGCATTCGAAAGCCTCAAGCGGCTCCTCTCCACCTCGCCCGTTTTGGTCACACCAAAGGAGCGTGAGCCCCTGCTGCTGTACATAGCAGCCACACATCAGGTGGTCAGCACCGTACTCATGGTCGAACGACCCGAAGAAGGCAAGACCCATGGAGTCCAACGCCCAATTTACTACCTCAGCGAGGTACTGACACCAACAAAGCAGAGGTACCCTCACTACCAAAAGCTAGCCTACGGCATGTTCATGACGGCTCGACGGTTGAGCCATTACTTCCAGGAGCATCAGGTGATGGTCGTCAACGAAGCACCCCTGAACAGCATCCTGAATAATCCAGAGGCCACAGGACGGGTGGCCCTGTGGGGCATCGAGCTGTCACCCCTGGACATCATCTACGAGAAGCGACACGCAATTAAATCTCATGTCCTTCCGGACTTCTTGGTACATTGGATGGAGCTGCAGCTGCCGGACACCCCAGACATGTCGCAGTCATGGACAATGCACTTCGACGGCTCCAAGCACGAAGCCGGAGCAGGGGCAGGGGTCATAATGACCTCCCCGCAAGGCAACAAGATGAAGTACTTTCTTCGGATGAAATTCAGAGCCTCCAACAACGAGGCCGAATACGAAGCCCTCATCCATGGCATGAGGATGGCAAAGATATGCGGCGCAATGCGCCTGGTCATCTACGGTGACTCCAACCTCGTCGTCCAACAGACGATGAATGAGTGTGACGCACACGCTGAAAACATGATCGCGTACCGCGCGCTCTACAACACACTCGAAGGAGAATTCGACGGCTGCGAGCTTCGACACGTCGGAAGAGAAAGCAACGAGGAAGCCGACAGACTCGCCAACATCGGCTCCACTTGCGCAAAGGTGCCACCAGGTGTGTTCCTCGAACAGATTTGCGTGCCGTCCAGCAAGCGGAAATTCCCCAAGGGATCACCCGAAGAAGCAGAACACTCGGGGGCTACGCTACTCGAAGGTCATGAAGGACTCGAAAAATTGGACACCGAGGTCGCCATGGTCAACCTGATGCAGGTCATGGCAGTCGAAGAAACCTGGACGCGCCCCTACCTCCAGTTCCTGTTAAATGGAAAACTGCCTGACAACCCGACAGATGCCCGGCGCATATTTCGTCGTTCAAAGGCCTTCACCATTATCAATGGCGAGCTGTACAAGCGCAGTATCACGGGTGTACTACAACGGTGCGTCACCATCGATGACGGCAAAACCATCCTCCAAGACATCCACGAGGGCATCTGCGGCCACCACGCAGGCAGTCGCTCCCTTGTCACCAAAGCTCTACGAGCAGGATTCTACTGGCCAACGGCCATGAGCAACGCAAAGGACATCGTCCGAAGATGCAACGGGTGCCAACGGTTCGCCGACAAACCGCACGCACCCGGGTCCGAGCTCAGACCCATACCCATAGCTTGGCCTTTTGCCCAATGGGGCCTAGACATGATCGGCAAACTGCCAAAATCCTCGAAAGGGGGACACGTCTTCCTCCTGGTCGCAGTCGACAAATTCACCAAGTGGATCGAGGCCATGCCGGTCACCAACCAGAAAGGCAAAACTGCCGTCAAGTTCTTCGAGTCCATTGTCTACAGGTTCGGCGTACCGCACAGCATCATCACCAACAACGGATCGAACTTCATCTCCGAAGAATTCCAGAACTTCTGCGAAGGCCTTGGGATCAACATCACGTATGCCTCAGTGGCACACCCGCAAACGAACGGGCAAGTGGAAAAGGCCAACGGCCTAATCGGCGCCGGCATCAAGAAACGCCTCATGAGCTCCCTCAAACAAAAAGCTGGAAACTGGACGAAAGAGCTACCATCCGTCCTATGGAGCTTACGAACTACACCAAACAGCGCCACCGGCTACACACCGTTCTTCATGGTACACGGAGCTGAGGCCGTGCTACCAGCCGAAGTACGCCACCAAGCCCCACGGGTCGTCGCTTACAGTGAAGCCGAATCCACGGCTGCACTCGAAGATGCCGTCGGTACACTCGATGAAGCAAGAGACATAGCAGCAGCTCGATCAGCGGTGTACCAGCAGAGTCTCCGCAACTACCACAGCCGTCGGCTGCGCCCAAGGTCCTTCGTCGAAGGAGACCTCGTCTTACGACTCAAGCAAAAGCGACCGAATAAATTCGAGTCACCATGGGAGGGACCCTATGTCATCACCGAAGTCACCCCAGGTGGCGCCTACCGCCTCAAGCACGTGGAGTCTGGAGTCGCATACTCCAACCCATGGAACATCGCGCACCTGCGACGATTCTATCCGTAGCAACCTACCCCTTTACTTTCAATAAGGCTTTCAGCCAAGGCTACTCAGCCGAACAATGTACCTCCTCCATTACGATATAAATACAGCTAAGTGTCTCGCCCCAAAACTTCGGTTCACTATTTCCTGCAACTTTACTATATGCTACAAACGCACTCGGGGGCTCCCCCCACCTCACGATTTCATCGACTGAGGACCAAACGCACTCGGGGGCTCCCCCACCTCACGATTTCATCGACGGAGGACCAAGCGTGTACACCTGAGTAGCTGACAACGTCAGGCAAAAGAAAAGGACACGCACTCAATCAAAAGCACTGCATGCTCACAAACAAACAAACCTTTACAACAAAGGGCACAACGTGCCCAGCCGAAATATACAAATTTTACATCTCTCTTTTTTACAGGTACTACCTATGTTGAAGAACAACCTGGACACGCTGCTCAAACAAATCTACAATCTGTTCGGCATACTGCCTTACAGCCGCGTAATGCGGATGCATGTCCCACTCACCACCATCCGGTCGAAGAGGTGGCCCAGCGGCCGCAGCAGCCAAATCCACGTCAGGCCGGTGCAGCCTCACAAGAGACAACGCAGCCTTCACTCCCGCGACAAGCTGCTGCCGCACCAACTCCTTGACATTGCTTACGTTCCGAAATTTCGACAGAAGACCCGCAAGGCTTGTCGGCACAGCATCCAAAGGAAACATGACGTGCAACACCGAGGAAAGTGATGTCTGCACCTGGCGGAGCACCCGCGAAACTTGATGGACACGATCCTGCACCGTCGCCAGGGCTACGGCACGATCACGATCCATCCAGAAGAAGCCGCCGGCCTCCATGTCCTGTTGAGTCAAGCAATTGACCCGAACAGCGACACGCTCCTTTTCTTCCCTCGGAGCAAGATTAGCACCTGCAACAATCGGACAAAATAAGAGTAAGGCCAGCAGGCTCATCCGAAGAACCAAGCTACAGCTCGAACCAAAGAACAACTTACATTGCAGCTGCTCGGACAGCCTAACCAGCTCCGCCATCAAGTACTCCTCTCTGGCTGCACCACGATCCGCCTTGGACTTCCAAACGTCGGCATGACCGCGTAACCCGAGCAACTCCCTCTCCAGACTACGCACACGATCTCGAAGAAAAGGGAGCTGCGAGGAATCATCCAAAGATGGTCGCGGCGACATCGAGGACGAGGTGTCAACAGGGTCAGCACCCGAAGGAACCTAGAGCAGCAGAAAAAGAAAGGGACACAAACATTCAGACAAGAGCAGAGCACAACTCAGAAGAATTCATTAACATATAAAGCCACTACGTGGCACAAGGATGGTGTTCTTCAAAATATTTATAGCAAAAGCAAACTACAAACTATCCTACGTCTACAAAGCCTAAGACGCGGCACCCTGAGTCGCCTCGGAGCCAGACTGCCTAGCTTTGGCCCCGCCCTGCTGCCGCAGTGCGTACTCAGACAGCAAATCAATGAGCTTGGGCCCATATCGTTTGCAGCGAGCAGAGTAGGCAGCGAAGGCTACCTCGGATCCATCTGCAGTCGTCGGCATCCGAGAGGTGATCTGGGGCAGGTCCAGCTCCGCTCCAGCCGCCAAGGCCATCGCCAGCCCGACAGCTCCGCCGATGCCCTTCTGCTTGCGCTTGTACTCCGCAGGCGCTTCGGCTGATAAAGCCTCCGCCAGGGCATCCACATCATCGAGGGCCACGCCCTTAGGGAAAAGCTCCCTGTAGAAGCGGCCAAGGACTTCCTTCGCCTTGGCTAGGCAGCTGACGACGGTGCTGCAGCGGTCTTCGACCGCCACAGCGGCATCATCTAGAGCACTTCCGTGCTCCAGAGCACCACAGTCAAACTCGATGCCTGCGGCATCTGAGACAAAAAGAAGAAAAGCATGAAGAAAAGCAGCATAGAAGAAGACCCGAAGAAAAAGAAACAAGTGCAAAACTAGCACTCACCCGAAATAGCCTTGGCAGCAGCCATGAGCTTCGCCGCCACCTCTCTTTCACGAGCAGCCGCAACGGTGGCCAGCTGCTCTTCACGATCTGCGGCCTCCTGCTGCAGACGCTCCTTCGCTTCGGCTGCCTTAGCCAGCTCTAGCTCGAGGCGCTCTTTCGCGCCAACGGCGGCTTCGGTCTTCTGCTCCGATTGACCAAGGCTCTTTTTAAGAGCGTCGACCTCACGGAGAGAATTGTTATGCTCCTCTGCATTTAAGACAAGCAAGTGTCAAAGAACAGGACCAGGATAAATAAGAGAGGTATTAAATGACAGATGGATACCTTGAAGCTGCCGAAGTTTCGCCTCCAGCGCCAGGCGCTCCTGCACCAGCCGCTTGGCCTCCTGCACAAAAGGCTGAAGAAAAAGAAATAGCAGTAAGAAAAGGACTTGGGGGCTACGCCCAACACAAAGGAGGAAAAACCAAATCAGCATATGAAGACACTCGGGGGCTCCCCCCGTGACGTGAAGCAGAAAAACTTACATGCTACGATGGCGACTCCAAAGACCCTCCTGCGAAATTCTGAGGCGCAACCACCTGCACCTCCTACACAGGAGGATCCGGAGCGGCGCCACCTAAAGTCGCCACCGTCTGAGGAGGAGGAGACGCAACGATCGACTCCCCCATCATCTCCCGTGCACCATCACTGGAATCATGGGAGGAGTGCCTGCATACGAACCAATCAGCACAAGTGCAAAAATCATAAAGGAAAAAGGACAAAAAGCACAACAAGAAACTTACGAGCCGAGCGAGCTCAGGTCGAAGACAGGAGGAGCCTTTCGGGCTCTCTTCTCCTCTTTCTTCTCTTCCTTCTTCTCCTCATTCTTATCTTCCTTCTTCCGCTTCGCTGGCGGGTGCGGCGCTACAGCCCGCACAGGAATGGCAGGAATGGGAGAGGAAGAATCCCCATGACCATCACTATGACGCTCAAGGCCTAGAGGGTTCCTGGGAGTCGGAGGAGTCGAGGCATCCGAAGACTCGCTGGAGCTCCGTGCTCGCTTGCGCGTATGATCCTCACTCGACTCGTCGGCATCCTCCGCCGGAGATCGCGCCGATGGAAGCTCGGACATGGACTCAACCACTTCATTATCCGGAGCATTCGGATAATTTTCGGGCAAAGGCGGTACCATGCCCGGAACTTTGAAGCTCTACAAAACCAGAAGAAACTTTGTTAGCAAACAAAGGAAATAAATACACGGCCGACAAAAAGCACTACGTGCACAAATCTACACCTGCGGTACGGCCAACGTCGAAGAAAATGGAGGAGTTAGCGACTTCCCCGCGATTTCTTCTCCAGCCTTGAACTTCAGTAGCGCGCGAAGGTCCTTGTCAAGATCCCCCTTGGAGATTTTCTCAGCCGAAACCCTAGTCGGATCACGGCGCCCAGAATAAAGAAACATCGGGTGCGCCCTCGCTTGGAGAGGCTGCACCTGACGCTCAAGAAATGTCCGGATGATGTCCACGCTGTTCACCTCCTTCTCCGGAATCAACTGGAGATCCTCCACTCGACGGTAAAGGGCCTCTATCTCCTCCTTCTCACCGTCCAGGATTTGGTTTTTCCAAGACCTTTTCGGCTCAATCATATGGGAAGGGTCAAAGGGAACAAGACCAAAATCTTGTCCGGGCACTACGGAGTCGCGGATATAAAACCATCGCCTCCGCCAGTACTGGACAGATTCGGACATGGAAAAAGAAAAGAAGAGAAGATTGGGACTAAGAGAGATGATGCAACCCCCAATGGGATACACACCATCCGAACCAGATTGCCTCTTCACGGAATAGAGCTTCCGGAAGAGGCCAAATGCGGCTCAATGCCAAGCCAGCACTCGCAAAAAGTGATAAAACAAGCAATGTGGAGGAGAGAATTGGGAGACAGATGATGAAGCTGAATCCCATAGAAGAAGAGCAGTCCACGGAGGAAGTTGTGGACTGGAAAAGAAAACCCGCGCATAACGAAGGCGAGAAACATAACCCGATACCCAGGAGGGGGACGGGGGATTACCTCATTGCCGGGGAGTTTGACGGCCTCCCTATCCTGCGGGATCAGGCCCCGCTCGTGAAGCTTGCGGAGATCGCTCTCCCGCGTCTCTGATCGCCGCCAGCCACCATCGGTGACGCGAGTAGCGGTGGCGCCTTTCTATCCTCCGGCGGCGCTGGTCCCAATGACGGACGAGGACTTCTGGGATTTCCCCATTGCGTTACGACGGCACCGGCGGTGAAAATGCAGAGACAACGACGGAAGTGTGAAGGAAATCCTAGCGCGCAGCAAGAATCGCTAGAGCACAAGGAGGCAGTTAAAACAAGAACTGATGCGGTGAAAACAAACCGCGGCTTTCCCCAATGATTATAACAACGAAGACGACGCACGATAGCCGTCCATCCAGAAGACCTAACGCCAGCGGCAGATCTGACCGTACACGTGTCAACATCTTAACAAACCGTCGCTACCACGCCGTCCACTACGCGTGGAAATCGAGGAGGCGCCGTAATTATATCCACGCCGCGCGTGACCGGTCAAATCAAAGTCAGCAAGTGGGACCCACATTCGTCCAGTCAAGTCATCTCTGGCGCAGCAGACGCTTGAGGTCATCAATTGTCAGCACTGACGTCATCAAAAGCTATACTAGCACAACTTACATTTCTTCGGCTACACAGCTAAGAGTACTCACTCGAATCTTCGATTCGACTAAATACTCGGGGGCTACTCCTATCAGGAGCGCTGGCCGCGCACCCGAAAAGCGAATAAAGACAAAGCACTTCTCTGAGTCCTACGTCGAGTCTACGACTCCACTACGGACTCGGGGGCTACTCCCATAGTGAGGATGGATTTAAGCATCCGAAAATTTTTGAGTCCTACGGACTTAACAACTGAACAATGCTTGAACTAAAGTCTCCGCTCGAGTCTACGACTCGAACAGACACTTGGGGGCTACTCCCATAGGGAGCGCTGGTCGCGCACCCTATGAAATCTTCGACTGCGATCTTTCGGATCAGCACGCAAAAACTTTTTGACAACTCTGCCCCAACAAAATGCTGAGTGAGCGACAATCTCTTTGGCCACCCGAAACACCTCCGTGGTGACAAATGTTCGGATGCTGCGTCTGCGACGCAAAAGATAAGACCTACAGATATCATCTGATGGCCTGGCAACGCACCTAACTGCGCTCTGCTAGTATAAATCCATGCCAACAGGCGTGATGAAAAATCCTGACGGACGCGTTGGGTACATCAATTAAAAACACTGGAATTCCACTCCTATAAGTCCTCCGCGGCCTGAGTCGAATTACGCCAGCATATGTCCCGGTTTCAAGTTAAGGGACTTGAACCTGATGAATATCATGTTGTTTCGTCCTAAGACAGTTAACTGACCCTGATCCGTCGGGTGAGTCAGGCACATGTATCAACAATCCCTACACACATATACTGTTACTAACCAGTTGTACCCGAAGAATTGAAGAGTCCTCAGCCGAATCTACGATTCGACTGATCACTCGGGGGCTACTGACATGGTTATACCCTGCGGGTACGTGACTTCAGCATACCTGGTCCAATCCAAGGAAGGCCCACGGCAGATGTACGCCGGCCCATGAAGATTTTCGGGTGGCCCAGGCCCATGACGCCTTCGAGTCCTTGGAGAACAAGACTAGCGCAGATAGGAAATTCAAAGGGGTAAAACCCTAGAACCTGTAACCGACTAGGACTATGCCCGGGACCTGCCTAAGTCTATATAAAGGACAGGAGGGCACGTCCAAGATTGGTCAACTCGTACTTTCACACACGCACCTCCACGCCAGATCGAATCTGCGCACCTGTAACCTTCGGTTCCGCCGTAATCAAGAGCAGACAAGCAGTAGTAGGGTTTTCCCTCCGGGGGCCTGAATCTGGGTAAATCTCGTGTCCCCTGGTTGCTTGTCTGTTAACCGTTCCACGATCTCCAGCATCCCCATCTTCTCCAAAACCCAAGTCCATAACAATGAGCATTGACGAGTCGAAACCTCGTCAACCTGTAGTTCATATATGACCCACTTCCTACCGATTTGGCAGGAATTTGTCTTTTTCACCAGAGGTGGACGGAAAGGTTTCGGATACCCCTGTTGGGATATTGTCCATATAAGGTAGTCTAGTATTTTTGTAAAATGTGGTGGTAGCATTTTAAATTATCCATTTGGTGTTTGCTTCACAAAACCATCTATTTATTATGCTCGAAAAATGGAAAATGTCTTTTTGGTGCGACGAAAAGGAAAACTTCCTAATGCAATATTGTTCGCCATCCCATGATGCACATGTATGCACAATATCGGCACATTATCGCAAACTATGCATCGATTCTAGCCATAACATTGGTCATTTGACCCGAATGCCAAGAAATCTCGAATGAGATAGGTCATTTTGTGAAGGTTTTTTCAGACATAATCAATATACCAGGTTTTATATTTTTCCTTGTAACTATGTCACATAATATGACACCACGCAAAAGTTTCGCATTGTTTCGATCTTTTTTGAATATTTTATGTCCATTTTAAACTATCATCAAACTTTGTCAAACGACGGACATGAAGATTCTTAGCTCGGGGCCGAGCCTCGCTAAACTTGCATTGGATCTTTGATAAAATAGCATATTGTGAACCTAAAAATGATTTTTGTAAAAAAACATGAGCATCAGATCATGTACCTGTAGTTCATATCTAACCCACTTCCTACCGATTCGGCAAGAATTTGTCTTTTTCACCACGGGTGGACGGAAAGGTTTAAGATCCCCCTATTGGAACATTGTCCATATAAGGTGGTCTAGTATTTTGTAAAATGTGGTGGTAGCATTTTGAATTAGCCATTTGGTGCTTGCTTCACAAAACCGTCTATTTTTTGTGCTCGGAAAATGGTTTTTTGGTGCGACGAAAAGGAAAACTTTCTCCTGAAACATTGTTCGACATCCCATGATGCACATGTATGCATAATATGGGCACATTATCATAAACTATGCCTCGATTCTAGCCATAACATTGGTCATTTGACCCGAAAGCCAAGAAAACTCGAATGATATAGGTCATTTTGTGAAGGTTTTTTTAGACATAATCAATATATCAAGTTTGATATTTTTCCTTGTAACTATGTCATATAATATGACACCACGCGAAGGTTTCGCATTGTTTCGATCGTTTTTGAATTTTTTTATGCCCGTTTTAAACTATTGTCAAACTTTGTTGAACGACGGGCATGAAGATTCTTAGCTCGGGGCTGAGCCTCGCTAAACTTGCATTAGATCTTTGATAAAATAGCATATTGTGAACCTAAAAATAATTTTTGTAAAAAAACATGAGCATCGGATCATGTACCTGTAGTTCATATCTGACCCACTTCCTGCCGATTCGGCAGGAATTTGTCTTTTTTTACCAGGGGAGTAAGGAAAGGTTTAAGTCCTCCCATTGGGACATTGTCCATATAAGGTGGTCTAGTATTCTTGTAAAATGTGGTGGTAGCATTTAGAATTAGGCATTTGGTGGTTGCTTTACAAAACTGTCCGTTTTTTATGCTCGGAAAATGGAAAATGGCTTTTTAGTACGACGAAAAGGAAAACTTCCTCCTGCAACATTGTTCGCCATCCCATGATACACATGTATGCATAATATGGGAACATTATCACAAACTATGCCATGTTTCTAGCCATAACATTGGTCATTTGACCCGAAAGCCAAGAAACCTCGAATGAGATAGGTCATTTTGTGAAGGTTTTTTCAGACATAATCAATATACTAAGTTTGATATTTTTCCTTATAACTATGTCATATAATATGACACCACGTGAAGGTTTCGCATTGTTTCGATCGTTTTTGAATTTTTTATGCCTGTTTTAAACTATATATAATATTTTATGTTTCACTTAATTTTTATTTACAAATATATAATATTTGAGTGTAGATAGATAGGTCTTATTTTTCTGCAAATTTTGATATATTATTTGTATTTTTCTGAATTAGAATGATTTAGTTATGATTTTTCAAAGTTTAATGGGGTAAAAAAATAACTACGCCGAGAGCAGCCATCGGCGTAGCATAGGATACGCCGAGGGCAATTATACGCCGACGACTGCTTGGCGGGGCTGGTCTGGTCGATGGCTACGCGGACGGTCCCGACGTTTAGCCGTCGGCGTAGCGACCGGCCGTCTACGTAGCTTCCTATTCCTGTAGTGACACATCAAAACATGGTGGTGCATTTGTTTTGGTCATAGTGAAACCTCGTAAGAGAAACATCAACATCTATATATTGTATATTACATGCCATATAAAAATGTGTTTTCAAGGTTTTAATAATACCAACTTGATGCTACGGATGTTGATCTTTTGTTTCTACATGCAAGGCCAAACTTTATTACTAAGTAGTATGAGTTTGACTAAAACCAATTTGCATTGAATTTTGGCATGGAGAGGCAGTACTAAAATCTCAGTAAAGAAGTGATTGGATGTATCGTTTACCTTTATCGTGGATCTTCATCGTGTTTTATCACACGAGATGTTTTAGTTATTAGTTATCGATAAAGTGGAATAATTATTCACGCCAAAAAATATAAATCATAATGAATGATATTCTTGTGTCGTCTCTAAGACTGAGATCAACGAAGCTATAAATAGTTGAGAAGCGAGAACATGTAATGGACAAGGATAGCCTCCTGGGCAATGAGTTGAATAAATTGTATAACAACTAAAGCGAAAGGATATATATACCAAACCCTGACAAGGTCTTCTTACATAAGAAATACATCACATGCATAGAATACATCAGGGCACTAGGCTCTCGTCTTGCATAAGCAATATATATATACACATCAGAAGAATAAGATATACTAGGATCCAACTTTACATAAGCAATATATGTACATCACAAGAATATTCTCCCACTAGCTAAAGAAACATAGTACAATATTTGTTTCTTTAGACCATCTGACACCCACCCCTAACATACTACTTATGTGGCCATCAGTTGCTGAGCATGGAGGCTTGAACGCGTTGTGGTAGGAACGCATCAGCACGTTCTTCCTTACCATCCATGACTTGCCTCCATCTGCTCCTGTCCTGTCAATAATACAAAAACAATGGTTAGTGTTTGTAGATGGGGCGCGCGCGCGTGGGTCTGCAAACTCAGATAACCAGCAAAAATATATTACTGAGTGGTATGGCAGCCGATGCGAAGCAAAGAAACTGATTACTGACACAGTAGCAATTTGCATACCAACTTGAAACTTCGATATAGCAAATGAGGAACATATAGTACATAAAGTTGATATATCCCACCTGCTATTATCGGTTCGCTTCGCCGAGGAAGAATGTCAGTTCTCCCTCGGGGCCAACAACGGTATGGTTCTCAGTAGTAGTATCAGACGATTCCTCGTCAAGATCTTCTTCTCCCTTTGAATCATCCACCACCGTATCCTCCACAGTTTCGGGCTCGTTGTCCGGATCCCATCCGGCAGACGGCGGCTGCGTTGGCTCGTCCATATTGATCAGAACAGACGAGCTCGCCTAGAAACAACAAATCCAGCAGGTAAGAGGAGGACATGAGCGGCAGATCAGGATGAGCAAATGATCGAGAAAATAGTAGATCATGAGGTAACCTTTGTAGGATCAAGAAACAGGATGGAGGTTGCGGCTATAGCTAGCTAGCTGCGGTGGTGAAAACTCGACGACGCTCGTTTTTCCGGCTGGGGCTTTGGGATTGGGATTGGGATTATTGGGCTGTGCATATATATAAGTTTTAAACGAAAGGAACGTGCGTGGAACTTGTGCTTGGGAAACTTCCTCGATCTTGGCAGGTATCTGTAGGTACGTACGCTATCCCGCTAAATTTGGATGAAAAACACACGGAATAACTGCCAACTCCTCTTATCCTCCCCACCTATTTCTGATCTCCGAACAAAGGAGACATACCATATATACCTTAGATGCTTTTTCTTCGAAGCAAAGGAAATGCGTACGTTGGATTTTGAGACTTTTTGGGTCATTCTTTCTTTCAGCGTCCCACGCGCGGCTACAACAGTGCGCGACTAAACCGTCCTGCATGCGACGCAGTCTCTGGGCTTGATGAGCTATCTAAATATAGCTTGACTTGCGGTGTGCCGGTGTCAAGGTCTCCGCTCGAATTTCGGACTCCCTCGCCGAAACGTCCGTGTGAATTCCACCACCAGGGATATATATCTTGTTGGATTCCAGCATTTTGATTGGTCCACTTGTCTTCAACTTTTGCTCTAGAAGTTTCTAATGGTCGGCCAGGTCAAAATCAGAAATTGAGAAGGTTCATCTTGCCTAGGAACGATTGCGCCTAAGGACTAGGACGGAGCTGGGCCGTCTCCATGAACCACGATAATGGGCTGTCACGGAAGTTGAGCCCAAGGGCTTCCTAATGGGTTTTGAACTAGTTGAAAGACAAAAATAGATATGGGTCATCCCGCTATCCCGAGACGTTGGAGTAAGTGACAATATGTTTTTAGAAGAATAATATAATTTGATGAAAAATTGTGACAGTATCTCGATTATGATGTAGTACATGTTGAAGCAATTTCCTCCGCATGAGATTATGATGTAGTACATGTTGAAGCATTTTTTTTATGGCCGTAATTAATTACTAAAAACATCTATAATAAATTACTGAAAACGTATGTACTAAAGACAAAACGTTTCGGCTCGTATTCATTCTCATTAACATAGGGAGGCGGACGGCGGAGGAGGAGCGCGCGTGTAGAACGCCTCTCTTCATACTAGTTGGAGAAGAGCTCACCTTATATGTTGGTGGAAATATCTCCCATCTAGCCATGTGAGACTAAACTTCCACCACTCCTCTTGCCATGAATGGACCCTCCGTCCGCGTGGCTTTGCTCCGTCCGTCGGCGAGCGACACGGCAAGTTCGGTCCGCGCGAAGCAGGGCAAGCCCCACGTGAAACCCCCCGACAGAGAGCAGGACAGGTAGGGCGACCCCGCGGGCGCGGGAGGCCTCTGACGGCGAGTGGGGCAGCGGCAAACAGATGGGGAGCGGCAAACGACTGGGAGGAAGGAGATGGGAAGATCTCAATTTGAAACATCAAATTTAGGCCACATATAAAACATTTTAAATGTATTTTGGACTTTTTTACAAATTCGAAATTGAACTATCCTTCCGACATCTTTCCTTGGACTGAGGGAGTACTACTATTATATCTGTTATCCTAGAGCTTCCGGGGAACCTTCCTAGCTAGAGGTTGCTTCGTTTTATTTGCTTGGCGACTATTGACATTTCACAAGCTAGGTCATGGCCCCGGAGCACCCACTAGATGCATGAACGAAGTCAGCCTGGTCGGCGCGTTAACACTAGTGGTAAGTTTCTACGTACTCTCGATCGTACGAATACGTACGTACGTCGCCACCGGCAACAACTCCACCGCCGACGAAGAGGCTCGCAGCAACGATCTCCATCCGCCACATGGCCGCCACCAGGTGCGTATCTAATCGCGAAAACTAGTGGGTGTCGTGACCGACCGGCGGCCGCCGCGTTGAGGAGAGCAGCGTCACGGCGTCGACGTGGTCTACGAGTCTACGACGTACGGTAGAAAGCAAGCGGTTGAACGAACTATGAACCTGGACTACTACTTTTACTGCGTAGGTCGGAGTGAATCTATACATTAAAAGTAGTTTAGATAGATTTGCTTCGTAAAGCTAAAACATCTTATATTATTATGAATCTGAGGAAATATTATTGAGTGGTATGGCGGCCGATGCGCAGCAAAGAAACTGATTACTGACATAGTAGCAATTTGCATAGCGACTTGAAACTGAGATATAGCAAATGAAGAATATGTTGGAATTTGAGGCATATCTGATGTTGGGCTTTGGCAAAACAAATACAAATTCTGAAATTCTTTTTGTTCATTATTATGGCAGCTCATGTGTGTGCTAGTGGAGCCAAAATTTGGTCCCACATTGCTAGTGGAAGGGGAGTTGAACCACCTTATATAGTATAGTGTTGCACCACTCACTAAGATGTGAGAAGAAGAGAAGCCCTCGTGCACTCCTCTTCCGACGCCGCCTGCCACGCCACGCCGCCACGCCAACGACCGGCCGTTTCCGTCACAAGCAATCAGATTGCATCTGCCTACCTGCGCATCGCCGTTCCACCTCTTTGTGCTGCCCTCTGCTACTTCATCCCGCCGGCTGCGTGCATAGCCGTCCGGAAGAGCAGGCCTCCGGAACCCCGTCACTCTGATCCTGCACCGGGAGAGAGGCGATAAGGTTTTTGGGGAGCGTCTAGGCGCGACTGATCAAGCTCTTCTACGTCTGGCTTCCTCAACTTCATCGCCATGTCTGACGACACTTCCAAGCACGAACATTTGCTTGGCGCGTAGAAGGGAATTGGAGATTGCACAACACCAATTGGACCGGCTGCTCATGTATATATATACAAACACATGTACAATTACAGGTACAATCCTGACAAAACACGGGGACCTATACCTAGTACAATATGTTACTCAACACCCCCCCCCCCCCCGCAGTCGAAGGGTCGGCACCGACACATAGACTGGAGAGAAACTCAGGAAAAGTCATGGACGGCAATCCCTTCATCATGATATCGACAAACTGCTGAGATGTCGGTACGTGAAGAACTCGAACGTGACCGAGGGAAACTTTCTCATGAACAAAGTGGATGTCCAACTCGATGTGCTTGGTGCGCCGATGATGAACGGGATTGGCGGAGAGGTAGACAGCCGACACGTTGTCGCAGAAGACCACCGTAGCCTTGTCAACGGGACAAGAGAGCTCGGAGAGAAGCTGGCGAAGCCACGTGCACTCGGCCACAGCGTTAGCCACGGCGCGGTACTCGGCCTCAGCACTGGAGCGAGACACGGTAGGCTGCCTCTTGGAGGACCAAGAGACGAGCGACGAGCCGAGGTAGACACAGTAGCCGCTGGTGGAGCGCCGCGTGTCCGGGCAGCCCACCCAGTCCGCATCCCACTACAAGGAATCTGGCTATATATGACCCTCCATTTTTGTCACAAAATCGTCACAGTAGCCAGTTTATGACAATTTTATGACGATTTTGAGATCGTCGAAAGCTGGGCGTCGCAAATGAACTATAACAACGTTTTTGGTAAAATCGTCATAACCGTCTATGACGATATTGGATCGTCATAACGTCTATGACGATCCAATATCGTCACGGGCCATCTAGCCTGGCCAAGTCAGATCCTACGTGGCCAACACTACGTGGCAAAACTATGACGAAATGAAATCGTCTTAAATCAAAATCAGCCCAATCCATTTCTATGGTCCATATGGGCTCAGCCCAATAATTTCAGCCATTTATGTACTACGTTTTTGATTATTATGGTCCATTTCTCTATTGGGCCTTAGCCTTCTTACACCCTTTTCTATTTTGGGCCTTGGCCTTTCTAAGGTCCATCTCTTTTTGGACTGGTCCTACCAATCAGATGGGTCCTAATTGTCAGACTATTCAAATAATTTGATCCCACATGTCAATAGTCCAACTGATCCCACTTGTCATGTTTATTTACCAATAATTTGACAGTTGTTAAACAACATACAATTTAATCAGAATCGCAGGAATAGATGAAATTGTTCTAATAACATCAATAATCAAGTCTATTACAATATTTCGACGGTTCAAATCACGTATACAAAATAATAACCCAGACCAACATGAGGCTGCAACTGAATCTAGCTCAAAATTTAAACCCCAACACACAACTAAGGAAGGCTGCATCCAGCATCTACATCCAACATCATTCGATGCTAAGAAAAAGAGAATGTCCATCCAGCCGGACTCAGCTCCAACCTCTAGGTTCTCCCACCAGCTGCATCAGCACCTGCAAACATTGAGTCGGTAATGAAAAACAAGAGAACCTTAAATTTTGTAGAGAAACAGAATACATAAACAACCATGAGTTACACATATCGAGTAACTCCAGGAAGCTTGTGATATCATGGGAAAAAAGAAGGTTATACTAAGCTTAAGTATACATGTAAACATAAAAAGGTTGCTACCATCTACAGACATGAGGGTTTCATACTGCCTTAACTGTCATTTCCATCAATTGTGACTAGAATTCCATGTAATGTATTTCCATGGAATTTCCACCATTATGATACATGATGCACTTCACACATAATATAACCAATATTTCAATATTTGTTTTTACCTTGAAAGGGGAACACAACACGACACTAGCACATACACATCCAGAAGACGAAGATACCACGAAATACATCACATGTCCGTAGAACAAAGAAGTCACCATCAGTCTGCAGAACAAAGAAGTCACCTTCAGCAGTACTCAAGAAAAAACAATACAAAAGTTAGTGTATTGACACACTTGCACAAAGCTGACATTCTGAAAACAGGCAACAAAAAGAAGCAATCAAAAGCTCAAAGTGGCAAATTTATTATCCCTAGCAGTGTGATAGTAATATTTGAGCAGTTCAAGATAAGAGTAGCTAATAAAATCACATGCAACAACATTAATATTATTTTAGATCACAGTACATCCAATTGCGAAATATACCAATAGCTATACAACCAATAACAGAGTGATATGCAACTATTGACTGCTTATAGTTGCAAACTGTACATACTTTTTTACCTGTCAATTATAATATTGGTTTGCGGATTGAGCAAGTTATAATATCTACAGTTCTAGCACAATAGCATGTAAAAAGACAAGACAAAATAGTAAAACAATAGTACAAGCGAACAAATAGTTCTTACTTAGTTCTCAAACAAGTCAGGAGATAGGCAAATAGAAAATATAAGTACATCATGCATAGTTCTATATTGAACATACGGAAATAGCAAGCAACAGTACATCACACATAGTTCTATCTCAGACATATGAAAATAGCAAATAGCAGTACTCTTAGTCTCACAATGTCAAAAGACATGGCTAGGGAAATAGCAACCAGTAAACAACAGTACATCAAGCATACGGAAATTGGCAAATATATTATGGATGAATGCATCAGCCCAATATTATGCATGGACCATACTCAAGTATGGGAGCAGATCTTCTCCAACATAAAGAGAAGCACAAAAAAGTAAGCGTTTGGCATGAGCGAAAGAAAGCTGCGGCACCTCTTCCTATGGTAGTAATTGTATAGAATGGTATCGGTGTGAACCTGCAAGACCACACACCAGTGTGATGAGTTAACACACTGGTGTTTCAGTGTGCTACATGAATATGTGTTGACACACCGGTGTTTCAGTGTGCTAACTGCAAGGCATGGTGTTCTAACTGAATATGTGTCCTACATTGCATCAGGTGTTTCAGTGTAGAAAAATATAGTAGTAATTGAATGGAACGTAGTTGTTTCAGTCACATGATACATCCTAATTAACGGCATACCGCTCAAAAAATAAATTTCTTAACAAACTTACAACCTGACAAACAAAATCTAGGACCAGGAAAACAAATTACTGAAGTTTCTCTATTATCAAAGCTCAACATGAACAATGGAAAATTGGCTACAGGACACACCTCCACTTGAGCATATTCACTTGCATGAAAATGAGTTCATGTGGCTGCTACATATGCATTAGGCCAATATACATAGTACTGCTAATTTGGCTTTGATCTACCTATCAATCGCCTGATCTAAAGTATCCATATACCTCCATATCCACCTGCTAAACATCCATTACGAGTTAAGCGTTAGGCACAATCACACCTGATTTGGTAGATACGGTCGAAGAGCTTCAGAGAGTAGACACCCTCCTTGTTGGCGAAGTAGACCACGCCGTTGATGTGGAAGTTCTCGCCCACCTCCAGCGCCACGCGTTCATCTGGTCGCCGTCTTCGAGATCCTACTGCATGATTCCTGTTTCAATAGATGCAGCGGGATAGAGGAGGTTGAGAAAGAGGTGATGGGGCCTAAGAGAAGAGGGAGAGATGGGTGGCGTCACCGGTAGAGCGGCAGTGCCCCTGGTCTGGACTCTGGACGGCGAGCTCCCGAGAAGATGGATCCGGCCGACGCGAGGCAGTGGGGCGGCCGTACTAGCCTTGGGAAGCGCATACAGGTAGTTGCACTGGTTAGATCGAGGGGCGAGGCGGGGCAACCTGGCGACAGAAGGAGATCCTGGTTCGTATCGAGGTTCGTATCTGTTACTAGGGAGGGGAGGTGGTACCGAGGGGAGGAGGGGCGCTGGTGGCTGGCCGACAGTGTGATCAGTAGAAGACGGGGAAGGAGGAGATGGCGAGGGGATCGTATCAAGGTGGAGTGGACGCGGGGCTCGTGGGTGGGTGGGAGAGGAGAGGAGGGAGGCGGCGGAGCTCGTGGGTGGGTCTGGCTGTGCGAGGGAGTGGGGATCTGCTGCGAGGTGGGCATCGGAGCGGAAGGAGGTGGGCATCAGCGCGAGGGATCTGCTACGAGGTGGTGGCGGCGGTAGAGGGGAGGATAGGGCCTAGGGTTTCTGCTGTGGATGTGGAGTGAGGTAGGTGGTTGCGCGGGTCTGGGGAGTGGGGTCTTTGTGATGCAGCGGGCACGGTGGGATGTGTGTTTCTTCACTGAGAGACTAAGCCGTTGGATGAGCAGTGAACGGTTCAGATTAAATAAGAATGGACGATCTATGGGAGGTGATTTGCTGTGATTTGATTGGTTGTGGAAAAGTTTCCATTTTCTAAGTGCCAAAAAGAGGGCTTAGGACAGTTATGGCCAGAATCACGACATAGTTTGTGATAATGTGGTCATATTATGCATCCATATGTATCATAGGATGGATAACAATGTTGCAGCAGAAAGTTTTCCTTTTCAACGCACGGAAAATCTATTTTCCATTTTCCGAGCGCAAAAAACGGGGCGTTTTGTGAAGCAACCACCAAATGACAGTTTTAGAATGGTACCACCACATTTTGTAAAAATATTATACCACATTACATGTACAATTACCCAACAGGGGTATCTCAAACCTTTCCGTTTACCCATGGCAAAAAAGACAAATTCCTGCCGAATCGGCAGGAAGTGGATCCGGTTTGAACTACACGTACATGATCCGATGCTCATGTTTTTTGGAAAATCTCATTTTTAGACTCACAATATGCTATTTATTCAGAGATCCAATGCAAGTTTAGCGAGGCTCAACCCCTAGCTAAGAAACTTTATGACCGTCGTTTTAACCGTAGTTTGAAACGGGCATAAAAAATTCAAAAACGGTCCAATCAACGCAAATCCTTCGCATGGTGTCTTCTTATGTGACACAGTTGCAAGGAAAAATACCAAACTTGGTAAATTGAGTATGTCTCAAAAATGCCTTCACAAAATGACCTATCATGTTCGAGGTTTCATGGCTTTCGGACCAAACGACGAATGTTATGGCCAGAATCACGGCATAGTTTGTGATAATGTGGTCATATTGTGCACACATATGTATCATGGGATGGAGAACAATGTTGCAGGATAAAGTTTTCCTTTTCGACGCACGGAAAATCCATTTTCCATTTTCCGAGCGCAAAAAACGGGGCGTTTTGTGAAGCAACCACCAAATAACAGTTTTAGAATGGTACCACCACATTTTTAAAAAATATTATATCACATTACATGTACAATTTCTCAACCGGGGTATCTCAAACCTTTCCGTTCACCCCTGGCAAAAAAGACAAATTCCTGCCGAATCGGCAGGAAGTGGGTCCGGTTTGAACTACAGGTACATGATCCGATGCTCATGTTTTTTGGAAAAAATGAGTTTTAGACTCACAATATGCTATTTCTTCAGAGATCCAATGCAAGTTTAGCGAGGCTCAGCCCCTAGCTAAGAAACTCTATGACCGTCGTTTTAACCGCAGTTTGAGAAGGGCATAAAAAATTCAAAAACGGTCCGATCAACGCAAATCCTTCGCATGGTGTCTTCTTATGTGACACAGTTGCAAGGAAAAAATACCAAACTTGGTAAATTGAGTATGTCTCAAAAATGCCTACACGAAATGACTTATCATGTTCGAGGTTTCATGGCTTTCGGACCAAACGACGAATGTTATGGGCAGAATCATGACATAGTTTGTGATAATGTGGTCATATTATGCACACATATGTATCATGGGATGGAGAACAATGTTGCAGGAGAAAGTTTTCCTTTTCGACGCACGAAAAATCCATTTTCCATTTTCCGAGCGCAAAAAAAGGGGCGTTTTGTGAAGCAACCACCAAATGACAGTTTTAGAATGGTGCCACCACATTTTTAAAAAATATTATACCACATTACATGTATAATTCCCCAACCGGGGTATCTCAAACCTTTCCGTTCACCCCTGGCAAAAAAGACAATTTCCTGCCGAATCGGTAGGAAGTGGGTCCGGTTTGAACTACAGGTACATGATCTGATGCTCATGTTTTTGGAAAAAATGAGTTTTAGACTCACAATATGCTATTTCTTAAGTGATCTAATGCAAGTTTAGCGAGGCTCAACCCCTAGCTAAGAAACTCTATGACCGCCGTTTTAACCGTAGTTTGAAACGGACATAAAAAATCAAAAACGGTCCGATCAACGCAAATCCTTCGCTTGGTGTCTTCTTATGTGACACATTTGCAAGGAAAAATACCAAACTTGGTAAATTGAGTATGTCTCAAAAAATCCTTCACAAAATGACCTATCATGTTCGAGGTTTCATGGCTTTCGGACCAAACGACCAATGCTATGGCCAGAATCGCGGCATAGTTTGTGATAATGTGGTCATATTGTGCACACATATGTATCATTGGATGGAGAACAATGTTGCAGGAGAAAGTTTTCCTTTTCAATGCACGGAAAATCCATTTTCCATTTCCTGAGCGCAAAAAAGGGGTGTTTTGTGAAGCAACCACCAAATGACAGTTTTAGAATGGTACCACCACATTTTGTAAAAATATTATACCATATTACATGTACAATTCTCCAACCGGGGTATCTCAAACCTTTCCGTTCACTCCTGGCAAAAAAGACAAATTCCTGCCGAATCGGTAGGAAGTGGGTCCGGTTTGAACCACAGGTACATGATCCGATGCACATTATTTTTTGAAAAAATGAGTTTTAAACTCACAATATGGTATTTCTTTAAAGATCCATGAAAACTTTTTAATAAGATTTAATCCCTATACGAGAACAGTCACTCCCTAGTTTCAAACTCATATTTTGAATTATAGTATTGTACCTACTATACACTAATGTGAGATTAGTAAATCCACTATTTTTAATTAATCAAAGTATTTCTAATTAGTACCCTAAGATGTTCTACTGAATTTTATAAAAATTTAGAAATAAAAATCAATTATTTTGGACTTATTATGAAAAAGTTATAAAAGAATCAAGAAAACAAAAAAAAACTAAACGTGCGAGCTGGCTGGGACGTAATCTTCCGCTTACCACCAAGGCCCATCGCGGCCAACTCCCTTTCCACTTAGCCCATCACAGCCAACGCCCTTCCCACCGAGGCCCATCAAAGAAGTGAAATCGGCCCACACGCATCAATCAAATAGACATATGGGGTTGTTGTGGTAGTATGACATGAAAGATTGGTTGATGTAGTGGTAAGATGCTGTAGGTTTGGTCGGGAGGTCTGGGGTTCGAATCCTTGGAAAGCTTATTTTTGCAAATAAGCTACGGCGGGTTGGGTTCTAGTTGTTAGAGTTTGGTCCCACTTATCAGTTTAAATAACTATAAGTCCATTAAATTTAAATAGCGCCACATAAGCATATATTTACACACAAATATGTCACGTAAGCATATATTTACACACGGATATGACACGTAGTCAAAAACTGACACATATACAAGTAGATATTAACACACGAATATGACACGTAGTAAAAATTGACACATAGACACGACACATAGGCATAGTTGCTGACGTGGCTGACTACAAGTTTCAACTTATCTTAATTTGGACATCATGACGATTTTAAATCGTCGTAGTGAGGTAAAAATAACATCGTAGGCTGCATTCGTCAGATTATGACGATTTGAGCTAATAAAAATATGACGTTCCTGAGCAAAATTGTCATAATTTTTTAAGGTTTTGAACCTCCCGAATGGCTTACGACCATCTGGTGCGAAATCGTCATAACTCTATGACAATTTTGTACATAGTCACTATGAGAAGGTCATAGAATAACACATTCCTTGTAGTGTCCGAGTAGGCGACGATGTTGGTCGACGTCGAGGGCGAGGCATGCAGCGACAGGCTGTAGCCCATGGTGCCACAGATGTAGCGGAGAATCCGCTTCACCGCGGCCCAATGGGCATCCCGAGGAGCATGCATGTGCAAGCACACCTGCTGCTGCATAACGTACTAGAGCTCCGGACGTGTCAACGTCAAGTACTGGAGGGCGCCTACGATGGAGTGGTAGAACGACGCGTCGGAGGCCAGCGACCCATCACTGGCCGAAAGCTTGGCCTTCGTGTCGACAGGAGTAGGCGCAGGGTTGCAGTTAAGCATCCCTGCATGCTCGAGAAGCTCGTGGGCATACTTCTGCTGGTGAAGGAAGAACCCGTCCGCACGCCGGACAACCTCGATGCCGAGGAAGTAGTGGAGCGGGCCGAGGTCCTTCAACGCGAACTCAGCACGAAGACTGTCGGTGAGCTGTCGAAGAAGACCAGCGGTGGAGGCCGTCAAGATGATGTCGTCGACGTACAACAGCAGGTAGGCCATGTCGTTGCCGGTCTGGAAGACGAACAATGATGCATCGGAACGCGTGGAGCGGAAGCCGAGCTGATGCAGAAACGCGGCGATACGCTGGTACCAGGCGCGTGGCGCCTGCTTCAGTCCATACAAGGATCGAGAGAGCAAGCACACGCCATCGGGGCGCTCGACGTCGACGAAGCCGATGGGCTGCTGACAGTATACCTGCTCTGACAAATGGCCATGGAGGAAGGCATTGGATACGTCCATCTGATGCACCGGCCACGCACGAGAAGCGGCGAGGTGCAACACCGTGCGGATCGTGCCTGGTTTGACAACCGGGGCAAACATATCCGTGAAGTCGACACCAGCACGTTGCCGAAAGCCGCGCATGACCCAGCGCGCCTTGTAGCGCTCGAGAGTACCATCGGAGCCGAGCTTGTGCTTGAAGACCCATTTGCCGGTGATGACGTTAGCACGAGGGGGGCGGGGAACCAGCTCCCAGGTCCGGTTGCGCTGCAGCGTACCATACTCCTCCTGCATGGCAGCGCGCCAATGCGGGTCGCGTAAGACGGCACGAGCTGAGGTGGGCACCGGCGAGAGGGCAGAGGTGTACGGCGCACTCGGCAACGGGATGGGCTCCTCCCCCTCGCTAGACGAAGGCACCCCGCCGTCATGCGGCAGAACACTGTTCCCGCTGGCCCAGAAGGCAGACGCGACGGACGGGGACGCCGTGCAGACATACTGGTCGGCGGGGTAGCGCATAGACGGCCGCCACACTCCCACACGTGCTCGGGTGAGCATGGGCGCAGGAGCCGCAGCGACGGGCGGCGAGGCGGGGGCCGAGGCGGCCGATGAAGCAGGCGACGAAGAGGCGGTCGGGCTGGTCGACGGCGCCGGAGGCATCGCATAAGCGGGCGACGGGGGCGCCGCGGGATCAGGCGGGGCCGGCGCAGAGGGGGCCGCCGCGGTCAGTCATCGGCGCACGGGTCCGGCCACAAGGGGGCAAGCGGGCGCCAGGGGCGTCATCGGAGGCGTCGCCAAGAGTCCCTGCTGAAACGGAAAAACCAACTCGTCAAAGTACACGTGCCGGGTGTTGGAGATATGCCCAAGAGGCAATAATAAAGTGGTTATTATCATATCTTCACACTTATGATAAATGTTTACATACCATGCTATAATTGTATTAACCGGAAACATTAATACTTGTGTGATTTGTAAACTAAAAATAAGAGTCCCTAGTAAAGCCTCTTGTTAAACTAGCTTGTTGGTTAATATATGGTCATGGTTTCCTAATCATGAACATAGAGATGTTATTAACAACAGGATCATATCATTAGGAGAATGATGTGATGGACATACTCCTATAGATAAGCGTAGCATAAAGATCAAGTCATTTCAATAGTTCAATTGCTATATGCTTTCTGATACATAGTAACCTAATTCCTTCGACCATGAGATCATGCATATCACCTTTACCGGATGGATGCTTTGATGTCATCAAACACCACACCGTAACAGGGTGGCTATAAAGATGGCATTGAGTATTCGGAAAGTATTGGTTGAAACACATGGATCAAGAGTGGGATTTGTCCATCCATATGACGGATAGATATACTCTGGGCCCTCTCGGTGAAATGTCATCCAATTATCTTGCAAGCATGTGACTGGGTCACAAGGGATCACATATCACGGGAACGAGAAAAGAGTACTTATCGGTAACAAGGTTGAACTAGGTATGCAGAGATACCGACGATCATAACCTCGGATAAGTAAACTATCGTGAGACAAAGGGAAATTGGTATCGTATGTAAGTGGTTCATTCGATCGCAAAGTAATCGTAGAAATATGTGGGAGCCATATGAATTTCCAGATTCCTCTATTGGTTATTGTTCGGAGAAGTGTCTCGATCATGTCCGCATAATTCACGAACCGTAGGGAGACACACTTAAGGATTCGACGTTGTTTGAGTAGTTATGGTGTTATGAGAAAGAGACCGAATGTTGTTCGGAGTCTCGGATGGGATCCGGGATATCACGAGGTGATCCGGAATGGTCCGGAGAATAAGATTCATATAAGGAAAGTCCCGTTTCGGAGTTCGGGAATGATTCCGGTGTTTTCATCGGGGAATGTTCTAGAATGTTCCGGAATGTTCGGCACTCCGGAGGGGAAGGGGTACATGAATGTGTCATTGCATGTTGGAATGATTTCATCATGTACTAAGTGTATTCGCTGTCCGAAATAAAGGATTTATTCAAATCCTAGTTTGAAAAGTCAAACGGCTAGTTTGAAAGTCAAACGGTAATTTTTGGAAAGAGGAAAAGAGGAGGAGTATGAAACCGAGTTGGGGAGGGAGACCTCCTCCAACCGGCGGCCACCTCCAAGCCGAGTTGGGGAGGGACTCCACTCCCTCCCCATGGCGCGGCCAGCCCCTCCCATCTATATAAGGAGGGGCAGGGCTCCCCTCCTAGAACACACAAGTTCCTATCTTCTACCTCCGGTTTAGAGCCGTTTTGGTTTAGAGCTTCTAATTGCTTTAGCCTGCGGTTTAGAGCCTTCTAATTGGTGTGTCTAATTACTAGACCACTAATATCCTCTCTCATAAGCTCCACCATACTCGCACCGGCTTAAGGCAAAGCCCTGCGGGATTTCCCCTCTACTTCCGGTACCACGCCGTTGTGCTGCCGGAATCGCGAGGAGAGTGCTACAACCTCCGCTGCCTGCTGGAACAAGGGAGAGGAAGGTCTTCGTCGAGTACCGAACGTGTGACCGACTGCGGGAGCGCTGCCGGAACGTGGCGCCGGAAGGATCGTCTACGCGACCTTGAGATCAGAAAGAGTACGACTACATCACCCACGAGAATCTGCTCTCGTTAACCGCTTTGGAATCTTCAAGGGTAAGTTATTCCATCGACTCGTTGCTACAATCTAGTAGATAGATCTTGGCTTGTTTGTTTGTATGCGATAGAAAATTTTTGTTTTCCATGCTACGAACCCCTACAGTGGTATCAGAGCCGTGTCTATATGTAGATCTGTTGCACGAGTAGAACACAATGGTCATTGTGGGCGTTGATGCTTTTATTGTTGATTGCTTCTTGTGTACTTTGCATCTTGCGGTATGTTGGGATGAAGCGGCCCGGGCTAACCTTACATGACATCGTTCATGAGACTTGCTCCACGCTTGACATGCAACTTGTATTGCATAAGTGGCTTTGCGGGTGCCTGTTTCTCCTAGCATAGTTAAGATCCAATTTACAACGGGTGATTAACAATACTGGTATCAATGTTGTGGTTCTTGTTCGTAAGTTAGAACGACACTTATTGAAAGCCCCAAACCACGTAAAATATGCAAAGAAAGTAGAGGCGTCTAACTTTGTTTTGCAGGGGTGTGTAGTGATGTGATATGGCCATGATTGTGATTATATATGATGTATGCAATGTTCCTTATTGTAAGTCGGCAACCGGCAGGAGCCATATGGTTGTCTTTAATTTCTGTTAAGACCCGCGTGTCTATCCAAAGTAGTTGTAATAGTTGAAGCCGGTGGATGACAACCATGGAGAAGCATCATTGACCTTGATGCAATGTCGGTGATGATGGAGATCATGTTCGTGCTAGAAGATGGAGATCGGAAGCACAAAGAAGAAAGGCCATATCATATCACATATTATGAATTGCATGTGATGTTAATCCTTTATGCATCTTGTATTGCTTAGTAGACGACGGTAGCATTATAAGATGATCCCTCAAGCACACAATTTCAAGTTCTTAAGTGTTCACCCTTAGTATGCACCGTTGCTAAAGCTTGTTGTTTCGAAGCACCACGTGATGATCGGGTGTGTTAGATTCTACAAGTGTATACAACGTGAGCAAGCCAGATTTGCTCA
Source organism: Avena sativa (assembly GCA_916181665.1). Lineage (NCBI taxonomy): Eukaryota > Viridiplantae > Streptophyta > Magnoliopsida > Poales > Poaceae > Avena > Avena sativa. The sequence goes on from OV702289.1 coordinate 5,370,513, forward strand.
TGCGGAAACTAAGGTTTGATCTTGACGAGCCTAGCATGTACAGACATGGCCTCAGGAACACGGATTACCGAAAGGTAGAGCATGAGTCATATAGTAGATATGATGAACATGTTGATTGTTCGCCATTGAAGCTATATCAACTCTCGTGATGATCGGTTTTGATGTGGTGGATTTGGTTCGTGTGATCACTAAAACAATGCGAGGGATATTGTTTTGAGTGGGAGTTCATCTAGATTAATTATTAATTAGAACTCAATTTATCATAAACTCAAAGTGAATTTGCATAGTTGTTGTAGTCATTGGCATCCGTTTACCACCTTACGCTTAGTTATAATTGAGATGGTAGAACTATATAATTCTGGTTAGTTACTTTACGAACTGGTATCGTATTGTTTTGAAGTGTTAATCTAAAGTTTAAAAGTCCTATTGCAAACTTTCAGTAAGTTCCGGTTACTCCATGAAGTTTAATAATTAGTATTAAATCAAGAGTAACAATTCCAAGTGTTAGTATATAAGTATCATGTTTGTCTCCATGATTCTTGATATTCAAAGGATTCTCTTAATATCAAGGTTATCTAGGATCTGAAAGAGTTGTTTCAGAAACCATGATGTGTGGAAGATATTGTGATATCTGAAACAAAGTTTTGGTTGCAACATGATAGAGTATAATATGGCAAAAGTCATGTTCTCATATTTGATGAGAATTTGCAAAAGGTTGGAGACACTAGTTATCCTAATCTTCCAAAAGGTTTTGGAGAGCAACATTATACTCGCGATTCACCGTTACAAGCTAAAAGTAGCTAGATCATGGATAAATCCATGATGAGGGTGAATATTTGATGTAGGTAAAATGTTTACTACACCAAGAGATTACTAAAGAAAGGAATTTGAAAGAACACCAAATATTTGATAATGGTGATCTACTTCAAAGTGCAAGTCCAAAGACATTGGTATTTAATTATACACGCTTTGGACTATATGTCATATGTATGACTCCACTATTGATGTTGATAGATTCTTTCAAACAGAAAAGGAAATACTGAAAGAGAATCTCATAAGTATATGGCAGAAAAGAAAAGACTAGAATTGTTCAGTTTAAGTATATAAATGATATACGTGTTATGGCTATATTCTTTGCTTATTAAACAATGTGGTTCTTAAGTATTTGATACTGAATTTGTTGGTGTGAATCGTCATACGAAACAACACAATTCATGAACTACAATGGCCTAAGTAACTAGCAAAAGAATATGTGATGATGTTCATCGAGAACAAATAAAGGGTTATTGTGTTGCTCGTTAAACATCAAAGCTTGCCTTCAGGATTTGTTTTATCAGGTATTATGAGAACAAAAGGGTTGTTCAAATAATTACCGTAATCCATAAAAGATGGATGATTCGCAAATCTCGTTGGAGACATCACATCCATAAAACTAGTGCTAAAAATGTCGAAAGACAAATTGATTGAAAGATCACTTAGGAAGTGACATCGCCGTTTAAATTATATTGGAAAGAAAACATGAAGAAAATCCATATGGATGGAATTTTGGAGTCTATTTGATTTTGATCAAATGACGCTTGTGAAACTTTCCTAGAGATAATTAAAACTTCGTTCATAGGCCGAAAGGGAACGAATGACTAGCTTATTGGAACTTGTACATATTGTTGTATGAAATCCATTATGTGTAGTCAAGAGCGATGGATTTCAACTTCATATGCTTTCTCCGAAAATTTGAGTGAATATGTGAATATTTACTTAATAAGGATGAAGTGTGAAACATTTGAAAAGTTCAAAGACTTTCAAGATGAAGTGCAAAATCATTGTAACAAGAATATAAACAGTTTATGATAAAGATCATAAAGGAAGATATTTGAGTTACAAGTTTAGCATAATACCTAAGATTTAAGGAATCGTTCCGTGGATTTGCATTTTCCCGAAACACCATAAGAGTATGGAGCATTCGAGATATGTAATTAAACCTTGTTTGACATGGTAAGATCGAAGGTGTAATTTCATAAAACTGCCATTATATTTTAAAGATTAAAAGCTTTAGAGATTACCGTTTTTCCACTGAAAAGAGCTCCATCGTAATCCGTTGAAATGACACCATATAAAGTTATGGTTTGGGATAAAACCCAAGTTGTCCTTTCTTAAACATTGGTATGCTATGCATAAGAAAGATGTGTGCAACCAAAGTCGGATGAACCTGTCTTTGTATAAACTGTTCCTCCATAAAACACCGGAGACAAAAGTGTTTGTTGCTTAGAACGTCAAGTTTCTTTGAGAAGAAATTTTTCGTGAAAAGTTAAGTGGGAGGACATTAGAACTTTGATAAGGTTAAAAGAACCTTAGCTGTATGTGCAGAGTTGCGCAGCGCCGAAAAGTGTTCCGGAGGCGGCAACAATGCTCATGGCTCACGTGCCTCAAAGGTTGTGGTCACGGAGATCTAAGTTCCTATTGAAACAAGTAGATCGGGTAAACAATCAAATACCAAGATTTGAGGGTTGAATCATTATTTGAGAATAATGAACCGACTACATACAAAGAAGCGATGATGGGCCCTGACTCCGTCAAATGGCTTGAAGCCATAAAATCCGTGATAGTTCCATACACGAGAAATCAAGTTTTGAACTTGAAGGACCCTCAAGAAAGGTGTAAGACCTTACAGTCGTATTTGGATCTATAAAGAAATAGACATGGATGTTTCACATCTATGAAATTGTCGACATGTTGGGAAAGAGTTCACAACAATGTTCAAAGGTTGTGTATGACAAGATTTGATCTTTTATAGCGATATTTAGTCTAGACGGATTTAAGTAGCAACCACTACATATAATTTTGTTATATGGTAGTTGAATAAACAAAACAAGTTCTTCTAATAGAATTGTTACCTAGGACGTGTGCATGACACGGTCCATAGGGCTTTGTTAATTCAAAGGATGCTAAAAACATATGCAAACTTCAATGGTTGAAGTGAGTATTGCGGAGTTGGAATCTTCACTGTGATGAAACTGTTAAAGGAGTTTAAAAGTTCATTAGAGACAATGAAGATGCTTGCATTTGCAAGAAATTAAGTGGGAGCGCTAAGACATGTTTCTAATACGTTATGTGGAAGACATATTGTTGATTGGAAATAATGTATCTTTTATTAACACATATTAAGAATTTCATCCCGATGAAAGACTTAGGCAAAACCCAAATATTTGGCATCAATAGACGCTAATATGGTTGTGCCAGAAGTACATAGACGAGATATTGAATGAGTTCAATATAGAAACTACAAGAAAAGATTCTTGTCGCACAGAAAGGATTGAAAGAGTTCAATGTTGATGATATATTCAAGTGTATTGACATTTGGTAAAGTGAAACAAATAATCAAGTATAGATTGATACTTGATGTATGAAATCACAAAGAGTATTTATATCAATCATACTGTGATATGTACAAATCCAGATATGTCCTATGCTCTAAATGTTGTGAGCATATACCAGAATGATTCGTAAGATGATCATTGGACAATAGTAAGGATATTCTTATGATCTTTTGGAAGAACTAAGAGTATAATATTTGTAGAAGTGACAAATAGATGGTTAGTTCATTGTAAAAGTACTACATTGATACTAGTTTTGTCACAAAGTACAAATTAAGTTTATCTCAATCTAAACTAAGGGTGGCACAATATAATGGAAAGTGAGTTCCATAATGGATTTGGATGATTTCCAAAGTTAAGACATTGTGACAGATACTACAACAAAAGGCTAAGTATATGACTGCTATTATAGCAGCAAAAGAGGGCATTTGTGTCAAGAAGTTTGTTATCAAACTAGGTGTAGTTCATAGTGGGATAATACTATGAAGATATATTGTGCGACAATATTATCAACATGTTTTAACCCCAAAGAGCTAAAGGTCACACCGAAAGACCAAATTTGTACAAAGCCATCTCATTAGAGAATGAGTGATGCGTAGAGACGCAAAGACATGCAATTACACACGGACCTGGAAGTGTCAGATCCGGAGATCAGTTGATCACTAGCAATCGTGTACATACAACACCGGAAAGCCATAGGTGTTATATACACAAAGGTTTGAAACTAGATTATTGACTCTAGTGCAAGTGGGAGACTGTTGGAGATATGCCCAAGAGGCAATAATAAAGTGGTTATTATCATATCTTCACACTTATGATAAATGTTTACATACCATGCTATAATTGTATTAACCGGAAACATTAATACTTGTGTGATTTGTAAACTAAAAATAAGAGTCCCTAGTAAAGCCTCTTGTTAAACTAGCTTGTTGGTTAATATATGGTCATGGTTTCCTGATCATGAACATAGAGATGTTATTAACAACAGGATCATATCATTAGGAGAATGATGTGATGGACATACTCCTATAGATAAGCGTAGCATAAAGATCAAGTCATTTCAATAGTTCAATTGCTATATGCTTTCTGATACATAGTAACCTAATTCCTTCGACCATGAGATCATGCATATCACCTTTACCGGATGGATGCTTTGATGTCATCAAACACCACACCGTAACAGGGTGGCTATAAAGATGGCATTGAGTATTTGGAAAGTATTGGTTGAAACACATGGATCAAGAGTGGGATTTGTCCATCCATATGACGGATAGATATACTCTGGGCCCTCTCGGTGAAATGTCATCCAATTAGCTTGCAAGCATGTGACTGGGTCACAAGGGATCACATATCACGGGAACGAGAAAAGAGTACTTATCGGTAACAAGGTTGAACTAGGTATGCAGAGATACCGACGATCATAACCTCGGATAAGTAAACTATCGTGAGACAAAGGGAAATTGGTATCGTATGTAAGTGGTTCATTCGATCGCAAAGTAATCGTAGAAATATGTGGGAGCCATATGAATTTCCAGATTCCTCTATTGGTTATTGTTCGGAGAAGTGTCTCGATCATGTCCGCATAATTCACGAACCGTAGGGAGACACACTTAAGGATTCGACGTTGTTTGAGTAGTTATGGTGTTATGAGAAAGAGACCGAATGTTGTTCGGAGTCTCGGATGGGATCCGGGATATCACGAGGTGATTCGGAATGGTCCGGAGAATAAGATTCATATAAGGAAAGTCCCGTTTCGGAGTTCGGGAATGATTCCGGTGTTTTCATCGGGGAATGTTCTAGAATGTTCCGGAATGTCCGGCACTCCGGAGGGGAAGGGGTACATGAATGTGTCATTGCATGTTGGAATGATTTCATCATGTACTAAGTGTATTCGCTGTCCGAAATAAAGGATTTATTCAAATCCTAGTTTGAAAAGTCAAACGGCTAGTTTGAAAGTCAAACGGTAATTTTTGGAAAGAGGAAAAGAGGAGGAGTATGAAACCGAGTTGGGGAGGGAGACCTCCTCCAACCGGCGGCCACCTCCAAGCCGAGTTGGGGAGGGACTCCACTCCCTCCCCATGGCGCGGCCAGCCCCTCCCATCTATATAAGGAGGGGCAGGGCTCCCCTCCTAGAACACACAAGTTCCTATCTTCTACCTCCGGTTTAGAGCCGTTTTGGTTTAGAGCTTCTAATTGTTTTAGCCTGCGGTTTAGAGCCTTCTAATTGGTTTAGAGCCTTCTAATTGGTGTGTCTAATTACTAGACCACTAATAGCCTCTCTCATAAGCTCCACCATACTCGCACCGGCTTAAGGCGAAGCCCTGCGGGATTTCCCCTCTACTTCCGGTACCACGCCGTTGTGCTGCCGGAATCGCGAGGAGAGTGCTACAACCTCCGCTGCCTGCTGGAACAAGGGAGAGGAAGGTCTTCGTCGAGTACCGAACGTGTGACCGACTGCGGGAGCGCTGCCGGAACGTGGCGCCGGAAGGATCGTCTACGCGATCTTGAGATCGAAAAGAGTACGACTACATCACCCACGAGAATCTGCTCTCGTTAACCGCTTTGGAATCTTCAAGGGTAAGTTATTCCATCGACTCGTTGCTACAATCTAGTAGATAGATCTTGGCTTGTTTGTTTGTATGCGATAGAAAATTTTTGTTTTCCATGCTACGAACCCCTACACCGGGAGGTGAGGACGCGATGTGAGACCGGGTCGTAGCAGCGGTAGCCCTTGGTGTTGGCGGGGTAGCCTAGAAATACACAAGGGAGAGAGCGGGGCACAAGCTTGTGCGCGGTGGTGGCAGCAGTGTTAGGATAACACTTGCAGCCGAAGATGCGGAGGTCATAATAGGCGGGCGGCGCACCATAGAGTAGGTGATGCGGCGTGTAAGACCAACGCACACGACACGGGCGGATGTTGACGAGGAGAGTCGCCATGGCAAGATCATCCGGCCAGAACCATGGGGGCATGTGTGCGTGGAACAGAAGGATGCGTACACAGTCGTTGAGAGTACGAAGCATCCGTTCAGCATGACCATTCTGTGGAGAAGTGTAGGGACACGTGAGGCGGAAGATGGCGCCATGGGCGGCGAGAAGTGAGCGAATAGTGATGTTGTCGAACTCGTTGTCGTTGTCTGTTTGTAAGGCGTGAATGGGGCGACCAAATTGAGTGGAAACAAAGGCAAAAAATGCGGTGAGGGTGGCGGCAACGTCGGATTACGATGAAGAGGAAAAGTCCATACAAAATGCGAGTGATCATCCAAAATCACTAGATAATAATTATAACCACAATTACTTGGAACAGACGAGGTCCAAACATCACTATGAATAAGTTGAAACAGAAAAGACGCGACTGTGGAGGAGGAACTAAACGGGAGGCGAACATGTTTGCCTAGACGACATGCTTCACAAGAGTGGGCATCCATTTTATTACAAGTAAAGGAAAAACCTTGCATTATTTGACGCAGAGCGGCGGAGCTAGGATGGCCGAGGCGAGCGTGTCAGAGATCGACACCGGCGGAGAGAGCGAGTGGGCTGCTGGCGGTGGTGGAGGCCGAACCAACAGGGTACAGATCTCCGGGCCTGTCACATCGGTGGAGGAGCATCCGAGTACGACCATCCTTGACAGATAAACCAAAGGCGTCAAATTCCACAGTCACAGGATTATCACGACAGAAAGATTTAACGGAAAAAAGATTTTTAATCAAGGCAGGAGAAACAAGAACGTTATTTAGAGAGAGAGAGGAGTGGAAGTGGAAGAAAAAGAGATGGAACCGGTGTGAGTAATGGGGAGAGCATGACCGTTGCCAACGATGATGCGAGAGGAGGTGGAGGCGGGTGTAGAAGAAGAGAGGCGACCATATGCGCGGAGGCGCCGGTGTCCATGAACCAGTCGCCACCTCCACCATACGCCCCAGCGGTGGGGGCGCTCTAGAGGGCGGTCAGGAGCGCGGGGTCCCACGAGGCCAAGCTCGGGGGGGGGAGGGCAGCGTAGGCCAGGGCGGAGTAGGCCGCGACACCGTAGCCCGGGGCGGCGGCGTAGCTCGGCGTGGCTGCAGGTTAGGGCGCTGCGTAGAAGACCTGGTGGGTGGCCGGACGCGGCCCCATGATGCCCGGGTAGGGAGCGCGTGGCACGGGCATGGAGTAGGCATGAACGACCCCGGTCCACGGATTGTGACCCGCGAGCCACGGCGGAGTGGAGGCGGTGTGCTGAGGTGGACGAGGCGCGGGGGCGGTGGCGTTGGCGCCAACATTGCCACCGCCGTTGCCACCACCGCCACGACGACGACGCCCGCGGCGACCATCGCCGTTACCACCACTGCCAGTGGCGGGGGGAGGGGCAGGGGCGGCTGGGTGTAGAATCCCGAAGGCGAACCCATCGGACAAGGCGCGGAGGCGGGAGCGGGGGCGCGAGGTGCGGGTGCCGGGCACCGCATGAGAGGCCGGCGACGAAGGCGATGTGGGCTGCCCGAGCCCGGAGATGCTTGAGGCGGCGCTCCACGAGGCTCAGGTAGGCAACGGCCTGTTCGAAGGAGGGCGTGGTGAGGAGCGTGAGGTTGGAGGCAGCGTTGCTGAGATCCTCGCCGAGACCCGCCGACAGGATGGAGAGCATGATCTTGTCGTCGATCGGAAACTCCAAGTCGCGAAGCTCGTCGGAGAGGCTCTTCAGCTTGAGGACGTACTCGTCGAGAGAGTGGTCGTTCTGGTGGGTGCCGAAGAACTCCTGCTGGAGGAAGGTGACCCGCTGGATCTTGTTGCAGGTGAAGAGGCCGGTGATTTTATCCCAAACCGTGTGCGCGGTGTCGCCGTCCCATACGACGGTGTGGAAGATGTCGTTAGAGACGGTCTGGTAAAACCAACGGATGATGGTGGCGTCGATCGCGAGCCACTCGGGGTCGTGCGGCATGGCAAGGAGGTCGATGGTGTCGTCGACGTGGTCGAGGAGATCGTACTCGCGGAAGAGCAGCCCGAAGTACGTCTTCCATAGGAAGAAGTTGGCAGCGGTGGTGGAGAGCGTCACCGGCACGCGCTCGGCGATAGGGATGTCACGGATGACGGCGACGGAGGGGCCGGCGAAGGGGTTGCTGCTACTGGAGTGGGAGGAGTTGAAGGTGTCGGAGGGGCCGGAGGAGGAGAAACCGGCCATGGCGGAAGCGGTGGTGGTGGTGGGAGGTGGAAGCGGTGGGCGGCGGCTAGGGTTGGGGGAAGAGGAGCTGCGGCGCCGTGGAGAGGGCGACGGCTAGGGAGAGGGGCCGGCGGCGCCCAGGAGTAGGGAGAGGGCGGCGGCTAGGTCAGGGACCAGAGGGTCTCTGATACCATGTAGAAGGAAATTGGAGATTGCACAGCACCAATTAAGCCGGCTGCTCATATATATATACGGACACATGTATAATTACAAATACAACCCTGACAAAACACGGGACCTATAACTAATACAATATATTACTCAACATGGCGACTTGACATTTGACAAACTAGGTCGTGGCCCTAGAGCACCCACTACATGCATGAACGTCAGCCTGGTCGGCGCGTTAACACCTGTGGCAAGTATACACGTACTCCATCGTAGGCATACGTACGTACTCAATTGGTGACGCTCGCCGCAATGATCTCCATCCGCCACATGGCCGCCACCTGCAGGTGTGCATCTAATCGCGAAAACTGGGCGTCGTGACCGACCGGCCACCACCGCGTCGAGGAGAGCAGCGTCACGAGCCGTGTACGTGTGCGCGCGGGGAGATCACGGCGTCGACGTGGTCTACGATGTACGGTAGAAAGCAAGCGGTTAGGTCTTTTTTTCTTCTATAAAGCTTGCTAGCCACTCCGTCGGTCCTGAAAAAGATTGTCGTAAATTTGTTTAAATTTAATTAAATTTTTATATTTTCTTCGGCCTATATTAATAACCTTAATTTTATCTAGACACAAATCCATCTAGTTTAAATATTTAACAAAATACATAAGAATTTAGATAAAGTTAAGATCATTAATATGGAACGGAAAGAGTACTAATTAGGGCCAGACAAATCTCTTTGAAAATATAAGATGTTTTAGGTTAGTAAAGCTAATGTATCTAGACACATTTTAGTATGTAGATTTAAATAAATCTAGACACTAAAAGATGTCTACATACATTTTCTTCACAAATTAAAAATATCCTATATTTGTAAACGGAGGGAGCAGTAAATACTACTTCCTCCGTCCTATAATAGATGTCTTAAGTTTTTCAAATTTTGGATGAATCTATATACTAAATAGTGTCAAGATTTATCTAAATTTTGACAAATTTAAGACATCTATTTTGGAACGGAGGGAGTATGAAAATTAGCTGGGTGTACTGTGTACATACTCGATCGGGTAATGGCCGGGAAGACACGCTTAGTGTGGGTCTAAACCGTACGTCTCTCTACACATGGCGCATTTGTTTTGATCATAGTCAAACCTAGAAACATCGACATGTATAATATGTAATACACATGCCATATAAAAATATGTTCTATGATGGTTTTTATAATACACCAACTTGATGCTGCAGACGTTGATTTTTTTGTTTGTACGTACAAGGTCAAAGAAAAAACATAGAAGGTCAAACTTTACTAACTATGCGCTTGACTAAAACTACTTTGCATTGCATTTTGGCATAGAGACGGGGTATTAAATTTTCACTAAACAAGTCTCGAGATACACCCATGGTCGCGTGGTGTAGCACGGTCTGTGTTGGAGCAGAGTTGCAGTTCGTGTTGGAGCAGGACTCGTACTGCAGACGTGAGGGCAGCACAGTCCGTGTTGGAGCAGAGTCTCCGTGTTGGAGCAGAGTCCTTGTTGATCCGGACTGCATCAATTGCCGTCTCGCCGGCCGTCCAGACGGGAGGTGAGCGGCGTCACCGCACCGCCCTCCAATTTGTCCTGCCGGGTGAGCTCGCTCACATCTTGAGCCGGAGCTTTCTCCAATCCCCATCCTAGCGCGCGGCCCCTCCGGGAATGGGACGGCGAGGTGGGAGGCCAGAGCTTTCTCCAATCCCCATCCCGGCACGCGGCATCTCCGGGAATGGGAGGGCAAGGTGGGAGGCCGGAGCTTTCTCCAAATCCCGGCGGCGCGCGGCATCTTCGGGAATGGGAACAACGAGGTGGGATGGCTGGGCGAGGTGAAGCGGCGGGGATATGGCGATGGCGAGGTCCTGCCGGGCGGCGCCGCCGGACCGAGGAGAATGGGGACAGCGAGGTGGGATGGCTGGGCGAGGTGAAGCGGCGGGGATGGGAAGGTGCGGACCGAGGAAGGAGGCCGTGTCGAGGCGGACCAAGGAAGGAGCGGGGAGGTGGAGGTGGCCTCGACGCGGGGTGGGCCAGGCGGGCGGGTACGAAAAGTCAATAAGTGGTGGCAGGGCATGTAAATACTACGAACAGATGAGGGCAAAAGTGTCTTTTTCCATACGGACGGACGGTGGACAGAAACCTTGCATTCTTTATTATTAGGTATAGATAAAGCTTGCTAGCCACTCCGTCGGTCCGGAAAAGATTGTCGTAATTTGTTTAAATTTAAATAAATTTTTATACTTTCTTTGTCCTATATTAATAACCTTAATTTTATCTAGACACAAATCCATCTAGTTTAAATATTTAACAAAATACATAAGAATTTAGATATAGTTAAGATCATTAATATAGAACGGAAAGAGTACTAATTAGGGCCAGACAAATCCCTTTAAAAATATAAAATGTTTTAGGTTAGTAAAGCTAATGTATCTAGACACCTTTTAGTATGTAGATTTCAATGAATCTAGACACTAAAAGATGTCTAGATACATTTTCTTCACAAATCTAAAATATCCTATATTTGTAAACGGAGGGAGCAGTAAATACTATGAAAATTAGCTGGGTGTACTCTGTACATACTCGATCGGGTAATGGCCGGGAAGACACGGTTAGTGTGGGTCTAAACCGTACGTCTCTCTACACATGGCGCATTTGTTTTGATCATAGTCAAACCTAGAAACATCGACATGTATAATATGTAATACACATGCCATATAAAAATATGTTCTATGATGGTTTTTATAATACACCAACTTGATGATGCAAAAGTTGATTTTTTTGTTTGTACGTACAAGGTCAAAGAAAAAACATAGAAGGTCAAACTTTACTAACTATGCGCTTGACTAAAACTACTTTGCATTGCATTTTGGCATAGAGGCGGGGTATTAAATTTTCACTAAACAAGTCTCGAGATATTTCTTTTACCTTTATCGGGGATCTTCATCGTGTTTTATCATATGACGTGTTTTGGTTAGTTTATCATTAAATTGGGATTATTCAAGCAAAAGATATAATTTATAATGAATAATATTTTTCATGTCATATCTAAAACTAATTTATTTAATATGTAACTACTTTGCCTATTATTTACCCTAGGCAACACTGAAGATACTGAGATTGATGAAGCTGTTGTCGAGAAACGAGAGCATATAATGGTTCAGGATAGCTGGGCAATGAGTTGAATGAATTGAACAAGAACTAAAAGCTGAAAGGATGCACCAAACACGGACAAGGACTTGTTCTTACTACATAAGAAATACATCTCACATGCATGCAGAAGATACATCAGGGCACTATCCTCCCATGCATCTTCTACGAGCAATATATACACATCAGAAGAATAAGACACACTAGGCTCCAATCTTACATAAGCAATATCTGTACATCACAAGAATATTCTCTCACTAGCTAAAGAAACATACAATATTAGTTTCTCTAGACCATCTGACATATCCATACCTAACATACTACTTATGTACTGAGCATGGAGTCTTGAACGCGGTGTGGTAGGAACGCCTCAGCACGTTCCTTACCATCCATGGCAGGCCTCCATCCGCTCTTGTGTCCTGTCAATAATACAAGAATAATGGTTAGTGTTTGTAGATCGGGGCGCGTGGGGCTGCAAACTCAGATTGAGCGGTGTGGCGTGCTCGATCCGGGCTGATCAATCAAGATCCCCATCGATCGAACCTGGTAATGGCTTTGTGTTCATACAAAATTTAACCAGCAAATAAAAAGGTACGACAGCCGCGATTCGAAGCAAAAAACTGATTACCGACATAGTAGAAATTTGCATACCAACTTGAAACTTATATCATGCACCTGCTATTGTCGGTTCGCTTCGCCGAGGAAGAATGTCAGTTTCCCCTCAGGACCAACAACGGTATCGTTCTCAGTAGTAGTATCAGGTTCGTCGTCAAGATCTTCTTCTCCCTGTGAATCATCCACCACCGTATCCTCCACAGTATCGGGCTCGTTGTCCGGAGACTCCGGATCCCATCCGGCAGAGAGCGGCTGCGCTACCTCGTCCATATTGATCAGAACAAACGAGCTCGCCTGGAAACAACAAATCCAGCAGGTAAGACTAAGAGGAGGACATGAGCGGCAGATCAGGATGAGCAAATGGTCGAGAAAATACTACTAGATCATGGCTCATGAGCTAACCTCTTTGTACGATCAAAAAAAAAAGGATGGAGGTTTGCGGCTAGCTGCGGGTGGTGAAAGCTCGACGACGCTCGTTTTATCCGGCTGGGGGTTGAGGTCGGGCTCGGGCTGTGCATATAAATAGGTTCTGAACGAATTGAAAGGAACTTGTTGGGAAGCTTCCTCGATCTTGGCAGGCAGGTCTGTCTGTACGCTATCCCCCTAAATTTGGATGATAAGCACACGGAATAACTGCCAACTACTCTTATATTCCACCTATTTCTGAAGTCCAAACCAAGGTGACACACCAATACACCATACCCTTAATTAGGTGCGTTTTCTTCTAAGCAAAAGGAAATGCGTACGTTGGATTTTGAGACTTTTGGGGGTCAGCATTGTTGTTTCAGCGTCCCATGCGCGGCTACAGCAGCGTACGTCCTGCGACGCATTCTCTGGGCTTGACTACTTGGGTTTATGAGTTAACTAGCTTGACTCGCGGTGCCGGTGTGCCAAGGTCTCCGCTTCCGCTCCCATTCATTCCAAACTCCCTCGCCGAGACGTCCGCGTGAATCCTACCACCGCGCATATATTTTGTTGGATTCCAGCCTTTTGATTGGTCCACTTGGCTTCAAACTTTTGCTCTACAAGTTCCCAACCGTTGACCTGGTCGGTGTATATGGCTGGCCATACATCTCCGTCCTCATGGGCCTAGCACATTTAATGTGAGATTGTTTTTTTTTTCTGGGTTTTTGTCCTCGTTATTTATGGTTCCGATCAGCTTTTCCGGTTTTCAAAAAAAGTAAAAATGTGTTTAGAAATTTGAACATTTATAAAATCCAAACTTTTTTCAATCTGTACAATTGAACATTTTTCAAACATTAATATTTTTTGAATCTTTATTTTTTTTAGATTTAATTTTTTTGAATACGAACTTTTTTTAAATCTGAACTTTTCGAATTTGATTTTTTTTTCAAATCTAAACAAGAAACAGAAAAGAAGAAGAAGAAAAAAATAAGCAGAAAATAGGAGAAAGAAGCCGAACTGGGCCGACCCATACGCAGGAAGGTGCGCACGCGGTAGGAGCTGACCTTGTCAACATGGGTTTGCCACGATTGTGCCTGTCATGCCCTAAGGATAACGCTGGGCCATCTCCATGAACCACGATAATGGGCTGTCAAGAAAGTTGAGCCCAACGGCTTCATAATATGTTTTGAATTGGAAAGTGTCTTTGTACATGGGACGTTTACTGAAAACCAACTTGAGTTAAGTCAGCTGGCTACGGACTTCTACTCAGGACTATACACCTCGGAAGGAACTAATGGCATGGAAGAGATCCTTGCTACAGTTCCTGTTTTGGTATCAGCCTTGATGAATGAGCAGCTGACTGCCCCGTTCGAGGAAGGCGAAGCGCGGTTCCAAATGTTCCCTTTAAAAGCACCTGGTCCTGATAGGTACCCTGCCTATTTCTTTCAGAAGCACTGGGATCTCTGTGGGAGTGAGGTCACTGCAGCGGTGTTGAGTATCCTACGTGGTGAGGAGAGCCCCGCAAGTATTAACAGGATTTTTATTATGCTTATTCCGAAGGTATTGGGACAATTTCGACCCATCAGTTTATGTAACATCATATACAAGATTACATCAAAGGTATTGGCGAATAGACTGAAGGTTATCTTACCTGAGATTATATCAGAGGAACCGTCGGCTTTTGTCCCGGGAAGGTTGATTACTGATAATATCATTGCGGCTTATGAGTATCTTCATTTTATGAAGAGAAACAGTGCTAAGAAACATCATCATTGTGCACTGAAACTTGATATGAGAAAGTCTTACGACTGGGTTGAGTGGGCATATCTACGGGAAATCATGTTTCGTATGGGTTTCCATCAACAGTGGGTCGATATTGTTATGAGGCTTGTGACTACGGTCTCTTTCTCGGTGTTATTTAATGGCACACAGTTGGAGGAGTTTCGGTCATCAAGGGGGCTTCGCCAAGGCGACCCCATACCCCCTATCTCTTTTTACTTGCAGTAGAGGGCCTCTCTGTCCTCTTAAAACAAAGTCATCATTCATCACATCTTAAGGGTATCCGGGTGGCTTCGTCAGCTGCGGCTGTGAATCACCTCCTGTTTGCTGATGATAGCATGTTGTTCGTTAAAGCTAGTATGGAGGGGGAAACAGCAGTGGTAGAGTTGCTGGAGAAATATTGCAATGCTTCGGATCAGCATATCAACCTGGATAAATCATCGGTTTTTTCAAGCAAGGGTTGCCCACAGGAGTGTAGACAAGTAGTAAAGAATATCCTCAATGTCCCCAATGAAACTCTGAATGAGAAATACCTTGGGATGCCGTCTGATATTGGGAGATCCATTAATGGTGCTTTTAAGTATTTGAAGGACCGCATATGAAAGCAAATACAGGGCTGGTTGGAGAAGTTACTGGCAGCAGGTGGCAAGGAGGTTCTTATTAAATCGGTTGCACAGATTTTCTCCATGTCATGTTTCAGGTTGGCATGGGGTTTATGTCAAGCCATCAATGCTATGATTCGAGATTTCTGGTGGGGCAGAAAGGAAGGAAAAAAGGAAACCTTGTTGGGTTTCATGGGAAACAATGTGCTCACCAAAATTTTCAGGGGGATTCGGCTTCAAAGATATTGAGTTATTTAACTTGGCAATGTTCGCTTGTCAAGGTTGGAGGATTCTTCAAAATCCAGACTCATTGAGCTCAAGAATCCTCAAAGCCATTTACTTCCCTGCGACGGATTACCTCAATGCAACGTTCTAACCAATTTGATCGTGTAGGCAACGTTGCATAGTCCGCTGGTACATAGCACCTGCATTTTTCATCCCAAAGGGCATCGTGACATAGAAAAACGTGTCATAAAGTGTGGTGAACGAAGTGGCCAATTGGTCCGACTTCCTCATCTTTATCTGGTGGTATCCTAAGTATGCATCGAGAAAACACAGAAGTTCCGAGCCAGCCGTCGAGTCAATGACTTGGTAAATGCGAGCAAAAGAAAATGGATCTTTCGGACAAGCTTTGTTCAAGCCGATGTAATCAACACACATTCTTAATTCTTTGGTTCCCTTTTTAGGGATAGGTACAGGATTGGCCACCCATCGGGTGTGAAGGACTTCTCGGATAAAACTAGCCTTAAGTAACCTAGCTATCTCTTTGCCTTTGGCGCGTCTCTTCTCGTCTCTAAATCATCATAGAGGTTGTTTCACCGGTTTGCATTTTGGATCAATATTCAAGCTGTGCTCGACAAGTTCCCTAGGTACACCTTTCATGTCGGCAGGTTGCCAGGCAAAGATGTCCCTATTCTCACGGAGGAACTCGACGAGCGTGCTTTCCTATTTCGGGTCCAGGTTCATACCAATGGCGGTGGTCTTGGAGGCATCGCCTACCACAAGTTCCACCGGCTTGGTCTCGATGGCGGCCTTGAAGGCGGGATCGGAGTCAGAAATCTGCTTCTTCGATGCCGGCATCTCCACGGCATCGACCTTGCTCTGGATCTCCTTGAATTTTTCGCTATAGAGGACAGCTTCTGCAAAGGCTGCTTCTCCAATCTCGCAATCCCTTGCCTTTGTAAAGCTTCTGGATACGGTGATGACGTTGTTTGGTCTGGTTATCTTGAGCTTGTTGTAGACGAAGCATGGCTTGGCCATGAAGGCGTGGAATATGTCGCGTCCGAATATGACGTGGTACACGCTCTTCAAGGGGACCACTTCAAAGGTCATGCGTTCTTGGCGGTAATTGTTAACATCGCCAAAAGCAACCTAAAGCGTGATGCACGCAAGGGACCGAGCCTCCCGTCCAGGAACTACTCCATGGAACACGGTGTTGGTCCGCCTTAGGTTGGCCTCCATCAAGTTCATCTTGTGCAATGTATCCAGGTACATGATGTTGATGCTGCTCCCACTGTCCACCATGCATTTGGTGAATTCGTTGCCGTCAATCAAAGGGTTTATGCCCATGGCGTACTGGTTCTCCATAGGGATGAGGTCTGAGTGATCCTTCCTGTCCCAAGTGATTGGAATTTCCGACCAGCGCAGGTACTTGGGAACTGAGGGTAGGGTGGCCATCAGTATCCTCATGGAGTTCTTCTGTTCCCGAACAGTAGGGATGCCAAGGAAAGTGTGGTAGACGGCGACCTTTTTCTCGAAGGGGTTCTTGCCTTTGCCATCGCCCTTGTTGGCGTGCTTGGGGTCAACATCCTCGTCCATGTCACTTGAATCCTTGGACTCCTCTTCCTTCTTCTTCCCTTTGCCCCTGCCTCGTGGTCTGTTCTTCCGGCTTCGCTTATAGCCGGACTCTGGGTCCTCCTTGAGGTTGTTGACGAACTTGCAATGGCGATTGGTGTGAGTAGCTTTGTCGTTGGCGTCGAGGTGTACAAGGCATGGCATATCACGGTACTACTCGTATGTTTGGGGAACGCGGAGCGCTGCAGGGGTAGTTTCACTACCTCGCTGCTGCCCACGACCAGCCCCCCGTCCTCGGCCACGCTGTCCGCCATCACCTCTTCCTGCAAACGTCATGGTGACCATGTCGGAGGTTTGATTTTCTTCTGGCGGGATCTTACACTTGGTGTTGTTGTTCCTCTTAGCTTGGGTTGGGATAGCTACTGCCGGCAAAGAGCCGCGAGCATCATCGACGGTAGCCGCGAACTCACTGGCTAACTGGATCATCTGATTGAGATCGAGCCTGTGATTGTCCTGTAGGCGTTTCAACTTATGTCGGAGCAGCGTACCTTTTTCCAACCATCAATGAAGGCGGCCATGGTGGTCTGATCGTGCACTCCTGCGCAAGAATTCTTCGTGTCCAGCCAGCGGGAGAGGCAGGCTCGAGATGTCTCGTCTTTCTCTTGCACGCACCGCTGTAGATCACCTACAGTGCAGGGACACTTATACGTACCCTCGGAGTTTTTTGTGAACGCTTTTTGCATGTCCAACCAGTTGCAGATGGACTTCTCTGGCAAGTCATCAATCCATTGGCGGGCCGTGCCCATCAACATCAGTGGGAGGTACTTGACGACAACGTTGGGGTTACGTCCGGCGATCTCCACCGCGTTGCCGTAGTCCTACAACCATGTAGCTGGCTTGGCGGTGCCGTCATAGGGCTTGATCGTCTTGTCAATCCGGAAACCCTTGGGGTATGTTGCGTTCCGTATTATAGGTCCAAAGCAGCGTAGTCCTAGGTACTGTCCTTCCCGGGCCTCGTGAATCTTGTCCAGGCATGAACGTGTGTCGTATGGCTCTGAGCTTTCTCTTTTCTTCTTGCCGCCAGGGGATGGACTGCGTGAATGACATGGGCCCCCTCCACCATGGTGGCTACTAGGTGGCGAAGGAGGCGGAGGTGGCGGTGGGTTAGCCTTCTTGCTGTTACCCTCCTGCGACGCCTCGCGTTTGTTGTGGTTGCTTGTCGGACGTGGAGGGTCATGGCATGACCTCTCTTATGTCCTTGGTTGTGCTCTCCATCGTGACGGGGCTGCTACGTGTTGTCACGAATGACGATGCCGCCTTGCCTTGGCGGAGGCATGCTCGTACGATTGTGAGCTTTTGGGTCTTCGCGATGTCGGGGAGATCGGGGCGGTGAAGATGGGCGACGAGGATGAGCCTTTCCTCCATGGTCAGAGGATATGGGGATAGCATCGTTCCCGTTGCGTGCATCCCTCCGTCTTCACTCTGATGAACCCGTCTTAGACCCGGCATCCTGAGGAGATCAATCCCTTGGCAACTTAGGATTGCTAAACTGGCAATATGTTGGGTCAGACTCAAGCCTCTGAGAGGTGGCTTTTTCCTACTGTTTGACCGCCTTTGCTACAAGATCATAGACCTGTTCCACAGCTGCGGGTGATCTATCCTGCTCCATAAGGGTCTTGGCGACGGCTAGGTTGAGAATAGAAGTGGGCATGACCTGATTGCCCTCGCTGTCAATGTATGGCTTGGATTGTGGCGGCTTCAGGGGATCCCATACTAGGTTTCACCATACACCAGGATCATTGATGATGCGAGCTGGAGCTTTCTTCGCCTTCTTCTGCTTGAGCAGAGTCTTGTACTCGGCCTCCATGGATTATTAGTCATAGATGTAGTTGGATTACGGTCTATGTATCATGTTGTAATGCCCAAGTGAATCTCATAGTGATCATCATGTCATGTACATGCATTGTTATGCATTCTCTATTTGTCAATTGACCAACTGTAATTTGTTCACCCAACATGTTATTTATTTTATGGAGAAACACCTCTAGTGAACTGTAGACCCTGGTCCATTCCTTCCCACTGATATTCCATCTAATGTTTACTATTTACTTTCTACAATTACTACAAGCAATTACTTTCTTCCACACTATATGTTTAATCCTTTGTTTTCAGCAAAACCAGTGAGCTTGACAACCTCGCTGATAAGTTGGGGCAAAGTATTTTGGTTGTGTACAGGTTCCACATTGCTAGCAACACCTTCGGAAGTGGTTTCTTTCTCCTACTGGTTCAATAACCTTGATTCCATAACTGAGGGAAATCTTGCTGCTTTGCTCATCATACCTTGCTCTTGGGGTTCCCAACAGGCTCCTCATCAACTGAGCCATCAGGCGTCTCTGCCAATTTTTTCCCCTTCCACCCTAGAATTATTTCATCTCCTATCCTCCATGCAATCTCCTGATATTGATGATTGTCTTGTTAATCTTGTCAAGGAGGTGAACATCGAGTAGTTGCGCTTGGAGCAGATAGATTTGGTTGTCCGCCTCCAAGGTTATGGGCTCGTGGCTGGTATGACATCTCCTAATATGGTCGACATGCTTGCTAGTATTGCGTGGGCGGGGGAGGCATCGGGCAGCTGGTGGGAATGGAACAGATCGTGCCTGCTCAAAGGTGGGCGTGTGGCTAGCATCATCCGGTTCCCTAGCAAACACGACACCAACAGGCATGACCGACCTCGCAGTGACGTGTATCTGACTATGCTCAAGGCGTCGGCGTTAACCTGGGGTCCTTGCTGCAAGCCAATACACATGGATCAGCAGATCTATGGCCAGAAGCGTAGTGGCTCCTTTCAAGGCGTAATTCAACCAGATTCTCCTTTGTTGGTGGAAGGCCACAATGTTGTCTGCCTTATTGGCTTGATTGTTGGTTCTATCATCTCAGCAGTGGTGACCAAAGGTTCTTTGCGACCAACCACTCGGTCTATGCATGCAATAATGTCGATTAGTTTGGCTATATGTCGGGTCGTAGAGATCAAGGAGGTTGTGCTTGATGATCAGTTGTGCTTTGGAGGTACCATCTCGCATGCTCGTGTTGAGTCAACAGTTGGGGACTATTCCATGGCTGGCAGCGGATGAGATGGGGAGAATACACTGCACTGCTTGTTGTGTGCATGGTTGTGTGGTGTTGTACATGTCATATCCATGCATGTGACCTTTGTGAATTGGAAGATTGGTGTTTTGCAGCCGTTCGGAGTCTAGGGGCGCGTTTGGTAGCCTACATCGGATTTGGGGATCACTGGGACATGTCTACGGCCAGCAGTGCCGCGCACATATAGACGATAAGCTACCTTTTGCATTCTTTTTTGTAGCCTGCATGGAGATTTTTTGCATGAGGACAGATACAGAAGTCAGGTGTTTGGTTGCATGTACTTGTTTCACTATCACATTGACACACATACACACCAAGATAATCATTAGCAGTGATCGTGTTCTTCTTGCTGGAGGGATGCAACGACGATGGAGTGCGGAGGGAACCTACACTTATTGGCATCTGCCGGTGACGGCGATGGACGGCGACGACTTGTTCCTCTGTCACATTGACACACACACTAAGACATTCATTAGCAGTGATCTTGTTCTTCTTGCTGGAGGGTTGCGACGGCGATGGAGTGCGATGGGCAATTGCACTTACTGTTAACTCCCGACAACGATGATGGACGGCGACGACCTGTTCCTCTGTCACATTGACACACGCACACACACACTAAGGCTGTGTTTGGTTAGGATTCGTGGGTCAGATTCACTACCAAAAATCTAGAATCTCAACCAAAGGGGTAACAGACGCAGCAAAACTTTCAAAACGCAGTAGATTTTCACAGTACAAACTAGAATCGGCCCGAGACCCAGATTTCGCTGCGTCGCAGCGAACCAAAAAATAGGGTATTTACCCACCATGCCACTAGCTAGTGGAAACTGGCCGGTTCTCTTTCCCAAGCGACCCCCTCCCTCCTTCTCCCCCCATGCGACCCCCTCCCTCCTCTGCCTCGTTCTCTTCCAGACACGCACCACCCCCTGCCGCCCAGGCTAGGGTTTGCCTCGTCGTCCATCGCCGGCGGCCTCCGGCGGCGTGCTTGCAAGGAATCGAATGCCGCCACCCTGCCGCTCTCTTTCCCCTCCTCTACTGACCTCCCGCCCAACCGAAGGACCCCAGGCGCCACCACCAGATTTGACGCTCCCGCCTCCAACCTTGGCCGACGCGGTGCCGCTCCAGGAACGACGCCCACTCCCCGGCCGGCGGCTGCAGGTATGTTTTCCCCCTCTCTCACTTCTTCTCCCTCCTTCCCAAGCCCTACCTCCTCCCAGCCATGTCCTAGTCCTCCCTGTTTTTTTGCTTGCATTGACATGTTACAATTAGTGTTAGATATATAACAATTGTTGTTGTGGGGTGATATGGATTATATATTTTTGCCTAGTAACTGAAGTATATATTTTTGTTTGATTGAAGTATGGGTGAAAAGGCAGTATGGGATAAGGACAATGTGAAGCACTTTTGTGACATTTGTAGAGAAGAGGTTCTTGCTGGGCATAGGCCATTAGGACATTTAAATAAAGTAGGTTGGAAGAATCTTGAAGAAAAGTTTGCAGCAAAAACAGGAAGGAAGTTAGAGCATTTGCAATTCAAGAATAAATGGGATAATTTAAAAAGAAGCTACACATGTTTTATGGAGTTAAAACATGCTGCCACTGGACTTGGATGGGATGATGCTAGGAAAACTGTGGACTGTGATGATGAATGGTGGAAAGAACATCTTGCAGTAAGTGCCCTAAATTAAAAAGAAGCTACACATGTTGTCTTATTTATTTGTTGAAAGTAACTAATATTGAACATTGCATTTCAGAGGTGCAATGACCCAACCAATGGGAGGAAATGCAAGCATGTGAAGTTTAAAAAACGTGGACCAGATAACTTGTAGGCGTTGGAGGTCATGTTTGAGAGTGCCCATGTCAATGGGTCAACTGCTTCAATCCCTGCAGTTTTGTCTGACTCTAGTGATGATGAAGTAGCTATAGAAGAGAAGATTGATGACATTGGAGAGATGAAGTTGGCAGCTTTGAAGAAAAAGAAGGATAAGAAGCGCAAGGCAGCCGAGATAATTGTTGAAGAAAAGGAAGGGAAAAGCCCATTCTTAAAAGTTTTTAAGGGTACTTGTGGCAAGATAGAGTCAGCCACGGAAAAGATAGCGTCAAGTTTTGAAGCGTCATCAACTCCTCAAAACAGCCGTGTTCCAAGCATGGCTGATGCATTGAAGATGGTGAAGGACTATGGGGTGGAAGAAGGAACTGATCTCATGCATACAGCCACTTTTTTGATCATGAAGCCTGAATTTAGAGAAGTTTTTAGCTTGCTTGAAACAGACAAAGGGAGGTTTCATTTGCTACAGAAGGAACACGAAAAGGAGATGAGGAAGATGACGTAGAACTTTTTTGTTGTTATGTTGCATTATTATTTGCTTGTGTACGTGAACAACATTTGTTGGTTGTCATGCGAATTTGCTTGTGTATGTGAACAATACTTGTTGGCTATAATGTTGTATGTGAACTATCCTATTTATCTTGCTGTGTACTTATCTTGTTGCCATATTTATTTTGCTGCCTACTTATCTTGTTGTTCTATTTACGTTGCTGACATTAACCACCTTGTTGTTGTATTGTGTAGATGGATGCACGCATGGAAGGAATGGCCAAGGAGGCGCAGGATGCACTACTTCTACTGGCTGAGTTATCCAAACATGCTGCTACCCTTGGTCATTTAGGTAACCTCTACACTGAACGATATTATGGCAAAGGTGCTTATCGAGATGCTCAACAAACCGGAATTCAGTGGGTGCGGAGTGCTTAGGCCGTCCTAGATACTTTTATAAGATGTTTAGGATGACCCCAAAGGTTTTCATGGCGCTACATGATATGCTTGTCTCTACCTATGGTCTAAAGTCAACCAACAATGTTTCATCAGTCGAGTCACTTGCCATGTTTCTATGGATTGTTGGAGGCCCTCAATCATTCGCGCAGGCTGAGAACCGATTTGTTAGGTCATTATGGACAATTCATATGAAGTTTAAGGAAGTGTTATTGTGTTTGCGGAAATTAGCAAAAGATAACATCAAACCGAGAGATCCCACTTTTAGTACTGACCATGGAAAGGTTAAAGATAAGCGGTTCTGGCCTCATTTCAAAGGTGCTATTGGTGTTATAGATGGGTCACATGTCCCAGTTTCGGTGCCCCCAGATGAGGTGGTTAACCACACATGTCGTCACGGGTATACATCTCAAAATATGCTTGCTGTATGTGACTTTGACATGAGGTTTACCTTTGTGGTTGCTGGTTGGCCGGGCTCCGCACATGACACTCGAGTCCTCAACCATGCATTAACAGAATTTGCAAATCATTTTCCAGTACCTCCTAAAGGTACAAACTTTTGTTTGATGGTTGTTAAAATGTACCATATGGCCTATCTATTATTTTTGCTGTTGCTAACTTGTTTTATTTATTTTAGACAAATACTACCTCGTGGATTCCGGTTATCCAAACCGAACCGGATACCTTGCTCCTTTCAAGGGGAGTACATACCATCTTCCGGAATTCAGTCTTCGTCGGCAACGTGCACCTCAAGGGAAGTTTGAGATATTCAACTTTCTACATTCCTCCCTTCGCAATGTCATTGAGCGTGCATTTGGGGTCTTAAAGCAAAAGTGGCGCATATTGAAGGCTATGCCTAGTTTCCTGATTCGAACACAGAAGCATATCATTATTGCTTGCATGGCACTCCACAATTTCATTCGTGATAGCAAATTGAGAGATGAAGAGTTTGATAAGTGTGACGAAGATAAAGATTATATGCCTGAAGCGGGACAAGCAACGATACAACCACAAGGGGACGATGTTCTAGAGGAGGAGAACGAGGTTACCATGAATACCATTCGTGATAGGATAGAGAATGCTTTGTTTGCTGCACGAGCGACCTAGAATAGGCAAGTCCATGGAGAACCGTGTCTAGTTTGTGGATGGAGAACCATGTCGTCAACTATATGTCTTTTGTTTAATCTGTATGCCTTTTGTAGTAATCTCGTGGTATCACTTTCTAAGATGTATATATAAGGGTAATCACCGAAAAAATCCGTTCCCAAATGTCATTTGCGTGTCCGTGAGTGTACAAGTCATTGTTCTGCGATCAATTAGCATATAAAATAATCTCAGGGGCATTGCGGATAATTCCAATCGAATCTACACAATTGACAGTTGTTACAACCAAACAGCTTTCAGCTTTTCCACAGTTGTCAGCTCACATCAGCTTTCCCACAGCAGATTCCTCGCAGCTGTTTTTCAGGAATCTACAGCTCAACCAAACACAGCCTAAGACAGTCATTAGCAGTGATCTTGTTCTTCTTGCTGGAGGGATGCAACGGAGATGGAGTGCGGAGGGCACCTGCACTTACTAGCGACTGACGGCGACGACGATGGACGATGATGACTTGTTCCTCTGTCACATTTTGACACACATGCACACACACACACAAAGAAAATCATTAGCAGTGATCTTGTTCTTCTTGATAGAGGGCTGCATGGCGATGGAGTGCGATGGGCACCTGCACTTACTGGCAACTGCCACCGACAGCGAGCGATGGATGGTGTCGACTTGTTCCCCAAACTCATTTTCAACCCCACCTTGAATCTCTTGTACGTGCAAGTTGAGAAGCTACAATAACCTGACGTGTACGACAAATATCACAAAATTCGCTCACATAAACTGCAACTTTGAACACGAATCTAAGAAGATACATTTCACCAACCTCAAAGCTGATAGTCAGAATGAAACTCCATCGTCGATGCGCATCTTTTTCATGTAGAGTTTGTCTTGAATCGAGGCATATTTGTGTTGATTGAAAGAGGATAAGCATGTTTGAGTGAGGAGAGAGAAGGAGTTCATCTTCCTCACGTACAGAGAACACTGCATCAAATAAATTGTACACAGAACACTACCATCTACATATAAATCTCTATACCTGCATCAAAATGTAAAACTTGAAACACAAAAATTATGGGGAACAACAAGATCAAGTTAGTCCTCAAACTACACTTCGAGTGGTTGCTTCTGTGCGACAATCTGAAAAAACAAGCACAAAAAAGTTCCAACTTTAACCACAAATCTGAGAAGATATAGTTTACCAACTACGAAGCCGATGGTCAGAATGGAACTCTATCGTCGATGCACATCTTTTTTATGTAGAGCTTGACTAGATTTGAAACTTGTATGTGCTAATCACAAGTGGTTTGGATGAACGCGTTTAAGAGAGGAGAGAGAAAGGGGAAGAGGAGACAACATTGTGTAGGGGTTCGTAGCATGGAAAACAAAAATTTTCTATCGCATACAAACAAACAAGCCAAGATCTATCTACTAGATTGTAGCAACGAGTCGATGGAATAACTTACCCTTGAAGATTCCAAAGCGGTTAACGAGAGCAGATTCTCGTGGGTGATGTAGTCGTACTCTTTCCGATCTCAAGATCGCGTAGACGATCCTTCCGGCGCCACGTTCCGGCAGCGCTCCCGCAGTCGATCACACGTTCGGTACTCGACGAAGACCTTCCTCTCCCTTGTTCCAGCAGGCAGCGGAGGTTGTAGCACTCTCCTCGCGATTCCGGCAGCACAACGGCGTGGTACCGGAAGTAGAGGGGAGATCCCGCAGGGCTTCGCCTTAAGCCGGTGCGAGTATGGTGGAGCTTATGAGAGAGGCTATTAGTGGTCTAGTAATTAGACACACCAATTAGAAGGCTCTAATCCGAAGGCTAGTGCAATTAGAAGCTCTAAACCGAAATAGCTCTAAACCGGGGTTTAGATCTAGGGTTTAGTTTAGAGGATAGGAACTTGTGTGTGTTGGGAGGGGTAGCCCTGCCCCTCCCTTTATAGGTGGGAGGGCCGGCGGCCAAGGGGAGGGAGGGGAGTCCCTCCCCAACTCGGCCTAGGTGGGGCGCCGGCTTGGGGAGGAGGACTCCTCCCTCAAGTCGGTTTCCTCCTCTCCTCCCACTTTCCAAAACTGCCGTTTGACTTTCAAACTAGCCGTTTGACTTTTCAATTTAGGATTCAATTTAATCCTTTATTTTGGGACAGCAAGAACACTTAGTACATGATGCAATCATTCCATCTTACAATGACACATTCATGTACCCTTCCCCCCCCCCCCCGGAGTGCCGGACAATCCGGAACCTTCTAGAATGTTCCCGATGAAAACACCGGAACCATTCCCCAACTCCGAAACGGGACTTTCCTTATATGAATCTTATTCTCCGGACCATTCCGGATCACCTCGTGATATCCCTGATCCCATCCGAGACTCCGAACAACATTCGGTCTCTTTCTCATAATACCATAACTACTCAAAACAACGTCGAATCCTTAAGTGTGTCTCCCTACGGTTCGTGAATTATGCGGACATGATCGAGACACTTCTCCGAACAATAACCAATAGAGGAATCTGGAAATTCATATGGCTCCCACATATTTCTACGATTACTTTGCGATCGAATGAACCACTTACATACGATACCAATTTCCCTTTGTCTCACGATATGTTACTTATCCGAGGTTATGATCGTCGGTATCTCTGCATACCTAGTTCAACCTCGTTACTGATAAGTACTCTTTTCTCGTTCCCGTGATATGTGATCCCTTGTGACCAAGTCACATGCTTGCAAGCTAATTGGATGACATTCCACCGAGAGGGCCCAGAGTATATCTATCCGTCATGTGGATGGACAAATCCCACTCTTGATCCATGTGTCTCAACCAATACTTTCCAAACACTCAATGCCACCTTTATAACCACCCTGTTACGGTGTGGTGTTTGATGTCATCAAAGCATCCATCCAGTAAAGGTGATATGCATGATCTCATGGTCGAAGGAATCAGGTTACTATGTATCAGAAAGCATATAGCAATTGAACTATTGAAATGACTTGATCTTTATGCTACGCTTGTCTATAGGAGTATGTCCACCATATCATTCTCCTAATGATATGATCTTGTTGTTGATAACATCTCAATGTTCATGATAGAGAAACCACAATCATCAATCAACCAACAAGCTAGTGAAGTATAGAGGCTATACTAGGGACTTCAAATTAAGT
This sequence comes from Avena sativa, assembly GCA_916181665.1. NCBI lineage: Eukaryota > Viridiplantae > Streptophyta > Magnoliopsida > Poales > Poaceae > Avena > Avena sativa. The sequence goes on from OV702289.1 coordinate 5,397,714, forward strand.
TTACAAATCACACAAGTATTAACGGTTTCCTTGTTTAATACTATTATAGCATGAATGTAAACATTTATCATAAACACAAAGATATAATAATAACTACATTTATTATTGCCTCTAGGGCATATCTCCAACAGTCTCCCACTTGCACTAGAGTCATCTAATCTAGATTACATGGTAATATACCGAACACCCATGGCAGTTTGGTGTTGGTCATGTTTTGCCCTCGGGAGAGGTTTAGTCAACGGATCCGCCACATTCAGATCTGTGTGTACTTTGCAAATCTTTATATCCCCATCCTGGATATGTTCTCGAATAGCGTGAAAACGTAGCTTGATATGCTTCAGCTTCTTGTGTGACCTTGGTTCTTGCGCATTGGCTATGGCGCCCATGTTATCACAGTAGATAGACATTGGGTCCAGCGCACTAGGAACCACACCCAGCTCTGTAATGAACTCTTTCATCCATATCGCTTCTTGTGAAGCCTCTGAAGCAGCCATGTATTCCGATTCAGTTGAAGATCTCGCCACAACGCTTTGCTTTGCACTCCTCCAGCTAACTGCTGCACCATTCAAAATAAATACGTATCCGGATTGTGATTTAGAATCATCCGGATTGGTGTTCCAACTAGCATCGGTGTAACCATTAACAACGAGCTGTTCATCACCTCCATAAGAAAGAACCATATCCTTAGTTCTTCTCAAGTACTTAAGGATGTTTTTGACCGCTGTCCAATGATCCACTCCTGGATCACTTTGATATCTGCTAGTTAAACTAACAGCATATGCAATGTCGGGTCTAGTACATAGCATGGCATACATTAGAGATCCTATGGCTGAGGCATAGGGAGTCTTACTCATCCTTTCTCTATCTTCTGCCGATGTCGGACTTTGAGTTTTACTCAAGGTCGTATTGGGCAACATGGGCAAGAACCCTTTCTTGCTTTCTTCCATTCCAAACCTCTTTAGAACTTTGTCCAAATATGTACTCTGTGACAATGATATTTGGCGTTTCGATCTATCTCTATAAATCTTTATGCCTAATATGTAAGCTGCTTCGCCAAGATCCTTCATTGAAAAACTATTATTCAAATATTCCTTGACACTATTAAGAAGGTCTACATCATTCCCAATCAACAATATGTCATCCACATACAGTATTAAGAATGCTACAGAGCTCCCACTCACTTTCTTGTAAATACAAGCTTCTCCATAAGTTTGTATAAAACCAAAACTTTTGATTACCTTATCAAAACGTTGATTCCAACTTCGGGATGCTTGCTTCAATCCATAGATGGACCGTTGAAGTTTGCATACCTTGTTAGCATCTTTAGGATCGACAAAACCTTTAGGTTGCATCATATACAACTCTTCATCAATGTCTCCATTGAGGAATGCTGTTTTGACATCCATCTGCCATATTTCATAATCATAATACGCAGCGATTGCTAACATAATCCTCACAGACTTTAGCTTCGCTACCGGTGAGAAAGTCTCATCGTAGTCAACTCCTTGAATTTGTCGAAACCCTTTTGCGACAAGTCGAGCTTTATAGACAGTAACATTACCATCAGCATCTGTTTTCTTCTTGAAAATCCATTTGTTCTCGACAGCCTTCCGGCCATCCGGTAAGTCCACCAAAGTCCATACTTGGTTTTCGTACATGGATCCAATCTCGGATTTCATGGCTTCTTGCCATTTATTGGAATCTGGGCTCATCATTGCTTCCTCATATGTCTCGGGGTCATCGGTGTTGTCCACCAACATGGCACTCATAACGGAATCATACCAATCTGGAGTGGTACGAGTTCTCGTTGACCTTCGAGGCTCTGTAGCAACTTCAACCGAAGTTTCATGATCACCATCATTAGCTTCCTCTCTTATTGGTGTAGGCACCACAGGAACTTCTTCCGGTGCTGCGCTACTCGCAATTTCGAGAGAAGGTTCGACAACCTCGTCGAGTTCTACCTTCCTTCCAGTCACTTCTTTCGAGAGAAATTCCTTCTCTAGAAAGGATCCATTCTTGGCAACGAATATTTTGCCTTCGGATCTATGATAGAAGGTATACCCAATAGTTTCCTTCGGGTATCCTATGAAGACGCATTTTTCCGCTTTGGGTTCAAGCTTGTCCGGCTGTAACTTCTTTACATAGGCTTCACATCCCCAAACTTTAAGGAACGACAATTTAGGTTTCTTCCTAAACCATAATTCATACGGTGTCGTTTCAACGGATTTAGACGGTGCCCTATTTAAAGTGAATGCGGCTGTTTCTAATGCATAACCCCAAAATGATAGCGGTAAATCTGTAAGTGACATCATAGACCGAACCATATCTAAGAGAGTTCGATTACGACGTTCGGACACACCATTACGCTGTGGTGTTCCCGGCGGTGTCAATTGTGAAAGTATTCCGCACTTCTTTAAATGCTCGCCAAACTCGTAACTTAGATATTCACCTCCACGATCAGAACGTAGAAATTTAATCTTCTTGTTACGTTGATTCTCTACCTCACTTTGAAACTCCTTAAACTTCTCGAAAGTTTCGGACTTATGTTTCATGAAATAGATATACCCATATCTACTCAAGTCATCCGTGAAGGTAAGAACATAACGATAACCACCGCGCGAAGCTACACTCATTGGACCACACACATTGGTATGTATGATTTCCAATAAGTCCGTAGCTCGCTCCATCATACCAGAAAATGGAGTCTTAGTCATTTTACCCATCAGACATGCTTCGCATCTTTCAAGTGATTCAAAATCAAGTGATTCAAGAAGTCCATCGGAATGGAGTTTCTTCATACGTTTCACTCCGATGTGACCAAGACGACAGTGCCACATATAGGTCAAATTATCGCTTGATTTCAAACGTTTAGCTTCAATATTGTTGATATGTGTATTTCCACTATCGAGATTCAATAAGAATAGACCATCTATCAAAGGTGCATGTGCGTAAAACATATTACTCATATAAATCGAACAACCATTATTCTCTGATTTAAACAAGTAACCGTCTCGCAATAAACAAGATCCTGATATAATGTTCATGCTTAACGCAGGTACTAAATAACAATTATTTAAGTATAAAACTAATCCCGATGGTAGATGAAGAGGTAGCGTGCCGACCGCGATCACATCAACCTTTGATCCGTTTCCCACGCGCATCGTCACCTCGTTCTTCGCTAGCTTCCGTTTATTCTGCAGCTCCTGTTTCGAGTTACAAATATGAGCAACCGAACCAGTATCAAATACCCAGGCACTACTACGAATGCTAGTGAGATACACATCAATAACATGTATATCAGATATACCTTTCTTCTTGATGTTGCCGTTCTTCAAATCCGCCAAGTACTTTGGGCAATTCCGCTTCCAGTGACCTACTCCCTTGCAGTAAAAGCACTCAGTATCAGGCTTAGGTCCAGCCCTGGTCTTCTTCATCGGCGTGGTAGCTTTCTTACCACCCTCTTTGAAGTGTCCCTTTTTCTTAGACTTGCCTTTCTTGAATTTGGTGGTCTTATTGACCAACAACACTTGGTGCTCTTTCTTGATCTCCACTTCTGCAGATTTTAACATGGCAAAGAGTTCTGGCAACGTCTTGTTCATGTTCTGCATGTTGTAGTTCATCACAAAGTTCTTGTAACTTGGTGGTAGTGATTGGAGGACACGGTAAATCCCCAAAGCATTAGGAATCACTATACCCAAGCTTTGAAGTTTGTTTGCGTGCCCAGACATCTTAAGCACATGCTCACTGACGGAGCTGCCCTCTTCCATCTTGCAGTTAAAGAACTTTTCAGAAGCTTCATAACTTTCAATTGCCGCATGAGTCTCAAAAATCAATTTGAGATCCTCGACAATATCATATGGGTCTGATTCCTCAAACCTTTTCTGAAGCTCCGATTCCAAACCATACAAGATAGCACACTGAACTATGGAGTACTGATTCTTCCGAGCGAGGTAAACATTCTTTACTTCATCGGGAGCATCAGCTGCAGGTGGGTCACCCAGCGGTGCATCCAGCACATAGGTCAAATTACCAGCTGTGAGGACAATCCTCAAATTGCGGAACCAATCCGCGAAGTTGCTTCCATTGTTTTTCAACTTTTCTTTCTCTAGGAACGCATTAAAATTGATGGTAGGGGCTGCCATTGATCTACAACATATTTGCAATAATTTTAGACTAAGTTTATGACAAATTGAGTTCAAATTAATAATTAAATTAAACTAGGTGAACTCCCACTCAAAACAATATCCCTTACATTGTTTTAGTGATCACACGAACCAAATCCACCATATCAACACCGATCATCACGAGAGTTGACATAGTTTCAATGGCGAACAATCGACATGTTCATCACATCTACTATATGATTCATGCTTTACCTTTCGGTGATCCGTGTTCCTGAGACCATGTCTGTACATGCTAGGCTCGTCAAGATCAAACCTTAGTTACCGCATAAGCAAATCTGTCTTGCTTACGTTGTATTTACTCGTGGAATCTAACACACCCGATCATCACGTGGTGCTTCGAAACAACAAGTTTTAGCAACGGTGCATACTAAGGGTGAACACTTTAGAACTTGAAATTTTGTGCATGAGGGATCATCTTATAATGCTACCGTCGTCTACTAAGCAATACAAGATGCATAAAGGATTAACATCACATGCAATTCATAATATGTGATATGATATGGCCTTTCTTCTCATGCTTCCGATCTCCATCTTCAAGCACGAACATGATCTCCATCATCACCGGGATTGCATCAAGGTCCATGGCGCTCCTCCATGGTTGTCATCCACCAGCTTCAACTATTACAACTACTTTGAATAGACACGCAGGTCTTAACAGAAATTAAAGACAACCATATGGCTCCTGCCGGTTGCCGACTTACAATAAGGAACATTGCATACATCAAATATAATCACAATCATGGCCATATCACATCACTGCACACCCCTGCAAAACAAAGTTAAACGCCTCTACTTTCTTTGCATATTTTACGTGGTTTGGGGCTTTCAATAAGTGTCGTTCTAACTTACGAACAAGAACCACAACATTGATACTAGCATTGTTGATCACCCGTTGTAAATTGGATCTTAACTATGCTAGGAGAAACAGGCACCCGCAAAGCCACTTATGCAATACAAGTTGCATGTCAAGCGTGGAGCAAGTCTCATGAACGATGTCATGTAAGGTTAGCCCGGGCCGCTTCATCCCAACATACCGCAAGATGCAAAGTACACAAGAAGTAATCGACAATAAAAGCATCAATGCCCACAATGACCATTGTGTTCTACTCGTGAAACAGATCTACATATAGACACGGCTCTGATACCACTGTAGGGGTTCGTAGCATGGAAAACAAAAATTTTCTATCGCATACAAACAAACAAGCCAAGATCTATCTACTAGATTGTAGCAACGAGTCGATGGAATAACTTACCCTTGAAGATTCCAAAGCGGTTAACGAGAGCAGATTCTCGTGGGTGATGTAGTCGTACTCTTTCCGATCTCAAGATCGCGTAGACGATCCTTCCGGCGCCACGTTCCGGCAGCGCTCCCGCAGTCGGTCACACGTTCGGTACTCGACGAAGACCTTCCTCTCCCTTGTTCCAGCAGGCAGCGGAGGTTGTAGCACTCTCCTCGCGATTCCGGCAGCACAACGGCGTGGTACCGGAAGTAGAGGGGAGATCCCGCAGGGCTTCGCCTTAAGCCGGTGCGAGTATGGTGGAGCTTATGAGAGAGGCTATTAGTGGTCTAGTAATTAGACACACCAATTAGAAGGCTCTAATCCGAAGGCTAGTGCAATTAGAAGCTCTAAACCGAAATAGCTCTAAACCGGGGTTTAGATCTAGGGTTTAGTTTAGAGGATAGGAACTTGTGTGTGTTGGGAGGGGTAGCCCTGCCCCTCCCTTTATAGGTGGGAGGGCCGGCAGCCAAGGGGAGGGAGGGGAGTCCCTCCCCAACTCGGCCTAGGTGGGGCGCCGGCTTGGGGAGGAGGACTCCTCCCTCAAGTCGGTTTCCTCCTCTCCTCCCACTTCCCAAAACTGCCGTTTGACTTTCAAACTAGCCGTTTGACTTTTCAATTTAGGATTCAATTTAATCCTTTATTTTGGGACAGCAAGAACACTTAGTACATGATGCAATCATTCCATCTTACAATGACACATTCATGTACCCTTCCCCCCCCCCCCCCCCCCCCCCCCGGAGTGCCGGACAATCCGGAACCTTCTAGAATGTTCCCGATGAAAACACCGGAACCATTCCCCAACTCCGAAACGGGACTTTCCTTATATGAATCTTATTCTCCGGACCATTCCGGATCACCTCGTGATATCCCTGATCCCATCCGAGACTCCGAACAACATTCGGTCTCTTTCTCATAATACCATAACTACTCAAAACAACGTCGAATCCTTAAGTGTGTCTCCCTACGGTTCGTGAATTATGCGGACATGATCGAGACACTTCTCCGAACAATAACCAATAGAGGAATCTGGAAATTCATATGGCTCCCACATATTTCTACGATTACTTTGCGATCGAATGAACCACTTACATACGATACCAATTTCCCTTTGTCTCACGATATGTTACTTATCCGAGGTTATGATCGTCGGTATCTCTGCATACCTAGTTCAACCTCGTTACTGATAAGTACTCTTTTCTCGTTCCCGTGATATGTGATCCCTTGTGACCAAGTCACATGCTTGCAAGCTAATTGGATGACATTCCACCGAGAGGGCCCAGAGTATATCTATCCGTCATGTGGATGGACAAATCCCACTCTTGATCCATGTGTCTCAACCAATACTTTCCAAACACTCAATGCCACCTTTATAACCACCCTGTTACGGTGTGGTGTTTGATGTCATCAAAGCATCCATCCAGTAAAGGTGATATGCATGATCTCATGGTCGAAGGAATCAGGTTACTATGTATCAGAAAGCATATAGCAATTGAACTATTGAAATGACTTGATCTTTATGCTACGCTTGTCTATAGGAGTATATCCACCATATCATTCTCCTAATGATATGATCTTGTTGTTGATAACATCTCAATGTTCATGATAGAGAAACCACAATCATCAATCAACCAACAAGCTAGTGAAGTATAGAGGCTATACTAGGGACTTCAAATTAAGTTTACAAATCACACAAGTATTAACGGTTTCCTTGTTTAATACTATTATAGCATGAATGTAAACATTTATCATAAACACAAAGATATAATAATAACTACATTTATTATTGCCTTTAGGGCATATCTCCAACACATTGCACATGTTACTGCACTCGTGCGCTCGTCCCGAGTCTAGCCCGCTGGAAATGGTCGATTCGAGCATTGTCGTTGATCTAGCTCCAAACTGCTTTACGGTTCGCACTGGCCACGATGCAAGCCTCGTGTAGGCAACCAATCTAGCCAAAAACTGTGCCAGCAGGCATGTTCGGAGGTCATGCAGGCTACCAAACGGGTCCTTTTGCTGCTGGGAGACTCTAATCCTTCTGCAAGCTTTTTTACTTTATTTTTCTCTTTTAAGCTATGTGCATCTTTGATGTCTAGATTTAATCTTTATATTATATTATTGCAAAGTCCGAATATATTTAGTACAGTAGCATTTTATACTAATTTATTTCCTTTATCAAAAAATTAAGATGTTAACATGCAGAGAGCAATGGCGGCCAAGTTAATTTTTGGTTACTCCCGGATTGATAGCCTAATCATTACGGATAGTGTTTTTTTGGCTCCTGAGCTGTAGTGATACTTTTGTTTATAACAATTCAAAAGCCATTATTTATAACTTTTCAAATAAGATGTAAAAATAAATTCTAGGCATAGTCAATACTGTACCCTATAAGCATGAAAAATCGCAACCCAAAATTGTTTTTTAGCGAAATTGAAAATTTATCGATTAAGGCATAAACATGCCATCCATAGTGCAAGCTTTGCCTAATAATATGTAGTCCATGGCGGAGGCAGACCTTTATATTATGGGATACACAAAAATGACAAAATCTAAAAAAATTATAGATGTAAAACTATGTACACTTAGATCCACACTTTTTTCTTTTTTGTGTAGCTCATTATACAAAGTTTTCAACTTGTTTTTTGCATGTTTGTGACATAAATCATTGGCTACAACCCAGAATTTTTTCAGAATTGTTTTGAAACTCAAAAATATGATTTTCGATTTTTCCAGGATCCCTAGTGTCGTGTGCACCAAATCTTCACTCGAACCAATTCATGTGCACCAAATCTTCACTCCAACCAATTCATGTGCAAATTATAGTCACACGACTTTAGCCTAGTCTCATTCTTGGAGTTCACCGAGGAGAGGAGAAATGGCATCCCCGTTTCCCTTGGCGTCACGAGGACCGGCAGTATCAGCAACTGAATCTTGTTCATCCGGCACTGGCATCATGAGAAATTCCAAAAGTTGTTCCGCAGGAGTGTCATCCAACTCTTCAGGCTCCCCTGTAATAACACAAGAACCACGATCGATGTTTATGGTAGCAGCAGAAAATTAAAATCTGTAAGCGGAAGACAAGCTTGGAAACCGAAGAATCTCTCTCAACTCTCCAGAATTTCCACATGACTCGGTAGTCACAGGATCGTGCAGAGTTCAGAGTACAGTCGCAAAACATCACCTACAATCTCCTTCCATTTTTCTTTACCAGCAGCATAGTATGTAACTTTGTGTGTCCAAAACTATGATGGATCCTCAGACAATTGCTAACAGGCCGGCTAATCAGTGAGTTGAAAACTTTAACTCACGGGTGTAATTGGCCAACCAATATAAACATAAAGATAACAAGTAAAGAGGAAGTTGAGAGATCGGGATATCACCAGGTAGCATATAATACATCTCTCCAGTTACATGAACATCCAATTCAGCAGCGGCCGGTTCAGTTGGTGGAGTATCTTCGAGAGGAATACCGAGAGCAGACAGCCTGCACAACTACAAATTAGTACGCTGAAGACACGGGCAGCGACAAGTTATTTGTAGGCACTCACCATCCTCGCTCCGGCCAGGAGAGGTCGGCCTCGTTGGGCAGCTCCAGTACAAAGGCCTCGTCTCCGGCGTCGGCCGGCCGCTGGTCGCCTCCCAAGAGGCTAGGGTTTCTGTCGGATCAGGCAGAAGCATGGACGATAAGTAATACGCAAATCAGGGTTTTCTTAGGGTACAGTACAGAGAAATTAGGAGTGAACCGTTGATGATCCATGAGGTCGCCTCTGATTTTTGAGGTTGCACAGGACTGCTAGCTGGGGGGTGAGGTTGCAGGCACAGACGAAATGCAGAGAGGACAGGAGAGGAGAGGATAATGCAAAAACAGATGCTGCCGTGGCTCGCCATTGGCGCGCCTCTGGATCACCATTGTTTAATTCCATCAATTATTGTGGCGACAACTCTGGTGGCAAGCAAAGACGAAAACACCGGTTGTTGGTACTGAACAGCTTTTTTATCTATTTATGCATGTGACCAGCTTAAGATTATACCAAGTCAAATGTTCCTGTACCAGTCGAATCTTGCTCGGCGTTGTTAGATGCATAAAACAAGTTTCGCGGAACAAAATGTTATCAGTTAGATCATCATCATCATAAGATAAGATGTGAGTAGGTATAATCGTGGCCTCGCAGGATTGGTTTTAACATATTGAAGGAAAAACAAGTTGTATGCAGTTGAACTGTACTAGTCATTGACATATATTAGAACTTGCATAGTGAAATTCAAGGTGCTTCGGTGTTGTTCCTCCCTCACTTTGTACTTTTTGTGTAAGTTACATTTTGTCTATCTAAGTCTCAATCTTGGCACGCACACTGCATACGACCTCTACATGCATGATTTATGGCATTTTTTTATTTAGTAACTTTTTATTTCACTGTTCATTCGGGGTTAGGAGTACATATGTTCTAAAAAGGGAATTGCGGTAACAAACCTATTTGGTGCCATGGTAACAGAAAACCTGACTATTATTGCAGATTCTTTACCAAAATACTGATTTTTAGGTATTGCAGTAACAAATACCACAAATGCACAAATTTAAGTCAATTGACAGCACTTATGACCTGCCGAGCTTGCTTTTTGTAGTCCACGTCGGATCCAACCGGATTAACACTAGGGTTTTGTGGATGTAAACTGGAATCATGTGTGTGCGTGCCATACCTGCTTATACAGGCATATTAATCAATTGTATGTGACACTACATTTCATACATTCTATATAACGATAATGTGTGTCCCCGGTGTGCCCCTGAAAGGGAAGGCAATCACAACATTACAGAAATATGGCTCAGAATATAAAACACATTACAGAAATTTATAGCATGCTGACTAATGCAAGTGATCGATCAGTTCTAGTGAGATGTAAACAAGATGGTCATAACTATTGTCAATTGGCTTAAATTTCAAGATTTGTGATATTTATTATTCCATTATCTGAAAATTGGTGTTTCGTTAAAAACCTCTAGTACTCGGGGTTTCTGTTTGACGAGGTTTAATCTCGTCAATGCCCATTGTTATGGACTTGGATTTTGGAGAAGATGGGGATGCTGGAGATCGTGGCACGGTTAACAGACAAGCAATCAGGGGACACGAGATTTACCCAGGTTCAGGCCCCCGGAGGGAAAACCCTACTCCTGCTTGTCTGCTCTTGATTACGGCGGAACCGAAGGTTACAGGGTGCGCAGATTCGATCTGGCGTGGATGCGTGTGCGAAAGTATGAGTCGAGAGATCTAGGACGTGCCCTCCTGGCCTTTATATAGACTTAGGCAGGTCTCGGACATAGTCCTAGTCGGTTACAAGTTCTAGGGTTTTACCCCTTTGAATTTCCTATCTCCGCTAGTCTTGCTCTCCAAGGATCCGAAGGCGTCATGGGCCTTGGCCATCCGAAAATCTTCATGGGCCAGCGTATATCTGCCGTGGGCCTTTCTTGGGCTGGACTAGGTATGCTGAAGTCACGTACCCGTAGGGTATAACCATGTCAGTAGCCCCCGAGTGATCAGTCGAATCGTAGATTCGGCTAAGGACTCTTCCATCTTTCGGGTGCGACTATACTTTAATAGTATATATGCGTAGGGATTGTTGATGCGTGTGCCTGACTCACCCGACGGATCAGGGCCAGTTAACTGTCTTAGGACGAAACGACACGATCTTCTTCAGGTTCGGGTCCCTCAACCCGGACCTGGAACATATGCTGGCGTAATTCGACTCAGGCCACGGAGGACTTACAGGAGTGGAATTCCAATGATTTTAATTGGTGTACCCAACGCGTCCGTCGGGATTTTTCATCGTACCTGCTGGTACGGCTTCATACTAGCAGAGCGCAGTCAGGTGCGTTGCCAGGCCATCAGATGATATCTGTAGGTCTTATCTTTGTGTCGAAGACACATCATCCGAATGTTTGTCACCGCGGAGGTGCTTCGGGTGGCCAAGGAGATTGTCGCTCACTTGCGTTTTGTTGGGGCAGAGTTGCCAAAAAAGTTTTTGCGTGCTGATCCGGAAGATCGCAGTCGAAGATTTCATAGGGTGCGCGACCAGCGCTCCCTATGGGAGTAGCCCCCAAGTGTCTGTTCGAGTCGTAGACTCGAACGGAGACTTTATTTCAAGCATTGTTTCAGTTGTTAAGTCCGCAGGACTCGAAAATTTTCGGATGCTTAAATCCATCCTCCCTATGGGAGTAGCCCCCGAGTCCGTAGTGGAGTCGTAGACTCGACGTAGGACTCAGAGAAGTAATTTTGTCCTTATTTGTTTGTCGGGTGCGCTGCCAGCGCTCCTGATAGGAGTAGCCCCCGGGTATTTAGTCGAATCGTAGATTCGAGTGAATACTCTTAGTTGTGGAGCCGAAGTTGGTGCTAGTATAGCTTTTGATGACGTTAGTGCTGACGATCGATGACCTCAAGCGTCTGCTACGCCAGAGATGACTTGACTGGACGAAGCGTGGGTCCCACTTCCTGACTTTGAATTGACCGGTCACGCGCGGCGTGGAGATGATTACGGCGTCTCCTCGATTTCCGCGCGTAGTGGACGACGTGGTAACGACGGTTCGTTGTGATGCTGACACGTGTACGGCCAGATCTACCGTTGGCGTTAGGTCTTCTCGATGGACGGACAGCGTGCGTCGTCCTCGCTGTTATAATCCTTGGTGAAATCGTGGTTTGTTTTTCACCGCACCAGTTCATCTGTTCACTGCCTCCTTGTTCTTGAGCTATTCTTGATGCGCGCTGAGAGTTTCCTCCACATTTCCTTATTTCTTTCTTCGTTGGCAACGCCACCACCGCCGTAGCGCCATGGGGAAGGCGAAGAAGTCTTCATCTGTGGTTGGGACCAGCGCCGCCGGAGGCAAGAAGGGCACCACCTCTACTCGTGTCATCGATGGTGGCTGGCGGCGATCAGAGACGCGGGAGAGCGATCTCCGCAAACTGCGTGAGCGGGGCCTGATCCCGCAAGATACGACGGCCGTGAGACTCCCCGGCAATGAGGTAATTCCCCGTCCCCCATCTGGGTACCGGGTTATGTTTGTTGCCTTCGTGATTCGCGGGTTTTCTTTTCCGGTCCACGACTTCCTCCGTGGACTGCTCTTCTTCTATGGGGTTCAACTCCATCATGTGTCTCCCAACTCTCTTCTCCACATTGCGTGTTTTATCACATTGTGCGAGTGTTGGCTTGGCATTGAGCCGCACTTTGGCCTCTTCCGGAAGCTTTATTCCGTGAAGAGGCAATCTGGTTCGGATGGTGTGTATCCCATTGGGGGTTTCATCATCTCCCTCAATCCCAATTTTCAATTCTTCTCCTTTTCCATGTCCGAATCTGTCAAGTACTGGCGGAGGCGATGGTTTTACATCCGCGACTCCGTATTGCCTGGGCAAGATTTTGGTCTTGTTCCCTTTGACCCTTCTCAAAAGATTATGAAGAAGAGGTCTTGGAAGAACCAAATCCTAGACGGTGAGGTGGCGGAAATAGAGGCCCTTTACCGTTGGGTGGAGGAGCTCCAACTGATTCCTGAGAAGGAGGTGAACGGCGTGGACATCATCCGGACGTTTCTTGAGCGTCGGGTGCAGCCTCTCCAAGCGAGGGCGCACCCGATGTTTCTTTATTCTGGGCGCCGTGACCCGACGAGGGTTTCGAGTGAGAAAATCTCCGAGGGGAATCTTGACAAGGATCTTCGCGTGCTGCTGAAGTTCAAGGCCGGAGAAGAAATCCTGGGGAAGTCGCTGACTCCTCCCTTTTCTTCGATGTTGGTCATGCTGAAGGTGTAGATTTGTGCATGTAGTGCTCCCCCTTTTTTGTTGAGTGTGTGTTTGCTTCCTTTGTTTGCTAACAAAGTTCCTTTTTCATCTTGTAGAGCTTCAAAGTGCCGGGCATGGTACCACCATTGCCCGAAAGGTATCCGAATGCCCCGGATAATGAAGTGGTTGATTCCATGTCCGAGCTTCCTTCGGCGCGATCTCCGGCGGAGGATGCCGACGAGTCGAGTGAGGACCATACGCGCAAGCGATCACGGAGCTCGAGCGAGTCTTCGGATGCCTCAACTCCTCCGACTCCCAGAAATCCTCTAGGCCTTGAGCGTCATAGTGATGGTCATGGAGGTTCTTCCTCTCCCCTTCCTGCCATTCCTGTGCGAGCTGTTGCTCCGCACCCGCCAACAAAGCGGAAGAAGGAAGAAAAGAAGGAGGAGAAGAAGGAAGAGAAGAAATAGGAGAAGAGGGCCCGAAGGGCTTCTCCTATCTTCGACCTGAGCGCATTGGGCTCATAAGTTTTCTTATTGTACTATTGTCCTTTTCCCTTCATGATTTTCTTGCACTTGTGCTGATTGATTTGTATGCAGGCAATCCTCCGACGGCTCTAGTGATGGTGTGCGGGAGATGATGGGGGAGTCGAACATTGCGTCGCCTCCTCCTCAGACGGTGGCGACTTCGGGTGGCGCCGCTCCAGCTCCTCCTGTGCGGGAGGGGTTGGCGGTTGCGCCTCAAAATTTCGCAGGCGGGCCTTCGAGGTCGCCATCGGAGGACGTAAGTTTTCCCGCTTCATGTCACGGGGGGAAGCCCCCGAGTGTCTTCGTGTGCTGATGTTGTTTTTGCTTCTTTGTGTTGGGCGTAGCCCCCAAGTCCTGTTCTTTACTGCTATTGCCTTTGTCTGCAGCCTTTTGTCCAAGAGGCCAAGCGGCTGGTGGAGGAACGCCTGACGCTGGGGGCGAAACTGCGGCAGCTTCAAGGTATTCGTCTGCCTTTTAGTACCTCTTTTGTTTTATCCTGTCCTGTTCTTTGACACTTGCTTGTCTTAAATGCAGAGGAGCATAATGACTCTCTCCGTGAAGTTGACGCTCTTAAAAAGAGCCTTGGCCAATCGGAGCAGAAAGCCGAAGCCGCCGTTGGCGCAAAAGAGCGCCTTGAGCTGGAGCTGTCGAAGGCAGCCGAAGCGAAGGAGCGTCTGCAGCAGGAGGCCGCAGATCGTGAGGAGCAACTGGCCACCGTTGCGGCTGCTCGTGAAAGAGGGGTGGCGGCGAAGCTCATGGCTGCTGCCAAGGCTATTTCGGGTGAGTGCTGGATTTTTGTACTTGTTTTTTTTCTACGGGTCTTCTTCTATGCTGCCTTTCTTCATGTTTTTCTTCATTTTTGTCTCAGATGCCGCAGGCATCGAGTTCGACCGCGGTGCTCTGGAGCACGGGAGTGCTCTGGATGATGCCACTGTGGCGGTCGAAGACCGCTGCGGCACCATCGTCAACTCCCTTGCCAAGGCGAAAGAGGTCCTTGGTCGCTTCTACCAGGAGCTCTTCCCGAAGGGCGCAACCCTTGAAGATGTGGATGCCCTGGCAGAGGCTCTGTCAGCCGAAGCGCCTGCGGCGTATAAGCGTAAGCAGAAGGGCATCGGCGCGTCTGTTGGGCTGGCGATGGCCATGGCGGCTGGGGCGGAGCTGGACTTGCCCCAGATCACCTCTCGGATGCCGACGGCTGCGGATGGATCAGAGGTAGCCTTCGCTGCCTACTCCGCTCGCTGCAGACGATATGGGCCCAAGCTCATTGACTTGCTGTCTGAGTACGCACTGCGGCAGTAGGGCGAGGCCAAAGCTAGGCAGTCTGGCTCTGAGGCGACTCAGTGTCCTGCGCCCTAGGCATAGTAGATGTAGGGTAGTGTGTAGTTTACTTTTGTTGTACATATCTTTTGTAGTACCATCCTTGTGCCACGCTGTGGCTTTTATATATTTAATGAATTCCTCCGAGTTGTGCTCTATCCTTGGCTGAATGTCTGTGTACCTTCTTTTTTCTGCTGCTATAGGTTCCTTCGGGTGCTGACCCGGTTGACACTTCATCCGCAAAGCCCTTGCAACCATCGTTGGATGATTCCTCGCAGCTCGCTTTCCTTCGAGATCGCGTGCGCAACTTGGAGAGGGAATTGCTCGGGTTACGCGGTCGTGCCGACGTTTGGAAATCCAAGGCGGATCGTGGCGCAGCCAGAGAGGAGTACTTGATGGCGGAGCTGGGTCGGCTGTCCGAGCAATTGCAGTGTAAGTTAATCCTTCTTTCGGGCTGTAGCTCAGTTCTTCGGATGAGCCTGCTGGCCTTATCCTTGTCTTATGCGGTTGTCGCAGGTGCGAATCTTGCTCTGAGGGAGGAAAAAGAGCGTGTCGCTGTTCGGGTCAACTGCTTGACTCAACAGGACATGGAGGCCGGCGGCTTCTTCTGGATGGATCGCGATCGCGCCCTGGTTCTGGCGACGGTGCAGGATCGTGTTCATCAAGTTTCGCGGGTGCTCCGCTAGGTGCAGACATCACTTTCTTCGGTGCTGCACGTCATGTTTCCTTTGGATGCCGTGCCGACGACCCTTGCAGGACTTCTGTCAAGGTTTCGGAGTGCTAGCAATGTCAAGGAGCTGGTGCGGCAGCAGCTTGTCGCAGGAGTGATGGCTGCCTTGTCACTTGTGAGGGTGCACCGCCCTGACGTAGATTTGGCTGCTGTGGCAACTGGGCCGCCTCTTCGACCAGATGGTGGCGAGTGGAACATGCGTCCGCATTACGCGGCTATAAGGCAGTATGCCGAACAGATTGTAGATTTGTTTGAGCAGCGTGCTTAGGTTATTCTTCAGAATAGGTAGGACCTGAAAATAGATAGAGAGATGTAAAATTTGTATATTTCGGCTGGGCGTTTTGTGCCCTTTGTTGTAAAGGTTTGCTTGTTTTGAGCACGCAGTGCTTTGATTGAGTACGTGTCCTTTTCGTTTGCCTGACATGGTCAGCTACTCAGGTGTACACGTTGGTCCTCAGTCGATGAAATCGTGAGGTGGGGGGAGCCCCCGAGTGCGTTTGTAGCATGTAATAGAGTTGCAGAAAAATAGTCAACCGAAGGTTCGGAGCGAGACACTTAGCTTTATTTATATCGTAATGGAGGAGGTACATGGTTCGGCTGAGTAGCCTTGGCTGTAAGCCTTATTGAAAGTAAAAAGGAAGTAGGTTGCTACGGGTAGAATCGTCGCAGGTGCGAGATGTTCCATGGGTTGGAGTATGCGACTCCAGACTCCACGTGCTTGAGGCGATAGGCGCCACCTGGGATGACTTCGGTGATGACATAGGGTCCTTCCCATGGTGACTCGAGTTTATTCGGTCGTTTTTGCTTGAGTCGTAAGACGAGGTCTCCTTCGACGAAGGACCTTGGGCGCAGCCGGCGGCTGTGGTAGTTGCGGAGACTTTGCTGGTACACCGCTGATCTAGTTGCTGCTATATCCCGTGCTTCATCGAGTGTGTCGACGGCATCTTCGAGTGCAGCCGTGGATTCGGCTTCGCTGTAAGCGACGACTCGTGGAGCCTGGTGGCGTACTTCGGCTGGTAGCATGGACTCAGCTCCGTGTACCATGAAGAACGGTGTGTAGCCGGTGGAGCTGTTTGGCGTAGTCCGTAAGCTCCACAGGACAGATGGTAGCTCTTTCGTCCAGTTTCCAGCTTTGTGCTCGAGTGAGCTCATGAGGCGCTTCTTGATGTCGGCGCCGATTAGACCATTGGCCTTTTCCACTTGCCCGTTTATTTGCGGATGTGCCACTGAGGCATACGTGATGTTGATCCCGAGGCCTTCGCAGAAGTCCTGGAATTCTTCGGAGATGAAGTTCGATCCGTTGTCAGTGATGATGCTGTGCGGCACGCCGAACCTGTAGACAATGGATTCGAAGAATTTGACGGCGGTTTTTCCCTTCTGGTTGGTGACTGGCATGGCCTCGATCCACTTGGTGAATTTGTCGACTGCGACCAGGAGGAAGACGTGTCCCCCTTTCGAGGACTTTGGCAGTTTGCCGATCATGTCGAGGCCCCATTGGGCAAAAGGCCAGGCTATGGGTATGGGTCGAAGTTCGGACCCAGGTGCGTGCGGTTTGTCGGCGAACCGTTGGCACCCGTTGCATCTTCGGACGATGTCCTTTGCGTCGCTCATGGCCGTTGGCCAGTAGAATCCTGCTCGTAGAGCTTTGGCGACAAGGGAGCGGCTGCCTGCGTGGTGGCCGCAGATGCCCTCATGGATGTCTTGGAGTATGGCCTTGCCGTCGTCGATGGTGACGCACCGTTGTAGTACACCCGTAATGTTGCGTTTATACAGTTCGCCGTTGATGATGGTGAAGGCTTTTGACCGATGAGATATGCGCCGGCCATCTGTCGGGCTGTCAGGTAGTTCTCCGTTTATCAGGAACTGGAGGTATGGTCGCGTCCAAGTTTCTTCGACTGCCATGACCTGCATTAGGTTGATCATGGCAACTTCGGTATCCAACTTCTCGGGTCCTCCATGACCTTCGGGTAGCGTAGGCCCCGAGTGTTCTGCTTCCTCGGGTGATCCCTTGGGGAATTTTCGTTTGATGGATGGCACGCAGATTTGTTCGAGGAACACACCTGGTGGCACCTTTGCGCAAGTGGAGCCGATGTTGGCGAGTCTATCGGCTTCCTCGTTGCTTTCTCTTCCAACGTGCCGAAGCTCGCAGCCGTCGAATTCTCCTTCGAGTGTGTTGTAGAGCGCGCAGTACGTGATCATGTTTTCGGCGTGTGCGTCACACTCATTCATCGTCTGCTGGACGACGAGGTTGGAGTCACCGTAGATGACCAGGCGCGTTGCGCCGCATATTTTTGCCATCCTCATGCCATGGATGAAGGCTTCATATTCGGCTTCGTTGTTGGAGGCTCTGAACTTCATCCGAAGAACGTACTTCATCTTGTCACCTTGCGGGGAGGTCAGTATGACTCCTGCCCCTGCTCCGGCTTCGCGTTTGGAGCCGTCGAAATGCATTGTCCAGGACTGCGACATGTCTGGGGTGTCTGGCAGCTGCAGCTCCATCCAGTGCACCAGGAAGTCCGGAAGGACTTGAGATTTGATTGCGTGTCGCTTCTCGTAGACGATGTCTTAGGGCGATAGTTCGATGCCCCACAGGGCCACGCGTCCTGTGGCCTCTGGGTTATTTAGGATGCTGTTCAGGGGTGCCTCGTTGACGACCATCACCTGATGCTCCTGGAAGTAGTGGCTCAGCCGTCGAGCCGTCATAAACACGCCGTAGGCTAGCTTCTGGTAGTGCGGGTACCGCTGTTTTGTTGGTGTCAGTACCTCGCTGAGGTAGTAAATTGGGCGCTGGACCCCATGGGTCTTGCCTTCTTCGGGTCGTTCGACCACGAGTACGGTGCTGACCACCTGGTGTGTGGCTGCTATGTACAGCAGCAGGGGCTCGCGCTCCTTTGGCGTAACCAAAACGGGCAAGGTGGAGAGGAGCCGCTTGAGGCTTTCGAATGCGTCGTTGGCTTCTGGTGTCCACTCGAACTTGTCTACCTTGCGCAGCAGCTGGTAGAATGGTAGGGCCTTCTCGCCCATACGGCTGATGAACCTGCTTAATGCCGCTACTCGACCTGCGAGCCGTTGGACGCCCTTGAGGTTTTTCGGCTTCTCCATTGCCATGATGGCTCTGATTTTCTTCGGGTTCGCCTCAATCCCTCGTTGAGAGATGAAGTATCCGAGCAGCTGACCCGAGGGGACGCCGAAGGCGCACTTTTCCGGATTAAGCTTGATCCTGTAGCGATCAAGGTTGTCGAACGTCTCGCGGAGATCGTCGATAAGTGTCCTTGCCTCCTTGGTTTTTATTACTATGTCATCGACATAGACTTGGACGTTGCGACCGATCTGGTCCTTGAGGCAGGCTTGCATGCATCACTGGTACGTGGCACCCGCGTTCTTTAGCCCGAAGGGCATTGTGTTGTAGCAGTATACTCCGAACGGTGTGATGAACGCCGTTTTCTCTTGATCTTCAACCTTGAGTCGAATCTGGTTATAGCCTGAGTAGGCATCGAGGAAGGAGAGTTTCTCACAACCTGCAGTCGAATCGATGATCTGATCGATCCGAGGAAGAGGGAAGTGGTCCTTTGGGCAATGTTTGTTTAGTGACGTGAAGTCTACGCACATCCGCAGGATGTCCGTGTCCTTCTTTGGAACCATCACCGTGTTTGCCAGCCACTCGCTTTCCTTGATTTCTCGGATGAAGTCTGCTGCGAGTAATCTGTTGATTTCCTTGCCGATAGCTTCGGCTCGTGGCTTCGACAGTCTTCGGATGGACTGCTTGACTGGCTTGGTGTCTGGAAAGACATTGAGTGCGTGCTCGGCGAATTCCCTGGGAACTCCTGGCATGTCCGCAGGACACCAGGCGAAGATTTCCCAGCGCTCACGGAGGAATTCGACGAGCGCGCCTTCCTATGCGGTGCTGAGGTCATTGGCGATCAGCGCCGTCTTGGAGGCGTCCGTCGGATGGACCTGCACCTTCTTGGTGTTGACGGTGGAGTCAAAAGACATGTCAGGTGCGTTCTGCCTTGTGACTGGGGGTAGCCCATTGTCCGTCGTCTCGCGGAGCCTTACAAGCTCGTCTTGCATGCCGAAAGACTGGGAGATTTTGTTGAAATCCCTGTCGCATTGGTCCGATCGGGTGAAGCTCCCGTGGACTGTGATGACGCCCCTTGGTCCTGGCATCTTGAGTAGTAGGTATGCGTAGTGCGGGACGGCCAGGAATCTTGCGAATGCTAAACGCCCCAGGATGGCGTGGTACTGCGACGGCCAGTCCACCACTTCGAATTCTAGGCGCTCCTGCCGAAAGTTGTCCGGCTTCCCGAAGATGACGTCGAGCCCTATTTTGCCCAGAGGGAATATGCCCTTTCCTGGGACAATGCCGTGGAACGTTGTGTCTGATTGTTCCAGGCTGCATTGCGGGATCCGCATAGCTGCTAGAGTGCTTGCGAACATTAGGTTGATGCCGCTACCGCCGTCCATGAAGACGCGACTCATCTCGAAGCCTCCGATCTGCGCCTCCAGCACCAGGGCAGCATGACCTGGGCGAGGGATCTGGCAAGGGTGATCCGCGCGAGTAAATGTGATGCAGGACTCCGATCCGCTGAGGTACTTAGGGATTACAGGCGGAGTTGCCACGACCAAGTTGATTTGTCGGGTGATTTTCTTCTGCACCCTGTTGGTGGGGTGTCCCTTCTGGATCATATTTAGTGCTCCCTTTGGTGGGGGGTATGGGACCCCGGCGTTGTTTTGCGCTGGTGCGACTGGTTGATTTGGGCCTCCAATAGGCGGCGGTGGAGGAGCTCCGTGTGCTATTTCACCTGGCGCAGGTGCGTTTCCAAACGCAGGGATTGGGGCTTGTTGCCTCATCTGCACCATGCCTTCGCTGAGTTTCTGGAACTCGCGGCAGTCCTTGAGCATGTGGTTGGCTTTCTTTTTGCCATCCTGTTTGTCGATGTAGAAGTGGATGGTGCATGGACCTGAAAGTTTGTCGAATGCTGAGGGTTTGTTGTCGCGGTCGCGGCGTTGCCACGACTGCGTTGGTCGTCCGCTGTCGTGGAAGTTTCCGCTGCGGTATCCTCCGCTGTTGCGGCTGTTGTCCTTACGGCGGTCGGCGTAGCCGGCCGCGACCATGTTGGGTCTGTCGCGGTCCTCGTAGACGCGCGATCTCCTCTTGCTGCGGCGTTCATGTCTTTGGCCGTAGTCGTCCTCTTCATCTGATTGCGCTCGTTGGATGCAATCTTCGCCGTCTGCCCAACTGTTGGCGATTTCCATGAGGTGGTCGAGTGTCTTGGGCTTTACACGCCCAAGTTCCTCCTTGAAGTCTAGGCGCTTGACGCCGTCCCTGAAGGCGTCGATGGCCCGCTCTTCGGAGATGTGTGCTGCGGAGTTCTTGGTTATAGACCAGCGTAGTATGTACGAGCGAATAGATTCACCCGTTCTCTGAGTACAGGCTCGCAATTCTTCGATTGAGGCGGGCCTCTTGCTGGTGCCTTTAAAATTTCGGATGAAGCTATAAGCGAGCTCCTCGCAGCTTCGGATGGATCCTGATGATAGGCTGCTAAGCCAGACCCGCGCCGCGCCCGTCAGCTGCAGCTGAAGGCATTGCATGGCGGTTTCTTTGTTGCATCCGTGAAGCTTGACGGATGACAGATGGTCGCTGAGCCAGGACTTTGGATCTTGCGTGTCGTTGAACTTCGGAGTATCCGAAGGAAGCTTGAAGTTGCGTGGCATCTGTGTTTGTTGAACGGATCTGCTGAAGCATCGAGCTCCGCAGAGTTCTCCTTCGTCTTCATCCATCTCAGATTCAGACGAGCATGCGCGTTTGGCGCGTGCTTTGTCGATCTTGCGCTGTGTAAGCTTGTCTCTGGCGTCGTAGTCGCGTTTATGGCGGTGCGATCTCTTCTTCCTTTGAGGAAGATCGTGCTCCTCTTCCTCTTCGGATGAGGGGGTGGGGCTCCGGTCGCGCCTGGCCGGAGCCTTCTTCTTCGGCTCTGCAGGAGCGTCTTCGTGGAGCGCAGCTCCGATTAGTCCTAGTCCGGTAAGTGCGGACCTATGCATGGCCCTTTTCGGGTCCCCCTCCGGAGGTGGGTGAGCCGCGAGGTACGCAGTGGCTGCCATGATCGTAGCTTGTGGCGTCTTCGGGATGATGTTGTCGTCGGCATCCATATCCATGAACGATGTGTGGAGAGTTCGGGTCACGTCACCGCGTTCCTTGGGATCCATGTTCTCCACCCGAGAACGGTGCTTGTTTCCCTGGTTTCCGTTTGTGCTAGAGCCGGGTGCCATGGCGGAGAGCGCAGCTCGTCGCGCGCTGGACTCGGAGGCTGCTTGCTTGCGTTTGTCGAGCATCTCCTGCATCTTGACTTGTTTCTTGTGTTCCTCGATGAGGAGGTAGTGGTATGCCATCAGTAGGCCACGTGAGGCGTCTGCAGGTAAGACGGCGTCACCTGCGACAGCACGGAGCGCCTGCACCCATCCTTCTTTGCTAAGTTGGATGACGTGGCCGTTGTTTTCCCTGTTGGGTGGGGGGGACTGGCTTCTTCTGTTTTCGCCGTTTTTGCCGTTTCGGTTGGGCGGAGGGTTAGGCGTTTCCTCGTCGGTTTGGATGACTGCGGCGCATAGATAGCGCTTGCAGATTGGTTGGCTGCTGCCGCAGCTTTCGGATCCGGAACCGTAGGTCCCTTCATCCGAAGGTGGATCACACAGATCAGAGTTGCAGCTGCTGCTGCTGTAGAACTCATCTGTCGATGGTGACGTGCGTAGAACGGGGTGTGGAGCCCACGAGGCGGGCCTGATTGACGGCACGGGCACCTGGTCAGGGAGGCGGAGGGTGCCAGTTTGTCCCACCTGGAAGCAGAAGCTCCCGAACAAAATTTCGAGTCCGTCGCCTACGGGCTCGAAATCCTTCATGGTGGCCGGCGAGTGGGCGGTGAAGTCGAAAGCGCCGAAGAGGAGGTGATTCTCCGTCGCGGCGGAGTTGTAGATCGATCGGGTCAGAACCGTCACGACCGCACAATCAGCAGCCCCAATTCCCACAGACGGCGCCAATTGACGAGGTTTAATCTCATCAATGCCCATTGTTATGGACTTGGGTTTTGGAGAAGATGGGGATGCTGGAGATCGTGGCACGGTTAACAGACAAGCAACCAGGGGACACGAGATTTACCCAGGTTCAGGCCCCCGTAGGGAAAACCCTACTCCTATTTGTCTGCTCTTGATTACGGCGGAACCGAAGGTTACAGGGTGCGCAGATTCGATCTGGTGTGGATGCGTGTGCGAAAGTATGAGTCGAGAGATCTAGGACGTGCCCTCCTGGCCTTTATATAGACTTAGGCAGGTCCCGGGCATAGTCCTAGTCGGTTACAGGTTCTAGGGTTTTACCCCTTTGAATTTCCTATCTCCGCTAGTCTTGCTCTCCAAGGATCCGAAGGCGTCATGGGCCTTGGCCACCCGAAAATCTTCATGGGCCAGCGTATATCTGCCGTGGGCCTTCCTTGGGATGGACTAGGTATGCTGAAGTCACGTACCCGTAGGGTATAACCATGTCACTGTTATATATGATGACCCGAATGGATGTGTGTTGCTACAGTTTACTCTTCTAAAGATCCCCTTTAGGTCATTGCATTCAACACATATATCAACTCAAATTCTCAAAAAGTACATCAAATCAATTTACCAGAGCTTCCCCATGTCGGAAAACATGGTAGAATTTAATCCAAAGCCTGGTTTCTTCACAAGGGAATGCAAAAAAAATCTATGTGTTAAATTTTATTGCACGTCTTTCAGTTTGAACTTTTAGATGGACTAGCCATGCATAAGATACTTTTTAGGTCCGAGTACTATCACAACCGCACATTGAAATGTAGATTCGTGCAAAGCCCACTAGTCAAAGTCAATAACACATTTACATTTTAGTGCTTTCAAAAGTTATACCGCAGTCCAGCCTGGGAGAGGATAACCTCCCTATTCGGGCTGCTCTCCCCCATTCCCCATGACCACCCATCCCCTTATTCTACATCCATATCAATCATTAATCAATATGGATAATATAGTGTTGCAATGATTGATCAACATGGCGTATTAATAAAATTTTAACATGCACAATACAATCAACAAGAATAAAAATGGCTCCGTCTTTAGTGAGGTTATACGAGCAAATGCCTGAACCAAAATACGTCATTGCTATGGGAGCCTATACTATTATAGGGGGGACGTTCAATACGAATTCCTATAGTACTCTTCGGGGAGTTGATAAGTTAATTCATGTGGATGTCAGCCTCTCTCAAAAAAAAGGAACAACCTGGCTGTACATCTGAAGAAATTGGTATCATAAGTTTACATCTGGTACATGAAAAAAACAATGGTGATACTGTTGTGAAAATTGGTTTGTTTCACTTTTTTCCATCATGAAATCTTTTATTTGCATAGTCAATGTTTTCGTATGGAACTTATATGGATCTGATGAATATTGTCTGAAATATGTATTAGCTTCAAAAATAGTTCTAGTGAAGATTCATTTTGTCATTGAAGATTGCAGGTTTATTGACGGATCTAGACAAATGTATGGATACCTTTTGTATGGGACTGCTATGGAACATATGTATCTTGATAAACTTATATGTATCTATGCTGAACATTGCGTATCTTGTATGTGAATGCTTGGAACACCAATATGAAAAAAATGAATGAAACTTGACGAACCTATGTAAGAATCTTGCTAAACATATGAAATGTTTCATTTTATGTTGAGAAGTTTATTAAAGTTTCATTCCTCTAAACTTAAGTTCCAGTGCAGTTCCTAAAAATCTGCAATCTATAAGAATTTTATAGAAATAATTATTCAGGTTTATTTGGTGGTCTGTTCAAAGAAAGAGTTGCCTCAAAATTCATTTCTGAACAAATAATTTGTTAAATGTAAGGAGAGAGACGAAGTCGAAAAACATTTACAAAATGTGGAAAGCTAAATAGTATTATTAAAAATTGAACTGACTTAAGAATAAGGCTGGACTGAGGTGGAAGTGTCTTATAAGTTTGGTATTACTTACGAATCTGCGACAAACCAATGGTAATGATTGGGCTGGGGGCCAACTTGCATGTGGAGTTTGCATTGAATGTGTGTTATGCTAATATTATTTCAAACTGCACCCGCCAGGTTTTCAGCTGAAAATTTGTTGGTTATAATTTACGCACCTAACCTCTTGGACGTCCTGCATCCATTTTCAGTCCAACAAGCGCATGTATGTAGAAAATGGGATAACGGACATGACGCAGCTCCAGCAGGCTCTGGCCAAACGGATCCCACAGGGTAGCATCTTCCTCAACCTAATCTTGATTTGAAAATTCAACTTTTGTCTAATCTACAAGTGTACCATTGTATATTGCATCCTGCCTGCTTAGCACTTAGTTATGGCTGCATCCGTCTACATCTACAACTACAAAACCACGGATCGGAGGTTTTATCCCTTTCTTAATTAGAAGATCCAGCGAGCATCCGATGGACTTGGCATGTCCGCTCGTCAGTAGTGCCATCGATCCCCTACACCTCCGTGCTTCTTCCGCCGTTAAATTTGCGGCTTCGCTTCCCCGCCGTCCGGCTTGCCGCCGTCTCATATCGGCGACGACAAAATCGACTCATTTCAGGCCTGTGCGTGCTGCTAGTACCACATTGCTCCTGCCCGGCCGGTATGTATAAGTTTACATCATCGCTTGTCCATTGTAATCGATCGGAGTTCACATCACAACAAAAAGAGTGTGGAGTGTGTTTTTTGTTCTAGAACTAATAAACATGCAGCGAGTTGGACTGGGAATTAGCCAAATTGCTGGTGCAGAGACTCTCAAAATTCACTATGATCCATGCATTTTCTATTTCTGTTCATATTTATTCGTTTATTTCTTCTGTTACCAAATCATGAAACAGAGTAGTGACAATTGATTGGTTCCAGGCAAGTACGTGTAGAAGTGCAAAGAGGAACAGATTAGAAGATGGCCGGAGGGCCATTGGGGCTGTGGAACCACCGGTCGATGCAGATCCTGGTCCTCCTCAGCCTCTCGCTCCAGTTCGTCCTCTTCGTCCTGGCGGGGATCCGGCGGCGTGAGGACGCCCCTGTTCGAAGGTTCCTCCTCTGGCTTGCGTATCTCCTGGCTGACTCCACCGCTGTATATGCCCTTGGGCACCTGTCCTTCACCGCCACCGTGCAGGAGCATCAGCTCATCACGTTCTGGGCGCCATTCCTCCTGCTGCACCTGGGCGGCCCGGACAACATCACCGCCTACGCGCTCCAGGACAACCTGCTCTGGCTTCGCCACCTCCAGATCCTCGTCGTGCAGGTCCTCGGAGCAGCCTACGTCCTCAAGAAGAACATCCCCGGCGACAACTTGCTCCGCATCGCCTCCTTCCTAATGTTCGCCGCCGGCGTCGTCAAGTACACGGAGAGGACATGGGCGCTCAAGTGCGGCACACTGGAAAGCATCGGCGTCTCCGTCAAGACGCAGCCACCCGCCATCCACAACCATTTCCACCCTCAGGACGAAGTGTTGGAGGAGGAGTTCCACGTGCGACGAGCGCACTCGCTGTTCCACATCTGCAAGCGCGCCATCGTCGATTCTTCCGTGATCGAGAAGGACGCCGTGGAAGGCCACGAAGAGTACACCACCAAGATGATGGACAGAGTCGAGCTATGGGCGCTGATGGAGATTGAGCTCTCCCTGATGTACGACATCATGTACACCAAGGCCGCCGTAGCCCATACCTTGCCGGGCTACCTTGTGCGTGCTGTGTCCCCGCTCACCGCCGCTGCCTCGTTGGTTCTGTTCCAGTTCGCAGGGAAGAAGGGCTACGACAGAGCCGACGTCGCCATCACCTACGTCTTGCTGGGTGGCGCCGTGTTCATGGAGACGACGTCACTCCTGAACGCGCTCGGGTCGTCGTGGACGTTTGCGTTCCTGAGCACCACCACGTGGCGATGGCTTCGGTACGCAGCCCTGTGCAGCGGGAGATGGGACAGGCTTCGGCGTGCCGTGGTCTGGCTTCAGCAGCTTGCCATGGGCGAAGGTGGTAGCAGCAGCTGGTACAGACGAAGGAGGTGGTCATACAACATCGGGCAGTACAACATGCTCCACTTCTGCACTCGCCCCGCCGGAACACCCTTCACCAGCCCTCTTCTGGGGAGGCTGGCCAAGAGGTTTGGACCCAACGAGTGGTGGAACAGGAACCATTTCTCAGGGAGCACCAAGCTGCCGGTCTTCATCAGGCGTTCCATCTCTATTTACATGAAACGGCTGTATACCAAGGGAAAGTTTAACACGGGCCTGCTCAGGAAGAAGTGGGGCGAGGCCCCACTGGAACATCATGGCTTGTACACAGAGGGTGGCATCCTCAAGGACTCCCTCGGTGTCGAGTTTCAGGAGGGCATCATCATCTGGCACCTCGGCACCGAGGTCTTCCTAGCAAAGAGCGGGAGAGCCAAGGCCGTGAACGCGGCCGAGCGAGTGGAGGCCATCAGGGTGTTGTCCGACTACATGATGTTCCTGCTGGTGGATCGACCCTACATGCTGCCAGGCCAGCCCCAGAAGAGGCTGTACCAACGGATCTGCGAGAAGCTGGTCATCATGCGAGCAGCTAATTCTAAGTACCATCTTCACCGTCCTACAATCAAAAATATGTTCCGCTTGCACGATGGCCCAGACTCAAGGAAGTACAGGGTCGCCGAGAGAGATGAGCTCGCCAACAACTTGTACGATGAGTACAAGAACCAGGAGTTCAGCCACATTGCCCCTCGTCTCACTCATGTGGCGAGACTCGCCAAGGAGCTGCTAGAGCAGGAGACAGATGGCATGATCGACATGTTGGACCTTGTCCTTGAAGTGTGGATGGACATTATCATCTACGCGGGCAACAAGTGCAGCAGGAATTCCCACGCCCAGAAGCTCAACAGTGGCGGCGAGATGACCACCATTCTATGGCTTATGGCAGAACACCTCTACCAGGCGTCTCTCTAGTACAGTGTAGGGCATTAGGCATCAGTGACCGCAATTAGGAGAGGTCATGTATGTATTACAGTGATTAGTTTTTTTTCCTCGAAATGGTTACAAATTAGGAGAGGTCATGTATGTATCACAGTGATTAGTTTTTTTTTCGAAATGGTTACAAATTAGGAGAGGTCATGTATGTATTACAGTGATTAGTTAAATTTTTTTACTCTCTTCATCTCAAAATAGTTATCAGAAATTTATTTAAATTTGGATGTATCTATATACTAAATAGTGTGTAGATACATCTAAATTTAAACAAATCTGTGACATCTATTTTAAAACAGAGGGAGTACTATTTGTTTAGACCATCTAAGTATCTAACATCTAAGTTTACTGACATCTAGCAAGACCTAAGTTCATTTTGGAAAACGTTACTTCATTATACTGATAAAAATTAGATTTTCTAAATCTATCTTAGACGTCGAGTTGAGTGATGTCTCTGTTGAGATTTACCCAATGCTGGAGAGAATCGAGATTAGATCTCTAGAGTAGAACTATACAAGCATTATTTAGACATAATTATATATTTTAAAAGCGAAACCACGTGAACAGCTACTAATCTATTGTCGAGCTCGTGCTGAATAAATAGCTCGATCCATGGCTTTTGTTGATTCACAACTCTGCTGTGCCACTTTTTTGCCCCCACCTTCGAGTTAGGGACGTTATATCGGACCACCGGCTCGTGCTCACATGTGTGAGATTATATTTATCTCCCTAGCCATCGGCCTATAGCCCTGATTCCAAATTATTGTGAAGTTATCTCCAAAGGAGTGAGCTTGTTTACCCCTAAAAAAAAAATCAATGACCTGGTCGGCCAGATAATGCAAGGACGCGTTACGTGTAGGACAACCATAACATGCATGATTCCTTGCCATGTTTGTAGTTATGCCTTGTGTTTCTTTTTTGGCTTCCTCTTGGAGTTATTTATGTATGTGATCTTGTCTTACTTAGTCCCAATTTGTGATTGCTGAACTGTGTTACGATGTGTATTTACTTTATAATCATATATTATTGGAATTAGCAAATAAAATGATGCAAAAGTGTGTCCTATCACCAGCATTTTAGATAAAAGGCTTATACATGCCTGGCTTTATAAATAAAGCTCCAAGGAACCAACAATTATCAGAACACTGTGTTGACTGTAATTTCGTGACTCTGTAAATGGTTTAGAACTAAGAGAGAAAATAGGAATTTCTTTCAAAATATATTTATGTTCTTCTCTTTAATTAAAATGTTCTTCATACATTTTCATCTCTTGTAATATTATCATTATCAAAAGTTCTCACTCTCTTCTCTATTTGAAATGTAGATGGGAGATTTCACGATGATGGCTTTCGCAAGCCTGGAGAGTCAGAGTCAGGTTCCTTTCTGTGAGCAGCTGTTTCGTTTGACAAAGAAGCTGAAGCTTCTGCCACCCGAGTTCCGAGGGAGACAACAGCCGCCCACGACACTGAAACCTAATGGCTGGATCATTGAGACCAATGTGAGGGGACGACGCATCGAACCCCAAATCGATGACTTGATCTTTGTAGCAGAGTACCCCCAACCGTGAGTTGGGTCTCCAGATGGCGTTACAAGAGGCTTTTGCCCGCATGGCTCATCTCTACTGCAACAAGATACCAAAGAGTCGGGTCTTTCGTGCCTTTGGAAGGCGCCTCGCGATTGACGAGGATCGAGTAGGTATGGATTGGAGAAGCATCCAGCTGGAGGATCTTAAGAGTCACATTGAGGACCACATCTGGGATGTGAGATAGAGGGTTGCAACCGACAGGGCGCTGGCCAGGGCTACTAAGAGAAGCTGAAGAGTAGCCAATCGACGATGACCTGATCCTGGTCGCAGCTGAGATGAACCTTTGCTCTGGGTGTTGGCTCCCGAGTCCTGCGCGTGTGGTGCAGCGTGCACGCCTACGTCCTGAGCGTTTGTCCCCAAGCCCTCCCGCTCTTGGCTCTTGATGCCTAGCATGGCGACCGCCGCCATTGACTCTTTTTGATCGTGAGACATGAGATCGCCTATCCGGAAACGAAGCGACACGAGAAGAAAGGATGGAACAGCAAGAAAAGTGATGTGCCGATTTGCCTAGGGTTGAAACAGGGCCAGGGTGACTAAAAAAAGGAAAAGGATAGGATTCCCCCGGGAGATCCATCGTCCGGGTGTGGTCACAACGCTGGCGCACGTCATGTATGGTGGGGTCCACCATTGCCGCTGTTCCCCTTCCTTATCTCTTTATTTTCCCAATTCTCTCCCGACGAACTCCATGAGAGCGATCTCAGGCCGCTATCCACCTCCACGCGCGGAGAGCCTTCTCACCACCGCCTCCACCTCCGCCCGCATGAATGGCGTGGTCCTACCTCCGCTAGCATTTCCTCAAATCCCTCTTCATCTACTTATCCAAGATCTCACCACAACCAGATCTCTCCCTCTCCTACGTGATCTTCTCTGATACCACCACCATCGGCGCGCGTTGCAAGGGAGGTGGGGAAATCCTATGCTGCGGGGTCCCGTGTCGACCTGTCGCAACTACCGCTAGAAAAGCTGCTGCTCTGTGAGCGGATTTGTTCCCTGCGGAGAGCATCTTTGCTCCCTACGACAGGCGGCCTTCTCCCTACGGCGATCGATGTTTCTACAGACGGCAGCTGATGAAGCTACATGTGGCGAGTGGGGTTGCTACCGACAGCAGCCAACGATGCTACTGAAGGTTGATGGCGTTGCTACAAGCCTGCTACGGAAGAAGGGCATCAGTGCGCCGGTGCTTCCGTGCGGTGGTTGTCGGGCAGCCCTGCTACAATCGCCCAACGGTGCCACTACAAGTGCTCGATGTCGCTGCTACAATCACCAGGCGGGAGGTGGTCCTGCTACAAGCATCAGACGGTGTTGCTACAATCGACCGACATCACTGCTACAAGCGCCCGACGGCGCTGCTACCCGCATTGTCAGAGTTGCAAGCCAAACCCAACGAGACCGGTGATGCTCATCTGCGAAGCTGCAGGGGCGTCAACTTCGGCGATGGTCGGAGCTCGTGAAGGGATGATGGCCATGGGCTTCCGATTGCGGAGAGCAGAGAGATTTTTTGTGTGTGTTTTCTCGGCCTTTATTTTTTGCTATCATCGGGGGGTATTTTGCTTCATCGGAGCAGTTCCGGAATAGGATGTACGGGACACGTGTCGGACGGGGGAGGCGGAGGATCAGAAGTTTCGATCCCCGGGGGACGTTTCAGCACGATCCCTAAAAAAGCCCAATAGGAAATATACCCTAAGAACTTGGTCCAATTTGGGGGCCCTAGAATTTAGGAGCACAGTGTAGTGCGGCTGCTCGAACGTGATCGCAGTGCTTCTAGTTTGCATGCTAAATCAAATGTATGTTTGTCCGCACATTCATTTGATATTTCCCCTTCCCCTCAAAAAATTGAGATTTTCCATCGATGTTCTTCTGCCGCCTCCTCCTCCAGAACCCTAGCCGCCGTCTCCTCCAGTGCCTCCATTGATGTTTTTCCCCTCCTCCAGCCGGACTTGTTGGTATCAAGAGAGGCGGGGAACCTGATCTAATGTTGCAGTCTTTCAATAAAAAATAGTTTTCAGCAGTTTAGTCTCGGATTTGGTGGTCGTATTCTTGGCCTTCGTGTTGATGAAGATGATAACTTTTTTAATAAGTGCTCTTCGGCCCTTTATTCGACTACTTGAGTTTATTTCTGATGTCAATGGTGGTGTTGGAAGATCAGAGTTCTTTAGGTACGGTCTTTCGGATCTTGCTTCGTCGGATCGATCTTGAATGTTTTTTATGGTGGCGGCAAGGAACTTTTTTTCTCGCAAAATATATCCCGGTTGCTACGTCCTCGACAATGGTAATTCGCACTCTCAGCTCCCCAACGACGTCGACCAAGCTATCATGTTCGTCTTTCCTGAAATACTGGTGTTGGTTGATTACACTAATAACTGCGTGCGTGTATGCGCGTAGCTTTGACACCGCGGCTCAAAACATTATGGAAGAATCCTCATTGGTATTCATAGGTCTATTGTTTGGTGTATTTTCTGTATGACTGTCTTTAGAAAACTACAATATTATGTCATGGGAGAAGAAAGCATTTGAAGTCCTTGATATTTTTCTAGTTTCTTTTAGGCATTGTTTTGTAATTGCTGAAGACATTTTATGTATCTTTGCCATGATCTATTTGTTAAGATTTTTTTTTTGAAATGGATGATAAGACCCTGTCTCTGCATCAAAAATATGCATTCGTATTTTTATTAATTTATTCAAAAAGGACAGACAAAGAACATACATAAAAAACGCTAAGCCACCACACAACACCTACAAACCTAACAATAGATGATAATCATGTCACCAGGGCCTATGCCCGAGAAAATAACGAAATACCTCCACCATCTAGGAACCGGGAACAATCGCATACCCGAGACGCCCTCTAAGCGAAACGAGAGCACACATCCGGTTGGAAAATGATACAGTTCCCCGGGGGATCATGCGTTTCTATCCCCCAGGTGGACTCTTCCCTGCAGGCCCACCACGTTTCTTCTTCACGCGACGGAAACAGGCGAGAGAATATGTCCCCATTGTTTCTGCTCGGCGACCTCCGCGCACGCGCTGCCCAGCCGTGCCTGTTCCCTCGCGCCGCCGTGCCTGCACCGTGCTCCGCCCCTGTACCCTCGCGCCGCCGCACCCACGCCCTCTCGTCTGCAGCCGACGCACCCTCGTGCGCGCTGCCGCCCAGCCGTGCATGCCCTCAAGCTCGCCGCGGCTCCCGTGCCCTCTCGCCTGCAGCCACCGCGCCCTCGCGCGTGCCGCCGCCCAGCCACGCCTGCGCGGCGCTCCGCAGCTGCAGCCATCATCAGTCGCCGCCTTGCTCCTCCTCCGACCTCCTCCCATGTCGCAGCGCCTCGCTACCTACATGCTAAGTGTTTTGCCGTTCTAAGTGTTGCTGCTGGTGGGGGATGCCAGAGATGCTATCGATGACGAACGGCTTTGCTACATACAGCGTCCGGTGTCGCTACTATAGTTTAGAGTGCTTGCTATTTTAGTTGGCCGTTGTCGCTACTTTTTGCCTGTTTTTGCTATGAACGTTTTGCTACCTTAGCATATTTTTTTTGCTATGTATTAATATATTTCTTGCTACTTCCGCACAATATTTTTGCTACAACCAGTCTTTGATTTCGCTACGATATTTCCGGCGAGAGTCTCCGGCGATGTTTTCGGCGATGTTCCTTTTGCTACATTAGAAAACATATTTTGCTACAATCGATTTGTGGTTTTGCTACAATAGCGTAGATTTTTTGCTACGAGATCTCCGGCGAGGTTTTTTCCGGCGAGTCTCCGACGATGTCTCCGGCGAGGTCGGGTTTGCTACATTAGCACAACTTTTTTGCTACACGGTCGCCGGCGAGTCTCCGGCGAACTCTCCGGCGAGGTCCAGTCTATTTTTCTATTTTCTGGGTCAAACCGTTTTTTGCTACGTTGTAGCAAAAGCAGGACTATTTGTAGCAAAAACGAGTATATCTGTAGCAAAAGCGGGATTTTGACCCAAAAAAGAGGACATGTGGTTGGCTAGGGACGGGGGATAAAAAACTCAAATCCCCCGGGGGACGCGTAGTACTGCCCCATCCGGTTTAGCATACTCTTAACGAGAACTTCATGCACATGCTACAAAAGCTGTCACCACTCGCATAGTCTTTGACAGTTCTGTCATCGACGCTACCATGATGTCAGACAACGCCACCGCCCTGCACGTGTCCATCACCACGCTACCCACAATGAGACCTCGCTACGCCATGCCGTTGAGACTTGTTTCGTTGATGCGATAGATGAAACACCACTCCACCTTCAGACCGACCACTCGAGGCAGCACCTGCTCCAAAATAATGCCCCAGCCGGGAGTACGATGCCAAGCGCCGCCATTGTCCGATCTAGGAGGCCTAGATCTAGGGTTTCCCCTAGAGTAGCCTGCTTGAAGCGACGCGACTTGCCACCACGATGCCTTTAACAAGGAAACGACATTGAGAGACGCCGCCATCGTTCGCCACGACAAATGTTGAGGCTCTTTCATTGGACATCGCGTCGCCCCAACCTCACTACGACAGAAGATGACTTTCAAAGTGCATATCACTTCAAATTCATATTTTTTACCTTTAAGAAGTTGTCGGGACTAAAAATAATAATTTTCACAAAAGTGAACTCTTCCTTTGGAGATTCCAAAAGGAAAGAAAATGCTTGTAGGAAATATTAGTTGCCCCATTGGGATTTTACCAGTGATATAGTTAGGGTCCTGGTTGATGGAAGTTACAATAATGGATATACATTGGAAACTTGCTCAAACATGGGTCTCCCAATTAAGCACCTAACATGGCCTTTCAGTTGGGCATATCATTCAATTCACCAAGCTTTTGGAAATGCTTGACATAGTCCACTTCAACCACAACGTCACGGATCCCATCGCTTGGAAGTTTGGCAAGGGTTCTACTCAGCTTCGTCGGCATATAAGATGCAATTTTTGGCCAAACATCCTCTTTGATGCCTGTTTGGTTTGGAAACCATGTGTGCCACCCAAGTGCAAAATCTTCATATGGTTGATCCTTCTAAAATGAGTTTGGACGGCGGATAGACTTGAGAGAAGAGAGTGACCGAATTGTGGACATCGTAAGATTTGGAACGAAATACAAGAATGGGCCACGCACCGCTCTTCAAATGCTGCCACACTATTCACATTTTGTCATATTTAGGGCATGGCTTGGGCTTGCCCACATTCAACCGCAAGATTGGATCTCTTGTCAATTCATGAGAGATTGGTGGAGTGGGGCCATCCTCAAAACAGGGTCAATCTTGGAAAGCTTTAGCTTCCATCGCGAGGCTTGTCTCGTGGAAAATTTGGAAGCAATGCGAGGATTTTTAGGAACATTTCAACAACCAGCGACAATCCTCATCACAGAGATCAAAGAAAAGACGGTGATGTGGAGGCTTAGATTAATACACCAATACTGTTGGAATTATTTCCTAGAGGCAATAATAAAGATATTATTATTATTATTATAATTCTTGTTCATGATAAAGTTTATATTCCATGCTAGAATTGTATTAAGAGGAAACTTTAATACTTGTGTGGTTTGTGAACAACACCGTGTCCCTAGTATGCCTCTATGGACTAGCTCATTGATTAATGATGGTTAAGGTTTCCTAACCATAGACATGAGTTGTCGATTAATAATGAGATCATATCATTGGGAGAATGATATGATGGACAGACCCAAACTAAGCGGAGCAATTAGATCGTGTCATCGTGTTCATCTTTGTGAAGCTTTTCTTATGTCAAATATTGTATTCCTTAGACCATGAGATAATACAACTCCCTGGTATCGGAAGAAAGCTTTGAGGTCATCAAACGTCATCCTATGAGAGGGTGATCATAAAGGTGTCTCTCAGGTGATCGGAAAGTACCTGTTGGGTTGTATGTATCGAGATGGGATTTGTCCCTCCCAAGTCGGAGAGATATACTTCGGGCCCACTCGGTAATCGATATCAACACCGCTTGCAAGCATGTGGTTAAGGAGTTAATCACAAAGTGATATCGGATTACGGAACGAGTAAAGTACTTGCTATGAACGATATTGAACTAGGTATGACGGTATCGACGATCAAATCTCGGGCAAGTAAAATATCGCGAGACGAAGGGAATATATATATGGGATTGATTGAATCCTGGCATCGTGGTTCATCCGATATGATCATCGATGAATGTGTGGGAGTCAATATGGGTTTCCAGACCCCGCTGTTGATTATTGATAGAAGATCATGTCTGCATATTCTCGAACCCGAAGGGTCACACACTTAACGTGTCTCGACGCTAGGATAGATTGGATAACTGGTTTATGAGTTTTTTTCGGAGTCTCGGATGGGATCCGGGACATCACGAGAGGTTTCGGAATGGTCCGGAGAATAAGATTCATATAAGGCAATGCAGTTTTTGGAGTTCGGAATTGTTTCGGGTTATTCGGTATTGTACCGGAAGCTTCTAGAACCTTCCGGAGTGGGACCAACGTGGCCCCACTTGCCGGGAGGGGGCATGGGCCTATGAGGGAGTGCCCTGGCCGCATTGGGCCAGGGGCACAAAACCCCATAGGGCCCAGCCGGCCAAACCCTAGGGTAACCCTAGGGGAGCTTCTAGAAGGGGGGAACTTGCCCCCCACTCCTCCCTCCTTTGGCCGCCGGCCCAGGGCTTGGGGGAGGGGCAAGGTCCAGCCGCCCACCCCTCTATATAAACAGGTCTGGGGGTGCACCCCTCCCACACCTCCTCCACAACCCTAGCCACCCTGCTGCCCCTCCTCTCTCTCTCCCTCCCGACTGCGCGTAGGCGAAGCCCTGCCGCAGAAACTCTCCACCGCTTGCACCGCGCCATCGCGTTGTAGATCCAATCCATCTCTCCACCCCACTTGCTGGACCGAGGAAGGAGGAGACGTCGAGGTGCCGCACGTGTGCATCTCTCGGAGGCATCGCCACTTGCGGTGCTAGATCGGATCGGATCGCGAGGAGGAGAAGCGAGTACGACTACATCACCCACGTTCCGTCGAACGTTCCGCTGTGCGAATCTTCAAGGGTATGAAGATCTCATCTATCCCCCCTCGTTGTTTGCATCTCCTAGATTAGATCTTGGCTTTCCCGTTCGCATCCGTAGAATTTTTTGATTTACTATGCTGCGAAACCCTTCAGTGGTATCAGAGCTAGATCTATGCGTAGATGTGTTTCACGAGTAAAACGCAACATGGTTGTTGCGGACGTTGATGTTTTCTATTGCAAGCCTCTTGTTTGTGTACTTCTTATGACGCGGGATAGTGAGATCGAAGCGGTCCAGGCCAACCTTACGCGACCTCGTTCGCGAGACCGGCTCCGCACTTGACGTGTGGCTTGTTCCACACATGCGGCTGGTGGATGCCAGTTTCTCTCACTATAGTTGTCATGGGATTTACACCGGAGTTTGGCAACCATAATATCACCGTTGTGGCTTTCCGTAGGTAAGAATCGTTCTTAGCTTGCTACTCCCATAAGCCACGTAAAACATGCAACAACAAAGTAGAGGCGTCTAACTTGTTTTTGCATGGAGTGTTTTCTGTGATATGGTATGGCCCAAGATGTGATGTGTATGTTGTATGCGATGATCATGTTTTGTAATGTTTCACGACTTGCATGTCGATGAGTACACAATCGGAAGGAGCCATATGGTTGTCTTTATAATTGTGTATGACATGTGTGTCAACTTCTTATACGCCATGTAATAGCTTTACTTTATCGCTAAGTAGTTAGCAATAGTTGTAGTTGCTATTCGTGGTGGAGGCAATCATGGTGGAGTGATGGAGATCATGCCGGCACGCACAAGATGGAGATCATTGCGCGAAGATTGGCTATACCATGTCACATAAAGTTATATGCATGTGATGTTTATCCTTTTATGTATCTAATTATGCTTAGATCGCGACGGTAGCACTATAAGATGATTCCTCACTTAAAGATCAAGATAAAACTGTGTTCTCCCCATGTATGCACCGTTGCGAAAGTTCGTCGTGTTCAAGCTTCACGTGATGATCGGGTGTTATAAACTCTACGTTCACATACAACGGGTGCAAGCCAGTTTTACACACGCGGAAATACTTGGGTTTGACTTGACGAGCCTAGCATGTACAGAGATGGCCTCGGAACACATGAACCGAAAGGTTAAGCATGAGTCATATGAATGATATGATCGACACTTCGTTGTCCACCATTGAAACCACATCTCTTCTCGTGAAGATCGGATTAGGTGTGGTGAATTTGGATCATGTTCACTAAACAACTTGAGGGATGTTGAATTTAGTGGGAGTTCATCTAGTAATTTGATTAAGTTGAACTAGTTATCATGAACATAGTCTAAATTGTACTTGCAAATTTTGTAGATCAAATGGCTAAGTCCAACTTCAACTTCAACGTTTTTGCTGAGAAAGAAAAGCTTAAAAACAATGGGTCTAATTTCACCAACTAGTTCCGCAATCTGAGAATCATTCTCGCTGGCGGACAAAAGGGCTATGTCCTTGAGAATGCGCTAGGTGACGCCCCTGCTATAGATGCGCCGGCTGTTGAGAAAGTTGTTTATCAGTCGCCCAAAGATGATTATGGTGTGATTAAGAGCACCATGTTGTTTGCTATGGAATCAGACCTTCAAAATCGTTTTGAAGATTACCCCGGGCCCTTTGAGATTCTTGAGGAACTGAATACTATGTTTCAGACTCAGGCCCATTCTAAGAGATATGAAATCTCTGAGAAATTCTTTAACTGCAAGATGGAGGAAGGGGGTTCCGTTAGTGAGCACGCCATAAAGATGGGCTACACTCAACGCCTTGAGCAACTGGACTGTAAGATTCCAGAGGAGCTCAAGATTGACAGGGTTCTGCAATCACTCCCTCCTAGCTACAAAAGTTTTGTAGTGACTCATAATCAGATTGGTTCCACTGATACGATCACCGAGCTCTTTGCTAAGCTAAAAGCTGCGGAGGTGGACATCAAAAAGGATAATCATGTGTTGATGGTCAACAAGCCCCCCAGCTTTAAGAAAGGTAAGGGTGCAAAGAAGTCCTTCAAGAAAGGCAGCGGCAAGCGCGTTGCCCCTGCTGAGAAGAAGCTCAAGTCTAGACCTAAGCCGGACACTGAGTGCTTCTATTGCAAGGACAAGGGTCACTAGAAGCGCAACTGTCCGAAGTACTTAGCGGACAAGAAGGCTGGCACCATCAAAGGTATATTTGATATACATGTTATTGATGTTTTCCTTACGATCCCTCGTTGTAGTGCCTGGGTATTTGATACTGGTTCAGTTGCTAATATTTGTAACTCGAAACAGGAGCTACGGAATAGACGGCGGCTTGCGAGGGATGAGGTGATGATGCGCTTTGGCAACGGATCAAGAGTTCATGTGATGGCCGTCGGCACGCTCTCCTTAGTTTTACCTTCGGAATTAGTTTTAAACCTCAATAAGTGTTATTATGTGCCTGCGTTGAGCATGAACATCATATCTGGATCGTGTTTATTGCAAGACGGTTATTCATTTAAATCTGAGAATAATGGTTGTTCTATTTATATCAGTAATATCTTTTATGGTCATGCACCTGCTGTGAATGGTTTATTTCTTCTGGATCTCGAAAGGGATGAAACACACATCCATAACATTGAGGCTAAGAGATGCAAGGTAGATAGTGATAATACTACTTATTTATGGCACTGTCGTCTAGGTCATATTGGTGTAAAACGCATGAAGAAACTCCATTCTGATGGACTTTTGGAGTCTCTTGATTTTGAATCATTTGACACATGCGAACCATGCCTCATGGGCAAGATGATCAAAACCCCGTTCTCCGGAATGATGGAGCGAGCAACGGACTTGTTGGAAATCATACATACCGATGTATGCGGACCGATGAGTGTTTCGACGCGTGGTGGATATCGCTATTTTCTCACTTTTACCGATGACTTAAGTAGATATGGGTATATCTATTTAATGAAACATAAATCTGAAACGTTTGAAAAGTTCAAAGAATTTCAGAATGAAGTGGAGAAACATCGTAACAGAAAAATTAAGTTTCTACGATCCGATCGAGGAGGTGAATATTTGAGTTATGATTTTCTCACGCATCTTAAAGCAAGTGGAATCGTTTCACAACTCACGCCACCCGGAACACCACAGCGCAATGTTGTGTCTGAACGCCGGAATCGAACTCTATTAGATATGGTCCGATCAATGATGTCTCTTACAGATTTGCCGTTATCATTTTGGGGTTATGCATTAGAAACCGCTGCATTCACTTTAAATAGGGCACCATCTAAATCCGTTGAGACGACACCGTATGAACTGTGGTTTGGTGCTAAATCTAAGTTGTCGTTTCTTAAAGTTTGGGGATGCGAAGCTTACGTCAAGAAGTTGATGCCGGACAAGATCGAACCCAAAGCGGAGAAATGTGTCTTCATAGGATACCCTAAGGAAACTATTGGGTATACCTTCTATCACAGATCCGAAGGCAAAGTGTTTGTCGCAAAGAACGGATCCTTTCTTGAGAAGGAGTTTCTCTCGAAAGAAGTGAGTGGGAGGAAAGTAGAGCTAAACGAGGTTGTTGAACCTTCTCTTGAGTTGGAGAGTAGCGCAGCACCTGAAATTGTTCCAGTGCCGTCTGCACCAACAATAGAGGAAGCTAATGACAAGGATCATGAAGCTTCGGACGATGCTACTACTGAACGTCGCAGGTCGACAAGGTTGCGTGCCCCTCCTGAGTGGTACGGCAACCCTGTCTTAACTGTCTTGTTAGTAGATGAAAGTGAACCTGCGAACTATGAGGAAGCGATGATGAGCCCAGACTCTGAGAAATGGCTAGAGGCCATGAAATCCGAATTGGGATCCATGAGCGAAAACCAAGTATGGACTTTGGTGGAGCCTCCTAGCGACCGAAAGGTCGTTGAGTGCAAATGGATCTTCAAGAAGAAAACCAAACGTGGATGGTAATGTTACCGTCTATAAAGCACGACTTGTCGCGAAAGGTTTTCCACAAGTTCAAGGTGTTGACTACGATGAGACTTTCTCTCCCGTAGCGATGTTTAAGTCCATTCGGATTTTATTAGCAATTGCTGCGTTTCATGATTATGAAATATGGCAGATGGATGTCAAGACGGCGTTCCTCAATGGCAACATTGATGAAGAGTTGTATATGATGCAACCCGAAGGTTTTGTCGATCCTAAGGATGTTGATAAAGTGTGCAAACTTCAGCGTTTCATTTATGGACTGAAGCAAGCATCTCGGAGTTGGAACCTTTGTTTTGATCAAGTGATCAAGAACTTTGGATTTGTTCCAAATTGCTACGAAGCTTGTATCTACAAGAAAGTGAGTGGGAGCTCAGTGACATTTCTGGTACTATATGTGGATGACATATTGATTATTGGAAATGACATTAACATGCTTAACGATGTGAAGAGTTATTTGAACAAATGTTTTTCAATGAAAGACCTAGGGGAAATTGCTTATATATTGGGCATCAAAATCTATAGAGATAGACAAAGACGCCTGATAGCTTTAAGCCAGAGTACATACCTAGACAAAGTTCTGAAAAGGTTCAGAATGGATAAGGCAAAGAAAGGTTCAGTGCCTATGTTGTCAGGTAAGATATTGAACAAGGCTCAGTGTCCAGCTACGGTAAATGATAGAGAAGCTATGAGCAAAGTGCCTTATGCCTCGGCCATAGGTTCTATCATGTATGCCATGCTGTGTACTAGACCGGATGTGTCCAATGCTCTTAGTTTGACGAGCAGGTACCAAAGTGATCCAGGAGTTGAACACTGAACAACCGTGAAGAACATCCTAATGTTTTTAGTCTATGGAGGTGATGAACAGCTCATCGTAAAGGGTTACGTCGACGCTAGTTTCGACACCGACAAGGATGAGCTGTTCATCACCTCCATAGACTAAGAACTTTAGGATGTTCTTCACGGTTGTCCAGTGTTCCACTCCTGGATCACTTTGGTATCTTCTCGTCAAACTAAGAGCATTGGACACATCCGGTCTAGTACACAGCATGGCATACATGATAGAACCTATGGCCGAGGCATAAGGCACTTTGCTCATAGCTTCTCTATCATTTACCGTAGCTGGACACTGAGCCTTGTTCAATATCTTACCTGACAACATAGGCACTGAACCTTTCTTTGCCTTATCCATTCTGAACCTTTTCAGAACTTTGTCTAGGTATGTACTCTGGCTTAAAGCTATCAGGCGTCTTTGTCTATCTCTATAGATTTTGATGCCCAATATATAAGCAGCTTCACCTAGGTCTTTCATTGAAAAACACTTGTTCAAATAACTCTTCACATCGTTAAGCATGTTAATGTCATTTCCAATAATCAATATGTCATCCACATATAGTACCAGAAATGTCACTGAGCTCCCACTCACTTTCTTGTAGATACAAGCTTCGTAGCAATTTGGAACAAATCCAAAGCTCTTGATCACTTGATCAAAACGAAGGTTCCAACTCCGAGATGCTTGCTTCAGTCCATAAATGGAACGCTGAAGTCTGCATACTTTATCAGCATCCTTAGGATCGACAAAACCTTCGGGTTGCATCATATACAACTCTTCATCAATGTTGCCATTGAGGAACGCCGTCTTGACATCCATCTGCCATATTTCATAATCATGAAACGCAGCAATTGCTAATAAAATCCGAATGTACTTAAACATCGCTACAGGAGAGAAAGTCTCATCATAGTCAACACCTTGAACTTGTCGAAAACCTTTTGCGACAAGTCATGCTTTATAGACGGTAACATTACCATCCACGTTTGGTTTTCTTCTTGAAGATCCATTTGCACTCAACGGCCTTTCGGTCACTAGTAGGGTCCACCAAAGTCCATACTTGGTTTTCGCTCATGGATCCCAATTCGGATTTCATGGCCTCTAGCCATTTCTCAGAGTCTGGGCTCATCATCGCTTCCTCATAGTTCGTAGGTTCACTGTTTTCTACCAACAAGACAGTCAAGACAGGGTTGCCGTACCACTCAGGAGGGGCGCGCGACCTTGTCGACCTGCGACATTCAGTAGCAGCATCGTCTGAAGCTTCATGATCCTTGTCATTAGCTTCCTCTATTATTGGTGCAGGCGGCACTGGAACAATTTCAGGTGCTGCGCTACTCTCCAATTCAAGAGAAGGTTCAACAACCTCGTCTAGCTCTACTTTCCTCCCACTCACTTCTTTCGAGAGAAACTCCTTCTCAAGAAAGGAACCGTTCTTTGCGACAAACACTTTGCCTTCGGTTCTGTGATAGAAGGTATACCCAATAGTTTGCTTAGGGTACCCTATGAAGACGCATTTCTCCGCTTTGGGTTCGAGCTTGTCCGGCATCAATTTCTTGACGTAGGCTTCGCATCCCCAAACTTTAAGGAACGACAACTTAGGTTTAGCACCAAACCACAGTTCATACGGTGTCGTCTCAACGGATTTAGATGGTGCCCTATTTAAAGTGAATGCAGCGGTTTCTAATGCATAACCCCAAAATGATAACGGCAAATCAGTAAGAGACATCATCGATCGGACCATATCTAATAGGGTTCAATTCCGGCGTTCAGACATACCATTGCGCTGTGGTGTTCCGGGTGGCGTGAGTTGCGAAACGATTCCGCTTGCTTTAAGATGCGTGAGAAAATCATAACTCAAATATTCACCTCCACGATCGGATCGTAGAAACTTAATCTTTCTGTTACGATGGTTCTCCACTTCATTCTGAAATTCCTTGAACTTTTCAAATGTTTCAGATTTAAGTTTCATTAAATAGATATACCCATATCTACTTAAGTCATCAGTAAAAGTGAGAAAATAGCGATATCCACCGCGCGTCGAAACACTCATTGGTCCGCATACATCGGTATGTATGATTTCCAACAAGTCCGTTGCTCGCTCCATCATACCAGAGAAAGGGGTTTTGATCATCTTGCCCATGAGAGCATGGTTCGCATGTGTCAAATGATTCAAAATCAAGAGACTCCAAAAGTCCATCAGAATGGAGTTTCTTCATGCGCTTTACACCAATATGACCTAGACGACAGTGCCACAAATAAGTAGTATTATCACTGTCTACTTTGCATCTCTTAGCCTCAATGTTATGGATGTGTGTTTCATCCCTTTCGAGATTTAGAAGAAATAAACCATTCACAACAGGTGCATGACCATAAAAGATGTTACTCATATAAATAGAACAACCATTATTCTCCGATTTAAATGAATAACCGTCTTGCAATAAACACGATCCAGAAATAATGTTCATGCTCAACGCAGGCACATAATAACACTTATTAAGGTTTAAAACTAATCCCGAAGGTAAAACTAAGGAGAGCGTGCCGACGGCCATCACATCAACTCTTGATCCGTTGCCAACGTGCATCGTCACCTCATCCCTCACAAGCCGCCGTCTATTCTGTAGCTCCTGTTTCGAGTTACAAATATTAGCAACTGAACCAGTATCAAATACCCAGGCACTACAACGAGGGCTAGTAAGTAAAACATCAATAACATGTATATCAAATATACCTTTGATGGTTCCAGCCTTCTTGTCCGCTAAGTACTTCGGACAGTTCCGCTTCCAGTGACCCTTGTCCTTGCAATAGAAGCACTCAGTGGCCGTCTTGGGTCCAGACTTGAGCTTCTTCTCAGCAGGGGCAACGCGCTTGCCACCTCCTTTCTTTAAGGGCTTCTTTGCACCCTTACCTTTC
Organism: Avena sativa; assembly: GCA_916181665.1. Classification (NCBI taxonomy): domain Eukaryota; kingdom Viridiplantae; phylum Streptophyta; class Magnoliopsida; order Poales; family Poaceae; genus Avena; species Avena sativa. The sequence continues at coordinate 5,441,790 of OV702289.1, forward strand.
TTGAAGGTGGGGGGCTTGTTGACCATCAACACATGATTATCCTTTTTGATGTTCACCTCCGCAGCCTTCAGCTTTGCGAAGAGCTCGGTGATCGTATCAGTGGAACCAATCTGATTATGAGTCACTACAAAACTTTTGTAGCTAGGAGGGAGTGATTGCAGAACCCTGTCAATCTTGAGCTCCTCTGGAATCTTGCAGTCCAGTTGCTCAAGGCGTTGAGTGTAGCCCGACATCTTTATGGCGTGCTCACTAACGGAACCCCCTTCCTCCATCTTGCAGTTAAAGAATTTGTCAGAGATCTCATATCTCTCAGAACGGGCCTGAGTCTGAAACATAGTTTTCAGCTCCTCAAGAATCTCAAAGGGCCCGGGATAGTCTTCAAAACGATATTGAAGGTCCGATTCCATAGCAAACAACATGGTGCTCTTAATCACACCATAATCATCTTTGCGCGACTGATAGACAGCTTTCTCATCAGCCGGCGCATCTACAGCAGGGGCGTCACCTAGCGCATTCTCAAGGACATAGTCCTTTTGACCGCCAGAGAGAATGATTCTCAGATTGCGGAACCAGTTGGTGAAGTTAGACCCATTGTTTCTAAGCTTTTCTTTCTCAGCGAAAACGTTGAAGTTGAAGTTGGACTTAGCCATTTGATCTACAATATTTGCAAGTACAAATTAGACTATGTTCATGATAACTAGTTCAACTTAATCAAATTACTAGATGAACTCCCACTAAATTCAACATCCCTCAAGTTGTTTAGTGAACATGATCCAAATTCACCACACCTAATCCGATCTTCACGAGAAGAGATGTGGTTTCAATGGTGGACAACGAAGTGTCGATCATATCATTCATATGACTCATGCTTAACCTTTCGGTTCATGTGTTCCGAGGCCATGTCTGTACATGCTAGGCTCGTCAAGTAAAACCCAAGTATTTCCGCGTCTGCAAAACTGGCTTGCACCCGTTGTATGTGAACGTAGAGTCTATAGCACCCGATCATCACGTGATGCTTGGACACGACGAACTTTCGCAACGGTGCATACATGGGGAGAACACAGTTTTATCTTGATCTTTAAGTGAGGAATCATCTTGTAATGCTACCGTCGCGATCTAAGCATAATAAGATACATAAAAGGATAAACATCACATGCATATAACTTTATGTGACATGGTATAGCCAATCTTCATGCAATGATCTCCATCTTGTGCTTGCCGGCATGATCTTCATCACTCCACCATGATTGCCTCCACCACGAATAGCAACTACAACTATTGCTAACTACTTAGCGATAAAGTGAAACTATTACATGGCGTATAAGAAGTTGACACACAGGTCGTACACAATTATAAAGACAACCATATGGCTCCTGCCGGTTGTGTACTCATCGACATGCAAGTCGTGAAACATTACAAAACATGATCATTGCATACAACATACACATCACATCTTGATCCATACCATATCACAGAAAACACTCCCTGCAAAAACAAGTTAGATGCCTCTACTTTAATGTTGCATGTTTTACGTGGCTTATGGGAGTAGCAAGCTAAGAACGATTCTTACCTACGGAAAGCCACAACGGTGATATTATGGTTGCCAAACTCCGGTGTAAATCCCATGACAACTATAGTGAGAGAAACTGGCATCCACCAGCCGCATGTGTGGAACAAGCCACACGTCAAGTGCGGAGCCGGTCTCGCGAACGACGTCGCGTAAGGTTGGTCTGGACCGCTTTAATCTCACTATCCCGCGTCATAAGAAGAACACAAACAAGAGGCTTGCAACAGAAAAATCAACGCCCGCAACAACCATGTTGCGTTCTACTCATGAAACACATCTACGCATAGATCTAGCTCTGATACCACTGAAGGGTTTCGCAGCATAGTAAATCAAAAAAGTTCTACGGATGCGAACGGGAAAGCCAAGATCTAATCTAGGAAATGCAAACAACGAGGGGGATTAGATGAGATCTTCATACCCTTGAAGATTCGCACAGCGGAACGTTCGTCGGAACGTGGGTGATGTAGTCGTACTCGCTTCTCCTCCTCGCGATCCGATCCGATCTAACACCGCAAGTGGCGATGCCTCGAGAGATGCACACGTGCGGCACCTCGACGTCTCCTTCTTCCTCGGTGCAGGAAGTATGGTGGAGATACGGATTGGATCTACAACGCGACGGCGCGGTGCAAGTGGTGGAGAGTTTCTACAGCAGGGCTTCGCCTACGTGCAGTCGGGAGGGAGAGAGAGAGGAGGGCAGCAGGGCGGCTAGGGCTTGAGGAGGAGGTGTGGGAGGGGTACGCCCCCAGCCCTCTTTATATAGAGAGTTGGGCGGCCACCCCTTGCCCCTCCCCCAAGCCCTAGGGCCGGCGTCCAAGGAGGAAGGAGTGGGGGGCAAGTTCCCCCCCTTCTAGAAGCTCCTCTAGGGTTTCCCCTAGGTTTGGCCGGCTGGGCCCTATGGGGCCTTGTGCCCCTGGCCCAATGTGGCCAGGGCACTCCCTCATAGGCCCATGCCCCCTCCCGGCAGGCGGGGCCACGTTGTTCCCCCTCCGGAAGGTTCTAGAAGCTTCCGATACAATACCGATTAACCCGAAACAATTCCGAACTCCAAAAACTGCATTGCCTTGTATGAATCTTATTCTACGGACCATTCCGGAACCTCTCGTGATGTCCCGGATCCCATCCGAGACTCCAAACAAAACTCATAAACCAATTATCCAATCTATCCTAGCGTCGAGACACGTTAAGTGTGTGACCCTTCGGGTTCGAGAATATGCAGACATGATCTTCTATCAATAATCAACAGCGGGGTCTGGAAACCCATATTGACTCCCACACATTCATCGATGATCATATCGGATGAACCACGATGCCAGGATTCAATCAATCCCATATATATATTCCCTTCGTCTCGCGATATTTTACTTGCCCGAGATTTGATCGTCGGTACCGTCGTACCTAGTTCAATCTCGTTCACAGCAAGTACTTTACTCGTTCTGTAATCCGATATCACTTTGTGATTAACTCCTTAACCACATGCTTGCAAGCGGTGTTGATATCGATTACCGAGTGGGCCTGAAGTATATCTCTCCGACTTGGGAGGGACAAATCCCATCTCGATACATACAGCCCAACAGGTACTTTCCGATTACCTGAGAGACACCTTTATGATCACCCTCTCATAGGATGACGTTTGATGACCTCAAAGCTTTCTTCCGATACCAGGGAGTTGTATTATCTCATGGTCTAAGGAATACAATATTTGACATAAGAAAAGCTTCGGAAAGATGAACACGATGACACGATCTAATTGCTCCGCTTAGTTTGGGTCTGTCCACCATATCATTCTCCCAATGATATGATCTCATTATTAATCGACAACTCATGTCTATGGTTAGGAAACCTTAACCATCATTAATCAATGAGCTAGTCCATAGAGGCGTACTAGGGACACGGTGTTGTTCACAAACCACACAAGTATTAAAGTTTCCGCTTAATACAATTCTAGCATGGAATATAAACATTATCATGAACAAGAATTATAATAATAACATCTTTATTATTGCCTCTAGGGCATAATTCCAACATGGACAGCCGTGAAGAACATCCTAAAGTACTTGAATAGGACTAAAGAAATGTTTTTAGTCTATGGAGGTGATGAACAGCTCGTCGTAAAAGGTTACGTCGATGCTAGTTTCGACACCGACAAGGATGATTCTAAATCTCAGACAGGATACGTTTATATTTTGAATGGAGGAGCTGTGAGCTGGAGAAGCTGCAAGCAAAGCGGGATCGCGGGATCTACAGTAGAAGCGGAATACATGGCTGCTGCAGAAGCGTCAAGTGAAGGAGTTTGGATCAGGAACTTCATCACTGAGCTTGGCGTGGTTCCAAGTGCCTTGGACCCACTGGAGATATTGTGTGACAACACTGGCGACATAGCACTAGCTAAGGAACCAAGATATCATCCAAAGACCAAGCATATCAACCGCAAGTTTCATATAATCCGAGATTATATAGCAGATGGAGATCTGAAGATTAGCAAAGTACATACAGATCTGAATGTCGCAGATCCATTGACTAAACCTCTTCCACGTGCAAAACATGATCAGCACCTTAGTGCCATGGGTGTTAGATTGTTGCCAGATGTAAACTAGATTATTGACTCTAGTGCAAGTGGGAGACTGTTGGAATTATGCCCTAGAGGCAATAATAAAGATGTTATTATTATAATTCTTTTTCATGATAAAGTTTATATTCCATGCTAGAATTGTATTAAGCGGAAACTTTAATACTTGTGTGGTTTGTGAACAACACCGTGTCCCTAGTATGCCTCTATGGACTAGCTCATTGATTAATGATGGTTAAGGTTTCCTAACCATAGACATGAGTTGTCGATTAATAATGAGATCATATCATTGGGAGAATGATATGATGGACAGACAAAAACTAACCGGAGCAATTAGATCGTGTCATTGTGTTCATCTTTGCGAAGCTTTTCTTATGTCAAATATTGTATTCCTTAGACCATGAGATAATACAACTCCCTGGTATCGGAAGAAAGCTTTGAGGTCATCAAACGTCATCCTATGAGAGGGTGATCATAAAGGTGTCTCTCAGGTGATCGTAAAGTACCTGTTGGGTTGTATGTATCGAGATGGGATTTGTCCCTCCCAAGTCGAAGAGATATAATTCGGGCCCACTCGGTAATCGATATCAACACCGCTTGCAAGCATGTGGTTAAGGAGTTAATCACAAAGTGATATCGGATTACGGAACGAGTAAAGTACTTGTTGTGAACGAGATTGAACTAGGTATGACGGTACCGACGATCAAATCTCGGGCAAGTAAAATATCGCGAGACGAAGGGAATATATATGGGATTGATTGAATCCTGGCATCGTGGTTCATCCAATATGATCATCGATGAATGTGTGGGAGTCAATATGGGTTTCCAGACCCCGCTGTTGATTATTGATAGAAGATCATGTCTGCATATTCTCGAACCCGAAGGGTCACACACTTAACGTGTCTCGACGCTAGGATAGATTGGATAATTGGTTTATGAGTTTTGTTCGGAGTCTCGGATGGGATCCGGGACATCACGAGAGGTTCCGGAATGGTCCGGAGAATAAGATTCATATAAGGCAATGCAGTTTTTGGAGTTCGGAATTGTTTCGGATTATTCGGTATTGTACCGGAAGCTTCTAGAACCTTCCGGAGTGGGACCAGCGTGGCCCCACTTGCCGGGAGGGGGCATGGGACTATGAGGGAGTGCCCTGGCTGCATTGGGCCAGGGGCACAAGGCCCCATAGGGCCCAGCCGGCCAAACCCTAGGGTAACCCTAGGGGAGCTTCTAGAAGGGGGGGGACTGGCCCCCCACTCCTCCCTCCTTTGGCTGCCGGCCTAGGCTTGGGGGAGGGGAAAGGGCCAGCCGCCCACCCCTTTATATAAATAGGGCTGGGGGCGCACCCCTCCCACACCTCCTCCACAACCCTAGCCGCCCTGCTGCCCCTCCTCTCTCTCTCCCTCCCGACTGCGCGTAGGCGAAGCCCTGCCGCAGAAACTCTCCACCGCTTGCACCGCGCCGTTGCGTTGTAGATCCAATCCATATCTCCACCCCACTTGCTGGACCGAGGAAGGAGGAGATGTCGAGGTGCCGCACGTGTGCATCTCTCGGAGGCATCGCCACTTGCGTTGTTAGATCAGATCAGATCGCGAGGAGGAGAAGCGAGTACGAGTACATCACCCACGTTCCGTCGAACGTTCCGCTGTGTGAATCTTCAAGGGTATGAAGATCTCATCTATCCCCCCTCATTGTTTGCATCTCCTAGATTAGATCTTGGCTTTCCCGTTTGCATCCGTAGAATTTTTTTGATTTACTATGATGTGAAACCCTTTAAATACACGTTTAGATACATACGTATCTAGACAAATGTGCGCCAATTAATTTGGAACAGGAAAGTATTGGATTCGACAATCTTTCTTACACATGCAGTACAACAAGGGGATAACATATACTAGCCAGGGCCTCATCTTACATAAGCTTTACCCAGATGAGATATACGAGGCTCTCGTTCGAGAGCCACATGTCCTATTCCAGCCAACTGAATTTTGAATGGTTTCATTATACACAAACATAAATCCTGTCACTAGCTAGCTGCATATATTTGTTTCTTCAGACCATCAACATCCACATCTAAGGTTACTACTTCTGTGACCTTTGTAGTTTGGGGCATGGAGGCTTAAACGTGGACGGGTTGGAACAAGTGGGCGCATTCTTACCATCAGGACATGCCTCGGTTTTCAGCTCTTTCACCTTGTCATAAAAGTGCGCTGTCATAAATACAAAAGCAATGGTTAGCGTTCATGACAGAAGCTAAGTAGAATTGGTAACACAATCTTGTCAACTGAAGGACCTCTTCAACTTCAAGAATTTCACCTAAGGTAATCATAAAATGATCCTATGGTAAGATTATTTAGAATGACGTATAGATGCTGCTCCTATTTGACCATTACTCATAGGTAGACATAATTTTTCTCCAAGGAAAAGAAAGATCGCCGGAAACGTTTATCTGGTACGGGACCTCCCGGGCCGCTCGCGCGAGCGGCTCCGGAGGCGGAAACCATAGCCTCGAAAGGCCCCGTCCCTGAGCTCCCTTGGCCGCCGCCGCTGCCGGCACCGGCGGCGGTGGTGGCGCCCGGCCATCGAAGACGGCGGGCAGGCAGGGCGCGCCCCCGACGGGTCGTTTGCGCGCGGAAGCGGACGTCAAGGGGTGGCGACGCTGGGTTGGGGAACCAGGGCGGCGCGCGATTGGGTGGTGCCGCAGAGGATACCGCGGGGCTCCTGCCCAGTGGCAGGGCTTGAGGTGGTGTGGAGGCGCTTCGACGCGCCGGCACGGGAGCGGCAGCAGCTCGGGTCCGATCTGGGCCCAATCCGGGCCCGATCTAGGCCTAGTGGGATGCGGCGGCGGCGGTGTCGGGGAGGGCTGGTGCGCTGCCGCTGCCGCTGGCCCGTGTGGCCGCGGTGGCGGCCGGCCTAGGCTGGCCCCGTGCTGGCGGATGTGGCCGCGGTGGCGGCCGGCCTGGGCGGGCCCCGTGCTGGCGGCTGTGGGCTGGGGGCCCGGGGCGTCGCTGCGGAGCGGGGAGCTCGGCCGACGGTGGAGAGGTGGCGCTTCCTCTCTCTGTCTCTGGTTGCCGCGGGGGGCTCTTCCCCTTTGCCCTTGGGCTGGCTCTGGGAGCTCCTGCAGCGGCGTTGTCCCTGCCGGCGGCGGCGGAGCACAATAGAGACGGTCCGGTGGAGATGGTGCTGGGAGGACGTGCTTCTGGGCTGGGTCGGCGGCGACCGAGACGTAGCAGCGCGACAGCGGGGCTGATCTTGGCCAGATCTGGGCCTGATCTGGGCCTGTGGGGCCTGCGGGCTGATCTGGGCCTGATCCCGGTGGATCGGCCCTGCAGCCGCGTCCAGACAGCGGCCCCTCGGGTGGTGGTGGGTAGTACCCCGCACTTCGGTGGCTGCGCGGACTTACAGCCTTTGGAGTTAGCGCCTGATCGCCCTACCCTCTCCGACTGCTTCTAGAGTGTGAGGCTGGCGGAGGTAAGGACTCGAGCTCGTGGACGCCGGGGCGACGGCCTCAGAAGGTGGACGGCTTCGACGTCCCTCCGGTGGAGGTGGCTCCGGGAGGTGACGTGCGTTTCCCTGCCCGGTGGCGGTCCGGCAGGCCCGGGGGTGCTCGGTGGCGTCGGTGCTGCTGCTTGGCGGCCGGGATTTGCCGTGGTGGTGGATCCCCTGGTGGAAGGAGGAGTAGGGATGGGGTGGAGGCTGGCGTGTTCGGTGGCACCCTTGCTGCAGTGCGGCGGCGGGACTTCACGAGCCTCCACGGGCTCGGCCGGGCCCGAGGGCTTGGTTTGTCTTGCTGCTGCATCCGGTCGGCTACCACCTGATGGTGGTGGAGGTCGTTCCCTCCCGCGTGTTGTTGGCATGCCGGCCATCACCGAAGTCTCCGCTCTCTCGGTCTACCGGCTGCGCTCCGTGGTTCTCGGTGTGACGGCGGTGGCGACTTCAAGACCTGGGTGGCGCGTGTTCGTGGGTGGCCTGATGGGTGGCGCTTTACCAAGTGCTCAGGCGGGTGGGTCTGGAGGGGTCGGGAGAAATCCTTGTCTGTTGACACTGACACGGTGACGCCCGCGGGTATCACCTTCCTTCTTGAAGGGTGTCGGGGGCCTCCCTTCCCTACCCCCGCTGCGTACCGGGGGAAACCCTAGGCCTTCGGCCGGACAGCAGTGTCGTCGTCACTCCCCTTCTTGGAGGTGTTGTCTTGGTGCGCAGGCGCTTTGGACTGCGAGATGTGTGGTGGTACTTCTCCGGGGGGCGCTCTGGTCGCGAGTTGTTTCCGTTTTCGGCACACCGCCGTCCTCGGCTTTCTTTTTTCTTTTATTTCTTCTTGCGTTTCGTGTAGGTCTTGGGTTCGCCCCTGCGCCTTGTATCCTGTGGTGTTTGTTCCTTTGGGCGATGTGCTGTCTGGCCCAGTAGCGATCTCAACTGTGTGCTTTATTTATAAAGCGAGGCGAAAGCCTATTTCGAGAGAAAGAAAGATCGCCCCAATTTTCTTTATTTTTTCTCGGGGAGAAGCAACAGCATACCCTAAATAGATCATAAGTTATTTTTTCTGTCAAACTATTTTTTGAAACAGAAATTTATGTTTGCTGATGAAATAAAATACGGAGAAGTACATCTTCATGGACATCGCTATGAAAATGGCTAATCGATCTGTGCGAGGAAACACTAATGCAAACTGTAGCAACAATAAAAGAATAGATCGAGCCTGAGTATATTACCATATTTTACGGGTTTTCTGCTACCCCGTATGAAAGTTAAGCCTCCATCATCACCGACAACCGTATGATTTTCATCAGTATGAGCTGCAAACAAATCCAGGTAAATAAGACAACTGCAAACAAAAGGGGACATAAACGAACGAGTAAAGTACCACTCCCTAGTTTTTGAGAGAACCTTTAGTTTTTGAGAGAACCTTTGTTTGCTCGGGTTGATATTGTCATGGCTGCTGCGGCGGGGGAAGAGCTCGCTGGATCGGGCGCTTCTGAATTGTTCTTCCTCTGAACAACACACGGATGTGCACCACTCATTCTCCTCTCAACTTTCTCTGAGCTGACACAAGGACTTGCCGTCTCTTGGGTGTTGGCAAATCCTGTAAGTACGATGGAGGTCCCCATTTTCTTCTTTACGAAGAAAGGCGTCGAGGAAATAAGATGCGAAATTACTGTCCCGGTGCTGAAAGACTTCGAGTAAATTGGGTGTCCAAGTATTAAGCAAGCGGCGGAACCATTCTGTCAAGGTTTTGCTTGACTCGTTCTCCTTCTCAATTCAATTCGCGTGGAATGACCGGCCAACGCGAATTAACCTTGAGATCGATAACCTTTGCACGATACAGGTGGAGAACGCTCTTGATGTTTTTCTTCGGTTCGAACAAATGACTTGATGCTCCTTCCCTTGGGCTTGATCGAACTTAAGTAGGCGTTTCCTCTGAGGCAAGTCTGCACGTTTCCTCCAAATGGGATAAGCGCTAGTACGAATCGCGGGAGTCTACGGGGTACTGAAGTCCGCCGTCCAAGGAGTAATCTTGTGTACCGTAATTAGCACAGCCTTCTTCTTCTTAGCGAAGGAAACGCGTGGAATGGGAGACTATTTGGTAATTATACAGCGTCTGACGTGTCTTTTGATTAGTCCACTTGGCTTCAGTTTTAGTCATCATCTTTTCGTTCTAGAAGTTTACAGCAATTTTACATCTTAAGAAAGCTAGAAAAGAGGATTTTCTAGCCTTCATTGAGAAGATTCGTCTCAAATTGGCTCTTTGGAGAACTTGCTTGCTCACACAAGAAGGAAGGCTAATTCTAGTGCCGATCAGTTCTCAGCACCATGGCGATCTTTCACCAGAGCATCTCTAGCAGATACCGCATATCTGGTCAATATCGTAAAATTTACAGTACCGGTCTAAAAAAACAAAAAATGGCCCGAGCAGATCCCTATTAAAATGGTCAATACCATAAATTTTTTGCAGTTCTCTCCATATCTATTTCTGTATACTGCATATATTCAGTTTTAGAGGCTGGTTTTACGGTAAACAGCAAAGTGATCAACGATCGACCGGACGAAAATTTTACATCAATAGCGGTTGATTTCGCGGTGGCGGACTATCCGGGATTGTGTGCGCGGCAGCTGCAAGCGGGCAAGTAGCGCCGCCCGCGTACGGGGCAGCAAGCAGCGGCAGCAGCAAGCTCGCACATACGCCGGCAGCTCGCATGTACGGGACAGCTCGCAATAGACGTACGGGACAGTTCGCATGTGGTAGGTCGCCGGCCGGCCGGAATCGGCCGCGGCAGCTCGCCGGCCAGCCACGTGCACGCAGGTAGGGACGGGTCGAGGACATGAGGAAGACGACCCTGCGAACAAGACGATGAAATATTTGTTAGATGTATATATTTGTATATTATAGTTTTTCATATGTTAAAGAGCTTTGTGCATATTCACACATGTACCTGTATTATATATTGTGGCTTTTGGCCCTTAGAGAAATACATGTTGCATATTCCTGATATAGTATTAGAGCTAGGTTAGACAATTTTTCTGCAACATCGTCACAGCCGCCACCGTTCCGTCGTCGTCGTTCTTCCGACGTCGCCGTCCCCGGTTGCCGCTGTCTCTGGCCATCTTGGATTTGCCGTATTCTTTCTAGATCGATTCAGTTCTTCACGCACGGGTTCGAATCGATCCCGTTCTCCAGAGGGATCTCCTCCACGCACGGGCGATCTTCTCCACGCCGTTGCCGCCAACTTCCTGGCGCGGGACTGACCCGACGCCCCGTCTGGCCCTCGCCTGGTCCCCGTCTGGCCCTCGCCCCGTCCCGCCCGCCTGGCCCGCCGCCGCCTGCTCGTCGCTGCCCGCCCGCCTGACGCCCCGCCGCAGCCTGCTGGCCGGCGCACTGCTGCTTGGGCTGCTGCTTGGGCCCCCTCCCCTGCTGGCTATCTCCACCTCGACCTGGCGCCCTCCCCACCTGCTGGCCGGTGCCCTGCTGCATCCTTGCTGGCCCTCTCCCGTCGACGAGCTCGGATCTGAGCGCAGTTTCATCGGATTTGAGCGTTGACTAAAAAAATAAAATTGAGCGATGTCTTCTGCATCGGGCTATGTTGCGATTCCTCGCTGCCCGGTGATCTTCGATGGTGCGAATTATCCTGATTTCGCTGCCTTTATGCGCGTTCACATGCGCGGTCTCCGTCTTTGGGGTGTGCTCTCCGGCGAGGTCTCCTGTCCGTCGTGCCCCCTGCTCCTATGGCTCCTGTTCCGCCGACGCCGATTGTTCTCGGCGCTGATGCCTCTCAGGAGGCCAAGGATGCTGCTCAGAGTGCCGATGATAGTGCCGTTGCTGCTTATGACCTGAAGTTTAAGCAGTACTCTGCTGATCTCGAGACCTATCGCCACGATATGACTGCCTACACTCAGTGGGTCGATAAGGATGCTCGTGCTGCTGCTGTTCTCACCTCCAGTGTTCTGCCCCAGTATGCTGCTGAGTTCATGAGTCTCCCTACTGTTGCCGCTTAGTGGACATATCTTTGTCAGCGCTATCAGCCGTCTGGGAATGCTCTTTACCTGTATGTGGTTCGTCAGGAGCATGCTCTTCAGCAGGGTGATTCCACTATTGATGAGTTCTATACTCAGAGTGCTGCTATCTGGCGTCAGCTTGATTCTCTCCGTACTGCTGTTTGTGGTACATGCTCGTGCTGCCAGATTGTGCGCTCGTATTTGGAGTTTCACCGCATCTATGAGTTTCTGTCTCGGATCCGCCAGGAGTTTGAGCCCCGGCGTACTCAGCTGAATGCTCGTGGTCGTGTTCCGCTCTCTGAGGTGTTGTCTGAGCTTCGGGCTGAGGAGACCCGTCTCCGTGGTGCTGGTCTTCTTGCGGTTCCATATGTGCTTGCTACTCGTGGTCCTCCTATGCCGTCTGCTCCCTTGACTCAGCCGCGGTGCTCTGTTCCGCCACCGATACTACCCACTCCTACAGGTCAGGGTCAGCTTCAGCACCAGCAGTCTCAGGGTCTGAGTCAGCACCAACAGCCTCAGGGTCAGAGTCAGCATCAGTAGGCTCGTGGTCAGGGTCGCTGTGGTTCTCTTCGTCACTGCTCTTACTGCAACAAGGATGGACACACTTGGGCCACCTGTTATACACGGGATCCCAGTTTACGTCAGCAGCACCAGCCTCGTGGGCAGTCAACTCCTTCTGGATCTTCAGCAGTTACTCTCTCCGATCAGGATATTATCAGGAGTCTTCGCGGTCTGCTTGCTGCTACAGGCTCTTCTTCGACATGCACTGCTGGTTCTGTGACTGATTCTTCAGGCACTATGCGACCACCACCTTCTACACAGTCAGGTACGTCCCCATTGTTACAATTGCGACAAGAAGATAATGAAGAACGAAAACGAAAAACACAGCAAGGGGACACAGATTTAACGTGGAAAAACCTCTCCAACAAAGAGAGGAAAAAACCACGGGCGCCAGCCAGCGAAATTTCACTATATCGAGGAGTGTTTACAAACACCGGGGATTTCACAGATGCAACTCATCCCAACCGGCGGCTTACAAGGGGTTTATATATCGGTGGAAACCTAGGTCTTCGATGATCCGTACCGGCGACGGGCCTCGCTCCACTCGTCAGAAGTTGGCCTATACTTTGTAGAATTTGGATCACCATATAACAAACTCCACCTTGAGACAAATTCCTCCTTGTAGCATCAACAGCAACCATCTCCCTAAACAAAACAAAGCAAATACTTTCGGCGCCAATAGCCACTTGGGCTAATCAGTTAAACCAAATAAGTTCGAGCAAAGCTCAAACTTAGCAACACGAACAGTTTTAGTCATCATATCAGCAGGATTATCATGAGTGCTGATCTTGCATACCTTTAATTTACCTTGAGCAACAATGTCTCTAACAAAATGGTACTTAACATCAATGTTCTTAGTTCTCTCATGGAACATCTGATCTTTTGTAAGGTATATGGCACTTTGACTGTCACAAAACAAAGTAATGCAAGAATCATCTCCACAAAGCTCAACAAACAAACCTTTCAACCAAACAGATTCTTTGCAAGCTTCAGCAATAGCCATGTATTCAGCTGCAGTAGTAGATTGTGCAACAACAGCCTGCAATGTAGCCTTCCAGCTAACAGCACAACCACCAACATTAAACACATAACCTGTGAGGGATCTTCTCTTATCCAAATCGGCAGCAAAATCTGAATCCATATAGCCAACGAGTCCCTCACCGGTCCTGCCAAACTTCAAACAAGCATTGGAAGTGCAAAGAAGGTACCTGAAAACCCACTAAACAGCCTTCCGATGTTCTTTACCAGGATTAGCCATGTATCTACTTATCAAACTCATAGCATATGATAAATCAGGACGAGAACAAACCATGGCATACATCAAAGAACCAACATCACTAGAATATGGCACCTTTGACATGTACTCAAACTATTCATCAGTAGTAGGACATTGAGAAACTGACAATTTAAAATGAGGAACAATAGGAGTACTAACTGAGTTGGCACCATCCATATTAAAACGATGAAAAACTTTCTTAATATAACTTTGCTGACTAAGAAATAACAAACCAGATTTTCTATCTCGGGTAATCTCCATACCTAAGATCTTCTTAGCAGCACCAAGATCCTTCATCTCAAACTCACTACTTAGGTGTGCCTTCAAAGTAGTGATTTCTTTCATGCCCTTGGCAGCAATTAACATATCATCAACATATAGCAGCAAGTATATAGGTGACCCATCAACAAACTTGATATAAACACAACTATCATATTTAGACCTCTCAAAACCATGTGAGATCATAAATGAATCAAACCTTTTATACCACTGTCTTGGAGATTGCTTTAAGCCATAAAGAGACTTCTTTAATTTGCACACAAAATCCTCTTTACCAGGCACTATGAACCCTTCTGGTTGGTCCATGTATATTTCCTCATCAAGCTCTCCATGCAGAAAAGCAGTCTTGACATCTAACTGCTCAAGCTCAAGATCACGCATAGCCACAATACTAAAGAAAGTACGAATGGAACTATGCTTCACAACTGGAGAGAACACATCATTGTAATCAATACCTGGAATCTGGCTGAACCCTTTTGCTACTAACCTTGCCTTGTACCTTGAAGGATCTTTGGGATACAGACCTTCATTTTTCTTGAAGATCCACTTGCAGCGGACCGCCTTCTTTTGTTTAGGCAAGCGCACAACATCCCATGTGCCATTTTTCTCAAGCGATTGCATCTCTTCTTGCATAGCAGAAACCCACTTCTCGCGGTCAACGGATGCAATGGCTTCATCATATGTAGCAGGCTCAGAATCGTTCTCCACCTGTTCAGCACAACTCAAAGCATAATGTACAAGATTACACTCTTCAATTAAACGAGGACGAGGACCACAGTTACGCCTCGGTCTATCAGCAGCAATGGACTCATGTGGCTGCTGCAAAACAGTAGGTGAGTGTTGAACAACAATATCATCAATGTTTTCCTCATGTGTATCTTCGACGATAGCATCATTATCAACAGTTTTCTGCAGGTTCTCCACCTGCACACTAATTCCCTCCTCTCCAACAGCAACAGGAGAGGTATCTAATGGCAAGCTATCATGATACATAATGGACTCATTGAAAACAACGTTTCTACTTAGCAAAATCTTTTTAGTTTCAGGATTCCATAGTTTATATGCTTTAACTCCTGAACCATAACCAAGGAATATGCACTTAACAGCCCTAGGCTCTAACTTTCCATTATCAACATGAGCATATGAAGTGCAGCCAAAAACTCTCAACTGTGAATAATCAGCAGGCGAACCTGACCATACCTCAATGGGAGTTTTCTTCTCAAGTGGAATAGAAGGTGACATGTTGATGAGGTAACACGCTGTGTTGGCTGCTTCAGCCCAGAAACGCCTATGCATACCTGCATTAGACAACATACAACGAGCCCTCGAGATGATGGTTCTGTTCATGCGCTCAGCCACGCCATTCTGCTGAGGAGTATATGGGATGGTGTGATGCCAGATCATACCATCGTTACTGCAAAACTCCTCAAACTCATTAGAACAGAATTCCAAACCATTATCAGTACGTAGTACCTTTACCTTCTTCTCAGTTTGCTTTTCAACCATAACTTTCCACTTCTTAAAAGCATCAAAAACATCAGATTTATGCTTCAGAAAATAAGGCCACACTTTTCTTAAGTAATCATCAATAATAGTAAGCATGTAATTAGCACCACCAATAGAAGTCTTACGGGACGGACCCCATACATCAGCATGCACATAATCTAATATGCCTTTGGTGGTGTGAACGGAAGCATTGAATTTAACTCTTTTATGCTTACCAAATATGCAGTGCTCACAGAACTCAAACTTACTCATGTTGCAACCATCAATCAGCTCTCTCTTGACCAACTCTGCCATGCCTTGTTCGCTCATATGCCCAAGACGCATATGCCACAGATGTGTTTTACCACAATCATCAGAATCATTAGAAGTAACAGCAGCAGCAATACCAGGCAAAGTGCTACCTCTAAGAACATATAATTTAGCAGGATTCATATCACCTATCATGTGAATAAGAGAACCTTTTGATACCTTCAGAACTCAATGCCCACCGGTATACTTGTATCCATCAATGTCCATGGTACTCAGGGAGATCAAATTTCTGGCCATGCTTGGTATGTGCTTCACCTCACTCAACGTGCGTGTCACGCCATCATGTGTCCTGATCTTAACAGATCCAACACCAACAATATGGCATGGGTTGTCATTCCCCACACGCACAAAATCTCCAGTCTACACAGACTCATATGAACTGAACCAATCTTTGTTACAGCAAATATGAAACGAACATGCAGTATCAAGTATCCATTCATCATCACGAGAAGCACAAGCAGCAAAAACAGCTAAGCATTCACCATCAGAACTATCAGAAACAACAGCAGCCTTACCAGTACCTTTAGCCCTATCTTTCGGTTGGTAAGTTTCGTTTCTTTTCTCCTTATTCTGCAACTTCCAACAATCATCAATAACATGATTAGATTTCTTACAATACCTGCAGAATTTATCCTTTACCTTGGACTTTGAATGACTTCTACCGTCCTTGCTCTTATCTCCGTTGCCATAGTTGTTGTATCTCTGCTCGGTCCTGCCACGAACCTGCAGAGCCTTAGCCTTGGATGACGTACCATCTGACCCTACCATAGTTTTCATCTTTTCCCTCTATTTGAGGGCGTCATGTACTTCGGCAAGGGTTAGTTCATCATGGCTCAACAATATTGTATCACGAAAATGTGTATAGGAACTAGGCAACAAGCATAAGAGTAGAAGAGCTAAATCCTCATCATCATATTTTACCTCCATAGACTGCAACTCTGAAACAATCTCTTTAAAATCAGATATGTGATTCATTACCGATCCACCTTCTTGCAGCCTGTGCGAGAACAACTTCATCTTCACGTTCATCTTACTGGTTAGATCCTTTAACACACAGATTGTTTCCAGTTTTTTCCATAGGGCAGCAGCAAATTTCATCTCCAGTACTTCCTGCAAAATATTATTGGACAGATAAAGTTGAATCAAAGACAAAGCCTTACGGTCCTTCCGCTTCTCTTCGGCGGACCAGGTCTTAGCATCCTTTTCACCGAATCCATCCAGCGCTTCATCCAGATCAGAAGTTTGGGCGAGAATCGCCTGCATCTTCACCTGCCACAAGGAGAATCTTGTGGTGTAGTCCAGCTGTGGTAGATCGAACTTCAATGACGACATGTCGCAAACCCTAGATTAGAACCTGGGGCTCTGATACCACTTGTTACAATTGCGACAAGAAGATAACAAAGAACGAAAACGAAAAACACAGCAAGGGGACATATATTTAATGTGGAAAAACCTCTCCAACAAAGAGAGGAAAAAACCACGGGCGCCAGCCAGCGAAATTTCACTATATCGAGGAGTGTTTACAAACATCGGGGATTTCACAGATGCAACTCATCCCAACCGGCGGCTTACAAGGGGTTTATATATCGGTAAAAATCTAGGTCTTCGACGATCCGTACCGGCGACGGGCCTCGCTCCACTCGTCAGAAGTTGGCCTATAATTTGTAGAATTTGGATCAACATATAACAAAGGTATCTGGATTCTGGAGCTTCTTTTCATATGACCTCTGAGTCTTCTTTTCTGTCCGCTCTTCGTTCTCTACCTTCTTTTGTCCGTGTTTTCATAGCTGATGGTACCTCTCTTCCTGTTTCTAGTCGGGGCACCCTTTCTACTTATTCCTTTTCTGTTCCTGATATTTCTCATGTCCCTCTTCTTAAGATGAATCCGTTCTCTGCTAGCCAGCTTATTGACTCTGGTTGTCACGTCATTCTTGATGTTGATTCTTGTGTTGTCCAAGACCGTCGCACGCAGGCCCTGGTTGGAGCTGGCCCTCGCAGCCGTGATTCTTCAGGACTTTGGGAGTTAGACTAGCTTCGTGTTCCTTCCTTTGCCACTTCATCTGTCAGTTCTTCTTCGGTCGTCGCCTCTGCTACCAGCCCCTTTCAGCAGTGGCATCATCGTCTTGTCACCTTTGTGACTCTCGCATGTCGTCATTAGTTCATCGTGGTCTTCTGGGGTCTGTCTTAGGAGATGGGTCTTTACATTGTCAGGGCTGTAGGTTGGGTAAACAGATTCAGCTTCCCTATCCTACTAGCGCGTCTGTATCTCAGCGACCTTTTGATTTAGTTCATTCAGATGTTTGGGGTCCGGCTCCTTTCGCTTCGAAAGGGGGCCATCGCTACTATATTTTATTCATCGATGATTTTTATCGGTACACTTGGTTGTATTTTATGCGCTCTCGTAGTGAGGTGCTCTCCATATATCAGCGTTTTGCGGCCATGGTCCATACTCAATATTCTACCCCCATTCGTGTGTTTCGTGTTGATTCTGCTGGTGAGTATATCTCCCAGATGTTGCGAGGTGTTCTTGCTGAGCAGGGCACTCTTGCTCAGTTCTCCTGTTCTGGCGCCCAAGCCCAGAATGGCGTTGCTGAGCGTAAGCATCGTCATCTTCTTGAGACCACTCATGCCATGATGATTGCTTCTTCTCTTCCGCCACATTTCTAGGCTGAGGCTGTTGCTACGTCCGCTTACGTCATCAATATTCAGACTTCTGCTGCTCTGCAGGGTGGTATCCCTCTTGAGCGCCTATCTGGACAGTCTCCAGACTACTTCATGCTTTGCTTGTTTGGTTGTGTTTGCTATGTTCTTCTTGCTCCTCGCGAACGCACCAAACTGACCGCTAAGTCTGTTGAGTGTGTTTTTCTTGGATACAGTAATGAGCATAAGGGCTATCGTTGTTGGGACCCCGTTGGTCGTCGGATGCGTATCTCTTGTGATGTTACTTTTGATGAGACGCACCCTATCTATCCTCGTCCCACTGCTGGTACCTACCTGGTGGAAGATATCTCTTTTCTTCTCTTTCCTGACACACCTCCCTCTCCTCCTATCGTGTCTTCTTCAGGATCTCCTCCCCCTGATGTCTCTTCCTCGCCACCGTCCTCCCCTGCTCCGTCTAGTTCTCCTAGTTCTCCTCGTTCTCCGGAGTCTTCCTCTGCTATTACTTCTTCTTCATCATCGTCTCCTGAGTCGTCTTCCTCTGATGAGCTTCCCTCTACTCGTCCTGTTCGTCAGCGTCGTGCCCCCAACCGTTACTCTCCTAGTCAGTATGGTCTTTCTGTTGCCTCTGAGCCGACTTCTTACCGGGATGCTGAGCATCATCCTGAATGGCAGCTGGCCATGGCTGAGGAGATTGCTGCGCTTGAGTGCACTAGCACCTGGGATCTTGTTTCTCCCCCTCTCGGTGTTCGTCATATCACGTGTAAGTGGGTCTATAAGATTAAGACCCGCTCTGATGGATCTCTTGAGTGCTATAAAGCACATCTTGTGGCTCGTGGTTTTCAGCAGGAGCATGGTTGTGACTATGATGAGACCTTTGCTCCTGTGGCTCATATGACCATTGTGCATACTCTTCTTGTTGTTGCTTTTGTTCGTCACTGGTCTATGTCCCAGCTTGATGTTCAGAACGCCTTTCTCAATGGTGAGTTGAGTGAGCAGGTTTATATGTAGCCTCCTCCTGGGTATTCTGTTCCCGAGGGGATGGTTTGTCGTCTTCGACGTTCTCTTTATGGCCTCAAACAGGCCCCTCATGCCTGGTTTGAGCGCTTTTCTTCTATAGTGACTGCTGCTGGTTTCTCCCCTAGTGCTCATGATCCAGCGCTGTTTGTTCACACTTCTCCTCGTGGCCGCACTCTTCTTCTTCTCTATGTTGATGATATGATCATTATTGGTGATGATTCTGAGTATATCGCCTTTGTTAAGGCTCGTCTTCGTGATTAGTTTCTAATGAATGATCTTGGTCCTCTTCGATACTTTCTTGGGATTGAGGTTTCCTCCACTTCTGATGGCTTTTACATCTCTCAGGAAAAGTATATTCAGGATCTTCTTGCTCGAGCTGCTCTAGGGGATGAGCGCACTGTTGAGACCCCTATGGAGCTTAATGTTAAGCTTCAACCTACTGATGGTGATCTTCTTTCTGATCCGACGCGTTATCGTCATCTTGTTGGGAGTCTTGTTTATCTTACTGTCACTCGTCTTGACATTTCTTATCCTGTTCATATTCTGAGTCAGTTTGTTTCTGCTCCTACTACTGTTCACTATAGTCATCTTCTCTGTGTTCTTCGTTATCTTCGTGGTACGATCACTCGTCACCTTTTCTTTCCTTGTTCCAGCTCCCTCCAGCTCTAGTGTTATTCGGATGCTACGTTGGCGAGTGATCCTTCGGATCGTCATTCACTTTCTGCTTACTGTGTGTTTCTTGGTAGTTCGCTCATTGCTTGGAAGACGAAGAAACAGACAGCGGTTTCCCGTTCGAGTGTTGAGGCTGAGTTGCGTGCTATGGCCTTGTTGACTGCTGAGGTGACCTGGTTACGGTGGTTACTTGCAGATTTTGGGGTCTCTATTACCACACCCACTCTGGTTTTGTCTGACAGTACAAGTGCTATTATTGTTGCACGTGATCCAGTCAAGCATGAGCTTACCAAGCATATTGGTGTTGATGCTTTCTATACACGTGCTCAGGTGCAGGCTCAGGTTGTTGCGCTTCAGTATGTGCCTTCAGATTTACAGTTGGCGGATTTCTTCACGAAGGCACAGACCAGAGCGCAGCATGATTTCTTACTCTTCAAACTCAGTGTTGTGGATCCACCATGAGTTTGAGGGGGGTGTTAGATGTATATATTTGTATATTGTAGTTTTCCCATATGTTAAGCGGCTTCCTGCATATTCACACATGTACCTGTATTATATATTGTGGCCTTTGGCCCCCAGAGGAATACATGTTGCATATTCCTGACAATATTCACGAAATATTCTGTTTTACAGTATAGATATACGGGATCTGTACCGTCGCGACAATTTTTTACCGCAAAACAGGTTTGCGGTATACTGCAAATGACATGTGCAGTTCCAAGTTTCGCGGTACTTGCTAGAGATTCTCTCATGTCACTAGATCCTCCTCCTTGGGTCTTCAAAGCTATAGACAAAATCTGAAGAGCCTTCTGTCGAAAGTGTTATAAACACGATAAATAAATAATGTAGGACGAAAGTGTTATAGACACAAGACTTTCACGTGGAAAACCTCTCCAACAAAGAGAGAAAAAACCACGGAACTAGCCAGCAAAACTTCACTATATTGAAAGAGTTTACACAATATCAGGGATTATCTCAGATGTGACTTATCCCAGCCGACTTCTTACAGAAGGAATATATATACATTCTATCGGCAGCGGGTCTTTTTCCACTCATTGGAATTTAGCCTCTTTAATGAATTTGGATTAGACTTCAACAAACTCTCCTTTAGAAAAAATTCTTCTTGTAACATCAACAGCAACAACTTTCGAAACAACAAGAAAAATATACTTTCGTCACCAATAACCACTTGGGCTAATCAGTTAAACCAATTAAGTTCAAGGATAGCTCAAAGTTAGCAACATGAACAAGTTTAGTCATCATATCAGCATGATTATCAGGAGCACCCATCTTGCACAACTTTAATTTATCTTGAGCAACAATGTCTTAAATAAAATGATACTTGACATCAATAAGCTTAGTTCTATTATAAAAAATCCGATGCTTTGTAAGGTATATGTCACTTTGACTATCACAGAACAAAGTAATGCAAGAATCATTTTCACAAAGCCTAGCAAACAAAACTTTCAATCAAACAGATTCTTTGCACATTAATGTGAGGTATCATTGGATTCGAGATGTTGTGGGTTCCAGGTTGCTAAAACTTGAGAAGATCCATGCCAACAAGAATAGATCGGATATTGATGACCAAGATATTTGTCAAGTGAGAAGCTACTTGTATGTTCCAAGGCAGTGGGCATGGCGGTGCCCCCCACATGAGAGTCGGATGGGAGAGATTTGTTGGGTATCCTCCTCACGTAAGTTGTGAGGATATTGCCTTTTAAAGCTTTCTAGGTGGCCTAAATTGGTGTAAGAGCCCGCAAATATTTAGGTTTGTGATCGGGGGTCATTTTGGACATTGCACATGAGGGAAAGGAGAGGATAAGCCTCCCATCCATTCACCACTGGGCGGGGTGACGAAAATATAGGTTAGCCTCTGAAAGAGCATTTCCTATCCCTAGTGATTTTGGTATTTTATAACAACACACATATCGGACTAATTATTTGCCAAGTGTATCGCGGGTGCATTGAAAAAGGTTTTGCAATGGTTAAACAACAGTCCAAAAACTGTCTGCCTGGCGCGGTACCGCTTTTTGCTACCGGACGTGGCAGTAGGTTTTGACTGGTTGTCAAAAAGCCACTACCGGGCTAGGTACTAAAAAGCGATAGTACCGCATTTTAGTACCTAGCGCGACAGAAGATTTTTGACCACTTGTCAAAAGCTACTGCCCACTCCGCTACAGAGGCTTTTTCCAACCCATAAAAGGCCACTGCTCGCCCCGGTACTAAAATGCGGTAGTACCTAGCGAGGCAGTAACCTTTTGTATGTTGGCAAAAGCCACTGGCTGCCCAGGTACCAAAATGCGGTAGTACCGCATTACTACCGCATTTTGGTACCTGGCGTGACAGAGAGTTTTTCGACCAAGTTGCAGATACCATTGCTCGTCCGGTAGTACCGGTTCCCACATGCGGTACTACCGCTTTACGGTAGCACCACATTGTGGTACCGCTGTGGCCAGGGCATATGAATTTTGAAAGCTGCTCTTCCGGTACCAGATCCGGTAGTACCGCTTGAACTGCCGGTACTACCGCTGCATTAAAGGCTCCAACGGCCAGATTTCTTGGAGGGGTATAAATACCCCTCCACCTACCTTGAGACAAAGTGCTCATCCACATTAAAGTCAAGACCACCATTGGAGCCACCAAATCTTCAAGATCTCCTCAATCCACCACCCAAAGTCTTTGATCTTTGGGGAATCGAAGGAGGAGGCCCCGATCTACTACTTCACCAAAAGAGATCTTCATTTCCCCCTCATTCAATTGAGGGCCCCTTTGCTCTAGTGTTTTCTTGGAAACCCTAGTTCTTGTTTTGGTTCTTACAAGCTCGTCTTTGATTTCTTTGACAGATTGCTTGTATTTGGGAGCCTCCGATTAAGTTGTGGATGTGTGCCCCAAACTTGTAAAGGTGTCGGCTTCCACCTTGAAGGTTGCCGATATAGTGGAAGGTGAATCGATCCTGTTGGGGTGAGATTCATCGGAGAACAAGGAAGGCCTCTCGTGGCGTTGGTGGTTTGAAACCACCCCCTCTCCAAACGTAGACGTACTTCCCCTCAAAAGGAAGGAACTACGGGAAATAAATCCTTGTGTCTCCGTGTCCACCACTTTGGTTACTTCTATCCTTACCGCACTTTACTTACTTGTTCTTACCTTGTGTTGTGGTAGCTCTTGCATAATTTTCATATAGGTAAATTCACCTTAGTTGCATTATCTAGAGAATTTACCTTATTGTCAAACCTTAATTTGAAAAATGATTTTTTTTTGAAGTAGTACCTATTCACCCCCCCCCCCTCTAGGTGCCCATACGATCCTTTCAGCCTCCATTGGAAGAAAACTAAGAGAGAAGGAAAGAAGAAGAAGTTGAAGAAAGAAGCGGAATCAAGCACCAGGCTCTGCCCCCAAGGTTGTGACATACAGATCCCTACCTTGTCTCCATCAAGTTAGGGTTCCACCATCTTTGGTGAGATTATTTTTGGCATGGATATACCTTACGGGTGCCTGATATTGGTATACCCGGTCCAACCTAGGGAAGGCCCACGTGAATACTTGCTTTCCAAGAAGATTTCGGGTGTCCCAACCCCGTTACAAGTTCGACTCCTTGAAAGACACGACTAGTTGTAGATAGAATCTCAAAGGGTCTAACCCTAACTTGTAACCGACTCGACCTACCCCCGGGACCTGGCCTATCTATATAAGGGCCAGGAGGGCACGACAAGGAGGATCTTTCCAACTCATACACACACCTCACGCTAGATCGCATTTGCGCACCCCTGTAACCTTCGGTTCCACCGTAATCAAGAACAGACAAGCAAGAGTAGGGTTTTCCCTCCGAGAGCCTGAACCTGGGTAAACCTCGTGTCCCCGTGTTGGTTGCCTGTTAATCGTCTCGCGACTTCTAGCATCCCCATCTTCTCCAAAACCTAAGTCCATAAAAATAGGCATTGACGAGTCGAACCCTCGTCAATTTCAATCCCTAACTCTTGTGTCCTAAATTTTGTTGTTCGCATCCAAAATCCGTGCTTATCATGATGTATGAGATCCCCTGGTGCTCTATAGAGAAGAACAAGTTGTATTCCCATTTTATAATAGTGGAAAAAGATTTGGATGGCTTCGGCATGTGTTTTTTTCTCTCAAGTTGAGAGGTTTTTCATGTCCCTCTGTGTTGATTTGCTACTACTGCAGATGTTCTGAGAACATCTCTCCCTACCATAGACATTGTCTAGGATCACAAGACAACTTCTCTCCTAAGGGAAGACATTGTCCATGGTTCGGTACAAACTATGAAGTGTCTTGTTTCTCCATATTTGTTTGATGATGCAAATATTTTCTTGCGTGATTGAACAACGATCCATGAGTTAGCATTCAAGTGTGGTGCTGAAGTTTACATTTATCTCGCTGCGTATTTTAAGATCATGCTAAAAGTGTGCTAATCACAATATTGGTTTAATCGGTCTCCACTCCCGGTTTTTTCCAACATTCCCCACTAGTTGTGCAGTTACTGCTGCGACGTCTTTATTTTCCCTTTTTTGTGTGCATCTTTTGTGTCTAGACTTGATCTAGGCATTATGTTGTTGCATAGCCTGGGTGATAATTTATTGGTATTAATATTTTTTTATCAAAAAAAAAACAGTGGTGTAACAAAGAAAATATATTTCCCCTCTCCCAAATTAATTGATACTGATTTGTCAAGATTCACGTTTCCTTACGTTAATACACGTCTAGATACGTACATGTCTAGATAAATCTGCTTTAATTAATTTGAAACATGGAAGTATTAAATTTGACAACCTTTCTTACATAAACAATACAACAAAGGGGAAATATATACTCCCTCTGTTATAAAAAGGATATCACGAATTTATCTAATTTTAAATGTATCTATATATATAGATATATTCGAATTTTGACAGATTTACGACATACTTTTAAGTACGGAGGAAGTAGTAACTAGGGTCTCATTTTACATAAGCTTGACACATCACACACAGATGACATATACGAGGCTCTCGTTGGAGAGCCACATGTCCGAGTCCGACCAACTGAATTTAAAATGGTTTCATGAAACCTGTCACTAGCTAGCTGCATAATTTGTTTCTTCAGACCATCAACATCCACATGTACAGTTTACTACTTCTGTGGCCTTTTCTGTTGCGAGAATGGAGGCTTGAACGTGGACGGGTCTGAACACGTGGGGGCATTTTTACCGTCAGGACATTCCTCGGTTTTCTGTTTTTTCACCTTGTCATATAAGCGCCCTGTCATAAAATAAACAGAAACAATGGTTAGCGTTCATGATAGCAGCGAAGTTGAATTGGTCACACAATCTTGTCAATGAAGAACCTTGTTCAACTCTCAGGAATTTCCACCAAAGGTAATCATGCATAAAGATCTTATGATAAGATTGTTGAGAATGAAGCTTCGAAGCTGCTACTATATATTTGACCATTTCTCCTAGCTAGTCTTGTGTGTGGCGCTCGCTAATGACTCATCCATGGTATTCCATCTTGTCAGAGCTTGTTTTATAGGTACTCCTGCCTATTCACGAGAATATCTCATACTTGTAGAGCACGAGGAAAGAAAGATCGCCTCAATCCCCGCAATTGTTTTTCTCCAGAAAGAGGAACAGCATCATAACTTATTTTTCTTTCAAACTTCTTTTCGAATCTTCATGGACATCGGTTTGAGAATGGCTAATCGATCTGTGCGGGAAAACACTACTAGCAAAGTACATAGCAATAATAAAAGAACAGATCGAGTCTGGGTATATCACCATTTTTTACGGGTTTGCTGCTATCCCGTATGAAAGTTAAGCCTCCATCATCCCCAACAACGGTATGATTTCCAGTATGAGCTGCAAACAAATCCAGGTAAATATATAAGAGGATTACGAACAAAAGGGGACATAAACGGACGAGTAAGTACATGGATAGTTTTTTAGAGAACCTTTGTTTTCTTGGGTTGATATTGTCGCGGCTGCTGCGGCGGGGGAAGAGCTTGCTGGATCGGGCGCTTCTGAATTGTTGTTCCTCTGAACAACACACGGATGTGCAAAACTCATTCTCCTCTGAATTTTACAGTACTACTTTCTCTGAGCTGACACAAGGATTTGCAAGCCGTTCTCTCGGGTGTTGTTGAATCCTGTAAGTACGATGTATATATAGGACGATCTCCTTTTCTTCTGTACGAAGAAAGGCGCCATGGAAATAAGCTGCGAAATTAATGTCCCGGTTCTGAAAGACTTCGAGTAAATTGTGTGTCCACGTTTTTCTAATGAACCGAGTAACGCGTATTAAGCCACGGAACCATTCTGTCAAGGTTTGCTTGACTCGTTCCTTTTTTTTCTTAGAAGAGCTTGACTTGTTCCCTGCTTAATTCAATTCGCGTGGAATGAAAGGCCAATCTATTTGGGCCGCTGCGTCTGGACATCCTCAGGCTGATTGTTGGGCTGAAAAATGTGTGAAGCCACGGATCTGCGCAGCGGGCGGTTAACTCGTTTGTTAGAGCATCTCCAACAGATGATATATAAATGGTGTGACGATGTAAAATCTAATTTTTACTGTATCAGAGGCTAAAAATGCCTCTTTAACCATGATGTATCATGATTTCGTGATGTAAATTTTTTACATCGCGATGTAAAATTGGCCCTAGGTGATGCAAATATAGATCACCTTCCATGTTCATGCAAAACTCAAAAGCACGCCCAACCACCACTATAAAACTTCTCGCTCCCCTCCCGTGCCCACGCGCCTTCCCACCCGCCGCCGCGATTCAACTGACACCGGCCACGGTGCCCGCCATGGACGGCTCCGGCCTGCCCCCGACCCCTCTCTCACCCGTCCCCTGACCGATTTTGCCCCTCCGTCACCCCATGTTCTCCTCGCCCTAGCCGGTCACCGTGCCCGCAGATCCATCCTAGGCCCTCCCCACGGTGGTCAAGAAGCCGGCCAGAGGGCGGAAGCTGGGAGCCAGCACCGGCGCGAAGAGGCAGCCTCCCGCGGCTTCGAGGGAGAAGGCCAAGAAGCAGAAGTCTACAGCCATCCGCGACTCTATGCCGAGGGCTGTCTCTCCGCCGCCGCCACCGTCGTCGAGGAGGATCTTTACATGTCACCGCTGCCTCCGCCGGTCTCAACACACTGTTGAAATAATTAGCAGTTTTCGCATTAATTTAATCCAAGTGTAAATCATGATAGAACAATTCCCAAGACTAACTAACATACACATAGTAGACATGCACCATACAGGCAAGTGAAAACCTAACACATCTACGCATACTGCAATACTAGTAATCATCATAGGAAATAGCAGGAGGGCAAAGAACACGTACGAGTTCGTCGATGGTATGACCAACGGCGCAACAGAAGTGGAGCCACCACCGGCGGTAGCAGCAGCCTGCTTGGAAGTGTCGTCAGACATGGCGATGAAGTCGAGGAAGCCGGACGAAGAAGAGCTTGAGCAGTCGCGCCTAGACGCTCCCTAAAAACCTTATCGCCTCTCTCCCGGTGCAGGATTAGAGAGACGGGGTTCCGGAGGCCTGCTCTGCCGGACAGCCGTGCACGCAGCCTGCGGGATGGAGTAGCAGAGGGCAGCACAGAGAGGTGGAACGACGATGCGCAGGTAGGCAGATGCAATCTGACCGAGTCGGTACCAGCCCACGATGTGGAAACAACCGGTTGATTAACGCATCCGTTAATGATGCATTAATGACTCATAATTAATACACAATTCATTTTTCAAATAGAAAAATAAAGCTCGACTCGGCGAGATTCCCGCAACCCGCGGCACGCACGCATTGTGACGAGGCGTGGCATGGCGAGGCGAGGCGGGCGGCGTTGGAGGAGGAGTGCGCGAGGGCTTCTCTTCTTCTCACACCTTAGTGAGTGGTGCAACACTCTAGTATATAAGGTGGTCCAACTTTCTTTCCACTAGCAACGTGGGACTAAACTTTGGCACCACTAGCACACACATGAGCTGCCATAATAATGGGCCAAAGAGAATTTCAGAATTTGTATTTGTTATGGTCCAAAAGCCCAATATCAAATATGCCTCAAATTCCAACAGAACTTACTTTGGGTCTAGGAAACGTCGTGTCTGAAGGCCCGCCGACATACCGTTGGATGTACGTTTCATGATCTTGCACCTTCCTGATCTGGCAACAAGGATGGAAGTGTGTGTGGATACTTTGGTGCACCCATGCAGGGTAAAATCTTTTCAAAAAGCCGTTTTCCCGGTTATGGACAACTTGAAGCACAGTTTATCAATCATAGACCACTTACACTAAAAAATTACTGTTATAATTTGACTTGTATATTACATGACAAGTAAGTTGGATAACCACCATGAAATAAATGAATAAAACTGCCAACTGGATGAGTTTCCTCAGAAGGACTTTCGAGTTCTTGCAAGCGGTCAGAAATATTGGTTGTCTCCAGCTCACATGTTTGTGGCGTTTTCCTTTCTGTACTGTCTGAGAGGTCACGTATCTTAGAGCCGCAAAGAAAAATTGGCTCAGATGGCATGCTCTTAGAATTAGCTATGCGCTTGAGCCGCAACAAGAAACCGGCTGAGGCCTATGCGCAATTGATCATCTCTAAATAACGTGCTTGTACTAGTGAAGGTATTGCTAAAGTTTTTATGTAGGACATTATAAATGGGGGAATTAACTTGTTACATTACGACAGATGGTACGGTTTGTTCATTCAAGATGACTTTCGAAGTGCACATCACTTCAAATTCATAATTTGTGCCTTTCTAAAGATACCAATCGGAAAGAAAATGCTTGTAGTAAATTACTTCAGTTGCCCCATTGGGATTTTAACCAATGAGGTAGTTAGGGTCCCGGTTGATGGAAGTTAGAATAATAGATATACATTGGAAACTTGCGGAAACATGGGTCTCCCAATTAAGCACCTAACATGGCCTTTCAGTTGGGCATATCATTCAATTCACCGAGCTTTTGGAAATACTTGGCATAGTCCACTTCAACCACAACGTCACGGATCCCATCGCTTGAAAGTTTGGCAAGGGTGCTACTCAGCTTCGTCAGCATATAAGATGCAATTTTTGGCCAAACCGCCTCTTTGATGCCGTTTGGTTTGGAAACCATGTGCGTCACCCAAGTGCAAAATCTTCATATGGTTGATCCTTCTAAAATGAATTTGGACGGCGGATAGACTTGAGATAAGAGAATGAAACAATTATGGACATAGTAAAATTTGTAACAAAATACAAGAATGGTCCGAGCACCTCTCTTCAAATGCGGCCACACTATTCACATTTTGTCATATTTTAGGGCATGGTTTGGGCTTGCCCATATTCAACCCCAAGATTGGGTCTCTTGTCAATTCATGAGAGATTGGTGGAGTGGGGCCATCCTCAAACAGGGTCAATCTAGGAAAGCTTTAGCTTCCAACGCGAGGCTTGTCTCGTGGAAAATTTGGAAGGAAAGAATTGCGAGAAATTTTAGAAACATTTCAATAACCGGCGACTATCCTTATCAGTCATCACAAAGATCAAAGAAGAGACAGCGGCCAATTAATTTGGGACAGGGAAGTATTGGATTCGACAACCTTTCTTAAACAAACAGTACAAGGGGGTAACATATACTAGCCAGGGTCTTATCTTACATAAGCTTTACAAAGATGACATATACGAGGCTCTCGTTCGAGAGCGACATGTCCGAGTCAAGCCAACTGAATTTTAAATGGTTTCATTACAGAAACATAAAACCTGTCACTAGCTAGCTGCGTATTTGTTTCTTCAGACCATCAACATCCACATCTAAGGTTACTACTTCTGTGACCTTTGTAGTTTGGGGCATGGAGGCTTAAACGTGGACGGGTTGGAACAAGTGGGCGCATTCTTACCATCAGGACATGCCTCGGTTTTCAGTTCTTTCACCTTGTCATATAAGGGCCCTGTCATAAATACAAAAACAATGGTTAGCGTTCATGGCAGCAGCTAAGTAGAATTGGTAACACAATTTTGTCAACTGAAGGACCCCTTTCAACTTCAAGAATGTTCACCTAAGGTGATCATAAGGATCCTATGATAAGATTGTTTAGAATGAAGTTTCGAAGCTGCTCCTATTTGATGATTTCGCAAAGTTACTAATAATATTTTTCTCCAAGAAAGAAAGATGGGCTCGATCTCCTTTATTGTTTTACTCCGGAAGAAGCAACATCATACGCTACGATACATCATAACTTATTTTTCTGTCAAACTAAGAAATTTATGTTTGCTGAAATATAATCCGGAGAAGTACATCTTCATGGACGTCGCTATGCGAATGGCTAATCGATCTGTGCGGGAAAACACTACTAGCAAAGTACTCCCTCCGTTTTAAAATATAAGATGTTTTAGGTTTGTGAAGAAAATATATCTAGACTTCTTTTAGTGTCTAGATTCACCTAAAACCGGAGTGAACCATATACTAAAAAAAGTCTAGATACATTTGCTTCACAAACTTTTGATTGAATCTAGACACTAAAAATAGTCTAGATACATTTTCTTCACAAACCTAAAACATCTTATATTTTGAAACGGAGAGAGTACATAGCAATAATAAAAGAACAGATCGAGTCTGGGTATATCACCATTT
Organism: Avena sativa; assembly: GCA_916181665.1. NCBI lineage: Eukaryota > Viridiplantae > Streptophyta > Magnoliopsida > Poales > Poaceae > Avena > Avena sativa. Next base: position 5,472,286 of record OV702289.1, read on the forward strand.
TTTACGTGTTTGCTGCCACCCCGCATGAAAGTTAAGCCTCCATCATCGCCAACAACCGTATGATTTCCAGTATGAGCTGCAAACAAATCCAGGTAAATATATAAGAGGATTACGAACAAAAGGGGACATAAACGGACGAGTAAGTACATGGATAGTTTTTTAGAGAACCTTTGTTTGCTCGGGTTGATATTGTCGCGGCTGCTGCGGCGGGGGAAGAGCTTGCTGGATCGGGCGCTTCTGAATTGCTGGATCGGGCACTCATTGTCCTCTCAATTGTGCAGTACTACTTGCCGTCTCTTGGGTGTTGGCAAATCCTGCAACTACGATGTGGTATATAGGACGATGGAGGTCCGATTTTCTTCTTTACGAAGAAAGAGGAAATAAGCTGAGAAATTGCTGTCCCGGTGCTGAAAGACTTCCAGCAAATTGTGTGTCCAAGTTTTTCAACTGAACCGAGTAACGCGTATTAAGCAAGAAACGGAACCATTCTGTCAAGGTTTGGTTTGCTTGACTCGTTCTCCTGCTCAATTCAATTCGCGTGGAATGACCGGCCAAACCTATTTGGGCCACTGCGACTGGACGTCCTCAGGTTGATTGGGCTGAAAAATGTGTGAAGCGAATTAAACGGTCCACTTGTCTTCATTGTTAGATGTATATATCTGTATATTGTATTTCTTCCATATGTTAGAGGGCTTCCTGCATATTTGTCCTGTACCTGTACTATATATTGTGGCCTTTGGCCCCCAGAGGAATACATGTTGCATATTCCTGACATGGTATCAGAGCGAGGTTAGACAAAAATTCTGCAACATCGTCACCGCCGCCACCGTCTCTGTCGTCGTCGTTCTTCCGACGTCGCCGCCGCCGGTTGCTGCTGTCTCCGACCATCTCGGATCTGTCGTCTTCTTTTCAGATCGGTTCAAATCGATCTCGTTCTCGGGCGGAATCTCCTTCACGCGACGCTGTCCGTCTGGTCTGGCCTCGTCTCCACGCCTGGGACTCCACGCCTGCGAGTCAACCTCCGACCGATCTGCTCCACCCCAAAACTGCCTGACACCGCCGTCGGTTCCCCACGCACGGATCTGCGCGACCCACGCACGGGATCTGCGAGCCTGGTTGAATCCCGTCGACGCCCTGCAGGAAAGCTGCATCGCGCTGCCTTCCTGCCTTCCGCCGCATCCCTGGCTGGTCTCCTGCTGCGTCCTGCGTGGCCGACGCCCGGGATCCTGCGTGCCCGACGTGTGCCTGGCCGACGCCCGACGCCCACTGACGTGACGCGTGCCCGCCGTGTGCCCTGACGCGTGCTCTTCTCGGCCTCGACGCGTGCCGGCCGCCTGCTGCTCCCCTGAAGCCCGCCTGCTGCTCCAGATCGGCGGGGTCCGACGCCTGACGCCTCTGCTGAAGCCCCTGCTGCTGCTCTCTCGACGCCCGTCACCGCCCCGTCCAGCGTCGGTTTTCGTCAGGATCCAGATCTAGATCTGATCTGTGTTCAAAAAAAAAGAAAAAAAATGTCCTCTTCATCGGGTTATGTTGCGATTCCTCGCTGCCCGGTGGTCTTTGATGGCGCGAACTACCCTGATTTCGCTGCCTTTATGCGCGTTCACATGCGTGGTCTCCGTCTTTGGGGTGTGCTCTCTGGCGAGGTCTTCTGTCCGCCGCGCCCTCCTGCTCATGTGGCTCCTATTGCACCGACGCCGATTGTTCTTGGTGCTAATGCTTCTCAGGAGGCCAAGGATGCCGCTCAGAGTGCTGATGATAGTGCTGTTGCTGCTTATGACATGAAGTTCAAGCAGTACTCTTCTGATCTCGAGGCCTATCGACACGCTCTGACTGCTTATACTTAGTGGGTTGATGAGGATGCTCGTGCTGCTGCTGTTCTCACCTCCAGTGTCCTGCCCCAGTATGCTGCCGAGTTCATGAGTCTCCCTACTGTTGCCGCTCAGTGGGCTCATCTTCGTCAGCGCTATCAGCCGTCTGGGGATGCTCTTTACCTGTTTGTGGTTCGCTAGGAGCATGCTCTCCAGCAGGGTGATTCTAGTATTGATGAGTTCTATACTCAGAGTGCTGCTATTTGGCGTCAGCTTGACTCTCTTCGTACTGCTGTTTGTGGCACATGCTCGTGTTGCCAGATTGTACGCTCGGATTTGGAGTTTCACCGCATCTATGAGTTTCTGTCTCGGCTCCGCCAGGAGTTTGAGCCCCGGCGTGCTCAGCTGAATGCTCGTGGTCGTGTTCCGCTCTCTGAGGTGTTGTCTGAGCTTCGGGCAGAGGAGACCCGTCTCCGTGGTGCTGGTCTTCTTGCGGTTCCATCTGTGCTTGCTACCCGTGGTCCTCCTATGCCGTCTGTTCCCTCGACTCAGTCGCGGTCCTCTGTGCCACCGCCGATACTACCCACTCCTTCAGGTCAGGGTCAGAGTCAGCATCAGCCGTTTCAGGGTCAGAGTCAGCACCAGCAGCTTCAGAGTCCGAGTCAGCACCAGCAGTTTCAGAGCCAGAGTCAGCACCAGCAGACTCGTGGTCAGGGTCGCCGTGGTTCTCTTCGTCACTGCTCTTACTGTAACAAGGATGGCCACACTTGGGCCACCTGTTATACACGGGATCCCAGTTTACGTCAGTAGCACCAGGCTCGTGGGCAGTCAGCTCCTTCTGGATCTTCAGCAGTTGCTCTCTCTGATCAGGACATTATCAGCAGTCTACGTGGTCTTCTTGCTGCTACAGGCTCTTTTTCGACAGGCACTGCTGGTTCTGTGACTGATTCTTCAGGCCCTGTGCGACCACCACCTTCTACACAGTCAGGTACGTTCCCATGGTATCTGGATTCTGGAGCTTCTTTTCATATGACCTCTGAGTCTTGTTTTCTATCCGCTCTTCGTTCTCTCCCTTCTCATGTCTGTGTTTTCACAGCTGATGGTACCTCTCTTCCTGTTTCTAGTCGGGGCACCCTCTCTACTTCCTCCTTTTCTGTTCCTGATATTTCTCATGTCCATCTTCTTAAGATGAATATGTTCTCTGCTAGCCAGCTTACTGACTCTGGTTGTCGCATCATTCTTTATGCTGATTCTTGTGTTGTTCAGGACCGTCGCACGCAGGCCCTGGTTGGAGCTGGCCCTCGCAGCCGTGACTCTTCAGGACTTCGAGAGTTAGACTGGCTTCGTGTTCCTTCCGCTGCTCCTTCATCTTCCAGTTCTTCTCCGATCGCCGCCTCTGCTACCAGCTCCTTTCAGCAGTGGCATCATCGTCTTGGTCATCTTTGTGACTCTCGCCTGTCGTCATTAGTTCATCGTGGTCTTGTGGGGTCTGTCTCAGGAGATGGGTCTTTATATTGTCAGGGCTGTAGGTTGGGTAAACAGATTCAGCTTCCCTATCCTACTAGCGCGTCTGTATCTCAGCGACCTTTTGATTTAGTTCATTCAGATGTTTGGGGTCCGACTCCTTTCGCTTTGAAAGGGGGCCATCGTTATTATATTTTATTCATCGATGATTTTTCTCGGTACACTTGGTTGTATTTTATGCGCTCTCGTAGTGAGGTGCTCTCCATATATCAGCGTTTTGCAGCCATGGTCTGTACTCAATATTCTACCCCCATTCGTGTGTTTCGTGCTGATTCTGCTGGTGAGTATATCTCCCAGATGTTGCGAGGTGTCCTTGCTGAGCAGGGCACTCTTGCTCAGTTCTCCTGTCCTGGCGCCCATGCCCAGAATGGCGTTGCTGAGCGTAAGCATCGTCATATTCTTGAGACCACTCGTGCCATGATGATTGCTTCTTCTCTTCCGCCGCATTTCTGGGCTGAGGCTGTTGCTACATCCGCTTACCTCATCAACATTCAGCCTTCTGCTGCTCTGCAGGGTGGTATCCCTCTTGAGCGCCTATCTAGACAGTCTCCCGACTACTCCATGCTTCGCTTGTTTGGTTGTGTTTGCTATATTCTTCTTGCTCCTCGCGAACGCACCAAACTGACCGCTCAGTCTGTTGAGTGTGTTTTTCTTGGATACATTAATGAGCATAAGGGCTATCGCTGTTGGGACCCCGTTGGTCGTCGGATGCGTATCTCTCGTGATGTTACTTTTGATGAGACACGCCCTTTCTATCCTCGTCCCACCGCTGGTACCTACCCGGTGGAAGATATCTCTTTTCTTCTCTTTCCTGACACACCTCCTTCTACTCCCGTTGTGCCTTCTTCAGGATCTCCTACCCCTGATGTCTCTTCTTCTACACCGTCCTCCTCTGCTACGTCTAGTTCTCCTAGTTCTTCTCGTTCTCCGGAGTCTTCCTCTGCTACTCCTTCTTCTTCATCGTCGTCTTCTTCTGATGAGCTTCCCTCTACTCGTCATGTTCGTCAGCGTCGTGCCCCCAACCGTTACTCTCCTAGTCAGTATGGTCTTTCTGTTGTCTCCGAGCCGACTTCTTATCGGGATGCTGAGCATCATCCTGAATGGCAGCTGGCCATGGCTGAGGAGATTGCTGCGCTTGAGCGCACTGGCACCTGGGATCTTGTCTCTCCCCCTCCCGGTGTTCGTCCTATCACGTGTAAGTGGGTCTATAAGATTAAGACCCGCTCTGATGGATCTCTTGAGCTCTATAAAGCGCGTCTTGTAGCTCGTGGTTTTCAGCAGGAGCATGGTCATGACTATGATGAGACCTTTGCTCCTGCGGCTCATATGACCACTGTGCGTACTCTTCTTGTTGTTGCTTCTGTTCTTCACTGGTATGTGTCCTAGCTTGATGTTCAGAATGTTTTTCTCAATGGTGAGTTGAGTGAGGAGGTTTATATGCAGCCTCCTCCTGGGTATTCTGTTCCCGAGGGGATGGTTTGTCGTCTTCAACGGTCTCTTTATGGCCTCAAACAGGCCCCTCGTGCCTGGTTTGAGCGCTTTGCTTCTGTAGTGACTGCTGCTGGTTTCTCCCCTAGTGCTCATGATCCAGCGCTGTTTGTTCACACTTCTCCTCGTGGACGCACTCTTCTTCTACTCTATGTTGATGATATGATCATTACTGGTGATGATCCTGAGTATATCGCCTTTGTTAAGGCTCGTCTTCGTGATCAGTTTCTTATGACTGATCTTGGTCCTCTTCGATACTTTCTTGGGATTGAGGTTTCCTCCACTTCTAATGGCTTTTACATCTCTCAGGAAAAGTATATTCAGGATCTTCTTGCTCGTGCTGCTCTTGGGGATGAGCGCACTGTTGAGACCCATATGGAGCTTAATGTTAAGCTTCAACCTACTGATGGTGATCCTCTTTCTGATCCGACGCGTTATCGTCATCTTGTTGGGAGTCTAGTTTATCTTGCTGTCACTCGTCCTGACATCTCTTATCCTGTTCATATTCTGAGTCAGTTTGTTTCTGCTCCTACCACTGTTCACTATAGTCATCTTCTCCGTGTTCTTCGTTATCTTCGTGGTACGATCACTCGTCGCCTTTTCTTTCCTCGTTCCAGCTCCCTCCAGCTCCAGTGCTATTCGGACGCTACATGGGCGAGTGATCCTTCGGATCGTCGTTCACTTTCTGCTTACTGTGTGTTTCTTGGTGGCTCGCTCATAGCTTAGAAGACGAAGAAACAGACAGCGGTTTCCCGTTCGAGTGTTGAGGCTGAGTTGCGTGCTATGGCCTTGTTGACTGCTGAGGTGACCTGGTTACGGTGGTTACTTGCGGATTTTGGGGTCTCTATTACCACACCCACTCTGGTTTTGTCTGACAGTACAGGTGCTATTAGTGTTGCACGTGACCCGGTCAAGCATGAGCTTACCAAGCATATTGGTGTTGATGCTTTCTATACACGTGCTCAGGTGCAGGCTCAGGTTGTTGCGTTTCAGTATGTGCCTTCAGATTTACAGTTGGCGGATTTCTTTACGAAGGCACAGACCCGAGCGCAGCATGATTTCTTACTCTCCAAACTCAGTGTTGTGGATCCACCATGAGTTTGAGGGGGGGTGTTAGATGTATATATCTGTATATTGTATTTCCCCTATATGTTAGGAGGCTTCCTGCATATTTGCCCTGTACCTATACTATATATTGTGGCCTTTGGCCCCCAGAGGAATACATGTTGCATATTCCTGACATTCATGTGCCACGGATTTTCCCAGTGGGCGATTCACTCGTTGGTACCAACTTGAGGAGCCGGGCTTAACATCGGATTGCAGCTAACTTCCTGAAATCATATCGGAGGAGCAATCTGCTTTTGTTGGAGGAAGGTTGATAACTGACAACATTATCTCGGTATACGAGTGTTTGAATTTAATAGATCCATGAGAAATACTTACTATGCTCTAAAACTAGACATGATGAAAGCAATATGATCGCGTCGAATGGGACCATTTGGAGGCTATCATGGAAAAAATGGGCTTCGCCCATCAATGGATCAATGTGGTTATGGGAATGGTGCACTAGTGTGGTTACGGGAATGGTGCACTCAGTTACATTCTCTGTTCTTTTTAATGGTACCAAGTTGGAGAGCTTCAAACCATCAAGAGGTATTAGACAAGGTGATCCTATCTCACCCTATTTATTCTTATTGGCAGCAGAGGGCCTTTCGTGCCTGTTAAAAGTTCTTGATGAGTCATCGCAGTTGGGAGGTATCAAAGTGGCAGATTCGGCCCCGCCGATAAACCACTTGCTATTTGCGGATGACAACCTGCTATTTTTTAAGGGTAGTAGATAAGGAGCGGAAGAGTTTTCTAACTTGTTGGAGAAATATTGTGAGGTCTTGGGACAGCGAATTAATAAAGATAAATCTTCTACTTTCTTTACAAAGAGGTGCAATCAAGCTAGGCGTGAAGTAATAAAGAACATCCTGAATGTTAGCAACGAGTGTCTAAATCAGAGGTACCTCGGTATGCCCAGAGATGTTGGCTCTTCCAGATATGGCACATTTAAATTCCCGAAAGATCGAGTATGGAGCAAAATAAAGGGGTGGCTAGAGAAGATTCTGTCATCAGGGGGTAAAGAGGTTTTGATCAAATCTATTGCTCAAGCTATCCCAGTTTTCTCAATGGCATGCTTCAGATTGCCTAGAGGATTATGTGAGCACATCAACTCTCTAATCCGACAGTTTTGATAGGATAGCAAGGAGGGGAAACGGAAACCCTGTTGGGTTTCATGGGATGTCATGACTAGGCCTAAACACATGGACGGCTTGGGATTCAGAGACATGGAGCTATTCAATCTCTGCATGCTAGCCCGACAGTCATGGAGGTTGCTGCAAGAGCCCAATTCTCTCAGTGCTCGTATGTAACATACCACCCTTTTGTGTAATATAAATAAAGAATAAAGTTGTTTAGTCATGAGCATAGCATGCATTAATTTTAACTAAAATTAATTGCATTCGTGGGAAAAATCTAACACTCTAAAATAGACAATATTTCTCTATTTTTAAATATCCTTAAAAACAATTCGCTTAAAGTTGGTTCAATCGAAGAGGTTGTATGTAGGGAGTTGATTTTTTTTTCTAGTAACCTTTTTAACTGATATGTGTTAGCTACAGTAGCACCCAACTAAATATCGTAGGAAGAAAGAGAGCCGTACCTGATTTCAAGAGAAGTGTCCAAGTAGTATTGCTACACATCCATCCTAGTACATATCCATATAACAGGCCACCCCACCCATCGTCATCCACAATTCCCCATCCTAGCTGCCCTTTAACGACCCTTCTCTGGAGCCATGGCGACCACCTAGGAGATAAAGCCTGGAAGAGGAACCCTAGGACCAATCGGTGGAATAGAGGAGTAGATCAAGGAGAGCATCAGGGGAAGCAAGAGGGAGAGAAGAAGAGACACAGTCCATCTTTGATCTGGTTTTCTGCATCTCTGAATACAGGTACAGCCCGTATGTGAATCCACCAATAATAGTTCTTGTTCAAGATTGTTTTCTTGTGTTCTTGGAAGATGGTTTGACGTCTATACGAGACAACAATATTTGAGACGATAAGGCCGAACTTCCAGCTTCTCTAATTTATAAATAAGGCTTGTTCTTATATAAAAAAAAGTACTCTGTAGCATTTCTTTTTAGATTTAGCTACCTCGTTGTTTTGTTCTCTGAAGATTCTCATCACAGGAGAAGTTCACTAGATCAGATTAGTAGCTTTTCCTGTAACTTTTAGCAAGACAGTGCAGTCTACAGTATAGAGTTTGAGTTTTAAAAAAAACAGAGAGCAAGATAGTATCGGTTATTCGGTTTGCTAACTCGTTTGGTACAAAAACATCTTTTTAATAGCAGGGGTAACTTTTATTTCAGTGGTGAGCTGATGTTCATCTCCGTACATGCACGTACTTGAATCAAAGTTATCAAGGTCTCTAATTTGGCCGGATACTAGTTGTAGTTCACCACAAACATTCAGGCTTTTAGAGTAGAACTACAGCCTAGCACCGGTGTTTGAATTAGTTGCTGTACTCGTGTTTCAGTATACTTTTTTACAAGTGCTGAAGGTTTCAGCCAAGCGCTATCTAAAAGGAAGTTCGTGAGATCAGTTTCAGAGTGTTCGACAGTCTATTATCGTTTTCTGTTCTCAGAAATTAAGATGAACTTGTAAAAAATCGTAACTAATTCATACTAACTCGGAAAAATACAAATAAGATATCAAAATATTCAGAAAAATAAGTTTTATTTGTTTATGTCAAAATCATGCATGTTTGAATCAGTTAAACTACTGTCTTAGTTAGAGAACAATTCGAACATTTTCTTTAAATATGGGGTTTATTGGAATGCTATAATTGAGCATTTCAACTACATTTAATTTGGTGACCTTATCCTAGAGATACATTGTAAGTATTAAAATGTCATGTCATCATCCTTGTTTGCATTGCATAAATGCCATGTGTTGATTGTTATTTTCTTTCTTTATGGTGTTTGGTTCTTCCCGGTAGGACACGAGCCGGAAGCCGCTCCTGAATGCTTCGAAGATCAATACCCGCCCACTGAGGAACAAGGCAAGCAAAGCCCCACTCATACATATGAACCCTATGATTATAAAGTATTCCATTCTCGTCATATGCATTCGGTTCAAACAATCTTTTATCAGTAGACAGAGTAATCCTATCTGATGCATGTTTCCCGTTGTGAACTATATTACCTGATCCACCGCTCCTAGCATATCTAGGGTTTGGCTTATGAGCATTGCTAGTGCCACATTTCAGTCAAGCTTAGCCATGCTTAGTGGTCGGTTGCTGATCTTTCATGTGATGCACCGGAGGTGCGAATGAATCTAGTATGATAGGATATGTGATGTGATCAGAGATAGATAATAAACATGATAAGGCTTGTATGGGAGGCCACGTGGGTTGTGGTTTTTGAAGTCCCATACTTGCCACCCTTAGGACCTGATGTTCTCGCCTCTCGAACCAAGACGAGCGTACAACCACACGGGGGCCTGGAAACCCCCTCGACCAACTAACTTGCCTAGTAGATTCCATGAGTCACATAGTTTGGGCTTTCCATTCGACATACGCATCTTGGTTGTTCTTGAATGGAGGTGAAGGAGGTGCATTCATAACAGGTAGGTAAGCGTGGCCGGGAACAAGAGATGCCCGGCATCCGTAATCTTGAACCCCGCACACATCATTAGGGACCGGCTTCGGGACTTGACCCGTTATGGCGGCATCTCCCTAGTGTGTGACTCATGGTCTCGGTGAAAGTGAGGTAAAGGTCATGGTCAACCACTCTCTGCCGGCCTTCCAAGGTAGAGGGCTAATATATTGGCATTAAGAATCGGTTGGTACGTGTGGGTAAAGTTGTGCACCCCTGCAGGGTTATAATCTTTTCGAAAAGCCGTGTTCACGGTTATGGACGACTTGGGAACGGATTCTATGATCATAGAGAACTACAACCGAATGATAAAACTTGCCAACTAAAGTGAGATCCGGAATACTTCCTCGGGGTTGTTGAGGGGGTACTCCGGGAAGAGAGGTTTTGTTGATGATGGTTCTTGGTGGATATCAAAGACGAATTTAAGGGCTAGAGTTGAAGTCTTCTTATCCCCTTTTGAAAATGATCTGACTAGACGAGTTTCTTCTCCCTCTTGTCTTGAAAACAAAAGATGGCTTTATGCAAAATAACTCCACTAGCCATAAGTCTTGCGGAGTACACCCTGTACTCAGCCTTGCTTCGTTGATGTTTTCTATAGATGAAGCTACTCCAACTGAAGGTGGTTTCTATGTCGAGGTCGGCGAGTAGTCGGGGTTCCCGGGCAGCAGCCTAGGATCTATGGAAGGGTCGCTACTTTTGTTATGGCCTCTTAGGCCCTTTGCTAAGTTTGTTGTTTAGAACAACTTGTTTGCTTCCGTTGTTTGATGTAATGATGGGTCTGTGACCCTTGGCTTGTATGACTGGTTTGTAACTCCCTTAAGAGTTTACCTTATTAATGTATGATTTGTATGTTCTGTAATGTTATCGATCTTTCCCTACGCGTGTCGGAATTTAGGTTAGGCCTACATCAAATGAGGATCTGGTATTTGTCTAGCCCTGGTTCCGGGTCGTGACAGATTTTGGTATCAGAGCAGGACTGCTTGTAGGAAACCCTTCTAGCTGGTCGATGTTGAGTCTAGAGTTTGAGAAAACTATTTGAAAGCTAAAAACTATTTGCAAAACTCTGAATAAGACTCTTTTTACTTCTTATCCAAGGTTGTTCTATTGCTGAGTTATCTTACCTCGTTTGCTTTGCAAAGTTTTCACTTCTCGTCTATCATTTCAAACTCTTAGGATATAAGGGTTTGGGTTGTTTTCCCTAAGTACTCCGTACTTGGTCGCAAGGCTCAGAGAGTTTCCAAGATATATCAGTGCAACTGAAGCATTGTTTCTCAACTTTGCTACGGATGCCTTCAATTCCACTCTCAATTCTTCTATGATTTGTTGGTATCATATCATGCTTGCATTCCATTTTTATGGTTTGTATCTAAGTTGGTAGCGTATACGTTTCGCATGCTTGTTCTACTGCCATACTTAACGCATTGATATAGTTTTCATCCGCATGTTCACCTCTACCATGATCCTTTGATATGGTTTTGCCATCCTTTGTTGTACCCTTCTTGGTGAATCCATTCTCATGGTTTCTGTTTTCTCCTCAGGATGCCGGCTGGTACTCGTGGTTCTGTTGGCCGTCGAGGAAACAACGATGCTGATCAGGAACTTCCGCCACCTCCCACAATGGCCGAGGTTCTCAACAACATTGAGACCAACCGTCTGAGGAATGAACGCCTTCTGGAGCGTGTGGTGCAGAACACTGAACATCGTCCTGACGACTGTGTCACACTTAGAGATTTCATCCGCTCTTTTCCTCCAATCTTCACCCACTCCAAGGAGCCCCTTGAAGCTGATGATTGGCTCCGCACCATAGAGCGCAAGTTCAGTGCTCTTCGTGTCCGTCCTGCTGATCGTGTCAACTTCGCCACCTACCAACTGGAAGGTGAGGCTGGTGTTTGGTGGGAAGGTTTTCAGAATCTGCAAGCTCAGGGACATGTCGTCACCTGGGAGGAGTTTGTTGCAGCATTTCGTGCCTCATATATCCCTAAGCCCGTCATGGATCTTAAAAGGAGGGAGTTTTTGGATCTGACTCAGGGGCGCAAGGATATTGAAGCCTATGGGCGTGAGTTTACTCGCCTGGCTCGTTATGCAACCAGGGATGTGACCAACGATGAAGATAAGCAAGAGCTGTTCTGTAAGGGACTTAACCCTGCACTTCGCTATGAGTTGCTACCCTTCAAGTTCCAGTCTTTCCAGGACCTGCATAATCAGGCTCTTACTCTGGAGCATGGAAGGAAGGATATGGAAGTATCTCAGAAGCGTGAAGAAGGAAATTCTCGTGCTTCTTCCTCTGGTAACATGAAGCGCCGTGTCTTTGTTCCATACAGTGTTGTGCCTCGTGCTCCTTATGCACCCAAGTCTTCTGGCAATAATTCTCGTCAGCCACAGTCAAATGCTGGTGTATCAAACTATCACTCTCCTACTGGTTCTCACACTGGGGTTACTTGTTACTCCTGTGGTCAGCCTGGTCATTACTCAAGGGAGTGTTCTCAAAGGGCTACCGAACGCAATGATCAGCAGGCAAAGAAGAATGATAAATCTCAAGGTGCTGGACGTGGTCGTCTGACCCATGTCACTGTTGAGGAAGCTCAGGAAGATCCACGCGTCATTCTGGGTACGCTCCGTGTCAATTCAATTCTCACAACAGTCTTGTTTGATTCTAGAGCATCTCATACATTCATATCACAAGATTTTGCGCAAATGCACGATATCACCTTTCAAGCTATGGACTCTCCTCTAGAGATTAGAACTCCTGGGTCTCGTTGGCAGACCATCTGGGTTACTCATGGGGTTGAGATAGATATAGCATATCAGAAGTTTCCCACTTCCCTCATTGCACTCAAGTCAACTGACATAGATGTTATTCTGGGCATGGACTGGTTAACCAAGTATCCGTCATTGACTGTGCACTTAGAACAGTTGTTGTGACCTCTCCTGCTGGCATAACAGTCAAGTATTGGACTGATGGTTCAAAGTCTCCGTCAGCAGTTCTTAAACCTTTCTCGGAGTTGTATGCCATGGACGTCCTACCTTCTCTCGAGGTCCAAGATGTCCATGTAGTCTGTGATTTCCCGGATGTCTTTCCTAAAGAGTTGCCTGGCATGCCACCTGATCGAAGTGTGGAGTTTGTCATTGAGCTAGTTCTTGGAACTGCTCCTATCTCCAAAAGACCTTACCGCATGCATCCTCATGAGTTGGTCGAGTTGAAGAAGCAACTTGAAGAGTTAGAGGGTCTGGGATACATCCAACCTAGTACATCCTCTTGGGGTTGCCCTACCATCTTTGTCAAGAAGCGGGATACAAATATTTCAAGATTGGTGGTTGATTACCGTCCACTCAACACGGTGACAATCAAGAATAAGTACCCACTTCCCCGGATAAATGACCTTTTTGATCAATTAAGTGGTGCCACTGTCTTCTCCAAAATGGACTTAAGATCAGGGTATCATCAAATCAAGATCAGAAAGGAGGATATTCCAAAGACAGCATTCACAACTCGTTATGGTCTTTACGAGTATACAATGATGTCCTTCGGGCTAACCAATGCCCCTGCCACATTTATGAGGCTCATGAACTCCGTCTTCATGGAGTATCTCGACAAGTTCGTCGTGGTATACATTGATGATATTTTAATCTATTGCAAGACCAAAGAAGATCATGCTGAACATCTACGTTTGGTATTGACTAAACTTCGTGAACATCGCCTCTACGCCAAGTTTTCCAAATGTGAGTTCTGGTTACAAGAGCTCGTCTTCCTTGGTCACGTTGTGTCTGCAAGTGGTGTCGCTGTCATACCGGATAAGGTTCAGACCTTTCTGGAATGGAAGTCACCTACTTTAGTCAAGGAAGTCCGAAGTTTTCTCGGAATGGCAGGATATTACCGCAGATTCATCGAGAACTTCTCCAAGATCGCCAAGCCTATGACTGATATTCTTAAGAAAGATAAGAAGTTTGAATGGTCAAAAAAAGGCAGAAGAAAGCTTCCAAGCTTTGAAAACTAAGCTAACCACCGCTCCTGTGCTCGTCCTTCCGGATACAAGAAAGGACTTCGTCATCTATTGTGATGCTTCTCTTCAAGGGCTAGGCTGTGTGTTGATGCAAGATGGTCATGTAGTGGCCTATGCTTCTCGGCAGTTGAAGCCACATGAGAACAACTATCCAACCCATGATCTCGAACTTGCTTCTGTTGTTCATGCTCTTAAGCAATGGCGACATTACCTCATCGGTAACCGTTGTGAACTTTACTCGGATCATCAAGGTCTAAAGTATCTCTTTACCCAGCCAGATCTGAATCCCAGGCAAAGACGATGGTTGGAACTCATCAAATATTATGATTTGGGTCTCAACTATCAACCTGGCAAAGCCAATGTCGTAGCTGATGCGCTAAGTCGGAAGTCTTATTGCAACAATCTGATGATTTCACAAGCCCAACATGTTCTTTACGAGGAAATCAAGCGTCTTAACCTTGAATTAGTTTCTTATGGATTCCTTGCTAACCTTGAAATAAAATCTTCTCTAGAGGATCAAATCAAGGAAGCTCAAAAGCAAGATGATGAAGTTACCAAGATCAAAGAACGTGTTGCAAGCGGTGAAGCTAAATGTTTCTCCGTCAATGATCAAGGTACTCTATACTTCAGTAACCGGCTAGTGGTTCCAAACAGTCGGAAAATCAAAGATCTAATTCTTTTGGAAGCTCATGAATCCCCTCTATCTATCCATCCTGGTGGTACCAAAATGTACCGAGATCTCCGTCAAAGATTCTGGTGGAGTGGAATGAAACTAGAAATCGCTCGCTTTGTTGCGGAGTGCGACGTTTGCCGTCGTGTAAAGGCTGAACACCAAAGGCCTGCTGGACTTCTACAACCGTTGAAAATTCCTGAGTGGAAATGGGATAAAATTGGTATGGATTTTATCACTGGACTCCCAAAGACACAATCTGGACATGATGCCATATGGGTAGTTGTTGATCGACTATCCAAAGTTGCTCACTTCCTTGCTGTTCGGGAAAGCATTACTGCAAGCCAGTTGGCAGAGCTATACATATCCCGGATAGTCGTCCTCCATGGTGTTCCCAAGAAGATCATCTCAGATCGTGGAAGTTTGTTCACTTCCAAATTCTGGGCTAGTATCCAACAAGCAATGGGAACTCAAGTTTCCTTCAGTACAACCTATCATCCTAAAACCGGTGGTCAGACCGAAAGAGTGAATCAAATTCTTGAAGACATGCTCCGAGTGTGTGTTATATCCTTTGGAAAGAACTGGGAGAAATGTCTTCCTTTTGCGGAGTTCTCTTATAACAACAGTTTCCAATCCAGTTTGGGCATGGCACCTTTCCAATTCCTGTATGGGAGAACATGTCGAACACCACTGAACTGGACAGAAACCGGCGAAAGACAAATCTTTGGTCCGGACATGATCCAAGAAGCAGAAGATCAAGTTCGTATAATTCAAGAGCGTCTGAAGGCCACTCAATCCCGTCAGAAGACCAACTACGATCGTCATCATCTTGATGTTCATTATGAAGTTGGTGATCAAGTCTATCTCCGGGTCACTCCTCTGAAGGGTGTCCATCGATTCGGTATCAAAGGCAAGTTGGCTCCTCGCTACGTTGGTCCCTTCCGCATTCTCTCCAAGCGGGGTGAGCTTGCCTACAGATTGGATCTACCTTCATATTTTCCAGAGGTTCATGATGTTTTTCATGTATCTCAACTCAAACGTTGCTTCAAGGATCCCATTCGTGGTGTGGACCATGAAACTTTGGATCTCCAAGATGATCTAACCTACCGAGAATATCCTGTTCGTATTCTTGATGAAACCGAGCGCAAGACTCGTCGCCAAACCATCAAGTTCCTGAAAGTTCAATGGTCTCATCACTCTGAGTCAGAAGCAACCTGGGAACGCGAAGATCGTCTTCGATCTGAGTACCCTGCCTTCTTTTCTAAAACCTAGGAATCTCGGGTCGAGATTCTTGTAAGTGGGATAGAGCTGTAACATACCACCCTTTTGTGTAATATAAATAAAGAATAAAGTTGTTTAGTCATGAGCATAGCATGCATTAATTTTAACTAAAATTAATTGCATTCGTGGGAAAAATCTAACACTCTAAAATAGACAATATTTCTCTATTTTTAAATATCCTTAAAAACAATTCGCTTAAAGTTGGTTCAATCAAAGAGGATGTATGTAGGGAGTTGATTTTTTTTCTAGTAACCTTTTTAACTGATATGTGTTAGCTACAGTAGCACCTAACTAAATATCGTAGGAAGAAAGAGAGCCGTACCTGATTTCAAGAGAAGTGTCCAAGTAGTATTGCTACACATCCATCCTAGTACATCTCTAAACATATTAAGGCCCACGTTATTAGCGTCCTCTAAGCGCTGGTACGCTGGGTTACTGTAGATGTCTACAGTAACGCACAGTGATCTGAGCTAGCCTCTTCCCGTTCGTTTTTGCTGTTTGGATGCCCGTACATATATCTCTCCGTGCTCTGCGGCCTTGCCACGACTCGAATCGTTCTGTGTACGTGGTCAGCCGCCGCTTATTTCTCCTCCTCGCTATCTTCTTCCTCCTTCGGCGGCTGCTCCTTTATTTCCCCTCGCTGATTTGGATGCGGCGCTGCTCTCCTCTCCAATTGGTGTTCCTCCCTCATTGCCCTGCCACGATCCTGGTTAGTTCCTTCTGCTGCTTCGTCGTTACTTTGTTCCCTTCCATCCGCTTTGCTACAGATTTTTGGATTGCTCTTTTTCTCCGACGATTCTGATGTTGTGGTCATCGTTTTCTTCACAGGGTTCTCTATGCCTGCTCGCGCTGCTGCTGCCCGGAGGCGCCCACGCTCTCCTTCTGCCTCGCCTCCTTCGCCACAAAGGCGGCGCCGCCGCTCGGCGGATGCCCCTGTCCTGCCGACTCCATCTCCGTCCCCTGCACGCCGTCCCCGTCCTCTTGCCACATCTCCTCCTCCCCAACGTCGGTGTGGTTTAGCAGATGTGTCCTCTGTATCGATTCCTGCTCTCCCGCGTCATCCTCGTGGTCGCGGCCTTGTTCTATTCTCAGGCGACGCCTCCGACTCTGAATTTTCTATGCCTTCTCGATTTCCTGGCCTGTTGGAGGGCTCGCCCCATGGCGTTCCGACCGATTGCCGTCTCCCGCATCCTCCTTCCATTCTTGCTGTCGTATCGCAGCCCAGCTTGCCCGTTGAAGAGGTTCCTTCGGTTGCAATCCAATCTCATTTCCCTACCTGTTCGCTGGTTCTGCCTCGCTCCCGCCGACGGCGTGGTTTGGACGAAATTCCCGGTAATTCTGCTCCTTTGCCGCTCCGTACCCTCTCTTCTACGCCGGTTCCTTCAGTTCTTACGGCGCGCACGAACTCTGCATTGCCTGCTGTTTCAAATCAATCCGTCTCCATGCTGACGCCGTCCGACCTGGAAGCAAGACGACGGGAAATACGACTGGGCAAGCGTCTAGCTGACGATGTGCCATCTATTCCTACTGAATCTGGTTAGTGCTGCCGTGATTTAGAGAACTGATAGAGTTGAGTTATGTTGTATACAGATGATAGATTAGCAAGTACATAGTACTAATTTACATTGCTGTTGAGGTATATAGTGGATGTCATACTAAGCCAGATGCTGCACATGTCCTTCTTTTTTCAAGTTGTAAGCGCAACTGTCATAGTTTCTTCAATCTTCGTTGGAGGAAGTGGCCCATGGTTAGCAGCAAATCATAATTCTATGATCTCTTTTTACTTTGCATTCTGCAATAACATGTAAGAATTTATTAAGATGCATCCAACGGTTTTTGAGCCAGAGTGAAGCGGTTTGATCAGTTAATATTTTATACTTCTTGAGTCATGTGAGTCCATGATGCAGTGTTGACAGTGAACACTGCAAGAAATATTTATACATGTGTTAAATTGACATGTTCCATCTGCAAAAACAGTAGCCTTAATATTTTGTTCATTGTATCTTTGTGTATAGAGGACATTTCTAGAATAGGTATATTGATGTACCAACGCGCCAGAGACGTGCTCTTAAAAGCCAGCATTCGTGGAAGAGTATAATGTTATGCCAATGTGTGAAGAGTGGGTTTACTCAATACATTTAATGCTAGCAAGCAGATGAAGTTTAAATTACTGCCTCGCTAATGCACTGTGTTGATGTTCAAACTTGCTTACAGTGCCATATGCGGACTCTTCCGACGATGAGCTTTCTTCTTATCGCTCAGCCCTGGCCGCTGGTTTCTTCCCGGATGGCGAGTCTTCCAATGCTACGACTCATGTGAATGTGCCCTCCAACCCGTCTGATCTGAATGCTTGGGCTCCGTTTCCATCAGCTCATTCTTCAGCTCTAGGTTCATTGGCTCAACCTGGACCTTCTTTGCCTCAAATTGTCGGCTCTGATGATGACTCGCCTAATATGGGTACCCTAGGCCTTCGTTATTTAGCACGAGGTAAGAAACTTGTTTAAGTTTGTTTCGTACAGCGGTTATTTGCCGTCTTTGTGCTCATATTTTTTTGGAAATATTTAGCTATACTATCTTATTGGTTTTGCATTTCAGTGCATCCAACTCCATGTATTCCTGCAACTAGACGCAGTTTGAACCGACGAATGCGTGTGGCTGTCCGGCGTCACCATGCCTTCCTTCGGGCAGGATATCAAGTGGGTTCTGTTCAGCTGCCTTTGTCAGCTGATTTTATCAGCATGCTGAAACGTAAATTCTTCGATTCTTTCTCCTTTTGTTGATCTATGAAACTTGCATAAACTTGCATTGTGTTGTTTTGTTTTCTTCCATCCTGGCGACTCTTACTTTTCACTTTTAGGTGCATGGCCTGATCGGTCTTACTACAATGGACCTCACCACCTATGTGTGCATTGTGGCGCGTCTTTCTGGTTTCGGGAGCGGTGTAAGCGTTCCAGCAAAGAACGACACCGGCCCGTCTACAATGGTTGTTGCCTTGGTGGTAGAGTGTCCCTTCCTGTTTATCCTGATTGGCCGCCTCCTTTAGATCAGTTACTTAGGTTCGATGGAGGGCCAGAATCAAATCGTTTTATGCGACTGATTCGTGAGTACAACTCTATGTTTGCTTTCACTTCGCTTGGTGTTCATGTTGATAACAGTATTAACATTGGAGGTGGCCCTTATGTTTTCAAGATATGTGGGCTTGTTTGTCATCAGATTGGTTCCCTTCTCCCTCCAACTGACAATCCTGTTCCCAAGTTTGCTCAACTTTATATTTATGACACACTGAATGAATTGGATAATAGGATGGGTATACTTTCTGCTGATGAAGGTGATGTTGATGATTCTGTTCCTTTGAGTGAGCGGTTGCTATCCTTTTCTCGTGGCCGTCGTCGCCGGCGAGATATGCAGCATAGCCGTGAGTTAGATGCTCTTTCTGGTCGTCCAAATCGCCACCGTCGAGCCCGCAGAGAAGAACCTGACCGTGCTATAGTTGATTCGTTGCGGACAATGCTTAATGCCCATAATCCTTTGGTGCAGACTTTCCGTATGGCTGAGCAAAGGCTTTTTTCGCCTGATTGTCTGGATGTCGCTATTTGGCTATTTGGTCATGAAGGAGCGGATCATGGGAACCGTTATTCTCTTCCTGCAGCGCCTGAATTAGCGGCTCTCATAGTTGATGACTACTCTGTAGAAGCAAATAGATTTGATATTATTGTTTAGAAAGATGCTGGGTTCTTTCAGCGTGTCTCTCCTCTTAATACATCTCTTATGGCTTTGCAGTACCCACTCTTATTTCCTCATGGTTCTATGGGGTTTCACCTCGGGATTAAGTATCAGGATGTTGAAGGTGCCCCTGCTGGAGGAAGGCAGGACGTATCTATGCTTGAATACTATTGTTACAGGTTTCATTATCGAAAAGGAGAGCCTAACCCTACACATGTTGTGGCCGATCATCCAATCAAATTATGGTGGACTCTTTTTCTTGTGTTGAGTCATGTAGACTTAGTTACCATTTTCTAAATCAAGAAACTCTCCGTTCTGAAACATATCAAGGTTTGTCTGATGCTCTTGGAGAAGGTAATTCCACCGGAAAGAATATTGGGATTGAATATATTCTGCATTCCAGCTATACAGGAGGTCCTCGATATATGATTCAAAATTATCAGGACGGAATGGCAATCTGTCGTGTTCATGGTGCTCCTGATCTTTTTATTACCTTTACGTGCAATTCAAAATGGGATGAGATATTTGAGGCTCTTTTTATCGAGCGTGGGCAAACTCATGCTGACAGACCGGATATAGTGACACGTGTGTTCAAGATGAAGATCAACCATTTCAGTAAGCGTACTAGAAAAGGGAAAACTTTTGGCCCCGTTAAAGCATGTACGTATATCTCATTATTTAGGCTCTTCCTGCCTCTACATCTGTTAGTGTTACGCCGAACTGTTAAAAATAAAACATTTGCATTGCTCTACATCTGTACAAGCTTAAGATTTTTTGGGTTCACATACCTTATCTCTTTAGGACAGATACATTTTCTAATTCTTATACATTTTTCCTTTCTTTACATACAAGGCGTTGGCTGAGCCACTTTCTATTTGTTTATTTGCCTCTTAAGTAATATATTCCCTGCCTTTTTTTAACTAAGAGTATCCTAATTTTGCAGATTTATATGTCGTCGAATTCCAGAAAAGAGGCCTTTCCCACATACATGCCCTTGTGTGGTTGAAAGCTGATACAGAAGATCCTAGACCGGCAACGATTGATTCTTATATTTTCGCGGAGATACCTGACTACACTGTAGATCTGCTTGGTTATGCACTTGTGGAAGAATTTATGGTTCATGGTCCTTGTGGCAAATAAATCCAAACTCACCGTGTATGAAAGATGGAGTTTGTTCTAAGCACTATCCCAAGGAATTTAATGAGGAAACAACGATTGATGGACTTGGTTTTCCAGTTTACCATCGTCGTGAGAATAACCGTTATGTTACAAAGAACGGACACCGCCTAAGTAATAAGTGGATTGTACCACATAATATGGCATTGCTCAAAAGATTTCAGGCCCATATCAACGTAGAGTGGTGTAAAAAGACAAATATTCTTAAATATCTCTTCAAGTATCTATCCAAGGGCCCTGACAAGGCCCGGGCACGTTTACACTCCATGTATCAGTCTTTAGGATCTGAATCGGCAGGGATTAATGAAATTGACGAGTATGCCAGTTGCAGGTGCGAGCCCACTACTTTTTTTTCCTACCAGCCTCTGTCACTTTGTTTTGCGTAATCATATTCCATATTATCAAACTTCGTTTTCTCCTCTGAATTGTTTCTCTTTATGATTATAAAATCCATGCTCATGTATCCGTGGATATCATGCATTTTCCCGTTTGCCCCTTCATCTTAAGCTTTAGTTTTTTCTATTTCGTTTAAGTTCCCATTCTACTCTGGTGCAGGTATCTGTCCACATGTGAAGCATGTTGGCGGACATTTTCTTTTGATATTCATGTTAGAGAGCCCTTTGTTGAGAGGCTGACAGTGCATTTACCCAATATGAACCGAGTTATTTACCGCGAACGTGACCGGCTTGCTGATGTCGTTTACAATCCCAACAAATACAAGACCATGTTGACTGAATGGTTTGTCGCCAATCAACGTTACCCTGATGCTCGGTCCCTAACATATCTTGATTTTCCAACAAAATGGGCCTGGGACGGACAGACTAAAAAGTGGAGAAGGAGAATTCGTGTTTGCAAATTTGGTGCACCAATTGGGAGAATTTATAATTGCCATCCTACTACAAATGAACTTTACTTTTTACGGATGTTGCTAACGGTTGTTCCAGGAGCTACAAGCTATGATGACCTCAGAACTTACAATGGAACACTGTTTGGTTCATTTAAAGAAACCTGCCAGGCGCGTGGATTGGTAGGTGATGACAGAGAGTGGTATCTTCTCTTTGATGAGGCGATTCAGTGGGCTTCTTCTTTCCAACTAAGGCATTTGTTCATGACAGTTCTGCTATTTTGTGGCGTGATTGATGGCCATAAGCTTCTTCAAAAGTATTCACAGTACATGACTGATGATCTAGCAGCTCGGACCCGTCACTCCATGAATGACAGTACATTGGTAATCCCTCCTTCTTATTTGCACTACGAGTTACTGCAGGAACTCTCGATTATGTTTGGCAAGAAGGGTTATTCCCTGGAGTCTTTCAACATTCCAACTCAAGCTTTGCATGGTGCTAGGCTTCTTAGCAACATATTAGTACTAGAAGAGATGCAATATGATAGAGACAGCTTGAGGGTGACGGCTTCATCGCTTCATCACAGGTTAAATGAAGGGCAAATAAACATATTTGATCAGATCATGACTGCAGCTACCAACTTGATTGGAAAGGTGTTCTTTATTTCTGGTCCCGGGGGTACGGGCAAAACCTTTTTATGGAATGCTATTATTACAGCGTTACGGGCTGACGACCATATAGTTCTAGCCGTTGCTTCTTCTGGGGTGGCTTCTCTGCTTCTCCCGGGTGGAAGAACAGCCCACTCTCGGTTCAGGATCCCACTTGACATTGGTGATCAGACTATGTGCAACATATCTCGAGGAACAAATTTAGCTGAGCTTGTGGAGAAGGCAAAGTTGATATTGTGGGACGAGGCGCCGATGACACACAGGCGATGTTTTGAAGCTGTAGACAGGAGCATGAGAGATGTTCTGTCTGCAAATGACAGTTCCAAGAAATTGCTTCCTTTCGGTGGGAAAACAGTGGTTTTAGGTGGAGATTTCAGGCAAGTGTTACCTGTTGTTGAGGGTGCAAGCAGAGTGAAATCCTAAACTCATCTCTTATCAAGTCACCTTTATGGCACCACGTCACTGTACTTGGGTTAGAGGAAAATATGAGATTATCTAATCCTACTCTAATTGAAGACGAGAAGAGAAAATTAGATGCATTTGCACATTGGGTTCTTAGTGTAGGGGACGGAACAGTGCCTATGGAGATTCGGGAAGGAGAAGCTACTCCTTCATGGCTCTCTCTGCCAGCGGATGTTGCATTACTGCCTGATTCTGACTACATTTCTTCTATTGTCAGCGCCATATATGATTCTTTTGAAGATAATTTCTCTGGCATATCTTATCTGGCTCAGCGTGCAATAGTTTGCCCAACTAATAAGATTGTTGATGAAGTTAATGAAATCCTCTTTAGCATGGTTCCTGGGGAAGACATAGTTTTTGAAAGCTCTGACAGTATTTGCAAGACACTGGACCATATAGCAGATGCAGATATACTATACCCTCCTGAATTTCTTCATAAAGTAGACCCTTCAAATTTTCCACGACACAGTCTTACACTCAAAATTGGAGTCCCAGTTATATTATTACGAAATATCAACCAATCTATTGGGCTCTGTAATGGCACACGTCTTATGGTCACCAGATTAGGGCAATGGGTTCTTGAAGCTAAAATTATGACTGGAAGTAATATTGGTGATCATGTTTGCATACCTAGGATTGTATTGCATATACCAGCTAGAAAGTGGCCTTTTACTCTACAACGTCGGCAGTATCCGCTTCGGTTATGCTACGCAATGACAATCAACAAGAGCCAAGGTCAAACACTTGAAAAGGTTGGTGTCTATTTACCAAAACCTGTATTTTCTCATGGGCAGCTTTATGTAGCTCTATCAAGGGTAACATCTAGGGAAGGTCTCAAAGTGCTCGCCCTTAACGAAGATGGAGCAGAGACGAGGAATATAGTTTATCGTGAGGTACTTGAAAGCCTTTGAGCAATGTTGATATGGGTGCTCTATGCTTCATTTTGTAGCACTATTTTACACTGTTGTTTTCTTTTAATTTTGTCGTCTCTATTTCCAAATAACTTTCCGATGTGCCCTTCACACTCTGCTTTAAGACTATTACTTTCTGTCCTTTTCTGGGTGCATTTCTATCTGACTTGATTCAATGTTGTTAGATAAATTTACTGCTTCTTATCTTAGTTTATTTTTTTGCTATTCATCCTATTCAGTTTAAGCCTACATAAGATTTGCTTAGAATATCAGTCTGCAATGATATCATCTATTTCACGTCATGCCATCAAGCTGCTATCATTCCATACACCTGCCCTTCAGAAACTGCTACTTCACTTCATATGATTAAACATGTTTATATTGATAAAATAACTAAGTGATCATACACTCATGCAGCAGTGGCCGAGATTACAAAGTTTAAAGATAAAGCATACACGAACTGCTTACACCACTACCAAAGAAATACAGATCTACAAACAAAACCTATGTAGGCTTAAAAATGAAACTCAACATCTGGCATTTCATCTTCTAGCAGATCTTCATCATACATTGTGGACTGATACACTTTGGCACATTGCAGTATCCCATCTTCTATTGGAAACATTTTACCATGGAGATCCCATGCATTACTTTCGAACATAATCCGAGCAAAAACAGAGACACCATTTGCGCCAACTCTTACACGATAAAAAACAGGGTTACCAAAATAAGAAAATAAGAACCTGCGCACGGTCTCCTCCAATGGAGCATCGCTCTCTTTCAACCAGAACTGAACGACATTACTTTCGGAAGGCACAAAATCTGCCTCCCCTCCAAGCAGACGGCCAGGCATCTAAATCACGATTCGACGCAGGTACTACACCAAATATGAATGGTTCGCTGGATATGCCTGCTCTTGTGGTGCATCGCTACCTCCGACGCACTGGCCTCTATATAAATACTCATGGATAAGGTCCTTATCTGCTACCTTCAAGAGGCTTCTAGGATAAACCCTCTAGAAAGATCCAACACCTGTTCTCTGTGAAAACACTACACGTCACACAGAACTGTTTACATGCAATTTACACCTGGCACCACTTCTATGCAACCCACTGATCAATTAAAAACAAATCGTACTGAATCAGCAAGCCAACACAGACGGCCAGACCACCATAAAATCCCCCCACTAAGCTCATCGGATAGCTTGCACAGTGCTGACATTGCTCTCATTTCCCTTCACCCGTTAGCTGCACCTCCTCTCCATCGTCCTCTTCCTTGCCCCCTTTTCTTACTTCTGCAATTGTCCGTTTGCGCACCGGGTTAGCTGATGTGACATTCTACTAGGTTGCCTTAAGCTAAGTAAGTTCTGTGGCTCATTTTTATTGCAGATCTGCATCATGTTTATCCTAATTCCAGATAACTCTACATCTACTGACAGACTTCTTCCTCATTTGTTCGTTTTTTAAAACCTCATAGAAACCACTGTATGATTGCTTTGCTTAACACTACCAATCCTTCTTAACTAGATTCTTTTGTTTTCTGCTTGGCCCTTCTTATACATCTATTTTACGACTTCAAATAATGACCACATCATTGTTCTAAGCTTATTTCTTTGCTTCGTCTTTCGTTTATTCAGGGGGCTCAGCGATGCAGAACAATACACAGCGGCAGCAAATGGTCAAGGAGATATTTATGGCTGATGCCCAACAAAATTCACGCCCGTGCGCATATTTGCACTGCAGCTATGCTATAGAACCTGTTTCTAAGTTACAATTATTGCCACCAGATAGTGTCACTGCTGCGGTCGCAGATAAGCTAGCTATAACAGAAGGCGTGAGCATCTCTACGGCTGACAAGATTGTTGTTTCATTTCCTCATCACAGAGAAGCATTACGGGCTATGAAATTAGAAGGGACAGAGGAAGTTCTTCTTATTAATGGTTGCTCCTATCGTTTTTTACTGGAAGATGCATTAGTTCATACAAGAACTATTACTCTCAGCCGTCGGGTCTACCTCACCCTAAGATGTTTGCCTTTGCATATGCGTACCGGGCCAGTCGTAGAGGAAATGCTGTCACCATATTGTGGTATAGAGTATATTGATCAGGATACAAGGGGTATGAATGATTTATCCGTCTTCACATGCATTGCACGTTCTCAGAAATCAGTACCTATACCAGATGAGATTAGTGTCAAAGTACCCCAAAGTAGAACAGCTACGTCTTTGTTCCTTAACAGATTTACAATTTTCTTTGATAAAGCAGAATACATTCATGGTGTAACAAAGAGATGCAGGTACAGCAGTCAGCCTACTTCTGCCTCTGCTGCCCATGTTGTTTCTCCAGCCGAGTGCTACATCTCTTCTAGAATGTTCGACCTAGAAGCTATCAAGAAGTATCTTTTGCAGTCATCTTACATCCGAAGTCTAACAATTATTTTGTGGATCTCCGACACGTGTGTATGTTTGTTAAAGAAAACATGCATGTCCGTATTCATGTAAAAATGTTAACTGACAGTGCATTTCTGCTGTACTTTGCTGAGGACAATCTGTTCCTATCTTTACACGCAATGCTATCTTTGTCATTTGAAGAATGGATTGCCAGCGGCGAGCTAGACCTGATTCAGTGGACACCAGAGTATGGTTCAGTTTAAATTACTGATGCATCGGCACTGTACACCCAAAGCCACTATAAAAAAGCACATTACCTTTTCTTTTCGCTGCATATCACATCAGCCACCTAGCTAAATGTGCTATAAAAATCAGAACCACAATCCCTACTTGCAAAATATATTATGCAGCCAAAACAACAAATAGCAACCTAGACGCTAACAGCAAAAAAAAATTAGCAAACGGCGCGGCGTGCCGCCGCGCCAAAATTCACCTAGTATCCATATAACAATTTGCTTAAAGTTGGTTCAATCGAAGAGGTTGTATGTCGGGAGTTGATTTTTTTTTCTAGTAACCTTTTTAACTGATATGTGTTAGCTACAGTAGCACCCAACTAAATATCGTAGGAAGAAAGAGAGCCGTACCTGATTTCAAGAGAAGTGTCCAAGTAGTATTGCTACACATTCATCCTAGTACATATCCATATAACAGGCCACCCCACCCATCGTCATCCACAATTCCCCATCCTAGCTGCCCTTTAACGACCCTTCTCTGGAGCCATGGCGACCACCTAGGAGATAAAGCCTGGAAGAGGAACCCTAGGACCAATCGGTGGAATAGAGGAGCAGATCAAGGAGAGCATCAGGGGAAGCAAGAGGGAGAGAAGAAGAGACCCAGTCCATCTTTGATCTGGTTTTCTGCATCTCTGAATACAGGTACAGCCCGTATGTGAATCCACCAATAATAGTTCTTGTTCAAGATTGTTTTCTTGTGTTCTTGGAAGATGGTTTGACGTCTATACGAGACAACAATATTTGAGACGATAAGGCCGAACTTCCAGCTTCTCTAATTTATAAATAAGGCTTGTTCTTATATAAAAAAAAGTACTCTGTAGCATTTCTTTTTAGATTTAGCTACCTCGTTGTTTTTGTTCTCTGAAGATTCTCATCACAGGAGAAGTTCACTAGATCAGATTAGTAGCTTTTCCTGTAACTTTTAGCAAGACAGTGCAGTCTACAGTATAGAGTTTGAGTTTTAAAAAAAACAGAGAGCAAGATAGTATCGGTTATTCAGTTTGCTAACTCGTTTGGTACAAAAACATCTTTCTAATAGCAGGGGTAACTTTTATTTCAGTGGTGAGCTGATGTTCATCTCCGTACATGCACGTACTTGAATCGTACTTGAATCAAAGTTATCAAGGTCTCTAATTTGGCCGGATACTAGTTGTAGTTCACCACAAACATTCAGGCTTTTAGAGTAGAACTACAGCCTAGCACCGGTGTTTGAATTAGTTGCTGTACTCGTGTTTCAGTATACCTTTTTACAAGTGCTGAAGGTTTCAGCCAAGCGCTATCTAAAAGGAAGTTCGTGAGATCAGTTTCAGAGTGTTCGACAGTCTATTATCGTTTTCTGTTCTCAGAAATTAAGATGAACTTGTAAAAAATCATAACTAATTCATACTAACTCGGAAAAATACAAATAAGATATCAAAATATTCAGAAAAATAAGTTTTCTTTGTTTATGTCAAAATCATGCATGTTTGAATCAGTTAAACTACTGTCTTAGTCAGAGAACAATTCGAACATTTTCTTTAAATATGGGGTTTATTGGAATGCTATAATTGAGCATTTCAACTCCATTTAATTTGGTGACCTTATCCTAGAGATACATTGTAAGTATTAAATGTCATACCATCATCCTTGTTTGCATTGCATAAATGCCATGTGTTGATTGTTATTTTCTTTCTTTATGGTGTTTGGTTCTTTCCGGTAGGACACGAGCCGGAAGCCGCTCCTGAATGCTTCGAAGATCAATACCCGCCCACTGAGGAACAAGGCAAGCAAAGCCCCACTCATACATATGAACCCTATGATTATAAAGTATTTCATTCTCGTCATATGCATTCGGTTCAAACAATCTTTTATCAGTAGACAGAGTAATCTTATCTGATACATGTTTCCCGTTGTGAACTATATTACCTGATCCACCGCTCCTAGCATATCTAGGGTTTGGCTTATGAGCATCGCTAGTGCCACATTTCAGTCAAGCTTAGCCATGCTTAGTGGTCTGTTGCTGATCTTTCATGTGATGCACCGGAGGTGCGAATGAATCTAGTATGGTAGGATATGTGATGTGATCAGAGATAGATAATAAACATGATAAGGCTTGTATGGGAGGCCACGTGGGTTGTGGTTTTTGAAGTCCCATACTTGCCACCCTTAGGACCTGATGTTCTCGCCTCTCGAACCAAGATAAGCGTACAACCACACGGGGGCCTAGAAACCCCCTCGACCAACTAACTTGCCTAGTAGATTCTATGAGTCACATAGTTTGGGCTTTCCATTCGACATACGCATCTTGGTTGTTCTTGAATGGAGGTGAAGGAGGTGCATTCATAACATGTAGGTAAGCGTGGCCAGGAACAAGAGATGCCCGGCATCCGTAATCTTGAACCCCGCACACATCATTAGGGACCGGCTTCGGGACTTGACCCGTTATGGCGGCATCTCCCTAGTGCGTGACTCATGGTCTCGGCGAAAGCAAGGTAAAGGTCGTGGTCAACCACTCTCTGCCGGCCTTCCAAGGTAGAGGGCTAATATATTGGCATTAAGAATCGGTTGGTACGTGTGGGTAAAGTTGTGCACCCCTGCAGGGTTATAATCTTTTCGAAAAGCCGTGTCCACGGTTATGGATGACTTGGGAACGGATTCTGTGATCATAGAGAACTACAACCGAATGATAAAACTTGCCAACTAAAGTGAGATCCGGAATACTTCCTCGGGGTTGTTGAGGGGGTACTCCGGGAAGAGAGGTTCTGTTGATGATGGTTCTTGGTGGATATCAAAGACGAATTTAAGGGCTAGAGTTGAAGTCTTCTTATCCCCTTTTGAAAATGATCTGGCTAGACGAGTTTCTTCTCCCTCTTGTCTTGAAAACAAAAGATGGCTTTATGCAAAATAACTCCACTAGCCATAAGTCTTGCGGAGTACACCCTGTACTCAGCCTTGCTTCGTTGATGTTTTCTACAGATGAAGCTACTCCAACTGAAGGTGGTTTATACGTCGAGGTCGACGAGTAGTCGGGGTTCCCGGGCAGCAGCCTAGGATCTATGGAAGGGTCGCTACTTTTGGTATGGCCTCTTAGGCCCTTTGCTAAGTTTGTTGTTTAGAACAACTTGTTTGCTTCCGTTGTTTGATGTAATGATGGGTCTGTGACCCTTGGCTTGTATGACTGGTTTGTAACTCCCTTAAGAGTTTACCTTATTAATGTATGATTTGTATGTTCTGTAATGTTACCGATCTTTCCCTGTGCGTCTCGGAATTTAGGTTAGGCTTACATCAGATGAGGATCTGGTATTTGTCTAGCTCTGGTCCCGGGTCGTGACATCGTATCCATATTACCTAAATTCTTCCATTTCGGCGGCAGAGTTGGGGTCTCACCCCTCTCAGATATGGAGTTCTATATTAGATGGAAGAGATGTTGTTGTGCAGGGGATGATCAAGCGGATTGGAGATGGTTGCAACACAAACATTTGGACAGATAATTGACTACCTCGTGATAACAACCTAAGACCCATTGCTTTTATCATGGACAGTTCACCTCAGATGGTTTCAGAATTAATCGATGAGACTTCTGCGAGCTGGAAGGTGGACTTGGTCCGGCAAGCTTTTCTCCCAATGGATGCATATGTTATCCTTGGCATTCCTCTTTGTACGAGGAGACAACCTGACTTCTAGGCTTGGCACTTCGATCGGAAAGGGAAATTCTTAGTTAGATCTCGCATGATCATTAAGACCAAAGTGACTCGTGAGAATTATTTTGATAGCGCCATTGGTTCAACTAATGTGGGTGCAGAAGAGGATAGCTGGACCACATTGTGGAAAAAAATACAGTTCCCTCGAAACTATGGGTATTTTCGTGGAGGCTTGCTAGACAATCAATCCCTTCTGCTAATGTTCTGCATAGGAGGAATATGTCGCGATCGAGTACCTGCAGCCTATGTGGAGGGTCTGATTCATGGTGGCATTCCCTGATTGATTGCACCATGGCACATAGCGTATGGGTGTTGTCTGAATACCTTCTGGTGGAGCACCAGGTGATGTCTAGAGAAGAAAGTGCTAGGCAGTGGTTATTTCATGTGATGAGAACCCTTCCCCATGAACAATTCATCAGGGTGGTGATAACACTATGCGCGATTTGGTCAGCTCGCAGGAAGGCTATACACGAGGGAATTTTTCAGAGCCCATTGTCGACATTTGGCTTCATCAATTCCTACATCAAAGAGTTAAATGACATCAAAAAACCTCCCAATGATATTGTCGCACCGAATCCCCCTATCACGGCCGCTCGACATGTCAGATCTGCTTGGATTCCTCCGCCTATTTCTGCCCCGAAGATCAATGTGGATGCTGGTGTATCTAAGTCAGATGATAAGGGGGTAGCTGCTGCGATATGCTGTACTCACGAAGGTATCTATGTTGGAGCCCTGGCTATTGTCTTCAAGAGGATCACTGATCCATCAATTCTGGAAACGCTGGCATGTCGTGAAGCTTTGGCGCTTGCTGATGACTTGGCGGTAAAAGAGATCTATGTGGTGTCCGATTGCAAAACGGTAGTATCAGACATCTCTGAATGTAGCTTGGGAATGAACGCTACTGTCATCTCGAAGATTAATGCAAGAGCAGTGTAGTTCCAGCAGTGTACCTTTATTTTCGAGGGCCGATTCTCTAATTTCGAAGCCCACAACCTAGCTAGATTTATGCTTTTCCAGGGAGTTGTCCGCCATGTTTGGCTCGGTGCTACTCCATACTCTGAAAATATCTCTATAAACATTTTGCTTAATCAATAAAGTCTAGCAGGTTGTCTAAAAAAAACTAACTCCGGCGCATCCCCCTAAAAGAAAGCTAACTCCGACGCGTCTGCTAAAAATAAAAGCTAACTCCGGCGCTTAGACCATCTCCACTCGTTCCTGTCCAGGCTGTTTTTTGGCGCTATTTAACGTTGGCTAGGAAAAAGTTTCGGACTAGGGTGTATCGAATCCCAGTCGTGATCTCAAGAGAACAGTGGAAAAATAATTTGAACACGTCAAAATACACACGAACTTGGCGAAATTCAGTCAAAATTTACATATACAACAGAGAATTCGGCATACTTAGGTAAGTTTGGCGATTTTTAACTAAAAAATTGATAAAACAGTAGAAACCGTATAGATTATGCCTAGGCAACGATAGAACTCCTGGTAGTCGCCGTCGCTCGGCGGCTTCGGAGCACGGCTGCTGCAGCCCGCCCGGTGTCGCCGCGGCACCGGTGCTACAACTGGCTCGTCCCGGTCTCGTCCTCGTTGATGATGATGACGCCTCTTGCATGGCATCGGCATGCGGCACACTCTAGAAGACGGCCCTAGCGCTTGGTTCCTCCCGCTCGAACTCCGCTCACGATCACGCGAGCACGTCGGGGAGGGACATCGGCGGGATGTCATCGAGCGATGCCGCAATCACCATATTGAGGTTGTAGCAGCCGTCTGGGTCGTCCGGTGCCTGCAGCGAGAAGGCCGTCTCGACGTAGTCGCACGGTAGCGACCACTTTGGTGTGGGCTCCTTCTCCGGCTTCCGCAAGGCTCCTTATTCGGCCGGAACATGCGAAGCGGATGGCGACACTGTCGTGTGAATGGGTGTGCGGAGGCGATGACGGTTCGAGCTTCACTGAGAGAAGCATCCGCGAGAAGATCTTGGATACAAGTTATGGCTATGGGTATGGATGGAGATAGAGACGATGAACTATGGTGGTATAGTGAAGTGGTTGATCTTTCTCGGTGAGTTTTCAGATGCAATCTACGAATGGCGGCTCTCTACAAATGGCGGCTCTCTCTGTGGTAGCTGGGAGAGTCTCAAAATACATAGGATCCTTCACGAAAGTTGCTCTGTTTGACCCGACGAGCCGCCGCCGTGTGGTACGGGCGGATGGTACGGGAAAGCTCTGCCAATACCGATGCTCATTAACACTTTCTGGACGCTGGCATTCGACCCTGGTTCACTTGGTTGAGTTGGTAACATGTGATTCTCCCCTACTCCAAATTTCGCTCCGAAAGTGATTTTCTGCATATTATAATTTGAAACAAGGATTTGCATATTTTTACAATAATTAGGCATTAGTGACAAGACTAGAGAGATATTTTATCAATTGCTTGACTTAATATAATAAGATTTAAAAGACGGCTCTAATATTCAGTCCCCTATTGCCAGGAAATAGAATTTGGCCCATCCCATATTGTGGACGTGTTCCGTTTTAAACTGGTCTGGAGATAGGCATTGGAACTTTGCATGATCGTTCGGCGGCAGTCATGACGGGCTCTAGATGAGGGGATATTGGGCGTGAGAGAACAGATCGATTGCGCTGCCTGGTTGGAACGGCCTATATGAATTTTCCCTTGACGAAAATAATGGGTGTACCTCTTGTGCAGCCCTGACTCCACGGGTTCCGCCCATTCAGCAGATTAAGATAACAAAACACTTTATAAAAGGGGCCTGAAGCATTGTACAATTTTGAGATAAGATCTAATAACATTGCCAAAGAAATGATTAAGCCACTAGGTTGGACATGAAAATCCAGGTGGACAGACGATGATCGATAACCCTACCTGTCGGGGTAGTAATTTGAGTTCTCATGTTGAACTCCTCACCCGTGTCGATAAAATAGATAACATCTCCCTCTATTATCTTTTCGTCTGCAGAAACAGATTTGCAAAACTGTCCGCTGATGAAAAGTGCTTGACCTCCTAGCCCACCTGTAACCAGCACCCATGCATTTGCACTTGCATCCGCCTCTAAAACCTCTACCTTGCGGGTGAACCTTAAATTATGATGAGACCAGTGCGATTGTCGCCTCACCATGAGTAGCTTTCCGCATGACACGACAAAGTGCCAGGTGACGCTGACGAAATCCTTGCGTTCATAGGGCACGTCGTCGACATACCACC
This sequence comes from Avena sativa, assembly GCA_916181665.1. Classification (NCBI taxonomy): domain Eukaryota; kingdom Viridiplantae; phylum Streptophyta; class Magnoliopsida; order Poales; family Poaceae; genus Avena; species Avena sativa. The sequence continues at coordinate 5,505,125 of OV702289.1, forward strand.
AATGCTTGGGCTCGGGAATCATGCCATCGCCGGTGCTCCTCATGAGTTGATGCAAAGCACACCGTTCTTCACTCATTGCGCCGTTAGCGTTGTCCGTCTCATCCTCGTCGTCACTATATTCAACGTCACTGTCATCCTCCCCGTGGTCATCGTCGTCGCTCCACACATAAAAGTTGTATTCCATGGGTGGATGCCTAATGACACGGTCAGTACCCGTAACCATGGGTATGCCATCGTTGTCGAAGGCAATACGGAGGCAGGCAAGGTCTTCGGCTTGGGTAATACCATAAAGTTTGTCTCCGAGGAAGACAATGTCGATAATATAAACGTAGGGAGCCGTCCGTGGCTTGGGTAACCACACACCTTTTCCCGGGCGGATCAAGATGATGGGGTAATTCCAGCTGTTGGTCATGAGAGCGACAATGTCGTCGGGGGTCGACCGCATTAGCACCTTGCGCACCTTGAATAACTTGGAAGCATTGGCGACGACGTCGTCCAGCTCGGAGAGCGGGACGGTGGCGCCTGAGAACGGGTTGTGCAACACGTAGCTGTGCTTTTCCTCGGCGGCGGCGTCGACGCAATGGAGGGCGAGCCACTCGTCCGTGGAGCCGATGCACGTCATCGCGTTCTTGGGCAGAGAGGGTAGCCGGTACAAGGGATCGGTCCCGGTGTGCGTCAAGAAGGAGCCATCGGGTAAGACGATCAAGGGCTTCAGCCTCAGGGTGCAGGCGGGAGTGGGCTGCCCACGGAGCCCACTACCCAAGCCCACATAAAAGACTATGCGGGACACCCGCGGGTAAACAAGAAAAAATAGTGGGTTTTCGTGGGAAGCCCGCGATCGAGCAAACATCAAAAAAAAAAATTCGATCCAAATTAATATTTTTACATTTGTTTAGATTTAAATATATCTAGTCATATTTTGCGGGTATATGTGGGTATACGTGGGATAATGGACACCCGCATAAGTTTCACGGGCTCCTGCGGAACACCCACTTAAATTGTGTGGGACTGTGCGGGCGTATGCGGGCCTCCCGCGGGCAGTCCCACCTGCACCCTGACTTCAGCCGCCGCGGACTGGGTACATGCTCGTGTAGCGCTGCTTTCCAGGAACGACACACCGCCCGAAAACGAGCGTGGTCGGTGGAGGCCGAGTGCCAGGAAAGACACATCTCCCGGAAGTGAGCGCGGTGAGCGGCGGCGATGGGGAGGAGCCGTAGAACCTTTGATCGTGCTGCGGAGAAAAGACCGTGGTCGCCGGAGGATTGTGGGAGGCGATCGATGATGAGGCCTAGGAGCTCCTTCGGGAGTTCGGACCACGGCGGGATTGGCATGGGCGCCGCCATGGAGACCGTCCGGGAGCTCGTGACCTGTGTGTACTCTCAATTGATGCCGCAATATGTTACGCACGCTAGACGATGGTATATATAATAAAGCTGCCCCATGATGGGCTGAGTCCGAACCGTAACGCGTCTCCGACTCTAAACTTTTCCGTTTTGAGCGGCTCTTCTCGGACTCCAATTATTACGGCCGGGACTTCTGCTGGGCCCTGCAGCTCCAACCTTCAATGTTGAGACCGCCCGGATTCCCATTGAATTGTGTATATTCATCCTATACGAATTGTGTATGAATCCTATACTAGTTAGGCATTTTTGCTCGTGTTTAAATCAGAAATTTCTAGATTCAAGTCATGTATGGCTTCGTGAATCCTGTATAAATGTATGAAACTGTGCTACTTACGCCAAGAGGAGTAAATGGCACCGTGAGCCACACAACTTGTCTCGTATGTGCACTTAAGTCACATAACTTGTAAGGATTTCTATTTTCGTGCCCTTTGTTCGTTAGTTGTACTCATTTTTCTCCAGTTGTTTAATTTTTTCTCACTTTTCCCCTTGTCATGTTAAGAAACCCTCGCGGACGCTCGAACGGAGGGATGCCGTCAGATCAAAGGCTTGACTGTTACATGCTGACTGGTGGGACCGTGTTGGGGCGGGTTGATGAACCATAAGTATATGGGGGTGTACCGTAGTACTTTCGATAAATAGGAGTGTCGATCCCAACGAGGAGCAGAAGGTGTTGACTAGTGGTATGAAGCAGGAAATATCTGTAAATACTTAGCAAACGGATTTTTAGGGGTTTTCTGATAAAGCAAAGAAACAAAGTGCAAGTAATAAAGACAACGAACAAACACAGCAAGTGGCCCAATCCTTTCTTAGCAAAGGACAAGTCGGTGGAAATACTTATAAGGAACAAACGTTCTCGAGGACACATGGGAATTCTGTCAAGTGTTTTGCTTCAAATAGCTGAGTATCCTTCTTTGGTGTTGTAAGTGTTGTGTGGATGAACCTGTGCTAATGTACCGACCTTACTTGGACTAATACATATTTATGATTAAACCTCCTGCAAGCATCCACAACTACAGGAAAGCAATTAAGATATAAACCTAACCACAACCTTAAACTCTGAGATCCTACACTCGCTTGTGCAATGGTGTCCTAACGGGAGTTCAGATTTCTGTCACTCCGGCAACCCCATAATTAGTAGCCAAATACACAATGCATTCCCCTAGGCCCATAAATGGTGAAGTATCATGTAGTCGACATTCACATGACACCACTAGAAGAATAGCACCACAACTTAAATACTAAACCATTGAATAATATCTCAACACAAATCCACTACTAACAACATGACTTCTCCCATGTCCTCAAGAACTAAACGAACTACTCACTAGACATCATGTGGATCAAGATCAAAGATGATATGGTGATGGATAACAATTTGAACATAAACAATAATCCAATGGTTCCACTCACAAGCATCAACTATAATAGTAATCAACACTGGGAAAGTTTTCCCTAAGAACTATGCAAGTATTCAACACAATTGTTACAGCGGGATGGAGTGGTGACGATGGTGCTGGTGGATATGATGGTGTGGATGATGATGACGATGATCCCGATGAAGCCTAGCTTGATGATGGTGTTATGTCGACGATCTCCCCTCCCCGGGAAGGAATTTCCCTGGCAGAAATCTGTCTGCCGAAGAGATCTTTCTCTCTCGGTGTTTTCCGCCCCGCAGAGGCGGTGGAATCTTTCTGTGGTCGCTCTCCGTGTTTTAGGGTTTCAAGGAGAATATATAGGCGAGAGGGCAGAGTCGGAGGCCGGCCAGGTGGGCTACACCCCCTATAGGCGCGGCCCAGGGGTGGCCCGCTCCTGGGGGTGTGGGCCCCCTATGGCCCATCTCCGCCTCCCCTTCTGGCTTCCTTCGTCTTCTGAGAAAAATGATTTTCCATAATTTTTCTGGTATTTTTCTGATCTTCACGAAATTGCATCAAAACACCTCTTTTCCCATCAGAATCCTGACTCCGACAGTCCATCCTCCAAGAATCATCCAACATGCAAAAACAGATGAAAAGACATAAGTAACACCTCTTAATAAGAAATATATCAATGAATAGAGGCAAATTATGATATAGAATGGTGATGCAAATTGGACGTATCAACTTCCCCCAAGCTTAGACCTTCGCTTGTTTCCAAGCGAAAACTGAGCTCAGTAAACATGTCCACAGGTTTATGGAGTGAAGTGTCGATAAAAGAATACGGACAAGAAGCATCACACTTACCATTACATAACTCATAGAAGAAAGCAACTCCCCAATATATAACTAAGCTTGCAACAAGTACATGAGTCACAATAGAGATGCATAAAGATAGATCATAATTGGAATTGGCAAACTTTGTTCTTGGTCAGAGAACAGCTGGCAAACAGTTTCACAAAAAAAGCTTTTGTAGAAGTCTCCAAAACAGGAGCACTCTTTGATCAAACATAAAAGGTTTTTCACAAAGATGGCTTTCAAAGAAATACTCAATAGATAAGAGTCTTGTGCAAACAAGGAAGATAGAGAACGTGATTGAATAAATCATCATATGAATGCTTGAAACACAACAACTCAAATGCTTGCTGGAGATAGAGAGAAAATAGGTTTACTGACTCAACTTAGAAATAGGAGAAATGTCCCTTCATAGAGGGAAACAGGGATTTCAAGTTCATAAAGAGCTTAAAAGATTATGGTACTTACTAGCTTTGAGCCCTCATTGCCCCTATCACAAGCATCTTGAGGTGATTAAAGATAGAGTGAACAAGGATGGAGTATATGCTTGACGAAATATAAGCTGGCAATCTCATGTCCCTTGAGTACGAGAGCCGCTCCTCATGCTACTCAACTTTAGTTACCAGTAAGTTATTGTCATTATAAGTACATTTGTATCATAAAGAACCACCAACGGGGTACCCCTTGCACATGATACAGGAGCTATCCCATAATCAAAATGACAAGGCACAGACAGTGAGCATCTCAGCGATCTTTTTATTTGCTATTTGCATATGTTTTTATTGAGGATGCTTCACAGATTGCTCACTATGGTTATGCTGCAAGTTTCCACCATGATTAGGCATGGCTTAGGCTAGCGGCCCAGGCGTTTCTCTAACACACATACATAACTCCATGGACTTACAAGCTCCCCTTTTATTTCACACCGATGACATCCGCAAACAAAAGAGCATGATATCAAATGGATAAGAATCCATAAGTGTTGAAAGCGTTCCCTGTGACAACACGGTTCGGCTAATCCCAACGTATAGATGCAAGCATATACAACTTCAATGACATAATGGTTCAAGTTTATTAGGGGCAAGAAAATAAGGTGTGCCATCAAGTTCGTGAGAGATTTACTAACTAGTTTTCACATAACAAAATGCTTTTTAATTCGAAAGATAGATGAAGCTTGAGAATTTGCTTGGAATAGCAATAATGCTAGTAGGTAGATATGGTGGACACAAATGGCACAGGTTTTGATTCAAAGGGATTGGATGCATGAGAAGTAGTCCTTCTCAAAACAGGTTTTTGGCTAGCAAGGCTGGGTAGCAAGCAAAAGAGTTGAAGGAAACAAGCAAACCTACAAGTGATAAATCCAAACATGCAATCTTCCTTGAAGACACAAAAGATCTTAAACAAAGAATACTAAGCTTATGGGCCAATCAAGAAAGAAAATAAATGATAAAAAATACCTATAAGCTTTTTTCTCTTCCTTTCAAACCTCAAAAAGTGTTGCTACTGACCGGAGCTCGGTTTGCCAAAACCAATTTAGATTTACTTGATGCTCCCAAAGTGATACCAACACTTATCAACAAGATCAATCATATAATGGAGATTGCAAAGTACAATAAGAAGTGCAAAAAGTAAAATATGAAACTTCTCATTAATACTCCATAAAGGCACTCACACCAAGGGATACATAGATAACCAACTAAAGGAGAGATACTTCTACATGCAAACCAACCTATAAGATAACTTCTCTACCAAAGATATGAATCTACTAAAAAGGTAAAAGATAAAAGATAATGATGTGATACCGCGGCACTCCCCCAAACTTGGAACAAACCAAGGGGATGCCAAACCTGATGATGAATTACTCCTTTGGTGGTGGTGGTGTCCTCTTGATAAGCTCCTCAATCAGCTTCCTCAAATCCTCAATCTCGAAGATCAGAGTACAAATCAACGCAGAACTTTTCTCAATGCGGTTCATGATCATATCAGACCGAGAGTCCTAGTCCTTGCTATTCTTTCCCCACTCTTCCTTCTTAGTGTGTTCCTTCCCTGCATGGTTAGAGCGAGGCAGATCCCAAACCGAGGGCAAGTTCCCTTTGGGCACCTTTTGGTATTGTTGCTCATGTATAAGAGTATGAAAGGGATTCTTGGTACGTGGAGGAGGTGACCGTGGAACGAAGACAAGACGTGGAGGTTTCCCTCCTGTAGACATCCGTGCTGTCCTCCTAAGCTTGGTAGAATTTGCCACCACTCCAATGCTTGCGATGGTAGCGCGGGTGTCCGGATGCTCGTCCTCCTCCATGTATTCTTTACCCCCTACCAAAATCTCCTCCTCCTTGGGGTTTTGAGGATCATCTTAGTCAGGCTTCCTGCCTTTGTCGTTGGCGGAGACCATGGTGCTCTAAACTTTGAGAAGATTTCCTGACAGAAACAGATCGAAACGAAAAAAACGACGTGAACACGATATACGAACCTTGGGGGATCCGGAGGGTTATATATTACGAAGTTTCAAAGCATAAGGAAGGTACTGGTGCGAAAAAGAAGCAGAGATGGAGCTCAGGGGGCTCACACCCCCTCCAAGCGCGACCAGCTGAGGCCTGCACCTGGGGTGGGTGTAGCCACCCTGGCCTCCGTTTCCTCCTATTTATTTTCGTAACCTTCCGTATATAATAAAAACATCAAAAATGTAAAAAGATAGAGTTTTCACGAACCTTATGTTTCACCACTTTTACCTGTTCAAAGACGAACTCTGCAGAATCTGGTGTTTGGTCTCTAATAAATTCTTCCGGAGTCACCATTTGAATAATGTCAACATCTTCATTATAAGAATCTCCAGAAATATAATGTTTTAGTCTTTGACCATTCACCACTTGTGTGGTGTCATCTTTTAAAGAAGATATTTTGATAGCACATGAATGATATACTTCCTCAATAACAAAAGGTCCTTCCCATTTTAAGAGTAGTTTCCCTGCAAAAAATCTGAGACGACACCTATACAAAAGAACTTTCTCACCAACATTGAACTCCCTTTTGAGAATTCTCCTATCATGCCATTTTTTTTACTTTTTCCTTAAAGAGTCTAGCATTTTCATACGCTTCACTTCTCATCTATATTACTCAAATCAAGCAATCTTTTCTCACCAACAAGTTTCAAATCTCTATTCAATTCTTTCACTGCCCAATAAGCTTTGTGTTCTAATTCTAAAGGCAAGTGACAAGCTTTCCCATAGGCCATTTTGTAAGGAGACATCCCATAGTATTTATAAGCAGTTCTATACGCCCATAAAGCGTCATTCAAATTTTTAGCCCAATTTTTCCTAGATCTATTAACAGTCTTCTGCAAGATAGATTTAATTTCCCTATTGGAAAGTTCTACTTGTCCACTGGTTTGGGGGTGATAAGCTGAAGCAATTCTATGGTTAACATCATATTTATCAAGAGTTTTCCTAAAACCACCATGAATAAAATGAAAGCCTCCATCAGTCATGAGATATCTAGGATCACCAAACCTAGGAAAAATAACATCCTTAAGCATTTTTAAAGAGGTCTTACCATCAACCCACTTTGTAACATAGTCAACAACAACAAGAATATGAGTGTACCCTTTTGAAGGAGTAAAAGGACCCATAAAGTCAAATCCCCAACAATCAAAAGGTTTAATAACAAGAGAATAGTTCATAGGCATTTCATTGCGTCTAGAAATGTTACCAACTCTTTGACATTCATCACATGATAAGACAAACTTCCTTGCATCCTTGAAAAGGGTAGGCCAATAAAACCCAGATTGTAAAACCTTTTGTGCAGTCCTATCCCCAGTATGATGTCCTCCATAAGCACTGCCATGACAGTTTCTCAATATCTCTTGTTGTTCAAATTCTGGAACACATCTTCGCATAATACCATCTACTCCTTTATATAAATGTGGGTCATCCCAAAAGTAATGCCTTAGATCATAAAATAATTTTCTTCTTTGCTGGGCTATAAAGGTTGGAGGCAAATACTTGGAAACAATAAAGTTAGCATAATTAGCATACCAAGGACTCTCATGCGGTCTTACCCTCATTGCAGCCAACTGTTCATTCGGAAAACTATCATTAACAGGTAAAGGGTCAAAAGAAATGTTTTCCAAACGAGATAAATTGTCAGCAACAGAATTTTCAGCACCTTTCCTATCTACAATATGCATATCAAACTCTTGTAAAAGCAACACCCATCTAATAAGCCTAGTCTTAGCGTCCTTCTTTGTCATAAGGTACTTAATAGTAGCATGATTAGTATGAATAGTGACCTTTGAATCAACAATATAGGTTCTAAACTTATCATAGACTAAGATTACAGCTAAGAACTCTTTTTCAGTAGTAGCATAATTATTTTGAGCACATCTAGAGTCTTGCTAGCATAATGAATAACATTCAACTTATTATCAACACATTGCCCAAGGACATCACCCACAGCAAAATTACTAGCATCACACATAATTTCAAAAGGTAAACTCCAATCAGGTGGTTGAACAATAGGAGCAGTAGTCAAAGCTTTCTTCAAAGTTTCAAAAGCTTCCTTACAATCATCATAAAAAACAAAAGGTACATCTTTTTGAAGAAGATTGGTAAGGGTCTTCGAAATTTTGGAGAAATCTTTAATAAACCTCCTATAGAAACCAGCATGACCAAGAATACTACGAATACCTTTTATATCTCTAGGGAAAGGCATCTTCTCAATTCCTTCAATTTTTGCTCTATCAACTTCAATGCCTCTTTCAGAAATTTTGTGTCCAAGAACAATCCCTTCATTAACCATGAAATGGCATTTCTCCCAATTAAGAACAAGGTTGGTTTCTTCACATCTCTGCAAAACTTTATCAAGGTTGTGCAAACAGTTATCAAAAGATGTTCCATAGAAGGAGAAATCGTCCATGAAAACCTCCACAATTTCTTCACAAAAAACATGAAATATAGCAGAGATACATCTCTGAAAGGTAGCAGGAGCATTACATAAACCAAAAGGCATACGCCTGTAAGCATAAGTGCGATAAGGACAAGTGAAAGTGGTCTTCTCTTGGTCTTGCGCTTTCACAGCGATTTGAGAGAAGCTAGAATAACCATCAAGAAAGCAAAAGTGGGTCATTTTAGACAATCTTTCTAGCATTTGATCAATAAAGGATAAAGGATAATGATCTTTCTTAGTAACTTTATTAACCTTTCTAAAATCAATGCACATCCTATACCCAACCACTACTCTTTGGGGGTATAAGCACATTATTTTCATTAGGCACAACAGTAATTCCCCCTTTCTTTGGAACACAATGAACATGGCTAACCCATTGGCTATCAGCAATAGGGTAAATAATACCAATATCAAGGAGTTTTAATACCTCATTTCTTACCACATCCTTCATCTTAGGATTTAGACGGCGTTGGTGCTCAACAACTGGTTTTGCATCAGGTTCTTGATACGTCCAAAACGTATCTACTTTCCCGAACACTTTTGCTATTGTTTCTCCTCTAAACTTGTGTGATTTGGATACAACTAACACAGACTGACGCTGTTTTTAGCAGAATTACCTTGGTGTCTTGTTTTTGTGCAGAAAATTAACTATCAGGAAAAATCCTAGAAAATATGCCAAAAATTATATTTCACCAGAAGACCCACGGAGCTAGAAGACGAGACGGAGAAGGGGCCTGGGGGCCCCACACCCCTGCCAGGCGCGGGCCCACCACTGGTCGCGCCTAGGGGGTGCAGCCACCGGGGGCGGAACCAGAATTTATCATTGAGGGGGGCAATTAGAGTGTATTAGTGTTATAAGTTTGATTAGGGGGGATAAAATAGATAAAACATCATTCAAATAGTACTTTGATGGATAGTTTTAGTTACAAAATCTAAATCATAGGGGGGGCGCTTCCCCTGCTCGCCCCTCCCTATCTTCGCCCCTGAGCCACCCCAGGCACCCCCTCGGTCTCCCTCTGCGCCTATAAGTTGCCTCTCGACCTAAAAACCGGGGGGAGGAGGGTTGATAGTTTTCCAGAAAGAGTTCCGCTCCGCCGCCGCCACCAGAAACCAAGATTCGGATCCAGAAACTCCGTTCTGGCACCCTGCCGGGACGGGGAATTTGGAGAGGATTATCGCCATCGTCATCACCAATGCCTCTCCATCAACCATCGATGTTTCCCTCATCCATGAGTGAGTAATCCCCTGCTGTAGGCTTGGGGATGGTAGAGATTGGATGAGTTCTATCATGTAATCGAATAAGATCTGTTAGGGCATAGTGCCTAGTATCTCTATTAGTGCTATTTGACTTTGTTGCAACTTGTTGTGCTTAATGCTTGTCACTAGGGCCCGAGTGCCATGATCTCAGATCTGAACTTATTATTGAATCATTATGATAGTATTGTTTGTGATCTTATCTGCAAGTTGTGTACACATATCATTGTCCGGATCCAAAGGCCCCAAAGTGACAATAATTCGGACAACCGGAGGGGATGGTTATGGTGTGAGGATCACATGTGTTCACGGAGTGTTAATGCTTTTCTCCGGTGGTCTATTAAAATGAGCACCTTAATTGCCATTAGTTCCCTAGAGGCCCCGCTGCCACAGGCTGGCTGGACAGAAAGATGTTGTGCAAGTTCTCATTGCGAGCACGTATGATTATATTTGAAGCACATGCCTAGGATTGTTTAGTACTTGGATGCTTGTTATTATTTATCTGCAATACCCTAGATATTGAATTTACATGTTTAGACTCATCCATGTAACGGCCGTCCAATGCATCCCTATGCCTACCGCACTCGAATCCCACTGTTACCGTTACTGTTACTATTGCTCTTGATTTACTGTTGCTGTTTCTTTGTTGTTGCTACTACAAACTGTTACTACTGATAAACTTCTGTGAGCAAGAACTATTTCTAGGTGCAGCTGAATTGACAACTCAGTTGTTAAGGCTTGAAAGTATTCTTTGGCTCCCCTTGTGTCAAATCAATAAATTGGGTAATACTACCCGCGAAGACTGTTGCGATCCCCTATACTTGTGGATCATCAAGACTATTTTCTGGCGCCGTTGCCGGGGAGCATAGCTTTATTTGTAAGTTCACTTGGATCTATTATTGTTCACTGCCACTCCTTTCATCATGGGTAAGTCTCGTGATGGAAAGTTCCCTATTTTACCATCCACTACAAGAAGAGGTACAGTCCTAAACACCTCTGTTGCTCTTGATTCACCGTCTGTTATAAGTAAGCTTGTTACACCACCACCACATACTCATGCTACACACACTGCTACTACTGCTGAGTCTGAAACTACTTTTGATGCTCATGATGTTACTACTACTGTGCTTGATGCGAGTGGTTCATTAGGTCCTTTCTAGATGCTACTATGGCTAGTCTACGAAATACGGAAACTTCTAGTGAAAACACTGTTACACCTGTTAGCTCACCTGAGTCTAGTGAGAGTTTTGATATTAATGATGGTTACATTGAGTTCACTGATGAATTTGTTGAAGAGTGCCGAAACACACATGGTACTAGTGCTATTAAGAGTCTCCTTGCTAGGCGTACCATTATGCCTAAACTGTCCTCTGATCCTAAGTTTGCCACCTCTCCCACAGATATTAAAGATGAAGACTATGATTTCTCTTTTGATTTATCTTATTTAGATATTGTTGAGAAAGAACCTTTTTGTGGGACTGAAAATGAGAGTGATGTGGCTCATATGAATGAGCTTTCTGCTATGAGTGCTTTGTTCTCTGATGATTTTAAGATGCGTAAGTACTTTGTTACTAAGATCTTCCCTTTTTCACTAAAAGGAGAAGCTAGGGCTTGGTTTAATAGATTACCTCCTGGTCCATTGATAGCCCTGATTGCTTGATTGTTTCTTTCTTCCAGAAATATTTTCCTCCCAATGCTACACATGCTGCTTTGCAGAGACTTTTTGATTTTAAACAAGGAGAAGAAGAGAAATTTCCTAAGTCATGGACAAAGTTATGTGCCTTGATTCATGCACATCATGGATGTCCATTACCTAAGAATGAGCTTCTTGATATTTATTATAATGGACTAACTGATGATTCTAGGACATACCTAGATAGCTTTGCTGATTGTGTTTTTAGGAAAAGAACTCCTACATATGCTAAAGAATTAATGGCTAAGATAATCAAGATTTATGATGATTGGACTTCAACTGAGCTAAATACACCAGAGCCTATTACTCCTAAACCAGTTCCAACACCAACACCAAAGAAGAGGGGAGTTATAGCATTAAATGATGAAGTGATGAAGGAAGTGTTGGAGATATGTGTAACTACCTCGGTGAATTACGCTCCTAGTTACAAGCCTGGATGAGTAGAAATGGTTGAAATAGTACGGTGGGGCCCAAATGCCACTCACAGGTAGACCTTTCGGCCGTCCCAACCATTTCCAAACATCGGGACAAGAACGGGCGGCGTAATCGGCAGGCGAAGGGATCAACTACATACACAAATGAGTATGTATGCAAGCCACCATACAACAGTACATCAGAGCCATTCCATCTAAAAAGAAAGGAAATATAGCAACGCCATACGGCAAGATCCAAATATCCTAGATAGATATAATAGTTTAGGATATCTCCTCATACCTCAAACAACAGAGTATCAAGCGGAAGCGGAAGACAAAATCCGAGTACGGATAAGAAGCAAATCGGCATAAGATGCCCCATAAATAAGCAGATCCCGCCCACAGATCTCACGGATCCCCGTTCCCGGAATCTCTACACCGAATGATCGTTGCCCACATCGTCCGTATCTTCCGCCCAGTATCCATCTTGGGAGGGTACCTGTTCATCTGAATCAAATAATTTATCGTGTGAGACCCTAGGGGTACTCAGCAAGTCTTTATGCCTCTAAAGGGGACACAACCTGGGGTGACGCAATTGCAGCAAAAGATAACCCTAGCAATTCTATAGAAACTCGCTAACCATCCGCCTAACCAGAGATCGACGGATGTCCGTGAATTAATAACAACAGTTGTAGCAGTTATAACGGTAATATCCACAGATCCATCCTCCTCCTCGCTTACCGACGAGGAAGCGGACGAACAACCCCCCCCCATCCGTTGGCATTTTTATTAACCATTCCATGAGTGTTGCACTATTTACTAGTCAGGTACCTAGTCTAGTCAAATTAAGAGCGGTACTTTAGTTATGCTTGTCTATGATCGAGAAACTGTGCTCCAAGTCGTCCATAACCGCGGACACGGCTTTCAGAAAGTTTTACCCTGCAGGGGTGCACAAATAGCAACACACACTCGATATGCCTCGGAAAAACCAAATCAAAACCCAACGAGGCAGTCACGACAAAGCAATTACAGGATTCAGAAATATTTCAGGGGGCCACCCCATTGAGCTACCCGCAACGAAGTTAGCTGACTCCGAGACGGACTCAAGGTTTGCGTCAATGGCTGTGAACGACTGGGAACCCGAAAATGTGACTGGGCTTGTCGACACCGCGAAAACACTCCGCTTTCCTAAACAGTACAGTGTGCAGTACCTCGCACAATTTAAATAAAGCAGTAAAGCATGGCATAAGTACAGGATAGTAAATAAAACCTCAAACTAGTTTGTGGCCCCAAGAAATAAGAATGAATCAAGCTCTGGCTCAGGGGGGGTCCATAAGGCCTCCCGGATGTGGATAGCGCGAATAATCTTGGAACAGGAATCAAGTACTCGGGGTCTTACGGGACACAAGTGAGCCTGAAAAACCAAATAGCGAATATGGCTCACCGATGCCACTTTCATTAGTTATCCCATTACTACTCAGGTTAAGTTGTATAGGCACCTCGTTATCCATCAGACACTCACATACCCTACACATGCTGTTCTACGACTCGCATGGCTCAAACAACTCCTGTAGTAATGGCTCATGGGATGGAGGAACAAGCTTCGGTGGGGTTTAAAAGTAAAGGCTATGCAATACTTGGGATTCAATTTAATGCAATCGCGACTCAATGATGCAAGAATAAGATAGAGGCAATAGGTATTGTATGTATGCAAGCATGTGGTAGTGCTTGCCTGGCAGATCAGTTGAAGCAAGGGATGGATCTGGGTAGTGCTCCTGGTTCTCTTGGTATATCCCCTGCTCAGCGTCTATTCGAAGAAGAACCAAACAAACAAGGGCCAACATAAATAAAGTGCGCAAGCATATGAATAAGATGCATCAAGCAAACAATCATGCCATGATGAATGATGCACAATTTTCATGGCAATGAAGTAGCATGGCATGGGTGAGGTGTGGAATACAAGAAATAAACATTTAATTGAGTTTTAATCACATTTTATCCTCATATTAGTTGTTGTATACATTATATTTATATGATGCATGCTTCAAAACAAACCATGGAATGCATAAACAGAAAGGTCTCGTCGAGCTAATCATTTTAGACATATTATTTGTTAAATTTGGAGTTATAAAACAAAAGTTATTAATTATTTAAGACAAAAGGGCATTTTTTTATTGTAATTTAAATAAACTTGGAAATAAAGTGTTCAAAATATATTTTAAAGGTCATATTTGAATTCCTCACATTTTTCTGATTTGAAAACATATATTATTTGTATTATTTGGATTTATGTTTTAAAAGTTATTTAAAAACAGAATTAAATTTGGATTTGAAATAAATTTGAAAAGATTTGAAATTAAACAGGAAACAGACAGACTTTTCTCACTCAGACAGATCTAGCCGCAGACAGTGACATGTGGGCCTTCTGCTGACTGGGCAACACCGTGGCAGGAAAGGGGTTTCCTCACCGCGGCTGCTGCTAGTCACAGAGACCGACAGGTGGGTCCTGGGGTCTTCGCAGGCCCGCGCGTCAGCGGCGACCAGGGGGTGCCTCGCGGCTCAGCGAGGGAGCGCGGGTTGAGTTTTAAAAAGGCTAGGGGGGTGTTCTGCAAACGCGCCGACGCGGCTGACGGGTGGGCCACGAGGTACCGCGGGTGGAGCAGATAACAAAACAAGGGGCGATTCGCAAAAAGACCACAGCCGTACTGTTCCTCTTCTTTCTCTGCCTCGCGCGACAGATCGATGCGCGGCGCGGGTGGGGATCGATCCTGGGTCGCGGGGGTGCGCGCTGCGGGGCGCAACCGGTGCGGCTAGGCGAGGTTTGGTGACCGCAAGGTGGTCGGGGGCTGGACATGCCGTCTGCGAGGCGCTACGCCGCGTGAGCGCAGCGACCGCCGGCGCGCAGAGAGTGCTCGGAGAAAGGACCGGCGAGGCTAGGGCAGCACGGCGAAGCGGACCATGTCAGGGAGGTCAGGGAGCTCACCGTGGGGGTGTTGGTGTGGTCGGATCGGGCAGGGGAACGGTCGATCGGCGACGAGGCAGACGCCGGGTGGGCTAGGGTTTCGCTTCGGGCGACGATGGTTCTGGCGGTTCCGGTGCTTCTCCTCCGCGACGGCGTGTACAGGCGGCCTCCCAGGAGTCTCCTCGTTCTTCCTCGACACCTAGAGCTCCTCGCCACCGGCTGCGGGTAAGGGAAACGGGGAGGACCGACGGTGAGGTCGTCGGGGGTAGATGCTGGCAGGGGTAGACGGAGAGGAAGGGGTCGGTCTGGGGAGATCTGGGAGAGGCAGAGGGTTGTGTGGGAGGAGGGAAAGGCGAGGGGAAGGCGTGGGTGCCGTGTGGGAGCAGGTTGGAGATAAAGGTGGCTTCGGCCACCTTTTCTCCTCCTCTCCTCGAGCACGTGCTCGGCCGGCTAGGGCTTGACCTGGGGCTGCAGAGGAGGCTGCAAGTGGGGCCGAGGACAGGAGAGGGCAGGTGGGGTTAGCTCGGCCAGCAGGGAAAGAAAGAGAGGAGAGGGAGGGGTGTGGCATGGAGCTAGGGTAGGGGGGATGGGGAGGCTCGGGTTAGGGCTTGCTAGGGATGGGTAGGGGTAGCTCGGTGGGGTGTGGGCCAGGGAGAGAGAGAGGGCCAGGTGGGGCCAGCATGGGAGGCTCGGCATGGAGAGGCTAAGGGGAGGGTTAGGGTTGGTGGAGAAGAGAGAGGGGGTTTAGGGTTTTGTTTAGGGTTAGGGGGGTATGGTGATGATGGGGTAGGTGATTAGGGAGGATCTAGATAGGGAATAAGAGAGGGAGGGTAATGGCTTAGGGTTCTAGAAGCTTGCATGCTCCAAACTTAGATCAAGCAAGAACATGTGGAAAAGGTGTAGGGTTTAGCATCTCAAGCAAGATCAAGCAAGGAGCAAGCAAGAACTAGACAAAGAAAAGAGAGGGATGGATGAGGGTTAGGGTTTAAGCAAGATCAAAATAGACCAAGCCAAAAGAAGGGATGGAGATAGAGATGAACCACTCAAGAATCAAATAAAAACCAAATGCTAGAAAAGGTGGCACTTGCATGGCCCATGCAAAATATTTATTGCCATGTTGATTCCTGTGAAAACAATGTTATTACATGGCATTATTATTATGCATTCCCAAAATTGGAATAAAAGCCAAGCAAAAGATTTTTAGAAGGAAGCTCCAAGTGGAATAGGTGGAGATGATCACATTTGATTAAAGTTGGGACTTGCTAGTGTGTATATTCCACTAGATGCTTACTAGTCCCAAAATTATTCCCACATGAGCATAAATCCATAATAATCCATATGGAAGCTAGGAAAAAGGGTTCCACTCACAAGGCATGCAAAGGTGGCCATGTGGCTCTCATATATCAATAATGTGAAAACAACATGATGCCAAGATGAGAGCATGTGGAAAAGAATTGGATCCATCCCAACCCACATGAGCTAGAGGTAAAACCAATAAGTGCCAAGCTCATATTTAGTTGGATGGTGGAATTATAAGGTGGTGAAAGAAAGGTGGTGGAGTTAATAAGAGATATGCCCCCAACTCAACTTGGGCATTAAACAATATATCAAGAACCAAATACAATATCAAGAAGCAAATACAATTAGCAATGCATATGAGATAAGAACCAAATGGAAAAAGGGTTTTATATGATGTTCAAATGCAAGGAGGCATGATGACATGAGCATGATATAATGATGATGCAACAATTATATATTTGAAGTAGCCATTATATATAGACTAGGCTAGTAGCATTGCAATTGTTAGACAATTGGGATGCTACAATATGCCCTAGAGGCAATAATAAAAGTGGTTATTATTATATCTTTGTGTTTATGATAAATGTTTACATTCATGCTATAATAGTATTAACCGGAAACATTAATACTTGTGTGATTTGTAAACTAAATTAGAGTCCCTGGTAAAGCCTCTTTATAATACTAGCTTGTTGGTTAATGGATGATCGTGGTTTCTCGATCATGAACATTGAGATGTTATACAAGATCATATCATTAGGAGAATGGTATGATGGACATACTCCTATAGATAAGCGTAGCTAAAGATCAAGTCATTTCAATAGTTTATTTGCTATAAGCTTTCTGATACATAGTAACCTAATTCCTTCGACCATGAGATCATGCTAATCACCATCACCGGAAGGATGCTTTGATGACATCAAACACCACACCGTAACTGGGTGGCTATAAAGGTGGCATTGAGTGTTCGGAAAGTATGTGTTGAGGCACATGGATCAAGAGTGGGATTTGTCCATCCATATGACGGATAGATATACTCTGGGCCCTCTCGGTGGAATGTCATCCAATTAGCTTGAAAGCATGTGACTGGCTCACAAGGGATCACATATCACGGGAACAAGAAAAGAGTACTTATCGGTAACGAGGTTGAACTAGGTATGCAAAGATACCGACGATCAAACCTCGGATAAGTAAACTATCGCGAGACAAAGGGAAATTGGTATCGTATGTAAGTGGTTCATTCGATCGCAAAGTAATCGTAGAAATATGTGGGATCCATATGAATTTCCAGATTCCTCTATTGGTTATTGATCGGAGAAGTGTCTCGGTCATGTCTGCATAATTCACGGACCGTAGGGAGACACACTTAAGGATTCGATGTTCTTTAGTAGATATGGAATGTAAGTAGGGAAATCGAATGTTGTTCGGAGTCTCGGATGGGACCCGGGATATCAAGAGGAAATTCGGAATGGTCTGGAGAATAAGATTCATATAAGGAAAGTCCGATTCCGAAGTTCGGGAATGATTTCGATGTTTTCATAGGAGAGGTTCTATAAGGGTCTAGAAGGTTCACCGGACCGGAAGGGGAATGGTCCATGAATGTGTCATGGGAAAGTAGAATGATTGAATCATGTCCTAGGTCACTTGGTTGGGCATTTGCGAGAGAGAATTAAAGCTCTAAATTGAAAGTAAAAAGGGAGGTTTGAAAAGTCAAACTGGAACAATAGTTTCCTGGTGGAAGAAGGAAAGAGTCCTTCCTTCTATCCAACTTGGGTTTGGGTATGGATTCAAACTCCCCTCTCCCAAGGCTGCCCCCCTCTCATAAATAGAGGTGGAGGGCTGCCCCAAAGACCACAACACCAAGCCCTCCCCACCGTGCGCCGCCGCCGGCTCGTTGTCGTCGCCCTAGCCGCCGTCGACACCACCTCCTCCTCTCTGGCCTTCTAAACCTAGATCACCGGAAACCCTAGATCCACCATAACTCGCAACGGCTTAGGCGAAGCCCTGCGGGATCTTCCCTCTACTTCCGACACCACACCGTCGTGCTGCCAGAATCGTGAGGGGAGAACTACAACCTCCGCTGCCTGCTGGAACAAGGGAGGGGAAGGTCTTCATCGAGTACCGAACGTGTGACCGACTGCGGAAGCGCTGTCGGAACACAGTGCCGGAAGGATCGTCTACGCGATCTTGAGATCGGAAAGTGTACGACTACATCACCCACGAGAATCTGCTCTCATTAACCGCTTTGGAATCTTCGAGGGTGAGTACTCTAATCGACTCATTGCTACAATCTAGTAGATAGATCTTGGCTTGTTTGTATGCATGCAGTAGAATTTTTTGTTTTCCATGCTACGAACCCCTACAGTGGTATCAGAGCCGTGTCTATATGTAGATCTGTTGCACGAGTAGAACACAATGGTTATTGTGGGCGTTGATGTTTTTTTTGTCGATTGCTTCTTGTGTACTTTGCATCTTGCGGTATGGTGGGATGAAGCGTCCCGGGCTAACCTTACATGACATCGTTCATGAGACTTGCTCCACGCTTGACATGCAACTTGTATTGCATAAGTGGCTTTGCGGGTGCCTGTTTCTCCCAACATAGTTAAGATTCAATTTACAACTGGTAATTGACAATACTAGTATCAACGTTGTGGTTCTTGTTTGTAAGTTAGAACGACACTTATTGAAAGCCCCAAACCACGTAAAACATGCAAAGAAAATTAGAGGCATCTAACTTTGTTTTGTAGGGGTGTGCTGTGATGTGATATGGCCATGATTGTGATTATATATGATGTATGCAATGTTCCTTATTGTAAGTCGGCAACCGGCAGGAGCCATATGGTTGTCTTTTAATTTCGCTAAGACCTACGTGTCTATTATTCAAAGTAGTTGTAATAGTTGATGCTGGTGGACGATAACCATGAAGCGGCACCATTGACCTTGACGCCATGCCGGTGATGATGGAGATCATGTTCGTGCTTGAAGATGGAGATCGGAAGCACAAGAAGAAAGGCCATATCATATCACATATTATGAATTGCATGTGATGTTAATCCTTTTATGCATCTTGTATTGTTTAGTTCGCGACGGTTTCATTATAAGATGATCCCTCTAGCACAAAATATCAAGTTATAAAGTGTTCATCCTTAGTAAGCACCGTTGCTAAAGCTCGTTGTTTCGAATCACCACGTGATGATTGGGTGTGTTAGATTCTGCGAGTGTATACAACGGGAGCAAGCCAGATTTGCTCATGCGGAAGCTAAGGTTTGATCTTGACGAGCCTAGCATGTATAGACATGGCCTCGGAGCACGGATCACCGAAAGGTAAAGCATGAGTCATATAGTAGATATGATGAACATGTTAATTGTTCGCCATTGAAGCTACATCAACTCTCGTGATGATCGGTTTTGTTGTGGTAGATTTGGTTCGTGTGATCACTAAAACAATGTGAGGGATATTGTTTTGAGTGGGAGTTCACCTAGATTAATTTAACTATTAATTAGAACTCAATTTATCATAAACTTAGTCTAAACTATTGCAAATATGTTGTAGATCAATGGCGGCCCCTACCATCAATTTTAATGCATTCCTAGAGAAAGAAAAGTTGAAAAACAATGGAAGCAACTTTGCGGATTGGTTCCGCAACTTGAGGATTTTCCTCAATGCTGGTAATTTGACCTATGCGCTAGATGCACCGCTGGGTGACCCACCTGCAGCTGATGCTACTGATGAGGTAAAGAATGTTTTCCTCTCTCGAAAGAATCAGTACTCCACAGTTTAGTGTGCTATCTTGTATGGTTTGGAATCGGAGCTTCAGAAAAGGTTTGAGAACCATGACCCACATGATATTGTCCGTGAACTCAAAATGATATTTGAGTCTCACGCGGAAGTTGAGAGTTATGAGGCTTCTGAAAAGTTCTTTAACTGCAAGATGGAAGAGGGCAGCTCCGTCAGTGAGCACGTGCTTAAGATGTCTGGGCACGCAAGCAAGCTTCAAAGCTTGGGAATAGTGATTTCTAATGCTTTGGGGATTCACCGTGTCCTCCAATCACTACCACCAAGTTACAAGAACTTTGTGATGAACTACAATATGCAAAACATGGACAAGTCGTTGCCCGAACTCTTCTCCATGTTAAAGTCTGCGGAAGTGGAGATCAAGAAAGAGCACCAAGTGTTGCTGGTCAATAAGACCACCAAATTCAAGAAGCAAGGCAAATCTAAGAAAAAGGGAAACTTCAAGAAGGGCGGTAAGAAAGTTACCGCGCCAGCGAAGAAGACCAAGGCTGGGCCTAAGCCTAATACTGAGTGCTTTTACTGCAAGGGAGAAGGTCACTGGAAGCGGAATTTCCCTAAGTACTTGGCAGATTTGTAGAACAGCAACATCAAGAAGAAAGGTATATCCGATATACATGTTATTGATGTGTATCTCACTAGTACTCGTAGTTGTGCCTGGGTATTTGATACAGGTTCGATTGCTCATATTTGTAACTCGAAACAGGTACTGCAGAATAGACGGAAACTAGCGAAGAACAAGGTGATGATGCGCGTTGGAAATGGATCAAAGGTTTATGTGATCGTGGTCGGCACGCTACCTCTTCATCTACCATCGGGATTAGTTTTATACTTAAATAATTGTTATTTGGTGCCTGCGTTGAGCATGAACATTATATCCGGATCATGTTTATTGCGAGACGGTTACTTGTTTAAGTCCGAGAATAATGGTTGTTCGATTTATATGAGTAATATGTTTTATGCACATGCACCTTTGATAGATGGTCTATTCTTATTGAATCTCGATTGTATAAATACACACATTAATAACATTGAAGCTAAACGTTTGAAATTGAGCGATAACTCGACCTATATGTGGCACTATCGTCTTGGTCACATTGGAGTGAAGCGTATGAAGAAACTCCATTCCGATGGACTTCTTGAATCACTTGATTTCGAATCACTTGAAAGATGCGAAGCATGTCTGATGGGAAAAATGACTAAGACTCCATTTTCCGGTATGATGGAGCGAGCTACGGACTTATTGGAAATCATACATACCAATGTGTGTGGCCCAATGAGTGTAGCATCGTGCGGTAGTTATCGTTATGTTCTTACCTTCACGGATGACTTGAGTAGATATGGGTATATCTATTACATGAAACATAAGTCTGAAACATTCGAGAAGTTTAAGGAATTTCAAAGTGAGGTAGAGAATCAACGTAACAAGAAGATTAAATTTCTACGATCTGATCATGGAGGTGAATATCTAAGTTACAAGTTTGGCGAGCATTTGAAGAAATGCGGAATACTTTCACAATTGACACCGCCGGGAACACCACAACGTAATGGTGTGTCCGAATGTCATAACCAAACTCTCTTAGATATGGTTCGTTCTATGATTTCACTTACAAATTTACTGCTATCGTTTTGGGTTTATGCATTAGAAGCAACCGCATTCACTTTAAATAGGGCACCATCTAAATCCGTTGAAACGACACCGTATGAATTATGGTTTGGGAAGAAACCTAAATTGTCGTTCCTTAAAGTTTGGGGTTGCGAAGCTTATGTAAAGAAGTTACAGCCCGACAAGCTTGAACCCAAAGCGGAAAAATGGGTCTTCATAGGATACCCAAAGGAAACTATTGGGTATACCTTCTATCATAGATCTGAGGGCAAAATCTTCGTTGCCAAGAATGGATCCTTTCTAGAGAAGGAGTTTCTCTCGAAAGAATTGACTGCAAGGAAAGTAGAACTTAACGAGGTTGTTGAACCTTCTCTTGGACTTGAGAGTAGCGCAGCACCGGAAGTAGTTCCTGTGGCGCCTACACCAATGAGAGAGGAAGCTAATGATGTTGATCATGAAACTTCGGTTGAAGTTACTACAAAACCTTGCAGGTCAACGAGAACTTGTACCACTCCTGATTGGTATGATCCCGTTATGAGTGTCATGTTGGTGGACAACACCGATGACCCAGTGACATATGAGGAAGCGATGATGAGCCCAGATTCCAATAAATGGCAAGAAGCCATGAAATCCGAGATTGGATCCATGTACAAAAACCAAGTATGGACTTTGGTGGACTTACCGGATGGCCGGAAGGCTGTCGAGAACAAATGGATTTTCAAGAAGAAAACAGATGCTGATGGTAATGTTACTGTATATAAAGGTCGACTTGTCACAAAAGGGTTTCGACAAATTCAAGGAGTTGACTACGATGAGACTTTCTCACCGGTAGCAAAGCTAAAGTCTGTGAGGATTTTGTTAGCAATCGCTGCATATTATGATTATGAGATATGGCAGATGGATGTCAAAACGGCGTTCCTCAATAGAGACATTGATGAAGAGTTGTATATGGTACAACCCAAAGGTTTTGTCGATCCTAAAGATGCTAACAAGGTATGCAAACTTCAATAGTCCATTTATGGATTGAAGCAAGCATCCCGGAGTTGGAATCAACGTTTTGATAAGGTAATCAAAAGTTTTGGTTTTATACAAACTTATGGAGAAGCTTGTATTTACAAGAAAGTGAGTGGGAGCTCTGTAGCATTCTTAATACTATATGTTGATGACATATTGTTGATTGGGAATGATGTAGACCTTCTTAATAGTGTCAAGGATTATTTGAATAATAGTTTTTCAATGAAAGATCTTGGCGAAGCAGCTTACATATTAGGCATAAAGATTTATAGAGATAGATCAAGACGCCTAATATCATTGTCACAGAGTACATATTTGGACAAGGTTCTAAAGAGGTTTGGAAAGGAAGATAGCAAGAAAGGATTCTTGCCCATGTTGCCCAATACGACCTTGAGTAAAACTCAAAGTCCTGCAACGGCAGAAGATAGAGAAAGGATGAGTAAGACTCCCTATGCCTCAGCCATAGGATCTCTTATGTATGCCATGCTATGTACTAGACCCGACATTGGATATGCTGTTAGTTTGACTAGCACATATCAAAGTGATCCAGGAGTGGATCATTGGACAGCGGTCAAAAACATCCTTAAGTACTTGAGAAGAACTAAGGATATGGTTCTTTCTTATAGAGGTGATGAACAGCTCGTTGTTAATGGTTACACCGATGCTAGTTGGAACACTGATCCGGATGATTCTAAATCTCAATCTGGATACGTATTTACTTTGAATGGTGCAGCAGTTAGCTGGAGGAGTGCAAAATAAAGCGTTGTGGCGAGATCTTCAATTGAATCAGAATACATAGCTGCTTTGGAGGCTTCACAAGAGGCGATATGGATGAAGGAGTTCATTACAGAGCTTGGTGTGGTTCCAAGTGCGCTGGACCCAATGTCTATCTATTGTGATAACATGGACGCCATAGCCAATGCGCAAGAACCAAGGTCACACAAGAAGCTGAAGCACATCAAGCTACGTTTTCACGCTATTCGAGAGCATGTCCAAGATGGTGACATAAAGATTTGCAAAGTACACACAGATCTGAATGTGGCGGATCCGTTGACTAAACCTCTCCCGAGGGCAAAACATGACCAGCACCAAACCTCCATGGGTGTTCGATATATTACCATGTAATCTAGATTAGTTGACTCTAGTGCAAGTGGGAGACTGTTGGAGATATGCCCTAGAGGCAATAATAAAAGTGGTTATTATTATATCTTTGTGTTTATGATAAATGTTTACATTCGTGCTATAATAGTATTAACCGGAAACATTAATACTTGTGTGATTTGTAAAATAAATTAGAGTCCCTGGTAAAGCCTCTTTATAATACTAGCTTGTTGGTTAATGGATGATCGTGGTTTCTCGATCATAAACATTGAGATGTTATTAACAACAAGATCATATCATTAGGAGAATGGTATGATGGACATACTCCTATAGATAAGCGTAGCATAAAGATCAAGTCATTTCAATAGTTCGTTTGCTATAAGCTTTCTGATACATAGTAACCTAATTCCTTCGACCATGAGATCATGCTAATCACCATCACCGGAAGGATGCTTTGATGACATCAAACACCACACCGTAACTGGTTGGCTATAAAGGTGGCATTGAGTGTTCGGAAAGTATGTGTTGAGG
The DNA here is from genome assembly GCA_916181665.1 of Avena sativa. Lineage (NCBI taxonomy): Eukaryota > Viridiplantae > Streptophyta > Magnoliopsida > Poales > Poaceae > Avena > Avena sativa. The sequence continues at coordinate 5,529,339 of OV702289.1, forward strand.
CACATGGATCAAGAGTGGGATTTGCCCATCCATATGACGGATAGATATACTCTGGGCCCTCTCGGTGGAATGTCATCCAATTAGCTTGCAAGCATGTGACTGGCTCACAAGGGATCACATATCACAGGAACAAGAAAAGAGTACTTATCGGTAACGAGGTTGAACTAGGTATGCAGAGATACCGACGATCAAACCTCGGATAAGTAAACTATCACGAGACAAAGGGAAATTGGTATCGTATGTAAGTGGTTCATTTGATCGCAAAGTAATCATATAAATATGTGGGAGCCATATGAATTTCCAGATTCCTTTATTGGTTATTGATCGGAGAAGTGTCTTGGTCATGTCCGCATAATTCACGAACCATAGGGAGACACACTTAAGGATTCGATGTTGTTTAGTAGATATGGAATGTAAGTAGGGAAATCGAATGTTGTTTGGAGTCTCGGATGGGATTCGGGATATCACGAGGAGATCCGGAATGGTCCGGAGAATAAGATTCATATAAGGAAAGTCTGATTCCGAAGTTCGGGAATGATTTCGATGTTTTCATCGGAGAGGTTCTAGAAGGGTCTAGAAGGTTCACCGGACCGGAAGGGGAATGGTCCATGAATGTGTCATGGGAAAGTAGAATGATTGGATCATGTCCTAGGTCACTTGGTTGGGCATTTGCGAGAGAGAATTAAAGCTCTAAATTGAAAGTAAAAAGGGAGGTTTGAAAAGTCAAACTAGAACAATAGTTTCCTGGTGGAAGAAGGAAAGAGTCCTTCCTTCTATCCAACTTGGGTTTGGGTATGGATTCAAACTCCCCTCTCCCAAGGCTGCCCCCTCTCATAAATAGAGGGGGAGGGCTGCCCCAAAGACCACAACACCAAGCCCTCCCCACCGTGCGTCGTCGTCGCCGCCAGCTGCCGCCTCGTTGTCGTCGCCCTAGCCGCCTCCGACACCACCTCCTCCTCTCCGGCCTTCTAAACCTATCTCGCTAGAAACCCTAGATCCACCATAACTCGCACCGGCTTAGGAGAAGCCCTGCGGGATCTTCCCTCTACTTCCGACACCACGTCGTCGTGCTGCCGGAATTGCGAGGGGAGAACTACAACCTCCGTTGCCTGCTGGAACAAGGGAGGGGAAGGTCTTCATCGAGTACCGAACGTGTGAATGACTGCGGAAGCGCTACCGGAATGCAACACCGAAAGAATCATCTACGCGATCTTGAGATCGGCAAGTGTACGACTACATCACCCACGAGAATCTGCTCTCGTTAACCGCTTTGGAATCTTCGAGGATGAGTACTCTAATCAACTCGTTGCTACAATCTAGTAGATAGATCTTGGCTTGTTTGTATGCATGCTACAGAAATTTTTTGTTTTCCATACTTCGAACCCCTACAAGAAGCTAAGAAGTGTCTAAAGGAGAAAGATATTAGAGGTAAAGATGTGAAGAATCTACCTCCTATAGAAGAACTATGTAAGCCAATTCCCCACTCATCTACTATTGAGGTACACTCTCTCCACTTTAATGAAGGTGATATTCCCTATGGTAAGCCTCCTGATCAATGCTTAGAGGAACTTGACACATTTATTGTTAAACAAGGTAATTTTAATAAACAAGTTCAGAATCATTTATTGGAAAACTCTAGAGCTATCCATGAGTTGAAAGATATTGTGGAAAGAACTTCCAATGATATTAAAATGCTTTGTAAACACTTTCAAATGGTTCAAACCCAACTTGATCAACTTGCTAAGGTACAAAAGGATATGCTAGTTAATGCCTCAAGAGATAAACATGCTTATGGAATTAGAACTAGGAGTGGTATAGCTACTCAAGATCCTTTATATCCTGAAGTACACCCCAAAAGAATTGAGCGGGATTCTCAACAAGGTGAGAATAGTGGTAGTCCTCGTAAGAGAAAGAAAAAGAAACATAAAGTAGTCGAGGAACCACTTGAACCTGCTGTAGATCCTAATAGTATATCTGTCTCTGATGCTGAAACTGAGAGTGGTAATGATAAAAATGAGTCTCCTGATAAGGAGGAAGAACCTGTGAAGCACACTAAGAACACTAGGTACACTAAGGAAGATTTTATTGCTAATAAACATGGTAAACAGAGAGAACAATGGGTGCAGAAACCTATGCCTTTTCCAGGTAAGAAACACAAGTCAAAGGAGGAAGAACACTACAACAAGTTTTGTGAGTGGATGAAACCTTTATTTTTGCAAATTCCTTTGACTGATGCTATTAAATTGCCTCCTTATTCAAAGTATATGAAGGATATTGTCTCTAATAAAAGGAAGATTCCTAATGAGGAGATTTCTACTTTGCTTGCTAATTATTCGTTTAATGGTAAGGTTCCAAAGAAACTTGGTGATCCAGGTATACCAACTATTCCTTGCTCCATTAAGAATAATTATGTTAGAACTGATTTATGTAATTTGGGAGCTGGAGTTAGTGTTATGCCTTTTTCTCTCTAAAATAGACTCCAGCTAGAGAAGTTGATACCAACTGATATATCTTTGCAAATGGCTAATAAGTCAACTATTATTCCTATTGGTATATGTGAGGATGTTCCTGTTCAAGTGGCTCATAATTTCTTGGTTTTAACTGATTTGGTTGTGCTTGAAATGCCCGAAGATGATAATATGTCTATTATTCTTGGGAGACCTTTTCTTAATACTGCAGGTGCTGTCATCAATTGTAATCAAGAGTAAGTAACATTCAATATTAATGACAAAGAGCATACTGTTTATTTCCCCAAGAAGGTTGCTAGAAGCTATTGCCTGAATTCCATTAAAAATATTGAGAGCATCAAGGTTGGAGAAATATATTGTCCCATTCCACTAGAAAATTTTGAAACAATTATGATTGGGACCATTGCTATCAAGTATGAGGTAACATAATCACCTTGTGGAATGCCAAGTTTTGTTTCATATAAGATTGTTTCGGTAACAAGACTTGATCAACCTTGTTAACAAAAGGATTTTAATGAACAAAATAATGTTTTCACTATGGTTATACTTGCTTTATTTTACTTTTCTCCTTCCTAGTCTTTGCCTTTCTTTTGCTAGCTTTGGTTTTGTTAATTATTTACTTGTTAGTTTGTCTTTGAGCTCCTGTAGTTTGGCTTTTGGTTTGCTTTTGCTTCTTCTAAAAAATTTGTTTCTGCGAGAAAATCAATTTTCATTCCCTGAAAATTAGCCAAAAATAAAGTTTCCCGAAAAATCCCAGAAATTTCAACATAAATTTTTCCTCGAAAAAAGGGGCAGAGAGACACCTGAAGTGACCTAGGGGGCCAGCCCAGGCCACCACACCCATGGTAGGTACGACCTACCTATGGGCGGCGCCTGGGGGGTCTGGCCCACCTGGGCCCCTCCAGGCTGCCTCCTCAAAGCCATCTTCTTTCTCTCTCCCAAAAAACACCGGAAAACTTGCTCAAGCTCGAGTTCTTGCTGTTCTTGCTCGCGATTTTTGATCTCCTTGCTCAGCCCCTCTTTGCTGCTGATTTTTGGAGAGATTGCTCCTTGAAAAGAGAGGTCATGGACCACCACACATTTGGTGAAATATTTGAGGGTGATGCACCTAGAAGGACAAGGCTTCCAAGATCATCCACCAGTGTCAGGCCCTCATATAATGAGGATCTCATCACTCCGTGATTTGGTGACGAGGGGGATGAGGGGGATGCGCATCCCTCCACTTTTCCTTGCCAAACCTTCTTGCGGGCTGCTGGGATTCTTGATGATTTTATGACTTTGGTTTGGAGGGAGGGTCTAACAGGTCTTATGCAGGATGAGAGCATGCAATACGCTACACTCGCTAAAACATTTGTGGAGAGCTTCTCCTTCACTAACAGCTTGTTCCATCCAGATGTTTCTTTCAAAGTTTATGGCAGGTCTTACCATATGACATTGAAGAAATTTTGTGAAGCTCTAGGACTTGGTACAGCTGGGTCAGCAAAGAAGATTCCAGCTCAACCCGTTGATTTGTTGGAGCTTTACCGAGGAATAACCAATGATGATAGCCGTAGATCTCAACGGGGAAAGATAAGAAACATTCAGCTTCCAGCCATCAGGTACTTCACTTACTATCTTGCCACTAGTGTTCTTGGTAGGGAGAACACTAGTAATATTTCCAGCTATCATTTGGCTTTCTTAGCTGCTGCGCTCAACAATGATACCAAGTATAATATTGGTTCTCTCATTGCTCGTCGCTTAACAGCTAAGGGACCCATTTATGGGGGAATTATTGCTACGCGTGTTGCTGCTACCTTGGACATTGCTGTTGATCCAAATGATACAATCTTGGCTCCTGAGAGGCTTGATCTTGCTGCCATGAAGGCGCATCACTTTGTCACTACTAGCTCTACCCTTGAGAATTTGGTTTATAGAATGTTGTTTATTGACGGGGAAGAGAGAGAGAGATCCCTCTCCCCTAAACCACATTGTTCAGTATTTCTCAGGGACCTTTGTCACATTCCAAGGAGGATATGGATGAGTTGCTGAGCTCCCTTAACTTCCATGGGCACTATCAGGAGGAAGCGCCCTCATATGACCCCGTTGTACACTACACGGGGGAGTCCTCGAGCTCATACCAGGACGAGGGAGCCTCCTCGTCATACTACGGAGGTGCATCTGCTTGGGCACCATGGGATTGAGCCCCACTTAGGCCAAAAGCCTAAGCTTTGGGAGAGGTATACCGACATCACACTCATATATATATCATGTTCGGTCGGTTCTTTGTATATCCATTGTTTCGCTTTCTTTTTGGTTTTTGTTGCTGCTTTCTCAAAAATACCAAAAATATTTTCGTTGTTTCTCTTGGTTTGTTTCTTTGTTTCTTTGCATTGGTTTGCCTTAAAAGAAAAATCCAAAAATATTTTGCTTTGTTTGGTTTTCTTTGTTTTTGTTTGCTTGTTTCTAAAAAATCAAAAACACCAAAAATATTTGTTGTTCTTCTTTGGTTTTGTGAGTTCTTTGCAGGATTCAGCCGTCCTCAGTGGATTTTGGTTTCATGTTATTATTCAAGCCACACAAGTGAAGGGCAATAATGAAGATTAAGACAACTTGAGGAGTGGTAAGAGGCTGGTAACAAACTCTATTTGTTTCATTTTTGTACATATACTCATCATTGTGAGCATGCTTAGCCTGTTTGTGTAAGGTGTATGCCATTATGGATGCTTAGTAGTTCTTGCTTGTCTATGATTAACTCCAGCTTGCTAATAGTTTGTAGCATGTCATATGAATGTTTGTTTGCATTCTTGTATTCATATTTTGGTATGATATTGTTGTATCCTCCTCTGACTGTTCATGTGAATCGACTTGGCACATGCTCGCGCATGCATATGACTAAACAATAGTCAGTAAGCCTCGATGATTTATTTTGCCTCAGAGTTCTAGTATCACTTTCATTCCATAATTAGTCTTGTTTTGTTGCAAGCATGGTTATGACAATTATTGCTCTCTCGTTTGTCGCTCCCTCTCTATTACTAGCCTTCACTTACACTGGGTATGAGCTCTACCTGTGTTTCCAACTCCCCAAAACCAATATTGCCAGCTGTGTCCACTATACCTACCTATTAGCATTGTTTGCTATTTTAGTGCATATTCAATATGCCTTGTTTTCTTCCAAATAAAATGTTTGTCTGTTTTGAGAAAGTTAGTTAGTAAAGCTCTCACGAACTTGATGGTACACTTTATTCCTTGCACTTAATAATCCTGAACCATTGTGACCTGTCCATGAAAATTATATGCTGGGAGTCAGCAGAACCGTGTTGTCACGGGGAACGCTTTCAAAACTTTTTGGATATCTTATCCAGTTGATACTTTGCTCTTCTGTTTACGGATGTTAATGATGTGAAATAAAAGGGGATCTTGTGAGTTCATGGAGTTTGTACATTGTGTTAGATAAACGTCTGGGCCGCTAGCCTAAGCCATGTCTAATCATGGTGAACACTTGCAGCATCACCATAATAAGCATTCTGTGAAGCATCCTCAATAAAAAGCTATGCATATAGTAAATAAAAAGATCGCTGAGATGCTCATTGTCTGCTTGCCTTGTCATTTTGATCACGGGATAGCTCCTGTATCATGTGCAAGGGGTACCCCGTTGGTGGTTCTCTATGATATGCATGTATGAACAATGACAAGAACTTGCAGGTAACCAAAGTTGAGTAGCATGCGGAGTGGCCCTCGTACTCAAGGGACTTGGGATTTCCAGTTTATGGTCTGTCAAGCATATAACTCATACTGGACCTCACTTTCACCTTAACCACATGAAGATGCCTATGATAGGGGCAATGAGAGCTCAAAGCTAATGAGTACCTTCCTTTCAGCATTGGGAAGCCTTTCAAACTCTTCAAAACCGTTTTCACTCCCTTGTTGAGTCACAATTTATTCTATAAGCACCTTCTTGAGAGCATAGTTGTCATTCTTGTGTTTGTTCCAAAACTTGATTAATTATGTCATGACTTTGATGCTTGTATCTCTGATATCTTTACTTCTAGTCTTCCCTTGAACTTCAGAGGTGCCTTGGCATTTATATTGTGCTCTATAAACAAAGGCAAGCGATATACCACTCTATCATACCTTACTATGAGCATTGCAATGTTGCTTATGTTTATATTCCATGCTACTTATTATTATTGAGTTGGTTTCTCTTCATAGCTTGCAATGACTATTGAGTAGACTTAGTTGCATACTTCTTATTATGAATGGTTTAAGCATCTACTCCTGTGCTGAGAATGTATACATCATATGAAGCAAATGTGTTCGTGAAAGTTCTTTTATCGCACTCAGTTTTCAACAGAATTGCTTGAGGACAAGCAATAAGCTAAGCTTGGGGGGAGTTGATACATCCAAAATGTATCTACTTTCCCGAATACTTTTGCTATTGTTTCTCCTCTAAACTTGTGTGATTTGGATACAACTAACACGGACTGGCGCTATTTTTAGCAGAATTATCTTGGTGTCTTGTTTTTGTGAAGAAAATCAACTATCAGGAAAAATCCCAGAAAATATGCCAAAAATTATATTTCACCAGAAGACCCATGGATCCAGAAGACGAGATGGAAAAGGGGCCTTAGGGGGGCCACACCCCTGCCAGGCGCGGGCCCACCACTGGTCGCGCCTAGGGGGGTGCAGCCACCCCAGGCACCCCCTCGGCCTCCCTCTATGCCTATAAGTTGCCTCTCGACCTAAAAACCGGGTGGGGGTCGATAGTTTTCCAGAAAGAGTTCCACTCCGCCGCCGCCACCAGAAACCAAGATTCGGATCTAGAAACTCCGTTTTTGCACCCTGTCGGGACGGGGAATTTGGAGAGGATCATCGCCATTGTCATCACCAACGCCTCTCCATCAACCATCGATGTTTCCCTCATCCATGAGTGAGTAATCCCCCGCTGTAGGCTTGGGGATGGTAGGGATTGGATGAGTTCTATCATGTAATCGAATAAGATCTGTTAGGGCATAGTGCCTAGTATCTCTATTAGTGCTATTTGACTTTGTTGCAACTTGTTGTGCTTAATGCTTGTCACTAGGGCCCGAGTGCCATGATCTCAGATCTGAACTTATTATTGAATCATTATGATAGTATTGTTTCTGATCTTATCTGCAAGTTGTGTACACATATCATTGTCCGGATCCAAAGGCCCCAAAGTGACAATAATTGGGACAACCGGAGGGGATGGTTGTGCTGTGAGGATCACATGTGTTCACGGAGTGTTAATGCTTTGTTGCGGTGCTCTATTAAAAGGAGCACCTTAATTGCCAGTAGTTCCTTAGAGGCCCCGCTGCCATGGGCTGGCTGGACGAAGATGTTGTGCAAGTTCTCATTGCGTGCACGTATGACTATATTTGGAGCACATGCCTAGGATTGTTTAGTACTTGGATGCTTGTTATTATTTATCTGCAATGCCCTACATCTTGAAGTTACATGTTTAGACTCATCCATGCAACGCCCGTCCATCCATCCCTATGCCTACCGCACTCGAATCCCACTATTACCGTTACTGTTACTATTGCTCTTGTTTTGCTGCTGTTGTTGCTTTGTTGTTGCTACTACAAACTGTTGCTACTACAAACTGTTGCTACTGATAAACTTCTGTGAGCAAGAACTATTTCCAGGTGCAGCTGAATTGACAACTCAGTTGTTAAGGCTTGCATGTATTCTTTGGCTCCCCTTGTGTCAAATCAATAAATTGGGTAATACTACCCGCTAAGACTATTGCGATCCCCTATACTTGTGGGTCATCAGTTCTATATTAATAGCATGCTGACATATAGTAGGAGAAATCCCTTTTAGATCATCAAGAGTATAGCCCATAGCTCCTCGGTGTTTCTTCAGTATTTCCAATAACCTCTCTTCTTCCTTTTCTGAAATTTTAGAACTAATAATAACAGGATATACTTTCTTATCATCAAGGTAAGCATATTTAAGATCATCGGGTAAAGGTTTTAATTCAGAAACAGGGTCCCCTTTAGGTGGTTGTGTGGTACCCAAATCTTCCACATGTAGATTATGCTTAAGTAACTCAGGCTGACGAAGGAAAACCTCGTCAATCTCATTTCTTTCCTTCATGAAGACATCGCTTTCATGATCTTCCATAAACTGCTGCAAGGCATTGTTAGGAGCAAGAGAAATAGTAGAAAGTTGTTCAACCCTGAAATCCTCATTAGGCAGTTCATTTTCATAAGGAGTTTTAGCAAATTAGGAAAAATTAAACTCATAAGACTCTCCATCAAACTTAGTCAAAACTTTTTCCTTCCTACAATCTATGATAGCCCCATATGTATTCAAGAAGGGTCTACCAAATATAATAGGATAGGTTTTACTAGCTTCAGAACCAAGTACTAGAAAATTAGCAGGATATTTAATCTTACCACAAAGAACCTCCACATCTCTTACAATGCCAATGGGACAAACTGTCTCTCTATTAACAAGGTGAATACCCACATCAATGTCCTCAAGCTCACAAGGACCAATTTCATGCATAATTTCCCTGTAAAGCTCATAAGGAATAGCACTAGAACTAGCACCAATATCACATAAACCATAATAGCAATGATCACCAATTCTAACAGAAAGCACAGGGACACTAGCCTTTCTAGGATGAGAGATAATATTTGAAGCGTCTTCACAGAAGACAATATGCTCATCCTCTATATTTTTAGTGACAAGATCTTTCGCAATAGCTACCACAGGTTCAATATTTATTTGCTCATTGGGTTCCACAGTTTTTTTTGTACTTTTTCTAACCACATTAGCTATGATAGAATGTTCCTTTACCTTAGAAGGAAAAGGATTTTATCAACATAAGGTTCAGGCAAAATAGGATCAATAGTACAAACTTCTATGCTCGCAGGAACATGGGTAACAATGTCTTTATAAGGAGCATGGTACTTGTCCCACTCCTTTTTGGGAATTTCAATATAAGAGGCAAAAGCCTTAAAACATTTTGCAAGAACTTGAGAATCAAGACCATACTCAGTACTAATATCACGGAAGTCATCAGATCCCATAAAGGACTTAATGCATTCATAATCATAATTTATACCTGACTTTCTTCCTTTGTCATTCTCCCAAGCTTCAGTGTTCTCTTGAATACGGTCTAGGAGATCCTATTTAGCTTCTTCCTTCATACGTGTGAATGATCCAGCACAAGAAGCATCTAGTAAATCTTTATCATGAAGAGAAAGCCTAGCATAAAAGTTATTGATAATAATATTGTTAGGGAGTTCATGAATAGGACATTTAAGCATTAGTAACTTCAATCTACCCCAAGCTTGAGATGTACTCTCTCCATCACGAGGCCAAAAGTTATATATCAGATTCCTATCCTTATGAATTTCACTGGGAGGATAAAATTTAGAATAAAAGAGAAATACTATTTCTTCCCATTCCATGGATTATCCATTCTTCAGCAGCTTATACCATTCTTCACCTCTCCCTTTCAAGGATATAGAGAGTAACTTCTTCTTCACCCATTCAGTTGTGATACCTGCACACTTAAACAACCCGCATAATTCATGGATAAAAAGCAAATGATCACCAGGGTGGACAGTTCCATCCCCTAAAAAATAATTGTCCATAACACGATCAACAATACTTGTAGGTATCTTAAAAGGATCTATATCAACAGGTGGTGGTTCATCTACTACCATAACACTGGAAGTAGTTTTCCCAAACAGAAAACCAAGTGGGTTATCCATATTGCAAACAAAGTAACAAACAGAAATAAAAAGCAATACTCACAGTAGAAGTTTAATTTACCAGTTCCACTCTTCAATAGCGCTTCACTCCCCGGCAATGGCACCATAAAATAGTATTTATGACCCACAATTATAGGGGGTGTATCGTAGTACTTTCGATAAATAGGAGTGTCGATCCCAACGAGTAGCAGAAGGTGTTGACTAGTGGTATGGAGCAGGAAATCTCTGTAAATACTTAGCAAACGGGTTATTAGGAGTTTTCTGATAAAGCAAAGAAACAAAGTGCATGTAATAAAGACAACGAACAAACGCAGCAAGTGGCCCAATCCTTTCTTAGCAAAGGACAAGCTGGTGGAAATACTTATAAGGACCAAACGTTCTTGAGGACACATGGGAATTCTGTCAAGTGCTTTCGCTTCAAATAGCTGAGTTCCCTTCTTTGGTGTTGTAAGTGTTGTGTGGGTGAACCTGTGCTAATGTAACTGTAGGGGTTCGTAGCATGGAAAACAAAAATTTTCTATCGCATACAAACAAACAAGCCAAGATCTATCTACTAGATTGTAGCAACGAGTCGATGGAATAACTCACCCTCGAAGATTCCAAAGTGTTTAACGAGAGCAGATTCTCGTGGGTGATGTAGTCGTACTCTTTCCGATCTCAAGATCGCGCAGACGATCCTTCCGGCGCCGCGTTCCCGCAGCGCTCCCGCAGTCGGTCACACGTTCGGTACTCGACGAAGACCTTCCTCTCCCTTGTTCCAGCAGGCAGCGGAGGTTGTAGCACTCTCCTCGCGATTCCGGCAGCACAACGGCGTGGTACCGGAGGTAGAGGGGAGATCCCGCAGGGCTTCGCCTTAAGCCGGTGCGAGTATGGTGGAGCTTATGAGAGAGGCTATTAGTGGTCTAGTAATTAGACACACCAATTAGAAGGCTCTAAACCAATTAGAAGGCTCTAAACCAATTAGAAGGCTCTAAACCGAAACAGCTCTAAACCGGGGTCTAGGTCTAGTTTCTAGTTTAGAGGATAGGAACTTGTGTGTCTAGTGTTGTGTTGGGAGGGGAGCCCTGCCCCTCCCTTTATAGGTGGGAGGGCTGGCGCGCTAGGGGAGGGAGGGAGTCCTCCCCCAACTCGGCCTAGGGCTGGCCGCCGGCTTGGGGAGGAGGACTCCTCCCCCAAGTCGGTTTCCTCCTCTCCTCCCACTTCCCAAAAACTGCCGTTTGACTTTCAAACTAGCCGTTTGACTTTTTCAATTTAGGATTCAAATTAATCCTTTATTTGGGACAGCAAGAACACTTAGTACACGATGCAATCATTCCAATATACAATGACACATTCATGTACCCCCTTCCCCTTCCGGAGTGCCGGACATTCCGGGACCTTCTAGAATGTTCCCGATGAAAACACCGGAACCATTCCCCAACTCCGAAACGGAACTTTCCTTATATGAATCTTATTCTCCGGACCATTCCGGATCTCCTCGTGATATCCCGGATCCCATCCGAGACTCCGAACAACATTCGGTCTCTTTCTCATAATACCATAACTACTCAAACAACGTCGAATCCTTAAGTGTGTCTCCCTACGGTTCGTGAATTATGCGGACATGATCGAGACACTTCTCCGAACAATAACCAATAGAGGAATCTGGAAATTCATATGGCTCCCACATATTTCTACGATTACTTTGCGATCGAATGAACCATTTACATACGATACCAATTTCCCTTTGTCTCACGATATGTTACTTATCCGAGGTTATGATCGTCGGTATCTCTGCATACCTAGTTCAACCTCGTTACTGATAAGTACTCTTTTCTCGTTCCCGTGATATGTGATCCCTTGTGACCAAGTCACATGCTTGCAAGCTAATTGGATGACATTTCACCGAGAGGGCCCAGAGTATATCTATCCGTCATGTGGATGGACAAATCCCACTCTTGATCCATGTGTTTCAACCAATACTTTCCGAACACCCAATGCCACTTTTATAGCCACCCTGTTACGGTGTGGTGTTTGATGACATCAAAGCATCCATCCAGTAAAGGTGATATGCATGATCTCATGGTCGAAGGAATTAGGTTACTATGTATCAGAAAGCATATAGCAATGAACTATTGAAATGACTTGATCTTTATGCTACGCTTGTCTATAGGAGTATGTCCACCATATCATTCTCCTAATGATATGATCTTGTTGTTGATAACATCTCAATGTTCATGATAGGGAAACCACAATCATCAATCAACCAACAAGCTAGTGAAGTATAGAGGCTATACTAGGGACTTCAAATTAAGTTTACAATTCACACAAGTATTAATGTTTCCTGTTAATACTATTATAGCATGAATATAAACATTTATCATAAACACAAAGATATAATAATAAACTATATTTATTATTGCCTCTAGGGCATATCTCCAACAGTCTCCCACTTGCACTAGAGTCATCCAATCTAGATTACATGGTAATATACCGAACACCCATGGCAGTTTGGTGTTGGTCATGTTTTGCCCTCGGGAGAGGTTTAGTCAATGGATCCGCCACATTCAGATCTGTGTGTACTTTGCAAATCTTTATATCCCCATCCTGGATATGTTCTCGAATAGCGTGGAAACGCAGCTTGATATGCTTCAGCTTCTTGTGTGACCTTGGTTCTTGCGCATTGGCTATGGCGCCCATGTTATCACAGTAGATAGACATTGGGTCCAGCGCACTTGGAACCACACCCAGCTCTGCAATGAACTCTTTCATCCATATCGCTTCTTGTGAAGCCTCCGAAGCAGCCATGTATTCCGATTCAGTTGAAGATCTCGCCACAACGCTTTGCTTCGCACTCCTCCAGCTAACTGCTGCACCATTCAAAATAAATACGTATCCAGATTGTGATTTAGAATCATCCGGATCGGTGTTCCAACTAGCATCGGTGTAACCATTAACAACGAGCTGTTCATCACCTCCATAAGAAAGAACCATATCCTTAGTTCTTCTCAAGTACTTAAGGATGTTTTTGACCGCTGTCCAATGATCCACTCCTGGATCACTTTGATATCTGCTAGTTAGACTAACAGCATATGCGATGTCGGGTCTAGTACATAGCATGGCATACATTAGAGATCCTATGGCTGAGGCATAGGGAGTCTTACTCATCTTTTCTCTATCTTCTGCCGATGTCGGACTTTGAGTTTTACTCAAGGTCATATTGGGCAACATGGGCAAGAACCCTTTCTTGCTATCTTCCATTCCAAACCTCTTTAGAACTTTGTCCAAATATGTACTTTGTGACAATGATATTTGGCGTTTCGATCTATCTCTATAAATCTTTATGCCTAATATGTAAGCTGCTTCGCCAAGATCCTTCATTGAAAAACTATTATTCAAATACTCTTTGACACTATTAAGAAGGTCTACATCATTCCCAATCAACAATATGTCAACCACATACAGTATTAAGAATTCTACAGAGCTCCCACTCACTTTCTTGTAAATACAAGCTTCTCCATAAGTTTGTACAAAACCAAAACTTTTGATTACCTTATCAAAACGTTGATTCCAACTTCGGGATGCTTGCTTCAATCCATAGATGGACCGTTGAAGCTTGCATACCTTGTTAGCATCTTTAGGATCGACAAAACCTTTGGGTTGTATCATATACAACTCTTCATCAATGTCTCCATTGAGGAATGCTGTTTTGACATCCATCTGCCATATCTCATAATCATAATATGCAGCGATTGCTAACATAATCCTCACAGACTTTAGCTTCGCTACCGGTGAGAAAGTCTCATCGTAGTCAACTCCTTGAATTTGTCGAAACCCTTTTGCGACAAGTCGAGCTTTATAGACAGTAACATTACCATCAGCGTCTGTTTTCTTCTTGAAAATCCATTTGTTCTCGACAGCCTTCCGGCCATCCGGTAAGTCCACCAAAGTCCATACTTGGTTTTCGTACATGGATCCAATCTCGGATTTCATGGCTTCTTGCCATTTATTGGAATCTGGGCTCATCATCGCTTCCTCATATGTCTCGGGGTCATCGGTGTTGTCCACCAACATGACATTCATAACGGAATCATACCAATCTTGAGTGGTACGATTTCTCGTTGACCTCCGAGGATCTGTAGCAACTTCAACCGAAGTTTCATGATCACCATCATTAGCTTCCTCTCTTATTGGTGCAGGCACCACAGGAACTTCTTCCGGTGCTGCGCTACTCGCAATTTCAAGAGAAGGTTCGACAACCTCGTCGAGTTCTACTTTCCTTCCAGTCACTTCTTTCGAGAGAAATTCCTTCTCTAGAAAGGATCCATTCTTAGCAACGAAGATTTTGCCTTCGGATCTATGATAGAAGGTATACCCAATAGTTTCCTTCGGGTATCCTATGAAGACGCATTTTTCCGCTTTGGGTTCAAGCTTGTCCGGCTGTAACTTCTTTACATAGGCTTCGCATCCCCAAACTTTAAGGAACGACAATTTAGGTTTCTTCCCAAACCATAATTCATACGGTGTCGTTTCAACGGATTTAGATGGTGCCCTATTTAAAGTGAATGCGGCTGTTTCTAATGCATAACCCCAAAATGATAGTGGTAAATCTGTAAGAGACATCATAGAACGAACCATATCTAAGAGAGTTCGATTACGACGTTCAGACACACCATTACGCTGTGGTGTTCCCGGCGGTGTCAACTGCGAAAGTATTCCACATTTCTTCAAATGCTCGCCAAACTCGTAACTTAGATATTCACCTCCACGATCAGAACGTAGAAATTTAATCTTCTTGTTACGTTGATTCTCTACCTCACTTTGAAACTCCTTAAACTTCTCGAAAGTTTCGGACTTATGTTTCATGAAATAGATATACCCATATCTACTCAAGTCATCCGTGAAGGTAAGAACATAACGATAACCACTGCGCGATGCTACACTCATTGGACCACACACATCGGTATGTATGATTTCCAATAAGTCTGTAGCTCGCTCCATCATACCAGAAAATGGAGTCTTAGTCATTTTACCCATCAGACATGCTTCGCATCTTTCAAGTGATTCAAAATCAAGTGATTCAAGAAGTCCATCGGAATGGAGTTTCTTCATACGCTTCACTCCAATGTGACCAAGACGACAGTGCCACATATAGGTCGAGTTATCGCTTGATTTCAATCGTTTAGCTTCAATGTTATTAATATGTGTATTTCTACTATCGAGATTCAACAAGAATAGACCATCTATCAAAGGTGCATGTGCATAAAACATATTACTCATATAAATCGAACAACCATTATTCTCGGATTTAAACAAGTAACCGTCTCGCAATAAATAAGATCCTGATATAATGTTCATGCTTAACGCAGGCACCAAATAACAATTATTTAAGTATAAAACTAATCCCGATGGTAGATGAAGAGGTAGCGTGCCGACCGCGATCACATCAACCTTTGATCCGTTTCCTACGCGCATCGTCACCTCGTTCTTTACTAGCTTCCGTTTATTCTGCAGCTCCTGTTTCGAGTTACAAATATGAGCAACCGAACCAGTATCAAATACCCAGGCACTACTACGAATACTAGTGAGATACACATCAATAACATGTATATCAGATATACCTTTCTTCTTGATGTTGCCGTTCTTCAAATCTGCCAAGTACCTTGGGCAATTCCGTTTCCAGTGACCTTCTCCCTTGCAGTAAAAGCACTCAGTTTCAGGCTTAGGTCCAGCCTTGGTCTTCTTCGTCGGCGTGGTAACTTTCTTACCACCCTTCCTGAAGTGTCCCTTCTGCTTAGACTTGCCTTTCTTGAATTTGGTGGTCTTGTTGACCATCAACACTTGGTGCTCTTTCTTGATCTCCACTTCTGCAGACTTCAACATAGCAAATAGTTCTGGCAACTCTTTGTTCATGTTCTGCATGTTGTAGTTCATCACAAAGTTCTTGTAACTTGGTGGTAGTGATTGGAGGATGCGGTAAACCCCCAAAGTATTAGGAATCACTATACCCAAACTTTGAAGTTTATTTGCGTGCCCAGACATCTTAAGCACATGCTCACTGACGGAGCTACCCTCTTCCATCTTGCAGTTAAAGAACTTTTCAGAAGCTTCATAACTTTCAATTGCCGCATGAGTCTCAAAGATTAATTTGAGATCCTCGACAATATCATATGGATCTGACTCTTCAAACCTTTTCTGAAGCTCCGATTCTAAACCATACAAGATAGCACACTGAACTATGGAGTACTGATTCTTCCGAGCAAGGTAAACATTCTTTACTTCATCGGTAGCATCAGCTGTAGGTGGGTCACCTAGCGGTGCATCCAGCACATAGGTCAAATTACCAGCTGTGAGGACAATCCTCAAATTGCGGAACCAATCCGCGAAGTTGCTTCCATTGTTTTTCAACTTTTCTTTCTCTAGGAACGCATTAAAATTGATGGTAGGGGCTGCCATTGATCTACAACATATTTGCAATAGTTTAGACTAAGTTTATGACAAATTGAGTTCAAATTAATTAATGAAATTAAACTAGGTGAACTCCCACTCAAAACAACATCCCTCACATTGTTTTAGTGATCACACGAACCAAATCCACTACATCAACACCGATCATCACGTGAGTTGATATAGTTTCAATGGCGAACAATCATCATGTTCATCATATCTACTATATGATTCATGCTTTGCCTTTCGGCGATCCGTGTTCCTGAGGCCATGTCTGTACATGCTAGGCTCGTCAAGACAAACCTTAGCTACCGCATAAGCAAATCTGGCTTGCTTACGTTGTATTCACCCGCGGAATCAAAGACACCCGATCATCACGTGGTGCTTCGAAGCAGCAAGCTTTGGCAACGGTGCATACTAAGGGTGAACACTTTAGAACTTGAAATTTATGTGCATGAGGGATCATCTTATAATGCTACCGTCGTCTACTAAGCAATACAAGATGCATAAAGGATTAACATCACATGCAATTCATAATATGTGATATGATATGGCCTTTCTTCTTTGTGCTTCCGATCTCCATCTTCAAGCACGAACATGATCTCCATCATCACCGGCATAGCATCAAGGTCAATGACGCTTCTTCATGGTTGTCGTCCACCAGCTTCAACTATTACAACTATTTTGAATAGACACGCAGGTCTTAACAGAATTTAAAGACAACCATATGGCTCCTGCCGGTTGCCAACTTACAATAAGGAACATTGCATACATCAAATATAATCACAATCATGGCCATATCACATCACTGCACACCCCTGCAAAACAAAGTTAGACGCCTCTACTTTCTTTGCATATTTTACGTGGTTTGGGGCTTTCAATAAGTGTCGTTCTAACTTACGAACAAGAACCACAACGTTGATACTAGCATTGTTGATTACCCGTTGTAAATTGGATCTTTACTATGCTAGGAGAAACAGGCACCCGCAAAGCCACTTATGCAAAACGAGTTGCATGTCAAGCGTGGAGCAAGTCTCATGAACGATGTCATGTAAGGTTAGCCCGGGCCGCTTCATCCCAACATACCGCAAGATGCAAAGTACACAAAAAGCAATCTACAATAAAAGCATCAACGCCCACAATGACCATTGTGTTCTACTCGTGCAACAGATCTACATATAGACACGGCTCTGATACCACTGTAGGGGTTCGTAGCATGGAAAACAAAAATTTTCTATCGCATACAAACAAACAAGCCAAGATCTATCTACTAGATTGTAGCAACGAGTCGATGGAATAACTCACCCTCGAAGATTCCAAAGTGTTTAACGAGAGCAGATTCTCGTGGGTGATGTAGTCGTACTCTTTCCGATCTCAAGATCGCGCAGACGATCCTTCCGGCGCCGCGTTCCCGCAGCGCTCCCGCAGTCGGTCACACGTTCGGTACTCGACGAAGACCTTCCTCTCCCTTGTTCCAGCAGGCAGCGGAGGTTGTAGCACTCTCCTCGCGATTCCGGCAGCACAACGGCGTGGTACCGGAGGTAGAGGGGAGATCCCGCAGGGCTTCGCCTTAAGCCGGTGCGAGTATGGTGGAGCTTATGAGAGAGGCTATTAGTGGTCTAGTAATTAGACACACCAATTAGAAGGCTCTAAACCAATTAGAAGGCTCTAAACCAATTAGAAGGCTCTAAACCGAAACAGCTCTAAACCGGGGTCTAGGTCTAGTTTCTAGTTTAGAGGATAGGAACTTGTGTGTCTAGTGTTGTGTTGGGAGGGGAGCCCTGCCCCTCCCTTTATAGGTGGGAGGGCTGGCGCGCTAGGGGAGGGAGGGAGTCCTCCCCCAACTCGGCCTAGGGCTGGCCGCCGGCTTGGGGAGGAGGACTCCTCCCCCAAGTCGGTTTCCTCCTCTCCTCCCACTTCCCAAAAACTGCCGTTTGACTTTCAAACTAGCCGTTTGACTTTTTCAATTTAGGATTCAAATTAATCCTTTATTTGGGACAGCAAGAACACTTAGTACACGATGCAATCATTCCAATATACAATGACACATTCATGTACCCCCTTCCCCTTCCGGAGTGCCGGACATTCCGGGACCTTCTAGAATGTTCCCGATGAAAACACCGGAACCATTCCCCAACTCCGAAACGGAACTTTCCTTATATGAATCTTATTCTCCGGACCATTCCGGATCTCCTCGTGATATCCCGGATCCCATCCGAGACTCCGAACAACATTCGGTCTCTTTCTCATAATACCATAACTACTCAAACAACGTCGAATCCTTAAGTGTGTCTCCCTACGGTTCGTGAATTATGCGGACATGATCGAGACACTTCTCCGAACAATAACCAATAGAGGAATCTGGAAATTCATATGGCTCCCACATATTTCTACGATTACTTTGCGATCGAATGAACCATTTACATACGATACCAATTTCCCTTTGTCTCACGATATGTTACTTATCCGAGGTTATGATCGTCGGTATCTCTGCATACCTAGTTCAACCTCGTTACTGATAAGTACTCTTTTCTCGTTCCCGTGATATGTGATCCCTTGTGACCAAGTCGCATGCTTGCAAGCTAATTGGATGACATTTCACCGAGAGGGCCCAGAGTATATCTATCCGTCATGTGGATGGACAAATCCCACTCTTGATCCATGTGTTTCAACCAATACTTTCCGAACACCCAATGCCACTTTTATAGCCACCCTGTTACGGTGTGGTGTTTGATGACATCAAAGCATCCATCCAGTAAAGGTGATATGCATGATCTCATGGTCGAAGGAATTAGGTTACTATGTATCAGAAAGCATATAGCAATGAACTATTGAAATGACTTGATCTTTATGCTACGCTTGTCTATAGGAGTATGTCCACCATATCATTCTCCTAATGATATGATCTTGTTGTTGATAACATCTCAATGTTCATGATAGGGAAACCACAATCATCAATCAACCAACAAGCTAGTGAAGTATAGAGGCTATACTAGGGACTTCAAATTAAGTTTACAATTCACACAAGTATTAATGTTTCCTGTTAATACTATTATAGCATGAATATAAACATTTATCATAAACACAAAGATATAATAATAAACTATATTTATTATTGCCTCTAGGGCATATCTCCAACAGTAACGACCTTACTTGGACTAGCCCCTGCAAGCATCCGCAACTACAGGAAAGCAATTAAGATATAAACCTAACCACAGCCTTAAACTCTGAGATCCTACGCTCCCTTGTGCAATGGTGTCCTAAAGGGGGTTCAGGTTTCTGTCACTCCGGCAACCCCAGAATTAGTAGCCAAATACACAATGCATTCCCCTAGGCCCATAAATGGTGAAGTATCATGTAGTCGACGTTCACATGACACCACTAGAAGAATAGCACCACAACTTAAATACTAAACCATCGAATAATATCTCAACTTAAATCCACTACTAACAACATGACTTCTCCCATGTCCTCAAGAACTAAATGAACTACTCACAAGACATCATGTGGATCAAGATCAAAGATGATGTGGTGATGGATAACAATCTGAACATAAACAATAATACAATGGTTCCACTCACAAGCATCAACTACAATAGTAATCAACACCGGGAAAGTTTCCCCTAAGAACTATGCAAGTATTCAACACAATTGTTACAACAGGATGGAGTGGTGATGATGGTGCTAGTCGAGATGATGGTGTGGATTATGATGATGATCCCGATGAAGCCTAGCTTGATGATGGTGTTGATGGCGATGATCTCCCCTCTCCGGGAAGGAATTTCCCCGGCAGAAATCTGTCTGCCAGAGAGCTCTTTCTCTCTCGGTGTTTTCCGCCCCGTAGAGGCGGCGGAATCTTTTTGTGGTTGCTCGCCGTGTTTTAGGGTTTCGAGGAGAAGATATAGGCGAGAGGGCAGAGTCGGAGGCCGGCCAGGTAGGCCACACCTCCTGTAGGCGTGGCCCAGGGGTGGCCCACGCCTGGGGGTGTAGGGTTCGCAGCATAGAAAACAAAAAAATTCCTATGATGGGAACAACGAAGTACCAAGATCTATCTACTAGATACAAGCAATGGGCAGATGTACATCCGTAGAGAACATACCCTTGAAGACTGACAAAGCTTAACGAGGTTGAACTCGTGGTTGATGTAGACGATCTCTTGCCGATCTCAAGATCGAGAGGAAGTCCTAGCGCCGCAAATCAGCGGCGCCTCCGTGCTCGCACACACGTCCGAGGCACCGAGCAACCTCCGCCTCCTCGCTCCAGCGATGCAGCGGAAGCACAACTCTTTCTTGCCGAATAGCCACCGGGAACATGTATCTCGCTAATCCGAGACCATGGGGGATAAATACTAGAGGGGAGAGAGATCCTTCACGAGGAGGTGTGAGTGAGAAGAGAGGAGGGGGGCTCCTTTTATAGGAGGAGGGGCACCCAAGGGGGTGGCCGACGCATGGGGCTGCCCCCTTGCCCTCCCTCCATTGATGTAGGTGGACACTCCACTCACAAAAATGCCTTTCAATTTCCTCCACTCAAAAACCCACTGAAATTCCCATTAAATTTCCACCAAATTTAATGCAAACTCTCATTAAATAAAACTCCTTTTATGTATTCAGAATTTTGTCAATTACTTTAATGACAAACGTTCACATATAACTCCTTGATAGTATTTCATTTCACATGGAAAAACACTTTCTGCAATTTCCCCCAAAAACCTGTTTTGGTATCTAGTGAAATAAATTCCTGCGCTTGTTATTCTTTCCGGCATGAAAGTTTTGCTCCAAATGGATGTCGGTGTCTCTTAAGTGTGTCACCCTAAGGTTCGCGAATAATGCGGACATGATCGATACCCCTCTTAGATCAATAATCAGAAGCGGGACTTGGAGATCCATACTGACTCTCACACATTCAGCGATGACTTTCTTGTGATCGCGAGAACCTTTTACGCTAGTATATTAATCCTTTTGTTTCGTGATATATTACATGTTCGAGATTCGATCATCGGTATCTCCATACCTAGTTTGATCTCGTTACTGACATGTACCCTTTTCTTGTTCCCGTGATATAACATTCTAGTGATCAAATCACTTGCTTGCAAGCTAATCAATGTGATATCACCGAGAGGGCCCAGAGCATATCTATCCGTCATCGGGATGAAAAAATTCCACTCTCGATCCATGGGCCTCAACATAACACTTTAGTAGTACTGAACCCATATTTATAATCACCCTGTTATGGTGTGACGTTTGATGTTATCAAGATACTCTTCCGGTGTTAGTGATTGACATGATCTCATCGTCTAAGGATTAGGATCACTTCATATGGTGTTATAGCAATATAAACTCAATGACTTTGATTGTAATGTTATACTTCGGATGAATGTTCATCACACCATTACACTAAGGTTGTGACCTTGTTATTAACAACATCCAATGTCCATGATCAGGAAACCTTGAAAATCTTGTTAATCAACGAGTGATGCAGCACTAAGTTGATGTAGGAGCGCTTCGTTGGGAACCCCAAGAGCAACGTGTGAAGAAGCACAACAGCAAGTTTTCCCCTAGTAAGAAACCGAGGTTATCGAACCAGTAGGAGGAAGGAAACATCACACAGGTGTTGCAAGCAACGCGGAGACCTGCACAACACAAACTCAAGACTTTGCCCCAACGAATCAGTGAGGTTGTCAAGCTCACTGGTTTGCTGTAACAAAGGATTAAACATATGGTGTGGAAGGTAATGGTTTACAGCAAGTAAACAAGTAACAGTGGAAGATGTATCAATGGTAAAGATTGGACTGGGGTCCATAGTTCACTAGAGGTGCTCTCCTTAGATAAACAACATGGCATGAAGGGTAAACAAATTACAGCAGGGTAATTGACAGGAACTGAGCAGGGCATAACAATGCAATTACTAGTCAGAAAGATCCTATGAGATTCGATTGGACAATACAACAATATACATATACCACCATCCAACTCCATCTATGACTAGAAGTACACCTTCAGGTTATCATCCGAACCCCCTCTAGTATTAAGTTGCAAGCAACAGACAATTGCTTTAAGCAAAGTGTGTAAGGTAAACAGTCCACATGTTCCATGAACAAGAGACTGTTGTTTTCTCTCTAGTAGCAACATCACATCTACAACCGAAGAGATTTCTGTCACTTCTCTTGGAAACTAGAGGCATGAACCAACTATCGAGCATAAATACCCCCTCTTGGAGTCACTAGCAACTACTTGGCCAAGATATCTACTAACAACGGAGAGCATGCAAGATCACAAACAACACAGACATGATAGAATCATAAAGACAAAACCATTAATCAAACCAACATAATAATCTCAATATCCATCGGATCCCCGCAAAAACAACATGCATGATTACAAATAGATTAGATTTTGATCATGAACGAAGCTCATAAGATCTATACATGAAAGCACAAGAAGGAGATACAACCATCTAGCTACTACATGGACCCATAGTCCAAGGTGAAACTACTCACGCATCATACCGGAGAGAAGGCCTCCGGGATGATCTCCCCTCCGGCAGGGTGCTGGGGAGAACTTCAGATCCCCCCAATCTAGGGACGACGGTGGCGGTGGCTACAGAATGTTTCGTAGAGATTTGATCGGGTACTTAGGGTTTCTGCATCGGGGGCTTCTTATAGGCAAAGGGGGAGGCCGAGGCGGTGGTCAGGGGCCCCACACCCTGCCTAGGCGCGAGGCAGGGCCCACCCGCGCCTAGGGGGGTGCGGCTGCCCTGGCACGCCTCTCCGGCTCCCCTCTAGACTTATTGTTCCCCACGGAAAGTTATTGACTTTGACGTTTGTCCCGTCCAATTCCGAGAATATTTCTTTAGTAAATTTTCTGGAACCAAAAACAGCAGAAAACAGGCAACTAGCACTGTGGCAACTTGTTAATAGGTTAGTACCAGAAAACATGTAAAAATCACCTCAAAGTGTAGACAAAGAAAAGCAAAGTAGATACTAAACAAGCATGGAGCATAAAAAATTATAGATATGTTTCCGACGTATCACCCGCTTAAGCGTGTATCCCACATAACCAACTCCTAGTTCAACTCATCTTCCTCTAGTAGCCGCCTCAAACTTTGAGCTGCACCACCCGACAAGTACAAGCACCACCGGACTTTTCTTATTTTAGAAAATAGGCCAAAAGGATTAAGGTTAAATTAATAACACCAAACAGTGAAACATATACAGAATGCTGAATCCATCTTATAAGGCAGAGCTACATACACACAAGAACACAGGCCTATCGAAGGTGCTACCACACCACAGAAATGCGGAACAACCAGCGATTATTATAGTAGACTATGCATGGGAGAAGCAGACGCGAGACGGGCTGCATGTCAGGCTGACGCTCACCTTATGTGGGCAAACCGATAGCCACCAATCAATACGACTCCACCGTCACAGGTAATGCCACTAGAGTCCGGCCACCACCAGGACTCAACCGACTGCTCACAACTAGGAAGAAGCACCAGGACCAGCCTGATAAGGAATACAGATAGTGCAGAACACGAAGCAAGATTTGCCGAGAAGAGTAGGGTGGAACAACCCAACCATCGGAGAGTCGCTTGTGGTGAGACTCCAAGGCAGCATCTTCAGGAAGATGGCACAAAAGCACTGCTACCGCATGATCCAAAGATCTTGGGTTTTCACCCGGGCAAACCGAGCACCGCCACATTGACACCTTCATGAAGGGGACGGCGTCCACGGATGCCTCCGCCACCCATGGAACCAAGCAAAGTGTTATCTTTTCAGAGGAGGGTACTCGCTAGGTACCCACGACCACTTGACGTTGTGATCTTCGGTACAAAGGATATCACCTGGCGTCCACGACAAATATCAGTTTCTCGTGGGAGATAACGTACCTGAAACCGTTTCTATCACTTATTTGTCTTCATGATATTGTACCTTCAAGTGGTGTGAATCTTTTTTTACCTGCAAGTGGTGTGAATCACGTTTCTTAGTCTCGGTCTCGAAAGAGTAAACTTATTTCGTGGTCCCTCAAATTGGCGAGAATGAGCGGATTAGCCAGCTGGGAAATGTACAGGATTAGTCACCAAGGTATATGTCTATGACGGGTTAGTCATTCCTTCAAGACATGTCTTTGTCAAATACTATGAGGATCATCTAGCTCAAGATTTGAGCCAAACAAGATAGGATTAGGGGTATGTACCTTGATCTGGAGGTCCAGCCATGGCCTCCTCTTGATTTGCTTCACCTTATCCTTGTTGATGTAGATGTGAGGGTTCTTCCTAGTGCTTAGGTGCTTGCTTGATTAGTGAGCTGGGGAGAGTGAGAGAGAGAGAGAAGCACAGCTGAATGAGCAGCCACTCTCAGCCCTAACCCTAAGTCCCCTAGTTATAGCACTTGCACTAGGGGAACCAGCACCTTAGGATGGATGGTCAGGATGCCCCTGATCAGGGCATCCAATGGCTGTTATTAAACAGCCCCTTAATCATCATTAATTTGACTTAGATTGATCACAACAACCTTTGGATCACTGCAGATCACTTATATCCAACATTATCCCCCTTGATCATAAGGATAAACTTATAAATCATTTCTCAACAAAACTGTATATGAGACAACAGAATTACAACGGCCATAGAATACCGCAGAACCCAGTTACTACAATATACCGCTTTATTTCAAAACAAAGCTTCTTTAACTTAGGAGCTCCATGAACTTATATTTATTACAAACTTATGAGCTCAGCTCTTTGTTGAAACTTATACAGAGACAATAAATTGCAATGGTCAGTTAAGTACCATTGAACTAATTGACTACAGTACATCATTCCATCGAAGAGAAGAACCCTTCTTAGCTTATGGGGAGATGGTGGCATAACGGTCCCAATGCTAGGATCAAAAGCTTTCTGCCAATCCCATGTTAGCAACGTGCTCTTTAAACACACTGGGTGGCAAGCCTTTCGTAAGTGGATCCGCTAACATTGCGTTAGTCCTTATATGCTTAGTACTTATCGTCTGATCCTGGATTCTATCTTTCACAACAAGATACTTGATGTCAATGTGTTTGGCAGCACCACTTGACTCGTTGTTACTCGAATAGATCACTTCGGGTTGATTATCACAGAAAACAGTGAGTGGCTCAGATATACTTTCAATCACCCTTAAGCCCGGAATGAAATTCTTTAGCCATACTGCCTGCCAGGTTGCCTCATAACATGCCAAAAACTCTGCCTGCATTGTTGACGATGCAGTACCACTTTGCTTGGTGCTTTTCCAAGAAATAACACCTTCTGCAAGGGTGAATATATAACCCGATGTGGATTTCTTAGTATAAACACACCCTGCAAAATCAGCATCTGAATAACCCACCACCTCGAGGTTATTAGTTCTTTTATATGTGAGCATGAGGCCTTTAGTACCTTGCAAATAACGCAAATCTTTCTTAGCAGCCTTCCAGTGATCCAACCCTGGATTAGACTGATATCTGCCAAGCATCCCGGTTATGAATGCTAAGTCAGGGCGAGTGCACACTTGTGCATACATCATACTTCCAATGATTGATGCATAAGGAACCGACTTCATCTGCGTTGATTCATAATCATTACTTGGGCACTGGAAAGTCCCAAACTTATCGCCCTTGACAATAGGAGCAGGCGAGGCTGTGCACTTATGCATATTGAACTTTTTGAGTACCTTCTCAATATACGCTCTTTGTGATAGCCCCAAGATTCCTCTGGATCTATCTCGGTGAATTTGAATGCCTAAGACATACGCGGCTTCACCAAGATCTTTCATGTAAACTTTGAAGAGAGAAACCTTTTAGTTTCCAGTAGCATATTCTTATCGCTACTGGCTAAGAGTATGTCATCAACATACAGTATCAGGAAGACAAAATTGCTCCCCCTGAACTTCACATAAATGCAATTGTCCACTTCATTCTCCTTAAAACCAAAATTCTTTATGACTTGATCAAACTTGAAGTACCATTGCCTTGAGGCTTGCTTCAATCCATAAATGGACTTCTTAAGACGACATCCTAAATGTTCTTTTCCTTCCATAACAAAACCTTCTGGTTGAGCCATGTAAACATCCTCATGTAAGTCACCATTTAGAAATGCCGTTTTGACATCCATCTGATGCAACTCTAGATCATAATGAGCCACAAGTGCCATTATAATTCTGAATGAGTCCTTAGAAGAGACAGGTGAAAAAGTCTCATTATAATCAATACCTTCTCTTTGAGTGAAGCCCTTATCCACAAGCCTTGCTTTGAACCTTTCGATATCACCCTTGGAGTCATGTTTGGTCTTATAGACCCATCTGCTGCCCATAGTTTTGGCTCCTTTAGGAATTTATACTAAGTCCCATACATCATTAATGCTCATGGACTTCATTTCATCTTTCATAGCATCAAGCCATTCTGATGAATGATCACTTTGTATGGCTTCCTTAAATGATGCAGGATCATCATCCAACATTGACTCATTTATATCCTCACTCATATAAGTCACATAATCATCAGGAATAGCAGAATTTCTAGCCCGCTTTGACCTTCTGAGAGGTGCGTTATTTGGTACCTCAATCACAACTTCATGTTGCTGAGCATCTTCCGTAGAAGTATCATTAGATATGGACTCTGCCGGAGTCACAGGTATCTTAGCAGGAGTAGAGTTAGCAATCCTCACAGCTGGAGTTGCAAACTCAGCATGAACAGGAAACACTGGTTCTTGGATCATAGGTACCGGGACATATTCCCGTTTCTCCTCTAAGGTTATTTCCCTGGGAGTCATACTCCCCCTCAACATACCACTTTCCAAGAACACAGCGTGTCTTGTTTCAACAAACTTAGTGAATTGCTTTGGACAATAGAAACGATACGCCTTCGATTTGTCAGGGTAACCAATGAAATGGCAGCTGACAGTCTTGGGGTCTAACTTTCCCATAATTGGATTGAAAACTCTTGCATCAGCAGGGCAACCCCACATATGCAAATAACTCAGGGTAGGTTTTCTCCCAGTCCATAATTCATATGGTGTTTTCGGCACCGATTTACTAGGGACCTTATTAAGAATATGTGTAGCTGTCTTTAGAGCTTCTATCCATAAACCAAGCGGCAAAGTGGAGTGACTTAACATACTCCTTACCATATCCATTAGAGTACGATTCCGCCTTTCAGTGACTCCATTTTGCTGAGGTTCGCCCGATGCTGAATACTGACCAACAATACCATTTTCCTGTAGGAACTTAGCAAAAGGTCCAGGAATTTTGCCATAAGAAGTTTGTCTTCCGTAGTACTCACCACCACGGTCAGACCTTACAACTTTGATCTTTTGACCAACTTGATTCTCAACTTCAGCTTTAAATATCTTGAACTTTTCTAATGCCTCAGATCTTTCTTTGATAGGATAGATGTATCCAAAGCGGGAGAAGTCATCAGTGAATGTTATGAAGGAATCAAAACCATCTACTGATTCACATTAAACGGACCACAGATATCCGTATGAACAATTTCCAAAACTCCCGTGCTTCGATTTGCACCTTTCTTAATTCTCTTAGCATATTTCCCTTTGATGCAATCAATACAATGATCCAGATCCGCATCTGAGAAATTTAAAGGATGAAGAACTTGCTCCTTAATGAGACGCTCGATTCTCCCCCTCGAAATATGGCCCAGACGATAGTGCCATATTTTCGAAGAAGTCTCATCATCATCGCGCTTACGCTTGGTACTAATATTTACATTAGAGGAAGCATTAACTTCACTTATGGAATCACTTAAGGAAACAAGATAAAGTTTGTCTTGTCGGAACGCAAGACCAACATCATTATTGTCAAACATAATTATACATCTCTTGTTCCCAAAATCATAGTGAAAACCATCATCATCTAAGCATGAGACGGACACAAGGTTTCGTCTCATAGAGGGTACATAAAGTATATTACGTAAACGAAGCATAAAGCCGCTATGGAGCATAAGTGACAACTCTCCAATAGCCTCATCCTCAACACCATTAGCAACTCTAATGGTTCTTTCCCCTCTTCTTAGGGTCCTCTTCGTATCGAATCCCTGTAAGGAATTTGCAACATGAATTTTTGCACCTGAGTTAACCCACCATGTATTGGTGGCATAATCAACATAAAGGGATTCGTCAACAAAGGTTATAACATTAGTACCTTTCTTATTAAGCCATTTCGTGAACCCAATACAATCCCTCTGGACGTGTCCGCTTTTTCCACAAAAACGACATCCATTAGGATCTTTACCATCAGCATTAGGGGTGCATCTGCATTAGGAGCCCTGTTAGGGTTCTTTTGCTGAAAGAACTTAGAAGATTGCCCTTTATCTTTAAACTGAGTAGGCTTAGGCTTTATAAACTTTTTCTTCTTCTGAGAATGCTTGAACTGATTGACATGATCAACTCGTCCAGCTTTAAGCCTTTCCTCCTCTTTTACACATCTAGCCATCATTTCATCCATGCCCCATTTAGAATCCATCGCATTGTAATTGATGGTGAACAGAGAGAACTCCGTGGTCAAGGATGACATAATAAAATGGACAAGGAAACCTTCAGAGATTTCCATTTCCATTGTCTTAAGTTTAGTGGCCATGTTAATTTTCGTCATGATATGTTCTCTCATACTCCCAGTTGGATCATACCTTTCATCAATAAGCCTTCTAATGAGGCTTGTTGCATAAATTTTGGATGATCCCTTAAACTGGTCCTCAATCTTTCCAAGGTAACCCTTGGCAGTCTGAGAGTCTGGAACAACTCCCCTCATACTTTGAGTAATGGAGCCCTTAATAATCACGAGGCACTTACGGTTTGAATCCTCCCACTTAGTTTTCTCATCATCATAAGCCCTTTTCAGGGCATCATAATTCTCATCACCTTCAGTAGGTGCTATAGGAGGATCCTTAAGGAGGGCATAATCTATATTCAGCAAAGCTAAGGTGATCTCAAGCTTCTCCTTCCAAGTACCAAAATTGCTACCAGTCAACTGTTCTATGCCATTTATAATACCGGCAGTTTGAGAGGCATTAGATGCTGCAAAAGAAAAAAATGCTTTGAATAAGCATCATAATTTTATACTCCTTTCATCAATCTAGTCTACATCAGCTTTGGCCAGAAATAGACATGATCAACAAAAAATTTGTGATCAAAATATCTGCTAATCACCTTTGGCCAGAATGACAGATATAAGCCACACTTAATTAGATCCTCTAATCATATAGAATTATTTCATCAATCTAGAACACATCAGCTTTGGCCAGAAGTGAACCAGACCAATAAAAAGTTTCATGGTCAAAATGTCCATCAATCAGCTTTGGCCAGAATGATGGACATAAGCCATGCTTAATTTGAGGATTTACCAACTTTATTTGGCAGCAAAACATTATTATCACAATTTATTTAAATAAAACCACAAAAGAATCAACTAAGCATGAAAAAACACATTAAACTTGCTTAAGTGAGGTACATAATTGCATGACGAAAGAATAATTTGTCACATAATTATGTTCCATAATTGACATAATAAAATATGCCAAAAATTTAGCCCAAAATACTATTTATACATAAACCCTAACATATAAACATTAATCCTTAAAATTTATACATATTTGGGCCCATAAAGAAAATTTGGCCCATAAACCCTAAAACCCCTTTACTAATTCTTAATTTTAATTTTATAAAAGAAAAAAAACTTCCAGACTGGGCCGAAACTGGCCCAGCCCGTTTCCCCTTCACCCCCTTTTAGTGGCCCAGCCGGCCCGTTAAGCAGCCACGGCTGCTGGCCATCAGATCCGATCCAATGGCGGTGAGCGCGCCCGGCCAGATCGAAACTAACCCGCGACAGCCACCCCCCGAACCCTAGCCCTCATTTTCCCCCTCCCTCCTTTTCCTCTCTGCCTCTCGAGAGAGAGGAGAGAGAGAGAAACGCGGCAGCGAAGCCAGCCGCCAAAGAGGAAGAAGGTCGGCGTCGGTGAGCGCCTCTCGCCGGTGCCCGTTTGCGTCACGACGGCGAGCGCACGGGCGTCCCCGCAACGACATCGATGATGCAGCGCCAAGTCCAGCGCCGCGGTGGGCTCCTGCACCGACAAGACCGCAAGGAGACATCACCACGGACCGGTGTGGTGGACGGCGAGGTCGCGCGGGCACGAGCCCGAGCGTTTTTGCCGACTTAGTAGGTCGGCTCCGGTGCCGCCGTGGCTAGCAACGACGACGAGGCCCTTAAGGTACACGTCCACCACCTCTTTATCATTAGATTAGGGTTAGAGTTCATCGAATTTGAAAATTAGGGTTAGGGTTCTTTGATTCGATGAACTAGGGTTAGGGTTCTTCAGGAATTAGGGATTAGGGTTCTTCACCAACAACTCAAATCCCCACATAAAAATTGCATAAAAGCAACCCTAGCACCTGTTCTTGATCAGATGGAACTTAAACTTAGTAATTTTAGGGCTAAAACGTCCACTTTATGCTGTTCTTAAGCAAGAATTGGAACAGGAACATAGCTCCAGCAACAAAAACATGAACAAACCAGGAAGAACAAGCTTGATGGAACATAATTTAATGCATAATAGGGCTCAATCTTAGAACTAGAAGCTCTGATACCATTGTTAGATACTATGAGGATCATCTAGCTCAAGATTTGAGCCACACAAGATAGGATCAGGGGTATGTACCTTGATCTGGAGGTCCAGCCATGGCCTCCTCTTGATTTGCTTCACCTTATCCTTGTTGATGTAGATGTGAGGGTTCTTCCTAGTGCTTTAGGTGCTTGCTTGATCAGTGAGCTGGAGAGAGAGAGAGAGAGAGAGAGAGAGAGAGAGAGAGAGAGGCACAGCTAAATGAGCAGCCACTCTCAGCCCTAACCCTAAGTCCCCTATTTATAGCATTTGCACTAGGGGAACCAGCACCTTAGGATGGATGGTCAGGATGCCCCTGATCAGGGCATCCAATGGTTGTTATTAAACAGCCCCTTAATCATCATTAATTTGACTTAGATTGATCACAGCAACCTTTAGATCACTGCAGATCACTTATATCCAACAGTCTTAAGTTGCCGATGTGGTACCGTTAGGACACTACGGACATGGCTGGCGTGAGGAAGTTCTCCAAGGAGATCTTCGAGCGTAGGGAGCCTGATTTGCGAACAGAAGATGGCTACATTTGTGTTGTCCCATACCTAGGGGATGGCTCCACTGGAGGCAAGGTACCGTGGGTGTGTGCTTGTTGGGGAGGTGACCCCGGATAGGGTCAAGACAGGGGAAGGATGAAAGGAGTTTCCCTTGTCATATGCCGAGTTACTGTTTATATCGGCCGAGTCATGTAAGATTCGGCCGAGATAAGCAAGGCCATGACAGCTACGGAAGGAGTAACACCTTACCCGGCCGACATACGAGTTAAGTCGGCCGAGCGAGTCTGGATAACTTGAATGCAGGTGAAGGCCGAGCCGAGTTATGCGAGACGAGGCCGAGTAACACGAAGCTTGTAGGAGAAGGAGGTGCCTATAGTCAAACCCTAGTCATGGGCTAGGAGGAATCTGGACAGAGCCAAGCATAAATGACAAGGAGCAGAGCAGCAGAAGGGCAGAAGAAGGTCACGGAGGTGACAGTCAGGGAGCCCGAGGCGCGCAGGTGGGGCTCTCTGGAACATTGCCGTCGATAGAAAGGGGACACGGAAAGAGGGTCGCCGAGTTACCATATTGGGACAAGCATATTCCTCGAATATGCTTGCCACGTCATCCCTAGGAGGAACCAAGGCACCCCTTTATAAGGAGAGACACGGGCTCCTGAGGGGGGATCGATTCATTCTACGCCGTAAGGCTCGTGTAGTTGCTCTCTTCTTCCCGCAAACAGCTCAAGGAGCACATGTAGTCCCAAAGAGGAGAAATAAAGATCTGCATGTTAGTCATTTGAGTGTAGAAATCACTACATCTTCCCTCCCCGGATCCCTCTAGCATCCATTGGCCCCATACTTTAGCCTACCCATGGAATCTTCCGTGCCACCACCACGACAGTTGGTGCCCACCATGGGGCCAGTAGCGGTGCTAGCTGGAGTCAAGATCCGGACGGGAAACTTCATCCACACCGGCAAGCGTGTTGTCTCTGGCTTAGTCCAGAGATTTGATCTCTGGGACTATGTCAGCGATAACGCAGGAAGCTTCAGGAGGAAAGCTCCTCCGCGCAACGACGTCTTCATCAACTTGGGCACGCACAAGATCTACGTCGGCATTGACACCTCCTGCATTTATCCTCATCGAGTTATTGATGCAGGAGAGCCTCCCCTCAGCACCGCAAACAGTCCGCGTGGAGCACGCCTCGTCGGCAGCGTCGAGGTGATGGTCGCAGCCGGGGCACAGGCGGCAGCAGCAGGCGCCAGATCAAGCAAGGACCCGACGGCGGGAGGACAGGTGACCACGAAGCAAGCAGCTCCACAGCAAACCGAGGTAGATCCGTCAGTAGCCAAATCGGCCGAGGTACAGGAGACAACCCCAAAGGCAGCAAGGGTAAGATGGCCACCTCTGGAAAGACCAGAGAATATTCTCCAGGCAACTATAGATAATCTAACCACGCCTGTGGCACCGATACTTGATCCGGCTAATGCTCAGGCAGAGTTGGAAGAGACTAGGCAGAAAGTACTAGTAGAGGCAAAAAAGGTGTCGGCCTTGCGAGAATCCTTGAACAGGACCCTGCGAGAATATGCTAAGGCAAATAAACTAGATGTTGCCCCCGAGCGGGTAGATGAATTAAGATTGAGAGGAAAAAACCTCATGAATGATATCAACAAAGAGCATGAGACTCATAAGGCAGATTCAGTCGATCTAGGCTTGCCGAGGTATAGCACCCTGGCAAAGAACCTAAGGGCGCAAATGCCGCTGCATTGGAGTTGGAAGGGTTGACCGGCGAAGCCCGGCAGAAACAGCAAGAAAGAGTGAATGAGCTGGTACGCATTGCGAACCAGCAGAATGAAGAAATGCTTAGGGCAGACCCGGCAAGACCGGGAGCCTCGCGTATGGTTCATTCGGCTGGAGCAGTGCCCGCACTATCAGTGGCAGCAGCATCCTCACCCGAAAACAATGCGCGAAAAGATAGAGCAGTAACTTCGGGAAAAATAAATAAGCAAATTTTTCCGTATGATCTGGCAGTAGCCGAAAAGGTTAATGGAAGCCAAGGTAACAGTGGCGAAAGAAACCCCGGTCGTGCCAACAAAGGCAACGGAAGCCGAGGTAATGGATACCTCGGAAGAGGAAATCATGAGAACAATAACCTGGCGGAGGGAAGGAGAGACCCACCGCCCGATCCTCAGCCGAGGTATGAGCCACGGAAAGAGCGAGAAGTGAGACCAGCTCACCACAATCAGGCAAACGAGAGATACAATGATGGTTACTCAGATATGGAGTATGCAGGACATGGTGGAAATAACCAGTATGGAATGCAGGAGAGAATAATTTACAGAAACCTACCATCAAATGATGCAAGATTAAAACTAGACAGATTGTATCGGTCCGAGTTGTTAGAGGACTAAGGTCCGCCTGGTCTGGTGTGTTTTGGACCTCGGATCATGGGCGAACCACCGGTGCCAAACTTTCAACTGGCAAGGGGCACCAAAACATACAATGGAAGCACGAAGCCACAGGATTGGTTGATTGACTATGCCACTACAGTAAAAATAGCTAGTGGAAACTTGCGGTGGGCGGTAAGATATGTCCCGCAAATGCTGGAAGGACCAGCCAGAGTATGGCTAAACAATCTGCTAGTAGGCAGTATCAACTGTTGGTTAGATTTTGAAGAGATGTTTGTCAGCAACATCACCAGTACCTACAAAAGGCCAAACAGGTCGCAGCAACTCGCTATGTGCAAGCAGAGGCCAAATGAGACAGATAGAGAATTATTGACTCGGTGGTGTAACCTTAGAAACTCATGTGAAGGGGTTATAGAATCTCAAGCGATAGCTTGGTTTGCTCAAGGCTGCCGATACGCCAGTGTATTGTGGCAGAGGCTGCAAAGAGATATGCCGACCACCTTGGCAGAAACCATCAGGATAGCGGATTCGTATGCATTGGGGGATCCGACACAACTAGAACTAATGTCGGCAGAGCATCGGGAGCATCAAGATCAATATGCAAGAGAAGCAGCCGGATCATCGAGGCGCAACGAATTCAGAGGTAGAAGAAGAGAGGAAAGACCGGATTACAGATATGCCTCCAATCAGGTGGCAGCGGTAGTGCAAGATCAGCCGAGTCACGGAAACAGTCAGCGGCAGAAAAATGGTCCTCAACAATGGACACCGAGGAATGAAGGGAAGAGACAGTGGACGCCAGAACAGAAGAAGCAGTGGCAGGAAAGGCCGAAATACACATTTGAATCCATGTTGGATCAACCGTGTAAGTTTCACACTACAAACCCGGCCAAGCCGGCTAATCATACAACTCGGCAATGCGCCTGGATGAAAAATGCAATGGGGAACCCGGCGGGCATGCAAGCGTCTTCTCATCAAGCGCATCAGCAGGAGCAGCCGCAGTTAACTAGGGCAAATGCACAGCAGTTAATGTTACCCCCACCTCCTCCGAGGTATGATAACTCGGACCGAAGAGATGCAGTGCATCAAGTGATAAATCAAGGTCAGGATGGAAGGACAAACCCCAGAAATAATGGACGTAATGATTACAGGGAGCATCATCAATCATATTGCGTGTTCACAACAGAACAGCAAGACAGGCAAAGTGTGCAACGTCGACATATGGAAGTGAATGCAGTTATGCCGGCGGTACCAAGATATGTGCCTTGGTCAGATCAGGAAATAACCTGGAACATAAAGGATCACCCAAAAATAATGCCGAATCCAGGGTCGTACGCACTCGTACTAGATCCGACATTTGTCGGGCCCAGCATTAATGTCAAATTCTCAAAAGTACTCATTGACAATGGGAGCAGTATCAATATCATGTACGAAGATACGATGCATAAACTCGGAATAGCGCAGAATATGCTGCAATCCACAAGAACCATATTCCATGGAATAGTGCCGGGACTTTCATGCGAGCCCATTGTGAAAGTCCGAGTAGATGTATTATTCGGTACAAGGGAGAATTGCAGAGCGGAAAATTTGGAGTTTGAAGTGGTGGACCTAGAAAGTTGCTATCATGCTTTACTTGGACGGCCTGCATTGGCCAAATTCATGAGCATCTGCCACATTACTTACTTGAAAATGAAGTTACCCGGACCAGAAGGGGTGATAACAGTAGCCGGAGATTACATGAAATCAATGGAATGTGCGTCGGCCGGATCAAACCTGGCCGAGTCACTGGTGATTGCAAGAGAAAAAAGAAGGATTCAGGAGGTAGCGGCTCTTGCTCAGTCGGCACAGCTGAATATGCCGGCGTTAGCCAACCCGCATGGAAGTGTTTCTTTTCAGCCGACTAAAGAGACAAAAAAGGTCCAGATAGATGAGCAGTTCCCAGAGCGCACCATCACGATTGGTGCCGGCCTAGATGCCAAATAGGAAGGCGAGCTCACCAACTTCCTCCGTGAGAATCGGGATATCTTTGCATGGTCAACTCAAGACCTGCAAGGTGTGCCGAGGGAGTTGGCTAAGCACTCTTTGCATATAAGGCCAGGAGCAAGGCCAGTGAAGCAACCTCTCCGCCGCTTCGCCGAAGACAGGAGAAAAATAATAGGGGATGAGATAGCTCGGCTCCTTGCGGCCGGGTTCATCATGGAAGTGCTTCATCCGGATTGGCTATCAAATCCGGTGTTAGTAGAAAAGAAAAAGGATGACCCAAATGTAGCCATCGTATGACGAATGTGTATTGATTACACGAACCTAAACAAGGCGTGCCCCAAAGACCCTTTTCCTTTACCTAGGATAGACCAAGTCATTGATTCGACCGCTGGTTGTGAGCTGTTGTCATTTGTAGACGCGTATTCTGGTTTTCACCAGATACCATTAAATCCGGCCGATCAAATAAAGACTGCGTTTATTACCCCGTACGGGGCTTATTGCTATCGCACCATGCCATTCGGCCTGCGTAATGCAGGAGCAACATACCATAGATGCATGCAAAAGTGTCTACATGACCATATATGAAAAAATGTACAAGTATATGTAGACGATGTGGTTATAAAAACCAAAGAGAGCAAAACGCTCCTAGATGATATTCGGCAGACGTTCGCAAACCTGAGAAGATTCCGAATGAAGCTTAACCCGAAAAAATGTACCTTCAGTGTGCCGGCTAAGAAATTACTCGGTTTTCTCGTATCCAGCCGAGGTATAGAGGCAATATAAAGGGTGGAACACTACCCGCCTCACCCTTGCTCCCTCACGCGCGCACGACTTCGTCCATCTAATCCCACATGTACAGTTGGTTTTCACCCCGGGACGATTTCCTGCCGTTGGATGTCGCCGTTTCCTTTTTCACTTGTTGCTTGTCTAAAAAGGTCCATGACGGGTGGGGCTGGCTGCTCATGGGCTTGGTGGGTACGTGCAATTTTGGATGAGGAGAGTGTGGGGCGATAAAAACCTAGATCAGGACATCAGGCCACCCGGGTAAAAATATCTGAGGCGGCTCTCCCCTCCCTCACCCTCTCCTACCGCCCGGCTAGCCCAGCGCCGCCGCCATCTCTTTGTCCTCTACTACTTCTCTCTCCGAATCGAGCCCCCCCCCCCCCCCCGCGTTGCCCAATGCCGCCGGCCCGCGTCACACCAGCCGCACTCGAGCTCTCGTCCATCCCTGCAGGCTCCTGCTCCGCTTCCTCGACTCGATCTGAACCTCGCAGGTATGCACGTCGTCGTACCGACTCCACCCTCCCACACCCCCTCTGTGAGCTTCTTCTCAACATCCAGCACCAAGCAAATCGAGTCAGACGGGACGAACGTGGTGGCGGGAGGCAGTATGCGCTGCAGTAGAGCGTCAGAGAAGGGCGGTGACGAGGAGGGTGAGTGGAGAGGGAGAGAGGATGGAGCCGGACGAGGACGACCGCGGTTGCAGGCGGCAGGAGGCACTACAGCCGGGACGCGGTGCGCGAGTGTAGTCCCCGGAGCCGGCGTGGTGCGCCGCCTCGAGAAGGCCAGCGCCCACCACCTGGAAGGGCCATAGTCCCTCCTCATTCTTGTCATATTCAACAGAAGAACGCCGGCTGAAGAGGTTAGGATTGCGATGCCATAGCCACTCCTTCATGTTCTCTCCAGCAGGTGGAGGCACTCCCAGGTACAAAAATTAATAATTTTGCAATGGATTAGATTGTATTAGGTACCTCCTCGTCAATCCTCTATTTTTTGTTAGAGTAAATATTTTATCTTGTAGGAGTGTTCTATGGGATTGGGCTGGTGCAGCGTACAGTGACTGCAGCGGGAGGAACAACGATCGCAGCTGGTGGATGATGGCGGCTTTCCCACGACCATCAGCAGGTACACATTTTTATCTTGGCATATCCCGACTTCTCCAGGCGATGGAGGCCTGAGCGATGTCCTGTACAGGCCACACGGTCCATCAGACACGACTATGCCATGGCACCGTCGATCTGCTACCTGTCTCTGCTGTTGTAGTCCAGCGCCGTATCCTCCCTCCAGGTTGGACCTTTTTGCCTAAGATTCCCTTGCTCCTAATTTTATTTCTACTGTGTTAATTTATAATTTTTTATCTTGGATATCAGCTGCTTAGTATGGTGTGGCATCCGGCTGTGGCATCCAGCCTACTGATTCCGAGAACATGAACGCAATCACAGTTGTGTAGCAGTGTCTTGTTTATTCATACTTGTTATGTCAAGCCAAAAATTATGCGTGATTCTTGCGCTTTGAGTGTAGGCACTGTGTATAAGGAGATTTTTGTTGTGCCATTAAGTCACAAAATGGAGTATCACGGAATCTTCCCTCGTGGTCATGGTGGCAACACTGCATCAGCCCAGTTCATCCCGTCAAAGTAAGAACAAAGACCTGCATGTTTTGAACATACGATTTTTTTCTAGCATCCAACAGTTTCGAAGGGAAATAGACAGTGCTCCTGTTTTACTAGGTTTGTGTGGCCTTAAACTTTTATTCAGTTGGCACATGGAAATAGTTCATTAGTGTTTCTTTTGGGACAGTAATAACTGCACCTTCTGCTAAAAAAGTATGCACTTAGTTTGGGCAGAAGACATAATGTTAATGTCCTAAGAAGAAAGCCATAATTTTCCTTTATGGCACTATCTTGTTTTCCGCTTTGGATATCAATGCATTTGAAACTTTTAAGGCATTGAAAATTTAGTAGAGTGATAATACTTCAGAAATATTCCAATGGCTCATCAATTTTCTGAAGAAATTGCATTAGTGTCTCCTTGTTGAAGAAATCAAGCTGGACCGCAAGCAAGATTCCTTAGACGTTTCCTCTGAGTTAATAAAACAAAATCATAAGAAATATAAATCTCCTTTTCTCTATTCAGCTTACTTTTAACTTTTAACACCACAGTTGTAAAGTTGTTTGGTTAAAACTGTACCAAATGTTTTTCTTTCCACTATAGTCAAATTTCATATTATCCTTGAATATTTTCATCTTGCGCACATGAAAAATTAAGTATATATGTGAATCATTTCCATCTAGCTAGAAGCCATGTCATCACTTAGTTTTGCGTTAGAGGATGGAATTCACTCTTCACTAACTATGAATATTGTCTTATCGGTTATATATCCGATTAAAAGTCTGGTAGTCAGCAAGGTCACCTAATAAAAAGGTCTTCAAATTAAATACTCCCTCCGACCCATATTACTTGACTTGGATTTATCAAAATTTGGATGAACCTATATACTAAATAGTGTCTAGATTCATCCAAATCTAGACAAATTTGATCAACTAATATGGGTCGGAGGAAGTATGTGGAATCATATTAAAGGCCAATTAGAAGTCTATTGTTCCCCAGCTATGTTGTTAAAACATCCCGTGCAATTTGCATGACTTACCAACGAGCATTCTGTTAGATGATTGGATTCTTTTGTCATGGATAGTGATAAATCATACAAATTATCTGATATATGGGTGACCTCAGGTTGGTTTCTTTTCACATGTTTTCATATTCATGTTTTGTTTGTATGTGTAGTTTAGCTAAGTTCTCTTAGTCCAGCGTTTAGCTTTTTTTGCTTTTGAGTTATCTATTGAGTTCTGCTGGGTCCGGGGGCCAATATTTGTTTGCTTTAAACATGCATGCATTTTTTCCTTTGAAGAATCTGATATCTCGGTCGTCTCTGCTATTTGGACTAGGTTATCTCGTTGACTCTGGTGTAGCCTTGGTGGTGGTGTTTTTTTGCTGATGGCCTGAGCTAAGCAACAATGATTATTTGCTCACTGCCTAATTCCCTATTGTGCAGTTTTCCTTTTTTGAATGGCGCGGTGATGCTAATTAGCTGACATGAGCAGGCGTTGCATTTACTAGACTGATATCATGTGTTATATTGTATTCAGAATACCGATCCTACATGTTTTTTTATCTAAAGTATTTTTCCTTTAGGTTTATATTATCTTTTTAGGTGAAAAGTATGGTGTGAATTTTGTGATTATAATTCTGCTGATATTTTTGTTCCCAGATTTATATCAGGCAGATAATTCAGACAGTTTGGCTCTTTCTACCCATTTTGAAAGTACTATGCTCATTTGACTGATTATTTGGAGCCTCACTTGCGGAATGTTCTTGGTTCACCGATTCAATAGCCTTGTGTCCAGGTAGATGATGTTTTTCGCTCCCATAAATCTCTGTTCTGTATTGGTGTTGATCATCTGTTCACTCTTCAGATGCAAAAACAGGCTGAGCCAGAGTTCAGGCCATGGTTGTCAGAGGTTATGCAGTAGCTGGCCCATCTCGTGCAGAGATCATGTGTAGAGGAGATGCTTGGTGGTGGCGTAAATTCTCTCTCACGAGGATTCCAGTAACTATTAGTGCAGGTGGTGACAGTACAACCATATTTAAAGATGTTTGAATCTTTTCCAAGCATCTAATCGTGATAAGTATCTTTTCCTTTTGTTCATTTTATCTACTAAAAAAGGTTGGCACTATTTCCTTTCTAACTTAGTGTCCTACAGCTTTTTAAAGATGAAACTCTTGGTTATATGGTTAAACTTTGTTTTCTCTATTCAGTAGTTCCTTGACTTCCAAGCCTTAAAGAAGTAGTTGTGTCTCAAGTACCAGCGGCTGGCCATTCTATCCACTAATGACTGAACTGCTTGATGATGTGCTTTCTCCAACGAATGCCTGAAC
Source organism: Avena sativa (assembly GCA_916181665.1). Lineage (NCBI taxonomy): Eukaryota > Viridiplantae > Streptophyta > Magnoliopsida > Poales > Poaceae > Avena > Avena sativa. The sequence continues at coordinate 5,570,177 of OV702289.1, forward strand.
TAATTGAACAATATATTAAGCTCACGTTTTTTTCCTAAAATGCTTGATGCATTGCTTCCTTACAAATGTGTAGAAAAAATACCAAACTCTGGACTAAGTGAGGTGCTTACGCCACTGGTAATGTGTCATTACTGTTGAGCAAGTCTAAAAGGTTACATTTATATTGTAGTTTTTCCTTTTTATTCTTCATGACCATACTATGCAAGTCTAAAAGAATACAACAACAATGATTGTAACTATATTATTTATTTATTTTGTGGAGTGTTATAAAGGACCACACAAACATACGACATTGTGCATGTAAATGATGTTCAGAGGGCAATACTCTATTCAATGCATATAATTTCATTAGCGAAAAAGTTTTGCTTGCCTAAAAATTCATGGGCCTTGATATATTAGTGGGAGATGCCATAAGATGTATTTCTAGAGTTCAGATAATGTGAGTAACCTAATATAGATGTTACTTTAATTTCTAGAGTTCAGATAATCATTTAAATATATTTTATATTATCTAAATTGCTCAACTTTGGTCTGGAATTGCTACTTTTTTCAAATGACATGCTTCGGTACTATGCTAGGCTTGAATGTCATGTGTATTTTTTGTTAATTGGTTGCAAGTTGAATTTATTGTACTTGATAAACTATGTACTTTTCTAGACAAAGGAAAATTATTTTAGAGTTAGGTCATTTTGTTGATTCTGTTTCTAATGATTTGGATATGGAATTACAAAGATGGAGATTTTTCTAAACCTGTTCAATCACATAAAATGGGCTTTTAGTTCAGTATATTGCTTTGGGTGATAATATTTGGTAAATATCTAATTATATGTGCATTTCTTATACACTCTTGTGGTGTTTCTGATAGATATATGATAAGAATGGGAAATATACAAATGTATTACTTCAAGTTTTCTTACTGCCTCTCGATATTGTTTGTTAAAATTTGTGGATAATTTATTGTATGTGAGTTGGGGCTTGCGATTAGCCTTTGTACCGCAGAAGTGGATTGTATAATGTATGCACTTGTCTCCAAGAAGCGATGCACGTTTTCGTATCTTCCCAAGTAACCACCTACCGCATATACCTTCTACTCTTTTCTTTTGTGAATATTTTGCAAAATAGGACATAAATTCTTCGTCTTGTTACTTACAAGTTCATATAGTGAGTGGATAAAATGCACCCCAATCACTTGATGAATTATCGTGTCTGTAGCTTCGTATTTTCTTGGCATCAGGTATAATCAAAAGATGGAGTCCATTGGGATCCTAAGGACTAAAAGAGCAATTGTGCCAGCTGTCGTGTGTTGTAAGTTAGCTCGGCGGTTCCAGTGACGAGTCGACGGTGGAGATCGACCCTGCGTTGCAACACCTAGTAATTGGATGATGCCAACGACAAGTCAATGGTGGAGATCAACAACAAGCAAGATGGCAGCGAGAACGATTAAATTTGCTACGTGGCAGATCATACAAGCGGAGGCTTTGGCTCTTTCTTCTTCTTAAGCCATTTTCTTAAATTTGGTTCCACGGGGAGCTATAAGCTTTTGGAGAAAACCACTCTTCAGATTATAGTGCATGTGATCCTTGTCTCCCTTGTGCCTATTTATTTGTTTCCTATAAAATTTCTCTGTACTAGCTGTTTTTGTGATTACCATTGGTCCATTATAGCACATCCTAAATTCCAGCTATGTCGATGTTACTGATAAGATACTGAAATGCACGTAAATTCCATATTATTCCTGGTTGCACATATTCATTCAAGGGTCAGTATCAATTTAACTAATTATTTTGAACTTTAGGTTAGGATACGGTGTTCCATATCTCCTCATTTATTTCTGTCTCTTTTTCACCTTGAAAGCTGTGAAGATAGAGGTCTTGACAATTAGATAGGAAAAGCCACATACGTGATGTTTATATTGAGAAGTGGGTATGGAAGGCGAAAGTTTTACTTCAACTACGAGCTTCTGCATTATCTTTGTTCCTATTATAAACAAACAAGCTAAAAAAGGTACTGAAGCACAAAATAGACACAGGACTTTGGTTTCCTTCCATATTTTGTTTTGTATATTTATCTTGTTTGCCATTGTATATAACATGGATAAAACTTATGTGTAAAATGCGGTCTTGCTTCTGGCTTTTGCATTCTCTATGGCTGCAAAAACAAATTGGAATGACATACATCAATTGATAATAGGTTTCTTATCTCTAATCAAAATAATTATTTCTTCAACTATAGTTGTATGGGCAATACAAGTTACTTAGGGTGGCGAATTTTAGAGGATTAAATCTATGGATAAAATACTGTCTCGCTTTTGGCCTCGGCGCCAGTGGCGCACCAGGTCATCTAGTAGAGGCAAATCCAACTAAAATCCGGACAGTTGAAAAAATGGAATTGCCGAGGTGTCTAAATGATGTACAAAAATTCACGGGCTGTCTGGCTTCGCTGAGTCGATTTGTATGTTGGCTGGGGAAAAAGGCATTACCTCTATATCAACTGATGAAAAAGTCTGATAAATTCATCCGGACACCGCAAGCAGATAATGCGTTTCATGAATTAAAAAAGATGTTGGTCATAACACCAATCCTGGCCTCTCCACTATCAAAAGAACATATGTTACTTTATGTAGCTGCCACTAACAGAGTGGTAAGTGCGGTGGTTGTCGTGGAACGGAATGAAGGTGATAAGTCAATACAAAGGCCGGTATATTACCTAAGTGAGGTACTATCGGCCTCAAAACAGAACTACCCGCACTACCAAAAGATGGCCTATGGAGTATACATGTCGGTGAAAAAACTTAAACATTACTTCGAAGAACATCCGATAAAAGTGATTTGTGAAGCGCCCATAGCCGAGATATTAAGCAACAAAGATGCAAGTGGCCGAATAGCAAAATGGGCAATCGATTTATCACCTTATGCTCTGCAATTCGATAGGCGAGATGCAATCAAATCTCAGGCAGTGGCCAACTTCTTCGTGGATTGGGCCGAGGTACAATATGAACCACCCTTACCAGATCCGAATTATTGGATAATGCATTTCGACGGATCCAAGCTGAGAAATGGCTTGGGGGCAGGGATAGTGTTGACCCCACCGAAAAAAGATCAGTTGAAATATGTGTTGCAAATACATTTCGCCGCATCAAACAATGTATCCGAATATGAAGCACTCGTCCATGGGTTAAAGGTGGCAAAGGAAATTGGCATACGTCGTATCCTATGCTACGGGGATTCAGATCTAGTAGTACAGCAAGTATCAGGCAATTGGGACGCACTAGATGCGAATATGGCCCTATATAGATTTCATGTGCAAAAAATCAGTGGATACTTCGATGGATGCGAGTTTCATCATATACCTCGGGCCGAAAATGACGCTGCGGACACATTGTCAAAACTCGGATCAACTAGGCAGTCAATTCCCCTAGGTATCACCCTAGAGCACCTGAGAAAACCATCGATTATACCATCACCAGAGTCCTAGTCAATTCATATCTCGACAGAATTGAAAGAAGGAAGTGTGCCAATGGAAATCAACAAAGAGTGCAACCCAGGCTCTCTGAAAGTGAACCTGCCCATCACACGAATAAATACGGAAGAATTCGAAGCTGTTATGTCGGCAGAAAACATGGAAATTGACAGTGCAATTATCCCAGAGAAAATCATGCCGACATGGGCGCAACCCATATTATCTTTCCTTAAGGACGCAATCCTGCCGAGTAATGAGGTACTGGCTAGACACACACTAAGAAGAGCAAAAGCTTACACAATCATAAACAATGAGCCGTATAAGAGAAGCGTCACAAGCGTGCTGCAAAGATGTGTTGACTCGGCAGAAGGCCAGGAAATACTCCTGGATATACATCAGGGAGAATGCGGGCATCACGCCTCGTCCAGAGCTTTAGTAGCCAAAGCATTCAGGCATGGGTTTTATTGGCCGACGGCATTAAAGGAGGCAAAAGAGTTAGTAGAAAAATGTAACGGTTTCCAGAGATACGCCAGCAAAATACATATGCCATCGTCCGAATTAAAGACAAAACCAATTACTTGGACATTTTCTGTATGGTGCTTGGATATGGTAGGCCCGTTCAGGCCAGCCCGAGGCGGAATGACTCACATTCTAGTCATGGTGGATAAATTCACAAAGTGGATCGAGGTAAAACCTATAAGAAAGTGTGATGGACAAACAGCAGTAAAATTCCTCAAAGATATTATCTTGAGATATGGTTATCCACACAGTGTTATTACAGACAATGGCACAAATTTTGCTGAAGGGGCCTTTGCTAGGTTCTGCCAAGAGAAACACATAAGACTACATATTGCCTCGGTGGCCCACCCAGCATCAAACGGGCAAGTAGAAAGATCAAATGGGTTGATATTGTCCGGAATAAAACCCCGGCTTGTTGAACCTCTGCAAAGGTCGGCAGGATGTTGGATCGAGGAACTATCGGCAGTACTGTGGAGCCTCAGAACTACACCAAACAGGTCAACAGGGTATACCCCATTTTTTCTGGTATATGGGGCAGAAGCTGTGCTTCCAGCCGACATAATGCATGATTCGCCATGAGTGACCCAATACACAACTGCTGAGGTAAATGAGATAGCTCGGCAAGACGATGTTGATTTGCTAGAAGAGGCCAGGGAATTGACATTATCAAGATCAACTATCTATCAGCAAGACCTCCGACGATATCACAGCAAGAAAGTCAATCCAAGAGTTTTTAAGGAAGGAGATTTGGTTCTTCGGCTAGTGCAGCGCACAGCCGGCATGCACAAACTATCACCCCATGGGAAGGACCATTCATCGTGAGTAAAGCATTGCACAATAATGCATATTACCTAATCGATGCTCAGTCACCAGAAAAGAACAAGGCAAACAAAGCAGGCGACGAATCAAAAAGACCGTGGAACATAGCTCTACTTCGCCCATTCTACACTTAGGATCTATATGTTGTATGTCGTAATATGACGCATGAAGTTGGAGTATCAAGCATGTATTGAACCTCGGCACCTCGAGCAGCGACTCGATGACTGCACAATGTTGTTAATATTTTTTAAGACTATGTGTTAAACCTCGGCACCTCGAGCAGCGACTCGAGGACTGCACAATGTTGTTTCTATTTTTTAAGACTATGTGTTAAACCTCGGCATCTCGAGAAGTGACTCGGGGACTGCACTGTGTTATTCCTTACTTTGAATTATGTGTTAAACCTCGGCACCTCGAGCAATGACTCGGGGACTGTATCGTGTTATCTCTTATTCCTGAATTATGTATTAAGTTTCAACACCTCGAGCATTGACACGAGGACTACACCGTATTATCCCTTATTTCGAATTATGCACTAAAACCTCGATATATCGAGCATTGACTCGGGGACTGCCCCGTGATCGTTTCTTGTTCTAAAAATGTGTATTAAAACTTCGGCACCTTGAGCGATAACTCGGGGACTACCCCGTAGTATTCTCTGCCTTAACCCATGAATTATATTTCGGCAACCCAGTTCGTAACTCGGGGACTGCCGTATGATCCAAGATAATTCTTTGAGCACACGCAAGAACTCGAAAACCCGAGTGATAACTCGGGGACTAGTCTGTATTACCCACTGTTTGTCGCCGGACACATAAAAGGTCCATAGCTCAGCTACAAACTCGGGGATTCCCCAGAATTGATGATCATAACTTGCAAGATATAATATAAACTTCTCTCAGTAATCAAAGGTCGCCAAAGCAAAGATATAAAGAAATGAGACTTGTTTAAACAAAGTAATAACGATTAGCATCACCCATGCCTCAGCGGCGAAAGGCAAAAAGGTTCGCACCACACCAACAGCCGGACGATTGTTTCACAGACATCATACGCCCAGCATACCAGGGACTGAAAATAACTTAAGAGGTTTTTGAATCCAAACAACAAAAAGGGCCATAGCACCCTTAAGGGGCAGCAGCATGATCAGGGGCATCGGGAATGGCTATCTCGGATGATGGAGGGGCGACCTTGGTCTCCTGTGCAGGGGTGTTTTCAGGAACTGGGCGCTCCGAGGTAGACGGTGCCTCAGCAAAAATTACTTCGCCTTCAACAGAAGCAACAATAGCCTCGGGAGAAAGCCTCGGCTGCTGAGAAACATTAGCTTGAGCTTGAGAGTGCCCAGTCCCTTTAGAAGATGATTGTGCGTCGTCATCCTCATCCGAGTTTACATTGGAGTTACGGGAGTTGTCCGAGTCACCCTCCGCCTCATCCTGATCGGCTGAATCATCATCAGAGGCATCTTCGACTTCGACATCATCCGCTGGATCGGGGAGAAAACTCGGCCCTTCAATCCAATTGTGCATGTCAGCGTACTCAACAAGTTGGAAGGCACGAGCATGGCAGCGAGCGACGAATTCTGGATCCTCAACCCAACGAGAGCCAGTGCACAAATTCATCAAGGTGTCGAGCGAAATGTCCTCGTACCAAGACAGAACGGTTGTAAGTGCCATATCAGCACTAGCCCTCCCATCAGATTCCCTCCAGAGATTTAACTAGGTCTGAGATGCCATTAATCTCTCCACAAGTATTTTGACCTCGTCAATATCAGGAGTTCCAGAAGTATTCGGCCAAAGAACATGGTAGGCCCGAATGGCTGCTTGCACCAGATCTCTGCCCATAATCTTCATTGGTCCAATAGCAGCGCCGACGGTAATCAAGAAGTCTTCCATTGAGTATTCTGGACTCGAATCTGCGGGGACACCTCGACACTGACGAGAAGAAATCACTGCCTTAGAGCTCACGGGTCTAGCTTCCGGAAAATGATCTACGCGAAATGAAAATATATCAGTTAAAAATAAGAAAGATAAGAAGATAACTCGGCCACGGTCGAAAACTTATGATGAATATAACTCAGCATTTTCTGCAGATCCTGGGTCCAGTCGGCTTTATTTTTCTCAAAGCGAGTGATTTCCTCGCCCATCATCCGGTTCTTCAGCTCGGCAGCATCGAGGAGTTCCTTGTCTTTCTGCAGTTGCAGGCTTAGTCGATTCTTTTCTTCAGAGAACTCCTGATCAACCTTTTCCAATTCGGATTTCTGCGAGAGTTTGAGAGACTCAACCTCGGCACGTAACCGGGTTATTTCATCATCCTTTTCTTTAAGCTGCGTCGAATGAGTGGCGGCTTGTTCTAAAAAATGGAGCATCATATCAGGCATGGATATGCATTCTTGCTGCGACGTTGCAAGTGTTTGTAACTCGGCTATACCAAAACCAGAAGGTTACAAGAAACCCAAGATAAGTCTCGAACGAAAATCAATAGACGAGAAGAATAACTAACCTTCCAGAGCTTTGACCTTCTTGGTAAGGCGGATATTAAGATTATTGATATTACCTGCATACCAGCAAAGAATGAATTAGCGCATCAAGTCGAAAATATTAAGAACTTAAGGAACAATACAAAGATTAATTAAGTTACTAGTTTTCTTCACCACGGGGAGAACTTTCTCATAAGTTTCTCTTCCAATTTTTTGTGTGCAAAGAGCAACCTCTGGAATTCGGCTGTCCGCCGATCATGGGCAACCTAAGTACCAAAATGAATTACACAGCTGGATATTCAAAGCTAATACATATCCGAATCAAGCAAAACTTAACTCGGATCTAGGTGGCTAGATATTCAAAGCTAAGACAGATCCGAATCAAGCAAAACTTAACTCGGATCTAGGTGGCTGGATATTTAAAGCCGAAATAGATCCGAATCAAGCAACGCTTAACTCCGATCTAGGTGGTTGGATATTCAAAGCTAAGACATATCCGAATCAAGCAAAACTTAACTCGGATCTAGGTGGCTGGATATTCAAAGCCGAAGTAGATCCAGATTCAACAACGCTTAATTCGGAATACGGATGAACCATGATCAATCCAAGTCTTACAAGAAATTTACTTAGCAAATAACGCATTTGAAGCCTAACAAAGCTTCCAAACGAACAACAAGTTATTCGGTTGCAAGCTTCGGGGACTAGTATATGTATACTATCATTTGAATAACAGACCAAATATCAACAAAAGCGCTTACCTCGTTCATCTTATCACTTTCAAGAACAATCTTAGCAGCCATATGCAAACGACTGCTGATGTCGGAAAGCTGAAATGGCTGATTACTCGGATTGCCCTCAAGCTGATCGGCGGCGTTCCAATTGTTGGCGTATTCCACCAAAGAGCCGAGGCTGTTCCCACTCTCAGTACGGGTCAGCACTTTACCTCGGACCCGTTGGGTAACCACCGCCGCCGCGGGACTCTTGTGGAGAGTAAGCTGAGTATCAGCGGCCGGGGTGACAACAGGCTTAGCAGAGGAAGCCCCCTTGCGGAGTGCATCAGCTATGTTGGGCTGAGAAGAGCTAGCCGGCCCCTTCTGAGATGCTGAAGGTTTGGTGACAACAACCTTCTTAGCCTTAGAAGAGGTGTCGGCAGGGGCAGCAACTTCGGCACTAGGAGTGGCATCCTTGAGGCATGAGGAACTATGGTGTCTAAGGGGGGCGAGATGGTGATATCCTCGGCTGGAGTTGGAGTAGCAACTGGAATTGTGGGGGTCGAAGGAATATCGGGGGAAACCGCAGTGGTCATAGCGGGGGCAACAAGCTCAACAGGATGATCTATTGGCGGAGTTATGTCGGCGTTAACGGTGGGAGCTGTGGGTACATCTCGCCGAGGCGAAGTCTGAGTCGGTGCAAGAGGAGAGTCAACACGAGAGGGACTAGGAGCCCGGGTATCTTCAGGGGGCGGAGGAGAAGGTGGCCGAGTTGTATGACTTGTCATACTCGGACCGCTTGGCTTGGCAGAGAGAGGAGCCCTGCAAAGGACAAAGAGTCGAATCAAAATACAGAAAGAGAGAAACAAGAAGTACAAATGAAGATAAACTCACCCAGTAACTCCGGGCATGGTTTTACGCCTCGGAATGTGCTGGGCAGATTTCTTCGTTCGCTTCTTGGGAGCAGCTTCAGAGGGATCTGCCAGAGCGATGCACTTCCTCGAGGTAGCAGGAGCTTGAGAGGCGATAGGCTCGGCGTCGTGCACCTGACCGGCCTGATTAGCTGGGAAAGTAGAAGTCGGAAATGCATAAGAGATAGGCATCACGGCGACTACCTCAAGAATTTGGACGTCGTCCGAGTCACCTTCATCCCCGTGGGCCAAGGTCTTGCCACGGGCGCGAGCCGGAGCAACATCCGACTTAGGAACAAACTCTTCCGAGTCAGGTTCCCCGTTGTCCGGGGTGTTCCGATCTGCGGTCCACGGAAGGGCCAGAACCTCGGCATCCTCGATCTTCTGCTCCGCAAACCTCTGCGAGAAAAGAAACAAAGTGGAGTTAGCAAAAGAAGTCGCAAACGCGATTTGGAAACAAACGCAAATGCGTAAATTTACCTCGGGAGGGGGATTCCCGCGAGTGAACGGCTTCAGCCCCCATGTCCAGTCCTCCGGCATATCAGTCTTGAAGATAGCTCGGACACGCTTGTAAATAAGATAGTCGTCGAGCTCAACCGTCGAAACTCGGTTGGGATCGAGAGGACCACTCATGTAACAAAGCTTGTGAGAGCGAAGCTGGAAAGGGCAGATTCGGCTGCTGACGAATGTGGTCATCAGATCCTCACCGCGGAGCCCAGCGCGGATCAACTCCTTGAGCCGAATCTCGAATGCCTCAGCCAAAGCATGGCTCTTCCTGGGATTGTAGTTCCAATTCTTCTTGGAAGGGGGGCCAATAGAAAAGGCAGGGAGCCGAATCTTGTCTTCTTTTCCAGTGTTCTTGACATAGAAAAATGATCTATGCCACTTCTTGCAAGACTCGAGGCCAGCGACACGAGGGAACTCGGATTTTCTTCGAGGTGTAATGGACGCGGCTCCACACTGAGTAAGGGATTTCTCAAAGGGGTGAAGAGACTTGTCCAGAACGAAATTAGATCGGATCTGGAAAAATTTAGACCAAACGGACACAGAGGGCCAGAGGCCGAAGTACCCCTCCGAGGCCGAGATATAAGCAGACAGGGAGGCGATAGCATTAGCCGGAAGGTGATGCGGCTGGAGGCCGAAGTAATCAAGGAATTCCCTAGCAAAATCGCTAAGGGGAAGGCCGAACCCACGAGCAAAGTGGGACATGAAAACAACGTATTCGCTGTCGTTGAGTACAGGAGAGGATTCGTTGGCGGGCAAGCGACAGCTTACCTCGGCAGGAATCTGACATGTCCTAATTAGCCACTCAATCTCACGACGAGTGACAGAGGAGCCCTGCCAAGATCCCCGCTCTGGACCGGACGCTACGTCGTCGTCTTCGACGAGCGCTCCGCTAAAAGAACTAGACATGAGCTCGCCGGAGGAATCGACGGAGGAGAAACTAGCGGCGGAGGAAGGCCTAGAAGCGCAGGGCCCCGTCGTGATTCTAAGAAAGCACGACGATGGAGCGAAAAGGAACCGCCGCAAGAAATCTAGAAAAGCAGAAGATGCGCCTAGGGAAGGAACCTAACGACATGACCATAGAAAAACTCACTGGCGGAGGCGCCGGAGCAAGCGCACGGCGGTGAGGTCGTCGGAGCAGAAGGACTGCAGCGTCGCCGTCGAGGAGATCGACAATGGCGCAGCCACCGGCGCACGAACAGAGGCACAGGTGCGAGAAGGAAGAAGAGGAACGGTGAGTGAAGGGGGAAACAAAATCCTCTAGCCCCGCACCCCTCCTTATAACCGCGCAGTCCTGGCGGTAGTGGGATCGTGCGTGCGCACGCTAACCGTGTAAAGCACGCGTGCGGCGGAACCGCTCGCAGCTGAGTGGAGCCACACCGAAGACCACACGACGCAGAAGAGGATCGGGCCCCCTGACCGATGCGATACTCAAGGTGTCACTGCGCCGACGCGACGGGCGCAGTAATCACTGTATCTTGTCAGTGGGCACTGTAGAGGAATAGAAAACTAGAGGAATAATGATGAGTGGTACACGTAGGACGAGGCGTGCTCAGGAAGCTGCGCAGATACCTCGGACAGAAAAAAGTAACTCGGAAATAAGGAGAGACGTATGTTGGGAAACAGATGTGGCCCGACCGAGGTTACCGGCAGGACCACACCAGCTTCGGGGACTAATGTTGGGGAGGTGACCCCGGATAGGGTCAAGACAGGGGAAGGATGAAAGGAGTTTCCCTTGTCATATGCCGAGTTACTGTTTATATCGGCCGAGTCATGTAAGAGTCGGCCGAGATAAGCAAGGCCATGACAGCTACGGAAGGAGTAACACCTTACCTGGCCGACATACGAGTTAAGTCGGCCGAGCGAGTCTGGATAACTTGAATGCAGGTAAAGGCCGAGCCGAGTTATGCGAGATGAGGCCGAGTAACACGAAGCTTGTAGGAGAAGGAGGTGCCTATAGTCAAACTCTAGTCATGGGCTAGGAGGAATCTGGACAGAGCCAAGCATAAAGGACAAGGAGCAGAGCAGCAGAAGGGCAGAAGAAGGTCACGGAGGTGACAGTCAGGGAGCCCGAGGCGCGCAGGTGGGGCTCTTTGGAACATTGTCGTCGATAGAAAGGGGACACGGAAAGAGGGTCGCCGGGTTACCATATTGGGACAAGCATATTCCTCGAATATGCTTGCCACGTCAGCCCTAGGAGGAACCAAGGCACCCCTTTATAAGGGGAGACGCGGGCTCCTGAGGGGGGATCGATTCATCCTACGCCATAAGGCTCGTGTAGTTGCTCTCTTCTTCCCGCAAACAGCTCAAGGAGCACTTGTAGTCCCAAAGAGGAGAAATAAAGATCTGCATGTTAGTCATTTGAGTGTAGAAATCACTACATCTTTCCTCCCCGGATCCCTCTAGCATCCATTGGCCTCATACTTTAGCCTACCCATGGCATCTGTCGTGCCACCACCACGACAGTGCTTATGGCGAAAGTGGAGGGAGTGCGTCCTCTGGTGCCATGGTCATTGCTTCACTAGAGGTGAGTGTGGCGTCCTGCTTGCCCGATGTTGCATTCAGAGCATGTGGATTTCTTTGTCCACTTCGAATCGGCGGACGATTGCGGGTGTGTGCTACATCGATCACCTTGCACCTGTTAAGTACATTACCTTTAATTTGGTGGTAATCTGATTTTCAAGGACACCGCTTGTAAATATCGTGAGATGTGTGGATGATTTTTGTGCTAAAACGTACTGCAAATAGAGACTAGCTTTGAAACTCATGTCGTGAGTGGTTAAAACGTGAATATTGTAGATATCAATATTTCTAGACCAACTTTTTTTTAACAGATTTCTGGACCAACTTAACTGCATGTTAAAAGATTATTGGTACAGCCTTGGTGGTAGTAAAAAAAGTGAATAAAACAATTATACTAGCAGCCACATGCAATGTAGTGTAACAGTCACATGCAGCATACTCTAACAATATGCGCTTATACTGCAGCAGCCATGGAGTGCCACTACGGGCGAGCGATGGACCTCAAGAGTGGTCCAACACTGCAATATAGGGCGCGTTTGATTGTTTGGCATTTTATTTTTCGTTTTTCTCACTTGGTCGGCTGAATGTTGTATGCTGCCAGATTTGGTTTGGGCAAAATTTGGCAGTTTGTTTGGTTTCCCATATTTAATTTTGGTATAATTTTAGACAGTTGTTTGATTGGCAACAAAACTGATTATAGCCGGTATGATGCAAAAATCAGTTTGTTTGATTTGGTCACCACTTCATAGATTGTGATGTTACCACATACTTTGTAAGCTGATTATGAAATAAATATAACAAATTAAACTAACAAGCAGCAGCAAATTAATACCCTAGCGCGGCGTTGACTGGAGGGCGAGCGTGCGACGAAGCAGACTGGGGTATGATGAGTATTCAGATCGAATCAGACTCACGGAACCTGGTGACTCTATGCAGGGAACAACCTTTGATCGTGCAACAGAAGGTGTCATTTACAGAGACCTGCACATCTTCATGCAGCTGTCTTTCAACATGGCATTTGGTCTGCCGGTACTTGTTCATGGAAGATTGTATAGAAGTAATTTGTGATACCTGGTTTCTAGACAGTTGGATCTTAAATCACGAACCGCAACTTGGTGTTGGTGGAGCAGATGAAAAGGATTCAGTATAGGAGAGACTCTCCACGTACTTGCTGGTAGCAGTTTTAGAACTCACTGGCTAATTAACATAGCAAGTAGTAGCCTGGTAGCATTGAGAGCAAGACGTAATATAGGAATTGAGAGCAAGACGTAATATAGGAACTCAGTTTTGATCTAAGAGACAGAGACGTTATTTGTTCAAAGGAACACATGTTTGGTCACTGGTACAATATAGGAATTGAGAGCAAGACGTAAATAGGACCCTATTTTAAAGTTCGGCACATGGCCCTGGATTTTTCCTTCAAAGTGACGCTTGGTATAGGTGTTCTGCCATAAGCCATAGGATGGTGGTCATCTCGCCACCACTGTTGAGCTTCTCGGCATGGGAATTCCTGCTGCACTTGTTGCCCGCGTATACGAGAATGTCCATCCACACTTCAAGGATAAGCTTCAGCGTGCCGCATGTGCCATCTCTCTCCTGCTCCAGCAGCTCCTTGGCTAGTCTCGCCACGTGAGTGAGACGAGGAGCAACGTAGCTCAACTCCGAGCTCTCGTACTTATCATACAAGTTGTTCGCGAGCTCATCTCTCTCGGCGGCTCTAGAACAACCAAAGCCAGGGCTGTCGTGCACGCGGAAAAGATCCTTTATCATATTGTTGTGTCTTCTCATGTACTTAGGATTAGCCACTCTCATGTTCACCAGTTTCTCGCAGGTTCGTAGGTATAACCATTTCTGGGGTTGGCCTGGTAGCATGTAGGGGCGATCCACCAGCAGGAACATCATGTAGTTGGATAGCACCGTGATGGCCTCCACACGCTCGGCCGCTTCCTTGGTCTTGGCTGTCTTGCTCTTGGCCAGGAAAACATCAGTGCCGATGTGCCAGATGATGATGCCCTCCTGGAACTCGACGCCGAGGGATTCTTTGAGAGTGCCTTCTTTGTACAACCCACGACGGTACAACGGGTCCTCGCCCCACTTCTTCCTGAGCATGCCCGTGTTGAACTCTCCCTCCTCGTACAACCGTTGCATATAAGTAGAGATATTTTTTCTCACCGGAATCGACAGTTTAACGGTCCCCGAGTAGTGCTTCCTGTCCCACCAACCGTTGGGTGCAACCAACTTTGCAAGCCTTCCGAGCAGAGGGCTGGTGACTAGTGTGTCAGCAGGGCGAGTGCAGAAGTGCAACATGTTGTACTGGCCGATGGTGTAGGACCACCTCCTTGATCTGTACCTGCTGGCACTAGCAGCGCCTCCCTTGACAAAATGGTGGAGGAACACAACCAGGCGCCGAAGCTTGTCCCAGCTCCCGTTGCACAGTGCTGTGTATTTAAGCCAGCGCCACCTAGTGCTGCTCAGAAACGCAAATGTCCATGATGACCCTAGTGCGTTCACGAGTGACGTCGTCTCCATGAACAAGGCCCCACCCAGCAAGAAGTAGGTGATGGCAATGTCGTCTCTATTGTAGCCATCCTTGGCAGTGAACTTGAACAGCACCAGCGAGGCGACGACGATGAGGGGCGAGACGAAGCGGACCAGGTAGCCAAGAAAGGTGTGGACCACGGACGCCTTAGTGTAGAGGACGTCATACATGAGGGAGAGCTCGACCTCCATGAGCGCCCATAGCTCGACTCTGTGCATCATGATGGTGGTGTACTCTTCGTGCCCTTGGGTGTCCTCTTCCGCCGTGTCCTCTTCGATCACGGAGGAATCGACCATGGCGCGCTTGCAGATGTGGAACAGCGAGTGCGCTCGTCGGAGGAGGAACTCCTCCTCCCCCGGCGCTTCGTCGGAGTGAGCGCGCTTGCAGATGTGGAAATGGTTGTGGGCGGCAGGTGGCTGCGTCTTGGCGGAGGCGCCGATGCTCTCCAGGGTGCCGCGCTTGAGCGCCCATGTCCTTTCCCCGTACTTGACGACGCCGAGGGAGAACATTAATACAGAGGCGAGCCAGAGAAAATTGTCGCCGGCGATGTTCTTGTAGATGAGGATATAGGCTGCTCCGGTGACCTGCACTAGGAGGGTCTGGAGGTGGCGAAGCCAGAGCTGGTTGTCCTGGAGCGCGTAGGCGGTGATGTTGTCCGGGCCGCCCAGATGCAGCAGGAGGAAGGGCGCCCAGAACACGACGAGCTGGTGCTCACGCATGATGTTGCTGAACGAGAGGTGACCAACGGCGTATATGGCAGTGGAGTCGGCCATGAGGTATGCTAGCCAGAGGAAGAACCTTCTAATGGGGGCATCTTCACGCCGGCGGATCCCGGCCAAGATGAAGAGGACGAACTGGAGCCCGAGGCTGAGGAGGACAATGATTTGCACCGACCGGTGGTTCCACAGCACCAACGGCCCTCTAGCCATATTGTAATCTCCTCGTGTTTGCACTTCTGCCGCACTGCCTGGAAATAATGAATGGATATGAATGAATTTTCACGATTCTGTTTCACATACGTACTAAACTTGGGATCCACCTAGCCAGTCCCATACAATCTGAAATAAACTAAACAAAAAATGCAAATGCATCGATAGTAACCATATCATACACTTGCTAATTCTCAGATGCCTAAATTTTACGAAATCTCACCCATCTAAACTTGCTCATCTCTAGTTCTCTACATTACGTGCACATTCATGCGAACTCCTGACAAATACTATAGTTTGTGTAACTAATGGCATCGACTGCAATGTTGCGTGTACATACCAACTGGGCCAGGAGTAATCTTGCAGCTAGCAGCACGCAGGTCCGAAATCGGTCGATGTTGTCCCTGAGATGTGGAGGCGGCCGGCGGCGCAGCAAGAGGTGTGGAGGAGCAGTGTGGATGGCAAGTCCATGAGCTATCCCAAGCCCATCTCCGATAGGGATAGCTGGATAGCCTTTCGTGGTTAATTTGTAGTTGTGCATATGCAGATGGACGCATCGAGAATTTAGTGCTAATTAAGCTGGCAGGGTCGATCCAGCATACTACTCCAGTGGGAGTAGGTAGTACATTTGTAGATGACACAAAGCTGGAATTATTAAGATTCTGTTGAGGAGGTAACTCCAGTGGGATCCCCTTGGCCAGAGCTGCGCTGGACCCGCATCACGCCGCTCTTTTCTGCATGATCTCATTTTCTACATGCATGTTACTGAACCACATGGACCTGTTTAATCTGCATGTGTGGCAGGACGTTCCAAGAGGAAGAGGTTCCGAGTTCACAGCCAAATAAATGATGGACCGTCGAGTACCATTAGGACAGTGTCGGTAGCCCACCACAAATAACCTGCCAATTGTGCGCAAAACAAACGCTCAACCCCGCGCATGGTACCACACCAATGGCTGCTATCGCTACTAGAAAACGTGTCTTTCATCGGAGCCCTCCGGAGCATTAGTCTCGGTTCCAACAGTTAGGATGCCGACAGTCTATAGTTGCGGTTCGAACGGGCCCTTTAGTTTCGATTCGTATTACCAACCGGGACCAAAGAGATGAAGGCATCATGGGAAACACCCATTAGTCTCGATGGTGTCTTCAACCAGGCTTAAAGATAGACCTTTAATCCTAACAAAAAAAAATTTGACGGGTTTTGTCACGATAGGAAAATGGACAAAAATCCTGCCGCTGAAGGAGAACGGCTGTCCAACCTTCTTGGTGGCTGGAGATCGTCTTTTCTAGTTTTGAAAGCATGCCACAAAATTATAAAAAACTCCAAAAATAAAATTCTTCAAACTATAGTTATATTAAGTGATTTAGTTGTTACGAAAAGTAACAGTTCACAAAAAAAAGTAACAAACATGAATTTTAACATATTGCCAAAAAATGTCATGAAAACTTCAAATGGCGATAATTTTTGCATACGATGTCAGAAAAAAACGTACAACCTATCAAAATGTGCGGAAAAAAAATTGGAGTTTGATTTCAATAGTCTTAGACCGTTTTGGATTCTTTTAGATTTTTAAATTTCAAAAAGTAAAAAAGTTATTTAAAATATTAATTTTTTTCCATATTTGGATTCCTCACAATTTTCATGATAATAATGGATATATTATTTGTCAAATTTCAATTTACAAATTTAAAGATATTATTTATGCCATATTAAATGAATAAGTGGCAAAAATTGAATAAAATATTATTTTAATTAATTTTTTACTTTCATTGGATTAAAATATTATTATTACTTATTTATTGTTATTTGCTTAAATATTTGTTTGTAATTTCAGAAAATAAATACGTGTGACATATTGATATGAGCTAATAAGATTGGTATGATAGTCTTGACAACAAGGTACAAATGGCTTCGCGCAAGGACATTCTGATAGAACGGAGAAACTAAGCGTGCTAAGGGTGGAGTAGTGCTAAGATGGCCGACCGAAAAGTTTGACCATGAATGTAATTTAACCTAAGATAAATTATAGTTAGTGTTAAAAAGGATTCAAGTGAGAGAGAGTGAGATTAACGAGTCAAACAATTCAAAAGTTCAAAAAAAATTGAAAAAAAAATCTCTAGTCCCGGTTACAAACTGGGACTAAAGGTCTCACGCTCTACCGCGGCCCCGAGAGGGCCTTTAGTCCCGGTTTGTGGCACAACCGAGACTAAAGGGGGGGAACTTTTAGTCCCAATTTCGTAGTCCTGGTTGGACAACCGGAACTAAAGGTTCTTATAAACCTGGACAAAAGGTCCGTTTTCTACGAGTGTACATTATGGGCCTGTTTTGTTGCCCATGGTGGTGTTTTCTGCACCCAGCCGAAAGAAATAAGCACGTTTGGTGTATCGTGGCGTTTCAAGGACTTGGCTGGCACAGGTCTTAAAGCATCCCAACTCCTGGCTCTAGAGAAACACCGAGATCGAATGATTCCACATGGATAGGATCTGACGAGCGCAAGGAGAGTAATGGCATGCATAGAGGCAGCACGGAGATGACGGGATACCAAAACATTGTAGTGTGGTATGGCGTGAAAAGTAGCCTCACCTACCTCTTATGCTATCACCACCCGAGGGAAGACAAATCCATCCCATTTTCCTCTTGGGCGATAGTGGTAGCGGTGATTTAGATCGCACCAGCCTCACCTACCTCTTATGATTAGGTCTTTTTAGTTATGAAGTATCTGTTATAAAATCTAAACTGTGTGCTGCAAAGTTACCTTAGCAATCTTACTTAAGTTTTTTTGTATTGTTTCGTCTAAAAATCAAGGCCCGTTACAAATATGTGACCATTTTTTTGGCATTGTGCTCTACTACACATGTTGATCAGACCTGCATGTCGAGTCACGTATTTGGCTACTGTTTATGATAGAATTCTGGATCTGGAGATGCTGCGTGTATAGGTCTGTTGTTGTCGTTTCTATGCATATTCCTTTTCGTAATTCTAGTGACATATTTTTTGTTTATATATGCCAATCTCCAAGATGCGTACCTCGTATTTTTGGTTTCAGACAGTATTTTTGTTTATATCGGTGCAGTTGTAACAACAATACACATCCACAGATGGCATCTATTCCCTCGCCAAGCGACTGCTTCGTCGCCACTGCGTTTCGGATCAGTTGGTGCTCTGCTGTTGTGGCCTCCCTCGTATCGCACGAGGTGGTAGGCCTAGTCGTCCCTCCCTCGGCTTCTACTACCTCCTGGGCTCCCGCTGTCAGGCGATGGTGGTGAATTCACTATGCCACAAACGTACGTGGCAGAGGTGGCCTTGTTCTACTTTGTGTTTTTGGTAAGTCATTGGTTTTGCTGAACAACCCCTGCCGGCTGGCCGGTCCCGAGGCTGCTCCACACCCGAGAAAGAAGACTAGAGTCGAAGGCACACAAGATTACACAAGAAATTAACATAGGGAACAGGGAGAAGCTTTATTGATCTGTCTCTGGTAAAGTCACGTACAATGATTGCTCCTCTATTTATAGAGTAAAGGGGATATGATACCCACATGGGCTAACCCTAGCCTGGTAGAGGCCACACCGAATGGGCCTCTACCGGCCCAGTTTCCCAACATTCCCCCTAGGTATCTTATCTGTATAACCATGGCTCAAAACTCTGAAAAATCCAGTGGGAAAAATATGGAGAAACGCACATGGTATACTTCTTGCTATGTTGCACGAAATGCCTCATTAAAAACCTCATGTGAGAAACTTCATAAAAACTCACTAAGGAAAAATGAGTACAATTCACTTAACTATAAAGTTAAGCACTCAATCATCGGGATCAAGATTTCAGCGATGAGTTTGTGAAGATTCTCCCCCTGAACCTTGCATCTCCCTAAGTCTCATCATGCCGATCCCACGGACACATTTTTCGAAAGAAGATGCTGGCAATGATTTAATGAACAAATCAGCGAGATTTTCACACGACTTAGTATGCAAGACTTTCACTTCGTTCAACCTTTGCAGTTCATGTGCATAAAAGAACTTGGGGTTTATATGCTTTGTGAGATTACTCTTCACGTAACCCGTCTGGACTTGTGCAACACAAGCAGCATTATCTTCATAGATAATTGTTGGGGTTTGTACGGTGTTCAGTCCACATGACATCTGGATGTGGCTGACTACTAGTCGAAGCCATACACATTCTCGTGATGCTTCATATAATGCTATGATTTCCGAATGGTTCGTCGAAGTTGACATAAGAGTTTGCTTAGACGATTTCCAGGAAATCGCTGTTCCACCACAAAGGAAAACATATCTAGTCTGCGACTTGGATATGTGCGGGTCCGAAAGGTACCCAGCATCTGCATAGCCTACAACAGATAGGTCTTGGTTCTTTTGGTAAAACAAGCCAAGATCCTTGGTCCCTTGTATGTACCTAAAAATGTCCTTAACGCCTTTCCAATGCCTCTTGGTAGGCTCAGAACTATACCTAGCAAGCAGATTAACGGCGAATGCAATATCCGGCCGTGTATAATTTGCGAGGTACATAAGTGCGCCAACTGCACTTAAGTAGGGGAATTCCGGTCCCAGAATTTCCTCTCCCTCTTCTTTAGGCCTGAACGGGTCCTTGTCTTGCTGCAAAGATCTTCGACCATCGGGGTCTTAGAAGGATATGCCTTTTCAAACCCAAATCGTTCCAACACCTTCTGGGTGTAGGCCGACTGGTGAACCAAAATCCCAGCAGGGGAATGCTCAAGTTGCAGACTCAGGCAGAACTTGGTTTTGCCTAAGTCTTTCATCTCGAATTCTGACATCAGGTAGGAACTCGCTTCCTCAATATCGTCAGGTGTACCGATTATATTCAAATCGTCCACGTACACCGAGATAATACAGAAACCATCCTGGGATCTCCATATAAAAACACATGGGCAATCTTCATTGCTCGTGTAGCCCTTCTGGTGAAGGAAATCGCTTAAACGATTATACCACATCCTACCTGACTGTTTTAGTCCATACAGTGACTTGTTAAGCTGAACACTGTATAAGCTCTTGTTTGCTCTATCCTGGTTCGGGATAGGGATACCTTCTGGTACTTTCATGTATATGTCCGAATCCAGGTTACCATATAGGTAAGCGGTGACAACATCCATCAGTTTCATTTTTAAGTCCATGTTTACTGTCATTGAGATCAAGTATCTAAAGGTAATTCCATCCATGACCGGGGAGTAAGTTTCCTCAAAGTCGACACCTGGTAGCTGAGTGAAACCTTGAGCAACGATCCTTGCTTTGTACCTTACTACTTCATTATTCTCGTTTCTCTTTCGAACAAAAACCCACTTATGGCCAACGGGACGAATGTGGGGAGGAGTTAGACAAAAAGGTCCAAATACCTCTCTTTTGTTTAACGATAATAATTCAGCAGTGATTGCCTTCTGCCAATCTTTCCAATCCGACATTTTCTTACAATCAGCGAGGGTGTTAGGCTCAGGGTCAAGATCTATGATTGAGGCAATTTTCTTGCCAAAATTAATGTTGACATTTGCCATGGCTCGGTTGTATGACTCGCCCGAATTAACATAGTTAATGGCCATTTCGTCATGGAGTGCATCAGGCACATCCTCTTACTCCACCGGATTTCCCAATCCAGGGGCTAGGTCCTTTAGTTTTCCCGCTCCAATGTGTGCGCACACAACTTCGCTGGGTATTTCCGATATAGGAAAATTCAAGTCCGGAATTTCGTGCACTGAAATATCCGTACTTGTGCCAGGTCTCAACTGGCTCCCCTCAACAGGGGGGACTGTAATAAATCTCTCTTATCCTTTTTTTTTCGAGCGTCCTCAGGTACTTGGGATTTGAGAAACCGGATTCCGCGTCCTCTTAGGCCTTGGAACGGGAGCGGATATACCATCATTTTTCTTCGGTATTTCAACCCTTTCCGATGCATTGCGTGCATGCACATGCGACTTTGTCACAATATTTAAATCACTAAAATGATCAGGCAGTTGATTCGCTAGGGAGTGCAAATCTAGTATCTTTTGGACTTCTCTATTAGACTCAACAGTGCGCGGGTCATGAGCGTGGATCCCCGTGGCTTTCCACATGATTTCTCGACTTTTGTCATCCAGGGGTTGATTACCTCCCCCCAAAGTCGAAAAAAGATCCTCGTCAAAAATGCAGTCAGCAAAACGGGCCGTGTGACAGTCACCTGTTAAGGGGTCCAAGAACCTGATTATGGACACAGTCTCATAACCAACGTATATCCCCGACTTACGGAGCGGTCTCATTGCTGATCGCTGGGGTGGTGGTATAGGTACATATACCTGGCAGCCGAACCTACGTAGGTGGGAAATTTTCGGTGCCGACCCTTGCGCAAGTTGGATAGGAGAGTGGATGTTGTAGACCGATGGTCGAAAGTTGATGAGATTAGCGGCGTGTAACACAGCGTGTCCCCAACATGTAGTTGGTAAATTACAACCCTGAAGGAGTGGTCTGGCAATGAATTTAATCCTTTTAATCAATGCCTCCGCAAGTCCATTTTGAGTGTGGACATGCGGTACAGAGTGCTCAAGTTTGATTCCTGTTGCCATGCAATAATCATCGAATGCCTTTGAAGTAAATTCTCTGGCATTGTCCATTCGAATAGACTTTAAACGATAATCAGGAAATTTATTCCTTATTTATATGATCTGAGAGATCTACTTTGCAAAAGCATGGTTCCTTGTTGACAGCAGGCAAACATTGGACCATTTAGAGGAAGCATCGATGAGCACCATGAAGTACCGAAACGGCCCTGAGAGGGGCTGAATTGGACCACATATATCCCCTTGTATACGTTCCAAGAACGCGGGGAGTTCATCCTTCACCTTTAGGGGGGACGGTCTAATGATCAATTTCCCCGTAGCGCATGCGGAGCACACGAAATCATTGGGATTCGGGAAAATTTTCACATTAACATTATGACCATTCGAGTTGTTAATTATACTTCTCATCATCCTAAGACCGGGGTGGCCTAACCTATCATGCCAAAGGCAGAATAGTTCAGAGCTTCTAAAGACAGTCTTAAGGGTAGTGTAAATAGGTGGTGCTACTATCTTAGTGTAGTACAACCCAGTAGCTAAATGAAGGGAGTCTTTCGACAACATGTTTACCATTTTCGTCGCGCTTGGTAATGAGTAGGAACTCCTTTCCATTCTCATCATCATCGGTTTCTACATGGAAACCATTTGCGCGGATGTCTCTAAAACTCAAGAGAGTACGAGTCGACTCCGGATACAACAATGCCTCTTCAATGATCAGAGTTGTTCCATTTGGGAGTATGATAGTTGCTCTTCCGGAGCCAACTACATTTGGACCGCAGCCGACGATCGTCATTATGTTACCGGGGTTTTTGGTAATAGACTCAAAGTACTTTGTTTCTCTCAAGATGGTATTTGTGGTGCCGCTATCAGCAAGGCACGTTTCCTCCATTTGGGCGCCACACGCGTTCTAAAATATAGTGCCTAATTAATATAATGGAGCGAGGAAGATGCTACATCAAGTAAGTAAAACACATAAACATTTCAGAACATAACACAACCAAATAATGGAATAAATGAATGAAATAAATGTCTCCAATCGCCGGAAACAAATAAATGTTTTGCTCTCATAGAGCTTACAACCATATCGAAGAATTGTATCAGATTATTTGCGAAAAGAAAGCATAACAACAAAAAGGAGCTCAGGTGGATTCTGCAAAGAAACCATCAATCTCGACTGCTATCTCAAGATCGTTGACTTTCTCTTTGTTGGCTATCATCATCGAGGCAGCAGAAATGTCTAGCTAGGGCGGAGGGGGCACGGCGTGCTCAACCTCCATGGGCACAGTGGCGTTCGTGGGAACCGCCAAAGGTGCTGCCACATGTGCTACGTCCTGCACCACTACGGGTGCGACGTTGTGCACGGTCGCCGCTTCGGGCGCCAGTGGTGCCTCAACCTGGACGAGGTGCGCCTCGCGCGCCTTCTTGTTGGCCTTGAACGCGTCCACGACGTGCTTAGGGGCCAAACACTGCCTGGAGAAGTGAGTCTTGGAGCCACAGCGGAAGCAGACCTGGGGCCTTGCCTCCCCCTTGCCCGCCTTGCGTTGCTTGGCCGGGTTGGAGGAGTTGGGGCCCTTCTTGCCCTTCTTGCCTCGCCTCTTGTGGATGGGCTTGTGCACCTTGCCGGCATTAACCTCATGACTTGGGCCCCCCGCGAAGGGTTGCGCGGAGAAGTTCTTTTTCAGAACATTATCCTGTGCCTCGGCCACCTGGAGAGCATAAATAAGCGCTGCATATTCCGTAAATCCGTCCTGGCGAAAGTTTCGCGAGGACTGGATGTTGTCCAGGTGGAATGTGGAGAGAGTTTTGTCTATCTTCTGCTGATCTGTGGTACTGGTCCCACACAGCTGAAGAATGGTACAAATCCGGTGTAACCTGGAGTTGTACTCTCCCACGGTCTTGAAGTCCGCAAACCTCAGACGAATCCAATCTGCCTCCGCCTGTGGCTGAATGGTGTACTTAAGCCTAGAGAACTGCTTGTTGAGGGCGGTCCAAAGGGCAGAAGCACTCCGTTTTGCCATGTGCTCGTTCTTGGGAGTCTCACACATGTGATGGCGGAGGAAATGCAGGGCTTTGGCGTTGTCCGCCGGGATGGTGGTGCTGGGGGCCGTCGGGGTCCCCGCAATCAGCGCATCCTTGATGCATCGGCCCTCGAGGACGATCTTAACGTCCGAGGCCCAAGTCAGGTAGTTAAGCCCATCCTGAGTCAACTCCGGGAACTCGCGGCTGACGATTCCGGTCATCTGCAATTTATGCAAAGTGTGTAAGATTACAGTAGGTAATCGGTTGCATAAATGTGATAATCGATACAATAATTTAAATATGTTGGCGTTTCAAAATTAAAAACGGTACATGCTAACTATGTAATTCGAAGAATTAAAAGTATAAGAACATTTAAGTACTGCAGAAAACATAGTGTAAAAACATGTACAAAGAAATAATATAGTGGGCGTGTGCTAAACATGTAAAACGGTCCGAAAAATAAATTTCCGAAGCTATTTTTATGTATGTACGCGTTTTTTTTAGATCGGCAGGAGGCCAAAAACTGGGGCAAAATGGGCCGAAAACAGCCCAACCACTCGGGCTCCGCATGGGCCAGCCCATCCCACCACGTCCCTGCCCGCGCACGGCGGCGACGGCGGCGACCAGCAGCAGCGAGCGTGGTCAGCCGGCGGCAACAGCACGCGGTGTATGCGTGCAAAGCCAGCAGCAGCAGCGTGCACGCATGCATGCATAGCAAGCCGCAGCGCACGAGGCCAGCGGTAGGCCAGCAGCAGCACAGCTGCATGCATCGCATGCAAGAGGCCAGCAGCGGCGCGCGGCCATGGCGGCCAGCAGTGACGCGTGGCGCGGGCGCGGCCAACAGTAGCGCGCGAGACCATGGCTGCCAGCAGCGGCACTCGGCGTGGGCGTGGTCGGCATAGCGGCGGCGGCCGGCAGCAGCGCGTGGCCATGGCGGCCAGTAGTGACGTGTGGCGCGGGCGCGGCCAACAGTAGCGCGCGAGACTATGGCTGCCAGTAGCGGCACTCGGCGTGGGCGCGGCCGGCGAGCGGCGGCGGCGGCAGGCAGCTGTGCATGCGCGCGGGCGCGCCGTCGGCGAGCGGCGCGGCCAGCAGGGCCTCCCGGTGGCCGGCAGCAGCGTGCGGCGCGGGCGCGCGGCCTGGGCTGCGAGGCACGGTCGACCCGGCAACGAGCACCGTCGCGGCGGCAGGCAGCTGTGCATGCGCGCGGGCGCGCCATCGGCGAGCGACGCGGCCAGCAGGGCCTCCCGGCGGCCGGTAGCAGCGTGCGGCGCGGGCGCGGCCTGGGCTGCGAGGCACGACGGCGGCAGGCGCGTACGCAGCGGGCGCAGGCGGCAAGCGCGCGACGGTGACCAGTAGCGGTGCACGCAGGCGCGGATGTCGGGGCTCGGCCAGCGGGGCCGGCGGTGCGGCGGCATGGCCAGCAGGGCACGTCGGCCTCCCGTGTGTCAACAGCCTCGCGTGCGTGCGTGCAGTGCGTGTGCAGCAATGGTAGTGCACGTACTTGCCTAGATTTGCCCAGATCGGAAAAAGAAAACGACAATCGGAAAAAATTGTATAAGTATCGCGATTAACCAAAACTGGTAGTCGCGGCGGTACAGATCATCTAGATCTGAAGTATCGACTCTTTAAAATGTAGTCAACAAATCTTCACATCTGAGAGTATCGACATTGTTCGGCGACATCACGTCTGCTCGACTCTCGGGGAGAAATCCACACAGTAGATGGAATCAGATGTACGATCTAAACGCAAAAATTGAAAGGAAATCGAATGACGAATCCATTTTTGCGGTCAATTTCGGATTACCTTCAACGAAAGTCTGCGTGATGCAGGCTCGACGGTGGCTTGACAGAGACTCGACGGAGAGACACATGCTGATAACATGTTGAACAACCCCTGCCGGCTGGCCGGTCCCGAGGCTGCTCCACACCCGAGAAAGAAGACTAGAGTCAAAGGCACACAAAATTACACAAGAAATTGACACAGGGAACAGGAAGAAGCTTTATTGATCTGTCTCTGGTAAAGTCACGTACAATAATTGCTCCTTTATTTATAGACTAAAGGGGATAGGATATTCACATGGGCTAACCCTAGCCTGGTAGAAGCCACACCGAATGGGCCTCTACCGGCCCAGTTCCCCAACAGGTTTCCTTTATTTCTCATGTAATCCGTGGGCATTCGCTTCCACCGAACCGGATGGTTCGGTGCCTCGGTCATATGACTATTTCTGTTATCAGAAACTGAGGACCGATCGGTGTGTAATCTATCTACTAATTTACACACAGGTAGGTTCGTCCGTCTTCTGACTTTTCGTTCCGATTTTTATTTTCCTATTTTACCCCTGCCACTTCGAAGAAACTACACGGCCTGCCACCGCCAAGAAAAACTGAAGGATTCCGGAGCTGCCGTACGGTTCCCTCCCACCCCGCGCCGCCCCCTCTTCTCCTACGCTCGCTTGCGGCTGTGGATGGAGCAGTCGGCTCCATGGCCAACGCCGCCACATCTGCTTGGCGTACCGTTCCCTCCCTCCCCGCGCCGCACCCTCTTGCTCTCCTGTGCTGGCTTGCGGCCGTGGATGGAGAGGTCGGCTCCGTGGGAAACACTGCCACATCTCCTTGGATCTCAAGCACGCGCGCTGGTTCTGGCCGCCGACCGCCATGTCCAACCTCAACTCAAAGTTGAGGCAATTTTCCATTCGCCGTGGTGTATTCCCTTGCTTGCCTCACGCCTTCCCGACTTTCTCCATGCCGCCAGGACGCCCCCACCAACCGCTGCCGTCGAGGTCGAAAGTTGCAGTACCGCTCGACCGGGCGCAAGCGGGCACAGCCGCAACACTTGCCGATGCTTAAGGTTGAGGAGGCCAGGACGTGAGCGGGCACGAACGAGTGATGCAAGGCCGGTGGCTGGTGAGGTTCAGACACGAAGAAGGCGAACTATCTGCTCCTTCCTCCTGGGCTTCATGGGATCTCAAACTCCAAAGTGATACAAACAAAAACAGCCACAGGAAGGGATGAATTGGTGAGTTTAGGCTTCGATTTTGAAGACTGCTGGATGTGTTGTCGATTGTGAAAACTGATACCGTAAGAAATTATTTGGGGAAAAGAGGATGTAGCGTAAGGAAAAGTGTAGCATCATGTCGGAGGCGTGGTTTAGGATGCGGTCGAGGTCCACGTGCGTCGCGCGGCCGTGAAGCTCTTCCTTGACCCTTATCGATTTGAACAGGAAAAGACAAAGGATGTGCCGCTGCAGCTCCTTGCGTTGTTTTGCTCTGCTTCAAGTCAGGTGCGTCTCCTTGCATTGCTCTACTTCAGTCCTCTCCTCTTCTTTACTGAATTCTGAATTGTTCTGTATAATTGATGCTGAATCTATGAATTTCTGACGAAAACCTCTAAATTTCTAATGCGCAGACCTGGTGAACAACGTGGATACCATCGCGAGGCATTGCAAGCGGAGCGGACATAAGCCTGATTAGTTTGTATGGTGTGGGCTTTCGCTGCACGATGCATGAAGCTCCCGACCCATCGCCCTGCTGCTGCTGCTATGCGCCATGCCAAATCTGACTTAGGTTTGCTATTCGATTGAACAATATTGTTGCTACTGTTCTAGAAAAGTAAACAAAAGAAATAGAGAAAGAATAGTCGGTGGGGAAAGGATAAGAGAAAAACGATTGGAACAGGGGATGCTGCGTGCTTCGTTCCTTCTTCGTTCCTAGAAGCAGCTGATTATCAGCTGATTATGTGATTTGTCTGTATGGTTAGCTGATGCCCGCGCTAACTTGGTGCGTGTATATACTCTTCTTTCATTGCTACATACTGCTGCCGTTGTGAGAAATGTGGATATTTTCAAACCATAGTTAATTGGAACGTGTTCCTCATCTCGATGATACACAAATAGATTATTAGGAGTAATAGAAAAGAGAATTTGTGCATTTAAAGAATATTTAGATAGTATGGATATGAAATTTAGTATCAACCAAGTGGAGACGAATTGGGTAAAAAAAAGGAACTCTAGCAAAATGCATTCACCGGTGTCATACGTGGGTGGGAAGCAAAATTCAGAGAATTCAACTCCACGACGTGGATAGACTATGTTTTTTATTATTGTTATATTATGTTTTGTTTATTATATATAAATAATAAAATTTAAATCCATTGCAACGCACGGACATTCATCTAGTATTTAATAGAACGGCTTGGGTGATCAGAGTTTTCGGTTCCATCATCGGTTTGTACCGAAAAGACTGAAGTGGGCATCTAAGGGACAATACAGTGGGCCCATATTTTCTACTACTAGGCTTTGTATAGATTTAGCAGGCCACCATCAGCCAGCCCTCGGGCGTTATGCCTGGTATATGCGATTCCAAGGCCGGCAGTTTTTTTTGGCGTCCAAGGCCTCTATGTGGTTCCACGGCGTCGGCGTCGGCGTCGCCGCCGCTCCTTAGCCTACCGCTGCCGATCGTGGGAATCCGCTCTGTCGTTAGACGCTACCGTCCTCGTGGCTCCTCGCCGATGAACCGGCGGCGGGTTGCCGTCGCTTTGGCCGGCTGCCGGATTTCTCTGTATCAACACCATCAGGTACGCGTGTTGTCCAGATTGCTAGAAGCTCGTGCAGATCCTATTAGATTGGCTTGATTAGTTGTCCATGAACGATCTAGCTAGCTTTAATTGTTACGTTCCTGTAGTGTAGTAGCTATACAAGTATTTGGTCTGCCAGTACTCGTTCATGAAAGATTTTGCGTAGAAGTAATTTATGTTACCTCGTATCGATTGTTGCTAGACTAGACGGTTGGATCTTAAATCACGGACAGCAACTTGGTGGTGTTGGTGGAGCAGATGAGAAGGATTCAGTATAGGAGAGACTCTCCAGTCTCCACCTATTTGTTTGTAGCAGTTTTAGAACATCACCGGCTAATGGATGTGTCAGGAATATGCAACATGTATTTCTCTGAAAGCCAAATGCCACAATATATAGTACATGTACATGTGTGAATATGCACGAAGCCCCTAACATATGGGAAAACTATAATATACAAATATACATCTAACACCCCCTCAAACTCATGGTGGATCCACAACACTGAGTTTGGAGAGTAAGAAATCATGCTGCGCTCTGGTCTGTGTCTTCGTGAAGAAATCCACCAACTGTAAGTCTGAAGGCACATACTAAAGCGCAACAACCCGAGCCTGCACCTGAGGAGGCGCATAGAAAGCATCAACACCAATATGCTTGGTAAGCTCATGCTTGACCGGATCACGTGCAACACTAATAGCACCTGTACTGTCAGACAAAACCAAAGTGGGTGTGGTAATAGAGACCCAAAATCCGCCAGTAACCACCGTAACCAAGTCACCTCAGCAGTCAACAAGGTCATAGCACGCAACTCAGCCTCAACACTCGAACGGGAAACCGCTGTCTGTTTCTTCGTCTTCCAAGCAATGAGCGAACCACCAAGAAACACACAGTAAGCAGAAAGTGAACGGTGATCCGAAGAATCACTCGCCCACGTAGCGTCCGAATAGCACTGAAGCTGGAGGGAGCTGGAACGAGGAAAGAAAAGGCGACGAGTGATCGTACCACGAAGGTAACGAAGAACACGGAAAAGGTGACTATAGTGAACAGTGGTAGGAGCAGAAACAAACTGACTCAGAATATGAACAGGATAAGAGATATCAGAACGAGTGACAGCAAGATAAACAAGACTCCCAACAAGATGACGATAACGCGTCAGATCAGAAAGAGGATCACCATCAGTAGGTTAAAGCTTAACATTAAGCTCCATAGGGGTCTCAACAGTGCGCTCATCCCAAGAGCAGCACGAGCAAGAAGATCCTGAATATACTTTTCCTGAGAGATGTAAAAGCGAGGAGCAAGAAGAACATAGCAAACACAACCAAACAGGCGAAGCATGGAGTAGTCTGGAGACTGTCCAGATAGGCGCACAAGAGGGATACCACCCTGCAGAGCGGCAAAAGGCTGAATATTTATGAGGTAAGTAGACGTAGCAACAGCCTCAGCCCAGAAATGCGGCGGAAGAGAAGAAGCAATCATCATGGCACGAGTGGTCTCAAGAAGATGACAATGCTTACGCTCAGCAACGCCATTATGGGCATGAGCGCCAGGACAAGAGAACTGAGCAAGGGTGCCCTGCTCAGCAAGAACACCTCGCAACATCTGGGAGATGCACTCACCAGCAGAATCAGCACGAAACACACGAATGGGGTAGAATATTAAGTACGGACCATGGCCGCAAAACGCTGATATATGGAGAGCACCTCACTGCGAGAGCACATAAAATACAACCAAGTGTACCGAGAAAAATCATCGATGAATAAAATATAGTAGCGGTGGCCCCCTTTCGAAGCGAAAGGAGCCGGACCCCAAACATCGGAATGAACTAAATCAAAAGGTCGCTGAGATACAGACGCGCTAGTAGGATAGGGAAGTTGAATCTGTTTACCCAACCTACAGCCCTGACAATGTAAAGACCCATCTCCTGAGATAGACCCCAGAAGACCACGATGAACTAATGACGACAGGCGAGAGTCACAAAGGTGACCAAGACGATGATGCCACTGCTGAAAGGAGCTGGTAGCAGAGGCGACGACCGGAAAAGAACTGGCAGATGAAGTGGCAGCGGAAGGAACACGAAGCCAGTCTAACTTCCAAAGTCCTGAAGAGTCACGGCTGCGAAGGCCAGCTCCAACCAGGGCCTGTGTGCGACGGTCCTGGACAACACAAGAATCAGCATCAAGAATGACGCGATAACCAAAGTCAATAAGCTGGCTAGCAGAGAACAGATTCATCTTAAGAAGAGGGACATGAGAAATATCAGGAACAGAAAAAGAAGAAGTAGAAAGAGTGCCCCGACTAGAAACAGGAAGAGAAGTACCATCAGCCGTGAAAACACGGACATGAGAAGGGAGAGAACGAAGAGCGGACAGAAAAGAAGACTCAGAGGTCATATGAAAGGAAGCTCTAGAATCCAGATACCACGGGGACGTACCTGACTGTGTAGAGGGTGTGGTCGCGCAGTGCCAGAAGAATCAGTCACAGAACCAGCAGTACCTGTCGAAGAAGAGCCTGTAGCAGCATGCAGACCACGAAGACTCCTGATAATGTCCTGACCGGAGAGAGGAACTGTTGAAGAGCCGGAAGGAGCCGACTGCCCACAAGCCTGGTGCTGCTGATGTAAACTGGGATCCCGTGTATAACAGGTGGCCCAAGTGTGGCCATCCTTGTTACAGTAAGAGCAGTGACGAAGAGAACCACGGCGATCCTGACCACGAGCCTGTTGGTACTGACTCTGACCCTGAGACTGAGACTGCTGGTACTTTCCCTGAGACTGCTGGTGCTAACTCTGACCCTGACCTGGAGGAGTGGGTAGTATCGGCGGAGGTACAGAGGACCGCGGGTGAGTCGAGGGAGCAGACGGCATAGGAGGACCACGAGTAGCAAGCACGGATGGAACCGCAAGAAGACCAGCACCACGAAGACGGGTCTCCTCAGCCCGAAACTCAGACAACACCTCAGAGAGCGGAACACGACCACGAGCATTCAGCTGAGCACGCCGGGGCTCAAACTCCTAGCGGAGCCGAGAAAAAAACTCATAGATGCGATGAAACTCCAAATCCGAGCGCACAATCTGGCAGCACGAGCATGTGCCACACACAACAGTACGAAGAGAATCAAGCTGACGCCAGATAGCAGCACTCTGAGTATAGAACTCATCAATAGTGGAATCACCCTGCTGAAGAGCATGCTCCTGGCGAACCACATACAGGTAAAGGGCATCCCCAGACGGCTGATAGCGCTGCCGAAGATGTGCCCACTGAGCAGCAACAGTAGGGAGACTCATGAACTCAGCAGCATACTAGGGCAGAACACTGGAGGTGAGGACAGCAGCAGCACGAGCATCCTCATCAACCCACTGAGTGTAGGCAGTCAGATCATGATGATAGGCCTCGAGATCAGAAGAGTACTGCTTGAACTTCAGGTCATAGGCAGCAACAGCACAGTCATCGGCTCTCTGAGAAGCATCTTTGGCCTCCGGAGAAGCATCAGGGCCGAGGACAATCGGTGTCGGCGGAAGAGGAGCGACAGGAGCAGGGGGAACGGCGGACAGGAGACCTCGCCGGAGAGCACACCCCAGAGACGGAGACCGAGCATGTGAACGCGCATAAAGGCCACGAAATGAGGGTAATTCGTGCCATCGAAGATCACCGGGCAGCGAGGAATCGCCACATAACCCGATGGGAAAGACATATCTCTCTCAATTTTTTTTGTTTTCGGTCAACGCTCAATCGATCTCGATCAAACAGACCAGCTGAAGGCCGACGGGGTCAGAGACGCGGGTCGGCGAGAGCAGGGACGAGCGTCGGAGGAGTAGAGGCGGCGGCCGGGGGCGGGGCCGAGTGGAGGCGGTGGCCGGCGGCGGGGCCTAGTGGAGGCGGTGGCCGGCGGCGAGAAGCAGTCGCGCAGCAGAGCTGTCGGGCGGAGTCGACGGGCGGCCAGCAAGATCGGGGCAGGATCGGGGCAGAGGCCGACCCAAGGAGGTGTCGGGACCTGTGATTCGTCGATCCAGGGAGGCGTCGAAGGTCAACCCGAGTGGAGGCGTCGATCCAATGTTGATCCAGGGAGGCGTCGGGCGGACGGGGAGTCCTGGTACGGGCCGCGTACAGGGAGGCGTACGGGGCGGCGCGATCCAGTGAGGATGGTCAACCCGGCGGCGCGATCTAGTGAGGAATCAGGGCAGTCCGATGGGAGCGAGGCGGATGGTCAACCCGGCGGCGGACGGCCCGGGCAGCAGATTCAATCGGCGGCAGATCCGATCTACAGATGGCCAGAAATAGCGGCAACCAGCGGCGGCGACGTCGGATGAACGACGACGACAGGGACGGTGGCGGCTGTGACAATGTTGCAGAAAAATTTGTCTAACCTAGCTCTGATACCATGTCAGGAATATGCAACATGTATTCCTCCGGGGCCAAAGGCCACAATATATAGTACATGTACAGGTGTGAATATGCAGGAAGCCCCTAACATATGGGGAAACTACAATATACAAATATACATCTAACAAAATGAACATAATAAGTAGTAGCCTGCGGGTAGCATTGTTGAGAGACTGTTTTGATCTCAGACATTCTTTGTTCAAAGGAACACAAGTTTGGTCACTGGTGCATAGGAGTTGAGAGCAAGACGTAGATAGAGTCCTATTGTAAAGTTAGGCACATGGCCCTGGATTTTGCCCGCTGGGCGCTTGGGGTATAGGTGTTCTGCCATAAACCATAGGATGGTCATCGTCCCGTCGCCACTGTTAAGAGCATCTTCACCGGGCGGATCCATACGGTCACCCTAAACGGTCTATTTCTGTCCGTTTGGGTCGGGCTCCGGTCGATTTGGGTAGAGGGTCCGGCCAGCCGCGCTTGATGAGGCAACTTTTTTTCAGATTCAAACATAAACAGTTCGCGCTAAAAACATGCACAATTTGTACTTAATTTACATTCGAAATATAAAAGACAGAATTTAACCTAATCCTAGCCCTAACTACCGATATTCGCGTGCCGGCGCCGCCTCGTCCATCTACGGGTCGAGGTCGATGTACTCCGGCGGTGTACTCCAGCGGCGTCCAGAGGTTGGGCGGCGGCAGGACCGGAGCGAGAGCAGGCGCAAGCGGGTTGATCACCTGCACAGGCCACGACTCCCACTGCTGGAGGTGCGCCAGCTCCATCCCCACCTCCGACGCGATCGGAGGCGCCCAAACTGGCAGCGGCGGAGGCAACTGGGCGTTCGTCTCAACCACCATGCGGGTGAGCGCGAGGGCCTCCTCGTACCAGCGCTGGCCGCGATGGCCTGCTCGGTGAAGACGTCCTCGCCGTAGCCCCACGCCAGTACCTCGTGGTACTCCGGGGGCAGGTTCGCGGCAACGTCGTCCACCGCCTCCTGCTTGACAATGATGTCTCTGTCGCCGTCCTCGTCGTTGTCGTCCTCGCTGCCGAGCTCGGCGTCGGAGTGGTTGACGGCGCCCTCCTTGTCCGAGTCGATGTCGGGGACGGGGTAGACCTCCCCCGGCTGCAGGTCACGGCGGGTGGTGGTGGCACGGCGTACCTTGTGCTCCCAGTCAAGGAATTCCTTCTAGTAGGCCTCAGACTGGAAGGTGGCATCCCACTGTTGGTACGGCGGGAGGCCCCTGATCCGGCGGCGGATCTCCTCCTCCATCCCTTCTCTCTCCTTGGGCACGGGCGGCACCGAGACACGGTCCCGGTTGAGGTTCCAGCCGGTGGGGAGGGACACGTCGTTGTGCTGGATGCCCCGTCCCTCCCTCCAGTGGCGCTCGCACTCCGTGATGCGGAAGTACTGCCGATCGCGGCGCTCTCCCTCCGGCCGCGTGTAACATCCCAGCATTAAGGAACCTAACGAAGGGTAGATTTAGGACGATGTATTGTTGCATGCATCTATTTGTGAAAAGGTGGGTAAAATTTTCGCCAAATAAAATCTTAAGTGATCAATGTTTCTTTCTTACTGTAAGATTAGGTTTAGACTTAAAGTAGGATTGTTATAAACTTTGATGTGATCTTAAAAGAATTATGTGTGTTTTGAAAGGGGTTTGAATTTAAAAACTTAAGTGTTTGAATAATAATTTAAATGATTTAGATATAAGATTTGAATCTTAAATTAATTAAGATATAGGTAGTATAACTTAAATCTCAAAATAATAGAAATTATGAAATTCATTTTCATATTATAAAGACATAAACAAGTTACAATAGAATAAAGAATAAGAATCTTCTTTATTAATAATAACATAATCTTTATTACAATTGAATAAGAAAGATTACATGAACTATAATTTTTTTACAAAGAATTAAGAAAATTACATCTACTAACTATCCTATATCTAAAACCTAAACTAAATCTTCATCTTTATCTTTGAACCTGCAAAACAAAGATTAAACATAAATAAAACAAGATTAGTGTTAGTATGTATTTCTCTCAGATATGTCAGTGAGGTGCACTTGACAATCTCATCATTGAAAAATGTTAAAGAGGGGCAAATTTCACCAATATGAAAGATTTCATCTTTCATAAATTCACAGCCAGAATGCAAAGGAGAGCCAAAAGGGATCAGTTCATCAGCCAAGGTAAAAGTACATTTGGTAGCAGTAAGATCAAATTTTCTGAACCTATCCATATGTGCATAGCAGACACACATGCTGCACACACATAAGCATGCAAGGGTGTGCTTTCGAGTGCACAAGCACAGCCAGATCAAACAAAACCAGAGCACGGCCGTGGGGAAGCACCCCCAGTGCATCACCACACCACACCACAACACAGCCAGGGTGAACAGCAAGTAAACCAAGAACAGCAGCCAAACCAAACCACCAGATTAACCCAAACATCACCAAAATGGTGACATAAGGAGGGGGATGAATCAGGTGGACAGCAAGGCCAAGCACATGAGCTAGGAGGAGCAGGCTAGCTCCAGATCAAGCACAGAAGTCCAGCAAAACCAAATCAAGATCATCACCAATTTACTCCACAAATATCAGCTTTTGTGGTGAGTTTCATAAAACCTTCACATGATCTAATCATCTTATTTAGAGAAAGGCATGTGTTGTTTTACAAAACAAACCCTCAGAAGACACCCAAGTGGGGTGAATCCATCATAGGGATTTCTGAAAATCTAAAAGCAAACAGCAAGGTACCAGAATCCAACCAGAGCTCAGAGCAACATCCTTGCTCTGGTTGTTAAACCAAATTCTACAATTCAAACATATATATACCTATGATCTATTTCTAGGCACATCTCTAAAGGAAGAGTAGCACCTTAGAAACAAATCTTTGGGATCCATAGGTTGATCAAGCTCACTACGAATTTTTCCAAGCTTTGATTCAATAAAGAATAGCTGGTACCACTACCAAGACTATCTAGATGAACCAACTAGATAAGATTTGAATCCCTAAGCCTCAGACCAACATCATTGGTCATAGGGAATTCAGATATGAGCATCTCTAGTTTTCAAAGCCAAGATTGTCTCAAGCATAAACTAACCAAATCCATGGTTTAGAATTAAACCTGTGTGCCATACATGATGGTGTCACAAGAACAATTCAATATGAATCAGGAAAAGCAGAAAATCATCCTAGATTCAGAAAATCAACTAACTAATCATTTTCCTGTTAAAAACAGGAATCATAACTAGAATATTCCTATAATACACTTCACTGTTTGAGATCATGAGGATCTGAATCCATAATTTCCAAGCTAACAGCACTAGGGAATTAGTTGTATCTTATCATAATCATGACCATGAATCAAATAAACAGTGAAAAGCTATCAAATTATTAGCTTTACCAAGCATGGTTCCCATACAACCACATCATCTGAATCAGATGCAATCCAAGCATCAAATCATCAAGTAAGCCACCAGAAACACCATACATCATATCAACCAACAAGCCTCAGGCCAATAAGCATTCAGTATGGGTACAGACCATCTAAACATGAATCAATTCCTCCAGTACATGAACAAGCACATCACAGAAACCCTAAAGGGATAATCATCCTAATCTGAATCAGACAGTAGCCAGAGAGGACACTGCTAACATCTAGAATCGAATCAACAAGCACAGAGAGCATCAAGAGAGGGGAATCAAACTCACCATAGGTCCTCGATGAAGGATAGAAGAGGAAGTAGAGGGGCCGACGGCCATGACGGCACGGGGAGCACCCCAGAGGGGGCGCTGCAACCCGCACGGCGCCACGGCAACAACCCTGATCACGCCTGGAGGTGCAGAGCATCACCTCAACGCACGACGACCACGGCCGCACTTGAATCCATGCCAATCCCCAAACCCTAGGGTTCGGGACGGCAGCGATCCATCGCAGGAGATCCCTAGGCTCGAATCCAATTGGATAGAACGAACGGGCATCATCGACAACCCCCTAATGCACCACGGCGGCGACCAGAACGGCCGATGGCGGCAGGAATCGCCGGTAGAGGCATCGCCGACCACAGGGTCGGGGTCAGAGGAGGAGAAGATGAACTCGAGAGAGAGAGAGAGGCAGTGAGGATTGGGCCGAGCTGGGCCGGACCCTTCGGGGTGGCTCTTTTGTCCAGTACTAGTGGGCCAATAGGGCCCAATAAGAATAACCAGCCCAGAAACAATTTCAGGCTTGTTTTAATAAAAAGAAAAGACAAAAATACCCCTGGACTTAATAAAATTATAGAAAATAAAATAATAGTCCAAAAATTATAAACAAATTTTTTTTGGATTCACAATAATCCATTATGTCCAAATAAAATAAGATATCAAATTTTGGATATTCAAATTTTTATAAGAATTTTGTAATTTAAGTATTCCTTATGGAATTTTACAAAATTATTGAAAGGTGATAAAATAAATAAAAATCACCTTCATTATTTATTAATATTATAGTATTTTTGAAAAATACTAAATAAATATTTAGTAATAAAATTAAGGTATAATTAATAATTCCTATAAAAGTCAAATAAAGGGAGATAAAATAAAATAATTCAATATATGTTATAAAATATTAAAAATTAATATTTATAAATCCTTTATTACAAAAAAGGGAGAACTTTTTAAGGTAAATGCATAATGCATTACATTACTTGCATAATCATTTTGCTTCTTTAAATATTGTCCTTACCGGGAAATAATGATGTTTTTGTAGAACTAGAAGCTCAAGGTCCAGTACAAGCATCAGACTTCACTACCTTGCCATCTCAAGGGAAGTTCATCACTTGCTCATATCCTTTGAAGAGTCTTTATCAAAGTATTTGCAAATTGTGTGTTATCATATATGCTATAAAAGAAAGAAAATATTATTTTCCCCAATAAAGAAATTATGGATATCATCCTAAGTGGTGATATGATGG
Source organism: Avena sativa (assembly GCA_916181665.1). Classification (NCBI taxonomy): domain Eukaryota; kingdom Viridiplantae; phylum Streptophyta; class Magnoliopsida; order Poales; family Poaceae; genus Avena; species Avena sativa. The sequence goes on from OV702289.1 coordinate 5,608,041, forward strand.
AGCAATAGAACTTAGAGTTCTAATTTCAACAATGATGATCAAGTAGGAACTTAATAACCCCTGACATCAGTGATTCTAGCGCCGTATATTACGCGTTAGCCATGCGATTTGGAATGGGACAGAGAAGTCAGTTGTATCTTCTTCCTCTCGCATGAAGCCGGATGTGCAGGTCGTGGCTGTTATCCTCGTAGCGTGCATATTAATTGGTAATTCGTAGAGGATATGCAGCATATGGGTGGGAACCCTCAACGTCCCACGATAGTTCTGGCATCTAACGGTTTGTACAAACCATTGTTGTAATTCATTATGTGGGCATGGTGTACACCAAGGAGGCATGCGGGGTCGCGAAGGGGGCAGTGATTGGCTTGGACCAACTACTGGGCCCCACATCATGGAATTATGGACGGGAAAGTACGCCCGGTTGTGCAACAAGGAGTTGATCTCTCATGGGTAAAGTAACGCACCTCTGTAGAGTGTAAGAACTGTAACTTGTTACTCCCTGTTCCGGGAAGGAGCTACGAACGCAGCAGGAAAGGAACTCCATGAAAGTTCTAGTCAACCTGTGAAGGCTGATTGTCATAGTTTTTCAGAATAAAATCAATCTTTGAAGAAAGATTTACAAAAACTGCATAGTGCCAAGGATTTATAATCCGAGGTGGTAAATAGAGCATCAAACTTCCCACCTTGCATATAATGAACTTGTTGGGTAACACTGTTACTCATTCTTTCCTTTGATCCCTTGCTTAGACTCTGAGGATTCCGAAGACGTGCCAATGTATGCAGCTGAATGCCAAGAAGACGTGTTCTACGAGGAACCTGATCTATCCGGAGGAGTTGAAGGCGTGGACTATGAGATCCGTTACGGTGTCGATGAGAACGAGTCCACTTAAGAGTCTAGTTAGTAGTAACCAACGGAGCCGAACAACATGAACTCTATAAAATAAGCTGTTGAGCCCCACTCCTAGTCGGAGTTGTTACTTTTAAATTTCCGCTGAACATCTTATATTTTGGTTTGTAAGTTGGATCTTTTGGAAGTCTTGAACTTCCGGTATTCTAATAATAATAATGTGTGTACCTTTGTAATATGGACCCGCAATGTTTCTGTTGTACCACTCTGAGGGATGTGATATTTACGGAACGGTGTTCTGTGGATGTCATGTCAACGACTATAGTGTACTACACATGCAGTGGTATGCTGGGTCACCGCAGTTGGTATCAGAGCAAATTGCTTTGACCTTAGGTTGGAAAACCTAGTTAAGGGTATTACCTGTAGGAGATTTGGCAACGATAAAGAATTCTCTAAAAGTAATATAATGGGTGTTCAAATGAGAATATTCCGTTATATATTTTAGTGCGATAATTCTTTGTTATGATGCAATATATTATTGGATACTAATTAAAATTATTTTTCCGATATACAGAGATATGGCACCAAAGTTTCCCAAACAGACTTTGGTAAGGAAAGAGGAGACTCTTGATGATTATCAAGGATCATTTAAAGACCAACTTCGTCAACTTTTAAAGCTTTTTAATTGTCCAACTAGAATTCCATTGAACACTATCACTTATCTTGATGGCCGGATGTTATCCAAGTATCGTATGTGTATCCAACTTCTAGAGAAGCTTGGATTGTACCACGATCTACCCATAGGTGAAGGTAGGAGTCATTTAGCAGCCTATCATGGTGTTGTTGTAGAGGCAATAGCTAATATCCGGGAGCAGAAAACCAAGGAGCTAAAAGGTAGCACATTTTCTGTGATACTTCATGATTCTATAGACTCGGAGCCTATACCGGACCATCTTAATTTGGTTAAGAAGCATCCTAAGTTAGCTTCCAAGTTTATGGACAGATACCGGACACTCGTTGCGTCTTTTTATAAGACTCATCAAGTGATTGTCGAAGACAAAAATGACATGTTAGAGGATCTAACTGATCCGGAAAGGAGGAAGCAATTAGCATCCCAGTTAGAGAAAGAAGCAAGTAGTAGTGCAACACCTATCTTTAAGGATATACCTATAGATCCGGACTACTTTACACCATATCCTTACTCACCAAGACCTGAACCTACATATGATCCTACTATAGATATGCGGTATGCAGTACCACAGGGCTCAGAGGATGGTTCTGACTCAGAACTTCCTATTGAGAACTCGGATGGATGAAGAATGGGATCATATAATGAACCTCATGAACACCAGATGTCCACAGATGGTTCTGACAGAAATGTTGGACAATCTAGTTGGATGGGTGCAAGGATGAATCCTAATAACAGAAGTAGAAATACTATGTCAACAGATGATCAGGATGAAGAAGAGTATTCAATTATCTTGTCCATGAAAGCACTCGGGGAGCAGCAGGATCTGCGTATCCTGGTGACAACTCTAGAGATGAAGCTCAAGAGATGCAGGCTGGAGATAGTGTTGAATATGTTTCTGAAGACTTTTCAGCTGAGCTGGAGGGAGTCAATGCGCTCAGGTTGAGTAATGACTCAAGTCCTAACACTTCATATACAGAGTATGTTCGTTCTGGAAGGCCATATGTTCCACAAACTGTGCGACGAACAACACGTCATCACGGTTGGACATCATGCATGTACGATGAGCGTAGTTACTACTAGAAGACAATTAGTTAGTAGTATCAAGTACCGTGTTTGTACCCCAAGTAATAAGGTAGTTGTGTGATTATACCTATATGGTATATGTGTAATGACTTTGTATCATTATGATATTATGTAAAATATGTGAAATGCATATTTGGATTTTCTTTGGATCTTCATTGTGTGACTAGTTCTGTGCGTAAAGTCGAGCCCAGAACACATGTGCATGATGTAATTATGAGTATTCGCTTTATGTTGCAGGACTAGGGGGTCATGGATACGGGTGTAGAAATGGAAACTGAGCAGCAGCGGATGGAGCGTGAGGCCAAGGAAAAGGCCGATGCTGATACAACAAATCAAGGAGCATTACCACCACCACCAATGAGACCGTTAATGGAGCAGAACTTTATGCAATACATGCAAATGATGCAAGAGAACCAGAACAAGTTTATGGAGGAGTTGTTGGGGCGAGCAAATCAGAGGGCACCTGAAGGAGGAGGAGTGAGTTTATCTGATTTCCAGAATGCAAGGCCGTTACCTTTTGCATCAGCTCCTGAACCAATGGATGCAGAAGACTGGTTAGCCGATACGGAAAGGAAGCTGAAAACTGTAGGTTGCAGTGATGAGGAGAAATTGAGGTATGCAACTCATCTTTTGACTGGACCTGCAGCATCATGGTGGAAAAATCAGTTAGCCATGCAACAACCAGGAAGGGAATTTACCTGGGAGGAGTTCAAGCAGAGATTCCGTGAATATCATGTTCCGGAAAGTGTCATGGAGTTGAAGAGGAGAGAATTTGAGGAGCTTCAGCAAGGATATACTAGTGTCATGAAGTACATCCGGGAGTTTAGCCAACTGTCTCGTTATGCTGAGGAGGATGTTAACACTGAAGAGAAGAGAAAGAAACGTTTCTTGCGTGGATTAAATCCATTTGTAAGGATGCAGCTAAGGTTAGCCAATAAGCAAACTTATCAGCAGTTGTTGGATGCAGCCATTACTTTTGAAGATGATTATAAGAATGTCCAAGAGGACAAGAGGAAGAGAGCCAAGAAGGAAACCAAGAGAATTCAGGCAAGCAAACCTAAACCTAACCTAGAGTTCAAACCCCGGAATAGGAATTATGGCAACAACAACAATAACAAGGGCAGCGGTGGAAATAATCTAATCCGAGAAGGAATGTTATCTGTAACAACTGTGGAATTCCAGTGCATTTCCAGAGGGAGTGCAAAAAGGCTGTAGTGATCTGTTACGGTTGTGGTCAGAAGGGGCATATCAAGCCGGATTGTCCGAGCAAACCACCAGGAGGATGGCCTGCCAAGGGAGGAGGACAAGCCAGTGGAGGAAATGGACAACCCAATAAAGGAGGAAACAATGGCAAGAACAATAATGGCAAAACCGACCTACCGGAAAACTGAACTGTGCAACCCTCGAGGAGGTGGATAATTCGGAGCATGCAGTAATAGGTACGCTCAATATCCTTACCAATCCCAGCAAAGTTCTATTTGATACTGGTGCAACTACTTCATTCATTTCTGAAGAATTATGTGATAAGTTCGGGATTAGAAGGGCAACGTTAGAACGTCCTATGACTGTAGTTACGGCAGGAGGGAATGTGATTGTGCGCCACATAAAACAAGATCAGGTTATCTCGATCTGTGGTTGTACATATTTCCCAGACCTTTATGTGATTCCTTTGAAGGGAATTGCAGTAGTGCTTGGGATGGATTGGATGATGGAACACAGAGCTCAAATAATTTATCAATGAATATAATTTTATCGGTACCTTTCTTCATCATCCACTTAAGGTAGTTTGGACAATACTTTCTGTAATGACCTTCTTGCTAACAGTGGAAACATGTTTTTTGCAGCCGTGCTGCCTGAGACTGTTTAATCTTCTTTCCTTTATACTTTGGCATCTCTTTACTAAAATGCTTCTTTTGAGGCTTAGGGGAACTAAGACTGTCACGTTTTCTCTTGTTGAAGCCAACATGAAAGGCTTGGTCCTTGTTCCGCCTTATAATATTTCCTCCTCCTAGACAATCTGAGGGCATATCTCATTGAATGCTCACTTTTCTTTCATGGAATTGTAGTTGATCTTGAATTGATCAAACTCTTCAGGGAGGGACTCCAAGATCATTATGATGAGAAGGTTATGACTAAGCTCACCATAATGATCTCCGATCCCCTACCTGAAGAGTTTGATCAATTCAAGATCAACTATAATTCTATGAAAGAAAAGTGGACACTCGCTGACATATGTCCTCGGATTGTCCAGGGGGGAGGGAAGGATTATAAGATAGAACAAAGACCAGACCTTTCATGTTGGCTCTAGAAAGAGAAACATGACAAGTCCAGTTCTTCTAATCCTCCAAAGAAGACCTTTAATAAGGATATGCCAAAGTCTAAAGGAAAATAAAAGGAGATTGGACTATCTTCGGGCAACGGGACTGCTAAAAACGTGTGTTTCCACTATAAGATAGAAGGTCGTTATAGGAAGGACTGTCCAGACTATCTTAAATGGGTGATGAAGAAAGGTACAGGTGAAATCACTTTTGTTGATGAATTATTTTATGTTGATTTCTCTTGTACATCATGGTGGGTTGACTCATGAGAAACTACTTATGTTGCTAACTCTATGCATGGATTAATTTTGATCCAAACTATAAAAAGGGGGCAAAAATGCTTAAAGTTGCAAATGGAGTTGAATTCGACGTTGAACCAATAGGGTCACTCAACTTGGAGCTTCAAACTGACTTTAATTTTCATTTAAATAATGTTCTTTATGTACCTACTTTAAGTAGGAATTTGATTTCAGTCTCTTGCCTATATGATTACATGTATGAATGCTTGTTTGGGCTTAAACAATTTGCTTTGAAATATTGTAATAAGGATGTTGGCTTCGGTGTTAGATGAGGAAAATTATATATGGTATCTCTTAATGATTATGTCTTGCACTTCTTTGAAATTGTGGCACCGTTTGTTCGGTCACATTTTGAGAAGTAGAATGGAAAGACTCATAAATATGTCGTACTCCTCCTGTGATGTCACTCACTCTCGTCAAAATTCGGTATGTGCCACTGTTTTTTTTACGTATGTGCCACACCTCCCGTGACGTCATTGCTTCTACACCATTGGACGTGACGTCAAGCCATCAAATGCATCCAATGGTGTAGAATAATGACGGTGCAAGAGTTAGTGGTGTTTTGACGATTCATAGAGAACTAGTGACATGGCCCAAATTTTGGCAGGAGTAAATGACAAGGTTGTAATTTTCCCTACTGTAAAATAACCATAGCACATCACTTATAAACTGATCAACCATGACATACTTGAAGTATAACTATTCATATATAAAACACATGGACGTCTCATAACCTTAAGAACCACACACATACACGAGTCTTTTAATTTTCTTACAACATAAGGATAATAGGAAGGCCAATTTAGATCACATGGCCAGAAGTTTGGCACGTGTTTGACATCCTTCTTCTCTGAACAATCCATTACTTGATTTGGTCTACGTGATTGGTCGAAGTCGGATGTGATAGCCCTTGGGAAACATCACATCTATGCTACGGAATACATCTGCGCCTTTGATTTCCTCCAATCTGCCACAACAGAAAGGAGTTCATATAAACAAGCAGCTTGCATTTTTTACGGCTGAATTCATATTGTCTTTTCTGGAAAAAAAAAGACAGTAGGTTTTGAGCTGGAAGAAAAACGCACGTGTACTCAGTCACCAAAACATGGAGGAGAAGTGTAACTACAGCCTTGCTATATTCTGCTCCAGGACACACCCTGCTGCCTGCTCCGAATGGCATAAACTTCTTAAGCAGTGTGCTACGCTTTGTCTCGTCCTGCAATTTTTAGCTTGTGAATGTTAGTGGCAATCTAGCTAGTGTGGATTTTACCAGTAGAACAAAAACATATTTTTATCATCATATAACAACACAATGTGGTGTGGTTGCACGTTGTCCTGGAGTTATGACGATGTGAACCGCCTAGCAAGATTTTGCTTGAAAGTAAAAGCTATATGCCATCCTTGGGTAAATGTGTCATACACTTTCCATTAGAGTGACACATTGAAGTTTTTTGAGTAGGTTTGGTGCCACAACTGTCCATAAATGGTGATCGACTCCTATGTTATAATGCCCTAAACTAGTCTTAGCATCTTCGCGGAAGGTAAAAACGATTTCTCTGAATTTAGCTCGGTTTTCTAGAACTAAGAACCGAGTTAGGTACCCATTTTTCCGGTTCTGGTCTATTTGGCTTCGGTCCGGTAGTTGAGTCCTCAGGTAATATTCACAACCCTAAAGGTACTATGGATTAGTGAAAATAAATAAAGCCCTAACTATCATTTATGGACTGATTTCACCTAGGTTGGGAGATTTACGGCTTGTTGCATCAATCCTTGACTTTCTAGACATTTACCAATTATCTTTGCTTATTGCACAACCCCTAAGCCACGTTGGTGCTCATGGTGATGCCAAATCAACTCTAAATGAACCCACCAAATATTGATCTTCATTAATACTACAACACATAAAAACAATCAATGTTAATGAATGAAATGACGAATTGTCAATCACTAACCATCCATCTCCATGGGTTAAACTCGAGTGGATCTTCGAACACTTCTGCATTGAGATGTACTGCCATGGGGTTCACTATGACAATGCATCCAGCCGGGATTGTATAACCTGGATGGACAACAAATCAACAAACTAAAGAATTGCAACTATGCAAGTTGCTGCTAACTGTAGTGTTTTTTTTTGTCAATGAACAAACTACATTATACTAATGTTCAATGGAGTGTGCATGCATTTGTACCATTTACTTGTGCGTCCTTTAGAGTTGTCCGGAAAACTCCTATGGCAGCATTGCTTATTCGAAAAATCTCATTGGTCACCTTCAGTCGAAGTAAGATACACACATGTTAGGAATTATATATAAATAAATGACTAGACCATCAAACAGAGTGTTACCCTATAACAACAACTGCAAAATATTTATTTTAACCTGACTGGTAAATCTCAATGACTTGCAATCTTCCCACGTGAGCCTAGAATGCCCATCTTTCCGGTTCTTCAGTATCGCTTGGTTCTCCTCCTATTGAAAGTGTATTTTTTAAGGATCTCAATCGCTTTTGTGGGAGGATTTTTTTAAAGATATTTGTGAAATTTAAGAGCGTAAAAGCTTGCGCTTGGATCTTTCTTGACATCCATATTATGATGTAGTATTACAAAGTAATGGTGTCTACAATAGAATATGACAAACCTTGAGAGCCTGAACAACTTGAGGGTTGTCATGGAGGGACTTGAATGCTATAGCAATGATTACAGCCAGTGTATAGATGCTGGCGAATAATAACGTAGAAACCATATCAACAGCGAAATCCTCATTTATCAATGGCTCTTCACAATGTAGTTGTTCCACAATCAGGTCTAGCAGGTCGCCATGTTTCTTATCAGGTGTTAGCGACCTCTCTGCTAGTGTATCACGGATTGTCTTGCGCACATTTTTCCAAGCCTGTATATACATGAGAGTATATTATTGGGCTTAAACCACGAACACAAAAATGGATTGGTTTCACCTTCTGCCTTTAGCAGAACATATAGAGAAACTTTCAGTGCTTTGACCTTCAAACTTTGCCACTAGAAATCGGAAAAGGCACGATAATGTTTTAGAAATTGGTACAATGACCAACAAAATATCTTTGACTATTGCTTGTAAAATATAAACTACTAGAAAGCCCTAATTTTGGTATGGAAATATTATTCATGTTGAATTTATTGATTATATTTTTACAATTCAGTTCTCATATATCAGTAGTTAAAGTTACAGAGTTATAACTGCATATATAGGTGGATCCTACGAAATTTTATATTTTGGAAAAAAAAAGATAATACCTGCATAGATCGGTAAAATGCTGTCCCAGGGAAATATATTGGGAAGGAGAGCAATCCTTTGGAAAGTGCATCGATGCTCTTTCTGAGTTCTGCCGACTTGGCCGCGTCGAAACTCAGGAACTTCTTAGTTACGAGCTCAAATAGAATCTTCAAGCAAAACAAAAGGGATTATCAGTGCACATGCACCAAACAGAAACTCAAATGGAATTAATATAACCGTTCTAAAAAAAATGGAATAGAGGAATCAAGAGCTAGCAAGAAGGCACTGACATCTGGCGCGCCACCACGCACATCGACACTAGGTTTCGTGGCCCACGTGGCCAGGCACTCTCTCACGGCGCTCTCCAGCTCAGGAAGCAGCACCTCTTTCAGGTTCTCGAGGCCGAAGAAGGTGAAACAGAACCTGCGGATGAACTTCTGGGTTGCACCCCTGAACACGTCAATGCTCTTCCCGCCGAAGATTTTGCGCACCGCCTCAGGATACCCAATCTGGAACAGCTCGCCCTCCTCCTTAAGGATAAACCGATTTACCTCGGCGTCACAAGTGAACACCGCAGGCTGACCGAACAAGCTTGTCTTGAAAACAGGGCCGTACCTGTTGTGGTGCAGCTAGTAGTTAAACTTAAAGTCGAAGTCATAATGCAAAACTAGCTCAAGCTTGTTCGGTCAGCATATATATATATATATATATATATATATATATATATATATATATATATATATATATATATATATATAGTTGGCCTTTGCCACCAGGATGCATGGTACACAACATATGCACAGAAGTTCACAGTTCAGACACCATACATACCTCCTCATCCGTAATTTGAAGTAGTCTGGGATGTCCAAGGAAGAGCATCCCTTGATGAACTGGAAGGTCTCGCCGATAACAGGGAATCCCATGGAGCCAGGCGGAAGAATCCCGTTGCATGTGGGGTTAATCCATTTGTACACCCAGTGTACTAACCATCCTATAATAAGTGTAACCCCAAGTAGAGCTATGTATTGAGCAAGAGAAACTTCCATCTGCAATTGCATCTAGCAAGGAAAAACAAGATGTCTCGGTTAGCTCCTACAGATTAGAGAGGTCAATATAGAAGCTCATATATAAAGGGTTATGCTGAGAGGAACTGTTCATCTAGCCACAAATGGTGTTTTCAAGCATTGTGATCTTCATATCTGCATAGATCCCCATTTATTCCTCTATATATGCGATGCACACAGCCAATAATTCCTCTCCGCATAGATCCCCATGTATTCCTCTCCGCATTAGAGAGGTCAATAGAATTATTGGCTGTATGCATCGCATATATATGTAGAGGTGAAGAGGGGATCTGTTTCATTATCTATAAATTTAATAAAAATTTGAAGACAAAAATGTAGAGCATGACTTGTGGAATAATTTGCCTTCTAAACGTAAAGTGAATGCATGAGGTCCTAACTCTTAACAAACTCTACAGTCTCTTGACGGGCATTGCATTGTTTTCTTAGCTGGAGGCACGCCTAAGAGAATCTCACGGTTAAGTTGACCAAAATCACTTATTAGAATCGCATGTGCTATGCTTGTGGATAAGAAAAATGAGAGCGAACGCTTGCAAATGTTTACTTGGGCACATATATAAACCAAATGGCTTGCAGGCAGAAAGGTAAATAATCAAAGAGAATCAACTCAACGGGTAATATGGTGAGTGTCGTGGTCACCGAGTCCTCCACGGTCGTCGGCCCGTCGGATCGGGTGATATCTGCCGCCAGAAACATTGATCTCTCGCCTTTCGCCGGGCACAGGCGAGGGTGTGTGTCACTTGAGAGCTGATGAAAAACAAGATAGACAGAGATAGATTGGGGGACTATATTGGCTGCGCTCAGCATACTTCTGGCCGGTGGCTATATAGATGTTTCGGTTTTACAACAACCAAATCACAGCTAAATAAAATCAATGTACATTAATACTGAATCGGTGTACATATTTACAACAACCAAATCACAACTAAATCAATTGTAATCAATACTCCAGAGTATATCATTCTAAATCAATGTAATTAATACCAAATCAATATCGTACAAGTATATACTACTAGAGAGAGGGATTTAATATAAGTACCGGGTTACTATGACACCCCAGTGAGAACCGTTTGTTTGCTTTGAGATCTGGCCAATATTCGTTAAAATTGTACTAATATTCTTCATTAAAACAGAAATTGCGCCAGTTACTAATCTAACGATTCTTCATTAAAATGCAAAAGCTCTCAATCACATATAATAATTTATATCTATATGTATTGTCGTTGGTTTAGACCTAGTCTAGTAATTAGGTGTTGCTTGCCGGTGTTCAAGTTTTGCACATTTTTTTCTTCAATAAACCGACCAATGTGGGTCCTTGTACAGCCCTATTTTTTTCATACAACATCTCTCACGTTATCATCCAAATTACCACTCTGATCGGCGATTTGAAGCCCAGATGAAGGTAGCCTGGCAGCTTGGATGTCCGATCTACATTTTGGATGGGCCGAATTGTATTTCCTGGTAGTATTGGCATAACATAATTTATCTGAATTGTGCCATTGTACGTCACACGCAAGCTAACGGTCTGTGAATGTACATGGGAAAATTTTGTGAGATATGTACCCGAGGGCTGAGGACATGATGTGCTCCCATCATTTGATCTCTCGAATCCCGCAGTAAAAGTCACCACATCTTTCGTTTCTCCCCTCTCATCCCATCATTTCGCTAGCAGGGTTGCTCAGAAGATATGAGGTCATCATATTAGACTTGAAACTTAGATTAGTAACAATAGAACTTTCTTTGACAATCAGTACTACACTATATTATAGTTGAGATATAACATGTGTTTCCAATAGTTACAAAACAAACTCTCATCACTTGAATATTGAAGCAGGATGCAGAGTTAGGGTACTGACCATAAGAAGCAGTAGATCCCATCAATACATTGTTGCCTTTGGTGGCCATGGACTCCGAGGGGGATGACTTGGTACACAACCTAAGGGTACTCGAGAACATTATATGTATGATATAGTCTTGTAGGGTACACAACCTGGACTTCTTTACTCTGGCTGGCTGTGGAGATGGTCTTCCTGACCTTAAGCACAATTTTTTTATCGATTAAATTTAGGTGGTTAGGCACGGTGTAAGATTATCACCTCTGATTAGCTACTTCTGCCTTTTATACGAGGCAATAAGAGTTGGGGACTAAGTAAGTTAAATTGTTCTAGGCCTTTAATGAAGGCTCTAGAGGAGGGGATGTTGTGTGCACATCCTCTTATCTTTCTCTCGAGTTTTGCCGAGATCAATTCAAATATTATTCCCTTTGATCATATGGATAACAAATAGTATCGGATGCCAACTCTCACTAGAAGTAACATACCAAAGTAAAATGTTATACAAATTTATCCTAAATGTCACTGAGTCTCAAAACGTATAGTATATCATTATGTCCTAGAATGGAAAACACTATCCTTAATGGGTGTAGCTTTATTTGAGTATCATTATTTCCAAGATAAAAAATCTTATCATGAACCCATGTCGACAATACAATCAAAGAATACTGGCTGGTAATCCTTTGTTAGTGAATCCACAACCATGCTTTCTAAATAACATCAACAATTTGATCCAAGAAAAGTATACAAGGATAGGTAAACCCATCATGACATCCACTCTTAGTTAGACCTCTTCATGTAATGTTCTCGAGTACCCTTAGGTGTCTTTGATCCATGCATGGTCTGCTGCAATAGGCTAATTTATAACCAGAAAGAACCTTTTAAAATATTGTAATTCAACAATAAACTTTATGTGTACACAACCACATAACAACTTTTTTTTCAACGAAACGATATGACTTCATTCATTATCGGCCCAGTCTCAAGGGGCCGCAAAACCAAGCCCAGCGTGTGGCATATGTAGTGGAGGAGACGCTCATCTGGCAGCACCATTAAGGTGGCATATGCTTCACACGTCAATTCACGGACCAACACATAAGCCCTGACCCTGGATCCAAACGAAAGGCCCAACTTTCTTCCTACACTTTTTCAGACATTGCATTTCCCTCTTTCCTTGTTGTTTATGTTATTTCTCTCCTCACACCAAGAAGAAAGGAAAAATACTCATGATATTGATTTAGAAGGAGAAGGAAACAAAAAAAATGAACATAAAAACGAAGAAGAAAACTAGCCCATACAAAAAAAATGAAGAATAAAAATAAAAATTTTGGCCGAAAGCTAATATAAGCTTCCTAAAACCGGTGAAAGGGAGCTAGAGTTAGCCTAATTACCGAACTGGGGCAGTATGCGGGCCCATCGAAAACTCTATTCTTCATTAATTGCTATTGTGCAAGCCTTGTCGGCTGGCTGGTCTTGAGGATGCACCGTGTAAGAAAAAAGACTAACATCAAAGGCAAACACCAATTGCAGAAAATAAATTAACACAGGATAAATGGGGTATTGATGTATCTCTGGACAATACATACAATGGAGCAGCTCTAACATAAAAAGGCTAAAGGGATAAAAGGATAAGATCCATTTAATATTAGAATAGACTTAGCCTAACCGCCTCACCGAAGTGGGCTCACGCGTTGGTCCAGTTTCCTAATAGTTGCATCTGCTAGCGCGTGGAGCGAACTGGCTCGTGGCCCATTAGCGGGGATTGAATATGGACGTGTTCTTTCCCTTTTTTCTTTTCTTGGATCGGGTTTTCACGTTTTTAATGATTTTTCTGATTTGGTTTTTAACTGCTTTTCTAGTTACTTCCACCCATATTAATTGACTCAAATTTGTTTAGATTGGATGAATCTAGACATTATTTAGTACTCGCTCCGATCCATATTAGTTGACTCACATTTGTCTAGATTTGAATGAATCTAGACACTATCTAGACACTAGATTCATTCAAATCTAGACAAATGTGAGTCAACTAATATGGGTCGGACGGAGTATATAGATTCGTCTAAATTTTGAAAAATCCAAGCAATTAATATGGGTCGGAGGGAGTACTATTTTCTTTTCTGTATTTTCAAAATTAAGCATTTTCGAATAATTTTTTTGAAATATGAATATTTTTCAAATCCAAACAACTTTTAAATTTAAATATTCATAAAATATAAATATATAAATAGGCATAAGTTTATATGTTTAATAAATTTTGAATCTAAATAAATTGTAAATTAGAAAAAATTAAACTTAAATATTTTAAAAATATGAACTTTTTCAAAACATTTTTTAGATCATAAAAATAAAATAAAAGTACAAATAGAAAATGGTAAAATGTTACCTGTTGGTCCATGGCCCATGCCGCTCAACGCGGCGTGGCAGGCTCGTGCGGATGTGCAGCATTGAGCCAGCCCATTTATCCGTTTTTCTGTTTTCTTCTCTTCTTTGTTTGTCCTTTCATGTTTTTCTTTTCTACTTTTTATTTCCTATTTTTCTTTTTTGTTTGCTTTTTTCGGTTTGTTTTTTGATTTTGTTTTTTTCTTTTAAGGTTTAGAACTTTATAATTTGTTCACTTTTTCAAAAATAAATTCTGCTTTTTTAAAATGTTCATGCCTCTTAAAAAAGTGTTCATGATTTGAATTTTGGTTCGTGAATTTTGAAATACGGTTCATTATTTTTGGAAAATGTTCAAATTTCTTTAAAAAATTGTTTATGAATTTTGAAAAAATGTTCATGAATTTTGGAAAATGGTTCATGATTTTTAGAAAATGGTTCATCATTTTTGGAAAACGGTTCATGAATTTAGGAAAATGGTTCATGATTTTTGGCATTTCGAAACTTGGTTCAAGAATTTCGGAAGGGAAAATGGTCCATGATTTTCAAAAAGTGTTCATGATTCTTTTAAAATGTTCAATTATTTTGAAAAAATGTTCATGAATTTCGAAAACCGATTCATGATTTTTTAAGAAAAAAACAGGAGGGCGCTGGTTCTTCTAATCAAGTGCAACACGAATTTTCTCACGCTTGTAGTCCTGAACGGTACGACCCGGACGAGCAAATAAACAGCGTATGTGATTACCGAATGGAAAGCAAACGGATGCAGTTCGCTCATTGGGCCATTAAAGAGAGTCCGGAGCTCTATCTTCTTCTTTTTTTTTTTGAGTGAATCCGGAGCTCTATCGTCCTAGTGGGCTTATTCTTCAACCTTTTATCCTTTAGTGTTTGTTTTTGCACGGGCCTTTCTCCTGTAGTTTGCTTGGGCCTACTCTCCTTTGGTAAGAGTAAAAAGAATAGCTGGGGTGGGCCGGTGGCCTTGATTAAGACCCAAATATTGAGCATAGTCCATAAGATCCATCATCACACAAATCGTCCGATTACATGTACCATCACGCGACTATTCGTTTTTTTACCAACTACTGTTCGTTTTCTTTTATGAAGGCAGCAGCGTTGCGTTCCTTATTTCATATTTTCAATTTTTTTTTAGAAATACAATACAATCATAGAGACTTACAACACGTACATGCGCCCACCCCTATGAATGTACACATGCACACTCTACCCCTATGAACACCTCCGAAAGACTGAGTCGGCGGATTGGGTCTTGAGATTGGCGAAGTCATTATGGGTGTCTCGATGTCGACGGAAACGTCACCTTCCACTGAAAAATATTTTGTCTTTTATGCAACACATAGTGTTAAACCTGGGGTTTGAACTCTGGTGGGATACAACCATCCTCCTAGCTACCCAACCACATGTTGGTTTGCTCCTTACTTTATTTTCAGTAAGCGACCGGGTGCTTTTTTTTAAACGGGAGAGGTCCTTCATCAATTAATGCCATAAGTAAGAATGTCTTGCCAAAGCCCTAATTGGAGATTAAAAAATATGAGTTGATAAAAAGGAAAATAGGAGGGAGGCCATGCACCACGGCATGCTTCGAACCCTACTGTTGCTTTTGCTCTGTTGCTCCCATAACCCTCTTTCGAGACAAGGCCATAGCTTGGTACGAGTCTAATTCTCCGTTGGTTGGCTGTCGTCTATGGCACCAATGGTTATTCAAAGGACAATAGAGATGGCGTATGGCATCCACTATGTATGAAAATACCACACCATAAGCCAAAAAAGTGTACCTTAAGAGCTATTCAGATACATAGTGGACCCTGTCCAAAAGTAAAATGCTTAATAAGTTTTATGGATAGTCCACAAGCAATAAAATAATACTATCTAATACACATAGCAATAAAAAACTAATTTTTAGTCACAAGAATGTTTGTTGTTAGCTCTTACATGTGGGTCCCAGCTTATGGACAACTTTATCTACATACATTGTTGGTGCAATCAATTAGTTTATCTAAATATATAGGTGAAGGTGACGCCCTTACGCGACAATGCTGAGTGGCGAGATGCCAAGCAAGGACTGTATCGTGTCCACTTTTTCACCGTGGCATCACGATTTCAGGCAGAGTTGACATGATAATTGTAAGATTGATTTGGTAACGCCATAATCGGTGACTCCACATCTATAAATGTTAGAATAAACTATTACCATAATACACATGATTTATTTGATATCAATATTACTTTTGGATGTAGTTTAGGTTTTTACTGTAACACTATGTATACATATATTAATTAGAGATGTTTTGTGGTACCTTCGGTTGAATAACAACCCTTCATTCTTGTCCAACTAAAGTCTTACTATATTACTTTATTACTTTGTTGTTTTGTATTTAAGACCCTGAAATCGCAGGATCAGCCCTCAATGGTTATTCAACAGAATGTTATAACACGCCCAAACAATAAGGATCGTAGTTAAATTTAAAAGATGTAATGTGATCTTTTGAAGTCGTAGTCTCGATCGAGGCTCATCTCTTTTGCTTCTCAAAAAAAAAAATCTACACGAATAGTATTAGCTTTATAATTCCGGTAAGCGGTCTTAACAAAACTCCATGTGCATGCATAACACACCGAAACATAAAGTGTGAGAACCCTAGAATATATTTCCTCAGATTCTCTTTTTTTTTCTCTTTTCTGTCGGCGCATGATGATAACGACGAGTCACTCAGGCACATCAGCGAGTCGGTCTTGTAGCTACCTGTGGTTTGTCTTTGGCACAAAGTCAGAACCTTGAGATTGGATTTATATGCTCTGCTTAGTTGGAGTATTGCGCATTTGCAGCTGATGAGTCACCAAACTCACCCTGTGGTATGAAAGAAGGAAAAAAATTTGGCAAAGATGAAGGGGATCGATGATGCATGATGATCCATCTCCGTCTGTGCGTTCAGATCGCTGTCAAACTGAAACCGAAAAAGGCGTCGAGTCTTGCTTCGTTTCCAGACCAAGCAGCCAAACTCTGGAAAATCAGGTCGATCGAGTTTGGTCGGGCCCCATTGATGCATTCTGGTGTGCTCAGCTTTCGTTTGGTTTCCCCCACGCGCGCGCTGCATTCCTTTTTGCAGGTTGTTGGCATCCAAGGGTTGACCACAGTACATGTGTGAAACCGTGCATATGCACGATGATTACTGGAAACGAATAGTTTGAGTTAATTTTAATGATAATCTCTCCGCATTCTCCGCTAATAATGGGTCACTCATGAAGTCGCGATCCATCAACGTGTGTCACTGGGAAAGATCTAGTAGTACTTAGTAGACAAAGAAGATGGAGAAAAGGATGATCTCAATCTCTGTCAGCTTAAACCCGAAAAGGCGTTGAGGATCGTGCAGTGTGATCCCTCTTCCAAGCAAACTTGGAAAAAAAATAATTCCATCGAGTACCGTCGTCCCCACGACCCCATGCAAAAAAAAAGTAGCAATTCCGGTGTGCATTCCATTTGCGGGTTTCTGGCCATCGTTGACAACCACCACTGGCAACGAGACATTTATGCCGAGCGCCGACTGACAGGAGGAATATGAGTCGTTGACTAATCTTGGTGCTTGGATGAGCATATTTTCCTGTCGATCGATCTGCCTAACATGGACGGCATGATCCAGCCCAGTTACGAAGAGACTTCCGGACGTAGAAGAGCAGTGCTCTTTTTTATTTTCAAGTAGCTGGCGTGTGTGTACGTTTTGCTTGCTCGATCTGGCCGGCTAAATATATACTATATACGCCGATCTGAGATGCTAGGAGTAATGGATAGATAAGATTGGCATTAGCGCGAATCTGGTCCATGTGCAGCTAGAAGAAGCGGCAGGGAGGAGACGGAAGAGTCCCCAAGGAAATGGGAAAACAAAATCCCCTACGCTCCGTCCCGTCCCGTCCCGTCCCTTGCGTGCTCATAGAGAACGCGTTGAACGACCCAATGCAAGCCCATAGCCTGCCCCGACCGGACCGCCGTAGCTCGCTAGTCGCTACGTCGAGCTCGGCCCATGGACCATGCATGCATGGTGCTAGCTCACTACTAGTACTACTACAACTAGTAATCAAGCACATGCATATGCACATTCTGTCTAAAATAGATGATAATATAATAAGGTTCACGTTATTGGATAATATGAGTCAGAACTAAAGAAAATATTTTATTAGGATTTCCTTAACCTTTTACACATTCATGTGGTAATACTTATAGTTGTTGAATAGTATGTCTAGATTATAATAAGTCAAGTATAAGGAAAATTAAACACATATATATATATATATATATATGTAACATCCCAGATTTTATAATAGGATGTTATTAGTAGCATGCATCATCCTTGCATCATTGCATCCTACAAATGAATGTGCAACAAAACCCTAAACATCTAAACCTACCAAAACCCTAATAAAGATTTCCCTATGTAAGCAAAAATGATGTAATCATGCTTGACCCTTCTAAAAGTCATGTAAGGATAATAATCTATGGTCCTATGATGACCACCTTCTTTTTACAAAAATTTAGAAGTTGGCTTCATCACTTTTTGGCTTGATATGCAAAAGTTATTGGAGTTTTATTTAAAAAAGAAAATGAAAAAACAATAAGGAATAAAAAAAGAGCAACCCTAACCTAGCCAGGACAGCGAACCAGGCCCACTACCTATTCTACCGCCAGCCCAGCGTTAGACGCAGCACAGCACAGCAACGGGCCCAGCCCAATACCCCTCCCCCATCCCTGTCGCCTGTGCCGACTGACAGGAGGAATATGAGTCGTTGACTAATCTTGGCGCTGGGATGAGCATATTTTCCTGTCGATCGATCTGCCTAACATGGACGGCATGATCCAGCCCAGTTACGAAGAGACTTCCGGACGTAGAAGAGCAGTGTTGTTCACATAGGAGTACTCTTTTTTATTTTCAAGTAGCTGGCGTGTGTCTGGACGTGTCGCCGGAGCTCGCGGGGACCGGCGGAGCCGTGCGTCTGGACGAGGAAGAGAAGGCCGAAGACGATCTCGCACGCGGGACCGCAAGGAGGAGCCGCGCGCCGTCGTCTTCTCCGCTGCCCCGAAGAGCCACCGTACCGCCGCCGACGACCACGACCGACAGCGCCGCCGCCGTCTCGCCATCGCCGCCGCCGTCGTACCCTGTAAGTCGCCATCGTCACCCTTGTCCGTTAGATCGGGATCGTTCGGTTTAGATTAGAAGTTGTGGCTAAGGGGTATCAGCGAATCACAGCGTGCCGCGTGGCGAGTCGCGACAGCGCGCCGCGTCAGCGCTGCTTCGCCTAGCTGGCCCAATCAGTTTCTGCCACTTGGCACGTTCTTGATTAGGGCTAGATCTAATTGGCAGATTTGTGTTAAAACTTGCAAAATTTATAGAAAAATAATTACTTGGCCAAATTTAGCATATAATATACCGTTTGATTCATAAATTTATGTAGAACGCAGATCTGCAATAAAATTTCAAGTTTACAGTACGGTTTTTGGTGTAGAATTTAATCTCTAGATTAGAGTGTTTAATCTATAGAAAAATAATTAAAACTCTGATTTAGTTGATTCTTGTTGTGATGACTTTGTTTTCACAACACCTACTGAACAAAATTATAGCACCTTGCTTAAGAGCGTTAGATCTAATTTGGGGCTAAGTAGATGGTTGGATCTTCTAGTGAGCCCAAGAATTAGAATAAGGACCAAATTTGTATAAACCCGTAAGAAATCAATACTAATAACATCCCTAACACAATTACAATCCAATTAGACTACCTTGGTCAATTTAGAAAAACAAATCTTGCATAAGTACCATGTTGCATGCATGCATGTTATCTCTGTGGCATATTCTGTGCAAGTTGTGATTACATCTATGTTTGTGTTTCGTTAGATTGTTCGGAGTGCGCTGAGGAGTGCTATTGTGTAGAGTGCTGCTCGGATCAAGGCAAGTTACACCACTTGTTCATATATTTTGTCCCAGTTTTGATTCTATGCATGTGATCTTCAAAATTCTGTAGTATGCATGTGTAGGATGTTCTAGTAGAATTTTTCTTTGGTATTATTTTGCAAGTGCGATGATTTTGTAGTATGCCATGAGTAGCTCTATACTTAGGATTTTCCCTTCCTAATAGGTTACCCTGTTTTGCTAAGTGTTGCTTGATATGCTATATATATATATATGAAAAGTACCGTTGGGTGGGTTCGAAAGACAATGAATTTTTCTAAGTATAAAGGCTCTCTAGAGCAAACATTTCTTCTCAAATCCACTTCAAAATAAAACTAAGTTTTCTTCTGGGCGGAATGGTTGTCGGGACAACGAGTGAGATTTTGCTGGAGGACGGCCGCTCAGGAATCAAAGAAGTCTGCCATGTTTCAGAATTCAGAAGCTTCTAGTGTAACCACGATACATATGGGCTCTGTCTTGGCCTACTACTTAGTGGGAAACCTCACCTGGGTACCAACATTTGGAGGTTCTTGGCACGGTTGGATCCAGAAGGTAGAGGGGCTACTAAGGAAAAGTCTCGCCATGGTCTTGTATGTAAAAGGACTTGATCGTGGATTGTGGGTAAAGTGCACAAACTCTCGAGAGTATTGCAATCTGATCGATCAGCCGTGTTCACGGAAATAGAACAATTTTGAGCATCTGAAGGATGGAGCCTCTGAAGGATCTTCCTCTCTCTCTTTTAAAACTTAAAGTTTTCTAAAAACCCAAGGCGTGAGCCATATCGCTATTGGGAGGGTGTTGGGAACTTGGTGAGTAATATCCAAGTGTTAGGTTGGTTGGACACTTGGTGAGTAATATCCTCATGTGTCATTCGACCATATATTACTTGAACAAAAGATTACAAAGTAGGGAAAATCTTCTATTCTTCTCTATACTTAAGAAAACTAGCTTTGAGCAAATGAACTCTACAGCCTAAACTAGCCTTGCATATTACTCACCAAGTTCCAGAATATACCATAGGATTGCAGTGCAACGCAGCATCAGAATATTCTATTTCAAAAGCGGACTTACCAAGAGTGATTCAAAATTGAGATCAGACGTCCTATCTTCTGTGGCGAAAGCCTTCCCCCGCATATTGTCGGCTCCGCTCTTTGGCGGGTTACACCATCTCAGCATTGCTAGTCTGTGTATAACCAAATAAAGGTCAAATAGAATGCTACAAAGATATGATCTTACATGATGCAAATCTCATCTTTATTTTCTTGTGTACCGCTGCCTATCCCTCTGCCTCTTGACCTCTCTAGGATTTGCATACACAATTACTTCAGAGTTCAGAATAGAATCTCCATGAAAATGATAATGCTCATGAGTAACCTGAAATAGCGAATAGAAATGAAAAATAAGAAGCTTGAAAAAAAATCTTTCAGGATGAAAATATAACTCCAACTTTCAAAGAAAAAAAGTACTCTCTCCAACCCATATTAGTTGATTTGGATTTGTCAAATTTTGGATGAACCTATATACTAAATAGTGTTTAGATTCATTTAAATCTAGACAAATCTGAGTCAACTAATATGGATCGGAGGAAGTACTAATAAGATATATATGGACATCTAGAAAAGAATGAAAGAAAACTGTTCAGGTTTTACCAAGGTAGCGTTAATATATAGATGCAAGTAACTGAAATATTAAATTCAGAAATCAATGAGACGTCTTCAAATACACGCTATTTTAGGTAGGCATGTGAACTACTGAAAACCGTAACTAAGTCTACACTTCTAAAAAAAAGAACAACCTACTACTCCCTCCGTCCTAAATAGATGTCTTAGATTTATCAAAATTTAGATAAATCTAGACAATGTTTAGTATATAAGGTTCATCCAAATGTTGACAAATAGATATCTATTTTGGGACGGAGGGATTACTATTTTCAGACCACATCCAGCACGCCAAAAGGCTGATTATTATATTTATGGGAATGGGAAATGTTTATAGATCTTCAAAGAAAGGTTTACTTAAAAGTATGCTCCTGATTGATCATACCTTGACGACAAGTTTTGAAGCCAATCCATTGGTACAGATTAATGCTGCAACATCTCTCTGTTCATATGCGGGTCAAGACGCATAGGAAGACGTCGAACCTAAATAGCAGGAGACGTGCAGGAGGCCGCTGGTGCAGGCTTGCACGGGGTGGTGGCGTGAAGGCTCTCGTGCGGGACGGCGGCAGGCAGGCCACCTTGTGGTAGGGCGTCAGGTGAGCTCCCGTGCTGCCCGGCGGCGCGCGCGACGATGGGCGGCGGTTATAGTTCGGATGTGAAAGTTTGGATCGATAGGTGGTGAATCGTGATGCATTTTGGGGAAATGAAAGCGGATTAGGGCTGGGGCGCGGGCAGGGCCTGGGCAACAACGTGCGCTGTCGGCGGCGAGCGTGGGCGGTTCCTGGAAGCGTCCATATCTTTTTTATCCTTTTGCGGGTTGCGGGGATACGGTGATGGGATTGTCCGCTCCGGTAAAGACGGAACAATTTTCAGTCGTTGGATATTTCGATCGTACGGCTGGTATCAGTGGGATCTGACCCTCTGGGTCTTTTAATATTAGTCTAGATACATCGAGCGTGTTCAAATCCGCAGCAATTTCCATATTGTGTCTCCGCTGGCATCGGACTGTCTTCCTCTTCTTTATTAGTTCTGCTCTGACCGCATTGTGTCAAAACAAAAACAAAAAATCTGCTCTGACCGCAACTCCACATGGTACACCTACTATCTCGTCTCTCCCTCCCTCCCTCCCGACCCCCACCACCTAAGAGCATCTCTAGGAGATCCTTTATCCGTCAAATCATATAAAAGCGGATAAGGGGGTGAGTTTTCGCTCATTTTTGCTTCGTAGAGTTGATGCGCAGAACATAAACCACAAAATGAGACCATAAACAACCAAATTTTTCGAGAGATTTCAAAAAGTTCATACTTACTCGCTGGGATCATACATACTAAATGCGGGGATCTACCATCGACGCTGCCTAAAACCTAACCCTATACGCAAAATTGGGCTATCCAGAGCCCTAGGTTGCGACGCATACGATACCGGCGGCGGCTTCAGTCGGAGCCGGTGTCGTCGTCGGAGCCGGTGTCGAAGACAATGGAGTAGTCGGAGACGAGGTCGATAAACTTTTCTGCCTGCATCGCCTGCTCGAGGTCCCACTCCAGCTGCTTGTTGCGGTGCTCATGGTCGCCGGCAAGCCCCTGATCATAGAAGATCTCGTTGAGCTTAGTGTCCCAACAAGATCGCGTCTTGTCCTCCTGCATGTCGACGAGGAGGCCTCGTCGACGAAGTCCTCCCTGGTGACGCCGCCGCCGGGTCATAGTCAGGGATGTCCTCCTCCTCCCTCTTCCGCGGTGGTAGACAAGGGCGAGCTCTCATCCCTGACCCGTGCCCACGGTCGAACTCCTCTACTTCGCAATGGAGGAGCTTGGGTGGCACCGGCGCACGGCGGCCGATGTAGTAGAGAGCTTGGGTGGCACGAACGCAGTGACAACGCTCCTCCTCTGAGTCGGAGCTGGCGTCAGGACGACGTCCGCGCAAAGAATACACCACAGAATGGCCGACCTGGCCGCCCCCACACCACAAAAGTCACCCCTCGAATCTAATTGCTCGTCGGAGGCGATCGACTTGAGTCACGAAGTCCGGCGGAGAAGCAGAGGGGCCGGTGGAGAAGTGTTCGGTCGAGAACCATATCCATCCCTTGAATCCGTAACTATATAGGCTCGGGGTGTTTTTGTCGGGGCCCATAAAATAAATACGGGCCTGTCGAGGTATAAGGGGTGTGTTCGGGCCAAAAAAACACGCCCCAGCCCTTATACCTGCCGGATAAATAAAGGTCGGCCCCTTCCGTTCAGGCCAAAAAAAACACGCCCCATACCCTTATACCCGCAGGAGAAATAAAGGCCAGCCCATTTTAAGGGGTCTACTAGAGATGCTCTAACCCTAGCTACTAGCCCCACATCTCCTTCCTTCCCGCAGCCGGAGGAGATTGCTGGGAAAATCCCACGCAACGGAAGGCAGTGGCGGAGCCCTTCTCCACGAACGGCAAGCCCCTTCATCTGGCGGCAGCGGTGAGCAGCGGGGTTTGGACGGCGCGGTGTTGTGGATCTCTGGCGGCAATCTCGATGCATAAGACGGTGGGGGATCCTTTCCTAGTGATGTCGCCCTTGTAGCTATGGCTGCGGTGTTCGAGACGGTGGCTATAGGCAGTGTGGTAGTTCATCCTGTCTACGAAGGCTTCATGGAACCATGGTGGTGCCGGCCTTTGACGAGCTAGGCATGGCCATGGTCATGGCGTGACCGGTCGTCACGGTACAACCACTCTGACGACGGAGCGGTGACGGCGTGATTCTCTCCAGATAGATCGACGACCGTTGGGTGGTGGTGGCCTCCCTCTCCTGCGGAGTATGCACTTTATGTTTGTTGGTGATTATGTTAAGATATATTATTCCAATATCAAGAGAGGAGTATGCACATATATTGCCAACTTATTATTGAACTAAATTGCAAGACACGGTTTCCAACAGTTTACTTTATAGTTTATACTATAGAAGTTCTATAGTTTTGCACACCAAAAATATAATAGAACGACTCCTAAGATATATTTTCCACGGTACGCTTTAGAGATATCTATGATAATATATAATTTAGGATGTTAAAATATGTACATGAAACACATATATACACACAAATACATTTGCATAAACGATATAATTCCTGCAACTGTGAAAAATACCTCAAGTAGAAATGTTATTGCAACATAATATTTCAAATTAGCACAAAACTTTGTTGTGATATACACCACAACTATATAACGAAGAACATTTTAACTAATGTCATGGTACATTGTTATATCGTTAACTATGTTATAAAATGTAACAAAAAAATCATACTCTTTAGGATTATAGTTTGGTAAAGCTAATTTGAAAAGAATTATAAAAGTTCAGTATAAAATATATTTATGTTAATTGTTCCACGGTTATAAAAAATTTGTGGACCGGCTCTCATCTTAGACCATGTCAAAATATAACTAATTTGATAATGTCATCACAAGGACTTAGAAAACTCTATGATTCTGACAATCAATCATGTTGATATCTTTTTCAAATATGCATCATATTTTCTTCGTTAATAATTTTTGCTATCTTTTTTATCTAAATCTCACATCATGGTGTGTTTACGTTGAACCTACCAATCTCTAACTATCAATAACATATTCAAATTTTTTGTAGGTGTATATTTTGATGTGATTTTTAATGAGGAACAACATGCATAATATATGGCATTAGGATCAAGTCCCATGATTAAGAATATTGCATATACTAAATTAATATAAGTTACCTTGGCGTAAACCATGTCACTTTTACCCTACATCTTTCAGCAGTATGTGGCATGTTCAACTTGCAGACTAGCGGTCACTCTGTTCTAGTAAATTGTGTACTACATGAATTTTCAAATGCTTTTCGGATATATATGAAGCAACAATGGAAAATAACCGCTCTGGGAACATTTCTACCGTAGTTTGGACATTGTGGATACAAAATACCTATGGAAAACTCAGAGATGAAACAAGGTGTGCAAGTGTAGGTGGCATCACGACGCTTTGAGACATGCCGTCGTCCTAAGATTGAGGAAGTTCTAAACGCTCTAGCAATTAAGAGGGTACAATGATCGAGCGAGAGTAAACAAGACAATTTACTTCCAATTGATCGTCTCGTTGATGCAATAGAAAAAAACGGAAACACGAAGTGAATAAAATATAAATATGTATTCATGTTCAGTATAACGATATTGGTCTTTTTATCGTGGTTAATTAGTGAATGCTCGTTGTTTTTCTAGACATTACTTGGTCAAAGAAAATCGAGTTCAACTTTTAAAAAACAGTACACCTAAACACCTTATAAGAAGGAACCGGAGAGAGTACTTGCTATTTCACATCCATATATGTGTTTTTTGTTGTACTCATGAATATGTATGAAATGGAAACTACATATAGGACAAAATGATGTGCATGTGGTTACATTTTTAAAACCTCAAAAAAAAAAATCCTGGATCACTGAACGCAACAGTTCCATATATGTTCAGCAGACCATTTTTTAGATCAATTGACGTACACAGGCGACCTCTGCACCCATCTCTTATTGGTTCCCTCCTGATTCTGAAGCCGAAGGTGGGCTGGCACACAACTTCCCGTGCTTGGGTCTTTATCTAGCAGCACCCACCCATCACATCCGTATCTATTTCCTTTTCTTCTGGTGATATGGTGCTGTGTCGGTCTCACTCCACTCTATTCTTGGTGCTACGTCAGGAAATAGGCCTGGTGATATGGTGCTGTGTCGAACTCACCTCGGCGCCATGTCAAATGGCGCCGTCCTCTCTGGTCTTCCTCCCAGCTGGTACAACTTGGCGCCGACATGCACAACTTCGGCGCCATTTTAAATGGCGCCGATCCCAGGGGCCAGATTCCGAATTAGTTTCTAGGAGGGGTCAGATTTGGTTGAAGTTACCAGATTTGGGCAGATTGGCAAAAAGTACCCTTATATATGTACTCAGGATGGAGTGTACAGGAATTCTTGCCATGTCCCATGCCAAATCTCGGTAGGCTTTGCATTTTTTCTGGCTTGGGATCCGATCCCTTTTGCTGGTTTGGCCTCGTTGACAATTGATCTGCTATCTATGTGTGAAACTGTCCCATCCCATGGCGTCTATCATTGGCATATGCGTCGCTGCCCAATGTGCATGTGCCTGAGGGCGCCCTCGGCCGCCGACTGACGACACAAGGTATATGAGTCGTCGTTGACAGGGGTATATATGCTGTGAGGTGACTGTCAGCACCTGCAGGCGCGTCGATCTGCCTAACAAACATAACATGGACGACCGTCCATGGCATGGCGGCAGGACGTGGGCATATACCACAGTGACGCCTCTATTTTATACTGCTGGATGGATCAGTGGGCAGCGCGTACGTCTGTTTGATCTGGATAATTTATCAAATTATTATACGTGTACGCACATGGCCGTCGATCTCAGATACGAGTAGTACGGGTGGTTCACAAAACAGATAGATATAGTAGTACGCATTTTGTTGCGAATCGTGATCGTGCATGTGCATCCAGCAACGGCCGGAGCCCGGAGGGAGGGCAGAGGGGGGAGGTATAGTTTAGGCCGGCTGCAAGTGCAGAGGCCAGAGAGAGGAAGGAAGAGAATTCCATTCGCACCTTTGCCCTTGCGTCGCTGCGCCTGCTGCTAGGCTGGGAAGAGAGGGAAGGACCGGTCAAGAACAAACACTTTTCCTAGCTCCTACTCCACCCAAACGATGCGTTCCTTTATATTGACCTTGCCAAGCTGCTCAAAATTCTTAGAGCATGTATAATGATGGAAGATGCTTAGAGAAATGCTTATAAAAATAAACCAATCATTTTGCTAAGCATAGGTGCTTATTTCTATAGAAGAGGTGCTTAGTTAGGCATCTACGTAGTATAAATAAGCACCGGTGCTAAAAGAAAAAACGATTTATTTCTCTAAGCACCGTCCTAAACACCTTACATTGTACATGCTCTTATATGACCAAGTACAATAAGACCAAGTTTAATAGAATAGTCAGATGATAGCTATAAGGTATTGACATGTCATGTATAGCCACATGTACGGTTAATATGTACAATAGTAGCTACAAAAAGTATCATCTATAGCCACATGTATAATTAATACATCTATCTATGTATAATAGTAGATATAAAATAATATTACTAACATTTTATTATCTCGTTCTCACAAAGTATCTAGGAGTACGTATTGTTGTTGGCTCTTAATGTAGGATCCGGTTTCCACTACAGGAATGGGAAGCTACGCCAACGGCCAAACGTCGGGCCCGTCGGCGTAGCCATCGTATAGGCCAGCTCTGCTAAGCAGCCGTCGGCGTATAATTGCCCTCGGCATATCCTATGCTACGCCGACGGCTGCCCTCGGCGTAGCTATTTTTTATTTTATCTCATTACATTTTGAAAAATCATAACTAAATCATTCTAATTCGGAAAAATACAAATAATATATCAAAATTTGCAGAAAAATAAGACCTATCTATCTACACTCAAATATTACACATTTGTAAATAAAAATTAAGTAAAACATAAAACATTATATATAGTTTAAAACGGGCATAAAAAATTCAAAAATGATCGAAACAATGCGAAACCTTCGCGTGGTGTTATATTATGTGACATAGTTAGAAGGAAAAATATCAAACTTCGTATATTGATTATGTCTCAAAGAAACCTTCACAAAATGACCTATCTCATTCGAGGTTTCTTGGCTTTCGGGTCAAATGACCAATGTTATGGCTAGAATCAAGGCATAGTTTGTGATAATATGCCCATATTTGTGCATACGTGTGCATCATAGGATGGCGAACAATATTACAGGAGAAAGCTTTCCTTTTTGTCGCACCAAAAAAGCATTTTCCATTTTCCGAGCATAAAAACGGACGGTTTTATGAAACAACCACCAAATGGCTAATTCAAAATACTACCACCACATTTTACAAAAATAATAGAGCACCTTATATAGACAATGTCCCAACAGGGGGATCCGAAACCTTTCTGTCCATCTTTGGTGAAAAAGACAAATTCCTGCCGAATCGGCAGGAAGTGGGTCAGATATGAACTACAAGTACATGATTCGATGCTCATGTTTTTTTACAAAAATCATTTTTAGGTTCATAATATGCTATTTTATCAAAGATCCAATGCAAGTTTAGCAAGTCTCGGCCCCGAGCTAAGAATCTTCATGCCCGTCGTTCGACAAAGTTTGACGATAGTTTAAAACGGGCATAAAATATTCAAAAACGATCGAAACAATGCGAAACCTTCGCGTGGTGTCATATTATGTGACATAGTTATAAGTAAAAATATCAAATTTGATATATTGATTATGTCTCAAAAAAAACTTCACAAAATGACCTATCTCATTCGAGGTTTCTTGGCTTTCGGGTCAAATGACCAATGTTATGGCTAGAATTAAGGCATAGTTTGTGATAATGTGTCCATATTGTGCATACAGATGCATCATGTGATGGCGAACAATGTTGTAGGAGGAAGTTTTCCTTTTCGTCGCACCAAAAAGCCATTTCCCATTTTCCGAGCATAAAAAACGGACGATTTTGTGAAGCAACCACCAAATGGATAATTCAAAATGTTACCACCACATTTTAAAAAAATACTATACCACCTTATATGGACAATGTCCCAACAGGGGTATCCGAAACCTTTCCGTCCACCTTTGGTGAAAAAGACAAATTCCTGCCGAATCGATAGGAAGTGGGTCAGATATGAACTACAAGTACATGATCCGATGCTCATGTTTTTTTAAAAAAATTATTTTTAGGTTCACAATATGCTATTTTATCAAAGATCCAATGCAAGTTTAGCGAGGCTCGGCCCCGAGCTAAGAATCTTCATGCCCGCCGTTTGACAAAGTTTGACGATAGTTTAAAACGGGAATAAAAAATTCAAAAACGATCAAAACAATGTGAAACCTTCGCGTGGTGTCATATTATGTGACATATTTATAAGTAAAAATATTAAACTTGATATATTGATTATGTCTCAAAAAACCTTCACAAAATGACCTATCTCATTCGAGATTTTTGGCTTTCGGGTCAAATGACCAATGTTATGGCTAGAAACAGGCATAGTTTGTGATAATATGACCATATTGTGCATACACATGCATCATGGAATGGCGAACAATGTTGTAGGAGGAATTTTTCCTTTTCGTCACACCAAAAAGCCATTTCCAATTTTCCGAGCACAAAAAACGGACGATTTTGTGAAGCAACCACCAAATGGCTAATTAAAAATGCTACCACCACATTTTACAAAAATACTATACCACCTTATATGGACAATGTCCCAACAGGGGGATCCGAAACTTTTCCGTCCACCTCTGATGAAAAAGACAAATTCCTGTCGATTCGGTAGGAAGTGGGTCAGATATGAACTACATGTACATGATCCGATGCTCATGTTTTTTTACAAAAATCATTTTTAGGTTCACAGTATGCTATTTTATCAAAGATTCAATACAAGTTTTCCTTTTCATCGCACCAAAAAGGCATTTTTCATTATCCGAGCGCAAAAAGAGAATTTTCTAAAGCAACCACCAAATAGATAATTCAAAAATGGAGGGTTTGTGATTAGTTGATATGAATATCATATTTGGATTCCTCTCATTTTTCTGATCAATTTAGACATATTATTTGTTAAATTCCGATTTATAGATTTATAGATATTAATTATTCCATATTAAATACAAAAATACAAAAAAAGTAAAATTATTATATTTTTATTTGAATTCAATAATATTTTTACTTATTCATTAATGTTTACTTAAATAATTGTTTGTAATTTCAAAAAAATACAAACATGTGACATGTTGATATAGGGGTTAATAGGATTGATATCATAGTATTGACAAAAATGTATGAATTACTTTGCGGAAACAGATTCTGAAGGAACGAGGAAGTTAAACGTGCTGAAGCTGAAGTAGTATTAGGATGGGTGATCGGCCGGGAAGTTCGACCAAGACTGCAATTTAATTAAATATTAAGTGTAGTTAGTATTAAAAATGTTCAAAGTGAGAGATTAACGAGTCAAACAATTCAAAGATTCAAAAATTGAGAAAAAAAAAATTTAAAAAAATGTTTTTACAACCTGTCGACAAACTATGCCGACGGCCGCTACGCCGAGGGCATTGCCCTCGGTGTAGCATACGCCGACAGCCTCTATGTGCTCCGCCGAGGGAGCCCTTTGCCGAGGAGGCTACGCCGAGGGGAGCCGTCGGCGTACCATACGCCGAAGGCATTTTAGCCTACGCCGACGGCAAGCGCGCGCGTCCTGTAGTGTTCTCTTCTCTCTAAAAACTCACTAAAAATATATTATTTAAGTCAACGACATTTGTGATGACCCCAAGAGCACAATCACAATGTAGCTAGTTTCGAAATAAGAGTATCGAATCACACAGAGCTATTTGATTAAGATCTTAATGCCTCTTGTCACTATCTATCAAAAATACTTGTAAACTGTCCTTAATCTTAAGTAAGAGTGTTTTAAGAGGTTTGTTTTATGCGTAAAAGATTAAAGAGTAAAGCACATGGAGACAAACGCGATGTAAATGATAGTGAAACTGCAGTAGCGCGAAGTATTCTTGGGGATCGTACGATCCACCTCTAGCATTGGTGTTAATCACGATTAGAATAAATCTATGTCTTTCGTGGGGAGTGCTCCATAAATGAATGACCATATAAAGATATATGTTATTTTATCCCTAATAACCATTGCGATGATTATAAGAAAGCCACTCTGATTCCTCACAATTAAGGATTTCCCCCATGGATATTGATATGAGATTAGTGAATCTCTCCTTACCCCCTTGACCATATGAATAGCATGCGGGGACGATATGTCACTTAGCAGCATATATACTACCATATACCTATCAGTATTTTTTTCATGGGACTACTAATAAACATATCTGATTACACTTGTACCATCTAGAACAAACACTTCCTCGGTTGGTTCAGCGGTGATGATTTCATCAGGTTCTTCATCACTAAAATCCACAATCTCATCTTCAAAGTCACTTGCACTGCTGCCGCCAACACTCTCCTCCTTTCCATGGTATTCAACTAGCACATCATCTACTCCTCCAACAGAAATATACTCTCCCATACTCAAACAACGTTTGATCATCATTGAAAAAAAGCAAACCATCTGCAAGCTCAGTGCCAGGAATATGGAAATACAGTTTCATCGAATCCTTCACAGCTAGATGATCTCTAAGAAAGCCTAAATCCTCTTGCAGTGAGGGCTTGTCCCTCTCAATCTCTGAAATCGCCTCATCTCCTCCCACATACTGCAGATTACGGTCAACACGGACGAACTCGTTGACAAAGTGAAAACGCACGTTCAAAATCTGAGTCGGGTCCATGATTGAAAAGAAAATACCTACTGTGGACTAAACCCATAACTTCAAGGTTTAAGGTTTGATTTCACTACACTCTATAACTTCAAGGTTTAAAATGGACTTTATCGTGGATAAATTTGTACACGTAGTTGGAGACCGGGTTCCTTATCACGGAAAATATTTCTATAGGACCTGGTTCACGGATTTGAAGGTGTGGACCAACTTCAGAATACAACATGTGTTTAAAACAGTAAAAAAACAAGATTAGTAACCGTTTTCTAGATTTAAAATGCCACGTGTTAATCATACAACTTGATCCACTTCACTTGTAGACCCGTTCCCATAAAAATATTTTCCGTCGCGGAGCTATGTGGTATGTACGCCGCCGTGCCAGCGGTATGTGGCTGACTCGGCTGGGAAGGATAACACAGCCAGCCGTACCGGCGGTGTGGGGGCCTCACGCTCACGCCCACGCGCTCGCTGGATCCGCTTTGGTTTGTGCGCTGCGGGACGCGGACGCGGATGCGGATACTGTTGGCTGCCAGCTACGTACGTACTCGAATACTAGCAAGCAAACGTACGCGTACGGTTGCGAATCGCGACTGTCTCCTCACCCGTTCACACGCACCATGCCGTCAAAAGGCTAGTACCTTTTCTCTATCTTGTGTGTGTGGCCATGAAAAAAGAGAGCTCGTGTTAGTAGTAACAATTAACAAAGAGGATCGTTGATTTAGAGCAAAAAAAGACCACGTCCTGTTTCACTGCGAGAATGTGCTTAGACTACAGGTTGAGTGGAAGATATTAGTACAATACTAATGTGCTTAGACTATTAGTACAATACTATGACACCTGAATAAGAAAGTAAATACTAGTACTCCATTTGGAAAGAGTACTTAAATATTAAAATATAATTGTACTACCATAAAAACTATATCATGTTATATTTTTAAATGGTATAATTTTTATATTATAAAATTTATATTTTATTGGTCAAATTGATAACCTAGGTACACGCGCAAAACTTGTATACTGAAAGGAAGGGAGTAAAATGGATTTTTTTTCTAGATTACACCGTGGAGAGGTGTATCATTTTTTATGGTACAAGAGTCAAGATGTGTTATATGTTGATCCAAATTCTATAAAATATAGGCCAACTTCTGACGAGTGGAGCGAGGACCGTCGCCGGAGACCTAGGTTTTCACCGTTATATAAACCTCTTGTAAGTCGCCGGCTAGGAAAAGTGGCATCCGTGAAAATCCCCGGCGTTGTGTAAACACTCCCCGATATAGTGAAGTTTCGCTGGCTGGCGCCCGTGGTTTTTTCAACTCTTTGTTGGAGAGGTTTTTCCACGTTAAATCGATGTCCCCTTTGATGTGTTTTGATTTTGATATTCGTTATTTACTTGTCGCAATTATAAAAGATGGTCGAGTTTACAATGCCAATGGGATGCTTCAACATCGCTGCAACAAGGGATGCTAGCTCCCCGAGAGAAATGCCTACTCTCCTACCAGCCACCACTCCGGTGTTGTCGGTTCAAAACCGAATGCCTCGCTGCGGAACAGGCCCACCGTCTTCCAGTTCGCAGCATCGACGCTAATCTTCTGCAAAACCACTCGCGCCGAGGGGGTTGCACCATTGAAAACCATGTCATTTCGATGCCTCCAGATACACCGGAAGACAAGCGTGACACCTATCCATAGATCTTGACATTCCGACCAAACTGTAGTCAGAAAAGTCCACCAAAGTAGCAGCGGGGAGATGGGATGCGCCATCCAATCCAATTTGTCCCAGACCATACTAATTGCAGCCCAAACCTATCGAGCAAAAACACACCCTACGAGCAAATGTTAGATGTTCTTGGGTTCCTGGTCACATAGTGGGCAGACGCCTGGTAGGCAAGCCGCTGCCTACTTAGGCGATCAGCGGTCCAACATCTATTTGCGAGATGCTAACCAAGCAAACAACCCGCGGCTTGGTGGGGCACGGGATCTCCAAATTTGTTCCACGGCCTTAGCCCTAGTCTTACCCACAAAGAAAGCCGAGTCTGTAGATCTCACTATGAATTCACCAGACCGTTCCCATTTCCATGTGAACGTATCCTCAACCTCGAGGGATAGCTGAATGTGATCCAAATCGTCCCAAACCATGAGGAATTCATCAATGGCTAGCTCAGAAGGGTCGCGGCCATGGTCCCTCAGCCACGCTCCAAGGAGACCCTCTCTAAACATGTGCCTAGAAGTAAAACGAGGTTACAAATAATAAAGGAGATATGCCCTAGAGCCAAATAATAGTGTTTCTATTTGATGCATCTCTTGTTCATAATACGTTTCTTACCATGTATAATTGTATTAATACAAAACGTTAGTACACTTGTGGTATGTAAACAAACAAGTATTTAGTTGCCTCTAGTAAACTAGCTCATTGGGTAAGTGATGGTCGTATGGTTTCGAGATCATGGTGATAGTGTCGATTAACAATGAGGTCATATCATTGGATAATGATGTGATAGATATACACCTAAAGTTAATCACAATAAGATCTAGTTACTTAAACATTCGTCATTGATGATAACATATAAACACCATGGCCTATATCCTTCGACTGTGAGATAATGCATAATCACTATTTTGGAAGGAGGCTTTGATGATATCAAGTATCAAGCCGTGGAAAGGTGATCATAAAGGTATCGTTGGGTTTCCCGAAAAAATGGGTCGAGGAGTTTTTTATCAAGACTAGAATTTGCCAATCCAAGTAACGGATAGATACACATGGCCAACTCGGTGACATTGCATTAACGAAGCATGCAAGCGTATGATTGAATCATAGAATGCAACGATACGGGAATGAGTAAACGAGCTCATTGGTAACGAGATCGAACACAAGTATGGAGATGCTTGAGATCAAATCTCGGATGACCTAGGTATCGTATGGAAAAAGAATATGACTACGCAGTTAAGGTTCAATCGATGAGATTCGTGAATGCACGGGTGGTCATTATGGGCATCCAGGTCCCACTATTGACCATTGATGCAAGAGGAGTCTTAGTCATGTCCATAGCATCTCCGAGCCGAAGGGTGGCACAATTAAGGGTGGGGACGCATTGGGATCAAACCGGCACCATAGGAGAAATAAGAGAGAGAGAGAGAGAGAGAGAGAGAGAGAGAGGAAAGGTTCCGGGTAATATCCGATGATGGTCGGAAGGGGTCTGAAAGGAGTTTCGGAGTATGAAATATAGTAATATATGTGTTTTATATTAATTAATTGAATTAATATTAAAACATATTTTATTTTATATTTATGGACAACCTTTTTGCTATTGGGCCGCTTCTAGAAGGGCCCATAGGGCTATGTGCCTAAGGGAAAAAGGGAGGAGAGGGGGCCACCGGCCAAACCCTAGGGTTTCCCATCCGTGGGGTGGGGCCTAGGGCCGGCGGTGGTGGTTTGGAGTTCCCACCCCTAGCCCTAGGGTTTGACCTTACCCCTCACTACTATAAATAGAGGAGCCCCCCTCCCTTCTATTTGCACCACAACAATACGTTTTCTCCTCTCCCTCTAAACCCTATAGCTCTCTCCGTTAGATTGGATCTAGCTATTGGATTAGATCTCCACCTCTGCACTACCTTCGTGCGCAAGATGGTCCAACTTCCATCTTCTTCCGCTGCTCTGCTGGATCGGATCCTAGGAGACGTCCGTACACCGGACGTGTGTAGAGCAACGAGGCGCAACACTTGGGGCGCTGTCTCCATCGCTATACGCCTACCTGCATAAGGCGTGTCACGGTCTTCAAGGGTATGAACACCGTTCTAGGTCCCCGTTACTTATGTCTATATAGCATAGATCTTGGTTGTCGTGTTCGTGTACGCAGAATTTTTTTTGTTTTTTATTGCGAACCCCAACGGATAAAAAGATGTCACACTTAGTAAATGCTACACCATTAGAAACTTTGATTGAAATGTTATAATTTTTTTGACATATAAACTAGGAGTGGTATGTACGAAAACTGACAGTGGCTTCCGAGCTCACTGAAGCTCTTTTTTGAGAAAAAAATATTTTTATGACTTCAGACTCTAGAAATTATAAAAAAAATTCATGCACAAACATTTATACATTCCGAAGGTATGCAAGAGACCTTGCGAAATACAAAAAAGACAAATATCTGATAGAAATATGTGCTTTTTATACTATATCCAGCTGTAAATTTGTTTTTTTGTAGCTCATAAAAATAAGTTTTTTACCGAAACTTGTCACGGTCATTCCCACAAATATGTATTTCCAAAATAAATTTTGGATTTTTCGAAACAAAAATTATGATTTTTGAAAATTTTAAATATCCCTAATATATATTGTTAGCCAAATCTATACCATTAGTAACATGGCGCGCCCTCTCAATCGGCCGCCGACTGACACAAGGAATATATCCGTCGTTGACCGAGACAAGGTAATGCTGTGGCGCGTCGATCCGCCCAACATAACATGC
This sequence comes from Avena sativa, assembly GCA_916181665.1. NCBI lineage: Eukaryota > Viridiplantae > Streptophyta > Magnoliopsida > Poales > Poaceae > Avena > Avena sativa. The sequence continues at coordinate 5,644,245 of OV702289.1, forward strand.
ATGTATGACAATGACACGAGCTCGGCCAGTTCAGAGACTCTAAAATAAAATAAAATATAGTGCTTATAATTTATTTCAAAGTTCAAACAAGGTAAAGGTTGATCAAGTGTTTACAAAAAAAAGCATCAAAATTAGGTTCACCGTGATATACTTTTGTATGTTATATTTGTATTGTAGATATTAATATTTTCTTGAATAATTTAATTAAATTTTATAACATTTGACTTTTTAAAAATTCTTATAAACACCATGTTGGGCTGGTCATAGTGGAGAGTAATATAGGCTAGTAATATGCATAAGTTACTAGTCTATGTTACTATCTTCATAGTGGATAATAACATGTATCTAGTATCATACAAAGTGTTATTTATTAGCATGTAGACCCATCTTACCTTGGGTGTGTGGTGTTATGGTAACATAGATAGTGATCACAAGGCTCTTTTTATTATTTAATAACATGCCACAACACCAAATTACCTAATTAACACTTTATGTAAATATATGTTACTATCTATGTTACTTTCACTATAACTAGACTTATGGCAACGGAAGGCTGCAAGCGCAGAGGCCAACGAGAGGAAGGAAGAGAATTCCATTCGCACCTTTGCCTTTGCGTCGTTGCGGCTGCTGCTAGGTCAAGAACAAAGGACTTTTCCTAGCGTGTAATCCACCCACACTAGTGCACACCCCCCCTCTAACACCGGTTTGGAGGGCCCTCTAACAGCGGTTGTAGAACCGCTGTTGAGGGCTCGGTGTTAAAGGGGGCCCCCCTTTAACACCGGTTCTTATACGAACCGGTGTTAAAGGGTGACGCACGCGGCAGAGTTCTGCCGCGGCAGGAAAACGGCCTAAATCTCTGCCGCGGCAGAGTTCTGCCCCTGCCCCGTTCTGGGTGTATTTCTGCGGCGCGGCGGGGACGGGGAGGGGGAATCGATCGGGAGAGGTATACACATACATCGTCATCGGTACATACGAGTACATGAATAATTAAGCAACTATTATTATACACAACATCGTCATTGTGTGGCATTCTCCGTAAACGTTGAAGCATCAAGTACAAGACAAACACGTTCAAGCATATATACAACGTTCATTTTGGTGGATATCTAAAGAGTTCTCCGCCAGGCGTGACGACCTCATCAAGTATGAACCCCGCCAATTCCTCTTGAATGGCTCGTATGCGGTCAAATGGTAGGAGTTGGTCCCGCATCCGTTCGATCTAAATATATATGAAGAATAGGTCAATATATATAAGAATAAAACTCAACACAACTGATGATAATAAAATAATGTTGTGTATACTTTGTTTACTTACTCTAAGTTGTTCTAGTGCGGCTTGGCCCGTCGCACATATCGTGTTGCAAATGAACTCGCAAACATAGTATCCACATAAGTTATTGCCGGGTCCCTGATGCGCGCACTTTACAAGAATAGAGAGTTCAATCAAAATAATAATCAATAAAGCATGATATAATAGAATTTGAAGCAGAATCAAAGAGATACGCAGACCTAGCTAGCTAGTATTACTTACATTTTGGTCTACAAATTTTAGTTCTTTTGACCATTCACCCACGGCCCTGCCCGTGAACCTTTTCCAAACCCTGTCTGCCAAAGAAAATAGATAAATGAGTAACTAATTACTTGTTGTCATGAAAGTTGCCGATCTAGTGCGATAATATGATTGAAATTACCTCTAGAGCATCTCTCTAAAGTCTGCCCATAGATCTTTTTCTTTTCGTAACGAGTCCATGACAAGGACTTTTCCTGAGTCAGGTTGAATGACTAGCAGAATAAAGTGGAACCTACGCACGCATAACTCACCATCAGTTACACTTAACATCGAGTAAGCCGAAACAGAATGTGTACAAGAGAGGGTAACAGTACTCACAAGAAGTTGTAAGGCAATAGTATTTCCCTTTTGGTTTGTTGTCTCAGTAAAGACCTTAGCAATAAATCTTCTGTTTGCCCGGGTTTGGTTCTTACCACTTCTTCATGAACTCTATTTGGGTCAACGAACCCAATGTCAAAAGGTCCTTCTTTCATGCATTCCATAACATTTTTCCTGCATAATAGTATATACATATATGGTGAGCATATATATATACATGCAATTAATGAAGTGAATGAGATGAGATAGAAAATACAGAAATAGTACTTACACACAATAAAGGCTGATGGCAGCTTTGTCGAGTTCCTTCTGATTGAATAGAAAATGCAAGTCTTGAATGTTGAAGTCGATCTCGTCGTCTCCGCACAAGAAAATCTCATCTCTTATATGCGCCGTGATCCATTCTTCCTTTTTCGTCTTGCAGAAATCAAGGTACCACTTGTGCAATCTTCGCATCTTTGTTGGTAGATACTTGAGCTCCTCTTTCTTGACGAGATTCTTCCCATACTTCCATGTCTGTATGGGGTTGGCATCGCATTTGGGCAAGTTGTCTCCCATGATGTTCAAGTATGCAATGTAAGTCATCCCCATCTCATTGGCCTTTCTTTGTAGCTCTGCCTCGTAATCATTTACGGGAGGAGCGTCCCGTGTGTCAAACACTTGGAGCGGGGCGCATGATTGGTTTTCCTGCTCTCCGAGCATGGGAACTGTTTTCTGGGGTGCCGCACGACTGCTACTTTCAGTCTCCCTACGGCGTCTTGCATCCGCCTTCAAAATCTGGCGCTCGTAGTCCGGCACAAGTGGGGTTTCAGGTTTCAAAAGATTTTTGTAAAACTTCTCCACCACCGCCGGATCTATTTTCTCCTTTGGCTCGGCCCGTCTAGGTGCAAAGAATTTCTTAACCTCTTCTTCCGAGAGCCAATTGGTCTCCTCGTCGCTGCGATTCCACGGTAAAACCGGCAATGGCTTGGCGGAAGGCTGCGGGACGTAGTTTTTTGAACTCTTTGGCGTACGGTTTCCTACGGATTTCTTTGTGGCAGTGCTAGTGATGCTCTTCGTGGCAGTGCTCTTCCGCTTACGCTGACGAGATGGCTGAAGCACCGGAGATGGCTGACGGGCAGGATATGGCTGGCGTGCCGGAGATGGCTGCCGCGCAGGAGATGGCTGAAGCGCCGGAGATGGCTGCGTGCAGGAGATGGCTGAAGCGGCTCAGACTGCTGACGCTGCGGAGACGGCGGGGGTGCCAGTGGCCTCCAATTTGGAAGCACGATGTGTTCCTTCTTCCAAAGAATGGTTGTTTTCACTGCAAATTTGAGTTGAGTTTCCCCTTCACCTGTAGCATGGTCAAGATGTGCTTCCTCATATTACTTCACAACCTCATCCACCCCGACAATAGCATAGCGATCTGGAATCGGTCGGCAGTGGTAAGTTCCACCAGCTACAGGAGGTAAGGCATAGCCGACAGCCACCTTAATGGATAAGCCCATTAATCTCACATGCAGCTCAGCGTGTTCGCTCTCCGTGATCTCATCCACGGGGTATCGAGGACCCGCCATTTCAAGCGTGGGCTGCATGTTCTCCGTGGAAGCCACGCTGCTTTTCCGCCCGGAGTCTGGGCCGCCGGTAGCTTCCAATGCAGGCTCTTCGTGCCGCTGAGATGGGCCGGTAGCTTGATGGCTCTGTTGTGCATTCACTTGCGCCTGCAGTGCCACAAGTGCATGTTTTATCTGTGTCATCCGCTCTGTACGCTCTTTTTCTTTTCTGTCGCGCCATCTGTAAGAGTCGCTCCACTCGGCAAACCCATCCTTCCACGTCATACCCCCTGTGCCTCGTGCATGTCCAGGGTATTCTTTTTTACTGATGGCGCGTGTGAGATGGTCATTCTCTCTGTCGGGATGGAAGGTCCTGGCGGCTGTTTCCTCGTATGCCGTGATGAGTTCAGTGACGGGTTTGGCAAGGAGGGTTGGGAAGATACACAATCCTGTTTCTGGGTCCAACCATGCCCCGATTCCGTAGAACCAAGTCTTTGCACGTAGGTCCCACCCATCTGTCTGCGGTGTGATCCCTCTAGCGCGCAGGGCCTTCTCAGCTTCCTCCCACTTAGGCCTCTGAGATATGTATCCACCTGACCCCGTCCTCTGGTGATATTCCTTCTTCTGGGCATTTAGCGTATTGGTTTCCGACCGCTTTTTAGCTATAGCATCTTCCTTGTACGCTACAAATTCGGGCCAGTGAGGTCTTATCTTCGCATAATATGCGTCTTCAAAATTTGGAGTCTCGCGAGCTTTGACAAATTTGTTCAATTTTGTCTTCCAGTTGCGGAAAGCGTCAGCCATCTTCTTTAGAGTCCACTGTTTGACCTTTTCCTTTACAACGAATTCCAAAGCGTTTGTTTGTATCTTTCATCGACAAAGGTACCGTCGCCCTTCTTTGGCTTATTCCAATATTCAATTATGATTGGGATTTGGTCCCTAACAAGAACTCCAGCCTGACGTATAAATTTGTCTGCGGCCTTCTTGGGCTCCATCGGCCTGCCATCAACACGGACTGCTTCGATCGTGAACTTTGCACGATCTTTCAACCGATGGCTCGCGCCTCGCTTGCTCTTTTTGTAGTTGAAGATGGTTGCTGGCTGGTCGATCCAGAGGGCTAAAAGAAGAAAGAAGCATTAATTAATACATGTAGAAGAAGATTGTTGGTGGAAGTCAGCAGAGGCTTAATCAATGCATATACCTCGTCGGACTTTGCAATCACTAAATTGCGTTCACCGGAGTCTTCATCTTCTCCATGACTACTTGAGCTGTCATCATGTCCCTCCAAATTCAGATATTGTGAGGTGTCCTCATCGATAATGTTCTCCATTATTTCTTCTTCTTCAAGGTTTCTACTAAGTGGATCCATAGTTTCTAAAACAATAATATTATCACACAAATATCAGTAATACATCTATTGAAATGCTCAAGCAAGGATGATGATATGACAGGTTAAAAGTATTGAAATGTAACCCTGATACATGCTTGGTCATTTCAAACCCTAATTTGGAGAAACCCCGGATTCATATGAGAGGATACATTCGGAGAAAACCCGGATTCGGAGAAACCCTAATGCTATATTGACAACGAGAGGTGTACTAGGGCGGCGGCTGGCGGCGCTAGGGTGAGAGCGGGGTCGGGATGCGTGGGGGTGTGCGTTCGAACCAACACGACGTGGGCTACCTAAAATGGGTGACTCATCCTCGACGCGTGTGTAGGCTCAGCGAGGGCAGAGGAGGTCAGGGTCCACGACATTGGAAAAGTAATCGGTCAAGTGCAAACCGATTGAAAAAGTGAGCCCTAAGCCGACCACATGCAATCGGCCTGCTCCTCACCATACACATACACATACACATACAAAAAATATATAAATATATACATACATACACATACAAAAAATATATACATATATACACATACACATACACATACAAATATATACATATAGACACATACAAATTAACCAAAAATCACTAACTAACACTATACTAACACTAATTAACAAAAAATCACTAAACTAACAATAAAATAGCCTCACCCTAAAACTAATACTAATAACTAACTAATTAACCTAAAATCACTAACTAATTAAACAAAAATAAAATAAGGGACGGCCACCGATCGAGAAGATCACCTGCTGGGCGGGCGGCACGGCGTGGGTGGCTATGGCGGTGGTGGCTGTGGTGCGGGGAGCAGTGCAGGCGGTGGCGCGCGGTGGATGTGGTGCGGGGAGCGGCGGTGCGTGCGGGGAGGGCGGTGCGCGCGGGCAGAGGCGCGGGGTCGAGGCAGCAGGCCGATGGCGGCAGTCTCGGCGACGCGCTCCCGCGGGCGTGGACGGCGAGGGCGGCGTCGGCGAGGGCGGTGGTGGCCGACGCGGGCGCGCGCGGTGGCGGTGGCGGCCGACACGGGCGCGCGCGGTGGCGGACGGTGCTGGCGCGGCGGGAGGCGTCGACTGCGACGGCGACGGCTCGCGCGCGGCGAGGGGGGCGACAGCGAGGGCTGGCGAGGGCGGTGACGGCGCTCTCCTCTGGTTTTCTCTGCTCGCGCGCCTTCGATCTGGCTGGGGGGAAGAAGGAAGGGGAAGGCCCGCATTTAATACCCCCCCCCTTTAACACCGGTTTGTGGCTGGAACCAGTGTTAAAGGGGGGAATTCGTTTCGCGCCCGCACCCCCCCCCCTTTAACACCGGTTCAATCCACGAACCGGTGTTAAAGGGGGGTGTGCGCACGCGAAACGAAATAAATGCGCCCCCCCTTTAACACCGGTTCATGGCTCGAACCGGTGTTAAAGGGGGGGATTTATTTCATGCATTAAAGTGGTGGGGTTATTTTATAATTCAAAAAATAGGATATGAATTTAGAAAATTCATATCTTATTCATTTCAACTCAGTAAAATATGAATAATATATCATAATTTTCAGAAAAATAATATCTAACCATTCATGTAAAAACATTTTATATTTACTTTAGATGAAAATTTTCAAAATGATTAAAACACTTACATATAAATTTTGATTATTCAATTCAAACAAAAATAAATTGTCAAATCCTAAAACTTTGAACTTAAGAAATATTAAGCATCTAAAAAGGAATCTAACCCTATTTTATTAGAGCAAATCATATTTTATTTTGTATTAACATTTTTGAATTGATTGGATATTTAAATGCCGCATCTTTTGTATACACTTGAATCTGGTAAAGTCTCGCTCAACTTGCATTGGATTTTTGATAAAATAGCATATTGTGAACCTAAAAATGATTTTTGTAAAAAATCATGAGCATCGTATCATGTACTTGAAGTTCATATCTGACCCACTTTCTACCGATTCGGCAAGAATTTGTCTTTTTCACCAGAGGTGGACGGAAAGGTTTCAGATCCCCCTGTTGGTACATTGTCCATATAAGGTGGTCTAGTATTTTTGTAAAATGTGTTGGTGGTTTTTTGAATTAGCCATTTGGTGGTTGCTTCACAAAACCGTCCGTTTTTTATGCTCAAAAAATGGAAAATGCCTTTTTGGTGCGATAAAAATGAAAACTTCGTCTTGCAACATTGTTTTCCATGCCAGGATGCACATGTATGTACAATATGGCCATATTATCACAAACTATGCATTGATTCTAGCCATAACATTGGTCATTTGACCCGAAAGCCAAGAAACCTCGAATGAGATAGGTCATTTTGTGAAGGTTTCTTTGATACATAATCAATATACGAAGTTTGATATTTTTCCTTCTAACTATGTCACATAATATAACACCACGCGAAGGTTTCGCATTGTTTCGATCATTTTTGAATTTTTTATGCCCGTTTTAAACTATATATAATGTTTTATGTTTTACTTAATTTTTATTTACAAATGTGTAATATTTGAGTGTAGATAGATAGGTCTTATTTTTATGCAAGTTTTGATATATTATTTGTATTTTTCCGAATTAGAATGATTTAGTTATGATTTTTCAAAGTTTAATGAGATAAAATATTTTTCCTTCTAACTATGTCACATAATATAACACCACGCGAAGGTTTCGCACTGTTTCGATCTTTTTTATTTTTTATCCCTATTTTAAACTATCATCAAACTTTGTCGAACAACAGGCATGAAGATTCTTAGCTCAGGGCCAAGCCTCGCTCAACTTGCATTGGATTTTTGATAAAATAGCATATTGTGAACCTAAAAATGATTTTTGTAAAAAATCATGAGCATCGTATCATGTACCTGTAGTTCATATCTGACCCACTTCCTGCCGAGTCCGACCGCGCCACCATAGCCGACGGCCGGCCTCGTTGAAGTTCGGGGGTGGTGGGCCGTCCTCCTCGTGCCTGGCGAGCGCCCTCTCACGTCGATCCACGAAGAAGGATTCCCAAGTAGGGAAATAGTCGGGATGCCATCTGGGATTCCTCCGCTGCTCCGGCGTGAGATCAAAGTAGTAGTGGTTCGTGATGGCCATCCGGCACGCCACACCTAGAGGGACATGAGGAACCGGCATGCCTCCGGCGCTCAGCATCCAGCCGACGGGGACACAGTAGCCCAGCGGGCAGGGGTAGTTCGAGGCGCAAAGCGCCTCCGCCTCCCTGGGGGTTAGTGCTACGATGGAAGCCATGGGAAAGAGTGATGAGGTTGCAGATATGAGTCTAGAGATGTGCAATGACAATAGAGGCCAACCCTACATATATATAGTGAAGAACTGGCGGGAAGAACTGGCGGGAAAAAATGGCAGGAAAAATGGCGGGAAAAATGGCGGGAAGAAAAATGGCGGGAAAAAATGGCGGGAAGAAAAATGGAGGGAAGAAATAGAAGGAATAAAAATGGCTCATTTAATACATATACTGTTAACAGAAGAAATATGACATTGTTCTAAAAATGGGACGGTTGGAGGGATTTCAGCAGGCTGGACCAGGCAGCACTAATGATAGGGGTGAGTGTCGGCATTATATCGTACGGCATGTACCTTGTCCCGGATGGTGTCACCAACCGGGACTAAAGATGAACCTTTAGTCCCGGTTGGAGACACCAACCGGGACTAAAGATGAACCTTTAGTCTTGGTTGGAGACACCAACCGGGACAAAACACGAGTCAACACTAATAATAGGGGTGAGTGTCGACATTATTTCGTAAGTGTTGACACTATGCCGAGTTGCTTGTACTATAAATAGGCATCCTTGTGAGTCCAGTCCTCCAGCCATTTTGAGGCATCTCCAAGATAGTTTTCGAGAGCAGGGACACCACTACGGCCAGTTTCAGGGAGATGCCTACGGAGCCCAGTCCTCCGGCATCTCCGAGAAACTGGTCATAGAGGCACTCCCTAATATGTGAAATTAGTTAGCTCCCAGGCGTATTGATCTAGTTAGAGAAGTTACAAGCTGCTAGATGGTTTTTGAGAGCAGGGACACCACTACGGCCAGTTTCAGGGAGATGCCGACGGAGCCCAGTCCTCCGGCATCTCCGAGAAACTGGTCATAGAGGCACTCCCTAATATGTGAAATTAGTTAGCTCCCAGGCGTATTGATCTAGTTAGAGAAGTTACAAGCTGCAAGATGGTTTTCGAGAGCAGGGACACCACTACGACCAATTTCAGGGAGATGCCGCCGGATCCCAGTCCTCCGACATCTCCAAGAAACTGGTCATAGAGGCACTCCCTAATATGTGACCGCGCGCGTTTGGAGATCAGATCTTACTGGTAAGTACGAATTGGGACAACTTCTTCATAGTCCCGGTCCAGCCACAAAACAGGACTAACACTCAAGACATTTATTAATATTAAAAACTGAGACTACAAAACCGGGACTAAAGGCCCCCCTATATATAGTCCTGGTCAATCCACAAACCGCGAAAGATATCCTTCGGTCAAGCCACAAACCACGAAAGACATGAACTAGAGTTACATAATATGAGCATGAACTTCTTGGCATATGTCCTTCCTTATGATCGCTTCAGACGTAACCATGGAGCATCTTCTTTACTTAACGGAATGCTTGGATCAGTTTTCACTGTGAAGGGCGGAATTTCATCAAACTTATTATAATCTTCTAACATGTCTGTCTTGTCCTCGATTCCCACGATGTTTCTTTTCCCTAAAAGAACTATGTGACGCTTTGGCTCATCATATGATGTATTCGTTTGCATATTTTTTTCTTTTTTTTTGGTCTGGAGGACATGTCCTTCACATAGAAAACCTGAGCCACATCATTGGCTAGGACGAATGGTTCGTCTAAGTTCTTGTCTACCTTCATAAGATTATTGAGATCCACCGTTGTCATTCCGTACTTCTTGTCTACCTCAACCCCTCCTCCTGTTAGCTTGACCCATTTGCATCGAAACCAGGGGACCTTAAAATTAGGTCCATAGTCAAGTTCCCATATCTCCTCTATGAACCCATAATACGTGGTCTTTTGCCCATTGTCTTCTATTGCATCGAAGCGGACACCACTATTTTGGTTGGTGCTCTTTTTATCTTGGCCTATCGTGTAAAATGTATTCCCATTTATCTCGTACCCTTGGAAAGTACATACAGTCGAAGATGGTGTCCTGGCCAACAAGTACAGCTGATCCCCAACAGTGGTGTTATTCGTGAGAAGTCTTTGCAGCCAGCCGCCAAAACTCGCCATGTGTTCACTTATAATCCATTCATCAGATTGCCCCGGGTGTTTGAGGCGTATTAAATTCTTGTGTTCATTGATATACGGGGCAACCAAGATAGATCTTTGTAAAACCGTGTAGTGTGCTTGATTGAGAGAATTCCCGTCCATACATATCATTGCTTTACATCCTAGGGTGCCTTTTCCACGCAGTCTCCCCTCATGTCGTGATTCTGGAACACCAATCGCCTTAAGGTCAGGAATAAAATCAACACAGAACTCAATGACCTCCTTTGTTACATAGCCCTTGGAGATGCTTCCTTCTGGCCTAGCACGGTTATGAACATATTTCTTTAAGACTCTCATGTACCTCTCAAAGGGGAACATATTGTGTAGAAATACAGGACCGAGAATGGCAATCTCTTCTACTAGGTGAACCAGGAGATGCGTCATAATATTGAAGAAGGATGGTGGGAACACCAACTCAAAGCTGACAAGACATTGGGCCACATCTGTCTGTAACCCTGGTAGGCTTTCTGGATCGATTACCTTCTGAGATATTGCATTGAGGAATGCACATAGCTTCACAATGGGTACTCGAACATTTTCAGGTAGAATCCCCCTCAATGCAATCGGAAGCAATTGTGTCATAATCACGTGGCAGTCATGAGACTTCAGGTTTTGGAATTTTTTCTCTGCCATATTTATTATTCCCTTTATATTCGACGAGAAGCCAGATGGGACCTTAATACTGCTCAGACATTCAAAAAAGATTTCCTTCTCTGCTTTGGTAAGAGCGTAGCTGGCAGGAGTTAAGTGGCATCGTTTACCCTTCTCGTTCTCAGGATGCATAGGCTCTTCAGGGTCTTTCAGACGTTGCTGGTCCTGCCGTGCTTCTGGTGTATCTTTTGTCTTCCCATACACCCTAGGAAGCCTAGCAGGTTCACACAAACATTCTTCGTCACGTGCATCACGTCGATTGAAGAGCGGACCTCTAAGACTTTCCAATAGGGTAGGTCCCAAAATATAGATTGCTTCTTCCACATGGGCGCGTGTCCGGCATCGTCATTCGGAACAGATAGACTGCCAGGACCTTTTCCAAAGATTACTTCTAGGTCCTTGACCATACCAAATACCTCCTCACCGGTACGGAGGACCGGCTTCCTCCGGGGTTCTGCCAGACGTTTGAAATGCTTGCCTTTCTTTCTTACTAGATCCAGGTTCGGAAGAAATCGGCGATACCCTAGGTACACAACCTTCTTACATTTATCCAAATATACACTTTCAGTCTCATCTAAACAGTGTGTGCGTTCATTGTATCCCTTGTTTGTCTGCCCTGAAATGTTACTAAGAGCAGGCCAATCATTGATGGTTACGAAAAGCAATGCTCGTAGGTCAAATAGCTCCCCTTTGTGCTCATCCCACATACGTACACCTGGTTTGGCCCACAGCTGTAAAAGTTCTTCAACTAATGGCCTTAGGTACACATCAATGTCGTTGCCGGGTTGCCTCGGGCCTTGGATGAGCACTGGCATCATAATGAACTTCCTCTTCATACACAACCAAGGAGGAAGGTTATAGATACATAGAGTCACAGGCCAGGTGCTGTGACTGCAGCTCTGCTCACCAAAAGGATTCATGCCATCTGTACTTAGACCAAACCTTAAGTTCCTTGCGTCACGTGCGAAGTCCGGGTACTCTCGCTCGACTTTTCTCCACTGTGACCCATCAGCGGGGTGTCTCAACATCGCGTCTTTCTTACGGTCTTCCATGTGCCATCGCAACAACTTGGCATGCTCTTTATTTCTGAAGAGACGTTTTAACCGTGGTATTATAGGAGCATACCACATAACCTTGGCAGGAACCTTCTTCCTAGGGGCCTCCCCCTCAACATCGCCAGGATCGTCTCGTCTGATCTTATACCGCAGTGCAATGCATACCGGGCATGCATCCAAATTCTCGTACTTCTCACCGCGGTAGAGGATGCAGTCATTAATGCAGGCATGTATCTTCTGCATGTCTAATCCTAGAGGGCAGACAACCTTCTTTGCTTGGTATGTACTGTCGGGCAACTCATTATTTCTTGGAAGAAGATTCTTCATTTTTACCAACAACTTTGAAAATGCGCTGTCAGTCACACCGTTCTCTGCCTTCCATTGCAGCAAATCCAGTGTGGTACCTAGCTTTTTGTGGCCATCTTCGCAAGTTGCAAAAAAACAATGTTTTGTGATCCTTTAACATCTGCTCCAGCTTCTCCTTCTCCTTTTTTCAGTTTCACATTCTTCCTTTGCATCAGTAATGGCCCGACCAAGATCGTCATTAGCGGGCCCATCTGCTGCCTCTTGATCTTCATTATCTACCCCTGTTGCAGTATCATCATATTTAGGATACATATTATGATAGTTGTCATCATCCTCTTCTTCTTCGTTGTCTTCCATCACAACCCCTTTTTCTCCGTGCTTGGTCCAACAATTATAGCTGGGCATGAAACCGGATCGAAGCAGGTGGGCGTGAATGGTTCTGGTATTTGAGTAGTCTTTCTTGTTCTGACAGTGAACACACGGACAGCACATAAAACCATTGTGACCACGGTTTGCATTAGCCACAACGATGAAATTTTGGAGGCCTGTAATATACTCGGAAGTGCGGCGGTCACCGTACATCCATTGCCGGTTCATCTGCATTAATATATAGTATATATCAAAAATTAATAGGGAGATGACCATTTATATATATAGTACATCAATGACACATGAAAGGATAGTTGCCGACCTCGACCTAGAAGGAAAGAGCAACGAGAACACTTATTTTGAGCTCTCGGGCATTTCACCGAACACCTCTTGTGCATATGAAAAAACACAAACTAGCACTCTTCACACCCTCTTGCTAGGCTCCAAAATGAGATAGTAAAAAATGGAAGAGTGGGGTGTGGGCTGCGGTGTCTTATATAGCCCCCCCTTTAACACCGGTTCAAGCCATGAACCGGTGTTAAAGGGGGGCTGCGCGGGCCACTGGTGCAGGGTCCTTTAACACCGGTTCGTGCCACGAACCGGTGTTAAAGGGGGTTGCCGCACGGGCCACGCTGGTATGACCCCCCTTTAAGACCGGTTCGTAGAAGAACCGGTGTTAAAGCCCTTTTCCAGGATCAACAAAAGGCCTCGTTTCCACCAGTGCCAGGATGTTTGCTACCGCTACCATGCATGCATCGTTCCGTCGTCACGGCTGTCTTACATAATGAACTAATTGTACTAGACATACAAATACTTGTTCATTAGGTACAAAAACACCCAAAAACTTGCAAACTGGGGTCAATTGGTACACCAACTTGTCTTCTATGTGCAAATACCCCCACGGCCAATCAGAAACGACCACGTGGCCAGTCCAGCGCTGAGACCAGCCAGGTCAGGTTGGGCCGTCATTTTCCAGAAAACCCTTATCTCTATTATCCGCGCGCGTGGAAACCCAGACCAAGTCGGTTTGGAAATTTTGCATCAAACCCCCTCCGTTAATAGCGCTCGTCGTTGTTGCAAGAGCTACAACTGCAAGCGGCAGGTCGCAGACATCGACGACGGCACCGCTCTCCTGCGATTAGACGGCCGCTTTCCTGCGATCGCGGCGATGTCCTCAGAACCTCACCTCCGCCCCTTCCTAGAGTACCCCCCCCCCCCGAACTACGGTATGACACTTCTTCGCCAGAATCTCGTCTCTCGCCAGCTCCTGTGGAGGCCGTCGAGGTTCATCGTGGGCGGCGGGTTAGGGTACATCTGCATCGGCATTTAGGGTTGTTGGAAGTAGGCTTCGGGTTAGGGATCGCGTACAAGTTTCCATGGAAGCACTGATTCATGCAAATTTGGACGAATTTGTTGCTAGTTATGGCTCTGTTCGTGGATTCGTGGGGAGTGATGGAATTTTGTCAAATTTTTGGATCCAGGCATTGGGATTAGTTCGTGTGCACCTAGTGTTATATGAATGCGGCAGTAGATGACCTGATTGGATGAAAACGAATGTGTCCTGTTTCTGACTGTACGTGTGGCGCAAACTGTCAATTCATTTTCAGATATACGAGTCCCTGAATGTGTCCTGTTTCTGACTCAAGGTGGGTAGCAAACTTACAGATTTGAATGTGTGATGTTCGTGTACATAAATTGTAGCATAAAATTACTATTTTGTGTTAGAAGATCACCTACTTTCATGCATTTGAAGATGTCATGTTTTCTGACTGTAGGTGTGTGTGGCAAACTGACAGTTTTTTCAGTTTACACTAGTGTCCTGTTTTTCTGTCAAACTAAAAAAATTATAAAGCCCATATGATTCTAAATGTTTTATGCATGCTCCATATGATTGTGAAATTGTTTTGTGATCAATTAGTGCCTTTCCCTGTTATTTTTGTTGGATCAAACCTTTCCCTGTTATTTGACTGAACTTGAAGTGTTTATCCATCTGTTTTTCTTTCTATTGAGGAATATCACTTGATGTGATGCAAATATCAGATGTCCTTTTCCTGAATTGATTTGACTGAACTATATTGCTATCATTGCAGGAAATAATGAAACCATGTTCACTGTTGTAGTCGAGCAAAGCGGATTTTTCTGTGGTTTGCATCAAGACACTCTCTGTTATATGCAAGGTAGTGTTGACTGGTGGGATCACTGCTGCACTGAATCATGGTCTATTCATTGGATTGACCAGTTGTTGAGTGAGATGGGATGTCGTAGGAATGAGAATCTTAGTGTGTATTGGAGCCAACCTGGACATGAAATTAGGGATGGTCTTGTTTGCATACAAGAGGACAAGTGAACACAAGCAACTTAATCTTATTGTTGATCACAATGGGTTTCTCAAAAGTCTGAGGAGTGATGCAATACTCAATAGAAGCCCACCACATAGCCCACCACAAATCCCACATCTACATGAATTGGAAGTTCACATGCATGGAAGTGAAGATAGAGTCGAGCCTAGTATTGTCAATGGAGAAGTTGCCAATGTAGAAGATGAAGGAGATGACAGTGCTGATTCAGACTTTGTGGACAGTGACTATGAAACTGCGGAGGGTGACGATGATTTATTCATTGATAATGTGGACAATGATGTTAATGATCATAATGAGCTTCAAGATGTTGAGGCTTTAGAGGATGATGCAGCCTTGGTAGATGATGGTGATCTTCACTTCACACCAGAGGTGGAAATACATTTGCAGAACAGGTTCAAAGTGTTCAGCGTAGCTGTTGATATGAACAATCCTGATTTCAAAATAGGAATGGTGTTCAGTGATGTGAAAGCATTAAGGAAGGCATTGCAAGCATATAGCATAAGGAACAGAGTGACTGTTAATAAGATTAGGAATGAACCAAAAAGGCTTGAAGCAATATACAGTGAGGATTGTACTTGGCATATCAAAGCATCAACTGATAGCAGGAATGGTGCTTTCACAATTAAGCAGTACACAAAGGAACACACATGTGAAGAAAACTATGAGGTGAAGGCATTGACTTCACAGTACTTGTGCAACACATTCATTAATGAATTCATAGACAACAGGAAGTTGGACTTGAAGAGTTTTCGTGCTAAGGTGCAAAGGGGATTTAATATGCTCCCCAATAGATGGAAACTAGGTAGGGCAAGGAAGGCAGCACTCCTACAAATTCATGGATAAGAGAGTGCACAGTTTAGTTTATTGTGGGACTATGGTCAGGAGCTTAGAAGAAGCAATCCTGGATCCAAGTTTTTCTTATCAACAAACAAAGCAAAAGAGAGTGGTGGTGAAGTGCCAAAAGAACACTTGGCTACTCTTTACTGGTCATATGATGCCTGCAAAAGGAGATTCTTAGCAGGTTGCAGGCCACTCATATGTATTGATGGTTGCCATGTCAAAAACAAGTTCAAAGGTAAACTACTAACTGTAGTGGGAATTGATCCAAATGATTGTATTTACCCAATAACTATGGGTTTAGTTGAAGTAGAATGTACATCTTCTTGGGAATGGTTCTTGACAACTCTTAGGGATGACCTGAACATCACCAATACATCTCCATGAACAATCATGAGTGACAAGAAAAAGGTGAAGTGTTTAATCTATACTAAGTGCTCACTCATGTTTTTATCCAACATGTACTCACTCTATGTCTTTTTCCTTTTTTCCTTAATTACCAGGGGTTGATCAATGCAGTTAGAAAAAATTTCCATGATGCAGAACACAGATTTTCTGTTAGGCACTTGCATCAGAATTATCAGAAGGCATGCCATAAAGGAGAAGTGTTGAAGAACCACTTGTGGGCCATAGCAAGGTCCACTACAGTTGTGAAGTGGAGGCACAACATGGATAAGCTCAAAGCTGACAGTCTTGCTGCTTATGCTTGGGTAGAAGAACTTGAACCAAACACATAGATCAACGCATTCTTCAGTGAATTCTGCAAGTGTGATATGTTGTTGAATAACCACTATGAAGTGTTAAATAGGTACTGAATATTGCTACTTCCTTTGATTGCACCAGTATTGGTTCTCAGATATATGCATTTTAATGTTGCTACTTCCTTTGATTGCAGCTACATACTGGAATGTAGAGAAATACCCATGCTATCCATGCTAGAGAGTGTGTTCTATAAATTAATGAATAGGAATGTGAGCAAACAAAAATATGCAGACACCTGGATAGGAAAATTTTGTCCCAAAATTAGGAAAAAATGGACAAGTTTATTAAACGGAGCAAGAATTGCATGGTAACTGTAGGTGGTGGAGGAGAATTCAAAGTTTCATATGAGATGGAGAAGGACTATTCAGTTGACTTGAGGGCCAGAACATGTGACTGTAAGAGGTGGAAACTCTCTGGTATCCCATGCCACCATGCCCTTGCTTGTGCCAGGAATGACAGAATTAACCCAGAGACACAGTTGTTACAGCATTGAGTCCTACAGGAGGGCATATGGTTACAATTTGCATCCATTGAGAGGGAGAGATTTCTGGGAAAAAGTTAATGCAGTGCAAGTACATCCTGCTTTGTACACAAAAGCAATGGGAAGGCCCAAGAAGAATAGAAAAAAGGTTCCAGAAGAGAAAATGAAGCAAGGTGTGCTAACTCTTAGCAGGCATGGACTAACAATGCATTGCTCCATTTGTGAGAAATCAGGTCACAATAGGAAAGGACATGATAATTACATCCTAAATAAGCTAGCAGAGCAAGAAGAAAGAAGAGCTGCTGGTCAAGATGTAGTGGAAGAAGAAGATGAAGATGGAGATGATCCTACCATTCTATAGGTTTGTGCAGATGTTGTGGTTTTATGCATTAACTAAATATTTCTAATCCAAATGAGCATGTGCAGCATATAGTGGCTCAAAATCCAATGCCCAGGATGGATCCAATACATAAAGAAAGGAGCATGATATTCAGGATGGGACGGGAGGTAGTGAAGTTATTCCTGAAATTATTTGAATGTCCTTGCTTTTATCAACAAGTTTGTCATGCAGTCATATACTTTTTTATATACTACAGGAAAGGATCCATGATATACCACCAAGATCAACTGAGCCTTTACCTGAAAGTGCATCTGTTGCTCATGCTAGAGAGTTAATTCCACAAGCATGTAGTATAGTTACTACAGCCACCAATAGAGGGAGAGGAAGGGCAAACTCAAGATGAAATGCAAGAGGAAGAGGTAGAGCTACATCAACAGTTGTTGCAAGCACATCTGGTATAACCACCAACAGATAGAGAGGAAGAGGAAGAGATACAACCAAGAAAAGATCAGTAGCAGATGTAGCAAGAACATCTGGTACTGCAGCTGATGATGTAGGCAGATCAATGAGCAAAAGGAGCACAAGAGGAAGTGCAAGAGGAAGTGCTAGAGGAAGTGAAACAAGAGGATACAACACATGACCAGATAGTGCATACCACCTGCTGTTTGGAGCTAATGCAGAAGGGCCTCGAAGAGATGTTCCTGATCTGAATGAACCAATTGCAGAGGAAGTGCAAGTAACTCATAATGCACCCTGCTGTGATTTTGAATGCACAAGCTACTCTGATAAATGTATGTTTCAATGAAGAAACTTGTAGCTACTCTGATACAAATGCCCTTTTGTATACTGAATATTTATGTCATTTGATCACACATGTCAGGAATTGCTCTCACTTGATGCCAAGTTGGTGTCATTGATATGAAATATTCCATCACTGAATTGCTCTCATATATGAATTTTTGCCATCATTGAATTGCTGATATCAGTGTCACGGAGTGCACTGAGTTTATTTGATTTTGTGCACAGATCAGCAATAAAAAAATTCTATGCTAGCTTAAATTGATAGATTTTATTTTGTCTTCTATCTCAAATACTGGAATTCACAGGAAAAAGCAGTGCAAATGCACATTATACCAAAATGGAAGTACATCAATTTTACTTCAAACATGCACCTTTACTTTAAATTATCATCACATAACAAACTAGAAGTACTACCATCATAGTTAACACACAACATTGGAGAACAGGATGCTCCTTTGATTCAAATTCACATCACAAACTATAGACAGTACAAGCTGAAACAACAACTCAGTAGTAGTAATAGATGGTGATGCTACTGCTACTTCTCCTTAGATGCTACTGCTTCTTCTTCTTCATCTTCTTAACTGCTTAGCTGCTAGCTGCTAAGTAAAAGAGGCTCCTTAGCTGCTAGCTGCTACTGCTTTCTTCATCTTCTTGGAAACTTGGAACACACAAGTTTCAGTAGTAATAACTTGGAATTCAATCACCAGCTATCACATAACAAACAACTCAGTACGAACTAGGAACACACGATGAAACTACTACTCCTTCTCCTTAGATGCGGATGCTTCTTCTTCTACTTAGCTGCTACTGCTTCTTCTTCATCTTCTTGTCCTTTCTTTCGCTCTGCAAATGACACAGCCAATTCTTAAATCGGATGAATTTCAATCAAATTTCAATCAGATGAAGCAAACACTCACATCACGAATACTTGCTTCACACGAATTTGGCATCTCGTTCCTCGTGTCTAGCCTGTCCTGCAGGATTCACCGCTGTGACTCCAAGCTCAGCGTGTGCTTCATGAGATTAGGAGGATCATTAGCTAAACATTGTCTCTCATCCTCATCCTTCGTGAGCGCAAAGTGAAGGTGCAGCACCTCATTGTATAGGAGGTGATTCTTGATCCACTCCTCCTTGTACTGTTCCCCGTGAGCCGCCTCGTCCGCCAGCAATTCGCGCGGACGACTTTCATCTTCCCGCAGCCGCCTCTGCTCTTCGGCCGCCGCATCCCGCTGCCACCTCTACTCTTCGGCCGCCACATCTTCCCGCAGCTGCCTCTTCTCTTCGGCCGCCGCATCCCACAGCCGCCTCTTCTCTTCGGCACCCGCCGTGCCGCGTCCCCATCGCGCCTCTTCTCTTCGGCACCCGCCGTGCCGCGTCCCCATCGCGCCTCTTCTCTTCGGCACCAACCGCGCCCGCTGCGCCGTGTCCCCATCGCGCTGATGCAGGAGCAGCGGGAGAGGGCATGCCCCTCAACCGTGACGTACCGCGCACAGGTCGAGGAGAGTGCCCAGTGCTCTCCAGCGAACCCTCGCTCGACGCCATCCGAACTCGCTGCCACCTGCGTCGACGCCTCCGCCGCCGCTATCCACTCTGTGTCTGTCGAGGTCGAGAGATAAGTGAGGGATTGCATGTATATTCACTAAATAAAATTAGGGAATAAGTGAGGGACGGGACCAAACGAGGCAGAACTGCTAGGGGGTTTTCTGAAAAATGCTGGCCCGACCCGACCTGGCTGATCTCAGCGCTGGATTGGCCACATGGCCGTTTCTGATTGGTTGTGGGGTATTTGCACATAGAAGACAAGTTGGTGTACCAATTGATCCCAATTTATAAGTTTTTGGGTGTTTTTGCACCTAGTGGACAAGTATTTGTATGTCCCATGCAATTAGCTCTGACACAATAGGCTAATCTTAAACCGGGTTATGAAATCATCGTTTCCGTAGTAGTGGTAATGCACCGCTAATTTGTTTTTTGGTTTTTTCGTACGTTGTTCGAGACCGATGAGTTGGCTTGTGGTTCTCTGCGGGGCTGGGGCCACACCAGCGCCATATGTACGCCGTACCGGCGGTGCGTGGCTGACGCCACCGTGGGTGGTCCTCACGCGCTCGGTCGATCCGCTTTCAGCTTGGTTTGGTTTGTGCGCCGCCGGACGCAGACGCGGAGACTCGCTCACTGCCACTCTGCCACGGACGCACGTACACGCTCGCGACTGCTTCTTCCTCACTCGTTCATGCGCACAAAGACCACGCTATATTCCGTGTTGCGGTGGGTGCGTGTCTGTCAACAAAACAAAGACCATGCTAATGCCCTATGAGAGTATACATACAATTAAAAACAAGAAGACCGGCAAGAAGGGTTATTGTGCTGTAAAACTCTATATGCATAAGGCCTATCATCAAGTGGAGTGGGTTTTCTTAAAGCGTTTGTTGACTCGTCTTGGTTTTCATAAAAAGATGGTTGATTTGCTGATGGCTTGTATTCGGTCGGTTACTTACAAGGTTCGGTTTAATGATTAGGAAACTGAGAGCTTTATCCCATCAAAGAGGTCTCCGTCAAGATGATCCCTTGTCACCTTATCTATTCTTGATTTGTGCAGAGGGTCTTTCAAGTGCTTTGGCTTATAGAGAGGAGGTTCTGGGTTAGAAGGTATTAGGGTGTACAGAAATACACCATCGGTGTCTCATCTACTTTTTTTTCTAATGAATTCCTAATACTTCTGAAGGCGAATATAATAAATTCAACCTCACTGTGAAAAGTTTTGGACCTGTATTGTCCAAGTTCTGGGCAGCTGGTGAGTGAAGCAAAATGTAGCTTGTTCTTTAGTCCGAATGTGGAGGTAAATATAAAAGCTCAGATTTGTACCAAGTTAAATATCATGACTGAGGCTATATCAGATAGATACCTTGGACTTCCAGCTATGGTGGGCCTTGATCGTACAGAGAGTTTTCTCTACCTTTGGAAAGGGTGATTGCACGTCTGAAGGGTTGGAAGGAGAAATTTCTGTCAATGGGTGGTAAACAAGTGCTCTTAAAATCTATTATTCAATCAATACCGGTTTATGCAATGGCTGTTTTCAAAATTCCAAAATCCTTGTGCAAGCAATTGAATGATGCAATGGCAGAGTCTGGTGGGGGGACACAGATGATCAAAGGAGAATGCACTGGTTTGCCTAGTGGCGCATGTGCATCCCTAAGAAAACGGGAGGTATGGGTTTTCGTGATTTACATGGTTTCAATTTAGCAATGTTGGCAAAACAAAGTTGGAGGTTGTTATCAAACCCTGATTCTTTGTGTGCGCAAGTACTCCGTGCTAAATACTATTCCGATGGTAATCTGCTGAAGGCAGAGTCAAAGAATGGTTCTTTATTCACATGGCAGAGTATTGTTTCAGGTATCTTTACTTTTAAACGTGGTCATATTTGGAGAGTAGGTACAGGGTCATAGATCAATATCTGGGATGATCCTTGGATACCCAACAGCAATACAAGGAAAGTAATTTCGGCAAAGGGACAATGTTTGCTTAGAACTGTTGATGAGTTAATTAATCCGTGTACTGGGCTGTGGGATGAAAATCTAATAAGAGCAAATCTACTTGTTGTTGATGCGGAAAGGATCCTTTGCATTTCCTAAGTGAGCATTTAACTGAAGATTTTGTGGCTTGGCATTATTCAAAGAATTATACCTTCTCGGTCAGGTCTGCTTACCATCTTGAGTAGGAACACCAATTTGGAGCGAAGGTAAGGCGTGGGGATGATCAGGGTTCTTCACAGGTTAATCCGGTTTGAGAAACTCTCTGGAATTTACAAATTCCAAGTAAGGTGAAAATTTTCATGTGGAGACCTTTACATGGTATTGTTCCTGAGAATTCTGTTCTTTCTAATAGACATATAAAGGTGCAACCACAATGACCGGTCTGTCAATAAGGTCCATAGGATATCAAACATCTTTTATTTTCTTGCCTAAGATCCAGACAGGTTTGGAAAGAATTGGGATTAAAATATATATTTTTTCAAGCAGTGCAAGTTGAACTCTCTAGATCAGTAATTCTGGAAAATTTCATATGTAGCAAACAGAAGAAATCTCCTGTTGTTGGTCATGTGGGTCTTCAGAAAATGATTGCTGTTAGATGTTGGTATATTTTGTGGCAACGCAGACAGATCGTTAATGATTCATCGGTGGCAAAACCATCAAGTTCGGCATTTGCAATCACTTCTTTGGCATCTAATTTTTATGCAGCCAAGACTAGTGCTAAGATTAAGGTTGTCTATTGGTCTAAACCTCTTCATGGGTGTTATAAGTTGAATACTGATGCATCTCATCATTCGGATGGTACTGGTGGCGTCGGTAGTATCCTTCGGAATCATAAGGGCGAGGTTATGGGGGGCAAGTTCGGTCCATTATCTAATGCCCAAGACCCGGCGTCAGCTGAAGCTTTTTCTTTGAAGGGTTTGTGTTTCCTAGAGTCTTATGGTTGTGGTCGAGCGGTTATTGAAATGGATTCTCTTGAGCTGGTAGAGGCTTGCAATGGTGTGACAAAAGTGTGGAGTCCATATTCTGCGATTTTAGCTGAGTGTTTTCAAAAGGCTAGCCAGATGAGTGATGTTTATTTCCAACATTGTCCAAGAGAGGCGAACTAGTTGGCTCATGAATTAGCTAGACATGCCTTTGAATCAAATGAGAGTTTTATTTGGGAGGGGATCCCCTGAGGCTTTCATGCCTTTTGTAATAAAAGCTGTAACTATGTTTTGATTTCAGCGGCAAGTTTCTGATGCACTCTTTTTCTTACCAGGGTATCTACGGGGACCGAAAGATTTTTAATGAGACAACTTGCTTGTTTAATATATTGAATGTTTCCTAAAAAAACTAAAAACCAATCTAACAGTAGAATAGGCCCTGCTTAGAGGATCGACCTTCGTTTTAGAGAGCGAAAGACACGCGTGTGTCCTGTTCCATTCGATCGAGAATGTCTAACTAGTCCGTACAGAACGAGTGGAAACTATATTGTTCAGTCTCAAATCACACGTGAGTAAGAAAATGCGGAGGACTATAACAAATCAAATCATACCATTTTGACCTGCTCCCTCTGATTCATATTAATTGTCGTAGAAATGGACGTATCTAGCACTAAAATATGTCTAGATACATCCATTTCAGTGACAAGTAATATGTATCGGAGGGAGTACTATATACTAGTACAAACTCCCTTCTAAAATATAAAATTTCTTAGTTAGCCCTTTTGACCGAAATACACATTGCCAATTTGATCATTTATTGGTATATAGCCAAAACCACCAATGCTACCAACATGAGCAAAATAGAAACATGTACTCACTATGTTCGAAAATGAATGACTTGGATTTGTCTAGATTCACATGTATCAACACGCTAAAGCGCATTTAGATACATGTGAATTTAAACAAATCTGGATCACTTATTTCCGGACGGAGAGGATATCAAATTCCATGTCACATTTACCAACATGTATCAAATTTCATCAATAATAGTCAAAACGCCCAACGGTACCAACATGTTTTCTGGCTTACGTGGCACATAAGGTAAACAAAAGCGATAAGCGTACACCAAATTTCATGTCACTTTACCATATTATTATAAACAATATAATTTTCAGTAAAGATGTCTTAACAAAACAAAATCATTTTTTTAAGTAAGAAACAAAATCATTTTTATATTACCAAAATGAAGGAATTAAAGATAGGCTATCAGAAAGTTACCGTCTGCCAAAGATCAATGTGATACTCTAGTAAAATTCAGAGGTAATTGCACCACTAGTACAGCGAGTTGTCTAAGATGTGCAGATGCATACAAGTTGTTGCAGCATGTGATCCCATTGTTCAACAACTTGTCTCCTATGTGCACCGTCCATACAACTCACCTCTGGAGTTGACATGTGTCCCCTCCGATGCAACCTGACAGTTTTGCTAATTTAGAGAAAAAAACCTAACCTCTCTCGAATTCACACACATTGCCACATCCATTACACACGGACAACCTTTTCTTTTTTTGTCTCGTGGCAGCTGACAACGAGCTAGACCAAACCCTAGCTTGGCGATTGGGCGTGATGGCGGGACTGGGAGAGGCAGAATAAAGGGACATTCATGGTGGGGATGTCGAGGTCGATGGTGGGGGCAAGCGGTGACATGCGGGAGCTTCGTGCAAATATTGTGCTGGAAGCAGGGGTACCGCGACGGCGGCTCTAGCCTCTCTCTCAAGATAGCAGGACATTCAATGCTTTTCCGGTTTAAGCAGACAAAGATCGATATGTGTGAATCGTCTTTTTCTCAATCTTCTTTGCCAATTCATTTCTTCTTCTATTTTTACGGTATTCATACTGACACACCCAACATGTATCTACGAGTGACCCATCAGTGGAAAATGATAATAATTAAATTAAAGCTATTTCCGGACGTAGCAATAAGAATGGAGTAGTACATCATCAATTCATCATACACCAAAAGAAAAGGAAAAGGCAAGAAAGGGAAAGGGTGATGCTGGATAATAAAGTCTGAAGCCCGAGAAATTGTGTGTCAGCCCATCTTCGGGTTTACTTTTTTTGTTGTAACTACGACGGGCCAAAGACAACCTGAACTCTATAGACCAACCAGTTGACTACGAGGCTTTGTAGCCTCAAGCCCTCTACAAGATAGGTTCAAATGAACCAGAGTACATAGGGGTTGCACGAGAGGAGAAGAAAAGAAAAAAACACTTACAACACACAAGAAAAAGGAGAAAAGTAGCCACCCCGCAAAACATGGGGACGGTTGACCGATGAGAAAACTCATTGTGACCCAAGCACCGGAGGGACAATCCAGTTCGAGGCCTCGCCGGAGTAATCTAATGGCTTTGGTCAGCTGAGACCTACCAAAGACACTGCACCATTTACATAATCGAAGGGCATCACGCATCTGAGACCACACAACGCACCGAACACACCTGTGTAATGGGTGTGGCCAAACGTTTGCATGCACGGACACGACACATGTTTGCCACCGGCTGGAGTCGAAGGGCATCACAGCAGCAGAGACACACCCTTGAGCACTCTCGCATAGAGCACCCTCAATGGATGCGGGCGTCGCCACCATATTCAAAAGACATAGCAACACCGAGGGCAACCCCAACCCCACCTGGGTTGATATACCCGAATGGCGGGCTAGTCGAGAGCACACGCCAAGACCACCCGCGCTCACACCATAGAACTCCGACAAGGACCCAACACCGGAGCCTAGCAACTGGCAAGAAGAAGCCACCACCACAACTACCACGGATCACCTCACATTAGATAGAATACCGCACCCATGACCGCGATCTGTAGAATAATGGGGCACACTAGTATAGATGAAAGCAGTGTCCTCTGCAACTGATGGCAAGATAAATGGGATCTGCACCTAGCAATGACGACGCCCCATGTAGGGAGCACATCACCACCCTGGCCGCCATCTACGAAGCCATGGCACCGCCAGCCCTAGCGGGCGCCCACCTATAGGATGATGGCTAAATAAAGAGGTAAACAACCCTCGTAGCCACACCACCAACCACCAGCGGACAGCACACCGTGAGCAGGCATGTTGTCACCCAACACCACGCTGACAAGCAAGAGGACCATCCAACGCCCACTGCCTCCAAAATGTCCGCACATCAAGGCCTGGGGCACGCCCTGCCACCGAGGCAGGATAAGGGAACCACCCCATCAGATCTGGTCCAAAGTAGAGACAAACATCCGTCACCACCGTCAGTTGCACCAGCAACACCTCAAGGCCCAACACGCTGTCACCTAGCACCCGTAGCTCTGCCATCATGCTGCATTGCCCCTCGATGCCAACAGCCCACATCGTCGCCTCCGAGCGGGGGAGAGATCGACATCCCCACCGCCGCCGATGCTAACTGGGCTTTGCCCGCCAGCAAACCTCAATGACGACAAGGGAAAGGGAGGAAGGAGGGGGTGCAAGGACCAAAGGCTAGTGTTTCCCCCCCAATCGCTCGCGGGAGAGACGCGGGAGTGTTTTTTCTTCCTTGATCAATCATATCGCCATCTTCGGCTTTACTTCTAGAATGAACCAATAAAGTCCCAGAAGATGCATCCTGCGCAGAGGAACTGCGGACTAATACAACACCCGAGCTCCTCATGCAAAAAACATAGAGTTTTCCCTAAAGGAATTGGATAACTTAGAGCGTCAAATGATTGATTTAGTTCCATATATTACTTGTTAATACATGATGCATGTCATTTGCAAGGGAAGAATATCCAAGAAAAACCAGTATGATGGCGACTCTCCCTCCAGCGACTCCAGGGAGACTCATGGCGATTCCATCTAAATCTTTGTGTGCATCATGGATCCTCAAGCCTTTGGATCCTCTCTTGATTTATCCAAGGGCCTCGATTTCTTCAACAAGGTTCGATCATCTTTCTCCAGTCTTGTTAACCCACTTTCCTCTGATCATTCTTTCGATCTTGTTGTCTCCTTCGGTCGGGCAAACTTTTGTTTATACACGGACCATGTCGCCTTAGCCCTTGAATCTTGCCTAGGGCGCTCTGCCAATTGCCTTGATGTCTCCATTATTTGAGACTGTGTTTTCAAATTTCCAGTTTCTTCCAAAGCGGTTGGCTTTATGATTTTCAACTTTAAATCTTTCTCTTGTCGTGCTTTCATTTGTTTCTTCCATCTTTGGGGCTTTGGTGGTCCAAATTGGCACAAGGAATACACATCATGGCTCTCAGAGCAATCTAATGAATGGACCTATGTCATTCACCAGAAATCACCCCTCACCGGAGCTAACGTGAAGCCACTGGCTGGCCATCGTTTTCTAGACCCAGTCATTGCTCGCGAACAACCACCTTTGCATGGCCCAACTTCCTCGGATCACGTGCATGGCGCTCGCGCAGATGTTGGTCAATTTTATATTTCAAACTTTGACTCACCGCCTGGCAGCCCATCTTCCGAGCCCATCCACTCGACCAGCCCACCTCACCCCACCACCTTTCAACCCACTTCCTTTCGCCTTTAAAAAGACTCTGTATCACCTATTCTTCGACTGTAGTTTCATTCAAAGCTTCTGGTGGGCCTTGGTATTGAATGGAACTCTGACATGAACATTCTTCAAATGGTTCTTGATGCAAGAAACAGATACTCACATGACTTTACTATGGATATATTCATTACTGGTTGCTGGAGCATATGGGATCAAAGAAATGAGTATATTTCAAAGATGTACTACCTTGCACTAGTAGATGTCTTAGCTTTTGTAAGAATGATTTTAGCCTTATTATGCATAGAGCTAAGCCTAGCCTCAAAGAGGGTAGTCATGGCTTGACACTTTGTAAACTCTATAAGGGTACATTATCCCCTCCACCATTGTACATTCTCCAACAAAAAATTATGAAGGACATAGTATGGGCCTTCCCTACTATTTTTGTCCAAAAAATGCTTGTTAATACATGATCTGGTCAACATAGTTTGTCAATGTAAAGACATAAGTACCACTTGGATCCGCCGCTTGGTCGATCCGAGAAATAGAAAAATAAAAAATGTGTCAAGATTAAAAAAAGTTGTAAAAAATTTATTGTTTTTTAAAAACTTAGAAGTTTTCATTTCATACATGCTTTACATGGGTATGCAGAAAACAAGAATATGTGGATCTCAAATAAGAAATATTATCCCCATTCCTTCTTATATAGTGATTTTTTTTAAAGTCAAACTTGATTTTGTTTGAGCAAGTGTTTAGGAATAACTATCAACATGCACAATACAAAATCAATATCATTATAAATATATTTTTATAGTTTATTCACTTGGTATTCTAGATGTTGAGAAATGTTTTCTGTTGTGAACAACATATGAATCATGTCAACGGAGTAAATTGTCATGTTTGCTCTCGCTTGATCTCTCTCCGCTCTCGGTTGATCTATCCTTTAGACCTTCATCAACCTTAGGATGACAGGATGTCGCAAAGCGTCGCTCCCACCTGCACTTGTGTAAGAACTTGTTTGCTCTATGAGTTTTACCATAAATCTTTTGCATCCACAATATCAAGACCATAATAAATATTTTTCACTAATGAGTTCTCTCATGTTGTTTCTTACTATATCCCAGTATCCAAGTATGAACTCGTTTGGTGGACACTATCTAGTCTTTAAGAAGAACATGACACATATTGTTAAAATATATAGGTAAAACTGATTGCATGATTTATATCAAGGTAAAAACTACACTTGTCTAATATGCACTAGTCCCTATTGCTTCTCTATTCATTTATAATTTGACCATGGTCTAAGGTGAAATCAAGATTGGTCCACATGTTTTTTTGGGAATCGGGGCAAATTAAAATAAAAAATTTATACTAAACTTTTATAATTCCTTAAAGTTAATTTTACCAAATTATAATACTAAAGAGTATGATTTTCTATTACATTGATGACATAGTAAATAGCATAACAATGTACTATAAAATTATTTACAATGTTATTGGTTATATAGTTGTGGTGTATATCACTACAACGTTTTGTGCTAAACTGAAATTGTATGTTGTAATAACATTTCTATTTGAAATATTTTTTCATAGTTGCAGAAAATTATATCATATACATATGTATTCGTGTACATTTATGTCTTTTGTGTAGATATTTGTATCCTAAAATATCAGAGAGATCTATAAGGACTATCGTTGAAAAAATATATCGTTATTCTACTGTACCATAGGTGAGTAAAATTATCGAACTTCTGTAGTATAGAATGAATCATTGGCAATGTGTCTTGCGAGTTGGATTCAGTAATAAGTTGGCAACATAAGTGCATACCTCTCAACGTAATTATAAACAAACTTATAATTATTGCATATCCTACTTTGTCATATATATGATTTGATTATTCGGTATGCTTGTCTTGAATGTGCTTGGTTATATCTGGTGTAGTGTATGGAAAGTTTCTCAAATAAAAACTCGTGCATGGAAATCTATTAAATATTAGACTTCACTTCAATATTTTAGACGTCAGAGAGAGAGAGATAGAAAGAGAATCTTATCGTATGTATGATGTAAAGAAAAAACTATGTCATACTTGAACTTGTATGGAAAAGTGGTGTTGGAGATGGTTTTTGCTAAATAGGAAAATCAAACTACCCATACTACTTGGTCCGACAAAAACCAGAGGCATAATTTGAGTGTCCAAATTGAGCAATATAGATTTCAAAATGTCCATCTATTTTTCGCGAAAACTCGGGAGGACCATTAACGCAATACTTGAGTTATTTGATTAGAATTGTACTCTTGAAAGAAAACTTACCAATTAGACTTGCTCTTCGATTCAAGTCGACTACATGATGCATATAAATAAGTCTTGTAAAATGCACAATCGATGACTTGTTAAAAGACCATCGATATTTGTAGCCACTCTTTGTATATAGTATTCACTCATCCTTTAAGAGTAGTGACAAACCCACAATCTCAAAAGTTTCTTAAGCATGAAGCTAATGATGTCATGTAGTGGAGTATCATGAATTTAAGACTATTAGATTATTCATCTTGAGTTAAAACATGAAAGACCCACTATGAATACATGTCCCTTTTTTTTGGACGAAGCTATTTTGATAATTACCATGCTATTGTGCTGCACAAAATTCGTTTGGTTGTTTGGCTATATACCACACAAATGGTCAGGTCGGGGAACCCGTATCCGTTCGAGTAAATTAGGATACGCGATGATGTAACATGATAATAGCTAGATTGTACTCAAAAGCACATGAACAATCACCAAAATATATTAACTAAGCGGATTAAACCTTCATGAGTCAAAGCCAAAATTAGAGAGCAAACATGAATGAAGGGTAAGTTTGTACCGTTCCAAAGTACGTGTACATTGTCTCTCAAGTCACACCAATCTACCTCTTGGTTATGACTCGTAACACATTTTGTATGTATGTAGAGATGGACTTGACTTTGTACCAACAGAGAAATGATGTACTCCGTTCGGTCCATAATAACTGTCGCTGAGTCGGGCGTATTTAGAGTAATATAATCATTACTACTACCATTTTATATAGTTAGTACTATGTGTATACTCCAATTTTAGTGCGAGGTTAGGAAATAATGCTTGGTGTAGGTTTTCTTCTACAGTGTAGTTCTCCAAAGTGTTATTATGCATATAAAACTTGTTGTCCTTGACTCGATTTGAGAATTAATATTTACCCTTTTTTTCATCCGCGTGTCCTTGTCTGATATATTGTCCACTTGGCTTGGAGTGGTTACAAAATCACAATCCCACAAGATCCTCTCTAATCTTGGAGCTGCAGGAGCAGGATCGAGGCTGGACCTGGTCATCTGCCTGCATCTGCATGCCGTGTTTAGGTCGGTCGGTGCGAGTGCGAACGAGGAGCGGAGATCAGCCAGCGGGGGGGCTGACTGTGCGAACGTACACGTACGTACAGTCTCCGCGTCCCCATCCGGCGGCGCTACCGTGTGCTGCCTGTGCCGTGCTGGAACGAACGAGCCAAACCTGAAGGCGGAGCGCGCGTGGGGCCCACTGTTCCGTTATCTCTTCCCTGCCATGGGCCCCACAGGCTCGTCTCTACCGTGTTTTTTTTCGACGAGCCGTGGAGTTACAGTTTATATAAAGGACCTTGGAAAAACAAGACATTACAAACAGACCCTTATAATTTGCAAAGATGATCTCACAAGAAATTGAAGAAAAACAATCAAGGCAACGAAACCGAAGACGCACGGCGTGAGAGAACTCGCAAGAGAAGCAGGACCTCTCCTATGCCGCGTGAGCGTCTCTACCATGTGGTGTGGCGGTGTGAGATTCAGTTAGTCCGTTTTGCCTCCTTTGGCTGGCCATGGACAATAAATATGCCCAAATCCTTCCCTGGTTTGTTTGCGCTAGAGTTGCGTCCGGCTGCACAATCCATTTGATCTGCTTTGTCCACCGGATTTTTATCATTTCAACCAAATGGGCTATGTGGTATGGCGGTCTGAGACTTAATAAGAGGTAATTGTACCAATAAGTTTGTTGGAACTTTCTTTTCAAACATCAATAATTTGAATATGAAGTTTTTAAAACAAATTGGGAAAATACAGGGATGTAGCCAACCATATATTCTACCAGTTTTGTCGATTTTCATCTTAAAATACTTTGTATTTTTGGCTCAGAAAAAATGAGGAGATCACACAAAATGATGAAATTTTCACTTTAGTCTATTGTTCAACACTGTTTGCCGCCAATAAAAACTTAATTTATATTTTCTCTGAGCCTAAAATATAAAGTATTTGGAGTTAAAAAATTACACAATGATAGAACACATAATGGGCTACACCTAGATATTTTCGGAATTATTGGAAGCTTTCTAATTCAAGTTTTTGAAGTTCCAAAAAACAGCCTTCATGGAGCCACAACGCCTCACTCATAATTGCACCACTAGTATAACTAGTTGTCTAGGATGTGGAGATTCATACAAGTTCTTGTGGTCTGTCATCCTAGGGTACAATAACTTGCCCCCGATGTGCACCATTCATACAACCCATCTTTGGATCTAACACCTCCTCCCTACCGCCGACGTGGTCCGACTATTTTACTAATTTAGCATCAAAACCCCTAGGCTCACTCAAATTCACAAGCACAACAACATGCATTAGACACAAACATTTTTATTTTTCTCTCTCGCGGTAGCTAGCGACGAGCTGGACCAAACCCTAATTTGGCAACTGGTGGCATGGTGGTGGGAGTGGGAGAGGAATAAGAAGTGGAATAAAGGGGCATTCATGGCGAGGACGTCGAGGTCGGCGGTAGGGGCAAGAGGGGTGGCATGCTGGAGTATCATGGGGATGTTGTGCTGGAAGCGGGGTACTGCGGCAATGGTTCCTACGTCTCTCTCGATAGTGATGAGTGGAAGCTGATTGGCGAGGTCTGCTAGCACTCGCATGTTGTAGGAAAGCTTAGATATTAGTAATTTTTCAAAGTTTCTCTGTATTTCTATCAAGCTTGAGGTATGTTACCACTGAAATTTCTGGATTTCTTTGAATTTAGTGTCAATGAGTAAATGTTGTGTCTCTAAATTTTGTGCAGATGAACCACTGTAGAGATGATTTGCAGGAGTGGTGCCAATGTGTGGAAACAAGGTGTGCAATTCTCATATGCTTGTGAGAGAGGTTACAACAGAGAATTTGCAACTAAGGCATCAACTGCAAGACCTTAAGGATGTGATCTTGAGGCTAAAGAAGGACAATATAATGCACACAATAAAGCTTAGGTATAGGGATAGAAGGGAAGTACTTTATCTCCTACTAGTGTTTGGTGCATGCATTGTAGCTTTATGTTCCATGTGTGTAAGATAGATGCTTGTGTCTTTTGTGAGAGATGTATCAAACAAATTGTCCGAACAAAATTGAATAAATGTGGATGCTTTTGTCTGAATGTTACACTATTAGCTTGTGAGAGTTACTTTTGCTAATAGATTATTTATTCACTTTAAGTGTTGTCTTGTGAGTCACAACAAGCTTATCCCTTTATAGCCTAGTTCTCTTCTCCATTTTGGGAAAGACTTGCACATTGTGAGAGATATGGAGTTGCAACAATAGTTCAGCATGTGTATCATGGGATATCCACTAGATCTAGATCACAACAACAAAACTAATTTGATTTTTTTTCTTCCATTTCTTCATGCATCATCTAATTTATATCAAGAAATAGTGTTTGGATTGCTCGAGCTTTGGTCGTCACCAAACAATAGGTGATATTTTGATCCAGCCCCTGTGTTGTAAGTGTCACGTATGTTTCTTCCTCTTACCGGCTACGAAGTAGCTCTTGCTAGCTGAAGTTGTTGATTTGTTCTTGGCTCAACTTGATGTGATTTCCTTAATAGATCATTTTCCTCTTCCTCTTCCTCTTATAGGTTGTGATGTAGTTGTAGATATGCTTGGACCATCTTGAGTTATTTTCTTCTTATTGCCATTTCCACTCCCCTTCTTCTACTTGACTCTACAATTTTCACTCTTCGTCTGCCTCTTCTACTTAAGATTCCCCTTGTCATGGTTGTTGTCACTCTAGCAGACACAAAATTTATTCCCTCGTAGAAGCCACAAAGGAGCTCTCCTCGGGTAATGAAAGTTCTACCATTGAGAGAGGAAACAATGTTGTAGCCTACAAGAGAAAATTCAGATAAATGAGCTTGAAATTTAGCTAAAATTCACATAAAATTCAGAGTAAATGATTAAAACCTCTTGTCCCATCTGGTAAATCATGCTCTGCACTTGATAGATTGGATCATTTCTGGAGTTTGGATTGAGGGTCACTATGAGTTACAAAATTGTTGCACGAATTGTAGTGAACCTTCATGTATATATGAAAGAAATAAGCAAAAGTGCAAGAAGGGCATCATGTGTATTATACTTGCAAAATAGATGGGTCGTCAAAATTTTCATCTTTAACTATCACATCCCACATGCACATTGTTCTGCTCCAGAACCACTTGTCATGCCCTTTTTAGTGTGGTTTTGGTTTCCATAGACTTAGTAATTCATAGTTAGGTCAGATCTTGCGACATATTTCACTCCATTTTTTCCTTTTCCTCTAGAGTTTTCTCCTATTCTTTTTAAACTTGTCCATCAACCTTGATGTACAAAGGTGGGTGAACAAACACAACATTAATTTTCTCCAAGTGAACTCTTGATCGTAGAGGCACCAAGTTGTAGACATAAGCTTTTTATAGGTTTTAATGGTGTAGTAGTTGTGCAGCATGTTCTTCATCAAGTTTTGTTCCCATTATGTGAGTTTGTCAAGCTTCATATTTATTTTTTGACAAACTATTACAGGTCATTTTTCATATTCTTTCTGCAAACCTGTTGGAATTATGCCCTAGAGGCAATAATAAGGATGTTATTATTATAATTCTTGTTCATGATAAAGTTTATATTCCATGCTAGAATTGTATTAAGCGGAAACATTAATACTTGTGTGGTTTGTGAACAACACCGTGTCCCTAGCACGCCTCTATGGACTAGCTCATTGATCAATGATGGTTAAGGTTTCCTAACCATAGACATGAGTTGTCAATTGATAATGAGATCATATCATTGGGAGAATGATATGGTGGACAGACCCAAACTAAGCGAAGCAATTAGATCGTGTCCTTGTGTTCATCTTTGCGAAGCTTTTCCTATGTCAAATATTGTATTCCTTAGACCATGAGATAATACAACTCCCTGGTATCGGAAGAAAGCTTTGAGGTCATCAAACGTCATCCTATGAGAGGGTGATCATAAATGTGTCTCTCAGGTGATCGGAAAGTATCTGTTGGGTTGTATGTATTGAGATGGGATTTGTCCCTCCCAAGTCGGAGAGATATACTTCGGGCCCACTCGGTAATCGATATTAACACCGCTTGCAAGCATGTGGTTAAGGAGTTAATCACAAAGTGATATCGGATTACGGAACGAGTAAAGTACTTGCTGTGAACGAGATTGAACTAGGTATGACGATACCGACGATCGAATCTCGGGCAAGTAAAATATCGCGAGACGAAGGGAATATATATATGGGATTGATTGAATCCTGGCATCGTGGTTCATCCGATATGATCATCGATGAATGTGTGGGAGTCAATATGGGTGCCCAGACCCCGCTGTTGATTATTGATAGAAGATCATGTCTGCATATTCTCGAACCCGCAGGGTCACACACTTAACGTGTCTCGACGCTAGGATAGATTGGATAATTGGTTTATGAGTTTTTTGTTCGGAGTCTCGGATGGGATCCGGGATATCACGAGAGGTTCCGGAATGGTCCGGAGAATAAGATTCATATAAGGCAGTGCAGTTTTTGGAGTTCGGAATTGTTCCGGATTAATCGGTATTGTACCGGAAGCTTCTAGAACCTTCCGGAAGGGGGCCAACGTGGTCCCACCTTCCGGGAGGGGGCATGGGCCTATGAGGGAGTGTCCTGGCCGCATTGGGCCAGGGGCACAAGGCCCCATAGGGCCCAGCCGATCCTAGATAAGTTTAAATTCGTTTAAACTAGAGATAGGGTTATCTAGATAAGGGGAGAGTTTAAATTGTTTAAACTAGAGATAGGCTTGGAGGAGGGGCTAGGGCTGGCCGCCACCACCCCCTCTATATATAGAGGGCTGGTGCGCCCTCTTTCCCCAACACACACACATCTCCCTCCAAGCCCTAG
Source organism: Avena sativa (assembly GCA_916181665.1). Lineage (NCBI taxonomy): Eukaryota > Viridiplantae > Streptophyta > Magnoliopsida > Poales > Poaceae > Avena > Avena sativa. Next base: position 5,679,449 of record OV702289.1, read on the forward strand.
TAGCCCTGCTGCCTTCCTCTCTCCCTCCCGACTGTTTGTAGGCGAAGCCCTGCTGCAGAAATTCTCCACCATATACACCACGCCGTCGTGCTGTAGATCCAATCTATCTCTCCACCATAATTGCTGGTCCGAGGAAGGAGGAGACGTCGAGGTGCTGCACGTGTGCATCTCACGGAGGCACCGCCACTTGTGGTGCTAGATCGGATCGGATCGTGAGGAGGAGAAGCGAGTACGACTACATCACCCACGTTCCGACGAACGTTCCGCTGTGCGAATCTTCAAGGGTATGAAGATCTAATCCAATCTCTCTCGTTGTTTGCATCTCCTAGATTAGATCTTGGCTTTCCCTCTGTTCGTTTCCGTAGAAAATTTTGATTTACTATGCTGCGAAACCCTTCAGTGGTATCAGAGCTAGATCTATGCGTAGATGTGATTCACGAGTAGAACGCAACATGGTTGTTGCGGGCGTTGATGTTTTCTGTTGCAAGCCTCTTGTTTGTGTTCTTCTTATGACGCGGGATAGTGAGATTGAAGCGGTCCAGGCCAACCTTACGCGACGTCATTCGCGAGACCGGCTCCGCACTTGACGTGTGGCTTGTACCACACATGCGGCTGGTGGATGTCAGTTTCTCTCACTATAGTTGTCATGGGATTAACACCGGAGTTTGGCAACCATAATATCACCGTTGTGGCTTTCCGTAGGTAAGAATCGTTCTTAGCATCTACTCCCATAAGCCACGTAAAACATGCAACAACAAAGTAGAGGCGTCTAACTTGTTTTTGCAGGGAGTGTTTTCTGTGATATGGTATGGCCCAAGATGTGATGTGTATATTGTATGCGATGATCATGTTTTGTAATGTTTCACGACTTGCATGTCGATGAGTACACAACCGGCAGGAGCCATATGGTTGTCTTTATAATTGTGTATGACCTGCGAGTCAACTTCTTATACGCCATGTAATAGCTTTACCTTATCGCTAAGTAGTTAGCAATAGTTGTAGTTGCTATTCGTGGTGGAGGCAATCATGGTGGAGTGATGGAGATCATGCCGGAACGCACAAGATGGAGATCATTGCGCGAAGATTGGCTATACCATGTCACATAAAGTTATATGCATGTGATGTTTATCCTTTTATGTATCTTATTATGCTTAGATCGCAACGGTAGCATTATAAGATGATTCCTCACTTAAAGATCAAGATAAAACTGTGTTCTCCCCATGTATGCACCGTTGCGAAAGTTCGTCGTGTCCAAGCATCACGTGATGATCGGGTGCTATAGACTCTACGCTCACATACAACGGGTGCAAGCCAGTTTTGCACACGCGGAAATACTTGGGTCTAACTTGACGAGCCTAGCATGTACAGACATGGCCTCGGAACACAAGAACCGAAAGGTTAAGCATGAGTCATATGAATGATATGATCGACACTTCGTTGTCCACCATTGAAACCACATCTCTTCTCGTGATGATCGGATTAGGTGTGGTGAATTTGGATCGTGTTCACTAAACAACTTGAGGGATGTTGAATTTAGTGGGAGTTCATCTAGTAATTTGATTAAGTTGAACTATTTATCATGAACATAGTCTAAGTTGTACTTGCAAATACTGTAGATCACATTGCCAAGTCCAACTTCAACTTCAACGTTTTTGCTGAGAAAGAAAAGCTTAGAAACAATGGGTCTAACTTCACCGACTGGTTCCGCAATCTGAGAATCATTCTGTCTGGCGGACAAAAGGACTATGTCCTTGAGAAAGCGTTAGGTAACCCCCCTACTGCAACTGCGCCGGCTGATGAGAAAGTTGTCTATCAGTCACGCAAAGATGATTATGGTGTGATTAAGAGCACCATGTTGTTTGCTATGGAACCGGAACTTCAAAATCGTTTTGAAAGCTATCCCGGGCCCTTTGAGATTCTCGAAGAGTTGAAAACCATGTTTCAGACTCAGGCCCGTTCTGAGAGATATGAGATCTCCGAGAAGTTCTTTAACTGCAAGATGGAGGAAGGGAGTTCCGTTAGTGAGCACGCCATTAAGATGTCGGGCTACACTCAACGCCTTGAGCAACTGGACTGCAAGATTCCAGAGGAGCTCAAGATTGACAGGGTTCTGCAATCACTCCCTCCCAGCTACAAAAGTTTTGTAGTGACTCATAATCAGATTGGTTCCACTGATACGATCACCGAGCTCTTCGAAAGCTGAAGGCTGCGGAGGTGGACATCAAGAAGGATAATCATGTGTTGATGGTCAACAAGCCCTCCTTTAAGAAAGGTAAAGGTGCAAAGAAGCCCTTCAAGCAGGGCGGCGGCAAGCGCAATGCCCTGCTGAGAAGAAGCTCAGGTCTGGTCCCAAGCCGGACACTGAGTGCTTCTATTGCAAGGACAAGGGTCACTGGAAGCGCAACTGTCCGAAGTACTTAGCGGACAAGAAGGCTGGCACCATCAAAGGTATATTTGATATACATGTTATTGATGTTTTCCTTACTAGCCCTCGTTGTAGTGCCTGGGTATTTGATACCGGTTCAGTTGCTAATATTTGTAACTCGAAACAGGAGCTACGGAATAGACGGCGGCTTGCGAGGGATGAGGTGACGATGCGCGTTGGCAACGGATCAAGAGTTGATGTGATGGCCGTCGGCACACTCTCCTTAGTTTTACCTTCGGGATTAGTTTTAAACCTTAATAAATGTTATTATGTGCCTGCGTTGAGCATGAACATTATTTCTGGATCGTGTTTATTGCAAGACGGTTATTCATTTAAATCGGAGAATAATGGTTGTTCTATTTATATGAGTAACATCTTTTATGGTCATGCACCTCTTGTGAATGGTTTATTTCTTCTAAATCTCGAAAGGGATGAAACACACATCCATAACATTGAGGCTAAGAGATGCAAAGTAGATAGTGATAATACTACTTATTTGTGGCACTGTCGTCTAGGTCATATTGGTGTAAAGCGCATGAAGAAACTCCATTCTGATGGACTTTTGGAGTCTCTTGATTTTGAATCATTTAACACATGCGAACCATGCCTCATGGGCAAGATGATCAAAACCCCGTTCTCCGGTATGATGGAGCGAGCAACGGACTTGTTGGAAATCATACATACCGATGTATGCGGACCGATGAGTGTTTCGACGCGCGGTGGATATCGCTATTTTCTCACTTTTACCAATGACTTAAGTAGATATGGGTATATCTATTTAATGAAACATAAATCTGAAACGTTTGAAAAGTTCAAAGAATTTCAGAATGAAGTGGAGAACCATCGTAACAGAAAGATTAAGTTTCTATGATCCGATCGTGGGGGCGAATATTTGAGTTATGATTTTCTCACGCATCTCAAAGCAAGTGGAATCGTTTCACAACTCACGCCACCCGGAACACCACAGCGCAATGGTGTGTCTGAACGCCGAAATCGAACCCTATTAGATATGGTCCGATCGATGATGTCTCTTACTGATTTGTCGTTATCATTTTGGGGTTATGCATTAGAAACCGCTGCATTCACTTTAAATAGGGCTCCATCTAAATCCGTTGAGACGACACCGTATGAACTGTGGTTTGGTGCTAAACCTAAGTTGTCGTTTCTTAAAGTTTGGGGATGCGAAGCTTACGTCAAGAAGTTGATGCCGGACAAGCTCGAACCCAAAGCGGAGAAATGCGTCTTCATAGGATACCCTAAGGAAACTATTGGGTATACCTTCTATCACAGAACCGAAGGCAAGGTGTTTGTCGCAAAGAACGGTTCCTTTCTTGAGAAGGAGTTTCTCTCGAAAGAAGTGAGTGGGAGGAAAGTAGAGCTAGACGAGGTTATTGAACCTTCTCTTGAATTGGAGAGTAGCGCAGCACCTGAAATTGTTCCAGTGCCGCCTGCACCAACAATAGAGGAAGCTAATGACAAGGATCATGAAGCTTCGGACGATGCTGCTACTGAACGTGGCAGGTCGACAAGGTCGCGTGCCCCTCCTGAGTGGTACGACAACCCTGTCTTGACTGTCTTGTTAGTAGAAGACAGTGAACCTACGAACTATGAGGAAGCGATGATGAGCCCAGACTCTGAGAAATGGCTAGAAGCCATGAAATCCGAATTGGGATCCATGAGCGAAAACCAAGTATGGACTTTGGTGGACCCTCCTAGCGACCGAAAGGCCGTTGAGTGCAAATGGATCTTCAAGAAGAAAACGGACGCGGATGGTAATGTTACCGTCTATAAAGCACGGCTTGTTGCGAAAGGTTTTCGACAAGTTCAAGGTGTTGACTACGATGAGACTTTCTCTCCCGTAGCGATGTTTAAGTCCATTCGGATTTTATTAGCAATTGCTGCGTTTCATGATTATGAAATATGGCAAATGGATGTCAAGACTGCTTTCCTCAATGGCAACATTGATGAAGAGTTGTATATGATGCAACCCGAAGGTTTTGTCGATCCTAAGGATGCTGATAAAGTATGCAAACTTCAGCGTTCCATTTATGGACTGAAGCAAGCATCTCGGAGTTGGAACCTTCGTTTTGATCAAGTGATCAAGAGCTTTGGATTTGTTCCAAATTGCTACGAAGCTTGCATCTACAAGAAAGTGAGTGGGAGCTCGGTGACGTTTCTGGTACTATATGTGGATGACATATTGATTATTGGAAATGACATCAACATGCTTAACGATGTGAAGAGTTATTTGAACAAGTGTTTTTCAATGAAAGACCTAGGTGAAGCTGCTTATATATTGGGCATCAAAATCTATAGAGATAGACAAAGACGCCTGATAGCTTTAAGCCAGAGTACATACCTAGACAAAGTTCTGAAAAGGTTCAGAATGGATAAAGCATTGAAAGGTTCAGTGCCTATGTTGTCAGGTAAGATATTGAGCAAGGCTCAGTGTCCAGCTACGATAAATGATAGGGAAGCTATGAGCAAAGTGCCTTATGCCTCGGCCATAGGTTCCATTATGTATGCCATGCTGTGTACTAGACCGGATGTGTCCAATGCTCTTAGTTTGACGAGCAGATATCAAAGTGATCCAGGAGTGGAACACTGGACAGCCGTGAAGAACATCCTAAGGTACCTAAATAGGACTAAAGAAATATTCTTAGTCTATGGGGGTGATGAACAGCTCGTCGTAAAAGGTTACGTCGATGCTAGTTTTGTAGGGGTTCGTAGCATGGAAAACAAAAATTTTCTATCGCATACAAACAAACAAGCCAAGATCTATCTACTAGATTGTAGCAACGAGTCGATGGAATAACTCACCCTCGAAGATTCCAAAGTGTTTAACGAGAGCAGATTCTCGTGGGTGATGTAGTCGTACTCTTTCCGATCTCAAGATCGCGCAGACGATCCTTCCGGCGCCGCGTTCCCGCAGCGCTCCCGCAGTCGGTCACACGTTCGGTACTCGACGAAGACCTTCCTCTCCCTTGTTCCAGCAGGCAGCGGAGGTTGTAGCACTCTCCTCGCGATTCCGGCAGCACAACGGCGTGGTACCGGAGGTAGAGGGGAAATCCCGCAGGGCTTCGCCTTAAGCCGGTGCGAGTATGGTGGAGCTTATGAGAGAGGCTATTAGTGGTCTAGTAATTAGACACACCAATTAGAAGGCTCTAAACCAATTAGAAGGCTCTAAACCGAAACAGCTCTAAACCGGGGTCTAGGTCTAGTTTCTAGTTTAGAAGATAGGAACTTGTGTGTCTATTGTTGTGTTGGGAGGGGAGCCCTGCCCCTCCCTTTATAGGTGGGAGGGCTGGCGCGCTAGGGGAGGGAGGGAGTCCTCCCCCAACTCGGCCTAGGGCTGGCCGCCGGCTTGGGGAGGAGGACTCCTCCCCCAAGTCGGTTTCCTCCTCTCCTCCCACTTCCCAAAAACTGCCGTTTGACTTTCAAACTAGCCGTTTGACTTTTTCAATTTAGGATTCAAATTAATCCTTTATTTGGGACAGCAAGAACACTTAGTACACGATGCAATCATTCCAATATGCAATGACACATTCATGTACCCCTTCCCCTTCCGGAGTGCCGGACATTCCGGGACCTTCTAGAATGTTCCCGATGAAAACACCGGAACCATTCCCCAACTCCGAAACGGGACTTTCCTTATATGAATCTTATTCTCCGGACCATTCCGGATCACCTCGTGATATCCCGGATCCCATCCGAGACTCCGAACAACATTCGGTCTCTTTCTCATAATACCATAACTACTCAAACAACGTCGAATCCTTAAGTGTGTCTCCCTACGGTTCGTGAATTATGCGGACATGATCGAGACACTTCTCCGAACAATAACCAATAGAGGAATCTGGAAATTCATATGGCTCCCACATATTTCTACGATTACTTTGCGATCGAATGAACCATTTACATACGATACCAATTTCCCTTTGTCTCACGATATGTTACTTATCCGAGGTTATGATCGTCGGTATCTCTGCATACCTAGTTCAACCTCGTTACTGATAAGTACTCTTTTCTCGTTCCCGTGATATGTGATCCCTTGTGACCAAGTCACATGCTTGCAAGCTAATTGGATGACATTTCACCGAGAGGGCCCAGAGTATATCTATCCGTCATGTGGATGGACAAATCCCACTCTTGATCCATGTGTTTCAACCAATACTTTCCGAACACCCAATGCCACTTTTATAGCCACCCTGTTACGGTGTGGTGTTTGATGACATCAAAGCATCCATCCAGTAAAGGTGATATGCATGATCTCATGGTCGAAGGAATTAGGTTACTATGTATCAGAAAGCATATAGCAATTGAACTATTGAAATGACTTGATCTTTATGCTACGCTTGTCTATAGGAGTATGTCCACCATATCATTCTCCTAACGATATGATCTTGTTGTTGATAACATCTCAATGTTCATGATAGGGAAACCACAATCATCAATCAACCAACAAGCTAGTGAAGTATAGAGGCTATACTAGGGACTTCAAATTAAGTTTACAATTCACACAAGTATTAATGTTTCCTGTTAATACTATTATAGCATGAATATAAACATTTATCATAAACACAAAGATATAATAATAAACTATATTTATTATTGCCTCTAGGGCATATCTCCAACAGTCTCCCACTTGCACTAGAGTCATCTAATCTAGATTACATGGTAATATACCGAACACCCATGGCAGTTTGGTGTTGGTCATGTTTTGCCCTCGGGAGAGGTTTAGTCAACGGATCCGCCACATTCAGATCTGTGTGTACTTTGCAAATCTTTATATCTCCATCTTGGATATGTTCTCGAATAGCGTGAAAACGCAGCTTGATATGCTTCAGCTTCTTGTGTGACCTTGGTTCTTGCGCATTGGCTATGGCGCCCATGTTATCACAGTAGATAGACATTGGGTCCAGCGCACTTGGAACCACACCCAGCTCTGCAATGAACTCTTTCATCCATATCGCTTCTTGTGAAGCCTCCGAAGCAGCCATGTATTCCGATTCAGTTGAAGATCTCGCCACAACGCTTTGCTTTGCACTCCTCCAGCTAACTGCTGCACCATTCAAAATAAATACGTATCCAGATTGTGATTTAGAATCATCCGGATCGGTGTTCCAACTAGCATCGGTGTAACCATTAACAACGAGCTGTTCATCACCTCCATAAGAAAGAACCATATCCTTAGTTCTTCTCAAGTACTTAAGGATGTTTTTGACCGCTGTCCAATGATCCACTCCTGGATCACTTTGATATCTGCTAGTTAGACTAACAGCATATGCGATGTCGGGTCTAGTACATAGCATGGCATACATTAGAGATCCTATGGCTGAGGCATAGGGAGTCTTACTCATCTTTTCTCTATCTTCTGCCGATGTCGGACTTTGAGTTTTACTCAAGGTCATATTGGGCAACATGGGCAAGAACCCTTTCTTGCTATCTTCCATTCCAAACCTCTTTAGAACTTTGTCCAAATATGTACTTTGTGACAATGATATTTGGCGTTTCGATCTATCTCTATAAATCTTTATGCCTAATATGTAAGCTGCTTCGCCAAGATCCTTCATTGAAAAACTATTATTCAAATACTCTTTGACACTATTAAGAAGGTCTACATCATTCCCAATCAACAATATGTCATCCACATACAGTATTAAGAATGCTACAGAGCTCCCACTCACTTTCTTGTAAATACAAGCTTCTCCATAAGTTTGTACAAAACCAAAACTTTTGATTACCTTATCAAAACGTTGATTCCAACTTCGGGATGCTTGCTTCAATCCATAGATGGACCGTTGAAGCTTGCATACCTTGTTAGCATCTTTAGGATCGACAAAACCTTTGGGTTGCATCATATACAACTCTTCATCAATGTCTCCATTGAGGAATGCTGTTTTGACATCCATCTGCCATATCTCATAATCATAATATGCAGCGATTGCTAACATAATCCTCACAGACTTTAGCTTCGCTACCGGTGAGAAAGTCTCATCGTAGTCAACTCCTTGAATTTGTCGAAACCCTTTTGCGACAAGTCGAGCTTTATAGACAGTAACATTACCATCAGCATCTGTTTTCTTCTTGAAAATCCATTTGTTCTCGACAGCCTTCCGGCCATCCGGTAAGTCCACCAAAGTCCATACTTGGTTTTCGTACATGGATCCAATCTCGGATTTCATGGCTTCTTGCCATTTATTGGAATCTGGGCTCATCATCGCTTCCTCATATGTCTCGGGGTCATCGGTGTTGTCCACCAACATGACATTCATAACGGAATCATACCAATCTGGAGTGATACGATTTCTCGTTGACCTCCGAGGCTCTGTAGCAACTTCAACCGAAGTTTCATGATCACCATCATTAGCTTCCTCTCTTATTGGTGCAGGCACCACAGGAACTTCTTCCGGTGCTGCGCTACTCGCAATTTCAAGAGAAGGTTCGACAACCTCGTCGAGTTCTACTTTCCTTCCAGTCACTTCTTTCGAGAGAAATTCCTTCTCTAGAAAGGATCCATTCTTAGCAACGAAGATTTTGCCTTCGGATCTATGATAGAAGGTATACCCAATAGTTTCCTTCGGGTATCCTATGAAGACGCATTTTTCCGCTTTGGGTTCAAGCTTGTCCGGCTGTAACTTCTTTACATAGGCTTCGCATCCCCAAACTTTAAGGAACGACAATTTAGGTTTCTTCCCAAACCATAATTCATACGGTGTCGTTTCAACGGATTTAGATGGTGCCCTATTTAAAGTGAATGCGGCTGTTTCTAATGCATAACCCCAAAATGATAGTGGTAAATCTGTAAGAGACATCATAGAACGAACCATATCTAAGAGAGTTCGATTACGACGTTCAGACACACCATTACGCTGTGGTGTTCCCGGCGGTGTCAACTGCGAAAGTATTCCACATTTCTTTAAATGCTCGCCAAACTCGTAACTTAGATATTCACCTCCACGATCAGAACGTAGAAATTTAATCTTCTTGTTACGTTGATTCTCTACCTCACTTTGAAACTCCTTAAACTTCTCGAAAGTTTCGGACTTATGTTTCATGAAATAGATATACCCATATCTACTCAAGTCATCCGTGAAGGTAAGAACATAACGATAACCACTGCGCGATGCTACACTCATTGGACCACACACATCGGTATGTATGATTTCCAATAAGTCTGTAGCTCGCTCCATCATACCAGAAAATGGAGTCTTAGTCATTTTACCCATCAGACATGCTTCGCATCTTTCAAGTGATTCAAAATCAAGTGATTCAAGAAGTCCATCGGAATGGAGTTTCTTCATACGCTTCACTCCAATGTGACCAAGACGACAGTGCCACATATAGGTCGAGTTATCGCTTGATTTCAATCGTTTAGCTTCAATGTTATTAATATGTGTATTTCTACTATCGAGATTCAACAAGAATAGACCATCTATCAAAGGTGCATGTGCATAAAACATATTACTCATATAAATCGAACAACCATTATTCTCGGATTTAAACAAGTAACCGTCTCGCAATAAACAAGATCCTGATATAATGTTCATGCTTAACGCAGGCACCAAATAACAATTATTTAAGTATAAAACTAATCCCGATGATAGATGAAGAGGTAGCGTGCCGACCGCGATCACATCAACCTTTGATCCGTTTCCTACGCGCATCGTCACCTCGTTCTTCACTAGCTTCCGTTTATTCTGCAGCTCCTGTTTCGAGTTACAAATATGAGCAACCGAACCAGTATCAAATACCCAGGCACTACTACGAATACTAGTGAGATACACATCAATAACATGTATATCAGATATACCTTTCTTCTTGATGTTGCCGTTCTTCAAATCTGCCAAGTACCTTGGGCAATTCCGTTTCCAGTGACCTTCTCCCTTGCAGTAAAAGCACTCAGTTTCAGGCTTAGGTCCAGCCTTGGTCTTCTTCGTCGGCGTGGTAACTTTCTTACCACCCTTCCTGAAGTGTCCCTTCTGCTTAGACTTGCCTTTCTTGAATTTGGTGGTCTTGTTGACCATCAACACTTGGTGCTCTTTCTTGATCTCCACTTCTGCAGACTTCAACATAGCAAATAGTTCTGGCAACTCTTTGTTCATGTTCTGCATGTTGTAGTTCATCACAAAGTTCTTGTAACTTGGTGGTAGTGATTGGAGGATGCGGTAAACCCCCAAAGTATTAGGAATCACTATACCCAAACTTTGAAGTTTATTTGCGTGCCCAGACATCTTAAGCACATGCTCACTGACGGAGCTACCCTCTTCCATCTTGCAGTTAAAGAACTTTTCAGAAGCTTCATAACTTTCAATTGCCGCATGAGTCTCAAAGATTAATTTGAGATCCTCGACAATATCATATGGATCTGACTCTTCAAACCTTTTCTGAAGCTCCGATTCTAAACCATACAAGATAGCACACTGAACTATGGAGTACTGATTCTTCCGAGCAAGGTAAACATTCTTTACTTCATCGGTAGCATCAGCTGCAGGTGGGTCACCTAGCGGTGCATCCAGCACATAGGTCAAATTACCAGCTGTGAGGACAATCCTCAAATTGCGGAACCAATCCGCGAAGTTGCTTCCATTGTTTTTCAACTTTTCTTTCTCTAGGAACGCATTAAAATTGATGGTAGGGGCTGCCATTGATCTACAACATATTTGCAATAGTTTAGACTAAGTTTATGACAAATTGAGTTCAAATTAATTAATGAAATTAAACTAGGTGAACTCCCACTCAAAACAACATCCCTCACATTGTTTTAGTGATCACACGAACCAAATCCACTACATCAACACCGATCATCACGTGAGTTGATATAGTTTCAATGGCGAACAATCATCATGTTCATCATATCTACTATATGATTCATGCTTTACCTTTCGGCGATCCGTGTTCCTGAGGCCATGTCTGTACATGCTAGGCTCGTCAAGATCAAACCTTAGCTACCGCATAAGCAAATCTGGCTTGCTTACGTTGTAGTCACCCGCGGAATCAAAGACACCCGATCATCACGTGGTGCTTCGAAGCAGCAAGCTTTGGCAACGGTGCATACTAAGGGTGAACACTTTAGAACTTGAAATTTATGTGCATGAGGGATCATCTTATAATGCTACCGTCGTCTACTAAGCAATACAAGATGCATAAAGGATTAACATCACATGCAATTCATAATATGTGATATGATATGGCCTTTCTTCTTTGTGCTTCCGATCTCCATCTTCAAGCACGAACATGATCTCCATCATCACCGGCATAGCATCAAGGTCAATGACGCTTCTTCATGGTTGTCGTCCACCAGCTTCAACTATTACAACTATTTTGAATAGACACGCAGGTCTTAACAGAATTTAAAGACAACCATATGGCTCCTGCCGGTTGCCAACTTACAATAAGGAACATTGCATACATCAAATATAATCACAATCATGGCCATATCACATCACTGCACACCCCTGCAAAACAAAGTTAGACGCCTCTACTTTCTTTGCATATTTTACGTGGTTTGGGGCTTTCAATAAGTGTCGTTCTAACTTACGAACAAGAACCACAACGTTGATACTAGCATTGTTGATTACCCGTTGTAAATTGGATCTTTACTATGCTAGGAGAAACAGGCACCCGCAAAGCCACTTATGCAAAACGAGTTGCATGTCAAGCGTGGAGCAAGTCTCATGAACGATGTCATGTAAGGTTAGCCCGGGCCGCTTCATCCCAACATACCGCAAGATGCAAAGTACACAAAAAGCAATCTACAATAAAAGCATCAACGCCCACAATGACCATTGTGTTCTACTCGTGCAACAGATCTACATATAGACACGGCTCTGATACCACTGTAGGGGTTCGTAGCATGGAAAACAAAAATTTTCTATCGCATACAAACAAACAAGCCAAGATCTATCTACTAGATTGTAGCAACGAGTCGATGGAATAACTCACCCTCGAAGATTCCAAAGTGTTTAACGAGAGCAGATTCTCGTGGGTGATGTAGTCGTACTCTTTCCGATCTCAAGATCGCGCAGACGATCCTTCCGGCGCCGCGTTCCCGCAGCGCTCCCGCAGTCGGTCACACGTTCGGTACTCGACGAAGACCTTCCTCTCCCTTGTTCCAGCAGGCAGCGGAGGTTGTAGCACTCTCCTCGCGATTCCGGCAGCACAACGGCGTGGTACCGGAGGTAGAGGGGAAATCCCGCAGGGCTTCGCCTTAAGCCGGTGCGAGTATGGTGGAGCTTATGAGAGAGGCTATTAGTGGTCTAGTAATTAGAAACACCAATTAGAAGGCTCTAAACCAATTAGAAGGCTCTAAACCGAAACAGCTCTAAACCGGGGTCTAGGTCTAGTTTCTAGTTTAGAAGATAGGAACTTGTGTGTCTATTGTTGTGTTGGGAGGGGAGCCCTGCCCCTCCCTTTATAGGTGGGAGGGCTGGCGCGCTAGGGGAGGGAGGGAGTCCTCCCCCAACTCGGCCTAGGGCTGGCCGCCGGCTTGGGGAGGAGGACTCCTCCCCCAAGTCGGTTTCCTCCTCTCCTCCCACTTCCCAAAAACTGCCGTTTGACTTTCAAACTAGCCGTTTGACTTTTTCAATTTAGGATTCAAATTAATCCTTTATTTGGGACAGCAAGAACACTTAGTACACGATGCAATCATTCCAATATGCAATGACACATTCATGTACCCCTTCCCCTTCCGGAGTGCCGGACATTCCGGGACCTTCTAGAATGTTCCCGATGAAAACACCGGAACCATTCCCCAACTCCGAAACGGGACTTTCCTTATATGAATCTTATTCTCCGGACCATTCCGGATCACCTCGTGATATCCCGGATCCCATCCGAGACTCCGAACAACATTCGGTCTCTTTCTCATAATACCATAACTACTCAAACAACGTCGAATCCTTAAGTGTGTCTCCCTACGGTTCGTGAATTATGCGGACATGATCGAGACACTTCTCCGAACAATAACCAATAGAGGAATCTGGAAATTCATATGGCTCCCACATATTTCTACGATTACTTTGCGATCGAATGAACCATTTACATACGATACCAATTTCCCTTTGTCTCACGATATGTTACTTATCCGAGGTTATGATCGTCGGTATCTCTGCATACCTAGTTCAACCTCGTTACTGATAAGTACTCTTTTCTCGTTCCCGTGATATGTGATCCCTTGTGACCAAGTCACATGCTTGCAAGCTAATTGGATGACATTTCACCGAGAGGGCCCAGAGTATATCTATCCGTCATGTGGATGGACAAATCCCACTCTTGATCCATGTGTTTCAACCAATACTTTCCGAACACCCAATGCCACTTTTATAGCCACCCTGTTACGGTGTGGTGTTTGATGACATCAAAGCATCCATCCAGTAAAGGTGATATGCATGATCTCATGGTCGAAGGAATTAGGTTACTATGTATCAGAAAGCATATAGCAATTGAACTATTGAAATGACTTGATCTTTATGCTACGCTTGTCTATAGGAGTATGTCCACCATATCATTCTCCTAACGATATGATCTTGTTGTTGATAACATCTCAATGTTCATGATAGGGAAACCACAATCATCAATCAACCAACAAGCTAGTGAAGTATAGAGGCTATACTAGGGACTTCAAATTAAGTTTACAATTCACACAAGTATTAATGTTTCCTGTTAATACTATTATAGCATGAATATAAACATTTATCATAAACACAAAGATATAATAATAAACTATATTTATTATTGCCTCTAGGGCATATCTCCAACAAGTTTCGACACCGACAAGGATGATTCTAAATCTCAGACAGGATACGTGTATATTTTGAATGGAGGAGCTGTGAGCTGGAGAAGCTGCAAGCAAAGCGTGATCGCGGGATCTACAGTAGAAGCGGAATACATGGCTGCTGCAGAAGCGTCAAGTGAAGGAGTTTGGATCAGAAACTTCATCACTGAGCTTGGTGTGGTTCCAAGTGCATTGGACCCACTGGAGATATTGTGTGACAACACTGGCGCCATAGCACTCGCTAAGGAACCAAGATATCATCCAAAGACCAAGCATATCAACCGCAAGTTTCATATAATCCGAGATTATATAGCAGATGGAGATCTGAAGATCAGCAAAGTACATACAGATCTGAATGTCGCAGATCCATTGACTAAACCTCTTCCACGTGTAAAACATGATCAGCACCTCAGTGCCATGGGTGTGAGATTGTTGCCAAATGTAAACTAGATTATTGACTCTAGTGCAAGTGGGAGACTGTTGGAATTATGCCCTAGAGGCAATAATAAGGATGTTATTATTATAATTCTTGTTCATGATAAAGTTTATATTCCATGCTAGAATTGTATTAAGCGGAAACATTAATACTTGTGTGGTTTGTGAACAACACCGTGTCCCTAGCACGCCTCTATGGACTAGCTCATTGATCAATGATGGTTAAGGTTTCCTAACCATAGACATGAGTTGTCAATTGATAATGAGATCATATCATTGGGAGAATGATATGGTGGACAGACCCAAACTAAGCGAAGCAATTAGATCGTGTCCTTGTGTTCATCTTTGCGAAGCTTTTCCTATGTCAAATATTGTATTCCTTAGACCATGAGATAATACAACTCCCTGGTATCGGAAGAAAGCTTTGAGGTCATCAAACGTCATCCTATGAGAGGGTGATCATAAATGTGTCTCTCAGGTGATCGGAAAGTATCTGTTGGGTTGTATGTATCGAGATGGGATTTGTCCCTCCCAAGTCGGAGAGATATACTTCGGGCCCACTCGGTAATCGATATTAACACCGCTTGCAAGCATGTGGTTAAGGAGTTAATCACAAAGTGATATCGGATTACGGAACGAGTAAAGTACTTGCTGTGAACGAGATTGAACTAGGTATGACGATACCGACGATCGAATCTCGGGCAAGTAAAATATCGCGAGACGAAGGGAATATATATATGGGATTGATTGAATCCTGGCATCGTGGTTCATCCGATATGATCATCGATGAATGTGTGGGAGTCAATATGGGTGCCCAGACCCCGCTGTTGATTATTGATAGAAGATCATGTCTGCATATTCTCGAACCCGCAGGGTCACACACTTAACGTGTCTCGACGCTAGGATAGATTGGATAATTGGTTTATGAGTTTTTTGTTCGGAGTCTCGGATGGGATCCGGGATATCACGAGAGGTTCCGGAATGGTCCGGAGAATAAGATTCATATAAGGCAGTGCAGTTTTTGGAGTTCGGAATTGTTCCGGATTAATCGGTATTGTACCGGAAGCTTCTAGAACCTTCCGGAAGGGGGCCAACGTGGTCCCACCTTCCGGGAGGGGGCATGGGCCTATGAGGGAGTGTCCTGGCCGCATTGGGCCAGGGGCACAAGGCCCCATAGGGCCCAGCCGATCCTAGATAAGTTTAAATTCGTTTAAACTAGAGATAGGGTTATCTAGATAAGGGGAGAGTTTAAATTGTTTAAACTAGAGATAGGCTTGGAGGAGGGGCTAGGGCTGGCCGCCACCACCTCCTCTATATATAGAGGGCTGGTGCGCCCCCTTTCCCCAACACACACACATCTCCCTCCAAGCCCTAGTAGCCCTGCTGCCTTCCTCTCTCCCTCCCGACTGTTTGTAGGCGAAGCCCTGCTGCAGAAATTCTCCACCATATACACCACGCCGTCGTGCTGTAGATCCAATCTATCTCTCCACCATACTTGCTGGTCCGAGGAAGGAGGAGACGTCGAGGTGCTGCACGTGTGCATCTCACGGAGGCACCGCCACTTGTGGTGCTAGATCGGATCGGATCGCGAGGAGGAGAAGCGAGTACGACTACATCACCCACGTTCCGACGAACGTTCCGCTGTGCGAATCTTTAAGGGTATGAAGATCTAATCCAATCTCTCTCGTTGTTTGCATCTCCTAGATTAGATCTTGGCTTTCCCTCTGTTCGCTTCCGTAGAAAATTTTGATTTACTATGCTGCGAAACCCTTTAAAACCAACATCCATATACATTAGCTTGTACACTATAGTCTCAAACTTTCCTATATTTTGAACGCCGATGTTTCCATATCTCAAGCTTTACTTTGTGAGATTTAATTCATCATGATCAAACACAACATCATCCTCTTACTCAATTGTCTCTAACACCTCATGTTTATCATTAACATCTTTGTCAATATATTATAGGAAAATATCATCCTCGCCATTCTCTGCACTCACTGTCATAAAATTCAGTATCAGTTTCACTCTCATCTTCATCAGCTTCATCCTCACTCTCTTTCATGATTGCAGGTGATCTTGGAATTTCATCCTGAATCCCTCCATAGTCTGTCAACGCTGCAATTTCGTGGACTTCAAACTCTACACTATCATTCTCTCTTGTATATATGTTGGGAATTGGTACAATCATATCATCTCTAAGACCCATTAGGAAATTTCTATGATCAACCATCAGGTGCAAGTTCTTCTCATCCTTCACAACTTCCATCATTGCAAGAATGTGAGAATCATTCTCAATTAGATAGAGGCCATTTGAAATAGTTTTCCTAGGAAGGTGCTAATATACACTTGTTCTACATGTCATCTCATTCCTTCGTTTCCTAATAAAATCTTCAATCTACAACCTAGAGAAATTTCAGTGTTGTAGTTGTTAAAATAATCAACACTACTACTAACATAGCATAAATTGTCCTTCAATCCAAAAAAAACCATCATGCTCAAAAACCACTGTGAATCTGCTAGATCATCTGCACAAATACAACCAAACACAAGAAAAATAAGCCAGTCCTATAATTCGCTAAACATTCAGAACAACTATATAGTGTCAAACCGTTAGAAAATTCAGTATTCTCTCATAGGGAAAATGACAACTCCGAAAACCTTACAAATATAATTCATTTGCCTCCATTTCTACACTTAAAAATATAATACAAACAAACATGATCAAACTCCAGCCCTACTCAAACACAAAACCACACCGAAATAGGACACATTAAATCATCTTATTTTCTGCACAACAATTGCATCAAAACGATGCTTACATACTAACGACAAGTGCATAACCCCATTTCGTGGAAGATCATCGCTGAAACGAAGGGGGAGGGAGATGGTACTCATGTACTATAGAGGATCTTCGTAAGAGTGTGGTGGAGTGGATCATCAGCCATCAACTACAACATCGACGACCAGCTACGTCTTGCCCGCCTTCGTCTCCGGCTCCTCTGTCCTCGCCATGAAAGGCAACTAAGCGTAACGAACTCAGATAGGGGTATCGAAGATACATAACTAAGAAGGAATAAATAAAGGGAATTTTAGAAAGAGGACATGGTCCTTTTTGTTAAGTTCACTTGTCCGATCTTCTAATAGTTCCGCTTGCCTCGACTTCTTTGCAAAATATCGGATCCAGCATGGACGGGATGCATGTCCCCTCCAAAAGCAAGTCATATCAACCCTGCACATCCATGACAACTATTTGTACCACGCGATCAGAACATGCAAGAAGTTGGATGAAAATGCACATACAAGACAACTTGTTGTATGGCCGGTGGTCTAGTGCAAGTGGTGGTATCATAAGTAATATCATGCATCACATAATGTGCAAAAAAAAAACCGATGTGTCACTATAATTAATGTTGAAATAAATAATAATAATATCATGGCACATAAAACTAGCAAAACTAATGATAAAAATCTCATACTACCTTCGGCCAAAAACTTAAGGCTTATATATCAACCCTGCACATCCATGACAACTATTTGTACCACGCGATCAGAACGTGCAAGAAGTTGGATGAAAATACACATACAAGACAACTTGTTGTATGGCCAGTTGTCTGGTGCAAGTGGTGGTATCATAAGTAATATCATGCATCACATAATATGCAAAAAAACAAAACTAATGTGTCACTGTAATTAATATTGAAATAAATAATAATAGTATTATGGCACATAAAACTACTCCTTCCGACCCATATTACTTGACTCAACTTTGTCTAGATACGGATGCATCTAGACTAGATACTTAACCAGATACATATGAATCTAGAAAAAGTTGAGTCAACTAATATGGGTCGGAGGGACTAGCAAAATTAATGATAAAAATCTCATACTACCTTCGGCCAAAAACTTAAGGCTTATATTTTTTTAAGTCAAACTACGTAAAGTTTGACCAAGGTTTTAGAAAAGTATATTAATATTAAAATATGAAATCCATACCCTTGATGTATCTTGAAACTTATCTTCATATGATATCTATATAATATCATAGTTTTTCTTAAAAAATTGGTCAAACTTAATGTTGCTTGACTTTTCAAAAAGAAAATAAGCCTTAAGCTTTGAGATGAAGGTAGTACTTAATTTTGCATTAACATTCTACACATCTTTCTATATAATAACTATGGTATTGCTATATGATTCTACAATCATTTAATATAAGGAGACTACGGTATTACTACATGATAGAGATTGTATAATATACTATTATACTAGTATTGCGCATACATATTTCTAGACGAACTTTGACCCAAAACTTAAGAACAATATCTTGATTATATGGTGCATAGTTGGATTCATATTGAAAAACAGCTTCTAATAATACTAATTTTATACTCCCCTGTCCAGGAATAACTGATTTAAGTTTATCTAGATTTAAATATATCTATACATTAAAATACGTCTAGATACATTCGAATCTAGACAAACTTAACTCAGTTATTTCTAGATAGGTGGAGTATCAATAAAAAAATTATATTAAGAGTATTTCTTCTTACTAGCAAAAAGAGAGTAATTCTTTCTTAGTAAAAACACAAAAAACAGGACGTCTTACTCGTTAAAATGGAGGGAAGTACAATATGATGCTGGTAGTATCACCAGCCTGAAATTCAAGCCACCGAGCAGTAATCGCGAAACGGACCCAGTATTAATAGTTGCCAAATAATTCTATATTTGGAGTTTATTAAACACTTCCCCTTATTACAGCCCCCCTATAGCCTGTAGCTCTCATTCCGTTCCCCTTCCTTCCTCGGCTGCTCCCCGCGTCGTCTTCCTCTCGCCTTCCCCTTTTCCCTCTTTCCTCCGCCTAACCTCTCGCTCACTTCTTCTTCTTCTCCTCCTTCCGGTCCACGGCGACCTCCGACTCGTCTCCACCAAACCACGCCAACCTTCCTTCCTTCCCTCGATTCGCTTCGCTGCCTCAAACATCCCCCCGCCATTCGCGCCACGATCCATTCCTTCCTCCTCTTCATTCCCCCTCCCGCCAGCATCGGCCCAACTCCCCGCTTTCTTATCCCCGCCCGTCCGTCGGCCTCTCTCCGCACCCAAGGTTCTTGCTTTCTCGGAGGTAGCGATTTTGGGTCGGGCGGCGGTACTCAATTTGATGGCGTCGATCCGGCGGCCGCACTCGCCGGCCAAGTCGCACCACCTGCTGCGGCACCAGCACCCCTTCGCCTCCTCCTCCCCGCCCTCCTCGCCGCTCCGCCACAGCTCCTCCGCCTCCTCCCCGAGGCACCACCACGCCGGGACCACCAGCCTCCCGCACCCCTTCCTCTTCTTCACCCGCCGCCCGCTCCCGCGCTTCGCCGCCTTCTTCCTCCTCGGCTCCTTCATCGGCCTCCTCCACTTCCTCTCCCACCTGCCCCTCCGCCCGCACCTCCCCGTCCCGCCCAACGCCTCCTCGTCCCAGCTCAACCAGCTGCAGCCGCAGCAGCTGCCGCCCACGCCTCACCCGCAGCAACTACCCGATTCCGGCAGCGGCGGCGCCGACGAGCACGGCGACAAGCTGCTCATCGTCATCACGCCCACGCGCGCGCGGGCGTCGCAGGCCTACTACCTCAGCCGGATGGGCCAGACGTTGCGCCTCGTGCGCCCGCCCGTGCTCTGGGTCGTCGTCGAGGCAGGCAAGCCCACCCCGGAGGCTGCCCTCGCGCTGCGCCACACCGCCGTCATGCACCGCTACGTCGGCTGCTGCGAAAAGATCAACGCCTCAGCGTCTTCCTCCATCGACTACCGGCCGCACCAGATGAACGCGGGGCTGGAGGTAGTCGAGAACCACCGCCTCGACGGCCTCGTATACTTCGCCGACGAGGAGGGCGTCTACTCCCTGCAGCTCTTCGACCGCCTCCGCCAAATCAGGTGCCCATTTCTTCAGATTCAGTCGTATGCGTGCGTAACAAATGTGCAATCCTGGATGAATTGGCTAACTCCGAAACTATTGATTGGTAACGTCTTAAGATCTGTGTCCTTAATCTATGGTTTCTAGAAGAATGGCAACGCAAATTTGGCATCTACAGCTGCCAAATAACAATATATTTGCTGATGGACATTGCCTGAAGTTAGTTAGTAAAGGCGTTACAGAGTTCCCCGTTACCAATATTGCTGAGCTAATAACGCGCTCAAATTTCTTACTACTAGCATTTTCCTTCCCACAAATTTAGTAGTGTCAATAATTTTCTTTTCTAGGTTGTCATTCATGATTTATATTTGTAATTTTCCATGATCTATAGCCTGTATAAGAGCAGCTATCTGTTAATCTGGCAAGCAAATAGTCAGTTATTTGCATTGAATTTCAAACCTTAAGCCCTGGTATTATCGGATAGAATTGGATGATGCATAAAGATCCAGCTTATTGACTTTCTGCTGCCTGTCAATGATTTAGGAGGTTCGGCACATGGCCTGTTCCAGTGATCTCTGATGGCGGTAACGCTGCCGTGCTGGAAGGCCCCGTCTGTAAACAGAACCAAGTTGTGGGGTGGCATACAAGTGGGGAAGGCAACAAGCTCCAGAGATTTCATGTTGCCATGTCGGGTTTCGCATTCAACAGCACCATGCTCTGGGACTCCAAACTGAGGTCCCATCTGGCCTGGAATTCTATCCGGCACCCGGAAATGGTGGAACACGGTTTCCAAGTAAGTTCATTGTTTCTCTTTAAATCTCTTGAGCTGCACATACTATGTTCAAGTACCCTAGTGGCTAGTACCGTGTCTGTATTATTCATAAATCGATCAACATTTTGTCTCATTCTAGTGGCTAGTACTATGTTCAAGTACCCTATTATACCGATATACTGGGATATGGGGGAATTTAAAGGAAAAAAAAATGAAAGGTGGCAATGGAGTAAAATAAGAATGAGAAACAGCTCTATGTAGCCATCTAGCACATGGTACTGGTGATCAAACAAATGGGAGATCCCTTTTTTTGGGGACTCTGTTTCTGATGCCTTTCTGCATGGTTATAACAGCTGAGATTCTTGTTACTTTGCAGGGAACCACGTTTGTGGAGCAGCTAGTGGAGGATGAGAGCCAGATGGAGGGCATACCTGCTGACTGCTCTCAAATAATGAACTGGCATGTGCCATTTGGATCTGAGAGTCTGGTCTATCCTAAAGGATGGCGAGTTGCGACGAATCTGGATGTTCTTATTCCTCTAAAATAGTAGTATCAACAGCTCTGTTCATCAAAGCACTAACTCGTTTGACAGGTTGGTTTACTTTTCAATCCCTTGGCAAACTCTGCTTTCGCTCTCTACCTCTGGGTTCTGATTCTTACTCATTTTTTCATTTATTGTGCCCTTGCGTCCTTCAACTTGACGCTAACGGGGCGTACACGAGTTGTATTCGATCCTGTTTGTCTTGTCTCTTTATTCCAATGATATTTTCTCCTCCACCAAATGGCTGAAGGTGTGCAAATGGTAGGGCTCGGTTTATTAAATTAGCTGGTTCTGATTGGGACCTCCTTTGAATTTTTCATCTACCCTGTGTCCTTGGTTGACGGGGACTACAGTGTGTACATCTGGCTTTCAGTCACTGTACAATTATTTGTTTTCAAGAAAAGCATGTTTTTCGTCTGTGTATTGGAAATGTTGGCTAGATTGGTTCGATTTATTGCAAACAAATTTCCATTTCCGCAAACTTCTGATAACTTGCAGTATATTCATTAAGCTGAATAGTGAGGAATGTGGTTCTAGCTTCATACTGCTACCAAGTTCTGTTGAATGATAGAAACCGAGATCGGTTGAACCTTCCTAAGAACCAGAGTGTGCATACGTTTGGGTCCATCACCACTATCCTTTTTTGCTTCTCAGCTTCTGAATAAGTTTGCACCCTAATAAGATTGCTGGTGCTTTCTTTTCAGGCATTTACATAGCAGTTAAGCCTTGAAGATTGGGCTTAACGAGCACAGAGGCGTCGAGAAGCAGGTCTTGACACAGGACGGTGCTAGATACTTGAGTCCCAACTTTTGCAAAACATTTCGTAGGATGAACTGGCTGGGCATCTGTTGGCTCTTTGCCATGTAAATGTACATTTCGCAATCAGTATTCATTTGTTGAGTTGGAAAAGCAAAAAAAAAAGGGGGGGGATATATACAAAATTCAAATATTTTTGCTTGGATCTGGATTGTTTTTTTTAAGGGGAACAGCCGGACTACAGCCTGCTGCTGCGAGGCATTATTAATTTCGAAACAAAAGCTACGTCGTTTACGAGTTTCTCCAACATAAAACTAGGGGGTGCGTTGACCCAATTACGAGAAATCTTATCTAGAAAACAAGACCTGGCAAGTTCATACGCAACTCCATTCGCTTTCTTCGGACGATGTTTAGAAGAAACAGAGCCAGTCGCTGTGACTAGGTCCACGCAGACCGCCGAAGCTTCCTTCCACCATCTGCCTTCTCCATTTGCAACTCATGCATCAACAACTTGGGTGGAGTATTATTCAACTTGTAGCCTACTGAGCCCCAATTTATTACTCCATCCGTTTCAAAATATAAGATGTTATAGATTTGTGTAAAGAAAATGTATCAAATATTTTTTAGTACGTAGATTTACTCTAAACCTAAGTAAACCTACACACTAAAAAAAGTCTAGATACATTTGTTTTACAAAGCTAAAACATCTTATATTTTGAACGGAAATACTAGCTAGCACCAAGCCTTCCCTCACTGCAATTGCTTCAGCCATCATTGAACTAGCCACACGCGGTATGAAGACACTTGACTTGACCCTGCTACAAACCGTCCTTGGTAATCTCAGATCACAGCCCCTGCCGCATCGTCATGGAAAGCCGCGTCCACATTGAGCTGCATTATCGATGCTCCAGAACTTCCAACTGGTTTCGATGCTTTTGCTGCATTATCTGTAACGGAGAGAACGCTGAACCCGACCTGTCTACATGCACAGCCTCGCCAATAATTTCGGATATACCGATTTCTTCCTCTGCGGCCTGAGACTGGAATAAAAGATGGCTCATGTCCTCTGGGCCTTGGTTCCATATGGGACAGCCTCCTGTATGTAGTACCAATATGTGGATCATACAAAAAAAAGATTTCAGTGGGATTATACAAAGTCTGGATGTTCATATGGAGATCAGTTAGATGGTAATGCCAAGCTCAAACTGGCACAACATTCCTACAAGACAAGAAAATAGAGGAAACGAGACAAAAGTTCAGGTTCCAGACCCATCTTAAGATTGTACCACAACATTCACCAAAATGCACAAGGTGTTTGGATATAAAAATGTGATATGAATAATTACCAATCACAAAGCTGGAACGAAACAATATCACAGATAAACAAGCATCCAGTATGAACAATCAGGACTCTGTAACGACTACTAGCTCCCTCCGTTCCTAAATGTAAGCTGCCTTCAGGAACAGAGGAAATAACAAGTAAACGGCTGACCTTGTGCATGGCTTTTTGTCTACAAAATTCATGCAACATGAAATTGCTTAGGCATGCCGTTGCAACCGAACAGTCACAGGAACAAGTATTTTGGATTACAAGATATCTAATACAAAAAGGATTGCCCATCTAAATTCTCAGGCTATAATCTCGATTCAGGGACTCCCATCAAATCAGCGGATCATCAATCCTTGCATCCCCTGCCCACCATCTTCAGTCACCTTGTTAGCTTGGATTGTGCTGATCGCATTCGCAATGTTTCCCTGTAGCAGAATTTTAAAAGAGAACTGTATCAGTTGCATGGTAGGCGCTGCTTACAGTTTTCAAATCAGTGCGCAGCAGAGTAAAAAATGAATAAGAGAAATATATTCATGTTCAGATCGGCGGAGTAAAGTTCTCTGGCATTCGTAAGTAGTAACTGGGAAAGTTATGCAACTTCTTACAGAACTAAATTTGCAAGTGTGAATTATCAAACTGTAAATTCGAGATGATGTAATTGAACGAGGCTTACCCTCCACACTAGAAGCTTTGAACGCAGACTCTGCCATTGTGGTATCCCAAAAATCCTCTCAGTATGCCGACTGAAATTACATACAAGACCATGTATCAAACGAAATAAAAAACAACACTCTAATATGGACCAGGAAACCTTAATGCCCAGCTAAAGTAAGAATGTGAGCCAAGAAAGTTCTTGCAGACATGAATACCTGACGATGACAAATTGATTAAGCTGGTCTACTTTGCAGTCCAAAATCTTGGATGATATTGCTTTCACAATCCAATACTCAACTTCATCATCATTGATCTAACAAAAAACAAGAAAAGTAAACAAGACATTCCAGTAAGTGAACAACAATAGGAAGGCAAAATGAGAGATTACCCCAAGTGCTTTTGTAATTGCAGAGTAAGGGATTTCACCAGCACAATGGCTACTCAGATCAAGCAGAGACATCAGTCGCATTTTGGTTATGCACTCCTCATGAACCAGTCCTGT
Source organism: Avena sativa (assembly GCA_916181665.1). Classification (NCBI taxonomy): domain Eukaryota; kingdom Viridiplantae; phylum Streptophyta; class Magnoliopsida; order Poales; family Poaceae; genus Avena; species Avena sativa. The sequence continues at coordinate 5,704,530 of OV702289.1, forward strand.
AAATGGTCCATCATTAGATAATAAGAAGAATAACCTAACATAGAGTTGTTAGTAGTTGCTCAATTGAACATACCATATCCTTGCAGCAAGGTGGAGTTAGCAGACTGGAACTCCAAATAGGAATCAAGCCTCTGAGTAAGGAATATCTTTAATAGCTCATAAACCGGCTTATACTTTTCATCTTTCTCAAGCTGTGCAACAGCTGGCATATCAAGAAGATCACACTGCAATATGAACATGTTTCCATCAATGAAGTACATGGACTGAAAGTGGAGGCACAAGGTCTTTTAAGTGGCATGATAAACTTTGTCAAGAAAGGAACTGGTAAACACTAGTGTTTCAGAACTATGGTTTAGGCACATAAGACACAACACCATACAAAGCGGCAGTAGAGGCACAATGCAATGCAATGCAGTGCAGTGCAGTGCAGCAGTAGTAGAACAATTTGACTGAAACAAATAAACCATCCATCCAAAAACAGAAATCTTGTACAGGATGTTTACTGCAAAGTTATAACCACACAAATGCAGGCATACAGCTTTAGTTTATCTTTGTCCAGACATAACTAATTTTGGCGTGTTATACCCAAATTAACATTCGGTGATATGATTGCAAAGTGGCATGTTATACTTATAAATCACTTTGGATACCAAGACAGTGATGCATAATTGCATAGCTCACAGGAAATCAAACCTAATATGCACTATGACCCACAAGTTTTTTCACACAAACAGGAGACGTAACAAACAGAGATGTTAACTAAGGGATCGGAGTACCTGATAGAGATCAGCTGACTTCACGAACTCGATGATTGCTGCAGCAGCTTCTTCCTTTGCTTCACCGATTACATTGGCATCATCGGCTGATCCATCAAATGTGGCTAGGTACTTGTTCAGAAAGTTAAAGTACTCCTTGCTCATGCTGTCAATGACAACAATAAGATTGAATCACATCGATGTAGAATCTTGCCGGGCTGTACCCTGATATACAAATGTAAGGAACATCAAAGCAAAGAGTGATGTGTGCTGTACCCCTTCTGGTCTTTGAGAATCCTGGCGACGGCGAGGAACAGCTCCCTCTGCTCCAACTTGCCAATGCCCCAGTCACCGACAAAGGTATCGATATTCTTAAAGCTGGGGATGACGCACTCGGCAGCCTTCCCAGCGGCAGCGACCTCTAGCGCCTTCCTGTAGACGAAGGCCTTGCCGTAGGGGCTCGGCAGCAGGTTGTACAAGCTGAAGAGACTGCACACATCCATACATACATTGGAAGCAAAGTCAAGCATGTTAAGGAAACTAAGCAATCCAGTACAAAAAACACTGATACTGTGCGGCTGTGTCTTACACTTTGATGCGCAGCGCCGGCTTGTCGCCCGGCTGCTGGACGAGCTTGGCGCAGATGGCCTCGGCGATCTGCAGCGCCTCGTCCTCGGATCCGGCCTTGGTGACGAGGTTACAGATGATGGCCAGGATGCACTCGAGATCTATAGCGCATAATAAACAGCATATAAGAGAAATACAATAAGCAAGGCACAGCTCAACATGAAGCGAGGAGAGAGGGGGAGGGGTGACCTGACCTTTGTCCAGGACGCGGGGGGAGAGGAGGAGGAGGTCGGCGGAGGCGAGCATGAGGGAGGCCATGTCGAGCCAGCGGCCGGCCAAGACGTGCTGCTGCGCCTCGGCGCAGAGGCGGGCCACCTCCGGCTCGGCGACGTCGGGGCCCGCGTCGGCCCAGGCGAGCTCGGCGGTGAACCGCACCACCGCCAGCATCGGCTCCTCCTCCGTGGTGTTCACGATCGTCGCCATGGTCGGTTCGCTTCTGTGCTAGAATACACCGCCGCTGTTGCCGCCGCCGCCGGAGTGGGAGAGGGATAGGGATAGGAGGAGGTCTGGGATTGGGAGGCGAGAAGAGGAGGAAACCCTAGAACCCGACGCGGCTGCCGCTGGTTAACACCCGACGCCTTGACCCCACAGGTCAGTCAGCCTGAGTCCAGCCCCAAGATGGCAGGGCTTTGCCTGTGCGGTGCGCAGCCGTATCCGTAGCCGTCTGATCAAAACCACACTCAACTGACCGTAGTATGAGTCTATGAGACCATAGTACGACTAAGCCGAATGGAGCCTGGCTCCATCGAGCCTTTTTTTTTCCAACTCCTGAAAATTTGATTTTAAATTTTGTTAAAAAATTTCCATGCAGCCAACCATAAAGTATACTAGTGTGTAGTTTTTTAACTCGGAATACTATGTATTTTGGGCACACACAAAAAATCGCACAAAGGATAAAATCTCACTCTAGTTTACTGGTTAGAATGTAAAAAGTAAACTGGTCATTTTTTTCAAGACTAAAATACGGTCTAAAATTTTGCACACAGGTAGATTTCGCTGTTGACTATATCCAAGTATTTAGTTTTAAAAAATTTGAAAACTTTGAATTCAATTTTTTGTAGTTTAAAAAACTGGGCTCCGTGGAGCTCGGGACCACCCTGTCGCGCTTAGCCATGGTATATATATTTTGGAAACAGAAAACTCACCATAGTATACTTTGAAAACAAAAGAAAACTCACATAGTAGCACAACTATATAATAATGATTCACACAAATAAAAAAACACAACTTCCCAGGATTCAAACAAATAACCTTAATAATAATGATTATAATAATAGCAACAAGAATATATCAAGTGCGGATACATTCTCAAGAAGTCATGACGTCATGCTAAGTCTCTTCTTTAACCATATCAAACCGTAATTCACCGTCACGAGCAAACAACACCACTAAACATAAAAAAGTTAGCACACATTACTTAATTGCTCATGGGTTTTGAATAATTCTTTGCTCAACGGGTGTCTTTAAACTTGCATTTTTTTAAGGCAGTAGGTGTATTGTGTGGGTGGTGGCTGGTTTGCGGGCTTCATGTATCATGGTCCATAATTCATCATTGGTCCTTTAGGAATACCATCGAAGATATGATAGAGTGTTCTTTACTGAGGCCCCAAAACATTTTATCGGGTCCAAAGTAGTGTTTGTACTTCACTTCTGAAAGACAATCCTTCTTGAAGAGTAAAACATTAGTCATAGTTTCATTGGTCTCAACATGAACTCCATCCCTACAAAAAAATTGTTGCAAGAGAAAGTACACTGAAATTTTTTATAGGTTATACATGAAATTTATAGATGATAGGATCGTTGTTGTTGTTGAGCTCTTCTTTGGCATTGATGTTTTGTATAAGTTCATCCTTCGTAAATGGTGCCTTTTTTCTCTTTCCATCATTTCGTATTAACACGAAGATATGAAGTATTATGATGTTCATGTTACCTTTTGTAAGCATTGATGTCTCCCATCTTTCCGCTAAGGGTTCAAAGGATGGACAAAAAAACTCAAAAAATGGTTACGATTCACAAAAACACGTAGAGAAACTTTTAGGTTTTAATTGCATGTAATCAATTATTAATGTGCTCGAGAACCAACCGTTGCTTTGGTGGCTTGACCTCATGGTGGTGAGTTTGCCCACCCAGGTTAGAGTCGCATGGGCAACCAAATAAAATAGAGTGCTATCTAGCATGTATAAATCTGTTGCCTTAGATATCCTATCTAATACCTAAAACGGACTCCCAAGGAAGGGATCTGCCCCTTTGGTCAACGGAAAATATTTTTCTATCCAAAAATGGAGTAATACTTATGCATCTTTTTACATTGGGTGCCCCCCCCCCCCCCCAAAGTATACAAAGGACCCTCACAACTATATGTATTTGAATTTGACATTTAGGAAACTACATTCTTAGTTTTTAAACATGAAGTATTCTAGTAAGCCAAATTGACTTGTCAAAACATCTTATACTCCTCCATCCCATAATATGTTGCGCATAATTTCGCGTGCAAGACAAACTTTGCAAAGTTTGATCGAGAATAAATAAAAAAATATGAATATGTATGATATGAAATGCATGTAATACGAAAACATATTTTAAGCCAATTCTAATGATATTAATTTGACATTGTATATGTTCATATTTGCATCAAACTACTTGGTCAAACATTGTAAAGTCTGACTCTGATAAAACTTTATATGTAACATAAATTGGGAAGGAGGGAGTATTTTTTTCTAATTGAGAGTACATGCTCCTAGATGCACCTTCTACTGTTTCTTAGATTTCATAAGTGTATTAGCACTCTCCCAAAGTATACTAGTCCATGTTTGACCCAATTAATCAACTTGTTTGACTCAACTAATCTTCTTGTATGGCTAAGTCTAGCATTGCGATAGACAATAATGATTTGTTTTGGTTCAGCTGATTTTGCATATTTTTTCATTTGACTATGGGCAGAAAAGAAGTCAAAGAACATCGAATTGTAGGACAATCGCATTGTTCTTTATTTCGATTTACTTAATCAAGCTTTTTGAGGATTCTACCGATTTATTCTTACTTACCAAACATCAGTAGTTGCTTTCATAGCGAGTAAAATTCATATCATGCAAACTTCGACAAACTAGAAGAGGACTGACAAAAAATTCCAAACTGATAGTAAAAATGATCTACAATCTTCACAATTTGCAAGTACTTCTTTTACCCAAGCCTTCTAGTCAGTCTGCCAACTTATAGAAAAGAAATGATGACACGTAGATTCATCAGAAAAATAAAATAAACTACATCATTTTCGCAAAGATCTTCAGTGATCCTCATCCGCATCTAGTTTTGACTCAAAATTGTAGTAGTTCATTTGAAAACAGTACTCCGTACTTAATATTGTTCCTGACAAGTCATTCTTTCTACATTACAACATCTGGGGCAGGGCAGGGGATGTGACCCTTCTCTTCTTTCTTCACTGTAATCAGGAACTACCAACACAATTTAACCAACCAATATCCAAAAAGAGAAAAAATACAAAAAGGCAGTAAAATATATCACATCATCAGTCCACTGTAAAATGAATGCGCTCGCCAGAACACAATCTGGAGAGATCCAAAGCACGGAGGCAGGCGGCCGTGGCTACTATGATAGTGTAGGGTTGTGGAGAACTCTTAATCCTCTGCGCTGTGAGCTGGGGCTTCTGTATCAGCTGCATGATCAGCAGCCATCCTTTCCTCGAGAACCCTCTCGCCACGCTCCCTGCAACGATGAGAGTTGAATTGGTGAGATTGGAAATAATAAAATGCCTTTTGAGAACCTATGATTTCGAATTTTCAACCTCACACTATAACAATTTCGAGGGTTCAGATATAACTAGTTTTGTGGGTGAACAGTACCTTCTTCTAGAAGCCTTGGTAGGATCAATAACTGGGAGGGATAGTTCTGAAGGCTTAGAACTCGCACACAACATCCGGTGGAACACATTAGCAACTGGGTCTGTGACTGGTCTGCAATGATCATACACACACACACACACACACACACACAAAAAGATGATTTCAAAAGTGGGATCATAAAACAGTATTTTAGTTTGGTATAACGGCATTAAGAATTACCGCATGGCATCTGGGAACAAGCTGGGGAAAGAGAAGTCATCACTTGCATCGCCCTTAAGTCCTGTCAGTGGGTTCCTTTGGAAGTATCTCAGGTAAAGCCAGCTGACGTACATCCCAGATAATAAAGTTGGCAGGAAGTTGATGGAATCGGGCACAATGAAGGCCATGATAGTTGAGAAGCACATGACGAAGAATGGCATCCACTGCAGCAGCGAGGAAGACAAAGACAATAAGAACTCCACACCAACAAACTTGCAACTTGGCATGGAAGAAGTATGCACTGCTACAATCACAGCCTTAGAAAATGTACTGTCCATCAATGTACCTTGGCCTTTATTTTCCAGAAAAAGCACATGGGAAGCTCAAGGTGTGGTAACAATTGCTTCAGGGCTACCAGAAAGCCAGCAAGGGCACCATGGAAGCCAGAAAGTGGCGTGACACTGCATGACATGAGATAGCAAGGTTAGCTAGCTAGTGGCTATAATGTGCAGCCTGCAGTCTAATTTTCCAAGAACCAGTGTTATGTAAGCCAAAACAATTAGAGTACCAAAGTGATCTAAGTATAGTCAAGTGTATCCAAGAGAAAAGTGTGAGGACAGTACATTCTTACTAGTTACTACCAAGCAAGCATAAGAGTATAGACAGAGACATGCCCAGAAAATATTAGGCACGCGAATAGAGCTGCAATGCTTGCTAAATGGTAACAAATCAACATCATAAAAAACAGACTGAGGTTTAAAAACTTACAGAAAGCTCTCTTTTCCGGTGACATAGTACAGTGCAACAGCAATGCAGAATGCAAGAACACCACAGATGGAGTTAATCAAAATAATGAACTTCAAGAACTCCTTGCGGCCCCAGACTGGTTCGATATCCTTCCCACAGAAGAGCAGACCAAGAGAACTTCCAATAGCCTACAAAAGCAAAAAACAAAACTAAGAAGGATTAGGATTGAGGGACAAAGCACACAAAGGTTGTCCCAACTTTATGCCACCGTGTCTTTTGACTCTAAACTAAGCTAATCCATAGTGAAAGGCTGAAGAATGCTTCCGAATTCCCCGAATTCCCCAGAACACGCAAAGGTTTGATTAGTCGAGGTGTCATAAGTTCCCGTTTCATAGCTATTGACAGAGTAACTGAATATAACTGGAGATAGATAGATCTAGTCCGTTAGCTCACCCCTGGAAGAACTTGCTCGATGTAACCGGCTGTGAAGACAGTCCACACAAAGGGAATTGTCCTGCAGGGTACAGAAGCGAAATTCAGTGATCTGTAGTAGTAGTCCACTTGAGCAACCAGTGTAGGATGAAATTCGGAGACGCGATCGACACGTACTTGGCGGGGACGATGGTGAGGTAGTCGAGGGAGGCCGGTACGAAGTGGAGCAGCGCGTAGCCGCCGAGCAGCACGACGACGAGGCCCTTGCAGGTCTTGGTGAACTCCTTCCCTGGAACCTGCATGCGCGCCAAGAAGAAGCGGTAAGCATCAGCAACACGCGCACGCAGATCTGAACACCCAGAGACGCAATGAGCTGCTCTGTTCTGTCGTGCCAGATCGGCGTCACCATCCATTGGGTCAACGCCCCGAGATCCCAACACTGTCCTATCAGATCTCGCAATTCGCAAGAAACTGGCCGTTGCAAGCTTTGCAGAGGAAATGGCGGAGAAAACCGCCAGATCTCTCTCTCGCTCGCAAGGCAAGATCCAATCAAAACAACAACCAGGATCCGCCGGACATGAATGGCGAGGCAAGCTCAATTCGCTCCATCCACACGACGAGCAAACAAGCAAGAAGCGGCAGCGAGAAAGAGTAGCAGCAGCAGCAGCAGCAGCAGAGGGCAAAGGTAGTTACCACGGCGGGGGGAGCTCCGGAGCCGGCGGCGTCGGCTGCGGCGCCGTGGGCCTCGGACGTCGGGTCCTGCAGCGGCTGGCTCTCCATCATCACTGGCTCCTCAGATCTCCCCTGCCCGCCTCGTCTTGGTTTGGTTTAGTAGGAGGGGAATGGCGCACGGGGGAGAGAGGTTGTTGGGGGTCAAAGCCTCAGCTCGGGAGGGGAGGAGAAGTGGCTCGCTGCCTGCCAGTGCCCGGTGCCCGCCCGTCGCCTTCCGACCACCAAACGCTGATCAGCACACGCTTCTTCGACTCCCTCCCTTAATTAACACGTTTAATCCTTGCCTATCAAAGTCAGCATGTCAAAAGCTGTCTAAAGCAATCGTAATTTGATGGAATTGGTTTATAAATCCAAAACATGTTAAAGAAATGTTTATTCATGTTTTTTTAAACAGGCATTCTTTGAAGATTTTTTTTAGATTTTGGAAGTGCTTTGGATTTAATTGCTAGGTACTACTAGAGATTTATATTACTCCCTGAAATATCTATTTTGGGACGGAGGGAGTATATCCCGATCATTTTGCATGGGTTTGATCAATTGACATGATTTATTCTGGCATATAATTCTAGGTGTCACTTTGATACAAAGCATCCCTTAGGTGCCAACTACATGAGGGTTCACACATTTCAGCAGCTCTCTGTCGTCCAGTCTTTTTTTTTCTCCTTTTGTTCTGGTCTGGGTACTCAATGGTAAGCTCCATGTTAGCCATACTATACTATGAGGTTTCTGTTAAAAGTGCATCTCGTTTAGACATCCCAACAGAGCACAGTCCCGATAAGAGCTGAAATGCTAATGCACACACATGAAATAAATAAAATAAAATAAAATGTTCTGACATGTGAGGAATAACTTCAAATGGAGGTGTAACTAACCATGGAGGGAAGGTTCCTTAATAATAAATAAAAAACCTAATATGGAGGTTCAGCGAGGGTTGGGCATGTGTAGCTTTCCTGATCCTAACTGTGCACACTTTTTCCCCACACATCCGTGTGGTTTGATGAAGCATGCTTCCCACCAAAAAAGAATCATTTCATATGACTTTGTTTTATAAGCAACAGCATACTGAACATAGAGTTGTCTTTTCCTTCTTAATTACATCTCCATCAATTCTCTGCAAACAATCATCTCAATCTGTATAATGCTGCACATGTTCTTTCAGAGAACACAAACAAAACTGTGCGTGCGGCTTTAAGGAAAATACAAATTACAGGCAGAGAGGTTTTTTTTTCTCAGTTTGTAATGAGCTGAAAACGTAACCTACTTGGCCCCCGCTTTTTTTTTGGATAAAACTTCATTAAACCTGGACGAAATACTATCAATTTGCTAAGTAGTGAAAAGCAAGTATGGGACTTGGAAAGCATTTTCTTGGAGAGTAATCAACAGGAACTCTTTATTCATTCATATATTCAGAAAAATTATTACAATTGGAGTGGTGAATACAACTAAAAAAAGACATCGAGGGGAGGGGTGCACCTAAGCACCTTTCCAAACTGCTATACCTGACACTCATGCTCAATAGGCAATCACAGTTCCTGGAACAAGGTTCACAGGCAAATTTCAGCAGTCGGTCGATGAGCTCCTGGATCTGACCGAAGATCCCTCAACCGGGAGTAGTGAGGCAACTGCACAAGTTCTTAAGATCACTCACTCTACAACAATGACCCAACTGTAGGCTCTCCCCCCCCCCCCCCCCCCCCCCCCCCCCCCAAAAAAAATTAACTGTAGCCCATCCCCGTCAGGTCCAGACTCCAAACAACATTACTTCAAAAGTCACGAACGAACTTCCCCCCACAACAAGCAGCCAGCGGATACTAGTCACCTGTAAGAAAAGATCTGTTGCTCACCAAGGTTTGCCTGCACGGCGCGATCTTAATGCCCATGCCCACGACTTAAACTTTTGCTGTGCCCAAACTGTTTCCTTGCAGTGACTTGTTTCACAATGTAACATAGGTTGTCTCATTATGCGCCAACAGTATACCACCCATAAATCCCAATAGCATTTACGTACCAATTTTCCTCTAAACTGATGATCAACCTTTTAGTCTCCAAGCACGAAAAGTGTTATGCCAACACCAGGTCGTACAGTATCTAAGAAACGATCTATTGTGATACCAAGGCTTGCCCGCATGGCGGCCCCCGCAGCTGGTAACCAGACAAAGAACGCACCCCTCCCCTCAGACTTGAGCACCGCATCAAAGATATTCATAACGATCTTCATGCCCACGACTTAAGACTTTTGCCGTGCCAAACTGCATCCTTGCCATGACTTGTTTCACAATATACATTGTCTCATCGATCATGCACCCGTAGTATTACCACCCGTAAACCTCAATAGCATTTACCATATCAGTTCTCCTCCACACTGACGATCTTCCCTTCTTAGTCTCTGAGCACCAACTGTGCCTATCCAAACACCAGGTTGTACAGTTTGCACATTTCATCTTAGGAAAAACGGAAAAGGAAGGCAATGCAAAAAAACACTGTAGTTCTTTACGCTTTTTGGCACTGTATCTTCATGAACTGTTGCAGAAGGCCCCTCTAATCTTCCAAATAAACTGTCTCCGATAGATCATCAATCACTGCAAAAAACATTTGAAATGTTTTCAGGTTTCAACGCCATAACATTCTCTGAGATTTTGATTAAGAAGGAACAAGATACCAAGATAGAAGGTACCAGAAGCTTCAAACATAACTTGTACCCACTAGATAAATTACGGTGTGTTACTTCCAGGCTCAGCATTATATAAAATAAAATAATTAGAAACAGTTTGATCAGTCCACAAATTTGCGACATGTATTTTGAGACGGAGGGAGTAATGTTTTTGTTTAAATCCTTTAGGTGGCTCCAGTGGTTCAAGCCCTCAAGATAAAACCATGGAGAGATTTCTCAAAAGAAAAGGAGACGATGCAATTGCAACTGCTACAGGTTCTTCTGCTCCTGAACCTAAACATAAATCACTTCTGCTCCTGAACCTAAACATAAATCACTTCTGATCCTGAACCTAAACATAAATCATTGGCATGAATGAGACATACATTCTACGTGGTGGTCGTGCTCGTCATCAGCCTGGGCATTTTACTAAGGAGCCTTATTTCCGAGTGGAAATATTTCGACCAACATTGGCCAGCCAGCTTAATGAATTAAATCTGAAGTTCAATGAGAAGGTGATGGGTCTTTGGTCCATAAGTCGTACTCTGATTCCAAAACATGGATTTGCATCCTTCAATGCTAAAGACATGCAAAATGGTTGTAAAGTACTATCCAGCAGATATCACACAGCAGGATTGTGGATTAGAGCATCAGTTGAACCATTCTGCTCATGATCTATAGTTTTAAAGAAAATTTAAAAACACTGGCTGCTCTTTGTCTATGCCTTGTTGTTACAAGACGTCACATGATCTATAGTTTGCTTCACTTGATTATTACTCTCCCTGTTTTGGCCGCTAGTGCTAAGCGTGCATTCTCTAGCTTGCTGGTACAACTAGAACGAGAAATTGCTGCACAATATAGATATGAAGATATAATGGCGGACTTCAAGGCTCGCAAGAACAGGAGCAACTCTGAGTTAGTATCCAACTCATAGTCTAGCAAGCTTGGTTTGCTTGTATTTTGGTATATCATCTTTTGCTTTGGAGCATTAAATCTGAGTCAATGCTCTAATATGGTAATATGCGAACATCTTATATATATTACCAGTAGATCTTTATATGGCTATTCTAACGACTACATTTTTTGCAAGACTTGCATGTGATTGTTTGACATGACATACAGGCAATTGGCCCTCCCTTTGATTTTCCATTACTAAGATTGGTTTAGCCGAAGGTTAACACAAGTTGACCGAAGAAATTCACTCAGTATCCTAACTGTAAGACAGTATTTTGTCATGGTGACTATGGCATCATTTAATATAACTTTGAAATTCCTTTGCCTGCAGATGCTATATATGCCCCTCCGTTTACAATTTTACTGAATGAGATCGTAATTCAACAGACCACGTGTACTTAAAAACATGCTCAAAGTAACCAATCATCTAATAAATAGAATGCACAAAGCAAAAAATCAGAAACCCCCATAGAAAAACCCCAGGGCCTGTTGCATTCAAATGTGGCACATCTCAATTAAAAGAAATTGGTCACATAAGAACCATAATACTTGCAAAAAATTTGAAACCAGTTTGTGCGGTTAATTTCTGGAACTGAAGGATTAGGGTTTACCGATTGCTCATCCGGAGAAAAGTAGGACGACGCGCTGCTGGAGGAGCCTGTGGAACCTGGCGAAGAATCTGAGGATGAGGTAGATTCACTTGACCCGGACGAGGAACCGCTGGAATCCGGACGGCGTCCGCGTCGGCGAGGACGGTAAGGGCCCGGCGCGGGCTGGGGCGGGGGCTGCGCCCTGCGGCGGAGTACCCTCTCGTGCTCTGCCGCTTCCCTCGCTCGCTCCCGCTCCCGCCTGCGGCGGAGTACCCCCTCCTGCTCTGCCGCCTCCCTCGCTCGCTCCCGCTCCCGCCTGCGGAGCTCCTTCGCGGCGATCCTGCAGCGAACCCAATCAGGAACCCTGCAGAGAGCGAGGAGCGAACCCAACTAAAATTAGGGAAGCTAGGTATGGTTGTAACTAGTACCGCCTGTCCCTGCGGTACTGCTGGCGATAACGTCGACGGCTTGCCGGAGAGAAAACCCCCAGCAGCTCAGTGACCATCTCCGCCACCTGAAGCATGCTGACGGCGAGAGTGAAGATGCCGGTAACAAGTACGCGTACGAGCGTGGTAACAGCGCGCATCAGGCGGACAAGTGCGCTGACGATCCGAGAGAGGAGCGCTGCCGCCTGGAAGAAACCGTCGGCGGCGAGCTCCGCCGCGGCCGCGAGGTCACGCATGTAGCCGAGGGTCGCCGCGGCGAGGTCCCGCAGGGAGCGCATGGCGGCTAGGCGGGGTCGGGTCTGCGGGGGATGCGGCTCGGTGCGTGTGGAGAGAATGATGGCGATGCGGTCGTGTGGAGAGAATGGTGCACCGGTTCGACTTGGACCCGGATTTATTGTTTCCAGTTTTTCCTTTTCTGGTTGAAACAAATTCGGGCCAAAACGCCGTGGTACTGGTACGCACTACGCAGGATAGGTGGGGTTTCGCGTGGGGAAAATGAGGATGCGGGTCGGGGTGCGCGGAGGAAATGATGCGGTGCGGCTCGGTGGATCGGTTCGAACCGGGTCTGTACGTGCTACGATTTTTTTTTTTTGAGGAAATACGTGCGACGAATTTTGATTTCTCTAGTTTGCGGTAGAAAATTCAGGCCGAAAGAAATAACCGCGTTAACTCAGTTCTAAACCCGCAAAAAAAACTCACTCAGTTCTAAACCTAAAGCGCAAACTACCACGTGACGTATATCTTATACATAAGGTCATCAGCACCGCGTGAGGTGTTTAAAGGAATGTTTCGGAAAAAATCGGTTAGTTAAGGAATAAGTCAAAATTAAATCTTGAATTCTTAGGCATTAGCTAAATCAAAACCGAACTGCTAATCCTTGACAACGACACTCTCAATTCTATGATCCCAGTCTAATTTGAACCGTGAGACCCGTACCCAAACAAGGATCCGCTGACGTGACTAGGATTTCGCTCGAAATAGGTGGTTGAAGTTGGGCGGTCCATCGAGGAACGTGCATTCCTCTCCAATCGCCATATCAAGCAGCCTAGCCAGTCCAACTTCTCCACTTGAGGCGTCTCCTTGTATCCCTCCGCTGCTGGCTGATGACTGCAAGTGCACAGATTGTTTGTAGCTTGTTTCGAAGTTAAGATGTCGATCTCACAAGGAGTCCAGAGGTAAGTATTTATTGGTGAAGTCTCTGTCACATCTGAAGTTGTCATAGGTGTTCGAGTGAATTGACTGCAAGTGTTGAAATAAGAATAGATTTTGGTTTAAATGAAAGACTTAAATAAAACTAAAATAAATTTTAGAATAAAAGTAAAGAACGATTTGTTTGTTGTTTTCTGGAAATGACAAAGTAGGCGCGTGGAGATTTAGTTCATGGTGATAGTGAATGTGCCACGTGGAGGAGTGATAAGTGTAACAATTATAATCTTATAAGTATGTGTGTAGGCGAGCAATCCATAATTAGCCAGAACTTCTCTTGGTAGATTTCAATCCAACTTCAATAATTCTACTAGCCTGTTTACCACAACCATGGTCAGTCACTAGACGATTAAGATCTTTCAGGTTGCTTAGAAATTAAGCTCCTTGGACCAGACTAATGCAATAAGTTCGGTGGTTCCTCGTGATCCTCGAGACAAACTAGTTTTCCATTGATATCTCCATGTCACTCGAGGGTCGCCGGTCTAATAGCAAACAAGATTCTATCTATGTAGAACAAATCATCCTGTTGTTTTGGCCCTTTAATTGAACAACAAGCATTAAACATCCCACAGACAAGCACACATAATATAGTAATTAAAATCAACCACAAACTTAATGAAAATTATATAGGCACATCACATCTCACCAATCTCCTACATCTTTCACGCCCAAAGGAACTTACTCACACATGAGAGAAGAAAGCATCATCGATATAATTAAATAAAAAGAGTTCTTCTTGATATTATCGTGGAGATCCATAATAAGAAATAGAAATAAATCCAACACAATTCAAGATAGGAAGAACAATCTCAAATCGTAATCTTGCAAGGTGGAGATCTCTCTCTCTCTCTCTCTCTCTCTCTCTCAAGTACAAGTAATGGCTATGAAGTGTGGTGGCTAGAAGATCGAAGATCGTGGAGCGAGATGAAGAACGTCTTCTCCTTCTTCTCTGGATCTCTTCTTTCTCTCTTCTGGATGGTATGGCGGCTCGTGTGTTCTGTTTTCGTCCTCGGCCTCTTCACGAAAGTTGTCCCTTTTAATAAGACGAAGGAGATGGCAACTATACGGCGGGAACTATACGGCCGGAAAAGTATTTCCTCCGTATAGGTTCTCGTTAAGTCTTCTGTATGCTCCCCTTGATTGCTTCCAAAACGAGACTTGCTTGTTTTCGTCTGAATATTGTGTTTTTGCCATTAAAACCTTCTGTTGATATTCAGAACCTGAAACACACATTAAAAACCAAGTTTTCTTTGCTACCGAAGTATTAGCATTTGGTAAAGCTATAAAACCATCAAATCCAAACGAAAACCATCGATAGAAACCATAAAAAATGTGTCTAATCTCATAGTTATTGTAACGCCCCCGAATCAGGTCTATGCAGATCTCAGCATTTCCCGCCAAAACCCGCATAGAAGCGATTCAAAGACGCCCACCAGACACTTTCGTGTGGGTGGGATTTGAATACAAGTAGTTACATCACAGTAGTTTACAACAGAGTCCACAAGAACTTATATATACAACAACGACTCAATGAGTCAAGAATACAAATGATACATATCATAAAGAAAGCCAAATAGTATCCGAGTACGGACAAGATTCAAATGGTACTAAGAGTCCTGAAGAATAACCAAGCGGTGTCCAACCCTGCCCAGGCCAAGCCTGAAGGGTAACCTTGCTAACGTCGTCAATCACATACCTGTCAAGCCAAAAGGGTGCCGACAAAGGGCCAAGGAAAACAGAAAGAGAGCGGTCAGTACTGAGGCCAGTACACGGCGAGACTAGAATTCGGCGGTCCTCGCCTACATAGGTATGGTGGGGCTCAGCGGCAACAAAGTTTGCACTATCTAACTTATAGAGACACACTACAACTTCGGCTATTAGAGCGAGATAAGAGAGCGCTATGTGGTAACAATAATATAACACCAAACATAACCCATCTGAAGATTTCCCCCTCGAAGACCAGTCGAGGAAGTCCCCTTGCGAAACGCACACAGTGGCAATTTTAGTTAAGCAGGTGTTTAGTTGATAAGGCTAATTACTAGTCATATTATTATGGCCAAAACATTAGTGGCGTTGTCTATGATCATGACACTGTACTCCTGAGGCGTCCATAACCGTGGACACACGGCTTCTCGAAAAGATTTACCCTGCAGGGATGCACTACTGTACCCAAACGCATGCTCAACCCTTCAGGCAACATATCACACGTGCCATCCGAATCTCACAACAAGAACTATCCCATAACTACACGCATATCCAGAGGCATCACCTACTGTGGGGAACCAACCAAGAGGTACGACGATTCTCAAGGAAGACACAACGTTTGCGCCTACTGGTGGATCGGGCCCTGCGGGGTAACCTGTACACACCGTGGGTGCCGCCACCATGTACCGCGATTTATGTATGCAAGCCATGGCAATCCACCAAAACATCAAGTCCGAAGACATATCAACTCACCCATGTCCGAGGACATATTATGCGTATGCACCAAATGGAAAACCAATTTTGTAACCCTCTGGATATACGAATAGCGCCGGTAGTTGAGGGGGGGATCCCAGAGGCCCCCACGTTTGGTTAGCGCGATCAACTCAGAACTGGTATCGTAGAACGAACGGGTCCTAGGGCGGCTCAAGCAGTTCCCAAAGGTGGTCCCTGTCGGGGCCTTATCATTAGGTGAAACCATAACCATTTCCAACATCACCAATTTAATTATCTTATCACCATCAATATCCGAGTATCATGTTCCACCTGTATGAGAGCGATACTAAGCATGCCTACGACTCGCAAGGACAAGGCTAGCTAATCAAACAAGACAATAGGATAACCAAGGCAATATAGTGGAGCAGGTAAATAAAGGGACGGCACTATAGCATCGACAATAAGGATAGCAGTAGATCAAAGGAAGAAAGTAAAGACTATAAACGCAAAATAGGTAGAAGGGGGAGAAATGCTCGCCTGTGAGACAAAGTCGGAAAACCGGAGACTTAGCGCATCTCGCATCAACTCGTCGTCCTATCCGGTGAAGAAGCAAAGTACTAGAAAGAACACCCGATGCAATATTTAATACTAGGCGAAAGATCCGGCATGTTTATGATATGATGCATGACATGGCAATATGCGGTCCTACCTAGCAATATTAAGCGGAATCGGGATCCCGACATTTATTATTAGGTTCAAGTTATTTAACTACCCCGCATAATAAATATTGAATTAACAAGGCAAAGCATGATAACGGTTCGCTACACAAATTTAAATGGAACCAATATTAGACTAGATTCGCCCGCATGTGGGCTCCATATTTAATTATGAGGTGAACCGACAAAGTACCCTAGACAATAAATATGTATGCAAGTATGAATGATTTAATATGCAACAAGTATTTGTCATATATTATAAAAATATAGGGGTCTCGGGTAGGGGTCACACATCTCAGATCGACGATCTTGGGTCTCGGGGGATCGGGTTCGACGAGGACCGGTCTTCGGATCCTGGATCGGGGACTCCGGGATCGGTCTTCGGTTGCCGTGATGAAGATCTCCGGCTTCAGGTGATGAGGGCGGTCTTGGATTGCCGCTGGTATGATCTTGTCGGCCATAAAATCTTGATGGAGGCAGGTTAACTGGAGTGCTTGCGTTCGGAGAACTCGGTGGCATGCCAAGCGATTGGTTAACTTGGACACCCGCATACTACAGATAGCCAAAAATAGCTAGCCACCATTGATGCATCAGTCAACCAAGGTCACGGACAACGACGTGGTACCGATGTGGTTGCAGACCATCTTCACGACATGGAGGACGAGGGCGAGCGCGGGGACCGGGCCGAGGTCGAGGGGGCCGAGCAGACGGTGGCGGGCCTCGGGCTGGCGAAGACGCTGCAGGGGCGAGGAAGGATGGTCGGCGTAAGGCAGATGCGGCCTGGGCAACGACGAAGGCAGCAGGCTAGCCGCGACGTTGTGGTTCGGGCGCAGCGAGGCGAGGTCGAGGCCGGAGAGGCCGACGGCGGCGCGGAGTCACGACGACCAAGGAGACAGCAGAGCGGCAGAGGGAGGAGGCGGGGCCGGCGAGCTCAGGCTCGAGGAGGTGCCAGGCGACTTGACGACGACGGGCACGAGAGGCAGCAGCTCGCTGCAGAGCTCGGCGGAGAACGGCCATGGCGGGGTGGCGACGAGAGGCCGGAGAGGAGGGTCGGCGGGGTCGACGGGGCGCAGACCGAGGGCGAGGCAGGCGGAGCGGCCTCGGATGCTGGTGGCCGGAGGAGGTCACGCGGCCACGCGCAGGCGACGGTGACCGACGCAGGGCGGCGAGGTGCTCAGGGCGCCGCCAGAGAGGAGCTCGCGGGTGCGCGACTGCCAGCAGAGGGAGAGGGGGCGGTGCGGTGGAGAGGAGGCCGATGGGACGGCGTGGAGCTCGCTGGCGAGAGGAGTACCAGGCGGCGGCGGCCAAAGGATCGAGGGGAGCGAGCCAGGGAGGCCGAGGACTGCGGGGTGGGGATTGCGTCGTTCGCGTGCGCTGTGCCGTGTGCGTGTTGTGTCGTGGTGGGGACGGGCGAGTGCGAGCGTTGTGTGTGTGGTGTGTCGCGTGTGTGGCGTGACAGGTTCTGGGTGTGTGCGTGCGTTGTGTGCTACGCGCGAGTGCGGGGCTGCGTGTGCTGCTGTTTGTGTGGCGGCGGCAGGAGCGGCGGCAGGAGCAGGGTGTGTGTGGCTAGGCTTAGGATTAGGGTTTGGGGAGAAGAATGGGGAATATATTACTTGTCTAGTCCAAAGTAGATTAGATGGGGCTAGTTTTAGGCCAAAACATTAGACAAACTTTTAGCCTAATTTTATTTATAAAACAAGAGAAGCTTTTGCTGTGGAAAATATTATTTGATTTAATTTTTTAAATAAGAACGAGAGACGGGTTTAATAAAACCATAGGGACATTTAGTAAAACAAAATATGGTTTGATAAAATAATTTTACGGGTAAAATATGCATGATGATGTCATGATGATGCAAAAAAAAAAATAACACAATATTTTATTTTGGAATATTTTCCGGGCATTACAGTTATCAACTCCCCAAAGCTTAGATGGTGATCGTCCTCGAGTGACAAGGAAATAAGAAAGGATAGTGGAGATTCGAGACTTAAATAAAAGAACTTACAAGCTCAATTCGGTGTCAAATTCTTTTCTTCACAATCCCTGCAACCTTAAACATGATCATACAAGTATTCACAAGATTGCACTGAGTTCACTTTCTAGCCACATATATTTTGCTATCAAATAAATCGTATGCCCGAGCTAGTGTCAGAAGTTTAGCTAGGAAAGTGAAACAAATCTTTTTAGTCTCTCTCTTATTGAGAGACGAAAACTTTTTGCTCTTGTTCATTTAATCGATTAAGAGTACTCAAGTTGCCACCATGAACATTTAATTTAAGAACAGCTCATCTACTCCCACGTCAAAATCAAGACTCTCAAAGCATCTTTTTCCTTTTCTTGTTTTTCAAAAACTCCAGCTCTTTCATAGAGAAATCATGCCACCGTTTTTAACATGTTAATTGGGGCTGTGTTGTGTACTCGTGACCATGCCAATAGATAGCTGTTGAGCAATAATGGGTCAAAGGAGTACTACAACGTCACTTGGAACGTGAAACCACGAGGAGACTAAAATTTTACCCGTCATAGCATTGCTGCTATAGACGCTTACATAACTCAATAGCCGAAATCAAATGGTTTCTCACATTTAGATCATTCGTTGGCCAGCGGAGTTAATAGTTTCCCATGGAGTACGAAAGTATCCATTTTATTAGAAAAAGTAGTGGCATAGTTTGTGATAATGTGTCCATATTGTGCATACATGTGCATCATGGGATGGCGAACAATGTTACAGGAGGAAGTTTTCCTTTTTGTCGCATTGATACGTTGGAAACGTATCTATAATTTTTTATGCTCCGTGCTTGTTTTGTATCTACTTTGCTTTGCTTGTCTACACTTTGAGGTGCTTTTTACATGTTTTCTGGTACTAACCTATTAACAAGTTGCAACAGTGCCAGATGCCTGTTTTCTGCTGTTTTTGGTTTTAGAAAAGTTAGTAAAGAAATATTCTCGGAATTGGACAGGACAAACGTCAAAGTCAATTACTTTTCGTGGGGAACAAGAAGTCCAGAGGAGAGCCGGAGGGGCCAGCCAGGGGGCCCAGAACCACCCCAGGCGCGGGTGGGCCCAGCCCCGCGCCTGGCTAGGTTTTGCCACCCCTGGCCGCCTCCTTGGCCTCCCCTTCGCCTATAAGAAGCCCCCGTTACAGAAACCCTAAGAACCTGATCAAATCTCCACGAAACCGTCTGTATCCGCCGCCACCATCGTCCCTAGATCAGGGGGATCTGAAGTTCTTCCCGACACCCTGCCGGAGGGGAGATCATCCCGGAGGCCTTCTCTCCGGTATGATGCGTGAGTAGTTCCATCTTGGACTATGGGTCCATGTAGTAACTAGATGGTTGTATCTCCTCATTTGTGCTTTCATGTATAGATCTTGTGAGATCCGTACATGATCAAGATCTAATCTATTTGTAATCATGCATGTTGTGTTTGTGAGGATCCGATGGATATTGAGATTATTATGTTGGTTTGATTAATGGTTTTGTCTTTATAATTCTATCATGTCTGTGTTGTTTGTGATCTTGCATTCTCTCCGTTGTTAGTACATATCTTGGCCAAGTAGTTGCTAGTGACTCCAAGAGAGGGTATTTATGCTCGATAGTGGGTTCATGCCTCTAGTTTCCAAGGGAAGTGACATATATCTCTTCGGTTGTATATGTGCTGTTGCTACTAGGGAGAAAACAACAGTCTCTTGTTCATGGAACATGTGGACTATTTACCTTACACACTTTGCTTAAAGCAGTTGTTTGTTGCTTGCAACTTAATACTGGAGGGGGTTCGGATGATAACCTGAAGGTGGAATTCTAGTCATAGATGCAGTTGGATGGCGGTCTATGTATCTTGTTGTATTTCCCAGTCGAATCTCATAGGATCTTTCTGACTAGTAATTGCATTGTTATGTCTTGCTCAGTTTCTGTCAGTTGCCCCACTGTAATTTGTTTACCCTTCATGCCATGTTGTTTATCTAAGGAGAGAACCTCTAGTGAACTATGGACCCTGGTCCAATCTTTACCATTGATACATCTTCCACTGTTACTTGTTTACTTGCTGCAAATCATTACCTTCCACACCATACGTTTAATCCTTTGTTATAGCAAACCGGTGAGCTTGACAACCTCACTGTTCGTTGGGGCAAAGTCTTGAGTTTGTATTGTGCAGGTCTCCGTGTTGCTTGCAACACCTGTGTGATGTTTCCTTCCTCCTACTGGTTCGATATCCTCGGTCTCAACTGAGGAAAAACTTGCTACTTGTTGCTTCACACCTTGCTCTTGGGGTTCCCAACAGGCTGTGCATAGACAACCGTCAAGCTTTTCTGGCGCCGTTGCCGGGGAGGCCAATGACGTCTTCACAAGGGGAGTCTTTCACTTCCTTTATCTTTACTTTGTTTTTAGTTTTCTTTGTTTATTTTGCTTGGTTTTGTTTGCCTCTTTTCAAAAAACCCAAAAAAATCAGTCTAGTTTGGTTTGCTTGCTTTATTCAAAAAACACACAAAAATTAGTTCCTGCTCTAGCTCCTGCTGCTGCTTTGGGCTTGCCCACCTTTGCCAAAATTAACTCTGCTGAGAACACCAAGTTGTGTGACTTCACTAACACCAACAACAATGATTTCCTAAGCACTCCTATGAAATTAAGCTTGCTTTGTTGAATCTTGTGATGAGAGAGCAATTTTCTGGTGTTAGTTCTGATGATCCTGCTGTCCATCTCAATAGCTTTGTTGAACTTTGTGAGATGCAAAAGTATAAGGATGTGGATGGAGATATTATTAAGCTCAAGCTTTTTCCTTTCTCCTTGAGGGGAAAATCTAAAGAATGGTTGCTTTCTTTGCCTAAAATTAGTATTGATTCTTGGACTAAGTGCAAAGATGCTTTTATTGGAAAGTACTATCCTCCTGCTAAGATTATATCCATGAGAAGTGATATTATGAAATTTAAACAACTTGATAGTGAACATGTTGCTTCAGCTTGGGAAAGAATGAAATCTTTGGTTAAGAATTGCCCTACTCATGGACTCACTGCTTGGATGATTATCCAGACTTTTTATGCAAGTTTGAACTTCTCCTCAAGAAATCTGTTGGATTCAGCTGTTGGAGGTACCTTTATGGGACTCACTTTGGGTGCTGCAATAAGGCTCCTTGATAATATGATTGTTAATTACTCTGAATGGCATGTTGAGAGAGCTCCACATCATAAGAAGGTAAATTCTGTTGAGGAAACTTCCTCTTTGAGTGAAAAGATTGATGTTATTATGGCTATGCTTGTTAATGGGAAAGCTCCTTTAGATCCTAATAGTGTTCCCTTAGCCTCTTTGGTTGATCAAGAAGAGCAAGTTGATGTGAACTTCATTAGAAACAACAATTTCAACAACAATGTTTATAGGAACAATTTTGGTAGCAACAACAATTATAGGCCTTATCCTCCTAATAATGGCAATTCCTATGGAAGCTCCTACAATAATGCTAGAAGTGCCCCCCTGAACTTGAAGTCATGCTCAAAGACTTTATTAGTAAACAAACCACTTTCAATAAGACTATAGAGGAAAAGCTTTTAACTGTTGAGAAAAATATATCCTCTTTGTCTGAAGCTCAGTCTTCCTTGATTAATAAAATGGCTGCTAAACCTGAAACCATGGAAAATACCTTTGCTACTGCTCATGCCATACAAGTTACTATTGATGAAAATGTTAGGCTGTTAGCTCAACTTCATGCTAAGTGGGAAAGGGAAGTTGAAATTGATAGAAACAATAGTGTGTGCATTATCACCACTAAACCACAAGTAGTCCCTATTCCTACTCCTACTATGCCTAAGCCTATTGAGCCTACTACTAGTGATGCCAAGTTTGATTTTGATATTGATGGTTGCAATATTTCTAAAGTGATTATGTTCTTGCAAAAGCTTGCTAGAAGTCCTGATGCTAGTGATATGCATGTTGCCTTTACCAAACACATTACAGATGCTCTTGTTAAGATTAAGGAAGAGAAGCTAAGACACAAAGCTTCTATTCCTAGGAAAGTAGAAGATAGTTGGGAACCCATTATTAATATGCAAGTGAATGACTTTGAGCTCAAAGCTTCATGTGATCTTGGTTCTAGTGTCTCTATTATGCCTAGGAAGATTTATGAAATGCTTGATTTGCCACCATTGTAAGATTGTTATTTGGATGTCACACTCAATGATAATGCTAAGAAGAAACTCATGGGGAGTATTAATGATGTTCTCATTATGGTTAATAATGCTTATGTCCCTGTTTATTTCTATGTTTTGGATGTTGAATACAATGCTTCTTTTCCTATCACTTTGGGAAGACATTTTCTTAGAACAGTTGGTGCCATCATTGATATTAAAGAAGGCACCATCAAATATCATTTTCCATTCACAAAAGGTATTGAACACTTACCTATGAGGAGAGATAAGTTGCTTTTTGCTCCTCCTTTGAAAGCAAGATTTGATGTTAATGCTTCTTCATTTGAAAATACTTGATTCTCCTTGCTTCTTGTGCCTAACTTAAAGGCGTTAAAGAAAAGTACTTGCTGGGAGATAACCCAAGAGTTTACTTGAGTCTTGAAGTTATTACTTCCGTAATGAACTCTCATTATCACTTTTTGTTTGCTTTTTGTGCCAAGAATTACCTCTAATGAGAGGGAAGTAAGATTTAGAGAGTTGCTGTCCCAAAATAGATTTCTGTCCTCCACCAAAAAAATTCGTGAGGAGGCTCTGTAACTCGGATTGAGATCAAATTTTACTAATAAATCCCCCAGTATGTTAGCTAACTTTCGTTAGTTCAACACTTTTTTATTTGAGCAACATAAGATGTTCTGAAAAATCGGTTTCTACCTGCTGGTCTGTTTTGACAGATTTCTGCCATTATTTGCATATGCTTCTTATTGATTCATTTTTGAGTTCTCTTTAGGTGAATTGAGCTTTTTGAAGGAGTTACTACAGTATCTTGTGTTTTTAGTGAAAAGATTTGCTGTTCCAAAGCTTTGCCAGAGGTCTAATATCTTTTGAATACACTAATGTTGCTAATGAAGATTGTGTGAAGTTTTGTATGAAGGAAAAAAATTCAGGTGTAAAGAGAGAATGATGCAATGCGATGTAGAATGGACAAAAGCTTAAGCTTGGGGATGCCACCATGGTATCACCCCAATAAATATCCAAGAGGTACAAGCGTCAAAGCTTGGGGATGCCCAAGGCATCCCCTTCTTCATCAATAAAAAGCTCAAGTCTGTCTAAACACTTCGTTTTTATTGTTTCATGCATAGTTGTGTTGTTCTTGGAGCGTCTTAGTTTTCGTTTGCTTTGCTTAGGTTGTTTAGTTTGCTTGAATAAAGTAGTTTGGACTCCCGTTCTCGCTGTGTTGTTTTGCAAATAAGTTTCTTGGTGTTGGAAAGGAGTAGTAAGTTCTTGCTTGAAGTGCAAGAGGAGCTTGCATTGACTGTGACTTAGACTTTATCATGACATGCTAGGTGTTGTTTTAGCATTATTCTTAGTGATTATTGCTGTAGCATGTCTTGTTCCAAACAATTGGGATTGCTTAGTGTGCCTTGAAGAAATTATGCGTTGTTTTAGCATGCAAAAGCATAGTATTGTGGTGTTCTCCTTTGATGTTTTGCTTGGGTTGACTTGGCACATGCTCACACAATGTTATGACTATGACAAGTCACCATTAGCATCTATGATCATTTAGTCTTGACTTGTAGTACCACTCTTTGCTTTGATTAGTATTGTTTGTTGCACTGCATGATTATGGCCATTATTGCTCTCTTAGTTGGTTGCTCCCAGTCTTTTGCTAGCCTCCACTTGTATGAGTAAGTTCTACTCATGCCTCCAACTCCCAAGAAACCAAGTTTTTCCAAAGATTCCAATATAAACTCCTATGCATGGTGTGTTACACCATTCCAAGTATATTCTTGTTTTCAACTATCTTCCAATTAAAGACTATTTTGTTATGTGAAAACTTAGTGATTAAAGCCCTCACTAACTTGATGTCACACTTTATTCTTTGCCCCTAATAAACTTGAACCATTGTGACAACTTTGTTGTATATGCTTGCACTTATAAGTTGGAATTAGCAGAACCGTGCTGTCACGGGGAACATTTTCAACATTGCACTTGTACTTTGTACTCAGTTGATATCATGCTCTTTTGTCTATGGATGTCACCAGTGTGAAATAAAGAGGGAACTTGTAAGTCCATGGAGTTTGTGTTTTGTGTTAGAGAAACGCCTGGGCCACTAGCCTAAGCCATGCCTAATCATGGTGGAAACTTGCAGCATCACCATAATGAGCTATCTATGAAGCATCCTCAATAAAAAACTATGCATATGGTAAATAAAAAGATTGCTGAGATGCTCATTGTCTGCTTGCCTTGTCATTTTGGTCATGGGAAAGCTCCTGTACCATGTGCAAGGGGTACCCCGTTGGCGGTTCTCAATGATATGCAAATACTTACAGTGACAAGAACTTACCTAGACCCAAAGTTGAGTATGCATGAGGTGTGGCCCTCGTATTCAAGGGACATGTGATTGCCAACTTATACTTCGTCAAGCATATACTCCAGCTTTGCCACTTTAACCTTAACCACTTCAAGATGTTTATGATAGGGGCAATGAGGCTGAAAGCTAACAAGTACCATAATTTTTGGAAGCTCTTTTTGAAACTTGTAATCCCTGCTTCCTTTACAAAAAGGCCTTTCTTCCACCATTATTTGAGTCTCCACCTTCTACCTTTAGGCACCATTAAGAGAGCATAGTTGTCATTCTGTGTACAGTGTTCCAAAGCTTATTAATTGATGCATATGTGTTATTACTTGTTCTTGTGCTATTTGTTTCTAGTCACCCTTGTGAACTTTGCAGGTGTCCTATGCATCTATATTGCTACTCTATGAGGGACAAGATGATTGCCACTATGCTATGTTTTCTGCATGTGAAACAAACAAACGTTTTTCAATGCATGTTATTCATGATCTTTGTTTGTAGCTTGCCATGTTGTATGCATAGTTACTATGTCCTATTGTTAGAACTCCATCTTTTATGCACATGTTTAGAGTTCTTCAATCCCAGCTTTCAATGCTTGCAAATGGTTGGATCTTTATTGTGAGGGTGCATGTCACCTCAAAAATTATTCTGTTTATCACTTACCTACTCGAGGACGAGTAGGAGTTAAGCTTGGGGATGTTGATACGTTGGAAACGTATCTATAAATTTTGATGCTCCATGCTTGTTTTGTATCTACTTTACTTTGCGTGTCTACACTTTGAGGTGCTTTTTATATGTTTTCTGGTACTAACCTATTAACAAGTTGCAATACTGCTAGATGCCTGTTTTCTGCTGTTTTTGGTTTCAGAAAAGTTAGTAAAGAAATATTCTCAGAATTGGACGGGACAAATGTCAAAGTCAATTACTTTCCGTGGGGAACAAGAAGTCCAGAGGGGATCCGGAGGGGCCATTCAGGGGGGAAGACCCACCCCAGGCGCGGGTGGGCCAAGCCCTGCGCCTGGCTAGGGTTTTCCACTCCTGGCCGCCTCCTCGGCCTCCCCCTTCGCCTATAAGAAGCCCCCGATGCAGAAACCCTAAGCACTCGATCAAATCTCCACGAAACCGTCTGTATCCGCCGCCACCATCGTCCCTAGATCGGGAGGGATCTGAAGTTCTTCCCGGCACCCTGCCGGAGGGGAGATCATCCCGGAGGCCTTCTCTCCGGTATGATGCGTGAGTAGTTCCACCTTGGACTATGGGTCCATGTAGTAGCTAGATGGTTGTATCTCCTCCTTTGTGCTTTCATGTATAGATCTTGCAAGCTCTGTTCATGATCAAGATCTAATATCTTTGTAATCATGCATGTTGTGTTTGCGGGGATCCGATGGATATTGAGATTATTATGTTGGTTTGATTAATGGTTTTGTCTTTATGATTCTATCATGTATGTGTTGTTTGTGATCTTTCTTGCTTAATATGTCTGTCTTCAAGATCTAATCTCTTTATGATTAATGGTTTTGTCTTTATGATTCTCTTATTCATGGAATATGTGGACTGTTTACCTTACACACTTTGCTTAAAGCAGTTGTCTGTTGCTTGCAACTTAATACTGGAGGGGGTTCGGATGATAACCTGAAGGTGGACTTCTAGTCATAGATGCAGTTGGATGGCGGTCTATGTATCTTGTTGTATTGCCCAATCGAATCTCATAGGATCTTTCTGACTAGTAATTGCATTATTATGCCTTGCTCAGTTCCTGTCAATTGCCCCACTGTAATTTGTTTACCCTTCATGCCATGTTGTTTATCTAAGGAGAGCACCTCTAGTGAACTATGGACCCCGACCCAATATTTACCATCGATACATCTTCCACTATTACTTGTGCACTTGCTGCAAACCATTACCTTCCACACCATATGTTTAATCCTTTGTTATAGCAAACCGGTGAGCTTGAAAACCTCACTGTTCGTTGGGGGCAAAGTCTTGCGTTTGTGTTGTGCAGGTCTCCGCTTTGCTGATACGTCCAAAACGTATCTACTTTCCCGAACACTTTGCTATTGTTTTGCCTCTATACTTGTGTGATTTGGATACAACTAACACGGACTGACGCTGTTTTCAGCAGAATTACCTTGGTGTCTTATTTTTGTGCAGAAAATGAACTATCAGGAAAAATCCCGGAAAATATGCCAAAACTATTTTTCACCAGAAGATCCACGGAGCTAGAAGGGGAGACAAAGAGGAGGCCTGGGGGGCCCAGACCCACCCCAGGCATGGGCCCACCTGACCCCGCGCCTGGAGGGGGTGTGTCCACCCCAGGCAGCTCCTCGGCCTCCCTCCGCGCCTATAAGTTGCCTTCTGATCTAAAAACTCAGGGGGGGTCGATAGTTTTCCAGAAAGAGTTCCGCTCCGCCGCCGCCACCAGAAACCAAGATTCGGATCCAGAAACTCCGTTCTGGCACCCTGCCGGGACGGGGAATTTGGAGAGGATCATCGCCATCGTCATCACCAACGCATCTCCATCAACCTCCGATGTTTCCCTCATCCATGAGTGAGTAATCCCCCGCTGTATGCTTGGGGATAGTAGGGATTGGATGAGTTCTATCATGTAATCGAATAAGATCTGTTAAGGCATAGTGCTTAGTATCTCTATTAGTGCTATTTGACTTTGTTGTAACTTGTTGTGCTTAATGATTGTCACTAGGTCCAGAGTGCCATGATCTCAGATCTGAACTTATTATTGAATCATTATGATAGTATTGTTTGTGATCTTATCCGCAAGTTGTGTACACATATCATTGTCTGGATCCAAAGGCCCCAAAGTGACAATAATTGGGACAACCGGAGGGGATGGCTGTGGTGTGAGGATCACATGTGTTCATGGAGTGTTAATGCTTTGCTCCGGTGCTCTATTAAAAGGAGCACCTTAATTGCCAGTAGTTCCCTAGAGGCCCCGATGCCACAGGCTGGCTGGACAGAAGATGTTGTGCAAGTTCTCATTACGAGCACGTATGACTATATTTAGAGCACATGCCTAGGATTGTTTAGTACTTGGATGCTTGTTATTATTTACCTACAATGCCCTAGTTCTTGAATTTGCATGTTTAGACTCGTCCATGCAACGCCCGTCCATCCATCTCTATGCCTACCCCACTCGAATCCTACTGTTACCGTTACTGTTACTATTGCTCATGTTTCACTGTTGCTGTTGCTACTACAAACTGTTGCTACTGATAAACTTCTGTGAGCAAGAACTATTTTCAAGTGCAGCTGAACTAATAACTTAGTTGTTAAGGCTTGCAAGTATTCTTTGGCTCCCCTTGTGTCGAATCAATAAAGTGGGTAATACTACCCGCGAAGACTCTTGCGATCCCCTATACTTGTGGGTCATCAAGACTATTTTCTGACGACGTTGCCGGGGAGCATAGCTTTATTTGTAAGTTCACTTGGATCTATTATTGTTCACTGCTACTCCTTTCATCATGGGGAAGTCTCGTGATGGAAAGCTCCCTATTTTACCATCCACTACAAAAAGAGGTACTGTCCTAAACACCTCTGCTGCTCTTGATTCACCGTCTGTTATAAGTAAGCTTGTCACACCACCACCACATACACATGCTACACACACTGCTACTACCGCTGAGTCCGAAACTGCTTTTGATGCTCATGATGTTACTTCTACTATGCTTGATGCAAGTGGTTCATTAGGTCCTTTTCTAGATGCTACTATGGCTAGTCTAGGAAATACCGAAACTCCTAGTGAAGCCACTGTTACACCTGTTAGCTCACCGGAGGCTAGTGAGAGTTATGATATTAATGATGGTTACATTGAGTTCACTGATGATTTTGTTGAAGAGTGCCGAAACACACATGGTACTAGTGCTATTAAGAGTCTCATTGCTAGACGTACTATTATGCCTAAGATGTCCTCTGATCCTAAGTTTGCCACCTCTCCCATAGATATTAAAGATGAAGATTATGATTTCTCTCTTGATTTATCTTATTTAGATATTGTTGAGAAAGAACCTTTTTGTGGGACTGAAAATGAGAGTGTTGTGGCTCATATGAATGAGCTTTCTACTATGAGTGCTTTGTTCTCTTATGATTTTAAAATGCACAAGTACTTTGTTACTAAGATCTTCCCTTTTTCACTAAAAGGAGAAGCTAGGGCTTGGTTTAATAGACTACCTCCTGGTTCCATTGATAGCCCTGATTGCTTGATTGTTTCTTTCTTCTAGAAATATTTTCCTCCCAGTGCTAGACATGCTGCTTTGCAGAAACTTTTTGATTTTAAATAGGGAGAAGAAGAGAAACTGCTTGAGTCATGGAAAAGATTTTGTGCCTTGATTCATGCACATCCTGGATGTCCGTTACCTAAGAATGAGCTTCTTGATATTTATTATAATGGACTAACTGATGATTCTAGGACCTACCTAGATATCTTTGCTGATCGTGTTTTCAAAAAAAGGACTCCTACAGATGCTGAAGAACTAATGGCTAAGATAAACAAGAATTATGATGATTGGACTTCAACTGAGCTGAATACACCTGAGCCTATTACTTCTGAACCAGTTCCAACACCAACAACAAAGAAGAGGGGAGTTATTGCATTAAATGATGAAGTGATGAAGGAAGCTAAGAAGTGTCTAAAGGAGAAAGGTATTAGAGTTGAAGATGTAAAGAATCTACCTCCTATAGAATAATTATGTAAGCCAATTCCCCATTCATCTACTATTGTGGTAAACTCTCTCCAACACTTTGATGAAGGTGATATTCCCAGGGGCGGAGCTGGAGCTTGAAGTACCCTGATGCACCACTTTATAAGGGCATAATTTTTTTGACCAACAATCTACTATATAAAAATATGGTGCATAATTCCTAGCATAGATAAAATGACATAATAAAAGTGAACATATAAATACGAAAACCATTAATAAGGAATTAAAATGCCTACTATATTGATGAAACAAAGGACAAAGTTACTTGGAAAAAAGGTCTTGTATTTCAGATTCCAAAATACATAATCTAACACCAAGGCTCAATAACCTGCCAAAAAACATAGATTTAATTTTGAAGTCAAACATAGTAGAATGACCAAAATTATAATAGCAGCTGAAGTTTACACATTACCTCTTATTATTTTAGTACATTCGATTCATATAATACAATTATGTTCCATAAATAAATATACACCTCATATTTGAAAAATTGTTTAAGAACATCTCGATATTAAATATTTGTATGCCTTGCATAAACCCTAGGTACAATTTTCATAAGATTTCATCTACTGGCCACAATTTTCGCAATAGGATAGAGAAAAATTTAAAGCATTACCGACAAGAGGAGTCGAGAATTTATGATCGACCGGGGTCAACGGTTGGGCCGTCGGAACGGAGACTAGGAAGAGTAGCAGACATAAGCGAACTTAGAGAAAAAGAAAGAGATTGCTTGAATCTGATAACCTGGTCGGAGGATCTGCCGAGCTGCACGCCTGTCGGCAGTGTCCGCACGTTGGGGGATTGCTGAGGGGCAGAGGGACTGAGGGACTACTGCTTGCGCGCCTTGCCCTGCGTGGCGCTGCCGGGAGGCTGGAGTTCCAGTTCGGGTCTGTGATGTCCGTCCCCTGCGTATGAGAACGACGCGCCGACTCCTCCTCATTTTCCCCTTTGAAGTTTAATTGATCGATTAAAGCCAGACGTGCGTGTACACGAGAGTAGCCAGACGTGCGCGTGCAGTACCTAGCGACACACGCTGGCTGGAAGGATTGGGCCTTTCCCTGATGCACTATGTCTGGCCCAGCCTGATGCACCAGCTCTATTTAGATGGTAATCAAATCTAAAACAAATTCTTGACCCTGATGACTATGCATCAGGGTTGCTTCATTGGGATCCGCCCCTGGATATTCCCTATGGTAAGCCTCCTGATCAATGCTTAGAGGAACTTGACATTTTTATTGTTAAACAAGGTCATTTTAATAAACAAGTTCAGGATCATTTATTGGAAAACTCTAGAGCTATCCATGAGTCGAAAGATATTGTGGAAAGAACTTCTAATGATGTTAAAATGCTGTGTAAACACTTTCAAATGGTTCAAACCCAACTTGATCAACTTGCTAAGGTGCAAAAGGACATGCTAGTTAATGCTTCAGGAGATAAACATGCTTATGGAATTAGAACTAGGAGTGGTATAGCTACTCAAGATCCTTTATATCCTGAAGGACACCCTAAAAGAATAGAGCAGGATTCCCAACAAGGAGAAAATAATGGTAGTCCTCGTAAGAGGAAGAAAAAGAAACATAAGATAGTTGAGGAACCACTTGAACCTGCTATAGATCCTAATAGTATATCTGTCTCTGATGCTAAAACTAAGAGTGGTAATGATAAAAATGAGTCTCCTGATAAGGAGGAAGGTGAGGAAGGTGAGGAAGAACCTGAGAAGCACACTAAGAACACTTGGTACACAAAGAAAGAGAGAGAACCTTGGGTGCAGAAACCTATGTCTTTTCCAGGTAAGAAACACAAGTCAAAGGAGGAAGAACACTACAACAAGTTTTATGAGTGGATGAAGCCTTTATTCTTGCAAATTCCTTTGACTGATGCTATTAAGTTGCCTCCTTATTCAAAGTATATGAAGGATATTGTCTCTAATAAAAGGAAGATTCCTAATGAGGAGATTTCTACTATACTTGCTAATTACTCCTTTAATGGTAAGGTTCCAAAGAAACTTGGTGATCCAGGTATACCAACTATTCCTTGCTCCATTAAGAATAATTATGTTAGAACTGCTTTATGTGATTTGGGAACTAGAGTTAGTGTTATGCCTTTTTCTCTCTATAAGAGACTCCAGCTAGAAAAGTTGATACCAACTGATATTTCTTTGCAAATGGCTGATAAGTCAACTACTATTCCTGTTGGTATATGTGAGTATGTTCCTGTTCAAGTTGCTCATAATTGCATGGTCTTACCTGATTTTGTTGTGCTTGAAATGCCTGAAGATGATAATATATCCATTATTCTTGGGAGATGTTTTCTTAACACTGTAGGTGCTGTCATCACTCCGCGATTTGGTGACGAGGGAGATGAAGGGGATACGCACCCCTCCACCTTTCCTTGCCAAACTTTCTTGCGAGCTGCTGGGATTCTTAATGACTTTATGACTTTGGTGCAAAGAGCTGGACTAACAAGTTACATGCAGGATGAGAGTGCACAATATGCTTTGCTTACTAAAACATTTGTGGAGAGTTTCTCCTTTACTAATAGTATGTTCAAGCCTTCTGTGTCTTTCAAAATTTATGGCAGGGCTCATTCTATGACTTTGAAGAAATTTTGCAAGGCCCTGGGACTTGGTACAACTGGGTCGTCAAAGAAGATTCAAGCTCTACCCACAAATTTGTTAGAGCTTTACCGAGGAATAACCAATGACGATGACTGTAGAGCTCGGCGAGGGAAGATAAAGAACATTCAGCTTCCAGCCATCAGGTATTTTTCCTAGTATCTTGCCACCTGTGTTCTTGGTAGGGAGAACACTAGTAATATTTCCAACTATCAATTGGCCTTTTTAGCAGCTGCGCTCAACAATGAAGACAAGTATAATCTTGGTTCTCTCATTGCTCGTCATCTAGCTGCTAAGGGACCCATTTATGGGGGAATTATTGCTACTCGTATTGCTGCTGCCTTGGACATTGCTGTTGATCCACATGATACAGTTTTGGCGCCTCAGAGGCTTGATCTTGCTTTCATGAAGGCGCACCACTTTGTCACCACTAGCTCTACTCTTGACAACTTGGTTTATAGAATGTTGTTTATTGACAGGGAAGAGAGAGATCCCTCTACCCCAAACCACTTTGCTCAGTATTTCTCAGGGACCTTGGTCACGCTCGAAGGCGGAGATGGATGACGAGTTGCGCTCTCTGAACTTCCATGGGCGCCATCAGGGGGAAGCGCCCTCATATGACCTAGCGATACATTACACAGGGGAGTCCTCAAGCTCGTACCAGGACGAGGGAGCTTCCTAGACATACTACGGATGTGCATCTACTTGGGCACCATGGGATTGAGCCCCACTTAGGCCAAAAGCCTAAGCTTGGGGGGAGGTATACCGACATCACACTCATATATATATCATGTTCGGTCGGTTCTTTGTATATCCATTGTTTTTGCTTTATTTTTGGTTCTTGCTGCTGCTTTCTCAAAAACCCAAAAATACCAAAAATATTTCGTTGTTTCTCTTGCTTTGTTTCTTTGTTTCTTTGCTTTGGTTTGCCTTAAAAGTAAAATCCAAAAAGATTTTGCTTTGTTTAGTTTGCTTTGTTTTTGTTTGTTTTTCCTTTGTTTGCTTGTTTCTAAAAAAATCGAAAATACCAAAAATATTTGTTGTTCTTCTTTAGTTTTGTGAATTCTTTGCAGGGTTCAACCGTCCTCAGTGGATTTTGGTTTCATGTTAATTATTCAAGTCACACAAGTGAAGGGCAATAATGAAGATTAAGACAACTCGAGGTGTGGTAAGAGGCTGGTAACGAACTTTATTTGTTTCATTTTTGTACATATACTCATCATTGTGAGCATGCTTAGCCTATTTGTGTAAGGTGTATGTCATTATGGATGCTTAGTAGTTCTTGCTTGTCTATGATTAGCTCCAGCTTGCTAATAGTTTGTAGCATGTCATATGAATGTTTGCTTGCATTGTTTTATTCATACTTTGGTATGATATTGTGGTATCCTCCTTTGACTGTTCATGTGAATCGACTTGGCACATGCTCACGCATGCATATGACTAATCAATAGTCAGTAAGCCTCGATGATTTATTTTGCCTCAGAGTTCTTGTATCACTTTCATGCCATGGTTAGTCCTATTTTGTTGCAAGCATAATTATGATGGTTATTGCTCTCTCGTTTGTCGCTCCCTCTCTATTACTAGCCTTCACTTGCACTGAGTATGTGCTCTACCTGTGCTTCCAACTCCCCAAAACCAATATTGCCAACTGTGTCCAGCATACCTACATATTAACATCATTTGCTATTTCAGTGCATATTCCATACGCCGTGTTTTCTTCCAAAATAAAATGTTTGTCTATTTTGAGAAAGTTAGTTAGTAAAGCTCACACAAACTTGATGACACACTTTATTCCTTGCGCTTAATAATTCTGAACCATTGTGACTATTCCATGAAAGTTATATGCTTGCTAATTATATACTGGGAGTCAGCAGAACCGTGCTATCACGGAGAACACTTTCAACACCTGTTGGATATATCATCCAGTTGATTCGTTGCTCTTTTGTTTACGGATGTCGACAATGTGAAATAAATGGGGAGGTTGTGAGTTCATGGAGTTTATACATTGTGTTAGAGAAACGCCTGAGCCGCTAGCCTAAGCCATGCTTGATCATGGTGGAAACTTGTAGCATCACCATAATGAGCATCTATGAAGCGTCCTCAATAAAAAGCTATGCATATGGTAAATAAAAAGATTGCCGAGATGCTCATTGTCTGCTTGTCTTGTCATTTTGGTTACGGGAAAGCTCCTGTACCATGTGAAAGGGGTACCCCGTTGGCGATTCTCGATGATATGCATGTATTTACAATGACAAGAACTTTCAGGTGACCAAAGTCGAGTAGCATGCGGAGCGACCCTCATACTCAAGGGACTTGGGATTTCCAGTCTATGGTCTGTCAAGCATATGATTCAGAGTGGACCTCACTTTCACCTTAACCACATGAAGATGCCTATGATAGGGGCAATGAGAGCTCAAAGCTAACGAGTACCTTCCTTTCAGCATTGGGAAGCCTTTCAAACCTTCACAAAAACCTTTTTCACAACTTTTTTGAGTCACCACTTATTCTATGAGCACTTTCTTGAGAGCATAGGTGTCATACGTGTGTTTGTTCCAAAACTTGGTTAATTATGTCATGACTTTGATGCTTGTATCTCTGATATCTTTATCTCTAGTCTTCATGTGAATTTCAGAGGTGCATTGACATTTATATTGTGCTCTTCAAACAAAGGCAAGCGAGATACCACTCTATCATACCTTATTATGAGCATTACAATGTTTCTTATGTTTATGTTTCATGCTACTTATTATTATTGAGTTGTTTCTCTTCATAACTTGCAATGACTATTGAGTAGACTTAGTTGCATGCTCCTTATTATGAATTGTCTAAGCATCTACTCCTGTGCTGAGAATATTTACATCATATGAAGCAAAGTGTTCGTGATAGTTCTTTTATCTCACTCAGTTTTCAATTGAATTGCTTGAGGACAAGCAATAAGCTAAGCTTGGGGGGAGTTGATACGTCCAAAACGTATCTACTTTTCCGAACACTTCGCTATTGTTTTTCCTCTATACTTGTGTGATTTTGATACAACTAACACGGACTGATGTTGTTTTCAGCAGAATTACCTTGGTGTCTTGTTTTTGTGCAGAAAATGGACTATCAGGAAAAATCCCGGAAAATATGCCAAAAACTATTTTTCACCAGAAGATCCATGGAGCCAGAAGGGGAGACAGAGAGGAGGCCTAGGAGGCCCAGACCCACCCCAGGCGCGGGCCCACCTGACCCCGCGCCTGGAGGGGGTGTGGCCACCCCAGGAAGCTCCTCGGCCTCCCTCCGCGCCTATAAGTTGCCTTCTGATCTAAAAACTAAGGGGGGTTCGATAGTTTTCTAGAAAGAGTTCCGCTCCGTCGCCGCCACCAGAAACCAAGATTCGGATCCAGAAACTCCGTTCTGGCACCCTGCCGGGACGGGAAATTTGGAGAGGATCATCGCTATCATCATCACCAACGCATCTCCATCAACCACCAATGTTTCCCTCATCCATGAGTGGGTAATCCCCGGCTATAGGCTTGGGGATGGTAGGGATTGGTGTAGGGATTTGTAGCATGGAAACCAAAAAAATTCTACCGCATGCACACAAACAAGCCAAGATCTATCTACTAGATTGTAGCAACGAGTCGATAGAAGCACTCACCCTCGAAGATTCCAAAGCAGTTAACGAGAGCAGATTCTCGTGGGTGATGTAGTCGTACACTTGCCGATCTCAAGATCGCGTAGACGATCCTTACGGCATGGCGTCAAGGTCAATGGCGCCGCTTCATGGTTGTCATCCACCAGCATCAACTATGACAACTACTTTTAATAATAGACACGCGGGTCTTAACGGAATTTAAAAGACAACCATATGGCTCCTGCCGGTTGCCGACTTACAATAGGGAACATTGCATACATCATATATAATCACAATCATGGCCATATCACATCACATCACACCCCTGCAAAACAAAGTTAGACGCCTCTAATTTTCTTTGCATATTTTACGTGTTTTGGGGCTTTCAATAAGTGCCGTTCTAACTTACGAACAAGAACCACAACGTTGATACTAGTATTGTCAATTACCCGTTGTAAATTGAATCTTCACTATGTTGGGAGAAACAGGCACCCGCAAAGCCACTTATGCAATACAAGTTGCATGTCAAGCGTGGAGCAAGTCTCATGAACGATGTCATGTAAGGTTAGCCCGGGCCGCTTCATCCCACCATCCCGCAAGATGCAAAGTACACAAGAAGCAATCGACAACAAAAGCATCAACGCCCACAATGACCATTGTGTTCTACTCGTGCAACAGATCTACATATAGACATGGCTCTGATACCACTGTAGGGGTTCGTAGCATGGAAAACAAAAAAATTCTACCGCATGCACACAAACAAGCCAAGATCTATCTACTAGATTGTAGCAACGAGTCGATAGAAGCACTCACCCTCGAAGATTCCAAAGCGGTTAACGAGAGCAGATTCTCGTGGGTGATGTAGTCGTACACTTGCCGATCTCAAGATCACGTAGACGATCCTTCCGGCGCTGCGTTCCGGCAGCGCTTCCGTAGTCGGTCACACATTCGGTACTCGATGAAGACATTTCTCTCCCTTGTTCCAGCAGGCAGCGGAGGTTGTAGTTCTCCCCTCGCGATTCCGACAGCACGACGGCGTGGTGTCGGAAGTAGAGGGAAGATCCCGCAGGGCTTCGCCTAAGCCGGATGCGAGTTATGGTGGATTAGGGTTTCCCGGAGATCTAGGGTTTAGATGACCGGGAGGAGGAGGAGGAGGAGGTGTTGGCGGCGGCTAGGGCGGGGGCGACGAACCGGCGGCAGCGCGAGGCAACGACAGCGGCGGCGACGAGGGTGTGTGGGGAGGGCTTGGCTCTTGTGGGTTGGGGCAGCCCTCCCCCTCTATTTATGAGAGGGAGGGGCAGCCTTGGGAGGGGTCGGTTTGAATCGAAACCCAAACCCAAGTTGGATTGAGAGAAGGACTTGTTTCTTCTCCCACTAGAAAACCATTGTTCCAGTTTGACTTTTCAAACTTCCTGTTTGACTTTCAATTTAGAGCTTTATTTCTCTGTTGAAATGTCAACACCAAGTGACCTAGGATATGATCCAATAATTCCACATATCCATGGCACATTCATGGACCATTCCCCTTCCGGACCGGTGAACCTTCTAGACCCTTCTAGAACATTCCGATGAAAACACCGAAACCATTCCCGAACTCCGGATTTTGACTTTCCTTATATGAATCTTATTCTCCAGACCATTCCGGATCTCCTCGTGATATCCTAGATCCCATCCGAGACTCGGAAAAACATTCGGTATCCTACTAACATTCCATATCTACTAAACAACATCGAATCCTTAAGTGTGTCTCCCTACGGTTCGTGAATTATGCGGACATGACCAAGACACTTCTTCGATCAATAACCAATAGAGGAATCTGGAAATTCATATGGATCCCACATATTTCTACGATTACTTTGCGATCGAATGAACCAGTTACATATGATACCGATTTCCCTTTGTCTCATGATAGTTTACTTATCCGAGGTTTTGATCGTCAGTATCTCTGCATACCTAGTTCAACCTCGTTACCGATAAGTACTCTTTTCTTGTTCCCGTGATATGTGATCCCTTGTGAGCCAGTCAGATGCTTGCAAGCTAATTGGATGACATTCCACCGAGAGGGCCCAGAGTATATCTATCCGTCATATGGATGGACAAATCCCACTCTTGATCCATGTGCCTCAACCCATACTTTCCGAACACTCAATGCCACCTTTATATCCACCCAGTTACGGTGTGGTGTTTGATGTCATCAAAGCATCCTTCCGGTGATGGTGATTAACATGATCTCATGGTCGAAGGAATTAGATTACTATGTATCAGAAAGCTTATAGCAAATGAACTATATTAAATGACTTGATCTTTATGCTACGCTTAACTATAGGAGTATGTCCATCACATCATTCTCCGAATGATATGACCCTATTGTTGATAACATCTCTATGTTCATGATCAGGAAACCATGATCATATATTAACCAACAAGCTAGTTTAACAAGAGGCTTTACTAGGGACTCTTTTATGTTTACAAATCACACAAGTATTAATGTTTCCGGTTAATACAATTATAGCATGGTATGTAAACATTTATCGTAAGTATGAAGATATGATGATAACCACTTTATTATTGCCTCTTGGGCATATCTCCAATAGTCTCCCACTTGCACTAGAGTCAATAATCTAGTTTCAAACCTTTGTGCATTTAACACCTATGGCTTTCCAGTGTTGTATTTACACAATTGCTAGTGGTTAACTGATCTCCGGATCCGACACTTTCAGGTCCGTGTGTAATTGCATGTCTTTGCGTCTCTACGCATCACTCATTCTCTAATGAGATGGCTTTGTACAAATTTGGTCCTTTGGTGAGACCTTTAGTTCCTTGGGGTTAAAACATGTTGATAATATTGTCGTACAATATATCTTCATAGTACTATCCTGCTGTGAACTACACCTAGTTTGATAACAAACTACTTGACACAAATGCCCTCTTTTGCTGCTATAACAACAGTCATATACTTAGCCTTTTGTTGTAGTATCTATCATAATGTCTTAACTTTGGAACTCATCCAAATTCATTATGGAACTTACTTTCCATCATATTGTGCCACCCTTAGTTTAGATTGAGATAAACTTAATTTGTACTTTGTGACAAAACTAGTATCAATGTAATACTTTTACAATGAACTAACCATCTATTTGTCACTTCTACAAAATAATATATTCTTAGTTCTTTTAAAAGATCATAAGAATATCTTTACTATCATCCAATAATCATCTTATGAATCATTCTGGTATACGCTCATAACATTTAGAGCATAGGACATATCTGGATTTGTACACATCACATCATGATTGATAAAATACTCTTTGTGATTTTATCTATCAAGTATCAAAAATACTTAAATATTTATTCAATCCTTCCTGTGCAACAAGAACCTTTCTTGTAGTTTCTATATTGAACTCATTCAATATCTCATCTATGTACTTCTGGCACAACCATATTGGCGTCACAATTTATCCATATAGACATTGATGCCAAATATTCGGGTTCTGTCTAAGCCTTTCATCGAGACGAAATTCTTATCCTGTGTTAATAAAAAGATACATCATTTCCAATCAACAATATGTCTTCCACATAATGTATTAGAAACATGTCTTAGCGCTCCCACTTAATTTCTTGCAAATGCAAGCATCTTCATCGTCTCCGATGAAATTAAACTCTTTTAACAGTTTCATCATAGTGAGGATTCCAACTCCGCGAAGCTTACTTCAACCATTGAAGTTTGCATATGCTTTTAGCATCCTTTGAATTAACAAAACCCTTTGGACCGTGTCATGCACATGTCTTAGGTAACCATTCTATTAGAAGAACTTGTTTTGTTTATTCAATTACCACATAACAAAATTATATATAGTGGTTGCTACATTAATCCGTCTAGACTAAATATCGCTTAATGAAAGATCGGATCTTGTCATAGTCAACTATTTGAATATTTCCGTGAACTCTTTTCCGACATGTCGATAATTTCATAGATGTGAAACATCCATGTCTATTTCTTTATAGATCCAAATACGACTGTAGGGTCTTGCACCTTTTCAGAGGGTCTTTCAAATTCAAAGCTTGATCTCTTGTATATAGAAATATCACGGATTTTATGGCTTCAAACCATTTAACGGAGTCAGGGACCATCATCGCTTCTTTGCATGTAGTCTGATCATTATTGTCAAATAATGATTTAACTCTCAAATCTTGGTATTTGATTGTTTACCCGACCTACTTGGTTCAATAGGAACTTAGACCTCTGTGACCACAACCTTTGAGGCACATGAGCCATGAGCATTGTTGCTGCCTCCGGAACACTTTTCGGCGCTGCGCAACTTTGCACATATAGCTAAGGTTCTTTTAACCTTATCAAAGTTCTATTGTCCTCCCACTTAACTTTTCACGGAAAATTCCTTCTCAAAGAAACTTGACGTTCTAAGCGACAAACACTTTTGTCTTCGGTGTTATGGAGGAATACTCAACTATTATTCAAAATAACATACAAAGATATGTTCATCCGATTTTGGTTGCAAACATCTTTCTTATGCATAACATACCAATTTTTAAGAAAGGACAGCTTGGGTTTTATCCCAAACCATAACTTTATATGGTGTCAATTCAACAGATTATGATGGAGCTCTTTTCAGTGGAAAAACGATAGTCTCTAAAGCTTTTAATCTTTAAAATATAATGGCAGTTTTATGAATTACACCTTTGATCTTACCATGTCAAACAAGGTTTAATTACATATCTCGAACGCTCCATAATCTTATGGTGTTTCGGGAAATGCAAATCCACGAAAAGATTCCTTAAATCTTAGGTGTTTTATGTTAAACTTGTAACTCAAATATCTTCCTTTATGATCTTATCATAAACTATTTATATTCTTGTTACAATGATTTTGCACTTCATCTTGAAAGTCTTTGACCTTTTCAAATGTTTCATACTTCATCCTTATTAAGTAAATATTCATATATTCACTCAAATTTTCGGAGAAAGCATATGAAGTTGAAATTCATCGCTCTTGACTACACATAATGGACTTCATACAACAATATGTACAAGTTCCAATAAGCTAGTCATTCGTTCCCTTTTGGCCTATGAACGAAGTTTTAATTATCTCTAGGAAAGTTTCAAAAGTGTCATTTGATCAAAAAATCAAAAGACTCCAAAATTCCATCCACATGGAGTTTCTTCATGTTTTCTTTCCAATAAAATTTAAACGGCGATGTCACTTCCTAAGTGATCTTTCTTATCAATTGTCTTTCGACATTTTTAGCAATATTTTTATGGATGTGATTTATCCAACGAGATTTGTAAATCATTCATCTTTTATGGATTATGGAAATTATTTGAACAACCCTTTTGTTCTCCTAATACCTGATAAAACAAATCTTGAAGGCAAGCTTTGATGTTAACGAGCAACACAACAACCCTTTATTTGTTCTCGATGAACATCATCACATATTCTTTTGCTAGTTACTTAGGCCATTGTAGTTCATGAATTGTGTTGTTTCGTATGACGATTCACACCAACAAATTCAGTATCCAATATTTAAGAACCACATTGTTTAATAAGCAAAGAATATAGCCATAACATGTATATCCTCTATATACCTAATCTGAACAATTCTACTCTTTTCTTTTCTGCCATATATTTCTGAGATTCTCTTTCAGTATTTCCTTTTCTGTTCGAAAGAATCTATCAACATCAATAGTGGAGCCATACACATGACACATAGTCCAAAGCATGTATAGTTAAATACCAATGTCTTTGGACTTGCACTTTGAAGTAGATCACCATCATCAAATACTTGGTGTTCTTTCAAATTCCATTCTTTAGTAATCTTTTAGTGTTGTAAACATTTTATCAAATATTCACCCTTATCATTCACCCTTATCATGGAAATTCATGATCAAGCTAATTTTAGCTTATAACGGTGAATCGCGAGTATAATGTTGCTCTGCAAAACCTTTTGGAGGATTAGGACGACAAGCGTCTCCATCCTTTTTCAAATTCTCATCAAATATGAGAACATAAACTTTGCCATATTATACTCTCTCATGTTGCAACCAAAATATTATTTCAGATATCGCAATATCTTCCACACATCATGATTTCTGAAACAACTCTTTCAGATCCTAGATAACCTAGATATTAAAACAATCTTTTGAATATCAAGAATCATGGAGACAAACATGATACTTATATACTAACACTGGAATTGTCACTCTTGATTTAATACCAATTATTAAACTTCACGGAGTAACCGGAACTTACTAAAAGTTTCCAATAGGACTTTTAAACTTTAGATTAACACTTCAAAACAATATGATACCAGTTCGTAAAGTAACTAACCAGAATTCTATAGTTCTATTATCTCAATTATAACTAAGTGCAATGTGGTAAACGGATGCCAATGACTACAACAACTATGCAAATTCACTTTGATTTAAATTATGATAAATAGTGTTCAATTTTTAATCATATTGCTATTGAACTCCCACTCAAAACAATATCCCTCACATTGTTTTAGTGATCACACGAACCAAATTCACTACACCAAGTCCGATGATCACGTGACATGATATAGTTTCAAAGGAGAACAATCATCATGTTCATCATATCATCTATATGACTCATGCTTTACCTTTCGGTATTCCGTGTTCCGAGACCATGTCTGTACATGCTAGGCTCGTCAAGATCAAACCTTAGCTTCCACATGAGAAAATCTGTCTTGCTCCCATTGTATACACTCGCAGAATCTAACACACCCGATCATCACGTGGTGCTTCGAAACAACGAGCTTTAGCAACGGTGCTTACTAAGGATGAACACTTTATAACTTGAAATTTTTGTGCTAGAGGGATCATCTTATAATGCTACCGTCGCGAACTAAGCAATACAAGATGCATAAAAGGATTAACATCACATGCAATTCAAAATATGTGATATGATATGGCCTTTCTTCTTGTGCTTCCGATCTCCATCTTCAAGCACGGACATGATCTC
Organism: Avena sativa; assembly: GCA_916181665.1. Lineage (NCBI taxonomy): Eukaryota > Viridiplantae > Streptophyta > Magnoliopsida > Poales > Poaceae > Avena > Avena sativa. The sequence continues at coordinate 5,747,268 of OV702289.1, forward strand.
CATCATCACCGGCATGGCGTCAAGGTCAATGGCGCCGCTTCATGGTTGTCATCCACCAGCATCAACTATTACAACTACTTTGAATAATAGACACGCGGGTCTTAACAGAATTTAAAAGACAACCATATGGCTCCTGCCGGTTGCCGATTTACAATAGGGAACATTGCATACATCATATATAATCACAATCATGGCCATATCACATCACATCACACCCTTGCAAAACAAAGTTAGATGCCTCTAATTTTCTTTGCATATTTTACATGGTTTGGGGCTTTCAATAAGTGTCGTTCTAACTTACGAACAAGAACCACAACGTTAATACTAGTATTGTCAATTACCCGTTGTAAATTGAATATTCACTATGTTGGGAGAAACAGGCACCCGCAAAGCCACTTATGCAATACAAGTTGCATGTCAAGCGTGGAGCAAGTCTCATGAACGGTGTCATGTAATGTTAGCCCGGGCCGCTTCATCCCACCATCCCGCAAGATGCAAAGTACACAAGAAGCAATCGGCAACAAAAGCATCAACGCCCACAATGACCATTGTGTTCTACTCGTGCAACAGATCTACATATAGACACGGCTCTGATACCACTGTAGGGGTTTGTAGCATGGAAAACAAAAATTTTCTACCGCATGCACACAAACAAGCCAAGATCTATCTACTAGATTGTAGCAACGAGTCGATAGAAGCACTCACCCTCGAAGATTCCAAAGCGGTTAACGAGAGCAGATTCTCGTGGGTGATGTAGTCGTACACTTGCCGATCTCAAGATCGCGTAGACGATCCTTCCGGCGCTGCGTTCCGGCAGTGCTTCCGCAGTCGGTCACACGTTCGGTACTCGATGAAGACCTTTCTCTCCCTTGTTCCAGCAGGCAGCGGAGGTTGTAGTTCTCCCCTCGCGATTCCGGCAGCATGATGGTGTGGTGTCAGAAGTAGAGGGAAGATCCCGCAGGGCTTCGCCTAAGCCGGATGCGAGTTATGGTGGATTAGGGTTTCCCGGAGATCTAGGGTTTAGATGACCGGGAGGAGGAGGAGGTTTCGACCGCGGCGGGCGGTGGTGACGAACCGGCGGCAGCGCGAGGCGGTGGCAGCGGCGGCAGGCGGCGCGGGTGTGTGGGGAGGGCTTGGCTCTTGTGGTGTTGGGGCAGCCCTCCCCCTCTATTTATGAGAGGGAGGGGCAGCCTTGGGAGGGGTGGGTTTGAATCCAAACCCAAACCCAAGTTTGGTTGAGAGAAGGACTTGTTTCTTCTCCCACTAGGAAACCATTATTCCAGTTTGACTTTTCAAACTTCCCGTTTGACTTTCAATTTAGAGCTTTATTTCTCTCTTGCAAATTTCAGCACCAAGTGACCTAGGATATGATCCAATCATTCCACATATCCATGGCACATTCATGGACCATTCCCCTTCCGGACCGGTGAACCTTCTAGACCCTTCTAGAACATTCCGATGAAAGCACCGGAACCATTCCCGAACTCCGGATTTTGACTTTCCTTATATGAATCTTATTCTTCGGACCATTTCAGATCTCCTCGTGATATCCCGGATCCCATCCGAGACTCTGAACAACATTCGGTATCCCTACTAACATTCCATATCTACTAAACAACATCGAATCCTTAAGTGTGTCTCCCTACGGTTCGTGAATTATGCGGACATGACCAAGACACTTCTTCGATCAATAACCAATAGAGGAATCTGGAAATTCATATGTCTCCCACATATTTCTACAATTACTTTGCGATTGAATGAACCACTTACATACGATTACAATTTCCCTTTGTCTCACGATAGTTTACTTATCCGAGGTTTTGATCGTCGGTATCTCTGCATACCTAGTTCAACCTCGTTACCAATAAGTACTCTTTTCTCGTTCCCGTGATATGTGATCCCTTGTGAGCCAGTCACATGCTTGCAAGCTAATTGGATGACATTCCACCGAGAGGTCCCGGAGTATATCTTTCCGTCATATGGATGGACAAATCCCACTCTTGATCCATGTGCCTTAACCCATACTTTCCGAACACTCAATGCCACCTTTATAGCCACCCAGTTACGGTGTGGTGTTGGATGTCATCAAAGAATCCTTTCGGTGATGGTGATTAACATGATCTCATGGTCGAAGGAATTAGGTTACTATGTATTAGAAAGCTTATAGCAAATGAACTATATTAAATGACTTGATCTTTATGCTACGCTTAACTATAGGAGTATGTCCATCACATCATTCTCCTAATGATATGACCCTGTTGTTAATAACATCTCTATGTTCATGATTAAGAAACCATGATCATATATTAACCAACAAGCTAGTTTAACAAGAGGCTTTACTAGGGACTCTTTTATGTTTACAAATCACACAAGTATTAATGTTTCCGGTTAATACAATTATAGCATGGTATGTAAACATTTATCATAAGTATGAAGATATGATAATAACCACTTTATTATTGCCTCTTGGGCATATCTCCAACAATTGGATGAGTTCTATCATGTAATCGAATAAGATCTGTTAAGGCATAGTGCGTAGTATCTGTGTTAGTGCTATTTGACTTTGTTGCAACTTGTTGTGCTTAATGCTTGTCACTAGGACCCGAGTGCCATGATCTCAGATCTGAAGTTATTATTGAATCATTATGACAGTATTGTTTGTGATCTTAGCTGCAAGTTGTGTACACATATCATTGTCCGGAACCAAAGGCCCCAAAGTGACAATAATTGGGACAACCGGAGGGGATGACTGTGGTGTGAGGATCACATGTGTTTACGGAGTGTTAATGCTTTGCTCCGGTGCGTTATTAAAAGGAGCACCTTAATTGCCAGTAGTTCCCTAGAGGCCCCGCTGCCACGGTCTGGCTGGACAGAAGATGTTGTGCAAGTTCTTATTGCGATCACGTATGACTATATTTGGAGCACATGCCTAGGATTGTATAGTACTTGGATGATTGTTATTATTTATTTGCAATGCCCTATTTCTTGAAGTTATATGTTTAGAGTCATCCATGCAACGTCCATCCATCCCTATGCCTACCGCACTCGAATCCTACTGTTACCGCTACTGTTACTATTGCTCATGTTTCACTGTTGATGTTGCTTTGCTGTTGCTACTACAAACTTTTGCTACTGATAAACTTCTGTGAGCAAGAACTATTTCCAGGTGCAGCTGAACTGACAACTCAGTTGTTAAGGCTTGCAAGTATTCTTTGGCTCCCCTTGTGTCGAATCAATAAATTGGGTAATACTACATGCGAAGACTGTTGCGATCCCCTATATTTGTGGGTCATCAGTTGCTTGCAACACCTATGTGATGTTTCCTTCCTCCTTATAGTTCGATAACCTCGGTCTTAACTGAGGGAAAACTTGCTGCTTGCTGCTTCACACCTCGCTCTTTGGTTCCCAACAGACTGTGCGTAGACAGCCGTCACGCACCAAAAATATATTTTCCATTTTCCAAGTGCAGAAAATGGGCGATTTTGTGAAGTAACCACCAAATGGCTAATTCAAAATGCTACCACCACATTTTTCCAAAATACTATATCACCTTACATGGACAATATCTTAACAGGGAAATCTAAACCTTTCCGTCTATCCCTGGTGAAAAAGACAAATTCCTGCCGAATCGGTAGGAAGTAGGTCAGATATAAACTATAGGTACATGATCTGATGCTCATGATTTTTTTTAAAAAAATCATTTTTAGGTTCACAATATTATATTTCATCAGATATCCACTTCAAGTTTATGGAGGCTTAGCCCCGAGCTAAGAATCTTCATGTCCGTCGTTCTACAAAGTTTGACGATAGTTTAAAACGAGCATAGGAAATTCAAAAATGATCCAAACAATGTGAAACCTTCGCGTGGTTTCATATTATGTGATATAGTTAAAAGTAAAAATATCAAACATATTATATTAATTATGTCTAAAAAAAACTTCACAAAATGACCTATCTCATTCGAGGTTTCCTGGTTTTCGGGTCAAATGACCAATGTTATGGCTAGAATCAAGGCATAATTTGTGATAATGTGTCTATATTATGCATACATGTGCATCATGGGATGGCGAACAATGTTGTAGGAGGAAGTTTTCCTTTTTTGTCGCACCAAAAATACATTTTCCATTTTCCAAGTGCAAAAAAGGGCGGTTTTTGTGAAGCAACCACCAAATGGATAATTCAAAATGCTACCACCACATTTTTTCAAAATACTATATCACCTTACATGGACAATGTCTTAACAGGGGATCTCAAACCTTTCCGTCTATCCCTGGTAAAAAGGAAAAGTCCCGCCGAATCGGTAGAAAGTGGGACAGATATGAACTATAGGTACATGATATGATGCTCGTGATTTTTTACAAAATAATTTTTAGGTTCACAATATGCTATTTCATCAGAGATCCACTTCAAGTTTATCGGTCTCAGCCCCAAGCAAAAAATCTTCATGCCCGTCGTTCCACAAAGTTTGACGATAGTTTAAAACGGGCATAAGAAATTAAAAAACGATCCAAACAATCTGAAACCTTCGCGTGGTGTCATATTATGTGACATAGTTAGAAGGAAAATATCAAACTTATTATATTGATTATGTCTAAAAAAAACTTCACAAAATGACCTATCTCATTCGAGGTTTCCTGGCTTTCGGGTCAAATGACCAATGTTATGGCTAAAATCAAGTCATAGTTTGTAATAATGTGTCCATATTATGTATACATGTGCATTATGGGATGGTGAACAATGTTGCAGGAGAAAGTTTTCCTTTTCGTCATGCCAAAAAGCCATTTTCTATTTTCCGTATGCAAGAAACGGGCGGTTTTGTGAAGAAACCACCAAATGGCTAATTCAAAATAGTACCACCATATTTTTCCAAAATACTATACCACCTTACATGAACAATGTCCTAATAGGGGTATCTCAAAACTTTCCGTCTATCCCTGGTGAAAAACACAAATTCCCGCCGAATCGGTAGGAAGTGATTTAGATATGAACTATAGATACATGATCTGATCCTCATGATTTTTTATAAAAATCATTTTTAGGTTTAAAATATGATATTTCATCATAGATTCACTTAAAGTTTATCAAGGCTCAGCCCCGAGCTAAGAATCTTCATGCCCGCCGTTCGATAAAGTTTGACAATAGTTTAAAACGAGCATAATAAATTTAAAAACGATCCAAACAATACGAAACCTTCGCGTGGTATAATATTATGTGACATAGTTATAAGGAAAATATCAAACTTGGTTTATTGATCATGTTTCAAAAAAACCTTCACAAAATGACCTATCTCATTCGACGTTTCCTGGCTTTCAGGTCAAATGACCAATGTTATGGCTAGAATCAAGGCATAATGTGATAATGTGTCCATATTATGCATACATGTGCATCATAGGATGCCAAAAAATGTTTCAAGAGGAAGTTTTCCTTTTTGTCGCACCAAAAATATATTTTCCATTTTCCGAGTGCAAAAAAGAGCGGTTTTGTGAAGCAACCACCAAATGGCTAATTCAAAATGCTACCACCATATTTTCCCAAAATACTAAATCACCTTAGATGGACAATGTATTAAGAGGGGGATATCAAACCTTTACGTCTATCCATGGTAAAAACACAAATTCCTGCCGAATCGGTAGGAAGTGGGTCAGATATGAACTATATGTACATGATTTGATGCTCATGATTTTTTTTACAAAAATCAGTTTTAGGTTCACAATATGATATTTCATCAGAGATCCACTTCAAGTTTATCGAGGCTCAGCCCCGAGCAAAAAATCTTCATGCCCGTCGTTCCACAAAGTTTGACGATAGTTTAAAACAGGCATAAGAAATTAAAAAATGATCCAAACAATGTGAAACCTTCGCGTGGTGTCATATTATGTGACATAGTTAGAAGGAAAAATATCAAACTTATTATATTGATTATGTCTAAAAAACCCTTCATAAAATGACCTATCTCATTCGAGATTTCCTGGCTTTCGGGTCAAATGACCAATGTTATGGCTAGAATCAAGGCATAGTTTGTGATAATATGTCTAAATTGTGCATACATGTGCATCATGGGATGGCGAACAATGTTACAGGAGGAAGTTTTCCTTTTCGTTGCGCCAAAAAGCCATTTTCTATTTTTCGAGTGCAAAAACATGCGGCTTTATGAAGCAACCACCAAATGGCTAATTCAAAATACTAACACCACATTTTTCCAAAATACTATACCATCTTACATGGACAATGTCCTAACAAGGGTATCTCAAAACTTTCCGTCTATCCCTGGTGAAAAAGACAAATTCCTACCGAATCGGTAGGAAGTGGGTCAGATATGAACTATAGATACATGATTTGATCCTCATGATTTTTTACTTTCATCATAGATCCACTTAAAGTGTATCAAGGCTCAACCCCGAGCTAAGAATCTTCATGCTCGCCATTCAACAAAGTTTGACGATAGTTTAAAACGGGCATAAGCAATTTAAAAACGATCCAAACAATGCGAAAACTTCGCGTGGTATCATATTATGTGACATAGTTATAAGGAAAAATATAAAACTTGTTTTATTGATCATGTCTCAAAAAAACCTTCACAAAATGACCTATCTAATTCGAGGTTTCCTGGCTTTCAGGTCAAATGACCAATGTTATGGCTAAAATCAAGGTATAATTTGTGATAATGTGTTCATATTGTGCATACATGTGCATCATGTGATGGCGAACAATTGCAGGAGGAAGTTTTCCTTTTTGTCGCACGAAAAAGACATTTTCCATTTTTCGAGTGCAAAAAAGGGGCGGTTTTGTGAAGCAACCACGAAATGGCTAATTCAAAATGCTACTACCACATTTTTCCAAAATACTATACCACTTTACATGGACAATGTCCTAACAGGTGTATCTCAAAACTTTTCGTCTATCCCTGGTGAAAAATACAAATTCCTGTCGAATCGGCATGAAGTGATTTAGATAAACTATATGTACATGATCTGATCCTCATGATTAAAAAATCATTTTTAGGTTCACAATATGCTATTTCATCATAGATCCACTTCAAGTTTATCAAGGCTCAGCCCCGAGTTAAGAATATTCATACCCGTCGTTCGATAAAACGGGCATAAAAAAATTCAAAAACGATCTAAACAATGCGAAACCTTCGCGTGATGTCATATTATGTGACATTGTTAGAAGAAAAAATATCAAACTTGGTATATAGATTATGTCTCAAAAAAACCTTCACAAAATAACCTATCTCATTAGAGGTTTCCTGGATTTTGGGTCAAATGACCAATGTTATGGCTAGAATCAAGGCATAGTTTGTGATATTATGTCCATATTATGCATACATGTGCAACATGGAATGACAAACAATGTTGTAGGAGGAAGTTTTTCTTTTTGTCGCGCCAAAAAGCCATTTTCCATTTTACGAGTGCAAAAAATGGGCGGTTTTGTGAAGCAATCACCAAATGGCTAGTTCAAAATGCTAGCACCACAATTTTCCAAAATATTATACCACCTTACATGTATAATGTCCTAACAGAGGGATCTCAAACCTTTTCGTCTGTCTCTGGTGAAAAGAATAAATTCCTGCTGAATCGATAGGAAGTGAGTCAGATATGAACTATAGATACATGATCTGATCCTCATGATTTTTTATAAAAATCATTTTTAGGTTCAGAATATGCTATTTAATCGTAGATCCACTTCAAGTTTATCAAGGCTCAGCCCCGAGCTAAGAATATTCATGCCCGTCATTCGACAAAGTTTGACGATAGTTTAAAACGGGTATAAGTAATTTAAAAAGGATCCAAACAATGTGAAACCTTTGCGTGGTGTCATATTACGTGACATAGTTAGAAGGAAAAATATCAAACTTGGTATATTGATTATGTCTCAAGAAAACCTTCACAAAATGACATATCTCATTCGAGGTTGCCAAAAAGCCATTTTCCATTTTAAACGGGCAAATAAAATTATGGCTAGAATCACGACATAGTTTGTGATAAGTTGATATTGATATCATATTTGAATTTCTCTTATTTTTTGATTAATTTAGACATATTATTTGTCGAATTACGATTTATGGATTTAAAGATATTAATTATTCCATATTAAATAAAAAATAAAAAAGTAAAATCATTATATTTTTATTTGAATTGAATAATATATTTACTTATTAATTATTGTTTACTTAAATAATTGTTTGTAATTTCAAAAAATACAAACATGTGACATAATGATATAGTAGTTAATTGGATTGATATCATAGTATTGACAATAATGTATAAATTGCTTTGCGGAAACAAAAGGAACGAATAAGTTAAGCGTGCTGGAGCTGGAGTAGTGGGGATGGGTGACCGACCGAGAAGTTTGATCAAGACTGCAATTTGATCAAATATTAAGTGTAATTAGTGTTAAAAATGTTCAAAGTAAGAGACTAATGAGTTAAACAATTTAAAGATTAAAAAATAGAGAGAAAAATAAAAAAAATAAAAAAAATATTTTTTTTAAAATATTTTTGCAACCTGCCGGTAGGCTATGCCGACGGCCGCTACGTCGTGGGCAGCCATCAGTATAGCATATGCCGACGACCTCCGTGTGCTCCGCCAAGGGAGATCTTTGCCGAGGAGTCTACGTCGAGGGCTTTTTGGCATACACCGACGGTTTTTAGCCCTCGGTGTATCGCGCGCGTCCTATAGTGAGATCAAGTTAAACATTGATGGGATCCAATTTCCATGAATAGAACCAAACTCTTAGGAGTTGCCGGTAGAGCAAATAGACAACCTTTAGTTATGGAGATAGGACTAGAGGTAGATCTAGTGCTAGACTAGACTACAAGATGCTTTTTTTGGATTTTGGTTTTAACTAGAACTTATCTGGCGAGCTCATTGTGTCATGAAAATTCTAAGAATCTTCTATAAAGATCTGTGATATGAATAATATAGTTATACCTTCAACATGCAATGTTTCTGTTATATTACTCTGCTAAATGTAATGTTTATGAAATGGTGTTCTGTTGATGTTATAGCAATGACTCATGCTCTACAGCATGCAGTTGCGTGCTAGGTCATCACAAGCTCTGGCCAAGCGTGGGTGCAGGAGGACTACGGCAAGAAACAAAATCGAATCTCCTGCCTTTGATGGCCAGCTTCCATGGCTGCACCCCTCGGTGGCCAGCTTCTCGCTCTCGCTCTCGTGCGTGTAATCTCCCGCCACCGGCGACATGAAGTGGAAACAGCCGCCGACTCGCACGAGAGACTCAACGGTGATGGATCCGTACGCGGGCGCGGCGAAATCTGAGAGCCGGGTCAACACAAAGTGAGGATGAAAAGGAAATAAAAGAATTATTTTACTCTCTATATTAATGGCAGCAAATTCATATACTTTCTTTGTTTGGGATTATAGGTCTTACGTGTATACCTATGTTGTTAATTTGACCAACAAAATATAACTTATATATCATAAAAATTATACCATTAAAAAATATAACCTTTAAAGTTTCTAATGATATAATCTTTATGCTATATTATTTATATTTTGTTGTTCAAATTAGCAACCTAATTATCCGCGCAGGACTTATAATCCCAAACGGAGAGAGTAGATTCATATATATATCTAGTTAAGTATTTTGGATATATGCATTCATATGTCATTAATATGAACCGGAGGCAGTACTAGTTATTTTATGAGCCACATAGACCTGCCACGTGGAGCCATCAGAAAACTACTTAAACCATTTTAACCAAATAATGCAAAGTGTCACACACCTACCTCGATGTTTGGTAGTTTTTATATAAAATAGTAAAAAAATACAAAGTTAGTTGTTACGTGACATCCCAAATATGGTAGTTTGCGTCATTTTCTCTATTAACTATTTTCGGCGGTGCTGATGAAAATCGCGTATTGGGCTTACAGATCGACTCGGATCCATTACAATCTGAAGCCGTCTCTCCGGCCACTCCATAGTTACGCACTACTACAACTCATCCGAACTGGAGTCCAATCCAAGGAACTGAGGAACCCTTTCCGGTTCGGACTTGGGACCTAGCCCAGCTACATATGTGTAGCGGTGCCTGGGCCTGTACCGTGTAGCATAGCATCGACAAGTCCGCACTGGAATCCAGCCCAGGATTTTTTTGTCGTTCCCAGGCGCGCGTGCCATCCTCGGCAGCTAATCAACCGGCATCCATGGCGCCGCCGCCATCGACATCGACCCCGCCACCGTGGTCCGAACTCCCGCAGGAGCTACTATGCCTCATCATAGACCGTCTCCCTCAATCCTCCGACGACCCCGGACGTTTCTCCGCAGTACGATCTCGGGTTCTGGAGTTTCTTCCTTTCGCCGCCGCGCACCGCGCTCACCTACGGGAGATGTGCAGGATCCGGCATTCCGCCTCAATCAACTGCGCTCGCTTTCGAGCTGTGTGTCGTTCCTGGAAAGAGGCAATGATCAGCCATGTATCGACGGCTAAGCGGTGGATACCCTGGATCGTCTTGTCAGATGGCTCCTTATTGACACCCGATGGAACCGATCCATTGTACAAGCTGCCCTCTTTGCCTGAGAACGCAAGATGCCTGGGCTCCACGGACGGGTGGCTCGCCGTCGACCGCCTCAACTCCAAGAAGCGGCATAGATACTTCTTGCACAATCCTTTCACTCGCACGACGGTACCGCTCCGCGAGCTGCGGGGTATCATCGGCAAAGTATCGAAGCTTTTCGAGGTCCGCAAGGTGCTAATGCGGACGTCGACCCCCGACGACGTCGTCGCTCTAATGACCAACAACTGGAATTACCCCATCATATTAGTCCGGCCGGGAAAAGGTATGTGGTTACCCAAGCCAAGATCGCCTCCATACGTGTATATCATCGACATTGCGTTTCTTGGAGACAAACTTTATGGCATCACCCAGGCCTTGGACCTAGTCTCCCTTGATATGGCCTTTGATGTCAACGGGGTACCTACTGTCACCGGCATCGATCGTCTCATCAAGCATCCGTCCATGGATTACAAATTCCACGTGTGGAACGACAACGAGGAAGACGGCGAGTTTGAGCGCAAAAGGGCCACGGATGATGAGGCGAATGAAGAGGATGATGACAAGCGTGCCTTGTATGAACTTAGGAGGAGAACAGGCGACAGTATGATTGTGGAGGCCATTGAATGTTGGGATGATGACGAGGTGCCCTATGAACCCAAGGACTACGTCACTGTCAAGTGGCACCTTTTGGAGTCGTGTGGAAAGCTTCTCCTCGTGAGGCGGCAAATACAAATACCGGAATATAGTATAAAGTTCACTCGCAAGGTGGAAATTTTTGAGGCCAATGTCAGCAAAGGCGAGTGGGCGCCGGTTGCTAGTGGACTCGACGGTCAGGCAATTTTCATCAGCATGCGTTTCTCCAAGTCTATTCCTGCTCGCAGGGAGGTACAAGGGGGTGCTATCTATTTTATTGACACGGGCGATATATTCAACATGACATCTCAAACTATGAGCAGGCCAATGAGAGACATTGATCACCGTTTGTCAACGTGGATATTCTCCTCGGAGCTCGTGGTGTAATAATGATTCAGATGATTTGTATAGCAATATGGGAGTAGACGTAAAGAATGTACGACGTGTCGCTATGTAATAAATTGGTTTTGCAACTTTTGTTTTGACACAAAAAAGTAGGAAAAGCCTCTACTGTGTCATTTTTCATTTATAAAGGTGGGAATATGTACATGTGAGAGTAAGAGTTTAAATGAAATGATAACAAAGTGTCCAGCCATTCCAGCATGTCTTCCTTGAGGCTTGGCTTAGCTCTATGCATAACTAGGCTAAATGATTCCTTCACTACTAGGAAAATGGCCATTCGTGGCGCATCTGAAAAAGGCATCCGTGGCGCACTAGCTGTGCGCCACTAGCCTCGCGCTATGGCTATCTCTTACCCATAGCGCACTGCCTGGTGCGCTACGGTTATCTCGAGATAGGCGTAGCGCACTACCAGGTGCACCATGGGTAGGGGTATATGGTGCGCACAGATGTGTTTTTCAAAAAATAAAAAAACACCCTCGTTTTGAATTGCAAAAGCAATCGGGTCCATGCATCGCCGCCGTCCTGTCACCTAGCCGGAGCATGGCCGTGGCCACGACCTACCACCACAGGGAGGTGCGGGAGGCCGTGACCGCTCTAGTCCTCACCGACGCCGAGGTGGTAGGAAGGGTGTGGTTGGAGAAAGGGAGGTAGGAAGAGAGGGGGGTAGGAAGAGAGGGAGGTAGGAAGAGATGGAGGAAGAGAGGGAGGAAGGGAGGCCGGTGAGGAGAAGGATGCCGCCGTCGCCCGTTGTCACTGTGAGGAGGAGGAGAAGGCCGCCGTTGCGCTGCCGTCACTGCAAGGAGAGTAGGAGGCCACCGTCACGCCGCCGTAACTGCAAAGAGAGGAGGAGGCCGGAGAAAGGATGCCGGAGCAAGGTGGCCGGAGAGAGGAGAAGTGAGAAGGAAGAAGGAGAAGGGAGAAGGGAGAAGGAAGAAGGAGAAGGAAAAGGAAAAGGAAAAGGGAGAGGGAAAAGGGGAAGGGAAAAGGGGGAAGGAAAAGGTAGGTGGGCGGGGTGGGGATTCAAATTTTGAATCCCGCCCAACTTACTCGTAGCATAAGTTGCCCTCTATTTTTTTTGTAGGAAAAAACGGTCTTTTGATCGTAACTTTTTACTCTTTTCAAATTTTGAAAATCTAAATAATCGCTAAATGACCAAAGGTCATTGCGAGCGGATGTGAAATCTCGTTCTCGTCATTTTGGTATATTATACGATTTATTTCGACATCATATGCAAAAGTTACGGCCATATTACCGTGGCATGACTTTTTTTGCAGAAAAAGTCAAAACTCATGTTTGTTAATTTTCCAAGAAACTAGACCACATTATCTACCTAAATATGAAAGGATTTTATTTATGGAAGTGTTTTTCATTTTATTTTATTTTTTGCAAAGTCTAAAAAGGCGATCCACGGGGGGGGGGGGGGGGGGGGGGAGGGAGGGGTGGAGTTGGTGCAGGCCACTTAGCCGTAGGGCACTTGGACAGAGTGCCCTACGGCTAAGTTGACCCAGAAGATGCAGCACACATACCCGTAACGCACTAGGTCAGGGTGCGCTACGGCTAAGTTTCACATCTGTAGCGCACCTTGACCTAGTGCGCTACGGGTATGTGTGCTGCGGCCACATGTGCCTTGGACCACACATAGCCGTAGGGCACCTGTGGGCAGTGCACCACGCCTATTTTACCCGTGGGGCACCACTAGCACGTGCGTCACGGATGTGTGGATTACCTATAGCCGTTTTCCTAGTAGTGCTTAAAGGATCAGAAGCATTGTCTCATATCAATCTTCTGGTCATAAAATTAATCTTGTTTCGATGGTTCCATATACTCCAGCATGCATTAATGATGACTTCCTTTGAGCACTGAAGGTTGACTCGTTTATTCCCTTCAATCAACATATCCATAAGGCTCAGATCAGGATTCCACTCCATATTTAGCTTCCATCAGAACAGTTGGCTGAAGTCATAGGTGAAAAACAGACGCAACAAGGTTTCTCTTGTATTTCCTCACAGAGAACACATGAGTTAGATTCAATGTGGAAAATTTTCATGTTGAAGAGGTCTTTGGTGTTTAACCTGTCTTGGATCAGAAGCCATAAGAAGAATTTTTTCTTTGGAAGAACGCATGATTTCCAAATCCACTAGAAAGGTTCTCATGCAATATCAGATGGACTCAGGTAATCATAAACCCTCTTGCAAGAGAAACCATTTTTCCATGGGCAGATCCATTTATCAGTTTCACCTGTGAAGCTAGTATCCTGGAGTAGTTGATGTAGTTGGTTGAATTGCTGGGAGGAAATGAGGGATGAAGGCAGGTAAAAGTGGTCATATAGGTCATTTGCATTTATTTGCACTGCTCTTAAGAGGCAGATATCTTGGTACAGGGAGAAGGAGAAAGGTGGGGGAAGGTGTCCTCCAATGGTTCATCACTCCAGCAGGCCTTCCACAATCTTACAGAGTTTCCTAACTCAACTTGTACAGAGATAAACTTAGAATAGGTATCCCAGAGTGCAAGGCAGTCTTTCCACCAAAAGGACCCATAGGGATTGGATGCTTGAGGGATTTTTCTGTTGCTATAGTGGGCTTGACAAATGAGCCGTACCCATGGAGTGTCCTTGTGATTTAAAAAATTGTGTAGGTGCTTTAGCATTAAACATACATTATGCGTTCTCAGATCTTTGACTCCTAGACCACCAGCCTTTTTTTGGTAGACAGACCTTTTCCCAGTGAACAAGACATTTCCCTCCTTTTTCAATTTCCTTGCCTACCCAGAGGAAATTTCTAGCTAAGTGTTCTACATGATCAATAAAACCCAGAGGTGTCTACATGATCAATAAAACCCAGAGGTAGTTTGAGGGAGCACATGGCATAGTTGGGTATAGCAACAATTACAGCGTTGACAAAAACCAGCCTGCCATCATAGGATAGTGTGGTGGCCATACCAGAGAGTCTCATGTCAATCCTTTCAAGGATACTGATAAGCCGATCCATTTTAGGCTTGGTAGTTCCCATAGGAAGTCCAAGATAGGTGAATGGAAGGCTTTCTCTCTTACATCCAAAGGCATCAACCAGCTCCTGGCATCTTTCATTGGTGATGTTAATTGGGACCATTGATGATTTATTGTAGTTTACATGGAGTCCAATGGACAGGGAGAATTTTCTGAGCAATTCTTTGAGATTGTGTAGTTGAGTGGGATCAGTTAGCATAATAATGAGGGTATCATCTGCATATTGAAAAATTGGATAATCAACTCCATAAGAAGAGTCCAGTGGCAGGGTGAGGGTACCATCTTGCCAGGCAACATTAACCAGGTATTGAAGTAGTTATCTAGCAATGACATATAGGAGGGGGGGGGATAATGGGTCCCCTTGTCTGACACCTCTTTTACATAAAATCTGTTTGCCAGGTACACTGTTTAGGAGCACAGAAGTGGAAGCTGATGACAGGATAAGCTTGACCTAGTTGATGAATGTGTTACCAAACCCAAGGTGTTGAAGCATCTGGATTATAGCAGAGTATTCCACTTTGTCAAAGGCCTTTTCAAAATCAAGTTTGAGAATTAAGATCTCCTTTGATTTGTGGCAAAGATGGATGTGTAGGGGTTCGTAGCATGGAAAACAAAAATTTTCTATCGCATACAAACAAACAAGCCAAGATCTATCTACTAGATTGTAGCAACGAGTCGATGGAATAACTTACCCTCGAAGATTCCAAAGTGTTTAACGAGAGCAGATTCTCGTGGATGATGTAGTCGTACTCTTCCCGATCTCAAGATCGCGTAGACGATCCTTCCGGCGCTGCGTTCCGGCAGCGCTCCCGCAGTCGGTCACACGTTCGGTACTCGATGAAGACCTTCCTCTCCCTTGTTCCAGCAGGCAGCGGAGGTTGTAGCACTCTCCTCGCGATTCCGGCAGCACAACGGCGTGGTACCGGAAGTAGAGGGGAGATCTCGCAGGGCTTCGCCTTAAGCCGGAGCGAGTATGGTGGAGTATGAGAGAGCTCCTCGGCGATCTAGGGTTTAGACACACCAAGGAGGAGAGGCTAGAGCCGGCGGCTAGGGCAAGGGGCAGCCCAAGTCGGCGGCTAGGGCAAAACCCTAGAGGGGCGGCGGCGGCTATGGTGGTAGGCGCCAAGCTAGGGTTTGAGGAGAGGTACTTGTGTGTGCTAGGAGGGAGCCCTGCCCCTCCTTATATAGGTGGAGGGGCCGGCGGCCAAGGGGAGGGAGGGGAGTCCCTCCCCAACTCGGCTTGGGTGGTGCGCCGCCGGTTGGAGGAGGGATTCCCTCCCTAACTCGGTTTCCCACTCCCCCTCCTCTTTCCAAAACTTGCCGTTTGACTTTCAAACTAGTCGTTTGACTTTTCAAACTAGGATTTGATTAATCCCTTTATTTCGAACAGCGATGACACTTAGTACATGATGCAATCATACCAACTTGATATAACACATTCATGTACCCTTCCCCTCCGGAGTGCCGGACATTCCGGAACCTTCTAGAACATTCCCGATGAAAACACCGGAATCATTCCCGAACTCCGAAACGGGACTTTCCTTATATGAATCTTATTCTCCGGACCATTGCGGATCTCCTCGTGATATCCCGGATCCCATCCGAGACTCCGAACAACATTCGGTCTCTTTCTCATAATACCATAACTACTCAAACAACGTCGAATCCTTAAGTGTGTCTCCCTACGGTTCGTGAATTATGCGGACATGATCGAGACACTTCTCCGAAAAATAACCAATAGAGGAATCTGGAAATTCATATGGCTCCCACATATTTCTACGATTACTTTGCGATCGAATGAACCACTTACATACGATACCAATTTCCCTTTGTCTCACGATAGTTTACTTATCCGAGGTTATGATCGTCGGTATCTCCGCATACCTAGTTCAACCTCGTTACCGATAAGTACTCTTTTCTCGTTCCCGTGATATGTGATCCCTTGTGAGCCAGTCACATGCTTGCAAGCTAATTGGATGACATTCCACCGAGAGGGCCCAGAGTATATCTATCCGTCATATGGATGGACAAATCCCACTCTTGATCCATGTGTCTCAACCAATACTTTCTGAACACTCAATGCCACCTTTATAGCCACCCAGTTACGGTGTGGTGTTTGATGTCATCAAAGCATCCATCCGGTAAAGGTGATATGCATGATCTCATGGTCGAAGGAATTAGGTTACTATGTATCAGAAAGCATATAGCAATTGAACTATTGAAATGACTTGATCTTTATGCTACACTTATCTGTAGGAGTATGTCCATCATATCATTCTCCTACCGATATGATCTTGTTGTTGATAACATCTCAATGTTCATGATAGGGAAACCACAATCATATATCAACCAACAAGCTAGTGATGTATAGAGGCTATACTAGGGACTTCAAATTAAGTTTACAAATCACACAAGTATTAATGTTTCCTTGTTAATACTATTATAGCATGAATGTAAACATTTATCATAAACACAAAGATATAATAATAACTACATTTATTATTGCCTCTAGGGCATATCTCCAACAGTCTCCCACTTGCACTAGAGTCATCTAATCTAGATTACATGGTAATATACCGAACACCCATGGCAGTTTGGTGTTGGTCATGTTTTGCCCTCGGGAGAGGTTTAGTCAACGGATCCGCCACATTCAGATCTGTGTGTACTTTGCAAATCTTTATATCCCCATCTTGGATATGTTCTCGAATAGCGTGAAAACGCAGCTTGATGTGCTTCAGCTTCTTGTGTGACCTTGGTTCTTGCGCATTGGCTATGTCGCCCATGTTATCACAGTAGATAGACATTGGGTCCAGCGCACTAGGAACCACACCCAGCTCTGTAATGAACTCTTTCATCCATATCGCTTCTTGTGAAGCCTCCGAAGCAGCCATGTATTCCGATTCAGTTGAAGATCTCGCCACAACGCTTTGCTTTGCACTCCTCCAGCTAACTGCTGCACCATTCAAAATAAATACGTATCCAGCTTGTGATTTAGAATCATCCGGATCGGTGTTCCAACTAGCATCGGTGTAACCATTAACAACGAGCTGTTCATCACCTCCATAAGAAAGAACCATATCCTTAGTTCTTCTCAAGGACTTAAGGATGTTTTTGACCGCTGTCCAATGATCCACTCCTGGATCACTTTGATATCTGCTAGTTAAACTAACAGCATATGCAATGTCGGGTCTTGTACATAGCATGGCATACATCAGAGATCCTATGGCTGAGGCATAGGGAGTTTTACTCATCCTTTCTCTATCTTCTGCCGATTCGGACTTGGAGTTTTACTCAAGGTCGTATTGGGCAACATGGGCAAGAACCCTTTCTTGCTATCTTCCATTCCAAACCTCTTTAGAACTTTGTCCAAATATGTACTTTGTGACAATGATATTTGGCGTTTCGATCTATCTCTATAAATCTTTATGCCTAATATGTAAGCTGCTTCGCCAAGATCCTTCATTGAAAAACTATTATTCAAATGTTCCTTGACACTATTTAGAAGGTCTACATCATTCCCAATCAACAATATGTCATCTACATATAGTATTAAGAATGCTACAGAGCTCCCACTCACTTTCTTGTAAATACAAGCTTCTCCATAAGTTTGTATAAAACCAAAACTTTTGATTACCTTATCAAAACGTTGATTCCAACTTCGGGATGCTTGCTTCAATCCATAGATGGACCGTTGAAGTTTGCATACCTTGTTAGCATCCTTAGGATCGACAAAACCTTTGGGTTGCATCATATACAACTCTTCATCAATGTCTCCATTGAGGAATGCTGTTTTGACATCCATCTGCCATATCTCATAATCATAATATGCAGCGATTGCTAACAAAATCCTCACAGACTTTAGCTTCGCTACTGGTGAGAAAGTATCATTGTAGTCAACTCCTTGAATTTGTCGAAACCCTTTTGCGACAAGTCGAGCTTTATAGACAGTAACGTTACCATCAGCATCTGTTTTCTTCTTGAAAATCCATTTGTTCTCGACAGCCTTCCGGCCATCCGGTAAGTCCACCAAAGTCCATACTTGGTTTTCATACATGGATCCAATCTCGGATTTCATGGCTTCTTGCCATTTGTTGGAATCTGGGCTCATCATCGCTTCCTCATATGTCTCGGGATCATCGATGTTATCCACCAACATGACA
This sequence comes from Avena sativa, assembly GCA_916181665.1. Taxonomy (NCBI): domain Eukaryota; kingdom Viridiplantae; phylum Streptophyta; class Magnoliopsida; order Poales; family Poaceae; genus Avena; species Avena sativa. Next base: position 5,765,988 of record OV702289.1, read on the forward strand.
CTCATAATGGAATCATACCAATCTGGAGTGGTACGAGTTCTCGTTGACCTGCGAGGCTCTGTAGCAACTTCAACCAAAGTTTCATGATCATCATCATTAGCTTCCTCTCTAATTGGTGCAGGCACCACTGGAACTTCTTCCGGTGCTGCGCTACTCGTAATTTTGAGAGAAGGTTCGACAACCTCGTCGAGTTCTACTTTCCTTCCAGTCACTTCTTTCGAGAGAAATTCCTTCTCTAGAAAGGATCCATTCTTGGCAACGAAGATTTTGCCTTCGGATCTATGATAGAAGGTATACCCAATAGTTTCCTTCGGGTATCCTATGAAGACGCATTTTTCCGCTTTGGGTTCAAGCTTGTCCGGCTGTAACTTCTTTACATAGGCTTCGCAACCCCAAACTTTAAGGAACGACAATTTAGGTTTCTTCCCAAACCATAATTCATATGGTGTCGTTTCAACGGATTTAGACGGTGCCCTATTTAAAGTGAATGCGGCTGTTTCTAATGCATAACCCCAAAATGATAGCGGTAAATCTGTAAGTGACATCATAGAACGAACCATATCTAAGAGAGTTCGATTACGACGTTCGGACACACCATTACGCTGTGGTGTTCCCGGCGGTGTCAATTGTGAAAGTATTCCGCATTTCTTTAAATGCTCGCCAAACTCGCAACTTAGATATTCACCTCCACGATAAGAACGTAGAAATTTAATCTTCTTGTTACGTTGATTCGCTACCTCACTTTGAAATTCCTTAAACTTCTCGAAAGTTTCGGACTTATGTTTCATGAAATAGATATACCCATATCTACTCAAGTCATCCGTGAAGGTAAGAACATAACGATAACCACCGCGCGATGCTACACTCATTGGACCACACACATCGGTATGTATGATTTCCAATAAGTCCGTAGCTCACTCCATCATACCAGAAAATGGAGTTTTGGTCATTTTACCCATCAGACATGCTTCGCATCTTTCAAGTGATTCGAAATCAAGTGATTCAAGAAGTCCATCGGAATGGAGTTTCTTCATACGCTTCACTCCAATGTGACCAAGACGACAGTGCCACATATAGGTCGAGTTATCGCTCGATTTCAAATGTTTAGCCTCAATGTTGTTGATATGTGTATTTCCACTATCGAGATTCAATAAGAATAGACCATCTATCAAAGGTGCATGTGCATAAAACATATTACTCATATAAATCGAACAACCATTATTCTCGGATTTAAACAAGTAACCGTCTCGCAATAAACAAGATCCCGATATAATGTTCATGCTTAACGCAGGCACCAAATAACAATTATTTAAGTATAAAACTAATCCCGATGGTAGATGAAGGGGTAGTGTGCCGACCGCGATCACATCAACCTTTGATCCGTTTCCCACGCGCATCGTCACCTCGTTCTTCGCTAGCTTCCGTTTATTCTGCAGCACCTGTTTTGAGTTACAAATATGAGCAACCGAACCAGTATCAAATACCCAGGCACTACTACGAGTACTAGTGAGATACACATCAATAACATGTATATCAGATATACCTTTCTTCTTGATGTTGCCGTTCTTCAAATCCGCTAAGTACTTTGGGCAATTCCGCTTCCAGTGACCTTCTCCCTTGCAGTAAAAGCACTCAGTTTCAGGCTTAGGTCCAGCCTTGGTCTTCTTCGTCGGCGTAGTAACTTTCTTACTACCCTTCTTGAAGTGTCCCTTTCACTTAGACTTGCCTTTCTTGAATTTGGTGGTCTTATTGACCAACAACACTTGATGCTCTTTCTTTATATCCACTTCTGCAGATTTTAGCATGGCAAAGAGTTTTGGCAACTCTTTGTTCATGTTTTGCATATTGTAGTTCATCACAAAGTTCTTGTAACTTGGTGGCAGTGATTGGAGGACACGGTAAATCCCCAAAGCATTAGGAATCACTATACCCAAGCTTTGAAGTTTGCTTGCGTGCCCAGACATCTTAAGCACATGCTCACTGACGGAGCTGCCCTCTTCCATCTTGCAGTTAAAGAACTTTTCAGAAGCCTCATAGCTTTCAATTGCCGCATGAGTCTCAAAGATCAATTTGAGATCCTCGACAATATCATATGGGTCTGAATTCTCAAACCTTTTCTAAAGCTCCGGTTCTAAACCATACAAGATAGCACACTGAACTATGGAGTACTGATTCTTCCGAGCGAGGTAAACATTCTTTACTTCATCGGTAGCTTCAGCTGCAGGCGGGTCACCCAGCGGTGCATCCAGCACATAGGTCAAATTACCAGCTGCGAGGACAATCCTCAAATTGCGGAACCAATCCGCGAAGTTGCTTCCATTGTCTTTCAACTTTTCTTTCTCTAGGAACACATTAAAATTGATGGTAGGGGCTGCCATTGATCTACAACATATTTGCAATAGTTTTAGACTAAGTTTATGACAAATTGAGTTCAAATTAATAAATTAATCTAGGTGAACTCCCACTCAAAACAATATCCCTCACATTGTTTTAGTGATCACACGAACCAAATCCACCACATCAACACCGATCATCACGAGAGTTGATATAGTTTCAATGGCGAACAATCAACATGTTCATCATATCTACTATATGATTCATGCTTTACCTTTCAGTGATCCGTGTTCCGAGACCATGTCTGTACATGCTAGGCTCGTCAAGATCAAACCTTAGTTTCCGCATGAGCAAATCTGGCTTGCTCACGTTGTATACACTTGCAGAATCTAACACACCCGATCATCACGTGGTGCTTCGAAACAACAAGCTTTAGCAACGGTGCTAACTAAGGGTGAACACTTTATGACTTGAAATTCATGTGCATGAGGGATCATCTTATAATGCTACCGTCGTCTACTAAGCAATACAAGATGCATAAAGGATTAACATCACATGCAATTCAAAATATGTGATATGATATGGCCTTTCTTCTTTGTGCTTCCAATCTCCATCTTCAAGCACGAACATGATCTCCATCATCACCGGCATTGCATCAAGGTCAATGACGCTTCTCCATGGTTGTCGTCCACCGGCTTCAACTATTACAACTACTTTGAATAGATACGCGGGTCTTAACATAAATTAAAGACAACCATATGGCTCCTGCCGGTTGCCAACTTACAATAAGGAACATTGCATACATCAAATATAATCACAATCATAGCCATATCACATCACTGCACACCCCTGCAAAACAAAGTTAGACGCCTCTACTTTCTTTGCATATTTTACGTGGTTTGGGGCTGTCAATAAGTGTCGTTCTAACTTACGAACATGAACCACAACATTGATACTAGTATTGTTAATCACCCGTTGTAAATTGGATCTTAACTATGCTAGGAGAAACAGGCACCCGCAAAGCCACTTATGCAATACAAGTTGCATGTCAAGCGTGGAGCAAGTCTCATGAACGATGTCATGTAAGGTTAGCCCGGGCCGCTTCATCCCAACATATCGCAAGATGCAAAGTACACAAGAAGCAATCGACAATAAAAGCATCAACGCCCACAATGACCATTGTGTTCTACTCGTGCAACAGATCTACATATAGACACGGCTCTGATACCACTGTACGGGTTCGTAGCATGGAAAACAAAAATTTTCTATCGCATACAAACAAACAAGCCAAGATCTATCTACTAGATTGTAGCAAAGAGTCGATGGAATAACTTACCCTCGAAGATTCCAAAGTGTTTAACGAGAGCAGATTCTCGTGGATGATGTAGTCATACTCTTTCCGATCTCAAGATCACGTAGACGATCCTTCCGGCGTTGCGTTCCGGCAGCGCTCCCGCAGTCGGTCACACGTTCGGTACTCGATGAAGACCTTCCTCTCCCTTGTTCCAGCAGGCAGCGGAGGTTGTAGCACTCTCCTCGCGATTCCGGCAGCACAACGGCGTGGTACCGGAAGTAGAGGGGAGATCTCGCAGGGCTTCGCCTTAAGCCAGAGCGAGTATGGTGGAGTATGAGAGAGCTCCTCGGCGATCTAGGGTTTAGACACACCAAGGAGGAGAGGCTAGAGCCGGCGGCTAGGGCAAGGGGCAGCCCAAGTCGGCGGCTAGGGCAAAACCCTAGAGGGGCGGCGACGGCTATGGTGGTAGGCGCCAAGCTAGGGTTTGAGGAGAGGTACTTGTGTGTGCTAGGAGGGAGCCCTGCCCCTCCTTATATAGGTGGAGGGGCCGGAGGCCAAGGGGAGGGAGGGGAGTCCCTCCCCAACTCGGTTGGGTGGTGCGCCTCCGGTTGGAGGAGGGATTCCCTCCCCAACTCGGTTTCCCACTCCTCCTCCTCTTTTCGAAACTTGCCGTTTGACTTTCAAACTAGCCGTTTGACTTTTCAAACTAGGATTTGATTAATCCCTTTATTTCGAACAGCGATGACACTTAGTACATGATGCAATCATACCAACTTGATATAACACATTCATGTACCCTTCCCCTCCGGAGTGCCGGACATTCCGGAACCTTCTAGAACATTCCCAATGAAAACACCGGAATCATTCCCGAACTCCGAAACGGGACTTCCCTTATATGAATCTTATTCTCCGAACCATTCCGGATCTCCTCGTGATATCCCGGATCCCATCCGAGACTCCAAACAACATTCGGTCTCTTTCTCATAATACCATAACTACTCAAACAACGTCGAATCCTTAAGTGTGTCTCCCTACGGTTCGTGAATTATGCGGACATGATCGAGACACTTCTCCGAACAATAACCAATAGAGGAATCTGGAAATTCATATGGCTCCCACATATTTCTACGATTACTTTGCGATCGAATGAACCACTTACATACGATACCAATTTCCCTTTGTCTCACGATAGTTTACTTATCCGAGGTTATGATCGTCGGTATCTCCGCATACCTAGTTCAACCTCGTTACCGATAAGTACTCTTTTCTCGTTCCCGTGATATGTGATCCCTTGTGAGCCAGTCACATGCTTGCAAGCTAATTGGATGACATTCCACCGAGAGGGCCCAGAGTATATCTATCCGTCATATGGATGGACAAATCCCACTCTTGATCCATGTGTCTCAACCAATACTTTCTGAACACTCAATGCCACCTTTATAGCCACCCAGTTACGGTGTGGTGTTTGATGTCATCAAAGCATCCATCCGGTAAAGGTGATATGCATGATCTCATGGTCGAAGGAATTAGGTTACTATGTATCAGAAAGCATATAGCAATTGAACTATTGAAATGACTTGATCTTTATGCTACGCTTATCTATAGGAGTATGTCCATCATATCATTCTCCTAACGATATGATCTTGTTGTTGATAACATCTCAATGTTCATGATAGGGAAACCACAATCATATATCAACCAACAAGCTAGTGATGTATAGAGGCTATACTAGGGACTTCAAATTAAGTTTATAAATCACACAAGTATTAATGTTTCCTTGTTAATACTATTATAGCATGAATGTAAACATTTATCATAAACACAAAGATATAATAATAACTACATTTATTATTGCCTCTAGGGCATATCTCCAACAGGATGTACTCAAAATACCATGCCAAGCAGTCATGTATAGTTTTGGTTTTAATAAAGACATATTGATTTTTATGGATCATGGGAATGATGATTTTCTGCAACCTGTTTGGTAGCAGTTTGGTAAGGAATTTTAGGGCCAAGCTGACCAGTGAGATTGGCCTATAATCTGACATAGTTGTGGGGTTTGAGTGTTTAGGGATTAAAGTAATAAAAGCAGTGTTGATGCTTTTGATATCAAGATTGTCATTATAGAAATCCAGGCATAATATGTAGAAACTCTCCTTAACCGTTGGCCAACATTTCTTGATGAAAGCACCATTGAAACCATCAGGCCCAGGCGATTTGTCTTGTGGCATGTGTTTTAGAATATTATCAATTTCCTCAGTGCTGAAAGGTTCTTCAAGGCTAAGGAAGTCCACATGTGTAATAGGTTAAATCCGTGTTTGGAGATCAAACTACATGGTGGCATTATCAGAGTGCCCAATTTTGTCTTTGAAAGATTCACTAGTAGGAAAACGGCTATAGGTAATCCACACTTCTGTGGCGCACTTGCTAGTGGTGCCTCACGGATAAAATAGGCGTGGCGCACTGCCCACAGGTGTCCTACGGCTAACTGCCATAAGCGTGACACACATGGGGGTGGTACGCCACGGCTATGTGTGGACCAGGGCACAGGTGGCCGCAACACACATACCCGTAGCGCACTAGGTCAAGGTGCGCTACGGATGTGTCACTTAGCCGTAGCGCACTTTGACATAGTGCGCTATTGGCATGTGTGCAGCAGCAGCAGCTGGGTCAACTTAGCCGTAGGGAACTCTGCCCTAGTGCCCTACGGCTAAGTGGCCTGCACCAACTCCACCCCCCACCCCCTCCCCCCGTGGATCGCTTTTTTAGGTTTTGCAAAAATAAAAGAAAATGATAAACACTTCCAAAAATATAATCCTTTCATATTTAGGTAGGTAATATGGTATAGTTTGTAGGAAAATTAACTAACAATAATTTTGTTTTTTTCTGCAAAAAAAGTCATGCCACGGTAAAATGGCCGTAACTTTTGCATACGATATCGAAAAAATCGTATAATATACCAAAATGACGAGAACGAGATTTCGCATATGCTCGCAATGACCAGTCGTTTGGCAATTTTTTAGATTTTCAAAATTCGAAAAGAGTAAATATTACGGTCAAATGACCGTTTTTTCCCGCAGAAAAAAAGAGGGCAACTTACCCGTAGAACACCACCACCTAGTGCGCTACGAGTAAGTTGGGAGGGATTCAAAATTTGAATCCCCACCCCGCCCACCTACCCCTCTTCTCTTCCCCCTCTTCTCCTTTTCATTCTCCTCCCTCCTCCTTTTCTTTCTCTCTTCTCCTCCTCCTCCTTCCCCTTCTCCTCTCTCTGGACTCCTCTCCTTGCACTGACTGACGATGGCGACGGTGGACTTCTCCTCCTCCTCCTTGCTCCGACATCCTCCTCTCCTTGTAGCGTCGGTGGCCTTCTCCTCATGACGAGCGACGACAAGCGACGACGACCTCCTTCTCGTTGCGGCCTCCTCCTTGAAGTCACGACGAGCGGCGATGACGACCTCCTTCTCCTTGCGGCGACCTCCTCCCTTCTCCAGCCACACCTCCTTCTCTGTAACTACCTCGGTGAATTACGCTCCTAGTTACAAGCCTGGATGAGCGGAAATGGTTAAAATAGTACGGTGGGGCCCAAATGCCACTCACAGGTAGACCTTTCGGCCGTCCTAACCATTTCCAAACATCGGGACAAGAACGGGCGGCGTAATCGGCAGGCGAAGGGATCAACTACATACACAAATGAGTATGTATGCAAGCCACCATACAACAGTCCTCAGAGCCATTCCATCTAAAAGAAATAGAAATATTGCAACGCCATACGGCAAGATCCAAATGTCCTAGATAGATATAATAGTTTAGGATATCTCCTCATACATCAAACATCAGAGTATCAGGCGGAAGCGGCAAACAAGATCCGAGTACGGATAAGAAGCAAATCGGCATAAGATGCCCCATAATAAACACATCCCGCCCACAGATCTCACGGATCCCCGTTCCCGGAATCTCTACACCGAATGATCGTTGCCCACATCGTCCGTCTCCTCCACCCAGTATCCATCTTGTGAGTGTACCTGTTCATCTGAATCAAATAATTTATCGTGTGAGACCCTAGGGGTACTCAGCAAGTCTTTATGCCTCTAAAGGGGACACAACCTGGGTGACGCGATTGCAGCAAAAGATAATACCTAACAATTCTATAGATACTCGCTAACCATCCGCCTAACCAAAGATAGACGGATGTCCGGGAATTAATAACAACAGTTATAACAGTAATATTAATAGATCCATCCTCCTCCTCGCTTACCAACGAGGAAGCGGACGAACAACCCCCCCATCCGTTGGCAGTTTTATTATCCATTCCATGAGTGTTGCACTATTTACTAGTTAGGTACTTAGTCAAATTAAAAGCGGTACTTTAGTTATACTTGTCTATGATCGAGAAACTGTGCTCCAAGTCGTCCATAACCGCGGACACGGCTTTCAGAAAGTTTTACCCTGCAGGGGTGCACAAATAGCAACACACACTCGATCAACCTCGGAAAAACCAAATCAAAACCCAACGAGGCATTCACGACAAAGCGATCACAGGATTCAGAAATATTTCAGGGGGCCACCCCATTAAGCTACCCGCAACGAAGTTAGCCGACTCCGAGACGGACTCAAGGTTTGCGTCAGTGGCTGTAAACGACTGGGAACCCGAAAACGTGACTGGGCTTGTCGATACTGCGAAAACACTCCGCTTCCAAAACAGTACAGGTGCTCCTCGCACAAACTTAAATAAAGCAGTAAAGCATGGCATAAGTACAGAATAGTAATAAAGCCCCAAACTACTTTGTGGCCCCAAGAAATAAGAATGAATCAAGCTCTGGCTCAGGGGGGTCCCATAAGCCTCCCGGATGTGGATAGCGTGAATATTCAAGGAACAGGAATCAAGTACTCGGGGTCCTACAGGACACAAGTGAGCATGAAAAACCAAATAGCAGATATTGCTCACCGGTGCCACTTTCATTAGTTATCCCATTACTACTCAGGTTAAGTTGTATAGGTACCTCGTTATCCATCAGACACTCACATACCCTACACATGCTGTTCTACGACCCGCATGGCTCAAACAACTCCTGTAGTAATGGCTCATGGGATGGAGGAACAAGCTTCGGTGGGGTTTAAAAGTAAAGGCTATGCAGTACTTGGGATTCAGTTTAATGCGATCGCGACTCAATGATGCAAGAATAAGATAGAGGCAATAGGTACTATATGTATGCAAGCATGTGGTAGTGCTTGCCTGGCAGCTCAGTTGAAGCGAGAGAAGGATCTGGGTAGTGCTCCTGGGTTTCTTGATATATCCCCTGCTCAGCGTCTATTCGAAGAAGAACCAAACAAACAAGGGCCAACATAAATAAAGTGCACAAGCATATGAATAAAATGCGACAAGCAAACAATCATGCCATGATGAATGATGCACAATTTGCATGGCAATAAAGTAGCATGGCATGGGTGAGGTGTGGAATACAAGAAATAAACATTTTATGGGGTTTTAATCATATTTCATACTCAAATAAGTTGCTGTATACTTTATACTTATATGATGCATGCTGCAATTCAGAACATGGAATACATAAACAGAAAGGTCTCGTCGAGCTAATCATTTTAGACATATTATTTGTCAAATTTGGAGTTATAAAACAAAAGTTATTAATTAATTAAGGCAAAAGGGCATTTTATTGTAATTTTAATCAACTTGAACTTTTAAGTGTTCAAAATATATTTTGGATGGAAGATTTGAATTCCTCACATTTTTCTGATCTAAAAACATATATTATATGTATTATTTGGGTTTATAATTTAAAAGTTATTTAAGACAGAAATTAAATGATTTATAAAAACATTTTCTGAAATTGTTTTATTTAAAACAGAAATCATACAGACTTTTTTGTACTCAGAGGATCTTAGCCCGTGTCACTGACGCGCGGGTCCAGCGCTGACTCAGCAGCATCCGGCGTGGCGGGGACAGAACCGGACTTTTCTTACCGCGCGTCTGTCTAGCCCGCGAGACCGATAGATGGGACCGGTCGATCCACGGGGCCACTCACGCGCACGGCCAGCCGACAGCTGACACGTGGGTGATCCAGGGCGTGCGGGTTGAGGCTGGAAGAACTAAGGGGCTTATCCGAAAAACGAACGGAGAGGCTGACAGGTGGGCTTCCGGGGACGGCGGGTTCAGGCGGGAAAAAGGGCAGGGGCTCCAGCGCAAAAAGGCCAGCGGCTGCTGCTGACTCTGACGGACGCGGTGCTGCCGGCGGCGAAAGACTGGCCGTCTTCCGGCGACGATGGCGACGCGTACGCTGGACGAAACGCGTCGCCCCAAAAACGAAAAACGAAGAGGGTACTGGAATCTACAACTTTTGTTCAGAGAGCATCATCGGAGGAGGGCTACAGCGCGCGGGGCACGGCGGAGAAAAGAGGGGGACGAACGCTGCTGCAGCTGCTGCTGTCGGCCAGAGCGCGACGCGCAGCGGTGGCGGCGCACGGAGGCCGCTCGACGGAACGAACTAGAGGTGCAGGGCATGAAGAGGAAGGAGAGGATGTCAGGGTCGTTCGGGTGCTCACCAGGAGGTGGTTGGTGCGGTCGGATCGGGCAGAGGAGCAGCGGACCGACAACGAGGCTGGCAGTCCGGCGATCTAGGGTTTCGGCTAGCGGTGATGGTCCTGGGGCTTCTGGTCCTCCTCCTCCTCGCTGGTACGTACAGGACGAAGCAGGGGAGGGTCCTCGGTCTCCCTCGACACCCAGAACACCTCGCCACCGGCTGCAGGAGGGGGGAACGGTGGAGACCGACGGTGGCCGGCGATGGGGTAGCTGGTGGCGGTGGAGAAGAAAGGGAGGAGAGGAGGCAGGCTCGGGCGGATCTGGAAGAGGCAGAGGAGAGCCGGGAGATGGTGGTAGATAGTAGAGAGGGAGAGGGAGGTGCCGTGCGGGAGTGGACGGTGGAAAAGGTGGCTCGGCCACCTTTTCTCCTCCTCCTTCACGTGCTCGGGTGGGGCTCGGCCAGGGCAGGGCAGGGCAAGGAGAGATCTAGAGAGAGAGAGGGGGTAGGCTCGGGTGTAGCAAGGGTTGGAGCTAGGGTTTGGAGAGAGGGGGTATGGCTCGGGTTAGGGTTTGGTTTGGGTGGTAGCTAGGTGGGCCAGGGTGGCCAGGTGGGGCCAGGAAGGTAGAGAGAAGAGAGAGGCCGAGAGAGAGGATGAGAGCTAGAGAGGCTCGGTTTAGGTTAGATGGGGGTGTGGTTTAGAGAGAAAGGTAACGAGAGAGGAGAGAGAGAGATGAGGTAGGGTGGTGATAGAGGATTGGGTGATGGGTTTCCTTTTGGGCAAGCTCAAGCAAGAACAAAACAAGATCAAACAAGAGCTAGCCCACAAAGAGGAAGAGGTAAAAGGTGGTGATGGGGTTTAAGCAAGATTAACTAAGACCAAGCCAAAAGGAGGGAGAGAGAGGTGAGAGATGAGCTGGTTCACCCAAAAAAATCCAAATAAAGCAAAGGAGGACAAAGTTGGAGATGGTTGCATGGCCCATGCAAAATATTGATGCTAGGTTTCATCTTGTGAAAACAAAATAAATATCCATAGCATTTATACATATGCATTCCAAAAATAGGGAATAAGCCAAGCTAAAAGAAGTGAAAGGATGCCCCATGTGGAGTAGATGGAGATGACCATATTTGAATAAAAATGGGACTTGCTAGTGTGTATGTGCCACTAGGTATTTAGTAAGCCCAAAAATATCCCAACATGATAATAACCCCAAAACAACACATATGGAAGCTAGGCAAAGGTTCCACTCACAAGGCATGCAAAGGTGGCCATGTGGCTCTCATAAACCAATAATGTGGAAACAATATGGTGCATATATGAGAGCATGTGGAGATAGAATTGGATCCATCCCAACCCACATGAGCTAGAGGTAAAACCAAATAAGTTGCAATGCTCATATATGGTGGAATGGTGGGATGATGGGGTGATGACAAGAAAGGTGGTGGAGTTAATAAAAGATATGCCCCCAACTCAACTTGGGCATTTAAAACAATATATCAAGAACCAAATATAATATCAAGAAGCAATTACAATTTACAATGCATATGAGAGAAGAACCAAACCAAAAAGGGTTTCATATGATGCTCAAATGCAAGGTGGCATGATGACATGAGCATGATATAATGATGATGCAACAATTTTATATATGAAGTAGCCATTATATTACTAGACCAAGTAGCATTACAATTGTTAGACAATTGGGATGCTACAACTCTCCCCCACTAAACAGGAATCTCGCCCCGAGATTCTAGGAAGAAGAAGAAGACACAAAGAGGGTAGGATAGTTGGCACGGAGCTCATCTTCACGTTCCCAAGTGGCTTCATCAACGGAATGGTGCGACCACTGCACCTTGCAGAACTTGATGGACTTGTTGCGAGTCCTTCTTTCTGCGATCTCAAGGATTTTTGTGGGGTGTTCTTGATAAGACAGGTCTTCTTGGAGATTGATAAGCTCATGATCCACGGTCCTGCCGGGATCCTTGAAGCACTTCTTGAGTTGAGAGATGTGGAAAACATCATGAACCTTGAGTTTTTCCGGGAGCTTAAGAGCATAAGCAACTTCTCCTCTTCTTCCACGAATTTTGAAAGGACCGATGTATCTAGGAGCCAGCTTTCCTTTGATACCAAAACGGTGCGTGCCTCTCATGGGAGTGACACGAAGGTAAACGAGATCACCAGGGACATACTCCATGTCCGTGTGCTTTCTGTCATAATTGCTCTTCTGGCGACTTTGAGCAATCTTCAGATTTTCAAGAATGATGTGCACCTTCTCCTCCGCTTGAGTTACGATGTCAGGGCCAAACAATATTCTTTCTCCTGCACCCGACCAACCAATCGGAGTTCTGCGTTTGCGGCCATAGAGAGCCTCAAATGGTGCCATCTTTAGGCTTTTCTGGAAGCTGTTGTTGTAAGAGAATTCAGCATAAGGAAGACATTCTTCCCACTTCATGCCAAAAGAGATGACGCAAGCACGAAGCATATCTTCCAGAATCTGATTGATCCTTTCAACTTGTCCTTGCGACTGAGGGTGGTAAGCTGTGCTGAAGTTCAACTTTGTTCCCAAAGCATTTTGGAAACTTTCCCAGAACTTGGAAGTGAAGATGCTTCCACGGTCTGAACTGATCTCAAGCGGAACCCCATACAGAGAGACAATTCTGTTGATATAGAGCTCAGCCAACTGAATTGCAGAAATTGTTTCCTTGACGGGGAAGAAGTGAGCCACTTTAGAAAGCCTGTCAATGACAACAAAGATTGCATTGTTGCCCTTCTGCGACCTTGGAAAACCAGTGATGAAGTCCATCTCTACTTTCTCCCATTTCCATTCCGGGGGTTTCAATGGCTGTAGAAGACCGGAAGGTTTCTGATGGACAGCTTTAACTCTACGGCAGACATCACACTCCGAGACATACTTGGCACAATATCGTTTCAAACCCGGCCACCAATATTGTGTTTTCAAGTCCATGTACATCTTTGTGCTGCCGGGGTGGATAGAAAGAACAAAATCATGCGCCTCCTTGAGAACTTGCTCTCTCAAACCCGGGTAGTTCGGAACAAACATCCAGTGTTCAAATAAAAGCGTGCCTTGATCATCGACGTGGAAGGACTCATACTTCGGAAGCTGAAGTCTGGAGATGATCTTTTTGGTGTGCGGATCACCAAGCTGAAAGGAGCGAACCTTTTCTTCCAAGAGAGGAGTAGCCAGAAGGTTCAGGAGATACCCTTGTTCCACAATTTCAAGGTTGAGCTGACGGAATTCCTCGCACAAGAGAGGCTGTTGTTCTTCCATCATGAGGTTGTTGACATAAGCTTTGCGGCTGAGAGCATCGGCCATGACATTAGCTTTGCCCGGAGTGTAGTTGATGGTCAAATCGAAGTCATTGATTGCTTCAATCCACCTCCTCTGCCGAAGGTTGAGATCAGGCTGAGTGAAGATATATTTCAGACTCTTGTGATCAGAAAAGATTTCACAACGGTTGCCCAGCAAGTAATGCCTCCATAATTTCAAAGCAAAAACAACTGCTGCGATTTCGAGGTCATGTGTAGGATAGTTGATCTCATGCGTCTTCAACTGTCGAGAGGCATAAGCAACAACTTGTTTTCTTGCATAAGGACCGCACCCAATCCTTGTAAAGAGGCGTCACAGAATATCTGGAAAGGCTTAGATGTATCCGGAGGAACCAAGACTGGTGTGGAAGTGAGCTTCTCTTTGAGTGTCTCAAAGCTTTCTTGACATGCAGGAGTCCAAAGGTATTTCTTGCCTTTCTTGAGGAGATCGGTAAGAGGCTTCGCTATCTTTGAAAAGTTCTGAATGAAGCGACGGCAATAACTAGCCAAACCAAGGAAACTCCGCACTTCTTTGACATTTACAGGAGGAAGCCAGTCAACAATTGTCTTCATAGTTTCCGGGTTGACGGCAATGCCCTTGGCAGAGATGACGTGACCAAGATAGGTTACTTGAGGCAGCCAAAACTCACACTTGGAGAACTTTGCATACAGGCGGTTCTCACGAAGCTTGTTTAGGACACACCGAAGGTGTTCTTCATGTTCTTCCTTTGACTTAGAATAGACTAGGATGTCATCCAGATAGACCACAACGAACTTATCAAGATACTCCATGAAAACCGAGTTCATGAGCCTCGAGAAGGTGGCAGGTGCGTTGGTGAGACCGAAAGACATGACCGTGTACTCATACAGGCCATAGCGGGTGGTGAAAGCTGTTTTAGGAACATCTTCCTTGCGAATCTTGATTTGATGATAACCACTTCTCAAGTCAAGCTTGGAGAATACCACAGCTCCAGCTAGCTGATCGAAGAGATCATTAATCCGCGGAAGGGGATATTTATTCTTGATGGTTTTAGCATTGAGAGCCCGATAGTCAACACAAAGTCTATCAGTCCTGTCTCGCTTCTTCACAAAGAGGGTTGGGCTACCCCACGAAGAAGTACTGTGTTGAATGAAACCCAACTTCTCTTGTTCATCAAGCTGTCGTTTGAGTTCAGCCAACTCAGCAGGACCCATTTTATAAGGCCGCTTGGAGATAGGAGCGGTTCCAGGTTCAAGCTCAATTACAAACTCAACCTCACGATCCGGAGGCATACCTGGCAACTCTTCAGGAAAGACATCTGGGAACTCACAGACCACCGGAATGCTCTGAATAGCTTCCATAGCATCATCATTCAGAGCCGCCAAAGAGAAAAGCTGGATAGCAGGAGTCAGACTTGGAGAATAGACTATATGGCCTTCAGGAATCTTCAGAGAAACCGAGCGTTCAGCACAATCAATCATAGCTGCATTTGCCGTCAACCAATCCATGCCCAAGATGACATCAATGTCAGAATTGCCCAGAACAATTAAGGACACCGAGAACGAAGAGCCACCAATATCAATTTGATTGCCATGGCTGATTTTAGAAGCTGCCATCTTTGCTCCAGGAGAAAGGACCATTAACCGCTTAAGGAGAGGATCCAACGCTAACTCATTTTCATTTGCAAACTTGTGAGAAACAAATGAATGCGATGCACCAGAATCAAACAAAACTCGTGCAGGGACTGAGTTAACGGATAGCATACCCATCACAACTCCAGGTGCATGCTCAGCTTGAGCGGCGTTGACACAGTTGGCACGAGCAACAGTAGACCCGGGCTTGGTGTTGATGTTGAGAGCCCGAGGTGGTGGTGCACGAACCGTAGGAGAGCTTGCCGCATATCTTGGGGGTGGTGGAGGAAGAGCTTTGTTTTTCATCAGACAGTTCCAGTTTTGATGCCCAGTGTCTCCACAAGTGTAACAAGCACCAGGTGGACGTGGAGCAACGTAGCCAGGGACTCCGCCAGGCGCTCCAGGGTAGTGGTGGTTGTAGCCCCTGGGAGCAGCAGTGAGGAAGTTTGGTGGCCTTGCCGCGTAGCTTGAAGGTCTTGGTGGAGCCGGGAGCGACGGTGGGGTGTTAGGAACCTAGACACGACGCTTAGAAGGAGTTGACATAGCTGAAGATCTTGCTGCATCGCGGTTGTGTTTCTTTGACTCCTCAAACACTTGTCTACTTGCTTCTTCCTGCAGAGCTATATGCTGAAGTTGCAGAAAAGACGCCGGCCTTGCATGTGTGATTGCATATTTAATCGATGCATTGAGCCCTTGCCGGAACCTCTTTTGCTTCTTCTTGTCATCAGAGATCTCATCGCCACCATAACGAGAAAGGTTCATGAAGTTCCTGATGTAGGTATTGACATTATCATTGCCCTGCTTGAGGTTGAGAAACACTTCCTTCATCCTCTCCATGACAATTTCTGACAGATACTGCTCTTTGAAAGCTTCAGTGAACTGTCCCCAAGTAGGCTGAAAACCAATGCAGTTTGCCTTTAGGTAATTCTCCCACCAGAAAGCTGCATCTCCCTTCAGTAGGTGAGTGGCACACTTTACCCATTCTTGCTCAGGAACATCAGCAGTCATCAGTAGCCTTGACATCTCACGCAACCAATCATCAGCATCAAGTGGTTGATCGGACACATCAAATTGGCGTGGGTTGAACTTCAGGAAGCTTTTGATGTCTCCTCGCTTGGGAGGTGGAGGTAGCGGAGCAAACTCGTTCCTCCTGACACTTTCTTCCAAACGCTGCTGGTTCTGCTGCATTGCTGCCAAGGCATTGGCGATGCTTGACAACGCGGCCCCCAGTTCAGGTGGTATGTCCTCCTCAGAACGGCGTGGTGGTGCCATCCTGTGATTGAATTATAAAACACAAGTCAGTACTATAATGGAGAATAATAATAATCCAAAATAGTACCAAGATGGAATTAACCAAGATTAAAGGATACAATTTACTAAGATGATATTAAAATATCAGCAAAGTTCAAAGCACCTAGAAGATATTAAGCATATCGCACATGACTGAAAAGGAGTGTGGTACACAACTATCAAAGAAAAATTTTCTGCAAATTTCGGCATTAAAATACCAATAGATGCGCAAAATCACTTAACGAATCGAGATTAGTGACTCTACTGATTCAATATACAAGAGCGAATGATAAAAGTAGTGGTATGGTCGCGACTCCATCCCACACTCAAATCATTACTCCGCACATGAATAAGTAGAACACGTATCCCAACACCTTCTTCTCAAGATGAACCTAAAGATTAGTAACTACGGAAACGAACACCCCAAACAAGATAACGTCGGATAACAAAGAGTAAGACAGATCGCGGCGGTATACAACGAATCAGATAGATCGCGTCGGTTTGCCAAAGCCTGTCGGTATGGAATGTACCAACAGTTGATAACCAAAAGGCCGATTGTGATAACAACTTGGATGCAACAGATAGACAAGGAATTACACAGACACACACACACACAACCTATGGTACTACGGAAACCCAGAACACGTGAATCCTAGTTTGAACTTTTAAGAAGAGGATTGAAAACGTTACACTTCCTTACCAGAAAAGGGTGGGTGGGTGGGTAAGAAGAAAAGTGGAAGCAGTCCTACTCTCGCGTTTTGTTTTTCCCTAGTATACATAGCTACCAAAAATATTTGCTAGACTGACAACGACCATTTGGCTGAGACCCTGAAGGGCGGGATGGCTCTGATACCAATTGTAACTACCTCGGTGAATTACGCTCCTAGTTACAAGCCTGGATGAGCGGAAATGGTTAAAATAGTACGGTGGGGCCCAAATGCCACTCACAGGTAGACCTTTCGGCCGTCCTAACCATTTCCAAACATCAGGACAAGAACGGGCGACGTAATCGGCAGGCGAAGGGATCAACTACATACACAAATGAGTATGTATGCAAGCCACCATACAACAGTCCTCAGAGCCATTCCATCTAAAAGAAATAGAAATATTGCAACGCCATACGGCAAGATCCAAATGTCCTAGATAGATATAATAGTTTAGGATATCTCCTCATACATCAAACATCAGAGTATCAGGTGGAAGCGGCAAACAAGATCCGAGTACGGATAAGAAGCAAATCGGCATAAGATGCCCCATAATAAACACATCCCGCCCACAGATCTCACGGATCCCCGTTCCCGGAATCTCTACACCGAATGATCGTTGCCCACATCGTCCGTCTCCTCCACCCAGTATCCATCTTGTGAGTGTACCTGTTCATCTGAATCAAATAATTTATCGTGTGAGACCCTAGGGGTACTCAGCAAGTCTTTATGCCTCTAAAGGGGACACAACCTGGGTGACGCGATTGCAGCAAAAGATAATACCTAACAATTCTATAGATACTCGCTAACCATCCGCCTAACCAAAGATAGACGGATGTCCGGGAATTAATAACAACAGTTATAACAGTAATATTAACAGATCCATCCTCCTCCTCGCTTACCAACGAGGAAGCGGACGAACAACCCCCCCCATCCGTTGGCAGTTTTATTATCCATTCCATGAGTGTTGCACTATTTACTAGTCAGGTACTTAGTCAAATTAAAAGCGGTACTTTAGTTATACTTGTCTATGATCGAGAAACTGTGCTCCAAGTCGTCCATAACCACGGACACGGCTTTCAGAAAGTTTTACCCTGCAGGGGTGCACAAATAGCAACACACACTCGATCAACCTCGGAAAAACCAAATCAAAACCCAACGAGGCATTCACGACAAAGCGATCACAGGATTCAGAAATATTTCAGGGGGCCACCCCATTAAGCTACCCGCAACGAAGTTAGCCGACTCCGAGACGGACTCGAGGTTTGCGTCAGTGGCTGTAAACGACTGGGAACCCGAAAACGTGACTGGGCTTGTCGATACTGCGAAAACACTCCGCTTCCAAAACAGTACAGGTGCTCCTCGCACAAACTTAAATAAAGCAGTAAAGCATGGCATAAGTACAGAATAGTAATAAAGTCCCAAACTACTTTGTGGCCCCAAGAAATAAGAATGAATCAAGCTCTGGCTCAGGGGGGTCCCATAAGCCTCCCGGATGTGGCTAGCGTGAATATTCAAGGAACAGGAATCAAGTACTCGGGGTCCTACGGGACACAAGTGAGCATGAAAAACCAAATAGCAGATATTGCTCACCGGTGCCACTTTCATTAGTTATCCCATTACTACTCAGGTTAAGTTGTATAGGTACCTCGTTATCCATCAGACACTCACATACCCTACACATGCTGTTCTACGACCCGCATGGCTCAAACAACTCCTGTAATAATGGCTCATGGGATGGAGGAACAAGCTTCGGTGGGGTTTAAAAGTAAAGGCTATGCAGTACTTGGGATTCAGTTTAATGCGATCGCGACTCAATGATGCAAGAATAAGATAGAGGCAATAGGTACTATATGTATGCAAGCATGTGGTAGTGCTTGCCTGGCAGCTCAGTTGAAGCGAGAGAAGGATCTGGGTAGTGCTCCTGGGTTTCTTGATATATCCCCTGCTCAGCGTCTATTCGAAGAAGAACCAAACAAACAAGGGCCAACATAAATAAAGTGCACAAGAATATGAATAAAATGCGACAAGCAAACAATCATGCCATGATGAATGATGCACAATTTGCATGGCAATAAAGTAGCATGGCATGGGTGAGGTGTGGAATACAAGAAATAAACATTTTATGGGGTTTTAATCATATTTCATACTCAAATAAGTTGCTGTATACTTTATACTTATATGATGCATGCTGCAATTCAGAACATGGAATGCATAAACAGAAAGGTCTCGTCGAGCTAATCATTTTAGACATATTTTGTCAAATTTGGAGTTATAAAACAAAAGTTATTAATTAATTAAGGCAAAAGGGCATTTTATTGTAATTTTAATCAACTTGAACTTTTAAGTGTTCAAAATATATTTTGGATGGAAGATTTGAATTCCTCACATTTTTCTGATCTAAAAACATATATTATATGTATTATTTGGGTTTATAATTTAAAAGTTATTTAAGACAAAAATTAAATCATTTATAAAAACATTTTCTGAAATTGTTTTATTTAAAACAGAAATCATACAGACTTTTTGTACTCAGAGGATCTTAGCCCGTGTCACTGACGCGCGGGTCCAGCGCTGACTCAGCAGCATCCGGCGTGGCGGGGACAGAACCGGACTTTTCTTACCGCGCGTCTGTCTAGCCCGCGAGACCGACAGATGGGACCGGTCGATCCACGGGGCCACTCACGCGCATGGCCAGCCGGCAGCTGACACGTGGGTGATCCAGGGCGTGCGGGTTGAGGCTGGAAGAACTAAGGGGCTTATCCGAAAAACGAACGGAGAGGCTGACAGGTGGGCTTCCGGGGACGGCGGGTTCAGGCGGGAAAAAGGGCAGGGGCTCCAGCGCAAAAAGGCCAGCGGCTGCTGCTGACTCTGACGGACGCGGTGCTGCCGGCGGCGAAAGACTGGCCGTCTTCCGGCGACGATGGCGACGCGTACGCTGGACGAAACGCGTCGCCCCAAAAACGAAAAACGAAGAGGGTACTAGAATCTACAACTTTCGTTCAGAGAGCATCGTCGGAGGAGGGCTACAACGCGCGGGGCACGGCGGAGAAAAGAGGGGGACGAACGCTGCTGCAGCTGCTGCTGTCGGCCAGAGCGCGACGCGCAGCGGTGGCGGCGCACGGAGGCCGCTCGACGGAACGAACTAGAGGTGCAGGGCATGAAGAGGAAGGAGAGGATGTCAGGGTCGTTCGGGTGCTCACCAGGAGGTGGTTGGTGCGGTCGGATCGGGCAGAGGAGCAGCGGACCGACAACGAGGCTGGCAGTCCGGCGATCTAGGGTTTCGGCTAGCGGTGATGGTCCTGGGGCTTCTGGTCCTCCTCCTCCTCGCTGGTACGTACAGGACGAAGCAGGGGAGGGTCCTCGGTCTCCCTCGACACCCAGAACACCTCGCCACCGGCTGCAGGAGGGGGGAACGGTGGAGACCGACGGTGGCCGGCGATGGGGTAGCTGGTGGCGGTGGAGAAGAAAGGGAGGAAAGGAGGCAGGCTCGGGCGGATCTGGAAGAGGCAGAGGAGAGCCGGGAGATGGTGGTAGATAGTAGAGAGGGAGAGGGAGGTGCCGTGCGGGAGTGGACGGTGGAAAAGGTGGCTCGGCCACCTTTTCTCCTCCTCCTTCACGTGCTCGGGTGGGGCTCGGCCAGGGCAGGGCAGGGCAAGGAGAGATCTAGAGAGAGAGAGGGGGTAGGCTCGGGTGTAGCTAGGGTTGGAGCTAGGGTTTGGAGAGAGGGGGTATGGCTCGGGTTAGGGTTTGGTTTGGGTGGTAGCTAGGTGGGCCAGGGTGGCCAGGTGGGGCCAGGAAGGTAGAGAGAAGAGAGAGGCCGAGAGAGAGGATGAGAGCTAGAGAGGCTCGGTTTAGGTTAGATGGGGGTGTGGTTTAGAGAGAAAGGTAAAGAGAGAGGAGAGAGAGAGATGAGGTAGGGTGGTGATAGAGGATTGGGTGATGGGTTTCCTTTTGGGCAAGCTCAAGCAAGAACAAAACAAGATCAAACAAGAGCTAGCCTACAAAGAGGAAGAGGTAAAAGGTGGTGATGGGGTTTAAGCAAGATTAACTAAGACCAAGCCAAAAGGAGGGAGAGAGAGGTGAGAGATGAGATGGTTCACCCAAAAAAATCCAAATAAAGCAAAGGAGGACAAAGTTGGAGATGGTTGCATGGCCCATGCAAAATATTGATGCTAGGTTTCATCTTGTGAAAACAAAATAAATATCCATAGCATTTATACATATGCATTCCAAAAAAAGGGAATAAGCCAAGCTAAAAGAAGTGAAAGGATGCCCCATGTGGAGTAGATGGAGATGACCATATTTGAATAAAAATGGGACTTGCTAGTGTGTATGTGCCACTAGGTATTTAGTAAGCCCAAAAATATCCCAACATGATAATAACCCCAAAACAACACATATGGAAGCTAGGCAAAGGTTCCACTCACAAGGCATGCAAAGGTGGCCATGTGGCTCTCATAAACCAATAATGTGGAAACAATATGGTGCATATATGAGAGCATGTGGAGATAGAATTGGATCCATCCCAACCCACATGAGCTAGAGGTAAAACCAAATAAGTTGCAATGCTCATATATGGTGGAATGGTGGGATGATGGGGTGATGACAAGAAAGGTGGTGGAGTTAATAAAAGATATGCCCCCAACTCAACTTGGGCATTTAAAACAATATATCAAGAACCAAATATAATATCAAGAAGAAATTACAATTTACAATGCATATGAGAGAAGAACCAAACCAAAAAGGGTTTCATATGATGCTCAAATGCAAGGTGGCATGATGACATGAGCATGATATAATGATGATGCAACAATTATATATATGAAGTAGCCATTATATTACTAGACCAAGTAGCATTACAATTGTTAGACAATTGGGATGCTACATTCTCCCTCTCTTCCTTGATGCCGACGAGGACTAGCACGACCATGGCCTCCCGCACCTCCCTGCGGTGGTAGGTCATGGCCACGACCACCATGCTCCAGCGACGGCGCAGCGACGATGACGATGCGGACCCGATTGCTTTTGCAATTCAAAACGAGCGTGTTTTTTTGCATTTTTTTTGTTTTTTGAATAAAACATCTGTGGCGCACCTGTACCCCTACCCGTGGCGTACCTGGTAGTGCGCTACGCCTATCCCAATATAATCGTAGCGCACCAGGGTAGTGTGCTACGGGCACTTTTTAGCCGCAGCGTACGCTTAGTGGTGCACCACTAGTGCGCCACGGATGGGCTTTTTAGGTGCGCCACGAACAACCCTTTTCCTAGTAGTGATTGCCAAATCAGGGCAGCTTTGTTGGAGATATGCCCTAGAGGCAATAATAAATGTAGTTATTATTATATCTTTGTGTTTATGATAAATGTTTACATTCATGCTATAATAGTATTAACAAGGAAACATTAATACTTGTGTGATTTGTAAACTTAATTTGAAGTCCCTAGTATAGCCTCTATACATCACTAGCTTGTTGGTTGATAAATGATTGTGGTTTCCCTATCATGAACATTGAGATGTTATCAACAACAAGATCATATCGTTAGGAGAATGATATGATGGACATACTCCTATAGATAAGCGTAGCATAAAGATCAAGTCATTTCAATAGTTCAATTGCTATATGCTTTCTGATACATAGTAACCTAATTCCTTCGACCATGAGATCATGCATATCACCTTTACCGGATGGATGCTTTGATGACATCAAACACCACACCGTAACTGGGTGGCTATAAAGGTGGCATTGAGTGTTCAGAAAGTATTGGTTGAGACACATGGATCAAGAGTGGGATTTGTCCATCCATATGACGGATAGATATACTCTGGGCCCTCTCGGTGGAATGTCATCCAATTAGCTTGCAAGCATGTGACTGGCTCACAAGGGATCACATATCACGGTAACGAGAAAAGAGTACTTATCGGTAACGAGGTTGAACTAGGTATGCAGAGATACCGACGATCATAACCTCGGATAAGTAAACTATCGTGAGACAAAGGGAAATTGGTATCGTATGTAAGTGGTTCATTCGATCGCAAAGTAATCGTAGAAATATGTGGGAGCCATATGAATTTCCAGATTCCTCTATTGGTTATTGTTCGGAGAAGTGTCTCGATCATGTCCGCATAATTCACGAATCGTAGGGAGACACACTTAAGGATTCGACGTTGTTTGAGTAGTTATGGTATTATGAGAAAGAGACCGAATGTTGTTCGGAGTCTCGGATGGGATCCGGGATATCACGAGGAGATCCGGAATGGTCCGGAGAATAAGATTCATATAAAGAAAGTCCCGTCTCGGAGTTCGGGAATGATTCCGGTGTTTTCATCGGGAATGTTCTAGAAGGTTTCGGAATGTCCGGCACTCCGGAGGGGAAGGGTACATGAATGTGTTATATCAAGTTGGTACGATTGCATCATGTACTAAGTGTCATCGCTGTTCGAAATAAAGGGATTAATCAAATCCTAGTTTGAAAAGTCAAACGGGTAGTTTGAAAGTCAAACGGCAAGTTTCGGAAAGAGGAGGAGGAGTGGGAAACCGAGTTGGGGAGGGAATCCCTCCTCCAACCGGCGGCGCACCACCCAAGCCGAGTTGGGGAGGGACTCCCCTCCCTCCCCTTGGCCGTCGGCCCCTCCACCTATATAAGGAGGGGCAGGGCTCCCTCCTAGCACACACAAGTACCTCTCCTCCAAACCCTAGCTTGGCGCCTACCACCATAGCCGCCGCCGCCCCTCTAGGGTTTTGCCCTAGCCGCCGACTTGGGCTGCCCCTTGCCCTAGCCGCCGGCTCTAGCCTCTCCTCCTTGGTGTGTCTAAACCCTAGATCGCCGAGGAGCTCTCTCATACTCCACCATACTCGCTCCGGCTTAAGGCGAAGCCCTGCGAGATCTCCCCTCTACTTCTGGTACCACGCCGTTGTGCTGCCGGAATCGCGAGGAGAGTACTACAACCTCCACTGCCTGCTGGAACAAGGGAGAGGAAGGTCTTCGTCGAGTACCGAACGTGTGACCGACTGCGGGAGCGCTGCCGGAACGCAGCGCCGGAAGGATCGTCTACGCGATCTTGAGATCGGGAAGAGTACGACTACATCATCCACGAGAATCTGCTCTCGTTAAACACTTTGGAATCTTCGAGGGTAAGTTATTCCATCGACTCGTTGCTACAATCTAGTAGATAGATCTTGGCTTGTTTGTTTGTATGCGATAGAAATTTTTTGTTTTCCATGCTACGAACCCCTATAGTGGTATCAGAGCCGTGTCTATATGTAGATTTGTTGCACGAGTAGAACACAATGGTCATTGTGGGCGTTGATGCTTTTATTGTCGATTGCTTCTTGTGTACTTTGCATCTTGCGGTATGTTGGGATGAAGCGGCCCGGGCTAACCTTACATGACATCGTTCATGAGACTTGCTCCACGCTTGACATGCAACTTGTATTGCATAAGTGGCTTTGCGGGTGCCTGTTTCTCCTAGCATAGTTAAGATCCAATTTACAACGGGTGATTAACAATACTAGTATCAATATTGTGGTTCATGTTCGTAAGTTAGAACGACACTTATTGACAGCCCCAAACCACGTAAAATATGCAAAGAAAGTAGAGGCGTCTAACTTTGTTTTGCAGGGGTGTGTAGTGATGTGATATGGCTATGATTGTGATTATATTTGATGTATGCAATGTTCCTTATTGTAAGTTGGCAACCGGCAGGAGCCATATGGTTGTCTTTAATTTATGTTAAGACCCGCGTATCTATTCAAAGTAGTTGTAATAGTTGAAGCCGGTGGACGACAACCATGGAGAAGCGTCATTGACCTTGATGCAATGCCGGTGATGATGGAGATCATGTTCGTGCTTGAAGATGGAGATTGGAAGCACAAAGAAGAAAGGCCATATCATATCACATATTTTGAATTGCATGTGATGTTAATCCTTTATGCATCTTGTATTACTTAGTAGACGACGGTAGCATTATAAGATGATCCCTCATGCACATGAATTTCAAGTCATAAAGTGTTCACCCTTAGTTAGCACCGTTGCTTAAGCTTGTTGTTTCGAAGCACCACGTGATGATCGGGTGTGTTAGATTCTGCAAGTGTATACAACGTGAGCAAGCCAGATTTGCTCATGCGGAAACTAAGGTTTGATCTTGACGAGCCTAGCATGTACAGACATGGTCTCGGAACACGGATCACCGAAAGGTAAAGCATGAATCATATAGTAGATATGATGAACATGTTGATTGTTCGCCATTGAAACTATATCAACTCTCGTGATGATCGGTGTTGATGTGGTGGATTTGGTTCATGTGATCACTAAAACAATGTGAGGGATATTGTTTTGAGTGGGAGTTCACCTAGATTAATTTATTAATTAGAACTCAATTTGTCATAAACTTAGTCTAAAACTATTGCAAATATGTTGTAGATAAATGGCAGCCCCTACCATCAATTTTAATGCGTTCCTAGAGAAAGAAAGGTTGAAAGACAATGGAAGCAACTTCATGGATTGGTTCCGCAATTTGAGGATTGTCCTCGCAGCTGGTAATTTGACCTATGTGCTGGATGCACCGCTGGGTGACCCGCCTGCAGCTGATGCTACCGATGAAGTAAAGAATGTTTACCTCGCTCGGAAGAATCAATACTCCATAGTTCAGTGTGCTATCTTGTATGGTTTAGAACCGGAGCTTCAGAAAAGGTTTGAGAATTCAGACCCATATGATATTGTCGAGGATCTCAAATTGATCTTTGAGACTCATGCGGCAATTGAAAGCTATGAGGCTTCTGAAAAGTTCTTTAACTGCAATATGGAAGAGGGCAGCTCCGTCAGTGAGCATGTGCTTAAGATGTCTAGGCACGCAAGCAAACTTCAAAGCTTGGGTATAGTGATTCCTAATGCTTTGGGGATTTACCGTGTCCTCCAATCACTGCCACCAAGTTACAAGAACTTTGTGATGAACTACAATATGCAAAACACGAACAAAGAGTTGCCAGAACTATTTGCCATGCTAAAATCTGCAGAAGTGGAGATCAAGAAAGAGCAACAAGTGTTGTTGGTCAATAAGGCCACCAAATTCATAAAAGGCAAGTCTAAGCAAAAGGGACACTTCAAGAAGGGTAGTAAGAAAGTTACTTCGCCGACGAAGAAGACCAAGGCTGGACCCAAGCCTGATACTGAGTGCTTTTACTGCAAGGGAGAAGGTCACTGGAAGTGGAATTGCCCAAAGTACTTGGCAGATTTGAAGAACGGCAACATCAAGAAGAAAGGTATATCTGATATACATGTTATTGATGTGTATCTCACTAGTACTCGTAGTAGTGCCTGGGTATTTGATACTGGTTCGGTTGCTCATATTTGTAACTCGAAACAGGTGCTGCAGAATAAACGGAAGCTAGCGAAGAACGAGGTGACGATGCGCGTAGGAAACAGATCAAAGGTTGATGTGATCGCGGTCGGCACGCTACCCCTTCATCTACCATCGGGATTAGTTTTATACTTAAATAATTGTTATTTGGTGCCTGCGTTAAGCATGAACATTATATCGGGATCTTGTTTATTGCGAGACGGTTACTTGTTTAAATCCGAGAATAATGGTTGTTTGATTTATATGAGTAATATGTTTTATGCACATGCACCTTTGATAGATGGTCTATTCTTATTGAATCTCGATAGTGGAAATACACATATCAACAACATTGAGGCTAAACGTTTGAAATCGAGCGATAACTCGACCTATATGTGGCACTGTCGTCTTGGTCACATTGGAGTGAAGCGTATGAAGAAACTCCATTCCGATGGACTTCTTGAATCACTTGATTTAGAATCACTTGAAAGATGCGAAGCATGTCTGATGGGTAAAATCACCAAAACTCCATTTTCTGGTATGATGGAGCGAGCTACGGACTTATTGGAAATCATACATACCGATGTGTGTGGTCCAATGAGTGTAGCATCGCGCGGTGGTTATCGTTATGTTCTTACCTTCACGGATGACTTGAGTAGATATGGGTATATCTATTTCATGAAACATAAGTCCGAAACTTTCGAGAAGTTTAAGGAATTTCAAAGTGCGGTAGAGAATCAACGTAACAAGAAGATTAAATTTCTACGTTCTGATCGTGGAGGTGAATATCTAAGTTGCGAGTTTGGCGAGCATTTAAAGAAATGCGGAATACTTTCACAATTGACACCGCCGGGAATACCACAGCGTAATGGTGTGTCCGAACGTCGTAATCGAACTCTCTTAGATATGGTTCGTTCTATGATGTCACTTACAGATTTACCGCTATCATTTTGGGGTTATGCATTAGAAACAGCCGCATTCAGTTTAAATAGGGCATCATCTAAATCCGTTGAAACGACACCATATGAATTATGGTTTGGGAAGAAACCTAAATTGTCGTTCCTTAAAGTTTGGGGTTGCGAAGCCTATGTAAAGAAGTTACAGCCGGACAAGCTTGAACCCAAAGCGGAAAAATGCGTCTTCATAGGATACCCGAAGGAAACTATTGGGTATACCTTCTATCATAGATCCGAAGGCAAAATCTTCGTTGCCAAGAATGGATCCTTTCTAGAGAAGGAATTTCTCTCGAAAGAAGTGACTGGAAGGAAAGTAGAACTCGACGAGGTTGTCGAACCTTCTCTCAAAATTGCGAGTAGCGTAGCACCGGAAAAAGTTCCAGTGGTGCCTGCACCAATTAGAGAGGAAGCTAATGATGATGATCATGAAACTTCGGTTGAAGTTGCTACAGAGCCTCGCAGGTGAACGAGAACTCGTACCACTCCAGATTGGTATGATTCCGTTATGAGTGTCATGTTGGTGGATAACACCGATGATCCCGAGACATATGAGGAAGCGATGATGAGCCCAGATTCCAACAAATGGCAAGAAGCCATGAAATCCGAGATTGGATCCATGTATGAAAACCAAGTATGGACTTTGGTGGACTTACCGGATGGCCGGAAGGCTGTCGAGAACAAATGGATTTTCAAGAAGAAAACAGATGCTGATGGTAACGTTACTGTCTATAAAGCTCGACTTGTCGCAAAAGGGTTTCGACAAATTCAAGGAGTTGACTACGATGAGACTTTCTCACCAGTAGCGAAGCTAAAGTCTGTGAGGATTTTGTTAGCAATCGCTGCATATTATGATTATGAGATATGGCAGATGGATGTCAAAACAACATTCCTCAATGGAGACATTGATGAAGAGTTGTATATGATGCAACCCAAAGGTTTTGTCGATCCTAAGGATGCTAACAAGGTATGCAAACTTCAACGGTCCATCTATGGATTGAAGCAAGCATCCCGAAGTTGGAATCAACGTTTTGATAAGGTAATCAAAAGTTTTGGTTTTGATACAAACTTATGGAGAAGCTTGTATTTACAAGAAAGTGAGTGGGAGCTCTGTAGCATTCTTAATACTATATGTAGATGACATATTATTGATTGGGAATGATGTAGACCTTCTAAATAGTGTCAAGGAATATTTGAATAATAGTTTTTCAATGAAGGATCTTGGCGAAGCAGCTTACATATTAGGCATAAAGATTTATAGAGATAGATCGAAACGCCAAATATCATTGTCACAAAGTACATATTTGGACAAAGTTCTAAAGAGGTTTGTAATGGAAGATAGCAAGAAAGGGTTCTTGCCCATGTTGCCCAATACGACCTTGAGTAAAACTCAAAGTCCGACATCGGCAGAAGATAGAGAAAGGATGAGTAAGACTCCCTATGCCTCAGCCATAGGATCTCTGATGTATGCCATGCTATGTACTAGACCCGACATTGCATATGCTGTTAGTTTAACTAGCAGATATCAAAGTGATCCAGGAGTGGATCATTGGACAGCGGTCAAAAACATCCTTAAGTACTTGAGAAGAACTAAGGATATGGTTCTTTCTTATGGAGGTGATGAACAGCTCATTGTTAATGGTTACACCGATGCTAGTTGGAACACCGATCCGGATGATTCTAAATCACAATCTGGATACATATTTATTTTGAATGGTGCAGCAGTTAGCTGGAGGAGTGCAAAGCAAAGCGTTGTGGCGAGATCTTCAATTGAATCGGAATACATGGCTGCTTCGGAGGCTTCACAAGAAGCGATATGGATGAAAGAGTTCATTACAGAGCTGGGTGTGGTTCCTAGTGCGCTGGACCCAATGTCTATCTACTGTGATAACATGGGCGCCATAGCCAATGCGCAAGAACCAAGGTCACACAAGAAGCTGAAGCACATCAAGCTGCGTTTTCACGCTATTCGAGAACATATCCCAGATGGGGATATAAAGATTTGCAAAGTACACACAGATCTGAATGTGGCGGATCCGTTGACTAAACCTCTCCCGAGGGCAAAACATGACCAACACCAAACTGCCATGGGTGTTCGGTATATTACCATGTAATCTAGATTAGATGACTCTAGTGCAAGTGGGAGACTGTTGGAGATATGCCCTAGAGGCAATAATAAATGTAGTTATTATTATATCTTTGTGTTTATGATAAATGTTTACATTCATGCTATGATAGTATTAACAAGGAAACATTAATACTTGTGTGATTTGTAAACTTAATTTGAAGTCCCTAGTATAGCCTCTATACATCACTAGCTTGTTGGTTGATAAATGATTGTGGTTTCCCTATCATGAACATTGAGATGTTATCAACAACAAGATCATATCGTTAGGAGAATGATATGATGGACATACTCCTATAGATAAGCGTAGCATAAAGATCAAGTCATTTCAATAGTTCAATTGCTATATGCTTTCTGATACATAGTAACCTAATTCCTTCGACCATGAGATCATGCATATCACCTTTACCGGATGGATGCTTTGATGACATCAAACACCACACCGTAACTGGGTGGCTATAAAGGTGGCATTGAGTGTTCAGAAAGTATTGGTTGAGACACATGGATCAAGAGTGGGATTTGTCCATCCATATGACGGATAGATATACTCTGGGCCCTCTCGGTGGAATGTCATCCAATTAGCTTGCAAGCATGTGACTGGCTCACAAGGGATCACATATCACGGTAACGAGAAAAGAGTACTTATCGGTAACGAGGTTGAACTAGGTATGCAGAGATACCGACGATCATAACCTCGGATAAGTAAACTATCGTGAGACAAAGGGAAATTGGTATCGTATGTAAGTGGTTCATTCGATCGCAAAGTAATCGTAGAAATATGTGGGAGCCATATGAATTTCCAGATTCCTCTATTGGTTATTGTTCGGAGAAGTGTCTCGATCATGTCCGCATAATTCACGAACCGTAGGGAGACACACTTAAGGATTCGACGTTGTTTGAGTAGTTATGGTATTATGAGAAAGAGACCGAATGTTGTTCGGAGTCTCGGATGGGATCCGGGATATCACGAGGAGATCCGGAATGGTCCGGAGAATAAGATTCATATAAAGAAAGTCCCGTTTCGGAGTTCGGGAATGATTCCGGTGTTTTCATCGGGAATGTTCTAGAAGGTTCCGGAATGTCCGGCACTCCGGAGGGGAAGGGTACATGAATGTGTTATATCAAGTTGGTATGATTGCATCATGTACTAAGTGTCATCGCTGTTCGAAATAAAGGGATTAATCAAATCCTAGTTTGAAAAGTCAAACGGCTAGTTTGAAAGTCAAACGGCAAGTTTCGGAAAGAGGAGGAGGAGTGGGAAACCGAGTTGGGGAGGGAATCCCTCCTCCAACCGGCGGCGCACCACCCAAGCCGAGTTGGGGAGGGACTCCCCTCCCTCCCCTTGGCCGCCGGCCCCTCCACCTATATAAGGAGGGGCAGGGCTCCCTCCTATCACACACAAGGACCTCTCCTCCAAACCCTAGCTTGGCGCCTAACACCATAGCCACCGCCGCCCCTCTAGGGTTTTGCCCTAGCCGCCGACTTGGGCTGCCCCTTGCCCTAGCCGCCGGCTCTAGCCTCTCATTCTTGGTGTGTCTAAACCCTAGATCGCCGAGGAGCTCTCTCATACTCCACCATACTCGCTCCGACTTAAGGCGAAGCCCTGCGAGATCTCCCCTCTACTTTCGGTACCACGCCGTTGTGCTGTCGGAATCGCGAGGAGAGTACTACAACCTCCGCTGCCTGCTGGAACAAGGAAGAGGAAGGTCTTCGTCGAGTACCGAACGTGTGACCGACTGCGGGAGCGCTGCCGGAACGTAGCGCCGGAAGGATCGTCTACGCGATCTTGAGATCGGGAAGAGTACGACTACATCATCCACGAGAATCTGCTCTCGTTAAACACTTTGGAATCTTCGAGGGTAAGTTATTCCATGGACTCGTTGCTACAATCTAGTAGATAGATCTTGGCTTGTTTGTTTGTATGTGATAGAAATTTTTTGTTTTCCATGCTACGAACCCCTACAAGCTTTTGCATCATGCTCATCTAACACTCTCTCATCCTCACATGTGATGTTGGCAATATAGTTGTTCCTGAAATTTTGTGTGGCAAAAGTATGGAAAATTTTGGAATTTTCACCTCCAAGCTTGGCCCATTTATTCTTGGCTCTATTCTTCTAGTAAACTCTTTTAACTTCAAGTAGTTTTAACTAGTGGTATTTTAGTGCTTTTCTGAAAATTTTCTCTTGGAGAGATAGATCTCTTTGTTCTTCAAGGCCATCAAGTAGTGCCAGGATAAAGCTACAGGTGTTAATGACTTTATTAAGTTGGGATAGATTTCTGCTCCATTTTTTAGACCATGTCTTAGTGCCTTAAATCTTGCAGTGATACGAGATGCTGGGTTTGAATGGAAAACTGCATCGTTCCAGAAGGTTTGTATAGTCTCTTCAAAACCCTCAAATTCCATCCAATAATTCTCAAATCTAAAGATGTTTGCTTTAGGATTTGAGGTGCCAATATGAACCTTGATGGGTATGTGATCTGATGTTAATTTAGAAAGTGGGGTGGCCAGGGTGTTGGGAAAATTAGTTGTCCAGGCAGTGCTAGAGAAAACCTAGTCTATCCTCTCTAGTAGTGGGTCATCCTTCATGTTGCTCCATGTAAAGGCTCTCCCTTTCAGTGGTATTTCCTCCAGATCAAGGTGTTGGATGATCCTGTTAAAAAGCAGCATGTTATTGGTGTCACCTCCACCCTTGTTTCTGTCTTCTGGCCTTCTTATCATGTTGAAATCACCCATGATCAGTGATGACTGCAAGTGCACAGATCGGATGTAGCTAGTTTCGAAATAAAGATATCAATCCCATAGGGAGCATGAGTCCGAAGTCCAAGAATTATTGAAGTAAAAAACTAAAAATAGAATTGCTAAATAAAGTTCTAAGTGACAAGCTAAAATGCAAATAATGTGTAAAAATGTGTTTTTGCCTTTTTGGTATAAGAGAATAATGCATAAAGAAAATAAAACTGACTACAGAAAATAAGTATCGCGTACGTAAAAGAGATTTGAAACTTCAGGGGGAGAAAGGAGTTCTCAGGGATTAGGGGATTCACCACTAGCATTATAAAGGGCTAAGGTAAATATTTTTATCATGAACATTCTCAATTATGTATGTGTGGGAGGAACTCCGTATTTTGGACAAAGAGGCAACAAACACTGCTCAAATCATTCTCAACATCAATTGAATTACTGCGCTATTAAGGGACATAATCCCGCAGGACGTATCCCATGGCATGGATAGTGTTTTGTGAGTTTCCTCGATTTACAAGTTGATACGTAAGGGATGCCAACAACTTTATAGTCACTGTAAGTGATAACATCCCTCCGTCTACCAACAAGTAGTTCCCTATATCAAGTCCCCACAAGAGAAAAATATTAGAGAGGTCGACTTCTCCCAACATCAAGATATAGACAATCTAACACATGGTCACAGCGATAAATATCATAATAAACTTTATCTTATTTCAGTCTCATGCTTAATACGTCGAAAAAATATCTATAATTTTTGATGTTCCATGCTTGTTTAGTATCTACTTTGCTTTGCTTTGTCTACACTTTGAGGTATTTTTATATGTTTTCTAGACTAACCTATTAACAATATGCCACAGTGCCAGTTGCCTGTTTTCTTCTGTTTTTTGGTTCCAGAAAAGGCAGAAAATCAATATTCTCGGAATTGGACGAGACAAAAGCCAAAGTCAATATTTTACCATGGGAACAAAGAGCCAGAATACGAGACGGAGGAGAGCCACCAGGGGGCCACAACTCCTGGCCGTGCGGTCAGGCCTGGCCCGCGCCTGGGGGGTGCGGCCACCTTGGGTGCCTCCTGCCTCGCCTATAAGAATCCCCCGATACCAAAACCCTAAGTATTCGATCAATCTTCCACGAAACATTCCATAGCCGCCGCCACCATCATCCCTAGATCGGGGGGATCTGAAGCTCTTCTTGGCACCCTGCCGGAGGGGAGATCATCTCGGAGGCCTTCTTCATCATCATTTCATCCTCCGGTATGAAGCGTGAGTAGTTCCGCCTTGGACTATGGGTCCATGTAGTAGCTAGATGGTTGTTTCTCCTCCTTTGTTCTACCATGTTTAGATCTTGTGATCTCCGTTCATGATCAAGATCATCTATTTGTAATCATGCATCTTGTGTTTGCAGGGATCCGATGGATATTGAGATTACTATGTCAGATTGATTAATGATTTTATCTAATTGATTCTATCATATCTGTGTTGTTTGTGATCTTGCATGCTCTCCGTTTCTAGTAGCTATCTTGGCCAAGTAGATGCTAGTGACTCCAAGAGGGAGTATTTATGCTCGATAGTGGGTTCATGCCTCTATTTAATCTAAGGGAAGTGAAAGAAATCTCTAAGGTTGTAGATGTGCTGTTGCTGTTGGAGATATGCCCAAGAGGCAATAATAAAGTGGTTATTATCATATCTTCATACTTATGATAAATGTTTACATACCATGCTATAATTGTATTAACAGGAATCATTAATACTTGTGTGATTTGTAAACATAAAAGAGTCCCTAGTAAAGCCTCTTGTTAAACTAGCTTGTTGGTTAATATATGATCATGGTTTCCTGATCATGAACATAGAGATGTTATTAACAACAGGGTCATATCACTAGGAGAATGATGTGATGGACATACTCCTATAGTTAAGCATAGCATAAAGATCAAGTCATTTAATATAGTTCATTTGCTATAAGCTTTCTGATAC
The DNA here is from genome assembly GCA_916181665.1 of Avena sativa. Taxonomy (NCBI): domain Eukaryota; kingdom Viridiplantae; phylum Streptophyta; class Magnoliopsida; order Poales; family Poaceae; genus Avena; species Avena sativa. Next base: position 5,800,213 of record OV702289.1, read on the forward strand.
ATAGTAACCTAATTCCTTCGACCATGAGATTATGCTTATCACCATCACCAGAAGGATGCTTTGATGACATCAAACACCACACCGTAACTGGGTGGCTATAAAGATGGCATTGAGTGTTCGGAAAGTATGGGTTGAGACACATGGATCAAGAGTGGGATTTGTCCATCCATATGACGGATAGATATACTCTGGGCCCTCTCGGTGGAATGTCATACAATTAGCTTGCAAGCATGTGACTGGCTCACAAGGGATCACATATCACGGGAACGAGAAAAGAGTACTTATCGGTAACGAGGTTGAACTAGGTATGCAGAGATACCGACGATCAAAACCTCGGATAAGTAAACTATCGTGAGACAAAGGGAAATTGGTATCGTATGTAAGTGGGTCATTCGATCGCAAAGTAATCGTAGAAATATGTGGGAGCCATATGAATTTCCAAATTCCTCTATTGGTTATTGATCGGAGAAGTGTCTCGATCATGTCCGCATAATTCACGAACCGTAGGGAGACACACTTGAGGATTCGATGTTGTTGAGTAGTTATGGAATGATGAGAAAGAGACCGAATGTTGTTTGGAGTCTCGGATGGGATCCGGGATATCACGTGGAGATCTGGAATGGTCCGGAGAATAAGATTCATATGAGGAAAGTCCTGTTTCGGAGTTGGAGAATGATTCCGGTGTTTTCATCGGGAATATTCTAGAAGGGTCCGGAAGGTCCGGCACTCCGGAGGGGAAGGGTACATGAATGTGTCATAACAAGTTGGAATGGTTGCATCATGTACTAGGTGTCATCGCTGAACAAAATAAAGGGTTAAATCAAATCCTAGTTTGAAAAGTCAAACGCCAATTCGAAAAGTCAAACGGCTATTTTGTTTGGTGGAGGGAGAGTAGGAAACCTACTTGGGGAGGAAGTCCCTCTCCCTCCACCGCCGGCCCTTGGAGACCGAGTTGGGGAGGGACTCCCATCCCCTTGGCGCGCCCCCTCCACCTATATAAGGAGGGGCAGGGCTGCCCCTCCAAACCTACACCTCTCTCCTCTAAACCTAAACCCTAGCCGCCGGCCTCCACCATTGTCGCCGTCGCCTCCTAGGGTTTGCCAAGTCGCCGAGTTGGGGCTCCCCTCTTGCCCTAGCCGTCGGCCTAGCTCCCTCTATTTGGTGTGTCTAAACCCTAGATCACCAAGGCCTCTCTCATAGTCCACCATACTCGCTCCGGCTTAATGTGAAGCCCTGCGAGATCTCCCCTCTACTTCCGGTACCACGCCGTCGTGCTGCCGAAATCGCGAGGAGAGTGCTACAACCTCCGCTGCCTGCTGGAACAAGGGAGAGGAAGGTCTTCATCGAGTACCGAACGTGTGACCGACTACGGAAGCGCTGCCAGAACGCAACGCCGGAAGGATCGTCTACGCGATCTTGAGATCGGCAAGTGTACGACTACATCACCCACGAGAATCTGCTCTCGTTAACCGCTTTGGAATCTTTGAGGGTGAGTTCCTCTATCGACTCGTTGCTACAATCTAGTAGATAAATATTGGCTTGTTTGTGTGCATGCGGTAGAAATTTTTTGTTTTCCATGCTACGAACCCCTATAGTGGTATCAGAGCCGTGTCTATATGTAGATCTGTTGCACGAGTAGAACACAATGGTCATTGTGGGCATTGATACTTTTGTTATCGATTGCTTATTTTGTACTTTGCATCTTGCGGGATGGTGGGATGAAGCGGCCCGGCCGGCTAACCTTACATGACATTGTTCATGAGACTTGCTCCACGCTTGACATGCAACTTGTATTGCATAAGTGGCTTTGCGGGTGCCTGTTTCTCCCAACATAGTTAAGATTCAACTTAGAACGGGTGATTGACAATACTAGTATCAATATTGTGGTTCTTGTTCGTAAGTTAGAACGACACTTATTGAAAGCCCCAAACCACGTAAAACATGCAAAGAAACTTAGAGGCGTCTAACTTTGTTTTGCAGGGGTGTGCTGTGATGTGATATGGCCATGATTGTGATTATATATGATGTATGCAATGTTCCTTATTGTAAGTTGGCAACCGGCAGGAGCCATATGGTTGTCTTTAAATTCTGTTAAAGACCCACGTGTCTATTCAAAGTAGTTTTAATAGTTGAAGCTGGTGGACTACAACCATGGAGCGGCGTCATTGACCTTGATGCAATGTTGGTGATGATGGAGATCATGTTCGTGCTTGAAGATGGAGATCGGAAGCACAAAGAAGAAAGGCCATATCATATCACATATTATGAATTGCATGTGATGTTAATCCTTTTATGCATCTTGTATTGCTTAGTTCATGACGGTAGCATTATAAGATGATCCCTCAAACACACAATTTCAAGTTTTAAAGTGTTCATCCTTAGTAAGCACCGTTGCTAAAGCTCGTTGTTTTGAAGCACCACGTGATGATCGGGTGTGTTAGATTCTACGAGTGTATACAACGTGAGCAAGCCAGATTTGCTCATGCGAAAGCTAAGGTTTGATCTTGACGAGCCTAGCATGTACAGACATGGTCTCGGAACACGGATCACCGAAAGGTAAAGCATGAGTCATATAGTAGATATGATGAACATGTTGATTGTTCGCCATTCAAGCTACATCATCTCTCGTGATGATCGGTTTTGATGTGGTGGATTTGGTTCGTGTGATCACTAAAACAATGTGAGGGATATTGTTTTGAGTGGGAGTTCAACAGCAATATGATTAAAGGTTGAACACTATTTATCATAAATTAAATCAAAGTGAATTTGCATAGTTGTTGTAGTCATTGGCATCCGTTTACCACCTTGCGCTTAGTTATAATTGAGATGATATAACTATAGATTTCTGGTTAGTTACTTTACGAACTGGTATCGTATTGTTTTGAAGTGTTAATTTAAAGTTTAAAAGTCCTATTGCAAATTTTCAGTAAGTTCCAGTTACTCCATGAAGTTTAATAATGGGTATTAAATCAAGAGTGACAATTCCAAGTGTTAGTGTATGAGTATCATGTTTGTCTCCATGATTCTTGATATTCAAAGAATTTTCTTAATATCAAGGTTATCTAGGATCTGAAAGAGTTGTTTCAGAAACCATGATGTGTGGAAGATATTGTGATATCTGAAACAAAGTTTTGGTTGCAACATGATAGAGTATAATATGGCAAAAGTCATGTTCTCATATTTGATGAGAATTTGCAAAAGGTTGGAGACAATGGTTGTCTTAATTCTCCAAAAGGTTTTGGAGAGAAACATTATACTCACAATTCACCGCAATAAGCTAAAGTAGCTTGATCATGAATAATTCCATAATAAGGGTGAATATTTGATGTAGGTAAAATATTTACTACACCAAGAGATTACTAAAGAATGAAATTTGAAAGCACACCAAACATTTGATGATGGTGATCTACTTCAAAGTGCAAGTCCAAAGACATTGGTATTTAATTATACACGCTTTGGACTATGTGTCATATGTATGACTCCACTATTGATGTTGATAGATTCTTTCAAACAGAAAAGGGAATACTGAAAGAGAATCTCATAAATATATGGCAGAAAACAAAAGATTAGAATTGTTCAGCTTAAGTATATAGATGATATACATGTTATGGCTATATTCTTTGCTTATTAAACAATGTGGTTCTTAAGTATGTGATACTGAATTTGTTGGTGTGAATCGTCATACGAAACAACACAATTCATGAACTACAATGGCCTAAGTACTCCCTCCGTTTAGAAATATAAGACGTTTTAGGTTTGTGAAGGAGATGTATCTAGACATATTTTAGTGTCTAGATTCATTTGAACCTATATACTAAAAGGTGTCTAGATACATCTTCTTCACAAACCTAAAACATCTTATATTTCTAAACGGAGGGAGTAACTAGCAAAAGAATATGTGATGATGTTCATCAAGAACAAATAAAGGGTTATTGTGCTGCTTGTTAAACATCAAAGCTTGCCTTCAAGATTTGTTTTATCAGGTATTATGAGAACAAAAGGGTTGTTCAAATAATTGTCGTAATCCATAAAAGATGGATGATTCACAAATCTCGTTGGAGAAATCACATCCATAAAACTAGTGCTAAAAATGTCGAAAGATAAATTGATTGAAAGATCATTTAGGAAGTGACATCGCCGTTTAAATTATATTGGAAAGAAAACATGAAGAAACTCCATGTGGATGGAATTTTGGAGTCCTTTTGATTTTTGATCAAATGACGCTTGTGAAACTTTCCTAGAGATAATTAAAACTTCGTTCATAGGCCAAAAGGGAACGAATGACTAACTTATTGGAACTTATACATATTGTTGTATGAAGTCCATTATGTGTAGTCAAGAGCGATGGATTTCAACTTCATATGCTTTCTCCGAAAAATTTGAGTGAATATATGAATATTTACTTAATAAGGATGAAGTATGAAACATTTGAAAAATTCAAAGATTTTCAAGATGAAGTGCAAAATCATTGAAACAAGAATATAAATAGTTTATGATAAGATCATAAAGGAAGATATTTGAGTTACAAGTTTAGCATAGTACCTAAGATTTAAGGAATAGTTCCATGGATTTGCATTTCCCGAAACACCATAAGAGTATGGAGCGTTCGAGATATGTAATTAAACCTTGTTTGACATGGTAAGATCGAAGGTGTAATTCATAAAACTGCCATCATATTTTAAAATATTAAAAGCTTTAGAGACTACCGTTTTTCCACTAAAAAGAGCTCCATCATAATCCGTTGAATTGACACTATATAAAGTTATGGTTTGGGATAGAACCCAAGTTGTCCTTTCTTAAAAATTGGTATGCTATGCATAAGAAAGATGTTTGCAACCAAAGTCGGATGAACCTGTCTTTGTATGTTATTTCGAATAACTGTTCCTCCATAACATCGGAGACAAAAATGTTTGTCGCTTAGAACGTCAAGTTTCTTTGAGAAGGAATTTTCCGTGAAAAGTTAAGTGGGAGGACAATAGAACTTTGAAAAGGTTAAAAGAACCTTAGCTATATCTGATCAAAGTTGCGCAGCGCCGAAAAGTGTTCCGGAGGCAGCAACAATGCTCATGGCTCACGTGCCTCAAAGGTTGTGGTCACGGAGGTCTAAGTTCCTATTGAAACAAGTAGGTCGGATAAACAATCAAATACCAAGATTTGAGAGTTAAATCATTATTTGACAATAATGATCCGACTACATGCAAAGAAGCGATGATGGGCCTGACTCCGTAAAATGGCTTGAAGCCATAAAATCCGTGATAGTTCCATACACGATAAATCAAGTTTTGAACTTGAAGGACCCTCGAGAAAGGTGTAAGACCTTACAGTTGTGTTTGGATCTATAAAGAAATAGACATGGATGTTTCACATCTATGAAATGATCGACATGTTGGGAAAGAGTTCACAACAATGTTCAAAGGTTGACTATGACAAGATTTGATCTTTCATAGCGATATTTAGTCTAGACGGATTAATGTAGCAACCACTACATATAATTTTGTTATGTGGTAGTTGAATAAACAAAACAAGTTCTTCTAATAGAATTGTTACCTAGGACATGTGCATAACACGGTCCAAAGGGTTTTGTTAATTCAAAGGATGCTAAATGCATATGCAAACTTCAATGGTTGAAGTAAGCATCACGGAGTTGGAATCTTCACTATGATGAAACTGTTAAAAGAGTTTAATTTCATCGGAGACGATGAAGATACTTGCATTTGCAAGAAATTAAGTAGGAGCGCTAAGACATGTTTCTAATACATTATGTTGAAGACATATTGTTGATTAAAAATGATGTATCTTTTATTAACACATATTAAGAATTTCATCTCGATGAAAGACTTAGGCAAAACCCAAATATTTGGCATCAATAGACGCTAATATGGTTGTGCCGAAAGTACATAGATGATGTATTGAATGAGTTCAATATAGAAACTACAAGAAAGGTTCTTGTCGCACAGAAAGTATTGAATGAGTTCAATATTGATGATATATTCAAGTGTATTGACACTTGGTAAGTGAAACAAAGATTCAAGTATAGATTGATACTTGATGTATGAAATCACAAGGAGTATTTATATCAATCATACTGTGATATGTACAAATCCAGATATGTCCTATGCTCTAAATGTTGTGAGCATATACCAGAATGATTCATAAGATGGTTATTGGACGATAGTAAAGATATTCTTATGATCTTGTAAAAGAACTAAGAATATATTATTTTTTAGAAGTGACAAATAGATGTTTAGTTCATTGTAAATGAATTACATTGATACTAGTTTTGTCACAAAGTACAAATTAAGTTTATATCAATCAAAACTAAGGGTGGCACAATGTGATGGAAAGTAAGTTCCATAATGGATTTGGATGAGTTCCAAAGTTAAGACATTGTGACAGATACTACAACAAAAGGCTAAGTATATAACTGCTATTATAGCAGCTAAAGAGGGCATTTGTGTCAAGTAGTTTGTTATCAAACTAGGTGTAGTTCACAGCAGGGATAATGCTATGAAGGTATATTGTACGACAATATTATCAACATGTTTTAACCCCAAAGAACTAAAGGTCACACCAAAGGACCAAATTTGTACAAAGCCATCTCATTAGAGAATGAGTGATGCATAGACACGCAAAGACATGCAATTACACACGGACCTGGAAGTGTCAGATCCGGAGATTAGTTGACCACTAGCAATCGTGTACATACGACACCAGAAAGCCATAGGAGTTGAATACACAAAGGTTTGAAACTAGATTATTGACTCTAGTGCAAGTGGGAGACTGTTGGAGATATGCCCAAGAGGCAATAATAAAGTGGTTATTATCATATCTTCATACTTATGATAAATGTTTACATACCATGCTATAATTGTATTAACAGGAATCATTAATACTTGTGTGATTTGTAAACATAAAAGAGTCCCTAGTAAAGCCTCTTGTTAAACTAGCTTGTTGGTTAATATATGATCATGGTTTCCTGATCATGAACATAGAGATGTTATTAACAACAAGGTCATATCACTAGGAGAATGATGTGATGGACATACTCCTATAGTTAAGCGTAGCATAAAGATCAAGTCATTTAATATAGTTCATTTGCTATAAGCTTTCTGGTACATAGTAACCTAATTCCTTCGACCATGAGATCATGCTTATCACCATCACCGGAAGGATGCTTTGATGACATCAAACACCACACCGTAACTGGGTGGCTATAAAGATGGCATTGAGTGTTCGGAAAGTATGGGTTGAGACACATGGGTCAAGAGTGGGATTTGTCCATCCATATGACGGATAGATATACTCTGGGCCCTCTCGGTGGAATGTCATCCAATTAGCTTGCAAGCATGTGACTGGCTCACAAGGGATCACATATCACGGGAACGAGAAAAGAGTACTTATCGGTAATGAGGTTGAACTACGTATGCAGAGATACCGACGATCAAAACCTCGGATAAGTAAACTATCGTGAGACAAAGGGAAATTGGTATCATATGTAAGTGGTTCATTCGATCGCAAAGTAATCGTAGAAATATGTGGGAGCCATATGAATTTCCAGATTCCTCTATTGGTTATTGATCGGAGAAGTGTCTCGATCATGTCCGCATAATTCACGAACCGTAGGGAGACACACTTAAGGATTCGATGTTGTTGAGTAGTTATGGAATGATGAGAAAGAGACCGAATGTTGTTCGGAGTCTCGGATGGGATCCGGGATATCACGAGGAGATCCGGAATGGTCCGGAGAATAAGATTCATATGAGGAAAGTCCTGTTTCGGAGTTGGAGAATGATTTCGGTGTTTTCATCGGGAATATTCTAGAAGGGTCCGGAAGGTCCGGCACTCCGGAGGGGAAGGGTACATGAATGTGTCATAACAAGTTGGAATGGTTGCATCATGTACTAGGTGTCATCGCTGAACAAAATAAAGGGTTAAATCAAATCCTAGTTTGAAAAGTCAAACGCCAATTTGAAAAGTCAAATGGCTATTTTGTTTGGTGGAGGGAGAGTAGGAAACCTACTTGGGGAGGAAGTCCCTCTCCCTCCATCGCCGGCCCTTGGAGACCGAGTTGGGGAGGGACTCCCATCCCCTTGGCGCGCCCCCTCCACCTATATAAGGAGGGGCAGGGCTGCCCCTCCAAACCTACACCTCTCTCCTCTAAACCTAAACCCTAGCCGCCGGCCTCCACCATTGTCGCCGCCGCCTCCTAGGGTTTGCCAAGTGGCCGAGTTGGGGCTCCCCTCTTTCCCTAGCCGCCGGCCTAGCTCCCTCTATTTGGTGTGTCTAAACCCTAGATCACCGAGGCCTCTCTCATAGTCCACCATACTCTCTCTGGCTTAAGGCGAAGCCCTGCGAGATCTCCCCTCTACTTCCGGTACCACGCCGTCGTGCTGCCGGAATCGCGAGGAGAGTGCTACAACCTCCGCTGCCTGCTGGAACAAGGGAGAGGAAGCTCTTCATCGAGTACCGAACGTGTGACCGACTGCGGAAGCGCTGCCGGAACGCAGCGCCGGAAGGATCGTCTACGCGATCTTGAGATCGGCAAGTGTACGACTACATCACCCACGAGAATCTGCTCTCGTTAACCGCTTTGGAATCTTCGAGGGTGAGTTCCTCTATCGACTCGTTGCTACAATATAGTAGATAGATCTTGGCTTGTTTGTGTGCATGCGGTAGAAAGTTTTTGTTTTCCATGCTACGAACCCCTACAGTTGCCACTAGGGAGAAAACAACGGTCTCTTGTTCATGGAACAAGTGGATTGTTTACCTTACACACTTTGCTTAAAGCAGTTATCCGTTGCTTGCAACTTAATACTGGAGGGTGTTCGGATGCTAACCTGAAGGTGAATTACTATTCATAGATGCAGTTGGATGGCGGTCTATGTAGATTGTTGTATTGCCCAATAAAATCTCATAGGATCATGAATGTCTAGTATTGCATTGTTATGCCTTGCTCAGTCCTGTTAGTTTCCCTGTTATAATTTGTTTACCCAGCATGCCATGTTGTTTATCTTAAGGAGAACACCTCTAGTGAACTATGGACCCCGGTCCAATCTTTACCATTGATACATCTTCCATTGTTACCTTTTACTTTCTGCAAACCACTATTACCTTCCACACCATATAGTTAATCCTTTATTTTTAGCAAACCTGTGAGATTGACAACCTCACTGTTCGTTGGGGCAAAGTCTTGAGTTTGTGTTGTGCAGGTTTCCAGGTTGCTAGCAACACCTTTGAGTCGTTTCCTTCCTCCTACTGGTTCGATAACCTTGGTTTCTTATTGAGGGAAAAACTTGCTGCTGTGCTCATCATACCTTCCTCTTGGGGTCTCCCAACGAAGCTCAACAATAAACTGAGCCACCATCAATGCTAGGGTTTCTCCATCTCCCCAAGAACTAATGATCTACTCAGACATGGAGCCAAACAACATCATGGCAATGGTAATGGAAACGATTATCAATAAATAGTACTTGTATAAATCCACAGCTAGTGCAAGAATTACAACAATATCTAGATGGGGTGGATGGAGATGATGGTGGTGATGAAGACGCAGCGGTTAATGAAGATGGAGATCGATGGCTTGGCCTCCCAGATCCGCGTAGGGCAAAAATGGATCCCTAGGGCAAGTTCCCCCTCCAGATGCCTTCCGGAGGTTAGGTTTAGGCGATTTCTGGGTGTTCTATATGTTGTCTCTCCGAACCAGTTGCACAGGATGAAACTATTTGAGGAGGCGGAGGCGGCGCCAACTATACTGCGGCCGCCCGTATAGTTGGCCGTCAACTCTTCTGTCTCCGTTTCTCGCTTCAGGTTTTCTTCTAGTATTATTAATATTTCCTAAATAAGCGATTTACGTAGTTTTTTATCCCTTTCTCTCCAGTACAACTGCTCTAAGAATTGTGTCCATTGGATCCATCATCTGATCTGATCCTGGTGAAAATAAACACAAAAAGTGCGTGCGAACACCGCAAAATAACAAAATACTACATCTACAATGCAAAATAATAATCTAAAACATGATGCAAATATGCACTTGTCAACTTCTCCAAGCCTAGACTCTTGCTCGTCCTGAGCAAGTTTAGCTTAATGGATGTGATCCTCATATTCATGAAGCTGAGTCGATAAAATAAATGAGGCAGTTGCAGCATATGTTTATCATAAAGCATACATATAAATGAGTTTATGAATAGTACGTTAGTCGAACCATCCGAATAATATTAGCACGCTTCCACACCTTAGCAATTAATAGTTCACAAAAGACAAAAGATTATTGTCAACATGATGTAAAAGTATTCGATTCAACCGAATGAGTTAGTGAGGTAGTCCCAAGTGTTTTTAGGATTAACATATTCACTTGGGATTCAAAATCTCAAACATCTCTTTGTCTTACTACAATATAGTGGTATATGACTATTTGCTCTTTGCACATTCGCTCTTTTTCTTCATCTTTCTTTCTCTTCTTTTTCTGTATATATTTGTGCTCACACTTTTGTTTAAATGATGCGCAAAGGAGCTAGCCATATATTCCAATTCATGTAGGAATTTCAAAGTTTAACGATCTCAATTATCAAATTCCAAACATATATGAAGCATCTTTATAACTTGAGTATTGTACCTCAAACTTGTTCTCACTCTTTTTGATAGCACTTATATTTTCTCCTTTGTTCAAGATTTTTTTCATGTCAATTGGTTAGATAATTTCTCCCTTTTTAAATCAAAGCATTGACCTACATCATATTGATCAAACTATCTTTATATGTTCCGTTAATACCAATGGTGTGGAAGACTCCTATTACTATCATCAAGTGCAAGTAAAATCATATTCAGATCATTCATATATCCAATAGGACAAACTAAAACTCAATAATGCTCCATATATTATAACAAAATCAGAATTTCATAAGAGGGATCAACTATTCCTAAAGGGAATATAATGATGTAAACTTTATTTATGAGCTCGAACTAATGCAAAACTAGAATAGAAATAAAAACTTGTAAGATAGATTACAAGGTCTTAAAGATCTCCCCAAGCTTGGAATCAAGCCAGGCGGTATCAAATATTCCCTTTCGATTATTTGATATCGTGCTTTTTGAAGGTCATTGTGGCGCCATAGCATGTAGAATTGCGGTGCGTAGCTTCTTGTTGGTGTCCTCTAGAGCGGTGATGCGGCTGTAGCACCTACGTAAATAAGATTGTAATGTATCCATCCTAGAAACGAGCTTGGTCACCATCGAGAGAAGATCACCCTTCTCCTCTATCTCCTTGAGGCGGTGATGGACTTCCACGCGATGGAGTAGCTCCTGCTTTTGATATACCTCCAGTGCCTGTACGCGATCCTTTGTCCTAGGGACAACTTCTTCCTCATCCATTATTGATGGATCGGGGAAGTAGAAGCTTCTCCTCCACTCCTCTTGAGGATTCACCCTCATGCGAGCGCCGGTGGTAGGCCTTGAGCGGGGCAACGCCGGTTCCTTGCTAACACCTGCACCAACGTTAGGTATTTCCTTACGCTTATGCGGCCTTGGATCTGTAGTGATGAACTTGACCGTCTCCACACATCCTTTTCCGTGCGGCTTGCAGTCTTCTCTCTCTTATTGAGTTATTTTCATCACCGCCCATTCGATCTCCGGGGATCGTAGATGTCGCGGCAAATGTAAATGTCATCTCAGCCTTCACCGGGATCGCTGTCTTAGAAGATTGGATCGACGTACTCTTTGTATCCCGGGCTAAACCTCTCCACCTCCTCATTGTCATCCTCCATAGACGGGCTGCTAGAAAGGTCCAGATGACCCACAAGTATAGGGGATCGCAAAAGTCTTCGCGGGTAGTATTACCCAATTTATTGATTCGACACAAGGGGAGCCAAAGAATACTTACAAGCCTTAACAACTGAGTTGTCAATTCAATTGCACCTGGAAATAGTTCTTGCTCACAAAAGTTTATCAGTAGCAACAGTTTTTAGTAGCAACAGCAGCAGTAAAACATGAGCAATGGTAACAGTAGCAGCAAACAGTAGGATATGAGCGCGGTAGGCATATGGATGGATGGACGGGCGTTGCATGAACGAGTCTAAACATGTAAATTCAAGATCTAGGGCATTCCAGATAAATAAGAACAAACATCAAAGTACTAAACAATCCTAGGCATGTGCTCCATATATAGTCATGTGTGCTCGCAATGAGAACTTGCACAACATATTTTGTCCTGCCAGCCCGTGGCAGCGGGGCCTCTAGGGAACTACTGGCAATTAAGGTGGTCGTTTTAATAGAGCACCGGAGCAAAGCATTAACACTCCGTGAACACATGTGATCCTCACACCACATCCACCCCCTCCAGTTGTCCCAATTTCTGTAACTTCGGGGCCTTTGGATCCGAACAATGATATGTGTACACAACTTGCAGATAAGATAACAAAGAATACTATCATAATGATTCAATAATAAGTTCAGATCTGAGATCATGGCACTCGGGCCCTAGTGAAAAGCATTAAGCACAACAAGTTGCAATAAAGTCAAATAGCACTAATAGAGATACTAGGCACTATGCCCTAACAATCTTATTCGATTACATGATAGAACTCATCCAATCCCTACCATCCCCATAGCCTACAGCGGGGGATTACTCAGTCATGGATGAGGGAAACATCGATGGTTGATGGAAAGGCGTTGGTGATGACGATGGCGATGAACCTCTCCAAATCCCCCGCCCGGCAAGGTGCCAGAACGGAGTTTCTAGATCCAAATCTTGGTTTCTGGTGGTGGCGGCTCAGCGGAACTCTTTCTGGAAAAACGTCGAACCCCCATCGGTTTTTAGGTCAAGGGGTAACTTATAGGCGAAGAGGGAGCCCGAGGGAGTGCCTGGGGTGGCCGCACCCCCTAGGCGCGGGGTGGGCCCACCCGCGCCTGGCAGGGGTGTGGCCCCCCCCAGGCCTCCACTCCGTCTCGTCTTCTGGCTCCGTGGATCTTCCAGCGAGATAGGATTTTTGGCATATTTGCCTGGATTTTTCCTGATAGTTGATTTTCTTCACAAAAACTAGACACCAAGGTAATTCTACTCAAAACAGCGCCAGTCTGTGTTAGTTGTATCCACATCACACAAGTTTAGAGGAGAAACAATAGCAAAAGTGTTCGGGAAAGTTGATACGTTTTGGACGTATCAACTCCCCCCAAGCTTAGCTTATTGCTTATCCTTAAGCAATTCTGTTGAAAACTGTGTGCGATAAAAGAACTTTCACGAACACATTTGCTTCATATGATGTATGTATTCTCAGCACAGGAGTAGATACTTAAACCATTGATAATAAGAAGTATGCAACTAAGTCTACTCAATAGTTATTGCAAGCTATGAAGAGAAACCAACTCAATAATAATAAGTAGCATGGAACATAAACATAAGCAACATTGCAATGCTCATAGTAAGGTATGATAGAGTGGTATCTCGCTTGCCTTTGTTTGTAGAGCACGATATAAATGCTAAGGCACCTCTGAAGTTCACATGAAGACTAGAAGTAAAGATATCAGAGATACAAGCATCAAAGTCATGACATAATTAACCAAGTTTTGAGACAAACACAAGAATGACAACTATGCTCTCAAGAAGGTGCTCATAGAATAAGTGGTGACTCAACAAGGAAGTGAAAAGGTTTTGAAAAGTTTAAAAGGCTTCCAAATGCTGAAAGTAAGGTACTCACTAGATTTGAGCTCTCATTGCCCCCATCATAGGCATCTTTATATGGTTAAGGTGAAAGTGAGGTCCAGTATGAGTTATATGCTTGACAGACCATAAACTAGAAATCCCAAGTCCCTTGAGTATGAGGGCCGCTCCGCATGCTACTCAACTTTGGTTACCTGCAAGTTCTTGTCATTGTACATACATGCATATCATAGAGAACCGCCAACGGGGTACCCCTTTCACATGATACAGGAGCTATCCCGTGATCAAAATGACAAGGCAAACAGACAATGAGCATCTCAACGATCTTTTTATTTACTATGTGTATAGCTTTTTATTGAGGATGCTTCACGGAATGCTCATTACGGTGATGTTGCAAGTTTCTCTAACACATATATATACTCCATGAACTCACAAGCTCCCCTTTTATTTCACACAAACGACATCCGTAAACAAAAGAGCAAGGTATCAACTAGATATGTATCCATAAGTGTTGAAAGCATTCCCCGTGATAGCACAGTTCTGCTAACTCCCAGCCTATAATTTGCAAGCATATAACTTTCATGGACGGGTCACAGTGGTTCAGGATTATTAAGTGCAAGGAATAGAGTGTGCCATCAAGTTCGTGAGAGCTTTACTAACTAACTTTCTCAAAACAAACAAACATTTATTTAGAAGAAAACAAGGCTTATAGAATATGCACTGAAATAGCAAATGATGCTAATAGGTAGGTATGGTGGACACAGTTGCAATATTGGTTTTGGGGAGTTGGAAGCACAAGTAAAGCTCATACTCAGTGCAAGTGAAGGCTAGCAAAAGAGAGGGAGTGACAAACGAGAGAGCAATAATTGTCATAATCATGCTTGCAACAAAACAAGACTAATTATGGCATGAAAGTCATACAAGGACTCTGAGGCAAAATAAATCATCGTGGCTTACTAACTATTGTTTAGTCATATGCATGCGTGAGCATGTGCCAAGTCGATTCACGTGGAACTTTCAGAGGAGGATACCACAATATCATACCAAAATATGAATAAAACAATGCAAGCAAACATTCATATGGCATGCTACAAACTATTAGCAAGCCGGAGCTAACCACAGACAAGCAAGAACTACTAAGCATCCATTACTAACATACTCCTTACATGAACATACTAAGCATGCTCACAATGATGAGTATATGTACAAAAATTAAAACAAATAGAGTTTGTTACCAGCCTCTTACCACACCACAAGTTGTCTTAATCTTCATTATTGCCCTTCACTTGTGTGACTTAAATAATAACATGAAACCAAAATCCACTGAGGACGGCTGAACCCTACAAAGAACTCACAAAACCAAAGAAGAACAACAAATATTTTTGGTGTTTTTGATTTTTTTAAAGCGAGCCAAACAAAGCAAAACAAAAACCAAAAACTAAGACGCTCCAAGAACAACACAACTATGCATGAAACAATAAAAACGAAGTGTCTAGAAAGACCTGAGATTTTTATTTATGAAGAAGGGGTGCCTTGGGCACCCCCAAGCTTTGACACTTGTACCTCTTGAATATTTATTGGGGTGACACGGGGTGGCTCCCCCACAAGCTTGAGCTTTTGTCCATTCTTCATCTCATTACATCATTCTTTCCTTACACCTCAAAATTTTCCTTCAGACAAAACTTTACAGAATCTTCATTAGCAACATTAGTGCATTCAAAAGATAATAGACCTTTGGGGTTTAATTTTAAAATAGCAAAACTTTCACTAAAGACACAAGCTACTGTATCAATTCCCTCAAAAAGCTCAATTTCCCAAAAAGGACCCGAAAAGAATCAAGAAGAAGCAAATGCAAATAATGGCAGAAATCTGTCAAAACAGAACAGCAGGTAGAAACCGATTTTTTCAAAGACCTTCTGTTGCTCAAATAAAGAAGTGTTGAACTAAATAGAGTTAGATAACATATTGGGGGATGTATTCGTAAAATTTCAGCTCAATCTGACTTACAGAGACTCCTCACGAATTTTTATGGTGGAGGACAGATATCTGTTTCAGGACAGCAATTCCCAAATCTTACTTCCCTCTCATTAGAGGTCATTCTTGGCACAAAAATCAAACAAAAAGGACAAGAAGAGGTTTTTACAAAAGTAATAACTTCCAAGAATCAATAAAACTATTGGGTTATCTCCCAAGAAGTACTTTTCTTTAACGCCTTTAAGTTAGGCACGACGAAGAGCAAAGATTGGAAAGGAGAAAAATAGAGCAAGTATAACCACAGTGAAAACATTGTTTTGTTCATTAAAATCCTTTTATTAACAAGGTTGATCAAGTCTTGTTACCAAAACAATCTTATATGGAACAAAACTTTGCATTCCACAAGGTGATTATGTTACCTCATACTTGATAGCAATGGTCCAAATCATAATAGTTTCAAAATTTTCTTGTGGAATGGGACAATATATTTCGCCAACCTTGATGCTCTCAATATTTTCAATGGAATTCAGGCAATAGCTCTTAGCAACCTTCTTAGGGAAATAAACAGTATACTCTTTGTCATTAATATTGAATGTTACTTTTCCTTGATTACAATTGATGACAGCACCTGCAGTATTAAGAAAAGGTCTCCCAAGAATAATAGACATATTATCATCTTCAGGCATCTCAAGCATAACAAAATAAGTTAAAACCAAGAAATTATGAGCCACTTGAATAGGAACATCCTCACATATACCAATAGGAATAGTAGTTGACTTATCAGCCATTTGCAAAGATATATCAGTTGGTATCAACTTCTCTAGCTGGAGTCTCTTGTAGAGAGAAAAAGGCATAACACTAACTCCAGCTCCTAAATCACATAAATCAGTTCTAACATAATTATTCTTAATATACCAAGGAATAGTTGGTATACCTGGATCACCAAGTTTCTTTGGAACCTTACCATTGAAGGAATAATTAGAAAGTAGTGTAGAAATTTCCTCATTAGGAATCTTCCTTTTATTAGAGACAATATCCTTCATATATTTTGAATAAGGAGGCAACTCAATAGCATCAGTCAAAGGATTTTTGCAAAAATAAAGCTTTCATCCACCCACAAAACTTGTTGTAGTGTTCTTCCTCCTTTGACTTGTGTTTCTTACCTGGAAAAGGCATAGGTTTCTACACCGAAGGTCCTCTCTCACTACCATGTTTCTTAGCAATAAAATCTTCCTTAGTGTACCTAGTGTTCTTAGTGTGCTTCTCAGGTTCTTACTCAACTTCCTCCTTATCAGGAGCATCATTATTACCATTACCCCTCTCAGTTTCAGCATCAGAGACAGATATACTATTAGGATCTAAAGCAGGTTCAAGTGGTTCCTCAACTACCTTATGTTTCTTTTTCTTTCTCTTATGAGGACTACCACTACTTTCACCTTGTTGAGAATCCTGCTCAATTCTTTTAAGGTGTCCTTCAAGATATAAAGGATCTTGAGTAGTTATACCACTCCAAGTTCTAATTCCATAAGCATGTTTATCTCCTGAGGCATTAACTAGCATATCCTTTTGTACCTTAGCAAGTTGATCAAGTTGGGTTTGAACCATTTGAAAGTGTTTACAAAGCATTTTAATATCATTAGAAGTTCTTTCCACAATATCTTTCAACTCTTTAATAGCTCTAGAGTTTTCCAATAAATGATTTTGAAATTGTTTATTAAAATTACCTTGTTTAACAATAAATGTGTCAAGTTCCTGTAAGCATTGATCAGGAGGCTTACCATAGGGAATATCACCTTCATCAAAGTGGAGAGAGTGTACCTCAATAGTGGATGAGTGGGGAATTGTCGTACATAATTCCTCTATAGGAGGTAGATTCTTCACATCTTCAGCTCTAATACCTTTCTCCTTTAGACAATTCTTAGCTTCTTTCATCACCTCATCATTTAATGCATTAACTCCCCTCTTCTTTGGTGTTGGTGTTGGAACTGGTTCAGGAGTAATAGGCTCAGGTGTATTTAGCTCAGCTGAAGCCCAATCATCATAATTCTTGCTTATCTTATCCATTAATTCTTCAACATCTGTAGGAGTTCTTTTCCTAAAAACACAATCAGCAAAGCTATCTAGGTATGTCCTAGATTCATCAGTTAGTACATTATAATAAATATCAAGAAGCTCATTTTTAGGTAATGGACATCCATGATGTGCATGAATCAAGGCACATAACTTTGTGCATGAATCAACGGCGCCAGAAAATAGTCTTGATGACCCACAAGTATAGGGGATCACAACAGTCTTCGCGTGTAGTATTACTCAATTTATTGGTTCGACACAAGGGGAGCCAAAGAATACTTGCAAGCCTTAACAACTGAGTTGTCAATTCAGCTGCACCTGGAAATAGTTCTTGCTCACAGAAGTTTATCAGTAGCAATAGTTTGTAGTAGCAACAGCAGCAGTAAAACAGGAGCAATGGTAACAGTAGCAGCAAACAGTAGGATATGAGCGCGGTAGGCATAGGGATGGATGGACGGGCGTTGCATGAACGAGTCTAAACATGTAACTTCAAGATCTAAGGCATTGCAGATAAATAAGAACAAAAATACAAGCACTAAACAATCTTAGGCATGTTCTCCATATATAGTCATGCGTGCTCGCAATGAGAACTTGCACAAAATCTTTTCTCCTGCTAGCCCGTGGCAGCGGGGCCTCTAGGGAACTACTGGCAATTAAGGTGCTCCTTTTAATAGAGCACCGGAGCAAAGCGTTAACACTCTGTGAACACATGTGATCCTCACACCACAGCCATCCCCTCAGGTTGTCCTAGTTTCTGTCACTTCGGGGCCTTTGGATCCGGACAATGATATGTGTACACAACTTGCAAATAAGATCACAAACAATACTATCATAATGATTCAATAATAAGTTTAGATCTGAGATCATGGCACTAGGGCCCTAGTGACAAGCATTAAGCACAAGAAGTTGCAACAAAGTTAAATAGCACTAATAGAGATACTAGGCAATATGCCCTAACAATCTTATTCGATTACATGATAGAACTCATCCAATCCCTACCATCCCCATAGCCTACAGCGGGGGATTACTCACTCATGGATGAGGGAAACATCGATGGTTGATGGAGAGGCGTTGGTGATGACGATGGCAATGATCCTCTCCAAATTCCCCATCCCGGCAGGGTGCTAGAACGGAGTTTCTGGATCCGAATCTTGGTTTCTGGCGGTGGCGGCGCAACGGAACTCTTTCTGGAAAAACTTCGAACCCCCCGTCGGTTTTTAGGTCAAGGGATAACTTATAGGCGAAGAGGGAGCCCGAGGGGGTGA
Organism: Avena sativa; assembly: GCA_916181665.1. Taxonomy (NCBI): domain Eukaryota; kingdom Viridiplantae; phylum Streptophyta; class Magnoliopsida; order Poales; family Poaceae; genus Avena; species Avena sativa. The sequence goes on from OV702289.1 coordinate 5,819,173, forward strand.
CTGGGGTGTCCGCACCCCCTAGGCGCAGGCTGGGCCCACCCGCGCCTGGCAGGGGTGTGGGACCCCCAGGACTCCACTCCGTCTCGTCTTCTGGCTCAGTGGATCTTCTGACGAGATAGGATTTTTGGCATATTTTCCATGATTTTTCCCAATAGTTGATTTTTTGCACAAAAAGTAGACACCAAGGTAATTCTGCTGAAAACAGCGTCAGTCCGTGTTAGTTGTATCTAAATCACACAAGTTTAGAGGAGAAACAATAGCAAAAGTGTTCAGGAAATTAGATACATTTTGGACGTATCAGGTCCCTAGGAGCAATTAGCCCCATAGGTTTTCCATAGCCTAGGACAGGATAGCGCATAGCTGGATTTGTTCCTAGTGATTTGTGATTAGAGAGAGACACAAGGGCAGTATATAGAGGGGTCAGAGGTCAGTTAAACTCACGAGAAACACCAAATTGTTGTCCAAGAAAACAATCCAAACTGACCAGAAAAAGAAATCGCGGATTCGGAGGAGTCTTGCACTGTAACGACCAACTATACGGTTGCGGCCCGTATAGTTTCGACCGTATAGTTTTTTCCGGGCAGGTACTTCTAAATATTTCTAGCCCAAGTCGGTTAGATTACCGATTAAGAACCAACAAAAATGTTTTTTTAATAATAAAAATGAAGAACGAGTCGAGGGTACTGAAGCTTTAACGACCAACTATACGGCGGGATAGTTTTCTCCGGCCGTATAGTTGCAGAAACCCCTCAAAAACTTCAGAAAAACAAGAGGAATTCAAAGGAAACAATTTAATAGTAGAAACCGTGAAAACAAATCACTTATTAGAGTTAGAAAAATTACCTTCCACTTACCGTTTATTTAGTCGGGAGCGACAAGCTCCTCCAACAACATGGACTTCTTCTTCTTAGGAGGATTTGACCTTAGTTCATATAATAATTCTTGGAAACAAAAATCATCAAGACTAAATATCCTCTCAATAATATTGATGTCTTGTTGGGTAAATATAGATGATGCATCTACTACCTTTGTTTCCTGTCTCTGCATAATCTGCAACTCAAATTCTTGAAGTAAAAGGATCCGTCTTGGCTTATGAAACTTCCTCTCGAGGAGTTCTTTTAAACCATCACGATCCATATGAACTCTTACTTTTGCATCAAGAATATAAGAACGAAACTTGTCACAAGAGAAAAATACAGCAAAGAGTTCCTTTTCTTCCTTAGGATAATTCTTTTGAGCACTATTGAGAGTTCTGCTAGCATGATGTATAATATTAAATCCACGAACTATGTGTTGTCCCAAAGTTACTCCTACATCATCATCACTATCTTCACATATTAAATCAAAAGTCATATCCCATATAGGTGGTTTTATGATGGGAGCACGAGATAAAGCATATTTAAGTTTATTAAAGGCAATAAGGCATTTATCATCAAAATTGAATCTCACTCCTTTTTGCAACAGATTAGTCAAAGGTTTGGAAAATCCTGAAAAATTCCTAATGAACCTTCTATAAAATCCTACATAACCAAGAAAACTTCTTATACCTTTTACGTGCCTTGGTTGTGGCATTCTTTCTATTTCTTCAACTTTAGCCCTATCTACTTCAATACCCTTACCTGATACTTTATGTCTAAGGACTATGCCTTCTTTGACCACAAAATGGCACTTCTCCCAATTCAAGACAAGATTAGTTGCTTCACAATGCTGCAATATTCTATTGAGATTATCCAAGCAACTAGTAAATGAAGTTCCATAGACATAAAAATCATCCATAAATATTTCCATTATCAGTTCTATAAAATCTGTAAATATAGCAGTCATGCATCTTTGAAAAGTAGTTGGAGCATTACATAGACCAAAAGGCATACGTCGGTAAGCATGTAAACCATAAGGACTAATGAAAGTTGTTTTAAGTTGGTCTTCAGGATGAACAACTATTTGGGAAAAAACATAGTATCCGTCCAAGTAGCAAAAATGTGTGTGGTTTTCTAACCTCTCTAAGGTTTGATCTATGAACAGTAAAGGATAGTGATCTTTCCTAGTCTCCTTATTCAATTTTCTGAAATCTATGCACATCCTATGTCCAACAACAGTTCTAGTAGGTATCAATTCATTGTTTTCATTAGGAACAACAGTAAAGCCGCCTTTCTTAGGAACACAATGAACAAGACTTACCCATTCAATTTCTTTTATAGGATAGATTATACCCGCATCAAGTAGGCGTACTATTTCTTTTCTTACCACTTTCTTCATTTTAGGCTTCAGTCTTCTCTTAAATTCTACAACTGTTTTAGCACCTTCCTCCATGAATATCCGATGGGAGGCTATCATGGGACTAATACCCTTCAAGTCATCCATTGAGTACCCAAAGGCCTTGTGGTGATCCTTTAGTACCTTCATAAGCTCTTATTCTTCCCTGAAAGTTTATCACTAATAATAACATGGAATTTATTAGTATCATCTAAGAATCTATACTTAAGATTATCCGGTAGAGTTTTTAATTCTGGGGGTGGTAATTCTTCATACCCTCTCTTTTCTGTCTCTTCAAAAGCTTCATCAGTTGCAGGTTCCTCATTGGGAAATGAATCAAATTCATTTTCTAATTCTTCTAGAGTTCTATCCTCCATAATTATTTCTCCACAATTTGGGTCTTCATTTATTCCTTGATATTTTATTTAAGAAGAGAGTTGCCATTTCTTCAATAGTTTTCTCCTTCTCTTCTTATTTTATGAATAGAGGTTTGTATTTAAATTTGGAAAAGTGGAATTCTTTTTCCGCTTTCCCAAGCTTAAGGGATACAATCCCTTTTTGAAATCAATTGTGGCACCTATATCACTCAAAAAGTTTCTTCCAAATATAATTGGGCAAAGAGTGTCAATTGGCATATCAACAACTACAAAATCAATAAGGAAATTTTTATTGTTAATTGTGATAATTGCATCTTCAACTACTCCCATTGGAACTCTAAGATTTTTATTGGTGATGATGGGCGTGTTGATGACGCCTTGTTGGGAGACCCCAAGAGCAAGGTGAGATGAGCATAGCAACAAGTTTTCCCTCAGTAAGAAACCGAGGTTATCGAACCAGTAGGAGGAAGGAAATGACTCAAAGGTGTTGCTAGCAACTTGGAGACCTGCACAACACAAACTCAAGACTTTGCCCCAACGAACGGTGAGATTGTTAATCTCACCGGTTTGCTGTAACAAAGGATTAACTGTATGGTGTGGAAGGTAATGCTTGTTTGCAGAAAGTAAACAGTAACAGTGGAAGATGTATCAATGGTAAAGATTGGACCGGGGTCCATAGTTCACTAGAGGTGTTCTCCTTAGATAAACAAACATGGCATGCTGGGTGAACAAATTACAGTAGGGCAATTGAGAGGACTGAGCAAGGCATAACAATGCAATACTAGAAATTCATGATCCTATGAGATTCGATTGGGTAATACAACAAGATAAATAGACCGCCATCCAACTGCATCTATGACTATAAATCCACCTTCGGGTTATCATCCGAACCCCCTCTAGTATTAAGTTGCAAGCAACAGATAACTGCTTTAAGCAAAGTGTGTAAGGTAAACAATCCACTTGTTCCATGAACAAGAGACCGTTGTTTTCTCCCTAGTGGCAACAACACATCTACAACCTTAGATATTTCTATCACTTCCCTTAGATTAAATAGAGGCATGAACCCACTATCGAGCATAAACACCCCCTCTTGGAGTCACTAGCATCTACTTGGCCAAGATAGCTACTAGAAACGGAGAGCATGCAAGATCTCAAACAACATAGACATGATAGAATCAATAAGACAAAACCATTAATCAATCTGACATAGTAATCTCAATATCCATCAAATCCCCACAAACACAACATGCATGATTACAAATAGATGAGATCTTGATCATGAACGGAGCTCACAAGATCTAAACATGATAGCAAAAAGGAGGATATACAACCATCTATCTACTACATGGACCCGTAGTCCAAGGTGGAACTACTCATGCTTCATACCGGAGGCTGGGATGAAGAAGAAGAAGGCCTCTGGGATGATCTCCCCTCCGGCAGGGTGCCGGGAAGAGCTTCAGATCCCCTCGATCTAGGGACGATGGTGGTGGCGGCGGCTACAAACGGTTTCGTGGAATATTGATCGGGTACTTAGGGTTTAGGCATCGGGGGGTCTTTATAGGCGAAGAGGCGACGTAGGGGGGGTCGCCAGAGCGGCCGCACCCCCCAGGCGCAGGCCCACCTTGGCCACGTGGCCAGGGGGTGTGCCCCCTGGTGGCTCTCCATCGTCTCGTATTCAGGCTTCGTGTTCCCCACGGTAAAATATTGACTTTGGCTTTTGTCCCGTCCAATTCCGAGAATATTGATTTTCTGCCTTTCTGGAAACAAAAATAGAAGAAAACGGGCAACTGGTACTGTGGCATCTTGTTAATAGGTTAGTACCAGAAAACATATAAAAATACCTCAAAGTGTAGACAAAGCAAAGCAAAGTAGATACTAAACAAGCATGGAACATAAAAAATTATAGATACGTTTCCGACATATCAAGCATCCCCAAGCTTAACTCCTGCTCGTCCTCGAGTAGGTAAGTGATAAAAAGAATAATTTTTATGGTGACATGCACCATCAAACTCAAGATCAAACCATTTGCAAGCATTGAAAGCTGGGATCAAAGAACTCTAAACATGAACATGAAAGATGGAGTTCTAATAGTAAGACAAAGTAACTATGCATGCAACATAAAAGGTTACAAACAAATATCATGAATAACATGCATTGAAAAACGTTTGTTTGTTTGTTTGTTTGTTTGTTTCACATACAGAAAACATGGCATAGTGGCATTCAGCTTGTCCCTCATGGAGTAGCAAATAAATGCATAGGACACCTTCAAAGTTCATAAGCGTGACTAGATACAAATAGCACAAGAACATGTAATATCAACAATATGCATTAATCAATAAGTTTTGGGACAATGTACATAGAACTAAGAATGGAAACTATGCTCTCTTAACTGGTGCCTAAGGATAGAAGGTGGAGACTCAATATAATGTGGAAGAAAGGCCCTTCATAAAGGGAAGCAGGGATTTCTAGTCTCAAAAATAGCTTCCAAAAATTATGGTACTTGTTAGCTTTCAGCCCTCATTGCCCTATCATAAGCATCTTGAAGTGATTAAGGTTAAATTGAACAAACTATGGAGTATATGCTTGACAAAGTATAAGTTGGCAATCTCATGTCCCTTGAATACGAGGGCCGCACCTCATGCTACTCAACTTTAGTCACCTGTAAGTTCTTGTCATAGTAAATACATGTGTATCATAGAGAACCACCAACGGGGTACCCCTTGCACATGATACAGGAGCTATCCCATAATAAAAATGACAAGGCAAGCAGACAATGAGAATCTCAGCAATCTTCTTATTTACCATGGGAATATGGTGCCTTTTTCTCTCTTTCCTCTTTTCAATATGTCTCTTTTTTATATAAGAAGAAAGATTCATAGATGTCATTATGGTGATGCTACAAGTTTCCACCATGATTAGGTATGGCTTAGGCTAGCGGTCCAGGCGTTTCCCTAACACACATACATAACTCCATGGACTTACAAGCTCCCCTTTTATTTCACACCGGCAACATCCATGGACAAAAGAGCATGATATCAACTATGTACAAAGTACAAGTGCAATGTTGAAAGCATTCCCCGTGACAGCACGGTTCTGCTAATTCCAACGTTTAAGTGCAAGCATATACAACATAGATGACACAATGGTTCAAGTTTACTAGGGGCAAGAAATATAAGTTGTGCCATCAAGTTCGTGAGAGCTTTAATCACTAAGTTTTCACATAATAAAATACTTTTTAATTGGACGATAGATGAAATCAAGAATATACTTGGAATGGTGTAACACACCATGCATAGAAATTTATAGTGGCCACTTTGTAATAACTTGGTTTCTTGGGAGTTGGATGCATGAGTAGAGCTTACTCATACAAGTGGAGGCTAGCAAAAGACTGGGAGCGACCAACTAAGAGAGCAATAATGGCCATAATCACGCAGAGCGACAAAACATTACTAATCAAAGCATAAAGTGGTACTACAAGTCAAGGACTAAATGATCATAGAGGCTATGGTGACTTGTTCATAGTCATAACATGGTGTGAGCATGTGCCAAGTCAACCCAAACAAAGCATCAAAGGAGAATACCACAATACTATGCTTTTGTATGCTAAAACAACGCATGATTCCTTCAAGGCACATTAAGCAATCCCAATTGTTTTGAACAAGTCATGCTAAAGCAATAATCACTAACATAAGGTCAAAACAACACCTAGCATGACATGCTAAAGTCTAAGTCACAATCAAAGCAAGCTCCTCTTGTACCACTATAAGCATGAACTTTCTACTCCTTTCCAACACTAATCAACTTATTTGAAACAACACAGCAAGAACGGGGGTCCAAACTACTTTATTCAAGCAAACTAAGTAAACTAAGCAAACCAAACGAAAACTAAGACGCTCCAAGAACAACACAACTGTGCATGAAACAATAAAAACGAAGTGTCTAGAAAGACCTGATCTTTTTATTGATGAAGAAGGGGATGCCTTGGGCATCCCCAAGCTTTGACGCTTGTACCTCTTGGATATTTCTTGGGGTGACACGGGGTGGCATCCCCAAGATTGAGCTTTTGTCCATTCTTCATCTCATTACATCATTCTTTCTCTACACCTGAAATTTTTCCTTCATACAAAACTTCACACAATCTTCATTAGCAACATTAGTGTATTCAAAAGATAATGGACCTTTGGGTTTAGCTTTAGAACAAAAAAACTTTCACTAAAAACACAAGCTACTGTAGCAATTCCCTTAGTAAGTTCAATTTCCCAAAAAGAACCCAAAAAGGAATCAATAAGAAGCAAATGCAAATAATGGCAGAAATCTGTCAAAATAGACCAGTAGGTGGAAACCTATTTTTTGAAGACCTTATGTTGCTCAAATCAAAAAGTGCTGAACTAACGAAAGTTATATAACATACTGGGGGATTTATTCGCAAAATATCAGCTCATGAATTTTTACGGTGGAGCACAAAAATCTGTTTCAGGACAGCAACTCCCCAAATCTTACTTTTCATTCTTGGCACAAAAAGCAAATAAAAAGGATAAGGAGAAGTCATTACTGAAGTAGTAACTTCCAAGACTCAAGAAAACTCTTGGGTTATCTCCCAACAAGTACTTTTCTTTAACGCCTTTAAAGGCACAAGAAGCAAGAATCAAGTGTTTTCAAATGAAGAATTAAGATCAAACTTGCAATCTCTTCAACTAGGAAAGGTATCTCATCCAAATGAGTTTTGGAGGATCCCTTCTCATCTCTCCTTGGTTCACTACTTTCGTCAAAAGGATTTTCAGGAACAATCCAATCAATTTTTTTCTAAGGCCTCATGCATTCCAACAAGTTTAAAGGGTATGAGTATCCTAATTTCCTCTCTAGGTTTGGTTTTATCTAAAGTACCCATAACATATACACATGAGCCTAGCATATTAAAACGTTGAAAGACCTTTTTGTCTTCCTTAGCAACATCATTGAACTCTTTTAGTAAAGTTTCTAGGATAAAATCTTTCTTTTTAGGGTCCTCTTCTTATTTTAGTTTGAGAAACAAAATTTTCATCATGGGGTTAAGGTTAACAAACCTAGCCTCCAATATATGAACTAAAGAAGCTGCAGCAATTTCATAATTAGGAGCAAGTTCTTCTATAAATCTATCCTCAATATCCTCATGTTTGCTAACATGATTAAAGAATTCTTCAATATTTTATTTCCCAATTATGGAGCCACTACCTAATGAAAGGTCTTTCAGGGTGAACTTGGGGATCAACATGGTGAGCTAGAGCAAGGTGACAACTAGAGTAGGAACTAATTTTTTTGTGTTTTTTGATAAGAGAAAGCAAACCAAACTAAACTAATTTTTTTGGAGTTTTTGATAAAAAAAAGGCAAACAAAACCAACCAAAAGAAACTAAGCAAACCAAAAACAAAGTAAAGAGAAAGGTTGTGAAGGAGTCCCCTTGTGAAGACATCCTTATCCTCCCCGGAAACAGTGCCAGAAAAAGCTTGATGATGGGCGTGTTGATGACGCCTTGTTGGGAGACCCCAAGAGCATGGTGTGATGAGCACAGCAGCAAGTTTTCCCTCAGTAAGAAACCGAGGTTATCGAACCAGTAGGAGGAAGGAAACGACTCAAATGTGTTGCTAGCAACTTGGGGACCTGCACAACACAAACTCAAGACTTTGCCCCAACAAACAGTAAGATTGTCAATCTCACCGGTTTGCTGTAACAAAAGATTAACTGTATGGTGTGGAGGTAATGGTGGTTTGCAGTAAGGAAATAGTAACTATGGAAGATGTATTAATGGTAAAGATTGGACCAGGGTCCATAGTTCACTAGAGGTGTTCTCCTTAGATAAACAAACATGGCATGCTGGGTGAACAAATTACAGCAGGGCAATTGATAGGACTGATCAAGGTATAACAATGCAATACTATACATTCATGATCCTATGAGATTCGATTGGGAAATACAATAAGATACATAGACCGCCATCCAACTACATCTATGACTAGAAATCCACCTTCGGGTTATCATCCGAACCCCCTCCAGTATTAAGTTGCAAGCAACAGATAACTGCTTTAAGCAAAGTGTGTAAGGTAAACAATCCACTTGTTCCATGAACAAGAGACCGTTGTTTTCTCTCTAATGGCAATAGCACATCTAAAACCTTAGAGATTTATGTCACTTACCTTAGATTAAATAGAGGCATGAACGCACTATCGAGCATAAATACCCTCTCTTGGAGTCACTAGCATCTACTTGGCTAAGATATCTACTAGAAACGTAGAGCATGCAAGATCTCAAACAACACAGACATGTTAGAATCAATAAGACAAAACCACTAATCAATCTGACATAGTAATCTCAATATTCATCGGATCCCCGCAAACACAACATGCATGATTACAAATAGATGAGATCTTGATCATGAACGGAGCTCACAAGATCTAAACATGATAGCACAAAGGAGGAGATACAACCATCTAGCTACTACATGGACCCGTAGTCCAAGGTGGAACTACTCACGCTTCATACCGGAGGCTGGAACGATGAAGAAGAAGGCCTCCGGGATGATCTCTCCTCCGGCAGGGTGTCGGGAAGAGCTTCAGATCCCCTGATCTAGGGACGATGGTGGTGGTGGCGTCTACATATGGTTTCATGGAATATTGATCGGGTACTTAGGGTTTAGGCATCGGGGGGTCTTTATAGGCGAAGAGGCAACGTAGGAGGGTCGCCAGGGCGGCCGCACCCCCCAGGCCCAGGCCCACCTTGGCCGCGCGGCCAGGGGTGTGCCCCCCTGGTGGCTCTCCTCCGTCTCATATTCAGGCTTCGTTTTCCCCACGGTAAAATATTTACTTTGGATTTTGTCCCGTCCAATTCCGAGAATATTGATTTTCTGCCTTTCTGGAACCAAAAACCGAAGAAAACAGGCAACTGGCACTGTGGCATCTTGTTAATAGGTTAGTACCAGAAAACATATAAAAACACCTCAAACTGTAGACTAAGCAAAGCAAAGTAGATACTAAACAAGCATGGAACATCAAAAATTATAAATACGTTTCCGATGTATCAATTGGCATATCAGTATTTTCTATTGTAGCCAGTGCTATATCTTCTTTTATTTCTAGATAAAAATCATAAGATATAACATTATAACTTTGGTGCCAAGAATAGGCTTACCCACTGATGATCTCAGATCACTGTAGAGCTTCGTTGGGAAACCCCAAGAGGAAGGTGTGATGAGCATAGCAGTAAGTTTTCCCTCAGTTATGAAACCAAGGTTATCGAACCAGTAGGAGGAAGGAAATAACTCCAAGGTGTTGCTAGCAACTTGGAATCCTGCACAACACAAAATCAAGACTTTTCCCCTACATATAGTGAGGTTTTCAATCTCACTGATTTACTGAAACCATAGGATTAAACGTATAGTGTGGAACGTAATGGTTGCTTGCAGAAAGTAAAAAATAACAGTAGAGATGTATGATACGTCCAAAACGTATCTACTTTCCCGAACACTTTTGCTATTGTTTCGGCTCTAAAATTGTGTTATTTGGATACAACTAACACAGGATGACGCTGTTTTCAGCAGAATTACCTTGGTGTCTAGTTTTTGTGCAGAAAATCAACTATCTGGAAAAATGCCGGAAAATATGCCAAAAATCCTTTTTCACCAGAAGATCCACGGAGCTAGAATACGAGACGAAGTGGATCCCTGGGGGGCCCACACCCCCTTCCGCGCGGGTGGGCCGAGCCCGCGCCTGGAGAGGGTGTGGCTGCCCCAGGCATCCCCTCGGGCTCCCTCTTTGCCTATAAGATGCTTCTTGACCTAAAAACCGAGGGGGGTTCGATGTTTTCCAGAAAGAGTTCCGCTGCGCCACCACCATCAGAAACCGCGATTCAGAACCAGAAACTCAGTTCTAGCACCCTAACGGGACGGGGAATTTGGAGAGGATCATCGCCACCATCATCACCAACGCCTCTCCATTAACCATCCATGTTTCCCTCATCCATGAGTGAGTAATCCCCCACTGTAGGCTATGGGGATGGTAGGGATTGGATTGTTTTTTTGGAAATGGGCGCTTTATTACTTAACAGTAAGTTTACACCCGGCCTCTGCATAGCTAGGATGCACACATCCGATCAACCACACAGTCTCAGACGAAAGCAATAAAAACGGCACTACAAAATAATGTAAATCAAAAACCCAGTTCTCCAAACTAGCTAAGGAAGATCTATCCACAGCGGTTGCTGCCATCCATGCCGGGAGAAGAAATCCCACGCCGTATCCTCCAACCGCCTACAGCCCTCTGCAAACAAGTCGCGAAACTCCATACGTTGCAGAGAAGTCCATGATCGGAGGATCGCCGTGGCTCGATAGATAATCTGCAAGGGAGAAGATACAACATTATTAAAATTCTTGTCATTCTACATAGCCAAAGCGACCAAATAATGGCAAGCGCTCCCACCCTAAATAAAGTCCCATATTTATCCTCAATTCCATTCATCCAGTTGCCAAATACATTGACTACCGATCGAGGAGGAGATGAACCAGGGGCTATTTGGATGACTGACCATATAGCACGAACAAATTTACAATGGAAGAATAGATGTTGTATTGTCTCATTTTGGTGACAAAATACGCATTCAGTGCTACCATGACAATCCTCCTAATAATATTATCTTTTGTGAGAATCACCCCTTTACGGAGATACCAAGCAAATATCTTCGTTTTAAGGGGTATCCTCATCTTCCAAATTTTACTATTATCATCGACTGGAATATTAGGTTGGATCAAAGCTCTATAAAATGAATCAACGGAAAATTTACCACTATGTAGTAATTTCCATTTGAATTCGTCCATGCCCTCAGAAAGTTGTATCCTAGATAATCTTACTAGAAGATTATTCCAAGACACTAGTCTAGGACCTAAGAGGCTTCTTCCGAAAGACACATTAGGAGGATTGGTTTCCATTACCTCAGTGAGAGTATCCCCTTTGTGCCTAACTATCGAATATAGAGCTGGATATTATTCACGAAGAGAATTTTGGCCAAGACATTTATCTTCCCAGAACCTAATCTGTGAACCATCCTTAATATTAAAATTTCCAAACCGGAAGAAATGCTTTTTGGAAGCCATTAGCCCAGCCCAAAAGTGTGAATCACCTGGTTTCCAAACCAGTTTAGACACTGCTTTTGAGCCAACATATTTCCTCCATAGAATGGTTTGCCAGACCCCTTCTTCTGTAAGAAGTTTGAATAACCATTTACCCAGTAATGCGGTGTTTTTGACTTTTAAATCATGTATGCCCAATCCACCATATTCTTTGGGTCGGCAAACAACATTCCATTTGGACAGTCAATATTTCTTTTTCTCACTATCCCCCTGCCAAAAGAATATAGAGCGGAAATAGTCCACTTTTGACAAGACACCTTTTGGTAACTGGAATAATGAGATCATATATAGTAACATGTTGGTGAGTACTGAATTAATGAGTAATAGTCTTCCACCGAGGGATAGCAATTTACCTTTCCAACTATTAAGACGTTTTTGAAGTCTTTCCTCGACGAGTTTCCATTCAACAATCGTGAGACGCTGATAATGTATTGGTATTCCTAGATAATTGATTGGAAATTGCCCCTGACCACAGCCAAAGAGATCGACATACAGGTGGGCCTCATCTTTAGCCTCGCCAAAACAATACAAGTCACTCTTATGGAAGTTTATTTTCAAACCAGAGAGCTGCTCAAATGCTGAAAGTATCAATTTCAGATTCTTGGCTTTCTCCAGATCATGTTCCATAAAAAGTATTGTATCATCGGCATATTGAAGAATAGATAGTCCACCATCAACTAGATGTGGAACCAAACCTTCAATTTTGCTATCAGCCTTTGCTCTCTCAATAAGGATAGCCAGCATATCTGCCACTATATTAAATAGTATAGGCGATAGAGGATCCCCTTGTCGCAACCCTTTTTTGGTCTGGAAGTAATTACCTGTGTCATCGTTGACATTTATGGCAACACTTCCACCAGACACAAAAGACTGTATGAGAGCACACCACTCTTCTGAAAAACCTTTCATACGGAGTGTTTGCTGTAGGAAAGACCAATTAACTTTATCATATGCCTTCTCAAAATCAATCTTGAACAATACACCATTTAGTTTTTTTGAGTGCAGTTCATGTATCGTTTCATGCAGAGTTACAACTCCATCTAAGATGTTTCTCCCTTGCATGAAAGCAGTTTGAGAAGGGCGAACAACATGATCAGCCACCGAATTCAGTCTAATCGTAGCAACCTTTGTAAATTTTTTAAAACTAACGTTAAGTAGGCTGATTGGACGATACTGTTGTATACGTTCTGCGTTATTAACCTTAGGTAGTAAAATTATGTTGCCAAAATTTAACCTGAAGAGGTCCAACTAACCAACTTGCAAAAACTCAAACAAGCGCATCAAATCCACGTTGATAACTTCCCAGAACTTTTGATAAAACTCTGCTAGAAAGCCATCAGGCCCTGGCGCTTTGTTATGTCCCATTTGGAAGACAACCTTCTTAACCTCCTCCTCAGAATAAGGAGCAGTCAGAAAATTGTTTTCCACAATAGAAACCTGAGGAATATCCTCCATCCGGGACTAATCCAACGAAAAGGAATTTTCTGGTGGTGCCCCAAACAAGGATTTATAGTAGTTGGTAATATAATATTTAAGATGATGTTGTCCTTCAATCGTCCCTTCATCCTGAATTAGAGAGTGAATAAGTTTCTTCTTATGCTTGCCATTTGCAACAGCATGGAAGTATCTTGTATTCACGTCTCCTTCAAGGATGAATTTAGCTTTAGAACGTTGGTACCACTTGAGTTCTTCCTCATGCAGAAGTCTAGCAATTTCTGCATTCGATTGGTTTTTAAGCTCAATCTCCTGTGCAGTCAATAACCTAACCTCCGCTGAAGCCTCCAAGTCATTAATAATAGCAGAAAGGCTTATTTTTTCCTTTTAAGAATACTAGCAGTATGTCTCGCCCAACCACGTAGGAATTTGCGCAAGGCACGCATTTTGTTGTTCCAACATTGTATAGGTGTGTGACCACTAACTGGATTTTCCCAAATAGCCTTCACCGGGTCATAAAAACCATGACGATCCATCCATCCCAGTTCAAATTTGAAACTGTTTTTGGATTTTCGTGGTGGTGTTCTGACAGATAACAGTATTGGAGCATGATCCGACAAAGCCTCAATACGTTCTAGGGCGCGAACAGTTACCATAGGAAATTTATCTTCCCATTCGGTATCCATAAGCACCCTATCTAATTTTTCGTATGTAGGCTCCGAAAGACTATTAGCCCAAGTAAACTGTCTTCCTAACATTGTAACCTCTCTTAAGTCTAAGCTGTCAATGACAACATTAAACATGAAAGGCCAATGTTCATCAAACCTGCCCCGACTTTTCTCATGAGGGAATCTTAGCAAATTGAAATCCCCACCTATAAAAAGTCAGCTTTATAAACATCCTGGGCAGCCCCGTATACGGAGACTAGAGACCAAACGAAATCATCAGCCTTGTTCCGAATATGGAGTTTGATAAAAAAATCTCCAACCGAACTGGCTAAGATTTCCATAGTCTCATCTCTGACGACTAACAGGATTCCCTCGGATCGCCCCCGCGGCGGACGTAATACCCAAGTAAAATCCACTCCACCAGAAAGGCGATTGAGTTGACTTTGTGAGAAATCACGTCTACCAGTCTCAGAAATACCCAAAAAGTCCAACTTATAGTCTCTCACATAATCGGCAAAGAAGGAATGTTTAGCCAAGTCTCGAAGACCTCTACTATTGAGAACATGCCATTCATTGATAAACAATTGGAGATTTAGATACACGTGACCTCTTACGGGACCGTTGGCTCTTTGATTTCCGACTAGAAGCTGTAAGATCATATAATGAATCTAGCCCAGTCTCATCAAAGCCCACTTCTGATACTTCACCAACTAAGTGAGATAAGAGTTGACCATCTACTGTGGCATGCAACTCCTCCTCCTCCATTGGTGAAGAGTCAGGAACAACAGATATTTTAGGAGTAACCGTTAGACGGTCAACCTCCATATGTCTCAAAACAGAACTAGAAATATTAACTTCACTTACAGATCTTCCAAAACTAACACCAACATTAGCCAGCTTATCCATAATAGAGTTGTTGGAGAAAGAAAGAAAGGATTTAGAAGATATGCCCGGGGTGTCCAAATTCTTTTCCGCCTTCCTCCGCATGGCCTTGCCCAAGGAGTCCTCGTCCGTGGCTGAGGCCCCCAGAGTGTCAACACTATGACGAGAGCTCCTGCGAGCCGGGGTCCCGACCACGAAGATAGGACCATCTGCGACAGGGGACAAACCCAACCCCTCCTGGGTCAAGTCAATCCCCCCGGTCATAGGTCCACCATCCGATCTAGAGCGCCCCTCCCTATCCGCCGTACAAGCACCATGGGAGGGGCCTCCAGCATCCTGCGTCGAAGTCGAAGGGGGTTACACCGCCAGGGGCAAAGGTGAAGCACCCTGCGCCCCGGCAGCCAACCCAATAGCCCCGTGGTCGGCTTGCCCCACATGTGCCCGCCCCCGCGCCGAAGACCCAAAGTCGACCTCCTGCAAGACCGGTACCACCTCCTGTAGCACCGGATTCACGCGCGAGGGAATAGAACGACCCATCATGTTAGGCCTCCCACGCGTGGGAGAAGCCGGAAGCGAAGAAACACAAGTCGTCCCAGAAGAACCACAAGCCACATGCAAAGCCTCCTGAAGCTGTGAAGGAGAGACACGAGGAGAGCACAACACCGGTCCAGAACCACGTAGGGGAGAATCCAACGGAAGCGCCTCCAAAAGTTCCTTACCGCGGGGAGTGGCAGGGTTAGCATTAAAAGGAGTAACAAAAAACAGTAGCACATGATCTGAAGGCACTGAACAGTCCAGCTGAGCACCCTGCCTGGTAGGCGGCTGCGCCGAGCCACACTGCCTAGTAGTGGTCGAGGAAGAGCCAGCCCCAACAGTCTGTGAGCCACCCCCGTGTCAGATGTATCCATAGCATCATCAGAAGGCTTTTCATTCGCATCATCATCCAGATCATCATCCCTCTTCCTCCATAAGTAAGGTGCAAACTCAGGCTCAGATACATAACCCTCTGGCTCCAAACGAAAACGAAGCTCATAATCCTTGAGACCCACCACAACATCAGTCACAATGTAATGTCCTAGCGAATCCTACAGCCTCAAGAAAACAGTGGTTTCTGTCATAGCAACAAGAAACCAAACGACACCACGTCTCCTCAATCTGAAAAGGTCCACATCCAAAGTAGTTCCCATGAGACCACCGTCTGCCCATAAACCCAAGAAAGACCGCAAACAGTGTGGCACCCCCTCGACATGCAGCCAAACCTGCTGCAGCTCAAGCTTGTGGGGCACCTCCTGTGTCCGATAAGCAGAAAACGAGAGCTGAGAGGTGTTCAGCGGCACCGGCACCTGGATCCCATCCACCCTGTCCAAATCCTCCATCGATGGAAAACTCACAAGAAAGGCAGATTCTCCATAGGGCATCGCTTCCCACTTCCACTGAGTACGAACCGGGCATCTCCTAGCAATCTGTCGCTGAACCACATCTACAGGGACCATCGGCCCAGTGACCTGAACAAGAGCTATGGGGGACAAGTTGGCCCTAAGATGGTCCCGCACCACAGAATCAGGAATCTGAGAAAATAAAGTCAACTCATTTCCAATACCAGACATCATCGGGGTAGGCCTTGACTGCTTAAGAACGGGACATCTCAAAGTGGGATGAGCAGAGTTGTCACAAATATAGCAATTATGAACCGCCTTACAATCTTTAGCTGCATGCGTATTGACCACACACTTCCAGCAACGAATGGATTTATGGTTCTTCTTACCCACGACAGTAGGCACCGGTGCAGCAACAACAGTCTCCAAAGCTGCCTCAGCCTGAGGAACATTGGCAACGGTCCCCTGTGGCCCATACTGATACTTCGGCTGGTGTCCCAAAACCTGAGAAGACGTCCCCGCCTGACCAGCAGGATACCCATAATGCTGAAACTGTGACGGCTGCTGGAGTGGCTGTAACCCGGCTCAAGACCCACCTGCAACTGATCCTGCTTCTTCTTCTTCTTCCGCTTCGGCACCTGCACACTTACATTGCCGACCCTGACCACGAATTGCTGCGGTGACACCCCCTGCTGGTTCATTGGTGCCCCACCCGGCAGATGGCCACGATACGGCGGCTGGAGTGGCTGCAAGGCGAACTGAGGCTGCGGCGTCGGGAAGTAAGCACCCTGGGGTGACAGAAACGGCAGCGCCATCCCCTGACTAAAGTGAGCCGGAGGCGGCACCCCGGGCGGCCTGGAGAACGGCGGTGGCCCATGGCCAAAGGTAGGCGTAGCCATAGGCGGCACAACATACGAGGGTCGCGACCCAGACCCCTGTCCTGGGAGAGTGCCGGCCATAGGGGGGCACCAGAGCTGTGGCAGCCTGCTGCTGCTGATGGGGGGTAGACGCTCCTGCGGACTGACGAGGGGCACGGGGAGTCGGAGCACGAGGGGCCGCAGCCCCCGGTGGCGGAGCAGCAGCACTATGCGGCAGCACGGCCATGAAGTTGACACCGAGCAGGGCTAGGACGAAGGATCTCGATGGAGTAGATGGTTGCGTTGACGATCGGAAGCCAGAAGCCTGAGGGACAGAGTCTCTGTAGACAAGATTGGCGAGGTGGCGCCCGATGACAGATTTTCTCGCTATTAGAGTCCAACGCGTGACCTCCTTGTTATTTCCCCGCATAGAGGCCCACCCGCAGGGTCCACAGAACGCACACCCGCGCACTCCTCGCGACGCCCCGGCCCTCGTTCGATCGTTGCCCGCGCAACTGCAGGCGCAGAAGCCGCGCGACGCCCCGCGTTGTCCGCCCGCTGAACCACCTGCGTTGGAATTGGACCCGCGGCGAAACCGAACCAGCAGCGGCCGCCTCGATGAACGACGCAAAAAGAGGCAGCGCAGACGCCCTCCTCGCAGGAAGGGGCCCCCTCCACGGCCGGACCAGCGGACCCCGGCGTACCAGCAGCCCCGCCGGTGACGAGACAGCCCTCCTACGGTTCTTCGGCGGCGAGGAAGAATGGCAAGGCTGCAGCGTGCTCCTTGGCGGCGACGAAGACGACCCATGTTCCCAGAACCGGGATGCCGGCGTACGAAACCCCATCTCCTCCCAAAACTCTTGCTTCAACTCCACATCCGTCCTCCTTCTTCGGCGACAAACCAAAGTCCAACCCAGTTCGCCGGTAGGATCCTCTAGGGCGTGAAGCTTCTCCCATGCAGCGAGGGCCTCGCCGTCATCAGAGTCGGAATCAGAGCCCAGATAGTGGGATCTCGAACCCGAGCTCGACGGGGATGGCGCAGCCTCCTCCGGCGACCCGAGTGTCCCGGGCACCAGGGTGTACCGCCTCCCACCTTTCATCCTTCAGGAAGTGTAGGGATTGGATGAGTTCTATCATGTAATCGAATAAGATTGTTAAGGCATGGTGCCTAGTATCTCTATTATTGCTATTTGACTTTATTGCAACTTGTTGTGCTTAATGCTTGTCACTAGGGCCCGAGTGCCATGATCTTAGATCTGGACTTATTATTGAATCATTATGATAGTATTGTTTGTGATCTTATCTGCAAGTTGTGTACACATATCATTGTCCGGATCCAAAGGCCCCGAAGTGACAGAAATTGGGATAACCTGGGGGATGGCTGTGATGTGAGGATCACATGTGTTCAAGGAGTGTTAATGCTATGCTCCGGTTCTCTATTAAAAGGAGAACCTTAATTGCCAGTAGTTCCCTTGAGGCCCCGCTGCAACGGGCTGGCAGGACAAAAGATGTTGTGCAAGTTCTCATTGCGAGCACACATGACTATATATGGAGCACATGCCTATGATTGTTTAGTACTTGGATGCTTATTCTTATTTATCTGCAATTTCCCTAGTTCTTGAAGTTACATGTTTAGACTCGTCCATGCAACGCCCGTTCATCCCTATTCCTACCGCGCTCATATCCTACTGTTTGCTACTATTGTTACTATTGCTCTTGTTTTGCTGCTGCTTTGCTGTTGCTACTACCAAACCGTTGCTATTGATAAACTTCTGTGAGCAAGAACTATTTCCAGGTGCAGCTAAATTGACAACTCAGTTGTTAAGGCTTGCAAGTATTCTATGGCTCCCCTTGTGTCGAATCAATAAATTGGGTAATACTACCCTCGAAGACTATTGCGATCCCCTATACTTATGGGCCATCAAGACTATTTTATGGCACCGTTGCCGGGGAGCATAGCTTTATTTGTAAGTTCACTTGGATCTATTATTGTTCAATGCTACTCCTTTCATCATGGGGAAGTCTCGTGATGGAAAGTGTCCTATTTTACCATCCACTACAAGAAGAGGTATAGTCCTAAACACCTCTGCTGCTCTTGATTCACCCTCTGTTATAAGTAAGCTTGGTACACCACCACCACATACTCATGCTACACACACTGCTACTACTGCTGAATCTGAAACTGCTTCTGATACTCATGATGTTACTCTACTGTGCTTGATGCGAGTGGTTCATTAGGTTCTTTCCTTGATGCTACTATGGCTAGTCTAGGAAATACTGAAACTCCTAGTGAAGACATTGTTACATCTATTAGCTCACCTGAGTTTAGAGAGAGATACGATATTAATGATGGTTACATTAAGTTTACTGATGAATTTATTGAAGAGTGCCGAAACACACATGGTGCTAGTGCTATTAAGAGTCTCCTTGAGATACGTACCGTTATTCCTAAACTGTCCTCTGATCCTAAGTTTGCCACCTCTCCCATAGATACGAAAGATAAACATTATGATTTCTCTCTTGATTTATCCTATTTAGACATTGTTGAGAAAGAACCTTTTTGTTGGACTGAAAATGAGAGTGCTGTAGCTCATATGAATGATCTTTCCACTATGAGTGCTTTATTCTCTAATGATTTTAAGATGCTCAAGTACTTTGTTACTAAGATCTTCCCTTTTTCACTAAAAGGAGAAGCTAAAGCTTGGTTTAATAGATTACCTCCTGGTTCCATTGATATCCCTAATTGTTTGATTGCTTCTTTCTTCTAGAAATATTTTCCTCCCAGTGCTAGACATGCTACTTTGCAGAATTTTTTTTGATTTTAAAAAGGGAGAAAAAGAGAAATTGCCTGAGTCATGGACAAGGTTCTGTGCCTTGATTCATGCACATCATGGATGTCCATTACCTAAAAATGAGCGTCTTGATATTTATTATAATGGTCTAATGATGATTCTAGGACATACCTAGATAGCTTTGCTGATTGTGTTTTCAGGAAAAGAACTCCTACAGATGCTGAAGAATTAATGGCTAAAATAAGCAAGAATTATGATGATTGGACTTCAACTGAGCTAAATACACCTGAGCCTATTACTCCTGAACCAATTGCGCATGAACCAGTTCCAACACCAACACCAAACAAGAAGGGAGTTATTGCATTAAATGATGAAGTGATGAAAGAAGCTTAGAAATGTCTTAAGGAGAAAGGTATTAGAGCTGAAGATGTGAAGAATCTACCTGCTATAGAAGAATTATGTAAGCCAATTCCCCACTCATCTACTATTGAGGTACACTCTATCCACTTTGATGAAGTTGATATTCCTTATGGTAAGCCTCCTGATCAATGCTTAGAGGAACTTGACACATTTATTGTTAAACAAGGTAATTTTAATAAACAAGTTCAGAATCATTTATTGGAAAACTTTAGAGCTATTAATATGTTGAAAGATATTGTGGAAAGAACTGCTAATGATATTAAAATGCTTTGTAAGCACTTTCAAATGTTTCAAACCCAAATTGATCAACTTGCTAAGGTACAAAAGGATATGCTAGTTAATGCCTCAGGAGATAAACATCCTTATGGAATTAGAACTAGGAGTGGTATAGCTACTCAAGATCCTTTATATCCCGAAGGACACCCTAAAAGAATTGAGCAGGATTCTCAACAAGGTGAAATTAGTGGTAGTCCTCGTAAGAGAAAGAAAAAGAAACACAAAATAGTTGAGGAACCCTCTGAACCTGTTGTAGATCCTAATGGTATATCTGTCTCTGATGTTGAAACGAAGAGTGGTCATGATAAAAATGATGCTCCTGATAAGGAGGAAGTTGAGGAAGAACCTGAGAAGCACACTAAGAACACTAGGTACACTAAGGAAGATTTTATTGCTAAAAAACATGGTAGTGAGAGAGAACATTGGGGGAAGAAACCTATGCCTTTTCCAAATAAGAAACATAAGTAAAAGGAGGAAGAACACTACAACAAGTTTTGTGAGTGGATGAAATCTTTATTTTTGCAAATTCCTTTGATTGATGCTATTAAGTTGCCTCCTTATTCAAAGTATATGAATGATATTGTCTCTAATAAAAGGAAGATTCCTAATGAGGAAATTTCTACCTTGCTTGCAAATTATTCCTTCAATTGTAAGGTTCCAAAGAAACTTGGTGATCCAGGTATACCAACCAGTCCTTGCTCTATTAAGAACAATTATGTTAGAACTGCTTTATGTGATTTGGGAGCTGGAGTTAGTGTTATGCCTTTTTCTCTCTACAAGAGACTCCAGCTAGAAAAGTTGATACCAACTGATATATCTTTGCAAATGGCCGATAAGTCAACTACTATTCTTGTTGGTATATGTGAGGATGTTCCTATTCAGGTGGCTCATAATTTCTTGGTTTTAACTGATTTTGTTGTGCTTGAAATGCCTAAAGATGATAATATGTCTATTATCCTTGGGATACCTTTTCTTAATACTGCAGGTGCTGTCATCAATTGTAATCAAGGAAAAGTAACTTTTAATATTAATGACAAAGAGCATACTGTCTATTTCCCCAAGAAGGTTGCTAAGATCTATTGCCTAAATTCCATTGAAAATATTGAGAGCATCAAGGTTGGAGAAATATATTGTTCCATTCCACAAGAAAGTTTTGAAACTATTATGACTGGGACCATTGCTATCAAGTTTGAGGTAACATAATCACTTTGTGGAATGCAAAGTTTTGTTTCATATAATATTGTTTTGGTAACAAAACTTGATCAACCTTGTTAACAAAGGGATTTTAATGAACAAAACAATGCTTTCATAATGGTTATACTTGCTCACTTTTACTTTTCTTCTTCCTAGTCTTTGCTTTTTCTCTTGCTAAGCTTTGGATTTTGCTAGTTGGTTTCTTATTAGAGTGTCTTAGAACATCTGTAGTTTTGGTTTTGGTTTTCTTTTGCTTCTTCAAAAAAAAATCTTTTCTGCAAGAAAATCAATTTTCATAACCTGAAAATTGGCCAAAAATAAAGTTATCCGAAAAATTCCAGAAAATTCATATTATTTTTTCCTCAAAAAAAGGGGATGAGGGACACCTGGAGTGGCCCATGGGGGCCCCAGGCCAGCACACCCCTGGTGGCGCGGCCAGCCCCAGGGGGCGCGCCTGGCATGGGTAGGACCCACCTGAGGCCCTCCAAGTTGTCTCCTCCCAGCCACCTTCTTTCTCTCTCCTAAAAACACCGGAAAACTTTCTCAAGCTCGAGTTCTTGTTGTTTTTGCTCCCGACTTTCGATCTCCTTGCTCAGCCCATCTCTGCTGCTGATGTTTGGAGGGATTTCTCCTTGGTATGTGCCTCCTCCGCTTGTCCAATTAGATTTGTGATTGGTAGATTGTATCTTGAGTATTTTGCTGCTATAGGTGTCAGGTTGTGTGAGCTTGCATGCTTGCTCTATGCTTAGAGATTTCATTTTGATGCATGTGTAGCCCTCTAGCAAGTTCCTATAGTAGTTTCTCATAATTTATCATCTTGGAAATCACTTGGTTTGATGTTTGTCTAAAAATTTCAGAAAGGAAGATGAGTGCATGCCCACTGAATCAATATGATTTGATGGTACCTGAGCCGATGAGAGTCCATCGTGAGGAAGGAGTCTTCCCTTCCATTTATCCATGCCCTGAATTTATGAGAGCCGCGGGGATCTTCCAAGATTTCCAAACTATGATTACCAATGCAGGGTTGGAACACTTTGTTTAAGGGGAACATTTTCAATATGTTAAGCTAACCATGGCTGTGGTGCAGGACTTCCGGTTTAATTGGTCCTCATCTAATCCCATGGTCCATTATAAAATCTACAATCTGGCTATCGGCCTGCCTTTTGCCGATTTCTGTGCAGCAATTAGAGTACCTCATTGGGGATCTTGTGAGAAGATCAAGGAGAGGACCAAGTAACTTATGGATTTATATGCTGAAATTTGCCAAGGTTTCGACTTCTCGAAGGAGAGTGGTAAAATTCGGAACATTCAGTTCCCATCCATTAGGTATTTTGCCTATTTCATTACCAAGTGTGTTCTTGCTAGAAAAATTGTTAGAAAGTTATCTTCTTTTAATCTAGCTTTTATCTCAACGTCTTTGAATAGGGATAGAACTTATAACCTGGGTGCTTTCATAGCTTACCGTCATACCACTAACTGCGAGAGGGGTGGAAGTTTTGGAGGTCTCATTGCCTCTAGATTGCTAGCTTTCCATGGTTTAGAGCCTCACCGTTCAGATTATCGGTTCCCCATAGAGAAGATTGATCTTGATTCCATGGTTCAGCATAATTTTGTTTCTTTTGTGCTACTATGAGTAGTTTACCGTATGATTTATCCTTTGTCAATCATGGTTGGAGAGGGGGTAGGACTGAGAAAGTAGTTTATTTGCCTGCACCTGCTTTGTTTAATTTTGATAACAAGAAAGGATGGTCGCTCACAGATGAGGAGTTTGACACATACGTGGCGGAGCTCTCCCAGCAAGAGGAGAATGTTGGAGTGGATGTCGAAGATGATTTGGTTCAACCCTCCAACTTGGGAGAGTCTTCATACCAGCAACCCTCCTATGATTGGGGCGCGTCTTCTTCTTCATCGCAAGCGACTGACTATGATCATTCCTACGATGACCCACCAGCTTGGGGTTACTACCCGCACTATTGAGCCCCACTTAGGCAAAAAACCTAAGCTTGGGGGGAGGTATACCGACATCACACTCATCTATATATTATGTTTCGTCGGTTCTTTGTATATCCATTGTTTCGCTTTCTTTTTGGTTTTTGTTTCTACTTTCAAAAAACACAAAAATACTAAAAATATTTTTGTTGTTTATCTTGGTTTGTTTCTTTGCTTTTTAGCTTTGGTTTGGAGTAAAGAAAAATCCAAAAATATTTTGCTTTGTTTGCTTGCTTTAAAAATCAAAAACACCAAAAATATTCGTTGTTCTTTTTTGGTTTTGTGAGTTCTTTGCAGGGTTCAGCCGTCCTCAGTGGAGTTTGGTTTCATGTTATTATTCAAGTCACACAAGTGAAGGGCAATAAAGAAGATTAAGACAACTGGAGGTGTGGTAATATGCTGGTAATAAACTCTATTTGTTTTCATTTTTGTACATATAATCATCAATGTGAGCATGCTTAGTCTGTTCATGTAAGGTGTATGTTATTTATGGATGCTTAGTAGTTCTTACTTTATTGTGATCAGCCCCAGCTTGCTAATAGTTTGTAGCATGTCATATGAATGTGTGCTTGCATTGTTCTATTCATAAATTGGTATGATATTGTGGTATCCTCCTCTGAATGTTTCATGTGAATCGACTTCGCACATGCTCACGCATGCATATGACTAAACAATAGTCAGTAAGCCTCAATGATTTATTTTGTCTCAGAGTTCTTGTATCACTTTCTTGCCATAATTAGTCCCGTTTTGTTGCAAGCATGATTATGACAGTTATTGCTCTCTCGTTTGTCGCTCCCTCTCTATTGCTAGCCTTCACTTGCACTGAGTATGAGCTCTACTTGTGCATCCAACTCCCCAAAACCAATATTGCCAACAGTGTCCACCATACCTACCTATTAGCATCATTTGCTAATTCCGTACATATTCATTGTGCCTCATTTTCTTCCAAATAAAATGTTTGCTTGTTTTGAGAAAGTTAGTTAGTAAAGATCTCACAAACTTGATGGCACACTTTATTCCTTGCAATTAATAATCCTGAACCATTGTGACTGTCTATGAAAGTTATATGGTTGGAAATTATAGGCTGGGAGTTAGCAGAACCGTGCTATCACGGGGAACGCTTTCAACACTTATGGATAAATATCCAGTTGATATCATGCTCTTTTGTTTTCGGATTTCGTCAGTGTGAAATAAAAGGGGAGCTTGTGAGTTCATGGAGTTATATATATGTGTTAGAGAAACGCCTGGGCCGCTAGCCTAAGCCATGCCTAATCATGGTGGAAACTTGTAGCATAACCATAATGACCAATCTATGAAGCATCCTCAATAAAAACCTATGCAAATAGCAGATAAAAAGATTGCTGAGATGCTCATTGTCTGCTTGCCTTGTCATTTTGATTATGGGATAGCTCCTATATCATGTGCAAGGGGTACCCCATTGGCGGTTCTCTATGATACGCATGTATTTATGATGACAAGAACTTACAGGTAACTAAAGTTGGGTAGCATGAGGAGTGGCCCTCGTACTCAAGGGACATGAGATTTACAGTTTATGGTTTGTCAAGCATATAACTCATATTGGACCTCACTTTCACCATTAACCATATAAAGATGCCTAGGATAGGGGCAATGAGAGATCAAAGCTAATGAGTACCTTACTTTCAGCATTTGGAAGGCTTTCAAACCTTTCGAAACCTTTTCACCTCCTTGTTGAGTCACTACTTATTCTATGAGCACCTTCTTGAGAGCATAGTTGTCATTCTTGTGTTTGTCTCAGAACTTGGTTAATTATGTCATGACTTTGATGCTTGTACCTTTGATATCTTTACTTATAGTCTTCACTTGAACTTCAGAGGTGCCTTGGCATTTATATTGTTCTCTACAAAAAAAGGCAAGTGAGATACCACTCTATCATACCTTCTTATGAACATTGAAATGTTGCCTATGTTTATGTTTCATGCTACTTTGTTTTATTGAGTTGGAATCTCTTCATAGCTTGCAATGACTATTGAGTAGACTTAGTGGCATACTTCTTATTATGAATGGTTTAAGTATCTACTCCTGTGCTGAGAATATGAAGCAAATGTGTTCGTGAAAGTTCTTTTATCGCACTCAGTTTTCAACTGAATTGCTTGTGGACAAGCAATAAGCTAAGCTTGGGGGGAGTTGATACGTCCAAAATGTATCTACTTTCCCGAACACTTTTGCTATTGTTTCTCCTCTAAACTTGTGTGATTTGGATACAACTAACATGGACTGACGTTGTTTTCAGCAGAATTACCTTGGTGTCTAAGTTTTTGTTCAGAAAATCAACTATCAGGAAAAATCCCGGAAAATATGCCAAAAATCCTATTTCACCAGAAGATCCACGGAGCCAGAATACGAGACGGAGTGGAGCCCTGGGGGCCACACCCCCCTGCCGTGCGGGTGGGCCCATCCCGCGCCTGGAGGGGGTGTGGCTGCCCCAGGCACCCCCTCGGGCCCCATCTTTGCCTATAAGATGCTTCTTGACCTAAAAACCGAGGAGGGTTCGATGTTTTTTCTGAAAGAGTTCCATTGCGCCGCCACCACCAGAAACCGCGATTCGGAACCAGAAACTCCGTTCTGGCACCTTGATGACCCACAAGTATAGGGGATCGCAATAGTCTTCGCGGGTAGTATTACCCAATTTATTGATTCGACACAAGGGGATCCAAAGAATACTTGCAAGCCTTAACAACTGAGTTGTCAATTCAGCTGCACCTGGAAATAGTTCTTGCTCACGGAATTTTATCAGTAGCAACAGTTTTGTAGTAGCAAAAGCAAAGTAACAGCAGCAGTAAAACAGGTGCAATATTAACAGTAGTAGCAAACAGTAGGATATGAGCGTGGTAGGCATAGGGATAGATGGACGGGCGTTGCATGGATGAGTCTAAACATGTAACTTCAAGATATAGGGAAATTGCAGATAAATAAGAATAAGCATCCAAGTACTAAACAATCATAGGCATGTGCTCCATATATAGTCATGCGTGCTCGCAATAATAACTTGCACAACATCTTTTGTCCTGCCAGCCCGTTGCAGCGGGGCCTCAAGGGAACTACTGGCAATTAATGTGCTCCTTTCAATAGAGCACTGGAGAAAATCATTAACACTCAGTGAACACATGTGATCCTCACATCACAGCCATCCCCTCAAGTTGTCCCAATTTATGTCATTTCGGGGCCTTTGGATCCGGACAATGATATGTGTACACAACTT
Organism: Avena sativa; assembly: GCA_916181665.1. Taxonomy (NCBI): domain Eukaryota; kingdom Viridiplantae; phylum Streptophyta; class Magnoliopsida; order Poales; family Poaceae; genus Avena; species Avena sativa. The sequence goes on from OV702289.1 coordinate 5,846,086, forward strand.
GCAGATAAGATCACAAACAATACTATCATAATGATTCAATAATAATTTCAGAACTGAGATCATGGCACTCGGGCCCTAGTGACAAGAATTAAGCACAACAAGTTGCAACAAAGTCATGTAGGGTTTCGTAGCATGGAAAACAAAAATTTCCTACCGCATACAAACAAACAAGCCAAGATCTATCTACTAGATTGTAGCAACGAGTCGATGGAATAACTCACCCTCGAAGATTCCAAAGTGTTTAACGAGAGCGGATTCTCGTGGGTGATGTAGTCGTACTCTTTCCGATCTCAAGATCGCGTAAACGATCCTTCCGGCGCTGCGTTCCGGCAGCGCTTCCGCAGTCGGTCACACGTTCGGTACTCGACGAAGACCTTCCTCTCCCTTGTTCCAGCAGGCAGCGGAGGTTGTAGCACTCTCCTCGCGATTCCGGCAGCACAATGGCGTGGTACCGGAAGTAGAGGGGAGATCTCGCAGGGCTTCGCCTTAAGCCGGAGCGAGTATGGTGGACTATGAGAGAGAGCCTCGGCGATCTAGAGTTTAGATACACCAAGGAGGAGGGTCTAGGGCCGGCGGCTAGGGCTTGGAGCTGCCCAAGTCGGTGGCTAGGGTTTCCCTAGGCGGCGGCGGCTATGGTGGGCGGCGGCTAGGGTTAGGGTTTAGAGGAGGGCAACTCGTGTGTTAGGAGGGGCAGCCCTGCCCCTCCTTATATAGGTGGGAGGCGCCGGCCAAGGGGAGGGGAGTCCCTCCCCAACTAGGATCCCAAGTGGGCCGGCGGTGGAGGGGAGGAACTCCTCCCCAAGTAGGTTTCCTACTTCCCCTCCACCTTCCAAAATAGCCGTTTGACTTTTCAAATTGGCGTTTGACTTTTCAAACTAGGATTTGATTAAACCCTTTATTTTGTTCAGCGATGACACCTAGTACATGATGCAATCATTCCAACTTGATATGAACCATTCATGTACCCTTCCCCTCCGGAGTGCTGGACATTCCGGAACCTTCTAAAACATTCTCGATGAAAACACCGAAACCATTCTCCAACCCCGAAACAGGACTTTCCTTATATGAATCTTATTCTCCGGACCATTCCGGATCTCCTCGTGATATCCCGGATCCCATCCGAGACTCCGAACAACATTCGGTCTCTTACTCATCATTCGATAACTACTCAAAAAACGTCGAATCCTTAAGTGTGTCTCCCTACGGTTCGTGAATTATGCGGACATGATCGAGACACTTCTCCGAACAATAACCAATAGAGGAATCTGGAAATTCATATGGCTCCCACATATTTCTACGATTACTTTGCGATCGAATGAACCACTTACATACGATACCAATTTCCCTTTCTCTCACGATAGTTTACTTATCCGAGGTTATGATCGTCGGTATCTCTGCATACCTAGTTCAACCTCGTTACTGATAAGTACTCTTTTCTCGTTCCCGTGATATGTGATCCCTTGTGAGCCAGTCACATGCTTGCAAGCTAATTGGATGACATTCGACCGAGAGGGCCCAGAGTATATCTATCCGTCATATGGATGGACAAATCCCACTCTTGATCCATCTGTCTCAACCAATACTTCCCGAACACTCAATGCCACTTTTATAGCCACCCAGTTATGGTGTGGTGTTTGATGTCATCAAAGAATCCTTCCGGTGAAGGTGATATGCATGATCTCATGGTCGAAGGAATTAGGTTACTATGTATCAGAAAGCATATAGCAATTGAACTATTAAAATGACTTGATCTTTATGCTACGCTTATCTATAGGAGTATGTCCACCATATCATTCTCCTAACGATATGATCTTGTTGTTAATAACATCTCAATGTTCATGATAGGGAAACCACAATCATTTATTAACCAACAAGCTAGTATTATGAAGAGGCTTTACTAGGGACTCTATATTAGTTTACAAATCACACAAGTATTAATGTTTCCTTGTTAATACTATTATAGCATGAATGTAAACATTTATCATAAACACAAAGATATAATAATAACTACATTTATTATTGCCTCTAGGGCATATCTCCAACAGTCTCCCACTTGCACTAGAGTCATCTAATCTAGATTACATGGTAATATACCGAACACCCATGGCAGTTTGTGTTGGTCATGTTTTGCCCTCGGGATAGGTTTAGTCAACGGATCTGCCACATTCAGATATGTGTGTACTTTGCAAATCTTTATGTCCCCATCTTGGACATGTTCTCGAATAGCGTGAAAACGTAGCTTGATGTGCTTCAGCTTCTTGTGTGACCTTGGTTCTTGCGCATTGGCTATGGCGCCCATGTTATCACAGTAGATAGACATTGGGTCCAGCGCACTAGGAATCACACCCAGCTCTGTAATGAACTATTTCATCCATATCGCTTCTTGTGAAGCCTCTGAAGCAGCCATGTATTCCGATTCAGTTGAAGATCTCGCCACAACGCTTTGCTTTGCACTCCTCCAGCTAACTGCTGCACCATTCAAAGTAAATACGTATCCAGATTGTGATTTAGAGTCATCCGGATCGGTGTTCCAACTAGCATCGGTGTAACCATTAACAACGAGCTGTTCATCACCTCCATAAGAAAGAACCATATCCTTAGTTCTTCTCAAGTACTTAAGGATGTTTTTGACCCGCTGTCCAATGATCCACTCCTGGATCACTTTGATATATGCTAGTTAAACTAACAGCATATGCAATGTCGGGTCTAGTACATAGCATGGCATACATTAGAGATCCTATGGCTTAAGCATAGGGAGTCTTACTCATCCTTTCTCTATCTTCTGCCGTTGTCGGACTTTGAGTTTTACTCAAGGTCGTATTGGGCAACATGGGTAAGAACCCTTTCTTGCTATCTTCCATTCCAAACCTCTTTAGAACTTTGTCCAAATATGTACTTTGTGACAGTGATATTAGGCGTCTCGATCTATCTCTATAAATCTTTATGCCTAATATATAAGCTGCTTCGCCAAGATCCTTCATTGAAAAACTATTATTCAAATATTCCTTGACACTATTAAGAAGGTCTACATCATTCCCAATCAACAATATGTCATCTACATATAGTATTAAGAATGCTACAGAGCTCCCACTCACTTTCTTGTAAATACAAGCTTCTCCATAAGTTTGTATAAAACCAAAACTTTTGATTACCTTATCAAAACGTTGATTCCAACTTCGGGATGCTTGCTTCAATCCATAAATGGACCATTGAAGTTTGCATACCTAGTTAGCATCTTTAGGATCGACAAAACCTTTGGGTTGCATCATATACAACTCTTCATCAATGTCTCCATTGAGGAATGCTGTTTTGACATCCATCTGCCATATCTCATAATCATAATATGCAGCGATTGCTAACATAATCCTCACAGACTTTAGCTTCACTACCGGTGAGAAAGTCTCATCGTAGTCAACTCCTTGAATTTGTCGAAACCCTTTTGCGACAAGTCGAGCTTTATAGACAGCAACATTACCATCAGCATCTGTTTTCTTCTTGAAAATCCATTTGTTCTCGACAGCCTTCTGGCCATCCGGTAAGTTCACCAAAGTCCAAACTTGGTTTTCGTACATGGATCCAATCTCGGATTTCATGGCTTCTTGCCATTCATTGGAATCTGGGCTCATCATTGCTTCCTCATATGTCGCTGTTGGAGATATGCCCTAGAGGCAATAATAAATGTAGTTATTATTATATCTTTGTGTTTATGATAAATGTTTACATTCATGCTATAATAGTATTAACAAGGAAACATTAATACTTGTGTGATTTGTAAACTTAATTTGAAGTCCCTAGTATAGCCTCTATACATCACTAGCTTGTTGGTTGATATATGATTGTGGTTTCCCTATCATGAATATTGAGATGTTATCAACAACAAGATCATATCGTTAGGAGAATGATATGATGGACATACTCCTATAGATAAGCGTAGCATAAAGATCAAGTCATTCCAATAGTTCAATTGCTATATGCTTTCTGATACATAGTAACCTAATTCCTTCGACCATGAGATCATGCATATCACCTTTACCGGATGGATGCTTTGATGACATCAAACACCACACCGTAACTGGGTGGCTATAAAGGTGGCATTAAGTGTTCGGAAAGTATTTGTTGAGACACATGGATCAAGAGTGGGATTTGTCCATCCATATGACGGATAGATATACTCTGGGCCCTCTCGGTGGAATGTCATCCAATTAGCTTGCAAGCATGTGACTGGCTCACAAGGGATCACATATCACGGGAACGAGAAAAGAGTACTTATCGTTAACGAGGTTGAACTAGGTATGTAGAGATACCGACGATCATAACCTCGGATAAGTAAACTATCGTGAGACAAAGGGAAATTGGTATCGTATGTAAGTGGTTCATTCGATCGCAAAGTAATCGTAGAAATATGTGGGAGCCATATGAATTTCCAGATTCCTCTATTGGTTATTGTTCGGAGAAGTGTCTCGATCATGTCCGCATAATTCACGAACCGTAGGGAGACACACTTAAGGATTCGACATTGTTTGAGTAGTTATGGTATTATGAGAAAGAGACCGAATGTTGTTCGGAGTCTCGGATGGGATCCGGGATATCACGAGGAGATCCGGAATGGTCCAGAGAATAAGATTCATATAAGGAAAGTCCCGTTTCGGAGTTCGGGAATGATTCCGGTGTTTTCATCAGGAATGTTCTAGAAGGTTCCGGAATGTCCGGTACTCCGGAGGGGAAGGGTACATGAATGTGTTATATCAAACTTGGTATGATTGCATCATGTACTAAGTATCATCGCTGTTCCAAATAAAGGATTAATCGAATCCTAGTTTGAAAAGTCAAATAGCTAGTTTGAAAAGTCAAACGGCTAAAATTGGAAAGTGGAAAAGAGGAGGAAGAGGGAAACCGAGTTGGGGAGGGAATCCCTCCTCCAACCGGCGCCGCCCCCTCCAAACCGAGTTGGGGAGGGACTCCCCTCCCTCCCCTTGTCGGCCGGCCCCTCCACCTATATAAGGAGGGGCAGGGCTCCCTCCTAGCACACACAAGTACCTCTCCTCAAACCCTAGATTGGCGCCTATCACCATAGCCGCCGCCGCCCCTCTAGGGTTTTGCCCTAGCCGCCGACTTGGGCTGCCCCTTGCCCTAGCCGCCGGCTCTAGCCTCTTCTCCTTGGTGTGTCTAAACCCTAGATCGCCGAGGAGCTCTCTCATACTCCATCATACTCGCTCCGGCTTAAGGCGAAGCCCTGCGAGATCTCCCCTCTACTTCCGGTACCACGCCGTTGTGCTGCCAGAATCGCGAGGAGAGTACTACAACCTCCGCTGCCTGCTGGAACAAGGGAGAGGAAGGTCTTCGTCGAGTACCGAACGTGTGACCGACTGCGGGAGCTCTGCCGGAACGCAGCGCCGGAAGGATCGTCTACGCTATCTTGAGATCGGGAAGAGTACGACTACATCATCCACGAGAATCTGCTCTCGTTAAACACTTTGGAATCTTCGAGGGTAAGTTATTCCATCGACTCGTTGCTACAATCTAGTAGATAGATCTTGGCTTGTTTGTTTGTATGCGATAGAAATTTTTTGTTTTCCATGCTACGAACCCCTACAGTGGTATCAGAGCCGTGTCTATATGTAGATCTGTTGCACGAGTAGAACACAATGGTCATTGTGGGCGTTGATGATTTTATTGTCGATTGCTTCTTGTGTACTTTGCATCTTGCGGTATGTTGGTATGAAGCGGCCCGGGCTAACCTTACATGACATCATTCATGAGACTTGCTCCACGCTTGACATGCAACTTGTATTGCATAAGTGGCTTTGCGGGTGCCTGTTTCTCCTAGCATAGTTAAGATCCAATTTACAACGGGTGATTAACAATACTAGTATCAATGTTGTGGTTCATGTTCGTAAGTTAGAACGACACTTATTGAAAGCCCCAAACCACGTAAAATATACAAAGAAAGTAGAGGCGTCTAAATTTGTTTTGCAGGGGTGTGCAGTGATGTGATATGGCTATTATTGTGATTATATTTGATGTATGCAATGTTCCTTATTGTAAGTTGGCAACCGGCAGGAGCCATATGGTTGTCTTTAATTTATGTTAAGACCCGCGTATCTATTCAAAGTAGTTGTAATAGTTGAAGCCGGTGGACGACAACCATGGAGAAGCGTCATTGACCTTGATGCAATGCCGGTGATGATGGAGATCATGTTCGTGCTTGAAGATGGAGATTGGAAGCACAAAGAAGAAAGGCCATATCATATCACATATTTTGAATTGCATGTGATGTTAATCCTTTATGCATCTTGTATTGCTTAGTAGACGACGGTAGCATTATAATATGATCCCTCATGCACATGAATTTCAAGTCATAAAGTGTTCACCCTTAGTTAGCACCGTTGCTAAAGCTTGTTGTTTCGAAGCACCACGTGATGATCGGGTGTGTTAGATTCTGCAAGTGTATACAACGTGAGAAAGCCAGATTTGCTCATGCGGAAACTAAGGTTTGATCTTGACGAGCCTAGCATGTACAGACATGGTCTCAGAAAACGGATCACCGAAAGGTAAAGCATGAATCATATAGTAGATATGATGAACATGTTGATTTTTCGCCATTGAAACTATATCAACTCTCGTGATGATCGGTGTTGATGTGGTGGATTTGGTTCGTGTGATCACTAAAACAATGTGAGGGATATTGTTTTGAGTGGGAGTTCACCTAGATTAATTTATTAATTAGAACTCAATTTGTCATAAACTTAGTCTAAAACTATTGCAAATATGTTGTAGATCAATGGCAACCCCTACCATCAATTTTAATGCGTTCCTAGAGAAAGAAAAGTTGAAAGACAATGGAAGCAACTTCACGGATTGGTTCCGCAATTTGAGGATTGTCCTCGCAGCTGGTAATTTGACCTATGTGCTGGATGCACCGCTAGGTGACCCGCCTGCAGCTGATGCTACCGATGAAGTAAAGAATGTTTACCTCGCTCGGAAGAATCAGTACTCCATAGTTCAGTGTGCTATCTTGTATGGTTTAGAACCGGAGCTTCAGAAAAGGTTTGAGAATTCAGACCCATATGATATTGTCGAGGATCTCAAATTGATCTTTGAGACTCATGCGGCAATTGAAAGCTATGAGGCTTCTGAAAAGTTCTTTAACTACAAGATGGAAGAGGGCAGCTCCGTCAGTGAGCATGTGCTTAAGATGTCTGGGCACGCAAGCAAACTTCAAAGCTTGGGTATAGTGATTCCTAATGCTTTGGGGATTTACCGTGTCCTCCAATCACTGCCACCAAGTTACAAGAACTTTGTGATGAACTACAATATGCAAAACATGAACAAAGAGTTGCCAGAACTATTTGCCATGCTAAAATCTGCAGAAGTGCAGATCAAGAAAGAGCAACAAGTGTTGTTGGTCAATAAGACCACCAAATTCAAAAAAGGCAAGTCTAAGCAAAAGGGACACTTCAAGAAGGGTAGTAAGAAAGTTACTGCGCCGACGAAGAAGACGAAGGCTGGACCCAAGCCTGATACTGAGTGCTTTTACTGCAAGGGAGAAGGTCACTGGAAGCGGAATTGCCCAAAGTACTTGGCGGATTTGAAGAACGGCAACATCAAGAAGAAAGGTATATCTGATATACATGTTATTGATGTGTATCTCACTAGTACTCGTAGTAGTGCCTGGGTATTTGATACTGGTTCGGTTGCTCATATTTGTAACTCGAAACAGGTGCTGCAGAATAAACGGAAGCTAGCGAAGAACGAGGTGACGATGCGCGTGGGAAACGGATCAAAGGTTGATGTGATCGCGGTCGGCACGCTACCCCTTCATCTACCATCGGGATTAGTTTTATACTTAAATAATTGTTATTTGGTGCCTGCGTTAAGCATGAACATTATATCGAGATCTTGTTTATTGCGAGACGGTTACTTGTTTAAATCCGAGAATAATGGTTGTTTGATTTATATGAGTAATATGTTTTATGCACATGCACCTATGATAGATGGTCTATTCTTATTGAATCTTGATAGTGTAAATACACATATCAACAACATTGAGGCTAAACGTTTGAAATCGAGCGATAACTCGACCTATATGTGGCACTGTCGTCTTGGTCACATTGGAGTGAAGCGTATGAAGAAACTCCATTCCGATGGACTTCTTGAATCACTTGATTTCGAATCACTTGAAAGATGCGAAGCATGTCTGATGGGTAAAATGACCAAAACTCCATTTTCTGGTATGATGGAGCGAGCTACGGACTTATTGGAAATCATACATACCGATGTGTGTGGTCCAATGAGTGTAGCATCGCGCGGTGGTTATCGTTATGTTCTTACCTTCACGGATGACTTGAGTAGATATGGGTATATCTATTTCATGAAACATAAGTCCGAAACTTTCGAGAAGTTTAAGGAATTTCAAAGTGAGGTAGAGAATCAACGTAACAAGAAGATTAAATTTCTACGTTCTGATCATGGAGGTGAATATCTAAGTTGCGAGTTTGGCGAGCATTTAAAGAAATGCGGAATACTTTCACAATTGACACCGCCGGGAACACCACAGCGTAATGGTGTGTCCGAACGTCGTAATCGAACTCTCTTAGATATGGTTCGTTCTATGATGACACTTACAGATTTACCGCTATCATTTTGGGGTTATGCATTAGAAACAGCCGCATTCACTTTAAATAGGGCACCATCTAAATCCGTTGAAACGACACCATATGAATTATGGTTTGGGAAGAAACCTAAATTGTCGTTCCTTAAAGTTTGGGGTTGCGAAGCCTATGTAAAGAAGTTACAGCCGGACAAGTTTGAACCCAAAGCGGAAAAATGCTTCTTCATAGGATACCCGAAGGAAACTATTGGGTATACCTTCTATCATAGATCCGAAGGAAAAATCTTCGTTGCCAAGAATGGATCCTTTCTAGAGAAGGAATTTCTCTCGAAAGAAGTGACTGGAAGGAAAGTAGAACTCGACGAGGTTGTCGAACCTTCTCTCAAAATTGCGAGTAGCGCAGCACCGGAAGAAGTTCCAGTGGTGCCTGCACCAATTAGAGAGGAAGCTAATGATGATGATCATGAAACTTCGTTGAAGTTGCTACAGAGCCTCGCAGGTCAACGAGAACTCGTACCACTCCAGATTGGTATGATTCCGTTATGAGTGTCATGTTGGTGGATAACACCGATGATCCCGAGACATATGAGGAAGCAATGATGAGCCCAGATTCCAACAAATGGCAAGAAGCCATGAAATCCGAGATTGGATCCATGTATGAAAACCAAGTATGGACTTTGGTGGACTTACCGGATGGCCGGAAGGCTGTCGAGAACAAATGGATTTTCAAGAAGAAAACAGATGCTGATGGTAACGTTACTGTCTATAAAGCTCGACTTGTCGCAAAAGGGTTTCGACAAATTCAAGGAGTTGACTACGATGAGACTTTCTCACCAGTAGCGAAGCTAAAGTCTGTGAGGATTTTGTTAGCAATCGCTGCATATTATGATTATGAGATATGGCAGATGGATGTCAAAACAGCATTCCTCAATGGAGACATTGATGAAGATTTGTATATGATGCAACCCAAAGGTTTTGTCGATCCTAAGGATGCTAACAAGGTATGCAAACTTCAACGGTCCATCTATGGATTGAAGCAAGCATCCCGGAGTTGGAATCAACGTTTTGATAAGGTAATCAAAAGTTTTGGTTTTATACAAACTTATGGAGAAGCTTGTATTTACAACAAAGTGAGTGGGAGATCTGTAGCATTCTTAATACTATATGTAGATGACATATTGTTGATTGGGAATGATGTAGACCTTCTAAATAGTGTCAAGGAATATTTGAATAATAGTTTTTCAATGAAGGATCTTGGCGAAGCAGCTTACATATTAGGCATAAAGATTTATAGAGATAGATCGAAACGCCAAATATCATTGTCACAAAGTACATATTTGGACAAAGTTCTAAAGAGGTTTGGAATGGAAGATAGCAAGAAAGGGTTCTTGCCCATGTTGCCCAATACGACCTTGAGTAAAACTCAAAGTCCGACATCGGCAGAAGATAGAGAAAGGATGAGTAAGACTCCCTATGCCTCAGCCATAGGATCTCTGATGTATGCCATGCTATGTACTAGACCCGACATTGCATATGCTGTTAGTTTAACTAGCAGATATCAAAGTGATCCAGGAGTGGATCATTGGACAGCGGTCAAAAACATCCTTAAGTACTTGAGAAGAACTAAGGATATGGTTCTTTCTTATGGAGGTGATGAATAGCTCGTTGTTAATGGTTACACCGATGCTAGTTGGAACACCGATCCGGATGATTCTAAATCACAATCTGGATACGTATTTATTTTGAATGGTGCAGCAGTTAGCTGGAGGAGTGCAAAGCAAAGCGTTGTGGCGAGATCTTCAACTGAATCGGAATACATGGCTGCTTCGGAGGCTTCACAAGAAGCGATATGGATGAAAGAGTTCATTACAGAGCTGGGTGTGGTTCCTAGTGTGCTGGACCCAATGTCTATCTACTGTGATAACATGGGCGCCATAGCCAATGCGCAAGAACCAAGGTCACACAAGAAGCTGAAGCACATCAAGCTGCGTTTTCACGCTATTCGAGAACATATCCAAGATGGGGATATAAAGATTTGCAAAGTACACACAGATCTGAATGTGGCGGATCCGTTGACTAAACCTCTCCCGAGGGCAAAACATGACCAACACCAAACTGCCATGGGTGTTCGGTATATTACCATGTAATCTAGATTAGATGACTCTAGTGCAAGTGGGAGACTGTTGGAGATATGCCCTAGAGGCAATAATAAATGTAGTTATTATTATATCTTTGTGTTTATGATAAATGTTTACATTCATGCTATAATAGTATTAACAAGGAAACATTAATACTTGTGTGATTTGTAAACTTAATTTGAAGTCCCTAGTATAGCCTCTATACATCACTAGCTTGTTGGTTGATATATGATTGTGGTTTCCCTATCATGAACATTGAGATGTTATCAACAACAAGATCATATCGTTAGGAGAATGATATGATGGACATACTCCTATAGATAAGCGTAGCATAAAGATCAAGTCATTCCAATAGTTCAATTGCTATATGCTTTCTGATACATAGTAACCTAATTCCTTCGACCATGAGATCATGCATATCACCTTTACCGGATGGATGCTTTGATGACATCAAACACCACACCGTAACTGGGTGGCTATAAAGGTGGCATTAAGTGTTCGGAAAGTATTTGTTGAGACACATGGATCAAGAGTGGGATTTGTCCATCCATATGACGAATAGATATACTCTGGGACCTCTCGGTGGAATGTCATCCAATTAGCTTGCAAGCATGTGACTGGCTCACAAGGGATCACATATCACGGGAACAAGAAAAGAGTACTTATCGGTAACGAGGTTGAACTAGGTATGCAGAGATACCGACGATCATAACCTCGGATAAGTAAACTATCGTGAGACAAAGGGAAATTGGTACCGTATGTAAGTGGTTCATTCGATCGCAAAGTAATCGTAGAAATATGTGGGAGCCATATGAATTTCCAGATTCCTCTATTGGTTATTGTTCGGAGAAGTGTCTCGATCATGTCCGCATAATTCACGAACCGTAGGGAGACACACTTAAGGATTCGACGTTGTTTGATTAGTTATGGTATTATGAGAAAGAGACTGAATGTAGTTCGGAGTCTCGGATGGGATCCGGGATATCATGAGGAGATCCGGAATGGTCCGGAGAATAAGATTCATATAAGGAAAGTCCCGTTTCGGAGTTCGGGAATGATTCCGGTGTTTTCATCAGGAATGTTCTAGAAGGTTCCGGAATGTCCGGTACTCCGGAGGGGAAGGGTACATGAATGTGTTATATCAAACTTGGTATGATTGCATCATGTACTAAGTATCATCGCTGTTCCAAATAAAGGATTAATCGAATCCTAGTTTGAAAAGTCAAACGGCCAAAATTGGAAAGTGGAAAAGAGGAGGAAGAGGGAAACCGAGTTGGGGAGGGAATCCCTCCTCCAACCGGCGCCGCCCCCTCCAAACCGAGTTGGGGAGGGACTCCCCTCCCTCCCCTTGGCCGCCGGCCCCTCCACCTATATAAGGAGGGGCAGGGCTCCCTCCTAGCACACACAAGTACCTCTCCTCAAACCCTAGCTTGGCGCCTACCACCATAGCCGCCGCCGCCCCTCTAGGGTTTTGCCCTAGCCGCCGACTTTGGCTTCCCCTTGCCCTAGCCGCCGGCTCTAGCCTCTTCTCCTTGGTGTGTCTAAACCCTAGATCGCCGAGGAGCTCTCTCATACTCCACCATACTCGCTCAGGCTTAAGGCGAAGCCCTGCGAGATCTCCCCTCTACTTCCAGTACCACGCCGTTGTGCTGCCGGAATCGCGAGGAGAGTACTACAACCTCCACTGCCTGCTGGAACAAGGGAGAGGAAGGTCTTCGTCGAGTACCGAACGTGTGACCGACTGCGGGAGCGCTGCCGGAACGCAGCGCCGGAAGGATCGTCTACGCGATCTTGAGATCGGGAAGAGTACGACTACATCATCCACGAGAATCTGCTCTCGTTAAACACTTTGGAATCTTCGAGGGTAAGTTATTCCATCGACTCGTTGCTACAATCTAGTAGATATATCTTGGCTTGTTTGTTTGTATGCGATAGAAATTTTTTGTTTTCCATGCTACGAACCCCTACAGTCGCAGGGTCATCGGTGTTGTCCACCAACATGACACTCATAACGGGATCATACCAATCAGGAGTGGTACGAGTTCTCGTTGAACTGCGAGGCTCTGTAGCAACTACAACCGAAGTTTCATGATCATCATCATTAGCTTCCTCTCTTATTGGTGCATGCACCACAGGAACTTCTTCCGGTGTTGCGCTACTCGCAATTTCGAGAGATGGTTCGACAACCTCGTCGAGTTCTACTTTCCTTCCAGTCACTTCTTTTGAGAGAAATTCCTTCTCTAGAAAGGATCCATTCTTGGCAACGAAGATTTTGCCTTCAGATCTATGATAGAAGGTATACCCAATAGTTTCCTTCGGGTATCCTATGAAGACGCATTTTTCCGCTTTGGGTTCAAGCTTGTCTGGCTGTAACTTCTTCACATAGGCTTCGCAACCCCAAACTTTAAGGAACGACAATTTAGGTTTCTTCCCAAACCATAATTCCTACGGTGTCGTTTCAACGGATTTAGATGGTGCCCTATTTAAAGTGAATGCGGCTGTTTCTAATGCATAACCCCAAAATGATAGCGGTAAATCTGTAAGTGACATCATAGAACGAACCATATCTAAGAGAGTTCGATTACGACGTTCGGATACACCATTACGCTGTGGTGTTCCTGGCGGTGTCAATTGTGAAAGTATTCCACATTTCTTCAAATGCTCGCCAAACTCGTAACTTAGATATTCACCTCCACGATCAGAACGTAGAAATTTAATCTTCTTGTTACGTTGATTCTCAACCTCACTTTGAAATTCCTTAAACTTCTCGAAAGTTTCAGACTTATGTTTCATGAAATAGATATACCCATATCTACTCAAGTCATCAATGAAGGTAAGAACATAACGATAACCACCGCGCGATGCTACACTCATTGGACCACACACATCGGTATGTATGATTTCCAATAATTCCGTAGCTCGCTCCATCATACCAAAAAATGGAATCTTAGTCATTTTACCCATCAGACATGCTTCGCATCTATCAAGTGACCAAGACGACAGTGCCACATATAGGTCGAGTTATCGCTCGATTTCAAACGTTTAGCCTCAATGTTATTAATATGTGTATTTCCACTATCGAGATTTAACAAGAATAGATCATCTATCAAAGGTGCATGTGCATAAAACATATTACTCATATAAATCGAACAACCATTATTCTCGGACTTAAACAAGTAACCGTCTCGCAATAAACAAGATCCCGATATAATGTTCATGCTTAACGCAAGCACCAAATAACAATTATTTAAGTATAAAACTAATCCCGATGGTAGATGAAGGGGTAGCGTGCCGACCGCGATCACATCAACCTTTGATCCGTTTCCCACGCGCATCGTCACCTCGTTCTTTGCTAGCTTCCGTTTATTCTGCAACACCTGTTTCGAGTTACAAATATGTGTAACCGAACCAGTATCAAATACCCAGGCACTACTACGAGTACTAGTGAGATACACATCAATAACATGTATATCAGATATAACTTTCTTCTTGATGTTGTCGTTCTTCAAATCCGCCAAGTACTTTGGGCAATTCCGCTTCCAGTGACCTTCTCCCTTGCAGTAAAAGCACTCAGTATCAGGCTTAGGTCCAGCCTTGGTCTTCTTCGCCGGCGCGGTAACTTTCTTACCACCCTTCTTGAAGTGTCCCTTTTGCTTAGACTTGCCTTTCTTGAATTTGGTGGTCTTATTGACCATCAACACTTGGTGCTCTTTCTTGATCTCCACTTCTGCAGATTTCAACATGGCAAAGAGTTCTGGCAACTGCTTGTTCATGTTTTGCATATTGTAGTTCATCACAAAGTTCTTGTAACTTGGTGGTAGTGATTGGAGGACACGATAAATCCCCAAAGCATTAGGAATCACTATACCCAAGCTTTGAAGTTTGTTTGTGTGCCCAGACATCTTAAGCACATGCTCACTGACGGAGCTGCCCTCTTCCATCTTGCAGTTAAAGAACTTTTCAGAAGCCTCATAGCTCTCAATTGTCGCGTGAGTCTCAAAGATCAATTTGAGATCACGGACAATATCATGTGGGTCTGAATTCTCAAACCTTTTCTGAAGCTCCGATTCTAAACCATACAAGATAGCACACTGAACTGTGGAGTACTAAGTCTTCCGAGCGAGGTAAACATTCTTTACTTCATCAGTAGCAGTAGCTGCAGGTGGGTCACCCAGCGGTGCATCCAGCACATAGGTCAAATTACCAGCTGTGAGGACAATCCTCAAATTGCGGAACCAATCCGCGAAGTTGCTTCCATTGTTTTTCAACTTTTCTTTCTCTAGGAACGCATTAAAATTGATGGTAGGGGCCGCCATTGATCTAGAACATATTTGCAATAGTTTAGACTAAGTTTATGACAAATTGAGTTATAATTAATAGTTAAATTAATCTAGGTGAACTCCCACTCAAAACAATATCCCTCACATTGTTTTAGTGATCACACGAACCAAATCCACCACATCAACACCGATCATCACGAGAGTTGATATAGCTTCAATGGCGAACAATCTACATGTTCATCATATCTACTATATGATTCATGCTTTACCTTTCGGTGATCCGTGTTCCGAGACCATGTCTGTACATGCTAGGCTCGTCAAGACCAAACCTTAGCTTCCGCATGAGCAAATCTGGCTTGCTCACGTTGTATTCACTTGCGGAATCTAACACACCCGATCATCACGTGGTGCTTCGAAACAACAAGCTTTAGCAACGGTGCTTACTAAGGATGAACACTTTAGAACTTGAAATTCATGTGCATGAGGCATCATCTTATAATGCTACCGTTGTCAACTAAGCAATACAAGATGCATAAAGGATCAACATCACATGCAATTCATAATATGTGATATGATATGGCCTTTCTTCTTTGTGCTTCCGATCTCCATCTTCAAGCACGAACATGATCTCCATCATCACCGGCATTGCATCAAGGTCCATGACGCTGCTCCATGGTTGTCGTCCACCAGCTTCAACTATTACAACTACTTTGAATAGACACGCGGGTCTTAACAAAAATTAAAGACAACCATATGGCTCCTGCCGGTTGCCAACTTACAATAAGGAACATTGCATACATCAAATATAATCACAATCATGGCCATATCACATCATAGCACACCCCTGCAAAACAAAGTTAGACGCCTCTACTTTCTTTGCATATTTTACGTGGTTTGGGGCTTTCAATAAGTGTCGTTCTAACTTACGAACAAGAACCACAACATTGATACTAGCATTGTCAATCACCCGTTGTAAATTGGATCTTAACTATGTTGGGAGAAACAGGAACCCGCAAAGCCACTTATGCAATACAAGTTGCATGTCAAGCGTGGAGCAAGTCTCATGAACGATGTCATGTAAGGTTAGCCCGGGCCGCTTCATCCCACCATCCCGCAAGATGCAAAGTACACATATCAATAACTCCATGAACTCACAATCTCCCCTTTTATTTCACACCGACGACATCCGTAAACAAAAGAGCATGATATCAACTGGATATGTATCCATAAGTGTTGAAAGCCTTCCCCGTGACAGCACGGTTCTGCTAAATCCCAGCCTATAATTTGCAAGCACATAACTTTCATGGACAGTCACAATGGTTCAAGTTTATTAAGTGCAAGGAATAAAGTGTGCCATCAAGTTCGTGAGAGCTTTACTAACTAACTTTCTTAAAAAAAGCAAATATTTTATTTGGAAGAAAACAAGGCATAGTGAATATGCACTGAATAGCAAATAATTCTAATAGGTAGGTATGGTGGACACTGTTGGCAATATTGGTTTTGGGGAGTTGGATGCACAAGTAGAGCTCATACTCAGTGCAAGTGAAGGCTAGCAATAGAGAGGGAGCGACAAACGAAAGAGCAATAACTGTCATAATCACGCTTGCAACAAAACATGACTAATTATGGCATGAAAATGATACAAGAACTCTGACGCAAAATAAATCATCGAGGCTTACTGACTATTGTTTAGTCATATGCATGCGTGAGCATGTGCCAAGTCGATTCAAATAAAGCATTCAGAGGAGGATACCACAATGTCATACCAAGTTATGAATAGAACAATGCAAGAAAACATTCATATAACATGCTAGACACTATTAACAAGATGGCACAAGAGAGCAAGAACTACTAAACATCCATAAACAACATACACCTTACATGAACAGACTAAGCATGCTCACAATGATGAGTATATGTACAAAAATGAAAACAAATACAGTTCGTTACCAGCCTCTCACCACACCTCAAGTTGTCTTAATCTTCATTATTTCCCTTCACTTGTGTGGCTTGAATAATAACATGAAACCCAAACTCTAGTGAGGACAGTTGAACCCTGCAAAGAACTCACAAAACCAAAGAAGAACAACAAATATTTTTGGTGTTTTCGATTTTTTTAAAAGCAAGAAAACAAGGCAAAAACAACAAAGCAAAATCTTTTTGGATTTTTCTTTAAGGAAAACCAAAGCTAAAAAGCAAAGAAACGAAACAAGAGAAACAACAAAAATATTTTTGGTATTTTTGTGTTTTGGGAAAGTACAAACAAAAACCAAAAAGAAAGCGAAACAATGGATATACAAAGAACCGATGAAACATGATATATAGATGAGTGTGATGTCGGTATACCTCCCCCAAGCTTAGGTTTTTGGCCTAAGTGAGGCTCAACTCCATGGTGACCAAGAAGGTGCACCTCCGTAATACGACGAGGAGGCCCCTCCGTCCTGGTACGAGCTCGAGGACTCCCCTATGTAGTGCATAGAGGGGTCATATGAGGGTGCGTCCCTTGGTAGTGTCCATGGAATCCAAGAATGCGCAGCTTCTCGTCCATCTCCTCCTTGGATCGTGACAAAGGTCCCTGGGAAATACTGAACAAAGTGTTTTGGGGCAGAGGAATCTCTCTCTCTCTCTCTCTTCCCCGTCAGTAAACAACATTCTATAAACCAGGCTCTCGAGGGTAGAGCCAGCAGTGACAAAGTGATGCGCTTTCATGGCAGCAAGATCAAGCCTCTGAGGAGCCAAAACTATATCATTTGGATCAACAATAAGGTCTAAGGCAACAACAACACGTGCAACAATAATACCCCCATAAATGGGTCCCTTAGCAGCTAAGCGACGAGCAATCAGGTAACCAAGATTGTACCTGGTTTCATTGTTGAGTGCAACAGCTAGGAAGGCCAAATGATAGTTGGAAATATTGCTAGCGTTCTCCCTACCAAGAACACTAGTGGCAAGATAATAAGCAAAATACCTGATAGCTGGGAGTTGAATATTTCTTATCTTTCCCCGCTGGGCTCTACGGTCATCATCATTGGTTATCCCACGGTAGAGCTCCAACAAATCAGTGGATTGAGATGGAATCTTCTTCACCGTCCCGGCCGTACCAATACCCAGGATCTCATAAAATTTCTTCAATGTCATGGAGTAAGGCCTGTTATAGATTTTGAAAGAAACATCTGGTTTGAACGGGATGTTAGAAAAAGAGAAACTCTCCACAAAGATTTTAGTGACCGTAGCATACTGCACACTCTCATCCTGCATATAAATCGTTAGTCCAACCATCTGAACCAAGGTTAGAAAATCATTGAGAATCCCAGCAGCTGGCAAAAAGGTTGGACAAGGAAAGGTAGAAGGGTGCGCATCCCCCTCATCTCCCTCGTCGCCAAATTGCGGTGTAATGAGATCCTAATTGTATGAGGGAATAGCTCGGGAGGATGATCTTGAAGGCCTTGTCCTTCTAGGTTCATCACTCTCAAATATTTCACCATAGGTGTGGTTGTCCATGACCCCTTTTTCTGAAATTTTTAGACAAACATCAAACCAAGTGATTTCCAAGTTGATAAATGATGAGAAACTACTATAGGAACTTGCTAGAGGGCTACACATGCATCAAAATGAAATCTCTAAGCATAGAACAAGCATGCAAGCTCACACAACCTGTCACCTATAGCAACAAAATACTCAAGATACAATCTACCAATCACAAATCTAATTGGACACGCGGAGGAGGCACATACCAAGGATCAATCCCTCCAAAATCAGCAGCAAAGATGGGCTGAGCAAGAAGACCAAAAATCGGGAGCAAAAACAGCAAGAACTCGAGCTTGAGAAAGTTTTCTGGTGTTTTTCGGGAGAGAGAAAGAAGGTGGATGGGAGGAGGCAACTTGGAGGGCCTTAGGTGGGTCCCACCCATGCCAGGCGCGCCCCTGGGGCTAGCCGCGCCACCAGGGGGTGTGCTGGCCTGGGGGGCCACTGGGCCACTCTAGGTGTCCCTCTGCCCTTTTTTTCGAGGAAAAATTGAATATGAATTTTCTGGAAATTTTCGGGAAACTTTATTTTGGCCAATTTTTAGGTTATGAAAATTGTTTTTCTCGCAGAAAAGATTTTTAGAAGAAGCAAAAGCAAACAAAAACCAAAACTACAGAAGTTCTAAGACACTCTAACAAGTAAACAACTAGCAAAACCAAAGCTAGCAAGAGAAAAAGCAAAGACTAGGAAGGAGAAAAGTAAAAAGTGAGCAAGAATAACCACAGTAAAAGCATTGTTTTGTTCATTAAAATCCTTTTGTTAACAAGGTTGATCAAGTTTTGTTACCAAAACAATCTTATATGAAACAAAACTTTGCATTCCACGAAGTGATTATGTTACCTCAAACTTGATAGCAATGGTCCCAAACATAATAGTTTCAAAACTTTCCTATGGAATGGGACAATATATTTCTCCAACCTTGATGCTCTCAATATTTTCAATGGAATTCAGGCAATATCTCTTAGCAACCTTCTTGGGGAAATAAATAGTATGCTCTTTGTCATTAATATTAAATGTTACTTTTCCTTGATTACAATTGATGACAGCACCTGCAGTATTAAGAAAAGTCTTCCAAGAATAATAGACATATTATCATCTTCAGGCATCTCAAGCACAACAAAATCAGTTAATACCAAGAAATTATGAGCCACTTGAATAGGAACATCCTCAGATATACCAACAGGAATAATAGTTGACTTATCAGCCATTTGCAAAGATATATCAGTTGGTATCAACTTTTCTAGTTGGAGTCTCTTGTAGAAAGAAAAAGGCATAACACTAACTCTAGCTCCCAAATCACATAAAGCAGTTCTAACATAATTGTTCTTAATAGAGCAAGGAATAGTTGGTATACCTAGATCACCAAGTTTCTTTGGAACCTTACCATTGAAGGAATAATTTGCAAGCAAAGTAGAAATTTCCTCATTAGGATTCTTCCTTTTATTAGAAACAATATCCTTCATATACTCTGAATAAGGAGGCAACTTAATAGCATCAGTCAAAGGAATTTGCAAAAATAAAGGTTTCATGCACTCACAAAACTTGTTGTAGTGTTGTTCCTCCTTTTACTTGTGTTTCTTATTTGGAAAAGGCATAGGTTTCTGCACCCAAGGTTCTCTCTCACTGCCATGTTTTTTAATAAAATCTTCCTTAGTGTACCTAGTGTTCTTAGTGTGCTTCTCAGGTTCTTCCTCAACTTCCACCTTATCAGGAGCATCATTTTTATCAGTACCACTCTCAGTTTCAGTATCAGAGACAAATATACTATTGGGATCTACTGCAGGTTCAAGTGGTTCCTCGACTATTCTTTTTCTCTCTCTTACAAGTACTACCACTACTTTCACCTTTTTGAGAATCCTGCTCAATTCTTTTAGGGTGTCCTTCAGGATATAGATGATCTTGAGTAGCTATACCACTCTTAGTTCTAATTCCATAAGCATGTTTATCTCTAGAGGCATTAACTAGCATATCCTTTTGTACCTTAGCAAGTTGATCAATTTGGGTTTGAACCATTTGAAAGTGTTTACAAAGCATTTTAATATCATTAGCAGTTCTTTCCACAATATCTTTCAACTCATTAATAGCTCTAGAGTTTTCCAATAAATGATTCTGAACTTGTTTATTAAAATTACCTTGTTTAACAATAAATGTGTCAAGTTCCTCTAAGAATTGATCACGAGGCTTACCATAGGGAATATCACCTTCATCAAAGTGGAGAGAGTGTACCTCAATAGTAGATGAGTGGGGAATTGGCTTACATAATTCTTCTATAGGAGGTAGATTCTTCATATCTTCAGCTCTAATACCTTTCTCCTTAAGACATTTCTTAGCTTCTTTCATCACTTCATCATTTAATGCAATCATTCCCCTCTTCTTTGGTGTTGGTGTTGGAACTGGTTCAGGCACAACTGGTTCAGGAGTAATAGGCTCAGGTGTATTTAGCTCAGCTGAAGTCCAATCATCATAATTCTTGCTTATTTAGCCATTAATTATTCAACATTTGTAGGAGTTCTTTTCCTGAAAACACAATCAGCAAAGCTATCTAGGTATGTCTTAGAATCATCAGTTAGTCCATTATAATAAATATCAAGAAGCTCATTTGTAGGTCTCCTCTCTCTTCCACTCAAAATTGGGCAAGAATCATCGGAGGAGAAGAGATTAGGCAAGATTTAAAATCTAGAGAAAGTGTGGACAAAGCTTAGCCTAATAGATGAGGAAAAAAACCATTTAAACTCAAAACGGGCAAAGCCTTAAATAGGGGCCCCAAAAATCTGGCCGTTGGGGCTATTTTACTACCGGATTTTACCGGTAGTACCGCACAAGTCCCAGGCCGAGCAAAGAAATCAAGGCAGGGAATCTGGGTTGTGAGAGGGGCCAGCGCATGCAAGTAGCAGCAGTAGCTGCGTGCATGCAGCAGCGCATGCGAGTGGAGGCAGTAGCTAGCGGGGCCAGCAAGCAACGGCTGTGCGCGCGCGGTCGATTTAGGCAGAGCAGACGCGGCGGTGGCAGCTGGGCCCAGCAGTGCAGGGGCCAGCGCAGCAAGCAGCAGTGCGTCAACGCGAGCTGCGCGCAGCGGCAATCAGCTAGCGAGCGGGCCCAGCGGCAGTGAAACGGCAGGCACGCGGGTGGGCGCGCGCGTGAGGGCTGCAGCGGCGCGTGGGGCTAGCAAGGAGGCAGCGCAGCGGTGCGGCATCGCGTGCGCCGTGTGAGCCAGCGCAGCAGGCGGGCCCAGCAAGCGCGCGGGAACTGGCAGCAGCGGCGAGCGGGCGCGCGAGAGCTGGAGTCAACGCGGGAGGCGGCGCACGCGCGGGATCTGGGCAGATGAATCTGGGAAAAATATTTGGGTCGGCCGGTACTACCGGCCCACCCGGGCGGTACTACCGGGCCGGCCGGTAGTACCGGATTTAGGTACCTAACGATGCAAAAAAGAAAACGGGCCGCTCTCAAGGGCGGGCGGTAGTACCGGCCCACCCGGTTGGTACTACCGCTCGGCCCAGAAAACAGATTGACAGACAAATATTCAAACGACAATAACTTTTGACTGGAAGCTCCGATTGACCCGATTGCAATTGCGTTGGATAGAGGACGACAAGGGCTTGCTAGAAAAATTGTTAGAAAGTTATCTTCTTTTGATCTAGCTTTTATATCAGCGGATTTGAATAGGGATAGAACCTATAACCTGGGTGCTTTGATAGCTTACCGTCATACCACTAACCGCGAGAGGGGTGGAGTTTTTGGAGGTATCATTGCCTCTAGATTGCTATCTTTCCATGGTTTTGAGCCTTATCGTTCAGATTATCGGTTCCCCATAGAGAAGATTGATCTTGATTCCATGGTTCAGCATAATTTTGTTTCTTTTGTGCTACTGTGAGTAGTTTACCGTATGAGTTATCCTTTGTCAATCATGGTTGGAGAGGGGCTAGGACTAAGAAAGTAGTTTATTTGCCTGCACCTGCTTTGTCTAATTTTGATAACAGGCAAGGATGGTCGCTCACAGAGGAGGAGTTTGACACATACGTGGCGGAGCTCTCCTAGCAAGAGGAGAATGTTGGAGTGGATGTCGAAGATGATTTGGTTCAGCCCTCCAACTTGGGAGAGTCTTCGTACCAGCAACCCTCCTATGATTGGGGCGTGTCTTCTTCTTCATCGCAAGCGCCTGACTATGATCATTCCTACGATGACCCACCAGCTTGGGGTTACTACCCGCACTATTGAGCCCCACTTAGGCCAAAAGCCTAAGCTTGGGGGGAGGTATACCGACATCACACTCATCTATATATCATGTTTCGTCGGTTCTTTGTATATCCATTGTTTCGCTTTCTTTTTGGTTTTTGTTTCTGCTTTCTAAAAACACAAAAATACTAAAAATATTTTCGTTGTTTATCTTGGTTTGTTTCTTTGCTTTTTACCAAGTGAGAGTGTATCAAATAATGTAATGTGAGATACCTCATTTGGTGAGAAACCGAAAAGCCGCATAGATCAAAATCGCAACAAGATACATATGGGAGATCCGATTTTGATGAACAAGAGCTTTTTATGGAGATTACCACAAGCTCTATATCCTCACATGGATAAGAACAAATAACAACCAAATACGATGATGCAAATATGCAAAGGTTTGAGCTCTCTCCGAACGATGTGACCGAATTACTCATACGAGAGCCCCTCTTGATAGTACGGTTATCTATCCTAAACCCGGTCTCACACACACAACGTGAGACCGGCAAAAGGGAAAACCTATCAAGATTATACCTTTGCCTTGAGCATTCCACTTGAGCTCGATGTAGACGATCTTGACCTTCTCAAGATGGAACGCCTTTCTTGATTCTTCATCACCGATCCAAGATCACCGAGGATGGCAAGCCTCAAACATGAGATCTTCTATAGATGGCGCATTTTGAGCTTGCACATCACATCTTCTTCACATTTCATCGACCTTGAAGCCAACACATGCTCCAAGCGATGCTAATGGACAAATCCTACAAGTACAACTTAATACACCATTAGTCCATAAAGATTGTCATTAATTACCAAAACCGCACATGGTGGCCTCACATGTTCTTTCAATAGATCATCGGTTTTCACACTAAAGAAAATTTCTCGCTCTTGAAACAATGTATAGTCAAAGATATATACCATTTCACATTGCTGACAACCTACAGAGGTTACTCGGAGGAAGACCACGCTCGCATTGCTGACAACCTCAACTGCCGCCTTACGGACTTCCCCATCTCATACTTGGGGATGCCGGTGCGCGATACTCGAGTGTTGATCAAGGATCTTGCCCCTCGTCATGAGGGTGCGCAATAAGGCTGAGCCTTGGCGCGCGCACCTCACGACAAAAGGGGAGCAAGACGATCCTAATCAACTCCTATCTATCCAGTCTGCCCATGTACCAGATGAGGCTGTACCTACTCCCGGAGGGAACCCATGTGGACTTTGCCAAGGAATTGTCCAGGTTCTTCTGGGCAGCTAGGGACGGCCGAAAAAAATACCATATGGTGAAATGGGCCGACGTGTGCGCTCCCAAGGACCTTAGGGGCATAGGCATCCTTGACTCCCGCCGCTTCAACATTGCCATGATGTTGAAATGGGTGTGGCGCATCCTCAAGGATGATGGCGGCTTGTGGCTCCAACTCATTAAAGCCAAGTATCTGCGAGGTCGCCCACTTCTTGCTTGTGAGCGTCGGGAGGGCTCCCAATTTTGGCGAGCCATCCAGGACATCAAGCATGGGATTCGGAGGGGGGCCTCCTTTGCCGTTGGTAACGGGAGGGAGGTGCTCTTCTGGCTGGACCCCTGTCTTGAGGACACTCCCCTCTCGGTTGCGTTCACCTCCCGGTTTGCCATTTGCTCCTCACCCCTTGGTTTGGTGGCAGAAATGGCTCCGGGGGGGTCTTTGGGTCATCCCGTTTCGCCGAGCCTTTAGTGCGGGCGAAGCCGCTGACTTCGCACACCTTAGAGACTCCCTTCCGATGTCTCTATCCGGTGCTAGAGACGTAGTTTCCTGGAAGCTCTCCCCCTAGGGAGGGTTCTCCGTGGGCTCGGCGTATCGGTCCCTATTTCAGGGACAAGAGCTAGGGTGGACGTCCCCACTCTGGAAGGCGCCTTGCCCACTTAGTCAGAAGATCTTTGTTTGGCAACTCCTGCGCGACCGCCTCCCGTCTGGGGTGGAGGTTGCTAAGCGGAACGGCCCAGGCAATGGGTTGTGTCCCCTATGTGGGACTCCAAAGACCTGTACCCACATTATGTTCACTTGTTCGGCGACACAGTTTTTGTGGAGCTTCACCCGGGAGGCCATGGGGCCATCATGGTAGGCCGAGGACCTGGGGGAATTCCTGGAAGTGGAGGCAAACCGGACCGGAGGCAGGCGTCGCCTCTTCTAGCTAGTGTTTGTAGCCATGTTCTGGACACTGTGGCTTATTCGCAATAAGATGGTGATTGAGCATATTTTCCCGCGTCAGGCTTCTGGCTCGGTTTTTTCTTTTCTTGGCTTTCTTCAGCAGTGGTCCCCGCTTGCTAGGTAAGGATCGGGAGCACCTGGGAGGCCTTCTCCAGTCGCTTCGGGAGAAGGCGGCTATCTTCGCGGCCCCTTCTGCTCTTTGATGGCGCTCGCCTCGTCCGGGGCTAGGTGGCGTTTGTGTCATGATGCTCTGTTTCAGTTTGTTTGGGCTTTATTGTGCTGAGGCCCCAGCGTTGATACCTTTTTATTTTCGTCTTGACGCAGTTAGCGTCGTTCCTATTGTATGACTGGTGTGTACTGGATGTTGCTTTATTTATAAACTGGGGCGAGAGCCTATTTCGAGAGATATATACCATTTCTATCAAAAATCTTTTCATTTGCGAAACTAGTTTGTACTTACTTAGGTTTATCGATTGAGTCAAGAAGTGCACGTTGGACGAGAGCTCAGATATGCACAATGACAAGAGCTCTTGTTCCTTCTCTCGTGGAGCAACAAAAAAAACAAACTCAACAAATGCTGAACAAAATATACTATACAAAGAAAATGATGCGGTTAGTGAAGCTACTTTTTTTATCTGTAGTACCAGTCAGAGTTTAAAGATCTCTCAACAGCATGCGGAAAAATCACCGAAAGATACTTCACGTGTATAGATGCCACATGATCTGCACACAAGTTAGGTCCAAAGCACGATTTATGCAATAAATTAGAATTAATATCCATATTTACTTACTCCTTGAGATTGGCATGTCTAGATGCGACCATATTTGTCAAGAGTAGTTATATGCTCACATCAATAAACCGAGCATCTGGAAAGCAAGTACAAAATGGACAGCGTGACATGACGTAGGAGAGCAAAAATTGAACATCCATCCGATGACACAGTTGGTTTTGAGAACATTCCCTTGACAACAATCATGGAGAACTTCATTTTTATTGAAACCATGGGGATGACAACAAAGCACTTGCACTACAAGGACAACATAACTGGCGGAGGGAGGACCCTAACCATCTTATTTTGAAAGCAAACCGAGGAAATTAAAAATATGTTGGTTAAGAGCAAAAGCATCGTCCATGATTCTCAGTTACTCTTTAAGAGATCGTGTAAGCACCAATGGAATTCATAAATTTGTTTGAACTCGCAAAGAAGCCTTCAACACTGCTGCCTTCTGGCACGAAAGCTTCGAATGGGGTGCCACCAAATGTTCCGAAAGGTCCATAGGTTGTTACGTTGGTGACCAACTTGAATGATGATATAACATTGTCCACGTTCCCATATCGAGCCACTATTGTACCCGACCATCCCTTTATGAACTCAGAAGAACCTAGCTGGATCTACAAATGACACAAGAAGAAATGAAACGAAAAACTTGTCATATGATTCACATATAGTAGATAATTAGGAAAAACACTATATTATAATGCATTCTTGAAATAACAAATGAAACAAAAACAACTGACCTCGCTAACAACCACACCGTTATTACCACCGAAGCGACCTGTGGCGCGGCTCTTGCCATCTTGGTCTACGTAAGAAAATGACATTGCATCTAGGACATCACCACTGAAAAAAGTCAAACTTTTTAGGTGCCCAGGTTTTGCCTGAATGTCATGAGAGGAACTTCCTTGATGACCCGATGGCTTCAGCTTGGTTAGAACAGTCTGCATCCGTATGTGTGAGCAAATAATTAATGGAGCGAGTTAGCAACTCTATAGAGCGTGCATGCATCAGGCATGAGAGTAGAAACAGAACAAGGAATAGAAAGGAAATCCAATCTAAAAGATTGAAACAAGCATGCAAACTAATCAAGAACCGATCGAAAATCAAGTCGAATATTCTCATTACCTTCCTGCGGCTGAATCCAGTGAAAGTGAGTTCTTGTGCTTGTCCGCCGTTTATTCCTTGCGGCGCTTTTCTCTCGACGATGCCCGTGGCCATTGCAAACACCCCAGTGCCACCAACTATTGTCCAATCACTATCGTCTCCAACGGACGCACTGGTTACCTGAAGTGTAGATCCCTTCAACCTGCAATGCAGCCACACGTACTCTTAAATTTCATGTACCAGAAGAACCAACCAAGTCATGCGTATCATCGCAATACAGAAACAACAAGTAACCAGACAATCAACCACGAACTCCATATGTAACTCATTGATAGAAAACTAGCTACTAACCAATATAATAAGCGACTATATACACACAGCTAGTATATCAAGAATGAGCAAAACCAACCAAGCTATATCGAGCATACATAAACTATATAATATATTTCGCATACCTTCCATCCTCGAACACCACGATGAATGAGTTGTACCAGTTACCGGCATTCATATGCATGCCCTGCGCCCGAGCAACTAGCTTTGCACCCGGGCCGGCGCCATCATATATCTCCCAGTTGTTAACAGCGGTTTATCCAAAGTGCGTAGCAGCATTTCCATCAACGATTTTTTGTTGGTTTGGGCTTGGTCCGGCGAATAGCCGGTGCATGTACAGCTTGCTGAGGTTAAACTCGGTGTTCACCAGGAGAGAGCCTCGGTAGGGGTTGATCTGGAGGTTGGAAGGATTGGCCATGGGAACTAGTGGTTGTGGGAGAAGAAACACTGGTTTCAACTGTGTCTAGGCTTGCTTCTCTTGTGCTGTGTGAAATACGCAAGGGGCCAAGGGGTATTTATAGGGAGCGAAGGAGTAGATTCATACCCAATTGTCTAGTGTATGCATGTGTACCTACAATAATATATACGTCTCGTGCATCACGAAGGCTAGAGATCAGCGTGGAGCTGTGGGAGCTTATGGCCGGTCATGGCACATGGTGCACGAGTGACGATGTATTACACTAGTTTACACCACTAAACAAGCATGATACTAGTACATGGTGCACTAAGTACAGATCATTCCTATCTCAGATGGTTCACGCACCACATCAGAGTTAATTTACCGGCGATGATTAATATGCCAAGAATCACAGATGGAACAATATGTGGTTGATTCTTCCATTTAGAAGGTAAACCGCTTGGGAACTTTTGGATCATCGAAATGAGAATCGACGTGGATTAATTATGGTCTATGGAGATGAGTTCGCTGCATAACTAGAAGGTAACTCGCTCGGGTACTTTTGGATCACCACAATAAGTTCAGCAGTGCCGCTTTGAGTTATTATTATATATGAAAACTATGTTTTAAATGTCATCATAATATTAAAATTAGTAGAGGATGATTACAACACTCTGATAACAAAATGCAACACCACTGAACTTCACGCAACAATTGCACCGAGATTTGCCCTTTCTGCGCTTAGTGATGGAGTCCAGTCACCAGATATGGGAGAGGTGATGTGTCATGCTATGGTTTGTGGCATGTCTAAGGACTCGTGGTACTGGAAAGATATGTCTCCCATTGTAGCGGGCCGCCGGGGGTTGGTTTAGGCCATGTCGTCGCAAGAAGCGTAGACTTGAGCGTGAATATACGATAATAAGAAGTGCTGGCGAGTTTTGTGGGATTTGGTACTGGTCTGTCCTAGCTAGCATGCCCGTCACAACATCTTCGGATGTTGCAACAATGTTGGGATGTTGTCACTGTTCACATTCACCTCCTTGAGCCGATTTGAACTACCCATCTTCTTTCTCTTTGTTTCTCCCAACACCATGTCATGGTTTACCTTCTGAACCTCTCAGTAGTGTTCTCTTCTCTTGTTTCATCCATCGGTGTCCATCTTGCTTCTGTTAAACTGTGTGTCTCCAGATCCAGGTGGATGACTCCGAGACCTCGAGGGTAGTCTAAGTATATGTACAACAAGGAGAGCGCTCGTACGTTCCCTCAACCAGCAACAGGGATAAAAAAACTCAACAATTGCTGAACAAAGGAGGGGATTGGTCCAAAAAGAAAGGCAATTAGTACAAAAGAAGAGGTGAATAGTGAAGTTGATCTATATCTATATATGCATTTTGATTCTAGAGAGCAGAGAGCAAAATACATGATGTTTTTTATTCGGGGTGTCAGTCTGAGTTTGTATATCTCAACAACCTATAGAGAGGTTCACTATGAACGAAATATGCGGTCACACATGTATAGATGCTAAATGATCTGTCTTCTTCACATCACCAGACAGTAGGGTCAGAAGCACGTTTCGCGTGATATATTAAAAGTCATTATCCTTGTTTGCTTACACATTGAGATTCAAGTTGTATTATTTTATGGTTGCTACTCCTAGATCAGGCCATAACCGGTCGAAGGACTTCATGCAGTAACGTGCATCCAAAAATAAATGTAAGCTGCATAAAATGCACACAAAACACATAAGTTATATATATTTTGGATAAATTTTGGGCGCATTCTTCATGCATGTATTTCAAAACTAAATGTATGTCCAAAATTCTTTTGTTTCTTTCATTCTAGATGGACCAGCTGACGAGCAGCATGCATGACCAGCAGCACAGTTCTCTAGTCGAGGACTACTAGGGGCCAAGAAAAAAGCCTCTGGCCATATAGATAGACGAGAGGCCAGCCAAACCAAGGAGAGAGGTTCATATTATGTTGGAGATCGCGCATCACAAAACAATACGATCCGCGCGGATCTTTTCGTGGGAGATCTCGCTTGGTCAGTCGGCCTGTAGTATAACCATTTTTCCACCTACATGTAGCGCATATTTTTCCGCTGACAAGGGCGCAGGCAGAACTGCAGTACTAATAAGCTTGTAAACTGATTTGGTCGCAAAACAACCTAAGGGTAAACTGAATATGCTAATTTAATGGCAATTTTTTTTGAACAGGGGCAAATATAATTAAAAGGCCAAATTTGACTGAAGGAGATGTAAGTTGGTTATGAAACTAATCTAACTTTCTTAAGTTCTAACCGAAACTTATTTATTGGATTCTATCTTAACTTCACGTTATGCAATTCTTCAAACATGGGATTATATTTATATATATCCTACGGAGTTCCTCTAATCCATCGAGATAGAGCTATAAGTACTAGCCAAAGCTACTAAGCTGAAAAGAGGATCAGTGAAGTTGATCTAGATCTAGAGTTCATCAATTAGGATATATAAGTATAAACTAAGATCAAAGCACATGCCCATTAACTGGAGTGCCAGCATGTGTTTATCTCTCCACTGCATTAGATAGTTTACAACACACGAGAGATGTTGATACTTTCTGTACCGTTGCCAGAGATAATACAAAATAAGAGATAACTTATTTTCATCATATTCTAGTCACTGGTGGAAAAAAGGGCCTCCGGTCCCGGGCCGCAACTGGCGCTAGTCCCGGTTTTAGGTCCGGGAATGCGAAAACGGGACTAGAGCCCCCCCTCTAGTCCCGGCTCGCTACGGCCCGCGACTGATAACAGCCACGTGGCTGTTTCAGCGCCGCGGGGGGCGAAAACCCTCTAGTCCCGGGCTGTAACACCACCCGCGACTAGAAGGTTTCCTGCCATTTCTCTGCCGCGGCAGAGATTGTGTATTTCCTTTTTTTTGCCATTTCGTTCCTTTTTCGTTTTGTGTTTCACTATAATTCAAACATATATTTCAGTGTACATATTATACGCTACTACATACACACTACACATCGATGCATTTATATAATTAATTGATCCCTTGCAAGCATACATATAATCAATCATATCAAAAGGAAGAAATGTTTTGAAATTACATGGTCATTGATGAATATATATATATATCATATCAGCTACATGAATATGACTAAGGCAAATCGAGTTCCACGTCATCCGCATAATGCTCTCCATGTACATCAAGGACTTCCTTCATCATAAATCCCGCCAGCTCCTCTTGAATTGCTCTTATGCGCTGGTCTGGCTCTAGTTTCTCCCGCAAATCAGAAATATAATGTAAGTCAACTTTTCGCTCACTGGTCAACTCGCGGATGTACTCGCAGACGTAGTATCCACATAAATGAGTTCCCGGTGGCTGCTGTAAACTCTTCACCATTTTATAAGTTAGCTCCTCTTTGAATGGACCTGGTATTTTCTGTTTGAACTGTGTCCAAGACCTGCTCGGCAAAGAAAATGAACAAAGGAGTTATTAGTTACTTGATATCAGGAAATGAATGAAAGAGGACGATATAATGCGATAATGATTGAAATTACTTATGGAGCATTGCTTTTATGTCGCTCCACTGCTCTTGGTCCCAACTTAATGAGTCGTGGACTTCAACTAGGGACTTTTCAACTTTAATGTTTAGCAAAATCCAGTGGAATCTGCGGACGTTTACATAAGCATACATGCATAACTCATCCAGTAAGCAAAAATAAAATATGTACAAGATATAAACACTCACTTGAAGTTGTAAGGAAATAGTATTTCCTTAACAAAATTATGCTCGGTTAAGAACCTACACAGGTCTTCCTCCACGTCCTTGGAGTGATTCTTTAACGTATATTCATTAATGATATATGGGTCAATGAACCCAACATCGTATCTTCTAGCTCTTTTGCATTCAAGCATCTTCATTCTACAGAATATAATAGCATCATACAAAAAGATATATAGTTAGGATAATATATTAAATGCAATGAACGAGCTGAGATACAAACTTAATTATAGAAATAAATAACTTATAGACAGTAGCAACCAATGATAGATTTGTCGAGGGCACGCTGGTTGTATAACTGAAACAATTTGGTCATTTGAGCCTGTATCGAGTATGGTTTGAAGTGATGCTCCTTTCTAACGTCCACCGAAAACCAATCTTTCTGATGTTTTTTTCCTGCTTGCGACATGTACCATTCGTGCAGATTTCGCATATGTGTGGATAGACGCACGAGCTCCTCATTACTGACTAGAGGCTCCCCTTGGACATACTGCCGTACTATCTGACCCACTGGCGTATCTTCATAGCCTAAATATTGACCAAGAGACATATTTGCTTCGTTAGCAAGTGCTTTGGCCTGCGATACAGTGATTCCCATAAGTGCAGCATTATTACGGGCTCTAGGGTCCATTATTTGCATGTCCATATCCATTTTAGCTCTGAAGGCCTTGTCAAGGTCTGAAATGACTTTGAGCGGGGCGACCGATTGATTCTTCTGTGCTCCGAGCTGGGCAACTTGCTTCCCGCTTTTTGCACTTGTGATTTTTTCTTCTTCTGTGCTTGCTTAATAATCTCCCGGTCATAGTCTGATTCCAGATTCATCGATATCTGGGATGGTTGCTCAAGAAAGGACTTAGCCCACTTTTTGGTTTTTTCATTATATACCAGCTTTGGCTCAGGCTTTTTGGGTGCAAAATACGCCTTAACTTGGGCAGCCACATCCGCGTTAGTTTCCTCATCGGTCTTGTCATAAGATCTCTTTGGAAGAGCCGGCGGGATGTCGACTATCTTCGGCGTTTGACCTTTCTTCAATGTGGGCGCGGGGGACCGTCGAACTTCCGTTTCTTCGATGAGGTACTAGTATTGCACGGAGGCGGAGATCGAGTATTGCGCGGAGGCGGAGATCGAGTTGATGTACTCCTGCTGCGGCGATCGTCAGCGGGGCGGGGTGGACTTGGAGGTTGGCGATAATCGGGTTGGGGTGGACTTGGAGGTTGACGATATTCGATGTGGGGTGGACTTGGATTCCTTGGAGTCGGTGGCCTTGGCGCCGAGCCTGGAAACTTGATGTACTTCTTATTCCATAGAATGATGTTGCGCTTGACATCTCCTAGTTTCGTAAGGCCTTCAGGCGTAGCGATTTCAATCTCTAGGTCCACAAAATCCTCCACTATGTCATCCACCATGACACGAGCATAGCCTGGTGGAATCAGAAGTGAATGGTGGAGTGCTCCAGGTAGACAAGGTAAAGCAGTGCCGATCGCCACCTTGAAGGACAGGTTGTTCATTAGCTGATGTAGCTCACATTGTGCCATCTCTCTGACATCATCCACGGGGTAGTGAGGAGCCGGTGCATCATCCAGCAGTGCTTGATCATCAACCCGGACCTCTGTCGAAGACACGCTGCTTCTCCGCTGGCTAGGATCCAATGCATGATCATCAGACCGCGGGTGAGTTGACGATGGTGGCCTTTTTCTAATTTCATGCATGAGGTTCTTCAGATCAGCTAGGTCCTGCTCTACCCTAGAGATCCGGTCTGCCTCCCGGTCCTTCTTTCTTTGACGGCTTCTGTATCTGGTATCGTACTGAGGAAACCCTTTTTTCCACGAGACACCGGCGCCTTTGCCTCGTGTTCGTCCTCCCTTTTCAGGATTCCCTAGGGCGTGTGTCAGCTCATCGTTCTCTCTCTTGGGACGGAACAATCCCAATTGAGCATCGTTCATTGCTTGAATAAGGTCTTGGGAGGGTTTTAGAATTTTATCATGAAATAATGTCTTCCCTGTTTCTGGGTCCAAGGATCCCCCGTGCCCGTACCACCAGTGCTTTGACCTCTCGGGCCATCCATCTGTACCAGGAGTGACGCCTCTAGCCCTCATGTTCTTCTCCATAGTTTCCCACTTAGGGACGACACTCTTGTAGCCACCTGTCCCCATTTTATGATGGTATTTCTTGTTGGCAGCGTTTAACACGTTCTTTGCCGACTTTGCCTTTGCTTTATCAGATTACTTGTACTGTACAAAATTGGGCCACTATTCTCTCAACTTCTCGTTTACTCCTTTGAAGTCTGGAGTTTTCTTTTTCGCGACATATTTCGCGTATAAACTTTTCTTGTGGTTCCGGTACAGATCAGCCATCTTGCTTAGAGCGCACTCCTTGACTTTCGCTCTATTTTCAAGCCCACCCGGCCTTGGGGTAATACCATCTACGTCAAATTCCTCGTACTCTGGAGGTAGTATGAAATGCGCTATGAGCTTCTGCCAAAGGTCATCTTTGGCATCATTGGTGACATAGCTGTTGGATTCTTCACCGATTTTCTTTGACTTATTCCATTCTTGGATGGTGATCGGCAGGTTGTCCCTAACAAGCACCCCGCATTGATTTATAAACATCCTCCGGTGCTTCTCTGGAGCAATCGGTTTACCATCATCATCTATTTCTTCGACGGTGAACCTCTGATTACCATCCAAATTTTTGTTCGGCCCTTGTTTCGTTCGAGCTATCGATTGCTTCGATCCGGTGGGGTAAAAGAAGAAGAGAGAGTGATTAATATATATCTAGATCAGTTAATGAATAGAGGTAACAAGAGACTTTATATATATATATATGTACCTCGCCGGATCCTGTCGAGGGGCCATCATTATTGTTGTTATTTGTTTGCCCTTCGTCCATCCGGTCTTCCCCTTGGTACATTAGGTTTTCCTCCTCTAGTCCATTACCGGATGGATTCAGATATGAGGATATCTCTTCCTCGAGCAAAATATCTTCACCGGTATTAATATTAAGAGGAATTTCACCTCTTATCTGTTGGAGATATGCCCTAGAGGCAATAATAAATGTAGTTATTATTATATCTTTGTGTTTATGATAAATGTTTACATTCATGCTATAATAGTATTAACAAGGAAACATTAATACTTGTGTGATTTGTAAACTTAATTTGAAGTCCCTAGTATAGCCTCTATACGTCACTAGCTTGTTGGTTGATATATGATTGTGGTTTCCCTATCATAAACATTGAGATGTTATCAACAACAAGATCATATCGTTAGGAGAATGATATGATGGACATACTCCTATAGATAAGCGTAGCATAAAGATCAAGTCATTTCAATAGTTCAATTGCTATATGCTTTCTGATACATAGTAACCTAATTCCTTCGACCATGAGATCATGCATATCACCTTTACCGGATGGATGCTTTGATGACATCAAACACCACACCGTAACTGGGTGGCTATAAAGGTGGCATTGAGTGTTCAGAAAGTATTGGTTGAGACACATGGATCAAGAGTGGGATTTGTCCATCCATATGACGGATAGATATACTCTGGGCCCTCTCGGTGGAATGTCATCCAATTAGCTTGCAAGCATGTGACTGGCTCACAAGGGATCACATATCACGGGAACGAGAAAAGAGTACTTATCGGTAACGAGGTTGAACTAGGTATGCAGAGATACCGACGATCATAACCTCGGATAAGTAAACTATCGTGACACAAAGGGAAATTGGTATCGTATGTAAGTGGTTCATTCGATCGCAAAGTAATCGTAGAAATATGTGGGAGCCATATGAATTTCCAGATTCCTCTATTGGTTATTGTTCGGAGAAGTGTCTCGATCATGTCCGCATAATTCACGAACCGTAGGGAGACACACTTAAGGATTCGACGTTGTTTGAGTAGTTATGGTATTATGAGAAAGAGACTGAATGTTGTTCGGAGTCTCGGATGGGATCCGGGATATCACGAGGAGATCCGGAATGGTCCGGAGAATAAGATTCATATAAGGAAAGTCCCGTTTCGGAGTTTGGGAATGATTCCGGTGTTTTCATCGGGAATGTTCTAGAAGGTTCCGGAATGTCCGGCACTCCGGAGGGGAAGGGTACATGAATGTGTTATATCAAGTTGGTATGATTGCATCATGTACTAAGTGTCATCGCTGTTCGAAATAAAGGGATTAATCAAATCCTAGTTTGAAAAGTCAAACGGCTAGTTTGAAAGTCAAACGGCAAGTTTCGGAAAGAGGAGGAGGAGTGGGAAACCGAGTTGGGGAGGGAATCCCTCCTCCAACCGGCGGCGCACCACCCAAGCCGAGTTGGGGAGGGACTCCCCTCCCTCCCCTTGGCCGGCCGGCCCCTCCACCTATATAAGGAGGGGCAGGGCTCCCTCCTAGAGACACACAAGTACCTCTCCTCAAACCCTAGCTTGGCGCCTACCACCATAGCCGCCGCCGCCCCTCTAGGGTTTTGCCCTAGCCGCCGACTTGGGCTGCCCCTTGCCCTAGCCGCCGGCTCTAGCCTCTCCTCCTTGGTGTGTCTAAACCCTAGATCGCCGAGGAGCTCTCTCATACTCCACCATACTCGCTCCGGCTTAAGGCGAAGCCCTGCGAGATCTCCCCTCTACTTCCGGTACCACGCCGTTGTGCTGCCGGAATCGCGAGGAGAGTGCTACAACCTCCGCTGCCTGTTGGAACAAGGGAGAGGAAGGTCTTCATCGAGTACCGAACGTGTGACCGACTGCGGGAGCGCTGCCGGAACGCAGCGCCGGAAGGATCGTCTACGCAATCTTGAGATCGGGAAGAGTACGACTACATCATCCACGAGAATCTGCTCTCGTTAAACACTTTGGAATCTTCGAGGGTAAGTTATTCCATCGACTCGTTGCTACAATCTAGTAGATAGATCTTGGCTTGTTTGTTTGTATGCGATAGAAATTTTTTGTTTTCCATGCTACGAACCCCTACAGTGGTATCAGAGCCGTGTCTATATGTAGATTTGTTGCACGAGTAGAACACAATGGTCATTGTGGGCGTTGATGCTTTTATTGTCGATTGCTTCTTGTGTACTTTGCATCTTGCGGTATGTTGGGATGAAGCGGCCCGGGCTAACCTTACATGACATCGTTCATGAGACTTGCTCCACGCTTGACATGCAACTTGTATTGCATAAGTGGCTTTGCGGGTGCCTGTTTCTCCTAGCATAGTTAAGATCCAATTTACAACGGGTGATTAACAATACTAGTATCAATGTTGTGGTTCATGTTCGTAAGTTAGAACGACACTTATTGACAGCCCCAAACCACGTAAAATATGCAAAGAAAGTAGAGGCATCTAACTTTGTTTTGCAGGGGTGTGCAGTGATGTGATATGGCTATGATTGTGATTATATTTGATATATGCAATGTTCCTTATTGTAAGTTGGCAACCGGCAGGAGCCATATGGTTGTCTTTAATTTATGTTAAGACCCGCGTATCTATTCAAAGTAGTTGTAATAGTTGAAGCCGGTGGACGACAACCATGGAGAAGCGTCATTGACCTTGATGCAATGCCGGTGATGATGGAGATCATGTTCGTGCTTGAAGATGGAGATTGGAAGCACAAAGAAGAAAGGCCATATCATATCACATATTTTGAATTGCATGTGATGTTAATCCTTTATGCATCTTGTATTGCTTAGTAGACGACGGTAGCATTATAATATGATCCCTCATGCACATGAATTTCAAGTCATAAAGTGTTCACCCTTAGTTAGCACCGTTGCTAAAGCTTGTTGTTTCGAAGCACCACGTGATGATCGGGTGTGTTAGATTCTGCAAGTGTATACAACGTGAGAAAGCCAGATTTGCTCATGCGGAAACTAAGGTTTGATCTTGACGAGCCTAGCATGTACAGACATGGTCTCAGAAAACGGATCACCGAAAGGTAAAGCATGAATCATATAGTAGATATGATGAACATGTTGATTTTTTGCCATTGAAACTATATCAACTCTCGTGATGATCGGTGTTGATGTGGTGGATTTGGTTCGTGTGATCACTAAAACAATGTGAGGGATATTGTTTTGAGTGGGAGTTCACCTAGATTAATTTATTAATTAGAACTCAATTTGTCATAAACTTAGTCTAAAACTATTGCAAATATGTTGTAGATCAATGGCAGCCCCTACCATCAATTTTAATGCGTTCCTAGAGAAAGAAAAGTTGAAAGACAATGGAAGCAACTTCGCGGATTGGTTCCGCAATTTGAGGATTGTCCTCGCAGCTGGTAATTTGACCTATGTGCTGGATGCACCGCTGGGTGACCTGCCTGCAGCTGAAGCTACCGATGAAGTAAAGAATGTTTACCTCGCTCGGAAGAATCAGTACTCCATAGTTCAGTGTGCTATCTTGTATGGTTTAGAACCGGAGCTTCAGAAAAGGTTTGAGAATTCAGACCCATATGATATTGTCGAGGATCTCAAATTGATCTTTGAGACTCATGCGGCAATTGAAAGCTATGAGGCTTCTGAAAAGTTCTTTAACTGCAAGATGGAAGAGGGCAGCTCCGTCAGTGAGCATGTGCTTAAGATGTCTGGGCACGCAAGCAAACTTCAAAGCTTGGGTATAGTGATTCCTAATGCTTTGGGGATTTACCGTGTCCTCTAATCACTGCCACCAAGTTACAAGAACTTTGTGATGAACTACAATATGCAAAACATGAACAAAGAGTTGCCAGAACTCTTTGCCATGCTAAAATCTGCAGAAGTGGAGATAAAGAAAGAGCATCAAGTGTTGTTGGTCAATAAGACCACCAAATTCAAGAAAGGCAAGTCTAAGCGAAAGGGACACTTCAAGAAGGGTAGTATGAAAGTTACTACGCCGACGAAGAAGACCAAGGCTGGACCTAAGCCTGAAACTGAGTGCTTTTACTGCAAGGGAGAAGGTCACTGGAAGCGGAATTGCCCAAAGTACTTAGCGGATTTGAAGAACGCCAACATCAAGAAGAAAGGTATATCTGATATACATGTTATTGATGTGTATCTCACTAGTACTCGTAGTAGTGCCTGGGTATTTGATACTGGTTCGGTTGCTCATATTTGTAACTCGAAATAGGTGCTGCAGAATAAACGGAAGCTAGCGAAGAACGAGGTGACGATGCGCGTGGGAAACGGATCAAAGGTTGATGTGATCGCGGTCGGCACGCTACCCCTTCATCTACCATCGGGATTAGTTTTATACTTAAATAATTGTTATTTGGTGCCTGCGTTAAGCATGAACATTATATCGGGATCTTGTTTATTGCGAGACGTTTACTTGTTTAAATCCGAGAATAATGGTTGTTCGATTTATATGAGTAATATGTTGTATGCACATGCACCTTTGATAGATGGTCTATTCTTATTGAATCTCGATAGTGGAAATACACATATCAACAACATTGAGGCTAAACGTTTGAAATCGAGCGATAACTCGACCTATATGCGGCACTGTCGTCTTGGTCACATTGGAGTGAAGCGTATGAAGAAACTCCATTCCGATGGACTTCTTGAATCACTTGAAAGATGCGAAGCATGTCTGATGGGTAAAATGACCAAAACTCCATTTTCTGGTATGATGGAGCGAGCTAAGGACTTATTGGAAATCATACATACCGATGTGTGTGGTCCAATGAGTGTAGCATCGCGCGGTGGTTATCGTTATGTTCTTACCTTCACGGATGACTTGAGTAGATATGGGTATATCTATTTCATGAAACATAAGTCCGAAACATTCGAGAAGTTTAAGGAATTTTAAAGTGAGGTAGAGAATCAACGTAACAAGAAGATTAAATTTCTACGTTCTGATCGTGGAGGTGAATATCTAAGTTGCGAGTTTGGCGAGCATTTAAAGAAATGCGGAATACTTTCACAATTGACACCGCCGGGAACACCACAGCGTAATGGTGTGTCCGAACGTCGTAATCGAACTCTCTTAGATATGGTTCGTTCTATGATGTCACTTATAGATTTACCGCTATCATTTTGGGGTTATGCATTAGAAACAGCCGCATTCACTTTAAATAGGGCACCATCTAAATCCGTTGAAACAACACCATATGAATTATGGTTTGGGAAGAAACCTAAATTGTCGTTCCTTAAAAGTTTGGGGTTGCGAAGCCTATGTAAAGAAGTTACAGCCGGACAAGCTTGAACCCAAAGCGGAAAAATGCGTCTTCATAGGATACCCGAAGGAAACTATTGGGTATACCTTCTATCATAGATCCGAAGGCAAAATCTTCGTTGCCAAGAATGGATCCTTTCTAGAGAAGGAATTTCTCTCGAAAGAAGTGACTGGAAGGAAAGTAGAACTCGACGAGGTTGTCGAACCTTCTCTCAAAATTGCGAGTAGCGCAGCACCGGAAGAAGTTCCAGTGGTGCCTGCACCAATTAGAGAGGAAGCTAATGATGATGATCATGAAACTTCGGTTGAAGTTGCTACAGAGCCTCGCAGGTCAACGAGAACTCGTACCACTCCAGATTGGTATGATTCCATTATGAGTGTCATGTTGGTGGATAACACCGATGATCCCGAGACATATGAGGAAGCGATGATGAGCCCAGATTCCAACAAATGGCAAGAAGCCATGAAATCCGAGATTGGATCCATGTATGAAAACCAAGTATGGACTTTGGTGGACTTACCGGATGGCCGGAAGGCTGTCGAGAACAAATGGATTTTCAAGAAGAAAACAGATGCTGATGGTAACGTTACTGTCTATAAAGCTCGACTTGTCGCAAAAGGGTTTCGACAAATTCAAGGAGTTGACTATGATGAGACTTTCTCACCAGTAGCGAAGCTAAAGTCTGTGAGGATTTTGTTAGCAATCGCTGCATATTATGATTATGAGATATGGCAGATGGATGTCAAAACAGCATTCCTCAATGGAGACATTGATGAAGAGTTGTATATGATGCAACCCAAAGGTTTTGTCGATCCTAAGGATGCTAACAAGGTATGCAAACTTCAACGGTCCATCTATGGATTGAAGCAAGCATCCCGAAGTTGGAATCAACGTTTTGATAAGGTAATCAAAAGTTTTGGTTTTATACAAACTTATGGAGAAGCTTGTATTTACAAGAAAGTGAGTGGGAGCTCTATAGCATTCTTAATACTATATGTAGATGACATATTGTTGATTGGGAATGATGTAGACCTTCTAAATAGTGTCAAGGAACATTTGAATAATAGTTTTTCAATGAAGGATATTGGCGAAGCAGCTTACATATTAGGCATAAAGATTTATAGAGATAGATCGAAACGCCAAATATCATTGTCACAAAGTACATATTTGGACAAAGTTCTAAAGAGGTTTGGAATGGAAGATAGCAAGAAAGGGTTCTTGCCCATGTTGCCCAATACGACCTTGAGTAAAACTCAAAGTCCGACATCGGCAGAAGATAGAGAAAGGATGAGTAAAACTCCCTATGCCTCAGCCATAGGATCTCTGATGTATGCCATGCTATGTACAAGACCCGACATTGCATATGCTGTTAGTTTAACTAGCAGATATCAAAGTGATCCAGGAGTGGATCATTGGACAGCGGTCAAAAACATCCTTATGTACTTGAGAAGAACTAAGGATATGGTTCTTTCTTATGGAGGTGATGAACAGCTCGTTGTTAATGGTTACACCGATGCTAGTTGGAACACCGATCCGGGTGATTCTAAATCACAATCTGGATACGTATTTATTTTGAATGGTGCAACAGTTAGCTGGAGGAGTGCAAAGCAAAGCGTTGTGGCGAGATCTTCAACTGAATCGGAATACATGGCTGCTTCGGAGGCTTCACAAGAAGCGATATGGATGAAAGAGTTCATTATAGAGCTGGGTGTGGTTCCTAGTGCGCTGGACCCAATGTCTATCTACTGTGATAACATGGGCGCCATAGCCAATGCGCAAGAACCAAGGTCACACAAGAAGCTGAAGCACATCAAGCTGCGTTTTCACGCTATTCGAGAACATATCCAAGATGGGGATATAAAGATTTGCAAAGTACACACAGATCTGAATGTGGCGGATCCGTTGACTAAACCTCTCCCGAGGGCAAAACATGACCAACACCAAACTGCCATGGGTGTTCGGTATATTACCATGTAATCTAGATTAGATGACTCTAGTGCAAGTGGGAGACTGTTGGAGATATGCCCAAGAGGCAATAATAAATGTAGTTATTATTATATCTTTGTGTTTATGATAAATGTTTACATTCATGCTATAATAGTATTAACAAGGAAACATTAATACTTGTGTGATTTGTAAACTTAATTTGAAGTCCCTAGTATAGCCTCTATACATCACTAGCTTGTTGGTTGATATATGATTGTGGTTTCCCTATCATGAACATTGAGATGTTATCAACAACAAGATCATATCGTTAGGAGAATGATATGATGGACATACTCCTATAGATAAGCGTAGCATAAAGATCAAGTCATTTCAATAGTTCAATTGCTATATGCTTTCTGATACATAGTAACCTAATTCCTTCGACCATGAGATCATGCATATCACCTTTACCGGATGGATGCTTTGATGACATCAAACACCACACCGTAACTGGGTGGCTATAAAGGTGGCATTGAGT
This sequence comes from Avena sativa, assembly GCA_916181665.1. Lineage (NCBI taxonomy): Eukaryota > Viridiplantae > Streptophyta > Magnoliopsida > Poales > Poaceae > Avena > Avena sativa. The sequence goes on from OV702289.1 coordinate 5,888,027, forward strand.
GTTCAGAAATTATTGGTTGAGACACATGGATCAAGAGTGGGATTTGTCCATCCATATGACGGATAGATATACTCTGGGCCCTCTCGGTGGAATGTCATCCAATTAGCTTGCAAGCATGTGACTGGCTCACAAGGGATCACATATCACGGGAATGAGAAAAGACTACTTATCGGTAACGAGGTTGAACTAGGTATGCAGAGATACCGACGGTCATAACCTCGGATAAGTAAACTATCGTGAGACAAAGGGAAATTGGTATTGTATGTAAGTGGTTCATTCGATCGCAAAATAATCGTAGAAATATGTGGGAGCCATATGAATTTCTAGATTCCTCTATTGGTTATTGTTCGGAGAAGTGTCTCGATCATGTCCGCATAATTCACGAACCGTAGGGAGACACACTTAAGGATTCGACGTTGTTTGAGTAGTTATGGTATTATGAGAAAGAGACCGAATGTTGTTCGGAGTCTCGGATGGGATCCGGGATATCACGAGGAGATCCGGAATGGTCCGGAGAATAAGATTCATATAAGGAAAGTCCCGTTTCGGAGTTCGGGAATGATTCCGGTGTTTTCATCGGGAATGTTCTAGAAGGTTCCGAAATGTCCGGCACTCCGGAGGGGAAGGGTACATGAATGTGTTATATCAAGTTGGTATGATTGCATCATGTACTAAGTGTCATCGCTGTTCGAAATAAAGGGATTAATCAAATCCTAGTTTGAAAAGTCAAACGGCTAGTTTGAAAGTCAAACGGCAAGTTTCGGAAAGAGGAGGAGGAGTGGGAAACCGAGTTGGGGAGGGAATCCCTCCTCCAACCGGCGGCGCACCACCCAAGCCGAGTTGGGGAGGGACTCCCCTCCCTCCCCTTGGCCGGCCGGCCCCTCCACCTATATAAGGAGGGGCAGGGCTCCCTCCTAGAGACACACAAGTACCTCTCCTCAAACCCTAGCTTGGCGCCTACCACCATAGCCGCCGCCGCCCCTCTAGGGTTTTGCCCTAGCCGCCGACTTAGGCTGCCCCTTGCCCTAGCCGCCGGCTCTAGCCTCTCCTCCTTGGTGTGTCTAAACTCTAGATCGCCGAGGAGCTCTCTCATACTCCACCATACTCGCTCCGGCTTAAGGCGAAGCCCTGCGAGATCTCCCCTCTACTTCTGGTACCACGCCGTTGTGCTGCCGGAATCGCGAGGAGAGTGCTACAACCTCCGCTGCCTGCTGGAACAAGGGAGAGGAAGGTCTTCATCGAGTACCGAACGTGTGACCGACTGCGGGAGCGCTGCCGGAACGCAGCGCCGGAAGGATCGTCTACGCGATCTTGAGATCGGGAAGAGTACGACTACATCATCCACGAGAATCTGCTCTCGTTAAACACTTTGGAATCTTCGAGGGTAAGTTATTCCATCGACTCGTTGCTACAATCTAGTAGATAGATCTTGGCTTGTTTGTTTGTATGCGATAGAAATTTTTTGTTTTCCATGCTACGAACCCCTACATTATCATGCCCTGAAGAAAACCTTCACCGATGCGACCAGGATCTTCGGATGGATCCATGACTTAATTAACTATAACAAAAGAAGAGGTAAACCGGTTAGAAAAAACAATAACCCTAATAATTAAAACAAAAAAACAATAACCCTAATAACACAAATTAATAACCCTAATAATTATATAATTAATAACCCTAATACCACTAATTAATAATCCTAAAAAAACTAAAAACAATTATATATTCCTAAAAACAACTATAAACAATTAATATTCCTAATATTCTTAAAAAACAATTATATAAACAATTATATATTCTTAAAAAACAATTATATAAACAATTATATATTCGTAAAAAACAACTAAAAACAATTATATAAACAATTATATATTCGTAAAAAATTATATAAACAATTATATATTCCTAAAAACAATTATATAAACAATTATATATTCCTAAAAACAACTAAAAACAATTAATATTCCTAATAAACCTAATAAACAATTATATATTCTTAAAAAACAATTATATATTCCTAAAAAAACAACTAAAAACAATTATATATTCGTAAAAAATTATATAAATAATTATATATTCCTAAAAACAACTAAAAACAATTATATATTCCTAAAAAAGAAACTAAAAACAATTATATAAACAATTATATATTCCTAAAAAAGAAACTAAAAACAATTATATAAACAATTATATAGTCCTAAAAACAACGAAAAACAATTATATAAACATATGTATATTCTAAAAAAAGAAACTAGAAACAATTATATATTCCTAAAAAAAGAAACTAAATGCTAAGATACTAAAAATGCTAAGATACTAAAAAAAGAAACTAAAAATTCCTAAAAACGCACGTCGAGGTGGTAGCGTTGCGGGCGGCGGGACGGCGCGTGGCGGCAAGGCGAGGCGGCGGCGCGCGTTGCGGGGCGGGGGGACGGCGCGCGGCTGCGGGGCGACACGTACGGCACGGCGGGACGACGCGTGGCGGCACGGCGGGGCGGCCGGAGACGAGGGCGGCGGCGTGGTGGAATCCGGCAGCACCTCCCCTGCGTCGATCGAGCTCTCGCCGTCGTCTGCGTCTCCTCGTCGATTTCGCCAAGTGCTGGGTGGGGGAGGCCAGGGGCGGGTGCAGGTTACTTATACCCCCACCCCTTTACTCCCGGGCTAAGCCACGGGACGGGACTAAATAGTCTTTAGTCGTGGGCCGTGGTTTAACCCGCGACTAAAGACCCCCCTTTAGTCACGGGTTAAGCCACGGCCCGCGACTAAAGGGTTTTTCGGCCGCTTCGTTTTCGCGCGCGCAGCCACCCTTTAGTCGCGGGTTAAGCCACGACCCGCGACTAATTGTTTTTTTGTAAATTTTCTTTTTTAATTCAAAACAAATATAAAAACTTTGGAAAATCATATCTTTTATTGTAATAATCCAAATAAAACAAACAGTAAGTCTATTATTATCAGAAAAATATAAAGAATCTTAATTTTGCACACTTGCACCATATACATGTATTGACTTTTTCTAATAGGACAAGCTACTAGTAGTGTTTTTGCATCCCATGTACATGTGAGCAAAACCAACAATCAAGTAGCATGGTGAGTACACCGGCGTGGTTTTTAAGGAAATTCCTCTTGGAAGCATGAATAGAACCGATGTGAACACCGATTTAGCAAGTGGTGTTGAGAGTTGATAGCTCCAGCTAAGTTCAGTAGTTCATCATGGAATTCCTAACCTAACAACACATGTGAATAGTCCATCTTTAAATACATCTTATGATTATAAAGATATTACCAATACATGTAAGTCAGGCAACAACATCAGGTTCTAGACATTTGATCCTGCCGACAAAAAGATGCAAGTTGCAGCTGAGAATAGCAGATCATTCTTATGCAGGATTACTCTCAGATCTATTTTTATTTAATCTACTGAACATGTTATCTGTCACTCTACTAGTTTATTCCACAAAATTTCTCACTTAGGCCGTGACTTGCTTTCAGGTTAATTGTGGAAATGAATGAAGATGGAGGGGGTCAAAGCATTAGTTCTACCTAGATGAATGGCAGGATTTTTATGATTTCCATGTTCATGATCTTTCCTGATGTATCTGCAAATTGTTTATATGGATATTTGAATCAGTTCTGAGTTTCATTTGGCATTAATGAATTTATTGTTTGCTCTATTAGTTTTATCTTCACGGGGTTATAACGGTCTTTCCTTGTACTATCACTGGTGCATGAACCAAGTATGAAGGGGGCAAATCAGTTTTTTCAATTAAATTTCCAAATAAAAATAGATTATCTTAGCACGTATCAAATGAGAGACGTTATATCCAAATACAAGTAAAATAGTCGTATGTACATACTGCAGATAAGTACCGATGTAATGTTAAGCGTAATGTGTATGGCCTCACGTATACACATGAATAAAGCATCTCGATATACCGTGCACACGAATAAAACATCTCAAAAATATATAGAGACGCAAACTTGGCGTGTCTGTTAAAATGTCTTCACACGTGTAGACATGCTTTTGAGCGTCTGTATAGAGCGTCTTTATGTACTTAGACACGCTTAGCAAACGCCATTATGTTACTTAAGACGGTGCATAAGAAGACGCTCCAATGACGCTTTACAAAAGCGGCTATACAACCCTCTAAAGATGAAATGTCATGTCTATAGCCTCCAATGTTACCGTCCCATGTTGTAGTGATGTCCTAATAAGGACGTCTAGCCAAAGTATTTTTTTGACAAAGAGTATATAGTAATATTATGGAGATACCAATTACACTCAGTCTCTGCAACAACGCATTGGTCTAGTGGCATTACGGATGCACATAGTCAAAACAAGAAAGAAGAAATACAAATAGAAAAGTCCCGCTACAGAGATTTATTCCTTAAAACATCCGTACTGATACTACCAAGACGGCACCATAAGTCCAACTTCTCCAAAAGCGACGTCTTCAAGAAGAGAAACAGTGCACAAACACTGTCGTCGCTCGATCATAGATCATCGGTTTTCACCCTAAAAAAAATTTCTCGCTCTCCAAACAATGTATAGTCAAAAATATATACCATTTCTATCAAAAATCTTTTCATTTGCGAAACTAGTTTGTACTTACTTAGGTTTATCGATTGAGTCAAGAAGTGCATGTTGGACGAGAGCTCAGATATGAACAATGACAAGAGCTCTGGTACCTTCTCTCGTGGAGCAACAAAAAAACAAACTCAACAAATGCTGAACTAAATATACTATACAAAGAAAATGATGCGGTCAGTGAAGCTACTTTTTTTTTTATCTGTACCACAGTCAGAGTTTAAAGATCACCGAAAGACACTTCACGTGTATAGATGCCAGATGATCTGCACACAAGTTATATCCATGTTTACTTAATCCTTGAGATTGGCATGTCTAGATGCGACCATATTTGTCAAGAGTAGTTATATGCTCACATCAATAAACCGAGCATATGGAAAGCAATTACAAAATGGACAGCGTGACATGACGTAGACTGGAAACCATACCTAAAGTTCCCGTAGACCGGAAATGTGAGAGTAGCGTGTTCGACATGATTTCTCTTACATGATCTACACTATTAGTTCACTTGAAATGTACAATTGTCAACTACATCCGCATGCACGAGCTGGCGACCATATTTGTCAATTTGAATAGTTATATGCTTACATCAATAATTAAGCGAGCTTCTGGGAAGAAAATACAAAATGGACAGCATGACATGACGTCGGTGCAGATTGATGGAGAGTGAAAATGAACATCCATCCGAAGACACAGTTAGTTTTGAGTACATTCCCTTGACAACAATCATGGAGAACTTCATTTTTATTGAAACCATTGGGGATGACAACAAAGCACTTGCACTACAAGGACAACATAACTGGCGGAGGGAGGACCCTAACCATCTTATTTTGAAAGCAAACCGAGGAAATTAAAAATATGTTGGTTAAGAGCAAAAGCATCGTCCATGATTCTCCGTTACTCTTTAAGAGATCGTGTAAGCACCAATGGAATTCATAAATTTGTTTGAACTCGCAAAGAAGCCTTCAACACTGCTGCCTTCTGGCACGAAAGCTTCGAATGGGGTGCCACCAAATGTTCCGAAAGGTCCATAGGTTGTTACGTTGGTGACCAACTTGAATGATGATATAACATTGTCCACGTTCCCATATCGAGCCACTATTGTACCCGACCATCCCTTTATGAACTCAGAAGAACCTAGCTGGATCTACAAATGACACAAGAAGAAATGAAACGAAAAACTTGTCATATGATTCACATATAGTAGATAATTAGGAAAAACACTATATTATAATGCATTCTTGAAATAACAAATGAAACAAAAACAACTGACCTCGCTAACAACCACACCGTTATTACCACCGAAGCGACCTGTGGCGCGGCTCTTGCCATCTTGGTCTACGTAAGAAAATGACATTGCATCTAGGACATCACCACTGAAAAAAGTCAAACTTTTTAGGTGCCCAGGTTTTGCCTGAATGTCATGAGAGGAACTTCCTTGATGACCCGATGGCTTCAGCTTGGTTAGAACAGTCTGCATCCGTATGTGTGAGCAAATAATTAATGGAGCGAGTTAGCAACTCTATAGAGCGTGCATGCATCAGGCATGAGAGTAGAAACAGAACAAGGAATAGAAAGGAAATCCAATCTAAAAGATTGAAACAAGCATGCAAACTAATCAAGAACCGATCGAAAATCAAGTCGAATATTCTCATTACCTTCCTGCGGCTGAATCCAGTGAAAGTGAGTTCTTGTGCTTGTCCGCCGTTTATTCCTTGCGGCGCTTTTCTCTCGACGATGCCCGTGGCCATTGCAAACACCCCAGTGCCACCAACTATTGTCCAATCACTATCGTCTCCAACGGACGCACTGGTTACCTGAAGTGTAGATCCCTTCAACCTGCAATGCAGCCACACGTACTCTTAAATTTCATGTACCAGAAGAACCAACCAAGTCATGCGTATCATCGCAATACAGAAACAACAAGTAACCAGACAATCAACCACGAACTCCATATGTAACTCATTGATAGAAAACTAGCTACTAACCAATATAATAAGCGACTATATACACACAGCTAGTATATCAAGAATGAGCAAAACCAACCAAGCTATATCGAGCATACATAAACTATATAATATATTTCGCATACCTTCCATCCTCGAACACCACGATGAATGAGTTGTACCAGTTACCGGCATTCATATGCATGCCCTGCGCCCGAGCAACTAGCTTTGCACCCGGGCCGGCGCCATCATATATCTCCCAGTTGTTAACAGCGGTTTATCCAAAGTGCGTAGCAGCATTTCCATCAACGATTTTTTGTTGGTTTGGGCTTGGTCCGGCGAATAGCCGGTGCATGTACAGCTTGCTGAGGTTAAACTCGGTGTTCACCAGGAGAGAGCCTCGGTAGGGGTTGATCTGGAGGTTGGAAGGATTGGCCATGGGAACTAGTGGTTGTGGGAGAAGAAACACTGGTTTCAACTGTGTCTAGGCTTGCTTCTCTTGTGCTGTGTGAAATACGCAAGGGGCCAAGGGGTATTTATAGGGAGCGAAGGAGTAGATTCATACCCAATTGTCTAGTGTATGCATGTGTACCTACAATAATATATACGTCTCGTGCATCACGAAGGCTAGAGATCAGCGTGGAGCTGTGGGAGCTTATGGCCGGTCATGGCACATGGTGCACGAGTGACGATGTATTACACTAGTTTACACCACTAAACAAGCATGATACTAGTACATGGTGCACTAAGTACAGATCATTCCTATCTCAGATGGTTCACGCACCACATCAGAGTTAATTTACCGGCGATGATTAATATGCCAAGAATCACAGATGGAACAATATGTGGTTGATTCTTCCATTTAGAAGGTAAACCGCTTGGGAACTTTTGGACCATCGAAATGAGAATCGACGTGGATTAATTATGGTCTATGGAGATGAGTTCGCTGCATAACTAGAAGGTAACTCGCTCGGGTACTTTTGGATCACCACAATAAGTTCAGCAGTGCCGCTTTGAGTTATTATTATATATGAAAACTATGTTTTAAATGTCATCATAATATTAAAATTAGTAGAGGATGATTACAACACTCTGATAACAAAATGCAACACCACTGAACTTCACGCAACAATTGCACCGAGATTTGCCCTTTCTGCGCTTAGTGATGGAGTCCAGTCACCAGATATGGGAGAGGTGATGTGTCATGCTATGGTTTGTGGCATGTCTAAGGACTCGTGGTACTGGAAAGATATGTCTCCCATTGTAGCGGGCCGCCGGGGGTTGGTTTAGGCCATGTCGTCGCAAGAAGCGTAGACTTGAGCGTGAATATACGATAATAAGAAGTGCTGGCGAGTTTTGTGGGATTTGGTACTGGTCTGTCCTAGCTAGCATGCCCGTCACAACATCTTCGGATGTTGCAACAATGTTGGGATGTTGTCACTGTTCACATTCACCTCCTTGAGCCGATTTGAACTACCCATCTTCTTTCTCTTTGTTTCTCCCAACACCATGTCATGGTTTACCTTCTGAACCTCTCAGTAGTGTTCTCTTCTCTTGTTTCATCCATCGGTGTCCATCTTGCTTCTGTTAAACTGTGTGTCTCCAGATCCAGGTGGATGACTCCGAGACCTCGAGGGTAGTCTAAGTATATGTACAACAAGGAGAGCGCTCGTACGTTCCCTCAACCAGCAACAGGGATAAAAAAACTCAACAATTGCTGAACAAAGGAGGGGATTGGTCCAAAAAGAAAGGCAATTAGTACAAAAGAAGAGGTGAATAGTGAAGTTGATCTATATCTATATATGCATTTTGATTCTAGAGAGCAGAGAGCAAAATACATGATGTTTTTTATTCGGGGTGTCAGTCTGAGTTTGTATATCTCAACAACCTATAGAGAGGTTCACTATGAACGAAATATGCGGTCACACATGTATAGATGCTAAATGATCTGTCTTCTTCACATCACCAGACAGTAGGGTCAGAAGCACGTTTCGCGTGATATATTAAAAGTCATTATCCTTGTTTGCTTACACATTGAGATTCAAGTTGTATTATTTTATGGTTGCTACTCCTAGATCAGGCCATAACCGGTCGAAGGACTTCATGCAGTAACGTGCATCCAAAAATAAATGTAAGCTGCATAAAATGCACACAAAACACATAAGTTATATATATTTTGGATAAATTTTGGGCGCATTCTTCATGCATGTATTTCAAAACTAAATGTATGTCCAAAATTCTTTTGTTTCTTTCATTCTAGATGGACCAGCTGACGAGCAGCATGCATGACCAGCAGCACAGTTCTCTAGTCGAGGACTACTAGGGGCCAAGAAAAAAGCCTCTGGCCATATAGATAGACGAGAGGCCAGCCAAACCAAGGAGAGAGGTTCATATTATGTTGGAGATCGCGCATCACAAAACAATACGATCCGCGCGGATCTTTTCGTGGGAGATCTCGCTTGGTCAGTCGGCCTGTAGTATAACCATTTTTCCACCTACATGTAGCGCATATTTTTCCGCTGACAAGGGCGCAGGCAGAACTGCAGTACTAATAAGCTTGTAAACTGATTTGGTCGCAAAACAACCTAAGGGTAAACTGAATATGCTAATTTAATGGCAATTTTTTTTTGAACAGGGGCAAATATAATTAAAAGGCCAAATTTGACTGAAGGAGATGTAAGTTGGTTATGAAACTAATCTAACTTTCTTAAGTTCTAACCGAAACTTATTTATTGGATTCTATCTTAACTTCACGTTATGCAATTCTTCAAACATGGGATTATATTTATATATATCCTACGGAGTTCCTCTAATCCATCGAGATAGAGCTATAAGTACTAGCCAAAGCTACTAAGCTGAAAAGAGGATCAGTGAAGTTGATCTAGATCTAGAGTTCATCAATTAGGATATATAAGTATAAACTAAGATCAAAGCACATGCCCATTAACTGGAGTGCCAGCATGTGTTTATCTCTCCACTGCATTAGATAGTTTACAACACACGAGAGATGTTGATACTTTCTGTACCGTTGCCAGAGATAATACAAAATAAGAGATAACTTATTTTCATCATATTCTAGTCACTGGTGGAAAAAAGGGCCTCCGGTCCCGGGCCGCAACTGGCGCTAGTCCCGGTTTTAGGTCCGGGAATGCGAAAACGGGACTAGAGCCCCCCCTCTAGTCCCGGCTCGCTACGGCCCGCGACTGATAACAGCCACGTGGCTGTTTCAGCGCCGCGGGGGGCGAAAACCCTCTAGTCCCGGGCTGTAACACCACCCGCGACTAGAAGGTTTCCTGCCATTTCTCTGCCGCGGCAGAGATTGTGTATTTCCTTTTTTTTGCCATTTCGTTCCTTTTTCGTTTTGTGTTTCACTATAATTCAAACATATATTTCAGTGTACATATTATACGCTACTACATACACACTACACATCGATGCATTTATATAATTAATTGATCCCTTGCAAGCATACATATAATCAATCATATCAAAAGGAAGAAATGTTTTGAAATTACATGGTCATTGATGAATATATATATATATCATATCAGCTACATGAATATGACTAAGGCAAATCGAGTTCCACGTCATCCGCATAATGCTCTCCATGTACATCAAGGACTTCCTTCATCATAAATCCCGCCAGCTCCTCTTGAATTGCTCTTATGCGCTGGTCTGGCTCTAGTTTCTCCCGCAAATCAGAAATATAATGTAAGTCAACTTTTCGCTCACTGGTCAACTCGCGGATGTACTCGCAGACGTAGTATCCACATAAATGAGTTCCCGGTGGCTGCTGTAAACTCTTCACCATTTTATAAGTTAGCTCCTCTTTGAATGGACCTGGTATTTTCTGTTTGAACTGTGTCCAAGACCTGCTCGGCAAAGAAAATGAACAAAGGAGTTATTAGTTACTTGATATCAGGAAATGAATGAAAGAGGACGATATAATGCGATAATGATTGAAATTACTTATGGAGCATTGCTTTTATGTCGCTCCACTGCTCTTGGTCCCAACTTAATGAGTCGTGGACTTCAACTAGGGACTTTTCAACTTTAATGTTTAGCAAGATCCAGTGGAATCTGCGGACGTTTACATAAGCATACATGCATAACTCATCCAGTAAGCAAAAATAAAATATGTACAAGATATAAACACTCACTTGAAGTTGTAAGGAAATAGTATTTCCTTAACAAAATTATGCTCGGTTAAGAACCTACACAGGTCTTCCTCCACGTCCTTGGAGTGATTCTTTAACGTATATTCATTAATGATATATGGGTCAATGAACCCAACATCGTATCTTCTAGCTCTTTTGCATTCAAGCATCTTCATTCTACAGAATATAATAGCATCATACAAAAAGATATATAGTTAGGATAATATATTAAATGCAATGAACGAGCTGAGATACAAACTTAATTATAGAAATAAATAACTTATAGACAGTAGCAACCAATGATAGATTTGTCGAGGGCACGCTGGTTGTATAACTGAAACAATTTGGTCATTTGAGCCTGTATCGAGTATGGTTTGAAGTGATGCTCCTTTCTAACGTCCACCGAAAACCAATCTTTCTGATGTTTTTTTCCTGCTTGCGACATGTACCATTCGTGCAGATTTCGCATATGTGTGGATAGACGCACGAGCTCCTCATTACTGACTAGAGGCTCCCCTTGGACATACTGCCGTACTATCTGACCCACTGGCGTATCTTCATAGCCTAAATATTGACCAAGAGACATATTTGCTTCGTTAGCAAGTGCTTTGGCCTGCGATACAGTGATTCCCATAAGTGCAGCATTATTACGGGCTCTAGGGTCCATTATTTGCATGTCCATATCCATTTTAGCTCTGAAGGCCTTGTCAAGGTCTGAAATGACTTTGAGCGGGGCGACCGATTGATTCTTCTGTGCTCCGAGCTGGGCAACTTGCTTCCCGCTTTTTGCACTTGTGATTTTTTCTTCTTCTGTGCTTGCTTAATAATCTCCCGGTCATAGTCTGATTCCAGATTCATCGATATCTGGGATGGTTGCTCAAGAAAGGACTTAGCCCACTTTTTGGTTTTTTCATTATATACCAGCTTTGGCTCAGGCTTTTTGGGTGCAAAATACGCCTTAACTTGGGCAGCCACATCCGCGTTAGTTTCCTCATCGGTCTTGTCATAAGATCTCTTTGGAAGAGCCGGCGGGATGTCGACTATCTTCGGCGTTTGACCTTTCTTCAATGTGGGCGCGGGGGACCGTCGAACTTCCGTTTCTTCGATGAGGTACTAGTATTGCACGGAGGCGGAGATCGAGTATTGCGCGGAGGCGGAGATCGAGTTGATGTACTCCTGCTGCGGCGATCGTCAGCGGGGCGGGGTGGACTTGGAGGTTGGCGATAATCGGGTTGGGGTGGACTTGGAGGTTGACGATATTCGATGTGGGGTGGACTTGGATTCCTTGGAGTCGGTGGCCTTGGCGCCGAGCCTGGAAACTTGATGTACTTCTTATTCCATAGAATGATGTTGCGCTTGACATCTCCTAGTTTCGTAAGGCCTTCAGGCGTAGCGATTTCAATCTCTAGGTCCACAAAATCCTCCACTATGTCATCCACCATGACACGAGCATAGCCTGGTGGAATCAGAAGTGAATGGTGGAGTGCTCCAGGTAGACAAGGTAAAGCAGTGCCGATCGCCACCTTGAAGGACAGGTTGTTCATTAGCTGATGTAGCTCACATTGTGCCATCTCTCTGACATCATCCACGGGGTAGTGAGGAGCCGGTGCATCATCCAGCAGTGCTTGATCATCAACCCGGACCTCTGTCGAAGACACGCTGCTTCTCCGCTGGCTAGGATCCAATGCATGATCATCAGACCGCGGGTGAGTTGACGATGGTGGCCTTTTTCTAATTTCATGCATGAGGTTCTTCAGATCAGCTAGGTCCTGCTCTACCCTAGAGATCCGGTCTGCCTCCCGGTCCTTCTTTCTTTGACGGCTTCTGTATCTGGTATCGTACTGAGGAAACCCTTTTTTCCACGAGACACCGGCGCCTTTGCCTCGTGTTCGTCCTCCCTTTTCAGGATTCCCTAGGGCGTGTGTCAGCTCATCGTTCTCTCTCTTGGGACGGAACAATCCCAATTGAGCATCGTTCATTGCTTGAATAAGGTCTTGGGAGGGTTTTAGAATTTTATCATGAAATAATGTCTTCCCTGTTTCTGGGTCCAAGGATCCCCCGTGCCCGTACCACCAGTGCTTTGACCTCTCGGGCCATCCATCTGTACCAGGAGTGACGCCTCTAGCCCTCATGTTCTTCTCCATAGTTTCCCACTTAGGGACGACACTCTTGTAGCCACCTGTCCCCATTTTATGATGGTATTTCTTGTTGGCAGCGTTTAACACGTTCTTTGCCGACTTTGCCTTTGCTTTATCAGATTACTTGTACTGTACAAAATTGGGCCACTATTCTCTCAACTTCTCGTTTACTCCTTTGAAGTCTGGAGTTTTCTTTTTCGCGACATATTTCGCGTATAAACTTTTCTTGTGGTTCCGGTACAGATCAGCCATCTTGCTTAGAGCGCACTCCTTGACTTTCGCTCTATTTTCAAGCCCACCCGGCCTTGGGGTAATACCATCTACGTCAAATTCCTCGTACTCTGGAGGTAGTATGAAATGCGCTATGAGCTTCTGCCAAAGGTCATCTTTGGCATCATTGGTGACATAGCTGTTGGATTCTTCACCGATTTTCTTTGACTTATTCCATTCTTGGATGGTGATCGGCAGGTTGTCCCTAACAAGCACCCCGCATTGATTTATAAACATCCTCCGGTGCTTCTCTGGAGCAATCGGTTTACCATCATCATCTATTTCTTCGACGGTGAACCTCTGATTACCATCCAAATTTTTGTTCGGCCCTTGTTTCGTTCGAGCTATCGATTGCTTCGATCCGGTGGGGTAAAAGAAGAAGAGAGAGTGATTAATATATATCTAGATCAGTTAATGAATAGAGGTAACAAGAGACTTTATATATATATATATATGTACCTCGCCGGATCCTGTCGAGGGGCCATCATTATTGTTGTTATTTGTTTGCCCTTCGTCCATCCGGTCTTCCCCTTGGTACATTAGGTTTTCCTCCTCTAGTCCATTACCGGATGGATTCAGATATGAGGATATCTCTTCCTCGAGCAAAATATCTTCACCGGTATTAATATTAAGAGGAATTTCACCTCTTATCTGTTGGAGATATGCCCTAGAGGCAATAATAAATGTAGTTATTATTATATCTTTGTGTTTATGATAAATGTTTACATTCATGCTATAATAGTATTAACAAGGAAACATTAATACTTGTGTGATTTGTAAACTTAATTTGAAGTCCCTAGTATAGCCTCTATACGTCACTAGCTTGTTGGTTGATATATGATTGTGGTTTCCCTATCATAAACATTGAGATGTTATCAACAACAAGATCATATCGTTAGGAGAATGATATGATGGACATACTCCTATAGATAAGCGTAGCATAAAGATCAAGTCATTTCAATAGTTCAATTGCTATATGCTTTCTGATACATAGTAACCTAATTCCTTCGACCATGAGATCATGCATATCACCTTTACCGGATGGATGCTTTGATGACATCAAACACCACACCGTAACTGGGTGGCTATAAAGGTGGCATTGAGTGTTCAGAAAGTATTGGTTGAGACACATGGATCAAGAGTGGGATTTGTCCATCCATATGACGGATAGATATACTCTGGGCCCTCTCGGTGGAATGTCATCCAATTAGCTTGCAAGCATGTGACTGGCTCACAAGGGATCACATATCACGGGAACGAGAAAAGAGTACTTATCGGTAACGAGGTTGAACTAGGTATGCAGAGATACCGACGATCATAACCTCGGATAAGTAAACTATCGTGACACAAAGGGAAATTGGTATCGTATGTAAGTGGTTCATTCGATCGCAAAGTAATCGTAGAAATATGTGGGAGCCATATGAATTTCCAGATTCCTCTATTGGTTATTGTTCGGAGAAGTGTCTCGATCATGTCCGCATAATTCACGAACCGTAGGGAGACACACTTAAGGATTCGACGTTGTTTGAGTAGTTATGGTATTATGAGAAAGAGACTGAATGTTGTTCGGAGTCTCGGATGGGATCCGGGATATCACGAGGAGATCCGGAATGGTCCGGAGAATAAGATTCATATAAGGAAAGTCCCGTTTCGGAGTTTGGGAATGATTCCGGTGTTTTCATCGGGAATGTTCTAGAAGGTTCCGGAATGTCCGGCACTCCGGAGGGGAAGGGTACATGAATGTGTTATATCAAGTTGGTATGATTGCATCATGTACTAAGTGTCATCGCTGTTCGAAATAAAGGGATTAATCAAATCCTAGTTTGAAAAGTCAAACGGCTAGTTTGAAAGTCAAATGGCAAGTTTCGGAAAGAGGAGGAGGAGTGGGAAACCGAGTTGGGGAGGGAATCCCTCCTCCAACCGGCGGCGCACCACCCAAGCCGAGTTGGGGAGGGACTCCCCTCCCTCCCCTTGGCCGGCCGGCCCCTCCACCTATATAAGGAGGGGCAGGGCTCCCTCCTAGAGACACACAAGTACCTCTCCTCAAACCCTAGCTTGGCGCCTACCACCATAGCCGCCGCCGCCCCTCTAGGGTTTTGCCCTAGCCGCCGACTTGGGCTGCCCCTTGCCCTAGCCGCCGGCTCTAGCCTCTCCTCCTTGGTGTGTCTAAACCCTAGATCGCCGAGGAGCTCTCTCATACTCCACCATACTCGCTCCGGCTTAAGGCGAAGCCCTGCGAGATCTCCCCTCTACTTCCGGTACCACGCCGTTGTGCTGCCGGAATCGCGAGGAGAGTGCTACAACCTCCGCTGCCTGTTGGAACAAGGGAGAGGAAGGTCTTCATCGAGTACCGAACGTGTGACCGACTGCGGGAGCGCTGCCGGAACGCAGCGCCGGAAGGATCGTCTACGCAATCTTGAGATCGGGAAGAGTACGACTACATCATCCACGAGAATCTGCTCTCGTTAAACACTTTGGAATCTTCGAGGGTAAGTTATTCCATCGACTCGTTGCTACAATCTAGTAGATAGATCTTGGCTTGTTTGTTTGTATGCGATAGAAATTTTTTGTTTTCCATGCTACGAACCCCTACAGTGGTATCAGAGCCGTGTCTATATGTAGATTTGTTGCACGAGTAGAACACAATGGTCATTGTGGGCGTTGATGCTTTTATTGTCGATTGCTTCTTGTGTACTTTGCATCTTGCGGTATGTTGGGATGAAGCGGCCCGGGCTAACCTTACATGACATCGTTCATGAGACTTGCTCCACGCTTGACATGCAACTTGTATTGCATAAGTGGCTTTGCGGGTGCCTGTTTCTCCTAGCATAGTTAAGATCCAATTTACAACGGGTGATTAACAATACTAGTATCAATGTTGTGGTTCATGTTCGTAAGTTAGAACGACACTTATTGACAGCCCCAAACCACGTAAAATATGCAAAGAAAGTAGAGGCATCTAACTTTGTTTTGCAGGGGTGTGCAGTGATGTGATATGGCTATGATTGTGATTATATTTGATATATGCAATGTTCCTTATTGTAAGTTGGCAACCGGCAGGAGCCATATGGTTGTCTTTAATTTATGTTAAGACCCGCGTATCTATTCAAAGTAGTTGTAATAGTTGAAGCCGGTGGACGACAACCATGGAGAAGCGTCATTGACCTTGATGCAATGCCGGTGATGATGGAGATCATGTTCGTGCTTGAAGATGGAGATTGGAAGCACAAAGAAGAAAGGCCATATCATATCACATATTTTGAATTGCATGTGATGTTAATCCTTTATGCATCTTGTATTGCTTAGTAGACGACGGTAGCATTATAAGATGATCCCTCATGCACATGAATTTCAAGTCATAAAGTGTTCACCCTTAGTTAGCACCGTTGCTAAAGCTTGTTGTTTCGAAGCACCACGTGATGATCGGGTGTGTTAGATTCTGCAAGTGTATACAACGTGAGAAAGCCAGATTTGCTCATGCGGAAACTAAGGTTTGATCTTGACGAGCCTAGCATGTACAGACATGGTCTCAGAAAACGGATCACCGAAAGGTAAAGCATGAATCATATAGTAGATATGATGAACATGTTGATTTTTTGCCATTGAAACTATATCAACTCTCGTGATGATCGGTGTTGATGTGGTGGATTTGGTTCGTGTGATCACTAAAACAATGTGAGGGATATTGTTTTGAGTGGGAGTTCACCTAGATTAATTTATTAATTAGAACTCAATTTGTCATAAACTTAGTCTAAAACTATTGCAAATATGTTGTAGATCAATGGCAGCCCCTACCATCAATTTTAATGCGTTCCTAGAGAAAGAAAAGTTGAAAGACAATGGAAGCAACTTCGCGGATTGGTTCCGCAATTTGAGGATTGTCCTCGCAGCTGGTAATTTGACCTATGTGCTGGATGCACCGCTGGGTGACCTGCCTGCAGCTGAAGCTACCGATGAAGTAAAGAATGTTTACCTCGCTCGGAAGAATCAGTACTCCATAGTTCAGTGTGCTATCTTGTATGGTTTAGAACCGGAGCTTCAGAAAAGGTTTGAGAATTCAGACCCATATGATATTGTCGAGGATCTCAAATTGATCTTTGAGACTCATGCGGCAATTGAAAGCTATGAGGCTTCTGAAAAGTTCTTTAACTGCAAGATGGAAGAGGGCAGCTCCGTCAGTGAGCATGTGCTTAAGATGTCTGGGCACGCAAGCAAACTTCAAAGCTTGGGTATAGTGATTCCTAATGCTTTGGGGATTTACCGTGTCCTCTAATCACTGCCACCAAGTTACAAGAACTTTGTGATGAACTACAATATGCAAAACATGAACAAAGAGTTGCCAGAACTCTTTGCCATGCTAAAATCTGCAGAAGTGGAGATAAAGAAAGAGCATCAAGTGTTGTTGGTCAATAAGACCACCAAATTCAAGAAAGGCAAGTCTAAGCGAAAGGGACACTTCAAGAAGGGTAGTATGAAAGTTACTACGCCGACGAAGAAGACCAAGGCTGGACCTAAGCCTGAAACTGAGTGCTTTTACTGCAAGGGAGAAGGTCACTGGAAGCGGAATTGCCCAAAGTACTTAGCGGATTTGAAGAACGCCAACATCAAGAAGAAAGGTATATCTGATATACATGTTATTGATGTGTATCTCACTAGTACTCGTAGTAGTGCCTGGGTATTTGATACTGGTTCGGTTGCTCATATTTGTAACTCGAAATAGGTGCTGCAGAATAAACGGAAGCTAGCGAAGAACGAGGTGACGATGCGCGTGGGAAACGGATCAAAGGTTGATGTGATCGCGGTCGGCACGCTACCCCTTCATCTACCATCGGGATTAGTTTTATACTTAAATAATTGTTATTTGGTGCCTGCGTTAAGCATGAACATTATATCGGGATCTTGTTTATTGCGAGACGTTTACTTGTTTAAATCCGAGAATAATGGTTGTTCGATTTATATGAGTAATATGTTGTATGCACATGCACCTTTGATAGATGGTCTATTCTTATTGAATCTCGATAGTGGAAATACACATATCAACAACATTGAGGCTAAACGTTTGAAATCGAGCGATAACTCGACCTATATGCGGCACTGTCGTCTTGGTCACATTGGAGTGAAGCGTATGAAGAAACTCCATTCCGATGGACTTCTTGAATCACTTGAAAGATGCGAAGCATGTCTGATGGGTAAAATGACCAAAACTCCATTTTCTGGTATGATGGAGCGAGCTAAGGACTTATTGGAAATCATACATACCGATGTGTGTGGTCCAATGAGTGTAGCATCGCGCGGTGGTTATCGTTATGTTCTTACCTTCACGGATGACTTGAGTAGATATGGGTATATCTATTTCATGAAACATAAGTCCGAAACATTCGAGAAGTTTAAGGAATTTTAAAGTGAGGTAGAGAATCAACGTAACAAGAAGATTAAATTTCTACGTTCTGATCGTGGAGGTGAATATCTAAGTTGCGAGTTTGGCGAGCATTTAAAGAAATGCGGAATACTTTCACAATTGACACCGCCGGGAACACCACAGCGTAATGGTGTGTCCGAACGTCGTAATCGAACTCTCTTAGATATGGTTCGTTCTATGATGTCACTTATAGATTTACCGCTATCATTTTGGGGTTATGCATTAGAAACAGCCGCATTCACTTTAAATAGGGCACCATCTAAATCCGTTGAAACAACACCATATGAATTATGGTTTGGGAAGAAACCTAAATTGTCGTTCCTTAAAAGTTTGGGGTTGCGAAGCCTATGTAAAGAAGTTACAGCCGGACAAGCTTGAACCCAAAGCGGAAAAATGCGTCTTCATAGGATACCCGAAGGAAACTATTGGGTATACCTTCTATCATAGATCCGAAGGCAAAATCTTCGTTGCCAAGAATGGATCCTTTCTAGAGAAGGAATTTCTCTCGAAAGAAGTGACTGGAAGGAAAGTAGAACTCGACGAGGTTGTCGAACCTTCTCTCAAAATTGCGAGTAGCGCAGCACCGGAAGAAGTTCCAGTGGTGCCTGCACCAATTAGAGAGGAAGCTAATGATGATGATCATGAAACTTCGGTTGAAGTTGCTACAGAGCCTCGCAGGTCAACGAGAACTCGTACCACTCCAGATTGGTATGATTCCATTATGAGTGTCATGTTGGTGGATAACACCGATGATCCCGAGACATATGAGGAAGCGATGATGAGCCCAGATTCCAACAAATGGCAAGAAGCCATGAAATCCGAGATTGGATCCATGTATGAAAACCAAGTATGGACTTTGGTGGACTTACCGGATGGCCGGAAGGCTGTCGAGAACAAATGGATTTTCAAGAAGAAAACAGATGCTGATGGTAACGTTACTGTCTATAAAGCTCGACTTGTCGCAAAAGGGTTTCGACAAATTCAAGGAGTTGACTATGATGAGACTTTCTCACCAGTAGCGAAGCTAAAGTCTGTGAGGATTTTGTTAGCAATCGCTGCATATTATGATTATGAGATATGGCAGATGGATGTCAAAACAGCATTCCTCAATGGAGACATTGATGAAGAGTTGTATATGATGCAACCCAAAGGTTTTGTCGATCCTAAGGATGCTAACAAGGTATGCAAACTTCAACGGTCCATCTATGGATTGAAGCAAGCATCCCGAAGTTGGAATCAACGTTTTGATAAGGTAATCAAAAGTTTTGGTTTTATACAAACTTATGGAGAAGCTTGTATTTACAAGAAAGTGAGTGGGAGCTCTATAGCATTCTTAATACTATATGTAGATGACATATTGTTGATTGGGAATGATGTAGACCTTCTAAATAGTGTCAAGGAACATTTGAATAATAGTTTTTCAATGAAGGATATTGGCGAAGCAGCTTACATATTAGGCATAAAGATTTATAGAGATAGATCGAAACGCCAAATATCATTGTCACAAAGTACATATTTGGACAAAGTTCTAAAGAGGTTTGGAATGGAAGATAGCAAGAAAGGGTTCTTGCCCATGTTGCCCAATACGACCTTGAGTAAAACTCAAAGTCCGACATCGGCAGAAGATAGAGAAAGGATGAGTAAAACTCCCTATGCCTCAGCCATAGGATCTCTGATGTATGCCATGCTATGTACAAGACCCGACATTGCATATGCTGTTAGTTTAACTAGCAGATATCAAAGTGATCCAGGAGTGGATCATTGGACAGCGGTCAAAAACATCCTTATGTACTTGAGAAGAACTAAGGATATGGTTCTTTCTTATGGAGGTGATGAACAGCTCGTTGTTAATGGTTACACCGATGCTAGTTGGAACACCGATCCGGGTGATTCTAAATCACAATCTGGATACGTATTTATTTTGAATGGTGCAACAGTTAGCTGGAGGAGTGCAAAGCAAAGCGTTGTGGCGAGATCTTCAACTGAATCGGAATACATGGCTGCTTCGGAGGCTTCACAAGAAGCGATATGGATGAAAGAGTTCATTATAGAGCTGGGTGTGGTTCCTAGTGCGCTGGACCCAATGTCTATCTACTGTGATAACATGGGCGCCATAGCCAATGCGCAAGAACCAAGGTCACACAAGAAGCTGAAGCACATCAAGCTGCGTTTTCACGCTATTCGAGAACATATCCAAGATGGGGATATAAAGATTTGCAAAGTACACACAGATCTGAATGTGGCGGATCCGTTGACTAAACCTCTCCCGAGGGCAAAACATGACCAACACCAAACTGCCATGGGTGTTCGGTATATTACCATGTAATCTAGATTAGATGACTCTAGTGCAAGTGGGAGACTGTTGGAGATATGCCCAAGAGGCAATAATAAATGTAGTTATTATTATATCTTTGTGTTTATGATAAATGTTTACATTCATGCTATAATAGTATTAACAAGGAAACATTAATACTTGTGTGATTTGTAAACTTAATTTGAAGTCCCTAGTATAGCCTCTATACATCACTAGCTTGTTGGTTGATATATGATTGTGGTTTCCCTATCATGAACATTGAGATGTTATCAACAACAAGATCATATCGTTAGGAGAATGATATGATGGACATACTCCTATAGATAAGCGTAGCATAAAGATCAAGTCATTTCAATAGTTCAATTGCTATATGCTTTCTGATACATAGTAACCTAATTCCTTCGACCATGAGATCATGCATATCACCTTTACCGGATGGATGCTTTGATGACATCAAACACCACACCGTAACTGGGTGGCTATAAAGGTGGCATTGAGTGTTCAGAAATTATTGGTTGAGACACATGGATCAAGAGTGGGATTTGTCCATCCATATGACGGATAGATATACTCTGGGCCCTCTCGGTGGAATGTCATCCAATTAGCTTGCAAGCATGTGACTGGCTCACAAGGGATCACATATCACGGGAATGAGAAAAGACTACTTATCGGTAACGAGGTTGAACTAGGTATGCAGAGATACCGACGGTCATAACCTCGGATAAGTAAACTATCGTGAGACAAAGGGAAATTGGTATTGTATGTAAGTGGTTCATTCGATCGCAAAATAATCGTAGAAATATGTGGGAGCCATATGAATTTCTAGATTCCTCTATTGGTTATTGTTCGGAGAAGTGTCTCGATCATGTCCGCATAATTCACGAACCGTAGGGAGACACACTTAAGGATTCGACGTTGTTTGAGTAGTTATGGTATTATGAGAAAGAGACCGAATGTTGTTCGGAGTCTCGGATGGGATCCGGGATATCACGAGGAGATCCGGAATGGTCCGGAGAATAAGATTCATATAAGGAAAGTCCCGTTTCGGAGTTCGGGAATGATTCCGGTGTTTTCATCGGGAATGTTCTAGAAGGTTCCGAAATGTCCGGCACTCCGGAGGGGAAGGGTACATGAATGTGTTATATCAAGTTGGTATGATTGCATCATGTACTAAGTGTCATCGCTGTTCGAAATAAAGGGATTAATCAAATCCTAGTTTGAAAAGTCAAACGGCTAGTTTGAAAGTCAAACGGCAAGTTTCGGAAAGAGGAGGAGGAGTGGGAAACCGAGTTGGGGAGGGAATCCCTCCTCCAACCGGCGGCGCACCACCCAAGCCGAGTTGGGGAGGGACTCCCCTCCCTCCCCTTGGCCGGCCGGCCCCTCCACCTATATAAGGAGGGGCAGGGCTCCCTCCTAGAGACACACAAGTACCTCTCCTCAAACCCTAGCTTGGCGCCTACCACCATAGCCGCCGCCGCCCCTCTAGGGTTTTGCCCTAGCCGCCGACTTAGGCTGCCCCTTGCCCTAGCCGCCGGCTCTAGCCTCTCCTCCTTGGTGTGTCTAAACTCTAGATCGCCGAGGAGCTCTCTCATACTCCACCATACTCTCTCCGGCTTAAGGCGAAGCCCTGCGAGATCTCCCCTCTACTTCTGGTACCACGCCGTTGTGCTGCCGGAATCGCGAGGAGAGTGCTACAACCTCCGCTGCCTGCTGGAACAAGGGAGAGGAAGGTCTTCATCGAGTACCGAACGTGTGACCGACTGCGGGAGCGCTGCCGGAACGCAGCGCCGGAAGGATCGTCTACGCGATCTTGAGATCGGGAAGAGTACGACTACATCATCCACGAGAATCTGCTCTCGTTAAACACTTTGGAATCTTCGAGGGTAAGTTATTCCATCGACTCGTTGCTACAATCTAGTAGATAGATCTTGGCTTGTTTGTTTGTATGCGATAGAAATTTTTTGTTTTCCATGCTACGAACCCCTACATTATCATGCCCTGAAGAAAACCTTCACCGATGCGACCAGGATCTTCGGATGGATCCATGACTTAATTAACTATAACAAAAGAAGAGGTAAACCGGTTAGAAAAAACAATAACCCTAATAATTAAAACAAAAAAACAATAACCCTAATAACACAAATTAATAACCCTAATAATTATATAATTAATAACCCTAATACCACTAATTAATAATCCTAAAAAAACTAAAAACAATTATATATTCCTAAAAACAACTATAAACAATTAATATTCCTAATATTCTTAAAAAACAATTATATAAACAATTATATATTCTTAAAAAACAATTATATAAACAATTATATATTCGTAAAAAACAACTAAAAACAATTATATAAACAATTATATATTCGTAAAAAATTATATAAACAATTATATATTCCTAAAAACAATTATATAAACAATTATATATTCCTAAAAACAACTAAAAACAATTAATATTCCTAATAAACCTAATAAACAATTATATATTCTTAAAAAACAATTATATATTCCTAAAAAAACAACTAAAAACAATTATATATTCGTAAAAAATTATATAAATAATTATATATTCCTAAAAACAACTAAAAACAATTATATATTCCTAAAAAAGAAACTAAAAACAATTATATAAACAATTATATATTCCTAAAAAAGAAACTAAAAACAATTATATAAACAATTATATAGTCCTAAAAACAACGAAAAACAATTATATAAACATATGTATATTCTAAAAAAAGAAACTAGAAACAATTATATATTCCTAAAAAAAGAAACTAAATGCTAAGATACTAAAAATGCTAAGATACTAAAAAAAGAAACTAAAAATTCCTAAAAACGCACGTCGAGGTGGTAGCGTTGCGGGCGGCGGGACGGCGCGTGGCGGCAAGGCGAGGCGGCGGCGCGCGTTGCGGGGCGGGGGGACGGCGCGCGGCTGCGGGGCGACACGTACGGCACGGCGGGACGACGCGTGGCGGCACGGCGGGGCGGCCGGAGACGAGGGCGGCGGCGTGGTGGAATCCGGCAGCACCTCCCCTGCGTCGATCGAGCTCTCGCCGTCGTCTGCGTCTCCTCGTCGATTTCGCCAAGTGCTGGGTGGGGGAGGCCAGGGGCGGGTGCAGGTTACTTATACCCCCACCCCTTTACTCCCGGGCTAAGCCACGGGACGGGACTAAATAGTCTTTAGTCGCGGGCCGTGGTTTAACCCGCGACTAAAGACCCCCCTTTAGTCACGGGTTAAGCCACGGCCCGCGACTAAAGGGTTTTTCGGCCGCTTCGTTTTCGCGCGCGCAGCCACCCTTTAGTCGCGGGTTAAGCCACGACCCGCGACTAATTGTTTTTTTGTAAATTTTCTTTTTTAATTCAAAACAAATATAAAAACTTTGGAAAATCATATCTTTTATTGTAATAATCCAAATAAAACAAACAGTAAGTCTATTATTATCAGAAAAATATAAAGAATCTTAATTTTGCACACTTGCACCATATACATGTATTGACTTTTTCTAATAGGACAAGCTACTAGTAGTGTTTTTGCATCCCATGTACATGTGAGCAAAACCAACAATCAAGTAGCATGGTGAGTACACCGGCGTGGTTTTTAAGGAAATTCCTCTTGGAAGCATGAATAGAACCGATGTGAACACCGATTTAGCAAGTGGTGTTGAGAGTTGATAGCTCCAGCTAAGTTCAGTAGTTCATCATGGAATTCCTAACCTAACAACACATGTGAATAGTCCATCTTTAAATACATCTTATGATTATAAAGATATTACCAATACATGTAAGTCAGGCAACAACATCAGGTTCTAGACATTTGATCCTGCCGACAAAAAGATGCAAGTTGCAGCTGAGAATAGCAGATCATTCTTATGCAGGATTACTCTCAGATCTATTTTTATTTAATCTACTGAACATGTTATCTGTCACTCTACTAGTTTATTCCACAAAATTTCTCACTTAGGCCGTGACTTGCTTTCAGGTTAATTGTGGAAATGAATGAAGATGGAGGGGGTCAAAGCATTAGTTCTACCTAGATGAATGGCAGGATTTTTATGATTTCCATGTTCATGATCTTTCCTGATGTATCTGCAAATTGTTTATATGGATATTTGAATCAGTTCTGAGTTTCATTTGGCATTAATGAATTTATTGTTTGCTCTATTAGTTTTATCTTCACGGGGTTATAACGGTCTTTCCTTGTACTATCACTGGTGCATGAACCAAGTATGAAGGGGGCAAATCAGTTTTTTCAATTAAATTTCCAAATAAAAATAGATTATCTTAGCACGTATCAAATGAGAGACGTTATATCCAAATACAAGTAAAATAGTCGTATGTACATACTGCAGATAAGTACCGATGTAATGTTAAGCGTAATGTGTATGGCCTCACGTATACACATGAATAAAGCATCTCGATATACCGTGCACACGAATAAAACATCTCAAAAATATATAGAGACGCAAACTTGGCGTGTCTGTTAAAATGTCTTCACACGTGTAGACATGCTTTTGAGCGTCTGTATAGAGCGTCTTTATGTACTTAGACACGCTTAGCAAACGCCATTATGTTACTTAAGACGGTGCATAAGAAGACGCTCCAATGACGCTTTACAAAAGCGGCTATACAACCCTCTAAAGATGAAATGTCATGTCTATAGCCTCCAATGTTACCGTCCCATGTTGTAGTGATGTCCTAATAAGGACGTCTAGCCAAAGTATTTTTTTGACAAAGAGTATATAGTAATATTATGGAGATACCAATTACACTCAGTCTCTGCAACAACGCATTGGTCTAGTGGCATTACGGATGCACATAGTCAAAACAAGAAAGAAGAAATACAAATAGAAAAGTCCCGCTACAGAGATTTATTCCTTAAAACATCCGTACTGATACTACCAAGACGGCACCATAAGTCCAACTTCTCCAAAAGCGACGTCTTCAAGAAGAGAAACAGTGCACAAACACTGTCGTCGCTCGATCATAGATCATCGGTTTTCACCCTAAAAAAAATTTCTCGCTCTCCAAACAATGTATAGTCAAAAATATATACCATTTCTATCAAAAATCTTTTCATTTGCGAAACTAGTTTGTACTTACTTAGGTTTATCGATTGAGTCAAGAAGTGCATGTTGGACGAGAGCTCAGATATGAACAATGACAAGAGCTCTGGTACCTTCTCTCGTGGAGCAACAAAAAAACAAACTCAACAAATGCTGAACTAAATATACTATACAAAGAAAATGATGCGGTCAGTGAAGCTACTTTTTTTTTTATCTGTACCACAGTCAGAGTTTAAAGATCACCGAAAGACACTTCACGTGTATAGATGCCAGATGATCTGCACACAAGTTATATCCATGTTTACTTAATCCTTGAGATTGGCATGTCTAGATGCGACCATATTTGTCAAGAGTAGTTATATGCTCACATCAATAAACCGAGCATATGGAAAGCAATTACAAAATGGACAGCGTGACATGACGTAGACTGGAAACCATACCTAAAGTTCCCGTAGACCGGAAATGTGAGAGTAGCGTGTTCGACATGATTTCTCTTACATGATCTACACTATTAGTTCACTTGAAATGTACAATTGTCAACTACATCCGCATGCACGAGCTGGCGACCATATTTGTCAATTTGAATAGTTATATGCTTACATCAATAATTAAGCGAGCTTCTGGGAAGAAAATACAAAATGGACAGCATGACATGACGTCGGTGCAGATTGATGGAGAGTGAAAATGAACATCCATCCGAAGACACAGTTAGTTTTGAGTACATTCCCTTGACAACAATCATGGAGAACTTCATTTTTATTGAAACCATTGGGGATGACAACAAAGCACTTGCACTACAAGGACAACATAACTGGCGGAGGGAGGACCCTAACCATCTTATTTTGAAAGCAAACCGAGGAAATTAAAAATATGTTGGTTAAGAGCAAAAGCATCGTCCATGATTCTCCGTTACTCTTTAAGAGATCGTGTAAGCACCAATGGAATTCATAAATTTGTTTGAACTCGCAAAGAAGCCTTCAACACTGCTGCCTTCTGGCACGAAAGCTTCGAATGGGGTGCCACCAAATGTTCCGAAAGGTCCATAGGTTGTTACGTTGGTGACCAACTTGAATGATGATATAACATTGTCCACGTTCCCATATCGAGCCACTATTGTACCCGACCATCCCTTTATGAACTCAGAAGAACCTAGCTGGATCTACAAATGACACAAGAAGAAATGAAACGAAAAACTTGTCATATGATTCACATATAGTAGATAATTAGGAAAAACACTATATTATAATGCATTCTTGAAATAACAAATGAAACAAAAACAACTGACCTCGCTAACAACCACACCGTTATTACCACCGAAGCGACCTGTGGCGCGGCTCTTGCCATCTTGGTCTACGTAAGAAAATGACATTGCATCTAGGACATCACCACTGAAAAAAGTCAAACTTTTTAGGTGCCCAGGTTTTGCCTGAATGTCATGAGAGGAACTTCCTTGATGACCCGATGGCTTCAGCTTGGTTAGAACAGTCTGCATCCGTATGTGTGAGCAAATAATTAATGGAGCGAGTTAGCAACTCTATAGAGCGTGCATGCATCAGGCATGAGAGTAGAAACAGAACAAGGAATAGAAAGGAAATCCAATCTAAAAGATTGAAACAAGCATGCAAACTAATCAAGAACCGATCGAAAATCAAGTCGAATATTCTCATTACCTTCCTGCGGCTGAATCCAGTGAAAGTGAGTTCTTGTGCTTGTCCGCCGTTTATTCCTTGCGGCGCTTTTCTCTCGACGATGCCCGTGGCCATTGCAAACACCCCAGTGCCACCAACTATTGTCCAATCACTATCGTCTCCAACGGACGCACTGGTTACCTGAAGTGTAGATCCCTTCAACCTGCAATGCAGCCACACGTACTCTTAAATTTCATGTACCAGAAGAACCAACCAAGTCATGCGTATCATCGCAATACAGAAACAACAAGTAACCAGACAATCAACCACGAACTCCATATGTAACTCATTGATAGAAAACTAGCTACTAACCAATATAATAAGCGACTATATACACACAGCTAGTATATCAAGAATGAGCAAAACCAACCAAGCTATATCGAGCATACATAAACTATATAATATATTTCGCATACCTTCCATCCTCGAACACCACGATGAATGAGTTGTACCAGTTACCGGCATTCATATGCATGCCCTGCGCCCGAGCAACTAGCTTTGCACCCGGGCCGGCGCCATCATATATCTCCCAGTTGTTAACAGCGGTTTATCCAAAGTGCGTAGCAGCATTTCCATCAACGATTTTTTGTTGGTTTGGGCTTGGTCCGGCGAATAGCCGGTGCATGTACAGCTTGCTGAGGTTAAACTCGGTGTTCACCAGGAGAGAGCCTCGGTAGGGGTTGATCTGGAGGTTGGAAGGATTGGCCATGGGAACTAGTGGTTGTGGGAGAAGAAACACTGGTTTCAACTGTGTCTAGGCTTGCTTCTCTTGTGCTGTGTGAAATACGCAAGGGGCCAAGGGGTATTTATAGGGAGCGAAGGAGTAGATTCATACCCAATTGTCTAGTGTATGCATGTGTACCTACAATAATATATACGTCTCGTGCATCACGAAGGCTAGAGATCAGCGTGGAGCTGTGGGAGCTTATGGCCGGTCATGGCACATGGTGCACGAGTGACGATGTATTACACTAGTTTACACCACTAAACAAGCATGATACTAGTACATGGTGCACTAAGTACAGATCATTCCTATCTCAGATGGTTCACGCACCACATCAGAGTTAATTTACCGGCGATGATTAATATGCCAAGAATCACAGATGGAACAATATGTGGTTGATTCTTCCATTTAGAAGGTAAACCGCTTGGGAACTTTTGGATCATCGAAATGAGAATCGACGTGGATTAATTATGGTCTATGGAGATGAGTTCGCTGCATAACTAGAAGGTAACTCGCTCGGGTACTTTTGGATCACCACAATAAGTTCAGCAGTGCCGCTTTGAGTTATTATTATATATGAAAACTATGTTTTAAATGTCATCATAATATTAAAATTAGTAGAGGATGATTACAACACTCTGATAACAAAATGCAACACCACTGAACTTCACGCAACAATTGCACCGAGATTTGCCCTTTCTGCGCTTAGTGATGGAGTCCAGTCACCAGATATGGGAGAGGTGATGTGTCATGCTATGGTTTGTGGCATGTCTAAGGACTCGTGGTACTGGAAAGATATGTCTCCCATTGTAGCGGGCCGCCGGGGGTTGGTTTAGGCCATGTCGTCGCAAGAAGCGTAGACTTGAGCGTGAATATACGATAATAAGAAGTGCTGGCGAGTTTTGTGGGATTTGGTACTGGTCTGTCCTAGCTAGCATGCCCGTCACAACATCTTCGGATGTTGCAACAATGTTGGGATGTTGTCACTGTTCACATTCACCTCCTTGAGCCGATTTGAACTACCCATCTTCTTTCTCTTTGTTTCTCCCAACACCATGTCATGGTTTACCTTCTGAACCTCTCAGTAGTGTTCTCTTCTCTTGTTTCATCCATCGG
Source organism: Avena sativa (assembly GCA_916181665.1). Lineage (NCBI taxonomy): Eukaryota > Viridiplantae > Streptophyta > Magnoliopsida > Poales > Poaceae > Avena > Avena sativa. The sequence goes on from OV702289.1 coordinate 5,917,456, forward strand.
TGTCCATCTTGCTTCTGTTAAACTGTGTGTCTCCAGATCCAGGTGGATGACTCCGAGACCTCGAGGGTAGTCTAAGTATATGTACAACAAGGAGAGCGCTCGTACGTTCCCTCAACCAGCAACAGGGATAAAAAAACTCAACAATTGCTGAACAAAGGAGGGGATTGGTCCAAAAAGAAAGGCAATTAGTACAAAAGAAGAGGTGAATAGTGAAGTTGATCTATATCTATATATGCATTTTGATTCTAGAGAGCAGAGAGCAAAATACATGATGTTTTTTATTCGGGGTGTCAGTCTGAGTTTGTATATCTCAACAACCTATAGAGAGGTTCACTATGAACGAAATATGCGGTCACACATGTATAGATGCTAAATGATCTGTCTTCTTCACATCACCAGACAGTAGGGTCAGAAGCACGTTTCGCGTGATATATTAAAAGTCATTATCCTTGTTTGCTTACACATTGAGATTCAAGTTGTATTATTTTATGGTTGCTACTCCTAGATCAGGCCATAACCGGTCGAAGGACTTCATGCAGTAACGTGCATCCAAAAATAAATGTAAGCTGCATAAAATGCACACAAAACACATAAGTTATATATATTTTGGATAAATTTTGGGCGCATTCTTCATGCATGTATTTCAAAACTAAATGTATGTCCAAAATTCTTTTGTTTCTTTCATTCTAGATGGACCAGCTGACGAGCAGCATGCATGACCAGCAGCACAGTTCTCTAGTCGAGGACTACTAGGGGCCAAGAAAAAAGCCTCTGGCCATATAGATAGACGAGAGGCCAGCCAAACCAAGGAGAGAGGTTCATATTATGTTGGAGATCGCGCATCACAAAACAATACGATCCGCGCGGATCTTTTCGTGGGAGATCTCGCTTGGTCAGTCGGCCTGTAGTATAACCATTTTTCCACCTACATGTAGCGCATATTTTTCCGCTGACAAGGGCGCAGGCAGAACTGCAGTACTAATAAGCTTGTAAACTGATTTGGTCGCAAAACAACCTAAGGGTAAACTGAATATGCTAATTTAATGGCAATTTTTTTTTGAACAGGGGCAAATATAATTAAAAGGCCAAATTTGACTGAAGGAGATGTAAGTTGGTTATGAAACTAATCTAACTTTCTTAAGTTCTAACCGAAACTTATTTATTGGATTCTATCTTAACTTCACGTTATGCAATTCTTCAAACATGGGATTATATTTATATATATCCTACGGAGTTCCTCTAATCCATCGAGATAGAGCTATAAGTACTAGCCAAAGCTACTAAGCTGAAAAGAGGATCAGTGAAGTTGATCTAGATCTAGAGTTCATCAATTAGGATATATAAGTATAAACTAAGATCAAAGCACATGCCCATTAACTGGAGTGCCAGCATGTGTTTATCTCTCCACTGCATTAGATAGTTTACAACACACGAGAGATGTTGATACTTTCTGTACCGTTGCCAGAGATAATACAAAATAAGAGATAACTTATTTTCATCATATTCTAGTCACTGGTGGAAAAAAGGGCCTCCGGTCCCGGGCCGCAACTGGCGCTAGTCCCGGTTTTAGGTCCGGGAATGCGAAAACGGGACTAGAGCCCCCCCTCTAGTCCCGGCTCGCTACGGCCCGCGACTGATAACAGCCACGTGGCTGTTTCAGCGCCGCGGGGGGCGAAAACCCTCTAGTCCCGGGCTGTAACACCACCCGCGACTAGAAGGTTTCCTGCCATTTCTCTGCCGCGGCAGAGATTGTGTATTTCCTTTTTTTTGCCATTTCGTTCCTTTTTCGTTTTGTGTTTCACTATAATTCAAACATATATTTCAGTGTACATATTATACGCTACTACATACACACTACACATCGATGCATTTATATAATTAATTGATCCCTTGCAAGCATACATATAATCAATCATATCAAAAGGAAGAAATGTTTTGAAATTACATGGTCATTGATGAATATATATATATATCATATCAGCTACATGAATATGACTAAGGCAAATCGAGTTCCACGTCATCCGCATAATGCTCTCCATGTACATCAAGGACTTCCTTCATCATAAATCCCGCCAGCTCCTCTTGAATTGCTCTTATGCGCTGGTCTGGCTCTAGTTTCTCCCGCAAATCAGAAATATAATGTAAGTCAACTTTTCGCTCACTGGTCAACTCGCGGATGTACTCGCAGACGTAGTATCCACATAAATGAGTTCCCGGTGGCTGCTGTAAACTCTTCACCATTTTATAAGTTAGCTCCTCTTTGAATGGACCTGGTATTTTCTGTTTGAACTGTGTCCAAGACCTGCTCGGCAAAGAAAATGAACAAAGGAGTTATTAGTTACTTGATATCAGGAAATGAATGAAAGAGGACGATATAATGCGATAATGATTGAAATTACTTATGGAGCATTGCTTTTATGTCGCTCCACTGCTCTTGGTCCCAACTTAATGAGTCGTGGACTTCAACTAGGGACTTTTCAACTTTAATGTTTAGCAAGATCCAGTGGAATCTGCGGACGTTTACATAAGCATACATGCATAACTCATCCAGTAAGCAAAAATAAAATATGTACAAGATATAAACACTCACTTGAAGTTGTAAGGAAATAGTATTTCCTTAACAAAATTATGCTCGGTTAAGAACCTACACAGGTCTTCCTCCACGTCCTTGGAGTGATTCTTTAACGTATATTCATTAATGATATATGGGTCAATGAACCCAACATCGTATCTTCTAGCTCTTTTGCATTCAAGCATCTTCATTCTACAGAATATAATAGCATCATACAAAAAGATATATAGTTAGGATAATATATTAAATGCAATGAACGAGCTGAGATACAAACTTAATTATAGAAATAAATAACTTATAGACAGTAGCAACCAATGATAGATTTGTCGAGGGCACGCTGGTTGTATAACTGAAACAATTTGGTCATTTGAGCCTGTATCGAGTATGGTTTGAAGTGATGCTCCTTTCTAACGTCCACCGAAAACCAATCTTTCTGATGTTTTTTTCCTGCTTGCGACATGTACCATTCGTGCAGATTTCGCATATGTGTGGATAGACGCACGAGCTCCTCATTACTGACTAGAGGCTCCCCTTGGACATACTGCCGTACTATCTGACCCACTGGCGTATCTTCATAGCCTAAATATTGACCAAGAGACATATTTGCTTCGTTAGCAAGTGCTTTGGCCTGCGATACAGTGATTCCCATAAGTGCAGCATTATTACGGGCTCTAGGGTCCATTATTTGCATGTCCATATCCATTTTAGCTCTGAAGGCCTTGTCAAGGTCTGAAATGACTTTGAGCGGGGCGACCGATTGATTCTTCTGTGCTCCGAGCTGGGCAACTTGCTTCCCGCTTTTTGCACTTGTGATTTTTTCTTCTTCTGTGCTTGCTTAATAATCTCCCGGTCATAGTCTGATTCCAGATTCATCGATATCTGGGATGGTTGCTCAAGAAAGGACTTAGCCCACTTTTTGGTTTTTTCATTATATACCAGCTTTGGCTCAGGCTTTTTGGGTGCAAAATACGCCTTAACTTGGGCAGCCACATCCGCGTTAGTTTCCTCATCGGTCTTGTCATAAGATCTCTTTGGAAGAGCCGGCGGGATGTCGACTATCTTCGGCGTTTGACCTTTCTTCAATGTGGGCGCGGGGGACCGTCGAACTTCCGTTTCTTCGATGAGGTACTAGTATTGCACGGAGGCGGAGATCGAGTATTGCGCGGAGGCGGAGATCGAGTTGATGTACTCCTGCTGCGGCGATCGTCAGCGGGGCGGGGTGGACTTGGAGGTTGGCGATAATCGGGTTGGGGTGGACTTGGAGGTTGACGATATTCGATGTGGGGTGGACTTGGATTCCTTGGAGTCGGTGGCCTTGGCGCCGAGCCTGGAAACTTGATGTACTTCTTATTCCATAGAATGATGTTGCGCTTGACATCTCCTAGTTTCGTAAGGCCTTCAGGCGTAGCGATTTCAATCTCTAGGTCCACAAAATCCTCCACTATGTCATCCACCATGACACGAGCATAGCCTGGTGGAATCAGAAGTGAATGGTGGAGTGCTCCAGGTAGACAAGGTAAAGCAGTGCCGATCGCCACCTTGAAGGACAGGTTGTTCATTAGCTGATGTAGCTCACATTGTGCCATCTCTCTGACATCATCCACGGGGTAGTGAGGAGCCGGTGCATCATCCAGCAGTGCTTGATCATCAACCCGGACCTCTGTCGAAGACACGCTGCTTCTCCGCTGGCTAGGATCCAATGCATGATCATCAGACCGCGGGTGAGTTGACGATGGTGGCCTTTTTCTAATTTCATGCATGAGGTTCTTCAGATCAGCTAGGTCCTGCTCTACCCTAGAGATCCGGTCTGCCTCCCGGTCCTTCTTTCTTTGACGGCTTCTGTATCTGGTATCGTACTGAGGAAACCCTTTTTTCCACGAGACACCGGCGCCTTTGCCTCGTGTTCGTCCTCCCTTTTCAGGATTCCCTAGGGCGTGTGTCAGCTCATCGTTCTCTCTCTTGGGACGGAACAATCCCAATTGAGCATCGTTCATTGCTTGAATAAGGTCTTGGGAGGGTTTTAGAATTTTATCATGAAATAATGTCTTCCCTGTTTCTGGGTCCAAGGATCCCCCGTGCCCGTACCACCAGTGCTTTGACCTCTCGGGCCATCCATCTGTACCAGGAGTGACGCCTCTAGCCCTCATGTTCTTCTCCATAGTTTCCCACTTAGGGACGACACTCTTGTAGCCACCTGTCCCCATTTTATGATGGTATTTCTTGTTGGCAGCGTTTAACACGTTCTTTGCCGACTTTGCCTTTGCTTTATCAGATTACTTGTACTGTACAAAATTGGGCCACTATTCTCTCAACTTCTCGTTTACTCCTTTGAAGTCTGGAGTTTTCTTTTTCGCGACATATTTCGCGTATAAACTTTTCTTGTGGTTCCGGTACAGATCAGCCATCTTGCTTAGAGCGCACTCCTTGACTTTCGCTCTATTTTCAAGCCCACCCGGCCTTGGGGTAATACCATCTACGTCAAATTCCTCGTACTCTGGAGGTAGTATGAAATGCGCTATGAGCTTCTGCCAAAGGTCATCTTTGGCATCATTGGTGACATAGCTGTTGGATTCTTCACCGATTTTCTTTGACTTATTCCATTCTTGGATGGTGATCGGCAGGTTGTCCCTAACAAGCACCCCGCATTGATTTATAAACATCCTCCGGTGCTTCTCTGGAGCAATCGGTTTACCATCATCATCTATTTCTTCGACGGTGAACCTCTGATTACCATCCAAATTTTTGTTCGGCCCTTGTTTCGTTCGAGCTATCGATTGCTTCGATCCGGTGGGGTAAAAGAAGAAGAGAGAGTGATTAATATATATCTAGATCAGTTAATGAATAGAGGTAACAAGAGACTTTATATATATATATATATGTACCTCGCCGGATCCTGTCGAGGGGCCATCATTATTGTTGTTATTTGTTTGCCCTTCGTCCATCCGGTCTTCCCCTTGGTACATTAGGTTTTCCTCCTCTAGTCCATTACCGGATGGATTCAGATATGAGGATATCTCTTCCTCGAGCAAAATATCTTCACCGGTATTAATATTAAGAGGAATTTCACCTCTTATCTGTTGGAGATATGCCCTAGAGGCAATAATAAATGTAGTTATTATTATATCTTTGTGTTTATGATAAATGTTTACATTCATGCTATAATAGTATTAACAAGGAAACATTAATACTTGTGTGATTTGTAAACTTAATTTGAAGTCCCTAGTATAGCCTCTATACGTCACTAGCTTGTTGGTTGATATATGATTGTGGTTTCCCTATCATAAACATTGAGATGTTATCAACAACAAGATCATATCGTTAGGAGAATGATATGATGGACATACTCCTATAGATAAGCGTAGCATAAAGATCAAGTCATTTCAATAGTTCAATTGCTATATGCTTTCTGATACATAGTAACCTAATTCCTTCGACCATGAGATCATGCATATCACCTTTACCGGATGGATGCTTTGATGACATCAAACACCACACCGTAACTGGGTGGCTATAAAGGTGGCATTGAGTGTTCAGAAAGTATTGGTTGAGACACATGGATCAAGAGTGGGATTTGTCCATCCATATGACGGATAGATATACTCTGGGCCCTCTCGGTGGAATGTCATCCAATTAGCTTGCAAGCATGTGACTGGCTCACAAGGGATCACATATCACGGGAACGAGAAAAGAGTACTTATCGGTAACGAGGTTGAACTAGGTATGCAGAGATACCGACGATCATAACCTCGGATAAGTAAACTATCGTGACACAAAGGGAAATTGGTATCGTATGTAAGTGGTTCATTCGATCGCAAAGTAATCGTAGAAATATGTGGGAGCCATATGAATTTCCAGATTCCTCTATTGGTTATTGTTCGGAGAAGTGTCTCGATCATGTCCGCATAATTCACGAACCGTAGGGAGACACACTTAAGGATTCGACGTTGTTTGAGTAGTTATGGTATTATGAGAAAGAGACTGAATGTTGTTCGGAGTCTCGGATGGGATCCGGGATATCACGAGGAGATCCGGAATGGTCCGGATAATAAGATTCATATAAGGAAAGTCCCGTTTCGGAGTTTGGGAATGATTCCGGTGTTTTCATCGGGAATGTTCTAGAAGGTTCCGGAATGTCCGGCACTCCGGAGGGGAAGGGTACATGAATGTGTTATATCAAGTTGGTATGATTGCATCATGTACTAAGTGTCATCGCTGTTCGAAATAAAGGGATTAATCAAATCCTAGTGTGAAAAGTCAAACGGCTAGTTTGAAAGTCAAACGGCAAGTTTCGGAAAGAGGAGGAGGAGTGGGAAACCGAGTTGGGGAGGGAATCCCTCCTCCAACCGGCGGCGCACCACCCAAGCCGAGTTGGGGAGGGACTCCCCTCCCTCCCCTTGGCCGGCCGGCCCCTCCACCTATATAAGGAGGGGCAGGGCTCCCTCCTAGAGACACACAAGTACCTCTCCTCAAACCCTAGCTTGGCGCCTACCACCATAGCCGCCGCCGCCCCTCTAGGGTTTTGCCCTAGCCGCCGACTTGGGCTGCCCCTTGCCCTAGCCGCCGGCTCTAGCCTCTCCTCCTTGGTGTGTCTAAACCCTAGATCGCCGAGGAGCTCTCTCATACTCCACCATACTCGCTCCGGCTTAAGGCGAAGCCCTGCGAGATCTCCCCTCTACTTCCGGTACCACGCCGTTGTGCTGCCGGAATCGCGAGGAGAGTGCTACAACCTCCGCTGCCTGTTGGAACAAGGGAGAGGAAGGTCTTCATCGAGTACCGAACGTGTGACCGACTGCGGGAGCGCTGCCGGAACGCAGCGCCGGAAGGATCGTCTACGCAATCTTGAGATCGGGAAGAGTACGACTACATCATCCACGAGAATCTGCTCTCGTTAAACACTTTGGAATCTTCGAGGGTAAGTTATTCCATCGACTCGTTGCTACAATCTAGTAGATAGATCTTGGCTTGTTTGTTTGTATGCGATAGAAATTTTTTGTTTTCCATGCTACGAACCCCTACAGTGGTATCAGAGCCGTGTCTATATGTAGATTTGTTGCACGAGTAGAACACAATGGTCATTGTGGGCGTTGATGCTTTTATTGTCGATTGCTTCTTGTGTACTTTGCATCTTGCGGTATGTTGGGATGAAGCGGCCCGGGCTAACCTTACATGACATCGTTCATGAGACTTGCTCCACGCTTGACATGCAACTTGTATTGCATAAGTGGCTTTGCGGGTGCCTGTTTCTCCTAGCATAGTTAAGATCCAATTTACAACGGGTGATTAACAATACTAGTATCAATGTTGTGGTTCATGTTCGTAAGTTAGAACGACACTTATTGACAGCCCCAAACCACGTAAAATATGCAAAGAAAGTAGAGGCATCTAACTTTGTTTTGCAGGGGTGTGCAGTGATGTGATATGGCTATGATTGTGATTATATTTGATATATGCAATGTTCCTTATTGTAAGTTGGCAACCGGCAGGAGCCATATGGTTGTCTTTAATTTATGTTAAGACCCGCGTATCTATTCAAAGTAGTTGTAATAGTTGAAGCCGGTGGACGACAACCATGGAGAAGCGTCATTGACCTTGATGCAATGCCGGTGATGATGGAGATCATGTTCGTGCTTGAAGATGGAGATTGGAAGCACAAAGAAGAAAGGCCATATCATATCACATATTTTGAATTGCATGTGATGTTAATCCTTTATGCATCTTGTATTGCTTAGTAGACGACGGTAGCATTATAAGATGATCCCTCATGCACATGAATTTCAAGTCATAAAGTGTTCACCCTTAGTTAGCACCGTTGCTAAAGCTTGTTGTTTCGAAGCACCACGTGATGATCGGGTGTGTTAGATTCTGCAAGTGTATACAACGTGAGAAAGCCAGATTTGCTCATGCGGAAACTAAGGTTTGATCTTGACGAGCCTAGCATGTACAGACATGGTCTCAGAAAACGGATCACCGAAAGGTAAAGCATGAATCATATAGTAGATATGATGAACATGTTGATTTTTTGCCATTGAAACTATATCAACTCTCGTGATGATCGGTGTTGATGTGGTGGATTTGGTTCGTGTGATCACTAAAACAATGTGAGGGATATTGTTTTGAGTGGGAGTTCACCTAGATTAATTTATTAATTAGAACTCAATTTGTCATAAACTTAGTCTAAAACTATTGCAAATATGTTGTAGATCAATGGCAGCCCCTACCATCAATTTTAATGCGTTCCTAGAGAAAGAAAAGTTGAAAGACAATGGAAGCAACTTCGCGGATTGGTTCCGCAATTTGAGGATTGTCCTCGCAGCTGGTAATTTGACCTATGTGCTGGATGCACCGCTGGGTGACCTGCCTGCAGCTGAAGCTACCGATGAAGTAAAGAATGTTTACCTCGCTCGGAAGAATCAGTACTCCATAGTTCAGTGTGCTATCTTGTATGGTTTAGAACCGGAGCTTCAGAAAAGGTTTGAGAATTCAGACCCATATGATATTGTCGAGGATCTCAAATTGATCTTTGAGACTCATGCGGCAATTGAAAGCTATGAGGCTTCTGAAAAGTTCTTTAACTGCAAGATGGAAGAGGGCAGCTCCGTCAGTGAGCATGTGCTTAAGATGTCTGGGCACGCAAGCAAACTTCAAAGCTTGGGTATAGTGATTCCTAATGCTTTGGGGATTTACCGTGTCCTCTAATCACTGCCACCAAGTTACAAGAACTTTGTGATGAACTACAATATGCAAAACATGAACAAAGAGTTGCCAGAACTCTTTGCCATGCTAAAATCTGCAGAAGTGGAGATAAAGAAAGAGCATCAAGTGTTGTTGGTCAATAAGACCACCAAATTCAAGAAAGGCAAGTCTAAGCGAAAGGGACACTTCAAGAAGGGTAGTATGAAAGTTACTACGCCGACGAAGAAGACCAAGGCTGGACCTAAGCCTGAAACTGAGTGCTTTTACTGCAAGGGAGAAGGTCACTGGAAGCGGAATTGCCCAAAGTACTTAGCGGATTTGAAGAACGCCAACATCAAGAAGAAAGGTATATCTGATATACATGTTATTGATGTGTATCTCACTAGTACTCGTAGTAGTGCCTGGGTATTTGATACTGGTTCGGTTGCTCATATTTGTAACTCGAAATAGGTGCTGCAGAATAAACGGAAGCTAGCGAAGAACGAGGTGACGATGCGCGTGGGAAACGGATCAAAGGTTGATGTGATCGCGGTCGGCACGCTACCCCTTCATCTACCATCGGGATTAGTTTTATACTTAAATAATTGTTATTTGGTGCCTGCGTTAAGCATGAACATTATATCGGGATCTTGTTTATTGCGAGACGTTTACTTGTTTAAATCCGAGAATAATGGTTGTTCGATTTATATGAGTAATATGTTGTATGCACATGCACCTTTGATAGATGGTCTATTCTTATTGAATCTCGATAGTGGAAATACACATATCAACAACATTGAGGCTAAACGTTTGAAATCGAGCGATAACTCGACCTATATGCGGCACTGTCGTCTTGGTCACATTGGAGTGAAGCGTATGAAGAAACTCCATTCCGATGGACTTCTTGAATCACTTGAAAGATGCGAAGCATGTCTGATGGGTAAAATGACCAAAACTCCATTTTCTGGTATGATGGAGCGAGCTAAGGACTTATTGGAAATCATACATACCGATGTGTGTGGTCCAATGAGTGTAGCATCGCGCGGTGGTTATCGTTATGTTCTTACCTTCACGGATGACTTGAGTAGATATGGGTATATCTATTTCATGAAACATAAGTCCGAAACATTCGAGAAGTTTAAGGAATTTTAAAGTGAGGTAGAGAATCAACGTAACAAGAAGATTAAATTTCTACGTTCTGATCGTGGAGGTGAATATCTAAGTTGCGAGTTTGGCGAGCATTTAAAGAAATGCGGAATACTTTCACAATTGACACCGCCGGGAACACCACAGCGTAATGGTGTGTCCGAACGTCGTAATCGAACTCTCTTAGATATGGTTCGTTCTATGATGTCACTTATAGATTTACCGCTATCATTTTGGGGTTATGCATTAGAAACAGCCGCATTCACTTTAAATAGGGCACCATCTAAATCCGTTGAAACAACACCATATGAATTATGGTTTGGGAAGAAACCTAAATTGTCGTTCCTTAAAAGTTTGGGGTTGCGAAGCCTATGTAAAGAAGTTACAGCCGGACAAGCTTGAACCCAAAGCGGAAAAATGCGTCTTCATAGGATACCCGAAGGAAACTATTGGGTATACCTTCTATCATAGATCCGAAGGCAAAATCTTCGTTGCCAAGAATGGATCCTTTCTAGAGAAGGAATTTCTCTCGAAAGAAGTGACTGGAAGGAAAGTAGAACTCGACGAGGTTGTCGAACCTTCTCTCAAAATTGCGAGTAGCGCAGCACCGGAAGAAGTTCCAGTGGTGCCTGCACCAATTAGAGAGGAAGCTAATGATGATGATCATGAAACTTCGGTTGAAGTTGCTACAGAGCCTCGCAGGTCAACGAGAACTCGTACCACTCCAGATTGGTATGATTCCATTATGAGTGTCATGTTGGTGGATAACACCGATGATCCCGAGACATATGAGGAAGCGATGATGAGCCCAGATTCCAACAAATGGCAAGAAGCCATGAAATCCGAGATTGGATCCATGTATGAAAACCAAGTATGGACTTTGGTGGACTTACCGGATGGCCGGAAGGCTGTCGAGAACAAATGGATTTTCAAGAAGAAAACAGATGCTGATGGTAACGTTACTGTCTATAAAGCTCGACTTGTCGCAAAAGGGTTTCGACAAATTCAAGGAGTTGACTATGATGAGACTTTCTCACCAGTAGCGAAGCTAAAGTCTGTGAGGATTTTGTTAGCAATCGCTGCATATTATGATTATGAGATATGGCAGATGGATGTCAAAACAGCATTCCTCAATGGAGACATTGATGAAGAGTTGTATATGATGCAACCCAAAGGTTTTGTCGATCCTAAGGATGCTAACAAGGTATGCAAACTTCAACGGTCCATCTATGGATTGAAGCAAGCATCCCGAAGTTGGAATCAACGTTTTGATAAGGTAATCAAAAGTTTTGGTTTTATACAAACTTATGGAGAAGCTTGTATTTACAAGAAAGTGAGTGGGAGCTCTATAGCATTCTTAATACTATATGTAGATGACATATTGTTGATTGGGAATGATGTAGACCTTCTAAATAGTGTCAAGGAACATTTGAATAATAGTTTTTCAATGAAGGATATTGGCGAAGCAGCTTACATATTAGGCATAAAGATTTATAGAGATAGATCGAAACGCCAAATATCATTGTCACAAAGTACATATTTGGACAAAGTTCTAAAGAGGTTTGGAATGGAAGATAGCAAGAAAGGGTTCTTGCCCATGTTGCCCAATACGACCTTGAGTAAAACTCAAAGTCCGACATCGGCAGAAGATAGAGAAAGGATGAGTAAAACTCCCTATGCCTCAGCCATAGGATCTCTGATGTATGCCATGCTATGTACAAGACCCGACATTGCATATGCTGTTAGTTTAACTAGCAGATATCAAAGTGATCCAGGAGTGGATCATTGGACAGCGGTCAAAAACATCCTTATGTACTTGAGAAGAACTAAGGATATGGTTCTTTCTTATGGAGGTGATGAACAGCTCGTTGTTAATGGTTACACCGATGCTAGTTGGAACACCGATCCGGGTGATTCTAAATCACAATCTGGATACGTATTTATTTTGAATGGTGCAACAGTTAGCTGGAGGAGTGCAAAGCAAAGCGTTGTGGCGAGATCTTCAACTGAATCGGAATACATGGCTGCTTCGGAGGCTTCACAAGAAGCGATATGGATGAAAGAGTTCATTATAGAGCTGGGTGTGGTTCCTAGTGCGCTGGACCCAATGTCTATCTACTGTGATAACATGGGCGCCATAGCCAATGCGCAAGAACCAAGGTCACACAAGAAGCTGAAGCACATCAAGCTGCGTTTTCACGCTATTCGAGAACATATCCAAGATGGGGATATAAAGATTTGCAAAGTACACACAGATCTGAATGTGGCGGATCCGTTGACTAAACCTCTCCCGAGGGCAAAACATGACCAACACCAAACTGCCATGGGTGTTCGGTATATTACCATGTAATCTAGATTAGATGACTCTAGTGCAAGTGGGAGACTGTTGGAGATATGCCCAAGAGGCAATAATAAATGTAGTTATTATTATATCTTTGTGTTTATGATAAATGTTTACATTCATGCTATAATAGTATTAACAAGGAAACATTAATACTTGTGTGATTTGTAAACTTAATTTGAAGTCCCTAGTATAGCCTCTATACATCACTAGCTTGTTGGTTGATATATGATTGTGGTTTCCCTATCATGAACATTGAGATGTTATCAACAACAAGATCATATCGTTAGGAGAATGATATGATGGACATACTCCTATAGATAAGCGTAGCATAAAGATCAAGTCATTTCAATAGTTCAATTGCTATATGCTTTCTGATACATAGTAACCTAATTCCTTCGACCATGAGATCATGCATATCACCTTTACCGGATGGATGCTTTGATGACATCAAACACCACACCGTAACTGGGTGGCTATAAAGGTGGCATTGAGTGTTCAGAAATTATTGGTTGAGACACATGGATCAAGAGTGGGATTTGTCCATCCATATGACGGATAGATATACTCTGGGCCCTCTCGGTGGAATGTCATCCAATTAGCTTGCAAGCATGTGACTGGCTCACAAGGGATCACATATCACGGGAATGAGAAAAGACTACTTATCGGTAACGAGGTTGAACTAGGTATGCAGAGATACCGACGGTCATAACCTCGGATAAGTAAACTATCGTGAGACAAAGGGAAATTGGTATTGTATGTAAGTGGTTCATTCGATCGCAAAATAATCGTAGAAATATGTGGGAGCCATATGAATTTCTAGATTCCTCTATTGGTTATTGTTCGGAGAAGTGTCTCGATCATGTCCGCATAATTCACGAACCGTAGGGAGACACACTTAAGGATTCGACGTTGTTTGAGTAGTTATGGTATTATGAGAAAGAGACCGAATGTTGTTCGGAGTCTCGGATGGGATCCGGGATATCACGAGGAGATCCGGAATGGTCCGGAGAATAAGATTCATATAAGGAAAGTCCCGTTTCGGAGTTCGGGAATGATTCCGGTGTTTTCATCGGGAATGTTCTAGAAGGTTCCGAAATGTCCGGCACTCCGGAGGGGAAGGGTACATGAATGTGTTATATCAAGTTGGTATGATTGCATCATGTACTAAGTGTCATCGCTGTTCGAAATAAAGGGATTAATCAAATCCTAGTTTGAAAAGTCAAACGGCTAGTTTGAAAGTCAAACGGCAAGTTTCGGAAAGAGGAGGAGGAGTGGGAAACCGAGTTGGGGAGGGAATCCCTCCTCCAACCGGCGGCGCACCACCCAAGCCGAGTTGGGGAGGGACTCCCCTCCCTCCCCTTGGCCGGCCGGCCCCTCCACCTATATAAGGAGGGGCAGGGCTCCCTCCTAGAGACACACAAGTACCTCTCCTCAAACCCTAGCTTGGCGCCTACCACCATAGCCGCCGCCGCCCCTCTAGGGTTTTGCCCTAGCCGCCGACTTAGGCTGCCCCTTGCCCTAGCCGCCGGCTCTAGCCTCTCCTCCTTGGTGTGTCTAAACTCTAGATCGCCGAGGAGCTCTCTCATACTCCACCATACTCTCTCCGGCTTAAGGCGAAGCCCTGCGAGATCTCCCCTCTACTTCTGGTACCACGCCGTTGTGCTGCCGGAATCGCGAGGAGAGTGCTACAACCTCCGCTGCCTGCTGGAACAAGGGAGAGGAAGGTCTTCATCGAGTACCGAACGTGTGACCGACTGCGGGAGCGCTGCCGGAACGCAGCGCCGGAAGGATCGTCTACGCGATCTTGAGATCGGGAAGAGTACGACTACATCATCCACGAGAATCTGCTCTCGTTAAACACTTTGGAATCTTCGAGGGTAAGTTATTCCATCGACTCGTTGCTACAATCTAGTAGATAGATCTTGGCTTGTTTGTTTGTATGCGATAGAAATTTTTTGTTTTCCATGCTACGAACCCCTACATTATCATGCCCTGAAGAAAACCTTCACCGATGCGACCAGGATCTTCGGATGGATCCATGACTTAATTAACTATAACAAAAGAAGAGGTAAACCGGTTAGAAAAAACAATAACCCTAATAATTAAAACAAAAAAACAATAACCCTAATAACACAAATTAATAACCCTAATAATTATATAATTAATAACCCTAATACCACTAATTAATAATCCTAAAAAAACTAAAAACAATTATATATTCCTAAAAACAACTATAAACAATTAATATTCCTAATATTCTTAAAAAACAATTATATAAACAATTATATATTCTTAAAAAACAATTATATAAACAATTATATATTCGTAAAAAACAACTAAAAACAATTATATAAACAATTATATATTCGTAAAAAATTATATAAACAATTATATATTCCTAAAAACAATTATATAAACAATTATATATTCCTAAAAACAACTAAAAACAATTAATATTCCTAATAAACCTAATAAACAATTATATATTCTTAAAAAACAATTATATATTCCTAAAAAAACAACTAAAAACAATTATATATTCGTAAAAAATTATATAAATAATTATATATTCCTAAAAACAACTAAAAACAATTATATATTCCTAAAAAAGAAACTAAAAACAATTATATAAACAATTATATATTCCTAAAAAAGAAACTAAAAACAATTATATAAACAATTATATAGTCCTAAAAACAACGAAAAACAATTATATAAACATATGTATATTCTAAAAAAAGAAACTAGAAACAATTATATATTCCTAAAAAAAGAAACTAAATGCTAAGATACTAAAAATGCTAAGATACTAAAAAAAGAAACTAAAAATTCCTAAAAACGCACGTCGAGGTGGTAGCGTTGCGGGCGGCGGGACGGCGCGTGGCGGCAAGGCGAGGCGGCGGCGCGCGTTGCGGGGCGGGGGGACGGCGCGCGGCTGCGGGGCGACACGTACGGCACGGCGGGACGACGCGTGGCGGCACGGCGGGGCGGCCGGAGACGAGGGCGGCGGCGTGGTGGAATCCGGCAGCACCTCCCCTGCGTCGATCGAGCTCTCGCCGTCGTCTGCGTCTCCTCGTCGATTTCGCCAAGTGCTGGGTGGGGGAGGCCAGGGGCGGGTGCAGGTTACTTATACCCCCACCCCTTTACTCCCGGGCTAAGCCACGGGACGGGACTAAATAGTCTTTAGTCGCGGGCCGTGGTTTAACCCGCGACTAAAGACCCCCCTTTAGTCACGGGTTAAGCCACGGCCCGCGACTAAAGGGTTTTTCGGCCGCTTCGTTTTCGCGCGCGCAGCCACCCTTTAGTCGCGGGTTAAGCCACGACCCGCGACTAATTGTTTTTTTGTAAATTTTCTTTTTTAATTCAAAACAAATATAAAAACTTTGGAAAATCATATCTTTTATTGTAATAATCCAAATAAAACAAACAGTAAGTCTATTATTATCAGAAAAATATAAAGAATCTTAATTTTGCACACTTGCACCATATACATGTATTGACTTTTTCTAATAGGACAAGCTACTAGTAGTGTTTTTGCATCCCATGTACATGTGAGCAAAACCAACAATCAAGTAGCATGGTGAGTACACCGGCGTGGTTTTTAAGGAAATTCCTCTTGGAAGCATGAATAGAACCGATGTGAACACCGATTTAGCAAGTGGTGTTGAGAGTTGATAGCTCCAGCTAAGTTCAGTAGTTCATCATGGAATTCCTAACCTAACAACACATGTGAATAGTCCATCTTTAAATACATCTTATGATTATAAAGATATTACCAATACATGTAAGTCAGGCAACAACATCAGGTTCTAGACATTTGATCCTGCCGACAAAAAGATGCAAGTTGCAGCTGAGAATAGCAGATCATTCTTATGCAGGATTACTCTCAGATCTATTTTTATTTAATCTACTGAACATGTTATCTGTCACTCTACTAGTTTATTCCACAAAATTTCTCACTTAGGCCGTGACTTGCTTTCAGGTTAATTGTGGAAATGAATGAAGATGGAGGGGGTCAAAGCATTAGTTCTACCTAGATGAATGGCAGGATTTTTATGATTTCCATGTTCATGATCTTTCCTGATGTATCTGCAAATTGTTTATATGGATATTTGAATCAGTTCTGAGTTTCATTTGGCATTAATGAATTTATTGTTTGCTCTATTAGTTTTATCTTCACGGGGTTATAACGGTCTTTCCTTGTACTATCACTGGTGCATGAACCAAGTATGAAGGGGGCAAATCAGTTTTTTCAATTAAATTTCCAAATAAAAATAGATTATCTTAGCACGTATCAAATGAGAGACGTTATATCCAAATACAAGTAAAATAGTCGTATGTACATACTGCAGATAAGTACCGATGTAATGTTAAGCGTAATGTGTATGGCCTCACGTATACACATGAATAAAGCATCTCGATATACCGTGCACACGAATAAAACATCTCAAAAATATATAGAGACGCAAACTTGGCGTGTCTGTTAAAATGTCTTCACACGTGTAGACATGCTTTTGAGCGTCTGTATAGAGCGTCTTTATGTACTTAGACACGCTTAGCAAACGCCATTATGTTACTTAAGACGGTGCATAAGAAGACGCTCCAATGACGCTTTACAAAAGCGGCTATACAACCCTCTAAAGATGAAATGTCATGTCTATAGCCTCCAATGTTACCGTCCCATGTTGTAGTGATGTCCTAATAAGGACGTCTAGCCAAAGTATTTTTTTGACAAAGAGTATATAGTAATATTATGGAGATACCAATTACACTCAGTCTCTGCAACAACGCATTGGTCTAGTGGCATTACGGATGCACATAGTCAAAACAAGAAAGAAGAAATACAAATAGAAAAGTCCCGCTACAGAGATTTATTCCTTAAAACATCCGTACTGATACTACCAAGACGGCACCATAAGTCCAACTTCTCCAAAAGCGACGTCTTCAAGAAGAGAAATAGTGCACAAACACTGTCGTCGCTCGATCATAGATCATCGGTTTTCACCCTAAAAAAAATTTCTCGCTCTCCAAACAATGTATAGTCAAAAATATATACCATTTCTATCAAAAATCTTTTCATTTGCGAAACTAGTTTGTACTTACTTAGGTTTATCGATTGAGTCAAGAAGTGCATGTTGGACGAGAGCTCAGATATGAACAATGACAAGAGCTCTGGTACCTTCTCTCGTGGAGCAACAAAAAAACAAACTCAACAAATGCTGAACTAAATATACTATACAAAGAAAATGATGCGGTCAGTGAAGCTACTTTTTTTTTTATCTGTACCACAGTCAGAGTTTAAAGATCACCGAAAGACACTTCACGTGTATAGATGCCAGATGATCTGCACACAAGTTATATCCATGTTTACTTAATCCTTGAGATTGGCATGTCTAGATGCGACCATATTTGTCAAGAGTAGTTATATGCTCACATCAATAAACCGAGCATATGGAAAGCAATTACAAAATGGACAGCGTGACATGACGTAGACTGGAAACCATACCTAAAGTTCCCGTAGACCGGAAATGTGAGAGTAGCGTGTTCGACATGATTTCTCTTACATGATCTACACTATTAGTTCACTTGAAATGTACAATTGTCAACTACATCCGCATGCACGAGCTGGCGACCATATTTGTCAATTTGAATAGTTATATGCTTACATCAATAATTAAGCGAGCTTCTGGGAAGAAAATACAAAATGGACAGCATGACATGACGTCGGTGCAGATTGATGGAGAGTGAAAATGAACATCCATCCGAAGACACAGTTAGTTTTGAGTACATTCCCTTGACAACAATCATGGAGAACTTCATTTTTATTGAAACCATTGGGGATGACAACAAAGCACTTGCACTACAAGGACAACATAACTGGCGGAGGGAGGACCCTAACCATCTTATTTTGAAAGCAAACCGAGGAAATTAAAAATATGTTGGTTAAGAGCAAAAGCATCGTCCATGATTCTCCGTTACTCTTTAAGAGATCGTGTAAGCACCAATGGAATTCATAAATTTGTTTGAACTCGCAAAGAAGCCTTCAACACTGCTGCCTTCTGGCACGAAAGCTTCGAATGGGGTGCCACCAAATGTTCCGAAAGGTCCATAGGTTGTTACGTTGGTGACCAACTTGAATGATGATATAACATTGTCCACGTTCCCATATCGAGCCACTATTGTACCCGACCATCCCTTTATGAACTCAGAAGAACCTAGCTGGATCTACAAATGACACAAGAAGAAATGAAACGAAAAACTTGTCATATGATTCACATATAGTAGATAATTAGGAAAAACACTATATTATAATGCATTCTTGAAATAACAAATGAAACAAAAACAACTGACCTCGCTAACAACCACACCGTTATTACCACCGAAGCGACCTGTGGCGCGGCTCTTGCCATCTTGGTCTACGTAAGAAAATGACATTGCATCTAGGACATCACCACTGAAAAAAGTCAAACTTTTTAGGTGCCCAGGTTTTGCCTGAATGTCATGAGAGGAACTTCCTTGATGACCCGATGGCTTCAGCTTGGTTAGAACAGTCTGCATCCGTATGTGTGAGCAAATAATTAATGGAGCGAGTTAGCAACTCTATAGAGCGTGCATGCATCAGGCATGAGAGTAGAAACAGAACAAGGAATAGAAAGGAAATCCAATCTAAAAGATTGAAACAAGCATGCAAACTAATCAAGAACCGATCGAAAATCAAGTCGAATATTCTCATTACCTTCCTGCGGCTGAATCCAGTGAAAGTGAGTTCTTGTGCTTGTCCGCCGTTTATTCCTTGCGGCGCTTTTCTCTCGACGATGCCCGTGGCCATTGCAAACACCCCAGTGCCACCAACTATTGTCCAATCACTATCGTCTCCAACGGACGCACTGGTTACCTGAAGTGTAGATCCCTTCAACCTGCAATGCAGCCACACGTACTCTTAAATTTCATGTACCAGAAGAACCAACCAAGTCATGCGTATCATCGCAATACAGAAACAACAAGTAACCAGACAATCAACCACGAACTCCATATGTAACTCATTGATAGAAAACTAGCTACTAACCAATATAATAAGCGACTATATACACACAGCTAGTATATCAAGAATGAGCAAAACCAACCAAGCTATATCGAGCATACATAAACTATATAATATATTTCGCATACCTTCCATCCTCGAACACCACGATGAATGAGTTGTACCAGTTACCGGCATTCATATGCATGCCCTGCGCCCGAGCAACTAGCTTTGCACCCGGGCCGGCGCCATCATATATCTCCCAGTTGTTAACAGCGGTTTATCCAAAGTGCGTAGCAGCATTTCCATCAACGATTTTTTGTTGGTTTGGGCTTGGTCCGGCGAATAGCCGGTGCATGTACAGCTTGCTGAGGTTAAACTCGGTGTTCACCAGGAGAGAGCCTCGGTAGGGGTTGATCTGGAGGTTGGAAGGATTGGCCATGGGAACTAGTGGTTGTGGGAGAAGAAACACTGGTTTCAACTGTGTCTAGGCTTGCTTCTCTTGTGCTGTGTGAAATACGCAAGGGGCCAAGGAGTATTTATAGGGAGCGAAGGAGTAGATTCATACCCAATTGTCTAGTGTATGCATGTGTACCTACAATAATATATACGTCTCGTGCATCACGAAGGCTAGAGATCAGCGTGGAGCTGTGGGAGCTTATGGCCGGTCATGGCACATGGTGCACGAGTGACGATGTATTACACTAGTTTACACCACTAAACAAGCATGATACTAGTACATGGTGCACTAAGTACAGATCATTCCTATCTCAGATGGTTCACGCACCACATCAGAGTTAATTTACCGGCGATGATTAATATGCCAAGAATCACAGATGGAACAATATGTGGTTGATTCTTCCATTTAGAAGGTAAACCGCTTGGGAACTTTTGGATCATCGAAATGAGAATCGACGTGGATTAATTATGGTCTATGGAGATGAGTTCGCTGCATAACTAGAAGGTAACTCGCTCGGGTACTTTTGGATCACCACAATAAGTTCAGCAGTGCCGCTTTGAGTTATTATTATATATGAAAACTATGTTTTAAATGTCATCATAATATTAAAATTAGTAGAGGATGATTACAACACTCTGATAACAAAATGCAACACCACTGAACTTCACGCAACAATTGCACCGAGATTTGCCCTTTCTGCGCTTAGTGATGGAGTCCAGTCACCAGATATGGGAGAGGTGATGTGTCATGCTATGGTTTGTGGCATGTCTAAGGACTCGTGGTACTGGAAAGATATGTCTCCCATTGTAGCGGGCCGCCGGGGGTTGGTTTAGGCCATGTCGTCGCAAGAAGCGTAGACTTGAGCGTGAATATACGATAATAAGAAGTGCTGGCGAGTTTTGTGGGATTTGGTACTGGTCTGTCCTAGCTAGCATGCCCGTCACAACATCTTCGGATGTTGCAACAATGTTGGGATGTTGTCACTGTTCACATTCACCTCCTTGAGCCGATTTGAACTACCCATCTTCTTTCTCTTTGTTTCTCCCAACACCATGTCATGGTTTACCTTCTGAACCTCTCAGTAGTGTTCTCTTCTCTTGTTTCATCCATCGGTGTCCATCTTGCTTCTGTTAAACTGTGTGTCTCCAGATCCAGGTGGATGACTCCGAGACCTCGAGGGTAGTCTAAGTATATGTACAACAAGGAGAGCGCTCGTACGTTCCCTCAACCAGCAACAGGGATAAAAAAACTCAACAATTGCTGAACAAAGGAGGGGATTGGTCCAAAAAGAAAGGCAATTAGTACAAAAGAAGAGGTGAATAGTGAAGTTGATCTATATCTATATATGCATTTTGATTCTAGAGAGCAGAGAGCAAAATACATGATGTTTTTTATTCGGGGTGTCAGTCTGAGTTTGTATATCTCAACAACCTATAGAGAGGTTCACTATGAACGAAATATGCGGTCACACATGTATAGATGCTAAATGATCTGTCTTCTTCACATCACCAGACAGTAGGGTCAGAAGCACGTTTCGCGTGATATATTAAAAGTCATTATCCTTGTTTGCTTACACATTGAGATTCAAGTTGTATTATTTTATGGTTGCTACTCCTAGATCAGGCCATAACCGGTCGAAGGACTTCATGCAGTAACGTGCATCCAAAAATAAATGTAAGCTGCATAAAATGCACACAAAACACATAAGTTATATATATTTTGGATAAATTTTGGGCGCATTCTTCATGCATGTATTTCAAAACTAAATGTATGTCCAAAATTCTTTTGTTTCTTTCATTCTAGATGGACCAGCTGACGAGCAGCATGCATGACCAGCAGCACAGTTCTCTAGTCGAGGACTACTAGGGGCCAAGAAAAAAGCCTCTGGCCATATAGATAGACGAGAGGCCAGCCAAACCAAGGAGAGAGGTTCATATTATGTTGGAGATCGCGCATCACAAAACAATACGATCCGCGCGGATCTTTTCGTGGGAGATCTCGCTTGGTCAGTCGGCCTGTAGTATAACCATTTTTCCACCTACATGTAGCGCATATTTTTCCGCTGACAAGGGCGCAGGCAGAACTGCAGTACTAATAAGCTTGTAAACTGATTTGGTCGCAAAACAACCTAAGGGTAAACTGAATATGCTAATTTAATGGCAATTTTTTTTTGAACAGGGGCAAATATAATTAAAAGGCCAAATTTGACTGAAGGAGATGTAAGTTGGTTATGAAACTAATCTAACTTTCTTAAGTTCTAACCGAAACTTATTTATTGGATTCTATCTTAACTTCACGTTATGCAATTCTTCAAACATGGGATTATATTTATATATATCCTACGGAGTTCCTCTAATCCATCGAGATAGAGCTATAAGTACTAGCCAAAGCTACTAAGCTGAAAAGAGGATCAGTGAAGTTGATCTAGATCTAGAGTTCATCAATTAGGATATATAAGTATAAACTAAGATCAAAGCACATGCCCATTAACTGGAGTGCCAGCATGTGTTTATCTCTCCACTGCATTAGATAGTTTACAACACACGAGAGATGTTGATACTTTCTGTACCGTTGCCAGAGATAATACAAAATAAGAGATAACTTATTTTCATCATATTCTAGTCACTGGTGGAAAAAAGGGCCTCCGGTCCCGGGCCGCAACTGGCGCTAGTCCCGGTTTTAGGTCCGGGAATGCGAAAACGGGACTAGAGCCCCCCCTCTAGTCCCGGCTCGCTACGGCCCGCGACTGATAACAGCCACGTGGCTGTTTCAGCGCCGCGGGGGGCGAAAACCCTCTAGTCCCGGGCTGTAACACCACCCGCGACTAGAAGGTTTCCTGCCATTTCTCTGCCGCGGCAGAGATTGTGTATTTCCTTTTTTTTGCCATTTCGTTCCTTTTTCGTTTTGTGTTTCACTATAATTCAAACATATATTTCAGTGTACATATTATACGCTACTACATACACACTACACATCGATGCATTTATATAATTAATTGATCCCTTGCAAGCATACATATAATCAATCATATCAAAAGGAAGAAATGTTTTGAAATTACATGGTCATTGATGAATATATATATATATCATATCAGCTACATGAATATGACTAAGGCAAATCGAGTTCCACGTCATCCGCATAATGCTCTCCATGTACATCAAGGACTTCCTTCATCATAAATCCCGCCAGCTCCTCTTGAATTGCTCTTATGCGCTGGTCTGGCTCTAGTTTCTCCCGCAAATCAGAAATATAATGTAAGTCAACTTTTCGCTCACTGGTCAACTCGCGGATGTACTCGCAGACGTAGTATCCACATAAATGAGTTCCCGGTGGCTGCTGTAAACTCTTCACCATTTTATAAGTTAGCTCCTCTTTGAATGGACCTGGTATTTTCTGTTTGAACTGTGTCCAAGACCTGCTCGGCAAAGAAAATGAACAAAGGAGTTATTAGTTACTTGATATCAGGAAATGAATGAAAGAGGACGATATAATGCGATAATGATTGAAATTACTTATGGAGCATTGCTTTTATGTCGCTCCACTGCTCTTGGTCCCAACTTAATGAGTCGTGGACTTCAACTAGGGACTTTTCAACTTTAATGTTTAGCAAGATCCAGTGGAATCTGCGGATGTTTACATAAGCATACATGCATAACTCATCCAGTAAGCAAAAATAAAATATGTACAAGATATAAACACTCACTTGAAGTTGTAAGGAAATAGTATTTCCTTAACAAAATTATGCTCGGTTAAGAACCTACACAGGTCTTCCTCCACGTCCTTGGAGTGATTCTTTAACGTATATTCATTAATGATATATGGGTCAATGAACCCAACATCGTATCTTCTAGCTCTTTTGCATTCAAGCATCTTCATTCTACAGAATATAATAGCATCATACAAAAAGATATATAGTTAGGATAATATATTAAATGCAATGAACGAGCTGAGATACAAACTTAATTATAGAAATAAATAACTTATAGACAGTAGCAACCAATGATAGATTTGTCGAGGGCACGCTGGTTGTATAACTGAAACAATTTGGTCATTTGAGCCTGTATCGAGTATGGTTTGAAGTGATGCTCCTTTCTAACGTCCACCGAAAACCAATCTTTCTGATGTTTTTTTCCTGCTTGCGACATGTACCATTCGTGCAGATTTCGCATATGTGTGGATAGACGCACGAGCTCCTCATTACTGACTAGAGGCTCCCCTTGGACATACTGCCGTACTATCTGACCCACTGGCGTATCTTCATAGCCTAAATATTGACCAAGAGACATATTTGCTTCGTTAGCAAGTGCTTTGGCCTGCGATACAGTGATTCCCATAAGTGCAGCATTATTACGGGCTCTAGGGTCCATTATTTGCATGTCCATATCCATTTTAGCTCTGAAGGCCTTGTCAAGGTCTGAAATGACTTTGAGCGGGGCGACCGATTGATTCTTCTGTGCTCCGAGCTGGGCAACTTGCTTCCCGCTTTTTGCACTTGTGATTTTTTCTTCTTCTGTGCTTGCTTAATAATTTCCCGGTCATAGTCTGATTCCAGATTCATCGATATCTGGGATGGTTGCTCAAGAAAGGACTTAGCCCACTTTTTGGTTTTTTCATTATATACCAGCTTTGGCTCAGGCTTTTTGGGTGCAAAATACGCCTTAACTTGGGCAGCCACATCCGCGTTAGTTTCCTCATCGGTCTTGTCATAAGATCTCTTTGGAAGAGCCGGCGGGATGTCGACTATCTTCGGCGTTTGACCTTTCTTCAATGTGGGCGCGGGGGACCGTCGAACTTCCGTTTCTTCGATGAGGTACTAGTATTGCACGGAGGCGGAGATCGAGTATTGCGCGGAGGCGGAGATCGAGTTGATGTACTCCTGCTGCGGCGATCGTCAGCGGGGCGGGGTGGACTTGGAGGTTGGCGATAATCGGGTTGGGGTGGACTTGGAGGTTGACGATATTCGATGTGGGGTGGACTTGGATTCCTTGGAGTCGGTGGCCTTGGCGCCGAGCCTGGAAACTTGATGTACTTCTTATTCCATAGAATGATGTTGCGCTTGACATCTCCTAGTTTCGTAAGGCCTTCAGGCGTAGCGATTTCAATCTCTAGGTCCACAAAATCCTCCACTATGTCATCCACCATGACACGAGCATAGCCTGGTGGAATCAGAAGTGAATGGTGGAGTGCTCCAGGTAGACAAGGTAAAGCAGTGCCGATCGCCACCTTGAAGGACAGGTTGTTCATTAGCTGATGTAGCTCACATTGTGCCATCTCTCTGACATCATCCACGGGGTAGTGAGGAGCCGGTGCATCATCCAGCAGTGCTTGATCATCAACCCGGACCTCTGTCGAAGACACGCTGCTTCTCCGCTGGCTAGGATCCAATGCATGATCATCAGACCGCGGGTGAGTTGACGATGGTGGCCTTTTTCTAATTTCATGCATGAGGTTCTTCAGATCAGCTAGGTCCTGCTCTACCCTAGAGATCCGGTCTGCCTCCCGGTCCTTCTTTCTTTGACGGCTTCTGTATCTGGTATCGTACTGAGGAAACCCTTTTTTCCACGAGACACCGGCGCCTTTGCCTCGTGTTCGTCCTCCCTTTTCAGGATTCCCTAGGGCGTGTGTCAGCTCATCGTTCTCTCTCTTGGGACGGAACAATCCCAATTGAGCATCGTTCATTGCTTGAATAAGGTCTTGGGAGGGTTTTAGAATTTTATCATGAAATAATGTCTTCCCTGTTTCTGGGTCCAAGGATCCCCCGTGCCCGTACCACCAGTGCTTTGACCTCTCGGGCCATCCATCTGTACCAGGAGTGACGCCTCTAGCCCTCATGTTCTTCTCCATAGTTTCCCACTTAGGGACGACACTCTTGTAGCCACCTGTCCCCATTTTATGATGGTATTTCTTGTTGGCAGCGTTTAACACGTTCTTTGCCGACTTTGCCTTTGCTTTATCAGATTACTTGTACTGTACAAAATTGGGCCACTATTCTCTCAACTTCTCGTTTACTCCTTTGAAGTCTGGAGTTTTCTTTTTCGCGACATATTTCGCGTATAAACTTTTCTTGTGGTTCCGGTACAGATCAGCCATCTTGCTTAGAGCGCACTCCTTGACTTTCGCTCTATTTTCAAGCCCACCCGGCCTTGGGGTAATACCATCTACGTCAAATTCCTCGTACTCTGGAGGTAGTATGAAATGCGCTATGAGCTTCTGCCAAAGGTCATCTTTGGCATCATTGGTGACATAGCTGTTGGATTCTTCACCGATTTTCTTTGACTTATTCCATTCTTGGATGGTGATCGGCAGGTTGTCCCTAACAAGCACCCCGCATTGATTTATAAACATCCTCCGGTGCTTCTCTGGAGCAATCGGTTTACCATCATCATCTATTTCTTCGACGGTGAACCTCTGATTACCATCCAAATTTTTGTTCGGCCCTTGTTTCGTTCGAGCTATCGATTGCTTCGATCCGGTGGGGTAAAAGAAGAAGAGAGAGTGATTAATATATATCTAGATCAGTTAATGAATAGAGGTAACAAGAGACTTTATATATATATATATATATGTACCTCGCCGGATCCTGTCGAGGGGCCATCATTATTGTTGTTATTTGTTTGCCCTTCGTCCATCCGGTCTTCCCCTTGGTACATTAGGTTTTCCTCCTCTAGTCCATTACCGGATGGATTCAGATATGAGGATATCTCTTCCTCGAGCAAAATATCTTCACCGGTATTAATATTAAGAGGAATTTCACCTCTTATCTGTTGGAGATATGCCCTAGAGGCAATAATAAATGTAGTTATTATTATATCTTTGTGTTTATGATAAATGTTTACATTCATGCTATAATAGTATTAACAAGGAAACATTAATACTTGTGTGATTTGTAAACTTAATTTGAAGTCCCTAGTATAGCCTCTATACGTCACTAGCTTGTTGGTTGATATATGATTGTGGTTTCCCTATCATAAACATTGAGATGTTATCAACAACAAGATCATATCGTTAGGAGAATGATATGATGGACATACTCCTATAGATAAGCGTAGCATAAAGATCAAGTCATTTCAATAGTTCAATTGCTATATGCTTTCTGATACATAGTAACCTAATTCCTTCGACCATGAGATCATGCATATCACCTTTACCGGATGGATGCTTTGATGACATCAAACACCACACCGTAACTGGGTGGCTATAAAGGTGGCATTGAGTGTTCAGAAAGTATTGGTTGAGACACATGGATCAAGAGTGGGATTTGTCCATCCATATGACGGATAGATATACTCTGGGCCCTCTCGGTGGAATGTCATCCAATTAGCTTGCAAGCATGTGACTGGCTCACAAGGGATCACATATCACGGGAACGAGAAAAGAGTACTTATCGGTAACGAGGTTGAACTAGGTATGCAGAGATACCGACGATCATAACCTCGGATAAGTAAACTATCGTGACACAAAGGGAAATTGGTATCGTATGTAAGTGGTTCATTCGATCGCAAAGTAATCGTAGAAATATGTGGGAGCCATATGAATTTCCAGATTCCTCTATTGGTTATTGTTCGGAGAAGTGTCTCGATCATGTCCGCATAATTCACGAACCGTAGGGAGACACACTTAAGGATTCGACGTTGTTTGAGTAGTTATGGTATTATGAGAAAGAGACTGAATGTTGTTCGGAGTCTCGGATGGGATCCGGGATATCACGAGGAGATCCGGAATGGTCCGGAGAATAAGATTC
The DNA here is from genome assembly GCA_916181665.1 of Avena sativa. Classification (NCBI taxonomy): domain Eukaryota; kingdom Viridiplantae; phylum Streptophyta; class Magnoliopsida; order Poales; family Poaceae; genus Avena; species Avena sativa. Next base: position 5,945,412 of record OV702289.1, read on the forward strand.
ATATAAGGAAAGTCCCGTTTCGGAGTTTGGGAATGATTCCGGTGTTTTCATCGGGAATGTTCTAGAAGGTTCCGGAATGTCCGGCACTCCGGAGGGGAAGGGTACATGAATGTGTTATATCAAGTTGGTATGATTGCATCATGTACTAAGTGTCATCGCTGTTCGAAATAAAGGGATTAATCAAATCCTAGTTTGAAAAGTCAAACGGCTAGTTTGAAAGTCAAACGGCAAGTTTCGGAAAGAGGAGGAGGAGTGGGAAACCGAGTTGGGGAGGGAATCCCTCCTCCAACCGGCGGCGCACCACCCAAGCCGAGTTGGGGAGGGACTCCCCTCCCTCCCCTTGGCCGGCCGGCCCCTCCACCTATATAAGGAGGGGCAGGGCTCCCTCCTAGAGACACACAAGTACCTCTCCTCAAACCCTAGCTTGGCGCCTACCACCATAGCCGCCGCCGCCCCTCTAGGGTTTTGCCCTAGCCGCCGACTTGGGCTGCCCCTTGCCCTAGCCGCCGGCTCTAGCCTCTCCTCCTTGGTGTGTCTAAACCCTAGATCGCCGAGGAGCTCTCTCATACTCCACCATACTCGCTCCGGCTTAAGGCGAAGCCCTGCGAGATCTCCCCTCTACTTCCGGTACCACGCCGTTGTGCTGCCGGAATCGCGAGGAGAGTGCTACAACCTCCGCTGCCTGTTGGAACAAGGGAGAGGAAGGTCTTCATCGAGTACCGAACGTGTGACCGACTGCGGGAGCGCTGCCGGAACGCAGCGCCGGAAGGATCGTCTACGCAATCTTGAGATCGGGAAGAGTACGACTACATCATCCACGAGAATCTGCTCTCGTTAAACACTTTGGAATCTTCGAGGGTAAGTTATTCCATCGACTCGTTGCTACAATCTAGTAGATAGATCTTGGCTTGTTTGTTTGTATGCGATAGAAATTTTTTGTTTTCCATGCTACGAACCCCTACAGTGGTATCAGAGCCGTGTCTATATGTAGATTTGTTGCACGAGTAGAACACAATGGTCATTGTGGGCGTTGATGCTTTTATTGTCGATTGCTTCTTGTGTACTTTGCATCTTGCGGTATGTTGGGATGAAGCGGCCCGGGCTAACCTTACATGACATCGTTCATGAGACTTGCTCCACGCTTGACATGCAACTTGTATTGCATAAGTGGCTTTGCGGGTGCCTGTTTCTCCTAGCATAGTTAAGATCCAATTTACAACGGGTGATTAACAATACTAGTATCAATGTTGTGGTTCATGTTCGTAAGTTAGAACGACACTTATTGACAGCCCCAAACCACGTAAAATATGCAAAGAAAGTAGAGGCATCTAACTTTGTTTTGCAGGGGTGTGCAGTGATGTGATATGGCTATGATTGTGATTATATTTGATATATGCAATGTTCCTTATTGTAAGTTGGCAACCGGCAGGAGCCATATGGTTGTCTTTAATTTATGTTAAGACCCGCGTATCTATTCAAAGTAGTTGTAATAGTTGAAGCCGGTGGACGACAACCATGGAGAAGCGTCATTGACCTTGATGCAATGACGGTGATGATGGAGATCATGTTCGTGCTTGAAGATGGAGATTGGAAGCACAAAGAAGAAAGGCCATATCATATCACATATTTTGAATTGCATGTGATGTTAATCCTTTATGCATCTTGTATTGCTTAGTAGACGACGGTAGCATTATAAGATGATCCCTCATGCACATGAATTTCAAGTCATAAAGTGTTCACCCTTAGTTAGCACCGTTGCTAAAGCTTGTTGTTTCGAAGCACCACGTGATGATCGGGTGTGTTAGATTCTGCAAGTGTATACAACGTGAGAAAGCCAGATTTGCTCATGCGGAAACTAAGGTTTGATCTTGACGAGCCTAGCATGTACAGACATGGTCTCAGAAAACGGATCACCGAAAGGTAAAGCATGAATCATATAGTAGATATGATGAACATGTTGATTTTTTGCCATTGAAACTATATCAACTCTCGTGATGATCGGTGTTGATGTGGTGGATTTGGTTCGTGTGATCACTAAAACAATGTGAGGGATATTGTTTTGAGTGGGAGTTCACCTAGATTAATTTATTAATTAGAACTCAATTTGTCATAAACTTAGTCTAAAACTATTGCAAATATGTTGTAGATCAATGGCAGCCCCTACCATCAATTTTAATGCGTTCCTAGAGAAAGAAAAGTTGAAAGACAATGGAAGCAACTTCGCGGATTGGTTCCGCAATTTGAGGATTGTCCTCGCAGCTGGTAATTTGACCTATGTGCTGGATGCACCGCTGGGTGACCTGCCTGCAGCTGAAGCTACCGATGAAGTAAAGAATGTTTACCTCGCTCGGAAGAATCAGTACTCCATAGTTCAGTGTGCTATCTTGTATGGTTTAGAACCGGAGCTTCAGAAAAGGTTTGAGAATTCAGACCCATATGATATTGTCGAGGATCTCAAATTGATCTTTGAGACTCATGCGGCAATTGAAAGCTATGAGGCTTCTGAAAAGTTCTTTAACTGCAAGATGGAAGAGGGCAGCTCCGTCAGTGAGCATGTGCTTAAGATGTCTGGGCACGCAAGCAAACTTCAAAGCTTGGGTATAGTGATTCCTAATGCTTTGGGGATTTACCGTGTCCTCTAATCACTGCCACCAAGTTACAAGAACTTTGTGATGAACTACAATATGCAAAACATGAACAAAGAGTTGCCAGAACTCTTTGCCATGCTAAAATCTGCAGAAGTGGAGATAAAGAAAGAGCATCAAGTGTTGTTGGTCAATAAGACCACCAAATTCAAGAAAGGCAAGTCTAAGCGAAAGGGACACTTCAAGAAGGGTAGTATGAAAGTTACTACGCCGACGAAGAAGACCAAGGCTGGACCTAAGCCTGAAACTGAGTGCTTTTACTGCAAGGGAGAAGGTCACTGGAAGCGGAATTGCCCAAAGTACTTAGCGGATTTGAAGAACGCCAACATCAAGAAGAAAGGTATATCTGATATACATGTTATTGATGTGTATCTCACTAGTACTCGTAGTAGTGCCTGGGTATTTGATACTGGTTCGGTTGCTCATATTTGTAACTCGAAATAGGTGCTGCAGAATAAACGGAAGCTAGCGAAGAACGAGGTGACGATGCGCGTGGGAAACGGATCAAAGGTTGATGTGATCGCGGTCGGCACGCTACCCCTTCATCTACCATCGGGATTAGTTTTATACTTAAATAATTGTTATTTGGTGCCTGCGTTAAGCATGAACATTATATCGGGATCTTGTTTATTGCGAGACGTTTACTTGTTTAAATCCGAGAATAATGGTTGTTCGATTTATATGAGTAATATGTTGTATGCACATGCACCTTTGATAGATGGTCTATTCTTATTGAATCTCGATAGTGGAAATACACATATCAACAACATTGAGGCTAAACGTTTGAAATCGAGCGATAACTCGACCTATATGCGGCACTGTCGTCTTGGTCACATTGGAGTGAAGCGTATGAAGAAACTCCATTCCGATGGACTTCTTGAATCACTTGAAAGATGCGAAGCATGTCTGATGGGTAAAATGACCAAAACTCCATTTTCTGGTATGATGGAGCGAGCTAAGGACTTATTGGAAATCATACATACCGATGTGTGTGGTCCAATGAGTGTAGCATCGCGCGGTGGTTATCGTTATGTTCTTACCTTCACGGATGACTTGAGTAGATATGGGTATATCTATTTCATGAAACATAAGTCCGAAACATTCGAGAAGTTTAAGGAATTTTAAAGTGAGGTAGAGAATCAACGTAACAAGAAGATTAAATTTCTACGTTCTGATCGTGGAGGTGAATATCTAAGTTGCGAGTTTGGCGAGCATTTAAAGAAATGCGGAATACTTTCACAATTGACACCGCCGGGAACACCACAGCGTAATGGTGTGTCCGAACGTCGTAATCGAACTCTCTTAGATATGGTTCGTTCTATGATGTCACTTATAGATTTACCGCTATCATTTTGGGGTTATGCATTAGAAACAGCCGCATTCACTTTAAATAGGGCACCATCTAAATCCGTTGAAACAACACCATATGAATTATGGTTTGGGAAGAAACCTAAATTGTCGTTCCTTAAAAGTTTGGGGTTGCGAAGCCTATGTAAAGAAGTTACAGCCGGACAAGCTTGAACCCAAAGCGGAAAAATGCGTCTTCATAGGATACCCGAAGGAAACTATTGGGTATACCTTCTATCATAGATCCGAAGGCAAAATCTTCGTTGCCAAGAATGGATCCTTTCTAGAGAAGGAATTTCTCTCGAAAGAAGTGACTGGAAGGAAAGTAGAACTCGACGAGGTTGTCGAACCTTCTCTCAAAATTGCGAGTAGCGCAGCACCGGAAGAAGTTCCAGTGGTGCCTGCACCAATTAGAGAGGAAGCTAATGATGATGATCATGAAACTTCGGTTGAAGTTGCTACAGAGCCTCGCAGGTCAACGAGAACTCGTACCACTCCAGATTGGTATGATTCCATTATGAGTGTCATGTTGGTGGATAACACCGATGATCCCGAGACATATGAGGAAGCGATGATGAGCCCAGATTCCAACAAATGGCAAGAAGCCATGAAATCCGAGATTGGATCCATGTATGAAAACCAAGTATGGACTTTGGTGGACTTACCGGATGGCCGGAAGGCTGTCGAGAACAAATGGATTTTCAAGAAGAAAACAGATGCTGATGGTAACGTTACTGTCTATAAAGCTCGACTTGTCGCAAAAGGGTTTCGACAAATTCAAGGAGTTGACTATGATGAGACTTTCTCACCAGTAGCGAAGCTAAAGTCTGTGAGGATTTTGTTAGCAATCGCTGCATATTATGATTATGAGATATGGCAGATGGATGTCAAAACAGCATTCCTCAATGGAGACATTGATGAAGAGTTGTATATGATGCAACCCAAAGGTTTTGTCGATCCTAAGGATGCTAACAAGGTATGCAAACTTCAACGGTCCATCTATGGATTGAAGCAAGCATCCCGAAGTTGGAATCAACGTTTTGATAAGGTAATCAAAAGTTTTGGTTTTATACAAACTTATGGAGAAGCTTGTATTTACAAGAAAGTGAGTGGGAGCTCTATAGCATTCTTAATACTATATGTAGATGACATATTGTTGATTGGGAATGATGTAGACCTTCTAAATAGTGTCAAGGAACATTTGAATAATAGTTTTTCAATGAAGGATATTGGCGAAGCAGCTTACATATTAGGCATAAAGATTTATAGAGATAGATCGAAACGCCAAATATCATTGTCACAAAGTACATATTTGGACAAAGTTCTAAAGAGGTTTGGAATGGAAGATAGCAAGAAAGGGTTCTTGCCCATGTTGCCCAATACGACCTTGAGTAAAACTCAAAGTCCGACATCGGCAGAAGATAGAGAAAGGATGAGTAAAACTCCCTATGCCTCAGCCATAGGATCTCTGATGTATGCCATGCTATGTACAAGACCCGACATTGCATATGCTGTTAGTTTAACTAGCAGATATCAAAGTGATCCAGGAGTGGATCATTGGACAGCGGTCAAAAACATCCTTATGTACTTGAGAAGAACTAAGGATATGGTTCTTTCTTATGGAGGTGATGAACAGCTCGTTGTTAATGGTTACACCGATGCTAGTTGGAACACCGATCCGGGTGATTCTAAATCACAATCTGGATACGTATTTATTTTGAATGGTGCAACAGTTAGCTGGAGGAGTGCAAAGCAAAGCGTTGTGGCGAGATCTTCAACTGAATCGGAATACATGGCTGCTTCGGAGGCTTCACAAGAAGCGATATGGATGAAAGAGTTCATTATAGAGCTGGGTGTGGTTCCTAGTGCGCTGGACCCAATGTCTATCTACTGTGATAACATGGGCGCCATAGCCAATGCGCAAGAACCAAGGTCACACAAGAAGCTGAAGCACATCAAGCTGCGTTTTCACGCTATTCGAGAACATATCCAAGATGGGGATATAAAGATTTGCAAAGTACACACAGATCTGAATGTGGCGGATCCGTTGACTAAACCTCTCCCGAGGGCAAAACATGACCAACACCAAACTGCCATGGGTGTTCGGTATATTACCATGTAATCTAGATTAGATGACTCTAGTGCAAGTGGGAGACTGTTGGAGATATGCCCAAGAGGCAATAATAAATGTAGTTATTATTATATCTTTGTGTTTATGATAAATGTTTACATTCATGCTATAATAGTATTAACAAGGAAACATTAATACTTGTGTGATTTGTAAACTTAATTTGAAGTCCCTAGTATAGCCTCTATACATCACTAGCTTGTTGGTTGATATATGATTGTGGTTTCCCTATCATGAACATTGAGATGTTATCAACAACAAGATCATATCGTTAGGAGAATGATATGATGGACATACTCCTATAGATAAGCGTAGCATAAAGATCAAGTCATTTCAATAGTTCAATTGCTATATGCTTTCTGATACATAGTAACCTAATTCCTTCGACCATGAGATCATGCATATCACCTTTACCGGATGGATGCTTTGATGACATCAAACACCACACCGTAACTGGGTGGCTATAAAGGTGGCATTGAGTGTTCAAAAATTATTGGTTGAGACACATGGATCAAGAGTGGGATTTGTCCATCCATATGACGGATAGATATACTCTGGGCCCTCTCGGTGGAATGTCATCCAATTAGCTTGCAAGCATGTGACTGGCTCACAAGGGATCACATATCACGGGAATGAGAAAAGACTACTTATCGGTAACGAGGTTGAACTAGGTATGCAGAGATACCGACGGTCATAACCTCGGATAAGTAAACTATCGTGAGACAAAGGGAAATTGGTATTGTATGTAAGTGGTTCATTCGATCGCAAAATAATCGTAGAAATATGTGGGAGCCATATGAATTTCTAGATTCCTCTATTGGTTATTGTTCGGAGAAGTGTCTCGATCATGTCCGCATAATTCACGAACCGTAGGGAGACACACTTAAGGATTCGACGTTGTTTGAGTAGTTATGGTATTATGAGAAAGAGACCGAATGTTGTTCGGAGTCTCGGATGGGATCCGGGATATCACGAGGAGATCCGGAATGGTCCGGAGAATAAGATTCATATAAGGAAAGTCCCGTTTCGGAGTTCGGGAATGATTCCGGTGTTTTCATCGGGAATGTTCTAGAAGGTTCCGAAATGTCCGGCACTCCGGAGGGGAAGGGTACATGAATGTGTTATATCAAGTTGGTATGATTGCATCATGTACTAAGTGTCATCGCTGTTCGAAATAAAGGGATTAATCAAATCCTAGTTTGAAAAGTCAAACGGCTAGTTTGAAAGTCAAACGGCAAGTTTCGGAAAGAGGAGGAGGAGTGGGAAACCGAGTTGGGGAGGGAATCCCTCCTCCAACCGGCGGCGCACCACCCAAGCCGAGTTGGGGAGGGACTCCCCTCCCTCCCCTTGGCCGGCCGGCCCCTCCACCTATATAAGGAGGGGCAGGGCTCCCTCCTAGAGACACACAAGTACCTCTCCTCAAACCCTAGCTTGGCGCCTACCACCATAGCCGCCGCCGCCCCTCTAGGGTTTTGCCCTAGCCGCCGACTTAGGCTGCCCCTTGCCCTAGCCGCCGGCTCTAGCCTCTCCTCCTTGGTGTGTCTAAACTCTAGATCGCCGAGGAGCTCTCTCATACTCCACCATACTCGCTCCGGCTTAAGGCGAAGCCCTGCGAGATCTCCCCTCTACTTCTGGTACCACGCCGTTGTGCTGCCGGAATCGCGAGGAGAGTGCTACAACCTCCGCTGCCTGCTGGAACAAGGGAGAGGAAGGTCTTCATCGAGTACCGAACGTGTGACCGACTGCGGGAGCGCTGCCGGAACGCAGCGCCGGAAGGATCGTCTACGCGATCTTGAGATCGGGAAGAGTACGACTACATCATCCACGAGAATCTGCTCTCGTTAAACACTTTGGAATCTTCGAGGGTAAGTTATTCCATCGACTCGTTGCTACAATCTAGTAGATAGATCTTGGCTTGTTTGTTTGTATGCGATAGAAATTTTTTGTTTTCCATGCTACGAACCCCTACATTATCATGCCCTGAAGAAAACCTTCACCGATGCGACCAGGATCTTCGGATGGATCCATGACTTAATTAACTATAACAAAAGAAGAGGTAAACCGGTTAGAAAAAACAATAACCCTAATAATTAAAACAAAAAAACAATAACCCTAATAACACAAATTAATAACCCTAATAATTATATAATTAATAACCCTAATACCACTAATTAATAATCCTAAAAAAACTAAAAACAATTATATATTCCTAAAAACAACTATAAACAATTAATATTCCTAATATTCTTAAAAAACAATTATATAAACAATTATATATTCTTAAAAAACAATTATATAAACAATTATATATTCGTAAAAAACAACTAAAAACAATTATATAAACAATTATATATTCGTAAAAAATTATATAAACAATTATATATTCCTAAAAACAATTATATAAACAATTATATATTCCTAAAAACAACTAAAAACAATTAATATTCCTAATAAACCTAATAAACAATTATATATTCTTAAAAAACAATTATATATTCCTAAAAAAACAACTAAAAACAATTATATATTCGTAAAAAATTATATAAATAATTATATATTCCTAAAAACAACTAAAAACAATTATATATTCCTAAAAAAGAAACTAAAAACAATTATATAAACAATTATATATTCCTAAAAAAGAAACTAAAAACAATTATATAAACAATTATATAGTCCTAAAAACAACGAAAAACAATTATATAAACATATGTATATTCTAAAAAAAGAAACTAGAAACAATTATATATTCCTAAAAAAAGAAACTAAATGCTAAGATACTAAAAATGCTAAGATACTAAAAAAAGAAACTAAAAATTCCTAAAAACGCACGTCGAGGTGGTAGCGTTGCGGGCGGCGGGACGGCGCGTGGCGGCAAGGCGAGGCGGCGGCGCGCGTTGCGGGGCGGGGGGACGGCGCGCGGCTGCGGGGCGACACGTACGGCACGGCGGGACGACGCGTGGCGGCACGGCGGGGCGGCCGGAGACGAGGGCGGCGGCGTGGTGGAATCCGGCAGCACCTCCCCTGCGTCGATCGAGCTCTCGCCGTCGTCTGCGTCTCCTCGTCGATTTCGCCAAGTGCTGGGTGGGGGAGGCCAGGGGCGGGTGCAGGTTACTTATACCCCCACCCCTTTACTCCCGGGCTAAGCCACGGGACGGGACTAAATAGTCTTTAGTCGCGGGCCGTGGTTTAACCCGCGACTAAAGACCCCCCTTTAGTCACGGGTTAAGCCACGGCCCGCGACTAAAGGGTTTTTCGGCCGCTTCGTTTTCGCGCGCGCAGCCACCCTTTAGTCGCGGGTTAAGCCACGACCCGCGACTAATTGTTTTTTTGTAAATTTTCTTTTTTAATTCAAAACAAATATAAAAACTTTGGAAAATCATATCTTTTATTGTAATAATCCAAATAAAACAAACAGTAAGTCTATTATTATCAGAAAAATATAAAGAATCTTAATTTTGCACACTTGCACCATATACATGTATTGACTTTTTCTAATAGGACAAGCTACTAGTAGTGTTTTTGCATCCCATGTACATGTGAGCAAAACCAACAATCAAGTAGCATGGTGAGTACACCGGCGTGGTTTTTAAGGAAATTCCTCTTGGAAGCATGAATAGAACCGATGTGAACACCGATTTAGCAAGTGGTGTTGAGAGTTGATAGCTCCAGCTAAGTTCAGTAGTTCATCATGGAATTCCTAACCTAACAACACATGTGAATAGTCCATCTTTAAATACATCTTATGATTATAAAGATATTACCAATACATGTAAGTCAGGCAACAACATCAGGTTCTAGACATTTGATCCTGCCGACAAAAAGATGCAAGTTGCAGCTGAGAATAGCAGATCATTCTTATGCAGGATTACTCTCAGATCTATTTTTATTTAATCTACTGAACATGTTATCTGTCACTCTACTAGTTTATTCCACAAAATTTCTCACTTAGGCCGTGACTTGCTTTCAGGTTAATTGTGGAAATGAATGAAGATGGAGGGGGTCAAAGCATTAGTTCTACCTAGATGAATGGCAGGATTTTTATGATTTCCATGTTCATGATCTTTCCTGATGTATCTGCAAATTGTTTATATGGATATTTGAATCAGTTCTGAGTTTCATTTGGCATTAATGAATTTATTGTTTGCTCTATTAGTTTTATCTTCACGGGGTTATAACGGTCTTTCCTTGTACTATCACTGGTGCATGAACCAAGTATGAAGGGGGCAAATCAGTTTTTTCAATTAAATTTCCAAATAAAAATAGATTATCTTAGCACGTATCAAATGAGAGACGTTATATCCAAATACAAGTAAAATAGTCGTATGTACATACTGCAGATAAGTACCGATGTAATGTTAAGCGTAATGTGTATGGCCTCACGTATACACATGAATAAAGCATCTCGATATACCGTGCACACGAATAAAACATCTCAAAAATATATAGAGACGCAAACTTGGCGTGTCTGTTAAAATGTCTTCACACGTGTAGACATGCTTTTGAGCGTCTGTATAGAGCGTCTTTATGTACTTAGACACGCTTAGCAAACGCCATTATGTTACTTAAGACGGTGCATAAGAAGACGCTCCAATGACGCTTTACAAAAGCGGCTATACAACCCTCTAAAGATGAAATGTCATGTCTATAGCCTCCAATGTTACCGTCCCATGTTGTAGTGATGTCCTAATAAGGACGTCTAGCCAAAGTATTTTTTTGACAAAGAGTATATAGTAATATTATGGAGATACCAATTACACTTAGTCTCTGCAACAACGCATTGGTCTAGTGGCATTACGGATGCACATAGTCAAAACAAGAAAGAAGAAATACAAATAGAAAAGTCCCGCTACAGAGATTTATTCCTTAAAACATCCGTACTGATACTACCAAGACGGCACCATAAGTCCAACTTCTCCAAAAGCGACGTCTTCAAGAAGAGAAACAGTGCACAAACACTGTCGTCGCTCGATCATAGATCATCGGTTTTCACCCTAAAAAAAATTTCTCGCTCTCCAAACAATGTATAGTCAAAAATATATACCATTTCTATCAAAAATCTTTTCATTTGCGAAACTAGTTTGTACTTACTTAGGTTTATCGATTGAGTCAAGAAGTGCATGTTGGACGAGAGCTCAGATATGAACAATGACAAGAGCTCTGGTACCTTCTCTCGTGGAGCAACAAAAAAACAAACTCAACAAATGCTGAACTAAATATACTATACAAAGAAAATGATGCGGTCAGTGAAGCTACTTTTTTTTTTATCTGTACCACAGTCAGAGTTTAAAGATCACCGAAAGACACTTCACGTGTATAGATGCCAGATGATCTGCACACAAGTTATATCCATGTTTACTTAATCCTTGAGATTGGCATGTCTAGATGCGACCATATTTGTCAAGAGTAGTTATATGCTCACATCAATAAACCGAGCATATGGAAAGCAATTACAAAATGGACAGCGTGACATGACGTAGACTGGAAACCATACCTAAAGTTCCCGTAGACCGGAAATGTGAGAGTAGCGTGTTCGACATGATTTCTCTTACATGATCTACACTATTAGTTCACTTGAAATGTACAATTGTCAACTACATCCGCATGCACGAGCTGGCGACCATATTTGTCAATTTGAATAGTTATATGCTTACATCAATAATTAAGCGAGCTTCTGGGAAGAAAATACAAAATGGACAGCATGACATGACGTCGGTGCAGATTGATGGAGAGTGAAAATGAACATCCATCCGAAGACACAGTTAGTTTTGAGTACATTCCCTTGACAACAATCATGGAGAACTTCATTTTTATTGAAACCATTGGGGATGACAACAAAGCACTTGCACTACAAGGACAACATAACTGGCGGAGGGAGGACCCTAACCATCTTATTTTGAAAGCAAACCGAGGAAATTAAAAATATGTTGGTTAAGAGCAAAAGCATCGTCCATGATTCTCCGTTACTCTTTAAGAGATCGTGTAAGCACCAATGGAATTCATAAATTTGTTTGAACTCGCAAAGAAGCCTTCAACACTGCTGCCTTCTGGCACGAAAGCTTCGAATGGGGTGCCACCAAATGTTCCGAAAGGTCCATAGGTTGTTACGTTGGTGACCAACTTGAATGATGATATAACATTGTCCACGTTCCCATATCGAGCCACTATTGTACCCGACCATCCCTTTATGAACTCAGAAGAACCTAGCTGGATCTACAAATGACACAAGAAGAAATGAAACGAAAAACTTGTCATATGATTCACATATAGTAGATAATTAGGAAAAACACTATATTATAATGCATTCTTGAAATAACAAATGAAACAAAAACAACTGACCTCGCTAACAACCGCACCGTTATTACCACCGAAGCGACCTGTGGCGCGGCTCTTGCCATCTTGGTCTACGTAAGAAAATGACATTGCATCTAGGACATCACCACTGAAAAAAGTCAAACTTTTTAGGTGCCCAGGTTTTGCCTGAATGTCATGAGAGGAACTTCCTTGATGACCCGATGGCTTCAGCTTGGTTAGAACAGTCTGCATGTATCCGTATGTGTAAGCAATTAATTAATGAAGCGAGTTAGCAACGTGCATGCATCAGGCATAAGAGTAGAAACAGAACAAGGAATAGAAAGGAAATTCAATCTTAAAGAGGGAGACAAGCATGCAAACTAATCAAGAACCGATCGAAAATCAAGTCAAATATTCTCATTACCTTCCTGCGGCTGAATCCAGTGAAAGTGAGTTCTTGTGCTTGTCCGCCGTTTATTCCTTGCGGCGCTTTTCTCTCGACGACGCCCGTGGCCATTGCAAACACCCTAGTCCCACCAACTATTGCCCAATCACTATCGTCTCCAACGGACGCACCGGTTACCTAAAGTGTAGATCCCTTCAACCTGCAATGCAACCACACGTACTCTTAAATTTCATGTACCAGAAGAACCAACCAAGTCATTCGTATCATCGCAATACAGAAACAACAAGTAACCAGACAATCAACCATGAACTCCATATGTAACTCATTGACAGAAAACTAGCTACTAACCAATATAAGCGACTATATACACACAATATATCAAGAATGAGCAAGCTATATCCAGCATACATAAAGTATATAATATGTTTCGCATACCTTCCATCCTCGAACACCACGATGAATGAGTTGTACCAGTTACCAACATTCATATGTATGCCCTGTGCCCGAGCAACTAGCTTTGCACCCGGGCCGGCGCCATCATATATCTCCCAGTTGTTAACAGCGGTTTCACCAAAGTGAGTAGCAGCATTTCCATCAACGATTTTTTGTTGGTTTGGGCTTGGTCCGGCGAATAGCCGGTGCATGTACAGCTTGCTAAGGTTAAACTCGGTGTTCACCAGGAGAGAGCCTCGGTAGGGGTTGATCTGGAGGTTGGAAGGATTGGCCATGGGAACTAGCTAGTGGTAGTGGGAGAAGAAACACTGGTTTGAAATGTGTCTAGGCTAGCTAGCTTGACTATGCTTCTCTTGTGCTGTGTGAAATACGCAAGGGGAAAGGGGTATTTATAGGGAGCGAAGGAGTAGATTCATACCCAATTGTCTAGTGTATGTCTGTGTACCTACAATATTATATACGTCTCGTGCATCACGAAGGCTAGAGATCAGCGTGCAGCCGTGAGAGCTTATGGCCGGTCATGGCACATGGTGCACGAGTGACGATGTATTATTGAAAGGAAGACATGCAAATAAGATCACACCAGTTTGCACCACTAAACCGCTCTTCAAAAAATCGCACTAGTTAGCTAGGTAAACAAGCTTGATGCTAGTACATGGCGCACTAAGTACATATCGAATTCCTATCTCAGATGTTCACACACGGCATCATCAGAGATGGTATTCTGGGCCGTTTGAGTTAACTTATCTATGTTGATTAATATGCTAAGCATCACACATGGAACAATATGTGGTTGATTCTTCCATTTAGAAAGGTAACCCCTTGGAAAATTTTGGATCACCTAAATGAGAATCGTCGTGGATTATGGAGAGGAGTTCGTTGAATAACTAGAAGGTAACTCGCTCGGGCACTTTTGGATCACCACAATAAGTTCAGCAGTGCCCCATAACTCGCCAGCACTTTGAGTTATTATTATATATGGAAGCTATGTTTTAAATGTCATCATAATCTTAATATTAGTAGAGGATGATTACAACACTCTGATAACAAAATGCAACACCACTGAACTTCACGCAACAATTGCACTGAGATTTGCCCTTTCCGCCGCTTAGTGATGGAGTCCAGTCACCAGATCTGGGAGAGGTGATGTGTCATGCTATGGTTGGTGGCATGTCTAAGGACTCGTGGCACTGGCAAGATATGTCTCCCATTGTAGCGGGCCGCCGGGGGTTGGTTTAGGCCATGTCGTCGCAAGAAGCGTACACTTGAGCGTGAATACGATAATAAGAAGTGCTGGCGAGTTTTGCGGGATTTGGTACTGGTCTGTCCTAGCTAGCATATGGTCGTCACAACATCTTCGGATGTCGCAACAATGTTGGGATGTTGTCACTGCCCACATTCACCTCCTTGAGCCGATTTGAACTACCCATCTTCTTTCTCTTTGTTTCTCCCAACACCACGTCATGGTGGTTTACCTTCTGAACCCCTCAGCAGTGTTCTCTTCTCTTGTTTCATCCATTGGTGTCCATCTTGCTTGTGTTAATCTGTGTGTCTCCTGATCCAGGTGGATGACTCCGAGACCTCAAAGAGTAGTCTAAGTATATGTACAACAAGGAGAGCGCTCGTACGTTCCCTCAACCAGCAACAGAGATAAAAAAACTCAACAATTGCTGAACAAAAGAGGGGATTAGTCCAAAAAGAGAGGCAATTAGTACAAAAGAAGAGGCGAATAGTGAAGTTGATCTATATCTATATATGCATCTTGATTCTAGAGAGTAGAGAGCAAAATGTGTTTTTTAATAAGGGTGTCGGCCTGAGTTTGTATATCTCAACAACCTATAGAGAGGTCACTATGAACGAAATATGCGGTCACACACATGTATAGATGCTAAATGATCTGTCTTCTTCACATCACCAGACAGTAGGGTCAGAAGCACATTTTGTTTTGCGTGATATATTAAAAATCATTATCCTTGTTTGCTTACACATTGAGATTCAAGTTGTATTATTTTATGGTTGCTACTCCTAGATCAGGCCATAACCGGTCGAAGGACTTCATGCAGTAACGTGCATCCAAAAATAAATGTAAGCTGCATAAAATGCACACAGAACACATAAGTTATATACTTGGGATAAATGATGGGCGAATTCTTCGTGCATGTATTTCAAAACTAAATGTATGTCCAAAATCCTTTTGTTTCTTTCATTCTAGATGGACCAGACGAGCAGCATGCATGACCAGCGGCATACTTCTCTAGTCGAGGACTACTAGGGGCCAAGGAAAAAAGCCTACTAGCAGCATGCATGACCAGCATGCATGACCAGCAGCATACTTCTCTAGTCGATGACCACCTACATGTAGCAGGCACAGGCAGAACTGCAGTACTAATAAGCTTGTAAACTAAAAATGCTAATTTTATGACAAACATTATTTTTTTGAACAGGGGCAAATATAATTAAAAGGCTAAATTTGACTGAAGGAGATGTAAGTTGGTTATGAAATTAATCTAACTTTCTTAATTTCTAACCGAAACTTATTTATTGGATTCTATCTTAACTTCACGTTATGCAATTCTTCAAACCTGGGATTATATTTATATATATATCCTACGGAGTTCCTCTACTCCATCGAGATAGTGCTATATGCACTAGCCAAAGCTTCTAAACTGAAAAGAGGATCAGTGAAGTTGATCTAGATCTAGAGTTCATCAATTAGGATATATTAGTATAAATTAAGATCAAAGCACGTGCCCATTAACTGGAGTGCCAGCATGTGTTTATCTCTCCACTGCATTAGATAGTTTACAACACACGAGAGATGCTTATGCTTTCTGTACCGTTGCCAGGGATAATACAAAATAAGAGATAACTTATTCACAATATATTCTAGTGATAATCATCTCCCAATGATGTTGAAGGTTAGACCACACTAACCACCCTACATGTTGTAAGGAGGTCAGGCCGAAAGTAGGTAACATTGCTTCCGATAATCTCTTCAAATGTGCAAAACTAGTTTCTATTCACTTAGATTTCTCAATTGAGTCTAGTTGGACTCAGCTCAGTTTGAATTATTAGATCTGGATAGTTTACAACACACGAGAGATACCGATGCTTTCTCTACCGTTGCCAGAGATAATTTATTTTTACAATATGTATTCTTACAAGTATCTCCAAAATGAAGTTGAAGATAAAGAGATGACTGTCAATCCCATGCACTAACCACCCTACATGTCCTAATGAGCTCTGGCCGAAGTACTTACCATTTCTATAAAAAATCTCCTCAAATTTGCGAAAACTAGTTTCTACTTATTTAGGTTTTTCGATTGAGTATTATAAAAAAAGGTTTATCGATTGAGTCAAAAAGTGTATGTTAGCCCGGTTAAAATTGTTAACTTTGTAATTTATATGCCCAGTGGCAAGAGCTGTACCTTCTCTCGTGGAGCAACACAAAAACAAACTCAACAACCGCTGAACTAAATATGCTATACGGCGAAAACGATGCGGTCACTGAATCTATTTCTTTATCCGGAGTACTAGTCTGAGTCTGAAGATCTCTCAACAGCACGCGGAAACATAACTGCGGAAAGATAACTGAAAGATACTTTCATACTTCACGTGTATAGGTTCCAAATGATCTGGCCACAAGCAGGATCCAAATCACAGTGTACGAGATAAATTAGAATTATTATCCTTGTTTACTTACCCCGTGAAATAGACGTAATATTGCTACGCAGTTGCTACTTCTCTTGATAAGGTCAAATGGTGCATCAAAAAGGAAAAAAACTAACAGCCAGTTATATCGTATGGTGAATAAATATACATACAATGCACACAAATCACAGGGGTAACATACTTAGGACATGATGGGCTCGGGTTCACTTGCACTCCATGTGTGTAATGCAAGCTTCTCATAATTTATAGCGCATGGAAAATGTAACTAATATAGTCTGAAATTATAACTGAAGTTCAAATGTACTCACCATTATTTTACCACAAACTACTTGATGAAAAAACACTCGCATTAGGCATGATTTTAAATCACAAGCCAAAACAGACAATTAAAAAACTATTATGAGGGGTTAATTCTGAATTAATTACATCGTAAGTGTGAGGGTTAGTGAGCCTAGCTCAACTGGTTGGGGGAGTGGAGGTACAAACCCAACACATGGGTTCAAATGCTAACGGAGGCGAATTTATGTTCCTATTTATTCTTGAGGGCCAAGTTCTCCTAATACTCATGCAGTTTTTCCCTAGCACCAGGCTTGGTACTTTATCAAGATCAAAAATCCTGGTACTCATGCTTAAATGACTATGTGCATCCCTAGTTGGTGTAGAGTCCATGGAAGTAAAATTCTCCCTCAATTTTTGAAAGGATAACGAAAAAAGGGCTTCTCCCCCGGGCCGTTCGCACAAGGCGACTCTAGGCGTCCTCCTCCAAACCCTAGAAGGCCGTCGCCCCGCTCTCTTCCTCTAGCCATTGTTGCCGCTGATCGACGATGGCAGCCACGTCTTGGTCACGAAAGGGGACGAGCGGTTTGCATAGCCTCCGTCGATCTCCTTCGCGAAGGGGATCTCTAGGTTTGGCCATGGGCTCGAAAGGGCCAAAGGCTGACCGCTCGTTCCGCTCGCCGGAAGCCGGCCAATGGTGTTGGGACTAGTGGATCGACCCGAATAATGGTGGTTGCCCTAGGGTTCCTTCCGTGCAAAGGATGAAGATCTGTTGGCTGCATGTCTCCATAGATTTGGCTATAGTGGTGTGTTTCGAAAGGCTCAGCCGGCGAACTCTACTGGGACATTCATGCCAGGAGATTGTTGGATCGAGTGAGATTCGGCCATACGCACCCATGTTTTATTCTGGACATTTGGTTTCAGAGGAAGCGCTTCGAAGCTCTGTAGGTGTTAATATCATGCAGCACGTTCCCATTCCATGGTGCTGGCGAAGAATATCATGGAAGCCGAGATCTGAGAACTAGCAATGGTGTTTCGAATCTTTGTGGCGGTGAGGAATTGGCTTGGTGATTCATGACTTGGAGCAGCGACATGCAAGTGGGGGCGGCTGCACATGAGAAATCCAAAGTCTTACCTTTTAGAGTGAAAATCCAAGATCTGGCCTTAATTGTTTGTGTCTGGCAGGCCTCGTTGAAGGCATTGTTTTGAGAGCGAGAACTTTTTTAGGGTCTATGATCGGGTGATAAC
This sequence comes from Avena sativa, assembly GCA_916181665.1. Classification (NCBI taxonomy): domain Eukaryota; kingdom Viridiplantae; phylum Streptophyta; class Magnoliopsida; order Poales; family Poaceae; genus Avena; species Avena sativa. Next base: position 5,963,881 of record OV702289.1, read on the forward strand.
GGTGTTTGTGCATATGTTTCCTTCTTGGAGGTGTCGCAAGCTGGACTTCCGGCGTTGTCTTGGTGGTGTTAGTACTACTATTTTAAGGAATGGATCACTATAACGAGACTTTTCTTTTTTTGTAGTTTTTCTTTCTTTTTTAGTTGTGTGCATTCGTAATGGAGCTAGGGCAACGCGTTGTTGTAGAGGCTGGGTGTAATTTGTATCTTCGTGATATTAATAAATAATTTTTTATCAAAACAAAAAGTGTGAGAGTTAGTTCTAACTTTCTAGGATCAAACTAAGATCGTAAGTAGCTAATGAAAGATTTATAGAGGGCTCAGATTAATAATGACATTCGACCAAAGTTCTCAATTTGTAACAAGAAAAGGATACAATGATTTCAAGCCATCACCTTTTGTGACCTTGGAGTATAATTTTTCATATGTATTATAATCATCTATTTCCTAGAGAGTTCATCTACAACATGGGGTTGAGCTATAAGCACTTGCCAGGAGTTCTAAATTGAAAAGAGGCCGGGTCAGCCAAGTTGATATAGATCTAGAGTTCACTAATTAGGAGATAATATCAAAGCACATGGTATTTTACTGGGGGTACCAACACTGATCTAAGTACTGTTTAACTGGAATAGGTAACAACACCCGAGAGATGCTATTCACATGAAAAAAATTGCCAGAGATGTTGATGCTTCACGTATACCAAGTCACCGACAATGTTGTCTGGATTACGTATATGCGCATTAATAGGTGAGGCATGTATTGCTCACCTAGATTTCAACAGATTGGTACATACTTTTGTAAATATATGAGGGCACAAAACAAAACAATTACATTTGTAATGAAGGAGTGAGGCGAATTTAGTCGATTTGTAGTGAAGGAGTGCCATAGTAGGTCAGGACTGGGCCTTTTTTAATCTTGGGTGCTTTTAATTTATTTTTAGTTTTTGTAACTGATCCGACATATAATGAGCTTAGAGCAAAGTGAACGCATTGTATACTAAATCATGAATTTTTGGCTCCTCAAGTTCAAACAATATAAGAGTACTGTACTTACCAACTGAGCCTGACGCCTTTACATGCAGAATGTGGTGGGAAGAGAATGTCGATTATGAGAAGTTTCCCCACACGGCGAACTTGAGGCGATGCAGCCGGTTCAATGTCGATTTGCTGATCGGACTTGCAGATGGAGATACACATACCCGCCAAAGACTGATCCCTTGTGCACGGTAAAAACGGTTGTATCAAGAGCAACATATCCTCCCGCACCCGCGCGGCGGCCTCCCCTTCCCGCCGAGCCCTCCTCCCGTGGTCTCTCCTCCCCGCCGTCGTCGTCCGGATCGTCACCAGGAAAAGACCTGGGGGCGTGGCGGCGGTGGCGGCCCTGATCGCGATCTGGCGGGAAGGCGGTGGCGTCCATCCCGGCTGGTTTGGTGGTGGTGCTGCGGCGAGCGGCGGCCGGTGGTCCTCGGTCCAGATGGCGGCAGGCGGTGGCGGGGATCTAGGTCTAGCCGCGATTTGTCCCGTACGTTGGCCTCGACGTCGGCGCCCAGGCGACCCGGGCCTTGTCCGTGACACTAGGGCGCTTGGGGCATCTGCCCCCGGCATGGTGGTGGTGGCCTCCTTCTCCGTCGGAATGGTCGGCCGGGTGGTCTTGCCTTCTTGCGGCGGATCCTGCTAGTTTCCGGCGGGTGGCGTGGGGGCTGTTGGCTCGGTTTCAATAAAGGAGGTGGTCTTGGATCCCTCTCAAGCCAAGACGATGATCTGTCGGATGTTGGCCTCCATTGATCTGGTTTCTGTGTTGTGTTCTAGAAGGCTCCACCGGTGAACTCCATAAGTGCTATCATGCCGTGAGTTTGCTGGAAGGATTGAATTCGGTCGTACGCACCCATGTTTTACCCAGACCGTTTGGTTTCAGAGGGTGTGCTTCGAAGCTTTGTTGGCTATTATTATCATGGGGCATGTTCTCGTTCCATGGTGCTGACGGAGAAAGTCATGGAGACTGAGATCTGAGGACAGGCAATGGTGGTTCGAGTCTGGGTGGTGATGAGGAATTGGCTAGGTGACTTGTGAATTGGAGCAGTGGCATACAAGTGAGGCGACTGCACAGGAGAGCTTCATGGTTCTACCTCTCAGGGTGAAAACCCAGGGTCTGGCCTTAATTGGTTGTGCCTGGCAATGGCCTTGTTGAAGGTATTGTTTTGAGAGCGCGGACTTTCTTCAGGGTGAAAACCTAGATCTTTGATCGGGCGATGACGGTGTTTGTGCACTGTTCCCTTCTTGGAGGCGTTGTTTTTGGAGAAGCTGGACTTCTGGTGCTGTCTTGGTGGTGGTAGTACTGCTGTTTCAATAAATGAGTCACTATAGCGGAACTTTTCTTTTTTGTAATTCTTCTTTTTTTTTTGGCTGTGTGCATCCGTGTGGCCGCTAGGGCAATGCGTTGTTGCAGAGGCTGGGTGTAATTGGTATCATCTGATATTATTATATACTCCTTTCCAAAAAATCAAGAGCAACATATGAGATCGAATTTATGGAGAGCACGCATATGCTGCAAAAGATTAGGAGCAATGTTCAACAGGCCATTCTCGTTGCTGCCTATCCACACATTGTCGAAAATACATTCAGATTGCATCCCATGGTACTGATACCTTGACATGTGTTTGAACCATTAAGTAATAGCTCAAACAATCCCTCACGAGTCACAATCTGGATGGTACATTACAAACATATTTCATCTGAGTTACTCCTTTCGACCCATATTAGTTGATTTAAGTTTGTCTAGATATAGATGAATTTAGACTAATACTAACTAGATAGTTGAATCAACTAATATGAATCGGAAGAAGTACATAATTTTGTTCTACTTCAGGAATACACAAACAATAAAACAGAAGTCGCTTCTTCTTGTATACTGCAAAGGTTCTATTTATTTATTTGACGAGTAGCGCCATGAACAGGCACGTCTTGCAACCAATGAGGAGCTTCTCCCACCTCTTTTTAGCCTCCCATAAGTTCCACCCATGGATTTAGGCTAGTCATAGTGGGAGTAACATAGGTAGTAACATGCATCTACGTGCAGTGCCAACTAGACAGTTTGGTGATGTGGCATGTCATTAAATGATGAAAGAGAGCATTGTGGTAACTAGCTATATTATCATAACATCACACACCCCAAGGTAAGATGAGTCTACATGCTAATAAATAAGCCCTTGCATGATACTAGTCACAAGTTACTACCCACTATGAATGTAGTAACATAGACTAGTAACATGGTTACTCTCCACTATGACCAGCTTTATATATACAGGAAACATTAACCAAAAAGGTATCATATCTATTGCTCTTGTAATGAAAATTAAAACAAAATTGTTTAGGAAACTTGGGACAAATGGGTTAAGTAGGATCTCAGTTTTACACCCCCTAATCTAACTCTAAACTTAAATCCCACTTGTCCCACCTTTATATCCCTACATTCTAGAGCTCTGAACGAAACGGGACAATATTTATCAACATTATTTATCACCTCCTCAGCTCAAATCTCATCTTTCACAGACACCACTCTTTCTATCAGTCAAAAAAATGCACAGTATTATTTCCACACAAGCACAAAGCACTTAGAAGTCATGGTCGGCCCATCGAGTTATATGTCTAAGGATAGACCTCTGTGGGTCTTCGACCAAGTCCTTGTTGTGGCGCAGGAAGTAGACAACCTCTTTGTCGTCGATCATCATGTGATCATATGTCAGGGCAAGGTACATCATGGGCCTCGCGGGATTGTTGCCATCCACGACCACAGGGCGTTGCATAATCGAATGCATCCCAAGAATCACTAACTACAATAGATAGGGCATTGTATTACGGATGAATATTTTCTACCCCCACAATAAGTGTCACTAATTTAGTATAATTTATACTAAATCAGTGACACTTATTATGGATTGAAGGTAGTATGAAATATATCAAGGAGATACGGCAAAGCACCGGAAAAAAGAAACAACGGTATCTGCAGGTGGTGATTAGAAGCGTGCCAATAAGGCTTCCATAGACGCCACCATCAGACATGGTGAATGTTCCTCCTGCCATCTCGTCAATTGACAATAGCCCTTTAGTACCCTTCTTTGGAAGGTTTTTTATCCCTTTCTCGATGTCATCAAAGTTCACCATACCAGCATCCGGAATAACAGGCACCACAAGACCCTAAAAAATAGCAGCATCTCGAGAGTGTTAGATGTATATATCTGTATATTGTATTTCCCCCATATGTTAGAGGGCTTCCTGCATATTTGCCCTGTACCTGTACTATATATTGTGGCCTTTGGCCTTCAGAGGAATATAACTCATCTATTCCTAACATGGTATCAGAGCGCTAGGTTTCGCTCCTCTCCTCTCGTTGCCGCTGTCGCCGCTCGTCATCTTCCGCTCGTCCGCGTGGGAGCCCGCACCGCCTCCTGTTGTGTCCCACGTCAAGCTCGTCATCTTTCTGCTGTGTCCCACGTGCTGCCGTGTCCCACGTACTGCTCAAGCTCCACCGCCTCCTGCTGTGTCCCACGTGCTGCTCAAGCTGCCTCCCTCCTGCACGTACTTGGCCACGTCCACCGACGCGTGCACCCTGACACACATACACTCCCTGCCGTCCTTGATCTGCCATACATACACTCCTGCCGCCGCCCCTTCTCACCGATTTTTTGACCCGCCGTCGCCCGCTGGTCCCTGACTGGTGGCCCCATCTCACTGACCGGTCCGGCCGCGCCCTGCAGCCACTAGTGGAAACGAGGTCTTTTGTTGATCCCGAAAAGGGGCTTTAACACCGGTTCTTCTACGAACCGGTGTTAAAGGGGGGGCCGTACCAGCGTGGCCCCTGCGGCATTAAAGGAGCCCCCCCCTTTAACACCGGTTCGTGCCACGAACCGGTGTTAAAGGTCCCTGCACCAGTGGCCCGCGCACCACCCCCCCCCCCCCTTTAACACCGGTTCGTGGCATGAACCGGTGTTAAAGGGTGGGGGCTATATAAGACACCACCCCAGCCCACACACACCCCACTCTTCCATTCTTTCACATTTTGGAGCCTAGCAAGAGGGTGTGAAGAGTGCTAGTTTGTGTTTTTTTCATATGCACTAGAGGTGTTCGGTGAAATGCCCGAGAGCTCAAAATAAGCTTTCTTGTTGCTCTTTCCGTCTCGGTCGAGGTTGGCAACTATAGTTTCATGTGTCATTGATGTACTATATATATAAATGGTCATCTCCCTATTATTTTTTGATATATACTACATATTAATGCAGATGAATCGGCAATGGATGTACGGTGACCGCCGCACTTCCGAGTACATTACGGGCCTCCAAAATTTCATCGCTGTGGCTAATGCAAACCGTGGTCACAATGGTTTTATGTGCTGTCCGTGTGTTCACTGTCAGAACAAGAAAGACTACTCAAATACCAGAACCATTCACGCCCACTTGCTTCGATCCGGTTTCATGCCCAGCTATAATTGTTGGACCAAGCACGGAGAAAAAGGGGTTGTGATGGAAGACAACGAAAAAGAAGAGGATGATGAAAACTATCATAATATGTATCCTGAATATGATGATAATGCAACGGAGGTAGATAATGAAGATCAAGAGGGAGCAGATGGGCCCGCTGATGACGATCTTGGTCGGGCCATTACTGATGCAAAGGAAGAATGTGAAACTGAAAAGGAGAAGGAGAAGCTGGAGCAGATGTTAAAGGATCACAAAACATTGTTGTATCCAACTTGCTAAGATGGCCACAAAAAGCTAGGTGCCACACTGGATTTGCTGCAATGGAAGGCAGAGAATGGTGTGACTGACAGCGCATTTTCAAAGTTGTTGGTAAAAATGAAGAATCTTCTTCCAAGAAATAATGAGTTGCCTGACAGTACATACCAAGCAAAGAAGGTTGTCTGCCCTCTAGGATTAGACGTGCAGAAGATACATGCCTGCATTAATGACTGCATCCTCTACCGCGGTGAGAAGTACGAGAATTTGGATGCATGCCCGGTATGCACTGCACTGCGGTATAAGATCAGACGAGACGATCCTGGCGATGTTAAGGGCGAGGCCCCTAGGAAGAAGGTTCCCGCCAAGGTTATGTGGTATGCTCCTATAATACCACGGTTAAAACGTCTCTTCAGAAATAAAGAGCATGCCAAGTTGTTGCGATGGTACATGGAAGACCGTAAGAAAGACGCGATGTTGAGACACCCCGCTGATGGGTCACAGTGGAGAAAAGTCGAGCGAGAGTACCCGGACTTCGCACGTGACGCAAGGAACTTAAGGTTTGGTCTAAGTACAGACGGCATGAATCCTTTTGGTGAGCAGAGCTGCAGTCACAGCACCTGGCCTGTGACCCTATGTATCTATAACCTTCCTCCTTGGTTGTGTATGAAGAGGAAGTTCATTATGATGCCAGTGCTCATCCAAGGCCCGAGGCAACCCGGCAACGACATTGATGTGTACCTAAGGCCATTAGTTGAAGAACTTTTACAGCTGTGGGCCAAACCAGGTGTACGTATGTGGGATGAGCACAAAGGGGAGCCATTTGACCTACGAGCATTGCTTTTCGTAACCATCAATGATTGGCCTGCTCTTAGTAACATTTCAGGGCAGACAAACAAGGGATACAATGCATGCACACACTGTTTAGATGATACTGAAAGTGTATATTTGGATAAATGTAAGAAGGTTGTGTACCTAGGGTATCGCCGATTTCTTCCGAACCTGCATCCAGTAAGAAAGAAAGGCAAGCATTTCAAACGTCTGGCAGAACCCCGGAGGAAGCCTGTCCTCCGTACCGGTGAGGAGGTATTTGGTATGGTCAAGGACCTAGAAGTAATCTTTGGAAAAGGTCCTGGCAGTCTATCTGTTCCGAATGACGATGCCGGACACGCGCCCATGTGGAAGAAGCAATATATATTTTGGGACCTACCCTATTGGAAAGTCTTAGAGGTTCGCTCTTCAATCGACGTGATGCACGTGACGAAGAATGTTTGCGTGAACCTGCTAGGCTTTCTAGGAGTGTATGGGAAGACAAAATATACACCGGAAGCACGACAGGACCAGCAACGTCTGAAGGCCCCTGAAGAGCCTATGCATCCTGAAAACGAGAAGGGTAAACGATGCCACTTAACTCCTGCCAGCTACGCTCTTACCAAAGCAGAGAAGGAAATCTTTTTTGAATGTCTGAGCAGTATCAACGTCCCGTCTGGCTTCTCGTCGAATATAAAGGGAATAATAAATATGGCAGAGAAAAAATTCCAAAACCTGAAGTCTCATGACTGCCACGTGATTATGACACAATTGCTTCCGATTGCATTGAGGGGGCTTCTACCTGAAAATGTTCGAGTACCCATTGTGAAGCTATGTGCATTCCTCAATGCAATATCTCAGAAGGTAATCGATCCAGAAAGCCTACCAGGGTTACAAACAGATGTTGCCCAATGTCTTGTCAGCTTTGAGTTGGTGTTCCCACCATCCTTCTTCAATATTATGACGCATCTCCTGGTTCACCTAGTAGAAGAGATTGCCATTCTCGGTCCTGTATTTCTACACAATATGTTCCCCTTTGAGAGGTACATGGGAGTCTTAAAGAAATATGTTCATAGCCGTGCTAGGCCAGAAGGAAGCATCTCCAAGGGCTATATAACAGAGGAGGTCATTGAGTTCTGTGTTGATTTTATTCCTGACCTTAAGGCGATTGGTGTTCCAGAATCACGACATGAGGGGAGACTGCGTGGAAAAGGCACCCTAGGATGTAAAGCAATGATATGTAGGGACGGGCATTCTCTCAATCAAGCACACTACACGGTTTTACAAACATCTATCTTGGTTGCCCCGTATATCAATGAACACAAGAATTTAATACGCCTCAAACACCCGGGGCAGTCTGATGAATGGATTATAAGTGAACACATGGCGAGTTTTGGCGGCTGGCTGCAAAGACTTCTCACGAATAACACCACTGTTGGGGATCAGCTGTACTTGTTGGCCAGGACACCGTCTTCGACTGTATGTACTTTCCAAGGGTACGAGATAAATGGGAATACATTTTACACGATAGGCCAAGATAAAAAGAGCACCAACCAAAACAGTGGTGTCCACTTCGATGCAGCAGAAGACAATGGGCAAAAGACCACGTATTATGGGTTCATAGAGGAGATATGGGAACTTGACTATGGACCTAATTTTAAGGTCCCCTTGTTTCGATGCAAATGGGTCAAGCTAACAGGAGGAGGGGTTGAGGTAGACAAGAAGTACGGAATGACAACGGTGGATCTCAACAATCTTATGAAGAACTTAGACGAACCATTCGTCCTAGCCAATGATGTGGCTCAGGTTTTCTATGTGAAGGACATGTCCTCCAGACCAAAAAAAAAGAAAAAATATGCAAACGAATACATCATATGATGAGCCAAAGCGTCACATAGTTCTTTCAGGGAAAAGAAACATCGTGGGAATCGAGGACAAGACAGACATGTCAGAAGATTATAATAAGTTTGATGAAATTCCGCCCTTCACAGTGAAAACTGACCCAAGCATTCCGTTAAGTAAAGAAGATGCTCCATGGTTACGTCTGAAGCGATCATAAGGAAGGGCATATGCCAAGAAGTTCATGCTCATATTATGTAACTCTAGTTCATGTTTTTAATATTAATACATGTCTTGAGTGTCAGTCATGTTTTGTGGATGGACCGGGACTATGAGAAGAAGTTGTCCCGATTCGTACTTACCATTAAGATCTGATCTCCAAACGCGCGCGGTCACATATTAGGGAGTGCCTCTATGACCAGTTTCTTGGAGATGCCGGAGGACTAGGCTCCGTCGGCATCTCCCTGAAACTGGCCGTAGTGGTGTCCCTGCTCTCGAAAACCATCTTGCAGCTTTGTAACTTCTCTAACTAGATCAATACACCAGGGAGCTAACTAATTTCACATATTAGGGAGTGCCTCTATGACCAGTTTCTCGGAGATGCCGGAGGACTGGGCTCCGTCGGCATCTCCCTGAAACTGGCCGTAGTGGTGTCCCTGCCTCAAACTGGCTAGAGGACTGGACTCACAAGGATGCCTATTTATAGTACAAGCAGCTCGACATAGTGTTGACACTTACAAAATAATGTCGACACTCACCCCTATTATTAGTCCCGGTTGGTGTCTCCAACCGGGACTAAAGGTTCATCTTTAGTCCCGGTTGGTGACACCATCCGGGACAAGGTACACGCCGCACGACATAATGTCGACATGCACTCACCCCTATTATTAGTGCTGACTCGTGTTTTGTCCCGGTTGGTGTCTCCAACCGGGACTAAAGGTTCATCTTTAGTCCCGGTTGGTGTCTCCAACCGGGACTAAAGGTTCATCCCGCCATTTTTTCCCGCCATTTTTCTTCCCGCCATTTTTCTTCCCGCCATTTTTCTTCCCGCCAGTTCTTCCCTCCAGTTCTTCCCGCTAGTTCACTATATATATATGTAGGGGATTGGCCTCCATTGTCATTGCACATCTCTAGACTCTTTCCCATGGCTTCCACCGTAGCACTAACCCCCAAGGAGGCGGAGGCGCTTTGCGCCTCGAACTACCCCTGCCCGCCGGGCTACTGTGTCCCCGTCGGCTGGATGCTGAGCGCCGGAGGCGTGCCGGTTCCTCCTGTCCCTCTAGGTGTGGCGCGCCGGATGGCCATCACGAACCACTACTACTTCGAGCTCACGCCGGAGCAGCGGAGGAATCCCAGATGGCATCCCGACTATTTCCCTACTTGGGAAGCCTTCTTCGTGGATCGGCATGAGAGGGCGCTCGCCAGGCACGAGGAGGACGGCCCACCTCCTCCTAACTTCAACGAGGCCGGCCGTCGGCTATGATGGCGCGGTCGGACTCTCCAGAGCGTCATGGCCTATGACACTACCGCCGACTCTAACCCCCGTCTGCGCTACCCTCAAGTCCAGCCCACGCGCTACCCTCAAGTCTAGCCCACGCGTACTCTCCAGAGGTTCAATTACGGCGACCCCGACGACGACAGCGATGACGGCGGCGGCGAGTACGACGACTACAGTGGCGAGTATTACAGGTGTAGGCAGGAGCATGATGAATCACTCCAACATTCTGAAACAAGTTCGGCCGATTGTTACTTAATCTGGCCATGTATCTTAATTTTCAGTTCTTTTATGTATCTTAATTTTCAGTTCCAGTTCGGCCGATTGTTACTTAATCTGGCCATGTATCTTAATTTTCAGTTCTTTTATGTATCTTAATTTTCAGTTCTTTTATGTATCTTAATTTTCAGTTCCAGTTCGGCTTTATGTAACTGTCTCAAAATGACCTATCTAATTCGAGGTTTCTTGGCTTTCGGGTCAAATGACCAATGTTATGGCTAGAATCAAGGCATAGTTTTCAAGAGGAGTTTTCCTTTTTATCGCACCAAAAAGGCATTTTCCATTTTCCGAGCATAAAAAACGGACGGTTTTGTGAAGCAACCACCAAATGGCTAATTCAAAAAACCACCAACACATTTTTAGGTTCACAATATGCTATACAAGTTGAGCGAGGCTTGGTGAGATTCAAGTGTATACAAAAGATGCGACATTTAAATATCCAATCAATTCAAAAATGTTAATACAAAAGATGCGGCATTAAAATATGATTTGATCTAATAAAAATCATTTTTTAGATGCTTAATATTTCTTATGTTCAAAGTTTTAGGATTTAACAATTTATTTTTGTTTGAATTGAATAATCAAAATTTATATGTAAGTGTTTTAATTATTTTAAAAAATTTCATGTAAAGTAAATATAAAATGATTTACATGAATGGATAGATATTATTTTTCTGAAAATTATGATATATTATTCATATTTTTCTGAGTTGAAATGAAAAAGATATGAATTTTCTAAATTCATATCATATTTTTTGAATTAAAAAAGCCCCTTTAATGCATGAAATAAATGCCCCCCCTTTAACACCGGTTCCAGACAGGAACCGGTGTTAAAGGGGGGCATTTATTTCGTTTCCCGCGCGCACCCCCCCTTTAACACCGGTTTGTGGCTGGAACCGGTGTTAAAGGGGGGGGTGAATCCCCCCCCCCCCTTTAACACCGGTTCCTGCCACGAACCGGTGTTAAAGGGGGGGTATTAAATCACCTTCCCCTACCTTTCTTCCCCCCAGAGCAGCCAGATCGCCACCGCCACCGTACCGCCACCGCGCGCGCGCCATCGGAGCAGAGAGAAGCGCCGCCACCGCCACCGCCCATCGGAGCAGAGAGAAGCCACCGTCGGCCGCCACCGCCATCGACCCCCGTGCTTCGAATCCTCGCCATCGACCTCTTCTCTTCCGATGCCGTCCGCCACTCTCCGACGACGAATCCGACGCTTCTCGACCGCACCTCGCCTCGCCGACCCCTCTGTTGCATCCGTGGTGAGCCTGCGGTCCTCACAGAACCCCTCTCTCGCCTCCTCTCGCTCTCTGTCCCAGGCGCCACGAGCATCTGCAAGCCCCGCCGCCGCGCGCCGCCGTGTGTCGTGCTCCGACGACCATTCCAGGGAGGCGCCGCCACTATCTGGCTCCCCGCGACGCCCTCTCTCTATCTCGCCCCTCCGCGCATCTAGGCGAGCACGGGATCATTGGATCCTTGCTCGATCCGAGGGTGAGCTCCATTGCTGATGTCATGCTGACATCAGCATGAGGCAATAACTCATTTTCTTTTATTAATTATTTTGTAAATAATTTCAGTAAATATTAAATATGACAGGTGGGCCATGCATGTCAGGGTTTTAATCAATTCTGTAAATATTTTCTGAAAATAATAAAAGTCTAACATGTGGGCCCAAGTTTGGAAATATGCATTCGGTTCAAACAGTCTTTTATTAGTAGACCGAGTAATCCTATCTGATGCATGTTATCCTTTGTGAACCGTGTACCTGATCCACCGCTCCTAGCATAACTAGGGTTTGGTTTATGAGCGTCGCTAATGCCAAAGTTCAGTCAAGCTTAGCCATGCTCAGTCCACTTGAATGTTTACACTCCTAGCATAACTAGGGTTTGGTTTATGAGCGTCGCTAATGCCAAAGCTCAGTCCACTTGAATGTTTACACTCTTACTCTAGATAATATTATTGTTTTAGAAACTATGGATCCACTTAGTAGAAACCTTGAAGAAGAAGAAATAATGGAGAACATTATTGATGAGGACACCTCACAATATCTGAACTTGGAGGGACATGATGACGACAGCTCAAGTACTAGTCATGGAGAAGATGAAGACTCCGGTGAACGCAATTTAATGGTTACAAAGTCCGGCGAGGTATATGCATTGATTAAGCCTCTGCTGACTTCCACCAACAATCTTCTTCTACATGTATTAATTAACGCTTCTTTCTTCTTTTAGCCCTCTCGATCGACCAGCACGCAACCATCTTCTTCTACGAAAAAGAGCAAGCGAGGCGCGAGCCAGCGGTTGAAAGATCGTGCAAAGTTCACGATCGAAGCAGTCCGTGTTGATGGCAGGCCGATGGAGCCCAAGAAGGCCGCAGACAAATTTGTACGTCAGGCTGGAGTTCTTGTTAGGGACCAAATCCCAATCACAATTGAAAATTGGAATAAGCCAAAGAAGGGCGACGGTACCTTTGTCGATGACAGATCCAAAGAAACGCTTTGGAATTCGTTGTTGGTAAATTTCACCCTTCCGCCAGAGGAGGCTGAAAACAACCCGGTTATAAAGGAAAAGGTCAAAGAGTGGACTCTAAAGAAGATGGCTGAGGCTTTCCGCAACTGGAAGACAAAATTGAACAAATTTGTCAAATTTGGCGAGACTCCAAATTTCGAAGACGCATATTATGCGAAGATAAGACCTCACTGGGCCGAATTTGAGACATATAAAAAAGTGCTATAGCTAAAAAGAGGTCAGAAACCAATACGCTTAATGCCCTGAAGAAGGAATATCACCAGAGGACGGGGTCAGGTGGCTACATATCTCAGAGGCCTAAGTGGGAGGAAGCTGAGAAGGCCCTGCGCGAGAGAGGGATCACACCCCAGACAGATGAGTGGGACCTACGTGCAAAGACTTGGTTCTACCGAATCGGGGCAAGGTTGGACCCAGAAACAGGATTGTGTATCTTCCCAACTCTCCTTGCCAAACCCATCACTGAACTCATCACGGCATACGAGGAAACATCCGCCAGGACCTTCCATCCCGACAGAGAGAATGACCAGCTCACACGCGCCATCGGTAAAAAAGAACACCCTGGACATGCACGAGGCACAGGGGGTATGACGTGGAAGGATGGGTTTGCCGACTGGAGCGACTCTTACAGATGGCGCGGCAGAAAAGAAAAAGAGCGTACAGAGCGGATGACACAGATAGAACATGCACTTGCGGCACTACAGGCGCAAGTGAATGCACAACAGAGCCATCAAGCTACCGGCCCATCTCAGCGGCACGAAGAGCCTGCATTGGAAGCTGCCCGCGGCCCAGACTCTGCGCGAAAAAGCAGTGTGGCTTCCACGGAGAACGTGCAGCCCACGCTTGAAATGACGGGTCCTCGATACCCCGTGGATGAGATCACGGAGAGCGAACACGCTGAGCTGCATGTGGGATTAATGGGCTTATCCATTAAGGTGGCTGTCGGCTATGCCTTACCTCCTGTAGCTGGTGGAACTTACCACTGCCGACCGATTCCAGATGGCTATGCTATTGTCGGGGTGGATGAGGTTGTGAAGGAATATGAGGAAGCACAGCTTGACCATGCTACAGGTGAAGGGGACACTCAACTCAAATTTGCAGTGAAAACAACCATTCTTTGGAAGAAGGAACACATTGTGCTTCCAAATTGGAGGTCACTGGCACCCCCGCCGTCTCCGCAGCGTCAGCAGTCTGAGCCGCTTCAGCTATCTCCTGCGCGGCAGCCATCTCCGGCGCGGCAGCCATCTCCGGCCCGTCAGCCATCTCCTGCGCGGCAGCCATCTCCGGCCCGTCAGCCATCTCCTGCGCGGCAGCCATCTCTGGCCCGTCAGCCATCTCCTGCGCGGCAGCCATCTCCGGCCCGTCAGCCATCTCCGGTGCTTCAGCCATCTCCTCAGCGTAAGCGGAAGAGCACTGCCACGAGGAGCATCAGTAGCACTGCCACAAAGAAATCCGCAGGAAACCGTACGCCAAAGAGTTCAAAAAACTACGTCCCGCAGCCTTCCGCCAAGCCATTGCCGGTTTTACCGTGGAATCGCAGCGACAAGGAGACCAATAGGATCTCGGAAGAACAGGTCAAGAAATTCTTTGCACCTAGACGGGCCGAGCCAAAGGAGAAAATAGATCCGGCGGTGGTGGAGAAGTTTTACAATAATCTTTTGAAACCTGAAACCCCACTTGTGCCGGACTACGAGCGCCAGATTTTGAAGGCGGATGCAAGGCGCCGTAGGGAGACTGAAAGTAGCAGTCGTGAGGCACCCCAGAAAACAGTTCCCATGCTCGGAGAGCAGGAAAACCAATCATGTGCCCCGCTCCAAATGTTCGACACACGAGACGCTCCTCCCGTAAATGATTACGAGGCAGAGCTACAAAGAAAGGCCAATGAGATGGGGATGACTTACATTGCATACTTGAACGTCATGGGAGACAACTTGCCCAAATGCGAAGCCAACCCCATACAGCCATGGAAGTATGGGAAGAATCTCGTCAAGAAAGAGGAGCTCAAGACTCTACCAACAAAGATGCGAAAATTGCACAAGTGGTACCTTCATTTCTGCAAGACGAGAAAGGTAGAATGGATCACGGCGCATATAAGAGATGATATTTTCTTGTGCGGAGATGACGCGATTGACTTCAACATTCAAGACTTGCATTTTCTATTCAATCAGAAGGAACTCGACAAAGCTGCCATCAGCCTTTATTGTGTGTAAGTACTATTTCTATAATTTATATCTCATCTCATTCACTTTATTAATTGCATGTATATATATATGCTCACCATATATGTATATACTATTATGCAGGAAAAAGGTTATGGAATGCAGGAAAGGAGGCCCTTTTGACATTGGGTTCGTTGACCCAAATAGAGTTCATGAAGAAGTGGTAGAAACCAAACCCGGGCAAACAGAAGATTACTTGCTAACGTCTTTACTGAGACAACAGACCAAAAGGGAAATACTATTGCCTTACAACTTCTCGTGAGTACTGTTACCCTCTCTCTTGTACACATTCTATTTCAGCTTACTCGATGTTAAGTGTAACTGATGATGAGTTATGCGTGCGTAGGTTCCACTTTATTCTGCTAGTCATTCAACCCGACTCAGGAAAAGTCCTTGTCATGGACTCGTTACGAAAAGAAAAAGAGATATGGGCAAACTTTAGAGAGATGCTCCAGAGGTAATTTCAATCATATTATCGCACTAGATCGGCAACTTTCGTGACAATAAGTAATTAATTACTCATTTATCCATTTTCTTTGTCGGACAGGGTTTGGAAAAGGTTCACGGGCAGGGCCGTGGGTGAATGGTCAGAAGAACTAAAATTTGTAGACCAAAATGTAAGTAATACTAGCTAGCTTCCAATTCCATTATATCATGCTTTATTGATTATTATTTTGATTGAACTCTCTATTCTCGTAAAGTGCGCGCATCAGGGACACGACAATAACTTATGTGGGTACTATGTTTGCGAATTCATTCGCAACACGATATGTGCGACGGGCCAAGCCGCACTAGAACAACTTAGAGTAAGTAAACAAAGTCCACAACATTATTTTATTACCATCAACTGTGTTGAGTTTTATTCTTATATATATATTGACGGCCCATTCTTCATATATATTCAGATCGAACGGATGCGGGACCAACTCCTACCATTTGAACGCATACGAGCCATTCAAGAGGAATTGGCGGGGTTCATACTTGATGAGGTCGTCACGCCTGGCGGAGAACTCTTTAGATATCCACCAAAATGAACGATGACGATGTATGTGCCGATGACGATGTATGTGCCGATGACGATGTTTGTGTATAATAATAGTTGCTTAATTATTCATGTACTCGTATGTACCGATGACGATTTATGTGTATACCTCTCCCGATCGATTCCCCCTCGCTCCCCCCCCTCCCGCATAAATACGCCCAGAACGGGGCAGAGGCAGAAGTCTGCCGCGGCAGAAGAACCTTTAACACCGGTTGCAGATACGAACCGGTGTTAAAGGGGGGGCCTGAGGCCTGCGGCAGCCCCACGTGCGCCACCCTTTAACACCGGTTCGTATAAGAACCGGTGTTAAAGGGCCCCCCCTCTAACACCGAACCCTCAACAGCGGTTGGGGAACCGCTGTTAAAGGGCCCTCCCAACCGGAGTTAAAGGGGGGGCTCTGCACTAGTGAGCTACACTTTCTGACGCGGTTTCCTCCTGGCGCGGGACCCTGCCGCGCGGGCATCCACGCCAGTACTGCCTCCTGCCGTCTTCTTGCTGCATCTCGCCGATTTTCGTCTGCTGCCGATCTGGACCGGTTCGATCTAGATCCGATCTGATCTGTGTCTAAAAAAAAGATGGCTTCTTCCTCAGGTTATGTTGCGATTCCTCGCTGCCCGGTGATCTTCGATGGCGCGAATTACCCTGATTTCGCTGCCTTTATGCGTGTTCACATGCGCGATCTCCGTCTTTGGGGTGTGCTTTCTGGCGAGGTCTCCTGTCCGCCGTGCCCCCTGCTCCTGTGGCTCCTCTTCCGCCGACGCCGATTGTTCTCGGTGCTGATGCTTCTCAGGAGGCCAAGGATGCTGCTCAGAGTGCTGATGATAGTGCTGTTGCTGCTTATGACCTGAAGCTCAAGCAGTACTCTTCTGATCTTGAGGCCTATCGACACGCTCTGACTGCTTACACTCAGTGGGTTGATGAGGATGCTCGTGCTGCTGCTGTTCTCACCTCCAGTGTTCTGCCCCAATATGTTGCTGAGTTCATGAGTCTCCCTACTGTTGCTGCTCAGTGGGCCCATCTTCGTCAGCGCTATCAGCCGTCTGGGGATGCTCTTTACCTGGCTTGTTACTCGTGGTGCTCCTTTGCCGTCTGCTCCCTCGACTCAGTCGCGGTCCCCTGTGCCGCCGCCGCCGATACTACCCACTCCTCCAGGTCAGGGTCAGGGTCAGCCTCAGCTTCAGCACCAGCAGGCTCGTGGTCAGGGTCGCCGTGGTTCTCTTCGTCACTGCTCTTACTGCAACAGGGATGGTCACACTTGGGCCACCTGTTATACACGGGACCCCAGTTTACGTCAGCAGCACCAGGCTCGTGGGCAGTCGGCTCCTTCCGGATCTTCAGTAGTTGCTCTCTCTGATCAGGACATTATCAGGAGTCTTCGCGGTCTGCTTGCTGCTACAGGCTCTTCTTCGACGGGCACTGCTGGTTCTGTGACTGACTCTTCAGGCACTGTGCGACCACCACCTTCTATACAGTCAGGTACGTCTCCGTGGTATCTGGATTCTGGAGCTTATTTTCATATGACCTCTGAGTCTTCTTTTCTATCCGCTCTTCGTTCTCTCCCTTCTCTTGTTCGTGTTTTTACGGCTGATGGTACCTCTCTTCCTGTTTCTAGTTGGGGCACCCTTTCTACTTCTTCTTTTTTTGTTCCTGATATTTCTCATGTCCCTCTTCTTAAGATGAATCTGTTCTCTGCTAGCCAGCTTACTGACTCTGGTTGTCGCGTCATTCTTGATGCTGATTCTTGTGTTGTCCAGGACCGTCGCACCCAGGCCCTGGTTGGAGCTGGCCCTCGCAGCCGTGACTCTTCAGGACTTTGGGAGTTAGACTGCCTTCGCGTTCCTTCCGCTGCCACTTCATCTGCCAGTTCTTCTCCGGTTGTCGCCTCTACTACCAGCTCCTTTCAGCAGTGGCATCATCGTCTTGGTCACCTCTGTGACTCTCGCCTGTCGTCATTAGTTCATCGTGGTCTTCTGGGGTCTGTCTCAGGAGATGGGTCTTTGCATGTCAGGGCTGTAGGTTGGGTAAACAGATTCAGCTTCCCTATCCTACTAGCGCGTCTGTATCTCAGCGACCTTTTGATTTAGTTCATTCCGATGTTTGGGGTCCGGCTCCTTTCGCTTCGAAAGGGGGCCATCGCTACTATATTTTATTCATCGATGATTTTTCTCGGTACACTTGGTTGTATTTTATGCGCTCTCGTAGTGAGGTGCTCTCCATATATCAGCGTTTTGCGACCATGGTTCGTACTCAATATTCTACCCCCATCCGTGTGTTTTGTGCTGATTCTGCTGGTGAGTATATCTCCTAGATGTTGAGAGGTGTTCTTGCTGAGCAGGGCACTCTTGCTCAGTTCTCCTGTCCTGGCGCACATGCCCAGAATGGCGTTGCTGAGCGTAAGCATCGCCATCTTCTTGAGACCACTCGCGCTATGATGATTGCTTCTTCTCTCCCGCCGCATTTCTGGGCTGAGGCTGTCGCTACGTCGGCTTACCTCATCAATATTCAGCCTTCTGCTGCCTTGCAGGGTGGTATCCCTCTTGAGCGCCTCTCTGGACAGTCTCCAGATTACTCCATGCTTCGCTTGTTTGGTTGTGTTTGCTATGTTCTCCTTGCTCCTCGCGAACGCACCAAACTGACCGCTCAGTCTGTTGAGTGTGTCTTCCTCGGATACAGTGATGAGCATAAGGGCTATCGCTGTTGGGACCCTGTTGGTCGTCGGATGCGTATATCTCGTGATGTTACTTTTGATGAGACGCGTCCTTTCTATCCTCGTCCCACCGCTGGTACTTACCCGGTGGAAGATATCTCTTTTCTTCTCTTTCCTGACACACCTCCTTCTACCCCTATTGTGTCTTCTTCAGGATCTCCTCCCCCTGATGTCTCTTCTTAGACACCGTCCTCTTCTGCTCCGTCTAGTTCTCCTAGTTCTCCTCGTTCTCCGGAGTCTTCCTCTACTATTCCCTCTCCTTCATCGTCGTCTCCTGCGTCGTCTTCCTCTGATGATCTTCCCTCTACTCGTCATGTTCGTCAGCGTCGTGCCCCCGACCGTTACTCTCCTAGTCAGTATGGTCTCTCTGTTGCCTCCGAGCCGACCTCTTATCGGGATGCTGAGCATCATCCTGAATGGCAGCTGGCCATGGCCGAGGAGATTGCTGCGCTTGAGCGCACTGGCACCTGGGATCTTGTTTCTCCTCCTCCCGGTGTTCGTCCTATCACGTGTAAGTGGGTCTATAAGATTAAGACTCGCTCTGATGGATCTCTTGAGCGCTATAAAGCGCGTCTTGTGGCTCGTGGTTTTCAGCAGGAGCATGGTCGTGACTATGATGAGACCTTTGCTCCTGTCGCTCATATGACCACTGTGCGTACTCTTCTTGCTGTTGCTTCTGTTCATCATTGGTCTGTGTCCCAGCTTGATGTTCAGAATGCCTTTCTCAATGGTGAGTTGAGTGAGGAGGTTTATATGCAGCCTCCTCCTGGGTACTCTGTTCCTGAGGGGATGGTTTGTCGTCTTCGACGTTCTCTTTATGGTCTCAAACAGGCCCCTCGTGCCTGGTTTGAGCGCTTTGCTTCTGTAGTGACAGCTGCTGGTTTCTCCCCTAGTGTTCATGATCCAGCGTTGTTTGTTCACACTTCTCCTCGTGGACGCACTCTTCTTCTTCTCTATGTTGATGATATGATCATTACCGGTGATGATCCTGAGTATATAGCCTTTGTTAAGGCTCGTCTTCGTGATCAGTTTCTTATGAATGATCTTGGTCCTCTTCGATACTTTCTTGGGATTGAGGTTTCCTCCACTTCTGATGGCTTTTACATCTCTTAGGAAAAGTATATTCAGGATCTTCTTGCTCGTGCTGCTCTTGGGGATGAGCGCACTGTTGAGACCCCTATGGAGCTTAATGTTAAGCTTCAACTTACTGATGGTGATCCTCTTTCTGATCCGACGCGTTATCGTCATCTTGTTGGGAGCCTTGTTTATCTTGCTGTTACTCGTCCTGACATCTCTTATCCTGTTCATATTCTGAGTTAGTTTGTCTCTGCTCCTACCACTGTTCACTATAGTCATCTTCCCCGTGTTCTTCGTTATCTTCGTGGTATGATCACTCGTCGCCTTTTTTTCCTTGTTCCAGCTCCCTCCAGCTCCAGTGCTATTCAGATGCTACGTGGGCGAGTGATCCTTCGGATCGCCGTTCACTTTCTGCTTACTGTGTGTTTCTTGGTGGTTCGCTCATTGCTTGGAAGACGAAGAAACAGACAGCGGTTTCCCGTTCGAGTGTTGAGGCTGAGTTGCGTGCTATGGCCTTGTTAACTGTTGAGGTGACCTGGTTACGGTGGTTACTTGCGGATTTTGGGGTCTCTATTACCACACCCAGTCTGGTTTTGTCTAACAGTACAGGTGCTATTAGTGTTGCACGTGATCCGGTCAAGCATGAGCTTACCAAGCATATTGGTGTTGATGCTTTCTATACACGTGCTCAGGTGCAGGCTCAGGTTGTTGCGCTTCAGTATGTGCCTTCAGATTTACAGTTGGCGGATTTCTTCACGAAGGCACAGACCAGAGCGCAGCATGATTTCTTACTCTCCAAACTCAGTGTTGTGGATCCACCATGAGTTTGAGGAGGGGTGTTAGATGTATATATCTGTATATTGTATTTCCCCCATATGTTAGGGGGCTTCCTGCATATTTTCCCTGTACCTGTACTATATATTGTGGCCTTTGGACCCCAGAGGAATATAACTCATCTATTCCTAACAGAGAGATCGCCTTCTAGAAGAAGCCAGTACCAAGAAGGGCGGGAAATAATCCCAGCTCTACCCAGAAGTAGATAGTGGACACCAAACTCGCAAGTTACCTGACGAAGTCTTACCTTGCGGAGCTTCATCAGACAGGGACAAAACTTGAGGAAACCAATCCGCTGCGACATCAGCCTCTCTGTAGAACGTCGCAACTGTATAGATACTTATCACACCAGACCTTGTGTCCGACGATCGACTCCAAACTTTAGCCCGTCGACACTCCTATGGAGAATAACACCAATACGAGGTGGGTTGGATGACCTTTATTCTTGTCGCCATCGACGCCTCTACACCGGAGACGAAGAACTCGAAGACCCTACAGGGACTGTGCATCCAATCTAAGGCGCCACCGTAGCGGCCGATAAAGGACAGGGAAATCAGCGTCAGCGGCCGAGGGTAGCTCAAATCTCATCTGATAACCTCATGTGCGTGAGACTGGAAAAACGGTTTGCCTCTGAACTTTTCAGAGGTTACACAATTGGGTACCCTAAACAATTTCATCCTTTGATTATGAACATTAGTAACCAAAAAAGTTAATTGGGTACGATTTCGCAACGTTTCCATTGGGGTCAGCTAAGCCTAATGAAATTAATGTTGATCTGTCACTGCATTCATCGATAAAATCACAACAGGTACTATATTTTCGTTTAAGAACAACAATCATGGGCCAAGATTGAATACAAATGAAACACAACAGGAAAAGATAAACTTAAGTATAGCATTCGTACTATAGACATGCCATCCAAACAGAGGCAACTTATTAACAAAGAAGCAAAGGAAGCGGGAGGGATGGACATGTTTCCCAATCCCGGAGATCGGCCTGCTTTAGAAGGCGAAGAAAATAATTTGGTTGTGTGGGCACTTAGGTTCTTGTTTGAACTGACGCGCTGGCGGTGGTTGAACCCGAAGGATCGCTGAAGCTTGCACCCCAGTTCAAGAGGAGGCGGTGGATGCTCATCTGTTGTAGCCGGCGAGCTTCCACCCCGGCAGGAAAGAGGATAGCTGCGGAAATGACCATGATGAGGAAGGCCACTATGAGGACATGGGTACTGCGAGATGCAGCCATTTTTGTGGAATGGTTGCTACTGATTAACTAAACTAATATACGTGGGCATAACCCAGCAGCATATGGTGGTGCGAGACCGAAGATACGTTGGACATAAATTTTGTGGAAAATCTGGAGGGCGCATAAGAAAAGGCATATGATGCTTCATCTCTTGCCATGCGCATTCCACTGGGGTCATCACTCGATGTTCCTCAAAATTCATGCATGACATGTGTGCATGAAGGTGACAATATTTGTGTAGTATTCCTCTCCTGGTTGGCGGTGGTTCAAAAGTCAAAAGGCTCCAACAAAAAGTGGTTCAGAAGTCAAAACGCTTCAACAAGTGGTGGTTCAGAAGGCAAAACGCTTCAATACGGGCGGTCGTTCACAACTTCACATGACAGCCATGGTGCTTGCGAGGAGGGATTCAGAGTTGACAAAGGATAGTTTCTATTCATAGTCTCACTTCCAAGGAACGACAAAGAGTTTATTCATCAGAATTTATAGTAGATAACATTCCTCAGAATTTATTCATCATAAGGTGAGATGGTACAATGTGTCTACAAGATGATCTCGCTGGGTTTATAATGATACCTTTTTTTTTGCTAAGAAAGGGAGTTTTATTTAAACAACAGGTTGAATACAATCAGAGTTTATCGCTGAGGCGATCTCTATAGGGACACCCCGTAGCCAGACGGCCGTACGGCCCTACACTTTTCCTAGCTGGGCGAGCGCATGGCTAACGCCATTAGCCTCGCGACTAATCTTTTTTATTACAATCTTCCTTTCCTTTACCAGCTCACGAATCGAGCTTACTAGCATGGCATGACGAGACATATTTGCACAGCTGTCCTCCAAGAGCATAAATGCTTCAGCGCAGTCCGTCTCGACGGTTATAGGCAGCTCTGTCCAATTCAGAGCTAGCGCTAATCCCTCCTCTATAGCCGCGAGCTCAGACTCGACAACTTCAGTGCATGTCCTCAGTTGTCGGCAGGCCGCAACAATCACCTCGCCGTTGTGGCTTCTCAAAATCATGCCAGCCCCAGCCGTGCCGTCCGTCTTGAAGGCACCATCGGTATTGAGCTTCGTCGTGTGCCCGCCTCAGGAGGTTGCCATTTCTGCTTCTCCTTCTTACGGCCGTCCTCCTGGTGTTTCTTCTCCTGGAAGCCCTGCACACACGAGACAACCTGTTTTCCTTTGGTAATATCAACAACGGGGTGCTGTTTTATCAGTAGTAGCGACTCCAAATAGCTGAGCAGGAACCGTTTTGAGCTTTCCACCTGTGCCGGGATTTTGTCATGAGTAAGCTCATTGTGGTTATGCCAAACACGCCACAAGAGTAATAGGACTTCCGCCCGTCGCAGCTCGTCCAGCTTGGCAAACACATGCAGGAACCAGTCTGGATTATGTGCATATTGCATCAGAGCATTGGGCAGGTCCCAGACTTCTTGCATGGCCTGCCAGAGTCCACGTGCGTGTGGGCAAGACACCATTGCATGGAACGAGGTCTCGTTCTCCTGCCCACAAATTTGACATAATGCCAAGGCCTCCATATCGCGTCGTTGCTTATTGGACTGCGTTGCAAGAGCGTCGCGCGCTAGTCTCCAGCCAAACACCCGTATCTTGGGCGGCACAGGACACTGCCATATCAACTTCCACTCCGGCCTGTCCCCGCCAGGTCTGCAGCTAGTGGTCTGTTGTCCATCTTCTCGTCTGAGTTCCGCAACAGCAAGCTTATAAGCACTACGTACAGTAAAGATACCGTTCTTCTCTGCATTCCAGGACACAAAGTCATGCTCGTTCCTTTTTGATAGTCGGATACTAGTGATCGCATCCACATCAATCTGCAGGAACCATCGCCGCAGCAGCTGTACGTTCCAGGAACCATCATGATCGATAAAATCTGACACCCATCTGTGCCTGCATCGTCGCTGTTGAGTTATTGGTGTTAGTACAGCTTCTCTAGGAATCCATGGGTCACGCCACGCCCGAATCTGTGCGCCATTCCCCACCCTCCAGATAATTCCTTTCTTGAGGAGCTCTAGGCCATATTCAATGGCGCGCCACGTTGACGAGGCGTTTCCTGTGAAGACAGTGTCAGTGAGTAAACCATTGGGGTAGTATTTGGCACGTAGTACCTGTGCGCATAGGGTATCATGGAACTGTATTAGGCGTCACGCCTGTCGTGCCAACAAAGCTTGGTTAAACAGTCTCATGTCCCGGAATCCCGTGCCCCCTTGATCCTTTGGGCGAAGCATGTTGTCCCAAGCAACCCAGTGTGTCTTCCTCTTACCATTCTCCGATCCCCACCAGAAGTCTCGGATAATTTTTGTCAGCTCGTCGCATAACCCGAAGGGTAGTTTTAAGACCCCCATCACATATACTAGGATCGCCTGGGCAACCGCCTTAATAAGGGTTTCTTTACCTGCCTGTGTCAAGAACCCCTCCATCCATTCTATGAGCGCCTTTAATAGTTTCTCCTTCAGGCTTTGGAATTTTCCTTTATGCATGCGGCCCTCTGGTGTAGGAAGCCCCAAGTATTTGGCTTCAAACGTCTCTTGCGAGACATTAAGGATAGCCTTGACTGCTTCTCTCTTCCTCTGGTCACATGACGTACCGAAAAGGATAGAGCACTTGCTCTAGTTAATGAGTTGCCCGGTACTGGAGGAATAAATCTGAAGGACCTCGCTGATTCTTGTCGCCGCCTCCACCTCCGCAGGGAAGAAAAGTAGACTGTCATCAGCAAACAAGAGATGAGAAACTCCCGGGGCCCTTCTAAAACTCTCAGCGGCTCAACCTGATGGTCCTGTATTTCTTTTTGTAACAGAGCAGACAACCCATCAGCAACAAAAAGGAACATAAATGGGGATAAAGGGTCTGTAGGGTTCGCAGCATAGAAAACAAAAAATTTCCTACGATGTGAACTATGTATCAAGATCTATCTATTAGATACAAACAACGGGCGGATGTATATCCGTAGAGAACATACCCTTGAAGACCGACAAAGCTTAACGAGTTCAACTCGTGGTTGATGTAGACGATCTCTTGCCGATCTCAAGATCGAGAGGAAGTCCTAGCGCCGCAAAGCAGCAGCGCATCCATGCTCGCACACACGTACAAGACACCGAGCAACCTCCGCCTCCTCGCTCCAGCGATGCAGCGGAAGCACAACCCTTTCTTGCCGAATAGCCACCGGGAACATGTATCTCGCTAGTCCGAGACCATGGGGGATAAATTCTAGAGGGGGAGAGAGATCCTTCACGAGGAGGTGTAAGTGAGAAGTGAGGAGAGGGGTGCCTTTTATAGGAGAGGGGGGGACCCCAAGGGGGTGGCCGACGCATGGGGGCTGCCCCCTTGCCCTCCCCTCTTCATGTGGGTGGACACTCCACTCACAAAATTCCTTTAAATTCCCTCCACTCAAAATCCCACTCAAACTTGCCATTAAATTTCCACCAAATTTAATGCAAACTCTCATTAAATAAAACTCTTTTATTTTATTCAGAATTTTGTCAATTACTTTAATGAAAAACATTCACAAATAACCCCTTGCTAGAATTCCATTTCACATGCATAAACTCTTTATGCAATTTCACCCGAAAACCTGTTTCAGTATCTAGTGAAATAAATTCCTGCGCTTGTTTATTCTTTCGGCATGAAACATTTGCTCCAACTGGATGTCAGTGTCCCTTAAGTGTGTCACCCTACGGTTCGCGAATAATGCGGACATGATCGAGACCCCTCTCGGATCAATAATCAGAAGCGGGATCTGGAGACCCATACTGACTCCCACACATTCAACGATGACTTTTCCTGTGATCGTCGGAACCTTTTACGCTTGTATCTTAATCCCTTTGTTTCACGATATGTTACATGTCCGAGATTCGATCATCGGTATCTCCATACCTAGTTTGATCTCGTTACTGACATGCATTCTTTTCTCGTTCCCGTGATATAACATTCTAGTGATCAAATCACTTGCTTGCAAGCTAACCAATATGATATCACCGAGAGGGCCCAGAGTATATCTATCCGTCATCGGGATGAACAAATTCCACTCTCGATCCATGGGCCTCAACATAACACTTTGTTAGTTCTGAATCCATCTTTATAATCACCCAGTTACGGTGTGACGTTTGATGTTATCAAGAAACTCTTCCGGTGTTAGTGATTGACATGATCTCATGGTCTAAGGATTAGGATCACTTCGTAAGTTGTTATAGCAATATAAACTCAATGACTTTGATCGTAATGCTATACTTCGGATGAATGTTCATCACACCATTACACTAATATTGTGATCTCGTTATTAACAACATCCAATGTCTATGATCAGGAAACTGTGATCATCTTGTTAATCAACGAACTATTTTATGAGAGAGGCATAACTAGAAACTTTCTGTTTGTTTATTAAACACACATGTATTAATGTTTTCGTATTAATACAATTATAGCATGCAAAATAAACATCTATCATATACTTAGAATACACATAATAAACACTTTATTATTGCCTCTCAGGGCATATTCCCTTCAGGGTCACCTTGGCGAAGACCTCGCGAAGGGGAAAATGAATCTAGAAGAGTTCCATTAAATTTTACAGAATATCTCACGGAGGATACACATGAAATTCTCCAATCGATCCATCTGTGAGCGAAACCCAGTCTTTGCATCACCTTCCTTAGAAACCCCCAATCCACTCTGTCGTAAGCCTTTGACAGGTCCAGCTTATATGCACAGTAGCTCTTGCTCTGTATTTTGTTATGCTCAATAAGATGGAGACACTCAAAAGCCACCATAGCATTATCCGTAATCAGGCGCCCCGGGATGAAGGCACTCTGGTTAATTGATATGATGTCCCCCAGAATTGGCCGGAGTCAATTAACCATACATTTAGCAATATTTTTTTATAGAACCGAGCATAAGCTAATTGGTCGGAAATCTTTTAGTGTCTCCGGATGATCAACTTTAGGTATGAGGACAATCACTGTATTATTGACATCAGGGGGCATACGTCCTGGCAAGAAGAACAGGCGCACCGCGTTAATTACCTCCGCCTTTAGAGTAGCCCAATTCTGTTGATAAAACCTTGCCGGGAAACCATCCACTCCAGGGGCCTTAAGTGGCCCAATTTGGAACAGGGCATCTCCAATCTCTTCTTCTGTAAACTCCCGGCACAGCATGTCGTTCATATCTCCAGTTACGCGTTCCTGGAACAGATCAAGTAAGGCATTGTAATTAAGGTTAGGATCACGAGTAAAGAGTTCTTTGAAATATGACGTGGTCATTCTTTCCATAGCAGAGGGTGCATCCTGCCAGACCCCCTCATTATCTTTGAGTCTCTTGATATTATTTTTGCGCGCGCCATACAGCCTTTTGATGGAAATACTTGGTATTCCGATCGCCGTGTTGGAGCCATTTTATCCGTGAGCGCTGCATCCAGAGCATCTCCTCCCTATAAAGGACCTCGTTCATATGGTCTGTTACCCGTCGTATTTCCTCCCTGTCTGTATTATTCTGTAGAAGCTCTTCCAGCCGATTTCTACACAGCTCAAGTTCCTTAAGAACACTCCCGAACCTTGTTTTGCTCCAACGCTGCAGCACTCCCATAACCCTATCCAGCCCAGCCCGTATATCCCCAAGGTGCTCTTTCTGACCTGCTTCTTCCCATGCCGCTGCTATTAGCTCCGAGAGCTTGGCCTCACGCTCCCACCAAATCTCATAATGGCGCCGAGGTTGTCGCCGCTGCACTATGTTTTCCTGCATAAGGCGTACAAGCACTGGGCAATGGTCAGAAACAGGCGAAACCAGATGCTCAACCATCGTCTCATTAAACAAATCTCTCCATTTGGTTGAGGACACGGCTCTATCTAGGCGAACACGCACATTCGCCGTACCTTTTCTTTTATTATCGTATGTATAAGGCAATCCAGAAAACCCCAAGTCGTAAAGCTCACAAACAGCAAGAGTTTCACGAAAAGCCTCCATCTGACTTTCCGATCTAGCGGTACAAGATAGATGTTCCTCTTGCCAGAGAGCCTCATTAAAATCACCCATTACTAGCCACGGGAGGTCGGACACAGGTTTAAGCGATTTGAGCATATCCCACATACGATGACGGTTTTCCAAACGCGGCTCCCCATAGACACAAGTTAAGCGCCACTGTGGGGCACTTGGAGACTCACGGATATAAACATCAATAACTCTTTCATTAATTGATTTAACTTCTACAAGCAGACTTTCATGCCAAAGTAAAGCTAGACCACCACTGAGACCATCACTACTAGACCCAGCAAAGCCCTTAAGACCTAAACGAAAATGAAGACGTCTAATTCTCTCTTTATTCTGCCTAGTTTCACACAGAAAGACTAAACGAAGATTAAAAGACTTGGAAATCTGATCGAGCTCACGAACTGTCGAGGCGTTTCCAGCTCCTCGACAATTGAAACTTAGACAGGTTTATAATGATACCTGACGAGAGATGGAACTTTTTTTTTCTGATAAAGGGTGCTTTTATTACTTAAAAGAATTAAGCATTACACCCGGCCTCTGCATAGTAAGATGCACACAGCCACCATAGTTCAGAAGTTCAAACAGAAAAATAAATAAGCGAATTACATATCAGATTGAGAAATTGTAAGACGCCTAAAATATAGAGGGAGGGCCTATCCATAGATTATGCTGCCATCCATGCCGGATAAACAAATCTCGTGCCGTATCCTCAGCCGCGTACACACCTCCGTGAAAAGGTCGTGGTACTCTGCACGATGTAGAAGTGACCAAGATCGCAGTATGCTGGTACATCGGTAAATAACCTGCAGGAGAGAATAATTTATATCATTAAAAACTTTGTCATTTCTACACAGCCATAGCGACCATATAATGGCAATCGCTCCAACCCGAAGAAGTAGCTTATACTTGTTATCTATCCCATGTAACCAATTTCCAAAAAGTATTGGCAATACTACGTGGTGGATACAAGCCTGAAGCTGCCTAGGTAACTGACCATATAGATCTAGCAAAATTGCATTGGAAAAATATGTGTTTGATTGTCTCATTGTGATGACAAAAAAGACATATAGGATTTCCATGCCAATTCCGCTTAATAAGATTATCTTTAGTAAGGATAACTCCGCGACGAAGATACCATACAATTTTTTTATTTTTTAGGGGTATCTTCATCTTCCAAATCATCCTATTATCTAAAACAGGTATAACCGGCTGGGCTAGTGCATTGTAAAAGGAACTCACGGAGAAAGACCCGTTCACACTTAAGTTCCATCGAAACTCATCTGGTCCAGGCGACAATTGTACATTTGCTAGACGATGTAGCAATGCGATCCAAGAGTCCAGCCTGGTTCCAATTAAATCTCGTCTAAAAGTCACAACGGGCGGGAATGATTCCAAAACAGTGGAGATCGTCGCATCCTTGTAACGAACAATAGAATACAATGCAGGATATTGGTCTTGGAGTGTAGCATTACCCAGCCACTTATCCTCCCAAAACCTTATCTGAGACCCATCCTTAATAGAAAAAGTTCCGAATCTGAAGAAATTTTTCTTCGTTGCCATCAGAACGGCCCAAAAGTGAGAGTCACCTGGTTTCCAAACCAGATGTGACAATGCTTTTAAACCAATATATTTCCTTAAGTAGAGTTTGCCATACCTCGTATTCAGAAAGTAATTTGAAGAGCCATTTACCAAGGAGGGCTGTATTTTTGATCTCAAGATCATGAATACCCAGCCCACCCTGATCTTTGGGGCGGCATAGTACACTCCATTTAGCCGGTCTGTATTTCTTTTTCTCGTTATCTCCTTGCCAAAAGAATCTTGATCGGAAATAATCCAATCTTTTTAAGACTCCTTTTGGTAGTTGCAAGAAAGATATCATATACAGTACCATATTACTTAGTACCGAATTAATGAGTACTAATATTCCCCCTATGGAGAGCAATTTACCTTTCCAGCTGCTCAATCTTAGTTGTAGTCTTTCCTCAACGATTTTCCATTCAGCATTTGTGAGCCTCCGGTAATGAACCGGAATGCCCAAATACCGAATCGGAAAAACACCTTGACTACAACCAAAGAGATCAGCATAAAGACTAACTTCATCTCTGGCCTCGCCAAAACAAAACAATTCACTTTTATGGAAGTTGATTTTCAACCATGATAGTTGCTCAAAAGCTGAAAGTATCAGTTTCAGATTTTTTGCTTTTTCAATGTCATGTTCCATAAATAAAATTGTATCGTCGGCATATTGAAGTATTGATAAACCTCCATCAACTAGATGGGGAATCACACCTTCAATTTGGCCATCAAGCTTGGCACGCTCAATCATGACAGCGAGCATATCAGCCGCTATATTAAATAGCATTGGTGATAATGGATCTCCCTATCTCAAACCTTTTTTTGTCTAAAAGTATTTACCAACGTCGTCATTAAATTTTATGGCATCACTACCTCCCGACACAAAGTTGTTGATTAAAGCCTGCCACTCAGATGAAAAACCTTTCATTCTAAGGGTCTGTTGAAGAAAAGGCCATTTGACTTTATCATAGGCCTTTCCAAAGTCAATTTTAAGAATAACCCCATTCAAATTATTCCTATGTAGTTCATGAACAGTTTCATGCAAGGTAACCACACAGTCAAGGATGTTGCGACCTTGCATAAAAGCATTTTGTGAAGGGCGAACTACATGATCCGCCATAGAATTTAGACGAATCGTTGCAACTTTGGTAAAAATCTTAAAACTAACATTAAGAATATAGATTGGTCTATATTATTGGATCCGTTCTGCTTCATTAATCTTAGGCAAAAGAATTATCTCTCCAAAATTCAAGCGAAACAAATCTAGTTGACCAGCGTGCAAAGCACAGAACATTTCAAGTAGATCTGTTTTGAAAACACCCCAAAAGGTTTGGTAAAATTCAGCTGGAAAGCCATCAGGACCAGGGGCTTTATTATGTTCCATCTGGAAAACAGCCTTCCTGACCTCTTCCTCAGAATAGGGAGCCGTCAGTAGGTCATTTTCCTCGACAGAAACCTGAGACACATCATTTGTTTGAGATTCATCTAGAGAGATAGTTCCCTCATCTGGTTCCCCAAACAAACATTTATAGTAATTTGTAATATAGGATTTCAGCTGCTCATGTCCCTCAATCGTCCCCTCATCTTGCGTTAAAGATCGAATAAGTTTCTTCTTGTGTCTGCTATTAGCAAGACTATGGAAGTAACTAGTATTCGAATCCCCATATAAAATAAATTCGGCTTTGGAACGTTGATACCATTTGAGTTCCTCTTCACGCAGTAAACATGCTAACTCCGCATTCGCTTGGCTTTTGAGCTCAGTTTCATGCGTAGTTAACAAACGATTTTCTGCTGTAGCTTCAAGGTCATCAATAGTAGACGATAGCCAAAAAATTTCTTTTTTAAGAATACCAGTTGTGTGGCGCGCCCAACCACCAAGGTGTTTGCGTAGCATATGCACTTTATTGTTCCACCTCTGGATCGGTGTATTACCCGTAACCGGTTTTCCCATACTGTTTTGACCATATCATGAAAACCCTCCCGGTGTAACCATCCAAGTTCGAATTTGAATGGACGGGAACACCGTATCCAAGGTAATCCAGTAGTCAGCAGTATGGGAGCATGGTCAGACAGCGCCTCAATACGCTCTAGAGCGCGAACCGAGACTCGGGGAAAATGTTCTTCCCAATCCGAGTCCATCAGTACGCGATCTAGTTTTTCGTATGTAGGTTCAGGCAGGCTGTTTGCCCAAGTAAACTGACGGCCAATCATGGTTACTTCCTTCAAGTCAAGGCTGTCAATGACAGCATTAAAAAGGAATGGCCAATGATCGTCAAAACGACCTTTACTCTTCTCGAATGAAAACCGAAGCAGATTAAAATCACCCCCTATAAGAATAGGGTACGGATTATCTTTCGCTAAGTTTACCAGTTCGCGAAGAAAATCGGCCTTGAACGCATCCTGGGCCGCACCATACACAGCGACAAGGCTCCATATGAAATTGTCAGTTTTGTTACGGATGTTGAGTTTTATGTGAAACTCTCCTTCCGAACTAGCTAAAATTTCCATGGTGTCCACCCTTACGCCAAGTAAAATGCCTCCAGATCGTCCCCTAGGTGGATGAGAATACCACACAAAGTCTATACCACCCGAAAGGCGGTAAAGTAGACTTTGGGAGAACTCTCTTCTACCCGTTTCCAAAATAGCAATAAAATCCAAATTATGCTCCCTAGTACAAAGTGCAATATGTAAATGTTTAGCCAAGTCACGAAGACCTCTGCTATTCAGAAACATACCATTCATTGGGAAACAAATATGGATTTAGGAGTCAAATATCGTTTCCGAGATTTATTGCATTTTCCCCAGAAGAAGATTTCCGACCGGAAGCAGTTAGTTCATAAGCTGAACTTAATATGTCCTCATTGAAACCAACTTCCAGAACTTCACCAACTAGATGAGATAGGATCTGACCATCCGTTGTGGCATTCGCATCCTCATCATCAGAATAAGTGGAAACAATAGAGGTCGAGGCTTTTGGAACAACCGTTAGACGGTCGTATTCCATCCGCTTCAAGACCTTGGTAGAAATAGAAATATCTCTAGCATTCTTACCAAGACTAATGCCTACTTTATTAAGTTTAGAAGAAATTTGCGTAGATGAAAAAGAGATAAAAGACTTAGATGACGAGGAAGTACCGTTAGAATACAAGTTCTTTTCCGCCTTCCTGCGCATGGCCTTTGAGAGAGAATCTTCACCTGTTTCACTAGACCCATCTGCACATACCGTATGACGACCACTCCTGCGCAGCGCGATCCCATGAACCTGCTTGTTGCCGGCATTAGCTAGTGCTGAAACTTGTTTAGCAGAAATAAGAACGGGTGCTGCATGCATAAACTGTGAAGCAGAGGGGAGCCCAACAGCCGCCTGCATGTCCTCCTCCAAAATCGGCTCCTGAGCAACAGCATCAATAACATCATCGCCCTGCTCCTGATCAGCAGTCTCCTCCGTAGCCGGCTCCTGGGCCACAGCATGCTGAACCGAGAAGCTCCGCGCGATAGCAAAGTCCGGCCCGTCAGGAGTAGGCGCTGGCCAAGATTGCGTGGCTGGCCACTCGCCAAACAGGGCCTCCTCCTGTGGTCTAGCTGCAGGGTCAGAACTGGTTCGCGGAACAGGAGCATGCATCCCGCCAAAAGATGTCCCCGGCCCTGCCAGCAGCTCAGCTAACACCTCGACCTAGGCAGGAGGTAACAGGCTTGCACATGTCGGACTGAATCACTGTCGGAACCAAATCAACCACGGGCGAACTGTGATGAACGACCGATGACCTTGACAACAGAACAGGAGTAGGAGATTCCGACCCCGCCGAAGGTACAACTCGAGAACTCAATTTGGCCTGAGCCAAAATCTCCTTTCCCCGAGGTGTTTGAGGAGACGGGTTTAAAGGAGTAACAACAATAATAGCCTGCACTGTCTTAGTTGCCGAAGCGCCCCCAGAACCACCCTGACTAGAAGATGTTTCTACCTCCATATTAGACACTTGTGGGATAGCAGAAGAATCATTTCCATTAGGAGCATCCTTTTCAGCATCATTGCAATCGTCTTCATCCTCAGGATCATCCCCCTTACGCCTCCAGAAAAAAGGCGTGAAACCAGGGTCCGGAATAAAATCCTTCGCCTCCTTCCTAAAGATAAAGTCGTATCCTTTGAGCTTCAAAGTTGCGTTGACACCTAAAAAATGACCCTTTGAATCCACACTTTTCTGTAGAGCCTTGGGATTCATCATAGCCACACAGATACGAACAACATTGCGACTGTGTAATGTCACCAGATCCACATCCACAGTAATCCCCAGAAGAGAGCCAATAGCCCAGAGTCCATGGAAATGACGGATAGTATGGGGTACACCCTCAACATGAACCCACAGTTGCGGTAGCACAAATTTATGTGGGATGTCTTCCACTTCCCAAGCACTAATCACAATTCTGGCATCATGAGATATCACCGGCATTTGGATCCCATCTACTCTCTGGAGGTCTTCAAAGGACATGAAATTGACCAAGAAACTATCATCTCCATGCGGGAGGGCCTCCCACTTCCACTGAGTGTTGAGAGGACAAATCCTTGTCATCTGAGATTCAATAACAGCTGTAGGCACTGATGAACCAATAATAGTTACCTTCGCCATCGGAGTTCTCTTGGGAGCTAAGTTAGCCTTCAAGATACTATGAGGCAACTGATTAAACGGCATATCCTCTGTCCCATTACCTGCCACAATGATTGAAGGTCTAGGCAACCTGAGAGTCGGGCACCTATTAGTAGGGTGCGCCAAATTATTACAAACAAGACAATAATGCTGAACCGGACAGTTTTTTGTTGCGTGAGTATCCACTGAACACTTCCAACACTTAACTTCCTTTGGCTTGCTAGCCTCAGCAACAACCAAAGTGTCTTGAACCACAACCTCAGCCGTTGCCGGAGTACTTACCACAGGAGGCGCAAACATCTGACCAAGAGGTTGTGGCGCAAAGAAATTTTGCCCCTGCGTGAATTGGGGCTGAACCGGGTGTACCTGAGGTGTTGCAGCCTGGCTTTTCTTTTTCTTCCTCTTGTTCTTTGCAATTGTTGGCAAAATAGCAGGGGCTGAGGCGCAGGTTGATGCATGTGCGGGAATAGCTGCTGAAATTGCTGAGGTGGGATTATTGGATGAAACACGGGCCTTTGAAAATGCCCAGGAGGTTGTGCAAACTGTTGCCCCATCTGCTGACCGAACTGCTGCGGAGCAGGCATATATGCAGGTTGTCCCGGGCGGCGCGAAGGAGGCTGCAACGGCATCATAGGCGGCTGAAGAGGTAGCATCGGCGGCTAAAGTGGCACCAACAGTTGCGGCACAAAATTTCCAGCCACACCTTGTTGCAAAACCGGCGCAGGCACCCCCGCACTAGGGCCAGCATAAGACGAGGGAGCAGTAACAGCAGCCGCAGCTACCGGCGGCAGGGAGGATGTTGGCAACGCATTGCCGGGGAGACTCGCGCCGGCCGGTGCTGCAGGACGGGACATGGCCAACGCAACAACCTCAGCAAAAGACCTGCAAGATAGCCCGGCGAAGGAGAACTTGACTGTGCTGGGCGTAGGCGAGATGACGACGGGCGGCGTAGGCGAGATGACGATGGGCGGCGTACTAGGCGGAGACGAGGCGATTTGGGTTAGGGTAGGTCGAGACAGTCGAATACGGACTTGGCGTCGTACATATCTGTCCAACCCTAACCCCACCGCATGCCTGTGGGCCTCACCATCGCGACGCCTAGGAAGTCCCGAAAATGGCGGGGGAACCTGCTCCGCGATCACCGCCTCCTCCACATCAACCGTACTAGGCACAGACACTCGATCCGCCGCCCGCGGAAAGATTTGCCCCAGCACCGGCGCAGGAGTGAAACGGCGGGCCGGCAGCGGGCCGCTCCAGCGACCCAACCTAGGAGGCCGAGCTACCCGCAGTCCGGTAGGCAAAGAAGACGAGCAGCGCTTACGCTCGACCGGCGCCCGACGAGAAGCGGGCGACAACGACCGAGTCTCCACCGGCGACCTGCACACACAGAAGAGATCTCACCTGAGGAAGCCTGACGCGGCGCCCGCTTCTCCCAGTATCGCGACTCCTGCGACGGGAAACCTGCTCCACGCCAGAAATCCGCGATGATCTCGGATCGCGATATACCCTTCCAGCGATCCACCACAGCAGAAGCCTCATCGGCCAGAATTTCCTTCGCGATACAGACCGCAACACGATCGTCCTCCTGTCGATCCTCCGAAATGCATGAAAAACGAGATCCCGCCATCGCTAGCGTGCGGTTCAGCCCGGCGGCGGCGCGCGCTGGCGGTTCCGTCTCTTCCAAGGGTGCTATAGTTGCATCTTTTTTTATGTGAAAACTTCCTTAGGCTTTCCTTTGCCAGCGATGGTATCCCTTGTTGGTAGCCTAAAATGGAGGGAGGATTTTACTTCCCCGGTCTCTGCACCAACTAGGGATGCACAGAGAGGTATGACTAAGGCTAATGGCGAAGACTTGGTGATTATAGCGTGTCACTCAGGAGTGAATGTATACGGGTACTTATTTATAGGCATCGATGGTAGCCAAGTCCTTCTTAGTCATGTTAGATCTTATCTCGCTCGTACGTCTATTCTTCAGGATCTCGGGATAGCTGTCTTGCAGCCCAACATGTCAGGTCGTCTGGAAATAGGTCGGTTGAGAGCTTTTAGATGCAGGCCTCCAGGTCCTTCGTCAGAGGTCGTCGGCGGCAGGAATCGTGGGTTCAAGCCTGAGTCCACCCATCACCGACAAGAGTTAAAGAGTTGAAATAATGCCTCGTTTCGTTAGCTAGTACCACCAACATGCAACATGAATCTTTCCTTGTGTCTTAGTTTCTCTGAGGCAATTGCTGGTTCCTGACTCTTTTTTCCTTGTAGTGTTGTTATATTGCGGATCTTATGGGAATTGTAGTGGAAGTATTCAATGTTAAACAAAAGGAATGATTCAGCAAGATTGCAGAGCCACAATAATATCGATCTTAGTGGCTTAACTCCAATCAACAAGATTGCGGAGCTACTGTATGTAACTTCGAGGGAATGGCGAGAGGAAGTTCTTCTGTAGTTCAAGCATAGGCTATGTTAACGAGGTTTTTGGCACGCCCGTAGGTGGAACCTTGTCCAGCGGGAGCTAAATCTGAGAATTGTTTTTCAAAAACCGAATGGAATGGTTTATTTCCCCTATGGGCTCCTTTAGTTTGTGTTTCTAACGGTCTGGCTCTAATCATAATATGGTTCAGTTTGGTTGCTATAGAAAATGGTTAGGTTCTTTTTTTTAAAAAGGCATATATTAATATCATGAAGATACCAATTACACCTAACCTCTGCAACGCATTACGCTATTGGTATTACGGATACACATAACCAAAAAAAGTTAAAAAAAAAAAGAAAAAACATGTTGCAGCGATAAGATCTTTAACAGCAGCGACACTAAAACCATCAAAACAACATCAGAAGTCTAACTCCTCCAAAAGCGACGCCTCCAAGAAGGAAACAATGATCAAGCGTTGTCGTCGCCCAATCAAAGATCCTAGGTTTTCACCCTGGAGAAGGTTCTCGCTCGCAAAACAATGCCTTCTGCAAAGGCCATAGCCAGGCACAACCAATAAAGACCAAATCTTGTATTTTCACCCTGCAAGATAAGACCATGAACTCCACCCGTGCTATCGCTCCCTCTAACAGACGCTGCTGCGAGTCACAGATCACCAAGCCGGATCCTTATCACCATAAAGATACAAACCACCATAGCTAGTCCTCATGTCTCTGTCTTTATGACATTGTCCACATCGGACTTCACCATGGATCGTCAAATACATGACACATGATGATAATAAATAGCAGAGCTTTGCAACACTTTCTCTGAAGCCAAACGGCCAGCAAAAAACACAGGTGCACACGACCGGATACCTTCCGATCCAGCAAACTCCAGCGGACCATGGGAGTTCGTCAGTGGAGCCTTCCGGAACTAGACACTCTGGCTAGATCAATGAAGACAGGCATCAAGTAGATCTTCATCTTGTTGTAAGAGTGATTTGAGGAACACCGCCTTTATGATCAATCCGAGCTGGCAGCCCCCACACCACCCGCGATAACCTATAAGATCCGCTGCTCCGATCCCTAGCAGAAGCCCGTGGGCTAGGCCATCATCGAGAAAGGCAGTGGCAGAGCAAGATCGACCATCCACCTGATCCGGCCCTACCACACGGCGAAGAGGAATTGGGGGGTGGGGATGGGAGACACCCAGATAAAGATCTGCCGGTGGCTGCACATCGTCAAGCGGGAGATCGTCCAGGTTAGTGCTATTGGAATTCGTCCATAGATCGACTACATCAAACTAGACAAACAAACACGCTCGAAAAAAACTTGTGACCACGGGCACGTATCGTGCTCTCGAATTTTCTTTATTTCTTATTTTCTCCTACTCACGGTTACAAGCTTACACGTCCTGATTGTATGACCAAAGGCAACAATCAGCTCTACGCTAGTCTGCAGCTCCCACACAACCCATTGTTGTTGTGGCTCATCACCCACTTGGTGCAACATTGCTTGGCTGCAATTATCTAGTATTAATCCCCCTCCAGAACATGCAGAAACTGTATAGTCAGTCCAATGCAAGATGCATGATACCCTTCCCCCAACATCGATCAGTAGGCAAATCAGTCCTACTGAAGGTGTTCCTAGCCAGATCGAAGTAGTCTATGTTACGAACAAGGTACATCATGTACTGCTTGCCACCATCTAGGACCGTGTACGGGATGTGATCCGATGGGGCAAAGCTTAAGCCGCTACAATGGTTTGAAACGGGTGTGAAACTCTACGGTTCCACTATCCATTGGCAAACATCATCGTTGACATGAATATAGATATCCTCCTCGGAGCAGAAAATTACCCCGCGTTATACGTGATATGAAGAACAAACAGCTGTGTCCTTGACGAAGAATGAGAATAACCCCGAATTGCCGACGGTAGGTAGCACGCCGTGTTAGACGAGTCGCACAGTCGGTCTCGGCACGTTCACATATTGTAACGTGTTGTACTTATCCAGGAGTTCTAGAAGAATCTCTAAAGATAGGATAAAGTTAGAGTTTGTTTAAACCTTGTAACTCAAGTTGTAATCCCGACGGACCCATATGAGGATCACGTCGGCCTCCTCGCTTTTCTCTCGTACGTTGTAACGCTCTCGTGTATATCCTCGAGGCCTGGCCTCCTATTTAACGTGAAGCCGATGGAAGCTCCAACCATCGTTAATCCAACTTTAACCCAACGTGAGATTTCACATGATATCACAGCCACTTCTTTCTAAACACATCTAGTCCAATTTCATGTGCCTCGCCCCTCCTCCTACCGCCATGGGAAATCCCCTCGCCGGTATCAACGTCAGCGAGAAGCTGACAAGGACGAACTACCTTAGGCAGTCCTTTGTGCTGCCCCCCATCCGTGGCGCCCGGCGTACAAGCTTCCTCGATGAGGAGACCAAGCCACCGCCGGAGGAGATCTCCGTCGAGAAGGATGGGAAGACCGTCAAGGAGGAAAACCCTGCGTACATCGCGTGGGTGGAGGCAGACCAGCAGGTACTTTCGTTTATTTTGAGAACTTTGTCGCCTGGTATTGTTGTGGCTACCATTGGCATGGAGACGGCGGCCGAAGTGTGGGCAGCGATCAAGTCCATGTTCGCTGCATCCTCAAGAACATGGGTGTCGAACCTGCGCGTTGCCCTCGCCAAGACGAGGAAGGAGAATATGACGACGGCCCAGTTCTTCACCAAGATGAAGAGCCTTGCTGACGAACTTGCTGCTGGCCGGCCGATCGAGGAGGAAGAACTTGTTGAGTACCTCTTGGCCGGCCTCGACGACACCTACAACCCCCTCGTCGCCGCCATCGGGGTAAACGGTGGAGAAACCCTCACCATGGGCGAACTCTACGCCCATGTCTGCGCCTACGACAACCGCATGAACCTCCTCAGCGACGACCTTGGTGGAGGCTCCTCCGCCAACATCGCCTCCCGTGGACGCGGAAACGGCCGCGACGGGCGCGACAATCGTGGTGGACGACGTGCGGCGGCCGCGGCAACGACCGTGGCTATGGCCGTGGCAGGCGCGGCAAAGGCGCTGGAGGCCATGGAGGTGGACGTGG
Source organism: Avena sativa (assembly GCA_916181665.1). Lineage (NCBI taxonomy): Eukaryota > Viridiplantae > Streptophyta > Magnoliopsida > Poales > Poaceae > Avena > Avena sativa. The sequence continues at coordinate 6,003,385 of OV702289.1, forward strand.
CAACAAGAACCGCGACGACACCGCCTGCCAGATATGTGGCAAGGCCAGCCATGAGGCATGGCGTTGCTGGCATCGCTACTCCGATGACGAAGATGAAGAAGAGGAGGAGGAGAAGGGCGCCCATGCAGCGTCCTATGGTGTGGACACCAACTGGTGCTATGACACTGGTGCCACCGACCACATTACCGGTGAGCTCAACAAGCTCACCATGAAGGAGAAGTATCAAGGCCGCGAGCAAGTCCACACGGCCAATGGCCATGGTATGAACATTAGTCATGTTGGTCATGCAATTGTTAATTCTCCCTCAAAAGATTTGCATCTCAAAAATATTCTTCATATTCCACAAGCCACCAAAATCTTGATTTCCGTTCATAAATTTACCAAAGATAACAGTGCCTTTATTGAATTTCACCCTTGGTATTTTTATGTCAAGGATCGAGCCACGACGAAGGTACTTCTCAAAGGTAGATGCATCAAGGGCCTCTACCCTAATATTTCTTCATCATCATCCAAAAATAATCGAGCCTATAGTGCCATCAAGCCTTCAGCTTCGAAATGGCATAGCCGCCTAGGACATCCTTCGTCTCATATTGTTTAACAAATTATTAGCAAACATCAGCTTCCTTGCTCAAATAAATCTAGTAGTGAGTTTATTTGTGACTCTTGTCAAAAAGATAAAAGTCATGAATTGCCTTATGTAAGATCTACTAGTGCCTCCACTGCCCCTTTGCAACTTGTATTCAGTGATGTTTGGGGCCCTGCGCCATCCTCTGTAGGCGCAGAAAATCCTACTATGTAAGCTTTATTGATGATTTTAGCAAGTTCGTGTGGATTTATCTTCTCAAAAAGAAGTCTGATGTTTTCAAGTCTTTCATGATTTTCAAAATCTTGTTGAATGCCAATTTGATAAAAAGATCCTTGCTATCCAATCCGATTGGGGTGGAGAATATGAGAAATTAAATTCCTTCTTTCAGAAAATTGGCATAGAGCATCATGTATCCTGTCCTCATGCACACCAACAAAATGGATCAGATGAATGCAAGCACCGACTCATTGTAGAAATCGGTCTTGCTCTCCTTGCAAATGCATCCATGCCCTTAAAATTTTGGGATGAAGCATTCTTAACCGCCACCTATCTTATCAACATACTACCTTCGAAAGTCATTGATAATGATACCCCTATTGAACGCCTCTTTCACAAAACTCCATATTATGTCTCTCTCCGTGTTTTTGGTTGTGCGTGCTGGCCTAACCTTCGACCATACAACAAACGCAAACTTGCTTTTTGGTCCAAGAAATGTGTTTTTCTTGGCTATAGTCATATGCATAAAGGAGTAAAATGCCTTGATGTCAAATCTGGTCGAGTCTATATCTCTAGTGATGTTGTTTTTGATGAAACGGTGTTCCCCCTTGCTAAACTTCATCCCAATGCAGGATCATTGCTACGGCAAGAAATTGTACTCCTTCCCGAGTCACTTCAAAATCCATCGGTGTCATCTCATGAGTGGGAAAACAATTGTAGTGATCTAATACCTAATGTCTCTGTAAAACCTGGTATTTCTAGTGCCTCTCAGGTACAGCAGGAAGCAGGAGAAAATTTCATGCAAAACGGTGCTGGAACGGAGGAAAACGGCGGAGAAACGCTCGCTACATCACATGTACGCGAGTCCGACACGAATCCTCCTTGGATCACGCGCTCGTCAGGTGGCAGCGCATCCACATCGGGATCGCCAACGGATCGTCCTTGACCCCGCGCGCGGCAATCAGGCGCGGACACGTCTTCCTCACCAATCAGTGTGGGCCAGCGCATGTCGGGCACTCGGCGCGAGCCAGGCGCCGCGTCGCATCGGTCGACGACCCCTCCGTGCGCGAGCCACTCGTCTGGCGCCACGCGGAGTGGGTCACTCCCTCCGGCCCAGCTGCGTGGCCTGCAAAATGTGTCGAGTGCAGCCGAAAGTGCGTCGGTGACGCAAGAATCCACCGCCGGATTGGCACCGGATCGGGACAGTGCATAGTGCTCGGGAGGTTATTATGCGCCATCTCCTCCCGTGGCGCAACCTGCAACAAATGTGCACAGGACAAGATCAAAAACCGGTAACTCGAAACCAAAAACTTATACGGATGGTACAGTTCGGTATGGTCTTTCCTGCACTTTAGAAGAACCTGAAAATCTTCAAAAAGCATTAGCAAATTCAGATTGGAAAAATGCAATGGATGATGAGTACAAGTCTCTAATGGAAAATAAAACATGGCACCTAGTACCATACAAGCAAGGTAGTAATCTTATAGATTGTAAATAGGTCTATAGAATTAAAAGAAAAGCTGATGGTACTGTTGATAGGTTCAAAGCTAGGTTAGTAGCAAAAGGCTTTAAGCAAAGATATGGGATAGATTATGAGGATACTTTTAATCCTGTTGTAAAAGCTGCTGCTATCAGACTTGTTTTGGCTATTTCGGTGTCAAAATGGTGGAGCCTAAGGCAACTAGATGTGAAGAATGTGTTTCTTCATGGCGTTCTGGAAGAAGAGGTCTATATGAAACAACCACCTGGATATGAGGATCCACGTGCACCCTCATTTGTGTGCAGGCTAGACAAATCATTATATGGGCTCAAGCAAGCTCCAAGGGCATGGTACTCCAAGCTAAGTTCAAAATTACAAGAACTTGGGTTTCTGGCATCCAAGGCAGACACATCATTATTTATATGCAACAAGTCAGGTATCACAATTTATGTGCTAGTGTATGTTGATGATATCATTGTCACTAGTTCCTCCAACAAGGCTATTACAACACTTCCCCATGATCTGAATTCATCATTTGCATTAAAAGATCTTCGTGACTTGCATTACTTCTTGGGCATTGAGGTTAAGCAGTCTAATCATGGTATTGTGTTAACTCAAGAGAAGTATGCTTCAGACTTGCTTGACAGAGTTGGGATGAAGAAATGTAAAACATTCTCCACGCCACTGTCAGCCTCAGAAAAACTTTCAGTCATAGAAGGAGAACTTCTAGGACCTGAAGATAGTACAAGGTACAGAAGTATTGTTGGAGCACTACAGTACCTGACTCTTACACGACCAGATATTGCCTTCTCTGTCAACAAGGTATGCCAGTTTCTTCATGCCCCCACTATTGTACATTGGACAGCTGCAAAAAGAATCTTGAGGTATGTCAGTGGTACAACAAGTACTGGATTAACTTTCAGGAAACCGCCATCTACTTTGATAAGTGCCTTGTCAGATGTTGATTGGGCAGGATGTGTAGATGATAAGAGATCTACAGGGGCTTTGGAGTGTTCTTTGTCCCTAACCTTATTTCTTGGAGTGCCAAGAAACAAGCAACATTGTCCAGATCAAGCACAGAGGCTGAATATAAATCTCTAGCTAATGCTACTGCTGAAGTTATTTGGATGGAGTCTCTTTTGAGAGAACTTGGCATTCGCATAAAGCAGACTCCTTATTTATGGTGTGATAACATGGGAGCAACTTATCTTTCAACTAATTCTATTTTTCATGTTGTCGTGGTATTGCCGACGAGTACGCCATGGAGGGGTCCTCACAGTGCGTGTTTAGAGACGTGGGGGAAGGCGGACGGTTGACGGGTACGAGGTAACACAGCTTACCCAGGTTCAGATCCCACGACGGTGGCGGAATCCTACTCCTGCTATAAATCACTATAAGGGCAATATGCCGAGTTACAGGGATTGGTTCGCTGTGCGAGGTATGACTAGAAAGTCTAAGTTATCGTGCCTAAAGGCTCCCGTAGGCCCGACTTATATAGTCGCCAGGTCCTAGGGTTACAGGCAAAGTCCTAGCCGGACAGGTTACAGAGTCCTACACTGCTTACAACTAGTCTAGCGTGTCCTGCACTCCAAGGCTCTGGGTATGTCGGTGACTCCTCCGTAGCCTTCCTTTATCCGGCATGGGCCTCCCTTCTGGATCCATCTAACTGGGCCGCCCAGCAGGCCATGGACCATGCTACCAACTGTGGGCCACCCGGGTTAGCCAGATAGGAGACATGCTATGAGGATACCCATATAGCATATCCCCAACAGTAGCCCCTGGAGAACTCCGAGATCTTGAGCCGTCTTGCCTCTTCACGTTGAATGCTCCATCTAGATGGATGTCGGAAAATCATAAAGCAATATCTTGTAGTCCTCCCAAAGAACCCTTCAAGGTTTTCTCCGTCTTTGACATGTAACCGGAGAATTGCTGAATCTTCTATCGTACTCTTCCGTAGCCGGACTGGATCTGTCCATGCTGGAATCTTCTGATGTGATGGTTCGCCTGCCAGCGACAGCTATGACGACGTAGACATAGGTCATCGTCGCCTCGTAACTCACACATGCAGAGAACGCAATCATGTCCGTTTTTCCCACGCGAGCAATACGAAACGTTGGTGGTGACGGTTGGGAACGTGGCAAAATTTCCGCACACGCGCCCGCACATGTTTCCCACGCGTCAACCATTCGATCGACTTGCACGAATCTTGATGCCGGAGGTTATAAATTGTACCGCGGTGGAATTTTTACTTTTCACCTCATTCTCCTCCTGCATCGTCTTCTTCCTCCAGCGATCGCCTCCTCGAGCTCTCCGCGCGACTGCGAAAAACCCTAGCCCTTTTAACCTTTCTCAGTCACCATCTTAACCTCCCCAATGGCTAGCAGCAGCTCTGCCCCCTCCATGGCGGCGTCAGGCGAGGCTGCGGCGAAGCCAGCGAGCACCATCCTTGTGCCCCCAGAGGTCCTTGTGATCCCCAAATCCGCGGTGGTCGAATCCACCGGCGGCGACCACAATCCGGCGGCGCTGGAGCTGCTGGAGGAGGAAAATGACTCCCACAAGGGGGACTGGCGCGCTTCAGACATCACGGACCGCGACATCAAGGAGATACTCGCCGAGGGATACCTCCCTTTGATGGAGGGGCTCGCCTGGCTATCTCCCTGCCCATCTCCAATTTCTTCCTAGTTGTCCTCAACCATTACCGAGTACAGCCTCAGAACCTCTCCCCCAATAGCATCCTCGCGCTTAGCAACTACGCGGTGCTTTGCGAGGGTTACTTAGGGATTAGGCCTAGGCTAGATCTCTTTATCTACTTTTTCACCGTCAAGCGGGAAGCCGGAGCCGGCAAGGACGAGCTCAGGAACTGTGGCACTATTAGTTTTAAGATCCGGCCTGGCCGGCGGTTCCCCAACATCGTTGGCCATGAGTCATATAAAAACTGGCAACGAACATACTTCTACGGCCTAGATATCCCTCTGGCTGGCCGAGAAGCTACGTATCCGGACTTCGTCGATGGATCCGCTGCCGAAGCCTCCACATGGAGATCTCAGGCCTCCCTTCCCTCCGACATCGACGCTTCCCACGCTATAAGGAGGATAGAGTGGTTCGTAGAGACGGGTCTGACCGGATTGGACCTGGCCATGTGTTGGTTCGTCAGGCGGATCCAGCCTCTGCAGCACCGCTCAAAGTTGATGCATGAGTATACCAAGGAGAGGAAAGATAGCCTCTGTATCTCCGAGGACAATTTCTCCAGCGACTTCGTCAAGCTCTGCCTCAAAGACATCATCAAGGTGAAGGATAGGAAGCGTGGATTCACCATCACCTACAACATGTTCGAGGAGGGCAAGTGCCCAAAGGTACCTGTTTATTTTCCGTTTATGACATATACTCCAGCTCTTCCGTCTAACCATTACCATCTTCATCTAACACTCGTGGGATTTCACTTAACAGCTTAGCAGTCTAGAGGAGGATAGCATGGCTGTCCAAATCTATGACCCAAAGATGAAGGAAGTCACCGTCGTGTCCGACGACGATGTCCCGCTGGCGTGAAAGCGGAAGAGCTCCACCTCTGACGCTACTGATGGAGGCAAGAAGAAGAAGACGGAGGGTGGAGCCTCCAAGAAGTCCACCGCCGCCCTGGAGGTGGAGAAAAGAAAGATTATTGGGATCCCCTTTGCCAAAGCACCCCCTGTTGTGTAAGATTCTTTCTCTCTGACATTGTCCATTGCTTGTCTTATTCCTGTACTTATACTTTTTGTACGTTTCAGGAAGAAGTCCACTACCAGTTTGAAGAAGACCTCCAAACCTTTGGGAGCTTCTAGAAATATCAAAGATATGTTGCATCGTGACGTGTCCCACCACGCATCTCCCGCCATCGCCCCTGTCACTCCCAGCGTCCATCCTACGCCTGCCCCGACAAGCTCACAGGCCAAAGATGCATCTGGCCCTTCCGCCATGGAAGTGGACTTAGGTGCCTCCGCGGACCATGCCGTTGTTGGCGAACAGGCAACACAGGAGAGTGCCGCAACTTATATGGTTGAAGCTTCGGCTAAGGATGTCATCGGTAGCGGTAAGGCGGTGGTGGAGGGTGGTACATCTGGCGAATGCGACGTCTTTGCACCCAAGACAACTGTAGAGTTCCCGAAGATAGTCTACCCGGCACTTACGCCGAGTAGCTCTGCTTTGGCTCCTGGTGCAGTGCCGACATCTCTGATGGTGCTCGACGGTGTTGACGTGGAGCACTTCGTTGGTCACCCCAAGAGCAAGGTATGAAGAGCACAATAGCAAATTTTCCCTCACTAGAGACCGAGGTTATCGAACCAGAGGGAGGAAGGAAACGTCACACAGGTGTTGGAAGCAACGTGGAGACCTGCACAACACAAACTCAAGACTTTGCCCCAACGAATCAGTGAGGTTTTCAAGCTCACCGGTTTGTTTTAACAAAGGATTAAACGTATGGTGTGGAAGGCAATGGTTTGTATCAAGTAAACAGGTAACAGTGGAATATGTATCAATGGTAAAGATTGGACCGGGGTCCATAGTTCACTAGAGGTGCTCTCCTTAGATAAACAACATGGCATGAAGGGTAAACAAATTACAACGAGGCAATTGACAGGAACTGAGCAAGGCATAACAATGCAATTACTAGCTAGAAAGATCCTATGAGGTTGATTGGGCAATACAACAATATACATAGACCGTAATCCAACTGCATCTATGACTAGAAGTCCACCTTCAGGTTATCATCCGAACCCCCTCTAGTATTAAGTTGCAAGCAACAGACAACTGCTTTAAGCAAACTGTGTAAGGTAAACAGTCCACATGTTCCGTGAACAAGAGACCATTTTTTTCTCCCTAGTAGCAACAGCACATCTACAACCGAAGAGATTATTGTCACTTACCTTGGAAACTAGAGTCATGAACCCACTATCGAGCATAAATACTCCCTCTTGGAGTCACTAGCAACTACTTGGCCAAGATAACCACTAGCAACAGAGAGCATGCAAGATCACAAACAACACATACATGATATAATCATAAAGATAGAACCATTAATCAAACCAACATAATAATCTCAATATCCATCGGATCCCCGCAAACACAACATGCATGATTACAAATAGATTAGATCTTGATCATGAATGGAGCTCACAAGATCTATACATGAAAGCACAAAGGAGGAGATACAACCATCTAGCTACTACATGGACCCATAGTCCAAGGTGGAACTACTCACCAATCATACCGGAGAGAAGGCCTCTGGGATGATCTCCCCTCCGGCAGGGTGCCGAGAAGAGCTTCAGATCCCCCCGATCTAGGGACGATGGTGGCGGCGGCTACAGACGGTTTCGTGGAATATTGATCAGGTCCTGAGAGTTTCTGCATCAGGGGCTTCTTATAGGCGAAGGGGGAGACCGAGGCGGCTGCCAGGGCGGCCAAACCCTAGCCAGGCGCGGCCTAGGGTCCACCCGCACCTGGGGGGGTCTGGCCCCTCTGGCTGGCCCCTCGGGATCTCCTCTGGACTTCTTGTTCCCTAGGGAAAGTTATTGACTTTGACGTTTGTCCCATCCAATTCCGAGAATATTTCTTTACTAACTTTTCTGAAACCAAAAACAGCAGAAAACAGGCATCTGGCACTGTTGCAACTTGTTAATAGGTTAGTACCAGAAAACATGTAAAAAGCACCTCAAAGTGTAGACAAGTAAAGCAAAGTAGATACTAAACAAGCATGGGGCATCAAAAATTATAGATACGTTTCCAACGTATCAGCATCCCCAAGCTTAACCCATGCTCGTCCTCGAGTAGGTAAGTGATAAAACGAATATTTTTTGAGGTGAACATGCACCCTCACAATAAAGATCCAACCATTTGCAAACATTGAAAGCTGGGATCAAAGAACTCTAAACATGTGCATGAAAGAATGGAGTTCTAACAATAGGACAGAGTAACTATGCATGCAACATGGCAAGCTACAAACAAAGATCATGAATAACATGCATTTGAAAAACGTTTATTTGTTTCACATACAGAAAACATAGCATAGTGACAATCACCTTGTACCTCATAGAGTAGCAATATAGATGCATAGGGCACCTTCAAAGTTCACAAGGGTGACTAGAAACAAATAGCACAAGAACAAGTAATATCACAATATGCATCAATTAATAAGCTTTAGAACACTGCACACAGAATGACAACTATGCTCTCTTAATGGTGCCTAAAGGTAGAAGGTGGAGACTCAAATAATGGTGGAAGAAAGGCCTTTTTTATAAAGGAAGCAGGGATTACAAGTTTCAAAAAGAGCTTCCAAAAATTATGGTACTTATTAGCTTTCAACCTCATTGCCCCTATCATAAGCATCTTGAAGTGGTTAAGGTTAAAGTGGCAAAGCTGGAGTATATGCTTGACAAAGTATAAGTTGGCAATCTCAAGTCCCTTGAATATGAGGGCTACACCTCATGGATACTCAACTTAGGTCCCAGGCAAGTTCTTGTCACTGTAAGTATTTGCATATCATTGAGAACCGCCAACGGGGTACCCCTTGCACATGGTAAAGGAGCTTTCCCATAACCAAAATGACAAGGCAATCAGACAATGAGCATCTCAGCAATTCTTCTTATGTACCATGGGAATATGGTGCCTTTTTCTCTCTTTCCTCTTTTCTCAATGTGTCTCTTTTTTTATAAGAAGAATGCTTCATAGATGTCACTATGGTGATGCTGCAAGTTTCCACCATGATTACACATGGCTTAGGCTAGCGGCCCAGGCGTTTCTCTAACACGGAATACAAACTCCATGGACTTACAAGTTCCCACTTCATTTCACATCGGTAACATCCATAGACAAAAGAGCATGATATCAACGGAGTACAAAACTACAAGTGCAATGTTGAAAACGTTCCCCGTGATAGCACGGCTCTGCTAACTCCAACTTATAAGTGCAAGCATATACAACAAAGTTGCCTCAATGGTTCAAGTTTATTAGGGGCAAAGAATAAAATGTGCCATCAAGTTCGTGAGGGCTTTAATCACTAAGTTTTCACATAAGAAAATAGTTTTTAATTGGAAGATAGTTGAAAACAAGAATATACTTGGAATGGTGTAACACACCATGCATAGGATTTTATAGTGGACACTTTGGAATAAATTGGTTTCTTGGGAGTTGGAAGCATGAGTGAAACTTACTCATACAAGTGGAGCCTAGCAAAAGACTGGGAGCAACCAACTAAGAGAGCAATAATGGCCATAATCATGCAATGCAACAAAGCAAACTAATCAAAGCAAAGAGTGGTACTACAAGTCAAGGACTAAATGATCATAGAGGCTAATGGTGACTTGTCATAGTCATAACATGGTGTAAGCATGTGCCAAGTCAACCCAAGCAAAACATTAAAGGAGAATACCACAATACTAAGCTTTTGCATGCTAAAACAACGCATAATTTCTTCAAGGCACACTAAGAAATCCCAATTGTTTGGAACAAGACATGCTACAACAATAATCACTAAGCATAATGCTAAAACAACACCTAGCATGTAATGCTAAAGTCTAAGTCACAGTCAATGCAAGCTCCTCTTGCACTCCAAGCAAGAACTTACTACTCCTTTCCAAATACCAAGAGAACTTATTTGCAAAACAACACAGCGAGAACAAGGGTCCAAACTACTTTATTCAAGAAAACTAAACAACCTAAGCAAAGCAAACGAAAACTAAGACGCTCCAAGAACAACACAACTATCATGAAACAATAAAAGAGAAGTGTCTAGACAGACCTGAGCTTTTTATTGATGAAGAAGGGGATGCCTTGGGCATCCCCAAGCTTTGACGCTTGTACCTCTTGGATATTTCTTGGGGTGACACCATGGTGGCATACCCAATCTTGATCTTTTGTCCATCCTTCATCTCATTGCATCATTCTCTCTCTACACCTGAATTTTTTCCTTCATACAAAACTTCACACAATATTCATTAGCAACATTAGTGTATTCAAAAGATATTAGACCACTGGCAAAGCTTTAGAACAACAAGTCTTTTCATTAAAAACACAATCTACTGAAGTAACTCCTTCAAAGAAACTCAATTTACCTAAAGAGAGCTCAAAAAGGAATCAATAAGAAGCAAATGCAAATAATGGCAGAAATCTGCCAAAATAGACTAGCAGGTAGAAACGAATTTTTTCGAACATTTTCTGTTGCTCAAATCAAAAAGTGTTGAAATAACGAAAGTTAGCTAACATACTGGGGGATTTATTCGTAAATTTTGAGCTCAATCCGAGTTACAGAGACTCCTCACAAATGTTTTTGGTGGAGGATAGAAATCTGTTTCGGGACAGCAACTCCCCAAATCTTACTTCCCTCTCATTAGAGGTCATTCTTGGTACAAAAAGCAAAAAAGGATAAGGAGAGGTCATTAATAAAGTAATAACTTCCAAGACTCAAGGAAACTCTTGGGTTATCTCCCAAGAAGTACTTTTCTTTAACGCCTTTAAGTTAGGCACAAGAAGCAAGAAGAATCAAGTATTTTCAAATGAGGAAGCATTAACATCAAATCTTGCTTTCAAAGGAGGAGCAAAAAGCAACTTCTCTCTCCTCATAGGGAAGTGTTCAATACCTTTCTTGAATGGAAATTGATATTTGATGGTGCCTTCTTTCATATCAATGATGGCACCAACTGTTCTAAGAAAAGGTCTTCCCAAAGTAATAGGTCAAGAAGCATTGTATTCAACATCCAAAACATAGAAATCCACAGGGACATAAGCATTATTAACCATAATGAGAACATCATTAATACTCCCCATGAGTTTCCTTTTAGCATTATCATTGAGTGGGACATCCAAATAACAATCTTCTAAAGGTGGCAAATCAAGCATTTCATAAATCTTCCTAGGCATAATAGAGATACTAGAAACAAGATCGCATGAAGCTTTGAGATCAAAGTCATTCACTTGCATATTAATAATGGGTTCCCAACTATCTTCTACTTTCCTAGGAATAGAATATTTGTGTTTTAGCTTCTCTTCCTTAATTTCAACAAGAGCATCTGTAATGTGTTTGGTAAAGGCAACATGCATATCACTAGCATCAGGACTTCTAGCAAGCTTTTGTAGGAACATAATCACTTCAGAAATATTGCAACCATCAATATCAAAGTCAAACTTAGCATCACTAGTAGTAGGATCAATAGGCTTAGGCATAGTAGGAGGAGGAATAGGGGCTACTTGTGGTTTAGTGGTGATAGTGCACACACTATTGTTTCTATCAATTTCAGCTTCCCTTTCCCACCTAGCATGAAGTTGAGCTAGCAGCCTAACATTTTCATCAATAGTAACTTGTATGGCATGAGCAGTAGCAAAGGTGTTGTCCATAGTTTTAGGTTTGGCAGCCATTTTATTAACCAAGGAAGTTTGAGTTTCAGACAAAGAGGATATATTTTTCTCAACAGTTAAAAGCTTTTCCTCTATAGTCTTATTGAAAGTGGTTTGTTTACTAATAAAGTCCTTGAGCATGACTTCAAGTTCAGAGGGGGCACTTCTAGCATTATTGTAAGAGCTTCCATAGGAATTGCCATTATTAGGAGGATAAGGCCTATAATTGTTGTTGCTACCAAAATTATTCCTATAGGCATTGTTGTTGAAATTGTTGTTTCTAATGAAGTTCACATCAACTTGCTCTTCTTGAGCAACCAAAGAGGCTAAGGGAACACTATTAGGATCTAGAGGAGCTTTCCCATTAACAAGCATAGCCATAATAACATCAATCTTTTCACTCAAAGAGGAAGTTTCCGCAACAAAATTTACCTTCTTACCATGTGGAGCTCTCTCAACATTCCATTCAGAGTAGTTAACCATCATATTATCAAGGAGCCTTGTTGCAGCACCCAAGGTGAGTCCCATAAAAGTACCTCCAGCAGCAGAATCCAACAGGTTTCTTGAGGAGAAGTTCAAACCTACATAAAAAGTTTGGATAATCATCCAAGCAGTGAGTCCATGAGTAGGGCAATTTTTAACCAAAGATTTCATTCTTTCCCAAGCAGGAGCAACATGTTCACTATCAAGGTGTTTAAATTTCATAATGTCACTTCTCATAGCAATAATGTTAGCAGGAGGATAGTACTTTCCAATAAAAGCATCTTTGCACTTAGTCCAAGAATCAATACTATTTTTAGGCAAAGATAGCAACCATTCTTTAGATTGTCTCCTCAAGGAGAAAGGAAAAAAGCCTGAGCTTAATAATATCTCCATCTACATCCTTATACTTTTGCATTTCACAGAGTTCAACAAAGCTATTAAGATGGGCAGCAGGATCATCAGAGCCAGCACCAGAAAATTGCTCTCTCATCACAAGATTCAACTAAGCAGGCTTAATTTCATAAAAGGTAGCATCAGGAGCAGGTGGAGAAATAGGTGTGCTAAGGAAATCACTGTTGTTGGTGCTAGTGAAGTCACACAACTTGGTGTTCTCAGCAGAGTTCATTTTGGCAAAGGTGGGCAAGCCAAAAATAGCAGCAACAGCTAGAGCAGGAACTAATTGTGTGTTTTTGAATAAGGCAAGCAAACCAAACTAGACCAAAAAAAATTTTGGTTTTTTGGAAAGAGGCAAACAAAACCAAGCAAAAGAAACAAAGCAAACTAAAAACAAAGTAAAGAGAAAGGAAGTGAAGGACTCCCCTTGTGAAGAGGTCCTTAGCCTCCCTGGCAACGGCGCCAGAAATCTTTGATGGTGCTCGACGGTGTTGACGTGGAGAAGTTCGTTGATCACCCCAACAGCAAGGTATGAAGAGCACAGCAGCAAGTTTTCCCTTAGTAGAGACTGAGGTTATCGAACCAGATGGAAGAAGGAAACGTCACACAGGTGTTGGAAGCAACGTGGAGACCTGCACAACATAAACTCAAGACTTTGCCCCAACGAATCAGTGAGGTTGACAAGCTCACCGGTTTGTTGTAACAAAGGACTAAACGTATGGTGTGGAAGGCAATGGTTTGCAGCAAGTAAATAGGTAACAGTGGAAGATGTATCAATGGTAAAGATTGGACCAGGGTCCATAGTTCACTAGAGGTGCTCTCCTTAGATAAACAACATGGCATGAAGGGTAAACAAATTACAGCGAGGCAATTGACAGGAACTGAGCAAGGCATAACAATGCAATTACTAGCCAAAAAGATCCTATGAGGTTGATTGGGCAATACAACAATATACATAGACCGTAATCCAACTGCATCTATGACTAGAAGTCCACCTTCAGGTTATCATCCGAACCCCCTCCAGTATTAAGTTGCAAGCAAAACACAACTGCTTTAAGCAAAGTGTGTAAGGTAAACAGTCCACATGTTCCATGAACAAGAGACCGTTGTTTTCTCCCTAGTAGCAACAACACTTCTACAACCGAAGAGATTATTGTCACTTCCCTTGGAAACTAGAGGCATGAACCCACTATCGAGCATAAATACTCCCTCTTGGAGTCACTAGCAACTACTTGGCCAAGATAACCACTAGCAACGGAGAGCATGCAAGATCACAAACAATACATACATGATATAATCATAAAGATAGAACCATTAATCAAACCAACATAATAATCTCAATATCCATCGGATCCCCGCAAACACAACATGCATGATTACAAATAGATTAGACCTTGATCATGAACGGAGCTCACAAGATGTATACATGAAAGCACAAAGGAGGAGATACAACCATCTAGCTACTACATGGACCCATAGTCCAAGGTGGAACTACTCATGAATCATACCGGAGAGAAGGCCTCCAGGATGATCTCCCTTCCGGCAGGGTGTCGGGAAGAGCTTAAGATACCCCCGATCTAGGGACTATGGTGGCGGCGGCTACAGAAGGTTTCGTGGAATATTGATCGGGTCCTGAGAGTTTCTGCATCGGGGGATTCTTATAGGCAAAGAGGGAGACCGAGGTGGCCGTCAGGGCGGCCAAACCCTAGCCAGACGCGGCCTAGGGTCCACCCGCACCTGGGGGGGTCTGGCCCCTCTGGCTGGCCCCTCGGGATCTCCTCTGGACTTCTTGTTCCCTAGGGAAAGTTATTGACTTTGACGTTTGTCCCATCCAATTCCGAGAATATTTCTTTACTAACTTTTCTGAAACCAAAAACAGCAGAAAACAGGCATCTGGCACTGTTGCAACTTGTTAATAGGTTAGTACCAGAAAACATGTAAAAAGCACCTATAAGTGTAGACAAGTAAAGCAAAGTAGATACTAAACAAGCATGGAGCATCAAAAATTATAGATACGTTTCCAACGTATCAATCTCCAACATGCGGTCTTGAGGAGCTTCTCCGGCAAGCAGATATCTTGCGAGGAAATAGCCTTTCCTTCGGCAAGTTGCTTCCTGAGAGCGCTACCAACCTCAAGATCATCGCACTTGTAAGTTTTATCTGCCTTTTGCATTTCATATGAGTATCCCACTGTATCCCCCGAGGATTTAGATGGAAAACCATAGGTCTTTGCATCTAAATGCTCTAAGAGTGACTAAGCTAGAAAACTTCTCACTGTAGCCCCCAAGCATATAGTTTGAATGAATTATTCTGACCAGATGCTTTGAGCGTAGCATACGCAGTGTTTTGTAAATTTCGATACTGTAGCCCCCAAGCTTCTAGTTGAAAACTGAATTAGTTCCGACTAGACGCTTAAAGAAAGACTAAGCATATGACTGAGTTCAAAACTTTATACTATAGCCCCCAAGCTTTTAGTGGAAAACTGAAGCAGTTCCGACTAGATGCTTAAAGAAAGACCAAGCACATTGCCAAGTTAAAAACTCTCACTGTAGCCCCCAAGCCTCTAGGTGGATATTTATCCGCCTAGATGCTCCAAGAAGACTAAGCATCGTTAAATTTTCTTTCCACAAAATGAGAATGCTCGGAGAGGCGTGGTTAACGAGAAGTACCAGAAGATGCGCGCAGACTTGGAAGCTGAAAAGGGTAAAACTGCCTTCTTGAAGGAACAAATCATCAAGAGCAAGCGTATGTTTTTCCTTTCTTTTTTTGTATTCCGACTTGGTCTTGTATCAATCATTCTTTGAGTACTCATTGTGTACTATTCTTTCTCCGACTTGCAGAAACCATTGCCAAGGCTAAGGCTATTGTTGAGCAATCCAAGCATATTGATCAGCTGGATAGCGAAAACAAGATCCTTAAGCAGGAGAGGAAGGATATGCTGAAGATGCATGAGGACTCCATGAAAGTCCTGCAGGATTCCGCCAACAAAGAGATGAACTGCTCGAAGGAGGAGATCGAGATGCTAAAAGAGCAGAAGAAAGCTGCCGATGAACAAAATCATCGCAATCTCGAAGCATACAAGATCCTCCGACAAGAACGAGATTCTATGGCGGAAACTCTTGAGCAGGCTGAGATTAGCATCTTCAGTAAGTGATTCTCCGTCTTGTACTTCTGTAAGTTGGACACTTTGAACTTTTTTGTTTGATTGAACTCATGCGTTCCCTTGTCGGAAATATGTAGCTCCTATTGGTTTGACCCAATCGCCTCCTCCGTCAAAAGAATGCATGGTCCTTGCCGGCAACTTTATCAAGACCGCCATCACGCAGGCCAAGGAGATAGCCAAGCACCTCCAGATCAACATCAAGGCGGTGGATTCCGTGGCGAAGTTCTCGGAGATCTTGCACCGATCCCCCGAGATTATCGTAAGCTGGAAAGCTTCATGTACCCGGGCTGGCACGAGGATGGCGCTGTCAATGGTCAAGGCGCACTACGAAAACACCGACATCGACACGATGACCTCCGGTATCCCCGATGTGGACGACGATGGCCAAAAGATAGATCATGAGGCTATCTTGACGTCACTCGCGGTTTTTGACACCAGAGTCGCCGAGTTGGTCGACCCGAACGTCTTTGTGCCCATGAAAACTATTGACGGTGGCAGCCAAAGCTCCTCCGAGCCCCTCAACACCACCGACTTCGAAGAGGATGACTCTCCTGCTGCTGATGATGCTACGTCCAAGTCGCCTGCGCCAGAGGAATGAAAGACAATATGTAATATTTGTTTTCCTCTGGAATTTGTATGCGGAAAAAACTGATTGTTTAACTTAAGGCGGAAAACAATTGTTGTTATGTTCTGCTACTCAAGAACTGGTTCCATCTTGTATATATTTTTTAAGCAAGTGCTGGCTTATCCATTACTTTGGTTTTTATGTTTGACTTTTCATGAGTCGGAAGACTCGTTGTCGGAACTATGCGCTTAGGCAATGATGCCCAATGGCACCATCAATAACCTAAGCACAAAATCGCTGACAATAAGTGCCAAAAGTCACTACTCCATAATCCACATAAAAATGACAAAGAACGTGTAGACCAGAAAACTTAAGCTAACGCCCGTAGGCGGAATTTTCACAAGTGTAATCGCAAAGCTTGTGCATGAAGGTTTTATACGATCCAAAAATGAACACTAAAGGAGGTAAAAGACTCAGAAATATGAGTGAACCAGAGAGCTTTATTTCATTGATCATATAAGAGGTACACAATAGATAAAAAATGCTAAGTGTAGAAAGGACGTAGCTATGCTATGTTCCATGGCCGATCAAGCTCCGGGTAGTCATCATCCGGGTCACGTCACTTACGCTTATGATCCTCGTTGGTTCTATCCTCTAGTTCACGATTTTCAACGAGGTAGTAAGACCCATTTAGTAGCGCCTTGCTTATGATGAACGGTCCTTCCCATGGCGGGGATAATTTGTGTGACTTCTTCTGCTTAAGTCAGAGCACCAGATCCCCCTCTTTAAACGAGTGATGCCGAACGCGGCGACTATGGTAGCTGCGTAGCTTCTGCTGGTAGATGGGGGATCTTTGGCATGCCAATACACGCTCCTCTTCGAGAAGGTCCACAACTAGGCGTCTGGATTCTTTAGCGTCATCTTCGTCGTAGGCGGCAACTCTTGGTGAATCATGAAGGATGTTGGAAGGAAGGATGGCTTCTGCTCCATATACCATGAAGTAAGGGGTGTAGCCGGTGGATCTGTTGGATGTAGTTTGTAAACTCCATAGCACATATGGCAATTCTTTCGCCCAGGCTCCAGCTGCTCTATGTAGAGGTGCTTCCAGACGTGGCTTGATTCCTTGCAGAATTAATCCATTGGCTCGCTCAACTTGACCATTGGACTGTGGATGTGCCACAGATGCAAGGTCAAGTCGGATGCCCTTCTCCCAACAATAAGCTTCAACTTCTCCGAGTGACAAGTTGCTGCCGTTGTCGGTGATAATGCTGTGTGGGAGACCAAATCTCACCACTAGATCCCAGACAAACCTAAGGGCACTTGCCCCATTAAGCTTTCTAATGGGTTTAGCTTCTATCCATTTGGTAAATTTATCAACTACTACTAGCAGATGCGTAAACCCACATGGTGCCGTCTGCAACGGACCAAACATGTCCAGCCCCCAGACTGCAAACGGCCAAGTTATTGGTATTGTTCACAATTCTTCAGCAGGAACATGTGGTTGTCAGACATAGTACTGGCATCCCATGCATGTCTCAACCAGCTTGTCGGCGTCCGACTTCGCGGTTAGCCAGTAGAATCCTTGCCAGAAAGCTTTAGCAACCAATGATCAGGGAGCGGCGTGATGCCCGCAATCTCCGAGATGGATTTCACGGAGGATTTCAATACCTTCTTGCTGGGAAACACACTTAAGGTATACACTAGTGGTGCTTATTTTGTAGAGATGTCCATTGATTATGGTATATCCCTTTGCTCGACGTACTATTTGTCGTCTTTCGACTTTGTCGTCGGGCAAAGTTTTGTGTACGAGATATTCCATGAACGGTTTTATCCAAGCCGGAGGGACCTTTGTCACTGTGTGAACGAAAGAGTCAACTCTATCCGGGTTGTCTATGTCTGCTCCCTTCACGGATGGTGTCCGTAGATGCTCCAGAAAAACTCTAGAAGGAATTCGTTTGCACCCTGATCCAAGCTTAGACAATAGATCAGCCGCCTCGTTTTGCTCCCTAGTTACATACTTGACCTCGTAGCCCAAGAAGCACTTGACTATCTCGTCCACTTTGTCTCGATATGCCGCCATCATAGGTTCCGCGCGTTCCAGGTGTCAGCCACCTGCTGGGCAACCAAGTCGGAATCTCCACAGCAAACTATGCTCTTGATGCCAATATCCTTGGCTACGCGTAGTCCATGAATGAGTGCTTCATACTCCGCCATGTTATTCGTAGCCTCGAAGTGGATCTGCAGAACGTAGTGCAGCTTTTCCCCGGTTAGTGACTGCAGTAGTACACCAGCCTCCGAGCCGTTGAGTAGCTTTGATTCGTCAAAGTGCATCACCCAGTACTCTGGCTCCGGCATTGGGGTAGCATCTCGCATCTCTGTCCAATCTGCGATGAAATCCGCCAAGGCTTGTGACTTGATAGTGTCGCGTCTCTTGTAGGTGATCTCGAAGGCGGCAAGTTCAATGCCCCACTTTGTGACCCTTCCTATAGCTTCGCTGGTGTTGATGATGTCGGACAGTGGAGCTTTACTCACAACTGTGATGGGGTGCTCCTGGAAGTAGTGCCTTAGCTTCCGAGAAGCAAGGAACACTCCATAAGCTAGCTTCTGGCAGTGCGGGTAACGCTGCTTGGACTCCGTCAAGACCTTGCTTACATAGTAAACGGGTCTTTGAACTCCGTACTCATGCCCTGGTTCTTCCGCTCTACCACGACGAAGATGCTGATTACCCGGTTGGTGGCCACCATGTAAATTAACATGGGCTCTCTAGGCTCGGGTGCTGCAAGGATAGGCGCTGAGGAAAGTATCTCCTTGAGTTGCTTCAATGTTGCATCTGCCTTGTCCGTCCATGTGAATTTGTCTGCCTTCTTCAGCAACTTGTACAGCGGCAAAGCCTTCTCTCCAAGTCGGCTGACGAACCGACTAACTGCTGCAACGCAACCTGTTAGCCGTTGTATGTCCTTTAGGCATGTCGGACGGTTTATGTTTAAGATGGCCTTGATTTTCTCCGGGTTGACCTCGATTCCACACTGGGAAATGATGAAGCCCAACAATTTGCCAGCTGGAACCCCGAAGACGCACTTTTTAGGGTTAAGCATCATGTTGTATTTCCGGAGATTATCAAAGGTTTCTTTCAAGTCGAAGATTAAATTGTTTGATTTTTTAGACATCACCGCTATATCGTCCACATAGGCGTGAACGTTTCGACCAATTTGATCGTGTAGGCAACGCTGCATTGTCTGCTGGTATGTAGCACCAGTGTTTTTTAGCCCAAAGGGCATCGTGACATAGCAAAACGTGTCGTAAGGTGTAGTGAACGAAGTGGCCAATTGGTCCGACTTCCTCATCTTGATCTGGTGGTATCCTGAGTATGCATCGAGAAAACACAAAAGCTCCGAGTCAGCCGCCGAGTCAATGACTTGGTCAATGCGAGGCAAAGCAAACGGATCTTTGGGACACGCTTTGTTCAAGCCGGTGTAATCAACGCACATTCTTAATTCTTTGGTTCCCTTTTTGGGGACAAGTACAGGATTGGTCACCCATCGGGTGTGAAGGACTTCTCGGATAAATATAGCCTTAAGTAATCTAGCTATCTCTTTGCCTATGACGCGTCTCTTCTCATCTCCGAAGCGTCGTAGAGGTTGTTTCACTAGTTTATATTTTGGATCAA
The DNA here is from genome assembly GCA_916181665.1 of Avena sativa. Taxonomy (NCBI): domain Eukaryota; kingdom Viridiplantae; phylum Streptophyta; class Magnoliopsida; order Poales; family Poaceae; genus Avena; species Avena sativa. The sequence goes on from OV702289.1 coordinate 6,023,298, forward strand.
TATTCAAGCTGTGCTTGGCAAGTTCCCTAGATACACCTTTTATGTCGGCAGGTTGCCAGGCAAAGATGTCCCTGTTCTCACGGAGGAACTCGACGAGCGCGCTTTCCTATTTAGGGTCCAGGTTCGTCCCAATGGCGGTGGTCTTGGAGGCATCGCCTACCACAGGTACCACCGGCTTGGTCTCGATGGAGGCCTTGAATGCTGGGACGGAGTCAGAAATCTATTTCTTCGACACATGCATCGACCTTGCTCTGGATATCCTTGAATTCTTTGCTGTAGAGGACAGCTTCTGCGTAGGCTGTTTCTCCAATCTCGCAGTCCCTTGCTTTGGTAAAGCTTCCGGATACGGTGATGACACCGTTTGGTCCGGGTATCTTGAGCTTGTTGTAGATGAAGCATGGCTTGGACATAAAGGTGTGGAATATGTCGCGGCCAAATATGACGTGGTACACGCTCTTGAAGGGGACCACCTCAAAGGTCATGCGTTCTTGGCGGTAATTATTAACATCACCAAAAGCGACCTGAAGTGTGATGCACCCAAGGGACCGAGCCTCCTGACCAGGAACTACGCCGTGGAAGATGGTGTTGGTCCGCCTTAGGCTTTCCTCCGTCAAGTTCATCTTTTGCAGTTTATCCAGATACATGATGTTGATGCTGCTTCCACTATCCACCATACATTTGGTGAACTCATTGCCTTCAATCAGTGGATTGATGACCATGGCGTATTATTTCTCCGTAGGGATGAGGTTTGGGTGATCCTTCCTGTCCCAGGTAATTGGAATCTCCGACCAGCGCATGAACTGGGGGACTGGTGGTAGAGTAGCCATCAGTATCCTCATGGAGGTCTTCTATTGTCGGACGGTGGGGGTGCCAAGGAAAGTGTGGAAAACTGCCACCTTCTTCTCGAAGGGGTTCTTGCCTTTGGCATCGCTCTTGGCGGCGTGCTTGGGGTCAATGTCCTCGTCCATGTCACTTGAATCCTTGGACTCCTCCTCCTTCTTCTTCCCCTTGCCCTTGCCTCACGGTCTGTTCTTCCGACTTCGCTTGTAGCCGGACTCCGGGTCCACCTTGAGGTCGTTGACGAACTTGCAGTGGCGATTGGTGTGGGTGGCTTTGTCGTTCGCGTCGAGGTGTATGCGGCACGGCATATCATGGTACTCTTCGTAGGTTTGGGGAACGCGGAGCGCTGCCGAGGTAGTTTCACTGCCTCGCTACTACCCATGAACAGCTCCCCGTCCTCGGCCACGCTGTCTGCCATCACCTCGTCCTGCAAAAGTCATAGCGACCATGTCGGGGGTTTGCTTTTCTTCAGGCGGGGTCTTCTGCTTTGTGATGTTGTTCCTCCGGGCTTGAGTTGGAACGGCTGTTGCTAGCAGAGAGCCACGAGCATCATCGTCGGCAGCCGTGAACTCACTAGCCAACTGAATCATCTGGTTCAAGTCTAGCTGGTGATTGTCATGCAGGCGCTTTAGCTTATGTCGGAGCAACGTGCCCCTTTCCAACCCATCGATGAAGGCGGCCATGGCGGTCTAAGCGTGCACTCATGCGCAAGAATTCTTCATATCCAGCCAGCGAGAGAGGTAGGCACGAGATGTCTCGTCTTTCTCCTTCACGCACCGCTGTAGGTCTCCAACAGTGCATGGACGTTTGTACGTACCCTCGAAGTTCATGGTGAACACTTCTTGCATGTCCAACCAATTGTAGATGGATCTTTCCAGCAAGTCGTCAATCCATTGACGGGCAGTGCCCACCAACATCAATGGGAGGTACTTGACGGCGATGTTGGGGTTACCCCCGGCGATCTCGACCGCGTTGTCGTAGTCCTGCAGGCTGCAACCATGTAGCTGGCTTGGCGGTGCCATCATAGAGCTTGATGGTCTTGTCAATCCAGAAACCTTTGGGGTAAGTTGCGGACCATATTACAGGTCCAAAGCAACATGGTCCCAGGTATGGTCCTTCCCGGGCCTCGTGGATCTTGTCCAGACGTGAACGTGCGTCGTATGGCTCCGGGCTTCTTTTCTTCTTCTTGCCATCAGGGGATGGGTTGCGTGAACGACACGGCCCTCATCCGCCATGGTGGATGCTGGGTGGCGATGGAGGCGAAGGTAGCGGTGGGTTAGCCTTCTTGCTGTTACCCTCGTGCGATACCTCACGCTTTCCGTGGTTTCTTGTCGGATGCGGAGGGTCATGGTGCGACCTGCTCTTGTGTCCTTGGTTGCGTTCTCCGTCATGACGGGTCTGCCCCATGTTGTCGCGGATGACGATGCCGCTCTGCCTTGGAAGAGGCATATCCGTACGAAGGTGAGCCTTGGTATCTTCGTGATGTCGGGGGGAATGTGGCGGTGGTGATGAGCGATGAGGTTGGGCCTTGGCTTCATGGTCGGAGGATATGGGGATAGCATCCTTCCTGTTGCGCGCATCCCTCCGTCTTCGTTCTAACGAACCCGTCTGAGACCCGACTGTAGGGTTTCGTAGCATGGAAAACAAAAAATTTCTATCGCATACAAACAAACAAGCCAATATCTATCTACTAGATTGTAGCAACGAGTCGATGGAATAACTCACCCTCAAAGATTCCAAAGTGTTTAACGAGAGCGGATTCTCGTGGGTGATGTAGTCGTACTCTTCCCGATCTCAAGATCGCGTAGACGATCCTTCCGGCGCTGCGTTCCGGCAGCGCTCCCACAGTCGGTCACACGTTCGGCACTCGATTAAGACCTTCCTCTCCCTTGTTCCAACAGGCAGCGGAGGTTGTAGCACTCTCCTCGCGATTCTGGCAGCACAACGGCGTGGTACCGGAAGTAGAGGGGAGATCTCGCAGGGCTTCGCCTTAAGCCGGAGCGAGTATGGTGGACTATGAGAGAGCCCTCGGTGATCTAGGGTTTAGACACACCAAGGAGGGGGATTGGCCGGTGGCTAGGGTTAGCTAGGCGGCAGCGGCTTGCTCTAGGGCGGCGGCGGCTGCAGGAGGACCGGCGGCTTAGGGATAGGGTTTGCGGGTGGAGGTGTTGGGTGCTAGGAGGGGCAGCCCTGCCCCTCCTTATATAGGTGGAGGGGTCGTGCCAGGGGAGGGGAGTCCCTCCCCAACTCGGTTTCCCAAGGGGGGCGGCGGTGGAGGGGAGGAACTCCTCCCCAACTCGGTTTCCACCTTCCCCTCCACTTCCCAAAATAGCCGTTTGACTTTTCAAATTGGCGTTTGAATTTTCGAACTAGGATTTGATTAAACCCTTTATTTTGTTCAGAGATGACACCTAGCACATGATGCAATCATTCCAACTTGGTATGACACATTCATGTACCCTTCCCCTCCAGAGTGCCGGACATTCCGGAACCTTCTAGAACATTCCCGATGAAAACACCGGAACCATTCTCCAACCCCGAAACAGGACTTTCCTTATATGAATCTTATTCTCCGGACCATTCCGGATCTCCTCATGATATCCCGGATCCCATCCGAGACTCCGAACAACATTCGGTCTCTTACTCATCATTCCATAACTACCCAAACAACGTCGAATCCTTAAGTGTGTCTCCCTACGGTTCGTGAATTATGCGGACATGATCGAGACACTTCTCCGAACAATAACCAATAGAGGAATCTGGAAATTCATATGGCTCCCACATATTTCTACGATTACTTTGCGATTGAATGAACCACTTACATACGATACCAATTTCCCTTTGTCTCATGATAGTTTACTTATCCGAGGTTATGATCGTCAGTATCTCTGCATACCTAGTTCAACCTCGTTACTGATAAGTACTCTTTTCTCGTTCCCGTGATATGTGATCCCTTGTGAGCCAGTCACATGCTTGCAAGCTAATTGGATGACATTCCACCGAGAGGGCCCAGAGTATATCTATCCGTCATATGGATGGACAAATCCCACTCTTGATCCATGTGTCTCAACCAATACTTTTCGAACACTCAATGCCACCTTTATAGCCACCCAGTTATGGTGTGGTGTTTGATGTCATCAAAGCATCCTTCCGGTGAAGGTGATATGCATGATCTCATGGTCGAAGGAATTAGGTTACTATGTATCAGAAAGCATATAGTAATTGAACTATTTAAAATGATTTGATCTTTATGCTACGCTTATCTATAGGAGTATGTCCACCATATCATTCTCCTAACGATATGATCTTGTTGTTAATAACATCTCAATGTTCATGATAGGGAAACCACAATCATTTATTAACCAACAAGCTAGTATTATAAAGAGGCTTTACTAGGGACTCTATTTTAGTTTACAAATCACACAAGTATTAATGTTTCCTTGTTAATACTATTATAGCATGAATGTAAACATTTATCATAAACACAAAGATATAATAATAACTACATTTATTATTACCTCTAGGGCATATCTCCAACAGTCTCCCACTTGCACTAGAGTCATCTAATCTAGATTACATGGTAATATACCGAACACCATGGCAGTTTGGTGCTGGTCATGTTTTGCCCTCGGGAGAGGTTTAGTCAACGGATCCGCCACATTCTGATCTGTGTACTTTGCAAATCTTTATGTCCCCATCTTGGACATGTTCTCGAATAGAGTGAAAACGTAGCTTGATGTGCTTCATCTTCTTGTGTGACCTTGGTTCTTGCGCATTGTCTATGGCGCCCATGTTATCACAGTAGATAGACATTGGGTCCAGCGCACTAGGAACCACACCCAGCTCTGTAATGAACTCTTTCATCCATATCGCTTCTTGTGAAGCCTCCGAAGCAGCCATGTATTCCGATTCAGTTCAAGATCTCGCCACAACGCTTTGCTTTGCACTCCTCCAGCTAACTGCTGCACCATTCAAAGTAAATACGTATCCAGATTGTGATTTAGAGTCATCTGGATCGGTGTTCCAACTAGCATCGGTGTAACCATTAACAACGACTTGTTCATCACCTCCATAAGAAAGAATCATATCCTTCGTTCTTCTCAAGTATTTAAGGATGTTTTTGACCACTGTCCAATGATCCACTCCTGGATCACTTTGATATCTGCTAGTTAAACTAACAGCATATGCAATGTCGGGTCTAGTACATAGCATGGCTTACATTAGAGATCCTATGGCTGAGGCATAGGGAGCTTACTCATCCTTTCTCTATCTTCTGTCGTTGTCGGACTTTTGAGTTTTACTCAAGGTCGTATTGGGCAACATGGGCAAGAACCCTTTCTTGCTATCTTCCATTCCAAACCTCTTTAGAACTTTGTCCAAATATGTACTTTGTGACAATGATATCAGGCGTCTCGATCTATCTCTATAAATCTTTAAGCCTAATATATAAGCTGCTTCGCCAAGATCCTTCATTGAAAAACTATTATTCAAATATTCCTTGACACTATTAAGAAGGTCTACATCATTCCCAATCAACAATATGTCATCTACATATAGTATTAAGAATGCTACAGAGCTCCCACTCACTTTCTTGTACATACAAGCTTCTCCATAAGTTTGTATAAAACCAAAACTTTTGATTACCTTATCAAAACATTGATTCCAACTTTGGGATGCTTGCTTCAATCCATAAATGGATCGTTGAAGTTTGCATACCTTGTTAGCATCTTTATAATCGACAAAACCTTTGGGTTGCATCATATACAACTCTTCATCAATGTCTCCATTGAGGAACGTTGTTTTGACATCCATCTACCATATCTCATAATCATAATATGCAGCGATTCCTAACATAATCCTCACAGACTTTAGCTTCGCTACTGGTGAGAAAGTCTCATCGTAGTCAACTCCTTGAATTTGTCAAAACCCTTTTACGACAAGTCGAGCTTTATAGACAGTAACATTACCATCAGCATCTGTTTTCTTCTTGAAAATCCATTTGTTCTCGACAGCCTTCCGGCCATCCGGCAAGTCCACCAAAGTCCACACTTGGTTTTCGTACATGGATCCAATCTCGGATTTCATGGCTTCTTGCCATTTATTGGAATCTGGGCTCATCATCGCTTCCTCATATGTCGCAGGGTCATCGGTGTTGTCCACCAACATGACACTCATAACGGGATCATACCAATCAGGAGTGGTACGAGTTCTCGTTTACCTACGAGGCTCTGTAGCAACTACAACCGAAGTTTCATGATCATCATCATTAGCTTCCTCTCTTATTGGTGCAGGCACCACAGGAACTTCTTCCGGTGCTGCGCTACTCGCAAGTTTGAGAGAAGGTTCGACAACCTCATCGAGTTCTACTTTCCTTCCATTCACTTCTTTCGAGAGAAATTCCTTCTCTAGAAAGGATCCATTCTTGGCAACGAAGATTTTGCCTTCGGATCTATGATAGAAGGTATACCCAATAGTTTCCTTCGGGTATCCTATGAAGACGCATTTTTCCGCTTTGGGTTCAAGCTTGTCCGGCTGTAACTTCTTTACATAGGCTTCGCAACCCCAAACTTTAAGGAACGACAATCTAGGTTTCTTCCCAAACCATAATTCATACGGTGTCGTTTCAACGGATTTAGATGGTGCCCTATTTAAAGTGAATGTGGATGTTTCTAATGCATAACCCCAAAATGATAGCGGTAAATCTGTAAGTGACATCATAGAACGAACCATATCTAAGAGAGTTCGATTACGACGTTCGGACACACCATTACGCTGTGGTGTTCCCGGCGGTGTCAATTGTGAAAGTATTTCGCATTTCTTCAAATGCTCGCCAAACTCGTAACTTAGATATTCACCTCCACGATCAGAACGTAGAAATTTAATCTTCTTATTACGTTGATTCTCAACCTCACTTTGAAATTCCTTAAACTTCTCGAAAGTTTCGTACTTATGTTTCATGAAATAGATATACCCATATGTACTCAAGTCATCCGTGAAGGTAAGAACATAACGATAACCACCGCGCGATGCTACACTCATTGGACCACACAGATCGGTATGTATGATTTCCAATAAGTCCGTAGCTCGCTCCATCATACCAGAAAATGGAGTCTTAGTCATTTTTCCCATCAGACATGCTTCGCATCTTTCAAGTGATTCGAAATCAAGTGATTCAAGAAGTCCATCGGAATGGAGTTTCTTCATACGCTTCACTCCAATGTGACCAAGACGACAGTGCCACATATAGGTCGAGTTATCGCTCGATTTCAAACGTTTAGCCTCAATGTTATTAATATGTGTATTTCCACTATCGAGATTCAATAAGAATAGACCATCTATCAAAGGTGCATGTGCATAAAACTTATTACTCATATAAATCGAACAACCATTATTCTCGGACTTAAACAAGTAACCGTCTCGCAATAAACAAGATCCCGATATAATATTCATGCTTAACGCAGGCACCAAATAACAATTATTTAAGTATAAAACTAATCCTGATGGTAGATGAAGGGGTAGCGTGCCGACCGCGATCACATCAACCTTTGATCCGTTTCCCACGCGCATCGTCACCTCGTTCTTCGCTAGCTTCCATTTATTCTGCAGCACCTGTTTCGAGTTACAAATATGAGCAAACGAACCAGTATCAAATACCCAGGCACTACTACGAGTACTAGTGAGATACACATCAATAACATGTATATCGGATATACCTTTCTTCTTGATGTTGCCGTTCTTCAAATCCGCCAAGTACTTTGGGCAATTCTGCTTCCAGTGACCTTCTCCCTTGCAGTAAAAGCACTCAGTATCAGGCTTAGGTCCAGCCTTGGTCTTCTTCGTCGGTGCGGCAACTTTCTTACCACCCTTCTTGAAGTGTCCCTTTTGCTTAGACTTGCCTTTCTTAAATTTGGTGGTCTTATTGACCATCAACACTTGGTGCTCTTTCTTGATCTCCACTTCTGCAGATTTTAGCATGGCAAAGAGTTCTGGCAACTGCTTGTTCATGTTTTGCATATTGTAGTTCATCACAAAGTTCTTGTAACTTGGTGGTAGTGATTGGAGGACACGATAAATCCCCAAAGCATTAGGAATCACTATACCCAAGCTTTGAAGTTTGTTTGCGTGCCCAGACATCTTAAGCACATGCTCATTGATGGAGCTGCCCTCTTCCATCTTGCAGTTAAAGAACTTTTCAGAAGCCTCATAGCTCTAAATTGCCGCGTGAGTCTCAAAGATCAATTTGAGATCACGGACAATATCATGTGGGTCTGAATTCTCAAACCTTTTCTGAAGCTCCGATTCTAAACCATACAAGATAGCACATTGAACTGTGGAGTATTGAGTCTTCCGAGCGAGGTAAACATTCTTTACTTCATCGGTAGCAGTAGCTGCAGGTGGGTCACCCAGCGGTGCATCCAGCACATAGGTCAAATTACCAGCTGTGAGGACAATCCTCAAATTGCGGAACCAATCCGCGAAGTTGCTTCCATTGTTTTTCAACTTTTATTTCTCTAGGAACACATTAAAATGGATGGTAGGGGCCGCCATTGATCTACAACATATTTGCAATAATTTAGACTAAGTTTATGACAAATTGAGTTCTAATTAATAGTTAAATTAATCTAGGTGAACTCCCACTCAAAACAATATCCCTCACATTGTTTTAGTGATCACACGAACCAAATCCACCACATCAACACCGATCATCAGGAGAGTTGATATAGTTTCAACGGTGAACAATTGGCATGTTCATCATATCTACTATATGATTCATGCTTTACCTTTCGGTGATCCGTGTTCCGAGACCATGTCTGTACATGCTAGGCTCGTCAAGATCAAACCTTAGCTTCCGCATGAGAAAATCTGGCTTGCTCACGTTGTATACACTTGCGGAATCTAACACACCCGATCATCACGTGGTGCTTCGAAACAACAAGCTTTAGCAACGGTGCTAACTAAGGGTGAACACTTTATGACTTGAAATTCATGTGCATGAGGGATCATCTTATAATGCTACCGTTGTTAACTAAGCAATACAAGATGCATAAAGGATTAACATCACATGCAATTCATAATATGTGATATGATATGGCCGTTCTTCTTTGTGCTTCTGATCTCCATCTTCAAGCACGAACATGATCTCCATAATCACCGGCATTACATCAAGGTCCATGATGCTGCTCCATGGTTGTCGTCCACCAGCTTCAACTATTACAACTACTTTGAATAGACACGCGGGTCTTAACATAATTTAAAGACAACCATATGGTTCCTGCCGGTTGCCAACTTACAATAAGGAACATTGCATACATCAAATATAATCACAATCATGGCCATATCACATCACAGCACACCCCTGCAAAACAAAGTTAGACGCCTCTACTTTCTTTGCATGTTTTACGTGGTTTGGGGCTTTCAATAAGTGTCGTTCTAACTTACGAACAAGAACCACAACATTGATACTAGTATTGACAATCACCCGTTGTAAATTGAATCTTAACTGTGCTGGGAGAAACAGGCACCCGCAAAGCCACTTATGCAATACAAGTTGCATGTCAAGCGTTGAGCAAGTCTCATGAACAATGCCATGTAAGGTTAGCCCGGGCCGCTTCATCCCAACATCCCGCAAGATGCAAAGTACACAAGAAGCAATCGACAATAAAAGCATCAATGCCCACAATGACCATTGTGTTCTACTCGTGCAACAGATCTACATATAGACACGGCTCTGATACCACTGTAGGGTTTCGTAGCATGGAAAACAAAAAAATTCTATCGCACACAAACAAACAAGCCAAGATTTATCTACTAGATTGTAGCAACGAGTCGATGGAATAACTCACCCTCAAAGATTCCAAAGTGTTTAACGAGAGCGGATTCTCGTGGGTGATGTAGTCGTACTCTTCCCGATCTCAAGATCGCGTAGACGATCCTTCCGGCGCTGCGTTCCGGCAGCGCTCCCGCAGTCGGTCACACGTTCGGTACTCGATGAAGACCTTCCTCTCCCTTGTTCCAGCAGGCAGCGGAGGTTGTAGCACTCTCCTCGCGATTCCGGCAGCACAACGGCGTGGTACCGGAAGTAGAGGGGAGATCTCGCAGGGCTTCGCCTTAAGCCGGAGCGAGTATGGTGGAATATGAGAGAGCCCTCGGTGATCTAGGGCTTAGACACACCAAGGAGGGGGCTTAGCCGTCGGCTAGGGTTAGCTAGGCGGCAGCTGCAGGAGGGCCGGCGGCTTAGGGCTAGGGTTTGCGGGTGGAGGTGTTGGGTGCTAGGAGGGGCAGCCCTGCCCCTCCTTATATAAGTGGAGGGGGCGCGCCAGGGGAGGGGAGTCCCTCCCCAACTCGGTTTCCCAAGGGGGCCGGCGGTGGAGGGGAGGAACTCCTCCCCAACTCGGTTTCCACCTTCCCCTCCACTTCCCAAAATAGCCGTTTGACTTTTCAAACTAGGATTTGATTAAACCCTTTATTTTGTTCAGCGATGACACCTAGTACATGATGCAATCATTCCAACTTGGTATGACACATTCATGTACCCTTCCCCTCCAGAGTGCCGGACATTCCGGAACCTTCTAGAACATTCCCGATGAAAACACCGGAACCATTCTCCAACCCCGAAACAGGACTTTCCTTATATGAATCTTATTATCCGGACCATTCCGGATCTCCTCGTGATATCCCAGATCCCATCCGAGACTCCGAACAACATTCGGTCTCTTACTCGTCATTCCATAACTACTCAAACAACGTCGAATCCTTAAGTGTGTCTCCCTACGGTTCGTGAATTATGCGGACATGATCGAGACACTTCTCCGAACAATAACCAATATAGGAATCTGGAAATTCATATGGCTCCCACATATTTCTACGATTACTTTGCGATCGAATGAACCACTTACATACGATACCAATTTCCCTTTGTCTCATGATAGTTTACTTATCCGAGGTTATGATCGTCGGTATCACTGCATACCTAGTTCAACCTCGTTACTGATAAGTACTCTTTTCTTGTTCCCGTGATATGTGATCCCTTGTGAGCCAGTCACATGCTTGCAAGCTAATTGGATGACATTCCACCGAGAGGGCCCAGAGTATATCTATTCGTCATATGGATGGACAAATCCCACTCTTGATCCATGTGTCTCAACCAATACTTTCCGAACACTCAATGCCACCTTTATAGCCACCCAGTTACGGTGTGGTGTTTGATGTCATCAAAGCATCCTTCCGGTGAAGGTGATATGCATGATCTCATGGTCGAAGGAATTAGGTTACTATGTATCAGAAAGCATATAGCAATTGAACTATTTAAAATGACTTGATCTTTATGCTACGCTTATCTATAGGAGTATGTCCACCATATCATTCTCCTAACGATATGATCTTGTTGTTAATAACATCTCAATGTTCATGATTGGGAAACCACAATCATTTATTAACCAACAAGCTAGTATTATAAAGAGGCTTTACTAGGGACTCTATTTTAGTTTACAAATCACACAAGTATTAATGTTTCCTTGTTAATACTATTATAGCATGAATGTAAACATTTATCATAAACACAAAGATATAATAATAACTACATTTATTATTGCCTCTAGGGCATATCTCCAACACCGACATCAAGAGGAGATCTGTCCCTTGGCGGCTTGTGCTGGCTAGACTGGCAAAACACTGGGTCAGACTCAAGCCTCTGAGAGGTGGCCTTTTCCTGTTGTTTTACCGCCTTGGCCACTAGGTCATAGACCTGGTCCACTGCTTCGGGTGATCTATCCTGCTCTAGAAGGGTCTTGGCGACGGCGAGGTTAAGGAGAGTAGTGGGCATCACCTTCCTGCCTTCACTGTCAATATATGGCTTGGCATGTGTCGGCTTCGAGGGAGCCCATCCTACATTTCGTCATACACCAGGATCATTGATGACGCGAGCCGAAGCTTTCTTGGCCTTCTGCTGCTGTAGCAGAGTCTTGTACTCGGCCTCCATTGCTCTAGCTTTCTCTATTGACTTCTGTGCGTTGGCCAGATCTCGATCTAGCTTTGCTCCTTGCTCCACGATGGCCTGTGCTTCCTCCAACAGCTGCTGGCGCTTCTCGTCAAGCTGGACTATATTGCGAATATGGGCCACGGTCATAGGCTCGACGAGGAGATTGCCGTACATCACTCTATCAGCTGGAGTAACTTGGGCAGCAGTAGACGTAGATGCCGGAGGCGGCGGGTTTGTGGTGTTGTTGTTGCTCGGACCGGTGCCGAGTTCCTACGGCTGTTGCACTGGATTAGGCGGAGGGCGCATGACCTTTGCGCGATCATTGTCGGCAGCAACAGGTGGTCCCTTCCCTTCGTCCAGCGATGTAGGTGGAGCTCGTCCGGGTGATCTTCATCCGTCGCCGTCCCAATGGCGACGAACACCTCTTGGGACGCGACGGTGTTGTTGGCTTGCTCGTGGCGCTTGTAATCCTCTTCCATCTCCTGCACGTCGGAGTCTAGCTCCTCCGGGCTGAAATCTATCTCCTCTGAATCTGCCCTAAAGTCGGCGTAGAGCGCGTCAATCACGGAGTCGAGGGCGTCGGGGCTTCCTCGATGACGGGGGGTGGAGGTGCAATATCAGCGACGATTATTGGGGGTGGTGGCACAGCTGCGGCGACAACGACCAGAGGCGGCGGTGGCGGCGACTGAGGCGGAGGTGCGACACCAATGAGCGCAGGCGCTGCATGGGGTGCCACCTCGGCCTCTGCGTAACTATTGACGGTGTTCACCATGCTTTCGAAGGTGAGGCGACCCGAAGCCTGCTTCCGCCTTAGTGAATGCCAGAGAAGCGTACCTTGGTCCAGTACTTCCACAAAGTGATACATGGCATCATCATTGGGGTAATGCGCCAGATCGGCTCGTATACGGAGCCACCTGGCAAGGTAATCGCGGGGGTTTTCGCCCTCTCTCTGAACGCAACGTGCCAGATCGAACATGGTCACCACTCCGACGAACTTGGATCTCTGTTTTCCAGGCGCACAGACGAAGCCGGCGGACTTGCAGCGATCTTCCACCGTTATATCCTGCATAGGGACGGTTTGGGTGGGCCTTGAATTTTTCCAATCTTTGCCGACAAACTCCAAGGAGAGATCCGACATCGATCCTTCCGTGAACGTATCCTGCCCATAGGCAGTCTGTGCGGGTCTTCATGCTCCTCCGACTCCCAAAGAACTAGTGCCTGAGTCGGTTTCGCCGATCTCTCCGATAGGGACGATCGAGCACCGCGTAGGGTTCGTCTTCGCCGGGATCCAGAACTCGTCCGGAGGGACGATCGGAACGTTGCCGGAGAAGAGAACACGACCGATGGCTACGGTTTCACTGATTCCCGTGAAGATCTTGGTCCTCTCCCGCTGAAGAGCCTAAAGCGCCTCTTGCCCCACGGTGGGCGCCAACTGTCGTGGTATTGCCGACGAGTACGCCATGGAGGGGTCCTCACAGTGCGTGTTTAGAGACATGGGGGAAGGCGGACGGTTGGCGGGTACGAGGTAACACAGCTTACCCAGGTTCAGATCCCACGACGGTGGCGGAATCCTACTCCTGCTATAAATCACTATAAGGGCAATATGCCGAGTTACAGGGATTGGTTCGCTGTGCGAGGTATGACTAGAAAGTCTAAGTTATCGTGCCTAAAGGCTCCCGTAGGCCCGACTTATATAGTCGCCAGGTCCTAGGGTTACAGGCAAAGTCCTAGCCGGTCAGGTTACAGAGTCCTACACTGCTTACAACTAGTCTAGCGTATCCTGCACTCCAAGGCTCTGGGTACGCCGGTGACTCCTCTGTAGCCTTCCTTTATCTGGCATGGGCCTCCCTTCTAGATCCATCTAACTGGGCCGCCCAGCAGACCATGGGCCATGCTACCAACTGTGGGCCACCCGAATTAGCCGGATAGGAGACATGCTATAAGAATACCCATATAGCATATCCCCAACACATGCCAGGACAAAACACATAGAAATAGATTTTCATTTTGTCAAAGAGAGAGTAGCACGCAAGCAATTAGAGATCAGATTTATTTCCTCAAAAGACCAGGTGGCAGATGGCTTCACAAAAACATTACCAACACGAGAGTTTGAAGAATTTAAGAACAATCTTAACCTCAAGAAGGCTGTGATTGAGGAGGAGTGTTAGACGACTCGCACGGTCGGTTTCAACACGTTCACATATTGTAACGTGTTGTACTCATCCAGGAGTTCTAGAAGAATCTCTAGAGATAGGATAGAGTTAGAGTTTGTTTAAACCTTGTAACTCAAGTTGTAATCCCGACGGACCCATATGAGGATCACGTCGGCCTCCTTTTTTTTGAAACATCATATATTAAACATGCAAGCCGCCTCATTAAAACCTTCCAGTCCTCTCAGGTACCCTGGTAAGGAAAAAAGAGTGCGTCTGAAACTTGCAGCCCATCAAACATTTGATACATCGTTTACAAGAGATTCTAAGATAAAGCTAGAGGGTTCATCAACCCAATTACAAGAAATCATACTAGAAAAACATGACCTAGCTAATTCATGCGCTATTCTGTTGGCCTCCCTCGGGCAGTGTTGGAATACTACAGTTCCAGCCATAGATGCCTCGTCAATACAATCCGCCAGAACTGTTGAGGATTCACACCACCATGCCTCTTCTCCATTACAAGCTTCGATAATTTCCGTTGAGTCTGATTCTGCAATCACATTATTGCATCCCAGCCGATTGATAAGAGCAAGCCCTTCTCGCATTGCAATTGTTTCAGCTGCCAATGGGGCGATGTCACATTAGGAATAAATAGAGTAGCTGCTGCAATAAACCGTCCCTCCTGATCTCTTACTACGGCACCTGCAGAACCTGAACAAGTATCACCATGGAAAGAACCGTCAACGTTTACCATGATCTGTCTAGGTCCCGGCTTAATCCACTTTGCATGCGTCACAGTTTTGTTAGAGTGGGCTTTACTTGCATTAGTAGCAATAGAGAGAATAGACATCCAGCATTTTGGAATAGATGGGACATGTTCATCTCTTACACGACGCCTTCTCAGCCACCATAGGTACCAACATGCAATAACGATCACCTCTTTGAGACCCACTTGACAAAAACCTGGAAAATTATTATTTGGCTGAGCCCGATCGTTCATCAGTAATAGCTGTGTCAATAATCATAGAAATCCCCAGACTGTCCCAAAGCGCTCTGGCAGCTTCACATTGAAATAAGAGGTACAGAATATCTTCCGCCGCAATAGAGCAGACCGGACATGCTCCACTCGTCCCAACATGTCTATTTGCCAATATTGATTTTATTGGTAAGATGCCATGGAGAGCCCGCCAAGTAAAATTTTTAATTTTGCTTGGGATCCTTAATTGCCATAATAACTTCCACACTGGATTATTTGCAGATGAACCAGGTAATGCCAACTGACCATCTCTCGGCCCAAAGCTGTGTCGCCATTGCAAATAGTAGGCCGATTTGACAGTAAACCGGCCATGTTTTGTAGGGTGCCAGGCAACAAAATCCTCAAAGCCCTGTTTATCCTCACGTCGGCCTCCTTGCTTTTCTCTCGTACGTTGTAACGCTCTCGTGTATATCCTCGAGGCTTGGCCTCCTATTTAACGTGAAGCCGATGGAAGCTCCAACCATCGTTAACCCAACGTGAGATTTCACACGCCGAACTCAAACTCGGCTAGTGTGGGGTTCCTCTCCTTTAGATAGCACAGGGTACATCATCTTGTTTTTCCTAGAGACTCCTCCTTCAAACTCGGCGAGGAACCCCACACTGCACCGCCTAGCACTCTCACGAAACTTTAGATCGAAATTGGGAGTCTTGGTTGCGCCCTTCCAAGCCTTGTTTACTGCCCTGGAGCGCCCCATGCCTGCAGTAGATTTGACCTTCAGAACGATGTCTTCAAGTTGCTCCTGGATGCCCATCACCCGATCCATGGGAAATCCCTCACCGGTGTTCATCGTTTTCTCTCGGATACACTTCCTGCTTCGAGTGGGAAGTGAGGTGACGAGGGGGTGGGGGTGGGGGTGGGGGGGGGGGGGGGGGGGGTTGTGCTTGTGCACGAGCTCATGGAGAGTGATGGAGTAGATCATTTATGTGGGTACTATGAAAGCGATGTATACCAAGTGAACCTACAATCTCCACGTACGCACCCTGTTAAAATATGATCCAAATTCAATTTAAGGAGGCTATCTTCAGACTCCATCCGCTTTGGCCCGTCGCGGTACGTTGAATATTTAGGTTTTCACCGCTATATAAACCTCTTATAAGCGGCCGGCTGGGATATAAGTTGCATCCTATAGTGTAATAATTGGCGGAATTCCAGCGTGCTCGACCCTATAGGATTTTTTTTAATCGTTATTGGTAGAATATTAGTAAATAATGCAGAACGTTGGTCTATTGGAACCTTTCTGGGAAGCAGCAAGTCAAATCAAGAGTTTAACTTAGATGTTTCTAACAAATATCAGTGCTGCACTCCAATTGAAACAAGTCTTTCAAACCGGCCGGCTCTGTATTTCATAAAGTATCACATTGCAATATGCGCTTTTCATCATCGCGCTTCTGCTGAAAATATATGATCCGATTGGTCACCGGGAGGATCCAGCAAAAAAACGAGGGACCACAGGGGCACCATGTATGTATGGAAAAATCACCAACCCTTTCTTTTGAAAGAAAAATCACCAGAACATAACTACGTACACTTATAGGAGTAGATGGTAGGTTTAGTTTTAGGTTTTAAAAAGCTAAAATGTCTTAAACGGAGGGAGTACTACAGGTTGTCTATGTGTGATGGGGTGCTTTTTTTTTGAAATGGGCGGTTTATTACTTAACAGTAAGTTTACACCCGGCCTCTGCATAGCTAGGATGCACACAGCCGATCAACCACATAGTCTCGAACCAAAGCAATAAAAAGGGATTACAAATTAATGTAAATTAAAACACAGTTCTCCAAACTAGCTAAGGAAGATCTATCCGCAGCGCTTGCTGCCATCCATGCTGGGAGAAAATATCCTGCGCCGTATCCTCCAACCGTCTACAGCCCTCCGCAAATAAGTCGTTGAACTCCATACGTTGTAGAGAAGTCCATGATCGGAGGACAGCCGTGGCTTGATAGATAACCTGCAAGGGAGAAGATACAACGTTATTAAAAATCTTGTCATTTCTACATAGCCAAAGCGACCAAATAATGGCAAGCGCTCCCACCCTAAATAAAGCCACATGTTTATCCTCAATCCCATTCATCCAGTTCCCAAATACATTGACTACCGATCGATAAGGAGATAAACCAGAGGCTATTTGGATGATTGACCATATAGCACGAGCAAATTTACAATGGAAGAATAAATGACGTATTGTCTCATTATGGTAACCATATACGCATTCAGTGCTACCATGCCAACTCCTCCTAACAAGATTATCTTTTGTGAGAATCACCCCTTTACGGAGATACCAAGCGAATATCTTCGTTTTAAGGGGTATCCTCATCTTCCAAATTTTACTATTGTCATCGACTGGAATATTAGGTTGGATCAAAGCTCTATAAAATGAATCAACAGAAAATTTACCAGTATGTAGTAATTTCCATTTGAATTCGTCCATGCCCTCAGATAGGTGTATCCTGGATAATCTTACTAAAAGATTATTCCAAGACACCAGTCTAGGACCTAAGAGACTTCTTCTGAAAGACATATTAGGAGGATTGGTTTCCATTACCTCGGCGAGAGTATCCCCTTTGTGCCTAACGATCGAATATAGAGCTGGATATTGTTCACGAAGAGAATTTTGGCCAAGCCATTTATCTTCCCAGAACCTAATCTGTGAACCATCCTTAATATTAAAATTGCTAAACCGGAAGAAATTCTTTTTTGTAAGCCATTAGCTAGCACAAAAGTGTGAATCACCTGGTTTCCAAACCATTTTAGACACCGCTTTTGAGCCAACATATTTCCTCCATAGAATTGTTTGCCAGACCCCTACTTCGGTAAGAAGTTTGAATAATCATTTACCCAGTAATTATGCAGTGTTTTTGACATTTAAATTATGTATTCCCAATCCACCATATTCTTTGGGTCGGCAAACGACATTCCATTTGGCCGGTCGATATTTCTTTTTCTCACTATCCCCCTGCCAAAAGAATCTTGAGCGGAAATAGTCCACTTTTGACAAGACACCTTTTGGTAACCGAAAGAATGAGATCTTATACAGTACCATGTTGGTGAGTACTGAATTAATGAGTACCAGTCTTCCACCGAGGGATAGCAATTTACCTTTCCAACTATTAAGACGTTTCTGGAGTCTTTCCTCAACGAGTTTCTATTCAGCAATCGTGAGACGCCGATAATGTATCGGTATTCCCAGATAATGGATTGGAAATTGCCCCTGACCACATCCAAAGAGATCGGCATACAGGTGGGCCTCATCTTTAGCCTCGCCAAAACAATACAAGTCACTCTTATGGAAGTTTATTTTCAATCCAGAGAGCTGCTCAAATGCTGATAGTATTAATTTCAGATTCTTGGCTTTCTCTAGATCATGTTCCATAAATAGTATTGTAGCATCCGCGTATTGAAGAATAGATAGTCCACCATTAACAAGATGTGGAACCAATCCTTTAATTTGGCCATCAACCTTTGCTCTCTCAATAAGGATAGCCAGCATACCTGCCACTATATTAAATAGTATAGGTGATAGTGGATCCCCTTGTCGTAGCCCTTTTTTGGTCTGGAAGTAATTACCTGTGTCATCGTTGACATTTATGGCAACACTTCCACCAGACACAAAAGACTGTATAAGAGCACACCACTCTTCTAAAAAACCTTTCATACGGAGTGTTTGCTATAGGAAAGACCAATTAACTTTATCATATGCCTTCTCAAAATCAGTCTAATCGTAGCAACCTTTGTAAAAAATTTAAAATTAACGTTAAGGAGGCAGATTGGACGATACTGATGTGTACATTCTGCGTTGTTAACCTTAGGTAGTAAAATTATGTTGCCAAAATTTAACCTGAAGAGGTCCAGCTGACCAACTTGTAAAAACTCAAACAAGCGCATCAAATCCACCTTAATAACTTTCCAGAATTTTTGATAAAACTCTGCTGGAAAGCCATCAGACCCTGGCACTTTGTTATGTTCCATTTGGAAGACAGCCTTCTTAACCTCCTCCTCAGTATAAGGAGCAG
This sequence comes from Avena sativa, assembly GCA_916181665.1. Classification (NCBI taxonomy): domain Eukaryota; kingdom Viridiplantae; phylum Streptophyta; class Magnoliopsida; order Poales; family Poaceae; genus Avena; species Avena sativa. The sequence goes on from OV702289.1 coordinate 6,042,314, forward strand.
TCAGAAAATTGTTTTCCTCAATAGAAACCTGAGGAATATCCTCCGTCCGGGACTCATCTAACAAAAAGAAATTTTCTGGTGGTGCCCCAAACAAGGATTTATAGTAGTTGGTAATATAAGATTTAATACGTTGTTGTCCTTCAATCGTCCCTTCATCCTGAATTAGAATTTCTTCTTATGCTTGCTATTTGCAAAAGCATGGAAGTATCTTGTATTCGCGTCTTCTTCAAGGATGAATTTAGCTTTAGAACGTTGGTACCACTTGAGTTCTTCCTCACACAGAAGTTTGGCAATTTCTGCATTCGATTGGTTTTTAAGCTCAATCTCTTGTGAAGTCAATAACCTAACCTCCGCTGAAGCCTCCAAGTCATTAATAATAGCATATAGGCGTATTTTTTCCTTTTTAATAATACCAGCAGTATGTCTAGCCCAACCACGGAGAAATTTGCGCAAGGCGCGCATTTTGTTGTTCCAACGTTGTATAGGTGTGCGACCACTAACTGGTTTTTCCCAAATAGCCTTCACCAGGTCATAAAAACCATCACGATCAATCCATCCCAGTTCAAACTTGAAACTGTTTTTGGATTTTCGTGGTGGTGTTTCTATAGATAATACTAATGGAGCATGATCCGACAAAGTCTCAATACGCTCTAGAGCGTGAACAGTTACCATAGGAAATTTATCTTCCCATTCGGTATCCATAAGCACTCTATCTAACTTTTCGTATGTAGGCTCCGAAAGACTATTAGCCCAAGTAAACCGTCTTCCAAACATTGTAACCTCTCTTAAGTCTAAGCTGTCAATGACAGCATTAAACATGAAAGGCCAATGTTCATCAAACCGGTCCCGACTTTTCTCATGAGGGAATCTTAGTAAATTGAAATCTCCACCTATAAGGATAGGATAGGGATTGTCCTTAGCTAGATTTACCAACTCACGTAAAAAGTCAGCTTTATAAACATCCTGCACAGCCTCGTATACTGCAACTAGAGACCAAACGAAATCATCAGCCTTGTTCCGTATATGGAGTTTAATAAAATAATCTCCAACCGAACTGGCTAAGATTTCCATAGTCTCATCTCTGACGCCTAACAGGATTCCCCCGGATCTCCCCCACGGCGGACATGATATCCATGCAAAATCCACTCCATCAGAAAGGCGATTGAGTTGACTTTGTGAGAAATCACGTCTACCAGTCTCAGAAATACCTAAAAAAATCCAACTTATAATCTCTCACACAATCGGCAAAGAACAAATGTTTAGCCAAGTCACGAAGACCTCTGCTATTTGATAACATGCCACTCATTGAGAAACAATTGGAGATTTGGATACACATGACCTTTTACCGGACCTTTGGCTCTTTGATTTCTGACTAGAAGTTGTAAGATCATATAATGAATCCAGCTCAGTCTCATCAAATCCCACTTCTGATACTTCACCAACTAAGTGAGATAAGAGTTGACCATCTACTGTGGCATGCAACTCCTCCTCCTCCATTGGTGAAGAGTCAGGAACAACAAAGATTTTAGGAGTAACCATTAGACGGTCAACCTCCATATGTCTCAAAACAGAACTAGAAAGATTAAATTCACTTACAGATCTCTCCAAACTAACACCAACGTTAGCCATCTTATCCATAATAGAGTTGTCGGAGAAAGAAAGAAAGAAAGAAAGAAAGAAAGAAAGAAAGAAAGAAAGGATTTAGAAGATATACCCGGGGTTTCCAAATTCTTTTCCGCCTTCCTCCGCATGGCCTTGCCCAAGGAGTCCTCATCCGTGGTTGAGGCCCAAAGAGCGTCGACACCATGACGAGAACTCCTACGAGTTGGGGTCCCGGCTACGAAGTTAGGACCATCTGCGGCTGGGGACAAACCCAACCCCTCCTGGGTTACGTCAATCCCCCCGGTTATAGGTCCACCATCTGAGCTAGAGCGCCCCTCCATGTCCGCCGGACAAGCACCATGGGAGGAGCCTCCAGTATCCCGCGTCAGAGTTGAAGGGGGTTGTACCACCAGGGGCATAGGTGAAGCACCTTGCGCCCCGGCAACCAACCCAACAGCCCCGCGGTCGGCGAGCCCCACCTGGGCCCGCCTCCGCGCCGAAGACCCAGAGACGACCTCCTGTACAACCGGTACCACCTCCTGTAGCACCGAATCCGCTCGCGTGGGGATAAAACGACCCATCATGTTAGGTCTCCCACGCATGGGAGAAGCCGGAAGAGAAGAAACACAAGTCGTCTCAAAAGAACCACAAGCCACATGCAAAGCCTCCTGAAGCTGTGAAGAAGAGACACGAGGAGAGCACAACACCGGTCTAGAACCGCGTAGGGGAGAGTCCAACGGAAGCGCCTCCAAAAGTTCCTTACCACGGGGAGTGGCAGGGTTAGCATTAAAAGGAGTAACAGCAAACAGAAGCACATGATTCGAAGGCACTGAACAGTCCAGCTGAGCACCCTGCATGGTAGGCGGCTGCGCCAAGCCACCCTGCCTAGTAGTGGTCGAGGAAGAGCCAGCCCCAACCGCCTGTGAGCCACCCCCATGTCAGATGTATCAATAGCATCATCAGAAGGCTGCTCATTCGCATCATCATCCTAATCATCATCCCTCTTCCTCCATAAGTAAGGTGCAAACTTAGGCTCTGGTACATAACCCTCTGGCTCCAAACGAAAACGAAGCTCATAAGCCTTGAGACCCACCACAGCATCAGTCACAATGTAATGTCCTAGCGAATCATGTAGCCTCAAAAAACACTGGTATCCGTCATAGCAACAAGAATCCGAATGACACCACGTCTCCTCAAACTGAAAAGGTCCACATCCAAAGTAGTTCCCATGAGACCACCGACCGCCCATAAACCCAATAAAGACCGCAAACAATGTGGCACCCCCTCGACATGCAGCCAAACCTGCTGCAGCTCAAGCTTGTGGGGCACCTCCTGTGTCCGGTAAACAGAAAACGAGAGCTGAGAGGTGCACAGAGGCACCGGCACCTGGATCCCATCCACCCTGTCCAAATCCTCCATCGACGGAAAACTCACAAGAAAGGCAGATTCTCCATAGGGCATTGCTTCCCACTTCCACTGACTACGAACCGGGCATCTCCTGGCAATCTGTCGCTGAACCACATCTGCAGGGACCATCGGCCCAGTGACCTGAACAAGAGCTATGGGGGTCAAGTTGGCCCCAATATGGTCCCGCACCACAGAATCAGGAATCTAAGAAAACAAAGTCAACTCGTTGCCAATACTAGACATCACTGGGGTACGCCTTGGCTGCTTAAGAACGGGACATCTCAAAGTGGGATGAGCATAATTGTCACAAATATAGCAATTATGAATCGCCTTACAATCTTTAGTTGTATGCGTATTGATCGTACACTTCCAGCAACAAACGGCCTTCTGGTTCTTCTTACCCGCGGCAGCAGGTACCGGTGCAGCAACAACAGTCTCCAAAACTGGCACAGCCTGAGTAACATTGTCCACGGTTCCCTGTGCCCCATACTGATATTGCGGCTGTTGTCCCAAAACCTGAGAAGACGCCCCCTCCTGACCAGCAGAATACCCATATTGCTAAAACTGTGGTTGCTGCTAGTGCGACTGCATACTTGGCTCAAGACCCACCTGCAACTGATCCTGCTTCTTCTTCTTCTTCCGCTTAGGCACCGGCGCACCAACATTAACGACCCCGACCGCAAACTGCTGCGGCGGCACCCCCTGCTGGATCAGAGGTACCCCACCCGGTGGATGGCCACGGTACGGCGGCTGGAGTGGCTGCACTATGAATTGAGGCCGCGGCGCCGGAAAGTAAGCACCATGGGGCGACTGAAACAGCAACGCCATCCCATGATTGTATCGAGTCGGCGGTGGCATCCCGGGCAGCCCGGAGAACGGCGGTGGCCCATGGCCAAAGGTAGGCGCCGGCGAAGGCGGCACAATATGCGAGGGTCGCGGTCCAGGGAGAGTGCCGGCGGAGGGGTGCACCGGAGCCATCCTGTGCCCAGCAGCCTGCTGCGACACCATCACCTGACCGCGCGGGAGGGCAAACGAGCCAGCCGGCTGAGAAGGGGCACGGGAAATCGGAGCACGAGGGGCCGCCGCACCAGGCGGCGGAGCAGCAGCACGCTGCGGCGGCACGACCATGGAGTCGGAGCAAAGCAACTCCTGGACGAAGGTGTCGATATTTTGGTGGAACGATGCGTACCCTCTCGGGGCATCAGCTGCATGTTAATATAGTAGGGAAAAGCCCCCTACGTGGCTGTGTACAACTTGTATACGTGTCCGTGCGGAGTACTACTCCGTGACATACACGTATAGACATAGATAGCATACATACGATAACATCCCCCCTCAATCTAAACTACGAGAGAGGTTTAGATTGCGCTTAAACTCACCTAATTCCTTCACAGGAAGAGCCTTGGTAAATCCATCAGCAAGTTGATCCTTTGTAGAAATGAACTTGATATCAAGACGATTCTCAGCAACACGTTCACGAACAAAATGATAGTCAATCTCAATGTGTTTTGTACGAGCATGAAAAACTGGATTTGCAGAGAGAAAAAGTGGCTCCCAGATTATCACACCATAAGCATGGTCTCTCATAAAGCTTCACACCAAGCTCAGTAAGCACAGCTTCAACCCATATCAATTCAGTAGTTGCATTTGCAAGAGCCTTGTACTCAGCCTCAGTGCTAGAACGAGACACAGTGGCTTGTTTCCTAGCACTCCAGGAAACCAGGTTTGGACCGAGAAATATAGCAAAACCTCCTGTAGAACGTCTGTCCTCAAGACAGCCTGCCCAGTCAGCGTCTGAAAAAGCACTGAGTAATGTGGAAGAGGACTTCCGAAAGGTAATACCAAGAGAGGATGTGTCCTTGACATAGCGTAGAATGCGTTTGGCAGCCGTCCAATGAGCAGTAGTGGGAGCATGAAGATATTGACAGACTTTATTAACAGAAAACGACAAGTCTGGCCGAGTAAGTGTAAGATACTGTAAACCTCCAACAATACTGCGATACTGAGTGCTGTCATCAGGACCTAGAGGTGTACCTTCATGGAGAGAAAGAGACTCCGATGAAGATAATGGTGTAGGAGCAGCCTTGCAATCCAACATACCCACACGTGTAAGAATATCTTGAGCATACTTTTCTTGAGTGAGAAGAAGACCATTAGCTGTTCTTTTAACTTCCATACCAAGAAAATAGTGAAGATCGCCCAAATCTTTAATGGCAAAATAAGTGTTCAGATCCTGAAGCAAAACTGAGATAGCATGATCTGATGAGCTGGTCACAATAATATCGTCAACATAGATGAGAACAAAAATAGTAACACCATGCTTATCATAGAGAAATAGAGATGTATCAGCTTTAGAAGCAGAAAAGCCAAATTCATGTAATTTAGAGCTTAACCGAGAGTACCAGGCCCGTGGGGCTTGTTTCAAGCCATAGAGAGCTTTGTCAAGTTTGCAGATATGATGAGGTGCATCAGGATGTTCAAAACCAGGTGGTTGTTTCATATAAACCTCCTCTTCCATAACACCATGAAGAAACGCGTTCTTGACATCTAGCCGCCGAAGACTCCAACCACGAGACACAGAGATGGAGAGAACTATTCTGATAGTGGCAATTTTGACAACAGGACTAAATGTGTCTTCATAATCAATGCCATACCGTTGCTTGAATCCTTTGGCAACCAACCGTGCTTTATATCGATCAATGGTGCCATCAGCATGTTTCTTGACACGAAAAACCCACTTGCAATCAATAATGTTCTTATTGTGACTTGGAGGAACAAGAGTCCAGGTTTTGTTTTGGATGAGGGCATCATATTCTTCTTGCATAGCAGAACGCCATTTAGAATCTTTGAGAGCAGCAGGTAAATTTCGAGGTTCACCTGTAGAGGAGAACAGACCATATCGCACAGTACCATCAGTGTAGCGTTTGGGTTGGCGAATACCGTGTTGCAAACGTGTACGAGGGCCAGATGGTGAAGCTACACCAGAGGAATCCGCAGACAATCTAGCAGAATTCTGTACAGGGGAAACCACATCAGTGTTGGCCGCAGAAGATCCCAGCGAGACAGCTCTGCTGTCGTCGCTGTCACTGCAGGTAGACAAGGGGTAGCCAGCTGGGAACCGGCACGTGGCGAGGTGGGAGTGGAGGCTGGCGAAGAGGCGACCCCTGACGCTGGGACGCGGCGGGCTGGGCGCGCGGCAGAGCCGCGACCAGGCGACGACGCAGGCGAGCGCGCGTCCCCAGACGCGGGAGAATCACCTCCAGGATCTGCACCATCAGGAGTCGAGATGGCAGGGGAATGTTCCCCAGAATCAGCTTCGATATCTGTGTTAATTTTGTCATTTAGCTCAGAAATTTCAACGGAGGATTGTTGAGGCTGTGGTGCACCATTTGGGATAAAAATTTCTCCTGCAGTGTCATCATCCTGTGGAGCATAGTTAGGGACAGGAACAGGTACAATAGTAGTCAAGTGATCATCAATATTGTGGGCACCCTCATTAGATGATGGAAGAAGCAAAATAGCTTGTCGAAGAAGAGCACCGGCATTTGGATGAAGTGTTTCAAAGGGAAAAATATTTTCGTCAAAAACGACATCACGAGAGATGTAAACTCGACCAGTGGGGACATCAAGGTATTTGACACCTTTATGGAGTGGACTATAACCAAGAAAGACACAACGTTTGGAGCGAAAAGCAAGTTTGCGATTATTGTATGGACGAAGATTAGGCCAGCAAGCACAACCAAAAATACGAAGAGCATCATAATTTGGGGTAATATGGAGAAGACGTTCAGTGGGGGACTCATGATTGATGACTTTACTGGGTAGCAAATTTATAAGGAATGTGGCTGTAAGGAAAGCTTCATCCCAGTATTTGAGAGGCATGGATGCATTTGCAAGAAGGGCGAGACCAACCTCAACTATATGACGATGTTTTCTTTCAGCAGAACCATTTTGCTGATGTGCATGAGGACAGGATACATGATGAGTAATGCCAACTTTTTGAAAGAAAGCATTGAGTTTCTCATATTTTGGTAAATAGAAGTCGAAAAGGAGCCGGTAGCGATTGGATGCGTCACACTGAACCCTTTGCACATGTGTAATTTAGGTGCAGTTCCTAACGATAGCTAGCTGCGGTCCATGACGAACCCCTTGCTTCAGAGCGGCAAGAAGAGGCAGCCGAGCACAGTGCACAGTGCACAGGCCGAAGGACGATGTCGCGGCCACTACCATTGGAGTTGCGCAGCTTCATGGAAATCTAGAGTAGCGTGAGCAAAATTTTCCCTTCCCATGGCCTCCTGGATCCTAACCTTGGTCTCACTCTGTTCCCATGCGCGGGGCACCTGACGGAGATCGTGACCAGCGTGACAGGGATCGAGTCAGCCGATAACTTGCATTCCCTGTGGAGCATGGATATGTTGCCTCCGAGCGACTAAGGTAGGTACAGAGGAACCGACGCCCTAGGGGCCACAGAGGACGGTTGAGCTCGGGACCGGCGTTGGACTGAGTGACTGTGAAGCTTAGGGCCACCGCACCCATATGTTGCAGGGCCTCCGGCCGGGGAAAAGGTTGGGAGGAGCTGGCGTGGAGCTCGGGAATCCGGCCTATGTCGGAGGGAGAGAGAGAGAGAGAGAAGACAAATTGTACCGCCAAACTTCGTTTCCTAAGAGGTGTCAAAATGTAAATTTACAAACACAAATCTTGAAGTTATCATGGTCTTCGGATAAACATAAACGCAAACACATGGGTGGAAAACCCATATTGAAGGCTTGGAACACCTGGAAAATGCAATTAAGAAGGAAAGGGACATTGCGGAGTAGGTGCACTCTGAATGAGAGCATTTTTTTGGAAATGGATGCTTTATTACTTAACAGTAAGTTTACACCGGCATCTGCATAGCTAGGATGCACACAGCCAAATAACCACAGTCTCGGTCGAAAACAAAAAAAATCTGGAATACAAAAAATGCAAATAAAAACATAGTTCTCCAAATTATCTAAGGAAGATCTATTAGCAGCGGTTGCTGCCATCCATGCCAGGAGAAGACATCTCGAGCCGTATCTTCCAACCGCCTACAACCCTCCACAAACAAGTCGCGGAACTCGATACGTTGTAGAGAAGTCCATGATCGGAGGACAGTCGTGGCCCGATAGATAACCTGCAAGGGAGAAGATACAATATTATTAAATATCTTGTCATTTCTACATAGCCAAAGCGACCAAATAATGGCAAGCGCTCCCACCCTAAATAAAGACCCATATTTATCCTCAATCCCATTCATCCAGTTGCCAAAAACATTGACTATCGATCGAGGAGGAGATAAACCAGAGGCTATTTGGATGATTGACCATATAGCACGACCAAATTTACAATGGAAGAATAAATGACGTATTGTCTCATTATGGTGACAATATACACATTCAGTGCTACCATGCCAATTCCTCCTAACAAGATTATATTTTGTGAGAATCACCCCTTTACGGAGATACCAAGCAAATATCTTCGTTTTAAGGGGTATCCTCAACTTCCAAATTTTACTATTATCATCGACTGGAATATTAGGTTGGATCAAAGCTCTATAAAATGAATCAACGGAAAAATTTCTACTATGTAGTAGTTTCCATTTAAATTCATCCATACCCTCAGATAGTTGTATCCTGGATAATCTTACTAAGAGATTATTCCAAGACACCAGTCTAGGACCTAAGAGACTTCGTCTGAAAGACACATTAGAAGGATTGGTTTCCATTACCTTGGCGAGGGTATCCCTTTTGTGTCTAACAATCGAATATAGAGCTGGATATTGTTCACGGAGAGAAGTTTGGCCAAGCCATTTATCTTCCCAGAACCTAATCTGTGAACCATCCTTAATATTAAAAGTGCCAAATCGGAAGAATTGCATTTTGGAAGTCATTAGTCCAGCCCAAAAGTGTGAATCACCTGGTTTCCAAACCAGTGTAGACACCGCTTTTGAGCCAACATATTTTCTCCATAGAATGGTTTGCCAGACCCCTTCTTCGGTAAGAAGTTTGAATAAACATTTACCCAATAATGCGGTGTTTTTGACTTTTAAATCATGTATGCCCAATCCACCATATTCTTTGGGTCGGCAAACAACATTCCATTTGGCTAGTCGATATTTTTGTTTCTCACTTCCCCTTGCCAAAAGAATCTTGAACAGAAATAGTCCACTTTTGACAAGACTCCTTTTGGTAACTGGAAGAATGATATCATATACAGTACCATGTTGGTGAGTACTGAATTAATAAGGACCAGTCTTCCACCAAGGGATAGCAATTTACCCTTCCAACTATTAAGACGTTTCTGAAGTCTTTTCTCAACGAGTTTCCATTCAGCAATCTTGAGACGCCGATAATGTATCGGTATTTCCAGATTATTGATTGGAAAATGCCCTTGACCACAGCCAAAAAGATCGGCATACAGGTGAGCCTCGTCTTTAGCCTCTCCAAAACAATACAAATCACTCTTATGGAAGTTTATTTTCAATCCAGAGAGCTGCTCAAATGCTGAAAGTATTAGTTTCAGGTTCTTGGCTTTCTCCAGATCATGTTCCATAAATAGTATTGTATCATCGGCATATTGAAGAATAGATAGACCACCATCAACAAGATGTGGAACCAATCCTTCAATTTGGCCAGCAGCCTTCGCTCTCTCAATAAGGATAGCCAGCATATGTGCCACTATATTAAATAGTATAGGCGATAATGGATCCCCTTGTCATAGCCCTTTTTTGGTCTGGAAGTATTTACCTATATCATCGTTGACATTAACGGCAACACTACCCCCAGTCACAAAAGACTGTATGAGAGCACACCACTCTTCAGAAAAGCCATTCATACGGAGTGTTTGCTGTAGGAAAGACCAATTAACTTTATCATATGCCTTCTCAAAATCGATCTTGAACAATACCCCATTTAGGTTTTTTGAGTGTAGTTCATGAATCGTTTTATGCAGGGTTACAACGCCATCTAAGATGTTTCTCCCTTGCATGAAAGAGGTTTGAGAAGGTCGAACAACATGATCAGCCACTGAATTTAGTCTAATCGTAGCAACCTTTGTGAAAATTTTAGAACTAACGTTAAGAAGGCAGATTGGACGATACTGTTGTATACGTTCTGCGTTGTTAACTTTAGGTAGTAAAATTATGTTGCCAAAATTTAACCTGAATAGGTCCAGCTGACCAACATGTAAAAACTCAAACAAGCGCATCAAGTCGACCTTTATAACTTCTCAGAATGTTTTGTAAAACTCTGCTGGAAAGCCATCAGGTCCTGGCGCTTTGTTAGGTTTTATTTGGAAGACGGCCTTCTTAACCTTCTCTTCAGTATAAGGAACAGTCAGAAAGTTGTTTTCCACAATAGAAACCTGCGGAATATCCTCCGTCCGGGACTCATCCAACGAAAAGGAATTTTCAGTTGGTGCCTCAAACAAGGATTTATAGTAGTTGGTAATATAAGACTTAAGATGTTGCTGACCTTCGATCGTCCCTTCTTCCTGGATTAGAGAATAAATAAGTTTCTTCTTATGCTTGCCATTTGCAACAGCATGGAAGTATCTTGTATTCGCATCTCCTTCCAGGATGAATTTGGCTTTAGACCGTACACACGAACGAGTACACATCCATATGGAGACAACATGTCTAACATTGTTTCCTTGAGAGCCATTAATCACCAACAGAGAATTTATTTTCTTCAAACCATGGAGATGACAACAAAGCACTCGAAGTACAAGGACAACAGATCTGGCGTAGGGATGACCCTAACCATCTTATTTTTGAAAGAAAAATAAGGAAAATAAACATGTCGGTAAAGCGAAAAGTTTTCAATCATGGTTCAAGATTACTCTAAGAGATTGTGTAAACACCAATGGATGTCATATATATTTGGTTTGAACTGCCAAAGAAGCCCTCGATGGTGGCGTCCTCTGGCACAGAAGCTTCAAACGAAGTGCCACCTACTTGAGTTCCGAAAGGTCCATATGTTCTCACGGTGGTGACCAACTTGAATGATGATATGATGTTCAGAGAGCCTAGATAATTAGCCACTATTGTACCCGACAATCCTTTCACGAACTCAGAAGAGCCCAGCTGGATCTGCAGCAAAACGCACCAAGAAAACAATGGAAAAACTTGTAACGCGATTCATATACGTAGTAAAGGGAAACGGTACTGCATTATATTAGTCAAACCAAATGAAGCGTAAATAGCTCACCGTGGTACTATTCCCACCAAAACCACCCCAGCGACCTGAGGTGCGGCTCGTCCCATTTTCATCAATGTAAGCAAATGAAATTGCATCAAAGACGACACCACTGAAAATTGTAACGCTCACTAGGTGCCCAGGTTTTTCTGTAATGTCATGAGTGGAACTTCCTTGATTACCCCAGGGCCCAAGCTTGGTCCAAGCTAACTGCATCAGTATGTTTAAGCAGTTAACAGACCAATTTTAGCAACTTCTATAAAACATATACACGTAGTATCACCTTGAGAGTAAATACAAAACAAGAAAATAAATGAAAAGCAAATCCAACCTTGATGACAACATGCAGGGAAACAGATTCAGAACGAAAAATTAAGTTAAATATTCAGCTTACCTTCCTGCGGCAGAATCCATTGACATTAAGTTCTTGTATTTTTCCAGTTTCTGTTACTTCAGGCTCTTTTCTCTCGATGACTCCTCTGGCCATTGCAAACACCCCAGTTCCACCAACAATTGCCCAGTCATTAGTACTGATTTCTTCAAGAGACGCGCCCATTATTTCAAGTGTGGATCCATTGAACCTGCAGTGTAATCACAATCGTATATATATCATGTGCCAAAATAACCAACCAAGTGATCTTAATGCAGAAACCACAAGTACTTAGCTAGGCAATCGGCTATAAACTCGGTCCATGTGTAACACACACTGACATAAAAACGAAAAAGAAAACATACTAACCAACGAACCATATCCAAAATGAGCCAGATAAACCTATATCCAACATATAATATAAACTATAATCTGCATACCTTTCAGCCTTGAACACCATGATAAACGAATTGTAGAAACTATCAGCCCTCATATGCATGCCTTGTGCCCGGGCAACTAGCGTCGCATCCGAGCCAACGCCCTCATATATCGCCCAGTCGTTAACAGCGGTTTGACCAAAGTTGGCACTAGGAGTAGGCTTTCCATCAATAAGTATAGCTTGGTTTCGGTCTTCACCGGATACTATCTGGTGCAAGAATAGGTTGCGGAGGTTGAACTGGGTGTTCTCCAGGGCAGAACCTCGGAAAGGGGTGATCTGCAGGTTGGAAGGATTGGCCATAGGAAATAGTGGGAGAAGAACCAATGAATTTCAACCGTGTCTAGGCTGGCTAGCTTGGCGAGGTGTGCTTTTGTTGAGTTGTGTGAAATAAGCAAGATGGCTAGGGGGTATTTATAGGGGCATGTAACACCGGTGGCCAAGGAGTATATCCATACAAGTTGTCTTGTCTATGCTTGTGTGTACATTATGATATACCGCCTCGTGCATCATGATCATATACTAAAGATAAAATGTCAGCCAGCTCGGCCGGTCATGGCAAATGGTGTGCCACTACGATGCATTATTGAAGACACATATATGATCACACTAGTTTCTACCTCTAGACCACCATGGTAGATCTTAACAAAGTCAAACTAGTTAGCAATGCTATAGTATAAAGAAAGTTTGAAGCTAGTGTGCTGCACTAAGTACAGGCCGAACTCCGCATCAGAGATGGTTATCTGAACCATCTGAGTTTAATTTTTCTTTTTTTTTTGGAAATGGGCGCTTTATTACTATAAGTAATGTTTACACCCGGTCTCTGTATAACTAAGATGCACACAGGCTCACGAACCATAGAACTAGGGAATAAAAAAGTAGACAAGAATTACAAAATAGCGCAACCAAAATAATTGTCTTCAATCTAAGGTAGATCAATCCTCAAATCACGCGGTCATCCCTGTCGGAAGAAAATATCCCTCGCCGTGTCCTCCAATCGCATACATTCCTCCACAAATAAGTCGCGAAACTCTATGCGTTGGAGAATAGTCCATGATCGGACGATAGCCGTGGCTCGATAAATAACCTGCAGAGGAGAAGACATAATGTTATTAAAAATCTTGTTATTTCTACAAAGCCATAGCGACCATATAATAGAAAGCACTCCCATCCTAAACAAAGTTCTATATTTATCAACAATTTCATGCAACCAATTACCAAAACATTGGTTATTGAGCATGGAAGATATAAACCAGAAGCTATTTGGATGAATGACCATATAGAGCGAGTAAATTTACAATGGAAGAATAAATGACAAATTGTATCATTGTGATGACAAAAAACGCATTGTGTACTTTCATGGCAATTTTCTTTGCAAGATTATCTTTTGTTAGAATTACACCTTTACATAGATACCATGCAAATATCTTCGCCTTAAGGGGTACTTTCATTTTCAAAAATTTACTATTATTATCGACAGGGATATCAGGTTGAACCAATGCTCTATATAGTGAGCCAACAAAAAATTTACCCTTTCTAGTAATTTCCATTTGAACACGTCAACACCGTCCGACAAATATATCGTAGATAATCGTAATGAAAGATTATTCTAAGATATCAGTCGAGGACCAATGAGACTTCTTCTGAAAGACACATTAGGAGGGTTGTCTTTTATCACTGTAAAATTTGTATCCCCTTTGTGTCTAATAATCGAATATAGAATTTGATATTATTCGCGAAGAGTAGTTTGGGCAAGCCACTTATCTTCTCAAAATATAATCTGTGATCCATCCTTAATATTGAAAGCACCAAAATGAAAGACATGTTTTTTGGTGGCCGTAAGACCTGCCCAAAAATGTGAATCACCGGGTTTTCAAACCACTTGAGATACAGCTTTGGACCCCATATATTTTCTCCATAACATGATTTGCCAAACACCATCTTATGTAAGTAGTTTAAAAAGCCATTTGCCCAGAAGCGCGGTATTTTGACTTGCCATCATATATGCTCAGTCCACCATACTCCTTCGGGCGACAAACCACATTCCATCTGGCCAACTGATATTTCTTTTTCTCATTATTCCCTTTTCAAAAGAATCTTGAATGGAAATAATCCACTTTGTTCAAGACACCTTTTGGTAACTGAAAAAATGTGATCATATACAGTACCATGTTAGTGAGTACTGAATTTATGAATACTAGTCTTCCGCCAAGGGATAGCAATTTGCATTTTCAACTATAAAGACGTTTTTGTAGTATTTCTTCAACTAGTTTCTATTCAGCAATTATGAGACGTCGATAGTGAATCGGTTTTCCCAAATAGTTGATTGAAAATTGCCCCTGACTATAGCCGAAAAGTTCAGCATATAGGTGAGCCTCGTTTTGGGCCTCGCCAAAACAATATAAATCACTCTTATGGAAGTTAATTTTAAGTCCAGATAGCTGCTCGAATGCTGATAATATTAATTTCAGATTCTTAGCCTTCTCCAGATCACGTTCCACAAAAGGATTTGTCGTCAGCGTATTGAAGAATAGGAAGTCCACCATCAATAAGATGTGGAAACAATCCTTTAATTTGACCACCAGTCTTTGATCTCTCAATAAGGATAGCCAATATATCAGCAACTATATTAAATAGTAAAGGCGATAATGGATCTACTTGTCTCGATCATTTCTTGGTCTGGAAGTATTTGTCGATATCTTCATTTACTTTAATGGCAACACTACCCCCAGACACAAATGACTGGACGAGAGCGCGTCACCCCTCAGAAAAACCTTTTATGTGGAGTGTTTGCTGGAGAAAAGACCAATTAACTCTGTCGTATGCCTTCTGAAAGTCAATCTTAAATAGTACACTATTTGATTTTTTTGTGTAGTTCATGGATTGTTTCATGCAATATTACAATGCCATCTAGGATATTTCTTTCTTGCATGAACGCAGTTTGAGACAGGCTAACAACATGGTCAACAATTGAGTTTAGTCTAATAGTGGCAACTTTAGTAAATATCTTAAAGCTAACGTTAAGCAAGCAGATTAAACGATACTATTGTATATGTTCTGCATTGTTAACCTTAGACAGTAAAATTATATTGCCAAAGTTTAGTCTAAGGAGATCCAACTAATCGACATGTAAAAACCCAAACAAATTTATCATGTCCTCCTTGATGACGTCCCAGAATTTTTGGTAAAATTCCGCTGGAAAACCATCCAGCCATGGCCCTTTGTTATGTTCCGTTTGAAAAATAGCTTTCTTAACGTCTTCCTCGGAATATGAGGCAGTTAGAAAGTTGTTTTCTTCAACAGAAACCGGGGAGATATCCGCCGTTTGGGACTCATCTGAAGAGAATGAATTTTCCACTCGAGCCCCAAACAAGGATTTATAATAAGCTGTAATATAGGACTTCAGATGCTCCTGTCCCTCAATCATACCTTCTTCCTAGACCAGAGAGTGAATAAGTTTCTTCTTATGCTTGCCATTGGCAATGGCATGAAAGTACCTTGTATTCGCATCTCCTTTCAGGATGAATTTTGCTTTAGAGCGTTGGTATTATTTGAGTTCCTCTTCGCACAGTAGTCGGGCTATCTCTACGTTCGATTGGCTTTTAAGCTTAATTTCTTGTGTAGTTAACAGCCTGACTTTCCCGGAAGCCTCTAAGTCATCAATTATAAATGTTAGGCGTATTTTTTTCATTTTTAGGATCCCAGCCATGTGCCTAGCCCAGCCACGAAGAAACTTACGTAAAGCACGTATTTTGTTATTCTATCGTAGGATAGGCGTTTGGCCACCAACAAGTTTCTCCCGAATAGCCTTAACCATCTCGTAAAAACCATCACGAATCATCCATCCGAGTTCAAATTTAAACTCATTCATAGACTTCCGTGGCGGTGATCCACTTGCAAAGGTCAACGTGAACGAAATATATGCCCTCACATCCGTCGGAGTATATGATCTGACTTCTTCTCATTGATCACTATGGTTTGTGAAGGGTTTCGCAGCATAGTAAATCAAAAAAATTCTACGGATGCGAACGGGAAAGCCAAGATCTAATCTAGGAGATGCAAACAACGAGGGGGATTAGATGAGATCTTCATACCCTTGAAGATTCGCACAGCGGAACGTTCGTCGGAACGTGGGTGATGTAGTCGTACTCGCTTCTCCTCCTCGCGATCCGATCCGATCTAACACCGCAAGTGGCGATGCCTCCGAGAGATGCACACGTGCGGCACCTCGACGTCTCATCCTTCCTTGGTCCAGCAAGTATGGTGGAGAGACGGATTGGATCTACAACGCGACGGCGCGGTGCAAGTGGTGGAGAGTTTCTGCAGCAGGGCTTCGCCTACGTGCAGTAGGGAGGGAGAGAGAGAGGAGGGCAGCAGGGCGGCTAGGGTTGTGGAGGAGGTGTGGGGGGAGGGTGCGCCCCAGCCCTCTATATATAGAGGGGTGGGCGCCAGCCCTAGCCCCTCCCCCAAGGAGGGAGGAGTGGGGGGCAAGTTCCCCTCCCCCCTTCTAGAAGCTCCCGTAGGGTTTCCCCTTGGTTTGGCCAGCTGGGCCCTATGGGGCCTTGTGCCCCTGGACCAATGCGGCCAGGGCACTCCCTCATAGGCCCATGCCCCCTCCCGGCAGGTGGAGCCACGTTGTTCCCCTTTCGGAAGGTTCTAGAAGCTTCCGGTACAATACCGATTAACCCGAAACAATTTCGAACTCCAAAAACTGCATTGCCTTATATGAATATTATTCTCCGGACCATTCCGGAACCTCTCGTGATGTCCCGGATCCCATCCGAGACTCCAAACAAAAACTCATAAACCAATTATCCAATCTATCCTAGCGTCGAGACATGTTAAGTGTGTGACCCTTCGGGTTCGAGAATATGCAGACATGATCTTCTATCAATAATCAACAGCGGGGTCTGGAAACCCATATTGACTCCCACACATTCATCGATGATCATATCGGATGAACCACGATGCCAGGATTCAATCAATCCCATATATATATTCCCTTCGTCTCGCGATATTTTACTTGCCCGAGATTTGATCGTCGATACCGTCATACCTAGTTCAATCTCGTTCACACCAAGTACTTTACTCATTCCGTAATCCGATATCACTTTGTGATTAACTCCTTAACCACATGCTTGCAAGCGGTGTTGATATCGATTACCGAGTGGGCCTGAAGTATATCTCTCCAACTTGGGAGGGACAAATCCCATCTCGATACATACAACCCAACAGGTACTTTCCGATCACCTGAGAGACACCTTTATGATCACCCTCTCATAGGATGACGTTTGATGACCTTAAAGTTTTCTTCCGATACCATGGAGTTGTATTATCTCATGGTCTAAGGAATACAATATTTGGCATAAGAAAAGCTTCGCAAAGATGAACACGATGACACGATCTAATTGCTCCGCTTAGTTTGGATTTGTCCATCATATCATTCTCCCAATGATATGATCTCATTATTAATCGACAACTCATGTCTATGGTTAGGAAACCTTAACCATCATCAATCAATGAGCTAGTCCATAGAGGCATACTAGGGACACGGTGTTGTTCATAAACCACACAAGTATTAAAGTTTCCGCTTAATACAATTCTAGCATGGAATATAAACTTTATCATGAACAAGAATTATAATAATAACATCTTTATTATTGCCTCTAGGGCATAATTCCAACAGTCTCCCACTTGCACTAGAGTCAATAATCTAGTTTACATTTGGCAACAATCTCACACCCATGGCACTAAGGTGTTGATCATGTTTTACACATGGAAGAGGTTTAGTCAATGGATCTACGACATTCAGATCTGTATGTACTTTGCTAATCTTCAGATCTCCATCTGCTATATAATCTCGGATTATTTGAAACTTGCGGTTGATATGCTTGGTCTTTGGATGATATCTTGGTTCCTTAGCGAGTGCTATGGCGCCAGTGTTGTCACACAATATCTCTAGTGAGTCCAATGCACTTGGAACCACGCCAAGCTCAGTGATGAAGTTCCTGATCGAAACTCCTTCACTTGACGCTTCTGCAGCAGCCATGTATTCCGCTTCTACTGTAGATCCCGCGATCACGCTTTGCTTGCAGCTTCTCCAGCTCACAGCTCCTCCATTCAAAATGTAAACGTATCCTGTCTGAGACTTAGAATCATCCTTGTCGGTGTCAAAACTAGCGTCGACGTAACCCTTTACGACGAGCTGTTCATCACCTCCATAGACTAAGAACATTTCTTTAGTCCTATTCAGGTACTTTAGGATGTTCTTCACGGCTGTCCAGTGTTCCACTCCTGGATCACTTTGATATCTGCTCGTCAAACTAAGAGTATTGGACACATCCGGTCTAGTACACAGCATGGCATACATGATAGAACCTATGGCCGAGGCATAAGGCACTTTGCTCATAGCTTCTCTATCATTTACCGTAGCTGGACACTGAGCCTTGCTCAATATCTTACCTAACAACATAGGCACTGAACCTTTCTTTGCCTTATCCATTCTGAACCTTTTCAGAACTTTGTCTAGGTATGTACTCTGGCTTAAAGCTATCAGGCGTCTTTGTCTATCTCTATAGATTTTGATGCCCAATATATAAGCAGCT
Organism: Avena sativa; assembly: GCA_916181665.1. NCBI lineage: Eukaryota > Viridiplantae > Streptophyta > Magnoliopsida > Poales > Poaceae > Avena > Avena sativa. The sequence continues at coordinate 6,060,950 of OV702289.1, forward strand.
TCACCTAGGTCTTTCATTGAAAAACACTTGTTCAAATAACTCTTCACATCGTTAAGCATGTTGATGTCATTTCCAATAATCAATATGTCATCCACATATAGTACCAGAAATGTCACCGAGCTCCCACTCACTTTCTTGTAGATACAAGCTTCGTAGCAATTTGGAACAAATCCAAAACTCTTGATCACTTAATAAAAACGAAGGTTCCAACTCCGAGATGCTTGCTTCAGTCCATAAATGGAACGCTGAAGTTTGCATACTTTATTAGCATCCTTAGGATCGACAAAACCTTCGGGTTGCATCATATACAACTCTTCATCAATGTTACCATTGAGGAACCCAGTCTTGACATCCATCTGCCATATTTCATAATCATGAAACGCAGCAATTGCTAATAAAATCCGAATGGACTTAAACATCGCTACGGGTGAGAAAGTCTCATCGTAGTCAACACCTTGAACTTGTCGAAAACCTTTCGCGACAAGCCGTGCTTTATAGACGGTAACATTACCATCCGCGTCCGTTTTATTCTTGAAAATCCATTTGCACTCAACGGCCTTTCGGTCGCTAGGAGGGTCCACCAAAGTCCATACTTGGTTTTCCCTCATGGATCCCAATTCGGATGCCATGGCTTCTAGCCATTTCTCAGAGTCTGGGCTCATCATCGCTTCCTCATAGTTCGTAGGTTCACTTTCTTCTACCAACAAGACAGTCAAGACAGGGTTTCCGTACCACTCAGGAGGGGCATGCGACCTTGTCGACCTGCGACGTTCAGTAGCAGCATCATCCGAAGCTTCATGATCCTTGTCATTAGCTTCCTCTATTGTTGGTGCAGGTGGCACTGGAACAATTTCAGGTGCTGTGCTACTCTCCAATTCAAGAGAAGGTTCAACAACCTCGTCTAGCTCTACTTTCCTCCAACTCACTTCTTTCGAGAGAAACTCCTTCTCAAGAAAGGAACCGTTCTTTGCGACAAACACTTTTCCTTCGGTTCTGTGATAGAAGGTATACCCAATAGTTTCCTTGGGGTATCCTATGAAGAGCATTTCTCCGCTTTGGGTTCGAGCTTGTCCGGCATCAACTTCTTGACGTAAGCTTCGCATCCCCAAACTTTAAGAAACGACAACTTAGGTTTAGCACCAAACCATAGTTCATACGGTGTCGTCTCAACGGATTTAAATGGTGCCCTATTTAAAGTGAATGCAGTGGTTTCTAATGCATAACCCCAAAATGATAACGGCAAATCAGTAAGAGACATCATCGATCGGACCATATCTAATAGGGTTCGATTCCGGCGTTCAGACACACCATTTCACTGTGGTGTTCCGGATGGCATGAGTTGTGAAACGATTCCGCTTGCTTTAAGATGTGTGAGAAAATCATAACTCAAATATTCACCTCCACGATCGGATCGTAGAAACTTAATTTTTCTGTTACGATGGTTCTCCACTTCATTCTGAAATTCCTTGAACTTTTCAAATGTTTCAGATTTACATTTCATTAAATAGATATACCCATATCTACTTAAGTCATCGGTAAAAGTGAGAAAATAGCGATATCCACCGCGCGTCGAAACACTCATCGGTCCGCATACATCGGTATGTATGATTTCCAACAAGTCCGTTGCTCGCTCCATCATTCCGGAGAACGGGGTTTTGATCATCTTGCCCATGAGGCATGGTTCGCATGTGTCAAATGATTCAAAATCAAGAGACTCCAAAAGTCCATCAGAATGGAGTTTCTTCATGCGCTTTACTCCAATATGACCTAGACGACAGTGCCACAAATAAGTAGTATTATCATTATCTACTTTGCATCTCTTAGCCTCAATGTTATGGATGTGTGTTTCATCCCTTTCGAGATTCAGAAGAAATAAACCGTTCACAACAGGTGCATGACCATAAAAGATGTTACTCATATAAATAGAACAACCATTATTCTCCGATTTAAATGAATAACCGTCTTGCAATAAACACGATCCAGAAATAATGTTCATGCTCAACGCAGGCACATAATAACAATTATTAAGGTTTAAAACTATCCCGAAGGTAAAACTAAGGAGAGCGTGCCGACGGCCATCACATCAACTCTTGATCCATTGCCAACGCGCATCGTCACCTCATCCCTCGCAAGCCGCCGTCTATTCCGTAGCTCCTGTTTCGAGTTACAAATATTAGCAACTGAACCAGTATCAAATACCCAGGCACTACAACGAGGGCTAGTAAGGAAAAGATCAATAACATGTATATCAAATATACCTTTGATGGTGCCAGCCTTCTTGTCCGCTAAGTACTTCGGACAGTTGCGCTTCCAGTGACCCTTGTCCTTGCAATAGAAGCACTCAGTGTCCGGCTTGGGTCCATACTTGAGCTTCTTCTCAGCAGGGGCAACGCGCTTGCCGCCGCCTTTCTTGAAGGGCTTCTTTGCACCCTTAACTTTCTTGAAGGTGGGGGGCTTGTTGACCATCAACACATGATTATCCTTTTTGATGTCCACCTCCACAGCCTTCAGCTTTGCGAAGAGCTCGGTGATCGTATCAGTGGAACCAATCTGATTATGAGTCACTACAAAACTTTTGTAGCTGGGAGGGAGTGATTGCAGAACCCTGTCAATCTTGAGCTCCTCTGGAATCTTGCAGTCCAGTTGCTCAAGGCGTTGAGTGTAGCCCGACATCTTTATGGCGTGCTCACTAACGGAACTCCCTTCCTCCATCTTGCAGTTAAAGAACTTCTCAGAGATCTCATATCTCTCAGAACGGGCCTGAGTCTGAAACATGGTTTTCAGCTCCTAAAGAATCTCAAAGGGCCCGGGATAGTCTTCAAAACGATTTTGATGGTCCGATTCCATAGCAAACAACATGGTGCTCTTAATCACACCATAATCATCTTTGCGCGACTGATAGACAGCTTTCTCATCAGCCGGCGCATCTACAGCAGGGGCGTCACCTAACGCATTCTCAAGGACATAGTCCTTTTGACCGCCAGAGAGAATGATTCTCAGATTGCAGAACCAGTTGGTGAAGTTAGACCCATTGTTTTTAAGCTTTTCCTGCTCAGCAAAAACGTTGAAGTTGAAGTTGGACTTAGCCATTTGATCTACAATGTTTGCAAGTACAAATTAGACTATGTTCATGATAACTAGTTCAACTTAATCAAATTACTAGATGAACTCCCACTAAATTCAACATCCCTCAAGTTGTTTAGTGAACACGATCCAAATTCACCACACCTAATCCGATCTTCACGAGAAGAGATGTGGCTTCAATGGTGGACAACGAAGTGTCGATCATATCATTCATATGACTCATGCTTAACCTTTCAGTTCATGTGTTCCAAGGCCATGTCTGTACATGCTAGGCTCGTCAAGTCAAACCCAAGTATTTCTGCGTGTGCAAAACTGGCTTGCACCCGTTGTATGTGAACGTAGAGTCTATAGCACCTGATCATCACGTGATGCTTGGACACGAAGAACTTTCGCAACGGTGCATACATGGGGAGAACACAGTTTTATCTTGATCTTTAAGTGAGGAATCATCTTATAATGCTACCGTCGTGATCTAAGCATAATAAGATACATAAAAGGATAAACATCACATGCATATAACTTTATGTGACATGGTATAGCCAATCTTCGCGCAATGATCTCCATCTTGTGCGTGCCGTCATGATCTCCATCACTCCACCATGATTGCCTCCACCACGAATAGCAACTACAACTATTGCTAACTACTTAGCGATAAAGTAAAGCTATTACATGGCGTATAAGAAGTTGACACACAGGTCATACACAATTATAAAGACAACCATATGGCTCCTGCCGGTTGTGTACTCATCGACATGCAAGTCGTGAAACATTACAAAACATGATCATTGCATACAACATACACATCACATCTTGGGCCATACCATATCACAGAAAACACTCCCTGCAAAAACAAGTTAGACGCATCTACTTTATTGTTGCATGTTTTACGTGGCTTATGGGAGTAGCAAGCTAAGAACGATTCTTACCTACGGAAAGCCACAACGGTGATATTACGGTTGCCAAACTCCGGTGTAAATCCCATGACAACTATAGTGAGAGAAACAGGCATCCACCAGCCGCATGTGTGGAACAAGCCACACGTCAAGTGCGGAGCCGGTCTCGCGAACGACGTCGCGTAAGGTTGGCCTGGACCGCTTCAATCTCACTATCCCGCGTCATAAGAAGAACACAAACAAGAGGCTTGCAACAGAAAACATCAACGCCCGCAACAACCATGTTGCGTTCTACTCGTGAAACACATCTATGCATAGATCTAGCTCTGATACCACTGAAGGGTTTCGCAGCATAGTAAATCAAAAAAATTCTACGGATGCGAACGGGAAAGCCAAGATCTAATCTAGGAGATGCAAACAACGAGGGGGATTAGATGAGATCTTCATACCCTTGAAGATTCGCACAACGGAACGTTCGTCGGAACGTGGGTGTTGTAGTCGTACTCGCTTCCCCTCCTCGCGATCCGATCCGATCTAACACCGCAAGTGGCGATGCCTCCGAGAGATGCACACGTGCGGCACCTCGACGTCTCCTCCTTCCTTGGTCCAGCAAGTATGGTGGAGAGACGGATTGGATCTACAACGCGACGGCGCGGTGCAAGTGGTGGAGAGTTTCTGCAGCTGGGCTTCGCCTACGTGCAGTCGGGAGGGAGAGAGAGAGGAGGGCAGCAGGGCGGCTAGGGTTGTGGAGGAGGTGTGGGGGGGAGGGTGCGCCCCAGCCCTCTATATATAGAGGGGTGGGCGCCAGCCCTAGCCCCTCCCCCAAGCCCTAGGCCGGCGGCCAAGGAGGGAGGAGTGGGGGGCAAGTTCCCCCCCCCCCTTCTAGAAGCTCCCCTAGGGTTTCCCCTTGGTTTGGCCGGCTGGGCCCTATGGGGCCTTGTGCCCCTGGCCCAATGCGGCCAGGGAACTCCCTCATAGGCCCATGCCCCCTCCCGGCAGGTGGGGCCACGTTGGTCCCCTTCCGGAAGGTTCCAGAAGCTTCCGGTACAATACCGATTAACCCGAAACAATTCCGAACTCCAAAAACTGCATTGCCTTATATGAATCTTATTCTCCGGACCATTCCGGAACCTCTCATGATGTCCCGGATCCCATCCGAGACTCCGAACAAAAACTCATAAACCAATTATCCAAACTATCCTAGCGTCGAGACACGTTAAGTGTGTAACCCTTCGGGTTCGAGAATATGCAGACATGATCTTCTATCAATAATCAACAGCGGGGTCTGGAAACCCATATTGACTCCCACACATTCATCGATGATCATATCGGATGAACCACGATGCCAGGATTCAATCAATCCCATATATATATATATTCCCTTTGTCTCGCGATATTTTACTTGCCCGAGATTTGATCGTCGGTACCGTCAAAGCTAGTTCAATCTCGTTCACAGCAAGTACTTTACTCGTTCCGTAATCCGATATCACTTTGTGATTAACTCCTTAACCACATGCTTGCATGCGGTGTTGATATCGATTACCGAGTGGGCCCGAAGTATATCTCTCCAACTTGGGAGGGACAAATCCCATCTCGATACATACAACCCAACAGGTACTTTCCGATCACCTGAGAGACACGTTTATGATCACCCTCTCATAGGATGACGTTTGATGACCTCAAAGTTTTCTTCCGATACCAGGGAGTTGTATTATCTCATGGTCTAAGGAATACAATATTTGACATAAGAAAAGCTTCGCAAAGATGAACACGATGACACAATCTAATTGCTCCGCTTAGTTTGGGTCTGTCCATCATATCATTCTCCCAATGATATGATCTCATTATTAATCGACAACTCATGTCTATGGTTAGGAAACCTTAACCATCATCAATCAATGAGCTAGTACATAGAGGCATACTAGGGACACGGTGTTGTTCATAAACCACACAAGTATTAAAGTTTCCGCTTATCATGAACAAGAATTATAATAATAACATCTTTATTATTGCCTCTAGGGCATAATTCCAACAGTTTGAAGCATGGTTTGCGTGATAATTAAAATCATTATCCTTGTTTGCTTACCTCTTGAGATCCAATTTGTACTATTTTGCGGTTGCTACTCCTAAACCGGTCAAAGGGCTTCGTGCAGTATCGTGCATCCAACTAAATGTATGATGAATAAGGATGCATAAAATGCACACAAAACCCTGAATATACTTAGGGCAAATGATGGGCTCGGATTCACATGCAACTGTGTGCATGTTTCTCGTAGTTGATATTTTATGGAAACATATATACGATGGAAATCTATATGTCAGATTTAAACATATCCATTTTTAATATCCACAAAAATTGAAAAAAACATAACTGAACACTCGAGGGTAGTCCTATTCATGGAGTTCGCGTGGCCACCAACACGCAAGCAGCAAAGCAACCAGAGCTCTCACACGTTCGCGTGGCCAGCAACACGCGAACAAACTCAATAACTGTTGAACAAAAGAGTCCATTAGTAAAAAAAGGCAATTACCGAGTAGTGAAGATGACTCGATATACATCTTGGTTCTAGAGACCAAAGCTGGCACAAGGTGTTTTTTCACAGAGGTACAGAGCCAGTCTGACTTTGTATATCTCTCAATAGCCTATGGAGAGGTCAATGTGGACGAAATGTGCCCTCACATGTATAGATGCTATATGATCTGAACTCTTCGCATCGATTACTATAGTCTGAAGCACGGTTTGCGTGATAAATTAAAATCATTATCGGCATCGATCACTATGGTCCAAAGCACGGTTTGCGTGATAAGTTTAAAATCATTATCCTTATTTGATTACTTGTTGAGAACCAGGTTGTACTATTTTGCGGTTGCTAATCCCAAATCAAGAAAAAGGTCTACCGTGCATCCATAACTAAATGTATGATGAATAAGGATGCATAAAATGCACACAAAACCCCAAGGTAATATACTTATGACAAATGATGGGCTTGGATTCACTTGCAACCGTGTGCATGTTTTCTCGTAGTTGATATTTTACCGAAACATATATAGGATGGAAAACCATATCTCGGATTTAAATGTATCCATTTCTGAAATCCACAAAAATTAAAAAAAACATAATTATGTGGGGTTTAATTCAAAACTAGTTACACCATATGTCTAAGATATTGTTCTAATTTCTAAGGATTAAAACTAAAATCGTGAGCGCTGGAGGGATCGAATTAATACTCTGCTAGTGTTTTGGAATTTTTTGATAGGTGGTCGTGGACATGGTGTTTTGGCATGATATTTATTTGCAGACTTTTAAATTGTCATCGCGAGTTGAGGACGACCAATGGCCAAGGGAAAAGCCTAATGACCATATAGGAGGAGAGGCCAGCCTAACCAAGGAATGAGCTTCAAATAATGTTGGACATCAGGCATAAAAAAATGAGGCTATCCACGCATGTACCCGTATTTTGGCCGATCGCTAAGACCCTGTTTAGTTTGGCATGGATTGAAGGGAATTAACATGGTTTGACATGGATTAAATCCATTCTAAGTCAAAATACTCCTAATTTCACTCCAATCCACCCCAATCCAATTGAGAGGTGGAATAACCGAACATGCCCTAAGGATTGTTTTTTAAGCGGGCCAGTCCAATAAATCTCCAGGAGTCTTGGGTTTTTATGGTTTGGGGAACATTTCAGAACCTTTCGGTCGGTTCAGTTTAGTCAGGTTTTCTGATTGTTTTTTTCTCTGTTTTTCTGTTTGTTTTTTCTTTTCTTTTTTCGTTATGTTTCTTCCTTGTTTTTTTTATTTCCTTTTTCTTTATTTTAATAATCTGAATATTTTCAGAATTTGAACAAATTTAAATTTCAAATTTGAACAATTTTCAGTTTGAGCAATTTTCAGATTTGAAATTTTTTAAATTTGAACGGTTTAAATCTGAACCAATTTGAACATTTCTCAAACCTTAACCTATTTGGAAACTGAAATGCTAACTGTTATGTATGTACGACCATCGATTGAAGGAAGGAACAAGTGCATAACGTTTGAACAAGCAACGCTCTAACTGGGTTGGCCCACCTGGAATCCGCTCTGGCGTAGGGCGAGTAATCGATCTTTTTATGGCAGTGTATACAGCACACCGCAGAACCACCCTCTGGCCTTTATGGCAGGACCAAAAACGCGGCTCGGCTTTCTGCCTTGTTTCTTAGTCTAGTTTTCTCGGTTTCCTGTCTAGTTTTCTGTCGGTTTTATGGTTTTAGAAATATCCCTAAACATTTTCAAATATTTGAAAAAAATTATGATTTGAACATTTTTCAATCTGAATGTTTTCCAATATTTTGACATTTTTTAGTCTTAATTTTTTTCAAATTTAGACACTTTTCTAAACATTTTTCAAATCTGAATTGTCTTTGAATCTAAACATTTTCCAAAATTTAACATTTTACGAATCTGAAAAAGAAAAGGAAAATAAAAAGAATAGTAAAAAAGGAAAAGAGAAAACAACAATGAAAATAAAAGAAGAAACGAAGCACAGAGAACCGGTACGTGAAGCACAAAGAGAGGCGACCGTGAGGCGACAGCCAAAACCCATCTAGGGTTCCGCACTTCCCACGCTGTCGATCCGTTCCGCCTCCGGTGGCATTGGGGCCTTGGAGGTGTGGCGGACCACGGCCTCTCGCCGGCGAGAGGTTTTTTGTTTTTGTTTAGCCTTTTTTTAGTGTCTTCTTCGGGATGTTGAGGCGACGACTACATCTTAAAAAGTCCCCTTCGCTCTATTCTCTCTCTGGTGGTGCATCTAGCGCCGAAGGAGAGTGCGTGGAGTCGTTTACTCGACGGATCTCTTGGGATCCGATCCATTTTCATGTTCGTTGGTGTGATTTTAGGTTAGTCTCTTCCGATCTAAGGTTGTCATTGTTGACGATGATTGATGGTCTAGTGCGTTGGTTCTTTGTGGCCTTAGCATGATGATTTTTCATCTGTCTACTACAAAAGCTCTACTGTGACAAGATTTGCCGGGCTCCAGTGATAGAGGGGCGATGACGACGGCACGCCTTCGACTCGCGGTAGTGTTTGTAGTCGTCGCTAGTTGGTCCAATAATCTGTTTATAATTTTTATTATTTTCGGTCTCTTGTACTGCCATTGATGATTATTAATAGATTGGTAAAATTTCAAAAAAAAAAAGAAGAAGAAGGAGAAACAAACACAAAAGTAACCCACTAAATGGGCCAGGCCATGGGGAGTTATAGGTTTTCCCGGAGTGTCTGGACTCGGGATACTGTATCTCCAAGTCTTATCTAAGTTGGGCCTATGTCGGTTCAAAGTACCCAACTTCAACTTCAACTCTGATCCGAAACCGTCTCCAAATACTCTGGGCCGGCGAGCAGTCCGAATCGTCCAAGGCTTGCTCCTCGTTCCATTATAAATTCGCCAACAACCTGCAGACTGCAGCAGCAGAACACTATGCCGCGTGCGCGATCGCGAACAGGACCGATGACGGTACCGGAGCCGGCCGCGGCGCTCCCCGACGACGTCCTCGTGGAGATCCTCCGACGCCTCGCGCCGCTCGTCCTGGCCTCGTCCCGGCGGGTCTGCAGGTCCTGGCGCGACGCCGTGGACTCCCGGCTGCGCGGCCACCTGCTCTCGCGCTCGGTGCGCGGTATCTTCATCAACTACGCCGGGCATGGCCTCTCGGAGTTCTTCTCGCGCCCCTCGACGGGCCCGGCGATCTGCGGAGGGCTCGACTTCCTGCCCAGCGCGGGCGTGAAGGTCGCGGACCACTGCGACGGGCTCCTGCTCTGCCGCGACACGGAGCGCGACTACGTCGTCAACCCGGCCACGCGGCGCTGGGCGCGTCTGCCGCGCCGCCCGCCGCCGCGCACGCCGGGGTTCGGCCAGAGCGCCTGCCTCGCGTTCGAGCACGCCGCACTACGAGGTTTTCCTGATCCCGCGCCTGCCGGGCGCCGGCGAGTCGGACGACGCGTTACTCCGATCGGTACTGCATACTTCACTCCTCGGTCATCCATTGCCAACATGGCTATCTTACCAGGTACTGCATACTTCACTCCTCGGTCATCGTCCCTCCCCTCTAACAAAAATATGATTCACTACTGTTGTTATCAACTTTTTTATTTATCCAACTAACTATGTACATTTTGCAGAATGTCCTTGTCAGATCACACGTACAAAGTAATCAGACTGCCAGGCGCGGATGAACCGAGAGGATATCCCAACTACCATCTGGGGAAATCTCTGGGAGGGGTCTACTGCGCAAAAAACGATGACCAGAACAGGCTCCAGCTCTGGCACCTCGACGAATCACGCGATCAAACAGAATGGGTTTCAAAGCACGACATCGATCTCGAGAGCTTCTTACACAAGTTCCACGAGCTTACCTGCCGTAAGAGGTTCAAGGAGGGCCAACAAATGCGCGGACCATGGATACTGCAGGATGTAAACTACCGAAAGAAGATGGAGGGGCACCGTCATCTCGGCGGGAACAGAAAGTACGGAGCAGTGGAAGAGAAACATGACTGGAACTCCGACGAGGACGACGTTCTCGACATCGAAGACGATGCCACGGAATGGAACTACGACAGAGGTTACCAGTTCCTTGGCTTCCATCCTTATAAGGAGGTCGTCTATCTGGAACTGTCGATGGGGAGAGGGGTGGCCTATGACTGGAACGGCTCGAAGTTTCAGGACTTGGGCAGTGTGGAACCGGAGGATCACCATTACGTCGAAGAAGGGACGCACGCAGCTTTCCCGTACACGCCTTGCTGGATGGGCCAGTTTCCTGGGAACGAATTGGAATGTCAGCTTGAAGATGAGGAGATAGCTAGGACAGAATCGGAATTGGAAGCTCAAATTGAAGATCCCGGCAGCTTTACCTGTGTCGATGAGTATGAGATGCGCAAGTTCAGTGGCCGCGGCAAGAGGGTCAAGGACTCTGCTGCCAAGATTCGTCGAAGACGCCGCATCACGGCTTGGTAAGAACCTGCCTTCACCGACATGAAGTCCAAGGCTACCAACTTGGCAAGTTCGGCCTTGGTAAGGTCACCACCAAGGAACTCGTCACTGGCATCCCTCGGTCTCCAGGCCGCTTGATTGGTTTCCTAGAAACAAAGATGCCCAGATGTGGGCCAATGAATCCGGAATATCAACTTGAAGAAGAGCAGATATCGGACAGACGGCTGACTCACATGTTTCAGGCACTGCACTGGCAACTTGTTGACCCAATGGAAAACAAAGTTTTAGACCCTGTTCGTGTATCTTACATTTGCCTGGAGAAGGCCAATCATGTCTACGAGTTATTTTGAGGGACCCTTCGGGGTAGTTTATCTATGGAAAACTCTACTTCTCAACCGGCATATGCATCGCGGTGCTCACGTCCCTCATCAACACGCTCTCTCCCCTCTATCTCTCATCTACCTCTTTTTCTCCCATGACCCAGCAGCTTGCCATGAACTTCTTGTTTCGTCTTCATTTTGACTATATGCATGAGCTTGTCATGCTTGTTGTGGATGTCACTATGTGAACTTGTCGTGGCTTTGTGACATGTATGATGATATGTTAACTTTGTGATGTGTTTGAATATGATGATATGTGTCTGTGCAAGTGGATTTGATGATGTGTGTGTGTGTGTGTGTGTCGAAGCACATGGGTTTGATGATGATATATATATAGGTGTAGTATGTGGAACTGTGAGCTGCCAAATATATACTGTATATGCATATGTGAAATTTTAAAACTGCAGGGATGACACAAAACAAATGAAAAACAGTGGCATCCAGGAGGTTTTGGGTCTGGTTTTCCAAATAAACTATATCTCTTCTTCTATTAAGAAAATGCAGGAGCTCCAACTAAGTTTCATCAAAAGATAGACGCCTATTCAGAAACATCTCTCCCATAAAGAGCCGACCACAGATCCGGCATTAAGGATGTGACCATACTCGCGTTGCACAAATTAAAAAGAGAACTGTCTTACATATGTGAGATTGCCTTGACCCTCTACGTTTCCACTCACAAAGGCCAAATACTAAACGCAGAAGGCATCTGCATCATCACGAGAGCCTTGTTTTCTTAAAGCAAAACCACCCTAGTCGTTCATCTCAAATGGAAACAAAAATCATGGATAAGCAATCTACTCCCTCAGTCTCAAAATAAATGTCACAAATTTGTCTAAATTTAGATGTATCTATATGCTAAATAGTGTCGAGAAACATCCAAATTTAGACAAACATGAAACATCTATATTTTGAGACAGAGGGAGTAACATATGAGGAGGGCAGATTGAGTTATGCATCCAGGAAACATCAACAAAAAGGACATCATATCTATTTGCTCTTGCATTGAAAATTAAAGCAAATTTGTTTAGGGAACTACACCCTGAAGCCCCGGAAAGAAAGGGCACGACACGTTATCATATCCTCAACTCAAATCTCATCTTCCACAGAACGCGGCTATTTGTATCAGTCAAAAATTTGCACAGTATTATTTTCCAGACAAGCACAAAGCACTTAGCAGTGAAGGATCAGCCCATGGAGTTATATGTCGAGGAGGAACCTCCGTGGGTCTTCGACCAAGTCCTTGATGCGGCGCAGGAAGTAGACCGCTTCTCTGCCATCAATCAGCCTGTGGTCATATGTCAGCGCAAGGTACATCATCGGCCTCGCGAGGATGTTGCCATCCACCACCACAGGGCGTTGCACAATGGAATGCATCCCAAGAATCGCTGACTGCAATAGACAGGGCATTGTGCTACGGATGAATATCTGCTATGAAATATATCCAGGAGATACTGCAGAGCACCAGAAAAGAAAGCAGCGGTACCTGCGGGGGGTTGATGATAGGGGTGCTAATAAGGCTTCCATAGACACCACCATTGGAGATGGTGAATGTTCCTCCTGCCATCTCATCAATTGACAGAGCTCCCTCAGTAGCCTTCTTTGCAAGGTTGTTTATCCCTTTCTCGATGTCAGCAAAGTTCATTGTATCAGCATCACGAATAACAGGCACCACAAGACCCTGAAAAAATACGAGATTTACATGTGAGATAATACTCCTAAAAGTGAGGTATGCAGCATGTTGACAACAATATGTTATTATATTACTATTACCTTGGAAGTGCCAACAGCAACACTAACGTCAACATAGTCTCTGTATATGATGTCATCGCCGTCAATGACAGCATTCACGATTGGCTGGTTCTGCAGTCCAGAAACAGCCGCCTGCAAAAGCCAAACAGAATCAGCATATAATCTACTCCCTCTATCGCGAATTAGATGTCGCATGATCAGCATATAATCTACTCCCTCTATCCTGAATTAGATGTCGAATGTATCTATACACTAAAATGTGTCTAGATACATAGAATCTAGACAGATATGTGACATCTAATTCGGGACGGAGGGAGCAATAATAATCACCAAGCAATAGTTTGGCAATCCATAACACTGAACAGTACCTTTACAAAGCAAGACATCAGACCCAACTTCACACCATGCTTCTTGACAAATTCATCTTTATAATCAGACCGTAGCTTCATCAAATTGGTCCTGCATCATAATACCAAGAGTAAAGGAGTGATAAACGATAATGAAGTCTACAAATCCAAGTTATTTTAATAACAGCAAACGGTGAAAAATAAAAAGATTGGTTAAATTCTTATATAAGAAAAGATGAGCAGATGCTGAATCACATACTGACACCACATTATTAAAAATACAATAAAAGAGTATTGGTTTGGTCAGGAATACTAGTATAATTTCTGTGAGCGCCTGTATATATAATCCATTACATACTGACATGTGTATTGTTATACTGTTACAGTGGATGGTACATATAGCGACATGCACTCTAACATAGTCTAGTTAAATCCTTAAAAGTACTCAAAATATATGCCGAATCACATACTGATACCGCATTATATACTAAATACAATAGACAAGTATTGGTTTGGTCAGGAATGCTAGTTAATTTTTCTGAGTGCCAGTATATATAAACCATTATATACTGACATTTGTATTGTCATACTGTTACAGTGGATGGCACTAATCATATAGCGACATGCAGTCATAGTCTAGTTAAATCCTTAGAAGTCCTCAAAATATGCTAGATGGGACCAAATGTTACCAGCTCACCATGTACAAATAGTTGTGAGTGAAGCATGCATATTGTAAGGGTAACAATAAAAACAAGACAAGCAAAAAATAGCACCACTGGAACTAATGTTGAGTAAGAAAGAAAAAGGATTACCAACACACTTACATGTCAACTTCATTGAATGTGGTCAGCATTGCAAATGTGTTCTGGGAATCCTTCAAACGGTTGGCAATGCGCTTCCTGAGCCTTGGCATTGGTACCTGCAGGTATCATCATGGTGATTATCATGTACAAAAATATTAGAAATTCCGCTAAAACTTATCCGGTGCAACTTAACATTATTGAAGATCAGACTTACCCGCCGCTCTCGTTCTTTTGGAGGGAGCTGTGGTTCTGTAGGGGAGGTTTTTGAAGGAGTTGGTTTTGGTGCTTGCTTCTTTGGAGGTTCTACTTTCGCCGGTTTCGCTTCTGCTTTTGGTGATTTCTCTTCAACCTTTGCTGGAGGTGATTCTTTTTGGGTCGCCTCCTCAGATGGGGCAACATGTGTTTCAGCCGGTGCTGCAGACTTCGATACAATAGCAACTATGGTGCCTGGAGTAACTGTATCGCCTTCACTCGCAATATACTGAAAAACAATGACATTAAGAAAATTAGCATTCTGCTACAGTTCCGGTAGAGGCAAACCATGATAAGAAGAACAAATGTAAGTTAAGAAGAGAAAAGGGATACACCTTTTCAATAACACCAGCTTCAGGACTAGAAACATCTATGGTGACCTGGAATACAGAAGGAAGAACTATGTTTAATATTGCACAAGAACTCACTTATTCAGATTAGAATCAAAAGTGATTTAACGACACCAATACCTTATCAGTTTCAATCTGCGCTATGGCCTCATCAGCCTCAACTCTGTCTCCAGGTTCTGTATTGAAGAGTTAACAGAAGAATATGAATGACCTTCACACCCGCCAACCCACCCACGCACACAAAAACACACACAGTGAGAGAGAGCATACTCTTTAAGAAGGTAGCAAGAGTTCCATCAGTTACAGATTCACCCATGAAAGGTACAACAGCTTCAAACTTGTCTCCTACAGAAGATACAACAAGAATAAAGCACATCACCAGGAGTAATTATACAGTGTTGAAACATAACCAAAAAGTTCGCTTTAATTACCACTGTCTGATGCGAATGACCTACTCCAGAGTTGGTAAGGAGAGGCATTTGGGAAGTAGTGCCTTCTACCAAATTTAACAACAAACATTAGTCATTATCATGTATCGACAGGACAAAACATATAATAACGCCTAGAATTACAAGGATCAACGATGAAGGCATGAAAAAAGCCTCCATGGAATACAAAAAAAGTACATAGTTTGCTAGTCACCTTGTCAGCTTTGAGCTTTGGGGACCAGCTGGAATAAGACCTGAGGAGAGTTCAGATATATTAGAGATATTGTACTAAACCAGTGATCAAAATAAAATGGCAGTTGTTCAGCTAATAACCTGAAAGCTGACTGCTGTAGTTTCTGACATGTGTATAGCTCCTCAGCAGGCCTAGTGTCTGCAAATAAATTAGAATGATGAGCAAGGGGAGATAAAATAAGGAAGTAAACTCATATACTCTGAAAAGACATGTACCAAATAAAAGAAAACATCATATATATGCTGTACTGCTACAGAAAAAAATGAAGAAAAAGCAAAGTGGTAAGCTCCTGGGGTTATTACTGGCAAGCAAAATTATGTCATTATGAGCATCACAACTGAGAGTCTAGGTCTTGTCAAATGCACCCTAACTATTAGGACTTAGCAAAACATAAAATGGGACAGGTACAAGTTACACTAAACAGGTATGGCTAAGGTATGAGAAATGCAGTGTAACTGTGTAAGCATGAGTGAAGAATAACTAGAAACCTAACAGCCAATCTAGACATCCATTGCTCGTTCGTTGCATTCCATGATAAAACGCAGAAGAAATAGTTCATATCCGCACTTCCGCGGTCAATAACCAGACAAAGTAAGCAATCCTGCCCAAATTACTCAAGGGTGTGCCACCAACTCCAGGTCCTCCACTGTACACAAACATATAAAAGGGGGGAAAACAGCCAGAGCATGCCCAGGGACCCTAATCTGTGCGTGCTAATCTATGCAGAGACACCCAATCGCGCCGAGCGCAGTGCATCTCGCGGACCTCGCTGCCGACCCATCGGCGCAACCTCACGCCCGATGCGAGACAACAATCCCCCCCCCGAAACCGAATCGGAGATCCCCAATCGCACGAGGAGACCAGCCCGTGGAAACACGCCGAACGAATCGGACCCACATCGCATCGAACCACCGAGCCAAACCTCGCAAACCCTATGTCCTCTTTCCCCGAAATCGCAGAATCTATCACACGCGCTGCCCATGGCAAATCAATCACGGGCTAGTACAGGTAGGTGAGAGTGGGGACTTACGGGGCCGTGGCGGCGGAGGAGGCGAGAGGCGATGCGGGACGCCATTTCGCCGGCGGCGGCGGTGGTGGTGGGCGGGCTGTCGTGGGGAAGAAGAAAGGGCGGAGCACCGTCGCTGGCTGCGAACGAGGGATTTGGTTCCCCCTTCGATTCGTCCTCTCTGACCTGCGGACCGAGGGTAGGAAGGTGTAGTAATGCAACCTTCTCGGAAAGGAAAGGAAAACGCTTCTCCTGTCCCCACCAGTCAGCGACCGCGGGTGGCCCACCACTACATTTCTTAGGGATGGCCCGCCACTGCTTAGCTGTGACACCGGACGAGATATTTGGTGCCTCCGTGCCACGTGGCTACTAGTAGGCGACTAGTAAGGGCATGTACAGTAGTGTCTAATCAGCCGTCTGTAACAAGTGCCACGTAGGAATTTTGAGGACGTGGAAGAGAGAAGAAGCAAAAGGAATGTGGCTGTCTGTACAAATAACGACGGTCCGTTGCCGTGTAAATCACTGCTTATAGACAGGGTCTAAGCTAGCGGTTTTGCCTCAAAAGACAACTTCGGAAACAAACCACTATACAAGACGACTGTTCCGCTGTCTACATGCGACGTGGTGTACATACCCTAAAAAGTATTGTAGTAATAATTATGTTCCATTTTATATTCATCCATTCATTATAATTCACTAGCAAAAGTGTCCGTGCGTTGCATCGGGAAGACCGATCCTACATGAAGAATTTTTTATCTTGCCTCATGACAGCGGTCTCGTTTTGGACATTTTTCTTATCGATGTCGAATTACATTTTTCTTATCTTGGATGAAACTATTTACACGGGTATGAAGCTATGCTACAAATTAGAAATTTCATGTAAAAGGAGATATGTATTTAGCTCGCCGCCCACGACCTCACCTACCATCAGCATTGGCGTGCCGCCATCCGCATGTCGCCAAGCCGTATAGGTGCGTCAGGGCACACTCATGACTTCTCATCCGTGTCGTGATATCAAACAATGTCGCATCAGGCTTTAGATTCGTTTTGAAATGTAGTTTCACGGTATACCGATTTGACGGGAGTGTTTTCGTTGTTCATCAACTCCACGAAGGCACAATCGTCGATCCTAGTAATAGCGTTATCAGCAGCAACAAATAGCAATCAACGAGATTCTGATAACCAAAAGATTCAGAGCATAAGTATACACGGCAAGCTATCAGCAGTAGAAGCGCACCAATATATCTTCTCCTCCCTCCTCCCTATCTTCTCCTCCCTCCCGTCCATCGAGCTCCACGTGGCGGAGGTACGCGATCTGTTCAACTTCTGCCGGGCATCAGCGCCTCATCCTGTCGATCTTAGACTGGCAGTGAACAGGGAGGAAGGTCAGTGGCCATAGGTCGTCGGGGTCTCCGGAGCACGACTGGAGCACACACACATCAAGGAGGAGGGAGGCCGGCCATGAAACATGCCGATCTTGCCGGCGATCTGGTAGGCGCCACCGCAATGGCCGCTCAACACAGATGCCACTGCTGCGCTTTCTCGGATGCCAATGCAGAACCGCGATGCAAGAGCCCGGATGGCAAGCAGCAGCGCCTCATCTTGTCGATCTTGTACCGGCAGCGAATGGCAAGCAGCAGCGCCTCATTTTGTCAATCTTGACACGAATTCCATTATTTGTCCCTTGAGCATCGGGTGGTAGGGGTCCAAGGACCAAGAAATTTGCCACCCCATTACTTCTGTTTACATCTATCTGATCCCCATTAGTTTGTTTGCTTCCTGTGAAGGGGTTCATAGCATAGAAAACAAAAAAATTCTACCGCATGCAAACAAACAAGCCAAGATCTATCTACTAGATTGTAGCAACGAGTCGATAGAGGAACTCACCCTCGAAGATTCCAAAGCGGTTAACGAGAGCAGATTCTCGTGGGTGATGTAGTCGTACTCTTGCCGATCTCAAGATCGCGTAGACGATCCTTCCGGCGCTGCGTTACGGCAGCGCTTCCGCAGTCGGTCACACGTTCGGTACTCGATGAAGACCTTCCTCTCCCTTGTTCCAGTAGGCAGCGGAGGTTGTAGCACTCTTCTCGTGATTCTGGCAGCACGACGGCGTGGTGCCGGAAGTAGAGGGGAGATCTCGCAGGGCTTCGCCTTAAGCCGGAGCGAGTATGGTGGACTATGAGAGAGGCCTTGGCGATCTAGGGTTTAGAAGGCACCAAGGGGAGGATCTTGGCCGGCGGCTAGGGCTTGGGGAAGCCCCAAGTCGGCGGCTAGGAGAAACCCTAGGGCGGCGGCGACTTGGAGGTGGCCGGCGGCTAGGGTTAGGGTTTTGGGGTGTGTTGGGTGTAGGGAAGAGGGGCAGCCCTGCCCCTCCTTATATAGGTGGGAGGGCACCGGTTGGGAGGAGGGAGTCCTCCCCCAACTCGGCCTCCTTGGCCGGCGGGTGGAGGGAGGAGGACTTCCTCCCCAAGTAGGTTTCCTACTCTCCCTCCACCAAGCAAACTTGTCGTTTGACTTTTCAAATTGTTGTTTGACTTTCAAACTAGGATTTGATTTCTCCCTTTATTTTGCTCAGCCATGTTACCTAGTACATGATGCAACCATTCTATATTGTCATGACACATTCATGTACCCTTCCCCTCCGGAGTGCCGGACCTTCTGGACCCTTCTAGAACATTCCCGGTGAAAACACCGGAATCATTCCCCAACTACGAAACAGGACTTTCCTTATATGAATCTTATTCTCCGGACCATTCCAGATCTCCTCGTGATATCCCGGATCCCATCCAAGACTCCGAACAACATTCGTTCTCTTACTCATCATTCCATAACTACTCAACCACATCGAATCCTTAAGTGTGTCTCCCTACGGTTCGTGAATTATGCGGACATGATCGAGACACTTCTCCGATCAATAACTAATAGAGGAATATGGAAATTCATATGGCTCCCACATATTTCTACGATTACTTTGCGATCGAATGAACCACTTACATACGATACCAATTTCCCTTTGTCTCACGATAGTTTACTTATCCGAGGTTTTGATCGTCGGTATCTCTGCATACCTAGTTCAACCTCGTTACCGATAAGTACTCTTTTCTCGTTCCCATGGTATGTGATCCCTTGTGATCCAGTCACATGCTTGCAAGCTAATTGGATATTCCACCGAGAGGGCCCAGAGTATATCTATCCGTCATATGGATGGACAAATCCCACTCTTGATCCATGTGTCTCAACCCATACTTTCCGAACACTCAATGCCACCTTTATAGCCACCCAGTTACGGTGTGGTGTTTGATGTCATCAAAGCATCCTACCAGTGATGGTGATAAGCATGATCTCATGGTCGAAGGAATTAGGTTACTATGTATTAGAAAGCTTATAGCAATTGAACTATTAAAATGACTTGATCTTTATGCTACGCTTATCTATAGGAGTATGTCCATCATACCATTCCCCTAATGATATGATCTTGTTGTTAATAACATCTCAATGTTCATGATAGGGTGTAACGCCCCCGAATCGGGTCTATGCAGATCTCAGCATTTCCCGCCAAAATCCGCATGGAAGCGATTCAAAGACGCCCACCAGACACTTTCGTGTGGGTGGAATTTAAATACAAGTAGTTACATCACAGTAGTTTACAATAGAGTCCACTAGAACTTATATATACAACAACGACTCCACGAGTCAAGAATACAAAAGGTACAATACGAAGATACAACTCAAGAAGAAAGCAAGGTAGTATCTTAGTACGGACAAGATCCAAATGGGACTAAGAGTCCTGAAGAATAACCAAGCGGTGTCCAACCCTGCCCAGGCCAAGCCGGAAGGGTAACCTTGCTAACATCGTCAATCACATACCTGTCAATCCAAAAGGGTGCCGGCAAAGGGCAAAGGAAAACAGAAAGAGAGCGGTCAGTACTGAGGCCAGTACACGGCGAGACTAGAATTCGGCGGTCCTCGTCTACATAGGTATGGTGGGATCAGTGGCAGCAAAGCTTGCACTATCTAACTTATAGAGACACGCTACAACTTCGGCTATTAGAGCGAGATAAGAGAGCACTACACGATAGCATAATATAACACCAAACATATCCCATCCGAAGATTTTCCCCCTCGAAGACCAGTCGAGGAAGTCCCCTTGCGGAACACACACGGTGGCAATTTTAGTTAAGCAGGTGTTTAGCTGATAAGGCTAATTACTAATCATATTATTAAAGACAAAACATTAGTGGCGTTGTCTATGATCATGACACTGTACTCCTGAGGTGTCCATAACCGTGGACACACGGCTTCTCGAAAAGATTTACCCTGCAGGGGTGCACTACTGTATCCAAACGCATGCTCAACCCATCAGGCAACATATTACGCATGCCTTCCGAATCTCGCAACAAGAACTGTCCCATAACTACGCGCATATCCAGAGGCATCACCTACTGTGTTTTACCCACACAAGAGATACAGCTGATTCTCTAGGTGGCACAGCGTTTGAGTCTACGGTCGGTCGATGATCGGAAGATAACTTGTAGAGCTCCATCCCACCTCCAACACGATATCCCGATTTTATGCAATGCAAGCCATGGCAGTCCACCAAAATCATATCACAACTCAACCCATGTCCGAGGACATATTATGCGTATGCACCAAATGGAAAACCAATTTTGTAACCCTCTCGATATACGAATAGCGCCGATAGTTGAGGGGGGGATCCTAGAAGCCCCCACGTTTGGTTAGCGCGATCAACTCAGAACTGGTATCGTAGAACGAACGGGTCCTAGGTCGGCTCAAGCAGTTCCCAAAGGTGGTCCCTGTCGGGGCCTTATCATTAGGTGAAACCATAACCAACAACATCAGATTAATTATCTTATCACCAACCATATCCAAGTATCATGTTTTACCTGTATGAGAGCGATACTAAGCATGCCTACGACTCGCAAGGACGAAGCTAGCTAATCAAACAAGACAATAGGATAACCAAGGCAATATAGTGGAGCAGGTAATTAAAGGAACGGTACTATAGCATCGACAATAAAGATAGCAATAGATCAAAAGGAGGAAGTAAAGACTATAAATGCAAAATAGGTAGAAGGGGGAGAATGCTCGCCTGAAAACATTGTTGAAGGCTCACCCGAAGATCGGGTCGACACTCGCATCAACTTATCGGCCTAATCCGTGAAGAAGCAAAGCACTAGAAGAAACACTGGATGCACTATTTAATACTACGGCAGAAGATCGGGCATGATGCATGCATGATGTATGACATGGCAAATATGCGATGCAATTAGGCCATATTAAGCGGAACCGGGGTCCCGACAATTATTAAGTTCATGTTGTTTAGATACCCCGCAATTTAAATGTTGTCTTAACATGGCAAAATATAACACCGGTTCACTACAAAATTTTAAATGGGTCCATTATTAGACTGGAAAAGCCCGCATATGACCTTCATATTTCATTATGAGGTGAATCGGCATATGGCCCCCAAACCACACAAATATGAGTGCAAGCATGTATGATTTGATATGCAACAATTCATATAGATGTCAATTTATAAAATAGGGCTAGGAAAGGGTCACACATCGGTTCAGTGATCTTGGCTCCGAGGGGTTCCGTTTCTGGAAGGGAGAGATTGACGTTCCGTGTTGAAGGCCTTGGACATAGGGACGAAGATCTAGTGTCAGCGGTTCTTGACGACGGGACACTTCATGTCCATCTTCCGTTGCCCGAGCGGAAGTAGTCGAGAGGTAGTCCAAGTAGCTGGTATCTCATCCCATCACATGCCTCTAGCAAAACCTAGCCCCATCTTCACACGGTTTCCGCTGTAGTAACATCACATCCGTTCTTCTCATCAGTAACAACACACCACATCGATCAACAGGACACGGTTTGCATAGTAGCTAGTGCGGATTCACAACAAATGTGAGCAGGGAAGGTCAACGAAGACCTGGTCTTGGCGCCGAACGACTGGGAGGCAGAGCCCTTGTCGATGATATGCTACAGGGGATGAAAAGCCGGCACAAAAAAGCACCGACGGTCGAAGCAGAGTGGCGCCGGGGCGTCGGGGCGAGGAAGCAGCGCATGCGCTGGGAAGCTATCGGAGGCGCACACAGGCAGGATCTCGGGGGACGAGGACCCGTGGTGCCGGCGGTCGGCGACAATCTGCAAGGAAGGGGTGTGGGGAGGCGAGCGACGGAGGGCGGAGGCATGTCCGACATCGATGACCTGCAGAGTACGCGCGGCCGACGACGGCAGCGGTGGGCCGAGCTCGGGCTTGAGGTGGAGGAAGGGCGGCCGGGAGGAGCTCTGGAGGCGGGACCGGCTCCGGCGGAGGGACGGCCCGGGGAAGGCGACGGCGTGGCAGTGGCGCCGCCATGGATCGAAGCAGGGATGCGCTCGGGATGGTTGGTGGAGTTGCACGAGGGAGGCGTCGAGGATGGAGGCGGGCGATGTGTGCGTGGGGTCGGTTGGAGCATCGCGTGGCTGTCGCTGTGGGGAGTGGGGCCACGGAGAGAGCGTGCGGGTTGGGTGGTGTGGCCAGTTGCGGGTGTGCCGTGTAGAGTTGGATGGGGGGTGGCGGCGGCTACATGGAGTAGGTGGGGGTGAGAATTAGGGTTAGGTCTGGGGTAGGTTTTAGAGTTTGGTCTGGATTGGGTCCAGCCGGCTGGGCCTTTGGGCCTGGCCGGTTTAGGTCTAGATTTTAGATTTACTAGCAAAATGCCCGCGCGTTGCAGCGAAAGAAAAACAATATGATTATATATCTTTTCTTTGAGCAATCACATATCCGTCACAGGCCAAAGGACCTGAAAATATGTGGAAGACCATACTCGTATTCGGTGTATCTTCTTTTCGTCTCGCGAACAGCCTCTCGATGAACTTTAGATCACCATTGTTGTCCCCATCTAAACTTACAGCGCTAAAACAAATATCAATCCCCCTTTTGCAAAAGTTGCTACTCATATTAAGAATTCATATCTAACGGAAACCATGAACAAGCACCTTAGTTGCTGCAGAGTCAGAGACTCACGGTGCATAGTAGTAGTAGTATAAGTAGCTACTACTCCTTAGTTAAAGATGATAAATAAGTGCATTAAAAAGAAAGTTGGGGTGATAAAAGGAAGCCATCTTTCAACGAACACCATATCTGGTCCATTAGCTACCGTAGGTCACTCGCATGCTTCAGCCTTCCTCTCTTTTTTGGCTGCCAACAGCAAGCGTGGTAAAAGGTCAGAAGCTAGTGCACATGGAGGTAATATTTCGGGTTTAGCTGACAGGTTTTGTTTGAGGCTTTCAGTAAAGAACATGTCGAAGGAAAGTCAAACATGTTGTTAGTGGTAGCAAAGAGGTGCGTACCAGCATTTTCCCTCTTCATGCTTCTTTGCGGCTTCCTCTCTCTGTTGTCAGATCAAAGTAAGACAATCTGCAATTACAAAAAAAAATGATAGTTGATAATTCCTGACTACTCCCAGAGTCCTAGTATAATAAAAAAAAACCACATGCGGCACAAAGATGCAAAACAGTGATCTCCGTAAAAAATCTTTGAACTATATGATAATCTAGTGGTGTTCTTACATCACGAGCTAGTCTCCTAGGATCTAACAAAATCTGATGAGTTCAATAACCATATTTGTCGATCATCACAGCAGCAACTTCTAGGTTGGAAATGTAAGCCAAAGGGCGCAGCGACTGAGCAGAGCTGCGACCAGCCTCTCCAGAGAAGGTCTCCGCCATAGGCCGGCGGCTCCGCTTGGCCACAACCCGATGTAGCAGCACCTCCCATCCGTTCTCATGTTTGACCATGAGGCATAACCGCAGAAGACATAACAGTTTCCGTTGATTGACAACAAGTCCCTCGCGATCGGGACCAATACCAAATTCTGCTGCCGTTCCGAACCTCCGATCAGTCCAATCGATCTGGCTGCCGTCGCCGCACCTCAACTCGCGCCCTCCTCCTTGTTCGTGTCAGCGCTGTAGTACTCGTACATCTCGCCTCAATTCCTCGATCCGCCGCCCTCCATAGGAGCAGCTGCGTCAAGAAAGCAAGGCATGAAGCGTCACCATCACCATGATGGCAAAAATCTGCTAGGTCGGCTCTTCCTTGAAAGATGTAGGTGCAATCGGGAAACAAGATGAAGGCGTGAAAACCTAGCGCTTAGGTATATATTTGGTTGCAATCAGGAACAAATGAACGAATCGGTATAATGGCAACCTCAAGTATTATATGATTTAGTGGAGGGCAAAGTAGGTAATATGGGATTTGGTGGGAGGGCAAAACGGTCTAAAAACGTGTTGGACCGGAAGAAACACTTCGTGCTTTATTATTAGGTATAGATAGATTATTTTAATAAAATATAAAATATTAATTTTTGTTTTGTTTTAAATATTTTTAGCAAATAGTTTTTAGGCAAATAGTTTAGCAGATAAATATAAGAGTTTGTTTTGAAACAAGAGGAGAGGTATTGCAGTAAACAAAAATAGCTTTAGTTAAAATATTTTGAGAGGAAAAATAAATGCCTGATGCAATGATGGTGCACAAAATAGATGACAACAGGCGATATTATAATTAGGGTTTACCCGGGATGCTACATAGGGAAACCACAATCATCTATTAACCAACAAGCTAGTATTATGAAGAGGCTTTACTAGGGACTCTAATTTAGTTTACAAATCACACAAGTATTAATGTTTCCTGGTTAATATTGTTATAGCATGAATGTAAACATTTATCATAAACACAAAGATATAATAAGAACTACATTTATTATTGCCTCTAGGGCATATCTCCAACAGTCTCTCACTTGTACTAGAGTCAACTAATCTAGATTACATGGTAATATACCGAACACCCATGGTAGTTTGGTGTTGGTCATGTTTTGCCCTCAGGAGAGGTTTAGTCAACGAATCCGCCACATTCAGATCTGTGTGTACTTTGCAAATCTTTATGTCACCATCTTGGACATGTTCTCGAATAGCGTGAAAACGTAGCTTGATATGCTTCAGCTTCTTGTGTGACCTTGATTCTTGCGCATTGGCTATGGCGCCCATGTTATCACAGTAGATGGACATTGGGTCCAGCGCACTTGGAACCACACCAAGTTCTGTAATGAACGTTTTCATCCATATCGCTTCTTGTGAAGCCTCCGAAGCAGCTATGTATTCCGATTCAGTTGAAGATCTCGTCACAACGCTTTGCTTTGCACTCCTCCAGCTAACTGCTGCACCATTCAAAGTAAATACTGTTGGAGATATGCCCAAGAGGCAATAATAAAGTGGTTATTATCATATCTTCATACTTATGATAAATGTTTACATACCATGCTATAATTGTATTAACAGGAAACATTAATACTTGTGTGATTTGTAAACATAAAAGAGTCCCTAGTAAAGCCTCGTGTAAAACTAGCTTGTTGGTTAATATATGATCAATGTTTCCTGATCATGAACATAGAGATGTTATTAACAACATGGTCATATCATTAGGAGAATGATGTGATGGACATACTCCTATAGTTAAGCGTAGCATAAAGATCAAGTCATTTAATATAGTTCATTTGCTATAAGCTTTCTGATACATAGTAACCTAATTCCTTCGACCATGAGATCATGTTAATCACCATCACCGGAAGGATGCTTTGATGACATCAAACACCACACTGTAACTGGGTGGCTATAAAGGTGGCATTGAGTGTTCGGAAAGTATGGGTTGAGGCACATGGATCAAGAGTGGGATTTGTCCATCCATATGATGGATAGATATACTCTGGGCCCTCTCGGTGGAATGTCATCCAATTAGCTTGCAAGCATGTGACTAGTTCACAAGGGATCAAATACCACGGGAACGAGAAAAGAGTACTTATCAGTAACGAGGTTGAACTAGGTATGTAGAGATACCGACGATCAAAACCTCGGATAAGTAAACTATCGTGAGACAAAGGGAAATTGGTATCGTATGTAAGTGGTTCATTCGATCGCAAAGTAATCGTAGAAATATGTGGGAGCCATATGAATTTCCAGATTCCTCTATTGGTTATTGATCGGAGAAGTGTCTCGGTCATATCCGCATAATTCACGAACCGTAGGGAGACACACTTAAGGATTCGACGTTGTTTGAGTAGTTATGGATTGATGAGAAAGAGACCGAATGTTGTTCGGAGTCTCGGATGGGATCCGGGATATCACGAGGAGATCCGGAATGGTCCGGAGAATAAGATTCATATAAGGAAAGTCCTATTTCGGGGTTGGAGAATGGTTCCGGTGTTTTCATCGGGAATGTTCTAGAAGGTTCCGGAATGTCCGGCACTCCGGAGGAGAAGGGTACATGAATGTGTTATATCAAGTTGGTATGATTGCATCATGTACTAGGTGTCATCGCTGAACAAAATAAAGGGTTTAATCAAATCCTAGTTTGAAAAAGTCAAACGACTATTTTTGGGAAGTGGAGAGGGAGGTGGAAACCGAGTTGGGGAGGAGTCCCTCCTCCACCGCCGGCCCACTTGGGATCCGAGTTGGGGAGGGATTCCTCTCCCCTTGGCCGGCGCCTCCCTCCTATAAGAGGAGGGGCAGGGCTCCCCTCCCAGCACACAAGATTGCCCCCTCTAAACCTAACCCTAGCCGTCGCCGCCCACCATAGCCGCCGCCTAGGGTTTCTCCCCTAGCTGCCGACTTGGGCACCTCCAAGCCCTAGTCGCCGGCCCTAGCACCCCTCCTTGGTGTGTCTAAACCCTAGAACACCGAGGGCTCTCTCATAGTCCACCATACTCGCTCCAGCTTAAGGCGAAGCCCTGCGAGATCTCCCCTCTACTTCCGGTACCACGCCGTCGTGCTGCCGGAATTGCGAGGAGAGTGCTATAACCTCCGCTGCCTGCTGGAACAAGGGAGAGGAAGGTCTTCGTTGAGTACCGAACGTGTGACCGACTGCGGGAGCGCTGCCGGAACGCAGCGCCGGAAGGATCGTCTACGCGATCTCGAGATCGGAAGTGTACGACTACATCACCCACGAGAATCTGCTCTGGTTAACCGCTTTGGATCTTCGAGGGTTAGTATTCTATTGACTCGTTGCTACAATCTAGTAGATAGATCTTGGCTTGATCATAGATTAGATCTTGATTGTGTGTTCATGCGGTAGAATTTTTTTGTTTTCCATGCTACGAACCCCTACAAATACGTATCCAGATTGAGATTTAGAATCGTCTGGATCGGTGTTCCAACTAGCATCGGTGTAACCATTAACAACGAGTTGTTCATCACCTCCATAATAAAGAACCATATCCTTAGTTCTTCTCAAGTACTTAAGGATGTTTTTGACCGCTGTCCAATGATCCACTCCTGGATCACTTTGATATCTGCTAGTTAAACTAACAACATATGCAATGTCGGGTCTAGTATAAAGCATGGCATACATTAGAGATCCTATGGCTGAGGCATAGGGAGTCTTACTCATCCTTTCTCTATCTTCTGCCGTTGCTGGACTTTGAGTTTTACTCAAGGTCGTATTGGGCAACATGGGCAAGAACCCTTTCTTGCTATCTTCCATTCCAAACCTCTTTAGAACTTTGTCCAAATATGTACTTTGTGACAATGATATTAGGCGTCTCGATCTATCTCTATAAATCTTTATGCCTAATATGTAAGCTGCTTCACCAAGATCTTTCATTGAAAAACTATTATTCAAATATTCTTTGACACTATTAAGAAGGTCTACATTATTCCCAATCAACAATATGTCATCTACATATAGTATTAAGAATGCTACAGAGCTCCCACTCACTTTCTTGTAAATACAAGCTTCTCCATAAGTTTGTATAAAACCAAAGCTTTTGATTACCTTATCAAAACGTTGATTCCAACTTTGGGATGCTTGCTTCAATCCATATATGGACCTTTGAAGTTTGCACACCTTGTTAGCATCTTTAGGATCGACAAAACCTTTGGGTTGCATCATATACAACTCTTCATCAATGTCTCCATTGAGGAACGCTGTTTTGACATCCATCTGCCATATTTCATAATCGTAATATGCAGCGATTCCTAACATAATCCTCACAGACTTTAGCTTCGATACTGGTGAGAAAGTCTCATCGTAGTCAACTCCTTGAATTTGTCGAAACCCTTTTGCGACAAGTCGAGCTTTATGGACAGTAACATTACCATCAGCATCTGTTTTCTTTTTGAAAATCCATTTGTTCTCGACAGCCTTCCGGCCATCCGGTAAGTCCACCAAAGTCCATACTTGGTTTTAATACATGGATCCAATCTCGGATTTCATGGCTTCTTGCCATTTATAGGAATCTGGGCTCATCATCGCTTCCTCATATGTCGCAGGGTCATCGGTGTTGTCCACCAACATGACACTCATAACGGGATCATACCAATCAGGAGTGGTACGAGTTCTCGTTGACCTGCGAGGCTCTGTAGCAACTTCAACCGAAGTTTCATGATCATCATCATTAGCTTCCTCTCTTATTGGTGCAGGCACCACAGGAACTTCTTCCGGTGCTGCGCTACTCGCAAGTTCGAGAGAAGGTTCAACAACCTCGTCGAGTTCTACTTTCCTTCCAGTCACTTCTTTCGAGAGAAATTCTTTCTCTAGAAAGGATCCATTCTTGGCAACGAAGATTTTGCCCTCGGATCTGTGATAGAAGGTATACCCAATAGTTTCCTTCGGGTATCCTATGAAGACGCATTTTTCCGCTTTGGGTTCAAGCTTGTCTGTCTGTAACTTCTTTACATAGGCTTCGCAACCCCAACTTTAAGGAACGACAATTTAGGTTTCTTCCCAAACCATAATTCATACGGTGTCGTTTCAACGGATTTAGATGGTGCCCTATTTAAAGTGAATGCGGCTGTTTCTAATGTATAACCCCAAAACGATAGCGGTAAATCTGTAAGTGACATCATAGAATGAACCATATCTAAGAGAGTTCGATTACGATGTTTGGACACACCATTATGATGTGGTGTTCCCGGCGGTGTCAATTGTGAAAGTATTCCGCATTTCTTCAAATGCTCGCCAAACTCGTAACTTAGATATTCACCTCCATGATCAGAACGTAGAAATTTAATCTTCTTGTTACGTTGATTCTCTACCTCACTTTGAAATTCCTTAAACTTCTCGAAAGTTTCGGACTTATGTTTCATGAAATAGATATATCCATATCTACTCAAGTCATCTGTGAAGGTAAGAACATAACGATAACCACCGCACGATGCTACACTCATTGGTCCACACACATCAGTATGTATGATTTCCAATAAGTCTGCAGCTCGCTCCATCATACCAAAAAATGGAGTCTTAGTCATTTTACCCATCAGACATGCTTCGCATCTTTCAAGTGATTCGAAATCAAGTGATTCAAGAAGTCCATCAGAATGGAGTTTCTTCATACGCTTCACTCCGATATGACCAAGACGACAGTGCCACATATAGGTCGAGTTATCGCTCAATTTCAAACGTTTATCCTCAATGTTATTTATGTGTGTATTACTACAATCGAGATTCAATAAGAATAGACCATCTATCAAAGGTGCATGTGCATAAAACATATTACTCATATAAATCTAACAACCATTATTCTCGGACTTAAACAAGTAACCGTCTCGCAATAAACATGATCCAGATATAATGTTCATGCTGAACGCAGGCACCAAATAACAATTATTTAAGTATAAAACTAATCCCGATGGTAGATGAAGAGGTAGCATGCCGACCGCGATCACATCAACCTTTGATCCATTTCCTACACGCATCGTCACCTCGTTCTTCGCTAGCTTCCGTTTATTCTGCAGCACCTATTTCGAGTTACAAATATGAGCAACCGAACCAGTATCAAATACCCAGGCACTACTGCGAGTACTAGTGAGATACACATCAATAACATGTATATCTGATATACCTTTCTTCTTGATGTTGCCGTTCTTCAACTCCGCCAAGTACTTTGGGCAATTCCGCTTCCAGTGACCTTCTCCCTTGCAGTAAAAGCACTCAGTATCAGGCTTAGGTCCAGCCCTGGTCTTCTTCGCCGGTGCGGCAACTTTCTTACCGCCCTTCTTGAAGTTTCCCTTTTGCTTAGACTTGTCTTTCTTGAATTTGGTGGTTTTATTGACCAACAACACTTGGTGCTCTTTCTTGATCTCCACTTCTGCAGATTTCAACATGGCAAAGAGTTCTGGCAACGTCTTGTTCATGTTCTGCATGTTGTAGTTCATCACAAAGTTCTTGTAACTTGGTGGTAGTGATTGGAGGACACGGTAAATCCCCAAAGCATTAGGAATCACTATACCCAAGCTTTGAAGTTTGTTTGCGTGCCCAGACATCTTAAGCACATGCTCACTAACGGAGCTGCCCTCTTCCATCTTGCAGTTAAAGAACTTTTCAGAAGCCTCATAACTCTCAACTGCCGCGTGAGCCTCAAATATCATTTTGAGTTCACGGACAATATCATGTGGTTCATGGTTCTCAAACCTTTTATGAAGCTCTGATTCCAAACCATACAAGATAGCACACTAAACTGTGGAGTACTAATTCTTCCGAGCGAGGAAAACATTCTTTACCTCATCGGTAGCATCAGCTGCAGGCGGGTCACCCAGCGGTGCATCCAGCACATAGGTCAAATTACCAGCATTGAGGACAATCCTCAAATTGCGGAACCAATCCGCGAAGTTGCTTCCATTGTTTTTTCAACTTTTCTTTCTCTAGGAACGCATTAAAATTGATGGTAGGTGCCGCCATTGATCTACAACATATTTGCAATAGTTTAGACTAAGTTTATGACAAATTGAGTTCTAATTAATAGTTAAATTAATCTAGGTGAACTCCCACTCAAAACAATATCCCTCGGATTGTTTTAGTGATCACACGAACCAAATCCACCACATCAAAACCGATCATCACGAGAGTTGATGTAGCTTCAATGGCGAACAATCAACATGGCCATCATATCTACTATATGACTTATGCTTTACCTTTCGGCAATCCGTGTTCCGAGACCATGTCTATACATGCTAGGCTCATCAAGATCAAACCTTAGCTTCTGCATGAGCAAATCTGGCTTGCTCACGTTGTATACACTCGCAGAATCTAACACACCCGATCATCACGTGGTGCTTCGAAACAACGAGCTTTAGCAACGGTGCTAACTAAGGATGAACACTTTAAAACTTGAAATTTGTGTGCTTGAGGGATCATCTTATAA
This sequence comes from Avena sativa, assembly GCA_916181665.1. Classification (NCBI taxonomy): domain Eukaryota; kingdom Viridiplantae; phylum Streptophyta; class Magnoliopsida; order Poales; family Poaceae; genus Avena; species Avena sativa. The sequence continues at coordinate 6,092,647 of OV702289.1, forward strand.
TTCTACCGTCGTTAACTAAGCAATACAAGATGCATAAAGGATTAACATCACATGCATTTCATAATATGTGATATGATATGGCCTTTCTTCTTTGTGCTTCCGATCTCCATCTTCAAGCACGAACATGATCTCCATCATCACCGGCATTGCATCAAGGTCAATGACGCTGTTCCATGGTTGTCGTCCACCAGCTTCAACTATTACAACTACTTTGAATAGACACGCGAGTCTTAACAGAATGTAAAGACAACCATATGGCTCCTGCCGGTTGCCAACTTACAATAAGGAACATTGCATACATCAAATATAATCACAATCATGGCCATATCACATCACAGCATACCCCTGCAAAACAAAGTTAGACGCCTCTAATTTTCTTTGCATATTTTATGTAGTTTGGGGCTTTCAATAAGTGTCGCTCTAACTTACGAACAAGAACCACAACGTTGATGCTTGAACTATCAAGTGCCCGTTGTAAATTGGATCTATACTATGATGGGAGATACAGACACCCGCAAAGCCACTTATGCAATACAAGTTGCATGTTGAGCATGGAGCAAGTCTCATGAACGATGTCATGTAAGGTTAGCCCGGGCCGCTTCATCCCATCATACCGCAAGATGCAAAGTACACAAGAAGCAATTGATAATAAAAGCACCCCCTCCCACAATGACCATTGTGTTCTACTCGTGCAACAGATCTACATATAGACATGGCTCTGATACCACTGAAGGGGTTCGTAGCATGGAAAACAAAAAAATTCTACCGCATGCAAACAAACAAGCCAAGATCTATCTACTAGATTGTAGCAACGAGTCAATAGAGGAAATCACCCTCGAAGATTCCAAAGCGGTTAACGAGAGCAGATTATCGTGGGTGATGTAGTCGTACTCTTGCCGATCTCAAGATCGCGTAGACGATCCTTCCGGCGCTGCGTTCCGGCAGCGCTTCCGCAGTCGGTCACACGTTCGGTAATCGATGAAGACCTTCCTCTCCCTTGTTCCAGCAGGCAGCGGAGGTTGTAGCACTCTCCTCATGATTCCGGCAGCATGACGGCGTGGTATCGGAAGTAGAGGGGAGATCTCGCAGGGCTTCGCCTTAAGCCGGAGCGAGTATGGTGGACTATGAGAGAGGCCTTGGCGATCTAGGGTTTAGAAGGCACCAAGGGGAGGATCTTGGTCGGCGGCTAGGGCTTGGGGAAGCCCCAAGTCGGCGGCTAGGAGAAACCCTAGGGCGACGGCGACTTGGAGGTGGCCGGCGGCTAGGGTTAGGGTTTTGGGGTGTGTTGGGTGTAGGGAAGAGGGGCAGCCCTGCCCCTCGTTATATAGGTGGGAGGGCGCCGGTTGGGAGGAGGGAGTCCTCCCCCAACTCAGCCTCCTTGGCCGGCGGGTGGAGGGAGGAGGACTTCCTCCCCAAGTAGGTTTCCTACTCTCCCTCCACCGAGCAAACTTGCCGTTTGACTTTTCAAATTGGCGTTTGACTTTCAAACTAGGATTTGATTTCTCCCTTTATTTTGCCCAGCCATGTTACCTAGTACATGATGCAACCATTCCATATTGTCATGACAGATTCATGTACCCTTCCCCTCCGGAGTGCCGGACCTTCCGGACCCTTCTAGAACATTCCCGGTGAAAACACCGGAATCATTCCCCAACTCCGAAACAGGACTTTACTTATATGAATATTATTCTCCGGACCATTCCGGATCTCCTCGTGATATCCCGGATCCCATCCGAGACTCCGAACAACATTCGGTCTCTTACTCATAATTCCATAACTACTCAACAACATCGAATCCTTAAGTGTGTCTCCCTACGGTTCGTGAATTATGCGGACATGATCGAGACACTTCTCCGATCAATAACCAATAGAGGAATCTGGAAATTCATATGGATCCCACATATTTCTATGATTACTTTGCGATCGAATGAACCACTTACATACGATACCAATTTCCCTTTGTCTCACGATAGTTTACTTATCCGAGGTTTTGATCGTCGGTATCTCTGCATACCTAGTTCAACCTCGTTACGATAAGTACTCTTTTCTCGTTCCCGTGGTATGTGATCCATTGTGAGCCAGTCACATGCTTGCAAGCTAATTGGACATTCCACCGAGAGGGCCTAGAGTATTTCTATCCGTCATATGGATGGACAAATCCCACTCTTGATCCATGTGTCTCAACCCATACTTTCCGAACACTCAATGCCACCTTTATAGCCACCCAGCTATGGTGTGGTGTTTGATGTCATCAAATCATACTTCCGGTGATGGTGATAAGCATGATCTCATGGTCGAAGGAATTAGGTTACTATGTATCAGAAAGCTTATAGCAATTGAACTATGAAAATGACTTGATCTTTATGCTACGCTTATCTATAGGAGTATGTCCATCATACCATTCTCCTAATGATATGATCTTGTTGTTAATAACATCTCAATGTTCATGATAGGGAAACCACAATCATCTATTAACCAACAAGCTAGTATTATGAAGAGGCTTTATTAGGGACTCTAATTTAGTTTACAAATCACACAAGTATTAATGTTTCCTGGTTAATACTGTTATAGCATGAATGTAAACATTTATCATAAACACAAAGATATAATAATAGCTACCTTTATTATTGCCTATAGGGCATATCTCCAACATCCTGCACCTTATTCATCAGCAGTCCTAGTCCTATCCAGCTGTCCTGCTTCCTCTTGAGCAATACTAATCTTCTTTTCATTTTCTGCCTTGGCATCACGATCCTCCTGAGTGTGTTTCCACACCGCAACTTCCTCCTCCCGACCAAGATCATGTCCCCGAAGCTCAAATCAACTGTAAAAACAACCAACAAAAGTAAACCCCATGCCAGGTCGAATTCGAACCTGTAGTAAGCTGTGTAGCCTCGCTCGTGACACCCTCCTCTGGCGCCGCCACCATGCGCCTCACGACCACCAGCTCCGGCTCCCGTCTGGCATGACCGCTACGTCCACCTCTAGTGCCGGTTGCTGCTGCTCGCACTCGGCCTGCCCATCATCCTGACCGCCGGCGAAGGAAAGAGGAAGGCCGAAGAGGGAGCCAGAGGAGGTCAGGGCAGGGGTTCTGGATCTGGGCAACTGCTGTTCCATGGTCAGGCCGTCGGGGCCCAGAGCACGGGCGATCGATTGGCGCAAGCCAAAAAAAAATAACGCTTTGGTGGCACTCGTGCATAATATGTGATTTAGTGGGAAGGTAAAGCCGTCCAAAAAAGTGTAGGTGACGAGGTTTGATCTCATCAATGCCCATTGTTATGGACTTGGGTTTTGGAGAAGATGGGGATGCTGGAGATCGTGGAACGGTTAGCAAACAAGCAACACGGGGACACGAGGTTTACCCAGGTTCAGGCCCCCGGAGGGAAAACCCTACTCCTGCTTGTCTGCTCTTGATTACAGCGGAACCGAAGGTTACAGGAGTGCGCAGATTCGATCTGGCATGGAGGTGTGTATGCGAAAGTATGAGTCGAGAGATCTAGGTCTATTGTGGGATGCTTCCTCGTTGGACCCTCCTAGCCTTTATATATGGGGAGGCTAGGTCTCAGGTACCGACACGAGTAGGTTACAAGTTGTATTCAAACTCTAGTCTTGAGCTTTTCTTGTCTTGTGCGCTTGGGAGTCCGTGTTCATATGGGTTTCATAGCAGCCGAACCGTCATAGGCGTCATGGACCCTGGTAGGTCGTCGAGTGGGCCTTCCGTCAGGCTGGACCAGGTATGCTAACATCAGGCACCCGTAGGGCATATCCATGTCAGTAGGTACTACAAGAAACACTCTTTCCTTTATTATTAGGTATAGATGTGTCGTTCCAACAAAAATGGATTTCAAACAATCATATTATGATTTTTTAATAAAGGAAATAGTTTCTCTAGTTTTATTAACAAAACCAATGCTCTATCATTATACGATAAAAAACAGAAAAATAAATCAGATTGTCCTTGGAGGAAAACTACTATTGGCATTTGAGTATTTTACAATGGAGAATCAGCTTTGTCTTACTAATCCCTACCTTGAGAGTTTATAAATACATACACCGAAAAAACTCGTCATTCAGCCCCAAAAAAGTCAGCTTTGTCTCTTTTGGTGTGTCGACCTGGATCAATTTGGGACTTCATTATGTGCGACATGGTAGTACATGCATGGTGTATCCAGATCTATCATGTATTCTTCATATTGTTGGTTTGTTTATGTTTGTATAAGTAGCATGAAAATACATCAAAAGGGCACTAGGCGGAGATTGCAACACAGTTAAGCATGTACAACCCACCAGCACATATTATGGGTCATCTCGTCACCCAAATTAACTGCAATTCTCAAAAAACTTAAGAAAAAGGATGGATCATGTCCCAGTATGGTGAACCTCATACTCTGGCTATGCAAGAGGGGGGACACTGCATATAATGCTCATTATTATACAACTATGACGTCATGGAGCCATATAAAGCTCTATGTTTCCACATGTCAAAGAAAAAGTTTTATGTTTCCAAACAGTGTCAAGCCTTCACAGGGGTGAACCCGGATCGTTCCCCCACACCCACCCCATGGTCCATGAAGAAACCGCCTACAGTTTACAAGTATTTGTATCATTTGTCAATTAAAAGTTAGTCGAAAGCTCATTTTTAGACCTACCCCATCCCTCCCACCCCCACACCCCCCGATATCGGCCCAAGGTTCCTAGCTAACATTGTCACGACTAACCTTGCCAAATCTTGGTTGTAAAAGATGTGGTAAAATAGCCATCACATGTATGCCAAGAAAGTGTATGGCTAAAATGGTGTGGCATGCCATAAGTGTGACAACAAGCTAAACACATGTCAAAGGTAATGTAGCATGCTTTCGTGAAAAATAGTAATGTAGCATGAACTATAAATACATGTGGCATCCTTAGGCTCTAAACCTAATATGCCCTTGGAAAACAAAGAAACAAAACTAGAGGCTACCAAGGTAGAGTAAATTTGGTTTATGCCCTTGCTAGCCCGACCAAATTCATTGTGACGGAATCCGCTGTCCCTAGATTGTCCATGAACTGGCAAAGAATACTCCACATCTTACAGAATGGGTTTGGTTAACTAAAAGATTGGAGGTCAACCAAACAACAGCCAAAGGGCATGGCCGTACCAACTTTTCTGTAAGGCCAACATTGACTCAAAACCTAACATACACGTAAAGACTCCAAACATAGATAGGAGATGTTCTCATACAGTCCTAGGCCTGCGGGCTGCGTCCATGTTTTTTTAACATGAGAAAGACATCAAAGGGTTCGGAATTTGTGGGTGGCTGTCAAAAAGAGGAGGAATGGTATGTTTCTTATGGCCAAAAAGCTAGAGATTTTTATGGGACAGAAGAACCTAGCCATTAATCGATTTACTTTATTGCACTATTCTTTAGCACAGAAATAATTCATGCTAGAAAGAGAGCATATTTCCTAGAGGTCAAATGTGGAGCTCTCCATGTGTTATACTCAGTGAGCCCACTTGCCCGTTTACGTGGTGAGACGTATTTTTTAATCATAATATTATATGATGTAACCATTGAATCAACAATGGTATGTTTTCACGGTCATACTTATTGAGTCAAGATGTTCAATACTAAATTATATTTAAATACATACTAAGGTGATACCTTTTCGAGATTATTTGTCTAAGGCGCATGTTATTTGGGTCAGAAGCACAAACGGTAGTGGTAGGCACATCCAATGATGTTGTTTTTGAGAATTCTGATGTTGGTTTGAAGATTGAATATTTCTACCTATGGCCACAAGTCAATCTCTATATGAACAACGAAGCCCGAACAAGCGTAGACTATAGCTAGTGTTATGTTATAGATTAAAGAGAGATAAAAACCAACAAAATATGACACAAAAGGCCACATTGTAACCAAATTTGGTTGCAAGACCCCCAAAAAAGTTTGCTCCACTCAAAAGATGTGCAAATCCTAGCCTATAGCTGATTTTATGTTGCAGATTAAAGAGAGATTAAAAAACCAACAGAATATGTCAAAAAGGGCACATTTTAAGCAAATTCGATTGCAAAACAAATAAGAAATGTTTGCCACATTAAAACATGTGCAAATCCTGCCCATGATCCCTGCATTTCTAGAATAGTTATGATGTTATGCACGAGAGCGAAGAACAAAAGTAGTTAGCTTTGTTGTATATATTTTTTCGTAAAAGACAGAGTTTGCAAAGTATACCAAGTATATAGAAAAATCAATCTACAATATCAAGAAAACTGCTAGTTTACACATGAGCACCACTCCTCTCTTTTTTTCAAAAAAAATGAGAAATGTTATTTCTAAGTATCTATAAGTATTGAAAAATATATGTACAACTACATATACCCATGGAAATAATTAAAAGAAGTAGGACATTGGCAATTTTACTCGCACTTCTTATTTGGATTCTTGTGGTCATGCCTAAAAAACTTTGTTGAAAGAATGGCGTATGCGCTATTCCTAGAGAGAGAAAATATATGCAATGGTCAGTAAGGTCATGGTGCAACCGCGACAGGAGTGAATTCCGGTATACATAAATCAAAAGAAAAAAAGAATTCCGGTACATCTGGAACAAGAAAACGGCAAAGTAAAAGGTAGGCCGGAAAACAGTCACACCTTCACGGACGTTAGAGCATCTCCACTCGTCTAACCAGCAGACCGATTTAGACACCGAATTTTGGTTCGGACGTCGAAAATTGGTCCAGTCGCGTACCCACAGACATGTTTTCGATCGGATTTGGGTCAATTTTAGTCCGGACTACCCAGACCGAACCCATGTTTCCGGGTACGCCCTGGGAACGCCGTACTCAGCGAATTCGGCGAAAAACAAAAACGAAACCGCGCGTGGACCTGCCGAGTCAGCGATAGAAGCCGAGTCGTCGTCATCCTCGAAACCACGCGGCGACCGCCGGACATTAACTGTCCGTCGCGTCGGCCACGCGTCGCCGCCTCGGCTCCCGTGACGGACCAGCGGGCATTAACTTCCCGTCGTTTTCCCTTTTTCCGCCCTCGCCGCCACACCCCTCCCGCCCATCTCAGCCTTTATAAGCCGTACCCCTCGCCGGAGATCTTCACACTCTCTCACAGCTCCCCCAGCGCACAAGCCCAAACTCCGACGAACCTCTCTCACAGCTTTCCTTCTCAGCAATGGCCGAGCGGTACCCTGGCGATGGCGCGGCGACGAACGGCTTCAGCCGGCGAACCCTCCAGGCTTGGGAGGCACGCATGCTGTACGACGCCGGATATATGGCGTCGCCGGACACGCGGATGCCTCCGGGATGGAAGCTAAGCACCGGCGGCATGCCTATCCCACCGGCGCCGACGCCGGAGGAGCTGCCGTACGATGTCCAAGAGTACATCACCGGCCTAGACGACCCCTCCGAGGCTGAGAGCGCCGACAACCTGCTGTTCTGGGAACAGTTCTTCGCCGACCGGCGCGAACAGGAGCTCGCCCGCCACGAGGGGCCGCCGAACAAGTCGCCGCCGAAGCAGAACAACTCGGCTGGCCGTCGGCATTGGTGGAGCACGCCAGGCCGGACTCTCGCGGCGGTGATGGAGCATATCAACCGCGGGAACACGCCGCGGCTCGGCTTTCCGCGCACACCGACGCCGGCGGTCAGGTCGGGCCGGCGTGCTCCGCCGAACTGGATGCCGAGGAGGATGGCGAGCATGAGCTCGTCCTCCTCCGCGTCGGCATCCCACTCCTCCGGCTCGGCGCTGTTGTGCACGCCGCCAGTCAAGCGCGAGGCGAACTCGCCTGTGCGCTCGCCGTCGCGGACGCGCTCGCATGGCATCGTCATCGGCGAGCCGCGAACGGCGGCATCGCCAACCGGCCGCCTGCGTCTCCGCCGCCCCAAGACAGAAGACGCGGCGACGCCCGAAGACGGCGCCTTGAGGATGGTGCTGGAACAGTCGCTCCGCGACACGACGCCGCATCCGTCGTCGGTGGAGCCCTCCTCGTCGGACATCCTGGAATGGTCCAGGAAGGACTAGGAGCAGACGGAGCGGCAGCGCATCCTCGGCCTACAGCAGCAGGACGGGGAGCAGGCGGCCCGGCGAAGGGCGTTGGCCGGGCGTGAGCTTGCCTACCAGGGCGCCCCACTCTACGTCCTCGACGACGACGACAAGGACAAAGACCCTTCCTACCAGCCGTGGAAGTTCGGCGACCTAGGCCAGGGGAGCTCCCGCCAGAACAAGTCGCCGAGCGACGACGACGGCGGCGAGGATGACGGCCGCGCCGACCCCGGCTACACGGCGTTCTACAACAACTTTGGCATGTAGGACGGCGAAAGCTCCGGCGGAGGCCACGACGACGTCCTTTTTAAGTTTATTTATGTATTAGTTTAGTTTATATTTGATGTAATCCGCCTATATTCGCCCAACTTAATGAAATTCATCCATCTTTAATAAATTTTAGCCGAACTTAGGAACTCGGCCTGGATACGCGAGTGGAAAACTGAGCGTACCTAGGTTCGATTTTCAGTCTGGATTTGCCCAACGAGTGAAGATGCGATGAGTTGGCTTGTCGTATGGTGCATCCTCGACGGCGACCGTCCACGTTGGTGTGTCGTGCATAAATAACGCATCGTTCTAGAAGGTCAGAAAAGTCTCCAGGAAAGGCAATAACGTGGATTTGGATAATAATGGTTGGAGTCACGAAAACACGTCACGGATTGATGAGGACACTCGGAGGCGGCGTCGGCTCACTCTAGGCCTTGTTTATTTTTGGTACTTGAGGGGATGAGAGAAGATTATTTTGTATCCCGGAATTTTTTCGATAGATCGTTTATTAGACCGGGTTTAAAGGATAAATCTGAAATATCTCACAAATTCCTTTCATACTAGTATATTTTTTGCTAAATTAAAACTCTTCATCATGCTAGAGTAATTTTGGAAAAAAGTACTTGAAAGGATTGAAAAATATTATGTAAACACCAAATCCCATATATTCCCACATGTTTTGAGGACTAACACCGCCGGGCGCCGGCACGCACACGAAGCTTGTTTGACCTCGTATCCGTTCTCTCTCAAGCAAACACGACCGATGCAACCAACGCCTACGTCCTTATTCCTCCGTGAATAAATTATTTTCTCTATGATATGCGTGCCCAACGTCCGGATACCACAGAGTTTTATCTCTCCCTCGAACACAAGAGAAATTCCCAATATTTCGACGTTAGTTGTTGTGTCCATCTATGATGGAGAGGTACGGACGCATTTATATCTTTCATGTTCTAACTAGTACAAATTTGGACATTACGTTAGATTGGGGCATGTGAAATACTGTATTGAAATGGCATCCTCGAATTATCACACAAACATAATATATGTTTATTATTGTGAGGCTGTTTTTTTTTTTTGAACAAGAGGAGGGGTCAGGAAGGACCCTAAGAGCTGCATTATATTATCGTTGTGGGTATATTTTACAAAGAGAACCCCAAAAGGAAAGTGAACATACAACATGGCCATGGACAATTGCACGAAGGACCTTGAAACTGGAACAGAAAACAGAAAAAAAAATCAAGTTGTTGATCCTCTGCACCGTGGCTGATCTTCCATTGTCGGCCACCTTGAAACTGCAGGGGCACACCACTTGGTGACTAGAAGGCGATGGTTCCGACGAGAAGCTCTGAGAGAGGACTCTGCTCTAGAGGTTGTGAAGAATGCCATCCAGGCGTCTGGATGGGCCGCCCTTTCGGCCAAAGTTTGCGCAAACATGGCCACTGCATGATTGACTTGTCGTTGCAACAGATGTAGAGGTCAACGTGCCGCTTCGCCTCCTCCCTCGCCTCCACGACCAACCATATGAAGCTCCACCGCACATCACCCCGACACCTCGAGGTGGCCACAAACCACGACTTTATTAAAGGAGACAATGTTATTCCCCTCCACACCTTGCTTCGACCAGAGGAGCAACATAGCAAAGAGGCTAGAACGCCCTAGATTTGGTCACCAAGATCTTGATTTCTGCTCCAAGTACTGTATATAAGGGCGTCTCCAATGCTTAAGTTTTATTTGGGCCATAAGCTGGGTCCCACCATACATGCTATAGCCAAATGAAATTCTCACAATGCTTGAGGACGAACTGGGTCTTAAGGTGGAGCCCACCACGCATGTTTCTTTCCCTTATCCAGCCGGTTTGCTCTTCACTTTGCACGTAAGGAAGTCAAAGAACTGCCATGTGACAGAGGGAAGAGAGAGGAAATATTGTTTTCTACTTCCTATGGCCGGGCATTACCGCTATGGGCGACCTCAAGTTTTTCTAGCTTAAGACCGGTGCTCACAATGTATAAAGTTGCCTAAGGTCGACCTTAGAGACCTTATGACCGACCTTATTTCAACATTGGAGACGCTCTAAAGCCCACTACCGACAGATCGCCGCAAACCCTACTTTTACTTTGTACAACCTGCTCCAGCCTCCCATGTCCACACTAGATGTCGATGTCACCGATGGAGCAGGGAGATGAAGGCGGGGCAGGGATCTCAACTATCAAGATGTGGGAGGAGGAGAGAGAGAAGGTCGAGCGTATGAGCCTTACCTGATGCACTCCATTGTGAAGATCGCCATGGGGAGTATATATTGAGCCAAGACTAAAGTTTTTTAATTAAGATCTATTCAAAGCGATCCAGATATGATATTTGTTTTGATATGTCTATCCACATGACTTATTATTTTCCTTGGAAGTTTCTCTAACTTGATCATCATTCATTTCGCTCTCTGGATTAATGAAAGTCTAAACTCATTGCCAGTGTGTGTGTTTGTTGGGAGTGGGGATGTGTGTGTGTGTGTGTGTGGCGGTGGAGGGGGGAGGGTTGTGGTTTAGGCCTTGATTTTGAATTATCTATTTAGGAACTAATGGTACCGTCAAATGTATCCATCAATTTATTTTCTCTCCTTCAACTTAGTAAGGGCCTTTGATTCGCATGATTTTAAAGAAATAGGGAAAACACATGATTACATTGTCATGTCCATTTCAATCCTACATAATTTGCACACAAGTTTGTTTGATTAGATTCTCATACAGAGGTTTAGTGGATGTTAGATTTCCTTATGAAAAGTAGTATAAGATATTTCTTAGAAAGCTTCCTATGATATTCCATACTACAAACCAAAGAACCAACATAGAAAAGTTCCTAAGGATTTGAATCCTCAAGAACTCCTATGAAAATCCTTAAAATCGAGACGCACTTAAGGCTCATTTGATTTCTAGGATTCTCAAAAGGCGGGAGGAAAACCACAAGATTGTAGTGACGTGTCCTCTTAAGCCCCGTGATATTAGAAAACTACATGATTTTGGTTCAAATAGCGTTTAATTGCATAGGAAAACCAAGGTGTAAAAGGAGGTTGAAGTGAATGGATCTTCCCCTCCGAAATAGAGTGCCAATAAACCATTTGAATCAATTCCTAAGGATTGTAATCTTTTGAATCAAACGAATTTTTATAGGAGAAATCCTAACGATCAAAATAATTAAAAAACTCCTACATAATTCCTTTGAATGAAAGGAGCCCTAAGATTCTCTTTATCACTCTAGGTTTATCTCCTATGGCCCTCCCTAGCTCTCACTCTCATGTTCCTCGTCTCGTAACAAAAATGCATACAAATGAGCCATTTCCCCTATCTCTTACTCACATGTTGGAAAATCCTCCGCTTTTACCCCTTCTGTACTCGTGCACACTCATCACCCTTGCATACATGATCAAATCCTTCGCCGCCACATCCACCTCGCAATCTACTTTTCTCATTTCATGACTCGCCTTCACATTGGAGAGAGCCTGTGCACCCACATTCCTGTTTTGCTCATCAAACGCCACGGTGCCATCTGCCATGGCTGCAGGGTTTGCGACAATTGCCACATGAGTGAAATACAACGACCAATAAACCGCCAGACTATGGAAAATTAAACACAACACATTAAAAAAATCCAGGCTTTGACTTTGAGGTTGGAAAAAGAACTTGACAACAACCAAATGATCAAAGTGCAAACCAAAAATCAAACATCCGACTATGTTCTCAAGCTTAAGGAGTGCAATTTTTCCCTTTGGCTATGTCACATAAGACAATTGCTCAAGGTTTAAAAGTGCAATTTTTTCCCTTTGGCTGTTCTCACAAAAACGTGTTTACCCTCTGGCAAAATTAATCAGTAACAGGTGGATCGGTGGTACAACTTGGTACGTGCATCCATACATGTGCACCCTACTTTTGGCTGGACCGGCCTCCCTCTGAACTAAAATCCCCACAGCAGTTTTGGCTGGCAACGGCCATTAACTTCTCACCCTCCTCGTCCTGACCTCCTTCCTCCTTGGTCGTCTTCTCCACTATCCCTCACTCCAACCCCACCTCTCCCCCCATAAAACCCATACCCTCCCCGCCCTCCTTCCCCAGCTCCTGCCGCGCATTCGCAATTCTGCATTTACTCCTTTCCCCCGGACAGAGGGAAGCCGAGATGGGCGGCGGATCCAAGGGGAAAGGCATGCCGCGGGCGATGACGCCGGTGGAGGAGGTGGACATCTCCGCCGTGCGGTACGAGCCGCAGGCGATGCAGGCGCCGCACCTCACGGGATTCCCGCTCAAGGCCTTCGTCTGGCTCATGGAGTCACGCCTCCTCGGTCCCCTCGTCACCTCCGCCCTCAAGAAACAGAACAACATGACGCAGGTCAGTTTCCTCCCTCCCTCACCCGATTCCTGTTTGTCTTCTAGCCAGCAGCTCGTTTCCTTGCTTCCATTATTAGACTCATCACAATTATGTTTTTTTCTCTTGCAGATGCTGCAGAACACGGTGATCCCCGAGCGGCCCATGTACTACCCGGAGTTCCCACCGCAGGGTGAGCTAATCATTGTCCTCCTCTTTCTGTCTATGTGCTCCTCCTTCCCTTTGAATTCGTCAGTGGTCGTTGTCTTGTTGAGCTGGCGTCACAAGCAAACAGCTATGGAGAAAAATACGAGTACTTGAATTTTTTAATAGTTCAGAAAAAAACAATGCTCGGCTTCTTTTCGTTCGGCCAAGTTCTGCTGGAACTGAAAAAGGGACAGAAAGATAGTGCCTCGCTATCTTTGCTGGCATCACGCATGCGTACTGAAGAAGCACACCTGAATAATCCGCTCAGTTCGGTTTCTAGATTATTGCAGCTGGCATTTTGATGTACCCCTGTTCTAAAAAAAATAGAACATGTTCTGCTTCTTTTCATTCGATGAACTCTATTGGAACTGAAGAAGGCACAGAAAGATTGCACACTTCTCCCGTTGTCAGCATGATGCCTGTTTCCTAAAGAACCAACCTGACTGATTTGCTCAATTCAGTTACTCAACTGTTGCATCTGACATGTTGATTACACTCCTATATCTAGGCCTATTATAATCTTGCTCATTGTGTGTGTTTTTGGACGAATTATGGCGTGCGGTTTTCAATTGCTGCTACTCCTGATCTTTCCAGAGCCAGAGCAAGGAGTCGTGGTCGTGGCCGAAGACAGAGACCCTGTGGACAGAGTTGAGGAGGCACTGCAGTGCCTCACTCCGTATGACCCGTCCACGCGCTTCACGTCAGCTGATGAGAAAAATCCTTTCCTCTACTGGAAGATCCGAGACTTTGCTTACGCCTACCGGTCTGGTATCACGACGCCATCAGCTGTGAGTAGCTCAATGGAAGAATGAACAGAGCATTTCTCGCTTCTATGTTTGGTTGCTCTCCTTACATATGTGGTGTTCAACCTTGATCTGTTGCGTAGGTTGCCGAGCATGTCATTGCGGGCGTCGAAGAGTGGAACAATAAGAAGCCTGCGATGCCAATGCTGGTCTATTTTAATGCGGATGACCTGAGAAAGCAAGCTGAAGCTTCCACAAAGAGATTTGAGCAAGGTTTACCTCCCACCAGCTTTGCTGCTTTACCTCCCCATCATTGAAATGAACTGGCTTTAATGTGGATATGTGTTGCTTCTTGTACCCAGGAACTCCAATCTCCGTTTTAGATGGAATATTCTTCGCCATTAAAGATGACATCGACTGCTTCCCATATCCATCCAAGAGTTAGTTCACTCAACTGGAGTAACCATATGTTGCTCTGCCCGAGAAGCATATTCCACATTATGGTCTTTCTTTTGTGTGCAGGTGCTACTACATTTTTTGACAAAATCCGCCCTATTCAGAAAGACGCAGTCTGTGTTGCTCGTCTAAGAAAATGTGGAGTAATCTTTATTGGGAAAGCAAATATGCATGAGCTAGGCCTTGGGGTAACTGGAAACAATGCAAACTATGGGTACGGTTAATAATTGTGTGGCTGCTCCTGCTTGTTCTGTTCGAAATGATTATGTTGATTGATTCCATGGACACTTGAGTTTTCTTTTGGAGTTGTTAAAAGATAAGTCATGTTTTCATCAAACACTTGTGTTGGCCCTGTGGAACTCGAGTTTTACCTGGTTCGATAACCTTTCTCCTTTTCTTTGACAAGCTGCAAACATGAATATCCAACAACATCTAGGGGATTCTTTTGCACTGTTGAAAGTTTGCTAAAGGAAAAGGGAAAATTATAATATTTACTAGCCATTACCTATAAGCAAACTCAGCTTACTTAAAGCTTTACAATGAATCATAACTCTGGAATGCATATAAATGCTATCATTGAAAACCACCTTATGAAGGGGAAATAGAAGAAAAGAATTTAGATTTTGTATTCATCATATATTGTCCATCCACTCTATATATTTTCTGACGATCGTCACTTAATCTTCATGTCTTTGTAAAATTTTGCAGGACAGCAAGAAATCCACATTCAATTGATAGATATACCGGTGGTTCTTCATCTGGTCCAGCTGCACTTGTCTCGTCAGGGTTATGCTCAGCAGCAATTGGAACAGATGGCGGAGGTTTGTACACATAATGTTGTGAGATTCATTAACACTACATTCTTCTCAGTACTGGTCTGTAGCTGCTACCTTCTCTTTGCTACAGGTTCAGTTCGAATTCCATCTTCCCTATGTGGCATTGTTGGTTTGAAGACAACGTATGGACGGACAGATTTGACTGGGTAACTAAGAAAAGTTCCTACTTGATAAATTACTACTAGCCTGTGCTTTGCTACGGATACAATATGTGTTAAGTCATTGTCATTGCCTCAGTCTGCTCCACACCTTGGCCATGCCTCCAGGCTCTCTCGAGTCCAACATAGGCTGGTGTCACTCGATTCATGCCTCTGCATTCTTGCTCCTGCCATGCTCCATTTTCGTTAAGTCGGCTTCTGGGGGAGATCCCTTGTGTTTCGTTAGTTAATTTGTTATATTTTGTTATGAGATTTTGGGAGATGTCGATGAACCACGCCTCACCAACTCTTGTTTATAGATAGAGTAAATATTGTAGAATTACAAAGTTTTCTTCACAAGACTCCAGTTTTAAGGTTGGAGCTTACCTGGCCTGCCTGTCAGCCTCTTGGTATAGTAGTACCTACCTGTAATGGAGGTTTCAGCAAGGGTATAACATGTTGCAATGGGCTGAGAGGTGATGCAGGTTCATCAATATTGTTGCACGTGACGTATGAACCTTAAATGTGGGGTTTCCTGTACGAAAGCTTCTTGGTAGCTATGTGAAATAGATGTGATCGCTCCATCTAACAATGAATTGCCTAGCTGCCAAGTGGTAAGTTAGGTGTGCTGCAAACTGCAAAAGAAGTTTCAGCCAGTCCAGTTTTTAATCTTTTAGAAACTTAAATTTCGAACTGCTTTTATATAATGGCATTATCCAGCAGTCAAATAGAAATTTAAAATTTCTTGCTATTATCTTGCACTGGATCTGATTAGAAAGTTCATCAACATACGTAATTGTGAGTATGCATAATTATATATCTTATTTTGCAGGGTACTTTGTGATGCTGGGACTGTTGAAGTTGCTTCACCTCTTACAGCATCAGTGGAGGATTCTATGCTAGTGTAAGCAGTTTGGCTTGCTAGATGAGATCGTGAAATTGCATAAGTCTGTTAGGTTTAGCTATCTTGTTGATTTCCAAGCTTGTCAGCTCTCTTATTTGCATTAACGATACTATAAGATATAAATCTAACTATGTTGTTGGTAGTCTGGGTACAATAAATACTTGTCATTTATGAACAGTCAACAGCCAACACCCTCTGCTTGTAGGTAATGTATTTACTACTTACACCCTGTCGTATATCATTTCAGGTATTCTGCAGTTGCAGGCAGTAGACCTACAGATAAGATTACTCTGAGACCTGTAAGATATTACCTGTTATAACATTTCCCATCTGTTAAATACCTGAAACAATGAATTGTCAAAAGAAGTCTGAAATATCTTTCATGTCACTTCTATGGCATTGCACTATACTAGTCAGTTTTTTCTTTTGAATGGGGAATAGTACATATGTCAGTCATTACTCTTTTACTGAATTGTAGCCAACATGAATGTGATGGTTTTTACTGAAACGAAATGTAAAATTTTAAGCTTCACGGTACGGTAATCATAATACAGCAACATATGTTAACATTCTCTACTATTCCCTGGATGGTCGTAAGTTATGATTTTAAACTGACTTTACTGCATAGCCTCAGGCTCACAGCTTCTACATCTCCTTCCCTTTTCTCTGTACAGTCGCCGCTGTCTGTTCCTAACTTGGTGTCCTCTGACAACAGCAATATACTACAATCAGTGAAAGTGGGAAAATATACAGAGGTATGATTTTTTACATGAAATATTATCTTTGTACATATGTGCATTTTTTTAATATAAAATCGGCTTCTGCAGTGGTTTCATGATGTTTCTGATAGTGAGATCTCAAATACATGTGAGGATGCACTTAACCTCCTGTGCAGCACCTTCGGGTGTCAGGTATACCCATTGCTATCCCAACATATCCTAGTATATTAGCTATCTAGGTCTTGTACCTTCGAATATACAATCCCCTTTTTAGATGAAAGCATTTGCACATTAATCAGGTTTTCAATGTGTACAGTGAATGCTTCTGTGCTCACCAATAACTCCTACCATATTAGAAAAAAATGACTATTATTAACAAGTTCTGTTAGTTGTAATTGATTATTGATCTGCACAATTTGGAGCTTCTAGGTATCCAACAGGCAGTAGGAGTTAAGCTTAATTATTTCCAGCTGCTAAATGATTATGATAAGATGCCTTTTCTGACGATGTAGTATCTACTATAATATGCATATTCTATTCTTTCTCTATATCTCAACTGATTAGTGTTGTTAACATTTTTCAAGATAGAAGAGATAATATTACCAGAGCTTGAGGAGATGCGTACTGCCCATGTTGTCTCTATTGGCTCAGAAGCATTGTGCGACCTGAATGCTCATTACCAAGAAGGGTACATATCACAAATATCAGATTCTCAATGTTTCTCTCAGCTAGAGTTTTTGAAAATTTTCCTTTCAAGAGGAGATAGAACTTGAAATTTCTGGTCCTTAAGAGTCTGGAAATATTTTGTTAGTCCTTACTAGTCTGTTATATCAATCTCACTCTACACTACTATCTTCCAGGAGACGAACTGAACTGACATTTGATACTCGAGCAAGTTTGGCACTTTTTGGGTCATTCACTTCAACAGATTATGTTGCTTCTCAGCGTCTCAGGTGAATATGAGTATAAATACAGCTGATGAATTTATGTTTTCATTACAGCACTCATTTATGAGTATGAAAGTAGCCTTTTTGTCCCCAAGTGTAATTCAGTTCTGGGAAGTTATGGAACCACTTTGACTGATTTTAGATAAGAAAGAGAGACTAAAATCTATTTAGGTGTTAAGATTACTTCAGGAGAACACATAAAAATGATCAATCAAACTAGAAGAAAAAAGGAAAGATCTCTATTCTTATGATCCCACAGGTTTCCACGAGCCATATCCAGTGTATTTTAGTCAGATTTAATTCGGCAATATCAATTATAGCTAGTAATAACCCTGAGTATTATTGAATTCAATTCCAGTTCCATGTAACTGAACAATCCCAATCTTATACATTCATATATAGGTCACTGCAAATTGTGTGCTTACTGTATCTGTGGCTTCTATAGGAGAAGGATAATGTACTATCACATGGAAGCTTTCAAAAAGGTTGATGTCATAGCAACCCCTACAACCGGGTAAGAGATTTGAAGCTTATTACAGTTGACCCATAGATGTAAATATATGATCTTACTTGTCTCTGCTTAGAGTGTATATGCATGTTTCCTCCTCATCCGTACTTGTTATTGTCTAGTCAATGAGGCTATTGTATGAGGATAAATTCTGCTTTCAAGCTTCCAGTAGATGATTAGTAGTTCTAGGCAATCCCTATAGTTTGAGGATATATAAATCTATACAAGCATACCGTTTTCTGGCTCAAATGCAAGATAATATCTGGGAATTACTGAATTGATATATACTTGTTCACATTTGGGATTGCACAGACGGAGTAACTGATATAACTCTGCTGATCTATGTTCCCTAGAAACTAGAATGCTGCACTAGTTTTACTCAGTTGCACCACTTTCAAGAAATTTTGGTGTACTTTTGCCTCTTATCATGTGTATTATCTGTTGCTGTAACAACTAAGGAGATGTTTTGTTTTCCCAGCATGACTGCGCCAAAAATACCACCAAGTGCTCTGAAGATAGGAGAGTCTGATTATGTTGTATCAGGTAGATTGTTTTCACGATATTGTGTATCTTCGTTATCTCTTCAACATATGGATTTACAGCTTATCTAAAGCTCAACTGCTCAACTTTGAACCATGTTAACATCTTAGATAAAAACTGTAGAAATCTTGATGTGAAACAATTGTTATTTGACATAGCTAGTGTTGTCACTGCCTTGTATTGAGAAAGAAGTTTACAATAATCAGCCCTATAGGTGAAGTTTGTAGGGGACATTCAAGGTTTTCAACCACGGTTTCATGCCTTCTTGGCGAAGATCCCCAAAAGCTGTAGGGGAGCTATCACTAGCTATTCAGAAGCTTATTGGAGTGTAGACATTTCATCCTATTTGGAGTCTAGTAGCAGAAATTAAGTATCCAATGTGAAAATACATCGGTTAAGTTCATAATTTATATGGCTGCAGCAGTTTGCTAAGCAAACTCTATATGCCTATTTCGATGCTAATAACAACTGTTGAGACATCTTATCTGTTCTTGATTGGTGTCTCTTTATTGCAGCTAAGCTGATGCAATTCATTTTTGCCGCGAACCTTCTTGGTTTTCCTGCCATTACTGTTCCGGTAAGTAGTGCCTCATGACTGAATATTTTGCACTGTCATGTATAAATATTCAAAATAACATTTATGCTCTTTCCAACATACTACTTTCTTGAAAGGCTTAAATACGATCAGATGAAACATTCAGGGTTCTGGTACGATATAGCTCAAAACACGCAGAAAAAGTATTATTCGCTGATATGTTGCTACTTCTGTCCTGTACTCAGGTTGGTCATGACAAGCAGGGCCTTCCTATTGGCTTGCAACTGATAGGCCGTCCATGGGGCGAGGCTAGCTTATTGAGGGTGGCTTCAGCAGTAGAGGTACTGCTCACATCCATCATAAGAGTTTTGTATTTGCGGTTTTCCAGCTGAGAAATATGGTCATTTTTCATACGAGTCGATGTGCCCCTTAACGCTGCATTCAGTGTGGAACTGAGTGAATCTTTGTACTTCTCCAATTTTGCGACATAGATATACTTAAGCCACAGATTGCTTTGAGTCACATTTAAGAGGATAAGATGCTGAGAGCAAATATAACTGTTAGCAAACAAACAGTAATCATTGAACAGGGTAAATTTACGATGCGTACTGAATCTAAAAAATCACCATATTAAAGTGAGAAAAAAAATGCGGATTGATCATTTTGTGTATAGAACCTTTGTCTGTTTCTACGATCCTTGTAAATTAAACATCGTGACACCATTTTTTATGCTTTCAGGAGCTGTGTCTGAAGAAAAGGAATCGCCCCTCCACATTTTACGACATCCTAAAGGTCTGAAACAGTCTAGTACCAGTACATATGCCCTGACGGTGTTATACCTGCTACAATTCCATCTGGGAAATGTACACATAATTCCTTCTTCCTGTTGCTGTAATTCAATATGTATGAGGTTCTTGGCAGTGGCCAGGACTCGGAACAGACACAGCAAACCAACCCTCCTCCGGGTTGGTCAAAGTCATTTGTAGGAGATATTGCAGCAACAAATAAGTAATCGTATATAAAAAGTCGATTGATGCTTTCGATATCTCTATCCTTATGGATTGTGATTCTTTTTGTGAAATTGCTCTTCGAAATATAACATTGACCACTGGTTTCTATTGCAATATGTGTATGACAACCAGTAAAGTTAGTACTTCCTCCGTTTAGAAATATAAGATGTTTTAGATTTGTGAAGGAGATGTATCTAGACATCTTTCAGTATATAGGTTCAAATAAATCTAGACACTAAAAGGTGTCTAGATATATCTCTTTCACAAACCTAAAACATCTTATATTTCCAAACGAAGGGAGTACTACTGTACAGGGAACCTAGCTAGCTAGGTGATTCAAGCGGTACTGTTAAATTGTTGCTTTCTAGTGGCCGACCATCCTTTTCAGACCTTCTCTAGAGCTCTTCAATCCTTCCTCCTAAGATCCAGGCTCACTTTTTCCAGCAATGGAATGACTGGGAGGCGATCTCAGGCTCACATTTTCCAGTAGTTCTATCACCATTCCAGGCTCTTTGCATATAGAGAACTTTAATGACACCTGGGCATGCACCGTCATCTTTGGCCAGGGCTCATGCGTTTCATTCCTTTTAAATGACATAGTTGAGCAAGCAACAAGCATACCTGGATGCTTGCCCACAAGGTTTTCCTTTTTCTTGGGTCATTTTGAACTTCGTGCAAAACAGGGGCTCGAAGAGAATAAGACCCACCTCACAAAGACTATTATCCCCTACCGTAAACGCTTCCTCTGCGCCTCTATCCCTCTTTTCTTGCTCTGGACCTCCCAATCTGCTTGGACTTTACTTATCTCTCGTCTTTAGTAATTTAGAAGAGAAGCCTATACATCCTATGGAGCTGATAGATATCCAGTGAAGACATCAATTTCATTATTCATTAGTTGCAATGGGGTGCCCCTTGAAGTGAATGGAGCACGAAGCAGATTGTCAACGATAGGTACAACCGACGCTGGATACCTAAACTTTGAGCCTGCTGCTGACCTAGCCGGACATAAATCAACACAGATAAGTCAGAACATTTAATTTCTTTGCACGGGGCTATGGGTCAAGCCAATGCTTTTGTTCTTACTTCCTTTTTCAACAACTGAAGCTCAAAGCTCATGAAAGGCAAGAGGTCAAACAATATCGTTTTTTTTTGTTCTTCCATCTCAAAACACAATGACCAAGACGAAGAAGGGGAGATTTGTCCTCTCCCTCTGACTAAGAATGTTGAGCTTTGACAATACGCCCGAGAGAGGATTCAAGGCGCGAGAAGAGGGAAGTCAACGCATGGACAAGCTGAACTTTTCTGGTTCATCAGGAGGAACTTCCAACATACTTAGATGCCTTCCAATTTTGTCATTAAATAATTGCGGATCCTACGTTTCTCAGGGAAATAATAGTAATCAAAGAATAAATCTATATTATACTAGTGGGAATATAATCTACTTCTCCGACTTGGTACAAAGTTATAGTACTATATCAGAGATGCTAGTAAGTACTTGTTATGAATCGGAGGAAATTCTACAGTAGCTGACTGGAATAATCATGGGCACTAGCTGAACGCAGCCTGGCCGCTGTCCGAATGAACCTGGATTGGAGATGGATATACATTAGATATGGCAGTACCGTTTATCCAGGTCTTGAGGAAAGTCTTGGATGCCTGCTGGTGGTGACCGGACTGCACTCGATTTGGACCGGCAGGGAAGGCGGCGGCTGCCTGCTGAGAGCTGTTGGTCGACGTCGCCCCCGAGCCGTCTCCGAAGCTTCTCTTCCACCTTGACAACATTCTTATTTCCCCTTTACATTTGGAAGGTTTTAGTTTAATCCGTGAGAATTTGTAGCTCAGTGGTTTTGCGTCCCTTACGCGAGCTAGCCATCGTCAGCCATACCTGGAGTGACCCCAATAATGCTAGTACTACCTCCTACTAGTATATATGTTTTCCTTGTTTCATGGAAAGTTAGTCGCCGTGCAATTAACAAAACTATCCTCCGGCCGGACGAGTGACGTCCTATATGATTAGTGATTGATTAGAGGAGACACTCCATGGATCGAGTCACTTATGACGACAAACTGGTGGCCACAACAACACCACTCATCAACACCTCCTCAAAAAAAAAAAAAAAAACTCCCTAAAAAAATACAGCACTCATCAACACACAAAAACTTGTTTTACAAAAGGTACAATTATTCTAGCTGCACGCAACACGAAATAGTACACCACCAAACATATTAAGGGCTTCACCAGTGCAACCACATTTTCATGCAACCACATTTTCATAGGTCTGTGCATGATTGATGCAGAAGAGAAACCAACATTCTCACGGTTGCGCCGCCAACAAACCTAATTGCCATCTAGCTTCTTCTCTCTTTAGTGCATACATAGTTTCACCCTGCACAGATACGAAAAAAAAGGATGCTAGTCATGTCAGTCATCACCACTATTAATGGCAACTAGGATATCCAGTTAATACTTAGCAACGTTGTAGGATAATCCATCTTAATGCTCCTTATCTCATTTGGTGGTAGGTCTAGCAATGTGTCGGGGCGGCGGTTGTAAGTTTTTACGGGAGCTACTAATTTTTTTGGTTGTGGTGGTCGTGGCAAGTTGCAATGGCCCTAGAGAAATCGGTGAGATATGCTACACGGTGATGCATGACCGACATTTCTAGGTTTGCGGGACTCTTGTCATCGTCGTTCATGTCTCTCCTTCGATGACGATACATGTTATTAAGGAAGTCGGAGTTGACTATCTCAGCATTTGAGCTCATTTTTCTAACTTCTAAAAAACGAGGCAGTTCTTTCTTACAATGAAATATAGGAACTAATTTCCTGGCTGTTGGTTTAATCATAATCTAGGGGGAAAAGCTTTGAGATTGAATTCAGCCGGTATGGAGGGGAGGAAATGCGCATTAAAGTTAGAGCATCTCTAGCCGGGAGCCCTAAATGGCTCCCCAAGCATCTATTGGACGCACCAAACATGAAATCGTGCCCATCCGCGTCACCGAAGATCGTGTTCTGACAGGCATGGCCCAATAGGATCTCTGGCACGCCTAGCCCGCCCCCGTGCCACCAGGAGCTTTTTGGACGCGCCGGACACAAGAGGCACACTGCATGGGATAGCCCTGGCAGCGACGGTCAGCATTGCTCAACGCCGCATCCACCAACCTAGTTTCAAAATTTTGACACTAATTACCTCATTTAGCAAATTTTCATCTTAATTACCCCATTTAGCAAAAGTTGTGCCAATTTTTACCCTATTTAGCAAAAGATGTGCCAATGTTTACCCAATGTAAAGTTTTGTGCGTGTTTTGGCAGGGGGTGTCTAGTATATGTGGCATGATCTGCTAAGCAAGAACCTATTACTCAAATATCATGAAGCCCTTATAGTTCCTATTTAAACCACAACTAGCAGCACTACTGTTCCACCACGCCCAGTCCAGCTTGCTCTTCATGTAGCACAGATTATACAACACTAACAGCGAGATGGGAGAAAAAATTGCAAGGAGAAAACAGCCACAACCGAAACAAGTCTACGTAGCACACCACATATACTTATGGCATGGACCCATCTGCCAAAATGCTCACAAAATTTTATAGGGGATAAAAATTGACATAACTTTTGCTAAATGTAGTAATTAGAAAGAAATTTTGCTAAATGGGGTAATTAGTGTCAAAATTCTGAAATTAGAAGGTAAAAACTGAAATTTACAGTTAAATTAAAGGGCAGCCCTACGCGTCCCCCGGGGGATTTGTGCTTTTCATCCCCTGGGTCCCAAGCCAACCACGTGTCCTCTTTTTTGGGTCAAAATCCCGCTTTTGCTATAGAAAGTCCTGTTTTTGCTACAACTAGTCCCGCTTTTGCTACATGTAGCAGAAAATGGTTCGGTCTAAAAAATAGAAAATTAGACTGGACCTCGCCGGAGATCTCGCCGGCGACCGTGTAGCAAAAAAGTTATGTTAATGTAGCAAACATGACCTCACCGGAGACCTCACCAGAGAATTTCGCCGGAGATCTCGCCGGAGACCTTGTAGCAAAAACTTTGTGCTATTGTAGCAAAACCACAAAACGGTTGTAGCAAACTATTTTTTCTAATGTAGCAAAAGGGACATCGTCGGATATTCCTCGCTGGAGATCTTGTAGTAAAACCGTAGAGATTGGTTGTAGCAAAATCGAAAAAGTCATAGCAAATACTTTGTGCTATTGTAGCAAAAGCATATAAGAGAAATAGCAAAAACTTGCTTCTATTGTAGCATTACCCTGTAGCAAAAATATCAAAACGCATATATTGGCCGGTAGCATCATGACTCTTCATCTATAGCAACGATGACCACTTCCAGTAGCATCTCCGGACACCGTCAGTAGCAAGTCGGATCGCCTTAAGTAGCAACTCTGCTAGTCATATGCGCTGTCAGTGACCATTGAAGGCCACCTGCAACACGTACCGCCGGAGAGGACGCCAACGTAGGCCTCGACCGCCATGGCGGCATGCCACCTTGACCTCGCTCCCCCTTGGCAGCAGCAAGGCCTCGTGGGCATGGAGGCGAGCAGGATGGGGTGGAGGAAGGCGCGCGGCGATGCCCTGCCCAAGAGCACCATGTGAGCGCAACAGAGGAGGGCGTCGCAGAGGAGCTCGGTGGAGGAGGGCATCACGAAAAAGCTCAGCGGAGAAGCCACCCGGGGAAGTAAACGCGATGGGATCTGAGAGAGAGGTTGGAGGCGGAGAGAGAAAATACGGGATCAGGGAGAGACGTACGTTTTCCTGGTAAAGGATGTGGGTGGGCCCCAACCACCGTTGTCGCCGCACGGGAGGAGGAACCGGGGGATCGCATCCCCAGGGGAGTCCTATCATTTTCCTAAAGTAAATGTCTCACTGGTTTCTTAGGTTGACGCAGGGAGGCTAGGGAGAGACAACATGCCCTAATGACAGTGCCGATATTCCCCAAGCAACCGATCTGCCACGTAGTTGCCGGACGTTGCTTGGGGCTCGCGGCCGGAGATGCTGTTACTGTTAGGGTGTGTTTGGTAGGTCGGGTCACTCCAACATGTGTTTCCCACCTCAGACATGCCCATCTTAGATATGTTGCGCTGAGATTTTGTACCTTGTTTGGCAGCCTGTATTAGTTCAGAGATGCTCATCTCAGATGTTGTTCGTTGGGCTGCATGAGTAGAGATGCTGCTGAGTCCTACATTTTACATAAAGGTCCCTAGACAAAAAAAGAAAAAGCAATCGGGTCCTTAGAGGTGTTCCGACCATGGCAGCGGGTCATGGAGGCGGCGTCCTGGTGGAGGAATCGGCCGTGGCTGGCCGTGAAGGGCGACGGCGGCGGCCTGCATCGATGAGGTGGCAGCGACCTGCATCGGGGGTAGGGGGCTGCTGTTGCTGGCCGTGAAGGGCGACGGCGGCAGCCTGCATCGGGGGTAGGGGCTGCTGTGGCTGGCCATGAAGGGCGACGGCGGCGGCCTGCATCGGGGGTAGGGGGGCTGCCATGGCTGGCCGCGAAGGGCGACGGCGATGGCCTGCGTCGGGGGGAGGGGCACCGTGGCTGGCCAAGGAGGCGGCAGCGCTGCTCGTCAGGAGACGCTCGTCGAGGAGGACACGCTCGGCCTGCATCGAGGAGGTTGGTCGAGGCAGCGCCGTGGTTGGCCGAGGCGGCGGCGCCGTGGTTGGCTGAGGAGGAGGCGACGCCATGGTTGGCCGAGGCGGCGGCGGCCTGCATCGTCGGGAGGCGGGGCTCGTTGTTTGGGGATGTGGAAGAGAGCGGTGTGAGGGGGGAAATGGGATGCGGGGTTGTGACCTCTGTGGTCTCAGGCCCAGGCGCGGGCACGCGGGGATGGAATTTCGGGCGAGTCGAGCCCTGCCGAGTAGCGAAGCTCTTCTCTATCGGGCAGGGCTGAGAGCCGTTTTCTATGCGAGGTGGGCACTGTCCAGATAAGAAAACCGACCTACCAAACAGCCAAATCACTAAGAATATTTCGATTGGACCGACCTACCAAACACACCCTTAATGACCCACGAGGGCCACGAGAGAAGAACTGTCTTATTCAGCCGCCCTACGTTAGCCCCACGCTCGGAAAACGAACGAACTTTCCACCTAAATCGACTGGCGCCACTTTGCCATATTTTTTAGACCTGTAGCGGCACCGCCCGTCTTAGGTAGCTTCGGGCCGATCGAGGGGTATTTTGGCTTTCAAATACAGAATTTTGTTCGATCAGATCCTATATTAACCCCAACGCCGTAAGCTTGGTCAGGACAGCAGCAAGCACCACCTGACACCACCATTTCCACCCACACACAGACATACATGGATCATCAGCATCACAGCAACGCCGGCGGCATGTACTACACCAGCGGCGTCACGAGCTCCAGCTCCTCCTCGGACTCATTTTCATCCGATTTGAGCAGCGGCGACGGCACGTGCTACACCGGCTGCATGGGCGCCGCCGATCCCTCCTGCTCCTCCTCCTCGGACTCGTTCCCGTCCGACTTGACCAGCGGCGAGATGGTCTACGCGGGGGCGGGGCGCGAGCCGCGGCGGAAAGCGGCGGCGTCGTCGTACATCGGCGTGCGGACGCGGCCGTGGGGCAGGTTCGCGGCGGAGATCCGGGACTCCACGCGGGGCGGGGCGCGCGTGTGGCTGGGCACCTTCGGCACCGCCGAGGCCGCCGCGATGGCGTACGACCAGGCGGCCCTGTCGTCCCGGGGCGCGGCCACGGCGCTCAACTTCCCCGTGGAGCGCGTCCAGGAGTCGCTCCGCGCCCTGGCCCTCGGCGCCGTCTCCACGACGCCCACGGGCACGGCCGGCTCGCCCGTCCTGGCGCTCAAGCGGCGGCACTGCAAGAGGACGAGGCGGAGCAAGGCCGAGATAGCCAACGACGCGGCGGGAGCGACCCGCAGCCGCCGGAGGAATTGCAAGATCGGTAAAAACAAAATGGCCGACGAGGAGAAGCGGTTCGTGGTGGAGCTGGAGGACCTCGGCGCCGACTACCTGGAGGAGCTCCTCAGGATCTCCGACGACATGTTTCAGCTTCAAGTACCAGCTGCTGATTTTATTCGGTACGGTGAAGCGTTGCATTGCGAATCGATCGTCTAGTTGAATTAATGCGCCTTGCCGGCGCTGAGATCTTCTCTAGCTGTTCATAGTTCGGTTTCTATCCGATTTTCATACGACACTGATTATGAGCCATATATTACCAATGCGACTCAATCCGGCGATGTATGTGAATTGTCGTACGCATAGCAGCCATCTCTGAAACTTCTCTTCAACCTGGACACCGTCTTCTTCACCATAAGGGGAATGCCGGAGGTCTTAGTTTAACATAGTACTACTACTTGCAAGTGGTTGGCCATGGCACATGGCTCGAGTACTAGTATATGTTGATCCATGAAAAATTACTCACGCAATTAACAAAACTAAATTTCTTCAAGGCATGTGATGTCCTCCTAAATCCGGTTAGTGATTGAGAGGAATATATCCCGAAAGGCACATCGATCGAGCCACATACGACGAATGAACGGGTGGCCAGAGCAAAAAAAGACTAGTGATTAAAATATAAACTATGTGTCCAGACTAATCACTTATCGCAACCATTATAGGATATCCCAGGTAGATTCTCTCGTGGAACTTATAAAGGTCACTATGCTATCTTCAACTCCTAATAAGATCCAAGTGCTATTGTAGCGATAGACTTCTCTACATTATGTAGAACATTTGGAAGCCTCACATATTATGTATGACCTATGATGGAGCGAAAATCATACATGGAACGTGGACACTGCTGTTCCCAACACACCAGCTAATGAGAAGACAAACATATTATGTATGACCCGGATACCCTGTCCGGTCGACTACCACCTCTTGGTGGTGGAGGTTGTCCCTCCCGCACGGCTTCGGTTCCGCGATCCCTCGTCTTGTGACGGTGTGGTCCTCCGTCTTGCAGGTCGCACTCCAAGGTCCTCGATGAGACGACGAGGGGGGTTTCGAGAGAGTGGTGGCGCATGCTCGTGGGTGGCAAGGTTGGTGGTGGCGCTTCGGGTGCCTCGGGGCATCGTGGTGGGAAGGGGATCGGGAGAAATCCTTGTCGGCTTAGCCGAC
Organism: Avena sativa; assembly: GCA_916181665.1. Lineage (NCBI taxonomy): Eukaryota > Viridiplantae > Streptophyta > Magnoliopsida > Poales > Poaceae > Avena > Avena sativa. The sequence goes on from OV702289.1 coordinate 6,120,925, forward strand.
ACCGCCGCGGTGCCGCTTTCGAGTGGTGCCTTTCCTTCTTGGAGGGCGTCGCGGAGATCCCTCTCCCTATGTGCCCCGAGTACCAGGGGAAACCCTAGGACCAGTTCACTGGTCCGGGTAGCTGCGTCGTGCATCGGCGCCTCCCTCCGCAAGGGTGCTGCTTGGTACGGGGTGCATCGAAGGGCTTGGAGCGTGGTGGGACATAGCCGGTGGGCGCAGCGGTCTCGGATTGTCCTTGTTTAGTCGACTCTCTGCCATCTGTGTTTCTTTCTTTTTTCTTTTTGGGCATGTTGGTCCGTGCTTGTTGTATCGTGTTGAGTCTCTTCTTTTGGGCGTTGTGCTGTCTGGCCCAGCAGCTGTCTCATCTGGTTGCTTTATTTATAAAGCGGGACGAAAGCCTATTTCGAGAGAAGACAAACATGTGTTGGCGGGCCTCACCCATGTGAGGAGAGCATGAGTAAGGCTGGTCATAGTGGGAGTAACATAGGTAGTAACATGTATTTACATGCAGTGCCAACTAGGCATTTTGGTGATGTGGCATGTCATTAAATGATGAAAGAGAGCTTTGTGGTAACTAGCTATGTTACCATAACATCACACACGCCAAGGTAATATAAGTCTACATGCTAATAAATAAGACTCTGCATGATACTAGTCACAAATTACTACCCACTATGAAGGTAGTAACATGGACTAGTAACTTATGCATGTTACTAGTCTATGTTACTCTCCACTATGACCAGCCTAAGTTACATGTACCGACGAGTAAGTGATAGGTGAATGCATTTCTCCCTATGGGCCCATCCTATACATGCGCACCTTCCTATTGGTTATTGTATCGGGTTCAACAACCACTGGGTCCTGAAAATCCGCTCCCTATGATAGAGCCCAATCGAGGTGTTAGGGTTTCGACACGTCCCATTCAAAATATGTCGCTTGTATATATTTTGTCTTTTCTTCTAAATGAAAAGGCAACATTTCCTGTCAGTTTTTCGAAAAAAAGAGGGGGGTTGATCATGTGTGTTTCCCAAAAACATAGAGGGAGTTGACCCGATGCCACAAGCCTCCTTATGCCAAGAGCCTCCGTACGAAATGGTCTTCCACACCTTGGATATATATCCTCTCGAGCATTGAGCATCTCTAAGAGGTCGTTTGGCATCCAGGTATTCATTTTATTTACGGTAGTAGAAATAGTTGGATTCAATATAATAGTTCATCTAGCGACCAGCCTAGAAAAGGAACGTGTGCCATCTTATCTGATAATATTATTTATGGCATGCACTAGTATTGCAACTTGTCTGCTAACCTTCACTTGGGGAACATACTTATCTTGCGAAGATCTTTGATGCCCAAGCCTCCAAGCTTGATTGGTTGGCAAGATCCCCGACGGGCAATGACACAGTTCTCTCTGGCTTGCCCGCGGCCGTCCTGCAAGAAACTCCTCTAACTTTTGTCGACTCGCTCACTTTGGCATATCAATTCCGTTGATTGGTGCCACAGAGCAAATACATGCTTGCTTGTTTCCCTCTGTGAGCATCCCGATCCTACATCTGACAAACTTGCCATCAATTTCGTTCAAAAGGGGGGTGGAAAAAGTCAAGCACATCTTATAATTTGGGTTAGAGAGAGTAACATAGAGCGATCATGTATAGTTGTTTTGTGTGGAGAAAGTTATGTTTAGTTGCAAACATATTTGGATAACGAAATTAACACTAGCAACAATCTACAATTAATCCATTTCAGTGCTTAGATTTTTTTTTTTGGAAAAAAGGTACAATGGTCTATTGATAAGCATAAAGAAATGCAAAAGTAACAAAAAATACAAATATTTCCTTGAACCATCTAGCAATGACTACCGGAACTCGAGTGAGCAGAAAACGTACCACCATCCTTCCCCTTGGCCAAATCTTATCGTAGTAGAGCTTACGATAGTACATAGACGAGAAGTCGTCATGCTAATGCCCCAATGGATTAGATCAGCAACCGTCGTCAAACATGAAAACTGTTGACCGAAAAACCTTACTTGCAAAACATACCATCGAACACAAAAACCAACTGGATCCCAGGTGATCCACTGGACAAACAAGACAAATCGTCCGCTCCACCGGAGATGTCGCCACCACCTCACACCACCCTGACAAAGACATGAAAACTAACTAAAGCAAGAAACATGAACCCCCACCAGCAAGAGGCGAGGGACCTCAAGGCTTTAAAACTTGATAGAGTTATCACCTCAAATTAAGCAAAACAATCAATTTGGTTGAACATTTTGAAACATGTATACATAGTGTTGTTGTATTGTCTTCCATATACAAAATTTCTTATTTTTATATGAATTTTGCAAACATAATTTAAGCGTAGCCTACAACAAAAAATATGCATTACAAAACCAGGCACACCTTGCATTTAAGATCATGAGAGGCACATATATTCAATTTTTCAATTTACTAAAATATACAAACATAACTGAGTCTGAATTCGAAGCAATTTGATTTGCTTCTAGGAGGCACCGTCGGGGAGTTAGGTCGCTGAGGCACACAAGATTGTCTCATTCGATCGCCCTACGTTAGCCCCTACACTCCCACAACCGTCGCGGAGGTAGGAATGAAGTAAAACATTGTGGTAGCTCACTAATGTAAAGCTTGCACCCGACGTCTTTGGATAACGTGTTTGGTTGCTCCGGTCTACAAATACGACATCATGATTTCATAACTAGTTTTTTTGTGGTGGTTTTAAAATCTTTTTTTTGGTGTAATCCTTTCTTGCCATAAAATCTACCAGATGAATTGACATGTTTAGGGGATCTTACTTGATTACACATTTCTCCATTAGTTTGCCTGTCAAATTCAAGAAAATGGGCCAACTAAGCAGGGGCGAATCTACCGGCTAGGCTGCGTTAGGCTTGAGCCCACCCTAAATTTTCGACAATTACACTTCATCTAGATGGCTAGTATCTATGAATGGATCAATGGCATGGCAGTAAGAACCCGTCTGGCTACAGTTCCGTTGCGAAGAGTCCTGCACTAGAGAGGAGGAAGTCAAACTGAACGAAGGGGTAAGTGGACCTATTACCTGTGGTCCGACCAAGCAGCCTTGGCTCGCCCTGGACAACGCTTGTGGATGAACATGGTATGCATGCAAGTCAATTGGGTGTGAGGCATTGGGCAAGATGGCGTGGCATCCAGATATATTTGGGGCACTAGTCATTGCTTGCGATGGCTCAGAGGTAGGATAATAGAATACTAGTAATATTTTAGAGTCTCCCAAAAGATTTAGCAGAAATGAATTGCATGTACCCTTAAATATATTCTATCATGTGCTCTACAGATTTTTTATTTTCCTATACTTAGGAATAAATGGTTGATGGTTGATATGGACGTACCTGACTATGTGACTATGTTCTAGATTGAAGACACCCATCTTTTAAAAAAATAGTCCATGTTCATAACTTCGACTCGTTCTATTTGAAAATATAGAGCTCCCGTTGGTTCCTCCAAAGAAAAAGTTTGACTTATTTTTGCAGTGATAGTTCACCTGAATTTTGAGCCCACCCTCCATTTTTCTTCTAGATTCGCCACTACAACTAAGTGAATACTAGGAATCATGCTAAAGGGTGATTTTGCATACCAAACGTGTTTTTAGAAACTCTTTCTAGTTTGTTGTTGTGTTTTTATACTTGCCTGACCACACTTACGATGTAAGTGATCATCAAAAATGCTCTAGAGACAATGGCTGGTGCACATATATTTGATGAATTTTTGGTCAAGTACAGGGCAGACTCGAGCCTATCGAAACCTGTTGAAGTTTGATCCAAATTTAATTAAGGATGATAACTTCTGACAAGCGGAACGAGACCCGTCGCCTGTAAGCTTGGGCCGAAGCGGATGGATCGTTGAAGACCTAGGTTTTCACCGCTATATAAACCACGTGTAAGCCTCTGACTGTGATAAGTTGCATCTGTGAAAATCTCTGGCGTTTGTAAACACTCCCCGATATAATAAACTTTTGCTGGCTGGCCGCCGTGGTTTTTTCTTCTTTATGTTAGAGAGGTTTTTGTTAGTTTTGCTAGGACCTCTAGCGGTAGATCTAGGGGTATGCAAGATAGAGTAGCTTACCATCGGCCTTAGAAGTCGATGATGAGCTCGCCATTGTGCTCGTCGGAGTGGTGGCGGCGGTGAGGGGGTGATTCCCGCCGCTACAGCGCAAAGCCGGATCGGTTGCTAGGGTTTAGGGTTTTCGGTGGGGTGAGTGGGCACGACGAACCTTGGCGTTCGTGCCCCCGGCCCCCACCTCTATTTATTGCGCTGCGCGACGGGGGCCCACCAACGATTGTGACGTTGGGTGCCCCCGATCAGGGCGCGAGACTAAGGGTTTGTTCGGGCCGTTGGGCCCGAACGGGAGATCAACCTAACATTCTCCCTCTTGATCTCATATTTCACTTAACTTATACTTTAAACTTATACTTTGGTACCTATTTCATCACAGATCAACATATAGAGCATGTCTCGTCATAATGGTCAGTTACGTACCATCGATTCAACAGCCACTATACATCTCTCTATTTTGAAACAGATTCTTGTACTAGGCCCTTAATATCCAGGTATCATAGGCTTTCCCTTAAACCCATGCCGGCTAAGTGTTCTCTGAACACACTGGGTGGTAAGCCTTTTGTGAGCGGATCCGCGAGCATTTCTTTTATACTTATATGCTCTAAACTTATGGTATGATCCTGGATTCTTTCTTTCACAATATAAAACTTAATGTTAATGTGTTTGGCAGCAACACTTGACTTATTGTTGTGAGCATAGAATACTGCTGGCTCATTGTCGCAGTACATCTTGAGTGGTCTTTGAATGCTGTCTACCACTCTCAACCCGGGTATAAACTTCTTTAACCAGTTTGCCTGCCCCGTGACCTCATAACATGCTACATACTCAGCTACCATGGACGATGCCGTGATGGTTTGTTTGGAGCTTTTCCACGATATAGCTCCACCTGCGAGAGTAAATACATATCCTGACGTGGATTTTCTTTCATCTACATCTCCCGCATAGTCTGCATCTGAATACCCTTTTATCTCGAGGGAGTCAGTTCTTCTGTATGTTAGCATGAGGCCTTTTGTTCCTTTTGCATAACGCAATGCCTTCTTCACATTTTCCAGTGATCTATCCCTGGATTACTTTGGAATCTGCCAAGTACGCCGGTAACAAAGGCTAAGTCAGGGCGTGTACACACTTGAGCATACATCAAGGTTCCGACAGCAGAAGCATATGGAACCGCTTTCATTTGATCGATCTCATATTGGTTCCTAGGACACTGAAAGTTCCCAAATCTATCGCCCTTGACTATAGGAGCAGGCGTAGGATTACTCGCATGCATACTATACTTCTTCAGAATCTTCTCCAAGTATGCCTTCTGCGATAACCCTAAAACCCCCTTTTGTCTATCTCAGTGAATTTCAATTCCTAGAACGAATGAAGCTTCACCAAGATCTTTCATATCAAAGTTTGAGGACAAGAACTTCTTCGTCTCCAGTAGTAGACTAACATCACTACTAGCGAGTAGAATGTCATCCACATACAGGATAAGGAAAATGAATTTCCCATTCTTGAACTTTGCATATACGCAGTTGTCCTCCTCATTCTCATCAAACCCAAACTTCCTTATTGTTTCATGGAACTTTAAGTACCATTGTCTGGAGGCCTGTTTTAATCCATAAATAGACTTTCTCAGACGACATCCCATACGCTCTTTTCCTTCCACAACAAAACCCTTGGACTGTGCCATGTAAACATTTTCTTCGAAGTCTCCATTCAGGAATGCCGTCTTTATATCCATCTGATGCAAATCTAAATTGTAGTGTGCCACTAAAGCCATTATGATTCTAAAAGAATCCTTACTTGAGACTGGAGAAAATGTCTCATTGTAATTTATTCCTTCTCTTTGGGTGAAGCCCTTAGCAACAAGCCGTGCCTTATATCTTTCAATATTCCCTTAGAGTCACATTTAGTTTTGTAGACCCATTTACAGCCTACCGTTTTGGATCATTTAGGAATTTCTTCTAAATCCCAGACTTTGTTGCTACTCATGGATCTCATCTCATCTTCCATGGCTTCAAGCCACTTCGATGAGTGAGGACTTTTAATGGCTTCTTCAAATATGGTGGGATCACCCTCCATTTGAACTTCTTCACTGACATAGATCTCAAAATCATTAGGAATAGCTGGCTTTCTAGTTCTTTGAGACCTTCTAAGGGTCTCGCCTTCTGGCACATTCTCGGTGTGGGGCTGTTGCGGCTCCCCCTCATCTGTGGTAACGGGGTCTTCATTTTCATTCATTGTTACCACAGGAGAACCAACAGCAGGTGTCACATCGACATTGTCCTGTGTTGGTGCAACAACAGGTATCGAGAAAAATGGTTCCTGGATCATCGGAGTGGGTGCATGCACCCGCTTCTCCTCAAGGTTGATTTCTCGGGATACCGTGCTCCCCCTGATCATCTGATCTTCCAGAAACACAGCGTGTCTCGTTTCTACAAACTTAGTAATTCTATCTGGACAATAGAAACGATAACCTTTTGACTTGTCTGGATAGCCAATGAAATGGCAACTTACTGTCTTGGGATCTAACTTCCCAAGGCTTGGGTTGAAGAGCTTTGCCTCAACTGGACAACCCCACACTCGCAAATAATTGAGTGAAGGTTCGCGACTAATTCATAACTCATATGGTGTTTTAGACACCGATTTACTTGGAACTCGATTAAGTATGTGAATGACGGTTTTTAACGCCTCCATCCACAAACCAATCAGTAAGGTGGAGTAACTTAACATGCTTCTTACCATGTCCATCAAGGTACGGTTTCTTCTTTCAGCTACTCCATTCTGCTGAGGCTCGCCCGGTGTTAAATACTGGGCGACTATACCATGTTCCTGTAGAAACCTTGCAAAGGGGCCAGGAACTTGGCCATATGGGGTATGCCTGCCGTAGTATTCGCCTCCACGGTCGGACCTTACTACTTTAATCTTTAAGCTATGCTGATTTTCCACTTCAGCCTTAAATATCTTGAATTTATCCAGTGCTTCTGAACGTTCTTTAATAGGATAAATGTAACCATAACGCGAATAGTCATCCGTGAATGTTATGAAAGAGTCATAGCCATCCACAGATGTCACAGGAAATGGACCGCATATATCCGTATGAATTATTTCTAATACTCTTGTGCTTCTTTTGGCGCCTTTCTTAATGTTCTTTACAAACTTTCCTTTAATGCAATCAATGCATTGCTCTAAATTTGAAAATTCTAGAGGTGGAAGAATTGATTCTTTTACTAAGCGTTCTATTCTCCTCCTTGAAATATGGCCTAAACGGCAGTGCCATAATTTTGATGAGACTTCATCAATTCTTTTCCTCTTACTCTTTCCATTCAGGGATGAGGAGACATTCTCATTCTCAGCGCTTATTTCATTCACATTCTCACAGAGTGATAATAAATAAAACTTGTCTTGTCTAAGCGCGACCAACAATCAGATTATTCAACTTGATTTTACATTGACCATCGCCAAAATGGCAAGCAAAACCACGATCGTCTAAGCGCGACACACTTATCAAGTTTCGATGCAAAGAGGGTACATAAAGCACATCTACTAATAAGAGTACAAAGCCATTCGACAACTCTAAAGTAAGATCTCCAATGGCTTCGACTTCAGCTTGAATGCCGTTTGCTACTTTAATTCTTCTTTCTCCTCTTTGCAGGGTACTTCTCATACGGAATCCCTGTAATGAATTGGCAACATGAACAGTCGCACCTGAGTCAATCCATCAAGTAGATTTTGCATAACTTAAAAAATAAGGATTCATCAACAAAAGTAATTAAATCCTCACCATTCTTGCACAGATACTTCAGGAAAGCCACACAGTCACTCATGTAGTGGCCCTTCTGCTTGCACCACTTGCAGGTGTCCTTGTCCACTTCCTGTGCCTGGTGTTCAGGAGCCTTTCCATGTGGCCTGGAAGAAGAGGGATGCCCCTGAGGTTTCCCTTGGGGCTTGGAACCCTGAAAGTTCCTCTTCTTGGTTGGGCTCAGGTAGTTCACGGAATCACCGGACTGCCCCTTCAACCTCTCTTCTTCCTGGACGCACATGACCATCATCTTCTCGATGCCCCACTTTTGTGGCTATGCATTGTAGTTCACAGCAAAAGCTTCAAACTGGTTTGGCAGCGAGGCAAAGATAAGATGAATGATGAACTCATCTGGAAGCTCCATGCCCATAGGCTTAAGCTTGGAAGACATGTTGCTCATTCGCAAGATGTGGTCCCTAACACCACCACCAGTGTATCTTGTGGTAACAAGTTTCTTGATGAGTGAGCTTGCATAGGCCTTGGAGGACCCAGTAAACTGACTCTCTACCTTTTTCAGGTACTCACTGGCTGTGGTGCACTCTGGGATTGCTCCCCTTATAGCTTCTATGATGGAGCTCTTAATGACCATTAGGCACTTCCTATTGGAAGAGTCCCACTTTGCACGATCAAGGTCGTACTTCATTCTTATCGGTGCATGGTCACTGATCCTTTTCTTAAAGTCCTCTTCACTTTCTTTTTCGCCTCTGACGGGGTCGACAGGTTCTTTAGGACAAGCTTCAATCAGTGCCAAGTCGAGGTCAAGCAGGGCAAGCCCCATCTCTACCTTCTCTCGCCATGAGCCATAGTTCCCTCTGTTGAGGGGCTCAATGGCCGAGATGAAACTCATAGGATTGCCTGAAAGCAAAATATCATCAAAACGAGTTAATTCAACGTTGGTCAGATTAAAACATGAAACTTCTCCATATTAATACTACATCACCGTTGGGCAGAAATATAACTAATATGGATAAAACTTACTATGCATAGTGAAAATTTTACTAACAACGTTGGTTGTCAAAATAAAATAAGCACTATCAAAAATTAAAATCTTACTCTATTGCATTTAAGCAATTAATTCTTGCAGCGAAATAACATGAATAAAATCCTCAACTTTACTTCTTTACATGATTTTTACTGTTACTTCACTATTTTTCTACACAAAATTTCGTTGGAAAAAATGCTATAGAAAAAAGGTTGAAAAAACTATTAAAAACAGTAAAAACAGCTTCTAAAAATAAATAAACACACAAAACTGTGCTTAAAAATGCCTTTTTGGGCCTTTTCTGTGCGTGCCCCACGGCCTGGCGCGGCAACGGCGCTCGCTACAGCGTCTGTCATGGCCCGCCATGGCCCACGGCCCATCAGCGCGGCCTGCGAGGCTCGGCCGTCGCCCGCCCTGTCCGCATCGCGGCCATCCGATCTCGCAGCCCTCCATCGAGCGGTCCAGCGCGCAGATCGCAGGGTCAAAACCGGCGCCCGAGCGCCCCCTTGCAACCCTAATTCTCATTTTCCCCCATCTCCCACTCTCTGTCCCGCGAGCGCCTGCTCTCTGGCGGCGCGGACGCGCGAGCGAGGTAAGGCGGAGCCTCCCTGTGAGTGGGGTGAGGTGGCTGCGCCGCCCGGCGCGACGCCGGCGGCGAGCCCCTCCCTCCTCTTGCAGCGAGCCCCTGTCCCCTCTTCTTTCCACCGCTCCCTCCTACCTCCCCTTGCTCTAGATGCAGAGAGAGAGCGGCAGCGGGCGATCGATAGCGCCCCCCTGGCCCTTTGCCGGCGCGCGCATCCACCCGACGGTGGTTGCGTCGCCGCCAAACGGCCTAGGCGGTGGCTCCCTGTGCCGGCCCACGGCCGGCGACCCCTTTTTTTTTGCTCTTTGATTTGTTCTGATCTTATTCTGCTTTGATTCGGGAGGAACTAGGCGAAAAGAGACTAGGGGAACACGGGATCTGGGGGGCTTTTCTTTGTTTCTTACTTCCCGAAATGATTTCGGTTGGATCTTGAGGTTGGGGTTTCATATCTGATTGGGGGGTTCTTCTTCCCGACCTCGGCTTGCCGATGCGTCGGGATCGAGAGGAACGGCACGGCCTCGCGGCGGCGCTTCTAGAAACCCTAGCCTCTAACTTTTTTTCTTTTCTTTTTCTTTTCTACTACCTCGACTAGATCCACCAAAACTAGCAGGCTCTGATACCATTGTTAGTTTTGCTAGGACCTCTAGCGGTAGATCTAGGGGTATGCAAGATAGAGTAGCTTACCATCGGCCTTAGAAGTCGGCGATGAGCTCGCCATTGTGCTCGTCGGAGTGGTGGCGGCGATGAGAGGGTGATTCCCGCCGCTACAGCGCAAAGCCGGATCGGTGGCTAGGGTTTAGGGTTTTCGGTGGGGTGAGTGGGCACGACGAACCTTGACGTTCGTGCCCCCGGCCCCCACCTCTATTTATTGCGCTGCGCGACGGGGCCCCACCAACAATTGTGACGTTGGGCGCCCCCGATCAGGGCGCGAGAGTAAGGGTTTGTTCGGGCCGTTGGGCCCGAACGGGAGATCAACCTAACAATTTTTCCACGTTAAATCTGTATCCCCTTGCTATGATTTTATTTTAGTTCTTCGTTATTTGCTTCTCGCGATTATAACAAAACCTACCTGGTGAATTCACCCCCGCTAGCAGTCAGTTCATAAAACAAGCATGCTTGTTAGTTACCTTTTGCTCATGTAAGACGCACTCCTGGTTGCCTAGAGCCATAAGCCAAAGAAGCCCGTGTGGTCGCGTCCTTGTCTTTGGCGGTGGATGAGTTGTTGTTTTTTACAGTTGGCTTGCCTCTTGTTCATAGGAGGAGAATGCGTACTACTTGCTCCACAATACCTTTCATAGAAAACTACCTAGATGATTGTAAAATATATGGTATTGGAACCTACCTAGGTGATTCATATGATTCTAAGTATTAAATTTGCTGGTCAAACAATATTTGGTTTTAATTTACTTTGTTTCTTCGTCTCCAAAAGAGCAGGACCAAGATGAAGAAGGGAGATTTCTTGACTTCTCAGATAGGAAAGTTGAGCGACAGTTCTCCGAATAAAATTGGAACTGTAATATTTTTCCGCCTACAATCAGGTTAAAAAACACAAGCCTCTGTGTACCCTTTAGTCTTGTAATATGCGTCCTGATGGCCTAGATCATAGAAGTCAAAGAAGCCCATACCGGTCTCTCGCGGTGAATGAGTTATCTTCGAACTCATTATACAACCCGCTTGAGGCTAGACATAATTGGTATCCTTTTAGTATTAATATAATCGTTTTTAACTAAGAAATATAATGCAACTCGCTTGCTTGTTCTTTAATTGAGGAGATCATGTGAAGTTGCTTCTAAAAAATATGTTCCAGGAACCTACCTAGATGATTCATAAGATACTATTGGTTTTGAAAAAAAATTCCATTCTTTCTCCGAGAAGACATTCTTCATCTCAAGAGAGCACGACCACGACGAAGAAGGGGATATTTCCTCTCTCTAGTGACTAAGAAAGTTGGGCTTTGACCATGCGTAGATAGCGAATTCAAAGCGCAAGAATGACGAAGTCAACGAATGGACAAGATGAACTTTTCCGGTTCACCAAGACCACCTTCAGCATAGATGCCTTTCAGAATCAGAATCAAAGAACAAATCCATATTCTCTTTAGAAGAAAAACAATGTTAATCAAATCTGCATGGGAAGTAATTTACCTGCAACGGATGTTATTACATGCACATACTGATGCAATAATTAAAGCATCTAGCCTCAGACATAAATATATAGAACGTCCACTGGATTCCTTGGTTCTATTTTATCTGTTGCGAGTACACTAGGGCTCACTAAAAAACCCAGAACTATTCTATAGTTGACTACTAGAATAATCACTGGCATGCATTAAATAAAGCGCAGCCTCGGTTCTCTGTACCTGGAACCTGAGAAAGTATCCGGAAACGGCGAGTGTTGCTGCAGGTAGGATCTGTCTGGATGAACCTAGGATTTATTCTATTTCTCCAGGAAAGTTTTGGCTACCGGTGGTACTGCTGACTGCACTCGATTTGGACCGGAGCGGCGGGCGTGTAACGTCAGAGAGAAAAGCAGGGAAGGCGGCGGCTGCCGGTATCATGTCGTCCTCGCACCGTCTACGAAGCTTCTCTTCAACATGGACAGTAGAGTTTTTTATCAGTAGAGTTTAATACTCCCTCTGTTTTCTTATAAGATGTTATTACAATTAATATATACACATATGGTTATAATACTAGCATTTTATATTTTGGAACAGCTAAAGTTTGTTTCTAAGTGGTTGGCCATAGCTGGAGTGACCCCCGATAATAGCTGGAGTACTACGTTGTTCCATGATAAATTAATTATCCATGCAATTGACAATGCTAAATTTGTTCTAGGCATGTGAGGGTACGTCCTCAAGGCCTAAGTTGCGGCTGAGAGGAGTCATGAAAGGCACACCCATGAAGTCACATACGACGAACAAACATCGATCATCGGTCATTCTGCAAGAAAAAGGATACTAATGATCGGACTATAAACTATGGCAGCACACAATCCCGACTAACTACGTATCAGTTATCACCATGACGATCAGATATCCAAGGTAGATTCTCTGAGCTTATAAACCGAGGCTAGAGGGTTTTTACACGTATGTTTCAAAACATGTTACCTATGTTTCAAAACATGTTACCTATAATACCCCTGTCTGTTTGTCCAAAAATAGAGGGCATTGACCAAATGTCAAGAGTCTCCCTATGCAAAGGTCTTTCAAACCCTAGGTAAATCTTGAGCATCAGACCACTTCCTCGCTCCATATATGTCACTGATCCATTGTCTTCTCCATAACACCTTGTCTACCCCGTCTCTCAGCTAACAACCACAAACACTATTAATGCAACCTCTGACATTGACTAGCCCTTAATCCAACAATCAGTCCATAAAAGGGCTCGTGTGCCATCTCAGATGATAACCTTCACACTAGCATGAACTAGGCTTGCAGCATGCATGCTAACCTTGACTTGGGAATCATGATCATGGCTTGGAGTTGTCTAGGCGTTGTAGTTACAACCATTTAATGAGGGAGAGGGGAAGGCAAAGATATTATTGACGCCAGACCACCAAGCTTGATTGGTCGGTAAACATCTTGCAAGCAATCACATAGTTCTCTCCACTTGCTTCACAATGCCCTTTCTAGAAGAACTTCCTCCTCCTTTGTCGATGGCCTTGCGCATCACTTCTTCATATCATTTGCTAACATTGTGTGGATGGATGCAACGAAGCATAATTTTATTTACCTTAGTCAGCATCCTAGGCCTCCTTCCAAAAACTCGCTATCAATTTTGTCTAGAAAGGGATGGTAATCGGAGCGCAAAGTTTTAAAAAATTGATGAGTTTATGCCTATCTATTGAAGTTGAACTTTATATGCTAGATGTTGTGCTATGATTTCAAGGGTCATGTATACTACTATATATTCACCACTACAGACAGTGCTTGGATACAACAATTTATGTTAGTAACAACATCAAAAATAAAATAAAATAATGAATTGTAGTGCCTAAAAACCTATTAAAAATCATCACCTCACATTAACCAAAAAACCATATTTTTAGCGCGTGGAGCCAAAAAAGGAGACATTTTTCATGTGTTATTTGAGTGCTCCCAGGGTTCAACTGTTCTAGAATGGATTGAAGAAAGCAACATATATCAAGGTCCCTGACCTACACCGTAGTTATTGTATGTTGACTTTGTTGAGGGAAAACAGAGGTTAGAAGAACAAACATGTATGATTTTATGTGGAGCTTGGGGAGTATGAGTAGAGAGGAACACTATATGGCATGGTGTGAATGGAGCGATTGTTTCTTCAATCCATCATATATGCCACTGAGATGACAATCGATCTTTGGCAGGATGATAAACAGAAGAAACCACAACCATTGAGATCTCCACATCGATGGAAACCACTAGATCAGGGTGTAGTCAAAGTGGTTGTGGATGCTAGGTGACATAGGTAATTCCCAACAGGCACCCGACTACATCCTACCTGGTGCAGCCCAACAGAATGCCCACTCGATGACCTGCCAAGGTCCATAACACCCATGACGGTTCGGTTGGTAAGAAACCCATATGGACACGGACTCCAAGCGGCAAGACAAGGAAAGATCAAGACTAGAGTTCGAATCCAACTTGTAACCTACTCGTATTGGTACCTGAGACCTAGCCTATAAAGACTAGGAGGGTCCAATGAGGAGACATGCCACAATAGACACAACAGATCACAACACCCTAGCATACGCCAGATCCAATCTGCGCATCCACCACCATCTCGATGATATTGTAACCTTCAGTTCCTCCATCAATCAAGAACACACAAACAAGAGTAGGGTTTTCCTCCGGGAGCCTGAACCTAGGTAAATCCCGTGTCCCCGTTTTTCTTGTTTATTAGACAACGAAGTCTCCAGCACGCCGCTCTTCCCTAAACCCAAGTCCATAACAATGTCCATTGACGTGATCACCCCACGTCACTAGGTTTAGAGAAGACAACTCTACGGAAGCCTCTGGTCTTGTCGTCTATGACAATTCAGGGTCGTCGTTGCATGCTCAAGCGATCTATCATGATAATGCTGTAAATTTGCTGGTCATAGAGGCGAAAGCGTTGTGCGATGGAGTACATTTGGCGATCAACATGAGACTTCGAAGGGTTATGGTGAAAATCGATTCCTTGGAACGGGTCAAGCCGTGGAAAGAGCTAGACAATACTAGATCTCTTACTATAGTGCTACACTTCTTTGCCGCGGGGCCCACTTCTTTGCCATGAATACATCTTTGTCGTGTGTCTTCGGTGCTTTTTCCGTGTTGATTTTCTTTGCCATGTGCCTTCGTTTGTCGATTGCCGCGTTTATTTCTTTGTCGTGCTCTTTATCTGTAGTCTGTCGTGAACATTTTTTTTGTCGTGTGTTTCTTGTTATACACACGGCAAAAATAATTTTTGCCGTGTTCTGGACATTTTGGCACACGGCAAAGGACGGGGGCGACGACAGCGAACATTTTTTCCGTAGTGCTACTAGTACATGTGAAGAAGTGAAGGAGCTTAGTCGGGGGGTTTTGCTAGCTGAGTAGCTAATGAGGCTGCTCATTTTGGTGCCCAGAGAGCTAGCTTCCCGACTGCGTGCTTTCTTAGAATGGAATTAAAATGGTCGGGTGAATTCAGTTTGGATTCTTTGATATACTATTTTATCAAACGATAAATTTATCTATGTTACTCTCTCTGTCTTAAGATATAATACAAGATTAACCTTTTTTTTGTCTTACCATATAATTTGACTATGATTTTTATTTACAAGTCAAAACAATTTAGACCAAAAAGTAAAAAACATACGAAATAGAAGTATATTACCAGACAGTTTTTTTGCAACTTAAAGAGCTTTATTGATTAATCATCACGGTTACAATACTTAAACATTGCACTTTTTAAGAAGAGAGGGATAAAATTTATCCAAACGGCACATTCTTCTACTAGAGCTAGGTTAGTGACGTCGACAAAGAGTTGTCTTATTCAGCCGCCCTATGTCAGCTCCCACACCAGCTAAAACAACCCCGACGTCCCTGCCACCCAACTTGCCATTTTTCAGGCACCGTCCATTCTAGCCTAGCCTAGGTAGGGGATTAGTGTTTGTCAAATATAATGGTCAATACAGAATTTTGTCAAACCCGGAACGCTCAGACTGGTTCTCAAATCTCAACGCTCAGATGTATATATAGAGCTTGAACAGGACAGGAAGCACAAGCACAAACTGACACCGCCTACAGACACATGGACATGGATCATCAGCATCACATGCACGGTGGCGCCATCTACGCCGGCGGCTACACGAGCGCCACTTCTTCCTCGGACTCGTTTCCATTCGACTTGAGTAGTGGCGAGATGATTGACGCGGTGAAGGTGGAGCCGGCAAGGGAGTGGGCGGCGTCGTTCCCCCATCAAAGCTACACCGGCTGCATGGGCGCCGCTGCCAATCCCTCCTGCTCCTCCTCCTCCTCCTCCTCCTCGTCAGACTCGTTTTCATTCGACCTGAGCAGCGGCGAGATGATCAACGCGGTGGAGGTGGATCCGGCAAGCAGGAGGCGTGCGGCGTCGTACATCGGCGTGCGGACGCGGCCGTGGGGCAGGTTCGCGGCGGAGATACGGGACTCGACACGGGGCGGCGCGCGGGTGTGGCTCGGAACGTTCGGCACCGCCGAGGCCGCGGCCATGGCGTACGACCAGGCGGCGCTGTCTTCCCGGGGCGCGGCCACGGCGCTCAACTTCCCCGTGGAGCGCGTCCAGGACTCTCTCCGAGCCCTCGCGCTCGGCGCCGTCTCCACGCCCAGGGGCACGGGCGGCTCGCCCGTCCTGGCGCTCAAGCGGCGCCACTGCAAGAGGAAGAGGCGCAGCAAGACCGAAATGGCGATGGCGGCCGCGGCTGGGACGACGACGGCGACAAGCAGGCGGAGGAACATGACCGAGCAGAAGCGGTTCGTGGTGGAGCTGGAGGACCTCGGCGCCGACTACCTGGAGGAGCTTCTCACGATCTCCGAGCTACGATCTTGATCATCAATTTTCGAAATAGTTGTCAAGTTTCAGTGGAAATATGAATAGGAGGACAGTGATGGGAGCTGCACGCCGAGAAGAATCGACCTGCAGCTCTTCCAGGCCCACGGAACAAGACACATGCAATTGCCAAAAAAAGGCTTTGCATGCAGGAACTAATTGGCAAAGGACATGCAAGAAATTTAGCTGAATGACCATGCGTTGCTACGAAACAACAACAAATACATGAAATTTCATTCAAATTTTGTTATATTTTATACCATGATTGTTTGCAATCTCATGCTCTCATAACAATCCATGTCTTGTTTCTAAAGAAAAACATTGATGTCTAAGAAATTTTCAGTCTCATGCTCTCATGATTATTGACTGCACGTGTGTTGCCATGACCTCCATGAAAGAGGACCAACACACCATTGGCACCTTGCCGCACAAACTCACCACCTTGGAGTGTCACCCGGATTTTTTTCAGGAACATGCGGCACCTCGCTAGCATCCCCCTGACCTCTATGGAGTCTAGAAACTCCGGCAGACCCTGATCCTACACCGAACAATATATATACTTATTATTTTCAGCACCTATACAAATATGTTTGTATTAATATCAATCGTACTATATTATGGCATCCAACAATCATCTTTTGTTCACTTCTTTGTGGTGTACTACACTTATTGATGATCCACCGATACGATTACCTACCTTATCAGAATCGAGAACTCTCGCTACTATGTTATCAGTGCAGTGTCCCCTTTTACACTCTACATCTTTTATCTTGTGAGCAGCCACCCAAAAATATCCCCTTTCTTGACTAAACATTTTTGTTAGAGTAAATTCCAGATTTTACCTCATAGTTTCATATTTTTGACACCAATTACCCCAACTAACATTTTTTTATCCATGTTACCCCATTTAGAGAAATTTTTGTCAGTTTTTACCCCATTTTAAAAAAAGTCAGAGAGCCCTTTACTAGGTGGATCCCTCTGTCAGATACACATGCTATGGGATATCGTTCGTTTTATCCTATCTGATTTTTTCCACACCCAAATCATCCGATGGCTGATTAGCTTGATTTTCACACAGAGACGTTGGTGTGCGTTCATAATATTTTGATAGAACAGTCGATGATAGGGGATTTGTCAAGGTGATCGCTAGCGATTTCACAACCGGAGCGAGTGACCTGAGACCAAGTGAATTTCTTTTTAAATGTTGGAACGATGCGTTTGGCCAGCTGCTCAACAAGTACAAACTTCCTGGCTCAATTAAAATTTATCCCTTACACAAACGTGCGTACATATTTTTGTGTATTTCTTGTGGGGTGTCAAGATCATTTGACTAGTATATGTGATCATATACCTGCACGGCAATGTACAAATACTATCGTTGATGAAATAAAACTCAACCGAGACACATGGTGTCGTGATTATTTTCACAAGATAGTGGTTATGGACAGATTTTTTTTGGATTCATTGTTTCTTGAGTACAAAAAAAATTGGAGCAAAAATTACCGACAACACACACATGATAAATCACGTGTAAAATTTTAGGCAGGGTAAAAAATGGCAAAACTTCCAATAAATGGGGTAATACGAACGAAAAATTATTAAATGGGGCAATTAGTGTCAAAATTATCAAACTAGGGGGTAAAATCCGGAATTTACTCTTTTTGTTATCTCTATCAGCTACTTGAACAGAGGAATGGATTTAGTTATTCGCAACCCAGCGTGGGTATTTTATCATATCAATCAATCATTCGCTTCCGTTAGTTTTAGCTATATCAGTTGCTGGTAGTACCTATATGGAGCTAGCAATCGATGAACATCAAATTACTATAGAATCAATTAGCTTTACACGGACATGAACTCGGTCGCTGATAGCAGCCTGTGAATTGCATCCAACAGGGATTCAATAGTCCATAGAAGAACAGAGGATGCCGGCATACAGATCTGCGGCGAGAAACTGAGGGGTACCGGATGGATGCGCATGGGACTTCTGCATCGGAAAGGAAACGACGGCGGTAGAATTTTTCAGGTGCACTTACCGTGCTCGAGATGATGCGGCATAGGGCATCGAATCCACGCGCTACAGGATCTGCAGCTAGAGTACCTAGAGATGTAATTTTATACGTATTAAAATTTTATACGTATTAAAATTTTATATGCATAATCGATTCTAGCATATTACCTTTTTTCCAATGCCCTCTTAATATTCTAAACCGTGACCGTGATGTAATTTTTCTCTACCTCTCTCAATGTGTAAAGCATATCCTCCCATCCCCTTCCTCACCACCGACCTCCTCCCATCCCCTTCCCACCAGCCTCCCATCTAGATCGAGGGTCACACCCTGCTCTGCCCCTGTGGCCGACGATGAGGTAGCAGAGGGATCTCTCCTCTTCCCACCTCACCAGACCACCGCTCATCCTCTCCTCCTTCCCTTCCCTTTGTTCGTCCATCTTTCTCCCGGCTGTGGATTTGCAACATGGAGTTTGCCGAGAGGAAGAGTAAGGCGGCTGCAATAGAGCAGAGCCATGGCGATGACGGCTTGCCCCGCCCGACTCCTCGCCGTATAGGTCTCTCTCCTCCTTCACCCGCTGACCCGCTTCCCTCACTCCATTGGAGGTCTCCCGTTGCTACCTCCTGTCTCACGCGGACCAGTTCTGCTCGGGGGGAGGGATTTATAGAGTTTAGGCTGCTCAATATCCGGCCGCCTGAGCTCGCGAGCCTCTTCCCGGTGGCAGTTGCGCTCGCCGGTGCATCAGGACGAAGGGCAGGGGAGGCCGGTGTCCGTCCGCAGGTGGAGGAGGAGGCAGGGCTGCAGGGGGAGGGGATACGGGCGTGACAGCGGGATCCCAACGTCGGGCTCGCTCGCGGGCGGGGGCTGGCAGGAGGGGAAGATGGTGGGCAGCGGTGCTGCGCCGGCGGCGGGGCTCACGAGCGAAGAGGCGGGGGAGTCCGTTGGCAGGAGAGGGGATGGTCTCCGAGCCGGGGTGCGTGGCGAGGAGAGGGGACAGCAGAGGGGCGTTGGCGGGCGTGGTGACCACCGTGAGGCGGATGCCGCGGGACGGCCAGGTCGAGTAGTGGCAGCGCGTGGCCCTGCGCCGGGTAGGGGACGACCAAGACGTGCGGCCTGGACCGCCCGCGGCCAGACATCGTCGCCATGGACGCCAAGAGAGAGGCTCGACATGGCCGGCCGCGGCGAGGGGACGGAGGAGAGACGCACGGCGAGTTGACTATCGGGAGAGTAGGAGTTTTGGGCTTTTTTCCTTGCGGTGGCAGGGCAGTAATTTAACTAAATAGCTAGGGGCAAAACCGGAAAAAAGGTGAACGGAAAAACACAGGTGAAGAACCTACCTGGGAAGAAATTAGTAGATAGATAGATAAGTAGATAGGTACTAGAATCAGACCATGTATCTGTGGCAAAAGGGCATTGGTCGAGTTGAGAACTTGAGATCGGTCATTTGATCAAAGAAGGCTACAAAAAGACACGCTTATTGTCATTTCTGCTAGAGGTTGAGATTCTACATGCTGAAAAGAGCT
The DNA here is from genome assembly GCA_916181665.1 of Avena sativa. NCBI lineage: Eukaryota > Viridiplantae > Streptophyta > Magnoliopsida > Poales > Poaceae > Avena > Avena sativa. The sequence continues at coordinate 6,140,946 of OV702289.1, forward strand.
CGTGAACATGTAAGTGGAAATGTAAATTGAGAAGTAAACTGGCCTTTTTTTAATCCTTATGTTTTTAGAGCAATCTCGGTTCACACGTGAAACAACGGAACCTAGCGTGCGAAATAAAACTCCGAGTTACTCATGTAAACTGTTAGAATCCTTGCTGCCAGATTACATCCAATCTCCTCCCCGTCTACATCTGGCCACCGCTACGACGTCGTAGGGAAGATGGGGTAGGATTCATGTCTCTTCTTTTGTTTGGTTTTGGTATCGCTGATGATGGCATTTTCTCGAATAAAAGTACCCCGTTTGTAATCCCTCTCTCTCAAATAGAAGGAGGATTTTATGGTTTTGGTGTTAATTGTCATGCCTAAAATCCTCGCTTCATCATGTGCAAATGAACATGGAACTGGAATTTTGTAGCACCATAAATTGCTTTAATATATATGATGATAGAAATAGGCGGAGAAAAGGGTGCAGAAGCAAGATTCTTATGCTAACGGTCATTGGTGAATCCGATATGAGACTATAAGGTGAGATCAAAGAACAAATATACAATTTAAACTCCACATAATATAAAACAGTTGTCATTACATAAATATGGTAGAAATAAAGTAAACCAATGTTTTACAAGTTCTGTTGCTCCAGCCTACAATGCGACATCATGATTTCGTAACTAGGTTTATTTTGTGGAGGATTTAACATTTTTGTTGGTGTAATCCTTTCTTGGTATAAAATTCACCTCATAAATTGGTCTTTTAGGGAGTATTACTTGATTGTAAAATAAGTTACCATGTGTTTCTCCAATAGTTTTCCTGTTAAACCTGAGAAATTGTCGATTGAGTAAAAATATAAGAATTATGCAAATAAATGATCTTGTTTACTACCTCTGTTTCAATAAATAAGGTGTCCTCGTTTTCCATGTTTTTTCATTGACCAAGAATAACTCCTAATATATTAAGTATATTTTTAATTAGCATCATTAGAGAGTGCTTTTCAATAGAACTCAACGATAGTAATTATGTACAATATAACCAAGGTATTGTTGCTCAATTGTTTTGGGCAAACTTCGTCTTGTAATGTTTGCGCGCCTTATTCTTAAGAACGGAGGTAGTATACATATTTTTAGCAAGTATTTAGTTAGAGGCTCTTTTCTTTCCTTGCTTCTGGAATTTGAAGCTCTCACCATCATCTATAGCTAGTGCACATATGTTTGGTGAACTTTTGGTCAAATTGGAGGGAAGATTTGGGCCTATGAAAGTCTATTTGGTGAATTCGCCCTGCTAGCAGTTAGCACAGAAAGCAAGCATGTGTGAAAACCCCTGACAGCCAAGAGCATAGAAGCTAATGAAGACCCCCACCCCCGCGCGTATCCGCATCCTTGTCTTTGGATCAGGGGAGAGTTTTTTCTAACTCATTATTGGAGGAGAATGTGTTATCGCTTCACAATATGGGTAGGGAAACTACCTAGATGATTCTAAAATAAATGGTAGTGCCGGTGGAACCTACCAAGATGATGCATATGATACTATTAACTTTGCTGGTCAAACTATATTTGGTTATAGTTTTTTTTGTTTCTTCATCTCAAAAGAGTAGGACCAAGACGAAGAAGGGCAGATTTTTTTTCTCTGACTAAGAACACTGATCAATGTCTCAGAATAACCACTTGGATTGCATATTAGATATGCAAAAAATGTTAAATTGTCAAACATCATATGGTTTATGTGATACAAAATTGATACCATCAATTTTTTAATTTAAAATACATGTCTTCATCATTTTGGATTTATAGTTACAAAGAGAACTAGAAATTCGTGTTTTTTGTTATGAACTAGCACAGTGGCCCTCGCAAATGCAAGGGCATGATCTGTAGTGTGTTGAAAGTGACCGAGTAACTAATTTATGATTTTGTGAATATTCAAATTATTTGGTAGGAAGTAAAAAACATTCTATATATGGTTAATGTAAACATAGTGCAAAATAAAACATCATATCTTCGTGCACCATTTGTTAACCATCATTAAATTCTAGGCATTATGACAATTCCATTTTGAAAACACCATGCGTGTAATCCTTTATGATGTTTGTGAGATTTATCATTCAGACCAGGATCATCGGTGTTTTATTTTGAAAACATAAGTGTATGTTTTTGGTCCCATCATAGTAAAATGTGAAAGTTTGTGATCCATGTATACCAGTATTAATTTTTCTTAGTCATATCAATGTTTTCCCTTGTGAAAGCACATGCCAATTAGCTGCCCACTGTGTCTATGCATCTAAATGTCTCTATCTCTACTACCCCTATATGTGTATGTCCTTCCATCAATGCAATTTTTTACCGAGTAAGAGGAAATGCGGTGTTGCATATTAGAACTCAATAATAGCCGACTTCACTCATTGTGCTCAATGAAAGTAATGCAATAACCTTCAATAAATAATATTTAAATTATACCTTTGTAATGCAATAACTTTGTCACACGGAAATAACTGACCATATGGATCTGTACGTGACTACAAAAATCTTTGTTATACCCTTGCCGATTTAACTTATGTATTCCAGCAAATAATCCCTATTAAATTCTTGCCCATTTTTTCTGAGGGATAAATCTCCTTATAGCCAGCCGGCCAGCCGGAAGTCCACGTACAGGAGTTTCCTTTCAAATGGCGAATTTCTGGACTGATCTTTGGCTAAATGGTTTGGCCCCTCGCGAGGTCGCTCCGGATCTTTATGCAATATCTGTGCGAAAAATAGATCAGTCAAAGAGGCCCTTTGTAACATGAAATGGATGCAGGATCTTCGTTTCAGCCTTACCGCAGACTTTCTACCACAACTCCCCAAGTTAACTGAATTACTGGACCATGTGCATTTATCGGAAGAAGAGGACAAGATCACTTGGCGCTTTGGCAAGCAGGAAGTATACTCGGCCAGCTCGGCATACCAGCTGCAGTTCTTGGGAGCTATTAGCACGGACTATATTAGGACTGTGTGGAAAGGCTGGGCACCTGCGAGGTGCAAATTCTTTATTTGGAAACTCATGATTGATAAGATACCGATAACAGATAAACTTCTTCTTAAACAGTGGGAGAACAATTATTTTTGCCTCCTATGCTTAAGGAACCCGGAGACACCATTTCATCTTTTCTCCGAATGCCACTACTTTAGTCAAATATGGGAACAAATGGGGAACTACCTTGGGCTACATCAATTAAGTCCACAAGCGTGATAATCAAGTGAGCAGTCCATACAAGGCTGGTACAGGAGCCTGTTCAATGGACAGTCGAAGGATACAAGGAAATCAACATTTTCTGCAGCAAACCTAATTTGTTGGGAGATCTAGAAGGAGAGGAATAGAAGAATTTTTCAAAGAGAAGAAATGAATTAATCTGGCCTTTTAGCTAGAATTAGAGAAGAGGAGATTGCCTGGAGGATGGCTGGGGCACCTCTACCTCTAGTTCTCCGGGATGGTGGTGCACCTTTTGACCCCGGTTGAATGCTCCTTGTATTTTTTTGCAGAATTGGCATCATTTCGCCAATTCTTTTTTATGTAAACTTTTTTCCCTAACGCGATGAATATAACAGTTCTCCTGCTGTTATTTAAAAAAAAGGAGTTTCCTTTCAAACTCGGAAGTCCATGTACGGGAGCTTTTTCTTAATTTACGTGTCAGATATACTCATGTGTGCACGTTTACCGTTTTACATAACACTTTTTATTTTTTAATCTGAGTAGTTAAAATGCAGATCAACGTAGTATACTTTTTAAGCATTTGTGGATCAACCTGGTGCCTCGAAAAACACCCTTATATTACTTTTAGTATATAATATAATAGATTGCTCCGTTGTCTTCGTTGAGTGATACATCTTAGAACGACCATTAATTTGGCTTGCATATAAAATAGGCGGACATCTTCTATTGTACAAAATTGTGTGGATTATGTGATGTAAAATTGATACCAGCCAAATTATATTTAAAACATTTCTTCATCGTTGTAGTTTTGTTGTTATGAAGAGAACTAGAACTTTATTTTTTTTGCTCTTAATCGTTTGTCGTATTTGTTTCTATGTATGTAAATAAACACGGAACTGCAATTTTGATACATGTTTCGCTAGCAATCAGGTTAGAAAACCACAAGCATATGCATTTCCCTTTGGTCATGTAATATGCATCCTGGTGGCCTAGATCATACAAGTCAAATAAGGCGATGTTCACCTATGGCGGTGGATGATTTATTTTTGTACTCATTATACAACTCACCGGCTTGTTCTTTATCGGAGGATCATGTCAACTTGCTTCTAAACAATCTGGTGTGAGAAAACCTACATAGCTAGGCGATTCATATTGTTAAATTTGTTGGTCAAACGATTATTGGTTCTGAATTATTTTGTTCATCTTTTTTTCTTCGAGAAATCATTCTTCCTCTCAAAAGACCACGACCAAGACGAAGAATGAGATGTTTCTTCTCTCTCCGTGACTAAGAATGTTGAGCTTTGACTATATGTAGATAGCGAATTCAACGCGCAAGAGAACAAGGAAAGTCAATATATGGACAAGCTGAACTTTTCTTATTCGTCAAGAGGAACTCCAACATAGATGCCTTTTCAATTGGAGAAACATCTGACAGCATCTGCTGCACATGAACATATAGATGCAGCAATTAAAGCAGCTAGAGCCTCAGACATAGAAGTGACTAAAGAACGTTCTCTAGTCCCTGATTCCGTTTTTACACTGACAAACTCAAGGCTATTCTAGGAAGTAGTAGTTGACTGGAATATCACAGGCATTAAATAAAGAGCAGCCTTGGTTCGCTGTATCTAGAAAGTGGAACTTGGGAAAGTGTTAGGAAACGGGCGTGTGTTGCTGCTGCAGATAACATTTGTCCAAATGAACCTAGGATTTATTCTATTTTCTCCAGGTTCATTTTGGCTGCCAGTTGTACCGATGACTGCACTTGATTTGGACCGGAGCGGCGTGCAACGTCAGAGAGAAAAGTAGGGAAGGCGGCGGCTGCCTGCTAGATGCCGCTAGGTGTTCACGTCGTCCCCGAGCCGTCTCCGAAGCTTCACCTCGACAATGACCGTAGATGTTTATTGTTTCCTTTATGAGAAGCTCTTAGTTTAAGATGTGCTAGTGGTTGATCATAGCTAGCTATAGTGACCCCAATAATGGTAGTGCTATGTTCTTTCATTATAAATTTCTCGTGCGATTAGCAAAACCATGCATATAAAATAAACCATGAAAGACAGATCAATCGAGCCACATACGACGAGCACCATCGATCAATGATTCAATAGGAAAAGATGTACTATACTACTGATAGAAATATAAACCCTGAAAGCATGCAATCCCGACTACCCGTCAGTTATCACCATGATGGTCGGATATCCCAGGTAGATTGTTTGAACCTATAAGGAATCCTACACAAAGAGATTTGATGCCTATGCCTCCAAGCTTGATTGGTTTGTAAACACCCGTTGGGCAAGCATACGGTTCTCTCCATTCGCTTCACCGACCGACCTTATAGTAGAATTTTTTTTTGACCTTTGTCGATAGGGCCGCGCACTCATTTCGGCATATAAGTTGACAATATCATGTGGTCGGTTAACAAGGAGCGGACAAGAGGTGGTGCGCACCCCAGGCCTACATCTACCGAACTTGCTATCAATTTTCCATATAGATGCAACCATCGCCACTCTGACGGATTTGAATACAAACAATCAACACTAGTAAAAACGATAATTAATCAATTTTACTGCGAAAAAGCTTGATCGATTTATCACTTCAAATTAGCCAAACAACTCAATTTGGTCAAACATGTATAAATGGTACTGTTGAATCAGTCTTGCAAGATACTTTTAGTTTATATATGCTTTTATTCTAATTTTGTAGATTTATCGTAACTGAAAATCATACTCAAATTATTTGCTTAAAACCAAAAAAACGTTAAGCATGCAATACATTCTAGGACAAAATAGGGTAGCATAGATAAATTTAGGATTTAATAAAATAAATATATCAGATAATAATGAATTCAGTTGAGCATTTTAATTCCTTTTTAGGAAGCATCGTCGGGGAGCTAGGGTTAGTGACGTCCACAAGGGTTGTCTTATTCAGCCGCCCTACGTTAGCCCCCACACTTCCACACCAGCTAAAACGACTCCGATCGATGTCCCTGCCCCAACTACCTGCCATTTTTTCTAGAGCTGTAGAGGCACCGGCCGTTCTAGCATATGTAGGGATCAGAATTTTGTCAAATAGTCAACACAGAATTTTGTCAAATCTCAGTCCCTATATTAACCCCACACGCTTCTCAAATCTCAACGCTCAGCTCTGTTGTAAGCTTGGTCAGGACAGGAAGCACCAACTGACACTGCCATCTCCACCCCCGGCCCCTAAACACACAGACATGGACGTGGATCATCAGCATCATAGCCACGGCGGCGACCTGTACTACACCGGCGGCTACACGAGCGCCGCTACCCATCCCTCCTGCTCCTGGTCTTCGTCGGACTCATTTCCACTCGACTTGAGCACTGGCGAGATGATCGACGCGGTGGAGGCAACAAGGGGACGGGCGGCGCCGTTTCAGCATCAAAGCTACACCGGCTGCATGGGCGCCACCAATCCCTCCTGCTCCTCCCCCACCTCGTCAGACTCATTTTCATTCGACTTGAGCAGCGGCGAGATGATCGACGCGGTAGAGGTGGAGCCGGCAAGCAGGAGGCGGGCGGCGTCGTACATCGGCGTGCGGACGCGGCCGTGGGGCCGGTTCGCGGCGGAGATCCGGGACTCGACGCGTGGCGGCGCGCGCGTGTGGCTGGGAACCTTCGGCACCGCCGAGGCCGCCGCGATGGCATACGACCAGGCCGCTCTCTCGTCGCGTGGCGCGGCCACGGCGCTCAACTTCCCCGTGGAGCGCGTCCAGGAGTCTCTCCGCGCGCTCGCGCTCGGCGTCGTCTCCACGCCGAGGGGCACGGGCGGCTCGCCCGTCCTGGCACTCAAGCGGCGCCACTGCAAGAGGAAGAGGCGCAACAAGACCGAGATGGCGATGGCGGCCGCGGCTGGCGCGACGGCGAAAAGCAGGCGGAGGAACATGACCGAGCAGAATCGGTTCGTGGTGGAGCTGGAGGACCTCGGCGCCGACTACCTTGAGGAGCTTCTCAGGATCTCCGACGACACGTTTCAGTTTGAAGCACCAGCTGCTGAGTTTGTGCAGTGCGGTGGATTACAGTATGGTGAACTGTATATGTAGCATACTGTATGTAAAGTGTTAACGCTTGAGTTTCATTTATTTGAATTAAATGTGTCACGGAGACATCTTGAATGGTACGCAGACATTGCAACGCCTGACAAAATCACCAATTTTCCAAAATACAGTATATAGTCAAATAAATAGGCTCTCTATCGAATTATCACATCCCTACTCATGACAAAGGATATTAGGTCGAGTTGAGTTCAAAGGTCTCGTCAAAGAAAGCAAAAGCTTATCATTGGCAGCGGTGGCATGCCATTGACAAGGTCTGGAGGTTGAATATGAAGGGTTTCTCAAAAATATGAAGGGTTTCATGTCACCCTTTTGAGTTCGTCTCAGACAAGACAAGGATCGAGTGACTCTTATGTGTGTTCACTCTTGCTGATTCAATGTCATGTCACCCTTTTGGGTTCGGCATTTCACATGCTTCTGGCTCGAGCTCCCCTTCGGGTCCTCTCCCCAAATCAATTTTGCAATAGTATTCACTTTAAACTACCTTAAGGAAGAGGCAAGGTATATCATTCATTAAACCGATGACTTGATTTAACATATCATGATCATAGTATTAGGGCCGTGATGAGTCAGATATCGATAAGCCGGCACTGTCCTTCAAGGGATCGACACTACACCGGAAGAGATGGTGCCACAACTTTCTTGGTTCCCTTGCTCACCCTTATCCATGTTGGAGATATGCCCTAGAGGCAATAATAAATGTAGTTATTATTATATCTTTGTGTTTATGATAAATGTTTACATTCATGCTATAATAGTATTAACAAGGAAACATTAATACTTGTGTGATTTGTAAACTTAAATTAAAGTCCCTAGTATAGCCTCTATACATCACTAGCTTGTTGGTTAATAAATGATTGTGGTTTCCCTATCATGAACATTGAGATGTTATTAACAACAAGATCATGTCATTAGGAGAATGATATGGTGGACATACTCCTATAGATAAGCGTAGCATAAAGATTAAGTCATTTTAATAGTTCAATTGCTATATGCTTTCTGATACATAGTAACCTAATTCCTTCGACCATGAGATCATGCATATCACCTTTACCGGATGGATGCTTTGATGACATCAAACACCACACCGTAACTGGGTGGCTATAAAGGTGGCATTGAGTGTTCGGAAAGTATTGGTTCAGACACATGGATCAAGAGTGGGATTTGTCCATCCATATGACGGATAGATATACTCTGGGCCCTCTCGGTGAAATGTCATCCAATTAGCTTGCAAGCATGTGACTGGCTCACAAGGGATCACATATCACGGGAACGAGAAAAGAGTACTTATCAGTAACGAGGTTGAACTAGGTATGCAGAGATACCGACGATCATAACCTCGGATAAGTAAACTATCGTGAGACAAAGGGAAATTGGTATCGTATGTAAGTGGTTCATTCGATCGCAAAGTAATCGTAGAAATATGTGGGAGCCATATGAATTTCCAGATTCCTCTATTGGTTATTGATCGGAGAAGTGTCTTGATCATGTCCGCATAATTCACGAACCGTAGGGAGACACACTTAAGGATTCGACGTTGTTTGAGTAGTTATGGAATGATGAGAAAGAGACCGAATGTTGTTCGGAGTTTCGGATGGGATCCGGGATATCACGAGGAGATCCAGAATGGTCCGGAGAATAAGATTCATATAAGGAAAGTCCCGTTTCGGAGTTGGGGAATGGTTCCGGTGTTTTCATCGGGAATGTTCTAGAAGGTTCCGGAATGTCCGACACTCCGGGGGGGAAGGGTACATGAATGTGTTATATCAAGTTGGTATGATTGCATCATGTACTAAGTGTCATCGCTGAACAAAATAGAGGGATTAATCAAATCCTTGTTTGAAAAGTCAAACGCCAAGTTTGAAAGTCAAACGGCAATTTTGGGAAGTGGAGGGGAGGGGGAATCCGAGTTGGGGAGGAGTCCCTCCTCCTCCACCGCCGGCCCACCTTGGGTCCGAGTTGGGGAGGGACTCCCCTCCCCTGGCGCGCCTCCCTCCACCCATAAAAGGAGGGGCAGGGCTCCCCTCCTTGACACACAACTCCTACTCCTCCAACCCTAGCCCCAAGCCGCCGCCGCCTCCATAGCCGCCGTCCCTAGGGCAAACCCTAGTCGCCGCCTAGCTAAAACCCTAGCCGCCGGCTTGCCCACTCCTTGGTGTGTCTAAACCCTAGAACACCGAGGACTCTCTCATACTCCACCATACTCGCTCCGGCTTAAGGCGAAGCCCTGCGAGATCTCCCCTCTACTTCCGGTACCACGCTGTTGTGCTGCCGGAATCGCGAGGAGAGTGCTACAACCTCCGCTGCCTGCTGGAACAAGGGAGAGGAAGGTCTTCTCGAGTACCGAACGTGTGACCGACTGCGGGAGCGCTGCCGGAACACAGCGCCGGAAGGATCGTCTACGCGATCTTGAGATCGGAAAGAGTACGACTACATCACCCACGAGAATCCGCTCTCGTTAAACGCTTTGGAATCTTCGAGGGTGAGTTATTCCATCGACTCGTTGCTACAATCTAGTAGATAGATCTTGGCTTGTTTGTTTGTATGCGATAGAAATTTTTTGTTTTCCATGCTACGAAACCCTACAATCCATGCTTTTATGGATAATGTTGCTATGTCAACTTATGATAAAGAGAAGTTTTAGCGATTTTGGAATCCTTGAAGAGATGGCGCCACTACTTTCTTGGTTTCCAATTCTTGATCAAAACTGACCTTAAATACAATATCAAAGAAAGCAAAATCTTGTTTCAAAAAAAATATGAAGGGTTTCTCAAAAATTTAGACGTAATTTTATTTTTTGTTGAGATGTATTGTATTGTTCGGTGTTTGTTTTAATGTCAGGGTTCTATTCGCAAAAAAAAACTTACATGGAAATTAAGAAGAGTTCATAGCAATTCTGGTAGATCCTGTATAACTAGAAAAGGGTAAAAAAGGTCATTTTATAGTTTGGGGGTTGGGGAGGGGGATGTAAATCTCAGATACCAGACAAATCATTTATTTTAGATAAACCTAGAAAAGGACTTTGGTGTTTTTTGGGTATACAAAAGACCCAGGAAAATTGTGTGGCATGAAAGTTTCAACTCAATACCACACCCCACAACCCAGTCGCAATTCTCCGCTCTCGACCGTGCTCTACCCCAAGTTGACGCTATCACCTTCCCCTTTCACTGCCCATTTTGCCGCCGAATTCAGGTAGCCTCAAGCTGGATCCACCTATCCGCCATTCCCAAGTAGGGATGTAATCTCAGATATCGTAAAACAGACAAACCATTTATTTTAGGTAAACCTAGAAAAGGACTCTGGTGTTTTTGGCTATACAAAACTCAGGAAAATTGTGTGACGTGAAAGTTTCAACTCAATACCACACCCCACAACCCAGCCACCATTCTCTGCTCTCTCCCGTGCTCTACCCCAAGCTGACGCTGTCACCTTCCCCTCCCACTTCAATGTGTGCTCGCCCGTTTTGCCGCCAAATTTAGGTGGCCCCAAGCTGGATCCACCTATCCGCCGCAAAAAAATCCTACATGGAAATTAGGAAGAGTTCATATCAATTCTGGTAGATCATGTATAACTAGAATGCATTATCGACTCCTCGAGAGTTGGAACGAGGCCCGCGTGACTCGATCCTACCTGTGCCTAGGGACCAGGCTCCTCACTCTGCAATGAGAGCGGATTTACCACACGTATGTTGGGTCCCAGCATCTTCTGTGCCCCCACGATTGTTGGAGATTCGTGCGGAGTCCACGAAGTCAACAACCGACATTTGCACTTAAGCCCCCTATAAAGTTGGAAACAATCCGAGCTCCGCCTGGTAGTGGAACTTGTATGTTCCTTGACTAGATCTGCTGAAATTTGTATGTATCTTCAAAATTTTGTTATTTTGGTTATTTTTCCTAATTTTTCTACTGTTAATTTGGTTGTTTTTCTATTTGTTCTATAGTTGCTATTGAATCATGTATGTGTCTACAAGATTTAAAGAAGTTTCAGTTCTCTAATCAATCTCGTATGAATCTAGACTAAGGTGGAAGCGTCTTCCTGTAAAATAGTTTGCAAGAATCTCCAACAAATCAATGGTAATAATGATATCCGGGGCCCAACATACATGTGGTGTTGAATTTCCGCCCGTGCAATGTCGCGACGTCTTCTCACTTGTGCACGGAGGTGTTTCCCTACTATTGGGCAATCCGGAAGGTCTTCGCTTGGTGGCACCTCATTGCATTCCACCGCCACACGCACTCCTGCTAAGCCCCCTCCAGCACGTCGGTTCTGAAGAGTTTCGCAGCATAGTAAATCAAAAAAATTCTAAGAATGCGAACGGGAAAGCCAAGATCTATTCTAAGAGATGCAAACAACGAGGGGGGATAGATGAGATCTTCATACCCTTGAAGATTCGCACAGCAGAACGTTCGACGGAACGTGGGTGATGTAGTCGTACTCGCTTCTCCTCCTCGCGATCCGATCCGATCTAGCACCACAAGTGGCGATGCCTCCGAGAGATGCACACGTGCGGCATCTCGACGTCTCCTCCTTCCTCGGTCCAGCAAGTGGGGTGGAGAGATGGATTGGATCTACAACGTGACGACGCGGTGCAAGCGATGGAGAGTTTCTGCGGCAGGGCTTCGCCTACGCGCAGTCGGGAGGGAGAGAGAGGAGGGGCAGCAAGGCGTCTAGGGTTGAGGAGGAGGTGTGTAGGGAGGGTGCGCCCCCAGCCCACTTTATATAGAGGGGTGGGCTCCATCCCTAGCCCCTCCCCCAAGCCCTAGGCCGGCGGCCAAGGAGGGAGGAGTGGGGGGCAAGTTTCCCCCCTCCCTTCTAGAAGCTCCCCTAGGGTTGGCCCTAGGTTTGGCCGGCTGGGCCCTATGGGGCCTTGTGCCCCTGGCCCAATGCGGCCAGGGCACTCCCTCATAGTCCCATGCCCCCTCCCGGCAAGTGGGTCCACGTTGGTCCCATTCCGGAAGGTTCTAGAAGCTTTCGGTACAATACCGATTAATCCGGAACAATTCCGAACTCCAAAAACTGCATTGCCTTATATGAATCTTATTCTCCGGACCATTCCGGAACCTCTCGTGATGTCCCGGATCCCATCCGAGACTCCGAACAAAAACTCATAAACCAATTATCCAATCTATCCTAGCGTCGAGACACGTTAAGTGTGTGACCCTTCGGGTTCGAGAATATGCAGACATGATCTTATATCAATAATCAATAGCGGGGTCTGGAAACCCATATTGACTCCCACACATTCATCGATGATCATATCGGATGAACCACGATGCCATGATTCATTCAATCCCATATATATTCCCTTCGTCTCGCGATATTTTACCTGCCCGAGGTTTGATCATCGGTACCGTCATACCTAGTTCAATCTCGTTCACAGCAAGTACTTTACTCGTTCCGTAATCTGATATCACTTTGTGATTAACTCCTTAACCACATGCTTGCAAGCGGTGTTGATATCGATTACCGAGTGGGCCGGAAGTATATCTCTCTGACTTGGGAGGGACAAATCCCATCTCGATACATACAACCCAACATGTACTTTCCGATCACCTGAGAGACACCTTTATGATCACCCTCTCATAGGATGACGTTTGATGACCTCAAAGCTTTCATCCGATGCCAGGGAGTTGCATTATCTCATGGTCTAAGGAATACAATATTTGACATAGGAAAAGCTTCGCAAAGATGAACACGATGACACGATCTAATTACTCCGCTTAGTTTGGGTCTGTCCATCATATCATTCTCCCAATGATATGATCTCATTATTAATCGACAACTCATGTCTATGGTTAGGAAACCTTAACCATCATTAATCAATAAGCTAGTCCATAGAGGCGTACTAGGGACACGGTGTTGTTCACAAACCACACAAGTATTAAAGTTTCCGCTTAATACAATTCTAGCATGGAATATAAACTTTATCATGAACAAGAATTATAATAATAACATCTTTATTATTGCCTCTAGGGCATAATTCCAACAGTCTCCCTCTTGCACTAGAGTCAATAATCTAGTTTACATCTGGCAACAATCTAACACCCATGGCACTAAGGTGCTGATCATGTTTTGCACGTGGAAGAGGTTTAGTCAATGGATCTGTGACATTCAGATCTGTATGTACTTTGCTAATCTTCAGATCTCCGTCTGCTATATAATCTCGGATTATATGAAACTTGCGGTTGATATGCTTGGTCTTTGGATGATATCTTGGTTCCTTAGCCAGTGCTATGGCGCCAGTGTTGTCACACAATATATCCAGTGGGTCCAAGGCGCTTGGAACCACACCAAGCTCAGTGATGAAGTTCCTGATCCAAACTCCTTCACTTGACGCTTCTGCAGCAGCCATGTATTCCGCTTCTACTGTAGATCCCGCGATCACGCTTTGCTTGCAGCTTCTCCAGCTCACAGCTCCTCCATTCAAAATATAAACGTCTCCTGTCTGAGATTTAGAATCATCTTTGTCGGTGTCGAAACTAGCATCGACGTAACCCTTTACGACGAGTTGTTCATCACCTCCATAGACTAAGAACATTTCTTTAGTCCTATTCAAGTACTTTAGGATGTTCTTCACGGCTGTCCAGTGTTCCACTCCTGGATCACTTTGATATCTGCTCGTCAAACTAAGAGCATTGGACACATCCGGTCTAGTACACAGCATGGCATACATGATAGAACCTATGGCCGAGGCATATGGCACTTTGCTCATAGCTTCTCTATCATTTACCGTAGCTGGACACTGAGCCTTGCTCAATATCTTACCTAACAACATAGGCACTGAACCTTTCTTTGCCTTATCCATTCTGAACCTTTTCAGAACTTTGTCTAGGTTTGTACTTTGGCTTAAAGCTATCAGGCGTCTTTGTCTATCTCTATAGATTTTGATGCCCAATATATAAGCAGCTTCCCCTAGGTCTTTCATTGAAAAACATTTGTTCAAATAACTCTTCACATCGTTAAGCATGTTAATGTCATTTCCGATAATCAATATGTCATCCACATATAGTACCAGAAATGTCACTGAGCTCCAACTCTCTTTCTTGTAGATACAAGCTTCGTAGCTATTTGGAACAAATCCAAAGCTCTTGATCACTTGATCAAAACGAAGGTTCCAACTCCGAGATGCTTGCTTCAGTCCATAAATGGAACGCTGAAGTTTGCATACTTTATCAGCATCCTTAGGATCGACAAAACCTTCGGGTTGCATCATATACAACTCTTCATCAATGTTGCCATTGAGGAATGCAGTCTTGACATCCATCTGCCATATTTCATAATCATGAAACGCAGCAATTGCTAATAAAATCCGAATGAACTTAAACATCGCTACGGGAGAGAAGGTCTCATCGTAGTCAACACCTTGAACTTGTCGAAAACCTTTCGCGACAAGTCGTGCTTTATAGACGGTAACGTTACCATCCCCGTCCGTTTTCTTCTTGAAAATCCATTTGCACTCAACGGCCTTTGGGTCGCTAGGAGGGTCCACCAAAGTCCATACTTGATTTTCGCTCATGGATCCCAATTCGGATTTCATGGCCTCTAGCCATTTCTCAGAGTCTGGGCTCATCATCGCTTCCTCATAGTTCGCAAGTTCACTGTCGTCTACTAACAAGACAGTTAAGACAGGGTTGCCGTACCACTCAGGAGGGGCACGCGACCTTGTCGACCTGCGATGTTCAGTAGTAGCATCGTTCGAAGCTTCATGATCCTTGTCATTAGCTTCCTCTATTATTGGTGCAGGCGGTACTAGAACAATTTCAGGTGCTGCGCTACTCTCCAACTCAAGAGAAGGTTCAAAAACCTCGTCTAGCTCTACTTTCCTCCCACTCACTTCTTTCAAGAGAAACTCCTTCTCAAGAAAGGATCCGTTCTTTGCGACAAACACTTTGCCTTCGGTTTTGTGATAGAAGGTATACCCAATAGTTTCCTTAGGGTATCCTATGAAGACGCATTTCTCCGCTTTGTGTTCGAGCTTGTACGGCATCAACTTCTTGACGTAAGCTTCGCATCCCCAAACTTTAAGAAACGACAACTTAGGTTTAGAACCAAACCACAGTTCATACGGTGTCGTCTCAACGGATTTAGATGGTGCCCTATTTAAAGTGAATGCAGCGGTTTCTAATGCATAACCCCAAAATGATAACGGCAAATCAGTAAGAGACATCATTGATCGGACCATATCTAATAGAGTTCGATTCCGGCGTTCAGACACACCATTGCGCTGTGGTGTTCCAGGTGGCGTGAGTTGCGAAACGATTCCGCTTGCTTTAATATGCGTGAGAAAATCATAACTCAAATATTCACCTCCATGACCGGATCGTAGAAACTTAATTTTTCTGTTACGATGGTTCTCCACTTTATTCTGAAATTCCTTGAACTTTTCAAATGTTTCAGGTTTATGTTTCATCAAATAGATATACCCATATCTACTTAAGTCATCGGTAAAAGTGAGAAAGTAGCGATATCCACCGTGCGTCAAAACACTCATCGGTCCACATACATCGGTATGTATGATTTCCAACAAGTCCGTTGCTCGCTCCATTATTCCGGAGAACGGGGTTTTGATAATATTGCCCATGAGGCATGGTTCGCATGTGTCAAATGATTCAAAATCAAGAGACTCCAAAAGTCCATCAGAATGGAGTTTCTTCATGCGCTTTACACCAATATGACCTAGACGACAGTGCCACAAATAAGTAGTATTATCACTATCTACTTTGCATCTCTTAGCCTCAATGTTATGGATGTGTGTTTCATCCCTTTCGAGATTCAGAAGAAACAAACCATTCACAGCAGGTGCATGACCATAAAAGATGTTACTCATATAAATAGAACAACCATTATTCTTAGATTTAAATGAATAATCGTCTTGCAATAAACACGATCCAGATATGATGTTCATGCTCAACGCAGGCACATAATAACACTTAATGAGGTTTAAAACTAATCCCAAAGGTAAAACTAAGGAGAGCGTGCCGACGGCCATCACATCAACTCTTGATCCGTTGCCAACGCGCATCGTCACCTCATCCCTCGCAAGCCGTCATCTATTCCTTAGCTCCTATTTCGAGTTACAAATATTAGCAACTGAACCAGTATCAAATACCCAGGCACTACAACGAGGGCTAGTAAGGAAAACATCAATAACATGTATATCAAATATACCTTTGATGGTGCCAGCCTTCTTGTCCGCTAAGTACTTCGGACAGTTGCGCTTCCAGTGACCCTTGTCCTTGCAATAGAAGCACTCAGTGTCCGGCTTAGGTCCAGACTTGAGCTTCTTCTCAGCAGGGGCAACGCGCTTGCCGCCGCCTTTCTTGAAGGGCTTATTTGCACCCTTACCTTTCTTAAAGCTGGGGGGCTTGTTGACCATCAACACATGATTATCCTTTTTGATGTCCACCTCCGCAGCCTTCAGCTTAGCGAAGAGCTCGGTGATCGTATCAGTGGAACCAATCTGATTATGAGTAACTACAAAACTTTTGTAGCTAGGAGGGAGTGATTGCAGAACCCTATCAATCTTGAGCTCCTCTGGAATCTTGTAGTCCAGTTGCTTAAGGCGTTGAGTGTAGCCTGACATCTTAATGGCGTGCTCACTAACGGAACTCCCTTCCTCCATCTTGCAGTTAAAGAATTTCTCAGAGATCTCATATCTCTCAAAACGGGCCTGAGTCTGGAACATAGTTTTCAGTTCCTCAAGGATCTCATAGGGCCCGGGGTAATCTTCAAAACGATTTTGAAGGTCCGATTCCATAGCAAACAACATGGTGCTCTTAATCACACCATAATCATCTTTGCGCGACTGATAAGCAGCTTTCTCATCAGCCGGCGCATCTACAGCAGGGGCGTCACCTAGTGCATCTTCAAGGACATAGTCCTTTTGTCCGCCAGCGAGAATGATTCTCAGATTGCGGAACCAGTTGGTGAAGTTAGACCCATTGTTTCTAAGCTTTTCTTTCTCAGCAAAAACGTTGAAGTTGAAGTTGGAGTTAGCCATTTGATCTACAATATTTGCAAGTACAAATTAGACTATGTTCATGATAACTAGTTCAACTTTAATCCAATTACTAGATGAACTCCCACTAAATTCAACATCCCTCAAGTTGTTTAGTGAACATGATACAAATTCACCACACCTAATCCGATCTTCACGAGAAGAGATGTGGTTTCAATGGTGGACAACAAAGTGTCGATCATATCATTCATATGACTCATGCTTAACCTTTCGGTTCTTGTGTTCCGAGGCCATGTCTGTACATGCTAGGCTCGTCAAGTCAAACCCAAGTATTTCCGCGTGTGCAAAACTGGCTTGCACCCGTTGTATGTGAACATAGAGTTTATAGCACCCGATCATCACGTGATACTTGAACACGACGAACTTTCGCAACGGTGCATACATGGGGAGAACATAGTTTTTATCTTGATCTTTAAGTGAGGAGTCATCTTATAATGCTACAGTCGCGATCTAAGCATAATAAGATACATAAAAGGATAAACATCACATGCATATAACTTTATGTGACATGGTATAGCCAATCTTCGTGCAATGATCTCCATCTTGTGCGTGCCGGCATGATCTCCATCACTCCACCATGATTGCCTCCACCACGAATAGCAACTACAACTATTGCTAACTACTTAGTGATAAAGTGAAACTATTACATGGCGTATAAGAAGTTGACACACATGTCATACACAATTATAAAGACAACCATATGGATCCTGCCGGTTGTGTACTCATCGACATGCAAGTCGTAAAACATTACAAAACATGATCATTGCATACAACATACACATCACATCTTGGGCCATACCATATCACAGAAAACACTCCCTGCAAAAACAAGTTAGACGCCTCTACTTTGTTGTTGCATGTTTTACGTGGCTTATGGGAGTAGCAAGCTAAGAACGATTCTTACCTACGGAAAGCCACAACGGTGATATTACGGTTGCCAAACTCCGGTGTAAATCCCATGACAACTATAGTGAGAGAAACAGGCATCCACCAGCCGCATGTGTGGAACAAGCCACATGTCAAGTGCGGAGCCGGTCTCGCGAACGACGTCGCGTAAAGTTGGCCTGGACCACTTCAATCTCACTATCCCGCGTCATAATAAGTACACAAACAAGAGGCTTGCAACAGAAAACATCAACACCCGCAACAACCATGTTGCGTTCTACTCGTGAAACACATCTACGCATAGATCTAGCTCTGATACCACTGAAGAGTTTTGCAGCATAGTAAATCAAAAAAATTCTACGGATGCGAACGGGAAAGCCAAGATCTAATCTAGGAGATGCAAACAACGAGGGGGGATAGATGAGATCTTCATTCCCTTGAAGATTCGCACAGCAGAACGTTCGACGGAACATGGGTGATGTAGTCGTACTCGCTTCTCCTCCTCGCGATCCGATCCGATCTAGCACCACAAGTGGCGATGCCTCCGAGAGATGCACACGTGCGGCACCTCGACGTTTGCTCCTTCCTCGGTCCAGCAAGTGGGGTGGAGAGATGGATTGGATCTACAACGCGACGGCGTGGTGCAAGCGGTGGAGAGTTTCTGCGGCAGGGCTTCGCCTACGCGCAGTTGGGAGGGAGAGAGAGGAGGGGCAGCAAGGCGGCTAGGGTTGAGGAGGAGGTGTGTAGGGAGGGTGCGCCCCAGCTCTCTTTATATAGAGGGGTGGGCGCCAGCCCTAGCCCCTCCCCCAAGCCCTAGGCCGGCGGCCAAGGAGGAAGGAGTGGGGGGCAAGTTTCCCCCCTCCCTTCTAGAAGCTCCCCTAGGGTTTGCCCTAGGTTTGGCCGGCTGGGCCCTATGGGGCCTTGTGCCCCTGGCCCAATGCGGCCAGGGCACTCCCTCATAGGCCCATGCCCCCTCCCGGCAAGTGGGGTCGCGTTGGTCCCACTCCGGAAGGTTCTAGAAGCTTCCAGTACAATACCGATTAATCCGGAACAATTCTGAACTCCAAAAACTGCATTGCCTTATATGAATCTTATTATCCGGACCATTCCGGAACCTCTAGTGATGTCCCGGATCCCATCCGAGACTCCGAACAAAAACTCATAAACCAATTATCCAATCTATCCTAGCGTCGAGACACGTTAAGTGTGTGACCCTTAGGGTTCAAGAATATGCAGACATGATCTTATATCAATAATCAATAGCGGGGTCTGGAAACCCATATTGACTCCCACACATTCATCGATGATCATATCGGATGAACCACGATGCCAGGATTCATTCAATCCCATATATATATTCCCTTCGTCTCGCGATATTTTACTTGCCCGAGGTTTGATCGTCGGTACCGTCATACCTAGTTCAATCTCGTTCACAGCAAGTACTTTACTCGTTCCGTAATCCGATATCACTTTGTGATTAACTCCTTAACCACATGCTTGCAAGCGGTGTTGATATCGATTACCGAGTGGGCCCGAAGTATATCTCTTCGACTTGGGAGGGACAAATCCCATCTCGATACATACAACCCAACAGTTACTTTCCGATCACCTGAGAGACACCTTTATGATCACCCTCTCATAGGATGACGTTTGATGACCTCAAAGCTTTCATCCGATACCAGGGAGTTGCATTATCTCATGGTCTAAGGAATACAATATTTGACATAGGAAAAGCTTCGCAAAGATGAACACGATGACACGATCTAATTGCTCCGCTTAGTTTGGGTATGTCCATCATATCATTCTCCCAATGATATGATCACATTATTAATCGACAACTCATGTCTATGGTTAGGAAACCTTAACCATCATTAATCAATGAGCTAGTCCATAGAGGCGTACTAGGGACACGGTGTTGTTCACAAACCACACAAGTATTAAAGTTTCCGCTTAATACAATTCTAGCATGGAATATAAACTTTATCATGAATAAGAATTATAATAATAACATCTTTATTATTGCCTCTAGGGCATAATTCCAACAGGTTCTCCATCGACAATGAGTGGGAGGAAGCCATCTCGCACCCTGTCGTGCCACCTTCTGTTTCGCTCACCATCTTTGATTGGGTGTCGTGGTAGCTCGCCAGAGCTCCCCTTGGTGGTGCCAGAGTACAGCACCTAGTCTGATTCATCGGGCGTCTCCCTACTTCTCAGCTAGTGGAGCAAAGCGAGGGTGGCTACGCCATGTTCGACAAATTCTTTCCGATAGGAGAACGATGAGCAGATCGAGGATTGGTTTTATTGTTAGGAGGCAAAGGTCGAGCTCGTCCTTCAATGCTACATCCACTCTGTCACATCGGGGGAGTACGAGCGAGCGTGCCCAGTACAGGGGCATGCATGTCGTAGATCGACCGCCTCTACAAAAACGACGACGATAGCCACGAGCAGATGTTGCCACTGTGGTGCCTCCTCGGGCTTCAGTGGCACCGGTGAACTATGAAGAACTACTCTTGTGCCATCTTAACTAGTTTAAAATTTCATGTTTGAACTATCTGTTTAATCTATGTAATGTTGCACTTCGTCTAGTTTTATTTTGAACCATGTGTTTGAACTATGTCATAGTTTACGAATTCCTTTTTAATGTATGTGTTATTTCAGTTATATGTCTTATGTTTATTTGAATTCTACATATAGCTTGATAAACACAACATGAAACACATGTTTGAATTTTACATTACATGATCACATCTTCTAATGAAGAAGTATTTTCTAATATACCCTAATTTACTTTTTTTAGTATGGGCTTTGATGGGAGTTTATTTTAGTGGATGGATGTATCGGGTGATTTTGCGCTTATCTCACCTTCTTATTGCCAATTGTAATATTTTCTACTAATATTTTTTTTTTGCTGAGTCCATCCCATCCACCCATTATTTATCCCATCTCTGCACGAAAAAGAAAGCAAGAATTTTTTGTCCTAGATTACAAGGAAAATTATATATATACACGCGTCAGTGTGTCGGTACGCATGTGCACGTGGCCAGAGATATGTGGACACCGTCCTAGTGCATGTCCTCTCAGGCTCGACATCAAACGATGGTGTGCTTTCGGAACTATGTTCTAGTTTCTCAAACATTTTAGGACAATTTTCGTACTCTAGTTTTGTGGATATGTGGATTGGGTGATACAAAATTAATACCACCCATTTTGTATTTATAAACTAACAAGGATAGTTTTTACGATCCCACGATAGTCTCACTTCCAAAGATCGAAATAGAGTTCATTGTTTGGCAGACGGCTCGGGTCAGCAGGTTTGGATCAAAGAGACAAATGTTATGGCAATGGAGTTTCCTTAGACTTTATTCGTGGTGTGACCGATACATTGTATAAGTTTTTGCAAGATGGATCTCGACGTGTGAAAGGGCATTTATTGTCATAATCACTTTTGGTGTTCAGTAACAACAAGTAGATCATTTTACAGTTTGTCACTGTCCACAGGTTGATATTATGATAAGTGAAAAGCACCCCACTCTTGTGAAAATTCCACACTCATTTGACACATGTCTGGAAACTCCAGACCAGAGTCTCCGGTCTGCCAAGACCGGAGTCTCCGGTGTGGTCCAGAGTTTCCGGATCTGTCTCCGGTGGCGTCTTCAGGATCTGGGCTGGGACATACTGACTAGGGGTCCGGAGCCTGCACCGTAGGATACTCCGGAGTCTCCGATGTGGTCCGGAGTTCCCGGACTTGTCTCCGGTGGCGTCTTCAGGATCTGGGCTGGGACATACTGACTAGGGGTCCGGAGCCTGCATCGGAGGATACCCCGGAGTCTCCGAACCTTGCTCAGTCCGGAGTCTCCGGTGTTGGAAGACCGGAGTCTCCGGTGTTGCTGGGTCATGATCGGTCTGGGTCATTCAGATGGGCAGTCCGGAGGCTGGTCCGGAGATTGGCCGGATTCTCCGGTGTAGACAGGAGTCTCCGGTCTATAGACCGAAGTCTCCGGTCTGACTTTTCTACAACAGTTAGAAAGCGGTTCGTGGAGGGGGCTGCCTATAAAAAGGGACCCTTATCTTCTTCCTCCAGTTGCTCGAGCTGCTCAAGAACACCAACTCCATTAGAGCCACCAAATCTATAATATCTCTCCATCCAACCATCCAAAGTCATTGATCTTTGGAGAATCGAAGGAGGAGGCCTTGATCTACATCTTCACCAAGAGAGATCTTCATTTCCCCCTCATTCACTTGAGGGCCCCAAGCTCTAGTGTTTCATTGGAAACCCTAACTTTGATTTGGTTCTTACAAGCTTGTCTTTGATTTGTCTTGACAGCTTGCTTGTATTTGGGAGCCTTCAATTAAGTTGTGGATGTGTGCCCCGAACTTGTTGTAAAGGTGTCGGCTTCCACCTCGAAGGTTGTCGATATAGTGGAAGGTGGATCGAGCCCATTGGAGTGAGGTTCATCGGAGAACAAGGGAGACCTCTCGTGGCGTTGGTGGTTTGAAACCACCCCCTCTCCAAACGTAGACGTACCGCGTCCACTCCTTTGGTTACTTCTATCCTTTACCGCACTTTACTTACTTGTTCGTGCTTAGTGTTGTGTTAGCTTGTGCATGGTTGACATATAGGTAAATTCACCATAGTTGCATAATCTAGAGAATTTACCTTTCTTATCAAACCCTAATTTGAAAAAGAAGAAAATTTGAAGTAGCACCTATTCACCCCCCCTCTAGGTGACATACGATCCTTTCAATTGGTATCAGAGCCTCGGCTCTTTATTTGGGCTTTACCGCCTAAGAGAATATGGGTAGCCACGAAGGGGATGGTGGTGGTGAGCCGACCACGGTGACCATGGAACATCTCAGAAACTTGGAAACAAGATTGAGCTCTTCCTTGGTCAACGAAGTCAAGAAGATGCTTGAGCAACTTCTTAAAGACAAAGATGGATCATCACCCCCATCTCCTCAAGAGGATCCACCATCCGTTTTACCTAAAGGGAATACGTCGGTATCCCTCGAGGGTATGATGGTGGGGGGTAAACAAGACAACGCTAATTCCTCCACACATATTGATGGTGGGAAGGGTGAGCACCGTGATTCATGGTACTCTCCCGACCCTCCAATCCCTCACCCTCATGTATACAATAGAGGTGACCCACCTAAGCTTGAAGAATCTGCTACTTTTGCTCAATGGCAATCACTAATGAGAACTCATGTGCGCAGCTCTTGCATTGAACTATGGAACATCATCGAGCATGGACTCTTTATTAGGGATCCAAACAACTTGACAAGAAGAGAGGTTGTCAATAGTCAACTCAATGCCACAGCCTTGCATATGATTCAACAAGGTTTAGGTACAAAGGATTATCGACACATTGAGCACTTTAGCATTGCCAAGGAAGCTTGGGATACCCTCACCGTATTGTTTGTGGGAAATGAGAGTATGAGGAGAAACCGGTATGATGCTCTAAGCAATGAAGACAAAGGCTTCTACATGAAGGAAGGTGAAGATCACGAAGACATGTACCGAAGGCTCAAGACCACCGCCACCACGTTTAGAAATGTGGGTGCCTCACATGTGGATGATGCATGGATAAAAAGGAAATATGTGAGTGCACTCATGCCCTTTGAGCCCACGGACTTGAAGAGCTTACGAGGAAGACATAACTACCATCTCATGACCTTCAATGAAGTTATGCAAGAGATGGAAGCTTTCAAGGTTGCCGCCAAGAAAGCCAAAGATGCCCGTGCTCGTGCCCTTGGTATGAGCAATGTTGTCAATGTTTCTTTGAAGGCCAAAGTTGTGGATCATGGGGATGAAGATGATAGTGATGAAGGACTGTCCATGGACCATCCCGATGAAGTCAAGATTGCTCATAGTCAATATATGGCCTTCTATGCAAAAAAAACTTTTGGAAAAACTCCGCCAAGGCCAAGATGGAAATGCAACGTAGAAGCAATCCAAATGGGAAAAGAGAAAACAATACTAGATTGAGAACTTGCTTCAATTGTGGTGACCGCTATCACTTTGTGGCTAGTTGCCCTTATGAGAAAAGAGAAGATCACAGGGGTAAGCTTGTGTTGAAGAAGACTCTCAAAGCACCTTACAAGAAACCTTTCATCAAGAAGAATCCCATCAACAAGAAGTCGGGAGAAATTGTCTTGATCACTCATGAATAATACTCCTCCGACAATGAAGATGATGAAGATGAGGAAGAGGAAACTTCTAATGGTGTGGCTGCTTTAGCCACCACTTCTACTCCGACATTCTCACTCTTCGATTCTCCAAATGAGAACTCTCCCATCAAGAACGTCACTTGCCTTATGGCAAGAGGAACGGAGGTATCCTCATCATCCCACTCTACTCCCTTAGATAATGATGAAATTGATGATGAGATGTCTCTTGATGTTAAAAAGGAATTAATTGCCTTTGATGAGCTTATGACTAACCTATAAGGAGATGCTAAGTTACATTTTGGAAACATCTTAGATCAACTTTCACATACTCAAGAGCTTATAGATGTAAGATGTAAACTTGGGCATGAACACATGGTCGAGCTAGAGGCTTTAAACAATGCTCTAGAAGAAGAACAAGAAACTAGGTTGTCACTTGAATTAAAACTTGAAGGGCTTGATGAGGCCAATGACACTATTGTTAACAATCTCATCAAAGAGAGTGATCATGCTATTGCTAAATACAAAAGGGCTAAAAAGGACAAGATTGAGTTTGGTGTGGTTCATGAAAAACTTGCCGAGGACTTTAGTTTGCTTAACAAGGCCCACAAGGCTTTGGAGAGTGAACTATTGTCACTCACAAAGTCCCATGAAACGCTTCAAACTCAATTGGCCAATATTCCTTCACCTAGTAACTTCATTCCATCTAGTAGTACAACTATTCTTGAAGAGAATGCTAGGTTGAAGGGGGAGCTTGATAAGGCCACATTTCCACAAGGCAACAAGTCGATTGATGATCTTTTGAGCAAGAAAAGGCCTAGTGGTGATAAAGGGGGCATTGGTTTTGTCTCCAATACTAAGAAGAAGAAGAACAACAACAACAAGAAGAATGCCAAGCCCACACGAGAGACTAACAAGGCCATTATGGATAGTAAGTCCACAAGTGGTAAAACTATGTCTCATGATGACTTTGCGGGAAGTTCTAACCCTCACTATGTTCTAATGCGTGATTATTATGGTGATGTGTATGCACAATATGTTGGCCCATATGATGGTTATATTGCTTGGTCTATTTGGGTTCCCAAGACCCTTGTTGCTAACAAAAGAGGACCCATTGAAAAATGGGTACCTAAAAATTAGCTTGATCTTTTGTAGACATATGCTTTCGAGGGTTCAAAGTGGGTGCTTGATAGTGGTTGCACAAGTCATATGACCGGAATCTCGTCTATTGTCAAGGACTTAAAGCCAAATGATGATCAAATCACCGTGACATATGCCGACAAGTCAAAGTCTAAGGTCATGGGTTTCGGCAAGGTTGTGGTTGCTCACGACATTACGCTCGTGAACATCATGCTTGTTGAGACCCTTGGATACAATTTACTTTTAGTCCTTGCTCTTGGAAATATGGGCTTTGTCATCTTTATTGATGTTGATATTGTGGTCCTCTTGTGGAGCAAGTCTCTCAAGGTCGCTTTCGTTGGGTACGTCGAACATGACATGTATGTGGTGGACTTTTCGGAGCAAGCCACTACAGGTCCGATGTGATTATTCGGAAAGGCCGATGTGGGTTGGTTATGGCATCGCCGACTAGACCATGTCAATATGATAACTTTGCAAAGTCTCCATAAGGGGGGCCATATTATTGGACTAAAAGAAAATGTTTCCTTTGCCAAAGATCATGTTTGCAGGGCATGTGTTCTAGGGAAGATGCATGGCGCTCCTCACAAGCCTAAGAACCGTATCAAGTCTAACAAGATCTTGGAACTCCTCCATGTGGATCTCTTTGGTCCTCCATCTCATGCAAGTCTTGGTGGGAAGAAATATTGTTTGGTGATCGTTGATGACTTTCAAGATACTCATGGGTATACTTCTTCAAGTTGAAGAGTGAGACCCAAAAGACCTTCATCGACTTCATCAACATGGTTCAACGACAATACAATCTTCCCGTGTTGATCATAAGAAGTGACAACGACACCGAGTTCAAGAACTACACCTTGAATGATTTTCTTAGTGATGAGGGGATAAAACATCAATATTCCGCTGCATACACCCCTCAACAAAATGGTGTGGCCGAAAGGAAGAATCGGACTCTTATTGAGATGGCTAGGACCATGTTGGCGGAGTTTAAATCTCCATACAACTTTTGGGCCAAAGCCATCTCCACCGCTTGCCATGCTTCAAACCGGCTCTACCTCCGCAAAGAAATCAACAAGACTCCATATGAAATACTTACCGGTAACAAGCCAAAGATATCCTACTTCCGGGTGTTTGGTTGTAAGTGTTTATATCTCATAAAAGGTATTCGGTTGTCCAAATTCGAGTCTAAAGCATTAGATGGTATTTTTGTTGGCTATGGTCTTGAATCTCACACTTATAGAATCTATGATAAGCTCTCCGGAGCCGTCATAGAATCTTGTAGTGTGACCTTCATAGAATATGATGATCCCCAAGGGGGGCGTGTTGATGCTTGTGATGCAGATGATGAAATGCCTCAGGATGCCATAGGAAGAATGGGTGTGGGATATATCTGCCCCGTTGAGGAACCCCTTATGGCGGATCGAGAAGAACTATGCTCCACTCAAGTGGAACCCTCATCTTCACAACCTCAACATGCTCCATCCACCGAAGAGGACATTGACTCAAGCCAAAGACAAGATGTGGACCCTCAACATGGTGATCAAAGTGACAACTCTAGTCAAGGGAAGCTTGATTCATTCGCCAGGATGTCAAGTGGTGCCAAGGAAATTACTCAAGGAAGATCCGTACATACTGCTTTGAGACAAGCTCAAATTGATGCTAGAAGAGCACTTGATCAAGACCAAGGTCAATCTTTGCCTCCCAATGTAGAGGATGATTCCAATGATGATCAAGGTCAAGATGATGGTCAAGACGAGGATCAAAATGATGAAGAGGGTCCCCCAAGAAACAACACGGAGATCCACTCTCGTCACAAAGCTAGAAAGGAAAGAATGTTGGAATTAAGAGACCACTCTCTACAAAATGTAGTTGGTGACCTAAGGAAAGGTATTTCCACAAGAGCACAATTGAAGAGGTTCAGTGAATACCAAGCACACATCTCCATGATTGAACCAAAGAAAGTGTGGGAAGCTCTTGAAGATATGGATTGGTTAGAAGCTATGCACAAAGAGCTCAACAACTTTGAGAGAAACAAAGTATGGAAGTTAGTATAGAAGCCAAAGGATTGCTGCAATGTTATTGGAACAAAGTGGATATTCAATAACAAGCAAGATGAGCATGGAATTATAGTAAGGAACAAGGCTAGATTGGTTGCACACGGGTTTTCTCAAATTGAAGGAATTGACTATGGAGAGACTTATGCACCCGTGGCTCGCCTTGAGTCCATCCGTATCCTTCTTGCTTATGCGGCACATCATAACTTCAAGTTGCAACAAATGGATGTAGAAAGTGCATTTCTTCATGGCCCATTAAATGAATTGGTATATGTTAAGCAACCCCCGGAATTTGAGGACCCAAACTTCCCAAACCATGTATACAAACTTGATAGGGTGCTCTATGGGCTCAAGCAAGCCCCACACACGTGGTATGAGCACCTTAGAGAGTTATTGTTTGACCGTGGATTTGAAGTTGGGAAAATCGATCCTACTCTTTTTTACTAAGAAAGTCAATGGGGAGCTTTTTGTATGCCAAATATATGTTGATGATATCATCTCTGGCTCATCTAACAAAGCTTTTAATGATGAATTCTCAAAGCTTATAACTAGTAGTTTCCGGATGTCTTTGATGGGGGAGTTGAGAGTATTTCTTGGTTTTGAGATCAAGCAAGTTAGAGGAGGGACATTCTTCAATCAAGCCAAGTATACTCAAGATATGCTTAAGAGATTCAACATGCAAGACTTAAATGGAGCTCCTACTCCCATGGCTACAAAGACTCATCTAGAACAAAATCCAAATGGTAAAGATGTGGATCAAAAGGTATACCGGTCTATGATTGGTTCTTTGCTTTACCTTTGTGCATCTAGACCCGATATTGTGTTGAGTGTAGGTGTGTGTGCAAGATATCAAGCGGCTCCTAAGGAAAGCCATTTAATGGCGGTCAAGAGAATCTTTCGATATTTAGTTCATACCCCATTTTATGGTCTTTGGTATCCTCGAGGCTCAACATTTGCTCTTTGTGGATACACAGATTAGGATTGGACGGGGGACAAGGATGATAGAAAATCAACATCCGGGGCATGCCAATTTCTTGGTAGGTCCTTGGTATGTTGGTCTTCCAAGAAGCAAAATTGTATATCTCTCTCCACCGCCGAAGCCGAGTATGTGGCAGCTGCTAGTGCTTGCACCAAATTGCTATGGATGAGGCAAACTATAAAGGAATACGGTGTCCATTGTGACAAAGTGCCTCTTCTATGTGACAATGAAAGTGCCATCAAGATTGCCTATAACTCGGTGGATCACACAAGGACAAAGCATATTGAGATTCGCCATCACTTCATTAGAGATCATGTTGCTCGAGGTGATATTGATCTATCATATGTGTCAACCAAAGATCAACTTGCCGATATCTCCGCGAAGCCACTTGATGAAGCAAGGTTTTGCTATTTGAGGAATGAACTAAATGTCGTAGATTCAAGGAGCTTGACTTGATTTTCTTGCATTCTCACCTATGTTTCAACTCATATTTGGTTTAGGTGTAGGCATGGATATAGGGGGGTGCGGTCCTAATTGATTGGACCATCCCTCCCCCCATTATTACCAAATCAATCAAAATCATTCCTCTTAATATCATTTAGTGATATGTGAGCTTAATGATGAGTTTTGGTAATGGACCCAAGATATATCTTCGTGGTGCCAAGCCGAGTATACTCAAATATGGTGGCCTAGGCCACCGCCCTCTCTTTCGAGAGGTTAGTACTTACTCATGTTTGTCATTTGCTTGATTCTAGTCTCTTGGAGCCTTTCTGAATGTTTTTGTGAATTCCTATGGCTCTTGTTGGTTCTTCACAGTTTGATGTCTCAACCCAAGCCCTATCCCTATCTTAAAAATTGTCTATCTCTCACATATGTCCCCAAAACACCTTTCCTGGAACTTTTGGTCGAGAAGGACCAGAGTCTCCGGTGTACATACACCGGAGTCTCCGGTCCAGACGTTTTCTGTCACTTAAAGAAGGGGGCGCGGGGTGAACTGGTACAGCAGTTCCTCATTCTTCACCCCATCCCCTACCTCCAAACCCGTCGCCTCCTCTTCCAAAACTCCTCCCCGGAGGTCAAGAAGCCCCCGGGATCCGCCGTGCCGCCGGCCAACCTTCCCCTCTCCTCTATTGGATCATTCCCACCGGAG
This sequence comes from Avena sativa, assembly GCA_916181665.1. Lineage (NCBI taxonomy): Eukaryota > Viridiplantae > Streptophyta > Magnoliopsida > Poales > Poaceae > Avena > Avena sativa. The sequence continues at coordinate 6,170,585 of OV702289.1, forward strand.
GAATTGATCCCATGGACAGATCTGGTACCTCTCCTCTGCTTTTTCTCCTAGGGTTCATCTCTAGATGTGTTTTTGAGGATTGTTGCTGATTTGTCCATTGGAATCACTTGTTTGCGTGCACTCTAGTACTTTAGCCTTGTTGCATTGCCCTATCTACTAGATTCACCCTCACCAGCATCTTCCCATCTCATGCCCAAGCCTCCCGACCGGAGATTCCGGACTTAGGTTCGGAGACTCCAGTCCAGGTCGGAGACTCCGGTCCCCAGGACCGGAGACTCCGGTCTGAGTCGGAGACTGCGGTATAAGGTGCGGAGACTCCGGTGTTGGGTGAATCAAAATAGTCCAGTAATGCATCAAAGCTCTTGTACTGCATTATTGGGACATATATACTCATCTCCATGCTATCTCCCTCACTGCTATTCACAAGTGATGGTTCTAGTCGTCCTCGTCGTACCAAGGCCAAGTCCCAAAGGGGAAATCCTCGCTATGATGAAGCTCAGGGTCAGTTTATCGTACCTCCGTCCAACCGGAAACAGCGGGCACGTGATGCAACTTACTTGAAGAGGGATCAGGAGAGGGATGAACGAGAGGACCGTGCCAAGAAGGCAAAATATGACAACCTTCAGACCTTGGCCAAAATGTCTAAAGAGGAGTACCATGAGCTGAGAAAGACAGATTTCTATACGCTGCCTCGCACTTGTGATGACCCTCGTTTCTGGAGGAAAGAACAGGCTGTGTTCATGAAGGATGTGTATGGTGTGCTCACCAAATCACATGTCTGCCCTCAGAAGTTCATGAGTGTTGAGCAGATGCGCCTAAGCCCCTACTTCAATGATGCTTTGTGGATCTGTGAGAAGCTGGGTCTGTATAACTTGATGGAGCTGCGTGAAGACTACAATATCTACCTTGTACAACAGTTCTATGCCATAGTTGTGTTTGGGTTTGATCAAGACAGGACTATGGTTTGGATGTCTGGTACCACTCGCTGCACAGCTACATTCCATGACTTTGCCAATGTCATTTTTGAGACCTTTCATGGTGTCTCCACTCCTGTTGGGCTGCGTATGCACTTTACAGCTCTGGGTGAGAACAAGTTGAAGCTGGCGCCTCTATATGATGAGGGTTTTGTGGGAGGGTCCAAGGGACTCAAGACCCTCTACAACCTTATGTTGAGGATTTTCCGTCATACCGTTGCACCAAGTGCTGGAAATGATGATGCAATTAGGGGTGGGCTTGTCAATCTTCTGTACCACACTCACCAGACCTACAATGTTGGACCAGAGGCAGATGCTGCACCTATTGATGTGATGGACTTTATTTTCGAGGAGATGTTCCATGCCATTATCTACAAGAAATCCCCTCCTTATGCACCTTTGGTTATGAGGCTCATCAACTCCCAGGAGCATGATTCTCCACTTGGCATACCATCACAACTCACTGAACACACGTTGGTCTCACTGCAGCAGAAGGGGCGTATGGGGCCTACTACAAGGCGTCGCTATGGGGATGATGATGAGGAGATTGAGACTGAGAGGGCTCCCTCTCCACCTAGAGTTCGGAGGAAGAATGCCTCCAATGCCCCTATGCCTACTATGACTCGATACTATGTGCATGAGCGGGTCAAGAAGGCCAGCTTTTGGGAGAGGACCCTTTGTTGCATGAACATCGACATCCGTAAGCAACAACATGCATCCTACCAAAGCAACCGTCGCCTTGAGAAGCTCCTCAAGGAGATCAAGGAACAGGGTGCTGAGGATAATGATGAAGGTGAGGATGAATACAATGATGAGCATGGGGCTCAGTAGTCCACAGAGTCCGATCAAACACTCTCATTTGGGGCATGGAATGCCCAACAGGATAGTCTGGTGGATTGGAAAACTTTTGCTGATGTCACCTCCGGTTTCGGGTACCAGGGTACTTCCTCTTCTCGCCCTCACGGCAAAGGGCCTGCTGTCTCTGAAGACGATGATGATGCCTATGATGAGGATGATGATGACCAGGAGGAGGATGAGGATGCCGAGGATGACGATGACTACTGAGTTGTTGGGGCGCTAGTTTAGGTCTTTTCCCTTTTTTGGTGTTTTGATGCCAAAGGGGGAGAAGACATTCTCATCGGTTTGCATGGGCTTGGAACTTTGGATCTGCGACTATCTGCTTTTATTTGCCTTTTATTTGCCATATTCGAACTTGAACTTTATGTGTGTTATTTGTGAAGGGTTTCGCAGCATAGTAAATCAAAATTTTGTACGGATGCGAACGGGAAAAGCCAAGATCTAATCTAGGAGATTCAAACAACGAGGGGGGATAGATGAGATCTTCATACCCTTGAATATTCGCACAGCGGAACATTCAACGGAACGTGGTTGATGTAGTCGTACTAGCTTCTCCTCCTCGCGATCCGATCCGATCTAACATCGCAAGTGGCGATGCCTCCGAGAGATGCACACGTGCGTCACCTTGATGTCTCCTCCTTCCTTGGTCCAGCAAGTGGGGTGGAGAGATAGGTTGGATCTACAACACGACGGCGTGGTGCAAGCGGTGGAGAGTTTCTGTGGCAGGGCTTCGCCTACGCGTAGTCGGGAAGGAGAGAGAGAGGAGGGGCAGCAGGGCGGCTAGGGTTTTAGGAGGAGGTGTTGGGAAGGGTGCGCCCCCCAGCCCTCTTTATATATAGGGGTGGGCGGCTGTCCCTTGCCCCTCCCCCAAGCCCTAGGGCCGGCGGCCAAGGAGGAAGGAGTGGGAGGCAAGTTCCCCCCCCTTCTAGAAGCTCCCCTAGGGTTTCCCCTAGGGCTTGGCCGGCTGGGCCTATGAGGCCTTGTGCCCCTGGCCCAATGCGGCTAGGGCACTCCCTCGTAGGCCCACGCCCCCTCCCGACAAGTCGGTCCACGTTGGTCCCACTCCGGAACATTCTAGAAGCTTCCGGTACAATACCGAACAATCCGAAACAATTCCGAACTCCAAAATCTGCTTTGCCTTATATGGATCTTATTCTCCGGACCATTACGGAACCTCTCGTGATGTCCTGGATCTCATCCGAGACTCCGAACAAAAACTCATAAACCAATTATCCAATCTATCCTAGCGTCGAGACACGTTAAGTGTGTGACCCTTCGGGTTCGAGAATATGCAGACATGATCTTCTATCAATAATCAACAGCGGGGTCTGGAAACCCATATTGACTCCCACACATTCATCGATGATCATATCATATGAACCACGATGCCAGGATTCAATCAATCCCATATATATATTCCCTTCGTCGCGCGATATTTTACTTGCCCGAGATTCGATCGTCGGTACCGGCATACCTAGTTCAATCTCGTTCACAGCAAATACTTTACTCGTTTTGTAATCCGATATCACTTTGTGATTAACTCCTTAACCACGTGCTTGCAAGCGGTGTTGATATCGATTACCGAGTGGGCCCGAAGTATATCTCTCCGACTTGGGAGGGACAAATCCCATCTCGATACATACAACCCAACAGGTACTTTCCGATCACCTGAGAGACACCTTTATGATCACCCTCTCATAGGATGATGTTTGATGACCTCAAAGCTTTCTTCTGATACCAGGGAGTTGTATTATCTCATGGTCTAAGGAATACAATATTTGACATAAGAAAAGCTTCGCAAAGATGAACACGATGACACGATCTAATTGCTCTGCTTAATTTGGGTCTGTCCATCATATCATTCTCCCAATGATATGATCTCATTATTAATCGACAACTCATGTCTATGGTTAGGAAACCTTAACCATCATTAATCAATGAGCTAGTCCATAGAGGCGTACTAGGTACACGGTGTTGTTTACAAACCATACAAGTATTAAAGTCTCCACTTCATTCTGAAATTCTTTGAACTTTTCAAATGTTTCAGATTTATGTTTCATTAAATAGATATACCCATATCTACTTAAGTCATCAGTAAAAGTGAGAAAGTAGCGATTTCCACCGAGCATCGAAACACTCATCGGTCCGCATACATCGTGTATGTATGATTTCCAACAAGTCTGTTGCTCGCTCCATCATTCCGAAGAACGGGGTTTTGATCATCTTGCCCATGAGGCATGGTTCGCATGTGTCAAATGATTCAAAATCAAGAGACTCCAAAAGTCCATCAGAATGGAGTTTCTTCATGCGTCTTACACCAATATGACCTAGACGACAGTGCCACAAATAAGTAGTATTATCACTATCTACCTTGCATCTCTTAGCCTTAATGTTATGGATGTGTGTTTCATCCCTTTCGAGATTCAGAAGAAATAAACCATTCACAGCAGGTGCATGACCATAAAAGGTGTTACTCATATAAATAGAACAACCATTATTCTCAGATTTAAATGAATAACCGTCTTGCAATAAACACGATCCAGATATGATGTTCATGCTCAACGCAGGCACATAATAACATTTATTGAGGTTTAAAACTAATCCCGAAGGTAAAACTAAGGAGAGCGTGCCGACGGCCATCACATCAACTCTTGATCCGTTGCCAACGCGCATCGTCACCTCATCCCTCGCTAGCCACTGTCTATTCCGCAGTTCCTGTTTCGAGTTACAAATATTAGCAACTGAACCAGTATCAAATACCCAGGCACTACAACGAGGGCTAGTAAGGAAAACATCAATAACATGTATATCAAATATACCTTTGATGGTGCCAGCCTTCTTGTCCGCTAAGTACTTCGGACAGTTGCGCTTCCAGTGACCCTTGTCCTTGCAATAGAAGCACTCAGTGTCCGGCTTAGGTCCAGACTTGAGCTTCTTCTCAGCAGGGGCAATGCGCTTGCCGCTGCCTTTCTTGAAGGGCTTCTTTGCACCCTTACCTTTATTAAAGCTTGGGGGCTTGTTAACCATCAACACATGATTATCTTTCTTGATGTCCACCTCCGCAGCTTTCAGCTTAGCGAAGAGCTCGATGATCGTATCAGTGGAACCAATCTGATTATGAGTAACTACAAAACCTTTATAGCTAGGAGGGAGTGATTGCAGAACCCTGTCAATCTTGAGCTCCTCTGGAATCTTGCAGTCCAGTTGCTCAAGGCGTTGAGTGTAGCCCGACATCTTAATGGCGTGCTCACTAACGGAACTCCCTTCCTCTATCTTGCAGTTAAAGAATTTCTCAGAGATCTCATATCTCTCAGAACGGGCCTGAGTCTGAAACATGGTTTTCAGTTCCTCAAGAATCTCAAAGGGCCCGGGGAAATCCTCAAAACGATTTTGAAGGTCCGATTCCATAGCAAACAACATGGTGCTCTTAATCACACCATAATCATCTTTGCGCGACTGATAAACAGCTTTCTCATCAGCCGGCGCATCTACAGCAGGGGCATAACCTAGCGCTTTCTCAAGGACATAGTCCTTTTGTCCGCCAGCGAGAATAATTCTCAGATTGCAGAACCGGTTGGTGAAGTTAGACCCATTGTTCTTAAGCTTTTCTTTCTCAGCAAAAACGTTGAAGTTCAAGTTGGACTTAGCCATTTGATCTACAAAATTTGCAAGTACAATTTAGACTATGTTCATGATAACTAGTTCAACTTAATCAAATTACTAGATGAACTCCCACTAAATTCAACATCCCTCAAGTTGTTTAGTGAACGTGATCCAAATTCACCACACCTAATCCGATCTTCACGAGAAGAGATGTGGTTTCAATGGTGGACAACGAAGTGTCGATCATATCAATCATATGACTCATGCTTAACCTTTTGGTTCGTGTGTTCCGAGGCCATGTCTGTACATGCTAGGCTCGTCAAGTCAAACCCAAGTATTTCCGCGTGTGCAAAACTGGCTTGAACCCGTTGTATGTGAACATAGAGTTTATAGCACCCGATCATCACGTGATGCTTGAACACGACGAACTTTCACAATGGTGCATACATGGGGAGAACATAGTTTTATCTTGATCTTTAAGTGAGGAATCATCTTATAATGCTACCGTCGCGATCTAAGCATAATAAGATACATAAAAGGATAAACATCACATGCATATAACTTTATGTGAGATGGTATAGCCAATCTTCACGCAATGATCTCCATCTTGTGTGTGCCGGCATGATCTCCATCGCTCCACCATGATTGCCTCCACCACGAATAGCAACTACAACTATTGCTAACTACTTAGCGATAAAGTAAAGCTATTACATGGCGTATAAGAAGTTGACACACAGGTCATACACAATTATAAAGACAACCATATGGCTCCTGCCGGTTGTGTACTCATCGACATGCAAGTCGTGAAACATTACAAAACATGATCATTGCATACAACATACACATCACATCTTGGGCCATACCATATCACAGAAAACACTCCCTGCAAAAATAAGTTAGACGCCTCTACTTTGTTGTTGCATGTTTTACGTGGCTTATGGGAGTAGCAAGCTAAGAACGATTCTTACCTATGGAAAGCCACAACGGTGATATTATGGTTGCCAAACTCCGGTGTAAATCCCATGACAACTATAGTGAAAGAAACTGGCATCCACCAGCCGCATGTGTGGAACAAGCCACACGTCAAGTGCGGAGCCGGTCTCGCGAACGAGGTCGCGTAAAGTTGGCCTGGACCGCTTCGATCTCACTATCCCGCGTCATAAGAAGTACACAAACAAGAGGCTTGCAATAGAAAACATCAACGCCCGCAACAAGCATGTTGCGTTCTACTCGTGAAACACATCTACGCATAGATCTAGCTCTGATACCACTGAAGGGTTTCGCAGCATAGTAAATCAAAATTTTCTACGGATGCGAACGGGAAAAGCCAAGATCTAATCTAGGAGATGCAAACAACGAGGGGGGATAGATGAGATCTTCATACCCTTGAAGATTCGCACAGCGGAACGTTCAACGGAACGTGGTTGATGTAGTCGTACTAGCTTCTCCTCCTCGCGATCCGATCTGATCCAACACCACAAGTGGCGATGCCTCCATGAGATGCACACGTGCGGCACCTCGACGTCTCCTCCTTCCTCGGTCCAGCAAGTGGGGTGGAGAGATAGGTTGGATCTACAACACGACGGCGTGGTGCAAGCGGTGGAGAGTTTCTGCGGCAGGGCTTCGCCTACGCGCAGTCGGGAGGGAGAGAGAGAGGAGGGGCAGCAGGGCGGCTAGCGTTTTAGGAGGAGGTGTTGGGAAGGGCACGCCCCCCAGCCCTCTTTATATAGTGGGGTGGGCGGCTGGCCCTTGCCCCTCCCCCAAGCCCTAGGGCCGGCGGCCAAGGAGGGAGGAGTGGGGGGCAAGTTTCCTCCCTTCTAGAAGCTCCCCTAGGGTTTCCCCTAGGGCTTGGCCGGCTGGGCCTATGAGGCCTTGTGCCCCTGGACCAATGCGGCCAGGGCACTCCCTCGTAGGTCCATGCCCCCTCCCGACAAGTGGGGCCACATTGGTCCCACTCTGGAAGGTTCTAGAAGCTTCCGGTACAATACCGAACAATCCAAAACAATTCCGAACTCCAAAATCTGCTTTGCCTTATATGAATCTTATTCTCCGGACCATTACGGAACCTCTCGTGATGTCCTGGATCTCATCCGAGACTCCAAACAAAAACTCATAAACCAATTATCCAATCTATCCTAGCGTCGAGACACGTTAAGTGTGTGACCCTTCGGGTTCGAGAATATGCAGACATGATCTTCTATCAATAATCAACAGCGGGGTCTGGAAACCCATATTGACTCCCACACATTCATCAATGATCATATCAGATGAACCACGATGCCATGATTCAATCAATCCCATATATATATTCCCTTCGTCGCGCGATATTTTACTTGCCCGAGATTCGATCGTCGGTACCGGCATACCTAGTTCAATCTCGTTCACAACAAGTACTTTACTCGTTTCGTAATCCGATATCACTTTGTGATTAACTCCTTCACCACGTGCTTGCAAGCGGTGTTGATATCGATTACCGAGTGGGCCCGAAGTATATCTCTCCGACTTGGGAGGGACAAATCCCATCTCGATACATACAACCCAACAGGTACTTTCCGATCACCTGAGAGACACCTCACCCTCTCATAGGATGACGTTTGATGACCTCAAAGCTTTCTTCTGATACCAGGGAGTTGTATTATCTCATGGTCTAAGGAATACAATATTTGACATAAGAAAAGCTTCGCAAAGATGAACACGATGCCACGATCTAATTGCTCTGCTTAATTTGGGTCTGTCCATCATATCATTCTCCCAATGATATGATCTCGTTATTAATCGACAACTCATGTCTATGGTTAGGAAACCTTAACCATCATTAATCAATGAGCTAGTCCATAGAGGCGTACTAGGGACACGGTGTTGTTTACAAACCACACAAGTATTAAAGTTTCCTCTTAACACAATTCTAGCATGGAATATAAACTTTATCATGAACAAGAATTATAATAATAACATCTTTATTATTGCCTCTAGGGCATAATTCCAACAATTTGCTGTTAATGTGTGTGACTATGAATATGTGCTTGTGTGCACCATCTATTGTAACTCATGTGAGATTTATGTGTGCTACCGTTGATACTATCTACCTTGCATGATTTACTTAATTATCTTGTTGCACATAGTCAGGGGGAGTCCCATATATTTTATTCCATGCAAATCACTTGTTGTCATCGAACACCAAAAAGGGGGAGATTGAAAGGGCATTTATTGTCATAATCACTTTTGGTATTCGGTAACAACAAGTAGATCATTTTACAGTTTGTCACTGTCCACAGGTTGATATTATGATAAGTGAAAAGCACCCTCACTCTTGTGAAAAGTCCACACTCATTTGACACATGTCTGGAAACTCCAGACCGGAGTCTCCGGTGTGGTCCGGAGTTTCCGGATCTGTCTCCGGTGGCGTCTTCAGGATCTAGGCTGGGACGTACTGACTAGGGGTCCGGAGCCTGCACCAGAGGATACTCCAGAGTCTCCGGTCCGGAGACTGCAGATCAATAGGTCACCGGTTCGAACCCGGTTGGGCCCTTGCTTTTTTTTCTTTGTTGTCGTGTGATACATTCATTTTTTTTTGCAAAAAATAAAACCATAAAAGGAAAAAAGAAAAGAAATAAGGGTTTTTTAAAAGGAAATACAGTGTCATTTTCTTATTGTTTTACATGTATATGTCTTCTTTTACATGTTTACAAACTTTCATTGAGAAAATCCACATGTTGTGTCCTAGAAAAATAAGAAAAAAACAGTGTTGTAAAAGCTTATTCTTGAGCATCAAACTTGTATTTTACACCTATAGAAATGTCCCCTTTTTACTGCAATTTATGTGAGCTAGCACCTGACGTGGACTTGTATATGTGTTAATATTTTGTTTTTCCTTTACATTTGGAACAACCTTTTTTGAAGGCACGAACATGTGTTCTTGGGAACCGTTTTCAAATTACTTGGTAAAGTTTTTCCCATCCCAACACACTAATGGGCATGAGCAGTAAGGAATACACGAACTTTTTTATGGAATTGGTGAACATTACTTCTTATTAAAGGCCACATGAAACTTTGTGTAGTATATTTTGTTGCATTTTTTAGTTTTCTTACGAGAGCTAGAAACATTTGTTATCTTGTTTTGGAAAGTAAAATAATAAAATTTACACAATAATGGGTCCATAGCTCAGTGGTAGAGCAATTGACTGCAGATCAATAGGTCACCGGTTCGAACCCGGTTGGGCCCTTGCTTTTTTTTCTTTGTTGTCGTGTGATACATTCATTTTTTTTTGCAAAAAATAAAACCATAAAAGGAAAAAAGAAAAGAAATAAGGGTTTTTTAAAAGGAAATACAGTGTCATTTTCTTATTGTTTTACATGTATATGTCTTCTTTTACATGTTTACAAACTTTCATTGAGAAAATCCACATGTTGTGTCCTAGAAAAATAAGAAAAAAACAGTGTTGTAAAAGCTTATTCTTGAGCATCAAACTTGTATTTTACACCTATAGAAATGTCCCCTTTTTACTGCAATTTATGTGCCAGCTAGCACCTGACGTGGACTTGTATATGTGTTAATATTTTGTTTTTCCTTTATATTTGGAACGACCTTTTTTGAAGGCACGAACATGTGTTCTCGGGAATCGTTTTCAAATCACTTGGTAAAGTTTTTCCCATCCCCCGCACACTAATGGGCATGAACAGTAAGGAGTACATGAACTTTTTAAGGAAATTGTGAACATTACTTCTAAAGGCCACATGAAACTTTGTGTACTATATTTTGTTTTAGTTTTGTTACGAAATAACAAAATTTGAACAATAATGGGTCCATAGCTCAGTGGTAGAGCAATTGACTGCAGATCAATAGGTCACCGGTTCGAACCCGGTTGGGCCGTTCTTTTTAATTCTATTTTTCCTTTGATGCCCAGTTATACATTCATTTTCTTTTGCAAAAAATAAAACCATAAAAGGAAAACAGAAAAGAAATAAGGGTTTTAAAAAAGGAAATACAAAACCTGCTCGTCCTGAAATCATTGAGTTGTTTGCCTCCTAACTTCCCGCTCCAGCACGCAGCCCACACAGCCCAACGAGAAAAATAATACTACACTAACGAACCCAGCCCAACAAGTCAATAAGGCCCACGTACTTCCTGTGACAGTCGTCGTCGAGTCCAAGATCAGGACGAAGAAGAACCCTAGCATCCCCTCTCCTCTCGCTCTCTCTCTCTCACTCGCCGTCGCCTCCTCCTCCTCCGGCCGCTGTCCCCGGCCCGCCTCCCTCTTGGCTCCAGGGATTTCGATCGGGAGCAGAAGCCGACCCTTTCACCACCACCTAGCAGGAGGAATCCTCCAGGTTGAGAGGGGATCATCCAGCCGGGCGAGGAGGAGGAGGAGGAGCAAGGTCTCGAGAAGGTAGGAGAGGATGGGTTCGCTGACGACGTGGTTCCGCTACGCCGCCCACAAGTTCGAGTACTCCATCTCCCTCTCTTGGAAGGTACGTTCCATTTCCTTCCTTTTACCTACCTACCTCTTGATCCACGCATGTTTTATTACCCCGCTGTCTGGAGCTAATTGACCCAATCCAAGAACCAAATCCTATGCTAGAAGAACCACTCCCGAACCAATGCGTCGCATCTGTTTTTTTCTATCTATGATCGTCTCCTGCTCACTGTGGACATAATCAAGAATTGGAGGTGGAGCGATTTTTGTGTGTGATTTCTTCTCTAGGTTCATATTTGATTTGCGTTCATTCCAAATGCAGAAGTACAACGTCGGCCAGATCAGCAGCACTGAGCTGTCTGATGCTATCTGGAAAAGCTTCTTCCAAGGCAAGCTCACCTTCCCGCACTGGATCAAAGGGGGCGAAGCCATGGCTAGCCACGACTGGAGGAACTGTGCTCGTCAGAAAGCTCGCTACTTTATCTCCAAAGTATTCTTCTTTGTCCTTTGCTTAAATTTTTTATTTCTGTTCAGTGAACTGCTGTATACTAGGTCTGTAATTAAATCACAGGAAATGGTTCAAGCGGAACATAGATCAAATCTTGCTATTATCGGTGTTTTGATGTTTAACCTCTCTTTGAAAATACTATTTTTTTACTCCCTCTGTTCCATAGTTCTTGTTGTGATTGGATTTCAAATTTGAACTATACCACAACGAGAATTATGGAACGGAAGGAGTACCTTTAAACCCCTGTAGAATCCTCTAATCTGCACTTTATTATAAAAATTGTATGCTGAAATTGTTTCGGACTCGGCAATTTAGTGCCTCAAGTCAAAATTTTCATGTAAAATATTTATATATTACATCAAACATATATAGAACTATCGATAGCACTAACTTTGGGTTTGTTTGGCATTTGGTGGAATTTCACTTTCATATGCTAACCTCTTTTCTAGAGCCAACAGAAATAATTTATTAGAGTTATGGAAGAGAATCCTATCTTAACAAACTACTAGGAAATGTGCACGTGCAACAATTTTTTTTGCCAACATAGAAACCAAGTTTTCGAAAATATAAATGCTGCCAGATTAAGAACCTCCCTCTTTTTTTTTGCAACCATGCCAACTATTAGAACACCTATAGTAATAGCAACAAAAGAATAGGACAACAATACATTTGACAGCTTTGCATTGGATGGGGAGGTAAATCAGCAACAATGACGTCATGAGTAAGAATTGATAAATATGTTTTTCAGTTTCTCATATTATGAAAAGGGGGATCATTAATGGTAATCGGTATGCTGTTTGTAAGAGACTAAATGTGCAATTAAGACATAAATTTTAGTATTCAACTTAATTTTTTAGCCTTTTATAGATATATAGTTTCACAATAAATTAAATGGTCCCTACTGTGGTACTGATTAGTTTTTCTGCCTAGAAAACTCTTTAACAGAATCTAGCCAAGATAAAAAAAATACTGATATGTATTAAAATTTTGAGCACAGCTCTCGAATGTAAATCTGTATTTTCAGCTGAATTTTTTGTTTAACATAGTACTAGAGGTGGCAACGTGTGATAATTTTCCATAAATAAACCAGCGTTCACAAATAGTTAATAGTACCGTTCTCTTCTTATTTGCCTAGCTGTCGGCAGGAGCAACACTTGTTATGAATTTATTCAGTGTGTGGAGTTAAATCAGGCTGATGTTGTACATAGCTTGTTCCATTGGAGACACAAAGGAGTTGGGACCAGGAATAGGATTTGATGAATTGGTATAGGCTTGGGCCATTCATGTACAGCATTTGGCTCCAATGTGATAATTGGTATAGGCAAATAATTTTCCATAAAAAATTGGTATAGGCAACTTGTGTTAATTTTCCATAAATAAACAAGCGTTCGCAATACCAACATTGTGCGCAACGCACTTAAAGCTGATACCTGTAATATTCAGTACCTTTCTTTGAAATTTCATGCGATACCTTCACTTCCTTTGCTATTCAGATGTATCATAATACTGTGATCTTGTCTTTACGATTATTGCCGTCATTTGTTTTTTCTTTAGATGCAATATAAGCAGATAACTTGAATGTATCAGTACCTTTCTTTGAATGTATCAGATACTATTATGCATCTGTATTAAGTTGCATCATGTATTGTTTAAACCCCTACCCTAACAGAAGCAGTGAAGGAGAGTATATATTGGGCTAGTCTGTGACTTGTAAGCCTTTAATGTTTTCTCGATGTACTGGTATCTTATATGCATCAACTTGTATCAACAGGGAAGTCTTTGTTGGGGACATCGTCTTGTTGAAGGACCCAGAGAAATCTGATGATTTAATTGTTCGACGTCTGGCGGCCGTGGAGGGCTATGAGATTGTCTCTACTGACGAGAAGGACGAGCCGTTTGTACTAGACAAGGATCAATGCTGGGTCGTGGCAGACAACCAATCACTAAAGGCAAAGGTATGGTTGCTTTGGTACATCAATTAGTAATACTACCTCCGTTCCACAATATAGGCCTTTTTAACAAGCTGTTTTAGTTTGCTAAAAAGGCTTACATTGTGGAACAGAGGTACTAGTAAATAATTTTGTTAGCTTGTTTCAAGAAGGCATATTTGTATTGTAGTTGCGTAAACGTGAGATAAGAACACATCCTTATTGTAGATGCATAAAAACGTAGAGCATTACTGAGTGAATTGAATATATTAGATTTCAGCAGAGGTGTTTTGACAAGTTGTTTGTGATTGATTTGGTGGCAGGAAGCTAGGGACAGCCGCTTATTTGGGCCTGTCCCTATGACTGATATTCTTGGCAGAGTTATATACTCTTTAAGAACAGCTGTTGATCACGGCCCAGTTGACAACAGGTACGAGGACCTGTACTCCCTCTGTTAGATTCAGCGCTGAATCTCATCTCATACCTGTACTTTAGACATGAGCCTGAAATGTGTGTCATTACTTTTTTGCCACAGCCATGTAGCCATGCTCCAGGATTCGCCGGTTTTGGCGGTCGAGCTCGACGTGGAAGAGATGGCGAAGAACAATAAGATGTAGATAATGACATCCTGTGGTGTACCGTTTCCCCTCGTGCGAAAATTCTGTTATTTGAAAGTATTATTACTACTGCTGTAGTTGTTTTGAGTAGAACCTGAATATGGATGAATGTTATTCCCTGTTGGCTTGTGATCTGGAGAATTCAATAATATTTCCATCACGAGAAATAAGCATGTACCTCTTGCTAAGGCATGAAGTGTCAGAGTGACTGTGATTGAGTAAGCACATTGGGTGACTATTGTTAGATTTCACCGTTCTTGAGTCGTCAATGAGTTCTTCTCTATGGGAGCTATTAAGAGTTTTTTTTTCCTTTTACTGGAAGCGTCACAGAAGATTTTTTTTTTGAGAATCTGAAGCCTCACGGAAGATGCATCACTGAACTCTCTCGTTGGCTGAAGCCCATTCTGCCTGGCCTCTCCATCGTGAAATAAAGGGATATATACAGTTTTAGTCCCACAACTTGCAACTTAAGAGCAGTTTAGTCCCACAATTTGCAAATTGAGCAAAACTAGTCCTACAATTTGCAACCTGAGAGCAATTTAGTCCAATTTGATCAAATTCTAATAAGTTTGACGAAAGTTATCCACGTTTGTGATGTCTGGACCGTACTTTAAAAAACCGGACTGGTATACAACCTAAAACCCCCAGAAACCCAGAAATTGTAGACTTTGCCGGTTCTATGCGCGTACTCAATTTTAAATGACAACCAGCTAGCGTTGTTATAAAATTATTCAGCAAAGTTGTGGTTCGAACCCTACATCTAGAACGAGCAGTCTATATGTGACATCGCCATGACCACTTAAGCAGTTCACAATTCACACTTAAAAAGAAGTGACAAATGTTATTTGTACATTCTGTTTATAGTGCTATTAGATTTTTCTTTCAAAATTTCACCGATCTATTAATAATCATTAATAGTAGTACAAAGAACCATAAAAGTAATAGAAATTACAAATATGTCATTGGACACCTAGCAACAACTACAAACACTAACACGAACCAAAGATGCGCCGCCGTCCTCGCCCTCCATCACCAGAGTTAGACAAAGCTTGTCGTAGTTGAGCTTGTTATAGTAGACAGACGGAAAGTCATCGTGCTAAGCCCCCTTAGAACCAACACATAGAGCAGCGACCATCGTCGAAGATGACAACCATAGATCGGAAGAGACTGTCCTCAAACCACACCGACGAATATGGGAAATGATCGGATCCCAAGAAATCCGCCGGACACACGACTCCATGCCCTCTACGCATGTGCTAGACACACCGCCGGAGCAAGGATATGATCGGGAGAACCTTATTCTAACTTTAGGACATAGTCGCCGCCTCAGTATCAAGAAGACACTCAAAAAGACTAAACAAAAACGAAAACCTTCAGCTGACGAGAGGCTGTGGTATGCCACACCTCCAAGGCCCTGAGGTCATTAGAGGCGAGGAGACAAAACCTAGATGGGTTTAGCTGGTCGCTGATCGCCTGGCGGCTGCAAGACACATAGCTATATTATAATTGAACAAATACAAAAACTAACGGGCTTGCTGGCATGCAGCTAGTACTACGATATGTTTTGGAAGGCAAATTGCGGGATATTATCTTAATTATTATGTTAAATGATTGTAAAAAAATTTGGTCAATAAGTAATTTTGAAATATCTTGCACATACAACTATTTACTTATTATATCTTAAATAACCAGACATGATAAAAAATTATATATATCGGTCACGTGAGAATGACCACATGATCATTTGTGTCATCGCTTCACGCTCGATGCCGCTGGCAATGCACTAGCGCAAACACGGCGAGGACAGTTGTCGTGCTACAGTCAACACGTGCTGCCGTTCTGCAGTTAACGTGCGTCAAGACAGATGGGGTTAGCTAGAGTGGAGGCGAGGGTTAGCGAGCGGGTTCATGAGTGCCTTTTATACAAGTCACGTGTCCACACACCATAGTTTAAAAACCAGATCGATGATTGAACCTGTGAGGTTTTTACCGATCGGACCACAAGTTCATTGTCTGCTTTTTACTTTTTGAAGTATTATAATGTTTAATTATAAATAATGTAATAAGTAAATAATTGTATATGCAAAATATTTCAAAATCACAGTTTGGCATAAAAAATTGAATATTGTCTGATGTAATAATTGAGATAATGAGATGCATTTTGTCTTTCAAAACGTAATGTAGTCCTAGCTGCATGCTATCAAGCCCGTTAATTTTTGTATTTTTTTAATTTCTATTTCTTAAAAAAAATCTAATACTGCTGTACACAGTAGTACAATTAGCATTTGTCATTTTTTTCCGTGAACCGTGAAGTGCTTATTAGCTGGTCATCTCGAGATTGCAGTTAGCGTGCTTGGTTATAGGTGCAGGGTACGAATCTCATCTTCGCCGAATATCTTCTTAACAACGCTTAGCTGATTAAGGTCTACGATTCTGGTTTATTTAGGTTGTATCAGTTCGATTTTTTAACTACGGCCTAGACAGCATAAACGTGGGTCTACGATTTCTGGTTTATTTAGGTTGTATCGGTTTGATTTTTTAAACTACGGTGCAGATAGCGTAAACGTGGATAAATTTTGTCAAACTTGCTTAAATTTGATTAAATTGGACTAAACTGCTCTCAGGTTACAAGTTGTGGGACTAGTTTTGCTCAGTTTGCAAATTGTGGGACTAAACTGCTCTCACGTTGCACGTTGTGGGACTAAAATTGAATATACCTCTGAAATAAATTAGGGCACCTAAGGAAGCAAACTGAAATGAAACCCAAACTCATTCCTGGCCAGTCTCACTTTACCATTAATGTCACTAGACTAGCAGCAACAAGCCCCAAGCTAAGCGAATGGAGTTTTGGCTCCTGGAGCATATACTCCCGGATGATCATTAATTCAAAAACTTAGATTTTTTTTATATTTGTATGCTTTGTGTGTTCGTGTAAATTTTCATGCAAAAATGAACATGGGTGTTTCTACAAAAAGAAAGACAAATTTAGGTGGTCTAAATAGGCAACAAATTTGGTACTAGGCATGCTTTTTAGCACATGTTAAAATATTTTTGTTCTCTATATAAAAAATGCAGACAACCAAGGGATTCGAACATGTATGTCTAACTTTTTAAATATTTTTTTTTGACATTCACAAAACTATGTTAGCAGAAGGCCTATGCTCTTGGGAGCCGGGTTCTATATTCGAAGATCTTTTTTCACAACAAAACACAACCACAAGATAATCATATGTCTGCAATACCAGCAATTTCTTACAGCAACAACACCAAAGCACAACTGCAACAATTTAACGTAACACTGAGTGGAATTACTAAACTGTCTATAAATTTTCTACCTTCTCCTACAAAGAAAGCAAAAGAAACTAAGAAAGCATTTCAATGAAAGGATCCCTTTTATGCAAGGCCCTAATTTTTACAGAGGAATACGACGGATACGCTCTGGTGGCGGTGGAAAATGGAAACTGTCGTCGAAATTGTCTTGTGTCGTGTAGTCCTCCGGCGGCTTCACCGGGGCCATCTCCGGCGGCGGTGCCGACTTGGACAGGATCTGCAGCACCTGCAGCATGGTCGGTCGAACCCTGCGGCTTGACCTGGTGCACGCCAGGCCGAGGAGCAAAAGCCTCCTGGCCTCATCTTGGTCAAATCCCGCTACGCCGAGGATCTGGTCCACCGCCCCGAGCAGCGTCCCACGGCCGTGCAGCTGCCACACCCAGTCCCATAGCCTCGGGAAGACAGGATCGTCAAGCCGCCGGTACCGGCCGGTGACCACCTCGAGCACGAGCGCGCCGAAGGCGAACACGTCCGCCGGGCGCGCGTCCTCGCGGCGGCCATGGGCGACGGTGACGACGCGCGCGAGGACGAAGTCGCTGATCCGCGCACGGAGGGACGCGTCGAGCATGACGCTGCTCGGCTTGACGTAGCCGTGGAGCACCACGCTGCTGTGCTGGTGATGCATGTAGCGGAGGCCCGACGCAACGTCGGCGACGATGCGGTAGCGGCTCTCCCAGCTGAGCGGCGGCCGCCTCTCGTGGTGCACACCGTCGCGGCGGAAGATATGCTGGTCGAGGCTGCCGTTGCACATGTGCTTGTGCTTGTGCACCATTAGCATCTTAGGCGTCCAGCCTCTGTGGTAGCACCAACCTATAACACAAATGCAAACAAGAAAAAAATCCATGCAATTCTCTTATAGAGTTATAATTTCCAATCAAAAAAATATGTATTGGCATTATGAAAATTTCTTAAGGAATACTTTAATGATATATGTTTTGGAGAAAAGTTTCCATCCTCTCAAACATCTTTGTAAATTTTCTTTGTTCCTTTTTTTTTGCGGAAATGTTCACCGATCTCTTGATAATCATCCATAGTGATACACAAAATCATCCATAGTGATACACAAAACCTATGTAGTATATAACATAATTCATGATTTAATAGTAGGTGCCACAACTTAGAAATATTGGGTCACTTCATACCGGGTTTTAGAAATATTGTGGCAACTTACCAGATTTAGTCAAAATCTTTACAATTTTTTCAGAAACCGGTAAGGTTTTGTTATAATCCAGGCTGCTAACTTCTCAAAGAACTTAAAATGCTATAATCCAGTAAGTGCATAGTAATATGAAAATTTGTTTACCTGGTAAGTTCTAACTATTCATCAATATTATCAAGCCTTTCGTATTAGTTTGACCACCACGGTATTTAATAAATGGTGTGTAATTCTCAGTAGAACTAGCATTAACTTAATTTTTAGTCACGTGATGTTATACCTTACTTGCAACTAAAAAATCTGTAAAAATCTTAGTTACAAACGAATCATGATACAAATCTAATGGCTTAGAACCTGACTGGGCTCTAGTTAATTCTTGGTCAACCGAGAATTAGCAAAACCTTTTAATAAAAGTATTTGCAGCCTTTATCAAGCCACTTGGAGAATGGTAAAGTATGATGTATAGAATGCATTTGCTCAAATTTCTACTGGAGATATTTTCCGAGAGATTCGCCCACCATTCTGTTGGTTTGTTTGTGTGCGTCTTGGTCGTTGGCCCTCAAGCATTCTCTACATGCTCGATGTATGACCCCACGAGGGGTCATATTAGAACGCTGATTGAACTATACAATCAGCTCCTTTCCTTTATCCGAATCCAGGGTCTCGAAACCCTGGAACTCTACATGACCCGAATCCAATGCAGAAACCTGCATTGGTTTCTCCTTTCTTTTCTTTATTCTATTCTTTAGAAGTACAGAACTATTAAAGAGAGCGGGTAAATTAAGTTGATCCAGTACTACCCCTTCTTTCTAAACTTGTATAAATACGTCTACGTATATATTAAAACCCATATCCAAACTGAGTATTACCCTTGTAGAGACATAATGATCTATAGATATAGGACATTCCCACATGCACACGATCTGGTCTGCCCTCCACCGTCCCACACCCTGACATCCGCCACCGCCGTCGGCAACGTCATGACCGCCGACGCCAAGCTCTCTCGTATGTCCCCCGTCGAACAAGTCATCAGGCAGTCACATTCTGTCAGACCGTCACACAGCTGCATCCCCGCGTCGTCGCTGCCGCCGCCAACCATGCCCACACACACCTGCGAGGCTAAGCCAAGGCGTGCGCCAGCCAAGCCGAAGCACCGGCTCGCCGGACCCGACCACCACGCCCAGACACGGCCGTCGCCCGCGATGATCCGGCGTACAACCGTACTTTTTTTCCTTTGTGTAGAGCTCGTACTAGTATATATATGGTTACGTATTATTTGATATAGGTACGGCTATGTATTAATAGCTATGTATTAATATACGTGTATATATTAATTATGAAGGGGTATCAAGGTGATTTGAGTCGGTCTTGTGTTTGACAGAGACAATGTTCCGGTGACAATTCAAGATGTGATAGTTCACTTACCAATTACAGGGACAATGTTCCGGTGACGCAGGCGGTTGGTGAGCTGGATCTCGTTACCAAACTTGTTGCAATCCTCGTTGTAGGTCTTCACGGCCACCTGGGTCGCCTCCGGCCGGCCATCTCCGGCGGAGGGCAGAAGTCCCTTGTACACCGAGCCGGGCCCGTAGCCCCCATGCCACCCTTCCCGTAGCCGCTCGCTGAACTTCCCGGTCGCCCTCTCGAGCTCCTCATACACGAGCTCCGTCGGCATCCCGGCGAGGCTGCGCAGCCGCTCCAGTCGCCCTTGCTCCCTCGTCTTCATCGCCCGCTCCTCCCGAAGCGTCACGATGCAGCCGATGGCCGGATAGATTACAATGAAAATGAACACGGCGGCGATGAGTATCCACCAGTATTTGCTCGCCTTCTGGCCTTTCTCCGGGAAGGTCTCCACCGTGAGCGTCCAGTCGAGGATGCCGCTGAGCTCGACAGTGCTGGCACCGGTGGACCCGGAGAAACCAAAGTAGGACTGCTCGGGGACGTGCTCGCTGAGGTCCAGCGGCGCGTCGAGCACCGGAGACGCGGGCCTCGGCTTGCCCCTCACGTCCATGTACACCCACACGTGCCGGGCCACGCCGTCGTACTCGATCCACACGGTGTAGTTCTTCGCCGCCGTGCCGTTTTCTGTCGCCATGGTGATGCCGAAGTCGGCGAGGCTCGCCGTCTTGGCTGACACCACGGTGCCGATGTCGAGGCCGACGTGGTTGTCGTCGGGGTCGTAGCTCTGCTTCGCCGTGTCGAACTCCACCGCCACGAACCGGTTCGTCGTCGCCGGGCTGCTCGCCTCGAAGGTCGAGTTGGTCAGGCCGAGGAAACCGCCCGCGCTGCCCGGAGGAGGCCCGGCCGTCGAGGGCGCGACGACGAAGGCGAGCCCCTCGCCTGGAAGCGCTCTGTCCTTGTGCTGAGCGACGCGGAAGGAGAAGGTGCTGTTGAACGACACGACGCGGACGCGCTTATTATCCTCGCCGGTGCCGATGCGGCCGACATACACAGGCGCAGGGGCGTGGCTCTCGTCGTCGTCGAGACGACGCCAGATCGTGAAAGGCTGGGCCAGGAGCACGGAGCCAGACTTGTGAGCCCGGAGGCCGTCCCCGTTCCGGCCATCCGGCGTGAGCTGGAGCGTGCCGCCGTGGATGCTGGCGTCCTTCAGCACGCGCAGGGTGGACGGCGAGTCGGTCGATTGGAACGAAGCGTACGCGTAGGTCTTGACGGGGAGCTGATCGTCCTGCGGCTGCGTCTCCGCGCGGCAGACGACGAGCCAGAGCCAGAGCCAGAGGAAGAAGAAGCACGCGAGGCTGGTGACATGGTCTTTTGCTCCTTCCATACTGTACTCAAGCTGACTGGCAGAAGATGTCGGAACAACACCCGTATGTTCATGTCCATCATTTTTTGGTAGTAAAAAGTCAACACTCAAAAAAGTTTTGGAAAGGTTAGCTATGGGCTGATAAGTCGATTAAGTTTGTTTATCGTCTGGGTAGTTGGAGATGGCAAGAAATTCAGAGTATTGGAGCATATATACTTGGTTTGGTTTCTCCCCTCTAGCTAGCTGTTCAACTCTTTGGCCTTTTGTACACCACTTTCTCCTATCCATACGACACTTATTATGTATCAAAGAGTATTTGCTATCAATAGTGTGCAACCATAGCCGATCTCTAGATGGAAATGTCATTAGACCAACTTTTAGTAGAATTTTACTCCAGGCATGATGGTATCTTGGTTTGAACCTTAGAGCATCTCCAACAGGCGCTGGAAATTTTTTGACGCTGTAAAAGTCCTATCGCGCGCGCTGTATAACGTTTCGCGCGCCTGAAAGCTTGTGGCCAAACTCAGGCGCTGCATAATCGGTTTTAGCGTGCCGCGGGCAGAAAACGAGTTTTCACAGGCGCTGCGCATATTTACTGCGTGCGTGCTGCGCCAAAACACAAACAACCACCAACTACGAACAAAGAAGATCAAACACACACAAAATAATTCAACAGTAAATAGTTCAATTGTTATTACAACACAAACAAATAGTTCAAATATCATGGAACAAATACAACATCAACACATACAACAATGTAGTTCATAGGAAACACATACAACAAATGGCACAACAATGACACAATACATCAAACATACAACAATGTCTTCATTCCCCTTCATTCCACGCCCACCACTCCGCCATGATATCCTTTTGAAGCTCATCATGCACCTCATTGGTTCGAATGGCATCAGGGCCGGCCCTGAGCCTGTGCAACCTGTGCATACGCACAGGGCCCCCACATGTGAAGGGCCCCATCTCATGTGTACTTGCATAGTATTAGTAAATATAATTAGTGTATAGTCCAACAAAAATCTAGAAACGCATAGGTATATGGGCTATTGCTTGAAGAACTGTAACAGGGCCTATTTGTTTTTCACTCCGATCGATTTGATTGTACCATTTCATGTTAGATAGAAAATCGATTTTAATATGGACAAAAGGCCCGCTTTATTATCTTGCACCGGGCCCCCATATTTCAGGACCGGCCCTGAATGGCATGGTAGGACATAAGGAACCGGGCTATCTACTCTTGTTTCCTACGAACTACCACGGGCCGTCCCATCAACTCATATGTGTGGTCATGCTCTTCTTCTTCGTCACGCTGATCCTCTATGATCATGTTATGCATGATCACACAAGCCATCATGATGTACCAAATGATCTCTTCATCCCAAAACCGAGCCGGTCCACGCACAATAGCAAATTGAGCTTGCAAAATCCCAAATGCTCTCTCCACATCTTTCCTTGCCGCCGCTTGTGCATTATGAAATTCAACCGCTCTCTTGCCTTTTGGTTCCTTAACCGGCTTCACAAATGTCTGCCACCTTGGATAGATGCCGTCAGCAAGGTAGTAGGGATAGTTGTATGTCTTGTTGTTGGCCACAAACTCCACCGGTGGCAATTGACCCGCAGCAATCTTACTCATGAGTGGTGACCGTTGAAGCACGTTGATATCATTGCAAGACCCGGGCATTCCAAAAAATGCATGCCAAATCCAAGTCTCATAATCAGCCACGGCTTCAAGGATGATGGTGGAATCCTTCTTGTGGCCTTTGAATTGTCCATGCCACACCGCGGGACAATTCTTCCAACTCCAATGCATGCAATCAATGGATCCAAGCATACCTAGAAAACCACGAGCTTTGTTTTGCTCCAATAGGCAAGCCACGTCTTGAGCATTGGGAGATCTCAAGTACACCTCGCCGAAAACTTGCACAATAGCCATGGCAAAGCGCTTCACACACTTGATGGCTTGGCTCTCACCCATTGCCAAGTGGTCATCCACTAAATCCGCCGGGATACCGTAGGCCATCATACGCAAGGCGGCGGTCACCTTTTGGTAGGTGCTACGGCCAAGTTCTCCACAAGCATTCCTCCTTTGCTCAAAGAATCGATCATACTCCATCACACTCTCGGTGATGCTCTTGAACAATCTTGTGCTCATCCTAAACCGACGCCGAAAATAGCGCTTGGGGTATGTGAGATTCGCCACAAAGTAGTTCCTCATGAGCTTCTTGTGCCCCTCTACCCTTTCCCTCCACAACTTCTCTCGGCCAATCATGGAACCACCATGCTTTGGCCTCTTGATTCTAGCCCGCACCGCCAAAATGATAGCAAGATCTTCTTCCTTTTCGAGCTCCCACTATTCGTTGGATGATTCATACGACCGACACGGCATCTACAAATAGCACACCACATATTTCAAATGCATCCTACGATGAACACCGGTCTAGCTTTCGTCAAGAAATTACCTTCGGGAATTTCGTCGAACACCTTGGGCACGCGGCATCGGAGGTGGTGGCGCGCGGCGGATCCGCAAACGGTCTGGCGGAGAAGCGCGACGGGGAGGTTGGAGAGCACGGGCAGCGTGGACGCGCGGCGGGGAAGCTCGAGAGCGAGGCCGGCGACAAGCTTCGGTCGCGACGGGTGGTGGAGGCGCGACGACGGGTCAGAGATGCGCGGCGGCGGCGAGGCGCGGCGTCGAGGTGCGCGGCGGCGAGCTCGTCGATTTGGGAAGAAATGGGAAGGGGAGAGCGCACGGGGGAAGTTTCAGCTTGGCGGTTGGCTGTTCACGTGCAGCGATTTCGTTTCCAGCGCGCGCGAGCGAAAGCGGCAGATACCTAGCGTTGGATAGCGCAAAGTTCAGCGCGCCGAACTTTTTTTTCCAGCACGCGGTATTTTACAGCGCCTGCTGGAGCGCGGAGTATGCTCTTAGAATACTTCTAAGTAACCAACCTTTCAAATGTTAAAGACTCATTAATCTGGCAACATGATAGTAAAGGTGTCTACCTACTCTACAAGTTCCATATATAGCATGATTAATTCTCTATGGCTTATGCGTCAATCGTTGAAGTGACTTTGGTGAAGTAAATCGACATGCTGTGATAAAAACTTAGTTCTCTCCCCTGCGTGGTATACTTTCATTCTGCCTTATGCCAACTCTAGCATTTTACTTTAGTACTCCCTCCGTTCTAAAATATATAAGATGTTTTAACTTTTTTCTAAAACACACGTATCTAGATGTCTTTTAATGTATAAGTTCGAAGCAAATGAGTAAACCTACATACTAAAAGACGTCTAGATGCATGTGTTTTTAGAAAAGACGAAAACATCTTATATTTTGGAACGGTTGAAGTAGCTGTTTTTTCTACTATTTTCTCAACTGGAAAACTTTGGCTAGTATGTGGTTTCATTTAATCAAAATGGAACCGCGGGGTCTCAGTCTCCTGTTCATCTAAAAAAGAGTCAACACTCAACACCTAAAAAAAATCTGCATGTCCTTCATATGGCATAATAATTTGTGGGGAAGCTTAAGCTGTCAATTGGAGCAACCGGAGAACGAATCAACTGGACACATATAAAATGCTGGTCAATTTCCACTAGCAAACGACGAAAAAATCAACTATTCCAAGCTGCAATTTTGTTAGGGATCGGTTGACACAAACAGAGCATCCTCCAGACTACTACAAGTAGAAGAGAAGTAAAATCCTCAGAAAATCACAATGCATATATCTGGTCAAATGTCAATGGTTCGCGCCACCGAATCCCATGTGACTTAACTTTTTTTTTTACGTTCCCCTCAGCCCCCCTCGCTCATCACCTTAAGCCTTAATCAAGAGAATATAGTTAAGGAACTTTTCAACCATCGCATATTTACTTATCAAATCCACCGCAGATGAAATCAAACCCGTGCTTCACTCACAGGCCAGCTCTGGCTCAAACGAAGGGATCTCTTACACCTTAGACATCGGGGATAGGAGCCACATGAAGCTCCATCAATATACTGTCCTGTCCTCGTTCAAAAACAGGGCTACATGTACTACAAACCATCCTTATTCCCATGAATTTGGGTACGTGTTCAGACAACAATCATAACCAATCGTGCGCTCTTGGCAGTCTCACTTCTTGCTAGCTTCCTCGGCATGCTGCTTCTCGTCCGCGACATCGCTAGGCAGGTCGAGCCCCGCCGGTATCTTCCCAGGGAAATTGCATGTGGGGGCACCCGATCCAAGCATACTGCAGCGTCGTAAAGCGAATCCACGTTATAACAAAAAAAAAAAGCAAAGCAACGATTGGGATGCGATCACTGAAGCAAAACAAGAACTGACCTTCTGTCCACCAGCACCATCGACCGGAGCTCACAGTTGTTAAAGCTGTACATAACCATGACAAAAGTTAGCAACATGCTCTTGTCATGATGGAATCAACCACGCCTTGAACATTTCAGAGCCTAGTGCAACACAAAAGAAGTCCTCTGAACAGTATCGTAACCCTATTTAGTCATGTTATCCCAGGACAAAATAGAGAACTTTTTCCTTTTACAGAAAGTGAACTAGTCCAATTTGTATATACTCCCTCCGTTTCAAAATATAAGATGTTTTAGGTTTGTGAAGAAAATGAATCTAGACTTTTTTTAGTGTATAGATTCATCCTAAAGTTGAATGAACCTACATAATAAACCAAGTCTAGATTCATTTTCTTTACAAACCTAAAACGTCTTATATTTTGAAACAGAGGGAGTACTTGTCTATGGTTCCAAATTCCAATGCATACATATTGCAAAAATTCTGCTCTCACAGCAACAAAAGTTTGCAGAATATGATGGGTTGCATAGTTGACAATCACGTAGGGAAAGAATACTTACTGTTTGCCAAGTTCCTCTGCTACGGTTGGATGACACTCTTTACCATACATGTTTAAGGTGCGATATAAGAAACCACTGTGACTGACAATTGCTATCTCTTTCTCTTCTCTTGTCCATAACCTGCAAGATTCAAGAACATCAGAGAATAATTTAATTTAATTTAATCCGGCTACCAAAATAATATTTCTTTGTCAATTATACGAGTCAGCTAATCTGAGATTGTCTTTCTCCATACATGCTACACAAAAATGCTCCAGCATCTACAACTTCCTAGAATAAAATAAGTCACTCAGTGCTGACCCGCTTGTATACGAGAAACAAGTGATCAAAGGTACCATTGGTGTATGAGAAAAAGGTATATCTAATGCAGTGCACAATCCCTTCACCACCGGTTCTAGTTTTTCTTTAAAATATTGAAGTGCTTAAGCAGTTAAAGTAAGATATATGGTCATCTTTTGCCTTTCAGTCCATACAGGAAAATGAATATAGGCTAATAACATAGAAGTTGGACTCCTGTCAGGAAGCGGTGAAAGAATTGCTTGTTTGAGTGAACAAATTGCTTTCAGTGACCCAAAATGATATATGAAGCGCAGATGAATATTATTGAGGTACTTGTGTTTTATGGCCATATAACCGGATCATTAGGCTTGTATTTTCAAGACATTAATGAGAAGGAACTTATCAATCTTAGAAAGGAAAATTACCAGTCAAAGAACTTCATGCCCCTAGCAGCAACAGACTCATCTGTTTCCCTGACATCTGGTTCCCAAAGAACATCTTCATCATTCTCAATCTGTGAAGGAAGAGAGCACAAATATAAAATACACCACTGCAACATTATCTCATGAAATTGTTCTCATGAATTAGCAACACCAGTTACATACCAAGGAAAAATCAATGGCGGGAAAGAGAGTGCGGTATTTTGTTATGCTGCTCCTTTTGTCACAGGGGTGAACACCCTGCATTTTAAGATCAAATAGAAAAATGAAATATTAAGAAAATTTGTCAACAGAGCATTACTGATCAGGGAAGCAGAAACGAACAGAGACATACTACCTCTCACGTGAGGGTATTTGACTTAGAAGTGAGAAGAAAGGAAGCTGAATATATTATTCTAGCAACTGCGAAAATAGCCTATTCTAGATAATATTTAATACAAATAAATGTAAATGGGAAAGTAAATGATGACAGCATTATTATGTATTTTGTAACAAACATTTTCTCTATGTTTTATTCATGTTCTTCATGAGAGAGAAATACCAAGTGCTCCCTGCAGGCCTCAACTGCAAGAAATGGTGGGCAGTTCAAACTTGAAATCGCCTGACGTCCACTGTGTTCAGCACCTTCTACCATTAATGGTGACACACTTGCTCCATCAGTATAGTTCCCACCACCAAAGACTCCAACTGCAGTTTGCATAGTCCTGTGAGAATAGTTGTAAAATAATGTGAGGCTCATTTAGTAATTACATACTACTGCAATGCACTGTCATCTTATATCATGCCTTAGCACAGGAGTTCTGGTAGTAATATATGCTAGAAAAGCAGATTGAGTAGATTGACATGAGGGGCATGACTAATGGTCAAAATGAGAGCTGGAAATGAATTTTATCTCTACTAGACTATATGCACATGGGTTGTGTAACACATGTAGCAAGAATTGCATACGGCAAGAATCTCTCATGTGTTTTACTAAACTCTGCTTGACCATTGCAGAAAAAAATTCAAGATTTTATTCAAGGATGTACATCAAGTCTCATAATTTTACTCCAACCATGATGAATCCATTGCTGCACAGTTCAGACTCTTAACCCCAAACTTCTCTTCTCACTGAAGACATGTTTTGGCATGCCTTGCCAATAACTAATGTGTACAATAGTAATATAATTCCATGGTACTCCCTCCGTCCTAAAATAGATGTCTCAGATTTTTCAAAATTTGGATGAATCTATATACTGAATAGTGTCTAGATTCATCCAAATTTTAACAAATCTAAGACATCTATTTTGGGACGGAGGGAGTACAACTGATAGACTCATGAGGTAAGCAATAGCTGATATTATAGCGGAGATGCTTTACAGAATAGTGATATGATTTATAGGTCTTTCAAATAACATGTTTAAAAAAAGACAAGTAACATGTTCATTTCAAAAAAATATAGTTAGGAAGATCAACTTGGTTAGGTTTAAGCAGAGCTACAATTTATACTAGCAGTTGAAATCCTGAGATGATATTTTTTGGAAGAGCATCAATGCAATGCCGATACTTGGAGAACACAATTTCTCAAATAGCTTAGAAGAAGATCCAGCACACTGATATATGTACAAGAAGATCAGAAGGTCAAGCAAAACTATACCTCAGTAGAGGTGAAACAATAACCAACTCAATCTTTTTTGCTAGTCCACATTTTGTCACATGCTCTCGCAGGCAATCAACCTACAAATGCAAGTAAAATCAACATCAATGGAACTTGAAAATGCCACATGAAAAAAAAACTGAATGATATCATCAGATCAACATTATATGTCACAGCCAGAAAGGAATCCCGTGCAGGCACGCAGACTACAAAATGAACATAAAGAAAGAAAAAAAACTGGCTCACAACCATAAGGGAATGATGAGACATCAATGTTACATGTAATCACATAAAGAAACTCAACGTCATCCAAAAGAAGGTTGTCTCGTTGCAGTTCAATGCAACTAAGCAAAGGACTATTATCTTTTGTCAGAGGTTGACGCCAACAGAAGGGACTCCTTTTATAAGAACCATGTGAACTACTAACAACATAAGGCTATGCATATAAAATGGCTGCTACGCGGGCAAACATTTCCATTAGTAAGGAAATAGTGTTCTCCAGGTTGTAAGCAACGAAAGCTTGGCAGAACATAGAGAGAAACACTTAACATTGGAGATCTGCCACAGTTACGTTTTGCCCAAGATGTTACCATCCAAATAAAGGTTGAACATGATACATGAGATGAGATTTTTTTAACATGTGAGGTGTAAGAATCGAGTATCCAAGAACAATCTGAACTTTTAGCACCAAAGCATCAGGACATGATGCTCGTGACAACATCACAGAGGCATTGTGGCCTTAAAACATTTCACAAAAATCACAACCACAGTTGGCCACAATGCGCACCCTTTGCTAGTAGAACAGTGTCTGAACGAAAGGCACATGATCATCAACTCACGGAAAAAAGAGACGGGAAAACTCACTTGGCTCCAGCCCAAAGGGGTAAGCTGCGCATCAAGCAGCTCGGCTGACAAGTACGCCTTGAAATCCTTCTCGCCTGCCACGTTATGGATACCCTGGGCATGCCTGACCTGCACACACATCGGTTACAGTTAATCAGACCGAGCACTCTTTGCAGCTAATCAATCAGTTCACCAACAATCGACAGAGCGCGGGGTACCAGGTGTATGGTCTTGGAGCGGTGCAGAGGGTACATAGCGGTTCCTGCACTCGCCTCCATCTCTACACAGGGTGAATGAATTATAATCATCAGCAGTGTTAAGAAATAGTAAAATCCCCACGGGAAATTCAGATTTCGGTGACTTGTTAGGCTGGTAAATAAAATATTATTATGGTTGGTGCAAAATGATAGTGCTACGTTTTTTACATGGTAGAGAAGATGGAGGCACTGGCGCGAGATCTGGTGCTGTGGGTGTGAGGTGGAGGGGAAGGGAAGTGAAGTGGTGGCGCCGTGCAGGAAGGAGTGGGGGAGAGGAGGAGGGTGCTGGAGGCACTGGGATTTCAGAGCGTGGGGCGGGCGACCAGCCAACCAAACCCTTGGAATTGATCGCTCGAGGGGGGATCAATTAATCGACGGGAACATGGGGGGAAGATTGGCAGGAGCAGCGAAGCGGTGCGTGGCGGTGACGGCGGCGGTAGGGAACCCGTCCTGCGGCGGCGGAGGAGGAGGAGGACGAGGAGGCGGCGGCGGCAGGCGAGGCGGAGGGCGAGATAGGAGGTCGGAGGTGCGCCGGGGCCGTGCTGGTGGTGGTGGCGAAAGCAATAGCGGCAGAGTGCATCTCGGCGTTCACTTATTTATTCGTTCACGTTTTGCTACGACGACGAATGGGGTCGGTGCGATCCCAATTTCTTTATTCTCCTCCTCCTTCGATCGCCTTCTCTGCTTTCTTTCTTCCTCCCTGCCGATGCCGAATTGCCGATCTCCTTCAGCGTTCGCGAGGTAATAATCAAATGAAAGCCGGATGACGAGCGAGCGAGCACGCGCGGCCGTCTCCATCCTTGGCCACCACTTCTTCTCCTTCATTTATCGTGTAGGACCGACCATATTTGGAACTGGCTGAGTTGGGCAGGAACAAACAAACGGCATCCTGTCCCGAATATCCACCCAACGCTGTATCCTTTTCTATTCTTTTCTACGTAGACATCGACACATTTCTCTTTAAAATCAGATAAGTTTGACTTACCATAATAAACCTAAAAAAAAGGTTGACCAACGGAAGAAGATCCCTCCTTTGGCTATACGATGTTACATTTACTCTCTGCTGTCACGAATTTGCATGAATCTAGATACGTTTTAGTTTATAGATATATTCAAAACTTGTCAAATCAAAGACAATCCTTTTTAGGATGAATGGAGTGTAGAACATCACCGGCCTGTTTTTCTTAACACGCAATAGCACCCCGATTGGTCGTGAGCACTTCTACGACTCGAAACCGGGTGGGCTGGCTCGATATCCGGAGCTCTATAGCCACCAAGCCAGCACTCGGTTCTCAACCGGATTTTTTTTTTATATTTGCTGTGTGAAACACGGTTGAGGATACGATCACCCACCAATTTGTCAGCCCATCCGAGACACGTGTTTCGGCTCGGCTCTTCGGTGCATATGCACCTCCTATTGACATTTTTTTTTTGAAATGCTAGAAATTTCTGAAACAAATACTCGCATGTACATCCCCATATTTCAAGGTGCACGGGATCGCTTCACGAAAAATCGATTTTATGTGTAGCATCTGTTTCATGACACACCGTGCCTTAGTCGACGAGACCGCGATGATCAAGGGTTTATTACACGAAGCTCTAGCATGGAGAAGTTAACCATAATAGCGTACCTGCAAGGATCGCAACACCTGTAGACATCGCCGGAGTTGGCGCCAAAACGAAACCCTCGCACATGCCTGATAATTCGCACCGCCCAGCGTCCACGAGGCCCGGGCCTCTAGATCGTGGTCCGGGAAGAACTACAGTTGTCGAAGCATTGTTAGCTTCATGATCACTCGCCGCCTGCTCCACACCATCCACATGGCTGAAGATATAGACCATCACCAACGCCACGCCATTCTTCGTAGAGACGCCCACGCAGTCCATCTTCCAGGGCCGTTGCGTCCACGGACTCGAGCATGGGGGATGATGACAAGGCACTGTGAGGTCAACATGTCAAATGAGGTAGGTTGGCGATAGATCAAATCCCGCACGGGAAGCAATCGCAACCTATAGAAGGAGATCTGTTGTCCTCCACCGTCAAAGGTGGTCGCTGACCAGACATTGCAGGCATGACCCATTTAGGCATCATAAGTATCTGGTCTGCGCAAGCTCCGATTTGCTACATATATTCTTGTTTTCAATCCAAAGTCAAGTAGTGCCGATTTATAAATCGGACCCAGAGCTAGAAGTTGTTCTTATGAATGGAAGAAAATATAATAACTACGCTAAAACCAAGTGAATGTATGTCTTTTTATGAGCTAGAAGTTGTTCTTAAGAATATGCTATGGACGACGGGCTCGTTGGAGTCTGTTTTTTAATTTCTTTCAAAAGAAAGTTTAAAAAAAATCTGAAAAAACATCTACATAGCTATGACTTCTAGATGCGTGCAAAAAACCAATGTAAAATATTCTGTATTCTAGGCTTCTTAAAAATGACAAATTTCTATATCTTAGGTGGTGAACAGTACATAATTCCAAAACGTTCAAATTTATCATATTGTGTAGGACGGAATACAAACTATTTCGCTTTAAGATTTTGCAAGACCGTTTACTTTTTTTTTAATTTTTTTGAAACATTTTTTTAAATTTTTTTTGAAACTTGTGTAGGGCGGAATACAAACTATTTCTCTTTAAGATTTTGCAAGACCGTTTTCTTTTCAATTTTTTTAAAAATTCAAGACATCAATTTCAAATAAAATAAAATAACGTGCTCCACGGAGCCCGTCATCCAAAGTGTATTCAATTGAGACTTCCACAACCATGCAAAAAAAAAAATTGAGACTTCCATACGGTAGCAAAAATTCTCCTTGCAAGTATAAACATTTAGGAAGGCCCTACCATGTCTTCAATGTTCACTGGAACCCTGATGAGTTTTGAAACGGTTTTTAATTTATTTTTTTGAAACGGGAACCCTAACATCCTTGGTCATTCTGCGTGCGAACTGGCAGCGTGGAGCAAACTTTACTCTGAGATGGACAAGTCAGCCATGCTTACTCGTATACACTTTACTCTCTCAAATAAATTGCTTAGTTATTTTTGTAATGGACCAATTGGTCAATCTTGCTGTAAATCTTGCGTACAATTCTTGCAATCCACCGGGCGTAAATCTCAAAACAAAAATGGATTGTGTCTACCACCGTAATTCAGAGCTACATGCAAGTCCTATCCGTAGATGTCGATTTCACTTCAGCTTCAGGCATGCAGTTCAAACTTGACGATTGTCAGCCAGAACTGCGGTTTGACAAAAGAAGATATACATGCACTCGCAACAGGCTCAGTTCTTGCTAGCTTCCTCGACGTGCTTCTC
Source organism: Avena sativa (assembly GCA_916181665.1). NCBI lineage: Eukaryota > Viridiplantae > Streptophyta > Magnoliopsida > Poales > Poaceae > Avena > Avena sativa. The sequence goes on from OV702289.1 coordinate 6,203,367, forward strand.
ATCTGCCACATCGCTGGGCAGGTCGAGTCCAGCCGGTATCTTTCCAGGGAAATTGCATGTAGGGGTATCCGACCCGAGCATACTGCAGCGTTGCAAAGGGAATACACATTGTAAAAAAGAGACGCGTCAATCGCAACGTGATCATCAAAGCAAAACAAGAACTGACCTTCTGTCGACCAACACCATCGACCGGAGCTCGCAGTTGTTAAAGCTGTATATAACCAAGTCAAAGTTAGCCACATGCTCTTGTGATGATGGAATCAACCATGCTTTGAACATTTTAGGGCCTAGTGCAAGACAAGCAGTTCTCTGAATAGTATCACAAGGTTTCACTTTTACGGAGGAAAAAACTAGTCCAATTTGTTCATACTTGTATATGATTCCAAGTTCCAATGGTTATACTATAAATACCGTGCTCTCACCAGCAACATGAAGTTTGCAGAATAAATGTCCAATGGTTATACTACAAATATCGTGCTCTCACCAGTAACATGAAGCTTGCAGAATACGATGGGTTGATTAGTTGACAATTACCAAGGAAGGAAAATACTTACTGTTTGCCCAGTTCCTCTGCTATGGTTGGATGACACTCTTTACCATACTTCTTTAAGGTGTGATATAAGAAACCACTATGGGTGACAATAGCTATCTCTTTTTCTTCTCTTGTCCATAACCTGCAACCACACACGAGGATGGTTTAATTCAATCAGACTAAAATTACTGGTCGACTCAATGGGTCATCTAATTTGAGGCTTATCTTTGTCAATACATACTCCCTCCGTTTTAAAATATAAGATGTTTTAGCTTTGTGAAGCAAATGTATCTAGACTACTTTTAGTATATAGATTCACTCATGTTTCGAATGAATCTACACATTAAAACAAGTCTAGATACATTTTCTTCACAAACCTAAAGCATCTTATATTTTGAAACGGAGGGAGTACTACACAAAGTGCTCCAGCATCTAGGACTTCCTAACGTACAAGAGATGAGAGGAAGCATTGGTGTAGGAGCAGAAGGTATATCTAATGCAGTGCCGAATCCTTCACCACAGGTTCTAGTTTTTCTCTAAAACAAGGAAGTTGACACAGATAAAGTAAGATATATAATCAGCTTCTTCCTTCCAAGTCCATGAAAATGAAGCGGTTGATTTTGAAGATTAACATAATTCACTAGGAAGATGGACCCCTGTCAGGCTATCGAGTGGTCAATAAATTGCTTGTTTGGGTGGAGAAATAGTTTTGAATGAAACAGAAAGGAGAACCAACCATGACACATGACGTGCAAACGAATATTACTGAGGCACTTGTGTTTCATCCATGGCTATAAATAAGGATCATTATGCTTGTATTTTCAGGACATTAATGAGAACACAAATAAACAATCTCTAGAAACGAAAATTACCAGTCAATGAACTTCATGCCCCTGGCAGCAACAGACTCATTTGCTTCTCTGACATCTGGTACCCAGAGAACATCCTCGTCATTCTCTATCTGTAAAGAGCGCAAGCATACATATATTAACACACCATTGTGACAATATCTCATGAAACTATACTCTCGTGAATTGGCAACACTAGGTACTTACCAAGGAAAAATCAATGGCAGGAAAGAGAGTACGGTATTTTGTTATGCTGCTTCTCTTGTCACAAGGATGAACACCCTGCATTTTCAAATCAGATAAAAATGAAATATAAGGAAAGCATTACTGATACAGGAGAACCAGAACAAACACAGACATACTACTTCTCACATGAGGGTATTCCACTTAGAAGTTAGAACAAAGTATGCTGAATAAGTTATTCTAGCAACTGTGAAAAATAGCCTATTCTACTTAATATTTAATAGGAAGCAACGTAAATGAGAAAGCAAATGATGACAGACAATTGCTCGTGTGTTATTTCTGTTCTTCATGAGAGGGAATTACCAAGTGCTCCCTGCAGGCCTCAACTGCAAGAAACGGTGGGCAGTTCAAACTTGAAATTGCCTGACGTCCACTGTGTCCAGCGCCTTCTACCATTAATGGTGATGCACTTACTCCATCAGTATTGCTCCCACCACCGAAGACCCCAACTGCAGTTTGCATAGTCCTGTGAGAATAGTTGTAAAATACTGTGAGGCTCATTTTGTAATTACATACCACCGCAATGCACTGTCATATTATATCATGCCTTAGCACATGAGTTCTGATAATAATATGCTAGATAAGCATATTTGAGTAGCTATTGACATGAGGGATATGACAAAGGGTATAACTGAGAGCGGGAACTGGTTTTTATCTGTACTAGATTCTATGCACACGGGTCATGCAAGACAGGTAGCAAGAACTGCAGACAGAAAGCATATCCACTAGCATGCAAGAAATACCTAAACTAAAATTCTACTTGACAATTGCAGGAAAAAGTCAAGATTCAATGCAAGGATGTACATCAAGTCTCATAATTTTACTCCAATCATGAAGCCACAGCTCTTCTGACTGAAGCCATGATTTGGTATGCACTGCCAATAACAGAATGTATATAGGAATACTATAATGCCATGGTACAACTGATGGCATAAGCAATGGTAACTGATATTATAGCAGAGATGCTTTACAGAATACTGACATGATTAACAGGCCTTTAAAATAACAGGTTACTATAATGCCATGGTACAAACTCAAGAAAATATAGTTAGGAAGAATAACCTAGTTTAGGTTTAAGCAGAGCTAACTATTAGCTGAAAGCCTGAGATGATATATTTTGAAAGAGCATCAATGTTCCAACACTGGGAGAACACAATTACTCCAACATTAAAAAGCTTAGAAGAAGATCCGGAACACTGAAAGTATGTACAAGAAATGATCATTAGGTCAAGCAAAATTATACCTCAGTAGAGGCGAAACAATAACCAGCTCAATCTTTTTTGCTAGTCCACATTTTGTGACATGCTCTCGCAGGCAATCAACCTACAAATGCATGTAAATCAACATCAATGAAACTTGAAAATTACCATATGAAAAAAAATTGAGTGATATTTTAAATCAACATAACATGTCAGGGGCAGAAATGAACTCACTGCAGACCAGACGAACAGTTCAAAACAAACATGACTAAACAAAACTGGCTCACAGCCTTTAGGAATCACGATATCTCATTGTTACGTGTAATAACTAAAAGCTCAACTTTGTCCAAAAAAGGTGGTGCCATTGCACTTTGATGCAACTAGGGATCAGATAATATCTTCTGTCAGAGGTTAATACCAACAGTCCAACAGAAGGGGCTTCTTTTTTAAGAACCATGTGAAAGTGCTAAACAAAATAGATTTAGCATATAAAATGGCTGCAAGGTTGTGAAGATTCCGTTGGCAAGGAAATATTCCCTCCGTCCCAAAATAAGTGACTTGAGTTTGTCTAGATTTGCATGTATCTATATACTAAAACACGTCTAGATACATGTGAATCTAGACAAACCCAAATCACTTATTGTGAGACGGAGGGAGTAGTATTCTCTAGGATTTCAGCCATGAAAGTTTGACAGAACAACCATAGAAAAAAAAACTGAACATTGCTATAACACTGCTAACTGCCACAATTGCATTTAACCGAAGATGTCACCATCCAAATAAAAGATGAACGTCATTAATGAGGATCTGTTAGTATGTGAGGTGAAGGAATCAAGTGTACAACACTCAACTACAGAGAAAAATGAAATCGTATCACTAAAGCATCATGTCATGATGCCAATTATTAAATTTTGATACAAGCAATCTGAATGTTGATACTATTTAACCATGGACGTGCTTGATATACTGTGAGCACAACACATGATAGTGAAATGCAGGCTACCATCCAATCATGTGGCAGTGAAAAGACAAAGGCAAAGGAACAGGAAAGGGGCTTTTCTAATGTTCTTTCATTTATAATCCTCGTGTCAACATCATAGAAGCATTCTCGTCTTACATATTTGACAAACAGCACAACCTTAGTTGGCCATAACGTGCACCTTTCTCGGCAGACCCGATAAGGCTAAGTGCATTGGGGATTAATTCACGCAAAAAGAAACAAGAAATCTTACCTGGCTCCAGCCCAAAGGGGTAAGTTGAGCATCAAGCAGCGCAGGTGACATGTAGGCACTATGATCCTTCTCGCCTTCCACATTGTGAATACCCTGAGCATGCCTGACCTGGACACAGTTGGTTACAGTTAATCAGATGGAACATTCTTTGCATCTTTCCTACATGTCTGTCATCAGCATTAATCGAGGAAATGTGAAGTACCAGGTATATGGTTTTGCATCGGTGCACAGGATACACAGCAGTGCCAGCACTGGCCTCCATTTCTGCCCGACAGAAATAAAGTACTATTGCATTACTATCCATTGAAGAAAAGTTAGACAGATAACAAAAGTGCAAACAGACAGTTGCAGAGTTGACTTATGTAGTTTGCAATGTCGCCACATTCTTTACCAGATGATACATATGCTTTTTTTTCGAGAAGGGGTGAGTGCCCCGGCCTCTGCATCGACATATGCCCTGTGTTGGTAGCGTTCAAGTATCAACCACTGATGGTATTCCCGTGTGATCAGAAAAGTAGGCAGTGATTTGCCCAAACCCAAAAGTACCAGGATTAAGAGCATCCACAGTACGGCGCTAGGATTCTGATCCTGGTCGATCAGTAGTTAGGGTCTCTGATCCCGGGCGGTCGACGCAAAAACGTGTCGCCCGATACCAGTTGTTTCTTTCTTGCTCGCGTGTGGTAATCAGAAGCATCTGGCCGCAGTAGTTTAATCAGCGTCCCATAAACAAAGCGTCCAGCGATGGGAAGGTGAGCGCCTCGCTAGCTGTCTTAATCTCTTGGTTTATTTTTATTACATAAGCGCCTAGTGAAGCGCTACCGCATTGTGGGTGCTCTAATGGGGGGCAAATAATCCCGGCAATAAAAAAAAACACTTGTGTACATGAAAAGACGATCCCGGCAACGCGACGACGAGAGAACGAGACGAGGAGAAAGCGCTTCACGGGAGAAGCATATGCATCTGTCCATTTGGGGGCGGAGGAAGATACAGTGGCGTGAGATGTGGCGGCACGAAGAAAAAGGCGGATTGAAAGGATGGCTCCACGGATATGGGTGGATCGATTTCCTGTGGGAACCAGCCAATGTACAAACAGAAAAGAGCACATGAACCCGTTCGGACAGCTCTTTGTTTTTTTTTTTCCTCTGCATCGCATTTGGAATTGTAGGAGTAGTAAAACAGTACTGTAGTGGTCCTTGGAAGTATGCAGATAGATAGATAGATAGATAGATAGATAGATAGATAGATAGATAGATAGACTGGCGCGAGATCTGGTGCCGGAGGAAAAGGTAGGGAAACGCTGGCGGCATTGAGGTTTCGAGGAGCGGCGGGCGGACCTTGCAGTGGATGGATGGATCCAATCCAAGAGGAAGAGGACAGATGGTCGATGTTTCCATGGAGGGAAGGAGGGAGGGAGGATATACGGCAGCATTTGGTACAATATACAATACAGTTAATTAATTAACGGGATGAAGAAGAAGAGGAGGAGGATTGTCGTGCAGGTGCAGGCAGCCGTACCTGAGGTGGAGGAGGAGGAGCAGCGAAGGGGAGTGTGGCGGCGGCTATCCCGTCCGGCGGAGGCGGTAGCGGCAGCCGAGGGGGAGGTATGGAGATGGATGCCGTGGTTGGTTCTTGTGGTGGTGGTGGTACAAGTACAAGTAGCCGCTGTCTGTATGCATCTCCTCGGCTTAATTTATTATTGGTTACGAGGCAGGGAGGGTTGTCAGATGCAAATTGGATCTCGCGTCCGTGGAAAGCTTTGCGGTTCCAACTTGGTCTCCTCCTTGACCCCCCCTTGATCGCTTTCTCCCTTCTTCTTCTTCCTTGATCGCTTTCTGCCTCCCTGCCGACCTCCTTTCCGCGTCGCCGCCGTCGTATTGCCCCGGAAGACGAGCGAGCGAGCACGCGCGGGTCGCCGTCGTTCGGCACCGAGTTGTCCTTCCTTCCTCCCCACTTGGATATTTCCATGTGTGCTTTTCCTTACGTGACAGACTTTGCCTTTGCCTTGCGTGCCAGATGCATCTGGCTTTCGGCACACTAAACTAGCTATCGCCCGCAGCCTCCTCCTCCTCCCTGCCGAATATCCAACCCCTGCTCTGCTCCGTATCCGCCCCACTTTTTGTGGGTCTCAAGACGCCACGCCGCCGAATATCCACATTATTAGCGCGACCAGCGGAGCTCGATCGTTTTACCCAAAGACCCACCACCGCATGGACAGAATGTTTCTGTTGTACAACAGGTTGTTTAACTATCATCTTAGAGTAACTAACAACAATTTTAAAACTTGTAGTTCAATGTTATGTTGTCCCACGGGCGCCTCTTTTCTACATCTACCCTTGGCAATGCGGCCATTGGGAGACTTGTTAACTACTAGAAGAATCAAATTATAATTAGTGAAATACAAAAATCAAATTTAAAAGCATATGCTTTGGTATAGATAGTAACGTCGGCGCGCTACCGTAGTGGAGGAAGAGGGCTAATATGGGGATGCCCGAGCCGGCAGGAGAGGGAGACGTTGTGGACCAGGTACATTCGGTCTTCCTCCCTGAATCTGTTCTAGCTAGGGTTTTAGCAGTTATGGGAATTTAAGATTTTCCTTCTATTGTTATGTAGAGTTGGGTTGAAACTAATGGGGAGCTACCAATTTACATCATAGATCAAGAGATTGGTGGGAAGGAGCTAGATCCTAGTTGGAGATGCCAGTGCAACCATGTTCCTGCTAGGAAGGTTGCCTCATATGGTGCAAACATTAATTGGTAGAAAATTTGTAGGCTATACAGATGAGGTGTATTATTTCTTGTACCGGATGGACAACCCATGGCCAACATAGATACAGAGAATGCTTGCCCAGATAAATAAGGAGGCAGATGATAAGATGATGATTGAGTTGAGGCAGATGAAAATCTTCCCTCCTTAGAAGAGTTTTGCATATCATATTGGTCATAGCTGTAATTTTATATTGTTGTAGTGTTATTTTGCCTTGGTCATAGCTGATGTCAAGAGTTTTGCATCTGAATAATATGGCCCATATGTAATAGGTGAGTTGGTGTGTGGTGTTCATAGTCTCATATGTCCAAATTCTGAACATTGTTTATGCAGCTATAATATGATCAAAGACTATTTTATAATGGTTTGTCTTAGTGTAGTACCCTTGATGCATGGATCGCCTTTGAGCACGACTTTCCACTAGACACAATAAAGCAAGCAACCGAGGCATATACTTATTACATATTGTAATGTATTCACGTGTTTACAAGTTTGTAGTGAGAGGTATTTTCATGTGTATTGAAGTGAAGGTTATACTTCTGACTTCAACAAACAAGAGATGCCCTAGATATCTTGTAGATACTCTGTTCTATGCATGTTCTGTTTTGTATTGGTCTGATTTTTGTTTCCTGTGTTCTTCTCCTGGCCTTCTTAATGATAGGAGCTATATCATAGTAGTACATCATTGGTGCAATTAGTTTGTATAATAAGAAACTGGAATGCCTTCACTTCAGTAGTCAGAGTTGCTTATCTTCACCTCAGTTTCAGGCATGCAGTAAAAACTTTACGACTGTCACTTGTCAGCGGATTTGATAAAAGAAGGCATCCACACGCTCACAACGGTCTCACTTGTTGCTAGGTTTGTCACTGCTTCTGGTCCACGACATCGCTAGGAAGATCAAGTCCAGCCGGTATCTTCCCAGGGAAATTGCACGCTGGGGTATCCGATCCAAGCATACTGCAGCGTCGCAAAGCGAATTAGCGGTATGAAAAAGGAAAGCATCAACTTCAACATGATCACTGAAGCAAAACAAAAACTGACCTTCTGTCGACCAACACCATGGAACGGAGCTCACAGTTAGCAAACCTGTATATAACCAAGTCAACATTAGCAACATGCTCTTGTGATGATGAAGTCAACCATGGTTTGCACAATTTTTAGGGCCTAGTGCAAGACAAAAGAAGTCCTCTGAACAGTGTCCTAATTCTATCTGGCCAAGAGTCAAAGAACACGAAACCTTTTCCTTTTGAAGAAAGAAAAAAATAGTCCAATTTGTTTATACTGTATCTATGGTTTCAACTTTCAAGTTCCAATGGTTACATATTGCAGATACTGTGCCCTCACAGCTATTTTTTTGCAGATATGGTGGTTTGATTAGTTGAAAATTACGAAAGGAAACAAATACTTACTCCTTGCCCAGTTCCTCGTCTACGGTTGGATGACATTCTTTACCGTACATGTTTAAGGTTCGATATAAGAAACCCCAATGGCTGACAATGGCTGTCTCTTTCTCTTCTCTTGTCCATAACCTGCAAGCAAATGCGAGGATAGTTTAATTTAATCCGGTAATGGAAATAAAATTACTGGACGGCTCAATGAGTCATTTAATCTGAGGTTTATACTTCTCAGTACATGCTAGAAAAAAGTGCTGCAGCAACTAGAACTTCCTAGTAATAAAGGCTATATGCATCAGTCGATGCAGAGGCCGGGGTGGCATCCCCATTACCGAAAAAAACTTAGGACTTCCTAATGTCAAATGAGACATTCAATGCCGACTCACTGTACTGGTACACGAGAAACAAGCAATCAGAGGATGCATTGGTATAGGGCAGAAGGTATATCAAATGCAGTGAACAGTCTTTCACCACTGATTCAAGTGTTTCTCTAAAACATGGAAATGTTGATGCAGTTGAATAGTATTGTGGTACTTCTGTTTTATGGCCATATAAACGGATCATTAGGCTTGTATTTTCAAGACATTAATGGAAGGCACTAATCAAACTTAGAAAGGAAAATCACCAATCAAAGAACTTCATGCCCCTAGCAGCAACAGACTCATCTGATTCTCTGACATCTGGTTCCCAAAGAACATCTTCATCATTCTCTATCTGTAAAGGCGAAAAGACACATATATTAAAACAGCATCACGGTAATATCTCATAAACCCTTTCTCATGAATTAGCACTTACCAAGGAAAAATCAATGGCAGGAAAGAGAGTACGGTATTTTGTTATGCTGCTCCTCTTGTCACAGGGATTAACACCCTGCATTATAATCAAATAAAAGTGAAATATAAAATAAATTTGTCGACGGAGCATTGCTGATACAGGAGAAGCAGAGAAAAACAGGGGCATACTACTTCTCACATGAGGGTATTCAACTTGCAAGTTAGAACAAAGTAAGCTGAATATTTTATTCTAGCAACTGTAACAAATAGCCTATTCTAGTTACTCCCTCTGACCCATATTAGTTGACCTGGATTTGTCTAGATTTGAATGAATCTAGACACTATTTAGTATATAGGTTCATCCAAATTTTGATAAATCCAAGTCAACTAATATGGGTCGGAGGAAGTACTATTTAATACAACCAGCGTGAAAGATGACAGCATTAGTATCTTCCTTAACACAAAGAATGCTCTTGGGTTATTCGTGTTCTTCATGAGAGGGAAATACCACATGCTCCCTGCAGGCCTCAACTGCAAGAAATGGTGGGCAGTTCAAACTTGAAATCGCCTGACGTCCACTGTGTCCAGCACCTTCTGCCATTAATAATGGTGATGCATTTACTCCGTCAGTACAGTTCCCACCACCAAAGACCCCCACTGCAGTTTGCATAGTCCTGTGAGAATAATTGCAAAGTACCGTCATGCTCTTTTTGTAACACATACTACTGCAATGCACTGTCATATTATATCATGGCTTCGCACAGGAGTTCCGATAATATATGCGATAAGCAGATTGAGTATCTATTGACATGAGGGGCATGACTAAGGGTCTAAATGAGAGCTGGAACTAAATTTTATCATGCAAGACATGCAGCAAGAACTGCAGACGGCAAGAATGTCTGCTAGTTTACCAAAAAAAAAAGTAAAAACTCTGCTTGACCATTGCATGAAAAAGTCAAGATTCTGTGAAAGGATATAAATCAAGACTCATAATTTTACGCCAACCATGACGCCATTGTTGCACAGTTCTGACTCGAACCATAAACTGTTCTTCTGACTGAAACTATATTTTGGTATGCACCACCAATAACTGAATGTGTACGATACTATGATAGTACTATAACTCCTTGGTACAACTCATAGACTCGTGATATAAGGAATAACTGATATTCTAGTGGAGATGCTTTGCAGACGGACATAATTTACAAACTTTTCAAATAACATGTTTTTTTAATACAAATAACATGTTCAGTTCAAGAAAATATAGTTAGGAAGGAGAACCTAGTCTAGGTTTGAGCAGACCTACAATTTATGCTAGTAGCTGAAAGCCTGAGATGATAAATTCTCAAAAGAGCATCAACGATGCAACTCCAACACTAGGAGAACACAATTTTCTCAAACATAGAGCTTAGAAGAAGATCCACAACACTGAAAATATGTACAAGAAGATCAGAAGGTCAGAGAAAACTATACCTCAATAGTGGGGAAGTAATAACCAACTCAATTTTTTTTGCTAGTCCACATTTTGTCACGTGCTCTCGCAAGCAGTCAACCTATAAATGCATGTAAATCAACATCAGTGGGACTTGAAAACAATCTGAGTGACATTTCAAATCAACAAAAAGCACAGCCTTAGTTGGCCATAATGTGCACCATACATTTTTTTATTGAACTGATAATGTTAACATCGGTAATTCAAATGCATGGGGATCAATTCATGAAAAGTGAAACAAATCTTACTTGGTTCCAGCCAAAAGAGGTAAGGTGAGCATCAAGCAGCGCAGGTGACATGAACGACGTCTGGTCCTTCTCGCCTTCCACATTATGAATACCCTGGGCATGCCTCACCTGCACACATCAATGGGTTACAGTTAATCAGATTGGACATTATTTGCATCTTTCTTGCAGGTCGGTCACCAATAACGGAGGAAGTGTCATACCAGGTATATGGTTTTGCATCGGTGCAGAGGATACAGAGCAGTGCCAGCCCCGGCTTCCATGTCTGCCTGCCCAACATAAATAAATCATTTGTTATACTCCCTCCGATCCATATTACTTGTCGCAAAAATAAATGTATCTAGACATGTTTTAGTTCTAAATATATCCAATTTAGTGACAATTAATATGAATCAGAGGGAGTATTAGTATCCCTTTATGAGTTTGACAGACAATGTAATATTAAAGAGAGAGAGAGAGTCGCATTGTTTAGGGAATGATGCATATGCTGATTTGGAAAAATGAAACAAAGAATACCATGGTACGAAAATAATCCCATGGTATGAATGTTCGTCTGTGTCGGTGCCTGTCTCAAGCAACCAAAGAAATTCCATGGTGTGAAAAGCCGTTGATTGTAGAAAGAAGATGCGCATAGTTGTTCAAGTATCATCCAGAGGCAGTGATTCCCACCAGATTGGAAAAATAGGAAGTGAATGATTCACCAGGAACAAAAGTATGTGTGAAGCGATTCTCTGTGGAATTAAAACAGAAAGCATGAAACTCTGCTGGAAAAAAAACAAGCATGACCATGTTCCCATTGCTCTTTTTTGTATTCTTTCACGAGATCATTCGTTCCTTCTTATAAGTAAAATTTGACCAACTTTTGAGCAAAAACTGTCAACATCTGAAAAACTTAATAAATTAAATATTAAAATACATTTCGTGGTGAATTTAACTATACTGATTTGGTATTGTAACTGCTAATAACAGTAATTTCTAAAAAACTTGGTCAAAGATAGTCATGTTTGACTTTTCCAAAAACTAGTATACTACCCTATATGAAAAACGGAGCGAGTGTTACAATTTGGAGTAGTATACCACCAGAAGGTGGTGCCTGATTGTAAGATCGGTCCTTAAAAAAGTAAGTAGAGGAGATCTAACGTGGAAAAGCTGGGAGAGAACACCACACCGAGGGATTAAAACGTGAGCGAAATTTTCTGTAATTACTCGTTGGTTACCGAAATACAAATTCAGACCGATTTCAACCAAATATATAAATTTTGTTAAATATGCCAAAATTTGAACGATGAAAATCCCGAATTTCTCCCTTTCGGTGGATGTTAAATACAAATAACTGGAAGGAGAAGAGGATAGGCGGGCAGGCAGCCGTACCTGAGGAGTAGGAGAAGCGAAGGGGAGTGTGAATGTGATAGGCCTAAACTTGAGAGTATGGTGGCGGCGGCACTAGCGGATGCGGAGGCGGCGGAGAGCCAGCCGTGGAAGTGGAGGTGGTGGTGGTGGTAAGAGTAGGAGCGGCACAAGTTCTCGACCCGCATCGCCTCTCTGTTTATTTATATCGGTCGCTGAGTCAGATGCAAATCGATCTTCATCATCTGTCTCGCTATCTATGTAGTTCCCACTTCGTCCTTGATCACACCCTAAACCCTAAACCCTAAACCCTAAACCCTAAACCCTAAACCATTACTCCCTCTATTCTAAAAAGATGTCTCAAGTTTGTCTAAACTTGAATGTATCTAGACATCATTAGATATATTCAAATTCAAACAAACTTAAGACATCCTTTTTTAAGACAGAGGAAGTAGTATTATGGTAAATACTATGTAACAGGGTCCGATCAGAAGCAAACCATCGGCACACCGAAGAGACGTCGATTCACATTCAATCGTACGTATCTCGTATATAGACATTTTTTATGTATATCCGAACGACGCTTTTGATTCCATTATGACGTATCGCAACGAAAACGGATCGACTAAACGGCGCGATACGAGAGATACCAAAGTAAACGGCGTGATACGTCTTTAATGCATACCAAACAAGAAACGGGCGTTCATAATCACCGCACCCCTCCCCGACAGTCCAGACCCTGGAGCTTCGCCCCGCTTCCATCTCTTCCACCGCCGACCGCCCCCATATTGTGACGAATCCGCATCGAAGCACTCCTCCCCCCCCCCCCCCGCATCGCTGCACTACTCCCCTCTCCGTGGCTGCGCGCATGAATCTCTGAGGCCGCCGGTCGTCGTCGGGGCAACCTTGCTTCCACCGCCCCCCATCTTCCTAATCCGCATCGCGACGCTCCTCCACTCTCCGGCTACGAGTCTGCAGGGAATCTCCCTCACCGCTGCACATTCGTCTGCATCCTGCTCTGTGGCGGCTCGTATGAAGCTCCGAGGCCACCGGTCGTCGTCGGGGTGACCTTCGGCCGCCGGAAGTCGAGGTCGGGGTGATTCTTGGTGGCTTCTCCCGCCTAATCGGAGGGTGAGTCAAGCGCTCACGCCCAAATTGTTGGCTGGACAGAATCGATCTCTCACGGAATAGCACGCACATTCCGAACCATGACAGGAGAAGGTGATTAATTTTTTGACCCCTATGATTTCCTAGCTGTTTTCATGTATCAGATCTACCTTGTACATGTAAATGTGTAGTTTCTTTACACATATGTGCTCACATTTATAGCTCGGCTAGGATATAGATTCCCGGGTAATGAATTTTTTATCAGATAAATGCTACTCGTTTTTATGCTCCCGAGTAATGGTGTTCATGCTGCCACATATCCACATATATGCTTCTTGTACAGTATGTTTCTCACATTTTTTACCTGGTTGCTTACGATGTTCTTGTGTGCACATTCAGGGAGATTTGGCGGCAACCTTTACATGCATTACTTTTTAAAATGTTTTTGCTTCCATAAAATTTTCAACCTGCTGCATACAGACAATTTCATGCTTCTAGCAACCATGCTACCATCATACCACAACTGTACTTCATGTATTCTAGATGTGCAATCCCACATAGTTATATATGATTGCATACCAACATGCTTCCATTTACCTTCCATGCTTCCATCATACCTCATATGTTTCAGGTACTTTTCTATGGCTAACAGTTCTATGGCTAACGGCTGAAATATTTTCTGCTTCTTCACACACACACACATATATATATACACACATATATATATATATATATATATATATATATATATATATGCCACAAACAAAGAATTTTCAGGCTTCTATTATACATGCTACCACCAAACCACAAATATGTTTCATGTACTCTCTTTGTTTAATTCCACAAAGTTATATACAATTGCATACCGACATGATTTCATTTACCCTCCATGATTCCATTATACCACTATATGTTCATGTATTCTCATTGTCTAATTTCACACAGCTATATAAAATTGCATACCAACATGTTTCCAATTTCCTTTTTTGCAGCAAACATCACCAAAATGCCTAAGGCTTCAAAGGGGGGAAAGGATGTTGAACCAGAATCTAGACTAAAGAGTCGTTTCTCGGGGTCTCGACTGAGGGATATTGTACTGGGTCTTAAGAAACCTCGGAAAGATCTCATCAGAAATCGAGGGTGGGGTGTTCTTCTGGACATTGGCGCTTTCTCAACTCCAAGGGGATTGCTGGAATGGATAATTTCGAAGATTGATCCCAAGCTTGGTGAATTTAGGAACGCTCGCAACAACACTCATATAGTGTTCAACAAAGAAATGGTAGTTAAAGCCCTCGATATTCCACGTGGAACTAGGCCGGTGGTTCTGACCGGTGAACATGAAGAATCACCACATCGTGATTTCTACAGGATACAATATAAAACAGCTGGAATGCGGTCACCAATTTACCATGCAGAAAAGTTTCTTGCAAATGATGATCTGGATGATGAAACATGGTTCAGGACTTTCTACCTAGTGGTGATTGGTACATACTTCTTCCCTGGAACCAGCAGCATGTTGCCTCTTGAGTACCTAGGGAGCCTCGGCGATTCAAATATTGTTTGTGAATATGATTGGGCCGATCAGATTTTCCGACATACAATGTCTGGAATAAAATGCTTCCAAGACAGATGCAGGAAAGCAGACAAGATAGGAAACATAAATCCAATGTGGGCTGGCGGTTGCTTACCATGGATCGCGGTATGCCATATCCTATGTACTTTCTTCATTCACAGAATCTACCTTCATCCCTTTTTAATTTTAATAGAGAAAACATTTTTGCACCATAAATTTCATGAAAATTGTTTACATGGATCACCTGGACTTCCCCGTGTCAACTCTGTCCACTCACTGGATTAACTATGCCGTCCCTAGAGCTTCCAATATTTCAGATGCTGATTTAAAGTTTGTTGTTAAGCATGACAAAAGCAGGCTCACATTATCTCCACATACATACGGTGCCCGACCAGTGAGTCATTTCAAAATCTGACCCCACTATGTACCCATCATTGCGCTGCATGTCCTTTTTAATGTTTTTTACACATTATATTTTTATAGTTCCGTGCATTCAACGTCACTCCGTATGCTTTTGTGGATACAAACTTGGGAAACCAAGCTTTCGAAGCCCCACCTAATTTACAACAGAATAAAGAAGTACCCATCACTCATTCAGTTCAGGTACTGTTGAAATTACATGTTTTATGCTTCATTCAAGAAAATTGTGCATGCTTCCACTACATTTCCTGAAAAAAAACCTATCAGTGTTTTGATCATACTTTCTGTCCACCAGGAAGCATCTCCACAGCACGGAACTCACACCTTTTCTTTACCAGAGGTAATGTCATCTTTATTTTTTTGCTAAACACAAAATCAACCTACGGTTTAATCTAACATAAATATTGACCTTATTGCAGAGGCTCCCCGAGTATCTAAAGACAATCCAGGAAAGTACACCTCTTTATGGCGTGAGGATGTTGACAGATTGACGAAACTTCACGACAAGCACATGTCCCAATTTGCTTCCGAAGTATTTGTAGCCATCAAGCAAAAATCCACATCTACAGATGGGTTATACTCACCTCCCAGAGCCACCACTCCCGTTACTTCCCCATTGAGAGCTCCCAATCCCATAATATCCTCGCCCACAGTTGAGCAACCCGTGTTCGGCGAAGAAGGTGCCTGGAATTCTGACCCTAAAACAACACCCAATACACAATTTTGGGTGGAAGCCAGTAAGATTGCAGAACAGGTAGAGCAAAGCGCTGGCAAATCAGCAAATACGAGGGATGCATCTAATTCCAGACTTGCCCATACGGAAAACGAATCCAGTGGCCCAGCTACTCATACATGTTTTCGCGGCGATGACATGGAATGTCCTACATTCGATCTTCTGCCACCTAGGGAAACTTGGAGCCAACAATTTGCACCCACCAACCTACAATCCTCTGACGCCGCCCGCAACAGCCCCACACCAAGCCTGTTGGAACCAAATATTACATCAGGTAATGCATACCACTTCTCGAAGCTTTACATTCTATGGCTTCTTTGCATTTCTGATTATGTGGTTGTCACTCATTTATCTAATATATTCACTTTCCATGGTAGGGTATTCCATACCAAAACATGATGGCAACCACAATGCTTCGCCAGCCCCCCAGAATTCGATCCCAGCACAACCTACCAATGATTCACAACAAAAAAATAGGTCGGAACAGTACACCTATGCATGGTTCTGCACATGCTAAATTAATTGATTCATAGCTGACACTTCAGTGCTTCCATGCAACACACCATTTAATTTCTTTCTTGCTACTCCAACCATTTGGACACCATGCGCTTCTCATTATCAAATTTGATGCCTCCTACTACATATAATTTGTGAAGTTTTAGATTTATTAAAACAACCTTCACCAAGTTTCCTACTACATGTGTTGTAATTCATTCATACTCGCCATTTTTTGGTTTCAAAATCCATCCTGTTCCATACTTCACACTCAGCTGAATACTGACATACATACAGGCACACACACGCATCCAGAGAACGATAAACCAAGTGCTGCAAAAAATACTACATCCACAGCACCTGCACACGAAGATGGACAATATGATTTCTCAAGCATCCTACTTTCACCGCAACCACCATCGGTTCATCGTGAATGCCAACCATCAAAACTAGGTAAGTCCACATGTAATGTAATTTGCTACATATCAATTTGATCGCTGCTTACTTACTTACACATCCAAGCTTCCTACGTAATTGACACAAACAATATGAAAATGCATTTATAAAACATATTGTGCTTCTACTGATCAAAAAATACAATATATTCTTCTTGTCCTACATAAACTTGTCAAGTTTTATTCTTCAATCACAGAACAACTTCATATATTTTACTAGAGAACATATCAATCCATGCTTCCGTCTCTCTTTTTAAATCTGACGTACCACATATATGCACTAAATAATTATTTCAATGAATACAGGTGTACAGACGCGAGGATCGATCCAGAAACATCCAGGTGAAAAATGTGTGACAACTACCACACCAACCCTGGTTGACAAACAAAATAATTCACCAGCCATCAAAACATCCCAGATCCCACCGTCTGCGAACTATTGCCAACCATCAGAACTAGGTAAGCTCCTCAAAACTTTCTAGCCATTCATTCCTTTTTGTAGCAAAAAAATAAGGATCTATTCATTAATTAAAGGTGCTCAGTAACTAATGAAAGCATTATTTCTTTTTTATACACACCAACGAGTTGCACAAGACTATTTCAGTCTACTATAAAAAATGTTTCCATCTGAACAAACATGATGCTTCAATCCCATAGAGTGTTGTTTGAGTTTTATTTCAAACAAGATAGCATTTGTACTCAATTCCCACCAAACACCTATAAATATGTTGTTCATTACCACCTACTGTATATACACATTATGCTTTATCAAAGCCACATATTCTTACGCATATGATGTTAACCACACACACAAAATTTTCTAACTTTTCAAGCTACTTTACCAATATTATTCATGTTTCATGCACCTACCGCACATACTCAGTTTCAAGCACTGATGGCACTCATACTCAAGAAAAGAAAAACTGTAAAAAAGAGCCTTCCTTGGCATTAACAATGAAGCAAACCAAAAGATTCTCAAGAAGCTCAAAGCTACCAATGTATCAAAGGATATATATAATATGTATATTAGGAGAAGATGCATAAGGCTGCCTCTTGTTGGAGAAGAGAGGTAACACTCATCAACAAATTACTACTTGAAGTTTCCTGTATTCCTTGCAATCTATTGAATCAATAATGGAATTCGTGTACTTGACCAGGCCCCCTTTTGTTGATTTTGAAAAATATCACATATCATACGAAGACTTCCGTGAAGCTCTCAAGCCTCGCGGGAGAATTGACACCCACGTCATGGAGCTTTATATCAGACACTTCAACTTGATTTCTAATGTTGCTTCAAGCAGCGAGCCTACATGCACAAAGTTTGCATTCTCTCGGTCCTTGACCGTACGGCCGTTACTAATCCCAAAATATCATTCTTTCAACTTATTTATAGTCTAACATATTGTACATGCTACATCAAAAAATTTGTAGGCAAAATTATGTGTACTTGAAGCAAAATTTGACGTGGGTGGTTGCCAAAAAGAATTCACGGAAGCTTATAAAGATCATATGCTCAAATCAAAGGACATGGTAATTTTACAAAATTTGGTTACTTTTAATTTGTACTGTCTCTGGAGATTGCTCACATGCTGCCAAAAAATGTGCTTCTTTCTTTGTGGATCTCCCATCTATACTTTGTTGTAGTAGACAGCGAGCACTGGGTACTAGTGTCCATCAACCTACTCCACAAACAAGTCAATTTTCTCGACTCTATGATCAATGCTAAGAAGAGCAAAGTATACAAGAAAGCACACAACCTGGTACACGCTTTCCTTTTATTTATTTTATTCGTGCTGCATAATAGTGTCCTCATAATCATATAGTTTTTCCAAATACTAATTGGTCATTGTTTTTTCAACACCACATGCTTCCGTCAACCCGTTTCTGCACTCTTTTCTAAGAAAAAGGAAATTATTACAAGGTGTCAAAATATGTATCCATTCAACATTACTGCGACAATACTTTTTGTTAAAACAACCGTATTATCTAGTAATTTACCGTTCAAAATTTTGTGCCTACTCATGAATATACAACTCCATATTTCTGCTTACCACCTCCCTAGTACTTGCTTCCATCTACTCTTTACCCTGGTGATCCCATCCTTTCTATTTGTAGCAACCACTAAAATTCTTGCTTCCACTGACTAATTTTTTGCTAATGCACATGTCGATAATTTTATCACACTGGCATCACATGTTAAAGCATTCCCAAAAACAAACTTCAGTCAGTTTATCCAGAACAATCCTAAGGACGTACGTCAACAAACCACCATGTAAGAAATTTACCATGCAAAAAATAGCATTTGCCTAGAACTACCTATTTTTGAAACTAGAGAATGGTGTGATTTAGTTTTTGTTTCCAGATTTGACTGCGGAGTATTCGTAATGCTATTCATGAAGATGTGGGATGGTAAGACAATGAAGCCCTTTGACCCGGTATGTCCGAAAATTCATAACCTTAGACAAATATTCTTACTTTATGCTTACATAAATAGTGTTCCTGCAATACATGAAGCATATCTGAATAGTTTATAACACATGTACATTGCTCACATTAATCACTACCCTCCTATTTTCGTTAAGGAAATTTTGCAACATCGAATGGTGCTACCCACATGATCATGACATCGGAGCTGAACAAGGCTAATCCTACGTGGGTGCTCAAGAAGAAATAAACGCTTTTATTCGGTCCCAATCTATCGCAGTACCGAAGCACTACTTTGTTTACATGAATATTTCATTTCCTTTTTGAAATATTTCGCAGTCAAAATTCGTCTGAGACGGAGCATCATCTATTTACCCTGTTTTCCTAAACCATTAGGCACGCTGTAATAATTGGTTAGAACCTGTGAATGATACCAAAATTTATATTGTTTGTCACTCAATTTAAATGTCGTAACATTTTCTTTTCATACATAATCTGGAGCTTTCTCGTTTGCATTGTTACTCTACCTTTAAGAAGCATGCTTCCATTGACTACAATTGTTAGCTTCGTGCTGTAAATACCCCTTGAACTATGCAAATAAAATAGATGCTTACATTATAATGAATCATTTCCATGAAAACCATACTGAAGCATCTTAAGCATAATGTATTCCAATATTAGAACCCTTTGTTGTTTTAAAAATGCTCAGAAACTTGGTACAATGCCATGATTTTCATAAATAAATAATTAGACATAGTGTCTTCCACGATATTTGAATCAGTAGTCTAAAAAACACTGAATTTTTGCCACAAACAATGGATTATTTAAACAGAAACACCAGTTCATTGTATACTGCTACATTTAGATCACTCCATAGTTCATACCTCATTAATAAAAAGACTTGTTAAGTTTGCTTCAAACATGAAGCCATGTTTTTCATCTATTTATTGTGCATGCTTCTCTATCATGAAGCACAAGCTTCTGGATACGCACACGAAACCAAAACGATGTAACTCTCCAATCAGAAACTCACTAAATCGTGAGACCCCATATCGATATATTTTTGCAAGTACAATGCTTATACAAATGAAAAAAACCATTTTCAATGTTTCCACCTTACTAATAGATACACATGTTGGAAGCCTCAAAGTGTAAGCTCCGTCTCACGTCTCAATTGTTCCTCACGCTCGGCATTTTGCTTGTTCTCCAATGCCAAAAAAGGGCAATGCCTCCTGGTGTGATCGGTTTCACGACATTTAGAACATGCATAATTCTTCCGTTTAGTTCCCTTCTTTTTTGCTTCCTCCTGGCGAATCTAACCAAAGGCTTCCTCCTCTTTTCTTTATCTGATGGACGACCTTTCTTGGCTGACCTAGGAGGATTCTGCAGATTGTTGTTTGCTACCTCTGGTTCTTCGCCTGTTTCAGGTTCCAGCACGCCGCCAGACATCCGGAAATTATCAACTAAGGAATTCAAATGTTCCACCCCACCTTCAACAATCTTGTATGATCATGTGCTGAAGCATGCTTTTGCCGCCAACTTATTCATCATTTTGCATAGGGAATTATACCTGAGTGTGTTGGTATCTGGGATTATGCTAGAACCAGAAAATGGTATATTGCTCTTTGCTTCACAAACAGTAGCTACCTCTGACCACCTATGAAGCAGGTATTTCTCAGATATTTCTTGCACGTTTGTGTGTACCATAGCCTTCAGGATGTGGTGGCACAACATGCCATTCACATTGAACGGTTATAGTTTTCCTGCTGCTCGAAACTTACAATCCTAATCTTCTATGCTCTCGGATCATTCCTGTGAATCTCAAACTTCACCCCTTCACCGGCAACCGGGTATATGCTATATGCCGTTGTCATCTCCATGAATTCCCTGAATTTTCCAAAAGCAGCTCCTGTATAAAATTTGGATGCTTGCTCCTCAATCTTATAACTGCAACAAACATTTAAAAAACACATAAATTAAGACGAATTAGTTCATGCTACATAGACTACCTCAAGGTTTCTAACTAATACAAACCTGGACCAAACGGCTGCTGTTGTCGCCTCCCCAAGAAAACCAGCGTTGTCCTCTCGATCCAACCTTGTTTCCTGAATGTGAAGGGTTTCGTAGCATAGTAAATCAAAAAAATTCTATGGATGCGAACGGGAAAGCCAAGATCTAATCTAGGAGATGCAATCAATGAGAGGGATAGATGAGATCTTCATACCCTTGAACAAATCGCACAGTGGAAACGTTCAACAGAACATTGGTGATGTAGTCGAACTAGCCTTCTCCTCCTCGCGATCCGATCCGATCCAACACCGCAAGTGGCGACGCCTCCGAGAGATGCACACGTAGGGCACCGCGACGTCCCCTCCTTCCTCGGTCCAGCAAGTGGGGTGGAGAGATAGATTGGATCTACAGCACGACGGCGTGGTGCAATGGTGGAGAGTTTCTGCGACACGGCTTCGCCTACACCAAGTCGGGAGAGAGAGAGGTAGGGCAGCAGCTGGCGGCTAGGGTTTTGGGGTGAGGGGAGGGTGCGCCCCCTGCCCACCTTATATAGGGGGCTGGCCGGCCCCCTTGCCCCCTCCTCCAAGCCCTAGGGCGGCGACCCCAAGGGTGGAGTGGGGGGCATGTCTCCCCCCCTTCTAGAAGGCCCCCTAGGGTTTTCCCTAGGGTTTTGGCCTGGGCCTATGGGGCCTTGTGCCCCTGGCCCAATGCGGCCAGGGCACTCCCTCATAGGCCCACGCACCCCTCCGACAAGTGGGGCCACGTTGGTCCCACTCCGGAAGCTTCTAGAACCTTCCGGTACAATACCGAACATTCCAAAACAATTCCGAAATCCAAAAACTGCTTTCCTTTATATGAATCTTATTCTCCTGACCATTTCGGAACCTCTCATGATGTCTTGGATCTCATCCGAGACTCCAAACAAAAACTCATAAACCAATTATCCATTCTATCCTAGCGTCGAGGCACGTTAAGTGTGTGACCCTACGGGTTTGAGAATATGCAGAGATGATCTTCTATCAATAATAAACAGCGGGATCTGGAAACCCATATTGACTCCCACATATTCATCGATGATCATATCGGATGAACCACGATGCCAGGATTCAATTAATCCCATATTTACATTCCCTTCGTCACGCGATATTTTACTTGCCCGAGATTCGAACGTTGGTATCGGCATACCTAGTTCAATCTCGTTCACAGCAAGTACTTTACTCATTTCGTAATCCGATATCACTTTGTGATTAACTCCTTAACCACGTGCTTGCAAGCGGTGTTGATATCGATTACTCGAGTGGGCCCGAAGTATATCTCTCCGACTTGGGACGGACAAATCCCATCTCGATACATACAACCCAACAAGTACTTTCCGATCACCTGAGAGACACCTTTATGATCACCCTCTCATAGGATGACGTTTGATGACCTCAAAGCTTTCTTCCGATACCAGGGAGTTGCATTATCTCATGGTCTAAGGAATACAATATTTGACATAAGAAAAAGCTTCGCAAAGATGAACACGACGACACAATCTAATTGCTCTGCTTGATTTGGGTCTGTCCATCATATCATTCTCCCAATGACATGATCTCATTATTAATCGACAACTCATGTCTATGGTTAGGAAACCTTAACCATCATTAATCAATGAGCTAGTCCATAGAGGCGTACTAGGGACACGGTGTTGTTCATAAACCACACAAGTATCAAAGTTTCCGCTTAATACAATTCTAGCATGGAATATAAACTTTATCATGAACAAGAATTATAACAATAACATCTTTATTATTGCCTCTAGGGCATAATTCCAACAGTCTCCCACTTGCACTAGAGTCAATAATCTAGTTTATATCTGGCAACAATCTAACACCCATGGCATTAAGGTGCTGATCATGTTTTGCTCGTGGAGGAGGTTTAGTGAATGGATCTGCGACATTCAGATCCGTATGTACTTTGCTAATCTTCAGATCTCCATCTGTTTATATAACTCGAATTATATGGAACCGGCGGTTGATGTGCTTGGTCTTTGGATGATATCTTGGTTCCTTAGCCAGTGCTATGGCGCCAGTGTTGTCACACAATATCTCCAGTGGGTCCAAGGCACTTGGAACCACACCAAGCTCAGTGATGAAGTTCCTGATCCAAACTCCTTCACTTGACGCTTCTACAGCAGCCATGTATTCCGATTCTACTATAGATCCTGCGATCACGCTTTGCCTGCAGCTTCTCCAGCTCATAGCTCCTCCATTCAAAAAATAAACGTATCCTGTCTGAGATTTAGAATCATCCGGGTCGGTGTCGAAACTAGCGTCGACGTAACCTTTTACGACGAGCTGCTCATCACCTCCATAGACCAAGAACATTTCTTTAGTCCTATTTAAATACTTTAGGATGTTCTTTACGGCTGTCCAGTGTTCCACTCCTGGATCACTTTGGTATCTGCTCGTCAAACTAAGAGCATTGGACACATCCGGTCTAGTACACAGCATGGCATACATGATAGAACCTATGGCCGAGGCATAAGGCACTTTGATCATAGCTTCTCTATCGTTTACCGTAGCTGGACACTGAGCCTTGCTCAATATCTTACCTGACAACATGGGCACTAAACCTTTCTTTGCCTTATCCATTCTGAACCTTTTTAGAACTTTGTCTAGGTATGTACTCTGGCTTAAAGCTATTAGGCGTCTTTATCTATCTCTATAGATTTTGATGCCTAATATATAAGAATATTCTCCTAGGTCTTTCATTGAAAAACATTTATTCAAATAACTCTTCACATTGTTAAGCATACCAATGTCATTTCCAATAATCAATATGTCATCCACATATAGTACTAGAAATGTCACTGAGCTCCCACTCACTTTCTTGTAGATACAAGATTCGTAGCAATTTGGAACAAATCCAAAGCTCTTGATCACTTGATCAAAACGAAGGTTCCAACTCCGAGATGCTTGATTCAGTCCATAAATGGAATGCTGAAGTTTGCACACCTTATCAACATCCTTAGGATCGACAAAACTTTCAGGCTACATCATATACAACTCTTCATCAATGTTGCCATTGAGAAACGCGGTCTTGACATCCATCTGCCATATTTCATAATCATGAAACACAGCAATTGCTAATAAAATATGAATGGACTTAAACATCGCTATGGGAGAGAAAGTCTCATCGTAGTCAACACCTTGAACTTGTCGAAAACCTTCCGCGACAAGTCGATCTTTATAGACGGTAACATTACCATCCGCGTCCGTTTTCTTCTTGAAAATCCATTTGCACTCAACGGCCTTACGGTCGCTAGGAGGGTCCACCAAAGTCCATACTTGGTTTTCGCTCATGGATCCCAATTCGGATTTCATGGCCTCTAGCCATTTCTCAGAGTCTGGGCTCATCATTGCTTCCTCATAGTCCGCAGGTTCACTGTTGTCTACCAACAAGACAGTTAAGACAGGGTTGCCGTACCACTCAGGAGGGGCACGTGACCTTGTCGACCTGCGACGTTTAGCAGTAGCATCATCCGAAGTTTCATGATCCTCATCATTAGCTTCCTCTCTTGTTGGTGCAGGCGGCACTGGAACAATTTCAGGTGATGCGCTACTCTCCAACTCGAGAGAAGGTTCAATAACCTCGTCTAGCTCTACCTTCCTCCCACTCACTTCTTTCGAGAGAAACTCCTTCTCAAGAAAGGATCCGTTCTTAGCAACAAACACTTTGCCTTCGGATCTGTGGTAGAAGGTATACCCAATTGTTTCCTTAGGGTATCCTATGAAGACGCATTTCTCCGCTTTGGGTTCGAGCTTGTCCGGCATCAACTTCTTGAAGTAAGCTTCGCATCTCTAAACTTTAAGAAACGACAACTTAGGTTTAGCACCAAACCATAGTTCATACGGTGTTGTCTCAACGGATTTAGATGGTGCCCTATTTAAAGTGAATGCAGCGGTTTCTAATGCATAACCCCAAAATGATAACGGCAAATCTGTAAGAGACATAATCGATCGCACCATATCTAATAGAGTTCGATTCCGGCGTTCAGACACACCATTGTGCTGTGGTGTCCCGGGTGGCGTGAGTTGCGAAACAATTCCTCTTGCTTTAAGATGCGTGAGAAAATTATAACTCAAATATTCACCTCCACGATCGGATCATAGAAATTTAATTTTCCTGTTATGATGGTTTTCCACTTCGTTCTGAAATTCTTTGAACTTTTCAAACGTTTCAGATTTATGTTTCATTAAATAGATATACCCATATCTACTTAAGTCATCATTAAAAGTGAGAAAATAGCGATATCCACAGCGCGTCGAAACACTCATTGGTCCGCACACATCGGTATGTATGATTTCCAACAAGTCCGTTGCTCGCTCCATTATTCCGGAGAACGAGGTTTTGATCATCTTGCCCATGAGGCATGACTCGCACGTGTCAAATGATTCAAAATCAAGAGACTCCAAAAGTCCATCAGAATGGAGTTTCTTCGTGCGTTTTACACCAATATGACCTAGACGGCAGTGCCACAAATAAGTTGAATTATCACTATCTACTTTGCATCTCTTAGCCTCAACGTTATGGATGTGTGTTTCATTGCTTTCGAGATTCAGAAGAAATAAACCATTCATAGCAGGTGCATGACCATAAAAGATGTTATTCATATAATAGAACAACCATTATTCTCCGATTTAAATGAATAACCGTCTTGCAATAAACACGATCCAGATATAATGTTCATGCTCAACGCAGGCATATAATAATACTTATTAAGGTTTAAAACTAATCTCGAAGGTAAAACTAAGGAGAGCGTGCCGACGGCCATCACATCAACTCTTGATCCGTTGCCAACGCGCATCGTCACCTCATCCCTTGCTAGCCGCCATCTATTCTGTAGCTCCTGTTTCGAGTTACAAATATTAGCAACTGAACCAGTATCAAATACCTAGGCACTACAACGAGCGTTAGTAAGGTAAACATCAATAACATGTATATCAAATATACCTTTAATGGTGCCAGCCTTCTTCTCCGCTAAGTACTTCAGACAGTTGCGCTTCTAGTGACCCTTGTCCTTGCAATAGAAGCACTCAGTGTCCAGCTTAGGTCTAGACTTGAGCTTCTTCTCAGCAGGGGCAACGCGCTTGCCGCTGCCTTTCTTGAAGGACTTCTTTGCACCCTTACCTGTCTTAAAGCTGGGGGGCTTGTTGACCATCAACACATGATTATCTTTCTTGATGTCCACCTCCGCAGCTTTGAGCTTAGCGAAGAGCTCAGTGATCGTATCAGTGGAACCAATCTGATTGTGAGTAACTACAAAACCTTTGTAGCTAGGAGAGAGTGATTGTAGAACTCTATCAATCTTGAGCTCTTCTGGAATCTTGCAGTCCAGTTGCTCAAGACGTTGAGTGTAGCCCGACATCTTAATGGCGTGCTCACTAACGGAACTCCCTTCCTACATCTTGCAGTTAAAGAATTTCTCAGAGATATCATATCTCTCAGAACGGGCCTGAGTCTGAAACGTGGTTTTCAGTTCCTCAAGAATCTCAAAGGGCCCGGCGAACTCCTCAAAACGATTTTGAAGGTCCGATTCCATAGCAAACAACATGGTGCTCTTAATCACACCATAATCATCTTTGCGCGACTGATAAACAGTTTTTCATCAGCCGGCGCATCTATAGCAGGGGCGTGTCCTAGCGCTTTCTCAAGGACATAGTCCTTTTGTCCGCCAGCGAGAATGATTCTCATATTGCGGAACCAGTTGGTGAAGTTAGACCCATTGTTCTTAAGCTTTTCTTTCTCAGCAAAAACATTGAAGTTGAAGTTGGACTTATCCATTTGATCTACAAAATTTGCAAGTACAATTTAGACTATGTTCATGATAACTAGTTCAACTTAATCAAATTACTAGATGAAATCCCACTAAATTCAACATCCCTCAAGTTGTTTAGTGAACATGATCCAAATTCACCACACCTAATCCGATCTTCACGAGAAGAGATGCGGTTTCAATGGTGGACAACAAAGTGTCGATCATATCATTCATATGACTCATGCTTAACCTTTCGGTTCGTGTGTTCCGAGGCCATGTCTTTACATGCTAGGCTCGTCAAGTCAAACCCAAGTATTTCCGCGTGTGCAAAACTGGCTTGCACCCGTTGTATGTGAACGTAGAATTTATAGCACCCGATCATCATGAGGTGCTTGAACACGACGAACTTTCGCAACAGTGCATACATGGGGAGAACACAATTTTATCTTGATCTTTAAGTGAGGAATCATCTTATAATGCTACCGTCGCGATCTAAGCATAATAAGATACATAAAATGATAAACATCACATGCATATAATTTTATGTGACATGGTATAGCCAATCTCCGTGCAATGATCTCCATCTTGTGCGTGCCAGCATGATCTCCATCACTCCACCATGATTGCCTCCACCACGAATAGCAACTACAACTATTGCTAACTACTTAGCGATAAAGTAAAGCTATTACATGGTGTATAAGAAGTTGACACACATGTCATACACAATTATAAAGACAACCATATGGCTCCTGCCGGTTGCGTACTCATCGACATGCAAGTCGTGAAATATTACAAAACATGATCATTGCATACAACATACACATCATATCTTGGGCCATAGCATATCACAGAAACACTCCCTGCAAAAACAAGTTAGACGCCTCTACTTTGTTGTTGCATGTTTTACGTGGCTTATGGGAGTAACAAGCTAAGAACGATTCTTACCTACGGAAAGCCACAACGGTGATATTATGGTTGCCAACATCCGGTGTCAATCCCATGACAACTATAGTGAGAGAAACTGGCATCCACTAGCCGCATGTGTGGAACAAGCCACACATCAAGTGCGGAGCCGGTCTCGCGAACGAGGTCGCGTAAAGTTGGCCTCGACCGCTTCGATCTCACTATCCCGCGTCATAAGAAGCACACAACAAGAGGCTTGCAACAGAAAACATCAACGCCCGCAACAAGCATGTTGCGTTCTACTCGTGAAACACATATGCACATAGATCTAGCTCTGATACCACTGAAGGGTTTCACAACATAGTAAATCAAAAAAATTCTACGGATGCGAACGGGAAGCCAAGATCTAATCTAGGAGATGCAATCAACGAGAGGGATAGATGAGATCTTCATACCCTTGAAGAAATCGCACAGCAAAAACGTTCAACAGAACGTGGGTGATGTAGTCGAACTAGCCTTCTCCTCCTCGCGATCCGATCCGATCCAACGCCGCTAGTGGCGACACCTCCGAGAGATGCACACGCACGGCACCACGACGTCGTCTCCTTCCTCGGTCCAGCAAGTGGGGTGGAGATATAGATTGGATCTACAGCATGACGGCGTAGTGCAATGGTGGAGAGTTCCTGCGGCAGGGCTTCGCCTACACGCAGTCGGGAGAGAGAGGTAGGGCAGCAGCTGGCGGCTAGGGTTTTGGGGTGAGGGGAGGGTGCGCCCCATGCCCACCTTATATAGGGGGCTGGCCGGGCCCCTTGCCCCCTCCTCCAAACCCTAGGGCGGCGGCCCCAAGGGTGGAGTGGGGGGCAAGTCTTCCCCCCCTTCTAGAAGGTCCCCTAGGGTTTCTCCTAGGGTTTTGGCCGGCTGGGCCTATGGGGCCTTGTGCCCCTGGCCCAATGCGGCCAGGGCACTCCCTCGTAGGACCACTCACCCCTCCGACAAGTGGGGCCACGTTGGTCCCACTCCGGAAGCTTCTAGAACCTTCCGGTACAATACCGAACATTCCGAAATCCAAAAACTGTTTTCCTTTATATGAATCTTATTCTCCGGACCATTCCGGAACCTCTCGTGATGTCCTGGATCTCATCCGAGACTCTGAAAAAAAAACTCATAAACCAATTATCCATTCTATCCTAGCGTCGAGGCACGTTAAGTGTGTGACCCTACGAGTTCGAGAATATGCAGACATGATCTTCTATCAATAATCAACAGCGGGATCTGGAAACCCATATTGACTCCCACATATTCATCGATGATCATAT
The DNA here is from genome assembly GCA_916181665.1 of Avena sativa. Lineage (NCBI taxonomy): Eukaryota > Viridiplantae > Streptophyta > Magnoliopsida > Poales > Poaceae > Avena > Avena sativa. The sequence continues at coordinate 6,232,672 of OV702289.1, forward strand.
CGGATGAACCATGATGCCATGATTCAATTAATCCCATATTTACATTCCCTTCGTCACGCGATATTTTACTTGCCCGAGATTCAATCGTTGGTATCAGCATACCTAGTTCAATCTCGTTCACAGCAAGTACTTTACTCGTTCCGTAATCCGATATAACTTTGTGATTAACTCCTTAACCACGTGCTTGGAAGCGGTGTTGATATCGATTACCAAGTGGGCCCGAAGTATATCTCTCCGACTTGGGAGGGACAAATCCCATCTCGATACATACAACCCAACAAGTACTTTCCGATCACCTGAGAGACACCTTTATGATCACCCTCTCATAGGATGACGTTTGATGACCTCAAAGCTTTCTTACGATACCAGGGAGTTGCATTATCTCATGGTCTAAGGAATACAATATTTGACATAAGAAAAAGCTTCGCAAAGATGAACACGATGACACGATCTAATTGCTCCGCTTAGTTTGGGTCTGTCCATCATATCATTCTCCCAATGACATGATCTCATTATTAATCGACAACTCATGTCTATGGTTAGGAAACCTTAACCATCATTAATCAATGAGCTAGTCCATAGAGGCGTACTAGGGACACGGTGTTGTTCATAAACCACACAAGTATCAAAGTTTCCGCTTAATACAATTCTAGCATGGAATATAAACTTTATCATGAACAAGAATTATAACAATAACATCTTTATTATTGCCTCTAGGGCATAATTCCAACAGAATGTACTCGTACTACTTCACAAATTGCCATAATGAGTCATGTGGATGCACGAGCTTCTTGAAAAACGAGTTCAACCCTTCGGACCTCTCTGTTGTACCAGTGAAAGGAAAGAAATTCTTCTTGAAGAACGCTGGTGCCCATGTATCCCTACAACCCCACATGTTGACCAGGTGTTCGTTTTCTACCAAACTGTGCTTCGACAACATCATCTGCCACATGTTCTCAAAATCATCAATAGTATCTGCTCCATAGATACAGTAAAAAAATTCCTTCTCGAAGCCCTCACGTGTACGAAATAATGTTCCAAGCTTATCCTTTGCTATCCGAAGCACATGCCATAGGCAACACCGATGAACCGTCCCAGGGAAACCATCATCTATAGCACCAGCCATTGCTTGGTCCTGGTCCGTCATTATGCAGGTTGGATGTTCTTGACCCATAGCATCCATCCATGGCTCAAAAACCCATTTGAAGGTTTCCTTCTTCTCATCCGGTATCAATGCACATCCAAGCATTATGCTTTGCATGTGATTATTTATGCCAACAATTGGTGCAAAGGGCATGTCATATCGGTTCGTGCAAAATGTGGTGTCAAAAAATACACAGTCTTTAAATTTCCGGTACAACTCACGTGTCCTTCCGTCCACCCAGAAAAGAGCCCTAACAGCATTGTTCTCATCAAGCTTGATAGCGTAGTAGAATTGTGGACTCTCCGCTTGTATCTTCTGAAAATACTCTACTGTTTTGGACATGTCGCTATGCGAAACCTCATTTCTCAGCTTGGTCCGGATGTTTGTAACATCACGGTTTGTGTACGACAATGTCCTGAGAGTTCCATGAAGGTCCCCAAGTGTGGCCATGATGAGAGATGTGTCGGCATTCCGATTGTGCAATGTCTTGATCAACATGTAGTCCTCATAGGGCACCTTACGATGCGATCTGTAATACCTTGTCCACTCTTCTCTACTCATCAGTGGATGTGTGTGTTCCTCAATGAAAATTGTTACTTCCCATTTATCCTTCCTCAGCCCAACTGACATTCGATCCTTGCAATCATGACGCTTCAGCTTGTTTCTTTTCCTTTTCCCTGCAGCTGGCGCACTGCCAAAATTATCAGAATCAGGTGTTGTTTCAGTTGCTTCACCCACTTCATCAAGCACCTCTGGATCTAGTGCCTCATCGACAGAACTGCCAGCAACTTTGTCCTTCTGAGCATGCGCACACTCGAAGTCCCTCCTAATTAAATGGTCACATCTTTTTTCTGGGACCTTCTTGAGCAACCTATCCTGCTTCCAAATCCTAGCTTCTCGGCATAACCATTATAAAACAACTGTGCCTCGTCGATGCTTGAAAACCATTCCAACCTGCGGACACGACTACCCGGAGCCTTCAACATTTACTGTATCTGGAATTGAAGAGCTATCCGGCATATGCATTTGAACATCCTGAACATGGAAGCATTTTATGATTTAATCAGAAACTAAGCAACACAAGCGGTTTCCATTAAATCAGTTACATGCTTCTTTTTGTTAATATTCGTTGCTTCATCACGTGAAACACCTACAACCCAACTCAATCAACTACAATTCTACAAATCATTTACAATAGCTTCCATATGCCGGTGTGTATGCTTCAAGGAATATTATGCTTCTAGAAATATTACTAGATGCTTCCTACATGTTTACCAACTCAAGCAACTACAAAACTACATGATCCATGAAACTTGCTTCCAGTAACTGTACTACTACAGAACAACAAATCTGCATATACATGATCATTGCACATGCAGATATGTTTGTTTCCATCAATATTACTGACATGTATGCTTCCAACAATATTACTGTTAGCATGCTTCTACTAAAATGATCATTTCAAATGCTGATACGTATGCTTCCAGCAACTGAATCAAATTCAACCTCATATCTATATCAACTAAAGTTGTTATTACTACATGCTTCTCATATGTACAACAACTAAATCAACTGATAATCTACTTAATCCATGAAACCTGCTTCGTGTGACTAAAATGCGAGCTTCCACGTAAAATAAACACTGCTTCGTACAGCCATTACAAATAAAATTTTTAATCACCAACTATAAGTATCACTAAGCTTACATACGCTGACAAGTAAGCTTCAAATGATAATACTCTATGCTTCTCGTTTTTGCACAACCTACTATTTCAACTTAAAATTTAAATGATACAGGAAACTTGCTACCACAATCAAGAATTTGAGCTTCTACCAAATTTAATTAATGCTTCGTCCGAATAATAAATCAGCAATTTCCAACCATCTGGAGAATATTCGTCGAGAATCCCACAATCAATTTTAAAAGGAATTATTCCCAACCTCGTCTCAAAACTCCCCCAGGGATCTCTCACACACTAAGATTGCTAACAAAGAACCAACTAGAAAAAACATAGAAATAAACACAGATACATCTTGATTGAGAATAAGGGTACTGCACCTCTCCATCTCCATGGATAAGGACGGGTGGGTTCCCAAGGTGTTCATGTCTGGGAAGAATTCCACCCCTCAGAGCTCCACCCAACTTGGCTTTCAGCATAGGATCAATCACACAGGAAGCACGTCTGAAAAAGGGATTAAGATACGGAGGATACTTGATGTTCTCTTTCAGATGTGCCATTTTCATACGAATCTAAGGCCGAGTAGCAACTCGCCGGATGGAAGCCAGAAATGTCGCAGGGAGACGTCGAAGGAGATGAAGAAACTGGGAGCAATTAAGCTGTACATGGGCGTCCGTCAAGGAAGCAATAAAGGTGTCTTGGGTATTGACGGTGAAGGAGCAAATAAACGTCAAGCATGCAGACCACATCGCGCGTGGAGGACCTGCTGAAATCAACGAGCCAGCTGTGGCCAATCCAACAACAGTCGTCTTGTCCGATCGGAAGCAAGTAATCGGCGTCCGACTGCTAGCAGCGCCCATTATGGTCCTCTAACAAGTTTTTCCTAGTCTGCCGAACATCCACATTGCCACTGCCTTTGCAATCAAACGAGCTGGTAAACCCTTTTGGCGTATAGTTGTTTCTCCTTTTTCCCCTGGAACATACTCCCGGAGTTCACACACCCGTGGAAAACAGCTAGTGCCTACCAGCACTAGTAACCAAATATGACCATCCGAGAAGATGCTTCACTGGATCAATTTCTTCCATGTGACACTCGCAGGTTTGTTGGCCTTTTAGTTGCTGCTTTTTGGAGGACACAATTGCAGAAACCATATGGAGCTTCATTACAACATGCTGCACACACTGTATGGCTTCTGGTTGTTAGAGCTCTCTCTTTATATTTGCCCATTGTCTAAGGGCCTTTTGGCATATTTGCCTTTTTCACACTTGTACATGTATTGGCCTCTGGCCCCTGTGAATACTAAGTTGCTCATTATCCAATTCACAACATGGTATCAGAGCCCAGGTTAAGGTTCCTTCGCACGCGCAACTCGTGCTACTGCCGCGGCCCTCGCTAGTCACTAAGCCGGCCGCTGGCTTCTCTCTACTGCTCCCCATCTTCTCTACTACCCCCCTTCGCACGCGCAACTGCCTTCTACTGCCGGTTGCCCCTGTCCGTGTCCAGGTGTGATCCGTAACCCACAGGTCAGCTACTGCTGCAAGGATTTACCCTTCCAAGCTAGCTAATTGGCCCCTGTAACTAGCGTGTTGGCATCTGGTTGCTATTCAAGCTGTTGCTAGTGTTTTGCGGCCAACCTGATCTGGTCTGATTTGGCTTGGCCTGATTTGTTTTGGAAGAAAAGAAGTTGCTGTCATGTCGTCTTTATCTGCGGGATATGTGTCTGTTCCGCGCTGCTCGGTGACGTTTGATGGCACCAACTATGCTGAGTTTGTTGGTTTTATGCGCATCCGCCGCGCACTGTTGCTCCTGTGGCTTCTATACCACCGGCGCCACCCGTTCTTGCAGCTGATGCTTCTGATGTTGATAAGCCTGCAACCAAGACTGCCGATGATGCTGCAATGGCTGCTTATGACCGTCAGGTATCTGACTACTCGGATGCTCTTGCCACTTACCGTGATGATCTGGCTACTTATGCTCAGTGGTGTGATGAGGATGCTCGTGCTGCTGCTGTTCTTACTGCTAGTGTTCTCCCCCAGTTTGCTTCTGAGTTTATGATACTTGGCTATGTTGCCGAGATGTGGACCTCTCTTCGTCAGTGATATCAGCCCTCTGGTGATTCTCTCTACTTGTCTGTGGTCCGTCAGGAGCATGCTCTTCAGCAGGGTGACTCCAGTATTGAGGAGTTTTATACGCAGAGTTCTGCAATCTGGCGTCAGCTCGACTCTCTTCGCTCTGTTGTCTGTGGGACTTGCTCGTGTTGTCAGATCACGCGGTCTGGCTTGGAGTTTCAGCGCATCCATGAGTTCTTATCTTGGCTTCGCCCAGAGTTTGAGCCCCGTCGGGCTAATCTGTTTTCTCGGGGCCGTGTTCCCCTTTCGGAGGTGCTTGCTGAGCTTCGTGCTGAGGAGACTCGCCTTCATGGCACCGGTTTGCTTGGAGTTCCCACTGTGCTCGCCACTCGAGTTCCTGCTCCGGCGGATGCTATGCCGACTGCTGCGACACCACTGGTACCCACTCCTGGTGGTGGTAGTCGTCCTCCTTCTGTTGGTGGCGGTGGTCACCCCTTTTCTAGTGGTGGGGGTCGCCCTCCTTCTGCTAGTTCGGGTCGCCCTCTCTCTCGTCAGTTCTGTGGTTATTGTCAGAGGTCTGGCCACCCTGAGTTTGATTGTTTCAAGAAACATCGTGATATGGAGCGTGCCTCTTCGTCTAGCTCCCATGGTCCTCCACCGACACCAGCCACCGTCTCTCTGACCCACCAGGATATTGTGCAGCTAAAGCGTCTGCTTGCTGCTTCTGGATCTTCCTTGTCGGGCATTGCAGTCTCTGTGACTGGTTCTCCTAGCATTGAGCGGCCACCGTTGCCATCTACATGGTCAGGTACATCCCCATGGGTTTTGGATTCTGGAGCTTCTTTCCATATGTCTTATGACTCTTCTGCCTTGTCATCTCTTTGTCCTGTCGGTTCTGCTGTTCATGTTCTCACTGCTGATGTCACCTCTCTTCCTGTTGCTAGTCGAGGCACTCTTTCCACTCCTTGCTTTTCTGTCGCTGGTGTTTCTCATGTTTCGCGTCTTACCATGAATCTTTTTTCCGCTGCTCAACTTACTGATTTTGGTTGTCGTGTTATTCTTGACGCTGATTCTTGCTCTGTCCAGGATCGTCGCATGAAGGTTCTGGTTGGGGATGGCCCTCGGCGCCATGATTCTCAGGGACTTTGGGAGCTTGACTGGCTTCGTGTTCCCTCTACTTCCACCAGCTCTCATGCTCTTGCTGCTTCCGCTTCCGCATCTTTTCAACAATGGAATCACCGTCTCGGTCATTTATGTGGTTCTCGTTTGTCATCTTTAGTTCACCGAGGTCTTCTGGGGCATGTATCAGGAGATGTCTCTTTACCGTGTCAGGGTTGTAGACTTGGCAAGCAGACTCAGTTACCTTATCCTACTAGTGAGTCAGTGTCTCAGCGCCCCTTTGACTTAATTCATTCTGATGTATGGGGTCCCGCTCCCTTTGCTTCGAAGGGGGGTCATCGCTACTATGTTATTTTTGATGACTTTTCTCGTTACACTTGGCTTACTTTATGACTTCTCGCAGCGAGGTTCTCTCTATCTATAAACGTTTTGCTGCCATGGTTCACACCCAGTTATCCACTCATATTCGTGTTTTTCGTGCTGATTCGGCTCGTGAGTACATTTCCCAAATGTTGTGTGGTTTTCTTGCTGAGCAGGGCACTCTTGCTCAATTCTCTTGCCCTGGTGCTCATGCCTAGAATGGCGTCGCTGAACGCAAACATCGTCCCCTTCTTGAGACAACGCGTGCGCTGATGATCGCCGCCTCTCTTCTGCCCCATTTCTAGGCTGAGGCTATCTCCACCTCTGCCTATCTCATCAACATTCAGCCATCGGCTGCCTTACAGGGTGGTATTCCTTAGGAGCATCTTTCTGACCGTTCTCCTAATTATTCTGTTCTTCGGTTGTTTGGGTGTGTTTGCTTTGTCCTTCTTGCTCCTCGCGAACGCACCAAACTCACTGCTTAGTCCGTTGAGTGTGTTTTTCTCGGATATAGTGATGATCATAAGGGTTATCGGTGTTGGGATCCTTGCTCGTCGGATGCGCATTTCTCAGGATGTGACCTTCGATGAGTCTCGTCCTTTCTATCCATGGCCATCTTCCTCGAGTTTCTCTGTGGAGGACATCTCTTTTCTCGCCTTCCCTGGTACACCTCCCCATGTGCCTCAAGTTCCTACTCTGAGTCCCATTGCTTCTGATTCTACGCCTTCTTCCCCCAGAACTTCTTCTCCCCCTTTGTCAGCTTCTCCCTCATCGCCTGATTCTCCACCTTCCTCCCTGATATCCACCATGCCTTCACCTTCGCCAGTGTTTCCATCTTTTCCTTTCTACTATTATCGCTGTCCACGCGTTCTTGATGATTCTACTGCTAGGCCATCAACCTCTGATGTGTCGTCTGCCTCCTCCCAACCGACTTATGATCTTCGTACTCGGCCTCGTCCCCCACCTGATCGCTATTCTCCTGACCGTTTTGGCCTTTCTGCTGTCCTTGAGCCAACCTCTTATCGAGATGTTGTTGCCCACCCCGAGTGGCAACTTGCTAGATGGTTGTATCTCCTCCTTGTGGTTTCATGTATAAATCTTGTGAGCTCCGTTCATGATCAATATCTAATCTATTTGTAATCATGCATGTTGTGTTTGTGGGGATCCGATGGATATTGAGATTACTATGTCAGATTGATTAATGGTTTTGTCTTTATAATTCTATCATGTCTGTGTTGTTTGTGATCTTGCATGCTCTCCATTGTTAGTAGTTATCTTGGCCAAGTAGTTGCTAGTGACTCCAAGAGGGGGTATTTATGCTCGATAGTGGGTTCATGCCTCTAGTTTCCAAGGGAAGTGACAGAAATCTCTTCGGTTGTAGATGTGATGTTGCTACTAGGAAAAAAATAACGATCTCTTGTTCATGAAACAAGTGGATTGTTTACCTTACATACTTTGCTTAAAGAAGTTGTTTGTTACTTGCAACTTAATACTGGAGGGGGTTCAGATGATAACCTAAAGGTGGACTTCTAGTTATAGATGCAGTTGGATGGTGGTCTATGTATCTTGTTGTATTGCGTAATCGTATCTCATAGGATCTTTATGACTAGTAATTGCATTGTTATGCTTTGCTCGGTTCCTGTCAATTGTCCTGCTGTAATTTGTTTATCCTGCATGCCATGTTGTTTATCTAAGGAGAGCACCTCTAGTGAACTATGGACCCCGGTCCAATCTTTACCATTGATACATCTTACACTGTTACCTGTTTACTTGCTGCAAACCATTACCTTCCACACCATACGTTTAAACCTTTGTTACAGCAAACCGGTGAGCTTGACAATCTCACTGATTCGTTGGGGGCAAATCTTGAGTTTGTGTTGTGCAGGTCTCCGCGTTGCTTGCAACACCCTTGTAACATTTCCTTCCTCCTACTGGTTCGATAACCTCGGTTTCTTACTGAGGGAAAACTTGCTGCTTTGATGCTTCACATCTTACTCTTGGGGTTCCCAACAGGATCCACGTCAGCCATCAAAAACCCACGAGAACCTTGGTGTTCTCGCCCTTCCTTTACACTATGTCTTCTTTGGTTATCTCATTTAGTATCTTGTGTCTTACGATGTGTGTTGTGGGTGGTGGTTTGTTTTTGGGTTACTATGTGGTGAGGCGGCGGTGATCAGTGTCCTATTCCATGTCAGTCTGTCTATCAATGTCCATGCATGCACCAGGGTGATCTGCTCTACACCTCAACGGTGAATTGCCCTTCGATCCAGGGATAGAAGGCATATGCCTTCTTTGGAGGTGGAAACAAGAAGAGTCCCGTGATGCAATGGTCGGCGGGTGCAGTGGAGGAGCTAGAGGGATGATGATCGGGGTGCATAGCGGTGTCCCAACTGCTAAAATACTTTTTTGGGGTAGCACACACATGGTGAAAATAGCTGTTTTACAAAGGATTTTTCTTTTACCCGTTGTCATGTGCACCCCCATGGTTGCACTTGGATCCTCCACAAAGCCGGGTGGAACGGAAAATATTTCTATGGGACCTGGTCTACAAGTGGAACAATTTACATGATTGACATGTGGTAATTCAGATCTAGATAACGGTTGCTATTCTTGTTTTTTCCTCCATTTTGGACACATGTTGTTTACAGAAGTAGGTCCATGTCTCTAAATCCGTGGACCAGGTCCTATAGAAATATTTTCCATCTGCTTGTAGCGATATTTTGACCTCTATGGGTTGAGGTCGACGAAGATCACGGTGCAGCTGTTCCTAGGAGGCGAGAGGTTGCGGCTGAAAAACCCATCTAGGATTCCATCCCTCCGCCGGTGACGCCGTCGGTCCATTTCGTCTCTGATGGCCTTAGGGCCTTGGAGGTGCGGCAGACCACGGGCTCTCGCCGACGGGAGGTTTTTGTTCTTCGTTTAGGCTATTTTCTCGTGTCTTTTTCGGGATGTTGAGGCGACAGCTACATCCTGAAGTCAGAATAAAGTCCTCCCCGCTATGTCCTCGCTCCGGTGGTGCGCCTAGCGCTGACGGAAGGCGTGTGGAGTCCCGTGTCTGGCTGATCTTTTGGGATTTAGTCGTTTTTCGTGTTAATTTCAGGTCAGTCTCTTCCAATCTATTGGTCTTGTTATATGGCATTTGCTTGTAGCGATATTTTGATCTCTATGGGTCGAGGTCGACGAAGATGGTGAGTTTTCTTCAGTGGCGTGCTTCCTTCAAATACTTTGCTTCTCTCCAGTCAGAGACCGCGGGGTTGGACCAAGGCCTCGATGTTTGAACCGCTACATTTTTTTTGTTGCTTATTATTGTATTCGTTTGCTTGTAAGCTGCTTTTCAGCAGTTTGAACCACCGTTGGCCAGATCTAAAAAGAAGATGAGACATATGGAGATGAGAAGGGAGAGAGAGATGGCACGGAACGAGATGTGACATGTGAGGCCAGTAAAAGAGAATCTTGGACGCGGTTGCTCACTAATAGTGACAACTTTGTAATCATCCTTAGCCAGTCAACGTCGCCTAGTCCAAATTTTCTCTCTAGTATCAAACCCAATCATACCTAATTCCTTAATTATCTAGTCTCCTTACCCAAAAATGTAACCATTTAATTTGTCTGGCGGAACATGCATGCATTAATGTATGTACCCCCACTTTTTTTTTGTTAATGTAAGACTTGATTGACTTTGAATAGTCGGCCCTTTCAACCTACGCGTGCTGTGTGTATCCCAACCCAAGGCTAGAGCCATAGGAATGTGGAAGATAGATCTTACATTCATAAAGTACTGAAACTGGCTGGCAGTTGTGTGCATCGTACGTGCTGTCAGTGATCTGAATCCACAGGTACTCCTTCGTCTACCGTACTTTTGGGAGCAAAATCCATCTTCCTATTAGAGATATATAGCTGCAGCCGAATTACATACATACATCAACTAATTGGCATGTCGTGGTAGAACTGGAAGCAGCTGGCTGGATCACCAAGCTCGTCGGCTGGAAAATTTACCGCTCCCGCCGGTACCTAGCTAGCGGTGAGGTTTCTCCCGTTGATTCATACTTTAAGATCTATATATGTCATGTCTGCTGCATAGCATCCACGGAATACTGTTTATTTTGAGATCCGTGAGGCTAACTTGTAGTAGGAATCTCTTATGAAATGGCTCTGTTACTTAGGTACCAATTCCATTGCCGGCTACAAAAACATTCACCCCAAGCTGGATCATGGTGACGGTAGGAGAAGTTGCAATTGGAGTTGCAACGGTGGGGTGGTTCGTCACGCCTAACATCACCGAGCTCATGAGGGTTGCACGGGAGTGTGCAGCCAGCAGCGGGTACAAGCTCTTGCCGGGCAGCAAGAAGAAGCTGCGAAAACTCGCGCAGGATCTGGAGGGCATCAAGCACCTCTTCAACCAAAACTGCTCGACCTTTGTCAACGACCAAGCAAGGCTCCACGATCTGTGGCGGCTTAAAGATGACATCCACGATGCCGAGGAGGTCCTCGACCAGTTCGTGATAGAGATAAAGGCAACCAACGGCCTTATCAATCGCAGGAAATCCAATAAAGTTTCGTTGTCGGATCAGCTGGTGAAAGTGCTGAGGAATCTAGGGGAGACTATGCGGAGGGCAAGGGAGCTCCCCCAATTCCCGCAGAGCTCCATCTTGAGAAGAGCAGAGACAGGCCCAAGCCCGGTAAGGGACCAGAGGAGCTTCTTTGGGTACCATGATGAGAAAGACCAGCTGTACTCCATGTTGCAGCAGCAGCAGCAGCAGCAGCATCCGGATGTCAACAAGGTTATCTCCATCGTCGGCCATGGCGGGATGGGGAAGACCGAGCTTGCTCGTCAGGCGTTTCGTGACACCACTGACAAGTTCGATCTTCGCATATGGGTGCACGCCTATAGCAAGCACACAGAATTTGACCTCTTGAGAGAGATCTGGAGGTCTGTTGCCGGGGATGATAGATCGGTCGATGAGATGAACATTTCTAGACTACAGGATGAGCTGAAGAAGCTCTTGGCATCAAAGAGGTGCCTTCTCGTGCTCGACGATGTATGGAACGACGAATCTGCGACCAGTGAGTTGGCGAGGAAACGGACATGGCAGGCGGTGCTGCACTCGTTTACAAGATTCACCCAAGGTGGAAGTAGAGTCCTGATGACGACTCGAGCAAAGATTTGTTCGGCAACGTTCAAAGCAGATGCCAGCATCATCTTAGAGGGCATCAAACCCGACGAGATCACACGTCTTGTCAACGAAACTGCCAATCTTAGTACTGATTATACTACTGGTAGCAGGATCCAGGAGCTGCTAAAGCAGCAGGTACCCAAGTTGAAGGGGTCTCCCTTGGCAGCTCTAGCGATCGGTGACGAGTTGAAGCAACAAACCACAAGTTCCAAGTGGTGCAAAATTTTAGAGGACATCGAGCAACACCTTGGCAGCGTACTCTCGAGCCATCTCTTCACCTATCTCCATTTGCCGCCACACCTTCAGCATTGCTTCCAGTTCTGCAGCATATTCCCATACAATTGGAGGTTCCAGCCGGAGAAGTTGACCAGGATGTGGATAGCTCATGGCTTCGTGGAGGGCACCGAACATGGTCCTGACATGATGGAACATGTCGCGATAGGCTACTTGTACAGTCTGGTCGACCATTCCTTGTTCCAAGAAGTTGATTCAGGAGCAGGAGGTGAATCGACTTATGTGATCCATGAGCAGATCCATTGGATGATACGCATGGCCTCTGCCAAGAACTGCATCAACATCTCCGCCACTGGCCGCCATGGTGCAGCACCGAGAAGCATCCCCACAACAGTTCGCCATTTGTCCGTCACCAAGGGCTGCCTTGATCAGCTCAAGGAATGTGATAGTAGGGTGCTCAAGAATGTACGGACCTTGCTGATCCTGAAGAATGATGATGGCAGCGGTGGTGATACGAGTACGACCATCGACAAAGGTATACTCGAACAGTTCAAGGGCGTGAGAGTACTGGATCTGACACAGACAGGCCTAACTCAACTGCCAGGAATTATTGGAAAGATGAAACATGTTCGGTACCTAGGTCTTCCGAGCACCATGAGGACTCTCTGTGATCAGCTCACCGGGCTGTTGTTTCTGCCGACCTTCACTGTCAGCAACGATGACTCATTTTCACGTAAACAGTACCTTCATAACCTGGAACTAAAGGAGAGCTCTGTGCTGAAGATACCATACTCCATCGGTAAACTTAGGAACCCGGGGTATAGTAACACATCAAAATCCTCTGGACTGGTAGCTCTGCCAGAGTCATTTGGGAATCTAACAAATCTGGTCCACGTCGACTTGTCAGGCTGCTCGGGACTGGCAAATCTACCTGAATCATTTGGGAATCTAATCCGATTAGTGCATGTCAACTTGTTAGGCTGCTCAGGACTGGGAAATCTACCTGAATCATTTGGGAATCTAATCCGTTTAGTGCATGTCAACTTGTCAGGCTGCTCTGGGCTTGCAACTCTTCCGGAATCATTTCAGAATCTCGTGAACTTGTTGCATATCGATCTATCAGGTTGCCATCGACTGTCAAAGATCCTGGAAGTGTTGCAAAAGTTCGACAAACTGGTATACCTGGATTTATCATTCTGGTCTTGTTTTCAAGGGATTGAGAAATGTCTGGGTCGCCTCACCAATCTGGAGCACTTGAACCTGTCAAATCCTTGCTGTTATCTTGCTCAACACCGCTCCCATCTCCAAGAGCTAAAAGATGGTTTGTGCAAGCTCACCAGACTCCGGTATCTGAACTTGTCAACGTGCCTGAATCCTATCATTTACAACAAGTCAGAGGAAGAAGGTCTCCAATACATCGAATCCTGTGTCAGCGCCCTTTCAAGTCTAGAGCATTTGGACCTCTCTGATAACACGTTTCTAATTCATCTACCTAAAAGTCTAGGTGACCTCAGGAAGCTACACACACTGGATCTCTCAGGCTGCATTAGACTGAAGAAGGTAGGTGCATTGAAATCTCTGGCGTTCATAGGTCTGAGGAACTGCAGGGGTCTGGAAAGTTACAGCTTTGCGGTTCACATCGTTGATGATGGCGGTGCATATAGAAGCAACAACATTGTTCAGCTGGAGGATGTAAATTGCCGAGAGTTACAGATAAGCTGTCTTGAGAAGCTGGATTCTCTAGAGGAAGCACGGAGAGTAAGATTAGTGGAGAAACAAAATGTTGAAATCTTGAAGCTTTGTTGGAGTCTTGGCGCCCGTCGAGGGTCTTTGAAGGTGGAGGAGAATGCCTTGTTAGGAGAACTAGTGCCACCACATTCTCTGCAATCAATTGAACTACATGGCTATGGAGGTGAAACCTGCCGCCCGGCCTGGTGGATACCAAGCATATCTTCTCATCTCAGTAACCTTAAGGATATTACCCTGGAGAACTTTCCGAGCTGCACGATCCTACCACCGCTGGGTCTCATACCAAACCTGCAACGCCTGGTTCTCAGAGGGATGCCCAGCATCACAAGAATTGACATTGGTGAACTGACAGGAGGCAGCAGAGAACCATTCAGCCAACTCTCCAAGTTCACCGTAGATGATATGAAGAACCTACGAGAGTTTAACAGTGGGGGCCAGGAGTTGGACGCTACATGCTACACTGGTGGAGAGGAGTTCATGGGTTTTATTTTTAGACCATGGAAGAAATTTAATGCTCACCACCTCGGCAGAGATGCACACAGCCCAGGAGAGGAGTTCATGGATAGCCTGGAAGAGTTCGACACCACATGCTACAGTGATGAGAAGGGCGAGTTTATGTTCCCGGTGATTGATGAATTGGTTATAAAGAAATGCCCCGAGCTGAGCTTTGGACCCCTCCCGCCTAGAGCTCGGAGGTTGCAGCTATCAGATTGCCAGCAAGTGATGTCATCGTGGCGGAACAGAGGTGGTGTGGAGGAGGGCTCTTGTGCTCCCGTAACAACTGAACTGGTAGTCGAAAGGTGCAATGTGCCTCCCAGTCGCCCCAGCTTGCTTCACCACCTCCCAGGCATTCATACACTAATTTTCTCACATTGCGACAACATGATCTCGCTACCAGAGGACTTGGGTGACCTCAAGTCTCTTCAGGACTTGAAGATCGTTTGCTGCAAACAGCTAAACAATTTGCCGGATAGCATGAAACAACTCTCCTCACTTCAATCCACTCACTTCAGTGAGTGTGAGAGGATAGGAGCGTTTCCGCAATGGTTCAAACATCTCACCTCCCTTATGTTGCTCACCATCGACAGATGCCCTGCCATTGAATCCTTGCCGCAGAGCATATCTGAACTCCCCAACCTTAAAGGTCTCAACATTTCGGGCTGTCCAAGGTTGAAGATCTGGTGTGAATTGGATCAGAACAAGAACAAGCTCGCTCACATCGGACTAAATTTTGGGTATGCACGCTGAAAACTTGCCTACTTAATTGTGTGTATAATACTATTTTATTCTTTCTTTCTGCCAATTTTGCTCACTCATTGGTTCTGCTCTAATTCTGTTTACTGCTCACAAAACATTGTTCTTCTGGACCGGAATTTTAGCTGATCAAAGTGTTGAACATGTTAATCCTGCAGAGAAATTGGTACAAGCAGTTCAGGGTCAATAACTTCCGCGAATGCATTGACTCCTGGATGACACTACTGCATGAAAATGCCATGTGACGACAGCCTTCGTGGTGAAAGTGAAACACTAATTCTACATACAAAATTTCTGAATTACTACATGTTCATCAGCGGGCACCAGTGGACAGCAATATGACCTCACAAACCTTTTCCTTTTCTCCTGTCGTTGTCGTTGATATTTTTTTATTTCGTGCCACTAGTTTGAGATGCTCAAGCTTACAAGTACAAACGAGATTTTTTGTGATTATGTGCGAGAAACTACTAAGTAAACGCACCATTCTATTCTGTGACTTCGCTCAAAACTGCCCTGATGACAATGGTGGAACATTTCAGCTGCGACACCTACCCGTTTTTCATGGCGTGTCCATCGGCATTCTTTGTTTAAGTGCCTATTTTGCAATTAGATTTTTTTTAAATCTTGTGGGAATTGAGTTGTCGCATGCCAATGCAATGTTTGCATTGAACACTCCATTCAAGTATCAAAGCATCGGCTGTCTGTTGAGCGACTTGATTTTTTTAGTTTTCCAACACTAAAATTGATATGGACATAATCATTTAGGATGACATTGAGAAGAAATACTTAAGTAGAACCAACTTGCAAATTAATCTACCCTGCCTCGTGGTTATGGCAAGTTGGCTTGATTAATACGATATATTTATGAATGGAGGTAGTAGAAAGCAGATGTGCAGAATTTGTGGTTTGGTTCAATTAATTAACGGTGAATTTGAGTGTAGCCTGCCGTACCTGAGGTGGAGGGGAGGAGCAGCGAAGGTAGCATAGCCACGGGAAATCTGTCCGACAGAGGCAGCAGCAGCAGAGGAAGAGATGTGATGATGATGGTGGTGGTAAAAGTAGGAGCTGTAGGTACCAGTAAGCATCCTGACCCATGTCACCTCTGATCTTTATCTGGGTCTGTGGTTCCAACTTGTGATCGCTTTCTGCTGACCTCCTTTTGTCATTCACCCTTGTACAATTATGACGTCCAAGGCTGGAAGAAGACCAGCGAGCACGCGCGCCGACGTCTCCATCGTTCAGCAAAATAATATAGTCAGAAAGCACCGAGCACCCTTCCTCTCAGCGGTAAACTAACCTCCAGTTAAAATCTTCTCAGTGGTAGCCCACACTGCATCCAGATGCAGGCAAGTCCTGCAACCGGATTCATACCTGTCTGGTGCACTTTGGGAAGCAATATAAAAACAGCTGCCAGTAAACCCGGTCATATGTTCACTGGGAGCCATGCTTGCATTGCATTCTGCCATATAGTTATTTCTCCTTTTTCCCTGGAACAAACGCCTGGAGTTTACACCGGTGAGAAACAGCTAGTGCAGTGATCAAATATGCCCCTCAGAGATGCTTCACTGGATCCATTTCTTGCAAGTGACACTCACAGGTTTGTTGGCCTTTTAGTTGCTGCTTTTGGGCGACATAATTTCAGAAACCATATGGACCTTCATTACAACATGCTGCACACTGTATGGCTTCTGGTATCAGGTCTCCAGACATGGATACACATCAACGCACGACCAAACTCTTACAAAATTTTCAAGATCATGATGCTGATGGAACATCCCGCTGCGAACATCAACATAAGTAGTGTCAGGTAACATGTAATCGGACGATGATTTTAAAATGTACATACTTATTGCCAACCACCACTGTTGTGCTTACCTGGAATTAGTCAGTGATCAAGGCTTATCCTCGGCGCCCTGCCATCGGTCCTCCTCTTAAACACTGTCTCCACCTCCAGCTGGACCTTCTTGGTCACATATGCTCGCTGTGTTTGCCGTCCAATGTCACAAATGCACCAGTTCCACTATATTTGGTTCGTACAGTGACATTCACAACATTACTGGGAAATCAATACAGAATCCATATGGACCTTCGTTACAACATGTTGAACGCCTTGCATCTTATGGTATCAGATATCCAGTACAGATTGTATATTACCATATCCTTACATGGAATTTACAAGATCACGCAACACTCATGATCAATCAAAGCTGTCACACACATAAATACAACGAATGTACCCAGATGAAGCATCATCTTTTTTTTTGACAGAATCATATTTCTTCGAGTAGGTAAAGCATAAGTGGCGTGAAAATATCCAAGACTGTGCAGGAATACGGCGATTTTCAACATACAGAACAGACAAAACATCACTGTTGGGCTTACACTGGATCAGTCACTGATCAAGGATTATCCTGGGTGCATTGCCATCGGTCCTCTTCTTCACCGCTGTCTCCATCTCACGTTGTACCATCTTGGTCATATGCTCGCCGTCTTTGTCGTCCAATGTCAGATGCACCACTTTGAGTCTTGCAAGGTTTTCCACGCCGCAGAGGCCCTCCAGCATGCTGAACCGCAGCTCGAGCCTCTCCAGCTCTGGCATGGCATCCTTCGAAAAGCTCAGCACTGGCAAGAGAGGAGCACAAAAGCGGAGAAGCTTAAGGCTCTTGAATCCAGCACCTGGAATTGTGATCTCCCCATCGGAGGACAGCTTGTTTTCCGCCAGAATGGTCATTGTTTCCGAGTCCTGCTTCTCTGCCCTGAATGAAAAGGTGAGGGAGAACAGTGCCTCTAGGTTGCTAAGCTGCAGAAAGTTGTCTGTTCGGAGAGCTGTTACGGAAAGGGTTAACTTGCTGAGAGCACTCAGTTGTGTGATCCAGCCAGGGAGCTGAACCATCTTGCCAGATAACTCGAGGGCAACAAGGAATTTTGGAGGTGATGACATATCATCCAGTGATTTGATGAACCTGGATGACTCATCGTCAATTACGAGGGTCTGTAGAGCGTAGCCACCAAGGTACTCGATAGAGGAGCTTAAATCTTTGAAACCTGCATCATCACCCATGGTGCTGAGCTTGTAGATGGCAAGCTTCCTCAGCTCAGTCAAATGATGAAGGTCTGCCAATCCCCCAACAATCTCAATCCCTGACAGGATGCGCAAGGCCTTCATTTTCTTTTTCTTATTCAACTCTTCAGGAAGCCTCAATGCCCTTCTTGTTCTTTTATCCCCACCAAGTATGTTTACTAGCCGTTCAAGCAGGCATACGGTTTTAGGCAACTCAATAACATTTGTCTCTCTAATGTCCAGAGTTTCGAGGTTCTCAAGCTTTCCAATCGATTTTGGAAGCTTTTTAGTGTCAGTTCTTCGGAGGCTGAGATACTTGAGAAGAAGCATTTTGCATATCTCCTCTGTATGATGCACTTTGAAACCTGTGCAGCCTTCAAGATCCAGGACTTGTACAATTCCAAACTTGAAAGAATGGGAAGGCAGTTGGTTCAAGCTCCCAAACATGGTCAGTGAGCGGACATGAGACAAGTTCATCTTCTCTGTATCATTTGCACGTTTGGAATCACTTTCTTGGAGGGACAGCCGACGGACCTTGCTACTAGGTGGCTGCATAAGCCAGTTACCACCAACAACAGTGATGAAATTCTCTTCACTTGCCTTCGCTACAATGTGCTCAAGAACCATGTCATGGACTATGCACTTCTTCACCTTTCCATTGCTGCTGTGCTCCACTGGTCGGATAATCTTCCTTCTTATGAGATGATTGAAATATGTCTCTGCAACATCCTCCACACTCAGCCCCTGCTTCTCAGCGACGAAGCCTTCAGCTATCCATCGCCTTGTCAAACGCTTTGTGCTGATTTTTTGGCCCTTTGGAAATATGCTCAAATACAGAGAGCAAGTCTTGATGTCAGCAGGCATGTCATTGTAGCAATGACTAACAATCCTACCAACTTCCTCCTGGGTAAGGTCCTTCCTACCATCTTTCACATGATCCTTCACTGACTCTGGAAATAGAGATTTGCAAACCTTCAACCATTCTTCTTCTGATTTGTTTGGGTTGCAGGCCACATGTCCAGCCATGGTAACTATGGCCAATGGCAGCCCCCCACACATCTTCCAGACTTCCTTTGGAACCTTATCAACCATGTTTCCTTTGGATTCAAAGAAGGACTGTTTAAATAACTTCTCAGATTCTTCAACGCCAAGAGGGACAACTTTACGAGTACGATCACCTTCTTCTCCTCTACGTGCTGTAGCAACAGCTTGAAACCGTGTAGTAACTATTATTCTGCTGCGTTGCTTACTTGGAGGAAGTGACTTCCTAATCTGGTCCCATGTTGTCGCAGACCAAACATCATCAACCAAGACCAAGTAACTGCAAGAAAAGAAATTGAAAGTGCGAGCAGAAAGTAAGTTTTCAAGATCTAATGAAGCAGAGAGTGAGTGACCATCAATAAACAATAAGACAATAACTATAACTCCTTTATCGAAATTAAATGATTTTCTAATTCTTGTCTAAGAGGACAATACTACTTCCCTCATTTTTTTTTATCTGAATCAAATGATGTGGACAGCGGAGCAGAATAAGATTGCAAAGAAACATAAATGCAAAGGCAGGAATTTCCACCAGATCATCATTTTTTCATCATCTAAAAGAAGATAAGCAGTCGTGGTACTGAAGATCTGTAAGAGGATGGATACCTAGGAACTTAGAGAGCAATCTTTTCTATATTTGGGAGGAAAGCCAGTGATTCTAAAACTGCGCAACCAAGCCATGTGTGTGAGATCTGCAGTTGCATCAAGCCCCTCCCTGGCCTTGCAGCTCTGCCACCTGACCACGCTCCGCAATGGTGTTCAGGTTGATGACTATCTTGGCCGCCATAGGTCCATAGTTAAATGTAGTTGGTTTTGTACATGGTGGGATGTGGTGGGAGAGGGGGAAATGGGAAAAAAAATGGAGGGATCAGGCAAGAACTGAGTCGAGGTGGTGGACATGGGGGAAGATGATAATGAGGCAGCCAAACATGTCACAATTATATAAACTGGATCAATAATATTCCACTGCATGGAAATTGCAGTAACCGCCTGCCTCTTGAGGAGGTTCCTAAAAAAACCAGACATCAAGGAGCTCAAATATGGCGTGGGGCACTGCGGAGCGTGAGAGAGGAATGGAGAGTAAAACAAACACAGATGAAGATATGGGAAAATAACATGTTGCCCATATTCTGATTTAATGGCATAGTGGCTTCTATGTCAAAGTGGTCGATTAGGCACATGCAGCATGGGTTCGTTTCACAGATGGCATCCATTTTGGTGCAAAACCATGATGATAACAGTGCAGCGGATCCAGGATCCATTGTTGGAATTAGAGTTTAGGGTCCCCTGTATGATGTTTTAAACATTTAGGACAAAAACATCTATGGGCCCATGGTCCAAAAATGATATTTTTCCTATTAAGCAATGAATGAAATGTAAATGCATATCTAGAACTAATTTATGTACCTAGATGATATATGGTGGCCATGTCATTATAAACAACAAAGAGTACTAAAAGATCAATTTATTACGTCATGTTATCTTGAAGTTCACAATTCATATTAGCATAATCAGGAATCTACTTATTCAGCATTCATCAGCAAAACTAATATGGATCGCTATCTACTAGATACCTGTTGTTATCAAAGTGTTCCTTGAGATCTTTCTTGAGCTGATCTAGCTTTGTCTCACCACGTGTTTCCTCTGAGGTGCCGGCGCTGCAGCACTTGGCTGCAAATGCCGAGCTACCGCGCTTGAGACGACCGATTACGCCGTCGGTGGAGTCCTGCTTCTGGCTGCTGGACTGCGGCATGACTTGATTCTTGATGTTGGTCAGAACAGCATTGATGTCGGAGCTCTGAGACACGGTGACCATCGCACGGTGATCGAATTGGTCCCCAAATTTCCGGTACAGGGCGGTGGCGATGGTGGTCTTGCCCACCCCACCGAACCCGACAACATAGAGCACGCCGCAGCTGTTCTTGTTAGTTACCCACTCTTCCAGCTCCTTCAAGTGGTCCTCCACTCCCACCGGGTCCTTGGTGGCAACAAGCTGGAGGCTTGCATCCTGGTTGTCGGCAGCGTCGAATCCGGCGGTAGGGCTCTGACTGGCATGGGATCCCTCGTTTCCGCCGGCAACCTCCGGGTTGTTGACACCGTACCTCTCCCGCCGCTCGCCGATCTGCTGCGCCCGCATCTTGAGAACAGAGATCTTGCTGGCAACGTCCCGGCGAGGCCACCATGTGAGGATCTCATAGACGCTGTTGGCGAAGAAGTAGCAGTACATGTCGGAGCGGAGGCCATGGAGGCGGTGGGCGGAGTCGTCGATGCAATCCTCGATGTCGTAGGTGATGTCCCGGATCTGCTTCATCCAGTCCTTCATCCGGTGGCCGTGGGTTTGGGCTTGGCCACCGCCGGTGCCGATGGTGGCGAGGTCGCGGAGGAAGGACTGCATGCTGGCGAGCTCGTCGTTGATGTACTGGAGGTCGCCGTTGACGCCCCTAATCAGGGTGTACTCCTGGGCGAGCAGGCCGCCCAGCTTGCCCATGACGGACTTCATCGTCGCCTCCGAGGCGCCCACCACAAGCTCCATCGCTGCGACCTGCCCCGTTGCTAAATTTGGGTGGAAATGTGAAGCCCCTGCCGGATCTAGGAGACCTGAAGAAGAAGAAGAATCTCCAGAGGAAGCGGCCGGCGGCGGCGGAATTGGATGTGGCTACAGGCCAAGGGGGCGATGGACTGATGGAGCAGGTAGGGGCGAAACGAGACCGCAGATTTTACGAGGGATTAGTAGACGGAAACCGAATCCAACGGGCGAAGGATGGAGGGCAGGATGCGTGGGGCGAAGGGAGAAGAATCAGCGGGAAGAACGGCTCGAGGAGAAAGAAGGAGAGGCGGAAGGGAGAGAAGTGGGGGGTCGGGGGGTCGGGGGAAATCGATGGCGCCGAGCTTCGAACGATGACCTGACCTTCGGAGTAGGACCCCTTTGGAGGGTGGAGTGGACGCGGGTACCGGATGGCTGGCGCCCGGCTGGACGGGTCCGACGGTGGCGGTGGAAACTGGAGGAGAGCCGGCGGCGAAGCAACAGGATGAGACGCGGGATGAGGTGGCCGCCTGCCCGTTGGCCGTGCTTTACTTTTACCCCCCTCCACTGCTTCACAATATCACAAGTCTTAAACAAAAATAAGGACGACGCTACGCGTCCCCGGACGATACGTGCGATCCATCGTCCTCGTCCGGAGCCGTCTGATCGGCCAAATCGTAGCCGTCCAATCACCCAGTCCCTTATAACCCCGCATATGCTTCATAAGCAAAAAAATCGTTTGATTGCAGCAAAACTCTATCCAGACCCAGCCCGCAGATCCCGCGGCTTTTCCTCGCCGCACGGCGCACGGCGGCGCCGCGGCGACACCTGCACCAAAACCCGACGGCGCTCATGGCTCACCTGCGCCCATCCATCAAGTACCCCACCCCTGTTCATCCTCACCACGCCAATCGTCGCCTCGAGCAATTCATCGAACCCTGCAGCACGGAGGCGCCATGGATCAGATTCGGCGAGCTGTGGCGCCGGAACTCAGTTGCAGCAGCAGTTGCGCGGCGGGTACAACAATCCCGATGTGTTCTTCGATCAAGACCCCGAGACTGATCTACCAGCTCCTTCATCGGTAAGTATTTTGAAGCTAGGATTTGAAGTCAATGGCAGCAGCAATTTTTGCCTCAACTTGCTATAGGAGCTAGCTTCAGTAGCAAAGCTGTTAGGAAATCAGATAGGTTTGATCTCATCCAAACAAGTTGCTTTAGTAGCAAAGCTGTTTAGAACACACACTAGAACAATCAATTAGCTTCATTAGCAAAGTAGTTAGCAAAAAAAACTTGCTACAGCAGCTAGCTTCAGTAGCAAAAATCCATGTATCAAAGCTGTTAGCAAAAAAACAGTATAGAAACTAGTATTTACTATATTATTGCATTACTTAGTTGATTTGCTAGAAAATTAGTATTGCTACATGTACCAATTATGGTAGCAATAGATTATGGGAACAATTATGCTGCGTTCATTTGGTAGCAACAATATATGTTGATTTTGTAAAATTTTGCTATCTTGTGATTTTCCAACTCTGAATCTTATTCTGAAATGCAGGGATTTGTAGCTGATAGTATGCTTGGAGGTTTTGACCTGAACCAGCCTCCAGAAGCTTATGCTGCGGACATTGGAGAAAGCAATGATGAAGGACAACAAAGGACAGAATTTCAACCTGGGCCTGAAAGTATAGCAAGTGACAATGCTTCAATTGCTGCTGAAAATCCCGGGGAAGAGATTTGCTCTCAGCCAGTAGTTCCTTATGTTGGTATGACATTTGATGACCTTGTCGTGGCGCAGCAAGTGTATAATGACTATGCTTTCAAACTTGGCTTCGGAATACACATAGGAAATACAAAATACAGCATGGCAAGGGGAGCAGCAAAGGACAGTATTCTGAGCAGGGTTTTTGAGTGTGTGCACACCGGGAAGCCTATTGACGAAGCAAAACAACATTGCAGCACAACTGGTCTTGCTGCTAACGGAGAAGATGCTACAATCGACATGAGCAACACTTCTGCACAGAAACCTCGCAGCAAGCAAGCAGGTTTGAAGAAGGATGTCACTGACTCAAGGCAAAGAAACATATTGTTGCGGCTTGGTTGTAAAGCAAAGATGCTTGTTGGGAAGCGAGACGGGAAGTGGACTGTAACAGTTTTCAACGAGGAGCATACCCATCCAATGGTGCAGCAAATTGGCAAGCGTAGGTATTATCGTTCTCACAGGAAAGATTCCGAAGAGGATTTCCAGCTAATAAAGACCTTACATGAGCAAAACATAACGACAGCGCAGATGATGGGGTGCCTCGGCAGTGTTCATGGGGGTGATCCTAGATGCCTTGGGTATGTGAAGCGTGATGTTTCCAACATTAGAACAATGCTGCGAGAAGAAGTTTCAGAGCATGATTTGAGCATGACAATTGAATACTTTGAGATGAGAAAGGCGGAATGCCCTCAGTTCTTCTTTGAGAAGCAAGTAGATAAGGACAACGATGTGCGGGCACTCTTTTGGGTTGATGGAAGGACAAGGGCATTGTACCCCAAGTACAAAGACTGTGTGTTCTTCGACACGACCCTTTGCACCAACAAATACAACCTTCCATTTGCTCCGCTTGTGGGTATCAACAACCACACACACACAATAGTTTTGGGATGTGCTCTCTTGCCAGATGAAACAATTGAAACGTTTGAATGGGTTTTCAAACAAATGAAGAAAGCTGCAAATGGGTTGTGCCCTGACCATATAATGACTGATCAGGACCAAGCAATGGCCAGGGAGATCTCAAATGTGTTTCCTGATGCTGTTCACAGATGCTGCCTATTCCATGTGCTGCGTCTTGCAAGAACGAAACTCGGACCTCACTTGAGAGAAGGCCATCCATTTAGAGAAGCATTCTATGCATGTATCTATGGCACTGACACGGTTGCTGAGTTCGAGGTCTGCTGGCAGACAATGCTACAAACCTTTGAGATGGCTGAGAACAATCACCTGCAAAACATGTGGAAAACAAGGAACACATGGGCACCTGTATATTTCAGGAAAAGTTTCTTCCTATTCACTAGCACAATTGGCAGATCTGAAGGTCTAAACAGCTACTTCAAAACACTAGTTCGGCCAAGTGACACGATATGGAACTTTGTGCAGCAATATGAGTTGTGCCAAAACCTGATGCTTGATCGTGAAGACAATGCAGGTTTTACAATGGACACAACAACAGCGCCACTTTGGGGCAGGTGAGTGCTATAATGTTTTTTGCTTCAGTAGTATGTTTTTGCTTTAGTAGTAGTGTGTTTTTTGCTTCAGAAAGTGTATTTTTGCTTCAGAAGCGTCGTTATTGCTTCAGAAGTGTGTTTTTGCATCAGTAGTGTGTTTGTTGCTTCAGTAGTGTGTTTGTTGCTACAAAATGTGTTTTTGCTTCAATTAACTTTGATAGCATTCTCTGATAATATGTGAAACTTATTTTCCTTGCAGTTGGAGCATTGAAAAGCAGGCCCTTGAATTCTACACAAGGGAGGTTTTTGGCAGGTTCCAGAAGATTCTTGAAGCATCAACAAGGTTTTATCCACTCCTGGCAGAGGCAGAAATGCATTGTTTCGATCTTGTACCAAACCCCGGATTTGATCTCAAGACATATCGGGTTGAAGCAAACATTGAAGAGGGGATATATTTGTGTGGCTGCAACTCATTTGAGATGTGTGGACTGATATGCCTGCACATCGTCAGGGTGATGGTGCAATTGAACATCCAGAGAATACCAGACCGATACATGCTCCAACGTTGGTCTGCTGCAGCAACAACACCTGCCCCTGATCCTGGTTCCAATGCAGCAATATTTGGTGTGCCGGGCACAAATACTCTAAAATACAACTCATTGTGCAGGAAGTTTAATGACTTGGCATCAGATGCATGTTTCAACGATGAAACATATCGTGTTGTGTCAACAATGATTGATGAAGCAAGAAAAATTGTTGCTGCCATGAGGAGTGCTCCGAATGATGCGCAGCAAAATTCTGTGGCTCATGAACAAGGCTTGCCTCCATACCAAGGTGAACAACAACCTACAGACACACAGCAGCAACATCAAGATGCTCAAGATGATGTTCCCAGTAGCATGTTGAAGAACCCGTCACGAGTTAAGCCAAAGGGGCGTCCAAAAGAAAAGTCAGTTAGAAGAAAGCAACTGGTTGAGATTCGGGATGAAAAGAATGCAAAACGAAGGAAGAAAGCACAAGAAGGCGAACTACATCCCACGGAGAAGAAGACAAAGAAGGCAACTACCAAGCGGAAGCCAAGGGCGCAGAAGTGCCCGTACTGCCATGAAGAGGGTCACACGGTGCAACAATGTGTGTTATTCCAAGCTATGATGTCGGGCAATGCTGCGAAGATAGATTTGAATCTCTAGTTTTGAGTACCTTTTTTTGCATACATACAGTCACCATTGCCATGTAAAGTGGTTCCATACATACAATAAAAGTTCATATTCAGTGTGTGTGCAGCAACATGTGTGAACAGTTGTGTCAACTTTTCAGGTTTTACCAAATTGTCATTCCTGTAGCATTTCTGGTAGAAAATTTTTACTACATTGTGAGCAAGAAAGTTCAACCATGTTAGCATTTTTGCTCTTATAATGCAGCAAAACTACAATTATGTCCAGATATTCAAAATTTTGTTTCTGGCAGCATATCTGGTGTGATGGGTAAATTGTGTCCAGATATTCAAAAAATCTGCAGGCTGGCATGTGGTGTCCTGAATTTGAGAGCAAAAAATTTGCAAGATGACATGTAGCATTTCATATGCACTGTTGAAGCTGCTAATATATTGGTTTGTAGCAAATATGTACTACTAATGTAGCAAAAATGATCTTTATACTGCAAACAATAAAAAAGGGAGGAGGACCATCAACACCAAATTGTCATTAACATTTGTCTTAATTTCAGAAGAACTAGTTATGCGATTACACCGAACCATCATTCACGGTTACATCGCAATACAAAAGAAAGTTTCAATCTTTCACGGTTACATCGCACTAACTACAATAGAAAGCTTGCATCACACTACTGCTACTACATAAGCTAATCTACTTTGGGTTCAACTCCTCTTCCATGAGCTTCTCCACCGAATCTTGGTTCTCCCTTGCTTCAATGAGATCTGCTGCAAGAGTCCTGCGAAGATCCGGGCAGTAGTTGTTGTCGAATTCCGCCATGACCTTGCTGTTGAAATTCTCCATGAAGAGGATGCCAAAGAATCCACAGTCAAATCTGGAAAATGCAGAAAAGAAGCAAACAAGAAACTAAATGTGAGAAAAAGGAGAAAATATAGCAAACAAGTGAGAATGCAAACTTACAATGTTACTTGCTGCAGGTGATCAGGAGTCTTGAGAAGGTATAGCTCCATGTCTTTAGCAAGTTTAGGAGCTAACTTTGATGCATCAACAAGAGTGGTGAAGTTCAAAAACTGCACCATTCAAACAAGAAAAGGTTAATTATTAAATGAAGCAAAAAAGAAAAGACGGAAGCTACTAAAAATAGCATGAACATTTCTTGCTTCATCATACCAAGTTTCGTGCAAGCTCATCCAAGAGACCAGCCCCCTTGTCCAACTTCATTGAATCAAAGATGTGGTATTGCTTCATCATAATGTTGACAGTAGGTACAGCCCAGTGCTCATTCCTCACAGTAGGGAAATAAAGCTACATCGAAGCATGTAAACAAAAAACAAGATTAAACAGGATGTAGCATGTATCAGTACATGTAGCAGTACATGTAGCAAGAAAAAACAACTCACAATATCACACTTTAGGATCTTGTACTTTGCACACTGATCATTGAACTCATCCAAACAAGTTGCTGCGTTGAATGTCTTCGGATCAGAAACCAATTTTTCCTGTAATCGAGGATAACAACAAGATCTTGCTCACCACAATATGAAGCAAATAAAAAAAGAAAATAGAAAAAAACTACCTAGCAAGATATTGCTCACCACAATGTTATGCGTGAATGCATATCTTCTTTTCTGGCGTGCACTGTTCTTGCAAATAATCATAGCCTCGTGGTTGAACTTCTCAATCCGCACATCCATCACCTCGGTGCTAAGAAATGCACGTGGCTTTAGAGATTCTTTAAAACCCTTGTATGTGCAAAAGTAGCGTCCAATTTGCACAAAACACCTCCTACAAACAAAAAGCAAAACACATCATTTAAGTCTGAACATGTAATCTACACCCCACTACTACAGATGCTGCAAAGCTCATGTAATGAAGCATATCGAACAAATGAAAAAAATGAATCAAACAAAAAAGATGAAGCAAATATTTTAGAGTAAATAAGCTACTAAATAACACAATTGTAGCACACACAGGACACTAATGAAGCATCTACAGGAAAAAGTTGGAAAAGGACAAAAAGACATCTAAATCAAAGTAGCAAATAAAATACAGTTAATGAGCAAAAATTTAAAACAAATGTAGAAGATTTCCAAAGCTTCTGAAGCAAAACAAAATGTGACAAAAAACTCACTGGCCATGTCCCTCCTCCTTCCTCTTCTTTGTGAGCCTCTTAAATGTCCTTCCATTTGAGACAAACCTGGTATAAATTTCATCCTGATCTTTAGACACCTTTATCTTCTTACTCTTTGGAGGTGTAAGTTCTTCTTTTGCTGCCCGCTTGAACCTCGTCTTCTTCTCATGTGTCACCATCCTAGAGCTTCCATCACCCTTTGCACTAGAATCAATAGGCACGACACCTTGCAAAACACAAAAAAGTCGTTTTTAGCACAAACGACGCTTGTATGGGAGGCCAACATGAACAAAAAAGTAGCAAAACAAAAGTAAGCAAAAGCTATGCATAAAAGTAAAAAATGCTACGAAAGGGATAAAGGTACATACATGGTTCAGTTTGATCCACTACACTAGGTGTCTCAGCAGCAACTGAGGGAGCAGAATCTGGTACCTCCATAGCTGGTATACCTGCAGCCACTTTATCTGCGTCTCCTTCAACATCATCAGAGAATCTTGCGAAAACAGCTCAAAACCTGGAGCTTTAGGAGCACGATTCCATGCTTCAGGGTCTATATGTGCAGGGCAAGGTGACGGTTCACGGCGCCGCGGTGATGTGACTGGGCTATCAACAGGTTGCTGCTCTAGCACATCAATTCCTCCCATGGGTGATGAATCCAAAACTACAGCAGACTGTGGCATGTCCAGTATGTGAACATGTGTTTGCAACTCAGACTCTTGCTTTTTCTCACCTCTAATAGCTGCTGCCTCATTCTCTTTTGCTTCATCCTCTATTGCTTCTGTATCGTCCTCTTTTGCTTCATCCCTTCTTGCTTCAGCAACATCCTCTTTTGCTGCATACACACTTGCTTCAACATCATCAGACTTGTTTAAACCGTCAAATGGTTCTTGCTCCTCGAAAACATTTTCACGTTCTTCTTCATTGTCCAGTCCTGCATCAGCTGGAAACACGACGCTAGGACCAGCCCCGTCCTTCAATTGTGCATCAATGTCGACCAATAACGCAGCCATGCGTTGGGAATGCATCCGTTTCAAACCAATAGCAAGATTCTTCATTGTAGTTTCAACATCAGACGCCCAAAAGGCCTTATGCTTCTCGGCCAAGTGCTTGAAGCGAGCAGGTACCTGATAGTAAGAAAAAGGAAACAAAAGAAACAAAAACATCAAAAACTAAATATAAGCATGGCAGCAAAATATCTACACCATGTTAGCAGCTACAAAAACTAAATGTAGCAAACAATTAAACCTAATGTAGCAAGAATGTTATAGTTCTGCAAGGGAAACAAAATCTTGTATGCAATCTGGAAGCAAAATATGTGCACCAATGAAGCAACTACATAAAACTAATGAAGCAAACAATTAAACCTAATGTAGCAAGAATGTTATAGTTTTGCAAGAATGTTATAGAATCATGAAGCAATCTAATGCATACAAGGCAGCAAAAAAATTTAGATAATGAAGCAACCTATCTAAGGCAATGTAGCAATACTGAAACATTAATGCAGCAGATTCTATACCTCCAGTTCTTGGCTACTGGGAAACACTAGCCATTCATTCAACGAGGCAGAAAGATTGACTTCAGATTCATCTAAAGTATGAGCTGGAGGAGCTTCGTTTACTTGCTCATTACCAAGATCAGTATTGTATGGAGTTTCCGATAGGGGGAGAAACTGCACACAAATGACGATATAGTCAGATGACAAACAAAAACACAAAAAACACAAACAAGATAACCAAGTAAATGCTGCCAGAAATGCCGTACCGGGAGCCAACCGAAAACTGTAGTATTGTTCAATATCTTAAGCTCAAGGTCGTGTTCCACAACAAAATCAAAGTCGCTGTTTGTCACGAAGCATACTCTTGGCAGTGACTTGTTGAAAACATGGCCGCAGTTTCGTGGGAAGCTCAAATGGTCCATGTATGAAATCTGTTATAGGGAATGGAACAACAAAGTAGTAAGGTACAGAAATCCGAAGTAGAACAAAACATAATGGAAACTAGAAAAGTATGAAGAGGAGTAACATACACCAAGGAAAGCAAAAGGGCCAGTGATCCAGAACTCATATTTGCTCTCTCCCTTAGTGAGCTTAAGTGGCATCGCCTTTTGCTTCCGAATATGATCCACTTGTGCCATAGCTAAATCCAAAAGGTGTTCATCCCAAGCATACTCATCGGTCTTGGTGGGGTCAACCATGGAAGCAATATATTCAATGCTAATGTTGTTGGAGCTCTTAGGAGCAACCACGAGAGCCAAGCAAAGAAGGTCCCATGTCCGGATTATTGTTGCCTCATCAGTGTTGGCGCATGATTCGAGCAAAGCTACTGCAGTAGCTCAGCCCTGGTGCTACCAGCTTTGTAAATGTCCCGTAGCTCACAGGGGTCATTTTTATTCAGGAGCTCTATAGGTTTGTTGCCGCAGCGAATTCCGAACACCTTCCTCACCATACTCTTGTGAAAAACATAATGTTTTTGCGTGTTTTATACTCCCGCAAATTAGGATCAGTGTGCAATGCAATGTAATCTATCAACCCACTAGGAATCCTGAATGGCGACACATCTAAATATGATCTAAACGCACTCTTTGAAGCAATAACTGCACGCTTTTCGGGATTAAGACCTTTAGCCAGGGCAAGCAAACGCTTCGCAGATAGGCGGTTTTAGACATCCATGTCTTCGCCCTATCCTCCTGCACAACATCAAACACGAAAAAACAAAACTCAGTGCAGCAAAACTAGTTGACAATGTAGCAGCTGCATTAAAGCAACAAATCTAAAATAGATAGATGCACACTAGCAAAAACAAAAACAAAAGGTAAGGACAAAAGCTGCCTAGAAAAGCTACTGAAACAACCGAAGATTCCTAGTAATTCCTTACAGACACTAGCTGGAGGAGCAATTCCCTACATAATTAGTAGATACAACACCAAAACCTATCAAATTACAGATCTAGAAGTTGCAGCAGCAATTCCTTACAGACACTAGAACATCAATCCTACCGCAAATGACAACACAGGAAACATCTCGAAGGGGAACGCAGCAAAAAATGGAGGGAAACCCCTAACTGGCGGAAACGAAGATGAACTCACCGCCATGGCTAAGGCCGCGCCAGTTGGCTTCCCCTTCCGAACGGTCTTCTTCTTCAATGGCACCATCCGAGATTTTTGCCCTGCAATACACGGTGGCTACCTAAGGATTCGAGATCCGAAGGGGAAATCGAGGGCATGTGCTGGGAGAGAAAGCCGGAAGGGGAAATAGAGATGGAGGAGAGGGATTCGAACCGGAAGATCTGACCGCCGGCGACGCCATCCCTGGCCAGCACTCGCCGTCGACGAGGGGCCTCGATTTGCGCTCGCCTCCGTCTCCGTCTCGGTCGCCTCCGTCTCCGCCTCCACAGAAACCGCAGGTGAAAACTGCCCAAATGAAGTGCGGTCGTGCGGGGCGACGGTTTCGGCAATGTTCCGGGATGTCCGGGATTGTGCACGTGGCGCATGTTGGACAGTTGGATCGCTTCCGATCCAACGGCGCACGAGCAGGACGACGGGAAGACGCGATCGTCCGGGGGAAACACATCATTTTCCCAAAAATAATGGGAAGGAGTCAAAAGTTCCACCGGTTTCGAAATGAGTCTGCCTCGTTTGGCTAGACTCACTTTTATCGATACTCCCTCCGATTTATGAATATATCTGAACATAGATAAGTCTGAATAGTCTAGATACATTTGAATCAATATAAATCTGAATCTATTAATTTAGATTGGATTCGTTAATGCAAATCCCTCTGATTCACTTCTATCAACACTCCGTTTGATGGACGTACATGTGGCCTGGTTCATGTCACAATGGCAACAATCAATTAGGCCCCGCCTCCCCTTTTCTTCACGCGATCCGGTACCCCGCCCACCTCTCTCTCCAATGGGAGAATGAAGAGAAGTAAAAAAAATTATGATTGCTAGGCCGAATGTGCTTGTTACTGAAGATATTGAGGAGATGAAGCAGCTAACAGTGGATTTCTATAAAAAAAACCTATAGTAAAAAGGAAGGAATTTCGAGGGTTGATGAGGTTCTTTCATATGTCCCAATGAAGGTTTCATAAGATATGAATTCCAAATTGTGCCAACTGATTTCAGGTGAAGAGGTAAAAGGGGCCCTCTTTCAAATGTATTCGTGAAGGCCCCTGGGTCGGATGGCTACCAAGCCCACCTCTTCCAGCGTCATTGGGGTGTTTGTGGCCCAGATGTGACAAATGATGTGAAGATGATTTTGGCGGGAGAGGATAATGTAAAAGGTTTGAATGAAACACTCTTGGTTTTGGTAACGAAGGTCCCTGCCCGTCCTCTCTGACATAATACCGTCCAATAAGTTTATGTAAGTAAAGGAAATGTGTCCTATAGAAAAATAATAAAAGGTGTTTATTATCATATCTCAATTAGTTCGTAATAGTTTTATACCGTGCTATAACTATATCAAGTGGAAACATTGGTACATGTATTGTATATGAACAAATCAAGTCACTAGTAGCCTCTATTCAACTAGTTCATTGGTCAACTGATGATCAAGATTTCCTGTCATGGAGCATTTATCCAATGGATAATAAGGTCATGACATTAGTGAATGACATGATGGACATGCTTACCCGACATAAGTATTGCAGCACGATCAAGTCACATAGGTCATCGTTGCAATAATTAGGAAACAAAGTGGCCTTCTCCTTTAATTGTGGGATCATATTTAATCACTATCACCCGCGGCTGCTTTGATTGCATCAAGCGTCACACCATAACAAGGTGATCATAAAGGTGTATATTGTGTAGGGTTTCGTAGCATGGAAAACAAAAAATTTCTACCGCATACAAACAAACAAGCCAAGATCTATCTACTAGATTGTAGCAACGAGTCGATAGAATAACTCACCCTCGAAGATTCCAAAGTGTTTAACGAGAGCGGATTCTCGTGGGTGATGTAGTCGTACTCTTCCCGATCTCAAGATCGCGTAGACGATCCTTCCGGCGCTGCGTTCCGGCAGCGCTCCCGCAGTCGATCACACGTTCGGTACTCGACGAAGACCTTCCTCTCCCTTGTTCCAGCAGGCAGCGGAGGTTGTAGCACTCTCCTCGCGATTCCGGCAGCACAACGGCGTGGTACCGGAAGTAGAGGGGAGATCTCGCAGGGCTTCGCCTTAAGCCGGAGCGAGTATGGTGGAGTATGAGAGAGTCCCTCGATGATCTAGGGTTTAGACACGCCGAGGAGGAGGCTAGGCCGGCGGCTAGGGTTGCTAGGCGGCGGCGGTGGTTTGCCCTAGGGCGGCGGCGGCAGCAGCAGGTGGCGGCGCCGGCGGCTTAGGGTTTGGAGGAGAGGATCTTGTGTGTCTCTAGGAGGGAGCCCTGCCCCTCCTTATATAGGTGAAGGGGCCGGCCGGCCAAGGGGAGGGAGGGGAGTCCCTCCCCAACTCGGCTTGGGTGGGCGCCGCCGGTTGGAGGAGGGAACTCCTCCCCAACTCGGTTTCCCACTCCTCCTCCTCTTTCCAAAAACTGCCGTTTGACTTTCAAACTAGCCGTTTGACTTTTCAAACTAGGATTTGAATAAACCCTCTATTTTGATCAGCGATGACACCGAGTACATGATGCAACCATACCAACTTGATATAACACATTCATGTACCCTTCCCCCCGGAGTGCCGGACATTCCGGAACCTTCTAGAACATTCCCGATGAAAACACCGGAACCATTCCCCAACTCCGAAACGGGACTTTCCTTATATGAATCTTATTCTCCGGACCATTCCGGATCTCCTCGCGATATCCCGAATCCCATTCGAGACTCCGAACAACATTCGGTCTCTTTCTCATCATTCCATAACTACTCAAACAACGTCGAATCCTTAAGTGTGTCTCCCTACGGTTCGTGAATTATGCGGACATGATCGAGACACTTCTTCGAACAATAACCAATAGAGGAATCTGGAAATTCATATGGCTCCCACATATTTCTACGATTACTTTGCGATCGAATGAACCACTTACATACGATATCAATTTCCCTTTGTCTCACGATAGTTTACTTATCCGAGGTTATGATCGTCGGTATCTCTGCATACCTAGTTCAACCTCGTTACCGATAAGTACTCTTTTCTCGTTCCCGTGATATGTGATCCCTTGTGAGCCAGTCACATGCTTGCAAGCTAATTGGATGACATTTCACCGAGAGGGCCCAGAGTATATCTATCCGTCATATGGATGGACAAATCCCACTCTTGATCCATGTGTTTCAACCAATACTTTCCGAACACTCAATGCCACCTTTATAGCCACCCAGTTACGGTGTGGTGTTTGATGTCATGAAAGCATCCATCCGGTAAAGGTGATATGCATGATCTCATGGTCGAAGGAATTAGATTACTATGTATCAGAAAGCATATAGCAATTGAACTATTAAAATGACTTGATCTTTATGCTACGCTTATCTATAGGATTATGTCCACCATATCATTCTCCTAACGATATGATCTTGTTGTTTAATAACATCTCAATGTTCATGATAGGGAAACCACAATCATCTATTAACCAACAAGCTAGTATTATATAGAGGCTTTACTAGGGACTTCAAATTAAGTTTACAAATCACACAAGTATCAATGTTTTCCTTGTTAATACTATTATAGCATGAATGTAAACATTTATCATAAACACAAAGATATAATAATAACTACATTTATTATTGCCTCTAGGGCATATCTCCAACAGTCTCCCACTTGCACTAGAGTCATCTAATCTAGATTACATGGTAATATACCGAACACCCATGGCAGTTTGGTGCTGGTCATGTTTTGCCCTCGGGAGAGGTTTAGTCAACGGATCCGCCACATTCAGATCTGTGTGTACTTTGCAAATCTTTATATCCCCATCTTAGATATGTTCTCGAATAGCGTGAAAACGTAGCTTGATGTGCTTCAGCTTCTTGTGTGACCTTGGTTCTTGTGCATTGGCTATGGCGCCCATGCTATCACAGTAGATAGACATTGGGTCCAGCGCACACCCAGCTTTGTAATGAACTCTTTCATCCATATCGCTTCTTGTGAAGCCTCCGAAGCAGCCATGTATTCCGATTCAGTTGAAGATCTCGCCACAATGCTTTGCTTTGCACTCCTCCAGCTAACTGCTGCACCATTCAAAATAAATACGTATCCAGATTGTGATTTAGAATCATCCGGATCGGTGTTCCAACTAGCATCGGTGTAACCATTAACAACGAGCTGTTCATCACCTCCATAAGAAAGAACCATATCCTTAGTTCTTCTCAAGTACTTAAGGATGTTTTTGACCGCTGTCCAATGATCCACTCCTGGATCACTTTGATATCTGCTAGTTAAACTAACAACATATGCAATGTCGGGTCTAGTACATAGCATGGCATACATTAGAGATCCTATGGCTGAGGCATAGGGAGTCTTACTCATCCTTTCTCTATCTTCTGCCGATGTCGGACTTTGAGTTTTACTCAAGGTCGTATTGGGCAACATGGGCAAGAACCCTTTCTTGCTATCTTCCATTCCAAACCTCTTTAGAACTATGTCCAAATATGTACTTTGTGACAATGATATTTGGCGTTTTGATCTATCTCTATAAATCTTTATGCCTAATATGTAAGCTGCTTCGCCAAGATCCTTCATTGAAAAACTATTATTCAAATATTCCTTGACACTATTAAGAAGGTCTACATCATTCCCAATCAACAATATGTCATCCACATATAGTATTAAGAATGCTACAGAGCTCCCACTCACTTTCTTGTAAATACAAGCTTCTCCATAAGTTTGTATAAAACCAAAACTTTTGATCACCTTATCAAAACGTTGATTCCAACTTCGGGATGCTTGCTTCAATCCATAGATGGACCGTTGAAGTTTGCATACCTTGTTAGCATCTTTAGGATCGACAAAACCTTTGGGTTGCATCATATACAACTCTTCATCAATGTCTCCATTGAGGAATGCTGTTTTGACATCCATCTGCCATATCTCATAATCATAATATGCAGCGATTGCTAACATAATCCTCACAGACTTTAGCTTCGCTACTGGTGAGAAAGTCTCATCGTAGTCAACTCCTTGAATTTGTCGAAACCCTTTTGCGACAAGTCGAGCTTTATAGACAGTAACATTACCATCAGCATCTGTTTTCTTCTTGAAAATCCATTTGTTCTCGACAGCCTTCCGGCCATCTGGTAAGTCCACCAACATCCATACTTGGTTTTCGTACATGGATCCAATCTCGGATTTCATGGCTTCTTGCCATTTATTGGAATCTGGGCTCATCATCGCTTCCTCATATGTCTCAGGGTCATCGGTGTTGTCCACCAACATGACACTCATAACGGGATCATACCAATCTGGAGTGGTACGAGTTCTCGTTGACCTGCGAGGCTCTGTAGCAACTTCAACCGAAGTTTCATGATCATCATCATTAGCTTCCTCTCTTATTGGTGCAGGCACCATAGGAACTTCTTCCGGTGCTGCGCTACTCGCAATTTCGAGAGAAGGTTCGACAACCTCGTCAAGTTCTACTTTCCTTCCAGTCACTTCTTTCGAGAGAAATTCCTTCTCTAGAAAGGATCCATTCTTGGCAACGAAGATTTTGCCTTCGGATCTATGATAGAAGGTATACCCAATAGTTTCCTTCGGGTATCCTATGAAGACGCATTTTTCCGCTTTGGGTTCAAGCTTGTCCGGCTATAACTTCTTTACATAGGCTTCGCATCCCCAAACTTTAAGGAACGACAATCTAGGTTTCTTCCCAAACCATAATTCATACAGTGTCGTTTCAACGGATTTAGACGGTGCCCTATTTAAAGTGAATGCGGCTGTTTCTAATGCATAACCCCAAAATGATAGCGGTAAATCTGTAAGTGACATCATAGAACGAACCATATCTAAGAGAGTTCGATTACGATGTTCGGACACACCATTACGCTGTGGTGTTCCCGGCGGTGTCAACTGCGAAAGTATTCCGCATTTCTTCAAATGCTCGCCAAACTCGTAACTTAGATATTCACCTCCACGATCAGAACGTAGAAATTTAATCTTCTTGTTACGTTGATTCTCTACCTCACTTTGAAATTCCTTAAACTTCTCAAAAGTTTCAGACTTATGTTTCATGAAATAGATATACCCATATCTACTCAAGTCATCCGTGAAGGTAAGAACATAACGATAACCACCGCGCGATGCTACACTCATTGGACCACACACATCGGTATGTATGATTTCCAATAAGTCCGTAGCTCGCTCCATCATACCAGAAAATGGAGTCTTAGTCATTTTACCCATCAGACATGCTTCGCATCTATCAAGTGATTCGAAATCAAGTGATTCAAGAAGTCCATCGGAATGGAGTTTCTTCATACGCTTCACTCCAATGTGACCAAGACGACAGTGCCACATATAGGTCGAGTTATCGCTCGATTTCAAATGTTTAGCCTCAATGTTATTAATATGTGTATTTCCACTATCGAGATTCAACAAGAATAGACCATCTATCAAAGGTGCATGTGCATAAAACATATTACTCATATAAATCAAACAACCATTATTCTCGGACTTAAACAAGTAACCGTCTCGCAATAAACAAGATCCCGATATAATGTTCATGCTCAACGCAGGCACCAAATAACAATTATTTAAGTATAAAACTAATCCCGATGGTAGATGAAGGGGTAGCGTGCCGACCGCGATCACATCAACCTTTGATCCGTTTCCTACGCGCATCGTCACCTCGTTCTTCGCTAGCTTCCGTTTATTCTGCAGCACCTGTTTCGAGTTACAAATATGAGCAACCGAACCAGTATCAAATACCCAGGCACTACTATGAGTACTAGTGAGATACACATCAATAACATGTATATCAGATATACCTTTCTTCTTGATGTTGCCGTTCTTCAAATCCGCCAAGTACTTTGGGCAATTCCGCTTCCAGTGACCTTCTCCCTTGCAGTAAAAGCACTCAGTATCAGGCTTAGGTCCAGCCTTGGTCTTCTTCGTCGGCGTGGTAACTTTCTTACCACCCTTCTTGAAGCGTCCCTTCTGCTTAGACTTGCCTTTCTTGAATTTGGTGGTCTTATTGACCAACAACACTTGGTGCTCTTTCTTGATCTCCACTTCTGCAGACTTCAACATGGCAAACAGTTCTGGCAACTGCTTGTTCATGTTCTGCATGTTGTAGTTCATCACAAAGTTCTTGTAACTTGGTGGTAGTGATTGGAGGACACGGTAAATCCCCAAAGCATTAGGAATCACTATACCCAAGCTTTGAAGTTTGTTTGCGTGCCCAGACATCTTAAGCACATGCTCACTGACGGAGCTGCCCTCTTCCATCTTGCAGTTAAAGAACTTTTCAGAAGCCTCATAGCTTTCAATTGCCGCATGAGTCTCAAAAATCAATTTGAGATCCTCGACAATATCATATGGGTCTAAATTCTCAAACCTTTTCTGAAGCTCCGATTCTAAACCATACAAGATAGCACACTGAATTATGGAGTACTGATTCTTCCGAGCGAGGTAAACATTCTTTACTTCATCGGTAGCATCAGCTGCAGGTGGGTCACCCAGTGGTGCATCCAGCACATAGGTCAAATTACCAGCTGTGAGGACAATCCTCAAATTGCGGAACCAATCCGCGAAGTTGCTTCCATTGTTTTTCAACTTTTCTTTCTCTAGGAACGCATTAAAATTGATGGTAGGGGCTGCCATTGATCTACAACATATTTGCAATAGTTTAGACTAAGTTTATGACAAATTGAGTTCAAATTAATAATAAAATTAATCTAGGTGAACTCCCACTCAAAACAATATCCCTCACATTGTTTTAGTGATCACACGAACCAAATCCACCACATCAACACCGATCATTACGAGAGTTGATATAGTTTCAATGGCAAACAATCGACATGTTCATCATATCTACTATATGATTCATGCTTTACCTTTCGGTGATCCGTGTTCCGAGACCATGTCTGTACATGCTAGGCTCGTCAAGATCAAACCTTAGTTTCCGCATGAGCAAATCTGGCTTGCTCACGTTGTATACACTTGCGGAATCTAACACACCCGATCATCACGTGGTGCTTCGAAACAACAAGCTTTAGCAACGGTGCTAACTAAGGGTGAACACTTTATGACTTGAAATTCATGTGCATGAGGGATCATCTTATAATGCTACCGTCGTCTACTAGGCAATACAAGATGCATAAAGGATTAACATCACATGCAATTCATAATATGTGATATGATATGGCCTTTCTTCTTTGTGCTTCCGATCTCCATCTTCTAGCACGAACATGATCTCCATCATCACCGGCATTGCATCAAGGTCAATGACGCTTCTCCATGGTTGTCGTCCACCGGCTTCAACTATTACAACTACTTTGAATAGACACGCGGGTCTTAACATAAATTAAAGACAACCATATGGCTCCTGCCGGTTGCCAACTTACAATAAGGAACATTGCATACATCAAATATAATCACAATCATGGCCATATCACATCACAGCACACCCCTGCAAAACAAAGTTAGACGCCTCTACTTTCTTTGCATATTTTACGTGGTTTGGGGCTTTCAATAAGTGTCGTTCTAACTTACGAACAAGAACCACAACATTGATACTAGTATTGTTAATCACCCGTTGTAAATTGGATCTTAACTATGCTAGGAGAAACAGGCACCCGCAAAGCCACTTATGCAATACAAGTTGCATGTCAAGCGTGGAGCAAGTCTCATGAACGATGTCATGTAAGGTTAGCCCGGGCCGCTTCATCCCAACATACCGCAAGATGCAAAGTACACAAGAAGCAATCGACAATAAAAGCATCAACGCCCACAATGACCATTGTGTTCTACTCGTGCAACAGATCTACATATAGACACGGCTCTGATACCACTGTAGGGTTTCGTAGCATGGAAAACAAAAAATTTCTACCGCATACAAACAAACAAGCCAAGATCTATATACTAGATTGTAGCAACGAGTCGATAGAATAACTCACCCTCGAAGATTCCAAAGTGTTTAACGAGAGCGGATTCTCGTGGGTGATGTAGTCGTACTCTTCCCGATCTCAAGATCGCGTAGACGATCCTTCCGGTGCTGCGTTCCGGCAGCGCTCCCGCAGTCGGTCACACGTTCGGTACTCGAGGAAGACCTTCTTCTCCCTTGTTCCAGCAGGCAGCGGAGGTTGTAGCACTCTCCTCGCGATTCCGGCAGCACAATGGCGTGGTACCGGAAGTAGAGGGGAGATCTCGCAGGGCTTCGCCTTAAGCCGGAGCGAGTATGGTGGAGTATGAGAGAGTCCCTCGACGATCTAGGGTTTAGACACGCCGAGGAGGAGGCTAGGCCGGCGGCTAGGGTTGCTAGGCGGCGGCGGCGGTTTGCCCTAGGGCGGCGGCGGCGGCAGCAGGTGGCGGCGCCGGCGGCTTAGGGTTTGGAGGAGAGGATCTTGTGTGTCTCTAGGAGGGAGCCCTGCCCCTCCTTATATAGGTGGAGGGGCCGGCCGGCCAAGGGGAGGGAGGGGAGTTCCTCCCCAACTCGGCTTGGGTGGGCGCCGCCGGTTGGAGGAGGGAACTCCTCCCCAACTCGGTTTCCCACTCCTCCTCCTCTTTCCAAAAACTGCCGTTTGACTTTCAAACTAGCCGTTTGACTTTTCAAACTAGGATTTGAATAAACCCTCTATTTTGATCAGCGATGACACCGAGTACATGATGAAACCATACCAACTTGATATAACACATTCATGTACCCTTCCCCCCGGAGTGTCGGACATTCCGGAACCTTCTAGAACATTCCCGATGAAAACACCGGAACCATTCC
This sequence comes from Avena sativa, assembly GCA_916181665.1. Classification (NCBI taxonomy): domain Eukaryota; kingdom Viridiplantae; phylum Streptophyta; class Magnoliopsida; order Poales; family Poaceae; genus Avena; species Avena sativa. The sequence continues at coordinate 6,273,441 of OV702289.1, forward strand.
CCAACTCCGAAACGGGACTTTCCTTATATGAATCTTATTCTCCAGACCATTTCGGATCTCCTCGCGATATCCCGAATCCCATTCGAGACTCCGAACAACATTCGGTCTCTTTCTCATCATTCCATAACTACTCAAACAATGTCGAATCCTTAAGTGTGTCTCCCTACGGTTCGTGAATTATGCGGACATGATCGAGACACTTCTCCGAACAATAACCAATAGAGGAATCTGGAAATTCATATGGCTCCCACATATTTCTATGATTACTTTGCGATCGAATGAACCACTTACATATGATATCAATTTCCCTTTGTCTCACGATAGTTTACTTATCCGAGGTTATGATCGTCGGTATCTCTGCATACCTAGTTCAACCTCGTTACCGATAAGTACTCTTTTCTCGTTCCCGTGATATGTGATCCCTTGTGAGCCAGTCACATGCTTGCAAGCTAATTGGATGACATTTCACCGAGAGGGCCCAGAGTATATCTATCTGTCATATGGATGGACAAATCCCACTCTTGATCCATGTGTTTCAACCATACTTTCCGAACACTCAATGCCACCTTTATAGCCACCTAGTTATGGTGTGGTGTTTGATGTCATCAAAGCATCCATCCGGTAAAGGTGATATGCATGATCTCATGGTCGAAGGAATTAGATTACTATGTATCAGAAAGCATATAGCAATTGAACTATTAAAATGACTTGATCTTTATGCTACGCTTATCTATAGGATTATGTCCACCATATCATTCTCCTAACGATATGATCTTGTTGTTTAATAACATCTCAATGTTCATGATAGGGAAACCACAATCATCTATTAACCAACAAGCTAGTATTATATAGAGGCTTTACTAGGGACTTCAAATTAAGTTTACAAATCACACAAGTATCAATGTTTTCCTTGTTAATACTATTATAGCATGAATGTAAACATTTATCATAAACACAAAGATATAATAATAACTACATTTATTATTGCCTCTAGGGCATATCTCCAACATATTGGATATTTCAAAGGGAGATGTTGAGGTGTATGCATCAAGATCGGGATTTATTCTCCCGCGTGACAGGAAGATACACTAGGCCCACTCAGTGAGAATTGCATCCAAGAAGCTGCAGTGAATGACTAGGTCATAGGGATGTGATATCACAGGAAGGAGATAAGTAGACTTGTCGGTAATGCGATTGAACAAGGTATATTGATACCGATGATCAGATCTCGAACAAGTTGTGTATTGAAGTAACAAAAGGAATTGGACTCGATGTTTATGGTTCAAATGACAATAACATCGTGAAATGCACAGGGGTCATTATGCGTATCTAGATACCCGACAAAGTTGTTTGTGAACCCAAAATACACTTCACAAACCATTCTCGATCATAGATCACAAATTTGGTTCAGACCGATAATCATGCAATACTGCCATGATAAAAGTTGTAACAATTGGATAGCAAGAACAAGATTAATAATGCAGGAATCATGTGATTCCTCTATTCGTACATATGCCTATACATAGAACACTCTGATACCACTGTTGGGGAATGCGCTACATAAAATAAAAAAAATTCTAGCGCATAACTAAGATCCAAAGCGAGGGATAAGGTAAAGGATCATACCCTCGAAGATCGAACTAGCGGAAGTTTGTCGATGATGAGGTTGGTCGTGTATCGATCCCCGCAACAAGCTTTAGTGAGTCATAAGGAGATGTATTATCCCACGGATGGCTCCAACAATCAAGTGCTCCAAGCGTCGCACCTCCACCGGTATCCACACGTGCAACAATAACGGCACCGTGTCAAAGTGAGATCAAGCTCACAAACAAAGCGGGAACGTGTCGATAAAGATCCGTTAGCACTTTGTCTGGCTAGATTGGATCTAGATGAAGGTAGAAGACGAGTACTCCGGCGTGATGATGAAGACGAGATCCACGCGATGACGATGGCAACATGAGTAAGAGGAGGAAGACGATCTCCGAGACACCGAGGCGACGATGAGGCGACATGACAGCGGTGCGGCATGGGCAGGCTGGGATTTGGCTCTCCAAAAACTTTTCCTGGTGCCCTTGTGATACGTCGGAAACGTATCTATAATTTTTGATGTTCCATGCTTGTTTAGTATCTACTTTGCTTTGCTTTGTCTACACTTTTGAGGTGTTTTTATATGTTTTCTAGTACTAACCTATAATAAGATGCCGCAGTGCCAGTTGACTGCTTTCTTCTGTTTTTGGTTCCAGAAAATCTAGTAAGGAAATATTCTCGGAATTGGACGGGACGAAAGCCAAAGTCAATATTTCACCGAGGAGAACACGGAGTCCAGAGGAGAGACGGAGGGGATCCACAGGGCGACCGCACCCCTTAGGCGCGGGCCCACCCTAGGTCGCGCCTGGGCAGGGTATGGGCCCCCTGGCCGCCCTCCTGCCTCGCCTCTTCGCCTATAAGAAGCCCTCAATGCCTAAACCCTAAGTACCCGATCAATATTCCACGAAACCGTCTGTAGCCGCCACCATCATCGTCCCTAGATCGGGGGATCTGAAGCTCTTCCCGGCACCCTGCCAAAGGGGAGATCATCCCGGAGGCCTTCTTCTCCATCATGCCAGCCTCCGGTATGAAGCGTGAGTAGTTCCACCTTGGACTACGGGTCCATGTAGTATCTAGATGGTTGTATCTCCTCCTTTGTGCTTTCATGTCTAGATCTTGTGAGCTCCATTCATGATCAAGATCTCATCTATTTGTAATCATGCATGTTGTGTTTGCGGGGATCCGATGGATATTGAGATTACTATGTCAGATTGATTAATGGTTTTGTCTTATTGATTCTATCATGTCTGTGTTGTTTGTGATCTTGCATGCTCTCCGTTGTTAGTAGCTATCTTGGCCAAGTAGTTGCTAGTGACTCCAAGAGGGGGTATTTATGCTCGGTAGTGGGTTCATGCCTCTATTTAATCTAAGGGAAGACATAAATCTCTAAGGTCGTAGATGTGCTATTGCCACTAGGGAGAAAACAACGGTCTCTTGTTCATGGAACAAGTGGATTGTTTACCTTACACACTTTGCTTAAAGCAGTTGTCTGTTGCTTGCAACTTAATAATGGAGGGGGTTCGAATGATAACCCAAAGGTGGACTTCTAGTCATAGATGAAGTTGGATGGCGGTCTATGTATCTTGTTGTATTGCCCAATCGAATCTCATAGGATCTTGATGTCTAGTATTACATTGTTATGCCTTGCTCAGTCCTGTCAATTGCCCTGCTGTAATTTGTTTATCCTACATGCCATGTTTGTTTATCTAAGGAGAACACCTCTAGTGAACTATGGACCCCGGTCCAATCTTTACCATTGATACATCTTCCATTGTTACTGTTTACTTGTTGCAAACCACCATTACCTTCCACACCATACAGTTAATCCTTTGTTACAGCAAACCAGTGAGATTGACAACCTCGTTGTTCATTGGGGAAAAGTCTTGAGTTTGTGTTGTGCAGGTCTCCAAGTTGCTAGCAACACCTTTGAGTCGATTCCTTTCTCCTACTGGTTCTATAACCTCGGTTTCTTACTGAGGGAAATCTTGCTGCTGTGCTCATCATACCTTGCTCTTAGGGTCTCCCAACGAGGCATTGATCACGCCATCACCTTGCCCTGCCCCAGTATATATGTGCTTCCAGCCCTCTCTCTAAGAGAGGGAGCATGAGTAGAAATACGAGTCCTAGAAGGACTCACCTTTCCTTCCTCCATACACATTGATAGAGAGAGAGAGGAGTTGGGTTCCAACACGGAACCCTTCTCTCCCTCTGATATGTTTCAAACGTATCTATAATTTTTGATGCTCCATGCTTGTTTTGCACCAACTATCTTATGTTTTATCTACACTTTGTGGCATTTTTATGAATTTTATGGAATTAACATATTAACAAGTGCCACAGAGCCAATTTCCTGTTTTCTGCTGTTTTTGGTTTCAGAAAAACTAGTGAAGAAATATTCTCGGAATTGGACAAAACAAAAGCCGAAGTTCCTATTTTCTCGACACGACATGGGGCCCGAAGGAGAGGGAGATACGCACCCCAGGGTGGCCACACCTGGGCCAGGGGCGGCCAGGGGGTGCGTCGCCCTACGGTGTGGGCCTCCTAGCGCTCCACCAACCTTGCCTCTTCGCCTATATAAACCCCCCGAGACAAAAACCGTAAAGACAAGATCATAATTCCACGAAAAAGTCCGTAGCCACCGCCATCATCGTCCCTAGATCTGGAGGGATCTGAAGCTCTTCCCGGCACCCTGCCGGAGTGTCGTGGTATTGCCGACGAGTACGCCATGGAGGGGTCCTCACAGTGCGTGTTTAGAGATGTGGGGGAAGGCGGACGGTTGACGGGTACGAGGTTACACAGCTTACCCAGGTTCAGATCCCACGATGGTGGCAGAATCCTACTCCTGTTATAAATCACTATAATGGCAATACACTGAGTTACAGGGATTGGTTCGATGTGCGAGGTGACTAGAAAGTCTAAGTTATTGTCTGAAGTTGTGCCCTAAAGGCCCCCGTAGGCCCGACTTATATAGTCGCTAGGTCCTAGGGTTACAGAGAAAAGTCCTAGTCGGACAGGTTACAGAGTCCTACACCGTCTATTACTAGTCTTGTGTATCTTGCACTCCAAGGCTCCGGGTACGCCAGTGACTCCACTGTAGCCTTCCTTTATCCGGCATGGGCCTCCCTTCTGGATCCATCTAACTGGGCCGCCCAGCAGGCCATAGGCCATGCTACCAACTGTGGGCCACCCGGGTTATCCGGATAGGTGACATGCTATGAGGATACCCATATAGCATATCCCCAACAGTAGCCCCCGGAGAACTCCGAGATCTTGCGCCGTCTTGCCTCTTCTCGTAGAATGCTCCGTCTAGATGAATGTCGGCAAATCGTCAAGCAATATCTTGTAGTTCTCCCAAAGAACCCTGCAAGGTTTTCTCCGTCTTCAATTTGTAAGCCGGAGAAAGGCTGAATCTTCCATCGTACGCTTCCGTAGTCGTATTGGATCCGTCCATGTCGGAATCTTTGATGTGACGGCTCATCTACCCATGTCAGCTAGGACGACGTAGGCTTAGGTCAGCGACGCCTCGTAACTCACACATGAAGAGAACGCAATCATGTCCGATTTTCCCGCGCGAGCAATACGAACCGTTGGCGGTGACGGTTGGAGACGTGGCAAAATTTCCGCGCACGCTCGCGAACACGTCGTCTACACGGCAACCATCCGATCAAGCTGCACGAATCTTGACGCTGGAGATGATAAATATTAACCGTGGGGAAATTTCCACTTTTTACCTCATTCTCCTCGCATCATCTTCTTCCTCCAGTCGCGTGCCTCCTCGAGATTTCCGCGAGAACTCTCGAAAAAACCCTAGCGTCAATCTACACCAGTCACCTCCACTCTCACTCCATGGCTAGCAGCAGCACTTCTCCTTCCATGGCGGCGTCGAGCGAAGCCGCGGCGAAGCCGGCGAGCTCTGTCATCGTGCCCCCAGAAGGTTTGGTCATCCCCGTTTCTGTGGTGGTTGAGTCCACCAGCGGCGACCATAACCCAGCGGCGCTGGAGCCGTTGGAGGAGGAATCGAATTCGTACAAGGGCGATTGGCGTGGCTCAGACATCACTGACCGCGACATCCAAGAGCTGATCGTCGAGGGATACCTCCCTGCGACGGAGGGGCTCGCCTGGCGGGCGGTGCCGGTCGGCGAGGTGACACCTTCTCCCCAAGCCGGAGAAAAGGTGTACCTTAAAGCCCAACTCGTACGCGGCGTTTCCCTGCCCATCTCCAACTTCTTCCTCTCCATCTTGAACCATTATAGGGTCCAGCCTCAGAACCTTTCCCCCAATAGTATCTTAGTGCTTAGCAACTATGCGGCGCTCTGTGAGGGATACTTAGGGATTAGGCCTAGGCTAGATCTCTTTGTATACTTCTTTACCGTCAAGCGCGAAGCCGGAGCCGTCAAAGATGAGCTTAGAAACTGTGGCACTATAAGCTTCAAGATTCGTCCTGGCCGGCGGTTCCCCATCATCGTCGGTCACGAGTCCTGCAAGAATTGGCAACGTACTTACTTCTACGGCCCAGATATCCCTCTGGCTAGCCGAGAAGTAACGTACCCGGACTTCGTGGACGGAGCCGCCGCTGAAGTTTCCACATGGAGATCCCAAGCCTCCCTTCCTTCCGACCTCGACGCTTCTCGTGCCATAAGGTGGATCAAGTGGCTCGTAGATACGGGTTTGACCGGCTTGGACCTGGCCATGTGCTGGTTCATCAGGTTTATCCAACCTCTGCAGCACCGCGCGAATCTCATGCACGAGTATACCGGTGACAGGAGGGATAGCCTCCGCATCTCCGTGGACAATTTCTCGAGTGACTCCGTCAAGCTCCGTCTTAAGGACATCGTCAAGGTGAAGGACAAGCAACGTGGCTTCACCATCACCTACGACATGTTCGTAGACGGCAAGTGCCCAAAGGTAACTGTTTATTTTCCTTGTACGACTTTTACTCCATCTTTTTCTGTCTAATAATTGCCATCTCATCTAACACGGTGGTCCTTCACTTAACAGCTTTGTGACATAGATGCGGACAGCATGGCTCCCAAAATCTATGGACCAAAGATGAAGGAGGTCACCGTCGTGTCCGACGACGATGCTCCGGTGGCGTGAAAGCGGAACAGCTCCACCTCTGACGCTGCCGACGGAGGCAAGAAGAAGAAGACGGAGGGTGGAGCCTCCAAAAAGACTACCGCCGCCCTGGAGGCGGAGAAAAGAAAAGCCACCGGGATCCCTTTTGCTAAAGCACCCCCACTTGTGTAAGCTTCTTTTCTTCCGACATTGTATATTTATCTGTCTTGATCCTGTACTTATGCATTTTGCACGTTTCAGGAAGAAAGCCACGACCAGCCTCAGGAAGACCTCCAAAACATCAGGGGCTTCTCGAAATATCAAGGACATGCTGCATCACGACGCCTCTCCCGCCATCGCCCCTGCCACTCCTTCCGTCAAGCCCTCGTCTTCCCTGACAAGCTCTCAAGATAAGGAGGCATCAGGCCCTTCCGCCATGGAAGTGGATTCTGGTGCCTCTACCGAGCTTGCTGTTGTCGGCGAGCAGGCGACGCAGGAGAGTACCGCCCATCAAATGGCTGAAGCTCCGGCTAAGGATGCCATCGGTGGCGGCAAGGCGGTGGTGGAAGATGGTACTTCTGCCGAAGGCGACGCCCTTGCTCCCCAGAAACCCTTTGAGTTCCCAAAGATAGTCTACCCGGCGCTTACGCCGAGTATCACATCTGTGGTTCCTGGAGCAGCACCGACATCTCCGACGTGCGGTCTTGAGGAGCTCCTCCGACAAGCAGACATCTTGCAAGTAAATAGTTTCTCCTTTGGCAAGCTGCTAGCCGAGAGCGCTACCAATCTCAAGATCATTGCACTTGTAAGTTTTATTTGCCTTTTGCATTTCATATGAGTATCCCACTGTAGCCCTCGAGGATGTAGACGGAAAACCATAGGTTTTTGCATCTAGATGCTCTAAGAGTGACTAAGCTAGAAAACTTCTCACTGTAGCCCCCAAGCATGTACATGGAATGAATTATTCCGACTAGATGCTTTAAGAGTAGCATACACAGTGTTTATAAATTTCAGTATTGTAGCCCCCAAGCTTCTAGTTGTAACTGAATTAGTTCCGACTAGATGCTTAAAGAAAGCTAAGCACATAGCTGAGTTAAAAACTTTACTGTAGCCCCCAAGCCTCTAATCGAAAACTGAATTAGTTCGACTAGATGCTCAAAGAAAATCTAAGCATGTTGCTAGGTTAAAAATTCTCGCTGTAGCCCCCGAGCGTCTAGGTGGAGGATTTCCGACTAGATGCTCCAAGCAGACTAAACAACGTTTTAACTTTGTCCTTTTTTCCACAGAACGAGAATGCTCGGAGGGGCATGGCCAATGACAAGTACCAGAAGATGCGCGCAGATCTTGAAGCCGAAAAGGGTAAACCTGCCATCTTGAAGGAATAAATCATCAAAACAAGAGTCTGTTTTCTTTTTGCGCATTTGTCTTGGTTTTGTGCCTACATTCTCCGAGTACTCACTGTGTACTTTGCTTTCTCCGACTTTGCAGAACATGTTGCCAAGGCCAAGGACATTGTCGAGCAGTCCAAGCACATCTAGCAGCTGGACAGCGAGAACAAGATCCTTAAGGAGGAGAGGAAAGACATGCTGAAAATGCATGAGGATTCAATGAAGGCCCTGTAGGACTCTGCCACCGCGGAAATCACTCGCTTGAAGGAGGAGATTGCGATCTTAAAAGATCAGAAGCAAGCTGGTGATGAGCAGAATCAACGCCATAGCGAGGCGTACAAACTCCTCCAACAAGATAAAGAATCCTTGGCGGACATCCTCTAGCAAGTTGAGGCCAGCATCTTCAGTAAGTTTTCTCCGTCTTGGATTTCTGTAGTCTGTATACTTTGAATTGTTGAACTCATGCGCTCCTTGTCGGAATTTTCAGATCCTATGGGTTTAACCCGATCGCCTCCTCCAGCCAAGGAATGCATGGTTCTTGCCGGCAACTTCATAAACACCGCCATCACGCAAGCCAAGGAGATCGCCAAACCCCTCCAGATAAACATCAAGGCCTCGGACTCTGTGGTGAAGTACTCGGAGATTCTGCGCCAAGCCCCCGAGCGTATCACGAGCTGGAAAGCTTCATGTGCACGGGCTGGTGCAAGGATGGCACTGTCAATGGTGAAGGCACACTATGAAGATGCCGACATCGACACGGTGACCTCTGGCATTCCCGACGTAGACGATGATGGCAAAGAGATTAATCATGAAGTCATCTTGTCATCGCTCACGGGCTATGACACCAGAGTTGCCGAGTTGGTGGACGTCGATGTCTTCGTGCCTAGGAATATCATCGATGACGGCGACCAAATCTCCTCTGAGTCTCTTCACACAACCGACTTCGAGGGTGGCTCTCCGGCTGGTGATGATGCTGCTTCCAAGTCACCTGCGCCAAAGGAGTGAAGAACAACTTTGTAATATTTGTTTCACCTTTGGTGCATATGCTGAAAAAAACTTTGTTTATTGTAACTTAAGGCGGAAAACAATGGTTGTTATTTCCTGCTACTCAAGTACTAGTTTCCAGCATGTATATATATTTTTAAGCAAGTGCTGGCTTATCCATTACTTTGGTTTTTATGCTTGACTTTTCATGAGTCGGAAGACTCGTTGTCGGAACCATGCACTTAGGTGATGATGCCCAATGGCACCATCAATAACCTGAGCACAAAATCACCGACAATAAGTTCCAAAAGTCACTACTCCTGAATCCACATAAAAACGACAAAGAACGTGTAGACCAGAAAACTTAAGCTAACGCCCGTAGGCGGAATTTTCACAAGTGCAAATGCAAAGCTTGTGCATAAAGGTTTTACATGATCCAAAAATGAACACTAAAGAAGGTAAAAGACTCAGAAATATGAGTGAACTAGAGAGCTTTATTTCATTGATCATATAAGAGGTACACAATTAGATAAAAAATGCTAAGTGTAAAAAGGATGTAGCTGTGCTATGTTCCATGGCCGATCAAGCTTCGGGTAGTCATCATCCGGGTCATGTCGCTTACGCTTATGATCCTTGTTGGGTCTATCCTTCAGTTCACGATTGTCAACGAGGTAGTAAGACCCATTGAGTAGCGCCTTGCTTATGATGAACGGTCCTTCCCATGGCGGGGATAGTTTGTGTGACTTCTTCTGCTTAAGTCGGAGTACCAAATCCCCCTCTTTAAACGAGCGATGCCGGACGCGGCGACTATGGTAGCTGCGTAGCTTCTGCTGGTAGATGGCGGATCTTTGGCATGCCAAAACGCGCTCCTCCTCGAGAAGGTCCACATCTAGGCGTCTGGATTCTTCAGCGTCGTAGGCGGCAACTCTTGGTGAATCGTGAAGGATGTCGGAAGGCAGGATGGCTTCTGCTCCATATACCATGAAGTAAGGGGTGTAGCCGGTGGATCTGCTGGGTGTAGTTCGTAAACTCCATAGCACATATGGCAATTCTTCCGCCCAGGACCCAGCTGCTCTATGTAGCGGTTCCTCAAGACGTGGCTTGATTCCCTGCAGAATTAATCCACTGGCTCGCTCAACCTGACCGTTGGATTGTGGGTGTGCCACAGATGCAAGATCAAGTCGGATGCCTTTCTCCCAACAATAAGCCTCCACTTCTCCGAGTGATAAATTGCTGCCGTTGTTGGTGATAATGCTGTGTGGGAGACCAAATCTCACCACTAGATCCCGGACAAACCTGAGGGCAGTTGCCCCATCAAGCTTTCTAATGGGTTTAGCTTCTATCCATTTAGTGAATTTATCAACTGCTACAAGCAGATGCGTAAACCCACAAGGTGCCGTCTGTAACGGTCCCACCATGTCTAGCCTCCAGAGTGCAAATAGCCAAGTTATTGGTATTGTTCATAGTTCTTCAGCAGGAACATGTGGTTGTCGGGCATAATACTGGCATCCCATGCATGTCTCAACCAGCTTGTCGGCGTCCGCCTTCGTGGTCAGCCAGTAGAATCCTTGCCAAAAGGCTTTCACGACCAATGATCGAGGAGCGGCGTGATGCCCGCAATCTCTGAGATGGATTTCGCGTAGGATTTCCATACCTTCTAGCTGGGAAACACACTTTAGGTATACACCAGTAGTGCTCCTTTTGTAGAGTTGCCCATTGATTATGGTATAACACTTTGCTCGTCGTACTATTTGTCGTCTTTCGACTTCGTCGTCGGGCAATGTTCCGTGTTCGAGATATTCCATGAACGGTTTTGTCCAAGCCGGAGGGACCTTAGTCACCATGTTGTCGAAAGATTCAGCTCTATCCGGGTTGTCGATGTCGGCTCCCTTCATAGTTGGTGTGCGTAGATGATCTAGGAAAAATCCTGGCGGAATTCGCTTGCATCCTGATCCGAGTTTAGACAGCAGATCAGCCGCCTCGTTTTGCTCCCTAGGTACATACTTGACTTCGTAGCCCAAGAAGCTCTTGGCTATCTCGTCCACTTCGTCTCGATATGCCGCCATCATAGGGTTCCGCGCATTCCAGGTGCCAGCCACCTGCTGGGCAACCAAGTCGGAATCTCCACAGCAAACTATGCGCTTGATGCCAATATCGTTGGCTACACGTAGTCCGTGAATGAGTGCTTCATACTCCGTCATGTTGTTTGTAGCCTCGAAGTGGATCTGCAGAACGTAGTGTAGATTGTCTCCTGTTGGTGACTGTAGCAATACACCAACCCCCGAGCCATTGAGTAGCTTTGATCCGTCAAAGTGCATCACCCAGTACTCTGGTTCCAGCAACGGAGTAGCATCTGGCATCTCCGTCCAATCTACAAAAAAATCCACCAAGGCTTGTGATTTGATATCGTCGCGCCTCTTGTAGGTGATCTCGAAGGCGGCAAGTTCAATGCCCCACTTCGTGACCCTTCCCGTAGCGTCGCTGTTGTTGATAATGTCGCACAGTGGAGTCTTGCCCACCACTGTGATTGGGTGCTCCTGAAAGTAATGCGTCAGCTTTCGGGAAGCAAGGAATACTCCATAAGCTATCTTTTGGTAGTGCGGGTAATGCTGCTTGGACTCCATCAAGACCTCTCTCACATAGTAAACTAGTCGTTGAACTCCGTGCTCATAGCCTGGTTCCTTCCGCTCTACCACGACGACGATGCTGATTACCCGGTTGGTTGCCGCCATGTAGATTAACAGGGGCTCTCTAGGCTCGGGTGCTGCAAGGATGGGCGCTGAGGAAAGAATCTCCTTGAGCTGCTTCAATGCTGCATCTGCTTCGTCTGTCCATGTGAATTTTTCCGCCTTCTTCAGCAACTTGTACAACGGCAAAGCCTTCTCTCCAAGTCGGCTAACGAACCGACTAACTGCTGCAACACAACCTATTAGTCGTTGAATGTCCTTTATGCATGTCGAACGGTTTATGTTTAAGATGGCTTTGATTTTCTCCGGGTTGACCTCGAGTCCACGTTGGGAAACGATGAAACCCAACAATTTGCCGGCTGGAACCCCGAAGACGCACTTCTTAGGGTTAAGCATCATGTTGTATTTCCGGAGATTATCAAAGGTTTCTTTTAAGTCAGAGATTAAGTCGTTTGATTTTTTGGACATCACCGCGATATCGTCCACATAGGCGTGAACGTTCGGACCAATTTGGTCGTGGAGGCAGCGTTGCATTGTCCGCTGGTACGTAGCACCTGCGTTTTTCAGCCCAAAGGGCATCGTAACATAGCAAAACATGCCGTATGGTGTAGTGAACGAAGTGGCTAATTGGTCTGACTTCCTGATCTTGATCTGGTGGTATCCTGAGTATGCATCAAGAAAACACAAAAGCTCCGAGCCAGCCGTCGAGTCAATGACTTGGTCAATGCGAGGCAAAGCAAACGGATCTTTGGGACATGCTTTGTTCAAGCCGGTGTAATCAACGCACATTCTTAATTCATTAGTTCCCTTTTTGGGGACAAGTATAGGATTGGCCACCCATCGGGTGTGAAGGACTTCTCGGATAAATCCAGCTTTGAGTAACCTAGCTATCTCTTTGCCAATGGCGCGTCTCTTCTCATCTCCAAAGTGTCGTAGAGGTTGTTTCACTGGTTTGCATTTTGGATCAATGTTTAAGATGTGCTCGACAAGTTCCCTAGGTACACCTTTCATGTCGGCAGGTTGCCAGGCAAAGATGTCCCTATTCTCACGGAGGAACTCGACGAGCACGCTTTCCTATTTGGGATCCACGTTCTTCCCAATGGCGATGGTCTTGGAGGCATCGCCTACCTCAAGTTCCACCGGCTTGGTCTCGATGGCGGCCTTGAACGCAGGAGCGGAGTCGGAGATCTACTTCTTCGACGCGGGCATCTCTAAGTCATCGACCTTGCTCTGGATCTCTTTGAATTCTTCGTTGTAGAGGACAGCTTCTGCAACGGCTGCTTCATTGATCTCGCAGTCCCTTGCCTTGGTAAAGCTTCCGGATACGGTGATGACACCGTTTGGTCCGGGTATCTTGAGTTTGTTGTAGACGAAGCATGGCTTGTCCATGAACGTGTGGAATATGTCGCGGCCAAATATGACGTGGTACACACTCTTGAAGGGGACCACCTCGAAGGTCATGCGCTCTTGGTGGTAATTGTTAACATCGCCAAAGGAGACCTGAAGTGTAATGCACCCAAGGGACCGAGCCTCCCGACCAGGAAGTACGCCGTGGAAGATGGTGTTGGTCCGCCTTAGGTTTGCCTCCTTCAAGTTCATCTTCTGTAGTGTATCTAGGTACATGATGTTGATGCTGCTTCCACTGTCCACCATACACTTGGTGAACTCCACGCCGTCAATCAAGGGGTTGGTGACCATGGCGTACTGGTTCTCCGTAGGTATACGGTCTGGGTGGTCCGTCCTGTCCCAAGTTATTGGAACCTCCGACCAGCGCAGGTACTGGGGAACTGGGGGGAGGGTGGCCATCAAAATCCTCAGAGAGGTCTTCTGTTGTCGGACGGTGGGGGTACCAAGGAAAGTGTGGTAGACTGGAGCCTTCTTTGCGAAATGGTTCTTGCCCTTGTCGTCGCTCTTGGCGGCGTGCTTGGGGTCAACTTCTTCGTCCATATCACTTGAATCCTTGGACTCCTCCTCCTTCTTCTTCCCCTTGCCCTTGCCTCGCGGTCTGTTCTTCCGACTTTGCTTGTAGCCAGACTTCGGGTCTTCCTTGAGGTCATTGACGAACTTGCAGTGTCGATTGGTATGGGTGGCTTTGCCGTTGGCATCGAGGTGTACGAGGCACGACATATCGCGGTACTCCTCATAAGTTTGGGGAACGCGGAGCGGCGCCGAGGTGGTTTCATTTCCTCGTTGCTGCCCACGACCAGGTCCTCTTCCTCGGCCACGTTGTCCGCCATCGCCTCGTCCTGCAAAAGTCATAGCGACCATGTCGGTAGATTGCTTTTCTTCTGGAGCGGTTTTCCGCTTTGTACTGTTGTTCCTCCGAGCTTGAGTTTATAATGGCTGTTGCCGGCAAGGAGCCGCGAGCATCGTCGTCGGCAGCTGCGAACTCACTAGCCAACCGAATCATCTGGTTCAAGTCAAGCTGGTGATTGTCCTGCAAGCGCTTCAGCTTATGCTGGAGCAACGTGCCTCTTTCCAATCCGTTGATGAAGGCGGCCATGGCGGTCTGAGCGTGCACTCCTGCGCATGAATTCTTCATGTCCAGCCAGCGAGAGAGGTAGGCGCAAGATGTCTCGTCTTTCTCTTGCACGCACCGCTATAGATCGCCCACAGTGCAAGCGCGCTTGTATGTACCCTCAAAGTTCTTGGTGAACGCTTCTTGCATGTCCAACCAGTTGTAGATAGATTTCTCCGGCAAGTCGTCGATCCATTGACGGGCCATGCCTGCCAACATTAATGGGAGGTACTTGACGGTGACGTTGGGGTTGCCTCCAGCAATCTCCACCGTGTTGCCATAGTCCTGCAACCATGTGGCGGGCTTGGCGGTGCCGTCATAGGGTTTGATGGTCTTGTCAATCCGGAAACCTTTGGGGTAAGTTGCGGACCGTATCGCAGGTCCAAAGCAACGTGGTCCCAGGTATGGTCCTTCCCGGGCTTCGTGGATCTTATCGATCCGTGAACATGCATCGTATGGCTCCGAGTTCTTCTTCTTTTTGTCAACAGGGGACGGGCTGCGTGAACGACATGGGCCCCCTCCGCCATGGTGACTGCTTGGTGGTGACGGAGGCGGAGGTGGCGGTGGGTTAGCCTTCTTGATGTTACCCTCCTGCGACGCCTCACGCCTGTCACGGTTGCTTGTCGGACGCGGAGGGTCATGGTGCGACCTGCTCCTGTGCCCTTGGTTGTGCTCTCCTTCATGACGGGTCTGCTCCATGTTGTTGCGGATGACGATGTCGCACTGTTTTGGTGGGGGCATATCCGTACGATGGTGAGCCTTGTAATCGTCGCGATGTCGGGGAGATCGCGGCGGTGGCGACGGGCGACGAGGTCGGGCCTTTTCTCCGTGGTCGGAGGATATGGGGATGGAATCCTTCCTGTTGCGCGCATCCCTCCGTCTTCGTTCTGATGAACCCATCTAGGACCCGACATCAAGAGGAGATCTGTCCCTTGGCGGTTTGTACTGACTCGACGACAAAGCGCTGGGTCGGACTCGAGCCTCTGAGAGGTGGCCTTTTCCTGTTGCTTCACCGCCTTGGCCACTAGGTCATAGACTTGTTCCACTGCCTCGGGCGATCTATCCTGCTCCAGAAGGGTCTTGGCGACGGCAAGGTTAAGGAGTGGGGTGGGCATCACCTGCTTGCCTTCACTGTCAATGTATGGCTTGGCTTGTGACGGTTTCGAGGGAGCCCATCCTAGGTTGCATCGTATACCAGGATCGTTGATGACGCGAGCCGGAGCTTTCTTAGCCTTCTGCTGCTGCAACAAAGTCTTGTACTCGTCCTCCATTGCTCTAGTCTTCTCTATAGATTTCTGCGCGTTGACCAGATCTCGATCTAGCTTGGCGCCTTGCTCCGCGATGGCCTGCGCTTCCTCCAGAAGGTGCTGGCGCTTCTCGTCAAGCTGGGTCACGTTCCGGATATGAGCAACGGTTAGTGGCTCGACGAGGAGATTGTCGTACATCACTCTATCAGCTGGAGTAACTTGGGCTGCTGCAGACATGGATGCTGGAGGCAGCAAGTTTGCGGTGTTGTTGTTTCTTGGGCCGGTACCGAGTTCCTGCGGCTGCTGCACTGCGTTAGGCAGAGGAGGCATGACCTTTGCGCGATCATCGTCAGCAGCAGTAAGTGGGCCCTTCCCCTTTTCTAGTGCTGTAGGCGGAGCTTGTCCGGGTTGATCTTCATCCATCGTCGTCCCAATGGTGACGAACACCCCTCGAGACGTGACAACGTTGTTGGCTTGCTCGTCGCGCGAGTACTCCTCCTCCATCTCCTGCATAGCGGAGTCTAGCTCTTCTGGACTGAAATCTATCTCCTCAGAATCTGCACTGAAGTCAGCATAAAGCGCATCAATGACAGAGTCGGAGGGTGCCAGGACTTCCTCGATGACAGGCAGTGGAGGTGCAATGGCCTCAACGATGACTGGAGGTGGTAGTGCCGCTGCGGCGATGGCGGCCGAAGGCGATGGTGGCGGTGGCTGAATCAGAGGTTCTCCGTCGATGAGTGCGAGTGCTTTCTGGGCTTCCGTGTTAGCTTCCGCGTAGTTGTTGATGGTGCTCACCATCTGTTCGAGGGTAAGGCGTCCTGTTGCCATCTTAAAGAATGCCGGAGAAGCGTGCCACGGTCTAGTCCTTCCACGAAGTGATACAGAGCGTTATCATCGGGGTAGTGGGCCAGGTCGGCTCGTATATGGAGCCACCTGGCCAGGTAATCGTGGGGTTTTCTCCTTCTCTCTGAACACAACGTGCCAGATCGAAGATGGTGACCACGCCGACGAACTTGGATCTCTGCTTTCCATACGCGCTGGCGAAGCCGGCGGATTTGCAGTGATCTTCCACCTTTATATCCTGCACAGGGGCGGTTTGGGTGGGCCTTGAATTTTTCCGATCTTTGCCGGCAAACTCTGAAGAGAGATCCGACATCGATCCTTCCGTGAACGTATCCTGCCCGTAGGCGGTCCGTGCGGGACTTTATGCTCCTCCGACTCCCAGGGAACTAGTGCCCGATTCGGTTTCGCCGATGAAGAGGTGGATGTCTCTGATAGGAACGATCGAACACCGTGTAGGGTTCGTCTTCGCCGGGATCTAGAACTTGTTAGGAGGGACGATCGAAACGTTGCCGGAGAAGAGAACGCGACCGATGGCTACGGTTTCGGCGATTCCCGTGAAGATCTTGGTCCTCGCCCACTGAAGAGCCTGAAGCGCCTCTTGCCCACGGTGGGCGCCAACTGTCGTGGTATTGCCGACGAGTACGCCATGGAGGGGTCCTCACAGTGCGTGTTTAGAGACGTGGGGGAAGGCGGACAGTTGACGGGTATGAGGTAACACAGCTTACCCAGGTTTAGATCCCACGACGGTGGCGGAAACCTACTCCTGCTATAAATCACTATAATGGCAATACACCGAGTTATAGGGATTGGTTCGTTGTGCGAGGTGACTGGAAAGTCTAAGTTATTGTCTGAAGTTGTGCCCTAAAGTCCCCCGTAGGCCCGACTTATATAGTCGCCGGGTCCTAGGGTTACAGGGAAAAGTCCTAGCCGGACAGGTTACAAAGTCCTACACCGTCTATTACTAGTCTTGTGTATCTTGCACTCCAAGGCTCCGGGTACGCCAGTGACTCCACCGTAGCCTTCCTTTATCCGGCATGGGCCTCCCTTCTGGATCCATCTAACTGGGCCGCCCAGTAGGCCATAGGCCATGCTACCAACTGTGGGCCACCCGGGTTATCCGGATAGGTGACATGCTATGAGGATACCCATATAGCATATCCCCAACACGGAGAGGGGAGATCATCCCGAAGGCCTTCTTCATCACCATGCCTTCCTCCGGAGTGATGCGTGAGTAGTTCATCCTTGGACTACAGGTCCATAACAGTAGCTAGATGGTTGTTTCTCCTATTTGTGCCACCATGTTTAGATCTTGTGAGCTGCCTATCATGATCAAGATCATCTTATTGTAATGCTACATGTTGTGTTTACGGGGATCCGATGGATATTGAGTATTATGTCAGATTGATTATTGTTCTATCATGTCTATGTTATTTGTGATCTTGCATGCTCTTCGTTGCTAGTAGTTACTTTGGCCAAGTATTTGCTTGTGACTCCAAGAGGGGGTATTTATGCTCGATAGTAGGTTCATGCCTCTAGTACTCTGGGAGAGTGACAGAAACTTCTAAGATTGTAAATGTACTATTTCTACTCGGGAGAAAACAACAATCCTTTGTCCAAGGGCAATTGTATTGTTTACATTACATACTTTGCTTAATGCAATTATCTTTTGCTTGCAACTTAATACCCGAGGATTGTTCGGATGATATCCCAGAGGTGGATTATTAGTCATAGATGTAGTTAGATTACGGTCTATGTATCATGTTGTAATTCCCAAGTGAATCTCATAGTGATCATCATGTCATGTACAAGCATTGTTATGCATTCTCTATTTGTCAATTGCCCCGCTGTAATTTGTTCACCGAACATGTTATTTATCTTATGTAGAAAACACCTCTAGTGAACTGTGGACCCTGGTCCATTCCTTTCCATTGATTTTCCATCTACTGTTTAATGTTTACTTTCTGCAATTACTACAAGCAATTACTTTCTTCCACACTATACATTTAATCCTTAGTTTTCAGCAAAACCAGTGAGCTTGACAACCTCACTGATAAGTTGGGGCAAAGTATTTTGGTTGTGTTGTGTGTAGGTTCCACATTCCTAGCAACACCTTCGGAAGTGGTTTCTTTCTCCTACTGGTTCGATAACCTTGGTTTCATAACTGAGGGAAAACTTGCTGTTGTGCTCATCATACCTTGCTCTTGGGCTTCCAAATAGGCTCTACATCAACTGAGCCATCACAGGCTTTTCTGGCGCCGTTGCTGGGGAGAAAGAAGATTTCTGCAAGGAGAGTCTCTCACTACCAATCTCTTTACTTTGTTTTTGTTTTTTTTGTTTGGTTTGCTTCTTTTTATCAAAAACACAAAAAAATTAGTTCCTTCTTTAGTTGTTATTTTGTTCTTAGCTCATTATGTTGATCCCTAAGTTCACCCTGAAAGACCTATCAATATGTAGTGGTTCTATAATTGGGAAAGATAATATTGAAATAATTCTTTAATCATGTTAGTAAGCATAAAGATATTAAGGATAAATCCTTAGCAGAACATGCTCCAAATTATGAAACTGCTGCAGCTTATTTAGTTCACATGTTGGAGGCTAGGTTTGTTAACCTTAACCCCATGATGCAGCTAATGTTTCTTAAACTTCATGATATTAAGGACACTGAAAAGATAGATTTTATCCTGGAAACTTTGCTTAAAGAATTTAACAATATTGCTATAGAAGCTAGAAAGGTGTTTGATCATTTTAATATTCTAGGCTCATGTGTAGGTGTTATTGGTACACTAGAAAATTTGGACAAAACCAAACCCAAAAATGGGGAGGAAATTAAAATACCAATACATTTTAAACTTGTAGGAGTGCATGAAGCCTTGGAAAAGAATTTTGATTGCATTATTCCTGAAAACCCATTTGATGAAAGTAGTGAACCCAAGAGTATTGAGAGAGGATCCTCTAGAACTTATTTGGATAAAATACCTTTCCTTGTGAAAGATATTTCTGGTATTTACTTAATGCTTCTTCGTTTGAAAATACTTGATTCTTGCTTTCTATGCCTAGCTGAAAGGCGTTAAAGAAAAGCACTCTTGGGAGATAACTCAATTTTTATTTCAGTAAATTTTTCTTTTTGTTGAGTCTTGGAAGTTATTTCCTCTATAATAACCTCTCCTTATCCTTTTTGTTTGGTTTTTGTGCCAAGAATAGCCTCTAATGAGAGGGAAGTAAGATTTGGGGAAGTTGTTGTACTAAAACAGATTTTTGTGCTTCGCTGTAAAAAATCGTGAAAAATATCAGCACTTCGTATTGATCTGCAATTTTTTGTGCGCATTCCCCTGGTATTTACCCAACTTTCATTAGTTTTGCACTTTTCGATTTGAGTAACAGAAGATTTTCGAAAAAATCGGTCTTTACCTGCAGGTCTGTTTTGACAGATTTCTGCCATTATTTGCATTTGCCTCTTAGATCAATTTTTTCTGAGTTCTTTTGATCACTTGAGCTTTTAAAAGTAGTTGCTACAGTAACTTATGTTTTAATGGATGATTTACTTGAGTCTAAACTCAACCCAAAGGTTTATTATCTTGCGTAAACTAATGTTGCTAATGAAAATTATGTGAAGTTTTGTATGAAGAAAGTTTTCAAGTGTATGGAGAGAATGATGTGATGACATGAAATATGGACAAAAGCTCAAGCTTGGGGATGCCACTCGTGTCACCCAAAGAAATATTCAAGAGGTACAAGCGTCAAATCTTGGGGATGCCCAAGACATCCCCTTCTTCATCAACAAAAATCTCAGGGTTTTTTTCATGATACTATACTTTTATTGCTTCATGCACTATGTGTTGTTCTTGGAGCGTCTTTGTTTTTGTTTTTAGTTTTATTTTCTTTTGTTTTATGCAATAAGTTGGTGGGATCCCAGCACATTCTTTTGGAGAAGTCACACCCCGTTCTTCATTGCCTAGAACACTCTAGTTTCCACTCTTATTGTTCTGCAAGTGTTCTCTTTTGCTAGCACTGCGTTTAGCTTTAGTTTTCTTCTTCTTTTTTCTTAGAACTTTTTCGTTCTTCTTTATAGTTAGGTGAGACAAGCTCTCTAGTCTTTATTGATTATTATCTTTGTGAGTTGTTTCAAATAAGTTGATTGGTGTTGGAAAAGAGTAGAATGTTTCATGCTTATGGTGGTACAAAAATAAGCTTGTTTTGACTATGACTTAGACTTTATCATTTCATGTTAGATGTTGCTTTGACCATATGATTAGTGATTATTGTTGTAGAATGACTTGTTTCAAACAATTGAGATTGCTTAATGTTCCACGAAAGAATCATGCATTATTTTAGCATACAAAAGCATAATATTGTGGTATTCTCCTTTGATGCTTTATTTGGATTGACTTGGCACATGCTTACACCATGTTATGACTATGAACCAGTCACCTTAGCCTTTATGATCATTTAGTTTTTGACTTGTGATATCACTTTATGCTTTGATTAATAATGTTTTGTCGTTCTGCATGATTATGGCCATTATTGCTCTCTTAGTTGGTCGCTCCCATTCTTTTGCTAGTCTCCATCTGTACTGAGTATGAGCTCTACTCGTGCATCCAAATCCCAAGAAACCAAGTTATTCCGAAGAGTCCACTATGAATTCCTATGCATGGTGTGTTACACCATTCCAAGTATATTCATGTTTTTATCCATCTTCCAAATTAAATTTTTTGTTATGTAAAAATTAGTGAATAAAGCTCTCACGAACTTGAAGACACATTTTATTTCTTGCACTTAATAAAACTGAACCATTGTGACTATCTTATGATGCTTATATGCTTGAAAATTTTAAGTTGGGAATTAGCAAAACCATGCTTTTATGGGGCACGCTTTCAACATTGCACCTATTTATTCAGTTGATATCATGTTCTTTTGTTTATGGATGCCATCGGTGTGAAATAAGATGGAAACTTGCAGGTCCATGGAGTTTGTATATGTGTTAGAGAAACGCCTGGGTGGCTAGCCTAAGCCATGCTTAATCATGATGGAAACTTGCAGCAAAACCATAGTGGCATTCTATAAAGAATCCTTAATAAGAAACTATGCAAATAGCAAATAAAAAGATCGCTGAGATGCTCACTGTCTGTTGCCTTGTGATACGTCGTAAACATATCTATAATTTTTGATGTTTCATTCTTGTTTAGTATCAACTTTGTTATGATCTGTCTACACTTTGAGGTATTTTTATACATTTTCTAGGACTAACCTATTAACAAGATGCCGCAGTGCCAGTTGCCTGTTTTCTGCTGTTTTTGGTTTCAGAAAAGCTAGAAAAGAAATATTCTTGGAATTGGACGGGACAAAAGCCAAAGTCAATATTTTACCGGAACAGACACGGAGTCCAGAGAAGAGACGTGGAGCCGCAACGAGGCGTCCACACCTAGGGGTGGCGCGGGTCCCCCTGGCCGCACCAGCCCCTAGTGTGGGCCCCTCGGGCCTTCACCGACCTTGCCCTTTCGCCTACATATACGTCTCCCCAAGACATAAACCCTAACGCGGGCAGAAATCCACGAAAAGTTCCGCAGCACCGCCACCACCGAAGAGGAGATTCGGGGGACATAAGTCTCTATTCCGGCACCCTGCCGGGACGGGGAATTGCCCCCGAAGCCATCTCCATCGATCTCCACCACCATCTCCATCGCCATTGAAAGAACATGTGAGGCCCCCATGTGTGGTTTTGGTAATTAATGACAATCTCTATGGACTAATGCTTGTATCAAGTTGTACTTGTAGGAATTGTCCATAGGCAATGCTTGAACCATATGTTGGCTTCAAGGTTTGGAGAAGAAGGAAGTGAATGGGATCAAGTGGTGACCAAGGTGTTCAAAGAGTGATCCACAGATTGGTCATGCATCAACATAATGAAGAAAAGAAAAAATGATGTGCAAGCTAAAGATGTGCAATATCTAGAAGATCTCATGCTTGAAGCTTGCCATCCTCGGTGATCATGGATCGATGAAGACTAGGTCAAAGTAAAGGTTTCCCCATGTTGTATGGGGGAGCAACTTGTAAGTCTTCATCAAGAGAGTGCGTGCAAGAGCAATCAAGAAAGGTGTTCCATCTTGAGAAGGACAAGATCGTATACATCAAGATCAAGTGGAAAATGCGCAAGGCAAAGGTATGATATTGATAGGGTTTATTTCTTACCGGTCTCGTGGTGTTAGTTGGGGAGACCGGTTTATAGGATAGACAACCGTTCTATCAAGAGGGGCTCTCAAGTGAGTAACTCGATCATATCTTTCAGAGAGAGCTCAAACCTTTGCATACTTAGCATCATCCTTTCTTGGTTGTTATTTGGATCTTATCCATGTGAGGTTCTAGAGCTTGTGGTAATATTCATAACAAGCTCTAGTTCATCAAAAATGGATTTCCCTTTTATATCATACTGCGTTTTTGATCTTTGAGGTTTTTCCGGTTTCTCACCAAGAGAGGTATCTCACTTTATAATACATGAAATGTTCTCTCTTGGTGGTATCCAATATTTTCACTTTTTGTTGGATAGCACTTGTTGTCTTCTTTCCAACAAAATTGGTTTCGGGTCAATTGGAGTTTCCAAACTCTAGATATCGCCATTTGAAGTTTGCCTCTTATTTGGTCCAGACCGGAGTCTCCGGTCTGCCTACACCGGAGTCTCCGGTGTGGTCCGGAGTTTCCGGATGTGTCTCCGGTGGTGACTTCAGAATCAGGGCTGGGACATACTGTATGGGGGTCCGGAGCCAAGTCCGGAGGTTACCTCGGAGTCTCCGGTGTTGGCTCAGTCTAGAGTCTCCGGTGTTGGAAGACCGGAGTCTTCGGTCTTATTGGGTCAGGGATGGCCCAGGTCATTCAGATGGGTGGTCCGGAGGCTTGCCCGGAGGTTGGGCCGGAATCTCCGGTGTAGACCGGAGTCTCCGGTCTGACTTTTCCCCAACGGGCAGAAAACGGTCAGAAATCTGTGGGCCTATAAAAAGGGGCCCTTCTTCCCCAATGGAACTGCTCGAGTTTGACAGGCTTTCTCCTCCATTCTTGACCCTCTTGAGCTTGCTCACCCTTCAATCCCTCCCTTGATTCTTGCATATACTTTAGGGATTTGAAAGAGGAGATCTAGATCTACAACTCCACCAATCCATCTCTCCTCTATGCGAGGGGAACATATTGGGATCTAGATCTTGGGGTTTCTTTTGTGGATTTCCTCCATTGTTCTTCCTCTCTTATTCCCCCACAAGCTTTTGTAGCTTTGGTGGAATTTGGGAGAGAAGGATTTGAGCACTACTTGTGTTCTTGCCATTGCATTTGGTGCATCGGTTTGAGTTCTCCTCGGAGGATTTGGTTTGAGTTACTCATTGGAGCTTGTCCCTCTTGGGTTCTTGGAACCCTAGACGGTTTTGTGGCCTTGGTGGCATTGTGGCCTTTTGTGGCATTTGTTGGGAGCCTCCAATTAAGTTGTGTAGAAGTGCCCCAACCTTATGAGAGGTTCCGATTGCCACCGACAAGTGCATCGATAGTGGAAGCGTGGATCGATCCTGTTGGGGTGAGATTCACCGGAGAATAAGGGAGGCCTTTTGTGGCGTTGGTGGTTTGATACCACCCCCCTCTCCAAACGAGACGAACTCCATGTTGGGAGGAACTCGGTAAAATATCGGTGTCCCCGCGTGCCTCGGTTATCTCTATACCCGAGCTCTTTACTTATGCACTTTACATTGTGATAGCCTTCGTGCTTGAAGTAATATATATCTTGCTATCACTTTGTTGCTTGTATTTCTTAGCATAAGTTGTTGGTGCATATAGGTGAACCTTAGTTGTTCTAGTTTGTGCTTAACAAAGTAAACACTAGTTTTATTCCGCCTTTGTTGAGACACTCTAGGAAAAGTTTTAATCGCCTATTCACCCCCTCTAGGCGACATCCGTATCCTTTCAGCCGTTTCTGACTCCCATGATGAGGAGGGATTAGTTCTCCCTCGAGGCTAAGGGCTCTACCTGTAGCTATGTGTTCATCTCTCTCTATGCGTGATCTTATTATGGTCATGAGATTTGTAATCAAGTAGATCTATTCTGCTACTCAAGTGCTTTAATTAATCTCCGGCTATCCCCACGTGTGTGAAGGTGATAGTGTGCACACCGTGTGGCACTTAGGCTAAAGATTACATAAATACTTATCATGAGATATATTTTGAGTTGGATGTCTCTATGAAATTGTGGTGTTTCTTGGAACCATCTAGCGCTCAAGGTGACAGTGTGGGGTTATCTAGATGGGGAATGCGAATTTTGAGGTGTGCTGTTATAGCCCTACCGTGGATTAGAGTTGTCCAACAGGAGAGTAGTTTAGAGTAGAATAATAAAGAGAAGATATTTATATGAGAGTGTCCACTAGCGAAGGTATGATCCCTAGGCCTTGTTTCTAAGCATTGAAACAACGTTTACAACTAGTCCTGCTACATGTTTGCTTACTTCCATCTTTATTTTAGATTGCCTTTAGTCTCTTCCTCCCCGTCAATCTCTTTTCTGGCACCATTGTCTTATAATCATCCATACTACTTGTATTTTACTATCTCTTTGCCGAACTAGTGCACCTATACATCTGACAAGTATATTGGGTGTGTTGGGGACACAAGAGACTTCTTGTATCTTGATTGCAGGGTTGCTTGAGAGGGATACCTTTGACCACTTCCTCCCTGAGTTCGATAAACCTTGGGTGATCCACTTAAGGGAAACTTGTTGCTGTTCTACAAACATCTGCACTTGGAGGCCCAACACTGTCTACAAGAATAGAAGCGTGTGTAGAAATTACCTTGTCATTTTGATATGGGATAGCTCCTGTGTCATGGGGCAAGGGGTACCCCATTGGCGGTTCTCTATGATGCACATATACTTACAATGGCAAGAACTTGCCTGGGACCAAAGTTGAGTAGCATGAGGTCTCAGTACTCGTACTCAAGGGGCGTGAGATTTTCAACTTATAATTTTTCAAGCATATAACTCATATTTTCCCTCACTTTAACCTTAATCACTTCAAGATGCTTATGATAGGGGCAATGAGAGCTCAAAGCTAATAAGTACCATAATTTTTGGAAGCTTTATAAAACCATTTAATCCCTACTTCCCTTTGCGAAGGGCCTTTCTTTTTTACTTTTGTCGAGTTTCCATCTTCTATCTTTATGCACCAGTTAAGAGAGCATAGTTGTCATTCTAAGTTCAATGTGCATTGTCCCAAAACTTGTTGATTGATTCATAATTATGGTATTGCTTGTTCTTAAATAATTTATATCTAGTCACCCTTATGAATTTTGAAGGTGTCCTATGCATTTATGTTTTGCTATTTCATGAAGGACAAGCTGAATACCACTCTTGCTATGTTTTCAATATGTGAAACAAACAAATGTCTTTCAAAGAATTATTCATGATCTTTTGTTTGTGTGCCTTTCATGTTGCAACATAGTTGCTATGTATTATTGTTAGAAATATATCTTTCATGCTTATGTTTAGAGTACTTTGATCCCAACTATCAATGCTTTGCAACACTTTGATCAAGATTGTGATGGTGCATGTCACCTAAAAAATTATTCTTTTTATCACTTACCTACTGGAGGACGAGCAGGAGATAAGCTTGGGGATGCTGATATGTTGCAAATGTATCTATAATTTTTGATGCTCCATGCTTGTTTTGCACCAACTATCTTATGTTCTGTCTACACTTTGTGGCATTTTTATGAATTTTCTGGAACTAACATATTAACAAGTGCCATAGAGCCAGTTTCCTGTTTTCTGCTGTTTTTGGTTTCAGAAAAACTAGTGAAGAAATATTCTCGGAATTGGACGAAACAAAAGCCGAAGTTCCTATTTTTCCCGACATGACATGGAGCCCGAAGGAGAGGAGGATACGCACCCCAAGGCGGCCACACCTGGGCCAGGGGCAACCAGGGGGCGCGCCGCCCTAAGGTGTGGCCCCCCTGGCGATCCACCAACCCTGCCTCTTCGCCTATATAATCCCCCCGAGATAAAAACCCTAAAGAGAAGATCAGAATTCCATGAAAAAGTCCGTAGCCACCGCCACCATCATCCCTAGATCGGGAGGGATCTGAAGCTCTTCCCGGCACTATGCCAGAGAGGGGAGATCATCCCGGAGGCCTTCTTCGTCACCATGCCTTCCTCCGGAGTGATGTGTGAGTAATTCATCCTTGGACTACGGGTCCATAGCAGTAGCTAGATGGTTGTTTCTCCTATTTGTGCCACCATGTTTAGATCTTGTGAGCTGCCTATCATGATCAAGATCATCTTATTATAATGCTTCATGTTGTGTTTGCAGAGATCCGATGGATATTGAGTATTATGTCAGATTGATTATTGTTCTATCATGTCTATGTTATTTGTGATCTTGCATGCTCTCCATTGCTAGTAGTTACTTTGGCCAAGTATTTTCTTGTGACTCCAAGAGGGGATATTTATGCTCGATAGTAGGTTCATGCCTCGATAGTAGTAATCTGGGAGAGTGACAGATACTTCTAAGATTGTAGATGTTCTATTGCTACTAGGGAGAAAACAACAATCCTTTGTCCAAGGGCAATTTTATTGTTTACATTACACATTTTGCTTGATGCAATTATCTATTGCTTGCAACTTAATAACCGAGGGTTGTTCGGATGATATCCCGGAGGTGGATTATTAGTCATAGATGTAGTTGGATTACGGTCTATATATCATGTTGTAATGTCCAAGTGAATCTCATAGTGATCATCATGTCATGTACATGCATTGTTATGCATTCTATATTTATTAATTGCCCCGCTGTAATTTGTTCACCCAGCAATGTTATTTATCTTATGGAGAAAACACCTCTAGTGAACTGTGGACCTTGGTCCATTCCTTCCCATTGATTTTCCATCTACTGTTTATTGTTTACTTTCTGCAATTACTATAAGTAATTACTTTCTTCCACACTATACGTTTAATCCTTCGTTTTCAGCAAAACTAGTGAGCTTGACAACCTCACTGATAAGTTGGGGCAAAGTATTTTGGTTGTGTTGTGTGCAGGTTCCACGTTGCCAGCAACACCTTCGGAAGTGGTTTCTTTCTCCTACTGTTTCAAGAAACTTGGTTCCATAACTAAGGGAAAACTTGCTACTGTGCTCATCATACCTTGCTCTTGGGGTTTCCAATAGGCTCTACATCAACTGAGCCATCACCCTCCTCCTCCAACACGCCTAGGAAGGTAGTACGACTCCCGGGTGGACTCCTCCATCCCCCACCACTTCCACCACCACCGCTGGCCACGGGGAGGCCCTGGCCGACTCGGCCAGGGTGTCCCCCTTTGAGCTGGGCCTGATGGGACCCATGCGGCCCCTCCATCCCATGGTGCCACCATCGGGATAATTACTTTTATTTATAAATATTTATTCCAAAGCCTTCTGGAAAATCCTGAACTCATTCGATTTAATTCCAGAACCTTCCTAAAATATTCCCGATGTCTTCCATAACATGTTTAAAACAATTCTGACCATTCTCGATGATATCTCAAACACCTACGGAATATTTTGAGACACTCTGAAACTTCCTTTCAGGATTTATTCATTCAAATATCTTAATATCACTCACGTTCTAAATGTTGTAAACGTTTTAAGTGTGTGACCCTATGGGTTCGGATATTTACGGACATGTCCGGAACTCATTCCACAACAATGATTGCTATCAACGCCTGGATTCACGTAGTAATCCCCGCAAATAACACGAAGATCTTTATCACATGAACCATAGTATCATATCTGATACATGTCGTATTGCTCTATCAATACTTTAAATTTCTCGAGAAGAAACACTAGGTTATTATCATTCCCCGACATGTACTCTTTACTCATATTATACTATTGATGTTCATGCGATCAACAATTTGATCACGTGTTCGGCCAGACGATGACAAACATCATAGCACATGAGTGGCACTAGAGTATATCTCTCCATCGCCAGGAGTAGTAATTCCCGCAAACACACCATGTGAATAATTGGTGTACATCCGATAAGATCAAAGAACAACTTTATGATTACTCTTATTCAGAGCAACGTTTGAAGAATCCTGCCACGTCCATATTGTACCCAAGTTCACATGTATCTTGCAGTCAAATGAAACTCAGTAAAGGTAATACATTATTTATGAGAAACTATTGATAATAAATATTGGCGATGCGTTTCATGGTATATCATGTTGGATCTATCCATCGTTGTTGTTCTCCTAACAACTCCGATCTCATATATCATTGGCAACTCCGAAACACATTGTTGTTTTGCCCATAGTTAGGAAACCAAACTGTCGTTGACACAAACTAGTCTTAGAGGCAAGATATCTCATTGGTGTTTATTATTCCACACATGTATTAGGGTTTTCCTCCAAATACACATTATCCAGAACTAATACAATCATAGCACATAATAATAAACTTAATTATGAAACAGAAGTATGAATAATAATACATTTATTATTGCCTTTAGGGCATATTTACATCACCTAGTAGCCTCTGTTCAACTAGTTCATTGGTCAAGTGATGATCAAGATTTCCTGATCAGGGAGCATTTATGTCAATTGACAATGGGATCATGACATTAGTGAATGACATGATCGACATGCTTACCCAATATAAGTATTGATGCACGATCAAGTCATATAGTTCATCGTTGCAATCATTAGTAAATGAAGTGATCTTCCCCTTTGACCATGGGACCATATTTAATCACTATCACTCGTGGTTGTGGTTTGATTGCATCAACCGTCATATCGTAATAGGGTGATCATAAAGGTGTATATTGGGTATTCCAAAGGCATATGTTGAGGTGTATGCATCAAGACTGGGATTTGTTCTCCTGCGTGACGGAAAGATACACTAGGCAAACTCGGTGATATTGCATCCAAGAAGCTGTAGTGAATGACTAGGTCATGAGGATGCGATATCACGAGAACGAGATAAGTAAACTTGTCAGTAATGAGATTGAACTAGGTATGTTTATACCGATGATCAGATCTCAAACGAGTTATGTATTGAAGTAATAAAAGGAATTGGACTCGACGTGTCGTTTATAGTTCAAACAACAATAACATCGTGGAATGGAGGGGTCATTACGGGTATCTAGATCCCGCTGATGGTCATTGATTAGAGAAGTGTCTCGATCATGTTTGTGATGTTCCTGAACCGTAGGGTAACACACTTAAGGGTTCCACAACGCTTGTAGATCGTTTTAGAATAATCAGGATTACCGGAAGAAAGAAGAGAGAAAACCGGAATGGTTCCACGTAAAGTTCGAAGTATTTCAGAATGATCGGAAAGGATTTTTTGATCATGGGGAAATATTAAATGTGATTTTTATATTAATTACTATAATTAATAAAAAAATCTATTTAAAAATGATTTTTGGACAAAACCTCCTTAATGGGCCACTTCCCAGAGGGAAGGGCCCATACGGGAGGGCCCCGCCCAAGGCCAAGGGCTAGCTGACAACATTATGCGCACGGGTGGGGTGGGGCTCACCTGGCCGACTGCCTCCCCTTGGCGTCCTTCCCCTCCTCTAGTCCCACCTTGTCAGCTGGCAGGTGGGTGACGAGGTTTAATCTCGTCAATGCCCATAGTTATGGACTTGGGTTTTGGAGAAGATGGGGATGCTGGAGATCGCGGAACGGTTAGCAAACAAGCAACACGGGGACACGAGGTTTACCCAGGTTCAGGCCCCCGGAGGGAAAACCCTACTCCTGCTTGTCTGCTCTTGATTACGGCGGAACCGAAGGTTACAGGGGTGCGCAGATGCGATCTAGCGTGGAGGTGTCTATGCGAAAGTATGAGGTGCCCTCCTCATCGTGCCTTCCTAGGTTAGACAGATCGAGTCGGTTACAGGTTTTAGGGTTTACCCCTTTGAATTTCCTATCTAATCTAGTCTTGCTCTCCAAGGATCCGAAGGCGTCATGGGCCTTGGCCACCCGAAATTCTTCATGGGCCGGTGTATATTTGCCGTGGGCCTTCCTTGGGCTGGACCAGGTATGCTGAGATCGTGTATCCGCGGGGTATAACCATGTCTGTAGCCCCCGAGTGTTCAGTCGAATCGCAGATTCGGCTGAGGACTCTTCAATCCTTCGGGTGCAACTCTGTCTTTCAAGAGAATGTGTAGGGATTGTTGATGCGTGTGCCTGACTCTCCCAACGGATCAGGGTAAGTTAACTTTCTTAGGACAAAACAACATGATCTTCTTCAGGTTCGAGTCCCTCGACTCGAACCCGGAACATATGCTGGCGTAATTCGACTCAGGCCATGGAGGACTTACATGAGTGGAATTCCAGTGAATTTAAATGATGTACCCAACGCGTCCGTCGGGATTTTTCATCGCGCATGTTGGCACGGATTCTTACTAGCAGAGCGCAGTCATGTGCGTTACCAGGCCATCAGATGATATCTGTAGGTCTTATCTTTGTGTCGCAGACACAACATCCGAATGTTTATCACCACAGAGGTGTTTCGGGTGGCCAAGGAGAACGTTGCTCACTTAGCGTTAAATGGGGCAGAGTTGCCAAAAAGTTTTGCACGCTGATTCGAAGGATCGCAGTCGAAGAATTCATAGGGTGCGCGACCAGCGCTCCCTATGGGAGTAGCCTCCGAGTGTCTATTCGAGTCGTAGACTCGAGCAGAGACTTTAATTCAGCTGTTGTTCAACTTCAGTTCCATAGGACACAAATTTTTCGAATGCTTGAATCCATGCTCCCTATGGGAGTAGCCCCCGAGTCCGTAGTGGAGTCGCAGACTCGACGTAGAACTCGAAGAAGTAGTTCAGTGTTGTAGTATTTTGTTCGTTTTCGGGTGCGCGACCAGCGCTCCTGATATGAGTAGCCCCCGAGTAGTTAGTCGAATCGTAGATTCGAGTGAGTACTCTTAGCTTTGTAGCCGAAGAATTGTGACTTTTGCTAGTATAGCTTTTGATGACGTCAGTGCTGAAGATCGGTGACCTCAAGCGTCTGCTGCTCTAGAGATGACTTGACTGGACGAACATGGGTCCCACCTTCTGACCTTGAATTGACCGGTCACGCGCGGTGTGGAGATAATTACGGCGTTGCCTCGATTTCCGCGTGTAGTGGACGGCGTGTGAGCGACGGTTCATTCTGATGCTGACACGTGTATGGTCAGATCCTGCCGTTGGCGTTAGGTCTTCTCGATGGACGGTTATCATGCATCGTCTTCGTCCTTATAATCATTGGGGAAAAAATTAGTCTGTTTTCACCGCAGCCATTCTTGTTTCACTGCTCCCATTGTTCTCTGAGGTTTCTTGCTGCACGCTGGAATATCCTTGGACATTTCCTTCTTCGATCCTACGTTCTCGCCGCCGGCGCCGCCGCACCGCAATGGGGAAGCCTAAGAAGTCTTCTGCGGTTGGTACCAGCGCTGCTGGAGGCAAGAAGAGTGCTACCGCTACCCGTGTCACCGATGGTGGCTGGCGGCGATCGGAGACGCGGGAGAGTGATCTCGGGCCTTTTGGTTAGTGACCGGCATGGCCTCAATCCACTTGGTGAATTTGTCAACTGCGACCAGGAGGTAGACGTGCCCCCCTTTCGAGGACCTTGGCAGCTTGCCGATCATGTCAAGGCCCCATTGGGCAAAAGGCCAGGCCAAAGGTATAGGCCTGAGCTCTGACCCGGGTGCGTGTGGTTTGTCGGCGAACCTTTGGCACCCGTTGCATCTTCGGACGATGTCCTTTGCATCGTTCATGGCCGTTGGCCAGTAGAATCCAGCTCGTAGAGCTTTGGCGACAAGGGAGCGGCTGCCTGCATGATGGCCGCAGATGCCCTCGTGGATGTCTTGGAGGATGGTTTTCCCGTCATCGATGGTGACGCACCTTTGTAGTACACCCGAAATGCTGCGCTTGTACAGCTCGCCATTGATGATGGTGAAGGGTTTGGACCGGCGAGATATGCGTCGGGCATCCGTCGGGCTATCAGGCAGTTCTCCGTCTATCAGGTACCGGAGGTATGGCCGTGTCCAAGTTTCTTCGACCGCCATGCCCTGCATTAGGTTGACCACGACGACCTCTGTATCCAGCTTTTTGGGTCCTTCCTGTCCTTCGGGTAGCGCAGCCCCCGAGTGTTCTGCTTCTTCGGGTGATCCCTTGGGGAATTTCCGCTTGATGGATGGTATGCAGATCTGTTCGAGGAACACACCTGGTGGCACCCGTGCACAGGTGGAGCTGATGTTGGCGAGCCTGTCGGCCTTCTCGTTGCTTTCTCTTCCAACGTGCCGAAGCTCGTAGCCGTCGAAATCCCCTTCGAGTGCGTTGTAGAGTGCGCGGTACGTAATCATGTTGGCGGCGTGTGCGTCGCACTCATTCGTCGTCTATTGGACGACGAGGTTGGAGTCACCGTAGATGACCAGGCGCGTTGCGCCGCAGATCTTTGCCATCCTCATGCCGTGGATGAGGGCTTCGTATTCTGCTTCGTTGTTGGAAGCTCGAAACTTCATCCAGAGGACGCACTTCATCTTATCGCCCTGCGGGGAGGTCAGTATGACTCTAGCTCCCGCTCCGGCTTCGCGCTTGGAGCCGTCGAAATGCATCGTCCATGACTGCGACATGTCTGGGGTGTCTGGCAGCTGTAGCTCCATCCAGTGTACAAGGAAGTCCTAGAGGACTTGAGACTTGACCGCGTGGTGTTTCTCATAGATGATGTCGAGAGGTGACAACTCGATGCCCCATAGGGCCACACGTCATGTGGCCTCTGGGTTGTTCAGGATGTTGTTCAGGGGTGCCTCATTGACGACCATCACCTGGTGCTCCTGTAAGTAGTGGCTCAACCTACGAGCCATCATGAACACGCCGTAGGAGAGCTTTTGGTAGTGAGGGTACCTCTGCTTTGTTGGCGTCAATACCTTGCTAAGGTAGTAGATTGGGCGTTGGACCCCATGGGTCTTGCCCTCTTCGGGTCGCTCGACCACCAGTACGGTGCTCACCACCTGGTGTGTAGCTGCTATGTACAGCAGTAGGGGCTCGCGCTCCTTTGGCGTGACCAAAACGGGCGAGGTAGAAAGAAGCCGCTTTAGATCTTCGAATGCGTCATCCGCCTCAGGCGTCCACTCGAATTTGTCGGCCTTGCGCAGCAGCTGGTAGAATGGCAGTGCTTTCTCGCCTATGCGGCTGATGAACCTCCTTAATGCCGCTATTCGTCCTGCAAGTTGCTGGACACCTTTGAGGTTTTTCGGCTTCTCCATGGCCATGATGGCCCATATTTTCTTCGGGTTCGCCTCGATCCCTCGCTGGGAGATGAAGTAACCAAGCAGCTGACCCGATGGGACGCCGAAGGCGCACTTTTCGGGGTTAAGCTTGATCCTGTAGCGGTCGAGATTATCGAACGTCTCGCAGAGATCGTCGATGAGCGTTCTCTCCTCCCTGGTTTTGATGACTATGTCGTCGACATAGACTTGGACATTGCGACCGATCTGGTCTTTTAGGCATGCCTGCATGCACCGCTGGTACGTGGCACCTGCGTTCTTTAGCCCGAAGGGCATTGTGTTGTAGCATAACACCCCGAACGGCGTGATGAACGCCGTTTTCTCCTGATCTTCGACTTTGAGTCGAATCTGGTTGTAGCCTGAGTAGGCGTCGAGGAAGGAGAGCCTCTCGCATCCTGCAGTCGAATCGATGATCTAGTCGATCCAAGGGAGAGGGAAGTGGTCCTTTGGGCAGTGCTTGTTCAGCGACGTGAAGTCCACGCACATCCGCACGATGTTCGTGTCCTTTTTGGGGACCATCACAGTATTGGTGAGCCACTCGCTTTCCTTGATCTCTCTGATGAAGTTTGCAGCGAGTAGTCCGTTGACTTCAATCCCTATGGCTTCGGTCCGGGGCTCGGACAGTCTCCGGATGGATTGCTTGATAGGCTTGGTGTCTGGAAAGACGTTGAGTGCATGCTCGGCGAATTCCCTGGGAACTCCTGGCATGTCCGCAGGACACCAGGCGAAGATTTCCCAACGCTCACGGAGGAATTCGACGAGCGCGCTTTCCTATGCGGGGCTGAGATCGTTGGCGATCAGCACCGTCTTGGAGGCATCCGTCGGGTGGACCTACACCTTCTTTGTGTTGACGGTGGAGTCGAAGGACATATCAGGTGCGTTTTGCCGTGCGAATGGGGGTGCCCCATTGTCCGTCACCTCGCGGAGCCTTACGAGCTCCTCATGCATGCCGAATGACTAGGAGATTCTGTTGAAGTCCCTGTCGCAGTGGTCCGATCGGGTGAAGCCCCTGTGGACCGTGATGACGCCTCTGGGTCCTGGCATCTTGAGTAGCAGGTACGCGTAGTGTGGTACTGCCAAGAACCTTGCGAATGCTACATGCCCGAGGATGGCGTGGTATTGTGATGGCCAGTCCACCACTTCGAACTCAAGCCGTTCGCATTGGAAGTTATCCGGCTTGCCGAAGATGATGTCGAGCCATATCTTTCCCAGGGGGAATATTCCCTTTCCTGGAACGATGCCATGGAACGTTGTGTCTGACTGTTCTAGGCTGCACAGCGGGATCCGCATTGCTGCTAGGGTGCTTGCGAACATCAGGTTGATGCCGCTGCCACCGTCCATGAAGACGCGACTCATCTTGAAACCTCCGATCTGCGCCTCAAGCACCAGGGCAGCATGACCTGGGCGAGGGACCCGGGAAGGGTGATCCGAACGGCTGAACGTGATGCAGGACTCCGATCCGCTGAGGTACTCAAGGATGGCGGGTGGAGCTGCCATGGCCAGGTTGATCCGACGGGTGATTTTCTTCTGACCCTATTTGTTGGGCGCCCTTTTTGGATCATCAGCGCTCCTTTCAGCGGGGGATACCCGTGCCCACCGTTATTCTGTGCGGGTGCGACTGGGTGGTTCAGGCCGCCTACAAGTGGCGGTGGAGGAGCTCCATGCGCTATCTCTCCTGGAGCGGGCGCGTTCCCGAATCCAGGGTTTGGGGCTTGCTGCCTCATCTGAGCCATGCTTTCACTGAGTTTCTGGAACTCGCGGCAGTCCTTGAGCATGTGGCTTGCCTTCTTCTTACCATCCTGCTTGTTGATGTAGAAGTGGATGGTGCATGGACCCGACAGTCTTTCGTATGCTGAGGGTCCGTCGTCGCGACCGCGGCGCTGCCACGACTGTGCTGGTCGTCCTCCATCGCGGAAATTACCTCCGCGGTATCCACCGTTGTTGCGGTTGG
Source organism: Avena sativa (assembly GCA_916181665.1). Classification (NCBI taxonomy): domain Eukaryota; kingdom Viridiplantae; phylum Streptophyta; class Magnoliopsida; order Poales; family Poaceae; genus Avena; species Avena sativa. Next base: position 6,308,956 of record OV702289.1, read on the forward strand.
CATCGCTGCGGCGGTCGGCATAGCCAGCCGCGACCATGTCGGGTCCATCGCGATCGTCGTAGACGCACGGTCTCCTCTTGCTATGGTGTTATCGCTGTCGGCCGTAGTCGTCCTCTTCCTCCGAATGCGCTCGGTGGACGGAGTCCTCACCGTCAGTCCACCTGTTGGCGATGTCCATGAGGTGGTCGAGTGTCTTGGGCTTGACGCGCCCAAGTTCTTCCTTGAAGTCCTGGCGCTTGACACCGTCCTTGAAGGCATCGATGGCCCTTTCTTCGGAGATGTGTGTCGCGGAGTTCTTTGTGCTGGACCAGCACAGTATGTACGAGCGAATGGATTCGCCCGTTCGTTGAGTGCAGGCTCGCAACTCTTCGATCGAGGCAGGCCTCTTGCTGGTGCCTTTGAAGTTTCGGACGAAACTGTACGCCAGCTCCTCCCAACTTCGGATGGACCCTGAGGATAGGCTGCTAAGCCAGATCCGAGCTGCGCCTGTCAGCTGCAGCTGAAGACATTGCATGGCAGTTTCCCTGCTTCCGCCGTGCAGCTTGACGGACGATAAGTGGTCACTGAGCCACGCCTTGGGGTCCCGTGTGCCGTCGAATTTCGGTGTGTCCGAAGGGAGCTTGAAGTTTCGCGACATCTTTGTCCGTCAGACAGATCTGCTCAAGCATCGAGCTCCACAGAGTTCTCCTTCGTCTTCGTCCATCTCGGATTTAGACGAGCATACGCGCTTGGCGCGTGCCCTGTCGATCTTGCGTTGCGTTAGATCGTTTCGAGCGTCGTAGTCGCGGCTGCGATGGCGTGATCTCTTATGCCTTCGAGGAAGTCATGCTCTCCGTCCTCGGATGAGGGTGTGGGGCTGCGGCTGAATCTGACCGCAGCCTTCTTTTTCGGCTCCGCAGGAGCTTCTCCGTGGAGCGCAGCTCCAACGAGTCCGAGCCCGGTAAGCGCGGACTTGTGCATGGCCCTCTTCGGGTCCCCCTCCGGAGGTGGGTGGGACGCGAGGTACGCAGTGGCTGCCATGCTCGCAGCTTGCGGCATTTTTGGGATGACGTTGCCGTCGGCGTCCATCTCCATGAAGGACGCGTTGAGGGCTCGGGTCACCTCGCGGTGCTCTTTGGGGTCCATGTTCTCCATCCGAGAACGGTGCTTGTTCCCGTTGTTGTCGTGTGAGCTGGAGCCGATGCCCATGGCGGAGAGCGCAGCTCGCCGCGCACTGGACTCCAAAGCTGCCTGCTTGCGCTTGTCCAACACTTCCTACATCTTGATCTGCTTCTTGTGCTCCTCGATGAGGAGCATGTGGTATGCCATCAGTAGATCTCGTGAGGCATCAGCGGGCAGGATCTTGTTGCCTGCCATGGACTCGCGTGCTTGAGCCCATCCCTCCTTGTCGAGGTGGATGACCCGATTGTTGTTTTCCCCGTTGGATGGGGGGAATGGCTTCTTCTGTTTCCACCGTTTCTACCCTTCGGGTTGGGTGGCGGATTGTGTTCTTGATCTTGGATGACCGCGACGCACTGGTAGCGCTCGTAGATCGGTCTGTTGCTGTCGCAGCTTTCGGATCCGGAACCGTAGGTCCCTTCGTCCGATGGCGGATCGCACAGATCGGAGTTGCAGCTGCTGCTGTCATAGGACTCATCTGTTGACGATGTGGTGCGTAGCACAGGGTGTGGAGCCCACGAAGCGGGCCTGATCAATGGTATAGGCACCCGCTCTGGGAGGCGGAGAGTGCCGGTCTGCCCCACCTAGAAGCAGAATCTCCCGAATAGGATCTCGAGCCCGTCGCCAACGGGCTCGAAGTCCTTCATGGTGGCCGGTGAGTGGGCGGTGAAGTCGAAGGCGCCGAAGAGGAGATGACTCTCCGTCGCCGCGGAGTTGTAGATCGCTCGGGTTGGGACCGTCACGATCGCACAATCAGCGTCCCCAGTTCCCACAGACGGCGCCAATTGACGAGGTTTAATCTCGTCAATGCCCATTGTTATGGACTTATGTTTTGGAGAAGATGGGGATGCTGGAGATCGCGGAACGGTTAGAAAACAAGCAACACGGGGACACGAAGTTTACCCAGGTTCAGGCCCCCGGAGGGAAAACCCTACTCCTGCTTGTCTGCTCTTGATTACGGCGAAACCGAAGGTTACAGGGGTACGCAGATGCGATCTGGCGTGGAGGTGTCTATGCGAAAGTATGAGGTGCCCTCCTCGTCATGTCTTCCTAGCATTTATATAGAGTTAGGCAGGTCCCAGGCACAGATCGAGTCGGTTATAGGTTTTAGGGTTTACCCCTTTGAATTTCCTATCTATTCTAGTCTTGCTCTCCAAGGATCTGAAGGCGTCATGGGCCTTGGCCACCCGAAATTCTTCATGGGCCGGCGTATATTTGCCGTGGGCCTTCCTTGGGCTGGACCAGGTATGCTGAGATCGTGTACCCGCGGGGTATAACCATGTCAGTGGGAGTCCCTTCCCTCCCCTTATATAAAGAGGGCACGTGGGACAAGGAAAATAATAATAAATAAATTGGGAATTTCCTAAGGCAAATTTTCCTTAGGGATTTCTCCTCTCTCTTGTTGGCTCTCGTAACTGCGGTTGCAAAAATAACTGCGCACATGGGAGATGACACCACTCTGGCACGTCGTCGCGCTGTTGGATCCCTTTTTAGAAGGTCTACTTCTGTAATCCCGAATGGATCAGGAAGAACCGGAGTCGTTTTTGAGCACCGGACATGTGCGAAATCACGTGGGTACTTCCACTTGTGGTGCCTGGACTGTCATGCAAGGAGCAACACGACCTTGAGGTTGATTAGGAGTACGACTACATCATCCACGTTCTTCATGAACATTAAACACTTTCGATCTACAAGGGTATGACACTGAAACTTCTCTCCGTTACTGTATTAACTCATAGATAGATCTTGACATTGGTGTTGCGCTAGTCATGAAAAATTATTGTTTTCAGCTGCGAACCCATTGTGTAACGTCCTCTTTAAGATTGCCTCGAAAGTTCTAGCTAATAGGCTGAAGTTAATTTTGCTAGATATTATTTCTCTAGAACAGTCCGCTTTTGCTCGTAGTAGATTAATCATTGACAATATAGGAACTGATTATGAGTGCTTACATTTTATGAAGAAGAAGAAAGTTTAGAATAGAGGATTTGGTTCTTTAAAGCTCGATATGATGAAGTATTTGGAGGCTATAATGGAAAAGATGAGTTTTGATAAGTAGTGGATCGATATGGTGATGAGGGGAGTACGATCATTATCCTTTTCGCTTTTGTTTAATGGGGATAAGACTGCAAATTCATACCCACGAGAGGAATCCGTCAAGGAGATCCAATATCACCTTGTTTTTTTTGCTTGCAGCTAAAGGATTGTCGTGTTTGCTCCAACACAGCGGAAAATCGGGAAGACTCGAGGTTTAGTGGTGGTGAATTCAGCACCATCCATAAGTTGTTTGTTATTCGCAGATGTCCGTCTTTTATTCTTTAAAGCAAAGCAAGAAACGAAAGTATATCTAGATGATACTCTTCGATTTATTGGCATCTAGGCTGAGTATTAATTGGGAGAATTCATCTATCTTCTTTAGTAAGGGTTGTCCAGGAGGTGTTCGAGATTAATTGAAGGGTATTGTGCAAGTTACTAATGAAGGGTATTGCACATTAGTTGTTGTTCCTTGGGGAGTAACCGAATAAGCCAAAGTCATGCATGTGTCACATGGGTTTAGGGAAGTGGATTAATGGGGTTCGAGTGACTTGAGGGAATCACCCAAATCCTTGGAGAGAACTTTAATACTCTTACAAAAATATATCTTTGATACCATAGATGGGGATATTGGCCCCTCAAATCTTATGGTCTCAAAAGTATCAAACCTATGTGAAGACTTGGTTGAGGGCGAGGAGGATGACATTGTTTTTGATGATAAATTGGATCATCCAAATGTTCATCCTAAAAGGTTCATCAAAGAAAGGTTTATGATGTTTCAAATGTGCGAAGGAGTACTAAGAAAAGAATCAAAAAAATATTCACATAATGCAGAACTTGGAAGGCATGACTTAGAATAGTGAGGGGTTTAAAGAACCAGCAAAACACTTATTCGTTAAGGAATTTATTAGGGAGTATAGGTTAGAATTCATTGTCTTGTTGGAGACAAGAAGGTCTAATTTTATTGCCCCGTTTTTAAAACAACTTGTGAATGGGTTGGATTTTGCATGGTTTTGTTTACCGCCTCATGAAAGATCAGGTGGTATTTTGGTTGGCGTTAATAGTGATACTCTACAAGTTCTCAATGTGAGTACTGGGGATTATTGGTATAAATTGCATATTAAATGCAAGAGGGATGATTTTTAGTGGGTTTTTTGTACCCGTTTATGGTGCAACTCAGGAGTCACAAAAAACAGAATTCTTGGCAAAATGGTTCGTATATGTGAGTTGGAACCTCTACCGATGTTGGTTGTGGAGATTTTAACATCATAATTTCTAGGGAGGAAACGAACAATGCTAATTTTAGCGCACATTGGCCTTTTGTTGTTAATTCTATCATTGAAAACCTTGACCTTATAGAGATTGCTCTCTCCGCAGGCAGTTTACATGGGCAAATCATAGAGAGACACCCATTTTTAAAAATCTCGACCGCATTCTGGCTAGCGTTGAATGGGAACAAAAATTCTCCTTGTTTCGGTACATGCACTGACTCATTGGGTCAGATCACACCCCGCTTCTTATTGACTCTGGAATAAAAGCACCCTTAGGGAACAAGTTTCGCTTTTCTTTCGAGTTGTATTGGTTACGACACGAAGTTTTTATGATATGGTCAAAAGAACGGACCGCTACTATTAATGGGCTTAATCCTATGGAGCGATGGCAAAATAAGATACGTCACCTAAGGCGATTCTGAAAAGGTTGGGCAAAAAACTAAAGCAAAAAATACAAAAAATAAAAAGAAAGACTAATTTCAATCATTGATGATCTTGATTTGAAGGCAGAAAAAGGTTTGTTGAGTATTGGTTAGCGTAAAACTCTAAGGGATGCTAATGATCGCATTACAAACCTTAGGAGAGACGAGGAGACCAAATGGGCTCAACGAGAGCGAAAGTTAAACATGTTCAAGAAGGGGGGATAACACAATTTTTTTTTATTTAATTGCAAATGGCAAACATAGAAAGAAGAAACATTTCAACTTGAACAGGATGAAGGAACCATTATGGGAGAAGATAACTTAAAAGTATATATTAATGAATATTATAAAAGTTGTTTGGGGAACCATCATTATCGAATATTTGAATAATGGAGGAGGTCACTCATGACATACCGCAGCTCATAACTGAGGAGAATAAAATTCTTACAGATCCTTTTACTGAAAAGGAAGTGTATGAGGCTATCTCTCAAATGGAGCATAATAAAGCTCCTAGTCTGGATGGGTTTCCGGCTGAGTTTTATCAAAACTTTTGGGAAGTGATCAAAAGTGATCTTATGGCACTCTTTAATCAACTTTATTCAGGGAATCTCCCCCTGTTTAAATTGAATTTTAGTGTCATCACTTTATTTCCCAAATAAAATGCGGTATAAACAACATTATAGAACATATGCTTACTGAATGTTAGTTTCAAAATTTTCACTAAAGTAGGAACTAATAATGGGATTGCTCCAAAGGTAATTAGACATACTCAATCCGTTTTTATGTCACGACAGAACATACTTGAAGGGGTAGTTGTCCTTCATGAGACTATACATGAACTTCATCGGAAGAAAATGGATGGGGTTTTGTTTGAAATTGACTCTAACAAAGCTTATGACAAGGTTAAATGGTCTTTTCCCTAAAAAACATTGCGCATGAAAGGATTCACACGTGAGTGGTGTAAATATATTGAGCAATTTGTTTAGGGAGGGAGTGTCGGCATAAGGGTTAATGATGATATTGGACATTACTTTCAAACTAGAAAGGGTTTAAGGCAAGGTGATCTTTTATCCCTGATGCTTTTTAATATCGTTGTACATATGCTTTCCATCCTAATTGCATAGGCAAAGGAGGATGGTTAAGTTGGAGGACTCATTCGACATCTTGTTGATGGAGGTGTCTCAATTCTACAATATGCGGACGATACTATGTTTTTTATGGAACACGGTCTTCAGAAGGCTGTGAACATGGAACTAATATTATGCATCTTTGAACAATTGTTGGGTTTAAATATTAACTTCCATAAAAGCAATTTTGTTTTTGTTTTTGTTTTGGTAAAGCAAAAGACGAGGAACAACAATACAAAAAATACTTGGGTGTGAGGCTAGATTTTTGCCTTTTAGGTACCTATGTGTGCTCATTCATTATAGAAAACTTAAAAATCCAGATTGGTATCAAGTAGAAACTCGATGCGAAGGCAAATTGGGTTGCTGGAAAGGCAATCTATTATCCTATGAGGATCGCTTGATTCTAATCAATTTTGTATTAACTGAGTTTACCTATGTTTATGCTATCGTTTCTTGAAATACCTAAGGGGGTAAGTAAATGATTGGATTTGTATAGGTCTCGCTTTTTTTGCAAAGTCATGAGAATAAAAGAAAATACAGACTCAGAAAATGGAACATAATTTGTAGACCTAAAGATCAGGATGGTATAGGTATTGAGGTATTAAAAATTAAAAATAGATGTTTACTGAGCAAATGGTTATTCAAGCTAATGAATGAAGATGGGTTCTAGCAAGAAATTTTGTATAGTAAGTATCTCAATCTGAAGCCCAAAAGAAACTGACCGGCTCTCCTTTTTGAAAAGGACTTATGTGGTAAATAATAAGTTTTTTACTGGAAGTCATTTAAAAATAGGGGACGACATCGATATTAGGTTTTGGAAGGATATATGGTTAGAAGACACACCTAGCACAACAATATCCATCCTTATACAATATTATACACATGACTAATGTTAGCGTGTCACATGTATTATCTCAAGTACCACTAAACATTAGTTTTAGGAGGGTACTTAATGGTAATAAATGGACTGTCTGGTTACACTTATGCCAAAAACTTATGATGGTTCAACTATCGGCGGAACATGATAAGTTTTTATGAAACTTACCTTCGCCTGGGGTGTTCTCAGTAAAATCCATGTATGAAGATCTTATGAATGATCACGCAGTTTTCCTTCAGAACTATTTGTGGAAATTAAAGATCTCGATTAAGATTAAAATTTCCATGTGGTTCCTTCAAAACAAAGTGCTCCTTACTAAAGATAATTTGGTTAAGAATTGGGTAGGATGTACCACTTGTTGTTTTTGTGGGCTCGCAGGAAACCATCGAACATTTTTTTATATTCTGCCCTTTTGCTCGGCTTTTATAGTGTATTGTCGATTTTTCTTATGATATACCACCTCTAACTAATGTAACAAACATGTTTGGGAATTGGTTGAATGGTCTTGATAAATCTTCTAAGGCTAGAATTCACTTTGGTGTTTCTACTTTATGTTTGTCTATTTGGAGATGCAAAAATGATTATCTTTAACAAATCAAAAAAATTAATCTCTTGCAGGTTATCCATATGGTGACATATTGGGTGCAACTTCGGGCGTTCCTTCTAACGCCACACCAACGAGATATTATGGCTACTAGGTACAACCATTTGCTGATGGTCGCCCACCACATATCCAGTCAATCGTGATGGCAGCCGCTTAATCGACTACATGATGCTTAGAGTTCTATTGCTACATTGTTTTGCTGGTTGATTCATGTATCAACTTTAAGCGACCCATGATTTGTAATATATGTTGACGGTTGGATGTTGGATGTTGCTTTTAATAAAGAAAAGGCTGTGTGCATCAACCGTTGCAGAGGCCGGGGTTTTAATCCCCTTTAAAAAATCCATTTTATGACAGAGGGAGTAGTTTTTTATGAGTAAAAGAAGCCGATGGTGAAGTATTTTTTGTTTCTGAAGTTGCTACAGAAGATGGTAGTATTTTCTCTGGCTGAAATAGGCTGTGCATGAAGGAATAAATATATTTTTCTAAAAATGATCGTAGAATAAGCCCGTACTGTTTTCCCCATATAAAAGACAAGGATGGTGGAGTAAGTATATATTTCCAATGGAGAAAAACGCGGTAGTATTTTCCCTGGGTAAAAGATAACGCGAATATTGGAATATGTTTTTTCTAAAGTCACTATAAAAAAATACTATGTTAAGAGCCAACAAACTATGGAGTATATTTTTATGTAGCCATTAGTATTTTATCTTGATAACGAGGCGACCTCGAATGATACAATAATTATTTTTAAAGTAGAGGTACATGGAAAACAAATGTCAAATAACCACTGTTTGAGGAATATGTAGATCACACATATACCATTCTAATAGACTATACAGGCAAAACTGAATACAAAGAACATGAATTATTTTCTCAGGCATGCACACACGGCCAGAGTATATGGGATTTACTTCCATGCAAGCAGACATAGCCCTACTCATCAGTCGACGGGAGTTATAAACTGTATGTAGGCGTTGGATCTAAATCAAGAAGGGGAAGAAGAATTAACGGGCATTAATCAAAATCCAAAAATGGCTTTGTATGTGTGCCGTCAATGGGAAGGATGAATTGGAGGAAGAAGATGACCAAGAAGGGATAGGACTAGAACTCGCTGCCCAGTCCTCCTCCGTCGTCGTAAACCTTTCCTCTGCCGCCGTTCACCCTCTCGTCCTCATTCAGATGCTGGCCGCAACATATGGTTCGGGCGAGGCAGGGAGGGGGCTGACAAGGGGAATTAGGGCTAGAGACAAGCGAGAATCGTTCCAGAAAACGGGCAAGAGGGAGGTGTGGGGATGGTCGGCCATGGAAGGGACGGACGGGGAGGCTCCTTACCTGAGCGCCGCCGCCGTCGAGGAAGAGTTCGCACGCGAGGTCGAGGTCGAGGTCGCGAGGCTGGGGGCCTCATACCGCTTCGGTAATTCCCGACTGTTTCCGACCTCTGGAGGTCCGAATCGAGAGGTCCTATTTTTGCACGCGGGGTTGCGCGGCCCGGAATTGGCCCTCGTTTCCAAGCGGCAATTACTAGCTCACCCAAACAGCTGAATTAGACACTCTAATTCCAATTCCCCAATTCCAGGCCAATTTCCGTGCATCCAAACATAGCCTGAGAGAATTATATATGTCGATCCCGTAATTGCCATGGGAAAATACCGTTGAGGTCGCATTGTTGTGTAAAAAAATACCATGATCATGCGTCGTTGAAGGAACACTACCGTCGACGAGGCATCGAAGAATTACTGTTAAGCAGTTTACCTCTTACATAGGAAGTTATACTGGCAAAGCTGAAGATTTTCAAGGGCAGATTACTATGAAAATAATATTGCCGAATTCCTATAGTTGAATTACTATAAAAAATAACTATCAAGAATTAGTAAAAACATTATACTAAAAATTACCAAAGAAGGACCCAAGACACTGTTCATGTGTGGATACTGTTGATCCACGTATGAACAGTACCTGGGCGCTAGCCTGGCGCTGTGGAAGGCTCGTTTCCACGACTTTAAAGAAGGTAGGACTCTCACAGAAAAAATAACTGCAACGTAAGGAGTAGTAATAATGAAACACTTTTACTTTATCGCAAAAAAAGAAACACTTTTACTGCTCAAAGAAAAAAATCTCCAACAATTCTCTCACATCAAGCTAAAGAAAATATCCATACCTTCAGCAAAAGAAACCCTGCTAGACATGTGAGCCTGATCTATATTCCTTCATGCCAGGACAAAGTATCTTGAGGTTGCTGCAAATTAATCTGAATAAAGCATTTTCGTTATTCCTTTCTTTTCCTTTGCCATTATGTTCCCTTTCCGTCAAGAAATCATCATGCATGTTTGTGCAAAACCTGCACAGCACGGCAAATATATACGGCCGAAACCAGATGAAACGTACTGAAGATGGATGAATCGATTCTTTGCTTGCTAGTTTTAAATTAATAATGAGAAAGAGAAAGCGTAGTAAAGATGATATATATCGGACGCATTGCTTGCCGCCTCCCGCTTCAGCCAACAAGTGCCGCTTCATTATCATCCTGAGATCGATCAACCGATCGACATCGTAGGAGTGTGGTCGTTGAAGAGCAAGAAGCTAGCTAGCTAGGCATGGCCCAAGCCATGGTCCAAGGGTCATGGGCAAAGCTCAGATCCGCCATCCAAGACAAGGCACTGAAGCTTTCAAGTGTGGTCGTCGACGACCTGCAAGACATGGCGAAGACTCTAGAGGTCATAGAGGCAGGGGTGGTGGAAGCTGAGCGGCGGTCACTGCCCCACTGGCTGGCACTGGTCAAGGTGAACACAGGCTACGATGTCTCCAAGGAGTTGGTCGATGAGTTCGAGGCGGTAAGACGGGCTGTTACGACATCTCGGATATGGTAGACGGGCTGCAAAGCACGCCTGCTGGAAAGGTAAGAGCAACTCTAACCGACTCCTTTTTTCCGGGTTAGAGAACTTTATTTGGGCAGCTAACGGCTGAACTGAAGCCGAACCTAACCGAAAACCCTAAAATCCGTTAGAAGACTATAAATAGGATTCGGCGGACTAAAACCTCACCCTCCCCTCCCAAATATAGCGCCTGCCGAGCCGAGGACTAAAAATCCCCACCGCCCACCGCTTCCGCTCCGGCCGTCGCAAAATCCACTGCCACCACCGCTTCCGCGCCGGATATGGCCGGACCTTCCCGCCGCCGCTCCCCACCTCTCATCCGCAGCGCTATCCGAGGTCACGGTGGCTCGCGGGGCCGTTCCGACGACCTCCCACTGCCTCCGCCGCCGCATCCCCGCTACCACGGCGTCCGACAGCGGGAGTGGGGGACATGGGTGGCCGAGATCACCGACCGGAACACCGGTCGGCGCATCTGGATCGGGTCCTTCCAGAGTACGGCGCAGGCGGCGTGGAGGCACGACATCGAGAATTTCGGCCTCCACGGCGACGTGTGCGGCCCGCTAAACTTCCCTCTCGGCACCCCGGAGCCGGTATTGGAGCTCTTCGCGCCGCCCTCCCGCGTCCACGCGGGCCGGATTACGAGGCGTGGTAGCGCATCGAGGCAGAGAGAGAGGACGAGAGGCGGATGGCCGAGTTCCGGTGGCTGAACCCGGGCCGCGTGACGGAGGAGGCGGCGGCGTTCGCCAAGTTCGCGGCCAAGAAATCGGCCCCAGCCGCGGCCTCTTCGTCCTCGGCTCCGGCCCTAGCCACGGCCGCTTCGTCCTCAGCTCCGACAGTGACCCCGATGGTCATCTCGCTGGACAGCGACGAGGAGGAGATCAAGCGTTGGCTCGGGCCCAACTGCCGGTGAAGCCGCGGCGGCAAGCTCAACGGCAGCCTCCCCGACGGTGGGGGTTCAAATTAGTCCATGTTTAGTTAAATTTATGTAGTGTTTCAGTTTTAGCTATGAACTATGTATGAAATCGTTCGAAAAATGTCAAATTTGGTGCAAATTCAATTTAAAATCTATTATAGTCCTCAAAAGTAAAAGGGATCGAATCTGGCGGCCACCATTTAGAGGACTTAAAATTTTAAGTCCATCGTTTTCTCTGGCCAAAAGTCCTCTAAAATAAAGGGGATCGGTTAGAGTTTCTCTAAGTTGTTTGAAAACATTTATCAAAATTAGTTTGATTAAGATGGAAATGACCATGAGATACCATAACTCATTCTTAAACCCTGGTCAGCAAGGATATATACACCGAGTCCCTACCACCTGGCTTATCCCTGTTCTCAGTTGAAAACATTTTATGTTAGTCACCTATCTGAACATTTAAATTAACATCCAGCAATCATTAGTTGCAAAAAACAAACATCATACTATATCATGGTCTCGTCTCACTTTGGCCAAATAACATCATCAAATTGCACACTTTCAAGAGTGCAGTTTTACTTGATTGAGACTTAAAAAAGTTCTAGGTAACTGTTAATTAACAAGATTGATTCCTTGCAGATGACAAGGGTGATGCTTCCCAGCCTTGCTCTCAAGAAGGATCGCACGGCCAACAGAGCGAAGGATATCAAAGAAGAACTGGGGAAGATACAGGAGGAGAATCACAGTTTAGATCTCGTATGCATGCCGTCGCCCAATGCCAAAGCCGTCCAGCAAACTACCACACAAGAAGCTGAAGAAGATGATGCGACGATCGTAGGGAGGGACAATTGCGTCAAGATTATAATGGCTATGCTATCTTCTTCTTCGACCGCAGACACCATCATCATTATCCCCATCGTTGGGCTCCATGGCATTGGCAAGACTACCCTGGCAAGAATGGTCTTCAGACATGCCCATTTTCAGGAATACAATTCCCGGGTATGGGTCCATGTTTCGCCAGAATTTGACTTGTGCGGAATCGCCCACTCCATCATTTACCAGGTATTAGGAATAGGAAGAGGAGAAGGAGGAGGGGGAGGAGGAGGAGAGCCGAGCCGCCACAATAATAATGGCGGAAAGATGGAAGAGGATATCACGAAGCGCCTTCATGGTCTCTTTGCTGGTAAGAAGGTACTCATCGTCATAGATGATATATGGGAGCAGGATCCTGTTCAGCTGCACAATCTGAAGCAGATGCTGACCAGCGCAACCGCCGGCAACGGCAAGGCAGTGGTCATAGCAACCACGGCCTTCGGAAGCGTCGCGAGGGAGCTGTGCACCGGCGTGCCATTGTCATACTACCCACCTCTTCTTAGCGATGACATGTGTTGGACCATCATCAAGAAATCAAGTCGCCTCCAAGCTCCGCCCTGGTCCAAAAGGCGGGAGATGGAGCAGATAGGCCAGGAGATTGCGAGCAGCTGCGGGGGTCTCCCTTCGCTAGCCCGCGAGGCCGGCCATGCGCTGCGGAACACATATGCAGTGGGTTGGCGGCAGGGGGCAGCATGGAAGACAACACCGGAGGCATTTGACAACCGCATTCAGTTCATGAAGCTTTGCTATATGGCCATGCCACAAAGCATGAGGTTGTGCTTCGCCTACTGCGCTGTGATGTTCCTCCCGGTGGGCCACAGTATAGCCAAGGATGACATGGTTGGCCAGTGGATCGCTCTTGATCTTGTTCAGCCATCCGGCGAATGCTCTGCCACGCAGGTTGCCGAGGAGTACATCAAGAGGCTTTCAGAGATGTCCTTCCTTCAAGCTACAACATTGGCTTCAATGCCGGTGAGTTACTACAACTATCTCTAGTTTATAGAGGAGCAACTATAGTTCAGTCGACTTAGTTGAAAACTCATAATGATAATCATTTGATCAAGATTAGCCGCATGAATAGCATGGGCAGTATTGGTCTCTATTTCAACAGGCTCGGGAGAGCTCTGACCACAGGGATAGGTGCTCTGTCTAGCCCGACTTACCTGAACCTATCCTACAGTCAGATGGAGACTTTTGCTTAGGTGTCGCCTCCTTCCCTTTCAAACTTACGAAACTGAAAATACAAGGACGGCTACGGTATCGGCCAATCCTGACCATCCTTGTGTTTTCGGTTTCATAAGTTTGGATGGGCTCATCACTAAAGAACATGTTAGCATGAGCCAGCCCGCCCCCCAACATAGGTTGTCTCTCCGGCCCCTGCTTCGGCAACCCCCTTCCCCACGACTGTCTCCCGTCTCCCCTCCGCGGGCACCATGGCCAGCCATGTTGTCATTTCTGACTCCGACTTGACCACGCCCTTAGTGACTTCCCGTGTCCCATCGCCGCCTCCTCACCATCCTTCTCTCCGCTCGATCATTGCCGTCCCAACCTATCTTGAGATTGGGTCGAGAGGATGGGATGCTGGCATGAGCCCTAGCAGCCATGCGCTGCCGCTCCCGATCGGTGCCGGAGGTGATGCATCGTGGCAAACAAGGTTGAGCCACAACGTGTGCTATGCGCGAGCTCGCAACCTGGCGCATTGCACTCCGCCCACCTAGAGGCCCGGAGGCAGCACCTCTAGCAGCATTCCCGAGGTCCTCTATAGATCACTACTAGGAAAAACCTTATAGGAGACACACTATCAAGGGTGCACCGTGAAGTGTCCACGCCGTTGTAACAACTTGCAGCGCACAATAATGGACAATGCCCCCAAGAACATGTCATTGGCGGCGTGGCGCTACGGGAGGCAACGCCACCAACTGTGTGGGCCTCGTGCGTTTGACTGGCGAAAACTACTGAGGGCATGGGCGTTCGTCAACGCGCCTCCGTTAATTAATTATCGGGAGCGTTGCATATACCCACGCTGATGGTAATGGTGCATGGAGGGGCGTGGCCGCGCGTTCCCTCACTACTATCAATGGTGCACGTGTTAGTGACTGCACGCTAGTCCCATCGGTGGAATACATCAATCATGGGCATACACGATATGGTGTTGGTGTTTACTTGAAATCTACTCATTGTTTTTTTCATCGAAATCATTTGTTAAGTGAACCGTGATCTAAGTTTAATGCACTAACGAGTAGAACCAAAAGTCTAAATTGAAGGAGAGAAGGTAGACAATTTACAAATAATTTAACACTCCATCTTGTGTGTGACTCGATGAGGCCTAAGAGCAAACAAAAATTAAATACGAAAGCCAATACTTGAACCCGAGAACTCTACTCTGATAGACTAACTAGTAGACTCAAAATTCCGCACTGAACGAGAAAAGACGGGCACTTCACAAATACTTAACATCATTATTTAAACTAACCTGTGAAATCTAGAGCGCGCTCTCTCTATATATATATACCCCAATGTTGATTATCATGCAATCTCATAGAAATTTATCCTCTCTCTCTCTCTCCTCTCCCAATGTTGATTATCATGCAATCTTCATAGAAATTCATCCTCCATGTTAAACAATGGTGCATTAGATTAGATCAAACGAAGAACAAGAATACATATTTTTACGTGAAAATTCTTACAAGAAAAAACCACGAAACACACGACAGCGTATCACTATAATTGAGAGAAGTACTACAATACACGAGAGGACAAACCCTTTATGTGCTATGAATATGGTAGAACTCTCTCAATCTATTATGTGACTAAATGGTACTATATACAGAGGCAAATAACTCTCTTTCTTGGTTGGCACCCCGTAGTCCGTTAGGACTCCATGCGTAGTACAACAAGTACATAGGATTCGGGTCATATTCAACAGTCCATTTGTTTCAAAGTTTTATCTTAATAGGTTTCAGACAAAAAAGGTCCAGACAACTATAGATGATTCTAGGCAATCTCTAGTCAACAATTATATACTCCTTACCATGTATAACACGAATTATGGCAGAGCTCTTGGTAGGGAAAGACAGGACAGCCACCCTACATTGAATTTTCACGAAAAGTTTCATATGCACGTGTTTTTCCTAAACAATCTGAGTGGTTATACGTCGAATACAGACTCGTGAGAGAAAGTTATGCTTGTTTTGCTAAACACTGCATAAAAAAGATTCTGAACATGAGCTAGGTCTAGTCTAATCGAAAACAAGACCTTACTTTATTCGATAGCTAGTTGTCAATCTATCTTTCTAATAGAGAGTTCTCAATCTGTCAAAATGCGAGTCTAAATAATGTTCTAGGTGCGAATCTAAACAAGGACCCGATGGTATTTTGACCAACTTATGGGGTGTGGCCAAAACCAAATGTTGGTATGCCATGGATTATATTCTTATGGTTGAGAAGGTCCATGCGTACGTTTTTTGTACGATGCATGCACGATAATGCACAACCAAGTTTTCTTATGGAAAACAAATTTAGGTTTTGTTGATTTATTGCGCGATGATTTTATTGAAAAAGATCGTGCTCACGGTATCTTTTTCACCCAGAACTGGGTATCCATGCCAGGTGTTATACCGGAGTAGTTAAGTTTATGGTTCCACTTTAACTGTCATACTTTTTTATCTAAATTCTAATTTTATTAGTTATAAGTAAATGTCTTCGGTTCTACTTATATTTAATATGGTTGTATTTTGGTGTACTAAGTAATTATGTTAGAACTATATATAGCATTATTCTCTTTGGACTATTTTGGTCTTTGTATCATTTTGTAGAGTTCTCCCTACATCCATTTTTTTCAATCCTCCACACTGCGTATGAACCAACCTAACCTTCCAGTTTGTGGTAAAGATCAAAATTGGTGATACACACCTGAAATAATATGGACAGTTATAACTTAGGAAACAAAAAAACAGCACCCTTCTCTTTGATGGCTTGATCGAACAAGAACAAGTATGTACGGTTGTGTACTATCTATCCAAGAGCTCATCTAGCTTGGTTCCCAAATTGTAGTAGCCAATAATCAACTACAACTATGGAGTATGAACTATCTAGCTTACTACCTAACTATGACCGGTACTGATCATTTGAGTAGGAAGAGACGATATTATCCAATAGTTTTCATGATAAATCTAGTGATATTGTTTATGTTATAGTTCCTAAATTTTGATTAATGCGGAGGTTCCAAGTATATGATTGAAGAGAAGAATGTACACTCTCTCTAATGTAACTTACGTGGTTATGCTTTTGCTGCAGACAAGCAGGAAGCATGATAAGGGTGTGGCCTTGTTCACCATGCCAGATCTGGCACATGACTTAGCAAGGTATCTGATGTTTGACGAGTTGATTGTGCTGGATGGTACATCTTGGAAGAAAGAAGAATATTGCCGCTATGCAGTGCTCACCAAAATTGGCGTGAAGCCTTTGAGTGTACTGTCTTCCCAATTAAGGGTGCTACGTTGTACGGATTGTAGCAAAATGGAGATCAGGGATGATTCCTTCTCATTTGCTAGGTGCCTGCGCGTGTTGGAACTAAAGGAGAGCTCCATGCAGAAGCTACCCGATTCCATCTGTGAACTGAGGCACCTGGGGTATCTCAATTTGTCAGGATGCCCTGGGCTGCTCATGCTTCCGGAATCACTTGGGCATCTGGTGAATCTGTCACACATCGACTTGTCGGGCTGCTCTGCGCTAACTAATCTACCAGAGTCATTTGGAGATTTGACAGAGCTGTTGCACGTGAATCTGTCACGCTGTCATGGGCTAAAGAACCTGCCGGGATCATTCCGGAACCTCACAAGTCTTCTGCATTTGGACTTATCGTTCTGGTCTTGTTTTGAAACTATCCAGACAACTCTTGGTGGCCTTACCAGCCTCCGGCATCTCAACCTGTCACACCCTTGTTGTTATCTTGCTCAACACCGATCCCACCTCCAAGGGATGAAAGATGTCATGGGCAAGCTCACTAAACTCCGGTATTTGAACCTATCCATGTTCCTAAATCCAATCTTTTACTACCATTCGGAAGATGAAAATCACGAATACATCCAATCATGTATTAGTAGCCTCGGCAGTCTGGAGCATTTGGACTTGTCTCACAACACATTTCTTTCTTACCTGCCTGGGAGTCCAGGTAAACTCAGCAACCTACATACACTAGATCTCTCGGGCTGCATTAGACTCAAGAAAATATACGGATGGATGGGTGAAATTGAGAGTCTCAAGTTAAGCAAGTGTGGTGGCGTGGAGAGTTGCGTATTTGCTGTTCACTCTAATGATAGCAGCAGCAGTAGCAGTAGTCTTGTTCAGCTAGAGCATGTGAACTGCCAAGAGCTGGAGATAAGGTGTCTTGAGAAGGTCAAGTCTATGGATGAAGCACGGATGATCATGATGGCGAAGAAATGGAAGGTCGAAAGGTTGAAGCTCTGTTGGACTATGGGCTCTCAAGGTCAAGGATCTGTGGATGGAAATGTTTTGTTGGAAGGATTACAGCCACCAGAAAGTCTGAAGTGCCTTGAGCTACATGGTTATAACGGCAAAACCTGCTTCTCATCCTGGTGGCGGAAATCAGCTTGCCATCTGCTTCATCTTGTAGAGGTTACCATGGAAGATTTTCCGAGGTGCAGTATCATACCGCCACTCGGTCTGTTACCAAACCTGCAGAAGCTCATACTGAGGAGGATGGCCGGCCTCAGAAGAATCGACTTGAGTGACGGCAACAGAACGGCATTCAGCCGACCCACCGAGTTCACCATAGATGATATGGAAAACCTGGAAGAGTTGATTATTCTCCCTGCAGCTAATGAATTGGTGATTAGGAAATGTCCCGAGTTGAGCTTTGGACCTCTCCCGCCTAGATCTCGGATGTTGCTCATTTCTGGTTGCAACCGAGTGATGGCTTCATGGCACAACAAAGGAACATATCACCCCACGACATCTGAGCCGGTAGTAACTCGGCTGGTGGTGGAAAGCTGCCATTTGCCTCTGAGTGAATGGAGTTTAATTCACCACCTACCTGGTCTCCACAGCTTAACTATCAAGAGTTGCCCCCATCTAACCACATGCTCACCGGAGATCATCCGGGCCATGTCCTCCCTCAAGACACTATGTTTCTCCCAGTGCGACGAGTTACCACTTGACATAGGTGAACTCGGCTCTCTGCAGGAACTGCAGTTGATTGATTGCACGCGGATGAGAGAACTTCCAGAATCACTAGGACATCTCACCTCTCTTAAGAAGCTTGCCATAGAAAGATGTCCTGCCATTGTAAACATGCCAGAAAAGCTCATCAACCTCAAGGATCTGCATATTTTGGGCTGTCCAAGTTTGGAGCAGTTGTGTGAATCTGTGCGGTATAGAGGTATGTACCATAATGATGACATGTTTCAATTTTATTACTAATCGTGTCCATCTCGCTATATTTTAGCGTACTTTCTTGTATTCCGTTATTCTTGTTCCGCATTTGTTTCCACAGATACAGTACAAATATCGTTGGTCTGAACTTTAATTGTGGCTAATGAAAACGTTGGCTTTGATCATGCAGATGACCACACTATAGTTCCAAGCATAGGCGGACCTAGCCGTCCCTAAGCCCGAGCACACGTCCAGGCTTCCGGCCGGACGACAAGCCTAATTCCATAGCAATTTGATCAAAAGATAGTGCCATTAGCCTTAAAATACACTGTTCGCTTAGGCTTTGAGTAATTCTTGGATCCGCCACTGGTTCCAAGACTCGGTTGCAGACAGAAATGAGCTTTGATTATGCGGATGACTACTCTTATGCATTCCGCTTTCCTTCGTGCCCCATTGCCTATCCTCCGTGCTTCTCATTGACATCCGCCGCACCACCGATCCTGGCGCTAACCTGAGGAAGGTGGGAAAGGAAGATTGGAAGCGTGCTCTCCTATCATGGCCTTTCCATGGATTCCTCGAAGTTGGCTTGGCGAACCGATCCGGCTGCGTTCGTCGCATTTGACCCACAACCCACACTCAGGACTGATCTCACTAGGTAATTATTCGTCCAGCCTAGTTTTCTTCTACTCCTTCCGATCCTAAATTAACTTATTTTACTTTGTCTAGATACACATGTACTTCCTCGGTTTTAAAATATAAGATGTTTTACCTTTGTAAAGCAAATGTATCTATACTTCTTTTAGTATGTAGGTTCACCCGGCTTTAGAGTGAATCCGTACACTAAAACAAGTCTAGGTACATTTTTTTCATAAAACTAAAATATTTTATATTTTAAAACGAAGGGAGTATCTAAGTACTAAAATGAGTCTAGATACATATGTATCTAGATAAAGTGAAGTTAGTTATATTTTAGGACGGAGAGATTATGATTTTTGGTGCTGCGCAAACGCGAGTGCGCTATCTGATTTGCGCATTGGTGCACAATCCCTTTATTTTCGTTGCTGCAGAGCAATCGGCGTTGGATTCATCACTGGCAGATCATCTTTCCTCTTCATGTTAGCGTATGTGCATCATCTCCCTTGAAGATCCTTCAGAGCAACGGTGTTCTTTTGTACTAATTTCTCCTCCTCGTGGAACAATTTCTAGGCATGCACGGATGAACCTGGCTAGTCTCCTATAGACATACAGCTATCAACCGTCACATCCCTCCTTTTCTAGTAACATTCCCTGCATCATATGATTTATCTTAGGTGAAGTCAAGTGTTGGATGTATTTTAAGGTGTGAGCCGTGGATTCTGAAAAAGCTGATATGAACCGTGAACCATGTAAAAGCCGCTGAGGACTGTATATTTTCTAGAAGTTGTTTGTTTGTATCAACTGTGAACTATGGGTTTAGTTGAAAATGTCTACAATGCCCTGAGGCCCATAAAAGAATGTTTATATGCTAATTGATTCATACAATATCCATATGTGCACTGAATATTATATAAATCAACATTTCTAGGTAATATTTTTAATATTCGTAATGCTCCATACTCACAAATAATATTAATAGAAAGTGTACTTAGATAATTATAGAGGACATGTATCACACAAATGACATGTTTCACATGGTAATGTTCTCCATCGACTTAGGACATCTCCACCGGGCCGATCTAAACAGGTGGCCCAAAATGTCCGTTTCTGTCCGGATGAGTCGGGCCAAGGAGGAATTTGGATCGTGGCCCGACCTGTACGGTCAACCGCGCCCAACGGCGTCACCCGTCTGTCCGCGCTTGGCAAATAGGTCCTCATTGTGGCCACTGGCACCAACCCGGGTGTATTTTCAGTGTGTTTCCCGTCTTTCTTTCCTCTAGCTTCTCGCATGTTCTAGGCATTTCCCGCCGCGTCCATACACAGGCATAAAAAGGGGAGACCAGCCAAGATAGATACAACCAGAAATCCTTCACAAATCACCATGCCTGGCCGCCGGTGTCGCGGCACACACGAGCGCAACCGCGATAAAGAGGAGCCGTCGTGGCGGCCGGACCCGCTGGAGTTATCGGACGTGTTGCCGCCTCCGATTCCAGGGCAAATGCAGATAGTCGGTTTGGGCAGGAATTGGTGTCCACGGCGCACTCACTTCGACCACAACAGGACCATCGGCAAGCCTTTTGACGTGGGAGGTAATGGACCGCATCTTTCTACCGGAGCACCTGTGGCGTCAAGCGCTCACAGACCTGCGTGATGGGACCCTGGCAGCGGTGCGGGCATAATCCCGACGACGTTCACCTGCGTGCCTGCCTCGCCCAATCTAAAGAGTTGCAGACGCAGGTTGCAATTTACCGCTCTCTCAAAGAAGAATGAGGTCTTGTTGACATGTCGGCGCCGCCACCAGCGCCGTAGGCAGCGCATAGTTAGATTGTTGTTCTAGGTTGGGTTTGCTTGTAAAACATTTCTAAACTTGAATGGAAATTTATCATTGCAAATGGCTGATGCTCACATTGCAAATTTGATTCCAAAGACGATACAAGGTGAGTACACAGCCTAGTCTAGTGCTAAGCCTACTCGTCGGAGTCGGAGTGGTACTGGCGACGACACATGGTGTCGTTGAAGATGTTGCCGATGCGGAGGCCGAAGCGAAGGCCAGCGCAGGAGGAGAAGCGTCAATGGCACGGCGAGCCTTTGGAGCAGCCTACCTCTCTCTCCGTTGATGGTTAGTGGAAAATGTTGTTGGGTCGCTGCCATGCGGGACAGCTTCCCAAACGAGCTGCATACACTTGATCTCTCAGGATGCATCAGACTCAAGAATATAACTGAAATGAAATCTCTCAAGTTCATAGCCCTGAGGAACTGTCGGGGTCTCGAAATTTGCCACTTTGTGGTTCATGCTATTGATTGTGAAGCATGTACCACCACCAACATTGTTTAGCTTGAGGATGTAGATTGCGGAGAGCTGCATTGAAAAGTCAGGTCTAAGGAGGAAACACGGAGAAACAAATTGGCCGAAGAACGAAAGCTTGTAAAGTTGAAGCTTTCTTGGACTCTGGACTCTACCAGATCAGTGGAGGACAGTGCCTTGTTACGGGAATTAACACCACCATCTAATCTATCTGCAGTGCCTTGAGATAAATGGTTATGACGGCACATGTCAGCCAGAGTATTTGGGAGACCTCACCTCTCTCCAGGAACTCAAGATCATCTGCTGCAAACACCTCAACCTGTTGCCAGATAGCATAGAAAAACTCACCAACCTCAAAGGATCTGTTTATTTGTGGCTGCCAAGCACTGGAGAAGTGGTGTCAGCTAGAGGAGGAGAAGAAAATGCTGGCACATACATATCCCCAAGAAAAAATCACGAGTATGTACCATCATATTGCTCGTTGTTTCATTATTCTTTTCCGTTATACATTCCTTGCATTGTTGGTTCAAGTATTGCTGCTCAGAGTGTGCCTATGTACAAGAATATGGAGTAGCCATCATTGATGCTAACTGGAACTGATTCTACTAGAGAATCGAACTGTTGACCTTGTTCATTTTGCAGAGAACGGGCTAGTACTAGCAGGCCAGACTCTCCCAACCCCCAACCCTCCTGACCCCCGTGCGGCGGCGCCCGCGCCGCACCGGGGTGTAGCCGCCGCGCCAGCACCAGGGCACTCCCCCGCCCCTCCCCCAGCCCGCCGCCGCCGGCTCCGTCGCCAGGCAAAGCCTCGGCGGCGCGGCGGCGGCGGATGATCCTCGCGTCCGAGATCTGGACGGCGGCGGCGCCCCCTCGCCCTCGTCGAGGACGGTGACGGCGGACGACGGCGGCCAGCGGCCTAGGCGGTTGGCGGTGGGAGGTTGTTGGCAGGGGCGGCGCTGTCCTCCTAGCCTCATCCTCCGGATGGTGATGGCAGGAGCGAGTCGAGCCCTATCTCGACCGTTTCCGGTCGGATCTGTTGCAGCCGACAACGGGATGGCTTCTGGGTTTGTCCGGCTTCACGAGGTCACCTAGGGCTGCGAGCCTGGGCATGGTGGTGGTGGCCTTCTCCCCCGCCGGAGTTGGTCGGCCGGTTGAATAAAGGTGGTTCGGCCTAGGGTCTCTCTTGTGTGGAGATGATCACCTTCCTGAGGATGGTTCTTGATCTGGCCGGAGTGGGGAGTTCCGGAAGGCTCCGCCGGCGAATGTACCAGCGCTACTATGCCTGCAGTTCGCTGGATCAGGTGGTATTCAGTCGTGTGCACCCATGTTTTATTCCGACCGTTTGGTTCAGGAGGGAGCAGCGCGAAGCTCTGTCCTTTGTTGCCACCAGGCGACTTTCGATCCATGGTGAAGTCAAAAGTGGAGAATTCATGAAGGCCAGGTTTGGAGATCTATCTATGGAGGTTCGAGTCACCATATTGTTGAGGGACTTGCTTGGTGTTCTGGGCTAAACAACAGCCGTATGTAAGTGGGGGCGGCAACATAGGTTGATTTCAGAATCTTACCTTTCAGGTTGAAAATCCAAGGTCTGGCTTTAGCTGGTTGTGCCTGGCAATGGCCTTGTTGAAGGCATTGTTTTGAGAGTGAGGATTATCTTCAGGGTGAAAATCCAGATCTTTGATCGGGCGACGACGGCGCTTGTGTACTGTTCCCTTCTTGGAGGTGTTGCTTTTGAAGAGCCTAGAGTTCAGGTGTTTATTGGTGGTGGTTGTACTATTGCTGCTAGGACCAGAACACTGTAGCGGGTATTTTATTTTTTTAGTTTTCTTTATCTTTTGTTGGCTGCAGGGGCGGATCTAGACCCAGGGCAACAGGGGCCATGGCCCGGGGCACAAAAATTTCCTTGCATACCATCTACGAAGGAAAAACGTTGGCCCAGGACGCAGCCTTGGTCTGGCCCAAGTCGCTCACTCCTGCAGTCATGCGTAGCTGGACCGCGACCAAATTCTTCGGCCTCTCTTGCTCCCGTCGAGTTCCCTCGCTCGCTTGCTCGCTGAACCAGGAGGACCGCGCCGCCGCTGCCATGCCCACGCCAACAACCCCAAACTTCCTACCTCCCAGGACCATGTCTCATCCTGCTTGTCCACCCGTCGTTGGCCGGCCTTGCATGCCGCCGTCTCCTAGCCTCCTGCAGTCCTGTCCGTCCTCCTACAGTCTCCACCGCATGACCGCCTGTCGGCGATGCCCGACTGCTAAGGGTGTGCGGCTATGCATCCTCTGCTACAACCTTACTCTGTTGGTTGTTACTAACGACCTGGCCTGCTGAAGTGCACTTCTGAATTGCTGATTGCTCCTTGCTGGATCCCCCATAGGCCTCAGCTAGGTAATTTTATCGTTCAATTGGATAGTTGGATTTAATTTGTTATTGAACAGTCTGAACTGATTCATCGATTTAACATTTATTTGTAATCAATCTCATGCTTTTGGACCGAAAGATAACAATGGATTGGAAAATATATGTTATCTCTTCATCAATCATATAAAAAAAATTGTGCTACTGTATTACAAAGCACTTTAAGAATTTTTTTTGCACTTAGTTTTTGGCCCGGGGTTTGCTTCAATTCTGGATCCGCCACTGGTTGGCTGTGTGCATCCTTAATGCCAATAGGGTATTGCGTTGTTGCAAAAGCTGGATGTAATTGGTATCTGATATTAATGTATGCTTCTTTCCAAAAAAAAAAAAACTAGCAGACCGGAGATCGATGATGTGGAGGCAGCATAGGAAGACTCAGCGGTTCTGTTTGTTGTGATGAAAAAACAAATAGCGTAGCAGAATTGAGTGCAGTTTGTCATTCAACAGCTACCCTTGCAATTTATGTTTATCTGTAGACAACTTTCAGGCAACAACACGTGATGATATGGGAGAGCACACAGATGGCGACACAGTACTAATTATGAGCCACTCCGGCGTTTGCACACCTAGACTTATCGACCCCTATGAGTTATCGCGTTAGAGAACTTTCAGCGTAGGCAATTATCCCAGAATCTTGCAAAGTGAAGCCCACTTTATACTAAACGAATATAATATCTCTTAGGCACGGTCCACACGCAGTCGTTTTCGCTTATCCAATTCCATCCACGCTGTGTCCACTGTTCTTGCGGGAGCAGGGAGTCGAGGACGAGGGGATTAGGGGTAGGTGAAGGCGTGGGATTGTGTGAGAGGCGCGACATGGGCTGTGAGGCTGTGTGCATGCATGAGTAGTCTCGCACTACAGGAAACATAAAAGGCACTACAGGAGAAATAGAAGACGCCGTCGGCCGACCGACTACGCTGATGGCCAAATATCGGGGTTATCGGCAGTGGCCTCCCCCGGGCAGCCATCCAGCCAGGCCGTCGGCGTAGAGGAATGTGCTGAGGGTAGTCCTCATCGAAGAAAGACCGTCGGGGTAGGGGAGAAGGCTGTGCCGACGGTGACCCTCGGCGTCGCCCCAGTTTTGGCATGGAGACGAAAACGGCGTTACGTAGCCTAGGCTGTGCCGATGGGCTAGCCGTCGGTGTAGCTCTTTGTTTCCTACGTCACCGCGGCGGGCTAAAATGGTTCTGGAAATGAAAACAGCCAAAAAATCCAATCAGCAGCTACGCCAACGGCATTGCCGTCGGCATAGCCTGCTGCGCCACAGGCCGGCCAGCGTGTGCTGTGCCGACAGCCAAGCCCTCGGCGTAGATGATGGGCATGTGCCAACGGCCCGGCTCTCGGCGTAGAAGGGCGACATGGTGGGCTCGTGGTGCTCCTATAGGTTGGGCATGTGCCGACGGCCTGGCTCTCAGCGTAGAAGGACGGCGTGGCAGGCTCTGGATGCTCCTAGGCTGGGACTGTGCCGATGGCCTGGCCGTCGGCATAGCTCCAGGGCTGAGCCGTTATCAAATGGCCATCGCCTAACATCGTGGGACCCGCTGCAAACGCTATGCCGAGGGGCATCCTTTACGCCGACGGCTGAGGGGCTATGCCGACCACTAGCTACGCCGAGGGGGCTACACCGACGGACACCGTCGGCATAGCCTGTATCGACGGTGGCCGGCCGTTAGCGCCTCGACTGTTTCATGTGGTGTCGTATGGGTTAGTTGGGATTGTTTGCATGTGTGCATGGTATTATATGAGACATGTGGGGTCTACATGTTATAGGCGAGTATGCGGGTACGGGTTTCACACCCCCATACCCGCCCCCCTAGACCCTTTTTGCCGCTAAGTAGGGCATGGTTTTTTTCTTTACCAAACCCTTCCT
The DNA here is from genome assembly GCA_916181665.1 of Avena sativa. Taxonomy (NCBI): domain Eukaryota; kingdom Viridiplantae; phylum Streptophyta; class Magnoliopsida; order Poales; family Poaceae; genus Avena; species Avena sativa. The sequence continues at coordinate 6,334,723 of OV702289.1, forward strand.
ATTTATTATGGGTATCCGTCGGGTTTACGGTTTCAGGTACCCGTTGCCATCTGGAAGCAGGAGAGAGAGAGGGAGGAGAGGAATAGAGGATGGACGTGGTTAGTTTTTCTTATCTCCACCTGGTTCCGATGTATCCAAGCCCCGATTCCTGCAAAGCGAAGCCCACATGCTAAACTAATAATAAGAACGGTCCACACACAGTGTTTTCTCCTATCCATCTACAATGTATGTTCAACATGTCCACTGTTCTTGCCACCGAGCAAGATTCTCCCAAGCTTTTTTTCTCATAGGCCGACCCGCACCGGTAGGACAGACTATACGGCAGATGACTTTCAGTCAGTGGCAAAGTGGGGCCTCCATATGACGTCCACGCATGTCAGTGACGAAATGACTCTGTAAATCCGTGACGGATCCAGACATCCCAAGACCGTAAATTAACAATACAAACATGCGCTCTCCCTCTGGCTCTGTACCAACCATTCCATTATCCAACGATGAGCACACACACATAGAGAACTCGTTGTAGGAGCAAGAATCAGCCATGTCCCAAGCCATCGTCCAGAGGGCGTGCGCGAAGCTCAGATCCGCCATAGTAGATGAACCCGTGCTGCGTTTGAACTTCACCGCCGACCTGCAGGAAATGCTGGATGCTCTCGAGATCATCCAGCCGGTGCTGGAGAAAGCCGAGATGCAGCTGTTGGGCCGTAATTTCTCGACGGGATGGCTGCAGCAGGTCAGGCACGCCGCCTACAGGATCATGGACATGGTCGATGAGTTGCAAGACACACGGCAACCGGCTGCTGCAACGGTATGTACTCCGTGTTTTTGGGGAGTAAATTAGTTTCACTTTGTACCGACCGACGATAGAGAATATACATAACTAATGATGGAGAATATTGCAGATGACAAGGATGCCTCCCCGCCTTGCTATCAAGATGAATGCGACCAAGAATGAAATAATACGGCTAAAGGAGTACTGGCATTCTTACATTTCTGTGAAAGAGGTTGCATTCACCCAGCTGCGACAACAAGTTATGGATGAGCGAGCAACAATACCATGTCTTGAAGAAGCATCGGTAGTCGGAAGGGCGTCAGATAAACAGAATATAGTTGCCGTGCTGCAATCTACTGCTAGCAACATCATACAAGGCTCCCCCAGGTGCATCATTCTACCAATCTTCGGGTTTGCAGGCAGCGGCAAGTCAACCTTGGCACAAATGGTTTTTAACGACGATGGTCACTCCCTGCAACAATACAACTGTCGTGTATGGGTCTATGTCTCTCCGGAACTCAACTTCTATGAAATAGGCGAGTCTATACTCTATCAAGTGATGTCAGGAGGAGGACAAAAAGAAAAAATCAATGACCATTGTTTTGATCCAGATGCGGTGGGGATGGCGTATATAATGAAGAGCCTTAACGAGCTACTTAATGGTAAGAAGGTGCTCCTTGTTCTGGATGACCTGTGGGAGGAGGACCCCATTCAGTTGCAGCTATTGAAGTGCATGTTAACCTTCTTGGGCGACAAGGTGGATGTGATAGTGACCACAAACAACCATGCGATTGCCATGAAAATCTGTACCGTTGAGCCATACAGGCTAAATCCCTTGGGTGATGACGTGTGCTGGCAAATAATCAAGAAATCAGTCCGTTTCAAAGTACAAGTAGAGCTGGGGAAGATACAACTGGAGATGGCAAGCAGCTGCTGGGGTCTACCATCAGTGGCTCAAGCCTTTGCAGGCATTCTAGATTTGCAAGATCCTAGAAAGTGGATATGGATCAGCGAAAGAGATAACTGGAAGTACACCTGGAAAGGCTGGGATTACTTTTTAGGCGATGATTTAGAATCTCGCTTGCTGATTTCAACTTTGGAGTTGAGCTACATGAGTATGCCACCAGATTTGAGGCTATGCTTTGCTTATTTTTCCATCTTCCCAATCGGCCACAATATAGTCAAAGATGACCTGATTCATCAATGGATCGCTCTCCATCTCATTGAGCCCATCGAAAAATTGATGTCTGCCACACAGATTGCTGAGGAGTATATTACCAGACTATTAGACATGTCATTCCTACAGACTACAAAGTTGGACCCCGTGAGTATATCTTCTACCACCTCAGTCTTACCCAAAAAAAAGGTCATAATGCAGAGGAACAATGTTAAAATCATATCTGATCGAATTCTACCACACATATATACTTTCACTAGATAGACAAATAAGTTCTCACATGTCGATATACTTAAGTTGCACATCAATTTTGCGCAACTCAAGTGCAACTGTCGTAGTTACACTTTCTGGAGATGTACATTTCCTGATGCATCTTGTAATTATGTGGATGCCTTTAATTTGTTGCAGGCCAGAGTGACGGACGATAAGAGTACCATCCTGTTCACTATGCACGATCTGGCCCATATATTGGCACGTATACTAAGAGGATCTGACCACTACATGCTAAAAACTAATCATTATGGCAATCTTGGTAACGATGTCAATGCAAGGGCGTTGCGTTGTGTCGGCTGTAACAATGTGCAGTTTAACGATGACTCGTTTTCATCTAGGAGGTGCCTACGTGTTCTGGAACTACAGGAGAGCTCCGTGCAGAAGCTACCTGACTCCATCTGGCAACTGAGATACCTCGGATACCTTAAAATAACTGATTTTTCTGGGCTGGTAACTCTGCCCGAGTCACTTAGGCTTCTGACAAATCTTATCCATATCGACTTATCAGGTTGCTCTGGACTGGTAAATCTACCCGATTCAATTGGGGAGCTAATCTGTTTACTGCATGTCAACTTGTCAGGCTGCTCTGGGCTCGCAACTCTTCCGGAATCATTTGGGAAGCTAATCCGCTTACTGCATGTAAACTTGTCAGGCTGCTCTACTCTCGCAACTCTTCCAGAATCATTTGGAAATCTCGTGAACTTGTTGCATATGGATCTATCAGGTTGTCATCGACTGGTAGAGATTCTGCAAACGTTGAAGAAACTCGTGAAACTGGTATACCTAGATTTATCATCCTGGTCTTGTTTCAAAGGAATAGATAAATATCTGGTTGGCCTCACTAATCTAGAGCATTTGAACTTATCAAACCCTTGCTGTTATCTTCCTCAACACCGCTCCCATCTCCAAGGGCTGAAAGGTGGTTTGTGCAAACTCACTAGCCTCCGGTATCTGAACTTGTCAATGTGCCTGAATCCTATTCTTTACTACCACAAGTCACAGGAGGAAAGTCTCAAGTACATTCAATCATGTGTCAGCGGCCTTTCAAGTCTGGAGAATTTGGACTTATCTCATAACACATTTCTTGCTCATCTGCCTCAAAGTCTGGGTAACCTCGACAAGCTACATACACTGGACCTCTCAGGCTGTATCAGACTCAAGAAACTAGGTGAAATGAAGGCTCTCAGGTTTATAGCTCTGAGGAACTGCCGGAGTCTGGAAAGTTGCAACTTCGCGGTTCGGGTCATCGATGATGGTGATTCATATAGGAGTGGCAGCAACATTATTCAGCTTGAGGATGTGGATTGCGAAGTGCTCCAGATAAGCTGCCTTGAAAAGGTCAGATCTAAAGAGGAAGCCCAGAGAATCAAATTGGTGGAGAAACAAAAGCTTGAAAAGTTGAAGCTTTCGTGGACTCTGGACTCGGTCAGATCAGTGGAAGACAGTGCTTTATTAGGGGAATTAACACCACCACTTCATGTCCAGTGCCTTGAGTTAAATGGTTATGACGGCACACGTCTGCCAGAGTACTTGGGAGACCTCACCTCTCTGCAGGAACTCAAGATCAAATGCTGCAAACAGCTCATCTCGTTGCCGGATAGCATACAGAAACTCAGCAACCTCAAGGCTCTTTTAATTTCTGACTGCCCAGGACTGGAGAAGTGGTGTAAACTAGATGAGAACAAGAAAATGCTGCCGCACGTCCTCAAGAAAAATCATGAGTATGTACTGTCATATGCTTGCTGTTCCACTATTCTCTTCTGTTTTACATTCCTTGAGTTGTTGGTTCATGTATTGCTGCTCAGAATGTGCTTATGTAGAAAATATAGTGTAGCCATCATTGATGTTAACTGGAATTAATTCTGCGTAGCAAATCAAAGTGTTAACCTTGTTCATTTTGCAGAGAGCATGCTAGTACTAGCAGGCCGGAGATCAAGGAGGATAGTAGATTGTTTGATGAGATGGAGGCAGCATAGGAAGAGACCATATCAACGGTTGTGTTTGTTGTGATGAAAATAATTCGCGTAGCAGAATTGAATGCAGTTTGACATTCAGCAGCTACTCGTGCAACATATGTTTTATCTGCAGACACTTTCAGGCAGCAACATGTGATGATATGGGATAAGTTATTTTCTCCTTGATGTAAAAATTTAATCTTGAATCTGTATTCTTGTGTGTGATTTATGTTGTGTAATGCTCTGACAAATACTTAATCTTGAGACATCTGTCGCCCGATGTAATTTCATACTAGGCATGTTCTTTTAAAATTTGAGAATCCTAAAACTGAAATATCTTCATACAGGTTCAGGTAAGAATGATATCTCCTACTTTCTGAATTTGCATCAGCCGGCACAAGATTGAAAGATTGCATCAGTATATACAGTCTACAAACTTATACTACCTGCATCCGGTACATCTCGCTATGACTCTATTGACACAAACTCTGACAAATACTGCATACTGTCCAATTTCTACTGGCCAGTACTCTTTGTAACATGTGAATTTATCAACTGGCAAAGAAACTTAGCTCGGTCACATAAGACAGAAGATATATGAGGAAGCTAATGCCCTACCAATTAAGCTCGGTTACTAGTACCATTTTGTTCACACTTAGACTATCCCCGCGCAGCTCGAAATAGGCTTTCGCCCCGCTTTATAAATAAAGCACACAGGTGAGACCGCTGCTAGGCCAGACAGCACAACGCCCAAACACGACAAACACGACACAAGATGCTGGGGCAGCAGCACACACACACACCCGAACTAAAACAAGGAAAAGCAAAAAAGAATGAAGACGAAGACGGATCAACTAGACTAGAAAAACCGCAACCGCTGCGCCCTCCAAAGAATGTCCACCCCACTCCTAGCCCCGACTCGTCAAGCACCAAGCAGCACCCTCAAGAGGGAAGCGACCGCTGCTGCCCGGGCCAATTGGCCCTAGGGTTTCCCCCGGCACACAGAGGGAAGTGGATGAAGGGTAGCCACGACGCCCTCCAGGAAGGCAGATGCCACCCGCGGGCGGCACCGCGTCAGTGTCAGACGAGCCGACAAGGATTTCTCCCGAAGACCCTATCTACAACCCCCGGACGAGGCGTAGCACGAGAGCCCCGCGAGGGAAGGCCTCACCACCACCAAACTTGCCACCCACGAACATGCGCCACTCCGGTCCCAAATCCACTAGCGTCATCTCACCGAGCAAGCCGTCGCGAGGTCTGCAACATCACGACAGAGGTAGAACTGAAATAAGGCCCCCGGTGCCGTGGCTGCGCGGGAGGGAACTTCCTCCACCGCCGGAGGCGGTAGTCGACCGGACGCGGCCGCAGACAAACCAGTCCTCCATAGATCCGGCCAGGTCCAGCGGACCCGTAAAGCCTCCGCGGAGGAAAACCAGTTTCATGACGGTCCGGCCGGGCCCGGACGGACCCGTAAAGTCCGCAACCGCGCTGCAATAGGCCGGATGAGGAAACCGCGGATCCCATCTCTCCTACCCGCCATGATCTGCAAAGCAGTCAAATTCGAGCCGACCGGCCCGCCCTACCCCACCCAAAGGGGCCCGATCTGGGCCGCCATGGCCCTGCCAGCTCGAGCTCCGCCTGCCACTGCTGCCCGCGCTGCCCCGCCGCCCACAGCCGCGCTGCCGCGTCGCCAAGCCCCCAGCACGCTGGACCTCCGCCGCCCCAAGTGCACCGCCGCCGAGCCAGGGAGCCCCGACTCCCGTCCTCCCGACGCGGGGAGAAGAAGCCCGCCGCCGCCGGCACCACGCGGGCAGCGCCCGACAGCCCTGGCCGGCGGCGGCGACGAGGGGAGAAGGGGGAGGGGGTCGGAGAGGGAGGGGGCGGGCCGGCGGTGCTCCCATCGCCCTCAGGGGGGGCGAGAGGAGCGATACCTGTTCGCCGAGGACCTCATGGATAATGTATCCCCGCGCAGCTATAGACATACATTTGGTTTAATGGCGAAGCATGTTTTCTACTAGTACTAATTATGAGCCGCTCGGGCGTTTGCACACCTAGACTTAACAACCCTTATGAGTTATCGTGTTAGAGAATTTTCTTTGCCCTAATGTGATTGTGACGGGCTGTGATTGGAATAATGCTCTTTCCCCCCACGAATAAAAGGTTGTGTAAAGAATAAAGAACATGGTACAATTGTTTTGTTGTCGGTACAAGCTTTCTATCTCCAGCTGGTTCCAGTGTAGGCAATCCCATGAGTCTTGCAAAGTGAAGCCCACTTATACTCTGCCTTGAAAAGGTCGGGTATAAAGAGGAAGCACAGAGAATAAAATTGGTGGAGAAACAAAAGCTTGAAAAGTTGAAGCTTTCCTGAACTTTATACTCTATCAAACCAGTGGAGAACAGTGCTTTGTTAGTGGAATTAGTGCCACCACCTAATCTGCAGTGCCTTGAGATAAATAGTTATGGTGGTACATGTCCGCCAGAGTACTTGGGTGGCCTCACCTCTCTCCAGGAACTCAAGATCGTTTGCTGCAAACAGCTCAACTCATTGCCGGATAGTACTTATAAAAGAACTGACCAGTCTCAAGGTTCTGTTTATTTCTGGCTGTTGCCCAACACTCGAAAACTGGTGTCAACTAGAGGAGAACAAGAAAATGCTAGCGCACATGCCCAAGAAAAAATTATGAGTATGTACCATGGTATTGCTCAGTGTTTTAGTTTACTACTCTCTACTGTTTTACACTCCTTGAATGGTTGGTTCACGCGTTGCTGCTCAGAGTTTCTTATGTAGAAAGATTGTAGTGACCATCATTGATCTCACTTTGAATTAATTGTAAGTAGCAAATCGAAGTGCTGACCTTGTTCATTTTGCAGAGAGCATAGTAGCACTAGCAGGACGGAGATCGAGGAGGATGGCAGATCGATCAATGAGGTGGAGGCCGCGTCAACGGATTGTACACGTCTGTTGTGATGAAAAAGATTCCGTAGCAGAATGCTGCCATTTGATTACCAGAAGCTATTGTTGCAACATATGTTTGAATGGCAGTCGCTGTCAGGCAGCAAGACATGATGTTAGCGGACAACTTATGTTCTCATTCATGTAAAATTTGATACTATTTGAATTTGAACTCTTGAGCATGCTTACTTGCGGTGTCATGCTCTCACGAACCCTTAATTTTGCAGCAATTATTGCCAGCCAATGTAAGTTCATATATACTAAGCATGTAACAAAATCTTGTTTGGTGACATATCAGTTCGAGGTTCACATAATTAAGAACAAGCAAGGTAACAAGGTACATGTAGGTAAAAATTTGTTGTCTAAAAAATACTAGATTGTTGGTTGTCGGTACGTGCAAGATTTCCATTCCAGCTGGTGTAGGCAATCCCAATCCTGCAAAGTGAAGCCCACTTAATGCTAAAACTAATATAATATCTCAATGGTGGTCCACAGGCAGTCGTTTTCCCTTATTATCCATCCACCCTGTGTCTTCCCACCGAGCGAAATTCTGCAACCTTTCCTCATAGCTAGGCCCAAACCCCTCATGTACTTACACTGGTAGGATCCGGACATCCCCAAAAAAAAATTATCACCAGTCTAAAATTTGCCAAAGATACACTAACGTGCGCATCCTCCTCTCTACCTCAACACTCTATGTACCCATCCCATCGTTGACCACAAACAAAGAGAGCTCGTTGTAGGAGCAAGGAGTAGCCATGACGACTGACGCCCTCGTCCAGAGGGCTTGTGCAAAGCTCCGATCCGCCATGGGAGATGAAGCTGTGCTGCGTATGAACTTCATCGGTGACCTGCAGGAGATGTTGGATGTGCTCGAGGTCACTCAGCCGATAATATATAAGATCAGGGTGCATAAGTTGAGGAAGATGCGGCGGTCCAGGGATCCTAAAATCCGTGAGGCGATGAACTGGCTGCAGCAGGTCAGCGACGCTGCCTACAGGGTCATGGACATGGTCGACGAGTTGCAGGACACGAGACCACCGGCTGCTGCAAAGGTGTGTACGGTAGCAAGCTGTATTTTTTTCCGAATAAACTAATTTTACTTTGTACCAACCGAGATAGTGAATATTTCATGTGAAGATTTTGTAACCAACGTACTCAATTTAGCTGCTGGTTGTTTCTTTCGTCTCCATTTTACTCAGCTAGCCTTATGAAAAAAAATTAAACATGTACATTGTGGTTATTTGGTCTTTACTTTGCCTGCCACCTTTTGTATGCTTCCATTACTCCCTTTTCCGGGGGAAGGAAATATTCAATCGCCACTAGTTTCATTCCTTCTTGCTAGATGATTTGATGTTTTCTCTAAGCAACATACTAGTATATAACTAATGATGGAGAATATTGCAGATGACAAGGATGCTCCATCGCCATGCCATCAAGAAGAATGCCATGGTAACCAAGGTGGAGGAGACGAAGATTAAAGTGATAGAGCTAAAGGAGTCACACGATTATTACATTTCTTCGGAAGAACCTGCCAACAGCCAGCAGCAACACCGAGTTGTGGATGAACGTGAAACAGGACCATTTTTTGAAGAAGCGTATGTTCTCGGAAGGGGGGCAGATAAACAGAGAATGGTGGCCCTGCTGCTATCTGCTGGGAGAAACGACACACAAGGGCCCCCCAGCTGCATCATTCTTCCAATCTTTGGGATTGCAGGAAGTGGCAAGACAACATTGGCACAATTGGTTTTTAACGATGATGCACACTCTCTCCAAAAATACAACTTTCGTGTATGGGTCTATGTCTCGCCGGAACTCGACTTCCATAGAATAGGTCAGTCTATTCTCCATCAGGTGGTGTCAGGAGGAGGAAAAAAAGAAGAGATCAATGAACATACTTCTAATTCAGATGTGGAGGGGATAGAGCATATAATGAAGTACCTTCAAGAGCTACTCAATGGTAAGAAGGTGCTCCTTGTTCTGGATGACCTGTGGGAGGAGGATTCCATTCAGTTGCAGCTCTTAAAGTCCATGATAAATTTCTTGGGCGACAAGGTGGACGTGATAGTGACCACATGCAATCAAGCCATTGCTTGGAAGATTTGTACCGCTAGGCCGTACATGCTAAATCCCTTGGGTCATGACACATGCTGGGAACTAATCAAGAAATCAATCCGTTTGGAAGAACAAAATGAAGAATTGGAGAAGATAGGATTAGAAATCGCAAGCAAGTGCTGGGGTCTGCCATCAGCTGCTCAAGCAATCGCAGGCATGCTGGATTCTCGAGATCCTACAAGATGGGAAGAGGTCATGACAACAGATATGTGGGATATTTCTGCCCGTGCTTATTTACCATCTCGCATAATGCTTTCAACTTTCAATTTGAGCTACATGAGTATGCCACCAGATTTGAGGCTATGCGTTGATTATTGTTGTAATATCTTCCCAAACGACCACAATATAGGCAAAGATGACCTGACTCATCAATGGATCGCTCTCCATCTCACTGAGACATTTGAAAGATTGTCTGCCACACAGGTTGCTGAGGATTATATTAGGAGGCTTTTGGACATGTCATTCCTTCAAACTGCAAAATCAGAGCCTGTGAGTAATTGTCTGCCACCTTAGTTCTTACAAAATTTGCCATACTTTGGAGGCCCAAAGTTGAAGTAATATTTGATTGTCTTGCTCTCACTAGATAGATACCAATTTCTCACATGTCGATATACTTAAGTTGCAACATCATTTTTGTGCAACTCAAGTTCAGCTGGCATACTTATACTTTCTGAAGATGTACATTTCCTGATGCATCTTGTAATTATGCGTGCATGCCTTAAATTTGTTGCAGGCCAGAGTGGCGGAGGATAAAGGTGCTATTTTGTTCACTATGCACAATCTGGCGCACATACTGACACATGAACTAAGACAATCTAAGCGCTACAGTCTAAAAACCAATCATTGCGGCAAGCTTGATAATGATGACTATGCAAGGGCGCTGCGCTGTGTCGGCTGTAGCAGAATGGAGTTAAATAATGACACATTTTCATCTAAGAGTTGCCTACGTGTGCTAGAACTAAAGGAGAGTGACATGCAGAAGCTTCCAGACTCCATCTGTAAATTAAGGCACCTACGGTATCTTAAAATATCACAATTCTCTGGACTGGTAACTCTGCCTGAGTCAGTTGGGCATCTTATAAACCTGTTACATGTCAACTTATCAGGCTGCTCTGGACTAATAAATCTACCGGAATCATTTGGAAAGCTAATCCATTTAGTGCATGTCAACTTGTCAGGCTGCTCTGGGCTAGTAAGCCTACCAGAATCATTTGGGGAGCTTGTCAATCTAGTGTACTTTGACTTGTCAGATTGCACTGGGATTGCAACTCTTCCCGAATCATTTGGGGATCTCGTGAACTTGTCGCATATTGATCTATCACGTTGCCATCGACTGTCAGAGACTCTGGAAGTGTTGAGAAGGTTCGTCAAACTGGTATACCTGGATTTATCATTCTGGTCTTGCTTTCAAGGGATCGAGAAATGTCTGGGTCGTCTCACCAATCTGGAGCACTTGAACCTGTCAAACCCTTGCTGTTATCTTTCCCAACAACACTCTCATCTCCAAGACATAAAAAATGTCATGGGCAAGCTCACCAAACTCCGGTATTTGAACTTGTCAATGTGCCTGAATCACATCTTTTACTACCACAAGTCAAAAGAGGACAGCCTCCAATACATTGGAGACTGTCTTGGAGGTCTTTCCAGCCTAGAGCATTTGGACCTATCTCATAACACATTTCTTGTTGATCTACCTCAAATTCTAGGTGACCTCAACAGGCTGCACACACTGAACCTCTCAGGCTGCATCAGACTCAAGAACGTAGGTGAAATGAAGTCTCTCAAGCTTATAGCCCTGAGGAACTGCCGGGGTCTGGAAAGTTGCAAATTTGTGGTCCGCGACATTGATGATGATGCATATAGCAGCAGCAACATTGTTCAGCTAGAGGATGTAAATTGCCAAGAGCTCCAGATAAGCTGCCTTGAGAAGGTCAAATCTAAGGAGGAAGCACAAAGAATCAGATTGGTTGAGAAACATAAGCTTGAAAAGTTGAAGCTTTCTTGGACTTTGGTGGACTGTCGCAGGTCAGTGGAGGACAGTGCATTGTTAAGGGAATTAACACCACCACGTAATCTGCAGTGGCTTGAGGTAAATGGTTACAACGGCACATGTCTGCCAGAGTATTTGGGTGAACTCACCTCTCTGCAGGAACTCAAGATCATCTGCTGCAAACAACTGATATATTTGCCGGATAGCATACAGAAACTCACCAACCTCAAGAATCTGTGTATTTTTAACTGCCCGGAACTGGAGAAGTGGTGTCAAGTGAAGGACAACAAGAAAATGCTGGCGCTCATCCCCAACAAAAATTATGAGTATGCACCATCGTATTGCTCGCTATTTTACTATCCTCTTATATTTACATTCCTTCAATTGTTGGTTCACGTATTGCCGCTGAGAGTTTCTTATGTGGCAAAAATGGAGTAGCCGTCGCTGGTATCACTTGGAACTAATCGTAGAGCGCAATCAAAGTGTTAACCTTGCTCATTTATTTGCAGAGAACATGGAAGTACTAGCAGGCCAGAGATCGAGGATGACTGCAGATTGAACAATGACCTGGAGGCGGAGTAGGAAGAGCCGGCCTGGAACGGTTTGCATTCTTGTGATGAACCTATTCTGTAGCAGAATGTCATTTGATAATCAGCAGCTAGACAGCTACTCTCGCAACATACGTCTGTCTGCGGACACTCTCAGGCAGCAGGACGTGATGAATTTGGGACAGCCTATTTTCTCCGTCATGTAAATTTTATTTAATCCTTGAATCTGAACTCGTATGTGTGCTTGCATGCCTGCTCTGTCAAATACTTAATCTTGCTTGCGACATCTGTCGTGCAGTGTAATTTCCTACTAGGCATGTACTATTTAAATTTCGTTTGGTGGTATTTCAGTTCAGATCATACAGGTTCAGTTTAGTAGATCATACAGGTTCAGGTTATATAACCTGGCTCAACAATGAATGTTAGCACAAATTTTCCTCCTACGCAGTCTACGAACTGATACAACCTTCGTCGAATAAATATCCCCACGCTCTACATTTCGTCAACTACCAAATTTTTTAAACATTGATTGAAAATCAGTTGCCGCGGGATACCTGACAGGAAATAGCAAATGCAGCATACCACCATGGAGGCCTCTTGCGGTACGTGGGCGAGGAAGAGCAGGGCGGGTGACCACACGTACGGCGACAGCGACCAGCCCGTACACGGGAGGGTCCGGGGAGAAGGAGAGCACGTACGGAGACCTTGGCGTGGTGGATGAGCACGGCGGCGGCGACGGGAAATACTCTGGCCACGACGGGGAAGAAGCTAGCCCATTTGTACAATGAAGGGTTGGGCGGGCCTGTATTGCTACTGGGCTCACAGGGCCCATCAGACACCCCAATATCCAAATCCATGTCCCTGCCACGTTGGGTCCTGTATGAGTTTTTTTTTAATCAATACCATATACATTTATCGTAGCAAATAGTATGTGGTAAAGATACATGAGCTGTCTTCAGCAATTACAAAATAAAGTCTAAAAAAATTATTCAATTATCGAGGTCTTCATACTTTTCTTCTTTCATAACACAATCTTATGAATTTTTGAAGACAGCCGCATAAAAAAAACATAGTCAAACCATAGACCTATAAATATCAACGAGGGTTCTCCTAATTTGAGCTGCAGTGCCAAGGCTACGTGCACACACGTAGTTATTAGAGTAATTATCCAACATCGGCAAGAGTATCAACACCAGTATTTTAGGGAAGATGAATCGAACAGCCTCGTCGATGTTACTGAGAGTCGAGAGTACGAATCACCATTGTCGAGAACATGGCAGCTGGGAAAGATATTGCAAGAACAAACCTCCTCGCGATAACCAACAAAAACCATCCAAGATCGATCCGACGAAATAAAGTTTGTTGGAATTTGGTGAGTTTTGGGCTGTTGGCCCATTAGACAATTCTGAAATTCTCTTTGGCCTACTTGTGCATGGCAGCATATGGCTGTGCTAGTGGTGCTAAAGTTTAGTCCCACAATGCTAGTTGAAAGGGAGTTGGACCACCTTATATAGTAGAGTGTTACACCACTCACTAAGGTGTGACCAGAAGAGTAGCCCTCGCGCACTCCTCCTCCGACGCCACCCGCCTCGCCTCGCCTCGTCACGACGCGCGCGCCGTGGGTTGCACTATATAAGCGTCCGGGCTAAACCTAATCGGCACCGTATCAATCCACAACACGCACCTACCTCCAGAACCTTGTGCCGCCGCTTTCATCTTCTCCATCCCGTCTTGCGGCGTGCACCGCAGATCGGGACAGTAGGCCTCCGGAACCCCGCCTCTCGTGAACCTATACGGGTGAGGGGCGATCAGGTTTTTGAGGAACGCTCAAGCACGACTACTGGCAACCACGATGTCGTCTGACGACGAGTTCCTGAACGACGACTTCTTCCCGGACGTCAGCGACCTCTTCGGCAACCTCAACATGGGCGACAGCTCTGCTGCTGCAACCGCTGCGGCTACTGCCACAACTGCATCGTATGTGATCTCAATCTCTTTCTTTCAGATTATGCTAGAGTTTCTAGTTCTAGCGTTTGGCGTAGATGTGATAGGTTTGTCTTGTATAGATGTAATCTGTTCATCTACTTTGTTGATCTGCATGATTGGTTTTAGTACTGTTTGTATAATCATGCTTTATCAGTTTATTATTCCAATTAAATTATATGGATTATTGCTTATATTTTCAACAATCCAAAAACCTGATTATAGGCAACTGAATTCCATTGGTGTAGCCGCGGCTACTAGACCGCCTCCTTTTGATGGCATGCACTGTAAGAGATGGCGCAAGAGAGCAGTTCTCTGGTTTGAAAACCTAAACTGCTATAGCGCCACTCTTGGCAAGCCTGAAGAAGATCTTTCTGCTGAGCAGGAAGCGAACTTTAAGAAAGCTGATACCATGTTTATGGCGGCTTTGTTCAGTGTTCTTAGGGACAACATTGTTGACCCTTATATGTTATTTGATAATGGCAAGGACGCATGGGAAGCGCTCGAGGCCAAGTTTGGGGTCTCGGACGCTGGCACTGAGTTGTATGTCATGGAGCAATTCTATGACTACAGGATGGTTGATGAGCGCTCCGTCGTTGAGCAAGCTCATGAGATACAATCACTTGCCAAAGAACTTGAGCAGTTCAAATGTTCCTTACTGGACAAATTTATGGCTGGTGGCATTATTGCCAAGCTTCCTCCTTCGTGGAGGAACTTTGCTACTTCTCTAAAACATAAGAGACAAGAGTTTTCAGTTACGAATCTCATTGGGTCTCTTCATGTGGAAGAGAAGGCGAGAGCAAAGGACAAAATTGGTTGAGGACTTGAGGGAATTTCTACTGCCAATTTAGTGCAGAGGAAAAACTTCCAATCCCACAAGTTTAAGAATAAGAACAAAACTGAAGGAAAGGGGAAGTTTGATGGTAAGAACAAGGCCACGCACTCAACCAACTTTAAGAAGAAAAATGATAAGAGGAAAGGCTCTTGCCACGTCTGTAGTGATCCTGGTCATTGGGCTCCTAGCTGTCCTAATCGCTTTGACAAGCGTCAACATGGGAACAGCGGCAATGTCGCTAATGTTGTTATTAGCGATACTGAGATGAAGGATGCTGGGTACGGTATTTTACCTACTATTCTTTCAGTATGTCATTCTCCTGATTGGTGGATAGACAAGGTGCTAATACACATGTATGTTCTGATATTTCCATGTTTTCCTCTTATTAGGTCTCAAGGACCTCTTCCGTGCTAATGGGAAACGGCCCACGTACTTCTGTTCATGGTGTTGGTACGGTAGATCTGAAGTTTACTTCAGGGAAGACCGTACAGCTGAAGAACGTGCATCACGTTCCTTCCATCAATAAGAATCTCGTCAGCGGATCGCTTTTATGTCGAGATGGCTTTAAGTTGGTTTTTGAGTCCAATAAAGTTGTAATTTCTAAATATGTACAATTTGTTGGAAAGGGTTATGAGTGCGGAGTTCTGTTCCGCTTGTCTTTGTCAGACTCATGTACTAAAGTTATTAATCATGTGTGCAATGATAATGAGTCCAATGTTTGGCATTCACGACTCTGTCATATTAACTTTGGTTGCATGACGTGGCTAGCTAATATGAGTTTAATTCTGAAATTTACCACTGTCAAAGGTTCTAAGTGCCAAGTTTGTGTGCAAGCAAAGCAACCCCGCAAGTCTCATACGGCTGCGGAACCGAGAAACTTAGCACCGCTAGAACTTATACATTCAGATATTTGTGAGATGAATGGTGTGTTGACAAAAGGTGGAAAAAGATACTTTATGACGTTAATTGATGACTCCACTAGATACTGCTATGTTTATCTCCTGAAATCTAAAGATGAAGCTTTGAACTACTTCAAAATCTATAAAGTTGAGGCAGAAAACCAACTTGATCTTAAAATCAAGCGGCTAAGGTCAGATCATGGTGGAGAGTACTTTTCAAACGAATTTGATTTATTCTGTATGGAACACGGTATTATACATGAGAGGACACCTCCCTACTCACCTCAGTCAAATGGGGTGGACGAAATAAAGAACCGCACTCTAACTGATTCGGTTAACGCTATGTTAGATACATCGGGTCTTTCCAAGGAATGGTGGGAGGAGGCGCTAATGACTGCGTTTCATGTCCTAAACCGTGTTCCTGTAAAGGATAAAACGATGACTCTATTTGAGGAATGGGAAACTAAAAGGCTTAAACTCTCTTACTTACGAACTTGGGGTTGTTTGGTGAAAGTCAATATTCCAATACCTAAGAAGCAAAAGCTTGGACCAAAAACCGTTGATTGTGTTTTTCTGGGATTTGCTTTTCATAGCATTGGCTATAGATTTTTGATAGTAAAATCTGAGGTATCCAACATGCATGTTGGTACAATTATGGAGTCGAATGATGCGACTTTCTTTGAGGATATCTTTCCTATGAAAAGTATGTCCAGCTCATCAAATCAGGAGATGACTAGTTCATCTAGTCAGGAATTTTCTATAATTCCTAAACCCACTATGCCGATAGAACACTCTGATGATCCTGTGGAGGATGACAATGAAGCTCCCAAAAGGAGCAAGAGATAAAGGACTGAAAAGTCATTTGGTGATGATTTCATTGTGTACCTTGTGGATGATACTCCCACTTCTATTTCAGAAGCTTATGCATCTCAAGATGCTGACTACTGGAAGGAAGCTGTCCGAAGCGAGATGGACTCTATCTTAGCTAATGGTACTTGGGAAATCACTGATCGTCCTTATGGGTGTAAACATGTAGGATGTAAATGGGTGTTCTGTTGGAGATATGCCCTAGAGGCAATAATAAATGTAGTTATTATTATATCTTTGTGTTTATTATAAATGTTTACATTCATGCTATAACAGTATTCACCAGAAACATTAATACTTGTGTGATTTGTAAACTAAATTAGAGTCCCTAGTAAAGCCTCTTTATAATACTAGCTTGTTGATTAATAGATGATCATGGTTTCTTGATCATGAACATTTGAGATGTTGTTAATAACAAGGTCATGTCATTAGGAGAATGATATGATGGACATACTCCTATATATAAGCGTAGCATAAAGATCAAGTCATTTTAATAGTTCAATTGCAATAAGCTTTCTGATACATAGTAACCTAATTCCTTTGACCATGAGATCATGCTTAT
Organism: Avena sativa; assembly: GCA_916181665.1. Classification (NCBI taxonomy): domain Eukaryota; kingdom Viridiplantae; phylum Streptophyta; class Magnoliopsida; order Poales; family Poaceae; genus Avena; species Avena sativa. The sequence continues at coordinate 6,351,652 of OV702289.1, forward strand.
CACCATCACTGGAAGGATGCTTTGATGACATCAAACACCACACCGTAACTGGGTGGCTATAAAGGTGGCATTGAGTGTTCGGAAAGTATGGGTTGAGACACATGGATCAAGAGTGGAATTTGTCCATCCATATGATAGATAGATATACTCTGGGCCCTCTCAGTGGAATGTCATCCAATTAGCTTTCAAGCATGTGACTGGCTCACAAGGGATCATATACCACGGGAACGAGAAAAGAGTACTTATCGGTAACAAGGTTGAACTAGGTATGCAGAGATACCGACGATCAAAACCTCGGATAAGTAAACTATCGTGAGACAAAGGGAAATTGGTATTATATGTAAGTGGTTCATTCGATCGCAAAGTAATCGTAGAAATATGTGGGAGCCATATGAATTTCCAGATTCCTCTATTGGTTATTGATCAGAGAAGTGTCTCGATCATGTCCGCATAATTCACGAACCGTAGGGAGACACACTTAAGGATTCGATGTTGTTGAGTAGTTATGGAATGATGAGTAAGAGAACGAATGTTGTTCGGAGTCTCGGATGGGATCCGGGATATCACGAGGATATCCGGAATGGTCCGGAGAATAAGATTCATATAAGGAAAGTCATGTTTCGGAGTTGGGGAATGATTCCGGTGTTTTCATCGGGAATGTTCTAGAAGGTTCCGGAAGGTCCGACATGTTGGAGATATGCCCTAGAGGCAATAATAAATATAGTTATCATTATATCTTTGTGTTTATGATAAATGTTTACATTCATGCTATAATAGTATTAACAAGGAAACATTATTACTTGTGTGATTTGTAAACTTAATTTGAAGTCCCTAGTAAAGCCTCTATATAATACTAGCTTGTTGGTTAATAGATGATTGTGGTTTCCCTATCATGAACATTGAGATGTTATTAACAACAAGATCATATCGTTAGGAGAATGATATGGTGGACATACTCCTATAGATAAGCGTAGCATAAAGATCAAGTCACTTTAATAGTTCAATTGCTATATGCTTTCTGATTCATAGTAACCTAATTCCTTCGACCATGAGATCATGCATATCACCTTTACCGGATGGATGCTTTGATGACATCAAACACCGCACCGTAACTGGGTGGCTATAAAGGTAGCATTGAGTGTTCGGAAAGTATTGGTTGAAACACATGGATCAAGACTGGGATTTGTCCATCCATATGACAGATAGATATACTCTGGGCCCTCTCGGTGAAATGTCATCCAATTAGCTTGCAAGCATGTGACTGGCTCACAAGGGATCACATATCACGGGAACGAGAAAAGAGTACTTATCAGTAACGAGGTTGAACTAGGTATGCAGAGATACCGACGATCATAACCTCGGATAAGTAAACTATCGTGAGACAAAGGGAAATTGGTATCGTATGTAAGTGGTTCATTCGATCGCAAAGTAATCGTAGAAATATGTGGGAGCCATATGAATTTCCAGATTCCTCTATTGGTTATTGTTCGGAGAAGTGTCTCGATCATGTCCGCATAATTCACGAACCGTAGGGAGACACACTTAAGGATTCGACGTTGTTTGAGTAGTTATGGAATGATGAGAAAGAGACCGAATGTTGTTCGGAGTCTCGGATGGGATCCGGGATATCACGAGGAGATCCGGAATGGTCCGGAGAATAAGATTCATATAAGGAAAGTCCCGTTTCGGAATTGGAGAATGGTTCTGGTGTTTTCATCGGGAATGTTCTAGAAGGTTCCGGAATGTCCGGCACTCTGGAGGGGACGGGTACATGAATGTGTTATATCAAGTTGGTATGATTGCATCATGTACTAAGTGTCATCGCTGAACAAAATAAAGGATTAAATCAAATCCTAGTTTGAAAAGTCAAACGGCTAGTTTGAAAGTCAAACGGCTAATTTTGGAAAGAGGAAAGGAGGAGGAAACCGAGTTGGGGAGGAGTCCCTCCTCCCCACCGCCGGCGCACCACCCAAGCCGAGTTGGGGAGGGACTCCTCTCCCTCCCCTTGGCCGGCCGGCCCCTCCACCTATATAAGGAGGGGCAGGGCTCCCTCCTAGAGACACACAAGATCCTCTCCTCAAAACCCTAGTACCAAGCTGCCGTCGCCGCCTCATAGCCACCGCCGGCCCTAGGGCACTCGCTGCCGCCGCCTAGGTGAGACCCTAGCCAACGGCCTAGCCCCCTCCTCGGCGTGTCTAAACCCTAGATTGTCGAGGGACTCTCTCATACTCCACCATACTCGCTCCGGCTTAAGGCGAAGCCCTGCGAGATCTCCCCTCTACTTCCGGTACCACGTCGTTGTGCTGCCGGAATCGCGAGGAGAGTGCTACAACCTCCACGGCCTGCTGGAACAAGGGAGAGGAAGGTCTTTGTCGAGTACCGAACGTGTGACCGACTGCGGGAGAGCTGCCGGAACGCAGCGCCGGAAGGATCGTCTACACGATCTTGAGATCGGGAAGAGTACGACTACATCACCCACGAGAATCCGCTCTCGTTAAACACTTTGGAATCTTCGAGGGTGAGTTACTATATTGACTCGTTGCTACAATCTAGTAGATAGATCTTGGCTTGTTTGTTTGTATGCGTTAGAATTTTTTGTTTTCCATGCTACGAATCCCTACAGTGGTATCAGAGCCGTGTCTATATGTAGATCTGTTGCACGAGTAGAACACAATGGTCATTGTGGGCGTTGATGCTTTTATTGTCGATTGCTTCTTGTGTACTTTGCATCTTGCTGTATGTTGGGATGAAGCGGCCCGGGCTAACCTTACATGACATCGTTCATGAGACTTGCTCCACGCTTGACATGCAACTTGTATTGCATAAGTGGCTTTGCGGGTGCCTGTTTCTCCTAGCATAGTTAAGATCCAATTTACAACGGGTGATTAACAATACTAGTATCAATGTTGTGGTTCATGTTCGTAAGTTAGAACGACACTTGTTGAAAGCCCCAAACCACGTAAAATATGCAAAGAAAGTAGAGGCGTCTAACTTTGTTTTGCAAGGGTGTGCTGTGATGTGATATGGCCATGATTGTGATAATATTTGATGTATGCAATGTTCCTTATTGTAAGTTGGTAACCGGCAGGAGCCATATGGTTGTCTTTAATTTATGTTAAGACCCGCGTGTCTATTCAAAGTAGTTGTAATAGTTGAAGCCGGTGGACGACAACCATGGAGAAGTGTCATTGACCTGGATGCAATGCCGGTGATGATGGAGATCATGTTCGTGCTAGAAGATGGAGGTCGGAAGCACAAAGAAGAAAGGCCATATCATATCACATATTATGAATTGCATGTGATGTTAATCCTTTATGCATCTTGTATTGCTTAGTAGACGACGGTAGCATTATAAGATGATCCCTCATGCACATGAATTTCAAGTCATAAAGTGTTCACTCTTAGTTAGCACCGTTGCTAAAGCTTGTTGTTTCGAAGCACCACGTGATGATCGGGTGTGTTAGATTCCGCAAGTGCATACAACGTGAGCAAGCCAGATTTGCTCATGCGGAAACTAAGGTTTGATCTTGACGAGCCTAGCATGTACAGACATGGTCTCGGAACACGGATCACCGAAAGGTAAAGCATGAATCATATAGTAGATATGATGAACATGTCGATTGTTCGCCATTGAAACTATATCAACTCTCGTGATGATCGGTGTTGATGTGGTGGATTTGGTTCGTGTGATCACTAAAACAATGTGAGGGATATTGTTTTGAGTGGGAGTTCACCTAGATTAATTTTATTATTAATTTGAACTCAATTTGTCATAAACCTAGTCTAAACTATTGCAAATATGTCGTAGATCAATGGCAGCCCCTACCATCAATTTTAATGCGTTCCTAGAGAAAGAAAAGTTGAAAAACAATGGAAGCAACTTCGCGGATTGGTTCCGCAATTTGAGGATTGTCCTCACAGCTGGTAATTTGACCTATGTGTCGGATGCACCGCTGGGTGACCCACCTGCAGTTGATGCTGCCGATGAAGTAAAGAATGTTTACCTCACTCGGAAGACTCAGTACTCCATAGTTCAGTGTGCTATCTTGTATGGTTTAGAATCGGAGCTTCAGAAAAGGTTTGAGAATTTAGACCCATATGATATTGTCGAGGATCTCAAATTGATCTTTGAGACTCATGCGGCAATTGAAAGCTATGAGGCTTCTGAAAAGTTCTTTAACTGCAAGATGGAAGAGGGCAGCTCCGTCAGTGAGCATGTGCTTAAGATGTCTGGGCACGCAAACAAACTTCAAAGCTTGGGTATTGTGATTCCTAATGCTTTGGGGATTTACCGCGTCCTCCAATCACTACCACCAAGTTACAAGAACTTTGTGATGAACTACAACATGCAAACCATGAACAAGACGTTGCCAGAACTCTTTGCCATGTTGAAATCTGCAGAAGTGGAGATCAAGAAAGAGCACCAAGTGTTGTTGGTCAATAAGACCACCAAATTCAAGAAAGGCAAGTCTAAGCAGAAGGGACACTTCAAGAAGGGTGGTAAGAAAGTTACCACACCGACGAAGAAGACCAAGGCTGGACCTAAGCCTGATACTGAGTGCTTTTACTGCAAGGGAGAAGGTCACTGGAAGCGGAATTGCCCAAAGTACTTGGCGGATTTGAAGAACGGCAACATCAAGAAGAAAGGTATATCTGATATACATTTTATTGATGTGTATCTCACTAGTACTCGTAGTAGTGCCTGGGTATTTGATACTGGTTCGGTTGCTCATATTTGTAACTCAAAACAGGTGCTGCAGAATAAACGGAAGCTAGCAAAGAACGAGGTGATGATGCGCGTGGGAAACGGATCAAAGGTTGATGTGATCGCGGTCGGCACGCTACCCCTTCATCTACCATCGGGATTAGTTTTATACTTAAATAATTGTTATTTGGTGCCTGCGTTAAGCATGAACATTATATCGGGGTCTTGTTTATTGCGAGACGGTTACTTGTTTAAGTCCGAGAATAATGGTTGTTCGATTTATATGAGTAATATGTTTTATGCACATGCACCTTTGATAGATGGTCTATTCTTGTTGAATCTCGATAGTGGAAATACACATATTAATAACATTGAGGCTAAACGTTTGAAATCGAGCGATAACTCGACCTATATGTGGCACTGTCGTCTTGGTCACATTGGAGTGAAGCGTATGAAGAAACTCCATTCCGATGGACTTCTTGAATCACTTGATTTTGAATCACTTGAAAGATGCGAAGCATGTCTGATGGGTAAAATGACTAAGACTCCATTCTCTGGTATGATGGAGCGAGCTACGGACTTGTTGGAAATCATACATACCGATGTGTGTGGTCCAATGAGTGTAGCATCGCGCGGTGGTTATCGTTATGTTCTTACCTTCACGGATGACTTGAGTAGATATGGGTATATCTATTTCATGAAACATAAGTCCGAAACTTTCGAGAAGTTTAAGGAATTTCAAAGTGAGGTAGAGAATCAACATAACAAGAAGATTAAATTTCTACGTTCTGATCGTGGAGGTGAATATCTAAGTTACGAGTTTGGCGAGCATTTGAAGAAATGTGGAATACTTTCACAATTGACTGTAGGGGTTCGTAGCATGGAAAACAAAAAATTTCTACCGCATGAACACACAATCAAGATCTAATCTATGATCAAGCCAAGATCTATCTACTAGATTGCAGCAACGAGTCGATAGAGGAACTCACCCTCGAAGATTCCAAAGAGGTTAACGAGAGCAGATTCTCGTGGGTGATGTAGTTGTACACTTGCCGATCTCAAGATCGCGTAGACGATCCTTCCGGCGCTGCGTTCCGGCAGCGCTTCCGCAGTCGGTCACACGTTCGGTACTCGATGAAGACCTTCCTCTCCCTTGTTCCAGCAGACATCGGAGGTTGTAGCACTCTCCTCGCGATTCCGGCAGCACGACGGCGTGGTACCGGAAGTAGAGGGGAGATCTCGCAGGGCTTCGCCTTAAGCCGGAGCGAGTATGGTGGACTATGAGAGAGGCCTTGGCAATCTAGGGTTTAGAGGCACCAAGGGGTTTAGAGCAACCAGCAGCTAGGAATTAGCTAGACGGCGGTTTAGAAGAGATTTAGAGCAGCCGCATCTAGAAGGGGGGCGGCGGCTGGTCTAGTGTTTAGAGGGGCGCCGGCTATGGGGCAAAGTGTAGGGAGAGGGGGCGCCCCTCCCTTTCTTTTATAGGTGGGAGGGGCGGCTAGGGCTAGCCGAGTCCTCCCCCAACTCCCTTGCTGGCCGGCGGTTTGGAGGAGAGAAGGGAAACCTTCTCTTCCCAGGTTTCCTTCTCTCCCTCCACTTCACAAAATAGTCGTTTGACTTTTCAAATTGGCGTTTGACTTTTTCAAACTAGGATTTGATTAAACCCTTTATTTTGTTCAGCGATGACACCTAGTACATGATGCAATCATTCCAACTTGTTATGACACATTCATGTACCCTTCCCCTCCGGAGTGCCGGACATTCCGGAACATTCTAGAACATTCCCGATGAAAACACCGGAATCATTCCCCAACTCCAAAACAGGACTTTCCTTATATGAATCTTATTCTCCGGATCATTCCGGATCTCCTCGTGATATCCCGAATCCCATTCGAGACTCCGAACAACATTCGGTCTCTTACTCATCATTCCATAACTACTCAACAACATCGAATCCTTAAGTGTGTCTCCCTACGGTTCGTGAATTATGCGGACATGATCGAGACACTTCTCCGATCAATAACCAATAGAGGAATCTGGAAATTCATATGGCTCCCACATATTTCTACGATTACTTTGCGATCGAATGAACCACTTACATACGATACCAATTTCCCTTTGTCTCACGATATTTTACTTATCCGAGGTTATGATCGTCGGTATCTCTGCATACCTAGTTCAACCTCGTTACTGATAAGTACTCTTTTCTCGTTCCCGTGGTATGTGATCCCTTGTGAGCCAGTCACATGCTTGCAAGCTAATTGGATGACATTCCACCGAGAGGGCCCAGAGTATATCTATCCGTCATATGGATGGACAAATCGCACTCTTGATCCATGTGTCTCAACCAATACTTTCCGAACACTCAATGCCACCTTTATAGCCACCCTGTTACGGTGTGGTGTTTGATGTCATCAAAGCATCCTTCCGGTAAAGGTGATATGCATGATCTCATGGTCGAAGGAATTAGGTTACTATGTATCAGAAAGCTTATAGCAAATGAACTATATTAAATGACTTGATCTTTATGCTACGCTTAACTATAGGAGTATGTCCATCACATCATTCTCCTAATGATATGACCCTGTTGTTAATAACATCTCTATGTTCATGATCAGGAAACCATGATCATATATTAACCAACAAGCTAGTTTAACAAGAGGCTTTACTAGGGACTCTTTTATGTTTACAAATCACACAAGTATTAATGTTTCCGGTTAATACAATTATAGCATGGTATGTAAACATTTATCATAAGTATGAAGATATGATAATAACCACTTTATTATTGCCTCTCAGGCATATCTCCAACAGTCTCCCACTTGCACTAGAGTCAATAATCTAGTTTCAAACCTTTGTGTATTCAACACCTATGGCTTTACGGTGTTGTATGTACACGATTGCTAGTGGTCAACTGATCTCCGGATCTGACACTTCTAGGTCCGTGTGTAATTGCATGTCTTTGCGTCTCTACGCATCACTCATTTTTTAATGAGATGGCTTTGTATAAATTTGGTACTTCGGTGAGACCTTTAGTTCTTTGGGGTTAAAACATGTTGATAATATTGTCGTACAATATATCTTCATAGTATTATCCCGCTGTGAACTACACCTAGTTTGACAACAAACTACTTGACACAAATGCCCTCTTTAGCTGCTATTATAGCAGTCATATACTTAGCCTTTTGTTGTAGTATCTGTCACAGTGTCTTAACTTTGGAACTCGTCCAAATCCATTATGGAACTTACTTTCCATTATATTGTGCCACCCTTAGTTTAGATTGAGATAAACTTAATTTGTACTCTGTGACAAAACTAGTATCAATGTAGTACTTTTACAATGAACTAACCATCTATTTGTCACTTCTACAAATAATATACTCTTAGTTCTTCCAAAAGATCATAAGAATATCCTTACTATTGTCCAATGATCATCTTATGAATCATTCTGGTATATGCTCATAACATTCAGAGCATAGGACATATCTGGATTTGTACATATCACAGTATGATTGATATAAATACTCTTTGTGATTTCATACATCAAGTATCAATCTATACTTGAATCTATGTTTCACTTTACCAAATGTCAATACACTTGAATATATCATCAACATCGAACTCTTTTGATCCTTTCTGTGTGACAAGAACCTTTCTTGTAGTTTCTATATTGAACTCATTCAATATCTCGTCTATGTACTTCTGGCACAACCATATTAGCGTCAATTGATGCCAAATATTTGGGTTTTTGCCTAAGTCTTTCATCGGGATGAAATTCTTAATATGTGTTAATAAAAGATACATTATTTCCAATCAACAATATGTCTTCCACATAATGTATTAGAAACATGTCTTAGCGCTCCCACTTAATTTCTTGCAAACGCAAGCATCTTCATCGTCTCTAATGAACTTTTAAACTCCTTTAACAGTTTCATCACAGTGAAGATTCCAACTCCGCAATGCTCACTTCAACTATTGAAGTTTACATATGCTTTTAGCATCCTTTGAATTAACAAAACCCTATGGACCGTGTTATGCACATGTCCTAGGTAACAATTCTATTAGAAGAACTTGATTTGTTTATTCAACTACCATATAACAAAATTATATGTAGTGGTTGCTACATTAATCCGTTTAGACTAAATATCACTATGAAAGATCAAATCTTGTCATAGTCAACCTTTGAACATTTTGTGAACTCTTTCCCAACATGTCGACTATTTCATAGATGTGAAAACATCCATGTCTATTTCTTTATAGATCCAAACACAACTGTAAGGTCTTACACCTTTCTCGAGGGTCCTTCAAGTTCAAAACTTGATTTCTCGTGTATGGAACTATCACGGATTTTATGGCTTCAAGCCATTTGACGGAGTCAGGGCTCATCATCGCTTCTTTGCATGTAGTCGGATCATTATTGTCAAATAATGATTTAACTCTCAAATCTTGGTATTCGATTGTTCATCCGACCTACTTGTTTCAATAGGAACTTAGATATCAATGACCACAACCTTTGAGGTACGTGAGCCATGAGCATTGTTGCTGCCTCCGGAACACTTTTCGGCGCTGCGCAACTTTGATCATATAGCTAAGGTTCTTTTAACCTTATCAAAGTTCTATTGTCCTCCCACTTAACTTTTCACGAAAAATTCCTTCTTAAAGAAACTTGACGTTCCAAGCAACAAACACTTTTGTCTCCGGTGTTTATGGAGGAATACTTAATTGTTTATACAAAGACAGGTTCATCCGACTTTGGTTGCACACATCTTTATTATGCATAGCATACCAATGTTTTAAGAAAGGACTACTTGGGTTTTATCCCAAACCATAACCTTATATGGTGTCATTTCAACGGATTATGATGAAGCTCTTTTCAGTGGAAAAACGGTATTCTCTAAAGCTTTTAATCTTTAAAATATGATGACAGTTTTATGATTTATACCTTTGATCTTACCATGTCAAACAAGGTTTAATTACATATCTCGAACGCTCCATACTCTTATGGTGTTTCGGGAAATGCAAATCCACGGAACGATTCCTTAAATCTTAAGGTATTATGCTAAACTTGTAACTCAAATATCTTCCTTTATGATCTTTATCATAAACTGTTTATATTGCTGTTACAATGATTTTGCACTTCATCTTGAAAGTCTTTGAACTTTTCAAATGTTTCATACTTCATCCTTATTAAGTAAATATTCATATATTCACTCAAATTTTTGGAGAAAGCATATGAAGTTGAAATCCATCGCTCTTGACTACATATAATGGATTTCATACATCAATATGTACAAGTTCCAATAAGCTAGTCATTCGTTCCCTTTTGGCCTATGAACGAAGTTTTAATTATCTCTAGGAAAGTTTCACAAGCGTCATGTGATCAAAAACCAAAAGACTCCAAAATTCCATCCACATGGAGTTTCTTCATGTTTTCTTTCCAATATAATTTAAACGGCGATGTCACTTCCTAAGTGATCTTTCAATCAATTTGTTTTTCGACATTTTTAGCACTAGTTTTATGGATGTGATTTCTCCAACGAGATTTGTGAATCATCCATCTTTTATGGATTACGGCAATTATTTAAACAACCCTTTTGTTCTCATAATACCTGATAAAACAAATCTTGAAGGCAAGCTTTGATGTTTAACGAGCAACATAATAACCCTTTATTTGTTCTCGATGAACATCATCACATATTCTTTTGCTAGTTACTTAGGCCATTGTAGTTCATGAATTGTGTTGTTTCGTATGACGATTCACACCAACAAATTCAGTATCAAATACTTAAGAACCACATTGTTTAATAAGCAAAGAATATAGCCATAACATGTATATCATCTATATACTTAAACTGAACAATTCTAGTCTTTTCTTTTCTGCCATATATTTATGAGATTCTCTTTCAGTATTTCCTTTTCTGTTTGAAAGAATCTATCAACATCAATAGTGGAGTCATACATATGACACATAGTCCAAAGGGTGTATAATTAAATACAAATGTCTTTGAACTTGCACTTTGAAGTAGATCACCATCATCAAATGTTTGGTGTGCTTTCAAACTCCATTCTTTAGTAATCTCTTGGTGTAGTAAACATTTTACCTACATCAAATATTCACACTTATCATGGAATTATCCATGATCAAGCTACTTTTAGCTTGTAACGGTGAATCGCGAGTATAATGTTGCTCTCCCAAAAACTTTTGGAGGTTTAGGACAACTAGTGTCTCCAACCTTTTGTAAATTCTCATAAAATACGAGAACATGACTTTTGCCATATTATACTCTATCATGTTGCAACCAAAACTTTGAATTAAGACAATCCTTTGAATATCATGTTTCCACACATCATGTTTCCAAACATGATAAGACAAAACTTATCATGTTTCCACACATCATGGTTTCTGAAACAACTCTTTCAGATCCTAGATAACCTTGATATTAAGACAATCCTTTGAATATCAAGAATCATGGAGACAAACACGATACTCATACACTAACACTTGGAATTGTCACTCTTGATTTAATACCAATTATTAAACTTCATGGAGTAACCGGAACTTACTGAAAGTTTGCAATAGGACTTTTAAACTTTAGATTAACACTTCAAAACAATACGATACCAGTCCGTAAAGTACCTAACCAGAATTCTATAGTTCTATCATCTCAATTATAACTAAGCGCAAGGTGGTAAACGGATGCCAATGACTACAACAACTATGCAAATTCACTTTGATTTAATTTATGATAAATTGAGTTCTAATTAATAATTAAATTAATCTAGGTGAACTCCCACTCAAAACAAAATCCCTCACATTGTTTTAGTGATCACACGAACCAAATCCACCATATCAAAACCGATCATCACGAGAGTTGATATAGTTTCAATGGCGAACAATCGACATGTTCATCATATCTACTATATGATTCATGCTTTACCTTTCGGTGATCCGTGTTCCTGAGACCATGTCTGTACATGCTAGGCTCGTCAAGATCAAACCTTAGCTTCCGCATAAGCAAATCTGGCTTGCTTACGTTGTATACACTTGCGGAATCTAACACACCCGATCATCATGTGGTGCTTCGAAACAACAAGCTTTAGCAACGGTGCATACTAAGGGTGAACACTTTAGAACTTGAAATTTATGTGCATGAGGGATCATCTTATAATGCTACCGTCGTCTACTAAGCAATACAAGATGCATAAAGGATTAACATCACATGCAATTCATAATATGTGATATGATATGGCCTTTCTTCTTTGTGCTTCCGATCTCCATCTTCAAGCACGAACATGATCTCCATCATCACCGGCATAGCATCAAGGTCAATGACGCTTCTTCATGGTTGTCGTCCACCAGCTTCAACTATTACAACTACTTTGAATAGACACGCGGGTCTTAACAGAAATTAAAGACAACCATATGGCTCCTGCCGGTTACCAACTTACAATAAGGAACATTGCATACATCATATATAATCACAATCATGGCCATATCACATCACTGCACACCCCTGCAAAACAAAGTTAGACGCCTCTACTTTCTTTGCATATTTTACGTGGTTTGGGGCTGTTAATAAGTGTCGTTCTAACTTACGAACATGAACCACAACATTGATACTAGTATTGTTAATCACCCGTTGTAAATTGGATCTTAACTATGCTAGGAGAAACAGGCACCTGCAAAGCCACTTATGCAATACAAGTTGCATGTCAAACGTGGAGCAAGTCTCATGAACGATGTCATGTAAGGTTAGCCCGGGCTGCTTCATCCCAACATACCACAAGATGCAAAGTACACAAGAAGCAATCGACAATAAAAGCATCAACGCCCACAATGACCATTGCGTTCTACTCGTGCAACAGATCTACATATAGACACGGCTCTGATACCACTGTAGGGGTTCGTAGCATGGAAAACAAAAAAATTCTACCGCATGAACACACAATCAAGATCTAATCTATGATCAAGACAAGATCTATCTACTAGATTGCAGCAACGAGTCGATAGAGGAACTCACCCACGAAGATTCCAAAGCGGTTAACGAGAGCAGATTCTCGTGGGTGATGTAGTTGTACACTTGCCGATCTCAAGATCGCGTAGACGATCCTTCCGGCGCTGCGTTCCGGCAGCGCTTCCGCAGTCGGTCACACGTTCGGTACTCGATGAAGACCTTCCTCTCCCTTGTTCCAGCAGGCAGTGGAGGTTGTAGCACTCTCCTCGCGATTCCGGCAGCACGACGGCGTGGTACCGGAAGTAGAGGGGAGATCTCGCAGGGCTTCGCCTTAAGCCGGAGCGAGTATGGTGGACTATGAGAGAGGCCTTGGCAATCTAGGGTTTAGAGGCACCAAGGGGTTTAGAGCAACCAGCAGCTAGGAATTAGCTAGACAGCGGTTTAGAAGAGATTTAGAGCAGCCGCATCTAGAAGGGGGGCAGCGGCTGGTCTAGGGTTTAGAGGGGCGCCGGCTATGGGGCAAAGTGTAGGGAGAGGGGGCGCCCCCTCCCTTTCTTTTATAGGTGGGAGGGGCGGCTAGGGCTAGACGAGTCCTCCCCCAACTCCCTTGCTGGCCGGCGGTTTGGAGGAGAGAAGGGAAACCTTCTCTTCCCAGGTTTCCTTCTCTCCCTCCACTTCACAAAATAGCCGTTTGACTTTTCAAATTGGCGTTTGACTTTTTCAAACTAGGATTTGATTAAACCCTTTATTTTGTTCAGCGATGACACCTAGTACATGATGCAATCATTCCAACTTGTTATGACACATTCATGTACCCTTCCCCTCCGGAGTGCCGGACATTCCGGAACATTCTAGAACATTCCCGATGAAAACACCGGAATCATTCCCCAACTCCAAAACAGGACTTTCCTTATATGAATCTTATTCTTCGGACCATTCCGGATCTCCTCGTGATATCCCGAATCCCATTCGAGACTCCGAACAACATTCGGTCTCTTACTCATCATTCCATAACTACTCAACAACATCGAATCCTTAAGTGTGTCTCCCTACGGTTCGTGAATTATGCGGACATGATCGAGACACTTCTCCGATCAATAACCAATAGAGGAATCTGGAAATTCATATGGCTCCCACATATTTCTACGATTACTTTGCGATCGAATGAACCACTTACATACGATACCAATTTCCCTTTGTCTCACGATATTTTACTTATCCGAGGTTATGATCGTCGGTATCTCTGCATACCTAGTTCAACCTCGTTACTGATAAGTACTCTTTTCTCGTTCCCGTGGTATGTGATCCCTTGTGAGCCAGTCACATGCTTGCAAGCTAATTGGATGACATTCCACCGAGAGGGCCCAGAGTATATCTATCCGTCATATGGATGGACAAATCCCACTCTTGATCCATGTGTCTCAACCAATACTTTCCGAACACTCAATGCCACCTTTATAGCCACCCTGTTACGGTGTGGTGTTTGATGTCATCAAAGCATCCTTCCGGTAAAGGTGATATGCATGATCTCATGGTCGAAGGAATTAGGTTACTATGTATCAGAAAGCTTATAGCAAATGAACTATATTAAATGACTTGATCTTTATGCTACGCTTAACTATAGGAGTATGTCCATCACATCATTATCCTAATGATATGACCCTGTTGTTAATAACATCTCTATGTTCATGATCAGGAAACCATGATCATATATTAACCAACAAGCTAGTTTAACAAGAGGCTTTACTAGGGACTCTTTTATGTTTACAAATCACACAAGTATTAATGTTTCCGGTTAATACAATTATAGCATGGTATGTAAACATTTATCATAAGTATGAAGATATGATAATAACCACTTTATTATTGCCTCTCGGGCATATCTCCAACATTGACACCGCCGGGAACACCACAGCGTAATGGTGTGTCCGAACGTCGTAATCGAACTCTCTTAGATATGGTTCGTTCTATGATGTCACTTATAGATTTACCGCTATCATTTTGGGGTTATGCATTAGAAACAGCCGCATTCACTTTAAATAGGGCACCATCTAAATCCGTTGAAACGACACCATATGAATTATGGTTTGGGAAGAAACCTAGATTGTCGTTCCTTAAAGTTTGGGGATGCGAAGCCTATGTAAAGAAGTTACAGCCGGACAAGCTTGAACCCAAAGCGGAAAAATGCGTCTTCATAGGATACCCGAAGGAAACTATTGGGTATACCTTCTATCATAGATCCGAAGGCAAAATCTTCGTTGCCAAGAATGGATCCTTTCTAGAGAAGGAATTTCTCTCGAAAGAAGTGACTGGAAGGAAAGTAGAACTCGACGAGGTTGTCGAACCTTCTCTCGAAATTGCAAGTAGCACAACACCGGAAGAAGTTCCTGTGGTGCCTGCACCAGTTAGAGAGGAAGCTAATGATGATGATCATGAAACTTCGGTTGAAGTTGCTACAGAGCCTCGTAGGTCAACGAGAACTCGTACCACTCCAGATTGGTATGATCCCGTTATGAGTGTCATGTTGGTGGACAACACCGATGACCCTGAGACATATGAGGAAGCAATGATGAGCCCAGATTCCAATAAATGGCAAGAAGCCATGAAATCCGAGATTGGATCCATGTACGAAAACCAAGTATGGACTTTGGTGGACTTACCGGATGGCCGGAAGGCTGTCGAGAACAAATGGATCTTCAAGAAGAAAACAGATGCTGATGGTAATGTTACTGTCTATAAAGCTCGACTTGTCGCAAAAGGGTTTCGACAAATTCAAGGAGTTGACTACGATGAGACTTTCTCACCAGTAGCGAAGCTAAAGTCTGTGAGGATTATGTTAGCAATCGCTGCATATTATGATTATGAGATATGGCAGATGGATGTCAAAACAGCATTCCTCAATGGAGACATTGATGAAGAGTTGTATATGATGCAACCCAAAGGTTTTGTCGATCCTAAAGATGCTAACAAGGTATGCAAACTTCAACGGTCCATCTATGGATTGAAGCAAGCATCCCGAAGTTGGAATCAACGTTTTGATAAGGTAATCAAAAGTTTTGGTTTTATACAAACTTATGGAGAAGCTTGTATTTACAAGAAAGTGAGTGGGAGCTCTGTAGCATTCTTCATACTATATGTAGATGACATATTGTTGATTGGGAATGATGTATACCTTCTTAATAGTGTCAAGGAATATTTGAATAATAGTTTTTCAATGAAGGATCTTGGCGAAGCAGCTTACATATTAGGCATAAAGATTTATAGAGATAGATCAAAACGCCAAATATCATTGTCACAAAGTACATATTTGGACAAAGTTCTAAAGAGGTTTGGAATGGAAGATAGCAAGAAAGGGTTCTTGCCATGTTGCCCAATACGACCTTGAGTAAAACTCAGAGTCCGACATCGGCAGAAGATAGAGAAAGGATGAGTAAGACTCCCTATGCCTCAGCCATAGGATCTCTAATGTATGCCATGCTATGTACTAGACCCGACATTGCATATGCTGTTAGTTTAACTAGCAGATATCAAAGTGATCCAGGAGTGGATCATTGGACAGCGGTCAAAAACATCCTTAAGTACTTGAGAAGAACTAAGGATATGGTTCTTTCTTATGGAGGTGATGAACAACTCGTTGTTAATGGTTACACCGATGCTAGTTGGAACACCGATTCGGATGATTCTAAATCACAATCTGGATACGTATTTATTTTGAATGGTGCAGCAGTTAGCTGGAGGAGTGCAAAGCAAAGCGTTGTGGCGAGATCTTCAACTGAATCGGAATACATGGTTGCTTCGGAGGCTTCACAAGAAGCGATATGGATGAAAGAGTTCATTACAGAGCTGGGTGTGGTTCCTAGTGCGCTGGACCCAATGTCTATCTACTGTGATAACATGGGTGCCATAGCCAATGCGCAAGAACCAAGGTCACACAAGAAGCTGAAGCACATCAAACATTTTCACGCTATTCGAGAACATATCCAAGATGGGGATATAAAGATTTGCAAAGTACACACAGATCTGAATGTGGCGGATCCGTTGACTAAACCTCTCCCGAGGGCAAAACATGACCAGCACCAAACTGCCATGGGTGTTCGGTATATTACCATGTAATCTAGATTAGATGACTCTAGTGCAAGTGGGAGACTGTTGGAGATATGCCCTAGAGGCAATAATAAATATAGTTATTATTATATCTTTGTGTTTATGATAAATGTTTACATTCATGCTATAATAGTATTAACAAGGAAACATTAATACTTGTGTGATTTGTAAACTTAATTTGAAGTCCCTAGTAAAGCCTCTATATAATACTAGCTTGTTGGTTAATAGATGATTGTGGTTTCCCTATCATGAACATTGAGATGTTATTAACAACAAGATCATATCATTAGGAGAATGATATGGTGGAAATACTCCTATAGATAAGCGTAGCATAAAGATCAAGTCATTTTAATAGTTCAATTGCTATATGCTTTCTGATTCATAGTAACCTAATTCCTTCGACCATGAGATCATGCATATCACCTTTACCGGATGGATGCTTTGATGACATCAAACACCACACCGTAACTGGGTGGCTATAAAGGTAGCATTGAGTGTTCGGAAATTATTGGTTGAAACACATGGATCAAGACTGGGATTTGTCCATCCATATGACGGATAGATATACTCTGGGCCCTCTCGGTGAAATGTCATCCAATTAGCTTGCAAGCATGTGACTGGCTCACAAGGGATCACATATCACGGGAACGAGAAAAGAGTACTTATCAGTAACGAGGTTGAACTAGGTATGCAGAGATACCGACGATCATAACCGCGGATAAGTAAACTATCGTGAGACAAAGGGAAATTGGTATCATATGTAAGTGGTTCATTCGATCGCAAAGTAATCATAGAAATATGTGGGAGCCATATGAATTTCCAGATTCCTCTATTGGTTATTGTTCGGAGAAGTGTATCGATCATGTCCGCATAATTCACGAACCGTAGGGAGACACACTTAAGGATTCGACGTTGTTTGAGTAGTTATGGAATGATGAGAAAGAGACCGAATCTTGTTCGGAGTCTCGGATGGGATCCGGGATATCACGAGGAGATCCGGAATGGTCCAGAGAATAAGATTCATATAAGGAAAGTCCCGTTTCGGAATTGGAGAATGGTTCCGGTGTTTTCATCGGGAATGTTCTAGAAGGTTCCGGAATGTCCGGCACTCCGGAGGGGACGGGTACATGAATGTGTTATATCAAGTTGGTATGATTGCATCATGTACTAAGTGTCATCGCTGAACAAAATAAAGGATTAAATCAAATCCTAGTTTGAAAAGTCAAACGGCTAATTTTGGAAAGAGGAAAGGAGGAGGAAACCGAGTTGGAGCGGAGTCCCTCCTCCCCACCGCCGGCGCACCACCCAAGCCGAGTTGGGGAGGGACTCCTCTCCCTCCCCTTGGTCGGCCGGCCCCTCCACCTATATAAGGAGGGGCAGGGCTCCCTCCTAGAGACACACAAGATCCTCTCCTCAAAACCCTAGTACCAAGCCGCCGCCGGCCCTAGGGCACTCGCCGCCGCCTAGGTGAAACCCTAGCCGCCGGCCTAGCCCCCTCCTCGGCGTGTCTAAACCCTAGATCGTCGAGGGACTCTCTCATACTCCACCATACTCGCTCCGGCTTAAGGCGAAGCCCTGCGAGATCTCCCCTCTACTTCCGGTACCACGCCGTTGTGCTGCCGGAATCGCGAGGAGAGTGCTACAACCTCTGCTGCCTGCTGGAACAAGGGAGAGGAAGGTATTCGTCGAGTACCGAACGTGTGACCGACTGCGGGAGCGCTGCCGGAACGCAGCGCCGGAAGGATCGTCTACACGATCTTGAGATCGGGAAGAGTACGACTACATCACCCACGAGAATCCGCTCTCGTTAAACACTTTGGAATCTTCGAGGGTGAGTTATTCTATCGACTCGTTGCTACAATCTAGTAGATTATGGCATCCCGCTAAAACCACTACTAGAAAATCGCGTTGTTTTTGTGCATTGCATCATCATGACCGCATGCTCATGTCATCATGCCACCTTGCATTTGAGCATCGTCATCATCATGCATTTGTTTGTCTGAAACTATTTTCGAAAAACATATTTTGTTTTCTAAATACTCCGCCTTTATTTCAAATCCAAAACCCGGGACTCCGGATTATTTTGTTTCGTCTACCAATGGATTTCAAAAGCCCAGTTTTAAATATTAGAATATCGGTTTTATTTTTAGGGGCAGCCGTTCCGGGCCGATTCGACCCAGTCGGCCACCCCAGTACAAAAACCAGCCTAACAAAAAATATTTTTCTACCCAATCCTATCCTACCCAGCCTCCCTCCACATCACCCCGTCCAATCCCCTCTCGCCACCTCATCTCTCCTCCCTCCATCCCCCAACCGCCATCTGCCACCTCATCCACCACACACCCCGCTGGCCACTCCCCAACCTCCCTCTCCCTTCCACCCGGGTCCCACCGGCCCCACTGACCCAGTCCACACACACACCCGACACACGCACGCCACCACCTGGCCAGCCCCACCTGCGCCCGACCCGCCCTGGCCCACCATCCCCGACCCGATCCCCACCTCCCCCGCTCGGCCCCGTCTCCCCCCCGCGCTCCTCTCTCTCTCCACCCCCGCTCTCTCCGTCGGCCTCCTCGCCGCTCCCCTCGCTGGCCCGCGTCTCCGCGCCAACCCGGTCCCCGTCGCCCTTCTCTGTTCCTCTCGCGCCGCCTCCGGCCGCGAAGCTCAGGCCGCCACCGGAGCCCCTCCCTTCCCCAGCTGCCGACCGCCGCCCCTTGATCTTCCGCGAAGCCGCCGCCACCGTCGATCGATGGGGATCCGCGAGCCGAGCCGCCGTGCCAGCCAAGCTTCCCGGCCCCGCCTTTCCGCCCCTAGCCGCCTCCTCGGACCACCGCCTCGCCCGCAGGCACGGCACCGCCGCGAGTTTCCTCCATCTGTCGCCCTCCTCCTCGAGCAGGCCCCGCGGCTCTGTGCCCGGGCCCGGCCCCACGCGTCGTCAGAGCCGATCTCCTCTGCCACCCTCGCTGCGCCCGACCTCGTCGTCCTCCCACGCGACCCCTCCACCGGCCTCTGCACCTCCACCTCTCGCCTGAGTCCCCCGCGAGCGACCCCGCGTCCTGTCCGCCCTCGTCGCCCTACGGTGCCGCCGGGCCGACCTCGCCCCGGGCTCGGTCCCCCTGCTGCACGTACCGACCTGGACGGCCTCAAGCCGCGCTGTACCGCGAGCACACGTACGTAATCTTTGTGTCTGCGGGGTCTACGGGTGTCGTGTACTCGTGGCCCGGACAAGAGTTCATGACGCCAAGATTCACCAAGATCATCTGTGGATGTCACCGCAAGATCTTCTCCAAGGCCATGTCGTGTGTCGTCAATTAGTAAACCCCAGATACACCGACAAGTGAAGTTGGAATGCCAAGATCGCCCACATGGAAATTGAAGGCCCCGCTCCCGGAGTCCAAAGACCGATACCGAACCCGGCGCCGCTCCAAGATCTCCTTCCCGGAGTTGCTGACCCGATGACGCCAAGAGCTACATCACGGATCCGCCGGGCGAGACCTCGAAGGCTGTCGACGCGTGAAGATGTACCCTCGGAATTCCGAGGAGGTCGGCAAGAACGCCTACACGGACGCCAAGACCCGGATCCGAAGACCGCTAAGATCGCCACGGAACGACAAGCTCTCCATCCCGGATACGTCAAGTACTTCATCGCGAACGCCAAATCTGACCCGGTACGCGGACCCGACAAGATCTTCGTGACGACAAGAGCAACACCGACCAGGGCGAAACCCGATGCGCCCCTGACACCGAACCAAGTCCTTCTTCCCGGATGCGACAAGATCGACCGCTTGGAATCCAAGTTCTCCATCTTGTACCCGAACCTCGCCGTCCCCGTCGAACCCTGAGACCGAACCCCGGAACCCCTCCGAACCCCCAAGACCTTCGACCCTAGATGTGCGAACCTTTTCCCGAGCCCCTATTTTATAAATGCTATATAGAAAACTTGTTGCATATTAACTGTTCATCTCGCATGCATATCATGTGGGTTGGGGGGCATTATGCCGATTCACCTCATAATTAAATATGGAGTCTATATGCGGGATATCTTTGTCTTATTCCGGACTCCATTTAAATTGGCATATCGAACCGAAGCCATGTTTTGTCTTGCTAATCCAACATTTAATTTGCGGGGTAGATAAATAACTTGAACCATTTAATTAAATGTCGGGACCCCGGTTCCGCTTAATATTGCCTAGTTGCATCGCATGCCTGCCATGCCATACATCATACATGCATCATGCCGATCTTTTGCCATAGTAATAAATAGTGCATCTGGTGTTTCTTCTAGTGTTTTGGATCTTCGCGGATAAGGCCGTTGAGTTGATGCGAGTGTCGATCCGATCTTCGGATGAACCTTCGACAATGTTTTTCAGGCGAGCATCTCCCCCTTTCTACCTATCTTACTTTTATAGTATTTATTCCCTCATGTTGATCTATTGCTATCTGTGTGCGATGCTCTAGTTTTCGTACCCGTGGTATCCCTTGCAGCCTTATATTGCCTTGGACACATCCTATTACCTGTTGATTGGTAGATAGTTGGACTTGCGCGTCGTAGTCGCTTGCTCAAGTGCTGTTGCGTGTCGTCAAGTACCACAGTTGTTGGAGTATTGCCGTGTGTTTAATGTTGGAGATGATCATGGCTATAATTACCGTTTAATAACTAAAATTTGAAGTAGGTAAATGCAGAGGCACAGGTGGGAAATAGATGTTATTTGGTTGTTAACCGTCCACTTGTGTCCCGTAGGACCCCGAGTTCTTGACACCTGTTCCGAGATCGAGCGCGCTAACCACAGGTGGGGTGTGTGGGCACCCCCATCGATTAGTACCTGATTTCAAAGTATTGTACCGGGGGCCACAATTAGTTTGGGGCTTTATTACTATTCTGTACTTATGCCATGTTTTACTGCTTAATTTAAATTGTGCGATGTACTGCACCTGTACTGTTTAGGACCGTGACCCGTTTTCGCTGTATCGACAAGCCCAGTCACACTTTCGGGTTCCCAGTCGTTTACAGCCGGCTACACAAACCCTGAGTCCGTCTCGGAGACCGGCCGACTTCGTTGCGGGTAGCTTAGTGGGGTGGCCCCCATGTACTTGCTTTGGGTCTGGGAAACGTCATGACTTAGGCCCCGCCGACATACCGATGGGTGTATGTTAACTGATCTGGCAAAAAGGGTCGAAGTGCGTGTGGATACTTTGGTGCACCCCTGCAGGGTTAAATCTTTTCGAAAAGCCGTGTCCGCGGTTATGGACGACTTGGAGCACAGTTCTCGATCATAGACAACTATAACTAAAGTTTACTGTTATAATTTGACTTGTATCCGATATGACTAGTAACCAGCTCCACTACAACGGAATGGCTAAAATAAAAGTACCAACAACTGCTGGGTGTGGGATATCTCATGCTTATTGTAACTTACTAGAAGTGTTGCAACTATAACGGAATGATTAATTAAAACTGCCCACTGCTTATTATATCAGGATGACTATCTATACCTGACTAGTAATTGCCGCAACTATAACGGAAGGAATAAAACTGCCAACTGTGTGAGTTCCTCGGTTGACTTCCTCGTTTGGGTCTCGAGGGGGGAATACCAGGATGGATATGTTTGGTGGTAGCATCAGGATGGTCCCGAATAGGTCTTTCTTACCCCTCTCTGATAGCCGACAGTTATATCAAGTCTCTATAGGTTGTTTAGTGCATGCCGCGCTGCCGCTCAGTCCACCATACCTATGTAGGCGAGAGCCGCCGAATTCTAGCCTCGCCGTGTACTGGCCTCAGTACTGACGCTCCTCTTTTTCCTTTGCCCTTTGTCGGCACCCCTTTTGTTTAAGCAGGGTTTTTTAGATCGACGTCGTTAGAAGGGTTACCCTTCCGGCTTGGCCTGGGCAGGGTTATGGACGCCATTGGTTATTCTTCAGGGCTCTTAGCTCCATTTGCATCTTGTCCGTAGTCGGACGCTCTACCGTTTTCAAGGTGATTTGGATCTTTGTACTGTATATCTGTATTCTTGACTCATGGAGTCGTTGTTGTATATATCTGTTCTGTGGGTCCCATCGAGGACTATTGTGTAATGTTATTACTTCGTTTTCCACCCGCACGAAAGTGCCTGGTGGGCGTCCTTGAATCGTTTCTATGCGGGTTTGGCGGGAAGCGCTGGAACTTGCATAGGGCCGATTCGAGGGTGTTACATAGATAGATCTTGGCTTGTTTGTTTGTATGCGGTAGAAAATTTTTGTTTTCCATGCTACGAATCCCTACACGACACTCCGGAGGGGAAGGGTACATGAATGTGTCATGACAATGTGGAATGGTTGCATCATGTACTAGGTATCATGGCTGGGAAAATAGAGGGAAAATCAAATCCTAGTTTGAAAAGTCAAACGCCAATTTGAAAAGTCAAACGGCAGTTTTGCTTGGTGGAGGGAGAGTAGGAAACCTACTTTGGGAGGAGTTCCTCTCCCTCCACCCGCCGGCCAAGGAGGCCGACTTGGGGGAGGACTCCTTCCTCCCAAGCCGTGCCCTCCCACCTATATAAGGAGGGGCAGGGCTTCCCCTCTGCCCTACACCCAACACACCCCAAAACCCTAACCCTAGCCGCCGACTTGGGGCTGCCACCTCCAAGTCGCCGCCGCCCCTAGGGTTTCTCCTAGCCACCGACTTGGGGCTTCCCCAAGCCCTAGCCGCCGGCCAAGCTTTGCCCCTTGGTGCCCTATAAACCCTAGATCGCCAAGGCATCTCTCATAGTCCACCATACTCGCTCCGGCTTAAGGCGAAGCCCTGCGAGATCTCCCCTCTACTTCCGGTACCACGTCGTCGCGCTGCCGGAATCGCGAGGAGAGTGCTACAACCTCCGCTGCCTGCTGGAACAAGGGAGAGGAAGGTCTTCATCGAGTACCGAACGTGTGACCGACTGCGGAAGCACTGCCAGAACGCAGCGCCGGAAGGATCGTCTATGCGATCTTGAGATCGGCAAGTGTACGACTACATCACCCACGAGAATCTGCTCTCGTTAACCGCTTTGGAATCTTCTAGGGTGAGTTCCTCTATCGACTCGTTGCTACAATATAGTAGATAGATCTTGGCTTGTTTGTTTTTGTTTTCCATGCTACGAACCCCTACATGTTCAAGAAAAAGCTTAGACCTGATGGTACTATTGAAAAGTACAAGGCACGTCTTATGGATAAGGGTTATACCCAAAAGGAAGGTGAAGACTTCTTCGATACCTACTCACCTGTAGCCAGATTGACCACTATTCGAGTACTACTTTCCCTTGGCTGCCTCACATGGTCTTCTCGTTCATCAAATGGACGTTAAGACAGCTTTTCTAAATGGAGAGCTAGATGAGGAAATTTATATGGAGCAACCTGACGGATTTGTAGTAGATGGTCAAGAAGGAAAGGTGTGTAAGTTAATGAAGTCTTTGTATGGTCTTAAGCAAGCTCCTAAGAAGTGGCACGGGAAGTTTGAAAGAACTTTAACTGCTGAAGGCTTTGTTGTAAATGAAGCTGACAAATGTGTGTACTATCGCCATGGTGGGGGCAAGGGAGTTATTATGTGTCTGTATGTTGATGACATGTTGATATTCGGGACCAACCTCACTATTATCGAGGAGGTCAAAGAGTTCCTATCTCGCTGCTTTGAGATGAAGGACTTGGGAGTGGATGATGTAATTTTAAACATCAAGGTACTAAAGGATGACAATGTGGGATTACACTGCTTCAGTCTCACTATGTGGAAAAGATATTGAGTCGCTTCAGGTATAGCGACTGGAATTCTTCTCCAACGCCTTATGATCCGAGTGTGCTACTTCAAAAGAATCGAAGGAATGCTAAAGATCAATTGAGATATTCTCAAATTATGGGCTCGCTCATGTATTTAGCCAGCACTACTAGACCTGACATCTCCTTTGCTATAAGCAAACTGAGTCGATTTGTGTCAAATCCTGAAGATGATCATTGGCATGCTCTTGAAAGAGTTTTGTGCTATTTGAAAGGCACTGCGAGTTATGGTATTCACTACTGGGTATCCACGGGTACTTGAGGGTTATAGTGATTCAAACTGGATATCTGATGCTGATGAGATTAAGGCAACAAGTGGTTATTTGTTTACACTTGGTGGTGGCGCTGTTTCCTGGAAGTCTTGCAAGCAGACCATTTTAACAAGGTCAACAATGGAAGCAGAACTCACGGCATTAGACACATCCACTGTTGAAGCAGAGTGGCTTCGTGAGCTCTTGATGGACTTACCTGTGTTTGAAAAAACAATACCTGCCATCCCGATGAACTGTGATAATTAAACTGTGATCGTCAAAGTAAACAGTTCTAAGGATAATATGAAGTCATCAAGGCATGTGAAGAGGAGATTGAAATCTTTCAGGAAACTAAGAAACTCCAGAGTTATTGCGTTGGATTATATCCAAACATCTAAGAATCTGGCAGATACTTTCACAAAGGTACTATCACGTAATGTGATAGATAATGCATCGAGGGAGATGGGTTTGAGACCCACACTATGAGTTGATCCCAGTGGCAACCCACTCTGTGATCGGAGATCCCGTGAATTAGAGCTGGGAGACAAGCTGTTGGTCAGCTGAGAGGAGAGTATTCCCATATTATATTTACATCTCCATAAAGATGCAATACTCTCTTAATCTGCATGGCAGGTTGATATTTATCTTAATGTGTTCCAAGTGGCTTTTTATAAGCGGAGATGTTGTCCTGCAGAACATCTCTTGAGGAACACACCTATATGAGTCTGACTGTCAAACATCGCAGTCCGTGAGAGTTGGGTGCTCTCTAATAAACTCATGAAAGGCCCTGGAGTATGACGCATAAGAACCAAACCGCGGGGAAGCCGACGGTAGCCTTGTATCGGTCTAGACTTTGTGTGAAACTAGCGCGCAGAAAACTTGATGTTCAAGACATAGTCCACTATTCAAGTTTCCAGCTAGTGTAGCATGAAGTTTAACGTGGAAGTTCAACTTAACTGTCTACAAACCGGTATATAAAACAATATTCTGGAAGGAAACTGATGTAATGTGTCAATGAGACTTTGTGGAGGATTGTTGGAATTTGGTGAGATTTGGGCTGTTGGCCCATTAGACAAATTCTGAAATTCTCTTTGGCCTACTTGTGCATGGCAGCATATGGCTATGCTAGTGGTGCTAAAATTTAGTCCCACATTGCTAGTTGAAGGGGAGTTGGACCACCTTATATAGTAGAGTGTTGCATCACTCACTAAGGTGTGACAAGAAGAGTAGCCCTCGTGCACTCCTCCTCCGACGCCGCCCACCTCGCCACGCCTCGCCTCGCCTCGTCACGACGCGCGCGCGCCGTGGGTTGCGGGAATCTCGCCGAGCCGAGCTTTATTTTGCTTATTGGGAAAACTGATTATGAGTCATTAACGGACGCGTTAATTATAGCCATTTCCAGTTTTTATGGACGTGGTTGTTACCGACTCGGACGTGGGATGAGCCCACGATCCTCCTAATCTGCACTATATAAGCGTCCGGGCTAAACCTAATCGGCACCGTATCAATCCACAAAATGCACCTACCTCCAGAACCTTGCGCCGCCGCTTTCGTCTTCTCCATCCCGCCTTGCGGCGTGCACCGCAGATCGGGACAGTAGGCCTCCGGAACTCCGCCTCTCGTGAACCTGTACGGGTGAGGGCGATCAGGTTTTTGGGGAGCGCTCAAGCACAACTACTGGCAACCACGACATAGTCCGACGACGAGTTCCCGAACGACGACTTCTTCCCGGATGTCAGCGACCTCTTCGACAACCTCAACATGGGCGACAGCTCTGCTGCTGCAACCGCTGCGGCTACTATCGCAACTGCATCGTATGTGATCTCAATCTCTTTCTTTCAGATTATGCTAGAGTTTCTAGTTCTAGCGTTTGGCGTAGATGTGATAGGTTTGTCTTGTATAGATGTAATATGTTCATCTACTTTGTTGATCTGCATGATTGATTTTAGTACTGTTTGTATAATCATGCTTTATCAGTTTATCATTCGGATTAAATCATATGGATTATTGCTTATATTTCCAACACGAATCACCATTGTCGAGAACATGGCAGCTGGGAAAGATATTGCAAGAACAAACCTCCTCGCGATAACCAACAAAAACCATCCAAGATCGATTCGACGAAATAAGATCTAAAAAACCATATCTAAAAAAATTGATCTTCCAATAGACGTCGAGAAGAAACTCCCATTGTCGAATGAAGGGCTGAGGAACACTTATTGTAGACGTTACCATCTTCATCCACATGGAGACCAAAAAGGAGCAGAAAAATTATAATCTAATTTATTGAAAATACTACTTGTATCAAAGACTCAACTCATAAATCAGGTTCCCCGCTCTATCTTTAGTTCTTCACTATTAGAATGAAAATTGCGAATGTCTAGTGTCACACATTAATTTATTTACAAACAAATGTGACTCCGTTCGACCACCCTTTATCTAGATCTCAGAGTGGATTATTGACCTTCTAGGTTCTCTGGTACCGTTTTAGATATATCAACTGAGCACATATAATTTTCTAACTGTATCACCCTCTCTTTCATCCCTAATCTACATATCCACCCTTTTAATATGGGCACAAACTCCTTATCCCCAAGGCGTACATCTCTTCCGATGGCTGTTGTTTCGTGGATGGTAAGACATTCTAAAAAAATTCATGCCAGGAAAAGGGATCGGAGACAATTGGATTGCATATAGAGTGTCGTGGTGGTATCACGGCATATGCCATGGTAGGCTAAAGTTGGGGCCGATGGACGTGGAGGGTCCGGGGAGGGATGATGCAGTGAAGACCGCACTCGTATGAACAAAGAAAAATACAATGTATCTAGGATTGAAGCTCTCATGTGGAGATAACACCTCTTTCTCTACATCTAATCTCTTATAATCTTGCCATACTTGTGGCTACAATCATGCTCCTTGAGCTGTATCTCCTATGCCTCTATCTAGATCTCTCTGTGAGAGTGGAGGAGGAGGAAGAGGGAGAGCTCCTAGTGAGCAGAGAGGAGAAGAGCCCTTCGGGGCCTCCCTGAGAACGATCCCCCTGGTGCTCCTTATAAAGGGGAGCCCAGGGGACAAAACTTGTTCCCCACGATTGGTATCTAGACAGCATATCTCTAGCATCTTCTCAGATGCTCAGCATATGCATTGGCATCTTTGAAGATGCCACGTCATATTCCCTGGCATATTTCTTGGATACCAAGCATAT
Source organism: Avena sativa (assembly GCA_916181665.1). Taxonomy (NCBI): domain Eukaryota; kingdom Viridiplantae; phylum Streptophyta; class Magnoliopsida; order Poales; family Poaceae; genus Avena; species Avena sativa. Next base: position 6,379,651 of record OV702289.1, read on the forward strand.
TCCAAGGGGCATGTGCCAGTCTGAGCCAAGGGCGTCCCAAGACTGGCACGTTTACTAATTGGGCTTGTCCTGGCCTGATCATGTGTCGATGTTGATGTTAGCGTAGCTTCCAGGATAAATAAAAGATCATCTGGGATGATATATCTTGGCCCAGATGTCTTGAACGAGGAGGAAAGTCGGCTTGCCTACTGGTTGATTCGGACTGGGGGAAATACCAGCCCAGCCGAATCATTTGAGAAGGGCCCAACCGGATTATTCCCTAACTCGGCCCCGCTGGTGCTGTCCTGGGCGTGGACCAGCCGGGGTCTGTCATAATTCGGCCCGTAGGTTTATTCGGCCTGGGCGACAGTGGCTCCATGGCCTAGCCGGGGTTTCCCTTCATCTGGCCCGCTGGAAAAGGCGTCGGGGTCGACTCCTCTCGTGGAGGCTCGTGGGCTGAGATAGGTGTGGCCCCATGATGGGCCGAGTGAGATTCTCCCGGCCCAGCCGGGGGAAGCTGGCGGGGCCGATCGGCAACGTTCCTCGGGGGCGTCGCCTGGTGGGGAGATGGTGATGGCATCGGAGGGATCGAGTCGGCCCATGAGCTTTGTGGGCGGTCGGGTGGTTGTTGGTGCACCGGTCCTATGGGAATAGGTAGCGAGTTGGGCCGAATAAAGGATGATTCGACACATGGTCGCCGAATTAAGCCTAGTTCGTCCTAAAAACGTGACTTTGGCCTGGGAGAGATAATTGGAGAAGGTCGAATTAAGTTTACTTCGGCCCAACTTCTCTTTCCCTTTTCCCTTTGGTTTCTTCTCCTTATGCCATATATCTCTATTTATGTATTCATATGTCTTTCATTAAATCCCACATTCTTTTATACAGATCATTTTATACACCAACTCTGGGGTACCCGGGGGTACACCCCCGACATTAGTCCCCGAGGCTATGTGGGACTTGTAGAGTCGTGCATAGGCTTTATATCAAATATCTCTAGAGTTGTTTATTCGGACTATAGTCTTTTTCATATATCATTGATTATTAACCCTCTAGGGCACTGGGTCATAACCCTTTTGGGTAAGTTTCCGACTTCCGGCCTGTTTTGGCTCTGGTCTTATAACCCCTTTGGGTAAGTTTCGACTTCTGGCCTTCTTTGGCTCTGGTCATATAACCCCTTTGGGTAAGTTATGACTTCTGGCCATTCTCAGCACTGCTCTTTTAATCCCTTTGGGTAAGTTTTGAGTTCTGGCCTTCTTGGGGACTGCTCTTTTAACCCCTTTGGGTAAGTTTTGAGTTCTGGCCTTCTTGGGCACTGCTCTTTTAACCCCTTTGGGTAAGTTATGAGTTCTGGCCTTCTTGGGCACTGCTCTTTTAACCCCTTTGGGTAAGTTTTGACTTCTGGCCTTCTTTGGCTCTAGTCTTATAACCTTTGGGTAAGTTATGCCTTCTGGCCATTTTGGGCACTGGTTTTATAACTCCCTTGGGAAAGTTTTGACTTCTGGCCTTCTTGGGCACTGGTCATAACCCTTTTGGGTAAGTTTTTGACTTCTCGCCTTCATGGGCACTGGTCTTTTAACCTCTTTTGGTAAGTTTTAATCCGAGTCATCTGTTTCTAAATCCAAGTTATTTTACTCATATTTGACTTATGTCTCGAGTCTAAGTTATCTGGCTCAAAATCCGAGTTATACGACTCAAATCCGAGTTACTTTACTCATATTTGACTTATGTCTCGAATCTGAGTTATCTGGCTCAAAATCCGAGTTATATGACTCAAATCCGAGTCATCTTATTCCAAATCCGAGTTATTTTACTCATATTTGACTTATGTCTCGAATCTGAGTTATCTGGCTCAAAATCCGAGTTATATGACTCAAATCCGAGTTACTTTACTCATATTTGGCTTATGTCTCGAATTTGAGTTATCTGGCTCAAAATCCGAGTTATATGACTCAAATCCGAGTTACTTTACTCATATTTGAGTTATGTCTCGAATCTGAGTTATCTGGCTCAAAATTCGAGTTATATGACTCAAATCCGAGTTACTTTACTCATATTGACTTATGTCTCGAATCTAAGTTATCTGACTCAAATCTGAGGTATATGACTCAAATCCGAGTTATCTTATTCCAAATCCGAGTTAATTTACTCAATTTTGACTTACATCTCAAATCTGAGTCATCTGACTCAAATCCGAGGTTTATGACTCAAATCCGAGTCATCTGATTCCAAATCCGAGTTACCTTACTCAATTTTGACTTACATCCCAAATATGAGTCATTTGATTCAGATTCGAGGTATATGACTCAAATCTGAGTTATCTTATTCTAAATCCGAGTTAATTTACTCAATTTTGACTTACATCTCAAATCTGAGTCATCTGACTCAAATCCGAGGTTTATGACTCAAATCCGAGTTATCTGATTCCAAATCCGAGTTAATTTACTCAATTTTGACTTACATCTCAAATCTGAGTCATCTGACTCAAATCCGAGGTTTATGACTCAAATCCGAGTCATCTGATTCCAAATCCGAGTTACCTTACTCAATTTTGACTTACATCCCAAATCTGAGTCATTTGATTCAAATCCGAGGTGTATGACTCAAATCCGAGTTATCTGATTCCAAATCCGAGTTAATTTACTCAATTTTGACTTACATCTCAAATCTGAGTCATCTGACTCAAATCCGAGGTTTATGACTCAAATCCGAGTCATCTGATTCCAAATCCGAGTCATCTATTTGCCAAGATATAATTTGAGCCGACGAGATGATGTCAATTTGCCTTTGATATGGATCCGAGATTAAGTTTTGGGATATGATAATAGGGCTAATCGCTGAGAGATCTGATTCGAGATGTTGATATGAGATATAGATTCGAGATATGATAAGCTGGCAAATAGTCATCCGAGATACGAGATAACCTGGCAAGATAGTGAAATATCAATCTGAGACATAATATAACCTGGCAATCTGGCGAGCTAAATCAAACTTTAGTCCGAATCAAAGATAAGCTAGTACGCCAAGTCCGAATATAAATCCAAATTATAATATACCCTGGAAAGTTGAATCAAATGTTAGTCCGAATCAGAGATAAGCTACTGAGCTGAGTTAAAGGTTAATCCGAGGCATAAATAAACTGACTCAAATTATATCGAATCATAAATAAGCTGGCTGGTGAGATGAGTTAAAGGTTAATCCAAAGCATAAATAAACTGACTCAAATTCTATCTGAATCATCAATAAGCTTGTGAGCTGAATTAAAGGTTAATCCAAAGCATAAATAAACTGACTACATTTCTATTCGAATCATCAATAAGCTGGCTGGTGAGCTGAATTAAGGGTCAATCCAAAGCATAAATAGACCGACTCAAATTCTATCTGAATCATTAATAAGCTGGCTGGTGAGCTGAGTTAAGGGTCAATCCGAAGCATAAATAAACTGACTCAAATTCTATCTGAATCATCAATAAGCTGGCTGGTGAGCTGAGTTAAGGGTCAATCCAAAGCATAAATAAACTGATTCAAATTCTATCTGAATCATAAATAAGCTGACTCAAATTCTATCCGAATTATAAATAAGCTGACTCAAATTCTATCCGAATTATAAATAAGCTGATTCAGATTCTATCTAAATTATCAATAAGCTGACTCAAATTCTATCCGAATTATCAATAAGCTGACTCAAATTCTATCCGAATTATAAATAAGCTGACTCAAATTCTATCCGAATTATAAATAAGCTGGCAAATACATACCCAAATCAACATAAGTTTTTCTCCATCTAAAGGTGATTCTATGGATACGTTGGCTAGTCCCCGGGTTGAGTTATTTTCTCCCCGGGGTGAAGGATCGAATGTTGGTGGCTGAGTTATCTGTTACTTACAGTACGCTTGGAGAAGAGTCTGATTCATTCTTGCTGAGTCTTACCTGCCTTGCTGAGTCAAAGTTGGAGACCCCTTTGCTTACCTCTCTGTTCTCTGTTCGCCTGTAGGAGTTGCAGATGCTCTATGAAGATGATGTTGATGAAGATGCTCCCGTCCGGATGGAAACCCAACCAACGCCACTAAGAGGCCCCACGGTGGGCGCCAAATGTCGTGGTGGTATCACGGCATATGCCATGGGTAGGCTAAAGTTGGGGCCGATGGACGTGGAGGAATCCGGGGAGGGATGATGCAGTGAAGACCTCACTCGTATGAACAAAGAGAAATACAATGTATCTAGGATTGAAGCTCTCATGTGGAGATAACACCTCTTTCTCTACATCTAATCTCTTATAATCTTGCCATACTTGTGGCTACAATCATGCTCCTTGAGCTGTATCTCCTATGCCTCTATCTAGATCTCTCTGTGAGAGTGGAGGAGGAGGAAGAGGGAGAGCTCCTAGTGAGCAGAGAGGAGAAGAGCCCTTCGGGGCTCCCTGAGAACGATCCCCCTGGTGCTCCTTATAAAGGGGAGCCCAGGGGACAAAACTTGTTCCCCACGATTGGTATCTAGACAGCATATCCCTATCATCTTCTCAGATGCTCAGCATATGCATTGGCATCTTTGGAGATGCCACGTCATATTCCCTGGCATATTTCTTGGATACCAAGCATATTCCAAGGGGCATGTGCCAGTCTGAGCCAAGGGCGTCCCAAGACTGGCACGTTTACTAATTGGGCTTGTCCTGGCCTGATCATGTGTCGATGTTGATGTTAGCGTAGCTTCCAGGATAAATAAAGGATCATCTGGGATGATATATCTTGGCCCAGATGTCTTGAACGAGGAGGAAAGTCGGCTTGCCTACTGGTTGATTCGGACTGGGGGAAATACCAGCCCAGCCGAATCATTTGAGAAGGGCCCAGCCGGATTATTCCCTAACTCGGCCCCGCTGGTGCTGTCCTAGGCGTGGACCAGCCGGGGTCTATCATAATTCGGCTCGTAGGTTTATTCGGCCTGGGCGACAGTGGCTCCAGGGCCCAGCCGGGGTTTCCCTTCGTCTGGCCTGCTGGAAAAGGCGCTGGGGTCGACTCCCCTCGTGGAGGCTCGTGGGCTGAGATAGGCGTGGCCCCCCGATGGACCGAGTGAGCTTCTCCCGGCCCAGCCGGGGGAAGCTGGCAGGGGCGATCGGCACCGTTCCTCGGGGGCGTCGCCTGGTGGGGAGATGGTGATGGCATCGGAGGGATCGAGTCGGCCCATGAGCTTTGTGGGTCGGTCGAGTGGTTGTTGGTGCACCGGTCCTACGGGAAGAGGTAGCGAGTTGGGCCGAATAAAGGATGATTCGGCCCATGGTCGCCGAATTAAGCCTAGTTCGGCCTAAAAACGTGACTTTGGCCTGGGAGAGATAATTGGAGAAGGCCGAATTAAGTTTACTTCGGCCCAGCTTCTCTTTCCCTTTTCCCTTTGGTTTCTTCTCCTTATGCCATATATCTCTATTTATGTATTCATATGTCTTTCATTAAATCCCACATTCTTTTATACAGATCCTTTTATACAGCAACTCTGGGGTACCCGGGGGTACACCCCCGACATAGAGGCCCCTCACAACAACTAAGAGCATCTCCACTCGGGTTCCTAGGACACTGTTTTCAGGGCGAATTTTTGTTCGGACATAGAAAATTGGCCCAGTCGTGTTCTCAAGACCCCGGTTTTGTCCGGATTTGGGGCCAACTTTCATCCGGAGTTCTCGGACCGATCCCAGGGAGCCGGGAACGACCTGGAAACGCCGGACAAAATGAAAACAGGTGTGGGCCAACCCTGTCGACGAGACAATCCCATTTCCCCACTTCCACTGCACTGGCCTCCCTGCGGCGAAGAGCTCCCCTAGTTGTCCCTGTTGTCATTCCTTCGTCGCCGAAGCTCCACCCTACCAAGCCGTACCCACACCTCTAGATAGGCCCGCCGCCCCTTTCCCCTCGATCTAGGCCATCTTTCGCTGCCCAAGATTCACCGTAACTCGGCTTCACTCCGGGCTCCTGCTACCTCGCTCGCCAAGTGTTCGACGTTTTGCCGGTTTAGCCATGGACTCCGACGACTAGGAGATGTTCGTCATATTGCTGGAGGAGGAGAACGTCGCTGCCGCTGAAGTTGCAGAGCACATGCAGATACTCGCTTCCCGCGCCTGGCAGTAAGTGCAGACGGCAACGCTGAAGCGTGGATGCTCGGCGAAGGGTCGCCGAAAGTGCAAAGCAAGGCAGAGGATGGAGGGCTACTACATGATGTATGCCGACTACTTCTCCGACGAGCCACTGCAGAAAAGGCCGTGTGATACGTCCAAAACGTATCTACTTTCCCGAACACTATTGCTATTGTTTCTCCTCTAAACTTGTGTGATTTGGATACAACTAACACGGACTGACGCTGTTTTCAGCAAAATTACTTTGGTGTCTAGTTTTTATGCAGAAAATCAACTATCAGGAAAAATCCCGGAAAATATGCCAAAATTCCTATTTCACCAGAAGATCCACGGAGCCAGAATACGAGACGGAGTGGAGCCCTAGGGGGCCCACACCCCCTGCTGCGTGGGTGGGCCCAGCCTGCGCCTGGAGGGGGTGTGGCTGCCCCAGGCACCCCCTCGGGCTCCCTCTTCGCCTATAATATGCATCTTGACCTAAAAACCGAGGGGGGTTCGATGTTTTTCCAGAAAGAGTTCTACTACGCTGCCACCACCAGAAACCGCGATTTGGAACCAGAAACTTCGTTCTGGCACCCTGCCGGGATAGGGAATTTGGGGAGGATCATCGCCATCGTCATCACCAACGCCTCTCCATCAAACATCAATATTTCCCTCATCCATGAGTGAGTAATCCCATGTTGTAGGCTATGGGGATGGTAGGGATTGGATGAGTTCTATCATGTAATCGAATAAGATTGTTAGGACATGGTGCCTAGTATCTCTATTAGCGCTATTTGACTTTGTTGCAACTTGTTGTGCTTAATGCTTGTCACTAGGGCCCGAGTGCCATGATCACAAATCTGAACTTATTATTGAATCATTATGATAGTATTGTTGGTGATCTTATCTGCAAGTTGTGTACACATATCATTGTCCGGATCCAAAGGCCCGAAGTGACAGAAATTGGGACAACCAGAGGGGATAGCTATGATGTGAGGATCACATGTGTTCACGGAGTGTTAATGCTTTGCTCCAGTGCTCTATTAAAAGGAGCACCTTAATTTCTAGTAGTTCCCTTGAGGCCCCGCTGCAACGGGCTGGCAGGACAAAAGATGGTGTGCAAGTTCTCATTACGAGCACGCATGACTATATATGGAGCACATCCTATGATTGTTTAGTATTTGGATTCTTATTCTTATTTATCTGCAATTGCTCTACATATTGAAGTTACTGATACATCCAATTTGCATCACCATTCTATATCATAATTTGCCTCTATTCATTAATTTATGTCTTATTATGAGGTTACTTATGACTTTTCATCTATTTTTGCATGTTGGATGATTCTTGGAGGATGAACTGCCGAAGTCAGGTTTCCGATGGAAAAAGAGGTGTTTTGATGCAATTTCACGAAGATCAGAAAAATATTATAAAATTATTTTTTCCCACAAGACAAAGGAAGCCAGAAGGGGAGGCGTAGCTGGGCCACAGGGGGCCCACACCCTCCTAGGCGCGGGTCCCCCTGGGTCGCGCTTAGGGCAGGTGTGGCCCACCTGGCCAGCCTCCGACTCCACCATGGCTGGTGTGAACCCTAATACCAGGGAGCGACCGCTGAAAGATTTACGCCGCCTCTGCGGGGCGGAAAACACCGAGAGAGAAAGAGCTCTCCGGCAGACAGATTTCCGCCAGGGAAATTCCTTCCCGGATAGGGGAGATCGTCGCCATCAACACCATCATCAAACTAGACTTCATCGAGATCATCATCAACATCCACACCATCATCTCCACCAGCACCATCATCACCACTCCATCCCGCTGTAACAATCGTGTTGGATCTTGCATTAGTTCTTAGGGAAACTTTTCCGGTGTTGATTACTATTGTAGTTGATGCTTGTGAGTGGAACCATTGGATTATTGTTTATATTCAGATTGTTATCCATCACCATGTCATCTTTGATCTTGATCCATATGATGTCTTGTGAGTAGTTCGTCTAGTTCTTGAGGACATGGGAGAAGTCATGTTGTTAGTAATGGATTTGTGTTGAGATATTATTCAATGGTTTAGTATTTAAGTTGTGGTGCTATTCTTGTAGTGGTGTCATGTGAACGTCGACTACATGATACTTCACCATTTATGGGCCTAGGGGAATGCATTGTGTATTTGACTACTAATTGTGGGGTTGCCGGAGTGACAGAAACCTGAACCCCCGTTAGGACACCTTTGCACAAGGGAGTGTAGGATCTCAAAGTTTAAGGCTATGGTTAGGTTTATATCTTAATTGCTTTCCTGTAGTTGCGGATACTTGTAGGGGGTTTAATCAGAAGTATGTATTAGTCCAAGTAAGGTCGGTACATTAGCACAGGTTCACCCACACAACACTTACAACACCAAAGAAGAGTACTTAGCTATTTGAAGCAAAAGCACTTGACAGAATTCTCATGTGTCCTTGAGAACGTTTGGTCCTTATAAGTATTTCCACCGGCTTGTGCTTTGCTAAGAAAGGATTGGGCCACTTGCTGCGTTTGTTCGTTGTCTTTATTACTTGCACTTTGTTTCTTTGCTTTATCAGAAAACCCCTAAAAATCTGTTTACTAAGTATTTACAGAGATTTCCTGCTCTACACCACTAGTCAACACCTTCTACTCCTCGTTGGGATCGACACTCCTATTTATCGAAAGTACTACGATACACCCCCTATACTTGTGGGTCATCAAGACTATTTTCTGGCGCCGTTGCCGGGGAAGCGTTATTGAAGAGTGGAACTGGTAAAAGAAACTTCTATTGTAAGTGTTGCTTTTTGTTTATGTTTGTTACTTTGTTTCCAATATGGATAACCCACTTGGTTTTCTGTTTGGGAAAACTACTACTAATGTTAGGGTAGTAGATGAACCACCACCAATTGAGATAGATCCTTTTAAGATACCTACAAGTATCTGATCGTGTTATGGATAATTATTATTTAGGGGATGGAACTGTCCATCCTGGTGATCATTTGCTTTTTATCCATGAATTATGCGGGTTGTTTAAGTGTGCAGGTATCACAACTGAACAGGTGAAGAAGAAGTTACTCTCTATATCCTTGAAAGGGAGAGCTGAAGAATGGTATAAGCCGCTGAAGAATGGACAATCCATGGAATGAGAGGAAATGGCAACTCTCTTTTATTCTAAATTCTATCCTCCCAGTGAGATTCATAAGGATATAACTTTTGGCCTTGTGATGGAGAGAGTACAACTCAAGCTTGGGGGAGACTGAAGTTACTAATTCTTAAATATCCTATTCATGAACTCCCTAACAATATTATTATCAATAACTTTTATGCTAGGCTTTCTCTTCATGATAAAGATTTACTAGATGCTTCTTGTGTTGGACCATTCACACATATGAAGGAAGAAGCTAAATGGGATCTACTAGACCGTATTCAAGAGAACACTGAAGTTTGGGAGAATGACAAAGGGAGAAAGTCAGGTATAAACTATGATTATGAATGCATAAAATCTTTTATGGGAACTGGTGACTTCCGTGATATTAGCAATGAGTTTGGTCTTGATCCTCAAGTTCTTGCAAAATGTTTTAAGGCCTTTGCCTCTTATATTGAAATTCCCAAAAAATAGTGGGACAAGTACCATGCTCCTTATCAGGACATTATTACTCATGTTCCTGCTAGCATCGAGGTTTGTACTATTGATCCTATTTTACCTGAACCTTATGTTGAGAAAATCCCTTTTCCTAGTATGGTAAAGGAACATTCTATTATAGCTAACGTGGTTAGCAAAAGTGCAAATAAATCCCTTTTCCTACTACGGGACCTGACTAAACATGGCCCCACCTGTCATCACGCAACGGGGGCGGGTCCTACTTGTCAGCATGTAACGGCGAGAGTCCACTATGAGACCCACCTGAATGCGGCCCCACTTGTCAGCACGTAACGGCGAGGGTCCACTAACGGGACCCGACGGAGAGCGAGTTTCAGACCGATGTGAGAGTTCCATAATAGGAGCTGGACAAAAGTGAGGAAAAACTAAGCGGCTGAGGAAAAGTGAGTACAGCTAACAAATCAGGGGCACGAAAATAGAAATCCCTATATTTAATATTAATTATATTAATTAATATGTAAATACATATTACTGGTGGCTTGCACAGCTTATGTGAGCCTGTTGGGAACCCCAACAGCAAGGTATGAAGCAGTACAACAACAAGTTTTCCCTCAGTAAGAAACTGAGGTTATCGAACCAGTAGGAGGAAGGAAACGTCACACAGGTGTTGCAAGCAACACGGAGACCTGCACAACACAAACTCAAGACTTTGCCCCAACGAATCAGTGAGGTTGTCAAGCTCACCGGTTTGCTGTAATAAAGGATTAAACGTATGGTGTGGAAGGCAATGGTTTGCGGTAAGTAAACAAGTAACAGTAGAAGATGTATCAATGGTAAAGATTGGAACAGGGTCCATAGTTCACTAGAGGTGCTCTCCTTAGATAAACAACATGGCATGAAGGATAAACAAATTACAGCAGGGCAATTGACAGGAATTGAGCAAGGCATAACAATGCAATTACTAGTGAGAAAGATCCTATGAGATTCGATTGGATAATACAACAATATACATAGACCGCCATCCAACTGCATCTATGACTAGAAGTCCACCTTTAGGTTATCATACGACCCCCCTCTAGTATTAAGTTGCAAGCAACAGTCAACTGCTTTAAGCAAAGTGTGTAAGGTAAACAGTCCACATGTTCCATGAACAAGAGACCGTTGTTTTCTCCCTAGTGGCAGCATCACATCTACAACCGAAGAGATTTCTGTCACTTCCCTTGGAAACTAGAGGCATGAACCCACTATCGAGCATAAATACCCCCTCTTGGAGTCACTAGCAACTACTTGGCCAAGATAGCTACTAACAACGGAGAGCATGCAAGATCACAAACAACACAGACATGATACAATCATAAAGACAAAACCATTAATCAAACCAACATAATAATCTCAATATCCATCGGATCCCCGCAAACACAACATGCATGATTACAAATAGTTTAGATCTTGATCATGAACGGAGCTCACAAGATCTATACATGAAGGCACAAAGGAGGAGATACAACCATCTAGCTACTACATGGACCCATAGTCCAAGGTGAAACTACTCATGCTTCATACCGGAGAGAAGACCTCTGGGATGATCTCCCCTCCGGCAGGGTGCCGGCAAGAACTTCAGATCCCCCCGATCCAGGGACGATGGTGGCGGTGGCTACAGAAGGTTTCATGGATATTTGATTGGGTGGCCATGGTTTCTGCATCTGTGGCTTCTTATAAGCGAAGGGGGAGGCCGAGGAGGCGGCCAGGGTAGCCAAACCCTAGCCAGGCACGGGGCTAGGCCCACCCGCGCCTGGGGTGGGTTTGGCCCCCCTGGCTGGCCCCTCCGGCTCCCCTCTGGACTACTTGTTCCCCACGGAAAGTAATTGACTTTGTCGTTTGTCCCATCCAATTCCAAGAATATTTCTTTACTAACTTTTCTAAAACCAAAAACAGCAGAAAACAGGCATCTGGCACTGTTGCAACTTGTTAGTAGGTTAGTACCAGAAAACATGTAAAAAGCACCTCAAAGTGTGGACAAGTAAAGCAAAGTAGATACTAAACAAGCATGAATCATCACAAATTATAGATACGTTTCCAATGTATCAACATCCCCAAGCTTAACTCTTGCTCGTCCTCGAGTAGGTAAGTGATAAACAGAATAATTTTTGAGGTGACATGCACCCTCACAATAAAGATCCAACCATTTCAAGCATTGAAAGCTGGGATCAAAGAACTCTAAACATGTGCATGAAAGATGGAGTTCTAACAATAGGACATAGTAACTATGCATGCAACATGACAAGCTACAAACAAAGATCATGAATAACATACATTGAAAAACGTTTGTTTGTTTCACATGCAGAAAACATGGCATAGTGGCAATTAGCTTGTCCCTCATAGAGTAGCAAATAGATGCATAGGACACCTGCAAAGTTCACAAGGGTGACTAGAAACAAATACCACAAGAACAAGTGATAACACAATATGCATCAATTAATAAGCTTTGGAACACTGCAAACAGAATGACAACTATGCTCTCTTAATGGTGCCTAAAGGTAGAAGGTGGAGACTCAATAATGGTGGAAGAAAGACCTTTTTGCAAAGGAAGCAGGGATTACAAGTTTCAAAAAGAGCTTCCAAAAATTATGGTACTTGTTAACTTCCAGCCCTCATTGCCCCTATCATAAGCATCTTGAAGTGGTTAAGGTTAAAGTGGCAAAGCTAGAGTATATGCTTGACGAAGTATAAGTTGGCAATCTCAAGTCCCTTGAATACGAGGGCCACACCTCATGCATAGTCAACTTTGGGTCCAGGTAAGTTCTTGTCACTGTAAGTATTTGTATATCATTGAGAACCACCAACAGGGTTGAAAGTGCGATGGACGTATGCATGAGAGACATACTTGTTACCGAGATATAATTGGTAGGATGAAAAAGATGTGAATTCGTTGATCATCCTAGCTTGCATCTCATTGACATGTAGACGCCACTCCTTCCTTGTTAAAGATACAAGCACCCAATATATATCTCCAATGTACCTAAAACACAATTAAGTACACTATGGCCCCCAAACAAATTGGGTCCAAAGTAGTTAGTGCAACTACAATACATAGGAGAATCTCCACACAAATATGTGCATATTGATATGAAATTGAATTTCATGCACATCTTATCCCATTAGGATTTGGTGGAGTTTCCCTTATATATTGGATCAAATAAAGCAAGCAAGCTATAATATATACATGAAGAAAATATGCATGCATAAGACTTTCAAGAGCCAAAAGGAGATAAAATTTAAACAAAAACACCAAGTAAACCAATAAGACACACACAAGAGTGTGACTCAACAAAAGGTGTCCAAATTGTATTAAAGAGCCAAATCAACACATGAAAGAACACAAGTTCAACAAATGAATTAGAAAGAGCCAAAGAAAAAAAGGTAAGAAAAATACCAAGGCTCAAGGATTTATCTCATCCTAAAAGATCAACACAAGTAAAAGCAATGAGATAAAACCAACTCCCAAAGAGAGTAAGGTTCCAACAACCAAAACAAACTCTTCACACTTTTCATGATGGCACACAAAGTACCAACACAAAAAGGATCAAGCTTCCAAGCAAAAAAATGGATCAAATCAAGAAGCATAATGCAATGTTCTAGATAATATAGGAGAGCTCCCCCATAAGTAGAGCATTATATATAATTTTTCCTTTCAATGCAAAATGCCCACAAATGAGATCATCACCACTACCTACACTAAATAAAACACAAAGGGAAACCAATGAAATAAGAAGATCCACAAGAGGCAAGGAAAGCTCGGGAGCAAATAGAAAAACATTTTATTGGCCAAAGATAAGGCAAATAAGCAAGGGACCAAAGTGAATATGATCAATAAGATCTACCATATATGGAGTACCAATTGTCAAAAGACAATAAATATAATGGAAATTTTCCCTAGGTAGTTTGCAAGGATATCCAAGATCATATTCACACAAAGAAGCATATAACAGATATATGAATTAAGCTTGATGCTTCGAAAGAGATTTTTGATAGTTTCAAATAGTCACACAATCATAGTGATTAGAGTAACTTGAAGAAAATGGTTCTCATGAGGATATGTAGATCCAAATATGAGGAAACACATACCAAGAAACACTCTCACAAACAAGATCCAAAAGATGAGCAATAAAAACATTCAAGCAAATTGGAACTTGTATGAGCCATTGTGCCACATAGAAGCTAGATAATTTTCAATATTAATTCTAAGTGGCATATGACTCCCCCATAATGTGATAAACCAAGAAATCCTCAAATGTCCACATTTTCTAGGTTTGTAATATGCACAAAGCATATGACTCCCCCATAATGTGATAAACCAAGAAATCTCAACAAGAGGCAAAAAAAATCATACTAGAGAGGATTAATGGACATTATAAAACTTAAGTTTATCATGAGAGAAACATACCACATAGAGACTAGATAAACATGCAATAAAACTACTAAGTGGTTTTCCTCATGTACACACATTTTAGGATTGTGGAATGCCCAAGCATGACACTCCCCCAAAACGGAATAATCCATTAATCCCTCATAAGAGCCAAATAAGATACGAATTAGAATCAATAAAGGCTCCAAACCTAGAAACACAAATACATGGTGTGCCAACCAACATACACAAATATAATACATAGGTCAATATAAGTAAGTGGGAAGCACAACATGTACAAACGCATGCAAGGCACAAAACCAACACATGCACAAGGGATCAAGTAACAATTAATGTAAAGGAGTTAAGCACAAGTTATCGGAAGGAGGAACATTAGATCAAGAATAGAAGCATGATAACCCAAATGACTTGACTTTCATAAAAAAGGAATTGATGAAGATCCCTCAAATCTTCATAAGGTAGCCAAGTCTCCAATGCCCTCCAAGAACACCTATTGATCAAGTTTTAGCTTGTTGGTCCCCAACCAAGTTGGGTCCTAAGAAGTTAGTCACAATAGGTTTGGCCACCCAAATGGTTCTTCTCTTGACACCACTTTGGGCACCAACAAATTTGGCAAACACATTGCCCATCTCATCCTTACGAAGAAAATAAGCATCATCAATCAAGATAGGATGAGATGAGGAGATACCCATGGTGCATGAGGAAGAGAGGTGCCCCTTATCATGGCATATGTAGCAAGTTCTTCTCTTGCCATCTTTCTTCATGGGAGGAGCTGCACCATGAAGAAGAGCTTGAGGCTTCTTGGGAAGTGGCCCATCTTGAGCTTGTGGAGGATCTTGAGGCCGCTTCCCTCGTTGCTTCTCGCTAAGAGGCTTCTTCTTCAATGGGCAATCCCTCACATGATGCCCTTCTTCCTTGCACTTGAAGCACACAATGTTGGCCGGATTCTTCACTTGTCCTTGGCCCTTCTTCTTGTTTCCCTTGTGCTTCAAGGATTTAGTGGGCTTGCGCTTGGTGTTGGAGTTGAATCCAAGCCCACTCTTGTCACTTGGGGGTCGTCGCACACTCAACATCTTCTTGAGTGTGGTCTTCTCTTCATGACACCTTTTCAAGTCATTCTTCAAAGAAGTGACTTGAGCCTTGAGCTCTTTGACTTCCTCTACATGGTTAGTATCAACAATAATACTAGAGTAAGTAGAAGCTTCATTATTAGAGCAACAAGGCAAGGAATGCAATTCATCACAAGATATAACATGTTTCTAAGGAATAGATGAATGTGGACATAGTTGCTTGTTAGCGAGCTTGAGAGCTTGGCATGACTTTCTTCTAATTTCCCATAGTTGCTTGTTAGCAAAGCAAGTTGAGCCTTTATCTCACCTTCAAGATATATGCTTCACAAGAAATAGAGTTAGTAGCACAAGCATCATCAATTAAAGCACGAGGTGAGGGCAACTTGGAAAGCTCTTTAGAATATGAAGCTTTAAGTTGCTCATGTGACTCGGTGAGTTTGATGAGCTCACCCTTTATGACCCTAGAGCCATTGTTGAGGTGCTCAAAATCCTCAAGGAGTTTAGCATAAGCAACTTCAAGTTCATCATTTTTAATTTGAAGAGCACTTGTCACCTCAAACTCTCTATCATGAGATTTCTTTACTCTAGATAGCTCTAGAGCAAAGGTCTCCTCAAGAGATTCGTTAGTGGTTTGTTCCTCTTCAAGAGCTTCATTTAGGTTAGCAATTTAATTAGCATACTCACGATCAAGACTACTAATTTTATCTATTGTGTCCTCATGCTCATATATTAGTTGCCTACTTTCAATAGCACAAGTCAAGATTTCAATGAAAGTAGAGCAAGCATTTTTATTAGGATGAAGAGCACGAAGGACTAGCCCCCCTTCTCTTTTAAAGAAGTAACATCATCATCTACTTCTACATGATCAACATTCACATCATCATGAGGTATATTAGCATCCAAAGGAGAGGTTACCTTTGAACCCTTAGCCATGAGGCACAAGTGAACATTGGGAGAAAGTGATGATGAGGGGACACAAGAAGCTCCAATGGCAACCTTGCCTTGGCCCACACATTCTTCGATTTCCTCTACATGGTTAGCAACACAAGTACTAGAGAAAATGGAAGCACATTTATCATGGCAACAAGGCAAAGCAAGCATATCATCATGAGATATATTCAATCCATTTCTACATGATATGCAAGGGCAATCAACACTAGGGTGCAAATCACATATGGTCCTACAAGTATTCATGCCCAAAGGTACAGCATTGCAATGAGATAGAGACAAAGGATCATGAATGTAAATCTCACTATCTACATTGCAAGTTCTATCACCACTCACCATATCATTACCTTGAGACAACTCATATGTTGGTGAAGTGGAAGAAGATGAGAACTCATCGCGGCCGGAGGTGGAGGGAACACAAACATCCTCATTAAGCTTGGACACATCATATTTTGCTTGAAGCTTAGTCCATATATCATGAGCGTTTCGGAAAGGCATGATTGAAGAAAGCACTGCAAAGCTCACAACATTAACAAGCACATTAGATGCTTGAGCTTCGAGATAAGAGTTTGTCTCCTCCTCCAAAGATATATTTTGGGGATCCTTAGGAGGAGACAATCCCATATCTAGAATCAACTCAATATTTGGGTCAATGGCCCGAAAATTACTAAGCATGCGAGTACGCCAAACATCATAATGAGTGCCAACAAATGTAAATGTGTGAGAGTGCACTAAACCCCTAGGAGACATCTTTACTCTCGAGGCGGTGAATCCTAAAAGCGAGAGACCTCGCTTTGATACCAATTGGAAGTGCAATGGACGTCTCCTAGTGGGGGGTGAATAGGCTTTAAAAAAATTACGATTTAAGCTCAAGTAAATGCGGAATAAAACTAATGTTTAATTTATTGAGCACAAAACCTAGCCACTAAGTTCACCTAAGTGCACCAACAACATATTCTAAGCAATACAAGCAACAAGGTGATAACAAGCTATAAATACTTCAAGCACGATGGCTATCACAAAGTAAAGTGCATAAGTAAAGGGCTCAGTTGAGAGATAACCGATGGACACGGAGACGAAGATTTGTTTCCCGAAGTTCACTTTCAAAGAAGCTACGTCTCCGTTGGACAGATGCGATGGCGCAATGCTCTCCGAACACCACAAATGGCTCACCTCGAGGTGTGGTGGCTCGATGCTCACCCAACGCCACACAAGGCCTCACCCCGGATGCGGAAGCACACAACTCATCGACGCCACAAAAGGCTCACCCTATTCTTCCGAGTGCGCACCACAAAAGGCGGGCACTCGCTCCACTATGGGACTCTTGAGGGCGGTCACCGAACCTGTACAAGATTAGGGCTATCTCCACAACTCAATTGGAGGCTCCCAACAGCAAAGCCACAAAAGGCTACAACGCCACAAAAGGCCAACAAAGCCACAAAAGGCTACAAGACCACAAAAGGTCAACAACCCAACCATACAACCGTCTATGGTTCCAAGAACCCAAGAGAAACAAGTCCACGAGCTTGAACTTACCAAATCTCCGAGGAGAACTCAAACCTATGCACCAAATGCAAGGGCAAGTCCTTCTCTCCCAAATTCCAACAAAGCTACAAAAGCTATTGGGGGAATAAGGGAGAAAGAACACAAGAGGAGAACACAAAACTCTCCAAGATCTAGATCCCAATGATTCCTTCACAAAGAAGGGATTTGACTTGGGGAGATTGTAGATCTAGATCTCCTCTCACTTTTCCCTCAAAAAGATTTAAGAATCATGAGAGGGAGAGGGAGTAAGAGATCTCAAATAGGTCAACAATGGTGGGCAAAACCATCTCAAAAGATGGGGAACCATAAAGGAAGAAGCCCCCCTTAAATAGGACAAGGAAAAACTGACCGTTTGGGCCAGATTCGCGCACCACCGGAACTTCTGCCCCCCACCGGAACTTCCGGCAAATAGAAACACAAGTTACTGAACCTGATCGGAACTTGGGCCGGAACTTCCGCTCAAGCAAAAACGCAGGATAGCATTGCACGAAAACTTCAATAACTTTTGATTCCGGACTCCGTTTTTGATGATCTTGGACTCATTTTGAAGAGAACAAAAAGCTCTATAAGATTATTCAAATAAACATCATAGTCCAGCATGGAAGGATAAAACAAAATTGAGAAAGGTATGACCTCTCTAGAAGCGATAAACCGGTAAAACCTCCAAAACCCAAAACACAACAAGTTGAGCTTGGAAACTCCGGTTGGGATGAAACCAATTTTTTTGGGAAGATAAAATCAAGAGAACCCAACAAAATGTTAAATATTGGATACCACCAAGAGAGCAAATATCAAATATATATATGTGAAGTATCCCCCAAGGTGTGGAGCCGAAAAACTCGCAAGATCAAAAACCGCAATAAGAAATGCAAGGGAAATCCTTGAACGATGAACTAGAGCTTGTTATGATGATGACCACAAACTCTAGATCCTCTCATGGACAAGAACCAAATAACAACCAAGAAAGATGATGCTATGAATGCAAAGGTTTGATCTCTCTCCGAACGATGCAATTGAGACACCCGCTTGAGAGCCCTCTTGATAGTACGACTATCTATCCTAAACCCGGTCTCCTAACTAACAACACGAGACTGGCAAAAAAGAATCCCTATCAAGAACATACCTTTGCCTTGAGCATCCCACTTGAACTTGATGTAGACCGTCTTGTTCTTCTATAGGGGAATACCTTTCTTGTTTGCTCTTGCTTGATGAAGATGAAGACTTGCAAATTGCTCCCCCATACTCCATGGGGAAACCTCTTTTTTGAACTTGTCTTCATCACCCCATGATCATGAGGATGGCAAGCTTCAAGCATGAGATCTTCTAGAGATGGCGCATCTTGAGCTTGCCCTTCTTCATCCCTTCTTGAGGTTGATCCATCTTGATGCAAATCTTTGCACTTGTCTTGATCAACCTTTAAGCTCCTTCTTTCTTCATGATTCCAATGACACAAAGCCCTTGGACATTTCTTCAGCTCTCAACCTTGAGACCAACACATGGCCCAAGCGACGCCAATGGACAAACCTACAAGTGAAACTCAATTTACACATTAGTCCATAGAGATTGTCATTAATTATCAAAACCATGCATGGGGGCATACATGCCCTTTTAGGGGTGCCCCTTGCACATGGTACAGGAGCTTTCCTATAACCAAAATGACAAGGCAAGCAGACAATAAGCATCTCAGCAATCTTTTTATTTACCATATGCATAGATTTTTATTGAGGATGCTTCATAGATAGATCATTATGGTGATGCTGCAAGTTTCCACCATGATTAGGCATGCTTAGGCTAGCGGCCCAGGCGTTTCTCTAACACAGGATACAAACTCCATGGACTTACAAGTTTCCTCTTTATTTCACACCGGTGACATCCATAGACAAAAGGACATGATATGAATAGAGTACAATAAGGTACAAGTGCAATGTTGAAAACGTTCTCCGTGACAACACGGTTCTGCTGATTCCAACTTATAAGTGCAAGCATATACAACAAAGTTGTCACAATGGTTCAAGTTTATTAGGGGCAAAGAATAAAGTGTGTCATCAAGTTCGTGAGGGATTTAATCACTAAGTTTTCACATAACAAAATAGTTTTTAATTGGAAGATAGTTGAAAACAAGAATATACTTGGAATGGTGTAACACACCATGCATAGGAGTTTATAGTGGACACTTTGGAAAAACTTGGTTTCTTGGGAGTTGGAGACATGAGTAGAACTTACTCATACAAGTGGAGGCTAGCAAAAGACTGGGAGCAACCAACTAAGAGAGCAATAATGGCCCAAAACATGAAGTGCAACAAAGCATACTAATCAAAGCAAAGAGTGGTACTACAAGTCAAGGACTAAATGATCATAAAGGCTAATGGTGACTTGTGAGAGTCATAACATGGTGTGAGCATGTGCCAAGTTAACCCAAGCAAAGCATCAAAAGAGAATACCACAATACTATGCTTTTGCATTCTAAAACAATGCATAATTTCTTCAAGTCACACTAAGAAATCCCAGTTGTTTGGAACAAGACATGCTATAGCAATAATCACTAAGCATAATATCAAAACAACACCTAGCATGTCATGCTAAAGTCTAAGTCATAGTCATGCAAGCTCCTATTGCACCTCAAGTAAGAACTTACTACTCATTTCCAACACCAAGCAAAATTATTTGCGAAACAACACAACGAGAACAGGGGTCCAAACTACTTAAGCAAACTAAACAAACTAAGCAAAGCAAATGATAACTAAGACGCTCCAAGAATAACACAACTGTGCATGAAACAATAAAAACGAAGTGTCTAGACAGACCTGAGCTTTTTATTGATGAAGAAGGGGATGTCTTGTGCATCCCCAAGCTTTGACGCTTGTACCTCTTGGATATTTCTTGGGGTGACACCATGGTAGCATCCCCAAGCTTAATCTTTTGTCCATTCTTCATCTCATTGCATCATTCTCTCTCTACACCTGAAATTTTTCCTTCATACAAAACTTCACACAATCTTCATTAGCAACATTAGTGTATTTAAAAGATATTAGACCTCTAGCAAAGCTTTGGAACCGCAAGGTTTTTCACTAAAAACACAAGCTACTGTAGTAACTCTTTCAAAAAGCTCAATTCAACTAAAGAGAACTCAAAAAGGAATCAATAAGAAGCAAATGCAAATAATGGCAGAAATCTGTCAAAACAGACCAGCAGGTAGAAACCGATTTTTTTGAACATCTTCTGTTGCTCAAATCAAAAAGTGTTGAACTAGAGAAAGTTAGCTAACATACTGGGGGATTTATTTGTAAATGTTGAGCTCAATATGAGTTACAGAGCCTCCTCATGATTTTTTTGGTGGAGAACAGAAATATGTTTCGGGACAGCAACTCCCCAAATCTTACTTCCCTCTCATTAGAGGTCATTCTTGGCACAAAAAGCAAACAAAAAGGATAAGGAGAGGTCATTCCTGAAGTAATAACTTCCAAGACTCAAGGAAACTCTTGGGTTATCTCCCAACAAGTACTTTTCTTTAACGCCTTTAAGTTAGGCACAAGAAGCAAGATGAATCAAGTATTTTCAAATAAAGAATTGATATCCATACTTGCAAAGTCTTCAACTATAAAAGGTATATCATCCAAATGGGTTTTGTAGGATCCCTTCTCATCTCTTTTTGGTCTACTACTTTCATCAAAAAGATTTTCAGGAGCAATCCAATCGAAGTTCTTTTTAAAGGCTTCATGCATTCCAACAAGCTTAAAGGGGATGGGTATCTTGAATTCTTCTCTAGGCTTAGTTTTATTAGAAATACCCACAACATCTACACTTGAGCCTAGCATATTGAAACGCTCAAAAACTTTTTTGGCTTCCCTAGCAACATCATGGAATTCTTTTGATAAAGTTTTAAGGATGAATTCCCTCTTTTCAGCATTCTTCTCTTTTTTTAGTTTTAGGAATAAAAATTGTATGAAGGGATTAAGGCTAACAAACCTAGTCTTCAACATATGAACTAAAGAAGCTGCAGCAATCTCATAATTAGGAGCAAGCTCTGCTATAGATTTATCCTCAATATCCTCATGCTTGCTAACATAATTAAAGAATTCTTCAATATTATCTTTTTCAATTATGGAGCCACTACCTATTGCAAGATCTTTTAGGACGAACTTGGGGAGCAACATGGTGAGCTAGAGCAAGGTGGCAACTAGAGCATGAAATAAATTTTTTGGTTTTTTTTGGAAAGAGGCAAACAAAACCAAGCAAAAGAAACAAAGCAAACTAAAAACAAAGTAAAGAGAAAGAAAGTGAAGGACTCCTCTAGTGAAGACGTCCTTGGCCTCCCAGGCAACGGCGCCAGAAAAAGCTTGATGGCTTGTACAGCTTATGTGAGCCTGTTGGAAACCCCAAGAGCAAGGTATGAAGTAGTACAGCAGCAAGTTTTTCCTCGGTAAGAAACCGAGGTTATCGAACCAGTAGGAGGAAGGAAACGTCACACAGGTGTTGCAAGCAACACGGATACCTGCACAACACAAACTCAAGACTTTGCCCCAACAAATCAGTGAGGTTGTCAATCTCACCGGTTTGTTGTAACAAAGGATTAAACGTATGGTGTGGAAAGCAATAGTTTGCAGCAAGTAAACAAGTAACAGTGGAAGATGTATCAATGGTAAAGATTGGACCGGGGTCCATAGTTCACTAGAGGTGCTCTTCTTAGATAAACAACATGGCATGAAGGATAAACAAATTACAGCAGGGCAATTGACAAGAACTAAGCAAGGCATAACAATGCAATTACTAGTCAGAAAGATCCTATGAGATTCAATTGGGCAATACAACAAGATACATAGACCGCCATCCAACTGCATCTATGACTAGAAGTCCACCTTCAGGTTATCATCCAAACCCCCTCCAGTATTAAGTTGCAAGCAACAGACAACTGCTTTAAGCAAAGTGTGTAAGGTAAACAGTCCACACGTTCCATAAACAAGAGACCATTGTTTTCTTCCTAGTAGCAACAGCACATCTACAACCGAAGAGATTATTATCACTTCACTTGGAAACTAGAGGCATGAACCCACTATCGAGCATAAATACCCTCTCTTGGAGTCACTAGCAACTACTTGGCCAAGATAGCTACTAACAACGGAGAGCATGCAAGATCACAAACAACACAGACATGATAGAATCATAAAGACAAAACCATTAATCAAACCAACATAATAATCTCAATATCCATCGGATCCCCGCAAACATAACATACATGATTACAAATAGATTAGATCTTGATTATGAACGGAGCTCACAAGATCTATACATGAAAGCACAAAGGATGAGATACAACCATCTAGCTACTACATGGACTCATAGTCCAAGGTGGAACTACTCACGCATCATACTAGAGAGAAGGCCTCCGGGATGATCTCCCCCCCGGCAGGGTGCTGGGAAGAACTTCAGATCCCCCGATCTAGGGACGATGGTGGCGGCGGCTACAGACGCTTTCGTGGATATTTGATCGGGTGCCCAGGGTTTCTGCATCAGGGGCTTCTTATAGGCAAAGGGGGAGGCCGAGGAGGCGGCCAGGGTAGCCAAACCCTAGCCAAGCACGGGGCTAGGCCCACCCGCGCCTGGGGTGGGTCTGGCCCCCTGGCTGGCCCCTCCGGCTCCCCTCTGGACTTCTTGTTCCCCACGGAAAGTAATTGACTTTGTCATTTGTCCCGTCCAATTTCGAGAATATTTCTTTACTAACTTTTCTAAAACCAAAAACAGCAGAAAACATGCATCTAGCACTGTTGCAACTTGTTAGTAGGTTAGTACCAGAAAACATGTAAAAAGCACCTCAAAGTGTGGACAAGTAAAGCAAAATAGATACTAAACAAGCATGGAGCATCAAAAATTATAGATACGTTTCCAACGTATCAATTACCAAATCCAATTTAACCTGAAACACCTTTCGTTTCCCTTCGATTTCCTCCAAACAACTTCGGAACTTTCCGAAACAATTCATGTTCTCTCATGGAACTTTTTTGGTTTTCTCTTTCTCTACTATGATTCCAACTTATGGATGATCTCCAGCTCATTGTACCCTTAAGTGGATCCCCTCACGACTCGAGAATGGCACAGACATGATCTCTATCAATGATCAACAACGAGACCAGATGCCCATATTGATCCCTAAACATTCCAAGATGACGATGTCGTTTAAACCGTAAAGATTGAGTCCAATTTCCTTTGTTTCTTCCATAAGACTTGTCCGAGATCCGATTGTTTGGGTATCACATACCCTGTTCAATCTCGTTACCGACAAGTACTGTTTCACTTGTTTCCGCGATATTACATCCCCGTGACCTAGTCACATGTTGCAATGTATCTTACCCGTCACTGGGTGAAAAAATCCCGGTATTGATTCATAGGCCTCAATCTGTTCCTCCGGATACCCAACATACACCTTTATAATCACCGTTCCACCAAGTGACGTTTGATGTAGTTAAAGCAGCCTCGGAAGACAATGATTAATATGATCTCACGGTCTAAGGAGGAGACTATGTTTTTGAACTATTGCAACGATAAACCTCGTGACTTGATCATGTCACAATCTTTAGGGAAATGTCCATCACATCATTCACCAATGATATGACTTTGTTGTCAACTGGCACTATCCCTCATGATCAGAAAATCTTGATCATCGATTGCCCAACGAACTAGTATGAATAGAGGCTACTAGAGACTTCTGTTTCATATCACACATGTAGCAAAATTTCCACTTGATACAGTTATAGAACAATATAAAACTATTACGAACTTATTGGGATATGACAATAATAAACCTTTTATTATTTGCCTCTAGAGTATATTCCCTTCAATGAGATATGGTTTATGATTAGTAAATACAAGCTAGATTATTTGTACTCTGCTCCCTCCATTCCGGATTATAGGGCTAATACATACCTCAAGAAAATAGTTTGGCCGTAAATTTGGTCAACAGTATATAATTCATGTCACAAAAATTATACCATCGAAAACGTATTTTAAATATGAATCTAATGATATATTTTTTTGTTAAATATAGTTTATATTTTGTTGACCAAATTTATGATCAAACTATGTTTTTAAAATACGTATTTGCCTTATAAACCAGAATAGAGGTAGTAGTACAAGTGGAAGACTGAAGGGAGATATGGTCTAGAGGTATGTACCATAATGATCACATGTTTCAATTTTATTACTAATTGTGTCAATTTCTCTATATTTTAGCGTACTTTTTACTTTCCTTGTATTCCGTTATTCTTGTCACCCGCATGCAAGGTTGCTTCCAGCAAGTGTAAGGCTAGCGGTTAGTAATCTAGAGTATGCATGTTACTATGTTACCAGGCTAAGTTATATCTTTATAGTGGATAGTGATATAAGTGTAGTAACATAGAAATGCTCATTTATTATTTTGTTGACTCATTTTACATTGGAAAGTATGATGTGATGTTAACATATTATGTTATTCAATTTGCTTCTCTTTTTATTAATTGCTTGCAACATCATATTATTAGTCTAGGTGATATTACCGTTTATGTTACTCCTACTATGACTAGCCTAAAAATGGAGAAAGGAGAGGTGAACAGTAATTAGAGGGTCATTAGTAACCCATAATTAAATGCATGCGAGGCCTCGAGGATTGACTTTGTTAACTGTTATTTCCTTGTTACTGACGGGCCAAGTGCTAGATCCCGCACGTGAGAGGAATATAAATCTAATTATTTTCGGTTCTGCTGGTGGGTTATGTGCTTGTCCCACATTCGGAAGGCAACATGTATATTTGTTTCCATCGCTGCTGATAGGACAAAGTAAATATCTCACATGTAAGAAAACGAGTCAAACAAATGACAAACAAGCCTAACATAATGACTACCGATGTCATTTCTGTCAGGGACATGGACGTAACGAAACCGTATCGGCTGATGGCATATCTTCAATTGCCTGATTTATAATGGCGCGATACCAATTTCCGAGTGGACCGAGACCACAGACATAATAAACCCTTTTTTTTTGTTAAAACCTGTCCGGAGCCAGCGACATTATTTAAGTGCTCCTTTGATTTGGATGACCCGTGGGAGGAGGATCCCATTCGGTCGCAGCTGTTGAAGCCCATGTTAACCTTCTTGGAGCCAGCGACATTATTAAAGTACTTAACTAACACGCGACTTAACTAAAGTGTATTAACTTCTTTGTATGCAGTGGTTATTAAAATTTTATTTGGCGTCGGTAGTGCATCCCTAGCTAGTTCCGACGTGTATATGTTTGCCCCGCGACTTAAACTAACACGCCCCTGCTCCCTGTCTGCCACTGCGTGCCATTCCACACCATCATCCTACCGTTGACCACCACGGGTAACAGAGAGTTTGTTGCCATGACCCAAGCCATCGTCGAGAGGGCTTGCTCAAAGCTCAGATCCGCCATAGA
This sequence comes from Avena sativa, assembly GCA_916181665.1. Classification (NCBI taxonomy): domain Eukaryota; kingdom Viridiplantae; phylum Streptophyta; class Magnoliopsida; order Poales; family Poaceae; genus Avena; species Avena sativa. Next base: position 6,405,729 of record OV702289.1, read on the forward strand.
AGATGATGCTGTGGTGCTTGAGAACTTCACAGGTGGTCTGCTGGAAATGCTGGATGTGCTGGAGGTCATACAGCCGGTGCTGGACGAAGCCCAGATGCGGGCCTTGCGGGATGAACCGGCGTCGCTTTGGCTGCAGTCGGTCAGGGTCGCCGCCTGCAGCATCACGGACATGGTTGACGAGTTGCAGGACACGAGGTCACAGGCTGCTGCATCGGTATGGAACATGCCATTTTCTTGTATTTTCACTCCGGCGAAGTATTCGCTTCTACTTGCTGTCTTGACCGTACGTGAGACGGCCAAAGGATTTCTTACATCGGTGTTTTAGGTAGGTCTGGTGTTGTTAAAACTGCAATCTTTTATTCAAGAAGAATTGATAAACATTTTCTCTAGACAATATAACAATGAAGATTATTTTGCAGATGACAAGGATGCTGCCAAAATCTGCCATTAGGAAGAACGCCATCAAGATGAAGGAGTCCACAGAACTAGTCATGGGCCTAAAGAAGGAGTTGCATACCATTTTCCAACCAGATGCAAGGATTTATCGACGAACGACAGGACCAGATTTCGAAGAAGCATTGGTTTTTGGAAGGGAGTTAGATAAACAGAGGATAGTGGCCGTGCTGCTGTCTGCTGAGGGCAACATCACACAAGGGTTGCCGAGCTGCATCATTCTTCCCATCTATGGGCTTGCAGGCAGCGGCAAGACAACCTTGGCACGAATGGTTTTCAAAGATACCGCTACCTTGCAAAATTATGATTTCCGGGTGTGGGTCCATGTCCTGCCGGAATTCAACTTCCACGGAATAGGGGAGGATATAGTTTACCAAGCATCTGAGGGAAAACAGAAAGCAGGGGGGATGGGGTATATAATGAAGCGCCTTCACAAGCTACTTCATGGTAAGAAAGTACTCCTTGTTTTGGATGACCTGTGGGAGGAGGATCCCATTCAGTTGCAGCTCTTGAAGTCCATGTTAACCTTCTTGGCCGACAAGGTGAATGTGATAGTAACCACATGCAACAAGGCCATCGCAAGGAAAATCTCTACCATTGAGCCGTACAGGCTAAATCCCTTGAGTGACGACACGTGTTGGGAGATAATCAAAAAATCAACCCGTTCTGGAAAAGAAAACGAAGAAGAACTGGAGCAGATAGGACGGAAGATGGCTAGGAAGTGCCGTGGTCTACCATTAGTGGCTCGAGCATTCGTGGATAAGCTGGATTCGCGAGATCCCACAAGTTGGAGAGAGATCATGGCAACAAATATGTCGAATATCCTATTCGGCGCTTATTCAAAATGCCAATCGCTGCATTCAACTTTGGGGTTATGCCATGGCAGTATGCCACCAGGTTTAAGGCTGTGCTTTGCTTATTATTGTGATATCTTCCCAAAGGGGCACAATATACTCAAAGATGACCTCATTCATCAATGGATAGCTCTCCATCTCACTGAGCCATCGTCTGAAATATTGTCTGCCACACAGATTGCTGAGGATTATATTACAAGGCTTTTGGACATGTCATTCCTTCAAATTGCAAAGTCGGAGCCTGTGAGTAATTGTGTGCCACCTCTGTTCTTACAAAATTTGTCATATTTTGGAGGCACAATGTTGAAGTAATATTTGACTGAATTATACCATACTTGTTTTCAGGAGATAAACTACTACTATATGTGTCGATCTAATAGGTATACACGTGTGGGTGCAAATATATTGTGAAACAAAAGGAGTATTTATGTACACCAAAGGCATATATAGTTTGTTAGTAATTTTCAAATAATCTTAGCAATAAACCAAAATTCTGAAGTGTCAATATTTTTGTGTGGTTAAAGGCCTCATGGCCATGCTATTTGTAGAAAGCAAACGAGTACAACTGGGAATACCAACTAAGCATTGCAACTAAAAGTTCACACATGTCAATATACCCGTTTTACTTTTATTTTAGGAGCTGACCCAGAGTAAATTATACTCGTAAGAATTGAGTAACCGTTTCTCAACTGAATACCTCTGACTCAACCAACATCGTCTCAATTGCATCTTATACCTAAACTGCATCTTATGACTCAACCAACATCGTCTCAATTGCAACTCATGAGTGTTTGAAACATCGTCTCAATTGCAACTCATGACTCAAGCAACATCGTCTCAGCTGCATTGTTTGGACTACAACTCGTGTCACAACTACAATTGAGAAAATTGTTCACTAGATTCTTGTGGGGTAAACGTGCACTAGCAGTTAGCCAGGCGCTTTCTTTTTTGCAACTACAACTGACTTACTTACAGTTTTAAGGTGCTTTTTGTGATGCATCTCATAATTATGTGGTCGAGCACTCATGCCTTTAATTTGTTGCAGGTCAGTGGAAATGACGATATGGGTGCGACCTCCTTCACTATGCACGATCTGCCACACTACTACGCAAGGTCGTTGGTTGACAAGTTCACTGAGCGAAGTTTGGAGTACAAGCTTGTCACCAACTGTGGTGGGAACCTTGATGGCCGGTATGATAAAGATCTAAGGGCGCTGCGCTGTCTTGACTGTAGCAAATTGGAGTTTAAGGATGACTCGTTTTCACGTAAGAAGTCCCTATGTGTCCTAGAGCTAAAGGAGAGCTTCATGCAGAAGCTACCGGACTCCATGTGTAAATTAAGGCAGTTGTGCTACCTTAAAATATCAGATTTCACTGGACTGGTAACTTTACCAGAGTCATTTGGGCACCTGACATATCTTTTCCATGTCGACTTGTCAGGCTGCTCTGGACTGATAAATCTACCGGAATCATTTGGAAAGCTAATCCTTTTAGTGTATGTCAACTTATCAGGATGCTCTGGGCTGGAAACTCTGCCGGAATCGTTTGGGAATCTAATCAGTTTAGTGCATATCAATTTGTCAGGCTGCTCTGAACTGGGAACTCTGCCGGAATCGTTTGGGAAGCTAATCAGACTAGTGCATGTAAACTTGTCAGGCTGCTATGGGCTAGTAAATCTGCCAGGCTCATTTGGGAGGCTAACAAATCTGTTCCACGTTGATTTATCAGACTGCTCCAGACTGATAAATCTACCGGAATCATTTGGGAAGCTAATCCTTTTAGTGCATGTCAACTTGTCAGGCTGCTCTCGACTTGCAACTCTGCCTGAATCATTTGGGGATCTCATGAGCTTGTCCCATCTCAATCTATCACGCTGTCATGCACTGACGGAGATTCTGGAACCACTCCAGAAGCTCGGCAAACTCGCACACCTGGATTTATCATTCTGGTCTTGCTTTGAAAGGATCGGGGAAGGCCTCGGTGGTCTCACCAATTTGCAACATCTCAACTTATCCCACCCTTGCTGTCATCTTCCTCGACACCACTCCAATCTCCAACAGCTAAAAGATGGTTTGTGCAAGCTCACTAGCCTCAGTTATCTGAACTTGTCAATGTGCCTGAATCCTATCTTTTACTACAAGTCAGAAGAAGAAAGTCTCCATTACATTCAATCCTGTGTCAGCAGCCTTTCAAGTCTAGAGCATTTGGACCTCTCTCATAACACATTTCTTTTTGATCTACCTGAAAGTCTAGGTGACCTCAACAAGCTACACACACTGGATCTCTCAGGCTGCATTAGACTGAAGAGGATAGGTGAAATGAAGTCTCTCAAGTTTATAGCTCTAAAGAACTGCCGGGGTTTAGAAAGTTGCAACTTTGTGGTCCATGTCGATGATGAGGACGCATATAGAAGCAACATCGTTCAGCTGGAAGATGTAAATTGCCAAGAGCTCCAGATAAGCTGCCTTGAGAAAGTCAGGTATAAAGAGGAAGCACAAAGAATCAAATTGGTGGAGAAACAAAAGCTTAAAAAGTTGAAGCTTTCTTGGACTTTGGACTCTATCAGATCAGTGGAGGAGCGTGCTTTGCTAGAGGACAGTGTTCTGTTAGGGGAATTAGTGCCACCACCTAATCTGGAGTGCCTTGAGGTAAATAATTACAGCGGCACATGCCTCCCTGAGTACTTTGGTGAACTCACCTCTCTCCAGGAACTCAAGATCGTGCGCTGCAGACAGCTCAACTCATTGCCGGCTAGCATAAACAAACTCAGCAACCTCAAGGATCTTTCTATTTTTCACTGCCCAGAACTGGAGAAGTGGTGCCAGCTAGAGGAGAACAAGAAAACATTGGCGCACATCCCCAACAAAAATTATGAGTATGTACCATACTACACGTTATTTTACTATTCTCTTCTCTTTCACATTCATTGTGTTGGTTCATGTATTGCTGCTCAGAGCAGTTCATGTAGAAACTAAAGAGTAACCGTCGTTTATCTCACCTGAAATTAATTGTACGAAGTGTTGACCATGTTCATTTTGCAGAGAGCATAGTGGTACAAGCAGGCCGGAGATCGAGGAGGATGACAGGTCGATCAGTGAGTTGGAGGCGAAAGAGGGTTGTGTCGACGTATTGTGATTGTTGTGTTGAAAAAATAATCTTGTATAAGAGTTGAATGCCATTTCATACTCAGCTATTGTTGTTGTGTCAAATGTTGATTGGAGGTCACTTTCGGGCAGCAAGACATGATGGTTTGGGACAACTTATTTTCTCATTCATGTAAATTTTATTTAATCCTTGAATCTGAACTCTTGAGTGTACTTATATGCCGTGCAATGCCCTGACAGATACTTTTTTTATTCCCTGACAAATACTTAGTCTTGCAACAACTGTCATGCAATGTAATTTCATATTAGGCATGTGCTATTAAATTCGCCCGGAGATATTTCAGTTCAGGACGTACAGCTTCTGGTAAGAATGATATCTTTCTGAGACTGATCATGTTTTGAATTTGCATAAGCTGGCTTAGCACTGAAAGTTAGCAACCTTGTTCAGCTGGAGGATGTAGATGGTCAAGAGCTCCAGATAAGCAGCCTTCAAAAGGTCAGGTATAAAGAGGAAGCACAGAGAATCAAATTGGTGGAGAAACAAAAGCTTAAAAGTTGAAGCTTTCCTGAACTTTATACTCTATCAAACCAGTGGAGAACAGTGCTTTGTTAGTGGAATTAGTGCCACCACCTAATCTGCAGTGCCTTGAGATAAATAGTTATGGTGGTACATGTCCGCCAGAGTACTTGGGTGACCTCACCTCTCTCCAGGAACTCAAGATCGTTTGCTGCAAACAGCTCAACTCATTGCCGGATAGTATAAAAGAACTGACCAATCTCAAGGTTCTGTTTATTTCTGTCTGCCAACCACTGGAGAAGTGGTGTCAGCTAGGGGAGAACAAGAAAATGCTAGCTCACATCCCCAAGAAAAATTATGAGTATGTACCATCTTACCGTTGCTCAGTGTTTTACTACTCTCTTCTGTTGTAAAGTCCTTGAATTGTTGGTTTATGTATTGCTGCTCAGAGTTTCTTATGTAGAAAGAATGGAGTAGCCGTCATTGACCTCACTTTGAATTAAATTGTACGTAGCAAATCGAAGATCTAACCTTGTTGATTTTGCAGGGAGCATGGTAGCACTAGCAGGACGCAGATAGAGGAGGATGGCAGATCGATCAATGAGGTGGAGGCCGTGTCGGCGGATTGTACATGTCTGTTGTGATGAAAATGATTCCGTAGCAGAATGCCATTTGGTTACCAGCAACTATTCTTGCAACATATGTTTGACTGGTGGTCGCTGTCAGGCAGTAAGACATGATGTTAGCGGACAACTTATTTTCTCATTCATGTAAAATTTGATCTTTAAATTTGAACTCTTGAGCTTGCTTACTTATGAAGTGATGCCGATGCCCTCACGAAGCCTTAATCTTGTGGCCATTGCCAGGCAATGTAAGTTTATACTGTATATACTATGCACGAGCACTGCATGTACAGTATTAAATTAGAAGGTAGAATTCACCCAAGTGGCAAAGTTTACAGAACGACCAACAAAGCATGCAATTAAATCTTGTTTGGTGCCATATCGGTTCGAGGTAAAAAGTTTTTGTCAAAAAAATATACTACTTCCTCTGTCTCAACTTAGTTGTCTCATATTTATTTGTTTTATAACAAGATACATCCGTGTCTAGACAAATTTAAGACAACTAATTTGAGACGGAAGGATGTGATTTTTGGTTGTTAGTAGGTGCAAGATTTCCATTCCACCTGGTTCCAGTGTAGACAATCCCAACCTTCAAAGTGAAGCCCACTTAATGCTAAACTAATATAATATCTCATTGGCGGTCCACACTCAGTCGTTTTCTCTAATTATCCATCCACGCTGTGTCTTCTACCTGTCAAATGTTCGTGCCACTGAGCGAAATTCTGCAACTTTCCTCATAGCTAGGCCCAAACCCCTCTTGTAATTGCACTGGTAGGATCCGGACATCCCCAAGAAAATTTTATCACCAGTCTAAAATTTGCCAAAGATACACTAACGTGCGCATCCTCCTCTCTACCTCACACTCTATGTACCCATCCCATCGTTGACCACAAACAAAGAGAGCTCGTTGTAGGAGCAAGGAGTAGCCATGACGACCGACGCCCTCGTCCAGAGGGCTTGTGCAAAGCTCCAATCCGCCATGGGAGATGAAGCTGTGCTGCGTCTGAACTTCATCGGTGACCTGCAGGGGATGTTGGATGTGTTGGAGGTCATCCATCCGGTAATATATAAGATCAGGGTGCATAACTGGAGGAAGATGCGGCGGTCCAGGGATTCAAAAATCCGTGAGACGGTGAATTGGCTGCAGCAGGTCAGCGACGCTGCCTACAGGGTCATGGACATGGTCGACGAGTTGCAGGACACGAGACCACCGGCTGCTGCAAAGGTGTGTACGGTAGCAAGCTGTACTGTTTCCGAATAAACTAATTTTACTTTGTACCAACCGAGATAGTGAATATTTCATGTAAAGATTTTGTCACCGATGTACTCAATCTAGCTGCTGATTGTTTCTTTCATCTCCATTTTACTCAGCTAGCCTTTTGAAAAAAAGTTAAACATGTACATTGTGGTTATTTGGTCTTTACTTTGCCTGCCACCTTTTGTATGCTTCCATTAATCCCTTTTCCGGGAGAAGGAATTATTCAATCGCCACTAGTTTCATTCCTTCTTGCTAGATGACTTGATGTTTTCTCTAAGAAACATACTATTAGTATATATAACTAATGATGGAGAATATTGCAGATGACAAGGATGCTCCCTCGCCATGCCATCAAGAAGAATGCCATGGTAACTAAGGTGGAGGAGACGAAGATTAAAGTGACAGAGCTAAAGGAGTCACACGATTATTACATTTCTTTGGAAGAACCTGCCAACGGCCAGCAGCAACACCGAGTTGTGGATGAACGTGAAACAGGACCATTTTTTGAAGAAGCATCTGTTTTCAGAAGGGAGCAAGATAAACAGAGGATAGTGGCCCTGCTGCGATCTGCTGGGAGAAACAACACACAAGGGCCCCCCAGCTGCATCATTCTTCCAATCTTTGGGATTGCAGGCAGTGGCAAGACAACTTTGGCACAATTGGTTTTTAATGATGATGCACGCTCTCTCCAAGAATACAACTTTCGCGTATGGGTCTATGTCTCGCCGGAACTCGACTTCCATAGAATAGGTCAGTCTATTCTCCGTCAGGTGGTGTCAGTAGGAGGAAAAAAAGAAGAGATCAATGACCATGGTTCCAATTCATATGTAGTGGGGATGGAGCGTATAATGAAGTGCCTTCAAGAGCTACTCAATGGTAACAAGGTGCTCCTTGTTCTGGATGACCTGTGGGAGGAAGATTCCATTCAGTTACAGCTCTTAAAGTCCATGATAATCTTCTTGGGCGACAAGGTGGACGTGATAGTGACCACATGCAATCAAGCCATTGCTTGGAAGATTTGTACCGCTAGGCCGTACATGCTAAATCCCTTGGGTCATGACACATGCTGGGAACTAATCAAGAAATCAATCCATTTGGAAGAACAAAATGAAGAATTGGAGAAGATAGGATTAGAAATCGCAAGCAAGTGCTGGGGTCTACCATCAGCTGCTCAAGCAATCGCAGGCATGCTGGATTCTCGAGATCCTACAAGATGGGAAGAGGTCATGAGAACAAATATGTGGGATATTTCTGTCGGTGCTTATTTACCATCTCACATAATGCTTTCAACTTTCAATTTGAGCTACATGAGTATGCCACCAGATTTGAGGCTATGCGTTGATTATTGTTGTAATATCTTCCCAAACGACCACAATATAGGCAAAGATGACCTGACTCATCAATGGATCGCTCTCCATCTCACTGAGACATTTGAAAGATTGTCTGCCACACAGGTTGCTGAGGATTATATTAGGAGGCTTTTGGACATGTCATTCCTTCAAACTGCAAAATCAGAGCCTGTGAGTAATAGTCTGCCACCTTAGTTCTTACAAAATTGGCCATACTTTGGAGGCCCAAAGTTGAAGTAACATTTGATTGTCTTGCTCTCACTAGATAGATACCAATTTCTGACATGTCGATATACTTAAGTTGCAACATCATTTTTGTGCAACTCAAGTTCAGCTGGCATAGTTACACTTTCTGAAGATGTACATTTCCTGATGCATCTTGTAATTATGCGTGCATGCCTTAAATTTGTTGCAGGCCAGAGTGGCGGAGGATAAAGGTGCTATCTTGTTCACTATGCACAATCTGGCGCACATACTGACACATGAACTAAGACAATCTAAGCGCTACAGTCTTAAAACCAATCATTGTGGCAATCTTGATAACGATGACTATGCAAGGGCGCTGCGCTGTGTTGGCTGTAGCAGAATGGAGTTAAATAATGATTCATTTTCATCTAAGAGTTGCCTGCGTGTGCTAGAACTAAAGGAGAGTACCGTGCAGAAGCTTCCAGACTCCATCTGTAAATTAAGGCACCTAGGGTATCTTAAAATATCACAATTCTCTGGACTGGTAACTCTGCCTGAGTCATTTGGGTATCTTATAAACCTGTTACATGTCAACTTGTCAGGCTGCTCTGGACTAATAAATCTACCAGAATCATTTGGAAAGCTAATCCATTTAGTGCATGTCAACTTGTCAGGCTGCTCTGGGCTAGTAAGCCTACCAGAATCATTTGGGAAGCTTGTCAATCTGGTGTACTTCAACTTGTCAGATTGCACTGGGATTGCAACTCTGCCTGAATCATTTGGGGATCTCGTGAACTTGTCGCATATTGATCTATCACGTTGCCATCGGCTGTCAGAGACTCTGGAAGTGTTGGAAAGGTTCGTCAAACTGGTATACCTGGATTTATCATTCTGGTCTTGTTTTCAAGGGATCGAGAAATGTCTGGGCCGTCTCACCAATCTGGAGCACTTGAACCTATCAAACCCTTGCTGTTATCTTTCCCAACAACACTCCCATCTCCAAGACATAAAAAATGTCATGGGCAAGCTCACCAAACTCCGGTATTTGAACTTGTCAATGTGCCTGAATTACATCTTTTACTACCATGAGTCAAAAGAGGACAGTCTCCAATATATTGGAGACTGTCTTGGAGGTCTTTCCAGCCTAGAGCATTTGGACCTATCTCACAACACATTTCTTGTCGATCTACCTCAAATTCTAGGCGACCTCAACAGGCTGCACACATTGAACCTCTCAGGCTGCATCAGACTCAAGAATGTAGGTGAAATGAAGTCTCTCAAGTTTATAGCCCTGAGGAACTGCCGGGGTCTGGAAAGTTGCAAATTTGTGGTCCGCGACATTGATGATGATACATATGGAAGCAGCAGCAACATTGTTCAGCTAGAGGATGTAAATTGCCAAGAGCTCCAGATAAGCTGCCTTGAGGAGGTCAAATCTAAGGAGGAAGCACATAGAATCAGATTGGTTGAGAAACAAAAGCTTGAAAAGTTGAAGCTTTCTTGGACTTTGGACTGTCGCAGGTCAGTGGAGGACAGTGCATTGTTAAGGGAATTAACACCACCACGTGATCTGCAGTGCCTTGAGGTAAATGGTTACAACGCCACATGTTTGCCAGAGTATCTGGGTGACCTCACCTCTCTGCAGGAACTCAAGATCATCTGCTGCAAACAACTGATCTATTTGCCGGATAGCATACAGAAACTCACCAACCTCAAGAATCTGTGTATTTTTAACTGCCCAGAACTGGAGAAGTGGTGTCATCTGGAGGACAGCAAGAAAATGTTGGCGCACATCCCCAACAAAAATTATGAGTATGCACCATCATATTGCTCCCTACTTCACTATTCTCTTATGTTTACATTCCTTCAATTGTTGGTTCATGTATTGCCGCTGAGAGTTTCTTATGTGGCAAAAATGGAGTAGCCGTCGCTGGTATCACTTGGAACTAATCGTAGAGCGCAATCAAAGTGTTAACCTTGCTCATTTATTAAACATTTCCTAGTAGTATTAAATATCCCCGCGCACTACATTTCGTCAACTACTAAATTGTTAAACATTGAAAATCAGTTGCCGCGGGATACCTGACAGGAAATAGCCGATGCAGCAAACCACCATGACGGCCTCTTGCGGTGCGTGGACGAGGAAGAGCAGGGCGGGTGAGCACACGCCAGCTCGTACGCGGGCGGGGCCGGGGGGAAGGATAGCAGGTACGGAGACCTTGGCGTGGTGGATGAGCACGGCGGCGGCGGCGGCGACGGGAAAAACTCTGGGCTCGACGGGGAGGAAGCTGGCCCATTCGTACAATTAAGGGTTTGGCTGGACTGTATTTTTACTGGGCTCATAGGGCCATCCCTAGGCCCATCAGACGCCCCAATATCCAAATCCATGTCCCTGAGTATTTTACTATTAGATACCTACTTCAACACAATAGTTTAACCGTAAATCTGGTTAACAATATATGAATCATATGTCATAAAAATTATAATATTAGAAACGTATTTTAAATATAAATCTAATGATATATTTGTTAAATATAGCTTATATTTTGTTGACCAAATTTATAGTCAAGCTAATTTTTTCGAAGTACGTATTTATCTTATAAACCGGAACGGAGGTAGTATCTGATATTACATATTAATTCTTTTAAAAAAATGTCGCTCTGTTCAACCACTGTTTCACTACACCCGCAAAAAAAGGGAGTGCCTAGATCTTAGGCGTCCGAGAACTTCTTATGTCTAATTTGCTGATATCATCCTAATATTTGGGCTAATTCTTAGTTGCAATCTAGTTGCAACCTAGTTGCAACTCATAAGATTTGTACTAATTCTCAGTTGCAACCTAGTTGCAACTCATTAAATTCTCAGTTACACCCGAGTTGTAACTCATGTGTAACTTTCATTTTACATGAATCACGAGGTAAATCGAACAGTAAAAGAGCGACTAAGACTTAAGAAGTTCTCAGGTGAACGAGAACTAGCAAATCCAAAAAAAGAACACCCTTTAACTAGATCTCAGAGTGGATTATTGACCTCCTAGGTTCTCACGTACCGTTTTAGATATATCAACTGAGTACATACAATTTTCTAACTGTATCACCCTCTCTTTTATCCCCAATCTACATATCCACCCTTTTAATCTGGGCACAAACTCCTTATCCCCAAGGCGTAATCTCCTCCCATGGCTGTTGTTTCATGGATGGTAAGACATTCTCAAAATTTTCGTGCCAGGAAAAGGGGTCTGGAGACCATCGATTGCATATACAGGCCCCTCGATCGCAACAACTAAATATCGACTGCATCCAGAGATTATGGTGGTGAACTGGTGTTTGGCTTGGTTTTTGATCATCTACGATTCGTAGAGTTGGGCGACGACCACCTTTCTGTGCCAACGCCCCACCTCGAACTCACTGGTGGCTACCGACTGGGTCTGCTCTCTGAGGTGTGCGACGTGCACGCCTCGCTGCACTGCAACGCTGTCAAGGGTGAGCCGTGGATGCATCGTGGCGCGGTGCGGCGATCTTCTGTATCACCGACGAGACCACAAGGCTCGTTGTCTATGGCCCAGACCAGTTGTCCAAGGTGCAGGAGCTTCCACTAGTAGACGGTACACCTTTAGGGGCACTTTGGCTAGGGGCACTTTTGAAAGTGCCTCTAAATGTGTCAATATAGGGCATTTTTGTCAAATGCCCCTAAATATACTACCTTTAGAGGCATTTTGATCAAAGTGCCCCTAAAGATACTACCTTTAGAGGCATTTTACGAAGTGCCCCTAAAGATAGTACCTTTAGAGGCATTTTAATCAAAGTGTCCCTAAAGATACTAGCTTTAAAGACATTTTGCCAAGTGCCCCTAAAGACAAGTGCCCCTAAAGATAATATCTTTAGAGGCATTTTGATAAAAGTGCCCCTAAAGATACTAGCTTTAGAGGCATTTTGATCAAAGTGTCCCTAAAGATACTAGCTTTAGAGACATTTTGCCAAGTGCCCCTAAAGATACTATCTTTAGATGCATTTTGATAAAAGTGCCTCTAATGATACTATCTTTAGAGGCATTTTGATCAAAGTGCCCCTAAAGATACTAGCTTTAGAGGCATTTTGCCAAGTGCCCCAAAAGATATTGAGGCATTTTATTAAATGCCCCTAAAGATACTATCTTTAGAGGTATTTTCATCGAAGTGTCCCTAAAGATACTACCTTTAGATTCATTTTGCCAAGTGCCCCTAAAGATACTGAGGCATTTTGCCAAATGCCTATAAAGATAGTACCTTTAGGGGCATTTTCATCAAAGTGCCCCTAAAGATACTACCTTCAGAGGCATTTTGCAACGTTCCCCTAAACTATCACAACAAACATTGCAGGCAGGTCACATCCACATCAGCAATAACATGAACTTAATAACATCCACATCAGCATCCACATCCACATCCACATCAGCAATAACATCCATAATACTTAGCAGTTCACATCTACATCCATAATACTTAGCAGTTCATAATAACACTTTAGCAGTTCATAATACTTACCAGTGGATCCACATCCATGACAACCTCTAGTGGATCCACATCCAAAAGAACTTAGTAGTCCATAACAACCATCAGTCTAAACATCATCCACATGCATAATTACCAACTATACTTACCATAAGATGTTGTCATCCAGCATACTAGCATAAGAAGTAACATCCTGATGGTGGAAGCTCTGCGATGAGAACACTCAACTTTCCTTTTTTATTTATCCCGAAGACGAAAAGGCAAATGTCTCTCGCATGAATCTTGTACAACATCACTGCATCGAACCATCCACTTGTGATGATTGCTCTGTTGGACACACCAATCTTCATCCTAACAGAGGTCTTGATGTTGCTATTCATGTGTTCAACTTTCAGAGCAATAGGTTTAGCAAGATACTTCTTCAAGTACCTACGAGTGAACTCAGCTTCAAATTCCTACAGAAAAATACAAAAATTTCATCAAATAATATACTTGCAATTAAGATTCTGCATATATTTAAGTAAATATCATCTCACCATTTTGCATCTGTTATCATTGGTAGATGAACTTGTCATCTTGTAGACATAGTACTTGATTTTTGGTCTTTCGTACATGTACCAGTCATCAAGAAAAGCCACCTGTTCTTCTGTCATATCCATTTCATTTCCAAACATGCACTGTTTGTCAAATTCATATTCACCCACGAGGCTAGGATCTGATACAACACATTGCCAAACACACATGATTAAAAAAAATACTAATACTTTGGGATTTCTTCTATGAATGCAGCAGGTAGGTAATTAAAATGCAGCAGGTAAGTAGTTTAAATAGTCCTAAACATTTTACAAACAGACATTGCATCTGAAAAAATTAAAATTACTTGATGATAAACTAATACAAAAATACAGAAAAATAAAAGCAACTAATAAATAAAATACCATCCAGTCACTTTATGGTAAATAAAATGTTTGTCTATGTGTCTGATGCTAGAAGTTAACTTACATCAAACAATTTTGTGATTAAGAAGATAGGTTCCATGCATATGTCTAAGGCTACTAATAAATCAAATTACATATTATAGGTAAAAAAAATAAAATAGCTTTTAACATGTCTGAAGTAGCACAACACACACAAAAAACTGACATTTTATTAAGAACTGGTAGATTTATAAGCCAATAAATAATAACCAGTTAGCATTCATACCTCTCTTCTGAAGAATCTCCTCAGGATCTATCTCACTCTCAGAGCTGCTATAGCTCTCAGAGTTGTGAGAGCTGAAGGAGCTGCTGGAGTCGTCACTAAGGATAATGAGACCATCGTTACTGGAAGTCCCCATCTATTGCATACATGAAGAAATGTTCTGTCAAAATCTTATAAAGATCTGTTATAAATAACAGACACGAAAGAAAGTACCAAACAGTATGTGCACTACCAAATTTTAGTAAGCATAGTTGAGCTTTAGATAGCAGATAACACAACTATTGAACTTTGCAAAATGGGTAACGACTGCGTGTGGACTACCATTATCGCAAAAGTGACGCTGCGACAAGTATTTTGGGCCGGAGGAAGTACCATTATCGCACTACTAGCATAGATACATGGTTATTATTGCTAAGTTGATTCTTGAAAAACGTGAAATAGCAATGTGTTGATATTATATATATGATTTTGGAAAAAAATGTTGTGTATGTTCAGGTGGTTAGCTCTTACTGAACCTACAGTCAGTTGCACGTAACTGAAAAATACTTGGTGGCAAACTGAACTTGGCTTTGCAAGCGGTGTACGACGACCGAGCTTCAGATCGAAGATAACATGTACGAGTAGTTTGAAAATCCGCAAAGGAAAAATAAAACGAATGCTGGTAGTAGTTTATGCCTACTGTTGCGACTGTATGTAGGGAATGCTGGTGGTATGATGTTTTGGAACTAATCCTTTATACTCATCCGAAAAAGATGTTGCGGGTTTGTAGTATGTCCATCCTTTTCATTTCAAGATGGAGGGAGTAGAAGAGTTCATCTAATTCTCTTAGTATGTTTGGTTAAAAATTTGAAAGACGAAATAAATTTGCCTTGATTTTGAAGAAGGAAAAATTACTATATTTATAGGGTGGGAAAGTTACCTTAAGCACGAACGAATACATTTTCTTCTAGGCAAAACTTAGCCCAAATGCTCGTGCCAAATCTGGCCAAGGGGCCGGGCTTTTGCGGGTCGACCCGCAGCCCACGGAAAAAGCACGGCACGGGCCCGGCCCGGCCCGTGATGTGTCGTGCCACGTGCCAGCCCGCAAAGCGCGGTGCCGTGCCCGGGCTGCGATCTCGAGCACGCGGGCCAGCCCGGCACGACCCGTTTAGCATATGTCTTTTTTTTTCGAAAATATAAGTCAAGAAAAGAGCCGGTGGAATCAAACTCGCACCCTCGTGACCTCCCAACCTCCACTCAACCACCGGACCACCACCAATTAGTTGATATATAACAGATTCGGTGTATATTATAGGTTTATTTGGACGAACCAACAGAAAACGCAACAACCCACGTGCTTGACGTGCCGCGGGCCGGCCCGTTTAGCCCAGGTGCCGGGCTCGGGCCTCGAAGCTGGACACGTAGCACGGCCCGGCACGGCACGTGGCTTGGCGGGCCACGACTGGCCGTGTCGCGTGCCGGGTCTGGGTCGTGCCGGGCCGGCCCGTTGGCTAGGTTTGGCTCGTGCACATCCTCAGCGGAAAAAAACAAACAAACGTTGAACCAGTAATTCCACGTCCGTTCTAAAAAAACAAATCCCACGTCGAACGACTTTCTGAAAAAACTACTTTCTCTCACGGACTCAGGCACCCAGCTACTCTCCACAAGTTCCCCCACTTGGCAGGGAACCTCCACACCCTTATCTATTTCTTCCTCCCCGATCCGTCCGACCACAAACCTAGTACAGCCAGATCTCCACCCCCGCCGCCGGCGAGACCACCGCACAGATCTCCCCGATGGCGTTCCGCCGAATCCTTTCGGCCGCAGTGCGCCGCCGCTCCGCCGCGGCGGATGCGGCGGCCGGGAGCTCGCGTGAGGCCTCCACGGCCGTCGCCGCGGCCCCCGGCGTCATCGCCCCCGACGCGGCCGCAGTCGGTGTCCCGGTGATGCCGTACGATCGGATCTCCGAGGCCGTCAACACGCGAGTCCGGCGGCTCGAGGCACCCGGACCCCCGCTTCCTCCGCTACGCCAACCCCGTGCCCGCCCACGCCGATCACACGGCCATCCTCGCGGTGCCGGAGATCCGCGTGACGATGCTCGAGAATGGCCTGCGCGTCGCCACCGAGTCCTCGCTCGCCGCGCGCACGACGACCGTCGGTGTCTGGATCGACACCGGCAGCAGGTACGAGAATGAGGAGGCGGACGGGGTCGCCCATTTCCTCGAGCACATGTTGTTCAAGGGTACGGGGACGCGCAGTGGTGGGCAACTCGAGAAGGAGATCGAGGATATCGGCGGCCACCTCAACGCATACACCTCGCGGGAGCAGACCACCTACTAGGCCAAGGTGCTCGACAAGGACGTCCCACGCGCGATGAATATTCTCGCCGACATTTTGCAGAACTCTAAACTCGATAAGCAACGCATCGAGAATGAGCGGAATGTAATCCTCCGAGAGATGCAGGAGGTTAGTTCCCTGATACATATATGTCTGCTTGATTTAATCACTCCTTCTCCACTGCAATAAGGATCTGGTTAGATGGGTATTGACTTCCCTTAGATTTGATACAGCATATGTTCCCTAGTGTTTCATGAATAGCTATTTCTTATTTATTATTATGTACTTATGTTCTTAACTAATCCACAGAGTTCTCTTAGAGAGCAAAAACTAATTACCACGACCTGTTTTCTTAGTGTTAGGAATTATTATGAACTAGTACCATTTTTAAGAAGAGAACTGTAGATCGGTACTTAGAGCTTAAGTGTAGGCATATAAGTACTTGCTATGAAACTGCTTTGAATCAATTTTGAGAAGACAAGTATTGAATGCCTTTAGGGAAAATCGTTCTCTTTAATCCGCCAAATAGCTTGATACAGGTAGAAAATTCCTAATACTAGGAGGATTAGGCCTATTTGGCGGATTAAAGAGGAAGTTATATTCGATGATCTCCATGCAACTGCCTTCCAGTACACTTCTCTTGGCAGACCAATCTTGGGTTCTTCTGATGATGTCAAGTCTATAACCAAAGAGTCTCTCGAAGCGTACATTAAAAAGCATTACACGGCTTCTAGAATGGTATTGGACATTACAAATCTGTGACTGTCATGCACTTGGATTTCTATTATTTTATCTTATTGCTATTACCACAGTATGATGGAATCTTCTAGTCATAAATAATCTTACTCTTCCGTGTTTTCAGGTTATTTCTGCTGCTGGCAATGTTAAGCATGAAGATATTGTACAACAGGCAAAGGAGTTGTTCAGTAATCTGCCAACTTACCCTACAACAGCTGGCATGTTGGTGGCTAAGGAGCCAGCCACATTTACTGGTTCTGAGGTTTGTATTTTACTCTAGATTTACCAGTGCTGTTCAAATCGTTAATTATGCTACACTCAATAGGTTTGAATCATTGATAACGGCGTGCCCTACTCTAGATTTACCCGTGGTGTTTAAACAATTGATTATTTGATGTTATACTCAATAGGTTCGAATCATTGATGATGACATGCCCCTCGCTCAATTTGCTGTTGCCTTCAATGGTGCATCCTGGGCAGATCCTGATTCTATTGCACTAATGGTTATGCAAACTATGCTTGGTTTGTGGAACAAGAGTGCTGGAGGAGGGAAGCACATGGGGTGGGTTCCTTCCCTTTTGCACCTTCTTTCATCTTGTTATTTTCCTTGTATTTACCATTTCCCTTTTGTCAAATGTCATTTTAAAAACAATCCACTGATCATGTTTCATTCTGTTATCCTGCTTGATTTGTACAGGTCGGAGCTTGTACAGAGAGTAGCGATTAATGAGATAGCTGAGAGTAGAATTCCTATTCCTGAGATTTTTGCCATAATAGATGCAGTTGACCCCAGCACTATCAGGCGTGGTGCAAACCGCTTCATCTTTGATCAGGTATAGTTATTATGCCAACTTGCCTTATTTGATAGGCAAACCACTTCATCTTTGACCAGGAGTCTTCGTTTTCCTTGCCCTTGCCTTCTTTTCCAAAACCCACAAAGCTGTCAATAATGATAGGCAAATTCGACTAATGTGGCTTACCTAGGTGGCCATCCGTTGTTTTGTGATGATGATGAATCTGTCATGACTCACTTTTATAGGTCTCACCAGCATATTTCTCATGATCTATCATCCATTCTTCAGGTCCATCAAAGAAAGTGAAACTTTGAAGCGCATCTCTCGGATTTCGGCATTGCCAAAACTGTCCCAGCTACCAAGTCGCACGCGTCCACTTATCTTCAGTAGATGAATTATTTGTGAGATGAACAATCTAAACCATCATATTCCAGGAAATTATCTTCAGTAGATGATGCTTGTGGGACCAGCTCATCTGGGTTGGCTTCAGAAAAATCTTCTATTGGTCAGTATTTATGCTCACTATTTTCTTACGGAACATCATCTTGTGGGGCAAGTGTGTTTTTCTTTATCAAATCATATTTCTGCTTCAAATATCTAGTGAAATAAATATTCGACCGAGATTCCTTGTTATATGTACATTAAATACCATGCTTGTATATCTTGTTTGGTGGGTTTATAAACTATAAAGTAACACATTGAGGGAAGCTGGTGTGTTTCTCTTTTGGAATTGTGTTAATGCGGGGTTCGGCAATTCAATATGGTATAGTTAATGCTGTTCTTGAGTTTTGCAGTTTTAGTCCATCTGGACCATCACTAACATGTATAACTGCACTACTGTCATCTGGTTTCCTTGATGTCTACCTTTGACACTAACTTACAAAATTTCTAGTACTTCATTAGCCTATTTTACATACTAGTGTTGACTGCTTTGAGTTATATCACTCCTTTTGGGCAGATGAGCATAGTCTAAGGAGCTGACGGCATATGCCACCCGAACCCACTGCATGATGTCAACTTGTAAGTGGTGCCCAGGATCACAAGCGTGGGTGATGACGTCAAGGAGTGGAATGAGCATGAAAATGAAGCAGATGTGGACGTTCCATATATTGTTGACCAATCCTCACCCTCGCAGTGCAGCTGAACATCAAGGACAAGAACTCAAGAAGCAGAAGGATAGGTATATGTTAGAATTAGCAGTAGCTTAGTTTAGAGTAGGAAACCCTGCTCATTGTGTTCAGCGGTGTATTCTAACAAACTATGATCTATCCTGTCATCCGTTGTGAATATATCCATCAATGACTTTATAATCTTCATGCTGTCTATTATCTTGCGCCAGATCAACATCATGCTTAATTATGCATTCATTTTTTGCATTCATTTGAGTGGCTAACCAGCATTGGCATTCAGTTTCTGGACGTTCAATCATGTTGAGGGCTTCACCGTGCAATCCTGTTGCAACACAAATAATACATGTTTACTTTTGTTATTCACCAAAATTATTTAGAAGGAGCTTATCTGTTCTTATGAAGCAACTGGCTATAGTTTATATCCTTGAGCAATAGTGTCACTAAAGGGCTTTAGAAGCACTATGGAAAATGCCCCTAAATATATTTAGGGGCATTTCTCTTAGTGCCACTAAAGGGTTTTAAAAGCATTTCTTACAGTGCCACTAAAGAGCTTTAGGGGCATTTCTCATAATGCCACTAAAGCGATTTAGAGGCATTTCTCATAGTGCCCCTAATGGGTTTTAGGGGCATTTCTCTTAGTGTCACTAAAGGGGATTAGGGACATTTCTCTTAGTGCCACTAAAACTTTTAGTGGCATTTCTCTTAGTGCCACTAAAGCTTTTAAAATGCCCCTAAAATCTTTAGGGACATGAGTATTAGTGTCATATTTCAAAGTGCCTCTAAAACCTTTTAGGGCATTTTAATCACATATAGAGGCACTTTGAAGTGCCCCTAAATGACTACCGTGATGTAGTGTTCTCCGCTACATGATGGCAGACGAATGTTGTGGATGGAGCAGTGGTGTGTTGCGCTTGCGCCTTGGTGGGTGTCTGCACAGGTTAATACTAGAAGGCGACGATGGGCAGGAGCACTAGTGGAAAAATCTTATCCACGGGCTCCTTGTTTGTGGCGCATCTGATATCATGCGCCACTAACTACGTTATCTGTGGCGCGCGCACAAATTATGCGCCACTAATCCCAACTTATCTGTGGCGTAGCAGTATCGGTGTGCCACGCATAAGGCAGGGCCCACCTCTGACGGCCAGCCACCACTATTCGTGGCCCACGGAAATGGGGGTGCGCCACAAACGTGGGTGGAGTTTGTGGCGCACCCTTTCGCGCATGCGCCACGAACTACAGTGGGCCAGGCGCCCTTCATGGACGTTTGTGGCGCACCCTATTTCGGTGCGCCACGAACCTGGATAGTCTGTGGCACACGAAAATTAGGTGCGCCACGAACCTGTCGTCACACCCTCTATAAAGGTGGCACCTTCTCCTACCTACCACTACAAGCAAGCAATTACTTCTCATAGATCTAGCTCGACCCCCTTCTCCTCCTCACCCCATTTTCTTTAATTCTACCTCCATTTTAGGTTGCCAAACACCTTTTGGTTGGATGAGTGTGGGGAGGGAGTCCCTCTCCACCATGTAGATTCACTAAAAAACCCACATATACATCATTTATTGGTCACATCTTCATCAAGTTAGCCTCCACAAGACACACGCTCCCTCGCACACGGTCTCCATCAACTTGTCTACTAGGTGAGTTGTGTTGGATGGCACATGCTTGTCTGTGAGTTGTTGGACATGCATATGCATGTGTCGCGGGCCGGGACGTCGATCGACAGTGTATGCATGGCGCGGATGTGTGTTGTATGTGAAGGCCATCGGCGTCTTTGTCGTGTGTATATGCTTGTGTATGCTTTTGTGTGTTTGTGTACAGGTACCGGTGTGGTGCATGGTTGCCAAAATGTTGATTCATTTCTGTTTCGGTCAACTTTTGCACCACCCATATGCCCTATTTACAAGGGAGGTGCTGCCAAAATTTTCTGGCGAGACATGCATGCATATATATTGTGTGATTCATTTCTCTTGTGCGCAGGCAACCATGGTGCGCCAAATGAGCGAAGGTATGGTGGCTAGATACAAGGCCCGGGCGACGGCCGTCATGCTTCGTACCAACAAGACCGAGATAAGATTTCCTTGCAAGACTTGCAAACTCGGTACCCTAATCAAACCTGATTCCGGGACATTGGAGAAGCACTTGCTCATGGGTGGATTCATGCCCGGCTACAATGATGTCGTGGAGGAGGAAGAGGCACCCGAACATGATCATGTTGAAGGAGATGCCGAACATGATTATGATCATGACGATGAAGGAGATGCCGGACATGATGATCATCATCACGATAATGATGAAGGAGATGCCGGACATGATCACCACGATGAAGGAGATGCCGGTGGCGAAGAAGACACAGACACGCAGACACCGCTCAGTTCGGCCCTGTAGGACCCTCATCTTTGAGAAGTGCTCCTCAAGGGGGTTACAACACAATAGCGGCCGCAAGAGAGAAAGCAAAGTTGGCACAAATGGAGAAATACGTTGTTACTCCGTTGTATCCTGGGTGCCAGCCCGAGCATACACGTCTGAATATAACCCTCAAGGCTTTGGAGATGAAGGTGAACAACAGATGGACCGACGTGAGCTTCAACGATAACATGAAATTCTGGGGCGATGTGCTTCCCGAGAATAACACATTGCCAAGAAGCATCGATGAGGCCAAGAAAGTCGTGTGCCCTCTCGACCTACCATACGTCAAGTATCACGCATGTATCAATGACTGCGCACTTTATCGGGACGAGTACGAGGATTTTTGTTTTATTTTACTTTTCTAAAATTTTAGAAACTAGGAGAAATGAAAGATGGTAATTCATGATGGACATAAAGTCACTAGCAGCCTGTGAAATCCCGAAAAAGCTCTTGGGATGACCTGGGATGTTGATCCAATGCTAGCTCATCTAAGCTATAGCCCATCCATTCACGTGCACTACACTTGTGACTACCATGTGCCCACCTATACTTATCTACTTATTTTTTATTTTATTGGAATTTTATTTTACACAATTCATTTCATTGTATTTACATTATAGAATACCTCAAAATTAAAACAGAATTATAGAATACATCACTTGTTTTGTAAGAGAATTTTCTCGCCACTTTATATCAGTTCGGTCGTTTGTGGTTTTATTTATAAAACAGAAAAAAGCTTTTTCAACAGACTTATCACTTCCTATCAACAAACTCTAACTCTTGAGAGACTTATCACTTTAGAAAATGGAGGTTCACGTAATTATGAACTAGCCAGGTCACTCCTTCCTCAAATATGTATAAGACCGAATTTATTCTTTTTTTGAAATCGATTGAAAAAGAACTATCAATCCTTAGTTTTTCAACGATTTCTTCATAGTTGTGAATGACTGATCTTTCAATCCTTGTAGGCGTTACCGTGTTGGAGAGTTCTCTCTGTCTGTTTTAGGTTGTTTAATTGAATACATGGTAGTTTGTTAGGTAGTGCGTCGACTGGTGACTGGTCTCTGAATCGATGCTGGCCAGGAACTGTTGATATTTTGCAAGTCGGCCGCGACATCAGTGGCTCAAACGGAAATTAGTTGTCTGCAGTCTGTCACGATCGGAATAATGTTCATTTCCCTCCATGTCTAAATCTGTTTAGATTCAATAAATCTGCCACAGCTATTGATATATCTTTGGCTCACGCCTGCTTTTTAAAAAATATCGAAAATCATATATGTGAGTTTCAAAAAAATAAGGAAAACAATATCCAGATGAAGTCAATGATTTTACCCAGAAACGTGCATAGTATCAATTTCAAATATTTTGTATTTCCAGCTACACATAAATGACAAAAGTGTGGACATGTGCATGTTTTTTTTAAATCCCCAAACCTTATCAGATTTTGTCATTTTTATGTAGCCCGCAATACAAAGAATTTCATTTTTATGTGCATGCTTGTGAGATACAACATTGACTATGTCTAGAATTATTTTCAATTTTTTTTTGAAACTTGTAAATATGATTTCTGAAGTTTTAAAATCCCCAAACCTTATCAGATTTTGTCATTTTTATGTAGCCCGCAATACAAAGAATTTCATTTTTATGTGCATGCTTGTGAGATACAACATTGACTATGTCTAGAATTATTTTCAATTTTTTTTTTAAAACTTGTAAATATGATTTCTGAAGTTTTAAAAATAAAGGGAGCCAAAGACACTTTTCGTTGTCAGTAGTATATCTTTGGTTGTCAGTAGTCAATGGCAGAATCCACAAAGTGAAACCCACTTTATGGAGTACTAAACTAATATAATGCTCATACGTCCACGCCGTGCCTATCTTCTACCTGCCCGCTGTTCTGGCCACCAAGCAAAGATTCTCTCATGGCCAACTCCAAACCCCTCCTATACTTGCACCGGTAGGATCCTGAAATCCCCCAAGATATCACCGGCAGAGCATTCAATATCGCATAGTTGAGCACGAACATACAGAGCTGGTTAATTGTAGGAGCCAGGAATAGCCATGAGGACCGAGGCCATCTTCCTCAGGGCATGCGCGAAGCTCAGATCGGCCGTCGGCGATGATGAAGCTGAGGCGCGTTTGAACTTTGCCGGCGACCTGCGGAAGATGCTGGGCGCGATGGTGGTCGTCCAGCCGGGGCTGCAGGAAGCCGAGATGCGGATATGGACGGGTGATACTAGCAGCCTGTTGATGAATTGGTTGAAGGATGCCACCCAAGCCGCTTACAGGGTCATGGACATGGTTGACGAGTTGCAAGACACCAGGCCACCGGCTGCTGCAACGGTAAAAAACTAATCTCGCTGTACCGACCAATAGAGAATAATTATTTCCAGATTTTGCTACAATATACTCACTCTAGCTTTTCCCGACTTGGTGCATTCTGTTATGCTGATGAGCAGGGCTAATTAGCGGGATCCCGCCCAATACTTTCCGAGCGGTTTTTTATTTATCTTGATTGTTCGGACTGAATCATTCAGAAACTGCTACATGCGTATGGTATAAGAAAAAAATGCTTATGTTAGCGGGACCTCTTCTAATTGAAAATTTTAGAATGTTTTATCTCTCAAATAACAGATCTGATTTACAATAACTACATCAACGCCACTACATCAGCACCGTGCCACTTACTGAACACTTTGTGCAGTGTAACTTCTCACTCGACACCTGATAATTATGACATCTGATAATTATGCCATCAACGCCTAGGTAACTACATCATAACCATACTGGTAACTTTTCACTCAACACCCTAATAACTACATCAACAACACCTTGAACAACATCATTGAACATGGATTTTGATTAAGACTTCCATAACATGAAAAAATGAAAGAGAAAAGAGGAAAAGGTAAGAGAGAATGTTTGGATAAATAAAATTATTCTTAGTACTACAAGAGAAACAAATAATCAAGTACAAAAATTTCAGTAGTCATATCAGCAATGTAGCCCAGGATTTGGGTTTGAGTCCCACTATCCTAGTGCTACTGGAAAAAAAGACAACGCTGTGTCGGCTAGAAACAGAAAGATCCACTAGTTTCATTTTGTTGATGCTTTCTCCAAGCAACATATACATAACTAATGGTGGAGAATATTGCAGATGACAAGGATGGTCCCCCGCCTTTCCATCAAGAAGAATGACATGGCCACCAAGGTGAACGAGGTAAAGAATCAAGTTATGTGGCTAAAGGAGTACTGGCGTTCTTACATTTGTGGGGAAGAGGGTACTATCCCCCAGCGACCGCAAGTTATGGATGAACGAACAACAGTATCATGTTTTCAGGAAGCATCAGTAATCCGGAAGGGGGTCAGATAAAGAGAGGATAGTGGCCGTGCTGCTATCTGCCACGAGCAACATCACACAAGGGTCACCCAGCTGCATCATTCTTCCAATCTTTGGGCTTGCAGGCAGTGGCAAGACAACCTTGGCAAAAATGGTTTTTAACGATACCAACTCCTTCCTCCAAGAATACAACTTTCGTGTGTGGGTCCATGTCTCACCGAAACTTGACATCAATAGAATATGCGAGTATATAATCAGTCAAGTGGTGTCAGGAAGAGGAGGACAGGAGGAGATCAATGACCATGGTCCTAATTTAGAAAAGTATCTGATGTGCCTTCACGGGCTACTCAACGGTAAGAAGGTGCTCCTTGTTCTGGATGACCTGTGGGAGCAGGATACCATTAAGTTGCAGCTCTTAAAGTTCATGTTAACCTCCTTGGGCGACAAGGTGGATGTGATAGTGACCACATGCAATCAGGTCATTGCTAGAAAGATTTGCACCATTGAGCCGTACAGGTTAACTCCCTTGGGCGATGAGGCATGTTGGGAAATAATCAAGAAATCAATCCGCTTTGAAGAAGATGATGAAGAGTTGGAGAAGATAGGACAGGAGATCGCGAGCAAGTGCTGCGGTGTACCATCAGTAGCTGGAGCATATGCAGGGATGCTACATTCCCGAGATCCTACAAAATGGGAAGAGGTCACAGAAAGAAATATATGGAGATGTTGTTCCGGCGTTGATTCAGCATCTCACTCGCTGCTTTCAACTTTCGGTTTAAGCTACATGAGTATGCCACCAGAGTTGAGGCTATGTTTTGATTATTATTGTGCTATCTTCCCAAATGGCCACAATATAGCCAAAGATGACCTGATTCGTCAATGGGCCACTCTCGATCTCATTGAACCATCTGAAATATTGACTCTCAGACAGACTGCTGAGGTGTATATTACCAGGCTTTTGGACATGTCATTCCTTCAGACTGCAAAGTCAGATCCAGTAAGTGACTATACCACCCCAGTTTACAAAATCTGTCATATTTCAGAGGCCCAAAGCTGAATTCTACCATACACGCTCTTACTAGATAGAGTACTACTTTGTCAATCTAGTAGGCAGGTACTTGTCCAGGGAAGATATTGTGAAACAAAAGGAGCACATATATACCTAAGTTGACAATATACCTTGTGAGTAAACTTTAAGTAACCTAGAAAATATACATAAGTTGCACCTTTTGTTTTGTGTAAATCAAGTGCAACTGAGCGTTGTTGCACTTTCTCAAGATGCACATTTGTGGTGCATCTTAAGCTTATGTGTTCATGCCTATAATATATTGCAGGCCAACGGGAAGGATGATAAGGGTGCGATCCTGTTCACTATGCATGGTCTGGCACATAACTTTGCAAGGTGGTTCACACTACTTGACTATATCTACGACGATATCATCCCCACACGACGTGTGCACTACAGGCTAGTCACCAGTTGCCGTGGGGATTTATTTGACCGAGATGATGATTATTTAAGGGCGTTGCGCTGTGTCGGCTGTAGTAAAGTGAAATTTAATGATGAATCATTTTCCTTTAGGAGGTGCCTACGTATCCTGGAACTAACAGAGAGCTCTGTGCAGAAGCTACCGGACTCCATCTGGCAACTGAGGCACCTGGGGTATCTTAAGATATCAGAATTCTCTGGATTGGTAACTCTGCCAGAGTCATTTGGAGATCTGAATAATCTATTCCACATCGACTTATCAGGCTGCTCTGGACTGATAAATCTACCGGAATCATTTGGAAAGCTAATCCGATTAGTGCACGTCAACTTGTCAGGCTGCTCCGGGCTAGTAAGCCTACCAGCATCGTTTGCTGATCTCATAAACTTGTCCTATCTCAATCAATCACGCTGTTACGCACTGGCAGAAATTCCAGTACTACTCCAGAAGCTCGGCAAACTGGTACACCTGGATTTATCATTCTGGTCTTGCTTTGAGGGCATCGGGAAAGGCCTTGGCGGCCTTGCCAATCTAGAGTATCTCAACTTGTCCCACCCTTGCTGTCATCATCCTCGACACCGTTTCCACCTCCGGGAGCTGAAAGAGGGTTTGTGCAAACTTACCAGCCTCCGGTATTTGAACTTGTCAATGTGCCTGAATCCTATCTTTTACTACCCCCAGTCACAGGAAGACTATATTGGAGATTGTCTCAGCGGTCTTTCCAGCCTAGAGCATCTGGACCTGTCTCATAACACATTTCTTTTTTATCTACCTGAAAGTCTAGGTCACCTCAACAAGCTGCACACACTGAACCTCTCAGGCTGCATCAGACTGAAGAAAATAGGTGAAATAAAGTCTCTCAAGTTTATATCCCAGAGGAACTGCAGGAGTCTGGAAAGTTGCTACTTTGTGGTTTCCGTCGATGATGATGCACCATATAGCAGTAGCAACATTGGTCAGCTGGAGGATGTAAATTGCCAAGAGCTCCAGATATGCTGCCTTGAGAACGTGATGTCTCTAGAGGAAGCTCAGAGGATAAGATTAGTGGAGAAACAGAAGCTCGAAAGGTTGAAGCTTTGTTGGAGTGTTGGTGAAGCTCGAGGATCTGTCAAGGTGGACGAGAATGCTTTGTTAGGAGAACTAGTGCCACCACATTCTCTGCGCTGCCTTGAGTTTCATGGCTATGGAGGCGAAATCTGCCTACCGTCCTGGCGGATACCAAGCATATCTTCTCATCTCTCTAATCTTGTAGAAGTTACCATGGAAGACTTCCCGAGGTGCACAACCCTGCCACCACTCGGTCTATTACCAAACCTCGAGTGTCTGGTTCTCAGAAGGATGGCCAGCATCACGAGAATCGATGATATTGATCTCAGTACTGGCAACCAAGCAGCATTTAGTCGAATCTCAAAGGTCACCATAGATGACATGGAGAACCTGAAAGTGTTTTTGTTCCCTGGCATTGCTGAATTGGTTATTCAGAAATGCCCCGAGCTGAGCTTTGGACCTCTCCCGCCGAAAGCTCAGAGGTTGGTGATATCAGACTGCAATAAAGTTATGTCTTCATGCGGGGGTGAGGAGGGATCTTCAAGCTCTACTCCAGTGACTGAACTAGTGGTTGAAAACTGCAATCTTCCTCTAGGTAAATGACTGTTTTTCTCGATCTGATGCGCGCGCACACACCACCACAATTAATGCACAAAATCTTTTTCTTTCTTCAAGTAGATTTTGACTCTTGATAATCTTATTTTCTATTACTCACTGAATGTATCAACAGCTCACTGGAGTTTGCTTCACCGCCTCCCTGGCCTCCACAACTTAACCATCAACAACTGTGGTGATCTAGTTACCAGCTCACCAGAGATTATTCAGGCCCTATCCTCCCTCCGGTCACTATGTTTTTCCCATTGCAAGGGGATGATATCACTACCAGAATACGTTGGTGACCTCACTTCTCTCCGGAAACTCACCATCCAAAGTTGCCCTGACATGAAATCTTTGCTGCAAAACATGGACAAAGTCACCGACCTCAAGGATCTCCATATTTTTGACTGTCCAGAATTGAAAGAATGGTTTGAATCAGAGGAGAACAAGACGAATCTCGCTCACATATGGCAAAAATATGAGTAAGTGTGCTGTTCCAAGCTTGCTTAATGGATTGTGTGTGTGTGTGTTTTCAGAGGACTTTCTCCATCGTGATTACAATACTATACCATTCCATTGTTTCCTCCTACTGCTTTTATTGTGTTCACTGCTCAGAATTCCATCATTATAGATAGATACAAAAGACATATATAGTGGATCTGATGTCGAGTTGTAACTAAATCGAAAGGCCCAATTTGTTGTTTTTTTGCAGAAAAATGGGTACCAGCAGGACAACTTAACAACATTTAACCGCATATGCAAATGCTGATTTGGCATGTGCGTCTCCAGCGGAGTGTGGTTTACATTGGCTGGAGCAAAGGAGTTACAGAAGTTTCCTTGGTGGAGCAAATCTTGATCGAGGCAGATTGGCTACTAGTACGTCCTGCCACATCGGATATCATTTTGCAAGAAACGAATCATGAGCAGGCGTGTCGTGGTTTGAGAAAAAAATTCACACTTTTAATTCCCTCCCCACTTGAGCATACATCAGATTTGTTTGCGGCTGTACTTCACTTCGAATCAGAGTTGTCGCGGGGTACCTGGACACTTACTCGGGACCTTCAACGGCGGACGCGTCGAGGAATTCGGTCGACGATGCGTGGGCGGGGCAGAGCAGCGCGGGTGGTCACGGCGCCGGCGGCGAGTGGGGGCGAGCTCGGCGGCCCGGCCAGCTCGTGCACGGCGGCATTGGAGAAGCAAGGTGGGTGAGCACGGAGACAGCGACCGGCTTTAAGGCGGACGGGCGCATTCCCCGGGAAGAAGGAGAGCACGGCGACCTTGGTGGGCGGACGAGCACGGCGGTGGCCGGTGGCGGTGGCAAACTCGTGCACGTCGGTGGTTACTGGGCTCGCTGGGCCTCGGCCCTAAACCCGTCAAAAGCCCAGGCTGTCGCTTCGGTTTCATCACTGTAGACCTGTAGCAATCTGTCTGCTTGTCGATCACAACAAGATTGTCCATTTCAGAATCAAACTCAATTCCTAGAAAGATTGTCCTGGTTCACAGCAACCGCGCGATCAACTAGTCACAGAACCTCCACTGGACATCGTGGCACGGCGAATATATATGAAGCCTGCGATTCCTCTGTAAATTGCAGTCTTGTGACGCGGAGTTGCAGGCATGTGATGATGTCGGCGGTGACAACATTTGATGCATTGGGGTCAGTTCAAGGCGATGGAGCAATCCATTTCGCTTTGCGGAGATTGATCGCCTCGCTCGCTAGTGGCAATTTTTCTGCAAATAAAAAAGAGCAATTGACACCGTGCTCAGCTACGACTGAATGCCGTTAGCAGTAAATCACATTTAAAATTAGAAGCATAACAATGCAGGAGCCAAGCTTGGCAGGGCAACATACTCATATTTTAATCCCAGGGGAGCGAGCCTGTTAGATCTAGCCTAACCTTGGTAGATACACTGTAGTGGTCGAACACGTAGATCTGAGAGGGAGAGAGAGAATGGCACTACCTGCGCCCTGGCTTGACAAGCATAAGCCAGAGGGGATTTCGGAGCTAGTGCCGGAGCTGGACCCGCCGTCGTTGGCCATGGGAAAGGGGCGACGGCGTGAGCGTGGGTGGTAGAGAGCGGTGGCGGCGGAGCTTCCCGTCGGCCTAGCGCGAACCCTAATTGGTGGGTGTGTAGGTGGGGGCTGCGGCGCACGGTGAACCTCGTACCGTG
Source organism: Avena sativa (assembly GCA_916181665.1). Taxonomy (NCBI): domain Eukaryota; kingdom Viridiplantae; phylum Streptophyta; class Magnoliopsida; order Poales; family Poaceae; genus Avena; species Avena sativa. Next base: position 6,435,789 of record OV702289.1, read on the forward strand.
TGCGTCCGGCCCCCCACCTCTTTATATACGCGCTGGCGATAGGGTCCCACCAACCATGGATAGGGTTGGGCGCCCCCGATTAGGGCGCGATGAGGGACTCCGTTCGGGCCGTTGGGCCCGAACGTGGGAGAGATCTATCTAACATTCTTCCCCTAAATCTCGACTTTACTTTTAACTTTGTACTTTACTTATTTCATTACAGAGCGATACATAGAACATGTTTTATCGTCTCAGCTCAATTGCCGATAGAATCAGACAGCCACTATACACCTTCATGTTTTGAAACAAATCCTGTTACTTTTGGGCCTCTGTAGTCCAGGAATCATAGGCTTCCCATTAAACCCATGTCGGCTGTGTGTTCCTTGAATACATTGGGTGGTAAGCCTTTCGTTAGCGGATCCGCAAGCATATCCTTTGTACTTATATGCTCGAGTCTTATAGTTTGATCCTGGACCTTGTCCTTCACAACATAATACTTTATATCTATAGACTTTGTAGCATTACTCGACTTGTTGTTGTGAGCATAGAATACTGCGGGCTCGTTGTCACAGTACATCTTTAGTGGCCTGCTGATGCAGTCAACCACTTTCAAGTCGGGCAAAAATTTCTTTAACCATAACGCCTGTCCCATGGCCTCATAACATGCTATAAATTCTGCATACATCGTAGATGATGCAACTATCGATTGTTTGGCGCTTCTCCACAAAATAGCACCTCCTGCGAGAGTAAAGACATACCCTGTCGTGGACTTTCTGTCGTCTTTATCTCCCGCAAAGTCCGCCTCTGAATACCCTTTTATCTCTAGGGAATCAGATCTTCTATATGTTAGCATGAGGCCTTTTGTGCCTTGCACATAACGCAAAGCTTTCTTTACCATCTTCCAGTGCTCTATGCCTGGATTCTCTTGATATCTACCGAGTACCCCGGTGATAAATGCTAAGTCAGAGCGAGTGCACACTTGTGCATACTGTAAGCTTCCAACAGCCGAAGCATATGGTACTGACTTCATTTGATCGATCTCATATTGATTCTTTGGACATTGGGATTTCCCAAAACTATCGCCCTTGACTATGGGAGAAGGTGTTGCATTACTCGCATGCATATTGTATTTATTCAAAATCTTTTCACAATACGCTTTCATATAGAGATTCATTAACAAAAGAGACTATATCTTTACCGTTTTTGGCCATTATGTACTTCAGCCATACTGGACAATCCTTCTTGTAGTGGCCAACCTTTTTATAGTGGTGGCACTGGTCTTTTTCCCCAGGGGTGGACTGCTGGTACTGGTGTTGGTGCGCTGTGGGCCCTTGCCATGTGTCTTGGAATGTGAGCCACCATGGTTACTATTGGTGAAATTTCTCTTCCTATTGTCCTTCACGAAGTTCAAGGAACCACCATGAAGAGCCTTCAGCCTTTCCTCCTCTTGGGAGCACATGCCAATGGTCTTTTCTATGTCCCACTTTTCAGGGGACATGTTATAGTTTATTACGAAGTTCTCGAATGGCTGTGGAAGAGAGGCCATCACCAGGTGCACCAGAAGTGCAGGCTTTAGATCGAGGTCCTCATCCATCGGATTCAGGTTGGCTGCCATGTTTAACATCCTCAAGATGTGCTCTCTTATGTCGTGTGGCCCTCCCGTGTACTTTTCTGTCACCAGCTGTTTTAACAGCTGGGTTGCGTACATCTTTAAAGAGCCAGTAAACTGGCTCTTTATCTTTGTAAGGTATTCGCCCACGGAGGCACACTCTCCAATTGAGCCCATTATAGCGTTCTCAATTGTGTTCTTTACAAAAGCCAAACATTTTTTATTGGCGTTCACCCACTTTTGATTGTCTATCGAGTAGGCCATCTCCAGAGGAGCATGGTCCCTCTTTCTCTTTTCAAACGCAACACTTTCCTCAGCATCGCCCCTCACAGGGTCATCGGGCTTGACTGGTTGCTTGGTGTCAACCACCCAGTCCACTTCGGCGCATATAAACGCCAGATCAACCTTTTTCCTCCATTCGGAGTAGTTGTCCCCCCTTAGCAGCGGGATGTCCTTCAAACAGCTAATGAGGTTGAGACCTCCTGAAAATCACAAAAGATATGAGATCACCAAAGAAAACAACTGTATGCATTAACCCAACGTTGGTATAAATTAAGCATGCAATTGTTTGTGCTATTTAAAATTACATCACCGTTGGGTAGAAATAAAGTTAAATGCACCTTTAATACTCAATGAAAACGATCATGATCATGCTTATTAATAACGTTGGTCAATTAATAACATGAGACACAATCATATTTAATTACTTTGTCACATCTTTTATAACAAAATTTGAACAAACTTTATTGCATTCAAGCAGCTTAAAACAACTATTTGCAGCGGAAACATTTGTAATAACTTTCATAAACTTTAAACTTTACAGAAAAAATTCTGCCTTTATTTCACTCTCTAGTCAAAATATAATTGAAATAAAATGGCTAGAGAAAACTGTTTGAAAATTGCTTAAAAAACTAAGCAAAAACAATAAAACAGCTAATAAAACAGTTCTGTAAAAAAGAAAACAGAAACAGAGCAGAGCAGCAGCGACCCAGCGTGGCCTAGCGCGCGGCGCGGCACATAGCAGCAGCCGATCACCTGGCAGCGCCCTGCGACGGCCCAACGCGGCCCACCTGACCGCGCTGCTCCGCGCTGCTCCGCGCGGCACTTAGCCCCCCCCCCCCCCCGCGACCCACTGGAGCCCAACGGGCTGGCCGCTTGGCCCACTCGGCCTGCAACCGCCAGCCCCCACCCGCCCCGCTCTGATCTTGGCCGTCCATCTGTCTACCCTAGATCGGATGGTGGTCCGCGCCCCTCGGAGGGATAAAAGCGCCCCGTGCCGCAGCCCCCCCCCCCCCGCAAACCCTAGCCACTTCCCCCCGTCCGCCTCGCCCCCCTCTCTCGCTCTGGCGGCGCACGCGCGCGAGGCCGAGGCGAGGTGGCCGCCCCTCGGCGAGCCCCTCCCTCCCTCTCTCGGGCGGTGCATGCGCCCGCCGCCGAGGCGAGGTGGCCGCCCCTCGGCGAGCCCTCCCTCTCCCTCTCTCTGGCAGCGGCGGCATGTAGCCCCGCGCTTGAGGAGGTGGCGCCGGCGACGGTCCCCTCCCTCTCCTCCATCGCCACCCCTTTCCTTTTCTTCCCCTCTGTGGCAGTGCGAGGCGAGGCGAGGTGGCCGGCGCTCCGGCGAGCCCCTCCCTCTGCCCCACTTGTTGTCTTCGGCCGGAGCCATGGCGCCTCACTGCCCCCTTGGCGACGGTGCGTCCACCCGTGGGTGGGCGCACGACCGTCAAGCGGCGCAGCGGTGACGCCCTTTGCTGACGCACGGCGGCGGCCGGTGGGTCTGCCTCCCCCTTTTTTTGAGTTTCTTTTGGGGAAAGATCTAGGGGGATCTGGGGATTTGGGGTTTGATATGTCCGGGGTGGGATCTGGGGTTTGCTTTGCCCCCGAAGGGGCGTTTCTTCTTCTAGATGTCTCCCAAAAAGGGATGCCCATCTAGATCGAGAGGAAAGGCGCGGCCATAGGGCAGGCGCTCTTTGGATCTAGGGTTTTTTTTATTTTTGCTTTTCTACCAAAGAAACTAGCATCTAATAGCTCTGATACCATTGTTAGATCTAGCCTAACCTTGGTAGATACACCGTAGTGGTCGAACACGTAGATCTGAGAGGGAGAGAGAGAATGGCACTACCTACGCTCTGGCTTGACAAGCATGAGCCAGAGGGGATTCTGGAGCTAGTGCCTGAAAGAACATTTCTAAATCCCTAGTGTTTTGTGTGTTAGATAACAATACCAAGGATCATTTAATGTGTGTTGAAGTGTTGCAGCTCTATCTGAGAATAAAGGGAAAAGAACTCTGCCTTTGGGGGCGGATAATCCGGCCCCACCAGGGGCGGATAATCCGCCCCTCCCTTTTCCCAAGCAGGCTCAAGCCCCAGAAGGGGGGGCGGAGTTTTGGCCGGATTTTCCGGCCCCGCCGGATAATCCGCCCCTCAGGGGGCCGGATAATCCGCCCCCCTGCTCATCGCCAAGGCGCAAGCCCCAGAGAGGGGGTGGAGTTTCTGCCGGACTTTCCGGCGTCGCCGGATAATCCGCCCTAGGAGGGGGCCGGATTATCCGCCCCCCGAGATTTCCACTAAGTTCCTCAAGCACAAGCCCTAGAGAGGGGCGGACTTTCCCCCGGAGAATCCGCCCTTGGGGCGGAGTTTTCCCAGGGGGCGGATAATCCGCCCCAAGTGGGGGCGGATAATCCGCCCCCAAAGTTGTGCAACGGCCAGATCTGGGGAGGGGGTATTTAAGCCAGTCTTCCCCCTCCTGCCAGAACTCTTGATTCATCACGAAAAAGGCCAGATCAGATCTGAAAGCTTCATCCAAGAGTGCTCCACCTAGATCCACCCAAAGGCCCCATCCCTTTGGGAATCGAAGGAGGAGAACTCGATCTTCATCATCAGCAATCAAGCGCTTCATCTCCTCTGCATTCATTTGGAGAACCTCCGATCTAGTATTTCTTGCAAATATCTAGATCCTCGTTTTTGTTTATATTGATAAACCTTGTTCTTGTGGCAGCTTGTTGTCATCTCGGGAGCCCCCAATTCGGTTGTGGGTGTGTGCCCCGATAGTGTTGTAAAAGGCACCGGTTCCCGCCTCGAAGGGATCCAATAGTGGAGAAGGTGGATCAGGCCTCTTGTGGCGAGATCCATCGGAGAATAGGGTGAGGCCTATTGTGGCGTGGTGGTCTTAGAACCGCCCACCCCTCCAACGCAGATGTACTTCCCTTAACAAGGAAGGAACTGCGGTAAAACAAATCCCTGTGTCTCCACGTGCTCCACTACGGTTTCCTTGCTCCTCTTTTACGTGCTTAGTAGTTAGGGTTACATATAGGGAAATTCTCGTAGTTGCATATCTAGAGAATTTACTTTGTGTCAAGCCTAAAATTGAAAAAGTATTAAAAAATTGGTTAGCACCTATTCACCCCCCTCTAGGTGCCCATACGATCCATTTCAGTGCCGGAGCTGGACCAGCCGTCATTGGCCATGGGAAAGGGGCGACGGCGTGAGCGTGGGTGGTAGAGAGCGGTGGCGGCAGAGCTTCCCGTCGGCCTAGCGCGAACCCTAATCGGTGGGTGTGTAGGTGGGGGTTGCGGTGCACGGTGAACCTCGTACCGTGTGCGTCCGCCCCACACCTCTTTATATACACGCTGGCGACAGGGGCCCACCAACCATGGATAGGGTTGGGCGCCCCCGATTAGGGCGCGATGAGGGACTCCGTTCGAGCCGTTGGACCCAAACGTGGGAGAGATCTATCTAACAGCCTCTTCTTGTTCTCCTCTGCTTCGCACCAGATCTTGAGTGCTGGATGACAGTCGGAAATATATAGAGCTCTGAGGTTGGGGAGTTTGAATGTGCTCGCCGGCAAAGATTCAATGCTGCTGCATCCGTCGATGGCGAGTTCCCGGAGAGAGCTTAGGTTACCCAGGTATTTTGGCAGGGATGCCATGCTATCATAGAGAGACACAATGTCTTAGAGGCCAGGGAGGTGGCGAAGTTATAAACCCCAGTCACCTTGGGGCACATTGCAGTGTTCTACCGCCGCACTACAGGAACGAATTGATACGCCGAAGGCCGGCTGCCGTCGGCACAGCGCCAAATTGTCGTCGGCACAGGCTGTGCCGACGGTGGCCGTCGGCGTAGCCCCCTCGGCGTACGTCCTCGTCGGCACAGCTCCGTGGCCGTCGGCACAGCCCCCCCTCGGCACAACGTCTTCCAGCGAGCCCCACGTGTCAGGCAACGACCGTCTCCGATAACGACCCAGTCTGGAGCTACGCCGACGGCCAAGCCGTCGGCACAGGAAGGGAGCTACGCCGATGGCCTGGCCTAAATTTTTTTTTAACTTTTTTTTTAAAATATTTTTTTGTCTTTGAATTGTTTGACTCATTAATCTCTCGCTTTGATCATTTTTAACACTATTTATAGTTAATAATTAATTAAATTGCAGTCTTAGTCAAAGTTCCCAGTCGGTTACCCATCCTAGCACTATTCCAGCTCTAGCAGGCTTAACTTCCTCGTTCCTTCAGTATTTCTTTCCGCAAAGCAATTTACACATTGTTGTCATTACTATGATATCAATCCTATTAACTCTTATATCATCATGTCACATGGTTGTATTTTTTGAAATTATAAGCAATTATTTAAGTAAACAACAATGAATAAGTAAAAATATTATTGAATTCAAATAAAAATATAATAATTTTTTTTTGTATTTTTTATTTAATATGTAATAATTAATATCTTTAAATCTGTAAATCGGAATTCAGCAAATAATAGGTATAAATTGATTAGAAAAATGAGAGGAATCTAAATATGATATCAATATCAACTTATCACAAACTATGTCGTGATTCTTATCATAATTTCATTTGCCCATTAAAACGACACGCATAAAGATTCTTAGCTCGGGGCTGAGACTCGCTAAACTTGAAGTGGATCTATGATGAACCAACATATTTTGAACCAAAAATGATTTGTATAAAAAATCATGAGCATCCGATCATGTACCTGTAGTTCATATCTGACACACTTCCTACTGATTCGGCAGGAATTTGTCTTTTTCACCAGGGATAGATGGAAATGTTTGAGATCCTCCTGTTATGAAATTATCCATGTAAGGTGGTCTAGTATTTTTGAAAAATGTGATGGTAGCATTTTGAATTAGCCATTTGGTGTTTGCTTCACAAAACCGTCCGTTTTTTGCACTCGTAAAATGGAAAACGAATTTTTGGTGCGACGAAAAGGAAAACTTCCTCCTAAAACATTGTTCGTCATCCCATGATGCACAGTTATGCACAATATGGACATATTATCACGAACTATGCCTTCATTCTAGCCATAACATTGGTCATTTGACCCGAAAGCCAAGAAACCTCGAACGAGATAGGTCATTTTGTGAAGGTTTTTTTGAAACATAATCAATATACCAAGTTTAATATTTTTCCTTCTAACTATATCACATAATATGACACCACGCGAAGGTTTCACATTGTTTGGATCGTTTTTGAATTTATAATGCCTGTTTTAAACTATATATAATGTTTTATATTTCACTTAATTTTTGTTTATAAATGTGTAATACTTGAGTGTAGATAGATAGATCTTATTTTTCTGCAAATTTTGATATATTATTTGTATTTTTATGAATTAGAATGATTTAGTTATGATTTTTCAAAAAATAATGAAAAAGGAAAAAAATCTGGAGGCCTATGCCGACGGCTTAGCCGTCGGCACAGACCAAACAAAATTTTTCAAAGAGCTGTGACGACGGCCAGGCCGTCGGTATAGCTTGGCTGCCTAACGCCGTTTCGCCGTGTCTAAACTGGGCTACGCCGAGGGCCACCGTCGGCACAGACCTCGCTACTACGCCGACGGCCACGCTACGCGAAGGACTACCCTCGGCATCATCATCTACGCCGACGGCTGTCCCTACGCTGACGGCCGGGCTGGTCGGCTGGCCAGGGAAGGCAGCTACGCCGATGGCCCCGACCTTTGGCCGTCGGCGCCTTAGTTCTTTCCTGTAGTGCCGTACACTTCCAGGAGTAGTAGAGGTGGAAGGACCCTCTGCATCACCATGCCTATCTACTCCTCTATTCCGAGTGGAAGACATCATTATCTCACTTTGTCGCTGTCTGATATCATCAACCTCCTCTAGGTGGGAGAAGTCCGAAGCACAACTTGGGCATTTCCTAATCACCAATTCATCAACTCCAAAGGAATATAAACACTTATAGGATCCCCATATCATGTATGGTAACTAACGTTGCAGGGTTGCTTTGATGCTGCTCTATACTGCCACCACTCAGGTTACTTGCATCGACTCTTGTGAGGCTGGCCTTCTTTATAACAGGGCCAACTCTATATTTTACGGGCCCTTTTGCAAAGTTATGAGACGAGCCCTAAGGCTAATATATATGTAGACATATCTAAAAATATAGACATATATGTATGTACTTTCAGTCACAAAATGTTAAAACTTGGCATTCAACTATACATTCTTAATCTGAGAACATATCAAGGAGTACTATTTTCCTCTAGTTTGATTAGCTCAAATAACAAATAATGAGTCCACCAACAATGCTCCAATGCTTCAACAAAAGCTTTTCGAGGCATTTCTGGATGCAAACTCATTGAGTACAATCTGCGTTTAAGTTCAACAATTTATAGTTACTTATTAACTTACTTATGCAAAAATCGAAGCTATTTATTTACTTACCGTCATCCAAAGACTATTCGTTGTCCTCATGATCAGCATTTAAAATGATCATCGTATTGTTCGGGTTCAGATTCTTGACTTTGATTATCCTTGTTGACATCAACACTACTTGCCGCTGGAAAATACTTTTCCGAGCACCTTTTTGTGATTCAATAAGTTTAAGCTCTTTCATGAGAATTCCTTATTTGACACTACTCTTAAATATGTTTACTTATATAACACTGGGAAATTTCAACTTCCTTATTTGACACCGTGTCTAATTTTTTATGCCTTGCATGACGTTCTAGTGCATTTTGAGAGCTAACAGTGTTAATTGGAGATCTAAAAAAACACTTTTGCCCCTGATGTATAATGTGACCAAACTTGTTTTTAAAATCTGTTGTACAGAAAGCTATATGAAGATCCCTTATCTCTGAACCGAACCCTTATTTCTGAGACGCGCGCGACAGCCGTCAGCCTGTAACCCGCATGCAACGCTCACGCATCTAGGCCGATGCTTGCGATCTACAAGAGCCAAGCCAAGCCGGCTGCCAGCAAGCACGCGTGCGTGCATCGGGAGCAAGTGCTAGAAAGAGATCATGTTGGCGTGCGGACCTAGGCTCCTGCACACTTGATAGATGGTGCCGCAGGACACGCCGCTGGCATGGCCACGTCCAAGTCGTGGTTCCTGGCGAATATTGGACAAGTTGCGTGGTGACAGGGGTATTTTGGTCCCCCTGAAACAAAACTGACGAAACCATCTAACGGTACAAACGTTAGTGTCATGTACAAGGCATCAAAACTTAGACCAAGTGTCAAATAAGGAACTTAAAATTATCCAATATCATATAAAGAATCACATTTAAGAGTAGCGTCAAATAAGAATTTTTCTCTTCTTTTATTCCTTTTTGTAGCACCAGACTTATGTTTCAGTGCCATAATGTCTAAATTACATCATATAAAAAGTTAAAGAATTAAAGATTAAGGCGGGAAGATTGAACGTACCCGGGCGGGTGGCGCACCGTTGATGACCGATCAGGAAATTCTGCGGACTATAGGAAGGCAAGGGATATGAGATCGATCGGAAAACTCAGAATCAAAAGACAGCCCGTACGTATCCCGTGTCACTGTCTTGTAGCTAGATCGCGTGCCGCTAGGGAATAGAGGGCAGGGTGATGCCTTTGCTAGACGATACTCGATTGTGAGGGAGTCGAGCGGTCTGGCTATCGTGGCTAGTTTCTCTCGCTAGTAACCGGGAGTTGGATTGGTGGCCGACTGTGCTAAGGTTGGGCCTTTTTTTTCAAAGATATATATGTAATATAGTATAGAGAACTATATATTTATGGCCCCCCTGCTGCCATGGGCCCTTGGCCTTTGCCAAGGTCGTCATGGGCCAAAGCTAGCTTCCACCACTGTCACAGGGCGACTCTTTTAAGCTTATGCTTACGCTTATACAGAAGCTGGCTTATGGATTTTGGTGGCAAAACATTCTAGTGGGGAGAAGCTCCGAGAAACTGTCTTGAACCCTTCTTTTCGTCTTATGAAATTTGAGCCTATTGTTGGTGTTGCTTCGTGTAAAGACCGTGAAGCCCCTAAACTAAACTGTAATTGTGTCTGGGTCGGTACATGATATTTTTACGGTTGGTTGTTTTACACATAGTATATAAGCAAGAGAACGAGAACTAGATCATTCTCGTGAAGTTATTCTAGGCAAAATAGTTATACCGTGCCAAGTTGTGATGCTATTTGATTTCAATTGGCAAAATAAAATATCTAATCATGCCATGCGCAGTTTCTGAATCACATATAACAAGCACCAACTCTCAGCTAAAATCAATTCAGTATTTTACTGGAGCATCAATTCAGCTAAACATCAGTTCATTGCCTCAGATATTAGCACTGTAGACTCTCGCTCTCTCCCTGGGCGCATACAGTGGCATCACGGCTCTCAGCTGGAGGTGGTGCTCTTGACGAGGGAGTATGGATCACCTGAAGAGGCATAGAAGAATGACACCTGGACTAGGTCGAGCGCGACTAGCGAAGGGGAGCGACGAGTAGGTGGTCACCGGCGGTGGCAGATCGACGCGCTAGTCATCGACGAGTCTCCATGTTGAGGCTGGACATGCGGGCGCCAGTCCCTGCTGCCGGTGGAGAGGCGGTCCACGAGAAGTGGAGCAGGGGGCTGCAGCGGGGAGCGGTGGCGCCAATGGTGGTGGAGTGGCGGCACCGGAAATCCTACCAAACGTCCATGGTATCGATGCAGAAGTGTGCAATGAGAGGAGGGTCAAATCGTTTCTCTCTTCTTTTTTGGCTGACGCGTTATCTCAGGTGGTTAGTGGCATCTGCTGTAAATAAAGTTGAGAAAGAGGGGTAGGTTCATGTACCGTTTCCGTGTTGAGAGCCAGAAGCTCGGGGGCAGCTTATCTCTTTTTTTGAATCATCTCGGGGGCAGCTTCTCCATTTGCACTGCACGCGAGCCTTGCGGTAGAATTAAGCTCAGGCAGCAGCTGAAGACTTCTTTTGGGCTTCAGCGGTGCACCGCCACGAAGCTGGGCTAGAAGCCCAAAGAAATGACCCATAGTCCGTCGAGGAAGCAGACCACAAGACGTGAGTACACATGAAACACAGATTAGTACACTTACTTTTACATTAATAAGGGGAGCACTACGCGTCCCCGGGAGAATATTCCCCACCGATCCTTCGGTGGACAGTGCGCCACGTGTCCTAAAAAATCAATATTTTCCCGTTTTTGCTATAAATGACTCAGTTTTACTACATAATGTCTCGGTTTTGCTACATGTAGCAAAAACTGTTCGTTCCAGAAATAGAAAAACAGACCGGACCTCGCCAGAGATTTTGCCGGAGACCTCGCCGGTAACGATGTAGCAAAAATATTTTGCTAATGTAGCATATCCGACCTCGCCGGAGGCTTTCTCCGGTAGATCTCACCGAAGACCGTGTAGCAAAAACATTACGCTATTGTAGCAAAACCACAAAACAATTGTAGCAAAAAAATCATACTAATTTAGCAAATCTGATCTCGTCAGGTACCTCGCCGGAAACCTTGTAGCAAAACCCAAGACATGCTTGTAGCACTGCCCCCAGCCGCCTGTAGCAAACCTCGGTGCCGTAGGTAGCAGCAACGGTGGCAGTAGGAAGCAGCGCCGCTAACCCCACGTAGCAAACCTCGATGCCATAGACAGCAGCATCAGTGACAATAGGTAGCAGTGTCGTTAATCCCATGTAGCAAACCTCTATGTCATATGTAATAATGTCAGTAGCAGTAGGTCGCAACGGCAGTGGCACCACCTGTTGAAAATATAAGCAAATTACCATAATATTTAATCCGAAATAAGTAATAATAAATCATGACTATAAGTGCTAGAATTAATCTAATCATGTATACTAGCAGAACAAACGAACAGATCATATTCAACCAGAATAAACAGATCACATCTATTCCAAGAGCTAGTACAAGAAACTGCAACAAAAACTGAACTAGATAGGAACAGATTACGTACGGTGCTGGAGGAGGAATCGGGTTCGCGTTCAGGTTGGGATTGAGGTTGACACCAGTGTCGTCAGCCATGGCGTCGATGTAGAGGCTGCTGATGTCCGGGAAGAAGTCCTCGTCGGGGAAGGAGTGGTCGGTCGACGTGATGCCGTCAGTAGTCGCGCAGACGCGCTCCCCAAAAACCTGATCGCCCCTCACCCGTACAGGTTCACGAGAGGCGGTGGTTCCGGAGGCCTACTGTCCCGTCGTCCGGTGCACGCCGGAAGAGGGGATGGAGAAGGTGTAGCGGCGGCGCAAAGTTCTGGAGGCAGAGAGATGTGTATTTTCTCGTATTAGGGTTTTAGCCTAAGGCCGTCTATATATAGGCGCCGGTCGGGTAAGACGTGGGGCGTAGTCCACGTCCGAGTAGTAACAGCCCACGTTTCCGGAAAAACCGGAAACGGTTGACAGAAAAATAACTCGCACAATAATTTTCCCGAGCAGCAAAAAGATAAGATTGGCACCGAGACACAATTCCGCAAACCGCGGCGCGCGCGTCGCGTCGCGTCGTGGCGTGGCGTGGCGTGGCGTGGCGTGGCGTGGCGTGGCGAGGCGGGCGGCGGAGGAGGAGGAGCGCGCGTGTATGCCACTCCTCTTCACTCTCTTTAGGAGGTAGTGAAACACTCCACTATATATATTGGTCCAACTCCCTCTAAACTAGCAAGGTGGGACTAAACTTTGGTGCCACCCCTTGCTAGGCATGAATGGGCCAAGAGAATTTCAGAATTTGTATTAGGCTATGGGCCAAGGCCCACACCCAAATTCCAACAATCCCCCACAAATTCTCATAGGCACATATCATCACATCATATCAATCAGTTCTAGAGCATTGTTTATATACCGGTGCGAGGTGGAGACTGTTAAGTTGAACTTCCACTTAGAACTTCATGCTACACTAGATTGCAACTTGAATAGTGGACTATGCCTTGAACTACAAGTTTGGTGCGCACTAGTTTCACATAAGGTCTAGACCGATACAGGGCTGCCGCGAAGCTTCTCCGTGGTTTGGAGCTTATGCGTCATACTCCATGGCCTTTCATGAGTTTATTAGAGAGCACCCAACTCTCACGAACTGCGACGTTTGACAGTCAGACTCATATAGGTGTGTTCTTCAAAAGATGTTCTGCAGGACAACATCTTTGCTTAAACAAGCCACTCAGAACACATTAAGGTAAATACCAACCTGCCATGCAGAATAGGAGAGTATTGCATCTATACGGAGTGGTAGTATGCTATAAGGATACTCTCCTCCCAGTTGACCAACAGCTTGTCTCCCAATTCTACTTCACGGGATCTCCGATCACATAGAGCGGGTTACCACTGTGAGCAACTCAAAAAGTGGGTCTCAAACCCATCTCCCTCGATGCATTATCTATCACATTACGTGATAGACCCTTTGTGAAGGGATCTGCCAGATTTTTAGATGTTTGGATATAATCCAATGCAATAACTCCGGAGTTTCTCATTTTCCTGACAGATTTCAATCTCCTCTTCACATGTCTTGATGACTTCATATTGTCCTTAGAACTGTTTATTTTTATGATTACAGTTTGATTATCACAGTTCATAAGGATTGCGGGTATTGGTTTTTCAACCACAGGTAAGTTCATCAAGAGTTCACGAAGCCACTCTGCTTCAACAGTGGCTGTGTCTAATGCTGTGAGTTCTGCTTCCATAGTTGACCTCGTTAAGATGGTCTGCTTGCAAGACTTCCAAGAAACAGCGCCACCACCAAGTGTAAACACATAACCACTCGTGGCCTTAGTCTCATCAGCATCAGAAATCCAGTTTGAGTCACTATACCCTTCAAGTACCCTTGGATACCCGGAGTAGTGAATCCCATAGCTCCCAGTGCCTTTCAAATAACGCAAAACCCTTTCAAGGGCCTGCCAATGAACATCTCCAGGATTTGAGACAAATCGACTTAACTTGCTTACAGCAAAGGAGATGTCAGGCCTCGTAGCGCTGGCTAAATACATAAGCGAGCCAATAATCTGAGAATATCTCAACTGATCTTTAGCATCCTTAGGATCTCCCTGATTCTTTCGAACCAACACGCTAGGATCATATGGTGTAGGAGAGGATCTACATTCGCTATACCCAAAACGACTCAAGATCTTCTCCACATAGTGAGACTGAAGCAGTGTTATCCCACCATCATCATCTTTCAGCAGCTTGATGTTCAATATCACATCAGCCACTCCTAGATCTTTCATCTCAAAACAACGAGATAGAAAGTCTTTGACCTCATTGATAACATTAATATTGGTCCCGAATATCAGTATATCATCAACATACAGACATAAGATGACTCCCTCGCCCCCACCATGGCGATAGTACACACACTTGTCAGCTTCGTTTACAATAAAGCCTTCATCAGTTAAAGTCCTTTCAAACTTCTCATGCCACTGCTTAGGTGCTTGCTTAAGACCATACAGAGACTTCAGTAACTTGCACACCTTGCCTTGTTGACCATCTATCACGAATCCATCCGGCTGATCCATATAAATTTCCTCATCTAACTCTCCATTTAGGAAAGCCGTCTTAACGTCCATTTGATGAACGAGAAGATCATGCGAGGCAGCCAAGGATAGCAGTACTCGAATGGTGGTCAATCTAGCCACAGGTGAATAAGTATCAAAGAAGTCTTCGCCTTCTTTCTGGGTATAACCCTTGGCAACAAGGCGTGCCTTATACTTCTCAATAGTACCATCAGGTCTAAGCTTCTTCTTAAACACCCACTTACATCCTACAGGTTTGCACCCATAAGGACGATCAGTAATTTCCCAAGTTCCGTTTGCTATGATGGAATCCATCTCACTGCGAACGGCTTCTTTCCAGTAGTCAGCATCTTGAGATGCATAAGCTTCTGAAATAGAAGTAGGAGTATCATCCACGAGGTATACAATGAAATCATCACCAAAGGACTTCGCAGTCCTTTGTCTCTTACTTCTGGTAGGAGCTTCACTGTTATCCTCCACAGGATTATCAGGGTGTTCTATCGAAATGGTGGGTTCAGGAATTGTGATTAATTCTTGACTAGATAAACTAGGCATCTCCTGATTTGATGAACTAGACGAATCTTTCATGGGAAAGATGTCTTCAAAGAAAGTCGCATCATTCGACTCCATGATTGTACCAACATGCATGTCAGATACCCGAGATTTCACTATCAAAAATCTATAGCCAATGCTATGAAATGCATATCCCAGAAAGACACAATCCACGGTTTTTGGTCCAAGCTTGCGCTTCTTGGGTATCGGCACATTCACTTTCGCCAAACAACCCCAAGTTCGTAAGTAGGAGAGTTTCAGCCTTTTCCTTTCCCATTCCTCAAATGGAGTAATGGTTTTGTTCTTTTTGGGAACACGGTTTAGGACATGACACGCAGTCTTTATCGCCTCCCCCACCATTCCTTGGATAGACCCGATGTATCTAACATGGCGTTAACCAAATCAGTTAGAGTACGGTTCTTTCTTTTGGCCACCCCATTTGACTGAGGTGAGTAGGGAGGCGTCCTCTCATGGATAATACCATGCTCCGCACAAAAAGAATCAAATTCGTTGGAAAAATACTCTCCACCACGATCAGACCGAAGTCGCTTAATCTTTCGATCAAGTTGGTTTTCTGATTCAGCTTTATAGATTTTGAAGTGATTAAAAGCTTCATCTTTAAATTTCAGAAGATACACATAACAGTATCGAGTGGAATCATCAATTAAAGTCATGAAATATCGCTTTCCACCTTTTGTCAACTCACCATTCATCTCACAAAGATCTGAATGTATTAGTTCCAGTGGTGCCAAATCTCGTACCTCGGCAGTCTTGTGAGACTTGCGAGGTTGCTTAGCTTGCACACATACTTGACACTTGGAACTTTTGACAGTAGTAAATTTCGGAATTAAATTCATATCGGCAAGCCGCGTCATGCACCCAAAATTAATATGACAAAGTCTTGAATGCCAAATATTGGACTCACTATCATTGCAAACATGATTAATAACTTGAGTACATAAGTCTGATAAAGATAAGCGGAACAAGCCTCCGCACTCATAACCCTTTCCAACAAATTGTCCACACTTAGAAACTACAACTTTATTGGACTCAAAGACTAACTTAAAACCATCTCGACACAGAAGAGATCCGTTGACGAGATTCTTATTGATTGAGGGAACGTGCTGCACATTCTTCAGCTGTACGATCTTCCCCGAAGTAAACTTCAGATCCACCGTACCAACACCTTGAACAGAAGCACGTGAGCCGTTTCCCATCAGCACGGAGCCAACCCGTTCGACCTGATAAGAAGAGAACATGGAAATATCAGCACATACATGTATATTTGCACCAGTGTCTATCCACCAATCAGGTGAATTACAAACTGAAAGAACAGTGGGAAATATACCGTACCCAGCATCCTTCATCTCAATATCACCAAGGACAACATTAGTGGACTTGCCACTATTTCCATGTGAACGCTTGTCAAAGCGATTGGGGCAGCTAGGAGCCCAATGATTAGGATCACCACAGACATGGCAGGATCCTTTCTTCTTATACTCAGTCTTCTTCTTAAAGTTGGTAGTCTGTGCGGCCTTGTTTTTGCCATCAAACTTTCCTTTGCCATCAGACCTGTTCTTATTCTTGAACTTGTGGGACTGGAAGTTGTTTTTCTGCACTACATGTGCGCTAGAACTTCCATCAAAGCCTCGAGGACGTGTATCTTTTGCTCTCGCCTTTTCTTCAACATGAAGAGATCCGATGAGATCCGAAACAGAAAACTCCTGTCTCTTATGTTTCAGAGAGGTAGCAAAGTTCCTCCAAGAAGGAGGAAGCTTGGCAATAATGCCTCCGGCCACGAACTTGTCCGGTAAGTTACACTTGAACTGCTCGAGTTCTTTGGCAAGGGACTGTATCTCATGAGCCTGATCCACGATGGGACGGTCATCAGTCATCTTGTAGTCATAGAATTGATCCATGATATATAGTTCAGTGCCAGCATCCGAAACACCAAACTTGGCGTCCAGTGCATCCCACGCATCCTTGCCATTATCAAATGACATATAGGTGTCAACAATGTTGTCACCAAGAATATTGAACAAAGCCCCCATAAACATGGTGTCGACTTTCTGAAACGCTTCCTCCTGAACAGGAGAAAGGTCTCCCTCAGGTTTGCCAAGAGTGGCGCTA
Source organism: Avena sativa (assembly GCA_916181665.1). Lineage (NCBI taxonomy): Eukaryota > Viridiplantae > Streptophyta > Magnoliopsida > Poales > Poaceae > Avena > Avena sativa. The sequence goes on from OV702289.1 coordinate 6,452,782, forward strand.
TAGCAGCCTAGGTTTTTCAACCATAGAACTGCTCTCGTGCGCCATCTCTTATAATTGACACCGTCAAAAGGAGGCGGCCTTGTAGCCGCGGCTAAACCAGTTGAATTCAGTTGCCTACGATCAGGTTTTTGGATTGTTGAAAATATAAGCAAATTACCATAATATTTAATCCGAAATAAGTAATAATAAATTATGACTATAAGTGCTAGAATTAATCTAATCATGTATACTAGCAGAACAAACGAACAGATCATATTCAACCAGAATAAACAGATCACATCTATTCCAAGAGCTAGTACAAGAAACTGCAACAAAAACTGAACTAGATAGGAACAGATTACGTATGGTGCTGGAGGAGGAATCGGGTTCGCGTTCAGGTTGGGGTTGAGGTTGACACCAGTGTCGTCAGCCATGGCGTCGATGTAGAGGCTGCTGATGTCCGGGAAGAAGTCCTCGTCGGGGAAGGAGTGGTCGGTCGACGTGATGCCGTCAGTAGTCGCGCAGACGCGCTCCCCAAAAACCTGATCACCCCTCACCCGTACAGGTTCACGAGAGGCGGTGGTTCCGGAGGCCTACTGTCCCGTCGTCCGGTGCACGTCGGAAGAGGGGATGGAGAAGGTGTAGCGGCGGCGCAAAGTTCTGGAGGCAGAGAGATGTGTATTTTCTCGTATTAGGGTTTTAGCCTAAGGCCGTCTATATATAGGCGCCGGTCGGGTAAGACGTGGGGCGTAGTCCACGTCCGAGTAGTAACAGCCCACGTTTCCGGAAAAACCGGAAACGGTTGACAGAAAAATAACTCGCACAATAATTTTCCCGAGCAGCAAAAAGATAAGATTGGCACCGAGGCACAATTCCGCAAACCGCGGCGCGCGTGTCGTGTCGTGTCGTGGCGAGGCGGGCGGCGGAGGAGGAGGAGCGCGCGTGTATGCCACTCCTCTTCACTCTCTTTAGGAGGTAGTGAAACACTCCACTATATATATTGGTCCAACTCCCTCTAAACTAGCAAGGTGGGACTAAACTTTGGTGCCACCCCTTGCTAGGCATGAATGGGCCAAGAGAATTTCAGAATTTGTATTAGGCTATGGGCCAAGGCCCACACCCAAATTCCAACACCACCAACACAACAACACCAATATGACGACGCTACGGTGTGCAGCAGGCGGCGCTCCGCAGGAGGTGCAGGCAGCGTTGCGCGCGAGGTGTATGAGGGCTGCGGCGAGGAGCCGGCGGCGGCGCATCGGTACGACGGAGAGGGACGGCGGCGCGGGGATCCGGCGAGGTGGAGCGGGACGGCGGCACGGTACTCGGCGAGGTGCAGGACGTGGCCTAACGCTGTCGAAAACAGACGGGGGCGCGGGGCTGCAGCGGCGAACGGAGGCACGCGGGCGAGGGCGACGGCGGCGCGGTGCCGGGCGACGGCGGCGTGGGCACTAGGCAGCATGGCCGTGGGAGCAGGAGCCGGCAGCGCAAAGGGGCCTAGTTCATACGAGAAGAGAAATTGAAAGGTTGAAGGGCAAAGAAGGGTCCACCACAATCTAATTTCTGGGTTGCTGCATCTATTCTTCATATTAGCAACATGAATTTCCAGCCGGTTTAAAACTAGCTTATATTGATTCGTCGAAAAATTACACCGCAACAAAGTACAGCAGATCAAATCAATCTCAAATACTAAGAACTACTCGAAAATAAAAGAGAAGACTGTTTGAAAAAACCATGCGTGCTAATTTTGATAAACTTGCATTGACAGCTGCTACGATTCCTGGTGTTGTTCCAGCAGTAAATCTGTTCCTCTGCCGAATCGGATATAACGGAAACCCACATTTGGCTCGGGCCTCTGGGAGTTTGTTCGCATGGCTCCTTATTTTATTTATTGCAGGAGATGAAATTTGATGGAGAGGTTGTTCCTTATCGAAGATTAATAACTCATGTCATTTCATCATTAGCCAGATCCGCCAATGGAAGATGAATGTAGTAGATGTGGTCCTTGTGGAGAAGAAACAGAACTGATATTCATGGCTACTGTTATTTTCTCCTATTACACTATGTAAATGGAAGATGAATTGGTCGAGTATTTTAGTAGCTATAAGAACAGTTTTTATTTTCGGTAAATGTGAATGTGTTCTCGTGCTTGCTTTAAAAACGATATTTGCAATGTGCAGCTTTCACTCATGATATCCTTTTTATTCAGTTTTCTTCTAAACTTATCCATCAAGTATTATGTAGAAATATTTTCAGGCCGAACGCAACCGCCTGATGTCTATGTACACGACGCCCGACAAGAAAAAATTGGTACAAAAAATTGGTACCGTCGGGTTTAGAAACACTACTCATGACAGGTGGTATGTGTGGATCCGACCGATAGAAATGGTACCGCCGGGTTAGAGCATCTCCACTTGCCTACCCAGGACGCCGATCCGGACGCAAAAATTGGGCCAGCTTTGTCGGCAAGACAGTTCCATTCCCACCCACTCGAATCGCCCAGACTGCCGTGAAGAGCTCTGTCGCCATGACTTCGCCGGCGGAGCTCCCCTGCGACGACGACATGCCCACGCCTCTAGCTACGCTCGCCGTAGTTGCCGCCCACCTCCACGCCTTCTCCGCCGCCGCTTTCGCCGACCTAGCCTCGCCGTAGCTCTGCTTCGCTCCGTGTTCCCACCACCACGCCCGCCAAGTGTTCGACATTTCGCCGGATTCGGCCATGGACTCCGACATCGACGATATACTATCCACTGACGAGGACGAGATACTCGCCATGGATTCCGACAAAGAGGAGTTGCTCGCCGTACTCCTGGAGGAGGAGAGCGCCGAGGTCGCCGAAGGATAGAGGGCTATTGCATGTTGTACGCCGACTACTTCGCCGACCAGCCACTCCATGGAGAGGACGTGTTTCGCCAACCAGCCACTCCATGGAGAGGACGTGTTTCGCCGCCGTTTCAGGATGAGCCGGAAGCTCCCGCCAGAACCAGCCGCCGAGCGACGACGACATGCCCACGCTCTCGCCGTAGTTGCCGCCCACCTCCACGCTTTCTCCGCCGCCGCTTTCGCCGACCTAGCCTTTAAATTTCCTAACGAGATTCATTTATAAAAACCACCATTCATTTGCAGAAAGATATAGACATTGATAGGAAAAAGTTACCATGCGACATGCTCTTCTCTGCGAGGAACAAGCTCGATGCAAGAAAGATGATGATGTCACAAAAACCAGATGCGGTTCCTGCTCGCCGAACTTCCGGTAGAAAAAGAAAAAGTCAAGAAGAACATCTTTCCAAGAAATCGAGCTTTGAAGAGTAGATCGGCCTTATGGCACATCAAAGCAGTTTACATTAAACATTTTTCCTGTTAGGCCATAAATTTAAGTTCGTGAGAAACTTGTATGAAATAAGATTTGTCAGACTCCGTGTTCATCGTTATATGTCATTATGAACCAGGTCAATTACTATGTGTATTTGTTTGAAGATCCCATGATGAATGTTCTGGGTTCCATCTGGTCACACTAAAGTTCTGCTTTTTTGAATTAGGCTTCTGCCGTTATCATCAACTAACTACACAACATGATTATATCAAGCCTTCGCATTGTTGCTTGCTATGGTCATATCATCTTGTTGTTGGCAGAAAGGGGAGTGGCATGCGCAAGTTCTCAGTTCAAGTCAACGAGAAAAAAAAGTAAACAAAATGTACTTCTAGATCAGCACCTACCATCTTGTAGTTGTTTCATAGGTATGATTAACAGGGATACTGATTCCAGTAAGCTTTGGTTGGTTTAACCATAATTCAACAGCTTATGACTTCATGTTCTCTAAAGAAGTAAGCTTTTTAAATTTCTGCATGCTTCTATCACGGTTGTATAATGAATTGGGTACAACAAAGAAATGGTAATTTAAAAACTATTTTGCTGCCACACTATATGAAGCAAAACACATGTGGTGGATGGCTAGAGGAACAGATGTACTTCAAACATTCTAGGAGCTACCTTGAACAAACTAGACAGAAGTTTCATTGTGTTTATCAGCCATACCACAAGACACACAATCACAACTCAGTTCTAATAACTTCATAGCTACGTATTTGACAGCAATCAATCCATCCATGATAAAATAAGAGGGATTGGTATACGGATGTTTCTCACATCTGCAATCCTTCGTCTTTGCCTTTCTGAACTGCAATCTTGCACGCGCAGCTGCCGTACTCGAGAAAGAAGAAGCACAGCGGCAAATATTTCCAAACGCGCATGGCACCGCGGCGGCCCGCAGTATGCGCCCCGCAGGTCAGGGGGATGGCCGCCACGGCAACGCGGCGCCTCGTCCCCCTCCCCGGCCGGATCCACCGCCAGACCTGGGTGCCACGGCGCCCCGCCGTCTGGGCCCCTCCCTGTGCGCCTCCTCCTCCTCGCGCCGCTCTCATCCAAGTCGTCGGCGGCCGCGCCGCCGGAGTACCAGATGCCGTCGGTGACTTGGGGCGTGATCCAGGGGCGCAAGGAGCGCCTCGTATCCCGCGTGCTGGCGCTCGACTTCCTCCGCTCCGCTGGCGTCTCCGACCCGGCGGGCGAGCTCGAGGCCGTCGAGCTCACGGCCACGCGGCACCTCGTCCCTCTCCTTGGCCGGCACCGCCGCAGCCGCCGGGCCCCCTCCCTGGCCGGAACCGACCCAGCCACCGGGCCTGGACCTCGTCCCCCTCCCTGGCCGGCACCGCCGCAGCCGCCGGGCCCCCTCCGTGGCCGGCACCGCCACAGCCGCCGGGCCTAGACCTCGTCCCCTCCCTGGCAGGCAGCGCCGCAGCCGCCGGGGACCTCGTCCCCCTCCCTGGCCGGCACCGCCGCAGCCGCTGGGCCTGGATGCCACGGCGCCCCGCCGTATGCGCCCCAAATGTCGGGAGGCTGGCCGCCACGGACACGAGCCGCCTCCTCCTCCTCCCCGGCCGGCTCCGCCGGCGCCGTCACCGTCGACGCCGCCAGAGTTTTGGTGAACGGAGGATGCGATTTTTTTTTTTGATAGAAAGGATGCGATTTCTGATGAACGGTTCCCTGGGAAAAGCCACGACCAAAAAAACCTAACCCAAAAAGACATGAATAGCCCTACCCTGACAGATAATTTCGGTGCGGTGGCACACAATTTCGGTGCTACGGTTGAAATTACCGTTTTACCCCTCCGATTGAAGTACTCCGCCAGATTTTCCCGAGTCTCCGAGCACGTACTCCATGGGCTGCTGATGGAGTACAAGAGAGCACGAGCCCTCCGATCGCTCAAAATGAACGGATATAAATCATTCAGGGATACCGTAAAAGTCCTCCACGGAGAAACATGTTATGAGATAAGTCTAAATAATGCTCCAGACTGGTAACTCCGCTGATGCATTCCATGTATCCACCGATTTCCTCTTCTAACAGAGAGTGAAAGAACATGGATAAGTTCAAATACTGCAGTTTCTCTAGCTTGCCCAAAGCATCCTTAAGCCCTTGGAGATGGTGGGGCTGGTGTTGGGTGTTAGAAGAGCAAGGGCGCGACAAGTCGAGATGCTGGAGAGCCGTAAGACCACCAAGAGCAGTCTTGACCACCTCAAAACATGACCAGAATGACAAATCAAGATGTTGCAGTTTCCCAAGGTTCATAAATGATGGAGGCAGATTCACAAGGGCATGGCAGTGTGATAAATCAAGATACAACAAATTGGTTAGATTGCCAAATGACCGAGGCAGACTTAATAGTCCAGAGCAGCCTGACAGGTCAATACGCAGCAAATTTCTTAGCTCCCCAAATGATTCAGGTAGGCTTACTAGTCTGAAGCATCCTGATAAATTGATATGTGGTAGCTGTATAATCTTCCCAATTGACCGAGGCAGATTTACTAGTCCAGAGCAGCCTGATAAGCCGACATGCTCCAAATTGATAAGCTTCCCAAATGATCCCGGCAGAGTTACTAGACCAGAACAGCCTGATAAGTTGATGCGCACCAGATTTATAAGCTTCCCCAACGATTCCGGCAGAGTTACCAGTGCAGAGCAGCCTGATAAATCAATATGCTCCAAATATGTTAGCTTCCCCAGTGATTTGGGCAGAACTTTCAGTTTGAAGCAGCGAGATAGATCAATGTACATCAAATTTAGAAGATCTCCAAATGAACCTGGCAGAGTTACCAGTCCACAGCAGCCTGATAAATTAAGACACCTCAGGTGCCCCAACTGACAGACAGATTCTGGCAGTTTCTGCATGGAGTGCTCCTTTAATTCAAGGACACGCAGCCACCTGGCACATGAAAAGGAATCATCACTGAACTCCATTTTGCTACACCCAACAGAGTGTATCGCCCTTAGCTGGGGAAGCAGTATACGCCATAACTCCAATGGCCTGTCGTCAAAGTCCGTCAGCACTGCATAGCGGCCATACTCCTGATAACATGTCTCTGAAGTACCTTTCAGAAGAATAAACTCATCATGCAATCCTTCAACAGAATAATCGCAAAACAAATCCTTTAGTAGGGGAAGATACACCTCATGCACACTAAGCACGACTCCACCCTTATCATCATTTCCGCTAGTCTGCAAGAATAAAAAGGTCTGCATTATAAGTTTCAATTCTAGTCATGCCATATATCCTTTTTCGGCAGGAAGTTATATGCAATTTGTATATGATCGAGACTTGGTCGTTTATGTGTTTTTTTTCTGGAAGGGAAGATCACTAACTATCTCCTGTCTATGTATCTAGATGACATACAACAAAAAATATTACAAGCGCCAAACATCCAAAGCTCAAAAAACACAAGTGACTACAAGAATGAAGATGCCAATAAAAATCTTGAACACTATCCAACAACAACGTTCGGTCCAACCGTGGTCGCCTGCCATCTTCGCTCTGTTTTTGTTCACTAGTTGATGGCACGCTGTGGAACCCATAGTGGCAGCGCCACCCTCGTCACTATGGTCTTATTTCTTCATTGTTTTCGTGTTTTTTTTTGTTTTTCATATGTTTATGATGTGTCTACATGGACTCTCTCTCTCTCTCTCTCTCTCTCTCTCTCTCTCTCTCTCTCTCTCTCTCTCTCGTTAGTGTTTTTGTACACTAATTACCAACAGGGGCAGAGCCAGGGCCCGGCATATACCTGGGCAGAAGCTTGTGATTGCCCCTTAAGTACTATCAAGAAGTGAAATTTTAAGCAAGACTTTGTACCGGGCAAGCACTCAGCAAAGTATGTGTACTTAAGAGTTTTTCCGAGCTGTGACGATGAGCTTGCTCTGCCACTGATTACCAAGTTCTCTTTCTTACCCTATGCAAAAAAAAACTTCAACACACAACAACACTTACCACGTGCGCCATCCCCCCCCAAATGCCTAAATGAGGTACCCAAAGTGAGTTGTAATTTTACTACTTCCTTTGGTCCATATTAATAGCCTCAACTTTATCTAGATTTGTATGTATCTAGTTAAGTATTTATACTAGATGCATTCGTACCTAGACAAAGTTAAGGCTATTAATATGTACTGGGAGGGGAGTATTTAAATTACGTTAGTGATGACTTACTTAATTCTTTTTTGCGAATCCTAAACTTAAGACTTATTTACTCTGCTATCATGTAGAATTGGGAGTGTGTGCCATTACTCCTTCGTACCCAACTCTTGAAAGACACAAGCGATATGTTTTCCTACCTCCCGTCGTCGTCGCCTCTAATCTTCCTTGCCTCCTTTGGTCTATGGGCCAAGGAGGCGCGGTGGATCCTGGTCCTTGTCCGTGGGAGAGCTCCGTTTTTTGATGTTTATTTTGTTTGGTTAGGGTTTGTGTCCTACCCAGTAAGGCGTGGCGGTGGCTCCCCGAAGATAGAATAAAGTTCTTCCCGTATAGCCCGCATACTAGAAGTGCATCTAGCATCATCAGAGAGCATGTGGAGTTGTGTATCTAGGGGATCTCCCTGGATTTGGATGGCGTTCCTTCTGATCTACGCTTCTTTTCATCAGCGATGATTCTGCGCTTATCCTTCGGGGTCTTAGCATGATGACTTCTTGTTTGTCTATTACAATATATGAAATCTACTACGATAAGCATTGTCTGGCTCTAGTGAGGGAAATGCGAGGACGGAGGTGCGCATTCTTCTCGCTCGAGTGTTCGTAGTCGTAGCTAGGTGGTCCAAGAACCTGTTTGTAACTATTATTACTTTCAGAATTCCTTGTTGAGGATTATGAATACATCATGACTTTTCGCAAAAGAAATCATGTATAGTTGCATGCACTGAATCAGTTCATCGAAAACTCAATCTTATAGGGAAGGAGGGCAATACACTTATAGTTCAACACTCATAAAAGGAGATGATCACTAGCCTAGGTCCCATTAGAATATTTCAACAGGTGCAACGATATTGTTTGGATAAAGAGATGAAGGCACGAAACCAAATATGATCATTAAAGGTCACATGAAAGTATCTGAACACACAAAATATGGTAATGTCTAGCCCGCAGACAAATATGTCAAGCAGAGCGATACAAGGGGAGACTCCCACAAGGTGACTGTCTATAAGTGCGTTCATGGCAGGAACATCTTGTTGTTAGAGGGGACGTCGTACAAAATGAAAGTCTCATTGTTTTATTTTTGTGGATCGATGACAATGTCATAGGTTCTCAACCAGTTCTTCAAACTACAAAAATACCTTCATATGCGCGACACATTTTTTTAAACGAAACAAACCTGAAGTATTTAAAAAAGTTTTTTACCCAGCGGATGAGCATCCACCACACTATTTTTAGGAGGCGGCCACGTATACGTCGTAACTGGGTTAACACGCATATTTGTGTTTTGATAGCTGGTACGCAAGAGCGGTGTTTATATATGTCACGCTTGGACAAAAATAGGTATTTTGTATTGCATGTGCATTGCAAGCGACATGAAAAGTGAGTCGTTGTAGAATAGTCAAGTACTTCCCTATGTCTGTTCAAGCACGTATCACTGCCATATGTGTCCCACCAGTTTGTAAGTCATGTACTTTTTGTCAAAATATTAAAATTCGGTGAGAGTTAATGTCTCATAATCATATTGTAGAGCCTCATGGTAAATATCTACCCATGTTAATGTTTTATTTTTCCTCTCCCGCAATTAAAGCCTGACCGTGTTCCTCCTCCCATCTTTCTATATGTGGCTAGACTATTTTAGCCATAATAGATTTATGGTGGAAGGCACCATTTACTCATGATAATTAAGGATTAGACAAAGAGGGAATTGAAACTGTTGAGCATTTTCTTTACGGGCCTTTTGACCAGATGCGACCCGAAAAGTTGGACACCTAGACAACACTTGCTCAAATACCCCGGACTTTTCACTCCATACTCCCACTCTATATAATAGAGGGAACCCTGGTCCCATTTCTAACTACAACTCCCCACTACCCCCATTTCTACCTACAACTCCCCACTACCTATCCTTACAATGCTGACCTCCAACTCTCCACCAAAAGCAACTTACCACAAACCCTAGATCTCACCTGGTAGTACAGGAACTCCACATACAGGATCTTGCATTCCCTAGCCCTGCAAGATGTTAATCCTGCGCAGCCCTTGAGCCCTCGCCGTATTTCTGTATTGGCGGTGTCTGATCTGCAGGTTTGTTCGTCTTCCTCTTAATCATCTTTGCTCAGCTTTGTTTTTAGATCCTTTTCTTTGTTCTTCTTTCACTTAATCATCTTTGTTATTTGTTTTGCAATTCCAAGCGAAGTTGTTAGCGGATGGCATCTGCATAAAGGCATCCGCATGATACAAATCTGATGTGTTGGTGTTGGCCGGCGTAGGATGGCCCGTAGTCTATCAAGATGCTAATTCCGTACAGAATAGAAAGATGCTTAAGGACACCGTGGATGGCCTCTTCGCCTCTTTTTTGGTATTTGTTTTAGTTAATGATGTGTAGATGATTTAAGTAATTTCATAGAGGATTTTAGGTGAATTTAGATAAATATGTGGAGATGATTTTAGGATTTTAATGTAGTAGATGATTTTGGAATTCTAGTATAGAATAATGTAAATAATTTACTTAATAGATGATTTTAGGATATTAGTGTAGTAGATAATTTCATGATTTTAGTGTAATTGAATTAGGGTAAAATTATAGTATTGTTTTGTTTAGGTGCTAAAGTGTGTAGTGGATTTAGTTTATAAAATTTAATTTAATTGATCCTAAAATATAGCCTAATTGATGTATAGGTGATTATGTGTAGAATGAATTAGATGAATAGGTAGATTTAGTGTAGAATTAGTTAGAATAATATGTGTATAATAGTGTTTTACCTTTTATTTGTTAGCTCTCAATACCATAACACGGCAGACAGGAGGCACTTTCGTGGCATCTACGAGAAGCCGACAAAGGTTCCCACATGAGCAGCGGCCATCACCTTCGCTACCGTGAAGTACCACCTAGGCAGATGGAGGGGACAAAGATAAGGCGGCTCGCGCCTATGAATGGATGGCGTTCCAGCACTACGGGTAGCTAGAGAATTTCAACTTTCTCAAGTATCGGGCCTACGCAATGGAACGAGCGCCTACAGGATAGGGTGCACCGAGAGTCCAAGTGGCAATTGGCGTGCGATCGCCGGAAGCAGCATGACCCATTGGCGAGTAGCTTCGCCTAGGACCCCTCGGTGATGGCGTACAATATCCATTTCTTTGAGTCTCGCGCCACTGGCTCTTCCGGTGCACGCCAGTAGGACAACCAACAAGATGACTGGTTTACTGATAGCGACGATGATGGAGACAGCAAAAAATCAAGCATTGACTCGGAGGCGCTCGAGGCCGAGCCTAACATGTGACTCGGCGACTTATCGTTTAGTATGTTATATGTTTATGCAACTTATCATAATGGAGTTCGTATGTTTCTGGACGACTTATTGCAGTGTGGAGCTTATGCATGATTAGTATGTTCTATCTTTAGAATGTTGAATGTGTAATAATATGCATGCAACTTATCGCATAAGTGATAATGATTGTCTAATTTAGTTAACATCACAGCAAAAATGTATGTGCCGTACGACACTTGTGGTTAGGTGAGGTGCAAGCATATGAAGTTCCCAGTAGTTCTCCCCAAGGATTTTGAGACCAGGAAGGTATGTTTTAATTTAATATATATTGTGTCATGAGTTAGTGTTCTTTATAGTTTGTCATAATGTCTAGATAATTTTTGAATTAGTTTCTCATAATTTTGCTCAGACCATCCCTGCCATGCTAGGCGTGACTTCCTGGATCATGTTAGGAGAGGCATCTGCCACCCCGAAGCTTTTCAAATCAACTTCCTCGTGATCATCAAGGCTAGGACCTTCAATGTTGTAGTTACCAATGAGGCTGATTGAACCTACATCGCCGGCCCTAGTTATAAGGCGCTTGTGGATGCCAATGGGATGGAACCTAGGATGAGGTGCTTGTTCTATCTCGATCATGGCGACAATGAGATAGGTGTGTTTTACAAGGCTCCTAAGATGGACTCTTCTGAGTTTACTAAAGACGGTGACCAAGACCCTAGAGATGATGATGGCATCATTCTCACAGAGAAGGAGAACGTGCTGCCGGAGGATGAAGAGTAGAACGACAAATATAGTTGTGAACCATGCAACTTATTCTCCATGATAGCTAGTCAAAGTTAATAATTAGAACTTGCGGACACGTTTTATATTCTATTGACTACTTCCTATATGTTATTACTACTATATTACTACTCACATATTGGTGTTGGCAGCTCATGTGGCTCTCTAAAACCTCTGACATTACTGCAGCTTGTACATTTTTTTGGTCTTGTTCAGTTTTTTCAACGAATGTATGGAGAAAACTCTAGATGCAAAGATATGGATTTAGAGTTGAAGACCGTGAAAGACTTTGATGTAACTTTATGTGTAATCACTTGTTTTGTTTGTGTTCAATGTTATGTACTTTGTCTATTTATTATAAATCAGATCATTTACTAAAAAAGGCCTCGATTAATTTTAAACCTTCATCTCCTACATATATATTCAGCAAGGCACAAACATGTAATTTTTTTCAGAAATAAAAATTTAGATGTTTGATTTCCTTGTAGAAGTTGCAATAGTAGTTGGTGTTGTTTCTTACAAGGTACTTGACAAAACCAAAACTTTATTGATTTTATCATTTCCGGTGCTTTACAATTTTAATTTTTGAATACCGTGAGAGTGGATATATGAAGATGCACCTCGAGTATGAGTTGCTTGATGATTGAACAAAAAGAAAAGATGCTGAGCACAATCTTAGAAAAAGTTAAAAAGAAAAAAAGGCTGAGATGAAGTATCTTGCAACTCACCGAAGCCGGGTTCATGATTTGAAGGAGTGACAAGTCCACAAGGCTCCTAATATACTCCTCCGCAAGCTGCGTGGTTGAGAATCTATCGGATGGCTCTATGAGACGTAGAGTAATCCATTGATGAATGAGGAAATCTTTGACTATAGTATTGTAAATTTATGATAATAATAATAATTGATAATTGTACAATGAGAGAATACAATTTCATGGCCTATAGAAACGCAGTTTGGTCCCAGCTTGGAGTAGAGGGAGTCGGTGCAGTTGACGGAGCAGGTACTGGCGCAGGTGGTGGCGGTGCAGCAGGAGTCGAGTACATGGTGTATGGCGAGTAGTAGCCTCCAGGATTATAAGTGACCGGTGCCGAAGGGCCATAAGGACCCATAGCAAAGGGCATCGGCGAGGCATAGGGAGCCGGCGATGGTGCAACATACATGGGCGGTGAAGGAGCGGCGTAATGAGCTTGTGCAGGGACCCGTGGTGCAAGGAGGCCAGGTGAGCCTGTATGAGGATGCACGCCGGGCTGCCACGAACCAGTGTAGGTAGGTGGCGCGCCAACAGGAGAGGGCGCGGTCCAGGGCATTGGCCAAGCCTGAACCATGCCGGTCCAAGGGTCCTGAGAAGAACGCCAAGCTGGTGCTGCAGGTGGAGCCGATGGTGGTGCCGGGGCAGGTGGAGGAGCCGGTGCTGTTGGAGGAGGCCGTGGTGCAGGCGGCCGATAGATAGGCCGGGTGCCCCTATAGTTGGGGCTGGGGCGCCAACCTGGCGGTGGAACAGGCGCAAGCGGCGCCGGAGGCGATGGCGGTGCAGGAGGCCGTGGAGCAGCAGCATAGGCCTGAGGGCGAGACTCTTGAGTGGTCATGGCGCGGTCCGCCCAGGAGAACATGGAGCGGACTTCTGCAAAGGAAGGAGACGGCCGCATCATGGGGATGAAGGACTGCTGCTTGTCGAAGCGCTGATTGAGGCCGACGAGGAGGATCTTGATGAGCTGTTTGTCCTCAACGGGATCACCGAGTTCACGGAGTTCATCGGCGATGGTCTGGAGGCGTTGGCAGTATACCCCTACGGGAAAGACGCCCTGGGCGGTGTTTCGAATCTCCGTGTTGAGCGTGTTGACACGGGCGTCGACGTTGTCCTGAAAAAGCTGACGGAGGGCTGCCTAAAGGGTGGCGGCGCTGGTGGCAGCCCTGAAAACGAGATTGAAAATCTCGGTGCTCACCCGCAGGTAGATCCACTGTATCACAGCGAGATCATCCTTGACCCAGCGGGGATCCGAGGGAGACAGCGGGATGTTGGGGTCGACGTGCGCCAGGAGGTTGCAGCGGCTCAAGTGCACCTCAAAAAGATGCCTCCAATGGTAGTAGTTGTGTTTGGGGAGATCTAAAGTGATGGGAATCAATAAAGTAACGTCGGAGATTGTATCGGCGAAGTTGATGGTGGTGGCGATAGGAGGTGGGGCGGATGAGGTGGATAGTTTGGCAGCCGCGACGACGGCCATGGCGGCGCGCCACTCGAAGAACCCCGAAGGGGGCGGCGGCGGCGGGGTGGGAGGCGTGGGAGCCATGCCCTAGAATCTAACCTTAATCTGATACCATGTAAATTTGTGATAATAATAATAATTGATAATTGTACAATGAGAGAATACAATGGTTTATATAGGAGAGGGGGGAGAGGAGGTGCAGCGCACCGGCCTAAACCCTAACTTGATATGCAAGTAAATATAATCTAACAAGTGTGACCCTTGGGGAAGATGGCACAATAGGCATAACATAACTTCAAACTTGATGGCATGATAGTATATGCTATCTTGATGAATGAAGTCCTCAATCTTGTATCTGTATCTATGTTTTCATTCCAAAAATCACTGTCGATTGCCTCTGCCCAACCTGTAGCATCTTTGTACCGTAGCATGGCCCCAAGTACTTTAGCTTCACGCGGCAAACCCCAACACTTCTTTGCAATCTCCCGTCCAATCTGCTCCAACCTTTCCTTGTCGGACCCTGCAGGTCTACCTTCAAAGCCACTTGTTTGCTTGATTATTGTCCAGCACACATCACCGGCGGTTAACCGTTTTAGCTCGATTGGTTGCACAGTAAAATAGTGCCTTCCCACGGTCCGTCTCAGTGTTAATATTACGGTCACCTTACTGCTCTTGTCGCCTACACCAAACATACGCTTGAACTGAATGGAATGATCGACCTCTAGCTCTAGGCATGGGTTATCTAAAACAACGAGCACCTCCCTACTAGAATTATTAAGTAGCTCGTGAAGGCGCTTCGTTATATACTCCATCTCTTGATTTGCAGAACCGTGATTGTTGATGGTCTCTACTCCTCCTGACAGCTGAGAAATTATGGAGTTGCCTATGTTATTCAAGCCAGATTCTTGCAACTCATGGACCCATACCCTAGAATGGTGTCTGAATCGTCTGTGGTTAAAAACCATTCGTGCCAAGGCAGTCTTGCCGCTGCCTTTCTGCCCAATGATGGGAAGAATAAGGGGGCCATCGCTGGTGTCGCATGCAGCCATGATTCTCTGGATTTCTTTATCCCTATCTAGGATCTTTTCTTTTTCAACCTCTAGTACACCAATAACTGGATGGGCTATGGGTTCTGATGAGGTAAAACCAAAATTACCCGCATCCAGCACTATCTTCCTCAGTTTTTCTATCATCTGCTTCATCTTGTCGGAGAGACAGGACCACATGTGCGGAGGGCGTCGGGCCGTCGAGCTTGGACCAAAGCTCCTACAGCGAACCACCAACCAGCTAGAGCTGTGCTGGTTAACTGACAACAAATAATAGTTTACCTGGAAACAAGCACCGCAAACTAGGCATGGCAAAATATTACCCCCTCTGTTTTAAAATAGATGTCTCAGATTTACTAAAATTTGGATGAATCTAGACACTATTTAGTATATAAATTCATCCAAATTTAAAAAGTTTAAGACATCTATTTTAGGACTGAGGAAGTACTACTTCCTCTAATCCAAACTAATGGCCTCAGGTTTTCTAGATTCAGATGAATCTACCACTAGAATATATCTATATATGTTTGGATTTGGAGAAATTTTCTTGAAATGGGCTTTCGTCATGCTATATTAATATAGCAACACACCGTACAACCAACGATAGTTCCCGAAGAAAATGTTGGGGCATCAGCAAAGACATGAACAAATGGAGACTAAGGCGGGTCGACTAAGCGACGGTGACACCCAACCGCTGCGTTCTCCGAAGATGTCCTACCATACTCCTAGCATCAAATCGTCCACTACCAAACAGCGCATTTAAGAAGGAAGGAGACAGTGACGACCCTGCTGCCCGGACCAACGCACTGGTCTTAGGGTTTACCCCGACACACCAAAGGGAGAGGACAAAGGGTAGCCACGACGCCCTTTAGGAAGGAATGATGCCACCCGTAGGCGGCATCGCGCTGGTGTTAGATGATAAGGATTTCTTCCGGAAAAAACCCCATCCATAGCCTTCAGTCTGTAACACATGAGCCATGCGAGGACGAAGCCTCTCGCAACCCACCTCGCCTTCCACTAGCATGTGCCACAGGTCAGGAAGCCACCATTGTCGTCTCTCTGATGCAACCGCCATGAGTCCTACAAGATGATGGCAAAAGGGGCCAGCATCACTGTGGTCGCATGGGAGGGAACAACCTCCATCGCCAAGGGCGGTAGTTGACCGGACACTACAAGGTCATACCAGTCCTAGATGGGTTCGATTGGGCCTGGCGGGCCCGTGAAGCCTCTGCGGAGGCACACCAGTATCTGGAGGGTCCGGCCAGGCCGCCAGGACCGTAAAGCCCATTGTCGCTCTGCAGCAGGGGCAACCACCGGCTCTGCTATCCCCGACCTCAATGGTGCCAGAGCCAACATCTCCAGCGAGCTCCATGGACCAGCAAGGTAGCACGCCACCTACAAATGGGGCTAGAAGGCCCGCCCCGCCACCTCTTCTTTGCCTCGTCACCACTAGAGTGGAAGCACCGCCGTGACACCGTCGCACCTCGGCCATCAGCCGAAACAGAGTCGCCCGAGCCGCACCGCCGCTCCATCCATATGCGCACGTGGGGGTAAATCCTTAGTAGCAAGGACAGGCCCCCGCCGCCAGCCTTGCCGCCTGTCGCCGCCTCCAGGTGTGTGAGGATACCCCCGATGTCGCGCACTGGCCACTGCTACACCGGACCTCGACATCCTCTGCTGAACTTCACCAAGGGACAAGGTCGCCGCCCGCGCAGTGCCAGTGTAGTCCTTCTTGCATCTCAAGCAGGGGTCGATGTCCCGGAGGGCATACACAATCTTTAGGAAAAGCTTCTGACCCATCCTGAAAGGGCGCTAAAATGCCGCCTCGCCATGGAATGGATCGTCAGTGAAGTAGTTCGCGTCCATCATGCAGTAGCAGTCCATCCGCTACCTCATCTTGTCTTTCCAAAATCCTCGCGCTGAGTCGTCGCACCGTGGTTGTGCCTCCCGCACATACATGTCGGCCAAGCAGGCGGGGATTACCATGAGATCTTCATCATCGGTGGTTGCACCTTTTTCTTCCTCCATCAGCACGGCGAATATCTGCTCTTTGTCGTCGGAGTCCATGACCGAGTAGGCAAAATGTTGAACACCTAGTGGGTGTGTTGGACGCGCACCTAGCCGATGTGTGGCTCGGTTACGTAGAGCCTGTTGGGATACCCCAAGAGGAAGGTACGATGAGCACAACATTAAGTTTTCCCTCAGTTATGAAACCAAGGTTATCGAACCAGTAGGAGTAAGAAAACAACTCCAAGGTGTTGCTAACAACTTGGAACCTGCACAACACAAACTCAATACTCTGCCCCAACTTACAGTGAGGTTGTCAATCTCACTGGTTTGCTGAAAACAAAGGATTAAACGTATAGTGGAGAAGATAATAGTTGCTTGCAGAAAATAAACAGTAACAGTAGATATGTATCAATGATAAAGATTGGACCGGGGTCCATAGTTCACTAGAGGTGTTCTCCTTAAGATAGATAGCATGCTGGGTGAACAAATTACAGGGGGCAATTGACAGATTGAGAAAGCATAACAATGCATACAGTAGACATCTTGACTCCTATGAGATTTGATTGGGCATTACAACATAATACATAGACCATAATCCAACTTCATCTATGACTAATAATCCACCTTCAGGTTATCATCCGAACCCCTTCCAGTATTAAGTTGCAAGTAATAGATAATTCCATTAAGCAATGTGTATAAAGTAAACAATAAAATTGCTCCATGAACAAAGGATTATTGTTTTCTCCCTAGTAGCAACATCACATCTACAACCTTAGAGATTTCTGTCACTTCCCCAGATTACTAGAGGCATGAACCTACTATCAATCATAAATACTCCCTATTGGAGTTGCAAGCATCTACTTGGCCAAGATAGATACTAACAACGGAGAGCATGCAAGATCATAAATAACACAAACATGATAAGAATCAATAATCAATCTGACATAGTATCTCAATATCCATCAGATCCTCGCAAACACAATATGTATGATTACAAATAGATGGTCTTGATCATGAACGGAGCTCACAAGATCTAAACATGATAGCACAAAGGAGGAGAAATAACCATCTAGCTACTGTATGGACCCATAGTCCCAGGGTGAAATACTCACGCATCACTTTGGAGGCTGGCATGGTGATGAAGAAGGCCTTCAGGATGATCTCTCCCCTCCGTCAGGGTGCCTGGAAGAGCTTCAGATCCCCTCCGATCTAGGGACGATGGTGGCGATAGCTATATACTGTTTCGTGGAGATTTGATCGGGTACTTAGGGTTTCTGCATCGGGGTGCTTTTATAGGCGAAAGGGCAAGGTCGGTGCGTGCCTGAGGGGTCCACACCTGGTGGCGGTGCCCCCCTCTAGGCCGCACCGCCCTAGGGTGTGGCCACCTCGTGCCCCCCTTCGGCTGCCCTTTGGACTCCGTGTTCCTTCTGGTAAAATATTGACTTTGGCTTTTGTACCATCCAATTCCGAGAATATTTTCTTACTAGCTTTTCTGAAACCAAAAACAACAGAAAATAGGCAACTGACACTGCGGCATCTTGTTAATAGGTTAGTCCCAGAAAATGTATAAAAATACCTCAAAGTATAGACAAAACATAACAAAGTTGATACTAAACAAGCATGGAGCATCAAAAATTATAGATACGTTTACGACGTATCAAGCATCCCAAGCTTAACTCCTGCTCGTCCTCGAGTAGGTAAGTGATAAAAAGAATAATTTTTGAGGTGACACACACCATCACAATCTTGATCAAACTATTATAAAACATTGATAGCTGGGATCAAAGTACTCTAAACATGAGCATAAAATATGTAGTTCTAACAACTATACAAAGCAACTATGTTGTAACATGAAAAGGTACAAACAAAGATCATGAATAACAATGCATTAAAAGACGTTTGTTTGTTTCACATATAGAAAACATAGCATGTGTGGTATTCAGCTTGTCCTTCATGGAGTAGCAAAAGATAAATGCATAGGACACCTTCAAAGTTCATAAGGATGATTGGATACAAACAGTTCAAGAACAAGCAATATCAACATTATGAATCAATCAATAAGTTTTGGGACAATGCACATAAAACTAAGAATGACAACTATGCTCTCTTAATTGGTGCATAAAGATAGAAGATGGAGACTCAACAAAAAGTAAGAAGAAAGGCCTTCATAGAGGGAAGCAGTGATTTCAAGTTTCATAAAGAGCTTCCAAAAATTATGGTACTTATTAGCTTTCAGCTCTCATTGCCCCTATCATAAGCATCTTGAAGTGATTAAGGTTAAAGTGAAACAAATATGAAGTATATGCTTGACAAATCATAAGTTGGCAATCTCATGTCCCTTGAGTACGAGGGTCGCTCCTCATGCTATTCAACTTTAGTCACAAGCAAGTTCTTGTCATTGTAAGTATATGTGTATCATAGAGAACCACCAACGGGGTACCCCTTGCCCCATGACACAGGAGCTATCCCATATCAAAATGACAAGTCAACATACAATGAGCATCTCAGTGATATTTTTATTTGCTATTTTCATAGTTTTTTATTGAGGATGCTTCACAGATTGCACACTATGGTTATGCTGCAAGTTTCCACCCTGATTAGGCATGGCTTAGGCTAGCCGCCTAGGCGTTTTTCTAACACATATACAATACTCTATGGACTTACAAGCTCTCCTTTTATTTCACACCGCTAACATCCTAAAAAAAGATCATGATATCAACTGGGTAATATGTACAAGTGTTGAAAGTGTTACCCATGATAGCATGGTTCTGCTAATTCCCAACTTATGAGTGCAAGCATATAACAACATAGATGACAACAATGGTTCAAGTTTATTAGGTGCAAGAAGTAAAATGTGTCATCAAGTTTGTGAGAGCCTTAATCACTAATTTTCACATAACAAGTGTAATTTGGAAGATAGATAAAAACATGAATATACTTGGAATGGTGTAACACACCATGCATAGGAGTTTATAGTGGACTATTTGGAAAAAGTTGGTTTCTTGGGAGTTGGATGCATGAGTAGAGCTTACTCACTACAAGTGGAGGCTAGCAAAAGACTGGGAGCGACCAACTAAGAGAGCAATAATGTCCATAGTCATGCAGAGCGACAAAACATTATCAATCAAAGCATAAAGTGGTATCACAAGTCAAAAACTAAATGATCATAGAGGCTAAGGTGACTGGTTCATAGTCATAACATGGTGTAAGCATGTGCCAAGTCAACCCAAACAAAGCATCAAAGGAGAAACCACAATATTATGCTTTTGTATGCTAAAACAACGCATGATTCTTCCAAGGCACATTAAGCAATCTCAATTGTTTGGAACAAATCATGCTACAACAATAATCACTAAGAATAAGGTCAAAGCAACATCTAGCATGACATGATAAATTCTAAGCCATAGTCAAAATAAGCTCCCTTTTGTGCCACTTAAGCATGAAGCTTTCCTACTCTTCTCCAACACCAATCAACTTATTTGAAACAAAATATGCGAACGCGGGGGTACAACTAATTTATTCCAGCAAACGAAACAAACGAAAACCAAAAACAAAAACTAAGACGCTCCAAGAACAACACAACAGTGCATGAAACAATAAAAACGAAGTGTCTAGAAAGACACCTGAGATTTTTATTGATGAAGAAGGGGATGCCTAGGGATGCCTTGGGCATCCCCAAGCTTTGACGCTTATACCTCTTGAATATTTCTTGGGGTGAAATGGGGTGGCATCCCCAAGCTTGATCTTTTGTCCATTCTTCATCTCATCGCATCGTTCTTTCCCTACACTTGAAAATTTCCTTCATACAAAACTTCACACAATCTTCATTAGCAACATTAGTGAATTCAAGATAATAAGCCTTTGGGTTTATTTTCAGCACAAGTAAAACTTCCATTGGAACACAAGCTACTGTAGCAATTCCTTTTAAAAGCTCAAGTGATCAAGGAGAACTCAAAAATAAACCGATTAAGAGGCAAATGCAAATAATGGAAGAACTCTATCAAAACAGACCAGCAGGTAAAAACCCGATTTTTTCGAAGACTTTATGTTGCTCAAATCGAAAAGTGTTGAACTAACAAAAATTAGGTAACAATCTGGGGCATAAGTTCAGAAAATTACAGCTCAATACGACATACAAGGATTTTTCACGAATTTTTTACAGTGAAGCACAAAAATCTGTGTCGGGACAACAATTTTCCAAATCTTACTTCTCTCTCATTAGAGGTTATTCTTGGCACAAAAATCACACAAAAAGGATAAGGAGAGGTTATTACATAAGCAATAACTTCCAAGACTCAACAAAATACAAACATACTGAAATTTGGGTTATCTCCCAATTAGTACTTTTGTTTAGCGCCTTTAAGTTAGGCACATGAAGCAAGAATCTAAGTGTTTTCAAATGAAAAAGAATTAACATCAAATTTTGATTTAATAAGAGGAGCAAAAGGTATCTTATCTCTCTTCTTAGGTAAGTGTTCTATACCTTTCTTGAGTGGGAATTGATATTTAATGGTGCCTTCCTTCATATTAATAATGTCACCAACAGTTCTAAGAAAAGGTCTTCCCAAAGTAATAGGACAAGAAGCATTGCATTCAACATAAAAACATAGAAATCAACATGGACAAAGGCATTGTTAACCATAATAAGAACATCATTAATACTCCCCATCAGTTTCTTTTTAACATTATCATCAAGTTGGACATCTAAATAGCAATCTTCCAAAGGTGGCAAATCAAGCATTTCATAAATCTTTCTAGGCATAATAGAGACACTAGAACCAAGGTCACATAAAGCTTTGAGATCAAAATCATTCACTTTCATATTAATGATGGGTTCCCAACCATCTTCTAATTTCCTAGGAATAGAAGCTTTATGTTTCAATTTCTATTCTTTAATTTTAATGAGAGCATCTGTAATATGTTTTGTAAAAGCCATATTCATAGAACTAGCATTAGGACTTCTAGCAAGCTTTTGTAGGAACATAATTACTTCAGAAATATTGCAACCATCAAGATCAAAATCAAACTTAGCATCCAAGGTAGTAGGACTATTCTTTCCCTTATTTCGAAAAATTTCAGCATTCTTATTGGGTTTAGGCATTGTTGTAGAAGGAATGGGGACTTCTTGTGGTTTGCTAGCATCAAAATTGGTGGTGGTAATAGTACAAATACTATTATTTCTAGCAATTTCATCTTCTCTTTCCCACTTAGCATGCAATTTAGCTAACACTCTAACATTTTCATCAATTCTAACTTGTATGGCATGAGTAGCAGCAAAGGTATTTTCCATGGTTTCAGGTTTAGCAGCCATTTTATTAATCAAAGAAAATTGTGCTTCAGACAAAGATGAAATATTTTTATCAACATTCAAAATTTGGGATTGAAAACCAGGAATTTCCCTATTCAAATTCTCAAGTTGATGACTAATATTTTTCAGAATAGTAGATTGTTCCTCCATGGTTTTAGTGAATAATTTATTCTACTCATATTGCATTTGCATGAAGTTTTTAGTAGATCTTTCAACTTCTAGAATCCTTTATTCACTATGCATTCCATATTTACCATGATAAGTATTCACTATGCATTCTAGAATCCTTTGCAAGCATCCGCAACTATAAGAAAGTAATTAAGATAAAAACCTAACCACCGTCTTAAACTCTGAGATCCTACACTCCCTTGTGCAAAGGTTTCCTAACGGGGGTTCAGGTTTCTGTCACTCCGGCAACCCCACAATTAGTAGCCAAATACACAATGTATTACCCTAGGCCCATAAATGGTGAAGTATCATGTAGTCGACGTTCACATGACACCACTAGAAGAATAGCACCACAACTTAAATATTAAACCATTGAATAATACCTCAACACAATTCCACTACTAACAACATGACTTCTCCCATGTCCTCAAGAACTAAACGAACTACTCACGAGACATCATATGGATCAAGACCAGAGATGATATGATGATGAATAACAATTTGAACATAAACAATAATTCAATGGTTCCACTCACAAGCATCAACTAAAAAAGTAATTAACAACGGGAAAGTTTCCCCTAAGAACTATGCAAGATTCAACGAATTGTTACAGCGGGACGGAGTGGTGATGATGGTGCTGGTGGAGATGGTGGTGTGGATGATGATGATGATCCCGGTGAAGTCTATATTGATGATGGTGTCGATGGAGATGATCTCCCCTCTCCGGGAAGGAATTTCCTCGGCAGAAATATGTCTACCAGAGAGCTTTTTCTCTCTTTATAGTTTCCGCCCCGCAGAGGCGGCGAAATCTTTCTGTGGTCGCTCCCCGTGTATTAGGGTTTTGATGAGAAGATATAGGCGAGAGGGAGGAGCAAGAGGTGGGCCAGGATGGCCACACCCCCTGGTGGCACAACCCAGGGTGGCCCACGCCTGGGGGTGTGGGGCCCCTATGGCCCATCTCAGCCTCCTTCGTCTTCTGGAAAAATATGATTTTTCATATATTTTCTGGTATTTTTCTGATCTTCATGAAAATTGTATCTAGACACCGCTTTTTTCCATCAGAATCCTGACTCCGACAGTTCATCCTCCAAGAATTATCCAATATGCAAAAAAAAGATGAAAAGACATAAGTATCACCTCTTAATATGAAATATATCAATGAATAATAGGAAATTATGATATAGAACAGTGATGCAAATTGGACGTATCAAATCCCCCAAGATTAGACCTCGCTTGTCCCCAAGCGAAAACTGAGCTCAGTAAACATGTCGACAGGTTTATGGAGTGAAGTATCGATAAAAATAATATGGACAAGAAGCATCACACTTACCAATACACAACTCATAATAGAAAGCAACTCACCATTATATAACTTAACTTGCAATGAGTATGGGAGCCACAATAAAGATGCATAAAGATAAATCATAATTGGTAATGGCAAACTTTGTTCTTGGTCAGAGAACAGTTGACAAACAGTTTTCAAGCAAAGCTTTTGCAAAGAATTTTATAACAGGAGTCTTTTTGCTCAAACATAAAAGGCTTTTCACAATGATGGCTTTCAAAGTAATACTCATATAGATAAGAGTCTTGTGCAAAACAAGGAAGATAAGAAACATGATTGAATAAATCATCATATGAATGATTGAAACACAACAACTCAAATTCTTGCTGGAGATGGAAAGGAGTAGGTTTACTGACTCAATTTAGAAGTAAAAGAAAGTCCCTTCGCAGAGGGAAGCAGGGATTTCAAGTTCATAAAGAGATTTCAAAAGATTATGGTACTTACTAGATTTGAGCTCTCATTGCCCCTATCAGAAGCATCTTGAGGTGATTAAGGTTAAAGTGAACAAAGATGGAGTATATGCTTGACGAAATATAAGTTGGCAATCTCATGTCCATTGAGTACGAGGGCCGCTCCTCATGCTACTCAACTTTAGTTACCGGTAAGTTCTTGTCATAATAAGTACATGTGTATCATAGAGAACTCCCAATGGGGTACCCCTTGCCCCATGATACAGGAGCTATCGCATATCAAAATGACAAGGCAATCAGACAATGAACATCTCAGCAATCTTCTTATTTACCATGGGAAAATGGTGTTTTTTCTCTTCTTTCCTCTTTTCTACGTCTCTCTTTTTTATAAGAAGAAAGCTTCATCAATTGCTCACTATGGTGATGCTGCAAGTTTATATCATGATTAGGCATGGCTTAGGCTAGCGTCTCAGGCGTTTCTCTAACACACATACATAACTCCATGAACTTACAAGCTCCCCTTTTATTTCACACAGACGACATCCATAAACAAAAGAGCATGATATCAACGGGGTAGATATTTATAGGTGTTGAAAGCGTTCCCCGTGACAACATGATTATGCTAATGCAAGCATATACAACATAGATGACACAATGGTTCAAGTTTATTAAGGGCAAAGAAAATAAGGCGTGCCATCAAGTTCGTGAGAACTTTACTAACCAGTTTTCACATAACAAAAGAATTTTTAATTTTAAAGATAGATGAAGCTTGAAAATTTACTTGGAATAGCAATAATGCTAATAGGTAGATATGGTGGACACAGATGGCATAGGTTTTGGTTTAAAGAATTGTATGCACGAGAAGTATTCCCTCTCAGTACAGGTTTTTGGCTAGCAAGGCTGGGTAGCAAGCAAAAGAGTTAAAGGAAACAAGCAAACATACAAGTGATAAAGCCAAACATGCAATCTTCCTTGAAAACACAAAAGATTTTAAATAAAGAATACTAAGCTTATGAGCCAATCAAGAAATAAATAAATATTATAAAATACCTGTAAGTGCTTTTCTCTTTTCCTTTCAAAACCTCAAAAGGTGTTGATATTGACCAGATCTTGGTTTGCCAAAACTAATTTAGATTTACTTGATGCTCCCAAAGTGATACCAATACTAATCAACAAGATCAATCATATAATAAAGATTGCAAACTAAAAGAAGATGTGCAAAAAGTAAAAGATGAAGCTTCTCATTAATATTCCGTAAAGGCACTCACACCAAGGGACACATAGATAACCAACTAAAGGAGAGATACTTCCATAATGCAAATCATCCTATATGATAACTTCTCTATTCAAGATATGACTCTACTAAAAAGGTAAAAAGATGAAAGATAATAATCTGATACCGCGACACTCCCCCAAGCTTGGAACAAACTAAGGGGATGTCAAAACCTGATGACGAATTACTCCTTCAGTAGTGGTGGTGTTTTGTTTAGGGCGAGGAAACCCTCCAGCATCTTACGAAGCCTGTTGTTCTCCTCCTGAAGTATATCCACCTTCCTCCTTAGAGCTCGGTACTTATCACAAAACTCATCAGTGGTTCGAAGGGATTCCACTACCTCAGGGAAGGAACTGAAGTATGGAATGGAGGTCATCATCCCCTGCATATTATGAGAAAAAACACGTCCAGTGTTAATTTTCCCTACAAAAGTAGGTTTTCTCGCCCTTGATCCCGTGGCAGTTTGTCCCTTCGTGTCTGCTGACATGTTCTTTACTTCCTCCTCGACGCTCCAATCCATGTCTTCGCGCCTAGCTGCGATCCTTTCTTCTTCTACGAGCTCCTTGCCCTTGTTGTTAGCGGAGACCATGGTGCCTCTAAACCTGAGAATATTTCCTGACAAAAATAGATCGAAACGAAAACACGACAAAAACGATATACGAATCTCAGGGGATCCAGGGGTTATATATTACAAAGTTTTACGACATAAGGAAGGTATTGTGCGAAAACGGGACGGAGACGGACTCCGGTGTGGTCACACCCCCTGGTGGCGCGGCCAGGGAGGGCCTGCACCACTGGGAGGTGTGGCCCACCCGGGCTCCGTTTCCTCTTATTTTTCGTCTCGTAACCTTCCATATGGAATAAAAACAGCAAAAATATAAAGAGAAAAGTTTTTTGCGAACCTTCTGTTTTCAGCACTTTTACCTATTCGAAGATGGACTCTGCAGGTTCCGGAGTTTTGTCTCTAATAAATTCTTCCGGAATCACCATTTGAATAACATCAACATCTTCATTATAAGAGTCTCTAGAAATATAATGTTTAAGCCTTTGACCATTCACCACTTGTGTAGTGTTGTCTCTCAAAGATGAAATTTTAATAGCACCAGAACGATACACATCCTAAATAACAAAAGGTTCTTCCCATTTTGAGAGTAGTTTTCCTGCAAAAAATCTGAGACGAGACCTATACAATAGAATTATCTCATCAACATGGAACTCCCTTTTAAGAATTCTCCTATCATGCCATCTTTTTAATTTTTTCTTTAAAGAGTCTAGCATTTTAATAAGCTTCACTTCTCCACTCATCTAAGGTACTTAATTCAAACAATCTTTTCTCACCAGCAAGTTTAAAATTTCTATTTAGTTATTTCACTGCCCAATAAGCTTTATGTTCTAATTCTAAAGGCAAGTTACAAGTTTTGCCACAAACCATTTTGTAAGGAGACATTCCCAGTGTCATTCACAACCCACTATATGGGTTCAATGAGTCATATGGATCGCCTTTTTGTACTTCTATTTGTTTCGTCGATAGTTTAGACATGACCAGCAATTTAAGCAACATGCCTGAGCGAGAGATGAGTCCCTCGACAAATTCCACTTAAAGATCTTAGGGTTCACATTTAAAGTAGGCGTCTCTTTGGGCTTTTAAAATTTCTAAGGTCACTTTACTTTGTGCGGATTTTATTTTATTTTATTCATACTTGTCATGGTATACATTACTGAAATATTAATGTGAGCATTTTGTTGACATGGATGAATATTCAAGGAGCTTTCATATTATCATGAATATGTTTTTTGCCTTAATTTTTTTATAGACTAAATATGTTTTTATGTATGGATGAAATATTTCGTTATGTATTTTCATCCTTCTTTTTTGCACTTAGTTAAATAATGGACAACATTTTGGAGCATGTCTGGCAAAAGATGTGTCTCTAGACTAAGTGAGCTCAAAGATATTAGGATCCTGTTTTAACAATGCCTTTGCCAAGGTGGGTCCATCGACAAAGTGCGATTAAACATCCGAGGGTCCACATTTAAGGTGGGCACCTCTTATGGCTTTCCAAAGCTTCTAGTTTTGGTCTACTTTTGCATATGTTATTTTTATGTATATTCATCACGAGAGACATGGTAAAACTTATAATGCAATGGAATAGGTGTTGACTTGAGAGATCTTGACAAGGCTTTGGTTTTTATTGAGAACTAACATGGTGGCCCTCGCAAATGCGAGGGCATAATCTTTACTGCAACGAAAGGTCTTTTAATGAATATGTATTGTGTGTCTATTGAATAACTTTTATTCTTATAATGTCACCTAGCTCATTTTTTCATGTGAGGGGATTAATAAAGCAACCACTTAAAGTATGATGATCACAAAATATATTTTTTAATTTATGATTGATTTTACATGTTTTATTCTACACTGATCCTAAAATTAAACCTATACATGCCACATTCTGGCACAAATATACTAGTTATGTCAAGAGATTGGACTACACTCGCTTGGACGACAAAGTTTTAACCACAATATCTTTTCTTAATTATTCAAAAACTTTATTAAGAAAATCTAGCTTATGAGATATGAGCACCACCGAATTTCTTCTCAATGCTGAGCAAGTGTCCAAGTATAGTGGACAATGATGACCAAGCTTGAAATAATATATTCTGAATGTTAATAAGTCTTGAAAGGAAAATGGATTGTCTTGATTCCATCATTAATTATTGAGCGCTAAATTCTGTTGGGTTCCTAGCAATTCTTGTCACCCGGACGGATGTTGTTTTTTTCGAGGACAGGATTGCCACAATTTTTTACATCTTCCATAATGAAGATAACAAATAAGGTGTTGACGATTTTTACATTTGGATCAACATTTATGGATATTGGTGACATATTTACGATAGGTAAATTAAGCGTCAAAAGAAAACCAGAGACATATAGTTTTGTGGCTCGTCATTAAAATCTATACATTTCATACTAATGTTTCATTTTCGCCCTATTTTCATCAATATTTTGTTGCGAAATTTTACACTAATAACTCAAAAAAAATGATGTCTTTTACTTACATGTTATCATGATCCTCCATACAATATGTAATGA
The DNA here is from genome assembly GCA_916181665.1 of Avena sativa. Taxonomy (NCBI): domain Eukaryota; kingdom Viridiplantae; phylum Streptophyta; class Magnoliopsida; order Poales; family Poaceae; genus Avena; species Avena sativa. The sequence goes on from OV702289.1 coordinate 6,481,176, forward strand.
ATTTATATTTGTGGAATATCATTTCTACAAGTTTATCTTACTCTATTCACATCAACCTTTTGTCTACCCAAGTCGCCATAATAATATCTGGTGTTAGTAATCGCATATTGCTAAAACACTATTTCTCAATCAATCTTGTAATATGTTCCTTTCCAAAAAAATCTTGTAATATGTAAGTTTCTTTTAAATTTCCCCTCTAAAGACACCAACAATAATTGATTTGTGCACCTAGGACAACATTTTTATTTGAGATATGGTCCCTTGCACACATAGTATGTTGGATTCGTCCTGGTATTTTTCTTGCACATACATGGACGGTCTTACAAGGTTTGTTTTTTGCGTACTTCTATTATATAACCCACCGGATCAATGAGAATTTCTAGTTAACTTGTTTGATTGGTGACTGTCATCACATCTATATTCTTCTAAACTTGTCCATCCTTTCTCACTATGTCACTCACTTTCATCATGGTTTATTTATATGTTAATCGAAGTAACCTATGGACGAAATAGGCTCGATGTGTTTTCTACTCCCTCTGTTTCCTATAAGGCGATTTGGCAATCTATTCTTAGTGTTGCTACCACTTATTCAAATTCTATGAAGCACTCCTTCGCACAAACAAAATTCATATGGTCGATTTGTTTCTACTTCGTCGTATCACGTCATGAATCGATCTATATTCATGAATGTTTATACTTGTATAAATATTCTACTGATGTGCAGTTCTTATCTTAGACAACAAAACTCATTCAAACATAAACTCGCTCCCATGTCTCATATGCATATACGACACTGTGACTTATCTCCTAATTACCCTCAATTTCATTCGTGATACTCATGCCCCTTTCCACTCGTACTATCATTGACAAAAAGAAATGCATGTCGATGCATCTGAACATATTACATTGATGGTTCTCTAGTTACATACACTGTGCATCTGAGCAGTGGTGGGCTCAGAAATTTCACAATGGGTATTTATAGTAAAGAAATTGAAGGAAAAAACAACAAAAAATGGTGCAATAGTAGCAATTGATGGTTCTCTAGTTACATACACTGTGCATCTGAGCAGTGACGGGCTCAGAAATTTCACAATGGGTATTCATAGTAAAGAAATTGAAGGAAAAAACAACAAAAAATGGTGCAATAGTAGCAATTGATCTTGTGATCAATTGGTTTGTAAGCATTTGACCTAACCAACTATTTCTATGCATACTTGTGATAGAACATCAATCAGTTTTCTATATAATCAGACTAAAATATAAGGCACTACCATATAATTTAAAAGTTTTGGCAATTTTTTTGGGTATTCAGCTGAATACCCTTGATACAAGTTGGGGCCGCCCCTGCATCTGAGGCATGCATGATACCTTCATATTTTCCTCAAGTGCCCCTTACTAAATGTTATCAAGTTAATTATTTTTGTACTTCTTACTAACTTAGGATGAAAAATCAGTGCATCCGAGACATTATTTTATACATAAGTTTGCAATACCTATATGGCTAATCACTTTGTTAACGATATACATATATCTAGCAAAATAGCTTTCTTAAGATAGCTTAAAAGAGAAATAAATAATATATAAATTCATATTTAATAGGTAAACGCATGCACTTACATCTTGCTAATATCACTCTCCATGTAGAACCTTGAAATAATATTCATGATGTAGGAAACAAATCATCTACTACCTCTGTCTCGAATAGATGTCACGGATTTATTAAAGATAAATCCATATATTAAATAGTGTCTAAATTATTTTAAATTTTAACAAATCTACGACATCTATTTTGAGACATTTGAGATAGAGAGTATTAAAATTTTGAACCAACCATGACCGAATCGCGTCACATGTTGGTGTCATGTCAACGCAGTCACTATATGTTTCTGGTTTTAGGCAAAGGCGTATATGTTTTTGTGCCTATTGAAATCTAGTCACAGGATATTTGCATGATATATGGGCTGTTCAAGAGGATTTTCACTATCCATTCTAAGCTGGTAAGAAACGATCATGGAACATTTAGATCCCTCGGCTAATCATTTTTCTATTACTAGTTTGGATTGAACTCCTCCTCGTTTCGCTAGTGCACGAATCGAGTTTGCCTGATCGATAGTACTGTATATCCGTACTTGCGGCACGCGAACATTTTTACTTTTAGATCCGATCGGTGGATTGTTACCTGTCCCTCTCCTTCTCCTTTGTTTACTGTACCTCTCTCCTTCTCTTATTCTCAGGAAACGTGTGTAGCTACGTCATCATGTTAACGTGACATTAACCTTTTTTGTACACATATACGTTCCTAACGTAACACTACTTATATTTTAATCTAAAATTAAATCTTAACCATTAATTATAGATCTAACTGTTAAAATAATTCTAATGATATGGATCAACGGGATGCCTTGAAACACAATCTTATATTGCTTTTAGTATATAATAGATACGACGCGGATTTACTACCCACCATGCTACCTGCGCATGCATGCACTGTCATCCGATATAGTCACCATATGATCCCGCAATATCTGTATCGTTGGTTGCTGGCATTATTCTGCTAATGGCGTTCTCTTGTCACCCGTCAAAATTCTGCTAAGAATAGGCTAAAGGAGATGTCATTTATCCTTTCACTTATGTATTAGCCACCATCCTCAGATGGTTGTGGTTTTCCTTTGGTCTTAGACACCATGGTTATCTCGTCGTGGTTTTTGACATGTGCACCACAATCAACTGTTTTGTGATTTCTAGAGAATGGTACACTTGATACCAAGTACGTTTGTTTGTGGCTTGCTCGGCCAACTGGTCTCATTATTTTTGCCGCGTTTTCTATTTCCGCGAAAGCTACATGACACTAGCATGCATGATATGACACATGTCCTTGGCTGTGTGTTCTATCATGTGTGACAGACAAAAAAATGCATGTTGTCGTCGTAAGTTTTAAAGTTAGATGGAGAAAACATTTATGTGTGGATGAATAATACCATAGGAAGAACTCATGTGTGTGTGGATGGCATGGATAACACCGTGAGAAAAACTCATGTGTGTGGATGACATGCGTTATTTATTTAATAAATCAACCTCATACTCCCGATGCAACGGACGTTAATTTCTCTAATAGGTTTATATCACATCCGTTAATCGGATTATGCTCTTGTCTTTTTATCCTACGGTGTCGCAGACATGCGCAGCTAGCCGGTGAGTAGCCCACTATTTCCCATAATAGATATTTGTTGTTTGCCTTTGTTATATTTGTACCTAACAAATTTCTACAATGATCAATAAAGATTGGTTATATCGGAGGCTTACGGGTGCATTTGCATCATTATGAGAAAATATATTTTGAAATATTAAAAATTCGAAAAAATCTCTACATATATATTCAAATATTTTATGTTTGTTTATAAGTCTTCGGGTGAAAAAACATTCTACGTCTCCCGTGCAAAAAAAGAAAAAAATATCCTATGAATAGTCATATTCACGTGACATTTTTTATTTTTTTATATATGACACATAAAATATTTTTTCATTTAAAAAATTTGCGAACAAACATAAAATGTTCAATGTACAGGTAGATATTATTTTTCGAAAATTTTAATATTTTAAAATATATTTTCTTACAATGGATATAAATGCACCCGCGAGTCAAAAAGAGAATTCCGGGTTATATCTGGCTAAAATTTTGAGAAAGGTTTATAGGGTTAGATTTGTCAAAATTGGATGCCGCTGGAGATTCCCTTGTGCCTTTCCAAAGTCAATGCTCTTTTTCCCGAGGTTTGGAAGCGCCGGCAGCCTTTTTTTTTTGGAAAATGATACAGTTCCCCCGGGGGATCGATCCCCCGGGTCCGTTCGCAGTGCGCGTCACGGGAAGCCTCCTGTTCAGCCCGCGCTTCGTTTTCGTCCTCGGCAACGCCATCGTGCTCCTCCTGCTGGCGTTGTCCAGGCGCGAACGCGACCCGCCGTCACCAGCCTCGTCGAGCACCAACCACCCTGCCTCCGCCGGCATCGCCGACGGCAAGATCCCCGCGGCATCGGCCATCGCTAGCTTCCCTTCATACGCGGCCCCGTCGATGCCGTCGCCGGAAAGCGAGGCGCCTGCGGCGGCGGTCCCAGCGGTGCCGATGGCGACGGTGTTCGAGGAGCAGGTCAAGCCGTCGGCGGCAGCATGCGTCGTCGTCAACGCCACCAAGGCCCGCGCGTCGAGGCGGAGCAGGTCGGAGAAGATGAGCCCGCGCGGCGCCAGCGAGTCGAGCCACGCCCTGTCCCCCGATCAACTGGTGTCAGCGATGCGTCGCTCGGAGTCGGACAACAGGCGCAGGCGTCGGTCATCGGCATCGGCGCGGTACGTGGTGGGATGGGCCCCCGGGACGGAGGACGCGGAGGAGTTCCGGCGCACGGTTGAGGTGTTCATCGCGAGGCAGACGCGGTTCCGACGCGAGGAGGAGTGCATGGCCGGCGCCCTGGTCGTCGTGGAATAATAAGTTGATCCGGACTTCCGGTGGAGGTGGGAAATACTAGTACTTCCGGTGGAGGTGGGAATCAGAGGCGCTGGACCTCGACGACTCCAGCCTCCACATCTTTGGATGTACTCCGCCATGGGCATGAGATCTGGCCGTCGACGAGCTGTGCTGCTCGCGTCGATGGTGGCTTTGCGCCGGTTTGCGGTGGCAGGTGCTACTGGCGCAGGTGGTGGTGCTGCCCCGCCTCGATGGCAGTGCTACTCCTTGCCCTCGCTACATCCGTGTGAGGCTCTGCTACAAGCTGTCAAAGGGCTTGCTACATAGGCATGCCGGCCTCGCTACATAGGCACGGCGGAGGAAAGGTATAGGGGAGGCGCCTTTTGCTACAAGCGGTGTGAGGCTCTGCTACAAAGGCACGACAACCTTGCTACAGAGCCATGCCAAACTTTCTACAGAGGTATGGAATCGTCTTCTAAGGCGACGGCATTATCCTTGTTACAGAGGTACGACATCACCTTCTCTGGTGATAGTGTTTTTGCTACAAATGGTGCAAATCCCTGCTACAGGGCACAACAACCTTGCTACAGAGGCACGGCGACGTCTTCTCTGGTGACATCGTGTTTGCTATAATTGTTAATTTTTTTTTGCTACAACCGTTTTATGAATTTTCTACAAAAGTGTAAAGTTTTTGCTACATACATTTTGTACTCTTGCTACAATAGCATAAAATTTTTGCTACATGGTCTCCGGCGAAAGTCTCCGGTGAGATCTCCGGCGAGGTCGGGTTTGCTACATTAGCACAACTTTTTTGCTATACGGTCTCCGGCGAACTCTTCGGCGAGGTCCAGTCTATTTTTCTATTTTCCGAGTATTTATGTAGCAAAAGCGGGATTTTTGAAAAAAAAAAAAGACATGTGGTTGGCTTGAGACCAGGGATAAAAAACACAAATCCGCTGGGAAGGCGTAGTACTGTCTTTTTTTTTTTTCTTCCCCTTCGCCACCTCTCTCTGCGTTCCGGTTCCGGTTCCGGTCATCGTCGGTGGCCGCTTCCTCTGTGGGTCGGTGGACGGAGGTGAAGAAGAAGAGAAGTAGCTCCCACTGCAAGATCCTGCCGGTTAGTTCACTTATTTCACAGCTCTCTCGGCTTCTGCTGATACACATGTACCGGCGAAATCACCCTTCAGTTTCCTCCCAAATCTATCCAGCTTGCAGCCATGGAGCTTGTGGTGGGCGCTTCTGCCGGGACGATGAATTCCCTCATGGGCAAGCTAAGCGGCCTTCTCGCCTCGGAGTACACCCTGATCAGGGGCGTCAACGGCGACCTGCAGACTGCAGTACATCAACGACGAGCTCGCCACGATGCAGTCATTCCTCCGCGCCGTCAGTGCGAAACACGGCCACGACGAGCTGACGGAGGACTGGATGAAGCAGATCCGCGACGTCACCTATGACATTGAGGACTGCATCGACGACTCCGGCCACCGCCTCCACGGCCTCCGCGCCGACATGTGCTGCTACTTCCTCGTCAACAGCGTCTACGAGGTCTTCACCTGGTGGCCTCGCCGCGACGTGGCCAGCAAGATCTCCGTCCTCAAGATGCGGGCGCAGCAGATCGGCGAGCGGCGCAACAGGTACGGCGTCAACAACCCGGAGACCGGCGGGAAGTCAGCGGCCGCTCGATTTGACCCTGCGGACAACAAGGAATCGAGCCATCAGCTTGTAGCCGTGAAAGCCCCAGTGGGAGTGGACCAGCACATGAAGGAGCTCGACAAGTTCGTGACGCTCTTCGTTGGGTTCGGAGGGGTGGGGAAGACTGCAATTGCCACAGCCCTGTACAAGAAATTCGGGGACCAATTCGGCCGCCGTGCCATGGTCACGGTATCTCAGAGCTCTGACCTGGACGCAATCCTCAGAAACATCGAGAGCCAAGTCAAGCTTCAGACCAGCAATCATGTGAAGCAGGGCGGCTCGGCAGAGAGCCATGTCAGAACTGCCATCATAGGCATACGGGGCCTCGTCAGCCAAGGTGCATCAGCTGTCATTGCCAGGTGCCGCAGCCCCGGTGCGACCGATGAAGTGCATCACAAAGAGAAGCTGGATCAGTTCAGGAAAGAACTCCAGGATCACTTGCAGGGACAAAGGTAAAAGAAACTCATTAGAATGATACCATCATCTTTGAAGACAGCTAATAGCTCATTCTCTTTGCTCTTTATAAGTTTCTACCCTGTGAATATTAACTTTTTAACCAATCTTTTACAAGTTCAGTCTCTGCCTTTTTTGTGTTTGCGTCTGTTAGTTGTATATACATGTCTCTGTTGTTTCCACAAACAAACAGTGCAATTGTGGTGGATCGGCAGGATATCCTTGCAGAGTAGAATTATAAACAATTATTTAGGTTTTGTTCATATAAGGAAAAGGCTATTGCTGGTCACTCACTTCCTGCTTCCACTTTTTTTTTCTTGCAGTTACTTGGTGTTAATCGATGACGTATGGTCTGCAACAATGATGGAAAATATTATAAGTGCACTTCCTAATACTAACAAAGACAGCAGAATCATAGTTACTACACGGTTCCATGCTGTTGCCACAATACGAAGAGAAACTGACATTCATAAAGTTAAAGGTCTTGTTGACACCGAATCCGAGAAGTTATTTAAACAGGCTTTCATTGAGTCTAATACAAGAAAAGAAGGTGATCTTAATGTTTTTGGTCATGTTTGTTTGCACGTATGCATATGTGATCTTATTCATAATGCTGATACTTTTTTATGGTATTAAATGTGCAAAGCTACCTAAGCAAGGTGCCTCTCTATCAGAATATAGCAAAGATGTTACGGTTCCGGTTGAAGTCTGGAAGATGTGCGGAGGGCTGCCATTGGCCATAGTTACCATGGCTGGTCATGTGGCATGCAACCCAAATAAACTGAGTGCGGAATGGTCCACCCTCTGCAGCTCTCTCTTTCCAGAGTTAGGGAAAGATCATTGGAAAGATGGAAGTAAAGAGCTTACCCAAGAGGAAGTGGGTAAGATCATTAGCCATTGCTACAATGATATGCCTGCTGAAATCAAGACTAGCTCGTTGTCTTTGAGCATATTTCCAAAGGGCCACAAAATCAGCAGGAAGCGTTTGACAAGGCGATGGATAGCCGAAGGCTTTGTCTGCGAGAACCAGGGGCTTAGTGTGGAGGATGTTGCAGAGACATATTTCAATCATCTCATCAGGAGGAAGATCATTCGACCAGTGGACCACAACAGCAACGGAAAGGTCAAGACATGCATAGTTCATGACATGGTTCTTGAGCACATTGTAGCAAAGGCAAGCGAAGAAAATTTCATCACTGTGGTTGGTGGTAACTGGCTCATGCAGCCGCCTAGCAGCAAGGTTCGTCGGTTATCCCTCCAAGTCAGTGATTCCAAACGGGCAAAGGATACTAAGAAGATGAACTTGTCTCATGTACGGTCGCTGACCATGTTTGGGAGCTTAAACAACCAACTTCCTTCCCATTCCTTCAAGTTTGGAATTGTACAGGTCCTTGATCTTGAAGGCTGCACAGATTTCAAACAGCACCACACAAAGGATATATGCAAAATGATCCTGCTCAAGTATCTCAGCCTTCGGGGAACAGACACTAAATGGCTCCCGGATAGCATAAAAAAGCTTAAGAACCTTGAAACTTTGGATATACGGGAGACAAATATTGTTGAGTTGCCTAACACCATATGCCGGCTTGAACTGTTAGTTAACATACTTGGTGGCAACAAAACAACAAGGATGTCATTGAAGGTTCCTGAAGATCTAAAGAAAAAGAAGAAAATGAAGGCCCTGCGCGTGTTGTCAGGGATTGAGATCATCAGGGGATCAGCAGACTTTCATCATTTGACTGAGCTGAGGAAACTTGCCATTTACAAACTCAAAACCATGAAGGGTGATGCGAGTTTCACAGAATTAAGCTCTTCTATTGAGTACCTCGGTGGCTACTCTCTGCGCACCCTCATAATTGATGACGAGTCATCTGAGTTCATCAAATCACTAGATGATCTGTCATCCCCTCCAAAATTCCTTGTTGCCCTCGAGTTATCTGGCAAGATGGTTAAGCTCCCCAGTTGGATCAAAGAACTCACTGCTCTCAACAATCTGACCCTTTCACTAACCGCTCTGCGGACAGATAACTTGAGAGACCTTAGCAGTCTAGATACGTTGTTTTCTCTCACCTTTTCGCTGAGGGCAAAAAAGCAGGATCCAGAAACATTGTCCATTCTTGCAGAAAACAAGATGTACTCTAATGGAGAGGTCACAATTCCAGATGGAGGATTCAAGGGTCTTAAGCTTCTTCGCTTCTCTGCTCCTCTCTTGCCATCCCTGAGCTTTTCAGAGAAAGCCATGCCAGAGCTGGAAAGACTTGAGCTAGAGTACAGCATGCTGGAGGGCCTATTTGGCACAGAAAAGCTTGCTAAACTCAAAGAGGTGCATTTGACATTAAAAGGCAAAGCCGGTGAAGATATGACCGATGAGATAGTGAGGGAGATGAAGACTGCAGCTGTGAAGATTCAGGGAGAGACGCCAAGGATAATCCAAAAACAGTTCCTCTGATCGGTTCAAATGAAGCCAAATGAGGTGTTTTGTGGGCATTTTCATCATGTTTGAAATCGCAATGCTTTTACATATTTGAAGCTACCTGTACCAGACTTGCTCAAAGTATGGTGACCCTTCATGTGGGCGCATCCTATCTTCAACGATTTTTTTCTTTTCTTGCCGTTGTGTGTAAAGCAAGTTTGATGATGGTTGTCAGAACCTTCCAAATTTTGTTGTAAGAGAATTGATATGAGCTATATGTATTTCATCACTGACAGTTTATCGGAAAAGTTATAAAGTGTTCAAGATGCATGGTTATCTTATTTTTGCAAAGGAATGGAACAGTAGTGAATGGCGTACATACTACTACTTAATTTGACTAACTTTATAGGAAAACTTAGTACTCCCTCCGTTTTCAGGCCTTAAGCCGTCTTCGTTTTCCGTGTTTTTTCTTTGACCAAAAATTACTCTAAATACGTAAAGAGTTTTGGTATAAAACTAGTATCATTGGAAAGTATTTTTTAATACAAATCCAACGGTACTAATTATATACAATATAATCAAGATTTTGTTATTCAATTCTTTCGGTCAAACTTTGTTTTGGAAAGCGTGTGCGCTTTAAGCCCCGAAACGGAGGTAGTAACATTTATGGCACCAAATTAATACTAGTTCTCTTTTGAAATATCGTTCCATAATACTCCATCCGTCTCAAAATAGATGTCTTAAATTTGTCAAAATTTGGATAAACCTATATACTAAATAGTGTCTAGATTTACTTAATTTTTGACAAATCCGTGACATCTATTTTTAAGACGGATGGAGTATATCAATTTGATTTTTCACATATGTTGCTATATTTGTCTACAAAGTTGGTCAAATTTTTAAAAATTGACTTAAGCAAAAGCTAAAAGTGCATATTTGTGCACGGAGGCAGTATATATCTGATCATTGGCACACGCTGAAGTTAGAAATAATACTATTCCATAATAAGTCACAGGGACGGGAAATGATGATAAAAGAACTACTGCAATGCACGGATGATTTCCGGTGAAGAAGTAACATTGCAGTGTACGCGGGCACGTTTGAGCTGCTTATACACGGCCTATCTTCAGCTTTAACGGCAGACTTAGACTTCACGTTCTTGGGAATCTCTGTAAACACTCTTGAGAAACGATAAATAACATGGACAGCACAAGCAAACAAAACTTGAGCTCATTGTTTGACTTTGCTGGGGAACCTCGCTGCCTGGGTATTCTGAAAACAATCACGCGGTGAGATACCGAGCTGTGTCGGTAGCCAGCAGTGCACATGCGCTCACTAGGATAAAATACTTGGAAAATTCTCAAAATATTGTCTGATGTCAGTGCATCTCCGGCTCCGGCTGGCTCCTTGGTCAAACCCTGTCCCATGCATTCCATTCCACACTATCGGCCTCCTCCAGACGTTGACCGCAAACACACAGTGAGAGCTTCGTGGAGGAAGCAGCCATGGCGCAAGCCGTCGTCGAAATGGCATGCGCAAAGCTCAGATCCGCCCTCAATGTCACGAGGGATGATGCCACCGGCGACCTGAAGGAAATGCTGGAGGCGCTGGAGGGCATACGGCCATTGGTAGAGGACGAGGACATCGAGAATCAGTTTCTGATGTATTCCGACGACACTGATTCTGACATTGAGTACGAAGAATACGATCCCGAAACGCAGCAGTCCGGGCCGGATGAGGTATGTGCTCTACTAGTACATGAAGAACTTGAACGATTTAGGCACTGTAGAAAGCTCAGATTCAAAACCACCTGCAGCGGAAGGAAGCGGTCTGGCTAAAGAGGGTAACCACTGGAGCCTACCACGTCTCCGATATGGTGGACGAGTTACTGGGCACAAGGAGGACGACTGCAACTCTAGCTGTTGGAAAGGCTGTATGTACACTAGTCTCCTAGTAACTATTTCTGTTCTGCCGCCCTGATGGCAGTCCAATAATGCTCTTGTTGTATTCATTTATACTTCCTCCGTTTTAAAATATAAGATGTTTTAGGTTTGTTAAGAAAATGAACCTAGACTTGTTTTAGTGTGTAGATTCATCTCAAAGTTGAGGGGATCTAATACTAAAACAAGTCTAGACTCATTTTCTTCACAAACCTAAAACATCTTATATTTTGAAACGGAGGGAGTAAATCTTAAGTAGAGTAGCAACTTTTTTCATCATACCTACAGCATATACCACCCTCATACTGGATCCAGTTACCTTTCTATAAAGTATATCCATGAAGTAGTTCACCCCGCTTCTGCGAGGGCCAGTTGCATGTAGGAAGTTGACCAACGAATATTGTCAAAAGATAGCATCCTCTTTCAGTTACATTTCTTCTTTAATTTTAGTCCACCATGTTCATTTAGTGTATATTTGTACTTTAATTGGAAATCTGATTCTAATTGTAGATGACAAAGGTGCTTCCTTGCCTTGTGAATGTACCAAACAAGATTCCCATGGCAGACAAGATATTGATGCTAACAGATGATTTGAAAAAGTTACATCCCGAGCAGGCCAAAATTAAAATGAGGCATACCACGTCCGCTCCCAGTCCTAGCACGGAGAATAGTATTGATGTTCCGGAGGTTGATGAACCAAGACTTAGGACGTCAATTTCAGACCCCATCATGGTGAATATTATTGATATTCCGGAGGTTGGCGAACCAATGGTTGTAGGAAGAGATGGTGTTATACAGAGCATAATGGCTGCGATATATTCGAGCGATGTCAGTGAAGGGCCCATCATTGTTGGGATCCATGGGTTGGAGGGCGGTGGGAAGACAGCCTTGGCACGAATGGTTTTCAACGACAGCCGATTCAAAGACTATTCTCGGGTATGGACCCATCATGGTTCATTGGAGTCCAGACTGCATAAAGGGTGAAGTCCATAACTCCTCATGTACCAGGAGAAGTTGATCAGATGAACAACCGTACAACTGCTGGTTCAGATCATAACGGCATGGAATATTTAAAGGAGCGGCTTCACGAGCTACTTAATAATGGTAGTATGAAGGTGCTCCTTGTGTTGGATGACATTACAATACACAGTGAGGATGAAATTCTGTTGAAGCATATGTTAACTAGTAGTGTAGGCAACAAGGTGATCCTAATAGGTGTCGGTCTAAAGACTCTCAACAATAACAGTTTGGTACACTGTCATGATTCAAGTAGCAAGGACCTGAGCTGGAGTATAATCAAGCAACAAAGTGGCATTGAACATAGACCTGACAGCGAAAAAGGAAATCTGGAGCAGATTGGACGGGATATTGCAATGAAATGCAATGAATTGCCATTGGCAGCTGCGACACTTGGGGGCGTGCTACGGTACTGCAAGGATGCTGCAGGATGGGAAACAGTAGTGAGAAGTCATCTCTGGAATGATTGGACCCACGCACCTCCGTTCCTCAAGGTAGCATACGCTAGCATGACACCAGGACTGAAGCTGTGTTTTGCTTACTGTACTGCCATCTTCCCACCCGGTCAGTTTATACCCAAGCATGACGTGATCCATCAATGGATTGCTCTCGGTCTTGTAGACCCGTCTTCCACACAACTTGCTCAGCAGCATATCAGCATGCTTCTAAGCATGTCACTCCTTGAGAACGCAAACCCAACATCGGTGAGTACAGTTGTTTCTTTATTCTATTCCAGCCTCTGTTGAAGAAAAATTAGAATCGCTAACACTGCTTTGTTGCAGGCTCGTGGAACCGATTACCATAACAGTGCAATGTTACTCACTTTGCGCAAAAGTGCAGGTCGCCTCGCAAAAGTTCTTTTACCAGTTGGAACATCAGTCTCTATTGGCACGGATTGCTGCTATTTGGGCACATGTCCCTCAGACCTATTCAGTAAATTGCATGCCCAGCTAAGGGTGATACACTGTGTGGACTGTGCCAAATTGAAGCTGAGTAATGATGATTCGTTTTCTTCTGCCAAGCAGCTACGTGTGTTGCAACTGAAGGAGTACTGCTCCATGCGCAAGTTACCAGGTTCCATATGTGAACTGAAGCACTTGGGCTATCTTAATTTATCAGGCTGCTCTGGACTGGAGACTCTCAGAGAGTCATTTGGGGATCTCTTAAATTTGTTGCATCTCAATTTGTCAGGGTGCTCTCAACTAAAGAATCTGCCAGAATCATTCGGAAAGATGATAAATCTGGTGCATCTTGATTTATCAGGATGTTCTAAACTGGAAAAGCTGCCGGAATCACTCTGGAAGCTCATAAAGCTGATGCATGTCAACCTGTCAGGCTGCAATGGACTAGCGAATCTACCGGAATTATTCGGGAAGTTGGTAAATCTAATACATCTTGACTTATCTGGTTGTTCTAGACTAGAAACATTGCCGCGGCCATTTGGGAATAAGTTAGAAAACTTGGTGCATATCAATTTATCAGGTTGTTCTAGACTAGCAAATTTGCCTCAGTCATTCGGGAAGCTAATAGAGGTGACACATATTGATTTATCAGGCTGCTCACGACTAGTAAACCTACCGGAATCATTTGGGAAGTTAACAAAACTGGTGCATATTGACTTGTCATGGTGCTCCGGACTTGTTACTCTACCGGATTCTGTTGGGGATCTAACAAACTTGGTGTATATCAATTTGTCACGCTGCTACGGACTAGCAAAACTGCCTCTGTCGTTTGCCAAGCTCGAAAACTTACAACATCTGGATTTATCATTCTGGTCGTGTTTTGAGGCGATCAAGGAAGCCCTTGATGGCCGCCGTAGCAAGCTCCAGTATTTGAATTTGTCACACCCTTGCTGTTCTCTGGCTCAACACCAGCCCCATCTCCAAGGGCTGAAAGATGTTATGGGACAGCTCAAGAGCCTCCAGCATCTTAACCTATCCATGTTTTTTAATCCTATATTTGACTCTCTGTCAGAAGAGAAGATTCATTTCCTCAAAGAAGCAGAAGAAATTCATTTGCTCAAAGAAGAGGAAATGTGTGGGTACATCAAATGCATCAGTGCCCTTTCTAGCCTGGAGCATCTGAACCTATCTCATAACATGTTTCTTCGTGATATACCTGAATGTATAGCTGAGCTCAACAAGCTGCACACACTTGACCTCTCAGGCTGCATTAGATTGGAGAGCATAGCCAAAGGGATAGGTGAAATGAAGTCTCTCAAGTCATTAATTGTGAGGAACTGCCGTAGTCTGAAAAGTTACCGGCTTGTGGTCAAAGCTGATAGTAGCAGCAGCAACCTTATACAGCTGGAGGATGCAGATATTGAAGACCTCGAGATTAGTTGCCTTGAAAACGTCAAGTCTATAGAAGAAACACAGAGAGTAGGATTAATGAGGAAACGAAATCTTGAGAAGTTGAAGCTTTGTTGGACACTTGACTCGCAAGGATTTGTGGAGGACAATGATGTGCTAGGAAACCTATTGCCACCAGAAAGTCTGCAGTGCCTCCAGCTGAATGGTTACAATGGGACATCCTGTCTCCCGAACTGGTGGTGGTCGAAAAGGAGGACACGTTATCCTAATGTCCATAATATCACAAAGGTTATCATGGAGGACATGCCGAGGTGTAGCAGCCTACCGCCGCTAGGTTATTTACCAAACCTGCAACTTGTGGTCCTTAGAAGGATGGCTAGCATCATAACAATCGACACCTATGACCTGGGATTCAGCAAAGGAGGAGAATTACATGGACTCTCCAAGTTCACCATCGATGATATGGCTAGCCTGCAACAGTTCAACACCACACACAAGGACTACAGTGGAACTGAACATATGTTCCCGCCCATTGATGAGTTGCTGATTCAGAAATGCCCCAAGCTGAGGTTCCAACCTCTCCTGCCTAGAGCTCGGAGGCTGGTGATATCATCTTGCGATGATGTGATGATTGCTTGGTGGCCAACCAGAGGAGAACCTAGTTTGGAGGGAGTTGCCGAGGTTAACGAACTGGTGGTCGAAAACTGCAGGGTGCCTCTAGGTGACTGGAGATTGCTTCAACACCTCCCGGGCCTCCACAGCTTAACAATCAAGAATTGCAATGATCTAACTAGCTCACCAGAGATTATCCGAGCCCTGTCCTCCCTCAAGGAACTATGCTTTTCTCACTGCGATAGCATGAGATCAGTCTCACAATACTTGAGCGAACTCATGTCACTCCAAGAAATGCATATCGTGTCCTGCCGTGGGATATATGACTTTGTCCCGCACAGCATGCAACAGCTCACCTCCCTTCAGAGGATGCATTTCACTGATGATGAGTGGTTGAGAGAACTTCCAGAATGGTTAGCAGATCTTAGCTCTCTTCAGATGCTTTCTATCGACAGATGTCCCATCATCAGATGTTTGCCAGAGAGCTTGGAGAAACTCAACAACCTTAAGGATCTGCGTATTTCTGACTGTCCACAATTGGAGGAGCTGTGCCAAGCAGATCTTAGCTCTAATGTATTCCATTTATTGACAGTTTCCTTGCTATGTTTTACTGATCACATTGCATTCCTTTGCGTTGCTTCATTTTTATTTTTTGTATATTTTTCTGGAATATAATAGGCATTATCGATCTGGACCGAAATTGTAGCTAATTAAAGTGTCTGCCTTGATAATTCTACAGAACAATCGGCACTAGCGATCCAGGCGAACAAACTCTGCAAAGCAGCAGCACCAACAGTAACCACTTCAACAGCAGAAACAGCAGCGGAGGCATGGGCTCCGATCCACGGCCGTTATCCCAACATCCTTCGGCCGGCTCTATACAGATGCAGAAGCCCTGTCAAGGACAGCCGTCTCAACACACCAATGGGCCTGATCTGCCGGAGGAACCCCCGCAGGCTTTCGGCACTAGCATTCCACAGACACCCCCGTGTCAAATAGCCCCACAGGCCGTTGCCATGGCTTCTCCTCAGCAGCCTCAGGTGACGTCCCCATCATGGCCAACTGCAACATGGCAGGTCAACATCTCATTAATTCCACCGCAGCAATCCCAGTCGTCATCGCAGATGGTACCACAGAATGGTTTCACACAGGCCTTCGCCGCAGATCTGCCACAACAGCAGCACCAGGCGACTATCCAGTTGGCCTGGCAAACATCACCGTTGCAGGGTACACCACAGCCACAGGTATTCGCTGATTCTCTTCAGGAGAACAACGGAGCTATTACCCAGCCAGCACAGCAAATCGAACCACGGCATCAGAATGGTGGTGATCTGCAGCACCAGGTGGTGTCCCAGCCATCGAGCCAAACGGCGCCATGGCAGGGTGATCTGGATGCTACAGCCGCATCTTTTCTACAGCAGCAGCAGCAGCAAGCGCTTTCCCAGCAATCGCGGCAAACTGCACCATGGTAGCCGGTAGGGTGCACGGAGGACGTTGTGTTAGGGCGTGCGATGGTGGGAACCTGTTCCATTGTCTTTATTGTATACTCGTCATAGGTCCAGAACCATCTCAGGAATGCCTTCAACACCATGACGCTCGCGTTGTCCTCCAGGTAGTTAAGTCGACACATAGGGCGTGCATGGTTACCTTTTTTCCACCACTAGTCTTGAGCCGAATGCAATTTGCTCCTAGTTTTGTTGCTTGTACTGTTGTTTGGAGTTGATTCTTATGTTTTTTCTTCTAATAGTTGTATTTTCCTATATTACTTATCAAGACATGTACCAGCCTGTGCTATGGATTTGGGGTTAAATGTCCTAGATTTGAGATTTTGCTTAGGCCCAAAATATATGCTCAAATAAAATACGTATTAGCTTTTAATAGGTCAGTTCTTCAGCGTGGTTTACACTAGAGTACAGCTATATATTCTTTACTTCTAGCTATAGGTACCCACAGAACGTAAGGATGGGCATAGAACATTAGAGGGAAGAACAAACCAGTGTTAGTTTCAGAGAGCAACGCTCTGCCGACACTCTCCCAGTGAAGCTAAAAGAATGAATGCTTGATTGAGCGAATGCATTCGCTGCTGGAGCCTGAAACAGGATTCGGCGACCTGTACCATTCAATGGTTTGGTTAGAAACTATATCACCGCTAGTCATTGTTTTTTCTGCAATTACACACCAAAAGATAATATGTGAAGACAGGCTTTTACCTGCACCACGAACTTGTGTAGGAATAAAACAAGACGATGAAATTTAATTGCAATCGATTCTGGAAGCGCATTAAGCCAAACTGGATCAGGAGACACCGATAGACGAGTCCGTAGAAAAATCACATCTTAACCCTTGGACATAACTCTGCATCACTTGTATGTATCCATGTTCCCTCACTGAACGATCTCGGCGAAAGGTGCTTAGCACCCATCTTGAAAAAACACCATAAGAATTGACCTGTTGGCATGATCTGAAAGTGGGAACAGTCCTATAACATCTGCTGTCTGCTGGCTTCTGAATGATAACAATCTTCCCCATTTCGAAATTAGGCTCAATGATGCTACCTTCAGGTACTCCACAATGCAGCCAGCAAATTGCATTACCAATTGACCAGGACACTGCACGAATTCGAAGTAATCCCACCTGTAATCGTTGCCGAGTTAGGCATTTCCTCATACAGCAGACACTGATTTGTACTGTGCAGTGTTCGTCGCTGTGCACCAGGACCAATTTAGATGAGCATAGCTGAGTCGCAATCACCGTGGGCATGGTCATTGCCGTCGAGGCCGGCAGAGCGAAGCACCGCGGCATTTTGGACGGTCTTCTCTCCACTGTTATCAAACCCTGGCGGAAAAGCCGCTCCGCTCTGAGGACCCGCACACGACGGACTCAAGCCGCTTCAGGTTGAGGAGGGGGCGGCGATCCAGACGGCGGCGAGGATTCCGCGCAGTTCAAGCTGTCGTTGCGGCGCTGCGGCTTGGGAGAAGCGCGTGGTGGGGATGCGGTCAGGCAGATCCAGCGCCCGATAGGAGTGATAGGCGCGGCGGCGGCGGTGGCGGCAAGCGGGGTCTTCCGGTGGTGCGCCGGTGATGAACACGCGAAGGGAGCCTGAGGAGATCCTGAGGTCGAAGGCACCGGGGCCGGGATTGGTGACCGTCGAGATCAGCAAGACTCTGTTCGACAGAGAGTGTTTTTTTTCTTCAAAAATGTGTGGTGTTCCAACTGCCGCACTACTAGTACTCACTCCGACGAGTAAAATCCATCAATGGTATCTAAACTTGGCGTCCCTTTTTCGAATTGGCCCTGGGATGGAGCGGTGGTGGGATTCTCTTGCATTTTTTCGAATTGGCCCTGCTATTTTTCATTATTTGAAAATAATCTCTAATTAGTGCTAAAGGGGCTGGCAGATGGGGACCACTCAGTACCACATCGGTAAATACATCGTTGTATTGAAGCCCAGTGACCACAATGAAGCAGCTGTCGTATTTAGTAACCGTAAATTATGTATTTTTAAGATCGGTGACCGTATCGAAAAGAGGTGTCAAGTTTAAGTACCGCTGATGGATTTTACTCCACTCCGACCCATAGGCCGTACTACTTCCTGTCTTCCACCGACTATGTTAGTTATCTAGCACTAAAATTTAATTAGATATTTCTATTTTAGATAAATCTAATTCAACTTTTAATGCTATTTTCTCGGATTTATATTAATTGACTCACATTTATCTAGATTTAGATAAATCTAGACACTATTTACTACTAGTATATAGATTTATCAAAGTTTGACAAATCTAAGTCAATTAATATGAGTCGCAGGGAGTAGATATATCCGAGTCAACTAATATGGATCCATGGAAGTATTCCCTCTGTTTAGGATTATTGGCTAGAGAGCATTTTCAGAAACTCCCTCCCAAGGGCGGATCCTGGCATGGTGCTACCGGTACCGTAGCATCGGCTGGACGGCTGCACTGCAAA
Organism: Avena sativa; assembly: GCA_916181665.1. Classification (NCBI taxonomy): domain Eukaryota; kingdom Viridiplantae; phylum Streptophyta; class Magnoliopsida; order Poales; family Poaceae; genus Avena; species Avena sativa. The sequence goes on from OV702289.1 coordinate 6,500,032, forward strand.
GAGCAGTGCTAATTTTTAAGGCTAAAAATTTGAAAAATATATTTTCTCCGATAAATATTAGTTGACTCAAATTTGCTTAGATTTGAATGAATCTAGACACCGTTAGTATATAGGTTCATCCAAATTTTGATAAATCCAAGTCAAGTAATATAGATCGGAGGAAGTAGATAATTAGCATCATTAAGGCTGTTTAGCACCAGATTTAGGCTCCATCCAGCTCCGCCCCTGTTCCCTCCGTTCAGGTTTATTGGGTTAACACATAGTCTAAGAAATATGTTTGACTATAAATATGACCAACAAAATATGAATCATATGTTACAAATTTATATCATTACCACCAATGATATAAATTTATAGTCAAACATATTTCCCAATAAAACCGAACGGAGGGAGTATTTCTAAATTATAAATCCGGAGCATTAACTTTCCTAATTCCGAGCGTCTTAATAAAGACATCCCCTAATTTCTAGTGTCCACATCCCACTTTTTCTCTAGATGATCCATGGCGACCACAAACGGCCGGTGCATGCGCTGAAAAAAGGAATTGATTGGTCGATTCTTTCTTCGAACGGTGTGAGAGAAAAAAATAAATAGAGGCAATTAACGAGGTGTTAATGATGGGAGTTAAAACAATGCTGAGAATTTTCATAGTCACAGCGACACGGCTTTTCGGCCTAATAATCATAAACAGGGGAGTATTATACTTGTGATGTTTCGGTTCTTGGGCCAACTGAGCAACTTTAGCATATGGCTAAGCAAAAGTCGTTTAGATAAAAAAAGAGAAGTTAATAGATAGGTAAACACTGTTGGAATATTAGGCATAATTTCCACGATTAATTCTAGAATATAAATCATGACAACAACAGTTACAATTACGTGAACCTCTAACATACTAGATATATTGATCAACATGAACAGTAGCATACTATACGCACTAACAGCCATGGTAAAACAACAGATTTGTTGACGGTATACGTACTGATCGGTTGTCGATGTAGTCGTCGTTGGTGCAGTAGCCTGACGAAGAAGTCGGCGTTAAAGACGACGCGCACGAGGTCCGGCTTGACGACCGGGAAGACGCGCCGTGATGACGAACTTGAGCAGTTGCGCGGAGCGCTTTCCAAAAACCTTATTCGCCCTCTCTCGTACAGGATCGCAAAGGCGAGTGGTTCCGGAGACCAGCTCTCCCGACCGCCGGTGCACGCCTGCAAGCGGGATGGAGTAGACTACGGTGGCGACGCAAGAAGAGAGGATGGAAAAATCCTAGATTGGTTTGGTGTCGTACGTTGTAAAAGCCGTACAGGCGTTTATATAGAGTTGCTCGAAAATCCCGTACAGGACACGAAGTAGATCAAGCCCACGTCGCGCACGTTCGGGTCGGTTACAGATAGCCCACGATTCGGGAGCGACCCGAATCCGCTAACTGTTGACACGTCTGTCTAACCGCACACATTTTCCTGAACAGCAAAATAAAGCTCGACTCGGCGAGATTTCCGCAACCCGCGGCGCGCGCGCGTCGTGTCAAGACGAGCGTGCGCACATGCGGGCGGGCGGGCAGCGTCGTCGTCGGAGAAGGAGTACGCGTGTAGCTCTCTTATTGTCACTCACTTAAAAAGTGGTGCAACATTCTACCTTATAAGATGGTGCAACTCTCCTTCAACTTTCCATGTGGGACTAAACTTTAACTCTCACTACTCTTGCTACACACATGTGAGCTGCCACCAACTTAGCCAAATCACATATGGGCTTCCACATACATGGGCTTTGAGATTTAGGGAAAATCTGAAATCACACATGGGTCTAATGACTTAGCTCATTATTTCTAACAATCCCCCACCAGATCTCAAATGCTCATTTGAAGATTTGTCAATCCTTGCTACTTGTTTATATACCAGTGTTTCAGCAGAGACTGTGAAGTTGAACTTCCGTCTAGAATCTTGAACTACGTCTATCAATAACTTAAACAATGGACGAACCTTGAATCGCAAGTTTGGTGCCAATAGATTTCACTCAAAATCATAACTAATACCTGGCTGCCAGTAGCCTACCCCGCGGGTTGGAGCATATGTGTCATATTTCCTGGTCTCTTCATGAGTTTACTAGATATCACCCAAGTCTCATAGACCGCGACGTTTACAGCCGAGCTCATATAGGTGTGTTCTTTCAAGAATGTCATGTAGGACAACATCTTTGCTAGTTAAAGCCAACAGAAACACATTAAGGCGTGTTGCCAACCTGCCTTATAGATTATGAGAGTTATGTATCTTCACATATAGAGGGTTACCAACTACTCTCCTCAGTCAAACCACTAGCTTGTTCTTCCCAGGTCCTAATTTACGGGATCTCCAATCACATAGTTTGGGTTACCACTAGGTGTGACATCCATGGGTCTCAACCCCATCTCCCTCGATGCACTTTCTATCACATTTCATGATAGTCCCTTTGTAAAGGGATCTGTCAGGTTTTTGTCTGTTTGAATATACGTAACAGTTATTACTCCGGAGTTTCTTAATTTCCTGACAGACTTCAAACGTCTCTTCACGTGTCTTGATGACTTCACGTTATCCTTAGAATTGTTCACTTTGATAATAACAGTTTGGTTGTCATAATTCAAAAGGATTGCCGGCACAGGTTTCTCAACCACAGGCAAGTCCATCAAGAGCTCACGCAGCCATTCTGACTCAAACAGTGGTTGTGTCTAAAGCAGTAAGCTCTGCTTCTATAGTTGACCTCGTCAATATGGTTTGTATATGGGATCTCCATGACACTGCACCACCTCCAAGGGTAAACACATACCCGCTCGTGGCGTAGAGTTCATCAACGTTAGATCCAGTTCGAATCACTATATCCTTCAAGCACGACAGGGTGCCCTTAATAGTGAATCCCATAGCTCATTATACCACATAGATAGCGCATGACCCTTTCAAGTGCATGCCAATGATCAATATCCGGGTTATACATGAACCTACTCAACTTGCTCACAGCAAAAGAGATATCGGGTCTTGTAGCGTTTGCTAAGTGAAGGGTTTCGCGGCATAGTAAATCAAAATTTTCTACGGATGAGAACAGAGGGAAAGCCAAGATCTAATCTAGGAGATGCAAACAACAAGAGAGATTGGATTAGATCTTCATACCCTTGAAGATTCGCACAGCGGAACGTTCGTCGGAACGTGGGTGATGTAGTCGTACTCGCTTCTCCTCCTCGCGATCCGATCCGATCTAGCACCACAAGTGGCGTTGCCTCCGTGAGATGCACACGTGCAGCACCTCGACGTCTCCTCCTTCCTCGGACCAGCAAGTATGGTGGAGAGACGAATTGGATCTACAACACGACGGCGTGGTGTATATGGTGGAGAGTTTCTGCAGCAGGGCTTCGCCTACACGCAGTCGGGAGGGAGAGAGAGAGGAGGGCAGCAGGGCGACTGTCTTGAGAGGAAGGTGTGGGGGGGGTGCACCCCCAGCCCTCTTTATATAGAGGGGTGGGCGGCTGCCCTAGCCCCTCCCCCAAGCCCAAACCGGCGGCCAAAGGAGGAGGAGTGGGGGGCAAGGAACCCCCCCCTTCTAGAAGCTCCAATTAGGGTTTTACCCTAGTTGGCCGGTTGGGCCCTATGGGGCCTTGTGCCCCTGGCCCAATGCGGCCAGAGCACTCCCTCATAGGCCCATGCCCCCTCCCGGAAGGTGGGGCCACGTGGTCCCCTTCCGGAAGGTTCTAGAAGCTTCCGGTACAATACCGATTAACCCGGAATAATTCCGAACTCCAAAAACTGCACTGCCTTATATGAATCTTATTGAGGTAATAACACTCTTAGTCCCACAACTTGCACAATATGTGCAAATTAGTCCCACAACTAGCAAAAGTCTATTCCGCAGTCCCACAACTAGCTAAACCCAAACAAACCGGTCCAATTATCTGAAAACCACGCCGATCAATTGGAATCCAGGCACGACTGCACGGGCCAAGCAGTTTTGCCGATTAGTTAGAACCCGGGCACATTATAAAAAAGGCTGTGAAGGAAATTTGCATTGAGGCCCTTCCACACATTTTTGGGAGGTGGGGGCGTCGCGTAAGTATCCTGGCCGTCAACCGCTTTGCGCGCTCGCTAATTTTGTCGCGAGTTTCCTTCTCTATGATGTTCTTCTTCATGTGTGTCGTGGCCTTCAAGGACATCGACGGCTCCATCTCCTCCTCACTGTCGTTCATGGCGGTTTTCACGGTGAGATGCCACGGGATTTGTGCCACTATAGGTTACCACGGGATTTGTACCACTATATGTTTCTTTATTTTGCCGATAATATTGCTTACGTCAATTCCTATGAGAGTTGGTTTAATGCTTCTCTTAGTTCATGTATGACTCTCTTATAAGCTTGAATTATGTCATTTCCTCTTGTGAGAACTTGTCAAGTTGTCGGATAGGTATGTGTGTACTGCTGATTTGTAAATATATGTAGCCAATCTGTATACTCCAGTATCAAGCATCAATCTGAGATTATCTTGCAGCAAATATATTGCATTATCAGTACTACAACAAATATCTTGCATGACAAGTGCTAGCCTTTTTTCAGTGTCAATAACTTGATCATCTCAGAACTGTTTTGTAAATTACAAAAGTAACATTTATTATGATATATCACTGTACAATGATTCCATACAAAGGGAGCTGATACAAAGACCAAGAAAAATACACTGATTTTGTACAAAGATCAACCAAAGTACAGTGGAATACAAACTGCATTATAAAGACCACATACGGCCTGACATCCTACTTATTTCACTACCAAACAACACTAGACAAGTTTCCTTCTTATCTGTCTCCTTCCGTCTTCTTTGTGTCTCCTTCCTTCTTTTCTGTAATTTCAGTCAAATTCAGCAAAATTAAGATGGGCGAAATATGGACAAATTCGAGTAGTTAATTAAGCATTTGTGATCTCCATGCTATGCAGATTTGGTTTTACTCTGAATTCTGATCTCTTGTAGCAATTTTAGGAGAAGAAAAGAACCTCCCGGTTCTGGGAACAGAACTAGTCACCACACCCAAACAGAAATTTAGCTTTGTTAGGGGACTGATCAGGAACATATAGATTGCAATCCAATGATCAATATAATAGTTTTACAGCTACATTCTTCAACTATGACAAGCCTACTTGCTCAAAGAGAACAAGTACAGGAACTGGAAGCTAAGCTCGCAAGCTCCTGTAGGAATTGGAAGCTGAACAACAACTACAACTACAGGAACTGATTTAGCCTTTCATTCCGATTTAATCATTGTGCATATTACAATTTTCAATTCCTTCATGAATGCAATCAAACTAGTAGTTTCTGTTCTGTGAAGATAAAGGGAACAAACCTCACTGTGGCAGTCACCACGCCGGCGCAGACGGCCTGGAGACGGATGCCTATTCCTAGCGTCGAGCTTGCCTTGCAATATGTCTGCCTGCATCTGCAGGCTCATGTTCGACGGGAGGGGCGGCCGCCAGCCCGTCGGCTCCAACATGCTCTCCATATCCTCCTCCGAAGCCAGAAAGAAGTGTAGGCAGATGACCTTGTGATACAGATGCGGATCGATGACCTCCCAAGCATCCTCCGCCATATCTATCTCCGCCGCATCCGGATGCCCCCGAATTGCCTCTGCCTCTGAAGAACCGCCGCCGCCTCGCCTGTGCGGCTGTGCCTATGCCTACGCGGCGCTGATGCGCAACAACCAGGATTTGGGGGCACGGGTCCACCGCGCCCCAGGGCGACGAGGTGCAGGGGACCTCCTCGTGCTCTGGAACAATGACTCGCTCAGCTCCGCCATGGGCTCCGTGCCGCTCGGGTTGAGACGAGATACGTGGATAAGGGGAACCTAGTGACGGGTCCAAGTGAGAGATATGATTTGTCCTAGGTACCTTACTGCAAAACTGTCTAGCCGTGCGGTCGTGCCTGGGTTCCAAGTTCCAACCGACGGCGCGGTTTTTTCCAAGTTCTAATTGACGGCGTGGTTTTCACATGATTGGACTGGTTCGTTCGAGTTTAGCTAGATGTGGGACGACGAAATAGACTTTTGCTAGTTATGGGACTAATCTGCACTTACTGTACAAGTTGTGGGACTAAGATTGTTATTACCTTAATCTTATTCTCCGGACCACTCCGGAACCTCTCGTGATGTCCCGGATCCCATCCGAGACTCCGAACAAAAACTCATAAACCAATTATCCAATCTATCCTAGCGTCGAGACACGTTAAGTGCAGGTTCGAGAATATGCAGACATGATCTTCTATCAATAATCAACAGAGGGGTCTGGAAACCCATATTGACTCCCACACATTCATCGATGATCATATCGGATGAACCACGATGCCAGGATTCAATCAATCCCATATATATTCCCTTCGTCTCGCGATATTTTACTTGCCCGAGATTCGATCATCGGTATCGTCATACCTAGTTCAATCTCGTTCACAGCAAGTACTTTACTCGTTCCGTAATCCGATATCACTTTGTGATTAACTCCTTAACCACATGCTTGCAAGCGGTGTTGATATCGATTACCGAGTGGGCCCGAAGTATATCTCTCCGACTTGGGAGGGACAAATCCCATCTCGATACATACAACCCAACAGATACTTTCCGATCACCTGAGAGACACCTTTATGATCACCCTCTCATAGGATGACGTTTGATGACCTCAAAGCTTTCTTCCGATACCAGGGAGTTGTATTATCTCATGGTCTAAGGAATACAATATTTGACATAAGAAAAGCTTCGCAAATACGAACACGATGACATGATCTAATTGCTTCGCTTAGTTTGGGTCTGTCCACCATATCATTCTCCCAATGATATGATCTCATTATTAATTGACAACTCATGTCCATGGTTAGGAAACCTTAACCATCATTAATCAATGAGCTAGTCCATAGAGGCGTACTAGGGACACGGTGTTGTTCACAAACCACACAAGTATTAAAGTTTCCGCTTAATACAATTCTAGCATGGAATATAAACATTATCATGAACAAGAATTATAATAATAACATCTTTATTATTGCCTCTAGGGCATAATTCCAACAGTCTCCCACTTGCACTAGTCAATAATCTAGTTTACATTTGGCAACAATCTCACACCCATGGCACTGAGGTGCTGATCATGTTTTACACGTGGAAGAGGTTTAGTCAATGGATCTGCGACATTCAGATCTGTATGTACTTTGCTGATCTTCAGATCTCCATCTGCTATATAATCTCGGATTATATGAAACTTGCGGTTGATATGCTTGGTCTTTGGATGATATCTTGGTTCCTTAGCGAGTGCTATGGCGCCAGTGTTGTCACACAATATCTCCAGTGGGTCCAATGCACTTAGAACCACGCCAAGCTCAGTGATGAAGTTCCTGATCCAAACTCCTTCACTTGACGCTTCTGCAGCAGCCATGTATTCCGCTTCTACTGTAGATCCCGCGATCACGCTTTGCTTGCAGCTTCTCCAGCTCACAGCTCCTCCATTCAAAATATACACGTATCCTGTCTGAGATTTAGAATCATCCTTGTCGGTGTCGAAACTAGCATCAACATAACCTTTTACGACGAGCTGTTCATCACCCCCATAGACTAAGAACATTTTCTTTAGTCCTATTTAGGTACTTTAGGATGTTCTTCACGGCTGTCCAGTTTTCCACTCCTGGATCACTTTGATACCTGCTAGTCAAACTAAGAGCATTGGACACATCCGGTCTAGTACACAGCATGGCATACATGATAGAACCTATGGCCGAGACATAAGGCACTTTGCTCATAGCTTCCCTATCATTTACCGTAGCTGGACACTGAGCCTTGCTCAATATCTTACCTGACAACATAGGCACTGAACATTTCTTTGCCTTATCCATTCTGAACCTTTTCAGAACTTTGTCTAGGTATGTACTCTGGCTTAAAGCTATCAGGCGTCTTTGTCTATCTCTATAGATTTTGATGCCCAATATATAAGCAGCTTCACCTAGGTCTTTCATTGAAAAACACTTGTTCAAATAACTCTTCACATCGTTAAGCATGTTAATGTCATTTCCAATAATCAATATGTCATCCACATATAGTACCAGAAACGTCACCGAGCTCCCACTCACTTTCTTGTAGATGCAAGCTTCATAGCAATTTGGAACAAATCCAAAGCTCTTGATCACTTGATCAAAACGAAGGTTCCAACTCCGAGATGCTTGCTTCAGTCCATAAATAGAACGCTGAAGTTTGCATACTTTATCAGCATCCTTAGGATCGACAAAACCTTCGGGTTGCATCATATACAACTCTTCATCAATGTTGCCATTGAGGAACGCACTCTTGACATCCATCTGCCATATTTCATAATCATGAAACGCAGCAATTGCTAATAAAATCCAAATGGACTTAAACATCGCTACGGGAGAGAAAGTCTCATCGTAGTCAACACCTTGAACTTGTCGAAAACCTTTCGCGACAAGCCGTGCTTTATAGACGGTAACATTACCATCCGCGTCCGTTTTCTTCTTGAAGATCCATTTGCACTCAACGGCCTTTCGGTCGCTAGGAGGGTCCACCAAAGTCCATAATTGGTTTTCGCTCATGGATCCCAATTCGGATTTCATGGCTTCTAGCCATTTCTCAGAGTCTGGGCTCATCATCGCTTCCTCATAGTTCGTAGGTTCACTGTCTTCTACTAACAAAACAGTCAAGGCAGGGTTGCCGTACCACTCAGGAGGGGCACGTGACCTTGTCGACCTGCGACGTTCAGTAGCAGCATCGTCTGAAGCTTCATGATCCTTGTCATTAGCTTCCTCTATTGTTGGTGCAGGCGGCACTGGAACAATTTCAGGTGCTGCGCTACTCTCCAATTCAAGAGAAGGTTCAATAACCTCGTCTAGCTCTACTTTCCTCCCACTCACTTCCTTCGAGAGAAACTCCTTCTCAAGAAAGGAACCGTTCTTTGCGACAAACACTTTGCCTTTGGTTCTGTGATAGAAGGTATACCCAATAGTTTCCTTAGGGTATCCTATGAAGACGCATTTCTCCGCTTTGGGTTCGAGCTTGTCCGGCATCAACTCCTTGACGTAAGCTTCGCATCCCCAAACTTTAAGAAACGACAACTTAGGTTTAGCACCAAACCACAGTTCATACGGTGTCGTCTCAACGGATTTAGATGGTGCCCTATTTAAAGTGAATGCAGCGGTTTCTAATGCATAACCCCAAAATGATAACGGCAAATCAGTAAGAGACATCATCGATCGGACCATATCTAATACGGTTCGGTTCCGGCGTTCAGACACACCATTGCGCTGTGGTGTTCCGGGTGGCGTGAGTTGTGAAACGATTCCACTTGCTTTAAGATGCGTGAGAAAATCATAACTCAAATATTCACCTCCACGATCGGATCGTAGAAACTTGATCTTTCTGTTACGATGGTTCTCCACTTCATTCTGAAATTCTTTGAACTTTTCAAACGTTTCAGATTTATGTTTCATTAAATAGATATACCCATATCTACTTAAGTCATCGGTAAAAGTGAGGAAATAGCGATATCCACCGCGCGTCGAAACACTCATCGGTCCGCATACATTGGTATGTATGATTTCCAACAAGTCCGTTGCTCGCTCCATCATACCGGAGAACGGGGTTTTGATCATCTTGCCCATGAGGCATGGTTCGCATGTGTCAAATGATTCAAAATCAAGAGACTCCAAAAGTCCATCAGAATGGAGTTTCTTCATGCGCTTTACACCAATATGACCTAGACGACAGTGCCACAAATAAGTAGTATTATCACTATCTACTTTGCATCTCTTAGCCTCAATGTTATGGATGTGTGTTTCATCCCTTTCGAGATTTAGAAGAAATAAACCATTCACAATAGGTGCATGACCATAAAAGATGTTACTCATATAAATAGAACAACCATTATTCTATGATTTAAATGAATAACCGTCTTGCAATAAACAAGATCCAGAAATAATGTTCATGCTCAACGCAGGCACATAATAACACTTATTAAGGTTTAAAACTAATCCCGAAGGTAAAACTAAGGAGAGTGTGCCGACGGCCATCACATCAACTCTTGATCTGTTGCCAACGCGCATCGTCACCTCATCCCTCGCAAGCCGCCGTCTATTCCGTAGCTCCTGTTTCGAGTTACAAATATTAGCAACTGAACCAGTATCAAATACCCAGGCACTACAACGAGGGCTAGTAAGGAAAACATCAATAACATGTATATCAAATATACCTTTGATGGTGCCAGCCTTTCTTGTCTGCTAAGTACTTTGGACAGTTGCGCTTCCAGTGACCCTTGTCCTTGCAATAGAAGCACTCAGTGTCTGGCTTAGGACCAGACCTGAGCTTCTTCTTAGCAGGGGCAACGCGCTTGCCTCCGCCTTTCTTGAAGGGCTTCTTTGCACCCTTACCTTTCTTAAAGGTAGGGGGCTTGTTGACCATCAACACATGATTATTTTTCTTAGTATCCACCTCCGCAACTTTTAGCTTAGTGAAGAGCTCAGTGATCATATCAGTGGAACCAATCTGATTGTGAGCAACTACAAAACTTTTGTAGCTAGGAAGGAGTGATTACATATCTCTGTCAATCTTGAGCTCTTCTGGAATCTTGCAGTCCAGTTGCTCAAGGCGTTGAGTGTAGCCCGACATCTTAATGGCGTGCTCACTAACGGAACTCCCTTCCTCCATCTTGCAGTTAAAGAACTTCTCAGAGATCTCATATCTCTCAGAACGGGCTTGAGTCTGAAACATGGTTTTCAGCTCCTCGAGAATCTCAAAGGGCCCGGCGAACTCCTCAAAACGATTTTGAAGATCCGATTCCATAGCAAACAACATGGCGATCTTAATCAAGTCATAATCATCCTTGCGCGACTGTTTAAACAGCTTTCTCATCAGCCTGCGCATCTATAGCAAGGGCGTCACCTAGCGCTTTCTCAAGGACATAGTCCTTTTGTCCGCCAGCGAGAATGATTCTCAGAATGCGGAACCATTTGGTGAAGTTAGACCCATTGTTTCTAAGCTTTTCTATCTCAGCAAAAACGTTGAAGTTGAAGTTGGACTTAGCCATGTGATCTACAGTATTTGCAAGTACAATTTAGACTATGTTCATGATAAATAGTTCAACTTAATCAAATTACTAGATGAACTCCCACTAAATTCAACATCCCTCAAGTTGTTTAGTGAACATGATCCAAATCCACCACACCTAATCCGATCATCACGAGAAGAGATGTGGCTTCAATGGTGGACAACGAAGTGTCGATCATATCATTCATATGACTCATGCTTAACCTTTCAGTTCATGTGTTCCGAGGCCATGTCTGTACATGCTAGGCTCGTCAAGTCAAACCCAAGTATTTCCGCATGTGCAAAAACTGGCTTGCACCCGTTGTATGTGAGCGTAGAGTCTATAGCACCCGATCATCACGTGATGCTTGGACACGACGAACTTTCGCAATGGTGCATACATGGGGAGAACACAGTTTTTATCTTGATCTTTAAGTGAGGAATCATCTTATAATGCTACCGTCGCGATCTAAGCATAATAAGATACATAAAAGGATAAACATCACATGCATATAACTTTATGTGACATGGTATAGCCAATCTTCGCGCAATGATCTCCATCTTGTGCGTTCCGGCATAATCTCCATCACTCCACCATGATTGCCTCCACCACGAATAGCAACTACAACTATTGCTAACTACTTAGCGATAAAGTGAAACTATTACATGGCGCATAATAAGTTGACACACAGGTCATACACAATTATAAAGACAACCATATGGCTCCTGCCGGTTGTGTACTCATCGACATGCAAGTCGTGAAACATTACAAAACATGATCATCACATACATTATACACATCACATCTTGGGCCATACCATATCACAGAAAACACTCCCTGCAAAAACAAGTTAGACGCCTCTACTTTGTTGTTGCATGTTTTACGTGGCTTATGGGAGTAGATGCTAAGAACGATTCTTACCTACGGAAAGCCACAACGGTGATATTATGGTTGCCAAACTCCGGTGTAGATCCCATGACAACTATAGTGTGAGAAACTGGCATCCACCAGCCGCATGTGTGGAACAAGCCACACGTCAAGTGCGGAGCCAGTCTCGCGAACGACGTCGCGTAAGGTTGGCCTGGACCGCTTCAATCTCACTATCCCGCATCATAAGAAGAACACAAACAAGAGGCTTGAAACAGAAAACATCAACGCCCGCAACAACCATGTTGCGTTCTACTCGTCAAACACATCTACGCATAGATCTAGCTCTGATACCACTGAAGGGTTTCGCGGCATAGTAAATCAAAATTTTCTACGGATGCGAAGAGAGGGAAGGACAAGATCTAATCTAGGAGATGCAAACAACAAGAGAGATTGGATTAGATCTTCATACCCTTGAAGATTCGCACAGCGGAACGTTCGTCGGAACGTGGGTGATGTAGTCGTACTCGCTTCTCCTCCTCGCGATCCGATCCGATCTAGCACCACAAGTGGCGGTGCCTCCGTGAGATGCACACGTGCAGCACCTCGACGTCTCCTCCTTCCTTGGACCAGCAAGTATGGTGGAGATACGGATTGGATCTACAACACGACAGCGTGGTGTATATGGTGGAGAGTTTCTGCAGCAGGGCTTCGCCTACACGCAGTCGGGAGGGAGAGAGAGAGGAGGGCAGCAGGGCGACTGGCTTGAGGGGAAGGTGTGGGGAGGTGGTGCACCCCCAGCCCTCTTTATATAGAGGGGTGGGCGGCTGCCCTAGCCCCTCCCCCAATCCCAAACCGGCGGCCAAAGGAGGAGGAGTGGGGGGCAAGGAAACCCCCCTTCTAGAAGCTCCAATTAGGGTTTTACCCTAGTTGGCTAGTTGGGCCCTATGGGGCCTTGTGCCCCTGGCCCAATGCGGCCAGGGCACTCCCTCATAGGCCCATGCCCCCTCCCGGAAGGTGGGGCCACGTTGGTCCCCTTCCGGAAGGTTCTAGAAGCTTTCGGTACAATACCGATTAACCCGGAACAATTCCGAACTCCAAAAACTGCACTGCCTTATATGAATCTTATTCTCCGGACCACTCCGGAACCTCTCGTGATGTCCCGGATCCCATTCGAGACTCCGAACAAAAACTCATAAACCAATTATCCAATCTATCCTAGCGTCGAGACACCTTAAGTGTGTGACCCTGCGGGTTCGAGAATATGCAGACATGATCTTCTATCAATAATGAACAGAGGGGTCTGGAAACCCATATTGACTCCCACACATTCATCGATGATCATATCGGATGAACCACGATGCCAGGATTCAATCAATCCCATATATATATTCCCTTCGTCTCGCGATATTTTACTTGCCCGAGATTCGATCGTCGGTACCGTCATACCTAGTTCAATCTCGTTCACAGCAAGTACTTTACTCGTTCCGTAATTCGATATCACTTTGTGATTAACTCCTTAACCACATGCTTGCAAGCGGTGTTGATATCGATTACCGAGTGGGCCCGAAGTATATCTCTCCGACTTGGGAGGGACAAATCCCATCTCGATACATACAACCCAACAGATACTTTCCGATCACCTGAGAGACACCTTTATGATTACCCTCTCATAGGATGACGTTTGATGACCTCAAAGCTTTCTTCCGATACCAGGGAATTGTATTATCTCATGGTCTAAGGAATACAATATTTGACATAAGAAAAGCTTCACAAAGACGAACACGATGACACGATCTAATTGCTTCGCTTAGTTTGGGTCTGTCCACCATATCATTCTCCCAATCATATGATCTCATTATTAATTGACAACTCATGTCCATGGTTAGGAAACCTTAACCATCATTAATCAATGAGCTAGTCCATAGAGGCGTACTAGGGACACGGTGTTGTTCACAAACCACACAAGTATTAAAGTTTCTGCTTAATACAATTCTAGCATGGAATATAAACATTATCATGAACAAGAATTATAATAATAACATCTTTATTATTGCCTCTAGGGCATAATTCCAACACTAAGTACATGAGAGAACCAACAACTTGTGAATATTTCAGTTGATCTGTTGGTTCCTTCTTTTTTTTTCGTAATGTCAAACTGGGATCATAAGGTGTTGGAGAAGTCTTGCCATCATTAAAGCCAAATCGGCTCAATACCTTCTCAACATAATGAGATTGCGTTAAAGTAATACCATTCTCGTTTTTAATAATCTTGATGTTCAGAATCACATCAGTCTCTCCCAGATCTTTCATATCAAAACTCTTTGATAGGAAAGACTTGACTTCATTTATCACGTTCATGTTTGTACCAAAGATCAGAATATCATCCACGCACAAACATAATATAACGCTATCGCCCCCACCATGGCGATAGTAAACACACCTATCAGCCTCATTAATGACAAAGCCAGCAGAAAGTAGAGTTCTGTCAGACTTCTCATGCCATTGCTTAGGTGCTTGTTTCAGGCCATATAAAGATTTTAATAACTTACACACCTTTGTCTCTTCACCTTTTACCACAAACCCATCCGGCTGATCCATATAGATCTCCTGTTCCAACTCTCCATTATGGAAAGTTGTCTTCACGTCCATTTGATGAACGAGAAGACCATAAGAGGCAGCCAGGGACAGTAGTACTCGAATGGTGGTCAGTCTAGCGACAGGTGAATATGTGTCAAAGTAATCTTCGCCTTCTTTCTGTGTGTAACCCTTAGATACAAGCCACTCCTTGTACTTCTCAATAGTACCATCAGGCCTTAGCTTCTTCTTGAACACCCACTTACATCCCACAGGTTTATAACCATAGGGTCGTTCTGATAATTCCCAAGTTCCATTAGAAATAATCGAGTCCATCTCATTTTGGACAGCTTCTTTCCAATCATCTGCATCGATTCATATGCCTCAGTAATGGATCTGGGAGTATCATCCACAAGGTACACGATGAATTCATTACCAAAGGATTTTGCAACCCTCTATATCTTACTCCTCGTGAGAGGTTCATCGTCATCCTTCTTAAGGAATTCCTCATGTGGTTGTTCAGAATTCTCAATAGATGCACTAAATTCAGGAAGTATTTTAGAAAAAATCCTACCAATGCTATGCATATCTTTCATAGAAAAGATATTCTCAAAGAATGTTGCATCACGAGATTCCATTATAATATCAACATGCATATCAGGTACCTCAGATTTAACCACTAGAAATCTATAGCCTACACTCCGTGGAGCATATCCTAGAAAGATACAATCCACTTTCTTGGGTCCGAGCTTGCGTTTCTTGGGGATCGGTATGTTGACCTTCGCCAAACACCCCCAAGTGCGCATATACGAAAGTGATGGTTTTCTCCCAACCCACTCCTCATAAGGGGTATTTTCTTTGTTCTTGTTAGGAACTCTATTCAGGACATGACAAAAAGTCAACAAAGCCTCCCCCCACCATGCCTTTGATAAACCAGCAGTGACTAACATGGAATTCACCAAGTCAGTTAGCGTGCGGTTTTTCCTCTCGGCAACCACGTTTGATTGGGGCGAGTAGGGAGGCGTCCTCTCATGAATAATTCCGTGTTCCTGACAGAATTCATCAAATATTTTGGGAAAATACTCACCACCACGATCCGACCTAAGACGCTTGATCTTTCTCTCTAGTTGATTTTCAACTTCGTCCTTATAGATTTTAAAGTAATCTAAATCCTCATCTTTAGTTTTCAACTAGTAAACATAGCAGAATTTAGTAGCATCATCTATCAACGTCATGAAATATCTCTTTTCACCTTTTGTCAACACACCATTCATCTCGCATAGACCAGAATGTATGAGTTCTAGAGGTACCAAGTTTCTCTCCTCGACAGCCTTGTGAGGCTTTCGAGGTTGCTTTGATTGCACACAACTATGGCACTTAGAACCTTTGGCAATAGTGAAATTCGGAATTAAACTCATACTGGACATCCGAGATATCAAACCAAAATTAATGTGACATAAACGAAAATGCCAAACACTGGTATCATCATTAACATCACCACAGATATGATTCATTGATTTATTACAAAACTCTGAAAGTGAAAACCGAAACAAGCCTCTGAGCTCATAACCTTTACCAATAAATTTTCCATGTTTCGAACAACGACTTTATTGAACTCTAACACAACCTTAAACCCATCTCTACACAGAAGGGAGCCACTAACGAGATTCTTGTTCATAGTAGGGACATGTTGCACGTTCCTCAGCTGCATGATCTTTCCGGAAGTAAACTTCAGATCCACCGTGTCAACACCACGAACAAAAGCATGTGATCCATTCCCCATTAGGACGGATGAATCCCGAGCGACCTGATAAGAAGTGAACATAGAGATGTCAGCGCACACATGAACATTAGCACGTGTATCAATCCACCAACATGGTGATTGAAATACTGAAAGAACAATAAATAAATTACCGTACCCATCAATGTTACTAGCGGTCACAACGTTGACAGTCTTCCCACCTTTCCCTCTGCGATCTGCACGATCTGGGCAGTCCTTAGAAAAGTGGCCGAGCTCTCCACATGAATAACAATGTAGCTCGGCCTTGTTTGGCTTCTTCTTATTCTTAAAGGTTGTAGTCTTTTCAAGCTTGTTGAACGAGGGCGTATAGTTCCCATTGTTCTTGCCGAAGGTCTACTTCTGCGCCATGTAGGCGCTAGACTGACCCTCGCCTCCTCTCTCAGCAGTGTCCTTAGCCCGAGCCTTCTCCTCAACATCAAGAGACGCTATCAGGTTTTTAACCGATATCTCCTGTCTCTTGTGTTTGAGAGTTGTGGCGAAGTTTCTCCACGAAGAAGGCAACTTTGCAATAATGCACCCAGCCACAAACTTGTCGGGTAAGATACACTTGAGGATTTCAAGCTCCTTGGCAAAGCACTGTATCTCATGAGCTTGCTCAACTACAGAACGGTTGTTAATCATCCTGTAATCATGAAAGCTCTCCATGATGTACAGTTCACTGCCAGCATCTGCTACACTGAACTTAGCGTTCAGTGTCTCCCAGAGCTCTTTTCCATCTTTGATGTGCATATACACATCAAATAGCTTGTTGTCAAAAACACTCATAACGCATCCCACAAAGGCAAGATTGGTTTCCTTAAACTTGTTCTGATCCTCGTCAGATGTAGTTCTTTCAGGTAAACCCTCACTAGCCTCGAATACTTTCAGAGCTTGCAGCCACAAAGTAGGCCAATGCCAAACAAAACATCGGACGGATCCAACTCCATCGATTCCTCCTAGTATCACACGGCCTGTAGCAGCCAGTTATTCTCTTTACAAAAAGGGAAAAAATAGGGCGACAATTACGCACGATAACTCCCGTAGTATGGCTGCCCTTCTTCCACAAAACCATCACCGTCTCATGATTTGTACGATTTCCAGTACCTTATCCACCATGCTGCGCCCGACCCGACCATCCTCTCCCCTCCACCTCGCCCGTATGTAGCTGGACCAGCATCGACGTGTGATGCTGTTCCATGGCTCCTCCGTAGTAGCTGGCATCAGGACCTAGAAGTTCCATGGAGTTTTCTAGGAGAACCCAAGACGGATCCTACGTTGTGATGAAAGGTACGCTTGCATGTTGTTTGATGTTCTCAAGTGGTATGGTAGTTATAATTTTACATCTTATTTGAAGCAAGGTCATGAACGTTGCCGATTCCAACCAGAGCACACTTGTGACGAGCCGGTGACTCCATGCTCCATCAAATGCTTCCGACGTCGTCGATCGTCGGCTTTCTTGCCGGCAGTGACATTTGCAACACCATGAGTTGTGGTAGCCGTCTTGTTGGAGTCCAGATATTCAAGACGACATATGACTAGCGGACACTCGAAGGACAACGGCCTCATTCGTCAACGACGTGCTTGATCTTGTCTTCGCCCGATTATTTGTAGCTGAAACATACACCATATCCGAAGCTCTGATTTGTATGTAGGAAGCACTCAAATCAATACTTAATCCATTACCATTTGGAGCATATGTCTCTCGGGAGCAAATTCATTATTCAATAGTAGCAAAATTTTAATTTTCTTGGAAGCACATCCTGATTTCATTTGAACCACTTGTAATCCTTTATGTGGAAGCAAATTTTTTACTTCCGTTGGAACAAATTCTATTCTGTGGTCCATGGACAATACCGCAATGCTTTTGAAAAACATATCTTGTTATATATGTACTTACGTTCAATTGAAGCAAATTGAATGATGAATAAAGAAATTTATGTGGTCTGTGGAAGCATAATTCTGAATGTTTTTGGAACATCCATTACAACTATTCAGATCAAGCAATATTAACTTTCATTGGAAGCAAATTTTAGTAGGACTGGAAACACAAATTTTGAACCTGTCGAAAGCAAATATACATAGTAGCATGATTTTAATACTCTTGAAACAAGCCATTCCAACTATTTTTGGATCGAAGCAAATTTTAGTATCATTTGAAAAACAAACTACGATCCCATAGGAAGCAAATATACATAGTATTTGAAGCACAATAGGTTCAGTAAGGAAGTAAGTCAGATGTCACCTAGACTAATTTTGCTTAAATTATTTTTTTCATTCAAAGCTAAATTATTTTTCTAAAGATTAGGAGTTAACGGGAACAGTTTGGAAACTCTGCATTAAGTTACCGATTCCTAGCTTATGGCAAACGATTTCTGTTTTAAAAGCGACAATAACTTACATGCATTAATTACAAGATCGGTTTCTAATGGAAGCATGAAAATAGGTCCTTGATTCACCAAAATAGAGTGGGTCTGGTTGCGGATCAAACGGTCGAGCAGCTTCCAATCCTACGTCCCTGCACTGGTCCGATGAAAACCAATATCGGCTTCCGATTTCTAGCGGTGCCCAGAAAATTGTTTAGTTTTTTTACCCAAAACTAGCACAACACGTAGGTCCCACGTGGTAGTGGGTAATTTTTTTCATCCTTTTTTATTGGACAGTGCTAGGCGTTCCCGGGGGATTTGTGGTTTTCATCCCCTGGATCCCCAGCCAACCACGTGTCCCCTATTTTCTATCAAAATTCCGCTTTTGCTACAAAACGTACCAATTTTGCTACATGTAGCAAAAAACGGCTCGACTTAGAAAATTAGAAAAAAGACTAGATCTCGCCGGAGATCTCGCCGAAGACCTCGCCAGTGACTTTGTAGCAAAAAAAGTACTAATGTAGCAAAACCAACTTCGCCGGGGACTTTCGCCGAAAGATCTCGCCGGAGACTTTGTAGCAAAATATTTGAGTTGTTGTAGCAAACACAGAAAACGTTTGTAGCAAAAAATATTAATAACTGTAGCAAAAAAGTTCAACATATGAAGAAAAAACGACTTTGCCGGAGACATTGCTGAAAACTTTCATCGGGGACTCTGTAGAAAAAACTACAAGTTATTGTAGCAAAAGCAGTAAAATGTTGTAGCAAAAAAATCTTCTAATTTAGCAAATCCGATTTCGCCAGAGGTTTCGTTGGAGAACTTGACCGTAGGTAGCAACGCCGCTCCCTGTAGGTAGCAACACCGCTTGCTGCAGGTAGCAACGACATCCATCGTATGTAGCAAAGTAGAACCTTGTAGTAGCAGCGATGGGAGGCTAATAGCTACGCATACCTTGCAGCAGCAGAGGCGATAGTAGCGCCATGGTAGCATGAGTAGGATATGTGGCGTGGTGACTCGGGGAAGAGCCATGGCGTCGCCAATCGGATCTCTTGCCCATGGAGGAGTACGCCATGGAAGAAGGGGATATGTTGGCACTCGAGGTGGGGACCTAGGATAAGGTGATGAGGGGGGAGGTTCTGGGAGTTCTCCACCGGCAAATGGTGAGGCGAGGGGCCGGTGGCGACGGACGGCGAGGCTTGGACCGGTGTCGGGCGGATGGTTTTCCGGTCGGACGGTCAGCGGAGGCCTCGCTGGAGGTGGCGGGGTGGAACAGCGGCGGCGCTCGTCGGGCCGACAGCGACGCAGGGCGGGCTGGCTGGCAGCAGCACGAGGGATGGATGGCTGGCAGCAGCGCGAGGGATTTGATGGCCGGCGAGCAGTTCCAAGGAAAAAGAGATAAGATTGGGAGAGATAAAGACGAGGGTGGACCCGTATACATAGTTGTCTATACGCGGACTGCGTGCGAGCGTGCGACCCGGGGGATCGATCCCCTAGGGGAGGTGTATCATTTTTCTTTTTTATTTACTTTAACTCCCTCCTTTCTCCCAACGTGGTTGCCCGCCGGCAAGCTCACAGGATACGAGACAGGGGTGGCGCGATGTGGGGAGGGCCGAATCGAGGCCAGAGCTCAAGGAGACGCGGTTGGGGCCAGCGACTTCGAGTGCCGCCTCCCACCATCAAGCTCATAGGATACGATACAGGGGTGGCGAGGTGTGGGGAGGTCCGAATCAAGGCCAGAGCTCGAGGAGACGCGGTTGGGGCCATCGATGTGCGCGCCATCGGAGCTCGCAGTAGGGATGGTGCAGGCGGAGTTTCGGAGATCGAAGCTCGGATGGCAGGGGAGCTACGCGGCTGCCGAACAGGGCCCAGCTTGGCCAAATCGAGGTCGTAATCACGCCAATGCATGGTCGTTCTGGCTCGATCCAGACCGGGAGGAGAGGCGACTGGGCCGGGAGGAGGGCGTCGGGTGTTGGGGAGTTGGGCGGCATGGCAGACGGTAACTGATGACCGGAGACGACAGGGACGACGT
The DNA here is from genome assembly GCA_916181665.1 of Avena sativa. Taxonomy (NCBI): domain Eukaryota; kingdom Viridiplantae; phylum Streptophyta; class Magnoliopsida; order Poales; family Poaceae; genus Avena; species Avena sativa. The sequence goes on from OV702289.1 coordinate 6,520,713, forward strand.
TCAGGAGCGCCAAAATCAAGCGGGAAACTTCCATGCATTGTAATTGGAGCCTCCCGCGGTGGTTTCGCTGATGTGGCGGCTTATCCAAAATTCGGCTAGTCTTACCCATATATGTGTAGGAGGGGATAAAAAAATGAATGACCATCCAATTTTTTTGTGGGGACCACTTTTGGATAAGCTGTTAGAGCTGTCTTTTTGCTCCATCTTACTCAAAAAATTGGTTATTACCCTTCTTACCCATATATGAGTGGCACGATCCATTTAGAACATCCAGACGGTCTAGTCGGCGGCGAACAAAAAATGGGCCAAGGTCAGGCGCGCTTGGCCACTGCGTCTAGCGAGTCGACCCATTTGGTTTGATATGGCCGCTCTCGCACTCTGTTTCCCGTTGCTTTCGGGGGCTTGTAGCTTCCATGCGACGTCTTTACGTGGAATTGGAAGGAACACTATATCGTTGCAAAGAATAGCTCGCATGCAACACTTCTGAAGCGGCAAATAGCTCCCGTGCGACACTTCCACTTAACCTCACGAGACCGTCAACGAATTCGAATCAGCTGAGCAGAGAAGGACCCACAGCCTCTCCACGTCACGGCGGAACCCACCTGATGTCCACCTCATATCGTGGACCCATGTTGTGGTAGAAGAGAGCCGTTGGCCCGATCCGTCCCTGCACCCGAGCACTCCCGCCACCGTTCCAGCATCTCATCCCCTTCCGTTTTCTTCTCCGGCGAGCAAGTGCGGCAACGCCGGTGAAGGATGTCGAGATCTGCTTCATCCTCCCTCCGCTCATGGCCTCGGTATCGTGCAGTGCCGATGAGGAGGTGCCCCGATTTCCCCCGTACCGCGCCCCTGAAGCGGTTGTCACATCCACCGATAAGAACGGCAACATTGGCCAGGAATTTGTGAAGTGTGAGAGCAAGCCCGAGCCGGGAAAGGTGAGATCTGAGTGTTTCGAGCGCCAATTTCTCGCTTTTCTTTCGAAATTTCATGCATTTCATCGAATTTGGGATTTAGGGTTCATCTCTGCGATTTTAGGAACTACCAAAATATGGGCATTTTGAGTGGCTTGATGAGTACATCAAGCGAATTGGGGTGGAGGTAGCATCCCGGGAGCTTGAAAACCCGTCCGTGGTGGAGCAATTGGGATCTGGCATCCCCATTTCCGCTGGTACTACGGTGGATGCGGAAGTGAAGGTCGAGCTGAAGAAGATGAAAAAGCAGCTAAGGCAAATCATCGAATTGAAGAAGCAGGACAATCTGATGGCCGTTTTTATTTTATTTTTGTGTAATTTCTCTCAGATTAGTTTATCTCCTGATCATTAATCATTAGACAGCGCAATCAGTGTTCGAGTGATGCTTTGTTATCATAGAACTTGCGGAGATGAATGTAATGGTCTATGGCTTGAATATAATGCAATTCAGGCAAATTTTGAGCTGCTCTGTTTTCGATATCAGTGTTCCTTCAGTTTCGTCAGTGTTCCTTCAGTTTCATCAGTGTGCAGGGGAGGGGAGGGGTTGAGCAGTTAAAAAAATAATTGACGAGGAGTGATTGAAAAAGGCCAGGCCCAAATAGAACTTAGCCAGACCAAAATGGTCGTATCCAGGCCCAATAGTAACTACTTGTAGATTGGGCAAAAAAATAGTACTCACGTTACGTTCTAACTAGGAACGTGTGGATCTGCAGATACTCGTGCTCAGGTCGCAATCTTTTATTTTTTGTGAAAGTAAATATATAAATGAAGGCCAAGGGAATCCATTTAACTAACAAGCCGAGCACTTTAACTTGGGCGCCCTTTAACTTATGTAAATATGTAAATGTGTTGTTTGAAAATGAACCATGTGTTACATGTATTGTTTGAAAATAATCAACCATCAAAACGTTAACTTATTGCGGTGACCCAGCATACCACTGCATGATGTAGTACACTATAGTCGTTAACATAACACCAATGAAACATCGTTCACTAGTATTACATCCCTCAGAGTGGTACAATAGAAACACAGCCGGTCCAATGCATGACTATAGGTTACAACTCAACTCTTTACACAAGATCCAGAGAACACTCTAGGTTAAAGAGAGAGAAAGAATCTTCTTACAAAGAAGAGTTATAAATAATCAAATCATATCTAATATACTAATAGACTAGTATCTAAACTATTGAGGCTTGCATTGCTACTATTGTAATACTCTACATAAGTAGGTTTTATGGCTAGAGATTCTATTCTTATCTAATCAGTAGTTTCGTCTTCACTTGAGTTGATGTATATGTCGACTTCCTTGACTTCTTCGAAGAACTTTACCTTTTGATGATGATTCCTGGAGCATAACTTGATGTAGACATCGTCTGTACTGGCTTTAGAACCTAGCAAGGGTTAAGAAGATACTTTGAGTACGAGCGTACTCAGCAAGTTCACTAGAAAAGGAGTGTTTGATGCACTATATCTGCAGCCATAGACCATAGGTTGTAGGCAATGCAAGTTTTTGTAAACATTTCTCCAAAGGTTGCTTTTATTCTGAAAAGCTATGTCCGTCAGCCTTCGCGGGTTTACCAGAACTTTCATGGAGTTTCTTTCCCACCGCATTCGCAGCTCCTTCCAGGAACAAGGAGTAACAAGTTACAGTTCTTACACTCTGCAGAGGTGCGTTACTTACCCATGAGAGACCTTAGCCTTGTTGCACAACCAAGTCATGACCTTGTCCATACTTCCTTGGTATGGGGCCCAGTCTAAGATCCAAGCCAATCACTGCCCCCTTCGCGACCCCGCATGCCTCCTTGGTGTACACCATGCCACATATTGAATTACGGCAATGGTTTGTACAGACCGTTAGATGCCAGAACTATCGTGGGACGTTGAGGGTTTTCACCCATATGCTGCATATCCTCTACGAATTACCAATTAATATGCACGCTACGAGTGATAATAGCCACGACCTGCACATCCGGCTACATGCGAGAGGAAGAAGATACAGCTGACTTCTCTGTCTCATTCCAAATCTCATGGTTAACGCGTGATATACGGCGCAAGAATCACTGCGACATTGGTTGTTAAGTCCTAGATAATATGTTCCTTTACCACTGGAACTTTCATAGTAGGTTATTACCTCATGGTAAATAACCTATAATCATATTATTATGAAAATAGTGTTTTTGGACCTTTTTCAAATGCAGGTGATGACAAGACTGGATTTGTAAAATACTTTACAGAAAATAATCAAAGGACATGAACAAGTGTGAACTTGCCTTTTGTGATTGCAAGATTATGCACTCACGGTCTTCGAGACGATGTAAGATCCAATATTTGAAATCTGCATCATTGGTCCAGTAAGGACTAATGTTTAAAGAAGCAATATGTTGTTGTGCATAAGTAATGCTATGCATTTTTGTAAAACTCCCAAAGTGAATCCTCAATGCTTTGAATGAAGTGAATTTAGGTGATTCTTTTAAGAGTTAGTTTATCTTTAAATTTTACTTTATAAGTGATGACCTTTATAAGGAACCCAAGGGTTAACCATAATGTGATTATGGTAATGGTCATTTGGTGACTATTGATAAACATCCTTGGGATTGAGTTGTTAAGAATTGAAGAACTTATTATAAGATTATTGTTTGAAGTGGCAAAAAGAATAACATTTGAAGAAAAAGCTCCCTTTCTAAGGTTTAAACAATCTTTATTATTAATAGAACATGATCAATATCTTTTGATGTTTGATTGATTAGTTTGGATTTGAGATGATTTATGTCTTAGGTTAAATAGACCAAAGTTAATTATAAAAACATTATTAGACATAATGTTTTAAGATTTTTTTGAGACTAAAGTTAACTTTAAAAGGGTAAGTAAAATTAAGGTGTAATATGTTTAAATTATTCCCAAGTTTTCAATTTATGATGAGTATAACTAAGATGTGGAATTATTCACTTTATATTTAAGTGAAAGCTTATAAAGTTATTTTGAAGGTTGTGGTTTTAAATCTTTATTTAAGGTTTCAAAATATATTATAAAGTTAATAATTTACACTTAAGTTTTATTATAAACCTTAGTTCTGGTTTAGAATTTTAGTAATTTGATTTTTTTTGGTATTAATATTTCTGAAGAAATATAATTATTTCTTACTTAACAAATGTTCTTAAAGAATTTTCAAAAAACATGTAAGGATTTATTATTTTAAAATATTAAAAACTTTTCTACTAATATATTTAGTATTTTTCTAGTGTAATATATTTATTCAAGACTTTGAAAATGATTTCTATTTTATTTTGAAGTATTATTTTTTATATTTATAAAATTCCATAAAGGATTAATTGTCTTTGAATATTACTTTAAAATTTATTTAAAAAATCGAGTTAGTATTTTTATAAAATAGTGGATTTATTTCAATACACAAAAATGTTTTTAATTATTTTTAGGATTTTTTCCTTATTTATTATAATTTATTGAGAATTATAGTGACCTTAACATTTAATGGTATTTTATTTAACTTAAACAACTAGTAAGCGTGCACGTGCGATGCACGTTTGATTATTTTTAATTAAAACATTCGTCTTAAATTTTATTTCTCTTTTAGATAGATTTTTTATCGAGTCACTTAAATTTGTCTCCTGCCCAAAGATAGGAGTGTGCATCCACACACGTGTTCATAAAATCCGTTATCACATAAATGTACATCAGATGTATAATGATTACTCACAAAAATTCTTAAAAAACAATATCTAAGAAAAATTATCTACTATTTATTCTTTGATGATGTTTATCTTTTGATGGTCCATGCCCTCTATAATGTTGTGCTCCATGTCTGGGAGATTCTTTAGAGTTTCATTCCCTTTGAACTTTAAAATATGAACCAAAACTCGTCTCGTGAGTTTGATGTTTTGAGTTTTTTTGGAGGGTCCATCTACAATCATACAATTCGTGGGATGTGCGTTGTTTTCCTCGCTTTTATCTTTTTTGCAGTCTTGATTTTTTATATTATCATCATTCAATTTAGAATCCACCAAAATGACAACTTATTTGCTTCTAAAATGTGTCATATGAGCCTACATAGTAGTAATTACAGCCTACATAGTAGTAATTACAGTTACTTTTCAAAGCGAAATATACCTGTTCAAGAGTGTTGAATAAAATATCTTTCTTGAAATACTCCATAAAATTTAGCATCCAAAGTCCACACAATAACATGCATGCTTAATAATTTATGATATAGTGCTAAACAAATATCATTATCAACACAATGACCATAATAGATTTTTTTAACTCGACACGCCCCACGGCCGACATATGTATGTACGTACGACATCATTTAAAAAACATGAAACACAAAATCATTTCCTTTAACAATTAGTTGCAAAAATATTATAATTCAACCATTGTTTGAAAGAAGTTATTCAAAGTTAACTATTAACATTATTCATAATTTACGTTTTTGGTTTCTTAGGAGAACTATCTAATAAAATAGAACCATCATTTACATGTTTGAAGAAATAATAATATACTTCTGAGAAAGCCTAATGTTTCTTCCCTTCGTAGTCTATTTTCTTCTTAGGAATACTACATAGTATAGTCTAAATTTCTATAAGTGGCACGAAGGCACGCACAAGGCAAAGCCAGTTATCTGTCCCAAAAAAAGGCAAAGCCAGCTAGTCAGCCACGGAACCACGTCTCTCCTCCTTCCTTGCTCCTTCACGGCTTCACTCACTTCACTTTCTGCTCTCGATCCCCTTCCCTGCCAGTCTGGCATGCGGCCGACAGCGCGCCAAGTGCGACGATGGGTGGCGCCCCGCGTGTGGGCTTAGTCGCGGCCGCCGTCTCCGTCGAGCTCTAGGACACGCGCCGTTCCAGGCCCCGAGCTCCAACGGGAGGTTGCTGGAAAGGGATGGCGGCACTGCATCGAGCTCCAGGCTACGCGCCTCCCTCGAGTTCTCTGCAAGGAATGAGGGGAGGGGGACGACAAGGATGGAAGGGCCGGATGGGAGAGACGTCCATGAGGGGAGGGCTGGAGGAGGACGACCATGTCCGTTCAACACACCTCCCATCCCCGCCACGACCTCACTGTCCCCCATCATCGACCATATGCTTCCGCCGCCTCGACCCACCTGTCTCCCCGTCCTCTACCTATGATACCGCCCTACCCCGGGGCCCACGGCAACCATCCCAGTGTCGCCGACATATCCACGGCCCTGACCAACACCGGTGGCTCGCCTGGTCGCATCCCTCGACGACCCACGGCCGGCGACAACCATTTGCGGTCGGAACACCTGCTCCACGCATGCGCTTCAGCTACTGCATTCGGGCAGGTTCATCGTCTACGAAGTCCAGAGAAGGTAAAATCCTCCAACTTCTCTTTCTTTATGTTGTCTTCATGAAAATAAGAGTCTTCTTGATTGTACATCGTAGCCAAAAATAAACACAAAATGCTATATTCAAATTGCTAGGAAACATGGTACATATTTGTTTGGTAATTTGAATTTCAAATCAAAATCTTCATAAATAGTGAAAAACTTGCTCATTTATATACTGGATACTGAACACAAAAAAGTGGGGACATAGTATACTGTATGCTTCTGCAACAAATTTACATCCTTGATATATCTGTTTATTTTTTCTACTAACTTGCAGGGATTCAATTGGATGTCGATGTGATTTCCAAGCTTAGTCATTTTTGGTTTCTTCACGAAGATCATGATTTTTCTGCAATTTCCACTCTCAGCTTATGTTTCACTGTTATAATCATTAGGATTATGTCAGAGAAGTTTTGCTTTTGTTGTGCGTTTGGCTAAATATATGTATTGTTATTTGCATGCTTTAATGTTTTTGTTATGTTTAGGAGTAGCAAATGATGAAGTTTGTACTGTTCTTGGTTCTGATCTATCGCCTGCCCCGCTTTTGATGAAGCAGCAAATGATAATTGCAAGTCCCCGCCACTGCGTCCAATTAGCTCGCGCCGGCGGCACGACCCTGCTGTTCTCGGTCGCTCGTCATTGATTCCAGTAGCCAAAGAGCCGGAGGGGGCACCGGAGACCAGGCGGTATCAGTAGGCTTGCGGAAGGCCAGGTTACCCAGAGCTAGGACGCCTCACTCTGGCAGGCTGGAGGGAGACGGAGCAGACCAAGTATGGAATGTTCCCGAAGTGGACGATTGATGCGCCTACAACCTCTTTCGCGACTGGTAATTCCTCACCCACCTTCGTATTGATTTTGCTTGAATCCTCTCATAATTTTGTTTATTTTACAAGAGTTATTGTTACTGAAAGCAATGGATTAACTAAAATCCTCAATTCAGTTTAATAGACTTTGATTCTCCACAACCAATGTTTTGTGTTATTCACGATTGCTAGATACACAGAATAGAGACAATCCTCGGTTCATGACCGTATTCATGAGAAAGCAATACAGGGTTATGTTTTTCCTTGTTTGCTATAAATAGATTGGAGTCTGTCCATTGTTTCTTTCCTTTGCAAGTCTATAGTATTGCATTATGTTCTTACTAAAGAATGGTGCTACACTATATGCTACTCATAGATAGCCATGATTTAGTGATGAACATGTGAAATAAGCTAAAGGCAGCAAGCTATAATGTTGATTTAGTAAATTATCACCTACAGAGTAGGTGTTTGCGGAACTCAAAGATCCTTTTTTATTGTTATTTAAGATTCATGGTTTCTAAACAACCAATGAACTTTGTCTGAACTTTTGAAGCACCAAAAGGAGATAGTAGTGTAGTACCAAGAAGGAATTAGTTCTCAAACTTCTGTTTGGTGTAAGGCATGTATCAATGGAAGTATGATATTAGTATTAAGCTATGTTTTTTAGTAGTAGTAAATCTGATGGTAAATAGACAGGGTGTTGATTTTAGTGTTCAGTCTCTTATACATGATACATTGATATTTATAAATAGCACAAGGTAGGTTATTTCGAGGCCAGCCTAGAATGATTATTTTTGTAGCTTAAAATATATAAAGCACATAAAGTATGCCGCTGATCTTTATATTGGTTGCATGTTCATTATATCATTGTGTCCTTTTAAAATCATGAACCATAGTATGCCGCTGATATTTACTGCTTCTCCCTGTTGAAATCAAAAGTTTACTGCTTCACCCTATAGAAATACACATATGTGTGAAGCAGACAGACTTTCTAGATGAATCTATAGAACTTTTATTGTAATCATATTTCTAGGGATGTGTTGATTATTTTGAAACAATTAACATGGCCTTCTTAAATCTGCTGATGGCCGATACAAAGCTGTATTTAAGCATTGTTAGTTTACTTGGATGTCTCAGATCAACTCCCCTGTTATACATACATGATCCCCTGTTATATATACATGATCTCTTTAATATGAAAAGTATCTTTCGTTTTTCTAAAAAATGTCTTTTGATAATGTTGTATGGTTGCTCTCGATAGGTAGATATGGGCTCTTCCGTTGTGATAAGAGGAGTGCTGATAAACCTTCTGAATATTAGTTTGAGGCTTTATTAAAAAGCATTCATGCAGGTTATTGTTTTACTCTGCGTTTACATACAGCTTGTTCCAAATTTTAGGTCTTTAGGTAAATAATATGCAACTTTTAGCCAGTGAAGTTCTTCTCAAGTTATGATACAAGTAGAAAATTTTTGTTAGTAGTATTTGCTGACTCAATTTGCCAATTGAAACAGAGCTCAAGTCACTGCCTGAGATGCATTTTGCACCTCCTGCACCAAAACCTTCTCTAGGTAAAAAAAAGTCTACTTGTCCGATAGATCAATGTCCAATTATGCTATTCTGAAGAATAAAACAATATGCATTTTGGCAGACATGCCATATGTTCTCTCGTTGTGTGTCCAAGTCAAACCTTAGTGTTTTTAGGTGTTACCATTTCGTGTTGTATGCCGGAGCTGTATAGGTTCAAACTAAACTGTAGGAGAGAACATCTAATTTTGCACAACATACACTCTACTTGTACTTGAAGTCTCTGCTCTTCTCAGTTTGAACTATTGCTTACTGATTTCAGTATTGAATCTCCTGTTTCTGATGCCCTCACATGGGTTGGTAATAGAAAACTTGTGCTTGTTCATGTGGTATAATTTATATTTTTTCTCAAAGAAAACAATGGTTTATGAACACACCAGGTTCGTACCAGTCATGCGGTGATGGCGAAGGCGACATTTCCGTCGAAGAAGGCGTTAAGGGCAGCGGCTCGAACGCCGTCCGTCAGGCGCTTCAGGTACGCGGTGATGGCGCAGGCAAGGGTGTCATCTAGGGCGCTGTCCGTCTGGCGGCCCAGGAAGGCATTGATGGCGAAGTCAAGGGTGTCGTCGAAGAAGGCACCAACGGCAGTGGCTAGGCGCCGTCCGTCAGGCACGGATATCAGGCACAATGATCTTGGGCCGTCGAGGGCGGCGGCTAGGGCGTTGTCCGTCAGGCAGTCTAGGAAGGTGTTGATGGCGAAGTCGAGGGTGTCATCGAAGAAGGCACCAAGGGCCGCGGCTAGGCGTCGTTCGTCAAGCGCTCCAGGATGGCGGCGAGGGCGCCGTCCGCGGATATCAGGCGCAATGATCGTGGGCCGTCGAGGGCGCGGCTAGGGCGCTGTCCGTCAGGCAGTGTAGGAAGGCGTTGATGGCGAAGTCGAGGGTGTCATCGAAGAAGGCACCAAGGGCCACAGCTAGGCGCCGTCCGTCAAGCGCTCCAGGATGGCGGCGAGGGTGCCGTCCGCGGGTATCAGGCGCAGTGATCGTGGGCGTGATCAGGGATTTTTTTGTTAGAAGCGAAGCGCCACAGGGGTTCGAAGTTTGTCTGGCAGAGTACCAGTCCGTCATAGCTAAACTCTAAGTGCACCAATAAGGATTTGTAGGCCAATGTAATCTGTTAGATTAAGTTTAGTGCGCTCGATCGTACGGCTGTAACATGTCTATGTATGGTTGATGGGGTGTCCGTAGAAAAATTCTTGTTGGTGCCTTATAAGTAGTAGAGATTAGTTTAATATTTTTCTTAGGTAGACATTATTTTTGTGAATATTTTGATATATTATATGTATTTTTAGGATTTTTCTGTATTTTCTTGGACTCTTAGAAATTTGTAGGGTTATGTTGGGAAATTCTAATTGTTTTTTTTCTTTTCTTATTTTGTTTAACTTGACCTATTTGGTTGGCATGGGCCAGCTTGGCCCAATTGGACCTGGCTTGGTCATTCAGACCACGGCCCATCTCACCCCTCCCTCTTATCCCCTACACACACGCACACACACCTCTGCCCTTCCCCGTTCATCTGCTCCTCCCGCTCACGCCACCGTCGGTGCCTACCTGCCCAACGCCGGCCAAATCCATGCCACCGGCTGCTGCCGTGTGCTGGCGTTGTCCTGCCGCTGCCTCCTCTTCCTTTCTCTCGGTTGATTTGGTTCAGTCGCGGCCCCGCGCGCGCCTGACTGAAACCCTAGCCGCCATGGCTCAAGGTCTCGATGTGGTTCCCGCGTCGGCGCCTCCGGTTGCTGCTCGTGGAAGAACGCGGGCCCCTCTCTAACTATCTCGCCGTCTCAAAGACCTGACGCCGGAGGGACGGTGCCGGGGCGCAACCCCGACACCCTCAGACCGTTTCCACAAAGCCTTGCGATGATGGATGACAGTGGCGATGCGATTGGGAATGCTTCTTTCTCTGACACCAGTGGGACGGCAAGCATCTGCAACCCCCATCCCTGGCGTTCCCGAGCTATTCAACTCGGTTAGTCCTCCCCTCTTCATTGCCTTCTCCCTCTCTGAACCCTCTCAGCACCTTGTGATTGACTAAGTTGAGGAAATAAGAATTGAGCTCTTGAGCAAAGTCCAATTGATCAGAGTGGTATGTTTGGCAGTGTAGTTGAATTTGGTTGAGTAAATTCTTAATGCCTCCACTTGATTTGATATATGTACTATTGTTGTCTGTAAAAATAGAGCATGTACTGTTGTGACTTGATTCATAGCTGGGCTTGGTATTATTCTTGTGGTTATTGCTGATAGCTAAGAGGTGATAGGTAAATGAATATTTAAATTCAAACCTTTGGTTTGAATCAAGTTTTAGTAATATTCTATTCTGGAACTAATGTTAATTCAACTTAGTGGTTTAGTGATGATATTTTGTTCATGTTAAGAATAAGTATTAGTGGCTTAACTTGGTTTTGGGTACATCTACCATTGTTCTTTTATTGAACTATATATATATATATGCTCCTGTAATTTGATCCTTAATGTTGATAATCAAAATGTGCTACTGGATGATGGTGTTGGCTTTATTACTATCAAGTTCTGGCAGTATGAATTTGTGTGATTACTGGTAATGATAACTTATATTTTGCTCCAATAAGAAACCAATGGATCTAGAGCTGTCCAATTGAGTAGTAAAGGAATGTAATGTTCTATCCATAATTTCAGGAAAATTGCTTGGGCCTCTCTAGTCCCTGTTAACACTACTAGTGGGAACTGGATAAGAATCTTGATTCCTATAGTCTCTACTAGGAAAATGATATGATTGTTTTTTTAGAAGATTCCCTTTATGATGAGTTTTGGAATTGGCTTGCTAAGAACTGATCTGGGAATCCCTCCTGGATGATTACAGGACATATAAAACTTCAAACCATTTGTTTGGATTTTTCCTAGTTGGAATACTTGTTGAACTATATGAGTTCTAGTTGTCTATCTAGAACAATGATCTGAATTATTTGATATGCTCAGTTTGCACTGTCAACATGACAGAATATGTTGGAATGATTTATTAAATCATTTTTATGGTCGCTTCAACTATCAAGAGATGGTTGCTGTGGTGCCTCATCTTAGAGTATGCACAACAAACCATCATGTAGCATGATCTGTTGGTGTAGTGGCTGACTAACAATTAGTACTTGACTACCAATGATGTAAAGGCTGAGGTATTGCTTGATTTGTTTAAATGACAAGGTGATCTAACAATGATTTCTAGATTCTTTGTCTAGGAAAATGATATGGACACATATTCTGCTTGCTAGCAGATGATTTCTTCTTTTGTCATTTTAATAACCTATTGTGATCTACTACTTGTTGGGTTGCTACTGTGGTGCCTCCCTCTGGGAGTGTGCACAGTGGAAGATCCCAAAGTAGTATGACTTGCTTCTATGAGATGCTCTGAATATAACTTCATTCATCTTGATGCCTTTATGGTTTGTAAGTTGATTTGTCCCTAACCTATGATGCTTAGTCTGAGGTGTAATTTTATTAAGAACAAATGCTAAGATAGATTGGTAACTTCTCAATGATGATCTTGCATAGCATCTCTATGCAAGACTGAGAGAATTATTCTCCATTACTACTTCTATTTGTTGTTTAAAACAAATAAAAGTAGATAAGATGCTTGAATCTTAGTGTTGCAACCTACTTTGGAAAGGTAGCTGATGTTGCTACAGTATGTTTGGTTGCACTAGATGGAACTACAATCATTGAATTATTTGGAAAGAATCCGTGTCTATGATGCAAGCTAATAAAAATAAGTGCCGCATGATCTAATTTATATTTTTGGATCTGTACCTGTGGTTGGTGGCTTATTGGGAATCATGGTCTACTACTACTTGTGATGCTACTGATCTTGATATACTCCTCCTTGTGATGTTGCTGATCTTGATCTACTCCTCCTTGTGCTGCTATTGATCCTGATCTACTCCTCCTTGTGCTCACCTGATCTTTTCTTGGATGGCTTAAGTAAGCAACCAGATACTGATTAGGTGGTGGATTTGGTGTGATGATCTAAGTATAGTTCTGGCTAAGTGTGGTGTGTGGAGCTCTGATCTGCTTCTAGCTTATCAGCTACGGCTGTGTGCTTACCTTTGTACTCCTTGTGATGCCTCTGTGCTTGACAGCACAACACCATGCAGATGTGTGAGCTGCTTGGGTGCTTGACTCACCCCCAATGGATCAGATCAAGTGAAAATCTAATGTTTTACCAATTGCCTTTTTATCTGACTTTGGTAAAAATTGTCCCTAGCCAATGATGGTTCTTTGAGGCTATTATCTGATAAGAACGGTTACTATTTATTTGGTGAAACTTGCCCCTTCTAAAAACAACTTAGCTCAATGAGTAGGCAAAACACTGCACTACACTATTGATATCTAAGAGCAATATTTTATACTAACCCCTCCTTTCTATCATGTTTTGTTCTTCATTTGTTTTGCAGGAAATAAAACAAAGAAGATACTAGATTCTAGTTCAGGTTTTTATTTTTCATATTTTTGTAATTTATTTTCTGTTTAAATAATGTAAATACATTGTATTATTGTATTACTTTCAATAAAGTTTACTTGTTTTATTTTATTTTATAATTCATTTGCAAACAATGTAATATATATATATCTTCTTGTAATAAAGAATTCTTTTAATTCATGTAATTCCTTATTTATTGATTGATTTATTTGTTTCCTGTAATACACTTTCAGTCTTCTTTTGTAAAAGAACAACAATACCATATGTATATATACACAGATTATTATAATCATTTCATTTTATTAAATTGGTTCCATTTACTAAATTGTAATTATGATTATGTATCCCTATTATATTATAGACTAATTCCTTTCTTTTCTTTATTAATATACTTGTGATTTAATTATAACCCAATCATAAATAATCTCTCAAGGATGTGAGTATAATTGTAACACTATTTCTAATTATAACTTTATTCTTTTGCAATTTAAATATATGTTTTGAATATTCAAATTTGGATTTCTTTCCCCTCAAACACAAAAGTACAATAGCCGTCATGTCGAAATCCATCGCACCTGACCTGGTGTTTCCATTAGAACAAGAGAGATCTCGATCCCTCTGTAGCTCTTTTAGTTTTGCGCGAAAATTCCCCGGATTTTCTTATGCATGAATGCAATGCACAACCCTGTGTCCTCTTTATTTCTAGGTACTAATCCTAGGATGTTACACTTATTCTTCCTTTTGAGCTTTTCTAATTTCACTCATTTTATAAATATTGCACGAGTATTATATGAGAACTTTTTTTGTGTCTTTTGTTTTATGTACTTAGTGTTTTGGGTGTTTTGACAAATGACAATACAATAAAACACAAGTCGATCACATAGATAATATATTAGATAACATAAGGGGTACAATATAGAGAGAGGGGCCCCACATTACATAGAGGGCCCCACATTACATAAACCCTAAGGGAAACTAATCCTAAGGGCCCGGCGCCTAAACCCTGGGCTAAACCCTAACCCTAGCTACTACGTGGGTTTAGGGCTGTCGGCCAACCTCGCCATCGGGAGGCTGCCCTACTCCATCGGCGGTGGGGGCAGTGCCGCCGCCGCCCTCCAATTCGCCACCGCCGCATTCCAAGCCGCCGCCCTCTCCCGTGCTTCCCGCCCTCCAATTCGCCACCTCCTGGAAGGCCCAGCGATTTGCCTCTCGTCGGTCCTCCTCCTCCCATTTCCGCCTTTTTTTCAGGGCGCGTGCGGCCTTCTTATCCTCCCACTTCGCGGCAACAGCCAGCTCCTTCGCCTCCTGCTCCTCCGCCGCCTTCCAATACTCGTCGGAGGGGCCGGAGTCGGGGAGGTTGCCGCCGATGCTGGGGAGGGGGTTATGGGCGAAGTGGCCTTGGGCCCAGGGTAGTCCGGGGCTTTGCGTCGCCCCCCTTGTTGCCACGCCTCGGGCGTGTGGGCGCCTCCTGCTCCCAGACCTGCCTGTGGTCTGGGTGGTTGTCCTCGTCGCTAAGCTCGGATTCCGAGGGGAAGCGGGGGGGGGGGGGGGGGGGAGGTCGCCATGGTCGCCGGAGAGGTGTTTTTGGGGATGGGAGGAGGCAAAGGGACTCATGCTCGATGTTGAAGATGAGGAGGAAAAGACGTTTTGCCTATTTATTGAGGGCTCAGCGTGAAGGGCGGCGTGAGAATCCTGCGTTGGCGCAGCCGCGTGCGTGATCAATGCGGTTAGTGCAAAAAAATTGCTACGATGCGACGTGACCCTGCCCTGCACCGTCGTCCCCCGCCCCTGCATGCATGCATGCCTTAATGGGAAAGAGAGAAAAAACGTCCAAGGTAGTTGCTCATTGGCAGTAAAAAATAAAAGAGAATAGAATTTGGCCTTTATTTACTCGGTAATAAATGCAAGAATCTAGGTCCAAGGTAGTTGTCACACGACATGCAGCAAACTACGTTCGTTTTTACACACCACATGCAACAAACTCACACATGGAAACTCAATGGGTGAGAAGAAAAATCGGTGGGAGTAATCAGAGGGATGTCAATTTGTAACACCCTCGGAATCGGCCCTATGCAAGTTTCAGCGATTCCCGCCAAATCCGCATAGAAACAATTCAAAGGTGCCCACCAGGCACTTTCGTGCGGGTGGAAAACGAAGTAATATCATTACACAATAGTCCACGATGGAACCCACAGAACAGATATATACAACAACGACTCCATGAGTCAAGAATACGGATACACAATACAAAGATCCAAATCAACTTGAAAATGATACAGCGTCCGACTACGGGCAAGATGCAAATGGGGATAAGAGCCCTGAAGAATAACCAATGGCGTCCATAACCATGCCCAGGCCAAGCCGGAAGGGTAACCCTGCTAATGACGTCGATCTCAAAACCTGCTTAAACAAAAGGGGTGCCGACAAAGGCAAAGGAAAAGAGAGCGGTCAGTACTGAGGCCAGTACACGGCGAGACTAGAATTCGGCGGTCCTCGCCTACATAGGTATGGTGGACTGAAGCGGCAGCGCAACATGCACTAAACAACCTATAGAGACTCAATACAACTGGCGGCTATCAGATAGGGATAAGAAGGACCTATTCGGATCCAACCTGAAACTAACACCAAGCTTACCCATCCTGGTATTTCCCCCTCGATACCAAACGAGGAAGTCAACCGAGGAACTCACACAATTGGCAGTTTTATTCATTTCGTTACAGTTGCGGCAATTACTAGTCAGATATAGATAGCATGAGTCATCCTGATATAATAAGCAGTGGGCAGTTTTAATTAACCATTTCGTTGTAGTTGTAGTACTTACTAGTCAGATACATATAGTATGAGACATCCCAAAACCCAACAGTTGTTGGCACTTTTATTTAGCCATTCCGTTGTAGTTGCAATACTTACTAGTCAGATACAATGGTAACAGGTGACAACCCAAACCAGCAATTGTTGGCACTTTTATTTAGCCATTCCATTATAGTAAAGCTGATTACTAGTCATTATAAAGTCAAATTTATAGCACTACTTTAGTTATAGTTGTCTATGATCGAGATACTGTGCTCCAAGTCGTCCATAACCGCGGACACGGCTTTTAGAAAGTTTTACCCTGCAGGGGGCACAAATAGCAACACACGCACGATCAACCTCGGAAAAACCAAATAAAAACCAACGAGGCATCACGACAAAGAAATCGCAAGATTCATATAATATTTCAGGGGGCCACCCCACCAAGCTACCCGCTACGAAGTTGGCCGGCTCCGAGACGGACCCAGAGGTTTGTGACGACGGCTGTAAACGACTGGGAACCCGAAAGTGTGACTGGGCTTGTCGATACCGCGAAAACGTGGCACGGGGTTCCAAAACAGTACAGGCGCTCCACGCGCAATCATAAATAAAGCAGTAAAGCATGGCATAAGTATAGGATAGTAATAAAGCCCCAAACTACTTGTGGCCCCAAGAAATAAGATATGACTCCAGCTCATGCTAAGGGGATTCATGGGCCCACATGCGGATAGTGCGAATATTCAAAGAACAGGTATCAAGTACTCGGGATCCTACGGGACACAAGTGGACGGTTAAAAACCAAATAACATCTATTGCCCACCTGTGCCTCTGCATTATTTACCTACTTTAATTTTAGTTATTAAACTGTAATTAAAGTTATAATCATCTCCAACATAAAGCATATGGCAGTCTTCCAACAACTGTGGTGCTTGACGATACGCAACAACACTTGAGCAAGCAACTACGACACGCAAGTCCAACTATCTATCAATCAACATGTAATAGGATGTGTACAAGGCAATATAAAGCTGCAAAGGATATCGCAGGTACGAAAACTAGAGCATCGTAACACAGATAGCAATAGATCAACAGGAGGAAATAAAGTCTAGAAATGTAAAATAGGTAGAAAGGGGGAGAATGCTCGCCTGAAAACATTGCCGAAGGTTCATCCGAAGATCGGGTCGACACTTGCATCAACTCATCGGCCTAGCCCGTGAAGAAGCAAAGCACTAGAAGAAACAACGGATGCACTATTTAATACTACGGCAAAAGATTGGCATGATGCATGTATGATGTATGACATGGCAATGGTGCAATGCAATTAGACCGTATTAAGCAGAACCGGGGTCCCGACATTAATTAGGTGGGTTATGTTATCTAGATATCTCGCAATTTTAATGTTGTCTTGACATGGCAAAACATAGCATCGGTTTTCTACACAAATTTAAATAGAGCCCATATAAGACTAGATTCGCCCGCATATGGTCTCCATATTTAATTATGAGGTGAATCGGCATAAGGCCCCCAAACCACATCAATATGCATGTGAGTATGATAATTAAATATGCAACAGTTTGTATAGTTGGCAATTTATAAAATCGGGGCTCGGAAAAGGTCACACATCTCGGATCGAAGATCTTGGGGTTCGGAGGTTCGGGGTCTCGGCGGGGTTGGGGTCTGGTCTTTGGAGAGGAAGGAGAATGCGCTGGGTTCGATCTTTGGGTCCCACGTAGTAGGTCTTGTCAGTGGACAATCTTTTTTGGTCGGGGTCGTTCGAGGAAGTTCTTGTCGTTGCAACACTTGATGTCGGTGGTCTTCGGAAATATTTGTACTCGATTGTACAGACGATGGCACACTGTCGCGCTGGAACGAGATATGCACAATCACAGACAGGAACAAATATGGAACAACACGGCTCTGTCAACAGAAAAAAAAACAACAAGAAGTCTTGTTGTTGCATGGGACGTGTGCTGCCAAGGAGTAAGCAGCAGCGCGCGCTGCCGTACGAGACCAAGGACAACCACCAGGAGGCGGCCAGACGCAGGCGATGCGTCCTTGAAGAGGGGGTCGGCGGATGGCTCAAACGCGGTCTCGCACGCATGTCGCTGGCGCTCGTGCTCGGAAGGCCAGTCGAGGTGGAGGCTCAGCGGCGGGCGGACGCTGGCTGGCGGCGGCGCCACGCACGAGCCAGGGAGGAGAGGCGACAGGAGGTGGGGGACGGGGCAGCACCAAGCGGAATCACGAGCGGCATGGGTGCCTCGACGCGGAGAGGGGAGCTGGCGGGCGGCCACAGCAGGGCGTCACCTGCGAGGAGGCACAGATGGACGGTGACGGTGGCCTCTAGTGGGCGGCGGTGTGCAGGGGACCGGCGATGGGAGGTGCGGTGGTGATGTGCTGAAGGTGGGGACGAGGTGAAGAGGATGCTGCCTGCCGGGAGGAACAACGACGCAGAGGCAGAGACCGGCCGGAGGAGGAAGCCCAGAGGCACGACAAGGCAAGGAGAGGGAGGTGGCGGCGCTGCAAGGAAGGGCTCGGGCGATAGGGGTGTGCGAGCTCGGGGAGGAAGATGGGATCGTGATGAGCGGGTGGACCGGGTGGTGGGGCCACGCGCGTGGGTGCAAGCGAGTTGTCGCGAGGCAGGATCGGCAGGGTGGGGTGGGGTTCGATCGGAAGTGGCGGCGGTTGCTGGGGAGGGAAATAGGGTAGGTGGGATTCTAGGGTTTGGCTAGGGTTAGGATTAGGGTTTGGTTGGAGGGTGCCGGCTAGGCTTTTGGGCCTGGCTGGCTGCCTCCCAAAAATAATATAAACTTTTTATTTAATATTTAGAAGATGTTTGTAATTAGTTTTTAGAATAATAAAATATCTAGATAGATCTGGGGTTTGTATTTTGAAATAAAGAAGGGGAGTATTATAAAAAAACAAAATAGGATTTTGTTTTATACTTTTATGACAAGGCATGCATGATGATGTCATGATGATGCACAAAACAAAAACACGGCGATTTTCTAGTAGTGGATTTACCCGGGGTGCTACAATTCGACACCACTAACAATGGATCTCGCCCTCGAGATCCGCCTCATAGTACGGGGAAGAAAACCGATAGTCTGAATCTTCTCGCTTTGTGTAGATATTCGCGACACCACTAACAAAGACTCCTGCTCCATCTTGAAAACGGCGATACCACCAACAAGGGGTTATGGCTCACGTTCGTCGAGAGAACACTCCGGAGAAAACAAAGGACAAAGGTAGAGGCATCAAAAGATACGGCCACCTCTAACTTCTAGGAGAAGAGGAAAAGTTACATTGATCCACTAGTTCGATGTACAAGAGTGAACAGTAAGAGTCGGGTAGGGTGATCAGTCCATCCCGTACACAAACTATTAACTCCGTACATGAGTAGGAAAATCATGTAACACAACTTTCCAAATTAGACCGAAGATCTCGACAGGCGATGTTCGGAGAACGAAGGAATGATGCAAGTTCTTCCTCGGATCTGACGCAGATGATGTCATCGCATTGGAAACCACCGGGAGATACAAAAGAAATCATATGAAAGACACAATGATTAGGTCCCGCAATGGTTCCATTGGCATGAACAACACATGCTCAAGGTATACTCCAACTTCACCAATGCTCGTCCTTCTCATATGTTTTTCAACGATAAAGATATCCATCAAGGTACACATATAGATAAAGAGCACAAGAACAAAAAGATTGGATGAAGGGTACAACAGACGAGATGCAGATTTGATGTTTGTAGCACCATCGTTATAAAAGGAAGGAAGCGAAACCCTGAAGGTACGACGGAAACCCAACCACGAGAAATCCTAGACTCAAAGAAAATATAACAGGTATATTCAAAACTCGCAAAGGTAAGATAAGAATAACAGAGGGGTAAGGAGTAAAAGCAGACCTAATCAGATCTATCCAACCGGTTTTTCCAAAATAGTTTTGACACTCTACGACGACCGTTAGCTACGTTATCCTACAGGATGGACCAGTGGGGTATCGTAACTGCTGAGCTCTGATACCACTCTGTAACACCCTCGGAATCGGCCCTATGCAAGTTTCAGCGATTCCCGCCAAACCCACATAGAAACGATTCAAAGGTGCCCACCAGGCACTTTCGTGCGGGTGGAAAACGAAGTAATATCATTACACAGTAGTCCACGATGGAACCCACAGAACAGCTATATACAACAACGACTCCATGAGTCAAGAATACGGATACACAATACAAAGATCCAAATCAACTTGAAAATAATACAGCGTCCGACTACGGACAAGATGCAAATGGGGCTAAGATCCCTGAAGAATAACCAATGGCGTCCATAACCCTGCCTAGGCCAAGCCGGAAGGGTAACCCTGCTAACGACGTCGATCTCAAAACCTACTTAAACAAAAGGGGTGCCGACAAAGGCAAAGGAAAAGAGAGCGGTCAGTACTGAGGCCAGTACACAGCGAGACTAGAATTCGGCGGTCCTCGCCTACATAGGTATGGTGGACTGAAGCGGCAGCGCAGCATGCACTAAACAACCTATAGAGACTCAATACAACTGGCGGCTATCAGATAGGGATAAGAAGGACCTATTCGGATCCAACCTGAAACTAACACCAAGCTTACCCATCCTGGTATTTCCCCCTCGAGACCAAACGAGGAAGTCAACCGAGGAACTCACACAGTTGGCAGTTTTATTCATTTCGTTACAGTTGCGGCAATTACTAGTCAGATATAGATAGCATGAGTCATCCTGATATAATAAGTAGTGGGCAGTTTTAATTAACCATTCCGTTGTAGTTGTAGTACTTACTAGTCAGATACATATAGTATGAGACATCCCAAAACCCAACAGTTGTTGGCACTTTTATTTAGCCATTCCGTTGTAGTTGCAATACTTACTAGTCAGATACAATGGTAACAGGTGACAACCCAAACCAGCAATTGTTGGCACTTTTATTTAGCCATTCCATTATAGTAAAGCTGATTACTAGTCATTATAAAGTCAAATTTATAGCACTACTTTAGTTATAGTTGTCTATGATCGAGATACTGTGCTCCAAGTCATCCATAACCGGGGACACGGCTTTCAGAAAGTTTTACCCTGCAGGGGGCACAAATAGCAACACACGCACGATCGACCTCAGAAAAACCAAATAAAAACCAACGAGGCATCACGACAAAGAAATCGCAAGATTCATATAATATTTTAGGGCGCCACCCCACCAAGATACCCGCTACGAAGTTGGCCGGCTCCGAGACGGACCCAGAGGTTTGTGACGACGGCTGTAAACGACTGGGAACCCAAAAGTGTGACTGGGCTTGTCGATACTGCGAAAACGTGGCACGGGGTTCCAAAACAGTACAGACGCTCCACACGCAATCATAAATAAAACAGTAAAGCATGGCATAAGTATAGGATAGTAATAAAGCCCCAAACTGCTTGTGGCCCCAAGAGATAAGATATGACTCCAGCTCATGCTAAGGGGATTCATGGGCCCACATGTGGATAGTGCGAATATTCAAAGAACAGGTATCAAGTACTCGGAGTCCTACGGGACACAAGTGGACGGTTAAAAACCAAATAATATCTATTGCCCACCTGTGCCTCTGCATTATTTACCTACTTCAATTTTAGTTATTAAACTCTAATTAAAACTATAATCATCTCCAACATAAAGCATATGGCAGTCTTCCAACAACTGTGGTGCTTGACGATACGCAACAACACTTGAGCAAGCAACTACGACACGCAAGTCCAACTATCTATCAATCAACAGGTAATAGGATGTGTCCAAGGCAATATAAAGCTGCAAAGGATATCGCGGGTACGAAAACTAGAGCATCGTAACACAGATAGCAATAGATCAACAGGAGGAAATAAAGTCTAGAAATGTAAAATAGGTAGAAAGGGGGAGAATGCTCGCCTGAAAACATTGCCGAAGGTTCATCCGAAGATCGGGTCGACACTCTCATCAACTCATCGGCCTAACCCGTGAAGAAGCAAAGCACTAGAAGAAACACCGGATGCACTATTTAATACTACGGCAAAAGATCAGCATGATGCATGTATGATGTATGACATGGCAATGGTACAATGCAATTAGGCCGTATTAAGCGAAACCGGGGTCCCGACATTAATTAGGTGGGTTATGTTATCTAGATATCTCACAATTTTAATGTTGTCTTGACATGGCAAAACATAGCATCGGTTTTCTACACAAATTTAAATAGAGCCCATATAAGACTAGATTCGCCCGCATATGGTCTCCATATTTAATTATGAGGTGGATCGGCATAAGGCCCCCAAACCACATCAATATGCATGTGAGTATGACAATTAAATATGCAACAGTTTGTATAGTTGGCAATTTATAAAATAGGGGCTCGGAAAAGGTCACACATCTCGGATCGAAGATCTTGGGGTTCGGAGGTTCGGGGTCTCGGCGGGGTTGGGGTCTGGTCTTCGGAGAGGAAGGAGAATGCGCCGGGTTAGATCTTCGGGTCCCACGTAGTAGGTCTTGTCAGTGGACAATCTTGTTTGGTCAGGGTCGTTCGAGGAAGTTCTTGTCGTTGCAACACTTGATGTCGGTGGTCTTCGGAAATATTTGTACTCGATTGTACAGACGATGGCACACTGTCGCGCTGGAACGAGATATGCACAATCACAGACAGGAACAAATATGGAACAACACGGCTCTATCAACAGAAAAAAAACAAGAAGTCTTGCCGTTGCATGGGACGTGTGCTGCCAAGGAGTAAGCAGCAGCGCGTGCTACCGTACGAGACCAAGGACAACCACCAGGAGGCGGCCAGACGCAGGCGATGCGTCCTTGAAGAGGGGGTCGGCGGATGGCTCGAACGCGGTCTCGCACGCATGTCGCTGGCGCTCGTGCTCGGAAGGCCAGTCGAGGTGGAGGCTCAGCGGCGGGCGGACGCTGGCTGGCGGCGGCGCCACGCACGAGCCAGGGAGGAGAGGCGACAGGAGGTGGGGGACGGGGCAGCACCGAGCGGAATCACGAGCAGCATGGGTGCCTCGACGCGGAGAGGGGAGCTGGCGGGCGACCACAGCAGGGCGTCACTTGCGAGGAGGCACAGATGGACGGTGACGGTGGCCTCTAGTGGGCGGCGGTGTGCAGGGGACCAACGATGGGAGGTGCGGTGGTGATGTGCTGAAGGTGGGGACGAGGTGAAGAGGATGCCGCCTGCCGGGAGGAACAACGACGCAGAGGCAGAGACCGACCGGAGGAGGAAGCCCAGAGGCACGGCAAGGCAAGGAGAGGGAGGTGGCAGCGCTGCAAGGAAGGGCTCGGGCGATAGGGGTGTGCGGGCTCGGGGAGGAAGATGGGATCGTGATGAGCGGGTGGACCGGGTGGTGGGGCCACGCGCGTGGGTGCAAGCGAGTTGTCGCGAGGCAGGATCGGCAGGGTGGGGTGGGGTTCGATCGGAAGTGGCGGCGGTTGCTGGGGAGGGAAATAGGGTAGGTGGGATTCTAGGGTTTGGCTAGGGTTAGGATTAGGGTTTGGTTGGAGGTTGCCGGCTAGGCTTTTGGGCCTGGCTGGCTGCCTCCCAAAAATAATATAAACTTTTTATTTAATATTTAAAAGATGTTTGTAATTAGTTTTTAGACAAATAAAATATCCAGATAGATCTGGGGTTTGTATTTTGAAATAAAGAAGGGGAGTATTATAAAAAAACAAAATAGGATTTTGTTTTATACTTTTATGACAAGGCATGCATGATGATGTCATGATGATGCACAAAACAAAAACACGGCGATTTTCTAGTAGTGGATTTACTCGGGGTGCTACACAATTGGAGGGAATAGAGGGAGTATGAAACTAAGTTTAAAAACAAAATACTAGCATTTATAATATCAATTTTATATAATATAAAAGTATGTGTTATAGTGAATCTAATTATATTTATTACATATTTTAGATTTTAATATTTTTTCTTATATACGTATCAAAGTTTATAAATATTGACTTTTTCTATGGCGCATGAACCGGATGGGAGTAAGTTTGCCTGAAGAAAGTTGTTAGACGTACACTTGTTTAATGTGATGGAGGGAGTAAATACGCTGCAGCGCTGCTGCGTCGGTTGGTTGCACGCAAAATAGTTAGACTGCGACGCGAGAGGCAGCTGCATGGCATGCATGCATGGTGCAGCCCGTCCCGCCCAGCGCCCTCGTATGCCACGCTCAATCCAACGGTCAATGAGTGTGCCACGTTGTACCTTATATTTGTTATATATTTTAGATTTTGATATTTTTTCTTATATACGTAGTCAAAGTTTATAAATATTGACTTTTTCTATGGCGCATGAACCGAAGGGGAGTAAGTTTGACTGAAGAAAGTTGTTAGACGTACACTTATTTAATGCAACGGAGGGAGTAAATACGCTGCAGCGCTGCTGCGTCGGTTGGCTGCATACAAAATAGCTAGACTGTGACGCGAGAGGCAGCTGCATGGCATGCATGCATGGTGCAGCCCGCCCGTCCAGCGCCCTCGCATGCCACGCTCGGTCCAACGGTCAATGGAGTGTGCCACGCTGTACCTTATCTATTCATGGAAAAATGATGCGAGCCAATCAGATTCCAGAATCATCCATCCCATGGATCGCCAAGAGCTAGCCGCGAAATCCTTCTAAGAGACGCCAAAACCAATCAGGTTGCAGAACAAGCCCTCCCACGGATCGCCCAGAGCCACCCGCGGAATCCTTCTAGAAGACGCGATCGGACGGCCACAATATTGCGCTAAGCTTAGATCTAGGTTCATCATTCGGCCTTAGGGTTAGCTGGGTTTAGGATACAGTCAACGGGGTTTTCACAAGTTTGACCAGACATTCAAATGTGCATAACTAATTCAAAAAAAATCAAAAAAAAATACAAAACATTCGCATGGTGTCATGTTATATGACATAGTTGTGAGTAAAAATATCAAACTTGGTATATTGATCATATTTCAAAAAACCCTTCACAAAATGACCTATCTCCTCTGAGGTTTTCTGGCTTTCGGGTCAAATGACCAATGATATGGCTAGAATCAAGACATAGTTTGTGATAATGTGCCCATATTGGGTATGCATGTGTATAATCGGATGAATAACAATGTTGTAGTACAAAGTTTTCCTTTTCGATGCACAGAAAATCCATTTTTTATTTTCCGAGTGCCGAAAGAGGGGGGGATTTGTGAAGCAACCACCAAATTGAAGTTTCAAAATGGTAACATCATATTTTTCAAAAATACTAGACCACCTAGCAGGTACAATGTCCCAACTTGAGTATCTCAAACCTTTTATTCCATCCCTGGTGAAAAATACAAATCCTGCCGAATCGGCTGGAAGTGGGTACGATATGAACTACAGGTACATGATTTCATGCTGATGATTTTTTGTAAAAATCATTTTTAGGTTCACAACATGCTATTTCATCAGAGATCCAATGCTAGTTTTGTGAGCCTCAGCCCCTAGCTAAGAATATTTATGAAAACCCTTCAAAAAGTTTGACCAGACATTCAAATGTGCATAACTAATTCAAAAAAATCAAAAAAATACAAAACCTTCGCATGGTGTCATGTTATGTGACATATTTGTGAGGAAAAATATCAAACTTTGTTTTAGAAATGGTCGAAAAAAACTTGCTTAGAAATGGGGTGGTTTACCCTAACTTTGGAGCCCATTTCTACCACATTTTGGGTGAGGATGAGTTGTACTTCACAAAAGGGATCATGGTGAGGATGAGTTGTACTATACATATGAGAAAAACATTGGAAGCTCATACAAACATAGAAAAGTACACATAGCTACATTGTTTGAAATTCAAATTTACCATCATATTTGAATTTCGGCCAAATTATCAACAAGTGCCAAATTATTACATTAACAAATGTTTACAACAACAAGTGCCAAATTATTACAACAACAAGTGCCAAATTATTACAATAACAAATGTTTACAACAATAACAGGTGCCAAATTCAAAGTCTATTTCTTTTGGCTCTTCTTACCCCTCATTTTCTTCTCCTTCACAAGTTTCACACCACACAACAGGTTTATGCTCTTCTTTTTCTTACCATAACCATCTGGCCTCCCCACAGCACGTACAAGAGTCTCCTTCACCTCCTGCACCTCCTCAACAACACAATCTGGCACCAGAGCCTCATCAACATGGTCACTTTGCACCAGAGCCTCATCAACATGGTAAGTTTGCACCACAGCCTCATTAACATGCTCATTTTGCACCAGAGCCTCAACAACATGCTCATTTTGCACCAGAGCCTCAACAACATGCTCATTTTGCACTAGAGGCTCAACAACATGCTCATTTTGCCCCTCATTTTGCACCAGAGCTTCCAAATCAGAAACGGCGTGCCCTAAAGCCTCAACAGTTTGCACATCATCCTCCAAAACAAGTTCAGATTGCACCTCCGCAGCACCAAACATGATCTGATTAGTTCTCTTCTTTCTTTGGCCATTGATACTTGCCCTTTTCACTGGCCAGCATTCTTCAACAACAAGAGGTGGGCCTTTTTCTCCACGCTTCCTCCTGAAAACAAGCAAGTTAGCTGGGGGAGAAAAATCATCAACAAGAAATACATAGATTTTGGATGAACATACTTTGGCTTTTCAGCAGTGTATGTGCACTTGGTAGAGCCAGCTCGGTGTCCAAGTTCTTCACAGAGTTTGCATCTATTATTGTTACCTTTTTGGGCCCTTTTTGGCTTGGCATCTTTCTTTTCATCTTTCTTTCCCTTCTTGCTGCTCCCACCTTTATCAAACCAAGCCTTGAATCTACTCTGCTTGGGCCTGCCAGCCTTTCTTTTCATCAAAGGAGGACACAAGGAGAACTGAATGTCCACTTTAGGCCACTAGGATTGATCTGTAAGTGCTGGAATTGGTGTTCCATATGCAGCCTTGAATTTTTCTACAGAATAATACTCATGCCAATATGGGTGCATATTTAGCTTGTGTTTGGAGGCCAAGAGAAGTATGGCATGCTCACAAGGCTTCCCAGTGTGTTGCCACTCAAGGCATGTGCATTCATGCAATTGAATGTTAACAACATGCCTCCTGCCAGTCTTTATATCTCTGACTTTAGCACCCCACAATGAGGATTTCTCAACATGCAAATGTGCAAGATTTCTGCTCCTATTGACCACCTGCTGCACAACATCAGGAAGGTTATCTCCTTGAAGAACATCACCAAGCCTTCTTATCAATTCCCACAACCTCAGATCATGATCCTGATCTGGTCAACCATGTCATGGATAGGAAAGTCTTTTAACTCCTTCACTTTGTTGTTGAAACTTTCTGCCAAATTATTGTTGATATGATCACATTTGATGGCAGTGTTAAAACCTGACCTGTACCATAAAAGAGAATGGTAGGTTTCCAACTGTAGTATAATTCAGCTTAATGGTGTACTGCTTTTCCAAGTCTATTTTCAGTCTCTTTGTAGTGTTGTTTGGTGTTGTGGCTAAAATAGGCTTGATCTTTTCTGCAACCCATAATTGTGATGTCATCTTTGTAACTGTTTGAGAGCTTGTAATGCAAGTATGAGGTTTTGGAATTTGATTCACTCTTATTGTCCTTCCATCAGGTTGGTGTCTAGAAGATATATACCACTTGCAAGGCTTGGCACCACCATCATAACCTATGCATTTTGCATAGAACTTCTTTTTATCAGTCCACATAGTCTTGGTAGCAAACTCACTATTGACTGCATATGTCCTGAAACATATCCTGAATTCATCCATGCTTGGAAACAATTTCCCAACTTCAATAACTGGGTCCTCTTTGTCATAAACTGTTACTAGCTCATCATCATGTGCATCATCTACATGAACTGCAGCATTTTCCAACAACTCTAGATCTATATCTGTCTCTTCATCTCTTAAATGGTTGTCACCATCATTTGGAGCTTCATCCTTCTTCTTCTCCTTGTCTCTGTCATCTATAGGAATGCCAAAAAGCTTTGCCATTTCAATGTCATCTATTGGTGCAATGACCAAATCAGTCCGGTCATGTATCTCAACTGAATTCCAATCAACAATTACAATCCTTTGTGCATTAGCATTTGCAGCCTCCCCTTGTGCATTAGCATCATCCTCCACTATTAACACTTCCAACTCAGTAAGTATAGGCATTACTTGCCTTTGTGTAGCCCAATCATCCTCGACCATCTGAGCAGCCAGCTTCGAGGCCACATATCCAACCCTCGAATCAGGTTCCAGATCAATGAGCTCTGCTAAAAACAGAACAATTTTGCTTTCCCAACCGTTTTGCTCATCGATTTCATCAACTATATGTTCCCCTGTCTCAACCCTAACATAGTCACATTTGCAATCATCAAATCGTAACAAAGAAACTTCTTGCTCTGGCCCCCAAACCACACTATCCCCAATTTTTTCCACCATTTTCCTCACCGCCTCCTCTCCCATGTTTATTAGCTCTTGGGGATTAACATGTTATAATTCCACCTCCCATTTAACAACCGTGTCTCTCTCAATGATCTGCGTGCTGCCATCAACTAAAACAGCCCTAGAGGGAAAGAAATTGATGCGAAATTCAAAGGTTTGGTGCGCAACATCGTCTCCCCTGTTTTTGGCGGGCACTGTGAGCTAGCGGAAGCGAACAAAGAGCTCAACCTTAGAGAAATTAAGTGCAGAGATGCGGGATATACCGATTAGAAGTCCCCTCTCCATGCTCCATCTCGTTCCTCCTAACCCCGTTCAGCACACCCCGGCCTCCACGATCTAGCATCAATGGGCACGCTCAGATCTCGAATTGAGAAGAATGTGAGAGGAATTAGCTTTCAAATGGCACTCACCACCTTTGCTGTTGAACGGAAAGCGTTGTCGCCTAAAAAAATTGCCCTGCCGCCGCCGGCACCGAGAACGATGGGTGAGGTCCGCCGCCACCGTCGGGGAAGCTACAGTCAGTGTGACGCGCGCTCTCGGTCGGAAGCGGTTGGTTTGACTGGCTGTCCCAACTGACCTGTTTGGCTTAACCCTAATCTTGGAACAAAGTTAAATGTGTCCTTAACGACCGTTTTATGGCCCGTGTGGCCCTGGGCTATTAGCTGCCTCACAAGCATCGCATGCGAGCTATTCTTTGCAACAATGTCGTGTTCCTTCCAATTCCGAGTAAAGACGTCGCATGGGAGCTATAAGCCCTTGCTTTCGGTGATTCCCCCCGCTTCTTCCCTCTAGATATAAGGCCAAACACAGTGAAATCAACACACACAACACACACTATGTCTGGCCGCCATCTTCCCACTACTCGCGCGCACAACCCAGGCAGAGGAGAGCCTGAGACGCCTTTCCACACCACCGGTGATGCCCACTTTACAAGCACTGAGGAGGAGGATGACGACAACGGTGGTGGCAACATCTCTAAATTTGACGAGCCGGCATGGGTGCTAGTCAACTAGCGGGTGATCCTAGCTCCATTCATCGGTGCTCGGACGGGCTCAACAACACGGGAGCACTCGGAGGCCGGAGGATGGTTTGTCCCGGAGGTTAGCACATTATCAAGTGTCAGTCAACCGGACCACCGACCAACATTTTGGGTGGGACATCCTCAACAATGCCATGTCGTTGTATCACCTCCGGTGACAATCGAGGCTCACTCAGATTGACTCGACACGGTGCACACCAACCACGACGATGTGGCCGCACATGCCCACCTCGACCAAGCTTTGGAGGAGCTCGACACGCATAGAGCGATCTGTTGCTCTCTCGAAGAGGAACGGGTCCTCGTTTCTCTGTCGTGCCCGAATGATGAGGCAACCTCCCGCTCAGGTGACCGCTGAGGGTTGGAGCCAGCGTCATCGCTGCGCTCGTTTAGTTTGGTCAATTTCATTCAAACTCTTGTAAAATGCCTAAATCTGAAAGGAAATTTTTATTGAAAAGGATTTCTACATAGAGGATTATATACTTATAATTAGTACATAAGAAGTTATTTAAAAACCCTAGCGTCGTCTAGTCCTCATCACTATCCTTGTCGTCGATGTGGTAGTGGTGGCGGCACATGGTTTGATCGAAGACCTTGACGGTGAGCATACCGTAGCCGTCGAATTTGAAGACAAGTGCCCGACATCTAGGGCGTGCGCACGAGCGAACTCTAGGTATCCATGGTGGAGGTAAATCTGGCCTAGGCTGTCAAACATCGCCTCTACGACCAAGTCCTTGGGTAAGGACGGTGGTGACGAAATGTGCCTGTCGCGCCCCTGTCTCCTCATCGGCCTTGGCCACGCCTAAATCCTCTTAAATACTCTCTCAGTTTAGAAATATAAAATGTTTTATCTTTGTAAATCGAATATATCTACATATCTTTTAGTATATAGGTTCATTAAGATTCAGAGTGAGCATACACACTAAAAAGTGTTTAGATACATTTATTTTATAAATCTAAAATATTTTTTATAAATCTAAAATATTTTTTAAACGGAGAAAGTATAACTAAAAATGTATTCGCGGCTGAAAAAACGTTGTACCAACGTTAGAGGATTCCACGTTAAAACACGGGTAGCTACATTCAGATGACTATTTGATCGGACCCTGACGCCCCGGCGGGCGTTATCTGTCATATATCGTTCCGTATGTGCATCATTTTTTTATAATTGTTTTATATATACATCAAGGATAATAGGATCGGTCAGCTGGCTATAAGAGATAAATTATTATAGCTTTTATAAGAGAGAAAAGAGGAGAGAGATTATAAAGTATTACAATTTTATAATTAACTACTGTACGTGTTAGCTATAGAATTGACTATAGATGATATGACATGACTACACTATTGACTACACCATTTTTGTTCTCTAGAAAAATCAGCACATGTGATCCATGTGAGTATCTTTTTTTACATGTGAATATCTGACCACCATGTTTGATATTCTTTATTCTACTATCTATGTTTTGTTAATTAATCCAGGTGGCCTTGCAATCGATATACGGTAATGTGTCCCATGAAGCGTCATAAGCACGAGACAATATGGCCTCATGCTCGATCTTGATATGTAAGTCAAAATAATGCTACCAGTCAATGCCGCAAGGTATGCGCATGCGTGATACTAGTTTACAACATCCGCTAGCTGGATCACGAGGGAGGTGATTGTATAAGTCTCCTGCTGGATTGATTCAAACGTGCAACATCGTGGGTGTTTCTCCACGATTTTCTCATCGCTGGTTCGATTCGATTCACGGATCCCATGCATCTCCCGTGCACTAGCTGGCCGCGACTATAAACAGCGCCACACGACAGTGGCAGTACACGCATCGCAGAAGCAATAATCGTGTCATCGACCATCTTCTTCTTCTTGCCCCATCCTCCCGACTGAAGAATGGCCCCCGCTCTGAAGATCGCCGTCCTCGCCACGGTCTGCGCCGTTCTGGTCCTCGGCGCGGGGCGTCCGGCGTCGGCCGGCAGCTGCGTCGACTGCTACCATGGATACAGAAACACGTGCGACGCCAAGGCCGAGGCCGACTGCGGCAGCGGCCTGCAGCTTGGGAGCCAATCGGATGCGGAGTGTGTCGGCTGCAAGCTCCGGAGTTACCACTCCTGCAAGGAACCCTGCGACAAGCGCTGCGGCGACACCTGCGACAAGGTGCTGCTCGGCTCACTATGATCAGCGTGCAGCTAGCAGCTGCCATGGCGCCTGTGGACCTATGCGACCGTGTTGTGTTTGTAATTGGCTATCGGTCGAGGTATTTCTGTGTACTACTGCGAGGTCAACAGAAGTACATAACACCCGATCTTTTTTACAATATCGTTCGTCAGATGGAACTGTAATGTTTTTTCTTAGACCAAGACACTCTAATGTTTGTACTTCTCTGGATGGTTTTTTGGGTTGTTATTAATCCCTTTTTCAGTTTCTGGATACTTACAGCACGGATTTGCTAGTTCTCATGCGTCTGAGAACACCTCTTTCGTCATTGGATTTACCTCGCGATTCGTGCAACGTGAGACTTACCCATGAGTTGCAACTAGGTTGTAACTAAGATTTAATGAGTTGCAACCTAGTTGTAACTGAGAATTAGTATAAATTGTATAAGTTGCAACTAGGTTGCAACTGAGAATCAGCACGAATAATAGGATGATGTCAGCGACTTAGACATAAGAAGTTCTCAGACGCCTGAGATCTAGGCAGTCCCCAGTTAATAGTAGTACTATGTATCTGAGTCCGATCCCTAACAAATTGTCAGACCTCTCGGACGCCGTCCATATCTCGTCTTCATCAAACTGCTTGATTTTGCTTTTTTTCCTCCTTTACCTTCCAAAATGGCTCCCCAAATCACTCTCCAAAATGCCTCCTCAATCGACTCACGCCGCCCCCACGACCTTCCCATCGTCGTCCCGCCGCTCTACACGCCGGCCCAGCATCCCTTTTCTCCACGCCTCTCCTTATTACCGTGCCGCATCCTCCAATCCAGGTCGATTCATACACCTCCACCCGCCGCTAGGAATCGGACTCGAACGTCGGCATGCTCGCATGAGGCTCCATCGTCATCGCCGATGACTCGGGCATCTCTGGCCGGCAAGAATCCAGTCCAAGCGAACATGCGGCGCGTCGTAGGCTGCTTCCAACGCTCATGGTCACCGTATAGATCTCTTCAACAAGTACATGATTTAGGAAAGGTAATAGTTCCTGACGCAGGTCCCAATGTCGGCCTATTTCTGATTTGGTGGAACATTATATCCATGCATTCTTCTACCAATTGGATATGTGTTATCGAACATACCAGCTGATTGATATAACTGACATGTGCTCATGTACTGCAACTAGGTTCTTAGATCCACGTGCGGTAACATTGTAATGATCATGATGCGGTCAGTCTAAGGGTATGCACTTTTTGCTTCCATGTACCGTATGTTATGCTACATGAGAGTAATCTTCATGCTTCGTGTTGACCATGCTTCCAAGAATCATGCAGTGCTATTATGACATTGGGTACATATGTACATATAAATTGGTGCCAACTATTGTTATATTTCACTCTCAAATTTGTTTTGCTTCTAACATTGAATTTATTATGTTGTGTATCTAAAAAATTGATGTTTCTTTGTGTCCATTCTTCCCAATTACTATTTATATGTATCAAGAATCACCGAACCGAAGAAATACATTCCTTCCCCTCCCTACGAGGGGGTTCCTACTCTCCCAAAATTAGATGCTTCTTTGTGTCCATGCTTCCCAATTACTATTTATGTGTCAAGAATCATCAAACATTTGATGCTTCCGATCTTTTTTGCAGAACTAATCCTCCAAAATCATGAAGGTTTCAGATCATTGGTGACCACCTTCCTCCTATTGTTCTTTATCGACGCCATTCTCACGGCTCGCAGCTGTGGCTCTGTTTTCTTGTTCCTACTTGATACTACTCTACATGGTTGTGTACAAGTTTATGCAGGTATCGCCTGATCTAGCGTTCTGCCATGGTCTCACCATAGTGAACAGTGACCTCACTATCATCAGCAAGGTAGACCACGTTCTTCAGTGGCTCGCCTGCATGGCTAGACCACATGCTTCTTTGGCTCGTTGGCATAGCACGGTAGACCACATGCTTCTATGTCTCGTCGGCATAGCACGGTAGACCACATGCTTCTATGGCTTGTCGGTGTGGTGCGACATCCCAATCTCCACCACCATGGAACACATTGGACCCAAATGGCACAAAACCTTACATCTGCCATCATCCATTAATGTTGTATATGGAAGCAAATTCTCATACCATTGAGAGAAAGTGATATTATTTGGAAGGCAATTGTGTATTCTATTTTGGAAGCATTGTTGATAGAAACTATTTTTTCTTCCAACGGGAGCAATTTAATTCTACGTTGAAAGCACTTTGTTTCTACATTCAAATCTAAAACAGAACAATCTCCAAATAACGCGGAAGCCATCTCAATGACCCACATAAGTAAAATGTTTTCAATTTTGTCTCATTGGAAGCAATATAATGTTACATGGAAGCAATTCTTTGATATTTTGAAGCACATTTTTTCTGTCTTGGAAAAAAAGTTTATCAACTATCTCGATGTCTCGGAAACAATCTTAATTTTTCACAGAAGCAAAATATTATGTGTATACAATATGAAGTAAAATTAAGTTGCAACAAAAATAAACAAAACTACAAATCGAAACAAAATTTCTTTACGTGTAATAAAATTGCATGGCGCTAGCAGTTTCTCTAACGTGAATCAAGGGAGTAACTAATACAAAATTAGTATTAAATTGCCATTAAAACAATCACTGGATGTAAAATATTTGAGCGCTTTTTTTTGCCAGATTGCACGCTTGAGATGAAAACAATCGTGTGGCAGGAAAGTAGTCCAATGGGAAACTAGGGATCCGATCCCTAGCTGTGTACCTTCTCTTTATTAATATAGGATAGGAGGCGTGTCGCTGGTCTCTGCCTCTGCAACGATTGGTCCAGAACACAACTGTTTATTTTACTATTAGTAGTATTTCCTCCGTCACAGTTTGGAGGGTGTTTTACAAAAACCATTCATTTCTAAAACTCCTCTCCTCCTAGACGAGTTAGACTTAATCACAAAATTAATGCCCTCTTTTTTCTCCCCATTTTCTACTCCATGCAGCCAAGAAATTAATTTTTGCATGCAGCTCCACCAATACATGCGTCTAAACTCCTCGTTTTCATTGAGTAATTACGTTTAATAGGACGCCGAATAATTAATGGTCCTATGTTCTCCCAACTAATTTGCATATTTTTTGCACAAATCTAGCCCCAATCAGCGTCCACCTAGATCCCAACAATCTCTCTAAAACGCCCTCCAAACCGTGACGGAAGGAGTACTAATTTTGAAGCCAGCTATAAAACAAAACATGATCATAAAAAAGAATGCATGTACACAGACAAGATTATACGTGTCACTTATGCAGCACCAATTCTGTTGTCAAACCGCCAGCCAAGTCGATCGCTTGAACAAAACTCATCCAACCACCTCTATGGGGCTGTGTCTTAATTCTGTGAGTTAAACCGAGGGTTCGATTTGATAAGTCAACTCATGCTACAAAGTAGTTTAGTTCATCGGCTAGCTGGATACTTTTTTTAATGAAAATTTTACCAATCTATTAATAATCATCGATAACAGTATAAAGAGCTACAAAAATAATAAAAATTACAGATAGGTCCACATGGACGACCAGGGAGCAGAGAGAAGTTTTCGAGCCAGGGCTCCCTATAAAGCTTGTTTGCGGGGGTGTTACCATGAAGTTTGGGTTAAGAAAATTATTTTGAAAAAGTTGTAGTTCCTAAAATCAAGATATACTTCCTCTATTTCAAAATATAAGATGTTTTAGCTTTTATGAAACGAGTGTATCTAAACCCTTTTTAGTGTATAGGTTTACTCCAAACCTACAGACTAGAATGCGCTTAGATACATTAGTTTTACAAAAGCTAAAATATCTTATATTTTAAAATGGAGGGAGTATATTCTAGCTCAATGGGAAGCCATCGGATGTGTTCTGTTGAAGGAATAGATAAGAAAGGGATAAGACCATTCAGGTTTTGTGTATGGGATGAGTAGTTGTTTGGTTGGCATGAGGGTGATCCTATTTTCTACATTATTTTTCTCTTGCGGAAAGTATTTTCTGTATAGTTCGAGTATAGCTTAGAATGGTTAATACAATGAACGAGTACTTGATTCACATTTCTGTGTCAAATGGGTATGGCATTGTAAAACAGTATTATCCTAAATAAGTATTTGGACACTAGCTAAAATTTATTCTATCAAATTTTTTACCGTGATTAAAACAAATCCAGGTTTGGATTTTTTTTTGGCATGCATATGCCTTGTTCTCGCTGTATTTTCTTTTCAACATTGGCCAACTCATGAGTAAGGCAGAATCTTGACCTGAATTTTCAGTGGTCAAATAGTAGATGCGGCAAGCTACTATTCAAACCAAATAAATTGAGGCCCTGCCCGATTCCCACTAATTTTTTTAAGTAATACATTTTTTGTTAATTTACAAAACTAATACACGTTTTGAGAATTCATGAAAATAGCATTGCCTTGGTGTCACCGAAACCGACTGGATGCAATCGGTGTCGCCGAAACCGATAGGGACTGATTGGTTTCGCTGAAACCGATAGGAACTAATTGGTTTCGTCAAAGCCGGCAAGTCCTTACGAATCTTGTCCACAATTGGTGTCACCGAAACCGATAGGAATAATCGGTTTTTCGTGAAGCTGACGCAGTGCTATTTTCGTAAATTCTCAAAACCGTGTATTATTTTTGCAAATTAAGACCCCGACCCTGTCAAATAGTCAAATGGATGATTTCATATATTTTTTTCTTATCTGACACACAACATACTAAACGAGATATCGTGATTTCTTTAGAATTTGAACATTCTTGTAAGTTACAAACAGAGATATTGGAGTTGTGATTTTAATTATTTTGTATTCAATTATTATCTGTACAATAGAATCATCCAATTCCTAGGTCCAATTCTTGAAGTATTTGGCTGTTTACCCTCCAACTCATCAAATTTCACAGGGAATGTAATCGAGTACCTCCTACTAGAAAAAGGATGTCCGTGAATGACCGTGATAGTAGAGGTACCCAGTTTTATTTTGCCAATTCAGAGTTGCGTAAGTAAAATTCGTTGGACAAGCTCAAGACCTTCTACGTTTATAACTGCTTGCAGTTCAGCTAAGTGATTTATAACATCGACCGGAAAGATATGAATGCATATATGCATTAGGATAACATTTTCCAGAAAATTTATGCAGCTGAATAGCAACAATTTTTCATGAAAATCTAGCATGCGGTGCTTAATTTGTATGTTCTGAATTTTGTAAGTTATATTTTTTGAACGGCACAACAGGGGGCGATCTGGCCACCTGCATTTATATTTTATGAGTCGACATAATAAACGTCTAAAAGTACTGGTCAACACACTCAAAACCAACGCATGGTGGGAAGCGAACTCGCCACAATCGCAGGTGCTCAACAACCAACTCGAGGACCGACATCGAGAGACAGACGGACCAGCAGGGAACAAAACATAAAGCTGCAAGTGCCTGCCAGATGACGAAACCTGAAGCAACAGAGATTTATATTACACACACAAATAATCATCATGTAAATTCAAGTCAGAGGAATAGATTATTAATACAGCAGTCAGCCTATAGCTGACAAATCACACACCAAACACACAGGGAGAGTATAGTAGCAGCATGAACATGCAGGTTTCTCATGCATGCTACCCAAGCTGAATGCCCCCTCTTATTTATTTCTCTCTTTCTCAAAGCCTGCACCACGCATCATCTATTCAACTGGACAATCCATGCTTAGTTTGAACCAACAAAACCAATCCAATCCATATCAAATCAAACAGGAAGCCATGTCGACGCACACACAGACCAATCAAGAAGCATGATGTAGGAAAAGCAACACACACAATCATAAACTGCAAACAAGGCAACAACAGCTATGCAGGTAACACCACAGGCTGGATCGATGCTTGGGGTAGCAGTCGACTCATGGAAGGGACTGGTTACCTACAGTGCAGCATAACGAAATTGTCAATGAGATGATTGATTCACAATACATGCATATCGTACTAGAACAACAATTGTGGTACATATAGGACGGTAAAGTTGAGTTAAAGAGAGTACGCCGAGTTATTAACTAGAGAAGAGACGAAGTTACATATATATCTCACCTGAGAACGGTGCATCTTGGCAGGTGGGACTTCTTGTAGTATCGGGAGTGGGTCGGCTCGTAGAGAGAAGGGTGGTGGTTTTCCTCCACACCATCCCACTCTAGGTTGTCCCACCAGTCCTTCTCGCAATCCACCTTGGGCCGGTTTGTGGTGTGTCCGCTGACAGTTGGCAAGCGCCTGAGGCTCCAGCAGCCTCTAATCTTGACGGTCTCTAGGTTGGGTGTGGACATCCTGTTCCCACATATGCGCTGCAGCACGGGGAGCTCGTACAGGTGAATCTGTCTTAGCTTGGGAAATTTTATAATTTCCTGCTTCTCTGGGCGCTTAGGGTCCAACGGGAAGACCTCCCTTAGATCACCACAACACACGATCTCGAGTGTCTCCAGTCTAGGCAAGGTGGCTATATGGACAGACAATGGGAGCACATGGATGAGCCTGGGGCAATAGTCCAGGTGCAAGAACGCAAGGGATCTAAAGGATTCTCCATCAATTTGAGAAATTCCCCTCCAGTTCCAGATGTAGCATGCCATCGAGAGCTGGGATGCCCAAAATGTGGCCAGCTCGCAAAAGATTTTGCAACCACTTTCTTGAGTTGTAGCAAAGACAGAGCATAGCTCGGGGCACCTCTCGACTCGGCACCACTCAAGACTCTCCCAAAATGAATTTTGTGGCCATGGGATGTGAGTGATGAATTGGCTATCATGCACGTGAAGCATGCAAGTTGTATCAGATATGTAACTAGGTGGTAAAGCAGTGCTTGTACTAGTTCCTTCAAAGATGCTCTGTTGTTGTTGCATCTCTTCTTCATCTTGTATGTGAATGTACCAGCTGGCAAACACCCATGGAGTAGGACCAGGTGGGCAAGACCATATCCAACTAGTTGTATCTTTATTACCAGCACCATCTTCCAGGTGGCCTTGAAAGATAACATCTGTTGCATATAAGTAATGACCGGGTTGTTGTAAACTCATGATTCCTTGAGAAACTTTGCTACCACCAGCAGATACTCTACTAGCACGAGATGAATCAATTACCACATATATGTTGAAGAACCCTTTTTTTTCAAAAAAGGGCTCAAGAGACCTAAGGAGCCTTGCATCTCGTACAGAGATGTGCTGTCTAAATTCAAAGGATGCATCTCGACTCATGTCTTCTTCTCTAGCAGCAAAAGAAAGAATGGATGATGATCTCGTAGCGGAATTAGCCTCCTTGCCCTTTTCTTCCCAATTAGATTGGATTGATGATGCAGATCGGATGGTGCTGATGTGCAGCACCTTCAACCTTAAAAAAAAGTTATAAAAAGATTCCATTGGCCATAATATTGCGCAGAGATTCTCGCAGCCAAGCAGGATGAGACGCTTGAGATTTAGAACATGTCTGAGGTCAAGGGTTTTCACTGCCGTGCCCGTGAGGTCCAACTCCTTGAGGCTCCACAAATCTCCTCTGAGTAGTATACTCTTCAACTGTGAACAACCTCCGAAGCAGATGCTAGATATCTCGGCAGAAGTTTTAGCTTTTTTGAAGCTAAAAGACTCAAGTGATGAAGGAAGGATATCATTGATGAAGCTAGAACTCTGGATGCTGTTTGCACTGGACATATTGGGGAATGGTGCTTGATTATTTGTGTCTTTGTCCTTCGTAGGTACCAAAATATCTGTTGCTCGGAGAATGACAAGGCTAGGTCTACCGCCACACAAATTCCTTATGCTCCCAAGCTTGACTCCCTCCACATTCAACTCCCTGAGGTCAGCCATTAGACTCTTCATCTTTTCTGATAGCAACCAATACCAGTCTGTATACCTCAGATCCAACACCCATAGCTTCTGGAAACATGATACGTCTTCAGTGTGGCTCGGCTCATCTTTACCAGTGGTATTTATGCAATGGTCTAGCAGGAGGAATCTTAGTTGTTTGCAACACAGGAATGGAGGAGATGCAAAACTGAAGGTGCACTGAGACAGATGTAAGACACGCAGCTTGCTGCTTTGTGAGTGTTGGAACATGCCAACTGGCAATATTATTGATGTTGTCTTTCTTGGTCCTTCCTGTGAAAAAATAAAGCACGATGTCACATCAGGAGGTAGCACACGAGTACTATCCTTTAGCAGTTCTTGGTGGGTGGTGAAATCCCAGCGGTTCGCCTCAGGAGCAAGATCAGTAAGCAGTAATGCCAACTGATCTGTGGTAGATTCCTGCAGATATTCATGGAGTTCCTTTCTCATCGACCTTTTCTGACGAAGAAATGCCAAATCTTCTGGGCTATATCTATTTTTTGCCGTCCCGATAATCTTCTTCTCGAACCAAATTAATTCGTTTTTTCCCTCGGGATAATCTCCGCAAATAGTCTCCCGATTGATAGTTGTCCCAAACCAATCCAAACACATGTTTCTCTGCAGAGAATCCCCGATCTCCCATGCTGTATTTACTTCGCCCTGTATAATCCCATCGCAGATCCAACAGTTCGGTGCATGGGTGTTCAAGTCCACAACAGTAGGAGATATGGTTCTTCTTACTGCCCATGCATACAGGATGCACAGCCTCACTACCTTGTGGTTCATGTAGTCAGGCTCAGCAATCCCCAGGCACTTGGCAACCTCTTCAGCCTCTACATACACTAGATCCCG
Source organism: Avena sativa (assembly GCA_916181665.1). NCBI lineage: Eukaryota > Viridiplantae > Streptophyta > Magnoliopsida > Poales > Poaceae > Avena > Avena sativa. The sequence goes on from OV702289.1 coordinate 6,560,993, forward strand.
CAATTCTTCGGTTTCATATCCCAGAGAAGTATGCAAACAAACATCAGTTAGCCGGTGCATGTTGTCCAGTTCCCAGTGTTCTAGATCCAAATCTTCTAGTTTGAGATAGAGCCGAAACCTCCCATGCCAGGTCCACAACATCTTATTTTCCAAATATGGTAATACTGGAACGCCACACTCATACAAATCAATGCATTGTTTGCTCCCGTTGTGAAAAATCACCACAAATGTACTGTTAACAAGCATTCTGAATATTTTCACTCTGATATCTTCTATGAACCCTCTAGAACCTTGTTCTACCCCATTGAAATCATCTTCTTCGTCATGCCTATTGAAGATGGCCATCACCGACTGCGGAAGCTCTAGCTCCTCCGCAACAGCCTTTTGCAGGGCCCTCATGCTTTTCCAAACTGAGCAATCCACATGGATAACCTTGTCAAACTTTGATTTTGATGACTTCAGACGTTGGGCTACTACTTTGAGAGCCGCTGATGCTCCAAATCCATGCCAACCACCGAAGTAGACCACATTTCCTTTGCTTGTATCCTCCAGCACACCAAGTATCTCTCCTGCTGCAACATCGATGTTTTTTGCCTGGATCTTGATCCTCTGCAGCATTCAATAATAATAACATCAAATGAGGTTTATCACTTTTAACTTTGTTTCTTTGATCTCTCATTTTCAAAATACAAGGCAAATCACAACTTGCTAACGAGCAGATAAATAGGGAAGCAATGATCGAGTGTGTATATATATATGCCAAAGACCCCACTTAATCTGCTATAGATTTTTCGAACGCCAAAGCTAGCAGGCGATCAAAGTACAATAAAAGGGAAAATAGTTTACACGAAGGAATGGCCTAGAGGATCTTGACTGTGCCACTACTGAAGATCCCAGTTAAGTTCAACAGCTACAGAAACTAAGTCACAAATCTGCAGCATTAATCAACGAAGATCGAGGTGGGTGATGTATTACCTCCTGCCGAGACATGACGAATCGAAGCAGTCCTTCAAATCCAAGCAGCTCTAGTTTGGACCTCTAACCCATGGGTCTGCATGCAGCAATCTCCGGATCTAATTTCTTTCCTTTCCTAGCATGTATAAGATCGATGCCTTGTTAAACACAGACTTCTATAAATTTGGAGAAGTAATTAATTAATCAGAGTACTATAGTTACCTTGATCAAGTGCTGCACTGGCACAAACCTAGATATGAAACACAAGCAAACTAGATTGCGGACGAGGAAACCTTGATCAAGTTGCCGCAGACATATGGCTCGTGTACTAAGGCATGGATAGCTTGGCAAGCTATATGGGAATCGGTCCATGCGTATGCGTACCCATTAGCAGCATTCCTTGCATTTGCTTTGCTTTCTCTTTAAATAAAAGTTGTGAATTCTTTGCTTCGTACACACCACATCCATCATGAGATTCTTTGCTTGCCTCAGGTTTAAAGATCGCAGAGATGTAAAGGTAACGATAAATCTGGGCTCTTACTTAGTTGTCTGACATCCCATTATGTATTGTCGAAGCTCTGCAACTGTGCTGTACTCGGTGTTTCAACACAAAGTTTGTAAGGTTAATGTTTAGAAAAATCCTCATATGAAAAAAGGAGTAAAATAGTAGGTGATTTTATGAAGGCCAAATATTTGGTGATCTGAACCATTTTCGAGTGTCGTATGGACTGTGCATCAGTCTATTAACATTTTTCTCTTGGCAATTAGTCGAGACATCTTGCAGATGGAATGAAAGAAATTACGAAAATTTCAGCAGGTATAATAAACTTGGAAAGCAACTGTACTTTGGTTACTTTGTTCTCAATTTAAGAAACATGGTCAGCTCCTATAAAAACAGTAAAAATGCCAGCCAGGAAAAGGTTGTGAACTACAGGCGAACAGGGATTATATTTAGCAAAAGGCCAACTGCAGAACTGAGGCATAAGCCTAACCTGATCACTGCAAACTGAGGCATAAGCCTAACCTGATCACTGCATCTCAGAGCGTTTGCTGACCGCTCGCACTTCCACCATCTCACCTCGACGTGGCCGTCATGACAGCTAGTTGAAGGGATTGGTAAGCTCGATCGCCGCCGTGGCCTTTTGCATCTCGTCGTCTCCTGTCCGCTGTGGGTCCAAACTTGCCCGGCAACCATCGGATGCGTCCTGAAGGTGGCAGTGGGCGGTGGGCCGTGGGTTCAAAGGAGAGGTGGCGCGCGAGACGGCGGCGGAGGAACCGGAAGAGCTTGGGGAACGGCGGCGAAAGGTGGAACCCTCACGGCCGCAATCTGATGGCTAGAACCTAGAAAAATCGATCGTATATAGACTGGTGTAAAATTTTGTACAGTAATAATTAAAAAAAAAACTTGTGTATCATGTAGCTTAGCCTTAGACAAAACAGAAAGTACAACTAACAATGACCCTAGTAGCTATTTTTTTAAAAAAAAAATACATTTTTTATTTATTTCAAAAAACTATACACAAAATTGAGCCAAACCAACTTGACTCGGTCAACCGAGTGGGTCAGTCGGCTGGCCTGTCACCCTGACAGCAGCGCTGCTTCCTGTTGGTCTGGTCCAAGCCTATGAAGGGTTGGCCTCTTCCATTTTCATAACTCGTTACTAGTCGGGCCATTGTGGTAACCCCTTGATGAGCTATAAAAGGAGATACATGGCTCCCGGAAGGAAGGTTGCACTAGTGGAAACGAGGCCTCTAACACCGGTTCGTAGAGGCCTCTAACAGCGGTTCCAGAACCGCTGTTGGGGGTTCGGTGTTAGAGGCCCCCCTTTAACAGCGGTTCTTATACTAACCGCTGTTAAAAGGGTGGCGCACGTGGGGCTGCCACAGCGCTCAGCCCTCCGACCTTTAACACCGGTTTGTCTCTGCCGCGGCAGGAAAACGGCATAAATCTCTGCCGCGGCAGAGTTCTGCCGCTGTCCCGTTCTGGGCGTATTTCTGCGGCGCGGCGGGGACGAGGAGGAGGGGAGGGGGGAATCGATCGGGAGCGGTATATACACATACATCGTCGTCGGTACATACGAGTACATGAATAATTAAGCAACTATTATTATACACAAACATCGCCATTGTGTGGTATTTTCCGTAAACGTTGAAGCATCAAGTACAAAGACAAACACGTTCAAGCATCTAAAGAGTTGTTGGATATCTAAAGAGTTCTCCGCCAGACGTGACGAACTCATCAAGTATGAACCCCGCCAATTCCTCTTGAATGACTCGTATGCGGTCAAATGGTAGGAGTTGGTCCCGCATCCGTTTGATCTGAATATATATGAAGAATGAGGTCAATATATATAAAAATAGAACTCAACACAATTGATGGTAATAAAATAATGTTTTGTACTTACTTACTCTAAGTTGTTCTAGTGCGGCTTGGCCCGTCGCACATATCGTGTTGCGAATAAACTCGCAAACATAGTACCCACATAAGTTATTGCCGTGTCCCTGATGCGCGTACTTTACGAGAATAGAGAGTTCAATCATAATAATAATCAATAAAGCATGATATAATGGAATTGAAAGCAGAATCAAAGAGATACGCAGACCTAGCTAGCTAGTATGACTTACATTTTGGTCTACAAATTTTAGTTCTTCTGACCATTCACCCACGGTCCTGCCCGTGAACCTTTTCCAAACCCTGTCCGGCAAAGAAAATGGATAAAGGAGTAATTAATTACTTGTTATCACGAAAGTTGCCGATCTAGTGTGATAATATGATTGAAATTACCTCTGGAACATCTCTCTAAAGTCTGCCCATAGCTCTTTTTCTTTTCGTAACGAGTCCATGACAAGGACTTTTCCTGAGTCAGGTTGAATGACTAGCAGAATAAAGTGGAACCTACGCACTCATAACTCATCATCAGTTACACTTAACATTGAGTAAGCCGAAACAGAATGTGTACAAGAGAGGGTAACAGTACTCATGAGAAGTTGTAAGGCAATAGTATTTCCCTTTTGGTTTGTTGTCTCAGTAAAGACCTTAGCAAGTAATCTTCTGTTTGCCCGGGTTTGGTTCTTACCACTTCTTCATGAACTCTATTTGGGTCAACGAACCCAATGTCAAAAGGTCCTCCTTTCATGCATTCCATAACCCTTTTCCTGCATAATAGTATATACATATATGGTGAGCATATATATACACATGCAATTAATGAAGTGAATGAGATGAGATAGAAATTACAGAAATAGTACTTACACACAATAAAGGCTGATGACAGCTTTGTCGAGTTCCTTCTGATTGAATAGAAAATGCAAATCTTGAATGTTGAAGTCGATCTCGTCGTCTCTGCACAAGAAAATCTGATCTCTTATATGCGCTGTGATCCATTCTTCCTTTCTCGTCTTGCAGAAATCAAGGTACCACTTGTGCAATCTTCGCTGCTAGATTCTTGAGCTCCTCTTTCTTGACGAGATTCTTCCCATACTTCCATGGTTGTATGGGGTTGGCATCGCCTTTGGGCAAGTTGTCTCCCATGATGTTCAAGTATGCAATGTAAGTCATCCCCATCTCATTGGCCTTTCTTTGTAGCTCTGCCTCGTAATCATTTACGGGAGGAGCGTCCCGTGTGTCGAACACTTGGAGCGGGGCGCATGATTGGTTTTCCTGCTCTCCGAGCATGGGAACTGTTTTTTGGGGTGCCGCACGACTGCTACTTTCAGTCTCCCTACGACGCCTTGCATCCCCCTTCAAAATCTGGCGCTCGTAGTCCGGCACAAGTGGGGTTTCAGGTTTCAAAAGATTTTTGTAAAACTTCTCCACCACCGCCGGATCTATTTTCTCCTTTGGCTCGGCCCGTCTAGGTGCAAAGAATTTCTTGACCTCTTCTTCCGAGATCCTATTGGTCTCCTCGTCGCTGCGATTCCACGGTAAGACCGGCAATGGCTTGGCGGAAGGCTGCGGGACGTAGTTTTTTGAACTCTTTGGCGTACGGTTTCCTGCGGATTTCTTTGTGGCAGTGCTAGTGATGCTCTTCGTGGCAGTGCTCTTCCGCTTACGCTGAGGAGATGGCTGAAGCGCCGGAGATGGCTGACGGACAGGAGATGGCTGGCGCGCTGGAGATGGCTGGCGCGCCGGAGATGGCTGCGGCATAGGAGATGGATGAAGCGCCGGAGATGGCTGCCGCGTAGGAGATGGCTGAAGCGGCTCAGACTGCTAACGCTGCGGAGACGGCGAGGGTGCCAGTGGCCTCCAATTTGGAAGCACGATGTGTTCCTTCTTCCAAAGAATGGTTGTTTTCACTGCAAATTTGGGTTGAGTTTCCCCTTCACCTGTAGCATGGTCAAGCTGTGCTTCCTCATATTCCTTCACAACCTCATCCACCCCGACAATAGCATAGCCATCTGGAATCGGTCGGCAGTGGTAAGTTCCACCAGCTACAGGAGGTAAGGCATAGCCGACAGCCACCTTAATGGATAAGCCCATTAATCTCACATGCAGCTCAGCGTGTTCGCTCTCCGTGATCTCATCCACGGGGTATCGAGGACCCGCCATTTCAAGCGTGGGCTGCACGTTCTCCGTGGAAGCCACGCTGCTTTTCCGCGCAGAGTCTGGGCCGCCGGCAGCTTCCAATGCAGGATCTTCGTGCCGCTGAGATGGGCCGGTAGCTTGATGGCTCTGTTGTGCATTCACTTGTGCCTGCAGTACCACATGTGCATGTTCTATCTGTGTGATCCGGTCTATACGCTCTTTTTCTTTTCTGCCGCGCCATCTGTAAGAGTCGCTCCACTCGGCAAACCCATCCTTCCACGTCATACCCCCTGTGCCTCGTGCATGTCCAGGGTGTTCTTTTTTACCGATGGCGCCTGTGAGCTGGTCATTCTCTCTGTCGGGATGGAAGGTCCTGGCGGTTGTTTCCTCGTATGTCGTGATGAGTTCAGTGACGGGTTTGGCAAGGAGGGTTGGGAAGATACACAATCCTGTTTCTAGGTCCAACCTTGCCTCGATTCCGTAGAACCAAGTCTTTGCACGCAGGTCCCACCCATCTGTCTGGGGTGTGATCCCTCTAGCGCGCAGCGCCTTCTCAGCTTCCTCCCACTTAGGCCTCTGAGTTATGTAGCCACCTGACCCCGTCCTCTGGTGATATTCCTTCTTCTGGGCATTTAGCGTATTGGTTTCTGACCTATTTTTAGCTATAGCACCTTCCTTGTATGCCACAAATTCGGGCCAGTGAGGTCTTATCTTCGCATAATATGCGTCTTCGAAATTTGGAGTCTCGTGAGCTTTGATAAATTTGTTCAATTTTGTCTTCCAATTGCAGAAAGCGTCAACCATCTTCTTTAGAGTCCACGCTTTGACCTTTTCCTTTATAACCGGTTTGTTTTCATCCTCCTCTGGCGGAAGGGTGAAATTTACCAACAACGAATTCCAAAACGTTTCTTTGGATCTTTCATCGACAAAGGTACCGTCGCCCTTCTTTGGCTTATTCCAATATTCAATTATAATTGGGATTTGGTCCCTAACAAGAACTCCAGCCTGACGTACAAATTTGTCTGCAGCCTTCTTGGGCTCCATCGGCCTGCCATCAACACGGACTGCTTCGATCGTGAACTTTGCACGATCTTTCAACCGATGGCTCGCGCCTCGCTTGCTCTTTTTTGTAGAAGAAGATTGTTGCTGGCTGGTCGATCCAGAGGGCTAAAAGAAGAAAGAAGCATTAATTAATACATGTAGAAGATGATTGTTGGTGAAAGTCAGCAGAGGTTTAATCAATGCATATACCTCACCGGACTTTGTAATCACTATATTGCGTTTACCAGAGTCTTCATCTTCTCCATGACTACTTGAGCTGTCATCATGTCCCTCCAAGTTCAGATATTGTGAGGTGTCCTCATGGATCATGTTCTCCATTATTTCTTCTTCTTCTTCAAGGTTTCTACTAAGTGGATCCATAGTTTCTAAAACAATAATATTATCACACAAATATCAGTAATACATCTATTGAAATGCTCAAGCAAGGACGATCATATGACAGGTTAAAAGTATTGAAATGTAACCCTAATACATGCTTGGTCATTTCAAACCCTAATTCGGAGAAACCCCGGATTCATATGAGAGGGTACATTTACTTCTTCTAATTAACTTGTCATCAAAGTTGATTAACATAGCATGGTTATTATAATGCTATATTGACAACGAGAGGTGGCGACGCTAGGGCGAGAGCGGGGCCGTGATGCGTGGGGGTGTGCGTTCGAACCAGCACGACGTGATGGGCTACCTAAAATGGACGACTCACCCTCGACGCGTGTGTAGGCTCAGCGAGGACAGAGGAGGTCAGGGTCGACGGCATAATGGTGGCGGTGGTCGTCGGCGTGGCAAAAAATATACACATGCATATACAATACACATACAATACAATATACATATATACATACACATATAAATATACATACACATATGCCACTTGTTCTACTGCATATACAATACACATACAATACAATATACATAGCCTGGAATGCGTCGGACGCCGTGGCCTCCGAGAAGAAGTACTACAACTACGCCACCAACACCTGCTCGGCGCGAGATCGAGGGGGGAGGGGGCGGATATATTTTTTTATTTTTAGTGGTGTTCACATGGATCAATCATGGATGATAACACTTTGAAACATTAAACAATGAACAACACAAAACATGAATACCATTGAAACTTATCCTCTTCCTAAGCATATGAATTTTGTAAGCAAACAACATTTTTAGATCATGACCATCATCATAAGTAATAGGGATAAAGCATGCATCCTTAATAGAGGAAATTGCCTCAAGCATATAATTATTCATATCATTATCAATTTATTCCAAATTGGTCCCAAATTGCCTCAAGCATTATTCATAGAGGAAATTGCCTCAAGCATTGTCATCAAAATAAGATCCATCATTATTCTCCAAATTGGTCCCAAAAATATCTTGTGAACAATCTTACTTATATCCCGTGGGATGGCGACGGCGAGGGCGACGACGAGGGCGGTGTGGGCGAGGGCGACGGCGATGGCGACGATGAGGGCGACGGCGAGGGCGACGGCGAGGGCGACGGCTAGGGCGGTGTGTGGATGGCAACGGCTCACGCGCGACGAGGGGGGCGACGGCGCTCCCGCGGGATGGCGACGGCGAGGGCTGGACGGCGAGGGTACGTGGACGGCGACGGCTGGACGTACGGCGATGGCTCGCGCACGGCAAGGGGGGGCGACGGCGCTCCCGCGGGATGGCGACGGTGAGGGGGGCGACGGCGAGGGCGGCGACGGCGAGGACTGGACGGCGACGGCTCTCCTCTACTTAATTTCCTCTGCGCGCTTTTCGATCTGGCTGGGGGAGAAGGAAGAGGAAGGCGCGAGTTATAACCCCCCCCCCCTTTAACACCGGTTTGTGGCTGGAACTGGTGTTAAAGGGGGGATTCGTTTCGCGCCCGCACCCTCCCCCCCACTTTAACACCGGTTCCAGCCACGAACTGGTGTTAAAGGGGGGGTGCGGGCGCGAAAACGAAATAAATGCACCCTCCCTTTAACATCGGTTCTAGCCAAGCCTCGCTCAACTTGCATTGGATTTTTGATAAAATAGCATATTGTGAACCTAAAAATGATTTTTTTTAAAAATCATGAGCATCGTATCATGTACCTGTAGTTCATATCTGACTCACTTCCTGCCGATTCGGCAGGAATTTGTCTCTTTCACCAGAGGTGGACGGAAAGGTTTCAGATCCCCCTGTTGGTATATTGTCCATATAAGGTGGTCTAGTATTTTTTTAAAATGTGGTGGTAGTTTTTTGAATTAGCCATTTGGTGGTTGCTTCACAAAACCGTCAGTTTTTTATGCTCGGAAAATGGAAAATGCCTTTTTGGTGCGATAAAAAGGAAAACTTCCTCTTGCAACATTGTTTGCCATGCCATGATGCACATGTATGCACAATATGGCCATATTATCACAAACTATGCCTTGATTCTAGCCATAACATTGGTCATTTGACCCGAAAGCCAAGAAACCTCGAATGAGATAGGTCATTTTGGTGAAAGTTTTGTTGAGACATAATCAATATACCAAGTTTGAGATTTTTTCTTCTAACTATGTCACATAATATAATATCACGCGAAGGTTTCGCACTGTTTCGATCTTTTTTTATTTTTTATTCCCGTTTTAAACTATCGTCAAACTTTGTCGAACAACGGGCATGAAGATTCTTAGCTCGGGGCCAAGCCTCGCTCAACTTGCATTGGATTTTTGATAAAATAGCATATTGTGAACCTAAAAATGATTTTTGTAAAAAATCATAAGCATCGTATCATGTACCTGTAGTTCATATCTGACCCACTTCCTGCCGATTCGGTAGAAATTTGTCTTTTTCACCAGAGGTGGACGGAAAGGTTTCAGATCTCCTGTTGGTACATTGTCCATATAAGGTGGTCTAGTATTTTTGTAAAATGTGGTGGTGGGTTTTTGAATTAGCCATTTGGTGGTTGCTTCACAAAACCGTCCGTTTTTTATGCTCGAAAAATGGAAAATGCCTTTTTGGTGCGATAAAAAGGAAAACTTCCTCTTGCAACATTGTTTGCCATGCCATGATGCACATGTATGCACAATATGACCATATTATCCCAAACTATGCCTTGATTCTAACCATAACATTGGTCATTTGACCCGAAAGCCAAGAAACCTCGAATGAGATAGGTCATTTTGTGAAGGTTTTTTTGAGACATAATCAATATAACAAGTTTGACATTTTTCCTTCTAACTATGTCACATAATATAATACCACGCGAAGGTTTCGCACTGTTTCTATCTTTTTTATTTTTTATCCCCGTTTTAAACTATCGTAAAACTTTGTCGAACAACGGGCATGAAGATTCTTAGCTCAGGGCCAAGCCTCGCTCAACTTGCATTGGATTTTTGATAAAATAGCATATTGTGAACCTAAAAATGAATTTTGTAAAAAATCATGAGCATCGTATCATGTACCTGTAGTTCATATCTGACCCACTTCCTACCGATTCGGCAGGAATTTGTCTTTTTCACCAGAGGTGGACGGAAAGGTTTCAGATCCCCCTGTTGGTATATTGTCCATATAAGGTGGTCTAGTATTTTTTTTTAAATGTGGTGGTGGTTTTTTGAATTAGCTATTTGGTGGTTGCTTCACAAAACCGTCCGTTTTTTATGCTCGGAAAATGGAAAATGCCTTTTTGGTGCGATAAAAAGGAAAACTTCCTCTTACAACATTGTTTGCCATGCCCTGATGCACACGTATGCACAATATGGCCATATTATCACAAACTATGCCTTGATTCTAGCCATAACATTGGTCCTTTGACCCGAAAGCCAAGAAACCTCGAATGAGATAGGTCATTTTGGTGAAGGTTTTTTTGAGACATAATCAATATACCAAGTTTGAGATTTTTACTTCTAACTATGTCACATAATATAATACCACGCGAAGGTTTCGCACTATTTCGATCTTTTTTATTCTTTATCCCTGTTTTAAACTATCGTCAAACTTTGTCGAACAACGGGCATGAAGATTGTTAGCTCGGGGCCAAGCCTCGCTCAACTTGAATTGGATTTTTGATAAAATAGCATATTTTGAACCTAAAAATGATTTTTGTAAAAAATCATAAGCATCATATCATGTACCTGTAGTTCATATCTGACCCACTTCCTACCGATTCGGCAGGAATTTGTCTTTTTCACCAGAGGTGGACGGAAAGGTTTCAGATCCCCGTGTTGGTACATTATCCATATAAGGTGGTCTAGTATTTTTGTAAAATGTGGTGGTGGTTTTTTGAATTATCCATTTGGTGGTTGCTTCACAAAACCGTCCATTTTTTATGCTCGAAAAATGAAAAATGCCTTTTTGGTGCGATAAAAAGGAAAACTTCCTCTTGCAACATTGTTTGCCATGCCATGATGCACATGTATGCATAATATGGCTATATTATCACAAACTATGCCTTTATTCTAGCCATAACATTGGTCATTTGACCCGAAAGTCAAGAAACCTCGAATGAGATAGGTCATTTTGTGAAGGTTTTTTTAAGACATAATCAATATACCAAGTTTGAGATTTTTTCTTCTAACTATGTCACATAATATAACACCACGCGAAGGTTTCGCATTGTTTCGATCTTTTTTCATTTTTTATCCCTGTTTTAAAGTATCGTCAAACTTTGTCGAACAACGGGCATGAAGATTCTTAGCTCGGGGCCAAGCCTCGCTCAACTTGCATTGGATTTTTAATAAAATAGCATATTGTGAACCTAAAAATGATTTTTGTAAAAAATCATGAGCATCGTATCATGTACCTGTAGTTCATATCTGACCCACTTCCTGCCGATTCGGCAGGAATTTGTCTTTCGACCCGAAAGCCAAGAAACCTCGAATGAGATAGGTCATTTTGTGAAGGAGATACAACTAGAATTAAAACACAGAATGCAACTAATAGTAAGTTACATAAAGCACGACTGAAAATTAAGATACATAAAAGAACTGAAAATTAAGATACATGGCCAGATTAAGTAACAATCGGCCGAACTTGTTTCGGAATGTTGGAGTGATTCAGTCATGCTCCTGCCTACACCTGTAATACTCGCCACTGTAGTCGTCGTACTCGTCGCCGCCGTCATCGTTGTCGTCGTCGGGGTCGCCGTAATTGAACCTTGAAGGTTGAGTACGCGTGGGCTGGACTTGAGGGTAGCGCAGACGGGGGTTAGAGTCGGCGGCAGTGTCATAGGCCATGGCGCTCTAGAGAGTCCGACCGCGCCACCATAGCCGACGCCGGCCTCGTTGAAGTTCGGAGGAGGTGGGCCGTACTCCTCGTGCCTGGCGAGCGCCCTCTCATGCTTATCCACGAAGAAGGCTTCCCAAGTAGGAAAATAGTCGGGATGCCATCTGGGATTCCTCCGCTGCTCCGGCGTGAGCTCGAAGTAGTAGTGGTTCGTGATGGCCATCCAGCGCGCCACACCTAGAGGGACAGGAGGAACCGGCGCTCAGCATCCAGCCGACAGGGACACAGTAGCCCGGCGGGCAGGGGTAGTTCGAGGCGCAAAGCGCCTCCGCCTCCCTAGGGGTTAGTGCTATGGTGGAAGCCATGGGAAAGAGTGATGAGGTTGCAGATATGAGTCTAGAGATGTGCAATGACAATGGAGGCCAACCCTACATATATATATAGTGAAGAACTGGCGGGAAGAACTGGAGGGAAGAACTGGCGGGAAGAAAAATTGTGGGAAAAATGGCGGTAAAAAACAGCGGGAAGAAAAATGGCGGGAAAAATGGCGGGAAGAAAAATGGCGGGAAGAAATGGAGGGAAGAAAAATGGCGGGAAGAAATAGAAGGAAGAAAAATGGCTCATTTAATACATATACTGTTAACAGAAGAAATATGACATTGATTTCCATGTTGAGATACATATGTGTGCCAAAAATGGCTCAATTAATACATATAGTCAATCTTATGATCGCGTCGGCCATAACCATGGAGTATCAACACCGTTTAACAGGATGCTTGGGTTAGTTTTCACTGTGAAGGGCGGAATTTCATCAAACTTATTATAATCTTCTGACATGTCTGTCTTGTCCTCCACTCCCACGATGTTTCTTTTCCCTGAAACAACCGTGTGACGCTTTGGCTCATCGTGTGATGTATCTGTTTGCTTATTTTTTCTTTTTTAGGTTTGGTAGACATGTCCTTCACATAGAAAACCTGAGCCACATCATTGGATAAGACGAATGGTTCGTCTAAGTTCTTGTCTATCTTCATAAGATTGTTGAGATCCACTGTTGTCATTCCGTACTTCTTGTCTACCTCAACCCCTCCTCCTGTTAGCTTGACCCATTTGCATCGAAACAAGGGGACATTAAAATTAGGTCCATAGTCAAGTTCCCATATCTCCTCTACGAACCCATAATACATGGTCTTTTGCCCATTGTCTTCTGCTGCATCGAAGCGGACACCACTGTTTTGGTTGGTGCTCTTTTTATCTTGGCCTATCGTGTAAAATGTATTCCCATTTATCTCGTACCCTTGGAAAGTATATACAGTCGAAGATGGTGTCCTGGCCAACAAGTACAGCTGATCCCCAACAGTGGTGTTATTCGTGAGAAGTCTTTGCAGCCAGCCGCCAAAACTCGCCATGTGTTCACTTATAATCCATTCATCAGACTGTCCTGGGTGTTTGAGGCGTATTAAATTCTTGTGTTCATTGATATACGGGGCAACCAAGATAGATCTTTGTAAAACCGTGTAGTGTGCTTGATTGAGAGAATGCCCGTCTCTACATATCATTGCTTTACATCCTAGGGTGCCTTTTCCATGCAGTCTCCCCTCATGTCGTGATTCTGGAACACCAATCGCCTTAAGGTCAGGAATAAAATCAACACAGAACTCAATGACCTCCTCTGTTACATAGCCCTTGGAGATGCTTCCTTCTGGCCTAGCACAGTTATGAACATATTTCTTTAAGACTCCCATGTACCTCTCAAAGGGGAACATATTGCGTAGAAATACAGGACCGAGAATGGCAATCTCTTCTACTAGGTGAACCAGGAGATGCGTCATAATATTGAAGAAGGATGGTGGGAACACCAACTCAAAGCTGACAAGACATTGGGCCACATCTGTCTGTAACCCTGGTAGGCTTTCTGGATCGATTACCTTCTGAGATATTGCATTGAGGAATGCACATAGCTTCACAATGGGTACTCGAACATTTTCAGGTAGAAGCCCCCTCAATGCAATCGGAAGCAATTGTGTCATAATCACGTGGCAGTCATGAGACTTTAGGTTTTGGAATTTTTCTCTGCCATATTTATTATTCCCTTTATATTCGACGAGAAGCCAGACGGGACCTTGATACTGCTCAGGCATTCAAAAAATATTTCCTTCTCTGCTTTGGTAAGAGCGTAGCTGGCAGGAGTTAAGTGGCATCGTTTACCCTTTTCGTTCTCAGGATGCATAGACTCTTCAGGGGCCTTCAGACGTTGCTGGTCCTGCCGTGCTTCCGATGTATCTTTTGTCTTCCCATACACTCCTAGAAAGCCTAGCAGGTTCACGCAAACATTCTTCGTCACGTGCATCACGTCGATTGAAGAGCGGACCTCTAAGACTTTCCAATAGGGTAGGTCCCAAAATATAGATTGCTTCTTCCACATGGGCGCGTGTCCGGCATCGTTATTCGGAACAGATAGACTGCTAGGACCTTTTCCAAAGATTACTTCTAGGTCCTTGACCATACCAAATACCTCCTCACCGGTACAGAGGACAGGCTTCCTCCGGGGTTCTGCCAGACGTTTGAAATGCTTGCCTTTCTTTCTTACTGGATGCAGGTTCGGAAGAAATCGGCGATACCCTAGGTACACAACCTTCTTACATTTATCCAAATATACACTTTCAGTATCATTTAAACAGTGTGTGCATGCATTGTATCCCTTGTTTGTCTGCCCTGAAATGTTACTAAGAGCAGGCCAATCATTGATGGTTACGAAAAGCAATGATCGTAGGTCAAATGGCTCTCCTTTGTGCTCATCCCACATACGTACACCTGGTTTGAACCACAGCTGTAGAAGTTCTTCAACTAATGGCCTTAGGTACACATCAATATCGTTGCCGGGTTGCCTCGGGCCTTGGATGAGCACTGGCATCATAATGAACTTCCTCTTCATACACAACCAAGGAGGAAGGTTATAGATACATAGGGTCACAGGCCAGGTGTTGTGACTGCAGCTCTGCTCACCAAAAGGATTCATGCCGTCTGTACTTAGACCAAACCTTAAGTTCCTTGCGTCACGTGTGAAGTCTGGGTACTCTCGCTCGACTTTTCTCCACTCTGACCCATCAGCGGGGTGTCTCAACATCGCGTCTTTCTTACGGTCTTCCATGTGCCATCGCAACAACTTGGCATGCTCTTTATTTCTGAAGAGACGTTTTAACCGTGGTTTTATAGGAGCATACCACATAACCTTGGCGGGAACCTTCTTCCTAGGGGCCTCGCCCTCAACATCGCCAGGATCGTCTCGTCTGATCTTATACCGCAGTGCAGTGCATACCGGGCATGCATCCAAATTCTCGTACTTCTCACCGCGGTAGAGGATGCAGTCATTAATGCAGGCATGTATCTTCTGCACGTCTAATCCTAGAGGACAGACAACCTTCTTTGCTTGGTATGTACTGTCGGGCAACTCATTATTTCTTGGAAGAAGATTCTTCATTTTTACCAACAACTTTGAAAATGCGCTGTCAGTCACACCATTCTCTGCCTTCCATTGCAGCAAATCCAGTGTGGCACCTAGCTTTTTGTGGCCATCTTCGCAAGTTGGATACAACAATGTTTTGTGATCCTTTAACATCTGCTCCAGCTTCTCCTTCTCCTTTTCAGTTTCACATTCTTCTCCTTCTTCCTTTGCAGCATGTGAGAAGTTGCATACCCACTAATACTAAGTTGCATACCCCATCGGTGAAGTTTACTAGAGTGATACTAACTTATTTCAAGAAGTGGTGCAACTCTAGCATACACCAAATACAACTTAGTGGAGGTATGACTACAACTAAAATAATACCACCAATAAGTTGCTTTTTAGTCCCAAGTAGCATCCATTTACCATAGGGTTGTAGTCAGAACAAGCAAGTCGCATGTTAGAGAGATAAGTTGCATCTGCTGATAGTAAATTGTTACTTCATATATGTGCTAAGTTGTGTTTTGCTGCCAACTCGGATGGGCCACGACCCCATTATGCAGTGTCATTCTCCTCGTTTCCTCGATGGTGGTCACCTGCTTGAGTTACTGCTGTCGACAATGGGGCCGAGAGGGATGAACTTGCCTATCGATGTGACTAAGTTGCTTATTAATAGATACTAAGTCGGCTAGCATCACTATTAAGTTATGTACCATTCTCGTTAAGTTGTCTTTCGCTACGTCTAAGTTGTGCATTGTTTGTTATGAAGTTCTATTTTAGTTGCTACTAAGTTTTGTACCTGAAAAATCAAGTTATGTACTAGTAATAGCCTAATAGGGTAGCATCACTGTATGAAGTTTCTACCATTGCCATGAAGTAGTCTAATCATTGCAAATAAATTGCGCACTGTTTGTTATTAAGTTGTGATTCTTGTCGATACTAAGTTGTCTACCTCATAAACTAAGCTCCCAACGATACCATAAAATGTGGTAGGCAACTAGTATTATAGAGTTGTTGGTCTCAATACTATGAAGTTGTTGGTTGTTGTTGCTAAGTGGGGCTCTTGAAAACTAAGTTGAATAGAAAATATATAAAAGTTTAGCGTAAGCAACTCTTTGTCCGAAGTTATTTTCTCATAACACTAAGTTGTTTTTGATTATTATTTTTTGTCAAAATATATATAAATAGGATCTAGTTTCGAAGATCTCGTCGCGAGAGACTCAATTATGAAAACAGACTGCGATTCTGAGAACCGGTTCAAGCGTTGCGACCTTTTGAATATTTTGTGTGTAAAATAAAGTGCACGTGCCCGTGCGTATTTGCATACTCTTTGGAGGTGATGGCTCAATTTGACTAACCGGCCACCGATGGCTGGCTAGACGTTCCAAAATATAAAGATGTTTTAGCTTCGTGAAATAAATTTATCTAGACTTTTTTTAGGATGTAGGTTATAGATACTAAAAAAAGTCTAGATACATTTTTTCACGAACCTAAAACATCTTATATTTCGAAACGGAGGGAGTACATTCTAGACGTATATTTTTTTAGAATTTTTGTAACTTTTTTTTAAAACAGCTTTTGTAGACTTAAAGTAGGAGTACAAGTTTGGCATATCTATACCTAATAATAATAAAGAAATGAGTATTTTTTTGTAGTTCCTACAATTTTTTGGATAATTTTATGCCTGCCAGTTATTACCGACCGTGTCACCCATAAGTCAAATAATGAGTTTTTTCATGATCGATCGCTCGCCGGATTTGTACCTTGCATCTCTAAATTGATCCGCCGCACTTGGGGAAGATTGGAGTCGGATCGAGTGGGGCGCCACCGGAGGGAGAGAATGAGGAGCGAGAGGGCTTTGACCTCTCGCTGCCGAATCCCCATCCACCCAGCCCCGTCGTCTGTGTCCTTCACCTGGATACGCAGCGCCCGTGTTCTTCACCTGCATAAACAATGCCACCGTCGGATCTGCAGCCTCTATTAAATAATAAAAAAAGAGTGTTTCTTATAGTTTCTACACTTTTTTGTACAACTTTACTCCTGCCAGTTAGAGATAATTACCCACCGTGTCATCCATAAGTCAAATAATGAGTTTTTTCCTGATCGATCGCTCGCCAGATTTGTGCCTTGTATCTCTAAATTGATCCGCCGCACCTGGGGAAGACTGGAGCCGGATCGAGTGGGGCGCCACCGGAGGGAGAGAACAAGGAGCGAGAGGGTTTTGACCTCTCGTTGCCGAATACCCATCCACCCAGCCCCGTCGTCCGTGTCCTTCACCTGGATACGCGGCGCCCGTGTTCTTCACCTGCATAAGCAGCGCCACCGTCGGATCTGCAACCTCTATTAAATAATAAAGGAAGAAGTGTTTCTTGTAGTTTCTACACTTTTTTGGACAACTTTACTTCTACCAGTTAGAGATAATTACCCACCGTCACCCATAAGTCAAATAATGAGTTTTTTCCTGATCGATCGATCGCCGGATTTGTGTAGGGTTTCGTAGCATGGAAAACAAAATTTTCTACCGCATACAAACAAACAAGCCAAGATCTATCTACTAGATTGTAACAACGAGTCGATAGAATCACTCACCCTCGAAGATTCCAAAGTGTTTAACGAGAGCGGATTCTCGTGGGTGATGTAGTCGTACTCTTCCCGATCTCAAGATCGCGTAGACGATCCTTCCGGCGCTGCGTTCCGGCAGCGCTCCCGCAGTCGGTCACACGTTCGGTACTCGACGAAGACCTTCCTCTCCCTTGTTCCAGCAGGCAGCGGAGGTTGTAGCACTCTCCTCGCGATTCCGGCAGCACAACGGCGTGGTACCGAAAGTAGAGGGGAGATCTCGCAGGGCTTCGCCTTAAGCCGGAGCGAGTATGGTGGAGTATGAGAGAGTCCATCAACGATCTAGGGTTTAGACACGTCGAGGAGGAGGCTAGGCCGGCGGCTAGGGTTGCTAGGCGGCGGCGGCGGTTTGCCCTAGGACGGCGGCGGCGGCAGCAGGTGGCGGCGCCGGCGGCTTAGGGTTTGGAGGAGAGGATCTTGTGTGTCTCTAGGAGG
Organism: Avena sativa; assembly: GCA_916181665.1. NCBI lineage: Eukaryota > Viridiplantae > Streptophyta > Magnoliopsida > Poales > Poaceae > Avena > Avena sativa. Next base: position 6,579,199 of record OV702289.1, read on the forward strand.
GAGCCCTGCCCCTCCTTATATAGGTGGAGGGGCCGGCCGGCCAAGGGGAGGGAGAGGAGTCCCTCCCCAACTCGGCTTGGAGGTGGGCCGGCGGTTGGAGGAGGGAACTCCTCCCCAACTCGGTTTCCCACTCCTCCTCCTCTTTCCAAAAACTGTCGTTTGACTTTCAAACTAGCCGTTTGACTTTTCAAACTAGGATTTGAATAAACCCTCTATTTTGTTCAGCGATGACACCGAGTACATGATGCAATCATACCAACTTGATATAACACATTCATGTACCCTTCCCCCCCGGAGTGCCGGACATTCCAGAACCTTCTAGAACATTTCCGATGAAAACACCGGAACTATTCCCCAACTCCGAAACGGGACTTTCCTTATATAAATCTTATTCTCCGGACCATTCCGGATCTCCTCGTGATATCCCGAAACCCATTTGAGACTCCGAACAACATTCAGTCTCTTTCTCATCATTCCATAACTACTCAAACAACGTCGAATCCTTAAGTGTGTCTCCCTACGGTTCGTGAATTATGCGGACATGATCGAGACACTTCTCCGATCAATAACCAATAGAGGAATCTGGAAATTCATATGGCTCCCACATATTTCTACGATTACTTTGCGATCGAATGAACCACTTACATACGATATCAATTTCCCTTTGTCTCACGATAGTTTACTTATCCGAGGTTATGATCGTCGGTATCTCTGCATACCTAGTTCAACCTCGTTACCGATAAGTATTCTTTTCTCGTTCCCATGATATGTGATCCCTTGTGAGCCAGTCACATGCTTGCAAGCTAATTGGATGACATTTCACCGAGAGGGCCCAGAGTATATCTATCCGTCATATGGATGGACAAATCCCACTCTTGATCCATGTGTTTCAACCAATACTTTCCGAACACTCAATGCCATCTTTATAGCCACCCAGTTACGGTGTGGTGTTTGATGTCATCAAAGCATCCATCCGGTAAAGGTGATATGCATGATCTCATGGTCGAAGGAATTAAATTACTATGTATCAGAAAGCATATAACAATTGAACTATTAAAATGACTTGATCTTTATGCTACGCTTATCTATAGGAGTATGTCCACCATATCATTCTCCTAACGATATGATCTTGTTGTTAATAACATCTCAATGTTCATGATATGGAAATCACAATCATCTTATTAACCAACAAGCTAGTATTATATAGAGGCTTTACCAGGGACTTCAAATTAAGTTTACAAATCACACAAGTATTAATGTTTCCTTGTTAATACTATTATAGCATGAATGTAAACATTTATCATAAACACAAAGATATAATAATAACTACATTTATTATTGCCTCTAGGGCATATCTCCAACAATTTGTACCTTGCATCTCTAAATCGATCCGCCGCACCTGGGGAAGATTGGAGCCGGATCGAGTGTGGCGCCACCGGAGGGAGAGAACGAGGAGCGAGAGGGCTTTGACCTCTCGCTGCGGAATCCCCATCCACCCAGCCCCGTCGTCCGTGTCCTTCACCCGGATACGCAGCGCCCGCGTTCTTCACCTGCATAAGCAGCGCTACCGTCGAATCTGCGGCCTCTATTAAATAATAGGAAGGAGTGTTTTTGGTAGTTCCTACAATTTTTTAGGACAACTTTACTCCTGCCAGTTAGAGGTAATTACCCACCATGTCACCCATAAGTCAAATAATGAGTTTTTCCTGATCGATCGTTCGCCGGATTTGTACCTTGCATCTCTAAATCGATCCGCCGCACCTGGGGAAGATTGGAGCCGGATCGAGTGGGGCGCCACCAGAGGGAGAGAATGAGGAGCGAGAGGGCTTTGACCTCTCGCTGCCGAATCCCCATCCACCCAGCCCCGTCGTCAGTGTCCTTCACCTGGATACGCAGCGCCCGTGTTCTTCACCTGCATAAGCAGCGCCACGGTCGGATCTGCAGCCTCCCGCATGTCGCACGTGACGCGCGCAACAGCGCGGGGCAGAGAGCGGCTCGACGAGGCAAGCCAAAGCGCAACATCTTAGGCTTGCAGACGGGTTCAATGAAGCAACGAGCAGAGTCCATCTTCATCCGCTCTCAGCGGAACGTCCAGATCGCCCAAACTCGAGCATGACACAGCGAAGATGAGAGAGCCCCGCCGAGATGCCGCATCTGGTTTGATTTCCGGCTCGCAGAGCTGGCCTCGCACACGCAAAGCCTCTGTAATTAACCTTCCCGTGCGTGTCCACAGGCAGCCACGCTTCGACACTCTGTCTCCGTCCCTGAGGTCCTCTTTGCCGAATTGCTCGAGCCATTTGGTTTTGTTGTCAACAAGCTCGTGAATTGGGACAACTGCGATCGAGAATCGGCATCCCAAGTCCTGGTCCTGTCACTCCTTAATCCATTCATTTTATAGTTAATTGTCCCCATGCCAGTTAACACCCTCCCGGCTCTATCACTCATTAATCCATTCAAGTGTTGCTGCTTCTATGTTTGCGGTCACTATATCATATGCGGTGGCTGAAAGTGGGGAAAAAAAGGAGATGATAAGGAAGAAGTTGGGTGTGGTGGAGAATAATCTGATTTCCCTTAAAAAATACTAGATGTCAAGGAACAAATTTGACCAGTATATGGTATAACGATACTTTAGATTTCTCCTTCATTTTATAAATCATTGATTTTGAGAGGAGATCAAATACTTTCTATATATTTGTTGATAAATGACAACTTCATACCACTTGACTATTCGTTCTTTTTTCTTCTTCTTCGGACACGCTATGATGCACGCACACCATCACAGCCAAGTGAGCCGGACATTTTTGGTTTGGGCCAGATTGAGATGGTTGGAAGGCGGCTTCTATCAACGATGGGTTGAATGCGCATGAGGAAGCCTTGGACGGCCGACAGGCGGTGGGCTCCTGACTACGGAGCTGGCGAGATGGTATAGCAACCGGAGCTCGACATAAAGAGAGCGGAAGGGGGCATCTGTGTAGAGTCGGCAGGCGGAATGTGACGCACTATCAGGGGCGCCCTGCGTGGTCCTTGCGACGAGGGAGCGCGGAGATGGGAGGACAAAAGGTAGGGGTGGCACGGAGAGGGGCAAGCTAATTGGCGAAGCTGGCGGGAACAAACAGAGCATGTGGCTGCAGGCGTTGTGATGATGAAAACTGGACAAAAAATATTGTTTTATTTATTTTATTTTGCATTTAAACTATTTATGTTTTTTATTTTCGGTGCAACGCACGGACACTTTTGCTAATATTTTTAACGGGAGCCCCGGATAAAGTTATAGTACATACCACGACTCGAAACAAAACAAAACACAATTTCAAACAGGTGGACCGGTCAGCCAGGCCGCTGTAGGCCCGTGCAGGCCATAACCGACGCCATGTGGACCTTGGTTGGGATCAGCAATTTGGGATCTATCCCTCCTCACCCGCCAAGCCCACCAACATTTTTTGTGGACCATGGTTGGGATCAACGATTTGGGATCCATCCCACTGGCCAGCCCACCAACTTGCCGGTGACGCCGCACAACTCGCTAGTCCTACGTGTGACGATTCTAGAAAGAAAAGGTTCTACTAAGTGACACATATCATGCATGAACCTAGAAGTGGAATTTATATGGAATACCACTTAGGACTTTAATGGGACCCTAATTTTAACAAATAAATTAGAAATGGAATTTTAATGGAATACCATTTGACACCCTATATAAACCCAACCCAACGACCCTCGGTTCGTATTCATATGGATCTACGTGCTTCCACGTAGTTTTGTTATGCACGACGAAGCTACTGATCCATCACATATATGTGGTTTGCTGGCTAGGAGGGTGGTTGTACCCCCAGTTCACCAGAGTTCAAACAGGCGAAATATTTTTTCAGTGGGAGGCGACGTTCCCGTCTACAGTGAGACGCCCGTGGTGACTTCGTCAATCTCAAGACCGGATCCACCGACGCGGTCTATCGAAGGTGCTCATAGGGGTAGGGTGTACGTGTTTGTGTTCATAGGGGTGGGTGCTTGTACGTGTTGTGAGCGTCTACGATTATATTGTGTTTCTCAAAAGAAAAAGATCACACATACGTACACGTGTATGCGAAAGTGGACGGCGCCCCCCCCCCCCCCCCCCCCCTCCCCTCCCCTCTTATTTTCTTGTCACGTTCCGCCACTACGTACATATACAAAACGCACCATCTATTTGCTTCTCATGATTGCTTACCTTCCGATTTGATCGACGCAATGTCACATCTGTATAATACGGTGGACACGACCGAGACCAAGTCAGCCATGATGATGATGATGATGATCAGATCATGTTCACATATATCTGATCCGATCCTCCTGTTGCAACTGTGCCACACTGTACATCCATGTTAACACAAATTAAAATACATATAATCCCAGATTCAGAGTACACTGTATAGGCATTCATGAATGATCTACTTGTCCAATTGTCTATACGTACGTATACTATACATCCATACATACGTGGCCACCACATGCGTGCTAGCAGCTAGAGACGTGTACGTACGTGATCGTATCTATCTATCTATCTATATCTACTAATTTACGTAGAGGTAGGTTCGTCCAACAGTTTTTTCGTTCCGATTTTCTATGGACGATTTTGCCCCTGCGCGTTCGGTCTATTTACAATGCCTGCCACCGCCGAGTGACACCAAGCAGCACCCCATGCCTTATCCCCTCCCCTCGTCATCCAGCGCCACTTCCCCGACGAAAAAAATTAGCGCGGCCACCCGCTGCGCCCGCCGTTTCCCTTCCTCCGCCGGCCACCCGCTGCGCCCCCCCCCCTCCCGCTCTCCTGCCTCCGCCGGCCTCCCCTACTCCCTGGACCGCGCCGCTGCGCCACCCCGCCGCAATCGATCTGCCGCTGCCCAGTTGGCGCTGCGGTAGACGGTGAAGCAGGAACACGCTGATGACGACGGTGGCGAGGAGATGTATCCACATATGCTGGGCGCTGCCATGGAGGCCACCGTGACCATGGTCAGCAGCGCGACCTCGGGGTCGGGTCCATGGCTGCCTAAACCAACCAGCGCACGGGTGGTGAAGCAAGGGGATGGGGACACGCTGATGCCGGTGGCGGCGAGGAGAGGTATCCGCACGATGCCGGCCGCCGTGACCATGGTCGGCGGCGCGACCTCGGGGTCGGGTCCATGGCTGCCTAAACCAACCAGCGCAGGGGTGGTGAAGCAGGAGGGTGGGGACACGCCGATGACAGTGGCGGCGAGGAGAGGTATCCGCACGTTCCTGTGATCATAGCCGCCGGCGTGACCTCGCGGTCCCGTCTCCAATCCGACTCGGCAGTCGCCACAGCCCGTCGTCGTGCAGGCGCTGCTCAACAGCGGAAATTGGCCAGGCAGTGCATGACGAATCGTGGCTGGTTCGCCCCGTCCCTGACTGCCCCGACCTCGCTCCTTCTCTAATTTCTAGGCGGCGCATGATGAGTCGAGACTGGCTTGCCCCATCCCTGAATTTGCAGGCGGCCTCGACTACTCTCTGTCTAAATCGTGCCTCAATGTGCCTCTCCGCCAAAATCATGGCCATCCCAAAGTGCTGCAATTTCTCAGAGAGAATTTCAGGAATTGAGAGAAGCAATGGAGGCACCGCTGTGTGAGGATGACGGAGGCACGCGATTATATAGGCAACTACTTCCTCTGTTTCAAAATATATGATGTTTTAGGTTTGTAAAAAAAATGTATCTAGACTTATTTTAGTGTATAACCCTATACACTAAAACAAGTCTAGATACATTTTCTTCACAAATCTAAAATATCTTATATTTTGAAACGGAGGAAGTAAGTTCTAAACTATGTCCAAGTGCAGTGTCAGTTCTTATTTAGTTTCAGTCCAAGTTTAATATAGCTGTTTATATGGAGACCAGCAGGTTTTCAGTTCCAAACATCAGACTCACACGCTGGATTTCCATGTACAGGGGACCAATTGCTTATCAAACTTGTGTATGCGCACACGTATTTGGAATATTTTAGAAGCAATCATCTTACAAATTAGTTCGAGTCTGATTCATCTTTACTACACACTCTTCACTTTGCTCAAAATCTATATGTTTATGTTTAGGTGAAAATACATTTCACACTTTTTCATAATTATCTAAATTTTTAGATTTTTTATATCGAGAGACCTCTTCTTATTTTCTTTAATTTCTGCTTTCTTATGCTATTCTTGCTTTTTGTCACCTATCTGGAATTTCTTATTTTTTGTACTAAATTAGATAATGCAATTTCTAGAAAGATCTTGGTGATATAGTAGAAACATTTATTTTTATTTAGCATGTCAAAACCTCTTTCAAAAAAATCAAATCATATTGTTTAATGGCATTACAAGACCGGGGCTCCACCAGACTTAACGAACCACAACAATAAGCTCTGTCGGACAACAAGAAGCACTTGCGGGAAGAGGAAGAGCACTTACAACATCAAGGGATATTGATCATATAATTCCTAAAAAAAGGGATGTTGATCAACCGAGATCGCAACAGTGTCCCAAAGATTAGTACAAGGGCATCGGCCATCGGCGTAAGACAGAGCCAAACTTTCATGGCAAGTATGTGACTCATGGTTTATGTGCTCATGTGTGGCGTCATGTGTTTATTCAGAACTTTGGAGCATCATATCTTATACTACTGAATTTGGGTAGATATACGACATTCTAACGTTGACCCATAATTCTGCCATAAAGGAGAAAGTTATGAACATGGATAAAATAATGGGATTATTATTTGTACTAACAAGTAAATATTTCGGCATGGTGCAACTTTCTATTTTTGCAAGGATAAAATAATGGGAGTATTATTTGTATTGACAAGTAAATATTTTGGCAAAAAATTATATTAAGGAAAGTATTAACTAATGAAATTCAAACATAATATTTTTTCCAAAATAGTGATATTAATATTAAGGAATAATAAAATAAACAAAACAGAAAATACTGAAAATACAATATATCTATATGTTTATGTTTATGTGAAACTAATATATATCTATATGTTTATGCTAAAAAATTAACATAATCTAAACGGATCAACACTCAAATGGTATTATATATGTTTATGTCAACGCCAAGCCGACAATATGTGACTTGTGCATGGTTAGATCGATATTGAGTCTGGCCGCGGTGTTGACCAAAATCCTCTAATGAAGATAGAAAATGTGCATGTGTTGATTCGGCCAATGAAGATTAAACACTAGATACATCGGTTAAATTTTTATTCATATATATAGCTTTAAATTTATTTGGCCGTAGCAACGCATGGGCATTCAGCTAGTTAATTCTAGCTAGTGATCGATCACTCCAACGGTTCCAACAGTAGGAGGATGCTAGTGTGGTTCGATCTGGAGACGTCTAGTACTGAACTGTAGTAACGGTCGGTCCAACAGTACCGGCCACCATGATGCCATGGGTCACCGCCCAGTGGGCCGCGCGGCCCCTCCAACTCCAATCAACTAATCAGATCTTCTGGGGTCCCTCAAGCTCAATTATATATCCAGCCGCCCCATTTGTCATGTCACCTGGTTTCATATGGTTTTGGTTCATAGTGCAGGGATTCTCTCTTCTAAGAGTAACTCCAACAGAGGATGTAAACTTCCTCGCGCGAAAACATGTATACATAGCGCGTGATCTAGGTTTCACATGCCACGCGCGAATCTTCTCTGGCAGATACGCTAAAACATGCGCGCGAAATTTATAGCACCAACCCTCCAACATGCACTAAATTGATGCGCGTGCAAACACGATTTTGCAACAAAAAAAAAGAAAAAATATATTATACATAAACATTAAAAAAATTACATAGTTCGGACGCAAGAAAAATACAAGAAACTACTACTAGACTACAGGAAACTACTAGAAACTAATCTAGTCCGACAAGGAGATGGAGATGTAGTCATCGCCGAAGGAGACCGGTGTCGTGTCGGACACTGGTATGGACAAAAACGCGTCCATCCAACAGAGATCGTTGTCGTCGATGGTAGCCGGCCCGGCAATCTGTGTGTCGATAAGTCGCGCCTCTCCGCCTTGTGCACCCGGCGCGCGAGGCGGCTCTGGTGCTTCGCTGCCCTGGCCGCAGCCTTGGCCGCGGCCCGCGCGTGTCATGTGTGCGCTGCGCTGCGACGTCCCGGGGGAAACACGCCTTCTACTCCTCTCGCAGGCACTCGTCGCGCTCGAGGAGGAGCGCCTCGGCTTGCTCGCGCGTCCACACGTCATGGAAGTTCATGGAGGAGCGCAGGCGTTCGAGCCGCCACGCGACGGTGTCATAGGCGCGCGCGGCCTCGTGCGCGGTGTCGAAGGTGCCGAGGACGATGCGGTCGATCTCGGCATAGAACCCCGTCGGGCGCGCACGTACGCCGCGGTACCTGGAGCTTCAGCGGTGCTGCGGTATGGCGGCAGTGGCGCGGGCGCGTTGGCAGCAAAGCGGAAGGAAGAGGATAGCGGCGGGAAGAGGAAGAGAATTCTGCTTGCGTTGAAGTGCTTCGACAATTGGTTTCACACGCGGGCGCGGCATCTAACGAGCGTGTGCTAAGCGGTGCGTCAAAAGAAGCACGTGCAGCTGAGCGTGCGGTAAAACTTTCCTGTGGGAGGAAAGATACAGCGACTGCTGGAGCGCGCGACACGGTTTTGTGAAGCAACCACCAAATGGCTCATTCAAAATGCTATCACCATATTTTACAAAAATACTATACCACCTTATATGGACAATGTCCCAACAGGGGGATCCGAAACCTTTCCGTCCACCTCTGGTGAAAAAGACAAATTCCTGTCAAATCGGTAGAAAGTGGGTTAGATATGAACTACAGGTACATGATCTGTTACTCATGTTTTTTTACAAAAATCATTTTTAGGTTCACAGTATGCTATTTTATCAAAGATCCAATGCAAGTTTTCCTTTTCATCGCACCAAAAAGGCATTTTTCATTATCCGAACGCAAAAAGGGAATTTTCTAAAGCAACCACCAAATAGCTAATTCAAAAACGGAGGGTTTGTGATTAGTTGATATGGATATCATATTTGGATTCCTCTCATTTTTCTGATCAATTTAGACATATTATTTATCAAATTTCAATTTACAGATTTAAAGATATTAATTATTCCATATTAAATAGAAAAATACAAAAAAGTAAAATTATTATATATTTATTTGAATTCAATAATATTTTTACTTATTTATTAATGTTTACTTAAATAATTGTTTATAATTTCAAAAAATACAAACATGTGATTGATGATATAAGAGTTAATAGGATTGATATCATAATATTGACAACAATGTATGAATTACTTTGCAGAAACAGATTAAGAAAGGAACGAGGAAGTTAAGCGTGCTGGAGCTGGAGTAGTATTAGGATGGGTGACCGGCTGAGAAGTTTGACCAAGACTGCAATATAATTAAATATTAAATATAATTAGTGTTAAAAATGTTCAAAGTGAGAGATTAACTAGTCAAACAATTCAAAGATTAAAAAATTGAGAAAAAAAATAAAAAAATATATATTTTTTAATATTTTTACAACATGTCGACAGGCTATGCCGACGGCCGCTACGCCGACGGTATTTTGATATGCCGACGGCCTCTATATGCTCCGCCGAGGGAGACCTTTGCCGAAAAGGTTACGCCGAGGGTAGGGCACGCGTCCTATAGTGCGTCGGTCTTCTTACTTGAAAGTGAGTGGTAATCCAGGCAGAACTCTAGCGTATGCATCAAGAATTCAAGATGCACGTTCAAAATATAATCTAGAGGTTCCTCAAAAAAAACTCAATCTAGAAATGGCCAAGATGCTCTACAAAGATGCACGTTAATGATAAAGCAATAGCGACGAGACTAGTCGCTATTGCTTTCACGTACTAGATGAATTGCCCGGTACGGTAGGGTCGCTGGCAGAGTAGTAGCAATCGGTTAGAAGATGATGATGCGTGACCGTGACCGTTGATTCCGATTGATTAATCGACCGGACTGCAGGTCCATGACGATCATTTAGCTCCTTTTCTTTCCCGTGGACCAATCTATCTATTATATTATATACTTAAAGCAATATACGAATGTCTAACGGAGCCTTCACGTTAAGCCACATCATTAAAATTATTTTTAACGGGTAGATATAGAATTTATGGCTAGGATTTAACTAGAGATAGATTAGTAGTTACGTAACAACATAATGGTGTTTGACACGTTCCAATAATGTGGTGGGCCACTTTTATGATTAGATCGGTTAACGTGAAAGAAAAAAAAAAGTAAAGAAGGTTTCCCTTTCATGCACGGTCAACGTCTAAGCAAGAAAAAAAAATACACGACCTCAATTTCCTTGGCCTGGATGCACGCACACGGCGCTGGTCTCCATTTCAACAGCATCTCCTGTCGCATGGCGTTGGACGACTCGATTTGCCTGTCCGGCTATTCCATGCTTTCCATGCATGCATGTCAGTAGCGCAGAAGTTTCATTTTTGACTCATGCGCTCAGTCTTGCGAGATTGTTCCAAGATTAAGGTGGGCGCACGTGATTACTGATTAGTATCTTACTTTCTTGATGATTATTTCTTTCCAGGGGATCGCTCTTTATAGAATTGGAGCAGTGTGTAGTACAATTATGCATTTTATTTTGTATTGGAAAACTAATTCTTTGGTGTATAATCTCTTACTCATAGTTAGCTTCTTCAAATTATCTCTTACATACTAAAAGCAAGAGATGTGGTTATTTTTGAAGTGTGCATTTTCAAGATTATTTGGATGGTCAAAGTTAGACTTAGTTAACATTTAGGAACCTAAGTTATACACATGGTTATCAAGAGGCGCACACGCTTAATTATGTAGTTTGGGTTGCTGCTTCATGTTAAGCTAATTAAAGTACGAACATGGCAATAAATCCGTATGACAACAAATATATTAATTAAAAACCATATCACCAGTATGCAAATAAAATACTTTCAATCTTTTGGAACTTTTATTTACCAAAACATTCCTCTCATATATGCACATCTTATCCTCACAGAGAAAAAGCATGAAATTTGCACATTAGTGCCATAAAATAATCATAATCTCTACAAATCCAATTTTATAAGAAAATAATAATAAACGATTGATTATTTATTTAGAAAAATCATATGTTGTTTTTAGAAATAAAGAAATATGTTTATAAGTCTCACAAAAAGGTGAAACATCGCCACACACTATGGACTAGTTAGATTACCGTATGGGTTTCATTGGTTTATTTGTGCTCCATAATGCGTACATTTGTGGATCGGTGTGCTACTGTTAGCCTCACATGTGCGAATTAAAAGTAACACTTGTGGTGTCCTTTATAACAACAAACACTTAAGGCAGCTCTACAGGATAATAGTCATATGATGCTTATACATAAATTTTATAAACACTTCTCCCATATCTTCACATCTCATCTTCATGGGAGAAAAGAATGTTAAATTTTTGCACATTAATTCAACACAATAATCATAATCTCTACAAATAGAAATATTGTCATAATGTAATTATAAATGCTCAATGATTTTGTTAGATTAAACACCTGGTCCTTATGGAAAATAAATATATGTTATGTTATTCCATCAAGGGAAAGAGCTTATCTGATTGCATTAATGTGTGAAGATTTTCTCCCATGAGTAGGATGACTTTGTTTCCATGCAAAAAAAAATCTTGGATACACCAGTATAGTGACGAAGTTGGCCTTATTTATACAACTTTGCCTCAACATGCATAATTCTTTGAGTTCGAACATGGTCCTAATGAGGAAGATACCTAATCTGCACGCGGAATGTTGAGACATGGTTATCCAACCTCTTGACACCTAAGCATGAAGGTGTCACGAGATGGGGAAGATTGACACGGTTTACTCTTGCCCCGTTGTATCACTAACTTTTATGAGCTAAAGAATTCAAAATTTCCAAATATAGAAACTTTACAATTTAATCTTAGTAAAAGAAAACATTGTATTATATATTCAAAATTAGAATAAGTATATGGTCCAAATTGATACACACTTTACAAATTTGTGAATTGTTAGACAAAATAACAATAGATTACAACACAAACTATCAAAATAATTAAGTTCTCAAAAGTGGACTTTGGAACTATTGTATTCCCTTAAATTGTTGCTAGAGTGACTATCGACACACTAAATACAATGCCCTCGCATTTGCGAGGGCCATCTTGCTAGTTTCAAAGAAAAGTCGAATAAACAACACGTTTGATATGTTCTTGTACCTCACCCACAACAAAGCAAGGGGGAGAATTCTCCTCTCGGGCATTATACCTAACACCATATATGCAGCTTGGAGACGAGAAGAGCAATGCGTGATGGCTGCAACCACAACGACAACGAACTCCGAATTGGGAGGAGCGGAGCAGGGTTTTGAAGGTTCACCCTCGTGATAGATCTTCGGGAAGGAAATCACGTCCCACCACCATGTTGTGGACGCACCCACAACAACGTTGTGTTTCGAATTGATAGGAGCAGAGCAGGGCCGAGGAGGTTCGCATTGTCGACAGATCTCCTCGAGGAAGGAATTCTCGTCCTGGCTCCAAGCCATGGATGTGACCACAACAACATCGAGCTCAGACTTGGGGAAGAGAGCAGTGCCGATAAGAAGAATGGCGAATGGACATGGGTGCCAATGATACATTTTACATGAGAGTCCAGAAAGCAACGAAATAATGGGAAAACAGATAAAGGGGCCTAACTTGACGTATGTCACAGACATATTTTAAGTTCAAACGTTTTGTCCAACTGTTGTTTAATTCATGCTGAAATGGTCCTCTTGGCTAATCGGCTCGTCAACCTGGTTAACTCGATCGAATTATACGAAACTCTGGTCCATTAGAGCGCGGGCTGGTCAGCTCTAGGATTAGAGTGAAAAGTGATAGAACTGCTAGGACCTCTAGTGGTAGATCTAGGGGTATACGAGTTAGAGACCTTACCATCGGCTTTTGGGGTCGACGATGAGCTCGCCATTGAGCTTGTCGGAGTGGCAGCAGCGGTCAGGGGTGATTCCCGCCGCTATAGCGCAAGCCAGATCGGTGGCTATGGGTTTAGGGTTTTCGGTGGGGAGAGTGGGCACAACGAACCTTGGCGTTCGTGCCCCCGGCCCCCACCTATTTATATTGCGCTGCGCAACGGGGGCCCACCAACGATTGCGATGTTGGGCGCCCCGATTAGGGCGCGTGACCAAAGCGTTCGGGCCGTTGGGCCGGACGCGGGAGATCAACCTAACATTCTCCCCCTTATTCTCATCTTTCATTCAACTTATATTTTGGCACCCATTTCATCACAGATCAACATATAGAGCATGTCTCGTCATAATGGTCAGTTACGCACCATAGATTCAATAGCCACTATACACTTCTCTATTTTGAAACAGATTCTTGTTCTAGGCCCTTAATATCCAGATATCATAGGCATTCCCTTAAACCCATGCCGGCTAAGTGTTCTGTGAACACACTGGATGGTAAGCCTTTTGTGAGCGGATCCGCGAGCATTTCTTTGTACTTATATGCTCTAAACTTATGGTATGATCCTAGATTCTTTCTTTCACAACATAAAACTTAATGTTAATGTGTTTGGCAGCAACACTTGACTTATTGTTGTGAGCATAGAATACTACTGGCTCATTGTCGGAGTACATTTTGAGTGGTTGATACGTCGGAAACGTATCAATAATTTTTTATGCTCCATGCTTGTTTAGTATCTAATTTGCTTTGCTTTGTCTGCACTTTGAGGTGTTTTTATATCTTTTCTAGAACTAACCTATTAGCAAGTTGCCACAGTGTCAGTTGCCTGTTTTCTTCTGTTTTTGGTTCCAGAAAGGCAGAAAATCAATATTCTCGGAATTGGACGGGACAAAAGCCAAAGTCAATATTTTACCGTGAGGGACACGAATCCAGAAGATGAGACGGAGAAGCGAACCAGGGCGGCCAGACCCCCCTAGGCGCGGGTGGGCCCACCTCGTGCCTGGGTAGGGTGTGGGGGCCCTGGCCGCCTCCCAGCCTCGCCTCTCCGCCTATAAGAAGCCCCTGATGCAGAAACCCTGGGCACCCGATCAAAACTCCATGAAACCGTTTGTAGCCGCCGCCACCATCGTCCCTAGATCAGGGGAGATTTGAAGTTCTTCCCGGCACCCTGCCGGAGGGGAGATCATTCCGGAGGCCTTCTCTCCGGTATGATGCATGAGTAGTTCCACCTTGGACAATGGGTCCATGTAGTAGCTAGATGGTTGTATCTCCTCCTTTGTGCTTTCATGTAGAGATCTTGTGAGCTCCGTTCATGATCAAGATCTAATCTATTTGTAATCATGCATGTTGTGTTTACGGGGATCCGATGGATATTGAGATTACTATGTCAGATTGATTAATGGTTTTGTCTTTATGATTCTATCATGTCTATGCTGTTTGTGATCTTGCATGCTCTCCGTTGTTAGTAGCTATCTTGGCCAAGTAGTTGCTAGTGACTCCAAGAGGTAGTATTTATGCTTGATAGTGGGTTCATGCCTCTAGTTTCCAAGGGAAGTGACAGAAATCTCTTTGGTTGTAGATGTGTTGTTGATACTAGGGAGAAAACAACGGTCTCTTGTTCATGGAACAAGTGGATTGTTTACCTTATACACTTTGCTTAAAGCAGTTGTCTGTTGCTTGCAACTTAATACTGAAGGGGGGTTCGGATGATAACGTGAAGGTGGACTTCTAGTCATAGATATAGTTGGATGGCGGTCTATGTATATTGTTGTATTGCCCAATCAAATCTCATAGGATCTTTTTGTCTGGTATTGCATTGTTATGCCTTGCTCAGTTCCTGTCAATTATTCTGCTGTAATTTGTTTACTCTTCATGCCATGTTGTTTATCTAAGGAGAGCACCTCTAGTGAACTATGGACCTCAGTCCAATCTTTATCATTGATACATCTTCCACTATTACTTGTTTACTTGCTGCAAACAATTACCTTCCACACCATACGTTTAATCCGTTGTTATAGCAAATCGGTGAGCTTGACAACCTTACTGATCGTTGGGGCAAAGTCTTGAGTTTGTGTTGTGCAGGTTTCCACGTTGCTTGCAACACCTTTGAGATGTTTCCTTCCTCCTACTGGTTCGATAACCTCGGTTTCTTACTGAGGGAAAACTTGCTGTTGTGCTCATCACACCTTCCTCTTGGGGTTTCCAAATGAAGCGTCCCACGATAGTGATGGGCGTCATCAAGCTATTTTCTGGCGCCGGTGCCGGGGAGGCTAAGGACGTCTTCACAAGGGGAGTCCTCCACTTCTTTATCTTTACTTTGGTTTTAGTTTGCTTAGTTTCTTTTGCTTGTTTTGTTTGCCTCTTTCCAAAACCCCCCAAAAAAATTAGTCTAGTTTGGTTTGCTTTCTTTATTCAAAAACACAAAAAAAATTAGTTCCTACCCTAGTTGCTACCATGTCTGGTTTTGGACCAATCTTTATTTCACCTATGGAAGAGATCTCCACTTTTAAGCAAAAAAGTGAAGAGAGTTTTAAAGAAGCTTGGTCTAGAATCTTCGTTTTATAGAGGGAAACTGAGCCTAAGATGAGTCTTAGCTTGGTTATTGATAATTTCTACCGCGGTATTGCTCTTCGTTATAGATATGCTTTGGATGTTGTGGCTGAGAAAGATATTTGCTATGTACTAAGGATGAAGCTTTTAATGCCATAAAGAAATTGATTATGATTTATGGTACACCTGGCAAGTCTAATTCCTCTTTCACAAAATATTTTCCTAGCTTGAACACTCTTGAGACCAGTATTGCTGCTATGAATAGTTGCTATCGCATGCTTAGGGATTACCATGATTATGCTCCCATAAATTCTGCGCCTTCAAAGTGGTTTCCTAGAATCAAAGTCTCTATAAATACTACACTTTTTGATGCTCGTTGTGATATCATGTCTAAATTTTGTCTCATGGATAAAGATATTTATGATTCTTTGAGTCTTTGGGGGCTTTCTGAAGGAGGAGAGAAAATCTCTCTTACTAATAATGCCACTTTCTCACCCATTCGAATATCTGAAGGTGTGTTTACAAAAATCTCAGGGAAAATAGTGTCTACTGATTATGTTGTTATTGAATGTGTAGGCAAAGGACAGATTACACTTGGAAGATCCCTACTGAAACACCTTGGAGCAATAATAGATGTGGGAAAAGGCATTATGCATTTTTATCCTCCAGTAAGCAACCATATTTTCCCTAAAGAGAAGAAGAAAGGTAAGAAAGGAAAGAACAAGAGGGTTAATGCCTCATTTGAAAATACTTGATTCTTCTTGCTTATTGTGCCTAACTTAAAGGCGTTAAAGAAAAGTACTTGTTGGGAGATAACCCAAGAGTTTCCTTGAGTCTTGGAAGTTATTACTTCAGTAATGACCTCTCCTTATCCTTTTTGTTTGCTTTTTGTGGCAAAAATGGCCTCCAATGAGAGGTAAGTAAGATTTGGGGAGTTGCTGTCCCGAAATAGATTTTTGTCCTCCACCATAAACTTTCGTGAGGAGTCTCTGTAACTTGGATTGATCTTACAATTTAAAAATATATCCCCTAGTATATTAGCTAACTTTCGTTAGTTCAACACTTTTTGATTTCAGAAATAGAAGATTTTCGAAAAAATCGATTTCTACCTACTGGTCTATTTTGACAGATTTCTGCCATTATTTGCATTTGTTTCTTATTAATTCCTTTTTGAGTTCTCTTTTCGGGAATTGAGATTTTTGAAGGAGTTTCTACAGTAGCTTGTGTTTTTAGTGAAAAGTCTTGCTATTCCAAAAATTTGCCTAAGGTCTAATATCTTTTGAATACACTAATGTTGCTAAGGAAGATTGTGTGAAGTTTTGTATAAAGGAAAATTTTCAGGTGTAGAGAGAGAATGATATAATGAGATGAAGAATGGACAAAAACTCAAGCTTGAGGATGCCACCCCAGTGTCGCCCCAAGAAATATCCAAGAGGTACAAGCGTCAAAGCTTGGGGATGCCCAATGCATCCCCTTCTTCATCAATAAAAAGCTCAGGTCTATTTAGACACTTCGTTTTTATTGTTTCATGCACTATTGTGTTGTTCTTGGAGTGTCTTAGTTTTTGTTTGCTTTGCTTAGGTTGTTTAGTTTTCTTGAATAAAGTAGTTTGGACCCCCATTCTTGTTGTGTTGTTTCAAATAAGTTGCTTGGTGTTAGAAAGGGGTAGGAAGTTCCTGCTTGAAAGTGCAAGAGGAGCTTGCATTGACTGTGACTTAGACTTTAGCATGACATGCTAGGTGCTATTTTGACCATATGCTTAGTGATTATTGCTATAGCATGTCTTGTTCCAAACAATTGGGATTGCTTAGTGTGCCTTGAAGAAATTATGCGTTGTTTTAGCATGCAAAAGCATAGTATTGTGGTATTCTCCTTTGATGCTTTGTTTGGGTTGACTTGGCATATGCTCACACCATGTTATGACTATGAAAAGTCACCATAGCCTATATGATAATTTAGTCCTTGACTTGTAGTACCACTCTATGCTTTGATTAGTAATGTTTTGTTGCTATGCATGATTATGGCCATTATGCTCTCTTAGTTGGTTGCTCCCAGTCTTTTGCTAGCCTCCACTTGTATGAGTAAGCTCTACTCATGCTTCCAACTCCCAAGAAACCAAGTTATTCCAAATTGTCCACTATAAACTGTTATGCATGGTGTGTTATATCATTCCAAGTATATTCTTGTTTTCATCTATCTTCAAATTAAAAACTATTTTGTTATGTGAAAAAATAGTGATTAAAGCCCTCACAAACTTGATGGCACGCCTTATATTCTTTGCCCCTAATAAACTTGAACCATTGTGTCGTCTATGTTGTATATGCTTGCACTTATACGTTGGAATTAGCAGAACCATGCTGTCATGGGGAACATTTTCAACATTGCACTTGTACTTTGTACTCAGTTGATATCATGTTGTTTTGTCTATGGATGTCACCGCTGTGAAATAAAGAGGGAACTTGTAAGTCCATGGAGTAAGTATTTTGTGTTAGATAAACGCCTGGGCCGCTAGCCTAAGTCATGCCTAATCATGGCAGAAATTTACAGCATCACCATAGTGAGCTATATATGAAGCATCCTCAATAAAAATCTATGCACATAGTAAATAAAAAGATCGCTAAGATGCTCATTGTCTGCTTGCCTTGTCATTTTGGTTATGGGATAGCTCATGTACCATGTGCAAGGGGTACCCCGTTGGTGGTTCTCTATGATACGCATGTACTTACAATGACAAGAACTTAAAGGTGACTGAAGTTGAGTAGCATGAGGTGTGGCCCTCGTATTCAAGGGACTTCAGATTGCCAACTTATACTTTGTAAAGCATATACTCCATAGTTTGTTCACTTTAACCTTAACCACTTCAAGATGCTTATGATAGGGGCAATGAGGGCTGAAAGATAACAAGTACCATAATTTTTGGATGCTCTTTTTGAAACTTGTAATCACTGCTTCCTTTACAAAAAGGCCTTTCTTTCACCATTATTTGAGTCTACACCTTCTACCTTTAGGCACCATTAATAGAGCATAGTTGGCATTCTGTGTGCAATGTCCTAAAGCTTATTGATTGATGCATATTGTGATATTACTTGTTCTTGTGCTATTTGTTTCTAGTCACCCTTGTGAAATTTGAAGGTGTCCTATGCATCTATTTGCTACTCTATGAGGGACAAGCTGATTACCACTATGCCATGTTTTATGTATGTGAAACAAACAAACATTTTTCAATGCATGTTATTTATGATCTTGGTTTGTAGCCTCTCATGTTGCATGCATAGTTACTTTGTCCTATTGTTAGAACTCAATCTTTCATGCACATGTTTAGAGTTCTTTGATTCCAGCTTTCAATGCTTGTAAATGGTTTGATCTTGGTTTTGATGGTGCATGTCACCTCAAAAATTATTCTTTTATCACTTACCTACTCGAGGACGAGCAGGAGTTAAGCTTGGGGATGCTTGATACGTCGGAAACGTATCTATAATTTTTGATGCTCCATGTTTGTTTAGTATCTACTTTGCTTTGCTTTGTCTACACTTTGAGGTGTTTTTATATCTTTTCTATAACTAACCTATTAACAAGTTGCCACAGTGCCAGTTGTATGTTTTCTTCTGTTTTTGGTTCCAGAAAGGCATAAAATCAATATTGTCAGAATTGGACGGGACAAAAGTCAAAGTCAATATTTTACCGTGAGGGACATGAATCCAGAAGACGAGACGAAGAAATGAACCAGGGCAGCCAGACCCCCCTAGGCGCGGGTGGGCCCACCTCGCGCCTAGGTAGGGTGTGGGGGCCCTGGCCGCCTCCCAGCCTCGCCTCTTCGCCTATAAGAAGCCCCCGATGCAGAAACCCGGGACACCCGATCAAAACTCCACGAATCCTTCTGTAGCCACCGCCACCATTGTCCCTAGATCGGGGGGATCTGAAGTTCTTCCCGACACCCTGCCGGAGGGGAGATCATCCCGGAGGCCTTCTCTCCGGTATGATGCGTGAGTAGTTCCACCTTGGACTATGGGTCCATGTAGTAGCTAGATGGCTGTATCTCCTCCTTTGTGCTTTCATGTATAGACCTTGTGAGCTCCGTTCATGATCAAGATCTAATCTATTTGTAATCATGCATGTTGTGTTTGCGGGGATCCGATGGATATTGAGATTACTATGTCAGATTGATTAATGGTTTTGTCTTTATGATTCTATCATGTCTGTGTTGTTTGTGGTCTTGCATGCTCTCCATTGTTAGTAGCTATTTATGATGGCTGGCTATTGACGAGGGAGCTTCTTCTTCTTTATGTCCCCGGAAACGGCGCCAGAAATCTTTGATGCATGCACCAACTGTTGATGTGGAGCAGTTCGTTGGAACCCAAGAGCAAGGTGTGATGGAGCACATCAGCAAGTTTCCCTCAGTAGAGACCGAGGTTATCGAACCAGAAGAAGGAAGGAAACATCACACAGGTGTTGCTAGCAACATAGAGACCTGCACAACACAAACTCAAGACTTTGTCCCAACGAATCAGTAAGGTTGTCAAGCTCACCGGTTTGCTGTAACAAAGGATTAAACGTATGGTGTGGAAGGTAATGGTTTGTAGCAAGTAAACAAGTAACAGTGGAAGATGTATCAATGGTAAAGATTGGACCGGGATCCATAGTTCACTAGAGGTTCTCTCCTTAGATAAACAACATGACATGAAGGGTAAACAAATTACAGCGGGGCAATTGACAGGAACTGAGCAAGGCATAACAATGCAATTACTAGCTAGCAAGATCCTATGAAGTTGATTGGGCAATACAACATTATACATAGACCGTAATCCAACTACATCTATGACTAGAAGTCCACCTTCAGGTTATCATCCGAACCCCCTCCAGTATTAAGTTGCAAGCAACAGACAACTGCTTTAAGCAAAGTGTGTAAGGTAAACAATCCACATGTTCCATGAACAAGGGACCATTGTTTTCTCCCTAGTAGCAACAACACATCTACAACCAAAGAGATTTCTGTCACTTCCCTTGGAAACTAGAGGCATGAACCCACTATCGAGCATAAATACTCCCTCTTGGAGTCACTAGCAACTACTTGGCCAAGATAATCACTAGCAACGGAGAGCATGCAAGATCACAAACAATACAGACATGATAGAATCATAAAGATAGAACAATTAATCAAACCAACATAATAATCTCAATATCCATCGGATCCCCGCAAACACAACATGCATGATTACAAATAGATTAGATCTTGATCATGAACGGAGCTCATAAGATCTATACATGAAAGCACAAGGAGGAGATACAACCATCTAGCTACTACATGGACCCATAGTCCAAGGTGGAACTACTCACGAATCATACCGGAGAGAAGGCCTCCGGGATGATCTCCCCTCCGGCAGGGTGCCAGGAAGAGCTTCAGATCCCCCCGATCTACGAACGATGGTGGCGGCGGCTATAGACGGTTTCGTGGATTTTTGATCGGGTCCCGAGAGTTTCTGTATCGGGGGCTTCTTATAGGCGAAGGGGGGGAGTCCAGGGAGCAACCAGTGTAGGCAAACCCTGGCCCGCTTCTCCGTCTCCCCTCTGGACTCCTTGTTCCCCACGGAAAGTTATTGACTTTGATGTTTGTCCCGTCCAATTCCGATAATATTTCTTTACTAACTTTTCGGAAACCAAAAACAGCAGAAAACAGGCATCTGGCACTGTTGCAACTTGTTAATAGGTTAGTACCAGAAAACATGTAAAAGGCACCTCAAAGTGTGGACAATTAAAGAAAAGTAGATATAAAACAAGCATGGAGCATCAAAAATTATAGATACGTTTCCAACGTATCAGCATCCCCAAGCTTAACTCCTGCTCGTCCTCGAGTAGGTAAGTGATAAAAGAATAATTTTTGAGGTGAACATGCACCCTCACAATAAAGATCCAACCATTTGCAAGCATTGAAAGCTGGGATCAAAGAGCTCTAAACATGTGCATGAAAGATGGAGTTCTAACAATAGGACATAGTAACTATGCATGCAACATGGCAAGCTACAAACAAAGATCATGATAATATGAATTGAAAAATGTTTGTTTGTTTCACATGCAGAAAACATAGCATAGTGGCAATTAGCTTGTCCCTCATAGAGTATCAATATAAATGCATAGGACACCTGCAAAGTTCACAAGGGTGACTAGAAACAGATAGCACATGAACAAGTAATAACACAATACGCATCAATTAATAAGATTTGGAACATTGCACACAGAGTGCCAACTATGCTCTCTTAATGGTGCCTAAAGGTAGAAGGTGGAGACTCAAATAATGGTGAAAGAAAGGCCTTTTTGTAAAGGAAGCAGTGATTACAAGTTTCAAAAAGAGCTTCCAAAAATTATGGTACTTGTTAGATTTCAGCCCTCATTGCCCCTATCATAAGCATCTTGAAGTGGTTAAGGTTAAAGTGGCAAAGCTGGAGTATATGCTTGACAAAGTATAAGTTGGCAATCTCAAGTCCCTTGACTATGAGGGCTACACCTCATGGGTACTCAACTTAGGGCCCAGGTAAGTTCTTATCACTGTAAGTATTTGCATATCATTAAGAACCGCCAACGGGGTACCCCTTGCACATGGTACATGAGCTTTCCCATAACCAAAATGACAAGGCAAGCATACAATGAGCATATCAGCAATCTTTTTATTTACCATATGCATAGCTTTTTATTGAGGATGCTTCATAGATAGCTCACTATGGTGATGCTGCAAGTTTCCACCATGATTAGGCATGGCTTAGGCTAGCGGCCCAGGCGTTTCTCTAACACAGAATACAAACTCCATGGACTTACAAGTTCCCACTTCATTTCACATCGGTAACATCCATAGACAAAAGAGCATGATATCAACGGAGTACAAAAAGTACAAGTGCAATGTTGAAAACGTTTCCCGTGACAGCACGTTTCTGCTAATCCCAACTTATAAGTGCAAGCATATACAACAAAGTTGCCTCAATGGTTCAAGTTTATTAGGGGCAAAGAATAAAATGTGGCATCAAGTTTGTGAGGGCTTTAATCACTAAGTTTTCACATAACAAAATAGATTTTAATTGGAAGATAGTTGAAAACAAGAATATACTTGGAATGGTGTAACACACCATGCATAGGAGTTTATAGTGGACACTTTGGAATAACTTGGTTTCTTGGGAGTTGTAAGGATGAGTAGAACTTACTCATACAAGTGGAGGCTAGCAAAAGACTGGGAGCAACCAACTAAGAGAGCAATAATGGCCATAATTATGCAATGCAACAAAGCAAAGAGTGGTACTACAAGTCAAGGACTAAATGATCATAGAGGCTAATGGTGACTTGTCATAGTCATAACATGGTGTTATCATGTGCCAAATCAACCCAAGCAAAACATCAAAGGAGAATACCACAATACTATGCTTTTGCATGCTAAAACAACGCATAATTTCTTCAAGGCACACTAAGCAATCCCAATTGTTTGGAATAAGACATGCTACATTAATAATCACTAAGCATAATGCAAAAACAACACCTAGCATGTCATGATAAAGTCTTAGTCACAGTCAATGGAAGCTCCTCTTGCACTTCAAGCAAGAACTTACTACTCCTTTCCAAACACCAAGCAAACTTATTTGTAAAACAACACAGAGAGAGCGGGGGTCCAAACTACTAAATCAAACTAAACAAACTAAGAAAATAAAATGAAAACTAAGACGCTCCAAGAACAACACAACTATGCATGAAACAATAAAAGTGAAGTGTCTAGACAGACCTGGGTTTTTTATTGATGAAGAAGGGGATGCCTTGGGCATCCCAAGCTTTGACGCTTGTACCTCTTGGATATTTCTTGGGGTGACACCATGGTGGCATCCCCAAGCTTGAGATTTTGTCCATTCTTCATCTCATTGCATCATTCTCTCTCTACACCTGAATTTTTTCCTTCATACAAAACTTCACACAATTTTCATTAGCAACATTAGCTTATTCAAAAGGTATTAGACCATGGGCAAAGCTTTGGAACATCAAGGCTTTTTAATAAAAACACAAGCTACTGTATTAACTCCTTCAAAGAAACTCAATTTACCTGAAGAGAGCTCAAAAAGGAATCAATAAGAAGCAAATGCAAATAATGGCAGAAATCTGTCAAAACAGACTAGCAGGTAGAAACGAATTTTTTCGAACATCTTATGTTGCTCAAATAAAAAAGTGTTGAACTAACAACAGTTAGCCAACATACTGGGGGATTTATTCGGAAATTTCTAGCTCAATCCGAGTTACAGAGCCTCCTCATGATTGTTTTTGGTGGAGGACAAAAATCTGTTTCGGGACAGCAACTCTCCAAATCTTAGTTCCCTCTCATTAGAGGTTATTCTTGACACAAAAAGCAAACAAAAAGGATAAGGAGAGGTTATTACAGTAATAATAACTTCTAAGACTCAAGGAAACTCTTGGGTTATCTCCCAAAAAGTACTTTTCTTTAACGTCTTTAAGTTAGGCACAAGAAGCAAGAAGAATCAAGTATTTTCAAATGAAGAATTGCCCCTCTTGTTCCTTTTTTCTTACCTTTCTTTTTGTTTTAGGGAAGATATGATTGCTTACCGGGGGAGTAAAGTGCATGATGCCTTCTCCCAAGGTGTTTCAGTAGAGATTTTCCAAGTGTGATCTGTCCTTTGCCTACACATTCAATAACAAGATAATCAGTAGACACCATTTTCCCTGAGATTTTTGTAAACACACCTTCAGCTATTCCAATGGGAAATATAGTGGCATTGTTGGTAAGAGAGATTTCCTCTCCTCCTTCAATAAGCCCCCAAAGACTCAAGGAATCAAAAATATCTTTAGGCATGAGACAAAATTCAGACATGATATCACAACGAGCATCAAAAAGTGTAGTGTTTATTGAAACTTTAATCGTGGGAAACCAATTTGAAGGCTCGGAATTGATAGGGACATAATCATGGTAAGCCCTAAAAGTGTGATAGCAACTATTCATGGCAGCAATAGTAGTCTCAACATGGTTCAACCTAGCAAAAATACTTGTGAAAGAGGAATGAGACTTGCCAGGTGTACCATAGATCATGATTAATTTTCTTATAGTATCATAAGCTTCATCCTCAGTACAAAGCAAAAAATCCTTTTCAGCCACAACATCCAAAGCATATCTATAACGAAGAGCAATAATGCAGTAGAAACTATCAATAACCAAGCTAAGGCTTACCTCTGGCTCAGTTTCCCTCTGAAAAGCAGAGATTCTAGACCAAGCTTCCTTAAAACTTTCTTCACTTTTCTGCTTAAAAGTGGATATTTCTATCATAGGGGAAATAAAGGCAGACCCTGACATGGTAGCAACTAGAGCAAGAACTAATTTTTTGTGTTTTTGAATAAAGCAAGCAAACCAAGCTAGACTAATTTTTTTGGTTTTTTTTTTGAAAAGAGGCAAACAAAACAAAGCAAAAGAAACTAAGCAAACTAAAAACAAAGTAAAGAGAAAGGAACTGAAGGACTCCCCTAGTAAAGACGTCCTTAGCCTCCCGGCAACTGCGCCAGAAATCTTTATGATGGCTGGCTGTTGACGAGGGAGATTCTTCTTCTTTATGTCCATGGCAACGGCGCCAGAAATCTTTGATGCGTGCACCAACTGTTGATGTGGATCACTTCTTTGGAACCCCAAGAGCAAGGTGTGATGGAGCACAGCAACAAGTTTCCCTCAGTAGAGACCGAGATTATTGAACCAGAAGGAGGAAGGAAACGTCACACAAGTGTTGCTGGCAATGTGGAGACCTGCACAACACAAACTCAAGACTTTGTCCCAATGAATCAGTGAGGTTTTCAAGCTCACCGGTTTGCTGTAACAAAGGATTAAACGTATGGTGTGGAAGGTAATTGTTTGCAACAAGTAAACAAGTAACAGTGGAAGATGTATCAATGGTAAAGATTGGAGCGGGGTCCATAGTTCACTAGAGGTGCTCTCCTTAGATAAACAACATGACATTAAGGGTAAACAAATTACAGCGGGGAAATTAACAGGAACTGAGCAAGGCATAACAATGCAATTACAAGCTAGCAAGATCCTATGAAGTTGATTGGGCAATACAACATTATATATAGACTGTAATCCAACTGCATCTATGACTAGAAGTCCACCTTCAGGTTATCATCCAAACCCCCTCCAGTATTAAGTTGCAAGCAACAGACAACTTCTTTAAGCAAAGTGTGTAAGGTAAACAATCCACATGTTCCATGAACAAGGGACCGTTGTTTTCTCCCTAGTAGCAACAACACATCTACAACCGAATAGATTTCTGTCACTTTCCTTGGAAACTAGAGGCATGAACCCACTATCGAGCATAAATACCCCCTCTTGGAGTCACTAGCAACTACTTGGCCAACATAACCACTAGCAACGGAGAGCATGCAAGATCACAAACAACACAGACATGATAGAATCATAAAGATAGAAGCATTAATCAAACCAACATAATAATCTCAATATCCATCGGATCCCCGCAAACACAATATGCATGATTACAAATAGATTAGATCTTGATCATGAACGGAGCTCACAAGATCTATACATGAAAGCACAAGGAGGAGATACAACCATCTAGCTACTACATGGACCCATAGTCCAAGGTGGAACTACTCACGAATCATATCGGAGAGAAGGCCTTCGGGATGATCTCCCCTCCGGCGGGGTGTCGGGAAGAGCTTCATATCCCCCCGATCTAGGGACGATGGTGGCGGTGGCTACAGACGGTTTCGTGGATTTTTGATCGGGTCCCGAGAGTTTCTGTATCGGGGGCTTCTTATAGGCAAAGGGGAGAGTCCGGGAAGCGACCATGGTAGGAAAAGCCTACCCAGGCGCGGGTCCACCTAACCCCGCGCCTGGGAGGGGGGGTGGCCTCCCTGGCCCGCTTCTCTGTCTCCCCTCTAGACTCCTTGTTCCCCACGGAAAGTTATTGACTTTGACGTTCGTCCCGTCCAATTCCGAGAATATTTCTTTACTAACTTTTCTGAAACCAAAAACAGTAGAAAACAGGCATATGGCACTGTTGCAACTTGTTAATAGGTTAGTACCAGAAAACATGTAAAAGGCACCTCAAAGTGTGTACAAGTAAAGCAAAGTATATATAAAACAAGCATGGAGCATCAAAAATTATAGATACGTTTCCAACGTATCAGCTATCTTGGCCAAGTAGTTGCTAGTGACTCCAAGAGGGAGTATTTATGCTCGATAGTGGGTTCATGCCTCTAGTTTCTAAGGGAAGTGACCGAAATCTCTTCGGTTGTAGATGTGATGTTGCTATTAGGGAGAAAACAATGGTCTTTTGTTCATGGAACAAGTGAATTGTTTACCTTACACACTTTGCTTAAAGCAGTTGTCTGTTGCTTGCAACTTAATACTGGAGGGGGTTCGGATGATAACCTGAATGTGGACTTCTAGTCATAGATGCACTTGGATGGCGGTCTATGTATATTGTTGTATTGACCAATCGAATCTCATAGGAACTTTTTGTCTGGTATTGCATTGTTATGCCTTGCTCAGTTCCTGTCAATTGCTCTGCTGTAATTTGTTTACCCTTCATGCCATGTCGTTTATCTAAGGAGAGCACCTCTAGTGAACTATGGACCCCGGTCCAATCTTTACCATTGATACATCTTCCACTGTTACTTGTTTACTTGCTGCAAACCATTACCTTCCACACAATATGTTTAATCCTTTGTTACAGCAAACCGGTGAACTTGACAACCTCACTGATTCGTTGGGGCAAAGTCTTGAGTTTGTGTTGTGGAGCTTTCCACGTTGCTTGCAACACCATTGAGATGTTTCCTTCCTCCTACTGGTTCGATAACCTCGGTTTCTTACTGAGGGAAAACTTGTTGTTGTGCTCATCACACCTTCCTCTTGGGGTTTCCAACGAAGCGTCCCACGATAGTGTTGTGCGTCATCAGTGGTCTTTGAATGCTGTCCACCACTCTCAACCCGGGTATAAACTTCTTTAACCAGTTTGCCTACCCCGTGGCCTCGTAACATGCTACATACTCAGCTACCATCGTGGACGATGCCGTGATGGTTTGCTTGGAGCTTTTCCATGATATAGCTCCACCTGCGAGAGTAAATACATATCCTGACATGGATTTTCTTTCATCTATGTCTCCCGCATAGTCTGCATCTACCCTTCTATCTCAAGGGAATCAGCTCTTCTGTATGTTACCATGAGGCCTTTTGTGCCTTTTGCATAACGCAATGCCTTCTTTACCATTTTCCAGCGATCTATCCCTGGATTACTTTGAAATCTTCCAAGTACCCCGGTAACAAAAGCTAAGTCAGGGCGTATACACACTTGAGCATACATCAAGCTTCCGACAGCAGAAGCATATGGAACCTCTTTCATTTGATCGATCTCATATTGGTTCCTGGGACACTGAAAGTTCCCAAATCTATCGCTCTTGACTATAGGAGCAGGCGTAGGATTACTCGCATGCATACTATACTTCTTTAGAATCTTCTCTAAGTATGCCTTCTGCGATAGCCCTAAAACCCCCTTTTTTCTATCTCAGTGAATTTCAATTCCTAGAACGAATGAAGCTTCACCAAGATCTTTCATATCAAAGTTCGAGGACAAGAACTTCTTCGTCTTCAATAGTAGACAAACATCACTACTAGTGAGTAGAATGTCATCCACATACATGATAAGGAAAATAAACTTCCCATTCTTGAAGTTTGCATATACGCAATTGTCCTCCTCATTATCATCGAACCCAAACTTTCTTATTGTTTCATCGTACTTTAAGTACCATTGCCCGGAGGCTTGTTTTAATCCATAAATGGATTTCTTCAGGTGACATCCAAAACGTTCTTTTCCTTTCACGACAAAACCCTTGTGTTGTGCCATGTAAACATTTTCTTCCAAGTCTCCATTTAGGAATGCCATCTTTACATCCATCTTATGCAATTCTAAATTATAGTGTGCCACTAAAGCCATTATGATTCTAAAAGAATCCTTACTTGAGACTGGAGAAAATGTCTCATTGTAATCTATTCCTTCTCTTTGGGTGAAGACCTTAGCAACAAGTCGTGCTTTATATCTTTCAATATTCCCTCTAGAGCCACATTTTGTTTTGTAGACCCATTTACAGCCTACTGTTTTGGCTCCTTTAGGAATTTCTTCTAAATCCTAGACTTTGTTGCTACTCATGGCTCTCATTTCATCTTCCATGGATTCAAGCCACTTTGATGAGTGAGGAATTTTAATGGCTTCTTAAAATGTGGTGGGATCATCCTCCATTTGAACTTCTTCACTGACATAGATCTCAAAATCGTTAGGAATAGCTGGCTTTCTAGTTCTTTGAGACCTTCTAAGGGTCTTGCTTTCTGACACATTCTCTGTGTGGGGCTGTTGCGGCTCTCCCTCGTGTGTGGTAACAGGGTCTTCATTTTCATTCATTGTTGCCACATGAGAACTAACAACAGGTGTCACATCGACATTGTCCTGTGTCAGTGCAGCAGCAGGTATCGAGAAAAATGGTTCATGAATCATTAGACTGGGTGCATGCACCCGCTTCTCCCCAAGGTTAATTTCTCGGGATACCGTGCTCCCCCTGATCATCTGATCCTCCAGAAATACAGCATGTCTTGTTTCTACAAACTTAGTAATTCTGTCTGGACAATAGAAACGATAACCTTTTGACTTGTCTGGATAGCCAATGAAATTGCAACTTACTATCTTGGGATCTAACTTCCCGAGGCTTGGGTTGAAGAGTTTTGCCTCAGCTGGACAACCCCACACTCGCAAATAATTGAGTAAAGGTTCGCGACTAGTCCATAACTCATATGGTGTTTTAGACACCAATTTACTGGGAACTCGATTAAGTATGTGAATGGCGGTTTTTAACCCCTCCATCCACAAACCAATCGGTAAGGTGGAGTAACTTAACATGCTTCTCACCATATCCATCAAGGTACGGTTTCGTCTTTCAGCTACTCCATTCTGCTGAGACTCGCCCGGTGTTGAATACTGGGCGACTATGCCATGTTCCTGTAGAAACCTTGCAAAGGGTCCAGGAACTTCGCCATTTGGGGTATGTCGGTCGTAGTATTCGCCTCCACGGTCGGATCTTACTACTTTAATCTTTAAACTATGCTGATTTTCAACTTCGGTCTTAAATATCTTGAATTTATCCAATGCTTCTAAACGTTCTTTAATAGGATAAATGTAACCATAATGCGAATAATCATCCGTGAATGTTATGAAAGAGTAATAGCCATCCACATATGTCATAGGAAACGGACCGCATATATCCATATGAATTATTTCTAGTACCCTTGTGCTTCTTTTGGCGCCTTTCTTAATGTTCTTTACGAACTTTCCTTTAATGCAATCGATGCATTGATCTAAATTTGAAAATTCTAGAGGCGGCAGAATTGATTCTTTTACTAAGCGTTCTATTCTCCCCCTCGAAATATGGCCTAAACGATAGTGCCATAATTTCGATGAGACATCATCAATTCTTTTCCTCTTACTCTTTCCATTAAGGTATGAGGAGGCATTCTCATTCTCAGCGCTTATTGCATTCACATTCTCACAAAGAGATAACAAATAAAGCTTGTCTTGTCTGAAGACAAGACCAACAATCTGATTATTAAACTTGATCTTACATTGTCCATCGCCAAAATGGCAAGCAAAACCACAATCATATAAGCGCGATACACTTATTAAGTTTCGATGCAGGATATATAAATCACATCTACTAATAAAAGTACAAAGGCATTTGATAACTCTAATGGAAGATCTCCAATGGCTTTGACTTCAGCTTGAACGCCATTTGCAACTTTAATACTTCTTTCTCCTCTTTGCAGGGTCCTTCTCATACAGAATCCCTGTAATGAATTGGCAACATGAACGGTCACACCTGAGTCAATCCACCAAGTAGATTTTTCATAACTTAAAAATAAGGATTCATCAACAAAAGTAATTAAATCCTCACCATTCTTGCACAGATACTTCAGAAAAGCCACACAGTCACTCATGTAGTGGCCCTTCTGCTTGCACCACTTGCAGGTGTCCTTGTCCATCTCCCGTGCCTGGTGATCAGGAGCCTTTCCATGCGGCCTAGAAGAAGAGGGATGCCCTTGAGGTTTCCCTTGTGGCTTGGAACCCTGAAAGTTCCTCTTCTTGGTTGGGCTTAAGTAGTTCACAGAATCACCAGATTGCCCCTTAAGCCTTTCTTCTTCTTCTTGTACATACATGGCCATCATCTTCTCAATGCCCCACTTTTCTGGCTGTGCGTTGTAGTTCACAATAAAAGCTTCAAATTGGTTTGGAAGTGAGGCAAAAATCAGATGAATAATGAACTCATCTGGAAGCTCCATGCCCATGGGCTTAAGCTTGGAAGACATGTTGCTCATTCGCAAAATGTGATCCCTTACTCCACCACCAGTGTATCTTGTAGTGACAAGTTTCTTAATGAGAGATCTTGCATAGGCCTTTGAGGACCCAGTAAACTGACTCTCTACCTTTTTCAGGTACTCACTGATAGTGGTGCACTATGGGATTGCTCCCCTTATAGCTTCCATGATGGAGCTCTTAATCACCATCAAGCACTTTCTATTGGACGAGTCCCACTTTGCACGCTCAAGGTCGTACTTCATTATTATGGGTGCATGGTCATGGACCCATTTGTTGAAGTACACTTCACTTTCTTTTTCACCCCTCACGGGGTCGACAGGTTCTTTGGGACAAGTCTCAATCAGTGCCAAGTCGAGGTCAAGCAGAGCAAGCCCCATCTCAATCTTCTCTCACCATGAGTCGTAGTTCCCTCCATTGAGGGGCTCAATAGCCGAGATGAAACTCATAGGATTGCCTGAAAGCAAAATATCATCAAAAGGAGTTAATTCAACATTGGTTAAATTAAAACATAAAACTTCTCCATATTAATACTACATCACCGTTGGGCAGAAATAGAACTAATGTGGATAAAACTAACTATTCATAGTGAAAATTTTACTAACAACGTTGGTCATCAAATAAAGTCATCACTATTAAAAAATTAATTCTCTATTTATTGCATTTAAGCAATTAATTCTTGCAACGAAAAAACATGAATAAAAAACATCAACTCTACTTCTTTACCGAAACTTTACTGTTACTTTATCATTTTCTACACAAAATTTTGTTGGAAAAAATTGCTATAGAAAAACTCTGAAAAAACAAAACAAAAAGACAGTAAAAAATTTCTGTAAATGAAAAAAGCAGAAAACAAACCGGTATAGTTCTGGCGCACGCGGCCCATGTGCATGGCCCACAGCCCGCGGCACGCAGCCGCCGCTGCGCACTCTTTAAGTTGGCGTCGCTTGCCCGTGCGTGGCCCACGCGGCCCATGGCCTGACACGGCAGGGCGCTGCCCTTTATCTGGCGCACGCGCGCTCGCGCGCGGTCCAGCAGCAGCCCGCAGCGGCCCACAGCCCAGCTGCACGCGGCGCCCCCCACTCCGCCCGATCTCACCCGTCCGATGCCTCCGACCTAGATCAGACGGTCCAGCGCGCTCCTCGCGAGAACAAAACGGCTGCCCGCGAGCCCCCTGGAAACCCTAAGTCACTTGTACCCATTTCCCACTCTCTATCCCGCGAGCGCTTGCTCTCTGGCGGCGCGCACGCGTGAGCGAGGTGAGGCGGCCGCGCCGCCCGATGCAGCGTCGGCGGCGAGCCCCTCCCTCTCTCCTTTCCACCACTCTGCTCCGTGTTTCTCCCCCTCACCCTAAACAAACTTCGGCGAGGCAGAGGGATGGTGGCTCCCCCAAGTGGCTCCTTGGTGAATGCGCCTCCACCCGAGGGTGGGTGCGCCGCCGTCAAGTGGCCATGGTGGGGAGAACTTGGCCGGAGCGGCCGGTGGAACCCCTTTTTTGTTTCGAATTTGTACTCTGTTTTCGCTTCGGGAAGGAAAAAAACGGGATTTTTCTCTGTGGGATTTGAGCTAGGGTTGCAGATCTGGTGGTGGGGTTCTTTCCTGTAGGATCCGGGGTTTCTTTCTTTAGTTTCTTTCGATCTTGAGATCGATTCTTGATCCGGGGAAAAGGCATCTGGGCTTGGGGTTTTCTTTTCTTTACCCCATATGGGATCGTGTTCTTCTTCCCGACCTCGGCTTGCCGATGCGTCGGGATCGAGAGGAACGTCACGGCCTCGCGGCGGCGCTTCTAGAAAACCCTAGCCCTATTGCTTCTTTCTTTTCTTTTGGATTTCTACTACCTCGAGTAGATCAACCAAAGTAGCAGGCTTTGATACCATTGATAGAACTGCTAGGACCTCTAGTGGTAGATCTAGGGGTATACGAGTTAGAGATCCTTACCGTCGGCTTTTGGGGTCGTCGATGAGCTCGCCATTGAGCTCGTCAGAGTGGCGGCGGCGGTCAGGGGTGATTCCCGCCACTACAGCGCAAGCCAGATCGGTGGCTATGGGTTTAGGGTTTTTGGTGGGGAGAGTGGGCACGACAAACCTTGGCGTTCGTGCCCCTAGCCCCCACATCTTTATATTGCGCTGCGCGACGAGGGCCCACCAACGATTGGAACGTTGGGCGCCCGCGATCAGGGCGCGAGACCAAAGCGTTCGGCCGATTGGGCCGGACGCGGGAGATCGACCTAAACAAAAAGTCCCATGCAGATTTTCAGAACCCTCATATGGACCGACGTGCGTCCACATACTCCCTCCGTTTTAAAATATAAGATGTTTTAGGTTTGTGAAGAAAATGAATGTAGACTTCTTTTAATGTGTAGATTGATTCCAAAGTTAAATGAACCTACATACTAAACTAAATCTAGATTCATCTTCTTCACAAATCTAAAACATCTTATATTTTAAAATAGAGGGAGTACCTACGTAGCTCCATTTGTATGATTGAATTACACATACTTACACGCACACGTACGTACATACGTACGTACGTAAAAAACGCACCATGCATGTCTCTGCTTCTCATGATTGCTTAATATCTTCTGCAGATTTGGTCGACTCAACGTCTCATCCGTATAATACGGTGGACACACGACCTTGTCCGAGTCGTCCAGCATGCACCCGTCCATCCACGATGATGATGAGACGCATGATCATATCTGACCCGATCCTCCTCGCTACTCCTGCATGCAGCTGCGCAACACTGTACATGCATGATGCATGTTATTAATACACACACAAAAACAAATACAAAATATAATCCCCAGATTCAGAGTGCACTGTTCAGGCATCCATATTATCTACTTGTCCATACGCACGTATACATCCATGTATACGTGGCATGTGGCATCATGCGTGCTAGCTAGCTAGAGACGTGTACTTACGTGATCGTATAATTAATTCTAGCTAGTGATCGATCAGTCCAACGGTTGCAACAGTAGGAGGCTAGTGTGGTTCGATCTGGAAGCTGGATCATGCATGGACCGACGTGTATATGCATTCGTATAGAAACTGTAGTAACCGTCGTTCCAACCGGCCACGTATCTCGCATTCAAACCACCACGATGCATGCCATCGCTCACCGCCCAGTGGGCCGCGCGGCCCCTCGACCTCCAGTCAACCTATCGAATCTTCCGGGCTCCACCTCGGGTGCCATAATGCAGCCGGCCCATTTGTCATCTCACATGGTTTCGTGCGCTTTTGGTTCATAGCATAGGGCATTCTCTCTTCCAAAAATGTAGTATGTAGGGTACCTATAGAACCGTTCTATTTCTATAGGTCCCTACAGCTGATCTGAATATTTCTCTCCAGGCACAGATTTGGTTAGATGTAGTCTAAGAACATACTAGTTAGACGTGTTTCATTGTGTAATTTCGTTTATTTTAAATAAAAAATTGCAAGACTAATTTCGTTAGGAGGTTCACGATTGGTCATGCGGCATGCATGGTCAATTGAGGCGGTAAGCTGATCTTTGTGGCGTGCACCTCGACACCTCAAGCTTCCATGTCCTCTAAAAGGTAATCTCATTTTCCCCTTTCCCCAGAAGACGATAAGAAATGTAATCCTAGAAACACGTGTTGCAAGATTACAAAATCGAAAGCGTTTTTTCTTTCTTTCTGTGACCTAGAATAACACAATGCTTCTGTGTTGATGCCGCCATGGACACTAAAATCGTCGCATAGGGTAGGGAGATAGCTAGATCTCCGTGGCTTGTGCAAATCTAGTTGACAGTTCACGGTTTCTGGGTTGAGAGCCATTCAAAATTGTATGAATTAAGTGGAACACAAAGACAATTCAGCTAGTCTTAAAATTTGAAAAACCGAATATGCATGATATATTTTCGAGGGGGCAGTAAGGAACATTTTGGAATATAAGCTGCTCCACACACACACAATTAATCAAGCGACCTGGCAAACAACCCATTGTTGCCCGACAGCGTGATCAAGGGGTGTTTGACCAAATCTATTGTGGCACATTTCGAGAGATATGGCGATAAACATTGTCTCCCGAGTGCAATATGACTATAAACATTGTCTCCCGAGTGTAATGTTGGGCTATATGTCATGTGTGACGTCGATCGACGACATACCTGTCGTCAAATTAAGATGCCCTAATAATACTACAATGGTCCATACATCCTCTCAGCCGTGTCCCGTGTGCAACATCAAGAGTCAAAGGTGTGTGCTACATTGGAACCGCAAGTTTAAGAAATATAGTTCTGTTTGACTTTCGGAAACGGCGAGTATAACTTGCCAAAGCTGCTTATGCCAGCTGAGATTACGCGTACGTACCGAAGTCAAGCTTCTTTCTCCCTTTTCGATGAGGAAGCAGTGCAATACAATCAAGTTGCCGCCACGCATCAAGATGCACGTTAACGATGATCTGGAAACGGCCAAGATGA
Organism: Avena sativa; assembly: GCA_916181665.1. Taxonomy (NCBI): domain Eukaryota; kingdom Viridiplantae; phylum Streptophyta; class Magnoliopsida; order Poales; family Poaceae; genus Avena; species Avena sativa. The sequence goes on from OV702289.1 coordinate 6,614,552, forward strand.
TCTACAAAGATGCACGGTCATACTGACGGAGTAGCAGCATAGCAGTCGGTTAGAAGGTGACGGTGATGGGTGACCGTTGATCCCGACTGATTGATCGATTGATTGATCAGTGACGGACTGCAGGTCGATGGCGATCGGAAGCTGGAAGAGGTTGCTTAAAGTCGCCGATTAATTGACAGGACTGGACTGCACTGGACTTGGACAGGCTGATCTATCTATCTCGAGTCTCGGCCGGCATATATGCCTACTTCAACCCAACCCATCTTCCCGTGTCGCCCAGCTTTTTAACTAGTTACGGGATTAATGCCTAACTTCGCCTTTCCGATCAGATTTGTGAAAAAGTTTCAGACTTGACTTGTGACTGAACCATGTAAGTATACTCCCGCCAAATGAACTTGCGCTCTGTTATCCTCACATGGTTAACTGAGCTGTGATCCATGCAACAATGGAGATCCATTTTCATTAGTACTGTCCTGTCAATAGTTAATGTCCTATCAGCACTGGCTTTATTAATCACATGGCGCCCGCGTAGTTGACCTTAATTGCCGCATCTGCAGACTGGATATGCATCGAATACTGCAAATGGTTAGGCAGATCGGGCAGCCCAGGTAAAAGAAAAAAGGTGTCGAGTTTAGAGCGGTTGACTTCATATGTCTAGCGATGGATAAATTGTCATGCAAGTTTCGTAACATAAATGTGGTAGCAAGAAAGTTAACAATTGAAAAAAAAAGGCTGAACTCACGGTTGAACGTGTACCACGCAGGAAGCTACTCAATCCAATCACAGATTTAGTAGGAGTAGGTTGTTTTGGACGTTAACGCAATCTTCAAGACGGATACTCCGATTAACATTTGTAATGAAACTAAAAGTGTTTTCGCAAACAGAAATTAATATATATTGCAACTTCAGGCTGAATATAGATAATGGTACTCCCTCCGTTTTTTATTGCTTCGCGTTTTAGGATTTTTTCAGAGTCCAACTTTGTGAACTTTGACCAAGAATATACTCCATAGAAAAATATATCAACATTCATTATTCCAAATGTATATATTATGAAAATATAACTTACGAAGATTCCAATACTATAAGTTTTACATCGTAGGTACTTATTTTTATTTTACTAAATATTTGGTCAAACTCTAAAAGGTTTGATTTTGACTAAACCCAGAATGCAATCTAATTGTGAACGAAGTGCTCATGATGTTTGTTTGACTAGCTATAGAATTAATGATGGTTACACTAAAAAGAATAACCGATTCAAAACAATCGAGGTTTGCACTCAGAGGGAGTAGCAAAACACACATTAAAAGACCATTCTAGTAGTGGATATTCGCGCTTATTGGTACCATTCATGAAGAGAGCTACAAGTTTATTTTATATCCTTTTACTCTCTCTTTTTACTATTTTCCTTTTTATATTTTCTAGGCTTTACTGGGTGGTGTAGTTTCTCTCTTCTTTATTCAATTTCCTTAGCTGTCTAGTTTTGTTTCCGTCATTCTTCTAGGATTTTCAACTGGTTCATATATCCATTATATTTTTTTCATCTGGCTAATGAGAATGCAACACAACATCAAAACAATTTGAACCATTTTTGAAGATTCGGCAAAATGTCAACGAATAAATTAGTATATATATAATACTCTTTTGAGCTATGAATAAAGCTTGGTAACATCTGGTTCGCTAAAGATCGGTTAAAGCATATCGAATCCTTCAAAAAATGTGGTACATACAAAGAAAAAAGCAAAATCAAATCGGTGTGATGTAGATTCGTTTAGGAACCAGTCGAGGAGGATGAAGACAAGCTTGTAAAAAGTTTCAGACACGACTTCAGTGGCGGGCTCAGAAATTTCACAATGGGTATTCATAGTTAAAAAATTGAAGGAAAAAACAACAAAAAATGGTGCAAGAGTAGCACTTGATCTTGTGATCAATTTGCTTGTAAGCAAATATCCTAACCAACTACTCCTAAGCATACTTGTGATGAAATTTCAATCAATTCTTTATACAAGCATACTAAAATATAAGGCACACCATACAATTCAAAAGTTTTGGCAATTTTTTTGGATATTCAGCTGAATACCCTTGATACAAGCTGGGCCCGCCCCTGCATGACTTCTAACCTAACCACGTAGTGCTGCCATGACTTGTGCTTTGATTATCGCATATATTCCATCTTCATGGGAATCGTCTATCAGCATCCATTTTCATTATTAGTGTGTTAATTAAAGATACAATAATTAATGTCTTGTCACAATGAACTATAATTCCATTTTCATCATATATTTTTTGAGGATGCTTCATTAGTTGACTTTACCAGATATGCATATTGGGTAGGCATCGAATATTAGAATGGTTAGGCAGATTGAGCAGCCTGGTTAAAGAAAAAGGTGCTCGTTTAGAGTGGTTGACTTCATATGTCTAGAGATGGATAAATTGCCATGCAAGTTTGGTAGAGACAAAGTTAATTAAAAAGAAGGCTGAAATCACACAGCTGAACTTGTACCACATAGGAAGCTACTCACTCCTACCACAAATGTGCAAGACACTCCAATTATCAATTCTCATGCTACTAAACTTGTTTTCGTAACGTAAATTATTATGCATTGCAAAGAAAGTAAATTCACAATAAATATCACAAGTGTTGGTACCAATTTCACGGTAGTACTACCGATGTTTGATTTAAAGGAAATACCAAAGTGATGCCAACCTTAAAAATGTTTGGCTGATCCAAACCTCTACAAAAGCCTAGATTTGCGGTCGGAAGGGGTAGCAAAGGAACGCTAAAAAGATGATTCTATTAGTAGTGCTTGAGCACTACCATGTGGAGGGGGTGCAAGTTTTCTTTCTATATCTTCCTTGTTCTTTTACCATTCTTCTTTTGAATTATGCAAGTTATTTTTGATAGTTTATCTTCTGTCCTTTTCATCTTAAATCCGCTCACCAATATTTTTTCCTGTCTTTTATCTCGTCCATTTCCCAATCAGTTTTTAATTTTTTAACTAGTCCATATAGTATATACCATCCTTTCTGTTTTTCAATTGGTTAATTAGAATGGAAGACAAAAATTTCATCAAAACAACTGGATATAGCGGTTCGAGGATCCCAACGAAACAAAGGCAAAATGCCTCTGGATAAATTAGCCCATATATAGTACTCCTCTGAGTACTCTTTTGAGCTATGAATAAATCCCGAAAACATCTGCCTCGCCGAAGATGTGTTGAAGCACTAAATCGGAGCCAAAAGAAAAAAACGCCATACATATAGTAGCAACTTGATGTACGTTTTTATTTATTTACTCGCAAACAAGCAAAATCAAACCGGTACGATGCTGAGTCATCCGGGGGACCAGTCCGAGGCGGAAGAAGGCAAAAAATACTACTACCAGTTTTACTCGAAGCGGGGCCGATTGTTGACTTGGGTGCTTGGAGAATCTCCGAGTCCCATCATCGGCGATCATCACTAATTAATTAAGCCTCATGGGTGGGTGGTTAATAATCTTCTTGTAGTAGTACGTACGATCGTCCGTCACGTTCCACGATCGGAACTGGCGAGTAAACAACGGTGCAAGTAGGCCCAACTTGGCCGCAAGTTGGTGGTAAACTAATACTAGTGGTAGTACGCCAATACAGTTGCCATGCTGATGGAGGCACCTAAATCAGCATGTGTTGGTACGTACTAATTACTTCTGCTATGATGATTGATCCTTCCTTGTAACAAGGTGGTGCTCAGGTGAGTTCCACCCGCGCACTAAAGCTAGTTGATTGATGGCTAACTTTTTTAAAATAATACATTTTTTTATTCATTTTCACAAATAATACGCAAATTTGGCAAATTTCAAATCTGTCGGTCCGTAACGGACGACAGAGCGCGTTCGTCGCTTGAGGGGACGACCAACATGTCGTCTTTTGTTGAAAAGACGACCAAGTTGTCTTCTTTTCTTCAAAAGACGACCAACGTGTCGGGTGGCAGGGTCGGCCTCGTCGGCGGTTCAACAGACGACGCGCGCTGTCGGGGTGACAGGGGTCAGCCGCGTCGGTTGTTCAAGGGACGACGCCCGTTTCGTCCGTTGAAGGGACGACGCGCCCCAGCTATATTAGCTCGCCCGCCCGTGCCCGTCGTCTGCTTGCTCTCGTTTCCAGCTCGCGCGTCTGCTAGCTCCTCTCTAGCTCTTCTTTCTCTCTCGCTTGCTCTCATTTTTTCAGCCGTTGCACCGATTTGTAGCCTAGATTTCTATCCAAACTCGCTGCTCTGACACATTAGCAAGCTAGTAGAGTCCCGATCTACTAATGGAATAGCCTGGTGTAGTGATTTGAGGCGTTTTGGTGGAGGGATCTGGTGGTGTTCTTGTTGAGCAATGGCCATGGTGGAGGCTGGTGCTGGGACTTGAGGAAGGTGCATGGTGGAGGTGCTGATCCGTTGACCTGAGGCAGCTGCACGGCAGGACTTCGCACGCTTCAAGGGTAAACCCTAATTTCTTGCTTATTGCAGTCATGTGTGTATGTTCATAGGTATTTGTAGAGTATTATGTGTCAATGTACCTGTTTTTGACTTTTTTTGGTATTTTTTAGGTCGAAAATCATGTCAAATAATGTAGTGTTTAGGTTCTTGTATGGTCATGGTTCCGTCAGAATAAACCAGCACGGAGTTGATTTGAGCGAGTTTAGATTTATAGATGAAGTGCTTCAGAATCCTGAAACAGTGCCCGTTACTCAGTTGAAGGATTGGTTATGTGTTCGTTTAGGGCTCCCTCCTACCCATACTGTCGGTGTGCATGCTTTATGGACTAAGTCAAGGCAAACGCCTAATTTTTATTTAAGGCCAATAGAAGCGCAACAGAAATGGGTCAAATTTGTGCAAGCTTGCCAGAAAAGAGAAGTTAACCCCAGTCTCTTAGTGTTACCTGTGGCGAAAGAGGATGTGTATGATCATGACCAGAGTAGTCAGACCGGTCATGCTGGAGGTAGTTATGATCATGGCCAGAGTAGTCAGACCGGTCATGCTGGAGGTAGTTATGATCATGGCCAGAGTAGTCAGGGCCAAGAGGGTGGCGGCGGGTATGAATCAGGTCACAGTAGCTATGCACACACCGGGGGTGATGGTTATGTATCAGAGGACGGTGGTGAAGGATTAGGGAAAGACATATTCAGTGGCGAAGCTGATGAGGACGAGATATATGATGGTTTGTTGCAACATCAAATGGAAGCCGAAGACTCAGAAGGCAACAGTGATACGGCTGATGATTCTGGCGAGTCTGATCAAGAAGAGATCGGCCAACCTATTCCGGCATCATGGAATAATGACAACACAGCAGCAATGACTGTGAACGATGGGCATGATTCGGCGTGGCATTATCACGCGAACAGCATCTCTCTGGGTGCATTATATCCTAGCAAGAGACATCTGCAGGAAGCAATTGTTGAGTGGTCAATGTCCATGCAACGGGTCATGAAAACGAAGGTGTCATCACAACAATATTTGACATTGGTTTGCGAGGAAGCTGGATGTCCTGCAAGGGTGCATGCCCATGTCCCTAGGTATGACACAAACTGGAAGGTCACCGATGTTGTGATGCACACATGCACACTTGAAAGTGTCCTTCAGGACCATCGTAACCTCACGTCAACCCTCCTGGCTAGACTGTTGTACACAGAGATAGTGGAGGGCAAAGCCATGGGGGTGAAAGCTATCATTAACAAAGTTTCTGTCAGATTCCGCTACAATATTTCATACGGGAAGGCTTGGAGGACTAAGCAAAGGGCACTGGAGGCAAGGTTTGGTTCGTTTCCAGACGGGTATGACTGTGTTGTTAGGATGCTCCAGACACTGCAGGCTAGGAATCCAGGCACCTACGTGGACATCCAACACTTTACATTGCCACATGAACCTAATTTGAGGGTCCTTCATCGAGTGTTCTTCTCATTTGCTATATGTATAGAAGCTTTCACTCACTGTCGACCATTCATCTGTGTGGATGGTACATTTCTCACTGGCAAGTATAGGGGTCAGATATTAACTGCCATAGGCCAAGATGGAAACAATCAAGTGGTCCACTTGCTTTTGCTTTCGTGGAGAGCGAGAACACCGAGAGTTGGGTATGGTTTTTCAGGCAGCTGAAGATAGCAATTGTGAGAGATACACCGAATGTATGCGTGCTTCATGATAGGCATCCAGGTATACTAAGCGCGATAAAGAAGCTCACACAGCCCACTCCTGATGAAGTAACTCCATGGCTGGACATGCAGAGTCGTTGGTGCATGCGGCATCTAGGGGCCAATTTTTTCTCACAGTTCAGGAATAAAGCTCTTATGAACCTATTCAAGAAGCTTTGCAAGCAGAACCAAGAGTGGAAGTATATCAAGAGTCGTGGCTATCTTGATGACTTCACTAAAAAACATGTGACTCAGAGGAGAGCAGCTAGAGCAGCAGCGGTCGCGGCTCATGCAGCGGCGTTAGCTGCACAGGCAACAACAGGAGCAGCACCACCGGAGGAAGAACCCATTGCCCTTTGTGACTTGCCAGGATTTGACCAACCCGGTACTAGGAGAAGGCCTGGCAGAAGGATTAAAAAATTTCAGGAATGGATACAACACGAGCCTGTAGAGAGGTGGTCTCTGCTGCATGACACTCATGGTGCTAGGTTTGGCGTCATGACTACAAATCTGGCTGAAACTTATAACTTTATCTTGAGAGGAAGTAGGGCTCTACCATTAACAGCCATTGTGGAGTGTATTTTCACCAGAACTCTGAAGTATTTCAGAGACAGACTCCAAATGGCTCAGATGCATATCATGAACAACCCAAACACGAGGTATTGTTCAAAGATCATGCATTACATGGATGCCAAGATGGAGAAGGCTCGGTCCATGCATGTCATCGCCATCGGTAATCAGGAAAGAAGGTTCGAGGTACGCCTCCCTTCCAATCGGATTGGAACAGGAGAAGAGGTAAAGACACAGGAGGTGAGGATAGGCAACGAAGCCTGGCCAACGTGTGAGTGCACGTGCAATAAACCCAAGCTGTTGCATCTGCCTTGCTCTCATGTACTAGCTGCATGCGGGCTGATGGGTATGGATGCGATCTCGTTTGTGTCTCCTTATTTCCTTAAGGACGCGGTGGTCAATACGTGGACAGGCGAGATGATGGGATATAGGGCATGGGGAAATTTCAATAAAGTAAATCCAGGTGAAAGGGTTTACATCCCAGATCCTGTACTGATGAGGACAGGAAGAGGAAGGCGACAATGTGTCCGCATCCATAATGATATGGATGAATCTGAAGCCGGAGGCCCTACTAGGCAATGTTTTCTGTGTAATCAATTTGGTCATATAGACACCAGTTGCCACATCTTCGGGACTGGTGGAGCTGCTCCTCGTGGACGTGGCAGCCGAGGAAGAAGAGGCAGAGGAAGAAGAGGCAGAGGAAGAAACTAGACGTGTGGAACTATGTCTTAAATTTGTAATATGTGTGGAACTATGTCTTAAATTTGTAATATGTGTGGAACTATGTCTTAAATTTGTAATATGTGTGGAACTATATCTTAAATTTGTAATATGTGTGGAACTATGTCTTAAATTTGTAATATGTGTGGAACTATGTCTTAAATTTGCAATATGTGTGGAACTAATGTGCAGATGGCGGGATCTTTGCTGAATGCTGACATAGATAGAAAGCACCGATCGACGGTACTGGATGCTAACCCGGGGTCCTTGAAGCACCTAGTGACTTGCACTCCCATTTCGAACTGGTGCATACATCCTGATTGGCTTCAGAGGCATGTGACATTTATTTCTCTTGCTGTTGGGATATTTATGGGCCAATGTGACTAAACTGTTCTGCTTTCTTCTTATGTAGATTGAAGTGGGCTGGGCTCTTACCATTCGTTCGTTTGGTTGAGGCCACTCGTATGGAGGAGATAGAAGGGCGACAACTTGGGTTCCAGACTAGTCGCTTACAGTACGACTCGTCTTTGCTCACGTGCTTGGTGGATCGATGGAGGCCCGAGACTCACACTTTCCATTTTCGATGGGGAGAGATGGCTCCTACCCTTCAGGACGTCTCGTACTTGCTGGGACTTCCATTGGCTGGCGTGCCCATAGGCCCAGTGGATCCACCGGCAAATTGGGCCCAAGACATGGCCCAACGATTCTTTGGCATCCGTGATGGAGCTCTGGCCTTTGGCCATGACAATCATGGGCCAAAATTTGGATGGTTGGAGCAGTATCAGGTGTGTTTCATTTATTTGTTCTATTTTGTTGGAGAAGTATCATGTACTGAAAATTGTTCTATTTGCCAATGCAGATACAGAGGTTTGGGTTCCCGGCCACTCCGATGACTGCCCCACAGATTACACGCAGCCTGGAGGCATACCTTATGTGGCTGCTCGGGAAGGTGATGTTCACTGAGAACCACGTGTCGACCATTAGTGCGCGATACATCCATTTTGCTAGAGGGATCACGGAGGCGACGTGCCAGGAAGAATGCACACAGTGGAGTTGGGGTTCAACTGTCTTAGCAGCTACGTACCGAGGTATGTGCAATGCTTGCCAGTTAACCAAGGATAGTTCTGCCTTGCTAGGATGCCCATTGTTGCTGCAACTGTGGTCGTGGGAGAGGTTCCCTATCGGCCGTCCAGATGTAAGTGTCAACCAAATAGTCGGCAACCAGGAACATGAAACAATTGTCTACCACTCTGACCTGCTGTTCGACGAAGAGCAAATTGATTTGCCTACATTTGGCACTCACTGGACCCGTCGCAAGGTCAGTGTAATGTCTTAATAAATTGCACTTCTGGTACTACAATATGAAAGTTACTAACAACTATTTTGTCACGCAGTGTCGTTTCGCGGGAGAGCAAGTCGTTAGATGCTATCCATCGTTCAGCGAGCAGTTCGACACACTGAAAGAGGATGTCGTGATTTGGGAGCCGTACACCCTGCAGACACGACACGCACGATATCCCGGCGGGTTATCTATTATGTGCACTAGAGATCGAGAGTACTGGCTGACTACATCGAAGATCATCTTTGATTGCCAAGTTGAGGAGATGTCTCAACAGAGGGTCATGCGACAGTTTGGTCTTTGCCAGATGGTAGATCCCCCGCGTCCGGATGTTCCCCTTCCAGATGTCGTGCACGCGTAAGTAAATATATGTACATAAGGAATGCATCTTATACTTCATCTATGTTCTTTAATGATGGTCTAACAAATTCTAATGACAGGTACTCTCGGAAAAGTAGCAAGACCGCCACTCAATGGCTCCAACGGGTGGGGATTTACGTCAACGAGTGGCAGAATGCACCAACACAAGTGTGGCACGCTGGCCCGTTTGATATGGAGCTATTGCACGGATACCTACAGAGGTACATGACGATGAGATATACCCTAGCCAGTCAACACTGGAGTCCAGACAGTCAGCGGTAAGTACTTTATTTAGAGCATAATCAACATGAGTGCCTATGTAGTGCATACCTAACTATGAGACAAATGCAGGCCGATATGACGTGGGAGCTACAGACTGAGGTGGCTCAGTACGGACGATCGCTTTCGAACGTTCCTCTTGTGCCCCGTCAGCAGGCTCAGTCCTTTGCCCGGCGGGTCGAGGAGAAGCTGCGGCGTATCTACGCGGCCATCACGTGCACCAGCATCTCAGACGTCGTTCAACACCGAGAAGCACAACGCCCACCGCGTCACTCGGTGGAGGAGCGCGCCCCACGTCGATCCACGCAGCAGCGTCCACCGCGTCACTCGATGGAGGAGCGCGCCCCACGTCTATCCATGGAGCAGCCACCTTCTCCAGACCATGCTGGAGGCTCGGGAGGGCACGAGGAGCATATTTCTCCACCACTCCGCCACGGGCCTCGTCCACGACTCTCACAGCAGGCGCCGCCGAGAGCACCACCTCCAGACCAGGCTGGAGGCTCGGGGTGGCAGCAATCACAGTTTACTTCTGACCCGTGGCAGCAATCACAGTTTAATATCGACCAGTTGCAGCAGAACCAGATTACTTTCGAACAATGGCAGCATCAGCAACCGACCCCCTACATGGACTTCGCTTATCGACCACAATCTCATCCTCATGGTAAGCGTGTCCCTTCCTACTATTGTTAGATGCAGTAAGACATTGTTCGGTACTTAATTTTTTATACACTAGCAGGAGACTCCGTTACATGGGACAGTACTGACGACCGTGATCAGCAGACACAGCACGAGCAGGTAGACTGGTTTGGCCAGTATCAGCCAGGTACTCCACCACCTATCCCCACACAGGATACACAGGATCAAGGTGAAGGGTCAACTGCACCTCGCCGTGATGTGATGCCACCCCACAGATATGGATGGAGTACACCGAGGCCTCCGCCACCTCGTCGTCGACACCAGTGATATCTACTTATGTATCAGTCATTTACCTATCTATGTATGAGACATCATTCTATTATTTCATGATTTTATTCGACAAACTACTCAACATAACTTGCAACATAGTTCAACATAACTTGTGGTACATAAATAAGAGTCCTATCTATCCCTAGCATGATGCCTTTCCCTTTCCCTTCGATGATGCCTCACCCTTTCCCTTGGACGATCCCTCGCACTTGCTCTTCTTGGCCTGCGCTTTCTTCTTCTCCTGCCTCTTGTCCCACTCAGCTCTCGCCTTACTTCCAACGGGTGGCGGCATGAAGATATCATCCTCATCTTCGCTCTCTTCTATCCAGGCCCTAGGTGCCACAACTTGCTCCGTCATGTCAGCTTGACTCTTCTTGGCCTGCTCTTTCTTCTTCTCCTGCCTCTTGTCCCACTCAGCTCTTGCCTTGCTTCCAACGGGTGGCGGCATGCATCTTCGCTATCTTCTATCCAGGACCAAGGTGCATTAGCCACCTCCATCATGCGAGCTTCACTCTTGAAGGTGAGCTTGTCCCACCTTGCCTTGATCCTGAGAAGCTCTGCTCGTACCTGACTTGGGGTCTTCAGTTTCCACCCTCTTCGATGAAGTGACTTACCAAGTATAACGAGAGCATCATGGTTCGGTACCAACGTATCCCAGTCGGCTGGTTTATCGCCTATCTCAACAGTTCTGGCTATGAAGAAAAGCCCAATGGACATATCTACAGGCCAGGGAGACGCGTCGGTCATAGTGGAGAGGAGTGGAGGAAAATGCGAGAGCAAAAGGAGAGAGGGAAATGAGAGAGTAAGAGGAGGAAGAGATGAACTGGGTTAAAGGATACATCCCGTTGCCCGGATTTATAGAGGCACCGAACCAAATAGGCGGGAAAAAGGGCGGGAAGTCGTGGCGGGAAAAAGAGGGCGGGAAGTCGTGGCGGGAACAAAGGGCGGGGATTACTGGCGTGAAAAAATTGCGGGGAGTAACGGCGGGAAAAAATGGCGGGGAGTACCGGCGGGAAAAATCGGCGCGAAGGATTGCCGAGGAGCGGACGATTATTTAGCGAAGATTATTTAGCGGCGGGAGCACTGGGGCGTCGGCTGCTCAAAGGACGACAGATCATGTCGTCTCTTCAAGGGACGACCGACCTGTATCGTCTGCTCAAAGGACGAACCCATCTGTCGTCCGCGCAACCAACGAAGGAGCTCTGTCGTCCGTTGAACGGACGACGGACGGACAGAAATGAAAATTGCCAAATTTGCGTTTTATTTATGAAAATGAATAAAAAATTGTATTATTTAAAAAAAAATTAGCTGATTGATGGATGATAAATCTAAGGGGAGAAAAAGTGATGGATGGGGGGAGGAAGTTTAGGAAAAGGGGAGGAGGAGGGTGACGATGCATGCGGTCGTGCGGGTGGAGACAAGGGTTGGAATTAGCAGAGTACGTAATCGTACTACGACGTCCCTCCCTCCTCCTCGTGCGACTGTTGAGGAGAGAAAAAGGTGATGGAATGAAAAACGCTCGCTCTCCGCCTCGCCTCGGGAATGGACGATTAAAGCTACTAGTACTAGGCCGATAAAGCAGGGATGGAATAAGAAGAAGAATGGCATGGAAAAGGCGCTTTGGACGTGTGCTACTACTAGTAGTATAGTGTGCTGCAGACGATGCCAAACTTGTTGTGATAATACTGTAATAAAGCAGCAGCAAAGGTAGTATAGTGAGAGCAGGTGGCCGATCGTCCCAACGGCGAACGGCAGATCGAGAAGAAGAGAAGAAAAGGGGAAAAGGAAGAGAAAAAGAAACCAAGGTCGCAGAAAAAGGTAGCCTGATGGATGGATTGGACTGATGGACACGTAGACGTAGATGTGTCGGTAGACAGTTATGAGTGTCGTGTGAACCAGCCCAGCGCGCGCGATTAATTGGAAGCTCGTCGTTCACACAGGAGTAGTACAGGTCAACTGCTGTTTTTTTTTTACAACACACGGAGTCAGTGGCTCAGTGCTGACCGGCGTCCCCGGGCGCGGCTCCGGGTTTCACATCATGCACGTTGGCCGTCACGTGCACCGGGGGTACTGTACTATGCGGGAATCCGAAGGCAAAGTGCTGCGGGCTGCCGGCTGCGTGCGTGCGCGCGGCGTCGGTGGATCGCGAGTGCGCGACGGAGGAGGCCGGCGCCGACGCCGATCCAGCGGGGTCGCTGGTCGATCGGTGGGCGGCCGTACGTACTATAGAACGTACTGCGTCGGGTTGAGTAGCCTGTCTGTAGGGTGTGCAGTAGCTTGAGCTGCACTCGGGCAGTGGAGCGTAACGTGTTTTGACTCACCATAATCGTCTCGCCAGGCCGGAGAAGGCAGACGCACAAATGTCTCTGCTTTGACCTTCCGATGGGTCGTCGTGTAGGGTGGACTAGCACACTGCCAACAGACTGCAGACACACTGCAGGCTGTAATGTGAATTTGATTACTCTACTCTACCGCGAGAAGATTGAAGATGCCTTCCGATGCTCTGCTCCTCGCATAGGCAGGCAGCTGCGGCGCTGCATCCCTAGAGAGAGATAGTAGGCGCAGGGGAGAGAGAGGCGAGAAGAAGAAGAAGAAGAAAACAAGGCTGGCGAGAGAGAGAGAGAGAGCGCGCGCGCGGCGGCCGAGGAGACGAATCCCGAGGTCTATGCCCAGCGCTAGCTACTACTACTGTAGTAGGAGTACTACCCCGTTTCCCCTCATTCTTTACTGCCCGCTTTCCAACCCATTTATTTCTCACGGAACGGGAGTACTACCGGCGCCCAAGTACCTGGAGTACCTATACTGCTGCGAACTTTCCTTGTCTTTTTTTTTTACCGGAAAAATGTCCCCACAGGACCTAGAATCCGCATTGAAACGGTGGTACGTACATTTACAGAAAAATAAAAGAATAAAAAAAACCTTTTCTTCTACATCAAACACTCTAGACAGTCGCAAAAACACGATCGAGCCCACCATGCTTGCTCAAAAGGGGGCTCGCATGAAGAAGCGTCTCCACCGTCTTTCACCGTGCACTATCGCAGGTACACTATTCAGAGGCACTCTAAAGTGTCTTCAATAGTTAAAATGGTGCCTCAAATGAGTTTTTAAGGCACTAAAAAAATTGCCGGGGACGGTCATGTAGGTAAAAAATTTTTGAGACAGTTTTAAAAAATGTCTCTAAATCATAGTGATTTGAGGCACTATGACTAATGCCTCTAAATCCTAGTCAATTGAGGCACTATCACTAGTGCCTCTAAAACCCAACCATTTGAGGCACTATGAATAGTGCCTCTAAAAACCAACCATTTGAGGCACTATGACTAGTGCCTCTAAAAACCAATCTTTTAAGGCACTATCACTAGTGCCTCTAAAAACCAACTTTTTGAGGCACTATCACTGGTGCCTCTAAAAACCAACCATTTGAGGCACTATCACTAGGGCCTCTAAAAACTAACTTTTTGAGGCACTATCACTAGTGCCTCTAAAAATCGAACCAAAAGTAATTGTGTACTACAGTGACATCTATTATAAAATGGCTCACATCAATCGAATTACATTAGGTAATGCACTCAAATCAAATCACAGTGGCATATATTACAAACCACATTACAGTGATATATATTATATTACCATGAAATATATTACAAACCACATTACAGTGGTCCACAACCATTGTTCACAGCCATATCTTACAGTGACATATGTTCACAGCCATATCTTACAGTGACTTTAAATTAGTTGAGACCATGCAATATCATCTGCTGCTTGGCAATCCCTTGTCTGAGCTGTCTGAGTTTGAGACCATTCAATATCATCAATTTGCATTGTTAAGATTTGTCTGAGTACAACAGTTCAATAAAAGGAGCAGCTAGTTCAACAGAAGGAGCAGCTAGTTCAACAGTTCAACAGTCTGCATTGTGGAAAATATAGTATTGCTCTGATTAAATTCAGGCATGAATGTAAACACTAGTAGTTTAGGAGTTGTGGATTACTAGTGTAACTAACAGTAATTTAGGCATGAATGTAAACACTAGTAGTCTGAGCAATACTAGAGACTGAATGAGTTTGTCTACTAGTGTAAATTACTGTTAGTTAACAGAAGGAGCATCTGTCTGAGTTCAGATTAGTTTAGGAGTTTACTTACCTTATGTGGTACTGGTGCTGTAGCAGCTGGAGCAGCAGCTTGCTTCTGTACTCTTGATCTTGGTTTATTTTCTCTAACTTTTGCCTGGCTGATGACTGGTTTATCCACAATCTGCATATTTTTTAGTTTATACTGTTGTCAGTGTAATATTCTGAGCATTTGTAATAGTTTACAACTATAACTTGCCTTATCTGGTACTTGCGGATCTGTTGTAGCTGTAGCAGAAGGAGCAGCAGTTTGTTTCGGTACTCTTGATCTTGGTTTCTTGATCTTGATCTTGGTTTCCTGACTCATGGCTGGTTCATCCACAAGATGCACAATTTTTCATGTATTAGTACATGAAACAGTTCAAATATTGCTGGAGCAGATGCAGTACATGTAACATACCTTTAAATGCATTTGAGAATCTGTGTTAGCAGAAGCAGTAGCAGAAACATAAGCAGCAGCAGCAGTTTGTTTCTGGTTTCTGGAATTTGGTTTCTTCACTCTACCTTTTTCCTGGATCATGACTGGTTCCTCCATAATTACTTTGCCCTGGCTCATAACTAGTTCATCCACAAGCTGCACATTTTTTCATGTATTAGTACATGAAACAATTCAGATAATGCTGGAGCAGAAGCAGTACATGTAACATACCTTTTCATGCATTTGAGACTCTTTGTTAGCAGAAGCATAAACAGCAGCAGCATTTGCTTCAAGAGTTGTTCCTTGTGCACCAGTACCCTGCTGAGTCAATACGTTAGTAGGAAGTGAAGCTGCACATTTTTTCATGTATTAGTACATGAAACAGTTCAGATAATGCTGGAGCAGAAGCAGTACATGTAACATACCTTTTCATGCATTTGAGACTCTTTGTTAGCAGAAGCATAAACAGCAGCAGCATTTGCTTCAAGAGTTGTTCCTTGTGCACCAGTACCCCGCTGAGTCAATATGTTAGTAGGAAGTGAAGCTGCAAACAATACTACTGAGTGACAACTGCTGAGTTCTATAATCATACTGCACATGCCTGTTCAGTAGGAGCAGATTTCTTATTAGCTCCTGGCTTTCCTGGCACCTTGACTGAGTTTTGTCTATTAATTTTGTTTTGCAGATTTTTTTCATACATATCTCTTAATGTAACCTCCACATATTAGAATGCACTGTTCATCATAGAATGTTCATCATTTATATTTGAAAAGTTTAAGAAATACTAACATGATTCCTTGGCCATGGAATGCACTTAGCTTGCGCATTTCCCATCTTTGTCATTCTCCCAAGTGGTCTAGGCAGTACGGTTGTATCACGGTAGACAATGTTAACCATGACCTCCACATAATCACTTAGTGGATTTCCATCTAAACCAACTGCATTTATATCTACAGTTTGAATTGTTCCAAGAGCTGCAAGGTTAGAAGAATTTGGTGAAGTCAAGACAACTTCCATTCCTCCACTTATTCTGGGCTTTGGGATGCTGCTGCAAATGTTTGACTTCTTCATCTCTTGAGCTTTCTCTAGTTTAATTTTCTTTATCATAGCAACCTGCATTTAGTTAAATTCCTAGTCAGCAAGAGGTACAACATACAAGAAACACACGTACAAGGATTTCTTATTGACACATGTACAAGCAGTAGTTATTTTACCTCAGCAGTTTCATTCTTCGCAAGATTAACTTCATTTCCAATATTTTCTTCTACCCTTTGCCTTTTCCTTTTCTTGTCATCTACTGCTTGCTTCTCCTCCTGACCACTGTTCTTCATCTTGTCAAATCCTTCTGATTCTTCAACAAGAGGTTCTTCAATATGTTCTTTCATTCTCTTCTGTGATGTTTAAAATAGCTCCATCATCTGACAATACTTCTCTTCTAGCTTATCACTTCTGGCTACGAAACTTGACTGAGTTTCTACAAGCTTCTCTACAACACCCCTGAGATTTTTGTTTTCCTGTGTAACATCATGTAGAGCAGATAGAGCCAGCGCCAGCTTCTCACTGTTCTTTCCACCAACAGTGAACCCTAATCCATGATTACTTGACTTCTTAGCCTTTGGGAACAATGTTGAATACAAATCTTCCTCATTTGCTTCCTCATGTATCAAGTTTGGGTTGTCCACAAACTTCACATTTATCTCTTCCTATTTGCAACATTACAAAGAATGAGGAACATGTAATGGATATTTGCAAGATTGACTCAAACTGAAGATAAACAAAAGAAGTTGCAACATTGAATTCATGTTTGCAACATTACAAAGAATCTGCTTGTTCTTTGTAGATCATGCCAGGCAACAAGTTCAGTACATGATCAGGACAACCAACAATAAGTTCAATACAAAAGGAAAACTACAACATAGTTTATTTTTTTACACTATATAATTGAAGTATTGATAGCTTAGAATTGTAGCTCAGAACAGTTTATTGAGTGTTCAATATATAATATGTATGTGGACATGACAAAATTCAATATATACTACATTATTACTTACAATCTTTTTCTTGCAAAATTCATCAACTGGTTTCCCATCCTTATTTGTATGGGTAATTCTGTAAAGCTGAGCTCTGGATATTTTGCTCCCTTCTTTTATTTCCTGAAATTCATGGAAAACTATCATACTGTGATCTTTGAAAATTTTAGATATTCAAGTATGCAACAAATCCACAATTAACTTACTTCTTGTTCCTGTACTACTGCAAAACTTCTAGTACCAGCTATATGAACTGCATTTGCTTGACAATTTCTCGTCTCTTTGTTCTTCTTACTTAATGCCTACATTACAGCAAGAAATTATACATTAATGCCTATAGTATGAATTAGCACAAGCAGGTTGAAAAAATAGTATATCCAGCATTGCTACTTTAGTATACCTTAGACTTTGGTGTTCTCCAAAATTTACATAGCCAAACCCACTGAGCAGGAGGTATCCTGGATTTGCATCCATTGGCAATGTTGCTTTTGAGTGACAACTCATCCTTGTAAAATTTTCTCTTCAAATAGCACTTGTAATCTTTCCACTTCTTTCTAGCAGATATCAACACCCATCACTTGTAACAATCTGGTATTTCAAAGAAATATTGCAAAAGTGTTTACAGTTAAGCAACATTAGTAATTTGTAGGCAAAAAACATAGTTCAGAACTACAATCTAGTTTATTTAAGAGATTTTACCTTAACTATCTTCCATATCTTATATTTTTCATATTCAGGAACTTTGCTCCAATTGGTAGCTGCCAAAGAAATTTCTTTTCCCTTAACTAAAGAAGCAATGAAATTTGTGAGCCTGCAAGTTTTGAACCCACAAGGTTGGCCTTTGCTGTTAAATTCCAAACTGATCTTGTTTCTTGGATCATACTCTTTCCAAAATCTTTTCAACTTAGTGGGCCCTCTCACGGACTTCTCTGCTGTTGACATGTAACAAGTATTTAAATTAACCAGTGTTGTCATCCATTTCACAATATTGAAATAAACTGCCTAAATTAACAAGAGGAGAAGGCAACCTAAAACTAACCTTCCAATAACTGTTGATTGATATCACCTTCTTCATTTTCATCATGAGTAGTAGCATCACTATCATACTGTTCACTACCATCATCATCCTCATCCTCATTTTCTACCACATCTATTTCTTCATATATCATGTTGTTCTAAATTAAGACAGGAACATAAATCACATATTAGAATGGCATAAATTATGTGGTTCTTATGCTTTCACATAAATCACATATTAGAATGGCATAAATTAGATTCTTACTTCTGCTGGTTCTTTGTATATTCCTTTAATCCTTGCTTCCTCAAGAAATCTTGTAAAAATTTCTCCACTCTTGATTTCTATCTGTGTTGGTGGTACACCAAGTTTCATCAGTTGCATGTTAACCTCATTTAGCCTACTTCTCTGACTGACCATGTTAGCAGTCCCTGCAGAAGAAACAATAGAACTTTATTATCATGTTCAACAGAATCAAACCAGCAAACAAAAGAAACAATAGAACTATATCAAATTACCTAGACACAACAACAAACCATTCATTATCAATTGGATCTTGCAAATAGTAGACCTGTTTTGCTTGACTAGCTAGTATAAATGGCATAGATGAAAGAATTTCCCCTTTGTCTACATGATTGAAGTTGACTTCAGTTATTCCAAATTCATCTACTCTAATTCCAGTATCTTTAACCCATTCACACTTGAATAATACTACACTAGCTGTGTTTGAATAATTCAATTCAACTATTTCATGGATCCTGACACAAATTTGACCATCTCCTAATGTGTGATCTACTGAATAACTTAATGTCTTTGAAGTAGTTGAAACTCCATCACAGTGGGAAGATTTTCCAGCAGAATGACTTCTTGTGTGGAATGTATAGCCATTAATCTTGTAGCTGTTGTATTTCTTCACCATCATGAAAGGCTTTTGTGCTAGTAGAACAACTTCTTATGGTAGTTCAACTCCTTTATGCATTAAAGAATGCACATGTTCAATAAACCATTTCAGGAATTGTTGGTGGTGAGCAACTTCAACTTCCCTTCTACTTTTCCTTCTATCTGCTTGTAGCATTGTGATATGCTCATTTGCAAACCTAGTAATTTCTGGATAACTAAGCAACACATGCCTTTGAGCTTGTGTCCATGAAATGTGATCTAGCTCATCTACTTGAAATGCAGAGAGCTGTCTTCCAATTGTTCTTAAATATATATTAGTGTCTGGACTGCTAGTTGTGCTATCATCAGTATGCATTGTCTCTTTGTTGGAATTTTCCAGATATCTTGCACAAAAATCCAAGCTCTCATCAAATATGTATCCCTCAGCTATTGATGCTTCAGGATGTCTTCTAGTATGTACCATCCCTTTACACTTCCCAACAAACATCTCTGTAGACCACATGTTTCTGAATTGCACTGGTCCACCTATCAACACTTCACTTGCAAGATGGATGACAAGATGTTCCATTATATCAAAGAATGATGGTGGAAAAATCTGCTCTAGCTGACACATTGTTTCAGCAATTTCTTCTTCCAACTTTTGCATCTCAGTAGGATCTATGGCTTTGGAGCAAACTTTCTTGAAGTACTTGCTAAGATTAATTAGTGGAAGAGCAACAGGGGCAGGCAATGGTTCTACTTATAGCTAAAGGAAATACATCTTCAAAAATTATGTGGCAGTCATGAGTTTTCAGCCCAACTAATTTTTTCTCATCTAACCTGACCTTCCCATCCATGTTTGAAGCATAGTCTACTGGAAACCTTGCATTTTTCACAACTGAGCAGAATACCTTCTTATTATATGAATTCATGTAGTGCATTGCTTCAGGCAAGTCTGGTTTCTCTTGAGTTTCATCAACATGGAGATTGTAGGGGTTCGTAGCATGGAAAACAAAAATTTTCTATCGCATACAAACAAACAAGCCAAGATCTATCTACTAGATTGCAGCAACGAGTCGATGGAATAACTCACCCTCGAAGATTCCAAAGTGTTTAACGAGAGCAGATTCTCGTGGGTGATGTAGTCGTACTCTTTCCGATCTCAAGATCGCGTAGACGATCCTTCCGGCGCCGCGTTCCCGCAGCGCTCCCGCAGTCGGTCACACGTTCGGTACTCGACGAAGACCTTCCTCTCCCTTGTTCCAGCAGGCAGCGGAGGTTGTAGCACTCTCCTCGCGATTCCGGCAGCACAACGGCGTGGTACCGGAGGTAGAGGGGAGATCCCGCAGGGCTTCGCCTTAAGCCGGTGCGAGTATGGTGGAGCTTATGAGAGAGGCTATTAGTGGTCTAGTAATTAGACACACCAATTAGAGGGCTCTAAACTAATTAGAAGGCTCTAAACCAAAATAGCTCTAAACCGGGGTTTAGATCTAGGGTTTAGTTTAGAGGGTAGGAACTAGTAGTGTCTTGTGTTGTGTTGGGAGGGGAGCCCTGCCCCTCCCTTTATAGGTGGGAGGGCTGGCGCGCCAGGGGAGGGAGGGAGTCCCTCCCCAACTCGGCTTGGAGCTGGCCGCCGGCTTGGGGAGGAGGACTCCTCCCCAAAGTCGGTTTCCTCCTCTCCTCCCACTTCCCAAAAACTGCCGTTTGACTTTCAAACTAGCCGTTTGACTTTTTCAATTTAGGATTCAATTTAATCCTTTATTTGGGACAGCAAGAACACTTAGTACATGATGCAATCATTCCAACATGTAATGACACATTCATGTACCCCTTCCCCTCCGGAGTGCCGGACATTCCGGGACCTTCTAGAATGTTCCCGATGAAAACACCGGAACCATTCCCCAACTCCGAAATGGGACTTTCCTTATATGAATCTTATTCTCCGGACCATTCCGGATCACCTCGTGATATCCCGGATCCCATCCGAGACTCCGAACAACATTCGGTCTCTTTCTCATAATACCATAACTACTCAAACAACGTCGAATCCTTAAGTGTGTCTCCCTACGGTTCGTGAATTATGCGGACATGATCGAGACACTTCTCCGAACAATAACCAATAGAGGAATCTGGAAATTCATATGGCTCCCACATATTTCTACGATTACTTTGCGATCGAATGAACCACTTACATACGATACCAATTTCCCTTTGTCTCACGATATGTTACTTATCCGAGGTCATGATCGTCGGTATCTCTGCATACCTAGTTCAACCTCGTTACTGATAAGTACTCTTTTCTCGTTCCCGTGATATGTGATCCCTTGTGACCAAGTCACATGCTTGCAAGCTAATTGGATGACATTTCACCGAGAGGGCCCAGAGAATATCTATCCGTCATGTGGATGGACAAATCCCACTCTTGATCCATGTGTTTCAACCAATACTTTCCGAACACCCAATACCACCTTTATAGCCACCCTGTTACGGTGTGGTGTTTGATGACATCAAAGCATCCATCCAGTAAAGGCAATATGCATGATCTCATGGTCGAAGGAATTAGGTTACTATGTATCAGAAAGCATATAGCAATTGAACTATTGAAATGACTTGATCTTTATGCTACGCTTGTCTATAGGAGTATGTCCACCATATCATTCTCCTAACGATATGATCTTGTTGTTGATAACATCTCAATGTTCATGACAAAGAAACCACATCATCAATCAACCAACAAGCTAGTGAAGTATAGAGGCTATACTAGGGACTTTTCAAATTAAGTTTACAAATCACACAAGTATTAATGGTTTCCTTGTTAATACTATTATAGCATGAATGTAAACATTTATCATAAACACAAAGATATATAATAATAAACTATATTTATTATTGCCTCTAGGGCATATCTCCAACAGTCTCCCACTTGCACTAGAGTCATCTAATCTAGATTACATGGTAATATACCGAACACCCATGGCAGTTTGGTGTTGGTCATGTTTTGCCCTCGGGAGAGGTTTAGTCAACGGATCCGCCACATTTAGATCTGTGTGTACTTTGCAAATCTTTATATCCCCATCCTGGATATGTTCTCGAATAGCGTGGAAACGCAGCTTGATATGCTTCAGCTTCTTGTGTGACCTTGGTTCTTGCGCATTGGCTATGGCGCCCATGTTATCACAGTAGATAGACATTGGGTCCAGCGCACTAGGAACCACACCCAGCTCTGTAATGAACTCTTTCATCCATATCGCTTCTTGTGAAGCCTCCGAAGCAGCCATGTATTCCGATTCAGTTGAAGATCTCGCCACAACGCTTTGCTTTGCACTCCTCCAGCTAACTGCTGCACCATTCAAAATAAATACGTATCCAGATTGTGATTTAGAATCATCCGGATCGGTGTTCCAACTAGCATCGGTGTAACCATTAACAACGAGCTGTTCATCACCTCCATAAGAAAGAACCATATCCTTAGTTCTTCTCAAGTACTTAAGGATGTTTTTGACCGCTGTCCAATGATCCACTCCTGGATCACTTTGATATCTGCTAGTTAGACTAACAGCATATGCGATGTCGGGTCTAGTACATAGCATGGCATACATTAGAGATCCTATGGCTGAGGCATAGGGAGTCTTACTCATCTTTTCTCTATCTTCTGCCGATGTCGGACTTTTGAGTTTTACTCAAGGTCATATTGGGCAACATGGGCAAGAACCCTTTCTTGCTATCTTCCATTCCAAACCTCTTTAGAACTTTGTCCAAATATGTACTTTGTGACAATGATATTTGGCGTTTCGATCTATCTCTATAAATCTTTATGCCTAATATGTAAGCTGCTTCGCCAAGATCCTTCATTGAAAAACTATTATTCAAATACTCTTTGACACTATTAAGAAGGTCTATATCATTCCCAATCAACAATATGTCATCCACATATAGTATTAAGAATGCTACAGAGCTCCCACTCACTTTCTTGTAAATACAAGCTTCTCCATAAGTTTGTATAAAACCAAAACTTTTGATTACCTTATCAAAACGTTGATTCCAACTTCGGGATGCTTGCTTCAATCCATAGATGGACCGTTGAAGTTTGCATACCTTGTTAGCATCTTTAGGATCGACAAAACCTTTGGGTTGCATCATATACAACTCTTCATCAATGTCTCCATTGAGGAATGCTGTTTTGACATCCATCTGCCATATCTCATAATCATAATATGTAGCGATTGCTAACATAATCCTCACAGACTTTAGCTTCGCTACTGGTGAGAAAGTCTCATCGTAGTCAACTCCTTGAATTTGTCGAAACCCTTTTGCGACAAGTCGAGCTTTATAGACAGTAATATTACCATCAGCATCTGTTTTCTTCTTGAAAATCCATTTGTTCTCGACGGCCTTCCGGCCATCCGGTAAGTCCACCAAAGTCCATACTTGGTTTTCGTACATGGATCCAATCTCGGATTTCATGGCTTCTTGCCATTTATTGGAATCTGGGCTCATCATTGCTTCCTCATATGTCTCGGGGTCATCGGTGTTGTCCACCAACATGACATTCATAACGGAATCATACCAATCTGGAGTGGTACGAGTTCTCGTTGACCTCCGAGGCTCTGTAGCAACTTCAACCGAAGTTTCATGATCACCATCATTAGCTTCCTCTCTTATTGGTGCAGGCACCACAGGAACTTCTTCCGGTGCTGCGCTACTCGCAATTTCGAGAGAAGGTTCGACAACCTCGTCGAGTTCTACTTTCCTTCCAGTCACTTCTTTCGAGAGAAATTCCTTCTCTAGAAAGGATCCATTCTTAGCAACGAAGATTTTGCCTTCGGATCTATGATAGAAGGTATACCCAACAGTTTCCTTCGGGTATCCTATGAAGACGCATTTTACCGCTTTGGGTTCAAGCTTGTCCGGTTGTAACTTCTTTACATAGGCTTCGCATCCCCAAACTTTAAGGAACGACAATTTAGGTTTCTTCCCAAACCATAATTCATACGGTGTCGTTTCAACGGATTTAGACGGTGCCCTATTTAAAGTGAATGCGGCTGTTTCTAATGCATAACCCCAAAATGATAGTGGCAAATCTGTAAGTGACATCATAGAACGAACCATATCTAAGAGAGTTCGATTACGACGTTCAGACACACCATTATGCTGTGGTGTTCCCGGCGGTGTCAACTGCGAAAGTATTCCACATTTCTTCAAATGCTCGCCAAACTCGTAACTTAGATATTCACCTCCACGATCAGAACGTAGAAATTTAATCTTCTTGTTACGTTGATTCTCTACCTCACTTTGAAACTCCTTAAACTTCTCGAAAGTTTCGGACTTATGTTTCATGAAATAGATATACCCATATCTACTCAAGTCATCCGTGAAGGTAAGAACATAACGATAACCACTGCGCGATGCTACACTCATTGGACCACACACATCGGTATGTATGATTTCCAATAAGTCTGTAGCTCGCTCCATCATGCCAGAAAATGGTGTCTTAGTCATTTTACCCATCAGACATGCTTCGCATCTTTCAAGTGATTCAAAATCAAGTGATTCAAGAAGTCCATCGGAATGGAGTTTCTTCATACGCTTCACTCTAATGTGACCAAGACGACAGTGCCATATATAGGTCGAGTTATCGCTTGATTTCAATCGTTTAGCTTCAATGTTATTAATATGTGTATATCCACTATCGAGATTCAATATGAATAGACCATCTATCAAAGGTGCATGTGCATAAAACACATTACTCATATAAATCGAACAACCATTATTCTCGGATTTAAACAAGTAACCGTCTCGCAATAAACAAGATCCCGATATAATGTTCATGCTCAACGCAGGCACCAAATAACAATTATTTAAGTATAAAACTAATCCCGATGGTAGATGAAGAGGTAGTGTGCCGACCGCGATCACATCAACCTTTGATCCGTTTCCCACGCGCATCGTCACCTCGTTCTTCACTAGCTTCCGTTTATTCTGTAGCTCCTGTTTCGAGTTACAAATATGAGCAACCGAACCAGTATCAAATACCCAGGCACTACTACGAGTACTAGTGAGATACACATCAATAACATGTATATCAGATATACCTTTCTTCTTGATGTTGCCGTTCTTCAAATCTGCCAAGTACTTTGGGCAATTCCGCTTCCAGTGACCTTCTCCCTTGCAGTAAAAGCACTCAGTATCAGGCTTGGGTCTAGCCTTGGTCTTCTTCGTCGGTATGGTAACTTTCTTACCACCCTTCTTGAAGTGTCCCTTCTGCTCAGACTTGCCTTTCTTGAATTTGGTGGTCTTATTGACCATCAACACTTGGTGCTCTTTCTTAATCTCCACTTCTGCAGATTTTAACATAGCAAATAGTTCTGGCAACTCTTTGTTCATGTTCTGCATGTTGTAGTTCATCACAAAGTTCTTGTAACTTGGTGGTAGTGATTGGAGGATGCGGTAAACCCCCAAAGTATTAGGAATCACTATACCCAAACTTTGAAGTTTATTTGCGTGCCCAGACATCTTAAGCACATGCTCACTGACGGAGCTACCCTCTTCCATCTTGCAGTTAAAGAACTTTTCAGAAGCTTCATAACTTTCAATTGCCGCATGAGTCTCAAAAATTAATTTGAGATCCTTGACAATATCATATGGATCTGACTCTTCAAACCTTTTCTGAAGCTCCGATTCTAAACCATACAAGATAGCACACTGAACTATGGAGTACTGATTCTTCCGAGCGAGGTAAACATTCTTTACTTCATCGGTAGCATCAGCTGCAGGTGGGTCACCTAGCGGTGCATCCAGCACATAGGTCAAATTACCAGCTGTGAGGACAATCCTCAAATTGCGGAACCAATCCGCGAAGTTGCTTCCATTGTTTTTCAACTTTTCTTTCTCTAGGAACGCATTAAAATTGATGGTAGGGGCTGCCATTGATCTACAACATATTTGCAATAGTTTAGACTAAGTTTATGACAAATTGAGTTCAAATTAATTAATGAAATTAAACTAGGTGAACTCCCACTCAAAACAACATCCCTCACATTGTTTTAGTGATCACACGAACCAAATCCACTACATCAACACCGATCATCACGAGAGCTGATATAGTTTTAATGGCGAACAATCATCATGTTCATCATATCTTCTATATGATTCATGCTTTGCCTTTCGGCGATCCGTGTTCCTGAGGCCATGTCTGTACATGCTAGGCTCGTCAAGATCAACCTTAGCTACCGCATAAGCAAATCTGGCTTGCTTACGTTGTATTCACCCGCGGAATCAAAGACACCCGATCATGACGTGATGCTTCGATCAGCAAGCTTTGGCAACGGTGCTGACTAAGGGTGAACACTTTAGAACTTGAAATTTATGTGCATGAGGGATCATCTTATAATGCTACCGTCGTCTACTAAGCAATACAAGATGCAAAAAGGATTAACATCACATGCAATTCATAATATGTGATATGATATGGCCTTTCTTCTTTGTGCTTCCGATCTCCATCTTCAAGCACGAACATGATCTCCATCATCACCGGCATAGCATCAAGGTCAATGACGCTTCTTCATGGTTGTCGTCCACCAGCTTCAACTATTACAACTATTTTGAATAGACACGCAGGTCTTAACAGAAATTAAAGACAACCATATGGCTCCTGCCGGTTGCCAACTTACAATAAGGAACATTGCATACATCAAATATAATCACAATCATGGCCATATCACATCACTGCACACCCCTGCAAAACAAAGTTAGACGCCTCTACTTTCTTTGCATATTTTACGTGGTTTGGGGCTTTCAATAAGTGTCGTTCTAACTTACGAACAAGAACCACAACATTGATACTAGCATTGTTGATCACCCGTTGTAAATTGGATCTTTACTATGCTAGGAGAAACAGGCACCCGCAAAGCCACTTATGCAATACAAGTTGCATGTTAAGCGTGGAGCAAGTCTCATGAACGATGTCATGTAAGGTTAGCCCGGGCCGCTTCATCCCAACATACCGCAAGATGCAAAGTACACAAAAGGCAATCTACAATAAAAGCATCAATGCCCACAATGATCATTGTGTTCTACTCGTGCAACAGATCTACATATAGACACGGCTCTGATACCACTGTAGGGGTTCGTAGCATGGAAAACAAAAATTTTCTATCGCATACAAACAAACAAGCCAAGATCTATCTACTAGATTGCAGCAACGAGTCGATGGAATAACTCACCCTCGAAGATTCCAAAGTGTTTAACGAGAGCAGATTCTCGTGGGTGATGTAGTCGTACTCTTTCCGATCTCAAGATCGCGTAGACGATCCTTCCGGCGCCGCGTTCCCGCAGCGCTCCCGCAGTCGGTCACACGTTCGGTACTCGACGAAGACCTTCCTCTCCCTTGTTCCAGCAGGCAGCGGAGGTTGTAGCACTCTCCTCGCGATTCCGGCAGCACAACGGCGTGGTACCGGAGGTAGAGGGGAGATCCCGCAGGGCTTCGCCTTAAGCCGGTGCGAGTATGGTGGAGCTTATGAGAGAGGCTATTAGTGGTCTAGTAATTAGACACACCAATTAGAGGGCTCTAAACTAATTAGAAGGCTCTAAACCAAAATAGCTCTAAACCGGGGTTTAGATCTAGGGTTTAGTTTAGAGGGTAGGAACTAGTAGTGTCTTGTGTTGTGTTGGGAGGGGAGCCCTGCCCCTCCCTTTATAGGTGGGAGGGCTGGCGCGCCAGGGGAGGGAGGGAGTCCCTCCCCAACTCGGCTTGGAGCTGGCCGCCGGCTTGGGGAGGAGGACTCCTCCCCAAAGTCGGTTTCCTCCTCTCCTCCCACTTCCCAAAAACTGCCGTTTGACTTTCAAACTAGCCGTTTGACTTTTTCAATTTAGGATTCAATTTAATCATTTATTTGGGACAGCAAGAACACTTAGTACATGATGCAATCATTCCAACATGTAATGACACATTCATGTACCCCTTCCCCTCCGGAGTGCCGGACATTCCGGGACCTTCTAGAATGTTCCCGATGAAAACACCGGAACCATTCCCCAACTCCGAAATGGGACTTTCCTTATATGAATCTTATTCTCCGGACCATTCCGGATCACCTCGTGATATCCCGGATCCCATCCGAGACTCCGAACAACATTCGGTCTCTTTCTCATAATACCATAACTACTCAAACAACGTCGAATCCTTAAGTGTGTCTCCCTACGGTTCGTGAATTATGCGGACATGATCGAGACACTTCTCCGAACAATAACCAATAGAGGAATCTGGAAATTCATATGGCTCCCACATATTTCTACGATTACTTTGCGATCGAATGAACCACTTACATACGATACCAATTTCCCTTTGTCTCACGATATGTTACTTATCCGAGGTCATGATCGTCGGTATCTCTGCATACCTAGTTCAACCTCGTTACTGATAAGTACTCTTTTCTCGTTCCCGTGATATGTGATCCCTTGTGACCAAGTCACATGCTTGCAAGCTAATTGGATGACATTTCACCGAGAGGGCCCAGAGAATATCTATCCGTCATGTGGATGGACAAATCCCACTCTTGATCCATGTGTTTCAACCAATACTTTCCGAACACCCAATACCACCTTTATAGCCACCCTGTTACGGTGTGGTGTTTGATGACATCAAAGCATCCATCCAGTAAAGGCAATATGCATGATCTCATGGTCGAAGGAATTAGGTTACTATGTATCAGAAAGCATATAGCAATTGAACTATTGAAATGACTTGATCTTTATGCTACGCTTGTCTATAGGAGTATGTCCACCATATCATTCTCCTAACGATATGATCTTGTTGTTGATAACATCTCAATGTTCATGACAAAGAAACCACATCATCAATCAACCAACAAGCTAGTGAAGTATAGAGGCTATACTAGGGACTTTTCAAATTAAGTTTACAAATCACACAAGTATTAATGGTTTCCTTGTTAATACTATTATAGCATGAATGTAAACATTTATCATAAACACAAAGATATATAATAATAAACTATATTTATTATTGCCTCTAGGGCATATCTCCAACAGAGATGTGTTCTGATTTTAAATCCTTTCATATCCAGTCTTGCTTTCACATTATCTTTGGACCTGTTGTCCACTTGTAAAATTGTGTGAACAATATTATCAAACACATTCTTCTCTATATGCATTGAGTCCAAATAATGTCGAACCAGCAAATGTTCCCAATATTCAAGCTGGAAAAAGATGCTTCTCTTCTTGAATGTTGACTCTACAGTGTGCACATCTTCCAGTACAGTATCTTCCTCCCCTTCATCTCTTTGTCTCTTTTTCTTCTTAGACTTTTGTTGTTTCTGTGTTTTCTGATAGATGGTGTGAATGCCTTTTGTCATTTCTGAAATCTTATGACCTGATGGCTGAATTGGAGGTTCCCTATCTTCATTTATGCCATCAAATGAGTCTTTATCCTTCCTAAATGGGTGGTCTACAGGTAGAAACATCCTAGTACCCAGGTAGCATGTGTCCATGTTTTAAACGTTTGGAACATGTACCCAGCAGGCAGTGGGAGCAAACAACAATACTCTATCCACTAAGAATTCCCCGGCCTAGCCAGTCACTAATTGTCCATAGCAGTGTTGCATACACCCTGAATTCTTCCTACATGAGCATCAAAAGTCCAAAGACCATCCTTCCATAACACTTTCAGTTCATCAACAACTAGCTGCAGGTAAATGTCTATGTCTTTCCCTAGTGCCTTCCTACCAGGAATAATAACTGACAAAATGAAGTTGTTTTCTTTCATGCAACTCTCTGCTGGCAGATTGTATGGAATCAGTACAATCGGCCAGTTGCTGTAAGACTGGTTCATAGTTCTGAATGGATTGAAACCATCAGTTGCCAGTCCAAACCTAATATTTCTAGCTTCTTTACTGAACCACTCATATTTTGCATCAAAATGCTTCCAAGCTGGTGCATCAGCAGGATGCCTCATAAGACCATCCTTGATCCTACCATCAACATGCCAACTCATAAGTGGGGTTGTGTTGCTTGACATGAATAATCTTCTAATTCTCTTCTTTAATGGGAAATGCCTGACCACCTTTTGAGCAACCTTGCTAAATCTTTTGCCACCACCAATTTCTTTCACAATCTTCCATCTGGATGCATTACATACTGGACAGACAGATGCATTGATATTGTCTCCTCTATATATGATGCAGTCATTAATGCATGCATCATATGTGTCATACCCCAGCCCTACATATTTGATGTACTGTTTAGATTCATGAAAATTCATAGGGAGAGTTGTATCCTCTGGTAGGACATCCCTAAATAGCTGCAGTACATCTTCAAATGTAGCTCTGGTTAATCCCCTGGTGTTCTTTATGTTCATCAGCTTCACAAGAAATTGCAGTTTTGTAAATTTTTTACATCCTGCATATAATTCTTGTCTGCCATCATTAACTAATTTTTTGAATGCCTCAGCTTCTTCATCAGCTTCATCTGTTTCTTCAGAGTCATCATCAGTATCATCACTGTCAACTTGTGTATCTGATCCTAAAGAGCTATTGTTGTACATATCATGAGAACCCAACATCATCTCATCCATCTCATCACTTTCTAAAGTCAATTCTACTGATTCATTGGGTTGTACAGTAGGAATAGCACAATCTACTGATTCCCCATGGTATACCCATGTTGTATACCCAGGCATGAATCCTACAGATATTATATGGTCTTCAACATCTTCTAAACATTGCCTAGAGATGTTACAACAAAGTTTGCATGGGTAGAAAATCTTTTGGCTATAACCAGAATTTGTAGCTGCAAACTGAATAAAACCCCTAACCCCATCTGCAAACTGGGTACTGGATCTAGCAGCACTCATCCATGTTTTATCCATTGTACAAATAGATGAATAAACTTAGCAACTTGTTCCTGTGTAACCAATAGCAAGATACTAGTTACTATACCAACATTCAAACAAACAAACTAGGTAACATCAGAGCACATCAGAGCAGAGCACAAGTAATAACATGAATAGTTCAGAGTATAGCATAGCATATCAGAGCACAAGTAATAACAGGAACAGAAGAGGAACAGAGCACAAGTAATAACAGGAACAGAACACAAGTATAGCATATCAGAGCAGAGCACAAGTAATAACAGGAACAGGAACAGGAGCAGAACAGGAATAGGAGCAGATCAGAGCATCACAGGAACATGTGGTGAATTCCTAACCTGAAGAACCAGCCTCGGCATCATTGCGAGTTATTTGTCAATGAAGAATAGATCGACGTGGATCATCATTACGAGTGCCCATTGCATGGCGTGGATCTCGACGGAGAGGTGGTGGACGAGCTCCAGGCGGCGGCGGATCTCGACGGAGAGGTGGTGGTGGACGAGCTCGAGGAGGAGGCGGCGGCGAATCTCGACGGAGAGGTGGTGGTGGACGAGCTCGAGGAGGAGGATCTCGACGGAGAGGTGGTGGTGGACGAGCTCGAGGAGGAGGCGGCGGCGGATCTCGACGGAGAGGAGGAGGCACTGGCGGATCTCGTCGGAGAGGAGGAGGCGCTGGCGGATCAAGGAGGAGGCGCTGGCGGATTGAGGAGGAGAGGAGGAGGCACTGGCGGATCGAGGAGGAGGCGCGTTGTATCTGAAAAAAAG
Organism: Avena sativa; assembly: GCA_916181665.1. Classification (NCBI taxonomy): domain Eukaryota; kingdom Viridiplantae; phylum Streptophyta; class Magnoliopsida; order Poales; family Poaceae; genus Avena; species Avena sativa. The sequence goes on from OV702289.1 coordinate 6,646,050, forward strand.
AGAGCCAAGGTCAAAAAGATAAAGACAAGGGTAAGTAATATGACATGAAAACATTAAAGGACTAAAATGTAAAAATAACACTAGTAGTGATATTTTATTTTAACAGTAATTGTAAAACTAGACTACTTTATTTTAACAGTAATTGTAAAACTAGACTACTTTGTTGTCTAGTTTACATTGTTGTCTAGTTTAACACTGAAATGCAAAACTAAACATTGAGATGCAAAACTAAACATTGATGTAAAACTAGGAACATTGAGATGCAAAACTAAACATTGAACAATCATAATCATAATCATAGTTGAACAGTGAACATTGAGATGCAAAACTAAACATTGAACATTGTAGTCTAGTTGCCCATGTTCTGAATATTTATGAATTCAGGACAATTAAGGCATTCTAGACATAAAATTAAATGATCAACACTAGATAAACAGAAAATCAAGAAACTGATCAACACTTGAATAATAGAAAATCAAGAAACTGATCAACACTTGAATAACAGAAAATGATCAACACTTGATAACCAACATTACAAAACATTGTTCAACTTACAAACCAACATTACAGTAGATGCATTGTTCAGAACACTAGTCCACTATAACACATTACAACTTAAAATGAAACACAATTTCTAATAAGCAACATAAAATCAAGGGTCTTTAATCATGTTCTTCAAGGGTCTTCAATCTCCACAAAATCAAGGCAGATGTGACCATGCCTTGGGTCTGCAACAATCAACAACAGTGATCCCTCTACTATATTTGCCTCCTCCCTAAATTGCTGCCATCCTATTGTGAATGCAATTCTATCATCTTCATCTTCCATGTGGTACCATCCTTCAAAGGGCACATCAAATTCCCTAGCCAACAGATTTGAATGTCCTTGCCATGGGCATCCAACTTCTCTGAATGTTTTTGCAGAAAGGTACTGGCATAGTAACAACTTGTGTAAGAACTAAGTCTGAAACATTGCATCAAAAAAGTGAGAAATTAAGTAGTAGATAGTTACCAAAGCATCTAGTGAAGGGGTTCGTAGCATGGAAAACATAAAATTTCTACCGCATGAACACACAATCAAGATATAATCTATGATCAAGCCAAGATCTATCTACTAGATTGTAGCAACGAGTCAACAGAGTACTAACCCTCGAAGATCCAAAGCGGTTAATGAGAGCAGATTCTCGTGGATGATGTAGTCGTACACTTCTGATCTCAAGATCGCGTAGACGATCCTTCCGACGCTGCGTTCCGGCAGCGCTTCCACAGTCGGTCACACGTTCGGTACTCGATGAAGACCTTCCTCTCCCTTGTTCCAGCAGGCAGCGGAGGTTGTAGCACTCTCCTCGCGATTCCGGTAGCACGACAGCGTGGTACCGGAAGTAGAGGGGAGATCTCGCAGGGCTTCGCCTTAAGCCGGAGCGAGTATGGTGGACTATGAGAGAGGCCTTGGCGATCTAGGGTTTAGAGGCACCAAGGGATTTAGAGCAACCAGCAGCTAGGGATTAGCTAGACGGCGGTTTAGAGGAGCTCTAGGGCAGCCGCATCTAGAGGAGGGGTGGCGGCTGGCCTAGGGTTTAGAGGGGCGCCGGCTAAGGGACAAGGTGTAGGGAGAGGGGGCGCCCCCTCCCTTTATTTTATAGGTGGGAGGGGCGGCTAGGGCTAGCCGAGTCCTCCCCAAACTCCCTTGCTGGCCGGCGGTTTGGAGGAGAGAAGGGAAACCTTCTCTTCCCAGGTTTCCTTCTCTCCCTCCACTTCACAAAAAAGCCATTTGACTTTTCAAATTGGCGTTTGACTTTTCAAACTAGGATTTGATTAAACCCTTTATTTTGTTCAGCAATGACACCTAGTACATGATGCAATCATTCCAACTTGTTATGACACATTTATGTACCCTTCCCCTCCGTAGTGCCGGACATTCCGGAACCTTCTAGAACATTCTCGATGAAAACACCGGAACCATTCCCGAACTCCGAAACAGGACTTTCCTTATATGAATCTTATTCTCCGGACCATTCCAGATCTCCTCGTGATATCCCGGATCCCATCCAAGACTCCGAACAATATTCGGTATCTTACTCATCATTCCATAACTACTCAACAACATCGAATCCTTTAAGTGTGTCTCCCTACGGTTCGTGAATTATGCGGACATGATCGAGACACTTCTCCGATCAATAACAAATAGAGGAATCTGGAAATTCATATGGATCCCACATATTTCTACGATTACTTTGCGATCGAATGAACCACTTACATACGATACCAATTTCCCTTTGTCTCACGATAGTTTACTTATCCGAGGTTTTGACCGTCGGTATCTCTGCATACCTAGTTCAACCTCCTTACCAATAAGTACTCTTTTCTCGTTCCCGTGATATGTGATCCCTTGTGATCCAGTCACATGCTTGCAAGCTAATTGGATGACATTCCACCGAGAGGGCCCAGAGTATATCTATCTGTCATATGGATGGACAAATCCCACTCTTGATCCATGTGCCTCAACCCATACTTTCCAAACACTCAATGCCACCTTTATAGCCACCCAGTTACGGTGTGGTGTTTGATGTCATCAAAGCATCCTTCCGGTGATGGTGATTAACATGATCTCATGGTCGAAGGAATTAGGTTACTATGTATCAGAAAGCTTATAGCAAATGAACTATATTAAATGACTTGATCTTTATGCTACGCTTTAACTATAGGAGTATGTCCATCACATCATTCTCCTAATGATATGACCCTGTTGTTAATAACATCTCTATGTTCATGATCAGGAAACCATGATCATATATTAACCAACAAGCTAGTTTAAGAAGAGGCTTTACAAGGGACTCTTTTATGTTTACAAATCACACAAGTATTAATGTTTCCTGTTAATACAATTATAGCATGGTATGTAAACATTTATCATAAGTATGAAGATATGATAATAACCACTTTATTATTGCCTCTTGGGCATATCTCCAATAGTCTCCCACTTGCACTAGACTCAATAATCTAGTTTCAAACCTTTGTGTATTCAACACTTATGGCTTTCCGGTGTTGTATGTACACGATTGCTAGTGGTCAACTGATCTCCGGATCTGACACTTCCAGGTCCGTGTGTAATTGCATGTCTTTGCGTCTCTACGCATCACTCATTCTCTAATGAGATGGCTTTGTATAATTTTGGTCCTTTGGTGAGACCTTTAGTTCTTTGGGGTTAAAACATGTTGATAATATTGTCGTACAATATATCTTCATAGTATTATCCCGCTGTGAACTACACCTAGTTTGATAACAAACTACTTGACACAAATGCCCTCTTTTGTTGCTATTATAGCAGTCATATACTTAGCCTTTTGTTGTAGTATCTGTCACAATGTCTTAACTTTGGAACTCATCCAAATCCATTATGGAACTTACTTTCCATTATATTGTGCCACCCTTAGTTTAGATTGAGATAAACTTAATTTTTACTTTGTGACAAAACTAGTATCAATGTAGTACTTTTACAATGAACTAACCATCTATTTGTCACTTCTACAAATAATATACTCTTAGTTCTTCCAAAAGATCATAAGAATATCCTTACTATTGTTCAATGATCAACTTATGAATCATTCTGGTATATGCTCATAACATTTAGAGTATAGGACATATCTGGATTTGTACATATCACAGTATGATTGATATAAATACTCTTTGTGATTTCATACATCAAGTATCAACCTATACTTGAATCTTTGTTTCACTTACCCAGTGTCAATACACTTGAATATATCATCAATATTGAACTCATTCAATCTTTTCTGTGTGACAAGAACCTTTCTTGTAGTTTCTATATTGAACTCATTCAATACATCATCTATGTACTTTCGGCACAACCATATTAGCGTCTATTGATGCCAAATATTTGGGTTTTGCCAAAGTCTTTCATCGGGATGAAATTCTTAATATGTGTTAATAAAAGATACATCATTTCCAATCAACAATATGTCTTCCACATAATGTATTAGAAACATGTCTTAGCGCTCCCACTTAATTTCTTGCAAATGCAAGCATCTTCATCGTCTCCGACGAATTTAAACTCCTTTAACAGTTTCATCATAGTGAAGATGCCAACTCCGCAATGCTTACTTCAACCATTGAAGTTTGCATATGCATTTAGCATCCTTTGAATTAACAAAACCCTTTGGACCATGTCATGCACACGTCCTAGGTAACCCTTCTATTAGAAGAACTTGTTTTGTTTATCCAACACATAACAAAATTATATGTCGTGGTTGCTACATTAATCCGTCTAGACTAAATCGCTATGAAAGATCAAATCTTGTCATAGTCAACCTTTGAACATTGTTGTGAACTCTTTCCCAACATGTCGACCATTTCATAGATGCGAAACATCCATGTCTATTTCTTTATAGATCCAAACACAACTGTAAGGTCTTACACCTTTCTTGAGGGTCCTTCAAGTTCAAAACTTGATTTCTCGTGTATGGAACTATCACAGATTTTATGGCTTCAAGCCATTTTACGGAGTCAGGGCCCATCATCGCTTCTTTGCATGTAGTACGTTCATTATTCTCAAATAATGATTCAACCCTCAAATCTTGGTATTTGATTGCTTACTCGACCTACTTGGTTCAATAGAAACTTTGACCTTCGTAACCACAACCTTTGAGGCACGTGAGCCATGAGCATTGTTGCTGCCTCCGGAACACTTTTCGGCGCTGCGCAACTTTGCACATGTAGCTAAGTTTCTTTTAACTTTATCAAAATTCTATTGTCCTCCCACTTATCTTTTCACGAAAAATTCCTTCTCAAAGAAACTTGACGTTCTAAGTGACAAACACTTTTGTCTCCGATGTTATGGAGGATTACTTAACAGTTATTCGAAATAACATACAAAGACAGGTTCATCCGACTTTGGTTGCAAACATCTTTATTATGCATAGCATACCAATGTTTAAGAAAGGACAACTTGGGTTTTATCCCAAACCATAACTTTATAAGGTGTCATTTCAACGGATTATGATGGAGCTCTTTTCAGTGGAAAAATGGTAGTCTCTATAGCTTTTAATCTTTAAAATATAATGGCAGTTTTATGATTTACACCTTCGATCTTACCATGTCAAACAAGGTTTAATTACATATCTCGAACACTCCATACTCTTATGGTGTTTCGGGAAAAATGCAAATCCACGGAATGATTCCTTAAATCTTAGGTATTATGCTAAACTTGTAACTCAAATATCTTCCTTTATGATCTTATCATAAACTATTTATATTCTTGTTACAATGATTTTGCACTTCATCTTGAAAGTCCTTGAACTTTTCAAATGTTTCATACTTCATCCTTATTAAGTAAATATTCATATATTCACTCAAATTTTTGGAGAAAGCATATGAAGTTGAAATCCATCGCTCTTGACTACACATAATGGACTTCGTACAACAATATGTACAAGTTCCAAAAAGCTAGTCATTCGTTCCTTTTTGGCCTATGAACGAAGTTTTAATTATCTCTAGGAAAGTTTCACAAGCGTCATGTGATAAAAAATCAAAAGACTCCAAAATTCCATCCACATGGAGTTTCTTCATGTTTTATTTCCAATATAATTTAAACGGCGATGTCACTTCCTAAGCGATCTTTCAATCAATTTGTCTTTCGACATTTTTAGCACTAGTTTTATGGATGTGATTTCTCCAACGAGATTTGTGAATCGTCCATCTTTTATGGATTACGGCAATTATTGGGACAACCCTTTTGTTCTCATAATACCTGATAAAACAAATCTTGAAGGCAAGCTTTGATGTTTAACAAGCAACACAATAACCCTTTATTTGTTCTCGATGAACATCATCACATATTCTTTTGCTAGTTACTTAGGCCATTGTAGTTCATGAATTGTGTTGTTTCGTATGACGATTCACACCAACAAATTCAGTATCAAATACTTAAGAACCACATTGTTTAATAAGCAAAGAATATAGCCATAACATGTATATCATCTATATACTTAAACTGAACAATTCTAGTCTTTTCTTTTCTGCCATATATTTATGAGATTCTCTTTCAGTATTTATTTTCTGTTTGAAAGAATCTATCAACATCAATAGTAGAGTCATACATATGACACATAGTTCAAAGCGTGTATAATTAAATACCAATGTCTTTGGACTTGTACTTTGAAGTAGATCACCATCATCAAATGTTTGGTATGCTTTCAAATTCCATTCTTTAGTAATCTCTTGGTGTGGTAAATATTTTACCTACATCAAATATTCATCCTTATCATGGAATTATTCATGATCAAGCTACTTTTAGCTTATAAAGATGAATCGTGAGTATAATGTTGCTCTCCAAAACCTTTTGGTGGATTAGGACAACTAGTGTCTCCAACCTTTTGCAAATTCTCATCAAATATGAGAACATGACTTTTGCCATATTATACTCTATCATGTTGTAACCAAAACTTCGTTTCAGATATCACAATATCTTCCACACATCATGGTTTCTGAAACAACTCTTTCAGATCCTAGATAACCTTGATATTAAGACAATCCTTTGAATATCAAGAATCATGGAGACAAACATGATACTCATACACTAACTCTTGGAATTGTCACTCTTGTTTTAATACCAATCATTAAAGTTCATGGAGTAACCGGAACTTACTGAAAGTTTGCAATAGGAATTTTAAACTTTAGATTAACACTTCAAAACAATACGATACCAGTTCGTAAAGTAACTAACCAGAATTCTATAGTTCTATCATCTCAATTAAAACTAAGCACAAGGTGGTAAACGGATGCCAATGACTACAACAATTATGCAAATTCACTTTGATTTAATTTATGATAAATAGTGTTCAACTTTTAATCATATTGTCGTTGAACTCCCACTCAAAACAATATCCCTCACATTGTTTTAGTGATCACATGAACCAAATCCACCACATCAAAACCGATCATCACGAGAGTTGATGTAGCTTCAATGGCGAACAATCAACATGTTCATCATATCTACTATATGACTCATGCTTTACCTTTCGGTGATCCGTGTTCCGAGACCATGTCTGTACATGCTAGGCTCGTCAAGATCAAACCTTAGCTTCCGCATGAGCAAATCTGGCTTGCTCACGTTGTATACACTCGTAGAATCTAACACACCCGATCATCACGTGGTGCTTCGAAACAACGAGCTTTAGCAACGGTGCTTACTAAGGATGAACACTTTAAAACTTGAAATTATGTGCTTGAGGGATCATCTTATAATGCTACCGTCGTGAACTAAGCAATACAAGATGCATAAAAGGATTAACATCACATGCAATTCATAATATGTGATATGATATGGCCTTTCTTCTTGTGCTTCCGATCTCCATCTTCAAGCACGAACATGATCTCCATCATCACCGGTGTGGCGTCAAGGTCAATGGCGCCGCTTCATGGTTGTCTTCCACCAACATCAACTATTACAACTATTTTGAATAGACACGCGGGTCTTAACAGAATTTAAAGACAACCATATGGCTCCTACCGGTTGCCAACTTACAATAAGGAACATTGCATACATCATATATAATCACAATCATGGCCATATCACATCACAGCACACCCCTGCAAAACAAAGTTAGACGCCTCTAATTTTCTTTGCATGTTTTACGTGGTTTGGGGCTTTCAATAAGTGTCGTTCTAACTTACGAACAAGAACCACAAGATTGATACTAGTATTGTCAATCACCCGTTGTAAATTGAATCTTAACTATGTTGGGAGAAACAGGCACCCGCAAAGCCACTTATGCAATACAAGTTGCATGTCAAACGTGGAGCAAGTCTCATGAACGATGTCATGTAAGGTTAGCCCGGGCCGCTTCATCCCACCATCCCGCAAGATGCAAAGTACACAAGAAGCAATCGACAACAAAAGCATCAACGCCCACAATGACCATTGTGTTCTACTCGTGCAACAAATCTACATATAGACACGGCTCTGATACCACTGAAGGGGTTCGTAGCATGGAAAACAAAAAAATTCTACCGCATGAACACACAATCAAGATCTAATCTATGATCAAGCCAAGATCTATCTACTAGATTGTAGCAACGAGTCAACAGAGTACTAACCCTCGAAGATCCAAAGCGGTTAACGAGAGCAGATTCTCGTGGATGATGTAGTCGTACACTTCCGATCTCAAGATCGCGTAGACGATCCTTCCGACGCTGCGTTCCGGCAGCGCTTCCGCAGTCGGTCACACGTTCGGTACTCGATGAAGACCTTCCTCTCCCTTGTTCCAGCAGGCAGTGGAGGTTGTAGCACTCTCCTCGCGATTCCGGCAGCACGACGGCGTGGTACCGGAAGTAGAGGGGAGATCTCGCAGGGCTTCGCCTTAAGCCGGAGCGAGTATGGTGGACTATGAGAGAGGCCTTGGCGATCTAGGGTTTAGAGGCACCAAGGGATTTAGAGCAACCAGCAGCTAGGGATTAGCTAGACGGCGGTTTAGAGGAGCTCTAGGGCAGCCGCATCTAGAGGGGGGGGCGGCGGCTGGCCTAGGGTTTAGAGGGGCGCCGCCTAAGGGACAAGGTGTAGGGAGAGGGGGCGCCCCCTTCCTTTTTTTATAGGTGGGAGGGCGGCTAGGGCTAGCCGAGTCCTCCCCAAACTCCCTTGCTGGCCGGCGGTTTGGAGGATAGAAGGGAAACCTTCTCTTCCGAGGTTTCCTTCTCTCCCTCCACTTCACAAAAAAGCCATTTGACTTTTCAAATTGGCGTTTGACTTTTCAAACTAGGATTTGATTAAACCCTTTATTTTGTTCAGCAATGACACCTAGTACATGATGCAATCATTCCAACTTGTTATGACACATTTATGTACCCTTCCCCTCCGGAGTGCCGGACATTCCGGAACCTTCTAGAACATTCTCGATGAAAACACCGGAACCATTCCCGAACTCCGAAACAGGACTTTCCTTATATGAATCTTATTCTCCGAACCATTCCGGATCTCCTCATGATATCCCGGATCCCATCCGAGACTCCGAACAATATTCGGTATCTTACTCATCATTCCATAACTACTTAACAACATCGAATCCTTTAAGTGTGTCTCCCTACGGTTCGTGAATTATGCGGACGTGATCGAGACACTTCTCCGATCAATAACCAATAGAGGAATCTGGAAATTCATATGGCTCCCACATATTTCTACGATTACTTTGCGATCGAATGAACCACTTACATACGATACCAATTTCCCTTTGTCTCGCGATAGTTTACTTATCCGAGGTTTTGATCGTCGGTATCTCTGCATACCTAGTTCAACCTCGTTACCGATAAGTACTCTTTTCTTGTTCCCGTGATATGTGATCCCTTGTGATCCAGTCACATGCTTGCAAGCTAATTGGATGACATTCCACCGAGAGGGCCCAGAGTATATCTATCCGTCATATGGATGGACAAATCCCACTCTTGATCCATGTGCCTCAACCCATACTTTCCAAACACTCAATGCCACCTTTATAGCCACCCAGTTACGGTGTGGTGTTTGATGTCATCAAAGCATCCTTCCGGTGATGGTGATTAACATGATCTCATGGTCGAAGGAATTAGGTTACTATGTATCAGAAAGCTTATAGCAAATGAACTATATTAAATGACTTGATCTTTATGCTACGCTTTAACTATAGGAGTATGTCCATCACATCATTCTCCTAATGATATGACCCTGTTGTTAATAACATCTCTATGTTCATGATCAGGAAACCATGATCATATATTAACCAACAAGCTAATTTAACAAGAGGCTTTACTAGGGACTCTTTTATGTTTACAAATCACACAAGTATTAATGTTTCCTGTTAATACAATTATAGCATGGTATGTAAACATTTATCATAAGTATGAACATACGTTTGACTACATTAGTTCTTGACACTTCTTTCTCCAGGTAGAAGTCATACACATGCCTGTTCCTGCATGCAGCCACCATCCAGTTCTTTGACATTGCAAATTTTTCAAGTTGTTCCTTGAATTTGCAAGGTACTGCCTGAAAGAAAAACAAGAGGAATGTTTGTCATTATACACCTCCTTTCTAGATAAAAACAAGAGATCCATTGTACTGATGTTATAACTTACCACTCCATTTTCAAATCCCTGCATCATAATCAGATCAAAAGAAACTGCACGCCTGTCAGAATGGAGACCACAGTTTTGCACTTGTTGCTGGCACAGAACACAGCTCATCTCATCCATTCCTATGACAAAAAATGGAAGTATTAAAATATGGAACACAAATTCATTCATGAACGACAGGAAAAGAGGCAAGGGATCTGAATCACCTGTAGGATAACTTGTGCTCCTGTTGTACAATCAGAGATCTGCATCACACATGAAACATTCAGATGTAAGTACACAAACAGAACAACAATATTCAGGTGAGAACAATATTCAGATGATTCAGATGAACTCACCAAGAGGCAGAAGAACTCGACATAGGCAGAAGAAATAACTCTATACTACCACCATGTTAAATAGGAAAGCACCTGGACGTGGGGGCAAGCACCTGGCGCATCACTTACCCCACTTCCCCCACTTCCAAGGACGTGTGTGCAGTGCATAAATGTAATAAATGTACAAAATGGTCTGAATAAATGTACAAAATGCTCTGATTAAATTCAGGCATGAATGTTGTGGATATGAATAAACACTAGTAGTTAACTAACAGTAATTTACACTAGTAGTTACATTCAGGCATAAAATGCTCTGATTTTTTCATAATTTACACTAGTAGTAATTTACACTAGTAGTTGACTAGTAGTAGAACTAATGTAGTCTATTATGGAACTAATATAGTCTAGTAGCCCATGGTCTGAATATTTATGAATTCAGAACAATGAAGGCCTTCTAGACATCTACAATATAGGAATATGAAACAAGTAATAAAACAAGCACAACCATAGTTGACAACATTAAAACAAGCACAACCATAGAATTTCAGGCACAATACAAGTGATACAAACACTAGTAGTTAACTTACAGAATAAGGACATAATAACTAAAACTTAAAACAACATTGATGACATTGTTCCTTAAACAACTGTAGCACAACCTAAACAAGCATCTGTTAACTAACTGATTCCTCATTAGCCTTGTCACTAACTGATTCCTTAGTTGACAATGTCAACAAAGTTCAGCCCAAGGTGATCACTCATATGTTCTATCTTGATCACAAGCATTGAAGCCCATCCAACATCAGCAGCAAATGTGAAGTCATTCCACCCTGCGGTGAAAATGACTTCTCCATGTTCCTTGCTAATGGAGTAGGCACATGCAATGAAGTTCTCTTCGTCTCCTTCTAGGTCTTGCCCTTCCCTGGAAAGATGTGCTATGCCATGTCTTGGGTACCTGTAGCCTTGTACAGCCTCAATAGGCATGAACTGCAATAATCATGTATTTCACAGTTAGTATTTTTTACACATTAGGCATGCATAGAATGAAACAACAGAATAGTGATTTAGCTCTAAGCCTTACCAGTGCATCCCATGCTTGGTTTTCCTCATTCATCTTGTGTACCCAGAAATTCTTCTCATCATTACTTTCAATGATCTCATGGTCTGTCACATGAACATCTTTGTAGATGGCAAATAAGATGGTGGCCATGTTCTGTTCAGTGATTGATTGAATGTTTGAGAAGATTGTCCTGTACAGAATGCTTCTTATTCCAGAAGGGACATCTCCAATCACTAAGCAAATAGAAGAAATAAAATAATTAGTACTAGTACATGTAAAGAAATTAGTAGTAGTTGAGGAAATAGTTAGTAGTAGTTGTTAGCAAGAACTTACATGGAGCTTCATGGATGTACTTTTCAACACCATTTGAGGAAATGGTGACATGGAATAAATTGTCCAAACCCTCAATCGGATCTGGATCATATTCAAATTCCAGTACATCACCAAGACCAATGTCGTAGACTCTTCACAATGACGTCCAATAAGGACCACAAATCAATGTCTTTTCATCAGTCTTCTTCAAGTACAGATCATAGTTTCTAATTGCACTGCTGTTGGCAACCAGCCAATTCTTAGGAGTGAAATCATTCAGTCTCTCCCTAAATGAACATGGAACAACCTACAGGATGAATATAACATAATGTAGTTAACTTACCAACCTACTGGATGAATATAACATAAAGTAAACTATTGTTGTTTGGATGTGAAAACTCACCACACCATCAAATGGAAACTCATCAACAATGACAATCTGGAAGCTGGTTACCCTCCTCTGTGTCCTACCACAGTTGAGAGCAGGTTGTCCACACACAGCAAAGTCCATTGCTAAAAATTAAACAAGTAATTAGTAACAGACCCTAATCATTGCAGCCATATTACAGTACTGAAGAACATTATACACATTTCAGTACTGAAGAACATTCTACACATTTCAGTCACTTATAATCTGATGAAGGTATGGCTAATCAAGCAGAGGATGAACATAATAAGGACAGAATACCCTAATTTGAAACCCTAATCAAGCAGAGGATGAACGGTTAGAAGAAAGAGGGATTTACCGGAGAAGAAACCCTAATGAAGCAGTGGTTCTTCTTTGGGTATCTTGCGGTCACTATAATATTACAAGAAGAAAGAGAGATTAGGACAGAACCGCAAAATAAAGATTAAAGCAACATAAGTGAAGATGGTTGGAAGAATCAAGCAACAGAAGTGAAGAAGGTTGGAAGAATCAAGCAACAGAAGAAAAGATTAGAGAGAGAACTGAAGAAATCTGAAGAACTGCAAAGGAACTAGAACTCACCGTACGAACTGCCGAGTCTGCAGATGGATGGAAAGAAAAATAAAAGATTAGAGAGAGAACTCTAAAGAAATCTAAAGAACTGCAAAGGAACTGAAGAACTCACTGTACAATCTGCCGAGTCTGCAGATGGATGGAAAGAAAAAGAAGAGATTAGAGAGAGAACTCTGAAGAAAAGATAAGAAAACAAGTCTGAAGAACTGCAGAGGAACTCATCGTAGAACTGCCGAGTGGGAGAGAGGGAACTGCCGAATGGGAGAGAGAGGGGAGGTTGTCCCTTCGGTTCCCTCCTTATAATATTCCAACGCTCCACGCGCTCTCTGTCTCTTCGGTTCTAGATATTTTGGCCCATATTTTGGCCGAGTGGGCCTTTGCCTAGTACTTTCTCCTACAGTTGGGCCTTTGTGTTTTTGAAAAAAATCAATTTGTTGCAGCAACTTATCCTTAGTACGGATTTGTTGCATACAACTGTAAGAAGTATACAGAGAAGTTTCTTTTTTGAATCCATTTTAAAAAACAGCAGTGGCAAGTAGAAAAAAATTCAATTTGTTGCAACAACTTATCCTTGCTATTGTGAAAAATTAACACAATAGCAGTATGGATTTGTTGCATCTATATTTTCAGAAAAGCCAGAAAGCAAACACAACTGGATCAGAAAACACAAACTTGATATATAATATAAGTTCAATAATAGCTGGATACAAACACAACTGGGTACATAACCACAACTAGATACAAACACACTGGATACAAACACACCACAACTAGATACAAACACACTGGATACAAACACAAATTCATGGGCACTACTTGATCCCTAGTTGATGATCTCAACAAAGTTAAGACCAATAAACTCTTGCATGTGCTCTACTTTCATCAAAAGAAGTGCTTCATTGTCAATGTTAGCAACATTGGTGAAATCAGTCCATCCATTCTGAAAACACACATGCCCCATGTCCCAGGCAATGGAGTAGGTGCAGTCAATGAACTCTTCTTCTTCTTATTCTCCTAGCAGCTGTCCATCCTTGGAAAGATGAGCAGTGCCAAAACCTGGGTACCTGTACCCATCTATAGCCTCAGTAGGCATGTACTGCAAAACAGATAAAGATCCACAATTGATTTAGTTGCATGCAAATAAAATAATTTCAGATGTCAAACATATGAACTGTGGGAAATTACCAGTGCATTGAAGTGAACATTATCATCATCCATCTGGTGCACCCAAAAATGTTTCTGATCCTTTGGTTCATAAAATTCCTTCCCCACAAAAACATCTTTGTAAATGCCAAACAGGATTGCAGCCATGTCCTGTTCACTAATGGAGTGGATGTCTGAGAAGATTGTCCTATAGAGGATACTTCTTATTGGGCTAGGCAAATCTCCTACAACTAATCAGAGAGGATGTGTTAGCCTTAATTATTTCAAAAATGCATTGTGAAAAAAAGATGAGTTATTGTTGTGATACCAGTTTCTTCAACTGCATCCTTCTCAACATTGTTGGAATGAACAGTTATGTCAAATGAGGTCTCTAAAGGTTCAAAGGGATCATCAGTACACTGGAAATGTACAACATCACCCACAATAATGTCATAAACTCTAACTAATGATCTCCAGTAAGGGCCACAAATTAGTGTAGCTGACTCATCCTTCTGTAAGAACAAATCAAATCTTCTGAATCTTGGGTTCTTGGCAACTAACCATTTCCCAGGAACTAAATTGTTCAACCTCTGTTTGAATGAGCAGGGAATGTACTGCAGTTTAACAACATAATTTAGATCCCATTGCCGAAAACTGTTTGAATGAGCAGGGAATGTACTGCCAAAAAATATCAGTACTCCCATTGCCAAAAAAGAATAGAGCAAAGAAGAACTATCAGAAAAACTTACCACACCACGTCTAAAACCATGACCAATGACAATGTCAAATCCATTAGCTCTCCTGTTAGATCTGCCACAATTGTCACCAGGCTGATCACAGATAACACACGTCATGTCATCCATCACCTACAAAATAACATCCAGGTTAATTCACCTACAAAAATTCACCCAGGTTGATCACAGATAGCAGGTTGAAATTCAGAACCTGAGAGCTGAAAAGTCGAAGGAGGAAATTCAGAACATGCGACCTGAAAATGTAGTAAAAGGATTAGATTGCATCAGATTAAATGAAATAGAATAAGAAGATCTCTGTACAGAATTGAACTCACCTAGAAAGTCGAAGGGATAGAAGAAAAGCTCTGCGCACAAGAATTGTAAACCGGCCAGGTTTCTCCTCCTATTTAAAGGTAAAGGGATGTAAAACTGCTCCCCCACGTCCACCACTACCCCACGTCCAACACTTCCCCCACGATGTGGCCCATTTAATCAGACACTATCCACTTTTTTCCCCCACGATGTGGCCCATTTAAAGGCAGGCCCATTAAGTACATATGCAGTACTAATCTAGCTTTATTATCACCAACTGGAGCCACGCAGCTGGATCCCTAATTTTGACTGGAATAATCCTAGTGTCCCTGAAACTGAACAAGCAGACATCTCCCTCTTTCAGACTGAATGTTTTGACAACATCTTTCCATCCAAAACAGATAACTGCTTGTCCAGATTCAGTTAGCATCATTCTACAGTACTGAGTCTTAGAAACTGTTGGCTTGTTCACAGCAAGAAGAATAACTTCAGATCCTTTAGGAACCCCATGCCTGGGAGCTCTTGAGCATAAGACAAGCCTTAGAAACTTCAAAAGATAAGTATTTGTGAATTCTTTTGAAAAAACCTGGAAAACAGAAATTTCAATTATGATCAAATCATACTATACAGTAACCATTAGTAGTGAACATGATCAAACATTACTAACCATTTCTCCCTCTCCAGGTCTCCAGTGAACATGATCAAAGGAAGCTATGATGTTTTCTTCTGTCAATTTCCACACATACTCCTTAATATCATGTCTTGGTAGCACTTCAACATAGCTTCTCAGTTGGATAACTTGATTGAATGTCAAATCAACCTTGTTTGCAAAAATGCATTCATTATCAAAGGATTCTTCACCAGCAAAACCAGGTCCTACATGACAAATAAAGCATTATTCATCACCCAAAAAAACTCTAGTAAAACAAGTATAACAGTAAGCATCTGCAGGTGAAAATCACACCTCTAGTAGTAATCAGACTCCTTTCATGAATCTCAGTGGGGCTGTACCTACAGAGATGTGCATAAATATGTTATAAGAGATACTCAGATAAATGGTAAAAATGGGTTTAATAAGACAGGGTAGTACTCTTCAACTTTAAGTATCTCAAGCTTAAGGTAGAACCACTTATGTCTGAGTCTTGGTGGTAGTTTTCTTTCATCTGTAAAACTGAACATGCAAACATCCCCTTCCTTCAGATTAAATGCCTCTACCACCTTTGCCCATCCAGGAGGGATGATCTGGGCTTTTCCATCAGCCTGAAGATTCATCCTACAGTACTTTATTGGAGATCCTAACTTGAGCTTCACACCTACACTAACCAATTGAGATCTGGCTTGAATACAATGTCTCATGAGGTGTTCATCCATGAGGAACTGCATCAGGAACTTTCTTGTAAACTCTTGACTGAATTCCTGGAATTTGTTAGATAAAAATGTGAGTAATGTGCAGAACTTACAGATAAAAATATGAATAATGTGCAGAACATATATACACACCATTAAACCCTCCAAAGGAATGACATTTGTTGATGTAATTGTGCTAACATAATTCTTAATTGCAGGCCTTGGTAGCACTTCCACATTGCTTCTTAGCTACATTAATTGGTGGTAATTCATTTGAACCAAATTTCCAAAAATGCAGTTTGTATCAATTGAATCAAATCCTGAATGTCTAGGTCCTAACAAATGCCAAACAATGTATCATCAGTACCAGAAAATGTAGATCAATGACAAGAGCATAGCTTACAAAGTAAATTGTGCTAAACAAACCTCTAATTGTGATCATTAGCCTATCATCCCTCTCATCATCTTGGTCTCTGTAGTAATCATATTCATCAGTGAACCAATTACAGAACTATTTTCATATCTATTTCTAGCATTAGTAAAAATCAGATTTTTTGTTTAGAATTACAGATGAATTAGATGAACCATTTCAGATATACACAGAAGACTAGATGTACCATTTCAGATATACAAAGCACACTAGATGGATGAAAAGACATAGAATCAAACCTGCAATTATCTGATTGCTCTTGAGAAATCGCTAGGTGACGCGGGGGAGAAGGGGATGTGGCTGCTGCAGTCCAGTTGGTGCGGCCGCGCGGATCCATTGCAGAAGCTGCTATGGAGGCGAAACCCTCGGCGGCGCGGATGTGCCGCTAGGATCTGCAGCTCTCCGGCGGCGGGTGGTGCGGCGGCGCGGACGGAGAGGACCGAGAGGATCTGTAGCTCTCCGGCGGCGGGTGGTGCGGCGGCACGGACGAAGATGATCTGCAGCTCGGGCTCGGGCGGTGGTTGTCTGGCGGCGGGTGGTGCGGCGGCCGCTAACGGAGAGGATCTGCAGCTCGGGCTCGGGCGGTGGTTGTCTGGCGGCGGGTGGTGCGGCGGCCGCTGACGAAGAGGATCTACAACTCCGGTTGTCTGGCAGCGGGTGGTGCGGCGGCGTGGACGGAGAGGATCTACAGCTCTCCGGCGGCGGGTGGTGCGGTGGCGCGGAGGACACGCGTGAGAAATGGAGGCCAAACCCTAGCGCTGGCGGCGGGGTGCCTCTCTTATACATTGGACAACAGAGGGGAGGGGGTTTGTGCAAGGTGGCGCGGGTGGAGGGACGAATATGAAACTAAAATATTAACTGAGGGGCGTCCCAGATAATCGCTATAACTATGGAGCCGAGGTGGAAGGACACAGAATAGTTAAGAACAACCTAAGGTACTAATGTGCAAAATGACCACAATATATACGCACACACCCACCCACCGCGGCCGTCACTTTCTCCACTCCCTCACTCTCTCCCTTTCCTCGTTAGGGTTCCACCGCCGCCGCCTCCCCACATGAAACCCCTCCAGCGAATCCCATCGCCGCCGCCTCCATTAGAGCTCGTCTGTTTTTTTCTCGTGTTCTTCTTCTATTCTTCTTTCTTCTTATGTTCTTGATTAGGAACTGTTGTTCTTATTCTCCTCGTTAGATCTTTTCTGTTCTTATGTTGCTATGTTTAGATCTGATCTAGTGTTCTTAGATTAGTACTAGATCTGGTGCTGTTCTTAGATCTAATCTGGTGTTGTTATTAGATTAGTGTTCTTAGTTTAGTGTGAAAATGTGTGCTGTCATTAGATTTGTTCTGTTCTTAGATTTGTTCGAGATATAATCTGGTATTCTTGGTCTGAAATGTTTGATCTTGTTTGATCTAACCTGCTATCTGATCTTTGGGTGCTTAGATTTGTTCTTAGATTTATGTTCTTTGTCTAGATCTATGTTCTTAGTTCTGTTTATTTTTCTTAGATTTTATTTTGTTTAGGGTTCTGCTAGGCTTACTGTCACAGTTCTGTTGATGTCAAATATTCTGAATCACCTGTGACAGGTCTCAATTCGTTGTTGATTATTTCTGGTTAGGGGTCTGCATTAATCCATGTTATGTTGATTCTATTGTTCTAATTGCTATAGTTCTGAAAAGTTCATAATGTTACAGTTCTGTTGATGAAGAAATGTTCTGAATTTTCAGAAATTTCATAATGTTCAGAAAGTTCATAATGTTCAGATTGTTCAGAATGTACTGAACTTTCTGAATGTTCTGATCTTTCTGAATGTTCTGAACTTTCTGAACTTTCTGAATGTAATTATAGACTTCCTGAATGTTTTGCTACGTTCAGAAAATTCAGAAATTACTGAATGTTCAGCATGATCTGAACTGTCTGAATGTTCTGTACTTTCTGAACTTTTTGAATGTTAGGAATATTCAGAATGTAATTATTGACTTTCTGAATGTTTTGCTATTTGATCATGTCCTGAACATGTTTTAGCATTACTGATTACATTGCTTTAGCATTACTGATTACATGCTGTTTTTATACTAGATGGGAACCTGTGAGAACTGTGCCATTGACATCTCAGATGACAGTGTCAGCTTGATCCCAAACCACAACACTAGTGGCAGTGACACCTCTGCCAGTGACACCTCTGGCAGTGACACCTCTACGGAGTGGTTCGTGCCAGATGGTGATGTGCCAATTATGCCAGCACAAGATGATGGCTTTGTTTTAAGGGGTATGTATCTATACAAACTTTGAACTATCTAGTCTGTTACATCAGTTGAGAAATGGTACTAATATGAATAAAATTTGTTCTATTTGTGTTGTATCAGGACCAAAAAACAAGGGAATATATGAGTGGGACAACCAGTGTATGTTTGGAAATGACATACTACTGTGTCCATGTCAAGTTGAGTTTCTGGACGAATGGTGCAATGACAGAAGGCCAGCAATAAAGTACTATGTCTACAAGATGACAGAGTCAGCTGTCATTGAGAAGAAATGCAAAATGGTGAGATGCTATTTACTTTATCATGCATAATAGTGTAGTAGATACAGAGTCCAAAAGAATGCTAACAGTTGTGTAAACTTGATACTTACACGGGAATTTAATGCTGAGTTCACAACCAAGTACCTGAAGGAATTTCTAGATGAACCACTTACTGTACAAGTTGAATCCATGGCTGAAGATGATCGTGTGGATGTGAGGATGAAGATGGGAGTTAACAATAGAGCAATGATAACCGTGGATGGTGGACAACTGTGCATGCCTTCAACATGAAGAAGGATGATGCTATGCTGTTCAGTTTCTGGTATAAGTCAGACGGTAAGTTGCGCCTGATGCTCGCGGCACTCCCATAAGTGCATAAGTGGTAGATCTGATAGTACTGATTGGGTGGAAGTATATAGAACTTCTGTTATGAGTTCTACTTCTTTTGGATGTAATTATCTGATGGGCTGCTTAAGTTGGACTGCCTAGTACTATGCTGGACTACTAAGTACTACTTTTGTAGTTGTAAGTATGGAGCAGTAAGTACTATGTTGGATTATCAGTATGGAATCAGTAGTATATAATTATGTGCTGTGTAGTATCTGTTTTCTGATTATTTGATTATGCTGGTTATTCTTTTGGAGGCACAGCACAAAGTGCCTCAAATGGATGACCATTTTGAGGCACACCTGATAGTGCCTCAAATGGATGACCATTTAGAGGCATGTTTGACAGTGCCTCCAATGATCATGTTTGACAGTGCCTCCAATGATCATCCATTTGAGGCAATGTCAGGTGCCTCAGCTGGTTGGACATTGGAGGCAGCAGCATAGTGCCTCAGATGGATGATCATTGGAGGCACACCAAATAGTGCCACAGTTGGTCACTATTTAGAGGCATAATTTAGTGCCACTAAATGGTAACCAATTGTGGCACTTCTAATTGTGCCTCAGTTGATATACTTTTAGTGGCATTATCACATAAAATGCCTCTAAAAGTTATGTCTTTTTGAGGCACAGGTCAAAGTGCCACTGATAGTTTAGCATGAAGGCACTGGACCGTGCCTCTATTTTTTAAAACATTAGAGACACTATCAATAGTGCCTCAAAAGGATAAACTATTAGTGGCACTTTTAAAAATGCCACTAAAAACTCATATTTTGAGGCACTATTTTTCGAAGTGCCTCAAATAGATACAATTAGAGGCAGTTTGAAAAATTGCCTCTGATTCTTGGACGTGCCATAGTGGTGGGCGATGCGCTACAACCGAAGAAGAGCCCCGCAACCCTTTGCGCGAGTGAAAAACTCCGCCTCTCCTCTCCCTCCCCTCACCAGCAAGGGCGGCCCAAGTAAGAAATCGCAGGCCCCGGACGAGAGGGGTGTAGCAACCCTTGCCCTTATTAACGGAGATCCTCGAGCTTAAGGCACGCACCGCCGGCTCCAACCACCGGAGTAAGCAACCGACTCAAGATGCACCAGATTTGGCCAAGAAAGACCAACGCCCTACTCCATGCTAACGGAAGACGACCTAAAATCCTAACACTACCACTACAACCTAGTCTGGCACCTCTCCTCTGCCATCTCCGGCTGGCAGGGCCGCCAGAGAGGGCTCGCGATTGGCCTGGTCTCTCTCTCGAGAGATTCTCAAATGAGGGAGGGGAGACAATGGGGGAGGGGAAGTTTTATGTTTGTATGACTTTTCTTGTCGACCAACGATAAAAGCGGGCGATGAGTAAAATTATGAGAAACGGTAAAATTTCCTTTCTGGTAAGTAACACGTCGTTCGTTTGCTATTTTATTTACCAACAATATATGTTTTTCTTTCTTTGAAAAGCCGACATTGTATTTAAACATGGACGAACCAAGAAAACAAAAATACAAATGAGAGCCACATCTTGCTCGACTTTAGCAAATTTATCTATTTTTTACTAGCCTGCCTTACAGTACTTTCTAATTTACACAATACGGTAGTGTAAGGCTAGTGCAAAACGATGACTACATTCCGGAAACATCTCTCTCTTTGCACGTTGTGTTTGAGAGCAGCATCTTCTTGAAGTTCTCAAACCGGCGTTGATTGAATCCCTAGACCTGGACTTTTAATAACAACAATATTTAGTTTCCCCAAAGTCTAATGCGTATAATCGATGACACATCCATGTTGTGCCCCGAGTTAGCACATGAAGTCAGGAAATTAAACAATTCAAGAAATGAGAAAGCGTAGACAATATTTATAAAACTATAAAAATGCAAAAAAAAAGGGAAACATTGTATCAACTCATGCAAAAGAAAAAAAGAAAATTCAAACATGGATGGTCGCTGCACGATGGCATGGGCATGGTGCCCGGGCCAACATTTATCAGAAAATTTAGAAAAGTTTACACAATACTTTTTTACGAATTTCCACCGATCTATTAATAATCATCAATTGAAATACAAAAAATATATATAAAAATAATAAAAATTACAAATAGATCACTAGACCACCTAGCGACGACTACCGGCACTAGCGCAAGACGAAAGCGCGTCTCTGTCCTCGCCTCTCCGTCAATACTTAACCATAAGAAAATTAAAACAAATGTTGATTAAATTAGAAAAACATGGAAAATGTTACTAGATAGAATTCACAGCAAAATAAGAAGAATATGTACGACGAAGAAACCAAAGAACTCGATGATACTTCTGATAATTTTGACTCTCACTACTAGATTCCGCCATCCTGTGTTCAGTTTTGTACAGTTCGATCAAGTTTCGTTCCTTTGTAACTCCGTCCCAAAATAGATGTCTTAGATTTTTCAAAATTTAAATGACTCTATATACTAAATAGAATCTAGATTCATTTAAATTTTGCCAAATCAGAGACATCTATTTTAGGACGAAGGGAGTACAAAACTTAATGCAGTATATAATTATTTTTTGTTTGCTCTTTTCCCTCGGAATCTTGTGTTAGTTTTTGGAGAACGAACACTTGGAGCAAGCAAGCAGTTTGATCCCCAGCAATGATTAGCGAGCGGCCGGCCACAGGGGCCACGAGCTACGAGCAGCCGCCGATCCATACGTACGTACGTACCGACCCAATTAAACAAACCACAGCTCCGGGATTAAGTTGGGGCGCAGTTCCACTAGCGGTTGCCGTCCACCACGACGCAATACTACCAGTACAGTACGCATCATGCATGGTGGCGCCCAATGATTTCACGTATGGTGGCCGGATCGACGGATCCAAATCCCCGGCGGAAGAATCCAAACGCGTCCGACTGTGAGGAGTCGGACGGAAAATTAAAACGGGGATCGATCAGTCGAGCGGCCGGCTGCCGTTGGTCATGGTGGCCCAGCTGCGGATGCAATCAGTCAGTCCGTCGGGTCGCCGGCCATGTCGCTCGCGACGTGCTCTGTGGCTCCGGTGGAGCCGCCGTGGACCGACCGACTCGCTCGTATATATGTGTCGTGACGTTTTTGCTGCTGGACGGATTTTGGGGTTTTAAGAGCGATCGAGTGCGGAAGTGTACCGAAATTTACCTATATATATATATCGGGTTTTGCTCCGCGTCACAGTATCGGCAAACTTCAATTCGATGGACACGATAGTAAACGTATCCGTGGAAATGTGTTCAATGCATGCCGTACGTACGGCTTTGAATTGATACACACAAATGCGCAATGCACCAAACACATGATCGGTGCAGGAACCGTAGTACCAACACGTTGTAGGTATGAACTTGCAACACCAATAAATCGATCGAGCTAGCTAGGCTCGGCCGTCCTCTCTAGTAGCGTGATTTTTTTTTTTTTTTGCTTCACAATGGGTAAATACGTTTGTAGCTGGAGCAGAAGACGCCAACAAGGGTGTACGATAACCGAGGGGGAACGGGATGTATGATGGATATCTCAGCGTATTGGGATGGAAGGAAAATTTACACGAGTTTTAAAGGGTCTCAATCGGTACTAGGAATATTTCTGTGAAAGCCTGTTTGGATCAGAGGATTGGGATCACTAATTGGCGGTGGCGGAGGACGGATAAAATTTGAGGTAGGGCGAACTCTAATAAAAATAAATATTAAACTAGGTCTTAATGATCTTTGTAATTAATAAAACCTTTTTAATTGTCGTTGTTGCTACGAGTAAAAGCAATGCTAACTCAACAAGACGATAAACGATATGAAGCATGATGTATCATTCAAATATTAACATAATCTCCAAAGCATTTAATTCTCCGCATATGAATAACGAATATCTTAAGGTTATTTTATATAGTCTCATGCTCATAATAAAATAAATCTCCATAAACTAAGAAATCTTATTCACATTTAAACTATAAAATGAGTCACTTGAGTCAAGACAAGAAGTTCTGAAACAAATCTAACAACAACTCATCGAAGCAATGATCAAAATTAGTTATAATAGATTCTATAGAATTATAGAAAGTGTACATACTCCAAAATAATCAATAGTGACCCAGTGTCTTCTCACTTTTAATGACTTCTCACTCTTATTACCAATTCGTCCATACTTAGGATTGTGATATCATTTTTACACGAATTCAGCTCTTTCGGGACGGGTCTAAACCAGCATATCTCCAATTGAACCAGAATGCCAATTATAATTTTATATCAATAGTATATAAAAGCCAAAATAAAAACATAAACCAATATATAATTAGAATTGGTTCTGGCCACATGCCATAAGGTGGCCAAATTACTCTCAGGTCCTCCTTAGAGCATCTCTAGTGGCTCGTCTATATGCCCGTCTAAAGCGATTTGGACGATCGTGGATAGAAAAAACCTTCCCAATGGCTCGTCTAAATGGAGGTCTAAATTTAGACGTCCTCCCAAACCTGCTACCCATCGTCCATATATGGATGACGGTGCCACGGCCGTCCAAAGCAACTTCTTGCCCGAAAGCTCACTCCCGCGCCCATCCGGAGCAGTTGGAGACGTAGGACGCGGGGGCACTCGCGAGAGGTCGCCGTCCCTCTGCTCGCCGGCTCCATGTACTCTCCTTTTCCATGTAGATTTGGCGAGAGGGAGAGAGAAATTGGACAAGAACAAGAGGGTGCTCGACCATGGTGCTTAGACGCACGCTAGATCCATCCGCCGGCAGACAATTCTTGCCGGATCCGGACACAAAACAGTGTAGCCGGGCGCGGTCTCGTCTGGTCCTGTTGGGGACAGGCTCGGGCGTGGAGGGGGGCATGGGGTCACGTGAGGCGTCCGGCCTAGCGACGGACAGGGAAGAGAATGGGAAGGGGCATGCCGGCGGTTGGGGAGGAGCAGCGGCAGGGGCATGGTAGAGGGCTGCAGCTACTCCGATGATGTTGAAGAGAGGAGGCTTGTCTCGTACTGAACTTGTTGCTGCTTGTGCATCGATACAGAATATAGAGATGGAGTGATTACTATTGAATGTTGCTGAATATTGCTTGTATCGCTGCATAATATACAAATATTTGCTTGTATTGATAATCATGTCATTGTCTTGTTTGCTACTGAATATTGCTTCTAAATTTTGATGGTAGTTATAAAAAAATACTAAAATATTGGAGAGAGGATGTAGACGTTCTACATATACACGTTCCGCTGAAAAACTAAAATCGTCTATATTCTCTCTCCTTTTAGACGGTCATCTATATGGACATATAGACGTTCAGATTTAGACGTTTCACTAGAGATGCTCTTAGATACCATATCTATGATATTGTTTAGAGTCTAGTTTTTATTAAATTGAGAATTAGATGTTGCAAAGAGAAAGAGTTGGTTTAAAACTAGACAGTACCAAGAACTTATTTCCCTCTAGAATCAGTTTTGCGCAGTGTTCACTAAAACAAGCATAATTCTCTCATACGAAGTCCGTTTTCAGCATATGACCACTCAAAATGTTCAGAAAAAACATGTGTATCTAAAGGTTCTTACCAAAAATCAAGGTAGGGCGAGCGCCCTACCTTGCCCTACTGGGAGCTTCGCCCTTGCTAATTGGTATGGAATCTATTCCCCTCTATTGCATAGGGATCCCAACATGAGCTCACATCTTGTTTTCAATTTTCTCTAAGCAGTCTACAATTGTACTGTATTTCATCATATATATATATACTACCTGTTTTAAATCGTGCAAAATTCCTATATTTCCTCTATGTGCACCAACAAAAGGCACATCCTTCTAGGAATTCTGGGTTTGAAGCTCCGTAGGAATTCGTTACACAGTGCACTCTCAATACCGTATTTTTTGCTTCACATTGTAAATAAATTTATATCCTCCTTGGATGGAAGGAGATTTACATGGATTTTCGAAGGATTTCGGATCATAGGACTAGGATCGCCAATTCTGATAGTAGAATCTATTCATATTCAAGAAAATCCTATTCGACTCACATATGCATATGAACCGATGGAATCTATTCCTATTCCCTCCTTATGTAGGAATTTGAAGATGTGAGCTCAAAATTTAAGTTTTCTCTCTCTCCTCCTCTTTCTCCTAGCTACCCCCTCTCTATCGGCAATCCAATGCACTTGTAATGTATCTATTATTTTTTCTAGAGGAAACGAGCATGCCTCGGTTCCATTGCATCGAAACCAAGTTTTTACAGCGTATTGCATATAGGGTTTAAAACACAAACACCCCACGAGCAAGATCAACCACGATCTGCTCGGAGACTACCAGACAGAACACCAAACTAGCTACAGGAATCCATTACATACTCCAATAACCCTAGACGACAGTCGAAGATCGGACAAGTACTCAACACCTTTTTCAAGTTTCAGAAGTTGTCTACCACTCTGAGCATCATCCCATCATCTACCAGCTTGAGAGATTGTTCATCCTGTCGCCTCGCCGGTTTTCTGGTGGTGATCTTTGTAGGGTTTCGTAGCATGGAAAACAAAAAAATTCTATCGCATACAAACAAACAAGCCAAGATCTATCTACTAGATTGTAGCAACGAGTCGATGGAATAACTCACCCTCGAAGATTCCAAAGTGTTTAACGAGAGCGGATTCTCGTGGGTGATGTAGTCGTACTCTTCCCGATCTCAAGATCGCGTAGACGATCCTTCCGGCGCTGTGTTCCGGCAGCGCTCCCGCAGTCAGTCACACGTTCGGTACTCGACGAAGACCTTCCTCTCCCTTGTTCCAGCAGGCAGCGGAGGTTGTAGCACTCTCCTCGCGATTCTGGCAGCACAACGGCGTGGTACCGGAAGTGGGGGGAGATCTCACAGGGCTTCGCCTTAAGTCGGAGCGAGTATGGTGGACTATGAGAGAGCCCTCGATGATCTAGGGTTTAGACACGCCGAGGAGGGGGCTAGGCCGGCGGCTAGGGTTTGACCTAGGCGGCGGCGGTTTGCCCTAGGGCGGCGGCGGTAGCTGGAGGTGGCGGCGCCGGCGGCTAGGGTTTAGAGGTGGGGAGTTATGTGTCTAGGAGGGGAGCCCTGCCCCTCCTTATATAGGTGGAGGGGCCGGCCAAGGGGAGGGGAGTACCTCCCCAACTCGGCTTGGAGGTGGGCCGGCGGTGGAGGGGAGGAACTCCTCCCCAACTCGGTTTCCACCTCCCTCTCCACTTCCCAAAAATAGCCGTTTGACTTTCAAATTGCCGTTTGACTTTTCAAACAAAGATTTGATTAAACCCTTTATTTTGTTCAGCGATGACACCAAGTACATGATGCAATCATACCAACTTGATATAACACATTCATGTACCCTTCCCCTCCGGAGTGCCGGACATTCCGGAACCTTCTAGAACATTTCCGATGAAAACACCGGAACCATTCCCTAACTCCGAAACAGGACTTTCCTTATATGAATCTTATTCTCCGGACCATTCCGGATCTCCTCGTGATATCCCGGATCCCATCCGAGACTCCGAACAACATTCGGTCTCTTTCTCATCATTCCATAACTACTCAAACAACGTCGAATCCTTAAGTGTGTCTCCCTACGGTTCGTGAATTATGCGGACATGATTGAGACACTTCTCCGAACAATAACCAATAGAGGAATCTGAAAATTCATATGGCTCCCACATATTTCTACGATTACTTTGCGATCGAATGAACCACTTACATACGATACCAATTTCCCTTTGTCTCACGATAGTTTACTTATCCGAGGTTATGATCGTCGGTATCTCTGCATACCTAGTTCAACCTCATTACTGATAAGTACTCTTTTCTCGTTCCCGTGATATGTGATCCCTTGTGAGCTAGTCACATGCTTGCAAGCTAATTGGATGACATTTCACCGAGAGGGACCAGAGTATATCTATCCGTCATATGGATGGACAAATCCCACTCTTGATCCATGTGTCTCAACCAATACTTTCCGAACACTCAATGCCACCTTTATAGCCACCCAGTTACGGTGTGGTGTTTGATGTCATCAAAGCATCCATCTGGTAAAGGTGATATGCATGATCTCATG
Organism: Avena sativa; assembly: GCA_916181665.1. NCBI lineage: Eukaryota > Viridiplantae > Streptophyta > Magnoliopsida > Poales > Poaceae > Avena > Avena sativa. The sequence continues at coordinate 6,673,719 of OV702289.1, forward strand.
GTCGAAGGAATTAGGTTACTATGTATCAGAAAGCATATAGCAATTGAACTATTAAAATGACTTGATCTTTATGCTATGCTTATCTATAGGAGTATGTCCACCATATCATTCTCCTAACGATATGATCTTGTTGTTAATAACATCTCAATGTTCATGATATGGAAACCACAATCATTTATTAACCAACAAGCTAGTATAATGAAGAGGCTTTACTAGGGACTTCAATTTTAAGTTTATAAATCACACAAGTATTAATGTTTCCTTGTTAATACTATTATAGCATGAATGTAAACATTTATCATAAACACAAAGATATAATAATAACCATATTTATTATTGCCTCTAGGGCATATCTCCAACAATCTTCCACGCCAAAGCTTCATCCGCCTCCTCCAGGTAGGTCAACCAGGATCCGGCCAAAGCAACAGGGGTGTTCTTCGAGCCAACTGTTCCATTCTCCCAGCCATAGTGCACATCCTTCCTTTTGCGTCGCCCGAGAACAACACTATCACTGGGATAACATACATGCCATCCTCCTCCTCTAGAGAACCCGTAAGCCGGACCAATTAGTTCGATTAATGTATGTATTATGTGTTTTTCTATCAATACATTTTTCAAATTCTACAATCCAAAGAGACTCTTAATCTACATACTCCTCAAATTTTCAGTCCCAACACTAGAGGTTAGTAATTATGTGCTAACACAATGTCGAATACTCATGTGACACGACAATAATGAAACTACTCCCTCCGGTTTGGAAGGCGTTTTAGAGAGATTGTTGGTACCTAGGTGGGCGCTGATTGAGGCCAGATTTGTGCCAAAAACATGCATCTATTAATTATTTGGCGCCCTATTAAACGTAATTACTTAATGGAAACGAGGAATTTAGACGCATGTATTGGTGGAGTTGCATGCAAGAATTAATTATTTGGCTGCACGGAGTAGGAAGTGTGGAGGAAAAAAGGGGCATTAATTTTGTAATTAAGTCAATACACCTAGGAGAAGTGAAGTTTTGGAAACACATAACTTTTGTAAGACGCCCTCAAACCGTGATGAAGGGAGTAACTAGTAATAGAACTATGTTGAGATTAGTCAATGTTGAAACTCCATGACTTCGTACGCAAGACGCGATATTTGAGCTATGTGACCCGTGTAATTTTATCTAGATTCACATGTATCTATACACTAAAATCTGTCTAGATACATGCAGATCTAGAAATACTACATGTGCTGGAACTTATGTGAACAATGCATACGGCTTCAAGACACAAATCACAGAACGCACTGGAAGTCTAGAACATGATTGATGTAAGAACCGCAAGTTGCCAAAAACAAAGGAAAGGAGTGATTACACGTAAGAGGAAGGAGCTTTGCGAACAATAATAAACTGTGGAGTAGATATAGATTGGGGGAGGCAGAGGGTGGGCCCGGAGGCCAGTGATCTGATCAGCTCGCCTCGTTGCAGAGGCTTCCTCTAATAATTGCCCAACTCCTCCCTCCCCCTATCACATGACGAGTAGCACTAAATTATCATGGCGGATCGGTCGACTAGCCAAGACCAAAGCCTACCCTAGCCTAGTGTGCGTACCCGCCTCCCCCCTCCCTCCCTATTAGTATAAACGTCCTGCCAAACCAACCCAGAGGCGAAGCAGAGAAGCAGAGCGATCCAGCCAGCGCCGTCCCCGTCGTCCCATGTGCCGGATTCATGGTGGTAGGACGAGCCGGGAGTGGACGAAGATATAAGTACTAGCAGCAGCCAGCGCCATTCTTTTCTCTCTCTCATTCAACCGGAGACGACTTTGGAGGAGCGAGCCAGCGGCAGCGCCAGCGAGTCGTTTGTTGGAGGTCCTACCGGCGGTAGAGATGGGCACAGGGTGGCGGAGGGCGCTGTGCACGTCCGTGCGGAGGGAGGACAGCGACGGCGGCGGCAGCGGCAGCGGCAGCGTCAAGCGCCGCCCGCCGCCGCGCGACGCGGCTCCGGCGACCCCGCGGACGCCGGGCAAGCTCGCCTTCTTCTCCGGCATGGGCGGCGCGGGCGGGAGCGCCAGCGTCCCGTCGACTCCAGCGCTGCGCTGCCGCACGAAGCCCACGCAGGAGCCGGCCGCCGTGGCGCCCGTGACGCAGCCGTCGTCGGCGCCGGTGTCGGCCAGGAAGCGGATGCCGCTGCTGCAGGCGCTCTCGGCGCCCTCCTCGCCCAGATCCCCCTCCAGATTCGCGCTCCTCAAGGCCTCCATCCTCCCCACCAAGGTACACCACCACTCTCCTCCTCTCCCCCCTCTTCTTGCTCGGCGCTGCAACGGAAGAAAAAATGTAGTACTACGCTGTAGCTTGTCGCTTGCAATGGCCGCCGCTGGTTGTTGGTGATCCCTAGTGGAGGTGGAGCAGAGGGATGGGGAACAATCATTGCCACTACTCCGTTTTTTGTCCTAATCCCCCTTCCACCATCTCCCATCTCTCTTGAGATTCGATTCTCCACGGCCGTGATTATCCAATTATTATAACTGCAGCTTTCCAATCCCCACTACCTTTTCCTTCTGTTTCTTTCTTTTCCCTTCGTCACCTTTCCATCATTCTGCCATGAGATCTTCTCTTCTCTCGACACACTCCAAATTTGGCTAGACTACAAATCCATGGAGAACGAAGATCTCTCTGCAACTTGTTTTGTACAAAAGTTTGTGTTGTAGAAGAAAGAACAATGGAGGCCAAAAGAGAATCAATCAATCATTCGGCTGGAAGATGATGGTGCTCCAGTTGTGGTAGTACTAGAAGCAGGAGGAGGATGCGATCCTGGGAAGAAGAAGAGGATAAATAAAAGGCTGCTCCCCCTTTATGTGAAGTGAAAGAAAAGCCGGGGGTGAGGTGGAGCCTAGATGGGGAAAAGTCGCGTCGGATCAGACACGATCGGATCAAGTCCAGCTTTTAATCCATCCTGGTTTTTGATTTGATTTGATTTGATTTTCAGCGCTCGTCCAATGATCCAATCCCATCCTCGATCCTATCCTACTGCCCGAAAAAGACCCATCTTTTTCCGAATTCCAATGCTGCTTTTGGTGGTTTTCCTTCTTCGAAGTTAAGGTGTTGGAGTGAGTGATTAACTGGTTTGTTGGTGGCTTTGCTTTGCAGGCTCGGTGCGGCGTGTGCACGCGCAGCGTCAAGAACGGCGGCGGCGCGGCGGTGTTCACGGCGGAGTGCTCCCACTCCTTCCACTTCCCCTGCATCGCCACGCACGCGCGCGCCGCCTCCTCCGGCGCGCTCTCCTGCCCGGTCTGCTCCGCGCCGTGGCGCCAGGCCCCGTTCCTCGCCTCCCTCCGCCTCCACCTCGACGTCGACAGCTCCTCGACCCACCGCAAGCGCAGGACCTCCGACGACTCCGGCGGCCGCAAGACGCCGCCGCCCCCGACCGCAGGGGTCCCCAAGGTGTACGACGACGACGAGCCCCTCCTGGCGCCCAAGTCCGCCGCGAACGGCAGCGGGTTCAACCCGATCCCGGAGGCGGATGAGGACGACGAGGATGACGCGGCGGGCAGGGAGGGCGAGTTCAGGGGCTTCTTCCCGCACCCTCCGCGCCCGAAGGCCGGGCTTGCGGTGACGCTGGCGCCGGAGGTCGCGATGGTGTCGTCCGGACGGAGGCACGGCAAGTACGTGGTGATCGTCAAGGTGAAGGCGCCCGGGCTCCGGTCCTCGGCGTCGCGGCGCGCGCCCATCGACCTGGTGACCGTGCTGGACGTGAGCCAGGGCATGATGGGGGAGAAGCTGCAGATGCTCAAGCGCGGGATGCGGCTCGTCGTCGCCTCGCTCGGCCCGGCCGACCGCCTCTCCATCGTCGCCTTCTCCGGCGCCGCCAAGCGGCTGATGCCGCTGCGGCGGATGTCCAGGCAGGGGCAGCGTTCGGCGCGGCAGATCGTGGACCGGCTGGTGGTGTGCGCGGCCGCGCAGGGGCAGGAGCAGGCGCAGATCGCGTGCGCCGGCGACGCGCTGCGCAAGGCCACCAAGGTCCTCGAGGACCGCCGCGACCGCAACCCGGTCGCCACCGTCATGCTCTTGTCGGACACGCAGCAGCAGCAGCAGCAGCAAGACTCGAGGAAGCATGTCGATCACCACAACCTGCGCCCCCCACAGGCAGCTCCGGCGGCCACACGCTTCACCCACGTCGAGATCCCCATCGCCGGACCGGCCGACGAGACGCCGGCGCGTGCGCGGTCGCCGCTTGCGCCCAAGGAGGAGCAAGGAGGTGCGTTCGAGTCCAGCCCTCCTGCGGAGCACGCCTTTGCGAAATGCCTCGGCGGGCTCGTCAGCGTGGTCATGCAGGAGGTGCACCTGGAGCTCTCCTTCCTGTCAGGGGAGATCACGGCGGTGTACTCCTGCGGCGCCGGGCAGCAAGCCGTGGCCCTCGCCGGTGGCGCTGGCGGCAACGGCGGCTCCGTCCTGAGCGTCCGGCTCGGCGAGATGTACGCGGAAGAGGAGCGGGAGCTGCTGGTGGAGCTGCGGGCGCCGCTTAGCGCGCAGCACAACCACCCACACTCGCTGTCCGTGAGGTGCAGCCACCGCGACCCGGCGTCGCAGGACACCATCCGCGGCGCCGAGCACCCGCTGCTCCTGCCCCCGCTCCACGGCGGTACCTCGTCGTCGCAGCCACTCCACGACCTGTTCGTGGCCACCCGCGCCGTGGCCGAGTCGCGGCGGCTGGCAGAGCTGAGCGACTTCTCGACGGCCACCCACCTGCTGTCCTCGGCGCGGAGGCTAGTCCTGCAGTCTCCGCCGACGCAGCAGCAGCAGGACCTGCTGGGCAGCCTGGACACCGAGCTGAGCGACATGAGGTGGCGGCGCAGCCAGCAGGCGCCCACAACGCCGACGTCCAGGTCAGCGACGCCCTCGGGCACGCCACGGGCGTCCGGTGGAAACGGGGAGCCACTGACCCCTACATCGGCCTGGCGCGCCGCGGAGCAGCTGGCGAAGGTGGCCATCATGCGCAAATCGATGAACCGGGTGAGCGACCTGCACGGCTTCGAGAACGCGCGCTTCTGACGGCGGCGGCGACGAGGATCTACCTGTAACGACGAGCAAGCAATGCTGTTTTTTGCTTCTTTTTTTCTTGTTTTGTGGTGAAACGGTCGACGACGACGACGACGACGAGGGAGACGAAGAAGAATGACCCTGCCGGAGCGCGGTGGACGGACGGCTAGAGGTGCCATTGTTGTTATTAGTAGTATAAAAGTGAAATACTAGGATCCATGATGATAATCCCTCCTCTCTTTTTCCCCCTTTATTCCTGTTAATTATTGTTATAAAGACTTGATTCATTTTTTTGTTTTGGTTTTTGGTTGATCAATCAAGTGGTAATTAGTCTTCCATATCTGTATCCATTCCTCTCCTATCTGCACCCAACCCTCTTCTCTCCAGAAAGCTCTGCTAACTGCACCCATCCATGAACCAATCATACATACAGCACATGAAGCTCCAAACCAACCAGCAGGAAGCTCTTTCTGCAAGTTCCTTCCAGGCCAGGATGCAGGGAACTCCACATCACATGCACATCTGTTTCATGTTTGCTGAGATCATTCACCATATTACTTTTTTTTTGCAATGTCCAGTCATCCATTGTTCATGCTAGTAACAGTGAAAAGGACTGGGGGCTGTGCCCAGCTCTGAACCTGAACTAGATTCAATCTGCTAATGCTGTTGCGAGGTGAAATGTGACTGTGAATGATTCATGCACCTCCCATGTCTGCATTGGGAGAGCAAGGGTCAGGGGGTCAAAGATGGGGGGGAATTTGGGAGCAGTATACTGATTGCTGGGATGTCCATGACATGACCAGACTGCTGCTGCATTTTCCACATACAGTTACAGCCACAGTGCCGTGCCGTGCCGCTCATCTCATCGCATCATTCATCCTCCGGCTTTGCCCTAGCAACAGTTTCTTCTTCCTGTTAGATTCGTGGCCTGGTTTGGTTTGGCTTTTGGTCGCTTGCAATGCTCCAACCAAACAGTATGCTCCTCTGTCCTCTTCTCTTCCGGCGATCCTCTCCCTGTCCGCGCCACTGCTGCAGGTACTGCCTGCGAACCAACGGAATCCGGCTCCTTGTCTGCAGTGCACAGGACAAAGATCTCTCTGTTTTCTTTTCTTCCTCCCCAAAAATAATTTGTTATTTTTTCCTGCCCTTTTACTTCTCTTTCTTGATATATGAAAAGAGAGAATGCAATGTTTGCAACTACAAAACGTTATTCCAATTTCCTCATTCATCAAGAACATAGGATCAGGTTTAACTTCCAGGATCGAGAAAAACGGAAGGGAAACAATCGATGGTGGGCGATCGATAAATCGTCGCGGTAAGATTTGCGCACAATGCAATGGACATTGTTTCCCTGCCAATGGACTTGTATAGTTGGATCGTACACGGGATCATTTTCCAGGATTGTGAAGAACATGCAGATTTTTTGTATAGCAAAACTGCTTGTTTTGCTTCATCAGTATATAATATACACAGGAGGAGAGAAAAGGAACTGAAACATTTCTCCAGGTTTAAATTATCTCAGCCTCTATTTAAACAAGAGGTTGTAAGCTGGGAGGTCCTGGATCCGGTGGAGGTCCTCCAGAGATAGCTCCCTCTCCAGCTGGGCCCTGGTCGCCTCCAGCACATCCTGCAATTCCATCCATTCAGGCACCATCTTCGTTACTACTTGTTCAAACTAACATGCCATGACATGACATGTAAACTGATGTTAGAATGAAAAACATTAGTATCATTTACGTTGAACTGCATGTAGGAGGCACGCATCGCTAGCCACTGAGCGTCCATCATCTCGAAAGCTATGCAGTAGAGGATGTCGAACACCTCGTCTTCATCTAAGGATGTAAGCGAACACACAACGAGTTTTCAGCGTTTTGTTTTTGCCAAAGCATTACGGAGAAAATTCAAAACCCAAGGAAGATACTTATGCTCACCTGACATCATTCTGATGAAGTTGACCCCCGGCAGATATTTCGGCCGAGCTGAGCGGCAAGAGATGGTTAAAAAAGAAAAAAGTAGGCACATCAATGATAGATCGTGGGCAACGATAGTTTCTATATAATATATATGAATAAAAAATCCAGTAGAGCTACTACCAATTATGAAACCAACAATAATCCAGTAAGTTGCATCCAACTACTTGCATTCAAACAGCACATGAAGCCCTTGTTTACCAGATCATACGAATATTATTGGCCAACTCAACTCAATAATACCGTAGCTGGGCCACTCTAACCACAGAACAATGAGACTGTTGTTGGCTGTCAGTTAGCAGTTAGCACCAGCTGTATGTGTGCCCAGATTGAAATGCTTATGATGAAATGGTCATAGCCAAATCAACAGATCCCTCATATTTCAGAAGAAAACGTCCCCAATGAGGGACAGCGCCAGGTCATTCTGGGGTTCTATGCTGATCTAGTGGTTTGACTTGTATGGGCGAAGCACATGGTGGACGTACTTTGATTACTAGATTTAATGCATTGAACGGTACTGATGGAAGGCCTACAGTCTATGTACTTATTAGGTTAGGTTTTCATGCATATATAGGTAAAAGCTTATTTGTTATCTACATGGAAAGACCTTTTACTGTGTAGTGTGTACCTGAATTAAGCTCCAACAGTTGAATCAACATGTGTGAGATGTTAACACCTGCAACGGCAAAGGGGTATTCCCATGTGGCTCGCATTCCTTGACTTTTCAGTAACAACCTCTGGAAAGAGGCCTGCATGTTGAACCAGGTCAGCAGCAACAATATACAGTCGGTGTGACAGGAGTGCCATGTCACGTTTCTCAACAGATAATGAATTTACAAAACTTCATTTTGCTTGATTACTGGAATTACCGGGTATATTCTTGCAAAAAACAAAAGATTCTCAAGCGAGACAAATCCACTGCCCCTGAAAATCAAAATCAGGCCATTTGTTAGCCCTTTGCCTTCACATATGAACCAACCGATAAACTAATAAGAGGCTCAAGAACAGAAGCGAAAAAAAAAGAGGGAGAGACTTCTAAAAATATAGACCAACTAATCATACAGTTTGAGTCTGGATTATGGCATACACTTGTTGAAGAATAAATATTTGCGCCACTCGACCCTTACTCAAGTTGCAATTAAACTAGCAATTCACCTTTTTTTTGAACAGTCCAATTCGCATTTTGGGCTGGTCTGATTTCAGTTAAAGATTTTTTAAAATCTATGCTGCCAAAGTAGGGTGGCTAATGGCAGGAATGTCAGGTTTCTGGAAGATGATTGGCTGAGATCTTACACTAGCCAATCTTTTCCGACGGCTGTACAACCTTTGCTTTTAGCAAGAGCATTTCAGTCTCTGAGATTCTTCCTACTGGCTGGAACAGGGTCTCTTTTCTCCGTACTTTTGTGGGGAGAAGGTCTTCAATTATGGGTTCAATTACAGTCTTTCTGTATAAACACTTTCTAAACTGATGACTCCAAAGATATTTTGAGCTGGAGGTTAACTGTCAGTGCGATGTTTTCAGGACGCTCTATGTATCTGAGCAAGAAAGTGAAGTCATGTTCTTATAGAAAATTAAGATTCTTTCGAGGGTCAGAGTTTTTGATGGTTTCTAAGAGTAACATTTACCGAATGAGACATTGATACATAGAGGTTGGAAAGGTTCGGGAAATTTCAGTTTTGTATCCGAATATGGACCACATTTTCTTCAGTTGCCCCCTCACACATTTGGGCCTCAGCTCACCCTTGAGCCTTGAATGTCGATCATCTTGCGAAACAGTAGCTGGACTCCTTAAATCGTGACAAAAACAACTGATTTCGGTAAGGTTAGTAGCTGTTTTGTGGACTATTCGGAAAGTTTAGAAAAATGCACGTTTCAGAGGATGTCTAATGCCCAAATAAATACATAAAAACAAACTCATACAACTTGAACTATAAGTACCTGAAGTCTGTTGCAGGATTTGAGCCCTGCCACCCCATATCTTTCCACTGTTCTGAAACTAAGCCAGTGAGCTTTGTATCAGGAAAGGAAACTTTCCATAGAGTTTTCAGGGATTCCTGTAACCACAGTCCAGAACATATATAGTGGAGATAAAATTGTCAACTGGAAGTCAGCAAGGAGGAAAAGGGAAAAATAACTAACTAGCTCAGTGCAAGTTTATACGTGTGATTTCATACCAGATGATCCGGTCGCGTTTCGTCATAAGGTATATTTAGCCTGTCCTTCAACTTTTGCAGTCGTTGTTCCTGAGTAGTTACACGAAGCTTGATTCAGTTGCAAGAACAATAACTGAATGCATTTTGCAGACATGCAGGATCATCGTCGATAGATCATCCAAAAAGAAGAGATCATCCAAATCCATGCAAACTTAACTAGACAGATGCATAGTTTGTTACTTTAGATGGCAACCTATACTCCGATCCATAATAAGTGTCGGGACTTTAGTTCAGATTTGGACTAAATTGAACTAAACCCCCGACACTTATTATGGATCGGAGGGAGGACATCTTTCCACATGCATGCTAATCCTAATACAACTTCACCTGAATTGGGGTCATTTCGAAGTTCTTATCTCCATTGACTTGACGCCTTTTACCTGAACCATTGAAAAGCCCTCCAAACCACATCCTATTTCCAACCATAGCATTCACTGAAACAAGGTTATTAGAAAGTAAGAGTCATCAGCATTAAAACATTTGTCTCAGAAAATCATAAAGAGGTCTAGTTGAAACTTAAAGGCACGAACACGGAAAGCCTACAGAAAAAATGTCACTAAAAGAATCCTCGAAGAATCTTAATCAAATTCTCAAGGCATTCAGGGACAAGTATTTCGTTCTCCATCAATTCATAGGGTGTTCATAGCGCTAACAAGCTCAAATCGAAGAACTGGGGAAAATAATGTCATCCATGCCATTACAGATATGTAAGTTACAACCCGCATGTGTTAATTCTTTTGGTATCAGAGAAAGTTTACAAGCGGTTTGTTCGCAACAATGGTTCCGACATTTTAAGCAGTGTCATGGTACGAAACTGAATATCAACAAGGAAAGCTATACATCTCAAGGTTTGTGGCATGTAGATTATTACTACTCCCTCCGTCTCAAAATAGATGTCGCAGGTTTGTCAAAATTTAAATGAATCTATATACTAAATAGTGTCTAGATTCATCTAAATTTTGACAAATCTGCGACATCTATTTTGGGACGGGGGGAGTAGTATAAAAGAGGCAAACATATGCTACAGAGCCACGTTTGTGGTAGAATTCACATCAAAGTAATATGGAGGCATTCCCCCAATAATTCTAGATGCACTTCAGTATACTCTACTAGTGTCCTTTGTTCCAGATTTCAAGTTCAAATTCATTATACATTTGAAATAACTAAAATCTAGAAATATGTGCCAAAAAATAAACGATATTGGCAAGAAGCCTCTAGAGAGAGTTAATCACCCTTGGCAGCTGCAGGCATGGCTGGCTTCAACGGATTAGATGTGTTTTTGGTGAGTTGGCCCCCAGCAGGTTCAGATGGAGAAGGTTCCTTCTACATTAAGCACAGTTGTTAAGAATTAGAAGACAGCCCGGTAAAAGGGCTCGGCTACTACTTGATTTGTATTACATGTAAATACATGACTTATACATACTTTTATCATTATTTTAGTTTCTGTAAGTATGGATCTCCCTTGCTGTAATCCCTTCAAAAGAGAGAGAGAGAAAAATGATAAATGTTAGTAACTTGTATTCTTCAGAAAAAAAAGGGAATGCAGGGGATTCAAATGGGGCGACGCTCGCTAGGGACTGAGAAAAATGTTATACCTGTTGGGCTTGGAGCTGGAACGGGATGCCCATCAAAGAAGAAGAGGGAAGAGCGGCGGCGCTATCTCCCGACGACCGGCCTCTTCGCCTCCTCCTCCTCTCTCGATCTTCCTCCACGACGCGCGCCCTAGGAGAACGCAATCAAGATTGGTTGTACGCCCATGAACCGGGCGCATCCACTGTTTCTCGCGTGCTCTCTTTCCGCCACCGATCTATCAATCCAGAGAATCGTCGTTCTTGGTCCTCTTCCGGTCGTTCTTGTTGACGAAGAAGGGAGAGGGAGAGGGGAAATGGAGGGAGGGATTGGGGAGGAGGAAGAGGAAGAGGGAGGGATTGGAGATGGGGTTCCCAATCCAGCCTCTTCCTCCTTCCTTTGGACCTTCCAGCGGGGAGAGACAGATTGATATGGTATTTGTGCCCGGAAATCCTGCCCCTGTTTTGCTCCCTCTCCTCTCCTCTAAATGGCATTTTTGGGAAAAACCGCCGCTGATCTCGCCCCGCCATCCGTCTCCCTCCAGGAGAGAGAAGAGGTCGTTTCCTTCCTTTCGTGCTCGCCTCGTCGCGTTGCGTTGGTGGCGGAGGAGGCGAGGGAGGAAGAACCTGACGTCACCGTGGTTGATTCCTGCTGGGCTGGGATGGGCTGGAGAAAGCATAGCAGTTCTGGGCTTGAATAAACTGCTTGGAGAAAATGGTCTGGGCTGCTCAGCTGGGCCTTGATAGCTGTGCTATGGATACACAATTCTCCTGCCAAAGAGGCCAGGTGCATGTGAACCCAACGACTTCAGACCATTTTTTTTTAGTGAACAACTTCAGGCCAATTACTACATAGTTTGGCAAAGATCTTCTCTAAAGTGTTACATACAAGATTTGCTCCGGTTCTTCCTCAGGTGGTTAGTAAAAATCAAGGGGCTTTTCTTAAAGGTCGTTCTCTATATGATAACTTCAAATTGATGAAAGAGTCGGCCAAAGCTTATTAGGACTAGGAAATCTCAGAGTTCGCTTTCGAAAATTGATACTGCAAAAGCCTTCGATACGTTTGCATGGCAAGTTTTAGCTCGAAGTTCTCCAGAAAAATGTTTCGGACCTAGATGGAAGGCATGGATTGTTTCGCTCTCGGCATAGACGTCTTCTTTAATCCTACTTAATGGAGTACCAGGACTGAGGCAGGGTGATGCGCTATCCCCTATGCTATTCATTATCGTAATGGATGCCCTAATCTTGCCCTTAGAAAAAGCTGAAGAGGGGGCCTAATTGAGCCTTTCACCAACAGTCAGTTAATACCTCAAAGAGTACCAATATACGACCGGTTGGCCTAATAATTTTTCTCAAGGCAAAATTACGAGATGCTAAAGTCACAAGGTATCTATTGGAAGCTTTGCGTCTTCGGTGCACCATTTTCAAAAGCTCCATATCGCCAATCTGGGTAATTTGCAGGTCTTTTCTATTTCGTCTTGGAAAGGCTAAAAAGAAAGATTTTAGGATTTTAATCGACAAAATTAGGAAGAGATTGGCATCTTGGAGAACTTATCTTCTCACTCATGGTGGTCGTTTGGTTCTGATACAACCAGTGCTCTCAGCAATTGCAATTTTTCATCTGATGTCCCTTGACCCTCCACCACGGTGGCTGAAGCTCTTCTTAATAGTACTTGGTTAGGTGATATCCAGAAACCAATGAACATCTAGACTTTTATACATGTTTTATAGGTCAATGGAAGTTTTGAGAAATTTTCAGCTTGATCCAAACACAGAAGATGTTTGGGTTTGGCGCCGTTGGGAACCAAAAAGAGAGTACTCCTCTATTTCAGTTTACAGGACATATTTTCATGACTCTACTACTAAATGTGATCTAGAAATGGCCATTTGGCGGTCTTGGGCACCTCTCCGATGCAAGCTCGCAATGTGGCTGATCCTAAGAAAAAGGGTTTGGACTGCCCACATGCTCGCCAAGAGGGATCTTCCTTGGAACAAAAAATGTGTGTTATGTGATCGGGAATAGGAAGACATTCAAGCATTTGTTAGTAAGGTACGCGGTGGTCGTCAATATTATTTTGCACTTTGTTCTTAGTTGGGCCGGTTTATAGCAGGTCGTTCCTACCATTACCCACACGCTTAATGCTTGCTGGAGTGATGCTTGAGATATACAACAGGAAAGGAGCAAGAACATGCTGGACACACTGGTGATACCGACGACTTGGTCCATATGACGATAAAGAAACAGAAGGGTGTTTGAGAAGATTCCCACACCAGTTCATGAAATCCTAGACTAGATTAAAGTGTAAGAGAAGATATGGGCAAAAGAGAGCTATGGGTGTTTTATTCTACATGTTTAAGGCTGTATGCATCAGATGCAGAGACCAGGGTTTTATTTTCCTTTTCGAAAGGAAAAAAGTTTACTAGTATGTTTTTCTAACCGTGTTAATAAGCTTTGGTCGTCTTCAAGGGTTGTGTGACTTTGTGTGCGTAAGAATTGGACCAGTTAAACTCTTTGTATAGCAGGTCGTTGCTCTCGGGTTCCAATTAGCCCAACCTCAGCATGTATTTGTCGGTTACCCTATAATAGGCATGTGTTGGTTTTTTCCCTATAAAATGGCTTGTGTTTGCTAAAAAAGGGGGTTGTCCTCCCTAGGAAACCTATGTGCTCGAACATTGAGCTAGCGGTACTGGTGTTGACGTACGTGTTGTAGTACATGACAAAATGTGGGTGAAATGTACAATTTTTTTTTTTGAGAAACACAGTACAATCGAAGACGCTCACAACACGTACATGCATCTACCCCTATGAACGCACACACGCATCAGGTCTTGAGATTGACGAAGTCACCACGGACGCCTCGCTGTCGACGGGAACGTCGCCTCCCACTGAAAGAATATTTCGCCATTTATGCAACACACAGTGTCAAACCTGGGGTTTGAACTCTGGTGGGCTAGGGGTACAACCACCCTCCTAACCATCCAACCAAAGGTTGGTTTGCGTACTGGAACATTTTTAAATGTACATTGGAAATAATTTTATAGTAAAATAAAACGGGAATATAGTTGTCTAAAAATGAAGAAATATCAACAAAAAAGAAAATACACTATGTAAGGGGACAAATTGAAACTACTCATGTACGAGTGCACAAAAAACTTTAAATGTAACACAACTTCTAGTGAAGACACTAAAAATATCGAAGGGACAAAGAAGGCATAGAGAAAAAGAAAGACAAACATGTCAAATATCAGTGTTAGCATATGGATGAAAACAAAGAACAAAAATGAAAATATGGGTGGAATAAAAAAATAGAGAAAATATATATATGTGGATGTCCCATCAATCATGTATACCAATGAAAAGCAAAAGAATCAACATAAATAAGGAAAGAGAGATACATAAAACACCAAGGTCCCTTCTAAAGCATTAAAACATATGCTTCACCGGTAAGGCTCTTTTTGAGCAAATGCATGCACTAGATTTGGTCTCTCTCGTCCAGCGAACTAATGCAAGAGAAGCACCACACCCTTCATCTGACAAGTAAGCTTTGGGATCTGATGATGATGACCATGGAAATCTAGAAGCTTCTCCATCTTAGGTGAACGATTAATCGGTCTATGACCTTGCAAGACACTCACTTTAGTACAATTAGCAAGATTAGTTAGCTGGTATTTTCAGATGATCAACCATACTGGGACTGAGACATGGCCTGGACTCTCACAAGGGGCAACGATGAGGAATCTTGGACAATGGGCAAAACCCCGATCCAGCAATATCGCGTGGATGAAGAAGGGCAATACGGCTTGTAAAACGTCAATTTTTACTTATCTTTTCTTCTTTTATTATTATATTATTATTATGGCAGTCAATTCTCATAGATATGCCTCTTTAGTCTTTCGAGTCCAGGCGAAATGGTTGTTGTAGGTTGGGACATGACTCAAGATTTGAGTGCGTCCATTCATATGTATTTGACAGGTAGTCCCACGTAAATGGAATTCCTAATACGGTATGTTCGAGTGTGAACCCATTGATTGGGTTTTTCCTATCCTAGACTCAATAGAAGTTTCCAGGGAGTCATTGCCAACCGCTTTAGCAAGAAGGTGATAGAGTCGTACATCACCTTCTCAAGGTGTGGAAAGTGAGCAGGCATGATTCCTTTTGCGGAAGATCGAATCAAGAATTTGATTATACCCTTTTCTTTTACCTTCTATTTCATATCAAATTTCACAAAGATAAACCATAGTAATGTGGTCTAGAATAGAAGTAATAAAACAAATAGAAAAACGGCTAGCAGTCTGAATATTGCCCAATTAAGCCTCAAACACTAAACTAGGCTAGTTCTAAGGGGCTGCTATTCTCGTAAGAAATATCGATGACAAGTGGTTAATTGTGCATTTGTCGCAAATGTAGCCCATCTGTCTATAAGCAGTTCGGTCTGACCAATGACCATAGAAAAGATCGATAACAAACCCGATCGAAAAAACACTACTCCTATATCATTAAGGGCCGGCCCAAAGATTTTTTTTAGTTAATACAGCAACAAATACTCACATTTTTCATTAATGAGTTCTTCTATGGTGCATTGATACTCCTCATGTAGGGGTGGGAGCACCAATTCCGTTCCATAATATAAGATGTTTTAGCTTTGTGAAGTAAATATATCTAGACTACTTTTAGTGTGTAGATTCATAGAGGTTCACTCCCAATCTACGCACTAAAAATAGTCTAGATTCATTTTCTTCACAAAGCTAAAATATCTTATATTTTAAAACGGAGGTAGTATATCCTGATTTGATATGTCACAGTGCTGCTATCCTTCCCGACCTGCATCGTCTTCTGACTGCAGCTGGAACACGCTTCAGCTGTTGCTCTGTTATTGAAGTTTAAATTTTCTGAACTGAAACAGATTGCATCCGTTCACAAATTTGCAAGTAATTTTACTGTGTTGGCTTTGGCAGAGATCCCGGGATGTTGAGAATCATTAGCAAAAAATTTCAACCTGATAGCATGCCTTGAAAATTAACAGAAACGTCTCTTTCCTAGCTATAAAAGCATAGTGACTAGCCTGCAGGTTGTCCTTCCGTAAGCATCAAACAAATGCTACGTGTGTGCAAATTATTATCTGATAATCGGAAACTGAACTTATCATGCTTGTAAGTACATGTAACTTCCCAGCTTAGTCAGAAGAAAACCACAATTGCACTTGGTCAGAGGAGTTTCAGCAGATGGGCTTACTGGTTCCCTCCCAAGCCCCAACCAAAACTCTTTTTTTTTTGCATCCCACCCGATTAGAACTTCTATATGCAGTAAACTATATTTGCATTCCAAAAGTTTCTTCCACGAGGTAATTTCACAAGTTACTGGAATTACATAGGCACTTCAGACTAGAATAGAGCAAAATTATGCGCAACAATGCAATCTTCAGTCATCAATCCGTCTAGATAAGATTGTGCAATGTTCAGGCATCAACCATGTCTATGGATATCTGAAGGGGTCGCCCACTGACATATCATGGATATGCCTTTTGAGGTGGAAATCAGGTAAATCAGTGTAAGTACTGAATTCAAAGTGAACATTTCGAGAAGCTCTGTTTCCCACATGTAGCATCCTGTGTAGATTAGCTACCATCTCACTGTTGCAGATGCCATATGGTTGGAATTCAATTGTGTTAAGCACTTTGGCGTTTAAAACAAAGAACCTGGGAAAGTCAACCTCCTGCATATAGCCTGAGTAACCTTGCAACACCACTTTTTTGAGATGGGTCTCAAGGCATTCAATTGGATGTAGTGGGTCATGCTCATACTGAGACTCGGTTTTCTTGTCCATCTGATAGGACCAGAAGAACTGCAAAATAGTAGGAACAAGATGCGTATCGTTAAATCTGTTGCTAACTAAGACTAGATGATTTGCCAATCAAAATCAGACATTTTAAATTAAGCAAAGATGAATACTCACAATGACATAGAGCTTCTCCAAACAGGGGAACCACCTGAGGACACTAAGAAGTGCATTCAATTGAGAATAATAAGAACCGACGGCCAGAACCTTCACCGTGCGCATTGAGTTTGCCAGGCTGACTGGGCTCAATAATCCCTGAAGAAGAAAACAATGAACTTGAAAAACACGATGATCTGTGTGTGTAGGAATGCTGGAAGTTGGCTTGCTTGTACCTGGAAGAGCTGGAGTCTGGAGAAGTCCGGTGTGACCGGGCCTAATATCTCCAGTTCAGGCGCGCTCATTATCCGGACACATAGCCGGCAAGCATCTCTGTGATTACCAAGCAATAATAGCCTTTCAAGGCGAGGAGCATCCTCGATGACCAGCTCTGTTCTTCCATGAAGGTTAACCTGTAAGCCGATCCTCCGAAGTGTCGAGGAGCTAACACGGAGGCAATCCGCAGCGCGAACTTCCGACAGGAGTAAGGTCTCCAGGGCATGGCAGCCAGAGAGCAAGCCATGGAAGACGTCCCCCGAGATGGAAAGAGTAGCCAGGGAGAGCTGCTTGAGGAGAGGGAAACTCATGGGCGGTGTGATCTGGTCGGGGAAATCGATACAGGTGATCTTGACAACGAGGAGGGTGGACGCGGAGCGGAGCAAGGATCGCAGCAGCTGCGGCGGGTAGCTGGACGAAGGTAGCGAGGAGGAGGCCTGCCCTTGTAGGATATCGAGCTCCTGCAGATTGGCGAGGGCTCGGGAGTGGAACCAGCTCTCCAGCTCGTAGTAGAGGTCGCCGCCGGCGGCGCTGACTACGGGGAAATCGAATCTGCGGGCAGGGCCAGGATGGCGGGAGAGTACCTTGGAGACGACGGAGGGAGGGACGCGGGAGGGGAAGAGGGATCGGAAGTAGGTGCAGACCTCGAGGTTGAGAGGCGCCGAGCGCCAGAGGTGGCGCCATCGGCGGGAGAGCGCCTGCGTGCGGCCGCCTTCCTTGGTTGGAAGGAGGGAGATAATGACACAGAGGATGTCATCGGGGACGCGGCTGATGAGATCACCGCTTCCATGGGATTCTCTCTCCTTGGTAGCCGATCCCGCTGCCGCCGTGTCGGTCTCCTTCTTCTCCATTGCCGGCGACGGCTGGGGAGGCGGAGGCGCTTGGTCGGTAGTTGTTTTGGGCTTATGGGCTTTAGGTTTAAATTTTACCCCGACTTCTTTTTCCCTGGTATAGTGGTAGATTGTTAGTTGAGATAAATCTTCGTGTGAGATTCTTTAGGGAAACTGAATTCGCTAGCAAATCTGGCATCCACTGCAATCTTCAGCTTATTCAGGTTGCCAGGATTGAACACATGGCCCGATTGCGCGCCCTTACTTATGCGAGAGTATTTCCTGAAGCGTCCCCTGATTTTTCAGTTAAGATCCTGACTTTTTTAAAAGAGGAAAGCGGCCGCGAGAACTTTATTGATCTCAAATGGCAGTTACATTGTCCAAAAGTTTGTTCAAAATAATCTAGGGATACATGATTAGTAGAGAGTAAAATAACGATTTTAGGGGCCCCTATAATTCACATGATTCTAAAACACACAACTAGTACGAGGAACATAATAAGATTGTAATGCCATGTCTATTAAAATTCTATTACGTACAACATTTTGGTGTGTTAAATTGGACCATCAGAAAACAAAAGTTTTTTTAAAGAGGTTTGAGTGGATGCTAAAATTTTGTGTTGAAATATAATAAATGGTACTCCCTCCTTGTACAAAAATAGCGATGCTCATTATGAATCGGAGGGAGTATATTTATATATAGTCAAAGTCAAATCTTACTAGGTTTAACCAAATATATAGAAGAGACTATCAACAACTATATTATTGAATAACTACATTATAAAAATATATCTTATGATGTATTTTTACACATCGTGTATCTTAGAATGAAATGATGAGTACAAAGCAATCACAGGAAAAGTTCTTATAGGATTCAATCCTATGAATCATCAACTGACTGATTCTAGGAATATCCCTAAGGATCCTAATCCTCCAAATTTACTACGGATTATGTTTTAAACCAAAGAGGATATTGTAGTACCAATAATTTCTGGCGTAGATTACCAATTTAACCTTACAATAATGGTTGTGCTTCCCAACTTTTGGTTGTAGTCCTCCCAGGCATTTGAATTGGAGTGGTACCAAACAATCCTATCCATCAAATTATATAAATAGAGTGCTCATATTTACGAGAGGCCTTGAGGTAAAAGAATTATTAACAAATGAATATCCTATTTTATATATGGAGGGTTTTCTACATTCCACACTCCATCTATTTATGTAAAATGCTTAATATTTTATATCAGAATTGATCATGCCATAATAGAGGCTGATGTACCCCTAAAAAAATAGAGGCTGATGTCATGCCGGTGTCATCATGACACTCAGTTGCAATATTTGTCTCTAACAAACGAAGGATAAAAAGGTAGTATGGTAGATTTTATTGATAATTTTTTAGTTGACAATGCAAAAGGCAGCGAAAGAGACATTCTAGCTAGCTAGGATTTAGATGTCATACATCAACCTTTTTTTGTGTGCACATGTCTCATGAATATACTGTTTTTTACCTACTTCAACTAAATGTCACTACCGGTTTGGGTAATCTAGTTAGTGCCTATTTCTTGTAAAAAAGGAGTTTTTTTAGAAGCTGTAAAAGAAGAGAGTTGGTGCCTTCTAAGCACTAACCACGGACACACACTCTGGAGGATTACATTTTAAAATGTTACATGAATATCCATAGAAAAGATATACCCAACGGGCGGAAGGATTTCATCAAAATATAGAACAAAACAAATACATATCCGGAGCACACTGAAAAAAATGGTTTTATATGTCAAAAGCCCATGGCCCTTTTCGAGGGAGTTTTAGGTCATTTCCCAACAGTCATGAAAAAAATTCATAAAAAAAATCCGTGCAGGTCTGTTTTTACTCAGCAGGAAAGATACACGTTGCCTTCACATGAAATTAGGATGTCATTTGAAAAGTGACATTAGACCAAAGAAGCTACGATATCATGTGTCCATTTGGAAAATGACTCAACACCAATTGCTTTCGGTGTCGGATAAGCTTGATTTCAGCTCCAACTACTCCCATGCCACTAATCCTGGTTCAGCTGTTTTGAGCACGCCTAAAGGGGTTGGTGTAATATAGCGACAATGCATACGTGCAGTCAAATTTCTTCCACTTTCTCAGTCGGCGCCATAACAGAGCGATGGTGTATATGGTAGATGGAAAACTGGACATAATAACAGTTACTTACCTGTATTTATTTCCTTGTAATTCCAGCAATATATGGAGGTGATAGGGACTCAACGACTTGATATGTATATATCAAGAGTTTATGCAAAAAAAAGAGTTTATGCAAATCCATTAGAGTTGGTTCCTACCATTTTCAAGGACAGAGACGACACTTGGTAAAATGACTCGTTACCAAGTTTGAATGTCAGTCGTAAGTCAACAGAGTAGACAATTTGATATGAGAGTACTGTGTTTCAATTGTTTTTGGTAAACTCCCTTGTTTGAAGGAATCAATATTTCTAGTACCCTGTATCCTTTGATCTTCTAATAAGTATATATCCAACAAAACTATTTTTTTCTCGCAACTCCATTTTGTAACTATAACCACAAAAAAGTAGTGTAAGTACTAGAAATTCACAAGCCAGGAGAGTGTGAAACACACCCAATAAAATTAGATGGTTCACTCCTACTACTACTGATATGGACTCCCGAAGAAAACAAGCACACTACTGATAGCTGTGGACTAGATGTGCCGTTCATACTTTATAGTTCTCAAAAAGAAAAAGAAACCTTGTGTCGTTCATGTCGTTTTGCTTAATCAAAGGAGCCCTCTTTAAGCTCCGGATAGGACACGGTTGAGATCCCTATTGCATTTTGAAGATTAAAGCTCCACATGTCGTTTTTAAGATAAATATTTAGTCTATGTCTATGTTTTCGTCTTGAAAACAAACTTTCTACACCAGAACTACTATCTGTGGACAACATGCCAACAAGTTTCAACTTGAAATAAGATATCCAATACATACGACATGCTAAACTTTCAAACGAGCATTCAACCGTGAACTTCAAGCCTACAAAGGGAATCTTTGAGGTTTTCATGCAAAAATACATTCATATTGTGGGCAGAAAAAAGATGGTGAAAGACGCTTAGAAAACAGAGAATAGAATTTAAACAAGAGATGTAGGGTAAAGGCTCTCGTTATTATTCACATATTCTTAGAGAATAGATGTGTACAATTGTGTTGCACCAGGCTCTGCTTATACAACAGACCTGTCAAGTGTGTTCAAGTAGGAGTCTACATGTCCTTTCTTGGGAGAGGGGACAACCAACTATAGGGGTAGGGGTGAATCCTAACACATTTCTCACAATTTCTTTACATGGATATTAGCATCATCGATCGCATTTGTACTAGGAGTGGGAGGCATGATTTTACGAGACTCCGTTTCTCACTACTCACTTCAGGTTAATTTGTATATTCTTATAGAAGTATGAATGAGTTTTAGATTACTTGTTTGAAACCATGGTTTAAGAGAAAATTGCATTTCTACCAAAACTTTGTTGGAACATATAATCGGTATGTACATATTCTATCATGGTTCATGCATGCTTTCCACAACTAATGCAAGACCCGAAAATGACCTATGTCACAGGGGCGGAGCCGAAAACAGCCTAAGCTTGGTGCTAATACTTGGTTAGTGGTGCTAGTTACCTAAACTTAGAGGTTTATAGCCTAAAATTCAATGTGTGCTTGTTGGGCTACAACAGCTGGTGCTACAACACTGGTAGCACTAGGTCTGGCTGCGCCCCTGCTCTATCATCCATTCTTGTCATACCCGTCGTGAATAGAGTCATCTACTATCTCCGTTCCATAATATAAGACTTTTAGAAAGCTATTTTAGTTTGCCAAAAAAGCTTATATTGTAAAACGAAGGTAGTAGAAGTGTGTGTCGTCGGCCGAGCTAGGGGTTGCCAGCTATCGAGCACCTAAGTATCCCTTTAGTTATTTCGAAGATGATAGCACAAACCTAGAGAGGCTCGTAAGGAATGAGTTGGTAAGCACAAGCAGGGCCGGTCCTGAGATTAGGAGGGCCCGGGGCAAATTTAGAATTTGGGCCCCCAGATATAATTATATAACTATCAGAATGATAGTTAATACCACCATATGTAAAATGTTACCAAAAATACTCGTAATGTGCATCCAAACTATATATTCATATAATTTAGACATATTATGTCAGTTTTTTTTCAAACGTCATGATAGCCTCGGTGATAATCTCAACGAATAGTTGTTCTCTCTGCGATTCTATCGCATCAACTCGGCACTCGTCTTCCTATTATCATCTCCGAATGCACAATTTCTAGTAGATATGAGCACATTTAAATTTATATAAACAATTATCAATCAAAAAACAAACACAAGTTATGAAGATTTCATACATAACACATTAAAATCTCACCAAATATATATCATGTCTAGCTCACAGTTTCCAAATCCCAATAGTTTATATATATGTCCACGTTGTCAGTTAGCAATGGCCCTTATCGACCAACAACAAATCACTCGTCATAGCACTTGGGGCATGCACTGCTTATACCTGATGCCTTTTGTCGGTTCTTTAGAATAGCTCCATCACCGTGGGTCGTGGGACGAGGGAGGAAGGGTGAGGAGCATTAGCTTGGACAAAGAATCAGCGATTCAGCTATGGACAAAGGTGGAAGATTTTTGAAAAAATGTCCAGGCCCAATCTTCTCTGTTGCTTCCACGGGGGCCTTGGTGTACTGGGTTAAGTATTTTTCTTTTTCCTGCATTTGGAGCCCGATAGAAGCATTAACCGCTGTAATTTTTTTGAACAGTAAAGAAAACATACATGAGATGGGCCCCTAGTTTTTCTGGGCCCGCGGCGGCTGCCCCTCTAGCCCTGCCCCAGGGCCGGGCCTGAGCACAAGTTGCCCCATAGGATAGATGCTTGCCATTCCAACCACTAAATTTTTTCCAAAACGCTTCTTGTACTCCTTATTCAAAATTATTCCGTGATTAATGGGGATGCCAAAATCTCGAAGTGGAAATATCCTCCGCTTTATAGACAAATTGTTACTTGTAATTCTAGCAACATTTTTTTTGTATGGAAATAGTAGGAGCTCAACAACTTATTATGTGTATATGTGAAGATATCTCAATCCACTAGGGTTGGTGTATCATTTGCGAGGACAATTATCACACTTAGAGAACGACATGCTACCAAGCAGGGATCGATTGGAAGTCAACTGGATAGACAAATTGCTTTCAGACACCATAAACTAGGTAGTGGTATATTATATTTGTGGTAAAAAGTGTTCCCTCCCATGTTTGAAGGAATCATTTTCGTTAGTACTGTTTGAAACTTTTGGGAAAGCAGTCTCACATATACTGTTTGAATATTGTTTTGGGTAGCAGTCTCGTTATGCCAAAATATAGTGTGTAATATTTTGTTCTAACTTTGTAAAAACTTAAAAAAATTATCAACATTATAATACCAAGTCAATACTATTTAGATTTGCAAAAAAAGTCAATACTATTTAGATCTATCGTGAAATGCTACTTTTATACTGTATTTATATGGTATTCTATAAACTTGGTCTTTACAAAGTTTGACTAAGGAAAAAAATACACTATATTTTTTCATGTCGGGCTATATCCAGCAATATAGAGATGGGTTTTATAAGTATTAGAAATCCATGAAAGCCTGTCAGGTCGAGCATCCCCGTCAAATTAAACAGTTCCCACCTACTACTGATATGGACTCTAGAAGGAAGACCGGCTAGTAGTGGCGTTCATGTAGTTTTTATTGCTGGTTTATTACAATTGTACCCCTGTTCTTGTATAAATTATTGATCGTGTCACTACTATGAATCTCGAATCTCGTAATTGAAGAAATGCCACAATCATGGATTTGTCACGTCTATACCTTAACTCTGCACGCCGGCTACCGCTTGGTCTGGATAACTTGTCGCCCGATTGACTCGGTTTTTTATATGTAGATCCCATCAGCCTTAGTTGTTGTTCTAATTGTTACTCTCATGAGTGGGCCTGCCACCTCGGTTGTTGATGACGTGCATCCCAGATTCGAGGATATGAGCCCTTATCATTTTGCAATTTCTTAGAATTAGTCGCTCCGCCCTACTGCTCCGGTCCCTCTCGCCACCACATTGTTCCATGTGCACCACCCCTACACCTCTACCACCCTCCTCTTGGACCTCTGTTCATAGGACTCACCTTTGTCCTCACCTTGCCATCTCTCCTTCCCGTTGTGCCATATTCCCTAGCGTAGTGCGGCTGGAAGCGAAAAGCATGAGTCAACCATTGACGGTACGATGGTGGATGTGAAGAGGATCTAACTCTTTGTTGGATCCTGCATGAATGGAGAGCATGGAGATGGGTCCTACAAGACTAGAGAGTATATGCGAGAACAACATAGGGAAGAGGACGAGGGAAACAAAGCTCTGCAGCTCTAGAGCCTGGTAAATGTGTCGTGCATCCTCCCTGGTTAGCGTTAGTTTTGATTATTGACTAACAATACATGCGACAGACCTAACTAGCAAGGATTCACTATAGCACAATTCGATAAGTATTGAGTGTCGAACCCATAAGGAGCTAAACATAAACTAACTATTCTCTAAAGCCCTATAACCCACTTATATGGCCTTTCTTATAAAGCAACAAACTAGAGTGTGTAAGGTGCTTTTTAATTATAACTAGAAAACTATAAAGTGTTGAAAGTAATACAGAAAGTAAACTAGTGCAAGTAAAGTAAGAGCCAGGGCCGGCCCACAGGCCGGGAAAAAGGTGCGCCCACACTGGGCCCCCGCGAGCCAGGGGCCCTAGCCCAGATAGTAGTATTACCACTAGTAGTTGAAATTTCTGTTTTTTAGGCATTAAAAAAAGGCAAAAGGCCCATGCGCAGCCCACCTAGAACAGCATATACGGGAGCACACCTAGCGAATGGATCCATTGCTCAAAAAAAAGCACCAATCGTACATGTGTGTGCGCTCTCTCTTCTCATCTAATCTCTCGACCTCTCCAGTAACCAGTACCATACAAGATGAATCGTCTCCTCCAGTCCTCCCCAAATTCCTAAAACGGTCATAATTTTTTATTATACTCTAGATGTTAGCCATTAGGAACAAATGACCTTCCGATGTGTTAAATAACAAAATAAAAATAATACAAGAATGCTTTATGAAATTTTTGAAAGTGGATGACACATCTAGTTTGGGACTTTTTATAATGTACTTATGGATGCTCTCAAGTCATATGGACTAAATATTGATGATGTGAGGGACATGGTTATGACAATGGTTCAAATATGAAAGGGGATAACCAAGGGGTACAAAGTCGCTTATACTTAGTAATCCAAGAGCTCTATGTATGCCATGTATGTGTGTCATAGTTCGAACCTTACTTTATCTGATATGGCCAGTTCATGTGGTAAAGCTATTTTATTTTTCGGGATTGTGCAACGGATATATGTGTTATTTTCAACTTCTACTAAAGGATGGAAAGTGTTGTTAACCATATTCCAAGTTTAACTGTGAAGGATTTACCGTTGAGAGAGTCGAATAAAAAATGTTAAAGCTATTATATTTCAAGCTCCAGAACTAAGGATTGCTTTGTTTGAGTTAGGTAAAATTTGCGAGGACGCCAAGTCAAAGAGTAACACGAAACAAATGTAAGTCGACGTAGTCATATTATACGTGCAACAAGAAAGCTTCACACAATCATCAATTTTGACAAGCATCATTCCTTTTGCAGAAGAACTACGATGTTCTCTCTTGTCAAGCCTAGCAAAGCGATCTCTTCTGGAACCATTATGGTTCCTTCCTTCAATGATTAGTCCGCTTGATCGAGATAAATAATGTTAGTTTAGAGTCAAAAGATTAGTATGACAAGAGTCAAAAGATCATGGATCCATGCTAGTACTGAATATTACTTTGTTAATAAAATATGAAGGTTTTTTAGCTTGAAATATATTGTTTTAGTAGTTTTGAGTGAACAAGGGCCCTTGCTGTCATTTTGCACCTGGGCCCTGTATAAGTATGGGCCGGCCCTGGTAAGAGCAACTAAAAGTAAAAGCCAGTAACTCAAGGGAGTAAATGTTCTCGCAAGTTGTTATTTCATTCTTTTGGTTGACACAATTAGTGAATCACATGAAAAGTTTTTATTGTTTCTTCTAGAGAGGAGTCATAAATAGGTGCAACCAGTACCCTACGCAATTGCATCCCTATTGATTGATCCCAAGGTTGTTTTCACGCAAGCAAGAGAGTTATTTAGACATAAAGTCCAATCATCGCATAAGTTTCAAGGTCCCTATAACTTATATCCTTGTTAGTTAACCATAAATTAATATAGCATGCATATTTAAGACTTGGGATACGGTTTCTGTCCATTTCCAACCATCCCTCCTCCTAGCAACATGCAAAGGTGACAACCTTATGCATTCCCGAACATATGTGTGCACTCATATATCAGTACATAAGACCATCATAGAAGATAACATACTTGTATGCAACCAACAAAGAACTATTTGACAATTGTCGTAAAAAAATCACTACACAAACATAGACATAGAGCTATAGATCATGGAAAAACAATAGATTGCATTATACAACATGTTTTCCAAGAGATTATAGTAGGGATATGGAGATGATCTTGATGTATATGTTGATGATGACCACGCCATAGGGGGTGGAGCATACCGGAGGCGATTCCGTCAGCATTTGCCCCCTCCAATCTCCACCGACGGCGGACTACAGACTCTCTATTTATGTGTTTTCGATATCCGCCTTCATTTGTTCTAAGATCGCATCAAGGACCCTTTTTATAGAAGGTTTTAGTTTGATATGAAGAGTTGGAGATCAAGACGGACATCTGTGTACGCTCTGGGTGGAAAAGAGGACATGTGGTGTGGCCTGGAAACTGGGTGACGCCACTAGGCCTCTTTCCCAGCCCATTAAGCCCTTGGTGGTCCACTTTAGCTCATTTTATCCATCTTGAAAGTTCCAAAGTGTGCTCTCTTACCTTGTCCTTTTTAGAGTCCGGTAGCTCCTGAAAACTCAAAAATACAAACAGAAGATTTTCTGCCAGATAGAGTTAGAACCAAAGAAGAAGGGATTGTTTAGAAAATTTTCGAAATCATTAAGAATATTAGTAATAACTACTAATATGATACAAATATGTTGAAATGTGTGACAATAAACTATAAAGTTCATTATGATTTTTACATGCATCACTCGTCTAACACGTCCAGCATGTGGAGAGTTATCATAATAGAGACCATGTCGCACGAGAAACAGATCCCTCTGATCATACCCACCTACAAAATATGTCCCCAAGAGGGAACACGGCGCCGGGAAACAATCCCTGAAGTCGTGCACCACCGACCATACTTTCATGTGCAGTTGTGCACCACCGACCATACTTCATCTTCCCTGCACATCCGAGAGCGAGCAACATCACCTCTCATAGCCTCATACCCATCTGGACGACGCGTGCAACTACTACCGATGAGCAGCAGCCTCACACGTCGCCACCAACACCATGTGTTTTCTCCTGCACCTAGGTGCTAGTCTCCGGCTCCACTATTACACCGATCCTGCAATGGCCACGACCCCCTAAGCCTAGATTGGGCCCGCGAGCCATCACTATCTCACCCCGAGACCATGTGATAGGCTGGTGCCACCACACCATGCGACCAATACCACCACCTCGCCCTGCCGGTCATCCCCGCCACTCCACTGAGCTCCGCCGCCATACACAAACCCTCCATTCCGATTTCTACTCCGCTCGCCGATGTTGCGCCCTCACTATCCTCTTACTTTGACAAGTTTGGCATTCCCACTGCCATTGGCATCGACGGAAGCCATGGAAGTGCTATACACATGGTAGGGGTAGGGGGCTTGGTTCTATGTTTGCGGTGGGATTTCGAAGATGCTCGAGCGGAAGCGACCCAGGAGGCAAGAAGCGGTTAGATGTGCCGGAATTTGGATTTAGAATCGACCTTGAATCAACTACATAACTTTTTTCACCTTCAAAATCGGGCTTTGAAAATGGTTTCAGGATCGGACACTCGAGCTGATGAAAACTGTAGGGGTTCGTAGCATGGAAAACAAAAAATTTCTACCGCATGCACACAAACAAGCCAAGATCTATCTACTAGATTGTAGCAACGAGTCGATAGAGGAACTCACCCTCGAAGATTCCAAAGCGGTTAACGAGAGCAGATTCTCGTGGGTGATGTAGTCGTACACTTGCCGATCTCAAGATCGCGTAGACGATCCTTCCGGCGCTGTGTTCCGGAAGCGCTTCCGCAGTCGGTCACACGTTCGGTACTCGATGAAGACCTTCCTCTCCCTTGTTCTAGCAGGAAGCGAAGGTTGTAGCACTCTCCTCGCGATTCCGGCAGCACAACGGCGTGGTACCGGAAGTAGAGGGGAGATCTTGCAGGGCTTCGCCTTAAGCCGGAGCGAGTATGGTGGACTATGAGAGAGGCCTTGGTGGTCTAGGGTTTAGAGGCACCAAGGGGAGAGGTGTAGCCGGCGGCTGGGGCTTGGGAAGCCCTAACTCGGCGAATTGGGAGGAAACCCTAGGCGGCGGCAGCAATTGTGTGGAGGCGCCAAGAGCTAGGGTTTGGGTGTAGGGAAGAGGGGGCACCCTTGCCCCTTCTTTTATAGGTGGGAGGGAGGCGGCTAGGAGGAGGGAGTCCTCCTCCAACTCCTCCTCCTTGGCCGGCGGGTGGAGGGAGATGAACTCCTCCCCAAGTAGGTTTCCTACTCTCCCTCCACCAAGCAAAACTGTCGTTTGACTTTTCAAATTGGCGTTTGACTTTTCAAACTAGGATTTGATTTATCCCTTTATTTTGCTCAGCCATGATACCTAGTACATGATGCAATCATTCCAACTTGTTATGACACATTCATGTACCCTTCCCCTCCGGAGTGCCGGACCTTCCGGACCCTTCTAGAACATTCCCGATGAAAACACCGGAATCATTCCCCAACTCCGAAACAGGACTTTCCTTATATGAATCTTATTCTCCGGACCATTCCGGATCTCCTCGTGATATCCCGGATCCCATCCGAGACTCCGAACAACATTCGGTCTCTTACTCATCATTCCATAACTACTCAACAACATCGAATCCTTAAGTGTGTCTCCCTACGGTTCGTGAATTATGCGGACATGACCGAGACACTTCTCCGATCAATAACCAATAGAGGAATCTGGAAATTCATATGTCTCCCACATATTTTTGTACGATTACTTTGCGATCGAATGAACCACTTACATGCGATACCAATTTCCCTTTGTCTCACGATAGTTTACTTATCCGAGGTTTTGATCGTCGGTATCTCTGCATACCTAGTTCAACCTCGTTACCGATAAGTACTCTTTTCTCGTTCCCGTGATATGTGATCCCTTGTGAGCCAGTCACATGCTTGCAAGCTAATTGGATGACATTCCACCGAGAGGGCCCAGAGTATATCTATCCGTCATATGGATGGACAAATCCAACTCTTGATCCATGAGCCTCAACCCATACTTTCCAAACACTCAATGCCACCTTTATAGCCACCCAGTTACGGTGTGGTGTTTGATGACATCAAAGCATCCATCCGGAGATGGTGATTAACATGATCTCATGGTCGAAGGAATTAGGTTACTATGTATCAGAAAGCTTATAGCAAATGAACTATATTAAATGACTTGATCTTTATGCTACGCTTAACTCTAGGAGTATGTCCATCACATCATTCTCCTAATGATATGACCCTGTTGTTAATAACATCTCTATGTTCATGATCAGGAAACCATGATCATATATTAACCAACAAGCTAGTTTAACAAGAGGCTTTACTAGGGACTCTTTTATGTTTACAAATCACACAAGTATTAACGTTTCCTTTTAATACAATTATAGCATGGTATGTAAACATTTATAATAAGTATGAAGATATGATAATAACCTACTTTATTATTGCCTCTTGGGCATATCTCCAACAGTCTCCCACTTGCATTAGAGTCAATAATCTAGTTTCAAACCTTTGTGTATGCAACACCTATGGCTTTCTGGTGTTGTATTTACACTATTGCTAGTGGTCAACTGATCTCCGGATCTGACACTTCCAGGTCCGTGTGTAATTGCATGTCTTTGCGTCTCTACGCATCACTCATTCTATAATGAGATGGCTTTGTATAAATTTGGTCCTTTGATAAGACCTTTAGTTCTTTGGGGTTAAAACATGTTGATAATATTGTCGTACAATATATCTTCATAGTATTATCCCGCTGTGAACTACACCTAGTTTGATAACAAACTACTTGACACAAATCCCCTCTTTAGCTGCTATAATAGCAGTCATATACTTAGCCCTTTTGTTGTAGTATCTGTCACAATGTGTTAACTTTGGAATTCATCCAAATTCATTATGGAACTCACTTTCCATCATATTGTGCCACTCTTAGTTTAGATTGAGATAAACTTAATTTGTACTTTGTGACAAAACTAGTATCAATGTAGCACTTTTACAATGAACTAACCATCTATTTGTCACTTCTACAAAATAATATACTCTTAGTTCTTCCAAAAGATCATAAGAATATCCTTACTATCGTCCAATGATCATCTTATGAATCATTCTGGTATATGCTCATAACATTTAGAGCATAGGACATATCTGGATTTGTACATATCACAGTATGATTGATATAAATACTCTTTGTGATTTCATACATCAAGTATCAATCTATACTTGAATCTTTGTTTCACTTACCAAGTGTCAATACACTTGAATATATTAACAATATTGAACTCATTAAATCCTTTCTGTGCAACAAGAACCTTTCTTGTAGTTTCTATATTGAACTTATTCAATACATCATCTATGTACTTTCAGCATAACCATATTACCGTCTATTGATGCCAAATATTTGGGTTTTGCCTAAGTCTTTCATCGGGATGAAATTCTTAACATGTGTTAATAAAAGATACATCATTTCCAATCAACAACATGTCTTCCACATAATGTATTAGAAATATGTCTTAGCGCTCCCACTTAATTTCTTGCAAATGCAAGCATCTTCAATGTCTCCGACGAATTTAAACTCCTTTAACAGTTTCATCATAGTGAAGATTCCAACTCCGCAATGCTTACTTCAACACTTGAAGTTTGCATATGCTTTTAGCATCCTTTGAATTAACAAAACCCTATGGACCGTGCTATGCACATGTCCTAGGTAACAATTCTATTAGAAGAACTTGTTTTGCTTATTCAACTACCACATAACAAAATTATATGTAGTGGTTGCTACATTAATCCGTCTAGACTAAATATTGCTATGAAAGATCAAATCTTGTCATAGTCAACCTTCGAACATTGTTGTGAACTCTTTTCCAACATGTCGACTATTTCATAGATGTGAAACATCCATGTCTATTTCTTTATATATCCAAACACAACTATAAGGTATTACACCTTTCTCGAGGGTCCTTCAAGTTCAAAACTTGATTTCTCATGTATGGAACTATCACGGATTTTATGGCTTCAAGCCATTTTACGGAGTCAGGGCCCATCATCGCTTCTTTGCATGTAGTACGTTCATTATTCTCAAATAATGATTCAACCCTCAAATCTTGGTATTTGATTGTTTACTCGACCTACTTGGTTCAATAGAAACTTTGACCTCCGTAACCACAACCTTTGAGGTACGTGAGCCATGAGCATTGTTGCTGCCTCCGGAACACTTTTCGGCGTTGCGCAACTTTGCACATATAGCTAAGGTTCTTTTAACCTTATCAAAGTTCTATTGTCCTCCCACTTATCTTTTCACGAAAAATTCCTTCTCAAAGAAACTTGACGTTCTAAGTGACAAACACTTTTGTCTCCGATGTTATGGAGGAATACTTACAGTTATTCGAAATAACATACAAAGACAGGTTCATCCGACTTTGGTTGCAAATATCTTTCTTATGCATAGCATACCAATGTTTAAGAAAGGACAACTTGGGGTTTATCCCAAACCATAACTTTATATGGTGTCATTTCAACGGATTATGATGGAGCTCTTTTCAGTGGAAAAATGGTAGTCTCTAAAGCTTTTAATCTTTAAAATATAATGGCAGTTTTATGAATTACACCTTCGATCTTACCATGTCAAACAAGGTTTAATTACATATCTTGAACGCTCCATACTTTTATGGTGTTTCGGGACATGCAAATCCACAGAATGATTCCTTAAATCTTAGGTATTATGCTAAACTTGTAACTCAAATATCTTCCTTTATGATCTTATCATAAACTATTTATATTCTTGTTACAATGATTTTGTACTTCATCTTGAAAGTCTTTGAACTTTTCAAATGTTTCATACTTCATCCTTATTAAGTAAATATTCATATATTCACTCAAATTTTCGGAGAAAGCTTATGAAGTTGAAATCCATCGCTCTTGACTATACATAATGGACTTCGTACAACAATATGTACAAGTTCCAATAAGCTAGTCATTCGTTCCATTTTGGCCTATGAACGAAGTTTTAATTATCTCTAGGAAAGTTTCACAAGCGTCATTTGATCAAAAATCAAAAGACTCCAAAATTCCATCCACATGGAGTTTCTTCATGTTTTCTTTCCAATATAATTTAAACGGCGATGTCACTTTCTAAGTGATCTTTTAATCAATTTGTCTTTCGACATTTTTAGCACTAGTTTTATGGATGTGATTTCTCCAACGAGATTTGTGAATCATCCATCTTTTATGGATTACGGCAATTATTTGAACAACCCTTTTGTTCTCATAATACCTGATAAAACAAATCTTGAAGGCAAGCTTTGATGTTTAACAAGCAGCACAATAACCCTTTATTTGTTCTCGATGAACATCATCACATATTCTTTTGCTAGTTACTTAGGCCATTGTAGTTCATGAATTGTGTTGTTTCGTATGACGATTCACACCAACAAATTCAGTATCAAATACTTAAGAACCACATTGTTTAATAAGCAAAGAATATAGCCATAACATGTATATCATCTATATACTTAAACTGAACAATTCTAGTCTTTTCTTTTCTGCCATATATTTATGAGATTCTCTTTCAGTATTTCCTTTTCTGTTTGAAAGAATCTATCAACATCAATAGTGGAGTCATACATATGACACATAGTCCAAAGCATGTATAATTAAATATCAATGTCTTTGGACTTGCACTTTGAAGTAGATCACCATCATCAAATGTTTGGTGTGCTTTCAAATTCCATTCTTTAGTAATCTCTCGGTGTGGTAAATATTTTACCTACATCAAATATTCACCCTTATCATGGAATTATTCATGATCAAGCTACTTTTAGCTTATAAAGATGAACCGCGAGTATAATGTTGCTCTCCAAAACCTTTTGATGGATTAGGACAACTAGTGTCTCCAACTCTTTGCAAATTCTCATCAAATATGAGAACATGACTTTTGCCATATTATACTCTATCATGTTGCAACCAAAACTTCGTTTCAGATATCACAATATCTTCCACACATCATGGTTTCTGAAACAACTCTTTCAGATCCTAGATAACCTTGATATTAAGACAATTCTTTGAATATCAAGAATCATGGAGACAAACATGATACCCATACACTAACTCTTGGAATTTTCACTCTCGATTTAATACGAGTTATTAAACTTCATGGAGTAACCGGAACTTACTGAAAGTTTGCAATAGGACTTTTAAACTTTAGATTAACACTTCAAAACAATACGATACCAGTTCGTAAAGTAACTAACCAGAATTCTATAGTTCTATCATCTCAGTTATAACTAAGCGCAAGGTGGTAAACGGATGCCAATGACTATAACAATTATGCAAATTCACTTTGATTTAATTTATGATAAATAGTGTTCAACTTTTAATCATATTGCCGTTGAACTCCCACTCAAAACAATATCCCTCACATTGTTTTAGTGATCACACGAACCAAATCCACTACATCAAAACCGATCATCACGAGAGTTGATGTAGCTTCAATGGCGAACAATCAACATGTTCATCATATCTACTATATGACTCATGCTTTACCTTTTGGTGATCCGTGTTCCGAGACCATGTCTGTACATGCTAGGCTCGTCAAGATCAAACCTTAGCTTCCGCATGAGCAAATCTGGCTTTCTCACGTTGTATACACTCACAGAATCTAACACACCCGATCATCACGCGGTGCTTCGAAACAACGAGTTTTAGCAACGGTGCTTACTAAGGTTGAACACTTTAAAACTTGAAATTGTGTGCTTGAGGGATCATCTTATAATGCTACCGTCGTGAACTAAGCAATACAAGATGCATAAAAGGATTAACATCACATGCAATTCATAATATGTGATATGATATGGCCTTTCTTCTTGTGCTTCCGATCTCCATCTTCAAGCACGAACATGATCTCCATCATCACCGGCATTGCATCAAGGTCAATGACGCTGCTCCATGGTTGTTGTCCACCAGCTTCAACTATTACAACTACTTTGAATAGACACGCGGGTCTTAACAGAATTTAAAGACAACCATATGGCTCCTGCCGGTTGCCAACTTACAATAAGGAACATTGCATACATCAAATATAATCACAATCATGGCCATATCACATCACAGCACACCCCTGCAAAACAAAGTTAGACGCCTCTAATTTTCTTTGCATATTTTACGTGGTTTGGGGCTTTCAATAAGTGTCGCTCTAACTTACGAACAAGAACCACAACATTGATACTAATATTGTCAATCACCCGTTGTAAATTGAATCTTAACTATGTTGGGAGAAATAGGCACCCGCAAAGCCACTTATGCAATACAAGTTGCATGTCAAGCATGGAGCAAGTCCCATGAACAATGTCATGTAAGGTTAGCCCGGGCCGCTTCATCCCACCATCCCGCAAGATGCAAAGTACACAAGAAGCAATCGACAACAAAAGCATCAACGCCCACAATGACCATTGTGTTCTACTCGTGCAACAGATCTACATATAGACACGACTCTGATACCACTGTAGGGGTTCGTAGCATGGAAAACAAAAAAATTCTACTGCATGCACACAAACAAGCCAAGATCTATCTACTAGATTGTAGCAACGAGTCGATATAGGAACTCACCCTCGAAGATTCCAAAGCGGTTAATGAGAGCAGATTCTCGTGGGTGATGTAGTCGTACACTTGCCGATCTCAAGATCGCGTAGACGATCCTTCCGGCGCTGCATTCCGGCAGCGCTTCCGCAGTCGGTCACACGTTCGGTACTCGATGAAGACCTTCCTCTCCCTTGTTCCAGCAGGCAGCGGAGGTTGTAGCACTCTCCTCGCGATTCCGGCAGCACGACGACGTGGTACCGGAAGTAGAGGGGAGATCTCGCAGGGCTTCTCCTTAAGCCGGAGCGAGTATGGTGGACTATGAGAGAGGCCTTGGTGGTCTAGGGTTTAGAGGCACCAAGGGGAGAGGTGTATACGGCAGCTGGGGCTTGGGAAGCCCTAACTCGGCGAGTTGGGAGGAAACCCTAGGCGGCGGCAGCAATTGTGTGGAGGCGCCAGGAGCTAGGGTTTGGGTGTAGGGAAGAGGGGGCACCCTTGCCCCTTCTTTTATAGGTGGGAGGGAGGCGTCTAGGAGGAGGGAGTCCTCCTCCAACTCCTCCTCCTTGGCCGGCGGGTGGAGGGAGAGGAACTCCTCCCCAAGTAGGTTTCCTACTCTCCCTCCACCAAGCAAAACTGCCGTTTGACTTTTCAAACTAGGATTTGATTTATCCCTTTATTTTGCCCAGCCATGATACCTAGTACATGATGCAATCATTCCAACTTGTTATGACACATTCATGTACCCTTCCCCTCCGGAGTGCCGGACCTTCCGGACCCTTCTAGAACATTCCCGATGAAAACACCGGAATCATTCTCCAACTCTGAAACATGACTTTTATTATATGAATCTTATTCTCCGGACCATTCCGGATCTCCTCGTGATATCCCGGATCCCATCCGAGACTCCGAACAACATTCGGTCTCTTACTCATCATTCCATAACTACTCAACAACATCGAATCCTTAAGTGTGTCTCCCTACGGTTCGTGAATTATGCGGACATGACCGAGACACTTCTCCGATCAATAACCAATAGAGGAATCTAGAAATTCATATGTCTCCCACATATTTTTGTACGATTACTTTGCGATTGAATGAACCACTTACATGTGATACCAATTTCCCTTTGTCTCACGATAGTTTACTTATCCGAGGTTTTGATCGTCGGTATCTCTGCATACCTAGTTCAACCTCGTTACCGATAAGTACTCTTTTCTTGTTCCCGTGATATGTGATCCCTTGTGAGCCAGTCACATGCTTGCAAGCTAATTGGATGACATTCCACCGAGAGGGCCCAGAGTATATCTATCCGTCATATGGATGGACAAATCCCACTCTTGATCCATGAGCCTCAACCCATACTTTCCAAACACTCAATGCCACCTTTATAGCCACCCAGTTACGGTGTGGTGTTTGATGACATCAAAGCATCCATCCGGAGATGGTGATTAACATGATCTCATGGTCGAAGGAATTAGGTTACTATGTATTAGAAAGCTTATAGCAAATGAACTATATTAAATGACTTGATCTTTATGCTACGCTTAACTATAGGAGTATGTCCATCACATCATTCTCCTAATGATATGACCCTGTTGTTAATAACATCTCTATGTTCATGATCAGGAAACCATGATCATATATTAACCAACAAGCTAGTTTAACAAGAGGCTTTACTAGGGACTCTTTTATGTTTACAAATCACACAAGTATTAATGTTTCCTTTTAATACAATTATAGCATGGTATGTAAACATTTATCATAAGTATGAAGATATGATAATAACCTACTTTATTATTGCCTCTTGGGCATATCTCCAACAAAAACATCATAGCGAGGCTTTGTCCCCTCCCTCGTCGCCCCCACGTGGCGATAGGGGGAACCCTGAAATCATGCGCCACCCCCACCTCCATCCTCTCTCCCCCTTCCCTGTTGTCACCAGGAGGGCATGGCTGGGCGAAGCCTGACCAACGTCGATGGCAGTGGGGCCTCCTCATCTTCTCTCTTGGCGGGGCACACACGGGGTCGCTCCTCTAGGCCATGACATAGTGCTGGCGTCGGGTCCCATGGTGACGGCACACGAGCTCAGCTCGCAGCGGAGACGAGACAAGTGGCGAGGTGGTGGTCGTGCCTAGGGTTGGCGGCTGCTGGTCTAGGCAGGGAGATCCAAGGGCGGCGATGGTCGCGGGAGGCTCCCTCTACAGTGGCAGGTGGAGGGGAGGTGTGGTGGTGTTGGGTCGACAAGTCCCGCTCGGTGGCTCGGTGGCCAGCGCATATGAGGTTTGACCTGGCAGCGGTCTAGCATGGCCGGGTGGCCATCGCGGTGATAGGATTCTACTTGGCGGCAAGGTGTCGTGGTTGTTGAGTGCGACCGGATGGTCGCCGGAGCGCGGCCGATGGCACCCTCCCAACCGATATCTAGGTCCTTTGGGCCCCATCTGGGCTGGGCAAGCCGCCTCAACATGGTGGTGCCCCTAGTGGATGGAGGAGAAGGGAATGGTGCCGAGGGTGGTGGAAACTATGACGTGCCCACTCCAGTGCGGTGGCGAGGCTTTACGAGCCCAATTCGGGTTTGGCTAGGCCGGTAAAGGCTTGGTGTGTCCCTGCTGCATCCGGTCGGCTATCGCCACTATACTGGTGGTGGAGGCTGTTCCCTTCCGCGTACTACTGTACTGCCACCCTTCACCGGAGTTCCTTCCTTCTCGGTTTTATCGGCCTTGCAACATGGGTCACGGTGAGACGACGGGTGGTCATTGCAAAATTGTGGTGGCGTGTGTTGGTGAGTGCTACAGATCATCTGGGTGTGTGGTTTTTTGGGGGTCGAGAAAAATCCTTGTCGTCTTGGCACCAACACGATGGCTCGTGCGGGTGTCGTCGTCCTTTATAAAGGGTGTCGGGTACCTCTTCCCCACCTCTCGTAGCGTATTGAGGGAAACCCCATGACATGTTCGGGCAACATCGTCGTTATCGTCTCTTTCCTTTTTGGAGGTGTTGCTTGGTACGCGACGCGTCAGAGATTGCGAGACATCTCTCGTTTTCATCGAGCCATCGTTGTCGACATTGTTTTCTCTTCTTATTTTTCTTTCTAGTTTCTTTTGGGCATAATTTGTGCTATTTGCCCCGGTAGTGGTTTGCAGTTATTGGTTGGTTGTTATATTAATATAGCGGGACGAAAGACTGATGTGACCAGCTTCATCTTTCTCAGTGTGGTCTTCTCACTTCAACTTATCATTTCTTGTGTTGATCTGGCATTTTTTTTAATCGATAAAAAAACTACTCTTTCTCAAACATGGCTTGGAGCCATCCATCGCCGTGTTGCGTGCCTAACACGAGAGGCAAGCTAGCCCGATATAACTTCCTTTTTCATGTCCATCATAGATTCATCAATGATACAACTCAAAAACAGGATTCATCAAAAGAAAGTATAGTGTGGTGTAAATAACTTCGGGGTATTGATCCAAGGTCTATGAAACCGCGACATAAGCAGACCTAGGAATCTAGGATCTGCTAATCTGGACATACATAGGCACGTTCCGCAACATATACTATACTACTTCCTTCGTTCAGAAATAACTGACTTAAGTTTATCTAGATTCAAATATATCTAGATATATTTTAGTGTATAGATACGTTTAAATCTAGACAAACTCAAGTTAATTATTTCTGAACAGAGAAAGTATGATTCAAAGGAGAACTAGTTAAATCTAATATAGAGAGAGATGCGCCATGCATGCATGTTTGTCCTTTTCTTCTCTTTGCGCGACGTGGACGATCTAGCGGTATGATATGCGCGCTACCACCCACCATGATATGCAAGTGACCGGGCCAAGAATGAGCCAATTCCCCGATCCTAAGGACACTACTTGCTCGTGATGACCCATATGACTTAGACTTTCCCACTACTTTATCTTACTTCTTTCCGATCCAAATTATTTGACTTAAATTTGTCTAAATTCGAATGTATCTAGCATAAAATTTAACTAGATAATTCGTATGTAGATAAAGCTAAGCCGACGAATATGGGTCTGAGGGAGTAAAAAAAACCAATGGATTGATATCGACCTTAACCCATTAATAGGTACTCTTACTCCGTAGCTACTTGCAGTTGGTTGTCTTGTAATTTTTATTACTTTTAGATTTTTTTATACTATTGTTGATGATTATTAATAGATTGTTGGAATTTCGCAAAAAAAAAACTAGGCAAGTTGCTAAGGTTTAACAACACTGCCAATCCTGGGTACATGTTTTTTTTGGAGGGAAACAACAGGGCTCCGCCCTGTTGCAGACTTTATTAATCAAAGCACAGATACATCATCCAATAACAGGGAAAGAATAAAACTAGGTGGATCATCAACCCAAACATTTGGTTGTGCATCCAAAACTCTAGAGAGCCTATCAGCCACACTATTAGCTTCCCTATTACAAAAGCTAAAGACACAAGCAGAAAAATTTGATGCTTAAACATATATATCATCATAGTATACCACCGCTACTCTAGACGTAAAGTCTCCCGAGTGAAGAGCTTCAATGACTTGTAAGCAGTCAGATTGGATAACAATCTTCGAGCATCCCACCTCGTTTGCTAAACATAATCCTCTACAAATAGCCTGTGCTTCCAAAGTGTTTGAGTCAATAGCATAGTCAATTGGGTTATTGCAAGCTGCAATAAAATTACCCCTATCATCTCTGATAACCACACCTAATCCACCTGTAAAATTATCCAGGTTGAAACTGGCATCAACATTTATCATAACAAAGCCCTCTCTTGGTTTCTCCCAGGTGCTAATTCTTGGCGCTACATTCTTCCGTAAAGCCTTTATATAGCTTGCTGTGATAGTACAGATTGACATACTCGCAATTGGGTCGGTTGGAATCTTCTCCCCATGAACAAGCTGTCTTCGCATCCACCAAATATACCATGCTGCTGTCAAGACTAATTCTCTCACGTCCCCATCTTTATTCTTCAAAATAAGCTCCTCAAGCACCGCACTACCTTCTTTATCAATAAGAAGAGTCTCATCAATCTTATCAATGAGGCCAAGCCTTCTCCAAATGTTCCTAGCATACTCACAGCTGAATAAAACACGTGCTATATCCTCACAAAATACTGAACAGCATGGGCATTGACTTGAGACAGAGATATGTCTATTAGTTAAGACACCAAAACACGGAAGAATCCCATGTAAAGATTTCCAAGCAAAAATCTTTACCTTTGCCGGTACCGAGCACTTCCATAGTATCTCCCACACCTTGCTACTTGACAATTGTCCCAAAAAACGAGCACTGTTCTCCTTCATAGCAAATTGGTGTTTCCACTCACCATGATAAGCCGATCTAACCGTGAATAAGGAGTTTTTCGTGTATCTCCAGGCAACAAAATCCTCCAAACCATGAACTGACAGAGGTATAGCAAGTATTCGGTTTGCATCTATTGAGAAGAAAATTTCTCTTATCAATTCTTCATCCCAGCATCCGGTGATAGGGCTAATGAGATCAGCAACCTTCGACAAAATAACATTACCTCTAGGAGTGATTACCTTCCCATCCCAGTTGTTTGGTATCCAAGATTCTGCCCAGATGTCAATTTGGGTACCATCTCCCACCCGCCATATACAACCTCTATTGAAAGTTTGTATACCAGCAAGTATGCTTTGCCACGTGAAGGAGGATCCACTCTTCATTTTTGCTTGTAACAGTTAACCATCAGGGTAATACTTCGCTCGCAGAACCCTAGCACATAAAGATTCAGGTTCCCGCAGAAGACGCCATACTTGTTTTGCCAACATCGCCAGGTTAAAACAGTGAGGATCACGAAAACCCATTCCACCTCTCATCTTTGGGACACATAATTTTCACCACGCACACCAATGCATCTTCTTGTCACTGACATCATCACCCCACCAGAACTGCGTTATTGCATCCGCGATTCCTTTGCATATATTCTTCGGGATCTTGAATACAGACATTGCATATGCTGGTATTGCTTGTGCCACTGCCTTGAGAAGAGCTTGTTTCCCTCCCATTGAGAGAATTTTTTCCTTCCACCCGCTAATAATTTTCAGAACTCTTTCAACCAGATATTTGAAGCAGTCGCTCCTGTCCATACCTACTAGAAGCGGTAGGCCTAGATAACGATCTGTAAGAGCCTCAGTCATTATATCCAATATAGTGCACACATGCACTTTCATATTCACATCAGTGTTAGGGCTGAAAAAAATACTAGACTTCCCAACACTCGAGGCACAATATATATCCAGAATGTGTTTTAGACAGTTTGCATTGTCTTCATCAGCCCTCATT
This sequence comes from Avena sativa, assembly GCA_916181665.1. NCBI lineage: Eukaryota > Viridiplantae > Streptophyta > Magnoliopsida > Poales > Poaceae > Avena > Avena sativa. The sequence goes on from OV702289.1 coordinate 6,714,916, forward strand.
AAAATCAGCGAATCATCTGCAAAGAGAAGATGCGAGACCGAGGGTGCATCTCGACAAACCTTCACCCCTGCCAGAAGTCCAGTATCCTCCGCATGAGAAAGTAAACTTGACAATCCTTCCGAGCATATCAAGAAAAGGTAAGGAGAAAGGGGATCTCCCTGTCTAATCCTGGGTACATGTAGTGCTACATGTAATGACAAATAAAGTCGTGTAGTCCAGAGGTAGCAGCAATGACGTCAAATGTGGAACTGCTTCAGCTGCTGCTGTGAGCCCGGCCCGGTCCAGCAATAGCTTCAGCGGCCATATAAGAATGTCGATCAAGTGACAACATGTGCACGAAGACATGCTGTCACGGATGTCGTGCTCTCCTTTGTGGACGATGTAGACGTACGATCTAGCTAGCACTATGATCTGCGTGCACCTAGACACCAACCAAGCAACACTTGACTCATTGGTCTTCTTTTCCCTCGCGTCGCCGCCATGAGAGAAGAACGATCTTACTCTCCTAGGGCTCCTCTTCTGACGCCAGCCTTCGGCGGCTCTCCTCCACTGGCGACCTCTTGGTGATTGTTGGTTGCGAGGGGAGTCGCCGGATATCTTGTGCGGACCTGTGTAGCTCTAGGGTTAGGGCCACTGTAGCTTAGGTTTTTCGGCCGACCGATGTCTTTTCTTCGGCGAAGGCGACGACGGTGATTAATAGTAAAAGTTTCTAGTTCCTTCTCTGATGCGGTGTTTTACTCTATGGTCAGCGATAGCTTTTGGGTGGTAGTCAGTTCAAGCGGGGATGACGCGGACTTGTGTCCTCGGGCTCCACCGTTGCGACGACGCTCGCTCCTACGTCGAAACGGAGCTCGGGAGGTTGTTCAGGTGTGCGTGCGTGCGTGCGTGCGTGTGTGTGTGTGTGTGCGTGCGTCGGTGACAACTGGAAGATGGTGAATCTTGTGTTGGGTTCGTGGTTGAAGGCTGATAGATCTGGTTTCCTCCTTCGACGTCGTCACGTGGGGGGTGCCAGATTTGGAGTTCGATGGCACGTTCGGGGTGCTGTCCCGACCCGATTCTTTCAACGACAATGGCTTTGCTTTTGGCACGCTACTTTAGAGGTCTGTAAAGCTGTTGATCGCGATGAAGCCGTGTCGAGCTCGGGTGATGAGGTGATCTATCTACTTTTCCTCGGGCGTCCACTACGGCGGTGCCGGAGGCGAGTGACGGCGTTGGTATTTTGCTTAGAGGTTTCTCCCGTCCAGAATGTAATTTTTCTTTCTGTCTGAGGATCCTTTTTTGTAATTTTTCATTTCGTCATGTCAGTGTGCAACGTGGCTTGTAATTTGATCTTTATCGTATAAAATCAGACACGCATTATATCTAAAAAAAAGCTAGCCACCAACCCCCTCCGTGATGTGCCCACCGTAGTACGGAGTATACGGCACCGTATACGTACGTGCCGAGGGTTCCGCATACGCATCTCAACACCCACTGACACTCTAGTGACAGGACCGGCAAAGGGATGAGCTTGTCTGATCCTAAGAAAGCTTGCTCGTGATGGCACATTAATTTACCTACCAATATGGATCGATCGAGCCTAACCACATATATAATTAATCAGCACTTACATTCGTCATCTCCATTTATTTATTTTTGGAAATGGATCTGTCATCTCTATATATATTCAACAGTGCGAGTGTGTAAATCCTGAGGCAGCAGCAGCAGGTGGTGGGCAATGGCAATGGCGGCGTCGCCCAGCATGGAGCACCGGGTGCTGATTCTGCACCAGCAGCTGATGCAGGACCCAGTAACGGCCACCCTCCTCGCGGTCGCGCTGGCCACCGCGATACTCCTCCTCATCGCCGCCGTGACGAACAGAGGAAGCGGCCGGCGGAAGCGGCTGCCGCCGAGCGCGTGGAGCCTGCCGGTGATCGGGCACCTCCACCTCGTGCGCCCGCCGGTGCACCGCACCTTCCGCGACCTCGCCGCCAAGCTCGGCCCGCTCATGCACATCCGGCTCGGGTCCACCCACTGCGTCGTGGCCAGCTCCGCGGACGTGGCCTGCGAGCTCATCCGGAGCCACGAGGGGAAGATCTCGGAGCGGCCTCTCACGGCCGTGGCCCGCCAGTTCGCGTACGGCTCCGACGGATTCGCCTTCGCGCCATACAGCCCGCACTGGCGGTTCATGAAGAGGCTATGCATGTCCGAGCTCCTGGGGCCCCGTACCGTCGAGCAGCTCCGCCCCATCCGCCGCGCCGGCCTCGTGTCCCTGCTGCAGAGCGTTCTGGTCTCCTCCTCCTCCGCGGTGGACCTGACCGGCGCGCTGATCCGGATGTCGAACACATCCATCATCAGGATGATGGCGAGCACGGTGCCCGGGAGCGTCACGGAGGAGGCGCAGGCGCTGGTCAAGGCGGTGGCGGAGCTCGTCGGGGCTTTCAACGTCGAGGACTACATCGCCGTGTGCAGAGGATGGGACCTCCAGGGCCTCGGCCGCCGCGCCGCGGACGTGCACCGCCGCTTCGACGCGCTGCTCGAGGACATGATCAGGCACAAGGAGGACGCCCGCGAGGCCAGGAGGATGCGCGGGGACGGAGGAGAGTCGACAGAGAAGAAGACGTCGACGGCGACAGCGAGCAAGGACTTGCTCGACATCCTTCTGGACAAGATGGAGGACGAGACGACGGCGGAGGTGAAGCTCACCAGGACGAAGATCAAAGCCTTCGTCATCGTAAGATCTCAAGCAGCTTTCAATTGATTTTCTTCTTGTTGTTGTCGACAAATGATTTAGTTCTTCTCGCGTACGTAACGACGGGTACATGCTGATGTTGCAGGACGTGGTGACTGCCGGCTCCGACACGTCGGCGGCGATGATCGAGTGGATGCTGGCGGAGCTGATGAACCACCCTGAGTGCCTCCGCAAGGTACGCGACGAGATTGACTCCGTCGTGGGCGGCGACAGGATCGCCGGGGAGGGCGACGTGGCGAGCCTGCCGTACCTGCAGGCGGCGTACAAGGAGACGCTGCGGCTGCGTCCCGCGGCGCCGATCGCGCACAGGCAGTCGACGGAGGAGATGGAGGTGGGCGGCGGGTACACGGTGCCGGCGGGGACGGCGGTGTTCATCAACGTGTGGGCCATCGGCCGCGACCCGGCCTACTGGGAGGCGCCGCTGGAGTTCCGTCCGGAGCGGTTCATGGCCGGCGGAGGCAACGCGGGGCTGGAGCCGCGCGGGCAGCACTTCCAGTACCTGCCGTTCGGGAGCGGCCGGCGCGGGTGCCCCGGCATGGGGCTCGCCCTGCAGTCCGTGCCCGCCGTCGTGGCCGCGCTCGTGCAGTGCTTCGACTGGGCGGCCGTCGTCCCCGGCGCTGCTGGCGATGTGATAGACATGGAGGAGGCCGACGGGCTGGTGTGCGCCCGCAAGCACCCGCTGCTGCTCCGCGCCTCGCCGCGGCTCAGCCCTTTCCCGGCGGTCGTGTAGGCCATCATAGGCGTGCACGAACGCCGACGTCTGTTCGAGCGTTGCTGTCGTGCATGTCCTTTGCTCTTCCCATGCATGAGGGTTATGCTGTCGATCCGTACCGCTCACACTTTCCTGTGTCCCCCGTACATGTCATGTCACAAAGAAAGTGTTCTATTGTATATTTCCTTTTCATGTTCTGGTGAACACGTATACCACCTAATCGATTGCTTGTTCATTACTCCCTATGTTTAGCCACCTAATTGTAATTTCGTCAATCCAAACCAATTAACCAAATGTGTTCCACTTTCCTAGTTTATTTCAACTCTACCGTGTTGTTCGAAGCGCAAAATAAAGAAAATTGCTAATTCTCAGCTAGCGAGACGTAGCTTAGGTCATAGTCAACCTCCTAATCGTTCGATCTAACCCTTCCAAGATTTCTGTTAGGCGCGCGTGACTTGGCCGGAGGCCCATAGCCCATGCCTTTTTGTATGCATTTAGGCTAGCTGACTACATCGTTTGTTTTTTTCTTGCTAGTGTTCGTGCATGATGTCGTTGCTTATATAGTCCTTTTTTGGCTCTTTTTTTCTCTTTGTCACGTAGACTTTTGTTTTTATAGTCTTTTGTGTGTGTTACTCTTTGAGTTTTTTTTTGTATAATTAGCTAGAACTAGTTCTAAAATTAGTTTTACTGGTCACAAGTGTGGTTGTAACAGAGATGTTTTTCTAGCTACAAGTGAGGTTGTAACTTAAGTTTTTTGTAGTTGCAACTGAGGTTGTAACTAAGGTTTTCGATTTGATTTGGGGTTGCTACTAAGAATTTCCGAGCTACGTGTAAGGTTGCAACCGAGAATTTTAGTTATAGGTGGCGTTGCAACTGATGCTTTCTAGTTGCAAGTGGGGGTACAACTAAGATTTTTCTAGTTACAAATAGATTTTTGAAAATGATATTGTAACCATCAGGTGTGTATGGAGATTCATGTGAATGTTTTTTTTTTCAGGCTAGGATGACTGAATAGGCTAGAATTGGTGCTTTTTTATGAGGCTAGTGTGTGCATCCTAGGCCTAAGACCTTTTTTCCATTTGTGTGTTATATATTGTTGTTCTGTAATTTGAGACAAATTGATTTTTGTTCTTGTAGGGTTTAGTGTGGGTGTTCCTTTTTATACTTTCTAAATATTTTATTTAAAACATTTTTTTATTTTATGTGAGTCTTAGCAGAGTTGCAACGATATTTTTCTGTGGTTGTAACTAGGATTTTTTTAGTTGCAAGTACGATTGCAATTGAACTATTTTTCAGTTGCAAATAGGTTTGTAACTAAAGTTCTTTCGAGTTGCAACTGGGATTACAACTGAGATTCACCGGTTGCACGTGAGGTTGTAACCAAGATTTTTCGGTTGCAAGTGGAATTGTAACTGGATTTTTCTCATGTTGCAAGTAGGGTTAGACTTTCTAGATACAAGAGAGATCGCAATTACTGGTTTTATAACATGTTTTTCTAGTATTTCATAGTTACCAATAGGTTGGAACTCTGGAAGTAGATCGCAACGATTTCTTGTTTCTAATTTCATTAAAGCTGAAGAGCTAATTTTGTTCTTCCAAAACCTAAAATAAATGTTGGGTATAAAATGATGCACCAATAGATACACTACCTCTCATGCAAAAAAAAAAGGGCTAGTGATGCGTCTAACCACTATAACACGCTACCTGAAGAAAGAAAAAGAAAGTTGCTCCCCACCACTCCGACACGCTACTTTTATGTACCCCTTCGGCCTATATTAATTAACTTGAATTTATTTAGATTTAGATAAATCTAGACACTATTTAGTATGTAAATTCATCTAAATTTTAACAAATTAAAGTTAATTAATATGGATCGAAAGGAGTTAGAGAAACATAGCTGCCATATGCGTCGGTCGGCCGGCCGGATGCATGGGTACAGACGTACAGCTCTCAACCCAAACAATCTGTATAACCCACAGTGTATATCCTGTCCGAGTTTGACCGAGCTGACAACGCAGCTAACTAAGACTTAGAGCAACTCTAACACACGCCAGAAAATTTGGCGCTGAAAAATAATTTTGGTGTACGCTGGATCCAGTTTTGCATATTGAAACGAGCAAGGGCAGCGTCTTTATCGGATGCACTAAATATAGTGCACGCAAAACATCCATCCACCGGATGCGCCGGAGCTTTGTGGCTCACGCTGGAGTTTTGATGCGCGCGTTCACCAAAGCACTATATTTGATGCGCTGGATGCAGCATGCTGGATAATTTATTTGTACACGCTAGTTTACAGCGGCTGTTGGAGTCCCAATTTTACCCCTCTCCCCCGCGCGCTAAATTGGCGGTTATTATAGCGCGCGGCCTATTCCAGCGTCTGTTGGAATTGCTCTTAGCTTAAGTCTCGGTCAGGTGAGAGTTAGACGGACCCCAAAGTATAAAGGTCTCCCTAACGCTTGGTCGATTTAGAATCTTCCTTTTAGCCCCTCGTGTGCGCGTTATCTGACATCTCCGAGTGCGTGTTGTATAGCATCTTCGAGCGGCCGCTCGTCTGCCATCCATCACGACGCCGCGCCGACGGGTGGGGATAGGGGCGAGTCCAGGATTTATTTGTCAGTAGGCCTAAACCACTTCATATTTTGTCTTTTCCGTATTTCCCCACCTCTTCCATCTCCGTCATCTCCTCCCACAACAACGTCATTCCGATTCTAGGGTTAATCATCGCCAAACAGTGACATTGGGGGGAGATCTATGGATGGTGAAGTAGAGCATGGCGGCGGCACGGTGAGTACTAGTTGCTAGTGACGGCGGAGAGGAAGGCATGTCGCTGCACTCACCCAGTGTTGAAGAGTGCCATGACACTAGGGCTGATGTTGTTTGTGGTGGCATTGATAAGGGTGCTTTGGATGAGTTGTTGCAGGAAGCTTTCATGGTGTTTTCGCTCGCAGATCCAGGACATAGTGGCAGAGGCGATCTGACCTTTAAGTGAGGCCTCAATCGATGTGTGACTAGACGTCTTCTTCGTTCCTTGCTCCCTCGTGCTTCGCACCTTGTCATCATCTATGCGTCGATCGCGACCTGTTGAGCGGGTTATGAGGATAAGGGAGGTTTGTTTGTTGGAGTGTGCTCTGAGAAGATGTAGAATGTCGCTTTACTTGAGGATGGTGCCGAGGGTGCCCTTGTAGAAGACCCAATGGAAGTGGTGGATGTCGTGTCCGTCATGGGCTAGGATCCGGTATGTAGGGTTCGCAGCATAGAAAACAAAAAATTTCCTACGATGGGAACAACTATGTACCAAGATCTATCTACTAGATACAAACAACGGGCGGATGTATATCCGTAGAGAACATACCGTTGAAGACCGACAAAGCTTAACGAGTTAAACTCATGGTTGATGTAGACGATATCTTGTCGATCTCAAGATCGAGAGGAAGTCCTAGCGCCGTAAATCAGCAGCACATCCGTGCTCGCACACACGTCTGAGGCACCGAGCAACCTCCGCCTTCTCGCTTCAGCGATACAGCGGAAGCACAACTCTTTCTTGCCGAATAGCCACCGGAAACATGTATTCGCTAGTCCGAGACCATGGGGGATAAATTCTAAAGAGGGTGAGAGATCCTTCACGAGGAGGTGTGAGTGAGAAGTGAGGAGAGGGGTGCCTTTTATAGGAGAGGGGGACCCCAAGGGGGTGGCCGGCGCATGGGGGCTGCCCCCTTTCCCTCCCCTCATTCATGTGGGTGGACACTCCACTCACAAAATTCCTTTAAATTCCCTCCACTCAAAATCCCACTAAAATTGTTATTAAATTTCCACCAAATTTAATGCAAACTCTCATTAAATAAAACTCTTTTTATTTATTCAAAATTTTGTCAATTACTTTAATGACAAACATTCACATATAACCCCTTGCTAGAATTCTATTTCACATGCAAAAACACTTTCTGCAATTTCACCCAAAAACCTGTTTAGGTATCTAGTGAGATAAATTCTGCGCTTGTTATTCTTTCCGGCATGAAACTTTTGCTCCAAATGGATGTCGGTGTCTCTTAAGTGTGTCACCCTACGGTTCGCGAATAATGCGGACATGATTGAGACCCCTCTCGGATCAATAATCAGAAGCGAGATCTGGAGACCCATACTGACTCTCACACATTCAACGATGACTTTCTTGTGATCGTCGGAACCTTTTACGCTAGTATCTTAATCCCTTTGTTTCGTGATATATTACATGTCCGATATTCGATCATCGGTATCTCCATACCTAGTTTGATCTCGTTACTGACATGCACTCTTTTCTCGTTCCCGTGATATAACATTCTACTCATCAAATCACTTGCTTGCAAGCTAACCAATGTGATATCACTGAGAGGGACCAGAGTATATCTATCTGTCATCGGGATAAACAAATTCCACTCTTGATCCATTGGCCTCAACATAACACTTTATTAGTTCTAAACCCATCTTTATAATCACCCTGTTACGATGTGACGTTTGGTGTTATCAAGAAACTCTTCCGGTGTTAGTGATTGACATGATCTCATGGTCTAAGGATTAGGATTACTTCGTAAGTTGTTATAACAATATAAACTCAATAACTTTGATCGTAATGCTATACTTCGGATGAATGTTCATCACACCATTACACTAATGTTGTGATCCCATTATTAACAACATTCAATGTCCATGATCAGGAAACCTTGATCATCTTGTTAATCAACGAGCTAGTTTCACTACTAGGAAAACGGCTATAGGTAATCAGCACATCCGTGGCTCACATGGTTGAAGTGCCCCACGGCTAAAACAGGCGTGGCTCACCTGTGGGCAGTGCCCTACTAATAACTAGAACAACCGTGGCGCACATGACTATAGTGCGCCACAGATGTGTGTGGGACAGGGCCCTGTTGGCCGCACGCCAAACATCTGTAGCGCACTATAGTCATGTGCGCCACGGTTGTTAGTGTCATCTGTGGCGCACATGGGGGTGGTGCGCTACGCCTAAGCGCATGCCCCCCTTTGCTCTGAAACGGCCACAAACTTCTGTGGCGCACTCGGCCTAGTGCGCCACAGGGAGTAGGAGCATCCGTGGCGCACATGGCATAGTGCGCCACAGATGTTTGTACTCCCTGTGGCGCACTAGGGCCGTGTGCGCCACGGATGTGTCGATTTCTTTAGGACAGCACTTTATGTGCACATGTGTGACCACATCCACCACCCCACACTTCACTTTCCCCTTCTTCTTCCTCCTTAGATCTAGTCGGGATCTTCTCCTTCCCACCTCAATTTCTCCACACATTCACCATTTTTAGCATGTAAAACTTGCTTTGGATGTTACATAAGTAATAAAGGAGGTCTCCGGTCTCTCATCTATCCTTCTCCGGTCGACGCGCGCACCTCTCCTTTCCATCTTTCTCGCGATCGGTCTCTCATCTCGGTAAGTTGTCCATGTAAGGATGTGTTCATGTGTATATGGATGATGCTGTGCTCATATGTATGTAGATGATCGATGCTCATGATGTGTGTATGTGGAGAGGATCGATGGTCATATGTGTGTGTATATGGAGAGTATCGATGATGCTCATGCATGTGTGTATGGAGAGGATAATGATATGTTCATGTGTGTATGAATCGGTCTCTCTCTCTCTCTCTTGTGTTTGTATGTGAACAAGTTGCCATTTGTTTTGCCAAAATGTTGATTCATTTCCATTTTGGCAAGACTTTGGCATTTCGCAAAGGTCCTAATTTTAGGATAGGTCATGCCGAAATTTTCTATCGACCATTGCATGCATGCATTCATTATGTGGTTCTAATAGACTTCAAAATTGTACCGTGTACATCGTGCAGGCAAAAATGGTCCGCATAATGAGCGAAGGCATTGTGGCTAGATTTTTGAAATGTGCGACGGCCGACATGATACGAAATAATAAGACAGATATAAGATGTCCGTGCAGAAGATGCAAACTCAACTGGGTGATCGACCCAGATTCCGGGAATCTGCAGGCGCACCTGCTCCGCCATGGTTTCATGGATGGATACACTCGTTGGATAAGCGATGACGTAGATGATGGAGACGGTGAAGAAGGTGGCCAACATGACGATGATCATCATCACGGCGAGAACGGGCGAGATGATGAAGAGTCTCCTGGAGATGGTGAAGGTGCGGAAGCAGACCGGGATGATGATGATCTAGATGCCGGAGGAGCAGACGACGATGGAACAACGTCAGGCTGGGTGCGGGACCCTTATGTGCAAGAGCTGCTTCTCAAGCAGACGAGTAACGCCAGGGCTGCCGCTAGAGAGAAAGCCAAGCTTGCGCAACTTGAGAAAGACGCGGTTACTCCATTGTATGAAGGATGCAGGCCCGATGATACCCGGTTGAATGTAACGCTCAAGGCTATGGAGATGAAGGCAAAGCACAAATTGAGCGACGCAAGCTTCGACGATATGATGGCATTCTGGCACGATCGTCTCCCGGAGGGGAACACATGTCCAACTAGTATCGAGGATGCCAAGAAAATCGTCTGTCCTCTCGATCTACCGCACGTTAGATATCACGTATGCATCAACGATTGCATCATTTATCGGGGCGAGGACGCGGAGAAAACCACATGTCCGGTGTGCGGCGTGAGTCGATACAAGAAAGGGAAGAAAGCACCTCGAAAAGTGGTATGGTACTTTCCTATCACTCCTCGTCTGCAGCGCTATTTCGTGGACCCTAAGGAAGCGAAGCTCATGCGATGGCATGCGGAAAGGAAGAAGCCAGGAGATGATGATGACCCCGAAAAGGATGAGCTGCTGACGCACCCTTCAGATGCTAGCCAGTGGAAAGCATTGGACCTCGAATTCCCAGAATTCGGTGGAGATTCGAGGAACATCAGGCTTGGTGCGAGCACCGATGGACTCAATCCGTTCGGTAGCCAGAGCAGCACGCACAGCACTTGGCCCGTGTTTGTATGGATGTACAACCTCCCTCCATGGTTGTGCATGAAGAAGTACATACAAATGAGTATGCTAATTAAAGGGCCGAAACAACCTGGTACCGACATCAATCTGTATCTCGGGCTGTTGAAAGAGGAGCTAGCCACGTTATGGGAATCTGGAGCCAATACTTACGACGCCGTCGCACAAGATTATTTCACTATGAGAGCCGCGTTGGTCACTACGGTGCAAGACTATCCAGGTTGCGGGTATATCTCGGGGCAGGTTATCCAAGGATTTTGCGCATGCGTTAGGTGCATGGATAACACAAGCTATCTCCAACTAGAGAAAGATCCAGGGTCATCGAAAACCGTGTTCATGGCGCACCGGAGGTGGCTCGGCAAGAATGATCCATCGAGAAAACGTGGAGACCTGTTCGATGGAAAATCAGAGACCCGAGGAATCCCAGAGCGTAGGAGCAGCGAAGAAGTGGAAGAGTTGCTGAAAAACTGGAAATATTGTCCTAAGCCTGGAAAGAAGCAAAAGAGGCAGCAACAAGACAAGCCGCTGATGAAGGTATGGAAAACAAGGTCTGTTTTCTGGGAGTTGCCATACTGGAAGTTTCTCCGCACGCCTCATAGCCTCGACATCATGCATATCAAGAAAAACGTGTGCAAGAGTCTGGTCGCCACCATAATCAACATGCCAGATAGGACGAAAGATGGTCCGAAAGCAAGGCACGACCTGATATGCTTGGGTATCCGGAAGGAGCTTCACGGAGGACGCACTACTCCTGATGATCAGGAAGATGACGATGATCTTGAGTCGGAGACGACACAAGGTCGTCGGAAGGGTAAAAAGTTCAAGAAGAACGAATATTACTGCCCTCCTTCTTGCTTCACTCTAAGCCAGGATGAGATCAAACAGTTTTTCAAGTGCCTTCTAGGAGTCAAATTTCCTTACGGCTACGCTGGCAAGATAAGCAGATACCTAGACGAGGCGAAGCAGAGGTTCAGTGGCATGAAGTCTCACGACTGTGCCGTGCTAATGACGCAGGTACTTCCGGTCGCACTAAGAGGGATAATGGACGAGCACGTCCGTGAAACGTTATTTGGCCTATGCAAGTTTTTCGACGTCATCTCTAGGAAGTCGATTGGCTTGAATCAGCTCGGAAGGCTACAGGAGGAGATCGTGGTGATACTATGTGAGCTTGAGGTCTACTTCCCACCCGCATTCTTCGACATTATGGTGCATCTGCTGGTCCATGTCGTGGAGGACATTGTACAACTCGGGCCGATGTTCCTCTGCAGCATGATGGCGTTCGAAAGGATGAACGGACACATCAAAGGATACGTTCGCAACAGGTCCCGTCTAGATGGAAGCATAGCCAAGGGCTTTCTGGCCGAAGAGTGCATCTCTTTCTGCACGAATTATCTAGACATCGAGAACCCTGTCGGTCTTCCCGTCAACAGACACCTTGGCAAGCTCGACGGATCTGGTCACCGAGAGGGTCGTCGCATACTGCATGCAGACTTCGATTTTCGACGCGCAGACCTTGATCGAGCAAACCTCGTCGCGCTACAGCATTTAGAACTGGTCTATCCTTGGGTACAGAAGCACAAAAGGTTAATCGAGAAGAAGTACAGTGACCGGGGTATACAGAGGACGCAGGGAGAAATAATCAAAGAGCACAACTCAGATTTCACACGTTGGTTTAGGCAGACGCTCCTTGATAATCCCCTGCGCTCGCATTCTTCTGACACGGAAAAGATCATATTCACCTTGTCGTAGGGACCGATGCAAAACCTGGTGACCTATCAGGCGTATGATATCAACGGCTACACATTCTACACGGAGGAAAAGGACAACAAGTGTGATTATCAGAACTCAGGCGTAACGTCGGAATTCTACACCGATGACAACGTGAAGGAAAGATTCTACGGAAGAATCGAGGAGATCTGGGAGCTCGACTACTATGGAGAAAAGGTGCCGATGTTCCGTGTCAGATGGGCAAAGAGCGTCGAAAGAGAAGACCGGTATTTCACAACCATGGATATACCCGAAGCAGCCAAATCCAAGGCCGCCGGTGCAAACGTGGCCGCGGAAAATGAACCGTGGGTACTGGCTACCAAAGTGGACCAATGTTTTTTCATTACCGACCCGACAAAGTCTAGCCGTGTTGTCGTGAGGAGAGGAAAAAGAAACATCATCGGAATGGATGGAGTCGCCAACGAGCAAGACTTCGACCAGTACGGCGATCCAAAGATTGAAGATGACGACGACTAAGATGCAGCAACATACATCACAAGAAGAAAAAGGACAACCCTACCCAAAAAAGGTAGCCCGTTCGAAAGAAGAAACATTAAAGTGCCGGGGCTAAATTATTCAACCGCGACAAAGAAGGGAAAAAAGATTGTAAAACGCTAGCTCAAAAAATATTGTAAACGCGTGGTCGAAAAAGATTGTAATATTCATGGACAAAGTATTATGAAATTTAGTTATACTTTAAATCATATTTTTGGGCATTTTTGGAATATTATTACTTTTGGAATATTTAAAAGTATTTTAAAATCAAAATAAAACTTCTATGGCATATATCACCACTTTTGGGCATTTTTTGGAATATTTAAAAGTATTTTTAAAATCAAAACAAAAAATTGGGGCACCAGGATTCGAACCTGGGTGCTCTCAGGTTTAGAATAGAGTAGTGGGCAGAACCAGTGGGATAGGCTAGTATAGTTGTTAGCTAGTGGGGCTGTAGTTCTCTTATGCAGTAGTTAGAAGCCGATAGGCATAGCGCACTATCCCATAGTGCGCTACAGATATCCGTAGCGCACTATGGCTCAGTGCGCTACTCCTAAGTGGCTTTATCCACACGTGGCGCCCGACCCCCTCTCTCATCTCCATCTCTCCATCTCTCAGCCCGAAGCCGAAGGACCGCCGCCGCCGCTCTCGATCCGCCGCCGCTGCGTCTGAGGAGGAGGAGGCTTGCCCGCACCCGAGGAGGAGGAGGTCCGCCCGTACGTGTCCGAGGAGGAGGTCCGCCCGCGTCTCAGGAGGAGGCCCGTGTCCGAGGAGGAGTAGCCGCCGCGTCTCAGGAGGTGGAGGCCGCCGTCGTCCGCCCGTCGTCGTCTGCCCGTCAGAGGTGAGCGTCGCCTCTCCCCTCTCTCCCTCTCTCCCTCTCTCCCTCTCTCCCTCTCTCTCCCTCTCTCCCTCTCTCTCCCTCTCTCCCCTCTCTCTGCAGGTCATGGTTAGGGTTCTGCAGGCCATGGTTAGGGTTCTGCAGGCCCCTCTCTCCCTCTCTCCCCGCTGAATGTGCAAACTGGTAGAGATTGCATCAATCATGGGCTCGATCATTGTTGTCCATGCAGTCATCAACTACTAGTAGTAGTAGTAGCAATTCTCTGTAACAATCTCACCAGAAAAGCTTTAAAAAAGTGCAGCAATGGCCAACTAGAGTTCAAGGATACTCCATTCAGAATTGTTTGTAACTGATTTTACTCTATGAAAGCTTCTATAGAAAATGGAAAGTGAAAAGCCTCATGTAAATTCTGTATAGAACATATGTCATGTACTGATGCCAATTTTTCTCTAGCATATGATAAAAGCCTGGGAAACTTGGTTGATAGCAATGTGTTGCACCATAGATCATTCCAGAAAATAAAACTGAAACCATTGCCTACGTTTCCTATAGTCATGGCTCTCCATTCATCATAAAGACTAAATATCCCTCTCTATCAAAATGATCCACATTGTGTAACTGTATGGGGAACATACTCATGATAGTAAGTGTCCCTTATCAATTTGACTCAGGGAAAATCAGCATTATTATAGAATTTATCCAAGTGTAATCAGTAATGCTTTGTTCTGAATCCTGAGATCCAATATTCCCAATCCTCCTTTTTCTTTTGGCTTGCAAATCATATCCCAAGCAGCCAGTGAATTTACTCTTTCCTTGTTTTTTTCCTTCCTCCATAAGCATCTTCTTCTAGCTTTATCAATGATCTCAATAACCCCCAGGGGAATAACCACAGTACACATGAAGTACATTGCCAATGAAGACAAGACAGAATTAACTAGAATGATATTGTCTCCATAAGACAAAAAAGATATAGTGGCATTCAGTCTTCTTCCAATTATGTTAATAATTGTTGAGAAATCCTTGACAGAGGGTTTAGTAGTGCCCATGGGTAAATCCAAAATGTAAAAGGCATTTTTCACAAAGAAACCATTAGAACCATCTGGTCCAGGTGCTTTATATGGTATTAAGAATTTAACCAATCCATATATTTCCTCTTCGGTGATTGGGGAATCCAGACTTTGTAGAGTGTCCACCTCAGGAAGTAACTCCATTAACTCCATATTATTATTTGTAGGAAAGGAAACCCCCATCCTATTTTTGTAACATCTCCATAAGGATGTATCTTTCTCAGTATGCTCTCTCATATTATTCCCATTTTCATCTTGGATATGAGAAATAATATTATGCATGTACCTTTCTGTGGCCCGTGCATGAAAATCCTTTGTGTTTTCCCCCATTTAATTTCACCCATTTGATAGTGCAATGCTACTTTGGTACTCTGATTACCCATCAATTTCTTTAGATGGAATTTAACAATATTAATGAAATTTAATTTAGGGGTGGAAATCCCCCTACTGTCCTCAAGTTGATCTAGTAGTAAGATCACATAATTTATTTTATCAAATAGGATTTTCAAACCGTGTATGTGCAAGGTAGTAAGATCCTTCTTTCAAGTAGATGTCCATTTCTGGCTTAGATATTACAAAAGTTTGCAATGATTGTTTATATAAATGATTAGACAAGATAAAATCATCTCATGGACAGTCTATGTACAAGAAGCTAGCTAGGGTTAGCAAATTTAGCTTGGTAAAAATCATCTCACTTTATTATGTACTACTAGGAAATTTCAAGGGGTTGTACTCTGACAGTGAGCAAATTATGCCTCTGACAGTGATTCATTTTAGCAATGTACTAGATGGTTAGGGTTTGACAGTGAGCAAATTATGTTCTTGTGAATTATGGTTAGGGTTTGGGAGTGAGCAATGTACTAGATGGCCATACTGTTATCTTTATTGTGACTTATCTGCAGATGTCATACTGTTATCTTTCACAAGAAGTCAGTGCTACTTGTTTATATAAATGATTAGACAATATAAAATCATCTCATGGACAGTCTATGTACAAGAAGATAGCTAGGGTTCACCCCTAGCATATGGTTTTGCACTCCTGGGTGCACCCCCTAGCTTCCCCCTGCCTAGCAGCCACAACAAGTTCTGTAGTGGCTGATACAAGTTCTTCCTAGCATCTGGTTTCCTAGCATCAAGTTCTCCTGGATTTGTTTAGCTTGATTCATTGTAGTGGATGTAGTAGCTTGCAGTTAGCTTGTAGTTGCTGTAGTAGGTTAGTGTTAGCAAATTTTATTGTAGTTGCTGTAGTAGTTGCCTAGCATATGGTTTTGCACTCATGGATTTTAGTGTTGTTTGTGTCTAGGAGATATATGATCCTAGTTATGCTGATGATGATCCTAGTTTGTGGCTGATCTAAAATGCTCCTGGTGATGGTCTAGTAGTGCTGAAATGGTGACCATATAATCTGACCATATTTGCTAGTGCTGATCTAAAATGCTCCTGGTTTAAAATGCTCCTGGTTTGAAAATACATGGTGAAAACTTGCTGTCATATAATCTGACCATATTTGCTATCATATTTGATGTCATATAAGTTATTTGTTGTCATATAAGTTACTCGTTGTCATATAAACTTGTATTTGCTTGCTGTCATATAATGACAGGTGCTATAATCTGCATGTATTTGCTTGCTATCATCAATGACAGGTGATATAATCTGTGGTGATATAATTGTAGCACTTGAAATTGTGATTGTGCTTGTATGAGGCACTTTATTATGTCGTGTATGCAGGTTCTTGTATGAAATGAGTCCCGATTTTTGCCGGAATGTTGATTAACTTCCGTTTCGGCAGAAATCGGGCACTCCTAGTTTAAGAAAATTAGCAAAGGTCATGCCGGATTTTTCCGTGCATTTAACCAATTATTTGTTTTTTATTAGTGCAAAGATGTGTGACAACGACGAGGCTGGATGTTCTAAGCGCATCAGCGCTCAAGGAGAACTCAGACCTCCGAATAAACAATTGACATTCTGGGAGGCGGCCCAGCGTCTAAAAGACGATGAAGAATACCATCCCCAGGAGAGCGAGGATGATGAGATGGAAGACGCGGAGGAAGAAGCCGAAGGAACGGCGGACGATGAAACCACTGATGGCGGCGAGGGCACAGGGAGTGGTAGCAACCCTCCTAAGAAGAAGAAGAAGAAGAAGCCGAAGGACCGGCGCCCGAACACGGTCGGCACGGTCAAGGAGGAAATTACCGAAGTGAGCCCATCAGGGGTTCCTTTGGAGCCCGCCCTTGTCGTCAAAGGGTACGGTGGGCAAGTGGCGACGATCACCCGGACAACCATCTCGATCAACACCGAGAATCTCCGGCATAAAGATAATGGCCACTTGCACACACTCCTCTTCGAGAAGATGCACGCAAGATACAGGTTCCCCGCTAAGTATCAGAACACAAATTATCATGGGAACGAAGTAAACAAATCCGCCCTCACAAAGATGAGCACCGCCCTGGCCAGCTGGAGAACCCGGATAAAGAAGAAGATCTATAAAGAAGGCAAAAGTCTCGAGGAGATCCAGAAGATTGACCCGCAGATCACCGAAGATCAGTTCCGGGAGTTCAAGGAGAGGTGTGAATCCGAAAGAGCCCTGGCCAATAGTAATCGGGGAAAGGTGCTGCAGGCGATGAATATAGGTCATCACCATCTCGGATCTGGTGGATACAGAACCGCGGAGGCCAAATGGAATAAGGAGGACGAAGAGTATAGATCCAAGGGGATAGAAAACCCCTTTGCCAAATTCGAACCCGGGCAGGTTCGAAACTTCATCAGGGCCCGTTACCATGTGACCCCAAAACCAAACAACTCACCGCGGATCCTGCGGTGAAGGAATTTGAGGAAATTGTGGTAAGTATAATCTAATTACCGCGGATCAACACGATTGCAATCTAATCGATGATCTAAATGATTCACTGTTACTTCTTCTACAGGAGGAGGAAATTGTCGCTAGTCATGGATCCCAGGGTTCCTCATCCCAGGGGTCGACGGCGGCCACCCGGTGGGATAACCCTTTTAACAGGGCGATGAACCGGGCCAAGAAAATAGAGCCGGTTACGAAGAAGCCGTCGTCGGCTGGCCGTCTGGCCGGCCTCGGGGGTAAGAATTGGGTGGATCATTTTGGTCCACCGTCGAGGACGCGTGTGGCGCCGTCGGGAAGGAGCGAGGAGGAAAACCGAGAGGTTCAAGAACTTAAGGCACAAGTGGCGCGGATCCCGCAGATCGTCCAAGACAATGTGGCAATCACCCTCACGTCCTTCCTGCCTACCTTGGTGGAGTCAATAGCGAACTGGAGTGCGGGTGGTCAAGTAGGGCCGTGCTCGATTCCAAGCATGGTCAGCAGCCACTCGAACAACGCGGCGCCGACGAATCAGGCGAACTACGTGTTCGTGACTCCGCCAGCTAGCACCGCGGCGCCGCAAGTGTTGGTGACTCCCCCTGCCATCACCGCGGCGCTGGAGTACATGTTGGTGCCCCCCTGCCATCGTCGCGGCGGCACCGGAGCTCCAAGCACCCGTCGGTAGGGAGAATACACCGGCGGCCAGCACCGCGCCATCAAGCAGCCCTTCCGTCTCTTGCACGCCCGTCGCCGTATGCGGTGCGTCGACATTAGCCGATCTCGACGCCATCACGGTAAACAAATTGCTTTAATTACCGCCTTTCATGCCATCTATTACTCTTATGGCATCTCGCTCTGACGACGCCGTACATGTTTTCCGCAGACGGATGTTCCTTGCACTCTCTTATGCTACGTGAACAACGGGCTGAGGGATGTTGCCAAGGGTACCATCGTTCAACCCTTGCAGCGCACGTTCCACTCAAAGCCGATGCCAGATAGCGTGCACAAGGTTAAAATTAGTCGGGTGCTAAGGGGCTGCGACGACCTGGAACCTCCCATTCAACCCCCAAGAGCGGATGAAGAAGAGCCGTCTGTCCTCAGAAGTTGCTTCGGCTTATTCTTGCTATGTCCAAAGAGCATGATCCGTTTGGGGACGGCGGGGGCCATCACGCCACAGACAACAGCACCGCCTGTCGTGCCAGCGACAAGCGGTGGCAAGGCCCCCTTACCGCCCTCGCCGTCACCTCCACGCGGTGGGTCGGATGATCATGTTGATGATATGCACATGGCGCAGGATTCGGCCGAGGACGACGAAGACTGGAATGATCACTTCTTCAGCACTCAGTTTGGCAACGAAGAAGACCTAGCTGGTGGCCCCACAGAGAAAGCCACTATCACCAAGCGTCTGTTTGGTTCTCAGGAGACGCCTCCAGCTTGCGCCTTTACAGAGCCAGCTGATACAACCAACCGGCCCTTTAGTCTAAGCCCTGACACACTACATAGGGCGGCCAGTGCTCAGATTCCGGTGCCTGCCCGCTCTCCAAAAGGAAAAAAGGGCAGGAAAAGAAAATCTAGCAGCTCGAGCCAGCCGGTGGCGTCAACAACTGCGAATCCAATCAGGTTTCGGGACGGGCCACCAAGACCCGAGGGTATTATGTGGAGGATTCATGTGGCGGGTGAGCCCATGCTACCTAAGAATTTGCGGAAGCTCGCCAGTTCGGAACTGCAGAGTGTGCATGACAGCGTGCTGACGATAGAGATACGCCTTCTATCGAAGAAAGATCCCTCGCACCCGGTATTCGTGGTTAAGGTGCCACCAGGCTTGGGCTTCGTCGACACTGCCCCCACGGATCTGTTCTTTCTGCGGTTCGACGACATCTTCAATATGTTCCACCTATACCCGCTGCACTATACCATGGTCCGTCTCTTTTCTCTCAGCCTGGCCACGCAGATCATTAGAGAGAACACACCGGGCATCGCTATAGTGGACCCCTACTACATGCGTGACGGCTGCTTGGGTTCCCCTGCCGAACGACGTATCGTGGCCTCATACCTAAAAATAATCCTCGTGGCGAACAATACAAAGGAATACATTCTCGTGCCTTACTTTCCCGAGTAAGTCGTTATTCACTCGCCACCGTCGATTGGCTTTATTAGATCATCATCATTCTTTTTCCAACACATTCCATTTGAATTTTTTGCACAGAGATGAACACTGCACGCTCATCTCCTTATCGCCGAAGCATTCCCACGCCACGTATTTCGACTCGGGGAGTCTAGAAAAGAAGAAAAACTACGACAAGATCAAGGAAGTTCTGGATGATGCTCTCACTGGCTTTGCCTCGACGGAAGGCACCAGCTTCGTGCGTAAGAAGGTCAAGTTCGGCAGGCACGGCTTCAACCACGTAACGGAGTTCCCCTGCGTGAAGCAGCCGGAAAACAGTAAGAAGGAAGCCTACTACGCACTCCATCACATGAGGGCGTTCCTACTTGACCAGCAGAATTCTACGCTGCCAGATCATCTCAAACAGTGGGCCGAAGCAAAGGCCAAGATCAATGATTCGGATATTAGACAAGAGATGTATCGCATCCAGCAGCAGTTTGGGGTAATCATCTTTCGTGATGTCATGACTTCGGGGGGGATCTTCTACGGAGGAAATATCCCGAATAACCGTGACATAGAAGATCGCCTAGAGATGCAGGGTGACTATAGGAAGTTCATGACGAGACAGGGCGTCCTCCCGTTCCCTAAGCCGAGCCAGAAGGCTTGATGTTGGCCTAGTTGTAGTTACAAACTATAGATGACCTTTGTGTGTGTGTGTGGACGACAAGTGAACTTATTTTGCTTATTATTATTATATATCAATCAATGCTTGGTTTTTTTTGCTTACTCTTTGGTCCTTTGCTCAATTTGGTCCTTCTTTTTTCCCTTACTCTTTTTTCGAGAATAATGCCGATGATTGAAATGTCGTGGCACACTATATATGTGAATGTGCTACGATGGGATTGTACGCCTTGTGCTATGCACAAGTCTAGGTGTTGTGCATCCTACTTGGCGTACGGTTCCATCGTAGCATATTCCTGTGTCCAACGACCTATGTATATATATGAGGCATGCTTTTTGAGTTACTTTGGTCTTTTTCGAGAATAATGCCGATGATTGAAATGTCGTGGCACACTATATATGTGAATGTGCTACGATGGGATTGTACGCCTTGTGCTATGCACAAGTCTAGGTGTTGTGCATCCTACTTGGTGTACAGTTCCATCGTAGCATATTCCTGTGTCGAACGACCTATGTATATATATGAGACATGCTTTTTGAGTTACTTTGGTCTTTTTCGAGAATAATGCCGATGATTGAAATGTCGTGGCACACTATATGTGAATGTGCTGCGATGGGATTGTCCGCCTTGTGCTATGCATAGGTCCAGGTGTTGTGCATCCTACTTGGCGGACAGTTCCATCGTAGCATATTCCTGTGTCGAACAACCTAGTTATATATGAGGCATGCTTTTTGAGTTTGGTCTTTTTGATTTAGGAGTACTTTCTATAAGTGTATCTTCATATGCGACTTTAATTATATATGTTTTTTTCAATAGTCGGTTAATTATTGTCAACTTATAGATGACGTGGTACGTCGTGTACAAGGGACGGGTTCCCGGAGTCTACGATGATTGGGAAGACTGCCAGAGACAGGTGCACCGTTTCAGCGGCAATAGCTACAAAGGGTACAACACTATGGCGGAGATGGAAGCTAGATACACGCGCTATCTAGCGGGAGTTAGGACAAGGAACCGGATGAAGACCTACACCTTCGTCGTGGCGGTGATCATGCTTATCTTCTTTGGTTATTTATCCCGCGTTTGTGTCTAGCTAGCTAGTTTAGATGTCTAGGCGAGCTTCCGAGCTCTAACTTGTTCGATCGACACATGTATTCGCATGTCACCAACTACTACTTTGTAACATGATCGAAACAATGTAATTAACTTAGACTATGTATTCATGTATGAGACTTATCTATATGTATTTGTTTCAATCTTGTTTTTCATATTGAGTATTTATATATATAATTGTATATCTTGTATCTGTGTGTGTATATCTGCTGTAATATTGTATATAATCTGGCTCGGAAATTAAAAAAAACAAAAAATACATCTGTGGCGCACATGGTCTACCTTCTGTGGCGCACTACACCTAAAGCGCACTATGGAAGTTTAGTGGCGCACTAGGTAGTGCGCCACAGAAGATCCCAGGGGTAGCGCACCATCCCAAACTTCTGTGGCGCACTAGGAGGTGCGCTACGCCTATCTCTACACAACCGTGGCGCACTAGGCAGTGCGCCACGGCTGAGAGATAGCCGTAGCGCAAGGCCCGTGGCGCACTGCTAGTACGCCACGGATGGGCATTCCTGGTGCGCCACTAACAGCCTGCTTCCTAGTAGTGTTTATGAGAGAGGCATAACTAGGAACTTTCTGTTTGTTTATTAAACACACATGTATTAATGTTTCCGTATTAATACAATTATAGCATGCAAAATAAACATCTATCATATACTTGGAATACACATAATAAACACTTCATTATTGCCTCTTAGGGCATATTCCCTTCAGTCTCCCACTTGCACTAGAGACAATAATCTAGTTACATAGTGATGAATCTAACAGCCATAGAGTTCTGGTGTTGATCATGTTTTGCTCTAGGGAGAGTTTTAGTCAACGGATCTGCTACATTGAGATCCATGTGTACTTTACAAATCCTTATATCTCCATCCTTGACATGCTCGCGGATGGAGTGAAACTGGCGCTTAATATGTTTGGAATTCTTGTGAGACCTTGGTTCTTTGGCATTGGCAATGGCACCATTGTTGTCACAATAGATCACCATTCGGTCCAATGCGCTTGCAACCACACCTAGTTCGTATATGAACTCCTTCATCCAAACCGCTTCCTGAGCCGCTTCCGAAGCAGCAACATATTCGGCCTCCGTTGTTGATCCCGCCACCATAGGTTGTTTGGGACTCCTCCAACTAACCGCTCCGCCATTCATGAGAAATACGTATCCGGATCGAGACTTAGAGTCATCTAGGCCGGTGTCAAAGCTTGCGTCGACATAACACTTAGCGACGAGCTCTTCTTCACCTCCATACACAAGAAACATATCCTTAGTTCTTCGCAAGTACTTAAGGATATTCTTGACCGCTATCCAGTGTTTCGAACCTGGATCCGATTGGTACCTACTAGTCAAACTAATATCATGTGCCACATCCGGTCTTATACATAGCATGGCGTACATTATAGAGCCTATGGCTGAAGCATAGGGGACTTTGTCCATTATCTCTCTTTCTTCCGCCGTAGCCGGACTTTGAGTCTTACTCAATGTCTTGCCTTGCAACATAGGTAAGAACCCCTTCTTACTTCCGTCTATTTTAAACTTCTTTAAAATCTTATCAAGGTATGTACTTTGCGATAGCCCTATTAGGCGCCTAGATCTATCTCTATATATCTTTATGCCTAATATGTATGACGCTTCACCTAGGTCCTTCATTAAAAATTTGCTATTTAGATAACTTTTAAAACTTTTTAAAAGATCTATATCATTTCCGATCAACAATATGTCATCCACATATAATATCAGAAATTCCACATTGCTCCCACTCACTTTTTTGTAAATACAAGCTTCTCCATAAGTTTGGAAAAATCCAAACTCTTTGATCACCTCATCAAAGCGGAGATTCCAACTTCGTGATGCTTGCTTCAATTCATAGATGGACCGCTGAAGCTTGCACACCTTGTTATCATCCTTAGGATCGACAAAACCCTTTGGTTGTATCATATACAACTCTTCTTCAATATTACCATTGAGAAACGTGGTTTTGACATCCATCTGCCATATCTCATAATCGCTACGGGAGAGAATGTCTCATCATAGTCAACTCCTTGGATTTGTCGAAACCCCTTTGCGACAAGTCGAGCTTTATAGATGGTCACATTACCATCAACATCAGTTTTCCTTTTGAAAATCCATTTGTTCTCCACGGCCTTCCGGTCTTGAGGTAATTCCACCAAGTTCCAAACTTGATTTTCATACATAGATTCCATCTCAGATTTCATGAATTCTAACCATTTGTTGGAATCAGGGCTCATCATCGCTTCTTCATACATCGCAGGGTCATCAATTTCATCAACCATGAAATTCATAACAGGGTTTCCATACATCTCGGGAGCTGCACGTGTCCTGCTAGACCTGTGATGTTTGGTAGTACTCTCTTTCGTAGTTTCATGATCATTATCATTAGTTCCCTCTTCAACTGATGAAGCCAACTCCAGAACAACTTCCGGTGCTGCGCTACTCACCATACTTTGAAGAGAAGGTTCAATAACCTCTTCGAGTTCTACCTTCCGACTACTCACACCTTTCGCGAGAAACTCTTTCTCTAGAAAGGATCCATTCTTGGCAACAAAAACCTTGCCCTCGGATCTGTGATAGAAGGAATACCCAATAGTTTCCTTAGGGTATCCTATGAAGACGCAATTTTCCGCTTTGGGTTCGAGTTTATCCGGTTGAAGTTTTTTCACATAAACATCGCATTCCCGAACTTTAAGAAATGACAGCTTAGGTTTGTTTCCAAACCATAATTCATACGATGTATTTTCAACGGATTTAGATGGTGACCGATTTAAAGTGAATGCAGCAGTTTCTAGTGCATAACCCCAAAATGATAACGACAAGTCCGTCAGAGACATCATAGATCGAATCATATCCAATAAAGTACGATTACGACATTCCGACACACCATTTTGTTGTGGTGTTCCGGCAGGTGTGAGTTGTGAAAAAATTCCACACTCTTTCATGTGAGTGCTAAACTCGTAACTTAGATACTCACCTCCACGGTCGGACCATAGAAATTTGATCTTTCTATTACGATGATTTTCCACTTCATTCTGAAATTCCTTGAACTTTTCAAAGGTTTCGGACTTGTGTTTCATCAAGTAGATATAACCGTATCTACTCAAATCATCCATGAAAGTAACAAAATAACGATATCCACCTCGCGTCGACACACTCATTGGACCACATACATCAGAATGTATGATTTCTAATAAATCTGTCGCCCGTTCCATTGAACCGGAAAACGACGTTCTAGTCATCTTGCCCATAAGGCATGGCTCACATGTATCAAATGATTCAAAATCAAGTGATTCCAAAAGTCCATCTGAATGGAGCTTCTTCATGCATTTAACGCCAATATGACCTAGACGGCAGTGCCACATATATGCGGATATATCATCATTAAGTTTAATCCTTTTAGCATCAACATTATGAATATGTGTAACATTATTATCGAGATCCAATAGAAATAAACCATTCATCATCGATGCATGACCATAAAAGATTTCATTCATATAAATAGAACAACCATTGTTCTCGGATTTAAATGAATAACCACTTCGCATCAAACACGATCCAGATACAATGTTCATGCTTAGTGCTGGCACCAGATAACAATTATTCAAGTTTATTACTAATCCTGATGGCAAATGGAGAGGTAGCGTTCCGACGGTGATCACATCAACACTTGATCCATTGCCGACACGCATCTTGACCTCACCCCTTGCTAGCGGTCGCTTGTTCCGCAGCCCCTGATTCGAGTTACAAATATTAGCAACTAAACCGGTATCAAATACCCAGGTGCTACTACGAGCACTAGTCAAGTACACATCAATAACATGTACATCATATATACCTTTGTTTTCCTTGCCGTCCTTCTTGTCTGCCAAATACTTGGGGCAGTTGTGCTTCCAGTGGTCCATCCCCTTACAATAGTAGCACTCGGTATCAGACTTAGGGCCAACTCGGGGTTTCTTTTCAGGCATGGCAACCGGCTTGCCGCTGAAGGGTTTCGCAGCATAGTAAATAAAAAATTTCTACGGATGCGAACGGGAAAAGCCAAGATCTAATCTAGGAGATGCAAACAACGAGGGGGGATAGATGATATCTTCATACCCTTGAAGAAATCGCACAGCGGAACGTTCAAAGGAATGTGGTTGATGTAGTCGTACTAGCCTTCTCCTCCTCGTGATCCGATCCGATACAACACCGCAAGTGGCGATGCCTCCGAGAGATGCACACGTACGGCACCTCGACGTCTCCTCCTTCCTCGGTCCAGCAAGTGGGGTGGAGAGATGGGATGGATCTACAACATGACGGCGTGGTGCAAAAGATGGGTTTGAGGAGGTGTGGGGGGAGGGTGCGCCCCTGCCCTCTTTATATAGAGGGATGGCCGGCTTCCCTCTTGCCCCTCCTCCAAGCCTAGGGCCAGCAGCCACATGGGAGGAGTGGGGGGCAAGTTCCCCCCCCCCCTTCTAGAAGCTCTCCCTAGGGTTTCCCCTAGGGCTTGGCCGGCTGGGCCTATGGGGCCTTGTGCCCCTGGCCTAATGCGGCCAGGGAACTCCCTCATAGGCCCACGCCCCCTCCCGACAAGTGGGGCCACGTTGGTCCCACTCCGTAAGCTTCTAGAACCTTTCGGTACAATACTGAACAATCCGAAACAATTCTGAAATCCAAAAACTGCTTTCCCTTATATGAATCTTATTCCCCGGACCATTCCGGAACCTCTCGTGATGTCCTGGATCTCATCCGAGACTCCTAACAAAAACTCATAAACCAATTATCCATTCTATCCTAGCGTCGAGACACGTTAAGTGTGTGACCCTACGGGTTCGAGAATATGCAAACATGATCTTCTATCAATAATCAACAGTGGGGTCTGGAAACCCATATTGACTCCCACATACTCATCGATGATCATATCGGATGAACCACGATGCCAGGATTCAATCAATCCCATATATATATATTCCCTTTGTCGCGTGATATTTTACTTGCCCGAGATTCGATCGTCGGTATCGGCATACCTAGTTCAATCTCGTTCACAGCAAGTACTTTACTCGTTCCGTAATCCGATATCACTTTGTGATTAACTCCTTAACCACGTGCTTGCAAGCGGTGTTGATATCGATTACCGAGTGGGCCCGAAGTATATCTCTCCGACTTGGGAGGGACAAATCCCATCTCGATACATACAACCTAACAGGTACTTTCCGATCACCTGAGAGACACCTTTATGATCACCCTCTCATGACGTTTGATGACCTCAAAGCTTTCTTCCGATACCAGGGAGTTGCGTTATCTCATGGTCTAAGGAATACAATATTTGACATAGGAAAAAACTTCGCAAAGATGAACACGATGACACGATCTAATTGCTCTGCTTAATTTGGGTCTGTCCATCATATCATTCTCCCAATGATATGATCTCATTATTAATCGACAACTCATGTCTATGGTTAGGAAACCTTAACCATCATTAATCAATGAGCTAGTCCATAGAGGCATACTAGGGACACGGTGTCGTTCATAAACCACACAAGTATTAAAGTTTCCGCTTAATACAATTCTAGCATGGAATATAATCTTTATCATGAACAAGAATTATAATAATAACATCTTTATTATTGCCTCTAGGGCATAATTCCAACAGTCTCCCACTTGCACTAGAGTCAATAATCTAGTTTACATCTGGCAACAATCTAACACCCATGGCACTAAGGTGTTGATCATGTTTTGCTCGTGGAAGAGGTTTAGTCAATGGATCTGCGACATTCAGATCCGTATGTACTTTGCTAATCTTCAGATCTCCATCTGTTATATAATCTCGAATTATATGAAACTTGCGGTTGATGTGATTGGCCTTTGGATGATATCTTGGTTCCTTAGCCAGTGCTATGGCGCCAGTGTTGTCACACAATATCTCCAGTGGGTCCAAGGCACTTGGAACCACACCAAGCTCAGTGATGAAGTTCCTGATCCAAACTCCTTCACTTGACGCTTCTGCAGCAGCCATGTATTCTGCTTCTACTGTAGATCCCGCGATCACGCTTTGCTTGCAGCTTCTCCAGCTCACAGCTCCTCCATTCAAAATATAAACGTATCCTGTCTGAGATTTAGAATCATCCTTGTCGGTGTCGAAACTAGCATCGACGTAACCTTTTACGACGAGCTGTTCATCACCTCCATAGACCAAGAACATTTCTTTAGTCCTATTTAAGTACTTTAGGATGTTCTTCACGGTTGTCCAGTGTTCCACTCCTGGATCACTTTGGTATCTGCTCGTCAAACTAAGAGCATTGGACACATCCGGTCTAGTACATAGCATGGCATACATGATAGAACCTATGGCCGAGGCATAGGCACTTTTCTCATAGCTTCTCTATCGTTTACCGTAGCTGGACACTGATCATTGCTCAATATCTTACCTGACAACATAGGCACTGAACCTTTCTTTGCCTTATCCATCCTAAACCTTTTCAGAACTTTGTCTAGGTATGTACTTTGGCTTAAAGCTATTAGGCGTCTTTGTCTATCTCTATAGATTTTGATGCCTAATATATAAGCAGATTCCCCTAGGTCTTCCATTGAAAAACATCTGTTCAAATAACTCTTCACATTGTTAAGCATATCAATGTCATTTCCAATAATCAATATGTCATCCACATATAGTACTAGAAATGTCACTGAGCTCCCACTCACTTTCTTGTAGATACAAGCTTCGTAGCAATTTGGAACAAATCCAAAGCTCTTGATCACTTGATCAAAACGAAGGTTCCAACTTCGAGATGCTTGCTTCAGTCCATAAATGGAACGCTGAAGTTTGCACACTTTATCAACATCCTTAGGATCGACAAAACCTTCGGGTTGCATCATATACAACTCTTCATCAATGTTGCCATTGAGGAACACAGTCTTGACATCCATCTGACATATTTCATAATCATGAAACGTAGCAATTGCAAATAAAATCCGAATGGACTTAAACATCACTACGGGAGAGAAAGTCTCATCGTAGTCAACACCTTGAACTTGTCGAAAACCTTTCGCGACAAGCCGTGCTTTATAGACAGTAACATTACCATCCGCGTCCGTTTTCCTTTTGAAAATCCATTTGCACTCAACGGCCTTCCGGTCGCTAGGAGGGTCCACCAAAGTCCATACTTGGTTTTCGCTCATGGATCCCAATTCGGATTTCATGGCTCTAGCCATTTCTCAGAGTCTGGGATCATCATTGCTTCCTCATAGTTTGGAGGTTCACTGTCGTCTACTAACAAGACAGTTAAGACAGGGTTACCGTACCACTCAGGAGGGGCACGTGACCTTGTCGACCTGCGACGTTCAGTAGTAGCATCGTCCGAAGCTTCATGATCCTTGTCATTAGCTTCCTCTATTGTTGGCGCAGATGGCACTGGAACAATTTCAGGTGCTGCGCTACTCTCCAACTCAAGAGAAGGTTCAATAACCTCGTCTAGCTCTACTTTCCTCCCACTCACTTCTTTCAAGAGAAACTCCTTCTCAAGAAAGGATCCGTTCTTTGCGACAAACACTTTGCCTTCGAATCTGTGATAGAAGGTATACCCAATAGTTTCATAGGGGATCCTATGAAGACGCATTTCTCCGCTTTGGGTTTGAGCTTGTCCGGCATCAACTTCTTGACATAAGCTTCGCATCCCCAAACTTTAAGAAACGATAGCTTAGGTTTAGCACCAAACCACAGTTCATACGGTGTCGTCTCAACGGATTTAGATGGTGCCCTATTTAAAGTGAATGCAGTGGTTTCTAATGCATAACCCCAAAATGATAACGGCAAATCTGTAAGAGACATCATTGATCACACCATATCTAATAGAGTTCGATTCCGGCGTTTAGACACACCATTGCGCTGTGGTGTTCCGGGTGGCGTGAGTTGCGAAACGATTCCGCTTGCTTTAAGATGCGTGAGAAAATCATAACTCAAATATTCACCTCCACGATTGGATCGTAGAAACTTAATTTTTCTGTTACGATGGTTTTCCACTTCGTTCTGAAATTCTTTGAACTTTTCAAATGTTTCATATTTATGTTTCATTAAATAGATATACCCATATCTACTTAAGTCATCAGTAAAAGTGAGAAAATAGCGATAACCACCGCGCGTCGAAACACTCATTGGTCCGCATACATCAGTATGTATGATTTCTAACAAGTCCGTTGCTCGCTCCATTGTACCGGAGAACGGGGTTTTGATCATCTTGCCCATGAGGCACGGCTCGCACGTGTCAAATGATTCAAAATCAAGAGACTCCAAAAGTCCATCAGAATGGAGTTTCTTCATGCGTTTTACACCAATATGACCTAGACGGCAGTGCCACAAATAAGTAGTATTATCACAATCTACCTTGCATCTCTTAGCCTCAATGTTATGGATGTGTGTTTCATCGCTTTCGAGATTCAGAAGAAATAAACCATTCATAGCAGGTGCATGACCATAAAAGATGTTACTCATATGAATAGAACAACCATTATTCTCCGATTTAAATGAATAACCGTCTTGCAATAAACACGATCCAGATATGATGTTCATGCTCAACGCAAGCACATAATAACATTTATTGAGGTTTAAAACTAATACCGAAGGTAAAACTAAGGAGAGCGTGCCGACGGCCATCACATCAACTCTTGATCCGTTGCCAATGCGCATCGTCACCTCATTCCTCGCTAGCCGCCGTCTATTCCGTAGCTCCTGTTTCGAGTTACAAATATTAGCAACTGAACCAGTATCAAATACCCAGGCACTAAACAACGAGGGCTAGTAAGGAAAACATCAATAACATGTATATCAAATATACCTTTGATGGTGCCAGCCTTCTTGTCCGCTAAGTACTTCGCACAGTTGCGCTTCCAGTGACCCTTGTCCTTGCAATAGAAGCACTCAGTGTCCGGCTTAGGTCCAGACTTGACCTTCTTCTCAGCAGGGGCAACGCGCTTGCCGCTGCCTTTCTTGAAGGGCTTCTTTGCACCCTTACCTTTCTTAAAGCTGGGGGACTTGTTGACCATCAACACATGATTATCTTTCTTGATGTCCACCTCTGCAGCTTTCAGCTTAGCGAAGAGCTCAGTGATCGTATCAGTGGAACCAATCTGATTATGAGTAACTACAAAACCTTTGTAGCTAGGAGGGAGTGATTGCAGAACTCTATCAATCTTGAGCTCCTCTGGAATCTTGCAGTCCAGTTGCTCAAGGCGTTGAGAGTAGCCCGACATCTTAATGGCGTGCTCACAAACGGAACTCCCTTCCTCCATCTTGCAGTTAAAGAATTTCTCAGAGATCTCATATCTCTCAGAACGGGACTGAGTCTGAAACATAGTTTTGAGTTCCTCAAGAATCTCAAAGGGCCCGGGGAACTCCTCAAAACGGTTTTGAAGGTCCGATTCCATAGCAAACAACATGGTGCTCTTAATCACACCATAATCATATTTGCGCGACTGATAAACAGCTTTCTCATCAGCTGGCGCATCTACAGCAGGGGCGTCACTTAGCGCTTTCTCAAGGACATAGTCCTTTTGTCCGCCAGCGAGAATGATTCTCAGATTGCGGAACCAGTTGGTGAAGTTAGACCCATTGTTCTTAAGCTTTTCTTTCTCAGCAAAAACGTTGAAGTTGAAGTTGGACTTAGCCATTTGATCTACAAAATTTTCAAGTACAATTTAGACTATGTTCATGATAACTAGTTCAACTTAATCAAATTACTAGATGAACTCCCACTAAATTCAACATCCCTCAAGTTGTTTAGTGAACATGATCCAAATTCACCACACCTAATCCGATCTTCACGGGAAGAGATGTGGTTTCAATGGTGGACAACGAAGTGTCGATCATATCATTCATATGACTCATGCTTAACCTTTCGGTTCGTGTGTTCCGAGGCCATGTCTGTACATGCTAGGCTCGTCAAGTCAAACCCAAGTATTTCCGCGTGTGCAAAAACTGGCTTGCACCCGTTGTATGTGAACGTAGAGTTTATAGCACCCGATCATCACGTGATGCTTGAACACGACGAACTTTCGCAACGGTGCATACATGAGGGGAACACAGTTTTATCTTGATCTTTAAGTGAGGAATCATCTTATAATGCTACCATCGCGATCTAAGCATAATAAGATACATAAAAGGATAAACATCACATGCATATAATTTTATGTGACATGGTATAGCCAATCTCCGCGCAATGATCTCCATCTTGTGCATGCCAGCATGATCTCCATCACTCCACCATGATTGCCTCCACCACGAATAGCAACTACAACTATTGCTAACAATTTAGTGATAAAGTAAAGCTATTATATGGCGTATAAGAAGTTGACACACGGGTCATACACAATTATAAAGACAACCATATGGCTCCTGCTGGTTGTGTACTCATCGACATGCAAGTCGTGAAACATTACAAAACATGATCATTGCATACAACATACACATCACATCTTGGGCCATACCATATCACAGAAACACTCCCTGCAAAAACAAGTTAGACGCCTCTACTTTGTTGTTGCATGTTTTACGTGGCTTATGGGAGTAACAAGCTAAGAACGATTCTTACCTACGGAAAGCCACAACGGTGATATTATGGTTGCCAACATCCGGTGTAAATCCCATGATAACTATAGTGAGAGAAACTGACATCCACCAGCCGCATGTGTGGAACAAGCCACACGTCAAGTGCGGAGCCGGTCTCGCGAACGAGGTTGCGTAAAGTTGGCCTGGACCGCTTTGATCTCACTATGTCGTGCCATAAGAAATACACAACAAGAGGCTTGCAACAGAAAACATCAACACCCGCAACAAGCATGTTGCGTTCTACTCATGAAACACATCTACGCATGGATCTAGCTCTGATACCACTAAAGGGTTTTGCAGCATAGTAAATCAAAAAAATTCTACGAATGCGAACAAGAAAGCCAAGATCTAATCTAGGAGATGCAATCAAAGAGATAAATAGATGAGACCTTCATACCCTTGAAGAAATCGCACAGCAGAAACGATCAACAGAACGTGGTTGGTGTAGTCGTACTCGTCGTCTCCTCCTCGCGATCCGATCCGATCCAACACCGCAAGTGGCGATGCCTTCGAGAGATGCACACGTACAGCACCTCGACGTATCCTCCTTCATCAGTCTAGCAAGTGGGGTGGAGAGATAGGATGGATCTACAACACGACGGCGTGGTGCAAAAGGTGGAGAGTTTCTGCAGCAAGGCTTCGCCTACGCGCAATCGGGAGAGAGGGAGAGAGAAGGGCAGCAACTAGGCGGCTAGGGTTTGAGGAGGTGTGGGGGGAGGGTGTGCCCCTGCCCTCTTTATATAGAGGGCTGGTCGGCTTCCCCCTTGCCCCTCCTCCAAGCCTAGGGCCGGCGGCCACATGGGAGGAGTGGGGGGCAAGTTCCCCCCCCCTTCTAGAAGCTCTCCCTAGGGTTTCCCCTAGGGCTTGGCCGGCTGGTCCTATGGGGCCTTGTGCCCCTGGCCCAATGCGTCCAGGGCACTCCCTCGTAGGCCCACGCCCCCTCCCGACAAGTGGGGCCACGTTGGTCCCACTCCGGAAGCTTCTAGAACCTTCCGGTACAATACCGAACAATCCGAAACAATTCCGAAATCCAAAAACTGCTTTCCCTTATATGAATCTTATTCTCCGGACCATTCCGGAACCTCTCGTGATGTCCTGGATCTCATCCGAGACTCCGAACAAAAACACATAAACCAATTATCCATTCTATCCTAGCGTCGAGACACGTTAAGTGTGTGACCCTACGGGTTCGAGAATATGCAGACATGATCTTCTATCAATAATCAACAGCGGGGTCTGGAAACCCATATTGACTCCCACATACTCATCGATGATCATATCGGATGAACCACGATGCCAGGATTCAATCAATCCCATATATATATATATATTCCCTTCGTCGCGCGATATTTTACTTGCCCGAGATTCGATCGTCGGTATCGGCATACCTAGTTCAATCTCGTTCACAACAAGTACTTTACTCGTTCTGTAATCCTATATCACTTTGTGATTAACTCCTTAACCACGTGCTTGCAAGCGGTGTTGATATCGATTACCTAGTGGGCCCGAAGTATATCTCTCCGACTTGGGAGGGACAAATCCCATCTCGATACATACAACCCAACAGGTACTTTCCGATCACCTGAGAGACACCTTTATGATCACCCTCTCATAGGATGACGTTTGATGACCTCAAAGCTTTCTTCCGATACCAGGGAGTTTCATTATCTCATGGTCTAAGGAATACAATATTTGACATAGGAAAAAACTTCGCAAAGATGAACACGATGACACAAATTGCTCTGCTTAATTTGGGTCTGTCCATCATATCATTCTCCCAATGATATGATCTCATTATTAATCGACAACTCATGTCTATGGTTAGGAAACTTTAACCATCATTAATCAATGAGCTAGTCCATAGAGGCATACTAGGGACACGGTGTCGTTCATAAACCACACAAGTATTAAAGTTTCCGCTTAATACAATTCTAGCATGGAATATAAACTTTATCATGAACAAGAATTATAATAATAACATCTTTATTATTGCCTCTAGGGCATAATTCTAACAGTCTCCCACTTGCACTAGAGTCAATAATCTAGTTTACATCTAGCAACAATCTAACACCCATGGCACTAAGGTGCTGATCATGTTTTGCTCGTGGAAGAGGTTTAGTCAATGGATCTGCGACATTCAGATCCGTATGTACTTTGCTAATCTTCAGATCTCCATCTGTTATATAATCTCGAATTATATGAAACTTGCGGTTGATGTGCTTGGTCTTTGGATGATATCTTGGTTCCTTAGCCAGTGCTATGGCGCCAGTGTTGTCACACAATATCTCCAGTGGGTCCAAGGCACTTGGAACCACACCAAGCTCAGTGATGAAGTTCCTGATCCAAACTCCTTCACTTGACGCTTCTGCAGCAGCCATGTATTCCGCTTCTACTGTAGATCCCGCGATCACGCTTTGCTTGCAGCTTCTCCAGCTCACAGCTCCTCCATTCAAAATATAAACGTATCCTGTCTGAGATTTAGAATCATCCTTGTCGGTGTCGAAACTAGCCTCGACGTAACCTTTTACGACGAGGTGTTCATCACCTCCATAGACCAAGAACATTTCTTTAGTTCTATTTAAGTAATTTAGGATGTTCTTCACGGCTGTCCAGTGTTCCACTCCTGGATCACTTTGGTATCTGCTCGTCAAACTAAGAGCATTGGACACATCCGATCTAGTACATAGCATGGCATACATGATAGAACCTATGGCCGAGGCATAGGCACTTTGCTCATAGCTTCTCTATCGTTTAGCGTAGCTGGACACTGAGCCTTGCTCAATATCTTACCTGACAACATAGGCACTGAACCTTTCTTTGCCTTATCCATCCTGAACCTTTTCAGAACTTTGTCTAGGTATGTACTTTGGCTTAAAGCTATTAGGCGTCTTTGTCTATCTCTATAGATTTTGATGCCTAATATATAAGCAGCTTCCCCTAGGTCTTTCATTGAAAAACATTTGTTCAAATAACTCTTCACATTGTTAAGCATATCAATGTCATTTCCAATAATCAATATGTCATCCACATATAGTACAAGAAATGTCACTCAACTCCCACTCACTTTCTTGTAGATACAAGCTTCGTAGCAATTTGGAACAAATCCAAAGCTCTTGATCACTTGATCTAAACGAAGGTTCCAACTTC
Source organism: Avena sativa (assembly GCA_916181665.1). Lineage (NCBI taxonomy): Eukaryota > Viridiplantae > Streptophyta > Magnoliopsida > Poales > Poaceae > Avena > Avena sativa. The sequence continues at coordinate 6,749,954 of OV702289.1, forward strand.
GAGATGCTTGCTTCAGTCCATAAATGGAACGCTGAAGTTTGCACACTTTATCAGCATCCTTAGGATCGACAAAACCTTCGGGTTGCATCATATACAACTCTTCATCAATGTTGCCATTGAGGAACACAGTCTTGACATCCATCTGACATATTTCATAATCATGAAACGCAGCAATTGCTAATAAAATCCAAATGGACTTAAACATCGCTACGGGAGAGAAAGTATCATCGTAGTCAACACCTTGAACTTGTCGAAAACCTTTCGCGACAAGCCGTGCTTTATAGACAGTAACATTACCATCCGCGTCCGTTTTCCTTTTGAAAATCCATTTGCACTCAACGGCCTTCCGGTCGCTAGGAGGGTCCACCAAAGTCCATACTTGGTTTTCGCTCATGGATCCCAATTCGGATTTCATGGCCTCTAGCCATTTCTCAGAGTCTGGGATCATCATTGCTTCCTCATAGTTTACCGGTTCACTGTCGTCTACGAACAAGACAGTTAAGACAGGGTTACCGTACCACTCAGGAGGGGCACGTGACCTTGTCGACCTGCGACGTTCAGTAGTAGCATCGTCCGAAGCTTCATGATCCTTGTCATTAGCTTCCTCTATTGTTGGCGCAGACGGCACTAGAACAATTTCAGGTGCTGCGCTACTCTCCAAATCAAGAGAAGGTTCAATAACCTCGTCTAGCTCTACTTTCCTCCCACTCACTTCTTTCGAGAGAAACTCCTTCTCAAGGAAGGATCCGTTCTTTGCGACAAACACTTTGCCTTTGGATCTGTGATAGAAGGTATACCCAATAGATTCCTTAGGGTATCCTATGAAGACGCATTTCTCCGCTTTGGGTCGAGCTTGTCCGGCATCAACTTCTTGACGTAAGCTTCGCATCCCCAAACTTTAAGAAACGACAACTTAGGTTTAGCACCAAACCACGGTTCATACGGTGTCGTCTCAACGGATTTAGATGGTGCCCTATTTAAAGTGAATGCAGCGGTTTCTAATGCATAACCACAAAATGATAACGGCAAATCTGTAAGAGACATCATTGATCGCACCATATCTAATAGAGTTCGATTCCGGCGTTCAGACACACCATTGCGCTGTGGTGTTCTGGGTGGCGTGAGTTGCGAAACGATTCCGCTTGCTTTAAGATGCGTGAGAAAATCATAACTCAAATATTCACCTCCACGATCGGATCGTAGAAACTTAATTTTTCTGTTACGATGGTTTTCCACTTCGTTCTGAAATTCTTTGAACTTTTCAAATGTTTCATATTTATGTTTCATTAAATAGATATACCCATATCTACTTAAGTCATCAGTAAAAGTGAGAAAATAGCGATAACCACCGTGCGTCGAAACACTCATTGGTCCGCATACATCAGTATGTATGATTTCCAACAAGTCTGTTGCTCGCTCCATTGTACCGGAGAACGGGGTTTTGATCATCTTGCCCATGAGGCACGGCTCGCACGTGTCAAATGATTCAAAATCAAGAGACTCCAAAAGTCCATCAGAATGGAGTTTCTTCATGCGTTTTACACCAATATGACCTAGACGGCAGTGCCACAAATAAGTAGTATTATCACAATCTACCTTGCATCTCTTAGCCTCAATGTTATGGATGTGTGTTTCATCGCTTTCGAGATTCAGAAGAAATAAACCATTCATAGCAGGTGCATGACCATAAAAGATGTTACTCATATAAATAGAACAACCATTATTCTCCGATTTAAATGAATAACCGTCTTGCAATAAACACGATCTAGATATGATGTTCATGCTCAACGCAGGCACATAATAACATTTATTGAGGTTTAAAACTAATCCCGAAGGTAAAACTAAGGAGAGCGTGTCGACGGCCATCACATCAACTCTTGATCCGTTGCCAACGCGCATCGTCACCTCATCCCTCGCTAGCCGCCGTCTATTCCATAGCTCCTGTTTCGAGTTACAAATATTAGCAACTGAACCAGTATCAAATACCCAGGCACTACAACGAGGGCTAGTAAGGAAAACATCAATAACATGTATATCAAATATACCTTTGATGGTGCCAGCCTTCTTGTCCGCTAAGTACTTCGCACAGTTGCGCTTCTAGTGACCCTTGTCCTTGCAATAGAAGCACTCAGTGTCCGGCTTAGGTCCAGACTTGAGCTTCTTCTCAGCAGGGGCAACGCGCTTGCCGCTGCCTTTCTTGAAGGGCTTCTTTGCACCCTTACCTTTCTTAAAGCTAGGGGGCTTGTTGACCATCAACACATGATTATCTTTCTTGATGTCCACCTCCGCAGCTTTCAGCTTAGCGAAGAGCTCAGTGATCGTATCAGTGGAACCAATCTGATTATGAGTAACTACAAAACCTTTGTAGCTAGGAGGGTGTGATTGCAGAACTCTGTCAATCTTGAGCTCCTCTGGAATCTTGCAGTCCAGTTGCTCAAGGCGTTGAGTGTAGCCCGACATCTTAATGGCGTGCTCACTAACGGAACTCCCTTCCTCCATCTTGCAGTTAAAGAATTTCTCAGAGATCTCATATCTCTCAGAACGGGCCTGAGTCTGAAACATAGTTTTCAGTTCCTCAAGAATCTCAAAGGGCCCGAGGAACTCCTCAAAACGGTTTTGAAGGTCCGATTCCATAGCAAACAACATGGTGCTCTTAATCACACCATAATCATCTTTGCGCGACTGATAAACAGCTTTCTCATCAGCCGGCGCATCTACAGCAGGGGCGTCACTTAGCGCTTTCTCAAGGACATAGTCCTTTTGTCCGCCAGCGAGAATGATTCTCAGATTGCGGAACCAGTTGGTGAAGTTAGACCCATTGTTCTTAAGCTTTTCTTTCTCAGCAAAAACGTTGAAGTTGAAGTTGGACTTAGCCATTTGATCTACAAAATTTTCAAGTACAATTTAGACTATGTTCATGATAACTAGTTCAACTTAATCAAATTACTAGATGAACTCCCACTAAATTCAACATCCCTCAAGTTGTTTAGTGAACATGATCCAAATTCACCACACCTAATCCGATCTTCACGGGAAGAGATGTGGTTTCAATGGTGGACAACGAAGTGTCGATCATATCATTCATATGACTCATGATTAACCTTTCGGTTCGTGTGTTCCGGGGCCATGTCTGTACATGCTAGGCTCGTCAAGTCAAACCCAAGTATTTCCGCGTGTGCAAAAACTGGCTTGCACCCGTTGTATGTGAACGTAGAGTTTATAGCACCCGATCATCACGTGATGCTTGAACACGACGAACTTTCGCAATGGTGCATACATGGGGAGAACACAGTTTTATCTTGATCTTTAAGTGAGGAATCATCTTATAATGCTACCGTCACGATCTAAGCATAATAAGATACATAAAAGGATAAACATCACATGCATATAATTTTATGTGACATGGTATAGCCAATCTCCGCGCAATAATCTCCATCTTGTGTGTGCCAGCATGATCTCCATCACTCCACTCCACCACGAATAGCAACTACAAGTATTGCTAACTACTTAGCGATAAAGTAAAGCTATTACATGGCGTATAAGAAGTTGACACACAGGTCATACACAATTATAAAGACAACCATATGGCTCCTGCCGGTTGTGTACTCATCGACATGCAAGTCGTGAAACATTACAAAACATGATCATTGCGTACAACATACACATCACATCTTGGGCCATACCATATCGAAGAAACACTCCCTGCAAAAACAAGTTAGACGCCTCTACTTTGTTGTTGCATGTTTTACGTGGCTTATGGGAGTAACAAGCTAAGAACGATTCTTACCTACGGAAAGCCACAACGGTGATATTATGGTTGCCAACATCCGGTGTAAATCCCATGATAACTATAGTGAGAGAAACTGACATCCACCAGCCGCATGTGTGGAACAAGCCACACGTCAAGTGCGGAGCCGGTCTCGCGAACGAGGTTGCGTAAAGTTGGCCTGGACCGCTTTGATCTCACTATGTCGTGCCATAAGAAATACACAACAAGAGGCTTGCAACAGAAAACATCAACACCCGCAACAAGCATGTTGCGTTCTACTCATGAAACACATCTACGCATGGATCTAGCTCTGATACCACTAAAGGGTTTTGCAGCATAGTAAATCAAAAAAATTCTACGGATGCGAACAAGAAAGCCAAGATCTAATCTAGGAGATGCAATCAAAGAGATAGATAGATGAGACCTTCATACCCTTGAAGAAATCGCACAGCAGAAACGATCAACAGAACGTGGTTGGTGTAGTCGTACTCGTCGTCTCCTCCTCGCGATCCGATCCGATCCAACACCGCAAGTGGCGATGCCTTCGAGAGATGCACACGTACAGCACCTCGACGTATCCTCCTTCATCAGTCCAGCAAGTGGGGTGGAGAGATAGGATGGATCTACAACACGACGGCGTGGTGCAAAAGGTGGAGAGTTTCTGCAGCAAGGCTTCGCCTACGCGCAATCGGGAGAGAGGGAGAGAGGAGGGCAGCAACTAGGCGGCTAGGGTTTGAGGAGGTGTGGGGGTAGGGTGCGCCCCTGCCCTCTTTATATAGAGGGATGGCCGGCTGCCCCCTTTCCCCTCCTCCAAGCCTAGGGCCAGCGGCCACATGGGAGGAGTGGGGGGCAAGTTTCCCCCCCCCCCCTTCTAGAAGCTCTCCCTAGGGTTTCCCCTAGGGCTTGGCCGGCTGGGCCTATGGGGCCTTGTGCCCCTGGCCCAATGCGGCCAGGGAACTCCCTCGTAGGCCCACGCCCCCTCCCGACAAGTGGGGCCACGTTGGTCCCACTCCGGAAGCTTCTAGAACTTTCCGGTACAATACCGAACAATCCAAAACAATTCCGAAATCCAAAAAATGCTTTCCCTTATATGAATCTTATTCTCCGGACCATTCCGGAACCTCTCATGATGTCCTGGATCTCATCCGAGACTCCGAACAAAAACTCATAAACCAATTATCCATTCTATCCTAGAGTCGAGACACGTTAAGTGTGTGACCCTACGGGTTCGAGAATATGCAGACATGATCTTCTATCAATAATCAACAGCGGGGTCTGGAAACCCATATTGACTCCCACATACTCATCGATGATCATATCGGATGAACCACGATGCCAGGATTCAATCAATCCCATATATATATATATATATTCCCTTCGTCGCGCGATATTTTACTTGCCCGAGATTCGATCGTCGGTATCGGCATACCTAGTTTAATCTCGTTCACAGCAAGTACTTTACTCGTTCCGTAATCCGATATCACTTTGTGATTAACTCCTTAACCACGTGCTTGCAAGCGGTGTTGATATCGATTACCGAGTAGGCCCGAAGTATATCTCTCTGACTTGGGAGGGACAAATCCCATCTCGATACATACAACCCAACAGGTACTTTCCGATCACCTGAGAGACACCTTTATGATCACCCTCTCATAGGATGACGTTTGATGACCTCAAAGCTTTCTTCCGATACCAGGGAGTTGCATTATCTCATGGTCTAAGGAATACAATATTTGACATAGGAAAAAACTTCGCAAAGATGAACACGATGACACGATCTAATTGCTCTGCTTAATTTGGGTATGTCCATCATATCATTCTCCCAATGATATGATCTCATTATTAATCGACAACTCATGTCTATGGTTAGGAAACCTTAACCATCATTAATCAATGAGCTAGTCCATAGAGGCATACTAGGGACACGGTGTCGTTCATAAACCACACAAGTATTAAAGTTTCCGCTTAATACAATTCTAGCATGGAATATAAACTTTATCATGAACAAGAATTATAATAATAACATCTTTATTATTGCCTATAGGGCATAATTCCAACAGCCGCCCTTACTTCCCTTTCGTTTCCCTTTCTTGTCTTTCTTGAAACCAGTGTTCTTATTGATCATCAACACTTGATGTTCCTTCTTGATCTCCACTTCTGCAGTTTTAAGCATTGACAGAAGCTCGGGGAGAGACTTCTTCATGCCTTGCATATTATAGCTCATCACAAATCTCTTATAGCTAGGTGGCAGAGACTACAGAACACGATGGATGCCTAAGTCAATGGGAATCGATATTCCCAAGGACACAAGCTTATCGGTGTAACCCAACATCTTGAGTACATGCTCACTAACGGAGCTGTGCTCTTCCATCATGTAGCTAAAGAACTTTTCTGAAGCATTGTAGCTCTCTACTACAGCATGTGTGTCGAAAATCATTTTCAACTCACCCATTGTATCAAATGCATTGTCGTTTTCGAAACGCTTTCGAATTTCTGGCTCTAATCCATACAATATGCCGCAATGAACTAAGTTGTGGTCCTCCTGACAAGTGTGATAGACATTCTTCTCCTCGTTAGGGGCATCCTCAAAAGGTGGGGGGCCTAGCGGCGCTTCTAGCACATATTGCTTTTGTGCAGCAAAGAGGAGAATCCTCAAATTCATGGCCCATTCGGTAAAGTTGCTACCGTTTGTTGCAAGTTTCTCTTTCTCCATGAACACATTGAAACTAAAAGCACGTGGTGCCATCTACAACAGAATTTGTAAAGTTTAGACTAAGTTTATGGTAGATTGAGTTCAACTAATCCACATTACGAATAAACTCCCACTCAAAAACGACATCCCTCATGTATTTTTGGTGATTATATGAACCAAATCCACTACACCAAGTCCGATCATCACGTGAGTCGGTGTAGCTTCAAAGGCGAGCATCAAATGGGCATCATATCTACTATATGACTCATGCTTAACCTTTCGGTCCGTGTTCCGAGGCCATGTATGTACATGCTAGGCTCGCCAAGTAAGAACCTTAGTATTCACGTGTGTAACTTTCTTACACCCGAAATATGGTCGTGGATCCAAGAACACCTGATCATCACGTGATGTCTTGGAGCAACGAAAACATAATCGGTACATACTAAAGGAAGAACATATTCTTATCTTGATATTTAATTGAGGTATCATCTTATTATGCTAATAAAACGCCAAACAAGCAATATAAGATGCTATCAAACATCACATGTTTATAAGTGAAATGTTATGGTTTCCCGCATATGATCTCTATCATGTGCATCGTGGTATGATCACTATCATACCTTTATGTGTAAGGCCAAGGTCTATGGAACTTACACGTTATGTGTGTTGTAAGAGTATCATCTCATACTTCTACTTACAACATCACCATATCATAACACTAGCCCAGTAACAATCTAAACTAGACGCCTCTAATTTATCCATTGCAAGTTTTACGTGGCTTAGGGCTTTCGAAGATAGAACCGTTCATACCTACGAACATGAACCACAACGAGGATAACCAAATTGTTGACAACTCGTTGCAAAATAGACATTGACTATAGCACGAGAGACAGACACCCGCTAGCCACTTATGCAAACTAGTTGCATGTCAAGCGTGGAATAGGTCTCATGTGCGAGGGCATGTAAAGTTTGTCCGGACCGCTTCATCCCACTATGCCACCAATATCCAAAATTACAACTAAGAAGCAATAACATGATCATCATTGCCCACATACTCATATGTGTACTACCCGTGTAAAGCATCTACGCATAGATCCGGCTCTGTACCACTGTAGGGTTCGCAGCATAGAAAACAAAAAAAATCCTACGATGGGAACAACTATGTACAAGATCTATCTACTAGATACAAACAACAGTCGGATGTATATCCGTAGAGAACATACCCTTAAGACCGATAAAGCTTAACGAGTTAAACTCGCGGTTGATGTAGACGATCTCTTGCCGATCTCAAGATCGAGAGGAAGTCCTAGCGCCGCAAATCAGCATCGCATCCGTGCTCGCACACACGTCCGAGGCACCGAGCAACCTCCGCCTCCTCGCTCCAGCGATGCAGCAGAAGCACAACTCTTTCTTGCCGAATAGCCACCGGGAACATGTATCTTGCTAGTCCGAGACCATGGGGGATAAATTCTAGAGGGGGAGAGAGATCCTTCACGAGTAGGTGTGAGTGAGAAGTCAGGAGAGGGGTGTCTTTTATAGGAGAGGGGGAACCCCAAGGGGGTGGTCGGCGCATGGGGGCTGCCCCCTTGCCCTCCCCTCAGTCATGTGGGTGGACACTCCACTCACAAAATTCCTTTAAATTCCCTCCACTCAAAGTCCCACTCAAAATTGCTATTAAATTTCCACCAAATTTAATGCAAACTCTATTAAATAAAACTCTTTTTATTTATTCAGAATTTTGTCAATTACTTTAATGACAAACATTCACATATAACCTCTTGCTAGAATTCTATTTCACATGCAAAAACACTTTCTGCAATTTCACCCGAAAACCTGTTTCAGTATCTAGTGAAATAAATTCATGCGCTTGTTATTCTTTCCGGCATGAAACTTTTGCTCCAAATGGATGTCGGTGTCTCTTAACTGTGTCACCCTACGGTTCGCGAATAATGCGGACATGATCGAGACCCCACTCGGATCAATAATCAGAAGCGGGATCTGGATACCCATACTGACTCTCACACATTCAACGATGACTTTCTTGTGATTGTCGGAACCTTTTATGCTAGTATCTTAATCCCTTTGTTTCGCGATATATTACATGTCCGAGATTCGATCATCGGTATATCCATACCTAGTTTGATCCCGTTACTGACATGCACTCTTTTCTTGTTTCCGTGATATAAAATTCTAGTGATCAAATCACTGGCCTGCAAGCTAACCAATATGATATCACCGAGAGGGCCCAGAGTATATCTATCCGTCATCGGGATGAACAAATTCCACTCTTGATCTATGGGCCTCAACATAACACTTTATTAGTTCTGAACCCATCTTTATAATCACCATGTTACGGTGTGATGTTTGATGTTATCAAGAAACTCTTCTGGTGTTAGTTATTGACATGATCTCATGGTCTAAGGATTATGATTATTTCGTAAGTTGTTATAACAATATAAACTCAATGACTTTGATCGTAATGCTATACTTCGGATGAATGTTCATCACACCATTACACTAATATTGTGAACCCGTTTTTAACAACATCCAATGTCCATGATCAGGAAACCTTGATCATCTTGTTAATCAACGAGCTAGTTTATGAGAGAGGCATAACTAGGAACTTTCTGTTTGTTTATTAAACACGCATGTATTAACGTTTCCATATTAATACAATTATAGCATGCAAAATAAACATCTATCATATACATGGAATACACATAATAAACACTTTATTATTGCCTCTCAGGGCATATTCCCTTCACGGTAGAGGTTGTTGCCAGTGTTCGTGAGAGCAACGGGTCAGTGGAATCGGCGGTTGAGATTGAGGCGGCTCGTATGTTGGCGCGTTCTCCTAGGAGCTCCTTGGTTGAAGACAACGCCACCAAGCTTAGTGGTTTTTTTCAAGCCGAGTTAACTAAGGTAGGCGCAAGCCTACGGAAATCTTAGTCGCCGCCAACACCTCTTTCTCCTCCATAGATCGGTTCCCCCTCCTCCGACGGGCTTCGCCGGAGTCGAGAGGGCTGGGGAACCCGATCTATGAGTGGAGTTCTCTGTAAAAGTAGTATTTTCAGAAGATTAGGTTAGGAATTGGTAGACATCTTCTTGGCGTCTATGTCAATGGAGATAGCATTTGTCGCAATAAGTGATCTTCCGCCCTTCGTTCGACGACAAGATCTTCTCGACGTCAATGGTGGTGTTGCAAGATTGAAGTTCTATAGGTACAGTCTTTCAGATCTTGCTTCGTCAGATCGATCTTGAATTTTTTTTATTATGGTTGTCGCGAGGAGGATTATCCTCGCAATATTCGTTCTGAGTGATACGTCCTCGACAATAGAGATTCGTACTCTCGACTGTCCTATGATGTTGATCAGACTGTTCAGTTTCCTTTCCCTGGAATACCGGTGGTGATACTCTTGCCGATGTTGTGTACGCGCACATAGACTTGGCATTGCGACTCGAATTAAAATTATGTAAGAAACGGGTCTATTGTTTGATATCTATGTCATGTGGGTTCCGTTCAGACAAGTGCAAGATTATATCATGAAAGAAAAGATTTTGAAGACCTTTAAGTTTTGCTCATTTTTAGACTTTATTTTGTAATCTTTGAAAACAGTTTATGTATCTCTATCATGTATTATTCACTACTATATATCGTGGTATTGATTGTCAGAAGAAAAGTCTTTGTGATTTATTTTTTTCTAAAAATGGCATGTCGATAACTCAGGAACCGACAACAGACTTGGCATCCTCGTTAAGGAGAAATCGATCAGGCTGAAATCAAACATGAAAAAAAAAGCAAGAAGGATGGCGCCAGAGTGAAGGTGTTCGCAGTTACATGATGGATGTTTTCAGCTTTTGGGCTGTTTGTGGGTTTGGGTCGTGTGACTTGTCAGTGTGGGGGTTTCTTTTCAGGAAAAGTCCATTTCAAACCCTGAATTTATAAGGGTCTGCCGATTTAAACCCTAAAGTCAAAATCCCTGTCGTTCGTATCCTGAACTATTCAATCCCGGTCTAAATTAGACCCTGGACGTTGTTAGACAGGATTGCCAAGTGCCACGTAAGCAAATTTTACAAAGAACACCCTACAAAATTATTCATTCCAATCGCATGGTCGATCCTATGTGGACTCAGACAACACGAGCGCCATTTTCATCGTGGCCGCGCACCTCTTCTTTCTGGTCAATGTAGTGGCCGCGCAAGGCCGGCAACTGGGTCATCGGTGTACTGTAGCCACTCCCACCAACGAAATTGAGCCAAGCTGTATGCTTCCTCTGTCTGTAAATAAGTGTGTTTTTAGGTTTTGCCTAAGTTAAATTTTGTTAAATTTGACCAACCTTTTAGATAAATATATTAACATATGTTACATAAATTTTTCATATTATGAAACTAAATTTAAAAATAATATAATAGTATCAATTTAGTGTATAAATATTGCTACATTTTCTATAAAATTAGTCAAAGTTTATTAAGTTTGACTTAAAACCAACTTAGATGTACACTTATTTGCGAGCGGACGGAGCGAGTATAACCCATGCGGGTAGGGAGGCCAGGACAATATCAATCGAGACGTAGGGAGCAAGCCCATCTAGCTAGCTTCGCTGGATCAAATTAATCCTAATTGAATCGAAGGTTGAGCATGATATGTGCACGCGGGCGGATGCAATTCCAGGACATGTAGGTGCGCCCACCACCGTTACCCAGGAATCGTTGTGGCCTCTAAGTAGATCGGACAGCGCAGTTGCTGATCTGCTGGACCACCACGGCGTCACAGCGTAAGGCCCCGACCGTCCGTGATGGGGTCAATGCCCCAGCTCCAAGCTGTAGCAAGGGGGCGTCCTCGCCCTTATTTATCCCGATGTCCCCGGTGTAAGAATAGACGATCCCCTGCTTTTTCAGATGGGAGAGAGATCGATTAACAAAGGAGACGAATATGACATGTGGGACCATTTGATCAGTGAGACAACAGAAATTCTCGACCGGGATCTTTCCTAACCCAGTTTGCCAAACATGTCTAGGGTTTGATTTAGACCGGAAACAAATAGTTCAGGGTGCAAACGACCAGGATTTCGACTTCAGGGTCTAAACTGCCGAACATCTACGAGTTTAGGGTTTGAAATGAACTTTTTCCTTTCTTTTCTCTAGTTGCCACTCGTTGGTCAATGTTGCAACACATGTGTCGAGGGTTTTTAGGAGTAGCGTGTTGGGGGTCATTGTCGTGTTGCATAATGGGTTTTTCTTGTTTGCCTCTCATAAACAAGTGTGTTACTGTTGTCACCTAGTTTTCTGTCAACTAACTGGACAATTCTCTTTCTCTTAATAATTAATAAGTTGAGGTATTTGGCCTCTATTTTTTAAAAATATTCTAATCCGACATGATCATCTAATAGATACTCTGATTTTTGCAAGTATTCTATTGGAGGGACGCCTATACACATGAACGTCGAGTGACATGTACACGAAGACATACTATCAGGGATGTTGTGCTCTCTTTGTGGAGGACGTAGACGTACGATCTAGCTAGCATTGATGGATCCTGCATGGGGCAAGGGTATATAATTTTTCAGCAAAATACTCTTATTGTACGGTGAATATTACAACACTAATATCATATTTTCTCTAACATATATAGTATTTCCTAACCATAAACTAACTGAAAATCCTAGTTCAGAGATAAGAGTCATAGATTTGTCTAGATACGCATGCATTTAGCCATGTTTTAATGTGCAGTTATATGTTTATCTAAATAAATCTGCGACGCTTATTTCCGGACCAAAAAAAGTGTTGCCTAAGTTCAAGCGGCCCATTAGGCAGTAGCCCTTGTATATCTTTTCAAGAAACATTTCTACCATCAACAAATTTGTGTAATGACCTTTTGATCTTTATTCCTCATCCATTCAAAAGAAAAATCCTTATAGCCTCAATCATCACATTTTTCCATCCCAGAAAAAGATGATCCAATCACTGGACTGATAAAACCACATGGGACAGGGTGGCATCGAAGTTTCTTATTTTCTTTAATCTCTGTTACCTTTTAAGGTATTTTTCTCAAAAAAAAAAAATCCTTATGTATTGTCCTACAATACGTTAATTATACTTTTACCTATGTTACCACTTGACCTTTATGTTTTGTAGCATTAGTTAAAATTTGTACACCCAAAGCTGAAATCCTGGATCCGCCCTGCTAGCTAGCAGTATGATCTGCGCGTGCTTAACCACATTTACCTACCAGTGGGTCGATCGAGCTTAACCACATAATTAATTTCCTACTACTACAGTACTTGCATTTGTCATCATCTATATATATTCAACAGTGCAAGTGTGTGTGTGTAATCCAGAGGTAGCAGTTGTTTGGCAATGCCTTCGTTCACAATGTCACCGCCGGTGCTGCTTCAGCAACTTGTACAGGATAACAGGACTGCAACTGGAGTTCTAAATTGAGAAAAATTCATCAACGCAAACAAAAAGGGTTCCAGTTTTTCCTAGTTTATTTCAACTCTACTTGTAATCAGATGCTGCCTGAAGCATAAAGTATTCACAACATATAAGAGAACTGAGAGTTCACCAGACTCCTAGTAAATTCAGTGAAGATTCTTAAAAAAGAAAACCATTGTCGATCCTACATAAATTTACACAAATACTACTACAGTACAAGATTTCATTTGCAGGTCAGCTACATCGAAATTGATGTTAGGCGGTCAGTTCACATTCGACGACATAAAATATCAGAGCAACAGCTAGACTCTAGCCTAAAACAACTATGCAGTACAAATCCAGCAGAAGATGGCCCGTACAACATACAGATGCCATCATCTGCTTCTATTTGCCTTTTACCGCATCAGCACCTTTCGCATCACCGTCGTACGCAGAAAGGAAGAACGCCACCTGGTTCTTCTGCAGAAACCTGACAAATTTCATCCATGCGTTTAGCAAACACAAATTTGGCATCAATCAAGAAAAACTACATCGGGATACTCTACTCGAATTTGCCTAGCAAAATTGTTAAAAAACATTTTTCGCACACCAGACAGTTGTACACCGTGGTAAAGTACAAAATAGCATCAAGAAATACTTCATACTTGAGAATGTCCAACATTTTCTGCTGTAGCTTGTTAAGCGCATCTTCTTCCATATTCACAGAAGCGAGTAGCTCTGGCAATTTCACTGTGAAGTGGCAAAAGTAACCCCTTTCAGAAGACTGGTAAAAAACAATGTCGTGAAAAAGTAACAGTCAGCATGTCCAGGTAACAGAAAAACTATATTGACATACCCAAGTTAGCGATTATCACTAAATAAAGAAAAAACATACACATTGTGCTTTCGGAGATATTGGCAACTATCCCAGATCAGTTCAGCAACAACTCAATGCAGTTAGTTGAACAAGGTTGCAACAACTAAATTCAGTTAGTTGAACAAGGTTCCTCGTAAAAGTAGAAAGCTAGCGGCAGAATGGCTGCTGTTTTTCAGTCCCTTTTGGAAGAAAAAAGACCATGATTTGTCCTCAAGAAAAATTACGAGTTGGTTCCACGGATTGAGTTTTGGCTCCTTGTGGAGCTTTATACAAATATATACGAAGTTTAAGATTTTGAGGCTGCTGATAAGCATCTTAGAAGTTCAAACAACTACACCAAAGGTAGTGAATACTACAACAGTCTAACAGTACATCATATAAAGAGAGGCAAACTACAATAACATCAAACATAATTGTTCTAGAGCTCTTATAAAGAATATCTAACTGAGGAATTGTAAGGAAAGGATAAATCAAAGACACGAAAAAGCTCATGTAATGGATAACTGGCATACCAAACAAGCGCAGTAGATGCTCAGCTCCATATACAGCCGAGGGTGAAACGTCACCTTTAATTTCTTCTTTATACTGCTTTTGTTCTTTCTTATATAAAAGCATTGCAGGCAATGCTTTGTCAAAGTAACAGCGTAATCCTCTCGTGATCTCAGCATAAGAATCACTTATCCTACAAGAAGTGATAAGCTTTAGAAGAGTTGTGAAGAAAACAATGCTGGTACTGAGCATAAAGTACTCAAACAAACCAAAGCAATGCTTGACAAACGACGCAAGTAGCTTTGGCTCGCAATAAAATGAAACCTAACCAATATTGCACACTAACCAAATTTTCAAAAAAAATGTTTCTTAGTGATACAAATAAATATAAAAATATTCTAGATTAGCTTAAGATGTAGGAAACCTCTCCAAACTGGTGGTAAATTAGCAGATTTGATCCAGAAAAATTAAAAGGCCAAATGATGTTTTTCCTTTCTTTAATGGTAATATTAGTAAAACAATTCAAACATTTAATGGCACAGAAATAACAATCACAACCAGCAAAACAAAGCAACACCAGCTAAACTACAAGTACACATGGAATCTGTCCAAATGGAATGAGTTCCAGGAAAGCCTGATAAACTGTTACCATCCCAAGCATGTGCATGCACACAAGCAAAAAACAGGTCCGTGTAACTTAAAGAGAATTTAGGGGTAGCCACCAAGGTAGTTGGCATGTTATGTACAAACTAGAAATATGCTTGCTTTTATCCCTTCAAAACTAATCCAACCAAGTATTATATCCAAACCGTGTATGAAAATGTTTTTCTCAATAATAACTGAATCATCAATTAATACGGCCCTGACGCTTTAGCATTATGTGGTTATGTTGTTGCATAATAAAAGATGGCATGATCAATGGACCTCACAATTCCAGTAATCTATTACACAGTGTCACAAATTCACTTGTGACAAAGAAGGGAAATAAACCAGAACTCATAACATAGATTACTGACTTGCTATCCTTCTTTATCCGATGCTCCAAATACTTCTTTAGAATATCATCAACAGTGGGAGATCGAGGTAGTTTTACAAGCTGCAGGACAAGGAAAATGCTCAGGTGAGGTCATCAAGTTACATCAGAGGGTTTCCTGGAGATAATTGAAGCAAACAATGAGATTCAGCTCACAAATCTATAAGAACTGGTTCTCACGATGACAAAAAAAATGATGAGGGTGACAAGCGTAACCTTTGCATGGCGACGATGGAGAATACCAACATATCTTTCTAGTAACTAAGATTTCAAGTCCGAGAATAGTGCAGTGACCATATCATCCTCCAACAGAGACTTAATGGATTATGGTGCAGGATTTCTACCACTGTTAATTAATGATTTCTAGCTTGAGGACGAGCTGCTTTCTAAAGCGGGTGGAAATGATACTCCCTTATGGTGCACATATGCGCGTCAGGAACCAAAGAAGGCCAGTAACTATAAATGGCAAAGCAGTAAGAAGTCGAGTCGGAGGGCAATATGATTAAAGATTCTGTTAGGAGTCCATGTTGGACACTAGTTTAGTGCCTCTTAAGGATACAATTGGTTTCTTGAGTAAGATAGGATTAGGTTTCACTTCGGAAACTATTTAATTAAATCAGAAAAGAATAAGATAGATCAGAGTAGTCGAATTGCATGAGATGGGATTGGTTGCAATTGAAGTTGATTGGTCCTAAAAAGGAAGTCCTGCGTGATCTTTTTTTTCGAGAAAACACAAAAAGCTCTTTGCGTTTCATTTCATTGAAAAGAGAGAATTGTTGTTACATGCCTCCTAAGAGGTTCTCGAACCATCAGTTAGGTTTTCACTGCGTGATCTTTTCAATTGAAAAAATAAATACTTCCCAAGAATGCAGAGCTCAGAGCCTCGTTGTCCCTGGCCATTATTTATGCTGCCCTTTTTAATCTCGTCCTAAACACAAATTCCTCGTCTTTCCCACAAACGCAAATCCCCATGTGACAAGTAGGAATTATGCTTTAAATAGAAACTCAAGTATCAGCCATCGGATCATATTTGGACAGTACAGATCAAGGATGTTTTCACTGCGTGATCTTGCCATTATTTATGTTGCCCTTTTTAATCTCGTCCTAACACAAATTCCTCGTCTTTCCCACAAACGCAAATCCCCATGTGACAAGTAGGAATTATGCTTTAAATAGAAACTCAAGTATCAGCCATCGGATCATATTTGGATAGTACAGATCAAGGATGTTTTCACTGCGTGATCTTGCCATTATTTATGTTGCCCTTTTTAATCTCGTCCTAACACAAATTCCTCATCTTTCCCACAAACGCAAATCCCCATGTGACAAGTAGGAATTATGCTTTAAATAGAAACTCAAGTATCAACCATCGGATCATATTTGGACAGTAAAGATCAAGGATGTTTAGCTCACTAAGTGGAAGGGCAGATAAGCAAAGCTAAATAATGATTTCTTTTCTAATAAAGTGTTAGTAGCTGCCTAATACTTGATAGTTCATTATTTTATTCTAAGGCTTATTCCTAGTTGATATACATACCCTTTCATTCGGCATTCTTTATTTCTTTTTCTTTGGCACATGTTAATGCCATGTCGACTGAAACACAATATATAACTGCTAACATAAGGAAACAAGATGGGGTGCAATGTAGATATACATACAGGAAAGACAGTGCGGTCAAAAAATGAATACCTTACCCAGCTGCGTGACAAACTCCCAATCATCAACCAGTTGCTTCTTTAGTGTTAAAGGAAATTGTGACATTAGGAGACTCTCTGAAGACCTTCTTTCCTTTTCCTGAATCAACCAAGGTAGAATTTTCTGTATTTATTTTTGTATATAGGACATCAACAGCAATGTAAATGGAATAACTTGAACAAGCATGCACAATCTCTCAGCACTCCTTTTTTACACATTTAGATGCTGACTATTGTTGCTGGTAACTAAGCAGTCTAAATTTTGATTTGGAGGCCAAACTATTGCAGGAAGCAGTAATCACTCACAAAGTGTAACTATAATCCTCGGTCAAAAATATATTACCATTTGTAATTAAATAATACAACCTGTGTCCAAAAATAAGATAATTATTAACCTAGGGATTTTCTTTTCCAGCCACTAGAGATATAAGTGGTCTGCACTAGAAATAAGAATTCTCGCTCTTCTGATCAATTAAAGCAACATACAGAATATTCCATTACGCAAATTACAAAAGAATGGCAAAATAACATGTGGTGCCAATTTCCAAACAATATAGAGTAAATAATCAAAAAATGTTACTCCCTCCGGTTCATATTAATGGCCTCAACTTACGAATCTAGATAAAGTTGAGGCCATTAATATGGACCGGAGGGAGTAGCATTAAGCAAGAACACGGAAAATGGCATTACTTTAATATTAGTATCTGAAAATCCATGATTATAGTATCCTACTGGATGTGGATAATGCACGTAGACTATGAACTTAAAGGGAAATATAATCAAGGTAACACGTTTGGGAATGATAGCCACCTCATTGCCAAGTTGATTCTTGCGCTTCTTCCCCTTGACTAGAATTTCAACATAGCAAAGATATTAGAATATATTAAAAAATAAGCAGCAGAGCGAACATGAGAACAGATAACTTCATTAACCAACAAAATAGGACAAGAGAAGTAGATGCTACAAGAAATTTTGTTAAAAGGAACAGCAGACTTACCAGCACCCTTAGTGTCCTCTTTAATTGTTTTTGCATCTGCTGAACGCAACCAAATTAGGAGAAATTTTAAGGAAGACACATCATCATAGTTACATAAATATGGACAAAGAAACTTTCTATATGCCCTATCAATGTTCTGAAAAGGGGTCACCTAGCGTGCCTAGGCACAAATGAGCCACCCTGACTAGCAACTAGTGCCTATTAGAACATTGTGCACTGTATTCATTGCTAAATTAACGCATATATAAGTAATCACATACTACTCTATCACCAGAAGCTGATTCAGCACCTATCAGAAGATCACTCCAACAATGGATTATAGTTTACTTCAGAAAAAGATACCCAGGATGCAATTCGAGCTCCATCAGGCAATATTAGATCATTATTGATCATGAAGTTCAGTTGAAGCAGTCCTTTCATT
The DNA here is from genome assembly GCA_916181665.1 of Avena sativa. Lineage (NCBI taxonomy): Eukaryota > Viridiplantae > Streptophyta > Magnoliopsida > Poales > Poaceae > Avena > Avena sativa. Next base: position 6,768,341 of record OV702289.1, read on the forward strand.
ACAAATGTAAAGATGATGCTCCTAATACGACATGCCACTAACCATTAGAGCCTTTTGGGTTATTCTGTGCTTCTCGTCCAGTCTTGATGGTTTTGTCAACTGTTTGGTTCTTCGTAAGTTCATGCTGTTTGCTTATATTCTCATCAGTGTACTTCAATAAACGATCACTTGGGACCCATTCATCCCAGCTATAACCATTGAAAATAGAATATGTTGAAAATAATGTCTATGTTGAGGAATAGAATACAGGGAAATACAATTAATTAACTGCACTGATGGCAATTTAATTAATATAACAGGAACAAGCACTCAACAGGGATTCATGAAAGTATTAGAAGTACAATATAGCGGTGTGCAACAATAGATGGGGAGACAAAATGCATCAAAATATGGCCCTGAAAGTCACTTCTTTTAGATATTCACATTAACAACAGTCAGCAACTAATGCTGGAAGCCTCTTCCGCAAATGATATATTAACCAATGCACTCAAACAACTGCATAAGCTCATCACTGATTCACATATCCATATAAACAGAGAACAAAGTATACAGTTTGAAACTGGCAAGAGCGTCAAGGCAGAATTTCAATTGGCACAATTGCTGAAGAAATCTGATCTCATTCACAACTGTAAAAATAGATTTTATATATTTCCAAATACCCATCCATCGACACACTCAAAACTCAGCCATGCCCTATCTAGCTGCCTTCATCACCATAATCTATGAACATTGCGAAATAAATGCAAATCTGAAAAAAAGAGTAATAAATAAACAAAGAGACCAAGAATGGAGCCATTAGCCATCCTTATGAAACACAAGTTAAACAATTTAGGGCCTTGACTATGATAATGAGCAAAAAAGTATCACTTGCATATGTTTGCCGAACTACACTGTTTTAGCACTTTGGTTCACAATATTACTCCAAGTCCATATCTGACCATACTTAACATAATTTATACAGCTCGAAAATAATTCTGAATCTTTAGGCTCTTGAAATGATAACATTACAACTGAGAAGCACAGTATTTGGATAAACAAAAAGGTGTCTGATTTAGCCAGTGGTAAGTGAAAAGCCATGTGAACTTTCACAACCCTCATAAAAACTAGATCAGTGCTCAGTATTCCGTAATACTAAAGATGGACAGTCCTGCTAAATCATTACAGTTTTAGAAGGTGCAGCACCAGGTTTTATTTCATGAGCTGAAAACAAGCGCAGTGATAATGTGTCTGGCTTTTCCTAAGTATGGAACATCCCCATTGTATGTAATGCTGATGCCAATTGCTTGATCAAATAAGAACATCGTATTCAGCAAGTTGCAACAAAAGAATTACAGATCTTAGAAATATCACTTCAATTAATGCATCATAGAAAGAACAAGCGCAATAATAGCTAATTTAAGTTCATATGGAAGACTTATCTAACAGCCACTGCGGGATGCACTTACTTCTTATTCCAGCCCTACAAAAATGGAAGAGACAATTTCATGAAATAAAGAAAAAAAATACCTACATTGAATAATCGTCTAAATACTGAATATATCAGTTTTTCTATATCTATGCTTAAGAGTGCACAACTGTTTGAAAGCAATGAGGAAATAAAGCTTTGTAATTTTGATGTTTTACAAATGGGGATTTGGAGACTTACAAGATAATGGATGAAATATCGCCACTCATCCTCCCGATTTTCAGTTTTTTGAACCTTCACGAATCCAAAAGAAATAACAAAAATTCTCCATTATCAACATATTCAGCATGCAGAAGAGCATAAAAAAGTATATAGTGAACAACTATATACTGCACACGCTTATCCCCACAAAGTCTAGCCAGACATTCATATTCATAGTATATGAACCCAGCAGGCCAGCACTAGCGAAATTTGGGGAAGAAGCACTTGCGAAATTTTGGGGAAGAAGGGTTTACTGCAACTCAAGAAACAAAATAAAGAGGAACCGTTTTGATTTTGCTTGGGTTGCTTTGTGCATCCACAAAGCCTAGAATTCTCAAATTAATATCAGTATTATTGTCCAAGAAGACAAGTCTCCTTGTGTTCTTCATGACCACAAAATACTTATATTACTGACACCGACACACTGTTTTTGCTTCAGATTCCCGTCTATATGTGCGATCTACATATATGAACATATTGGCCGAGAAGAATAGTGCATAGTGTTCACAAATCCAAAAAGAGGATACATCCACAAATCCTAGAATTCTCCAATTCAATCAGTACTACTGAGTCAGTTGTGGCAACTGATAAATGTCATATCTGTCTTCAGGTGGGCATCTTAAAATACAAAAGGATCCTACGCGCAATTCTTATACCCTCGAAGTAATTAAACAACTATAGTCCATGAAGACAAGCCTCCTTGTGTTCTTCACGGCCAAAAAAAAAGCTAATGTTAGTGACAGTGCGGCATAATTTTTGGCTTCAGACTCCTGACTATATGTGACACATACTCTAACACGTAGGCCGAGATCAGTTGTAATGCCCAGAAATCTGGGCTGTGCAAACTAAGAGTGATGCTGTGTCAGACAATTTAATGCCGACAGCATTGGATTCGGATGACCTAAACCCCCTCTTTCCACTGCTGCTCCAAACCCTAGCCGCAATTGAAAAAAGGCAACGAGGAAGTCAGAACCTCCGCACAATCGGCTCGTTGGTCGTGGTCACGTGAACCTTGACCGGAATGGAGTGGGGGAGAGAGGACCGGGTGAGGGAAGGGGGACCTTGGCCTCGTACAGGAGGGGGCCGTGGTATGCTAGCACCCTTTCGCCCTCCATGAAGGCCGCCGGGGAGTCCTTGCCCTTGTCCTTGTCCTTGCCGCCGGTGCCGCCGCCGCTCGTGGTCGTCGTCGTGTTGGAGCTGCCCCCCATCGTCGCTCGCTCACGCGCGCGCGCAGGCCGAAGGAGGAGAAATGGAAGTGAGGGGAGGATTTTGCGAATTGCGATGCGGGGTGGGGTGGGGTGAGGAGGGAGACGAGGAAAGGAAACACCAGGAGCAGTTACAGGACGAAGGAACTCAGATGGGCCTATTAACAACAGCCCAAAACAATAAGGCTTTTTCTTCTCATAGGTTTTTTTTTTATAGTTCTTGGAAATATACCTTTTCGCTAAGGGGCTAGGGTTTCGATACGTCTATGGCAATCTCACGATATCCGGCGACAGGACGGCGATCTCCCCCTGCTGAATCCCGATCCTCTCCTACGCTTTGGGTTTGTTCGGGCTGATACAGGGGCCGACTTGCTCGGCTGCCCGGCCTTGGCAGATCCCGTGTTGGTGGAGTTGCAGATTGGTTTTGGCATGGCGGCGGAAAAGGAACAGGGAGAACCCTGCGGTTTGGAGAAGGAGCGGGATGGAGAACCAATGATATAGGAACTTCTGAGGAGTTTGAATCTGAAGGGAGAAGATATTGATGGTTCGTTTGTGCCCAAGAGCGAAGTGGAGTCTCTGAAGGAAGATGTGAAGTGGATGGCGATGATGCGGCTTCTCACCACTAAACCCTTAAGCGCTACATCGTTGAAGAGCACAATGCGATTCGCGTGGGCATCGGCCAAGGAGATGATTTTTCGTGACATTGAGGAGAATAGATTTCTGGTGCAGGCAAGTTGCTTGGGAGACTGGAAGAAGATTACCGAGCAGGGACCATGGATTTTCTGCGATCACGGTCTGTTGATCGAGAAATATGATGGTATCTGTCGCGCGATGGCGGTGGTATTGCATAGAATTCATGCATGGGTGCGCATCTTGGATGGTCCGGAGCTTTTCCGCAAGAAGGAACTGATTTGGAGCCTGGCTGAGAGGATAGGAGAGGTAATCATGGTTGACATGAACGACTCGGGTGGAGATTTTGTTCGAGCGAGAGTCTGGCTCGATGTAAGGAAATGTCTCACACGCTTTGTCTCGTTCAAACCTGAATACAATGAGCAAGTTATCATGAGGGTCAAATATGAGAAACTACCGCGTTTTTGTGCGGTGTGCGGCTTTCTGGGACATGCACAAGAGGAGTGTGGTTCAGGCGAACATACACCGGAAGCGGTGGTTTTTGGAAAATGGCTCCTCGCTGACACATCATGGAACAGATCCCAACTTCATGGGGGTGCTGGAAACCGCCCAACTGGTCGAGGCGCAGGGCCAGAGATGGGTAGAGGAGCTGGTCGTGCTGGCATGACGAGGGGTGGCGGCCGTGGCGCTCGTGTTGGGGGCCGAGGGCGTGGTGATGGAGGCCCAGGGCACGGCGTGTTGTCTGGTGAAAATCGAAAACGCACATATGCTGATGCCGGACTTGGAAGCCCGGCCAAAGAGGTAGCGGGAGATGGTACTACAGCTAATGCGACACTGAGGTTGCAGTGGAAGGAGCCGGGAGTTATTGCAGAGGTGAAGGAAGAGGGGGCGAAGCAGAAGCTCGATTTTAAGAGGGTACGAGGGAGAAGGCTTACAGTCCAAGGTTAGGCACCTGACTTCCTCCTCCATCTGCTAGGGAGCAAAAGCGACCAAAGAAGCAAGCCTTCCCGAAGAAGACTACAAAGACTGCTGAGATGGCGGCCTCCGTGACGGAGGGCCGCCTGGCACAATGAGTGTCCTTAGTGTGAACTGTCATGGCATGGGGGGTGCTGCGACAGTTAAAGAGATCCGTGAGCTAGCGGGGCGCCATGCTCCATCGATATTTTGTGTCGTGGAGACCCAGTTGTATAAACAACATGTTGAGAGTTTAGCTCAGTCATTAGGCTTTTAAAAGGGGTTTGCAGTTAGTAGCTCGGGCCGTAGCGGCGAGATAGCGTTATTCTAGAATAATGAAATAATAATCGAGATTTTACCTTACTCTCAATATCATATTGACGCTATTGTTACAGAGCAGGGAAAGAGCCATGGCGGCTGACCGTTGTGTATGGGTAAGCACATGTTAATGAGCGCCACAAACGTGGGAAATGCTCAAGTTCATATGTTCGTCTAATGATCTCCCATGGTTGTGTATTGGCGACTTCAATGAAGTTCTCCATAGTTTAGAACACGTGGGGGTAAACAAACGGAGTTACAGCCAAATGACTATTTTTAGAGAGATGATTGATGTGTGTGGCGTGTGTGATCTAGGCTACAAAGGAATACCGTTGACCTTTGAGAAGAAGGTGGCGGGTGGTCAGTTTTGCCGGACACGGCTGGATCATGCTTCAGCATCACCATCATGGTCAGCTCGGTTTCCAATGGTGGAAGTGCAACACTTGGGGAGCTTTGCTACCTCGGATAATATTCCAATTTTACTACGGATGTGTCCGGAGATGGGTAGAAGAGGGAGAAAGAAATCAAAACCTTTTAGATACGATGTGGCTTGGGAATCACACAAGGACTTTGCAGAAACCGTGAAGCGGAATTGGGCGGTTGAGGGTCCGAGTAACACCTTGGAGGAATTGCAACATAAAGATGGGGCGAGCGGGCGTTTGGTAATGTCTAGTGGCCGATAAGAGAGCTCCAACGGGAGTTGGGGCGCTATGGAGTGCGCCAGATCGGTTAGGCCCAAGTGCACGGGAAGTGGAGGTCTCTACGTGATTAGTGGAGTTGCTCGATCAGGAGGAAATTATGTGGAGGCAGCGGTCGCGAGTGCAGTGGCTGGTGGCCGGAGATAAAAATACTCGGTTCTTCGAGCGAGTCAGAGGCACAAAAAGAATAGGATTGTCGAGCTAGCTCGGGAAGATGGTTCTTTGGCGACGAATGAGGGGGAATTGGGGCGAATGGCAAGCAATTTCTACAAGACCCTATACATATCGGAAGGGGTACAGGGAATGGATGAGGTTTTGGGATCGATACCAGTGAAGGTGTGTGCATCGATGAATGCGATGCTAGACGCCCCTTTTGATACGGCAGAGGTGAAGATAGCTCTTTTTGAGATGTACCCTACCAAGGCACTAGGGCTGGATGGTTTTCCCGCTCATTTTTTTCAGAGAAATTTGGAGATTTGTGGGGAGGAAGTGACGAAGGCGGTTCTTCGAGTTTTATCGGGAGAGGACAACCCATGAGTGGTGAATAAAACATTCATAGTGATGATCCCGAAGGTAGCAAGCCCGAGGGAACTGGGTCAGTTCCGGCCAATAAGTCAGTGCAATGTGATCTATAAGATCGCATCAGAAGTGGCAGACAACAGGGTGAAGAAGGTGCTACCTGAGATTATCTTAGAGGTGCAATCAGCTTTTGTCCCTGGGAGGCTAATCACTGATAATATTATTACAACGTACGAGTGTTTGCACTTTATGAAGCGGAATAAAGCCAAAAAGCACCGCTCATGTGCCCTCAAGCTGGATATGAGGAAGGCTTATGATAGAGTTGAGTGGAGCTATCTGAAGGCAATTATACTGAAGCTAGGTTTTAGCAGGAGTTGGGTGGCATTGATTATGCGCCTAGTATCGACGATATCCTTTTTGGTGCTTTTCAATGGAGCACCACAGGAGGAGTTCTCCCCATCTAGGGGTATTCGGCAAGGAGATCCAAACTCGCCTTATTTGTTTTTTCTGATAGCAGAAGGCCTTTCGTGCCTCCTCAAAGTTCATGATCTTTCATCGTCGCTAAATGGAATTAAAGTGGCTCCTACTGCCCCGACAGTAAACCACTTACTATTCACGGATGATAGCATGTTGTTCTTCAAATCAAGTAGTGAGGGTGCAACTGAGATAAAGAAGTTACTGACCAAGTATTGTGATGCTGATGACCCACAAGTATAGGGGGTCGCAACAGTCCTCGAGGGTAGTATAACCCAATTTATTGATTCGACATAAGGGAAGCCAAAGAATACTTATAAGTCTTAACAACTGAGTTGTTAATTCAGTTGCACCTAGAAATAGTCTTGCTCACGGTAGTTTACCAGTAGTAACAGTTTTGTAGTAGCAATAACAAAGTAACAGCAGCAGTAAAATAAAGGCAGTAGTAACAATAGGAGCAAACAGCGGGATTTGAGTGCGGTAGGCATAGAGATGGATGGACGGGCGTTGCATGGATGAGTCTATTCATATAATACCAAGATCTAGGTCATTTGTAGATAAATAAGATAAAGTATCCAAGTACTAAACAATCATAGGCATGTGTTCCATATATAGTCATACGTGCTCGCAATGAGAACTTGCACAACATCTTTTGTCCTGCCAGCCCGTTGCAGCGGAGCCTTAAGGGAATCTACTAGCAATTAAGTGTTGGAGATATGCCCAAGAGGCAATAATAAAGTGGTTATTATCATATCTTCATACTTATGATAAATGTTTACATACCATGCTATAATTGTATTAACCGGAAACATTAATACTTGTGTGATTTGTAAACATAAAAGAGTCCCTAGTAAAGCCTCTTGTTAAACTAGCTTGTTGGTTAATATATGATCATGGTTTCCTGATCATGAACATAGAGATGTTATTAACAACAGGGTCATATCATTAGGAGAATGATGTGATGGACATACTCCTATAGTTAAGCGTAGCATAAAGATCAAGTCATTTAATATAGTTCATTTGCTATAAGCTTTCTGATACATAGTAACCTAATTCCTTCGACCATGAGATCATGCATATCACCTTTACCGGAAGGATGCTTTGATGACATCAAACACCACATCGTAACAGGGTGGCTATAAAGGTGGCATTGAGTGTTCGGAAAGTATTGGTTGAGACACATGGATCAAGAGTGGGATTTGTCCATCCATATGACGGATAGATATACTCTGGGCCCTCTCGGTGGAATGTCATCCAATTAGCTTGCAAGCATGTGACTGGCTCACAAGGGATCACATACCACGGGAACGAGAAAAGAGTACTTATCGGTAGCGAGGTTGAACTAGGTATGCAGAGATACCGACGATCATAACCTCGGATAAGTAAACTATCGTGAGACAAAGGGAAATTGGTATCGTATGTAAGTGGTTCATTCGATCGCAAAGTAATCGTAGAAATATGTGGGAGCCATATGAATTTCCAGATTCCTCTATTGGTTATTGATCGGAGAAGTGTCTCGATCATGTCCGCATAATTCACGACCCGTAGGGAGACACACTTAAGGATTCGATGTTGTTGAGTAGTTATGGAATGATGAGTAAGAGACCGAATGTTGTTCGGAGTCTCGGATGGGATCCAGGATATCACGAGGAGATCCGGAATGGTCCGGAGAATAAGATTCATATAAGGAAAGTCCTGTTTCGGGGTTGTAGAATGATTCCGGTGTTTTCATCGGAATGTTCTAGAAGGTTCCGGAATGTCCGGCACTCTGGAGGGGAAGGGTACATGAATGTGTTATATCAAGTTGGTATGATTGCATTATGTACTTGGTGTCATTGCTATACCAAATAGAGGGTTTATTCAAATCCTAGTTTGAAAAGTCAAACGGCTAGTTTGAAAGTCAAACAGCTAGTTTTGGGAAAGAGGAGAAGGAGGTTTGAAACCGACTTGGGGGAGGAGTTCCTCCTCCCACCGCCGGCCCACCTTGGGTCCGAGTTGGGGAGGGACTCCCCTCCCCAGGCGCGCCTCCCTCCACCTATAAGAGGAGGGGCAGGGCTCCCCTCCTAGACACAAGTTCCCTACCTCTAAACCTAAACCCTAGCCACAGCCTAGGGATTTCTCCCAAGCCGCCGAGTTAGAGCTTCTAATTGCCCTAGCCCCCGGTTTAGCCCCTTCTAATTGGTGTGTCTAAAACCTAGATCACCAAGGCTCTCTCATAGTCCACCATACTCGCTCCGGCTTAAGGCGAAGCCCTGCGAGATCTCCCCTCTACTTCCGGTACCACGCCGTCGTGCTGCCGGAATCGCGAGGAGAGTGCTACAACCTCCGCTGCCTGCTGGAACAAAGGAGAGGAAGGTCTTCGTCGAGTACCGAACCTGTGACCGACTGCGGAAGCGCTGCCGAAACGCAGCGCCGGAAGGATCGTCTACGCGATCTTGAGATCGGCAAGTGTACGACTACATCACCCACGAGAATCTACTCTCATTAACCGCTTTGGAATCTTCGAGGGTGAGTTCCTCTATCGACTCATTGCTACAATCTAGTAGATAGATCTTGGCTTGATCATAGATTAGATCTTGATTGTGTGTTCATGCGGTAGAAAATTTTTGTTTTCCATGCTACGAACCCCAACAGTGGTATCAGAGCCGTGTCTATATGTAGATCTGTTGCACGAGTAGAACACAATGGTCATTGTGGGCGTTAATGCTTTTGTTGTCGATTGCTTCTTGTGTACTTTGCATCTTGCGGGATGGTGGGATGAAGCGGCACGGGCTAACCTTACATGACATCGTTCATGAGACTTGCTCCACGCTTGACATGCAACTTGTATTGCATAAGTGGCTTTGCGGGTGCCTGTTTCTCCCAACATAGTTAAGATTCAATTTACAACGGGTGATTGACAATAATAATATCAATGTTGTGGTTCTTGTTAGTAAGTTAGAACGACACTTATTAAAAGCCCCAAACCACGTAAAACATGCAAAGAAAATTAGAGACGTCTAACTTTGTTTTGCAGGGGTGTGCTGTGATGTGATATGGCCATGATTGTGATTATATTTGATGTATGCAATGTTCCTTATTGTAAGTTGGCAACCGGCAGGAGCCATATGGTTGTCTTTAAATTCTGTTAAGACCCGCATGTCTATTCAAATTAGTTGTAATAGTTGAAGCTAGTGAACGACAACCATGGAGCAGCGTCATTAACCTTGATGCAATGCCGGTGATGATGGAGATCATGTTCGTGCTTGAAGATGGAGATCGGAAGCACAAAGAAGAAAGGCCATATCATATCACATATTATGAATTGCATGTGATGTTAATCCTTTTATGCATCTTGTATTGCTTAGTTTACGACGGTAGCATTATAAGATGATCTCTCAAGCACACAATTTCAAGTTTTAAAGTGTTCATCCTTAGTAAGCACCGTTGCTAAAGCTCGTTGTTTCGAAGCACCACGTGATGATCGGGTGTGTTAGATTCTGCGAGTGTATACAACGTGAGCAAGCCAAATTTGCTCATGCAGAAGATAAGGTTGATCTTGACGAGCCTAGCATGTACAGACATGGTCTCGGAACACGGATCACCGAAAGGTAAAGCATGAGTCATATAGTAGATATGATGAACATGTTGATTGTTCGCCATTGAAAGCTACATCAACTCTCGTGATGATCGGTTTTGATGTGGTGGATTTGGTTCGTGTGATCACTAAAACAATGTGAGGGATATTGTTTTGAGTGGGAGTTCAACGGCAATATGATTAAAAGTTGAACACTATTTATCATAAATTAAATCAAAGTGAATTTGCATAGTTGTTGTAGTCATTGGCATCCGTTTACCACCTTGCGCTTAGTTTTAATTGAGATGATAGAACTATAGAATTCTGGTTAGTTACTTTACGAACTGGTATCGTATTGTTTTGAAGTGTTAATCTAAAGTTTAAAAGTCCTATTGCAAACTTTCAGTAAGTTCCGGTTACTCCATGAAGTTTAATAATTGGTATTAAAATCGAGAGTGACAATTCCAAGTGTTAGTGTATGAGTATCATGTTTATCTCCATGATTCTTGATATTCAAAGGATTGTCTTAATATCAAGGTTATCTAGGATCTGAAAGAGTTGTTTCAGAAACCATGATGTGTGGAAGATATTGTGATATCTGAAACGAAGTTTTGGTTGCAACATGATAGAGTATAATATGGCAAAAGTTATGTTCTCATATTTGATGAGAATTTGCAAAAGGTTGGAGACACTAGTTGTCCTAATCCTCCAAAAGGCTTTGGAGAGCAACATTATACTCGCGATTCACCGTTACAAGCTAAAAGTAGCTTGATCATGGATAATTCCATGAAAAGGGTGAATATTTTATGTAGGTAAAATGTTTACTACACCAAGAGATTACTAAAGAAAGGAATTTGAAAGAACACCAAACATTTGATAATGGTGATCTACTTCAAAGTGCAAGTCCAAAGACATTGGTATTTAACTATACACGCTTTGGACTATGTGTCATATGTATGACTCCACTATTGATGTTGATAGATTCTTTCAAACAGAACAGGAAATACTGAAAGAGAATCTCATAAGTATATGGCAGAAAAGAAAAGACTAGAATTGTTCAGCTTAAGTATATAGATGATATACATGTTATGGATATATTCTTTGCTTATTAAACAATGTGGTTCTTAAGTATTTGATACTGAATTTGTTGGTATGAATCGTCATACGAAACAACAGAATTCATGAACTACAATGGCCTAAGTAACTAGCAAAAGAATATGTGATGATGTTCATCGAGAACAAATAAAGGGTTATTGTGTTGCTCGTTAAACATCAAAGCTTGCCTTCAAGATTTGTTTTATCAGGTATTATGAGAACAAAAGGGTTGTTCAAATAATTGCCGTAATCCATAAAAGATGGATGATTCACAAATCTCGTTGGAGAAATCACATCCATAAAACTAGTGCTAAAAATGTCGAAAGACAAATTGATTGAAAGATCACTTAGGAAGTGACATCGCCGTTTAAATTATATTGGAAAGAAAACATGAAGAAACTCCATGTGGATGGAATTTTGGAGTCTTTTGATTTTTGATCACATGACGCTTGTGAAACTTTCCTAGAGATAATTAAAACTTCGTTCATAGGCCAAAAGGGAACGAATGACTAGCTTATTGGAACTTGTACATATTGTTGTACGAAATCCATTATGTGTAGTCAAGAGCGATGGATTTCAACTTCATATGCTTTCTCCGAAAATTTGAGTGAATATATGAATATTTACTTAATAAGGATGAAGTATGAAATATTTGAAAAAGTTCAAAGTCTTTCAAGATGAAGTGCAAAATCGTTGTAATAAGAATATAAATAGTTTATGATAAGATCATAAAGGAAGATATTTGAGTTGCAAGTTTAGCATAATACCTAAGATTTAAGGAATCGTTCCGTGAATTTGCATTTCCCGAAACACCATAAGAGTATGGAGTGTTCGAGATATGTAATTAAAACTTGTTTGACATGGTAAGATCAAAGGTGTAATTCATAAAACTGCCATTATATTTTAAAGATTAAAAGCTTTAGAGACTACCGTTTTCCACTGAAAAGAGCTCCATCATAATCCGCTGAAATGACACCATATAAAGTTATGGTTTGGGATAAAACCCAAGTAGTCCTTTCTTAAACATTTGTATGCTATGCATAAGAAAGATGTTTTGCAACCAAAGTCGGATGAAACTGTCTTTGTATTACTGTTAAGTATTCCTCCATAAACACCGGAGACAAAAGTATTTGTCGCTTAGAACGTCAAGTTTCTTTGAGAAGGAATTTTTCGTGAAAAGATAAGTGGGAGGACAATAGAACTTTGATAAGGTTAAAGGAACCTTAGCTACATGTGCAAAGTTGCGCAGCGCCGAAAAGTGTTCCGGAGGCAGCAACAATGCTCATGGCTCACGTACCTCAAAGGTTGCAGTCACGGAGGTCTAAGTTTCTATTGAACCAAGTAGGTCGAGTAAACAATCAAATACCAAGATTTGAGGGTTGAATCATTATTTGAGAATAATGAACGGACTACATGCAAAGAAGCGACGATGGGCCCTGACTCCGTCAAATGGCTTGAAGCCATAAAATCCGTGATAGTTCCATACACGAGAAATCAAGTTTTGAACTTGAAGGACCCTCGAGAAAGGTGTAAGACCTTACAGTTGTGTTTGGATCTATAAAGAAGTAGACATGGATGTTTCACATCTATGAAATAGTCGACATGTTGGGAAAGAGTTCACAAAATGTTCAAAGGTTGACTATGACAAGATTTGATCTTTCATAGCGATATTTAGTCTAGACGGATTAATGTAGCAACCACTACATATAATTTTGTTATGTGGTAGTTGAATAAACAAAACAAGTTCTTCTAATAGAAGGGTTACCTAGGACGTGTGCATGACACGGTCCAAAGGGTTTTGTTAATTCAAAGGATGCTAAATGCATATGCAAACTTCAATGGTTGAAGTAAGCATAGCGGAGTTGGAATCTTCACTATGATGAAACTATTAAAAGAGTTTAAATTTCATCAGAGACAATGAAGATGCTTGCATTTGCAAGAAATTAAGTGGGAGCGCTAAGACATATTTCTAATACATTATGTGGAGGACATATTGTTGATTAGAAATAATGTATCTTTTATTAACACATATTAAGAATTTCATCCTGATGAAAGACTTAGGAAAAACCCAAATATTTGGCATCAATAGACGCTAATATGGTTGTGCCGAAAGTACATAGATGATGTATTGAATGAGTTCAATATAGAAACTACAAGAAAGGTTCTTGTCACACAGAAAGGATTGAATGAGTTCAATATTGATGATATATTCAAGTGTATTGACACTTGGTAAGTGAAACAAAGATTCAAGTATAAATTGATACTTGATGTATGAAATCACAAAGAGTATTTATATCAATCATACTGTGATATGTACAAATCCAGATATGTCCTATGCTCTAAATGTTATGAGCATATACCAGAATGATTCATAAGATGATCATTGGACGATAGTAAGGATATTCTTATGATCTTTTGGAAGAACTAAGAGTATATTATTTTGTAGAAGTGGCAAATAGATGGTTAGTTCATTGTAAAAGTATTACATTGATACTAGTTTTGTCACAAAGTACAAATTAAGTTTATCTCAATCTAAACTAAGGGTGGCACAATATAATGGAAAGTAAGTTCCATAATGGATTTGGATGAGTTCCAAAGTTAAGACATTGTGACAGATACTACAACAAAAGGCTAAGTATATGACTGCTATAATAGCTGCTAAAGAGGGCATTTGTGTCAAGTAGTTTGTTATCAAACTAGGTGTAGTTCACAGCAGGATAATACTATGAAGATATATTGTACGACAATATTATCAACATGTTTTAACCCCAAAGAACTAAAGGTCTCACCAAAGGACCAAAATTATACAAAGCCATCTCATTAGAGAATGAGTGATGCGTAGAGACGCAAAGACATGCAATTACACACGGACCTGGAAGTGTCAGATCCGGAGATCAGTTGACCACTAGCAATCGTGTACATACAATACCGGAAAGCCATAGGTGTTGGATACACAAAGGTTTGAAACTAGATTATTGACTCTAGTGCAAGTGGGAGACTGTTGGAGATATGCCCAAGAGGCAATAATAAAGTGGTTATTATCATATCTTCATACTTATGATAAATGTTTACATACCATGCTATAATTGTATTAACCGGAAACATTAATACTTGTGTGATTTGTAAACATAAAAGAGTCCCTAGTAAAGCCTCTTGTTAAACTAGCGTGTTGGTTAATATATGATCATGGTTTCCTGATCATGAACATAGAGATGTTATTAACAACAGGGTCATATCATTAGGAGAATGATGTGATGGACATACTCCTATAGTTAAGCGTAGCATAAAGATCAAGTCATTTAATATAGTTCATTTGCTATAAGCTTTCTGATACATAGTAACCTAATTCCTTCGACCATGAGATCATGCATATCACCTTTACCGGAAGGATGCTTTGATGACATCAAACACCACATCGTAACAGGGTGGCTATAAAGGTGGCATTGAGTGTTCGGAAAGTATTGGTTGAGACACATGGATCAAGAGTGGGATTTGTCCATCCATATGACGGATAGATATACTCTGGGCCCTCTCGGTGGAATGTCATCCAATTAGCTTGCAAGCATGTGACTGGCTCACAAGGGATCACATACCACGGGAACGAGAAAAGAGTACTTATCGGTAGCGAGGTTGAACTAGGTATGCAGAGATACCGACGATCATAACCTCGGATAAGTAAACTATCGTGAGACAAAGGGAAATTGGTATCGTATGTAAGTGGTTCATTCGATCGCAAAGTAATCATAGAAATATGTGGGAGCCATATGAATTTCTAGATTCCTCTATTGGTTATTGATCGGAGAAGTGTCTCGATCATGTCCGCATAATTCACGACCCGTAGGGAGACACACTTAAGGATTCGATGTTGTTGAGTAGTTATGGAATGATGAGTAAGAGACCGAATGTTGTTCGGAGTCTCGGATGGGATCCAGGATATCACGAGGAGATCCGGAATGGTCCGGAGAATAAGATTCATATAAGGAAAGTCCTGTTTCGGGGTTGTAGAATGATTCCGGTGTTTTCATCGGAATGTTCTAGAAGGTTCCGGAATGTCCGGCACTCCGGAGGGGAAGGGTACATGAATGTGTTATATCAAGTTGGTATGATTGCATTATGTACTTGGTGTCATTGCTATACCAAATAGAGGGTTTATTCAAATCCTAGTTTGAAAAGTCAAACGGCTAGTTTGAAAGTCAAACAGCTAGTTTTGGGAAAGAGGAGAAGGAGGTTTGAAACCGACTTGGGGGAGGAGTTCCTCCTCCCACCGCCGGCCCACCTTGGGTCCGAGTTGGGGAGGGACTCCCCTCCCCAGGCGCGCCTCCCTCCACCTATAAGAGGAGGGGCAGGGCTCCCCTCCTAGACACAAGTTCCCTACCTCTAAACCTAAACCCTAGCCACAGCCTAGGGATTTCTCCCAAGCCGCCGAGTTAGAGCTTCTAATTGCCCTAGCCCCCGGTTTAGCCCCTTCTAATTGGTGTGTCTAAAACCTAGATCACCAAGGCTCTCTCATAGTCCACCATACTCGCTCCGGCTTAAGGCGAAGCCCTGCGAGATCTCCCCTCTACTTCCGGTACCACGCCGTCGTGCTGCCGGAATCGCGAGGAGAGTGCTACAACCTCCGCTGCCTGCTGGAACAAAGGAGAGGAAGGTCTTCGTCGAGTACCAAACCTGTGACCGACTACGGAAGCGCTGCCGAAACGCAGCGCCGGAAGGATCGTCTACGCGATCTTGAGATCGGCAAGTGTACGACTACATCACCCACGGGAATCTACTCTCATTAACCGCTTTGGAATCTTCGAGGGTGAGTTCCTCTATCGACTCATTGCTACAATCTAGTAGATAGATCTTGGCTTGATCATAGATTAGATCTTGATTGTGTGTTCATGCGGTAGAAAATTTTTGTTTTCCATGCTACGAACCCCAACATTAAGGTACTCCTTTTAATAGAGTACCGGAGCAAAGAATTAACACTCCGTGAACACACGTGATCCTCATATCACAGCCATTCCCTCTGGTTGTCCCAATTTCTGTCACTTTGGGGCCTTTGGTTCCAGACAATGATATGTGTAAATAACTTGCAGATAAGATCACAAATAATACTATCATCATGAATCAATAACATGTTCACATCTAAGATCATGGCACTCGGGCCCTAGTGACAAGCATTAAGTATAACAAGTTGCAACAAAGTCAAAAAGCACTAACAAAGATACTAGGCACCATTCCCTAACAATTTTATTCGATTACATGATAGATCTCATCCAATCCCTACCACCCCCATAGCCTACAGCGGGGGATTACTCACTCGTGGATGGGGGAAACATGGATGGTTGATGGAGAGGCGTTGGTGATGATGATGGTGATGATATCCTCCAATTCCTCGTCCCGGCAGGGTGCCAGAACAGAGTTTCTAGTTCCGAATCGCGGTTTCTGGTGGTGGCGGCGCAGCGAAACTCTTGATGGCTCCTAGTACTGTCGTGGGACGCTTCGTTGGAAACCCCAAGAGCAAGGTGTGATAAGCATAGCATTAAGTCTTCCCTCAATAGAAACCGAGGTTATCGAACCAGTAGGAGGAAGGAAACGTCTCAAAGGTGTTGCAAGCAACGTGGAAACCTACATAACACAAACTCAAGACTTTGCCCCAACGAATCAGTGAGGTTGTCAAGCTCACCAGTTTGCTGTAACAAAGGATTAATTGTATGGTGTGGAAGGTAATGATGGTTTGTAGCAAGTAAACAGTGGAAGATGTATCAATGGTAAAGATTGGACCGGGGTCCATAGTTCACTAGAGGCGCTCTCCTTAGATAAACAACATGGCATGAAGGGTAAACAAATTACAGCAGGGCAATTGACATGAACTAAGCAAGGCATAACAATGCAATACTAGACAAAAAGATCCTATGAGATTCGATTGGGTAATATAACAATATACATAGACCGCCATTCAACTGCAACTATGACTAGAAGTCCACCTTCAGGTTATCATCCAAACCCCCTCCAATATTAAGTTGCAAGCAACATACAAATGCTTTAAGAAAAGTGTGTAAGGTAAACAATCCACTTGTTCCATGAACAAGAGACCGTTGTTTTCTCCCTAGTGGCAACAACACATCTACAACCGAAGAGATTTCTGTCACTTCCCTTGGAAACTAGAGGCATGAACCCACTATCGAGCATAAATACCCCTCTTGGAGTCACTAGCAACTACTTGCCCAAGATAGCTACTAACAACGGAGAGCATGCAAGATCACAAACAACACAGACATGATAGAATCAAATAGACAAAACCATTAATCAATCTGACATAGTAATCTCAATATCCATCGGATCCCCGCAAACACAACATGCATGATTACAAATAGATTAGATCTTGATCATGAACGGATCTCACACGATCTATACATGAAAGCACAAAGGAGGAGATACAACCATCTAGCTACTACATGGACCTTTAGTCCAAGGTGGAACTACTCACGCTTCATCCGGAGGCTGGCATGATGAAGAAGAAGGCCTCCGGGATGATCTCTCCGGCAAGGTGCCGAGAAGAACTTCAGATCCCCCCGATCTAGGGACGATGGTGGCAGCGGCTACAGACGGTTTCGTGGTATTTTGATTGGGTACCTAGGGTTTCTCCATAGGGGGCTTCTTATAGGGGAAGGGGCGAGCCAGGGGGGCCACCAGGGCGGCTGCACCCCCCTAGGCGCAGGGTGGGCCCACCCGCGTGGCCAGGGGGTGTGGCCTCCTGGTGAGCCTTCTCCGTCTCGCCTTCTGCTTCGTGTTGCCCACGGTAAAATATTGACTCTGGCTTTTTGAAAGAGCATTTCCTATTCCTGAGATTTTGATGTTTGATGATAATACATCTATCGATTTAAATCGTGTGCTAAGTGCATCTTAGGTTTCGAGGTTGTGGCACAAATATTGGGTTGCCCTTGGTTGCACTGGACAATGTCACCAGAGCTGGTAGGTAGTACCGGTTGTACCAACCGGTACTACCGCTTGACTCCGGTACTACCGCTCCCTAGTACCGGTGGGATCTGATTGAGGTGGACAGGCCTCGAATTTTCTCAGTACCACCCGGTACCGCGGAGCGGCACTACCGCTCCAGCCGGTAGTACCGCTTGTGGCAAGCGGTACTATCGCTTGGACACGGTAGTGTCGCTCGACAGTACCGGGCAACTCTGAGGAAAGACTAGGCCTTCCCTCCACGCTCAGTACCAACCGGTACTTGGGACCGGTAGTACCGCGTCTACTGACCGGTACTACCGCTTGGGGGTTGTAGCGCAAGGCAGTACTGGGCATGACCGTGGCTGGCTCGACCAAGTGATGCCCCCTCCGGTACTTGGTCCGATACCTGACCGGTAGTACAAGTTGTGACCGGTACTATCGCTTGGGTACCGGTAGTACCGGTGCATTTATTGCTCCAACGGACAGATTTCTCCAAGTGGTATAAATACCCCTCCACCTACCTTGGGAAAAGTTGCTCGTTGCATTGAAGACTACCACCTCCATTTGAGCCACCAAATCGCCAAGATCTCTTCACTCCACCATCCGAAGTCCTTGATCTTTGGAGAATCGAAGGAGGAGGCCTTAATCTACTACTTTACCAAAAGAGATCTTCATTTCCCCGTCATTCATTTGAGGGCCCCCATTGCTCTAGTGTTTTCATTGGAAACCCTAGTTCTAGGTTTGGTTCTTACAAGCTCGTCTTTGATTGTCTTGGCAGCTTGCTTGTATTTGGGAGCCTCCAATTAAGTTGTGGATGTGTGCCCCGAACTTGTTGTAAAGGTGTCGGCTTCCACCTTGAAGGTTGCCGATATAGTGGAAGGTGGATCGATCCCGTTGGGGTGAGATTCATCGGAGAACAAGGGAGGCCTCTCGTAGCGTTGGTGGTTTGAAACCACCCCCTCTCCAAACATAGACGTACTTACCCTCAAAAGGAAGGAACTACGGGAAACAAATCCTTGTGTCTCCGTGTCCACCACTTTGGTTACTTCTATCCTTTACCGCACTTTACTTACTTGTTCTTGCTTAGTGTTGTGTTAGATAGTGCTTGTTTGTCATATAGGTAAATTCACCTTAGTTGCATTATCTAGAGAATTTACCTTTCTTGTCAAACCTTAATTTGAAATTTTTGAAGTAGCACCAATTCACCCCCCCTCTAGGTGCCCATACGATCCTTTCAATTGGCATCAGAGCCTCGGCTCTTTATTCGGGCTTTACCGCCTAAGAGTATATGGGTAGCAAAGTAGGGGAAGGTGATGGTGAGTCTATCCACTCGGTGACCATGGATGATCCCAATAACTTGGAAACAATATTGAGCTCCACCTTGGGCAACGAGATCAAACAATTGCACAAGTTACTTGAGCAACTTGTTAAAGATAAAGATGGCTCATCATCCCCTTCTCCTCAAGAGGATCCTCCATCTGTGATACCTAAGGGTAATGCTCCGGTATCACCCGAGGGTATGGCAGTGGGGGGTAAACAAGACAACACTAATTCCTCCACACAAAATGATGGTGGGAAGGGTGAGCACCGTGATTCATGGTACTCTCCCGACCCTCCAATCCATCACCCTCATGTATACAATAGAGGTGACCCACCTAAGCTTGAAGCGTCTACTACTTTTGCTCAATGGCAATCTCTAATGAAAACTCATGTGCGCAGTTGTTGCATCGAACTTTGGAACATCATCGAACAAGGACTCTATATTGGGGATCCAGACAACTTGACAAGAAGAGAAGTTGTCAATAGTCAACTCAATGCCACCGCTTTGCACATGATTCAACAAGGATTGGGTACAAAGGATTACCCACACATTGAGCACCTCAGCACCGCCAAGGAAGCTTGGGATGCTCTCACAGTGTTGTTTGTTGGGAATGAGAGCATGAGGAGGAACCGGTATGATGCACTAAGCAATGAAGCCGACGGCTTCTACATGATGGAAGGTGAAAATCATGAAGACATGTACCGTAGGCTCAAGACCACCGCCACCGCTTTTAGAAATGTGGGTGCCTCACATGTGGATGATGCTTGGATAAAAAGGAAATATGTGAGTGCACTCATGCCCTTTGAGCCCGCCGACTTGAAGAGCCTACAAGGAAGACACAACTACCATCTCATGACCTCCAATGAAGTTATGCAAGAGATGGCCTCGTTCAAGGTAGCCGTCGAGAATGCCAAAGATGCCCGTGCTCGAGCCCTTGGTATGAGCAATGTTGTCAATGTTGCTTTGAAGGCCAAAGTTGTGGAACATGGGGATGAAGATGATAGTGATGAAGTCCTCTCCATGAACCACCCCGATGAGGTCAAGATTGCTCATAGTCAATATATGGCCTTCTATGCAAAGAACTTTTGGAAGAACCCCGCCAAGGCCAAGATGGAAATGCAATGAAAAAGCAATCCAAATGGGAAAAGAGAAAATACCACTAGATTGAGAACTTGTTTCAATTGTGGTGACCGCTATCACTTTGTGGCAAGTTGCCCCTATGATAAGAGAGAAGATCATGGGGGTAAGCTTGTGTTGAAGAAAACTCCCAAAGCTCCTTACAAGAAACCCTTCGTCAAGAAGAATCCCACCAACAAGAAGTCAGGCGAAATAGTTTTGATCACTCATGAAGAATTCTCCTCTGACAATGAAGATGAGGAAGAAGAAACATCTCATGGTGTGGCTGCTCTAGCCACTAATTCTACTCCAACATTCTCACTCTTCGATTCTCCAAATGAGAACACTCCCATCAAGAACTTCACTTGCCTTATGGCAAGAGGAACGGAGGTATCCTCATCATCTCACTCCACTCCCTTAACTAATGATGAAATTGATGATGAGATGTCTCTTGATGTAAAAAGGGAATTAATTGCTTTTGATGAGTTTATGACTAACCTACAAGGGGATGCTAAGATACATTTTGGAAACATCTTAGATCAACTTTCCCACACACAAGAGCTTCAATAAGTAAGGTGTAAACTTGGGCATGAACACATGATTGAGCTAGAGGCCTTAAACAATGCTCTAGAAGAAGAACAAGAGACTAGGATGTCTCTTGAACTAAAACTTGAAGGGATTGATGAGGCCAATGACATTATTGTTAATAGACTCATCAAAGAACGTGATCATGCTATTGCTAAATGCAAAAGGGCTAAAAAGGACAAGATTGAGTTTGGTGTGGTTCATGAAAAACTTGTCGAGGACTTTACTTTGCTTGACAAGGCTCACAAGGCTTTAGAAAGTGAACTCTTGTCACTCACAAAGTCCCATGAAATGCTTCAAACTCAATTGGCCAATATTTCCTCACCTAGTAACTTCATTCCATCTAGTAGTACAACTATTCTTGAAGAAAATGCTAGGTTGAAGGGGGATCTAGCCAAGGCCACATTTCCACAAGGCAACAAGTCCATTGATGGTCTTTTGAGTAAGCAAATGCCTAGTGGTGAGAAAGGGGGCATTGGTTTTGTCTCCAAAACTAAGAACAAGAACAACAAGAAGAAGGCCAAGCCCTCACAAGAGACCAACAAGGCCATTGTGGATAGTAAGACCACAAGTGGTAAAACTATGTCTCATGATGACTTTGCGGGAAGTGCTAGCCCTCACTATGTTCTAATGCGTGATTATTATGGTGATGTGTATGCACAATATGTTGGCCCATATGATGGTTATATTGCTTGGTCTTTTTGGGTACCCAAGACCCTTGTTGCTAACAAAAGAGGACCCATTGAAAAATGGGTACCTAAAAATTAGCTTGATCTTTTGTAGACATATGCTTCCGGAGGGTCAAAGTGGGTGCTTGATAGTGGTTGCACAAGTCATATGACCGGAAGCTCGTCTATTGTCAAGGACTTAAAGCCAAATGATGATCAAATAACCATGACATATGTCGACAAGTCAAAGTCTAAGGTAATGGGTTTCGGCAAGGTAGTGGTTGCTCATGACATTGCACTCGTGAACGTCATGCTTGTTGAGACCCTTGGATACAAATTACTTTTTGTCTGTGCTCTTGGAAAGATGGGATTTGCCGTCTTTTTTGATGATGATATTGTGGTCCTCATGTGGAGCAAGTCTATCAAGGTTGCTTTCGTTGGGTACGTCGAACATGACTTGTATGTGGTGGAATTTTCGGGGCAAACCACTACAAGTGCGATGTGCTTATTCGGAAAGGCTGATGTGGGTTGGTTATGGCATCGCCGACTAGCCCATGTTAATATGAGAACTTTGCAAAGTCTCCATAAGGAGGGCCATGTTGTTGGACTAAAAGAAAATGTTTCTTTTGCCAAAGATTGTGTTTGCAGGGCTTGTGTTCTAGGAAAAATGCATGATGCTCCCCACAAGCCAAAGAACCGCATCAAGTCAACCAAGATCTTGGAGCTCCTTCATGTGGATCTCTTTGGTCCTCCATCTCATGCAAGTCTTGGTGGGAAGAAATATTGTTTGGTGATTGTTGATGACTTTTCAAGATACTCGTGGGTATATTTCTTTAAGTTAAAGAGTGAGACCCAAAAGACCTTCATTGACTTCATCAACATGGTTCAACGTCAATACAATCTTCCTATGTTGATTATAAGAAGTGACAACGACACCGAGTTCAAGAACTACACCTTGAATGATTTCCTTAGTGATGAGGGGATAAAACACCAATATTCCGCTGCATATACCCCTCAACAAAATGGTGTGGCCGAGAGGAAGAGCCGGACTCTTATTGAGATGGCTAGGACCATGTTGGCAGATTTTAAATCTCCATACAACTTTTGGGACGAAGCCATCTCCACCGCTTGCCATGCATCAAACCGGCTCTACCTCCACAAGGAAATCAATAAGACTCCATATGAAATACTTACCGGTAACAAGCCCAACGTATCTTACTTCCGGGTGTTTGGTTGTAAGTGTTTCTATCTCATAAAAGGTGTTCGTTTGTCCAAATTCAAGTCTAAAGCATTAGAGGGTATTTTTGTAGGCTATGGTCTCGAATCTCACACTTATAGAATCTATGATAAGCTCTCCGGAGCCGTCATAGAATCTTGTAGTGTGACCTTTGAAGAATATGATGGTCCCCAAGGGGGCGTGTTGATGCTTGTGATGCAGATGATGAAATGCCTCAGGATGCCATAGGAAGAATGGGTGTGGGATATATCCTCCCCGTTGAGGAACCCCTTATGGCGGATCGAGAAGAACTATGCTCTACTCAAGTGGATCCCTCATCTTCACAACATCAACAAGCTCCATCCACTGAGGAGGGCAATGACTCAAGCCAAAGACAAGATGTGGACCCTCAATATGTTGATCAAAGTGACAACTCTAGTCAAGAGGAGCTTGATTCATTCTCCAGGATTTCAAGTGGTGCCAAGTCAATTGTTCAAGGAAGATCTGTACAAATTGCCTTGAGACAAGCTCAAATCGATGCTAGAAGAGTGCTTGATCAAGACCAAGGTCAATCTTTGCCTCTTAATGAAGAGAATGATTCCGGTGATGATCAAGGTCAAGTTGATGGTTAAGACGAGGACCAAAATGATGAAGAGGGTCCCCCAAGAAATAACGAGGAGATCCGCGCTCGTCGTGAAGCTAGAAAGGAGAGAATGTTGGAATTAAGAGACCACTTTCTACAAAATGTGGTTGGTGACCTAAGGAAAGGCATTTCCACAAGAGCACAATTGAAGAGGTTCAGTGAACACCAAGCACACATCTCCATGACTGAACCAAAGAAAGTGTGGGAAGCTCTTGAAGATTCAGATTGGTTATAAGCTATGCACAAAGAGCTCAACAACTTTGAGAGAAACAAAGTATGGAAGTTAGTTGAGAAGCAAAAGGATTTCCGTAATGTTATAGGCACGAAGTGGATATTCAAGAACAAGCAAGATGAGCATGGAATTATAGTAAGGAACAAGGCAAGATTGGTTGCACAAGGGTTCTCTCAAATTGAAGGCATTGATTATGGAGATACATATGCACCCGTGGCTCGCCTTGAGTCCATCTGTATCCTTCTTGCTTATGCGACACATCATAACTTTAAGTTGTAACAAATGGATGTAGAAAGTGCATTTCTTTATGGTCCATTAAATGAGTTGGTATATATAAAGCAACCCCCGGGATTTGGGGATCCCAACTTCCCAAACCATGTCTACAAACTTGATAAGGCGCTCTATGGGCTCAAGCAAGCCCCACGCACGTGGTATGAGCACCTTAGAGAGCTGTTGTTTGACCGTGGATTTGAGGTTGGGAAAATCGATCCCACTCTTTTTACTAAGAAGGTCAATGGGGAGCTTTTTGTACGCCAAATATATGTTGATGATATTCCTTTGGCTCATCTAACAAAGCTTTTAATGATGAATTCTCAAAGCTTATGACTAGTAGGTTCCGGATGTCTTTGATAGGGGAGTTGAGAGTATTTCTTGGTTTTGAGATCAAGCAAGTTAGAGGAGGGACATTCTTGAAACAAGCCAAGTATACTCAAGATATGCTCAAGAGATTCAAAATGCAAGATTTAAATGGAGCTCCTACTCCCATGGCTACAAAGACTCATCTCGAACAAAATCCAAATGGTAAAGATGTGGATCAAAAGGTATACTGGTCTATGATTGGTTCTTTGCTTTACCTTTGTGCATCTAGACCCGATATTGTGTTAAGTGTAGGTGTGTGTGCAAGATATCAAGTGACTCCTAAAGAAAGCCATTTAATGGCGGTCAAGAGAATCTTTCGATATTTAGTTCATACCCCATTTTATGGTCTTTGGTGTAAGATCCCTCCTTTAGGAAGGAAAAGGATCCCTGTGATTGCAATGCTAGTCCCTGGATCAATAGCTAGCATCCATAGTTTAAGATGTAATATCAAGAAACAAAGGTCATAATACAACTTTATAACCAGGAATAAAATAATACATTACATCTTACATAGCTCATTTGGCTATCTCATTACAATGCAGCAGAAATAACTATATAGCATGGAGTCCTTCATCTTCAAAGTGCCACAGGCAGTCATGTTGGTTATAGAGTTGTAATCCTATTTAACACACTTCACTAACATCAAACAAACCTGCAACATAATAAGTTACAGCCACAAGGGTCAATACATTTGAATTGTATTGGCAAGTTTCACTACTATGTAGAAATAAGTGGATCCTATCATTACATGCATATTTGGCTAAGTAGGGTTTAGGCTCATTTGCAGAAAGCAATATAGTTTTGTCCTATCTTTTCAAAATAGTTTTGCTCTTTTGAAAATCTTTCTGAACTCCTTGGAAAACTCCAAGTGCTTCAAACCCCTTGTTGTCACCATCAAGTTTTACTTTGAGAAATTGGAATGTCGAGATCTTCCATAGCTTCAGGCCTTAGTTGCTCAGAGTTGTCCGTAACCGGGGACACGACTAAGTACTTAGAATTTGATCTTCTGCAGAAGTTGTACACTTTACCCATATGACACAATCTCATCTTGATGCCACCAGTGGCCGCTGGATAAGTACTCACCAAGATGGAGTACTGGCAGATTGAGAATGTGACAAAGTCTTTCCATAGAAGTCCTCCCAATACACAATGCTAGCTTGTCATCCAGGCACCAATGTAGGGTTTCAAGTTCCCTTACACAATTCTAGTTAACCTGAAGATGCCAATGCATGGGTCTTCCACTATGTAGTTGACTAAGCCAGAGCCCATTTAGCATGTGGTTGTACACGGAAGCCATTGTACGAGAAACATGTTCAATCTCTAAGTCCCTGGGTGGTTTTCTTCTAGTGCACATACAAAAATAGATAGCCATATAAACATGGTTCCTTTTGTTGCCACCTTGTCCAAGCTTGAGTATCCTTGTCCACCCAGGTGGTTCATTGAGTTCTTGTTTTATTATATAAAACATATGTCTTTTCAACTCTTCATATAATCATATCATGTATCCCATCCCAATATATAGCAGGGCTAAGCATACTACAACTACATTGTTTCCACTAAGGAATATATAAGGGTATCCTATTAGGATTTAGCATAGCATAAAATATAGAAATCCTTTTCATGCATGTTACAAAAATCCACTAAGTGTAATGAAAATAGTAGGACTTGGATGATAGTGTCACTTGCCTTAGTAGTTGGTGGTGTTGGTACACTCTTCGCAATAACACACTTGACAATCAACACAATCTATCAAGCAAAACAACCAAGACAAAACATACACAAGATCAACACTAATGGCAACACAAAATCATGCAAAGTATGCAAACATGCAAGATGGCAATTTTTATTGTACAAATTTTTATAAGAAGGTTCTGAACATTACTAAGTGATTTATGAACATTTTATATTTTCAAGATTACAAATGCAACCATTTGCGCAATTGTAGCAATTAGCAACATTTTCTAACAGTTGGAAAGGACATTCTCACTAAATAATTACCATGGTCTTATTTATACTAGAATAAAATTATATTTTGGTCTTACTGTACAGAGGGTTCAATTTATAACCATTTGCAAAAGGATTCACTTAAAAATAATTTACACAACAATTTTTATACTCAAAATACTCCACAAATGGTTCTGTATAAAACGTGATTTTAACAGACTCAAAAATACCAAAATTATGGCTCCACTGTGTTCTACTTGTTTTTGTGAATCCATAGACATATTATTTGCTAAATTTGGATATACAGAACTAAAGATATAATTTTTTTGGTGAAAATGACCAATTAAACCATTTAATTTATAAATCAATTTTTGTACAGAGAATAAGTAATATTATTGCAGAAATGGATTCTACAGAATCTCAGCTTTTCAGGGATACCAAATTTATAATTTTTGGACTTCTAAATCTTTTTCTATGAATTATACAAGTTCATACTAAAATCTGAAAAAGTCAAACTAGGGAATTGACTGAAATTGACTTTGACTAATCTGACTAAGTTGACTGTTGACTACGCTGATGTCATGATGATGTCATATTTGACTACAGAAAAAGTTGCTCGGATGGAAAAACTTTCTACATGAAAGTTGTAGATAACAACTAGATTTATTTACTATTTAAAGGAAATTGTGTTTGGAGCAACGAGGTGGGCGTAAAATGGATTATACCTTCTAAGATTTGAATCTTTGACCGTGTTTTTCTCTCTGCTCGATGAATGAAACAAGGTGAAACCAGCGGGAATGGAACCATCTTGACAAGGGGAACAACTTCCGTCTTCAAACCACTGCGATCCGAGGTCGTCTTGAAGGTCTATTTGGGTGGAGAAGGTTGGGGAAACTTTTGGACGAAAATGAGGCTAAAATGAGTTGAAAACTTATGAAATTTCCTGGAGTGAGGTTTATATAGGAGGGGGTGGGGGCTGGATTAAAGGAGATTAAAGAGGCAGAGGAATTAGAGGATATTTAGTGTAATTTAGGAGGGCAATTGAAAGTTATTTAAGTGCATTAGATACAAATAGGTGCTCAGTGGTTCCTTGTTCAGTTACAGGTTCAGGTACACCTCCTCCTGGCCGATCAGCCTGGTTGGGCCGGCCCATTTTGGCCGGCCTGGCCGGCCATTTTTTTTGTTTTATTTTTTTTCCTATTTTTAAATTCTTTCATAACTTTTGATTTAGAGCTTCGAATTTACCGATTCAAATTTCTACGGGTTCATAAATTCATGGGCAATATTTTAGAACATAAATTTTATATATTTGGAAATATTTAATTTTCTCAATTATTAATTAGTTAATTATTGTACGATTGCATGTGTGCGATATTGGTCTAGTTGCAGGGCAATATATTTGGAATGACTTGGATTATTTTCTTATTTGAACTTGATTCGATTTAGTTCCACTTTACATGGATAAACATGAATTAAAGTTTGAAAATATGAGAGGATAATTTTATAAAATCTTAAAATAGCTCGCATAAGCTATGGTGCTTAGTTTAAAACGAGACTCTTTGCTTTTATTTTTGGTTCAAAACAAAACAAAGGTTGTTTGAAAAATGTAAATAAAGTAGTTGAGATGTATAGATGGTTTTTGGTTGAGAACATTCCTCAAGATTAAAAATAGATTTTCAAATACAGGAAGGTTGTGAAAAAGATTTTGAAGGGGAACCTTGCAAATTAAAATTTTTAAGTAGAGGAGATATATGGATAATCTTGATGCTTGATCTTAGGGTTTTTGTTAAATGCTATTTTTATTTTTAAGGAGTACCTTTATTTGGGGGAAATTTTTTGTAATAGTTTAAAAGGTTTTAATGTTTCCAATTAGAAGCAAAAAGTTTCTTTTCGCCATAAATTTTCAACAATTGTTTATTTTTCACATTTCAAAATTTGGAAATTTTTGGGATGTGACATTTGGTATCCTCGAGGGTCAACATTTGCTCTTTGTGGATACACGGTTTCGGATTGGGCGGGTGATAAGGATGATAGAAAATCAACATCCGGAGCTTGCCAATTCCTTGGTAGGTCCTTGGTATGTTGGTCGTCTAAGAAGCAAAATTGTATAACTCTCTCCACCGCCGAAGCCGAGTATGTGGCAGCTGCTAGTGCTTGCACCCAATTGCTATGGATGAGGCAAACTTTAAAGGAATACGGTGTCCATTGTGACAAAGTGCCTCTTCTATGTGACAATGAAAGTGCTATCAAGATTGCCTACAACCCGGTGGATCACACAAGGACAAAGCATAATGAGATTCGCCATCACTTCATTAGAGATCATGTTGCTCGAGGTGATATTGATCTATCATATGTGTCAACCAAAGACCAACTTGCCGACATCTTCACGAAGCCACTTGATGAAGTAAGGTTTTGCTATTTGAGGACTGAACTAAATATCGTAGATTCAAGGAGCTTGACTTGATTATCTTGCATTCTCACCTATGATTTGACCTGTATTTGGTTTAGGTGTAGGCATGGATATAGGGGGAGTGCGGTCCTAATTGATTGGACTATACCTCCCCCCATTATGCCCAAAGCAATCAAAATCATTCCTCTTAATAACATTTTGTGATATGTGAGATTAAATGATGAGTTTCAGTAATGGACCCAAGATATATCTTCGTTGTGCCAAGCCGAGTATACTCAAATATGGTGGCCTAGGCCACCGCCCTCTCTTAGTCGAGAGGTTGGTGTTTACTCATGTTTGTCATTTTCGAGTTGTTGTTGGTTTTAAGGTCATGCACTCTTGGTTGTCTCTTCACATGTTTTTCCTTTATTTGAGAGTGCATGTGCTTCACACAGTTTGACGATCTCAACCCAAGCCATTCTACCCCCTAGATCAAACCCTCCTCTATTCCACACAAGAACCACTCAATTATCCTTGGCTCTGGATTCAGACGGAACCGGTACTACCGGATTAGGAGCGGTACTACCAGACCTGGGTAGTTCCCAGGGCGTGTCCTGGAGACTTCTCCAGGACCGGTACTACCGCTGGTATGCCCGGTACTACCGGTGGCCGGTACTACCGGTTGCTGAACCGCTACTACCGATTGCGAGCGGTACTACCACTTCAACAACCGGTACTACCGGTCGACGGTTTCCTGGTATATATTGGATGCGCGGGGGAAGGCACCCTTCAGTGCCTCATTATCCTCCCCGCTGCCCACATAAACCACCACCGCCTCCGGAGATCTTGAAGCCACCGGAGCCTCGCCGCGTCCTCCTCTCCCCGGATCCTCCTTGGATTCCGATTCCTTGTAGGCTTCCGGTCCCTCTCCACCGCCATGGATCCCGATACAACCGTCCCCTCCTTCTCACTCTTGATTTCTTCATAGGATCTAGGTTTTGCTTAGATTCTTGAAGAAAGTAGTTTGCTTTGGGGTTGTACCGCCATACATTCCTTGTTACTTGGTAGAATCAATGTGTTATATATTGTTGAGGCCACTTTGGACCATGCTCTCCCGTTGATGTGCCCGTACTGCTCGACCGGTAGTACCGGAAAATTTTCCGGTACTACCGCTCGCAAGCGGTACTACCAGTTGCCAGTTCCGGTAGTACCGGTCCCAACTGACCTCAACATATTTACTAACCATGGATTCTTCCTTGTTCTTTTTTGGGGTTCTTGTGCCCTTACCCCCTTGCTGTTCTCCCTCTTGCTGTCACAGATGCAGGTGTAGCGACCTTGGATCGGTAAGGATCCTAAGTCCCTGTGATTAACATGCTAGTCCCTGGATCAATAGCTAGCACTCATAGTCGATGAAATATCATGTAAAACACAAAGTCTTTATTACACGGAGAATCTAGAGTATAAATTTATTACAAATTGCTTAGCATAAGGCTAGCTCAAATAACAACGGAAACATAAAAGCAGCTTGAGTCCATCAACGCCCCAGGCTTGTCGAGTGTAGACTCGCGATCCCTACGCACCTTTCAATCTTCGGATTCTGCACATAATACGTGCAGCCAACAAGTTGGGTCAATACTTTGAATGTATTGGCAAATTACACCAAGGAGAGAAAAGACTATCTCTACATGCAAGGCTAGTTTAGGCTGTAGAGTTCATTTACTCAAAGCTAGTTTTCTTAAGTAGAGAGAAGAAGAGGAGATTTTCCCTACTTTGTAAACATTTTCTTAGATAAAATAAGGTCGAATGGCACACGAGGATATTACTCACCAAGTGTCCAAACAACCAAACACTTGGATATTACGCACCAAGTGACACTTGGATATTACACACCAAGTTCCCAAAATCCCACCCATTGGCGATATTACTCACGCCATGGGGTTTTAAAAACTTTGTTTAGAAAAGAGAGAGGAAGATCCTTCAGAGGCTCCATCCTTTAGATGCTCAATGTTGTTCTGTTTCCGTGAACACGGCTGATCGATCAGATTGCAATACTCTCGAGAGTTTGTGCACTTTACCCACAATCCACGATCAAGTCCTTTTACAGACAAGACCATGGTGAGGCTTTCCCTTAGTAGCCCCTCTACCTTCTGGATCCAACCGTGCCAAGAACCTCCAAATGTTGGTACCCAGGTGAGGTTTCCCACTAAGTACTAGGCCAAGACAGAGCCCATATGTATTATGGTTGCACTGGAAGCTTCTGAATTCTGAAACATGGCAGACTTCTTTGAATCCTGGGCGGCCGTCCTCCACCAAAATCTCACTCGTTGACCCGACAACCATTCCGCCCAGAAGAAAGCTTAGTTTTATTTTGAAGTGGATTTGAGAAGAAAAGTTTGCTCTAGAGAGAGCCTTTATACTTAGAAAAATTCTTTGTCTTTCGAACCCCCCAAACGGTACTTTGTATATATATCTCATAGCAAGCAATACTTAGCAAAACAGGGGTAACCTATTTAGGAGGGAAAATCCTAAGTATAGAGCTACTCATGGCATACTACAAAATCATCGCACTTGCAAAATAATACTAAGGAAAAATTCTACTAGAACATCCTACACATGCATACTACAGAATTTTGAAGATCATATGCATAGAATCAAAACTGGGACAAAATTATGAACAAGTGGTGTAACTTGCCTTGATCCGAGCAGCACTCTACACAATAGCACTCCTCAGCGCACTCTGAACAATCTAACGAAACACAAACATGGGTCTAATCACAACTTGCACCAAAATATGCCACAGAGATAATATGCATGCATGCATCATGGTATTTATGCAAGATTGGTTTTCTAAATTGACCAAGGTAGTATAATTGGGTTGCAATTGCGTTAAGGGTGTTATTAGGATTGGTTTCCCATAGGTTTAAATTAATTAGGGTCATTATTATAATTTATAGGCTCACTAGAAGATTCAACCATCCAATTAGCCCCAAATTAGATCTAATGATCTTAAGCAAGGTTTTATAATTTTGTCCAGTAGGTATTGTAAAAATAAAGTCAATGCAACAAGAATCAATTAAAACAGGGTTTTATTTATTTTTATATGGATTAAACACTCTAATCTAAAGATTAAATTATACACAGAAAACCCTGCTATAAACTTGGAATTTTATTGCAGATCTGGGTTCTACATAAAATTATGAATCCAACGGTATATTATATGCTAAATTTGGCCAAGTAATTAATTTTATATGAATTTCGCAAGTTTTAAACTAAATCTGCCAAATAAAATTAACCCTAATCGAGAACACGACGCGTGGCGGTTTCTGATTGGGCCAACTAGGCGAAGTGGTGCTCACGCGGTGCGCTGATGCAGCGAGCAGACGTGGCAGCCACGCTAGGCGCGTACCCCTTCGGGTTTGCTTCTAATCCGAGCCGCAGCTTGCAGATCCAACGGACGGGGGAAGGACGACGACTTACCGCGGTGGCATCGATCGTGATCGACGGGGTGCAGCTGGCCCTCGCAGTCACGCTCGCATCCTCGGCATGGTCCCTCTCCTCCTCTATATCCCTCGGTTGGCAGTTCCTCCTCTCGGTTCCGATGGGCTCCGGCGAGCAATTGCCGGCGACACGCTGCGGTAGACATCAACAAGGAGGGTTAGACGAAGCTGTCGAGCGTGAGGGTCATCTTAGGGAAAAGAACAAGGAGAGGGGGAAGCTTCTGTCATCGATTTCGAACTCACCGAGGTCGTCGGCGGCTCGAGCTAGAGAATCAGGGACAGGAGATAGGGTTTTTCAAGGGGAAAACAACGAGAGGGGTCGGGCTTTTAAGGGCTAGATACTTGGGGAAGGGGGTGGCCGAATCCGTTAGGATTTGGGGGTCCCGACGGCGGCATGAGCTGTGCTCGCCGCGGACTCTGGGAGGAAGACGACGAGGTGGGGCCCTCGTGTCAGCGGCTGGCGCTGGTGGCTGGGCTCACGGGCTGCGCTGGCAGGCTGGCGACTGCTTAGGTGACGCGCGCGCGTTAGTGGGCTAGCGCAGCCGGCCCAATAGGTTAGACAGGTTTTTTTTATTCATTTCTTTTCCAATTCTGTTTTACTAATCCTTTAATAACTTTTGCATACTAAGGCCAAATTCAGTAAAACTAGTCTCTAAATTTTTGTAAAAATGAGGTGGTCATCTTAGGACCAGAGGATATTGTTTTTACCTAGTTTTTAGAAGGGTCAAGCATGATTACATCATTTTGCTTACATGTGGAAATCTTTATTAGGGTTTTGGTAGGTTTAGGTGTTAGGATTTAGTTGCTAAATTCATTTGTAGGATGCAATGATGCAAGGATGATGCATGCTACTAATAACATCCTATTATAAAAATCTAGGATGTTACAAACCTACCCCCTTAAGAAGAATCTCGTCCTCGAGATTTGGGCTGGCTAGCAAATAGGTGTGGGTGTTCTGCTTTCAAGTCTTCTTCATGCTCCCACGTATCTTCTTCCTCGGAGTGGTGGTTCCATTATACTTTGCAGAATCTTATAGTCTTGGTGCGGGTAATCCTTTCGGCTGTTTCTAGTATTTTGATTGGTTTTTCCTCATAGGTAAGGTCATTTTCCAACTGAACCTCATCTAGGGGAACGGTATCTCTTAGCGGTGTTTCAGCCATCTCCGGGTGACACTTCTTTAGTTGTGACACATGAAACACATCATGAACAGTCAGTCCCTCTGGTAACTCCAACTGATAAGCAACTTCTCCTCTACGGGCCAGAACCTTATATGGACCTATGAATCGTGGGGCTAACTTACCCTTGATTCCGAACCTCTTAACTCCCCGTAGGGGTGAAACTCGAAGATACGCACGGTCCCCTATTTTATAAGCCACATCTCTGCGTTTGGAATCAGCATAGCTCTTTTGTCGGGATTGGGCTACCTTTAGCCTATCCTGAATCTGTCGTACCTTTTATTTGGCATCCTTAATCAATTCAGGTCCAAAAAGACTACGTTCACTAACTCCACTCCATAACAGCGGGGTCCTACACTTCCTGCCATATAGAACTTCAAACGGGGCCATCTTGATACTTGTCTGGTAGCTGTTGTTGTATGAGAACTCAGCGTATGGCAGGTTATCGTCCCAACTAGACCCATAGTCTAGTGTGCAAGCTCTCAACATATCTTCCAGAATTTGGTTCACCCTTTCCGTTTGGCCATCTGTCTGAGGATGGAAGGCAGTACTGAATTCTAGTCGGGTTCCAAGAGACTCATGTAGCTGTCGCCAAAACTTCGAAGTAAACTGGGTGCCTCTATCTGACACTATCCCCTTAGGAACACCATGCAGACTTACAATCCTTGACATGTATATCTTAGCAAGCTTAGCACTTGTATATGTGGTCTTTATGGGGATGAAGTGAGCCACCTTGGTAAAGTGGTCCACCACTCCCCAGATAGAATCAA
Source organism: Avena sativa (assembly GCA_916181665.1). Classification (NCBI taxonomy): domain Eukaryota; kingdom Viridiplantae; phylum Streptophyta; class Magnoliopsida; order Poales; family Poaceae; genus Avena; species Avena sativa. The sequence continues at coordinate 6,802,596 of OV702289.1, forward strand.
ATCCAGAACGAGTCCGGGGCAATCCCGTGATGAAATCCATGCCTACCTTATCCCACTTCCAGTCGGGTATAGGTAGTGGTTGTAGCAATCCGACCGGTTTCTGATGCTCGGCCTTAACTCTATTGCATACATCACACAGCGAAATATATTCGGCAATTTCTCTTTTAGGTTATTCCACCAAAATCTATCCTTCACATCCATGTACATCTTCGTGTTACCTGGGTGAATTGAGTATGGTGAATCATGAGCTTCTTGTAAAATCAACTTCCTTATATCGGGGTCATTGGGAACACATAAACGCTTCCCATACCAAAGGGTTCCTTGTTCGTCCAGATGAAATTCTTTTGTCTTTCCTTCACTTATTTTGACTCTTATTTCTTCCAACTCTTTATCTCCCTTTTGTGCTTCCTTGATTCTCTCTTGGAAAGTAGACACTATTTCCATAGTCGCTACGTGTCCTTTCGGAACTATTTCTAGCCTGAGATCCTTGAATTGCTTGCATAAATCCTCTGGAAGTTCCCCTGCGATAAGTCCATTCACATATACCTTACGACTTAAGGCATCGGCCACCATGTTTGCCTTTCCGGGATGGTACTGTAAATCCAAGTCATAATCCTTAATCAGTTCAAGCCATCTTCTTTGCCTCATATTTAACTCCTTTTGGGTGAAGATGTACTTTAAACTCTTATGATCAGTGAACACATCACAATGTTTGCCCATGAGGTAATGTCTCCATACCTTGAGTGCATGAACCACAAACGCAAGTTCCAAATCATGTGTGGGGTAGTTGTGTTCGTGGTTCTTAAGTTGTCGGGAGGCATAGGATACCACTTTCCCATCTTGCATTAATACACTTCCAAGTCCTTGTCGAGATGCGTCACAATAGACTTGAAAATCCTTTTGGATATCGGGCAGACACATAACTGGTGCCGTTACTAGGCGTTTCTTCAACTCCTGAAAGCTTGCTTCGCATGCTTCGGTCCATAGGAATTTCTTTTCCTTCTTCAACAGTTCCGTCATGGGTTTTTCTATTTTGGAAAAATTTTCAATGAACCTCCGGTAATACCCTGCGAGGCCCAAGAAACTCCGAATATCTCCCACATTTTTAGGTGACTCCCATTCAGTCACGGAAGCTACCTTACTAGGATCTACGACAACTCCTTTTGCCGACACAACATGACCAAGGAATCCCACTTCCTTTAACCAGAATTCGCATTTGCTGAATTTGGCATACAACTTGTGTTCTCTTAGTTTCTCCATAATAAGGCGCAAATGTTTCTCATGTTCCTTCTCATCCTTAGAGTATATGAGTATATCATCTATGAAGACCACGATAAACTTGTCCAAATATTCCATGAACACCTTGTTCATCATGGTCATGAAGTATGCTGGGGCATTGGTTAGACCAAACGACATCACGGTGTACTCATACAATCCGTATCTTGTGGTAAATGCTGTTTTGGGCACATCCTGTTCTCGAATCTTTAGTTGGAAGTAGCCTGATCGCATATCGATCTTTGAGAACACACTGGCTCCCTTTAACTGGTCAAACAAATCATTGATGTTGGGCAGAGGATACTTATTCTTGATCGTCACTTTGTTCAACGAGCGGTAGTCCACAACCAGCCTCTTGGTTTTATCCTTCTTTTCCACAAATAAGACAGGTGCTCCCCAAGATGACGCGCTGGGTTGGATGAATCCCTTGTCCAATTGTTCCCTAAGCTGTTTCTTGAGTTCCTTTAACTCGTCCACATCCATCTTGTACGGTCTCTTAGCTATCGGCCCTGCGCCCGGCATCAAGTCAATGAGGAAATCGATATCACGGTCGGGAGGCATCCCGGGTAGCTCCTCCGGAAAGACATCTAGGTATTCCTTTACAATAGGTACATCCTCCAAGCTAACCCCCTTAAGAGAGTTCACCATGACTTCCTTAAGTGCGAAATTTGACTTGATGCGAATCCTCTTCCCTTCCGGTGTTGTGAGCGTGACAGTCCTTTTGGCACAATCTATGACTCCTTCATATTCGGTCATCCAATTCATGCCCAAGATTATGTCCAATCCTTGTGATTCTAGAACTACTAGACTTGTGGGAAAGATGTGTGTCCCAATCCTTAGTTCTAATCCCCGGCAACCGGAGTTTGCCACTATTTCTCCCTAGGAGAACTTACCCTTAGAGGAAAGTTTATAGTCTCCGTAGGTATCTTGCCTCTATCCACAAATACCCTTGATATGAATGAATGCGATGCACCAGTATCAAAAAGAGCAACTGCGGGAATAGAATTGAGCTTGAACTTACCAATCACGGAGTCTGGTGCATCACAAGCATCCTCCATAGTGACATGATTCACCGTGGCTTTGACAAACGGATTTGGCTTCTTCCCGTTTCCATTGCCATGGTTGTGTCCATTTCCATTCCCATTGCCATTGACATTCTTCTTCTCGGGGCAAGAGGTTGCATAGTGCCCTGTCCTGTTGCACTTAAAGCATGTCACCTCATTGAGATCCTTTCCATTGTTGCCATTCCCATTGCGGTTTTTATGCCCATTGTGTTTGTGGCCGCCATGGTGATGATCTTTATGGTTGTGGCCATTATTGTTATAAGGTGGTGGTGAGGAAGTGCGCTGCTTCTGGTACAGAATAGAGTGCTTGTGAGGGCTAGACTTCCTCTTGCGGTTTTCTATGCTCTTCCTTTTGGATTCAACCACAATGGCTCTGTCCAGGAGTTCCTGAAAGTTGTCAAATTTCTGAGCCACAAGCTGAATAGATATCTCATCATTGAGTCCTCTTAAGAATTCCTCCTATCTCTTGGCATCAGTGGAAACATCATCGGGTGCATAACGGGCTAGCTTGTTGAAAAGCTCACCATACTCGGTGATAGAACGGTGCAGCTGGTGTAGGTCGCGAAATTCGCGCCTTTTCAGAGTCATGATACCAGCAGCCACATGATGAGTGCGAAAAGCTAACTCGAACTGATCCCAAGTGATAGCATCAATATCCGGGTGGGTGACTTGGTAGTTATCCCACCATTCTGCAGCAGGTCCTTCAAGCTGGTGTGCGGCATAACGTACCCTGTCGGCTCCGACAGCTTGCACGGTGTCTAGCTTCTTGTTAATAGTACGGAGCCAGTCATCTGCGATGATTGGTTCAGCGCTGCTAGTGAAAGTAGGTGGGTTCAACCTCAAAAACCGAGTCAAGCGATCCTGTTGAGGTGGTGGCGGAGGTGGCGGTGGTGGCGGGTTGTTGTTGTTTTGCATGTTCTGAGTGAGCAGTTGGATCAGCTGGTTCTGAGTGGCCAGAAGTTGTGAAATTTCTGGAGGAATTTCGGTGTTCGCACGTCTTGGCGGCATCTGTGGGGTTTGGGAGAAAAGTTAAGAAATAGACAGAAAGACTAAGTAGTAAACTCCTACCCTTATGAAAACACACCAAGCACACAAGACACACAGGACACATTAACACAACTTATCACAGAAATCATCCAAGTTTAACTAAACCAAAATGTCTTGGTATTTATTACAATCGCGAATAACGTTCTACTATAGAATTAAAGGTGGTCCAACTATTACACATCTTCCACGCCTTCCTCTTCCTCTTCCTCGAACGAGTAGCCTTCCTGCTCTAGGGTTGTCTTGTACAACTCCATCTCCTTTGTGGTGGCTTCAAGCTTATCTTGGAGGTTCTTTATCTCATCCTGCAGCTTCTTGGTAGTGGCTTCTAGCTGCTCCTGAAGTCCCTCCTTCTCGCTTTGTAGCTCCTCCACTAGACTTGACTTCTTCGCGGCTTCAAGTTGCTTTGCCAAGTCCCTCTTGGAAGCACGCACATCATTGATTATCTTGCAAAGGCCTTCGGTTTGCACTTCAGTTCCATCAATCTCCTGTTTGAGTTCCCTAATCCTCTTGTTTTTATTTATCACCCTCTTCTCTTGGTTAGCGAACTTCTTCTCTTGGTCCTGGAACTTTATCTCTTGGATATTCATTGCCTCCTCCTGCTGCTTGATCATTTCCTCCTTCTCCTTGATGAGGGCGCATAGCTCGTCGTTCCTTAACATCTCGAGGAAGGTACCCTTTTCAAGGTCGTGGATGTGGCACTCCAAATCTTGATATTGGGTCCTTCGGCGCTTGGTAGAAGTCCTTTCCTCAAAGGTTAACTCCATGGGAATTCCTTCCTCATCTCGTCTTCCAAAGAGGCCACTGCAGTGTCCTTGGAGAACCTCATGATGACGTCCACATAGGCGACCTATGAGCTGCTGCAAGCTGATGCTAAGGGCCTTCTCCTTGGAATCGCTAACAATGTGGATTGCTATGTCTTCCTCCGGGTTCTTGCCTCGCTCTTTTCCTGGCTGGATGACTTTAACTCCCCAACAGCCGTCCTTGTGGAGTTTCTTCATTGTGCTCCCTGGATTGTTGGGAGGGGAAGGTCCAAACATGTGAGAAGGTCCATGAGGCATCCACCAAAGCGAAGGGGCTCGATGTCCGCGATGGTGTCGTAGAGGAATATAAGATCCCTCCTTTATAAAGGAAAAAGGATCCCTGTGCTTACAATGCTAGTCCCTGGATCAATAGCTAGCATCCATAGTTAAGATGTAATATCAAGAAACAAAGGTCATAATACAACTTTATAACCAGGGATAAAATAATTTATTACATCTTACATAGCTCATTTGGCTATCTCATTACAATGCAGCAGAAATAACTATAACATGGGGTCCTTCATCTTCAAAGTGCCACAGGCAAATATGTTGGTTGTAGACTTGTAATCCTAAATCAACACATCTTTCTAACATCAAACAAACCTGCAACATAACAAGTTATAGCCACAAGGGTCAATACATTTGAATTGTATTGGCAAGTGATACTATGGTAGTACAGTGGAGTCTATCATGTATATGCATTTGGCTAGGTGGAGCTTAGGCTTGCATTGCTCAAAATAGATTTTCCTTATCATTTGAAAACACTAAGTTTTTGCTTGACAAAATCACCCAAGGCATCTCCCAATAGAAATTGGTGATCCTTCAACCCTTGTTCAACCACAAGTTTTTAACTTAGAAATTTGAATGAGGAGATTCTTGATAGATTCCATGTCTTGATGCTCAAATTGTCCTTTAACAGGGACATGGCTAAGTACTTAGATTTTTACACTCTGAAGAGGTGGTGCACTTTCCCCACAAGACTTGGTTTCACCAAGACAAGATCTTTCAAAAGCCTTCCCTTAGACCAGAATGGACGGGTTCCAACCTATCAATCCCCTACCACCAACTGTCCATTTGGATAAGTTATTGCAACCTATATGATCCAGGCAGAGCCCATAATGCCAAGTGGCTGCACTTGAAGCTTCTCAACATTTGACATCTCAAATCTCTTTGTTCCTAGGTGGCCATCCACAAGTGAGATACCAAGTTTCCCCCAGTATACTGGACTTGGTGATGCCCAAGTTTTCCCCAGCATACTGGACTTGCATAACCACTCAACACAAACCATTCTTTCCATTCCACCCAGGAGATTCATTCACTTAGTTGTTTTATTAAACAAAACACAAGTCCTTGACTTAGAAATATTCCATAGCATGAAATATAATCCACCCTTGTTTTCTACTAGCTAAGCTAAGCATGATAGTAGTAGGAATCTTAACTTAGGAAATTTCTACTAAGGTTTCACCTACTAGGATTTCACATGGCATAGTTTATACTTAGCAAAATACCATGCAAGTCCTACTTAGAAATATCACCAATGCATAGTGAAAATAATGGGACAAAAGTATGTAGCACCACTTGCCTTTTGGTAGAGAATATAAGTTCACTCCTTGTCCTTGCAATAATCACACTCTTCAAATCACTACAATTCAATCAAGCAAGGCACAATTTCAATCTACCATTCAAGCAACATCACATAAAATAATAGAAACAAAACAATGCATGCAAGCATGCCAAATATTGTTTTATTTGGAAAAGTGGTTTCTAATAGGTTATAAACATTCTAAAACACTTATTGGTCATTTTATAAAGTGGCAAAACTATTTGCAAAAGATTCTACCTATAAACCATTTTTAAACCAAAGCATTATTTTATGTGGTGGAGAAATGCTTTTAATAAGGCAACAATCTACATGGTTCACAAAATATGTTTTAAAATCATAAAACCTTGTGTTTAGGGTCAGAGAGTTTAAATAAAAACATTTCCCAAAGGTTTTCTCCAAAAAGCATTTTTAACAAATAAACAATATTTTTATTTGACTAGAAATGGTTTAAATCAAAGATTTATTCCTTTGCTTCACCAAATACATTTTAAAATCCATGAGTTGGTTTCTAAGGTCAGTAGGTTCAAAAAAATCCATTTGCCAAAGGTTTTATCTCAAAAATCATTTTAGAACAAATTTTATATTCTAAACATGCATACACAAGTTTCTGCAAAAACAATCAATTTAACAGAAGCAATTCACAAAACAAAGGGCATGGTCAGAAAGTACTTGTCTTGCTGATTCCATTGATATAAAATTTGCAAAATTTAGATGTGTGGTTTGAAAGTTATGAATTTTTCAAATTGGAACATCAAATAGATCATTTCTGGTTTTATTCAAACAGACAGGGCCACGTGGCGTGTTGCTATTCATCTGTACCGCTTTGTGCGGATCATGCAACGAGAGGCGTTAGATCTAAACAGATCGTGCAACACAGGAGCAAGCATACCCCTTTGTTTAGTCAATCTATCGTGGCGCTTGGATCTGAATCCTACAGTGCTCAGCACGCTAGCCATCGAGTGGCGGCGCTGGCGGCGGCAGGTGGCGGCGCTGGCTCTGGCTACGGCGTCACGGCGACTACAGGAAACAAGGGAAGAAGGGAAATGGCTCACCAGGTTCGCGGAGTCGTGGTGATGCTCAAGGTGGTGGCAGCTCGTCGAGGGGCGCACGGTGGTGACGGCAATCGCTCGCCGGAGGTCTGCCTGGCGTCGGGTTCGCTCGACCGTTGTCGGGGACGAGGTTGTAGGTCGCGTGCGTTTGTTTGGCGAGCACCTGGAGATGCATAAGACACAGGCGAACAAAACTGCATGATCCACTGGTCGAGGCACGCACGGAGTCGAGTTCTAGGGCTCACCGAAGTTGCGGGGGTCGTCGGTGGCGCTCAGACGAAGACGGAGGCGAGGTTTTGGGGCATGCGTGGGCGAACGGAGACCACGGGCAGGTGCCCGAGATGATGGGGATCAAGATGGTGTGAGCTAGGAGGTAGGAGAGGGTCGGGGCTCGCCGTAATTTGTCAGGGGACACGTCGGAGGCAGCGGTGGTCTAAGCCGAAATCAGGGTAGCCTAGGGGCGTAGAGGATCTGGCGAGTGAGGGGAAAGAGAGAGGGGGCGTAGGCGAATTAGTATGCGTGATCGCGGGGCTATTTAATCGCGGCGTTACTACGTATTACGCCGGCATTCATTTGGCAGCAACGGCCGGCGAGGTCAGCGGGAGGGTGAGGAAGAAGCTTGCGTGGCGGTGGGGTCTGGCGGCAGCGAGAGAGAGAGAGAGTGGGAGTGGGGTCCAACCGTCAGTGTCTGTGTGGGTGAGTTTCCGAGTAAGAAGAAAACGGTTCGGGGTGAAAGGGAGAGGTGGGCTGCTGGGCTTAGTGGGCTAGCTGGGCTGGGCTGCTCCCTTTCAATATTTTTTGTTCTGATTGTTTTTCCTTTTCTATTTCTAATATTCTATTTTGATTTTTATTAATCCATTCAAACATTCATTTGAATTCAAAATTCTCTCAAACTTTGTGTGTAATCAAACACTGTTTAATAACACATTCTGAAGTCAAAATTAGAATAAATAATTTATTCTTTTTAGGGTCCTTTAATTATTTAAAATAGGCCTTTGCATTACTTCAAATAAGATTTAAAATATTTTTAATCCTTATTTAAATTTCATTCTTCCACAAAACTTTTTCAGTAAGTTTTATTAATTTATTAGGGTGTCAAATAATTCACCTTGAATTATTTGGAAAAGCTTTTAATAAGATTTATTAATCATTTAAAATTCGATTTGTCTTTATTCAAATAGAATTTGGTTAATGCCATTTTAATTAATTTGAAAACTCTTTATCCATTATTTTATTTGTATTTGGATTATAATCATTCCACTTGTTTATGGATTAGGCCAATATTTAATTTGGTCTTTAAATATTCCTCATTTAATATTTCTTTCTCTATCTTATAAAAACCATATCTTTTTATTTAAAGATCCAAACTTGATGATTTCAATTTGTAAAATCTTATTTAATATTTGTTTATCCTTTTAAATCTTTTTAGGATTATTTACTCACCATTTGGTATGGATTTTTGCTAAGTGTTTGATTAGCTTTGGAAATTACTTTTCCTTTTCTTATTAAATTCATAAGATTTTATCCATGGCTCCAAATTAAGTGAAACCAATTTATATGGTCTTATAATATTTCTATTTGTCTTTCTTGATCTTTTGTAAATGTTTGTTGACAAATTTTTATATGGATCAAATCCATAGGCTTGGAGATAACTTGGAAATGATTTTCTTCCATTAGGTTTTTTTAGTGTTTTGGTTTATTCTCCAAGTGTTTAAATTTCAAGATACATTCATTGAGGAATGCATTTCACTTGCTTTGGATTTTTGTTGGGTTCAAACTTTAATTAAAGTTTGTTCAAGATGGGATTTTAAGTTTCCTTTTAGAAACAAAAGTTTCTTTTCACCCTGAAATTCAACAGTTATTTACTTTGTTTATTTATTTTTCACATTACAAGATTTGGAAAATCTTGGGATGTGACAAGGAAGATTGTCATCTTTAAGTTAGAAGAATGAAAATTAGATACTTAAGTAGAGGAAAGCAGATACTAGAAGTGTGGAAAAATAACCTAGTAGAAAAGCATGTAAGGTACATAAGTTAGAGGTGGTTCCAATCCTAGGGTCACGTCCTACAGGCAACGATGGGCTCTGATACCATCTATAGCGACCTTGGATCGGTAAGGATCCTAAGTCCCTGTGATTAACATTCTAGTCCCTTGATCAATAGCTAGCACTCACAGTCGATGAAATATCATGTAAAAACAAAGTCTTTATTACACGGAGAATCCAGAGTATAAATTTATTACAAATTTCTTAGCATAAGGCTAGCTCAAATAACAGCGGAAACATAAAAGCAGCTTGAGTCCATCAACTCCCCAGGCTTGTCGAGTGTAGACTCGCGATCCCTACGCACCTTTCAATCTTCGGATTCTGCACATAAGACGTGCAGCCAACAAGTTGGGTCAATACTTTGAATGTATTGGCAGATTACACCAAGGATAGAAAAGACTATCTCTACATGTAAGGCTAGTTTAGGCTGTAGAGTTCATTTGCTCAAAGCTAGTTTTCTTAAGTTGAGAGAAGAAGAGGAGATTTTCCCTACTTTGTAAACATTTGCTTAGATAAAATAAGGTCGAATGGCACACGAGGATATTACTCACCAAGTGTCCAAACAACCAAACACTTGGATATTACGCACCAAGTGACACTTGGATATTACACACCAAGTTCCCAAAATCCCACCCATTGGCGATATTACTCACGCCATGGGGTTTTAAAAACTTTGTTTAGAAAAGAGAGAGGAAGATCCTTCAGAGGCTCCATCCTTTAGATGCTCAATGTTGTTCTGTTTCCGTGAACACGGCTGATCGATCAGATTGCAATACTCTCGAGAGTTTGTGCACTTTACCCACAATCCACGATCAAGTCCTTTTACAGACAAGACCATGGTGAGGCTTTCCCTTAGTAGCCCCTCTACCTTCTGGATCCAACCGTGCTAAGGATTTTTTTATTCATTTCTTTTCCAATTCTGTTTTATTAATCCTTTAATAACTTTTGCATACTAAGGCCAAATTCAGTAAAACTAGTCTCTAATTTTTTGTAAAAATGAGGTGGTCATCTTAGGGCCAGAGGATATTGTTTTTACCTAGTTTTTAGAAGGGTCAAGCATGATTACATCATTTTGCTTACATATGGAAATCTTTATTAGGGTTTTGGTAGGCTTAGGTGTTAGGATTTAGTTGCTGAATTCATTTGTAGGATGCAATGATGCAAGGATGATGCATGCTACTAATAACATCCTATTATAAAAATCTAGGATGTTACAGCAGGTTGTTCTAGGGGTGCGCGTAAGCGCTCCAAAGCAAGCCGTGAGATTGTTGAGGAAGAGACGGAGTCCGAGGAAGAAGTCATGCCTTAGCCTAGCCATCGTACGAAGATTCCTGCTACTCGATCGAGGTGGCCGTGGGGGTCATGAGGGGGTCATCAAGCGGTCTGCTGGCCGTGGTAGCGCTCCCCCTCCTCGCCCCCTTCCTCGGGGCGCACCAAGAGTTGCAGATTAGGGCCATCAGGGCCAAGGAAACTGTCTGACATATCTGATTCTGAGTTCCGCTCTCTGAGGATTGACAATCCGTATGCCCGCAACCGTGATGAGGGCAGGGAAGACAGCTTGTTCTGCAATGATTTCCAAGAGCGCGTCTACCATGAAGTACTTTTGACAAATATCCAAATGGTTGTGCCTCAGCTGTGGATTAATATGGAACACATCAACAAGAATCTTGATTATTTTGCTGAGGCCAAAGAAATATGCTCTCACCTTGGTTTGTTCCCCATCATGGAGTTCTAGCATGACTACGAGCCTCTTCTCATTGCTCAGTTTTATGCCACTGCTCATTTCTCCACTGGCCGCACTCGAAAAATCACTTGTATGACTCAAGGTGCAATTCAAGGAAGCCACTCTTGCTGAATTTGCTAAAATTCTAGGGTATGAAGATTGTGGTCGTGACACTCCTTGTTGTTTCCGCTGTAACTTGCGCGAGAACCCCTCCACGAAGGATGTTCTTGCACCTCTTTATATCCGGGCCGCAGTATTCCTAGCAAGATCAAGGATCTTCTCCCCACATATGACATTCTTCACCGCATCTTCTATGATACCATTGCTCCTCGTGCGTGCAACACAGATGAGATTCATGGTTTTTCTATTGATTTGTTGTTCAACACCTTCCTTAACCGCGACTCTGGCACCACCCTTGATGTGATGGATTATATATGGAATGAGATGGTTGCTGCTGCTCACTCTAGGAGGGTTCCGCCATTTGCTCCCTACATCATGGCTCTCATTGTTGCCAAGTGCCCTCCCATTGCCAGGACCCTTTCCACTCGTCCTCTCATTGTGCACCGGCCCAAGGCACTCAAGATCAAGAAGCATTCCAAGCCCCGCAATGTGGAGGAGGTGGATGAAGATGGCAATGTGCTTGAGGCTGATTCTAAGGATGCTGACAGTGGCCGTGATGCAAATTATGTGGTCTGCCATCGCAAGAATGCCCAACCATCTTGGTCCAAGAGGATGGAGGCCAAGCTCAAGAAGATCTTTTGCTTCCAAGTTGACAATCATAAGCGCATGTATGAGGCTCATGTGTATGCCAAGAAAGCTTGTGCTTGGCAGAAGGACTTGATGGAAGCTTAAGGATTGACCATCTCCGCGGGTTCTGAGACCAACATCACCCCTGAAGACCAATGGATCTCCAAGCACAGCCACTGGGATGATGATGTCTCTTCCTCGCACCATGCTCCACCCACCTATGAGGATGACTTTCATGATGAGGAGGAGGATTGACTGTTGGGGCGTTAGTCTAGCACTTGTACCTTTTTGGCGTCTTGATGCCAAAGGGGGAGAAGTTGCACCTTAGGCATGCGGGTGTTGCATGGGAAGTCACAAGCTCGTTCTTACTTTGATCTTTTAATTTCTTGTGAACTTTTATTTCCTCCTATTTATGTGTGAACTATATGTACTAACTATTTGGGAACTACTCGTGCTATGTATGGTGAAATTATGTGGGTATTTCACGGATCCATCTTGTGATGATATGCGTTATTCATTGTCAATATTTCTCTCATCACAAGTTATTGTGCAAAGGCATGGGTTCAATTGCTACTATCTCTATTTGTGCACTCGTGATGTGTTTGTAAAATAGAGGGGGAGGATTTATCCTACTCATCCAGGGGGAGCCCCGTCTCTATTTTACTAACACCATGTTTATCTCCCCAATATTATCTTGCAAAGGTGTGTTGTCATCAAACACCAAAAATGGGGAGATTGAACGAGCATTTCCTATTCCTGATATTTTGATGTTTGATGATAACACATCTATCGGTTTAATCGTGTGCTAAGTGCATCTCAGGTTTCGAGGTTGTGGCACAAATATTGGGTTGCCCTTGGTTGCACTGGCCAATGTCACTAGAGCTGACCGGTAGTACCGGTTGTACCAACCGGTACTACCGCTTGACTCCGATACTACCGCTCCCTAGTACCGGTGGGGTCTGATTGAGGTGGGCAGGCCTCGAATTTTCTCAGTACCACCCGGTACCACGGAGCGGCACTACCGCTCCAGCCGATAGTACCACTTGTGGCAAGCGGTACTACCGCTTGGACACGGTAGTGCCGCTCGGCTGTACCGGGAAACTCTGAGGAAAGACTAGGCCTTCCCTCCATGCAAGCGGTACTACCGCTTGGACACGGTAGTGCCACTCGGCAGTATCGGGAAACTCTGAGGAAAGACTAGGCCTTCACTCCACGCTCAGTACCAACCGGTACTTGGGACCGGTACTACCGCCCAGACCGGTAGTACCGCGTCTACTGACCGATACTACCGCTTGGGGGTTGTACCGCAAGGCAGTACCGGGCATGACCGTGGCTGGCTCGACCAAGTGATGCCCCTCCGGTACTTGGTCCAATACCTGACCGGTACTACCGTTTGGGTACCGGTAGTACCGGTGCATTTATTGCTCCAACGGACAGATTTCTCCAAGTGGTATAAATACCCCTCCACCTACCTAGGGACAAGTTGCTCGTTGCATTGAAGACTACCACCTCCATTTGAGCCACCAAATCGCCAAGATCTCTTCACTCCACCATCCAAAGTCCTTGATCTTTGGAGAATCGAAGGAGGAGGCCTTGATCTACTACTTCACCAAAAGAGATCTTCATTTCCCCCTCATTCATTTGAGAGCCCCCATTGCTCTAGTGTTTTCATTGGAAACCCTAGTTCTAGGTTTGGTTCTTACAAGCTCGTCTTTGATTGTCTTGATAGCTTGCTTGTATTTGGGAGCCTCCAATTAAGTTGTGGATGTGTGCCCCGAACTTGTTGTAAAGGTGCCAGCTTCCACCTCGAAGGTTGCCGATATAGTGGAAGGTGGATCGATCCCGTTGGGGTGAGATTCATCGGAGAACAAGGGAGGCCTCTCGTGGCGTTGGTGGTTTGAAACCACCCCCTCTCCAAATGTAGACGTACTTCCCCTCAAAAGGAAGGAACTACGGGAAACAAATCCTTGTGTCTCCGCGTCCACCACTTTGGTTACTTCTATCCTTTACCGCACTTTACTTACTTGTTCTTGCTTAGTGTTGTGTTATCTAGTGCTTGTTTGTCATATAGGTAAATTCACCTTAGTTGCATTATCTAGAGAATTTACCTTTCTTGTCAAACCTTAATTTGAAAAATAAGAAAATTTGATGTAGCACCTATTCACCCCCTCTAGGTGCCCATACGATCCTTTCACTTTTGTCCCGTCCAATTCCGAGAATATTGATTTTCTGCCTTTCTGGAACCAAAAACAGAAGAAAACAGACAACTGGCACTGTGGCAACTTGTTAATAGGTTAGTTCCAGAAAACATATAAAAACACCTCAAAGTGTGGACACAGCAAAGCAAAGTAGATACTAAACAAGCATGGAGCATCAAAAATTATAGATACGTTTCTGACATATCAAGCATCCCCAAGCTTAACTCCTGCTCGTCCTCGAGTAGGTAAGTGATAAAAGAATAATTTTTAAGGTGACATGCACAAACCAGATCAAACCATTTGCAAACTGAAAGTACAAAGGAAGTCTCCTAGAGGGGGGTGAATAGGCTTTTAAAAATATTACGGTTTAGGCTCAAGTAAATGCGGAATAAAACTAACGTTTAATTTATTGAGCACAAAACCTAGCCACTAAGTTCACCTAAGTGAACCAACTACCTATGATAAGCAATACAAGCAACAAGGTGATATCAAGGTATAAATACTTCAAGCACGATGGCTATCACAATGTAAAGTGCATAAGTAAAGGGCTCCGTAGAGAGATAACCGATGGAGGCGGAGACGAAGTTTTGTTTCCCAAAGTTCACTTCCAAAGAAGCTACGTCTCCGTTGGAGAGGTGCGATGGCGCAATGCTCTCCGAACGCCACAAGTGGCTCACCTCGAGGTGTGGTGGCTCGATGCTCACCCAACGCCACACAAGGCCTCACCCCGGATGCGGAAGCACGCAACTCACCGATGCCACAAAAGGCTCACCCTATTCTCCCTAGTGAGCACCACAAAAGGCGGGCACTTGCTCCACTATGGGACGCTTGAGGGCGGTCACCGAACCCGTACAAGATTGGGGCTAACTTCACAAGTCAATTGGAGGCTCCCAACAACAAAGCCACAAAAGGCTACAATGCCACAAAAGGCCAACAAAGCCACAAAAAGCTACAAGACCACAAAAGGTCAACAACCCAACCACACAACCGTCTAGGGTTCCAAGGAACCCAAGAGAAACAAGCCCACAAGCATGAACTCGCCGAATCTCCGAGGAGAACTCAAACCTATGCACCAAATTCAAGGGCAAGTCCTTCTCTCCCAAATTCCAACAAAGCTACAAAAGATATTGGGGGAATAAGGGAGGAAGAACACAAGAGGAGAACACAAAACTCTCCAAGATCTAGATCCCAATGATTCCTTCACAAAGAAGGGATTTAGCTTGGGGGGGATTGTAGATCTAGATCTCCTCTCTCAAATCCCTCAAAAAGATGCAAGAATCATATGAAGGGAAAGGGGAGAGGGAAAGCTTCTTCAAGGTTACCAATGGAGGAGAGAGAGAAAGCCAAGAACCAAGAAAAGGGCTAGTTCCCACGAAGGGGAAGAGGAGCCCCTTTTAAAGGGCTCCCAGATCTGCCCGTTATGGGCATTCGCGACTCATGGCCGGAACTTCCGGTGGGAGGCCGGAAGTTCCGGTGGCACACAGCCAACGGTCAAAAACTGCGGAGCGAGAAACTGAAAAAGCGAATCCTGGTCGGAACTTCCGCCGGTTCACCGGAACTTCCGGTGGGAGCAAAACTTCCGGTGGAAGTTCCGACAGAAGTTCCGTCAAATATCACATCCAAAACAGAAGGTTACTGAGCGTGAGCGGAAGAAGACCCGGAACTTCCACCAGAACTTTCGGCGGCAAAAATGCCCTAGCGGAACTTCTGATGGCAAGCCGGAACTTCCGGTCAGGGAAATTCCAGAAACCAGAAAACCAGAAACGCAATAACTTTGGCATCTAAACTCCAAACGGATGAAACCAATATTGTTGGAAAGATAACGACGAATAGAATCCAACGAATTATTGGTTATCACCTTGGGAGAAAATATCATGAATATATATGTGAAGTATCCCCCAAGGTGTGGAGCCGGAAAACTCGCAAGATCAAAAACCGCAATAAGATATGCAAGTGAAATCCTTAGATGATAAACTAGAGCTTGTTAAGATGATGACCACAAGCTCTAGATCCTCTCATGGACAAGAACCAAATAACAACCAAGAAAGATGAGGCTATGAATGCAAAGGTTTGAGCTCTCTCCGAACGATGCAAACGAGACACCCGCTTGAGAGCCTCTCTTGATAGTACGGCTATCTATCCTAAACCTGGTCTCCCAACTAACAACACGAGACCGGCAAAACAAAAGCCCTATCAAGAACATACCTTTGCCTTGAGCATCCCACTTGAACTTGATGTAGACCGTCTTGTTCTTCTATAGTGGGAACACCTTTCTTGTTTGCTCTTGCTCGCTCTTGCTTGATGAAGACTTGCAAATTGCTCCCCCATACCCCATGGGGAAACCTCTTCTTGAACTTGTCTTCATCACTCCATGAACACGAGGATGGAAAGATTCAAGCATGAGATCTTCTAGAGATGGCGCATCTTGAGCTCGCCCTTCTTCATCCCTTCTTGAGGTTGATCCATCTTGATGCAACTCGTTGCACATGCCTTGATCAACCTTCAAGCTCCTTCTTTCTTCATGATTCCAAAGGGCACAAAGCCCTTGGACATTTCTTCATCTTCCAACCTTGAGACCAACACATGGCCCAAGCGATGCCAATGGAAAAACCTACAAGTGAAACTCAATTTACACATTAGGCCATAGAGATTGTCATTAATTACTAAAACCACACATGGGGCATACATGCCCTTTCACAAACATTGAAAGCTGGGATCAAAGAACTCTAAACATGTGCATGAAAGAAGGAGTTCTAGCAATAATACAAAGTAACTATGCATGCAACATGAAAGGCTACAAACAAAGATCATGAATAACATTCATTAAAAACGTTTGTTTGTTTCATATACAGAAAACATGGCATAGTGGCATTCAGCTTGTTCCTCATAGAGTAGAAAATAGATGCATAGGACATCTTCAAAGTTCATAAGAGTGACTAGATACAAGTAGCACAAGAACAAGTCATATCACAGTATGCATCAATCAATAAGTTTTGGGACACTGCACACAGAATGGCAACTATGCTCTCTTAATGATGCCTAAAGGTAGAAGGTGGAGACTCAATATAATGGAAGAAAGGCCCTTCACAAAGGGAAGCAGGGATTTCAAGTTTCAAAAAGAGCTTCCAAAAATTATGGTACTTGTTAGCTTTCAACCCTCATTGCCCCTATCATAAGAATCTTGAAGTGATTAAGGTTAAAGTGAACAAACTATGGAGTATATGCTTGACAAAGTATACGTTGGCAATCTCATGTCCCTTGAATACGAGGGCCACACCTCATGCTACTCAACTTCAGTCACCTGTAAGTTCTTGTCATAGTAAGTACATGCGTATCATAGAGAACCGCCAACGGGGTACCCCTTGCACATGGTACAGGAGCTATCCCATAACCAAAATGACAAGGCAAGCACACAATGAGCATCTCATCGATCTTTTTATTTACTATGTGCATAGCTTTTTTATTGAGGATGCTTCACAGATAGCTCATTATGGTGATGCTGCAAGTTTCCACCATGATTAGGCATGGCTTAGGCTAGCAGCCCAGGTGTTTCTCTAACACAAAATACATAACTCCATGGACTTACAAGATCCCTCTTTATTTCACACCGGTGACATCCATAGACAAAAGAGCATGATATCAACTATGTACAAAGTACAAGTGCAATGTTGAAAACGTTCCCCATGACAGCATGGTTTTGCTAATTCCAACGTATAAGTTCAAGCATATACAACATAGATGACACAATAGTTCAAGTTTATTAGGGTCAAAGAATATAAAGTGTGCCATCAAGTTCGTGGAGGCTTTAATCACTAAGTTTTCACATAACAAAATACTTTTTAATTGGAAGATAGTTGAAAACAAGAATATACTTGGAATGATGTAACACACCATGCATAGGAATTTATAGTGGACACTTTGGAATATCTTGGTTTCTTGGGAGTTGGAAGCATGAGTAGAGCTTACTCATACAAGTGGAGGCTAGCAAAAGACGGGGAGCAACCAACTAAGAGAGCAATAATTGCCATAATCATGCAGAGCAACAAAACATTACTAATCAAAGCATAGAGTGGTACTACAAGTCAAGGACTAAATGATCATGTAGGCTATGGTGACTTGTTCATAGTCACAACATGGTGTAAGCATGTGCCAAGTCAACCCAAACAAAGCATCAAAGGGGAATACCACAATACTATGATTTTGTATGCTAAAACAACACATAATTCTTTCAAGGCACACTAAGCAATCCCAATTGTTTGGAATAATACATGCTACAACAATAATCACTAAGCATAAGGTCAAAACAACACCTAGCATGTCATGCTAAAGTCTAAGTCATAGTCAATGCAAGCTCCTCTTGCACTTTCAAGCAAGAACTTTCTACTCCTTTCCAACACCAATCAACTTATTTGAAACAACACAGCGAGAATGGGGGTCCAAACTACTTTAAGCAAGCAAAGTAAACAAACTAAGCAAACCAAACGAAAACTAAGACGCTCTAAGAACAACACAACAGTGCATGAAACAATAAAAACGAGGTGTCTAGACAGACCTAAGCTTTTTATTGATGAAGAAGGGGATACCTTGGGCATCCCCAAGCTTTGACGCTTGTACCTCTTGGATATTTCTTGGGGTGACACCGGGGTGGAATCCCCAAGCTTGATCTTTTGTCCATTCTTCATCTCATTACATCATTCTCTCTCTACACCTGAAATTTTTCCTTCATACAAAACTTCACACAATCTTCATTAGCAACATTAGTGTATTCAAAAGATAATAGACCTTTAGGCTTAGCTTTGGAACAACAAAACTTTTCACTAAAAACACAAGCTACTGTAGCAACTCCTTCAAAAATCTCAATTCCCCAAAAGAGAACTCAAAAAGGAATCAATAAGAAGCAAATGCAAATAATGGCAGAAATCTGTCAAAACAGACCAGCAGGTAGAAACCGATTTTTTCGAAAATATTTTGTTGCTCAAATCAAAAAGTGTTAAACTAACAAAAGTTAGCTAACATACTGGGGGATTTTTCGTAAATTTTCAGCTCAATCTGACTTATAGAGACTCCTCACGAATTTTTATGGTGGAGGACAAAAATCTGTTTCGGGACAGCAACTCCCCAAATCTTACTTCCCTCTTATTAGAGGTCATTCTTGGCACAAAAGGCAAACAAAAAGGATAAGGAGAGGTCATTACTAAAGTAATAACTTCCAAGACTCAAGGAAACTCTTGGGTTATCTCCCAACAAGTACTTTTCTTTAACGCCTTTTAGTTAGGCACAAGAAGCAAGAAATCAAGTATTTTCAAATGAGGAAGCATTAACATCAAACCTTGCTTTCAAAGGAGGAGAAAAAAACAACTTCTATCTCCTCATAGGGAAGTGTTCAATACCTTTCTTGAATGGAAAATTGATATTTAATGGTGCCTTCTTTCATATCAATGATATCACCAACAATTCTAAGAAAAGGTCTTCCCAAAGTAATAGGACACGAAGCATTGTATTCAACATCCAAAACATAGAAATCAACAGGGACATAAGCATTGTTAACCATAATGAGAACATCATTAATACTCCCCATGAGTTTCTTCTTAGCATTATCATCAAGTGGAACATCCAAATAACAATCTTCCAAAGGTGGCAAATCAAGCATTTCATAAATCTTCCTAGGCATAATAGAGACACTAGAACCAAGATCACATGAAGCTTTGAGATCAAAGTCATTCACTTGCATATTAATAATGGGTTCCCAACTATCTTCTACTTTCCTAGGAATAGAAGCTTTGTGTTTTAACTTCTCTTCCTTAATCTTAACAAGAGCATCAGTAATGTGTTTAGTGAAAGCAACATGCATATCACTAGCATCAGGACTTCTAGCAAGTTTTTGCAAGAATAGAATCACTTCAGAAATATTGCAACCATCTATATGAAAATCAAACCTAGCATCACTAGTAGTAGACTCATTAGGCTTAGGCACTGTAGGAGGAGGAATAGGGACCTCTTGTGGCTTAGTGGTATCCATTCTAGTGATGGTGCACACACTATTGTTTCTATCAATCTCAGCTTCCCTTTCCACTTAGCATGAAGTTGATCTAACAGTCTAACATTTTCATCTATAGTAACTTGTATGGCATGAGTAGCAGCAAAGGTACTTTCCATGGTTTCAGGTTTAGCAGCCATTTTATTAATCAAGGAGGACTGTGCTTCAGACAAAGAGGAAATATTCTTCTCAACAGTTAAAAGTTTTTCCTCCACAGTCTTGTTGAAAGCAGTTCTAGCATGACTTCAAGTTCAGAGGGGGCACTTCTAGCATTGTTGTAGGAGTTTCCATAGGAATGGCCATTATTAGGAGGATAAGGCCTATAATTGTTGTTACCACCAAAATTATTCCTATAGGCATTATTGTTGAAATTGTTGTTTCTAATGAAGTTCACATCAACTTGCTCTTCTCGAGTAACCAAAGAGGCTAAGGGAACATAGTTTGGATCTAAAGGAGCTTTCCCATTAACAAGCATAGCCATAATAACATCAATCTTATCACTCAAAGAGGAGGTTTCTTCAACAGAATTTACCTTCTTACCATGTGGAGCTCTCTCAGTGTGCCATTCAGAATAGTTGACCATCATATTATCTGTAAGGTTCCCAACCTTTAATATGGTAGAGTCCCCTGTGTTTACAATGCTAGTCCCTGGATCAATAGCTAGCATCCACAGTTAAGATGTAATATCAAGAAACAAAGGTCATAATACGACTTTATAACCAGGAATAACATAATTTTATTACATCTTACATAGCTCATTTGGCTATTACATTACATTGCAGCAGAATATCTATAAGCATGGGGTCCTTCATCTTCAAAGTGCCACAAGCAAACATGTTGGTTGTAGACTTTGTAATCCTAATCAACACACTTCACTAAATCAATCAAACCTGCAACATAACAAGTTACATCCACAAGGGTCAATACATTTGAATTGTATTGGCAAGTGATACTATGGTAGTATAGTGGAGTCTATCATCTATATGCATTTGGCTAAGTGGAGCTTAGGCTTGCTTTGCTCAAAATAGATTTTCCTTATCATTTGAAAACACTAAGTTTTGCTTGAAAAAATAATCTTTCCCAAGGCATCTCCCAATCAAAGATTGAAGATCCTTTAACCCTTGTTCAACCACAAGTTTTTAACTTAGAAATTTGGATGATGAGATTCTTGATAGCTTCCATGTCTTGATGCTCAAATTGTCCTTTACCAGGGACATGGCTAAGTACTTAGATTTTACACTCTGCAGAGGTGGTGCACTTTCCCCACAAGACTTGGTTTCACCAAGACAAGATATTTCAGAAGCCTTTCCTTAGACCAAATGGACGCGTTCCAACCTATCATTACCACTACCACCAACTGTCCAAATGGCTAAGTTCTAGCAACCTATGTGATCCAGGCAGAGCCCATAATGCCAAGTGGTTGCACTTGAAGCTTCTCAACATTTGACATCTCAAATCTCTTTGTTCCTGGGTGGCAATCCACAAGTGTGATACACAAGGTAAACCATAGCCATGGGCCTTGTGTAACCACTCAACCAAAAACCACCAAGCAATTACCATTCCACCCAGGTGATTCATTAACTTAGTTGTTTTATTAACAAAAACACAAGTCCTCATACTTAGAAAGTTTTCCATAGTATGAATGTATATTCCACCCTTGTTTTCTATTAGCTAAGCTAAGCATCATAGTAGTAGGAATCTTAACTTAGAAAATTTCTACTAAGGTTACATCTACTAGGTTTTCCCATAGCATGGTTTATTCTTTAGCAAAAATTCCATGCAAGTTTTACTTAGAAAAAATCACTAATGCATAGTGAAAGTAATGGGACAAAAGTATGAAGCATCACTTGCCTTTTTGGTAGAGAGTATAAGTTCACCCTTGATCTTTGCAATGTTCACACACTTCAAGTCACTACATTTCAATCAAGCAAACAATATTTCAATCTACCATTCAAGCAAAACATCACATAAAATGATAAAGTCAAAGTAATGCATGCAAGCATGCCAAGCTTTGTTTTATTTGAAAAAGTGGTTCCTAATGGGTCATAAACATTTGAAAACACCTAATGGTCATTTTATAAAGTGGCAAAGTCATTTGCAAAAGATTTCACTTCAAAAACCATTTTCAAAACAAGGTATCATTTTATGTGGTGTAAAAATGTTTTCAATAAGGCATTAATCTATAGGATTCACAAAATATGTTTTCAAACCATAAAACTTTGTGTTTAGGGTCAGAGAGTTTAAAACAAAACATTTCCCAAAGGTTTCCCTTCAAAATCATTTTTAATAAAGAAACCATATTTTAATTTGACTAGAAGTGGTTTTAAATCAAAGAATCATTCTTTTGCATCTCCAAATACATTTTTGAAACCACAAAGTGATTCCTAGGGTCAATAGGTTCAATACACACCATTTTCAAAAGATTTTATCCCTAAAATCAATTTTGAACAATTTTTACATTCTAAACAAGCCTGCATATGTTTCTGCAAAAACAAACCATTTAATAGAAACTCTTTACTAAACAAAAGGCATGGTTGGCTAGGGCTTGCTCCAATGATTCCATTGATATAAAGTTTGCAAAATTTGGACGTGTGGATCAAAAGTTATGGATTTTACAAAGTGGAACAACTAATAGAAAGTTTCTGTTTTTAAAACTAAGTCTGAGACACGTGTCGCGTTGCTATTAGCTGGTACCGGTTCGCACGGATCGTGCTGTGCGATGCGTTGGATCTAAGTTTAATCGTGCGGCTCAGGTTCATCCTTACCCCTTCGATTAGTCAACCTATTCAAGCCATCAGATGCAGATCTAACGGTTCCTATCGCTTGACCAAATAGCAGCGGCGCTGGCGGCGACTGTGCGGCGGCGGTGCTCTGGCGGCGAGGTTGCCGGCGATACAGGAAGCTAGAGAAGGAGTGGGGTGGCTCACCAGAATCGTCGAAGCTTGCTGACGCTCAACGTGGTACTGGCTGGTGAAGGGGCGCACAAGATTGTCTTTAATTGCTCACCGGAGTTGAGCTGGGCCTTGGGTGCGGTCAGACGTCGACGGGGGCGAGGCTACAGGTCCTGCGCGAGTGGATGGCGAGTACCTGGATGATCACAAAGCACAGGCGAACAAAATGGTATGAGGCTCTGGTCGAGGCGCGCACGGGTTCAGGCGATGAGGCTCACCGGAGTTGCTTGCAGACGGCGGTGCTGTCAGTTGATGTCGTTGCCGGTGCTGTGAGGCACGCGCGAGCGAGCTGGGGATGCAGAGAGATGCGCCAGGGCTTGGGGAGTATGTGGGCTTGGTCGGGGAGGCAAGGGGCGATGCGGTGCTGCCGGAATTGGCCGAGAACCTCGTCAGAGATGGCGGCGGTGCAGAAGAAATTGGAGACAGCCTGGTGGCTCTCGAGGCGTGGTGTTTGGGGGGAAAGGAAGAGGAGAAACGGGCGTTTAAGAGAGTGTGGTCAGGGGGCATTGATCACACGGCATTGAAGCGAATTGATGACGCGAATCAATCGACAGTAACGAGAGGAAGAACAGGTCGCGTGGGGAAGAAGCTGACGTGGTCGTGGGGTCGTCTTGTCAGTGATAGAGGGGAAAGGGAAGTGGGGTCCAGTTGTCATTCGCTGCGTGGGTTCTTTCTGCAGTAAGGAAAATGTTTCGGGGGCGAGGGGAATAGGTGGGCTGGACTGGGTTGTTGGGCCGATTGGGTTGGGTTGCTGTTTGGTTCATTTTTTTCTTTCTGATTGCTTTTTCCTTTTCTAATTCTATTTTCTGTTTTGAATTTCAAACAACAATTTAAACAACCAAAACAATCCAAACTTCCACCAAACTTTTGCATTGAGTTTGGTTCTGTTTATCAATACAAAACCAAGTCCAAAATAAAATAATTTTATTCTTTTTAGGACCCATTAATAATTAAATAAATGGACCTTAGTTATTAAATCAAATGGGTTTTGATTTATTTAAAATCTCCATTTGAAATCTAAAATAGTACTAAAACTATTCAGTAGGTTTTATTTGAAAATAATAAACACTTGGAAAACTTATTTAAAATAATTTAAAAAGTTTTGGTGTTTAATTAAAATGGGAAAAACCTTTACTTTAATAAAATTGGTTTATTAATAAACACTCATTATTTTATTTAAATAAACCTTTACTCTTTTAATCAAAACAAAATATTTTATTTCAAAAGTTTGGCCAAGGTTTAATTTGGCTTTATAAAACAATCCTTATTTATAAATCTACCTTTTCTTTTTAAAACCAAATCTTTTATTAAAAGATCCAAAAATAGTAATTTTAGATATTTTCAAGTTTATTGTTTATTTATCTTTTAAAATTCCTTTAGGATTTTATTTGATCCAAATAGGTTTTGAAAGTTTCCAATTGGATTCAAAAAGTTTCTTCTCACCCTGAAAATCAACAAAGTTTTATTTTATTCATTTATTTTTCACATTACAAGATTTGGAAAACCTTGGGATGTGACAGGCTACCACCCTTAAAATAAATCTCGTCCCGAGATTTGGGAAGGCTAGGGTTACAAATTGGCTCAAAGCATCTAGGGTACTACCACCCTTAAAAAAATTCCAACTAAATTACATATTGGCCTTCTTGGGATCCTAGGGAAACTTCTCTGGGCAAACATTTGCATAGTGTCCTTTGTTTTCACACTTGAAACATGTGACAAGGCTGAGATCCTTCATAGGCTGGTTTATATTGTGCTTCATCTTTTCTGGACAGAAGTTTGCATAGTGGCCTAGTTCCTTGCATTTGAAACACATCACTTGGCTGATATCTTTCTTTTCCTTTGGTATCATTGCCTCTTGTTTGTTTCTTTGGTTCTTCTTCTTTTCTGGGCATTCATTGGCATAGTGTCCCATCTCTTTGCAAGTGTAACATTGTTCTTGAGTAATATCCTTCTTGCTAGGGTTGGGGCATTGCTTCTTCTTCTTTTTGGGTCTCTCCAAAGCTAGGAGTTCTTCTAGTTCATGCTCTTCATACCTCACCTCAAAGGTGGGAAATCTTTCTCTCTTCTTGGGGCACTGATCTTCATGCTCCTTGGATGTGTGATCCTTGTCTCCACAAATATTGCAAGCTTGGGTTCCTTCTAGAATAACATCTTTGTCATCCTTGTTGTCATTTGCTCTTTGGGGAAAGTTTTCTCCCATGTTGATCATTTGAGTAACCAATCCTTGCAACAATTGGGATTGAAGTTTCAAAATCCTTTGTATGGCTGGGTCTAGTCCATTGTTGTTGGCTAAAAGCTGAGTTGTCACTTGGCTCAACTGGTTTTGGGTTGCTATAAGTTCTCTCATGTTGTCCTCTTGGTTGTGGTTGTCATCATTAACCTTGATGTTGGAGTCTCTTGGAGTAGTCATCTGTTTGGGTTGAATTGAGATTAGAATAGGCAAGATATTTCTAAGGAAATAATTCTAATCACACACATCACAATTCACACAAGCAATGTGCAAGCAGTCACAAACAAACATTCCACTCAAACAACAAGTTTCAAGCATATTTTTAGGCATCCAAAAATATTTTTGTTACACCTCATAAGTTGGTGGGCTTGACTTAAACAAAATATGGTGGTCCATCTATATGGTTCACTTGTGATCTTTCCATCCTTCTTGGTTGATTCCTCTTACTTGAGATCATGGTTTCCTTGGAAAAAAACTCTTGGTCACAAACTTCTAAGATGATCATGGCTCCTTCTAATTTGTGTTTCCTTAGTCTCCAAATCTTGAGCAAGATTTCTTGTCTCACTTGTCCTTAGTGATATCCAAGGTTGAAGTCCTTGGTGAAAAATGCTGAAGATGTTGAAGTCATTAGAGTTGAAGATGTTGAAGTCATTAGAGTTGAAGATGTTGAAGTCATTAGAGTTGAAGATGTTGAAGTCATTAGAGTTGATGAGGTCCTTAGCTCATGGTGAAGTCTTTGGCCATGGGGTAGGTTTTTCCATCAAGTTAGAATAGAAGAGATGTAGAATCAAAACCAAAATGATTGAGGAAAGAGTTTACAAGATTGTTTGTAAATAAGTTTTGGAACAAGTACAACTCCTATTTTTCTAAGGGTTTTGTCCAATCCTAGGTTTACAAGTCCTACAGGCAACACAATGCTCTGATACCATCTGTAAGGTTCCCAACCTTTAATAAGGTAGAGTCCCCTGTGTTTACAATGTTAGTACCTAGATCAATAGCTAGCATCCACAGTTAAGATGTAATATCAAGAAACAAAGGTCATAATACAACTTTATAACCAGGAATAACATAATTTTATTACATCTTGCATAGCTCATTTGGCTATTACATTACATTGCAGCAGAATATCTATAAGCATGGGGTCCTTCATCTTCAAAGTGCCACAAGCAAACATGTTGGTTGTAGACTTTGTAATCCTAATCAACACACTTCACTAAATCAATCAAACCTGCAACATAACAAGTTATAGCCACAAGGGTCAATACATTTGAATTGTATTGGCAAGTGATACTATGGTAGTATAGTGGAGTCTATCATCTATATGCATTTGGCTAAGTGGAGCTTAGGCTTGCTTTGCTCAAAATAGATTTTCCTTATCATTTGAAAACACTAAGTTTTGCTTGAAAAAATAATCTTTCCCAAGGCATCTCCCAATCAAAGATTGAAGATCCTTTAACCCTTGTTCAACCACAAGTTTTTAACTTAGAAATTTGGATGATGAGATTCTTGATAGCTTCCATGTCTTGATGCTCAAATTGTCCTTTACCAGGGACATGGCTAAGTACTTAGATTTTACACTCTGCAGAGGTGGTGCACTTTCCCCACAAGACTTGGTTTCACCAAGACAAGATCTTTCAGAAGCCTTTCCTTAGACCAAATGGACGCGTTCCAACCTATCATTACCACTACCACCAACTGTCCAAATGGCTAAGTTCTAGCAACCTATGTGATCCAGGCAGAGCCCATAATGCCAAGTGGTTGCACTTGAAGCTTCTCAACATTTGACATCTCAAATCTCTTTGTTCCTGGGTGGCAATCCACAAGTGTGATACACAAGGTAAACCATAGCCATGGGCCTTGTGTAACCACTCAACCAAAAACCACCAAGCAATTACCATTCCACCCAGGTGATTCATTAACTTAGTTGTTTTATTAACAAAAACACAAGTCCTCAGACTTAGAAAGTTTTCCATAGTATGAATGTATATTCCACCCTTGTTTTCTATTAGCTAAGCTAAGCATCATAGTAGTAGGAATCTTAACTTAGGAAATTTCTACTAAGGTTACATCTACTAGGTTTTCCCATAGCATGGTTTATTCTTTAGCAAAAATTCCATGCAAGTTTTACTTAGAAAAAATCACTAATGCATAGTGAAAGTAATGGGACAAAAGTATGAAGCATCACTTGCCTTTTTGGTAGAGAGTATAAGTTCACCCTTGATCTTTGCAATGTTCACACACTTCAAGTCACTACAATTCAATCAAGCAAACAATATTTCAATCTACCATTCAAGCAAAACATCACATAAAATGATAAAGTCAAAGTAATGCATGCAAGCATGCCAAGCTTTGTTTTATTTGAAAAAGTGGTTCCTAATGGGTCATAAACATTTGAAAACACCTAATGGTCATTTTATAAAGTGGCAAAGTCATTTGCAAAAGATTTCACTTCAAAAACCATTTTCAAAACAAGGTATCATTTTATGTGGTGTAAAAATGTTTTCAATAAGGCATTAATCTATAGGATTCACAAAATATGTTTTCAAACCATAAAACTTTGTGTTTAGGGTCAGAGAGTTTAAAACAAAACATTTCCCAAAGGTTTCCCTTCAAAATCATTTTTAATAAATAAACCATATTTTAATTTGACTAGAAGTGGTTTTAAATCAAAGAATCATTCTTTTGCATCTCCAAATACATTTTTGAAACCACAAAGTGATTCCTAGGGTCATTAGGTTCAATATACACCATTTCCAAAAGATTTTATCCCTAAAATCAATTTTGAACAATTTTTACATTCTAAACAAGACTACATATGTTTCTGCAAAAACAAACCATTTAACAGAAACTCTTTACTAAAAAAAGGCATGGTTGGCTAGGGCTTGCTCCACTGATTCCATTGATATAAAGTTTGCAAAATTTGGACGTGTGGATCAAAAGTTATGGATTTTACAAAGTGGAACAACTAATAGAAAGTTTCTGTTTTTAAAACTAAGTCTGAGACACGTGTCGCGTTGCTATTAGCTGGTACCGGTTCGCACGGATCGTGCTGTGCGATGCGTTGGATCTAAGTTTAATCGTGCGGCTCAGGTTCATCCTTACCCCTTCGATTAGTCAACCTATTCAAGCCATCAGATGCAGATCTAACGGTTCCTATCGCTTGACCAAATAGCAGCGGCGCTGGCGGCGACTGTGTGGCGGCGGCGCTCTGGTGGCGAGGTTGCCGGCGATACAGGAAGCTAGAGAAGGAGTGGGGTGGCTCACCAGAATCGTCGAAGCTTGCTGATGCTCAACGTGGTACTGGCTGGTGAAGGGGCGCACGAGATTGTCTTTAATTGCTCACCGGAGTTGAGCTGGGCCTCAGGTGCGGTCAGACGTCGACGGGGGCGAGGCTACGGGTCCTGCGCGAGTGGATGGCGAGTACCTGGATGACCACAAAGCACAGGCGAACAAAATGGTATGAGGCTCTGGTCGAGGCGCGCACGGGTTCAGGCGATGAGGCTCACCGGAGTTGCTTGCAGACGGCGGTGCTGTCAGTTGATGTCGTTGCCGGCGCTGTGAGGCACGCGCGAGCGAGCTGGGGATGCAGAGAGATGCGCCAGGGCTTGGGGAGTATGTGGGCTTGGTCGGGGAGGCAAGGGGTGATGCAGTGCTGCCGGAATTGGCCGAGAACCTCGTCGGAGACGGCGGCGGTGCAGAAGAAATTGGAGACAGCCTGGTGGCTCTCGAGGCGTGGTGTTTGGGGGGAAAGGAAGAGGAGAAACAGGCGTTTAAGCAAGTGTGGTCAGGGGGCGTTGATCACGCGGCATTGAAGCGAATTGACGACGCGAATCAATCGGCAGTAACGGGAGGAAGAACAGGTCGCGTGGGGAAGAAGCTGACGTGGTCGTGGGGTCGTCTTGTCAGTGATAGAGGGGAAAGGGAAGTGGGGTCCAGTTTTCATTCGCTGCATGGGTTCTTTCTGCGTTAAGGAAAACGTTTTGGGGGCGAGGGGAATAGGTGGGCTGGACTGCGCTGTTGGGCCGATTGGGTTGGGTTGCTGTTTGGTTCATTTTTTTCTTTCTGATTGCTTTTTCCTTTTCTAATTCTATTTTCTGTTTTGAATTTCAAACAACAATTTAAACAACCAAAACAATCCAAAATTCCACCAAACTTTTGCATTGAGTTTGGTTCTGTTTAACAATACAAAACCAAGTCCAAAATAAAATAATTTTATTCTTTTTAGGACCCATTAATAATTAAATAAATGGACCTTAGTTATTAAATCAAATGGGTTTTGATTTATTTAAAATCTCCATTTGAAATCTAAAATAGTACCAAAACTATTCAGTAGGTTTTATTTGAAAATAATAAACACTTGGAAAACTTATTTAAAATAATTTAACAAGTTTTGGTGTTTAATTAAAATGGGAAAAACCTTTACTTTAATAAAATTGGTTTATTAATAAACACTCATTATTTTATTTAAATAAACCTTTACTATTTTAATCAAAACAAAATATTTTATTTCAAAAGTTTGGCCAAGGTTTAATTTGGCTTTATAAAACAATCCTTATTTATAAATCTACCTTTTCTTTTTAAAACCAAATCTTTTATTAAAAGATCCAAAAATAGTAATTTTAAATATTTTCAAGTTTATTGTTTATTTATCTTTTTAAATTCCTTCAGGATTTTATTTGATCCAAATAGGTTTTGAAAGTTTCCAATTGGATTCAAAAAGTTTCTTCTCACCCTAAAAATCAACAAAGTTTTATTTTATTCATTTATTTTTCACATTACAAGATTTGGAAAACCTTGGGATGTGATATTATCAAGGAGTTTTGTTGCAGCACCCAAAGTGATTCTCATAAAGGTA
Source organism: Avena sativa (assembly GCA_916181665.1). Lineage (NCBI taxonomy): Eukaryota > Viridiplantae > Streptophyta > Magnoliopsida > Poales > Poaceae > Avena > Avena sativa. Next base: position 6,832,220 of record OV702289.1, read on the forward strand.
CCTCCAGCAGCTGAATCCAACATGTTTCTTGAAGAGAAGTTCAAACCTGCATAAAAAGTCTAGATAATCATCCAAGCAGTGAGTCCATGAGTGGGACAATTCTTAACCAAAGATTTCATTCTTTCCCAAGCCTGGGCAACATGATCATTATCAAGTTGTTCAAATTTCATAATATCACTTCTCATAGATATAATCTTAGCACGAGGATAGTACTTTCCAATAAAAGCATCTTTGCACTTAGTCCAAGAATCAATACTATTTCTAGGCAAGGATAGCAACCATTCTTTAGCTTTTCCTCTCAAGGAGAAAGGAAACAGCTTTAGCTTAATAATATCTCCATCTACATCCTTATACTTTTGCATCTCACAAAGTTCAACAAAGTTATTGAGATGGGCATCAACATCATCAGAACTAGCACCAGAAAATTGCTCTCTCATCACAAGATTCAACAAAGCAGGCTTAATTTCAAAAAAGGTAGCATCAGAAGCAGGTGGAGCAATAGGAGTGCTAAGTAAATCGTTGTTGTTTGTGCTAGTGAAGTCACACAACTTGGTGTTCTCAGCAGAGTTCATTTTGGCAAAGGTGGACAAGCCAAAAACAGCAGCAGCTAGAGCAGGAACTAATTTTTTTGTGTTTTTGATAAGAGAAAGCAAACCAAAGTAGACTAATTTTTTTGGAGTTTTTGATAAAAAGAGGCAAACAAAACCAAGCAAAAGAAACTAAGCAAACTAAAAACAAAGTAAAGAGAAAGGTTGAGGAGGACTCCCCTTGTGAAGACATCCTTAGCCTCTCCGGCAACGGTGCCAGAGAAACTTGATGGCACCCAGTACTGACATGGGACGCTTCGTTGGAAACCCCAAGAGCAAGGTGTGATGAGCACACCATCAAGTCTTCCCTCAGTAGAATCCAAGGTTATCGAACTAGTAGGAGGAAGGAAACGTCTCAAAGGTGTTGCAAGCAACATGGAAACCGGCACAACACAACTAAAGACTTTGCCCCAACGAATCAGTGAGGTTGTCAAGCTCACCGGTTTGCTATAACAAAGGATTAACTGTATGGTGTGGAAGGTGATGATGGTTTGCAACAAGTAAATAGTGGAAGATGTATCAATGGTAAAGATTGGATTGGAGTCCATAGTTCACTAGAGGTGCTCTCCTTAGATAAACAACATGGCATGAAGGGTAAACAAATTACAGCAGTGCAATTGACAGGAACTGAGCAAGGCATAACAATGTAACGCTAGACAAAAAGATCCTACGAGATTCGATTGGGCAATACAACAATATACATAGACCGCCATCCAACTTCATCTATGACTAGAAGTACACCTTCAGGTTGTCATCCGAACCCCCTCTAGTATTAAGTTGCAAGCAACAGACAACTGCTTTAAGCAAAGTGTGTAAGGTAAACAATCCACTTGTTCCATGAACAAGAGACCGTTGTTTTCTCCCTAGTGGCAACAACACATCTACAACCGAAGATATTTCTGTCACTTCCCTTGGAAACTAGAGGCATGAACCCACTATCGAGCATAAATACCCCCTCTTGGAGTCACTAGCAACTACTTGTCCAAGATAGCTACTAACAACGGAGAGCATACAAGATCACAAACAACACATACATGATAGAATTAAATAGACAAAACCATTAATCAATCTGACATAGTAATCACAATATCCATCGGATCCCCGCGAACACAACATGCATGATTACAAATATATTAGATCTTGATCATGAACCGAGCTCACAAGATCTATACATGAAAGCACAAAGGAGGAGATACAACCATCTAGCCACTACATGGACCCGTAGTCCAAGGTGGAACTACTCACGCTTCATACCGGAGGCTGGCATGATGAAGAAGAAGGCCTCCGGGATAATCTCCCCTCTGGCAGGGTGCCGAAAAGAACTTCAGATCCCCCCGATCTAGGGACGATGGTGGCGGCGGCTATAGACGGTTTCGTGGTATTTTGATCGGGTACCTAGGGTTTCTGCATTGAGGGCTTCTTATAGGCGAAGGGGCAAGCCAGGGGGCCACCAGGGCGGCTGTACCCCCCAGGCGCGGGGTGGGCCCACCCGCGCGGCTAGGGGGTGTGACCCCTTATATGTTGGAAAAGTATCTATAATTTTTGATGCTCCATGCTTGTTTAGTAACTACTTTGCTTTACTTGTCCACACTTTGAGGTGCTGTAAGATCCCTCCTTGATAAAGGAAGAGGATCCCTGTGATTGCAATGCTAGTCCCTGGATCAATGCTAGCATCCACAGTTTAAGATGAAGTACACAGAAACAAAGGTCATTATTACAGTCATTCCAGAGACAAACATAGTCTTTACAACTCCATGGCCACAAGCCTAGTACAAGAGTTTAAATAAGTAAATAGATAAAAAGTCTTCATCTTCATGTGCCACAGGCAAACATGTTGAGTGTAGACTCATGACTCCTAATCATCATCAGAATAACCTGCAACTTCACAAGTTACAGCCACAGTGGGTCAATACATTGGAATAGTATTGGCAAGTGATACCTTAGTATAATATTGGTGGACTAAATACTATATGCAATTTGGCTAAGTGTAGCTTAGGCTTGCTTTGCTCAAAATAGGTTTTGCCTATTAGTTGAAATCACTAAGTTTTTCCTTATCAAAAACTTTTCCCAAGGAGCCACCAATAGACATTGGGGTCCTTCACCCTTGTTCAACCACAAGTTTTACTTAGAAATTGGGATGAGGAGATTCTTGATAGCTTCCATGTCTTGATGCTCAAATTGTCCATTACCAGGGACATGGCTAAGTACTTAGATTCTTCCATCTGCAGAGGTTGTGCACTTTCCCCACAAGACTTGATTTTCACCAAGACAGGACCTTTCAGACGCCTTCCCTTAGACCAAATGGACACGCTCCAACCTATCATCCCACTACCACCAACTGTCCAAATGGCTAAGTTATTGCAACCTATATGATCCAGGCAGAGCCCATATTGCCAAGTGGCTGCACTAGAAGCTTCTTAACATTTGGCCTCTCAAATCCCTTTGTTCCTAGGTGGCTTTCCACAAGTGATATACACAAGGTAATCCATAGAAATGGGCCTTGTGTAACCACTCAACATAAACCATTCCTTCCATTCCAGAAATGGGACTTTGTTCCTCGGTGGCTTTCCACAAGTGAGATACACAAGGTAAACCATAGAAATGGGCCTTGTGTAACCTCTCAAATCATTTGCTGCATCTCAGGGGTGATGTTGTTGTTGTTGGGGTTGGGATTGGCACGACGGGGAGGCATCTGTGGTTTGGTCAATGGAGATAAGAATGAGATACCCATAGATGCTATTATGCACAATACATCACATAAACAATCACCAACATGCAACACAATAATAAAAGTTCAACAACAAGGACAACAAGTTTGCAAAGTAAACACACCAATAGCAAGCCATCCACATGTTGGATGGTCATTGCGACTCAATAAAAAGCATGATGGATAAATGATAAATGAGTAGTCAACACTACTCCTCGGCATCAACCTCCTCCTCAACAAACGTAAGACCTGCATTCTCTATAGCGGTCTTGTATTCCTCGACATTGGTGGTCAAGGTCTCTACTTTGGCTTTGAGAGCCCTCTTCTGAGAACGAAGCCTCTCTATCACAGTCTGCTGATGCTCGAGCTCGAAGTCCTTGGCCTCCAGTTCTGTAGTCATGTCTCGAATCCTCTTGTTCCTATCTTGGACTCGCTTCTCTTGACTCTTGAACTTTCTGTCCTGACTCCCGAACTTGGCCTCCATCTCCTTGACTATCTCATCTTGCTCCGCGAAGAGCTTGTCCTTCTCACAAAGCTGCACCTGGAGTTCGTCATTGTTGAGCATGACGTTGGTCCTATCAGTGTCCACATGCCTAAGAAGAACCTCTAAGTCCTAGAGGTATAGACGAATCGGCTCTGCTGACTCCCTCGAAGTGTCCTCGAAGTCAATGGCCTCACCATCCTCATCACGTCTACCGAAGGTGTGGAAGTGAGTACCTCTAACCTCACGAGAGTGTCTCCCTAGTAGACGTCCTATCAGATCCTGCATGACTACCTCAAGGCCTCTCTCCTTGTCATCATGCATGAGCTTGAAGATGATGGCCTCCGTGGCTGGCTCAGTCTGGCGTCCTGGCTGATTGACCTTGAAGCCCCAAAGGTCTTTCCTCTCAAACTTGGTGAGGGGAAGCATCATGATGGAAGGAAGTGGGAGATTGATAAGGCTAGTGAGCTCAATAATACGAGTGCTAAAGCGAGTTCCCTTGAACTCATCAACCGTGCTGATAATAACATTAGGTATCTATTTTATAAGATAGAAAAAGTTAGAATCAACATACATAGGAATGAATCACAAAACAAAGCAACACATGTATAACTTTGGAAATCAAATCACACAAGTCATGGCATACATGAAACCATTACAACATCCAAGGTTCAACTTATTTCAAGCAACATTTGGAAAATAAGGTGATAAGTGGTGGTCCAACTAACGTAGTACGTTACAATCCCAACTCACTTGACAAGTTGGCTAACATAATATTTATAGAAGCAATCAGTCTATCTTGAGCACATGACTCCATTACTAAGTCTATAATGTCTCCTCTTAAGGTTTGGTTGGTAGCCTCCAACTCTTGGGTATGTTTCTTCTCTTCCTTTAGGTCATTCTGGATGTTGAGCATTCTGCACTTGACTCTATCACCAAGTTCTTTGATGACTTTCCAAGCTGCATCCCTTGCTGAATCAAAGAATGTAGTGTGCACCACTGAGTTGGTGACCATGCAGAATCCCGATTCCTTGTGGTTGTCTTCCTTGTTTTTATACAAGTGAAGTTGCACCCACCAGTACTCAACTCCTTCATCCATCACAGGAAAACCTTTGTACACAGCTGCACCATGTATTCCCATTGCAACCATGAGGTCCTTGAGAGCCTTGGGGAATTCTGTCTCACATTCCAAAGTCATTGTCATGAGTGGTCCCTTCCTTACGGCTTCGTTGATGGAGTTCAACTACAAATAGAGATGAGAAAGAAGATTAGAAAAGTTTACGAGAAGAAAAGACAAGTGTGGAAGTTGTTGAAAAATTTTCCTTAGTGGTTTCCAATCCTAGGGTCATAATCCTACAGGCAACACAGTGCTCTGATACCATCTGTAAGATCCCTCCTTGATAAAGGAAGAGGATCCCTGTGATTGCAATGCTAGTCCCTGGATCAATGCTAGCATCCACAGTTTAAAATGAAGTACACAGAAACAAAGGTCATTATTATAGTCATTCCAGAGACAAACATAGTCTTTACAACTCCATGGCCACATGCCTAGTACAAGAGTTTAAATAAGTAAATAGATAAAAAGTCTTCATCTTCATGTGCCACAGGCAAACATGTTGAGTGTAGACTCATGACTCCTAATCATCATCAGAATAACCTGCAACATCACAAGTTACAGCCACAGTGGGTTAATACATTGGAATAGTATTAGAAAGTGATACCTTAGTATAATGTTGGTGGACTAAATACTATATGCAATTTGGCTAAGTGTATCTTAGGCTTGCTTTGCTCAAAATAGGTTTTGCCTATTAGTTGAAATCACTAAGTTTTTCCTTATCAAAAACTTTTCCCAAGGAGCCACCAATAGACATTGGGGTCCTTCACCCTTGTTCAACCACAAGTTTTACTTAGAAATTGGGATGAGGAGATTCTTGATAGCTTCCATGTCTTGATGCTCAAATTGTCCATTACCAGGGACATGGCTAAGTACTTAGATTCTTCCATCTGCATAGGTTGTGCACTTTCCCCACAAGACTTGATTTTCACCAAGACATGACCTTTCAGACGCCTTCCCTTAGACCAAATGGACGCGCTCCAACCTATCATCCCACTACCACCAACTGTCCAAATGGCTAAGTTATTGCAACCTATATGATCCAGGCAGAGCCCATATTGCCAAGTGGCTGCACTAGAAGCTTCTTAACATTTGGCCTCTCAAATCCCTTTGTTCCTGGGTGGCTTTCCACAAGTGAGATACACAAGGTAAACCATAGAAATGGGACTTGTGTAACCACTCAACATAAACCATTCCTTCCATTCCACCCAGGTGGTTCATTCACTTAGTTGTTTTATTAAGCAAAACACAAGTCCAAAAGGACTTAGAAATATTTTAACATAGCATGAATATTTCACCACCCTTGGTTGCTACTAGCTAGGCTAAGCATGGCATAGATAAGCATCTTAACTTAGAAATTTCTAGCATTTCTACAACTACTAGGATTTCCCAAGCATAACATATAAGCAAAATATAACCATGCATGTAACATCCCTAAAATCATGTTTCAAACTCATGCATATCATCTATGCATCCATGATCATGTAGGGTTCATTTCAAACAAATCATTTCAAAAACAGGAGCATATGAGCTCATTATTTTATGTGACCAGCATTTGAAACAAATGCTACTCTCCAATGAGAGATTGTTGTTCATGAAACCAAACTTTGTTGTGTTATTGCTCTCAGGTTGTGTTGCTAGATTGCTAAGGGTTAAACCAAAATTTCAAAACAAATATGATTTGAAAACAAATTTCAAAACCTATTCAAACTAGTGCTATGCCACTGCTTATTTGATTTTATTCTAAGTGACCAAGCCAATTCAAAGTGACCACTTGGTTTTATGCCCAGAAATGTGACTGTTGCACACTGCAAAAATCCTGAAAAGATTTGAATTCAAATAGAGTTTGAAATCATTTGAATTTGATTCCTGAAATTGAAAACAGAAAAAGAGAAGGAGAAAAGAAATGGAAAAAGGCCAGCGCCACCTATCTAGCCCAACAACGGTTTTAGCCCACTAAGCCCACCCGGGTTCTCTATCTCTCTCTCTCACTCGCGGACGAACCCACCAGGTCACTGACCACGCGACCCCACCTCCTCTCTGTTTTATTCGCTGACAAGTGGACCCTGCGACCACGTCGTCGTCGTCAATCACGCGCGGCCGCGACGCTCGCTCCGCCGTTACCTCGCCGCAGTCACTGCGGGCTTAATTGCCATTGATTCTGCGCTTAATCGCCGCTCCCCTTCTGCCTACATAACCCCCTCTGCACCGCGGCCATTTCCCCTCACCTAGCGCCACCTCTCCGCCACCAGGCTGCCCGCAATCGCCATTGCACCGCCGCAGACAGACACACTCCAGCGACGAATCTCGGTGAGTACTGACCGCCCCCCAGTCTCTGGTTCAAACCATCATGACCAGCACAACCTTGCGCATTTACTGATGGCCTCTGTTTGCTTTCTCATGACCCAGAGAGACGTCTTCATTCTCAACCGCGAGCACCTGAGCCGCCGCTCGACTCTGACATGCAATTCAGGTAAAGTGAGACCGCCCCTTGCCTCCCCTTTGGTACTGTCTTGATTGCCAGGCCCTTGCACATCTCCTAAACCATCTGGCTCGTGCTAGGTAGGGCAGAACCTCGGCAACGACTTCGACAGCAAGCATCTGACGCCGCCAGCAACTCCGACGAGCTCCCTCAGCCACTACAGCGTGCCCCTTGACCAGCCATCGCCACCTTGAGCATCAGCATCACACGACGAGCTCGGTAAGCCCCTTCCCCCTCTCCTGCCCGACCTAGAACGCCGGTAGCAGTTCTGACAGAGGCGTTGCCGCCTGTCGCCGCCTGTCGCCGCCGCCAGTGTAAGGTTCCCAACCTTTGATAAGGTAGAGATCCCTGTGTTTACAATGCTAGTCCCTGGATCAATAGCTAGCATCCACAGTTAAGATGTAATATCAAGAATCAAAGGTCATATTACAACTTTATAACCAGGGATAAAATGATTTATTACATCTTACATAGCTCATTTGGCTATTACATTACATTGCAACAGAATATCTATAAGCATGGGGTCCTTCATCTTCAAAGAGCCACAGGAAGACATGTTGGTTGTAGGCTTTGTAATCCTAATCAACACACTTCACTAAATCAAACAAACCTGCAACATAACAAGTTACAGCCACAAGGGTCAATACATTTGAATTGTATTGGCAAGTGATACTATGGTAGTATAGTGGAGTGTATCATCTATATGCATTTGGCAAAGTGGAGTTGAGGCTTGCATTGCTCAAAATAGATTTTCCTTATCATTTGAAAACACTAAGTTTTTGCTTGACAAAAACACCCAAGGAACCACCAATAGAAATTGGTGAACCTTAAACCCTTGTTCAACCACAAGTTTTTAACTTAGAAATTTGGATGATGATATTCTTGATAGCTTCCATGTCTTGATGCTCAAATTGTCCTTTACCAGGGACATGGCTAAGTACTTAGATTTTACACTCTGCAGAGGTGGTGCACTTTCCCCACAAGACTTGGTTTCCCAAGACACGATCTTTCAGAAGCCTTCCCTTAGACCAGAATGGACGCGCTCCAACCTATCATACCCCTACCACCAACTGTCCATTTGGCTAAGTTATTGCAACCTATATGATCCAGGCAGAGCCCATAATGCCAAGTGGCTGCACTTGAAGCTTCTCAACATTTGACATCTCAAATCTCTTTGTTCCTGGGTGGCCATCCACAAGTGTGATACACAAGGTAAACCATAGAAATGGGCCTTGTGTAACCACTCAACCAAAAACCACCAAGCAAGTCCCTTTCCACCCAGGTGATTCATTCACTTAGTTGTTTTATTAAACAAAACACAAGTCCTCAGACTTATAAATTTTTCCATAGCATGAATATATAATCCACCCTTGTTTTCTATTAGCTAAGCTAAGCTTGATAGTAATAGGAATCTTAACTTAGGAAATTTCTACTAAGGTTACATCTATTAGGATTTCCCATAGCATAGTTTATACTTAGCAAAATTCCATGCAAGTCCTACTTAGAAAATATCACTAATGCATAGTGAAAATAATGGGACAAAGTGTGGAGTATCACTTGCCTTTTTGGTAGAGTATAAGTTCACTCCTTGATCTTTGCAATGTTCACTCACTTCAAATCACTACAATTCAATCAAGCAAACAATATTTCAATCTACCATTCAAGCAATTCATCACATAAAATTATAGAAACAAAACAATGCATGCAAGCATGCAAGAGATTGTTTTATTTGTAAAAGTGGTTTCTAATAGGTTATAAACATTTGGAAACACCTATTGGTCATTTTATAAAGTGGCAAAGTCATTTGCAAAAGGTTTCACTTTATAAACCATTTTCTAAAACAAGGTATCATTTTATGTGGTGTAGAAATGTTTTTAACAAGGCATTAATCTATAGGGTTCACATTTTATGTTTTAAAACCATAAAACCTTGTGTTTAGGGTCAGAGAGTTTAAAACAAAACATTTCCCAAAGGTTTTCTTCCAAAACCATTTTTAATAAATAAACCATATTTTTATTTGACTAGAATTGGTTTTAAATCCAAGATTCATTCTTTTGCATCACCAAATATATTTTTGAAACCACAAAGTGATTCCTAGGGTCAGTAGGTTCAAAACAAACCATTTGCCAAAGATTTTATCCTCAAAATCATTTTAGAACAATTTTTATAACCTAAACAAGCATACATAAGTTTCTGCAAAAACAAACATTTTACCAGAAGCTTTTTACTAAACAAAGTGCATGTTTGGCTAGGGCTTGTTTTTCTGAATCCATTGATATAAAGTTTGCAAAATTTGGACGTGTGGTTTGAAAGTTATGCCATTTATAAAATCAAACATCTAATAGATTAGTTTCTGTTTTTAAAACAAAAGGCTGGCCACGTGGAGCGATTCTATTGGTCAATAACGGTTCACGTGGATCGACCTCTCTGGAGCGTTAGATCTAAGTGAAATCATTCGGCTCTGGTTCAAACTTACCTCTTCGCCTAGATCTAATCCTAGAAAGTCAAAATGGATCCTACGACTACAAGGAGCTTGCCAGGAACTGGCGGCGCGAGCGACGGTGGCTGGCGGTGGCATGGTCTGTCAGTGGTGTCGCTGGCGATGTAGGAAGCTAGGGAGAGGGTGGCGAGGCTTACTGGGTTCGCAGGGTGATGCTGAAGCTCAACGTTGTGGTAGCTCGTCGAGGGGCGCACGGGTTCGTCTTTAATCTCTCGCCGGAGTTGCTGTGGGCGGCGGTGCTCTCGGGTTGTCGTTGCTGGCGACGTTTAGGACCACGCTTAGACAAGTTAGGAGCTGCGTTAGCTGCGCACGCGGTCGGTGGTCATGTGTGCATCAACGAGAGGAAAGGGGGTGGTCAGATACTACCTGGAGGACTCGCCAGGTAGCAGACGACGGCGGCGTTCGGGTGTGGTCGATGTCGATGATACGGTGCTTGCACGGATGAGCGGAAGGCACGGGAAGACGCGCCAGAGGCTGGGGATCACGCTCGCGTGAAGCAGGGCTTGCAGGGGTGAGGGTGCTGGATGGAATCGGAGCAGAGGCTCGTTGGAGACAGGGGCAGCTCGGAGATGATTCCGAGCAGCCTGGTGGCTCTCTAGTGGCGTTGGTTGGGGGAAAAGGAAGAGGGGAGCATGGCGATTAAGTACGGCATAGTTGCAGGGAGAATTGTGGGTGTAGTAACACGAATTGACGCCGAGAATCCGCGGCAGAAACGGCAGCGAGGTGAGGGGGAGGAACGGGTCCGCGGATTGAAGACGTTGACGGGGCAGGTGGGGTCCGCTTAGCAGCGTGAGAGGGGAGTGGGGTGATGGGTCCATCGGTCAGTGACGCTGTGGGTGTGTGTCTGAGTGAGAAAATGTTTCGGCAGAGGGGTTGCAGGTGGGCTGCGAGTTGGGCTTAGTGGGCTTGCTGTCTGGTTCCATTTTTTTGTTCCTGATTCTTTTTCTTTTTCTCATTTGAATTTTCTGTTTTGATTTTGTTTGGCCAATTCAAACATTCATTTGAATTCAAAACCCTGCCAAATTTTGTGTAGCTTTAAACACTGATTAACATTGTATTCTGATGTCAATTTTTGAATAAAACCTTATTTATTTTGGGGTCTTTTATTTATTCAAAATAGGCTCTAGTTTTTTAATTAGATAGGATTTAATAATAATTTTTAAACCTCCATTTAAATTCTTTAAACTTTCCAATCTTTTCAGTAGGTTTTTATTTGATTAATTGGGTGTCAAATAATTCATCTTGAATTATTTGGAAAAGTTTTTAATATGATTTATTAATCATTTAAGATTGGGTATTTGTTTTAATTCCAATAGGATTTGGTTTATGCCATTTTATTTTATTTTGGAAATTCTTTATCCTTTTATTTTATTTGGATTTGGATTATAATTCATTCCATTTGCTTATGGATTTGGCCAAGATTTGATTTGGGTCTTTAAATATTCTTTATTAATATTTCTTTCTTTGTCTTATAAAATCCATATCTTTTTATTTAGAGATCCAAACTTGGTGATTCCAATTTGTGAAATCTTATTTTATCTTTGTTTATCCTTCTAAATCCTTTTAGGATCAATTGCTCACCATTTGGTATGGTTTTCTGGATAGGTCCTTTAGTTGCTTTGGAAATTTAATTTCCTTATCTTACTTTATTCATAGGATTTTATCCATGGTTCCAAATTAAGTGAAACCAATTTCTATGGTCTTATATTATTTCTATTTGTCTTTCTTGATAACTTGTGAATGTTTGTTGACAAACTTTTGTATGGATCAAATCCATAGGCTTGGAGATACTTTGGAAATGATTTTTATTCCATTAGGGTTTTAGGGTTTGGATTTATTTTCCAAGTGTTTAAATTTCCAGATACATTCATTGAGGAATGCATTTCACTTGATTTGGATTTTTTTGTTGGATTCAAACTTTTACCAAAGTTTGTTCAAGATGGGGTTTTAAGTTTCCATTTAGAAAGAATCATTTTTGTTTTAAGTTTCTTTTCACCCTGATTTTCAACAAAAATTTATTTTGTTTATTTTATTTTTCACATTACAAGATTTGGAAAATCTTGGGATGTGACAGGCTACCACCCTAAAATAAATCTCGTCCCGATATTTGGGAGGCTAGGGTTACAAGTTGGCTCAAAGCATCTAGGGTACTACCACCCTTAAAATTTTTCCAACTAGATTACATCTTGGCTTGCTTGGGATCTTGGGGAAACTTCTCTAGGCACATATCTGCATAGTGTCCTTTGTTTCCACACTTGAAACATGTGACAAGGCTGGGATCCTTCATAGGCTTGTTTATCTTGTGCTTCATCCTTTCTGGACAGTTGCTTGCATAATGTCCTTGGTTACCACAACTGAAACATGTGATAAGATTGAGTTCTTCACGTATCTTCTGTGGACAAGTTGCCACATAATGGCCTAGCCCTTTGCAGTTGTTGCACCACACTTGGTTAATCTCCTTATATTTCTGCTTCTCTGGACATTCACTGGCATAGTGTCCCATTTCTTTGCAATGACCACATTGCACATGGCTTTTGTCCTTCTTGTTCTTGGGTTTCTCCAAAGCTAGGAGTGCTTCTAGTTCATGTTCTTCATATGTTATCTCATAGGTAGGAATGTTTACTGGTTTCTTTGACCTTCTATTGCTCCTTGGATAATTCATATGTCTCCTCTTTGGTCCTTTAAATTGGGTCATATTGTTGGGAGGTACAAGTGGAGATTTTCCTTTGTCCTCATCCTTCTTGGTAGACTTGGCTCTCTCATGATAGTCTGCAATCAGTTGTTGCACTCCACCTTGTTTCCTTTGTTCAACTATGGAATAGATGGGGCATTGGATAGGGACATGATTATTTCCTTCACATAAGTAACAAGTAGCTTGAGATGTGGGGCATTGGTCAATTGGATGTTTCTCTTCACAATTGGGGCATTGATCTTCATGCTCCTTGGAAGTGTGATCCTTGTCTCCACAAATATTGCAAGCTTGGGTTCCTTCTAGAATAACATCTTTGTCATCCTTGTTGTCACAAATTCCTTTGGAAGAGCTGCTTCCCATGTTGATCATTTGATCTGTCACCTTATGCAACAATTGGGTTTGGGTCTCCAAAAACCTTTGCATGGTTGGATCTACTTCACTGGTGTTGGATATAAATTGAGCTGTCACTTGGTTCAACTGGGTTTGGGTTACTATGAGTTCTCTCATGTTGTCCTCTTGGTTGTTGTTGTCATCAATCTTGATGTGGGGGTCTCTTGGAGAAGTCATATGTTTGGGTTGGATTGGGATTAGGATAGGCAAAATATTTCTAAGGAAATAACTCTAACCACACACATTACAATTCACATAAGCAATGTGCAAGCAATCACAAACAAACATTCCACTCAACAACAAGGTTCAAGCACATTTTTAAGCAACCAAAAATATTTTTGTTACACCACATAAGTTGGTGGGTTTGACTTAAACAAAATATGGTGGTCCATCTACATGGTTCACTTGTGATCTTTCCATCCTTCTTGGTTGATTCTTCTTGAACAAGATCTTTGTATCCTTGGAAAAATTCTTGGTCACAAAAACTTCAAAGGTGATGATTATTCTTTCTAAGTTGTGTTTCCTTAGTCTTCAAGTCTTGAGTAACATTTCTTGTCTCACTTGTAGTCCTTAGTGATATCCAAGGTTGAAGTCCTTGGTGAAAATGTTGAAGATGTTGAAGTCATTAGAGTTGATATCCAAGATTGAAGATGTTGAATTCATTAGAGTTGATGAATTCCTTTGCACATGGTGAAGTCCTTGACCATGGGGTAGGCTTTGTCCATCAAGTTTGAAAATAGAAGAGATGTAGAATCAAAATTAAAATGTTTGAGGAAAGAGTTTACAAGATTGTTTGTAAATAAGTTTTGGTACAAATATAACTCCTATTTTTCTAAGGGGTTTTTTGTCCAATCCTAGGGTTACAAATCCTACAGGCAACACAATGCTCTGATACCATCTGTAAGGTTCCCAACCTTTGATAAGGTAGATATCCCTGTGTTTACAATGCTAGTCCCTGGATCAATAGCTAGCATCCACAGTTAAGATGTAATATCAAGAATCAAAGGTCATATTACAACTTTATAACCAGGGATAAAATGATTTATTACATCTTACATAGCTCATTTGGCTATTACATTACATTGCAGCAGAATATATATAAGCATGGGGTCCTTCATCTTCAAAGAGCCACAGGCAGACATGTTGGTTGTAGGCTTTGTAATCCTAATCAACACACTTCACTAAATCAAACAAACCTGCAACATAACAAGTTACAGCCACAAGGGTCAATACATTTGAATTGTATTGGCAAGTGATACTATGGTAGTATAGTGGAGTCTATCATCTATATGCATTTGGCAAAGTGGAGTTGAGGCTTGCATTGCTTAAAATAGATTTTCCTTATCATTTGAAAACACTAAGTTTTTGCTTGACAAAAACACCCAAGGAACCACCAATGGAAATTGGTGAACCTTAAACCCTTGTTCAACCACAAGTTTTTAACTTAGAAATTTGGATGATGATATTCTTGATAGCTTCCATGTCTTGATGCTCAAATTGTCCTTTACCAGGGACATGGCTAAGTACTTAGATTTTACACTCTGCAGAGGTGGTGCACTTTCCCCACAAGACTTGGTTTCCCAAGACAAGATCTTTCAGAAGCCTTCCCTTAGACCAGAATGGACGTGCTCCAACCTATCATACCCCCACCACCAACTGTCCATTTGGCTAAGTTATTGCAACCTATATGATCCAGGCAGAGCCCATAATGCCAAGTGGCTGCACTTGAAGCTTCTCAACATTTTACATCTCAAATCTCTTTGTTCCTGGGTGGCCATCCACAAGTGTGATACACAAGGTAAACCATAGAAATGGGCCTTGTGTAACCACTCAACCAAAAACCACCAAGCAAGTCCCTTTCCACCCAGGTGATTCATTCACTTAGTTGTTTTATTAAACAAAACACAAGTCCTCAGACTTAGAAATTTTTCCATAGCATGAATATATAATCCACCCTTGTTTTCTATTAGCTAAGCTAAGCTTGATAGTAATAGGAATCTTAACTTAGGAAATTTCTACTAAGGTTACATCTATTAGGATTTCCCATAGCATAGTTTATTCTTAGCAAAATTCCATGCAAGTCCTACTTAGAAAATATCACTAATGCATAGTGAAAATAATGGGACAAAGTGTGGAGTATCACTTGCCTTTTTGGTAGAGTATAAGTTCACTCCTTGATCTTTGCAATGTTCACTCACTTCAAATCACTACAATTCAATCAAGCAAACAATATTTCAATCTACCATTCAAGCAATTCATCACATAAAATTATAGAAACAAAACAATGCATGCAAGCATGCAAGAGATTGTTTTATTTGTAAAAGTGGTTTCTAATAGGTTATAAACATTTGGAAACACCTATTGGTCATTTTATAAAGTGGCAAAGTCATTTGCAAAAGGTTTCACTTTATAAACCATTTTCTAAAACAAGGTATCATTTTATGTGGTGTAGAAATGTTTTTAACAAGGCATTAATCTATAGGGTTCACATTTTATGTTTTCAAACCATAAAACCTTGTGTTTAGGGTCATAGAGTTTAAAACAAAACATTTCCCAAAGGTTTTCTTCCAAAACCATTTTTAATAAATAAACCATATTTTTATTTGACTAGAATTGGTTTTAAATCCAAGATTCATTCTTTTGCATCACCAAATATATTTTTGAAACCACAAAGTGATTCCTAGGGTCAGTAGGTTCAAAAAAAACCATTTGCCAAAGATTTTATCCTCAAAATCATTTTAGAACAATTTTTATAACCTAAACAAGCATACATAAGTTTCTGCAAAAACAAACATTTTACCAGAAGCTTTTTACTAAACAAAGTGCATGTTTGGCTAGGGCTTGTTTTTCTGAATCCATTGATATAAAGTTTGCAAAATTTGGACGTGTGGTTTGAAAGTTATGCCATTTATAAAATCAAACATCTAATAGATTAGTTTCTGTTTTAAAAAAAAAGGCTGGCCACGTGGAGCGATTCTATTGGTCAATAACGGTTCACGTGGATCGACCTCTCTGGAGCGTTAGATCTAAGTGAAATCGTTTGGCTCTGGTTCAAACTTACCTCTTCGCCTAGATCTAATCCTAGCCAGTCAAAATGGATCCTACGGCTACAAGGAGCTTGCCAGGAACTGGCGGCGCGAGCGACGGTGGCTCGCGGTGGCGTGGTCTGTCAGCGGTGTTGCCGTTGATGTAGGAAGCTAGGGAGAGGGTGGCGAGGCTTACTGGGTTCGCAGGGTGATGCTGAAGCTCAACGTTGTGGTAGCTCGTCGAGGGGCGCACGGGTTCGTCTTTAATCTCTCGCCAGAGTTGCTGTGGGAGGCGGTGCTCTCGGGTTGTCGTCGCTGGCGACGTTTAGGACCACGCTAAGACAAGTTAGGAGCTGCGTTAGCTGCGCACACGGTCGGTGGTCATGTGTGCATCAACGAGAGGAAAGGGGGTGGTCAGATACTACCTGGAGGACTCGCCAGGTAGCAGACGACGGCGGCGTTCGGGTGTGGTCGTTGTCGACGGTACGATGCTCGCACGGATGAGCGGAAGGCACGGGAAGACGCGCCAGAGGCTGGGGATCACGCTCGCGTGAAGCAGGGCTTGCAGGGGTGAGGGTGCTGGCCGGAATCGGAGCAGAGGCTCGTCGGAGACAGGGGCAGCTCGGAGATGATTCCGAGCAGCCTGGTGGCTCTCTGGTGGCGTTGGTTGGGGGAAAAGGAAGAGGGGAGCATGGCGATTAAGTACGGCATAGTTGCAGGGAGAATTATGGGCGCAGTAACACGAATTGACGCCGAGAATCTGCGGCATAAACGGCAGCAAGGTGAGGGGGAGGAACGGGTCCGCGGATTGAAGACGCTGACGGGGCAGGTGGGGTCCGCTTAGCAGCGTGAGAGGGGAGTGGGGTGATGGGTCCATCGGTCAGTGACGCTATGGGTGCGTGTCTGAGTGAGAAAACGTTTCGGCAGAGGGGTTGCAGGTGGGCTGCGAGTTGGGCTTAGTGGGCTTGCTGTCTGGTTCCATTTTTTTTGTTCCTGATTCTTTTTCTTTTTCTCATTTGAATTTTCTATTTTGATTTTGTTTGGCCAATTCAAACATTCATTTAAATTCAAAACCCTGCCACATTTTGTGTAGCTTTAAACACTGATTAGCATTGTATTCTGATGTCAATTTTTGAATAAAACCTTATTTATTTTGGGGTCTTTTATTTATTCAAAATAGGCTCTAGTTTTTTTAATTAGATAGGATTTAATAATAAATTTTAAACCTCCATTTAAATTCTTTAAACTTTCCAATCTTTTCAGTAGGTTTTTATTTGATTAATTGGGTGTCAAATAATTCATCTTGAATTATTTGGAAAAGTTTTTAATATGATTTATTAATCATTTAAGATTGGGTATTTGTTTTAATTCCAATAGGATTTGGTTTATGCCATTTTATTTTATTTTGGAAATTCTTTATCCTTTTATTTTATTTGGATTTGGATTATAATTCATTCCATTTGCTTATGGATTTGTCCAAGATTTGATTTGGGTCTTTAAATATTCTTTATTAATATTTCTTTCTTTGTCTTATAAAATCCATATCTTTTTATTTAGAGATCCAAACTTGGTGATTCCAATTTGTGAAATCTTATTTTATCTTTGTTTATCCTTTTAAATCCTTTTAGGATCAATTGCTCACCATTTGGTATGGTTTTCTGGATAGGTTCTTTAGTTGCTTTGGAAATTTAATTTCCTTATCTTACTTTATTCATAGGATTTTATCCATGGTTCCAAATTAAGTGAAACCAATTTCTATGGTCTTATATTATTTATATTTGTCTTTCTTGATCACTTGTGAATGTTTGTTGACAAACTTTTGTATGGATCAAATCCATAGGCTTGGAGATACTTTGGAAATGATTTTTATTCCATTAGGGTTTTAGGGTTTGGATTTATTTTCCAAGTGTTTAAATTTCCAGATACATTCATTGAGGAATGCATTTCACTTGATTTGGATTTTTTTGTTGGATTCAAACTTTTACCAAAGTTTGTTCAAGATGGGGTTTTAAGTTTCCATTTAGAAAGAATCATTTTTGTTTTAAGTTTCTTTTCACCCTGATTTTCAACAAAAAATTATTTTGTTTATTTTATTTTTCACATTACAAGATTTGGAAAATCTTGGGATGTGACAGCCAGCGCCGCCACTGGATGGTCAAAGTGCTGAGCACCGTTAGATCTAGATCCTGCGGATGCGATAGAACATAGACGAAGCGGTACGATTCAATCTGAGCCGCGCAATTAAGTTAGATCCAGCGGCTCAGAAGCGTGATCCGACGCGAAACGGTATGCGCCAATCAGAGCGTGACGCGTGGCTAGAGATTAGATTTAAAAACAGGATTTGAATCTATTAGTAGTTTGAATTTGTTTTAGCTATAACTTTTGATCCCCATGTTCATATTTGACAAATTTTATATCAATAGAATCAGGAGAGCAAGCCCTTTCTAAATATGCAATGTGTTTAATATTTTGTTTCTGTTAAAATGGTTTTATTTACAGAAACATGTGTAGGGCTATTTTGAGTATATGAATTGTTTGAGAAATGTTTTAAGGTTTAAATAAATGTTGTTTGGCAAGATTTGAACTTGTTTAGGAACCAGTACTATACACTTGCTTTGTTGAGTTCTAAAAATCATCACATATCATATTGCATGCATTCATATATTTTTGTTTGTATATATTTTGTATGTGATTGTTGCTATGATTTTATGTGTAGATTTTGGTGCCAATAGTGATTGTGATTGTGAGGAGTGTAGCTACTCTCCAAACTACCAAGGCAAGTGGTGCTTCATGATATTTTTATCCCTATGTTTTCTACTAAGCATTATAATTATTTTTGCTAGTCTTGCATGTTATATTTTGCTTATATGCCATGATGGGAAATCCTAGTAGTTGTAGAATTGCTAGGAAATTACTAAGTTAAGATGCTTATCTATGCCATGCTTAGCCTAGCTAGTAGCAACCAAGGGTGGTGAAATATACATGCTATGATAAAATATTTCTAAGTCTTTGGACTTGTGTTTTGCCTAATAAAACAACTAAGTTAATGAAACACCTGGGTGGAATGGAAGGATTGGTTTATGTTGAGTGGTTACACAAGGCCCATTTCTATGGTTTACCTTGTGTATCTCACTTGTGGAAAGCCACCCAGGAACAAAGAGATTTTAGAGGCCAAATGTTAAGAAGCTTCTAGTGCAGCCACTTGGCAATATGGGCTCTGCCTGGATCACATAGGTTGCTAGAACTTAGCCATTTGGACAGTTGGTGGTAGTGGGATGATAGGTTGGAACGCGTCCATTTGGTCTAAGGGAAGGCTTATGAAAGGTCCTGTCTTGGTGAAAATCAAGGCTTGTGGGGAAAGTGCACAACCTCTACAGATGAAAAAATCTAAGTACTTAGCCAAGTCCATGGTAATGGACAACTTGAGAATCAAGACATGGAAGCTATCAAGAATCTCCTCATCCCAATTTCAAAGTAAAACTTGTGGGTGAACAAGGGTGAATGACTCCAATGTCTATTGGTGGTTCCTTGGGAAAAGTTTTGACAAAGGAAAACTTAGTGTTTTCAACTAATAGGCAAAACCTATTTTGAGCAAAGCAAGCCTAAGCTACACTTAGCCAAATTGCATATAGTATCTAGTCCACCAAAAATTATACTAAGGTATCGCTTGCCAATACTATTCCAATGTATTGACCTACTATGGCTGTAACTTGTGATGTTGCAGGTTACTCTGATGAGGATTAGGAGTCATGAGTCTACACTCAACATGTTTGCCTGTGGCACATGAAGATGAAGACTTTTATTCTATTTACTTATTTAAACTCTTGTAATAGGCCAGTGGCCATGGAGTTGTAAAGACTATGTTGTCTCTGGAATGACTGTAATAACGACCTTTGTTTCTGTGTACTTCATCTTAAACTGTGGATGCTAGCATTGATCCAGGGACTAGCATTGCAATCACAGGGATCCTTTTCCTTTATAAAGGAGGGATCTTACAGATGGTATCAGAGCACTGTGTTGCCTGTAGGATTATGACCCTAGGATTGGAAACCACTAAGGAAACTTTTTCAACAACTTCTAGACTTGTCTATTCTTCTCGTAAACTTTTCTAATCATCTTTCTCATCTATATTTGTAGATGAACTCCATCAACGAAGCCGTAAGGAAGGGCCCACTCATGACAATGACTTTGGATTGTGAGACAGAGTTTCCCAGGGCTCTCAGGGACCTCATGGATGCAATGGAAATACATGGTGCAGCTGTGTACAAAGGTTTTCCTGTGATGGATGAAGGAGTTGAGTACTGGTGGGTGCAACTTCACTTGTATAAAAACAAGGAAGACAACCACAAGGAATCAGGATTCTGCATGTTCACCAATTCTGTGGTACACACCACATTCTTTGATTCAACAAGGGATGCAGCTTGGAGGACTATCAAAGAACTTGGTGATAGAGTCAAGTGCAGAATGCTCAACATCCAGAATGACCTAAAGGAGGAGAAGAAACACACCCAAGAGTTGGAGGCTACCAACCAAACCTTAAGAGGAGACATTATAGACTTAGTGATGGAGTCATGTGCTCAAGATAGAGTGATTGCTTCTAGAAATATTGTGTTAGCCAACATATCTAGTGAGATAGGATTGTAAGCGTACTTCGTTAGTTGGACCACCACTTATCACCTTATTTTCCAAATGTTGCTAAAAATAAGTTGAACCTTGGATGTTGTAATGGAATCATGTATGCCATGACCTGTGTGTTTTGATTTTCAAAGTTATGCATGTGATGCTTTGCCTTGTGTTGTTTTGTTTCTAACTTGTTCTATCTTATAAATAGATGCCTAATGTTACCATCAGCACCGTTGAGGAGTTCCAGGGAACTCGCTTTGGTCCTCGTATTATTGAGCTTACTAGTTTGCTCAATCTCCCTCTTCCTACCATCATGGTGCTTCCCCTCACCAAGTTTGAGAGGAAAGACTTTTGGGGTTTCAAGGTCAATCAGCCCGGACGCCAGACTGAGCCTACCACGGAGGCTATCATCTTCAAGCTCATGCACGATGACAAGGAGAGAGGCCTAGAGGTAGTTATGCAGGACTTGATTGGACGTCTGCTAGGGAGACACTCTCGACAGGTTAGAGGTACTCACTTCCACGTCTTCAGTAGACGTGATGAGGATGGAGAGGCCATCGACTTCGAGGACACTTCGAGGGAGACAGCAGAACCGATTCGTCTATACCTCCAGGATTTAGAGGCTCTCATTAGGCACGTGGACACTGATAGGACTAACGTCATTCTCAACAATGACGAACTCCAGGTGCAGCTTCGTGAGAAGGACAAACTCTTCGCGGAGCAAGATGAGATAGTCAAGGAGATGGAGGCAAAGTTCGAGAGCCAGGACAGAAAGTTCAAGAGTCAGGAGAAGCGAGTCTAGGATAGGAACAAGAGGATTCGGGACATGACTGCAGAACTGGAGGCCAAGGACTTCAAGCTCGAGCATCAGCAGACGGTGATTGAGAGGCTTCGTTCTTAGAAGAGGGCTCTCAAAGCCAAAGTAGAGACCTTGACCACCAATGTCGAGGAATACAAGACCGCCATGGAGAATGCAGGTCTTACATTTGTTGGGGAGGAGGTTGATGCCGAGGAGTAGAGTTGACTACTCATTTATCATTTATTTATCATACTCTATTTGTGTCACAATGACCATCCAACATGTGGATGGCTTGTTATTGGTGTGTTTACTTTGCAAACTTGTCGTTTTTGTTATTGAACTATTATTGTTATGATGCATGTTTGTGATTGTTTATGTGATGTATTGTGCATGAAAGCATATATGGGTATCTCATTCTTATCTCTATTGAACAAACCACAGATGCCTCCCCGTCGTGCCAATCCCAACCCCAACAACAACAACATCACTCCTGAGATGCAGCAAATGATGATGGCTCAGACTCAGCTGATGCAAATGATGACGACGTTCATCCAGAACCAAAACAACAACAACAACAATAACAACAATAACAACAACAACAACCCACCGGGTTTTGACATGCTTACCAGGTTCTTGAGATTGAGGCCAGCAAAGTTCTCAGGAACGACTGATCCCATGGTGGCCAATGATTGGTTACGCTCTGTGAACAAGGACTTAGTAACTGTGGGCTGTACTGATGCAGAAAAAGTTAGATTTGCAACACATTTGCTGGAAGGACCAGCCTCCACTTGGTGGGATAACTTCTAGATCACCACTCCCATTGAGGATGTGACATGGGCTATCTTCGAAGATGGTTTCCGTACTGCTCACATCTCATCCGGAGTGATGAGTCTGAAAAATAAGGAGTTTCATAACTTGAAGAAACGCCACCGCAGCGTGGCAGAGTATATCGAGGAGTTCAACAATCTGGCGCATTATGCACCGGATGAAGTTGACACTGATGCTAAGAGAAGAGAGAAATTTCTCGAGGACCTGAATGATGAACTGAATCTGCAGCTACCAGTGGCCTATGTTCCCACTTATCAGTCTCTTTGTGATAAGGCTGCTATTTTGGAGAACAAAATGAAGCAAGTTGAGAGTAGTAAGAGAAAGCACTCCGACAAGCACAGCTCGGGACCATCTCACAAACGTTCCCATTATGATGATAGTTGAAGCTCAGGATCCCACAAGCATGGAAAATTCAACAAGCACCACAACCACAACCGTCATCATGACAACAAGCATCATCGTAGTCATGACAATGACAAGTACAAGAACCACACGAGTGGATATAAGAGCCACCACAGTGGTAGTGGAAGTGGCAGTGGAAGCCAGCCTGTCAAGAAGGACATCAGTCAGGTTGAGTGTTTCAAGTGCAAAAAGATGGGGCATTATGCCAATGAATGCCCAGAAAAGAAAGTTGAAGGATCCAACAAGCCCAACCCTTTTCAAAAGGGACAAGTGAACCACATCAATGTGGAGGAAATCTATGAGGAACCTGATGCTGTTGCTGGTAAGTTCAAACTCAATTCTGTTCCAGCATTTGTTCTCTTTGATACTGGTGCATCTCATTCATTCATATCAAGAGCATTTGTTGAAAGAAATGAACTACCAGTAGAAACTATTGGGTGTCCTATAAAAGTAAGTTCTCCTGGCGGAGAAATGATAGTGAATTCAGGGTGTCATGATCTAGTCATAGAGTTTGGGAAGTATAAGTTTCCCGTTAACTTGATAATCCTAAACTCCCAAGGATTGGATGTCATTTTGGGAATGGACTAGATGACTAAGCACAAGGGAGTGATAGATTGTGCCAACCATACTGTCTCACTCACAACTCCAGAAAATAAAAGGATCAGATTCAAGACCAACTTTGAAGCAAGAAGGAGTATGCTAAATTCTCTTAAGGGGGTTAGCATAGACAGTGTGCCAATTGTGAGTGAGTATCCGGATGTGTTTCCAGAAGAATTGCCGGGAATGCCACCAGATAGAGATGTGGAGTTTCTTATTGATTTGCTACCAGGATCTGGACCAATAGCTAAGAGACCATACAAGATGTCAGTTGATGAACTGAAAGAACTCAAGAAACAACTTGGAGAACAGTTGCAGAAAGGATTTATTCAACCAAGTTCTTCATCTTGGGGAGCCCCAGTTTTGTTTGTGGAGAAGAAAGATAGAAGTCAAAGGTTATGCATAGATTACCGTTCACTCAATGAGGTGACTATCAAGAACAAATAACCTTTCCCTAGAATCAATGACTTGTTTGATCAGTTAGAAGGAGCTTGTGTGTTCTCAAAGATTGATCTCCGGTCAGGATATTTCCAACTCAAGATAAGAGAACAAGACATACCTAAGACAGCCTTCACCACAAGGTATGGATTGTATGAGTATACCGTGATGCCATTTGGTTTGACCAATGCTCCAGCATACTTTATGAATATGATGAACAAGGTTTTCATGGAATTCCTTGATAAGTTTGTTGTCGTTTTCATCGATGACATTTTAGTCTACTCCAAGAGCAAAGAAGAGCATGAAGGACATTTGCGTTTGATACTTGAGAAGCTTAGAGAGCATAAACTGTATGCCAAATTCAGCAAGTGTGAATTTTGGCTAAATGAAGTTGGATTTCTTGGACACGTTGTGTCAGGAGATGGTGTAGCAGTTGATCCTGCTAAAGTTTCAGCTCTAACTGAATGGGAATCTCCAAAGTCAGTGAAAGAAGTTCGTAGTTTCCTTGGCTTAGCAGGTTACTACAGAAGGTTCATTGAGAATTTCTCCAAGGTAGCTAAGCCTATGACAGAATTACTAAAGAAAGACAAGAAATTTGCTTGGTCTGAAGGTTGTGAACTCAGCTTTCAGGAATTGAAGAAGAGACTTGTGACAGCACCAGTCTTGTGTTTGCCAGATTTGGAAAAAGATTTCCAAGTATATTGTGATGCATCTCATCATGGTTTGGGTGCAGTACTTATGCAAAACGGGAAAGTTGTGGCTTATGCCTCGAGACAATTCAAAACTCATGAAGTAAACTACCCTACTCATGATTTAGAGTTAGCCTCTGTTGTCCATGCACTCAAAACATGGAGACACTATCTCTTGGGAAAGCGATGTGAAGTGTTCACAGATCACAAGAGTTTGAAATATATTTTCACCCAGAAAGAAATTAACATGAGACAAAGAAGATGGATAGAACTCATCAAGGACTATGACTTAAGTTTGCAATACCACCCCGGTAAAGCAAATGTTGTAGCAGATGCTCTAAGTCGTAAGGTTTTTGTGAATGGCCTTACAAAGGGAGAATTGCCAGATGATTTGTGTGCCCAATTTAGAGATCTCAGATTGGAGATAGTGCCTGAAGGACATCTCATGTCTTTGGATGTTCAACCCACTTTGTTGGACAAAATCAAAGAAGCCCAGAAGACTGATAAGGAAATTGAAGAGATCAAGGAAAAGATTGGCAAAGGAAAAGCCAAAGGATTCCATGAAGACGAACAAGGTACTTTATGGCATGGGGAACGTATCTGTGTTCCACAAGATCCGGAGCTACGGAAACTGATTTTGCATGAAGCACACAACTCACCATATTCTATTCATCCGGGTAACACCAAGATGTACATGGATATGAAAGAAAGATTTTGGTGGAATAATCTCAAGAAGGACATCGCCGAACATATTGCTTTGTGTGATGTATGTAGCAGAGTGAAGGCGGAACACCAGAAACCAGCAGGTTTGCTTCAACCACTACCTATTCCTGATTGGAAGTGAGACAAGATTGGTATGGACTTCATTACCGGATTGCCAAGGACCCGGTCAGGATATGATTCTATTTGGGTAGTAGTGGATCGCCTAACTAAGGTGACTCATTTCATACCCGTGAAGACAACTTACACAAGTGCTAAGTTAGCCAAGATCTATATGAGTAGAATTGTATGTGTCGTGGTGGTGGCACGGCAGATGCCATGGGTAGGCTAAAGTATGGGGCCAATGGATGCTAGAGGGATCTGGGGAGGGAAGATGCAGTTGATTCTACACACAGAAGGCAAAGGCAAAGATCTTTATTTCTCCTTCCTTGGGCTACAAGTGCTCCTTGAGCTGTGTTCTAGGAGCCAAGAAGAACTTTACCAGCCTAACGGTACTAAATGAGCCGATGCCCCCTCAGGGTCCAAGCCTCCCCTTATAAAGGAGAGCCTTGGGTTCCTTTAGGGCTGATGTGGCAAGCATATTCGAGGAATATGCTTGTCCCAATATAGTAGTTCGGCGCCCTCCTTTCCCTGTCGCTCTCCTAATGACGGCAAGGTTCCAGAGGGCCCCTCCTGCGTGCCTTGGGCCTCAGGACTGTCACCTCCGTGACCTCCTTCTGCCTCTCTGTCGCTCTGCGCCTTTGTCCCTAGTGCTTGGCTCCACTCAGATTCTCCCTAGCCTGCGACTAGAGTTTGACTTTAGGCTTCTCCTTCTCCTGCAAGCTTCGTGTCATTCGGCCCTGCCTCGCGTAACTCGGCTTGTCCTTCACCTGCATCAAGATTACTCGGGCTAACCCGGCCGACTTACGCAGTATCTCGGCCGGGCAATGCCTTGCCATTACTATAAGGGTCCTGCCCTTTCCTATCTCGGCCGACCTCTATAGGATTCGGCCGACTCCGACTATAACTCGGAAACTAGACAGGGAACACCCTTTCGTCTTTCCCTGTCTTTACCCTATCCGGGGTTACCTCCCCAACATTAGTCCCCGAAGCTGGTATGGCCCCGCCGATAACCTCGGCCGGGCCGTATCAGTTTCATGACACTCGTTCTGCATTGTTTCCGAGTTATCTCTTTCTCGTTCGAGGTATCATCGTATCTTCTCGCATACGCCTCGTCCTATGTGTCATCCCCATCATTGTTTCTCTAGTTTTTTGTTCCTCTACAGTATTTACTGACAGGCTACAGTTACTACAGCGCTTGTCGCGCCGGCGCTCTGACGCCTCGTGTGCCGTTTCCGTTGGGGATCGTGACCTCCTTTGCCACTGTGTGGTCCTTGGTGCGGTTCCGCTCAACGACGTGCGGTCGTGCGGCGTACACGATCTACACGGTCAACCGCCATACCCACGATCCCACTACCTCGCAGGCGGCTCGGTTATAAAGAGGGGCGCGGCGCTAGGGAATTCACTTTCCCCTTTTCGCTCGCCCGCGCCCTTCTTCTTCCTCTCGCTTCTGCGCCCGTTCGCGGCTCCACCGCCGTGTGTTCATCTGAATCTCCGACGACGAGGACTCCGTCGCGCTGCTCCGTCTGCCTTGTCCTTGTTCGCTAGCTCCTGCGTCGTCGCCGGTGAGTTCTTTCCGGTCCCATCGCCTAGGATTTCCTCTAGATTCCTCTGTTTCCCTTTTGTTTTCGCGCGGTGGTTCCCTTGCTGCTCCACCGCCGTTTCTGTGTAGAATCACGACGGGGCCCTGTAGTTCTAAACTTTCCTCCGCTGCTAGTTCTTCCTCCGCTGATTTCTCCGGCGAGCCCATGTCTAGCTCCTTCAGCGGTGCCCTGATAGAGGATGACGACGCTGGCTCTGGGCCTGAGCGAGGCTCATGGAAGGGCTCCTCCGTTACTCGCCGCGAGATCGAGTGGCTTATCCGGACTCGGAGGATTCCCGCCAAGGTCTCCTGTCGCTTACCCGGCAGCGAGTCCTCTCCGGACCTTAGGGAGGGCGAGTATGTAGTTTTCATATCGCATTTCTCGTGCGGCTTTGGTCTCCCTCTTAGCGACTTTGCTAGGGAATTTCTCGACTACTTCGGCCTTCAGCCGCATCATCTTCCTACAAACACCATCGCCTCTCTCTGCTTTTATCTCTGCCTCGGAGGGATACTTCGGCCTATGGCCGTCCGTGCATGTCTGGTCGAAGTTTTTCCAGATTCGTTCTAACGTTGTCCCTGACAAGTCTCTGCACCCTTCCGAGAAACTGCTTACTCAATGTGGAGCAGCGTCCATTACACCTCGGAGGAAATCCGTATTTCCTCGTGTTACGGGGCTAGAGTCGTGCAAGAAGTGGCACAAGTCCTTCTTCTATGTCAAGAACACGGGAACGGAGGACAAGATTCGGCTCCCTGCCTTCTCCATTGATACGCCCTCCAAGGTGAATTGGACTTATAATCCGAGGAAGAGTCACGTCTTGGCCGAGGCTTTTGAGATTCGCCTTAAGGAGCTGATCCGCGCCGGGTTACGCGGCGAGGATTTGATGGCTACCTTCATCAGTAGCCGAATCTGCCCATTCCAGAAAAGGACGCACAAACTCTGCTACATGAGCGGTCCTCTTTACCCCAACCGAGTCTCGATCGTGGAGCTAGACAACTATCTCATTTTTAAACGTGTCCGAGCTATCTTCAAGACGGAGATGCCTGAGGACTGGGCTTGGGGATTGAAGCCGTTCACCCGCGAGCGTCCCCCTCCCGAAGTAAGCTTAACCATTAACGCTTTGTTTTCCAATTGTTTTCGTAACTGTTTTTGCTAACTTTCCTCTTTCTTGTCTTACAGAGGTTTGCAGAGCAGAAGGATGAGGATGCCGAGGTTTTATCGCTTCTGTGGCCTGCGGACCGGAATACCCCGGACATTGGGGAGCCGCACTCCGAAGAGTTCGTCCCCAAGTTGGATCTCGCTCCGGCTCGTGCTCATGGCAAGACCTCGGTCCACGAGGAGGAAGGTGATTCGGACGAGGTCCAAGTTCTAGAGGTAGTTGCCGCAATGACCATTTCTTATGCATTTCCGGCTTCTACTTTCCCAGCTAATCCGGCCGGTCAGGTTCACGACGCCGAGCCTATTGCTTCCCGGCCCCCTGTTACCTCGGGGAAACGTGGGGCTCCTGCTGGTGCCTCTGAGGCGGCCCCCAAGAAACGAATGAAGAAATCCGCTCCGAATCCTCCCAGGCGCAAGACCATGCCTGGAGTCGCAGGGTAAGTCCCTTTTGCTCGTATTTCTTGTTTCTCTCTTTCTGCTTTTCAACCTGACGCCCTTCTTTCTTTTTTATTTTCGCAGTGCTCCACTTTCTGTTAAGCCCGGCGGTCTAGCATGACTAGCCATGTGACTCAGCAGCCGTCTCCTCCGCCCACTGAAGATACCAGGATTCCTAGTCCTGCTCATGCTGCATCTCCTCCAGCTCCGAATCGGTCGCCCCTTCGCCACGATGTGCCTGAGACTCCTCTTGTTGATGTTGATTCCACTCGGCCCTCCGAGATTTCCACCAAACCAGTTGCCCCCTCTGTGAATCCGAGCGTCTCTACCGAGCCTCTTTCTACCCCCGCAATTTCTATAGTAACTCCAGCCCTGGCCGAGGACGTCAATATCTCGGCCTCTGCGACCGTGACCCCTCCGGCTCCTAAAGGCACCGTTCCCATTGATGAGGTATCGGCTTCTGCTGATGCCTCTTCTAAAGCAAGAAAAGTTGTCGCCACCAAGGCTTCCACTTCCTAGAAAGGTCTTGTCGGCTCTTCTCAGCCGAGTATCGCCGATGTGCTGCGCAAAGGAACTGCCTCCACCAAAGCCTCCGTTACTCCGGCCGCCGGTACCCATCTTGCTCTTCATAAAAGCCCTGCGGCCGCGGTGGTTACACAGCACGTCCGGGGTAAAGTCCTAACTCGGATGGCTAGTGGAAACAGCCTCGGCTCACTGGTGGAATATGCCAATAACTGGAATGCTGCCGATCAGTTTGAGGGTAATCCAATCAGTCAGCCATTTCAGCTTTCCGACATTAGCAGCCGCTTGGATCAAGCTGCCAAGATCGTCCTTGATAGTAACAAGATGAATGAGGTAATTGCTGTTTTACGGAGTTTTGATTAATTCTCCAGATGCTACTATATACTCTAGCCCCCGAAACTTGCAAGCGAATAACTTGTTATTCGCTTGGAAGTTTTATGATGCTCTACTTAATTCGATTTAACTTTAGGGTTCGAATCTATATCCGACTAGATCTTCCACTTTGCTTGATTTTCGTTTAGCTGATCTTTGAATATCCAGCCACCTAGATCCGGGTTGAGTTTTGCTTGACTCGGATCTGTTTTGGCTTTGAATATCCAGCCACCTAGATCTGGGTTAAGTTTCGCTTGACTCGGATCTGTTTTAGCTTCGAATATCCAGCCACCTAGATCCGGGTTAAGTTTCGCTTGACTCGGATCTGTTTTAGCTTCGAATATCCAGCCACCTAGATCCGGGTTAAGTCTTGCTTGACTCGGATCTGTTTTGGCTTTGAATATCCATTCATCGTTTGCTCCATTGCTCAGGTTGCACATGACCGGCGGACTGCCGAATTTCAAAGATTGCTTTTTTCGCACAGAAAATTGGAAGAAAAATATGAGAAAGTCATTCCTGTGATGAAAAAGGCTGGTAAGTCGACAATTCTTTTTGTCATTTTCGACATTCTTACTTTTTTGTATGCGAGATGTCGGCTCACTTTGTTGGTAAACAGGTAACATCAATAATCTTAACATCCGTCTCGAGAAGAAAGTCAAGAATCTGGAAGGTTGGTTTCCCTTTTACTTTATACTTTCCCTTTTTTTTAAATGTGCGCTAAGTTTTCTTTATCTCGTTTGGCCTTGGTAAATCCGAGTTACAAGCCTTTGCAACATCTCACCAAGATTGCACGCCCATGCCTGATGTGATGCTGCATTTTTTAGAACAAAGCGCTACTCATTCGGCGCAGCTAAAAGAAAAGGACGATGAAATAGCTCGCATGCGCGCCGAGGTGGAGGCCCTTAAGCTCTCTCAGAAGTCCGAACTAGAAAAGGTCGACCAGGAGTTCTCCGAGGAGAAAAATCGGCTAGCTCTGCAACTGCAGAAAAATAAAGAGCTCCTCGAGGCTGCCGAACTGAAAACTCGGGGAATGAGCGAGGAGATCGCTCGCTTTGAGAAGAGCAAGATTGACTGGGCTAAAGACCTTCAGATAATGATGAGTTATATTCATCGTAAGCTTCTTAGCACGGCCGAATTATCTTTTTCTTTTTTCCAGCTGCCCCTTGACGCATTCGTGTTTTGCGCAAATCATTTTCCAGAAGCTAAGCCCGTGAGCTCTAAAGCGGTTCTTGCTGCTCGCGTGCGCCGAGGTGTCCCTGTTGACGCGGACTCGGAGTACTCGATGGAAGATTTCCTGGTTGCTGTTGGCGCTGCAGTTGGTCCGATGAAGATTATGGGCAGGGATTTGGTGTAGGCAGCTATCCGAGCCTACCATGTTCTCTGGCCGAATACTTCTAGGACTCCTGATATCAATGAGGTCCAATTGCTGGTGAAAAGATTAATGGCGTCCGAGAGGCAACTAAGTCTTTGGAGGGAATCAGCCGGACGATCTGGCGCTGATATGGCTCTCACTGTTATCATGTCATGGTATGAAGATATTTCTCTTGATATCTTGAGGAATTTGCGCACTGGTTCCCATTGGGTTGAGGACCCCACCTTCGTCGCTCTTCGGCAAGCTCGCGCCTTCCAGCTCGTTGAGTATGCTGACGTGCATACCTGGAATGAAGGTCCGAGTTTCCTTCCTAATCCGGACGACGAGGTCGTAGTCGAGGATGCATCGGATAACAATTCGGCTGAACAAGGGGAAGATGAGGATGACTCGGCTACTTCTGGTGATTCCAGTTCGAGCTCGGATGGCAACGGCGACGCGCGATCCTCCTCCAAAGGTACTGGGCATTCAACTGCACAAACTGATGCTCCTCAGCAGCCTCGGGCTTCCGCCGAAGTCGCACCTGGGTCTGTGGAGGGCGAGGCAACTTCGGCCGAAGCTCCGCCTACCTCGGAGTGCCTAGCCCCTGCCCAAGTTATTGCCTCTCCAGCTAAAAACCTTTAAGTCATTTGTTATCCCTGGTATGTCGGGCGTATAATGTACATGGAACATTTGTCCGTCTTCTGTATGGCATGAATTTCTTTTGTCGTGTGCTGCTGAGACATATTTGTTCGTAATTGTTACCACTTTGGTTAAGTGATCTTGTTCGTCCGAATCTTTGCTTTGGCGGCTTGCAATTTCTTGATTTTGGGATATATATTTGCCTTTGTATTCCTGTGGTTTAGCCCATTGATCTAGGCGTGGACTTCGAATATCATACGAGATCGAGTTGTTCTTACTTTGAGCGTCGAAGTTTGATACCTCCCTTGTATCAAAAGCTAACCACTACTTCGGCACAATATATGGCAGTCCCCGAGTCACTGCCTATAGCGCCGAAGTCTAGTGTGGAAACCAAATTTCAAAAATAATATAAGACGGTTCCCGAGTCGCTGCTCAAGGTGCCGAGGTTTAGTACATAACATAGAATTGAAATAATATACACCAGTCCCCGAGTCACTGCTCTGGATGCCGAGGTTCAACACAACATAAAATTGAAATAACATATGGCAGTCCCCGAGTCACTGCTCTAGATGCCGAGGTTCAACACAACATAAAATTGAAATAACATATGGCAGTCCCTGAGTCACTGCTCTGGATGCCGAGGTTCAACACAACATAAAATTGAAATAACATATGGCAGTCCCCGAGTCACTGCTCTGGATGTCGAGGTTTAATACATAATATGAAATTGAAATAACATATGGCAGTCCTCGAGTCACTGCTCTGGATGCCGAGGTTTAATACATAATATGATATTGAAATAACATATGGCAGTCCTCGAGGTACTGCTCTGGATGCCGAGGTTTAATACATAATTGGTGCTTGATCTTGAGATACTACTTTACAATGTGTCACTGATGACTGCTACGAGTAAAATGGACGAAGTAAAGCTACGTTCCATGGCCTTTTCGTTTCTTCGCCAGCCTTGTCTGTCCTATTTTTTCCAGGGGATTGAGCATCGATTAGGTAATAGGCATCATTGTGCAATGCTTTGCTCACGACGAATGGTCCTTCCCATGGGGGTGACAGCTTGTGCATACCGGCCGTGCGTTGCACTAGTCGGAGAACTAAATCCCCTTCTTTGAACACTCTTGGGTTCACCTTATTGCTATGATATCGTCGCAAGTTCTGCTGATAAATAGCTGATCTTGATAGCGCTAGCTCTCTGGCTTCTTCTAGCAGATCGACAGTATCTTGCCGAGCTACTTCATTTACTTCTGAAGTTGTATATTGAGTAACTCTTGGCGAGTCATGTATTATGTCGGCTGGAAGCACGGCCTCTTCCCCGTATACCAGAAAGAATGGTGCATAACCTGTTGATCTGTTTGGAGTAGTCCTGAGGCTCCATAATACTGCTGGTAATTCCTCAATCCAACATCCTGCCGACCTTTGCAATGGTTCGACGAGTCGTGGTTTTATTCTGGACAATACTAGTCCATTAGACCTTTCCACTTGTCCACTAGATGCTGGGTGAGCCACAGAGGCAACATCTAATCTTATGTGTTTCTCTTGGCAAAACCTAGCGAAAGCTCCTTCTGCAAAGTTTGTGCCGTTATCTGTAATAACACTGTGCGGGTACCCATATCTTAAGATAATATCTTTGAGGAATTTCACTGTTGTGGGCCCATCGCATTTTTTTATTGGTTTCACTTCAATCCATTTTGTGAACTTGTCCACCATAACCAATATGTGGGTCATCCCCCCTCGGGCCAGCTTAAATGGTCCCACCATATCTAAGCACCACATGGAAAACGGCCAAGTAATGGGTATCGTTTTTAACTCGGACGACGGCATGTGTATCTTGGTTGCATATCTCTGACAACCATTGCATTTTTCAACTAGCTCTTTGGCTTCCTTCAACGCCGTTGGCCAATAAAACCCATGCCTGAATGCTTTGGCCACTAAGGCACGAGATGAGGCATGGTGTCCACATTCTCCTTGATGTATATCTAGGAGGATCTCCTGGCCTTCTGCCGAACTCACACACCTTTGCAATACACTTGTGACGCTTCTTTTATATAGCTCATTATTTATGATTGTATAAGCTTGAGCTCTCCTTGCTATCTGTCTTGCTAACACTTCATTATTCGGCAAAATCGCATCTTTAAGGAAAGAGAATATGGGTTGCGCCCATACCGGTGTGATTTTCTCTGGTGTGGTCTCACTGTCTATTTCCATGTTTTCCGCCGACATAACTACCTCAGCTTTCTCCATAGTTATGCTTACCTCTGCTGTCCTCCTCTTGGGGAATTCCGGGCTATATTGCTGGTCTATTTCCATCGGCGCATTATCTTCTGCTGAATTTGCCGGAATAAAGATGGATTCGGACTCTGGTGATGGAGTTATTGATGGTTTCCTGAGGTGCTCTAGGGCAATACCTGGGGGAATTGACTGCCTGGTTGATCCTAGCTTTGACAACGTGTCTGCGGCATCATTTTCTGCCCGAGGTATGTGGTGAAATTCACACCCTTCAAAGTATCCACTGATCTTTTGCACATGAAATCTATACAAAGCCATATTATCATCTAATGCGTACCAATTGCCTGAGACTTGCTGTACTACTAGATCCGAGTCCCCATAGCATAAGATTCGGCGTATGCCAATCTCTTTTGCTACTTTCAATCCATGGACCAGTGCTTCATATTCGGCTATGTTGTTTGACGCGGCAAAATGTATTTGCAGCACATATTTCAGCTGATCTCTTTTGGGCGAGGTTAACACTATTCCTGCCCCCAAACCATTTCTTAGTTTGGAACCGTCGAAATGCATCGTCCAATAATTAGGGTCTGGTAATGGTGGCTCATACTGCACCTCGGCCCAATCTACGAAGAAGTCGGCGACCGCCTGAGATTTGATTGCATCTCTCCTATCGAATTGTGGAGCATACGGTGACAACTCAATTGCCCATTTTGCTATTCGGCCACTTGCATCTTTGTTGCTCAATATGTCGGCTATGGGTGCTTCACAAATCACTTTGATGGGGTGCTCTTCAAAGTAATGTTTAAGTTTCTTTGCCGACATGTACACTCCATAAGCCATCTTCTGATAATGTGGGTAATTTTTCTTTGAAGCGGATAACACCTCGCTCAAATAATACACCGGCCTCTGTACCGACTTATCATCTTCGAGTCGTTCTACGACGACTACAGCACTCACTACTCTATTAGTAGCCGCTATATAGAGTAACACAGGCTCTTTTGATAATGGAGAAGCCAAAATGGGTGCTGTGACCAACATCCTTTTCAACTCATGAAATGCACTATCTGCTTGTGGAGTCCAAATGAACTTGTCTGATTTCTTCATCAGTTGATAGAGTGGTAGTGCCTTCTCTCCCAGCCAACATACAAACCGGCTGAGCGAGGCTAAACATCCCGTGAACTTTTGTACGTCATTTAGACACCTTGGCAACTCCATTCTCTCTACTGCCTTTATCTTTGTTGGATTGGCCTCTATACCTCGGCTAGATACAAGAAAACCGAGTAATTTTCCTGCTGGCACGCCAAATGTGCATTTTTCCGGGTTAAGCTTCATTCGGAACCTTCTCAGGTTCGCGAAAGTCTGCCGTATATCATCCAGTAGCGTTTTGCTTTCCTTGGTTTTGATGACCACGTCATCCACATATACTTGTACATTTTTTCCTATCTGGTCGTGTAGACATTTTTGCATGCATCTCTGATACGTTGCTCCTGCGTTTCGCAGGCCGAATGGCATTGTGCGATAGCAATAAGCCCCGTACGGGGTAATAAACGCAGTCTTTATTTGATTGGCCGGATTTAACGGTATCTGGTGAAAACCAGAATACGCGTCTACAAATGACAATAACTCACAACCAGCGGTCGAATCAATGACTTGGTCTATTCTAGGTAATGGAAAAGGATCTTTTGGACACGCCTTGTTTAGGTTCGTGTAATCGATACACATTCGCCATACAATGGCTACATTCGGATCATCTTTCTTCTTTTCTACTAGCACCGGATTTGACAACCAATCCGGATACAGCACCTCCATGATGAACCCAGCCGCGAGGAGCCGAGCTATTTCATCCCCTATTATTTTTCTCCTGTCTTCGGCGAAGCGGCGGAGAGGTTGCTTCACAGGCCTTGCTCCTGGCCTTACATTCAGAGAGTGCTCAGCCAACTCCCTCGGAACACCCTGCAGATCCTGAGTTGACCATGCAAAGATGTCCCGATTCTCACGGAGGAAGTTGGTGAGCTCGCTTTCCTATTTAGCATCTAGGTCTGCACCAATAGTAACAGTACGCTCTGGGAATTGCTCATCTATCTGAAACTTCTTCGTTTCTTTAGTCGGCTGAAAGGAGACTTCCATGTGGATTGGCTAGTGCCGGCATATTCAGCTGTGCCGACTAAGCGAGGGCTTCTACCTCCTAAATCCTTCTTTTTTCTCTTGCTATAACCAATGATTCGGCCAAATTTGATCTGGCTGAAGCACATTCCATTGACTTATTGTAATCCCCTGCTACTGTTATCACTCCTTGTGGTTCGGGTAGCTTCATTTTCAGATAACTTACATGACAGCTGCCCATGAATTTGGCCAACGCGGGCCGTCCGAGTAAAGCATGATAACAACTCTCTAGATCCACCACTTCAAACTCTAAGTTTTCTGCTCTGCAGTTATCTCTTGTGCCGAATAACACATCCACTCGGACCTTACCAATGGGTTCGCATGAAAGCCCTGGCACTATCCCATGGAAAGTGGTCCTCGTGGATTGCAGCATGTTCTGCGATATTCCGAGTTTATGCATGGTATCTTTGTACATGATGTTGATACTGCTCCGATTGTCAATGAGAACTTTTGAAAATTTCACATTAATGCTTGGTCCAACAAATGTCGGATCCAACACGAGTGCATACGACCCCAGATTCGGCATTATCTTGGGGTGATCCTTTATGCTCCAAGTTACTTCCTGATCTGACCAAGGCACATATCTTGGCACTGCCGGCATAACTGCATTTACTTCCATATGCCGGCGTTGCACACTCTGCTTGTCTTGCTGTTCCGTTGTGAACACGCAATAAGACTGATGATGTTCTCTGTAATCATTGCGTCTAGTATTTCCTTGATTTTTTCTTCCATCCTGGCCTTGGTTCATCACTTGATGTACCGCATCTCTCCGGTCCAAGTTATTGTATCTCGGGGGAGGAGGCGGTAACATCAGTTGCTGTGCATTTGCTCCAGTCAACTGTGGTTGATGCTGTTGATGTACTTGAAGGGGCGCTGCCTGAATGCCTGCGGGGTTTCCCATTGCATTTTTCATCCATGCACATTGGCGGGTCGTATGGTTGGCTGGCCTGGATGGGTTTGACGTGTGAAATTTACACTGCTGATCTAACATAGATTCGAACGTGTACTTCGGCCTCTCCTGCCATTGCTTCTTTTGTTCTGGGGTCCACTGTCTTTTTCCTTCATTCCTTGGTGTCCACTGCTGAGGACCATTCTTTTGCCGTTGAGTCGTTCCGTGACTCGGCTGATCCTGCGCTACCACTGCCACTTGGGCCGAATTATATCTATAATCCGGCCTTTCTTCTCTTCTTCTTCCTCTGAAGTCATTGCGCCTGGATGACCCGGCCAAATCTCTTGCATATTGGTCTTGTTGCTCCCGATGATCTGCCGACATTAATTCTGGTTGCGTTGGATCTCCTAATGCATAGGAGTCCGCTATTCTGATAGTTTCTGCCAATGTGGTTGGCATATCTCTTTGCAGTCGTTGCCACAATACACTGGCATAACGGCATCCTTGAGCGAACCAAGCTATTGCTTGCGACTCTATAACTCCTTCACACGAGTTTCTCAGGTTACACCATCGAGTTAAAAACTCTCTATCTGTTTCATTCGGCCTCTGCTTGCACATGGCTAACTGTTGCGGCTTGTTTGGCCTCTTGTATGTGCTGGTAAAGTTGCTGACGAACATTTCTTCAAAATTTAACCAACAGTTGATACTGCCTGCTGGTAGATTATTCAGCCATACCCTAGCTGGTCCTTCCAACATTTGTGGGACATACCGTACTGCCCATCGTAAGTTCCCACCTGCTATTTTCACAGCAGTGGCATAATCAATCAACCAGTCTTGTGGTTTGGTACTCCCATTATATGTTTTCGTGCCTCTCGCTAGCTGAAAGTTCGGCACAGGTGGTTCGCCCATGATCCGTGGTCCAAAGCACGTCGGACCTGGTGGACCCTATTCTTCCAGCAACTCGGACCGGTATAACCGGTCTAGCTTTACTCTTGCATCATTTGATGGCAAATCTCTGTACAGAACTCTGTATTGCATTCCATAGTGGTTATTTCCACCGTGGATCGCATATTCCATCTCGGAATAACCATCATTGTACCATTCATTCACTTGATTGTGGCGAGCTGGTCTCGCTTCTCTTTCCTGCCAAGGTTCATGTCTTGGTTGTGGGTTGAGCGGCGGTTCTCTCCTTACTTCAACCGGGGTATTGTTCTCGTGATTGCCTCTTCCGAGTTCTCTTCTGCCGAGGTCTCCATTGCCTCGGCTTCCGCCGTCTTTCTCAATACGGCCAGGATTCCTCTCACCACTGTTACCTCGGCTTCCATTGCCTCTGTTCTCGTTTGCTTTCCCGGCTATTGCCGGATCATACGGAACAATTTGCTTGTTTCTCTTTCCTGAAGTTACTGCTTTGTCCTTTCGTGCATTATTTCCGGGTGAGGATGCTGCTGCCACGGACAAGGCAGGTGCTGCTCCAGCCGAGTGAACCATTCGCGAGGCCCCCGGCCTCGCCGGGTCTGCCCTGAGCATTTCTTCGTTTTGCTGGTTCGCGATGCGCACCAGCTCATTCACTCTTTCTTGCTGTTTCTGTCGGGCTTCGCCGGTCAACCCCTCTAACTCTAATGCTGCGGCATTTGCCGCTCTTAGGTTCTTTGCCGGGGTACTGTACCTCGGCAAGCCCAAATCAACTGACTCTGCCTTATGAGCATCATGCTCCTTGTTGATATCATCTATGAGGTTCTTCCCTCTCAATCTTAACTCGTCCACCCGTTCGGGAGCGATATCAAGCTTATTAGCTTTGGCATATTCTCGTAGGGTCCTGTTTAGAGACTCCCGCAGGGCCGACACCTTTTTTGCCTCTACCAGCACCTTTTGCCTGGTTTCTTCTAACTCTGCCGGAGCATTAGCCGGATCAAGTATCGGCGCTACAGGTGTAGTCAAGTTTTCTATGGTTGCCTGAAGAATGTTTTCTGGCCTTTCTAGAGGTGGCCCTCTTACTCTTGGTGCTTTTGGGGTAGTGTCCTGTATTTCGGCCTGGTTGGTCACTGGAGGGATTACCTCGGTGGGTGGTGCCGTCTGCCTGGGCGTGATCTGCATGCCTGCGGTGGGGTCTCTGGTTGATCTGGTACCCGCTACTCCCGCCTGCACTCCGGCTGCGACCATCACCTCGACGCTGCTCACCGGATGCGCCCCGCACGGATGGCTCGCAGCGCTAAAGGGTGGCTCTCCTGCAACAACAACTTGGTGAGGATAATGTCGGAGATGTCGACGCCGACGTAGACCTTGTGCTCGCCCAAACTGATGAAGACACCGTTCCACGGGGGAGTTTTTCCCCTGAAGCTGCCCGCGTTGTCGCTGACGTAGTCACAGAGATCGAATCTCCGGACTAGGCCAGAAACCACACGCTCGCCAGTGTTGATGAAGTTTCCCGTCCGGATCATGACTCCAGCTAGCACCGCTGCTGGCCCCACGGTGGGCGCCAACTGTCGTGGTGGTGGCACGGCAGATGCCATGGGTAGGCTAAAGTATGGGGCCAATGGATGCTAGAGGGATCTGGGGAGGGAAGATGCAGTTGATTCTACACACAGAAGGCAAAGGCAAAGATCTTTATTTCTCCTTCCTTGGGCTACAAGTGCTCCTTGAGCTGTGTTCTAGGAGCCAAGAAGAACTTTACCAGCCTAACGGTACTAAATGAGCCGATGCCCCCTCAGGGTCCAAGCCTCCCCTTATAAAGGAGAGCCTTGGGTTCCTTTAGGGCTGATGTGGCAAGCATATTCGAGGAATATGCTTGTCCCAATATAGTAGTTCGGCGCCCTCCTTTCCCTGTCGCTCTCCTAATGACGACAAGGTTCCAAAGGGCCCCTCCTGTGCGCCTAGGGCCTCAGGACTGTCACCTCCGTGACCTCCTTCTGCCTCTCTGTCGCTCTGCGCCTTTGTCCCTAGTGCTTGGCTCCACTCAGATTCTCCCTAGCCTGCGACTAGAGTTTGACTTTAGGCTTCTCCTTCTCCTGCAAGCTTCGTGTCATTCGGCCCTGCCTCATGTAACTCGGCTTGTCCTTCACCTGCGTCAAGATTACTCGGGCTAACCCGGCCGACTTACGCAGTATCTCGGCCGGGCAATGCCTTGCCATTACTATAAGGGTCCTGCCCTTTCCTATCTCGGCCGACCTCTATAGGATTCGGCCGACTCCGACTATAACTCGGAAACTAGACGGGGAACACCCTTTCGTCTTTCCCCGTCTTTACCCTATCCGGAGTTACCTCCCCAACAGTATGTCTACATGGAGTACCCAAGAGTATTGTGTCTGATAGAGGAACCCAATTCACTTCTCATTTTTGGGGGCAATTGCATGAGTCATTGGGAACGAGGTTGGAGTTCAGCACTGCTTTTCATCCTCAAACTGATG
Source organism: Avena sativa (assembly GCA_916181665.1). NCBI lineage: Eukaryota > Viridiplantae > Streptophyta > Magnoliopsida > Poales > Poaceae > Avena > Avena sativa. The sequence goes on from OV702289.1 coordinate 6,872,145, forward strand.
GACAGACAAAAAGGACTAATCAGATTCTTGAAGACATGTTGAGGGCATGTGCCCTAGACTATGGAGCCAGTTGGGATGAAAGTCTGCCTTACGCAGAATTTTCTTATAACAACAGCTACCAAGCCAGCATTGAGATGGCACCATTTGAGTTTCTCTACGGAAGAAAATGCACCACCCCATTGTTATGGAATGGTGTGGGAGAAAGAAGTTTGTTCAGACCAGAACTTATCAAAGAAGCCGAAGAAAAGGTCAAGTTGGTTAAGGACAGATTGAAGATAGCACAGTCCCGACAGAAAAGCTACGCAGATCCTAAGCATAGAGAAGTCACCTACGAAGTTAGTGATAGAGCTTATCTTAGAGTGTCACCACTTCGTGGAGTGAATAGGTTCAGAGTCAAAGGAAAGTTGGCCCCAAGATATGTTGGACCATTCAAGATTCTAAGTCGTAAAGGAGAAGTTGCTTATGAAATCGAACTGCCAGAGTCTTTGTCAGCTGTTCATAATGTGTTTCATGTGAGTCAGCTTAAGAAATGTCATCCAGAAATGGAAGAAACTTCTTTGAAGGATGATATACCTTTGGAAGAGGTTCAATTGGAAAGTGACCTCACTTATGAGGAGAAACCTATCAAGATTCTTGAGACTGCAGAAAGAGTCACACGGACTAAGACTATCAAGTTTTGCAAAGTTCAATGGAACCATCATTCCAAAGAGGAAGCAACATGGGAAAGAGAAGACGATCTTCGGAAAGACCACCCTCACCTATTTGCTAGCCAATCTGAATCTCGAGGGCGAGATTCACCTTAAGGGGGTTAGATTTGTAACATCCCTAAAATCATGTTTCAAACTCATGCATATCATCCATGCATCCATGATCATGTAGGGTTCATTTCAAACAAATCATTTAAAAAACATGAGCATATGAGCTCATTATTTTATGTGACCAGCATTTGAAACAAATGCTACTCTCCAATGAGAGATTGTTGTTCATGAAACCAAACTTTGTTGTCTTATTGCTCTCAGGTTGTGTTGCTAGATTGCTAAGGGTTAAACCAAAATTTCAAAACAAATATGATTTGAAAACCAATTTCAAAACCTATTCAAACTAGTGCTATGCGACTGCTTATTTGATTTTATTCTAAGTGACCAAGCCAATTCAAAGTGACCACTTGGTTTTATGCCCAGAAATGTGACTGTTGCACACTGCAAAAATCCTGAAAAGATTTGAATTCAAATATAGTTTGAAATCATTTGAATTTGATTCCTAAAATTGAAAACAGAAAAAGAAAAGGAGAAAAGAAATGGAAAAAGGCCAGCGCCACCTATCTAGCCCAACAACGGTTTTAGCCCACTAAGCCCACCCGGGTTCTCTATCTCTCTCTATCACTTGCGGACGAACCCACCAGGTCACTGACCACGCGACCCCACCTCCTCTCTGTTTTATTCGCTGACAAGTGGACCCTGCGACCACGTCGTCGTCGTCAATCACGCGTGGCCGTGACGCTCGCTTCGCCGTTACCTCGCCGCAGTCACTGCGGGCTTAATTGCCATTGATTCTGCGCTTAATCGCCACTCCCCTTCTGCCTACATAGCCCCCTCTGCACCGTGGCCATTTCCCCTCACCTAGCGCCACCTCTCCGCCACCAGGCTGCCCGCAATCGCCATTGCACCGTCGTAGACAGACGCACTCCGGCGACGAATCTCGGTGAGTACTGACCGCCCCCCAGTCTCTGTTTCAAACCATCATGACCAGCACGACCTTGCGCGTTTACTGATGGCCTCTGTTTGCTTTCTCATGACCCAGAGGGACGTCTTCATTCTCAACCGCGAGCACCTGAGCCACCGCTCGACTCTGACGTGCGATTCAGGTAAAGTGAGACTGCCCCTTGCCTCCCCTTTGGTACTGTCTTGATCGCCAGGCCCTTGCGCATCTCCTAAACCATCTGGCTCGTGCTAGGTAGGGCAGAACCTCGGCAGCGACTTCGACAGCAAGCATCTGACGCCGCCAGCAACTCCGACGAGCTCCCTCGGCCACTACAGCGCGCCCCTTGACCAGCCATCGCCACCTTGAGCATCAGCATCGCACGGCGAGCTTGGTAAGCCCCTTCCCCCTCTCCCGCACAACCTAGAACGCCGGTAGCAGTTCTAACAGAGGCGTCGCCGCCTGTCGCCGCCGCCAGCGCCGCCACTGGATGGTCAAAGTGCTGAGCGCCGTTAGATCTAGATCCTGCGGATGCGATAGAACATAGACAAAGCGGTACGATTCAATCTGAGCCGCGCGATTAAGTCAGATCCAGCGGCTCAGAAGCATGATCCGACGCGAAACGGTACGCGCCAATCAGAGCGTGATGCGTGGCTAGAGATTAGATTTAAAAACAGGATTTGAATCTATTAGTAGTTTGAATTTGTTTTAGCTATAACTTTTGATCCCCATGTTCAAATTTGACAAATTTTATATCAATAGAATCAGGAGAGCAAGCCCTTTCTAAATATGCAATGTTTTTAATATTTTGTTTCTGTTAAAATGGTTTTATTTACAGAAACATGTGTAGGGCTATTTTGAGTATATGAATTGTTTGAGAAATGTTTTAAGGTTTAAATAAATGTTGTTTGGCAAGATTTGAACTTGTTTAGGAACCAGTACTGTACACTTGCTTTGTTGAGTTCTAAAAATCATCACATATCATATTGCATGCATTCATATATTTTTGTTTGTATATATTTTGTATGTGATTGTTGCTATGATTTTATGTGTAGATTTTGGTGCCAATAGTGATTGTGATTGTGAGGAGTGTAGCTACTCTCCAAACTACCAAGGCAAGTGGTGCTTCATGATATTTTTATCCCTATGTTTTCTACTAAGCATTAGAATTATTTTTGCTAGTCTTGCATGTTATATTTTGCTTATATGCCATGATGGGAAATCCTAGTAGTTGTATAATTGCTAGGAAATTACTAAGTTAAGATGCTTATCTATGCCATGCTTAGCCTAGCTAGTAGCAACCAAGGGTGGTGAAATATACATGCTATGATAAAATATTTCTAAGTCTTTGGAATTGTGTTTTGCCTAATAAAACAACTAAGTTAATGAAACACCTGGGTGGAATGGAAGGATTGGTTTATGTTGAGTGGTTACACAAGGCCCATTTCTATGGTTTACCTTGTGTATCTCACTTGTGGAAAGCCACTGTAAGATCCCTCCTTTATAAAGGAAAAGGATCCCTGTGATTGCAATGCTAGTCCCTGGATCAATGCTAGCATCCACAGTTTAAGATGAAGTACACAGATACAAAGGTCATTATTACAGTCATTCCAGAGATAAACATACTCTTTACAACTCCAAGGCCACAGGCCTAGTACAAGAGTTTGAATAAGTAAATAAATAAAAGTCTTCATATTCATGTGCCACAGGCAAACATGTTGAGTGTAGACTCATGACTCCTAATCCTCATCAGAGTAACCTGCAACATCACAAGTTACAGCCACAGTGGGTCAATACATTGGAATAGTATTAGCAAGTGATACCTTAGTATAATTTAGGTGGACTAGATACTATATGCAATTTGGCTAAGTGTAGCTTGGCTTGCTTTGCTCAAAATAGGTTTTGCCTATTAGTTGAAATCACTAAGTTTTCTTTGTCAAAACTTTTCCCAAGGAACCACCAATAGACATTGAGGTCCTTCACCCTTGTTAACCCACAAATTTTTACTTAGAAATTGGGATGAGGAGATTCTTGATAGCTTCCATGTCTTGATGCTCAAGTTGTCCATTACCATGGACTTGGCTAAGTACTTAGATTCTTCCATCTGCAGATGTTATGCACTTTCCCCACAAGATAAGAATGTTTTATGTGATAGTTATATTGTTAATTTTATTCATGTTGCTACTGAAAGTTATTATGAGAGAGGGAAACATGGTCTTATGTATCTTAACAATATTAAGTTTCCCCTCTTTATGTTGAAAGTCTTGAAGTTATGCTTGTTTCTTTGCGCTTTCATGACTTGTTTCTTTACAAGATTCCTATGCATAGGAAGTGGGTCAGACTTAAAAGTGTTTTGAATTTGCTTCTTGATTCTCTTGTTTGCTTCAATTCATATTTATTATGTGAGCATCTTCTCAAACTATCAAGCCTAACTTAAAGGCATTAAAAAAAGTATTTCTTGGGAGATAACCCAATAGTTTTATTGAGTCTTGGAAGTTATTACTTTAGTAATGATCTCTACTTATTCTTTTTATTTGCTTTTTGTGCCAAGAATAAACTCTAATGAGAGGAAAGTAAGATTTGGGGAGTTGCTGTCCCAAAACAGATTTTTATGCTCTACCGTAAAAATTCGTGTGAAATCTCTGTAAGTCGAATTGAGCTGATATTTTCTGAATAAATCCCCCCAGTATGTTTGCTAAATTTCGTTAGATCAACACTTTTTGATTTGAGAAACATAAGGTCTTCGAAAAAATCATTTTTCACCTACTCGTCTGTTTTGACAGATTTCTGCCATTATTTGCATTTACTTCTTATTGATTCCTTTTTGGGTTCTCTTTGGGAAATTGAACTTTTTGAAGGAATTGCTACAATAGCTTGTGTTTTTAATGAAAGTTTTGCTGTTTTGAAACTAAACCCAGAGGTTTATTATTTTGAATTTACTAATGTTGCTAATGAAGATTGTGTGAAGTTTTGTATCAAGGAAAACTTTTAGGTGTAAGGGAAGAATGATGTAATGAGATGAAGAATGGACAAAATATCAAGCTTGGGTATGCCACCCCGTGTCACCCCAAGAAATATTCAAGAGGTAAAAGCGTTAAAGCTTGGGGATGCCTTGGGCATTCCCTTCTTCAGCAATAAAAATCTTAGGTCTTTCTAGACACTTCGTTTTTATTGTTTTATGCACTGTTGTGTTGTTCTTGGAGCGTCTTTGTTTTTGTTTTTAGTTTTATTTTGCTTGGTTTTCTGAAATAAGTTGGTTGGATCATAACACACTTCTTTTGGAGAGAGACACACTCTGTATTCATTGTCTAGAGCACTCTAGTTTTCACTCTTATTGTTCTGTGAGTGTTCACTTTTGCTAGCACTGTGTTTAGCTTTAGTTTTCTTGTGCTTTCAGCTTATAAATTTTTAATTCTTCTTTGTGGATTTGTGAGACATGCTCACTGGTCTTTATTCATTATTATCTTTGTGAGTTGCTTCAAATAAATCGATTGTTGTTGGAAAAGAGTAGGAAGCTTCAAGCTTAGGTGGTATAAAAAGGAGCTTGTTTTGACTGTGACTTAGACTTTATCATGTCATGATAGATGTTGTTTTGACCTTATGCTTAGTTATTATTGTTGTAACATGACTTCTTCTAAACAATTGAGATTGCTTAATGTGCCTTGCAAGAATCATCCATTGTTTTAGCATACAAAAGCATAGTATTGTGATATGCTCCGTTGATGCTTTGGTTGGGTTGACTTGGCACATGCTCACACCATGTTATGACTATGAACCAGTCACCTTAGCCTCTATGATCATTTAGTTTTTGACTTGTGATACCACTTTATGCTTTAATTGATAATGTTTTGTCGCTTTGCATGATTATGGCCATTATTTCTCTCTTAGTTGGTCGCTCCCAATCTTTTGCTAGCCTCCACTTGTATTGAGTAAGCTCTACTAATGCATCCAACTCCCAAGAAACCAAGTTATTCCAAAGTTTCCACTATAAATTCCCATGCATGGTGTGTTACACCATTCCAAGTATATTCTTGTTTTAATCTATCTTCCAATTAAAAAGTATTTTGTTATGTGAAAACTTAGTGATTAAAGCTCTCACGAACTTGATGACACATTTTATTTTTCTTGCCCCTAATAAACTTGAACCATTGTGTCATCTATGTTGTATATGCTTGCACTTATACGTTGGAATTAGCAGAACTGTGCTGTCACGGGAAACGCTTTCAACATTGCACTTGTACTTTGTACACAGAGTATATCATGCTCTTTTGTCTATGGATGTCGCCGGTGTGAAATAAAGAGGAATATTGTAAGTCCATGTATTTATGTATGTGTGTTAGAGAAATTCCTGGGCTGCTAGCCTAAGCCATGCCTAATCATGGTGGAAACTTGCAGCATCACCATAATGACACCTATGAAGCTTTCTTCTTATAAAAAAGAGACACACTTAAAAGAGGAAAGAGAGAAAAAAGCACCATATTCCTATGGTAAATAAGAAGATTGCTGAGATGCTTATTGTCTGCTTGCCTTGTCATTTTGATTATGGGATAGCTCCCGTATCATGTGCAAGGGGTACCCCATTGACGGTTCTCTATGATACACATGTACTTACTATGACAAGAACTTACAGATGACTAAAGTTGAGTAGCATGCGGCCCTCGTATTCAAGGGACATGAGATTGCCAACTTATACTTTGTCAACCATACACTCCATAGTTTGTTCACTTTAACCTTAATCATTTCAAGATGCTTATGATAGGGGCAATGAGAGCTGAAAGCTAACAAGTACCATAATTTTTAGAAGCTCTTTATGAGACTTGAAATCCCTGTTTCCCTTTATAAAGGGCCTTTCTTCCACTTTTATATTGATTCTCCACCTTCTATCCTTAGGAACCAATTAAGAGAGCATAATTGTCATTCTTAGTTCTATGTGCATTGTCCCAAAACTTATTGATTGATTCATAATGTTGATATTGCTTGTTCTTGAACTATTTGTATTTAGTCACCCTTATGAACTTTGAAGGTGTCCTATGCATCTATTTGCTACTCCATGAGGGACAAGCTGAATGCCACTATGCTATGTTTTCTGTATGTGCAACACACAAACGTTTTTCAATGCATGTTATTCATGATCTTTGTTTGTAAACTTTCATGTTGCATGCATAGTTACTTTGTCTTACTGTTAGAACTTCATATTTCATGCTTATTTTTAGAGTACTTTGATCTCAGCTTTCAATGCTTGCAAATGGTTTGATCTTAATTTTGATGGTGCATGTCACCTCAAAAATTATTCTTTTTATCACTTACCTACTCAAGGACGAGCAGGAGTTAAGCTGGGGATGCTTGATACGTCATAAACGTATCTATAATTTTTGATGCTCCATGCTTGTTTTGTATCAACTTTGCTATGTTTTTCTACACTTTGAGGTATTTTTATACATTTTCTGGAACTAACCTATTGACAAGATGCCACAGTGCTAGTTGCCTATTTTCTGCTGTTTTTGGTTTTAGAAAGCTAAAAAATGAATATTCTCGGAATTGGACGGGACAAAAGCCAAAGTTCATATTTTTTCCTGAACGATATGGAAAATCAAAGACGAGACGGAGGAGGACACCAGGGTGGCCACACCCTAGGTGGGAGCGGGCCCACCTTGGTCGTGCCCACGGGGGGTGTGGGCGCCCTGGCCCTACACCGACCTTGCCTCCTTCGCCTATAAGAAGCCCCCGACTCAGAAACCCTAAATCGTCAATCATACATCCACGAAAAGTTCCACAGCATCGCCGCCACCAAAGGGGAGATTCGGGGGACAGAAGTCTCTGTTCCGGCACCCTGCCGGGACGGGGAAGTGCCCCTGGAGCCATCTCCATCGCCATCTTCATCACCATTGCTGATTCCTATGATGAGGAGGGAGTAGTTATTCCTCGAGGCTAAGGGCTCTACCGGTAGCTATGTGTTCATCTCTCTCTATGCATGATCTTGTTGTGGTCATGAGCTTTGTAATCTAGTAGATCTACCTTGCTACTCAAGTGCTTCAATAGATCTCTGCTATCCCCATGTATGTGAAAGTGGAAGCGTGCACGTCATGGTGACACTTAGGCTAGAGTCTACATAAATACTCATCGTGCTTTAATAGATCTATGATTTTCCCCACGTGTGTGAAAGTGACAGCATGCACACCGTGCGTGGCACTTAAGCTAGGTTACATATATATTTATCATGAGTATATTTTGAGTTGGTTGTCTCTATGAAATTGTGGTGTTTGTTGGAACCATCTAGTGCTCAAGGTGACAGTGTGGGGTTATCTAGATTGGGAAAGGCGGACTTTGAGGTGTGCTGTTATAGCCCTACCATGGATTAGAGTGTCCAACCGGAGAGTAGTTCAGGGTAGTATCATGAAGAGAAGATATTTATTGAGAGTGTTCACTAGTGAAAGTATGATCCCTAGGCCTTGTTTCTAAACATTGAAATACCGTTGCAACTAGATCTGTTGCATGTTTGCTTGCTTCCATCTGTTTGCCTTTAGTCTTTTCCTCCCCGTCAGAAGCTTTTTTCTGGCACCATTACCACTTATAATCATCCATATCACTTGTATTTCACTATCTCTTCGCCGAACTAGTGCACCTATACACCTGACAAGTGTATTGGGTGTGTTGGGGACACACGAGACTTCTTGAATCTTGATTGCAGGGTTGCTTGAGAGGGATACCTTTGACCACTTCCTCCCTGAGTTCGATAAACCTTGGGAAATCCACTTAAGGGAAACTTGCTGCTATTCTACAAACCTCTGCACTTGGAGGCCCAACAACTGTCTACAAGAATAGAAGTGCGTAGACATCATTGACCTTCTTGAGCTTGCTTCCCCTCAATCCCTCCTATGATTCTTTCATATACTTGAGGGATTTGAAAGAGAAGATCTAGATCTACAACCCCACCAATCAATCTCTCCTCTAAGTGAGGGGAACATAATGGGATTTAGATGTTGGAGTCTTTTGTGGATTTCCTCCATTGTTCTTCCTCTCTTATTCCCCCATAAGCTTTTGTAGCTTTGGTGGAATTTGGGAGAGAAGGACTTGAGCACTTCTTGTGTTCTTGCCATTGCATTTGGTGCATCAGTCATGAGTTATCGGTGAGGATTCGATTGGGTGAAAGTTGAGAAGCTTTTTACTCTTGGATTCTTGGAACCCTAGATGGTTTAGTTGTTTTGCAGGTTTGTGGATTACTTGGGGCCTCCTATTAAGTTGTGGAGTTTTCTCCAAGCTTGTTTTTTGGGAGCCTCCAATTGAGTTGTGGAGAAGTACCCCAACCTTGTGAGAGGTTCCGGATTGCCACCGACAAGTGCACCAATAGTGCAAGCATGGATCGATCCCGTTGGGGTAAGATTCACCGGGGAACAAGGGAGGCCTTTTGTGGCGTTGGTGGTTTGATACCACCCCCTCTCCAAATGATACGTACTCCATGTTGATAGGAACTCAGTAAAACATCGTTTTCTCCACGTGCCTCAATTATCTCTATATCCGAGCTCTTACTAATGCACCTTACTTTGTGATAGCCTTCGTGCTTGAAGTAGTTGCTTGTCTTGCTTAACATAAGTTGTTGGTGCACATAGGTGAATCCTAGTTGTTCTAGGTATTGTGCTTGACAAAGTAAACACTAGTTTTATTCCACCTTTGTTGAGCCACTCTCGAAAAAGTTTTAAACTGCCTATTCACCCCCTAGGTGGCATATGTATCCTTTCAAATTCGCCGCAAGCGCCGCCGCATGGCTCTTCCCCAGGCTTCTCCGCCTCTTCGGCCGTCGTCGCCCCGCCTTGCAGGACCCCGTGCTGGCCTCGCCTTCTACTCAAAACGACAAACTTTTCAACGGTGCATACTAAAGGAAGAACACATTTTTATCTTGATATTTAAATGAGGGATCATCTTATAATGCTACTAAAGCGTCAAACAAGCAATATAAGATGCAAACAAATATCATATGCTAAAAGTGATATGATATGGTTCTTGCACTTGATCATTATCTTGTGCATCGTGGTATGATCTTTATTATTCCTATATGTGTAAGGCCAAGGTCTATGGAACTTACACTTTGACATATTATAATTTCCAATAGTATCAATCCATACTACATATTATAATTCTACCATATTATAGTACTTGCATGGCAAAACCAAAAAATTAGACGTCTCTAATTTATCTTTTGCATGTTTTACGTGGCCGAGGGATTTCTAAGATAGAACCGTTCTTACCTATGAACATGGAACCACAATGATGATAATCAAATTATTGACAACTCGTTGTAAATTAGATATTAACTATAGTAGGAGAGACAGACACCCACAACCCACTTATGCAAAACTAGTTGCATGTGAAGCGTGGAACATGTCTCATGTGCGAGGACATGTAAAGTTTGTCCGGGTCGCTTCATCCCACTATGCCACCAAAATATACATAAGAAGCAATAACGTGACCATCAGCGGCCACATAATCATATGTGTACTACCCGTGCAAAGTATCTACGCATAGATCCGGCTCTGATACCACTGTTGGGTTCGCAGCATAGAAAACAAAAAAATTCTATGATGGGAACTATTAAGCACCAAGATCGATCTATCTAGATACAATCAACATGTGGATATACATCCATAGAATAGATACCCTTGAAGACTGGCAAAACTTTATGAGTATGGACTCGTTGGTGATGTAGTCGATCTCAAGATCGTGTAGAAGTCTGGCAACACTGCAACTTAGCGGAGCCCTCCATGATCACACATATGTTCAGGACCCGACAACCTCCGCGACCTCGCTCTAGCAATACAGCGGAAGCATCAAATCCTCGCTCTAGAAAAAGCCACCGGGAACATGTATCTAGCTAAGCTAAGACCATGGGGAAATAGTACTAGAGGGGGAGAGAGATCCTTCATGAAGGTGCGAGTGAGATGTGAGAGAAGGGGTGCCTTTTATAGGAGGAAAGGGACATACCCTTGCCATGGCCCGCGGCCAAGATGGGTGCCCCCACCTCTTTCTCTATTCATTTGAGTGGAGCTCCCACTCATACAAATGCCCCTCCATTTTCTCCACTCAAAATACATTAAATTTCTACCAAATTTAATGTAATCTCTTATTTAATAAAACTCCTTTTATTTATTTATTCAGAATTTTATTAATTACATTAATTAACAAACATTCACATAAAACCCCTTACTACATTTCAATTTCATATGAAGAACCAATTTCAGCAATTTCATCGGAAATAATTCTGGTGTCCATTGAAATAATTCCAGCGCTTTGATATTCTTTTCCTGGCATCTCATTTGCTCCAAATGGTGTCGGTATCCCTTAAGTGTGTCACCCTACGGCTCATGAATAATGCAGACATGATCGAGACCCCTCTCCGATCAATAATCAGCAGCGGGACCTGGAGATCTGTACTGACTCATACACATTCAACGATGACTTCTTGTGATCGCGAGAACCTTAACATTTTAACTAAATCCTTTTGTCTCGCGATATTTTACATGTCCGAGATTCGATCATCGGTATCCCCATACCTAGTTTGATCTAATTCCCATGATATAACATTCTAGTGATCCCCATCACTTGCTTGCAAGTTATATCAATGTGATATCACCGAAAGGGTCCAGAGTATATCTCTCCGTCATTTGGATGGACAAATCTCAATCTTGATCCATGAGCCTATACATAACATTATCGGAGTACCTGAACCCACCTTTATAGTCACCCTGTTAAGGTGTGACGTTTGATGTTATCAAGCTACTCTTCATATGTTAGTGATTGACATGATCTCATGGTCTAAGGACTAAAGTTACTTGTAATAATGTTATAGCAATTTAAACATAATGACTTTGATTGTATTACTATACTTCGGATGAATGTTCATCACATCATTCCACCAATATTGTGATCTCGTTATTAACAACATCCAATGTCCATGATCAGGAAACATTGATCATCTTGTTAATCAACGAGCTAGTTTATATGAGCGGCATAACTAGAAACTTTCTTTTTTTATTAAACACACATGTATTAACGTTTACGTATTAATACAATTATAGCATGCAAAAATAAACATTTATCATATACTTGAAATACGATAATAACAACTTTTTATTTTCTTCCGGGCATATTCCCTTTCGTAACTCACTATTCATCCTAGACAGTTTATCTGCTTGCACATTCTTCTTTGTGTCATCCAGCCAATTGTGATTTTCTTCTAAAAGGCACACCACTAATTTTAAGAATAATACCTCTCTATATGTACCCTAAGTTTGCTTCCATCCGAGTGCATTCAATTCATTGCGAGTCCTCAGATCTCAGTCTCCATGACATTCTCCGTTAGCACTATGGAACGAGAACATGCCCCATGATATTAACAGCCAACAAGAGCTTCGAAGCGCTCCCTCTAAACCCAAACGAGTAGAGAAAAAGATGGGTGCGTACGACCGAATCCCACCCGATCCAGCAATCTCTCAGCATGAACACACTGTGGAGTTCTCCAAGGAAGCCTTCCGAAACACGACACAAAAACCAGATCAATGGAGACAAACAAGTTGGTCTTCGTCTTGGCTTGAGAAGAACCCTAGGACCGCCTCCTTTATTTAAATCGTGCTAGCCACCCCCACGCCACCAGCCGGAGGTAGAGGAGAAGATGATCTAGCCAGCCACCGAAGCAACCCGCTAGACCCCAACACGCATCTGCCTCCGGAGCCACAGGCATCGATCAGATACATGCCAGACCCGATGCAGCCGCCGCGTGCCATGGTGACCACACGTTAGCGTCGCCGAGAAGGTCATCGCATCCATAGCAGCCACACAACACCTCCTCCTCCACAAGCCTTCGATCCGCGCCACCCGGAAGATGACGAGCCTAGGCAAGCACCCTAGGCCCACGACATGTCGCCGCCACCCGCATCAAGCAGAAGTGGAAGCAACCGCCGCCGCCTGGCCGAGATCTCCACCCTGACCACCGCCCACAACCCTCTCTGTGCCGCCCCCATTGAGGGAGCCACTGCATCCTCCCCCAGTATCTTAGGAACCAGGGAGAGCCGCCACCGCGGCCAACGCCGGCGGCAGTGGTAGAGACAGGGGCCGCCCGAGGTGGGCTAGTGGCGGCGGCGCGAGATCACCCCGGTGTCGCCCTGGGGAACGGCACGGGAGCTAGGATTGACTTGGGCGGTAGGGTTGAAAATGTGTCCTAATAACTTTAGTGCATTTGGTTTAGTCGTTTTACGACCTTTTAATCCTTATGTTCATTGGGATGTAACCATACTCCTGTGCACTATACATATCATTTTCTGTTCATAAAAAAGTTATACTAAACTGACATATTTGTTGTTGCTCTGTTATGCGCGTTGGGTATCATCTAGTTCTCTTAGTGAGAAGACTACGTTAAAGGTAGAGAATATAGCATTACAAGCAGTCAATTGAACTGACCTACCATCCACATTCCTTCACTAGCCTACCTATGCTGCGATCACATCGCATCGCTCTAACAAGAAATATACATTACATAGTGTAGAGGTCAATGGTGATCTTTCCCTCCTTCCTTCCTTCCTGCATATTCTATCGTCATCCATTAATTCGATCCCTTGCCTTGATTGATGTAGCTAGTCTAGTAGCTAGGTGCCTGTCAGTCATCAGAATCAGATGAGCTGGAGCTGCTGTGTGCCTTCCCCCTCCGTCCCTGGATCGCCGGCTTCATATGCTGCCGAGGGTCGCGGAAAGACATGTTCGCCTGGGACGGTTGTCTGCCCCCCCTTGTGGCCTGCGCTGCTTTGGCGGCGGCAGCTGCCTCTTTCTTTTTCTCAGCAGCAGCTGCGGCTGCCTCTTTCTTTTTATCAGCGGCTAGTTTGGCGGCCGCGTCTTTAATCTCCCTGCAGACCCTGTCCAGTATCGTCAGGAAGTCACGTACGACGACGAACAGGCGCAGACCCTCGTCCTTCCCAGTGCTGCCGTGGAAGTAATCCACGGTGCTGCGCACCATCAAGCGAAGCTTCTTCTCCTCCTCCAGCAGGCGTGTCACCTGCGCCTGGGACTGCTCTATGAACTGGACCAACTTGCGCTGGAACCCGCTCTCCTCCTCCAAGCTCTTCATGCAGGTGTTCAAGAAGTCGTTCGCCTTCACCACCCTGTGCCCGAGGCTCGCCACCATGATGGTCAGCGCATCCGCGTCCAGGAGCGCTGCCTTGCGGAGGTTCCCAAGGTCGTCCCCTAGGCTCGACACCACCTCCAGGCCCACCTGTTTGTAGTGCTCCGTCTCGTCGCCGACATCCTCCGTGACCGTGAGATCATCGCTGCTGTTCACGCTGGAGAGGCTGCTTTTCTGCTCCTTGGCCGCACGCACGGCGCGGATGCCCTCCGACCGGGTGATCTCCTGGACCACGAAATGCAGCAGTGTCGTCTTGCCGTCGACCCCCTTCACATCAGCCAGCTTCAGGAGGGTGTCCAGTTTGAACGCCTGTGCTCCCCCTCGGTAGGTACCATCGTTCATTCGGTTCCCCGTTTTAAGTACAGCCTCCAGTAGCTTCTTGAAAAGACGGCTGTTCCTAAGCTCTTGGCAGGCTAGCTGAACGAACCAGTAAATCATAATTAATGCATTGATCAGTAAGTGACTTATGTGCTAATATAAATCTTAAACTTATACCTCTAGGGTTTCAAATGACTGCTCCACACCTGCAGCTTCTTCCGGCAAACTGGCCATTAGAAGTAACACCTCCAAGCGCTGGAAAAGGTATGGGATTTCAATGATGGTCTTCAAGAATTGCTCGGCCTGACCAAGTTGGCTCAACTCTCCAGAGTACAGCCGAAGCTTCAACTCCTCATCACTAGTTGGGATCCACCGTATCAACGTTGTAATCAAATCAGAGGGGAGTTCAAGCCCTGCATGCAATTACCAAATGAAACGAACAAGCCCAACTATTGGTCCCAGATTATCATAGAGCATGATTCAGCAGCTTATTGTAAATTCTAGTGCTTAACTCAAACGAAAGATCTATCTATTTTTCACCTCCTCGGCATGGAGAAGACAGTTCACATATCAAAGGAACCATCGATTTTAGACAGTAAAACAAAAAACAAACTGGGAACTTCAGCGTGTTTGTCTAGCGAAACTTTTGAGGTGAAACACAGTGATTCGGTTTTACCTTCTGTAACTGCTGTACGTACATCTGCAGCTGTAACGCTGAGTGCCTTCAGTGATATTGACAGATTCTGTGCCTTTTTAGGATCTAGGATCTTAACAAATTGAGGAACTTCCTTTGCTGTCTCCTTTTTATCGGTAGTTTTCACAGCAGCGTTGGCACCAAAAAGAGTTTCAATCATGTCCTCATTAAACCTACAAATGATTAGAATGATTAAGAGTCAATTGCAATAGCAAGCAAGCAGTTTAGTGATGTATAAAACAACATCAGCAGCATAAGCAAGAACAATAACAAATACAGCGTAGCTTTAGGGACTGGCTCGCTTACTGGAAGGATCCTGCTTTAAGAGTATCCCACACCATTGCTTGATCTGGACTACTTGCAGCAACTTTGTCCCAGAAGAAGGGCTTCAACTTTGCTTTCGAAGAGTCTGCAACAGGAGCTGCACCTCCTGGCTTCTTAAGAGGCGGTGGTCCGCCACGCGGTCTTGGACCACCGGGCATTGCTGGTGGCGGAGGACCAGCTCCAGGTGGCCCACCTCTTCCAGGTGGTGGTGGAGGTCCAGGTCCTGCTCCAGGAGGTGCTGGTGCTGGTGGCCCACCTCTTGGAGCAGGAGGTGCTGGTGGCCCTGGAGGAGGAGGTCCGGCTGGCTTCGGAGGTGGAGGTGGTGGTGGTGCTGATGCTGATGCCGATGCCGATGCCGATGCCGATGCTGGTGGTGGTGGTGGTGGTGGTGCTGATGCTGATGCTGCTGATGGTGGTGGTGGTGGCGGTGGTGATGCTGCTGATGATGGTGGTGGTGGTGGTGGTGGTGCAGGTGCACCTGGTGCAGGTGGTGCAGGTGGTGCACCTGGTGCAGGTGGTGCATCTGGTGCATCTGGTGCAGGTGCACCTGCACCAGGTGCAGGAGGAGGAGGTGGCGGACCCTTCTCAGGAAGAGCTGGAGGTGGTGGTGGAGGAGCCGTTCCAGGAAGAGGTGGGGGAGGTGGCGGGCGTGGACCTGCAGGTGTAACCGCATTACTAGTAGCAGAAGAAACTCCAGCCTTCTCGGCTGACTTAGCAACCGACGGTTGTCCAGCGACGGTTGTTATCTCGTGCGAGCTCATCCTGCTGTGCCGCTCCATTAGTTCTTGCTTCATTGACATCGCTCCTACTGACTTCAACTTATTAGTAGATGGCTGTGGAACATACAACTTGATCGGTACTGCAAATTCCGACTGCGGGATCTCAGATGAACTGCGTGACAATGCTCCCAACTTACTGACATCGATTGGTGTAGCGTTGGACTTACGGGAAGAACCTGATGCACGCAAATGCATAAATGCAAGTAAATATGATGTTCCACATATTGGATGAAAACTGAACAAAAGTGAGCTGCACCACCTGTCATACCTAGGAGTGTTTTATCGTCCGCCCCTAGATCATATGGTGATGCTGGCTCATCTCCACACATGCCACACGTACCGATAGCCACCAATGCTACACATACAACTCCTAAACCCAAGACAAGAGTGGATGAACCCGAGTCGCCATCCTTGCTCTTCTTTTCTGTCTTGGATGCCATTTTTATACTAGTGACTAGTGGACGAGACTCTGCTTCAGAAGACAAATCACTCCAAATTGTTTCTTTTGCTGGCGGTGACATAGAAAATTGTGATGCTGAAGTTTCTTCAAGTAGATGTCTTATTTTTGATGCAAAAGGCAGTTTGAACTTATTGGAATTTGACAATAAGCTTCCCACCTCCTCATCCTCCACCGGGCTCTGCCCAAAGATGCCATTTGGCAAATTCAAATTATGCTTGCTTAAGCAGTTCTGAAAAGTATTGGCAACTTCTTGCGACAACAAAGTGATCATTCCTTCCTTGATCTTATTGTTTGTTCCATAGGAATCGCTGAAGATGTTGAATAGAAGGGTGTGATAGGACTGATTTTTAACTTTTTGAAGGATTATCCTGTCGAGACCACAGTTGAGCCATAACTGTTCCACCTGTGTGTAATGCAATGTATGAAAAATCATAGTTAGTTAAAATGTGGATATTGTACATTAACTAACAACATGAAGCATACAGTCAACATTAATTGGTTCTTGAGAAGGCGGGTATTTCTCATTTATAAAGAAGAAAATATTGCTAACATGCAGAAGCTGGCAATGCTACATCTGAAAATAGAGGATAGGCTTAGCCCCACTTAGAAAATTAGGAATTAGACAAGGAAAATACCACAGGGGTGAAAAAGGTGCGATGTTCAAAATGCTACTGATCAGTTTTCATTTAAACTTGATTTATCAGAACAGTAAAATAAGAAAAATAGCATCAGGGTGAAACGTGATGGTCATAATGCTACTGATCAATTGTTCGCCATTTTCACTTGGTTTCATGATCATAGATGAAGGACGCTGCTTATACCGGGATACAAATATGAGTAGTGCCATTGTTTTTCTGGCGGATGCTGGTCCTTGTACAGCTTTGTTTTACTTTCATTTCATTTGTTCGCCGTGTCTTTTTTTCATATACAAAGACCACACACTTTGGTAAAATAATCTATAATATGGCATGCATATACTATTTCAAAAGCACAAGTAGTACTCCATAAGTATATATACCAATGCAAGATAAAACAATCTCAATTCTTACCAATTCATCACCTATTCGGGTTGAAAGAGGGGGCGCTGGTGGCCAAAATAAGTTCTTTCTGATGGCGGCGACGAGCTGCAGCCCGCCGCAGTCTGTGGGCGTGAGGAGCAGGAGAGAGACGAGGCATGCGCTGAGGAGCCATTTCAATCTGCTCCTCGGCCACCTCATCCTATATGCTCGGCTTGCTTAATCGACCCCTAGTTCCTCGTCCAATCGGCCATTGCCCCACAATGGGGATCGGGTCCTCGAGAAGGCCCAAGAATGGAGCCCCGATTCGTCGCTTGATCCTTCTCTCCAAAGTGCTGGTCTTGAGACGGAAACTTGTTAAGCTGATTTGCCCCAAATGTTGGACCCAATATGACAAGATGATAATACGTGCGCTCGGTGTTGCTTCCTGTTGCTGGATCTGGATGCCTCTGCATGCGGATTAAGCCACAGAAATGTTATTAACAAGAACCGGGTGAAAAAAAGGACATGCGGAAATAATAATAATTGTATCAAAATGCAAAGATTAAATCGGATTTGCGGTTGTTCGATTCAGCGGGGAAGGAATCCCTTGGGTGTTTAGGGAAGAAAAGAACCTCCGATTCTTGGCGGCCGGGGACCAATTTCGGCAAAGAAAAATGAGCCACCACCAATCCACGAGCGCGGGCATGATACGGCGGACCAGAAACGAAAAAAAGAAGAAAGGGGAGTAATCCCCTGTCCCTTGTCGCTTCATAGCTTTCTATTTTTGGGGAATGCTTTGCTGTGAGGTCCGGGAAGAAGAAGGGGCTGCCCTTCAGACTCGGAGCAGACACTGAGAACCAACCAGACGTACGTGGTCGCTCAACACGGAAAAAAAAAATTAGAGGGACAGAAGCACACGTGCCGCTGATCACAAGTAGAGACGCAAACCAGTCGAGTCCAGCGAGCAAGACCTGGCTCAGCTCAGCTTATATATTAGTAGTCTAATTCGACTGAGTTTAGATTGAGTTGAGTTATTTAAAAGTTGGTTCACACTCTTTTTAACATCTCGAATCAACATGGAGCTAATTTTGAGCTAAGAAAATAATAAAACTTAATTATTTTTGACCATCGATACCATATATATTCATAGTAGCAAATAGTATACGGTAAAGATACATGATTTTACTTCAACGATTACAAAATAAAGTCTAAAAGAAACTAGCAAATCTTCGAGGTCTTCAAACTCTTTCTTCTTCAAAGACACAATCTTGTACTTTTCTAAAGACAGCCCAACCGGACAAATACCAACCTATACCAACGAGGATTCTCCTATAATTTTAATTTCAGCCGCAGTGCCGAGGCCACGTGCACTCACGCAACCATTAGAGTAATCAGTTGATATTACCAAGAGTACCAACACCAGTATTCTAGAGAAAAGCAACCGAATAGCTTGATCATCGTCCCTGGTAAACCGAGAAAACGAATCACCGATGTCAAGAATATAGCAGTCGTTACACATATTGCAAGGATAAACCTCCTCGCCGCAACCATGAGACATCCAAAAACGATCTGGCGAAGCAATATCTGAAAGACCATACCTATAGAAACTTAATCTTTCAACACCACCATTGACGCCCGGAAGGAGACCGCGTCGTCGAACGAAGGGCCAAAGATCACTTATTGTAGAAGAGGCTATCTTCATTGACACAGAGGTAAAAAAAGATGCCAAACACTAACTTAATCTTTTGAAAAGACTACTTTTATGAAAACTCCACCAATAGATCAGGTTTCCCACCCCTCTCGATGCCGGCAAGGCCGACCGGAGGAGGGGGAACCGATCTACGGGGGAGGTGGAGTGGAGAAGGAGGCTAAGTAAGAAGAGAGGCGGCGGATGAGAAAACTTGTATAATAAAACTCAATGTTGCTCAAATATAGAAGGAAGAAACATCTAATCAATAACACGTAAAAGGAATGAATCATCCTCTAACTTTCTCTTAATTAAATTCTATTCCTCGTAAGAAGAAACAAATCCAGACCATAATTGTAATAAATTACCATTTTTTAATATATAACTGATTATTAAACTCTTTTTTTTGGAGTTGTCGAGCTAAATCAAGCGAGCCGGTGTAGGCTAAGATCAACTCGTCTTTCAATCAAGTTATACAAGACACGTAGACTCAGCTCATTTCTATTTGAGTTGATCACGACTCAGCTAAAAAAACGAGTCAATCTGGAGCGGCTCACCAATCTCGAGTTTTAGCCCTAATCATATAAGGAAAAGGCCCTTCCATGTAAAATGTAAGGTAAGTTCTAACTGAAACCTGGAGTGAGGAGGAGCCTCAAACATGGCCCCCTGACTGATAATGTGACCGTGACAGTCACAGGTGATAATAGGCAGGAGACCTGAATATTGATACTTTCATATACTCCTAGAAAAAAATCTGACATTAGCAAAATAAAACAGACATAGCATATCTGCATCTTAAGATCCACATTAGTAAAACCCATAAGTTCATTACCACATTACAACCACCACCACAAAGAGATAAATTGTCCTAAAATGCTGAGCTATACAACAACCCTTCGCACATGAAGCTATTCCCTACACTGAACGAAAATTAGGTGGCCGACCAAACACTCAAACTTGGAACGCCCCATACACCAAATCGGGATGGTTCCATCTCATACTTATCAATCCCTTCAACCAAACACATCACAAGCATTGTTGAAACATGCTTTCACCCGGTGGAGATTTTTGGCTCCTGAGATCCGGTGCTTTTGCTATTCTAAAAAAATTAAAATCATATTTATGAGTTCCAAAAAATATTTAAAAAAAATCTGGTTGTAGCCCATGATTTATCCCACAAACGTGTAAACTATTTTGTATTCTAAGCTGAACAAAAATGACAAGAGTATAGATCTGTACAAGTATGTTTTCAAACCTATAGAGTAATCCATAGTTCATACACACTAGGATGATCTGCAGTTGGTATCTTATTGGTTTAGTTAACCAGGTCATCTTTGTATGACATAAAGAGCATAAAGTTTGGCCTATGTTAGGATAGATAGAACAAAATATTAAAGGGCAGCAACCATCTTCCACAACTCTTTGGGAAGTTGGATTTCCTAAAGTGTGAATGTTCTGAGAGTCAAAAGCAGGATAAATAGTTGTGGTAAAGCCATATTGTCACTTGTTTTAAGACCTTTTAGGTAATATATCTACTTTTAGAGGAGATAAGTAACATATATATATATATATACATATATATATATATATGTATATATATATATATATATGTAGTTGTTCGGAGGATTTATTCCGAATATCCACAAGTGCCTGGGTACACTGCAAACTCCTTCACAAACCTTAGAAAGGTATAAACTTAAGTTGGATAAAGGCCAATATCTTAACTATAGAGTCAATCGTTGATATACACGAATTTAGGGACCATTAGAAATCCCTAAGGGGGAGAGTAAACAGTAAACTAGATGTATTGAGATCCGATATTCCGAGTAAAGGTTGGAGAAGAAGTACTAAACCATGATGAAGTTAGACCTTATTTTCATAAGGTTATTTAAATAAATCATTATAATAGTACTCTTGGAAGTATGTCAGGATGGAAAATTGAAGCTTATACCTCAGGATAATAAAGGTTGGATCTGGAATGTAAGAACAATAAAGTCACTAACAAAATCGGATCATGTAATACAAGGATTTTGTTTTATAATAGCAACTACCTATTTTTATGTGTCTTCAGAGCAATAAAGTCATTTCTGCAAAAAAGGGAGCAAAAAAGTCATTGACAAAATCGTCTTCTGAAGCAACACCTCACAAATTGCACTTGTATGAAGGTCCTAACCACATTTGCTCAATCTGTATATATGCAGACAGTGCAGAAGAGGCAGCGGATGCATATGACATCACCAAGATGATGAAATATGGCAGTCGAGGTAGCCATAATGCAGGTGGCATCTCGACCCTTGTTACGACCAGTTCAGGTAAGTAGCTTCTCTATTGTTTGGATCTAGTTCAGCTAGGTAGTTTGACTTTTGCGAAGGTTTTCTCTTGATTTCACTGAAATGACCATACATCGTAGAAAACCTTCACCTTGAACTGGCACACAAATGTCAGATCAGTTGTCATCGATGAGCCAGATCTTACATGAATCAATCAATGAATCATCTTGTAGTCGTAGTAGTTCATACACTGGTTGACACTCACACCCTCTATGAATTACAGTTTATGAAACTTAATTTGCCGATGATTAAATGCAAGCTATATATATGTATAGATGTATGAGTATGAATAATGATCATGGACTTGTTCTATGAGCGGGCTAGGCCGCCGGAAAACTTGCGTAGGGGTTATCGGCGTTGGCCAGCTTGTCGTTGCCAGGTCTTGAAAACACAATCTGTATACAACCAAAAAAATATATATAAGCACATGTCTTAGCAGTATTAATCGGAAGTTAATTGCCACAAAACAAACATAGTTGGCTAGCAATGCTGAATTGCTGGTGTCCTCATCCATTACTCAAAATATTCTACCACAGATTTTATTTTGGCGGGCATGCTGCATAACAATTCTAGAAGTTTGTGCATATTCATTACTTATGCAATATGCATACTGTGCGGCTAACTGTTTGGTAGCATATTAGTCATTATTCAAGCTTTGCACCAATTTTTTTGCAGGAAACATCTGGTTGTATTTTGCAAGCACGAATGCACATATTACAACATAATCAATATTTTCGAAAAGGATATCACAACTTTTTTTAACAGTAGAAACCACACCATCTTTATGCACTGGAATGTACATTTCAAATAAAGGGCGCAAACACTGACGGTTTGGCTACCAAACTGAGTATATTACCAGAGGAGGCTGGTTGGACAGGTAACCAGTGGTAACTAGAAAATGCCGATTCCTTACTACCACTATAAACTCCATAAATTCAAAAGCTATTTTCTGAATTTTGTGTAAAAACTAACCATATTTTATCAAATTCACACAAACTTTGATGAAAACAACATTTTTTGTCCTGCTATTTACTGAAGGGTGCCTGTGATGCCGGTAAAAAAAATAGCGATTCATTGCCAAATCCTTGCAAACACATCCAGGTGGAGAAATTATATCTGCTGCTCGTAGTTAAGGAGATGGTTTACCTGGTATGTTCCAAGCGTTCGTGACTTAAAACCAGCAGCACAGTATATGAAATAGTACTCCCATACACGGATGAACTTGTCGTCAAATCCCAGAGCCAAAATCGCACTGCAATCCACAAACACGTAATATACATATACATTGTTATAAGCTTTGTGGAATTATTCAACATGGATGCTATGCATGGATGCTTACTCTTTGTTTGCCATGAAGTTATCCCTCCAGCGTATCAGCGTTGGGTAGTAATGGTACCCAATGTTCTCTACCTGCTCGATGCTACATTCCAACAACAGTGTGTGTGATTAATCTCCAAATTCAGTAACTATCTAGTTCACAAAATACTATTCATAGGGGACTTCCTAGCAATGAAAAACTATATATGCAAATAACTTACCAGAGCCTCGATGCACTGGACATGGCAGATGTGATCCTGGCCAGGGAAGGAAGGCAACCCCCGGGAAAGATGTATTCTTTTATGAAGTCTGAGCTTCTCCTGTATTCTTCGTACCGTTCTTCTGGTATTGATATGAACTGCATATATACATACATAAAGAGATAATTCTGAATTTAGTTATTTGATGGTTGAAGATTCGTCCTGAAAAATGAGTCGAATCGAGTTGTGCATGTTTGCAATTATTAGCACTAACCTGGAGGACAAATAGGCCATCCTTAGCCAAGAGAGACTCGCAGCAGCCAAAGAAATCGTCCATGAATTCATGACCAACCCCTTCAATCATCTCGCTGCATGTGTCAACAAGAGGTAAATATTTTCTTCGGTTCAATATATTCATGCCAGCACAACAGTATTATTACTTACCAAGATATGATCCTGTCGTACTTACAACGAGTTGGTATTTGACGGTAGTCACACAGCAGGAAAGTTATGCGATCCTGACAAGCACAAGACACCGGGTTAAAACGGAGAGGAGCACTTGTTAAACTGGATTAATTTATTCAAGGCATCTTAATCATCAAGTATGGTCTGAGTTTTAAGAAAAACGAGAGTTATGTCCGAAGGTAGTCTAAAATCACAATTTACCTCTAAACCAGCTTCCTTCACTTTCACTTGAGCATATTTAAGTTGCTCCTCCGACAGTGTAATCCCTGTGTATTTGCATCCAGTTTGCTTCACCACTTGCATCGCTAAGCTGCCCCAGCCGCTACCGATTTCAAGAATATGATGATTTCTCTCCACTTTAGCCTTACATCATTACATATTTATCAGATCATGAATGTATCTATGCATGTACTCAACAAGTCTTAATACTTATATTAGTAGTATTACCTTCTTGATTAGGAGGTTGACTTTACGTAGGCTGGCTACTTCTAAGCTTTCATCTTCCACCTATAAAGATTACACACACCTCTTAATTTACATGATGCATGCACAGTTAGTAGTTAATACCACTTCTGATCACACGATTAACGAACCTTGAATACTGCGCAGGAGTAAGTCATCGATGGATCCAGAAAAAGCGAGAAGAAATCATTACTCTGCATGTGCATTTCAGAATTTGTGATTTGTCAGTGAGGACATCCAGACAGTTGAGGACAGCAGGAGGAAGATGCATTGGGAATGACCAGATCATAGTGCTGGGAGATGTTCCGGCGAGTTTGTGTGACAGTATTTTTCCGTGAGATGTGGCGCAGGAAATATTTTGCGGATGCGATCCCAGCTGTTAATAGCATGGGTGTCCACCAACCCCTGCAAATTAACCATACAAGGTTATATACTTGATAATCAATTACTTCAAAGTTCCTGAATTTCGTACCTGTTACTTGCAGCGCTGTTACTACTCTTCTGCGCGTCTCTGTTAGCAATGAGAATCTGTAGGGAAATGGCTTATTTAAGCTGTATATGCACCAGATTAATTGAGTATAATGTATATCTTTTTACCAGAAAAAGATTCAGAAGTCCTTCTCTCTTATCGACAAAGGAAAAATATCCGTTAATGTACGCATCTGCCAAACCAAGGTCCGCTTCAGTTGCGGCCTAAAAATTCACATTTGGTTAGCTGAGGCCAATAAAAAACCTCCAAAACTGAAGAGAATTTATTTAGATGGTAACTAAACCTTCCAGTAGAAGAGAGGGTCATGAACTCGCAGGACAGATTTGACAAGGCATTTTTTGTCTACTTCACCAAAACTGAACATAGTGCCACCTTCTTCAAGAATGCTGGGGACAAGCAAAACTAATCAGGTGAGGTTTCTTATCATACAATGGGCTGGGGTTATATGTTTGTCCCATGAACTCACATCATGTTGCCGATGGTTACGTATTGGTTGAGAAACCTTGTTACCATAAGACGAGCCCCAGCTTCTGTCCATGATGGGACCATCTGTTTTGGGTTCAGAAGAAGGCTGCTCTTCTGCCCAAGCAAACCTTGAGCCGCTGATTTTCCAGCCTGCGGTCATCAACACATCCAGAACATAAATATCACTGTGAAAAATTACATTTTGTAGAAGAAAAAAGTTGTGCAGACAGGAAGTACCTTAAGACCATCTTCGTGGAAGCCATAACCTGTGTGAACCACAATGTAAGGAACCTAATAGAAATATATGTAGAGGTGCACATGCTTAAAGACAGAATCCAGGGAGTTACCTTGATATGCCCCGCAGAACCATATTCCTCTGTTTCCCTGGATCTGCTGAAGCTCCAGGGAAGCCTTTGCAGCAGCGACGGACGGAACAGGATGGCTGGTGTTCCATTTGAGCAGGATATGATCCGGGACATGCGGTGGATTCAGTGTCACCAAGAATGGCCTGCCGGTAGATTCGATGTTCTAATTTTTCGAGAGTGAGATCACCGTGGAGAACAGTACAAACCATTGTAGCTGCACTGTATTGATTTGATGAAAATTCAATTTTATGCAATTTTACCTGGAGCAGGTTCAGCCAGTAGGTGACAGAGACACCGCTGCTCGTTGTCCCCAGGAAGTTCCAGGCGCTCCATGCCGACGGGTTCTGCGGCATCAAAGTTTTGTCGCAATGAAGGTATATATCACTGCAATTGTGACAGTTCAGAGACGAGGAGAGCATCAGACCAGGAAGTAAAATTAAACAAAAAAAAATTATAGCAGACGAAAATTACTTACCTGTAGACATACTGGAAAGCGCCCAGAATTCTGAGTTCCTCGTGTGTTGCTTCATCTCCTAGCATTCTGAGAGCATCAGGCGCATGCGCACCAAATATGATCTTGTCGTACGTCTCCTCGGAACCGTTGAGCTCCACGACTCTGTAACCTGCAGGCAGCAATCAAATGAGCAATGCCATCATTTTTTGGAGGAAAAGAACAGAGCTTTAAACTGGAAACCAGATTTAAAAATGAATCAAGTACCTCCTTCAGAACTTGAGACAGATTTGACTTGGCAGCTGGTCTTAATCTGACAACCCATGCTCTCCAGTTCTTCCCTTACCTACGCACATACGCAGATATCAAACACCAACACTTTTACAGATGACAGCTACAGTGTTCAATACATTTTTTTTAGTACTACCTTATTTACATATGTATGGGAGCGACCCTTGACGGTGAGCCATTGTGGCCGGCCGAAGATCTGAAGAAGGTGGTGGTTGCGGCAGAACGAGAGCACGAAGAAAGCGGAGAAGCCGAGGACTCCCTGGGACGGGCAAGACCATATGCAAGCGCAGATTGGGATCAAGTAGGCCTCCTGGAAGAGCTGGGAGTATCCATGCGTCTGGATGAAATGGCCCAGGGTCTCGTCCCTGTCCAGGTCAGGGTTGCTCTCATGGTCCTCCAGGTACCTGAGGGCATCCTCCTTGAACTTGAGTATCTCTCGGATCATGCGCCAGAAGCCGGGGCGGAGCGCGTTGCTCTTCTGCGCCAGGAGCCCCGAGAGGCCGTTCCGGCTGCCCCACTCGCACCTGCCGCCACCAGAGAGCTGCGTGCTCACCGAGAGAGACATGTCCGACGTCTCCATCTCCACGCCGAGCTCCTCGAACCATTCCAGCATGTTTGGGTATGTCACCTGCCATTTTGGTTAAGTTTGATTCATGGTCAGTTGTAAATGAAGGAACTGGTAGATTCTCACTTGGGGGCCTTTTCACGAAAAACTTCAAATGGAGCCCAGTCTACAGGGATCATATGTATTTAAAAAAAATACAAACTTTCATCTTTGCACTTAAAATAATTATGAAAAAATACAGAGTGCATGTAGATGTCTAGTACTCCGTATGTATGTTTATGTTTCATCGAATCTGATGTAACCTACACAAAAAAGAAAAGTGTGAAGACAAATGCCGTTTTTCCCGCCGATTTAGAGACACGCTTTTATGTTTCCCAAAATACGACGTGTTTTTCAATATAATGGTAACAGTTCAGAAAACTATTGAAACTTTAAATACCATTTATTTATTTATTTATAAATAAACAAGCCACCCTAGCCTTTTAAAATTTTACTCCCTTTAGCGTCTGTACCCACACATCAAACTCAGTTGCATATTGCCGCCATGGCATCAGCGAGGCAGGTTACAATAGAAGTTCATTATTTATGCGTAGTACTAGGCATGTTCGACAGGACAGCACGTTGTAGGTATGTGTTAATTTAGGTACAAATTTACAGTTCCTGGCTGTATAAACCTTCCATGTGAGAATATATTTCTAGCACGACGGGAGTAATTAGCTAGGAAGATCCTTGATATAATGGAAAATAGATAACTCGTACACGTTTAAGATATCCTACTTCAAAAAAAAAAACTCTACATACATAGCAATTGCTTATATGCCAAAAATTTGTTGACAAACGGTGGAACGGAGGCTCTGAATCAAGGGGCTTGCCGGCCACGTGGGTTAATGCACAGACAGACAGAGATTGACCATTGATTAGTCCGATGTAGCTGTAGGGAGACAGGGACGGGACAAGGGAAAAGAGCAGGAAACCTAAGCTAACCAACAGGAAGGAACGGGCATGTAGACCGTTGCTCGGACAGAGATGAAGCTCTGATTAGTCGTCAGATCGATTGCAGCGAAGTTGGGCTCTGTGTTATTGGGGAGACAGAGACAGAGACAGAGACAGGGGAAACCGCAAGGAAGCAGATCGAGCTAATTAACCAACAACAGGAACGGCATGGCCAGAGACGCATGCTGACAGCAACAACTTAATTAGTATGTCTGTTTTGGGCAGTAGAAGTAGTAATTTTTTTTGACTGAATCGATGTTTTTGGGTAAAATTTACTGTTCGTAATAAGGAGAGATGTCACTGTAGTAGTAGTAATAAACAAATGAAAGCTGCGAGGGTGGACTGCAATTGGCATGTACTGTGGCTGATATTAGATTGACTAGTTGGGGTTGTAAGGCGCCTGGGGGTGGGGTGGACCCACAGGGCAGCCGGCCTAGATTGGGCAAGAGCACATGTGAGAACGAAAGTGGAACAGTCTGCGCATGTGTCCCTGTCCCTGTCGATTGCCGTCCTCGCTCGGCCCCCTGTTTACTGATGATTGTAAGGCGATAACGGCGTCCACGTCGCCGGTGGCCACCCACCGACCGTTTCGATGGTTCACCTACCTTGGAGCGCCTCCACGAATGGGCTAGGGTACATCGACGCATCTGAGGTTTAGCCAATCCTCTCCCTTTGGAATCAAAATATTTTTCGAGTATTGTATTTAGAGAATATCTGGGTTTCTGAAAACAGTGTGAAGTATTGAATACTTTATTCCAAGGTGTTTGGATCCGACAAATAATATGGTTTTATAAAACTAAAATATTTAGGGGAAAATGCTGGACCTTTTTTTTTCTAAAACTTAGTACTAGTAGAAAGGACAAAAAACTGTGTGGTACTCGTTAGCCGCCGGGCGTTGGAATATAATTTGTGTTACAAAATACTAAGCTACCAAACGGAGCCTAAGCGCTTTGATTGAGGACCCAAATAGTTACGTATTACCGTGGATACAGGATATTTTTGCCGGGTGATTAAGAAGAAGAAGAGAAATTTTCCCTAGATAAAATAAGGATTGGCCGTAAGGCACATTTGCGGGAAATTGGGCAGTTTTCAGTAAGAGATATATGTATATCTTAGCTTAATTAAGCCAACGGAGGCAAATCTACACAATTTTTTTTTCGATGATAAAATGTCTACATAATTAAGTGAATTGTGTGGCATACTGTGCGACATCATGTGTTTGCTATTGGAAGAAGACGACTGACTGGTGATGTCGTGAGATGAGATGAACAAGAGAGCGGACGGCGACGGATGTATATTTATGTATGGATGGATGGATGTACAACGTTAGTACGTATGGGTTGCGTACCCTGTTGAAGACCATGAAGCCGAGGTCGAGGTGGACGCCGTCGACGTCGGCGGTCCTGGCGTGGCCGCCCAGGGTCTCCTCCGCCTCGTACACCGTCACCCGCGCCCTGCCGCCGCCGCCGCCGGCCCTGCATACCAGCTCGTGCGCCGCCGCCAGGCCGCTCACGCCGGCGCCCACCACGGCCACCCGCATCCCCTCCTCCTCCATACGTATGTATATCCTCCACGGGTCCTCTGCTCTGTTTCTGGCGTGGAAGCGGATCAGTCAAGGAAGGAGTGGCAGCGGCATTGGCGGCCGTCTAGGCCAGGAGGAGCGGAGATATAGGGGAGGGAAATGTAGGCAGGGCCGGAGGAGGACCCGCGGACGCACGCAGGCAGCCGCATGGATAAGAAGAGGAGGGCGACGAGCCACCGATGCGATGCGAGGAGGGTTTGTTTCTTAATTAATCATCACTCCTGGTGTGGTTAGTTGCGGATGGGCCGCGCGCCTACACGCCACAGCATGGAATCTGTGTGTAGCGGCACATGTCCAGCACGCAGCTGACGAAGGTGGGCTTGGCCCATTTACGTGTCCGCTCGCGGGAGGCGAACGAAGGCAGTTTTTGTCGAATCTGAACAATTTCAAATTTAAAATATTTTCAAAATCCAAATATAATTTAAAATCTGAACAGATTTTAGATTTGAACAAATACGAAATCGAAACATAATTTAAAATCTGAATATATTTTAGATTTGAACAAATACGAAATCCAAATCTAATTTAAAATCTGATTTTAAGCACTATTGCCTCAACAAATGTTATGTTCTTTGATTTGCCATCTCACGAAAAGTCAAGCATATAAGTCAGAAGGACATATAAACCAACACTTTCTTAAATATTACTAGCATACAAATGTCTGATAAGTAGATGAAGTTTTTCACGCCTTACAGTTTTCATACAAAAATAATTTCAAAGATAGTTTAATGCATCCAAATTTTCCACTCTCTACTCTACAAGTGACTTGGGGGACTAAGGTGACGAGGTCGTGGATGTATCATCTCTGCCTTCTCCTCTTCCTCTTGAGCATTGCCAGATGGGGCGGCATGGGAACTGTCGGGACGGACAAGCAGGAGATTACCAGGTTGGCAACCAGGTTGTTGATGTGGATATACCAAATAGTGGCGGAGCTTGAAAATAAATTGGGGAGGGGGGCGAAAGACCATTGAAAATTTAAATGACGGTTAAACTAGAATTTGTAGACTTGAGACAAACATATATCAATATTGGTCACATTTGTTGCAAAATACATGTGTAATGAGTTCCATATATATACTGAAGTACTTCCTAATAGGATTAAATATAGTAAAAACGGCATTCCAAAGCATAGAGGCATTACAAATCAGCTTTTCGATCCCCTAATAACTGACCATTTAAATGACACCACACATATATTACTATCCATTATAATGATAGTAACATAGACTAGTGAGGACCCTTCGCCGTGTGCTTGTCTACAATAACACGATAGCTAGCGGTCTCCCCGTAAGACGAGGATCGCTTGGAGCTAGCATGGATCCAAGCGGGATCCAATCCAAAGATTGGAGACGGCAAGATTATCTCGCAGAGAAGACGGCTAACTAATAACCAACCTTAACCCTGGCGTGGTTCCAACGACGGGATTTGGCGGCGCCCTCTCCAGGCGAGGACTGGAGATGCAAATCGAGTACGAGTCCTTCCGGGCAACGGCTCTTGGGCTGGTCGGGCACGCGACACTGAAGCAACCATCAGCTGTTCGCATGTGCTGCTGCAGGAACCAAGGCGGACAGACTTGCTTGCTCCTGCTGGCCGCATGGTCTAGCTCACGCAAAGCCAAATATGATTGGCTGATTACTACTACACTTCAGGCAAAGGCCAGTCGAACCCATCCGCTGGCCCAAGTTCCAAGAAGTCTGCTAGCGAAAATCACTCACCGCGTATGAATTTCTGGCTAGGAAGCCATGCTTTCAGTTGGGCAGAAATTGAAGCCATGCCTTTGTGCATGTGCTTCTTTCCGTTTCGATTCCCCAGGACCAAGTAAACAAATGCATGGCTACACTTCCGTCTTCGTCGCGGACGGTTTTGTTTCCGTCGCGGTGGAATGAGGGCATCTGCACCCATGAGAATGAGAACCAAATTACCGATTCAACGGTCTGTTTTAGTCCGTCTAGATCAAGCCACTAGCGTCGACGCGATCCAAACGAACAAAATCTCACAGGATAGCCCAAAGAAGAATAGAGAAGAAGACCTTGCAACGGGCTAGTTTGCTACAGGGCTAGCGTCCACGTCTATCCGTACAAAACTATTTAGGCATCAGATTTGGGTCACAGATAGGTCGGTTCGGCATGAGTTCATCTGGAAGCGGGATGTCGCTCATGTCATGCGCGTCCGTGCAGACCAATTAGGACACGCTCGGACGGGTTGGGTCTCCCCTATGGAGATGCCCTGACGGGATTTGCTATGTTTTGTCACGTCCGTTGCGTCCCGTTTTACCATTTCCTCATACTCCTACTTCACCACCGATGGCTTCTTCTCCGTCACGAGCTACTTCCCTGCTTCAGCTTCACTGCGGCCAGGTTTCTCTCGCTGCGATTAAGACTAGTTATAGTGAAAGTATCATAATTAGTATCATGCAAGTCATGTTGGCAAAAAACTAATGTGACATAATAATTAATGAAAAAAGATGGTTAGAATATCATACTTCCTTCATCCCAAGGCTTAAGGCCTATAACTTTTTTTGAAAAGTCAAGCTATATAAAATTTGACCAAACTTTTAGAAAAAGCTAGCAAGAACCATTATTTATATAAATACCATGTGAAAATATATTTCATGATGTATGAAAGGATATGGATTACTATTGTAAATATTAATATTTTTCTCTAAAAACTTGGACAAATTTTAGGTAATTTGACTTTTGAAAAAAATTATATGCCTTAAGCCTTGGACGGATGTGGTAGGTAAATATCGTATCATAGCACATAAAACTAGGAATCCAAATAAAAAGTAAATCTTATACATAAATTTTAGATATAGATTCTACAAATCAATAAATATACTACTACTATAATACTATTACACGATACAATACACTAGAGATATAGTATCATACACCAGTATCATATGCATGATACTAGTATTATGATACTCCCACTATGACCAGCTTAAACATCGACTCCGCTCAAACAACAAAATCCCTATTTACATTTAATTTTTTAACTTTTTATAGTCATGAGATAAAGATTGACTCACATATATCCTAAATCTTTTATCGTTTTCTTTTTTGTGACATGATTTTTACCATTTGTCTTGTATTCGTGAGTAAAATTTTACTGGCTTGCCGTCTAAAGGTCCCAGTATTATACAAAAATCTATTTTTAAGATGTTAACTTACGTTTTCTGATCTACACTTTTTCTGTTGTTTTATTTGTGGATTCCTTAGTAGTCACATTTTGGTACCTGAAGCATTTCTGAGATTCTTGATTGTTACGTTATTAAACGCTATTAGCAGATGTTTCATATTTTGAATTTGCCATTACACGAAAAATCAAGAATGTAAACCAGAAGGACAGATAAATCATCACTTACTAAAACATACAAAAATCTACATACACTGTTTAAGATAGTCAAGTTTTTTCTCTTTGATACTTTTATATTGTTCAACTATTGCATAGTGCTAGCTTTAAAACATTTGTTGATCGAAATACCACTTTTGTTCCTTCTTCCATTTATTCATTGGACACAACCAAATGAATTGTTTAATGCAAGTGTGTTTTTCTGTCTTAGGTACATGGCAATTGGACGTTTCAACGGTTCTCAGACTAACATATTTTTGAGGCATCTTAGCCTGGGCTTGACACCCGAGGGTTGAGTTGTACTACGTTGACTTAAAAAATCTCGTGGAGATTACCAAGTCTCGAGCCGTAGTACGTTGACCTAACAAGCTGAAGTTCTCTAGCTAAGAGCATTAGGCTGGATTTTCAAGTAAATTCGTCCTTGGCCCTCAGGGGCTACACAATGCTGTTTTTTGTGAAGTTCTATTTGGAGAACCATGCCAAAATAATTTATGCCTTAGAGCCATACCTTTGAGATCTCTTGGTTAAATCTACTCTAAGATCACCAAGATGATTTTCTTTTAGAAATCCCCTTTGACGCTCGTGGGCTACAACCATTTAATCTACAATGACAAATGTGCTTCTGAGCATCGAGCCACCTTCGAGAAATCCAACTCAACACTCAGGGGCTACATATGGCTATGCAAAAATTCAAGACGGCAAAAAATCTGGCTAGCGAAACCCAGGGGCTTGACATCGACTTTTCCCTCGCGTAAGTTTCCTGGATTACATTGCTCGACGGCCTAAAAGTCCATGAATTGATAGACTCTAAGATCTTAACTTGGCAAGCCCTTACTTCTGTGACTTGGCAGGATTTAAGTTCTAAATTTGGCAGCCTTTACAACCATGACCTAGAAACCATGATTTTTGTTGGCTTGCATATTGCCCCGCGTGGATGATGATACTAAATGAATTCCTAGAGCTCTAATTCTTCATCTACATCCTTGACATTTTCCTTTCTTTTACTTGCCAAGAACATATTACATCTAGCATGCTCTAATTCTTGTATCATAGAAATAGATTTCTCTACTTCCTCCTCATTATTGCCTAAACTTACACCAATACCTCTAGTAATTTCTACAATGAAACTAGGGACAGTATTTAGAATAATGGGGAATTATTCCTTACCAGGAATGTGTTCTAATTTCTTCTTTTTAGCCATGTCTTCACTCCTTTACATACTATATGGGGATCTTCTTTATCCTGATTTCTCACACTCCTGATTTCTGCCTCATCTACAACATACTTTGTTTTAGCTTTATTAATCCTCAACTCAACATCATTTTTCTTCTGATTCTGCAGCTTGTCCTTACTCTTCAAGGCATGCTCTTTTCCATCTCTATTAGAGTTTGTTTTCCCTATTATGTTGTTGTCAGCT
The DNA here is from genome assembly GCA_916181665.1 of Avena sativa. NCBI lineage: Eukaryota > Viridiplantae > Streptophyta > Magnoliopsida > Poales > Poaceae > Avena > Avena sativa. The sequence goes on from OV702289.1 coordinate 6,906,013, forward strand.
CAACATATTCAATTGCCATATTATCTCCCTCTATGTCTATAGGACCCAAGTTCTCTTTGTCAACTCCATCATTTCTAAGGTATTCATTCTCCCTTTCCTCTTCTCTGGCAATTTTCTCATTAATTCCTCTAATAACTTGTGTTCCTAGGCCTAGTTTTCTAGCAGAGTTATCTGGATTCTAAGTGCAATCAAAGTCATAGTCCTCATCATATGTTTCTACATTATCCAACATGGCAGAATCCTTAGCAAAAGAAGCATTTACTTCAGCAATGGCAGTATTACATACACTTTGTTTCACTTTCATGTAAAGCAATTTATGTCTTGTTTTTCTCTTTTCTAACAAATTCCTATCCAACTTAGCTTGGCTACTAGGAACAAACTCATCTCCCTGGGCATCCACAAGAGTGTCTCCTCCCATCACCTTCTCTCTCTTCGCTACAGTAGCTAGGGTTTCCCCGCGCCGGACCGGGCCGATCCCGAGCCTCTTCGGCGGCTTTGCCGGCCGGAGATGGCGGAGGAGAGGCACCGGAAGTAGTTTAGGGTTGGTTTTGGGCTTTATACCCGTAGTTTGGAGCGATATTCGAATCCTGGCCAGATCTGGATCTTAGGGTTCCGCCGCCGCCGGCTTCCTCCTCCGGTCGGAGTTGCTTGTGGTGGTTCGAGCTGTTGTCTTCGCTAATAAGGCTGGGTGGTCCTCCGCCGCTGAGGTTCCACGGCCCTATTTCTTTCATGCCTGGCCGGCCGAGGTGGCGAGGAGGTGCGGTGTTCTGGGCGGTGAGCGGTTTCTTCGTCTCTCCTGGCCGGCCGTGGTGGCGAGGAGGAGAGATGGAGACTATGCTTCTTCTTCAGCGGTGCGAGGACGGTTCGTCGGCTTCTCTGTCTAGGGTGCCTTGGCGGCGTTTCGTCTGCTTCAGGGAGCCATGGCGGCTCTTTTTGTTGGAGATATGACCTAGAGGCAATAATAAATGTAGTTATTATTATATCTTTGTGTTTATGATAAATGTTTACATTCATGCTATAATAGTATTAACAAGGAAACATTAATACTTGTGTGATTTGTAAACTTAATTTGAAGTCCCTAGTAAAGCCTCTATATAATACTAGCTTGTTGGTTAATAGATGATTGTGGTTTCCCTGTCATGAACATTGAGATGTTATTAACAACAAGATCATATCGTTAGGAGAATGATATGATGGACATACTCCTATAGATAAGCGTAGCATAAAGATCAAGTCATTTTAATAGTTCAATTGCTATATGCTTTCTGATACATAGTAACCTAATGAAGGGTTTCGCGGCATAGTAAATCAAAATTTTCTACGGAGCGAACAGAGGGAAAGCCAAGATCTAATCTAGGAGATGCAAACAACGAGAGAGATTGGATTAGATCTTCATACCCTTGAAGATTCGCACAGCGGAACGTTCGTCGGAACGTGGGTGATGTAGTCGTACTCGCTTCTCCTCCTCGCGATCCGATCCGATCTAGCACCACAAGTGGCGGTGCCTCCGTGAGATGCACACGTGCAGCACCTCGACGTCTCCTCCTTCCTCGGACCAGCGAGTATGGTGGAGAGATAGATTGGATCTACAGCACGACGGTGTGGTGTATATGGTGGAGAATTTCTGCTGCAGGGCTTCTCCTACAAACAGTCGGGAGGGAGAGAGGAAGGTAGCAAGGCTGCTAGGGCTTGGAGGAAGGTGTGTGGGGGGAGGGGGCGCACCACCCCTCTATATATAGAGGGGGGGCGGCCAACCCTTGCCCCTCCTCCAAGCCTATCTCTAGTTTAAACAATTTAAACTCTCCCTTATCTAGAAATCATATCTCTAGTTTAAACGATTTAAACTCTCCCTTATCTAGAAATTCTATCCCGAGATTTAAACGAGTCAAATCTCTCTAGAATCGGCTGGGCCCTATGGGGACTTGTGCCCCTGGCCCAATGCGGCCAGGACACTCCCTCATAGGCCCATTCCCCCTCCCGGAAGGTGGGGCCACGTTGGTCCCCTTCCGGAAGGTTCTAGAAGCTTCCGGTACAATACCGATTAACCCGGAACAATTCCGAACTCCAAAAACTGCACTGCCTTATATGAATCTTATTCTCCGGACCATTCCGGAACCTCTCGTGATATCCCGGATCCCATCCGAGACTCCGAACAAAAATTCATAAACCAATTATCCAATCTATCCTAGCGTCGAGATACGTTAAGTGTGTGACCCTACGGGTTCGAGAATATGCAGACATGATCTTCTATCAATAATCAACAGCGGGGTCTGGGCACCCATATTGACTCCCACACATTCATCGATGATCATATCGGATGAACCACGATGCCAGGATTCAATCAATCCCATATATATATTCCCTTCGTCTCGCGATATTTTACTTGCCCGAGATTCGATCGTCGGTACCGTCATACCTAGTTCAATCTCGTTCACAGCAAGTACTTTACTCGTTCCGTAATCCGATATCACTTTGTGATTAACTCCTTAACCACATGCTTGCAAGCGGTGTTGATATCGATTACCGAGTGGGCCCGAAGTATATCTCTCCGACTTGGGAGGGACAAATTCCATCTCGATACATACAACCCAACAGATACTTTCCGATCACCTGAGAGACACCTTTATGATCACCCTCTCATAGGATGACGTTTGATGACCTCAAAGCTTTCTTCCGATACCAGGGAGTTGCATTATCTCATGGTCTAAGGAATACAATATTTGACATAGGAAAAGCTTCGCAAAGACGAACACGATGACACGATCTAATTGCTCTGCTTTGTTTGGGTCTATCCATCATATCATTCTCCAATGAAATGATCTCATTATCAATTGACAACTCATGTCTATGGTTAGGAAACCTTAACCATCATTGATCAATGAGCTAGTCCATAGAGGCGTACTAGGGACACGGTGTTGTTCACAAACCACACAAGTATTAAAGTTTCCGCTTAATACAATTCTAGCATGGAATATAAACTTTATCATGAACAAGAATTATAATAATAACATCTTTATTATTGCCTCTAGGGCATAATTCCAACAGTCTCCCACTTGCACTAGAGTCAATAATCTAGTTTACATCTGGCAACAATCTCACACCCATGGCACTGAGGTGTTGATCATGTTTTTCACGTGGAAGAGGTTTAGTCAATGGATCTGCGACATTCAGATCTGTATGTACTTTGCTAATCTTCAGATCTCCATCTGCAATATAATCTCGGATTATATGAAACTTGCGGTTGATATGCTTGGTCTTTGGATGATATCTTGGTTCCTTAGCGAGTGCTATGGCGCCAGTGTTGTCACACAATATCTTCAGTGGGTCCAATGCACTTGGAACCACGCCAAGCTCAGTGATGAAGTTTCTGATCCAAACTCCTTCACTTGACGTTTCTGCAGCAGCCATGTATTCCGCTTCTACTGTAGATCCCGCGATCACGCTTTGCTTGCAGCTTCCCCAGCTCACAGCTCCTCCATTCAAAATATAAACGTATCCTGTCTGAGATTTAGAATCATCCTTGTCGGTGTCGAAACTAGCATCGACGTAACCTTTTATGACAAGCTGTTCATCACCCCCCTAGACTAAGAACATTTCTTTAGTTCTATTTAGGTACTTTAGGATGTTCTTCACGGCTGTCCAGTGTTCCACTCCTGGATCACTTTGATATCTGCTCGTCAAACTAAGAGCATTGGACACATCCGGTCTAGTACACAACATGGCATACATGATGGAACCTATGGCCGAGGCATAAGGCACTTTGCTCATAGCTTCCCTATCATTTACCGTAGCTGGACACTGAGCCTTGCTCAATATCTTATCTGACAACATAGGCACTGAACCTTTCTTTGCCTTATCCATTCTGAACCTTTTCAGAACTTTGTATAGGTATGTACTCTGGCTTAAAGCTATCAGGCGTCTTTGTCTATCTCTATAGATCTTGATGCCCAATATATAAGCAGCTTCACCTAGGTCTTTCATTGAAAAACACTTGTTCAAATTACTCTTCACATCGTTAAGCATTTTATGTCATTTCCGATAATCAATATGTCATCCACATACAGTACCAGAAACGTCACCGAGCTCCCACTCACTTTCTTGTAGATGCAAGCTTCGTAGCAATTTGGAACAAATCCAAAGCTCTTGATCACTTGATCAAAACGAAGGTTCCAATGCCGAGATGCTTGCTTCAGCCCATAAATGGAACGCTGAAGTTTGCATACTTTACTAGCATCCTTAGGATCGACAAAACCTTCGGGTTGCATCATATACAACTCTTCATCAATGTTGCCATTGAGGAAAGCAGTCTTGACATCCATCTGCCATATTTCATAATCATGAAACGCAGCAATTGCTAATAAAATCCGAATGGACTTAAACATCGCTACGGGAGAGAAAGTCTCATCGTAGTCAACACCTTGAACTTGTCGAAAACCTTTTGCGACAAGACGTGCTTTATAGACGGTAACATTACCATCCGCGTCCGTTTTCTTCTTGAATATCCATTTGCACTCAACGGCCTTTCGGTCGCTAGGAGGATCCACCAAAGTCCATACTTGGTTTTCGCTCATGGATCCCAATTCGGATTTCATGGCTTCCAGCCATTTCTCAGAGTCTGGGCTCATCATCGCTTCCTCATAGTTCGTAGGTTCACTGTCTTCTACCAACAAGACAGTCAAGACAGGGTTGCCGTACCACTCAGGAGGGGCACGCGACCTTGTCGACCTGCGACGTTCAGTAGCAGCATCGTCCGAAGCTTCATGATCCTTGTCATTAGCTTCCTCTATTGTTGGTGCAGGCGACACTGGAACAATTTCAGGTGCTGCGCTACTCTCCAATTCAAGAGAAGGTTCAATAACCTCGTCAAGCTCTACTTTCCTCCCACTCACTTCTTTCGAGAGAAACTCCTTCTCAAGAAAGGAACCGTTCTTTGCGACAAACACTTTGCCTTCGGTTCTGTGATAGAAGGTATACCCAATAGTTTCCTTAGGGTATCCTATGAAGACGCATTTCTCCTCTTTGGGTTCGAGCTTGTCCGGCATCAACTTCTTGACGTAAGCTTCGCATCCCCAAACTTTAAGAAACGACAACTTAGGTTTAGCACCAAACCACAGTTCATACGGTGTCGTCTCAACGGATTTAGATGGAGCCCTATTTAAAGTGAATGCAGCGGTTTCTAATGCATAACCCCAAAATGATAACGGCAAATCAGTAAGAGACATCATCGATCGGACCATATCTAATAGGGTTCGATTCCGGCGTTCAGACACACCATTGCGCTGTGGTGTTCCGGGTGGCGTGAGTTGCGAAACAATTCCGCTTGCTTTAAGATGCGTGAGAAAATCATAACTCAAATATTCGCCCCCACGATCGGATCGTAGAAACTTAATCTTTCTGTTACGATGGTTCTCCACTTCATTTTGAAATTCTTTGAACTTTTCAAACGTTTCAGATTTATGTTTCATTAAATAGATATACCCATATCTACTTAAGTTATCGGTAAAAGTGAGGAAATAGCGATATCCACCGCGCGTCGAAACACTCATCGGTCTGCATACATCGGTATATATGATTTCCAACAAGTCCGTTGCTCGCTCCATCATACCGGAGAACGGGGTTTTGATCATCTTGCCCATGAGGCATGGTTCGCATGTGTCAAATGATTCAAAATCAAGAGACTCCAAAAGTCCATCAGAATGGAGTTTCTTCATGCGCTTTACTCCAATATGACCTAGACGACAGTGCCACAAATAAGTAGTATTATCACTATCTACTTTGCATCTCTTAGCCTCAATGTTATGGATGTGTGTTTCATCCCTTTCGAGATTTATAAGAAATAAACCATTCACAAGAGGTGCATGACCATAAAAGATGTTACTCATATAAATAGAACAACCATTATTCTCCGATTTAAATGAATAACCGTCTTGCAATAAACACGATCCGGAAATGATGTTCATGCTCAACGCAGGCACATAATAACATTTATTAAGGTTTAAAACTAATCCCGAAGGTAAAACTAAGGAGAGCGTGCCGACGGCCATCACATCAACTCTTGATCCGTTGCCAACGCGCATCGTCACCTCATCCCTCGCAAGCCGCCGTCTATTCCGTAGCTCCTGTTTCGAGTTACAAATATTAGCAACTGAACCGGTATCAAATACCCAGGCACTACAACGAGGGCTAGTAAGGAAAACATCAATAACATGTATATCAAATATACCTTTGATGGTGCCAGCCTTCTTGTCCGCTAAGTACTTCGGACAGTTGCGCTTCCAGTGACCCTTGTCCTTGCAATAGAAGCACTCAGTGTCCGGCTTGGGACCAGACCTGAGCTTCTTCTCAGCAGGGGCATTGCGCTTGCCGCCGCCCTTCTTGAAGGGCTTCTTTGCTCCCTTACATTTCTTAAAGGAGGGCTTGTTGACCATCAACACATGATTATCCTTCTTGATGTCCACTTCCGCAGCCTTCAGCTTTGCGAAGAGATCGGTGATCGTATCAGTGGAACCAATCTGATTATGAGTCACTACAAAACTTTTGTAGCTGGGAGGGAGTGATTGCAGAACCCTGTCAATCTTGAGCTCCTCTGGAATCGTGCATTCCAGTTGCTCAAGGCGTTGAGTGTAGCCCGACATCTTTATGGCGTGCTCACTAACGGAACTCCCTTCCTCCATCTTGCAGTTAAAGAACTTCTCAGAGATCTCATATCTCTCAGAACGGGCTTGAGTCTGAAACATGGTTTTCAGCTCCTCGAGAATCTCAAAGGGCCCGGGATAGGTTTCAAAACGATTTTGAAGCTCCGGTTCCATAGCAAACAACATGGTGCTCTTAATCACACCATAATCATCTTTGCGCGACTGATAGACAGCTTTCTCATCAGCCGGCGCAGTTGCAGCAGGGGGGTTACCTAACGCTTTCTCAAGGACATAGTCCTTTTGTCCGCCAGACAGAATGATTCTTAGATTGCGGAACCAGTTGGTGAAGTTAGACCCATTGTTTCTAAGCTTTTCTTTCTCAGCAAAAACGTTGAAGTTGAAGTTGGACTTGGCCATTGGATCTACAGTATTTGCAAGTACAATTTAGACTATGTTCATGATAAATAGTTCAACTTAATCAAATTACTAGATGAACTCCCACTAAATTCAACATCCCTCAAGTTGTTTAGTGAACACGATCCAAATTCACCACACCTAATCCGATCATCACGAGAAGAGATGTGGTTTCAATGGTGGATAACGAAGTGTCGATCATATCATTCATATGACTCATGCTTAACCTTTCGGTTCTTGTGTTCCGAGGCCATGTCTGTACATGCTAGGCTCGTCAAGTTAGACCCAAGTATTTCCGCGTGTGCAAAAACTGGCTTGCACCCGTTGTATGTGAGCGTAGAGTCTATAGCACCCGATCATCACGTGATGCTTGGAAACGACGAACTTTCGCAACGGTGCATACTTGGGGAGAACACAGTTTTTTTATCTTGATCTTTAAGTGAGGAATCATCTTATAATGCTACCGTCGCGATCTAAGCATGATAAGATACATAAAAGGATAAACATCACATGCATATAACTTTATGTGACATGGTATAGCCTATCTTCGCGCAATGATCTCCATCTTGTGCGTTCCGGCATATGATCTCCATCACTCCACCATGATTGCCTCCACCACGAATAGCAACTACAACTATTGCTAACTACTTAGCGATAAAGTAAAACTATTACATGGCGTATAAGAAGTTGACTCACAGGTCATACACAATTATAAAGACAACCATATGGCTCATGCCGGTTGTGTACTCATCGACATGCAAGTTGTGAAACATTACAAAACATGATCATCGCATACAATATACACATCACATCTTGGGCCATACCATATCACAGAAAACACTCCCTGCAAGAACAAGTTAGACGCCTCTACTTTGTTGTTGCATGTTTTACGTGGCTTTATGGGAGTAGATGCTAAGAACGATTCTTACCTACGGAAAGCCACAACGGTGATATTATGGTTGCCAAACTCCGGTGTTAATCCCATGACAACTATAGTGAGAGAAACTGACATCCACCAGCCGCATGTGTGGAACAAGCCACACGTCAAGTGCGGAGCCGGTCTCGCGAACGACGTCGCGTAAGGTTGGCCTGGACCGCTTCAATCTCACTATCCCGCGTCATAAGAAGAACACAAACAAGAGGCTTGCAACAGAAAACATCAACGCCCGCAACAACCATGTTGCGTTCTACTCGTGAAACACATCTACGCATAGATCTAGCTCTGATACCACTGAAGGGTTTCGCGGCATAGAAAATCAAAATTTTCTACGGAGCGAACAGAGGGAAAGCCAAGATCTAATCTAGGAGATGCAAACAACGAGAGAGATTGGATTAGATCTTCATACCCTTGAAGATTCGCACAGCGGAACGTTCGTCGGAACGTGGGTGATGTAGTCGTACTCGCTTCTCCTCCTCGCGATCCGATCCGATCTAGCACCACAAGTGGCGGTGCCTCCGTGAGATGCACACGTGCAGCACCTCGACGTCTCCTCCTTCCTCGGACCAGCGAGTATGGTGGAGAGATAGATTGGATCTACAGCACGACGGCGTGGTGTATATGGTGGAGAATTTCTGCTGCAGGGCTTCGCCTACAAACAGTCGGGAGGGAGAGAGGAAGGTAGCAAGGCTGCTAGGGCTTGGAGGAAGGTGTGTGGGGGGAGGGGGCGCACCACCCCTCTATATATAGAGGGGGGGCGGCCAACCCTTGCCCCTCCTCCAAGCCTATCTCTAGTTTAAACAATTTAAACTCTCCCTTATCTAGAAATCCTATCTCTAGTTTAAACGATTTAAACTCTCCCTTATCTAGAAATTCTATCCCGAGATTTAAACGAGTCAAATCTCTCTAGAATCGGCTGGGCCCTATGGGGCCTTGTGCCCCTGGCCCAATGCGGCCAGGACACTCCCTCATAGGCCCATTCCCCCTCCCGGAAGGTAGGGCCACGTTGGTCCCCTTCCGGAAGGTTCTAGAAGCTTCCGGTACAATACCGATTAACCCGGAACAATTCCGAACTCCAAAAACTGCACTGCCTTATATGAATCTTATTCTCCGGACCATTCCGGAACCTCTCGTGATATCCCGGATCCCATCCGAGACTCCGAACAAAAATTCATAAACCAATTATCCAATCTATCCTAGCGTCGAGATACGTTAAGTGTGTGACCCTACGGGTTCGAGAATATGCAGACATGATCTTCTATCAATAATCAACAGCGGGGTCTGGGCACCCATATTGACTCCCACACATTCATCGATGATCATATCGGATGAACCACGATGCCAGGATTCAATCAATCCCATATATATATTCCCTTCGTCTCGCGATATTTTACTTGCCCGAGATTCGATCGTCGGTACCGTCATACCTAGTTCAATCTCGTTCACAGCAAGTACTTTACTCGTTCCGTAATCCGATATCACTTTGTGATTAACTCCTTAACCACATGCTTGCAAGCGGTGTTGATATCGATTACCGAGTGGGCCCGAAGTATATCTCTCCGACTTGGGAGGGACAAATTCCATCTCGATACATACAACCCAACAGATACTTTCCGATCACCTGAGAGACACCTTTATGATCACCCTCTCATAGGATGACGTTTGATGACCTCAAAGCTTTCTTCCGATACCAGGGAGTTGCATTATCTCATGGTCTAAGGAATACAATATTTGACATAGGAAAAGCTTCGCAAAGACGAACACGATGACACGATCTAATTGCTCTGCTTTGTTTGGGTCTATCCATCATATCATTCTCCAATGAAATGATCTCATTATCAATTGACAACTCATGTCTATGGTTAGGAAACCTTAACCATCATTGATCAATGAGCTAGTCCATAGAGGCGTACTAGGGACACGGTGTTGTTCACAAACCACACAAGTATTAAAGTTTCCGCTTAATACAATTCTAGCATGGAATATAAACTTTATCATGAACAAGAATTATAATAATAACATCTTTATTATTGCCTCTAGGGCATAATTCCAACACCTAATTCCTTCGACCATGAGATCATGCATATCACCTTTACCGGATGGATGCTTTGATGACATCAAACACCACACCGTAACTGGGTGGCTATAAAGGTGGCATTGAGTGTTCGGAAAGTATTGGTTGAGACACATGGATCAAGAGTGGGACTTGTCCATCCATATGACGGATAGATATACTCTGGGCCCTCTCGATGAAATGTCATCCAATTAGCTTGGAAGCATGTGACTGGCTCACAAGGGATCACATATCACGGGAACGAGAAAAGAGTACTTATCGGTAACGAGGTTGAACTAGGTATGCAGAGATACCGACGATCATAACCTCGGATGAGTAAACTATCGTGAGACAAAGGAAAATTGGTATCGTATGTAAGTGGTTCATTCGATCGCAAAGTAATCGTAGAAATATGTGGGAGCCATATGAATTTCCAGATTCCTCTATTGGTTATTGATCGGAGAAGTGTCTCGATCATGTCCGCATAATTCACGAACCGTAGGGAGACACACTTAAGGATTCGACATTGTTTGAGTAGTTATGGAATGATGAGAAAGATTCCGAATGTTGTTCGGAGTCTCAAATGGGATTCAGGATATCACGAGGAGATCCGGAATGGTCCGGAGAATAAGATTCATATAAGGAAAGTCCCGTTTCGGAGTTGGAGAATGGTTCCGGTGTTTTCATCGGGAATGTTCTAGAAGGTTTCGGAATGTCCGGCACTCCGGAGGGGAAGGGTACATGAATGTGTTATATCAAGTTGGTATGATTGCATCATGTACTAAGTGTCATCGCTGAACAAAATAAAGGATTAAATCAAATCCTTGTTTGAAAAGTCAAACGCCAAGTTTGAAAGTCAAACAACTATTTTTGGGAAGTGGAAAAGGAGGAGGAAACCGAGTTGGGGAGGATTTCCTCCTCCCCACCGCCGGCGCACTACCAAGCCGAGTAGGGGAGGGACTCCCCTCCCCTTGGCTGGCCCCCTCCACCTATAAAAGGAGGGGCAGGGCTCCCCTCCTAGACACACAAGTTCCTCCACCTCTAAACCCTAGCCGCCGGCGCCGCCACCTCCACTACCGCCGCCGCCGCCCTAGGGCAAACCGCCGCCGCCGCCTAGCTAACCCTAGCCGCCGGCTTGCCTCCTCCTCGGCGTGTCTAAACCCTAGATCGTCGAGGGGCTCTCTCATACTCCACCATACTCGCTCCTGCTTAAGGCGAAGCCCTGCGAGATCTCCCCTCTACTTCCGGTACCACGCCGTTGTGCTGCCGGAATCGCGAGGAGAGTGCTACAACCTCCGCTGCCTGCTGGAACAAGGGAGAGGAAGGTCTTCGTCGAGTACCGAACGTGTGACCGACTATGGGAGCGCTGCCGGAACGCAGCGCCGGAAGGATCGTCTACGCGATCTTGAGATCGGGAAGAGTACGACTACATCACCACGAGAATCCGCTCTCGTTAAACACTTTGGAATCTTCGAGGTTGAGTTATTCTATCGACTCGTTGCTACAATCTAGTAGATAGATCTTGCCTTGTTTGTTTGTATGCGGTAGAAATTTTTTGTTTTCCATGCTACGAAACCCTACACTTTTGCAGGCGACGGTGGCTGCGGCGTCCTTGGGTGGAGAAGTCCTCTAGAGCTTCTCTCTAGCGTCTCCCTGGTGGCGGGTCTCGCCAGCTCGTCGGACTCAATGGCAGTAGGGCTGCCGCTCCTCTGCTGCTCTGCTCCTCTCGCCGATTGCTTCCTGTGGCAAGGATGCTCGCCCACCATGCACTCCAGAATATTTCTCTTATGTCCCGGTGGGATGCTTTATTTTCATTTGATTGTCTAGAAATTAAAACAAATGAACAATGTTGCGCTTTCCACATTGCCGTTAACTCCATAAAAAATCGGCAAGTTAGATTTTTCACTCACCCATGAACTGCTCCCGAGAAAAAGGATCTGGGTGGCAAACTTATATCCCTCCACACACGCACACGCACATATACACACGCAGGTCAAGTTGCCTGGCACGCTCCTGTGGCAGGGAGATGTTTGGCCTAGCGGTTTTCTTAGGGCGCCATTTTTATGGAGGAGACGTCTCCGTGTCAGAATAAATTGCCTCTGCTCTTCCTCCAGCGTCGCTCCAACTGCTAGAATAGGGGTGCATGTGTCCTGGTCATTTCGCTGACCTCTGGATCCGACGAGATTTGTGTTTGGTCTCGATGCACATAAGCTTTACGTCCATGGTGCCCAAAGTTAGGCCTCGTATGCTCTCTTTTTTTTCAAAAAGGAAATTTAAGTATTCTATTTATTAAAAAAATTCTATGTATAAATTATTTAAATTGCATGATTAAAATCCCTAGGAATTTTAGGCTGCTTCGTATATATGCAGCTTAGTATAAGAACTTCTCTTCAATGCAACCTTATAACAATTTTCTTTGTTTCTGAGACAACTATTCCCTCGACACAATATATAGATAAAATATCAACATCTATAATACCAAATCGATACAATACGAAGATTAATCTTATGATAATTCTAATATTGTTGGCTTTCTGTTATATCTTTTTTTAATATTTTTCTCCATCTTTGATCGAACTTTACAATTTTTTACAAAATTTGACTTAGACTAACCCAGCGAATTGTGGTCAATTCTCCATTTTCCAGCTTCTTCCCTGTCAAAGTTGAGCAACACTGAAACCGCTGCGGGCTAGTATTAAATACAGCTAACGCTCGACACACGTACACTTGTTTTTTCAGAACCGCGGACGCATGGAGGGCAAGGTGGGAGAGAGGGTTTGGTTTGCGATCAAGCTCCAACCCATTGCGACCAGATCATGCGAGCTCGTTGTTCTACGGTGTCGTGAGGAAGATCGAATGGAGTCTGTCAGAGCCTGTCGGCAAGGCTCGGAAACCGCTCGAGGATCCAGGTCACTCCCCTGATGGCCACCTGCAGAAACCAACCAGCAGGAACTAGTCATCTTCATAGTACAAAGCTTTCATTTGCTGCGACACACGCACACACAGACGTACCAGCGCCAGCTCGCCGGGTTTGGTCGCCGGCTCCACGCAGTCCCGGCCATACCTGCAATTCCGACATTGCAGTTGGCAAATCTGAAGGCGATGCTAAATCGATTAATGGATGAATGTGCTTACACGATCTGAATCCGGTCCTGCTGATTTGGGTCCGGCTGGCACCGGTAGAAGCTGCAGCCCCTGCTGAACGGGAACGGCCGCCCCTTCCACTCTGCACGCCATCCCAGAATTCAGATACGGAAATGGCAGGTGAAGGACGGACGGGGGTTTATTTGGGGGGGCGTACCGAGGTGCCAGGTGACGCCGACGGCGGAGGGGTCCTCCCCGGAGATGTCGTCGATGACGAAGCGGAGGTCGGGGCTGACGGAGCCCATGAACTCGCCGAAGAAGCCCATCACCTGGTCCCGCCCCACCATGGGCCGCGGAAACACCAGGTCCTCGTACACGCACCCCTCCGCGATCAGCGGCGCCACCGCCGCCAGGTCGCGCCGGTTCACGCCCTCGTAGAACTCGCGCACCACCTCCGCCGCCCTCCCCGTCGCCGACGCCCTCTCCTTCGACACCGCCGCCGCCATTACGAGCGCCGTCGTTCTCCTCCTCCTCCTGCTGCCGCCGCCGCCCCCCTCCCGCGCCCGGACGATGGGGATGTGGTGATTGGACGGAGGCCGGCGTGCCGGAGCCGCTCGGACGGCGCCGAGGCGAAGCGGGTGCGTCGCCTGCGCCATGCTCTGCTGCCCGCCGTTCGGTTCGGTCCCGCCCGCTCCCGCAGCAGCGTGTGTGGCGGGAGCGCGTCCATCCATCGTCTTATCTCTCGGTTTGCTTCGCTTCTTCTCCGACGCTCGTTTCTCTTCTGCCTTCTGTCTTACGACACACAAGTACTCCCTCGTTTCAAAATATAAGATGTTTTAGATTTACGAAGAAATTGTATCCTGACTTCTTTTAGTGCGTAGATTCACTTCAAACTTGAGTGAACATAGATACTAAAAATAGTCTAGATACATTTGCTTAACAAAGCTAAAACATCTTATATTTTGAAACGGAGAAAGTACTACACAGCAGCATTTCTCTACAGAAATATGCTTGACCATATTAATTTCCACTTCAAAAAACCGCAGAACCAATGACCAGTGTGACAAAAAAAAATTGTAAACTTATTTTCACAAATATTCAGTAACATTCGTTGACAAGTAGTGTAGTAGAAACATCTCTCAGATTGCCACCGGGGGAAAGAACTAGCTATGGATTAGTATGCAATTTGATTAATTGCAGAAGATATCGGCCTCATTGACGAGTTCATGGACGCTTGGATCTCTTCCAGAGTCCTTCCTTCAGTCTCAGGAACCAGCCGGTCCACAAATAAAACGGTCAGCCCGCTAATGCTCGCAAACATGAGAAATGTGCCTGAAATTAGCAAAGCTTCTGGTCAACCAGAATCGTCGGGTACACAACAATACGCACGCCTATGATGCTAACTTCATCGTGCATATTTATTTGATTAGAAAGTCACCAGGTATGCCTATACGCAAAGCTTCTCAAGATCGTGTAGATGATCCTTCGGCGCAGTGTTTCGGCAGCGCTTCCGCAGTCGGTCACACGTACGATAGTCGATGAAGATCTTTCTCTCCTGGTTCCAGCAGGGCAGCGAAGGTAGTAGATCTTCTCGGAATTTCAACAACACGACAGTGTAATGGTGGTGGAGCAATTTCTGCAGAGCTTCGCCTAAACCGAAGCAGGACGGTGGAAGAGAGAGAGAGAGGAATCGGCGTCTAGAGTTTAGGCGCCAAGGACAAGGGGTGTGGAGGGATGCGCCTCCACCCCTCATTATATGTGTGTGTGTGTGGTGGTGTGTGTGTGTGGGGGGGGGTAGGCGCCAAGGACAAGGGGTGTGGAGGGGTGCGCCTCCACCCCTCATTATATGTGTGTGTGTGGTGGGGGGGGCGCCCCCACCCCCCCCCCCCCCCCCCCACACACACACCAACTCGGCCACCAAGGGAAGAGTTGGAACCTTTCCCACAGGCCACGGGCAACATAGTTAGAGCATCTCTGCAGATGCTGTATCCGCCGATACTGCAAAACACGTTTGTGATGAACCGCATGTGGCGTTTGCGGTGCAAAAAAGGTCAGGGCGGAGCAGATGCTGTATAGTGTACCGTAAAACCGAATATTCTTTTTTACGGGTCAGGTATGCTGTATCTGTTCCACCCCTTCGCGTGTAGCGCAAAACAATTTTTACCGCAAATCACATAATTCAGTGTTTAATCAAGAATTAGAACAGAATTAGGCCATACATATTGTAATTAGGTGACATAATTCAACCGCGAGCTTTTCAATTATAGTACTAACAAACAATTAATAAGTAAAACCCTAATCAACGATCTCGCTTCCGCTTTCCTCTTCCGCGCCGCCGCCCTCTTCCGTGCCACCGTCCTCTTGCGCACCGCCGTCCACCTTCGCACTGTCGTCGCTCCCGCTATCGGAAATCTCGATGATTCCCACGCGGTCCGCCTCCCTCTGGAACACTTCCCGGAGCACGTCGCCGAATGCGGTATAGATCATGCATCCACGAACTGCCCAGAATCGCGCCCTCCCTTCTGGGTTGCGAAGGTCGGGGTGGAGCTCGCACCTATGATCGAGGCAGAGTGCAAGCGCCACCGTGTGCTCTTTCTTGAATCGCTTATGCCAGTAAGAGCTCGCTGGCGCGTAACAGGCCATTGCCCTCTTCCATTCCGGCAGTTGGCGGTGCCTCTCCTCGATCTGGCGATCCAACTCGGCACCACGCGGTACGAGCGCCACCGGCACCCCATAGTAGCTAACCTCGAAGCCAACCGGAAGCCTCGCGCGAGGCGGCACGAGGATGTCGTGGTGGGTGAACATCGAGGCCTCGTAGTAATTCAGATTCGGCCTTGCCATGGCTGCGGGGAGGAGAGAGAGAGAGAGAGAGAGAGAGAGAGAGAGAGAGAGAGAGAGAGAGAGAGAGAGAGAGAGAGAGAGTGATATGAGGGAGGGAGAGCGGAGGTGGAAGCGGCCGACGGCGGCAGATCGGCCATGGTGGTAGCTGAGCGGGAACGGGTGAAGGGGAAATTTCCTTCGCGCCAACCGATGAGTGAGGATGCGGTTTTCCTGCATTCGCAGCCCTCGAAACGGTATACATGCGAGGAGGAAGTGACGATATGCGGGGAACAACAAATTCTTTTCAAATGCAGAATGACCATTTTTCCTGTCTCGTGCCGTAAACGAGGTTACTTTGCGGTACCTAAAGATGCTCTTACACCTCATGGCTACCTGGGTAGGGCGCCATAGTATTGGATCATTTGGATCCATGCCGACTATGGCCTCTTCTTTCGTGACAGTAGTGCCAAAAAAAATCATACACATTTCCTCCCCTTCCTCCCAGCAACACACAGACACACAGCACAGGACCGATCTAGATGTACAAGCAGCGGTCCCAGGGCAAGAGAACACACTACGAGGCCTTTATATTGAGAAAATATCGTGTACAAACGAACTCTTGATGGAAACCGGTAAAACCATGTACACAATCATGTTTAAAAGGTACCATTTTCTTTTAGGAAGTACGGTACGCTACGGATTCAACTCATGTGATTAGATTAACTGCAGAAGAAGCTGGCACCAATGATGAGTTCATGGACGCTTGAATCTCTTCCAGGGTCCTTCCTTTAGTCTCTGGCACCAGCCGCTCCACAAATACAACAGTCAGCCCGCAGATGCTCGCGAACATGAAAAATGTGCCTGAAATTAACCCGTCCACGCGATATACAAGCGAAAAATAACATCAGCAAAGCTTCTGATCAACCAGGACACAATTTGCATGGGCGCCTATTATTTGATCACAAGGTCCACTTTCCATGCTGCAAATATATTTACCGTAGGAGCTCCACAGCAGGAGGAAGTTGAAGGCGTAAGATACGATCCACGAGCCAAGCCAGCTCACTAAGGTCACGAGGCTCCCTGCTGATCCTTTCATGTGTATGGGAAAGATCTGCATGTGCAGCGACGAAATGTTGTCAAATTCAGTGATACTGCTGATGTACTGGGTCTGCAGATTTTTCAATCTTTAGGGTGCAGTAATCCCAACTCCCAAGTCTAAGGAGAGGTACCTCTGACATTATAACCCATGGTATGCCACCCATACCAAGTGAGAAAG
This sequence comes from Avena sativa, assembly GCA_916181665.1. Taxonomy (NCBI): domain Eukaryota; kingdom Viridiplantae; phylum Streptophyta; class Magnoliopsida; order Poales; family Poaceae; genus Avena; species Avena sativa. The sequence continues at coordinate 6,923,232 of OV702289.1, forward strand.
ATCCAGTGAAGACCTGGTTTTCCAAGCAACAGATATGTTTACAACAGCTAGACATGTCTTACTGTAGGTGAAGGAAACAAGCTAACAAGTAGTACTAGTATATACCAGAATTCCTGCCAGAGCAAACACCACGTTCAGGTCCTTCGCCCAATGATGTTCCTGTTTCAGGAAGAGTAAAACTACTGGTAAATTTGTGACCCTATGAGGATGACATCAATTTCAGGTCAAAGAAAAGAGATGAGATCAGTTTCGGTGAATCCAAACCTTGGATAAGAATGACACGCCAACTAGTAGGCAACCGAGGCATGTCCCAGCTGCAGAGACCTAGAGTATTTCAGCATAAAAATCACCATCTTATAAACCATTAGTGTATGTTTATTTTTAATATCGAAAAAGAGTATCATTTTTTAACCATTAGAAGTGGTCTTCTTCCAGCCTTGTCCACTAGAAGCACCCCAAGTGCCGTCATCGGAACCTACAAGGACACTGATGTTTAACTGTATACCTAAATCAGTGAGAACTGAGAAGCAAATAAAAGCTGCATAAGAGCCATGATTAAGATACCTGAACCACAACCATAGCGAGCATTCCCGTGTTCCCTGACGCGAAACCTGATTCATGTCATGGCTAGTTAATAACCAAAAGTAGCACAAACATTACGTCTGGTAGCTATAGCTAGTAAACAGGAGAATGTTAAGGCAACAGGTCACTAAAATTCATTACCAGCTGAAACAAATATCTCACTGGCATAGAAGCATATTGCATTTACTCCCCCAAACTGTTGAAGGACCATAAGCCCAACTCCAACCTGAAAGAGACCTGATGTCTGAGAAAATGACATAAGCATCCCCTTTCTAGCAAGAAATGCATAACTAAAATACTTACAGTGACAGCATGTATGTAATCCTTCTGAAACAGGTCCCACATCTTTGACTGTGGTAGGTGCTGAAGCTTTTCTGTGAAATCCTGATTATATAGATTATGGAATTAGCTAGGTCTTAATAGGAATGCATGATTAAGTTAGTTTTCTATTTCAACTCTCGAGTACTTAATAGTCAAATACTTTGATTTTTGCTGCCTCTTCAGAGATATCAGTTTCTTTTCCCCTTAGCTTCTGTAACGCTTCCCCGAGTGCAACCAGGTGTCCGATTTTAGCCTGACATGCATGGGTTTTTCATCAAAGTTTTGTACCGAGGGAGTGAAATTGTAGCTCCATCTAATGAATATGGATCTCATGTGTCAAGCTGAATATTCATATAAACTGATGTAACCCCAAAATATGTTTCCCTTACATATGAACTTGGTAGAATGTTAAGAAATGACCATCTTATAACTTTGTCAATGCCACATAATACTGAATATATGTAAGAGAAGTGTTCCTAACCTTTTTTCCTAACTTTGAATTGACTAGGTCATAAACTGTCTACGACAACAACAACAACATCAAAGCCTTTTTCCCAACCAAGTTGGGGTAGGCTAGATATGAAACCCAATAGAAAACATAAGGCAACCAAGAAAAAAGAGAAAGAGTCAACAAGAAACGAGTAAACTAAGATTGTGGCACATGAATAGCTCATTTCCATGCAGTTCTATCGAGGTCATAAAGTGTCTAATCAAATAACTCTAGAACCAAAGACTGAACTAAGAGATCCATCAAGTATCAACAATACAAGGAAATCTAGCTACTTACCAGCCATCTGGGAGATTCTGGAATCACAAGAAGGCCAACCAGTTGCAGTAAACATGGTGTCACTCCTACAAGAGAAACAACCTTCGTTCATTTATATATATCGCTATGCAGTAAATTCTAGTTATGGAAGTACATGCATTTTGAAGCCGATAGGTTGGACTGAAACAGAGATCAGTTAAAACTGATGCACTGTCGCTCCTCATACAAGTATACAACAGATATAACTGAAAACCTATGCTCATTATTATTGGAATGGTAGAAAAGTTCATTCAGAGAAATTAATGTACCGACGATTGCCAAGGTACGCCAGGTGATAAAGGTCCCCAGAGCATAAGCAAGGGATGCCCCGCAACATATCATCAGCTGCAGAAATGGAGGTGCTTGCCTTCTTTAAAATAAAACCTATAACAAGTAACGAAATCTCCCTGGCTGGCTACAAACCTGGTTTACCGCTGCGAACCGTCCTCTAAGATTCTTGGGTGTGATCTCTGATATATAGACTGGAACCTGTTCAGGTAAAACAATTTTCAAACTGAATCCATTGGAATAAGTAATTAGACGGAGTTGTTTACTGTAGTTACCACGTACGAAAAAAGTCCAATTCCACATCCAATTGAGAGCCTTCCAAGGTAAAGCCACAAAACGTTCTATGCAGAAACAAAATTACAAGAAGAACTAAGAATTGACATAATTGTGCTCAAAGATATAGTAGGTACCGAAATAGGGGTACATAAAGAAAGGAGGAAGGGGGACCTTAGAAAAGACTATGAAGAGATATCCAAGAATGCAGAACACATCTGATATTGCCATCGCCTGTACACCACAATGCGCATAAGTCCATTAGTCAAGAGCATATAAATGACCCCCTCTGGCATGCTTTGTTAACTGGCTTAATAATTAGGATGGAAATAGGATTAGTGCGTACAGATCTTCGACCAACTCGGTCTGCTATGGTACCACTGAGAATAGCGCCTAGCATTGCTCCAATGGTTAATATGGAGCCAAATACAGAATACTGCATGACAATTAAAAGGGCACATGGTTACATTGCAAATGTGTAAAGCTGACCCACCAGGTCACCACCATCAAGCTGAATAAAAAATATATATAGTAGCACCTCAGCTAAGGAAAGATGAAGATCATGCATGATCCCCTCCTGAGATGGTGATGAGTAGCCCACCTGCAAAACAGGGAGCAACAATTAACTTCTCCAACTGCAAATATTCGTACTAGAACACTTGTAGGACAGTTGAGCACCTAATTAAACGGAAGCATTCACACATTAACGTTGCTGGATCTTAATTACATGCATACTCTCTACTAAATAAACAAAAATAGCGACTGGAATGGGCTTGGAAAAAGTCATTATACCGAGATGCCGAACACGAAGGATCCACAAACTGCGATGGCGGTGCTGCTAACCACCACCCAAATCGAAGAAGCTCTGTGATCCCCGGTCACCAAGAGAGGATTCTTGGCTTCTACTCCCTCCCATTCCGTAGACATAGGGCCTGCCAGGTTCTCCTCTGAAACGACCCACATTTTCATTAAAGCTTAAGTAGCGTAAATGGCTAACAATCAATCAGTGATCATCTGATTAAGGAACCAAGCAAATCATTAATGATAACTCACAATTATAGCAAGAACAATGAACTAGGACATACTTCTATGTGAGTAGGTGTTTCCTTAATCTAGAGAAACCGCAATCTCGCTGTCAGTAATAGCATTTACTGCTTTAAGTAATCAGGATTTAACCATGCTTAGGCCTACAGGAATGAGCAAGAAAGACTTGAGATGTACAATTATTTCTCAGTTACAGGCTACAGTGCTATTAGTTGCAGATTTCAGCAACCATCGCTTACACCTTTCAGCACAACACCCTCATCCATGCCATCATGTTGCAGCCGAGAAGTTAATTGTGAGAGCACTACTCAAGATGTAAGTATCTAACCACCACATTCAGCATGCAAGCATATTTTCAGACTTAGACAACACTCGAAAAGGAAAAACAGTAAAGCTGTAGCAGGAAATGTCTTGCTCTGAATTAAGACAGGTAGCTTAGCTTAGCTAGTTGGCACTTGCGTCGGGTGTAGTTGGGTGGGAATTAGGAAACGGGAGGAATAGGACAATCACAGGAGAAGAGTCAAACATGCAGATGCAGGTACCTGGGGTCGGCGGGAAGATCGCCGGCGGCGGTGAGGTACGGACGAGTCTCGGGACCCGATCTCAATCTGGAGTCTAAAACCGCGCCCGAGAGAGACTGAGGAGGCCGAACCGCGCCACGAAGCAAAAGGGAGTAGCACCGAGTTGGACAGGTAGCACGGTTGTGACCGCAGGGAGAGATCCTCCGTCGCCGGCGGCGAGCTGGTCAGTGTAGAGGGCAGAGAAGAGTGCGCTATTGTGCCTGTGCGGGAAACGGACAAACCAAGAAAGACAGGACTAGTTTCTTTCTCGACCGGTGGATCTTGTCGTCTTCTTCTCCCAAGTCCCAAGTGCCAAATCGGTTGCGACGGAAAATAAAGACCGTCTGTGAAAGAATTTTAAAAAGGGAGTGCTAGCCGTCCTGGGGATATTTCCCTGGTGATACTGGTTCTAACAATTCTTTAAATTCCGTTTTTACTATAAATATATTCATTTTTACTATTTGTTTCATCCAGTAAAACCTGGCCATGTTCGGCGATTCCATCGATTCAGTTTAATGGGATACGAGTGTTTCATGTAAAAAAAAAATTATCTATAAGTGACCCAAGGCAGTTAATCCTGGACAAGAGTACAAAAAGTTTCGCCTTTGCTACATATAGCAAAAAATAGTTCGCTCACGATAAAAAATTAAAAGAATAGATTTTGCTAAAGACTATGTAACAAAAGAAATTCGCTATTATAGCGAAACCACAAATCGGTTATAGAAAAAAAAAACTGCTACCATAGCAAACCCGATGTTGCCGGATCTCGCCGGAGTTCTCGTAGCAAAAACCATATACTATTGTAGCAAAACAATAGAACTGTGGTAGCAAAAAAAAATTATAGCAGAACTCCGACACCGTATATAGCACTGCCGTAGGGTCTGGAAGCGTGCCGACTGCACGTAGCAAACCCTAAACCCACATGTAGCACCGCCGCCATCCACATGTAGCAAAACTTGACGATGCTTGTAGCATCGCCGCCTGTCACACGTAGTAGCACCGCGAAAACCATGTAGCAAATCTTGATGTTGTAGGTAGCAGCGCCGGTGGCCTTTGTGTAGCTACCGTGACAACGGCAACACCACCAAGGGCGGCGCTTCGCCGGGGAGGGCCTCCGCACTTTAGATCGATGGTCCAGCTGTACATGACGCGCTTTAGAGGAGGAGCAGGGCGGCTCACCGCAGAGATATCACAATACGTAGCCGACGGAGGGGAGCCGGGACCGGCCAAAACTACGACGCATCTGCTATGAGAGGCCATGGTGGGGTGGAGGCGGAGCAGCTGGGCCCATGGGCGGGCGGGATCCGGCCGCGTGGGGAGGACGACGGCGCCGACAAGGAATGCGGTGGTGGGCTAGCAAGGGTGCGACGAAGGTAGGCACTGATGGACGGGGTGTTAGCTATAATTTTCATTAGGAAAATGATAGTACTCCCCCGGGGGATTACACCGCTCGCGTCCCCCGGGTCCTTCGCACCCCACGTGTCCTATGCGGGCCCACCATGTTATCTTCTCGGCTTGGAACTGGTCATCTGGAAACCTCCTTCTTTTCCTCTTTTTTCTCTCTCACCGATGAACCATGGAATTTGCGTCCACTGAGTCCCATCCCCTTCGCCTAGGCCCTGCTCTGATTCGCGCAAGACGCTATGCCACCGCCCTGCGCGCTCATCTGGCGTCTCCCCTGCTCCCAATGTTCCCACGCCCGTGCCGCCCGTCGAGCCCTCGCCTTGCGCATGTCGTCCTCGACCCGACCACTCCTACTGCGAGCTGGGAGAGCGTCGGTAATAACGAGCAGCAGTGCTACCATCCATGGCCAGAGATGCTGCATGCCAGTCGCGACCAGAAGTGTCGCTAGCAGTCCGCGCGGTTGCTGCCGACGGGCTTGCTATGACAGGCCGGAGGGGTTGCTACCACCGGCCGGTGTGGTTGCTGCTACGAGTAGTCGGCGTGCTTGCTACAAGCGGCCAGCAGGCTTGCTACCACATGCATGCAGGGTTGCTTCTAGAAGCGGACGACGGGTTTGCTGCTAGAAGCGTCGGTGAGCTTGCTACAGCAGGTCGGCGGGCCGGGTTGCTACAAGCGGCCGGCGTGCTTGCTACAAGCGGCCAGCAGGCTTGCTACCACTAGCATGCGGGGTTGCTTCTACAAGCAGCCGACGGGCTTGCTGCTAGAAGCACCGGCGAGCTTGCTACAGCAGGTCGGCGCGGTTGCTACAAACGGCCGACAGACTTGCTACCACAGGCATTCGGGCTTGCTATCAGCGGTCAGCGGACTTGCTACAAGACTTACTGCTAGTTCTGCAAGCTTGTCTTCTCCGGCGACGGTCATGCCACACACATGCGATGAAGATGCGCAGCTTCTTCAAAGCCAGAGAGCGTGGTGTGAAAATACCTATGCTACAACGAGGTTCTTGTTGGCGGCCAGCGGACCTCACGACTGAGCTCCGTAGTCTAGGTCTGGGGAGCTATGGTGAAGGCCTGGCAGCTACGGGCGGCCGGCGGAGCCTGGCAGCTGACAAGGATTTTTGCTGGGATGGAGCGTGCGTGGGGATTCTCGTTGGGATACAGCATGACCAAATCGGTTTCTATGGGAGGACAACATCAGCAAGTTTAATCATACGGTGCGGAACAAACGGATCGGACGGCGCGCGAGGCGGGGGATCCGGCGTTCCGATCCCCCGGGGGACGCGTAGTATCCCCCTTTTCATTAGGATATTTTGTTTGGAGTTTTTAATACATGTCGTACCTGAGTCCAAGTCGAGTTAGTTTTGTTAGCAAGTTCGAGTAGTACTTTGTTCGTTCCGACTGCTAATAGGTTTAGCTAGCTAAGCTAGGTGTACCTTGGAGTCCTATTCGGTTTAGAATTTGTGTCAGGTTTAAGAGAGTCTAGTCAGTTGATTGTGTATATATACACGAGGTGTTGCGTAAGTTTGTAGCCATAAGTTGACAAGAGAAAATAAAGATAAAAATAGAGGGCACGTACTTGGCTATAAGATTTGTATTTGTCTCTGTTCATCTAAATTGATGTGATCGATCTGTGGGCAAATTTCAACAATTGGTATCAGAACGAGGTTAAAGATTTGAAGCCACGCTTGCCCTAGGGAGGCGACCCGATTAGCGCATCGGGACAGGCAACCAAGTGGAGACGACAAGCATGCCGTCATCGGTGAGGCGACAGGCTCGCCCGGAGGAGCGACAAAAAAGAAGAAGGCGGGCGAGGTGTCGTCAGCAAGGTGGTGGATGGAGATGATCGTTGATGAGTGCGGTGTTACCGGGTGCAGTGCTGGAGAATCTTCACAAGATCGTCGTCCGGGAGAGTATGAGTCAAGGAATCAAGTGTGTCCAAGGTAGCACGTTGGTCGGTGTTGTGTTCGTGAGTCGTTGCTGTGTCCAAGTGCTTGTCTCTGTGATGATCCGTTGCAGCTGAAGCGAATGAAGGTTGAGGGACTGTTCATCGTATGGACGAAGATGTAATTTGCGTGCCTCGATCAGGTCATCTGTGTAGGGGTTCGTAGCATGGAAAACAAAAAAAAAATCTACAGCATGCATACAAACAAGCCAAGATCTATCTACTAGATTATAGCAACGAGTCGATTAGAGTACTCACCCCCGAAGATTTCAAAGCGGTTAACGAGAGCAGATTCTCGTGGGTGATATAGTCATACACTTGCCGATCTCAAGATCGCGTAGATGATTCTTCCGGCGTTGCGTTCCGGTAGCGCTTCCGCAGTCAGTCACACGTTCAGTACACGATTAAGACCTTCCTCTCCCTTGTTCCAGCAGGCAGCGGAGGTTGTAGTTCTCCCCTCGCGATTCCGGCAGCACGACGGCGTGGTGTCGGAAGTAGAGGGAAAATCCCGCAGGGCTTCGCCTAAGCCGATACGAGTTATGGTGGATCTAGGGTTTCCGGTGATCTAGGTTTAGAAGGCCGGAGAGGAGGAGGAGATGTCGGCGACGGCTAGGGCGATGGCGACGCACGGGTGGGGAGGGCTGGTGTTGTGTGCTTTGGGGCAACCCTCCCCCTCTATTTATGAGAGGGGGGTAGCTTGAAAGAGGAGAGTTTAAATCCATATCCAAACCCAAATTGGATAGAAGGAAGGACACTTTCCTTCTTTCACTAGGAAAGTATTGTTTCAGTTTGACTTTTTAAACCTTTTTTTTGACTTTCAATTTAGAGCTTTATTTCTCTCTCGCAATGTTCGACTATATTTTGTACCGGCCCAAGTTGAAAGTACTGGTGCATGGTAGATGAGAAAAATAAAGAAAAGAAATTAAGCTAGTGGGAGTTCACGTGTACACGACTTGTACTGCTAGGCTTTGCTCGATTAGTTCTGCATGTGTACATGTCGAGCTTCTTCATGTACCCATACGTTCATGCATCAAAGATTAGGAGTGTACGTATCAGATGAGATACAATGAACCGGCTGGCGTACTCATATTTGAGCTCGGTATGTGTCAGACGCGCAACACCGGCGTTCGTCCAGGTTATACACGCGTGGCAGGGTTGTGCCAATCCATGTTATCCATAGGAACAGATAAGTACAATCTCGGATTTCAGGGAACAAACACCGCGTGCAGCGAAGAGATCAACCTCTCCACATAACTGAGTCTGAAGAATCAGCGCCTCGTCGCTATCCTTCTCGCGACGCCAGCTAGCATGACTATAAAAACAGAAGAGTCCTCAACAGAGGACACACGATCATTCACGACCACGCCATCTTTACACAAACGTACACTCACGGCCTCACGCACAGCTCGTACCTGGAGACGACGAGCGCACACCGGAGCAAGCAGGATCCACCAATCCATCAACACGCAAAATCACACACACACACCCACCAGGCCTCAATCATCCACTCCCAACTCCAAACACCACACACGTACACGGTACACCCGATCAGGTTTCAGGAGTAAGGAGGTGTTGCCATGGAGGAGAAGCCGGCGCCGGTCCTTAATGGTGAGCCTACGGGTTTATCCTCTCTTTCTTCTCTCTCCTTCTACTCTCTCTCTCCCTTCATCAAGCATGCGACATGCGTACCTTGCTGAGCGACGACCGGAGTCCGGGTACAAGCAGTCATCACAGTACGACGGGCCACCGGCGTGCGGCCTGATGCCATCTTCAGCTCCACGCGGTCGGGGCTGCTGGGGGACAACGCCTCCTCCATTCCCATGAACCGGGAGGCCGGCCGAAGACGGCCCCGAGGGCGCGCGGCTGCCGGCGTGCAACCCGGCGCCATGTCCATCTCCGCCACCATCAAGACGATGGCTTCAAGGATGCGCGGCTGCCTGTGCCGCCACCAAGAGGACGGCCTCGACGGAGCGGATGCCGGCGTGCAGCCCGGCGCCATCTCCAACACCACCAAGAGAACGGCCTCAACGGCAGCCTGGCGACATCTCCATCTCAGCCACCATCAATACGATGGCATCAAGGACGCGCGGCTGCCTGTGTTGCCACCAAGAGGACGGCCTCGACGGAGCGGCTGCCGACGTGCAGCCCGACGCCATCTCCAACTCCACCAAGAGGACAGCCTCAACGGCGCGGCTGCCGGCGTGTAGCCCGACGACATCTCCAACGCCACCAAGAGGACGGTCTCGACAGCGCGATTGTTGGCGTGCATCCCAGCGCCATCTCCATCTCCGCCGCCACCAAGACGACGGACCGGGGGCGCGCGGCTGCCGGCGTGCAGCCCGGCGCCACCTCCATCTCCGCCGCCACCAAGAGCACGGCTTCGAGGACGTGAGGCTGCCGTCGTGTAGCCCGGCGCCATCGCCATCTCCGCTCTGGTGTGGCGCGCCAAAGACGGCGGCCTTGCGACTGCCGGTGGGCCATAGCGGCGCCATCTCCTCCCCCATCGAGCCATGCTCTACGGTGTAGGGGTCCGTAGCATGGAAAACAAAAAATTTCTACCGCATACAAACAAACAAGCCAAGATCTATCTACTAGATTGTAGCAATGAGTCGATGGAATAACTCACCCTCGAAGATTCCAAAGTGTTTAACGAGAGCGGATTCTCGTGGGTGATGTAGTCGTACTCTTGCCGATCTCAAGATCGTGTAGACGATCCTTCCGGCGCTGCGTTCCGGCAGCGCTCCCGCAGTCGGTCACACGTTCGGTACTCGATGAAGACCTTCCTCTCCCTTGTTCCAGCAGGCAGCGGAGGTTGTAGCACTCTCCTCGCGATTCCGGCAGCACGACGGCGTGGTACCGGAAGTAGAGGGGAGATCTCGCAGGGCTTTGCCTTAAGCCGGAGCGAGTATGGTGGACTATGAGAGAGGCCTCGGTAATCTAGTGTTTAGGCACACCAAGGATAGAGGGCTAGGGCGACGGCTAGGGCTTGGGGAAGCCCAAGTCGGCAGCTAGGGTTTGCCCTAGGCGGCGGCGGCAGCAGCAGGAGGTGGGAGGGTGCGGCCAAGGGGAGGGGAGTTCCTCCCCAACTCGGCATCCAAGGCCGGCGGTGGAGGGAGAGGGACTTCCTCCCCAAGTAGGTTTCCTACTCTCCCTCCACCAAGCAAACTTGTCGTTTGACTTTTCAAATTGGCGTTTGAATTTTCAAACTAGGATTTGATTTATCCCTTTATTTTGCTCAGCGATGACACCTAGTACATGATGCAACCATTCCAACTTGTTATGACACATTCATGTACCCTTTCCCTCCGGAGTGCCAGACCTTCCAGAACCTTCTAGAACATTCCCGATGAAAACACCAGAACCATTCTCTAACCCCGAAACAAGACTTTCCTTATATGAATCTTATTCTCCGTACCATTCCGGATCTCCTCGTGATATCCCGGATCCCATACGAGACTCCGAAAAATCATTCGGTCTCTTACTCATCATTCCATAACTACTCAACAACATCGAATCCTTAAGTGTGTCTCCCTATGGTTCGTGAATTATGCGGACATGATCGAGACACTTCTCCGAACAATAACCAATAGAGGAATCTGGAAATTCATATGGCTCCCACATATTTCTACGATTACTTTGCGATCGAATGAACCACTTACATACGATACCAATTTCCCTTTGTCTCACGATAGTTTACTTATCCGAGGTTTTGATCGTCGGTATCTCTACATACCTAGTTCAACCTCGTTAATGATAAGTACTCTTTTCTCGTTCCCATGATATGTGATCCCTTGTGAGCCAGTCACATGCTTGCAAGCCAATTGGATGACATTCCACCGAGAGGGCCCAGAGTATATTTATCCGTCATATGGATGGACAAATCCCACTCTTGATCCATGTGTCTCAACCAATACTTTCCGAACACTCAATGCCACCTTTATAGCCACCCAGTTACGGTGTGGTGTTTGATGTCATCAAAGCATCCTTCCGGTGATGGTGATATGCATGATCTCATGGTCGAAGGAATTAGGTTACTATGTATCAGAAAGCATATAGCAATTGAATTATTTAAAATGACTTGTTCTTTATGCTACGCTTATCTATAGGAGTATGTCCATCATACCATTCTCCTAACGATATGATCTTGTTGTTAATAACATCTCAATGTTCATGATAGGGAAACCACAATCATTTATTAACCAACAAGCTAGTATTATAAAGAGGCTTTACTAGGGACTCTTATTTAGTTTACAAATCACACAAGTATTAATGTTTCCTTGTTAATACTATTATAGCATGAATGTAAACATTTATCATAAACACAAAGATATAATATTAACTACATTTATTATTGCCTCTAGGGCATATCTCCAACAGTCTCCCACCTGCACTAGAGTCAACTAATCTAGATTACATGGTAATATACCGAACACCCATGGCAGTTTGGTGTTGGTCATGTTTTGCCCTCGGGAGAGGTTTAGTCAACGGATCCGCCACATTCAGATCTGTGTGTACTTTGCAAATCTTTATGTCACCATCTTGGACATGTTCTCGAATAGCGTGAAAACGTAGCTTGATGTGCTTCAGCTTCTTGTGTGACCTTGGTTCTTGCGCATTGGCTATGGCGCCCATGTTATCACAGTAGATAGACATTGGGTCCAGCGCACTTGGAACCACACCGAGCTCTGTAATGAACTCCTTCATCCATATCGCTTCTTGTGAAGCCTCCGAAGCAGCTATGTATTCCGATTCAGTTGAAGATCTCGCCACAACGCTTTGTTTTGCACTCCTCCAGCTAACTGCTGCACCATTCAAAGTAAATACGTATCCAGATTGAGATTTAGAATCATCCGGATCGGTGTTCCAACTAGCATCGGTGTAACCATTAACAATGAGCTGTTCATCACCTCCATAAGAAAGAACCATATGCTTAGTTCTTCTTAAGTACTTAAGGATGTTTTTGACTGCTGTCCAATGATCCACTCCTGGATCACTTTGATATCTGCTAGTCAAACTAACAACATATGCAATGTCGGGTCTAGTACATAGTGTGGCATCCCGCAAAACCACTACTAGAAAATCGCGTGCTAAATGATACTTTGTGCATCATCACGACCTCATCATGCATATTAATTTCCTAAAACAATTTCCTAAAGCCTATATTGTTTTCTAATTATACCCTTCTTTAATTCAAATCGAAATCTCGGTCTTTCCGAATATTTGTTTTGTCCAAAAATCATTTTTACAAAAGGTTTAAAATATAACTATACAAATATAAAAGTAAACTATTTTTTTTAGGAGAGGCCCAGCCGCCAGGCCCAAAGCCCAGCAGCCAGGAGCCAACCATCCCAACCCTACCTAACCCTAGCCCTCACCCCACTCCCTCCACTCCCAGCCGCCGCCGCCAGCCACACTAGCACGCGCGCGCGCCCACCTGCCCAACTCCCCCCACCCGCTGTCCCACCCAACTCCACACGCTACACGCTGCAGCCCTCCTCCTGGCCCCACCCCGGTCCCACCACTCCCTCTCTCCCCTCCCCACCCTCTCTCTCTCCCCGACACGCAGTCCCCCAACCCCGCCTGCCTCGCTCCCTTCCACCCTCTCCCTCCCAGGCCGCTGCCGGCTCTCCCTCCCTCTGCTGGCGCGCTCCCGCGGCCACCTCGCCACCCCGCCTCCGCCAGAGGCCCACCCGACGACGCCGCTCGCCCGCCGCGTCTCCCGACGCTCCTGCTCCCCGCGCCCAACCCCCGCTCCTTCTCCGGCCGCCCTGCTCCCGCCGGCGACCGCCTCCTCCCGAGCTCCCCTGCCGCCCTCGCCGCGGCGCCGCCCTGCCTCCACCCTCTCCGGCCTCGGCCCCGCCTCCGAGCGCCTCCCCGCCCCGTCGGCCCCTCCTCCGTTCGCCGCCTCTGCTCCTCCCCGGCGCGCCCGAGCTCCGCCACCACCCGCCTCCCGCCGGCTCCGCCACCACCCGCCTCCCGCCGGCCGCCCCGAGCCGCTCCCCGGCGCCCTTCATCTCTCCTACCACGAGTCCCTCCCCCCCAAGCTTCTCTGCGCCGCCCAGAGCGTCCCCTCGCCGTCAACCACCGTCGCCCGGTTCCGGCCGCGGCCCAGGAACCTCCACGCGCTGCCCTCCGCCAAGGCTCGCCGTCGAGGTGTTCGACTTTATTCCCATGTGGGTATTTTTGTCGTTGGTGTGCGTCCAAGGGGTGTTCTGCCGTTGACTTCGATACCTGTAGAGGCTGCTATCTCGATGCTCCGTTTGTTTGCAAGGACACCTGGTCTGAGCAGGCTCTGATGTTGCCATCTACCGATAATACCTTGTTTTCCAAGATCCTCCTCGGCAAACATCGCCTTGCGTCGATTCAAGATCGTCACCGACCACCGAAGATGCGGTACCCCAAGATCGCCTCCCCCGATTCGAAGGCCATTGCCCCGAGGACGCCAAGACCCGAGTGCGCCGACATGGATCCGGTGACGCCAACACGCCAAGATCTACCACATGAAGACCGTACCGAACCGGTGACCCTCGACGAACCTCCGGCAAGATCTTCGACATGGCCCAGATCTACCGCAACCGAGTCCGGCACCGACAAGTGAAGTCAGAACCACCAAGACCTTCGCCGCGGAATGCCAAGTTCTGCATCCCGAACGCCAAGACCACCCGACGAACCCCGTGGATCGGCATGATCGTCTTCACGGATACGACAAGTACTTCTTCCCGAACGCCATGATCGTCGACATGACCCGAAGACCACGAATGCGACAAGATCGACACCGACCAGGGCGAGACCGATGCGCCACGACACCGAACCAAGTCCTCCTTCCCGGAATGCCAAGATCTACCTCCGTTACCAGAGAACGAACCCGCCGAGGCCGAACCCCAGATCCGAACCCTGAGACCGACCCCGAACCCCCGGACCAAGATCGTCGGACCCTAATGTGTGACCTTGATCCGAGCCCCTATTTTATAATTTGCCAACTATATGAATTGTTGCATGTTAAATTGTCATACTTGCATGCATATTGTCATGTGGTTTGGGGGCCTTAGGCCGATTAACCTAATTAAATATGGGGCCCATATGCGGGCAAACCTAGTCTCATATTGGCCTCATTTAAATTTGTGTAGCGAACCGGTAACTTATCTCGCCCTGTTATTACAATATTTAATTTGCGGGGTAGATAAACAACTAGAACCATATATTTAATGTCGGGACCCCGGTTCCGCTTAATATGACCTAACTGCATTGCACCTTTGCCATGCCATGCATCATATCATAAGCATGCCGATCTTTTGCCGTAGTATTAAATATTGCATCCGGTGTTTCTTCTAGTGTTTTGCTTCTTCGCGGATAAGGCCGTTGAGTTGATGCGAGTGTCGACCCGATCTTCGGTTGAACCTTCGACAATGTTTTCAGGCGAGCATCTCCCCCTTTCTACCTATATTAATTTATAGTATTTATTTCCCTCCTGTTGATCTATTGCTATCTGTGTTGCGATGCTCTAGTTTCCGTACCCGTGATATCCCTTGCAGCCATATATTGCCTTGGACACATCCTATTACCTGTTGTTTGGTAGATAGTTGGACTTGCGCGTCGTAGTCGCTTGCTCAAGTGTTGTTGCGTGTCGCCATGTACCACAGTTGGTGGAGAAGTGCCGCATGTTTATTGTTGGAGATGATCTCGGCTTTACTTTTCGTTCACTTTAATTACTGCTTAACAACTAAAATTGAAGTAAGCAGAGGCATCGGTGGGTGATAGATAATATCCGGTTTCCGACCGCCCACTTGTGTCCCGTAGGACCCCGGGTTCTTGACACCTGTTCCGAGATCGAGCGCGCTAACCACAGGTGGGGAGATATGGGCCCCCCATTGATTATTACCTGATTTCAAAGTATTGTACTGGGGGCCACAAACTAGTTTGAGGTTTTATTTACTATCCTGTACTTATGCCATGCTTTACTGCTTTATTTAAATTGTGCGACAGATAGCACCTGTACTGTTTAGGATCGGGACACGATTTCGCGGTGTCGACAGTCCCCGTTTGGGGATTTGCTGTCGTTCACAGCCGTATACCCAAACCCTAAGTCCGTCTCGGAGACCGGCCGACTTCGTTGCGGGTTCGACTTGGTGGGGTGGCCCCCATGTACTTGCTTTGGGTCTGGGAACGTCGTGACTTAGGCCCCGCCGACATACCGATGGGTGTATGTTAACTGATCTGGCAAAAAGGGTCGAAGTGCTTGTGGATACTTTGGTGCACCCCTGCAGGGTTTAATCTTTTCGAGAAGCCGTGTCCGCGGTTATGAACGACTTGGAGCACAGGTCACGATCATAGACAACCATAACTAAAGTTTACTGTTATAAATTGACTTGTATCCGATATGACTAGTAATCAGCTTCACTACAACGGAATGGCCAAGTAAAAGTACCAACAACTGCTGGGTTTTGGGGTTATCTCATGCTAATTGTATCTGACTAGTAAGTGACGCAATTATAATGGAATGGTTAAATAAAAGTGCTCACTGCTTATTTTATCAGGACGACTATCTTTACCTGACTAGTTAATTGCCGCAACTATAACCGAATAAGTAAAACTGCCAACTGTGTGAGTTCCTCGGTCGACTTCCTCGTTTGGTATCGAGGGGGAAACACCAGGATGGGTTTGTTTGGTGTTAGTATCAGGCTGGTTCCGGATAGGTCTTTCTTACCCCTCTCTGATAGCCGTCAGTGACATCGAGTCTCTATAGGTTGTTTAGTGCATGCTGCCGCTGCCGCTCAGTCCACCATACCTATGTAGGCGAGGACCGCCGAATTCTAGTCTCGCCGTGTACTGGCCTCAGTACTGACGCTCCTCTTTTTCCTTTGCCCTTTGTCGGCTTCCGGCTTGGCCTGGGCAGGGTTATGGACGCCATTGGTTATTCTTCAGGGCTCTTAGCCCCATTTGCATCTTGTCCGTAGCTGGACGCTGTATCGTTTTCAAGGTGATTTGAATCTTTGTTCTGTATATCTGTATTCTTGACTCATGGAGTCGCTGTTATATATATATCTGTTCTGTGGGTCCCATCGAGGATGGTTGTGTAATGTTATTACTTTGCTTTCCACCCGCACGAAAGTGCCTGGTGGGCACCTTCGAATCGTTTCTATGCGGGTTTGGCGAGTTTCGCTAAAACTTGCATAGGGCCGATTCTGAGGGTGTTACAGAGTGGTATCAGAGCTCAGCAGTTGCGATACCCCACAAGTCCAGCCTGTAGGATAACCTAGCTAACGGCCGAAGTAGAGTGTCAAAACTATTTTCGCAAAAATCGGTTGGATAGTTCTGACTAGGTCTGATTTTACTCCTTACCCCTCTTCTATTCTCCTCTTACCTTTGCGCATTTTGAATCCGCTCTCTTCTCTCTCTTCGAGTCCAGGATTTCTCGTGGTTGGGTTCCGTCGTACCCTAGGGTTTCGCTTCCTCCTTTGGTAACGGTGTTGCTACATCTGGTCTTCGTGCTATCCGAGGAATCCTTCGTCGGGTGGACTTCTCTTTGTTCTTTGTTCGTGCCTTCCGGTGTTTTCCGACGCGACGACATCATCTACGCCAGATCCGATGCAGAGTCTGCATCCCTCCTTTGTTTCCGAACCTCGCTTATCGAGATCTTCAGTCTGATTCTGAGAGTTGGTTGCATAATCTGTTATTCGTGTACATAGTAATGCTTTGAGTGCGGGATGGAGTCGCGACCATACCACTACTCTTATCATTTGCTTTTGTATATGGAATGGTGGATCGATGCAACTCGTACTCCCCCATGAAAGTTAGAGGTGGCCTTACCTTTAACTTCGTCCGTTGTTTATCCGGAGTGCTCTCTTGACGAACAGGATCAGCGACATCTTGTTGGTGGTGTCGCTGTATTCAAGATGAAGAAGGAACCCTCGTTAGTGGTGTCGCGAGGATCTACACGAGGCGAGAAGACGGAGATCGCCGACCTTCCTTCCGGTACCATGAGGCGGATCTCGAGGGCGAGATCCATTGTTAGTGGTGTCGAATTGTGGCATCCCGCAAAACCACTACTAGAAAATCGCGTGCTAAATGATACTTTGTGCATCATCACGACCTCATCATGCATATTAATTTCCTAAAACAATTTCCTAAAGCCTATATTGTTTTCTAATTATCCCCTTCTTTAATTCAAATCGAAATCTCGGTCTTTCCGAATATTTGTTTTGTCCAAAAATCATTTTACAAAAGGTTTAAAATATAACTATACAAATATAAAAGTAAACTATTTTTTTAGGAGAGGCCCAGCCGCCAGGCCCAAAGCCCAGCAGCCAGGAGCCTACCATCCCAACCCTACCTAACCCTAGCCCTCACCCCACTCCCTCCACTCCCAGCCGCCGCCGTCAGCCACACTGGCACGCGCGCGCGCCCACCTGCCCAACTCCCCCCACCTGCTGTCCCACCCAACTCCACACGCTACACGCTGCAGCCCTCCTCCTGGCCCCACCCCGGTCCCACCGGTCCCATCACTCCCTCTGTCCCCTCCCCACCCTCTCTCTCTCCCCGACACGCAGTCCCCCAACCCCGCCTGCCTCGCTCCCTTCCACCCTCTCCCTCCCAGGCCGCCGCCGGCTCTCCCTCCCTCTGCCGGCGCGCTCCCGCGGCCACCTCGCCACCCCCGCCTCCGCCAGAGGCCCACCCGACGCCGCCGCTCGCCGGCCGCGTCTCCCGACGCTCCTGCTCCCCGCGCCCAACCCCCGCTCCTTCTCCGACCGCCCTGCTCCCGCCGGCGACCGCCTCCTCCCGAGCTCCCCTGCCGCCCTCGCCGCGGCGCCGCCCTGCCTCCACCATCTCCGGCCTCGGCCCCGCCTCCGTGCGCCTCCCCGTCCCGTCGGCCCATCCTCCGTTCGCCGCCTCTGCTCCTCCCCGACGCGCCCGAGCTCCGCCACCACCCGCCTCCCGCCGGCCGCCCCGAGCCGCTCCCCGGCGCCCTTCATCTCTCCTACCGCGAGTCCCTCCCCCAAGCTTCTCTGCGCCGCCCCGAGCGTCCCCTCGCCGTCAACCACCGTCGCCTGGTTCCGGCCGCGGCCCAGGAACCTCCCCGCGCTGCCCTCCGCCAAGGCTCGCCGTCGAGGTGTTCGACTTTATGCCCATGTGGGTATTTTTGTCGCTGGTGTGCGTCCAAGGGGTGTTCTGCCGTTGACTTCGATACCTGTAGAGGCTGCTATCTCGATGCTCCGTTTGTTTGCAAGGACACCTGGTCTGAGCAGGCTCTGATGTTGCCATCTACCGATAATACCTTGTTTTCCAAGATCCTCCTCGGCAAACATCGCCTTGCGTCGATTCAAGATCGTCACCGACCACCGAAGACGCGGTACCCCAAGATCGCCTCCCCCGATTCGAAGGCCATTGCCCCGAGGACGCCAAGACCCGAGTGCGCCGACATGGATCCGATGACGCCAACACGCCAAGATCTACCACATGAAGACCGTACCGAACCGGTGACCCTCGACGAACCTCCGGCAAGATCTTCGACATGGCCCAGATCTACCGCAACCGAGTCCGGCACCGACAAGTGAAGTCAGAACCACCAAGACCTTCGCCACGGAACGCCAAGTTCTGCATCCCGAACGCCAAGACCACCCGACGAACCCCGTGGACCGGCATGATCGTCTTCACGGATACGACAAGTACTTCTTCCCGAACGCCATGATCGTCGACATGACCCGAAGACCACGAATGCGACAAGATCGACAACGACCAGGGCGAGACCGATGCGCCACGACACCGAACCAAGTCCTCCTTCCCGGAATGCCAAGATCTACCTCCGTTACCAGAGAACGAACCCGCCGAGGCCGAACCCCAGATCCGAACCCTGAGACCGACCCCGAACCCCCGGACCAAGATCGTCGAACCCTAATGTGTGACCTTGATCCGAGCCCCTATTTTATAATTTGCCAACTATATGAATTGTTGCATGTTAAATTGTCATACTTGCATGCATATTGTCATGTGGTTTGGGGGCCTTAGGCCGATTAACCTAATTAAATATGGGGCCCATATGCGGGCAAACCTAGTCTCATATTGGCCTCATTTAAATTTGTGGAGCGAACCGGTAACTTATCTCGCCCTGTTATTACAATATTTAATTTTCGGGGTAGATAAACAACTAGAACCATATATTTAATGTCGGGACCCCGGTTCCGCTTAATATGACCTAACTGCATTGCACCTTTGCCATGCCATGCATCATATCATAAGCATGCCGATCTTTTGCCGTAGTATTAAATATTGCATCCGGTGTTTCTTCTAGTGTTTTGCTTCTTCGCGGATAAGGCCGTTGAGTTGATGCGAGTGTCGACCCGATCTTCGGTTGAACCTTCGGCAATGTTTTCAGGCGAGCATCTCCCCCTTTCTACCTATCTTAATTTATAGTATTTATTTCCCTCCTGTTGATCTATTGCTATCTGTGTTGCGATGCTCTAGTTTCCGTACCCGTGATATCCCTTGCAGCCATATATTGCCTTGGACACATCCTATTACCTGTTGTTTGGTAGATAGTTGGACTTGCGCGTCGTAGTCGCTTGCTCAAGTGCTGTTGCGTGTTGCCATGTACCACAGTTGTTGGAGAAGTGCCGCATGTTTATTGTTGGAGATGATCTCGGCTTTACTTTTCGTTCACTTTAATTACTGCTTAACAACTAAAATTGAAGTAAGCAGAGGCATCGGTGGGTGATAGATAATATCCGGTTTCCGACCGCCCACTTGTGTCCCGTAGGACCCCGGGTTCTTGACACCTGTTCCGAGATCGAGCGCGCTAACCACAGGTGGGGAGATATGGGCCCCCCATTGATTATTACCTGATTTCAAAGTATTGTACTGGGGGCCACAAACTAGTTTGAGGTTTTATTTACTATCCTGTACTTATGCCATGCTTTACTGCTTTATTTAAATTGTGCGACAGATAGCACCTGTACTGTTTAGGATCGGGACACGATTTCGCGGTGTCGACAGTCCCCGTTTGGGGATTTGCTGTCGTTCACAGCCGTATACCCAAACCCTAAGTCCGTCTCGGAGACCGGCCGACTTCGTTGCGGGTTCGACTTGGTGGGGTGGCCCCCATGTACTTGCTTTGGGTCTGGGAACGTCGTGACTTAGGCCCCGCCGACATACCGATGGGTGTATGTTAACTGATCTGGCAAAAAGGGTCGAAGTGCTTGTGGATACTTTGGTGCACCCCTGCAGGGTTTAATCTTTTCGAGAAGCCGTGTCCGCGGTTATGGACGACTTGGAGCACAGGTCACGATCATAGACAACCATAACTAAAGTTTACTGTTATAAATTGACTTGTATCCGATATGACTAGTAATCAGCTTCACTACAACGGAATGGCCAAGTAAAAGTACCAACAACTGCTGGGTTTTGGGGTTATCTCATGCTAATTGTATCTGACTAGTAAGTGACGCAATTATAATGGAATGGTTAAATAAAAGTGCTCACTACTTATTTTATCAGGACGACTATCTTTACCTGACTAGTTAATTGCCGCAACTATAACCGAATAAGTAAAACTGCCAACTGTGTGAGTTCCTCGGTCGACTTCCTCGTTTGGTATCGAGGGGGAAACACTAGGATGGGTTTGTTTGGTGTTAGTGTCAGGCTGGTTCCAGATAGGTCTTTCTTACCCCTCTCTGATAGCCGTCAGTGACATCGAGTCTCTATAGGTTGTTTAGTGCATGCTGCCGCTGCCGCTCCGTCCACCATACCTATGTAGGCGAGGATCGCCGAATTCTAGTCTCGCCGTGTACTGGCCTCAGTACTAACGCTCCTCTTTTTCCTTTGCCCTTTGTCGGCACCCCTTTTGTTTAAGCAGGTTTTGAGAGCGACGCCGTTAGCAGGGTTACCCTTCCGGTTTGGCCTGGGAAGGGTTATGGACGCCATTGGTTATTCTTCAGGGCTCTTAGCCCCATTTGCATCTTGTCCGTAGCTGGACGCTGTATCGTTTTCAAGGTGATTTGGATCTTTGTTCTGTATATCTGTATTCTTGACTCATGGAGTCGCTGTTATATATATCTGTTCTGTGGGTCCCATCGAGGACTGTTGTGTAATGTTATTACTTTGCTTTCCACCCGCACGAAAGTGCCTGGTGGGCACCTTCGAATCGTTTCTATGCGGGTTTGGCGAGTTTCGCTAAAACTTGCATAGGGCCGATTCTGAGGGTGTTACAGAGTGGTATCAGAGCTCAGCAGTTGCGATACCCCACAAGTCCAGCCTGTAGGATAACCTAGCTAACGGCCGAAGTAGAGTGTCAAAACTATTTTCGCAAAAATCGGTTGGATAGTTCTGACTAGGTCTGATTTTACTCCTTACCCCTCTGCTATTCTCCTCTTACCTTTGCGCGTTTTGAATCCGCTCTCTTCTCTCTCTTCGAGTCCAGGATTTCTCGTGGTTGGGTTCCGTCGTACCCTAGGGTTTCGCTTCCTCCTTTGGTAACGGTGTTGCTACATCTGGTCTTCGTGCTATCCGAGGAATCCTTCGTCGGGTGGACTTCTCTTTGTTCTTTGTTCGTGCCTTCCGGTGTTTTCCGACGCGACGACATCATCTACGCCAGATCCGATGCAGAGTCTGCATCCCTCCTTGGTTTCCGAACCTCGCTTGTCGAGATCTTCAGTCTGATTCTGAGAGTTGGTTGCATAATCTGTTATTCGTGTACATAGTAATGCTTTGAGTGCGTGATGGAGTCGCGGCCATACCACTACTCTTATCATTTGCTTTTGTATATGGAATGGTGGATCGATGCAACTCGTACTCCCCCATGAAAGTTAGAGGTGGCCTTACCTTTAACTTCGTCCGTTGTTTATCCGGAGTGCTCTCTTGACGAACAGGATCAGCGACATCTTGTTGGTGGTGTCGCTGTATTCAAGATGAAGAAGGAACCCTCGTTAGTGGTGTCGCGAGGATCTACACGAGGCGAGAAGACGCAGATCGCCGACCTTCCTTCCGGTACCATGAGGCGGATCTCGAGGGCGAGATCCATTGTTAGTGGTGTCGAATTGTGGCATCCCGCAAAACCACTACTAGAAAATCGCGTGCTAAACGATACTTTGTGCATCATCACGACCTCATCATGCATATTAATTTCCTAAAACAATTTCCTAAAGCCTATATTGTTTTCTAATTATCCCCTTCTTTAATTCAAATCGAAATCTCGGTCTTTCCGAATATTTGTTTTGTCCAAAAATCATTTTACAGAAGGTTTAAAATATAACAATACAAATATAAAAGTAAACTATTTTTTTAGGAGAGGCCCAGCCGCCAGGCCCAAAGCCCAGCAGCCAGGAGCCTACCATCCCAACCCTACCTAACCCTAGCCCTCACCCCACTCACTCCACTCCCCGCCGTCGCCGCCAGCCACACTGGCACGCGCGCGCGCCCACCTTCCCAACTCCCCCCACCTGCTGTCCCACCCAACTCCACACGCTACACGCTGCAGCCCTCCTCCTGGCCCCACCCCGGTCCCACCGGTCCCACCACTCCCTCTCTCCCCTCCCCACCCTCTCTCTCTCCCCGACACGCAGTCCCCCAACCCCGCCTGCCTCGCTCCCTTCCACCCTCTCCCTCCCAGGCCGCCTCCGGCTCTCCCTCCCTCTACCGGCGCGCTCCCGCGGCCACCTCGCCACCACGCCTTCGCCAGAGGCCCACCCGACGCCGCCGCTCGCCGGCTGCGTCTCCCGACGCTCCTGCTCCCCGCGCCCAACCCCCGCTCCTTCTCCGGCCGCCCTGCTCCCGCCGGCGACCGCCTCCTCCCGAGCTCCCCTGCCGCCCTCGCCGCGGCGCCGCCCTGCCTCCACCCTCTCCGGCCTCGGCCCCGCCTCCGAGCGCCTCCCCGCCCCGTCGGCCCCTCCTCCGTTCGCCGCCTCTGCTCCTCCCCGGCGCGCCCGAGCTCCGCCACCACCCGCCTCCCGCCGGCTCCGCCACCACCCGCCTCCCGCCGGCCGCCCCGAGCCGCTCCCCGGCGCCCTTCATCTCTCCTACCGCGAGTCCCTCCCCCCAAGCTTCTCTGCGCCGCCCCGAGCGTCCCCTCGCCGTCAACCATCGTCGCCCGGTTCCGGCCGCGGCCCAGGAACCTCCCCGCGCTGCCCTCCGCCAAGGCTCGCCGTCGAGGTGTTCGACTTTATGCCCATGTTGGTATTTTTGTCGCTGGTGTGCGTCCAAGGGGTGTTCTGCCGTTGACTTCGATACCTGTAGAGGCTGCTATCTCGATGCTCCGTTTGTTTGCAAGGACACCTGGTCTGAGCAGGCTCTGATGTTGCCATCTACCGATAATACCTTGTTTTCCAAGATCCTCCTCGGCAAACATCGCCTTGCGTCGATTCAAGATCGTCACCGACCACCGAAGACGCGGTACCCCAAGATCGCCTCCCCCGATTTGAAGGCCATTGCCCCGAGGACGCCAAGACCCGAGTGCGCCGACATGGATCCGGTGACGCCAACACGCCAAGATCTACCACATGAAGACCGTACCGAACCGGTGACCCTCGACGAACCTCCGGCAAGATCTTCGACATGGCCTAGATCTACCGCAACCGAGTCCGGCACCGACAAGTGAAGTCAGAACCACCAAGACCTTCTCCGCGGAACGCCAAGTTCTGCATCCCGAACGCCAAGACCACCCGACGAACCCCGTGGACCGGCATGATCGTCTTCACGGATACGACAAGTACTTCTTCCTGAACGCCATGATCGTCGACATGACCCGAAGACCACGAATGCGACAAGATCGACATCGACCAGGGCGAGACCGATGCGCCACGACACCGAACCAAGTCCTCCTTCCCGGAATGCCAAGATCTACCTCCGTTACCAGAGAACGAACCCGCCGAGGCCGAACCCCAGATCCGAACCCTGAGACCGACCCCGAACCCCCGGACCAAGATCGTCGAACCCTAATGTGTGACCTTGATCCGAGCCCCTATTTTATAATTTGCCAACTATATGAATTGTTGCATGTTAAATTGTCATACTTGCATGCATATTGTCATGTGGTTTGGGGGCCTTAGGCCGATTAACCTAATTAAATATGGGGCCCATATGCGGGCAAACCTAGTCTCATATTGGCCTCATTTAAATTTGTGTAGCGAACCGGTAACTTATCTCGCCCTGTTATTACAATATTTAATTTTCGGGGTAGATAAACAACTAGAACCATATATTTAATGTCGGGACCCCGGTTCCGCTTAATATGACCTAACTGCATTGCACCTTTGCCATGCCATGCATCATATCATAAGCATGCCGATCTTTTGCCGTAGTATTAAATATTGCATCCGGTGTTTCTTCTAGTGTTTTGCTTCTTCGCGGATAAGGCCGTTGAGTTGATGCGAGTGTCGACCCGATCTTCGGTTGAACCTTCGGCAATGTTTTCAGGCGAGCATCTCCCCCTTTCTACCTATCTTAATTTATAGTATTTATTTCCCTCCTGTTGATCTATTGCTATCTGTGTTGCGATGCTCTAGTTTCCGTACCCGTGATATCCCTTGCAGCCATATATTGCCTTGGACACATCCTATTACCTGTTGTTTGGTAGATAGTTGGACTTGCGCGTCGTAGTCGCTTGCTCAAGTGCTGTTGCGTGTCGCCATGTACCACAGTTGTTGGAGAAGTGCCGCATGTTTATTGTTGGAGATGATCTCGGCTTTACTTTTCGTTCACTTTAATTACTGCTTAACAACTAAAATTGAAGTAAGCAGAGGCATCGGTGGGTGATAGATAATATCCGGTTTCCGACCGCCCACTTGTGTCCCGTAGGACCCCGGGTTCTTGACACCTGTTCCGAGATCGAGCGCGCTAACCACAGGTGGGGAGATATGGGCCCCCCATTGATTATTACCTGATTTCAAAGTATTGTACTGGGGGCCACAAACTAGTTTGAGGTTTTATTTACTATCCTGTACTTATGCCATGCTTTACTGCTTTATTTAAATTGTGCGACAGATAGCACCTGTACTGTTTAGGATCGAGACACGATTTCGCGTTGTCGACAGTCCCCGTTTGGGGATTTGCTGTCGTTCACAGCCGTATACCCAAACCCTAAGTCCGTCTCGGAGACCGACCGACTTCGTTGCGGGTTCGACTTGGTGGGGTGGCCCCCATGTACTTGCTTTGGGTCTGGGAACGTCGTGACTTAGGCCCCGCCGACATACCGATGGGTGTATGTTAACTGATCTGGCAAAAAGGGTCGAAGTGCTTGTGGATACTTTGGTGCACCCCTGCAGGGTTTAATCTTTTCGAGAAGCCGTGTCCGCGGTTATGGACGACTTGGAGCACAGGTCACGATCATAGACAACCATAACTAAAGTTTACTGTTATAAATTGACTTGTATCCGATATGACTAGTAATCAGCTTCACTACAACGGAATGGCCAAGTAAAAGTACCAACAACTGCTGGGTTTTGGGGTTATCTCATGCTAATTGTATCTGACTAGTAAGTGACGCAATTATAATGGAATGGTTAAATAAAAGTGCTCACTACTTATTTTATCAGGACGACTATCTTTACCTGACTAGTTAATTGCCGCAACTATAACCGAATAAGTAAAACTGCCAACTGTGTGAGTTCCTCGGTCGACTTCCTCGTTTGGTATCGAGGGGGAAACACTAGGATGGGTTTGTTTGGTGTTAGTATCAGGCTGGTTCCAGATAGGTCTTTCTTACCCCTCTCTGATAGCCGTCAGTGACATCGAGTCTCTATAGGTTGTTTAGTGCATGCTGCCGCTGCCGCTCAGTCCACCATACCTATGTAGGCGAGGACCGCCGAATTCTAGTCTCGCCGTGTACTGGCCTCAGTACTGACGCTCCTCTTTTTCCTTTGCCCTTTGTCGGCACCCCTTTCGTTTAAGCAGGTTTTGAGAGCGACACCGTTAGCAGGGTTACCCTTCTGGCTTGGCCTGGGCAGGGTTATGGACGCCATTGATTATTCTTCAGGGCTCTTAGCCCCATTTGCATCTTGTCCGTAGCTGGACGCTGTATCGTTTTCAAGGTGATTTGGATCTTTGTTCTGTATATCTGTATTCTTGACTCATGGAGTCGCTGTTATATATATCTGTTCTGTGGGTCCCATCGAGGACTGTTGTGTAATGTTATTACTTTGCTTTCCACCCGCACGAAAGTGCCTGGTGGGCACCTTCGAATCGTTTCTATGCGGGTTTGGCGAGTTTCGCTAAAACTTGCATAGGGTCGATTCTGAGGGTGTTACACATAGCATGGCATACAGTAGAGATCCTATGGCTGAGGCATAGGGAGTTTTACTCATCCTTTCTCTATCTTATGCCGTTGCTGGACTTTGATTTTTACTCAAGGTCGTATTGGGCAACATGGGCAAGAACCCTTTCTTGCTATCCTCCATTCCAAACCTCTTTAGAACTTTGTCCAAATATGTACTTTGTGACAATGATATTAGGCGTCTCGATCTATCTCTATAAATCTTTATGCCTAATATGTAAGCTGCTTCGCCAAGATCTTTCATTGAAAAACTATTATTCAAATATTCCTTGACACTATTAAGAAGGTCTACATCATTCCCAATCAACAATATGTCATCTACATATAGTATTAAGAATGCCACAGAGCTCCCACTCACTTTCTTGTAAATACAAGCTTCTCCATAAGTTTGTATAAAACCAAAACTTTTGATTACCTTATCAAAATGTTGATTCCAACTTCGGGATGCTTGCTTCAATCCATATATGGACCGTTGAAGTTTGCATACCTTGTTAGCATCTTTAGGATCGACAAAACCTTTGGGTTGCATCATATACAACTCTTCATCAATGTCTCCATTGAGGAACGCTGTTTTGACATCCATCTGCAATATCTCATAATCATAATATGCAGCGATTGCTAACATAATTCTCACAGACTTTAGCTTCGCTACTGGTGATAAGGTCTCATTGTAGTCAACTCCTTGAATTTGTCGAAACCCTTTTGCGATAAGTCGAGCTTTATAGACAGCAACATTACCATCAGCATCTGTTTTCTTCTTGAAAATCCATTTGTTCTCGACAGCCTTCCGACCATCCGGTAAGTCCACCAAAGTCCATACTTGGTTTTCGTACATGGATCCAATCTCGGATTTCATGGCTTCTTGCCATTTATTGGAATCTGGGCTCATCATCGCTTCCTCATATGTCGCGGGGTCATCGGTGTTGTCCACCAACATGACACTCATAACAAGATCATACCAATCAGGAGTGGTACGAGTTCTCGTTGACCTGCGAGGCTCTGTAGCAACTACAACTGAAATTTCATGATCATCATAATTAGCTTCCTCTCTTATTGGTGCAGGCACCACAGGAACTTCTCCCGGTGCTGCGCTACTCACAAGTTCGAGAGAAGGTTCGACAACCTCGTCGAGTTCTACTTTCCTTCCAGTCACTTCTTTCGAGAGAAATTCCTTCTCTAGAAAGGATCCATTCTTGGCAACGAAGATTTTGCCTTCGGATCTATGATAGAAGGTATACCCAATAGTTTCCTTCGGGTATCCTATGAAGACGCATTTTTCCGCTTTGGGTTCAAGCTTGTCCGGCTGTAACTTCTTTACATAGGCTTCGCAACCCCAAACTTTAAGGAACGACAATTTAGGTTTCTTCCCAAACCATAATTCATACAATGTCGTTTCAACGGATTTAGATGGTGCCCTATTTAAAGTGAATGCGGATGTTTCTAATGCATAACCCCAAAATGATAGCGGTAAATCTGTAAGTGACATCATAGAACGAACCATATCTAAAAGAGTTCGATTACGACGTTCGGATACACCATTACGCTGTGGTGTTACCGGCGGTGTCAATTGTGAAAGTATTCCGCATTTCTTCAAATGCTCGCCAAACTCGTAACTTAGATATTCACCTCCACGATCAGAACATAGAAATTTAATCTTCTTGTTACGTTGATTCTCCACCTCACTTTGAAATTCCTTAAACTTCTCGAAAGTTTCGGACTTATGTTTCATGAAATAGATATACCCATATCTACTCAAGTCATCCGTGAAGGTAAGAACATAACGATAACCACCGCGTGATGCTACACTCATTGGACCACACACATCGGTATGTATGATTTCCAATAAGTCCGTAGCTCGCTCCATCATACCAGAAAATGGAATCTTAGTCATTTTACCCATCAGACATGCTTCACATCTTTCAAGTGATTCGAAATCAAGTGATTCAAGAAGTCCATCGGAATGGAGTTTCTTCATACGCTTCACTCCAATGTGACCAAGACGACAGTGCCACATATAGGTCGAGTTATCGCTCGATTTCAAACGTTTAGCTTAAATGTTATTAATATGTGTATTTCCACTATCGAGATTGAATAAGAACAGACCATCTATCAAAGGTGCATGTGCATAAAACATATTACTCATATAAATCGAACAACCATTATTCTCGGACTTAAACAAGTAACCGTCTCGCAATAAACAAGATCCCGATATAATGTTCATGCTTAACGCAGGCACCAAATAACAATTATTTAAGTATAAAACTAATCCCGATGGTAGATGAAGAGGTAGCGTGCCGACCGCGATCACATCAACCTTTGATCCATTTCCTACGCGCATCGTCACCTCGTTCTTCGCTAGCTTCAAGTTTATTCTGCAGCACCTGTTTCGAGTTACAAATATGAGCAACCGAACCAGTATCAAATACCCAGGCACTACTACGAGTACTAGTGAGATACACATCAATAACATGTATATCGGATATACCTTTCTTCTTGATGTTGCCGTTCTTCAAATCCGCCAAGTACTTTGGGCAATTCCACTTCCAGTGACCTTCTCCCTTACAGTAAAAGCACTCAGTATCAGGCTTAGGTCCAGCCTTGGTCTTCTTCGTCGGTGCGGTAACTTTCTTACCACCCTTCTTGAAGTGTCCCTTTTGCTTAGACTTGCCTTTCTTGAGTTTGGTGGTCTTATTGACCATCAACACTTGGTGCTCTTTCTTGATCTCCACTTCTGCAGATTTTAACATGGAGAAGAGTTCTGGCAACAGCTTGTTCATGCTTTGCATATTGTAGTTCATCACAAAGTTCTTGTAACTTGGTGGTAGTGATTGGAGGACACGGTAAATCCCCAAAGCATTAGGAATCACTATACCCAAGCTTTGAAGTTTGTTTGCGTGCCCAGACATCTTAAGCACATGCTCACTAACGGAGCTGCCCTCTTCCATCTTGCAGTTAAAGAACTTTTCAGAAGCCTCATAGCTCTCAACTGCCGCGTGAGTCTCAAAAATCAATTTGAGTTCACGGACAATATCATGTGGGTCTAAATTCTCAAACCTTTTCTGAAGCTCCGATTCCAAACCATACAAGATAGCACACTGAACTGTGGAGTACTGATTCTTCTGAGCGAGGTAAACGTTCTTTACTTCATCGATAGCATCAGCTGCAGGCGGGTCACCCAGCGGTGCATCCAGCACATAGGTCAAATTACCAGCATTGAGGACAATCCTCAAATTGCGGAACCAGTCCACGAAGTTGCTTCCATTGTTTTTCAACTTCTCTTTCTCTAGGAACGCATTAAAATTGATGGTAGGGGCCGCCATTGATCTACAATATATTTGCAATAGTTTAGACTAAGTTTATGACAAATTGAGTTCTAATTAATAGTTAAATTAATCTAGGTGAACTCCCACTCAAAACAATATCCCTCACATTGTTTTAGTGATCACACGAACCAAATCCACCACATCAAAACCGATCATCACGAGAGTTGATGTAGCTTCAATGGCGAACAATCGACATGTTCATCATATCTACTATATGATTCATTCTTTACCTTTCGGTGATCCGTGTTCTGAGACCATGTTTGTACATGCTAGGCTCGTCAAGATCAAACCTTAGCTTCCGCATGAGCAAATATGGCTTGCTCATGTTGTATACACTTGCAGAATCTAACACACCCGATCATCACGTGGTGCTTCGAAACAACAAGCTTTAGTAACCGTGCTTACTAAGGATGAACACTTTAGAACTTGAAATTTCTGTGCATGAGGGATCATCTTATAATGCTACCGTCGTTAACTAAGCAATACAAGATGCATAAAGGATTAACATCACATGCAATTCATAATATGTGATATGATATGGCCTTTCTTCTTTGTGCTTCCGATCTCCATCTTCAAGCACGAACATGATCTCCATCATCACCGGCATTGCATCAAGGTCAATGACGCTGCTCCATGGTTGTCTTCCACCAGCTTCAACTATTACAACTACTTTGAGTAGACATGCGGGTCTCAACAGAATTTAAAGAAACAACCATATGGCTCCTGCCGGTTGCCAACTTACAATAAGGAACATTGCATACATCAAATATAATCACAATCATGGCCATATCACATCAAAGCACACCCCTGCAAAACAAAGTTAGACGCCTCTAATTTCTTTGCATGTTTTACGTGGTTTGGGGCTTTCAATAAGTGTCGATCTAACTTACGAACAAGAACCACAAGGTTGATGTTTGAACTATCAAGTGCCCGTTGTAAATTGGATCTTTACTATAATGGAAGAGACAGACACCCGCAAAAGCCACTTATGCAATACAAGTTGCATGTTCAGCGTGGAGCAAGTCTCATGAACGATGTCATGTAAGGTTAGCCCGGGCCGCTTCATCCCATCATACCGCAAGATGCAAAGTACACAAGAAGCAATTGATAATAAAAGCACCACCGCCCATAATGACCATTGTGTTCTACTCGTGCAACAGATCTACATATAGACACAGCTCTGATACCACTGTAGGGGTTCGTAGCATGGAAAACAAAAAATTTCTACCGCATACAAACAAACAAGCCAAGATCTATCTACTAGATTGTAGCAACGAGTCGATGGAATAACTCACCCTCGAAGATTCCAAAGTGTTTAACGAGAGCGGATTCTCGTGGGTGATGTAGTCGTACTCTTGCTGATCTCAAGATCGTGTAGACGATCCTTCCGGCGCTGCGTTCCGACAGCGCTCCCGCAGTCGGTCACACGTTCGGTACTCGATGAAGACCTTCCTCTCCCTTGTTCCAGCAGGCAGCAGAGGTTGTAGCACTCTCCTCGCGATTCCGGCAGCACGACGGCGTGGTACCGAAAGTAGAGGGGAGATCTCGCAGGGGTTCGCCTTAAGCCAGAGCGAGTATGGTGGACTATGAGAGAGGCCTCGGTGATCTAGGGTTTAGACACACCAAGGAGAAAGGGCTAGGGCGACGTCTAGGGCTTGGGGAAGCCCAAGTTGGCGGCGGCGGCAACAGGAGGAGGTGGTGGCGCCGGCGGCTTAGGGCTAGGGTTTGGAGAGGGCAAGGTGTAGTCTTGGAGGGGCAGCCCTGCCCCTCCTTATATAGGTGGGAGGGTGCGGCCAAGGGGAGGGGAGTCCCTCCCCAACTTGGCTTCCAAGGCCGGCGGTGGAGGGAGAGGGACTTCCTCCCCAAGTAGGTTTCCTACTCTCCATCCACCAAGCAAACTTGTCGTTTGACTTTTCAAATTAGCGTTTGACTTTTCAAACTAGGATTTGATTTATCCCTTTATTTTGCTCAGGGATGACACCTAGTACATGATTCAACCATTCCAACTTGTTATGACACATTCATGTACCCTTCCCCTCCGGAGTGCCGGACCTTCCGGAACCTTCTAGAACATTCCCGATGAAAACACCGGAACCATTCTCCAACCCCGAAACAGGACTTTCCTTATATGAATCTTATTCTCCAGACCATTCCGGATCTCCTCGTGATATCCCGGATCCCATCTGAGACTCCGAAAAATCATTCGGTCTCTTACTCATCATTCCATAACTACTCAACAACATCGAATCCTTAAGTGTGTCTTCCTACGGTTTGTGAATTATGCGGACATGATCGAGACACTTCTCCGAACAATAACCAATAGAGGAATCTGGAAATTCATATGGCTCCCACATATTTCTACGATTACTTTGCGATCGAATGAACCACTTACATACGATACCAATTTCCCTTTGTCTCACGATAGTTTACTTATCCGAGGTTTTGATCGTCGGTATCTCTACATACCTAGTTCAACCTCGTTAATGATAAGTACTCTTTTCTCGTTCCCATGATATGTGATCCCTTGTGAGCCAGTCACATGCTTGCAAGCCAATTGGATGACATTCCACCGAGAGGGCCCAGAGTATATTTATCCGTCATATGGATGGACAAATCCCACTCTTGATCCATGTGTCTCAACCAATACTTTCCGAACACTCAATGCCACCTTTATATCCACCCAGTTACGGTGTGGTGTTTGATGTCATCAAAGCATCCTTCCGGTGATGGTGATATGCATGATCTCATGGTCGAAGGAATTAGGTTAGTATGTATCAGAAAGCATATAGCAATTGAATTATTTAAAATGACTTGATCTTTATGCTACGCTTATCTATAGGAGTATGTCCATCATACCATTCTCCTAACGATATGATCTTGTTGTTAATAACATCTCAATGTTCATGATAGGGAAACCACAATCATTTATTAACCAACAAGCTAGTATTATAAAGAGGCTTTACTAGGGACTCTTATTTAGTTTACAAATCACACAAGTATTAATGTTTCCTTGTTAATACTATTATAGCATGAATGTAAACATTTATCATAAACACAAAGATATAATGATAACTACATGTATTATTGCCTCTAGGGCATATCTCCAACATACGGCGGCGCCGAAGACGATGGAGGCGTGGAGCCCGGTACCTCCTCACGCCGGAGAAGCGTGCCAAAGACGACAACGAGAAGGCAGCCGACGTGCATTCGGCGCCACAACCATCTCAACGAACCATGCTGCCTAAGACGGCGGCGGGGCTGCCGGCGTGCAGCCCGACCTTTCTTCACCTCCTACGAACGCCAACAAGACAACGACTCCGAGGGCGTGCGGCTGCCGACACGCAGCCTGACGCCATCTCTTCTCCCATCGAGCCCGGTGCCTTCTTCGCTTCGGCGAGGCGTGCCGAAGACGAGTGATGGCGGGCTGCTAGTATGCAAGCCGGCTCCAGATCCACCTCCGCGAGCCATAGGCGATAGCGTCGGGGTGTTCATCGGACAGCCTGGTGCTAGCTCCATCTCCGTTAAGCCAGCGGGCATAGGGGAAAGCGCTGTCGACTTGCAATCTGGCGGCATACCCCACCTCCATCTCCACGAGCCCGTGCGACGACGCTCTTGTCTAGGACGACAACCGTGAACTCGGCGTCGGACCGAGACGAGGTGTCGACCATGCTGGCTACACCGACTTGTAGGCGCGCATCGTTTTTGCACCGACGCCGATCTCCACCAACACTTACTCCTGCGATGCATACCCCTTGCGCACCCCGACGAGGCTGCTGGTCGTCGATAAGTCCCAGCTGAGCGGACCCATTCTACTCCAACTCCAACTACATCGACACCGTCAAGACCGACGAGGCACGACGGCAAGGGCGAGCACGGCCGGAGTAAAAGCCACGCTACTCGCGACACATGTACCGACGAGGACACGTGCTCTGTCGCCGCCCACACACACACCACCACCACATCATGCATGGAGAACGCGAAGCGAAGACGAAGAAGACGACCACACGGCTTAATCGAAGGTGTCTCGCGGCGTAACCCGCGGGAGTAATTAACCGGGTGCCTTCCGAGGCCCCGGGAACCATGAGATCGCAACCGCCCTAGTCAGGCTGGCCGCGCAAGCAGGCCACGGAGCGTACTGTATTAGGGATTTGTACTTTGTTTCTCCACGAGAGATTAATGAAATGCATCTTCCCTACCTTTTCTTGTGTACTACGGTACACTGGCACGCCCTCACTTTTTTCTTTACCCCGACGCATGAGAAAAACACGCTACCATCCTTCTTCCCTCGAGTAGCCTACTTCTACCTTTCTAGAACGTTTTTCTCGTGTCAAACACGCAAATGCCCAACCAAAGTGACCTAGGACATGATCCAATCATTCCACTTAACCATGACACATTCATGGACCATTCCCCTTCCGGTCCGGTGAACCTTCTAGACCCTTCTAGAACCTCTCCGATGAAAACATCGAAATTATTCCCGAACTCCGGAATCAGACTTTCCTTATATGAATCTTATTCTCCGGACCATTACGGATCTCCTCGTGATATCCCAGATCCTATCCGAGACTCCGAACAACATTCGATCTCCCTACTTACATTCCATATCTACTAAACAACATCGAATCCTTAAGTGTGTCTCCCTACGGTTTGTGAATTATGCGGACATGACCGAGACACTTCTCCGATCAATAACCAATAGAGAAATCTGGAAATTCATACGGATCCCACATATTTCAACGATTACTTTGCGATCGAATGAACCACTTACATACGATACCAATTTCCCTTTGTCTCGCGATAGTTTACTTATCTGAGGTTTTGATCGTCGGTATCTCTGCATACCTAGTTCAACCTCGTTACCGATAAATACTCTTTTCTCGTTCCCGTGATATGTGATCCCTTGTGAATCAGTCACATGTTTGCAAGATAATTGGATGACATTCCACCGAGAGGGCCCAGAGTATATCTATCCGTCATATGGATGGACAAATCCCACTCTTGATCCATGTGCCTCAACACATACTTTCCGAACACTCAATGCCACCTTTATAGCCATCCAGTTAAGGTGTGGTGTTTGATGTCATCAAAGCATCCTTCCGGTGATGATGATTAGCATGATCTGATGGTCGAAGAAATTAGGTTATTATGTATTAGACAGCTTATAGCTGACTTGATATTTATGCTACGCTTATCTATAGGAGTATGTCCATCACACCATTCTCCTAATGATATGATCTTGTTGTTAATAACATCTCAATATTCATGATCAGGAAACCATGATCATATATTAACCAACAAGCTAGTTTAACAAGAGGCTTTACTAGGGACTCTTTAATGTTTACAAATCATACAAGTATTAATGTTTCCGGTTAATACAATTATAGCATGGTATGTAAACATTTTTCATAAACATGAAGATATGATAATAACCTCTTTATTATTGCCTCTTGGGCATATCTCCAACAATCTGTGTGTCTCGACGAGAGGATCAAGTTCAAGTATGAAGGAGACGTTAAACCAGTGAAGGGGATCCTCTTCAATGAGGACTTGTCTCTACATGAGGTCGGAGTGGATGGTGGAGTTCACGAGGTGGTTGGCATGTATTGCGCTAGGGTGCACGTCGTGTTCCACGGTTTGCTAGCATGGCTGGATAGTCCAAATCATACTTGAGTTATTTCGTAAATTCCCTAAGTCAAAATTGGGGAGAGCCAATTAGACTTATTGTGGTGCAAGACCTAAAACAAGACGCGAATCTACAACGAGTCAAGGTCATAAGAAGCATGGAAGAAAAAGAGTCGTTAATAAAAATTAGGGAGAGAATGTTAGCCATAATTTTCATTGGAATATTTTGTTTGGAGTTTTTGGTACATGTCGTACATGAGTCCAAGTCGAGTTGGTTTTGTTAGTCCGAGTAGTACTTTGTTCGTTCCGAATGCTAATGGGGTCAGCTAGCTAAGCTAGGTGTACGTTGGAGTTCTATTTGGTTTAGAATTTGTGTTAGGTTTAGGAGAGTCTAGTCAGTTGGTCGTGTATATATACACGGGGTGCTATATAAGTTAGTAACGTGAGTTGACAAGAGAAAATAAAGAGAAAATAGATTTGTGTTCGTCTCTGTTCGTCTAAATTAACGTGACCGATCTGTGGACGAATTCTAGGGGGCGGAGGAGGGTGCGGGGCTCTGCCCGGCGGCGTACCATAGTGCGGCGATGGCGGTGGATGGAAAAAGGAAGGAAACTTCTAGGCGTCCCCCGGACGATGGGGAGTTCCCATCGTCCTCCTTCCCTGCATGACAGTGTCCCTAAAATCGTCCAAAATTCCGTTTTTGCTTCAAAACAGTCCGTTTTTTAAGCAAAAAACGGTTCGTTTTAGAAATAAAATGACTCGCCGGAGACCTCGCCGAAGACCATGCAGCAAAAAAATTGTGCTAATGTAGCAAAGCTGACTTCGCCGGAGACATCGCCGGAAAAAACTCGCTGGTGACTCTCGCCAGAGACCTTGTAGCAAAAAGTTGACACTGTTGTAGCAAAACCACAAGACGGCTGTAGCAACAAATTTCTTCTAATGTAGCAAAAAACTGACCTCGCCGAAGACTTTCGCGGAGAGACCTAGCCTGAAAACTTGTAGCAAAAACTATACAGTATTATAGCAAAACCACAAAACGGTTGTAGCAAACAAAATATTGCTAAAATAGCAAAACTATAAAACAGTTGTAGCAAATAAAACGTGTGAAGGTAGCACCACGGCTAATTGTAGGTAGCAAACTCCGGCACCATGCGTTGCACCGCCTGCGGCGGCCGTGTGTAGCAAAAATCTCCAACACTAGGAACCCTAGAGCCATGGAGGCCAGATTTTGACGAGGCAACACCGCCATAGCTCCTCCAGGCCTTTCTCATGGCAACACCTCCATGGCCCAAAAGCTTCCCATCACGCGGCATGACTGTCACCGGCACGATTAGCACCAACAAACGAGAGAGGTGAGCCTTTTTGGATCGAGGCCAGCGACGGCGGCTTCTATCTCCAGCCACCGGTTGTTGAGAAGGGAAGGGGAGAGGAGGCGGGAGTAGTAGAGGTGGTGTCATCCGGCTGGTTCCGTCGAGTGGTGGCAGTGGCGGCTAGCCCCAGCGTACGAGTAGCGGCGGCTGCGAGGAAAAAATCTGGGATCACTTCCTATATATCTCTGACGACTGTTCTACAATCAGAAGCAATACAAATTTTCATATATATCTCTGACGACTGTTCTACAACTGTTCTACAATCAGAAGCAATACGAATTTTCATGAGTGTCGCATGTCAAAAAAAATAAAAAATCATGAGTGTCGGATGCCTCCGCTGGGCAAGAGTCTCACTGCAAAACTCCTATGTACCAGTTCGGGCCTTTTTTTCTCCTCAGCCCGATAGAGGGGGCACGCATAGAAAAACCACAGCACCCAGCCACCTGCTTTCCGACCCGGTTAGCCGGCTCGTCTAACTTTGCTTCTACCAAGTCAAGTCAATATCAACCGCACAAATGTCATTCAACGGCTCTTCTCTTCCTAGTGCTATTCTTGACGATGCTCAACTGTAACCGAGCGTTACTGAATTCACCGACAGATAAACAACGGGTTTAGCCTTGTCCAGCCCCCTGACGCCGGCGACTCGCCGCCATGGCCATGGCCACGCCAGAGACCATGGGCGGCGCTGGGTATTCCCGTGTATTCCCGTGAATACCAAATATTTGAGAAAAAAAAGTAGTACATGTCATCAATACGGCCCAGCATCGATCGATGGGCTCCTCGCAACACACGGAAACACATCGGCATAGGCGACATAGTGCTAGGAGGTGGCGGCGTGGCATGCCCCTCGGCCGGACCAACAGCGGCGTGCACGCGGGAAGCGGCGGAGGACAACCGGCCAGGGCCAGGTACGTTTCCCTGTTACCCTCTCCCCCTCCTCTTTAGTCATTCAGATTTCTTAGATCGCGATATGCCTAGATGCTTCTGATTTCTGAAATTCAAGTACCAATTCCTAGCAGTAGATTCGGTGTTGCAATTTGTATCAACTACTAGCAGATTCGGTTTTCTATATATCCACTACTAGCCGTGTATCAATTGGCAACAACATATTCACTATTTCTCTCTTGGTTTCTTGTAATCTGGATGAAGAAAAAGAGTGTTGCATATTTGCATTGTGGGATAAAGCTTCAACATCCAAAAAGACAAACAAAACAGCCACACCGAATCAGACAGTTCTCATGATCAGGCCGAGAGCAATTTGCAATTGGCGCTAGTGTTAGCGAGTTACACATGAAGTCACATGTGATGTCATCGACCGTAGAGATAAGAGGTTTTCTGTTTTAAACTTGTAACCGATCTAATCTCTTCATAAAGATTAGATCGTCATCTCTCTATCCTCGTTTGATTGTTGTAACCTCTCCCTGTAAATGTGTTGAGGCTTTGCCTATATATTTAACGCGGAACCGATGCGAGATCCAAGCATCGTTAACCCAAAGTCATTATATGGTATCAGAGCCAAACCTTCCTAATCCCATCTATGTGCCTCGCGACGTCCAGCTCTCAAGCGATGGCTAACCCTCTCGCTGGTCAAGGCGTGACCGAGAAGCTCACGAAGGACAACTATCTCATCTGGCTCTCACAAGTCCTCCCGCCGATCCGGGGAGCTCGGCTCCTGGATTACCTTGATGCGGAGAAGGCTGTCCCAGCCGAGATCGTCATCGAGAAGGACGGTAAGCAGGTCAAGGAGTCCAAGCCCGCCTACGACGCGTGGGTATCGATGGATCAATATTTCCTGTCGTTTCTCCTGCAAACTCTCTCCAGGGAAATCCTCATCTCCACCATCGGCATGAACACCTCTGCCGCGGTCTGGGGGGCGATCAAGGCCATGTTTGCTGCCCAGTCCAGGACGCGGGTCTCCAACCCGCGCGTCTCCCTCGCCAAGACGAAGAAGGAGAACATGACGACCACCACCTTCTTCCTGAAGATGAAGGGGCTCGCCGATGAGCTCGCAGCAGCAGGCCACCCCATCGATGATGAGGAGCTCGTGGAGTATCTCCTTGCCGGCCTCGACGACACCTACAACCCGCTCTTTGCCGCCATCGGCGTCAACGGCGGCAAGGACCTCACCGTCAGCGACCTCTACGCCTACGTCACCTCCTATGACAACCGCATGGAAATCATCCATGACGAGGGCGGCTCCTCCATCAACATGGCCGCTCGTGGACGTGGTGGACCTCGTGGACGAGGCTACCGTGGTGGGCGCCGAGGAGGACACGGCAACGGCCGTGGACAAGGACGCCTGCAACAACGCGGAGGCGGCGGCAATGGTCGCCGTGGAGGAGGCCGCGGTGGTGGAAACCGCGACGTCACCTGCCAGATATGCGGGAAACAAGGACATGAGGCGTGGAGGTGCTGGCACCGTTACTCTGACGGTGAAGAAGAAGATGAAGAGGAAAAGGGCGCCAATGCGGTGTCCTATGGCGTGGACACAAACTGGTACGGCGATACCGGTGCCACCGACCACATCACCGGTGAGCTCAACAAGCTCACCATGAAAGAAAAGTACCATGGCCACGAGCAAGTCCACACGGCCAATGGACAAGGTATGAGCATTAGCCATGTTGGTCATGCAATTGTTAATACCCCTTCCAAAAATTTGCATCTAAACAATGTCCTACACATTCCACATGCCACAAAAAATCTTGTCTCAATTCATCGTTTTACTAAAGATAATGATGTGTTTCTCGAATTTCACCCGTGGATTTTTTATGTTAAGGATCAAGCCACGAAGAAGGTCCTTCTCAAAGGTAGATGCACTCGAGGTCTCTACCCTTTGATTTCTTCATCATCAACCACGAATAAACAAGTCTTCAGTGTCACCAAGCCTTCAGCTTCGAGATGGCACAGTCGTTTAGGACATCCCTCCCCTCGCATTGTTCAACAAGTTCTTAATAGGCATCATCTTCCTTGCTCAAATAAATCTAGTAGTGAGTCTATTTGTGATTCTTGCCAAAGAGCCAAAAGTCATCAATTACTTATGTAAGCTCTACTAGTGTATCCACTGCCCCATTGCAACTTGTATTCTCTGATGTTTGGGGCCCTGCACCAAGTTCAGTAGGACGATACACATATTATGTAAGTCTCATTGATGATTTTAGAAAGTTTGTGTGGATCTATCTTCTCAAGAAAAAGTCTGATGTCTTCCAAATTTTTCATAATTTCCAAAAACTTGTTGAACGTCAGTTTGATAAGAAAATCCTTGCTCTTCAATCTGATTGGGGAGGAGAGTATGAAAAACTTAATT
Source organism: Avena sativa (assembly GCA_916181665.1). Taxonomy (NCBI): domain Eukaryota; kingdom Viridiplantae; phylum Streptophyta; class Magnoliopsida; order Poales; family Poaceae; genus Avena; species Avena sativa. Next base: position 6,963,324 of record OV702289.1, read on the forward strand.
CCTTCTTCACTAAAATTGGTATTGAACATCATGTTTCTTGTCCCCATGCACACCAGCAAAACGGGTCAGCAGAACGCAAGCACCGTCACATTGTAGATGTAGGGCTTGCTCTCCTTGCAAATGCATCCATGCCATTAAAATTCTGGGATGAAGCCTTCTTGACTGCTACACATCTCATTAATATGCTACCTTCCAAAGTCATCCATCATCAAACTCCTATGGAACGTCTTTTTCAAAAGATTCCCGATTATGCATCTCTTCGCATTTTTGGATGTGCTTGTTGGCCTAATCTTCGTCCTTACAACAAACACAAACTTGCTTTTCGCTCCCAGCAATGTGTTTTTCTTGGCTACAGTCACATGCATAAAGGGGTCAAATGTCTAGATGTTAAGTCTGGTAGAGTCTACATCTCTCGAGACGTTGTGTTTGATGAAATGGTTTTTCCTTTTGCCAAACTTCATCCCAATGCTGGTTCCTTACTTCGACAAGAAATTCTTTTATTACCTGAATCTCTTCAGAATCCACCGGTTTATCTCATGCGGGGGAAAACAATTGCAATGATCTAACACCTAATGGCTCTATAATTCCTGTTATTTTAAGTGATGCTACTCAGGACCAGCCGATCACAGAAGAAAATTTCGGGCAAAACAGTGGTGAAACGCCCCAAATCCTACAAATCAAACAACCACCATAGGAAAATTTCCTATAGGATTTAATCCTACAAATTTCCTATACAAATCCTTTGAATCAAACATGCCCTTAGTGTGTAGGTTCACTTTGAATCTACACATTTAATAAGCTAAAAAAACATCTTATATTATGAAAAAGGCAGAGAGAATACATGTTACTAATATAAGTAAAATAATGATAACTATAAAATTTCGAGAAGAAACAATAAAAAAATACAAACCAGCAAAAGAAAAAAAATGAAACCTAAAACTCAACTGAAGCTTCATGTTTATGGTGTGATAATATGGGTGCAACATATCTTTCAGCTAATCCTATATTTCATGCAAGAACAAAACATAGAGAAATAGATTTCCATTTTGTGAGAGAACGAGTAGCAAGTAAACAGCTAGAGATAAGATTTATTCCCTCAAAAGATCAGGTGGCAGATGGTTTCACCAAGGCACTACCAACTCGACAACTTGAAGAATTCAAGCACAATCTCAACCTGAGGAAAGGTTGTGATTGAGGAGGGGTGTTAGCGAGTTACACATGAAGTCACATGTGATGTCATTGACCGTAGAGATAAGAGGTTTTCTGTTTTAAACTTGTAACCGATCTAATCTCTTCATAAAGATTAGATCGTCATCTCTCTATCCTCGTTTGATTGTTGTAACCTCTCCCTGTAAATGTGTTGAGGCTTTGCCTATATATTTAACGCGGAACCGATGCGAGATCCAAGCATCGTTAACCCAAAGTCATTATAGTGCAAGCACAGGATGCAGAACATGCGGGAGAAGGAGAAAGTACTGGAGCAACAATGAAGTGGTCCTATTCTAGCGGCAAACTGAGCGGCCGCATCGCTGTTTCCTCCAAGACAGAGCAGTGGTGCAATAAGAAGTGCTAGGAAGAGTAGAGCCATCAGATGACATTTAGGGTTTGTTTGATTCATAGGATAGGAAAAACAAAGAAATAGAAAAACCATAGGATTGCAATGTCATGTCCATTTCAATCCTATAGGAACCCACATGCAACAAAGTTTGTTTGATTCCATCAAAGGATTCTAAGAAAGAGCTTTGGATGGATGTTAGATTTCCTATGCAATCTAGTGCAAAGGATTTTCTAAGAAAGTTTCCTATAGAAATCAATCCTACAAATCAAACAACTACCATAGGAAAATTTCCTATAGGATTTAATCCTACAAATTTCCTATACAAATCCTTTAAATCAAACATGCCCTTGCGTGGTGGATATAGGTTAATTCAGGACCGTGACTTGGTAGAAGTAAAGTTAGAGCAGCCGGCTCCGTCAGATCCTCTGCTGCAGAGGCCCGCGGATCTCCTCCCACATCCTCGCCACTCGACGTCTCCCGGGGCGAGCAAGAAGAGGAAGGTGTGGAGCACGATGGAGGGCCTCCGCGGCAGCGGCGGTTGAGGGTTGTAGTGGACGGCTTCGGCGGAAGGCCACAAGGACCGCCGCACTGAGCGTTGCCATGGCGAGCGCGGTGTGTGAGAGGTGGTGGAGGTTGGTGCGGCCGCCGAGGAAGTGGAAGAGCGAGGGCTTGAGTGGCTGTCCAGCGTCGTGCAGCCGATGGGGAATAGGGGCTTCACCGCGCCCAATTCCTGCCTCCGGGAACCATGCATGTCCTCGACTACAGCGTTGCATACTTCACCATGGACCAGCCTATCAGTGTTGTTTTATGTGCTATACACCATCGTCAGGGGCGTCGCCGGCCCCATATTCTTCTCGAAGAAAGCCATGCTGTGGACGTCGTCCCCTGGTGGGTGTGCATATCTTGGATCATCATCGTCCACACTCCAGAGGGGACACCCAGGACAACAGTTCCTTTTGCTGTTCTGCAATTGATCTTTGGGGAAGAAAGAAAGCTGATGATCCATCTGCGACAGTACTTCTGAGACAATGATCTTATTTATCTTTCTTGCCATCAGTTTAGGTCGAAGGAAAATGGAAGATTTTTTTTTCTGTTACTGGATAGATTTTGTAGAAAAATAAAATGGAGAGGTCCGGTCTGATCTCTCGGGGCGTGTCCTTCTAGTACGTCCTAACTACCAGACTAAACAAGTGTATATTGGAGCCAGTATCCAGCAACTTGGCCTTTTTTAATTTTTTGACCTGGCAACTTGGATTTTCTGGGTGAGATTATTGCCAATTATTGAGTAGACTTTGGCCATGATCTACATTTGCACGTCTTCGCTTTGCTAGTTGGCTAGGCTTCTTCCCAGAATAGAGACATCTCTCATCTTCTTTGGCTTCAGAAAGGAAAAAACTCTGAATTCCAAAACTGTGCGACGACGATGAAGCCAGTTCGACCAGATTAGTACAGGTGCAGGTCGCTTCTACTCTTCCTCTGCTCCTCCTTTCCCATCTTCTTTCAATATCTGATAACTATTTGTCTCCAGTTTATGCAGCCAATTCGTCCTCATTAGTACATCCACGCCGTTCGTGGAGACATAACTTCTCTTTCTGTTAAAGACTGGCAGATGAAACAAAAAGGTACTGTTTCATACGTAATATATTCGCGATATTGTTCCAATCAAGTTCGCTTTTTTTGTTGATCCAGGTGCACGATCTGCGCATTTGTGATCGAAAATTTATAGGAAGTTAGGCTAGTTCCGGGTTTTGAAGTGTCTGGAAGCGTTCCTAATATTTGTGTTCTGGGTGAACAACATTTTGTATGGTAAAAAACAAAGTTCAGATATGTTATTCATCTGAACAACATTTCACAAAAAATGTTTTTGAACATGATTCTATTGATATTAGTGCATGGCAGGTGCCAACGGCTTGCTGTTGTGTGCCATATATATGTCCTTAGGAAATACATGCAACCTCTTACATGATTTTAATAAATTGATTCTGTTACTGTAATTACAAATACACCTAGGTCCATGGCTCATGTCCCCGACATACCCTCATACCCTGAATAGGCATTACAATGTAATCTCACTATTTCTGGCTGTCAGTGAAGTTTTTGTTTTTCCCGTGTAGATTCAGTGTACATGGATTATATTGAGCGTTGATTACTGCAACTATATTTTTCTGAAATATAGAGGTCAATCTGCACGACTAGAGATGGCGGAGATTGCTCTTCTTCTTGTCATAAAAAAGATTGGAACAATTGTGGCGGCAGAGACAATGGAGTATGTTAGACCATTGCTTGCAAACAAAACTGAGCTGGTGGCTGCACTCCCAGATAGCATGAGACTGATACAGAATGACCTTGAGCTTGTCCAAGCATTTCTCAAGGATATTAGCACAAGGGGTTGCACAGATCGAGTAACAGATACTTGGATAGGGCAAGCCCGAAGATTGGCGTATGATATGGAAGACATTGTCGATCAATTTATTTATATTGTTGCTGACCACCATCAGGAAGGATCATGGTGGGATTATGTGAGAAAATCCGTGAAGATACCTCAATCTTTGTTTACACTAGATGAGATTGCTACTGCACTCAATATAATAAATGTACAGCTTACACAGCTTAAAGGAAACAAAGACTGGACTAAACCAATAGCCAAAGCGAGCGATGTTCCTGGAGCAACTTATGACAGCCAGCAACAGCCGTATCTTCCTGGACACAATTACTCAATATCCGATGACGAGCTTGTAGGATTTGATAAAAATAGAGAAACCCTGAGGAAGTCAATGAATTTGGAAGAATGTTCTCAACTGAAGATCATTGCTGTGTGGGGTATGGGTGGCATAGGAAAAAGCACTCTTGTCAGCTCTTTTTTCAGAAATCATGCTTCCAACTTTGAATGCCATGCATGGGTTTCTGTCTCTCAGTCATACAGATTGGATGATATTTGGAGAAACATGCTGAAAGGAATCTATTGTAAAGAGAAGAAAGAATTTGATGCTGAAAAGCTGAGAAGTGCAGAGATGCAAGTTGAATTGAAGGAAATCCTGGAGAGAATGCGATACTTGATCATATTGGATGATGTTTGGACACCCTATGATCTATTTAAAATTAAAGAGGTTCTAGCTGATAAGGGAAATGGAAGCAGAGTAATAATCACGACAAGAATTGAGGAAGTTGCTTCAATAGCTCATGATGGCTGCAAGATAAAAGTGGAGCTTCTAGGGAAGGAGGATTCATGGCATCTATTTTGCAGGAAGGCTTTTCCAAGAACTGAAAATCACATCTGCCCAAACCTGCTACAAGAGTGTGGTAAATCCATAGTGGAGAGGTGTGGTGGTTTACCACTAGCAATTGTAGCCATAGGGAGCATACTGGGTATTAAAGAGGAGAATTTTACAGAATGGAGGGTACTTTATGATGAGCTCATTTCGGAGCTACGAAACAATGAGAACCTAACTCATGTGGAGAGAATACTGAATCTAAGCTATAGATACTTGCCTAACTATTTGAAGAGTTGTTTCTTGTATTGTGCCATGTTCCCGGAAGACCACTTGATCCATAGAAAAAGATTGATTAGATTGTGGGTCGCTGAAGGGTTTATTGAAAAGAATGGAGCATGCAGTTTCGAAGATGTTGCTGAAGGTTACCTAACAGAGCTCGTTCGACGAAGCATGCTTCATGTGGTAAAGAGGAACAGTTTTAATAGGATTAAGTGTCTTCGAATGCATGACCTTGTTCGCGAATTGGCAATTTTCCAATCAAAAAAAGAGAATTTCAGCACAACTTATGATGATAGTCATGGTGTCACGCAGGTGGAGTCAAATAATCGGCGCATGTCGGTGTTCCAATGCCAGAATGACAATGACATTCGATCAAGTATAGGTCAATTCAGGCTTCGTACCTTCATAGTATTCAATACCGGCATGGCACTATCTTCATGGATTCCCTCAGAATCTATGTACCTTGCTGTGCTGGAGCTATCAGGGTTACATATTGTGACTATTCCAAGTTCCATCGGTGAGCTATTCAACCTTAGGTATTTGGGCCTTGATAACACCAATGTGAAGCAACTCCCAAGATCTCTTCTGAATCTTCACAACTTGGAAACATTGTGCCTTAGAGGTACACCCTGTCTGGATCTCCCAAGAGGGTCTGGACAGCTGAAGAAATTACGGCACATTCTTATTTATAAGTTGCTAGACAAAGCACATTCTTTCAAAAGCTATGAATCTGTGAGACCATTTCAGGGATTGTGCTGTTTGAAGGACCTGCAAACTCTTTCCCCAGTTCGAGCAAGCGAAGGTTTGGTTGCAAGACTAGCAAATTCATCACAGCTGAGGACCCTTACTATTACTGGGGTGAGGAGCATCCACTGTGCACAACTGTGTGACTCTTTATCGAAATTGCGCCACCTCTCAACATTATCCATTAGAGCCAGCGACATAGGCGAGGTGCTTCAACTTGAAACTTTGACATTGTCGAACCATTTTAAAAAGCTCATTCTCAAAGGGCGGCTTTCTGAAGGAACTTTGAGCTCCCCATTTTTCTCAACCAATGGATATGTACTTCACAGTATATCTCTACTTTGGTCTAGGCTCGCGGAGAGCCCAATGCCACGCCTCTCTGAATTGTCAAATTTAACCGAAATATGGCTTATAAGGGCGTATACTGGACAGGAGCTAAACTTCCAACCAGAGTGGTTCCCAAATGTGAAGATTATGGGTTTAAAGTATTTGTCACACGTGAACCAAATATGCATACATGATGGAGCTTTGGTCTGCCTTGAACTTCTTTGTATCCGTGGCCTTGGCAAACTGCGTGCCATCCCTACCGGCCTAGAGCTTCTGAAATCCCTCAAACGGGCGCACTTTACTGCCATGCATAAGGATTTCAGGAACAGTCTTCAAGCAGCAAAACTAGAGCATATCCCGGTGCTCTACTACTGAATATATTGTAAGTAAAACATTCTCTATTAGCTAATATATACTATGTTCATACTTTTCATGGCATTTAGTGTGCGCCATCTCTTGCGCCAAATCATATAGTTTCTGGAGTTTATGAAATTTCGTTTCTATTGCAGATCAGAATGGCGTAAGTCTCTCTTGCATGGATGGTTTGAAGTTATTGTAAAGAGCTACATCTGTCATGAGACAAGCGGAAAAATTATTATTATCAATGTTTAATAAATATGAACTGGTTTGAAATAATTCATGGGAATGAATTTCATTGCTACTATCCGATATTTGTTTTAGTGATTTGTATAATGATGTGGAAAACTACAGCTACTTGGTCGATACATGTTTACCAAAAAAAACCTTATTTGGCACTGAATCGTATGTCCCACTACTAACTATGCAACTTCAAAGTTTGCTCATCCTACAGGGGGCGCGCTGAGATTCGGAATTTCTCAGATCAGTTGTTGTTCCCAGCACTTGTTCTGGGAACCAAATGTTTCATGACATGTAAATATGCAATATCCATTAAACTAGCACTGTAGTATTGGTGCAATTTATTTATCCACTGCACTGTTATTGCTGAGCTGTGGACCGAGTTAACATTATAGCTTACAGGCTGAGGTTGCTACACAGGCGTATTGTACTATTGTGTACATACTCCCTCCGTTTTAAAATATAAGATGTTTTAGGTTTGTAAAGAAAATGAATCTAGACTTGTTTTAGTATGTAGGTTCACTCAACTTTAGGATGAATCTACACACTAAAAGATGTCTAGATTCGTTTTCTTCACAAACCTAAAACATCTTATATTTTGAAACGGAGGGAGTACATGAGTTGTCGCTTTGTTCGATCAGGTGGTGAGAGACGTTGCAGGAGAGGCAACATTCAGTAGTACCGCTTGTGTAAATTTATTTCACATACATGCCCGTGGATCTGGCCTCTGTAATTTAGTTTACCTCGTACTTGATGACATTCTGGTCAAATCCTTGTGTATGTGGTCGATTGTGATCGTGAAAAGATAAGATGTGATCATCTGGAAGAATGCATGGGGCAAATAGTTGCTTCAGTGGATCATCGTTGATCGAGCAAGCAAAGACGCCAGAAACTAATCAGGATTGTATTGTGGCGAGCAGGTGTTAGATATGAGTGACATCTTCCCATGGCCGGTTTACAGAAGCAACTTGCCAATCTTGGTACAGTTCGCTTGGTAGAAACGAAACAAGAGGTAAGACAAAGCAAAGACCGGGGAGATCTTCGTGTGTACATAGGAGAATAAATCCTGGAATCATTAGGGTACCGGGTTCCTTGAACCATGGAGAATAGAATGGAAACTTTGGGTTTGCTTTTACGTGACTTTGACGGATCAAAATAGGTTTGTCTATCTGATGGGTTTATAGTTTGGAAAATGATATGGATCCCCCGGACGATGGGGGTTCCCATCGTCCTCCTCCCCCTAAAATCGCCCCAATTTTCATTTTTGCTGCAAAACGGCCCGCTTTTGCTACATATGTCCCCGCTTTTGCTTCCGAAGCAAAAAAACGGTTCGTTTTAAAAATAGAACGTCTCGCCGGAGACCTCGCCGAAGATCATGCAGCAAAAAAATTCTGCTAATGCAGCAAAACCGACTTCGCCGGAAACTTTTTTTGCTGCATGATCTCCGGCGAGGGTCATCAACGAGTTGTTTCCGACGATGTCTCCGACGAAGACGGTTTTGCTGCATTAGCACAATTTTTTTGCTGCATGGTCTCCGACGAGGTCTCCGGCGAGACATTCTATTTCTAATTGAACCCTTTTTTTTTGCTTCGGAAGCAAAAGCGGGGACATATGCAGCAAACACGGGATGTTTTGCAGCAAATGGACACGTGTCAGCACGGAAGCAGGACGATGGAAGCTCTCCCATCGTCCGGAGGACGCCTAGCAGTTTCCTTATAGTTTATACCGAGATACATACCCTAGAATTATTGTTGCTATGCTTGAATATTAGAGAGAAGAATAATTATCAGACAGCAGAGTGCTCAAGTAACAGAGACCTTGGCACCTTGCTGAGATGTTTCGAATCGTTATCTAATCTTCAGTAGCCGTTCAATCGTGAAGAAGAGAATTGTTTGTTCGTTCGCTGCGTAGTGTGGACACATTGGTTGGTACATAGCACCAACCCTAGGTTCGAGATTTTGATTCCATCTAGTGCTGTATCTTCATAAGTGAGTGAGACAAAGTAATACTTGATCATATTGGATGATGTCTTTTTCGATAAAGGGTGTTTTTATCAGACTCAAAATGTTTACATCAAGGTGATACAATCTCAAGAGCCACACCCGGCCCCGGCCTCTGTAGAGCGAAGGTGCACACAGCGGAAAGAAACATAGGGATAGAAAGAAGTCTTACAAGCTTTTCCTAGAATACATGAAACTATAAGAAAAGCCTATGGTGTAGGAGATTGAATCCGCAATCTATGTTGTCACCCATGATGGGAAAAACTTTTTTGCCACTTGCTCCAACCGCGAACACACATTCATATCACTAGTGGAAAATGGAGCATCAGTCCCGAATCGAGAGGGCCATTAGTCCCGGTTTTTTAACCGGGACTACGGGTTCAGGACTAAAAGTCCCCCCTCTAGTCCTGGTCCCTCCCCGAACTGGGACAAAAGACGCTCCATGTGGCTGCGGTGCGGAGCGGGGGTGGAGGAAAATTAGTCCCGATTCGTATAGCTCTGCCGTGGTAGCATTTTGCGTGTTTCGGCTGCCGCGACGACGGGTGGCCGTGCGACAACAGATTCTGCCGCGACAGAGTTTTGAAACGTTTTTCTGCTGCGGTAGAGGAGGGAGAGCGAGCAAGGTTTGACATTTGTGATAGAAACCATTACAGAACATCGTCATGAATATAGAGATCGAAGAGTGAAATCTTTCGTCGTTCTTTGGTCGAACATATTACATATAGTACACACGTTCATGCATATATACAATATAATTTCTCTTACACGATCCCTATTGTATAAATACAAGTTCTCGATGGAGGATTATATCTATGACCTCCTTAACTAAGAATCCCGTTAATTCCTCTTGAATAGCTCGCATGCGATCCTGCTCTAGGAGACCGTCCTGAATCCATTTGATCTAATTTAAAGAAGGGGATCAATATATATGAATGAAACTCAACACAATTGATGGTAATAATATAAGATTGTGAACATTGTTGACGTACTTCAGATTGTTTTTATGAGTTCTGTTCTTCTCATAGATTGTATGACGAATGAACTCGCAAACGTAATATCCACATAAATTGTTCCCGTCTAGCTGCCTCAAACAGTTCACGAGAATAGAGTTTTATCAAAATAATAATCAAGCATGGTAATGGTACTGAAACAAGATTCAGAGAGATGCATAGACATTCAGTCAATAGTAGTGCTTACAAGGATTGGTCGAAATGTCAGCTCCTCTTTCCATTCATCCATAGAAGCCTTAATGAACCGTTTCCAAACCCTGTCCGGTTTCCCGAAAATGAGTAAACGAGTTATTAAGTACTTGATATCAGGAAATGAACGAAAGATGCCGATATAGCGCGATAATGGTTGAAATTACCTCTAGAGCATATAAAACAGGTCCGACCATCTCTCAGGGTCTTTACGATTCGAGTCCATGACAAGTAATTTTCCGGTGTTAACGTGAATGATTAGCACCAAATAGTGGAAGTTGCGCACACATATCTCAAAAATTATACTTAACATCGAGTAAACGAAATCGAATATGTAGAAGATAGTAACACTCACTCGAAGTTGTAAGAAAATAGTATTTCCGTTTTGGCTTGTTGTTTCAGTAAAAACTTTAGCAAATAATCCTCCATTTCCTAGGGCTTATTTTTTACCGTATGTTCATTAATGTTATTTGAATCAATGAAGTCATAGATTTGTCATCTTTTGCATTCGAGAATATTCAGTCAGCATAATATCATACAAAAGAATATAGTAGGATAATTATACATGTAATGAATGAGCTGAGCTACAGACTTAATCAAAGTGGTAACTAAATCACTTACAGACAATATCAACTGATGATAGATTTGTCGAGGGCGTCTTGATTGAATAACTAGAATAATTTTTCGAAGTCAATGTGTATCTCGGTGTCGCCACGGAAGTAGTGCTCATCTTTAATTCCCACTATGATCATGATCTGTCCTTCCTTACAGGTGTCGAGATACCACTTATGCAATTTTTGTATTTGTGTTTGTAGATGTGGGACCTCTTGAGGTCTGACGAGAGGCTCCCCGTACTTGTATCTGTATGCTAATTCAGCCATGGGAAAAGAAGGATCACCTATAGTCGTTAGTGCGCATAGTCGTGCAACCTCCGGATCATAATCATCGAAAAACACTTTGAGCGGGGGGGGGGGGGGGGGGGTTGTTTTTTCTGTTCTCTAAGCTAGGGAATTGTTTTCCCGCTTGTACTACTACTTCTCGACCACTGCAGATTCGCTTTATGTGACTTCATAATAGAGCGACGATAGTTTGATGGCAGATTATCTAGCCTTTTACTTTCAAGCATGTCCACAAAGTGTTTTATCATTTTCGATGCTATAAACTGCTTTGGATTGGGCAGTTTCGGTGCAAGATGTTGTTTCACATATGCATCCACAACCGCTTTGTTTTCCTCATTAGTCATATCATAAGGTAACTTGGCAGGAGCCACCTTAAGTTTCTTCCTTGTACCTGCAAAGGTTTTTTTTGGCGGCTGTAGTACTAGCCACCGAAGTGGTGGTGCTCTTCCTCTTTTGCTGACGCGGCGGAGGTAGGGGAGTCTGCTGACGCGGTGGAGGTGGGGGAGTCCACTGATGTAGCGGAGACTGCTGACGTGGCGAAGGCGGGGGAGTATGCTGACATGGCAGAGACTGCTGATGCGGCGAAGGCGGGGGAGACTGCTAATGCGACGAAGGAGGCGGAGTCTGCTGACTGGTGGAGCCTTTATACACACTAGAGATTGAGATGGATTGCTACTGGGAGAAGTCTGCATTGTCCTCTACTCCCACGATTATAATCTTCCTTTACTGGGAGAAGTCTGTCTTGTTTCTTCACAGATCCAATGAGATATCGAATGAGCCTTCAGAGATCCAATGAAAGTTTCAGAATACATATTGATTGCATCTGAAAAACCACCAAAAGAAAAATTCAGAATACATATAGTCACTAGTTTCCTAAAATGGCTTGATTATGATCGCGTCGGCCGTAACCATGGAGTATCTTCATCATTTAACACGATGCTTGGGTCGGTGTTCAATGTGAAGGACGGAATTTCATCAAACTTATTATAATCTTCCGACATGTCTGTCTTTTCCTCTACTCCCACGATGTTTCTTTTCCCTGAAAGAACTATGTGGCGCTTTGGCTCATCGTATGATGTATTCATTTGATTTTTTTTTCCTTTTTTCAGTTTTGTAGACATGTCCTTCACATAGAAAACCCGAGCCACATCATTTTTTAGGACGAATGGTTCGTTCGTGTATCCAAGATTGTTGAGATTCACTGTTGTCATTTCGTACTTCTTGTATACCTCAACCCCTCCTCCTGTCAGCTTGACCCATTTGCACCGAAACAAAGGGACCTTAAAAGAAGGCCTGTCGTCAAATTCCCATATCTCCTCTATGTAACCATATAATATGTGTTCTTTTTCCTATTGTTGTTTGTTGCATCAATGCGGACACCACTGTTTTGGTTGGTGCTCTTTTTATCTTGGGCGATTGTGTAAAATGTATTTCCATTTATCTCGTACCCTTGTAAAGTCAATACATTCGAAGATGGTGTCCTGGCCAACAAGTACAGTTGATCTTCAATAGTGGAGTTATTCATGAGATGTGTTTGCAACCAACTGCCAAATGTCGTCATGTGTAAACGTGTAATCGAGTAGTCAGACTGCCCCGGGTGTTTGGAGCGTAAAATATTCTTTTGTTCATTGATTTAAGGAGCCACCAAGGTGGAACGTTGTAGAACTGTATAGTGTGCTTGCATGAAAGAATGCTCGTCTCCACATATTATTGCTTTCTTTCCTAGCGTGCCTTTTCCACTCAGTCTCTCCTCGTGCCACGATTGAGGAACACCAATCGGCTTAAGGTCAGGAATAAAGTCAACATAGAACTCAATGACCTTCTCTGTTCCATAGCCCTTGGAGATGCTTCCTTCTGGCCTAGCATGGTTATGGATATATTTCTTTAAAACTCCCATGAACCTCTCAAAGGAGAACATATTGTGTAGAAATATGATATGTCGTAAACATGTCTATAATTTTTGATGCTTGATACGTCGGAAACGTATCTATAATTTTTGGCGTTCCATGCTTGTTTAGTATCTACTTTTCTTTGCTTTGTCTACACTTTGAGGTGTTTTTATATGTTTTCTTCTGTTTTTGGTTCCAGAAAGGCAGAAAATCAATATTCTCGGAATTGGACGGGACAAAAGCCAAAGTCAATATTCTACAGTGGGCAACACGGAGTCCAGAGGATAGACGGAGGGGCGCCACAGGGCGGTCAGACACCCCTAGGCGCGGGCCCACCCTGGGCCACGCCTGGGCAGGGTGTGGCCCCCATGGCCTCCTCCTAGCCTCGCCTCTTCGCCTATAAGAAGCCCCCGATGCAGAAACCCTAAGCACCCGATCAAAACTCCACAAAACCGTTTGTAGCCGCCGCCACCATCATCCCTAGATCGGGGGGTGGGGGATCTAAAGTTCTTCCCGGCACCCTGCCGAAGGGGAGATCATCTCGGGGGCCTTCTTCTCCGGTATGAAGCGTGAGTAGTTCCACCTTGGACTACGTGTCCATTTAGTAGCTAGATGGTTGTGTCTCATCCTTGTGCTTTCATGTATAGATCTTGTGAGCTCCGTTCATGATCAAGATCTAATATATTTGTAATCATGCATGTTGTGTTTGCGGGGATCCGATGGATATTGAGATTACTATGTCAGATTGATTAATGGTTTTGTCTTATTGATTCTATCATGTCTGTGTTGTTTGTGATCTTGCATGCTCTCCGTTGTTAGTAGATATCTTGACCAAGTAGTTGCTAGTGACTCCAAGAGGGGGTATTTATGCTCGATAGTGGGTTCATGCCTCTAGTTTCCAAGGGAAGTGACAGAAATCTCTTCGGTTGTAGATGTGCTATTGCCACTAGGGAGAAAACAACGGTCTCTTGTTCATGGAATAAGTGGATTATTTACCTTACACACTTTGCTTAAAGCAGTTGTCTGTTGCTTGCAACTTAATACTGGAGGGGGTTCAGATGATAACCTGAAGGTGGATGATACGCCCAATTTGCATCACCATTCTATATCGTAATTTACCTCTATTCATTGATATTTGTCTTATTATGAGGTATTACTTATGGATTTTCATATGTTTATGCATGTTGGATGATTCCTGGAGGATGGATGTCGGAGTCTGGATTCTGATGGAAAAGACGGCGTTTCGGTGCAATTTCGCGAAAATCAAAAAAATACCAGAAAAATATGGAAACATATTATTTACCAGAAGACGAAGGAAGCCAGAAGGAGGAGCGAAGGGGAGCCTCAGGGGGCCCACACCCCCTAGGCGCGGGCCCACCTAACCCCACGCGTAGGCTGGGTTTGGCCCACCTGCTCGGTCTTCGACTCTGCCCCTTCGCCTATATCTTCCCTACGGAACCCTAACACCAGAGAGCGATAGATAGACTTCCGCCGCCTCTGGGAGGCGGAAAACACCGAGAGAGAAAGATCTCTCGGGCAGATAGATTTCTGCCGGGGGAATTCCTTCCCGGAGAGGGGAGACCATCGCCATCAACACCGTCATCAAGCTAGGCTTCATCGGGATCATCATCATCATCCACACCATCATCTCCACCAGCACCATCATCACCACTCCGTCCTGCTGTAACAATTGTGTTGGATATTGCTTAGTTCATTAGGGGAAACTTTCCCGGTGTTGATTACTATTGTAGTTGATGCTTGTGAGTGGAACCATTGGATTATTGTTTATGTTCAGATTGTTATTCATTACCATATCATCTTTAATCTTGATCCATATGATGTCTCGTGAGTAGTTCGTTTAGTTCTTGAGGACATGGGAGAAGTCATGTTGTTAGTAGTGAATCTGTGATGAGTTATTATTCAATGGTTTAGTATTTAAGTTGTGGTGGTATTCTTCTAGTGGTGTCATGTGAACGTCGAATACATGACACTTCATCATTTATGGGCCTAGGGGGATGCATTGTGTATTTGGCTACTAATTGTGGGGTTGCCGGAGTGACAAAAACCTGAATCCCCGTTAGGACACCTTTGCACAAGGGAGCGTAGGATCTCAGAGTTTAAGGCTGTGGTTAGATTTATATCTTAATTACTTTCCTGTAGTTACGGATGTTTACAGGGGGTTTAATCACAAGTATGTATTAGTCCTAGGAAGGGCAGTATGTTAGCACAGGTTCACCCACACAACACTTACAAATACCAGAGAAGAGTACTCAGCTATTTGAAGCAAAAGCACTTGACATAATTCCCATGTGTCCTCGAGAACGTTTGGTCCTTATAAGTATTTCCACTGGCTTGTCATTTGCTAAGAAAGGATTGGGCCACTTGCTCCGTTTGTTCGTTACTTCTGTTACTTGCTCTTTGTTTTGTTGCCTTGTCAGAAAACCACTAAAAATCCGTTTGCTAAGTATTCACAGGGATTTCCTGCTCCATACCACTGTTCAGCACCTTCTGCTCCTCGTTGGGATCGACACTCCTATTTATCAAAAGTACTACGATACAACCCCTATACTTGTGTGTCATCAAAAATATTTTCTGGTGCCGTTGCCAGGGAGTGAAGCTCTATTGAAGAGTGGAACTGGTAAGGGAAACTTTCAGTGTGAGTATTGCTTTTGTTACTGCTTGTTACTTTGTTTCCAATATGAATAACCCACTTGGTTTTCTATTTGGGAAAACTACTACCACTTCTATGGTAGTAGATGAACCACCACCTGTTGAGATAGATCCTTTTAAGATGCCTACGAGTATTGTTAATCGTGTCATGGAATGGGGATGGAACTGTCCATCATGGTGATCACTTGCTTTATATCCATGAATTATGCGAGTTGTTTAAGTGTGCAGGTATCACAACTGAACAGGTGAAGAAGAAGTTACTCTCCATATCCTTGAAAGGGAGAGCTGAGGCATGGTATAAGCTGCTAAAGAATGGACAATCCATGGAATGGGAGGATATGGCATCTCTCTTTTACTTTTATCCTCCCAGTGAAATCCAAAATGATAGAAGTCTTATATATAACTTTTGGCCTCTTGATGGAGAAAGTACAAATCAAGCTTGGGGGAGATTGAAGCTGCTAATGCTTAAATGTCCTATTCATGAACTCCCTAACAATATTATTCTCAATAACTTTTATGCTAGGCTTTCTCTTCATGATAAAGGTTTATTAGATGCTTCGTGCGCTGGATCATTCACAAGTATGAAGGAAGAAGCTAAATGGGATCTTTTAGACCGTATTCAAGATAATACCGAGGCTTGGTAGAATGACAAAGGAAGAAAGTCAGGTATAAACTATGATTATGAGTGCATTAAATCTTTTATGGGAACTAATAACTTCTGTGATATTAGCAATAAGTTTGGCCTTGATCCTCAAGTTCTTGCGGAATGTTTTAATGCTTTTGCCTCTTATATTGAGATTCCTAAGAAAGAGTGGGACAAGTACCATGCTCCTTATAAAGACATTGTTACCCACGTTCCTGCCAGTATAGAGGTTTGTACTGTTGATCCTATTTTGCCCGAACCTTATGTTGAGAAGATCCCTTTTCCCTCGAAGGTAAAGGAGCACTCTATTTTGGCTAATGTGGTTAGTAAAAGCGCAAATAAAACCGTAGGTTCCGATGAGCTTATTGATATCGAGCCTGTGGTAGCTATTGTGAAAGATCTTGTTACTAGAAATATAGAGGATGAGTATATTGTCTTATGTGAAGATGCTTCTAATATAATCTCTCATCCTAGTAAGGCTAGAAAAGCTAGTGTTATTGTGCTCTCTGTTAAAATTGGTGATCATTGCTACTATGGTTTATGTGATATTGGTGCTAGTTCTAGTGCTATTCCTTATGAGTTTTACAGGGAAATTATGCATGAGATTGGTCCTTGTGAGCTTGAATACATTGATGTGGTTATTCACCTTGCCAATAGAGATAAAGTTTGCCCCATTGGTATTGTAAGAGATGTGGAGGTCCTTTGTGGTAAGATTAAATATCCTGCTGATTTTCTTGTACTTGGTACGTAAAGAAGCTAGTAAAACCTATCCTATCATCTTTGGTAGACCCTTCCTTAATACTTGTGGGGACATCATAGATTGTAGGAAGGAAAACGTTTTGACTAAGTTTGCTAGAGAATCTTATGAGTTTAATTTTTCAAAATTTGCCAAAACCCCTTATGAAAATGAATTACCTGATGAGGATTTCAAGGTTGAACAACCGTCTTCTATTTCTCTTGCTCGTAACAATGCTTTGCAGCAGTTCATGGAAGATCATGAAAGTGATGCCTTTATGAAGGAAAGAAATGAGATTGATGAGATTTTCCTTCGTCAGCCTGAGTTACTTAAGCATAATTTACCCGTGGAAGATTTGGGTACCACACTACCACCCAAAGGGGATCCTATTTTTGAATTAAAACCTTGACCTGATGATCTTAAATATGTTTATCTTGATGATAAGAAGATATATCCTGTTATTATTAGTTCTAAACTTTCAGGGAAGGAAGAAGAAAGGCTATTGGAGGTATTGAATAAGCACCGAGGAGCTATGGGTTATACTCTTGATGATTTAAAAGTAATTTCTCCCACTATATGTCAGCATGCTATTAATATTGAGCCTGATGCAAAACCAGTTGTTGAGCACCAGCGCCGTTTAAATCCTAAAATGAAGGAAGTGGTAAGAAATGAGGTATTAAAACTCCTTGATGGTGATATTATTTATCCTATTGCTGATAGTCAATGGGTTAGACCTGTCCATTGTGTTCCCAAGAAAGGGGGAATTACCGTTGTGCCTAATGAGGATAATGAGCTTATACCCCAGAGAGTAGTGGTTGGGTATAGAATGTGCATTGATTTTAGAAAGATTAATAAAGTTACTAAGAAAAATCATTATCCTTTGCCCTTTATTGATCAAATGCTTGAGAGGCTGTCCAAAAAGACCCACTTTTGCTTTCTTGATGGTTATTCTGGGTTTTCTCAAATCGCTGTGAAAGCACAAGACTAGGAGAAAACCACTTTCACTTGTCCTTATGGTACTTATGCTTATAGGCGTATGCCTTTTGGTTTATGTAATGCTCCTGCTACCTTTCAGAGATGTATGTCTGCTATCTTTCATGGTTTTTGTGAAGAAATTGTGGAAGTTTTCATGGACGATTTTTCCGTCTATGGAACTTCTTTTGATAAATGTTTGCATAACCTTGATAAAGTTTTGCAGAGATGTGAAGAAAAAAACCTTGTTCTTAACTGGGAGAAATGTCATTTCATGGTTAATGAAGGAATTGTTCTTGGACATAAGATCTCTGAAAGAGGTATTGAAGTTGACTGAAGCAATTGAGAAGATGCCTTGTCCTAGGGATATCAAAGGTATTCGTAGTATCCTTGGTCATGCTGGTTTCTATAGGAGATTTATTAAAGATTTATCCAAAATTTCAAAGCCCCTTACTAATATTCTTAAAAAAGATGTACCTTTTGTTTTTGATGATGATTGTAAGGAAGCTTTTGAAACTTTGAAGAAAGCTTTAACAACTGCTCCTATAGTCCAACCACCTGATTGGAGTTTACCTTTTGAAATCATGTGTGATGCTAGTGACTTTGCTGTGGGTGCTGTCCTTAGACAACATGTTGACAAGAAGCTGAATGTTATTCATTATGCTAGCAAGACTCTAGATGCTGCTCAAAAGAATTATGCTACTACTGAAAAAGAGTTCTTAGCTGTAATCTTTGCTTGTGATAAGTTTAGACCTTATATTGTTGATTCTAAGGTTACTATTCATACTGACCATGTAGCTATTAAGTACCTTATGACAAAGAGCTAAGCCTAGGCTTATAAGGTGGGTGTTGCTTTTGCAAGAGTTTGATCTGCATATTGTTGATATGAAAGGTGCTGATAATCATGTTGCTGATAATTTATCTTGTTTGGAAAACATTTCTTTTGACCCTTTGCCTGTTAATGATAATTTTCCAAATGAGCAGTTAGCTGCAATAAGGGTAAGTCCACATGAGAATCCTTGGTATGCTGATTATGCTAACTTTATTGTTTCCAAGTATTTGCTTCCAACCTTTACAGCCCAACAAAGAAGGAAATTCTTCTATGATCTAAGGCATTACTTTTGGGATGACCCACACCTATATAAGGAAGGAGTAGAGGGCATTATGAGAATATGTGTTCTAGAATTTGAACAACAATAGATAATGAGAAAATGTCATGGCAGTGCTTATGGAGGACATCATGCTGGGGATAGGACTACACAGAAGGTTTGACAATCTGGATTTTATTGGCCTACTCTTTTTAAAGATGCAAGGAAGTTTATCTTATCCTGTGATACATGCCAACGAGTAGGTAACATCTCTAGACGCAACGAAATGCCTATGAATTATTCTCTTGTTATTGAACCTTTTGATTGTTGGGGATTCGACTTTATGGGGCCTTTTCCTCCTTCAAAAGGGCATACTCATATTGTTGTTGGTGTTGACTATGTTACAAAGTGGGTAGAAGCGATACCTACGAGCAGTGCTGATGGTAAGACCTCTTTGAAAATGCTCAAAGATGTTATTTTTCCTAGGTTCGGTGTACCTAGATATCTCATGACTGATGGAGGCTCCCATTTTATTCATGGGGTTTTTAGAAAAACTCTCGCTAAGTATGATGTAAACCATAGAATAGCTTCAGCTTATCACCCCCAAACTAGTGGGCAAGTAGAACTTTCCAATAGGGAAATTAAATATATCTTGCAGAAGACTGTCAGTAGGTCTAGAAAAAATTGGGCTAAAAGTTGAATGACGCTTTGTGGGCTTATAGAACTGCTTATAAAAATCCTATGGGGATGTCTCCTTAAAAAATGGTCTATGGGAAAGCTTGTCACTTGACTTTAGAATTAGAACACAAAGCTTATTGGGCAGTGAAAGAGTTGAATAGAGATTTTAGACTTGCTAGTGAGAAAAGACTGCTTGATTTAAGTAATCTAGATGAGTGGAGAGGGGAAGCTTACGAAAATGCTAGGCTCTTTAAGGAAAAAGTAAAAAAGATGGCATGATAGGAGGATTCTCAAAAGGGAGTTCCATGTTGGTGAGAAAGTTCTTTTGTATAGGTCTCGTCTCAGATTTTTTGCAGGGAAACTACTCTCCAAATGGGAGGGACCTTTTGTTATCAAGGAAGTGTGCCATTCAGGTGCCATCAAAATCTCTTCTCTGAAGGATGACACAACATAGGTGGTTAATGGTCAAAGACTAAAACATTATATTTCTAGAGATTCTTACAATGAAGAAGTGGATGTCATTCAAATGGTGACTCCAGAAGAATTTATCAAGAACCAAACACCAGAAACTGCAGAGTTCATCTTTGAATAGGTAAAAGTGGTGAAAACAGAAGGTCCGTGAAACTCCAATCTTTTTATATTTTTGATGTTTTTAAAACATAAGGGAAGTTACGGGACGAAACTGAAGAGGAAATGGAGCCCGGGGTGGACAAACCCACCCCAGGCACGGGCCCAGCCTGGCCATGCCTGGAGGGGGTTTGACTCCCCCGAACTCCGTCTCCACTTTGTTTCTTTGTCAAAACTTTCCTTATGCATTGAATCTTCGTAATATATAACCCCCCGGGTTCCCTGAGGTTCTTGCATCGTGTTCTCGTCGTGTTTTCATTTTCGATCTGTTTCTGTCAGGAAAATTCTGAGATTTGGAGCCTCAATGTCTTCCTCTGGATCACCCACGGAGGATTCCTCTGCGGATGTCCTTAACCCGTATATGTATGAGTTAAGGATTCACCCCAAAGAGTTGATCCTCAAAGAGGGGAAGGTACAGATGAAAGAAGTTCAGGGCCCTAAAGGAGAAGGCAACCTGGAAGACAGGATGGAAGCATTGGAACAAGAAGTTTTCAGGTACAAGAAGATGGTAGAACGCGAAGTGGATGTTATTCACAAGATAAGTTCAGAACTCATCACCAAGCATGAGGGATAAGTTGCTGAGCTCCGAGAAGAGATCTTATCAGTCCATCAAACCACCAATCAATTGCAAGCATAGCTATATGACATACAAAATCAAAACTGTGAGTATGAAGCTAGATTTGATCGCATTAGCTCTGCTGATGGTTTCAGGATTGCAGAAAAAAGACATCCTTTTTGGATGGGGAACCATTTCCTTGGAAGTTTGATGATGATGAGACACCACCACCACCGAAGGAGTAATTCGTCATCAGGTTTGGCATCCCCTTGGCTTGTTCCAAGCTTGGGGGAGTGCCACGGTATCACCACCATTATCTTTTATCTTTTACCTTTTTAGTGGATTCATATCTGTGGTAGAGAAGTTATCTTATAGTTTGGTTTGCATGTGGAAGTATCTCTCCTTTAGTTGATTATCTATGTATCCCTTGGTGTGAGTGCCTTTATTGGAATATTAATGAGAATTCTCATCTTTTACTTTTTGCACTTCTTATTTTTGTTTGCAATCTATATTATATGATGGATCTTGTTGTTTAGTATTGGCACCACTTTGGGATCATCAAGTGGATCTAAATTGGTTTTGGCAAACCAAGTTCTGGTCAGCGGCATTAGTTTGAAAGAAAATAAAGAAAGAAAAAGCTTACAGGTATTTGGTATCATTTGTTTTCTTTCTTGTTGGCTCATAAGCTTAGTATTCTTTATTTAAGATTCTTTTGTGTCTTCAAGGAAGATTGCATGTTTGGCTTTATTATTTTGTATGTTTTCTTGTTTCTTTCAACTCTCTTGCTTGTTACCCAGCCTTGCTAGCCAAAAACCTGTTTTGAGAAGGCATACTTCGCATGTTTCCAAAACCCTTTGAACCTAAAACCTTTTTCCACTTGTGTCCACCATATCTACCTAGTAGCTTTTGCTATTCCTAGCAAATTCTCAAGTTTCATCTATCTTTCAAATTAAAAGTATTTTGTTATGTCAAAACTAGTTAGTAAAGCTCTCACGAACTTGATGGCACACTTTATTTACTTGCCCCTAATAAACTTGAACCATTGTGGACATCGTAGTTGTATATGCTTGCATCTATACGTTGGGATTAGCAGAACCGTGCTGTCACGGGGAACATTTTCAACATTGCACTTGTACCTTGTTGTACTCAGTTGATATCGTGCTATTTTGTATATGGATGTCAACGGTGTGAAATGAGAGGGGAACTTGTGAGTCCATGGAGTTTGTACTTTGTGTTAGAGAAACGCCTCGGCCGCTAGCATAAGCCATGCCTAATCATGGTGGAAACTTGCAGCACCACCATAGTGAGCATTCTGTGAAGCATCCTTAATAAAAAAACTATACACATAGTAAATAAAAAGATTGCTGAGGTGCTCATTGTCTATTTGCCTTGTCATTTTGGTTATGGGAAAGCTCATGTACCATGTGAAAGGGGTACCCCGTTTGCGGTTCTCGATGATGTGCAAGTACTTACAATGACAAGAACTTGCTTGGGCCCAAAAGTTGAGTATGCATGAGGAGTGGCCCTCATATTCAAGGGACATGAGATTGCCAACTTATATTTCGTCAAGCATATACTCCATCTTTGTTCACTTTAACCTTAATAATCTCAAGATTCTTATTATAGGGGCAATGAGGGCTCAAAGCTAGTAAGTACCATAATCTTTTGGAAGCTCTTTATGACTTGTAATCCCTGCTACCCTCTAAGAAGGGACCTTTCTCCCAGTTACCGGTTTGAGTCAGTAAACCTACTTCCTCTCTATCTCCAGCAAGCATTTGAGTTGTTGTGTTTCAAGCATTCATATGGTGATTTATTCAATCATGTTCTTTATCTTCCTTGTTTGAACAAAACTCTTATCTATTGAGTATTACTTTGAAAGCCTTCACTTGTGAAAAACCTTTTTGAGCAAAGAGTGCTCCTGTTTTCAAACTTCTACAAAAAGCTTTTGTGAAACTATTTACCAGGTGTTCTCTGACCAAGAACGAGTTTGCCAAATCCAATTATGATTTATCTTTATGCATCTCTATTTGTGACTGCTGTACTTGATTGCAAGCTAAGTTATATAATGGTGAGTTGCTTTCTTCTATGAGTTATGCGATGGTAAGTGTGATGCTTCTTGTTCGTATTCTTTTATCGACACTTCACTCCATAAACCCGTGTACATGTTTACTGAGCTCAGTATTCTCTTGGGGACAAGCGAAGTCTAAGCTTAGGGGAGTTGATACGCCCAATTTGCATCACCATTCTATACCGTAATTTACCTCTATTCATTGATATTTGTCTTATTATGAGGTATTACTTATGGCTTTTCATCTGTTTATGCATGTGGATGATTCCTGGAGGATGGACTATCGGAGTCTGGATTCTGATGGAAAAGATGGCGTTTCAGTGCAATTTCGCGAAGATCAGAAAAATAGCAGAAAAATATGGAAACACATTATTTTACCAAAAGACGAAGGAAGTCAGAAGGAGGAGCGAAGGGGGGCCTCAGGGGGCCCACACCCCTAGGCGCAGGCCCACCTGACCCCGTGCCTAGGGTGGGTTTGGCCCACCTGCTCGGCCTCCGACTCCTCCCCTTCGCCTATATCTTCCCTACGGAACCCTAATACCAGTGAGCGACCACATATAGACTTCCTCCGCCTCTGGGGGGCGTAAAACACCGAGAGAGAAAGATCTCTCTGGCAGACAGATTTCTGCGGGGGGAATTCCTTCTCGGAGAGGGGAGACCGTCGCCATCAACACCGTCATCAAGCTAGGCTTCATCAGGATCATCATCATCATCCACACCATCATCTCCACCAGCACCATCATCACCACTCCGTCCTGCTGTAACAATTGTGTTGGATATTGCTTAGTTCATTAGGGGAAACTTTCCCAGTGTTGATTACTATTGTAGTTGATGCTTGTGAGTGGAACCATTGGATTACTGTTTATGTTTAGATTGTTATCCATTACCATATCATCTTTGATCTTGATCCATATGATGTCCCATGAGTAGTTCGTTTAGTTCTTGAGGACATGGGAGAAGTCATGTTGTTAGTAGTGAATCTGTGATGAGTTATTATTCAATGGTTTAGTATTTAAGTTGTGGTGGTATTCTTCTAGTGGTGTCATGTGAACGTCGAATACATGACACTTCATCATTTATGGGCCTAGGGGATGCATTGTGTATTTGGCTACTAATTGTGGGGTTGCCTGAGTGACAGAAACCTGAACCCCCGTTAGGACACCTTTGCACAAGGGAGCGTAGGATCTCAGAGTTTAAGCCCGTGGTTAGATTTATATCTTAATTACTTTCCTGTAGTTACGGATGTTTACAGGGGGTTTAATCACAAGTATGTATTAGTCCTAGGAAGGGCAGTATGTCAGCATAGGTTCACCCACACAACACTTACAAACACCAGAGAAGAGTACTCAGCTATTTGAAGCGAAAGCACTTGACAGAATTACCATGTGTCCTCGAGAACGTTTGGTCCTTATAAGTATTTCCACCGGCTTGTCATTTACTAAGAAAGGATTGGGCCACTTGCTCCGTTTGTTCGTTACTTATGTTACTTGCTCTTTGTTTTGTTGCCTTGTCAGAAAACCACTAAAAATCCGTTTGCTAAGTATTCACAGGGATTTCCTGCTCCATACTACTGTTCAGCACCTTCTGCTCCTTGTTGGGATCGACACTCCTATTTATCGAAAGTACTACGATACACCCCCTATACTTGTGGGTCATCAGTGGACTTCTAGTCATAGATGCAGTTGTATGGTGGTCTATGTATATGGTTGTATTGTCCAATCGAATCTCATAGGATCTTTTTGTCTAGTATTGCATTCTTATGCCTTGCTCAGTTCCTGTCAATTGCCCTGTTGTAATTTGTTTACCTTTCATGCCATGTTGTTTATCTAAGGAGAGCACCTCTAGTGAACTATGGACCCCGGTCCAATATTTACCATTGATACATCTTCCACTGTTACTGTTGACTTGTTGCAAACCACCATTACCTTCCACACCATACAGTTAATCCTTTGTTACAGCAACCAGTGAGATTGACAACCTCACTGTTAGTTGGGACAAAGTCTTGAGTTTGTGTTATGCAGGTTTCCACATTGCTTGTAGCACCTTTTGGACGTTTCCTTTCCTCATACTGGTTCGATAACCTCGGTTTCTTACTGAGGGAAACTTGCCTGCTGTACACATCATACCTTCCGCTTGGGGTCTCCCAACGAAGTGCTACTGCACTCATCAAGACTTTTTCTGGCACTGTTTCCGGGAGTCTAAGTGTCGTGGGAATGACCACGGCAGATGCTGCAATCGGCAGCGAGTAGTAGAACGAGGGGCAAGGGCGGCCAGCCATCTGCGGTGCGAGATGAGGGCAATGACACAGGGTTTTACCCAGGTTCGGCCCCCCGGAGGGTAAAGACCTACTCCTGCTAGATTGTATTATGGAGGTGTTTACAATGGGCGTACTCGGCGACTAGGCGGCGAGTAGCTTGGGTGTATGAGGGAACGTGTCTCTACTCACCCCTTAGGGAGGTTTATATAGGCTCACCTCCCCTAGGGTTTACATATCTCAACCGATTCGGTTACAACTTTGGCAATCGTTCAAACCTAGACCGACTGGGCCTATCCACTCGCCTGGGCCTTCAGCTTCCAGTCGCCTGGTATCTTGTTGGGCTTCGATCCACTCGCCGTTCTGCAGGCCCACTCGCCAGCCTTTGGGCCAGTCGGAAACGTCCTGCTGAGTATACCCCAGTAGGCGTATCCCCATCAGTAGTCCCCGAGGCCGTCGTTGATTGGCATGGGTGACTGCTGGCAGTCGGAGTATACGACTTCAAGTTGGCATCCAGTCGAATCGTCGGCGGGCTCCTGTATGAAAGAATAAATTTGGCAAACCAAGTCGTGTCTTGGGCGAGTCGAGCCAACGAGACACGGACTCAGCGAGCGACTTTAACGAGCCGAGTGGCAGGAGGCGGACCGTCGGGCGTGGTCAAACTAGCCGTTAAGGTAACTCAACGGTAACTTTTGGCGTAATCATCGCGCGGTAACGGCCCCCTAATTTGGCGGGCAACCTCCGCTATATAAGAGGAATGGTAGGCTATCGCAAAGCCAACCGTCCACCGTTTCCTCCGAGCGCAGGCATCTTCTTTCCTTCGATCCCGCGATCCAATCGACCCGCAATCCTCCGACCTCCGAACAAATCCTCAGCCATGGCCCTCTCCACCGAACCTTGGGGTAGATCCAAATGCACCAGGGCGCAGCTGGCCTCCTACGAGGAGGCCGGAATCTTGCGGGCCGGCTGCTGGCGTATCCCCGCAGCCGGAGAGACGACCCCGAACCCGAGAGAGAGAGAGTTCATCTGTTTCACTAGTCACCTCGAGCGGGGTTTAGGGTTTCCCACATCTTTGTTCTTCCGGCGCTTCTGCGCCTACTACGGGATCCAACCCTCAGACTTGGGTCCCCATAGCATCGAGCAGCTCGCCATCTTTGTGGCGTTCTGCGAGTGCTACTTGGGCTGCCGGCCCTACTTCCCCTTGTGGCAAGATCTGTTCCATGGACGGATCAGCCGCGAGGAAGCGGGCGGCCCAATGCTAGCCGCGGGCGGCTTAACCTTCCAGCTAAAATCCAAAGCCTCCTTCTTCGACCTGATGCTGCCAGCCAAAGCAGCGAGCGACTGGAAGAAGTCGTGGTTCTATGTGACCGAAGCGACTCCGGAAGACGAAGCGGCGATCCCGCGGTACTCGGCCAACCGTTCCGAGCCACGCAATCTCCAGGTCGGCAAGCTCCCAGACGACCAGCGGATGGTCGTTGACGAGATGCTCCAGACCATCCGCGGTCTGAAGAAGAAGGGGCTCCAGACGGTGAACTTGTACAACTGTTGGCTTGGGCGGCGGCTCGTTCCGCTCGCCCAACGCGAGCATTATATGTACCAGTACACGGGCCGAGGAGACTCGACAAAGGCCTGCCTCGCCGAGTGGAAGTTAGAGGACTACCTCTCGGCGCTGAAGAAGATCACCCAGGCGGCGTACACGGATGCGCAGGCCGGGGTCCCTCCTTACACCGCGAAGCGTCCGGCTCCAACGGTAATCCCTTTATCTTGTTCGCAGTCACAGCATGTGCAGTCGCGGTAATTCTAACTTTGTTTCGTGTTTGACACAGCTGTTCCAAGTGGTGGAAGGGTGGCTACCACCCGCCGATGACGAGAGCCCTGGGCCATCCGCCCAGGACACAAGCGAGTCGTCACCCGCCAAGGGTAACGAGGACGACGAGGGCGAGTCCGAAGAAGAGATTGCCCCACTGGTCCGTAAGACCCGCGGGCAACGCCAGCGCGAAGTCGAAGCGAGCAGGAGCCTCGAGCGTCATGACGACGACGAGGAACTCCCGGAGGCCACCTCACGTCGTCAAGCCACTCCCGCAAAGAAGAAGAAGAAGGAGAAAGAAGCGAGGGCCCCCCTACGGAGGAAGACGAAGCCGCCGAAGGTGACCTCACCGCCGCATTCAGCGAGCAGCTCCGACGCTCATAGCTCGTCCAGTGACGGCGCGGCCCCGGTGACAACCGCACTCGATGCGCCATCCACGGAGGCGCCGTTGGCTTCAATGCCTCCACCCTTTGCACCGGTCTCCGGGCTAGGGAAGGCTCCGGCTATGGCGACCTCGCCTCGCAAAGAGGTCCCGAGCGTGGCGATCTCGCCTCGCAAGGAGGCTCCGGCTGCAGCAGCTCCACTTCGCGAGGAGGCCTCCGCCGAAGGCGTTCCGGAGGCGCCAACTGCTACCTCAACGTCAAGGAGGCCGTCCGTATCCTGGGCCCCTGGCGTCCTGGAACTGGGGCTTAGTCGCCGATTGGGCCCTGAGCTGGAGAAACCGGCCAGCCTTCGCACAGGGCTGCGTTTCATTCCAGTCGCCAAGTGAGTGCATTTGGCCCTCACCATTCTCTTTTGGTACTTCGATTGTTTTTTATTGACTTGTCTTGACATGCAGGACCGGAGTGAAAAAGATGGGCCACCCGACGGTGGCCAAGGTACCCTCCACCGCTAACGAGGAGGATCCCTCCCGTAAAAGGAAGGTGGACGATGTCGCCACCTCCACGGAAGGCAACAAGAAGGCCAAGGGCGATGACATCGTCGCTATCTCTGACGACGCGGCGGCCGCGCCGGCTGGGCCCGCAGAGGAGGCGACCGCGTCCACGAAGGAGGGCACCTTGACTAGACCGGAGGAAGCGAGCTCCTTTGGGGCGGGTGCCTCGATTGCCACCTTCCCCCGCTTCATGACCAAGGCAACCACGGCGAGTGAAGCTGCGGCCCCTAGCCTCGCTCCGGGGACCGCCGATGCTGAAACCGACCAACGTCGCGGGCACACACCGGCGCTGCTTGCGTCAGTGGACGCGGTGCAACTTCACGGCATGCTTGGCGCGGCCATCCAGGTACCTCCAGTCCCCGAGGATCAGGTCGGTGCGTAGCAGCGGCTTGATTCTTATAGTTTCTTGTACGTTCGAGTCCAGTCCCTGAGTGCGTGTGCGCTAAATTTTAGCGGGTATGCACTGAGTAATTTTTGCGGTCGCCAGTCCCCGAGTGCGCACTCGCTAGATTGTAGCGGGTGGGCACTTAGTAGTTTTCGTGTGTGCTAACTTTGAAGATATACAGGGTCTGCAACTGGAGTCGGCAGAGCGATTGGCTGCGAAGCAGCGAGCTGAGAAGGAGCTGGCCACTCTTCAAGAAGTGAACAGGGATCTTCAAGCGGTTGCTGCGCAGGCGGAGGTGGCTCGCCAAGAGCTTGTCCCTGCTAGCGAGCTGATGGCGGCAAGATCCGCGTTAGGTGCTGCTGAGCAGAGGGTCGCCGACCTCGAGCGCGAGTTGCGGGAGGCGAAAGAAGAAGCGAATTCGGCGAATGGGCGAGCTAAGGCCGCCGTTGCGGCCGCGGAAGAAGACCGCAAGGTGTCGGAAGCCCTTATTGTTGGGCTTCAGGACGATCATTCGTCACTTCAAAGCTTCATCACGGGACTCGCTCGCCCGTTACTTGGTGAGTGCTTCTTCCCTTTCTTTCAATTGTATTGTTTGTGTTTTATGTGGTACTCATTCACTGTCTCCTGCTTAGCAGGTCGTGTACTTGGTAGCCACGAAGAAGCGAGCTCGCTTGGCGCGAAGGAGTGCGTAAGCATGCTCGTCGACTCGGCGACGCTGTCGGCGACGTGCATCCGCGCCTACCTTCAAGAGATGTCGCCCACGGAGGTTATTCCCAGTGACCTCGTTGAGGTGTGGGAGTACTTGGAGAAGGCGCCCGCGGTCGTAGAGTTCATGACGCGGTCGGCGTTTCGGCGCGGAGCGTTGACAGCGCTAAGCCTGGGACTCGCCCACTTCCCCGAGGACTTCGACCTCGACGATGTGATGAGTGGGTACCCTTCGTCAACTGGCGAGGTGGATCTGTCCGAAGTTCTGAAGTTGCAGGAACGTGCCGCCGCGTACTCTGAACGCGTCTGGGCGATGGGCGAGCTCCTCCCCTACCAGGAAACGGTCGTCGCGCCGAACGACCCCGAGCCGCCGCATCGTGACTTCAAGGTTGAACAACCTTTTCGCGCGGCGATGGCGGGTGAACTGACGACGTACCCGTCGAACCCGTACACCGCGTTCATCCGGAAGCGCCGGGATTCTGGTGCATCCTCGTCAAAGCCTGCAGAGTAGTGTAGTGTTTCTAGATGAGTTAGCAGCAGTTCTGCCAAACAGGCATAGTTTGTAATGTAAGACAATGCGATTTGCGATTGAATTGGATGTTGTATCCATTTTGCTAATGATTGTCGTGTTTTGGATTGATTTTGGATGAGTCCCCGAGCGCGTCCGCCCTTTTGTGGGGTTCACCTTGTGCATGATGTTTGTTATTATCGTGTGTTTTGGTAGTTTAGTCGACTCACCCGAGCTCGTAAAGCCAGTCGCAAGGCGACTCCCTTGATCGCTCTTTACTTTACCGTTTTCCCGGACGTGAACGGGGTCGGGTGGCCGAGTCCCCGAGCGTGGTACTTGGTATTTCGAGGCGCGACTCGAGGGTGGTTGAGGACTGAGCGCGTTGGTGTGGGCGCGTCACTCCTGCCTGGCCCGGGGGGTCAGTCGCGTGGCGAGTCCAGGGCGTGCTCTCTTACTTGAGGTTTTCCCTGACCGATCGCGACGAACTGGTATTCAGTCCCCGAGCGTGGTACTTAGTCGTTCGAGTCGCTATGCCGAGGATGCGGAGGACCAAGGCCGCTGTGAGAAGCGAGGGCAGTTGTCTTGGTTTGCAAAACCAGTCGAGCTAGGCGACTCCAATGGGGCTCCGGATTGGCGTTTTTCGTGGACGACACAGGACCTGAGGTGACTCAGTGCTCCTATATCGCACTACTTGGCCGTGCCAGTCGCTGTACCAAAGGTTGACTTCTGCATGTTAGCATGATGCTGTTATTACGAGTGCGAGTGGCACAAGGCATGGAGAGTAGACACGATTTGCGGTAACTGTTTCTTTTATTTCATAGCGACTGGAGAGTACATATGTGGGGTTCTAGGAGTAGAACTTCCGGAGGAGGTTTACATTCCACGGCCGCTTAACGTCGAGTTCGCCGTCTCCGCGGACGTCAATGAGGTAGTAGGCGTCGTTACCGAGAACGCGCCCGATGGCGAACGGGCCTTCCCACGGAGGGGAGAGCTTGTGCATGCCCTTCTTGTCCTGGATGAGGCGTAACACCAGGTCGCCTTCCTGGAAGGTGCGGGTTTTCACCCGTCGGCTGTGGTAGCGGCGGAGCCCTTGCTGATAAATGGCTGTGCGCGATCGGGCGAGGTCGCGTGCTTCGTCGAGTTGGTCGAGCCCATCTTGGCGGGCCAGCTCGTTTGCGGCCTCCGTATAGTGGACGACCCGCGGCGAATCGTGTTCGAGGTCGGTGGGCATGACTGCTTCGGCGCCATAGACCATGAAGAAGGGGGTGAATCCCGTCGACCTGTTGACCGAGGTGCGGATTCCCCAGATGACGGAGGGTAGCTCTTCGACCCAACATCCAGCGGTGCGCTCAAGTGGTACTTGGAGTCGCGGCTTCAGACCGTGGAGGATGCTTTGGTTGGCTCGTTCCGCCTGGCCGTTGGACTCCGGGTGTGCGACTGACGCGAGGTCGAGCCGGATGTGATGCTCTTCGCAGAATTCGGCCATTGCTCCCTTGGCAAAGTTTGTGCCGTTGTCCGTGATGATGCTGTTGGGGAACCCGTAGCGATATATGAGCTCGCGTAGGAACTTAGTGGCAGTCTTCCCGTCGCATTTCCGGACCGGCTTGGCCTCGACCCACTTCGTGAATTTGTCGACGGCGACCAGCAGGTGGGTGTAACCGGAGGGGGCCTTCTTGAAGGGGCCTACCATGTCCATGCCCCACACAGCGAATGGCCAGGTGATGGGGATTTTCTTGAGCGCCGAACTTGGTACGTGCGTCTGGTTGGCGTATTTCTGGCACCCAGCGCATCGCTGGACGATATCGACAGCGTCGGCGTGTGCGGTAGGCCAGTAGAAGCCGTGTCGCATAGCCTTGGCGACCAGGGAGCGCGCGGCGGCGTGGTGGCCGCAGTCGCCTGAGTGGATGTCGTGTAAGATTTTGCGTCCTTCAGCCGGTTGGACGCAACGCTGGAATACGCCGGTGACGCTGCGCTTGTGTAGCTCGCCGTCGATGATTGTGTAGGACTTGCATCGGCGAGCAATCATTCGAGCGCTTGTCTCGTCTGCGGGTAGGGTGCCGGCCTCCAGGTAAGCGATGTAGGGCTTGGTCCAGTCGTCTGGCTAGGTGATGAGTGCGACCAAGGCTGCCTCTGGTTGGAGGGGTACTCCGATGTCGATCTCCCTCGGGGGAGAGACTGATGGTTTGGAGATTGTGTCGAGGAACACTCCGGCGGGTGGTGCGAGTCGAGCCGACCCGATGCGAGAGAGGGCGTCGGCCTCTTCGTTTTTCCGCGTGTCGATCCACTCGACGGAGTAGCCGGTGAAGTGGCCGCCCAACTTGTCCACCTCTTGGCGATAAGCCGCCATGGTAGGGGAGACGGCGTCGCAGGTGCCGGCGGCCTGTCCCGCAACGAGGTCGGAGTCTCCGTAGCATCGAAGGCGATTGACGCTCATCTCCTTTGCGGCTCGCATGCCGTGGAGTAGGGCCTCGTATTCGGCCATGTTGTTGGTGCAGGGCGTGAATTCGAGGCGGAGGATGTAGCGGAGCTTGTCGCCCTTTGGTGAAGTGAGCACTATCCCCGCGCCTGCGCCGTCCGCGTTCTTGGACCCGTCGAAGTGCAGGTTCCAGTAGTGTAGGTACGGCGGCTTTTCGGGCTGCTAGGCCTCCTCCCAGTCGGCGATGAAGTCTGCCAGTGCCTGGGACTTGATCGCCCTCCGTGGCTCGTATTTAATGTTGTGGACGCCGATTTCGACGGCCCACTTGGCGACCCGCCCGGTCGCCTCGCGATTGCGGATGATATCTTGTAATGGTGCTGAGGAGACGACCGTGATCGGATGCTCCTGAAAGTAGTGCGGCAGGCGCCGCTGAGCCCTGAAGACCGCGTATACTAGCTTCTGGTATTGCGGGTATCGCTGGCGCGACTCGGTGAGGACCTCGCTGATGTAATACACCGGCCGCTGGACCGGGCGCTCCTTTCCTTCCTCTGGTCGTTCGACGACCATTACGGCGCTGACGACGCGCTCGGACGCCGCGACGTAGACCAGCATGGGCTCTTTGTCAGCGGGTGCGACGAGTAGTGGTGCGGCGAGTAGCACCTTTTTGAGGTCGCGGAGCGCGTCGTCCGCCTCCTTGTCCCACTGAAAGGTGTGATTCTTGCGCATCAGGCGGTATAGGGGCATCGCCTTTTCGCCCAGGCGGGGGATGAAGCGACTGAGGGCCGCTACACGCCCGGCCAGCCTCTGGACGTCGCGCAGGCACTCGGGTTTGCCGAGCCGGGCGATCGTGTCGATCTTCGTTGGGTTTGCCTCGATCCCTCGTTTGGAGACGACGTACCCCAGTAGTTGCCCGGCGGGTACACCGAAGGTGCATTTGCCTGGGTTAAGTTTTATCTTGTACCTCCGCAGGTTGGCGAAGGTCTCCGCGAGATCGGCGAGTAGGTCTCCTTGTCGAGCGGATTTCACGACCACGTCGTCGATGTAGACGTGGATGTTGCGGCCAATTTGGCTCGCTAGGCATTCTTGCATGCACCGCTGGTAGGTCGCCCCGGCGTTCTTGAGGCCGAAGGTCATGGCGGTGTAGCAGAATGCTCCGAATGGCGTGATGAACGCCGTCTTTTCCTCGTCCTCGACGGCCATTTTGATCTGATTGTACCCGGAGTAGGCGTCGAGAAAACACAGCGACTCCGAGCCCGCGGTTGAATCGATTATCTGATCGATCCGCGGGAGGACGAACTGCTCCTTTGGGCAGGCGCTGTTCAGGTTTGTGTAGTCGATACACATTCTCCAGGTCCCGTTTTTCTTCTCGACCAGGACTGGGTTTGCCAGCCACTTGGAGTATTTGATTGGCCGGATGAAGCCGGCAGCGAGCAGGCGCTGCACTTCCTCGGCGATTGCTCGACGGCGCTCTTCATTGAAGGGCCGTAGCGACTGCTTGACTGGTCGCACTTTGGGGTCGGCGTTTAGTTTGTGCTCAGCGAGCTCCCTAGGGACACCAGGCATGTCGGAGGGTTTCCATGCAAAGATGTCCCTATTCTCACGAAGGAACTCGATGAGCGCGCCTTCCTATGCTGGGCTAATGCCTGTCCCGATCGTCACCGTCTGGCTGGGGTCGCCTGGGACCAGCTCAACGGTGCGAGTGTGCGTCGTGGCCTCGAAGGTTGAGTTGTTTGTGCCCTCTGAGTTGGGCTTCTTGAGAATGGTGGGGTCGTCATTGTTGACCCCGCTCGCGTATTTGGCGAGCTCGTCGGCGTGATTAGCCTCTGCCGCGATGACGGCGTCGGCGAGTTCGGCTCCTTTGGCCTCGCACTCGGCGGCCATGTCGGGGTCGCCGTTGATGGTGATGACGCCGCACGGCCCAGGGAGCTTCATCGCGTTGTACGCGTAGTGGGGTGCTGCCATGAATTTGGCGAACGCCTGGCGTCCCAGGACGCAATGGTAAGGGCTGTCGAATGGCACCAGCTCGAAGACGATCCGCTCGGTGCGGAAGTTTGCCGGAGTGCCGAACATGACTGGCAACGTGACTTTGCCGATCGGGTACGCCTTCCGACCGGGGACGATGCCGTGGAACGTAGTGTGGGTTGTCTCGATCATCGACTGCGGGAGCCGCATCCGCCTGAAGGTGTCGAGGTAGAGGATGTTGATGGAGCTGCCGCCGTCCATCAGTGTCTTGGGGAGCCAGTAGTCGCCGACCTTGGGCTTGACCACCAGGGCGACTCGGCCTGGATACTCGATGCGTGGCGAGTGGTCTTGCCGGCTCCAAGTAATGGGTTGTTCCGACCAGTTTAGGAACTGGGGGACATCTGTTTGGGCCACCGCGTTGACGGCGACAGCGCGGGCGATGACCTTCTTCTCACGCTTCGTGTTGAAGCCCGTGAAGGTGTGGAGCGAGCCGGCTACTTTGCCGAATTTTCCGCCGTTCGGCGGATCGTTGTCGGTGTCCTCCCGTGCGTGCCGTGCCTTCTCGATTTCCCTTAGGGTGTGGCAGTCGGCGGTGGTGTGCGTTGCGGGCTTTCCTTCCCTGCTGTGGAACGCACATGGTTGGTTAAGGAGCGCCGCGGGATCGAACCTTGGCTTGTTCTTATAATTGCCGCCGTCGCGCCGTTGCCCTCCGTCGCGGCGGTAACTTTTGGGCTCGCGTTGCGCGTGCCCAGCGTTGGCGACGAAGTCGACTCGCCCGTTGTTGCGGCGCTTGCCTGTGAGGCGGGTGCCGCTGTAGCGCAGGTCGGTTCGTCGTCCGCCGTCGTTGCCGCCCGTGCAGCGTTGCCCTCCTGACTCGTCGTCGATTTCTTGGTTGGGGTCCTCCTCGGCATACCGTTTGGCGATCTCGAGGAGGTCGGGGATGTTGTCGAGTGTGCGGGCGTGTCGCTTGAGCTTGGCGACTAGAGGCTCGTAGCGGCACGAGGTCTTGAAGCAATGGATCGCGGTGTCCGGGTGGATGCCGACCGCGTTGTACCAGAGCTCTTGCCACCGTGGGACCCAGTTGCGGGTCGACTCGCGGGGTCCCTGGACGCATCGTTCCAGGTCCTCGATGGTGGTGGCGTGGGTGTAGGAGCACTCGAAGTGCCTGACGAAGGCGTCTCGCATTTCCTCCCAGGAGTCGATACTGTCCTGGGGAAGCGTGTTGATCCATTTCCTGCATGTCCCCTCCATCATCAGTGGGAGGTAACGGGCGGCGAGTAGGTCGGTGTGACCCGCGATCCCCATTGCCATGAGGTATGTATCGAGCCAGACCGCGGGGTCGTACGAGGAGTCGTACTTTTCTATCTCCTTTGGCGCCTTGAAGTTTGGCGGGTACTTTTCACCTCGGATCATTGGTCCGAAGCACTTAGGCCCTAGTCGACTGAGCGACCCCATCGGCTCGCCATCGCGGCGATTAGCTAGGGTGTGCCGCAAGTCGTCGGGCTGGCGTGCGCGCCAGTTTTGGTTGTTGATGATGTGAGTGCGGGCGTCGACGGGTTCTCCGTTAGCGGCGACGAAGTTGGTCGCCGGCCTTGGATCGTTGGTGGAGAGTGCCGCGTTCGTGGGTCGGCGCTGGAGCTGCAGTGGCTCTGGTGGCGGGCAATTTAGAGTGTTTGCCGCCGCTGGGCGACCGCTTGAGGCCGCCCTGCTTCCTGAGGAGCGCGAGTATACTCGCCCTTGCGAGTCGGCGCCCGCTTTTTGCTGCTCCACGGCCTTTGCGAGCAGGGCCCTGACGTACTGGATTTGCAAGGCGCCGTCGCCGGTGGCCGTGATGCTATCGGCTGCTGCTCGGCCTGCCACGAGGTTGTCCATCGGGGTGGAGAACAGCGGGAGGCCGTTCGCGTCTCGCTCCCGTGAGGAGACGACTATCCGCGGCTGGTCCCTGGGAGGGGTGCGGTTGGGTGGTGGCGGGGCGCCCATCGCCGTTGACCCTGGCGGGGGGCGAGCGCTTCCTCCTGGTGGCGCGTTCTCGCAGATCGCGCGCTCGGCTATGCGAGCCGGGTCGTTCTCGTCGTCGAAGTTCAGGGCGCGCCCCTGAACGGTGGGATTCAGGCGTGACCTGATCCGCTGCTGGTGGTAGCGTGACAGTTCCTGTGCTGTCACTTGCTAGAGGCGAAATTTCTCGCGCTCGGCCTGCTCTTTGCGTACTGCCTCCGCCAATTTCAGGCGGAGTTCCTCGACCTCCGTTGCCGTGGTGTTGGGAGGGATTGGGGTGGAGAAAGGATCCTCCGGCGGATCGGTGCCGGTGGCCATGTAGGTCGCGGCGTGGCGACCGGCTCCGTCGTGGAGGTCGGCGGAGTTTTCCGACCCGGAGTCGAAGTCGAAGATCCCGAGGATGGAGGGGTCCTCGAAATCTCCCACGTTGGAGACCTGAGCGATGGAGCCCGCGGATGAGGCCGCGGTGATGGATCCGGCGAGTGATGCCGGGGTCGCCGAGTCGGCGTCGTCGGTGAGGGCCGCATCTTCTGCGGCCGCTGAATTCTCGGCCACGTTGCTGTGGGCCGAGTTGTACTCGGAGGCGAGGCGGTGGATCGTGCGGACCTGGCTCTCGGAGAGCCGATCGCGTGGTGGCGACTCGCGGATGCGAGCCGAGTCCTCCGAGGTGGTGACGTCGGTGAAGCCGACGAAGAGGCTGATCGTGCCGATCGGCAGGATCGCGCTGTGCGTGACGGGCCGTGCCGCCGGGACGTAGCTGCTCGGCAAGATCTGGAGCATCTCGCCGATCGCTATCATGCGGCCGGTGGCGACCGTCTCGTTGATTGGTAGATTGGATCTCGCCGCAGAACACCGGCTAAACCGGCCAGGCCCCACGGTGGGCGCCACTGTCGTGGGAATGACCACGGCAGATGCTGCAATCGGCAGCGAGTAGTAGAACGAGGGGCAAGGGCGGCCAGCCATCTGCGGTGCGAGATGAGGGCAATGACACAGGGTTTTACCCAGGTTCGGCCCCCCGGAGGGTAAAGACCTACTCCTGCTAGATTGTATTATGGAGGTGTTTACAATGGGCGTACTCGGCGACTAGGCGGCGACTAGCTTGGGTGTATGAGGGAACGTGTCTCTACTCACCCCTTAGGGAGGTTTATATAGGCTCACCTCCCCTAGGGTTTACATATCTCAACCGATTCGGTTACAACTTTGGCAATCGTTCAAACCTAGACCGACTGGGCCTATCCACTCGCCTGGGCCTTCAGCTTCCAGTCGCCTGGTATCTTGTTGGGCTTCGATCCACTCGCCGTTCTGCAGGCCCACTCGCCAGCCTTTGGGCCAGTCGGAAACATCCTGCTGAGTATACCCCAGTAGGCGTATCCCCATCACTAAGGACGTCTTCACAAGGGGAGTACTCCTCAACCTTTATCTTTACTTTGTTTTTAGTTTGCTTAGTTTCTTTTGCTTGGTTTTGTTTGCCTATTTTTATCAAAAACTCCAAAAAATAGTTTAGTTTGGTTTGCTTTCTCTATTCAAAGACACAAAAAAATTAGTTCCTGCTCTAGTTGCTGGTCTGTTATGGCGTTGCTTGGTCATGCTTTCTATCAATGGATGGTTTCTTTGAAACTAATTCTTACTGGCAAGGTGGGTTCACAGAAGAAGAAAATTATTATTATAAGGAGAACCGTTTGTCACAAAAAGGGAAACACTTATGGGAACAAATTGATAAGTTGTATACTATTGCTAGAGACGTGTGCTCTACTTATAATGTTACTTATTGCTTTGATAAATCTTGTTGCTGTAAGAGGTATAAACACCTGCCTTTTCAATGTGAGTATAATGATAATGTTACCATATCTTCTTATGTTAAAGGAAATTATGACTTTTATGATGTGGAACAAATTGAAGAATTTATTGCTTTCAAGGGTGCATTTGAACTTGCCAGTTTGCTTGAAAATAATGATGATGCACCTTACGAATCTGAGGTTTATAAGATACTTAAATTTTGCTTTGATAATTATAAGGAAGAAAATGGCTATATTCTTGAATATTTTAATTGGTGCTTTCCACAAATGGAAGGGACTAATGACTTGCAGGAGCCTATGGAAGAAGAAATTGCTGAAACTGAAAGCTCATTAGATGAAAAAGAGGAGGAGAGTGATGGTCAAGAGGAGGAAGAATGGATCTACGCATGTCCACCTTGTAATGAGAGTAACTCTTTACCTCTTAGATTATTTGATTATCCCCCATGTTTACCAAAGGAGGATGAATGTTATGTTCCTGTGGATTCTTTTGAAATATCTGCTTGTTGGAGATATGCCCTAGAGGCAATAATAAATGTAGTTATTATTATATCTTTGTGTTTATGATAAATGTTTACATTCATGCTATAACAGTATTAACCAGGAAACATTAATACTTGTGTGATTTGTAAACTAAATTAGAGTCCCTAGTAAAGCCTCTTCATAATACTAGCTTGTTGGTTAATAGATGATTATGGTTTCCCTATCATAAACATTGAGATGTTATTAGAATGGTATGATGGACATACTCCTATAGATAAGCGTAGCATAAAGATCAAGTCATTTTAAAAGTTCAATTGCTATAAGCTTTCTGACACATAGTAACCTAATTCCTTCGACCATGAGAACATGCTTATCACCATCACCGGAAGGATGCTTTGATGACATCAAACACCACACCGTAACTGGGTGGCTATAAAGGTGGCATTGAGTGTTCGGAAAGTATGGGTTGAGACACATGGATCAAGAGTGGGATTTGTCCATCCATATGACGGATAGATAGACTCTGGGCCCTCTCGGTGGAATGTCATCCAATTAGCTTGCAAGCATGTGACTGAATCACAAGGGATCACATATCACGATAACATGGAAAGAGTACTTATCGGTAACGAGGTTGAACTAGGTATGCAGAGATACCGACGATCAAAACCTCGGATAAATAAACTATCGTGAGACAAAGGGAAATTGGTATCGTATTTAAGTGGTTCATTCGATCGCAAAGTAATCGTTGAAATATGTGGGAGCCATATGAATTTCCAGATTCCTCTATTGGTTATTGATCGAAGAAGTGTCTCGATCATGTCCGCATAATTCACGAACCGTAGGGAGACACACTTAAGGATTCGATGTTGTTGAGTAGTTATGGAATGATGAGTAAGAGACCGAATGTTGTTTGGAGTCTCGGATGGGATCCAGGATATCACGAGGAGATCCGGAATGGTCCGGAGAATAAGATTCATATAAGGAAAGTCCTGTTTCGGAGTTGGGGAATGATTCCGGTGTTTTCATCGGGAATGTTCTAGAAGGGTCCGGAAGGTCCGGCACTCCGGAGGGGAAGGGTATATGAATGTGTCATGACAATGTGGAATGTTTGCATCATGTACTAGGTCACTTGGCTGGGAAAAATAAAGGGAGAAATCAAATCCTAGTTTGAAAGTCAAACGCCAATTTGAAAAAGTCAAACGACAAGTTTGCTTGGCGGAGGGAGAGTAGGAAACCTACTTGGGGAGGGGTTCCCCTCCCTCCACCCTCCGGCCAAGGAGGCCGAGTTGGGGGAGGACTACCTCCTCCCAACCGGCCACCCTCCACCTACATAAGGAGGGGTAGGGCACCCCCTACCCCTCACACCCAAACCCTAGCCCTCTCCTCCAAGTCGCCGGCGCCACCACCTCCTTGTGCCGCCGCCTAGGGCACCTCAAACTCGGCGAGTTGGGGTGCTCCCCAAACCCTAGCCGCCGGCTACACACTCCCCTTGGTTCCCTCTAAACCCTAGATCACCAAGGCCTCTCTCATAGTCCACCATACTCGCACCGGCTTAAGGCGAAGCCCTGCGAGATCTCCCCTCTACTTCCGATACCACGCCGTCGTGCTGCCGGAATCGCGAGGAGAGTGCTACAACCTCCGCTGCCTGCTGGAACAAGGGAGAGGAAGGTATTCATCGAGTACCAAATGTGTGACCGACGGTGGAAGCGCTGCCGAAACGCAGCGCCGGAAGGATCGTCTATGCGATCTTGAGATCGGCAAGAGTACGACTACATCACCCACGAGAATCTCCTCTCGTTAACCTCTTTGGAATCTTCGAGGGTGAGTTCCTCTATCGACTCGTTGCTACAATCTAGTAGATAGATCTTGGCTTGTTTGTTTGCATGCGGTAGAAATTTTTTGTTTTCCATGCTACAAACCCTACAATGGTACCAGAGCCATGTCTATATGTAGAACACAATGGTCATTATGGGCGGTGGTGCTTTTATTATCAATTGCTTTTTGTGTACTTTGCATCTTGCGATATGATGGGATGAAGTGGCCCAGGCTAACCTTACATGACATCGTTCATGAGACTTGCTCCACGCTCAACATGCAACTTGTATTGCATAAGTGGCTTTGCGGGTGCCTGTCTCTCCCATCATAGTATAGATCCAATTTACAACGGGCACTTGATAGTTCAAGCATCAACGTTGTGGTTCTTGTTCGTAAGTTAGAGCGACACTTATTGATGTGATATGGCCATGATTGTGATTATATTTGATGTATGCAATGTTCCTTATTGTAAGTTGGCAACCGGCAGGAGCCATATGGTTGTCTTTAAATTCTGTTAAGACCCGCGTGTCTATTCAAAGTAGTTATAATAGTTGAAGCTGGTGTACGACAACCATGAAACGACGCCATTGACCTTGACGCTATGCCGGTGATGATGGAGATCATGTTCGTGCTTGAAGATGGAGATCGGAAGCACAAGAAGAAAGGCCATATCATATCACACATTATGAATTGCATGCGATGATAATCCTTTATGCATCTTGTATTGCTTAGTTAATGATGGTAGCATTATAAGATGATCCCTCAAGCACACAAATTTCAAGTTTTAAAGTGTTCATCCTTAGTAAGCACCGTTGCTAAAGCTCGTTGTTTCGAAGCACCACGTGATGATCGGGTGTGTTAGATTCTGCGAGTGTATACAACATGAGCAAGCCAGATTTGCTCATGCGGAAGCTAAGGTTTGATCTTGACGAGCCTAGCATGTACATACATGGTTTCGGAACACGGATCGCCAAAAGGTAAAGCATGAGTCATATAGTAGATATGATGAACATGTTGATTGTTCGCCATTGAAGCTACATCAACTCTCGTGATGATCGGTTTTGATGTGGTGGATTTGGTTCGTGTGATCACTAAAACAATGTGAGGGATATTGTTTTGAGTGGGAGTTCAACTAGATTAATTTAACTATTAATTAGAACTCAATTTGTCATAAACTTATTCTAAACTATTGCAAATATGTTGTAGATCAATGGCGGCCCCTACCATCAATTTTAATGCATTCCTAGAGAAAGAAAAGTTGAAAAACAATGGAATCAACTTCGCGGATTGGTTCCGCAATTTGAGGATTGTCCTCAATGCTGGTAATTTGACCTATGTGCTGGATGCACCGCTGGGTGACCCGCCTGCAGCTACTGCTACCGATGAAGTAAAGAATGTTTACCTCACTCGGAAGAATCAGTACTCCATAGTTCAGTGTGCTATCTTGTATGGTTTGGAATCGGAGCTTCAGAAAAGGTTTGAGAATCAAGACCCACATGATATTGTCCGTGAACTCAAAATGATATTTGAGGCTCACGCGGCAGTTGAGAGTTATGAGGCATTTGAAAAGTTCTTTAAATGCAAGATGGAAGAGGGCAGCTCCGTCAGTGAGCATGTGCTTAAGATGTTCTGGCACGCAAACAAACTCCAAAGTTTGGGTATAGTGATTCCTAATGCTTTGGGGATTTACCGTGTCCTCCAATCACTGCCACCAAGTTACAAGAACTTTGTGATGAACTACAATATGCAAAACATGAACAAGACGTTACCATAACTCTTCTCCATGTTGAAATCTGCAGAAGTGGAGATCAAGAAAGAGCATCAAGTGTTGTTGGTCAATAAGACCACCAAATTCAAGAAAGGCAAGTCTAAGCAAAAGGGAAACTTCAAGAAGGGTGGTAAGAAAGTTGCCGCACCGACGAAGAAGACCAAGGCTGGGCCTAAGCCTGATACTGAGTGCTTTTACTGCAAGGGAGAAGGTCACTGGAAGCGGAAATGCCCAAAGTACTTGGCGGATTTGAAGAACGACAACATCAAGAAGTAAGGTATATCCGATATACATGTTATTGATGTGTATCTCACTAGTACTCGTAGTAGTGCCTGGGTATTTGATATTGGTTCGGTTGCTCATATTTGTAACTCGAAACATGTGCTATAGAATAAACCGAAGCTAGCGAAGAACGAGGTGACGATGCGCGTTGGAAATGGATCAAAGGTTGATATGATCGCGGTCGGCACGCTACCTCTTCATCTACCATCGGGATTAGTTTTATACTTAAATAATTGTTATTTGGTGCCTGCGTTGAGCATGAACATTATATCTGGATCATGTTTGTTGCGAGACGGTTACTTGTTTAAGTCCGAGAATAATGGTTGTTCGATTTATA
The DNA here is from genome assembly GCA_916181665.1 of Avena sativa. NCBI lineage: Eukaryota > Viridiplantae > Streptophyta > Magnoliopsida > Poales > Poaceae > Avena > Avena sativa. The sequence goes on from OV702289.1 coordinate 7,005,510, forward strand.
TGAGTAATATGTTTTATGCACATGCACCTTTGATAGATGGTATATTCTTATTGAATCTCGATCGTGGAAATACACATATTAATAACATTGAAGCTAAACGTTTGAAATTGAGCGATAACTCGACCTATATGTGGCACTATCGTCTTGGTCATATTGGAGTGAAGCGTATGAAGAAACTCCATTCCGATGGACTTCTTGAATCACTTGATTTCAAATCACTTGAAATATGCGAAGCATGTCTAATGGGTAAAATGACTAAGACTCCATTTTCTGGGATGATGGAGCGAGCTATGGACTTATTGGAAATCATACATACCGATATGTGTGGACCAATGAGTGTAGCATCGCGCGGTGGTTATCGTTATGTTCTTACCTTCACGGATGACTTGAGTAGATATGGGTATATATATTTCATGAAACATAAGTCCGAAACTTTCGAGAAGTGTAAGGAATTTCAAAGTGAGGTGGAGAATCAACGTAACAAGAAGATTAAATTTCTACGGTCTGATCGTGGAGGTGAATATCTAAGTTACTAGTTTGCTGAGCATTTGAAGAAATGCGGAATACTTTCACAATTGACACCGCCGGGAACACCACAACGTAATGGTGTGTCCGAACGTCGTAATTGAACTCTCTTAGATATGGTTCGTTCTATGATGTCACTTACAGATTTACCGCTATCGCTTTGGGGTTATGCATTAGAAACAGCCGCATTCACTTTAAATAGGGCACCATCTAAATCCGTTGAAACGACACCGTATGAATTATGGTTTGGGAAGAAACCTAAATTGTCGTTCCTTAAAGTTTGGGGTTGCGAAGCCTATGTAAAGAAGTTACAGCCGGTCAAGCTTGAACCCAAAGCGGAAAAATGCGTCTTCATAGGATACCCGAAGGAAACTATTGGGTATACCTTCTATCATAGATCCGAGGGCAAAATCTTTGTTTCTAAGAACGGATCCTTTCTAGAGAAAGAATTTCTCTTGAAAGAAGTGACTGGAAGGAAAGTAGAACTCGACGAGGTTGTTGAACCTTCTCTCGAACTTGCGAGTAGCGCAACACCGGAAGTCGTTCCTGTGGCGCCTACACAAATAAGGGAGGGAGCTAATGATGATCATGAAACTTCGGTTGAAGTTGCTATAGAGCCTCGCAGGTCAACGAGAACTCGTACCACTCCTGATTGGTATGATCCCGTTATGAGTGTCATGTTGGTGGACAACACTGATGACCCTGCGACATATGAGGAAGCGATGATGAGCCCAGATTCCAATAAATGGCAAGATGCCATGAAATCCGAGATTGGATCCATGTATGAAAACCAAGTATGTACTTTGGTGGACTTACCGGATGGCCGGAAGGCTGTCGAGAACAAATGGATTGTCAAGAAGAAAACATATGCTGATGGTAATGTTACTGTCTATAAAGCTCGACTTGTCGCAAAAGGGTTTCGACAAATTCAAGGATTTGACTATGATGAGACTTTCTCACCAGTAGCAAAGCTAAAGTCTGTGAGGATTATGTTAGCAATCGCTGCATATTATGATTATGAGATATGGCAGATGGATGTCAAAACAGCGTTCCTCAATGGAGACATTGATGAAGAGTTGTATATGATGCAACCCAAAGGTTTTGTCGATCCTAAAGATGCCGGCAAGGTGTGCAAACTTCAACGTTCCATATATGAATTGAAACAAGCATCCTGAAGTTGGAATCAACGTTTTGATAAGGTAATCAAAAGCTTTGGTTTTATACAAACTTATGGAGAAGCTTGTATTTACAAGAAAGTGAGTGGGAGCTCTGTAGCATTCTTAATACTATATGTAGATGACATATTGTTGATTGGGAATGATGTAGACCGTCTTAATAGTGTCAAGGATTATTTGAATAATAGTTTTTCAATGAAAGATCTTGGCAAAGCAGCTTACATATTAGGCATAAAGATTTATAGAGATAGATCAAGACGCCTAATATCATTGTCACAAAGTACATATTTGGACAAAGTTCTAAAGAGGTTTGGAATGGAAGATAGAAAGAAAGGGTTCTTTCCCATGTTGCCCAATACGACCTTGAGTAAAACTCAAAGTCCGACATCGGCAGAAGATAGAGAAAGGATGAGTAAGACTCCCTATGCCTCAGCCATAGGATCTGTAATGTATGCCATGCTATGTACTAGACCCGACATTGCATATGATGTTAGTTTGACTAGCAGATATCAAAGTGATCCAGGAGTGGATCATTGGACAGCGGTAAAAAATATCCTTAAGTACTTGAGAAGAACTAAGGATATGGTTCTTTCTTATGGAGGTGATGAACATCTCGTTGTTAATGGTTACACCGATGCTAGTTGGAACACCGATCCGGATGATTCTAAATCTCAATCTGGATACGTATTTACTTTGAATGGTGCAGCAGTTAGCTGGAGGAGTGCAAAGCAAAGCGTTGTGGCGAGATCTTCAACTGAATCGGAATACATAGCTGCTTCGGAGGCTTCACAAGAAGCGATATGGATGAAGGAGTTCATTACAGAGCTCGGTGTGGTTCCAAGTGCGCTGGACCCAATGTCTATCTACTGTGATAACATGGGCGCCATAGCCAATGCGCAAGAACCAAGGTCACACAAGAAGCTGAAGCACATCAAGCTACGGTTTCACGCTATTCGAGAACATGTCCAAGATGGTGACATAACGATTTGCAAAGTACACATAGATCTGAATGTGGCGGATCCGTTGACTAAACCTCCCCCGAGGGCAAAACATGACCAACACCAAACTGCCATGGGTGTTCGGTATATTACCATGTAATCTAGATTAGTTGACTCTAGTGCAAGTGGGAGACTGTTGGAGATATGCCCTAGAGGCAATAATAAATGTAGTTATTATTATATCTTTGTGTTTATGATAAATGTTTACATTCATGCTATAACAGTATTAACCGGGAAACATTAATACTTGTGTGATTTGTAAACTAAATTAGAGTCCCTAGTAAAGCCTCTTCATAATACTAGCTTGTCGGTTAATAGATGATTGTGGTTTCCCTATCATAAACATTGAGATGTTTTTAACAACAAGATCATATCATTAGGAGAATGGTATGATGGACATACTCCTATAGATAAGCGTACCATAAAGATCAAGTCATTTTAATAGTTCAAATGCGATAAGCTTTCTGACACATAGTAACCTAATTCCTTCGACCATGAGATCATGCTTATCACCATCACCGGAAGGATGCTTTGATGACATCAAACACCACACCGTAACTGGGTGTCTATAAAGGTGGCATTGAGTGTTCGAAAAGTATGGGTTGAGACACATGGATCAAGAGTGGGATTTGTCCATCCATATGACGGATAGATAGACTCTGGGACATCTTGGTGGAATGTCATCCAATTAGCTTGCAAGCATGTGACTGGCTCACAAGGGATCACATATCACGGGAACGAGAAAAGAGTACTTATCGGTAACGAGGTTGAACTAGGTATGCAGAGATACCGACGATCAAAACCTCGGATAAGTAAACTATCGTGAGACAAAGGGAAATTGGTATCGTATGTAAGTGGTTCATTCAATCGCAAAGTAATCATTGAAATATGTGGGAGCCATATGAATTTCCAGATTCCTCTATTGGTTATTGATCGGAGAAGTGTCTCGATCATGTCCGCATAATTCACGAACCGTAGGGAGACACACTTAAGGATTCGATGTTGTTGAGAAATTTTTTGTTTTCCATGCTACGAACCCCTACACTGCTATGGGTAAAACTTGTGATAATAGTTATGCTCTTGTTATCTATGATAATCCTATATTTGTGGCTACCTTCAAAATGCAAGGTACTAAGGAGTTTTTCTTAGAAAATGTTTATGATAGAGCTCTAGATGATGGTCCTATGTTGAATGATCATTTACCTTATTATAAAATTACTAAAAGTGGGTTTGAAGGTTTTAATCCCACTATTTTTGAGCTTGATAAAAATTATGTGTTTGTAGATCATGAAAAGCATGCTTTATGTGATAGTGATATTGTTGATTTTATTCATGATGCTACTGAAAGTTATTATGAGAGAGGGAAACATGGTCTTATGTATCTCAACAATATTAAGTTTCCCCTCTTTATGTTGAAAATCTTGAAGTTGCACTTGTTTTGCTTTCCTATGCTTGTTGCTTTGTGATTTCATGACTTGTTTCTTTGCAAGATTCCTATGCATAGGAAGTGGGTTAGACTTAAATGTGTTTTCAATTTTCTTCTTGATGCTCTCTTTTAATTTAATTCATAATTCTTATGTGAGCGTCTTCTCAAACTATCTTGCCTAACTTAAAGGCTTTAAAGAAAAGTACTTGTTGGGAGATAACCCAAGAGTTTCCTTGAGTCTTGGAAGTTGTTACTTCATTAATGAACTCTCCTTATCCTTTTTGTTTGCTTTGTGTGCCAAGAATGACCTCTAATGAGAGGGAAGTAAGATTTGGGGAGTTGCTGTCCCGAAACAGATTTCTGTCCTCCATCATAAAAATTTGTGAGGAGTCTCTGTAAGTCGTATTGAGCTGAACATTTACGAATTAATCCCCCAGTATCTTAGCTAACTTTCGTTAGTTCAACACTTTTTGATTTGAGCAACAGAAGATTTTTGAAAAAATCGGTTCCTACCTGTTGATATGTTTTGATAGATTTCTGCCATTATTTGCATTTGCCTCTTATTGATTCCTTTTCGAGTTCTCTTTTAGGGAATTGAGAATTTTGAAGGAGTTGCTAAAGTATCTTGTGTTTTTAGTGAAAAGTTTTGCTATTCCAAAGCTAAGCCTAAAGGTCTATTATCTTTTGAATACACTAATGTTGCTAATGAAGATTGTGTGAAGTTTGGGGATACCCAAGGCATCCCCTTCTTCATCAATAAAAAGCTCAGGTATGTCTAGACACTTCGTTCTTATTGCTTCATGCACTGTTGTGTTGTTCTTGGAGCGTCTTAGTTTTTGTTTGATTTGCTTAGTTTGTTTAGTTTCCTTGAATAAAGTAGTTTGGACCCCCGTTCTCGCCGTGTTGTTTCAAATAAGTCGATTGGTGTTGGAAAGGAGTAGAAAGTTCTTGCTTGGAAGTGCAAGAGGAGCTTGTATTGACCGTGACTTAGACTTTAGCATGACATGCGAGGTGTTGTTTTGACCTTATGCTTAGTGATTATTGTTGTAGCATGTCTTGTTCCAAACAATTGGGATTGCTAAGTGTGCCTTGAAGAAATCATGCGTTGTTTTAGCATACAAAAGCATAGTATTTTAGTATTCTCCTTTGATGTTTTCTTTGGGTTGACTTGGCACATGCTCACACCATGTTATGACTATGACAAGTCACCATAGCCTTTATGATCATTTAGTCCTTGGCTTGTAGTACCACTCTATGCTTTGATTAGTAATGTTTTGTCACTCTACATGATTATGGCCATTATTACTCTATTAGTTGGTTGCTCCCACTCTTTTGCGAGCCTCCATTTGTGTGAGTAAGCTCTACTCATGCTTACAACTTCCAAGAAACCCAGTTATTCCAAAGTGTCCACTATAAATTTCTATGCATGGTGTGTTACACCATTCCAAGTATATTCTTGTTTTCAGCTATCTTCCAATTAAAAAGTATTTTGTTATGTGAAAAATTAGTGATTAAATCCCTTACAAACTTGATGGCACACTTTATATTCTTTTCCCCTAATAAACTTGAACCATTGTGTCGTCTATGTTGTATATGCTTGCACTTATACGTTAAAATTAGCAGAACCATGCTGTCATGGGGAACGTTTTCAACATTGCACTTGTACGTACACAATTGATATCATGCTCTTTTGTCTATGGATGTCACTGGTGTGAAATAAAGAGGGAGCTTGTAAGTCCATGGAGTTATGTATTTTGTGTTAGAGAAACGCTTGGGCCGCTAGCCTAAGCCATGCCTAATCATGGTGGAAACTTGCAGCATCACCATAATGAGCTATCTGTGAAGCATACTCAATAAAAAGATTTGCACATTGTAAATAAAAAGATCGCTGAGATGTTCATTGTCTGCTTGCTTTGTCATTTTGGTTATGGGATAGATCCTGTACCATGTGCAAGGGGTACCCCATTGACGGTTCTCTATGATACACATGTACTTACTATGACAAGAATTTACATGTGACTGAAGTTGAGTATCATGAGGTGTGACACTCGTATTCAAGGGACATGAGATTGCCAACTTATACTTTGTCAAGCATATACTCCATATTTTGTTCACTTTAACCTAAATCACTTCAAGATGCTTATGATAGGGGAAATGAGGGCTAAAAGCTAACAAGTACCATAATTTTTGGAAGCTCTTTTTGAAACTTGAAATCCCTGCTTCCTTGTATGAAGGGCCTTTCCTCTACTATTATATTGAGTCTCCACCTTCTACCTTTAGTCACCATTAAGAGAGCATAGTTGCCATTCTTAGTTCTATCTGCAGTGTACCAAAACTTATTGATTGATGCATATTGTGATATTACTTGTTCTTGTGCTATTTGTATCTAGTCACTCTTATGAACTTTGAAGGTGTCCTATGCATCTATTTGCTACTCTATGAGGGACAAGCTGAATGCCACTATGCCATGTTTTCTGTATGTGAAACAAACAAACGTTTTTCAATGTATGGTATTCATGATCTTTGTTTGTAGCCTCTCATGTTGCATGCATAGTTACTTTGTCTTATTGTTAGAACTCCATCTTTCATGCACATGTTTAGAGTTCTTTGATCCCAGATTTTAATGCTTGCAAATGGTTTGATCTTGGTTTTGATGGTTCATGTCACCTCAAAAATTATTCTTTTTATCACTTACCTACTCGAGGACGAGCAGGAGTTAAGCTTGGGGATGCCTGATATGTCTGAAACGTATCTATAATTTTTGATGTTCCATGCTTGTTTAGTATCTACTTTGCTTTGCTTTGCTTTGTCTACACTTTGAGGTGTTTTTATATGTTTTCTGGAACTTACCTATTAACAAGTTGCCATAGTGCCAGTTGCCTGTTTTCTTATGTTTTTGGTTCCACAAAGGCAGAAAATCAATATTCTCGGAATTGGATGGTACAAAACCCAAAGTCAATATTTTACCGTGGGCAACACGGAGTCTAGAGGAGAGACGGAGGCGCGCCACAGGGCGGCCAGATCCCCTAGGCGTGGGCCCACCCTGGGCCGCGCCTGGGCAGGGTGTGGCCCCCCTGGCCGCCTCCCAGCCTCGCCTCTTCGCCTATAAGAACCCCCCGATGCAGAAACCCTAAGCACCCGATCAAAACTCCATGAAACCGTATGTAGCCGCTGCCACCATCGTCCCTAGATCGGGGGGATCTGAAGTTCTTCCCGGCACCCTGCCGGAGGGGAGATCATCCCGGAGGCCTTCTTCTCCGGTATGAAGCGTGAGTAGTTCCACCTTGGACTATGGGTCCATGTAGTATCTAGATGGTTGTTTCTCCTCCTTGTGCTTTCATGTATAGATCTTGTGAGCTCCGTTCATGATCAAGATCTAATCTATTTGTAATCATGCATGTTGTGTTTGCGGGGTTCCGATGGATATTGAGATTACTATGTCATATTGATTAATGGTTTTGTCTTATTGATTCTATCATGCCTGTGTTGTTTGTGATCTTGCATGCTCTCCATTGTTAGTAGCTATCTTGGCCAAGTAGTTGCTAGTGACTCCAAGAGGGGTATTTAAGCTCGATAGTGGGTTCATGCCTCTAGTTTCCAAGGGAAGTGACATAAATCTCTTCGGTTGTAGATGTGTTGTTGCCACTAGGGAGAAAACAACGGTCTCTTGTTCATGGAACAGGTGGATTGTTTACCTTACACACTTTGCTTAAAGCAGTTGTCTATTGCTTGCAACTTAATACTGGAGGGGGTTCAGATGATAACCTGAAGGTGGACTTCTAGTCATAGATGCAGTTGGATGGCGGTCTATGTATATTTTTGTATTGCCCAATCGAATCTCATAGGATCTTTTTGTCTAGTATTGCATTGTTATGCCTTTCCCAGTTCTTGTCAATTGCTCTGCTGTAATTTGTTTACCCTTCATGCCATATTGTTTATCTAAGGAGAGCACCTCTAGTGAACTATGGACCCCGGTCCAATCTTTACCATTGATACATCTTCCACTATTACTGTTTACTTGATAGAAACCACTTTCACCTTCCACACCATGCAATTAATCCTTTGTTATAGCAACCAGTGAGATTGACAACCTCACTATTAGTTGGGGCAAAGTCTTTAGTTTGTGTTGTGCAGGTTTCCACGTTACTTGTAACACCTTTGGGATGTTTCCTTCCTCCTACTGGTTCGATAACCTCGGTTTCTTACTAAGGGAAACTTGCCTACTGTATTGCATCATACCTTCCGCTTGGGGTCTCCCAACGAAGTGCTGCTGCACTCATCAATGCTCCATGCTTATTTAGTATCAACTTTGTTATGTTTTGTCTACACTTTGAGGTGTTTTTATATATTTTAGACTAACCTATTAACAAGATGCCAGTGCCAGTTGCCTGTTTTCTGCTGTTTTTGGTTTCAGAAAAGCTAGTAAGGAAATATTCTCAGAATTGGACGGGACAAAAGCCAAAGTCAATATTTCACCAGAAGGAACACGGAGTCAAAAGGGCAGCCAAAGTGGGGCCACGAGGTGGCCACACCTAGGGCCGGCGCGGCCTAGGGGGGGCGCCACCTGGTGTGAGCCCCTCAGGCGCCCACCGACCTTGCCCTTTCGCCTATAAAAGCACCCCGATGCAGAAACCCTAAGGACCCAATCAAATCTCCACGAAACAGTCTGTAGCCATCTCCACCATCTTCCCTAGATAGGGGGGGGATTTGAAGCTCTTCCCGGCATCCTACCGGAGGGGACAGATCATCCCGGAGGCCTTCTTCATCACCATGCTAGCCTCCGGAGTGATGCGTGAGTAGTTCACCCTTGGACTATGAGTCCATACATTATCTAGATGGTTGTTTCTCCTCCTTTGTGCTATCATGTTTAGATCTTGTGAGCTCTGTTCATGATCAAGATCATCTATTTGTAATCATACATGTTGTGTTTGCGGGGATCCGATGGTTATTGAGATACTATGTCAGATTGATTATTGATTCTATCATATCTATGTTATTTGTGGTCTTGCATGATCTCCGTTGTTAGTAGCTATCTTGGTCAAGTAGATGCTTACAACTCCAATAGGGAGTATTTATGCTCGATAGTAGGTTCATGTCTCTAGTAATCTGGGGAAGTAACAGAAATCTCTAAGGTTGTAAATGTGCTGTTGCTACTAGGGAGAAAACAACAATCCTTTGTTCATGGAGCAATTGTATTGTTTACTTTACACACATTGCTTAATGCAATTATCTGTTGCTTGCAACTTAATACCGGAAGGGGTTCATATGATAACCTAAAGGTGGATTATTAGTCATAGATGTAGTTGGATTATGGTCTATGTATTATGTTGTAATGCCCAATCAAATCTCGTAGGAGTCAAGATATCTAGTATATGCATTGCTATGCTTTCTCAATCTGTCAATTGACCCACTGCAATTTGTTCACCCAACGTGCTATCTATCTTAAGGAGAACACCTCTAGTGAACTGTAGATCTCGGCCCAATCTTTATCATTGATACATCATCTACTGTTACTATTTACTTTCTTCAAGCAATCACTATCTTCCACATTATATGTTTAATCCTTTGTTTTCAGCAAACCAGTGAGATTGAAAACCTCACTCTAAGTTGGGGAAAAGTTTTGAGTTTGTGTTGTGCAGGTTCCAAGTTGTTAGCAACACCTTGGAGTTGTTTCCATACTCCTACTAGTTCGATAACCTTGGTTTTATAACTGAGGGAAAAACTTGCTACTATGCTCATCACACTTTGCTCTTGGGGTTTCTCAACGAGGCTCTATAGTCAACCGAGCCGCATCAAAATACAAGAACAAGAATGGCAATCTCTTAGACTAGGTGAACCAGGAGATGCGTCATAATATTTAAGAAGGATGGTGGGAACACCAGCTCAAAACTAACAAGACATTGGACCACATCATTCTGTAACCTTGGTAGAATTTCTGGATCGGTTACCTTATAAGAAATTGCATTGAGGAATGCACAAAGCTTCACAATGGGTAGTCGAACATTTTCCGGTAGAAGCCCCCTCGATGCAATCGGAAGAAATTGCGTCATAATCACGTGGCAGTCATAAGACTTCAGGTTCTAGAGTTTTTTCTTTGCCATATTTATTATTCCCTTTATATTCGATGAGAAGCCAGACGGGACCTTGATACTGCTCAGGCATTCAAAAAAGATTCCCATCTCTACTTTGGTCAGAGCGTAGCTGGCAGGACGACGTCCTTTATCCGTCTCATTCTCTCGATGCATGTTGTATGGATCTTCCATACGTTGTTGGTCCGGCCGTGTTTTCGGTGTATCTTTTGTCTTCTCATACACTCCCAGGAATCCTATAAGGTTAACACAAAGATTATTTGTCACGTGCATCACGTCGATTGAAGAGCGGAACTCTAGGCTTTCCAATAGGATAGCTTCCAAAATATAGATTTCTTCTTCCACATGGGAGCGTGTCTAGCAGCGTCATTCGGAACAGATTGACCGCTAGGACCCTTTTAATATATTATTTCTAGATCCTTGACCATACCTAATATATCGTCACCAGTACGGTAGACAGGCTTCTTCCAGCGATTTGCCTCGCCTTTGAAATGCTTGCCTTTCTTTCTTACGGGATGATTGGTCGCAAGAAATCGACAATACCCCAGGTACACAACCTTCTTACATTTATCCTAATATACACTATCAGTCTCATCTAAACAGTGTGTGCATGTATTATATCCCTTGTTTGTCTATCCTGATAGATTAATAAGAGCAGGCCAATTATTAATTGTTACGAAAAGCAACGCTCGTAGGTCAAATTCCTCCCGCTTGTGATCATCCCAGACATGTACGTCGATTTCGTGCCATAAATGCAAAATTTCTTCAATTAATGGCCTTAGGTACACATCAATATCGTTGCCGGATTGCTTCAGGCCTTGGATGAGCACTGACATCATAATGAACTTACTCTTAATGCACAACCAAGGAGGAGGGTTATAGATACATAGAGTTACATGTCATGTGCTATAAGTGCAACTCTGCTCCCTAAAAGGATTCATGCCATCTGTACTTAAACCAAATCTTAAGTTCCTTGGATCATCTGCAAAGCCCGAGTACTCCCTCTCGATTTTTCTCCATGCGACCCATCAGCAGGGTGTCTTAACATCAAGTATTTTTTACGATCTTCTTTGTGCCTACAACAACTTGGCATGCTCCTTGTTTCTGACCAAACGTTTCAACCATGGTATTATAGGAGCATACCACATAATGTTGGCAGGAACTCTCTTCCTAGGTCGCTCGCCCTCAACATCACCAGGGTCATCTCGTTTGATCTTATACCGTCGTGCAATGCATACATGGCATTTATCTAAATTCTCGTACTCCTCACCGCGGTAGAGGATGCAGTCATTAATGCATGCATGTATCTTCTTAACCTCTCATCCTAAAGGGCATACAATCTTCTGATTCGTACGTACTGGAATATAATTCATTATTCTTTGGAAGCTTCCTCTTTATTATTTTCATCCTAGTGTGGTACCGAGCTTTGTGTTGTCATCCTCGCAATTTGGGTACAACAATTTTTTGTGATCCTCTAACATGCGCTTCAACTTCAACTTATCAGTTTCACTTTCACATTCTCTATGTGCATGAGCAATGGCCCGGTGAAGATCATCAACGAGCTCATCATCGGGCGCCTCTTCATCTTCAGCTTCACCAGTTGTACCACCGTATTATCTCTGTGTATAACCGTATTCAGGAAATATACGATGATAGTTGTCATCATCTTTTTCGTCTTCTTCTTCTTCTTCTTCATTGTCTCCCATCATAATCCCTCTTTCTCACTGCTTGGTATAACAATTGTAGCTGGGCATGAAACCATGCTCAAGCAGGTAGGTGTGAAGGGTTCTCGAGAAAGAGTAATCCCTATGATTCCGACATTTAACACATGGACAACATATAAAATCATTACTTCTGTTTGTCTTACCCACACCGATAAAATTATGAAGGCCCGCAATGAACTCGCCAGTGCGTCGGTCACCGTACATCCATTATTGGCTCATCTGCATTATATAATTAAGTTTATTAAAAATCACATAACATCTAAAGAAATGACCACTGTACATCGACACATGCATTATATCAATGACAGATAAAAGAATTAAGTTGCATGCTAACCTCGATCGAGGAGGAAAGAAAGAGGAGAAAGCTTAAGTGTGGTTCAGGAACTTGTGCATTTCATCGTGCACCTCTTGTTCATAGAGGGAAAAAACTAAGCAACATACACCACCTGTGCATGAGAGGGGAAAAACAAACCAGCTCACACAAGCATGTGGAGCCGGGGTGCTATATATACAACATGGATCTTTAGTCCCAGTTCCTAGCAAAAGTCGAGAATAAAGATCTGCGCCAGCGGTCATGTGTGGCCAAACACGTTTAGTCCTGGTTCCTGCCCCGAACCGGGACTAAAGGGCTAGCATGAAACGAGACAGATCGTCGCCCTGCCTCGTGCGCCGTCCTAGCCTTACAAACTGGGACTAATGTGAGCCCTAGTCCCGGTTTATGAGGGAACCGGGACTGATGGCTCGGGGTGGGATGGTGTTCCGGTTTTTTAAGAGTACACCACTCGCGGAGTAAGCGTGCAGAATGAAAGATAACCTGCATTGAGGAAACTAATTTAGTATAAAAAACCACATTATTTTTACATAGTCGTAGCAACCATAATAATGCTATCGTTCCCATCGTATTTGTATCATATCCCTGTCATCAACATCCTGCAACCAATTACCAAAAATATTGGTTACTGAGCTTGGTGCGGATAAACTAGAAGCTACTTGGATGATTGACTATATAGAACATGCAAACTAACACTAAAATAACAAATGTTTTATAGTTTAATCCTGGTGAAAAAAAACATTTTGTACTTTCTTGCCGGTTGCACTTGACTAAATTATCTTTGGCTAAAATCACACCTTGACGAAGATACCATACGGAATCTTCAAAGCTATCTTCATTTTCCATATGTATTTATTTTTATTAACTGGTATTTCAGAGCGTAGTAGTGCTTTATACATAGAATCAACTAAAAAATTCCATTCTCGGTTAGATTCTAGCGAAACTCATCGTGCTTGTCTGTTAGCTATATATTTGCTAACCTCTCATGTAGAGCATGCCATGAGTCAAGATGGACATCAATTAGGTCTCTTCTAATAGACACGCCGGGCGGTGAATCATTCAACACCTCAGCAATTGTATCGCTCTTGTCAAGTGCTATGTTGTACAAAGCCGAATATTGTTTCGTAAGAGGTATATTCCCTAGCCAGGAGTCCTCTAGAATCTAATTTTTCGACGGTTTTGCCTGAGGTATATTCCCTAGCCAGGTGACCTTTTTGCCCGAGGAGCAGCACGAGGTCTCCTACGGAGAAGGACCTGGGGCACAGTCAATGGTTGTGGTAGTTGCGGAGGTTTTGCTGGTAGAACAGTCAGATGTGATGCCGCATGCCTCATCAAGTAAGTCGACATCGTCTTCGAGTGCTCTCGGGAGTTGACTTCGTTGTAGGCGATGACCCGTGGGGCATTGAATTGCACCACGACTGGCAAAACAGCTTCTGCTCCGTGCACCATGGAGAATGGTGTGTAGCCTGCGGTGTTGTTTGGGGTTGTTCGTTGGCTCCAAAAGTACCAAGGGTAGCTCTTCGGGCCACGCGCCAACCACTCTCTTCAAGGATTGCATGAGTCTCTTCTTAATGCCGTTGCTGATAAGACCGTTGTCTTTTTCGACTTGACCATTGGTTTGCGGGTGCGCGACTGAGGTGTAGCTGATGTTGAAAGACAATATATCTATTTGTTATCATCGCTGCCGAGGGGCAAAGGGGAGGTCCCATATGTAAGAAACAAGTTAAATAGATGGGAAGTACGTGTCCAACGTATTTACATCCAGCGTCAGGTCTGTCTAGGCATACAGACATATCGAGTCCGCGTCGGCTGGTGGCATTTTTCCAACTTTTTGATTTATAGTGGCACAACTACAATTTAGACGTGAACTGAGGACATATTCATAATAAAAACATTTTTATTGTCTTTAGTTTAGATTTTTATCTTATAATGGTGAACACTTTATGGCTCTTCACATATAAACCTAGTCCCTTATTTCTCTACTTGTAGCTAAGCCCTATGATGTTATGTCTTATTTAAAATTCAAAACTTATATTTTAAAAAGAAACATTGCTTCTGTCAACTTTATGTTAACGTACATGCGTCTTATTTTTCGTTTTATTTAAAGCTACACAGTGATAGAATTTTCGCCGAAACTATAGAGAAAAATGGTATCACCTACTTATACTGATCTTTTTTACTTATGCTTAGGTTATTAAATACAAATTCTTATGTTTTACCTTTTTATGTGTCAACATCGACATAAAACTTCATCTAATTCTATGTTTATTATATCTAACACCATTAACAACATATACTTAAAAATGAAATACAACATTATTTTTATATAATTTTAACAATTATCATTATAGGAGTCCTGATGATCCGGAACAGTGTTTATGATGGAAACTTTGCTAGTATTTAAGTTTTTATTTTGCTATAATTAAAAAAATCTTCCGTGAAATGAATTACATATAGATCCAAGCAAAGCAAGAAAATAGGATGACAAAACTATATTATATAGGGTTGTACCGTAGTACACTTATCTGCAAATTTTCCTATTTTAGTATATATATGTAGATATATTACCAAAGGGTTCTAGAACACGTGAGACTAGCAAATATCATAAATTTATTGGTATACTTACCTTTTATGACTTATTATTTTGTTTGTTAAATTTATGCTTAAAGTTAGGCTAAAAAAATCTAGAGTCTTGCACACCTAAATCGGAGGAAGTATCAAAAAGTAAATCAAAAGTTAGATGGGTGTTGGTGTCATGGTGACAACCTTGTTAAATCAAAACTAGCTGAATTCCCATGCATTGCTGTGGTCTTTAAAATTTTCGAAAATGTCAAACTTTCCAATTTGCAATATCCAATTACTGGTCATGAACATCTCGTGTGAGTTCTAGATGTCAAGTTTGTCCGTTGTGCATCTCGATTTAGTGCCTCTTCTATTAAGATGGCACTACCACGAGCATGTGACAATGTTCTTCCTCCCCTTACCTCGAACCTCTCTCTCTCTGCCATGCTCATTTTTATCGACCTCCCTCCTTGACTCTAACATATGAAAACCTGGTTTATTATCGACATTCCTCGCCGATTTTGCAGTTTTGCTTTGTGCCTTTTTCATTGCATTTCTTGCATGGTGACCCTCCGATGCCTCCACCTCGGAGTCCGTGAGTGTGATCACACTCTACAGAGCCTTCTACCGCAGAACAAATCCACTTTACCATGTATGTCGCCGCCAACAACATGTGGTCCGAGGCACAATATCCGTCTTCTTTTAGTTCACTGCTTGATGCCCTTCCCGATCGAATGACAACACCTACTCACAATTTGGATGTCGACCAGACTTTGATGAATTATCATGTTATTCATAGTCTAACAAACAGTCTTCCAACACCCTAACTTGGTTGTACATTACCTATTCCTCCTGATATTGAAAATTGAATAGTGGCCCGCATAACTACAGATCCCGATCTCGATACCGCTACAGGGGTAATTCTCTATTTAGATATATGTTTAATATATATGTGGACGTATTTGTACACGTTTAACGGGGAGGGAGTAGTATCCAGGAACGCCCTGAGCATGCATATCCGGGTGGCTAGAACTGAGTGCTGGAGGAGGTTCGTTTGCTGTGTGAGCTGTCGATCTGCGTTGGCTGCTGTTGGACGAGTGCGGCCAGCTCCTTTTTAAGCTAAACCAAGATCGAGGAGAGTGTAAAGCTAATTAACCGGAACAAAGCAAGAAGAAAGAAAGAAACTAAAGGGAGATGGAAGAAGACATGGAACATATATGTACGTACCTTTTCACACTGTCTCTTGAGTCTGAGGTTGTCGTCGGCGAGCCGGCAGACCTCCTTCTCGAGCTCCTCCATGTAGGCCCTCTTCCTGGCCCTAGAGCGCAGCACCGACATCGAGGGTGCGTCCATGACCAGGGCGGATGAGGTCGAGCATCGGCGAGCGAAGGGGGAGAAATGGCGAGCTCAAGCTCGGCAGAGCGAATTGAAGCGGCCGAGGTACTACGGACCGGTGCCGACAGAGGAGGGAGTGCGGGTTCAGACAAAACAAGTACGAGGTGTTTGTTGCAAAAAGTGCGTTTTCATGAGCACCACACATAATAGATGGTTTGACCAAACAGTGAATTTAATTCTCGCAAATTAAATATGATGAGTGCAATTTCCTCTAACATCGTGATAAACACAAGTCTCTCTTGCAACAAACATTTTTCTCTCTCGCAACAAACATGCATTGTTATGTCCGAAGTATGTGTATGTATTTGTTCCCACATCTCTCTCTCTCACAACTATCATGCACTATGATGTCTGTACTTCGAGTATTTTTTGTTGCCACCCATAGTAATGTGTAATCTACTCATTCACCCCCTGAGTTCACTCTCTTCGCTATAGTAGGCAGGAGAGCTCGCCACCGGACCAGGCCAAACCCGAGCCTCTCCGGCGGCTTTTTCGGCCGGAGATGGAGGAGGGGAGGCGCCAGAGTAGTTTAGGGTAGGTTTTTGGGCTTCTTGCCCGTAATTTTGGAGTGAGGTGCAGATCTTGGTAGCCAGATCTGGATTCTTCGGTATTATACAACATATATATGTACTGTTTGCGTTTTCTACTAAAAGGTGAATGATTTTGCTTGATAATGTTCCAAATATGACTCTCAAACCTTTGTTAATACTTGCTGGGAGAGTCGAATAAAGAGTGTGCAATCTATAAGGAACCAAACTTCGTAAGTAAGATTAGCTTTGAAGGCACCGGAGAAGGCTTCTAGTGATGATCTTGCTATAGTAAGTGATTCTCAATCTTTGTTCAAGGAACTTAGGAAATTTGAGACTTTAGTAGGTATGCTTATTTGGCATGATGTACTATTTTATATAAATATGGTAAGCAAAAAGTTACAAGAAAATATTGTGTGCATCGATACTACTCTCAAACACATTGAAGCAGTCATGTCATATTTTCAGAAGTTTAGAGAGGAAGGTTTCCATTCTAGTATGGAGAGTGCCAAAGACATTGCATTGGATATGGACATAGAGACAAAATTCCCTACAAACATCAAAGTAAAATGAAGAAGCATTTTGATGAAATCGATGATCAAGATGAAGAACTACAATTATGAGCTACTGAATCCTTCAGAGTTACTTACTTGTTATTGTTGACACCACAATTGCTTTATTGTCTAGTCGATTTGAGTAGTTGGAGGCATTTTAAAAGGTGTTTGTTTTCTTATTTAGCTCAAATAATCTGAAGTATTTGGATAATAGTAGTCTACACAAATCTTGTACTACTTTTGGAAAAGCTTTTACTCATAAGAAGTCACGTGATGTTGATCTTGATGATTTTTTTTCTCTAAGTTAAAAGTGTTACAAGTAGCCTTGCCATATGATTTGATGTCAGCGATTAGGATTCTTCAGTTTGTTAGGGCTGCAGATTGCTATCCAAATGTATGAGTTGCCTGTCAGATTCTTTTGACTATACATGTTATCGTAGAATTTGCTGAAAGAAGTTTATCTAAACTGAAACTATTGAAGAATTGTTTAAGAACAAACTATGCTAAAAGACAGATTGAATGGCTTGGCTACATGTTGTATTGAGAAGGATATCTTGGATAAAATTGATCTTGAGATTGTACTCAATGATTTTGCATCTAGAAATACCCTAAGAAGATTTTTTGTGAAGCAGTGAAGCATTATTATCATTGAACTCATTGAAATTATTTCTTATTTGAGGTAATCAAACTAGCGGCAAATACTACTTTGGATTTTATGCCACTGATGTTACTGCGGTGCTAAACCTTTTTCCTGAAGTGAATGCTTAGTGCGTGAGCGAGTCTTACTCGTACGCAAGTGGATGATGCTGATGAACTAAGGTGAATATGTGCATAGCCTCTCCCAAAGGAGATGTATGACTAGTTCCAACAGTTCGAACTCGGGGAAGCAAACGAGTGTCTTCATTTCCTCTCTATTTCTTGTTTGTGTTTGATCTTGTTCGGTTCACTTATTGCATGTAATACTGTTTATCTACTTGATGCATTAGAAGGGCATGTGTGGACCATCTTCTATCTTTGTCATCATAATATTATTTTTTGCTGAAGCTTCCTACCAGTATTTTTCTTAAACTCTCCCACTCTATTCATCATATCAAATCATTGAAAAATGTTTTCTGTGTTTGTACTCCCTCCGACCCATATTAATTGACTTCGATTTGTCAAAATTTGGATGAATCTAGACACTATTTAGTAAATAGGTTCATCCAAAATTTGATAAATCAAAGTCAATTAATATGGGCCGGAGGGAGTAGTATTATTCATAAGGCTACCCATTGTGTCCGTAGTGGTTCTCATGATCGTATGTGGAGGCACCTAATACTCGGAACTCTAGGTGCAACCACTTGGAGATATAGCAAGAGTGTTATTCCACCAATTTGGAGATGATATAGCTATGTGATTTGTAGGTACAGTCGTGTCTTGTAATCCAGTTGTATCTTTGTTGAGGTTCTTTTTTTGTAAGGCCGACACCACGTAATGAGTCAAGCTGTGTGCAAACCAGCACACCCTAGTTTGAAAAGATTTTTAAGGATGACACCATGAACCTCTCAAAGGAGAACATATTGTGTAGAAATATGATATGTCGTAAACATGTCTATAATTTTTGATGCTTGATACGTCGGAAACGTATCTATAATTTTTGGCGTTCCATGCTTGTTTAGTATCTACTTTTCTTTGCTTTGTCTACATTTTGAGGTGTTTTTATATGTTTTCTTCTGTTTTTGGTTCCAGAAAGGCAGAAAATCAATATTCTTGGAATTGGACGAGACAAAAGCCAAAGTCAATATTCTACAGTGGGCAACACGGAGTCCAGAGGATAGACGGAGGGGCGCCACAGGGCGGTCAGACACCCCTAGGCGCGGGCCCACCCTAGGCCACGCCTGGGCAGGGTGTGGCCCCCCTGGCCGCCTCCCAGCCTCACCTCTTCGCCTATAAGAAGCCCCCGATGCAGAAACCCTAAGCACCCGATCAAAACTCCACAAAACCGTTTGTAGCCGCCGCCACCATCATCCCTAGATCGGGGGGTGGGGGATCTAAAGTTCTTCCCGGCACCCTGCCGAAGGGGAGATCATCTCGGGGGCCTTCTTCTCCGGTATGAAGCGTGAGTAGTTCCACCTTGGACTACGTGTCCATTTAGTAGCTAGATGGTTGTGTCTCATCCTTGTGCTTTCATGTATAGATCTTGTGATCTCCGTTCATGATCAAGATCTAATATATTTGTAATCATGCATGTTGTGTTTGCGGGGATCCGATGGATATTGAGATTACTATGTCAGATTGATTAATGGTTTTGTCTTATTGATTCTATCATGTCTGTGTTGTTTGTGATCTTGCATGCTCTCCGTTGTTAGTAGATATCTTGACCAAGTAGTTGCTAGTGACTCCAAGAGGGGGTATTTATGCTCGATAGTGGGTTCATGCCTCTAGTTTCCAAGGGAAGTGACAGAAATCTCTTCGGTTGTAGATGTGCTATTGCCACTAGGGAGAAAACAACGGTCTCTTGTTCATGGAATAAGTGGATTATTTACCTTACACACTTTGCTTAAAGCAGTTGTCTGTTGCTTGCAACTTAATACTGGAGGGGGTTCAGATGATAACCTGAAGGTGGATGATACGCCCAATTTGCATCACCATTCTATATCGTAATTTACCTCTATTCATTGATATTTGTCTTATTATGAGGTATTACTTATGGATTTTCATATGTTTATGCATGTTGGATGATTCCTGGAGGATGGATGTCGGAGTATGGATTCTGATGGAAAAGACGGCGTTTCGGTGCAATTTCGCGAAAATCAAAAAAATACCAGAAAAATATGGAAACATATTATTTACCAGAAGACGAAGGAAGCCAGAAGGAGGAGCGAAGGGGAGCCTCAGGGGGCCCACACCCCCTAGGCGCGGGCCCACCTAACCCCACGCGTAGGCTGGGTTTGGCCCACCTGCTCGGTCTTCGACTCTGCCCCTTCGCCTATATCTTCCCTACGGAACCCTAACACCAGAGAGCGATAGATAGACTTCCGCCGCCTCTGGGAGGCGGAAAACACCGAGAGAGAAAGATCTCTCCGGCAGATAGATTTCTGCCGGGGGAATTCCTTCCCGGAGAGGGGAGACCATCGCCATCAACACCGTCATCAAGCTAGGCTTCATCGGGATCATCATCATCATCCACACCATCATCTCCACCAGCACCATCATCACCACTCCGTCCTGCTGTAACAATTGTGTTGGATATTGCTTAGTTCATTAGGGGAAACTTTCCCGGTGTTGATTACTATTGTAGTTGATGCTTGTGAGTGGAACCATTGGATTATTGTTTATGTTCAGATTGTTATTCATTACCATATCATCTTTAATCTTGATCCATATGATGTCTCGTGAGTAGTTCGTTTAGTTCTTGAGGACATGGGAGAAGTCATGTTGTTAGTAGTGAATCTGTGATGAGTTATTATTCAATGGTTTAGTATTTAAGTTGTGGTGGTATTCTTCTAGTGGTGTCATGTGAACGTCGAATACATGACACTTCATCATTTATGGGCCTAGGGGGATGCATTGTGTATTTGGCTACTAATTGTGGGGTTGCTGGAGTGACAAAAACCTGAATCCCCGTTAGGACACCTTTGCACAAGGGAGCGTAGGATCTCAGAGTTTAAGGCTGTGGTTAGATTTATATCTTAATTACTTTCCTGTAGTTACGGATGTTTACAGGGGGTTTAATCACAAGTATGTATTAGTCCTAGGAAGGGCAGTATGTTAGCACAGGTTCACCCACACAACACTTACAAATACCAGAGAAGAGTACTCAGCTATTTGAAGCAAAAGCACTTGACATAATTCCCATGTGTCCTCGAGAACGTTTGGTCCTTATAAGTATTTCCACTGGCTTGTCATTTGCTAAGAAAGGATTGGGCCACTTGCTCCGTTTGTTCGTTACTTCTGTTACTTGCTCTTTGTTTTGTTGCCTTGTCAGAAAACCACTAAAAATCCGTTTGCTAAGTATTCACAGGGATTTCCTGCTCCATACCACTGTTCAGCACCTTCTGCTCCTCGTTGGGATCGACACTCCTATTTATCAAAAGTACTACGATACAACCCCTATACTTGTGTGTCATCAAAAATATTTTCTGGTGCCGTTGCCAGGGAGTGAAGCTCTATTGAAGAGTGGAACTGGTAAGGGAAACTTTCAGTGTGAGTATTGCTTTTGTTACTGCTTGTTACTTTGTTTCCAATATGAATAACCCACTTGGTTTTCTATTTGGGAAAACTACTACCACTTCTATGGTAGTAGATGAACCACCACCTGTTGAGATAGATCCTTTTAAGATGCCTACGAGTATTGTTAATCGTGTCATGGAATGGGGATGGAACTGTCCATCATGGTGATCACTTGCTTTATATCCATGAATTATGCGAGTTGTTTAAGTGTGCAGGTATCACAACTGAACAGGTGAAGAAGAAGTTACTCTCCATATCCTTGAAAGGGAGAGCTGAGGCATGGTATAAGCTGCTAAAGAATGGACAATCCATGGAATGGGAGGATATGGCATCTCTCTTTTACTTTTATCCTCCCAGTGAAATCCAAAATGATAGAAGTCTTATATATAACTTTTGGCCTCTTGATGGAGAAAGTACAAATCAAGCTTGGGGGAGATTGAAGCTGCTAATGCTTAAATGTCCTATTCATGAACTCCCTAACAATATTATTCTCAATAACTTTTATGCTAGGCTTTCTCTTCATGATAAAGGTTTATTAGATGCTTCGTGCGCTGGATCATTCACAAGTATGAAGGAAGAAGCTAAATGGGATCTTTTAGACCGTATTCAAGATAATACCGAGGCTTGGTAGAATGACAAAGGAAGAAAGTCAGGTATAAACTATGATTATGAGTGCATTAAATCTTTTATGGGAACTAATAACTTCTGTGATATTAGAAATAAGTTTGGCCTTGATCCTCAAGTTCTTGCGGAATGTTTTAATGCTTTTGCCTCTTATATTGAGATTCCTAAGAAAGAGTGGGACAAGTACCATGCTCCTTATAAAGACATTGTTACCCACGTTCCTGCCAGTATAGAGGTTTGTACTGTTGATCCTATTTTGCCCGAACCTTATGTTGAGAAGATCCCTTTTCCCTCGAAGGTAAAGGAGCACTCTATTTTGGCTAATGTGGTTAGTAAAAGCGCAAATAAAACCGTAGGTTCCGATGAGCTTATTGATATCGAGCCTGTGGTAGCTATTGTGAAAGATCTTGTTACTAGAAATATAGAGGATGAGTATATTGTCTTATGTGAAGATGCTTCTAATATAATCTCTCATCCTAGTAAGGCTAGAAAAGCTAGTGTTATTGTGCTCTCTGTTAAAATTGGTGATCATTGCTACTATGGTTTATGTGATATTGGTGCTAGTTCTAGTGCTATTCCTTATGAGTTTTACAGGGAAATTATGCATGAGATTGGTCCTTGTGAGCTTGAATACATTGATGTGGTTATTCACCTTGCCAATAGAGATAAAGTTTGCCCCATTGGTATTGTAAGAGATGTGGAGGTCCTTTGTGGTAAGATTAAATATCCTGCTGATTTTCTTGTACTTGGTACGTAAAGAAGCTAGTAAAACCTATCCTATCATCTTTGGTAGACCCTTCCTTAATACTTGTGGGGACATCATAGATTGTAGGAAGGAAAACGTTTTGACTAAGTTTGCTAGAGAATCTTATGAGTTTAATTTTTCAAAATTTGCCAAAACCCCTTATGAAAATGAATTACCTGATGAGGATTTCAAGGTTGAACAACCGTCTTCTATTTCTCTTGCTCGTAACAATGCTTTGCAGCAGTTCATGGAAGATCATGAAAGTGATGCCTTTATGAAGGAAAGAAATGAGATTGATGAGATTTTCCTTCGTCAGCCTGAGTTACTTAAGCATAATTTACCCGTGGAAGATTTGGGTACCACACTACCACCCAAAGGGGATCCTATTTTTGAATTAAAACCTTGACCTGATGATCTTAAATATGTTTATCTTGATGATAAGAAGATATATCCTGTTATTATTAGTTCTAAACTTTCAGGGAAGGAAGAAGAAAGGCTATTGGAGGTATTGAAGAAGCACCGAGGAGCTATGGGTTATACTCTTGATGATTTAAAAGTAATTTCTCCCACTATATGTCAGCATGCTATTAATATTGAGCCTGATGCAAAACCAGTTGTTGAGCACCAGCGTCGTTTAAATCCTAAAATGAAGGAAGTGGTAAGAAATGAGGTATTAAAACTCCTTGATGGTGATATTATTTATCCTATTGCTGATAGTCAATGGGTTAGACCTGTCCATTGTGTTCCCAAGAAAGGGGGAATTACCGTTGTGCCTAATGAGGATAATGAGCTTATACCCAGAGAGTAGTGGTTGGGTATAGAATGTGCATTGATTTTAGAAAGATTAATAAAGTTACTAAGAAAAATCATTATCCTTTGCCCTTTATTGATCAAATGCTTGAGAGGCTGTCCAAAAAGACCCACTTTTGCTTTCTTGATGGTTATTCTGGGTTTTCTCAAATCGCTGTGAAAGCACAAGACTAGGAGAAAACCACTTTCACTTGTCCTTATGGTACTTATGCTTATAGGCGTATGCCTTTTGGTTTATGTAATGCTCCTGCTACCTTTCAGAGATGTATGTCTGCTATCTTTCATGGTTTTTGTGAAGAAATTGTGGAAGTTTTCATGGACGATTTTTTCGTCTATGGAACTTCTTTTGATAAATGTTTGCATAACCTTGATAAAGTTTTGCAGAGATGTGAAGAAAAAAACCTTGTTCTTAACTGGGAGAAATGTCATTTCATGGTTAATGAAGGAATTGTTCTTGGACATAAGATCTCTGAAAGAGGTATTGAAGTTGACTGAAGCAATTGAGAAGATGCCTTGTCCTAGGGATATCAAAGGTATTCGTAGTATCCTTGGTCATGCTGGTTTCTATAGGAGATTTATTAAAGATTTATCCAAAATTTCAAAGCCCCTTACTAATATTCTTAAAAAAGATGTACCTTTTGTTTTTGATGATGATTGTAAGGAAGCTTTTGAAACTTTGAAGAAAGCTTTAACAACTGCTCCTATAGTCCAACCACCTGATTGGAGTTTACCTTTTGAAATCATGTGTGATGCTAGTGACTTTGCTGTGGGTGCTGTCCTTGGACAACATGTTGACAAGAAGCTGAATGTTATTCATTATGCTAGCAAGACTCTAGATGCTGCTCAAAAGAATTATGCTACTACTGAAAAAGAGTTCTTAGCTGTAATCTTTGCTTGTGATAAGTTTAGACCTTATATTGTTGATTCTAAGGTTACTATTCATACTGACCATGTAGCTATTAAGTACCTTATGACAAAGAGCTAAGCCTAGGCTTATAAGGTGGGTGTTGCTTTTGCAAGAGTTTGATCTGCATATTGTTGATAGGAAAGGTGCTGATAATCATGTTGCTGATAATTTATCTTGTTTGTAAAACATTTCTTTTGACCCTTTGCCTGTTAATGATAATTTTCCAAATGAGCAGTTAGCTGCAATAAGGGTAAGTCCACATGAGAATCCTTGGTATGCTGATTATGCTAACTTTATTGTTTCCAAGTATTTGCTTCCAACCTTTACAGCCCAACAAAGAAGGAAATTCTTCTATGATCTAAGGCATTACTTTTGGGATGACCCTCACCTATATAAGGAAGGAGTAGAGGGCATTATGAGAATATGTGTTCTAGAATTTGAACAACAATAGATAATGAGAAAATGTCATGGCAGTGCTTATGGAGGACATCATGCTGGGGATAGGACTACACAGAAGGTTTGACAATCTGGATTTTATTGGCCTACTCTTTTTAAAGATGCAAGGAAGTTTATCTTATCCTGTGATACATGCCAACGAGTAGGTAACATCTCTAGACGCAATGAAATGCCTATGAATTATTCTCTTGTTATTGAACCTTTTGATTGTTGGGGATTCGACTTTATGGGGCCTTTTCCTCCTTCAAAAGGGCATACTCATATTGTTGTTGGTGTTGACTATGTTACAAAGTGGGTAGAAGCTTATCACCATCACCGGAAGGATGCTTTGATGACATCAAACACCACACCGTAACTGGGTGTCTATAAAGGTGGCATTGAGTGTTCGAAAAGTATGGGTTGAGACACATGGATCAAGAGTGGGATTTGTCCATCCATATGACGGATAGATAGACTCTGGGACATCTCGGTGGAATGTCATCCAATTAGCTTGCAAGCATGTGACTGGCTCACAAGGGATCACATATCACGGGAACGAGAAAAGAGTACTTATCGGTAACGAGGTTGAACTAGGTATGCAGAGATACCGACGATCAAAACCTCGGATAAGTAAACTATCGTGAGACAAAGGGAAATTGGTATCGTATGTAAGTGGTTCATTCAATCGCAAAGTAATCATTGAAATATGTGGGAGCCATATGAATTTCCAGATTCCTCTATTGGTTATTGATCGGAGAAGTGTCTCGATCATGTCCGCATAATTCACGAACCGTAGGGAGACACACTTAAGGATTCGATGTTGTTGAGAAATTTTTTGTTTTCCATGCTACGAACCCCTACACTGCTATGGGTAAAACTTGTGATAATAGTTATGCTCTTGTTATCTATGATAATCCTATATTTGTGGCTACCTTCAAAATGCAAGGTACTAAGGAGTTTTTCTTAGAAAATGTTTATGATAGAGCTCTAGATGATGGTCCTATGTTGAATGATCATTTACCTTATTATAAAATTACTAAAAGTGGGTTTGAAGGTTTTAATCCCACTATTTTTGAGCTTGATAAAAATTATGTGTTTGTAGATCATGAAAAGCATGCTTTATGTGATAGTGATATTGTTGATTTTATTCATGATGCTACTGAAAGTTATTATGAGAGAGGGAAACATGGTCTTATGTATCTCAACAATATTAAGTTTCCCCTCTTTATGTTGAAAATCTTGAAGTTGCACTTGTTTTGCTTTCCTATGCTTGTTGCTTTGTGCTTTCATGACTTGTTTCTTTGCAAGATTCCTATGCATAGGAAGTGGGTTAGACTTAAATGTGTTTTCAATTTTCTTCTTGATGCTCTCTTTTAATTTAATTCATAATTGTTATGTGAGCGTCTTCTCAAACTATCTTGCCTAACTTAAAGGCTTTAAAGAAAAGTACTTGTTGGGAGATAACCCAAGAGTTTCCTTGAGTCTTGGAAGTTGTTACTTCATTAATGAACTCTCCTTATCCTTTTTGTTTGCTTTGTGTGCCAAGAATGACCTCTAATGAGAGGGAAGTAAGATTTGGGGAGTTGCTGTCCCGAAACAGATTTCTGTCCTCCATCATAAAAATTTGTGAGGAGTCTCTGTAAGTCGTATTGAGCTGAACATTTACGAATTAATCCCCCAGTATCTTAGCTAACTTTCGTTAGTTCAACACTTTTTGATTTGAGCAACAAAAGATTTTTGAAAAAATCGGTTTCTACCTGTTGATATGTTTTGATAGATTTCTGCCATTATTTGCATTTGCCTCTTATTGATTCCTTTTCGAGTTCTCTTTTAGGGAATTGAGAATTTTGAAGGAGTTGCTAAAGTATCTTGTGTTTTTAGTGAAAAGTTTTGCTATTCCAAAGCTAAGCCTAAAGGTCTATTATCTTTTGAATACACTAATGTTGCTAATGAAGATTGTGTGAAGTTTGGGGATACCCAAGGCATCCCCTTCTTCATCAATAAAAAGCTCAGGTCTGTCTAGACACTTCGTTCTTATTGCTTCATGCACTGTTGTGTTGTTCTTGGAGCGTCTTAGTTTTTGTTTGATTTGCTTAGTTTGTTTAGTTTCCTTGAATAAAGTAGTTTGGACCCCCGTTCTCGCCGTGTTGTTTCAAATAAGTCGATTGGTGTTGGAAAGGAGTAGAAAGTTCTTGCTTGGAAGTGCAAGAGGAGCTTGTATTGACCGTGACTTAGACTTTAGCATGACATGCGAGGTGTTGTTTTGACCTTATGCTTAGTGATTATTGTTGTAGCATGTCTTGTTCCAAACAATTGGGATTGCTAAGTGTGCCTTGAAGAAATCATGCGTTGTTTTAGCATACAAAAGCATAGTATTTTAGTATTCTCCTTTGATGTTTTCTTTGGGTTGACTTGGCACATGCTCACACCATGTTATGACTATGACAAGTCACCATAGCCTTTATGATCATTTAGTCCTTGGCTTGTAGTACCACTCTATGCTTTGATTAGTAATGTTTTGTCACTCTACATGATTATGGCCATTATTACTCTATTAGTTGGTTGCTCCCACTCTTTTGCGAGCCTCCATTTGTGTGAGTAAGCTCTACTCATGCTTACAACTTCCAAGAAACCCAGTTATTCCAAAGTGTCCACTATAAATTTCTATGCATGGTGTGTTACACCATTCCAAGTATATTCTTGTTTTCAGCTATCTTCCAATTAAAAAGTATTTTGTTATGTGAAAAATTAGTGATTAAATCCCTTACAAACTTGATGGCACACTTTATATTCTTTGCCCCTAATAAACTTGAACCATTGTGTCGTCTATGTTGTATATGCTTGCACTTATACGTTAAAATTAGCAGAACCATGCTGTCATGGGGAACGTTTTCAACATTGCACTTGTACGTACACAATTGATATCATGCTCTTTTGTCTATGGATGTCACTGGTGTGAAATAAAGAGGGAGCTTGTAAGTCCATGGAGTTATGTATTTTGTGTTAGAGAAATGCTTGGGCCGCTAGCCTAAGCCATGCCTAATCATGGTGGAAACTTGCAGCATCACCATAATGAGCTATCTGTGAAGCATACTCAATAAAAAGATTTGCACATTGTAAATAAAAAGATCGCTGAGATGTTCATTGTTTGCTTGCTTTGTCATTTTGGTTATGGGATAGATCCTGTACCATGTGCAAGGGTACCCCATTGACGGTTCTCTATGATATACATGTACTTACTATGACAAGAATTTACATGTGACTGAAGTTGAGTATCATGAGGTGTGACACTCGTATTCAAGGGACATGAGATTGCCAACTTATACTTTGTCAAGTATATACTCCATATTTTGTTCACTTTAACCTAAATCACTTCAAGATGCTTATGATAGGGGAAATGAGGGCTAAAAGCTAACAAGTACCATAATTTTTGGAAGCTCTTTTTGAAACTTGAAATCCCTGCTTCCTTGTATGAAGGGCCTTTCCTCTACTATTATATTGAGTCTCCACCTTCTACCTTTAGGCACCATTAAGAGAGCATAGTTGCCATTCTTAGTTCTATCTGCAGTGTACCAAAACTTATTGATTGATGCATATTGTGATATTACTTGTTCTTGTGCTATTTGTATCTAGTCACTCTTATGAACTTTGAAGGTGTCCTATGCATCTATTTGCTACTCTATGAGGGACAAGCTGAATGCCACTATGCCATGTTTTCTGTATGTGAAACAAACAAACGTTTTTCAATGTATGGTATTCATGATCTTTGTTTGTAGCCTCTCATGTTGCATGCATAGTTACTTTGTCTTATTGTTAGAACTCCATCTTTCATGCACATGTTTAGAGTTCTTTGATCCCAGATTTTAATGCTTGCAAATGGTTTGATCTTGGTTTTGATGGTTCATGTCACCTCAAAAATTATTCTTTTTATCACTTACCTACTCGAGGACGAGCAGGAGTTAAGCTTGGGGATGCTTGATATGTCTGAAACGTATCTATAATTTTTGATGTTCCATGCTTGTTTAGTATCTACTTTGCTTTGCTTTGCTTTGTCTACACTTTGAGGTGTTTTTATATGTTTTCTGGAACTTACCTATTAACAAGTTGCCATAGTTATGTTTTTGGTTCCACAAAGGCAGAAAATCAATATTCTCGGAATTGGATGGTACAAAACCCAAAGTCAATATTTTACCGTGGGCAACACGGAGTCTAGAGGAGAGACGGAGGCGCGCCACAGGGCGGCCAGACCCCCTAGGCGTGGGCCCACCCTGGGCCGCGCCTGGGCAGGGTGTGGCCCCCCTGGCCGCCTCCCAGCCTCGCCTCTTCGCCTATAAGAACCCCCCGATGCAGAAACCCTAAGCACCCGATCAAAACTCCATGAAACCGTATGTAGCCGCTGCCACCATCGTCCCTAGATCGGGGGGATCTGAAGTTCTTCCCGGCACCCTGCCGGAGGGGAGATCATCCCGGAGGCCTTCTTCTCCGGTATGAAGCGTGAGTAGTTCCACCTTGGACTATGGGTCCATGTAGTATCTAGATGGTTGTTTCTCCTCCTTGTGCTTTCATGTATAGATCTTGTGAGCTCCGTTCATGATCAAGATCTAATCTATTTGTAATCATGCATGTTGTGTTTGCGGGGTTCCGATGGATATTGAGATTACTATGTCATATTGATTAATGGTTTTGTCTTATTGATTCTATCATGCCTATGTTGTTTGTGATCTTGCATGCTCTCCATTGTTAGTAGCTATCTTGGCCAAGTAGTTGCTAGTGACTCCAAGAGGGGTATTTAAGCTCGATAGTGGGTTCATGCCTCTAGTTTCCAAGGGAAGTGACATAAATCTCTTCGGTTGTAGATGTGTTGTTGCCACTAGGGAGAAAACAACGGTCTCTTGTTCATGGAACAGGTGGATTGTTTACCTTACACACTTTGCTTAAAGCAGTTGTCTATTGCTTGCAACTTAATACTGGAGGGGGTTCAGATGATAACCTGAAGGTGGACTTCTAGTCATAGATGCAGTTGGATGGCGGTCTATGTATATTTTTGTATTGCCCAATCGAATCTCATAGGATCTTTTTGTCTAGTATTGCATTGTTATGCCTTTCTCAGTTCTTGTCAATTGCTCTGCTGTAATTTGTTTACCCTTCATGCCATATTGTTTATCTAAGGAGAGCACCTCTAGTGAACTATGGACCCCGGTCCAATCTTTACCATTGATACATCTTCCACTATTACTGTTTACTTGATAGAAACCACTTTCACCTTCCACACCATGCAATTAATCCTTTGTTATAGCAACCAGTGAGATTGACAACCTCACTATTAGTTGGGGCAAAGTCTTTAGTTTGTGTTGTGCAGGTTTCCACGTTACTTGTAACACCTTTGGGATGTTTCCTTCCTCCTACTGGTTCGATAACCTCGGTTTCTTACTAAGGGAAACTTGCCTACTGTATTGCATCATACCTTCCGCTTGGGGTCTCCCAACGAAGTGCTGCTGCACTCATCAATGCTCCATGCTTATTTAGTATCAACTTTGTTATGTTTTGTCTACACTTTGAGGTGTTTTTATATATTTTAGACTAACCTATTAACAAGATGCCAGTGCCAGTTGCCTGTTTTCTGCTGTTTTTGGTTTCAGAAAAGCTAGTAAGGAAATATTCTCAGAATTGGACGGGACAAAAGCCAAAGTCAATATTTCACCAGAAGGAACACGGAGTCAAAAGGGCAGCCAAAGTGGGGCCACGAGGTGGCCACACCTAGGGCCGGCGCGGCCTAGGGGGGGCGCCACCTGGTGTGAGCCCCTCAGGCGCCCACCGACCTTGCCCTTTCGCCTATAAAAGCACCCCGATGCAGAAACCCTAAGGACCCAATCAAATCTCCACGAAACAGTCTGTAGCCATCTCCACCATCTTCCCTAGATAGGGGGGGGGATTTGAAGCTCTTCCCAGCATCCTACCGGAGGGG
Source organism: Avena sativa (assembly GCA_916181665.1). Classification (NCBI taxonomy): domain Eukaryota; kingdom Viridiplantae; phylum Streptophyta; class Magnoliopsida; order Poales; family Poaceae; genus Avena; species Avena sativa. The sequence continues at coordinate 7,036,514 of OV702289.1, forward strand.
ACAGATCATCCCGGAGGCCTTCTTCATCACCATGCTAGCCTCCGGAGTGATGCGTGAGTAGTTCACCCTTGGACTATGAGTCCATACATTATCTAGATGGTTGTTTCTCCTCCTTTGTGCTATCATGTTTAGATCTTGTGAGCTCTGTTCATGATCAAGATCATCTATTTGTAATCATACATGTTGTGTTTGCGGGGATCCGATGGTTATTGAGATACTATGTCAGATTGATTATTGATTCTATCATATCTATGTTATTTGTGGTCTTGCATGATCTCCGTTGTTAGTAGCTATCTTGGTCAAGTAGATGCTTACAACTCCAATAGGGAGTATTTATGCTCGATAGTAGGTTCATGTCTCTAGTAATCTGGGGAAGTAACAGAAATCTCTAAGGTTGTAAATGTGCTGTTGCTACTAGGGAGAAAACAACAATCCTTTGTTCATGGAGCAATTGTATTGTTTACTTTACACACATTGCTTAATGCAATTATCTGTTGCTTGCAACTTAATACCGGAAGGGGTTCATATGATAACCTAAAGGTGGATTATTAGTCATAGATGTAGTTGGATTATGGTCTATGTATTATGTTGTAATGCCCAATCAAATCTCGTAGGAGTCAAGATATCTAGTATATGCATTGCTATGCTTTCTCAATCTGTCAATTGACCCACTGCAATTTGTTCACCCAACGTGCTATCTATCTTAAGGAGAACACCTCTAGTGAACTGTAGATCTCGGCCCAATCTTTATCATTGATACATCATCTACTGTTACTATTTACTTTCTGCAAGCAATCACTATCTTCCACATTATATGTTTAATCCTTTGTTTTCAGCAAACCAGTGAGATTGAAAACCTCACTCTAAGTTGGGGAAAAGTTTTGAGTTTGTGTTGTGCAGGTTCCAAGTTGTTAGCAACACCTTGGAGTTGTTTCCATACTCCTACTAGTTCGATAACCTTGGTTTTATAACTGAGGGAAAAACTTGCTACTATGCTCATCACACTTTGCTCTTGGGGTTTCTCAACGAGGCTCTATAGTCAACCGAGCCGCATCAAAATACAAGAACAAGAATGGCAATCTCTTAGACTAGGTGAACCAGGAGATGCGTCATAATATTTAAGAAGGATGGTGGGAACACCAGCTCAAAACTAACAAGACATTGGACCACATCATTCTGTAACCTTGGTAGAATTTCTGGATCGGTTACCTTATAAGAAATTGCATTGAGGAATGCACAAAGCTTCACAATGGGTAGTCGAACATTTTCCGGTAGAAGCCCCCTCGATGCAATCGGAAGAAATTGCGTCATAATCACGTGGCAGTCATAAGACTTCAGGTTCTAGAGTTTTTTCTTTGCCATATTTATTATTCCCTTTATATTCGATGAGAAGCCAGACGGGACCTTGATACTGCTCAGGCATTCAAAAAAGATTCCCATCTCTACTTTGGTCAGAGCGTAGCTGGCAGGACGACGTCCTTTATCCGTCTCATTCTCTCGATGCATGTTGTATGGATCTTCCATACGTTGTTGGTCCGGCCGTGTTTTCGGTGTATCTTTTGTCTTCTCATACACTCCCAGGAATCCTATAAGGTTAACACAAAGATTATTTGTCACGTGCATCACGTCGATTGAAGAGCGGAAATCTAGGCTTTCCAATAGGATAGCTTCCAAAATATAGATTTCTTCTTCCACATGGGAGCGTGTCTAGCAGCGTCATTCGGAACAGATTGACCGCTAGGACCCTTTTAATATATTATTTCTAGATCCTTGACCATACCTAATATATCGTCACCAGTACGGTAGACAGGCTTCTTCCAGCGATTTGCCTCGCCTTTGAAATGCTTGCCTTTCTTTCTTACGGGATGATTGGTCGCAAGAAATCGACAATACCCCAGGTACACAACCTTCTTACATTTATCCTAATATACACTATCAGTCTCATCTAAACAGTGCGTGCATGTATTATATCCCTTGTTTGTCTATCCTGATAGATTAATAAGAGCAGGCCAATTATTAATTGTTACGAAAAGCAACGCTCGTAGGTCAAATTCCTCCCGCTTGTGATCATCCCAGACATGTACGTCGATTTCGTGCCATAAATGCAAAATTTCTTCAATTAATGGCCTTAGGTACACATCAATATCGTTGCCGGATTGCTTCAGGCCTTGGATGAGCACTGACATCATAATGAACTTACTCTTAATGCACAACCAAGGAGGAGGGTTATAGATACATAGAGTTACATGTCATGTGCTATAAGTGCAACTCTGCTCCCTAAAAGGATTCATGCCATCTGTACTTAAACCAAATCTTAAGTTCCTTGGATCATCTGCAAAGCCCGAGTACTCCCTCTCGATTTTTCTCCATGCGACCCATCAGCAGGGTGTCTTAACATCAAGTCTTTTTTACGATCTTATTTGTGCCTACAACAACTTGGCATGCTCCTTGTTTCTGACCAAACGTTTCAACCATGGTATTATAGGAGCATTCCACATAATCTTGGCAGGAACTCTCTTCCTAGGTCGCTCGCCCTCAACATCACCAGGGTCATCTCGTTTGATCTTATACCGTCGTGCAATGCATACATGGCATTTATCTAAATTCTCGTACTCCTCACCGCGGTAGAGGATGCAGTCATTAATGCATGCATGTATCTTCTTAACCTCTCATCCTAAAGGGCATACAATCTTCTGATTCGTACGTACTGGAATATAATTCATTATTCTTTGGAAGCTTCCTCTTTATTATTTTCATCCTAGTGTGGTACCGAGCTTTGTGTTGTCATCCTCGCAATTTGGGTACAACAATTTTTTGTGATCCTCTAACATGCGCTTCAACTTCAACTTATCAGTTTCACTTTCACATTCTCTATGTGCATGAGCAATGGCCCGGTGAAGATCATCAACGAGCTCATCATCGGGCGCCTCTTCATCTTCAGCTTCACCAGTTGTACCACCGTATTATCTCTGTGTATAACCGTATTCAGGAAATATACGATGATAGTTGTCATCATCTTTTTCGTCTTCTTCTTCTTCTTCTTCTTCATTGTCTCCCATCATAATCCCTCTTTCTCACTGCTTGGTATAACAATTGTAGCTGGGCATGAAACCATGCTCAAGCAGGTAGGTGTGAAGGGTTCTCGAGAAAGAGTAATCCCTATGATTCCGACATTTAACACATGGACAACATATAAAATCATTACTTCTGTTTGTCTTACCCACACCGATAAAATTATGAAGGCCCGCAATGAACTCGCCAGTGCGTCGGTCACCGTACATCCATTGTTGGCTCATCTGCATTATATAATTAAGTTTATTAAAAATCACATAACATCTAAAGAAATGACCACTGTACATCGACACATGCATTATATCAATGACAGATAAAAGAATTAAGTTGCATGCTAACCTCGATCGAGGAGGAAAGAAAGAGGAGAAAGCTTAAGTGTGGTTCAGGAACTTGTGCATTTCATCGTGCACCTCTTGTTCATAGAGGGAAAAAACTAAGCAACATACACCACCTGTGCATGAGAGGGGAAAAACAAACCAGCTCACACAAGCATGTGGAGCCGGGGTGCTATATATACAACATGGATCTTTAGTCCCAGTTCCTAGCAAAAGTCGAGAATAAAGATCTGCGCCAGCGGTCATGTGTGGCCAAACACGTTTAGTCCTGGTTCCTGCCCCGAACCGGGACTAAAGGGCTAGCATGAAACGAGACAGATCGTCGCCCTGCCTCGTGCGCCGTCCTAGCCTTACAAACTGGGACTAATGTGAGCCCTAGTCCCGGTTTATGAGGGAACCGGGACTGATGGCTCGGGGTGGGATGGTGTTCCGGTTTTTTAAGAGTACACCACTCGCGGAGTAAGCGTGCAGAATGAAAGATAACCTGCATTGAGGAAACTAATTTAGTATAAAAAACCACATTATTTTTACATAGTCGTAGCAACCATAATAATGCTATCGTTCCCATCGTATTTGTATCATATCCCTGTCATCAACATCCTGCAACCAATTACCAAAAATATTGGTTACTGAGCTTGGTGCGGATAAACTAGAAGCTACTTGGATGATTGACTATATAGAACATGCAAACTAACACTAAAATAACAAATGTTTTATAGTTTAATCCTGGTGAAAAAAAACATTTTGTACTTTCTTGCCGGTTGCACTTGACTAAATTATCTTTGGCTAAAATCACACCTTGACGAAGATACCATACGGAATCTTCAAAGCTATCTTCATTTTCCATATGTATTTATTTTTATTAACTGGTATTTCAGAGCGTAGTAGTGCTTTATACATAGAATCAACTAAAAAATTCCATTCTCGGTTAGATTCTAGCGAAACTCATCGTGCTTGTCTGTTAGCTATATATTTGCTAACCTCTCATGTAGAGCATGCCATGAGTCAAGATGGACATCAATTAGGTCTCTTCTAATAGACACGCCGGGCGGTGAATCATTCAACACCTCAGCAATTGTATCGCTCTTGTCAAGTGCTATGTTGTACAAAGCCGAATATTGTTTCGTAAGAGGTATATTCCCTAGCCAGGAGTCCTCTAGAATCTAATTTTTCGACGGTTTTGCCTGAGGTATATTCCCTAGCCAGGTGACCTTTTTGCCCGAGGAGCAGCACGAGGTCTCCTACGGAGAAGGACCTGGGGCACAGTCAATGGTTGTGGTAGTTGCGGAGGTTTTGCTGGTAGAACAGTCAGATGTGATGCCGCATGCCTCATCAAGTAAGTCGACATCGTCTTCGAGTGCTCTCGGGAGTTGACTTCGTTGTAGGCGATGACCCGTGGGGCATTGAATTGCACCACGACTGGCAAAACAGCTTCTGCTCCGTGCACCATGGAGAATGGTGTGTAGCCTGCGGTGTTGTTTGGGGTTGTTCGTTGGCTCCAAAAGTACCAAGGGTAGCTCTTCGGGCCACGCGCCAACCACTCTCTTCAAGGATTGCATGAGTCTCTTCTTAATGCCGTTGCTGATAAGACCGTTGTCTTTTTCGACTTGACCATTGGTTTGCGGGTGCGCGACTGAGGTGTAGCTGATGTTGAAAGACAATATATCTATTTGTTATCATCGCTGCCGAGGGGCAAAGGGGAGGTCCCATATGTAAGAAACAAGTTAAATAGATGGGAAGTACGTGTCCAACGTATTTACATCCAGCGTCAGGTCTGTCTAGGCATACAGACATATCGAGTCCGCGTCGGCTGGTGGCATTTTTCCAACTTTTTGATTTATAGTGGCACAACTACAATTTAGACGTGAACTGAGGACATATTCATAATAAAAACATTTTTATTGTCTTTAGTTTAGATTTTTATCTTATAATGGTGAACACTTTATGGCTCTTCACATATAAACCTAGTCCCTTATTTCTCTACTTGTAGCTAAGCCCTATGATGTTATGTCTTATTTAAAATTCAAAACTTATATTTTAAAAAGAAACATTGCTTCTGTCAACTTTATGTTAACGTACATGCGTCTTATTTTTCGTTTTATTTAAAGCTACACAGTGATAGCATTTTCGCCGAAACTATAGAGAAAAATGGTATCACCTACTTATACTGATCTTTTTTACTTATGCTTAGGTTATTAAATACAAATTCTTATGTTTTACCTTTTTATGTGTCAACATCGACATAAAACTTCATCTAATTCTATGTTTATTATATCTAACACCATTAACAACATATACTTAAAAATGAAATACAACATTATTTTTATATAATTTTAACAATTATCATTATAGGAGTCCTGATGATCCGGAACAGTGTTTATGATGGAAACTTTGCTAGTATTTAAGTTTTTATTTTGCTATAATTAAAAAAATCTTCCGTGAAATGAATTACATATAGATCCAAGCAAAGCAAGAAAATAGGATGACAAAACTATATTATATAGGGTTGTACCGTAGTACACTTATCTGCAAATTTTCCTATTTTAGTATATATATATGTAGATATATTACCAAAGGGTTCTAGAACACGTGAGACTAGCAAATATCATAAATTTATTGGTATACTTACCTTTTATGACTTATTATTTTGTTTGTTAAATTTATGCTTAAAGTTAGGCTAAAAAAATCTAGAGTCTTGCACACCTAAATCGGAGGAAGTATCAAAAAGTAAATCAAAAGTTAGATGGGTGTTGGTGTCATGGTGACAACCTTGTTAAATCAAAACTAGCTGAATTCCCATGCATTGCTGTGGTCTTTAAAATTTTCGAAAATGTCAAACTTTCCAATTTGCAATATCCAATTACTGGTCATGAACATCTCGTGTGAGTTCTAGATGTCAAGTTTGTCCGTTGTGCATCTCGATTTAGTGCCTCTTCTATTAAGATGGCACTACCACGAGCATGTGACAATGTTCTTCCTCCCCTTACCTCGAACCTCTCTCTCTCTGCCATGCTCATTTTTATCGACCTCCCTCCTTGACTCTAACATATGAAAACCTGGTTTATTATCGACATTCCTCGCCGATTTTGCAGTTTTGCTTTGTGCCTTTTTCATTGCATTTCTTGCATGGTGACCCTCCGATGCCTCCACCTCGGAGTCCGTGAGTGTGATCACACTCTACAGAGCCTTCTACCGCAGAACAAATCCACTTTACCATGTATGTCGCCGCCAACAACATGTGGTCCGAGGCACAATATCCGTCTTCTTTTAGTTCACTGCTTGATGCCCTTCCCGATCGAATGACAACACCTACTCACAATTTGGATGTCGACCAGACTTTGATGAATTATCATGTTATTCATAGTCTAACAAACAGTCTTCCAACACCCTAACTTGGTTGTACATTACCTATTCCTCCTGATATTGAAAATTGAATAGTGGCCCGCATAACTACAGATCCCGATCTCGATACCGCTACAGGGGTAATTCTCTATTTAGATATATGTTTAATATATATGTGGACGTATTTGTACACGTTTAACGGGGAGGGAGTAGTATCCAGGAACGCCCTGAGCATGCATATCCGGGTGGCTAGAACTGAGTGCTGGAGGAGGTTCGTTTGCTGTGTGAGCTGTCGATCTGCGTTGGCTGCTGTTGGACGAGTGCGGCCAGCTCCTTTTTAAGCTAAACCAAGATCGAGGAGAGTGTAAAGCTAATTAACCGGAACAAAGCAAGAAGAAAGAAAGAAACTAAAGGGAGATGGAAGAAGACATGGAACATATATGTACGTACCTTTTCACACTGTCTCTTGAGTCTGAGGTTGTCGTCGGCGAGCCGGCAGACCTCCTTCTCGAGCTCCTCCATGTAGGCCCTCTTCCTGGCCCTAGAGCGCAGCACCGACATCGAGGGTGCGTCCATGACCAGGGCGGATGAGGTCGAGCATCGGCGAGCGAAGGGGGAGAAATGGCGAGCTCAAGCTCGGCAGAGCGAATTGAAGCGGCCGAGGTACTACGGACCGGTGCCGACAGAGGAGGGAGTGCGGGTTCAGACAAAACAAGTACGAGGTGTTTGTTGCAAAAAGTGCGTTTTCATGAGCACCACACATAATAGATGGTTTGACCAAACAGTGAATTTAATTCTCGCAAATTAAATATGATGAGTGCAATTTCCTCTAACATCGTGATAAACACAAGTCTCTCTTGCAACAAACATTTTTCTCTCTCGCAACAAACATGCATTGTTATGTCCGAAGTATGTGTATGTATTTGTTCCCACATCTCTCTCTCTCACAACTATCATGCACTATGATGTCTGTACTTCGAGTATTTTTTGTTGCCACCCATAGTAATGTGTAATCTACTCATTCACCCCCTGAGTTCACTCTCTTCGCTATAGTAGGCAGGAGAGCTCGCCACCGGACCAGGCCAAACCCGAGCCTCTCCGGCGGCTTTTTCGGCCGGAGATGGAGGAGGGGAGGCGCCAGAGTAGTTTAGGGTAGGTTTTTGGGCTTCTTGCCCGTAATTTTGGAGTGAGGTGCAGATCTTGGTAGCCAGATCTGGATTCTTCGGTATTATACAACATATATATGTATTGTTTGCGTTTTCTACTAAAAGGTGAATGATTTTGCTTGATAATGTTCCAAATATGACTCTCAAACCTTTGTTAATACTTGCTGGGAGAGTCGAATAAAGAGTGTGCAATCTATAAGGAACCAAACTTCGTAAGTAAGATTAGCTTTGAAGGCACCGGAGAAGGCTTCTAGTGATGATCTTGCTATAGTAAGTGATTCTCAATCTTTGTTCAAGGAACTTAGGAAATTTGAGACTTTAGTAGGTATGCTTATTTGGCATGATGTACTATTTTATATAAATATGGTAAGCAAAAAGTTACAAGAAAATATTGTGTGCATCGATACTACTCTCAAACACATTGAAGCAGTCATGTCATATTTTCAGAAGTTTAGAGAGGAAGGTTTCCATTCTAGTATGGAGAGTGCCAAAGACATTGCATTGGATATGGACATAGAGACAAAATTCCCTACAAACATCAAAGTAAAATGAAGAAGCATTTTGATGAAATCGATGATCAAGATGAAGAACTACAATTATGAGCTACTGAATCCTTCAGAGTTACTTACTTGTTATTGTTGACACCACAATTGCTTTATTGTCTAGTCGATTTGAGTAGTTGGAGGCAATTTAAAAGGTGTTTGTTTTCTTATTTAGCTCAAATAATCTGAAGTATTTGGATAATAGTAGTCTACACAAATCTTGTACTACTTTTGGAAAAGCTTTTACTCATAAGAAGTCACGTGATGTTGATCTTGATGATTTTTTTTCTCTAAGTTAAAAGTGTTACAAGTAGCCTTGCCATATGATTTGATGTCAGCGATTAGGATTCTTCAGTTTGTTAGGGCTGCAGATTGCTATCCAAATGTATGAGTTGCCTGTCAGATTCTTTTGACTATACATGTTATCGTAGAATTTGCTGAAAGAAGTTTATCTAAACTGAAACTATTGAAGAATTGTTTAAGAACAAACTATGCTAAAAGACAGATTGAATGGCTTGGCTACATGTTGTATTGAGAAGGATATCTTGGATAAAATTGATCTTGAGATTGTACTCAATGATTTTGCATCTAGAAATACCCTAAGAAGATTTTTTGTGAAGCAGTGAAGCATTATTATCATTGAACTCATTGAAATTATTTCTTATTTGAGGTAATCAAACTAGCGGCAAATACTACTTTGGATTTTATGCTACTGATGTTACTGCGGTGCTAAACCTTTTTCCTGAAGTGAATGCTTAGTGCGTGAGCGAGTCTTACTCGTACGCAAGTGGATGATGCTGATGAACTAAGGTGAATATGTGCATAGCCTCTCCCAAAGGAGATGTATGACTAGTTCCAACAGTTCGAACTCGGGGAAGCAAACGAGTGTCTTCATTTCCTCTCTATTTCTTGTTTGTGTTTGATCTTGTTCGGTTCACTTATTGCATGTAATACTGTTTATCTACTTGATGCATTAGAAGGGCATGTGTGGACCATCTTCTATCTTTGTCATCATAATATTATTTTTTGCTGAAGCTTCCTACCAGTATTTTTCTTAAACTCTCCCACTCTATTCATCATATCAAATCATTGAAAAATGTTTTCTGTGTTTGTACTCCCTCCGACCCATATTAATTGACTTCGATTTGTCAAAATTTGGATGAATCTAGACACTATTTAGTAAATAGGTTCATCCAAAATTTGATAAATCAAAGTCAATTAATATGGGCCGGAGGGAGTAGTATTATTCATAAGGCTACCCATTGTGTCCGTAGTGGTTCTCATGATCGTATGTGGAGGCACCTAATACTCGGAACTCTAGGTGCAACCACTTGGAGATATAGCAAGAGTGTTATTCCACCAATTTGGAGATGATATAGCTATGTGATTTGTAGGTACAGTCGTGTCTTGTAATCCAGTTGTATCTTTGTTGAGGTTCTTTTTTTGTAAGGCCGACACCACGTAATGAGTCAAGCTGTGTGCAAACCAGCACACCCTAGTTTGAAAAGATTTTTAAGGATGACACCATGAACCTCTCAAAGGAGAACATATTGTGTAGAAATATGATATGTCGTAAACATGTCTATAATTTTTGATGCTTGATACGTCAGAAACGTATCTATAATTTTTGGCGTTCCATGCTTGTTTAGTATCTACTTTTCTTTGCTTTGTCTACATTTTGAGGTGTTTTTATATGTTTTCTTCTGTTTTTGGTTCCAGAAAGGCAGAAAATCAATATTCTCGGAATTGGACGGGACAAAAGCCAAAGTCAATATTCTACAGTGGGCAACACGGAGTCCAGAGGATAGACGGAGGGGCGCCACAGGGCGGTCAGACACCCCTAGGCGCGGGCCCACCCTGGGCCACGCCTGGGCAGGGTGTGGCCCCCCTGGCCGCCTCCCAGCCTCACCTCTTCGCCTATAAGAAGCCCCCGATGCAGAAACCCTAAGCACCCGATCAAAACTCCACAAAACCGTTTGTAGCCGCCGCCACCATCATCCCTAGATCGGGGGGTGGGGGATCTAAAGTTCTTCCCGGCACCCTGCCGAAGGGGAGATCATCTCGGGGGCCTTCTTCTCCGGTATGAAGCGTGAGTAGTTCCACCTTGGACTACGTGTCCATTTAGTAGCTAGATGGTTGTGTCTCATCCTTGTGCTTTCATGTATAGATCTTGTGAGCTCCGTTCATGATCAAGATCTAATATATTTGTAATCATGCATGTTGTGTTTGCGGGGATCCGATGGATATTGAGATTACTATGTCAGATTGATTAATGGTTTTGTCTTATTGATTCTATCATGTCTGTGTTGTTTGTGATCTTGCATGCTCTCCGTTGTTAGTAGATATCTTGACCAAGTAGTTGCTAGTGACTCCAAGAGGGGGTATTTATGCTCGATAGTGGGTTCATGCCTCTAGTTTCCAAGGGAAGTGACAGAAATCTCTTCGGTTGTAGATGTGCTATTGCCACTAGGGAGAAAACAACGGTCTCTTGTTCATGGAATAAGTGGATTATTTACCTTACACACTTTGCTTAAAGCAGTTGTCTGTTGCTTGCAACTTAATACTGGAGGGGGTTCAGATGATAACCTGAAGGTGGATGATACGCCCAATTTGCATCACCATTCTATATCGTAATTTACCTCTATTCATTGATATTTGTCTTATTATGAGGTATTACTTATGGATTTTCATATGTTTATGCATGTTGGATGATTCCTGGAGGATGGATGTCGGAGTCTGGATTCTGATGGAAAAGACGGCGTTTCGGTGCAATTTCGCGAAAATCAAAAAAATACCAGAAAAATATGGAAACATATTATTTACCAGAAGACGAAGGAAGCCAGAAGGAGGAGCGAAGGGGAGCCTCAGGGGGCCCACACCCCCTAGGCGCGGGCCCACCTAACCCCACGCGTAGGCTGGGTTTGGCCCACCTGCTCGGTCTTCGACTCTGCCCCTTCGCCTATATCTTCCCTACGGAACCCTAACACCAGAGAGCGATAGATAGACTTCCGCCGCCTCTGGGAGGCGGAAAACACCGAGAGAGAAAGATCTCTCCGGCAGATAGATTTCTGCCGGGGGAATTCCTTCCCGGAGAGGGGAGACCATCGCCATCAACACCGTCATCAAGCTAGGCTTCATCGGGATCATCATCATCATCCACACCATCATCTCCACCAGCACCATCATCACCACTCCGTCCTGCTGTAACAATTGTGTTGGATATTGCTTAGTTCATTAGGGGAAACTTTCCCGGTGTTGATTACTATTGTAGTTGATGCTTGTGAGTGGAACCATTGGATTATTGTTTATGTTCAGATTGTTATTCATTACCATATCATCTTTAATCTTGATCCATATGATGTCTCGTGAGTAGTTCGTTTAGTTCTTGAGGACATGGGAGAAGTCATGTTGTTAGTAGTGAATCTGTGATGAGTTATTATTCAATGGTTTAGTATTTAAGTTGTGGTGGTATTCTTCTAGTGGTGTCATGTGAACGTCGAATACATGACACTTCATCATTTATGGGCCTAGGCGGATGCATTGTGTATTTGGCTACTAATTGTGGGGTTGCCGGAGTGACAAAAACCTGAATCCCCGTTAGGACACCTTTGCACAAGGGAGCGTAGGATCTCAGAGTTTAAGGCTGTGGTTAGATTTATATCTTAATTACTTTCCTGTAGTTACGGATGTTTACAGGGGGTTTAATCACAAGTATGTATTAGTCCTAGGAAGGGCAGTATGTTAGCACAGGTTCACCCACACAACACTTACAAATACCAGAGAAGAGTACTCAGCTATTTGAAGCAAAAGCACTTGACATAATTCCCATGTGTCCTCGAGAACGTTTGGTCCTTATAAGTATTTCCACTGGCTTGTCATTTGCTAAGAAAGGATTGGGCCACTTGCTCCGTTTGTTCGTTACTTCTGTTACTTGCTCTTTGTTTTGTTGCCTTGTCAGAAAACCACTAAAAATCCGTTTGCTAAGTATTCACAGGGATTTCCTGCTCCATACCACTGTTCAGCACCTTCTGCTCCTCGTTGGGATCGACACTCCTATTTATCAAAAGTACTACGATACAACCCCTATACTTGTGTGTCATCAAAAATATTTTCTGGTGCCGTTGCCAGGGAGTGAAGCTCTATTGAAGAGTGGAACTGGTAAGGGAAACTTTCAGTGTGAGTATTGCTTTTGTTACTGCTTGTTACTTTGTTTCCAATATGAATAACCCACTTGGTTTTCTATTTGGGAAAACTACTACCACTTCTATGGTAGTAGATGAACCACCACCTGTTGAGATAGATCCTTTTAAGATGCCTACGAGTATTGTTAATCGTGTCATGGAATGGGGATGGAACTGTCCATCATGGTGATCACTTGCTTTATATCCATGAATTATGCGAGTTGTTTAAGTGTGCAGGTATCACAACTGAACAGGTGAAGAAGAAGTTACTCTCCATATCCTTGAAAGGGAGAGCTGAGGCATGGTATAAGCTGCTAAAGAATGGACAATCCATGGAATGGGAGGATATGGCATCTCTCTTTTACTTTTATCCTCCCAGTGAAATCCAAAATGATAGAAGTCTTATATATAACTTTTGGCCTCTTGATGGAGAAAGTACAAATCAAGCTTGGGGGAGATTGAAGCTGCTAATGCTTAAATGTCCTATTCATGAACTCCCTAACAATATTATTCTCAATAACTTTTATGCTAGGCTTTCTCTTCATGATAAAGGTTTATTAGATGCTTCGTGCGCTGGATCATTCACAAGTATGAAGGAAGAAGCTAAATGGGATCTTTTAGACCGTATTCAAGATAATACCGAGGCTTGGTAGAATGACAAAGGAAGAAAGTCAGGTATAAACTATGATTATGAGTGCATTAAATCTTTTATGGGAACTAATAACTTCTGTGATATTAGAAATAAGTTTGGCCTTGATCCTCAAGTTCTTGCGGAATGTTTTAATGCTTTTGCCTCTTATATTGAGATTCCTAAGAAAGAGTGGGACAAGTACCATGCTCCTTATAAAGACATTGTTACCCACGTTCCTGCCAGTATAGAGGTTTGTACTGTTGATCCTATTTTGCCCGAACCTTATGTTGAGAAGATCCCTTTTCCCTTGAAGGTAAAGGAGCACTCTATTTTGGCTAATGTGGTTAGTAAAAGCGCAAATAAAACCGTAGGTTCCGATGAGCTTATTGATATCGAGCCTGTGGTAGCTATTGTGAAAGATCTTGTTACTAGAAATATAGAGGATGAGTATATTGTCTTATGTGAAGATGCTTCTAATATAATCTCTCATCCTAGTAAGGCTAGAAAAGCTAGTGTTATTGTGCTCTCTGTTAAAATTGGTGATCATTGCTACTATGGTTTATGTGATATTGGTGCTAGTTCTAGTGCTATTCCTTATGAGTTTTACAGGGAAATTATGCATGAGATTGGTCCTTGTGAGCTTGAATACATTGATGTGGTTATTCACCTTGCCAATAGAGATAAAGTTTGCCCCATTGGTATTGTAAGAGATGTGGAGGTCCTTTGTGGTAAGATTAAATATCCTGCTGATTTTCTTGTACTTGGTACGTAAAGAAGCTAGTAAAACCTATCCTATCGTCTTTGGTAGACCCTTCCTTAATACTTGTGGGGACATCATAGATTGTAGGAAGGAAAACGTTTTGACTAAGTTTGCTAGAGAATCTTATGAGTTTAATTTTTCAAAATTTGCCAAAACCCCTTATGAAAATGAATTACCTGATGAGGATTTCAAGGTTGAACAACCGTCTTCTATTTCTCTTGCTCGTAACAATGCTTTGCAGCAGTTCATGGAAGATCATGAAAGTGATGCCTTTATGAAGGAAAGAAATGAGATTGATGAGATTTTCCTTCGTCAGCCTGAGTTACTTAAGCATAATTTACCCGTGGAAGATTTGGGTACCACACTACCACCCAAAGGGGATCCTATTTTTGAATTAAAACCTTGACCTGATGATCTTAAATATGTTTATCTTGATGATAAGAAGATATATCCTGTTATTATTAGTTCTAAACTTTCAAGGAAGGAAGAAGAAAGGCTATTGGAGGTATTGAAGAAGCACCGAGGAGCTATGGGTTATACTCTTGATGATTTAAAAGTAATTTCTCCCACTATATGTCAGCATGCTATTAATATTGAGCCTGATGCAAAACCAGTTGTTGAGCACCAGCGCCGTTTAAATCCTAAAATGAAGGAAGTGGTAAGAAATGAGGTATTAAAACTCCTTGATGGTGATATTATTTATCCTATTGCTGATAGTCAATGGGTTAGACCTGTCCATTGTGTTCCCAAGAAAGGGGGAATTACCGTTGTGCCTAATGAGGATAATGAGCTTATACCCCAGAGAGTAGTGGTTGGGTATAGAATGTGCATTGATTTTAGAAAGATTAATAAAGTTACTAAGAAAAATCATTATCCTTTGCCCTTTATTGATCAAATGCTTGAGAGGCTGTCCAAAAAGACCCACTTTTGCTTTCTTGATGGTTATTCTGGGTTTTCTCAAATCGCTGTGAAAGCACAAGACTAGGAGAAAACCACTTTCACTTGTCCTTATGGTACTTATGCTTATAGGCGTATGCCTTTTGGTTTATGTAATGCTCCTGCTACCTTTCAGAGATGTATGTCTGCTATCTTTCATGGTTTTTGTGAAGAAATTGTGGAAGTTTTCATGGACGATTTTTCCGTCTATGGAACTTCTTTTGATAAATGTTTGCATAACCTTGATAAAGTTTTGCAGAGATGTGAAGAAAAAAACCTTGTTCTTAACTGGGAGAAATGTCATTTCATGGTTAATGAAGGAATTGTTCTTGGACATAAGATCTCTGAAAGAGGTATTGAAGTTGACTGAAGCAATTGAGAAGATGCCTTGTCCTAGGGATATCAAAGGTATTCGTAGTATCCTTGGTCATGCTGGTTTCTATAGGAGATTTATTAAAGATTTATCCAAAATTTCAAAGCCCCTTACTAATATTCTTAAAAAAGATGTACCTTTTGTTTTTGATGATGATTGTAAGGAAGCTTTTGAAACTTTGAAGAAAGCTTTAACAACTGCTCCTATAGTCCAACCACCTGATTGGAGTTTACCTTTTGAAATCATGTGTGATGCTAGTGACTTTGCTGTGGGTGCTGTCCTTGGACAACATGTTGACAAGAAGCTGAATGTTATTCATTATGCTAGCAAGACTCTAGATGCTGCTCAAAAGAATTATGCTACTACTGAAAAAGAGTTCTTAGCTGTAATCTTTGCTTGTGATAAGTTTAGATCTTATATTGTTGATTCTAAGGTTACTATTCATACTGACCATGTAGCTATTAAGTACCTTATGACAAAGAGCTAAGCCTAGGCTTATAAGGTGGGTGTTGCTTTTGCAAGAGTTTGATCTGCATATTGTTGATAGGAAAGGTGCTGATAATCATGTTGCTGATAATTTATCTTGTTTGTAAAACATTTCTTTTGACCCTTTGCCTGTTAATGATAATTTTCCAAATGAGCAGTTAGCTGCAATAAGGGTAAGTCCACATGAGAATCCTTGGTATGCTGATTATGCTAACTTTATTGTTTCCAAGTATTTGCTTCCAACCTTTACAGCCCAACAAAGAAGGAAATTCTTCTATGATCTAAGGCATTACTTTTGGGATGACCCACACCTATATAAGGAAGGAGTAGAGGGCATTATGAGAATATGTGTTCTAGAATTTGAACAACAATAGATAATGAGAAAATGTCATGGCAGTGCTTATGGAGGACATCATGCTGGGGATAGGACTACACAGAAGGTTTGACAATCTGGATTTTATTGGCCTACTCTTTTTAAAGATGCAAGGAAGTTTATCTTATCCTGTGATACATGCCAACGAGTAGGTAACATCTCTAGACGCAATGAAATGCCTATGAATTATTCTCTTGTTATTGAACCTTTTGATTGTTGGGGATTCGACTTTATGGGGCCTTTTCCTCCTTCAAAAGGGCATACTCATATTGTTGTTGGTGTTGACTATGTTACAAAGTGGGTAGAAGCGATACCTACGAGCAGTGCTGATGGTAAGACCTCTTTGAAAATGCTCAAAGATGTTATTTTTCCTAGGTTCGGTGTACCTAGATATCTCATGACTGATGGAGGCTCCCATTTTATTCATGGGGTTTTTAGAAAAACTCTCGCTAAGTATGATGTAAACCATAGAATAGCTTCAGCTTATCACCCCCAAACTAGTGGGCAAGTAGAACTTTCCAATAGGGAAATTAAATATATCTTGCAGAAGACTGTCAGTAGGTCTAGAAAAAATTGGGCTAAAAGTTGAATGACGCTTTGTGGGCTTATAGAACTGCTTATAAAAATCCTATGGGGATGTCTCCTTAAAAAATGGTCTATGGGAAAGCTTGTCACTTGACTTTAGAATTAGAACACAAAGCTTATTGGGCAGTGAAAGAGTTGAATAGAGATTTTAGACTTGCTAGTGAGAAAAGACTGCTTGATTTAAGTAATCTAGATGAGTGGAGAGGGGAAGCTTACGAAAATGCTAGGCTCTTTAAGGAAAAAGTAAAAAAGATGGCATGATAGGAGGATTCTCAAAAGGGAGTTCCATGTTGGTGAGAAAGTTCTTTTGTATAGGTCTCGTCTCAGATTTTTTGCAGGGAAACTACTCTCCAAATGGGAGGGACCTTTTGTTATCAAGGAAGTGTGCCATTCAGGTGCCATCAAAATCTCTTCTCTGAAGGATGACACAACATAGGTGGTTAATGGTCAAAGACTAAAACATTATATTTCTAGAGATTCTTACAATGAAGAAGTGGATGTCATTCAAATGGTGACTCCAGAAGAATTTATCAAGAACCAAACACCAGAAACTGCAGAGTTCATCTTTGAATAGGTAAAAGTGGTGAAAACAGAAGGTCCGTGAAACTCCAATCTTTTTATATTTTTGATGTTTTTAAAACATAAGGGAAGTTACGGGATGAAACTGAAGAGGAAATGGAGCCCGGGGTGGACAAACCCACCCCAGGCACGGGTCCAGCCTGGCCATGCCTGGAGGGGGTTTGACTCCCCCGAACTCCGTCTCCACTTTGTTTCTTTGTCAAAACTTTCCTTATGCATTGAATCTTCGTAATATATAACCCCCCGGGTTCCCTGAGGTTCTTGCATCGTGTTCTCGTCGTGTTTTCATTTTCGATCTTTTTCTGTCAGGAAAATTCTCAGATTTGGAGCCTCAATGTCTTCCTCTGGATCACCCACGGAGGATTCCTCTGCGGATGTCCTTAACCCGTATATGTATGAGTTAAGGATTCACCCCAAAGAGTTGATCCTCAAAGAGGGGAAGGTACAGATGAAAGAAGTTCAGGGCCCTAAAGGAGAAGGCAACCTGGAAGACAGGATGGAAGCATTGGAACAAGAAGTTTTCAGGTACAAGAAGATGGTAGAACGCGAAGTGGATGTTATTCACAAGATAAGTTCAGAACTCATCACCAAGCATGAGGGATAAGTTGCTGAGCTCCGAGAAGAGATCTTATCAGTCCATCAAACCGCCAATCAATTGCAAGCATAGCTATATGACATACAAAATCAAAACTGTGAGTATGAAGCTAGATTTGATCGCATTAGCTCTGCTGATGGTTTCAGGATTGCAGAAAAAAGACATCCTTTTTGGATGGGGAACCATTTCCTTGGAAGTTTGATGATGATGAGACACCACCACCACCGAAGGAGTAATTCGTCATCAGGTTTGGCATCCCCTTGGCTTGTTCCAAGCTTGGGGGAGTGCCACGGTATCACCACCATTATCTTTTATCTTTTACCTTTTTAGTGGATTCATATCTGTGGTAGAGAAGTTATCTTATAGTTTGGTTTGCATGTGGAAGTATCTCTCCTTTAGTTGATTATCTATGTATCCCTTGGTGTGAGTGCCTTTATTGGAATATTAATGAGAAGTCTCATCTTTTACTTTTTGCACTTCTTATTTTTGTTTGCAATCTATATTATATGATGGATCTTGTTGTTTAGTATTGGCACCACTTTGGGATCATCAAGTGGATCTAAATTGGTTTTGGAAAACCAAGTTCTGGTCAGCGGCATTAGTTTGAAAGAAAATAAAGAAAGAAAAAGCTTACAGGTATTTGGTATCATTTGTTTTCTTTCTTGTTGGCTCATAAGCTTAGTATTCTTTATTTAAGATTCTTTTGTGTCTTCAAGGAAGATTGCATGTTTGGCTTTATTATTTTGTATGTTTTCTTGTTTCTTTCAACTCTCTTGCTTGTTACCCAGCCTTGCTAGCCAAAAACCTGTTTTGAGAAGGCATACTTCGCATGTTTCCAAAACCCTTTGAGCCTAAAACCTTTTTCCACTTGTGTCCACCATATCTACCTAGTAGCTTTTGCTATTCCTAGCAAATTCTCAAGTTTCATCTATCTTTCAAATTAAAAGTATTTTGTTATGTCAAAACTAGTTAGTAAAGCTCTCACGAACTTGATGGCACACTTTATTTACTTGCCCCTAATAAACTTGAACCATTGTGGACATCATAGTTGTATATGCTTGCATCTATACGTTGGGATTAGCCGAACCGTGCTGTCACGGGGAACATTTTCAACATTGCACTTGTACCTTGTTGTACTCAGTTGATATCGTGCTATTTTGTATATGGATGTCAACGGTGTGAAATGAGAGGGGAACTTGTGAGTCCATGGAGTTTGTACTTTGTGTTAGAGAAACGCCTCGGCCGCTAGCATAAGCCATGCCTAATCATGGTGGAAACTTGCAGCACCACCATAGTGAGCATTCTGTGAAGCATCCTTAATAAAAAAACTATACACATAGTAAATAAAAAGATTGCTGAGGTGCTCATTGTCTATTTGCCTTGTCATTTTGGTTATGGGAAAGCTCATGTACCATGTGAAAGGGGTACCCCGTTTGTGGTTCTCGATGATGTGCAAGTACTTACAATGACAAGAACTTGCCTGGGCCCAAAAGTTGAGTATGCATGAGGAGTGGCCCTCATATTCAAGGGACATGAGATTGCCAACTTATATTTCGTCAAGCATATACTCCATCTTTGTTCACTTTAACCTTAATAATCTCAAGATTCTTATTATAGGGGCAATGAGGGCTCAAAGCTAGTAAGTACCATAATCTTTTGGAAGCTCTTTATGACTTGTAATCCCTGCTACCCTCTAAGAAGGGACCTTTCTCCCAGTTACCGGTTTGAGTCAGTAAACCTACTTCCTCTCTATCTCCAGCAAGCATTTGAGTTGTTGTGTTTCAAGCATTCATATGGTGATTTATTCAATCATGTTCTTTATCTTCCTTGTTTGAACAAAACTCTTATCTATTGAGTATTACTTTGAAAGCCTTCACTTGTGAAAAACCTTTTTGAGCAAAGAGTGCTCCTGTTTTCAAACATCTACAAAAAGCTTTTGTGAAACTATTTACCAGGTGTTCTCTGACCAAGAACGAGTTTGCCAAATCCAATTATGATTTATCTTTATGCATCTCTATTTGTGACTGCTGTACTTGATTGCAAGCTAAGTTATATAATGGTGAGTTGCTTTCTTCTATGAGTTATGCGATGGTAAGTGTGATGCTTCTTGTTCGTATTCTTTTATCGACACTTCACTCCATAAACCCGTGTACATGTTTACTGAGCTCAGTATTCTCTTGGGGACAAGCGAAGTCTAAGCTTAGGGGAGTTGATACGCCCAATTTGCATCACCATTCTATACCGTAATTTACCTCTATTCATTGATATTTGTCTTATTATGAGGTATTACTTATGGCTTTTCATCTGTTTATGCATGTGGATGATTCCTGGAGGATGGACTATCGGAGTCTGGATTCTGATGGAAAAGATGGCGTTTCAGTGCAATTTCGCGAAGATCAGAAAAATAGCAGAAAAATATGGAAACACATTATTTTACCAGAAGACGAAGGAAGTCAGAAGGAGGAGCGAAGGGGGGCCTCAGGGGGCCCACACCCCTAGGCGCAGGCCCACCTGACCCCGTGCCTAGGGTGGGTTTGGCCCACCTGCTCGGCCTCCGACTCCTCCCCTTCGCCTATATCTTCCCTACGGAACCCTAATACCAGTGAGCGACCACATATAGACTTCCTCCGCCTCTGGGGGGCGTAAAACACCGAGAGAGAAAGATCTCTCTGGCAGACAGATTTCTGCGGGGGGAATTCCTTCTCGGAGAGGGGAGACCGTCGCCATCAACACCGTCATCAAGCTAGGCTTCATCGGGATCATCATCATCATCCACACCATCATCTCCACCAGCACCATCATCACCACTCCGTCCTGCTGTAACAATTGTGTTGGATATTGCTTAGTTCATTAGGGGAAACTTTCCCAGTGTTGATTACTATTGTAGTTGATGCTTGTGAGTGGAACCATTGGATTACTGTTTATGTTTAGATTGTTATCCATTACCATATCATCTTTGATCTTGATCCATATGATGTCCCATGAGTAGTTCGTTTAGTTCTTGAGGACATGGGAGAAGTCATGTTGTTAGTAGTGAATCTGTGATGAGTTATTATTCAATGGTTTAGTATTTAAGTTGTGGTGGTATTCTTCTAGTGGTGTCATGTGAACGTCGAATACATGACACTTCACCATTTATGGGCCTAGGGGGATGCATTGTGTATTTGGCTACTAATTGTGGGGTTGCCTGAGTGACAGAAACCTGAACCCCCGTTAGGACACCTTTGCACAAGGGAGCGTAGGATCTCAGAGTTTAAGCCCGTGGTTAGATTTATATCTTAATTACTTTCCTGTAGTTACGGATGTTTACAGGGGGTTTAATCACAAGTATGTATTAGTCCTAGGAAGGGCAGTATGTCAGCATAGGTTCACCCACACAACACTTACAAACACCAGAGAAGAGTACTCAGCTATTTGAAGCGAAAGCACTTGACAGAATTACCATGTGTCCTCGAGAACGTTTGGTCCTTATAAGTATTTCCACCGGCTTGTCATTTGCTAAGAAAGGATTGGGCCACTTGCTCCGTTTGTTCGTTACTTATGTTACTTGCTCTTTGTTTTGTTGCCTTGTCAGAAAACCACTAAAAATCCGTTTGCTAAGTATTCACAGGGATTTCCTGCTCCATACTACTGTTCAGCACCTTCTGCTCCTTGTTGGGATCGACACTCCTATTTATCGAAAGTACTACGATACACCCCCTATACTTGTGGGTCATCAGTGGACTTCTAGTCATAGATGCAGTTGTATGGTGGTCTATGTATATTGTTGTATTGTCCAATCGAATCTCATAGGATCTTTTTGTCTAGTATTGCATTCTTATGCCTTGCTCAGTTCCTGTCAATTGCCCTGTTGTAATTTGTTTACCTTTCATGCCATGTTGTTTATCTAAGGAGAGCACCTCTAGTGAACTATGGACCCCGGTCCAATATTTACCATTGATACATCTTCCACTGTTACTGTTGACTTGTTGCAAACCACCATTACCTTCCACACCATACAGTTAATCCTTTGTTACAGCAACCGGTGAGATTGACAACCTCACTGTTAGTTGGGACAAAGTCTTGAGTTTGTGTTATGCAGGTTTCCACATTGCTTGTAGCACCTTTTGGACGTTTCCTTTCCTCATACTAGTTCGATAACCTCGGTTTCTTACTGAGGGAAACTTGCCTGCTGTACACATCATACCTTCCGCTTGGGGTCTCCCAACGAAGTGCTACTGCACTCATCAAGACTTTTTCTGGCACTGTTTCCGGGAGTCTAAGGACGTCTTCACAAGGGGAGTACTCCTCAACCTTTATCTTTACTTTGTTTTTAGTTTGCTTAGTTTCTTTTGCTTGGTTTTGTTTGCCTATTTTTATCAAAAACTCCAAAAAATAGTTTAGTTTGGTTTGCTTTCTCTATTCAAAGACACAAAAAAATTAGTTCCTGCTCTAGTTGCTGGTCTGTTATCGCGTTGCTTGGTCATGCTTTCTATCAATGGATGGTTTCTTTGAAACTAATTCTTACTGGCAAGGTGGGTTCACAGAAGAAGAAAATTATTATTATAAGGAGAACCGTTTGTCACAAAAAGGGAAACACTTATGGGAACAAATTGATAAGTTGTATACTATTGCTAGAGACGTGTGCTCTACTTATAATGTTACTTATTGCTTTGATAAATCTTGTTGCTGTAAGAGGTATAAACACCTGCCTTTTCAATGTGAGTATAATGATAATGTTACCATATCTTCTTATGTTAAAGGAAATTATGACTTTTATGATGTGGAACAAATTGAAGAATTTATTGCTTTCAAGGGTGCATTTGAACTTGCCAGTTTGCTTGAAAATAATGATGATGCACCTTACGAATCTGAGGTTTATAAGATACTTAAATTTTGCTTTGATAATTATAAGGAAGAAAATGGCTATATTCTTGAATATTTTAATTGGTGCTTTCCACAAATGGAAGGGACTAATGACTTGCAGGAGCCTATGGAAGAAGAAATTGCTGAAACTGAAAGCTCATTAGATGAAAAAGAGGAGGAGAGTGATGGTCAAGAGGAGGAAGAATGGATCTACCCATGTCCACCTTGTAATGAGAGTAACTCTTTACCTCTTAGATTATTTGATTATCCCCCATGTTTACCAAAGGAGGATGAATGTTATGTTCCTGTGGATTCTTTTGAAATATCTGCTTGTTGGAGATATGCCCTAGAGGCAATAATAAATGTAGTTATTATTATATCTTTGTGTTTATGATAAATGTTTACATTCATGCTATAACAGTATTAACCAGGAAACATTAATACTTGTGTGATTTGTAAACTAAATTAGAGTCCCTAGTAAAGCCTCTTCATAATACTAGCTTGTTGGTTAATAGATGATTATGGTTTCCCTATCATAAACATTGAGATGTTATTAGAATGGTATGATGGACATACTCCTATAGATAAGCGTAGCATAAAGATCAAGTCATTTTAAAAGTTCAATTGCTATAAGCTTTCTGACACATAGTAACCTAATTCCTTCGACCATGAGAACATGCTTATCACCATCACCGGAAGGATGCTTTGATGACATCAAACACCACACCGTAACTGGGTGGCTATAAAGGTGGCATTGAGTGTTCGGAAAGTATGGGTTGAGACACATGGATCAAGAGTGGGATTTGTCCATCCATATGAGGGATAGATAGACTCTGGGCCCTCTCGGTGGAATGTCATCCAATTAGCTTGCAAGCATGTGACTGAATCACAAGGGATCACATATCACGATAACATGGAAAGAGTACTTATCGGTAACGAGGTTGAACTAGGTATGCAGAGATACCGACGATCAAAACCTCGGATAAATAAACTATCGTGAGACAAAGGGAAATTGGTATCGTATTTAAGTGGTTCATTCGATCGCAAAGTAATCGTTGAAATATGTGGGAGCCATATGAATTTCCAGATTCCTCTATTGGTTATTGATCGGAGAAGTGTCTCGATCATGTCCGCATAATTCACGAACCGTAGGGAGACACACTTAAGGATTCGATGTTGTTGAGTAGTTATGGAATGATGAGTAAGAGACCGAATGTTGTTTGGAGTCTCGGATGGGATCCAGGATATCACGAGGAGATCCGGAATGGTCCGGAGAATAAGATTCATATAAGGAAAGTCCTGTTTCGGAGTTGGGGAATGATTCCGGTGTTTTCATCGGGAATGTTCTAGAAGGGTCCGGAAGGTCCGGCACTCCGGAGGGGAAGGGTACATGAATGTGTCATGACAATGTGGAATGGTTGCATCATGTACTAGGTCACTTGGCTGGGAAAAATAAAGGGAGAAATCAAATCCTAGTTTGAAAGTCAAACGCCAATTTGAAAAAGTCAAACGACAAGTTTGCTTGGCGGAGGGAGAGTAGGAAACCTACTTGGGGAGGGGTTCCCCTCCCTCCACCCGCCGGCCAAGGAGGCCGAGTTGGGGGAGGACTACCTCCTCCCAACCGGCCACCCTCCACCTACATAAGGAGGGGTAGGGCACCCCTACCCCTCACACCCAAACCCTAGCCCTCTCCTCCAAGTCGCCGGCGCCACCACCTCCTTGTGCCGCCGCCTAGGGCACCTCAAACTCGGCGAGTTGGGGTGCTCCCCAAACCCTAGCCGCCGGCTACACCCTCCCCTTGGTGCCCTCTAAACCCTATATCACCAAGGCCTCTCTCATAGTCCACCATACTCGCACCGGCTTAAGGCGAAGCCCTGCGAGATCTCCCCTCTACTTCCGATACCACGCCGTCGTGCTGCCAGAATCGCGAGGAGACTGCTACAACCTCCGCTGCCTGCTGGAACAAGGGAGAGGAAGGTATTCATCGAGTACCAAATGTGTGACCAACGGTGGAAGCGCTGCCGAAACGCAGCGCCGGAAGGATCGTCTATGCGATCTTGAGATCGGCAAGAGTACGACTACATCACCCACGAGAATCTCCTCTCGTTAACCTCTTTGGAATCTTCGAGGGTGAGTTCCTCTATCGACTCGTTGCTACAATCTAGTAGATAGATCTTGGCTTGTTTGTTTGCATGCGGTAGAAATTTTTTGTTTTCCATGCTACAAACCCTACAATGGTACCAGAGCCATGTCTATATGTAGATCTTTTGCACGAGTAGAACACAATGGTCATTATGGGCGGTGGTGCTTTTATTATCAATTGCTTTTTGTGTACTTTGCATCTTGCGATATGATGGGATGAAGCGGCCCAGGCTAACCTTACATGACATCGTTCATGAGACTTGCTCCACGCTCAACATGCAACTTGTATTGCATAAGTGGCTTTGCGGGTGCCTGTCTCTCCCATCATAGTATAGATCCAATTTACAACGGGCACTTGATAGTTCAAGCATCAACGTTGTGGTTCTTGTTCGTAAGTTAGAGCGACACTTATTGATGTGATATGGCCATGATTGTGATTATATTTGATGTATGCAATGTTCCTTATTGTAAGTTGGCAACCGGCAGGAGGCATATGGTTGTCTTTAATTTATGTTAAGACCCGCGTGTCTATTCAAAGTAGTTGTAATAGTTGAAGCCGGTGGACGGCAACCATGGAGAAGCGTCATTGACCTTGATGCAATGTCGGTGATGATGGAGATCATGTTCGTGCTTGAAGATGGAGATCGGAAGCACAAGAAGAAAGGCCATATCATATCACACATTATGAATTGCATGCGATGATAATCCTTTATGCATCTTGTATTGCTTAGTTAATGACGGTAGCATTATAAGATGATCCCTCAAGCACAAAAATTTCAAGTTTTAAAGTGTTCATCCTTAGTAAGCACCGTTGCTAAAGCTCGTTGTTTCGAAGCACCACGTGATGATCGGGTGTGTTAGATTCTACGAGTGTATACAACGTGAGCAAGCCAGATTTGCTCATGCGGAAGCTAAGGTTTGATCTTGACGAGCCTAGCATGTACATACATGGTTTCGGAACACGGATCGCCAAAAGGTAAAGCATGAGTCATATAGTAGATATGATGAACATGTTGATTGTTCGCCATTGAAGCTACATCAACTCTCGTGATGATCGGTTTTGATGTGGTGGATTTGGTTCGTGTGATCACTAAAACAATGTGAGGGATATTGTTTTGAGTGGGAGTTCAACTAGATTAATTTAACTATTAATTAGAACTCAATTTGTCATAAACTTATTCTAAACTATTGCAAATATGTTGTAGATCAATGGCGGCCCCTACCATCAATTATAATGCATTCCTAGAGAAAGAAAAGTTGAAAAACAATGGAATCAACTTCGCGGATTGGTTCCGCAATTTGAGGATTGTCCTCAATGCTGGTAATTTGACCTATGTGCTGGATGCACCGCTGGGTGACCCGCCTGCAGCTACTGCTACCGATGAAGTAAAGAATGTTTACCTCACTCGGAAGAATCAGTACTCCATAGTTCAGTGTGCTATCTTGTATGGTTTGGAATCGGAGCTTCAGAAAAGGTTTGAGAACCAAGACCCACATGATATTGTCCGTGAACTCAAAATGATATTTGAGGCTCACGCGGCAGTTGAGAGTTATGAGGCTTTTGAAAAGTTCTTTAAATGCAAGATGGAAGAGGGCAGCTCCGTCAGTGAGCATGTGCTTAAGATGTTCTGGCACGCAAACAAACTCCAAAGTTTGGGTATAGTGATTCCTAATGCTTTGGGGATTTACCGTGTCCTCCAATCACTGCCACCAAGTTACAAGAACTTTGTGATGAACTACAATATGCAAAACATGAACAAGACGTTACCAGAACTCTTCTCCATGTTGAAATCTGCAGAAGTGGAGATCAAGAAAGAGCATCAAGTGTTGTTGGTCAATAAGACCACCAAATTCAAGAAAGGCAAGTCTAAGCAAAAGGGAAATTTCAAGAAGGGTGGTAAGAAAGTTGCCGCACCGACGAAGAAGACCAAGGCTGGGCCTAAGCCTGATACTGAGTGCTTTTACTGCAAGGGAGAAGGTCACTGGAAGCGGAAATGCCCAAAGTACTTGGCGGATTTGAAGAACGACAACATCAAGAAGTAAGGTATATCCGATATACATGTTATTGATGTGTATCTCACTAGTACTCGTAGTAGTGCCTGGGTATTTGATATTGGTTCGGTTGCTCATATTTGTAACTCGAAACATGTGCTATAGAATAAACCGAAGCTAGCGAAGAACGAGGTGACGATGCGCGTTGGAAATGGATCAAAGGTTGATATGATCGCGGTCGGCACGCTACCTCTTCATATACCATCGGGATTAGTTTTATACTTAAATAATTGTTATTTGGTCCCTGCGTTGAGCATGAACATTATATCTGGATCATGTTTGTTGCGAGACGGTTACTTGTTTAAGTCCGAGAATAATGGTTGTTCGATTTATATGAGTAATATGTTTTATGCACATGCACCTTTGATAGATGGTATATTCTTATTGAATCTCGATCGTGGAAATACACATATTAATAACATTGAAGCTAAACGTTTGAAATTGAGCGATAACTCGACCTATATGTGGCACTATCGTCTTGGTCATATTGGAGTGAAGCGTATGAAGAAACTCCATTCCGATGGACTTCTTGAATCACTTGATTTCAAATCACTTGAAATATGCGAAGCATGTCTAATGGGTAAAATGACTAAGACTCCATTTTCTGGGATGATGGAGCGAGCTATGGACTTATTGGAAATCATACATACCGATATGTGTGGACCAATGAGTGTAGCATCGCGCGGTGGTTATCGTTATGTTCTTACCTTCACGGATGACTTGAGTAGATATGGGTATATATATTTCATGAAACATAAGTCCGAAACTTTCGAGAAGTGTAAGGAATTTCAAAGTGAGGTGGAGAATCAACGTAACAAGAAGATTAAATTTCTACGGTCTGATCGTGGAGGTGAATATCTAAGTTACTAGTTTGGCGAGCATTTGAAGAAATGCGGAATACTTTCACAATTGACACCGCCGGGAACACCACAACGTAATGGTGTGTCCGAACGTCGTAATTGAACTCTCTTAGATATGGTTCGTTCTATGATGTCACTTACAGATTTACCGCTATCGCTTTGGGGTTATGCATTAGAAACAGCCGCATTCACTTTAAATAGGGCACCATCTAAATCCGTTGAAACGACACCGTATGAATTATGGTTTGGGAAGAAACCTAAATTGTCGTTCCTTAAAGTTTGGGGTTGCGAAGCCTATGTAAAGAAGTTACAGCCGGTCAAGCTTGAACCCAAAGCGGAAAAATGCGTCTTCATAGGATACCCGAAGGAAACTATTGGGTATACCTTCTATCATAGATCCGAGGGCAAAATCTTTGTTGCTAAGAACGGATCCTTTCTAGAGAAAGAATTTCTCTCGAAAGAAGTGACTGGAAGGAAAGTAGAACTCGACGAGGTTGTTGAACCTTCTCTCGAACTTGCGAGTAGCACAACACCGGAAGTCGTTCCTGTGGCGCCTACACAAATAAGGGAGGGAGCTAATGATGATCATGAAACTTCGGTTGAAGTTGCTATAGAGCCTCGCAGGTCAACGAGAACTCGTACCACTCCTGATTGGTATGATCCCGTTATGAGTGTCATGTTGGTGGACAACACTGATGACCCTGCGACATATGAGGAAGCGATGATGAGCCCAGATTCCAATAAATGGCAAGATGCCATGAAATCCGAGATTGGATCCATGTATGAAAACCAAGTATGTACTTTGGTGGACTTACCGGATGGCCGGAAGGCTGTCGAGAACAAATGGATTGTCAAGAAGAAAACATATGCTGATGGTAATGTTACTGTCTATAAAGCTCGACTTGTCGCAAAAGGGTTTCGACAAATTCAAGGATTTGACTATGATGAGACTTTCTCACCAGTAGCAAAGCTAAAGTCTGTGAGGATTATGTTAGCAATCGCTGCATATTATGATTATGAGATATGGCAGATGGATGTCAAAACAGCGTTCCTCAATGGAGACATTGATGAAGAGTTGTATATGATGCAACCCAAAGGTTTTGTCGATCCTAAAGATGCCGGCAAGGTGTGCAAACTTCAACGTTCCATATATGAATTGAAACAAGCATCCTGAAGTTGGAATCAACATTTTGATAAGGTAATCAAAAGCTTTGGTTTTATACAAACTTATGGAGAAGCTTGTATTTACAAGAAAGTGAGTGGGAGCTCTGTAGCATTCTTAATACTATATGTAGATGACATATTGTTGATTGGGAATGATGTAGACCGTCTTAATAGTGTCAAGGATTATTTGAATAATAGTTTTTCAATGAAAGATCTTGGCAAAGCAGCTTACATATTAGGCATAAAGATTTATAGAGATAGATCAAGACGCCTAATATCATTGTCACAAAGTACATATTTGGACAAAGTTCTAAAGAGGTTTGGAATGGAAGATAGAAAGAAAGGGTTCTTGCCCATGTTGCCCAATACGACCTTGAGTAAAACTCAAAGTCCGACATCGGCAGAAGATAGAGAAAGGATGAGTAAGACTCCCTATGCCTCAGCCATAGGATCTGTAATGTATGCCATGCTATGTACTAGACCCGACATTGCATATGATGTTAGTTTGACTAGCAGATATCAAAGTGATCCAGGAGTGGATCATTGGACAGCGGTAAAAAATATCCTTAAGTACTTGAGAAGAACTAAGGATATGGTTCTTTCTTATGGAGGTGATGAACATCTCGTTGTTAATGGTTACACCGATGCTAGTTGGAACACCGATCCGGATGATTCTAAATCTCAATCTGGATACGTATTTACTTTGAATGGTGCAGCAGTTAGCTGGAGGAGTGCAAAGCAAAGCGTTGTGGCGAGATCTTCAACTGAATCGGAATACATAGCTGCTTCGGAGGCTTCACAAGAAGCGATATGGATGAAGGAGTTCATTACAGAGCTCGGTGTGGTTCCAAGTGCGCTGGACCCAATGTCTATCTACTGTGATAACATGGGCGCCATAGCCAATGCGCAAGAACCAAGGTCACACAAGAAGCTGAAGCACATCAAGCTACGGTTTCACGCTATTCGAGAACATGTCCAAGATGGTGACATAACGATTTGCAAAGTACACATAGATCTGAATGTGGCGGATCCGTTGACTAAACCTCCCCCGAGGGCAAAACATGACCAACACCAAACTGCCATGGGTGTTCGGTATATTACCATGTAATCTAGATTAGTTGACTCTAGTGCAAGTGGGAGACTGTTGGAGATATGCCCTAGAGGCAATAATAAATGTAGTTATTATTATATCTTTGTGTTTATGATAAATGTTTACATTCATGCTATAACAGTATTAACCGGGAAACATTAATACTTGTGTGATTTGTAAACTAAATTAGAGTCCCTAGTAAAGCCTCTTCATAATACTAGCTTGTCGGTTAATAGATGATTGTGGTTTCCCTATCATAAACATTGAGATGTTTTTAACAACAAGATCATATCATTAGGAGAATGGTATGATGGACATACTCCTATAGATAAGCGTACCATAAAGATCAAGTCATTTTAATAGTTCAAATGCGATAAGCTTTCTGACACATAGTAACCTAATTCCTTCGACCATGAGATCATGCTTATCACCATCACCGGAAGGATGCTTTGATGACATCAAACACCACACCGTAACTGGGTGTCTATAAAGGTGGCATTGAGTGTTCGAAAAGTATGGGTTGAGACACATGGATCAAGAGTGGGATTTGTCCATCCATATGACGGATAGATAGACTCTGGGACATCTCGGTGGAATGTCATCCAATTAGCTTGCAAGCATGTGACTGGCTCACAAGGGATCACATATCACGGGAACGAGAAAAGAGTACTTATCGGTAACGAGGTTGAACTAGGTATGCAGAGATACCGACGATCAAAACCTCGGATAAGTAAACTATCGTGAGACAAAGGGAAATTGGTATCGTATGTAAGTGGTTCATTCAATCGCAAAGTAATCATTGAAATATGTGGGAGCCATATGAATTTCCAGATTCCTCTATTGGTTATTGATCGGAGAAGTGTCTCGATCATGTCCGCATAATTCACGAACCGTAGGGAGACACACTTAAGGATTCGATGTTGTTGAGAAATTTTTTGTTTTCCATGCTACGAACCCCTACACTGCTATGGGTAAAACTTGTGATAATAGTTATGCTTTTTGTTATCTATGATAATCCTATATTTGTGGCTACCTTCAAAATGCAAGGTACTAAGGAGTTTTTCTTAGAAAATGTTTATGATAGAGCTCTAGATGATGGTCCTATGTTGAATGATCATTTACCTTATTATAAAATTACTAAAAGTGGGTTTGAAGGTTTTAATCCCACTATTTTTGAGCTTGATAAAAATTATGTGTTTGTAGATCATGAAAAGCATGCTTTATGTGATAGTGATATTGTTGATTTTATTCATGATGCTACTGAAAGTTATTATGAGAGAGGGAAACATGGTCTTATGTATCTCAACAATATTAAGTTTCCCCTCTTTATGTTGAAAATCTTGAAGTTGCACTTGTTTTGCTTTCCTATGCTTGTTGCTTTGTGCTTTCATGACTTGTTTCTTTGCAAGATTCCTATGCATAGGAAGTGGGTTAGACTTAAATGTGTTTTCAATTTTCTTCTTGATGCTCTCTTTTAATTTAATTCATAATTCTTATGTGAGCGTCTTCTCAAACTATCTTGCCTAACTTAAAGGCTTTAAAGAAAAGTACTTGTTGGGAGATAACCCAAGAGTTTCCTTGAGTCTTGGAAGTTGTTACTTCATTAATGAACTCTCCTTATCCTTTTTTTTTGCTTTGTGTGCCAAGAATGACCTCTAATGAGAGGGAAGTAAGATTTGGGGAGTTGCTGTCCCGAAACAGATTTCTGTCCTCCATCATAAAAATTTGTGAGGAGTCTCTGTAAGTCGTATTGAGCTGAACATTTACGAATTAATCCCCCAGTATCTTAGCTAACTTTCGTTAGTTCAACACTTTTTGATTTGAGCAACAGAAGATTTTTGAAAAAATCGGTTTCTACCTGTTGATATGTTTTGATAGATTTCTGCCATTATTTGCATTTGCCTCTTATTGATTCCTTTTCGAGTTCTCTTTTAGGGAATTGAGAATTTTGAAGGAGTTGCTAAAGTATCTTGTGTTTTTAGTGAAAAGTTTTGCTATTCCAAAGCTAAGCCTAAAGGTCTATTATCTTTTGAATACACTAATGTTGCTAATGAAGATTGTGTGAAGTTTGGGGATACCCAAGGCATCCCCTTCTTCATCAATAAAAAGCTCAGGTCTGTCTAGACACTTCGTTCTTATTGCTTCATGCACTGTTGTGTTGTTCTTGGAGCGTCTTAGTTTTTGTTTGATTTGCTTAGTTTGTTTAGTTTCCTTGAATAAAGTAGTTTGGACCCCCGTTCTCGCCGTGTTGTTTCAAATAAGTCGATTGGTGTTGGAAAGGAGTAGAAAGTTCTTGCTTGGAAGTGCAAGAGGAGCTTGTATTGACCGTGACTTAGACTTTAGCATGACATGCGAGGTGTTGTTTTGACCTTATGCTTAGTGATTATTGTTGTAGCATGTCTTGTTCCAAACAATTGGGATTGCTAAGTGTGCCTTGAAGAAATCATGCGTTGTTTTAGCATACAAAAGCATAGTATTTTAGTATTCTCCTTTGATGTTTTCTTTGGGTTGACTTGGCACATGCTCACACCATGTTATGACTATGACAAGTCACCATAGCCTTTATGATCATTTAGTCCTTGGCTTGTAGTACCACTCTATGCTTTGATTAGTAATGTTTTGTCACTCTACATGATTATGGCCATTATTACTCTATTAGTTGGTTGCTCCCACTCTTTTGCGAGCCTCCATTTGTGTGAGTAAGCTCTACTCATGCTTACAACTTCCAAGAAACCCAGTTATTCCAAAGTGTCCACTATAAATTTCTATGCATGGTGTGTTACACCATTCCAAGTATATTCTTGTTTTCAGCTATCTTCCAATTAAAAAGTATTTTGTTATGTGAAAAATTAGTGATTAAATCCCTTACAAACTTGATGGCACACTTTATATTCTTTGCCCCTAATAAACTTGAACCATTGTGTCGTCTATGTTGTATATGCTTGCACTTATACGTTAAAATTAGCAGAACCATGCTGTCATGGGGAACGTTTTCAACATTGCACTTGTACGTACACAATTGATATCATGCTCTTTTGTCTATGGATGTCACTGGTGTGAAATAAAGAGGGAGCTTGTAAGTCCATGGAGTTATGTATTTTGTGTTAGAGAAACGCTTGGGCCGCTAGCCTAAGCCATGCCTAATCATGGTGGAAACTTGCAGCATCACCATAATGAGCTATCTGTGAAGCATACTCAATAAAAAGATTTGCACATTGTAAATAAAAAGATCGCTGAGATGTTCATTGTCTGCTTGCTTTGTCATTTTGGTTATGGGATAGATCCTGTACCATGTGCAAGGGGTACCCCATTGACGGTTCTCTATGATACACATGTACTTACTATGACAAGAATTTACATGTGACTGAAGTTGAGTATCATGAGGTGTGACACTCGTATTCAAGGGACATGAGATTGCCAACTTATACTTTGTCAAGCATATACTCCATATTTTGTTCACTTTAACCTAAATCACTTCAAGATGCTTATGATAGGGGAAATGAGGGCTAAAAGCTAACAAGTACCATAATTTTTGGAAGCTCTTTTTGAAACTTGAAATCCCTGCTTCCTTGTATGAAGGGCCTTTCCTCTACTATTATATTGAGTCTCCACCTTCTACCTTTAGGCACCATTAAGAGAGCATAGTTGCCATTCTTAGTTCTATCTGCAGTGTACCAAAACTTATTGATTGATGCATATTGTGATATTACTTGTTCTTGTGCTATTTGTATCTAGTCACTCTTATGAACTTTGAAGGTGTCCTATGCATCTATTTGCTACTCTATGAGGGACAAGCTGAATGCCACTATGCCATGTTTTCTGTATGTGAAACAAACAAACGTTTTTCAATGTATGGTATTCATGATCTTTGTTTGTAGCCTCTCATGTTGCATGCATAGTTACTTTGTCTTATTGTTAGAACTCCATCTTTCATGCACATGTTTAGAGTTCTTTGATCCCAGATTTTAATGCTTGCAAATGGTTTGATCTTGGTTTTGATGGTTCATGTCACCTCAAAAATTATTCTTTTTATCACTTACCTACTCGAGGACGAGCAGGAGTTAAGCTTGGGGATGCTTGATATGTCTGAAACGTATCAATAATTTTTGATGTTCCATGCTTGTTTAGTATCTACTTTGCTTTGCTTTGCTTTGTCTACACTTTGAGGTGTTTTTATATGTTTTCTGGAACTTACCTATTAACAAGTTGCCATAGTGCCAGTTGCCTGTTTTCTTATGTTTTTGGTTCCACAAAGGCAGAAAATCAATATTCTCGGAATTGGATGGTACAAAACCCAAAGTCAATATTTTACCGTGGGCAACACGGAGTCTAGAGGAGAGACGGAGGCGCGCCACAGGGCGGCCAGACCCCCTAGGCGTGGGCCCACCCTGGGCCGCGCCTGGGCAGGGTGTGGCCCCCCTGGCCGCCTCCCAGCCTCGCCTCTTCGCCTATAAGAACCCCCCGATGCAGAAACCCTAAGCACCCGATCAAAACTCCATGAAACCGTATGTAGCCGCTGCCACCATCGTCCCTAGATCGGGGGGATCTAAAGTTCTTCCCGGCACCCTGCCGGAGGGGAGATCATCCCGGAGGCCTTCTCCGGTATGAAGCGTGAGTAGTTCCACCTTGGACTATGGGTCCATGTAGTATCTAGATGGTTGTTTCTCCTCCTTGTGCTTTCATGTATAGATCTTGTGAGCTCCGTTCATGATCAAGATCTAATCTATTTGTAATCATGCATGTTGTGTTTGCGGGGTTCCGATGGATATTGAGATTACTATGTCATATTGATTAATGGTTTTGTCTTATTGATTCTATCATGCCTGTGTTGTTTGTGATCTTGCATGCTCTCCATTGTTAGTAGCTATCTTGGCCAAGTAGTTGCTAGTGACTCCAAGAGGGGTATTTAAGCTCGATAGTGGGTTCATGCCTCTAGTTTCCAAGGGAAGTGACATAAATCTCTTCGGTTGTAGATGTGTTGTTGCCACTAGGGAGAAAACAACGGTCTCTTGTTCATGGAACAGGTGGATTGTTTACCTTACACACTTTGCTTAAAGCAGTTGTCTATTGCTTGCAACTTAATACTGGAGGGGGTTCAGATGATAACCTGAAGGTGGACTTCTAGTCATAGATACAGTTGGATGGCGGTCTATGTATATTTTTGTATTGCCCAATCGAATCTCATAGGATCTTTTTGTCTAGTATTGCATTGTTATGCCTTTCTCAGTTCTTGTCAATTGCTCTGCTGTAATTTGTTTACCCTTCATGCCATATTGTTTATCTAAGGAGAGCACCTCTAGTGAACTATGGACCCCGGTCCAATCTTTACCATTGATACATCTTCCACTATTACTGTTTACTTGATAGAAACCACTTTCACCTTCCACACCATGCAATTAATCCTTTGTTATAGCAACCAGTGAGATTGACAACCTCACTATTAGTTGGGGCAAAGTCTTTAGTTTGTGTTGTGCAGGTTTCCACGTTACTTGTAACACCTTTGGGATGTTTCCTTCCTCCTACTGGTTCGATAACCTCGGTTTCTTACTAAGGGAAACTTGCCTACTGTATTGCATCATACCTTCCGCTTGGGGTCTCCCAACGAAGTGCTGCTGCACTCATCAATGCTCCATGCTTATTTAGTATCAACTTTGTTATGTTTTGTCTACACTTTGAGGTATTTTTATATATTTTAGACTAACCTATTAACAAGATGTCAGTGCCAGTTGCCTGTTTTCTGCTGTTTTTGGTTTCAGAAAAGCTAGTAAGGAAATATTCTCAGAATTGGACGGGACAAAAGCCAAAGTCAATATTTCACCAGAAGGAACACGGAGTCAAAAGGGCAGCCAAAGTGGGGCCACGAGGTGGCCACACCTAGGGCCGGCGCGGCCTAGGGGGGCGCCACCTGGTGTGAGCCCCTCAGGCGCCCACCGACCTTGCCCTTTCACCTATAAAAGCACCCCGATGCAGAAACCCTAAGGACCCAATCAAATCTCCACGAAACAGTCTGTAGCCATCTCCACCATCTTCCCTAGATAGGGGGGGATTTGAAGCTCTTCCCGGCATCCTACCGGAGGGGACAGATCATCCCAGAGGCCTTCTTCATCACCATGCTAGCCTCCGGAGTGATGCGTGAGTAGTTCACCCTTGGACTATGAGTCCATACATTATATAGATGGTTGTTTCTCCTCCTTTGTGCTATCATGTTTAGATCTTGTGAGCTCTGTTCATGATCAAGATCATCTATTTGTAATCATACATGTTGTGTTTGCGGGGATCCGATGGTTATTGAGATACTATGTCAGATTGATTATTGATTCTATCATATCTATGTTATTTGTGGTCTTGCATGATCTCCGTTGTTAGTAGCTATCTTGGTCAAGTAGATGCTTACAACTCCAATAGGGAGTATTTATGCTCGATAGTAGGTTCATGTCTCTAGTAATCTGGGGAAGTAACAGAAATCTCTAAGGTTGTAAATGTGCTGTTGCTACTAGGGAGAAAACAACAATCCTTTGTTCATGGAGCAATTGTATTGTTTACTTTACACACATTGCTTAATGCAATTATCTGTTGCTTGCAACTTAATACCGGAAGGGGTTCATATGATAACCTAAAGGTGGATTATTAGTCATAGATGTAGTTGGATTATGGTCTATGTATTATGTTGTAATGCCCAATCAAATCTCGTAGGAGTCAAGATATCTAGTATATGCATTGCTATGCTTTCTCAATCTGTCAATTGACCCACTGCAATTTGTTCACCCAACGTGCTATCTATCTTAAGGAGAACACCTCTAGTGAACTGTAGATCTCGGCCCAATCTTTATCATTGATACATCATCTACTGTTACTATTTACTTTCTGCAAGCAATCACTATCTTCCACATTATATGTTTAATCCTTTGTTTTCAGCAAACCAGTGAGATTGAAAACCTCACTCTAAGTTGGGGAAAAGTTTTGAGTTTGTGTTGTGCAGGTTCCAAGTTGTTAGCAACACCTTGGAGTTGTTTCCATACTCCTACTAGTTCGATAACCTTGGTTTTATAACTGAGGGAAAAACTTGCTGCTATGCTCATCACACTTTGCTCTTGGGGTTTCTCAACGAGGCTCTATAGTCAACCGAGCCGCATCAAAATACAAGAACAAGAATGGCAATCTCTTAGACTAGGTGAACCAGGAGATGCGTCATAATATTTAAGAAGGATGGTGGGAACACCAGCTCAAAACTAACAAGACATTGGACCACATCATTCTGTAACCTTGGTAGAATTTCTGGATCGGTTACCTTATAAGAAATTGCATTGAGGAATGCACAAAGCTTCACAATGGGTAGTCGAACATTTTCCGGTAGAAGCCCCCTCGATGCAATCGGAAGAAATTGCGTCATAATCACGTGGCAGTCATAAGACTTCAGGTTCTAGAGTTTTTTCTTTGCCATATTTATTATTCCCTTTATATTCGATGAGAAGCCAGACGGGACCTTGATACTGCTCAGGCATTCAAAAAAGATTCCCATCTCTACTTTGGTCAGAGCGTAGCTGGCAGGACGACATCCTTTATCCGTCTCATTCTCTCGATGCATGTTGTATGGATCTTTCATACGTTGTTGGTCCGGCCGTGTTTTCGGTGTATCTTTTGTCTTCTCATACACTCCCAGGAATCCTATAAGGTTAACACAAAGATTATTTGTCACGTGCATCACGTCGATTGAAGAGCGGAACTCTAGGCTTTCCAATAGGATAGCTTCCAAAATATAGATTTCTTCTTCCACATGGGAGCGTGTCTAGCAGCGTCATTCGGAACAGATTGACCGCTAGGACCCTTTTAATATATTATTTCTAGATCCTTGACCATACCTAATATATCGTCACCAGTACGGTAGACAGGCTTCTTCCAGCGATTTGCCTCGCCTTTGAAATGCTTGCCTTTCTTTCTTACGGGATGATTGGTCGCAAGAAATCGACAATACCCCAGGTACACAACCTTCTTACATTTATCCTAATATACACTATCAGTCTCATCTAAACAGTGCGTGCATGTATTATATCCCTTGTTTGTCTATCCTGATAGATTAATAAGAGCAGGCCAATTATTAATTGTTACGAAAAGCAACGCTCGTAGGTCAAATTCCTCCCGCTTGTGATCATCCCAGACATGTACGTCGATTTCGTGCCATAAATGCAAAATTTCTTCAATTAATGGCCTTAGGTACACATCAATATCGTTGCCGGATTGCTTCAGGCCTTGGATGAGCACTGACATCATAATGAACTTACTCTTAATGCACAACCAAGGAGGAGGGTTATAGATACATAGAGTTACATGTCATGTGCTATAAGTGCAACTCTGCTCCCTAAAAGGATTCATGCCATCTGTACTTAAACCAAATCTTAAGTTCCTTGGATCATCTGCAAAGACCGAGTACTCCCTCTCGATTTTTCTCCATGCGACCCATCAGCAGGGTGTCTTAACATCAAGTCTTTTTTACGATCTTCTTTGTGCCTACAACAACTTGGCATGCTCCTTGTTTCTGACCAAACGTTTCAACCATGGTATTATAGGAGCATACCACATAATCTTGGCAGGAACTCTCTTCCTAGGTCGCTCGCCCTCAACATCACCAGGGTCATCTCGTTTGATCTTATACCGTCGTGCAATGCATACATGGCATTTATCTAAATTCTCGTACTCCTCACCGCGGTAGAGGATGCAGTCATTAATGCATGCATGTATCTTCTTAACCTCTCATCCTAAAGGGCATACAATCTTCTGATTCGTACGTACTGGAATATAATTCATTATTCTTTGGAAGCTTCCTCTTTATTATTTTCATCCTAGTGTGGTACCGAGCTTTGTGTTGTCATCCTCGCAATTTGGGTACAACAATTTTTTGTGATCCTCTAACATGCGCTTCAACTTCAACTTATCAGTTTCACTTTCACATTCTCTATGTGCATGAGCAATGGCCCGGTGAAGATCATCAACGAGCTCATCATCGGGCGCCTCTTCATCTTCAGCTTCACCAGTTGTACCACCGTATTATCTCTGTGTATAACCGTATTCAGGAAATATACGATGATAGTTGTCATCATCTTTTTCGTCTTCTTCTTCTTCTTCTTCTTCTTCTTCTTCATTGTCTCCCATCATAATCCCTCTTTCTCACTGCTTGGTATAACAATTGTAGCTGGGCATGAAACCATGCTCAAGCAGGTAGGTGTGAAGGGTTCTCGAGAAAGAGTAATCCCTATGATTCCGACATTTAACACATGGACAACATATAAAATCATTACTTCTGTTTGTCTTACCCACACCGATAAAATTATGAAGGCCCGCAATGAACTCGCCAGTGCGTCGGTCACCGTACATCCATTGTTGGCTCATCTGCATTATATAATTAAGTTTATTAAAAATCACATAACATCTAAAGAAATGACCACTGTACATCGACACATGCATTATATCAATGACAGATAAAAGAATTAAGTTGCATGCTAACCTCGATCGAGGAGGAAAGAAAGAGGAGAAAGCTTAAGTGTGGTTCAGGAACTTGTGCATTTCATCGTGCACCTCTTGTTCATAGAGGGAAAAAACTAAGCAACATACACCACCTGTGCATGAGAGGGGAAAAACAAACCAGCTCACACAAGCATGTGGAGCCGGGGTGCTATATATACAACATGGATCTTTAGTCCCAGTTCCTAGCAAAAGTCGAGAATAAAGATCTGCGCCAGCGGTCATGTGTGGCCAAACACGTTTAGTCCTGGTTCCTGCCCCGAACCGGGACTAAAGGGCTAGCATGAAACGAGACAGATCGTCGCCCTGCCTCGTGCGCCGTCCTAGCCTTACAAACTGGGACTAATGTGAGCCCTAGTCCCGGTTTATGAGGGAACCGGGACTGATGGCTCGGGGTGGGATGGTGTTCCGGTTTTTTAAGAGTACACCACTCGCGGAGTAAGCGTGCAGAATGAAAGATAACCTGCATTGAGGAAACTAATTTAGTATAAAAAACCACATTATTTTTACATAGTCGTAGCAACCATAATAATGCTATCGTTCCCATCGTATTTGTATCATATCCCTGTCATCAACATCCTGCAACCAATTACCAAAAATATTGGTTACTGAGCTTGGTGCGGATAAACTAGAAGCTACTTGGATGATTGACTATATAGAACATGCAAACTAACACTAAAATAACAAATGTTTTATAGTTTAATCCCGGTGAAAAAAAACATTTTGTACTTTCTTGCCGGTTGCACTTGACTAAATTATCTTTGGCTAAAATCACACCTTGACGAAGATACCATACGGAATCTTCAAAGCTATCTTCATTTTCCATATGTATTTATTTTTATTAACTGGTATTTCAGAGCGTAGTAGTGCTTTATACATAGAATCAACTAAAAAATTCCATTCTCGGTTAGATTCTAGCGAAACTCATCGTGCTTGTCTGTTAGCTATATATTTGCTAACCTCTCATGTAGAGCATGCCATGAGTCAAGATGGACATCAATTAGGTCTCTTCTAATAGACACGCCGGGCGGTGAATCATTCAACACCTCAGCAATTGTATCGCTCTTGTCAAGTGCTATGTTGTACAAAGCCGAATATTGTTTCGTAAGAGGTATATTCCCTAGCCAGGAGTCCTCTAGAATCTAATTTTTCGACGGTTTTGCCTGAGGTATATTCCCTAGCCAGGTGACCTTTTTGCCCGAGGAGCAGCACGAGGTCTCCTACAGAGAAGGACCTGGGGCACAGTCAATGGTTGTGGTAGTTGCGGAGGTTTTGCTGGTAGAACAGTCAGATGTGATGCCGCATGCCTCATCAAGTAAGTCGACATC
Source organism: Avena sativa (assembly GCA_916181665.1). Taxonomy (NCBI): domain Eukaryota; kingdom Viridiplantae; phylum Streptophyta; class Magnoliopsida; order Poales; family Poaceae; genus Avena; species Avena sativa. The sequence continues at coordinate 7,077,467 of OV702289.1, forward strand.
GTCTTCGAGTGCTCTCGGGAGTTGACTTCGTTGTAGGCGATGACCCGTGGGGCATTGAATTGCACCACGACTGGCAAAACAGCTTCTGCTCCGTGCACCATGGAGAATGGTGTGTAGCCTGCGGTGTTGTTTGGGGTTGTTCGTTGGCTCCAAAAGTACCAAGGGTAGCTCTTCGGGCCACGCGCCAACCACTCTCTTCAAGGATTGCATGAGTCTCTTCTTAATGCCGTTGCTGATAAGACCGTTGTCTTTTTCGACTTGACCATTGGTTTGCGGGTGCGCGACTGAGGTGTAGCTGATGTTGAAAGACAATATATCTATTTGTTATCATCGCTGCCGAGGGGCAAAGGGGAGGTCCCATATGTAAGAAACAAGTTAAATAGATGGGAAGTACGTGTCCAACGTATTTACATCCAGCGTCAGGTCTGTCTAGGCATACAGACATATCGAGTCCGCGTCGGCTGGTGGCATTTTTCCAACTTTTTGATTTATAGTGGCACAACTACAATTTAGACGTGAACTGAGGACATATTCATAATAAAAACATTTTTATTGTCTTTAGTTTAGATTTTTATCTTATAATGGTGAACACTTTATGGCTCTTCACATATAAACCTAGTCCCTTATTTCTCTACTTGTAGCTAAGCCCTATGATGTTATGTCTTATTTAAAATTCAAAACTTATATTTTAAAAAGAAACATTGCTTCTGTCAACTTTATGTTAACGTACATGCGTCTTATTTTTCGTTTTATTTAAAGCTACACAGTGATAGCATTTTCGCCGAAACTATAGAGAAAAATGGTATCACCTACTTATACTGATCTTTTTTACTTATGCTTAGGTTATTAAATACAAATTCTTATGTTTTACCTTTTTATGTGTCAACATCGACATAAAACTTCATCTAATTCTATGTTTATTATATCTAACACCATTAACAACATATACTTAAAAATGAAATACAACATTATTTTTATATAATTTTAACAATTATCATTATAGGAGTCCTGATGATCCGGAACAGTGTTTATGATGGAAACTTTGCTAGTATTTAAGTTTTTATTTTGCTATAATTAAAAAAATCTTCCGTGAAATGAATTACATATAGATCCAAGCAAAGCAAGAAAATAGGATGACAAAACTATATTATATAGGGTTGTACCGTAGTACACTTATCTGCAAATTTTCCTATTTTAGTATATATATGTAGATATATTACCAAAGGGTTCTAGAACACGTGAGACTAGCAAATATCATAAATTTATTGGTATACTTACCTTTTATGACTTATTATTTTGTTTGTTAAATTTATGCTTAAAGTTAGGCTAAAAAAATCTAGAGTCTTGCACACCTAAATCGGAGGAAGTATCAAAAAGTAAATCAAAAGTTAGATGGGTGTTGGTGTCATGGTGACAACCTTGTTAAATCAAAACTAGCTGAATTCCCATGCATTGCTGTGGTCTTTAAAATTTTCGAAAATGTCAAACTTTCCAATTTGCAATATCCAATTACTGGTCATGAACATCTCGTGTGAGTTCTAGATGTCAAGTTTGTCCGTTGTGCATCTCGATTTAGTGCCTCTTCTATTAAGATGGCACTACCACGAGCATGTGACAATGTTCTTCCTCCCCTTACCTCGAACCTCTCTCTCTCTGCCATGCTCATTTTTATCGACCTCCCTCCTTGACTCTAACATATGAAAACCTGGTTTATTATCGACATTCCTCGCCGATTTTGCAGTTTTGCTTTGTGCCTTTTTCATTGCATTTCTTGCATGGTGACCCTCCGATGCCTCCACCTCGGAGTCCGTGAGTGTGATCACACTCTACAGAGCCTTCTACCGCAGAACAAATCCACTTTACCATGTATGTCGCCGCCAACAACATGTGGTCCGAGGCACAATATCCGTCTTCTTTTAGTTCACTGCTTGATGCCCTTCCCGATCGAATGACAACACCTACTCACAATTTGGATGTCGACCAGACTTTGATGAATTATCATGTTATTCATAGTCTAACAAACAGTCTTCCAACACCCTAACTTGGTTGTACATTACCTATTCCTCCTGATATTGAAAATTGAATAGTGGCCCGCATAACTACAGATCCCGATCTCGATACCGCTACAGGGGTAATTCTCTATTTAGATATATGTTTAATATATATGTGGACGTATTTGTACACGTTTAACGGGGAGGGAGTAGTATCCAGGAACGCCCTGAGCATGCATATCCGGGTGGCTAGAACTGAGTGCTGGAGGAGGTTCGTTTGCTGTGTGAGCTGTCGATCTGCGTTGGCTGCTGTTGGACGAGTGCGGCCAGCTCCTTTTTAAGCTAAACCAAGATCGAGGAGAGTGTAAAGCTAATTAACCGGAACAAAGCAAGAAGAAAGAAAGAAACTAAAGGGAGATGGAAGAAGACATGGAACATATATGTACGTACCTTTTCACACTGTCTCTTGAGTCTGAGGTTGTCGTCGGCGAGCCGGCAGACCTCCTTCTCGAGCTCCTCCATGTAGGCCCTCTTCCTGGCCCTAGAGCGCAGCACCGACATCGAGGGTGCGTCCATGACCAGGGCGGATGAGGTCGAGCATCGGCGAGCGAAGGGGGAGAAATGGCGAGCTCAAGCTCGGCAGAGCGAATTGAAGCGGCCGAGGTACTACGGACCGGTGCCGACAGAGGAGGGAGTGCGGGTTCAGACAAAACAAGTACGAGGTGTTTGTTGCAAAAAGTGCGTTTTCATGAGCACCACACATAATAGATGGTTTGACCAAACAGTGAATTTAATTCTCGCAAATTAAATATGATGAGTGCAATTTCCTCTAACATCGTGATAAACACAAGTCTCTCTTGCAACAAACATTTTTCTCTCTCGCAACAAACATGCATTGTTATGTCCGAAGTATGTGTATGTATTTGTTCCCACATCTCTCTCTCTCACAACTATCATGCACTATGATGTCTGTACTTCGAGTATTTTTTGTTGCCACCCATAGTAATGTGTAATCTACTCATTCACCCCCTGAGTTCACTCTCTTCGCTATAGTAGGCAGGAGAGCTCGCCACCGGACCAGGCCAAACCCGAGCCTCTCCGGCGGCTTTTTCGGCCGGAGATGGAGGAGGGGAGGCGCCAGAGTAGTTTAGGGTAGGTTTTTGGGCTTCTTGCCCGTAATTTTGGAGTGAGGTGCAGATCTTGGTAGCCAGATCTGGATTCTTCGGTATTATACAACATATATATGTACTGTTTGCGTTTTCTACTAAAAGGTGAATGATTTTGCTTGATAATGTTCCAAATATGACTCTCAAACCTTTGTTAATACTTGCTGGGAGAGTCGAATAAAGAGTGTGCAATCTATAAGGAACCAAACTTCGTAAGTAAGATTAGCTTTGAAGGCACCGGAGAAGGCTTCTAGTGATGATCTTGCTATAGTAAGTGATTCTCAATCTTTGTTCAAGGAACTTAGGAAATTTGAGACTTTAGTAGGTATGCTTATTTGGCATGATGTACTATTTTATATAAATATGGTAAGCAAAAAGTTACAAGAAAATATTGTGTGCATCGATACTACTCTCAAACACATTGAAGCAGTCATGTCATATTTTCAGAAGTTTAGAGAGGAAGGTTTCCATTCTAGTATGGAGAGTGCCAAAGACATTGCATTGGATATGGACATAGAGACAAAATTCCCTACAAACATCAAAGTAAAATGAAGAAGCATTTTGATGAAATCGATGATCAAGATGAAGAACTACAATTATGAGCTACTGAATCCTTCAGAGTTACTTACTTGTTATTGTTGACACCACAATTGCTTTATTGTCTAGTCGATTTGAGTAGTTGGAGGCATTTTAAAAGGTGTTTGTTTTCTTATTTAGCTCAAATAATCTGAAGTATTTGGATAATAGTAGTCTACACAAATCTTGTACTACTTTTGGAAAAGCTTTTACTCATAAGAAGTCACGTGATGTTGATCTTGATGATTTTTTTTCTCTAAGTTAAAAGTGTTACAAGTAGCCTTGCCATATGATTTGATGTCAGCGATTAGGATTCTTCAGTTTGTTAGGGCTGCAGATTGCTATCCAAATGTATGAGTTGCCTGTCAGATTCTTTTGACTATACATGTTATCGTAGAATTTGCTGAAAGAAGTTTATCTAAACTGAAACTATTGAAGAATTGTTTAAGAACAAACTATGCTAAAAGACAGATTGAATGGCTTGGCTACATGTTGTATTGAGAAGGATATCTTGGATAAAATTGATCTTGAGATTGTACTCAATGATTTTGCATCTAGAAATACCCTAAGAAGATTTTTTGTGAAGCAGTGAAGCATTATTATCATTGAACTCATTGAAATTATTTCTTATTTGAGGTAATCAAACTAGCGGCAAATACTACTTTGGATTTTATGCCACTGATGTTACTGCGGTGCTAAACCTTTTTCCTGAAGTGAATGCTTAGTGCGTGAGCGAGTCTTACTCGTACGCAAGTGGATGATGCTGATGAACTAAGGTGAATATGTGCATAGCCTCTCCCAAAGGAGATGTATGACTAGTTCCAACAGTTCGAACTCGGGGAAGCAAACGAGTGTCTTCATTTCCTCTCTATTTCTTGTTTGTGTTTGATCTTGTTCGGTTCACTTATTGCATGTAATACTGTTTATCTACTTGATGCATTAGAAGGGCATGTGTGGACCATCTTCTATCTTTGTCATCATAATATTATTTTTTGCTGAAGCTTCCTACCAGTATTTTTCTTAAACTCTCCCACTCTATTCATCATATCAAATCATTGAAAAATGTTTTCTGTGTTTGTACTCCCTCCGACCCATATTAATTGACTTCGATTTGTCAAAATTTGGATGAATCTAGACACTATTTAGTAAATAGGTTCATCCAAAATTTGATAAATCAAAGTCAATTAATATGGGCCGGAGGGAGTAGTATTATTCATAAGGCTACCCATTGTGTCCGTAGTGGTTCTCATGATCGTATGTGGAGGCACCTAATACTCGGAACTCTAGGTGCAACCACTTGGAGATATAGCAAGAGTGTTATTCCACCAATTTGGAGATGATATAGCTATGTGATTTGTAGGTACAGTCGTGTCTTGTAATCCAGTTGTATCTTTGTTGAGGTTCTTTTTTTGTAAGGCCGACACCACGTAATGAGTCAAGCTGTGTGCAAACCAGCACACCCTAGTTTGAAAAGATTTTTAAGGATGACATTATGAAATAAATTAGGTCATGTTCATCTATTTACGCGGAGGCCGAAAAAGATCTTGCTTTCACAAAAACATGAGACAAGAGTTAACAAAGTGAGTCACTTTTTTGTGGGTAAAGGGTACTTCGTATTGTGAGTCGTCACTTTAGAGACTTATACAAAGGCAGTGATAGATCCCTACTCATGGGAGAGAAACCATCTCTTTATTCTACATAATCACTCATTCAACTGCATAAACTAATTAAGCATTAGATCTATATTTTCAGTATCTCAATGAATCTCTTCCCTTCACGGAAATTTTCAAAGATCCCATCAATAAAATGCTTGGTCGCAATTTTCCTATATCTTGATGGTCGCTTCTCATCCACCAAACCAGGCGCCGGCTCGAGCATCGTTTCCCCATCCACAGCATAAAATATGGCCAATGAGAGTCTCTCCTTCTCGGCATTAGTCACCACCCTGTGAATGGGGCTCCTAAAGGTTCCATTGTTCATTATCTGCATCAAAATTGCACATGCAAGTTAACTCGAAGCACAATAATTAATGAAATAGGGTACACATTGATCACTAAAGATTGTTCAAGAGAGAAAGTGGGCAACATTATTTGAAGGTGCCTACCTCCAGACAGTCTGCTAAGTTAATCACCAATGTGTAAGGCTTGGCTGGAACATTGTACCATTTCCCATCTTTTTGAACTTGCAAGCCACCGACATCTTGGTCGACAAAAAGGATGGTAAGGAGACCACCGTCAGAATGAGACTTGAAGCCCAAGACAAGGTCAGGCCTCGAACATGGAGGGTAATAGTTGAATCTTGCAATCCCGGAAGCCTTCTCTGATATTTGGTTGACAAAGTAATCATCATCAAGCTCCAGGAGCTTGGCTATTGATTGCAAGACAAGGTCTCTTATGGTCTTGGTTCTTGACGCGTACTCTTGCAGCACATCCCTATAAAAATACTCTAGAATAATTTAGTAAAATTAAAGCTTTTGTTTTTTTCACTCGTTTTCTATATACTATCTCTGAATAACTTACAATTAATCAATAAATTTCACTAAACTACATCCAGGAAAAAAAATAAACTACATCATTAAGAGGAGTTTACAAAATTCTGCCTTCACAAAGTAAGCTTTTTTTTTCGGGGCTTCACAAAGGAAGTGTTGTGTAAAAAACACTTACTTTTAGCTAGCCCGACTTCATTTAAGCAATCACATGATAACACGAGCCCACCATGAATAAATTAAGACGTGTATTGATGATATTTTTTAATTGTTTGGGATTATAGGTCCTACGCGTATACCTAGGTTGTTAATTTGATCAAGAAAATATAACTTATATACCACAAAAGTTATATCATTAGAAAATATAACCTCTAAAGTTTCTAATGGTATAATTTTTATGCTATATTATTTATATTTTGTTATTCAAATTAGCAACCTAGTTATCCACGCCGGACTTATAATCTCAAACGGAAGGAGTACTACTTTGCAACTAACCTAATACTTGAAAAGTGAAACGTCACTAACCTGAAAGATTCCGGGTAGCTGGGCCATATACCAAAATTCCTCTCCTCCTGAGGTTCCACCCTGAGACGCAACTGTTGGTTCCAGTCGAGGATCTGATCCTGGGTTCCCAACTTATCATGTACATACCCTTCCACATCGAAGGGCCTTCCCTGCACCAAGTTACTGCACTTTTGCTTCTCTTCAACCGGTTGCCGAAAGAACTCCCTCGACGCGCTCATCATGGCGTCCATGAGAGAATCTTCAATTCCATGGTTGGTGGCCTAGATAATCAAAAGAGTTAACAAATTTCAGCAAAAGTTCTACAATATTAGAAACTAAGGTGCAGACAAGAGAGACTGATCGATCACCATGAAGAAGCCCCAAGTGTGCAGGGCTGTTCGGAGCTTGTCGGCCTCGTCCGCGTCCGTCAGCCGGCTGAGATCAACGAAAGGGATGGGCTCCGGCATCTCATCGGCGTGACGGTCTAGCTCCGGCTGCACGTATCGGATCGGCGGCTCCTCGACGACGGCCGCCGCCACCTCTTGCACCGTCTTCGGCACCACCGTGACCGACGCAGCCATTTCTGTTCTTAGATACGGGTGTGTTCGGTTGCTTTCGCTCACTTGAAACTAAAAGGGTTGGCGTTATGTGTGTATACATATAGCCATCCTCGAAAGAAAAAGCGTGCCGTCATCTTATGGAGCCACTGACCAGATGAATATATCTAATGCGTGGATCATGCATGACGCACTCACACCATGCTTACACTATTCTTTTTATTATTTGAGGATACCATGCGACTATTCTATGGCGGACTCCATGACCATGCATGAGCGAGCGGTTTTACTCCGTCCGTCCACAAATAAGTGTACATCTAGCTTTCACTACTAGGAAAACGGCTATAGGTAATCAGCACATCCGTGGCTCACATGGTTGAAGTGCCCCACGGCTAAAACAGGCGTGGCTCACCTGTGGGCAGTGCTCTACTAATAACTATAACAACCGTGGCGCACATGACTATAGTGCGCCACAGATGTGTGTGGATCAGGGCCCTGTTGGCACACGCCAAACATCTGTAGCGCACTATAGTCATGTGCGCCACGGTTGTTAGGGTCATCTGTGGCGCACGTGTGCCTGGTGCGCTACGCCTGAGCGCATGCCCACCTCTGCTCTGAAACGGCCACAAACTTCTGTGGCGCACTCCGCCTAGTGCGCCACAGGGACTAGGAGCATCTGTGGCGCACTCGGCCTAGTGCGCCACAGAAGTTTGTACTCCCTGTGGCGCACTAGGGCCGTGTGCGCCACGGATGTGTCGATTCTTTTAGGACAGCACTTTATGTGTACATGTGTGCCCACACATCCACCACCTACACTTCACTTTCCCCTTCTTCTTCCTCCTTAGATCTAGTCGGGATCTTCTCCTTCCCACCTCAATTTCTCCATACATTCACCATTTTTAGCATGTAAAACTTGCTTTGGATGTTACATAAGTAATAGAGGAGGTCTCCGGTCTCTCATCTATCCGTCTCCGGTCGACGCGCGCACCTCTCCTTTCCATCTTTCTCGCGATCGGTCTCTCATCTCGGTAAGTTGTCCATGTAAGGATGTGTTCATGTGTATATGGATGATGCATGTGCTCATATGTATATAGATGATCGATGCTCATGATGTGTGTATGTGTGGAGAGGATCGATGGTCATATGTGTGTGTATATGGAGAGTATCGATGATGCTCATGCATGTGTGTATGGAGAGGATAATGATATGTTCATGTGTGTATGGATCGGTCTTTCTCTCTCTTGTGTTTGTATGTGAACAAGTTGCCATTTATTTTGCCAAAATGTTGATTCATTTCCATTTTGGCAAGACTTTGGCATTTCGCAAAGGTCCTAATTTTAGGATAGGTCATGCCGAAATTTTCTATCGACCATTGCATGCATGCATTCATTATGTGGTTCTAATAGACTTTAAAATTGTATCGTGTACATCGTGCAGGCAAAAATGGTCCGCATAATGAGCGAAGGCATTGTGGCTAGATTTTTGAAATGTGCGACGGCCGACATGATACGAAGTAACAAGACAGATATAAGATGTCCGTGCAGAAGATGCAAACTCAACTGGGTGATCGACCCATGGTTGTGCATGAAGAAGAAGTACATACAAATGAGTATGCTAATTCAAGGGCCGAAACAACCTGGTACCGACATCAATCTGTATCTCAGGCTGTTGAAAGAGGAGCTAGACACGTTATGGGAATCTGGAGCCAATACTTACGACGCCGTCGCACAAGATTATTTCACTATGAGAGCCGCGTTGGTCACTACGGTGCAAGACTATCCAGGTTGCGGGTATATCTCGGGGCAGGTTATCCAAGGATTCTGCGCATGCGTTAGGTGCATGGATAACACAAGCTATCTCCAACTAGAGAAAGATCCAGGGTCATCGAAAACCGTGTTCATGGCGCACCGGAGGTGGCTCGGCAAGAATGATCCATGGAGAAAACATGGAGACCTGTTCGATGGCAAATCAGAGACCCGAGGAATCCCAGAGCGTAGGAGCAGCGAAGAAGTGGAAGAGTTGCTGAAAAACTGGAAAGATTGTCCTAAGCCTGGAAAGAAGCGAAAGAGGCAGCCACAAGACAAGCCGCTGATGAAGGTATGGAAAACAAGGTCTGTTTTCTGGGAGTTGCCATACTGGAAGTTTCTCCGCACGCCTCATAGCCTCGACATCATGCATATCACGAAAAACGTGTGCGAGAGTCTGGTCGCCACCATAATCAACATGCCAGATAGGACGAAAGATGGTCCGAAAGCAAGGCACGACCTGATATGCTTGGGTATCCGGAAGGAGCTTCATGGAGGACGCACTACTCCTGATGATCAGGAAGATGACGATGATCATGAGTCGGAGACGACACAAGGTCGTCGGAAGGGTAAAAAGTTCAAGAAGAACGAATATTACTGCCCTCCTTCTTGCTTCACTCTAAGCCAGGATGAGATCAAACAGTTTTTCAAGTGCCTTCTAGGAGTCAAATTTCCTTACGGCTACGCGGGCAAGATAAGCAGATACCTAGACGAGGCGAAGCAGAGGTTCAGTGGCATGAAGTCTCACGACTGTGCCGTGCTAATGACGCAGGTACTTCCGGTCGCACTAAGAGGGATAATGGACGATCACGTCCGTGAAACGTTATTTGGCCTATGCAAGTTTTTCGACGTCATCTCTAGGAAGTCGATTGGCTTGAATCAGCTCGAAAGGCTACAGGAGGAGATCGTGGTGATACTATGTGAGCTTGAGGTCTACTTCACACCCGCATTCTTCGACATTATGGTGCATCTGCTGGTCCCGTCATAAGCATATTCCTGTGTCCAACGACCTAGCTAGTTATATATGAGGCATTCTTTTCGAGTTATTTTTGTCTTTTTCGAGAATATGCCGATGATTGAAATGTCGTGGCACAATATATATGTGAATGTGCTATGACGGGATTGTTAGCCTTGTGATATGCACAAGTCCAGGAATTGTGCATCCTACTTGGCTAATAGTCCCGTCATAAGCATATTCCTGTGTCCAACGACCTAGCTAGTTATATATGAGGCATTCTTTTCGAGTTATTTTTGTCTTTTTCGAGAATATGCCGATGATTGAAATGTCGTGGCACAATATATATGTGAATGTGCTATGACGGGATTGTTAGCCTTGTGATATGCACAAGTCCAGGAATTGTGCATCCTACTTGGCTAACAGTCCCGTCATAAGCATATTCCTGTGTCCAACGACCTAGCTAGTTATATATGAGGCATGCTTTTCGAGTTATTTTTGTCTTTTTCGAGAATATGCCGATGATTGAAATGTCGTGGCACAATATATATGTGAATGTGCTATGACGGGATTGTTAGCCTTGTGATATGCACAAGTCCAGGAATTGTGCATCCTACTTGGCTAATAGTCCCGTCATAAGCATATTCCTGTGTCCAACAACCTAGTTATATATGAGGCATGCTTTTCGAGTTATTTTTGTCTTTTTCGAGAATATGCCGATGATTGAAATGTCGTGGCACAATATATATGTGAATGTGTTATGACGGGATTGTTAGCCTTGTGATATGCACAAGTCCAGGAATTGTGCATCCTACTTGGCTAACAGTCCCGTCATAAGCATATTCCTGTGTCCAACAACCTAGTTATATATGAGGCATGCTTTTGGAGTTTGCTCTTTTTGATTTAAGAGTACTTTCTATAAGTGTATCTTCATATGCGACTTTAATTATACATGTTTTTTCAATCACTGGTTAGTTATTATTGTCAACTTGTAGATGACGTGGTACGTCGTGTACAAGGGACGGGTTCCCGGAGTCTACGATGATTGGGAAGACTGCCGGAGACAGGTGCACCGTTTCAGCGGCAATAGCTACAAAGGGTACAACACTATGGCGGAGGCGGAAGCTAGATACACGCGCTATCTAGCGGTAGTTAGGACAAGGAACCGGATGAAGACCTACACCTTCGTCGCGGCGGTGATCATGCTTATCTTTTTTGGTTATTTATCCCGCGTTTGTGTCTAGCTAGCTAGTTTAGATGTCTAGGCGAGCTTCCGAGCTCTAACTTGTTCGATCGACACATGTATTCGCATGTCACCAACTACTACTTTGTAACATGATCAAAACAATGTAACTTGGACTATGTATTCATGTATGAGACTTATCTATATGTATTTGTTTCAATCTTGTTTTTCATATTGAGTATTTATATATATAATTGTATATCTTGTATCTGTGTGTGTATATCTGCTGTAATATTGTATATAATTTGTATTGCATATAATCTGACTTGGAAATTAAAAAAAAACAAAAAATACATCTGTGGCGCACATGGTCTACCTTCTGTGGCGCACTACACCTAAAGCGCACCATAGATGTTTAGTGGCGCACTAGGTAGTGCGCCACAGAAGATCCAAGGGGTAGCGCACCACGCCAAACTTCTGTGGCGCACTAGGAGGTGCGCTACGCCTATCTCTACACAACCGTGGCGCACTAGGCAGTGCGCCACGGCTGAGAGATAGCCGTAGCGCAAGGCCCGTGGCGCACTGCAGGTGCGCCACAGATGATGGTTTCAGGTGCGCCACTAAATGCCGTTTTCCTAATAGTGTTTTGCTTAAGTCAAACATAACTAAATTTGACCAATTTTATAAAAAAATATAGGAATATATATTACATCAAATTGACATATTATAAAACTAGATTTAAAAATAAATCTAATGGTAACAATTTAGTGTTATATATGTTTGTACGTTGTTCTAAAAAGTTAGTTAAACATAGTAAAATTTGACTTAAGACAAGACTAGAAGTACACTTATTTGCGGACGGAGGGAGTACGTTATAAGAGCATTGGAGGAGATTCAAAGCCGACATTTTAGGTACGTGTGCGTGTACGTCATAAGAGCATTTTTTGCTTGCAGATTCTACAAAAAGAAAGTCCGGACAAGTTCAACAAAATCTGCATTGGACATCACACACTTGGACTGGTTCTCCATAGGACACTTGGACTGGTTCAAAATTTATCTTTGCCATCCTCGAAAGAAAAAGAGCGTGCTTTAATTTTCATCTTCTTGAGCAACTTGAACAGATGAATCTATGGGTCATGCATGACGCACACACTCCACGTGTGAGAAACAACCGAAGCCATACTACTACTATGGAGTTTTTAATTTGAAAGTATTAAGCCCGGCTTTAAATTAATGGGTTTGCTAGTTCTACGCTAATCGAGAACTTCAGTTGATATGTTTTGTGTTTTTCTAGGGTTGCTTGATCAATCATTCAATCTGTTGTGGGTTGCCGTCTGCTGTTGTTCGTTTTCGGTTTTTTCTATTAGGCCGGCCCATTCAGCGGTGGGTAACGTGTGCATGGGATTCATGGATACCCTAGTACCGAGCAATCAACCCAAGGGATTCATTGTGGCTGTTCTCGAATCAGCCTTTCGCCCGTTTTATAAATAAAACAAAATCCGTCTGTTCGGACATACAACCATCACAACCAACGCCAAAGGAGAAAATAAAGAGTACCGAGCATCCGCTGGGCAACAACACAGTAAGACCCAAAAGCAAAGCAAAAAAGAGGAAGATAATGACCGAGGCAGCTACACCCCTCAGGGCGCCGTGAGCGACGAAGAGGTCGGTCGAGAAGGGAAGCGCCATCGTCCTCAAGGCCCGCAGGGTGTCATCGAAGGCTGCCCGGTCACGCTGCCACACCAAGGGGGACCACTGCTATAAGAAGACAAGCAAAGCAAAAATAGAGTCAGATGTCCGGGTAGGGAAGATCCTCTCAATCACCATCTTGTTCCGGACATTTCACAACGTCCAGGTGATGGCCGCAAACACGAGCCAGAAGAGGCGGTGCCCCCTTCCCACCCTGTTTGCCTGGGACTGCAGAAACTCCCCAAGCTCCTGCGCCTGCCAGGCCGGTCCCAGTGCCTCCCGAACGAAGCTCCAAAAAAATTGCGCCGCAGAGCACGAGGACATAATATGGGCGCAGGTCTCCGGTGTCCCGCATAGGTGGCAGCGGCCATTGCACTTGGCTACCTCTACGCCTGACGGCAAACGGTCGCGGAGCAGCTGCCAGACGAAAATACGAATACTAAGGGGGATTGGGGCCTTCAAGAGGGGTGACGTCCAACGTAGCTCCGGGCCCTGGAAGAGGGCCCGGTAGGCCGAGCCCACCGATAACTCCCCCAACGGGAGCAACCGCCGGGAGGCCGAGTCCGAAGCCTCGGACAGCGCAGCAGGGAGGGTCGCCATCAACTGCTGGAACTCCGCCGTCTCAGCCGTATTAAAGGTACGGCGAAACAGGATGTTCCAGTGACCCTCGCTGAAGACCTCGGCAGTCAGGGCCGACGGGGAAGCGGAAATGGCGAAGGTGTTACTACGGATTATCCAGTAACATGATTTTATGTGATTGATACGCATGTATGGTTATGGGGCAAAGCCTATAGGAATTATTTTGTGTTTTTTGTAGTTTTTTCTATAATTTCATATTCATGTGCAGTTTCAAAATTTCAATTGTATTTGCACTTATTTTTTCCTAACAAAATAATCGTAATAGGGTTTGTGTTTTTTGGTCATATGCGCAAATGGCACTAGTAGAAAAGGGGGCTTCGGTTCGGTCCAGAGTCTAACACTAGTCCCAATTTGTTACGGGCCGAGAGAACTAGTCCCGATTCATACTGTTTTCAGAGGCTAGGAGCCCGAGAAAACTCTACTCCCGGGTCATTTCGAACATTTAGTTTCAGGTCGTGATATGGCCCGTGACTAAAGGAGTGCGGACGCGGGCAACACTCTTTAGTCCCCCTTTAGTCCCAGGTCGTGATATGGTCCGGGACTAAAGGGGTGTCGTACGATGTCTTAGGCCGTTTGGGATTTCTTTTATATTTTTAAAATTCTAAAAGGAAAAAAAGTTATTTAAAAAAAATTAGCAAAAACATTTATGCCATATTTGGATTACTCACATTTTTCTGATAATAATGGATATATTATTTGTCAAATTTCGATTTACAAATTTAAAGATATTATTTATGCCATATTAAATAAATAAATGACAAAAAAATGAATAAATATTATTTTATTTATTTATTTACTTTCATTTGATTAAAATATTATTATTACTTATTTATTGTTGTTCACATAAATAGTTATTTGTAATTTCGAAAAATAAAGATGTATAACATATTGATATGGACTAATAGGATTGATATGGTAGTGTTGACAACAAGGTACAAATGGGCTTCACGCAAGGACATCCTGATGAACAGAGAAGTTAAGCGTGCTAGGATGGAGTAATGCTAGGATGGATGACCGATCGGGAAGTTTGACCACAAGTATAATTTAACCTAAGATTAAGTATAGTTAGTGTTAAAAATGTTCCAAGTGACAGGATTAACGAGTTAAACAATTCAAAAGTTAAAAAAAAAATCGAAATCAAATTTTGGAAAATAAATTAAAAAAATTGAAAAAAAAATCTTTAGTCCCGAATGTATTACGACCCGGGACTAAAGGCCCTCCGTCCCCCACGCTGCAAAAACGGCCATGTGGTGTCCTCTAGTCCCGGATTGTAGCAAACCAGGACTAAAGGTAGGATGCAAACCGGGACTAAAGACCATTACAATCCGGGACTATAGGCAATTTTTTCACTAGTGTAGCTGTGTGCATCGACCGATGCAGGCCGGGGCACATCCCCTTTTCAAAAAAATGGACTTTTAACTTGTATTGGGCTTTATAGTTTTATCTTTTTGTGCTTGTTATTGGGCTTCTAATTATCTATGAAAAATCAGAGCCCACGAGGCAAACAATATGGGTGTAAATTAATAGCCAGTTGCAACATGGGTTTTAAGACTCTTTTTGAGAGTGTGAGGTGAGCAATTTTGCTTGCAGATTCTGCAAAGAAGTTCAGACAAGTTCAACAAGATCTGCATTGGACACCACACACTTGGACTGGTTCTCATGGATCGAACTCCTGGATTGGTTCAAAATTTAGCTTTGTCATCCTCGAGAGAAAAAGAGCATGCTTTCACCTGCTTGAGCAACTTGAACAGTTGAATCTATGGATCATGCATGACGCACACACTCCACGTGTGAGAAACAATGAAATCCCTGCACCTGGTTCTTCTAAGGCTGGTCATAGTGGAGAATAATATATGCTAGTAACATGCATAAGTTATTAGTCTATGTTACTACCTTTATAGTGACTAGTAGTAATTTGTGTCTAGTATCATGCAAGGTCTTATTTATTAGCATGTAGACTCATCTTACCTTGGGATGTCTGATGTTATGGTAATATAGCTAGTTACCACAAGGCTCTCTTTTATCATTTAATGACATACTATATCATCAAATTGTCTAGTTGGCACTGCATATAGATGCATGTTACTAGTTATGTTACTCCTACTATGACTAGCCTAATATGAACTATATCTGTCTAGTTAGCTACGAAGTTAGTACATTTAAAAAAAGTTAGCTACGGAGTTACTGCACCGTTGCGTGGACATGAATGATGGAGTTCTGTTTCCCGAGTGATTGAGATGCCTTCCGGAGTACATATTGGGATCATCTGGAGGGGAAATCATCCCTCTGCCAAGTGTATTTCCATCTAGGGTTTTTTATTATATTCTTTTTTCCTAGCAAAATAATCATAATAGGGTTTGTGTTTTTGGTCATCAACCAATGCAGAGGCCGGGGTACATCCCCTTTTCGAGAAAACGGACTTGTGCAATTGTTGGTATGGACAACTACATGCATGTATGCGCCTATGTGCAATTGCATGTATATATGTAATTGCACTGTGTGCGTAATTACACATGGATATGTTACCGTGTGTAATTTAAATTTTATATGTAATCTCTTTTATTTTGATATTTTTGTATTTTAACTTGTATTGGGCTTTGTAGTTGTATGTTTTTGTGATTGTTATTGGGCTTCTAATTACCTATGAAAAATCAGAGCCCAAGAGGCAAACGAATCTGGCTATAAATTAAGATCCAGTTGCAACATGAGTTTTAAGACTCTTTTTGAGAGTGTGAGGTGGGCTAAATATTCATAATGTATTACATCTTTATAGATAACTACAATATGTGATAACTACTGGATTGACTATAGATGACATGACAATGAGATATAGCTAGTAGTTGACTCTACTATTATTGTTCTCTCCGGTTTGCTCTCACTGGCACACAAAGACACAAACTCACCAGCTTTCATGGAAAGTTAGTTTAGGAGATACAATAATTTAAGACAACTAGCTTTATACAATGTCTCTTAAATGTTTTTCTTAGGCATGTTTTATTTAATATAGTATATATGTAGGGATTATCATTTTCTTGAAACAAGGGAAAATCGTATTGCCCATTTCCATTAATTAAGAGAAAAGTTGAGATAGTTTACAAATAAAAAATAAAACTAAGTGACTACTCTCGCGACATGATGTTTCCCTAGTGCTTCACCCTTGGATACACCAAAGAGTTGCTTCCTTTTAAATTTTGGCGACGATTGTCATTGGCATGGTGGAGGTGTTCCTCAGACCCTCGTGTTCCTCTTTTTTCCAACAAAAAAGATTGATTAGCAATGCAGTGGACGTCCTGCAGGTGCCCAGAAGGTTTGTGACGATACACCACCAATCCTTTACCGTGATGAAGGAGCTCCGAAGGTTGAAGTCCCAATGTTAGAGGCCAAGCCATGGACGAATCAATGTGAATGAGTAACAACAACCGAAGATGAAATGAGTAGCCATCTCTGGTTCCCTTCTAGAAAGTGGACAAAGGCCACAATTTGGCCAAACCCTTCGGTGGAGATGATCTGCGATCCAAACCTTATTTGACACATGCCCAAACGAGTAGTTTCACCATTGTAGCCTCCACGCTTCCAACCTATGCAGAGTAGACGGATGACGTCGTGCTAATCCAAAGAATTGAGCTAGAAGTGTCCTCCAATAGTTGGAACTCATGTAGCATCATGCAAAGTGAAAAAAAAATCATTAGTTGCTGAACACATTTCGCTCCCCACCCCCACCCCACCCCGCCCCAGAAGTGTCATTTATAGGCACCCATTCATCTCTCTTGAGAAGTTGTAAGCACAAGAGGTAATTTCTGTCGGCTTCGATTTTGCTGTTCTCCTAACAATAGTTATACTCTTGAGGTTGTAGAATAGGTCCATGTCACCATCATCACAAGGTGATAACAATAGAAAATAAAGCCATCACCATTGTTCACATCGACTAAATAATGACTACAAAACCGACTGTTAGAGACGGCCACTACATCCAGTTTACCAAAAGTAAATTAAAGCCGACTAGGCTGAAAACCCTTAGACAACCAAAAATTAGAATTCGACTTGAATACTAGTAGAGCCGGTTAAACCGGCTCACTCCAGTAATCTGTATTCTCAATCGGTGGAAAATATCAACCGACTCCGATCTCTATCTCCTTATCCCATTTCCCATCCTCTCATGGGCCCATGGACAGATCCATAATGGGTCAAGGGTGTATCCAAAATTTTCCGCAAGAAAATTTATATATAGTTTACTGTGGACATATGTATCAATTGTGAGATTTTTTAGCCTATATACACTACATTTTCTCATCCGAATCAAACTTAAATCTTGAATTAGCAAATAGTAGGCCCAGTCAAATAACCCATTTTTAGCCTTTTTGCCTTTATATTTTGACTTGGTTGAAATTTGTACACCCAAAATTAAATTTCTAGATACGTCCATGAGCATGGGAACCGTAGCCAGGATTTCTCCATGAGAACCGACCTCATCCTAGTTTTCCCATGAAAATACAATTGGAGTACCTGGGCATTTTCTGCAGGTTACAGCCCTGTAAATCAAAACACCATTGCAAGGGGAAATTCTACATGGTCTACAACCTACAAATTCTCGAGAGAGTCCCGTGAATCAAAAAGGCCTTATCTCTACGTACGTCTTGACACCCAGTAGTTGTACCTAATTTTTGCAACTACCTATTGCGTGCATGAGCTCGTGGGACGCAGCTTGTCCACGCGATGTTTACTTGTAGCTAGCCGGTCATGCACAGTTAAAATCAATTAGAAAATGGGCGAGCTAAATTAACAGACAAAGCTGATTCCACCGATGGATACAACCGGCCTCACACTTAGCTAGCAACATGTACACAGACGTACGTTACGAAAACATCTTACTACAGTACACTATTTGTGTACACGTGCTCGAGTTGCATTGCAGTACATGGGCTGTTTGGTTGTGCTTATTTTTGGCTTTTTGCTTTTGGCTTATAAGCCACAAAAACACCTAAGGAGGTGCTTTTTATTTTGGCTTTTGGTTTACACCATCATACTACTATGTTTAGTTAAAAGCCAAAAGCTAAAGCCAAAAGCACCTATTTCGGTGCTTTTGTGGCTTATAAGCCAAACTCCAAAAGCTAGATTTAAGCCCAACCAAACAGGCCCATAATCATACACAAGCTAATAAGCCTTGCATGCTTTGGTAGCTCAACATCCGGGGAAGGTTTATTTAGAGTAGCTTAGAGTAGTTTAGAGGTCGACGACCTTGAAGTGGCCTCGGTTCTTGACGACGACGTCGTACATGTGGGTGGAGCGCAGCCGGGCGAAGTCGCGCGGGAGGTTGATGAGGTCGACGCCGCCGTCGCGCCTGTGGAGCTGCACCACGGCGAGGTCCTCGTAGTAGCGCTCCCACCCGAGCGAGCCCAGCCGCCGCTCCAGCGCCGGCAGCGACCGCATCGTCTCGTTCGCCGGCACGTACACCAGCGCCTTGCCGCTCCGGCCCGTCGCCACCTGCTGCCGCTCCAACTCCATCACGCCGTCCTTCCGGAACACCCACACGCCTCCCGCCGCCATCGTTCCTAGCTAGTGTTGCTGACTCCGCTGCTAGCTGCGCCCTGCGTGCTGCGTGCGTGAGGAGGTTGTTATAATGCGGTGGCACAGCCGGGTACCAATAATGCACTGGACGTACAGGGATCGATGATCGACGTCGCCATCGACGGCGCTGTGGCACGAGGGCCGTCACGCGGGGTACCAATAATACCAGCTGCTGCAACTTGTCACCTCGGCCGGGCCGCTCCGTTCAGGGCAACCGCTTAGTTTGCCAAATCCGTCCGGAAGACGACAGCGGCATAGGGGCCAAAGATATCAATCTATCAATCTACAGTACTCTACTCGTTTCAAAACTACCACGTGTTCTGGCCTTTTGGGTTCAGTTAAAATCAAACTTTATAAAGTTTCACCAACAATATGAAAAAAAATGTCAACATCCATAATTAATTTCCAATGCATATAATATGAAAATAAAGTTTATAACAATTCTAATACAATAGTTTTTATGTTATTAAGATTGATATTTTATTCAAAATATATGCAAAGTTTACAAAGTTTGACGTTGACTAAAAGGTAGGATGAAAATAATTGTGAACAGAGGGTGTAGTCACCGTCCACAGACTGCTCGCACATGGACCACGAGCGAAAGCTTTCGTCCACCTAGGGCGTGTTTGGTTGGGTTGATCTTCGTTTTTCGCATGGCGCGAGAAGCACTAGTGGAAACGCGGACTTTTGTTGATCCCGAA
Organism: Avena sativa; assembly: GCA_916181665.1. Taxonomy (NCBI): domain Eukaryota; kingdom Viridiplantae; phylum Streptophyta; class Magnoliopsida; order Poales; family Poaceae; genus Avena; species Avena sativa. The sequence continues at coordinate 7,097,283 of OV702289.1, forward strand.
AATGGGCTTTAACACCGGTTCTTCTACGAACCGGTGTTAAAGGGGGGGCCGTACCAGCGTGGCCTCTGCGGCATTAAAGGAGCCCCCCCTTTAACACCGGTTCGTGGCACGAACCGGTGTTAAAGGTCTCTCTACCAGTGGCCCGCGCATCCCCCCCCCTTTAACACCGGTTCGTGGCACGAACCGGTGTTAAAGGGGGGGGGCTATATAAGACACCACCCCAGCCCACACACACCCCACTCTTCCATTCTTTCACATTTTGGAGCCTAGCAAGAGGGTGTGAAGAGTGCTAGTTTGTGTTTTTTTCATATGCACTAGAGGTGTTCGGTGAAATGCCCGAGAGCTCAAAATAAGCTTTCTTGTTGCTCTTTCCGTCTCGGTCGAGGTCGGCAACTATAGTTTCATGTGTCATTGATGTACTATATATATAAATGGTCATCTCCCTATTATTTTTTGATATATACTACATATTAATGCAGATGAATCGGCAATGGATGTACGGTGACCGCCGCACTTCCGAGTACATTACGGGCCTCCAGGCCATTAGTTGAAGAACTTTTACAGCTGTGGGCCAAACCAGGTGTACGTATGTGGGATGAGCACAAAGGGGAGCCATTTGACCTACGAGCATTGCTTTTCGTAACCATCAATGATTGGCCTGCTCTTAGTAACATTTCAGGGCAGACAAACAAGGGATACAATGCATGCACACACTGTTTAGATGATACTGAAAGTGTATATTTGGATAAATGTAAAAAGGTTGTGTACCTAGGGTATCGCCGATTTCTTCCGAACCTGCATCCAGTAAGAAAGAAAGGCAAGCATTTCAAACGTCTGGCAGAACCCCGGAGGAAGCCTGTCCTCCGTACCGGTGAGGAGGTATTTGGTATGGTCAAGGACCTAGGAGTATGAGAAGAAGTTGTCCCGATTCGTCGTACTTACCATTAAGATCTGATCTCCAAACGCGCGCGGTCACATATTAGGGAGTGCCTCTATGACCAGTTTCTTGGAGATGCCGGAGGACTAGGCTCCGTCGGCATCTCCCTGAAACTGGCCGTAGTGGTGTCCCTGCTCTCGAAAACCATCTTGCAGCTTTGTAACTTGTCTAACTAGATCAATACACCAGGGAGCTAACTAATTTCACATATTAGGGAGTGCCTCTATGACCAGTTTCTCGGAGATGCCGGAGGACTGGGCTCCGTCGGCATCTCCCTGAAACTGGCCGTAGTGGTGTCCCTGCCTCAAACTGGCTGGAGGACTGGACTCACAAGGATGCCTATTTATAGTACAAGCAGCTCGACATAGTGTTGACACTTACAAAATAATGTCGACACTCACCCCTATTATTAGTCCCGGTTGGTGTCTCCAACCGGGACTAAAGGTTCATCTTTAGTCCCGGTTGGTGACACCATCCGGGACAAGGTACACGCCGCACGACATAATGTCGACATGCACTCACCTCTATTATTAGTGCTGACTCGTGTTTTGTCCCGGTTGGTGTCTCCAACCGGGACTAAAGGTTCATCTTTAGTCCCGGTTGGTGACACCATCCGGGACAAGGTACACGCCGCACGACATAATGTCGACATGCACTCACCTCTATTATTAGTGCTGACTCGTGTTTTGTCCCGGTTGGTGTCTCCAACCGGGACTAAAGGTTCATCTTTAGTCCCGGTTGGTGTCTCCAACCGGGACTAAAGGTTCATCCCGCCATTTTTTCCCGCCATTTTTCTTCCCGCCATTTTTCTTCCCGCCAGTTCTTCCCGCCATTTTTCTTCCCGCCATTTTTCTTCCCGCCAGTTCTTCCCTCCAGTTCTTCCCGCTAGTTCACTATATATATATGTAGGGGTTGGCCTCCATTGTCATTGCACATCTCTAGACTCATATCTACAACCTCATCACTCTTTCCCATGGCTTCCACCGTAGCACTAACCCCCAGGGAGGCGGAGGCGCTTTGCGCCTCGAACTACCCCTGCCCGCCGGGCTACTGTGTCCCCGTCGGCTGGATGCTGAGCGTCGGAGGTGTGCCGGTTCCTCCTGTCCCTCTAGGTGTGGCGCGCCGGATGGCCATCACGAACCACTACTACTTCGAGCTCACTCCGGAGCAGCGGAGGAATCCTAGATGGCATCCCGACTATTTCTCTACTTGGGAAGCCTTCTTCGTGGATCGGCATGAGAGGGCGCTCGCCAGGCACGAGGAGGACGGCCCACCTCCTCCTAACTTCAACGAGGCCGGCCGTCGGCTATGGTGGCGCGGTCGGACTCTCCAGAGCGTCATGGCCTATGACACTGCCGCCGACTCTAACCCCCGTCTGCGCTACCCTCAAGTCCAGCCCACGCGCTACCCTCAAGTCCAGCCCACGCGTACTCTCCAGAGGTTCAATTACGGTGACCCCGACGACGACAGCGATGACGGCGGCGGCGAGTACGACGACTACAGTGGCGAGTATTACAGGTGTAGGCAGGAGCATGACTAAATCACTCCAACATTCCGAAACAAGTTCGGCCGATTGTTACTTAATCTGGCCATGTATCTTAATTTTCAGTTCTTTTATGTATCTTAATTTTCAGTTCCAGTTCGGCCGATTGTTACTTAATCTGGCCATGTATCTTAATTTTCAGTTCTTTTATATATCTTAAAAAAGCACCTTTAATGCATGAAATAAGTGTTTATTTATTTTAAAAAATTTCATGTAAAGTAAATATAAAAATCATTTACATGAATGGATAGATATTATTTTTCTGAAAATTATGATATATTATTCATATTTTTCTGAGTTGAAATGAAAAAGATATGAATTTTCTAAATTCATATCATATTTTTTGAATTAAAAAAGCACCTTTAATGCATGAAATAAGTGTTTATTTATTTTAAAAAATTTCATGTAAAGTAAATATAAAATGATTTACATGAATGGATAGAAATTATTTTTATGAAAATTATGATATATTATTCATATTTTTCTGAGTTGAAATGAAAAAGATATGAATTTTCTAAATTCATATCATATTTTTTGAATTAAAAATGCCCCTTTAATGCATGAAATAAATGCCCAACCTTTAACACCGGTTCCAGACAGGAACCGGTGTTAAATGGGGGGCATTTATTTCGTTTCCCGCGCGCACCACCCCCCCTTTAACACCGGTTCCAGCCACGAACCGGTGTTAAAGGGGGGGGGGGGTTCCCGCGCGCATTTAATACCCCCCCCTTTAACACCGGTTCGTGGCTGGAACCGGTGTTAAAGGGGGGGGTATTAAAATGCGCGCGGGAAACACCCCCCCCTTTAACACCGGTTCCAGCCACGAACCGGTGTTAAAGGGGGGGGGTTATTTATTTCACCTTCCTCCCCTTCCTTTCTTCCCCCCACAGCCAGAAGCGCGCCGCCCCCCGACCCGCCGTCTCGATCGCTGCCCCCGACGCGCCGTCTCGCCGCCGCCGCTCGAGGTTCGCCGCCCCCTTCCCCGCATCCTTCCCTCCTCCTTCGTTCGGCGCCTGCTCCGGCCGCGCCCGGCCGGCCCTCCTGCTCGAGGCCGTCACCGGCTCGCCTGCCGCCGGCGCCTCGGAGGGCGGCGGCGAGTTCCTGGCCGCGCGGGTGTTGCCCCGTATATCAGTTGTCGGCGCGTGCGGCACAGGCAGTCAGTTGTCGGCGCTGCGCGGGGCACGGGCAGGCGGACGACGGCGCCGTGCGGGGTGGTACGCGCGGGGCACGGGTAGGCGGCGGCCGGAATCAGTGCGCGGCGGCCGGAATCGACGGCTGGCGGGGCAGCAACTCGGAGGCGTCGCGTGCAGTGATTGCAATTTTGTAGTGTGCTTGCGTTGATGGATGTAGTGATTGATTTGTTTCTACCGCTTGCTTGTTATCTAAATTGTTGTCAAATTGATGTCCAATTTTTTTCTAGTACATGAATTTGTCTGAACCAGTAGCATATTGGTGTAGATTTATTCAATAGATTGCTTAATCTGGGCTAGTTTATTCAGCTGTGCTACTGCCTTCGGTTTTATATGTGAAGTTAGTTATGAAATATTGATAAAATATATGTAAATATGATTTAGGGAAGAATATATAGGGGAGCTGCTGGAAATAGACAAAATATAGGGGAGGTATCTTTTTAGGGGAGACCCCTATGGGAAGGGAGCAGGGTGGGTTTGGGAGCGACAGGAGGGGAGTGGGCCGGGGCCAGGGTGTCGGTTGGTCCAGGTGGGGACGGTGCGGTTCCTGGGGATCGGGTCGGGCGAGTGGAGAGGTGGTGATGTGGTCGCGTGCGTCCGTGGTGTTGTGTGGGGGCGTGTGGCCAGCGCGTGCGTGGCCGGTGAGGGCGCGTCGAGCTCGGTTGCCGGCGAGCGCGCGCGTGGCCGGCGAGGGCGCGGAGCGGCGAGCTCGGTTGCCGGCGAGGGCGCGGCGTGGCGGCGCGGCGAGCTCGGTTGCCGGCGAGGGCGCGGCGAGCCCCTCCCCTCCCTGCGTGTGAGCTTGCTCAGATGGATGGTCGTAGGTTAGGGATGACGGGTGGGGTCCAGTTGACAGGGAGAGAAAAGTGTAGAGATGACATCGACTCCGACGATCTAGGCCTTAATCCTTGCACATGTGAATTAGAAGCATGTGGAGTAAAAATAAAATAGCTTATAGCAAAGATATTATAATAGGCCACGCCTAAACCCTAACTGACCACCTCGCTCTCTTCCCCGTGCAGGAGCGTCTCGCCGCCGCCGCTTCGGAGCTCATAGGCCACGCCTAAACGCCGCTAGCACCGCCGCCCGACGAGACCGCCGCATCCGTCCGACGAGCACCGCCGCCCGACGAGACCAACGTCACCCCACCGGTGAGCGCCACGTGTCTGCCTCGCCGTCGCCCTCGCCCACACCACCCTCGTCGTCGCCCTCGCCGTCGCCATCCCGCGGGATATAAGTAAGGGCATGTTTGATTCAAAGGATTTGTATAGGAAATTTGTAGGATTAAATCCTATAGGAAATTTTCCTATGGTGGTTGTTTGATTTGTAGGATTGATTCCTATAGGATTCCTATAGGAAATATTGTATTGTATGTGTATTGTATATGCATGTGTATATTTTGTGCCACGCCGACGACCACCGCCACCATTATGCCGTCGACCCTGACCTCCTATGTCCTCGCTGAGCCTACACACGCGTCGAGGGTGTGTCGCCCATTTTAGGTAGACCATCACGTCGTGCTGGTTCGAACGCACACCCCCACGCACCCCGGCCCCGCTCTCGCCCTAGCGTCGCCACCTCTCGTTGTCAATATAGCATTATAATAACCATGCTATGTTAATCAACTTTGATGACAAGTTAATTAGAAGAAGTAAATGTACCCTCTCATATGAATCCGGGGTTTCTCCGAATTAGGGTTTGAAATGACCAAGCATGTATTAGGGTTACATTTCAATACTTTTAACCTGTCATATCATCGTCCTTGCTTGAGCATTTCAATAGATGTATTACTGATATTTCTGTGATAATATTATTGTTTTAGAAACTATGGATCCACTTAGTAGAAACCTTGAAGAAGAAGAAATAATGGAGAACATTATTGATGAGGACACCTCACAATATCTGAACTTGGAGGGACATGACGACGACAGCTCAAGTACTAGTCATGGAGAAGATGAAGACTCCGGTGAACGCAATTTAATGGTTACAAAGTCCGGCGAGGTATATGCATTGATTAAGCCTCAGCTGACTTCCACCAACAATCTTCTTCTACATGTATTAATTAACGCTTCTTTCTTCTTTTAGCCCTCTGGATCGACCAGCCAGCAACCATCTTCTTCTACGAAAAAGAGCAAGCGAGGCGCAAGCCAGCGGTTGAAAGATCGTGCAAAGTTCACGATCGAAGCAGTCCGTGTTGATGGCAGGCCGATGGAGCCCAAGAAGGCCGCAGACAAATTTATACGTTAGGCTGGAGTTCTTGTTAGGGACCAAATCCCAATCACAATTGAAAATTGGAATAAGCCAAAGAAGGGCGACGGTACCTTTGTCGATGACAGATCCAAAGAAACGCTTTGGAATTCGTTGTTGGTAAATTTCACCCTTCCGCCAGAGGAGGATGAAAACAACCCGGTTATAGAGAACAAGGTCAAAGAGTGGACTCTAAAGAAGATGGCTGATGCTTTCCGCAACTGGAAGACAAAATTGAACAAATTTGTCAAAGCTGGCGAGACTCCAAATTTCGAAGACGCATATTATGCGAAGATAAGACCTCACTGGCCCGAATTTAAGACATATAAAGAAAGTGCTATAGCTAAAAAGAGGTCAGAAACCAATACGCTTAATGCCCTGAAGAAGGAATATCACCAGAGGACGGGGTCAGGTGGCTACATATCTCAGAGGCCTAAGTGGGAGGAAGCTGAGAGGGCCCTGCGCGAGAGAGGGATCACACCCCAGACAGATGAGTGGGACCTACGTGCAAAGACTTGGTTCTACGGAATCGGGGCAAGGTTGGACCCAGAAACATGAGTGTGTATCTTCCCAACCATCCTTGCCAAACCCGTCACTGAACTCATCACGGCATACGAGGAAACATCCGCCGGGACCTTCCATCCCGACAGAGAGAATGACCAGCTCACACGCGCCATCGGTAAAAAAGAACACTCTGGACATGCACGAGGCACAGGGGGTATGACATGGAAGGATGGGTTTGCCGACTGGAGCGACTCTTACAGATGGCGCGGCAGAAAAGAAAAAGAGCGTACAGATCGGATGACACAGATAGAACATGCACTTGCGGCGCTGCAGACACAAGTGAATGCACAACAGAGCCATCAAGCTACCGGCCCATCTCAGCGGCATGAAGAGCCTGCATTGGAAGCTGCCCGCGGCCCAGACTCTGCGCGGAAAAGCAGTGTGGCTTCCACGGAGAACGTGCAGCCAACGCTTGAAATGACGGGTCCTCGATACCCCGTTGATGAGATCACGGAGAGCGAACACGCTGAGCTGCATGTGAGATTAATGGGCTTATCCATTAAGGTGGCTGTCGGCTATGCCTTACCTCCTGTAGCTGGTGGAACTTACCACTGCCGACCGATTCCAGATGGCTATGCTATTGTCGGGGTGGATGAGGTTGTGAAGGAATATGAGGAAGCACAGCTTGACCATGCTACAGGTGAAGGGGAAACTCAACTCAAATTTGCAGTGAAAACAACCATTCTTTGGAAGAAGGAACACATTGTGCTTCCAAATTGGAGGTCACTGGCACCCCCGCCGTCTCCGCAGCGTCAGCAGTCTGAGCCGCTTCAGCCATCTCCTGCGCGGCAGCCATCTCCGGCCCGTCAGCCATCTCTTGCGCGGCAGCCATCTCCGGCCCGTCAGCCATCTCCTGCGCGGCAGCCATCTCCGGCCCGTCAGCCATCTCCTGCGCGGCAGCCATCTCCGGCCCGTCAGCCATCTCCGGTGCTTCAGCCATCTCCTCAGCGTAAGCGGAAGAGCACTGCCACGAGGAGCATCAGTAGCACTGCCACAAAGAAATCCGCAGGAAACCGTACGCCAAAGAGTTCAAAAAACTACGTCCCGCAGCCTTCCGCCAAGCCATTGCCGGTTTTACCGTGGAATCGCAGCGACGAGGAGACCAATAGGATCTCGGGAGAACAGGTCAAGAAATTCTTTGCACCTAGACGGGCCGAGCCAAAGGAGAAAATAGATCCGGCGGTGGTGGAGAAGTTTTACAAAAATCTTTTGAAACCTGAAACCCCACTTGTGCCGGACTACGAGCGCCAGATTTTGAAGGCGGATGCAAGGCGCCGTAGGGAGACTGAAAGTAGCAGTCGTGAGGCACCCCAGAAAACAGTTCCCATGCTCGGAGAGCAGGAAAACCAATCATGCGCCCCGCTCCAAATGTTTGACAAACGGGACGCTCCTCCCGTAGATGATTACGAGGCAGAGCTACAAAGAAAGGCCAATGAGATGGGGATGACTTACATTGCCTACTTGAACGTCATGGGAGACAACTTGCCCAAATGCGATGTCAACCCCATACAGCCATGGAAGTATGGGGAGAATCTAGTCAAGAAAGAGGAGCTCAAGAATCTACCAACAAAGATGCGAAAATTGCACAAGTGGTACCTTCATTTCTGCAAGACGAGAAAGGTAGAATGGATCACGGCGCATATAAGAGATCAGATTTTCTTGTGCGGAGACGACGCGATCGACTTCAACATTCAAGACTTGCATTTTCTATTCAATCAGAAGGAACTCGACAAAGCTGCCATCAGCCTTTATTGTGTGTAAGTACTATTTCTGTAATTTTTATCTCAACTCATTCACTTCATTAATTGCATGTATATATATATGCTCACCATATATGTATATACTATTATGCAGGAAAAAGGTTATGGAATGCATGAAAGGAGGCCCTTTTGACATTGGGTTCGTTGACCCAAATAGAGTTCATGAAGAAGTGGTAAGAGAAAAACCCGGGCAAACAGAAGATTACTTGCTAAAGTCTTTACTGAGACAACAAACCAAAAGGGAAATACTATTGCCTTACAACTTCTCGTGAGTACTGTTACCCTCTCTCTTGTACACATTCTGTTTCGGCTTACTCGATGTTAAGTGTAACTGATGATGAGTTATGCGTGCGTAGGTTCCACTTTATTCTGCTAGTCATTCAACCCGACTCAGGAAAAGTCCTTGTCATGGACTCGTTACGAAAAGAAAAAGAGCTATGGGCAGACTTTAGAGAGATGCTCCAGAGGTAATTTCAATCATATTATCGCACTAGATCGGCAACTTTCGTGACAATAAGTAATTAATTACTCCTTTATCCATTTTCTTTGTCGGATAGGGTTTGGAAAATGTTCACGGGCAGGGCCGTGGGTGAATGGTCAGAAGAACTAAAATTTGTAGACCAAAATGTAAGTAATACTAGCTAGCTTCCAATTCCATTATATCATGCTTTATTGATTATTATTTTGATTGAACTCTCTATTCTCGTAAAGTGCGCGCATCAAGGACACGGCAATAACTTATGTGGGTACTATGTTTGCGAATTCATTCGCAACACGATATGTGCGACAGGCCAAGCCGCACTAGAACAACTTAGAGTAAGTAAACAAAGTCCACAACATTATTTTATTACCATCAATTGTGTTGAGTTTTATTCTTATATATATATTGACGGCTCATTCTTCATATATATTCAGATCGAACGGATGCGGGACCAACTCCTACCATTTGAACGCATACGAGCCATTCAAGAGGAATTGGCGGGGTTCATACTTGATGAGGTCGTCACGCCTGGCGGAGAACTCTTTAGATATCCACCAAAATGAACGATGATGATGTATGTGCCGATGACGATGTTTGTGTATAATAATAGTTGCTTAATTATTCATGTACTCGTATGTACCGATGACGATTCTATAAGTATACCGCTCCCGATCGATTTCCCCTCGCTCTCCCCCCCCCCCTCCGGCAGAAATACGCCCAGAACGGGGCAGAGGCAGAAGTCTGCCGCGGCAGAGATTTAGGCCGTTTTCCTGCCGCGGCAGAACTCTGCCGCGGCAGGAAAACGGCCTAAATCTCTGCCGCGGCAGAAGAACCTTTAACACCGGTTCCAGATACGAACCGGTGTTAAAGGGGGGGGCCCTGAGGCCTGCGGCAGCCCCACGTGCGCCACCCTTTAACACCGGTTCGTATAGGAACCGGTGTTAAAGGGGCCCCCCCTCTAACACCGAACCCTCAACAGCGGTTGGGGAACCGCTGTTAGAGGGTCCTCCAAACCGGTGTTAGAGGGGTACGTGTGCACTAGTGAAGAAATAAGTTCGTTTGGTTTGCTGGATCGCATAAAATTCTTGCATGCACGAGATTTAAAACAGATCAAAAGTTGGCCCGCTAGGAACATCAATTTGAGTCGTCTCCACCGGCACATGCCCACTGGATGCAAAATCTAGTTTCATTCTCACTTTTTAATGGTCTATTTTGTGTTCATGTTTATATGTTGTATGAACAAATTTTACCAAATTCTTTGTACACAGGCGACCGTTTGAAATTTTGTTCGAGGTGTAGCTTCGTCTCACCATTTCACACAACTTTCATGTTGTGAGTTTTTCGTTTTAACATTTATAACCGAGTAGATCTAAACTGTTCTATTATACGTATGTATACGTGGATCTACTCGTATAGCAATGTTAAAATAGAAAACTTACAACATAAAATCATGTGAAATGATGAACTGAAGCTTGCCCCCGAAGGAAATTTCAAATGATCAAGTGTGTGTGACGAATTCTACAAAATTTGTTCAAAAAGCTCTAAAAGGAAAAACGACGTAGCGTTTCAAACACTTCACAAAATTATAGATTGTTTATTGAAATGGATTCGTAACATCGAGAGGCATCTTTTTTATATACAACTTATCTCGAATGGAGCCATAGTTAGATAGATTAGAGGGGATTAAGATCGAGTATGTCAGATTAGAGGCATAATACTCATTACCTTCTATGTGCACCGAGGAACCAAACGCCGGGCTAGTTTGGGGAAAACTAGAATACGGACAACCAATCAAGAGCCGAAAGTTGGCATAAGTTAAATCTCTTTCCATTCAACATCGGCCAAAAACAAAACCAAAAAATTGAGACCCGAGTAACCAAACACATCCCTAGCGGCAGGAATCTTAAGCGTATATACATTGCGTCCATCCCTTGGGTGACCTAGTGCAGAGCCCCCCCTTTAACTCCGGTTGGGAGGGCCCTCTAACAGCGGTTCCCCAACCGCTGTTGAGGGTTCGGTGTTAGAGGGGGGGCCCCTTTAACACCGGTTCCTATACGAACCGGTGTTAAAGGGTGGCGCACGTGGGGCTGCCGCAGGCCTCAGGGCCCCCCCCTTTAACACCGGTTCGTATCTGGAACCGGTGTTAAAGGTTCTTCTGCCGCGGCAGAGATTTAGGCCGTTTTCCTGCCACGGCAGACTTCTGCCTCTGCCCCGTTCTGGGCGTATTTCTGCGGGAGGGGGGGAGCGAGGGGAAATCGATCGGGAGCGGTATACTTATAAATCGTCATCGGTATATACGAGTACATGAATAATTAAGCAACTATTATTATACACAAACATCGTCATCGGCACATACATCGCCATCGGCACATACATCGTCATCGTTCATTTTGGTGGATATCTATAGAGTTCTCCGCCAGGCGTGACGACCTCATCAAGTATGAACCCCGCCAATTCCTCTTGAATGGCTCGTATGCGTTCAAATGGTAGGAGTTGGTCCCGTATCCGTTCGATCTGAATATATATGAAGAATGGGCCGTCAATATATATATAAGAATAAAACTCAACACAATTGATGGTAATAAAATAATGTTGTGGACTTTGTTTACTTACTCTAAGTTGTTCTAGTGCGGCTTGGCCTGTCGCACATATCGTGTTGCGAATGAATTCGCAAACATAGTACCCACATAAGTTATTGCCGTGTCCTTGATGCGCGCACTTTACGAGAATAGAGAGTTCAATCAAAATAATAATCAATAAAGCATGATATAATGGAATTGGAAGCTAGCTAGTATTACTTACATTTTGTTCTACAAATTTTAGTTCTTCTGACCATTCACCCACGGCCCTGCCCGTGAATATTTTCCAAACCCTGTCCGCCAAAGAAAATGGATAAAGGAGTAATTAATTACTTATTGTCACGAAAGTTGCCGATCTAGTGCGATAATATGATTGAAATTACCTCTGGAGCATCTCTCTAAAGTCTGCCCATAGCTCTTTTTCTTTTCGTAACGAGTCCATGACAAGGACTTTTCCTGAGTCGGGTTGAATGACTAGCAGAATAAAGTGGAACCTACGCACGCATAACTCATCATCAGTTACACTTAACATCGAGTAAGCCGAAACAGAATGTGTACAAGAGAGAGGGTAACAGTACTCACGAGAAGTTGTAAGGCAATAGTATTTCCCTTTTGGTTTGTTGTCTCAGTAAAGACTTTAGCAAGTAATCTTCTGTTTGCCCGGGTTTGTCTCTTACCACTTCTTCATGAAATCTATTTGGGTCAACGAACCCAATGTCAAAAGGGCCTCCTTTCATGCATTCCATAACCTTTTTCCTGCATAATAGTATATACATATATGGTGAGCATATATATATACATGCAATTAATGAAGTGAATGAGTTGAGATAAAAATTACAGAAATAGTACTTACACACAATAAAGGCTGATGGCAGATTTGTCGAGTTCCTTCTGATTGAATAGAAAATGCAAGTCTTGAATGTTGAAGTCGATCGCGTCGTCTCTGCACAAGAAAATCTGATCTCTTATATGCGCCGTGATCCATTCTTCTTTTCTCGTCTTGCAGAAATGAAGGTACCACTTGTGCAATTTTCGCATCTTTGTTGGTAGATTCTTGAGCTCCTCTTTCTTGACTAGATTCTTCCCATACTTCCATGGCTGTATGGGGTTAACATCGCATTTGGGCAAGTTGTCTCCCATGACGTTCAAGTATGCAATGTAAGTCATCCCCATCTCATTGGCCTTTCTTTGTAGCTCTGCCTCGTAATCATCTACGGGAGGAGCGTCCCGTTTGTCAAACATTTGGAGCGGGGCGCATGATTGGTTTTCCTGCTCTCCGAGCATGGGAACTGTTTTCTGGGGTGCCTCACGACTGCTACTTTCAGTCTCCCTACGGCGCCTTGCATCCGCCTTCAAAATCTGGCGCTCGTAGTCCGGCACAAGTGGGGTTTCAGGTTTCAAAAGCTTTTTGTAAAACTTCTCCACCACCGCCGGATCTATTTTCTCCTTTGGCTCGGCCCGTCTAGGTGCAAAGAATTTCTTGACCTGTTCTCCCGAGATCCTATTGGTCTCCTCGTCGCTGCGATTCCACGGTAAAACCGGCAATGGCTTGGCGGAAGGCTGCGGGACGTAGTTTTTTGAACTCTTTGGCGTACGGTTTCCTGCGGATTTCTTTGTGGCAGTGCTACTGATGCTCCTCGTGGCTGACGGAGATGGCTGGAGCACCGGAGATGGCTGACGGGCCGGAGATGGCTGCCGCGCAGGATATGGCTGACGGGCCGGAGATGGCTGCCGCGCAGGAGATGGCTGACGGGCCGGAGATGGCTGCCGCGCAGGAGATGGCTGAAGCGGCTCAGACTGCTGACGCTGCGGAGACGGCGGGGGTGCCAGTGACCTCCAATTTGGAAGCACAATGTGTTCCTTCTTCCAAAGAATGGTTGTTTTCACTGCAAATTTGAGTTGAGTTTCCCCTTCACCTGTAGCATGGTCAAGCTGTGCTTCCTCATATTCCTTCACAACCTCATCCACCCCGACAATAGCATAGCCATCTGGAATCGGTCGGCAGTGGTAAGTTCCACCAGCTACAGGAGGTAAGGCATAGCCGACAGCCACCTTAATGGATAAGCCCATTAATCTCACATGCAGCTCAGCGTGTTCGCTCTCCGTGATCTCATCAACGGGGTATCGAGGACCCGTCATTTCAAGCGTTGGCTGCACGTTCTCCGTGGAAGCCACACTGCTTTCCCGCGCAGAGTCTGGGCCGCGGGCAGCTTCCAATGCAGGCTCTTCATGCCGCTGAGATGGGCCGGTAGCTTGATGGCTCTGTTGTGCATTCACTTGCGTCTGCAGCGCCGCAAGTGCATGTTCTATCTGTGTCATCCGATCTGTACGCTCTTTTTCTTTTCTGCCGCGCCATCTGTAAGAGTCGCTCCAGTCGGCAAACCCATCCTTCCACGTCATACCCCCTGTGCCTCGTGCATGTCCAGGGTGTTCTTTTTTACCGATGGCGCGTGTGAGCTGGTCATTCTCTCTGTCGGGATGGAAGATCCTGGCGGATGTTTCCTCGTATGCCGTGATGAGTTCAGTGACGGGTTTGGCAAGGATGGTTGGGAAGATACACAATCCTGTTTCTGGGTCCAACCTTGCCCCGATTCCGTAGAACCAAGTCTTTGCACGTAGGTCCCACCCATCTGTCTGGGGTGTGATCCCTCTCTCGCGCAGGGCCCTCTCAGCTTCCTCCCACTTAGGCCTCTGAGATATGTAGCCACCTGACCCCGTCCTCTGGTGATATTCCTTCTTCTGGGCATTAAGCGTATTGGTTTCTGACCTCTTTTTAGCTATAGCACTTTTTTTATATGTCTCAAATTCGGGCCAGTGAGGTCTTATCTTCGCATAATATGCGTCTTCGAAATTTGGAGTCTCGCCAGCTTTAACAAATTTGTTCAATTTTGTCTTCCAGTTGCGGAAAGCCTCAGCCATCTTCTTTAGAGTCCACTCTTTGACCTTTTTCTTTATAACCGGGTTGTTTTCATCCTCCTCTGGCGGAAGGGTGAAATTTACCAACAACGAATTCCAAAGCGTTTCTTTGGATCTGTCATCGACAAAGGTACCGTCGCCCTTCTTTGGCTTATTCCAATTTTCAATTATGATTGGGATTTGGTCCCTAACAAGAACACCAGCCTGACGTATAAATTTGTCTGCGGCCTTCTTGGGCTCCATCGGCCTGCCATCAACACGGACTGCTTCGATCGTGAACTTTGCACGATCTTTCAACCGCTGGCTCGCGCCTCGCTTGCTCTTTTTCGTAGAAGAAGATGGTTGCTGGCTGGTCGATCCAGAGGGCTAAAAGAAGAAAGAAGCGTTAATTAATACATGTAGAAGAAGATTGTTGGTGGAAGTCAGCTGAGGCTTAATCAATGCATATACCTCGCCGGACTTTGTAACCATTAAATTGCGTTCACCGGAGTCTTCATCTTCTCCATGACTAGTACTTGAGCTGTCGTCGTCATGTCCCTCCAAGTTCAGATATTGTGAGGTGTCCTCATCAATAATGTTCTCCATTATTTCTTCTTCTTCAAGGTTTCTACTAAGTGGATCCATAGTTTCTAAAACAATAATATTATCTAGAGTAAGAGTGTAAACATTCAAGTGGACTTGGATTCATACACAAATATACATATTATTCATACCAAAATACACAAATAAATACACAAATGAGTCAGAGGTCCAATTTGTATACAAGTTTTAATCTATGCATGTAGTACAATTTATCGAGCAAACAAGTTTTAATCAGGATGAGTCAGCAATCACACACGTGGCAGACACGTGGCGCTCACCGGTGGGGTGACGTTGGTCTCGTCGGGCGGCGGTGCTAGCGGCGGGCTTGTCGGGCGGCGGGCGGCGTCGGCGTTGAGGCGTGGCCTACGAGCTCCGAAGCGGCGGCGGCGAGACGCTCCTACACGGGGAAGAGAGCGAGATGGTCAGGGCTCCTCGAAATAGGCTTGCGCCCCGCTATATTAATATAGCAATCACAAGATACAACGACAATGTTCCTGGGGTTTGTCCCTCTGCTCAACAAGCCTGCCGCATCTCCCCTCTTCGCTTCGCCGGTTCCCACCTCCGAGCGTCACCCGCACCCTCCCCATCGAACTCCCCTGCATCCACCCCCTCCGCCAGGCCGTCGACCCACCCCGCCAGCTCCCTATAGTTGTTCCGTGCCGGCGAGCCCGCGGCCTCTCTCCGCTCTGGCCGTCCGCCTCGCCTCTTCTTCTGTCTACCTCTCCCGTCGCCACTCGATGAGCTCGCTGGGCCGAGCGCCGCGCCCTTGCCTCGCCCTCCGGCCGCTCGTCCTCAGCGCCCCAACCTCCGCCGCCGGGGCCCTCCCCACACCTCCTTCTGCGCCGCCTGGCCGCCACCGGGGCCGACGGCGCCGCCTCCGCACTTCCCCGACGCCAAGCCCGAGCCCGACCACGGCCTCGCCACGCCAACCTTGCGCCCTCGCCAACTGCGAGTCCACGGCCCTCCAGCTCCACCGCCCGGCTCCACCACCGCCACCGCCAGCGCCCTCCAGCGCCACCGCCCGGCTCCACCACCGCCACCGCCAGCGCCCTCCAGCGCCACCGCCCTCCAGCGCCACCGCCAGCGCCCTCCAGCGCCACCGCCCTCCAGCGGCACCGCTGCGCCCGCGTCGTCTGTCCTCCGTCGGCCTCCTCCCTGGTACCCGCCGCAGCGACCTTCGGCCACCGTCGTGTGGAGACATAGAGGGAGGGGAAGGATGCGGGGAAGAGAGGGTCGGGGGCGGCGGACCTCGAGCTCCGAAGCGGCGGCGGCGAGACGGCGGGTCGGGGGAGCTCCGAAGCGGCGGCGAGACGGCGGGTCGGGGGCGGCGAGACGGAGATCGATCTGGCTCAGTGGGGGGAAGAAAGGAAGGGGAAGGGGAAGGTGAAATAAATACACCCCCCCCCCCTTTAACACCGGTTCGTGGCTGGAACCGGTGTTAAAGGGGGGGGTTTCCCGCGCGCATTTATTACCCCCCCTTTAACACCGGTTCGTGGCTGGAACCGGTGTTAAAGGGGGGTGTTTCCCGCGCGCATTTATTACCCCCCCTTTAACACCGGTTCGTGGCTGGAACCGGTGTTAAAGGGGGGGGTGTGCGCGCGGGAAACGAAATAAATGCCCCCCCTTTAACACCGGTTCCTGTCTGGAACCGGTGTTAAAGGGGGGGCATTTATTTCATGCATTAAAGGGGCTTTTTTAATTCAAAAAATATGATATGAAATTTAGAAAATTCATATCTTTTTCATTTCAACTCAGAAAAATATGAATAATATATCATAATTTTCAGAAAAATAATATCTATCCATTCATGTAAATCATTTTATATTTACTTTACATGAAATTTTTTAAAATAAATAAACACTTATTTCATGCATTAAAGGGGCTTTTTTAATTCAAAAAATATGATATGAATTTAGAAAATTCATATCTTTTTCATTTCAACTCAGAAAAATATGAATAATATATCATAATTTTCAGAAAAATAATATCTATCCATTCATGTAAATGATTTTTATATTTACTTTACATGAATTTTTTTAAAATAAATAAACACTTATTTCATGCATTAAAGGGGCTTTTTTAATTCAAAAAATATGATATGAATTTAGAAAATTCATATCTTTTTCATTTCAACTCAGAAAAATATGAATAATATATCATAATTTTCAGAAAAATAATATCTATCCATTCATGTAAATGATTTTTATTAGATCAAATCATATTTTAATGCCGCATCTTTTGTATTAACATTTTTGAATTGATTGGATATTTAAATGTCGCATCTTTTGTATACACTTGAGTCTCACCAAGCCTCTCTCAACTTGCATTGTTTTTTGATCAATGTGTTGGTGGTTTTTTGAATTAGCCATTTGGTGGTTGCTTCACAAAACCGTCCGTTTTTTATGCTCGGAAAATGGAAAATGCCTTTTTGGTGCGATAAAAAGGAAAACTCCTCTTGCAAACTATGCCTTGATTCTAGCCATAACATTGGTCATTTGACCCGAATGAGATAGGTCATTTTGAGACAGTTACATAAATCCGAACTGGAACTGAAAATTAAGATACATAAAAGAACTGAAAATTAAGATATATAAAAGAACTGAAAATTAAGATACATGGCCAGATTAAGTAACAATCGGCCGAACTGGAACTAAAAATTAAGATACATAAAAGAACTGAAAATTAAGATACATGGCCAGATTAAGTAACAATCGGCCGAACTTGTTTCGGAATGTTGGAGTGATTTAGTCATGCTCCTGCCTACACCTGTAATACTCGCCACTGTAGTCGTCGTACTCGCCGCCGCCGTCATCGCTGTCGTCGTCGGGGTCACCGTAATTGAACCTCTGGAGAGTACGCGTGGGCTGGACTTGAGGGTAGCGCGTGGGCTGGACTTGAGGGTAGCGCAGACGGGGGTTAGAGTCGGCGGTAGTGTCATAGGCCATGACGCTCTGGAGAGTCCGACCGCGCCACCATAGCCGACGGCCGGCCTCGTTGAAGTTAGGAGGAGGTGGGCCGTCCTCCTCGTGCCTGGCGAGCGCCCTCTCATGCCGATCCACGAAGAAGGCTTCCCAAGTAGAGAAATAGTCGGGATGCCATCTGGGATTCCTCCGCTGCTCCGGCATGAGCTCGAAGTAGTAGTGGTTCGTGATGGCCATCCGGCGCGCCACACCTAGAGGGACAGGAGGAACCGGCACACCTCCGACGCTCAGCATCCAGCCGACGGGGACACAGTAGCCCGGCGGGCAGGGGTAGTTCGAGGCGCAAAGCGCCTCCGCCTCCCTGGGGGTTAGTGCTACGGTGGAAGCCATGGGAAAGAGTGATGAGGTTGCAGATATGAGTCTAGAGATGTGCAATGACAATGGAGGCCAACCCCCTACATATATATATAGTGAACTAGCGGGAAGAACTGAAGGGAAGAACTGGCGGGAAGAAAAATGGCGGGAAGAAAAATGGCGGGAAGAACTGGCGGGAA
The DNA here is from genome assembly GCA_916181665.1 of Avena sativa. Classification (NCBI taxonomy): domain Eukaryota; kingdom Viridiplantae; phylum Streptophyta; class Magnoliopsida; order Poales; family Poaceae; genus Avena; species Avena sativa. Next base: position 7,115,554 of record OV702289.1, read on the forward strand.
GAAAAATGGCGGGAAGAAAAATGGCGGGAAGAACTGGCGGGAAGAAAAATGGCGGGAAGAAAAATGGCGGGAAAAAATGGCGGGATGAACCTTTAGTCCCGGTTGGAGACACCAACCGGGACTAAAGATGAACCTTTAGTCCCGGTTGGAGACACCAACCGGGACAAAACACGAGTCAGCACTAATAATAGAGGTGAGTGCATGTCGACATTATGTCGTGCGGCGTGTACCTTGTCCCGGATGGTGTCACCAACCGGGACTAAAGATGAACCTTTAGTCCCGGTTGGAGACACCAACCGGGACTAATAATAGGGGTGAGTGTCGACATTATTTTGTAAGTGTCAACACTATGTCGAGCTGCTTGTACTATAAATAGGCATCCTTGTGAGTCCAGTCCTCCAGCCAGTTTGAGGCAGGGACACCACTACGGCCAGTTTCAGGGAGATGCCGACGGAGCCCAGTCCTCCGGCATCTCCGAGAAACTGGTCATAGAGGCACTCCCTAATATGTGAAATTAGTTAGCTCCCTGGTGTATTGATCTAGTTAGACAAGTTACAAAGCTGCAAGATGGTTTTCGAGAGCAGGGACACCACTACGGCCAGTTTCAGGGAGATGCCGACGGAGCCTAGTCCTCCGACATCTCCAAGAAACTGGTCATAGAGGCACTCCCTAATATGTGACCGCGCGCGTTTGGAGATCAGATCTTAATGGTAAGTATGAATCGGGACAACTTCTTCTCATAGTCCCGGTCCATCCACAAAACATGACTAACACTCAAGACATGTATTAATATTAAAAACATGAACTAGAGTTACATAATATGAGCATGAACTTCTTGGCATATGCCCTTCCTTATGATCGCTTCAGTCGTAACCATGGAGCATCTTCTTTACTTAACGGAATGCTTGGGTCAGTTTTCACTGTGAAGGGCGGAATTTCATCAAACTTATTATAATCTTCTGACATGTCTGTCTTGTCCTCGATTCCCACGATGTTTCTTTTCCCTGAAAGAACTATGTGACGCTTTGGCTCATCATATGATGTATTCGTTTGCATATTTTTTCTTTTTTTTGGTCTGGAGGACATGTCCTTCACATAGAAAACCTGAGCCACATCATTGGCTAGGACGAATGGTTCGTCTAAGTTCTTCATAAGATTGTTGAGATCCACCGTTGTCATTCCGTACTTCTTGTCTACCTCAACCCCTCCTCCTGTTAGCTTGACCCATTTGCATCGAAACAAGGGGACCTTAAAATTAGGTCCATAGTCAAGTTCCCATATCTCCTCTATGAACCCATAATACGTGGTCTTTTGCCCATTGTCTTCTGCTGCATCGAAGCGGACACCACTGTTTTGGTTGGTGCTCTTTTTATCTTGGCCTATCGTGTAAAATGTATTCCCATTTATCTCGTACCCTTGGAAAGTACATACAGTCGAAGACGGTGTCCTGGCCAACAAGTACAGCTGATCCCCAACAGTGGTGTTATTCGTGAGAAGTCTTTGCAGCCAGCCGCCAAAACTCGCCATGTGTTCACTTATAATCCATTCATCAGACTGTCCCGGGTGTTTGAGGCGTATTAAATTCTTGTGTTCATTGATATACGGGGCAACCAAGATAGATCTTTGTAAAACCGTGTAGTGTGCTTGATTGAGAGAATGCCCGTCCCTACATATCATTGCTTTACATCCTAGGGTGCCTTTTCCACGCAGTCTCCCCTCATGTCGTGATTCTCGAACACCAATCGCCTTAAGGTCAGGAATAAAATCAACACAGAACTCAATGACCTCCTCTGTTACATAGCCCTTGGAGATGCTTCCTTCTGGCCTAGCACGGTTATGAACATATTTCTTTAAGACTCCCATGTACCTCTCAAAGGGGAACATATTGTGTAGAAATACAGGACCGAGAATGGCAATCTCTTCTACTAGGTGAACCAGGAGATGCGTCATAATGTTGAAGAAGGATGGTGGGAACACCAACTCAAAGCTGACAAGACATTGGGCCACATCTGTTTGTAACCCTGGTAGGCTTTCTGGATCGATTACCTTCTGAGATATTGCATTGAGGAATGCACATAGCTTCACAATGGGTACTCGAACATTTTCAGGTAGAAGCCCCCTCAATGCAATCGGAAGCAATTGTGTCATAATCACGTGGCAGTCATGAGACTTCAGGTTTTGGAATTTTTTCTCTGCCATATTTATTATTCCCTTTATATTCGACGAGAAGCCAGACGGGACCTTGATACTGCTCAGACATTCAAAAAAGATTTCCTTCTCTGCTTTGGTAAGAGCGTAGCTGGCAGGAGTTAAGTGGCATCGTTTACCCTTCTCGTTCTCAGGATGCATAGGCTCTTCAGGGGCCTTCAGACGTTGCTGGTCCTGTCGTGCTTCCGGTGTATCTTTTGTCTTCCCATACACTCCTAGAAAGCCTAGCAGGTTCACGCAAACATTCTTCGTCACGTGCATCACGTCGATTGAAGAGCGGACCTCTAAGACTTTCCAATAGGGTAGGTCCCAAAATATAGATTGCTTCTTCCACATGGGCGCGTGTCCGGCATCGTCATTCGGAACAGATAGACTGCCAGGACCTTTTCCAAAGATTACTTCTAGGTCCTTGACCATACCAAATACCTCCTCACCGGTACGGAGGACAGGCTTCCTCCGGGGTTCTGCCAGACGTTTGAAATGCTTGCCTTTCTTTCTTACTGGATGCAGGTTCGGAAGAAATCGGCGATACCCTAGGTACACAACCTTCTTACATTTATCCAAATATACACTTTCAGTATCATCTAAACAGTGTGTGCATGCATTGTTTCCCTTGTTTGTCTGCCCTGAAATGTTACTAAGAGCAGGCCAATCATTGATGGTTACGAAAAGCAATGCTCGTAGGTCAAATGGCTCCCTTTTGTGCTCATCCCACATACGTACACCTGGTTTGGCCCACAGCTGTAAAAGTTCTTCCACTAATGGCCTTAGGTACACATCAATGTCGTTGCCGGGTTGCCTCGGGCCTTGGATGAGCACTGGCATCATAATGAACTTCCTCTTCATACACAACCAAGGAGGAAGGTTATAGATACATAGGGTCACAGGCCAGGTGCTGTGACTGCAGCTCTGCTCACCAAAAGGATTCATGCCGTCTGTACTTAGACCAAACCTTAAGTTCCTTGCGTCACGTGCAAAGTCCGGGTACTCTCGCTCGACTTTTCTCCACTGTGACTCATCAGCGGGGTGTCTCAACATCGCGTCTTTCTTACGGTCTTCCATGTGCCATCGCAACAACTTGGCATGCTCTTTATTTCTGAAGAGACGTTTTAACCGTGGTATTATAGGAGCATACCACATAACCTTGGCGGGAACCTTCTTCCTAGGGGCCTCGCCCTCAACATCGCCAGGATCGTCTCGTCTGATCTTATACCGCAGTGCAGTGCATACCGGGCATGCATCCAAATTCTCGTACTTCTCACCGCGGTAGAGGATGCAGTCATTAATGCAGGCATGTATCTTCTGCACGTCTAATCCTAGAGGGCAGACAACCTTCTTTGCTTGGTATGTACTGTCAGGCAACTCATTATTTCTTGGAAGAAGATTCTTCATTTTTATCAACAACTTTGAAAATGCGCTGTCAGTCACACCATTCTCTGCCTTCCATTGCAGCAAATCCAGTGTGGCACCTAGCTTTTTGTGGCCATCTTCGCAAGTTGGATACAACAATTTTTTGTGATCCTTTAACATCTGCTCCAGCTTCTCCTTCTCCTTTTCAGTTTCACATTCTTCCTTTGCATCAGTAATGGCCCGACCAAGATCGTCATCAGCGGGCCCATCTGCTCCCTCTTGATCTTCATTATCTACCTCCGTTGCATTATCATCATATTCAGGATACATATTATGATAGTTTTCATCATCCTCTTCTTCTTCGTTGTCTTCCATCACAACCCCTTTTTCTCCGTGCTTGGTCCAACAATTATAGCTGGGCATGAAACCAGATCGAAGCAGGTGGGCGTGAATGATTCTGGTATTTGAGTAGTCTTTCTTGTTCTGACAGTGAACACACGGACAACACATAAAACCATTGTGACCACGGTTTGCATTAGCCACAACGATGAAATTTTGGAGGCCCGTAATGTACTCGGAAGTGCGGCGGTCACCGTACATCCATTGCCGATTCATCTGCATTAATATGTAGTATATATCAAAAAATAATAGGGAGATGACCATTTATATATATAGTACATCAATGACACATGAAACTATAGTTGCCGACCTCGACCGAGACGGAAAGAGCAACAAGAAAGCTTATTTTGAGCTCTCGGGCATTTCACCGAACACCTCTAGTGCATATGAAAAAAACACAAACTAGCACTCTTCACACCCTCTTGCTAGGCTCCAAAATGTGAAAGAATGGAAGAGTGGGGTGTGTGTGGGCTGGGGTGGTGTCTTATATAGCCCCCACCCCTTTAACACCGGTTCGTGCCACAAACCGGTGTTAAAGGGGGGAGGGGTGCGCGGGCCACTGGTGGAGGGACCTTTAACACCGGTCGTGGCACGAACCGGTGTTTAAGGGGGGCTCCTTTAATGCCGCAGAGGCCACGCTGGTACGGCCCCCCCTTTAACACCGGTTCGTAAAAGAACCGGTGTTAAAGCCCATTTTCGGGATCAACAAAAGCCCTCGTTTCCACTAGTGCCCAGCCGCCGCTCCAGCGCCGGCAGCGACCGCATCGTCTCGTTCGCCGGAACATACACCAGCGCCTTGCCGCTCCGGCCCGTCGCCACCTGCTGCCGCTCCAGCTCCATCACGCCGTCCTTCCGGAACACCCACACGCCTCCCGCCGCCATCGTTCCTAGCTAGTGTTGCTGACTCCGCTGCTAGCTGCGCCCTGCGTGCTGCGTGCGTGAGGAGGTTGTTATAATGCGGTGGCACAGCCGGGTACCAATAATGCACTGGACGTACAGGGATCGATGATCGACGTCGCCATCGACGGCGCTGTGGCACGAGGGCCGTCACGCGGGGTACCAATAATACCAGCTGCTGCAACTTGTCACCTCGGCCGGGCCGCTCCGTTCAGGGCAACCGCTTAGTTTGCCAAATCCGTCCGGAAGACGACAGCGGCATAGGGGCCAAAGATATCAATCTATCAATCTACAGTACTCTACTCGTTTCAAAACTACCACGTGTTCTGGCCTTTTGGGTTCAGTTAAAATCAAACTTTATAAAGTTTCACCAACAATATGAAAAAAAATGTCAACATCCATAATTAATTTCCAATGCATATAATATGAAAATAAAGTTTATAACAATTCTAATACAATAGTTTTTATGTTATTAAGATTGATATTTTATTCAAAATATATGCAAAGTTTACAAAGTTTGACGTTGACTAAAAGGTAGGATGAAAATAATTGTGAACAGAGGGTGTAGTCACCGTCCACAGACTGCTCGCACATGGACCACGAGCGAAAGCTTTCGTCCACCTAGGGCGTGTTTGGTTGGGTTGATCTTCGTTTTTCGCATGGCGCGAGAAGAAATAAGTTCGTTTGGTTTGCTGGATCGCATGAAATTCTTGCATGCACGAGATTTAAAACAGATCAAAAGTTGGCCCGCTAGGAACATCAATTTGAGTCGTCTCCACCGGCACATGCCCACTGGATGCAAAATCTAGTTTCATTCTCACTTTTTAATGGTCTATTTTGTGTTCATGTTTATATGTTGTATGAACAAATTTTATCAAATTCTTTGTACACAGGCGACCGTTTGAAATTTTGTTCGAGGTGTAGCTTCGTCTCACCATTTCACACAACTTTCATGTTGTGAGTTTTTCGTTTTAACATTTATAACCGAGTAGATCTAAACTGTTCTATTATACGTATGTATACGTGGATCTACTCGTATAGCAATGTTAAAATAGAAAACTTACAACATAAAATCATGTGAAATGATGAACTGAAGCTTGCCCCCGAAGGAAATTTCAAATGATCAAGTGTGTGTGACGAATTCTACAAAATTTGTTCAAAAAGCTCTAAAAGGAAAAACGACGTAGCGTTTCAAACACTTCACAAAATTATAGATTGTTTATTGAAATGGATTCGTAACATCGAGAGGCATCTTTTTTATATACAACTTATCTCGAATGGAGCCATAGTTAGATAGATTAGAGGGGATTAAGATCGAGTATGTCAGATTAGAGGCATAATACTCATTACCTTCTATGTGCACCGAGGAACCAAACGCCGGGCTAGTTTGGGGAAAACTAGAATACGGACAACCAATCAAGAGCCGAAAGTTGGCATAAGTTAAATCTCTTTCCATTCAACATCGGCCAAAAACAAAACCAAAAAATTGAGACCCGAGTAACCAAACACATCCCTAGCGGCAGGAATCTTAAGCGTATATACATTGCGTCCATCCCTTGGGTGACCTATTTTTTATGTAACTTCTTTTTAATTATATGTCCCACCATACGTTGTATGCTAGGTGCGTATTATGCATATACGTTGCACAGCATTCCATACATTGCATGTTTGGGAAGCTTTCGTCCATATATGACGTGTTTGGTTGGTTGATCTTTGTTTTTGGTATGACGCGAGAAGAAATAAGCTGTTTGGCTTGCTAGATCACATGAAATTTTTGCATGCATGAGATTTAAAGAAGATCAAAAGTTGGCCAGCTAGGAACATCAATTTGAACCGTTTCCACGGGACAGGCCCACTTGATGCAAAATCTTCTCCTGGCGTGCAACCCAGCCACGTGAACTTTCCTCACTAACGTGGTTAACTTTATAGTTATATATAAAAAGATGTGAATCGATGCTGTAAAGCCATTCTCATGATCGGTTTCTAGTTTCATTCACTTTTTAGTGGTCTTTTTTCTTGGCTGCTGGCTTAGTGATCTTCACGTGAGCGACACACCCAAACGTGCGCAGGTAGCGCAAGTTCGGCTTTCTCTTGTTCCATGCTTCATACGGAGTGACATTGTTGAGGCTGCGTGTTGGCGTACGATTCAAAATGTGCACAGCGGTCTTCACTGCTTCTGCCGAGAACATGGACGGCATCCCCATACTCTTGAGCATACACATGGCCACCTCTTCAACTGTCTGATTCCTCCGTTCCACTACTCCATTCTGCTGTGGAGAGCAGGGAGCAGTGGTGTGCCTCTTGATTCCCAGCTCGTTGCAGTGCTCCACGAACTGAATGAAATTGAACTCACCCCCTCTGTCTGTTCTAAATGTTCTCAGCTTCAGGCCATGCTCGTTCTTAGCTAGAGCGCGCACTTTCTTGAAATATTTCAGCGCCTCATCTTTGCTCTTTAGCACTTCTAGGTTCTACCACATGAATCTGCTACAGTCATCCATGATCAATAGAAAATACCTGCTTCCTCCAGGTGTGGTGGGCGTGATTGGCCCGCACAGATCACCGTGCGCCAGCTCAAGCCGCTCTATGGCTCTGTACGGCGTGGCGCTAGGGAACGGTCTCCTGTGCTACTTTCCCAGCGTGCAGCCATCATAGACCTTCTCTATGCGCTCAATCCTGAATTCCCTCTGACATCTCCTTTGCACCAAGCTCTTACATGGCGCGGAAGTGGAGGTGTCCAAGCCGAGCGTGCCATCGCCACGCTAGATCCCCTGCCTTTGCAAGCAGGTAGACTGGTGCGGTCGGTGTCAGCGTCACCACGTAGAGGCGGTTATGCATCTTCTTCACGCGTGCCAGCAGCGAGCCACGAAGGTCATAGAGAAGCATCTCGTCGCCTTTGATCACCGTCTTGACGCCGACCTCAGCCAGCTTCTGCTTCTCAGGCGAGGTATGAAGTACACCTCGGTGAGGACCTTGTGATTTCCGTTCCTCCCTGTGAACAGAACGGAACCGCGGCCTTCGATCTCCACCGTGGACCCATCGCCGAACTTCACCGTGCCCTTGACTCGTTCGTCGATGGAGGTGAACGCCGCCCGCCTCTCGATCATGTGGTTGATGGCTCCGGTGTCGAGGAACCAGCGACCTTCGATGGCAGGCGTAGGCACAACACGCTCCTCGTTGAGGAACACAAGGTGCTCGTGTGCTAGAGCCATGTGCGCTCCCAACGTGATCTAGGTGTTGATACGTCGAAAACGTATCTATAAATTTTGATGTTTCATGCTTGTTTACTATCTACTTTGCTTTACTTTGTCCACACTTTGAGGTGTTTTTATATGTTTTCTGGTACTAACCTATTAACAAGTTGCCACACTGCAATTTGCCTGTTTTCTTCTGTTTTTGTTCCAGAAAGGCAGAAAATCAATATTCTCGGAATTGGACGGGACAAAAGCCAAAGTCAATATTTTACCGAGGGGAACACGAAGCCGGAGTACGAGACAGAGGAGACCCACCAGGGGGCCACACCCCCTGGCCACGCGGGTGGGCCCACCCCACGCCTGGGGGGTGCAGCCGCCCTGGTGGCCCCCTGCCTCGCCTCTTCGCCTATAAGAAGCCCCCGATGCAGAAACCCTAGGCACCCGGTCAAAATTCCACGAAACCGTCTATAGCTGCCGCCACCATCGTCCCTAGATCAGGGGGATCTGAAGCTCTTCCCGGCACCCTGCCGGAGGGGATATCATCCTGGAGGCCTTCTTCTTCATTATGCCAGCCTCCGGTATGAAGCGTGAGTAGTTCCACCATGGACTACGGGTCCATGTAGTAGCTAGATGGTTGTATCTCCTCCTTGTGATTTCATGTCTAGATCTTGTGAGCTCCGTTCATGATCAAGATTTAATCTATTTGTAATCATACATGTTGTGTTTGCGGGGATCCGATGGATATTGAGATTACTATGTCATATTGATTAATGATTTTGTCTATTTGATTCTATCATGTCTGTGTTGTTTGTGATCTTGCATGCTCTTCGTTGTTAGTAGCTATCTTGGCCAAGTAGTTGCTAGTGACTCCAAGAGAGGGTATTTATGCTCGATAGTGGGTTCATGCCTCTACTTAATCAAGGGAAGTGACATAAATCTCTACGGTTGTAGATGTGATGTTGCCACTAGGGAGAAAACAACGGTCTCCTGTTCATGGAACAAGTGGACTGTTTACCTTACACACTTTGCTTAAAGCAGTTGTCTGTTGCTTGCAACTTAATACTATAGGGGGGTCGTATGATAACCCAAAGGTGGACTTCTAGTCATAGATGCAGTTGGATGGCGGTCTATGTATATTGTTGTATTGCCCAATCGAATCTCATAGGATCTTTTTGTCTAGTATTGCATTGTTATGCCTTGCTCAGTCCTGTCAATTGCCCTGCAGTAATTTGTTTATCCAGCATGCCATGTTTGTTTATCTAAGGAGAGCACCTCTAGTGAATTATGGACACCGGTCCAATCTTTACCATTGATACATCTTCCACTGTTACTGTTTACTTGCTGCAAACCATCATCACCTTCCACACCATACAGTTAATCCTTTGTTACAGCACCCAGTGAGATTGACAACCTCACTGTTAGTTGGGGAAAAGTCTTGAGTTTGTGTTGCGCAGGTTTCCATGTTGCTTGCAACACCTTTGAGACGTTTCCTTCCTCCTACTAGTTCGATAACCTCGGTTTCTTACTGAGGGAAAAATTGCTGCTGTGTTGCATCATACCTTGCTCTTGGGGTTTCCCAACGGGGCGTCAACACGCATCAAGACTTTCTGGCGCCGTTGCCGGGGAGGCTAAGGACGTCTTCACAAGGGGAGTTCTCCTCAACCTTTCTCTTTACTTTGTTTTTAGTTTTCTTAGTTTCTTTTGCTTGGTTTTGTTTTCCTCTTTTTATCAAAAACTACAAAAAAAATTAGTTTAGTTTGGTTTGCTTTCTCCTATCAAAAACACAAAAAAATTAGTTCCTACTCTAGTTGCTGCTGCTGTTTTGGCTTGCCCCACTTTTGCCAAAATGAACTTTGCTGAGAACACCAAGTTATGTGACTTCACTAGCACAAACAACAATGCCTATATGAATAATTTTGGTAGCAACAACAACGGTTGCAATATTTCTGAAGTGGTTTTTTTCCTGCAAAAACTTGCTAGAAGTCTTGATGCTAGTGATATGCATGTTTCTTTCACCAAACATATTACAGATGCTCTTGTTAAGATTAAGAAAGAGAAGTTTAAACACAAAGCTTCTATTCGTAGGAAAGTAGAAGATAGTTGGGAACCCATTATTAATATGCAAGTGAATAACTTTGATCTCAAAGCTTCATTGATCTTGGTTCTATTATCTCTATTATGCCTAGGAAGATTTATGAAATGCTTGATTTGCCACCTTTAGAAGATTGTTATTTGGATGTCCCACTTAATGATAATGCTAAGAAGAAACTCATGGGGAGTATTAATGATGTTCTCATTATGGTTAACAATGCTTATTTCCATGTTGATTTCTATGTTTTTATGTTGAATACAATGCTTCTTGTCCTATTACTTTGGGAAGACCTTTGTTAGAACTATTGGTGCCATCATTGATATGAAATAAGGCACCATTAAATATCAATTTAATTTTCAAGAAAGATATTGAACAGTTCCCTATGAGGAGAGTTAAGTTTCTTTTTTCTCCTCCTTTGAAAGCAAGGTTTGATGTTAATGCTTCTTCATTTGAAAATACTTGATTTCTTGCTTCTTGTGCCTAACTTAAAGGCGTTAAAGAAAAGTACTTGTTGGGAGATAACCCAAGAGTTTTCTTGAGTCTTAGAATTTATTACTTCAGTAATGACCTCTTCTTATCCTTTTTTGTTTGCTTTTTTGTGCCAAGAATGACCTCTAATGAGAGGGAAGTAAGATTTGGGGAGTTGCTGTCCCGAAACAGATTTCTGTCCTCCACCATAAAAATTCGTGAGGAGTATATGTAGCTAGGATTGAGCTGAAAATTTACTAATAAATCCCCCAGTATGTTAGCTAACTTTCTTTAGTTCAACACTTGTTTATTTGAGCAACAGAAGATTTTCTAAAAAATCGATTTCTACCTGCTGGTCTGTTTTGACAGATTTCTGCCATTATTTGCATTTGCTTCTTATTGATTCCTTTTTGGGTTATTTTTGGGAAATTGAGATTTTTGAGGGAGTTGATATAATAGCTTGTGTTTTTAGTGAAAAGTTTTGCTATTCTAAAGCTAAACCCAAAGGTCTATTATCTTTTGAATACACTAATGTTGCTAATGAAGATTGTGTGAAGTTTTGTATAAAGGAAAATTTTCAGGTGTAGAGAGAGAATTATGTAATGAGATGAAGAATGGAAAAAAGCTCAAGCTTGGTAATGCCACCCCGGTGTCACCCCAAGAAATATCCAAGAGGTACAAACGTCAAAGCTTGGGGATGCCCAAGGCATCCCCTTCTTTATCAATAAAAAGCTTAGGTCTTTCTAGACACTTCCTTTTTATTGTTTCATGCACTGTTGTGTTGTTCTTGAAGCGTCTTAGTTTTCGTTTGCTTTGCTTAGTTTGTTTAGTTTTCTTGAATAAAGTAGTTTGGACCCCCGTTCTCATTGTGTTGTTTCAAATAAGTCGATTGGTGTTGAAAAGGAGTAGAAAGTTCCTGCTTGAAAGTGCAAGAGGAGCTTGCGTTGACAGTGACTTAGACTTTAGCATGTCATGTTAGGTGCTATTTTGACCTTATTCTTAGTTATTATAGATGTAGCATGACTTGTTCCAAACAATTGGGATTGCTTAGTATGCCTTGAAAGAATCATGCGTTGTTTTAGCATACAAAAGCATAGTATTGTGGTATTCTCCTTTGATGTTTTGTTTGGGTTGACTTAGCACATGCTCACACCATGTTATGACTATGAACAAGTCACCATAGCTTCTATGACCATTTAGTCTTTGACTTGTAGTACCACTCTATGCTTTGATTAGTAATGTTTTGTCACTCTGCATGATTATGGCCATTATTGCTCTCTTAGTTGGTTGCTCCCAGTCTTTTGCTAGCCTCCACTTGTATGAGTAAGCTCTACTTATGCTTCCAACTCCTAAGAAACCAAGTTATTCCAAAGTGTCCACTATAAATTCCTATGCATGGTGTGTTACACCATTCCAAGTATATTCTTCTTTTCAGCTATCTTCCAATTAAAAAGTATTTTGTTATGTGAAAACTTAGTGTTTAAAGCCCTCACAAACTTGATGGCACACTTTATATTCCTTGCCCATAAATAAACTTGAACCATTGTGTCATCTATGTTGTATATTCTTGCACTTATACGTTGGAATTAGCAGAACCATGCTGTCATGGGGAACGTTTTCAACATTGCACTTGTACTTTCTACACAGTTGATATCATTCTCTTTTGTGTCTATGGATGTCACCGGTGTGAAATAAAGAGGGAGCTTGTAAGTCCATGGAGTTATGTATTTTGTGTTAGAGAAACGCTTGGGCCGCTAGCCTAAGCCATGCCTAATCATGGTGGAAACTTGCAGCATCACCATAATGAGCAATCCGTAAAGCATCCTCACTAAAAATCTATGCAAATAGTAAATAAAAATATCGCTGAGATGCTCATTGTCTGCTTGCCTTGTCATTTTGTTTATGGGATAGCTCCTGTACCATGTGCAAGGGGTACCCCGTTGGCGGTTCTCTATGATACACATGCACTTAGTATGACAAGAACTTACAGGTGACCAAAGTTGAGTAGCATGCGGTGCGACCCTCGTATTCAAGGGACATGAGATTGCTAACTTATACTTTGTCAAGCATATACTCCATAGTTTGTTCACTTTAACCTTAATCACTTCAAGATGCTTATGATAGGGGCAATGAGGACTGAAAGCTAACATGTATCATAATTTTTGGAAGCTCTTTTTGAAACTTGAAATCCCTGCTTCCCTTTATGAAGGTCCTTTCTTCCACTATTATATTGAGTCTCCACCTTCTACCTTTAGGCACCAGTTAATAGAGCACAGTTGCCATTCTTAGTTCTATGTGCAGTGTCCCAAAACTTATTGTTCGATGCATATTGTTGATATTGCTTGTTCTTGTGCTATTTGTATCTAGTCACTGTTATGAACTTTGCAGGTGTCCTATGCATATATTTGCTACTCCATGAGGGACAAGCTGAATGCCACTATGCCATGATTTCTGTATGTGAAACAAAGAAACATTTTTCAAGGCATGTTATTCATGATCTGTGTTTGTAGCCTTTCATGTTGCATGCATAGTTACTTTGTCCTATTGTTAGAACTCCATCTTTGATGCACATGTTTATAGTTCTTTGATCCCAGTTTTCAATTCTTGCAAATGGTTTGATCTTGGTTTTGATGGTGCATGTCACCTCAAAAATTATTCTTTTATCACTTACCTACCCGAGGATGAGCAGGAGTTAAGCTTGGGGATGCTTGATACGTTGGAAACGTATCTATAATTTTTTATGTTCCATGCTTGTTTACTATCTACTTTGCTTTGCTTTGCTTTGTCCACACTTTGATGTGTTTTTGTTGGAGATATGCCCAAGAGGCAATAATAAAGAGGTTATTATCATATCTTCATGCTTATGATAAATTTTTACATACCATGCTATAATTGTATTAACCGGAAACATTAATACTTGTGTGATTTGTAAACATAAAAGAGTCCCTAGTAAAGTCTCTTGTTAAACTAGCTTGTTGGTTAATATATGATCATGGTTTCCTGATCATGAACATTGAGATGTTATTAACAACAATATCATATCATTAGGAGAATGGTGTGATGGACATACTCCTGTAGTTAAGCATAGCATAAAGATCAAGTCATTTAATATAGTTCATTTGCTATAAGCTTTCTGATACATAGTAACCTAATTCCTTCGACCATGAGATCATGCTAATCACCATCACCGGAAGGATGCTTTGATGACATCAAACACCACACCGTAACTGGGTGGATATAAATGTGGCATTGAGTGTTCAAAAAGTATGTGTTGAGGCACATGGATCAAGAGTGGGATTTGTCCATCCATATGACGGATAGATATACTCCGGGCCCTCTCGGTGGAATGTCATCCAATTAGCTTGCAAGCATGTGACTGGCTCACAAGGGATCACATATCACATGAACGAGAAAAGAGTACTTATCGGTAACGAGGTTGAACTAGGTATGCAGATATACCGACGATCAAACCTCGGATAAGTAAAATATTGTGAGACAAAGGGAAATTGGTATCGTATGTACATTCGATCACGAAGTAATCGTAGAAATATGTGGGAGCCATATGAATTTCCAGATTCCTCTATTGGTTATTGATCGGAGAAGAGTCTCGGTCATGTCTGTATAATTCACGAACCGTAGGGAGACACACTTAAGGATTCGATGTTATTTAGTAGATATGGAAAGTGAGTAAAGAGACTGGATGTTGTTCGGAGTCTCGGATGGGATCCAGGATATCACGAGGAGATCCAGAATGGTCCGGAGAATAAGATTCATATAAGGAAAGTCCAATTCCAGAGTTCGGGAATGGTTCCGGTGTTTTAACCAGAATGTTCTAGAAGGGTCTAGAAGGTTCGCTGATCCGGAAGGGGAATGGTACATGGATGTGTCATGACAAAGTGGAATGGTTGCATCATGTACTAGGTCACTTGGTTGGACACTTGGAAGAGAGAAATCAAACTCTAATTTGAAAGTCAAAAGGGCAGTTTGAAAAAGTCAGACTGGGACAATATTTCCAAGTGGAGGGAGAGAAGGATTCTTACCTAGGGAATGAATCTTCCCTCTACCTTCGGCTGGCCACATGAAGTGGAGTTGGGGGAGGACTCCCTCCCCCTTGGCGCCTCCCCACCTATAAAAGGAGGGGTAGGGCGCCCCCCTTGCACACACAAGAAACCCTAGGTTGGCCGCCGCCCCCCTCTCTAGTTGCGACCAATCTAGATCTCCTCTAAACCTCTACCAACTAGATAAACCCTAGTTTCTAGCTACCTCTAAACCTCGTAATCTAATCCCTAGATCGCCAGGGATCCCTCTACTCCACCATAACCGCTTTGGCTTAGGCGAAGCCCTGCCGGATCTCCCCTCTACTCCCGACACCACACCATCATGCTGCCGAAATCGCGAGGAGAGAACTACAACCTCCACTGCCTGCTGGAAAAAGGGAGAGGAAGGTCTTCATCGAGTACCATACGTGTGACCGACTGCGGGAGCGCTAACGGAACGCGGCGCCGGAAGGATCGTCTACGCGATCTTGAGATCGGCAAGTGAACGACTACATCACCCACGAGAATCTGCTCTCGTTAATCGCTTTGGATCTTCGAGGGTTAGTACTCTATCAACTTGTTGCACCGATCTAGTAGATAGATCTTGGCTTGATCATAGATTAGATCTTGATTGTGTGTTCATGCGGTAGAATTTTTTTGTTTTCCATGCTACGAACCCCTACAGTTTTTATATGTTTTTTGGTACTAAACTATTAACAAGTTGCCACAGTGCTAGTTGGCTGTTTTCTTCTGTTTTTTGGTTCTAGAAAGGCAGATAATCAATATTCCCAGAATTGGACAAGACAAAATCCAAAGTCAATATTTTACCGTGGGGAACACGAAGCCGAAGTACGAGACGGAGGAGACCCACTAGGGGGCCACACCCCCTGGCCGTGTGGGTGGGCCCACCCCGCGCCTAGGGGGTGTAGCCGCCCTGGTGGCCCCCCTACCTCTCCTCTTCGCCTATAAGAAGCTCCCGATGCAGAAACCCTAGGCACCCGATCAAAATTCCATGAAACCGTCTGTAGCCGCCACCACCATCGTCCCTAGATCGGGGGGATCTGAAGCTCTTCCCGGCACCCTGCCGGAGGGGAGATCATCCCGGAGGCCTTCTTCTTCATCATGCCAGCCTCCGGTATGAAGCGTG
Source organism: Avena sativa (assembly GCA_916181665.1). Lineage (NCBI taxonomy): Eukaryota > Viridiplantae > Streptophyta > Magnoliopsida > Poales > Poaceae > Avena > Avena sativa. The sequence goes on from OV702289.1 coordinate 7,131,343, forward strand.
AGTAGTTCCACCATGGACTACGGGTCCATGTAGTAGCTAGATGGTTGTATCTCCTCCTTGTGATTTCATGTCTAGATCTTGTGAGCTCCGTTCATGATCAAGATATAATCTATTTGTAATCATACATGTTGTGTTTGCGGGGATCCGATGGATATTGAAATTACTATGTCATATTGATTAATGACTTTGTCTATTTGATTCTATCATGTCTGTGTTGTTTGTGATCTTGCATGCTCTCCATTGTTAGTAGCTATCTTGGCCAAGTAGTTGCTAGTGACTCCAAGAGGGGGTATTGATGCTCGACAGTGGGTTCATGCCTCTACTTAATCAAGGGAAGTGACAGAAATCTCTACTGTTGTAGATGTGTTGTTGCCACTAGGGAGAAAACAACGGTCTCCTGTTCATGGAACAAGTGGACTGTTTACCTTACACACTTTGCTTAAAGCAGTTGTTTGTTGCTTGCAACTTAATACTGGAGGGGGTTCAGATGATAACCCAAAGGTGGACTTCTAGTCATAGATGCAGTTGGATGGCGGTCTATGTATATTGTTGTATTGCCCAATGAATCTCATAGGATCTTTTTGTCTACTATTGCATTTTTATGCCTTGCTTAGTCCTGTCAATTGCCCTGCTGTAATTTTTTTACCCAGGATGCCATGTTTGTTTATCTAAGGAGAGCACCTCTAGTAAACTATGGACCCGGTCCAATCTTTACCATTGATACATCTTCCACTGTTACTGTTTACTTGCTGCAAACCATCATCACCTTCCACACCATACAGTTAATCCTTTGTTATAGCAATCGGTGAGATTGGCAACCTCATTGTTAGTTGGGGCGAAGTCTTGAGTTTGTGTTGTACAGGTTTCCACATTGCTTGCAACACCTTTGAGACGTTTCCTTCCTCCTACTAGTTTGATAACCTTGGTTTCTTACTAAGGGAAACCTTGTTGTTGTGTTGCATCATACCTTGCTCTTGGGGTTTCCCAATGGGGCGTCAACACGCATCAGGTGTCAGGCATGCGTGCAGTGCACGCTCTCGGCGCGTCCGCGACAGCAGATGCCGACGTCGTGCGCACTCCATGCGCGGCCACGTCATGCTCCTTCGCGACCGCCATCAGCATGACGCCCTCCACCGCTTCCTCCTGGCCCTGGGCCAAGTTTGCTTCCTCGTCCTGCCTTGGCTGCCATGGTCACGCTTGTGCTTGCGGAAATCACACATCTAGTGGCCCTCGATGCTGCAATAATTGCACTTGCCGCTGCAGCACGGTGGCTTGCCGTCACCCTTGCTGGCACACCGTCCTGTGTCTTCTTTCCTTTGTCACGGGATTTTCCATGAATATTTAATAACATGACTTCTCCCATGTTCTTCTTAAATATTTAACCATTGAATAATACCTTAACACAATTCCACTACTAATAACATGACTTCTCCCATGTCCTCAAGAACTAAACAAACTCCCCTAAAAAAAGAACTAAACGAACTACTCACGAGACATCATATGGACCAAGATCAAAGATGATATAATGATGGATAACAATCTGAACATAGACAATAATTCAATGGTTCCACTCACAAGCATCAACTAGAAATAGTAATCAACACCAGGAAAGTTTCCCCTAAGAACTATGCAAGATTCAACACAATTGTTCCAGCGGGATGGAGTGGTGATGATGGTGCTGCTGGAGATGATGGTGTGGATGCTGATGATGATCCCGATGAAGTCTAGCTTGATGACGGTGTTGATGGCGATGATCTACCCTCTCCGGGAAAGTATTTCCCCGGCAGAAATATGTCTGCCGCAGAGCTCTTTCTCTCTCGGTGTTTTCCGCTCGGTAGAGGCGGTGGAATCTTTCTGTGGTCGCCTCCTGAACTTTAGGGTTTGGGGAGGAAGATATAGGGAGAAGGGGCGGAGCAGGAGGTGGGCCAGGATGGCCACACTCCCTGGTGGCGCAACCTAGAGTAGCCCGCGCCTGGGGGTGTGGGCCCCCTGTGGCCCAACTCCGCCTCCCCTTCTGGCTTCCCTCGTCTTCTGTAAAAATATAATTTTCCATATATTTTCTGGTATTTTTTTCTGATCTTCGCAAAAATTGCATCTAGACACCGCTTTTTCCATCATAATCCTGACTCCGACAGTTCATCCTCCAAGAATCATCCAACATGAAAAAATAGATGAAAAGGCATAAGTATCACCTCTTAATAAGGAATATATCAATGAATATAAGCAAATTATGATATAGAATAGTGATGCAAATTGGACGTATCAACTCCCCCCAAGATTAGACCTCGCTTGTCCCCAAGCGAAAACTGAGCTCAGTAAACATGTCCACAGGTTTATGGAGTGGTGTCGATAAAAAGAATACGGACAAGAGGCATCACACTTATAGTAGAAAGCAAATCACCATTGTATAACTTGGCTTGCAACGAGTATGGGAGACACAATAAAGATGCATAAGATAAATCATAATTGGTAATGGCAAACTTTGTTCTTGGTCAGAGAACAGTTGACAGATCATACTTAGTTTTCAAGTAAAGCTTTTGTAAAGAAATTTAAAACAGGAGTCTTTTTGCTCAAACATAAAAGGCTTTTCACAATGATGGCTTTCAAAGTAATACTCATTCAAATAAGAGTTTTGTGCAAACCAAGGAAGATAGGAAACATGATTGAATAAATCATCATATGAATGATTGAAACACAACAACTCAAATGCTTGCTGGAGATAGAAAGGAATAGGTTTACTGACTCAACTAGGAAGTGCAAGATAGGCCCTTCACAGAGGGAAGCAGGGATTTCAATTTTCATAAAGAGCTTCCAAAATATTATGGTACTTACTAGCTTGAGCTCTCATTGCCCGTATAATAAGCATCTTGAGGTGATTAAGGTTAAAGTGAACAAAGATGGAGTATATTCTTGACAAAATATAAGTTGGAAATCTCATGTCCCTTGAGTACGAGGGCCGCTCCTCATGCTACTCAACTTTAGTTACCGGTAAGTTCTTGTCATAGTAAGTACATGTGTATCATAGAGAACCGCCAACGGGGTACCCCTTGCCCCATGATACAGGAGCTATCCCATATCAAAATGACAATGCAAGCAGACAATGAGAATCTCAGCAATCTTCTTATTTACCACGGGAAAATGGTGCTTTTTTCCATCTTTCCTCTTTTATATCTGTCTCTCTTTTTTATATAAGAAGAATGCTTCATAGATTGCTCACTATAGTAATCCTGCAAGTTTCCACCATGATTAGGCATGGCTTAGGCTAGCGGCTCAGGCGTTTCTCTAACACACATACATAACTCCATGGACTTACAAGCTCCTCTTTTATTTCACACCGACGACATCCGCAAACAAAAGAGCATGATATCAACTAGGTAGATATTTACAGGTGTTGAAAGCGTTCCCCGTGACAGCACGGTTCTGCTAATCCCAACTTATAGGTGCAAGCATATACAACATAGATGACACAATGGTTCAAGTTTATTAAGGGCAAGAAAATAAGGTGTGCCATCAAGTTTGTGAGAGCTTTACTAACTAGTTTTCTCATAACAAAAGAATTTTTAATTTAAAAGATAGATGAAACTTGAGAATTTAGTTGGAAATAGCAATAATGCTAATAAGTAGATATGGTGGACACAAATGGCATGGGTTTTGGTTTAAAGGATTGGATGCATGAGAAGTATTCCCTCTTAGTATAGGTTTTTGGCTAGTAAGGCTGGGTAGCAAGCAAACGAGTTGAAGGAAACAAGCAAACATAGAAGTGATAAAGTCAAACATGCAATCTTCCTTGAAGACACAAAAGATCTTAAATAAAGAATACTAAGCTTATGATCCAATCAAGAAAGAAAGAAAATAATATAAAATACATGTAAGTGCTTTTCTCTTTTCCTTTCAAACCTCAAAAAGTATTGCTACTGACCAGTGCTCGGTTTGCCAAAACCAATTTAGATTTACTTGATGCTCCCAAAGTGATGCCAATACTAATCAACAAGATCAATCATATAATAGAGATTGCAAACTAAGATAAGAAGTGCAAAAAGGAAAAGATGAAACTTCTCATTAATATTCCATAAAGACACTCACACAAAGGGATACATAGATAGCCAACTAAAGGAGAGATACTTCCACAATGCAAACCATCCTATATAATAACTTATCTAATTAAGATATGGATCTACTAAAAAGGTAAAAAGAAAGAAAGATAATGATGTGATACCGCGGCACTCCCCCAATCTTGGAACAAACCAAGGGGATGCCAAAACCTGATGACGAATTACTCCTTCAGTGGTGGTGGTGTTCCCTTGATAAGCTTTTCAATCAGCTCCCTCAAATCCTCAATCTCAAAGGTTAGAGTATGAATCAACTCCGTATTATGCTCAATGCAGTTCATGATCATGTTGAACCGAGAACCCTAGTCCTTGTTATTCTTTCCCCACTCTTCCTCCTTAGAGTTTTCTTTCCCTGCATGGTTAGAAAGAGGCATATCCCAACTAGAGGGAAACTTCCCTTTGGGCAACTTTTGGAATTGCTGCTCATGTATAAGAGTATGGAAGGGGTTATTGGCACGTGGAGGAAGTGATCGTGGAGCAAGGCAATGACATGGAGTTCTCCCTCCTATAGACATTCGTGCCGTCCTCTTGAGCTTGATAGGGTTTTCCACCACTTAAATGCTCGCAACGGTAGCGCGGGTGTCCGGATGCTTGTCTTCCTTCACTTCTTCATCCTCAACCAAGATCCCCTCCTCCTTGGGGTCTTGTTGATCATATTCCATGGGATGCTTGCCCTTGTCGTTCGCGGATACCATGATACCTCTAAACTTGAGAGTATTTCCTGCCAGAAATAGATCGAAACGAAAACGCGACGAGAACACGATATATGAACCTCGGGGGATCCGGGGGTTATATATTACGAAGTGTCACGACATAAGGAAGGTACTATGCGAAAACGGGGCGAAGACGGACTCCAGGGGGCACGCACCCCTGGTGGCGCGGCGAGGTGGGGCCTGCGCAACTGGTGGGTGTGGCCCACCCGGGCTCCGTTTCCTCCTCTTTTTCGTTTCGTAACCTTCCATATGGAATAAAAACAGCAAAAATATAAAAATAAAAGGTTTTCGTGAACCTTTTATTTCCAGCACTTTTTACCTATTCGAAAACAGACTTTGTAGATTCCTTCTCTCCAATTCTTGAAAGTTCCTTTCATACAAAGCCTCACACAAACTTCATTAGAAACATTAATGAATACAAAAAAAATAAACCTTTGGGTTCAAACTTCAACTGAAATCCATCAAAACAAAAGCTATTGCAGCAACTCCTTTCAAAAGCCCAAAATAATCTGACTTAGTTAAAACTTAGTTAAAACTTTCTCCTTCTTACAATCTATAATAGCTCCACAAGTGTTCAAGAAAGGTCTACCAAAAATGATAGGACAAGTTTACTAGCTTCTGAACCAGGCACTATAAAATCAGCAGGATATTTAATCTTACCACAAAGAACTTCCAAAAATGATGGGACAGACTGTCTCTCTATTAGCAAGGTGAATAATCACATCTATGTCTTCAAGTTCACAAGGAACATTTTCATGCATAATTTCCTTATAAAGCTCATAAGGAATAGCACTGGAACTAGCACCAATATCACATCAACCATAGTCGCAATGATCACCAATTATAACAGAAAGCACATGGACACTAGATTTTTTAGCTTTAATAGGACGAGAGACAATATTGGAAGCATCTTCACAAAATATAATACGCCCATCTTCTACATTTTTAGTGACAAGGTCTTTCACAATGGCTACTACAGGTTCAATATTTATTTGTTCATCAGGTTCCATGGCTTTCTTTGTACTTTTGCTAACCACATTAGCTATAATATAATGTTCCTTTACCCTATCTAGGAAAGGTACTTTATCAATATAAGGTTCAGGCAAAATAGGATCAACAGTACAAACTTTAGTATTTCTAACAGGAACATGATTAACATATTTATAAGGTGCATGGTACTTGTCCCACTTATTTTTGGGAATTTCTATATGAGTAAAAGGCCTTAAAACAATTGGCAATACTTTGAGAATCAAGACCATACTCAGCACTAATATCATGAAAGTCATCAGTTCCCATAAAAGATTTAATGCATTCATAATCATAATTTATACCCGACTTTCTTCCTTTGTCATTCTCCCATGCTTCAGTGTTTTCTTGAATACGCTCTAGGAGATCCCATTTAGCTTCTTCCTTCATACGTGTGAATGATCCAGTACAAGAAGCATCTAATAAATCTTTATCATGAAGAGAAAGCCTTGCATAAAAGTTATTGATAATAATGTTATCAGGGAGTTCATGAATAGGACATTTAAGCATTACTAACTTCAATCTCCCCCAAGCTTGGGTTTTACTCTCTCCATCAAGAGGCCAAAAGTTATATATTTGATTCCTATCCTTGTGAATCTCACTGGAAGGATAGAATTTAGAATAAAAGAGAGGTACTATTTCCTCCCATTCCATAGATTGTCCATTCTTCAACAGCTTATACCATTCTTCAGCTATTCCTTTCAATGATATAGAGAGCAACTTCTTCTTAACTTGTTCTATTGTGATACCTGCACACTTAAACAACCCACATAATTCATGGATAAAAAGCAAGTGATCACCAGAATGGACAGTTCCATCCCCAAAATAATAATTATACATAACATAGTCAACAATTCCTGTAGGTATCTTAAAAGGATCTGTCTCAACAAGTGGTGGTTCATCTACTACCCTAGAAGTGGTAGTAGTTTTCCAAACAGGAAACCAAGTGGGTTGTCCATATTGGAAACAAAGTAGCAAACAGAAAAAAAAAGCAATACTCATAGTAGAAGTTTCCTTTACCAGTTCCACTCTTTAATAGCGCTTCACTCCCTGGCAACGGCGCTAGAAAATAGTCTTGATGACCCACAAGTATAGGGGGTATATCGTAGTACTTTCGATAAATAGAAGTGTCGATCCCAACGAGGAGCAGAAGGTGTTGACTAGTGGTATGGAGCAGGAAATCTCTACAAATACTTAGCAAACAGATTTTTATGGGTTTTTTATAAAGCAAAGAAACAAAGTGCAAGTAAACAAAGACAACAAATAATTGCAGCAAGTGGCCCAATCCTTTCTTAGCAAAGGACAAGCCGGTTGTAATACTATGAGGACCAAACATTCTCGAGGACACACGGGAATACTGTCAAGTGCTTTCGTTTCATATAGTTGATTAATCTTCTTTGGTTTATAAGTATTGTGTAGGTGAACCTATGCTAATGTACCGACCTTACTTGGACTAATACATACTTGTGATTAAACCCCTTGCAAGCATCCGCAACTACAAGAAAGTAATTAAGAAAAAACCCTAACCACAGCCTTAAACTCTGAGATCCTACACTCCCTTGTGCAAAAGTTTCCTAACGGGGGGTCAGGTTTCTGTCACTCCGGCAACCACACAATTAGTAGCCAAATACACAATGCATTCCCCTAGGCCCATAAATAGTGAAGTATCATGTAGTCGACATTCACATGACACCACTAGAAGAATAACACCACAACTTAAATACTAAACCATTGAATAATACCTCAACACAATTCCACTACTAACAACATGACTTCTCCCATGTCCTCAAGAACTAAATGAACTAATCACGAGACATCATATGGACCAAGATGAAAGATGATATAATGATAGATAACAATTTAAACATAGAAAATAATTCAATGGTTCCACTCACAAGCATCAACTACAAATAGTAATCAACACCGAGAAAGTTTCCCCTAAGAACTATATATGCAAGATTCAACACAATTGTTACAGCGGGATGGAGTGGTGATACTGGTGGTGGTGGAGATGATGGTGTGGATGATGATGATGATGCTCCCGATGAAGTCTAGCTTGATGACAGTGTTGATGGCGACGATCTCCCCTCTCCAGGAAGGAATTTCTCCGGCAGAAATCTGTCTACCAAAGAGCTCTTTCTCTCTCGGTGTTTTCTACCCTGCAGAGGCGAAGAAATCTTTCTGTGGTCGCCCCACGAACTTTGGGGTTTCAGGAGGAAGATATAGGCGAAGGGGCGGAGGAGGAGGTGGGCCAGGGTGGCCACACCCCCTGGTGGCACGACCTTGGGTGGCCCGCGCTTGGGGTGTGTGGGCCCCTGTGGCCCAACTCCTCCTCCCCTTCTGTCCTTCCTTCGTCTTCTGGAAAAATATATTTTTCCATATATTTTTTGGTATTTTTCTGATCGTCTTCGCAAAAATTTCATCTAGACACCGCTTTTTCCATCAGAATCCTGACTTCGGCAGTTCATCCTCCAAGAATCATCCAACATGCAAAAATAGATGAAAAGACATAAGTATGACCTCTTAATAAGGAATATATCAATGAATAAACATAAATTATGATATAGAATAGTGATGCAAATTGGACGTATCAGCTCACTGTATGTGGTGTTCCTGAGAGACTGCATCTTGTTGACGATGCCTGAGATGCGCAGCGAGAAATCCTCCACGCTCTCCCAGCTCTCGAAGCCGAAGTTCTCGAAGTCCTTCCTCAACTTCTGTCGGCGTGCCTCGTGCACCCGATCTACACCGACGTGCATCACCTTGATCGCGTCCCTTGCCGCCTTGGTGTCGTCCTTGGCGGCAAGTACCGTCACCATCTCCGGCGGCACAAAGCGCAGGATGGCGCCCAACACCTGTCGCTCCTGCCGCTCTGTCGCGTCGCTCGTGTCGATGGCTTCCCAGAGTCCGTCACCCTGGAGTTGGACGCGCATCAAGATCGCCCACTCGATGTAGTTTGTCTTCGTGAGCGTCGGGTAGGTGACAACTCCGCCGCCTCCGTCCTCGCGCACGATCTCCCTGACGACGACCTCCCCTCCTGATCCCCTCCTGGATCTGCTCCGCCCACGACTTGGGGTGCGCGACTTGGAGGCGGAGGGCGCGGCCTTCGGCGGTGGAGTCCCAACCATGGCGATCGGGCTCTGATACCACTTGAAGTTGCCAACGATGGCAAGTTATCTTACGAAAAACGAATTTCGACAGGGAGAGACAAAGTGTTTCGCGAGGTGTTCAACTGAACCACTTTTCCTTTTTTCTGTTCCTCTTATTGCTTCGGTTACAAACTAACCAGCTACAAATCAGGATCAAGGACCGATCTTACAGGAGAGCGTCATCCCACTCTCGCTCGTGCCCATCTCCCCTACAAGGCCGCCACAACGGATAGGCCGTGCCATCCCACGATGGTCCGCAGCAGCGCTAGACTTAGGGCCTAAAACAACTACTGTTTATTTTTAGAAAACTGCTAACTGAACCTAGCTACAACGACAGGATTAACAGAAGCTAACAGCGGTGCCAGCCAGTGGGTCAAGATATCAGTCGATGAGAGTGAAAGGGTAAGTCCACCTTGCGGCTACTGGGATCTTATCTGCGCCCTATGTTGCAAAGCTGATGAACACACACATATGGTTCACATTCCATCTCTTGGGCGACCTATTTATTGGGGGGCCATAGAGATATTATTAGGTCGTCTCCATCGGGCCGATCCACTCACGGCCTATCCAACGGTATCTGGATGGACAAAGGACCGGAAAACCCCACTCATGAGACCCAAATGACCACAAGTATTTGAGCCGATCAAATTTGGATTGGAGATGTGTCTGATAGACGCATTGCAGACCGTGGCATCCCTCGTCTACACCGAGCACGTCTGGCTGTGATACCACTGCCATTGGTCTTCTATTGTGGCCATCCATGAAAGTAGCCTAACTAGCTGACTCATGCGCCAACATGAATGCTGAACGCTGGCCTTCTGCTTCTACCAATGTTGGCCGGCTTCTCGGCCATGCGCCAGCATCCAATGCCATGGGCTTGGCCTTTTTTAAGTAGGCTGCCCATGGCAATCTCCTCACACTATCAATGTTGGCCGGCCTCTCATGCTTTTTCTTTTTCATCATGTTTGGACTTCTGATTGTGTTGGCTCTCCCTAGCTGCCAGACACCCTATCAGGGTATGAACAACAGTGTCATCTTCTTGCAAACATCTTGCAAACAGACATATAAATGGGGGGATGCCATCTTGGAGACCATACGGGACTCTTCTATCCAAACAACATACTTGCAAGCCACAACCCGCATAACCCCATGAAGCAAATTTTAGTTCAAGTAAGACTAATTTTGCTAAAATGTTTTGAACTAGACTAACAATTTTGGCTACAAAGCGGGACGGATTGGGTGCCTCTTTGCAAACCTAATTGCAGTGCTAGTCGTGTGAAAGATCTTGCATTTGAGAGGATCTGCATGCTTTCAAATCCAGTTGGGGACCCCAGATCCTCCGGGTCCTCTGCGTGACACGTGTCCTTTTTTTGTCCAGATTTCCACTTTTGCTATAATTTATCCCGATTTGCTACAAAGTGTCCCGCTTTTGCTACATGTAGCAGAAAACGTTTTGGCCCAGAAATAAAAAACAGATTGGACCTCGTCGGAGATTTCGCCAGAGACCTCGTCGGCAAACGTGTAGCAAGAAAGTTGGGCTAACGTAGCATATTCAACCTCGCCGGAGACTCGCCGGAGGCTTTCGCCGGTAGACCTCACCGAAGACCGTGTAGCAAAAACATTACGCTATTGTAGCAAAACCGCAAAACGGTGGTAGCAAAAAAATTGTGCTAATGTAGCAGATCCGACCTCGCCGAAGACTTTCGTCAGTAGACCTCGCCGGAGATCGTGTAGCAAAAACTTAATTCTATTGTAGCAAAACCACAAAACGGATGTAGCAAAATGTTTTTTCTAATGTAGCAAAAGAGACATCGTCGGAGACTCTCGCCGAAGACCACGTAGCAAAACCATAGAAATTGGTTGTAGCGAAAGTAGCAAAAAAATATGAGTACATAGCAAAATAAATTTACTAAGGTAGCACCACTCTTGAGTACATAGCAAAATAAGAGCTCCTCCACTGTGAAGTACATCTCAAAGGGAGCACCACCGTCGTGGTTTCCCCAGCGCGCGGGTTATAGGGAAATTGGAGGCGGAGGGCGGGCTCCGGCAGCCTACTCCGGCCGCGGTGGTGGCTGCGTGGCGGCGCCGGAGCAAAAGACCATGGCGCGGGCTGTAGAGCGCCGTGCAGCAGCGGCGCAGTAAAAGACGGCAGCGCGCGGCAAGGCAAGACGGTGGCGCAGGAAAGGACGGCGGTGAGGGAAGGGGCGGCGGCGCGCGACAGGTCGCGGCAGGGAAGGGCGGCGGCGCAGGAAGGCCGGTGGCACGCGGCAGATCACGGCAGTTGGTGGCGTTCGCAAGGAGGAAAAAAACTGGCGCGTAGTGGGCCCTCTCAGGACGTGCGCGAGCCAGCGAACCCGAGGGATCAAATGAATCGTAGTATCATTTTCCAATCCAGTTGGCCACCTCTTCACATTTTCACACGCTAGTTCCCGCAATACCTGCCAATCTCTGTGTAATATCCTCTCCGATCTAAGCCACGGTTTCACTAAAAACTCAGAACTCGGTACTAGTTCCTCCCATCAATCGTCCGAGCTTAATATTCCACGACACTGGCTTCCGGTTCATCCAGTTTCAAGCCAACTACCAACATCCTACGATAATTCGGTTCATAGGTGCAAATGCACCCATTATGAGAAAACATATTTTAAAATATGAAATTTCAAAAAACAATTCTATAATATATTCGACTATTTTATGTTGGCTTATAAGTTTTTAGGATGAAAGGACATTTTATGTGTTGCGTATAAAAAGATAAAAATGGCATGTGAATAGTCGTATTTCTGTGGCACATTTTATTTTTTTTATACACGATAATAAAATATTTTTTTATCATGAAAACTTATAAACGAATATAAAATGTTCTAATGTACATTTTTTTAGATTTTTTAATATTTCAAAATACATTTTCTCACAATGGGTGTATCTGCACCCGCGAGCCAAAAATAAATATCTGACGATACCTTATTTTTTCTGAGAACAACCGGATACCTTTTTTTTTTTTGAGTGGAACCGGATACCTTTCTAAATAGCTCTCCGGCGCTCAATCTATTACAAGGCCTCTTTGGCCCATTCGTGGCCTGCAAGCCGAGCGGGTGGTCTCCTTGCCCTTGTGGGCCGAGTCTTGGTGAGGCCCACGTCACCTGCTTCAGCTGATGCACTTGCCATTGACGTTTTGTCTCCTCCAGGACAGGTAGGTCCAGGTCGCTGACACTCTGCACAGTTTTTTTTTGGTAAGAAAGTATTTTTAAAGTATTAAGAGAATACTTTGGTTTCTAAAAAAAATAAAATATTAAATATATTGAGGTGTTTGGATCCAACAAATAATATGGTTGAAGTATTCTTCAATACTATGTTTTTTTTAAGTATTTGAGAAAGAGATTGGACCCTCTTTTTCCTAAAACTAAGAAAAGAGAAAAAGTGAAGTATTGTTTTGCTAGACATTAAAATACTATAATACTGATATACTTTAGTTTTAGAAAAACTTTGTTGCCAAACTAGGCCAGCAACGAAACAAAGGAGGCAAGACAAAGGAAAACCGGAGAGATCTTGATCTGCACATAGGAGAATAAATCCTGGAATCATGTATAGGCACCGGGTTCCTTACAATGCAGCTGTGGACGAGACTATATCGAGGTATATCTCGTGGAATTATTGAGGCTGTACTTTTAATTAGACGGTAGGGTGTATAAGCAACAGAGACCTTGCCGAGGTGTTTTTGGCGACCGTTACTCTTCAGTATCCCGTTACAATCATGAAGCATGTAGACCCGACCTAAGACTTTGGCGGCAAAACGTGGACAAATATGACCCTGCCGGTCACGATTCTAGAAAGAGAAAACAAACTGGCCAGAGAAGAGGACCTATGACACAACGACTTTGATTCTTGGATGTCAATCTGGCAGAGAATATGCCTCTCGGAGCCCGAACAATGCCCTCTTCCTGGCTATTAGTGTAGAATTTTCATGCCTTCACGGCTACTACGTGTCCATGCTAGCTTGCATCACTCAAACACACACCATTTTAAGTTTCCAAGCGGGAATGTATCCATAGCCCGCGCTTTAGCGTGTATACTCCGACTATGTCACTAGTAGAAAAAGGGTCTTCGATTTGACCTAGCTAACACTAGTTTCGATTTGTTTCGGGTCGAAACTAGTATGAGCACTAGTCCCGGTTCGTATCGTTTTCGGTGGCTAGGAGCCCGAGGAAACTCTAGTCCCGGATAGTTTCAGACCTTTAGCCCCGGGTCGTGATACGGCCCGGAACTAAAGGGGTTTGGGCACGGGCAACACCCTTTAGTCCCGGGTCGTGATACGGCCTGAGACTAAAGGGGTGCAGGTCCCGGCAGGAAAACTTAAATTAACTATAACTTTTGCGTACGATATCGGAAAAAAAGTACAACCTATCAAAATGTGTGGAAAAAAAATGTGAGTTCGATTTCAACAGCCTTATGCCGTTTTAGATTATTTTAGATTTTTAAAATTCGAAAAGAAATAAGTTATTTTTAAAAATAATTTTTTTTGCAATTTTATTTATTCCATATTTGGATTCCTCACATTTTTCTAATAATTATGGATATATTATTTGTCGAATTTCGATTTACAGATTTAAAGATATTATTTATGCCATATTAAATGAATAAATGGCAAAAAAGAATAAAATATTATTTTATTTGGTTTTTTACTTTCATTGGATTAAAATATTATTATTACTTATTTATTGTTGTTTACTAAAATAGTTGTTTATAATTTCAAAAAATAAAGATGTATGGCATATTTATATGGGCTAATAGGATAGATTTGGTAGTGTTGACAACAAGGTATAAATGGGCTTCGCGCGAGGACATCCTGATGGAACAGAGAAGTTAAGCGTGCTGAGGGTGGAGTGGTGCTAGGATGGGTGACCGACTGGGAAGTTTACTGTAAGTGTAATTTGACCTAAGATTAAATATACTTAGTACTAAAAATGTTTCAAGTGAGAGGATTACGAGCCAAACAATTCAAAAGTTTAAGAAAAAACTTGAAAACAAAATTAAATTTTTTTTGAAAAAAGTTCTTTAGTCCAGGACCGTATTACGACCCGGGACTAAAGGTCAATCGAGACTAAAGGCCCTTACAAACCGGGACTATATGCCCTTTTTCTACTAGTGTGTCAGGTAAGGTATGAAGTTTGTCATCGGATGTACTTTCTGCTGCTCTTTTATTCGGTCATTATTTGTTGAATGTGTAAGCAAAATTTTAAAACATTTGATAAAAAAATAGAGTAAACACATCAATAGTATCGAGGAAAACAAATATGCAACCTAGCAGGTATGATACTCATGGAATATCCAGTATGCATCCAAGCATGTAAGATAATTGTGAACAAAAAACCTCCCTCGCGTCTCGCTGCCCCCCCCCACCCTGCCCGAGGGCGACGGGGGCGCCACTACCCTCCCCGGCCCAACCAACCATCTCCCCTTCTGATATGGGATCCCTTGTGGGATTGACCCTAGGGTGGCTCGATCTTCACGGATTTGAGGCGGGGAGTGAGGGGAAACCCGATGAACGCAACACAAACGCAAGGTAAAGATACAAACACACGCAAACACAACCCGATTCGATTTGTTCCCATTGGCTCGAACAACCAATCCAATAGAATCCTTGGCGAGAGACCGTTAGGTAGAATCACCAAAGGAGAGATCGGCAAGCGGATGATAGAATCCAAATCAAAGGAGAGAGTAGCAACCAAGTAGAATCCCAAAGGGGAGAGACCTAGCACTACTAGAATCCTTGATGATGAGAGACCAAACACTTGAGGAGGGTCTTGACGACTTGGAGACGAACACCAAACTCCAAGGCCTTGTACAACTCATAGATTAACTATAGAGAGGGGTTCCCATCTAGGGTTAGGCACAAGCCTTCATTCATCATCAACTACAACTAGATCATTCATCATCAACTCCAACTAGATCTGAGACACAAGGGGCTATTTATAGTACTAGGGGCGAAGGGGTAGGTGGGAGGGAATATGCTGGGCATCAAACCCGTTACAGCACACAGACTGGGTATTTCGGCGGTAAGTCCGGCGACGCCGGGGTTGGCGACGACATTTCCGGCGGTGACAGGTTTTCTCGGTCGGCTGCCGGAAGGGCTTACACTACGCGGTTTCGGCAGGGAGGTCGGTTCACCGGTTGTGTCACCGGGAGTTCTGGCGGTGGTTCCGGTTCACCGGGCTGGGCGCCGGAAGTTCCGGCGGGGCTTCCGGTAGCGCCGGAAGTCTTCTTCCGCCTTCTCTTCCACGCCTCTTGCTTGGAGGTCTTGGTTCCTAGGGTCCTCTTGTCGTGTCCTCTTGGTATCTTGGTCATGGGCCTGTTCATAGCATTGGCACTTGTCTCAAGTAGGATCCCATTCACATGAAAACCAAAGGAGGGCGATGTATGGAACGAATTCACCTTTGTGGGTATGGTTGATGTAGCATGATGTGGAACAATGGTGAATGCCATGTGTTAGTTTGCATCATCTCCCCCCGCTTGAAAACGATTCAACCTCAACGAAGTTCCATCATCATATAGGGAGGGAGGTGTACCCATGGTCTTGAGCTTGTATGTGGTTGGATCTCCGGTGTTGTAGCCTTCTTCAAATTGGTTGAAGATCTTAAAGTTGAGCTTGTCACCAAGGTGTGGTTGGAGATCTTGTAGTGTGTTCCCCGGAGGTGGTGGATGAGTTTGTGTATCCTACAAAACCGACAACAAGGAGAGAGAGTTGTATGATGGATTGTTAGTATGGGTCACACTCAAATCACTCTTCTCACGTTTGGTGGCATGCGACGTAGCACTCATGATTTTTCCACCTATTTGAGGTTTGTGGCATTCACTCACGTGTTGGTGGGTCACTCTCTCACCACTCATATCACAAGGATCCTTAGCTTGCTTTATCTTGGGCAACGACATCATGTTAGAAGTGATAATTTGGCTTGGCGTCATAGGTTGCAGCACAAACGTCTTATCGTTCCACTTAAAGGAGTATTGGTTGGAGGTACCATCATGTAGGGCGCTCTTGTCATATTGCCATGGTCTTCCAAGGAGCATGTGACACACGGTCATTGGCACGACATCACACTCGACGGTGTCTTGATATGGACCAATCTTGAAGGAGACGTTGACCTTTTGTTTGATTTGGATGGTGCCATTGTCATCAAGCCACTTGACATGATACTGTTGAGGGTGCTCCATGTATGGTAACTTGAGTTTCTCACAAAGATCGATGCTCGCAAGGTTGTGACAACTTCCTCCATCAATGATAACTTTTATGGACTTGCCATTAATACCGGCTCGGGTTTGGAAGATGTTGAGGCGTTGTTGCCTGTCAAAACCCACCGGCGAGCAGCGACGAGCAACACGAAGAGCTGGGAGGCTCCCAGAACTGCTGGTGGGCCCTGGTCCCTCGGGCAACGGCCCGCAAAACTCCGGCACACGTCCTGGCTAATGCAAGGGCGTGCCACCTGACCTATACCTGGTCAGGAAGGTGATGGATTGCTTCGATCAGTTTCCTGCATGGTAAACAAGCATACGTAAAATTCGAGCCATGACCGGCTCCCAGGTTTCCCTGTGAATCGGCTTCTGGAGCCGATTATCCCATGGTTCTGCATTAAATCTATGATAACATGGGGTTTTGCTTCATCAATACAAGTTAAATCGATCTACGACAGTTTAACGTTCTCACCACGTAACTGGAACATCCTACACGTAATTGAGCCTGGTAAATACAAAAGATGATAGAAAACTAACCCTAGAGAAGGCCTAACAACCGACGTAAAGTCAATTCCCGGAACAACTCCTCTCGAATTAGCAAACCATATCCTCACGTACTACTGGATCGTTCAACCCGTTTGCAAGGCCTGACTACGTGGATATCAAACTAAACCTTGGAAAACAAGACAAAACTATAACGGATCAAATCGACTGAATAAAGATCAAGCAAGGTGCTACCCTTACACCCGGGAAAAGGTGCAAAGGCAGCGAGATAACCAGAGGTAGCATAACTAAACAATCATAGCGAAAAGTACCAATGCAAACCTAAACAAATCTATAATAATAGTATTACTCGCCATCAACAAGGCTTCAGTACGAGTAACACCAGGTAACGCATAAGCAGATACTGCCTAGATCGCAAGATGCGATCTAGGCAGCATGACACTTACCCGAAAGAAACCCTAGAAACAAGGGGTGGCGATGCGCCGAGATTGTGTTTGTTGTGAACATGATTGTCCTCCTTTTCTCAATAACCTTAGGTACATATTTATAGTCCGGAGACTTTCTATCTTTGGAATAACCTAACAACTCTATCTCTTACTTAAACCGAAACGGAAACTACTACAATATACAGATACACGGGCAATTTAGCCCAAATCCACGCACAAGGCCGATTCAACAACACGTTGCATATATGTATCTTCCAAGCCCATCTTGATTACGGCCCATCTCCTCCTTCGGCCAAAATATGGCGATAACACATGCCCCCTGGTTTTGGCAATAATAATTCCGAAACCACTCTGTTGATGTTTTTTCTTCCCCTCTTTTTTTTATCGGGTTACGCGTTGCAGAGCAGAATCGTCACGCCACCCCTTCATCATGATGCCCTGTCTTCTCAACTTCTCCGCAGTGCATGATTTGACAATTTTGGCACCACATTCCGGGAAACCGCTATGGCATTGAACCACCTCCCACTATTCCCCTTATTTAATTTCATCTGAGCAGTTTGCAGCCCCCATCTTCCTCCATTAGCCAAAAAACCCTCTTCCTCCGCCGAGAAAACCCTCTTCCTCCGCCATGGCCTCCTCTTCTTCCTCCAAATCGTCCGCCCTTTCCTCCCAGTCTTCCAACACGATGAGCAACCGAGAGCCGACGCCGGAGCACCTGCCAATGGCGGCGTACGAGGCTCTCGCCCCACAATGGTGGGACGAGAGGGACTGGGATTTCGCCGCTTGGTCGGAGGACGACGCGTCCCTGACTGACGGCGAGGAGGGCCTCCAGTTCCTTGTCGGCGGGGAACCTGAGGTGGAGAGATCCGACGACACCTGGTCCTGGGATGGCGTCGAATCCTCCGACGAGGAGGAGGAAGCGGAGGAGGACACCTCCTCCGATGAATACCCGCCGGTGAAGCGCTTCCGCGCCGGGTCCAGCGAGGACACCGAAGACGACGACGAGGACGAGGAGGCCCCCGCTGACATCCTCAGCAGCAGCGGCGAAGACGACGCCGACAGCAGCGCTGAGGACAGCGAGTACGACGACGGCGAAGACAGCAGCGACGACACCGGCCTCTAGATTAGGAACTAGTAGTAGTAATACTGGTAGTAGATTTCCTTTTGTAAGCAATCGGCTCCATTGTAAACAATCGTCTTTTGAATCAACAAAGATTGCTTTTCCAATTCGCTTTTGCCGATAGTCAAAATAGGTCAATGCTCCAGAAGCCGATAGTAATGTATCGGCTTTCACCATACTGCGCTCATACAATCAACTAAGTCAAATCCCAAAGAGCCGATGCTAAAACATCGGCTTTCCCCAAAAACGTTGTCGAGGTCAAATTTGGTCGTATACTTAGACAAATCTGAGCGGCCACTTTCCAGTTTCAAACGGTAGCCTGCGACCCTCTTCAAAAAGGGGCAACCCAGATCTCCAATTGCCTCACCGACTAGAAGCTTACAGCGACAAGAACCCTCGATCCCCAATTGCATAGATCCATCTCCGCCGGCAAACTAGATGGCGGAATCGTCCAATACCAACACAGCGGTCTCTGGTCTGAAGGTACGCCTAATCCTCGTAGTCTGAACACGGTGCTAGAATTAATGGCAAACACCTGAATTAATGCTTTATTCCACCATTAAATTTTTTTAGGTTTCAGACATTCTGCTGCCGCATCCTTCTCTCCCAAATTCTCTCTGTCTTGGCCCGCGTACAGACTCTAGTCCTGCCCATCTGATCTCTTGCGAAGCAAACAGAATCCCCTTCGTAAGCCAAAACCTAGATTTGAATTCTTGGGCCGACTGCTTGCGAGCCTGGCCTAATCCCCCTGAACATTGGGTCTCTTGGTACAGCAGGGTACCAAAACTTACTAATCTCAATGGGAAACCATGGGAATAGCCGATGCCCTGTATTTGTCATTGTCTCCCCTCGAGAAACATGAAAATCTTCTAAAAACCATCGGCTATTTCTGGTCTGATGCTTTGAACTGCTTCATGTTCGGTCATGGCCCCATGACACCAACTCTGTTAGACGTGGTGATGATTACTGGTCTGAACGTTAAATCACCCAGCCCCTCTGCTTTTAATCTGACCAAGGTCCCCTACAAGCTTTCTTCCAAAACAGACTGCACGAACTGGGGTGCCTATATTCAAAGCCACATGAAAACTAAAGGCCCTGTCACAGAGAAAGAACACACGGCTTTCGTCAACTTCTGGCTGGAACATTTCATATTCTGTGGCCCTTCCCTTGCTCCAACCAAGAATTATCTCTCCCTAGCCTACGAACTTGCCAAAGGCACTCAACTTGGCATCGGCAAACTGTTCCTTGGAGAAGTCTATCGATATCTCCAGTTGATGTCTGTCAAACTGTTCTCCGGCATAGCAGTCAAAACAGGAGGTCCTTGGTGGTTCATTCAGCTATGGGCTCAACTGTATTTTCAAAACCATGTCCCAAACTTCCCCCTTTTGGCCAGTTGCACCTTTCCAGACGCCAAAGGAAAGCAGATCCGATGCACCAGCTACGGCCAAGCTTTGTATAGACTGCCAGGTAGTAAACTGATCCCTCAGGAAGCATCCAAGTGGTTCAGCATTTTCTTCCAGAGCCTGGACAATCCTATCTTCTTTCCTTACATGGAAGAATCGGAATACTTTGAAAATCCAATCTCCTTCAGGTTAGACAACTTTGCCGATGACACCAGCACTCGGTAGCTATTTTCCACTGTGATCCGTCCCCGTTTCCTTCCAGTTGGCATGAGCACATCCAACAGAATAATCAAGCCTGGATATGAATTCTACCAGCCGGTTGTAGTGGCTCGACAATTTGGCCTTGGACAAGTACCTCCCCATTTCTTTATCCACCATCTTACAGAGAGCAGAGCTGACCTGCCCGATCCTCTCACCAGTCAAAGGTGTTATTCCTTCTTTGATGCTCTGACCATCCCAATTCCTAACAACCTCACCTTCGCTTCATCAACCGATGGTTTTGAGAACTGGTGGTCGATGTGGAAGACTCATGTCTTCAGGAGAGCTCTAGGACCGTTGCTGGAACAGCTTGATGCTGAATATGATATCCCCGTAGAACAGGTACCACTACTTGTAAATTTTCTTGATGCAGCTTCACAAATGATTCTTCTAATAACCCACTCTGTCTCTTTGCAGCAACAAGATGGTCCTGAACCCACGCACAGTGACGGCTCCCCCTTCGAATTCTTCCCACCAGCTCCTGTGGTCCTTTTCTGCAAAAATTCGCCACCTTTGAAAAAGGTCCTGATGCAGAACCAGCCGATATCACCACAATCGGCTTCCAAGCACCAAACAACTCCTAGGTCAGCCGCCTCTCGAGTTCCAACTAAAACAAGAACGGTGGCGAGGAAGGTAGCCGCCAGGAAGACTTTGAGGCGCCGGAGCCCTTCTCCAGAAAGCTCGCGTGTACGCTGATCCACGCTTTGGTTGATCACTTTCATCCTTGCAAACATGCTTGTGCTTACTAGCTCTCCTTTTCTTACAGTGTTCTGTCGAAGACACCTCCAGCGAGGACACACAATCCAATCGAGGAGAATCGGGTCCAACAGACTCTGAGAGGACCATCACACCGAGCCAGCCAGATTTACCACCATCGGCTCCCAGGAAAAGGCCGGTTCCTGAACCTGCTGCCCCCCGAGCACCAGTCGAGGCGGGGCCAGCTGTGAGCCCCAAGAGGGCTCGCAAGGGACTGCAAACTTCTTCGTCGAGCCAGGAGGTTTCGAAAGTCATCACCCTCCATGCTCTCACCAATTGTTTCTTTTTTATCTGCCGATTCATCATTATTTACATCGGCTAAGCACCTTCCATGCAGACGACTGACGCTTCTAGTGGGAAAGCCGGGGCAGTGCCGATGCCTCTCACAAGGCTGGATCTAGTAATCCTTGAAGGCGTAGATGAAACGGCTACCACCTCGGACAAGCCCCCAGCAACAACACACAAGTCGATTGTCTCGTCATCTGCTACCCCCTTGATCTTAGGAGAGGTACGTTCGCTTTGTTCGGCTCATCCTTCCATGTTGGATGCATACTGACGCCATTTCGGCCTGCCAGGGTTGTGATATTTCAGGCCTGCTGACGTTCGACCCTGAATCCATCGAACCAACTCTCGCTGTTGCCAACGATGAACCACGAGCAAGGGCTGTTCCACCTCAATTCCAGCGTCTCAAAGCCTTGCTGTCCTCCCCGATCGAGAAGTTGATCGAGGGTTCTGAAGAGGTGAAGAGTGTTCTTGCCGAAATCAAGGACCAACTCCCAGTAGCATTGCAGGTGAAGCTTTGGCCAGTTGTAACTCTGTCTTTCTACGGGTCAAGGGTGAAGTTGGCTCGCGAGAGGATTAATCTGCGCCGCGCCCAACTCCCGCTGAAGGCCGATATTGCGGACAGATGTCAGCAGCTCAACGAGAAAAAGGCGTCTCTGGATGCCAAAACTGACACCTCTGTCAGTACCGCCGAGCTTGCATCCTTGAAAAAGGAGTTGGAGGATCTTGAAGAGAAGGTCCGGGCGACTAAACAGCTCATTCGTGACAAGGAAGCATACATCGCCCGCTCCCAAGACGAAGCAGAAGGCCTCAAAGCTCAACTGAAGACTGATCTGGCGGAAATACGTGCCCTAAACAAGAAGCTCGTGACGGGCAAGGACGAAGATGACGAAGCCGAGATCGCCGAGGTGGATCGTGTCCGTGCTGATGCCCTCCACGCCTTCGAGGCATTCCTTCAATAGCTCGTTCATGTAAACTGGCACCTGCTCGTAACAGTTTGAACCTCTAGAGTCGATGACTGTGCATCGGCTATATTTTTTTTCTGGCCGATTCCATGTATCGGTCCCACATTTCACTGTCCATCATCCCACATGCTTGGGAAATATTTCTTGAGATGTTGACCGTTGACAGCCACTGGGAATTTCACGCTGTCCAGCTCCTCAAGCATGTACGCGTTCCCCCTTAAAACTTGATCGACCCTGTATGGCCCGTGCCAATTTGGAGACCATTTACCATATGCTGCATCCTTAGTCCCCAATGGCAATACAGCTTCCCACACCAGATCGCCAACGTGGAACTCCTTTGGTCTCACCTTCTTATTATATGCACGAGCTACCTTGGCCTTGTTCTCTTTGATTTTCTCAAGCGACCACAGCCTGAGCTCAGTTAAATCCTCAACACTGTCACTCATCAGGGTCGCATATTCTTCAGTTGTTAGATCGTTCTGAAAAGTGACACGTCTTGATCCAGCCGTAATTTCCCAGGGCAACACGGCTTCTTGTCCATAGACTAGATGGTATGGCGAGGTTTTTATCGCTCCATGACATGACATGCGATAAGCCCATAAAGCTTCTGACAAAACCTCATGCCACCTCCTAGGGTGCTCATCGACTTTCCTCTTGATCAGCTTGATAAGGCTCTGGTTGGACGCTTCAGCTTGCCCATTTGCTTGAGCATAGTATGGAGATGATCGGATCAGCTTGATTCCCGTGTCCTCACAGAATTTTCTAAACTCATGAGAAATGAAGACCGAACCTCCAT
This sequence comes from Avena sativa, assembly GCA_916181665.1. NCBI lineage: Eukaryota > Viridiplantae > Streptophyta > Magnoliopsida > Poales > Poaceae > Avena > Avena sativa. The sequence continues at coordinate 7,154,097 of OV702289.1, forward strand.
CGGTCGTGATAGTTTGGGGGATCTCGAATCTATGAATGACGTGTTCTTTCACAAAATTGATGACATCCTTCGAGTTCACTGACTTCATAGGGACGGCTTCCACCCATTTAGTGAAATAATCCGTAATGGCCAAAATCCACATGTGGCCTTTGCTTGATGGAGGATTGATCTTGCCGATCATATCCATGCCCCAACCTCGGAATGGCCAAGGCTTGATGATGGGGTTCATTGCTGACGCGGGTACCATCTGAATTTTTCCAAATTTCTAACATGCTTGACACCCTTTGTAGTATTTAAAACAGTCCTCAAGCATGGTGGGCCAATAAAACCCTGATCGCCTGATCAACCATTTCATCTTGTGAGCCGATTGGTAAGTTCCACAGGCGCCTTCGTGTACCTCGTGTAGGAGCCGATTGGCCTCGGTTGGTCCCAGACATTTGAGCAGTAACCCTTCCAGAGTCATGTAGAACATGTCGTCCCCGATAAGCACATACTTCATGGCCTTGTACCTTATCCGTTTAGGTGCCCCCCGAGCCGAATCTTTTAAGTAATTGAAGATATCGGCTCTCCAGTCGTCCGCCTCCAGGAACTGTACTTGAACATCAGTTCCCTCTGCTACGTCCTTGTAGCCTGAAGCCATTTGTGCGAGATCATTCGCCTCTGAATTCTGCGATCGCGGGATCCAGCTAAAATTTATGTACCGGAACTGTGCCATGAGCTCACGGCACTGCAACCATAATGGGAAGAGCGACTCGCTCTCACACTTGTATTCCTCCGTGAGTTGGGAAACCACCAATTTGGAGTCTCCAAAAATTTCCACTGCCTCTGCTCCAGCTTCGATGAGCAACTCCATTCCCTTTCGTATCGCCTCATACTCGGCGACGTTGTTGGTGCGAGGGGTAGCTAGCCTGATGGAGAAGGAATATGTTGCCCCCCGGGGTGATACGAGTAGAATGCCAATGCCGCAACCATCATCACAAACCGATCCATCGAAAAACATAGCCCACGCTCGTATAGACAGCGCTGCTATATCAGTGTTGATTCTTTCAGCAATAAGGTCGGCCAATGCCTGACCCTTAACCGCTTTCGCGGGTTGATACCGGATGTCAAATTCCGATAATGCAAACATCCATTTGCCGAGTCGGCCTTTCAACATAGGAGCCGGCAGCATGTGCTTTATGACATCTGATTTGCATATGATGATAATCTCTGCTGAGAGCAAGATGTGGCGCAGCTTGGTGTAGGTGAAAAACAGGCAGAGGCACAACTTATCAATCTCAGGTACCTTGTCTCTGCATCCAGCATCCTTCTGCTGATGTAAAACACAACTCGCTCTAGACCATCATAAACTTGCACCACCACCGAGGCGATGGAAGTGTCAGCTACGGACAAGTAAATGTAGAACGGCCGATCCGGCTGGGGAGGAACCAACACTGGCGGTTTCGTTAGATACTCTTTGATCTCGTCGAAGGCTCGTTGTTGTTCTGTCCCCCAGCGGAACTCCTCATCAGACTTAATTTTCACCAGTCCCATAAACGGCTCTATTCTTCCTGACAGATTGGAGATGAATCTTCTGACGAAGTTGATCTTGCCGATGAGAGATTGCAGTTCTTTCTTCATGGTAGGTGGCTTCATTGTTCGCACTGCCTCTTGACTTTTCAGGCCGATCTCAATTCCGCGTTCATGGACCAAGAAACCCAAGAACTGACCGGCCGTCACCCCGAAGGCACACTTCTTTGGATTCATTCGTAGCCCGAATTTTCTTGTTCGGTCTAGGACGCATTGCAGATCGTCCAAATGTCCTTGTACTGAAGCAGACTTGACCACCACGTCATCGATATAAATTTCCACCAGCTTGCCGATCAGATCATGGAAAATGTAATTCATGACTCTTTGGTATGTGGCACCGGCATTCTTCAGTCCAAACGTCATGACTACATATTCAAAGAACCCCACCGAACCTGGGACTCTGAATGCAGTCTTGTGTATATCTTCCGGAGCCATAAAAATTTGGTTGTAACCGGCATTGCCATCCATGAAGTTCAAAATCTTATGACCAGCAGCTGCGTTGATTAATGTCTCTGCTACCGGCATCGGATACTCATCCTTCGGAGTAGCTCTATTGAGATCCCGAAAATCTATGGCAACACGCCAGCGGCCATCCTTTTTCTCTACAGGTACGATACTAGAAATCCACTCAGCATACCTGCATGGCCTGATTAACCTGGCTGTCAACATTTTCTCGATCTCTTTCTTGACTTCCTCCAAAATTTCGGATTTCATCTGTCGTGCTCGCTGCTGGAATGGCCGAAACCCTTTTTTAAGCGGGAGTCGATGCTCGATGATGCTCCTGTCTAACCCGGGCATCTCTGTATAGTCCCAGGCAAAGCAGTCTGGATATTATTTCAACAAAGCTATCATCGGACCCCGCAGACTCGGATCTAACTTCTTGCTGATAAATGTTGGTCGTGGCTTATCCCCAGGACCGATGTCAATCTCCTCTAGCTCATCAGCGGAGGTAAACCCATACCCTAGATTTCCGTCACCTGCTAAATCGATGCTAAACACGGGGCAAACAGTTGGTGAGGATAACAAAAATAATTTGGGCCGATTGCCTGAATCGGCCCCCTTTTTGATTGCATTAGTCAAGGACGGTTTACACCTTGTTTGTGCTCTACAATGGCAGGGAATCTCCCTACTACGACTGCATGACCTGCTTGTCGTAAGATTACTGCTTTTTATTTTTTGTGGCCGATCGCAGGGATCGTCCATACCACGCACGATCGTGGACTTTGCTACTCTGTCAGGCCAGTGGATAAGACCAGCCTCACCCTGTTTTTTGTAGCTTCAATGCGCTCACAGCCGTCTAGACTGATTCCAGAGATCGGCTCTTGGTCGTCTGCTTCCCAGACGTTCATGCCAGCTATGGAGATCTCGATCGAATCATCTGCATGGATGACCTCCACTTAATCTCCATCCCACTGTATTAGGCACTGGTGCATCGTGGATGGAATGCAGCAGTTGGCGTGAATCCAATCTCTCCCCAGCAAGACGGCGTAGGTGCTTTTGCTGTCCACGACGAAGAATGACGTAGGGATGGTTTTTCTGCCCACGGTCAGATCCACGTTCAGTACGCCTTGCGTTTCTGAAGTTTGGCCGCTGAAGTCGCTTAACGTGACGTTGGTTTTGATCAGATCTGCAGTGGAGCGTCCCAAACGCCGTAGCATGGATTATGGCATTATATTGACTGCCGCTCCGGTGTCAACCAACATCTTGCTGACAGGCTGCACATTGATGTAACCTCGCAGGTACAGGGATTTCAGATGTTTGTAGCCCTTCTCATGTGGCTTTTCAAAGATAACCGGCTGTGGGCCGCAGTCAAACTGTGCCACTGGCAGCTCTTTGGTTCTTGGAGCGCAAAACTCTGACGGAAGTATGAACACCATGTTTGTGCCAGCCGATGTCTTCGCATCGGCTTTTACTGGCTTGGGGCGCCACTCTTTCTTTTTCGGACGATCCTCCGTTTCCAAGGTCTGCCGGATTTTCACGGCCAGATCGGGCCGTGCTTTCCTTAAAGCGTGGAGGTACTGCGCTTCGGCTTCCTCCAAGTTACGCAGCCGCTGAACTCGACGCTTTTGGGTGTGCCTGAGTCCATCGTGGCACCACCTTGGCCGGTGATATCTGTCTTCGTCTTCTCCACCCATTGGCTCCTCGAGGTCTTTTGCTCGAGGAGGGAGAGGCCCTAGACGCTTGAACACTGAGACTGGACCTGTGTCATCCTTCTGCTGTCCACATTCTGGGCAGTTGTCGATTGTAGGCAACCGGCTCATTCCGGCATCCCAGCAATACTTGAAGAAGGGACAATCCCAATGTTTGTCCATGCCTTCCTTTTCCTTTGACTTTCCCCTAGCGAGGTGCTCATATCTTTCATCATCCCTATCGCGCCGGCGATGTCGGTCATACTGACGCTCATACTTGTTAAGGAGATGCGTGGAGTGTGGCTTCTGATACCGCACGCTTCTCACTTGCTCCTCGGTTAAATACCGCCTGTCGTCATAACGGGGCCGGTCGCGTGGACCAGCCTCCTCTCTTTCCTTGCCCCGAGAGCGACCGTCTTCCTCCTTATATGTGCCATGGTGGTACACATGTCCTGCCATATTAACATCGAACGAGAAATCCAACTGACGCCTCATGGAGTGGCTGTGTTCTACCATGTTGACGCCGGGAAATGGGTTTGTGTCTACTTTCATGGCGAATTGCCCCAGGATCAGACGACCCTGTTCTATCGCCGTTTGGATCTGGCGACGTAGCTCTTTGCAGTCATTGGTGGTGTGGGTGAACGAGTGATGCCACTTGCAGTATGGTCTCCCGTTCATCTCCTGAGCCGTAGGGATTTTGTGTCCTTCGGGTAACTTCAGCTGCTTTTCTTTCAGCAGTAAATCGAATATCTGCTCAGCTTTGCTCACATCGAAGTCGAACCCTTTTCCAGGCCCTTGCTGCTTCACCCATTTGCAGGACACAAGATCTGCCCCCCGAGCCCATTCATCCACGGCCACCTCCTGGTCTTGTGTAGGATCCTCTTCTTCTGTATCGACCAGGCCTATCAGACGTTTGAACTTGTCTTGGTACAACTCAGGGTGGCGCTGTTCATACATTGTCAGCTTCTGGGCCATGTGCGCCAATGAGTTGTACTCTACTTGGAAAGCCAGATCTTTGATAGGTGCTGAGAGACCCAACACTGCCAGCTCGACTGCTTCTTTTTCAGTTAAACGAGCTGAGTAACATCGGTTCTTGACAGTCCTGAAACGCTGAATGTACTCGGCTACCGTTTCTCCCCGCTTTTGCCGCACCTGTGCCAGATCTGCGATGCCAGCCTCGCTAGCTTCTGAATGATATTGGATGTGGAACTGCTCTTCCAGTTGCTTCCAGGTCTGGATCGAATCCGGTGGCAGCGAGGTGTACCACCCAAAAGCTGGTCCTGTCAGAGACTGCGCAAAGAACCTTACGCGTAACTGATCCGATGCTGAAATCATGCCTAATTGTGCCAGGTATCGGCTCACATGCTCGATCGAGCTCGACCCTTCTGATCCGCTAAACCTTGAGAACTCAGGGAGCCGATACTTGGGTGGCAGCGGAATCAGATCAAACTCGTTGGGGGTACGGCTTGGAATAGCCGATTGTCCTTCTCTTCGGCACGAAGCCGAGCTGGTCTCTCAGGATGGTACGGATTTGCTCCACCGTTTGAGCTGCAGGGGCTAAATTCTCATGACTTGTTCCGGTGGCATACTTGGCCAGCCACGCCTGTTTATCAGCGTCCATGCCGGACATCCCTGCTCCAGAAATACCTGCTCCTGAAGCCCCTGCTCCGGGAACTCCTGCCCCAGAAATCCCTGCGGTTGTAATCTGGTTCGTGCGTGTCAGGTTATTGCAGTCCGACACGTAGGTGCACACATATCCATGTGGGATTTCTTTAGGTGGTTCAAACAGGAACTGGCAATCGCCTGGGTCACCTCCGACCTTGTAGACGACGTACGCCGCTGCCCCTGGTGGCTCCGGAGCTGCAAGTGCGAATGGCAGCTGTGGCCTGGTCTGGAGCTGTCTTTCTCCCTAGTGAGTCCCTAGAGTAGGCCCCGACAGAGAGTACTGAAGTTTCATGATCTCCTGAACTACGCAAACCGCGATGCGCTCGAAAGCGTTTACTAGGCTCTCAGAATGGCGGTGAAGAGAGTGAGCCACCATGTAGTTGACTTCCTGTCGCAGAGCTCTGGTGCGCTCCTCTGAAGGAACAGACAGATCCACCTCATCAAGAGCATCCTCGGGTGAGAACCCTTTCCACCTGATGCCATGCTTACGAGTCCTCTCAAAAGAGCCGATGAGATCGGCTTCGAAGAGAGCTTTGATGTCATCATACTTCGCCTTGTGCTCCTCAGGCAGATCGTCGTACGTGACCGGTCTGTCCCCCATCGCAGCGTCGGATGTTGATGCAGATGCTGTTGAATGTCCCACCGGGCGTGCCAGAATGTGTTGCCTGTCAAAACCCACCGGCGAGCAGCGACGAGCAACACGAAGAGCTGGGAGGCTCCCAGAACTGCTGGTGGGCCCTGGTCCCTCGGGCAACGGCCCGAAAAACTCCGGCACACGTCCTGGCTAATGCAAGGGCGTGCCACCTAACCTATACCTGGTCAGGAAGGTGATGGATTGCTTCGATCAGTTTCCTGCATGGTAAACAAGCATACGTAAAATTCGAGCCGTGACCGGCTCCCAGGTTTCCCTGTGAATCGGCTCCTGGAGCCGATTATCCCATGGTTCTGCATTAAATCTATGATAACATGGGGTTTTGCTTCATCAATACAAGTTAAATCGATCTACGACAGTTTAACGTTCTCACCACGTAACTGGAACATCCTACACGTAATTGAGCCTGGTAAATACAAAAGATGATAGAAAACTAACCCTAGAGAAGGCCTAACAACCGACGTAAAGTCAATTCCCGGAACAGCTCCTCTCGAATTAGCAAACCATATCCTCACGTACTACTGGATCGTTTAACCCGTTTGCAAGGCCTGACTACGTGGATATCAAACTAAACCTTGGAAAACAAGGCAAAACTATAACGGATCAAATCGACTGAATAAAGATCAAGCAAGGTGCTACCCTTACACCCGGGAAAAGGTGCAAAGGCAGCGAGATAACTAGAGGTAGCATAACTAAACAATCATAGCGAAAAGTACCGATGCAAACCTAAACAAATCTATAATAATAGTATTACTCGCCATCAACAAGGCTTCAGTACGAGTAACACCAGGTAACGCATAAGCAGATACTGCCTAGATCGCAAGATGCGATCTAGGCAGCATGACACTTACCCGAAAGAAACCCTAGAAACAAGGGGTGGCGATGCGCCGAGATTGTGTTTGTTGTGAACGTGATTGTCCTCCTTTTCTCAATAACCTTAGGTACATATTTATAGTCCGGAGACTTTCTATCTTTGGAATAACCTAACAACTCTATCTCTTACTTAAACCGAAACGGAAACTACTACAATATACAGATACACGGGCAATTTAGCCCAAATCCACGCACAAGGCCGATTCAACAACATGTTGCATATATGTATCTTCCAAGCCCATCTTGATTACGGCCCATCTCCTCCTTCGGCCAAAATATGGCGATAACAGGCGTTGGTCCTCTCTAGGGATGGAGTTGGTCGTCAAGACTTGGGCGATGACAAGTGAGAGGCTTGGATCATGTTCACATATAAGCGTGTCCTCATCTTGCATTGCGGCATCCTTTGTGATAGCGGCTTGAGTCAAAGCTTCATATTCATCTTCGCTCATAGAGTATGTTGCACCGTTCTCATCCGTTAGCATGACTCTTGTGTTGATGCACTCATAAGACTTGTGGCCCTTTCCTCCACACTTGTAACAAACTACCTGATTATCTGTTGTTGTGCTGGAAGAGGATGCCATAGGTGTCTTGGGTTGCTTGGAGGAGCTTGTTGCTTGGTTTGTTGGCTTGGAGGGGGTATTCGAGTTGATTGAAGCGAAGTACGCCCTTTGCTTCTCATAAGCATGTTCCTTTTGCAAGTGGCCCTCGGCCTTGGTTGCTTGGTGAAGAAGGTTCACGAGAGTCTTGTAAGTTTGGAAATCGACTATTTAGCGTATTGGGCGGTTCAAACCATTGAGGAACCATGCTATCGTTTGCTCCTCGAGCTCCTTCACATCGGCTCTCATCATAGTCATCTCCATTTCCTTGTAGAACTCTTCAATTGTCTTTGTGCCTTTCTTCAAGTTTTGTAGCTTGTCAAAGAGATCTTGGCGATAGTGCTCGGGGAAAAATCTTGCATACATCACGTTCTTAATCTCGGTCCAAGTGGTGACTAGTGGTTCTTCTAGCTTCTCACGATTGCTTTGGTAGTCTTCCCACCAAACATTGGCGTAGTACTCAAACTCAAGAGATGCCATTGCCACTTTCTTCTCTTCGGAAAAGTTGTGTACTCGAAAGATCTTGTCGACTTTGAGCTCCCATTCAAGATATGCATCGACATTTTCTTCTCCTTTGAACTTGGGCATAACGAACTTGAGTTTCCAAACTTGCCATCATCACGCTCATGGTGGTTATTGTGACGTTCATGGTGCATACTTGTGTCACTTGGAGGGCGTGGAGGCGGAGGAGGAGGCTCTTGATTGCCTTGAGGTTGTTGTGGGGGATGAGCTTGATGATGCTCGAAGTCCCTTCTTCGCCTTTGCTCGGCATCATTGACATTCATCGCTTGTCGGTGTCGGTGGTGGTGTTGTGCATGTCGGTTGTTGCGTCGAGCTTTGCATGCATCCTCATCATCATAAATTGTATCCCATGCCGGTGTTTGATTGTGTTGAAGATGCACATGGTGGTCATGAGGAGGATGGCGACGCCTATCATTGTGGATTGCTTCATCATGGCGTTCCCGTTGGTGTTTCACGTTGATGATTGCTTGGTGTGGTGGTGGACCATGCTCTTGGCGTTGTTGTTGAGGTTGAGGAGCATTTGGGTCCACCGCTTGAGCATGACGATGACGAGCTTGTTGCTCAGCCTTATGGTTGTGGGGTTCTCCGCGGCGGGAGTTTGACCTTGATGACTCGCCATGTCGACTTGAGGAGTGCATGCGGGAAGAACTTGACGAGCTTGAACGATGGCCATGTTGGTTTGCCAAGGTTGGCAATAGCTTGGTGAAGAGATTGGAATTGTGCGTGGTGCTCTTCTTGACGTTGCCGATCATGGTGCTCAAATTCTCAAAAAGTATCATCAAGACTGTGCTCAAGTCGCTCAAATTGATTATTGAATTCTTGGTGTTGCGCCCATAAGTTGTGGCGCGTGGAAGCCGTCTTGGTTGTTGAAGTTGCTATCTCCACTAGCTCCGCTTGCCATAGACATGGTGCACAAAACACACTTGATAGATAGGGTGAGATTGGTGGAATGGTAATTGCTACCTTGTCTCACCGGAGTCAAAGATTGGAAAGATTGTTCTTGTCGAGAGCGTAGCGAATAGCGAGTACACAAGACACACACACAGGACTATGGTTGTAGGTTAGAAAGGTGGATAGAAAATGGGACAACCAAACAAAAAGGTTATTGTCAAAAGTGGTGACGGACCAAAGATCAAAAGCAAAAAGGATGCGATCTACAAAATCACGGGGAAAACACACACGTGGATAAAAAAGGGGTTAGCACGACTATGAAAATGAGCACAAAATGTCCTAACAGCGACTAAGCTCGGTGCCGTGCCAACACAAGGAGAGACCGTAGCTCATTTGCAACAAGATTGAGAAGCAACGGATTTGCACGCTTGCCTGGCTCTAACTCGCACTCTTGCTTAGAAGCTTTGGACTCTCTTTTGTATTAGTATCTTTTTTTTATATATCTCTTTTATTTCTATGCTATGGAGTCACCTTTGCTATTTCCTATGCACTATCACTTTGCAAGAGCAAGCACACAATGCTTCAGCAAACACAAAATGAGCCACTCTCGATAGGTTAGGTATCACACAAAGGAAGAAAGGCTATACAAGAGTGGTGCAAGTTATACCTTTGGTATTGTTGACAACTTGCAACCAGTGTTGGGGAAGATGTTCGGGTGTCACGGTGTCGAAGAGTGCGTTGTGTAAAGATGTTGCGGAATCTTGAAGTTAGTTTTGGTGACACGCGTGCGAAACAAGAACAAAACTCAAAAGGAAACGGTCAAAATTTGGGGTCTAAATTTTTTTCAGCAAACAGCCGACGGACCGGGGCTGGCGCCGGAAATTCCGGTCGTGATTTCGGCGTCGCCGGAATTTTCGGTGACAGAACCGGTGCGCCGGGGTGCTCGCCGAAATTTGTTCGTGACGAACTTCCAAAAGTCAAATTGAGAAATTTGTCAAAAATTAGTGGAATTTGGGCTGGGGGATAGGGAAAGGAAGGTAGATCGACACCCAAAGCAACAGATCTATGGACCAAAACCACGAAAAACTCACAAAATCGAGAGATTGATCCAAAAGAAATTTGGGTAATTTTTTTGGTATTTTCTAATTTATGGTGGATATGGGGAAACGAAGTCAAATACGTGGCAACCAAAAGCTACTGATACCAGTTGATATGGGATCCCTTGTGGGATTGACCCTAGGGTGGCCCGATCTTCACGGATTTGAGGCGGGGAGTGAGGGGAAACCCGATGAACAAGATGAACGCAACACAAATGCAAGGTAAAGATACAAACGCATGCAAACACAACCCGATTTGATTTGCCCCCGTTGGCTCGAACAACCAATCCAATAGAATCCTCGACAAGAGACCGTTAGGTAGAATCACCAAAGCAGAGATCGGTAAGCGGATGATAGAATCCAAATCAAAGGAGAGAGTAGCAACCAAGTAGAATCCCAAAGGGGAGAGACCTAGCACTACTAGAATCCTTGATGAGGAGAGACCAAACACTTGAGGAGGGTCTTGACGACTTGGAGACGAACACCGAACTCCAAGGCCTTGTACAACTCATAGATTAACTATAGAGAGGGGTTCCCATCTAGGGTTAGGAACTGTAGGGGTTCGTAGCATGGAAAAACAAAATTTTCTACCGCATGCACACAAACAAGCCAAGATCTATCTACTAGATTGTAGCAACGAGTCGATAGAGTAACTCACCCTCGAAGATTCCAAAGCGGTTAACGAGAGCAGATTCTCGTGGGTGATGTAGTCGTACACTTGCCGATCTCAAGATCGCGTAGACGATCCTTCCGGCGTTGCGTTTCGGCAGCTCTCCCGTAGTCGGTCACACGTTTGGTACTCGACGAAGACCTTCCTCTCCCTTGTTCCAGCAGGCAGCGTAGGTTGTAGCACTCTGCTCGCAATTCCGGCAGCACAACGGCGTGGTACCGGAAGTAGAGGGGAGATCTCGTAGGGCTTCGCCTTAAGCCGGCGAGTATGGTGGACTATGAGAGAGCCCTCGACGATCTAGGGTTTAGACACGCCGAGGAAGAGGTGCTAGGCCGGCGGCTAGGGCTTGGGGTTTGCCCAAGTCGGCGGCTAGAGGAGCCCTAGGAGGTGGCGGCAGCTGCAGGAGGTGGCGGCACCAAATTGGGGTTTAGAGGAGAGGATCTTGTGTGTCTTGGAGGGGCAGCCCTGCCCCTCCCTTTATAGGTGGGAGGTGCGGCCAAGGGGAGGGGAGTCCCTCCCCAACTCGGCTTGGAGGTGGGCCGCCGGTTGGAGGAGGGAACTCCTCCCCAACTCGGTTTCAAACTTCCTTCTCCTCTTTCCAAAAACTGCCGTTTGACTTATCAAACTAGCCGTTTGACTTTTCAAACTAGGATTTGAATAAACCCTTTATTTTGGAAAGCGAAGACACCAAGTACATAATGCATTCATACCAACTTGATATAACACATTCATGTACCCCTTCCCCCCCGGAGTGCCGGACATTCCGGAACCTTCTAGAACATTCCCGATGAAAACACCGGAACCATTCTCCAACTCCGAAACGGGACTTTCCTTATATGAATCTTATTCTCCGGACCATTTCCGGATCTCCTCGTGATATCCCGGATCCCATCCGAGACTCCGAACAACATTCGGTCTCTTTCTCATAATACCATAACTACTCAAACAACGTCGAATCCTTAAGTGTGTCTCCCTACGGTTCGTGAATTATGCGAACATGATCAAGACACTTCTCCGATCAATAACCAATAGAGGAATCTGGAAATTCATATGGCTCCCACATATTTCTACGATTACTTTGCGATCGAATGAACCACTTACATACGATACCAATTTCCCTTTGTCTCACGATAGTTTACTTATCCGAGATTATGATCGTCGGTATCTCTGCATACCTAGTTCAACCTCGTTACCGATAAGTACTCTTTTATCGTTCCCGTGATATGTGATCCCTTGTGAGCCAGTCACATGCTTGCAAGCTAATTGGATGACATTACACCGAGAGGGCCCAGGGTATATCTATCCGTCATATGGATGGACAAATCCCACTCTTGATCCATGTGTTTCAACCAATACTTTCCGAACACTCAATGCCACCTTTATAGCCACCCAGTTACGGTGTGGTGTTTGATGTCATCAAAGCATCCATCCGGCAAAGGTGATATGCATGATCTCATGGTCGAAGGAATTAGGTTACTATGTATCAGAAAGCATATAGCAATTGAACTATTTAAAATGAGTTGATCTTTATGCTACGCTTATCTATAGGAGTATGTCCATCACATCATTCTCCTAATGATATGACCCTGTTGTTAATAACATCTCTATGTTCATGATCAGGAAACCATGATCATATATTAACCAACAAGCTAGTTTAACAAGAGGCTTTACTAGGGACTCTTTTATGTTTACAAATCACACAAGTATTAATGTTTCCTGTTAATACAATTATAGCATGTTATGTAAACATTTATCATAAGTATGAAGATATGATAATAACCCACTTTATTATTGCCTCTTGGGCATATCTCCAACAGTCTCCCACTTGCACTAGAGTCAATAATCTAGTTTCAAACCTTTGTGTATTCAACACCTATGGCTTTGCGGTGTTGTAAGTACACGTTCGCTAGTGGTCAACTGATCTCCGGATCTGACACTTCCAGGTCCGTGTGTAATTGCATGTATTTGCGTCTCTACGCATCACTCATTCTCTAATGAGATGGCTTTGTATAAATTTGGTCCTTTGGTAAGACCTTTAGTTCTTTGGGGTTAAAACATGTTGATAATATTGTCGTACAATATATCTTCATAGTATTATCCCTCTATGAACTACACCTAGTTTGATAACAAACTACTTGACCCAAATGCCCTCTTTAGCTGCTATAATAGCAGTCATATACTTAGCCTTTTGTTGTAGTATCTGTCACAATGTCTTTAACTTTGGAACACATCCAAATCCATTATGGTACTCACTTTCCATTATATTGTGACACCCTTGGTTTAGATTGAGATAAACTTAATTTGTACTTTGTGACAAAACTAGTATCAATGTAGTACTTTTACAATGAACTAACCATCTATTTGTCACTTCTACAAATAATATACTCTTAGTTCTTCCAAAAGATCATAAGAATATTCTTACTATTGTCCAATGATCATCTTATGAATCATTCTGGTATATGCTCACAACATTTATAGCATAGGACATATCTGGATTTGTACATATCACAGTATGATTGATATAAATACTCTTTGTGATTTCATACATCAAGTATCAATCTATACTTGAATCTTTGTTTCACTTACCAAATGTCAATACACTTGAATATATCATCAATATTGAACTCATTCAATCCTTTATGTGCGACAAGAACCTTTCTTGTAGTTTCTATATTGAACTCATTCAATATCTCATCTATGTACTTCTGGCACAACCATATTGGCGTCTATTGATGCCAAATATTTGGGTTTTGCCTAAGTCTTTCATCGGGATGAAATTCTTAATATGTGTTAATAAAAGATACATCATTTCCAATCAATAATATGTCTTCCACATAATGTATTAGAAATATGTCTTAGCGCTCCCACTTAATTTCTTGCAAATGCAAGCATCTTCATCGTCTCTAATGAATTTAAACTCTTTTAACAATTTCATCATTGTGAAGATTCCAACTCCGCGATGCTCACTTCAACCATTGAAGTTTGCATATGATTTTAGCATCCTTTGAATTAACAAAACCCTATGGACCGTGTCATGCACACGTCCTAGGTAACAATTCTATTAGAAGAACTTGTTTTGTTTATTCAACTACCATATAACAAAATTATATGTAGTGGTTGCTACTTAAAATCCGTCTAGACTAAATATTGCTATGAAAGATCAAATCTTGTCATATACAACCTTTGAACATTGTTGTGAACTCTTTCCCAACATGTCGACTATTTCATGGATGTGAAACATCCATGTCTATTTCTTTATAGATCCAAATACGACTGTAAGGTCTTACACCTTTCTCGAGGGTCCTTCAAGTTCAAAACATGATTTCTCGTGTATGGAACTATCACGAATTTTATGGCTTCAAGCCATTTTACAGAGTCAGGGCCCATCATCGCTTCTTTGCTTGTAGTACGTTCATTATTCTAAAATAATGATTTAACACTCAAATCTTGGTATTTGATTGTTTAATCGACCTACTTGATACAATAGAAACTTAGACCTTTGTGTACACAACCTTTGAGGCACGTGAGCCATGATCATTGTTGCTGCCTCTGGAACACTTTTCGGTGCTGCGCAACTCTGCACATATAGCTAAGGTTCTTTTAACCTTATCAAAGTTCTATTGTCGTCCCACTTAACTTTTCACGAAAAATTCCTTCTCAAAGAAACTTGACGTTCTAAGCAACAAACACTTTTGTCTCCGGTGTTTATGGAGGAATACTTAACAATTATACAAAGACAGGTTCATCCGACTTTGGTTGTACACATCTTTCTTATGCATAGCATACCAATGTTTTAAGAAAGGACTTCTTGGGTTTTATCCCAAACCATAACATATGGTGTCATTTCAACGGATTATGATGGAGCTCTTTTCAGTGGAAAAACGGTAATCTCTAAAGCTTTTAATCTTTAAAATACAATGGCAGTTTTATGAATTACACCTTCGATCTTACCATGTCAAACAAGGTTTAATTACATATCTCGAACGCTCCATACTCTTATGGTGTTTCGGGAAAATGCAAATCCACGGAACGATTCCTTAAATCTTAGGTATTATGCTAAACTTGTAACTCAAATATCTTCCTTTATGATCCTATCATAAACTATTTATATTCTTGTTACAATGATTTTTCACTTCATCTTGAAAGTCTTTGAACTTTTCAAATGTTTCATACTCCATCCTTATTAAGTAAATATTCATATATTCACTCAAATTTTCGGAGAAAGCATCTGAAGTTGAAATCCATCGCTTTTGACTACACATGATGGACTTTGTACAACAATATGTACAATTTCCAATAAGCTAGTCTTTCGTTCCCTTTTTGGCCTATGAACGAAGTTTTAATTATCTCTAGGGAAGTTTCACAAGCGTCATGTGATCAAAAATCAAAAGACTCCAAAATTCCATCCACATGGAGTTTCTTCATGTTATCTTTCCAATATAATTTAATCGGCGATGTCACTTCCTAAGTGATCTTTCAATCAATTTGTCTTTCGACATCTTTAGCACTAGTTTTATGGATGTGATTTTTCCAACGAGATTTGTGAATCATCCATGTTTTATGGATTATGTCAATTATTTGAACAACCCTTTTGTTCTCATAATACCTGATAAAACAAATCTTGAAGGCAAACTTTGATGTTTAACGAGCAACACAATAACCCTTTATTTGTTCTCGATGAACATCATCACATATTCTTTTGCTAGTTACTTAGGCCATTGTAGTTCATGAATTGTGTTGTTTCGTATGACGATTCACACCAACAAATTCAGTATCAAATACTTAAGAACCACATTGTTTAATAAGCAAAGAATATAGCCATAACATGTATATCATCTATATACTTAAAGTGAACAATTCTAGTCTTTTCTTTTCTGCCATATATTTATGAGATTCTCTTTCAGTATTTCCTTTTCTATTTGAAAGAATCTATCAACATCAATAGTGGAGTCATACATATGACACATAGTCCAAAGTGTGTATAGTTAAATACCAATGTCTTTGGACTTGCACTTTGAAGTAGATTACCATCATCAAATGTTTGGTGTTCTTTCAAATTCCTTTTTTTAGTAATCTCCTGGTGTAGTAAATATTTTACCTACATCAAATATTCATCCTTATCATGGAATTATCCATGATCAAGCTATTTTTAGCTTATAAAGATGAATCGTAAGTATAATGTTGCTATCCAAAACCTTTTGGTGGATTAGGACAACTAGTGTCTCCAACCCTTTGCAAATTCTCATCAAATATGAGAGCATGACTTTAGCCATATTATACTCTATCATGTTGCAACCAAAACTTCGTTTCAGATATCACAATATCTTCCACACATCATGGTTTCTGAAACAACTCTTTCAGATCCTAGATAACCTTGATATTAAGACAATCCTTTGAATATCAAGAATCATGGAGACAAACATGATACTTATATACTAACATTGGAATTGTTACTCTTGATTTAATACAAACTATTAAACTTCATGGAGTAACCGGAACTTTACTGAAAGTTTGCAATAGGACTTTTAAACTTTAGATTAACACTTCAAAACAATACGATACCAGTTCATAAAGTAACTAACCAGAATTCTATAGTTCTATCATCTCAATTATAACTAAGCGCAAGGTGGTAAACGGATGCCAATGACTACAACAACTATGCAAATTCACTTTGATTTAATTTATGATAAATAGTGTTCAACTTTTAATTACATTGGCGTTGAACTCCCACTCAAAACAATATCCCTCACATTGTTTTAGTGATCACACGAACCAAATCCACCACATCAAAACCGATCATCACGAGAGTTGATGTAGCTTCAATGGCGAACAATCATCATGTTCATCATATCTACTATATGACTCATGCTTTACCTTTCGGTGATCCGTGTTCCGAGACCATGTCTGTACATGCTAGGCTCGTCAAGATCAACCTTAGCTTCCGCATGAGCAAATCTGGCTTGCTCACGTTGTATACACTCGCAGAATCTAACACACCCGATCATCACGTGGTGCTTCGAAACAACGATCTTTAGCAACAGTGCTTACTAAGGATGAACACTTTAAAACTTGAAATTGTGTGCTTGAGGGATCATCTTATAATGCTATCGTCGTTAACTAAGCAATACAAGATGCATAAAAGGATTAACATCACATGCAATTCATAATATGTGATATGATATGGCCTTTCTTCTTGTGCTTCCGATCTCCATCTTCTAGCACGAACATGATCTCCATCATCACCGGCATTGCATCAAGGTCAATGACGCTTCTCCATGGTTGTCGTCCACCGGCTTCAACTATTACAACTACTTTGAGTAGACACGCGGGTCTTAACATAAATTAAAGACAACCATATGGCTCCTGCCGGTTGCCAACTTACAATAAGGAACACTACATACATCAAATATAATCACAATCATGGCCATATCACATCACTGCACACCCCTGCAAAACAAAGTTAGACGCCTCTACTTTCTTTGCATATTTTACGTGGTTTGGGGCTTTCAATAAGTGTCATTCTAACTTACGAACAAGAACCACAACATTGATACTAGTATTGTTGATCACCCGTTGTAAATTGGATCTTAACTATGCTAGGAGAAACAGGCACCCGCAAAGCCACTTATGGAATACAAGTTGCATGTCAAGCGTGGAGCAAGTCTCATGAACGATGTCATGTAAGGTTAGCCCGGGCCGCTTCATCCCACCATACCGCAAGATGCAAAGTACACAAGAAGCAATCGACAACAAAAGCATCAACGCCCACAATGACCATTGTGTTCTACTCGTGCAACAGATCTACATATAAACCTGGCTCTGATACCACTGTAGGGGTTCGTAGCATGGAAAAACAAAATTTTCTACCGCATGCACACAAACAAGCCAAGATCTATCTACTAGATTGTAGCAACGAGTCGATAGAGGAACTCACCCTCGAAGATTCCAAAGCGGTTAACGAGAGCAGATTCTCGTGGGTGATGTAGTCGTACACTTGCCGATCTCAAGATTTTGTAGACGATCCTTCCGGCGCTGCGTTCCGGCAGCGCTCCCGCAGTCGGTCACACGTTCGGTACTCGATGAAGACCTTCCTCTCCCTTGTTCCAGCAGACTGCGGAGGTTGTAGCACTCTCCTCGCGATTCCGGCAGCACAACGGCGTGGTACCGGAAGTAGAGGGGAGATCTCGCAGGGCTTCGCCTTAAGCCGGAGCGAGTATGGTGGACTATGAGAGAGCCCTCGACGATCTAGGGTTTAGACACTCCGAGGAAGAGGTGCTAGGCCGGCGGCTAGGGCTTGGGGTTTGCCCAAGTCGGCGTCTAGAAGAGCCCTAGGAGGTGGCGGCATCTGCAGGAGGTGGCGGCACCAAATTGGGGTTTAGAGGAGAGGATATTGTGTGTCTTGGAGGGGCAGCCCTGCCCCTCCCTTTATAGGTGGGAGGTGAGGCCAAGGGGAGGGGAGTCCTTCCCCAACTCGGCTTGGAGGTGGGCCACCGGTTGGAGGAGGGAACTCCTCCCCAACTCGGTTTCAAATTTCCTTCTCCTCTTTCCAAAAACTGCCGTTTGACTTTTCAAACTAGGATTTGAATAAACCCTTTATTTTGGACAGCGAAGACACCAAGTACATAATGCATTCATACCAACTTGATATAACACATTCATGTACCCCTTCCCCCCCGGAGTGCCGGACATTCCGGAACCTTCTAGAACATTCTCGATGAAAACACCGGAACCATTCTCCAACTCCGAAACGGGACTTTCCTTATATGAATCTTATTCTCCGGACCATTTACGGATCTCCTCGTGATATCCTGGATCCCATTCGAGACTCCAAACAACATTCGGTCTCTTACTCATCATTCCATAACTACTCAACTACATCGAATCCTTAAGTGTGTCTCCCTACGGTTCATGAATTATGCGGACATGATCGAGACACTTCTCCGATCAATAACCAATAGAGGAATCTGGAAATTCATATGGCTCCCACATATTTCTACGATTACTTTGCGATCGAATGAACCACTTACATACGATACCAATTTCCCTTTGTCTCACGATAGTTTACTTATCCGAGGTTTTGATCGTCGGTATCTCTGCATACCTAGTTCAACCTCGTTACCGATAAGTACTCTTTTCTCGTTCCCGTGATATGTGATCCCTTGTGAGCCAGTCACATGCTTGCAAGCTAATTGGATGACATTACACCGAGAGGGCCCAGAGTATATCTATCTGTCATATGGATGGACAAATCCCACTCTTGATCCATGTGTCTCAACCAATACTTTCCGAACACTCAATGCCACCTTTATAGCCACCCTGTTACGGTGTGGTGTTTGATGTCATCAAAGCATCCTTCCAGTGAAGGTGATAGGCATGATCTCATGGTCGAAGGAATTAGGTTACTATGTATCAGAAAGCTTATAGCAATTGAACTATTAAAATGACTTGATCTTTATGCTACGCTTATCTATAGGAGTATGTCCATCACATCATTCTCCTAATGATATGACCCTGTTGTTAATAACATCTCTATGTTCATGATCAGGAAACCATGATCATATATTAACCAACAAGCTAGTTTAACAAGGGGCTTTACTGGGGACTCTTTTATGTTTACAAATCACACAAGTATTAATGTTTCCTGTTAATACAATTATAGCATGGTATGTAAACATTTATCATAAGTATGAAGATATGATAATAACCCACTTTATTATTGCCTCTTGGGCATATCTCCAACAGGAACAAGACTTCATTCATCATCAACTCCAACTAGATCCTAGCCACAAGGGGCTATTTATAGTACTCCCTCCGATCCTAAATAAGTGTCGCGGTTTTGAACTAGCTCTAGTTCAAAACCGCGACACTTATTTAGGATCGGAGGGAGTACTAGGAGCGAAGGGTAGGTGGGAGGGAATATTCTGGGCATCAAACCTGTTACATCACATAGACTGGGTATTTCGGCGGTAAGTCCGGCGACGCCGGGGTTGGCACCGACATTTCCGGCGGTGACCGGTTTTCTCGGTTGGCTACCGGAAGGGCTTACAGTACGCGGTCTCGGAGGGGATGTCGGTTCGCCGGTTGTGTCGTCGGGAGTTCTGGCGGTGGTTCCGGTTCACCGGGCTGGGCCACGGAAGTTCTGGCGGGGCTTCCGATGGCGCCGAAAGTCTTCTTCCGCCTTCTCTTCCACGCCTCTTTCTTGGGGGTCTTGGTTCCTGGGGTCCTCTTGTCGTCTCCTCTTGGTATCTTGGTCATGGGCCTGTTCATAGCATTGGCACTTGTCTCAAGTAGGATCCCATTCACATGAAAACCAAAGGAGGGCGATGTATGGAACAAATTCACCTTTGTGGGTATGGTTGATGTAGCATGATGTGGACCAATGGTGAATGCCATGTGTTGGGCCCTCCCCCATCGTCGCCGCCGGCTAGGACCGTATGGATTTTCCCCGTGTGGCGCAGGTGGCGCCGTCTCGTCCTTCCCCGCGTCTTGAGGGCGGGATCAGGGTCCCTTCCTCTCGGCGGCGGAGGTCCGGCGATAGCTGGGGTGTGGCGGCGCGTCTGTGGGCAGCGGGGCAACGCGGCACATTAGCGGCAGGCGGCGACAGGTTGCTAGCAGCGCCATGGTGGCCTAGATCAGACCCTTAGGGCCCCATCTGGGCGGTAGGCGGGCTGGTTGCTTCCTCTCTGTTTGATTTGCAGATTGCGGTGGGGCAGTTTGAACGGGATCTGCGGCGGTTGCGACCGGCTTGTTGCACCGTGGCGACGAACTTTATGGGGTTGTCGGGGCCTGGCCGAACCACCGTGGGAGTGGTGTGCCTCCGTGGAGGCTTTACGGGCCCGGCCGGTCCCAATGGGGATTGGTGTGTCCGTGGCCGCGCCCGGTCGACTAGAGGCGGTGGAGGTAGTTCGCTCCCGCGCGACCACGATACTGTGGGCCTCGTTTTATTTCTACCCTTGCCTCGATCTTATAGACCTCCTGACGGTTTCTCAATGACTCGATGATGGCGAGTTCAGGACCGTAGTGGCGCATGCTCATGGACGACAAGCTTGGTGGTGGCGGGGCCTCGTCCTTGCGGGGCTCGTGTGCAAAGGATCGTCCGGGGTTGTGGATAGGGTTTTCGGGAGAAATCCTTGTTGGCTTGACCGATACCAATGTGGTGCCGTCCTCAGGTGGCACCATTCCTTCCTTAAAGGCGTTGTGGCTACCTTTCGTCCACTTCCCTTCGTGTGCCGAGGGAAACCCTAGGACCAGTTCTGGTCCGGGCAGCAGTATTGGTTGTCCTTCTTAAAGGTGTTGATTGGTGCTTGACGACTCGATGCTAGGAACATGGTGGCACTTCTCCGGTGGACCCAGCGGTTGCGGGTCGTCTTTGTTTAGTCGATATGCCTGTATCTTCATTTTATTTCTTCTTTTTCTTCTTTTGGGCGTGAGTTTGACGCTGCCCAGTATTTTCTTTGTGTTTTGAACTATCATGGTTGTGACAGTTAGTTAGCAAATCGAAATGGTGATGTGAAAATTCGCGTGGTCCGGTCAACCAGAAGAAGCGGAGACAAGAAACCAACTGCGTGGATGCAAAGCTGCTATCCGGGGCAGTTCTTGTCCTAGCCTTTCACGAGGAATTTTCTATGCAGTAAGCTGGCAGCTCACTCAACTGATCGATCAAGGCAAATTTTCTCAATAACAAATCAAGACACCTGGCGAGATCTCCTCAAGAATACACACGTTCCAAAATTCAGAAGATGCTGCGCTGCCGTTCAAGTTTTCTAGCTCCATGAGAACCAACCCGTGATTAGATGATTAGAAGGGCAGTGATATTTCTTAACTCATCAGAGTTTAAACTCCAGGTTTAACGTTTTGGTGTTTCATAAAGACGAAATATTCTTTCAGTGAGAGACGACGTTTTCGTTGATAGCGAGACGTCTGCAGTGACTTTGTCAATCTCAAGACCCGCCGGTTCTCTTGGAGGTGCTCGTAGGGGTAGGGTGTACGTGCGTATGTCTTAGGGATGAGTGTATATAAAAAAAAAGGTTGGCTAGCTCCCTATATATACGGCGCCACCTCAAAGGAAGCTCTCGTGCTCATGTTGCTGGCCGTCGATCTCCATAACACTAGCAGGTAGGAAACCAAGGTCGTCAGGGAATTAAACTGCATACGAATTGAGCAGCATCAGGTATATATAAATGTTTATTTGTTTTTTCTGTCCACGCATACATCTCTTCTTGTGATTATTTTTTCAGTTTTCTGTCCCATGAACTCTTGTGCTATGTAAATTTCCTCTCAGTCGGCCACTCGATCTGCTATGTATCTTTTCAATCCTCAAGATCTTCCTCGGCGGATCTCTCAAAAGTTAATGAAGTTTTTTCATACACACCTTCGTTGCTGGAATTTACTCTGGCTGCCGGTCAAATGTTTGAGCCACGTATAGTAGATCATTCGAGAAGTTTGACCAAGAAGTATATATATCGCTCCCGTGTACAGATGTCGTCTGATAATCTCATGAAATCAACGCCATTTTTCTGACATGACATACAAGTCTCACTAAAAGTACACGATGTTTATTTATATTCTCCTTGGCATGCTCCAGTCCTAAAAGCGGCTTCTGACAAAAACGTACGAGCTAATCAATCGAAGCCACACAGAGTCCCCTGTTTCGGCATGGCTCGGGAGCTCAAGGTCCTGGGCGCGCTCGACTCCGCCAAGACGCAGTGGTACCACTTCACGGCGATCGTGATCGCTGGCATGGGCTTCTTCACCGACGCCTACGACCTCTTCTCCATCTCCCTCGTCACCAAGCTCCTCGGCCGCATCTACTACTTCGACCCGAGTTCCGCCACCCCGGGCTCCCTCCCGCCCAACGTCTCCGCCGCAGTGAACGGCGTCGCCTTCTGCGGCACCCTCACCGGCCAGCTCTTCTTCGGCTGGCTCGGCGACAAGATGGGCCGGAAGAAGGTCTACGGCATGACGCTCATGATCATGGTCCTCTGCTGCGTCGCGTCCGGCCTGTCGTTCGGGTCCAGCGCCAACGGGGTCATGGCCACGCTCTGCTTCTTCCGCTTCTGGCTCGGCTTCGGCATCGGCGGCGACTACCCGCTCTCGGCGACCATCATGTCCGAGTACGCCAACAAGCGCACCCGCGGCGCGTTCATCGCCGCCGTCTTCGCCATGCAAGGCTTCGGCAACCTCACGGGCGGCATCGTCGCCATCATAGTGTCGTCGGCGTTCAAGGAGAGTTTTGACGCGCCGGCGTACAGGGACGACCGCGCCGGCTCCACCGTGCCGCAGGCCGACTACGCGTGGCGGATCGTCCTCATGTTCGGCGCCGTCCCGGCGCTGCTCACCTACTACTGGCGCATGAAGATGCCGGAGACGGCGCGCTACACGGCGCTGGTCTCCAAGAACACCAAGCAGGCCACGGCCGACATGGCGAGGGTGCTCAACGTCGATCTGGCCGCGGAAGATCCGGAGGAAGCAGATAAGCCCGATCACCACCGCGAGCATCAGTTCGGGCTCTTCTCCAAGGAGTTCGCGAGGCGGCATGGGCGGCACCTGCTGGGCACGACGGTGTGCTGGTTCGTGCTGGACATCGCCTTCTACTCGCAGAACCTGTTCCAGAAGGACATCTACACGGCCGTGGGGTGGCTGCCCAGGGCGGACACCATGAACGCGCTGCAGGAAATGTTCAAGATCTCCCGCGCGCAGACGCTGGTCGCGCTGTGCGGCACCATCCCGGGGTACTGGTTCACCGTCTTCCTCATCGACGTCATCGGCCGCTTCGCCATCCAGCTCGGCGGCTTCTTCATGATGACGGTGTTCATGATCGGCCTGGCCGTGCCGTACCACCACTGGACGACGCCGGGGAACCAGGTGGGCTTCATCGTGATGTTCTCCTTCACCTTCTTCTTCGCCAACTTCGGGCCCAACTCCACGACCTTCATCGTGCCGGCGGAGATCTTCCCGGCACGGCTGCGGTCGACGTGCCACGGCATCTCGGCGGCGGCCGGGAAGGCGGGCGCCATCGTGGGGTCGTTCGGGTTCCTGTACGCGGCGCAGAGCACGGACCCGGCCAAGACGGACGCAGGGTACAAGCCGGGCATCGGCGTCCGCAACTCCCTGTTCGTGCTCGCGGGGTGCAACGTGGTCGGGTTCTTATTCACCTTCCTGGTGCCGGAATCCAAGGGGAAGTCGCTGGAAGAGCTCTCCGGCGAGCACGAGGAAGATGATGAGCCAGAGTTGACGTCTACCGCAACAACCGAACTCGGGATCACATCGCCGCCACCTGCTGCTGGATCCAAGTAATGAGCGCATTCAGATTGCCATCTGGTCCAACCAGAAGTTGGAGTTCAAGAAAAAACCCGTACTAGAGAGTTTATTTTCATAGAAGGGATACAGTTGTGCTGATTCATATATGAGATATTCTGTCGTAGAAATACTAGTAGTATACTATCTAAATAACGGTGCGTTGCAACGAGACAATAATTAAGCGTACAGAGTCTACGATATTATACTTCTTAGAGCAACTCCAACCGACGCGGTAAACATGCCGTGATCTAAAATAACACGCACGGCTAAATTCGGACTTCAATAGCCGCAGTAAACTAGCGCGCATAAAAAATTATTCAGCATACTGCATTCGGCGCACCAAATATAGTGCTTCGGACTTCAAATCTCCAGCATGCTTGGGAAAGCTCCAATGCATCCGGTAGACGAATGTTTTGCGTACGCTATATTTAGCGCATCCGTGGAGGCGTTTGTTAGGAGCCCTACCGATACTACCTGGGCCGGCCTCATGGGCCTGGCCCACCGTCGACCATCAGTGCTACTTATACATGGCAGGAGACAACAATCAAGGCATCCAGTGGATCACGGCAAGAAACGGTGGCGGCTTCCTCTCCCATCTCGGCTCTGTTCTTCCTTACTCTTCATGCTTTGTTCTTCAGTTTACCTAGTGAATTCATGTAGCTGTGAGTGATTGAGTGGATTTGAGCATTTAGACCCTAACATCTGATATCAGAGCCAGACTCCATCCTTCCTAATTTCTCCTAAAATCTGCCAGAATTTTTTCCCCATCCCATATCTCCATGGATTCCAAGCTCCAGGAAAGCTTCGATAAGTGGGAAGCTAGCCTAGATGCGCTTTGCCGCTATCTGCTGGAAAACGGCGCTGGCGTCATCGAGCCCGTGACGGCATACTCCGACAGGAGCGAGCTCGTCATCGCGTCGGCATGGATGCCCGACCCCATGGCTACGATACCCATCATCAAGGAGACCCTAGAGGTCGCTCCTGCCGTTTCCAGTGTCACCATTACCATGGCGCCCGCTGTGGCATCCCGCTAAAACCACTACTAGAAAATCGCGTTTTTTTTGTGCATTGCATCATCATGACCGCATGCTCATGTCATCATGCCACATCGCATTTGAGCATCGTCATCATCCTGCATGGTTTTTGTCTAAACTATTTTCGAAACGCCTAGTTTTGTTTTCTAAATATTCCCGTCTTTATTCAAATTAAAACCTGGGTCTCCGGAATGTTTCGTTTTGTCTGTCAACGGTTTACAAAAAACGCCTCGTTTTTAATAAATAAAATGTTTAATTATTTTTAGGGGGCAGCCGTACCGGGCCGATCCGACCCAGTCGGCCACCCCCAGTACAAAAACCAGCCTACCCCATAAACATCCAAACCTGTGCTACCAAAAACTCTACCCACTCTTATCCTACCCAGCCTTCCACCTCACCCCAGCCAATCCCCTCCCTCCACATCACCACTCCCTTCCCCCAAGCCAACCACTAGCCGCCACCTCACCCTAGCCAGCCACAGCCACCTGCCCGCTCCACCCGTGCCGCACACACCCAGTCACACGCCCGCTCCCGCTCGCTGGAGCCCACCCCGGCCCCACCTCCCCACGCGGCGCTCGCCCACCCCTCCCCTGGACCGCGTCCTCTCTCTCCCGACCCCGCGTCTCTTCTCCCCGACCCGCCCCTCTGCTCAACAACCGCCGCCGCCGCCCTCCCGCTCGCCTCCTCGCGCAAGCTGCCTTGCTGCCGGCCCCCTCCCGACCGGCTGCGGGTCTCCCCTTCCTCTCCTCCGTCCACCGCTGCTCTCTGGAGCCTCCCCGAGCCCGGCCGCCTTCCGCTGGACCTCGCCGCCCCTCGCGCCGGCCTTCCTCCTGCGCCCCACGCGCGGACGACCCCGGCCCGCCGGCTCCTCAGCCTCCCTCGCCCGGAGCTCCTCCGGCCGCCCCCCTCCACCGCGTCATCGCGGGCCCCCCACCTCGCCGCTGCTCGACCTCCCCGTGGCGCGCTGTCCGCCTCTGCGTCCTCTGTCCACAGGCCACCGCCTCCCCTCGTCGTCGCCCGCATGCCTCTGCCGCCTGGCCTCCTCTGCACGTGCGGCGCAGCCTCCATGGCCTGCTTCCCCTGTTCCCTTTGACCTCGCTGCGCCGGCCGAGCACTGCCTCCACGACCCGAACTCCTCCGGCTTGCCGATTGCGGCCAGGCCCCACTGCCTGCCTCGCCTCTTCCCGGCCCGCCTGCGGCCGAGCTCACCCCTATCGCCGAGCCGCCTCACCCAGCTCTCCAACCACCACTCTGTGAATCGTCTTGTCCGCACGCCATGTGTTTGGTAGTGTGCGCATGTGAGTTATGGTGGTGATGTTTGTGGTGGTTCAGTGATGTAACGGTAAAGACCGTGTGAAGTTGGACCCATGGCGATGCTTCGCTCCCGACAACCCTCCTTCATACGAGTTAGACGAGCACCTCACCAAGATCGACAAGACCATCGCGACGCCGAACCAAGTCCTTCTTCGCGAAACGCCAAGATCTACCTCCGTTATCCGAGAACAATCCCGCCGAGACCGAACCCCAGATCCAAACCCTGTCGAACCCCGAACCCCCGGAACCAAGATCTTCCGAACCCAGATGTGTGAACCTTTTCCCGAGCCCTATTTTATAAATGCTATATATAAAACTTGTTGCATATTAATTGTTCATCTCGCATGCATATCATGTGGGTTGGGGGCATTATGCCGATTCACCTCATAATTAAATATGGAGATCATATGCGGACATTTCTAGTCCCATACTGGTTCCATTTAAATTTGTGTAGCGAACCAGTGTTATCTTTTGCCTTGTTAAGACAACCTTTAATTTGCGGGGTAGATAAACAACATGAACCTATTAATTAATTGTCGGGACCCCCGGTTCCGCTTAATATGGCATAAATGCATCGCACCTTTGCCATGTCATACATCATACATGCATCATGCCCGATCTTCTGCCGTAATCTTAAATAGTGCCCCCGGTGTTTCTTTTAGTATTTTGGTTCTTCGCGGATAAGGCCGTTGAGTTGATGCGAGTGTCGACCCGACCTTTGGAGGAATCTTCGGCAATGTTTTCAGGCGAGCATCTCCCCCTTTCTACCTATCTTACTTTTATAGTATTTATTTCCCTCCTGTTGATCTATTGCTATCTGTGTTGCGTTGCTCTAGTTTTCGTACCCGTGATATCCCTTGCAGCCTTATATTACCTTGGACACAACCTATTACCTGTTGTTTGGTAGATAGTTGGACCGCGCGTCGTAGTCGCTTGCTCAAGTGCTGTTGCGTGTCCTCAAGTACCACAGTTGTTGGAGTATTGCCATGTTTAATGTTGGAGATGATCATAACTTTAATTATTGTTTAATAACTAAAACTGAAGTAGGTAAATGCAGAGGCACAGGTGGGCAATAGATGTTATTTGGTTGTTAACCGTCCACTTGTGTCCCGTAGGACCCCGAGTACTTGATACCTGTTCCTTGAATATTCGCGCTATCCACATCCGGGAGGATTATGGGACCCCCCTGAGCCAGAGCTTGATTCATTCTTATTTCTTGGGGCCACAAACTAGTTTGAGGTTTTATTTACTATCCTGTACTTATGCCATGCTTTACTGCTTTATTTAAATTGTGCGAGGTACTGCACCTGTACTGTTTAGATCAGCGGAGTGTTTTCGCGGTATCGACAAGCCCAGTCACATTTTCGGGTTCCCAGTCGGTTACAGCCACTGGCGCAAACCTTGAGTCCGTCTCGGAGTTGGCTAACTTTGTTGCGGGTGTACTCAATGGGGTGGCCCCCTGAAATATTTCTGAATCTTGTGATTGCTTTGTCGTGAAGGCCTCGTTGGGTTTTGATTTGGTTTTTCCGAGGTTGATCGAGTGTGTGTTGCTATTTGTGCACCCCTGCAGGGTAAAACTTTCTGAAAGCCGTGTCCGCGGTTATGGACGACTTGGAGCACAGTATCTCGATCATAGACAACTATAACTAAAGTAGTGCTATAAATTTGACTCTATAATGACTAGTAATCAGCTTCATTATAATGGAATGGCTAAATAAAACTGCCAACAATTGCTTGTTTGGGTTGTCGCTTGCTACCATTGTACCTGACTAGTAAGTATTGCAACTATAACGGAATGGCTAAATAAAAGTACCAACAACTGCTGGGTTTGGGATATCTCATGCTAATGGAATTTGACTAGTAAGTGTCGCAACTACAACGGAATGGTTAACTAAAATTGCCCACTGCTTATTATATCAGGATGACTATCTATACCTGACTAGTAATTGCCGCAACTATAACGAAACTAATAAAACTGCCAACGATGTGAGTTCCTCGGTTGACTTCCTCGTTTGGTCTCGAGGGGGAAACACCAGGATGGGTATGTTTGGTGGTAGTATCTGGTTGGTTCCGAATAGGTGTTTCTTCCCCCTCTCTGATAGCCGCTAGTTGTATCGAGTCTCTATAGGTTGTTTAGTGCATGCTGCTCTGCCGCTCAGTCCACCATACCTATGTAGGCGAGGACCGCCGAATTCTAGTCTCGCCGTGTACTGGCCTCAGTACTGACCGCTCTCTCTTTTTCCTTTGCCCTTTGTCGGCACCCCTTTTGTTTAAGCAGGTTTTGAGATCGACGTCGTTAGCAGGGTTACCCTTCCGGCTTGGCCTGGGCAGGGTTATGGACGCCATTGGTTATTCTTCAGGGCTCTTAGCCCCATTTGCATCTTGTCCGTAGTCGAACGCTCTATCATTTTCAAGGTGATTTGGATCTTTGTATATTATATCTGTATTCTTGACT
The DNA here is from genome assembly GCA_916181665.1 of Avena sativa. Lineage (NCBI taxonomy): Eukaryota > Viridiplantae > Streptophyta > Magnoliopsida > Poales > Poaceae > Avena > Avena sativa. The sequence continues at coordinate 7,182,863 of OV702289.1, forward strand.
CATGGAGTCGTGTTGTATACATATCTGTTCTGTGGGACCCATCGAGGACTGTTGTGTAATGTTATTACTTCGTTTTCCACCCGCACGCAAGTGCCTGGTGGGCACCTTTGAATCGTTTCTATGCGGGTTTGGCGGGAAGCGCTGAAACTTGCATAGGGCCGATTCTGAGGGTGTTACAGAGTGGTATCAGAGCTCAGCAGTTGCAATACCCCACAAGTCCAGCCTGTAGGATAACCTAGCTAACGGCCGAAGTAGAGTGTCAAAACTATTTTTGCAAAATCGGTGGGATAGTTCCGATTAGGTCTGATTTTACTCCTTACCCCTCTGCTGCTCTCCTCTCACCTCTGCGTGTTTTGAATCCGCTCTCTTCTCTCTCTTCGAGTCCAGGATTTCTCGTGGTTGGGTTCCATCGTACCTTCAGGGTTTCGCTTCCTCCTCTGGTAACGGTGTTTCTACATCCGGTCCTCCTGCTATCTGAGTGGTCCTTTATCTGTGGTACCATCCTTTGTTCCTTGTTTGTGCCTCCCAGTGTTTTCCGACGTTACGACATCATCTACGTCAGATCCGATGCAGAGTCTGCATCACTCCTTTGTTTCCGAACCTCGCTTGTCGAGATCTACAATTTGAATTCCGAGAGTTGGTTGCATAATCCGCCTATTCGTGTGCAGAGTAATGGTTTGGGTGCGCGATGGACTGATCACCATCCGAATACTCTTATCATTCGCTTTTGTACATCGAATCAGTGGATCCAGCAATTTTACTCCGTCCACGGAAGCTAGAGGTGGCTTTATTTGTTGATACCTCTACCTTCGACCTTTTGTTTCCGGAGTGTTTCCCTCGACGGTCACGGACAACGACCTCTTGTTAGTGGTGTCACGAGGATCTACACGAAGCGAGAAGATGCAGATCACCGACCTTCTTTCCGGTACCATGAGGCGGATCTCGAGGGCGAGATCCATTGTTAGTGGTGTCGAATTATGGCATCCCGCTAAAACCACTACTAGAAAATCGCGTTGTTTTTGTGCATTGCATCATCATGACCGCATGCTCATGTCATCATGCCACATCGCATTTGAGCATCGTCATCATCCTGCATGGTTTTTGTCTAAACTATTTTCGAAACGCCTAGTTTTGTTTTCTAAATATTCTCGTCTTTATTCAAATTAAAACCTGGGTCTCCGGAATGTTTCGTTTTGTCTGTCAACGGTTTACAAACGCCTCGTTTTTAATAAATAAAATGTTTAATTATTTTTAGGGGGCAGCCGTACCGGGCCGATCCAACCCAGTCGGCCACCCCCAGTACAAAAACCAGCCTACCCCATAAACACCCAAACCTGTGCTACCAAAAACTCTACCCACTCTTATCCTACCCAGCCTTCCACCTCACCCCAGCCAATCCCCTCCCTCCACATCACCACTCCCTTCCCCCCAGCTAACCACTAGCCGCCACCTCACCCTAGCCAGCCACAGCCACCTGCCCGCTCCACCCGTGCCGCACACACCCAGTCACACGCACGCTCCCGCTCGCTGGAGCCCACCCCGGCCCCACCTCCCCACGCGGCACTCGCCCATCCCTCCCCTGGACCGCGTCCTCTCTCTCCCGACCCCGCGTCTCTTCTCCCCGACCCGCCCCTCTGCTCAACAACCGCCGCCGCCGCCCTCCCGCTCGCCTCCTCGCGCAAGATGCCTTGCTGCCGGCCCCCTCCCGACCGGCTGCGGGTCTCCCCTTCCTCTCCTCCGTCCGCCGCTGCTCTCTGGAGCCTCCCCGAGCCCGGCCGCCTTCCGCTGGACCTCGACGCCCCTCGCGCCGGCCTTCCTCCTGCGCCCCGCACGCGGACGACCCCGGCCCGCCGGCTCCTCAGCCTCCCTCGCCCGGAGCTCCTCCGGCCGCCCCCCTCCACCGCGTCATCGCGGGCCCCCCACCTCGCCGCTGCTCGACCTCCCCGTGGCGCGCTGTCCGCCTCTGCGTCCTCTGTCCACAGGCCACCGCCTCCCCTCGTCGTCGCCCGCATGCCTCTGCCGCCTGGCCTCCTCTACACGTGCGGCGCAGCCTCCATGGCCTGCTTCCCCTGTTCCCTTTGACCTCGCTGCGCCGGCCGAGCACTGCCTCCACGACCCGAACTCCTCCGGCTTGCCGATTGCGGCCAGGCCCCACTGCCTGCCTCGCCTCTTCCCGGCCCGCCTGCGGCCGAGCTCACCCCTATCGCCGAGCCGCCTCACCCAGCTCTCCAACCACCACTCTGTGAATCGTCCTGTCCGCACGCCATGTGTTTGGTAGTGTGCGCATGTGAGTTATGGTGGTGATGTTTGTGGTGGTTCAGTGATGTAACGGTTAAGACCGTGTGAAGATGGACCCATGGCGATGCTTCGCTCCCGACAACCCTCCTTCATACGAGTTAGACGAGCACCTCACCAAGATCGACAAGACCATCGCGACGCCGAACCAAGTCCTTCTTCGCGAAACGCCAAGATCTACCTCCGTTATCCGAGAACAATCCCGCCGAGACCGAACCCCAGATCCAAACCCTGTCGAACCCCGAACCCCCGGAACCAAGATCTTCCGAACCCAGATGTGTGAACCTTTTCCCGAGCCCTATTTTATAAATGCTATATATAAAACTTGTTGCATATTAATTGTTCATCTCGCATGCATATCATGTGGGTTGGGGGCATTATGCCGATTCACCTCATAATTAAATATGGAGATCATATGCGGACATTTCTAGTCCCATATTGGTTCCATTTAAATTTGTGTAGCGAACCGGTGTTATCTTTTGCCTTGTTAAGACAACCTTTAATTTGCGGGGTAGATAAACAACATGAACCTATTAATTAATTGTCGGGACCCCCGGTTCCGCTTAATATGGCCTAAATGCATCACACCTTTGCCATGTCATACATCATACATGCATCATGCCCGATCTTCTGCCGTAATCTTAAATAGTGCCTCCGGTGTTTCTTCTAGTATTTTGGTTCTTCGCGGATAAGACCGTTGAGTTGATGCGAGTGTCGACCCGACCTTTGGAGGAATCTTCGGCAATGTTTTCAGGTGAGCATCTCTCCCTTTCTACCTATCTTACTTTTATAGTAGTTATTTCCCTCCTATTGATCTATTGCTATCTGTGTTGCGTTGCTCTAGTTTTCATACCCGTGATATCCCTTGCAGCCTTATATTACCTTGGACACATCCTATTACCTGTTGTTTGGTAGATAGTTGGACCGCGCGTCGTACTCGCTTGCTCAAGTGCCGTTGCGTGTCGTCAAGTACCACAGTTGTTGGAGTATTGCCGCATGTTTAATGTTGGAGATGATCATAACTTTAATTATTGTTTAATAACTAAAACTGAAGTAGGTAAATGCAGAGGCACAGGTGGGCAATAGATGTTATTTGGTTGTTTACCGTCCACTTGTGTCCCGTAGGACCCCGAGTACTTGATACCTGTTCCTTGAATATTCGCGCTATCCACATCCGGGAGGATTATGGGACCCCCTTGAGCCAGAGCTTGATTCATTCTTATTTCTTGGGACCACAAACTAGTTTGAGGTTTTATTTACTATCCTGTACTTATGCCATGCTTTACTGCTTTATTTAAATTGTGCGAGGTACTGCACCTGTACTGTTTAGGTCAGCGGAGTGTTTTCGCGGTATCGACAAGCCCAGTCACATTTTCGGGTTCCCAGTCGTTTACAGCCACTGGCGCAAACCTTGAGTCCGTCTCGGAGTCGGCTAACTTCATTGTGGGTGTACTCAATGGGGTGGCCCCCTGAAATATTTCTAAATCTTGTGATTGCTTTGTCGTGAAGGCCTCGTTGGGTTTTGATTTGGTTTTTCCGAGGTTGATCGAGTGTGTGTTGCTATTTGTGCACCCCTGCAGGGTAAAACTTTCTGAAAGCCGTGTCCGCGGTTATGGACGACTTGGAGCACAGTATCTCGATCATAGACAACTATAACTAAAGTAGTGCTATAAATTTGACTCTATAATGACTAGTAATCAGCTTCACTATAATGGAATGGCTAAATAAAACTGCCAACAATTGCTTGTTTGGGTTGTCGCTTGCTACCATTGTACCTGACTAGTAAGTATTGCAACTATAACGGAATGGCTAAATAAAAGTACCAACAACTGCTGGGTTTGGGATATCTCATGCTAATGGAATTTGACTAGTAAGTGTCGCAACTACAACGGAATGGTTAACTAAAATTGCCCACTGTTTATTATATTAGGATGACTATCTATACCTGACTAGTAATTGCCGCAACTATAACGGAACTAATAAAACTGCCAACGGTGTGAGTTACTCGGTTGACTTCCTCGTTTGGTCTCGAGGGGGAAACACCAGGATGGGTATGTTTGGTGGTAGTATCAGGTTGGTTCCAAATAGGTCTTTCTTCCCCCTCTCTGATAGCCGCTAGTTGTATCGAGTATCCATAGGTTGTTTAGTGCATGCTGCTCTGCCGCTCAGTCCACCATACCTATGTAGGCGAGGACCGCCGAATTCTAGTCTCGCCGTGTACTGGCCTCAGTACTGACCGCTCTCTCTTTTTTCCTTTGCCCTTTGTCGGCACCCCTTTTGTTTAAGCAGGTTTTGAGATCGACGTCGTTAGCAGGGTTACCCTTCCGGCTTGGCCTGAGCAGGATTATGGACGCCATTGGTTATTCTTCAGGGCTCTTAGCCCCATTTGCATCTTGTCCGTAGTCGGACGCTCTATCATTTTCAAGGTGATTTGGATCTTTGTATATTATATCTGTATTCTTGACTCATGGAGTCGTGTTGTATACATATATGTTCTGTGGGACCCATCGAGGACTGTTGTGTAATGTTATTACTTCGTTTTCCACCCGCACGCAAGTGCCTGGTGGGCACCTTTGAATCGTTTCTATGTGGGTTTGGCGGGAAGCGCTGAAACTTACATAGGGCCGATTCTGAGGGTGTTACATCCGCATTCTGTTTGACGGAATGCCCAAGCAGTGATGCCACCGAGTTGATGCCTGCTTCCACCTCATCAACGGCACCGACATCGTCCACGGCCACCATCTCCTTGATGGAAAGCGCAAGGAGCAACGTCTCGGCTTTGGTGTGTGGGCTCAGCCCGACTGCACCATCGAGTGTGTCCTCAGCCTATACCGCTCCCACACTTCAGAAGGTCACGACCACCCAATCTCTGAAGCCGTTCATTGCCCTCGTTCTAGGCATGCTAGTGCCCGCCAAGTGCTCGACCCGATGCCTTGACATGGGCGTTGTCGACATCACCCAGCGTATGGTCAAGACCAACTGTGAGGACACAGGAGAAGACCAGCGACCATCCTGGCCGCCACCCCAGCTGGTTCTTGTGTACTTGATGTCCGAGTTTCAGCATGACAAGGTACAGTGGCAACCATGGAATCCACCTCTACCTATGTATTTGCAATCAACTCTGTTGGCTGCTACAATGAGTCAGAATTGTGCCATTACATGTGTTTGGGAACAAGTGATCAAGAGGATCAGTTTACTTATCTTTGTGGGAACTTGAATGTGTTGAATTTTCTTCTGAAAAAGCCATTTGCAGAATGGGAGGAAGCTATATGGAGTGAAAGCAGCGCCTACCATCATTATAGTGTACTGGCAAGCAGTCATAAAATTGTTCTTATCAGCATGGTAGAACATCAGCTATCAACATTGTTGCTCAATTGCCATGCGTGTTCTCTAGGATACTACTGCCAAAGAAATATTTTCGAAACATTCCTCTCAGCAAATATGGCAACGGTGAACTGCGGTCATCTGAATTCATGGGCATCTTCAAGACTGAAACGTGCTAGACAGTTACATCAAATGAAGTTGCGGCTGGAAGGATCTCAGATGCACCAGTTATTTACGCAACATGGGAATTATTGGTCCTTATTCTTACAGCCAAAGACTCCATGGGTACCCATTCTGAACCAAGTCGACACCTATGTTGAGGAAGGAAAAGTGTGTCCACATTGGGAAGTGATGACACTAAATTCAGAAACCAACCTGCTTGCTCTTAGATCACATGTGCGAGAACAAATTGGTGGCTATTTTTGTGGACTTCTGATCAAGCAGATTGGTGCATTAGTTGTAACCGGCTCCTGACTGAATGCAAACCACCTGAAGCCACTCGTGTTTTTCTTATGAATCATCACAGTTGGTTGGGTTCCTTGATTCTTGGTGTTCACATAACATTGCCACAGTTCTCAGTGGATAGCTTTACTGATTTATCTTCCAAGGAAACAGGCTTTCATTCTGATCCAGTGTCAAGTCCGGACAGACTGCGGCTGCAGAGATTGAGGCCAACAAAGGCATATTCTCTTCTAGATGACATGAACCACAACAAGAGTATGGGATCTCTTGGAACTCTGATTCTAGCATTTCTAGAGGGCACTGCTGGCATTGGTTTTGAACTTTGGAGTCAAGTTAGAACAACTATCATGCTGATATGGTCAAATCAGTTAATGGAATTACTCAATGAACAAGGCAGTAATTTCCACGAGCTCTCTATTGCTCTTCTCTTAGTGTGGCATCATGTTAAGAACACACAGTGGTCATGGGATCTTGGAGGCTGCACGCTTGCACTACATAATTATCAAAAAAAGTGGACTACTCAATATGCTAATGGAAGTCCACGGTACTTCAGTATACAGCTTCAGAGGATCTGGGATCCAGGCATTGTCTTAACACCATCAGCATACACACAGTTAATAGTTCTCTCGTCCACGTATGTTTCTCAATGGCAGCTCTCTGAGCATAGTTTCACCAGCCAGCATATTCTTGATATATGCTGCCAAATATACCTCATGATACATGACTCTACACATTGGAAATATGTCGTATTTTGCACATGGTTGGATGGGCGCTTTGGTTTGAGCTTGTACAATTGGTACCAATCAGCAATTAAATTTCACTCAGGATCTGCTCGCAACACAGTTCAGGGTCTTGGATATTTTCTATTGGCATATGTTGGATGTACATCAATGACTTGGGTACAAGAAGGCTTTCAAGGAGGGAGGCGTATACGAGCTTTGGGCCGACACAAGGAGCTCAGATTGCCAGGGGATCCCGGAGATGCAGCTACATGCGATCAAATCAATGGACGTAGTCAGCAATGGCAGCAGCGTCGGCTTGGGGTTAAGCCGAGTTTCAAGGAGGGAGGGATGTTAGGAGCCCTACCGATACTACCTGGGCCGGCCTCATGGGCCTGGCCCGCCGTCGACCATCAACGCTACTTATACATGGCAGGAGACAACGATCAAGGCATCCAGTGGATCACGGCAAGAAACGGCGGCGGCTTCCTCTCCCATCTCGGCTCTGTTCTCCCTTACTCTTCATGCTTTTTTCTTCAGTTTACCTAGTGAATTCATGTAGCTGTGAGTGATTGAGTGGATTTGAGCATTTAGACCCTAACAACGTTGCCTGTTTCGCGCTACAAAACTGGATCCAATGCGCAGCAAAACCATTTTTCAGCGCCAAATTTTCCAGCGTCTCTTGGAGTTGCTCTTATGCACTGAGCATTCTTCTCTACAAGTTGTAGCTCTCCGGTGCTTGCCGTCCGAGCTCCGCCTGCCACGCCCACGCGCATGTCCTCTCCACTGTGTGTGGTGCCCGTCATCATTGACTCCGACGACGAGGACTGGACGACACGGTCACAGAGGACGACGATGTCCGCGAGGCAAAGTTTAATTCGCTCAGGACGATTGACGAGGTTTAATCTCATCAATGCCCATTGTTATGGTCTTGGGTTTTGGAGAAGATGGGGATGCTGGAGATCGTGGAACGGTTAGCAAACAAGCAACACGGGGACACAAGGTTTACCCAGGTTCAGGCCCCCGGAGGGAAAACCCTACTCCTGCTTGTCTGCTCTTGATTATGGCGGAACCGAAGGTTACAAGGGTGCGCAGATGCAATCTGGCGTGGAGGTGTGTATGCGAGAGTATGAGGAGAGATCTAGGTCGTGTCCTCCTAGCCTTTATATAGACTCAGGCAGGTCCCAGGCATAGACCTAGTCGGTTACAGGTTCTAGGGTTTTACCCCTTTGAATTTCCTATCTACTCTAGTCTTGCTCTCCAAGGATCCGAAAGCGTCGTGGACCTTGGCCACCCTAAAATCTTCATGGGCCGGCGTATGATTGCCGTGGGCCTTCCTTGGGCTGGACCAGGTATGCTAAGATCATGTACCCGTGGGGTATAACCATGTCAGTAGCCCCCGAGTGTTCAGTCGAATCGTAGATTCGGCTGAGACTCTTCAATCCTTCGGGTGCAACTATGTGTTTCAATAGTAGGTGTGTAGGGATTGTTGATGCGTGTGTCTAACTCACCCGACGGATCAGGTTCAGTTAACTGTCTTAGGACGAAACAACACGATCTTCTTCAGGTTCGAGTCCCTCAACTCGAACCAGGAACATATGCTAGCGTAATTCGACTCAGGCCACAGAGGACTTACAGGAGTGGAATCCCAGTGAATTTAATTGATGTACCCAACACGTCCGTCAGGATTTTCATCGTGCCTGCTGGCACGGATTATTACTAGCAGAGCGCAGTCATGTGCGTTGCCAGGCCATCAGATGGTATCTGTAGGTCTTATCTTTGCGTCGCAGACACAACATCCGAAATTTTATCACCGCGGAGGTGTTTCGGGTGGCCAAGGAGGATGTTACCCACTTAGCGTTAATTAGGGCAGAGTTGCCGAAAAGTTTTTGCGTGCTGATCCGAAAGATCGCAGTCGAAGAATTCATAGGGTGTGCGACCAGCGCTCCCTATGGGAGTAGCCCCCGAGTTCTTTTTCTGACTGGTAGGTCTTCTCCCTGCAGCCTTTTGTGCAGGATGCTAGGCGACTGGTGCAGGAGCACCTGCTGCTGGAGGCCAGCCTCAAGCAGCTTCAAGGTATTGTTATGCCTTTGATGTTTGCTTCTTCATGCATTCTTGTCCTGTTGTCTGACGCTTGTGTTATTTGGGTGCAGAGGAGCATAACACTTCCCTCCGTGAGATTGATGCTCTCAAGAAGAGCCTCGGTCAAGCGGAGAAGAAGGCCGAGGTCGCCCTTGGTGCGAAGGAGCGCCTCGAGCTGGAGCTGGCTACTGCGGCCGAGGCTAAGGAGCGCCTGCAGCAGGAGGCCACAGACCGCGAGGAGCAGCTTGCCACTGCTACGGCCGCGCGTGAAAGAGAGGTGGCTGGCAAGCTCATGACGGCTGCCAAGGCTGTTTCGGGTGAGTATCTTCGCTTGCACTTTCTTGTCTTTCTTCTGCGGAGTTTTTGCTCATTGCTTCTCTTTATTGTCTCAGATGCCGCGGGCATCGAGTTTGATCGCGGTGCTCTGGAGCACGTGAGTGCTCTAGATGATGCTACTGCAGTGGTCGAAGATCACTGCAGCACCGTCATCAGCTCACTTGCCAAGGCCAAGGAGGTACTGGGCCGCTTCTACAGGGAGCTTGTCCCCAAGGGCGCGGCCCTTGATGATGTTGACGCCCTGGCGGAAGCATTGTCGGCCGAAGCGCCTGCGGCATATAAGCGCAAGCAGAAGGGCATCGGCGCGTCCGTCGGGCTGGCGATGGCCTTGGCGGCTGGAGCGGAGCTGGACCTTCCCCAGATCACCTCCCGGATGCCGACGACCGCGGATGGATCCGAGGTAGCCTTTGCTACCTATTCTGCTCGTTGCAAGCGATATGAGCCAAAGCTCATTGATCTGCTGGCCGAGTATGTGCTACGGCAGCAGGGGGAAGCCAAGGCGAGGCAATCCGGCTCCGAGGCTACTCAGGGTGCCACGTCTTAGGCATTGTAGCTGTAGGATAGTTTGTAATCTTCTTTTGCTATAATTATGTTGAGGAACAAAATCACTGTGCCACGTAGTGGTCTTTATCTGCTTAATGAATTTTGTTGAGTTGTGCTCTTCTCCATCTGGGTGTTTATGTCCTTTTCTTTTCTGTTGCTCTAGGTTCCTTCAGGTGATGATCCCATTGACACCTTGCCTGTAGCGCGGGCGGCCATATTTGGATGATCCATCACAACTTGCGTTTCTTCGGGACCGTGTTCGTAGTCTTGAGAAGAAGTTGCTTGGGGTGCGTGGTCACGCCGACGTTTGGAAGTCCAAGGCAGATCGTGGTGCAGCCAGAGAGGAGTACTTGATGGCGGAACTGCTTCGACTGTCTGAGCAGCTTCAATGTAAGTTGTTCTTTGTTTCGTGCTACAGCTCAGTTTTTCGGATGCGCCTGTTGGCCTTGCGTCTTATTTTGTTGCGAGTATCGCAGGTGCTAACCTTGCTCCGAGGGAGGAGAAAGAGCGTGTCGCTATTCGGGTCAATTGCTTGACTCAACAAGACATGGAAGCTGAAGGGTTCTTCTGGATGGATCTTGACCGTGCTATGGTCCTGGCGACGGTGCTGGATCGTGTGCACCAAGTTTCGCGGGTGCTTCGTCAGGTGCAGACGTCGCTTGCGTCGGTGCTGTATGTCATGTTTCCATTGGATGCCGTGCCAACAAGCCTTGTTGGTCTTCTGTCGAAGTTTTGGAGCGTGAATAATGTCAAGGAGCTGGTGCGGCAACAGCTCGTCGCAGGAGTGAAGGCTGCTTTGTCCCTTGTAAGGCTGCACCGTCCTGATGTAGATTTGTCTGCTGTAGCGGCTGGGCCACCTCTTCGGCCGTATGGTGGTGAGTGGGATATGCGTCCACATTATGCGGCTGTAAGGCAGTATACCGAACAGGTCGTAGATTTGTTTGAGCAGCATGCTCAAGTTATTCTTCAGAATAGGTAGTATCTGTAAAAGAGATAGATGTAAAATTTGTATGTATTTGTCTGGACGTGTTTTTGCCCTTTTGTTATGAAGATGCAGTTTTTGTTTGAGCACGTAGTGCTTTGTTTGTGTACGTGTCCTTTTAGTTAGCCTGACGCGATCAGCTACTCAGGTATACACGTGTTATCCTCAGTCGATGAGATCGTGAGGTGGGGGAGCCCCCGAGTGCGTTTGTAGCATGTAGTAAAGGTGTAAATAGTAAAACGAAATTTTGGGGCGAGACACTTAGCTTTATTTATATCATAATGGAGGAAGTACATTGTTTGGCTGAGTAGCCTTGGCTGAATAGCCTTATTAAAAGTAAAGGGGTGGATAGCTAGGGGTAGAATCATCGCAAGTGTGCGATGTTCCATGGGTTGGAGTATGCGACTCTAGACTCCACGTGCTCGAGGCGGTAGGCGCCACCTGGGATGACTTCGGTGATGATGTAGGGCCCTTCCCATGGTGACTCGAATTTCTTCGGTCGCTCTTGCTTGAGTCGCAAGACGAGGTCTCCTTCGACGAAGGACCTTGGGCGCAGCCGACGGCTGTGGTAGTTGCGGAGACTCTGCTGGTACACCGCTGATCAAGCTGCTGCGACGTTTCTTGCCTCGTCGAGTGTGTCGATGGCGTCTTCGAGTGCAGCCGTGGATTCGGCTTCGCTGTAAGCGACGACCCGGGGGGCCTCGTGGCGTACTTCGGCTGGTAGTACGGCTTCGGCTCCGTGCACCAGGAAGAACGGTATGGAGCCAGTGGAGCTGTTTGGCATGGTGCGCAAACTCCAAAGGACGGATGGCAGCTCTTCCGTCTAGGCTCCGGCCTTTCGTTCGAGTGGGCTCATGAGGCGCTTCTTGATGCCAGCGCCGATTAGGCCGTTGGCCTATTCGACCTGCCCATTTGTTTGCGGGTGAGCCACTGAGGCATATGTGATGTTGATCCCGAGGCCTTCGCAGAAGTCTTGGAATTCTTTGGAGATGAAGTTCGATCCATTGTCGGTAATGATGCTGTGCGGTACGCCGAACCTGTAGACAATGGATTCGAAGAATTTGACGGCTGTCTTACCCTTTTGGTTGGTAACCGGCATGGCTTCGACCCACTTGGTGAATTTATCGACTGTGACCAGGAGGTAGACGTGCCCCCCTTTCGAGGACTTTGGCAGTTTGCCGATCATGTCGAGGCCCCATTGAGCAAAGGGCCAGGCTATAGGTATGGGTCTGAGCTCTGACCCGGGTGCGTGCGGTTTGTCGCCGAACCTCTGGCACCCATTGCATCTTCGGACGATGTCCTTTTCATCGCTCATGGCCGTTGGCCAGTAGAATCCAGCTCGTAGAGCTTTGGCGACAAGGGAGCGGCTGCCTGCGTGATGGCTACAGATGCCCTCGTGGATGTCTTGGAGGATGGTTTTCCCGTCACCGATGGTGACGCACCTTTGTAGTGCACCTGTAATACTGCGCTTATACAGCTCGCCATTGATGATGGTGAAGGATTTTGACCGGCGAGATATGCACCGGGAATCTGTCGGGCTATCAGGTAGTTCTCCGTCTATCAAGTACTGGAGGTACGGTCGTGTCCAAGTTTCTTAGACTTCCATGACCTGCATCAGGTTAACCATAGCGACCTCTGTGTCCAGTTTCTCGGGTCCTTCGTGTCCTTCGGGCAGCGCAGCCCCCAAGTGTTCTGCTTCTTTGGGTGATCCCTTGGGGAATTTCCGCTTGATGGATGGCACGCAGATCTGTTTGAGGAACACACCTGGTGGCACCTTTGCGCAGGTGGAGCCGATGTTGGCGAGTCTATCGGCCTCCTCGTTGCTTTCTCTTCCAACGTGCCGAAGCTCGCAGCCGTCGAATTCTCCTTCGAGTGCGTTGTAGAGCGCGTGGTACACGATCATGTTTTCGGCGTGTGCGTCGCACTCGTTCATCGTCTGCTGGACGACGAGGTTGGAGTCACCGTAGATGACCAGGCGCGTTGCGCCGCAGATCTTTGCCATCCTCATGTCGTGGATGAGGGCTTCGTATTCGGCCTCGTTGTTGGAAGCTCGGAATTTCATCCGAAGGACGTACTTCATCTGGTCGCCCTGCGGGGAGGTCAATATCACCCCGGCTCCTGCTCCAGATTCACGCTTGGAGCCGTCGAAGTGCATCGTCCATGATTGCGACATGTCTGGGATGTCTGGCAGCTGCAGCTCCATACAGTGTACAAGGAAGTCTGGGAGGACTTGAGACTTGATTGCGAGTCGCTTCTCGTAGACGATGTCTAGGGGTGACAGCTCGATGCCCCATAGGGCGACGCGTCCTGTGGCCTCTGGGTTATTCAGGATGCTGTTCAGGGGTGCTTCGTTGATGACCATCACCTGGTGCTCCTGGAAATAATGGCTCAGCCGTCGAGTCGTCATGAACACGCGTAGGCGAGTTTCTGGTAGTGAGGGTACCTCTGCTTTGTTGGCGTCAGTACCTCGTTGAGGTAGTATATTGGGCGTTGGACCCCATGGGTCTTGCCTTCTTCGGGTCGTTCAACCACTAGCACGGTGCTGACCACCTGGTGTGTGGCTGCTATGTACAGCAGCAGAGGCTCGCGCTCCTTTGGCGTGACCAAAACGGGCGAGGTGGAGAGCAGTCGTTTGAGGCTTTCGAACGCATCGTCGGCTTCAGGCGTCCACTCGAATTTATCTGCCTTGCGTAGCAACTGGTAGAATGGCAGGGCCTTCTCACCCATGCGGCTGATGAATCTGCTCAACGCCGCTATTCGTCTGGACACCCTTGAGGTTTTTTGGCTTCTCCATCGCCATGATGGTCCTGATTTTCTTTGGGTTCGCCTCGATCCCTCACTGAGAGATGAAGTACCCAAGCAGCTGACCCGATGGGATGCCGAAGGCGCACTTTTCGAGGCTGAGCTTGATCCTGTAGCAATTGAGGTTATCGAACGTCTCACGGAGATCATCGATGAGTGTTCTTGCCTCCCTGGTTTTGATGACTATGTCGTCGACATAGACTTGAACGTTGCGACCGATCTGGTCCTTGAGGCATGCCTGCATGCATCGCTGGTACGTGGCACCTGCGTTCTTTAGCCCGAAGGGCATTGTGTTGTAGAGAACACTCCGAACGGTGTAATAAACGCCGTTTTTTCTTGATCTTCGACCTTGAGTCGAATCTGGTTGTAGCCTGAGTAGGCGTCGAGGAAGGAGAGTTTCTCACATCCCGTGGTCGAATCGATGATCTGGTCGATCCGAGGAAGAGGGAAGTGGTCCTTTGGGAAGTGCTTGTTCAGTGACGTGAAGTCCACGCACATCCGCAGGATATCCGTGTCCTTCTTGGAAACCATCACTGTATTTGCGAGCCACTCGCTTTCTTTGATATCCCTGATGAAGTCTGCGGCGAGTAACCTGTTTATTTCCTTCCCGATGGCTTCGGCCCATGGTTCGGACAGTCTCCGGATGGACTGCTTGACGGGCTTGGTGTCTGGAAAGACGTTGAGTGCGTGCTCGGCGAATTCCCTGGAAACTCCTGGCATGTCCGCAGGACACCAGTCGAAGATTTCCCAGCGCTCACGGAGGAATTCGACGAGCACGCTTTCCGATGTGTGGGACCGCGCCAAGCGCCACCGCGTCGCGCGGTAGACTGAGCAGTGGCAGCTCTACCGTGCGATGCCCTGCTCCCAGCGCGAGCACCAGGCGCACATCGGCTTCTTCGCCGTAAACTACTCTGACTTAGCCAATAACTTCAGCAAGTAGGCGCGACGCCGTGGGAGCTAGCTCCGGTGAGTAGTACCGCCGGTAGGGGTAGGAACACTCTATTGTTTGCATCGATTCCACAATGGCATCGTGTTGTTGTGTAATCTGTTGATCTATAAAAGGTCAAACTATCCACTATGTATGAACCTGAGATTGATCTGGCGCCAAGCTTTATCTATCGAATATGCAGTTCTTGATACGGTACTTGTTCTGCGCTGATGATTTTCGTATTGCAAAAGTGGTTTATGAAGCGTTTAAGGTATCTGCTAGAGATGCTCTAACCTTTTGTAAACATTGTTAGAACCGATCATCCGCTCAATCTTCTCACGTGTTAGTGTCACATTGCTACATTAGGTTAACTCAAACCTTAGACACCTATTTCGCAAGTGTTTGTTTCTTCGGATATCAGATTCTGGGTCATGAAACACATGTTTCCAGTAGCTACTCTATTCAATCGCGTACTCTTGGACACTAACCCGTGAGCGCTCGATCCCCCTCTCCTTCGTAGAAACATGTGTTTCATGACAACCACCTACAAGAGATATTCAGACATTGAAGGGAAAGTTAGATTCCAAATTTAGTTTGAGCGCTCGATCCCCCTCTCCTTCCTCCTATGAGAGCCCTGTAGCTGCGCCTCGCCCCCACATCTCTTCCTCCCTGCACCGCGTCATTGCCCTCCACTGCCCAGCGTCAGCCTTCCCTCCCCGTCCCTGCAACCTAGCAACAACACTGCTTGTACTCCCTTCCTAACCTCTCCTCCCTTCGCCCCTCTCTCCTAGGTAGGGACCGTCCCAGGGGTGGACGCGGGCGGGCATCGATGGAAGGAGCACGTGACCGGCCTGTGGTGTCAATAGTCGCCTTGGACACCCCAATCAGCGAAGCAACTTAGGACGAGGATTTGGTCATGGGAGGACCTGGAGCTTGACGCGGGGAAGTTTGGGTCCGCCAATGTTCCGTTCCTTCGGTCAGAGGAGGTGGAAGTCGCCTGTGACCAGAGATCGATGTGGTGGCCGCCAGATGTGGGTGGAAGCCAAGTTCTGCTTTGTACAAAGGAGGTCAGAAAGGGCATCTTTCGGCACCCTACTCCATGGTAGTCCTCTCCTAGAGCTCGCCATTGCCGCCCTGCAATTCGACAACCACGGAAACATCTAGGGAGAAAGGAAGGTGAGGTTGGAGCTCGCAAGTGGATCAAGAGGAAGGGGAGGGCAGTGGAGACATATTGACTCAGAGTAAAACGGGATGAAACTGTGCATGCTACCTAGCATGTATGGTAGAATCTCTTTTCTTCGCCTGTACTGAACAAGCAAATCTGGCCAACGGGCCGGCCCGGCACGGCATAGGCCCGGCACGGGCTAAACGTGCCTGGCCCGGCACGGCCCGTTGCGGCCCGCTTTGCTCACGTGATGTGCTGGGCCAGGCCGGCACGAGGGCCTGGTTTTGAGGCCCGGGCATGGCACCGACGCTGGAGGTCCAGCCCGCGGCACGCGAAGCACGTGGGCTTGATAGATGTTTTCTGCTGGACCGTCAAAACATCCTAAAATAAAGTTCGAATACATACTAAAACAGCAAAGATTGCTTGGCCCGGTGGTTGAGCGGTGGCTGTGGGATGCTGGGGTCGCGAGTTCGACCCCCTTCCACTCCTCTTTGCGTTATATTCTCTGATTTACTAGCAGGCTTAACGGGCCGTGTCGGGCCAGCACGCGTGCCTAAGGCCGCGGCACGGGCACAGCCCTAGCCGGGCCACGGGCCGGCACGGGCCCGTCTGCCAGGTGCCGTGCCGGGCTTCTGGCGGGCTAAAGCCCGCGGGCCACGGGCTGGCACGTTCAGGCACGGCCCGATGGCCAGATTTGTGGACAAGGGGATTTCCTCGACCGCTGGTATGTTCCTGCTCCGTACAACGAACCATCTATTGGCTTTGTAGTGGAAACCCATGTAAATTGTCCAAACATGTGAAGGCAAAACATGAAACGTAAAAATTGAAACGATAAGGGTGCGGACGAACGTATCTCAAGGAAAATTATAGTATAGGTAGATAGAATACAATGACCAAAGTTGAAGGCGATCATGTTAATCAGCATCTGTGCAAACACCATGGATGCATATACCTTAGGCGGCAGTTTCAATAACTACAGAATAATGAAGGAAAAAGTATAGTTTTGTGTTTTTCATCCTTAAATGCCAAGGATCGGAGCAAAATCCTATGAAACCTGGAAAGCAAGGAAATCTGCCCTAGCTATTTTCGAGTTGTTAGCATAAAACTACCATTTTGGGAGAAAAATTCCGGAAATCTACCACTTTACAATTTCGTTGCATAAATCTTTCAGATTTTGAGTCAGTCCTCTCAAATAAAAATAAACTTGGCTTGACCATGAATTAACACGGAAGCTGACATGGATGGCCCACCTACAGCGCTGAGCTAGCGACTCCAGACTGCGGCCAAAACAGCCATTACCGGCCATTAATGGCAGGTGTGGGACACACCACTTGATGCTTGGATAAGCTGCATTCCCGCTGACTTTGCTCCTGTGTTCTTCCCCGCTTCACCATGCTCATGCGACAGAGCGCCATTGCTGAGTGCTACCCCTGCCATTGCCGCCACCATCTCAGTCGAGCGTAGTCGTCGCCATGCCTAGCTGGCACGATGGTTCTGAGTTGAGCAACTCCATCCTAGGGGTAAGCTCCAGTCACCCCTCCCACATTTTTCAAAATAGGGTTCATCCAAAATTGGGATTTATCGATTAGTCCTCGAATTAGGTCGGTTAAAGTCGAATTCTTGATCGTTTAGGACCTCATGGACCTCGACTACTCTCTTAATATGATTGATGACCCGACATTTTGCGGGATAGATGTGGGTTGCGACGATCTCTGTGACCTGCACAAACTCGAGCCATGAAAATGTGTAGCCTTTGAAGGGACCGACACTCGGAGGAGATTCTACATGTGTCAGAATGAAAATATAAGTAATAATTAATTTTTTTACTTCATACTTATTGCCTTTTGGAGTCCTTTTTGAGTATCTAATCTACTACATCTATTAATTCCACTAAATTAGTTTCGTTTACCTTTTTGAGTATTTGAATCTGTTACTACCAATGAATCCTTTTTGAGTTCATATAGCTTAAACCACTAAATTAGTTTAGTTTACCTCAGTCATTTTTTTGCAAAACTGTTGCTACTAAACTGGTTTATTTAGTTCATATAGCTTATTTATTTCATATAGTTTATCTAGTTAATATTTGAATTAGGTATTTAGCTCATATTTGAATTAGGTATTTATTCTTATACCCATGTATAATGTTACTTAGCTCACATTTGAATTAGGTACTGAAAGATAAAGAAATGAACTGTTAGTACTAACAGATAAAGAAATGAATTAGGTACCCATATATCGTGTTATTTATGCGTATACTGATGTATCATGTTAGTTATGCTTATACCCAATTGTTATACTTAATTTGCAGCAATCAATGAACTGTGGGTTCCAGTCTTGGATAGATAAAGAATGGCCTGATACTCTCAATAATGCACTAGGCAAGATGTGGTCAATGTATGATAGAGAGCAGTAGTGCTAGGATTTTTGAGAGATATCAGAGAAGGAGCAGTGAGTTGAAGGAGTAGAAGCACATAGAAGCATTGAAGCATGAAGTTGAGGTGCTGAAGAATGCAAAAGAAGAACTGAAGAATGTACTAAAATCCTAGGTTGATGTATTTAAGGTCAAACAAAAGAAGTCAGAGGCTAAAAGAGATGCCATGCTGGAATACAAGAATAAGTGGGAGGCTGAAAGAGTTGCAGAGAAGGAAGAGAAGAAGAAGTGGGAGGCAGAAAGAGTTGCCCAGAAGGAAGAAAAGAAGAAAGTGGAGTATAAAATATATGAAATGTTCCAGGCAAGTGATATGAGCAAAGTAAATCTGAAGAAAATCAAAGTTATATGTGATGAGTGATCCTTTAGTTGTATGAGGAGTGAAGCTTTTAGTTGTGGAACCATTTTATTACTATAATGTTTGTTGTTGAACCATTTGTGTATTTATACCTTCAATCCTTTGGTTGAATCTTTATATGCTACATGTGTCTTGGATTTTTAATGGTAAAGAAATTCCTATTGTATGTTTTGATTTGAAATGCTTAAGAAATTCCAGTTACATGTGGCATGGATTTGAAATAAAGTACACCCCAAGACTTGGTTTCAAAGGATGTAAACCAAGATGTCATATACCATTTAAAAGGCTATAAACCTAAGATGATATATACCATTTTGAAAGGATGTAAACTAAGATGACACATACCAATTTGAAAGGTTGTAAACCAAGATGTCATATACCACTTTACACACATATTTTCAACATACTCTCACACTTATAACAACTGAATATGTATTACAGAGTTGCAGAACAAGAATGGTCCAACAACACAAATAGATAGGTCCAACACACATAGAACAACATGCATAGATAGGTCCAGCAAGAATACACTTCACTCAGTGTTTTGCAAACATAAACATGAATTACTCTACAACATTTGAACTATCACTCACAAGCTTCTCACTCTTCTTCCTGTAGCTGCCATGTTTACCAACACTAAGGTAACCATTCATCTTATGGGTAGGCTTGATTGTCCTGGTAGATACTTTGGTGCTGTTAGCATTAGCTGCAGCAAAAACTAGCCTTGGTCCTGAGAAAGTCTTGGGACTTGGTGCACTAGGAGATGGAGTAGATGTAGGAGTAGGTTGCCTTCTTGCTATTGGTGCAGTTGCAGAATCTTTGTGGAGAATTTGGTAAAACTTGTGAAATTGCTTTTAACAGTCCCTACACAAGTGAATTTGGGAGGCAATTAATAGTAAGCATTAGCAGTAAACACATAGATCCTCCTAGTACTAAGAAGCAACAATAAATACAAGTAGGAATAATTCTAACGTTCTGCCTATCAGAGATAATGGTGTAGTTACCAAATTTGCCATATTCTCCAATGCAATACCTAAGTTGAGTTAGGAACCAAATCTATCTAGCATTATCTTCCTTTTCAACTACACCAAAAGAAATGGTAAATATGTTGCTCCCATATCTCCCAGTTGCAGCTAGAATTTGCTGCCCAATTGTCAATTTTATGAAACACCCATCTACTCCTACAATTTATAACACTGAACACATGAAATCCATAACTAAGAATAATAAATAGCACTGCAATATGTAACTAGTAACTATTGCCTATGAATGGCTTGCATCTATTGAGAAAACCTTGGAGTGAAGCATTGAAACATATGAATAACCCATGGAATGTTGGGTTAGGGATAGGATGTTCCACCAGCTCCTTGATTGTCACAATACACCTGCTTCCTGGGTTGGTCACTAATATAGCATTCAAATAATGCCTCATCCTAGTGTATTGTTTCTTATGATCTCCAACGACAGCAGCATATGCCTTCATTCTTGCTCTGTAGCCTTTGCTCCTTGGCACTTCAACTTCAGACTTCAACTTAGCATTCTCTATCAAAGTGTCAAAGCAAGTATTGGGGTCTGTCCTTGTTGCCTTCTCAGACTAAGACGCTAGCCAATTAATGCTCGCCTTTGTGTTCTCACCATGCGCTATGCAAGTGTGCTCACACTTTAATTTCGTAATGCAAAAAGTATGCTCATTTGCAATATTGGAGGCTATCAAGTAGAAACCACACCCCTGTTTCTTGCCTTCTCCAGTGCACCACACAATAATCCTATCAGGAGTGTTCTAGTGATAGTGGAAGTTCCTGAGCTAAGCTATGTGGTAATTTCTGAGAGATATTATAAATTGCTAAATATCTTTGAATCATAGCTTGATGCATAATTGCAAGTCAGAGTCTACTTTTCTAGGATAATACCACATCCTCTTCTTCATCTTCTTCAACTTTCTCTTCCCTCCACTAGAAACTGTGAACACTTACGGACTGCCACATCATCCATCACTTTCCCCTATATCTTTTGGACCGAGGTCCTCTTCACTGGAAGGAATTGAAGTAGAGAATGGTGCTTGCTCTGCCTCATAGTGACATGTGCTAGTTGGGCCTAGCCTCAATGGCTTATTCTTGGCAAAGTAGTCAACCTCAACAGCCTCCTCATTTGTTTGAAGATCAATGTTAGTTTCAGTTTCTCCATCATCAAAAAATCTTCCACATATGTATCCTCTTCAAAATGCAGATAAGGGCCCTCTCTCTACTTCTTCATTTGTTTCATCTTCTCCATTATTGCAGTAGCCCCAGGCTCTATTTGTTTCTCCCTCTTCTCTCTCTTTAATTTATCATTTAGTTCTAACTCAACAGGGTTGTACTGACAAAGATACATCCAGTTCCCATTATCCGAGTCACATTCTCCGAATCATCCTCATAGATTACTTCTATAGTAACATTTTATTTTTCCTTCTAAGAATTACAGCTTTATTAGGTGCCAATGTACATCACATCAGAAAAATCAAGTACCACCAGAATAGTTTCTTCATGATCATCTCACATGTAGTTTTAGCTCACACCATCCGAGTCAACTGATAGCTTCACTGGTTCTGTGATTATCTCTGGTTCTTCTTCTTCTTCAATGTTTAGGTCAGCTGGCCACTCTGTATTTTCCTGAGCACAGTGATATTCAAGACACTCTCATCTTCATAAATGGCCAGCATCTCTCTTACATTGGCCATGCTTTCAATTACCACATCCCCTCCTGTTCTTTCCCCTTTTCCCTCACCAAATACATGATTTCCCTATTTCTATACCCATGACACTCTATTAGAGCTAGCAGATTCAACACGGTAATGCTAGATCTGCAAATTGTCCTCTCTAAATTATATTCCCCATGCATGAAAATGAAACCGATCTCCCAAATTCCATCATCTAGGCTACAAAAGATAACAAATGAAACATATTCATTACCTAATTAAGTACAAAATATCAATTGTGGGGACAATGTGTTTGACAACCATATCAATTGTAAAAAATAAAATGACTGACAACCGTATCAAAAAAATTCAGTAATATGGACAATTTTTTCAGATCATGGGCGTTATCACATTTCATTTCATAGTCATCACCACCTACATCATAACTAGACAGATGGGGAAAAGGGGAGAGAAAAAGGGAAAAAGGTACTTACTCAACTCCACAGAGTGGGGAAGCCCATCGATGTCTGCTCTTCTATGGGGAGGAGATCACCACCCACACCAGTACAACCGCCGACTTCGCCTCCGGGGTCAACACATACGGCAGTCGTGAATCAGTCGAGCCCGTGCCACCACGCATCAAGACCGTGCCACCCATGGAGGAATCGGTACTTCCATCACCGCCGCTTGGTTTGCCACCACTACCGCCACAGCCGGGAGTCGCCGCCATCACCGCAAGTAGTGACGGGGAGGGGTTAGGGTTAGAACATGCACCTAATTGAAAACCTAACTCTTCATGTCTACTCATTAGGACATTGGCGTTGATGATGGCTCAGTTGATTGTTGAGCTTCGTTGGGAGACCCCAAGAGGAAGGTATGATGATGAAGAAGGCCTCCGGGATGATCTCCCCTCCGGCAGGGTGCCGAGAAGAGCTTCAGATCCCCCCTATCTAGGGACGACGGTGGCAGCGGCTACAAACTGTTTCATGGAAGATTGAACGGGTGCTAAAGGTTTTGGTATCGGGGGCTTCTTATAGGCGAAGAGGCGAGGCAGGGGGGAACCCAGGGTGGCTGCACCCCCAGGCATGGGCCCAGCCTTGCCGCACAGCTAGGGGGTGGACCCTGGTGGCACTTCTCCGTCTCATCTTCTGGCTCCATGTTCCCCACTGTAAAATATTGACATTGGCTTTTGTCCCGTCCAATTCCGAGAATATTGATTTTCTGCCTTTTCTGGAACCAAAAACAGAAGAAAATAGGCAACTGGCACTGTGGCATCTTGTTAATAGGTTAGTCCAGAAAACATATAAAAACACCTCAAAGTATAGACAAAGCAAAGCAAAGTGGATACTAAACAAGCATGGACCATGAAAAATTCTAGATACGTTTACAACGTATCAAGCATCCCGAAGCTTAACTCCTGCTCATCCTCGAGTAGGTAAGTGATAAAAAGAATAATTTTTGAGGTGACATGCACCATCAAAATCAAGATCAAACCATTTACAAGCATTGAAAGCTGGGATCAAAGAACTCTAAACAATAGCATGAAAGATGGAGTTATAATAGTAAGACAAAGTAACTATGCATGCAACATGAAAGGTTACAAACAAAGATCATGAATAACAATGCATTGAAATACATTTGTTTGTTTCACATATAGAAAACATAGCATAGTGACATTCAGCTTGTCCCTCATGGAGTAGCAAATAGATCCATAGGACACCTTCAACGTTCATAAGAGTGACTAGATACAAATAGTTCATGAGCAAGCAATATCAACAATATGAATCAATCAATAAGTTTTGGGAAAATGCACATAAAACTAAGAATGGCAACTATGCTCTCTTAATTGGTTCCTAAGGATAGAAGGTGGATATTCAATATAATGGTGGAAGAAAGGCCCTTCATAAAAAGAGAAGCAGGGATTTCAAGTCTCAAAAAGAGCTTCCAAAAATTATGGTACTTGTTAGCTTTCAGCTCTCATTGCTCCTATCATAAGCATCTTGAAGTGATTAAGGTTAAAGTGAACAAACTATGGAGTATATGCTTGACAGAGTATAAGTTGGCAATCTCATGTTCCTTGAATACGAGGGCCGCTCCTCATGCTACTCGAGTTTAGTTACCGGTAAGTTATTGTCATAGTAAGTACATGTGTATCATAGAGAACCTCCAATGGGGTACCCCTTGCACATGATACATGAGCTATCCCATAATTTAAATGACAAGACAAGCAGACAATGAGCATCTCAGCAATCTTCTTATTTACCATGGGAAAATGTTGCTTTTCATATCTTTCCTCTTTTCTCAATATGTCTCTTTTTTTAATAAGAAGAAAGCTTCATAGATTGCTCACTATGGTGATGCTACAAGTTTCCATCATGATTAGGTATGGCTTAGGCTAGCAGCCCAGGCGTTTCTCTAACACACATATATAACTCCATGGACTTACAAGCTCCTCTTTTATTTCACACCGACGACATCCGCAAACAAAAGAGCATGATATCAACTGTGTACAATGTACAAGTGCAATGTTGAAAGTGTTCCCCATGACAGCATGGTTCTGCTAATTCCAACGTATAAGTGCAAGCATATACAACATAGATGACACAATGGTTCAAGTTTATTTAGGGGCAAGAAAAATAAAGTGTGCCATCAAGTTTGTGAGAGCTTTAATCACTAAGTTTCACATAACAAGTTTAATTTGGAAGATAGATAAAAAAGAATATACTTGGAATGGTGTAACACACCATGCATAGGAATTTATAGTGGATACTTTGGAATAACTTGGTTTCTTGGGAGTTGGATGCATGAGTAGAGCTTACTCATACAAGTGGAGGCTAGCAAAATACTGGGAGCGACCAAATACGAGAGCAATAATGGCCATAATCATGCAGAGCGACAAAACATTACTAATCAAAGCATAAAGTGGTACCACAAGTCAAGGACTAAATGATCATAGAGTCTAAGGTGACTGGTTCATAGTCATAACATGGTGTAACATGTGCCAAGTGAACCCAAACAAAGCATCAAAGGAGAATACCACAATACTATGCTTTTGTATGTTAAAACAATGCATGATTCTTTCAAGGCACATTAAGCAATCCTAATTGTTTGGAACAAGTCATGCTAAAGCAATAATCACTAAGCATATGGTCAAATCAACATCTAGCATGCCATGATAAAGCCTAAACCACAGTCAAAACAAGCTCCCTTTTGTACCACTTAAGCATGAAGCTTTCTACTCTTTTCCAACACCAATCAAGTTATTTGAAACAACTCACAAATATAATAATTAACAAAGATCAGTGTGCTTGTCTCACAAATCCACAAAGAAGAAATACAAAGTTCTAAGATGAAATCATAAGAAAACTAAGGCTAAGCACAGTGCTAGCAAAAGAGAACACTCATAAGACAGTAAGAATGAAAACTAGAGTGTTCTAGGCAATGAAAACAGAGCATGTATCTCTCCAAGAGAAGTGTGCTATAATACAACCAACTTATTCAAGCAAACCAAAAAAAATAAAACAAAAAACGAAAACTAAGATGCTCCAAGAACAACACAACAGTGCATGAAACAATACAAACGAAGTGTCTAGAAAGACCTCAGATTTTTATTGATGAAGAAGGGGATGCCTTGGGCATCCCCAAGCTTTGATGCTAGTACCTCTTGAATATTTATTGGGGTGACACGGGGTGGCATCCCCAAGCTTGAGGTTTTGTCCATTCTTTATCTCATTACATCATTCTTTCTCTACACTTGAAAATTTTCCTTCATACAAAACTTCACACAATCTTCATTAGCAACATTAGTGTATTCAAAAGATAATAGACCTTGGGGTTTAGCTTTAGAATAGAAAAACTTTCACTAAAAACACAAGATACTATAGCAATTCCCTCTCAATTTCCCAAAAAGAACCCCAAAAGGAATCAATAAGAAGCAAATGCAAATAATGGCAGAAATCTGTCAAAACAGACCAGCAGGTAGAAACCGATTTTTTTCGAAGGCTTTCTGTTCCTCAAATCAAAAAGTGTTGAAATAGCGAAAGTTAGCTAACATACTGGGGGATTATTTATTCAAAAAATATCAGCTCGATCCGACTTACAAATATTTTACACGGATATTTACGGTGGAGCACAAAAATCTGTTTCGGGACAACAACTCCCCAAATCTTACTTCCCTCTCATTAGAGGTTATTCTTGGAACAAAACGCAAATAAAAAGGATAAGGAGAGGTCATTTTGAGGTAATAACTTCCAGGAATCATTAAAACTTTTGGGTTATCTCCCATAAGTACTTTTCTTTAACGCCTTTAACTTAGTCTTGATAGTTTGAGAAGATGCTCGCATAATAAATATGAATTGAAGTAAAAGACAGCATCAAGAAGCAAATTCAAAACACATTTAATTCTAACCCACTTCATATGCATAGGAATCTTGTAAAGAAACAAGACATGAAAGCACAAAGAAAAAATCATAGGAAAGCAAAACAAGTGCAACTTCAAAACTTTCAACATAAAGAGGGGAAACTTAATATTGTTGAGATACATAAAACCATGTTTCCCTCTCTCATAATAACTTTCAGTAGCATCATGAATAACATTAACAATATAACTATCACATAAAACATTCTTATCATGAAGCACATGCATAAAATAATTATTACTCTCCACATAAGCATAGTCATTCTTATTAATTGTAGTGGGAGCAAATTTAACAAAATAACTATCATTATTATTATCATCACCATAATCATCAAATATAGGAGGCATATTATAATCATAATAAATTTTCTCCTCAATAGTAGGTGGACTGAAAATATCATACTCATCATTGTAATCATCATAAATTAGAGGTTTGGTATCATCATAAGCAGTAGAATAACTATCTTCCAAAGCTGGGGAGCTAAAAAGATCATTTTCATAAAAACTAGCTTCCCCAAGCTTAGACGTTTCTGTAACATTAGCAATAATGGTGTTCAAAGAATTCATACTAATAACATTGCTATTAGCATGCAAATAAAGCTCCATAGGTTTTTTAATTTTCTCTTCAAACACTTCATGTTCTAACTTAGGAAAAATACTAAAAAGCTCTCTAATTTTGTTGTTGTTTTCCATTAAACCTAACTAGTGAAAACAAGAAACGAAAAGACAAAATTGCAGAATCTAAAGAAAATAACTTCGAGCACTCACACCGGGGGATGTGAGTACCTTTTAGCTTACATCCCCGGCAACGGCGCCAGAAAAAGGCTTGATGTCTACGCACTTCTATTCTTGTAGACAGTTGTTGGGCCTCCAAGTGCAGAGGTTTATAGAACAGAAGCAAGTTTCTCTTAAGTGGATTACCCAAGGTTTATCGAACTTAGGGAGGAAGTGGTCAAAGGTATCTCTCAAGCAACCCTGCAATTAAGATACAAGAAGTCTCTTGTGTCCCCAACACACCCAATACATTTGTCAGGTGTATAGGTGCACTATTTCGGCAAAGAGATAGTGAAATACAAGTGGTAACGGTGCCATAAAAGAGCTTCTGACTTGTTGTTGACGTGGGAGAGACTAAAGGCAAACTGAAATAAAGATGGAAGCAAGCAAACATGCACAGATCTAGATGCAAACGGTGTTTCAATGTTTAGAAACAAGGCCTAGGGATCATACTTTCACTAGTGAACACTCTCAATAAATATATTCTCTTCATGATACTACCATTAACTACTCTTCGGTTGGACACTCTAATCCATGGTAGGGCTATAACAGCATACCTCAAAGTCCGCATTCGCCATCTAGATAACCCTACACTATCACCTTGAGCGCTAGATGGTTCCAACAAACACCACAATTTCATAAAGACATCCAACTCAAAATATACTCATGATCAATATTTATGAACTCTAGCATAAGTGCCACCACAGCGTGCACGCTATCACTTTCACACACGTGGGGAGAGCATAGATCTATTGAAGAACTTGAGTATTTATGTAAACTCTAGCCTAAGTGCCACCACAGTATGTACGCTGTCACTTTCACACACGTGGGGAGAGCCGGAGATCTATTAAAGCACTTAAGTAACTGAGTATATCTACTTGATTACAATGCTTATGACCACAATATGATCATACATAGAGAGAGATGAACACATAGCTACCGGTAGATCCCTTAGCCTCGAGGAAGAACTACTCCCTCCTCATCATGGGAATCGGCAACGACGATGGAGATGGTGGTGGAGATCGATGGAGATGGCTCCGGGGGCACTTCCCTGTCCCGGAAGGGTGCCGGAACAGAGAATTTCTGTCCCCCGAATATTTCCTTCGGTGACGGCGGCGCTACGGAGGTTTTCATGGCTTTCTCCCAGATGATTTAGGGTTTCTGAGTCAGGGGCTTCTTAAAGGCGAAGGAGTCAAGGTCGGTGGAGGCCTAGGGGTCCCACACCCCCTAGTGGCACGCCTAGGGTGGGCCCGTGCCACCCTAGGGTGTGGCCACCCTAGTGCCCTACTCCGTCTCTTCTTCGATTTTCCGTATTGTTCCGGGAAAAATATGAAGTTTGGCTTTTGTCCCGTTCAATTCCAAGAATATTTATTTTTTAGATTTTCTGAAACCAAAAACAGCAGAAAACAATCAACTGGCACTGTGGCATCTTGATAGGTTAGTTCCATAAAGTGTATAAAAATCCTCAAAGTGTAGAAAAAAACATAAGAAAAATGATATAATACAAACATGGATCATAAAAAATTATAGATACGTTTACGACGTATCAGCCAGCCATGTCAGGTTCCGCGTCAATTTGCGATCAAGCCGAGTTTAGTGCTATTTGAGAGAACTGACTCCAAATCTGGTAGATATGTTTCATAAGCTTATTTTCTCAAGAGCGAGCAACGGTTTAAGTTCGGGGAGTTGATACATACATTTTGTATCTTCATATTTGCATCATATCAGACTAGTTTATTATGTTATTGCATTAATTTCCTTCATATATATATGAGTTATGTGTGTGTGGGGGTGGGTGGGGTTGGGGGGTGGGGGGGGGTCTTCCAAAACCCTAATGAATCGGTATTTAATTTTAGGAGGCATAAAAACCCCGTTTTGTATTTTTTAATTTCAGGAACTTCTAGGAATTCAAATAATTCATGAGAAAGTACCATGCCATTTTTTCGAAGAGAGAAGACTGGAAGTCACCGAGGCGAGCCACGAGGCCTCGAATGGGCTCCACAACGCGGTGACATGTGGGTTATCAGGTGCACATTTAAACATGAATTTTCTGATCCTAGGATCATATGTTCATATATTCATGGAAACAATCAAGCATGTAAAAAAGATATTACTAAATTTGTTAGGGAAAAATATTAATCACTGCGTTGAGTAAAATAGCATCTATGTTTTTTTGTATGCTAAAATATAGTAAGTTACCATAACATAATTAAAAAAAGGTTTGACGGTTATAGTGAGTATAGAAACTACAAAACCCTAATGAATCGGTATTTAATTATAGGAGGCATAAAAATCCTGTTTTCTATTTTTTTTAGTTTCAGGGACTTCTAGGAACTCAAATAATTCAGGGAAAAATACCATGCAATTTTTTTTAAGAGAGAAGACTGTGTGCACTGGAAGTCAGCGAGGCGAGCCATGAGGCCTCGAATGGGCTCCACAACACGGTGACATGTGGGTTATCAGGTGCCCATTTAAACATGAATTTTCTGATCCTAGGATCATATGTTCATATATTCATGGAAACAATCAATCATGTAAAAAAAGAAATTACTAAATTTGTTAGGGAAAAATATTAATCACTGCGTTGAGTAAAATAGCATCTATTTTTTTTTGTACGCTAAAATATAGTAAGTTACCATAACATAATTAAAAAAAGGTTTGACAGTTATAGCGAGTATAGAAACTACAAAACCCTAATGAATCAGTATTTAATTCTAGGAGGCATAAAAACCCTGTTTTGTATTTTTTAGTTTTAGGGACTTCTAGGAACTCAAATAATTCAGGGAAAAATTCCATGCCATTTTTTCTAAGAGAGAAGACTGTGTGCACTGGAAGTCAGCGAGGCGAGCCATGAGGCCTCGAATGGACTCCACAACGCGGTGACATGTGGGTTATCAGGCGCACATTTAAACATGAATTTTCTAATCCTAGGATCATATGTTCATATATTCATGGAAACAATCAAGCATGTAAAAAAGATATTACTAAATTTGTTAGGGAAAAATATTAATCACTGCATTGAGTAAAATAGCATCTATGTTTTTTTGTACCCAAAAATATAGTAAGTTACCATAACATAATTAAAAAAAGGTTTGACGGTTATAGTGAGTATAGAAACTACAAAGGATCGTATTATTCTACCAACATTCGAATGTCTGTATTGTTCATGTCCCTTCGTTTCAGAACATAAGATGTTATTAGTTATTGCAACCAACATCTTATACTGTTGGACGGAGGGTCTATGTATTTTTCTGAAATTATTAGAACTTGTCATACGTATGATTTTTCACTAAGTTTCAGATACCATGATCGTATACTAGTAGGATCTATTTGCTACTTCTTTTGTTCTTTCTTCCTTGCCATGCATAAAAATCATTCCAAAACCTACTACAAATCCGTAGTCAGAATCATAGGTTTTGAGGATGATTAAATTTGCTTACATGAAATCCAAATCCTCAACTTACATATATACGTGTCACAAATACACAATATATATTCAAGAGAATCAATGCAACATATACACATCCATGATGTCCCGTGGGAACTTTTATATAAAATGAAAACAGATCTGGACTGATCAACCACAAGGTTAGCTAATTAAATAGACACGGCGTGTATCCCCTGAGCTGCATTTTTATCATCCACGGGCTGACTTTCTTCCGTCTCCCCAGTGATCTCCTCGAGGGACTTCCCCTTGGTCTCCGGCAAGAGGAGAGTGAAGACAATGCCGACAAGATTGCACGCAACAAGGACATACAAAAAGGCCTTCAAGCGTCGGTCCGTTTTTTGTTTTTGAGGGTAGGATTGGTCCGTTAAGGAGAAGGCGAGCACGCCGATGATTGCACCGACCTTACCAACCGCACCAGATATGCCGTGGCACGTCGAGCGCATCCGTGCCGGGAAGATCTCCGCCGGTAGGATGAACGTCGTCGTGTTGGGCCCGAAGTTGGCGAAGAAGAAGGTGAAGCCGTACATGATGACGAACCAAACTCTGTTCTTGTGTTCATGCCATTGGTGAAACGGGATGGCGAGGCAGAGTGTAAGGATCGTCATCATGGTGAAGCCGAGCAGCTGGATCTTGATGCGCCCGATGCGATCGATGAAGGCGACGGCGAAGAAGTACCCTGGCAGCGTGCCGCCTAGCGCAACCGCCGTGTGCAATCCGGTGGCGTGGATCATGCGCTTGACCTGGTTGCCGGGTTCGTCGGGACCGGGGAGCACCTTAACGATGGTGAAGATGTCCTTCATGAACAGGTTGAGCGAGTAGAAGGTGACGTCCAGGACGAACCAGCAGACAGTGGTGCCGACGAGGTGGAGGCCGTGTCGGCGGCAGAACTCCAAGGAGAACAGGACATACTGGTCATCGTCGTTTCCGACGAGCTCGTCGTCTACTGCAGCCTCTTCTTCCGGCGCGATGTGCATGTCGAGCACCTGCGCCATGTCCGACGTGGCCTTCTTGGTGTTCATGGCCACGAGGGCAGTGTACCGTGCTGTTTCTGGCATCTTCATGCGCCAGTAGTAGGTGAGCAGTGCTGGAATGGCGCCGAGCATCAGGACGATGCGCCAGATATAGTCTATGTCGTCGGGGGATGCTTTCTCGAAGGCCTTGGATGCGATCACGCCAACGATCCCAGCAGCAAGGTTACCAAAACCCTATAATAAAGTATTTCAAGTAAATTAGTAACCAAATTTTGTGGCAATTAACCATAGAAACTACTCTCTCTCGCGCGGTACCATAGTATAAGATGTTATTACTAATAGTTTCTTATATATAAACGTTGTGTTCAATTAGTCGTCAATGATAGGTAAGTCTGACGGCACAATCTATAAACACTTGGACTGTCATGTACTACTTTTTGAAACGGAGATGGAGGCTCACCATAATCAAGCAAGTTAATTACTCCCTCCGACCATATTAGTTGGCTCCAATTTGGACGAAGGTTTTTGTGATAAATTCATCCAAATTGGAGTCAACTAATATGGGTCAGAGGGAGTAGAAAGAAAATAGTGGGCTGGCGTACACATACTTGCATAGCGAAGACAGCGGCGATGAATGCGCCACGGGTCTTCTTGTTGGCATACTCAGACATGATGGTGGCGGAGAGCGGGTAGTCGCCGCCGATGCTGACGCCAAGCCAGAACCGGAAGAAGCAAAGGACGGTCACCACGCTCTTGCCGGTACGCTTGCTGAAGGAGAAGCCGGAGGCGAGGGAGCAGACGACCATGAGGATCAGGGTGTAGCCATAGATGCGCTTCCTGCCCATCTTGTCGCCGAGCCAGCCGAAGACGAGCTGGCCGGGGACGGTGCCGCAGAGCGCGATGACGCTGATGGCCGCCGAGACCCCAGGAGGCGCCTTGTTGTGTCTGTGACTGTAGTACCTGTGGCCGATGACGTCGACGACGAGGGAGATGGAGAAGAGGTCGTAGGCGTCGGTGAAGAAGCCCATGCCGGAGATCGCGATCGCGGTGAAGTGGTACCACTGCGTCCTTGCCACGTCAAGGGCTTGCAGCACCCTCGGCTGCTGGTTGCCAGCCATGGTGGTGCACTTGTGATTGGTGATGGTTCCTCTGCTCGCTCACCACCGAGCTAGCTAGCTGCCTTGTTTCCTCCCTTGATATTGAATCCTTGATTCCTTGAGACTGGGTCCGAGCACGGTCGCTTTCAGACAGTTAAATATCATGGTCTTTGGTATCATATTGTTTGTTCTCTTAAGGTAGTTGACTGTCCTCTCCTGAGAGGCAAATGTGGCACTGCCAATTTGTCTATTTGTTTATATTTTTCTCAGAAAATCCTCGAGTACCAATATGATTTAAGAATAATGCATGCATACTTTTTAATCCAGCCATGATGCATCCAAAGGAAATATCCAATAAATACTTAGTGCGTGGTAGCAAGGATTTGTAATTTTGGTACCAACAATACTTTGGTTGTTCCCAAATTTTTTGGGTTTCCAATAATCATGCATTTGGAATTGTTTTGTTAATTTTTTAATAGTTAACACCGCCAGTTATCATGTTTACATGTTTAATAACAAGTTCACTCTCCTTCTTCTCTTGTCCTCTCAAATCCAATGGAAAATCATTTATGTATCTCCCTATTATACGCGGCGCTCTAGCTGGTGGTTTCACCCTTTCGTCTGTAGCGCCATCTTTGACACAATGTACAATAACTTATCACAACTAATCTATAGTCACTACAGGACGCGCGCTACGCCGAGGGCAAAAAGCCGTCGGCGTAGGCTAAAATGCCCTCGGCGTATGCTACGCCGACGGCTGCCCTCGGCGTATGCTACGCCGACGGCTGCCCTCGGCGTAGCCTCCTCGGCAAAGGGCTCCCTCGGCGGAGCACATAGAGGCCGTCGGCGTATCAAAATGCCGTCGGCGTAGCGGCCGTCGGCATAGCTTGTCGACAGGTTGCAAAAATATTTTTTTAAATTTTTTTTTTATTTTTTTCTCAATTTTTGAATCTTTGAATTGTTTGACTCGTTAATCTCTTACTTTGAACATTTTTAACACTAATTACACTTAATATTTAATTAAATTGCAGTCTTAGTAGAACTTCCCGGAAGGTCACCCATCCTAATACTACTCCAGCTCCAGCACGCTTAACTTCCTCGTTCCTTCAGAATCTGTTTCCGCAAAGTAATTCATACATTGTTGTCAATACTATGATATCAATCCTATTAACCCTTATATCAACATGTCACATGTTTGTATTTTTTGAAATTACAAACAATTATTTAAATAAACATTAATGAATAAGTAAAAATATTATTGAATTCAAATAAAAATATAATAATTTTACTTTTTTGTATTTTTCTATTTAATATGGAATAATTAATATCTTTAAATCTATAAATCGGAATTTAACAAATAATATGTATAAATTAATCAGAAAAATGAGAGGAATCCAAATATGATATCCATATCAACTAATCACAAACCCTCCGTTTTTGAATTATCTATTTGGTGGTTGCTTTAGAAAATTCCCTTTTTGCGCTCGGATAATGAAAAATGGCCTTTTGATGCGATGAAAAGGAAAACTTGCATTGAATCTTTGATAAAATAGCATATTGTGAACCTAAAAATGATTTTTGTAAAAAATATGAGCATCGTATCATGTACACGGTTCATATCTGACCCACTTCTTGCCGATTCGGCAGGAATTTGTCTTTTTCACCAAAGGTGGATGGAAAGGTTTCGGAACCCCCTGTTGGGACATTGTCCATATAAGGTGGTATATTATTTTAGTAAAATATGGTGGTAGCATTTTGAATTAGCCATTTGGTGGTTGCTTCACAAAATCGTCCGTTTTTTATGCTCGGAAAATGGGAAATGGCTTTTTGGTACGACAAAAAGGAAAACTTCCTCCTGCAACATTGTTCGCCATCCCATGATGCATGTGTATGCACAATATGGGCACATTATCACAAACTATGCCTTAATTCTAGCCGTAACATTGGTCATTTGATCCGAAAGCCAAAAAACCTCGAATGAGATAGGTCATTTTGTGAAGGTTTTTTTGACACATAATAAATATATCAAGTTTAATATTTTTACTTATAACTATGTCACATAATATGACACCACGCGAAGGTTTCACATTGTTTCGATCGTTATTGAATTTTTTATGCCCGTTTTAAACTATCGTCAAACTTTGTCGAACGGCGGGCATGAAGATTCTTAGCTCGGGGCCGAGCCTCGCTAAACTTGCATTGGATCTTTGATAAAATAGCATATTTTGAACCTAAAAATGATTTTTGTAAAAAAACATGAGCATCGGATCATGTACCTGTAGTTCATATCTGACCCACTTCCTGCCGATTCGGCAGGAATTTGTCTTTTTCATCAGAGGTGGACGGAAAGGTTTCGGATTCCCCTGTTGGGACATTGTCTATATAAGTTGGTATAGTATTTTTGTAAAATGTGGTGGTACCATTTTGAATTAGCCATTTGGTGGTTGCTTCACAAAATCGTTCCTTTTTTGTGCTCGGAAAATGGGAAATGTCTTTTTGGTGCGACGAAAAGGAAAACTTCCTCCTGCAACATTGTTCGCCATCCCATGATGCATGTGTATGCACAAGATGGGCACATTATCACAAACTATGCCTTGATTCTAGCCATAACATTGGTCATTTGATCCGAAAGCCAAGAAACCTCGAATGAGATAGGTCATTTTGTGAAGGTTTTTTTGACACATAATCAATATATCAAGTTTAATATTTTTACTTATAACTATGTCACATAATATGACACCACGCGAAGGTTTCGCATTGTTTCGATCGTTTTTGAATTTTTTATGCCCGTTTTAAACTATCGTCAAACTTTGTCGAACGGCGGGCATGAAGATTGTTAGCTCGGGGCCGAGCCTCGCTAAACTTGCATTGGATCTTTGATAAAATAGCATATTGTGAACCTAAAAATGATTTTTATAAAAAAACATGAGCATCGGATCATGTACCTGTAGTTCATATCTGACCCACTTCCTGCCGATTCGGCAGGAATTTGTCTTTTTCACCAGAGGTGGACGGAAAGGTTTCGGATTCCCCTATTGGGACATTGTCTATATAAGGTGGTATAGTTTTTTTTTGTAAAATGTGGTGGTACCATTTTGAATTAGCCATTTGGTGGTTGCTTTACAAAATCGTCTGTTTTTTGTGCTCAGAAAATTGGAAATGGCTTTTTGGTGCGACGAAAAGGAAAACTTCCTCCTGCAACATTGTTCGCCATCCTATGATGCATGTGTATGCACAATATGGGCACATTATCACAAACTATGCCTTGATTCTAGCCATAACATTGGTCATTTGACCCGAAAGCCAAGAAATCTCGAATGAGATAGGTCATTTTGTGAAGGTTTCTTTGAGACATAATCAATATACCAAGTTTGATATTTTTCCTTCTAACTATGTCACATAATATAACACCACGCGAAAGTTTCGCATTGTTTTGATCATTTTTGAATTTTTTATGCCCGTTTTAAACTATATATAATGTCTTATGTTTTACTTAATTTTTATTTATAAATGTGTAATATTTGAGTCTAGATAGATAGGTCTTATTTTTCTGCAAATTTTGATATATTATTTGTATTTTTCCGAATTAGAATGATTTAGTTATGATTTTTCAAAGTTTAATGAGATAAAATAAAAAATAGCTACGCCGAGGGCAGCCGTCGGCGTAGCATAGGATATGCCGAGGGCAATTCTACGCCGACGGCTGCTTGGCGGAGCTGGCCTAGACGATGGCTACGCCAACGGCCCCGATGTTTGGCCGTCGGCGTAGCGACTGGCCGTCGGCGTAGCTTTTCATTCCTGTAGTGAGCCCTACATTCAAATAATTTTATAATGAATAGTGTCGTCCTTGACACAATCTATAGTAACTTACTTCACGGCCAATCTAGTCCTACATTCAAATAAGTTCTTCTTCAAGTGTTCAGTCAAGTTCAAATAATCTACCATTAAAAAAAGGTTCGAATAATCTACCTAGAGAGTAGGCCTTTAGAGCAAACACCCTTGGGTTGCCACGGGAAAAGGATCTGGGTGGAAGGAGGAGGAAGGAGCTAGCAAAGAGAGAAGCGATGGAGAAGATCAAGAATGGCAGGAGGCAAAAGTGCTGGAAGGGACTAGGATTGGGGGCAGGGGATGCTAGGAGGTTTTTAGGTACGTCGTACGAAATGACAATGCTAGACCATGGAAGGATATTGGCGGGGTAGAGCTACGACGGTGATAAAGGAAGAGCTTGGCGGTGGACGGGCATCCGACTTGACATTATTCTAGGTCAGGCCGCAATGTTGCGCAACTGAATGTTCCTTACCTAGTTGTATCCTTGATTGACTTGTTATACACTTGTTGAAATGCGCACATTTTCTAGTTCTTAGTTGCTTGGAGTTTGCACTCTGTTTAATCTAAACTTGCAGTTTTAAAATCATGCAACTTTTAAATTTGGACAACTTACGACTAGCTGACTTCGCGGTGTGTTTTCTATCACTCCCTATGGATGCCTGGTCAGCGACCCCGTAAGGTGGACTGCGTGGACAACCCTACAGCGCCGATGTGGCGGTGGTAATGGTCTCTCTCTTCGGTCACGTGGGTGGCAAGGAGCGTATGGTGAGGGATCCTAGTGTTGACGGCACTTCGGCTTTGGCAGCTCCTAGATGACGTGTAGGAGGCCTATCTCGGGTCAGTGCTGGACCGAGTTCGGGAGCACTGATGACCCACAAGTATATGTGATCACAACAGTATTCACGGATAGTATTACCCAATTTATTGATTCGACACAAGGGGAGTCAAAGAATAATTGCAAACCTTAACAACTGAGTTATCAATTCAGCTGCACCTAGAAATAGTTCTTGCTCATAGAAGTTTATCAGTAGCAACAATTTTATAGTACCAACAGCAAAGCAACAACAACAGTGAAATAAGAGTAATAGCAATAGTAACAGTAAATAGTGGGATTCGAGTGCGGTAGCATAGGGATGGATGGACGGGCGTTGCATGAACGCGTCTAAACATGTAACTTCAAGATCTAGGGCATTGCAGATAAATAATAATAAGCATCCAAGTACTAAACAATTCTAGGCATGTGCTCCATATATAGTCATACGTGATCGCAATGAGAACTTGCACAACATCTTTTGTCCAGCCAGCCCGTGGCAGCGGGGCCTCTAGGGAACTACTGGGAATTAAGATGCTTCTTTTAATAGAGCACCGGAGCAAAGAATTAACACTCTGTGAACACATGTGATCCTCACGTCACAGTCATCCCCTCCGGTTATCCCAATTTCTATCACTTCGGGGCCTTTCGATCCGGACAATGATATGTGTACATAACTTGCAAATAAGATCACAAACAATACTATCATAATGATTCAATAATAAGTTTAGATCTGAGATCATGGCACTCGGTCCCTAGTGACAAGCATTAAGCAAAACAAGTTGCAACAAAGTCAAATAACACTAATAGAGATACTAAGCACTATGCCCTAACAATCTTATTCGATTACATGATAGAACTCATCCAATTCCTACCATCCTCATAGCCTACTGCGGGGGATTACTCACTCATGGATGAGTGAAACATTGATGGTTGATGGAGAGGCGTTAGTGATGACCATGGCGATGATCCTCTCCAAATTCCCCGTCCCGGCAGGGTGCCAGAACAGAGTTTCTGGTTCCGAATCTTGGTCTCTGGTGGTGGCGGCGTAGCGGAACTCTTTCTGAAAAAATATCGAACCCCACTCGGTTTTTAGGTCAAGGGGTTACTTATAGGCGCAGAGGGAGGCCGAGGGGGTGCCTGGGGTGGCTGCACCCCCCTAGGCGCGGCCAGGGCTGGCACGCACCTGGCAGGGGTGTGGCCCCCCAGGTATCCACTCCGTCTCGTACTCTGGCTCCGTGTGTCTTCTGGTGAAATAGAATTTTTGGCATATTTTTCCGGATTTTTCCTGATAGTTGATTTTCTACACAAAAACTAGACACCAAGGTAATTCTGCTGAAAACAACGTCAGTCCGTGTTAGTTGTATCCAAATCACACATGTTTAGAGGAGAAACAATAGCAAAAGTATTCGGAAAAGTAGATACGTTTTGGACGTATCAAGCACTGCGAAGGATTTTGGGGCAAAAGCTCAGTGCTTCGACGCCAACGGAGGCGATGCCTGCGGGTCTCATAACCCTCTTGAGGACGCCGTTGTGGGCACCTTCCTCGTGCTAGCTCCGAGTGAAAAAACTCTTGACCGATCGATCTTTGACGGCAACGACGGGGTGCGTCGTTAGCCTCTCGGGAGCGCCATCGTGGAGCTCCGGTTCCACTCAACCTCGCTTTGGAGTCTTTCGTGGCCCCTTTTTAGGTTTCCATGTTTTCTTTTTATTTATCTTGATTTGTTTTGTAAGGGGTCTTCCATCACCAGCTTGTATGAGTTCGACCGGGAAAGAAGAAAGAGATGCCGTCCAAAACTTCTCCGACGAAGCTGGCCCGAAATTTGCTAAGTCGTCATCATATGTACGAGTCTTGGGCGGCAGGAACGAACGACTTCAAAGTCTTCGAATTCATCCACGGAATTATTGATGTGTCTGGTGAATAAATTAGGATGCATGTGTGACGCGACGTGATGGGAGATCAAACGCGTCTCCGAGAATATCCTCCGAATCAGATGCAGATTCCTTCGACGTACTAAGACTGATATAAAGAATGTCGTTGTCTCGTTGACTGCACGTAGTCACCCACGCACTAGAGGATAAGGAGACGAGGTTGAATTTCAGAACTTTATACTCCACCTGTAGTGCAGAATCGAGTTCCTGGGAGCCTGGGATCCCACGACAAGAGGAAAGGAGGCCAGGGAGATCATTTGCTAACATTTAGTACATGTGGAGGTGTTTTGTGATGCTTAGAACAGGAGATGTGGCTAAACCAGATACCATGGTGGCTTATTTCACCACTTAGATCCTGCGAAACACAGTTTATTCGCATCTTCTCGGGTAGACCAATGCAAGGGCAAGAACAACATTGGTCAAGTTTTTGGAGCTCAAAGAGAAATTGTTTTTGACACCTTGTTTTCCTCTTGTTATCATCTTTGTTTTTTTTGTGTTGCTTCTATGTGACGCCTTCCACACTAGATGGGCTTATCCATCAATGCCCCTACTCACTACAGGAAAGATTCCAATTGCCTGGCCGTCGGCGTAGACCCCTCGGTGTACGTTCTCGTCGGCACAGCTCTATGGCCGTCGGCACAACCCCTCCCCCTCGGCACAGCGTGTTCCAGCGGGCTCCGCGTGTCAGTCAACGGCCGTCTTGGCTAACGGTTCAGCCTGGAGCTACGCCGACGGCTTGGCCGTCGGCACAGGAATGCAGCTACGCCAACGGCCAGGCCGTCGGCATAGCCTAAAATATTTTTTTTATTTTTTTTATTTTTTAGTTTTTTTTTAGATCTTTGAATTATTTGACTCCTTAATCTCCCGATTTAATCATTTTAACACTATTTATAGTTAATAATTGATTAAATTGCAGTCTTAGTCAAAGTTTTCGTTCGGTCACCCATCCTAGCACTACTCCAGCTCTAGCACGCTTAACTTCCTCGTTCCTTCAGAATCTATTCCCGCAAAGCAATTTACTCATTGTTGTCAATACTATGATATCATTCCTATTAACTCTTATATCATCATGTAATATGGTTTTATTTTTTGAAATTACAAGCAATTATTTAAGTAAACAACAATGAATAAGTAAAAATATTACTGAATTCAAATAAAAATATAATGATTTTATTTTTTTTGTATTTTTTATTTAATATGGAATAATTAATATCTTTAAATCTGTAAATCGGAATTCGGCAAATAATATGTCTAAATTGATTAGAAAAATGAGAGGAATCCAAATATTATATCAATATCAACTTGTCACAAACTATGCCGTGATTCTTATCATAATTTCATTTGCCCGTTTAAAACGGCACGCATAAAGATTCTTAGCTCGGTACTGAGACTCGCTAAACTTGAAGTGGATCTACGATGAAACAACATATTTTTAACCTAAAAATGATTTTTGTAAAAAATCATGAGCATCCGATCATGTACCTGTAGTTCATATCTGACCTACTTCCTACCGATTCGGCAGAAATTGTCTTTTTCACCAGGAATAGACGGAAATATTTGAGATCCCCGTGTTATGAAATTATCC
This sequence comes from Avena sativa, assembly GCA_916181665.1. Lineage (NCBI taxonomy): Eukaryota > Viridiplantae > Streptophyta > Magnoliopsida > Poales > Poaceae > Avena > Avena sativa. Next base: position 7,222,824 of record OV702289.1, read on the forward strand.
ATATAAGGTGGTATAGTATTTTTCAAAAATGTGACGGTAGTATTTTGAATTAGCCATTTGGTGGTTGCTTCACAAAACCGTCCGTTTTTTGCACTCGTAAAATGGAAAACAGATTTTTTGGTGCGACGAAAAGGAAAACTTCCTCCTGAATCATTGTTCGCCATCTCATGATGCACACTTATGTATAATATGAACACATTATCACAAACTATACATTCATTCTAGCCATAACATTGGTCATTTGACCCGAAAGTCAAGAAACATCGAACGAGATAGGTCATTTTGTGAAGGTTTTTGAGACATAATCAATATACCAAGTTTGATATTTTACCTTCTAACTATGTCACATAATATGACACCCCGCGAAGGTTTCACGTTGTTTGGATCGTGTATGATGCCCGTTTTAAACCATCGTTAAACTTTATCGAAGGGCGGACATGAAGATTCTTAGCTCGGGGCTGAGACTCACTAAACTTGAAGTGGATCTATGATGAAATAACATATTTTGAACCTAAAAATGATTTTTGTAAAAAATCATGAGCATCCGATCATGTACATGTAGTTCATATCTGACCCACTTCCTACCGATTTGGCAGTAATTTGTCTTTTTCACCAGGGATAGACGGAAATGTTTCAGATCCCCCTGTTATGAAATTATCCATGTAAGGTGGTCTAGTATTTTTGAAAAATGTGACGGTAGCATTTTGAATTAGCCATTTGGTGGTTGCTTCACAAAACCGTCCGTTTTTTGCACTCGGAAAATGGAAAACGGCTTTTTGGTTCGACGAAAAGGAAAACTTCCTCCTGAAACATTGTTCTCCATCCCATGATGCATACTTATGCATAATATGGACACATTATCACAAACTATGCCTTCATTCTAGCCATAACATTGGTCATTTGACCCGAAAGTCAAGAAACCTCGAACGAGATAGGTCATTTTGTGAAGGTTTTTTGAGACATAATCAATATACCAAGTTTGATATTTTTCCTTCTAACTATGTCACATAATATGACACCATGCGAAGGTTTCGCATTGTTTGAATCGTTTTTGAATTTATAATGCCCGTTTTAAACCATCGTTATACTTTGTCGAAGGGCGGACATGAAGATTCTTAGCTCGGGGCTGAGACTCGCTAAACTTGAAGTGGATCTATGATGAAACAACATATTTTGAACCTAAAAATGATTTTTATAAAAAATCATGAGCATCCGATCATGTACCTGTAGTTCATATCTGACCCTCTTCCTACCGATTCGGCAGGAATTTGTCTTTTTCACCAGGGATAGACGGAAATGTTTGAGACCCCCCTATTATGACATTATCCATGTAAGGTGGTTTAGTATTTTTGAAAAATGTTACGGTAGCATTTTTAATTAGCCATTTGGTGGTTGCTTCACAAAACCGTAAGTTTTTTGCACTCGGAAAATGGAAAACGACTTTTTGGTGCGACGAAAAGGAAAACTTCATCCTGAAACATTGTTCGCCATCCCATGATGCATACTTATGCATAATATGGACACATTATCACAAACTATGCCTTCATTCTAGCCATAACATTGATCATTTGACCCAAAAGTCAAGAAACCTCGAACGAGATAGGTCATTTTGTGAAGGTTTTTTTGAGACATAATCAATATACCAAGTTTGATATTTTACCTTCTAACTATGTCACATAATATGACACCCCGCGAAGGTTTCACGTTGTTTGGATCGTGTATGATGCCCGTTTTAAACCATCGTTAAACTTTATCGAAGGGCGGACATGAAGATTCTTAGCTCGGGGCTGAGACTCACTAAACTTGAAGTGGATCTATGATGAAATAACATATTTTGAACCTAAAAATGATTTTTGTAAAAAATCATGAGCATCCGATCATGTACATGTAGTTCATATCTGACCCACTTCCTACCGATTTGGCAGTAATTTGTCTTTTTCACCAGGGATAGACGGAAATGTTTCAGATCCCCCTGTTATGAAATTATCCATGTAAGGTGGTCTAGTATTTTTGAAAAATGTGACGGTAGCATTTTGAATTAGCCATTTGGTGGTTGCTTCACAAAACCGTCCGTTTTTTGCACTCGGAAAATGGAAAACGGCTTTTTGGTTCGACGAAAAGGAAAACTTCCTCCTGAAACATTGTTCTCCATCCCATGATGCATACTTATGCATAATATGGACACATTATCACAAACTATGCCTTCATTCTAGCCATAACATTGGTCATTTGACCCGAAAGTCAAGAAACCTCGAACGAGATAGGTCATTTTGTGAAGGTTTTTTGAGACATAATCAATATACCAAGTTTGATATTTTTCCTTCTAACTATGTCACATAATATGACACCATGCGAAGGTTTCGCATTGTTTGAATCGTTTTTGAATTTATAATGCCCGTTTTAAACCATCGTTATACTTTGTCGAAGGGCGGACATGAAGATTCTTAGCTCGGGGCTGAGACTCGCTAAACTTGAAGTGGATCTATGATGAAACAACATATTTTGAACCTAAAAATGATTTTTATAAAAAATCATGAGCATCCGATCATGTACCTGTAGTTCATATCTGACCCTCTTCCTACCGATTCGGCAGGAATTTGTCTTTTTCACCAGGGATAGACGGAAATGTTTGAGACCCCCCTATTATGACATTATCCATGTAAGGTGGTTTAGTATTTTTGAAAAATGTTACGGTAGCATTTTTAATTAGCCATTTGGTGGTTGCTTCACAAAACCGTAAGTTTTTTGCACTCGGAAAATGGAAAACGACTTTTTGGTGCGACGAAAAGGAAAACTTCATCCTGAAACATTGTTCGCCATCCCATGATGCATACTTATGCATAATATGGACACATTATCACAAACTATGCCTTCATTCTAGCCATAACATTGATCATTTGACCCAAAAGTCAAGAAACCTCGAACGAGATAGGTCATTTTGTGAAGGTTTTTTTGAGACATAATCAATATACCAAGTTTGATATTTTACCTTCTAACTATGTCACATAATATGACACCCCGCGAAGGTTTCACGTTGTTTGGATCGTGTATGATGCCCGTTTTAAACCATCGTTAAACTTTATCGAAGGGCGGACATGAAGATTCTTAGCTCGGGGCTGAGACTCACTAAACTTGAAGTGGATCTATGATGAAATAACATATTTTGAACCTAAAAATGATTTTTGTAAAAAATCATGAGCATCCGATCATGTACATGTAGTTCATATCTGACCCACTTCCTACCGATTTGGCAGTAATTTGTCTTTTTCACCAGGGATAGACGGAAATGTTTCAGATCCCCCTGTTATGAAATTATCCATGTAAGGTGGTCTAGTATTTTTGAAAAATGTGACGGTAGCATTTTGAATTAGCCATTTGGTGGTTGCTTCACAAAACCGTCCGTTTTTTGCACTCGGAAAATGGAAAACGGCTTTTTGGTTCGACGAAAAGGAAAACTTCCTCCTGAAACATTGTTCTCCATCCCATGATGCATACTTATGCATAATATGGACACATTATCAGAAACTATGCCTTCATTCTAGCCATAACATTGGTCATTTGACCCGAAAGTCAAGAAACCTCGAACGAGATAGGTCATTTTGTGAAGGTTTTTTGAGACATAATCAATATACCAAGTTTGATATTTTTCCTTCTAACTATGTCACATAATATGACACCATGCGAAGGTTTCGCATTGTTTGAATCGTTTTTGAATTTATAATGCCCGTTTTAAACCATCGTTATACTTTGTCGAAGGGCGGACATGAAGATTCTTAGCTCGGGGCTGAGACTCGCTAAACTTGAAGTGGATCTATGATGAAACAACATATTTTGAACCTAAAAATGATTTTTATAAAAAATCATGAGCATCCGATCATGTACCTGTAGTTCATATCTGACCCTCTTCCTACCGATTCGGCAGGAATTTGTCTTTTTCACCAGGGATAGACGGAAATGTTTGAGACCCCCCTATTATGACATTATCCATGTAAGGTGGTTTAGTATTTTTGAAAAATGTTACGGTAGCATTTTTAATTAGCCATTTGGTGGTTGCTTCACAAAACCGTAAGTTTTTTGCACTCGGAAAATGGAAAACGACTTTTTGGTGCGACGAAAAGGAAAACTTCATCCTGAAACATTGTTCGCCATCCCATGATGCATACTTATGCATAATATGGACACATTATCACAAACTATGCCTTCATTCTAGCCATAACATTGATCATTTGACCCAAAAGTCAAGAAACCTCGAACGAGATAGGTCATTTTGTGAAGGTTTTTTTGAGACATAATCAATATACCAAGTTTGATATTTTTCCTTCTAACTATGTCACATAATATGACACCACGCGAAGGTTTCATGTTGTTTGGATCGTTTTTGAATTTATAATGCCCGTTTTAAACCATCGTTATACTTTGTCGAAGGGTGGGCATGAAGATTCTTAGCTCGGGGCTGAGACTCGCTAAACTTGAAGTGGATCTATGATGAAACAACATATTTTGAACCTAAAAATGATTTTTTTTAAAAAAAATCATAAGCATCCGATCATGTACCTGTAGTTCATATCTGACCCACTTCCTACCGATTCGGCAGGAATTTGTCTTTTTCATCAGGATAGACGGAAATATTTGAGATCCCCCTGTTATGACATTATCCATGTAAGGTGGTCTAGTATTTTTGAAAAATGTGATGGTGGTATTTTGAATTAGCCATTTGGTGGTTGCTTCACAAAACCGTAAGTTTTTTGCACTCGAAAAATGGAAAACGGCTTTTTGGTGCGATGAAAAGGAAAACTTCCTTCTGAAACATTGTTCGCCCTCCCATGATGCACACTTATGCACAATATGGACACATTATAACAAACTATGCCTTCATTCTAGCCATAACATTGGTCATTTGACCCAAAAGTCAAATAACCTCGAACGAGATAGGTCATTTTGTGAAGGTTTTTTTAGACATAATCAATATACCAAGTTTGATATTTTTCCTTCTAACTATGTCACATAATATGACACCACGCGAAGGTTTCACGTTGTTTGGATCGTTTTTGAATTTATAATGCCCGTTTTAAACTATCGTTAAACTTTGTCGAAGGGCGGGCATGAAGATTCTTAGCTCGGGGATGAGACTCGCTAAACTTGAAGTGGATCTATCATGAACATATTTTAAACCTAAAAATGATTTTTGTAAAAAATCATAAGCATCCGATCATGTACCTGTAGTTCATATCTGACCCACTTCCTACCGATTCGGCAGGAATTTGTCTTTTTCATCAGGGATAGACGGAAATGTTTGAGATCCCCCTGTTATGACATTATCCATGTAAGGTGGTCTAGTATTTTTGAAAAATGTGACGGTAGTATTTTGAATTAGCCATTTGGTGGTTGCTTCACAAAACCGTTAGTTTTTTGCACTCGGAAAATGGAAAACGACTTTTTGGTACGACGAAAAGGAAAACTTCCTCCTGAATCATTGTTCGCCATCCCATGATGCACACTTATGCATAATATGGACACATTATCACAAACTATGCCTTCATTCTAGCCATAACTTTGGTCATTTGACCCGAAAGCCAAGAAACCTCGAACGAGATAGATCAGTTTGTGAAGGTTTTTTTGAGACATAATCAATATACCAAGTTTGATATTTTCCTTCTAACTATGTCACATAATATGACACCACGCGAAGGTTTCACGTTGTTTGGATCGTTTTTAAATTTATAATGCCCGTTTTAAACTATATATAATGTTTTATGTTTCACTTATTTTTTTATAAATGTGTAATATTTGAGTGTAGATAGATAGGTCTTATTTTTCTGCAAATTTTGATATATTATTTGTATTTTTCTGAACTAGAATGATTTAGTTATGATTTTTCAAAAAATAATGAGATAAAAGGAAAAAATCTGGAGGCCTACGCCGACGACTAAGCCGTCGGCACAGACCAAACAAAAATTTTCAAAGAGCTGCAGGCCGTCGGCACAGCCTGTCTGCCTAACGCCGTTTCCATCGCCGTGTCTAAACTAGGCTACGCCGAGGACTGTACCTATGCCGAGGGCCACCGTCGGCACAACCCTCTGTACTACGTCGACGGGTACCCTCGGCACCGTCACCTACGCCGACGGCCGTCCCTACGCCGACGGCCAGGCTAGTCAGCTGGCCAGGGAAGGTAGCTACGCCGACGGCCCCGATATTTGGCCGTCGGCGTAGCCGGCCGGTCGTCGGCACCTTCGTTCTTTCTTGTAGTGGCTCAAAAGGCCTAAAATAGTTTTTGAAGCTCCATACTAAAAAACTCATTGCAACAGAGATTCCTTTCAAGCCTCTATCATGGCTAGGCTCCTAAAAAACCAGATCCTCTAGAAGTAGAGGCCCTCTGCCACAGCTCCTACTTCCAGTGGTTGCGTGGAGAATATCTAAAAGAATTATCTGCGTTCCCATGTGTGTGCCTACAAGCTTGCGGCCGTTTACAGTTAATCACCTCCACGCACATTGCATCATTGCCTCTCCTCCGCTCACTACGTCACAGACGCTTCGCCGTCTCCTCCCGACCTTTGATAATGCACACTGCAAATAGTAAATATCTTCTTGATGAAACTAAAACTAAAAATAATAATAGATAAATAAAATTCAAAAAGTACCCAATTAATCTTAAAAAAAATCAACATATTATGACATATCAGCAAAATATAAGTGAAATAATTTGTGGAGTTATGGTTGACAACACTTGGAATCAATACCACAAAGTGACTCACCCCGGCTCATCGATGTGGATATTTTAGTCTGAGACTATCACAAACCGAATTATTGTGGAGAAAAGGAAAACTGTCAAGTGAGAAGAAGGTAAAATAGATATGGAAGGTGAGAGATGTTTCCTGTGTAGCTATCATCCAGAACCGAAGCTTTAGCGTCAAATACGGAATAATGGTGGAGATATACATGAAGATGAACCAACATCAATGTATAACTCTATATTACCAACAAATTTGGAAAAAAGCGTTCCTGATTAATTGTGAACGGACACACATAATTTGAGAGCTACGAGTGACAAAATTCACAAAAGCACCTCACATATAGGGATTATTCTTCAGTATGTACCATCATGAACGAAAGGTTTGATAAGAAATAAAAATATCACGCGGGGTTAAGCTCGGACAAAGAGAGAGAGAGAGAAAGAGATAGATAAATGAAGGTGGTTGTACCATAAGCCCGAAGGGGTTGTAAGGTAATTTCTTGTAAACCCTTCGATGGTTTTCTCAAAGGGAAAACATATGTAAGCTATCTTGATGAAATGAAGTAGTTTTGTTTTTCTCTTGGTATTTTTAGTATGTTTATATGGGGAGGGTTCTTATACTAGGGATCCTATAGGAGAAACATCCACATGTAGTTCTCTGTTAATTCGTGTGTATGGAGTCACGATGAGAAGCCGTAGAGAAGTGTTCTCCTCTGGTGGAACTACATGGGAAGGAGATAAGAAATTAACCCATATATATATATATATATTTGACTAAAAATATATAGAGAAAGAAACTTAACTACTCCTAAAACAACATAGTGAATAATATGGTAATTACCGAGTAGGAATTTTACACCATTGCACACACTCACTCGTTTTTTGGCCTCGCTGGTCCCTAAAAGGTCCTGCAAAATATAATATTAATTTTTAAAATATCAAATTTAATGCTAATAGAACCATAAATATTAAAATTTTATAATCTCATCAATTTAGTTTTAATATCTTTTGTATTTTAACATTCTCGTGTATAGTTGGTCTCAGAGCTAGTGTTTAATAATTGATAGGTTAAAGTATCTAAATTTAGAAGCTAGCAAAGGTAAAGAAATAAAAACTAAATAAAATATTAATAGAAAGTGCATAATAAATTACTTTGAAGATCATATTTGACATACAACTCATATCCAGCTAAATATATTTGTTGATCTGAAACTTTTTTTACATCTTGGGGTGAACAAAAGATAACTTAGATTAAAAAAATTGAAAGTTTATTTAAAGAGTACAAGAACCTTTCAAAAAAAGTATTTTGGTTTGAATAATATAATTAATAGAGCTTTACATAAGCTAGAAGAAGAAAAAGCAAGATAGTTACAGTTTGTAAGAATAACGATTACACTAAAGAAGAAGTTAGAGTTTCACATGATCATAGCTGCTGTAGTAATAAAATATATTTTAGAATTAATCATGAAAATATTTCCTAATAATCCAAAGTTACAGCAAATCAAAGAGAAACCAAAAATTACAAGAAGACCCATGAATTTCTACCGGCGATAAGAATGGGATCGATGGGAATAGAGCTCCACAACAATGCCCCCAAGAGGGTAAAGACGGGTCACACACCATCACCGAGACCAATGGTCAAGGGTTTTCACCCGAAGCTCTACTATAGCTAAGGTACCCAGAATAATGCCCAAAGAGGGTAATGATACTCATAGGCATCGCCGCTGTTCATGTCGAAGAGGGGGAAGGTTTCTCCTAGAAAAACCTACTTACACCAAACCCACCAATGGTCTACTTTTTGTCCACGAGCCCAGCTTTCAAACCTGGATCTGGGAGATGACCTTGACTAAGCAACGCCACCACAAGGGACCCCCGTTGTTTGCTCCTTGTCACCTTGGTGAAACTAAGGAAAGGGACCATCACCATCGCCACATCGCTCGCCGTAGAGCCACCCAGGCAACACACCTTTCGGGTTCGCTACCCCGACATTCTTAAGCTCAACACCAATACATGACAAGCATCACACGTAGGGCAGTCAACTCGGCCGGGGTAGGTCAAGAATGGTTCGGCTGTCGGTCATGGCCACGTAGAAGCCCATCAAAGGGATACATCCTCTGCAGTTGGAGGCGGTTGTTGGTCGGGCGTAGCAGCAGAAACACACCAAGCCTAGTTCGGGCCTGGCCGAGCCCAGAACATGCCCATAAAGTTTCTGTCGCCGCCTTGCTGAACCAGGACCGCCCACCTGTCACATCCATCGCTAGTATCCGCACCGAAAAAATACCTAAAGCCACTCTGTCAGACGCTCCAACGTGCATAGTGCCATCGATCCTTGGCATGAACCAGTACCGCCCTTACTTCGTGTCGTGCCATGGTAGCAACACCATCGTGGGCGAGTAGGATTGCCGATCGTGGTCCACAACGCCACTCAGAGCCATGATACCAGCCGCTGGCAGCAAGATCTGGGCGAACTAAATCAACCTCCGCCACCAGCATCCACCATCGTGTATCCCTCCCGTCCATCGTGCATCATCCATGGCCTCCGCCGCCAACATTCGAGTGGCCATACCACGCTGCCTAGCTCGGACAGAAGAGAGAGAAGCCCGTTGTCGCTGATCAGGTTTGCCCGTTAGTGCCCCACGGTGGCAGCGAGGAGAGGGGGAGGAGGGGAAGGTTTTCCGGCGGCTAGGGATCCCTCCCCCCGTTGGTCTTACAGTTCGTCGTGACAACCTACATGAAGCAAAACCCACCCATTGGTGTGCTCGAAAAAAAATGCGGTGTGGTCCAAAAACACGCGTACCAATAACCAAACATCGGAGCCTTGCACCTGGTGGGCCTGGTTGACCCTAATGTAGGCAACCAAACGTAGACCACATGTGTAGATATCATTTTTTTTTGATAAAGTTTAAGTATTACACCCGGCCTCTGCATAGCTAAGATGCACACAGCCGTCCAAGATACAAAGTCGACAAATAAAATAAAACAACATAGGCGAATTACATATCATAATGAGAAATTGTAAAAAACGCCTAAGGGGGTTGATTGCCTATCCGCAAATTATGCTGCCATCTATGACGGGTAAAGATATCTCTCGCCGTATCCTCCAGTCTCGTGCACACCTCCGTAAAAAGGTCGTGAAACTCCGCACGATGCAGGGATGACCATAATCGGAGTGTGCCTGTACACCGGTAGATAACCTGCAAGAAAGATGAGGATTTATCATTAAACACTTTATCATTTCTACACAGCCATAGCGACCAAATAATGGCAATCGCTCTCACCCTAAGAAGAATTATGTACTTGTAATCTATACCATGTAGCCAATTCCCAAAGATATTGGCAACACTACAAGGTGGATACAAGCCTGAAGCTGCTTGGGTGACTGACCATATAGAACAGGCAAAATTGCATTCGAAAAAAAATGTTTTATTGACTCATCATGATGGCAAAAAACACATCTTTTATCTTCATGCCAATTCCGCCTAATAAGATTATCCTTGGTTAGGATAACCCCACGACGAAGATACCAAGCAAATTTTTTATTTTTAAGTGGTATTTTCATTCTCCAAATTTTCTGATTATTAACAACTGGTAACGATGGTTGGATCAAAGCATTGTACATGGAACTAACTGAGAAGATACCGTTCGCAGTCAAGTTCCAATGAAATTCATCAGACCTCGGCATCAAATGGATTGATGTCAAGCGGTTAAGCAAATCATTCCATGATGCAAGTCGGGGTCCGATTAAATCTCTTATGAACGACACATTCGGCGGATTGGTCTCTAACACTACAGCGAGTGTTTCACCTTTGTGACGGACAATATTATACAAGGCTAGATACTGTTCCCGTAACTTAGTGCTAGCTATCCACTTATCTTCCCAGAAACATATCTCAGATCCGTCCTTAATATAAAACGGAAGAAATGCTTCTTCGGGGCCATTAGACCATCCCAGAAATGCAAATCTCCCGGTTTCCAAAGAACCTGGGATAGTGCTTTCGAGCCAACATATTTTCGTTTAAGAATAGTTTGCCAGATCCCGTCTTCAGACAGCAACTTAAAAAGGCATCTTCCAAGTAGGGCTTGGTTCTTGATTTCTAGATCATCAATCCCAAGCCCTCCTTGATCTTTGGGTCTGCAAACCACACTCCATTTAGCCAGTCTATAATTCTTCTTTTCATTATCTCCTTGCCAGAAGAATCTTGATCGGAAATAATCCAATCGATGTAAGACTCCTTTTGGTAATTGGAAGAATGAAATCATATAAAACACCATGTTACTAAGTACTGAGTTAATGAGTAACAATCTTCCACCCAGAGACAATAATTTGCCTTTCCAGCTACTTAATCTCAATTGTAGTCTTTCTTCAACAATTTTCCATTCAGCATTTGTAAGCCTCCGATTGTGAATCGGGATGCCCAAATATCTAATAGGAAATTGGCCTTGACTGCATCCGAAAAGTTCGGCATACAAATTGGCTACCTCTTGGGCTTCACCGAAACAAAACAATTCTCTGTTATGGAAATTAATTTTCAGACCTGATAATTGTTCAAAAGCTGAAAGTATCAATTTCAGGTTTCTTGCTTTCTCAATGTCATTTTCCATAAAAAGAATCGTATCATCGGCATATTGAAGGATGGATAATCCTCCATCTACTAGATGAGGAATCACACCTTCAATAAGACCATCGGACTTAGCCCGCTCAATCATGATAGCTAACATATCGGCCACTATATTAAATAGCATTGGCGATAATGGGTCGTCTTGCCTTAATCCCTTTTTTGTTTGGAAGTAATTACCAACTTCATCATTGACTTTGATGCCAACACTACTGAAAGGGCATTTATTGTCATAATCACTTTTGGTGTTCGGTAACAACAAGTTGATCGTTTTACAGTTTGTTATTGTCCATAGGTTGGTATGACCACAGATAAACATCACACACTCTCTTGGGAAAAGACCACACACATTTTCCACTGTTCTGGAAACTCCAGACCAGAGTCTCCGGTCTTCCAAGACCGGAGTCTCCGGTGTGGTCCAGAGTTTCCGGTGCTGGCTCCGATGGTGCCTCCCAGGACATGGCTGGGTCAGTCAAATGGCCAGTCCGGAGACTGGTCCGGAGATTGGCCGGAGTCTCCGGACTTTGGTCAGACCGGAGTATCCGGTGTTGGAAGGCCGAAGTCTCCGGTGTTGCTGGTGAAGAAATGGGCTGGGTCAGTCAGATGGCCAGTCCGGAGACTAGTCCGGTGTAGACCGGAGTCTACGGTAGACTCCGGTCTACACCGGACCAGTCTCCGGACTGGCCATCTGACTGACCCATCCCATTTCTTCACCAGCAACCGGAGTCTCCGGTCTAACTTTTCTACAACGGTCAGAAAACGGTTCGTGGAGGGGGCTGTCTATAAATAGGGACCCTTATCTTCTTCCTCAAGTTGCTCGAGCTGCTCAAGAACACCAACACCATTAGAGCCACCAAATCCACAAGATCTCTTCATCCAACCATCCAAAGTCATTGATCTTTGGAGAATCGAAGGAGGAGGCCTTGATTCACATCTTCACCAAGAGAGATCTTCATTTCCCCCTCATTCACTTGAGGGCCCCCAAGCTCTAGTGTTTCTTTGGAAACCCTAACTTTGATTTGGTTCTTACAAGCTTGTCTTTGATTTGTCTTAACAACTTGCTTGTATTTGGGAGCCTCCAATTTAGTTGTGGATGTGTGCCCCGAACTTGTTGTAAAGGTGCCGGCTTCCACCTCGAAGGTTGCCGATATAGTGGAAGGTGAATCGAGCCCTTTAGAGTGAGGTTCATCGGAGAACAAGGGAGGCCTCTCATGGCGTTGGTGGTTTGAAACCACCCCCTCTCCAAACGTAGACGTACTTCCCCTCAAAAGGAAGGAACTACGGGAAACAAATCCTTGTGTCTCCGCGTCCACTCCCTTGGTTACTTCTATCCTTTACCGCACTTTACTTACTTGTTCTTGCTAAGTGTTGTGTTAGTTTGTGCTTTTTTGACATATAGGTAAATTCACCATAGTTGCATATTCTAGAGAATTTACCTTTCTTGTCAAACCCTAATTTGAAAAAGAGTAAAATTTGAAGTAGCACCTATTCACCCCCCTCTAGGTGCCCATACGATCCTTTCAATTGGTATCAGAGCCTCAAATCTTTATTTGGGCTTTACCGCCTAAGAGAATATGGGTAGCCGCGAAGGGGATGGTGATGGTGAGCCAACCACGGTGACCATGGAAGATCTCAAAAACTTGGAAACAAGATTGAGCTCTTCCTTGGTCAACGAATTCAAGAAGATGCTTGAGCAACTTCTTAAAGACAAAGAAGGCTCACCACCCCCATCTCCTCAAGAGGATCAACCATCCATTTTACCTAAAGGGAATACGCCAGTATCCCCCGAGGGTGCATTGGTAGGGGGTAAACCAGAGAACGCTAATTCCTCCACAAACAATAATGGTGGGAAGGGTGAGCACCGTGACTCATGGTACTCTCCTGACCCTCCAATCCCCCACCCTCATGTATACAATAGAGGTGACCCACCTAAGCTTGAAGAATCTGCTACTTTTGCTCAATGGCAATCACTAATGGGAACTCATATGCGCAGCTCTTGCATTGAACTATGGAACATCATCGAGCATGGACTCTTTATTGGGGATCCAAACAACTTGACAAGAAGAGAGATTGTTAATAGTCAACTCAATGCCACTGCTCAGCATATGATTCAACAAGGTTTGGGGACAAAGGATTATCCACACATTGAGCACTTTAGCATTGCCAAGGAAGCTTGGGATGCTCTCACTGTGTTGTTCATTGGAAATGAGAGTATGAGGAGGAACTGATATGATGCTCTAAGCAATGAAGCCAAAGGCTTCTACATGAAATAAGGTGAAGATCACGAAGATATGTACCGTAGGATCAAGACCACCGCCACTGCTTTTAGGAATGTGGGTGCCTCACATGTGGATGATGCATTGATAAAAAGGAAATATGTGAGTGCCCTCATGCCTTTTGAGCCCACCGACTTGAAGAGCCTACAAGGAAGACACAACTACCATCTCATGACCTCAAATGAAGTTATGCAAGAGATGGCTGCTTTCAAGGTTGCTGCCAAGAATTCCAAAGATGCTCGTGCTCGTGCCCTTGGTATGAGCAATGTTGTCAATGTTGCTTTGAAGGCCAAAGTTGTGGACCATGGGGATGAAGATGATAGTGATGAAGGGTTTTCCATGGACCATCCCGATGAAGTCAAGATTGCTCATGGTCAATATATGGCTTTCTATGCAAAGAACTTTTGGAAGAATCCCGCCAAGGCCAAGATGGAAATGGAACGGAGAAGCAATCCAAATGGGAAAAGAGAGAATACCACAAGATTGAGAACTTTCTTCAATTGTGGTGACCGCTACCACTTTGTAGCTAGTTGCCCCTATGAGAAGAGAGAAGATCATGGTGGAAAGCTTGTGTTGAAGAAGACTCTCAAGGGACCGTACAAGAAACCTTTCATCAAAAATAATCCCATCAACAAGAAGCCGGGAGAAATTGTCTTGATCACTCATGAAGAGTACTCCTCCGACAATGAAGATGATGAAGATGACGAAGAGGAAACTTCTCATGGTGTGGCTGCTCTTGCCACCACCTCTACTCCGACATTCTTACTCTTCGATTCTCCAAATGAGAACTCTTCCACCAAGAACGCCACTTGCCTTATGGCAAGAGGAATGGAGGTATCTTCATCATCCCGCTCTACTCACTTAGATAATGATGAAATTAATGATGAGATGTCTCTTAATGTTAAAAAGGAATTAATTGCCTTTGATGAGTTTATGACTAACCTAGAAGGTGATGCTAAGCTAAATTTTGGAAACATCTTAGATCAACTATCACATACTCAAGAGCTTCTAGATGTAAGATGTAAACTTGGGCATGAACATATGATTGAGCTAGAGGCCCTAAACAATGCTCTAGAAGAAGAACAAGAAACTAGGTTGTCACTTGAATTAAAACTTGAAGGGCTTGATGAGGCCAATGACATTATTGTTAACAAACTCATCAAAGAGCGTGATCATGCTATTGCTAAATATAAAAGAGCTAAAAAGGACAAGATTGAGTTTGGTGTGGTTCATGAAAAACTTCCCGAGGACTTTAGCTTGCTTAACAAGGCCCACAAGGCCTTGGAGAGTGAACTCTTGTCTCTCACAAAGTCCCATGAAACGCTTCAAACTCAATTGGCCAATATTTCTTCACCTAGTAACTTCATTCCATCTAGTAGCACAACTACTCTTGAAGAGAATGCTAGGTTGAAGGGGGTGCTTGCTAAGGCAACATTTCCACAAGGAACAAGTCTATTGATGACCTTTTGAGCAAGCAAAGGCGTAATGGTGATAAAGGGGGCATTGGTTTTGTTTCCAAAACAAAGAAGAAGAACAATAAGAAGAAGAAGGACAAGCCCGCACAAGAGACCAACAAGACCATTGTGGAGAGTAAGACCACAAGTGGTAAAACTATGTCTCATGATGATTTTGCGGGAAGTGCTAACCCTCACTATGTTATAATGCGTGATTATTATGGTGATGTGAATGCACAATATGTTGGCCCTTATGATGGTTATATTGCTTGGTCTATTTGGGTTCCCAAGACCCTTGTTGCTAACAAAAGAGGACCCATTGAAAAATGGGTACCTAAAAACTAGCTTGATATTTTGTAGACTTATGCTTCCGGAGGGTCAAAATGGGTGATCGATATTGGTTGCACAAGTCATATGACCGGAAGCTCATCTATTGTCAAGGACTTGGTGTCAAATGAAGATCAAATCACCGTCACATATGCCGACAAGTCAAAGTCTAAGGTAATGGGTTTCGGCAAGGTAGTGGTGGCTCACGACATTACACTCGTGAACGTCATGCTTGTTGAAACCCTTGGATACAATTTACTTTCTGTCCGTGCTCTTGGAAAGATGGGCTTTGCCGTCTTTATTGATAATGATATTGTGGTCCTCATGTGGAGCAAGTCTCTCAAGGTCGCTTTTGTTGGGTACGTCGAAAATGACTTGTATGTGGTGGACTTTTCGGGGCAAGCCACTGCAGGTCCGATGTGCTTATACGGAAAGGCCGATGTGGGTTGGCTATGGCACCGCCGACTAGCCCATGTCAATACGAGAACTTTGCAAAGTCTCCATAAAGAGGGCCATATTGTTGGACTAAAAGAAAATGTTTCCTTTGCCAAAGATCGTGTTTGTAGGGCATGTGTTCTAGGGAAGATGCATGACGCTCCACACAAGCCCACGAACCAAATCAAGTCTAACAAGATCTTGGAACTCCTTCATGTGGACCTATTTGGTCCTCCATATCATGCAAGTCTTGCAGGGAAGAACTATTGTTTGGTGATTGTTGATGACTTTTCAAGATACTCTTGGGTTTATTTCTTCAAGTTGAAGAGTGAAACTCAAAAGACTTTTATTGACTTCATCAACTTGGTTCAACGGCAACACAATGTTCCCGTATTGATTATAAGAAGTGACAATGGCACCGAGTTCAAGAACTACACCTTGAATGATTTCCTTAGTGATGAGGGGATTAAACATCAATATTCCGCTGCATACACCCCTCAACAAAATGGTGTGGCCGAAAGGAAGAACCGTACTCTTATTGAGATGGCTAGGACCATGTTGGCGGAGTTTAAATCTCCATACAACTTCTGGGCCGAAGCCATCTCCACCGCTTGCCATGCTTCAAACCGGCTCTACCTCCGCAAGAAAATCAACAAGACTCCATATGAGATACTTACCGATAACAAGCCCAACATATCTTATTTCTGGGTGTTCGGTTGTAAGTGTTTGTATCTCATCAAAGGTGTTCGTTTGTCTAAATTCGAGTCTAAATCATTAGAGGGTATTTTTGTTAGCTATGGTCTCGAATCTCACACTTATAGAATCTATGACAAGCTCTCCGGAGCCGTCATAGAATCTTGTAGTGTGACCTTCGAAGAATATGATGGTCCCCAAGGGGGGCGTGTTGATGCTTGTGATGCAGATGATGAAATGCCTCAGGATGCCATAGGAAGAATGGGTGTGGGTTATATCCGCCCCGTTGAGGAACCCCTTATGGCGGATCGAGAAGAACTATGCTCCACTCGAGTGGAGCCCTCATCTTCACAACCTCAACATGCTCCATCTACCGAAGAGGACATTGACTCAAGCCAAAGACAAGATGTGGACCCTCAACATAGTGATCAATGTGTGAATTCTAGTCAAAGGGTGCTTGGTCCATTCGATGGGTTGTCAAGTGGTGCCAAGTCAATTTGTCAAGGAAGATCCATCCAAGCTGTTTTGAGACGAGCTCAAATTGATGCTAGAAGAGCACTTGATCAAGACCAAGGTCAATCCTTGTCTCCCAATGTAGAGGATGACTCCAATGATGATCAAGGTCATGTAGATGGTCAAGACGAGGATCAAAATGATGAAGAGGGTCCTCCAAGAAACAATGAGGAGATCCACGCTCGTCGCGAAGCTATAAAACAAAGAATGTTGGAAATAAGAGACCACACTCTCCAAAATGTTGTTGGAGATCTAAGGAAAGGAATTTCCACAAGAGCACAATTGAAGAGGTTCAGTGAACACCAAGCACACATCTCCATGATTGAACCAAAGAAAGTGTGGGAAGCTCTTGAAGATTCGGATTGGTTAGAAGCTATGCACAAAGAGCTCAACAATTTTGAGAGAAACAAAGTTTGGAAGTTAGTTGAGAAGCCAAAGGATTGTCGCAATGTTATTGGAACAAAGTGGATATTCAAGAACAAGCAAGATGAGCATGAAATTATAGTAAGGAACAAGGCAAGATTGGTTGCACAAGGGTATTCTCAAATTGAAGGCATTGATTATGGAGAGACTTATGCACCCGTGGCTCGCCTTGAGTCCATACGTATCCTTCTTGCTTATGCGGCACATCATAACTTTAAGTTGCAACAAATGGATGTAGAAAAAGTGCATTCCTTTATGGTCCTTTAAATGAATTGGTATATGTTAAGCAACCCCCGGGATTTGAGGACCCCAACTTCCCAAACCATGTCTACAAACTTGATAAGGCGCTCTATGGGCTCAAGCAAGCCCCACGCACGTGGTATGAGCACCTTAGAGAGTTATTGTTTGACCGTGGCTTTGAGGTTGGGAAAATTGATCCCACTCTTTTTACTAAGAGGGTCAATGGGGAGCTTTTTGTATGCCAAATATATGTTGATGATATTATCTTTGGCTCGTCTAACAAAGCTTTTAATGATGAATTCTCAAAGCTTATGACTAGTAGGTTCCGGATGTCGTTGATGGGGGATTTGAAGGTATTTCTCGGCTTTGAGATCAAGCAAGTTAGAGGAGGAACATTCTTCAACCAAGCCAAGTATACTCAAGATATGCTAAAGAGATTCAAAATGCAAGATTTGAATGGAGCTCCTACTCCCATGGCTACAAAGACTCATCTAGAACAAAATCCAAATGGTAAAGATGTGGATCAAAAGGTATACCGGTCTATGATTGGTTCTTTGATTTACCTTTGTGCATCTAGACCCGATATTGTGTTGAGTGTAGGTGTGTGTGCAAGATATCAAGCTGCTCCTAAGGAAAGCCATTTAATGGCGGTCAAGAGAATCTTTCGATATTTAGTTCATACCCCATTTTATGGTCTTTGGTACCCTCAAGGCTCAACATTCGCTCTTTGTGGATACACGGATTCGGATTGGGCGGGAGACAAGGATGATAGAAAATCAACATCCGGGGCTTGTCAATTCCTTGGTCGGTCCTTGGTATGTTGGTCTTCTAAGAAGCAAAATTGTATATCTCTCTCCACCGCTGAAGCCGAGTATGTTGCTGCTGCTAGTGCTTGCACCCAATTGCTATGGATGATGCAAACTTTAAAGGAATACGGTGTCCATTGTGACAAAGTGCCTCTTCTATGTGACAATGAAAGTGCCATCAAGATTGCATACAACCCGGTGGATCACACAAGGACAAAGCATATTGAGATTCGACATCACTTCATTAGAGATCATGTTGCTAGAGGTGATATTGATCTATCCTATGTATCAACCAAAGAACAACTTGCCGATATCTTCACGAAGCCACTTGATGAAGCAAGATTTTGCTACTTGAGGAATGAACTAAATATCGTAGATTCAAGGATCTTGACTTGATGTTATTGCACTCTCACCTATGTTTCATCTCATATTTGGTCTAGGTGTAGGCATGGATATAGGGGAGTGCGGTCCTAATTGATTGGACCATCCCTCCCTCCATTATGCCCAAAGCAATCAAAATCATTCATCTTAATATCATTTAGTGATATGTGAGCTTAATGATGAGTTTTGGTAATGGACTCAAGATATATCTTCGTGGTGCCAAGCCAAGTATACTCAAATATGGTGGCCTAGGCCACCGCCCTCTCTCATTTGAGAGGTTGGCACTTACTCATGTTCGTCATTTGCTTGATTTTAGTCTCTTGGAGCTTTTCTGATTATTTTCGAACTTCTATGGCTCTTATTGGTTCTTCACAGTTTGATGTCTCAACCCAAGCCCTTTTCCTATCTTAAAAACCATCTATCTCCATATATGTCCCCAGACACCTTTCCTGGATTTTTTGGTCGAGGAGGACCGGAGTCTCCGGTGTACAAACACCGGAGTCTCCGGTGTAGGCCGGAGTCTCCGGTCTGGACGGTTTCTGTCACTTAAAGAAGGGGCACGGGGTGAACTGGAGCAGCAGTTCCTCTTTCTTCACCCCGTACCCTACCTCCAAACCCGTTGCCTCCTCCTCCAAAAATCCTCCCCGGAGGTCAAGAAGCCCCCGGGATCCGCCGTGCAGCCGGCCAACCTTCCCCTCTCCTCCATTGGGTCATTCCCACCAAAGGAATCTATCCCATGGACAGATCTGGTACCTCTCCTCTCCCTTTTTCTCCTAGGGTTCATCCCTAGATGTTTTTTGAGGATTGTTGCTGATTTGTCCATTGGAATCACTTGTTTGCTTGCACTCTAGTACCTTAGCCTTGTTGCATTGCCCGATCTACTAGATTCACCCTCACCAGCATCTCCCCATCGCATACCCAAGCCTCCTGACCGGAGACTTCGGACTTAGGTCCGGAGACTCCGTTCCAGGCCGGAGACTCCGGTCCCCAGGACAGGAGACTCCGGTGTCTGGTGCGGAGACTCCATTGCTAGGTGAATCAAAGTAGTCCAGAAATGCATCAAATCTCTTGTACTGCATCTTTGGTACATATATACTCATCTCCATGCTATCTCCCTCACTGCTGTTCACAGGTGATGGTTCTAGTCGCCCTCGTCGTACCAAGGCCAAGTCCCAAAGGGGCAATCCTCGCTATGATGAAGCTCAGAGTCAGTTTATCGTGCCTCCATCCAACCGGAAATAGCGGGCACGTGATGAAGCTTACATGAAGAGGGATCAAGAGAGGGCTGAACAGGAGGAACGTGCAAAGAGAGCCAAGTATGACAACCTCCAGTCCCTAGCCAAGATGTCTAAAGAGGTGTTCCGTGAGCTGAGGAAGACAGATTTCTATGCACTGCCTCGTACCAGTGAGGACCCTCGTTTTTGGAGGAAAGAGCAGGGTGTGTTCATGACGGATGTGTATGGTGTACTCACCAAATCACCTGTTTGCCCTCAGAAGTTCATGAACATTGAGCAAATGCGCTAGAGCCCTTATTTCAATGATGCCATGTGGATCTGTGAGAAGCTGGGTCTCTACAACTTGATGGAGCTGTAGGGTTTCGTAGCATGGAAAACAAAAATTTTCTACCGCATACAAAAAAACAAGCCAAGATCTATCTACTAGATTGTAGCAACGAGTCGATAGAATAACTCACCCTCGAAGATTCCAAAGTGTTTAACGAGAGCGGATTCTCGTGGGTGATGTAGTCGTACTCTTCCCGATCTCAAGGTCGCGTAGACGATCCTTCCGGCGCTGCGTTCCGGCAGCGCTCCCGCAGTCGGTCACACGTTCGGTACTCGACGAAGACCTTCCTCTCCCTTGTTCCAGCAGGCAGCGGAGGTTGTAGCACTCTCCTCGCGATTCCGGCAGCACAATGGCGTGGTACCGGAAGTAGAGGGGAGATCTCGCAGGGCTTCGCCTTAAGCCGGAGCGAGTATGGTGGAGTATGAGAGAGTCCCTCGACGATCTAGGGTTTAGACACACCGAGGAAGAGGTGCTAGAGCCGGCGGCTAGGGCTTGGAGGTGCCCAAGTCGGCGGCTAGGGGAGAAACCCTAGGGGGCGGCGGCGGCTATGGTGGGCAGCAGCTGCTAGGGTTTGAGGCGTGGAAGTTGTGTGTCAAGGAGGGGAGCCCTGCCCCTCCTTATATAGGTGGAGGGGGCCGGCCGGCCAAGGGGAGGGAGAGGAGTCCCTCCCCAACCCGGCTTGGGTGGGCGCCGCCGGTTGGAGGAGGGAACTCCTCCCCAACTCGGTTTCCCACTCCTCCTCCTCTTTCCAAAAACCGCCGTTTGACTTTCAAACTAGCCGTTTGACTTTTCAAACTAGGATTTGAATAAACCCTCTATTTTGATCAGCGATGACACCGAGTACATGATGCAATCATACCAACTTGATATAACACATTCATGTACCCTTCCCCCCGGAGTGCCGGACATTCCGGAACCTTCTAGAACATTCCCGATGAAAACACCGGAACCATTCTCCAACTCCGAAACGGGACTTTCCTTATATGAATCTTATTCTCCGGACCATTCCGGATCTCCTCGTGATATCCCGAATCCCATTCGAGACTCCGAACAACATTCGGTCTCTTTCTCATCATTCCATAACTACTCAAACAACGTCGAATCCTTAAGTGTGTCTCCCTACGGTTCATGAATTATGCGGACATGATCGAGACACTTCTCCGAATAATAACCAATAGAGGAATCTGGAAATTCATATGGCTCCCACATATTTCTACGATTACTTTGCGATCGAATGAACCACTTACATATGATATCAATTTCCCTTTGTCTCACGATAGTTTACTTATCCGAGGTTATGATCGTCGGTATCTCTGCATACCTAGTTCAACCTCATTACCGATAAGTACTCTTTTCTCGTTCCCGTGATATGTGATCCCTTGTGAGCCAGTCACATGCTTGCAAGCTAATTGGATGACATTTCACCGAGAGGGCCCAGAGTATATCTATCCGTCATATGGATGGACAAATCCCACTCTTGATCCATGTGTTTCAACCAATACTTTCCGAACACTTAATGCCACCTTTATAGCCACCCAGTTACGGTGTGGTGTTTGATGTCATCAAAGCATCCATCCGGTAAAGGTGATATGCATGATCTCATGGTCGAAGGAATTAGATTACTATGTATCAGAAAGCATATAGCAATTGAACTATTAAAATGACTTGATCTTTATGCTACGCTTATCTATAGGAGTATGTCCACCATATCATTCTCCTAACGATATGATCTTGTTGTTAATAACATCTCAATGTTCATGATAGGGAAACCACAATCATCTATTAACCAGCAAGCTAGTATTATATAGAGGCTTTACTAGGGACTCTTATTTTAGTCTACAAATCACACAAGTATTAATGTTTCCTTGTTAATACTATTATAGCATGAATGTAAACATTTATCATAAACACAAAGATATAATAATAACTACATTTATTATTGCCTCTAGGGCATATCTCCAACAGGAGCTGCATGAAGACTACAATGTGCACCTTGTTCAGCAGTTTTATGCCACAGTGGTGTTTGGGTCTGATCTTGACAGGACCATGGTGTGGATGACTGGCTCTACTCGCTGCACAGCTACTTTCCATGACTTTGCCAATGTCATCTTTGAGACTTTTCACGGCGTATCTACTCCTGTGGGGCAGCGCATGCACTCAGCAGCCTTGGGTGAGAACAAGTTAAAGCTGGCACCTCGTGGGGACCTCCAAGGGACTCAAGCCCCTCTACAACCTTATGCTGAGGATTTTCCGTCACACTATTGCTCCAAGTGCTGGAAATGATGATGCTCTCAGGGGAGGACTTGTCAACCTCCTGTACCATACTCACCGGACCTTCAATGCTGGACCAAAGGCTGAGGCTGCACCCATTGATGTGATGGACTTCATTTTTGAGGAGATGTTCCATGCCATTCTATTCAAGAAATCTCCTCCATATGCACCCTTGATTATGAGACTCATCAACTCCCAGCCGCATGATTCTCCACATGGCATACCACCACACCTCACGATGCACACTCTGGTCTCTCTGCAGCAGAAGGGGCACATGGGCCAGCTCCAAGGCGCCGATATGGAAATGATGATGAGGAGATTGAGACGGAGAGGGCTCCCTCTCCACCCAGAGTTTGGAGGAAGAATGCCTCCAATGTCCCTATGCCTACCATGACTAGTGACTATGTGCATGAGAGGGTCAAGAAGGCCAGCTTCTGGGAGAGGACTCTTTGCTGCATGAACGTTGACATTCGCAAGCAGCAGCATGCATCTTACCAAAGCAACCGCCACATTGAGAAGATCCTCAAAGAGATCAAGGACCAGGGTGCTGCTGATACTGAGGAAGGTGAAGATGAATACAATGATGAACATGGGGCCCAGCAGTCCACAGAGTCTGATCACACTCTCTCATTTGGGGCATGGAATGCCCAACAGGAGAGTCTGGTGGACTGGAAGACGTTTGCTGATGTCACCTCTGGGTTTGGATACCAGGGTACTTCCTCTTCTCGCCCTCATGGCAAAGGGCCTGTTATCCCGGATGATGATGATGATGATGATGATGATGATGATGATGATGATGACTATGACCAGGATGAGGGTGACCAGGACGAGGATGATGAGGATGCCGAGGATGACGAGGATGATGATGACTACTGAGTTATTGGGGCGCTAGTATAGGTCTTTTCCCTTTTGGGCGTTTCGATGCCAAAGGGGGAGAAGACATTCTCATCGCTTTGCATGGGAATTGGGATTGGCGACTATCTGCCGCTATTTGCCTTTTTATTTGTTATTTGGATATTTGAACTTGAACTTTATGAGTGTTGTCTGCTGTTCTTATGAGTGTCTTTGACTATGTGCTTATGTGCAACACCTATTGTAACTCATGTGAGATTTATGTGTGCTATCGTTGATATTATCTTTCTTACATGATTTACTTCATTATCTTGCTGCACATAGTCAGGGGGAGCCACATTTATATGTTATTCCATGCAAATCACTTATTGTCATCGAACACCAAAAAGGGGGAGATTGAAAGGGCATTTATTGTCATAATCACTTTTGGTGTTCGGTAACAACAAGTTGATCGTTTTACAGTTTGTTATTGTCCACAGGTTGGTATGACCATAGATAAACATCACACACTCTCTTGGGAAAATACCACACACATTTGCCACTGTTCTGGAAACTCCAGACCGGAGTCTCCGGTCTTCCAAGACCGGAGTCTCCGGTGTGGTCCGGAGTTTCCGGTGCTGGCTCCGGTGGTGCCTCCTAGGACATGGCTGGGTCAGTCAGATGGCCAGTCCGGAGACTAGTCCGGAGATTGGCCGGAGTCTCCGGACTTTGGTCAGACCGGAGTCTCCGGTGTTGCTGGTGAAGAAATGGGCTGGGTCAGTCAGATGGCCAGTCCGGAGATTGGCCGGAGTCTCCGGTGTAGACCGGAGTCTCCGATCTCCAGGCCGGAGTCTCCGGTCTGACTTTTCTACAACAGTCAGAAAACGGTTCGTGGAGGGTCTGTCTATAAATAGGGACCCTTATCTTCTTCCTCCAGTTGCTCGAGCTGCTCAAGAACACCAACACCATTAGAGCCACCAAATCCACAAGATCTCTTCATCCAACCATCCAAAGTCATTGATCTTTGGAGAATCGAAGGAGGAGGCCTTGATTCACATCTTCACCAAGAGAGATCTTCATTTCCCCCTCATTCACTTGAGGGCCGCCAAGCTCTAGTGTTTCTTTGGAAACCCTAACTTTGATTTGGTTCTTACAAGCTTGTCTTTGATTTGTCTTGACAGCTTGCTTGTATTTGGGAGCCTCCAATTCAGTTGTGGATGTGTGCCCCGAACTTGTTGTAAAGGTGCCGGCTTCCACCTCGAAGGTTACCGATATAGTGGAAGGTGAATCGAGCCCTTTGGGGTGAGGTTCATCGGAGAACAAGGGAGGCCTCTCGTGGCGTTGGTGGTTTGAAACCACCCCCTCTCCAAACGTAGACGTACTTCCCCTCAAAAGGAAGGAACTACGGGAAACAAATCCTTGTGTCTCCGCGTCCACTCCCTTGGTTACTTCTATCCTTTACCGCACTTTACTTACTTGTTCTTGCTAAGTGTTGTGTTAGTTTGTGCTTGTTTGACATATAGGTAAATTCACCATAGTTGCATATTTTAGAGAATTTACCTTTTTGTCAAACCCTAATTTGAAAAAGAGTAAAATTTGAAGTAGCACCTATTCACCCCCCCCCTCTAGGTGCCCATACGATCCTTTCAACTACCTCCTGACACAAAACTCTGGACTAAGGCACACCACTCAGCGGAAAAGCCCTTCATTCTAAGAGTTTGTTGAAGAAAAAACCATTTGACCTTATCATAAGCCTTCGCAAAATCAATCTTTAAAATAACCCCATTTAACTTTTTCCTATGTAGTTCATGAATTGTTTCATGAAGAATAACCAGCCCATCTAGGATGTTTCGACCTTGCATGAAAGCAGTTTGTGAAGGACGAACCACATGATCAGTCTTAGAGTTATGTTTGCTTGTAGCAACTTTGGTAAAAAAATTAAAACTAACATTAAGAAGGAATATTGGCCTATATTGTTGGATCCTTTCTGCCTCATTAACCTTAGTTAATAAAATAATTTTACCAAAATTTAGACAAAACAACTCTAGTTGTCCAGTATGAAAATCTCTGAACATATCTAGCAGATCTGACTTAATAATTTCCTAGAAGTTTTGGAAAAACTCGGCCGGGGAACCATCAGGACCAGGAGCCTTGTTATGTTCCATTTGGAAAACCGCCTTCTTCACTTCTTCCTCAGAATAAGGAGCGGTGAGTAAGTTATTCTCCTCCAATGAAACTTGGGGTATGTCATCCGTTCGGAACTCATCCAGAGAAAAGTGACCTTCTTCTGGTGCTCCAAACAGACCCTTATAGTAATTAGTAATGTAAGACTTGAGTTGTTCATGGCCTTCAATTGTTCCTTCATCTTGGACCAAAGAACGAATACGTTTCTTCCTATCTCTGCCATTGGCAACACTATGGAAGTATCTCGTATTCGCATCTCCTTCCAAAATAAATTGAGCTTTGAAACGTTGGTACCATTTGAGTTCCTCTTCACGTAGAAGTTTCACTAACTGTTCATTAGATTGGATTTTAAGCTCAATTTCATTTACAGTTAACGGTTGAACCTCTGCAATCGCTTCAAGGTTTTCAATGATCGCCAAAAGTCTTAATTTTCATTTTTAAGAATACCTGATGTATGTTTAGCCCAACCACGAAGGAATTTGCGAGTCGCGCACATTTTATTATTCCACCTTTGTATTGGAGTAGAACCAACAATAGGTCTTTCCCAAACTGTCTTGAGCAAATCATGAAAGCCGTCACGCTGTAACCAGCCAAGTTCAAACTTGAACTGGCTTGTACATTGTGTTCTTGGCTCCCCAGTAGTCAGTAAAATGGGAGCATGGTCAGAGATGGATTCCACACGTTCTAAAGCGCGTACTGAAACTAATGGAAATTTATCTTCCCAATCAGAGTCCATCAGTACACGGTCCAGCTTTTCATATGTGGGTTCTGGAAGACTATTTGCCCAAGTGAATTGTCTTCCAATCATTGCAACCTCTCTTAGATCCAAGCTATCAATGACAGCATTGAATAAGAAAGGCCAATGATCATCGAATCGACCGCGACTCTTCTCAAAAGGAAAACAAAGCAAATTGAAATCACCTCCTATAAGAATAGGATATGGATTATAATTTGCTAATTTAACCAATTCGCGAAGAAAGTCAGGCTTATAAATATCTTGGGTTGCACCATACACGGCAACTAGACTCCATATAAAATTGTCTGCTTTGTTACGTATGTGGAGTTTAACATGATACTCCCCATATGAATAATCTAGCACATCCATGGTGTCAGTTCTTACGCCTATTAGGATAGCCCCGGAACAGCCACGAGGTGGTCGAGAATGCCAAGCAAAGTCTATGCCGCCCGAAAGTCTAGCAAGTAAACTCTGCCAGAATTCTCTTCTGCCCGTCTCCGAAATTGCCAAAAAATCCAAATTATGATCCTGAGAACATTGAGCAATATGTAAGTGTTTAGCAAAGTCGCGAAGACCTATGCTATTCAAAAACATGCCATTCATTGGAAAACAATTGGAGTTTTAGAAAACTTTGCCCGTTTCCGGGACTTTGAACTCAACTTACCAGAGTTGGATTTAGATTTTCATCCAGATGCTGTAAGCTCATATAATGAACTAAGTCAGTCCTCATCTAATCCAACCTCTGATACTTCACCCACTAGATGAGAAAGAAGTTGACCATCTGATGTGGCAATCGCTTCATCCTCATCTTGATAGGTGGAATTCAACATTGTCGAGACTTTTGCAATGACCGTGAGACGATCAACTTCCATTCGTCTCAAGACCTTTGTCGAAAAACACACATCAATCAAATTGTTACCAAGATTAACTCCTACAGAACTAAGCTTTGAAGCAATATGATCCGAAGAAAAAGAAAGAAAAGATTTAGACAAAGTTTTTGTACCTGACGAGTCCTGGTTCTGCTCCGCCTTGCGACGCATGGCTTTCTTCAAAGAATCCTCATCCGTCACAGTGGCTCCAGCATCAGCAGTTGCATGGCGTGTACTCCGACATGATGGAGTTGCCATCACAGAAGTATCCACCACAGTCACAAGGGAAGGCGAGGTTGGGGTCGCAGCCTTCCCTGTGACAGCATCATGAAGCTCCTGGACGTGAAGTGAAGCAGAATGCCCCGGTCTTGACAGAGAGCCCTCCATGATCGGCACAGTCCCCATCATAGCAACGGTTGGCCTAGCCGTTTCGGTGCCCTGGCGATGGACAATGGGACAGCCGTTTTGCATGCTTGCCAGAGTATCCAGGCGCCCAGGCGGTGAAGTTACCAAAGGAGGAAGTGGTGGTGTTGCAGCATCCCTTGGAACATCAAGCATCTGTAGCGACACAAGAGGAGGATCCGGCCCAGCAGAAGGTAACAAACCAGGAAAAGGTGAAGTAGAGCCTGTCTTGAACGGCACGGTTCTAAAAAACATATTTGGTCTGCCTCTTGTAGCAGCTGCCAAAGGACGACCAGTAGGGGAAATCGGTGATGCAGAAGACAAGCTATTGGCCATAGAAACAATCTCCTTACCCCTGGGTGTTTGAGGATTAGGGTTCAAAGGAGTCACAGCGTAGACGACAGTGTTTGTAGCGACCTGTGACCCCTTATTGTAACTGGAGGATGAAGCTTGCTGATGTCCAGAGTCCACATCCATCACCTGAGGTCCCAAACCAGATATGTTTGGCAAAATATCCTTTCCTTTTGCATTACCAACATCATCATCATCATCCACATCATCCCCCTTTCGTCTCCAAAAGTATGGAGTAAAAGCAGGATCAGGAATAAAATCATCGGTCTCCTTATGAAAAGTGAAGTCATAGCCTAGTTGTTTGAGAACTTCCGTGACCCCAACATATGGACCCTTCTTATCCACGAGCTTGAACACATCAATATTCATCATAGCAACAAGGATCCTCACCACATTACGACTACGAAGGGTAACTAGATCGACATCCATTGTAGTGCCTAGTAGAGATCCAATGGCCCAAAGACCGTGAAAGTGGCGGATAGTATGCGGGACACCCTCCACGTGTACCCAAAGCTGCGGCAGTACAAACTTGTGTTGAATATCCTGAACCTTCCAAACACTGATAACGATCCGGTCACTATGATTCTGTACTGGCGTTTGAATGCCGTCCACCCTCTCCAAATCCGCAAAAGAAGGAAAATTGACCAAGAATGAATCATCCCCATGTAGTAGAGCTTCCCACTTCCACTGGGCACTCAGGGGGCAAATCCGCATCATCTGAGCCTCAATAGCAGCAGCAGGGACACGGTCACCAACAATTTTCACGAGTGCCACTGGCGTACGCTTAGGTGCGAGATGAGCCTTGTAAATACTATCCGGCAATTGCAGAAAAATAGTATCTTCAGTCCCATTCCCAGTCACAAATGATGAAGGTTTCGAAAGCTTGAGTGTTGGACATCGATTAGTAGGATGCGCCAAATTATCACACATAAGACAGTAATGCTGTACAGGACAGTTTTTTGTTGCGTGAGAATCATCAGAACATTTCCAACATTTTGTAGCCTTCTTTGTCTTCCCCTGGTCAGCCCCCTGAGAAGAATATGTGGTAGCCAAAGGTAGATTAGCTCCATCCGAAGAACCACTGTCCAAACCAACTGGAGGAACCGTGGCCTGCAAACCTTGCTGTTGAACTGAAGGATACTGAACCTGAACTTGCAGCAAAGGCGCGGAAAAAGGCGTCGGCTGCTGCGCGGACGCAAACTGCGGAACCGGCTGCGGTTGCAGATATTGCTGCTGAGCAGGCTGAGGATTTTTCTTCTTCTTACTCTTGGGCCGGGCAGCAGCAGCCATGGCCGGTTGCACAGGCTGCGGTACCGGAGGCGAGAACGGAGGAAATCCAGGCTGAAACTGTTGGAATTGCTGCGGCAGGTTCGGAAACTGTTGGGGTTGAAAGAACGGTGGGTACTGCATCTGATTCTGCAGCATGAACGCGGGCGGTCCCTGCCGATGCATCGGGGGTTGAAGAGGCAACGACCCGAGTGGCTGGGATGCCTGCGCAGGAACACCAGCGACGAACGACCGCGACGTAGGTGCCCGATGCTGGTGCGCCATCGCGAGAGGAGGACCAGAAGGCGCGGGAACCTGCGGCTGAGGAGGTCTCACGTGGCCAGCGGCAAAACCCCCGGCCGGTGGCGGCCGCTGTGGAGGCCCAGACATGATTCCCGCCGTCACTTCAGCAAAGGAACGACACAAAGATGAAGCAGGCGAGTGGACGACGGCTGGTGGAGCGGTGGAGGCGGCGGTAGGATGGGGCGAAGGGGAAGCTGTGTCGAAGAAGATTGACCGTAACCTGCGCACTGACTTGACTTGACCAAAACGGTAGGGCACCGATCGCGGTCCCACAGCGCCCGCAACCGACGCTGCAGATGAGCCCACCGCTGCGGACGGACGAGATCGTCCACATGCAGATCAGTAGTGCATGGAGTGATTGCTTCCGTAGATGGCGCTGTTAGATGTATATATTTGTATATTGTATTTTCCCATATGTTAGGGGGCTTTCTGCATATTTGTTCTATACGTGTACTATATATTGTGGTCTTTGCCCTCAGAGGAATACATGTTGCATATTCCTGACATAGCTAGGTTAGACAATTTTTCTGCAACATCGTCACAGCCGCCACCGTCCCTGTCGTCGTCGTTCTTCCGACGTCGCCGCCGCCGGTTGCCGCTGTCTCCGGCCATCTCGGATCTGCCGGATTCTTTTCAGATCTCCTCCGACAACGCGGTCTTCTCGTCCTGCTTCAGAATTGGCGCACGCGCAGGCTTGCTACAGATTGCGTGCAGCGATCTGCTGCACCATCCTCTGCCCACGCGCGGGCCTACTCCACACCTGCCTCCTCCTGCGCGGGACTCCACGCCGACCGGTCCCTTGGCCTGCCTCCTGCCGCGCGGGGCTCCACGCCTGCCTCCACGTCGCCGAGATTCCACGCCGACCGGTCCCTTGGCCTGCCCCCTACCGCGCAGGGCTCCACCATCTCCTGACGCCGACCGGTCCCTTGGCCTGCCCCCTGCCGCGCGGGGCTCCACCATCTCCTGACGCCGACTGGTCCTTCCCCCCTGCCGCGCGGGGCTCCACGCCATCTGCCCGACGCGGGCCGCTGCCTCCCTGCCCGCCTGGCCCGTCGCCGTACTGCACGGCGCTGGACCCACCCCATCTGGCTGGATCGTCTCGTCCGGCCCTCGCCACCGTCTCGTCGGATTCCGTCAGTTTGTCTCAGGACCGATCAGATCTAGATCAGATCTAGATCTGATCTGACCTGTGTCTAAAAAAATGTCTTCTTCGTCGGGTTATGTTGCGATTCCTCGCTGCCCGGTGATCTTCGATGGCGCGAATTACCCTGATTTTGCTGTCTTTATGCGCGTTCACATGCGCGGTCTCTGTCTTTGGGGTGAACTCTCCGACGAGGTCTCCTATCCGCCGTGCCCCCTGCTCCTGTGGCTCCTCTTCCGCCGACGCCGATTGTTCTCGGTGCTAATACTTCTCAGGATGCCAAGGATGCTGCTCAGAGTGCTGATGATACTGCTGTTGCTGCTTATGACCTGAAGTTCAAGCAGTACTCTTCTGATATCGAGGCCTATCAACACGCTCTGACTGCTTACACTCAGTGGGTTGATGAGGATGCTCGTGCTACTGCTGTTCTCACCTCCAGTGTTCTGCCCCAGTATGCTATTGAGTTCATGAGTCTCCCTACTGTTGCCGCTCAGTGGGCCCATCTTCGTCAGCGCTATCAGCCGTCTGGGGATGCTCTTTACTTGTCTGTGGTTCGCCAGGAGCATGCTCTCCAGCAGGGTGATTCTACTATTGATGAGTTCTATACTCAGAGTGCTGCTATCTGGCGTCAGCTTGATTCTCTTCGTACTACTGTTTGTGGCACATGCTCGTGTTGTCAGATTATGCGCTCGGATTTAGAGTTTCACCGAATCTATGAGTTTCTATCTCGGCTCCGCTAGGAGTTTGAGCCCCGGCGTGCTCAGTTGAATGCTCGTGGTCGTGTTCCGCTCTCTAAGGTGTTGTCTGAGCTTCGGGCTGAGGAGACCCATCTCCGTGGTGCTGGTCTTCTTGCGGTTCCATCCGTGCTTGCTACTCGTGGTCCTCCTATGCCGTCTGTTCCCTCGACTCAGCCGCGGTCCTCTGCGCCGCCGCCGATACTACCCACTCTTCCAGGTCAGGGTCAGGGTCAGAGTCAGCCCCAGCAGTTTCAGGGTCAGAGTCAGCACCATCAGTTTCAGGGCCAGAGTCAGCACCAGCAGGCTCGTGGTCAGGGTCGTCGTGGTTCTCTCTGTCACTGCTCTTACTGTAACAAGGATGGCCACACTTGGGCCACCTGTTATACACGGGATCCCAGTCTATGTCAGCAGCACCAGGCTCGTGGGCAGTCGGCTACTTCTGGATCTTCAGCAGTTGCTCTCCTCGATCAGGACATTATCAGGAGTCTTCGTGGTCTTCTTGCTGCTACAGGCTCTTCTTCGACAGACACTGCTAGTTCTGTGACTGATTCTTCAGGCATTGTGCGACCACCACCTTCTACACAGTCAGGTACGTCCCCATGGTATCTGGATTCTGGAGCTTCTTTTCATATGACCTCTGAGTCTTCTTTTCTGTCCGCTCTTCGCTCTCTCCCTTCTCCTGTCCGTGTTTTCACAGCTGATGGTACCTCTCTTCCTGTTTCTAGTCGGGTAACCCTTTCTACTTCTTCCTTTTCTGTTCCTGATATTTCTCATGTCCCTCTTCTTAAGATGAATCTGTTCTCTGCTAGCCAGCTTACTGACTCTGGTTGTCGCGTCATTCTTGATGCTGATTCTTGTGTTGTCCAGGACCGTCGCACGCATGCCCTGGTTGGAGCTGGCCCTCGCAGCCGTGACTCTTCAGGACTTTGGGAGTTAGACTGGCTTCGTGTTCCTTCCGCTGCCACTTCATCTGCCAGTTCTTCTCCGGTCGTCGCCTCTACTACCAGCTCCTTTCAGCAGTGGCATCATCGTCTTGGTCACCTTTGTGACTCTTGCCTGTCGTCGTTAGTACATCGTGGTCTTCTGGGGTCTGTCTCAGGAGATGGGTCTTTACATTGTCAGGGCTGTAGGTTGGGTAAACAGATTCAGCTTCCCTATCCTACTAGCGCGTCTGTATCTCAGCGACCTTTTGATTTAGTTCATTCAGATGTTTGGGGTCCAGCTCCTTTCGCTTCGAAAGGGGGCCATCGCTACTATATTTTATTCATCGATGATTTTTCTCGGTACACTTGGTTGTATTTTATGCGCTCTCGTAGTGAGGTGCTCTCCATATATCAGCGTTTTGCGGCTATGGTCCGTACTCAATATTCTACCCCCATTCGTGTGTTTCGTGCTGATTCTGCTGGTGAGTATATGTCCCAGATGTTGCGAGGTGTTCTTGCTGAGCAGGACACTCTTGATCAGTTCTCCTATCCTAGCGCCCATGCCCAGAATGGCGTTGCTGAGCGTAAGCATCGCCATCTTCTTGAGACTACTCATGCCATGATGATTGCTTCTTCCCTTCCTCCGCATTTCTGGGCTGAGGCTGTCGCTACGTCGACTTATCTCATCAATATTCAGCCTTCTGCTGCTCTGCAGGGTGGTATCCCTCTTGAGCGCTTATCTGGACAGTCTCCAGACTACTCCATGCTTCGCTTGTTTGGTTGTGTTTGCTATGTTCTCCTTGCTCCTCGCGGACGCACCAAACTGACTGCTCAGTCTGTTGAGTGTGTCTTCCTTGGATACAGTAATGAGCATAAGGGCTATCGCTGTTGGGACCTCGTTGGTCGTCGGATGCGTATCTCTCGTGATGTTACTTTTGATGAGACGCGTCCTTTCTATCCTCGTCTCACCGCTGGTACCTACCCGGTGGAAGATATCTCTTTTCTTCTCTTTCCTGACACACCTCCTTCTACTCCTCCTGTGTCTTCAGGATCTCCCCCCTGATGTCTCTTCTTCGACACCGTCCGCTTCTGCTTCGTCTAGTTCTCCTAGTTCTCCTCGTTGTCCGGCGTCTTCCTCTGTTATACCTTCTTCTTCATCGTCGTCTCCTGAGTCGTCTTCCTATGATGAGCTTCCCTCTACTCGTCATGTTCGTCAGCGTCGTGCCCCCAACTGTTACTCTCCCAGTCAGTATGGTCTTTCTGTTGCCTCTGAGCCGACTTCTTATCGGGATGCTGAGCATCATCCTGAGTGGCAGCTGGCCATGGCTGAGGAGATTGCTGCGCTTGAGCGCACTAGCACCTGGGATCTTGTTTCTCCCCCTCCCGGTGTTCGTCCTATCACGTGTAAGTGGGTCTATAAGATTAAGACCCGCTCTGATGGATCTCTTGAGCGCTATAAAGCGCGTCTTGTGGCTCGTAGTTTTCAGCAGGAGCATGGTCGTGACTATGATGAGACCTTTGCTCCTGTGGCTCATATGACCACTGTGCGTACTCTTCTTGCTGTTGATTCTGTACGTCACTGGTTCGTGTCCCAGCTTGATGTTCAGAACGCCTTTCTCAATGGTGAGTTGAGTGAGGAGGTTTATATGAAGCCTCCTCCTGGTTATTCTGTTCCCGAGGGGATGGTTTGTCGTCTTCGCCGTTCTCTTTATGGCCTCAAACAGGCCCCTCGTGCCTGGTTTGAGCGCTTTGCTTCCGTAGTAACTGCTGCTGGTTTCTCCCCTAGTGCTCATGATCTAGCGCTGTTTGTTCACACTTCTCCTCGTGGACACACTCTTCTTCTCTATGTTGATGATATGATCATTACTGGTGATGATCCTGAGTATATCGCCTTTGTTAAGGCTCGTCTTCGTGATCAGTTTCTTATGACTGATCTTGGTCCTCTTCGATACTTTCTTGGGATTGAGGTTTCCTCCACTCCTGATGGCTTTTACATCTCCCAGGAAAAGTATATTCAGGATCTTCTTGCTCGTGCTGCTCTTGGGGATGAGCGCACTGTTGAGACCCCTATGGAGCTTAATGTTAAGCTTCAACCTACTGATGGTGATCCTCTTTCTGATCCGACGCGTTATCTTCATCTTGTTGGGAGCCTTGTTTATCTTGCTGTCACTCGTCCTGACATCTCTTATCCTGTTCATATTCTGAGCCAGTTTGTTTCTGCTCCTACCACTGTTCACTATAGTCATCTTCTCCGTGTTCTTCGTTATCTTCGTGGTACGATCACTCGTCGCCTTTTCTTTCCTCGTTCCAGCTCCCTCCATCTCCAGTGCTATTCGGATGCTACGTGGGCGAGTGATCCTTCAGATCGTCGTTCCCTTTCTGCTTACTGTGTGTTTCTTGGTGGTTCGCTCATTGCTTGGAAGACGAAGAAACAGACAGTGGTTTCCCGTTCGAGTGTTGAGGCTGAGCTGCGTGCTATGGCTTTGTTGACTGCTGAGGTAACCTGGTTACGGTGGTTACTTGCGGATTTTAGGGTCTCTATTACCACACCCACTCTGGTTTTGTCTGAGAGTACAGGTGCTATTAGTGTTGCACGTGATTCGGTCAAGCATGAGCTTACCAAGCATATTGGTGTTGATGCTTTCTATACACGTGCTCAGGTGCAGGCTCAGGTTGTTGCGCTTCAGTACGTGCCTTCAGATTTACAGCTGGCGGCTTTTTTACGAAGGCACAGGCCAGAGCACAGCATGATTTCTTACTCTCGAAACTCAGTGTTGTGGATCCACCATGAGTTTGAGGGGGGGTGTTAGATGTATATATTTGTATATTGTATTTTCCCCATATGTTAGGGGGCTTCCTGCATATTTGCCCTGTACCTGTACTATATATTGTGGCCTTTGGCCCCCAGAGGAATACATGTTGCATATTCCTGACAGGCGCTTGACGTGAAACTGCCATATAATTCAAAAACGGCGGCGGCTCCTCGGATGGCGACCGGAGTTGTAGCTTATCCCGTACATCGCAGGCGGAGAAGTCCCCCAAAACCGGAGGAGCAGAGACGTGCCTCCGCGGTAGCGGGCCCTTCCATGGACCCACACGCGCACGCGGAGGGCGAGATAGCCTGGGTCCTGACGGCGAGGAAGAAGAGGATCTCCGAACAGTGGTCGACGCCAGCCCAATCCGAGATGGTGGAGGTGAAGTGGACCGCCTGGCTGCACCCTCCAGCACCACCGCTCCCGAATCCGACGAGGTCCTGCACACATCAACAGTCAACTTACCTTGCGATGACATCGGCGAGACCTTCTCCCAGAACCTAGACGCCGGCGTTGGGAATCCAATGTCCGACCAGAACTCGCTAAGGAGCTCCCCCTTAGTCTTTGTCACACGTCGCACAACCGGCGTCCAATCCTCCTCACCGGCAAAGACATCCTCCGCAACCTGGACGGCTACATGACCGTCCTCCGGCGGGTTGGCCTCATCGTCCTCCTCCACAAGGGCAGAAAAACGGGATCCACTTGACGACGGCGACGACAGAACGGGCGCAAGCGTAAGGCGCCGGCGGCGGCCCAGCATCGCTAACTCGCCTCTCGGTTTGATAGACCTCGGGATGAATGCCCATACTTAGAGAATTTATCAGTGATTACGAGTATGGTGTCATGTGTAGATATCATAGCAGCATCTGCAATGTATGCTCAATTGCTCATGATGAGATTCAGAATCGTCATCGCAGTGCAATCTGAATAGAGTGTATGGCTTCCCTTCTTCCAAAGCTTAAGGCTTATATTTTTTTCAAAAGTTAAACTATATAAAGTTTGACCATGTTTTTAAAAAAATATATTAATATTTACAACATGAAATCCATACCGTTTTGATACATCGTGAAACACAATTTTACATGGTATCTATATAATATCACAGTTCTCTATATGTTTTTCTAAAAATTTGATCAAAATTTTCATAGCTTGATTTTTTTTTAAAATAAGCTTTAAGCTTTGGAATGGAGGTAGTACTGACCAAGGTATACACTATTGGTACATGCAGCCTAAGAGTTTCCTTAAATACCTTTTTCAATTTGTGGCTTGTCCACCGGATATTCCTCACGTAGGACGCACAAAGTCAGAA
Organism: Avena sativa; assembly: GCA_916181665.1. Taxonomy (NCBI): domain Eukaryota; kingdom Viridiplantae; phylum Streptophyta; class Magnoliopsida; order Poales; family Poaceae; genus Avena; species Avena sativa. Next base: position 7,259,417 of record OV702289.1, read on the forward strand.
CCTATTTACCATTAGACGGTTATGCCGAAGATGGAGAACATAGTAGTCATGCTTATATATATCTCACGGTCCTTTCGTCCTATGGCCACATACATAACAAGATATTCCTCGTAGTTTCCTTCAAGAACTCGAATGCATCACCTAGACTAATATATATGAACCTAGCAAGGATCAAATATGTCGCAGCAACGACAACCACACCAACGCATAATATGCTAGGTTTTTCACCATTAACTTCCCCAGTCGACAAAGTGTCATGGCGGCAGCCGACACGGGCACTAATGGCCCGGAAGCAGCTCAGGGTGCTCCACGCCCTGGACATGGCCACCACGCAGCTGTACCACTTCACGGCCATCGTGATCGCCGGCATGGGCTTCTTCACCGACGCCTACGACCTCTTCTCCATCTCCCTCGTCACCGACCTCCTCGGCCGTATCTACTATGATGACGGCGCGCTCCCCGTCCATGTCTCGGCCGCCATTAACGGCGTTGCCCTCTACGGCACGGTGCTGGGGCAGCTTTTCTTCGGCTGGCTTGGCGACAAGGTTGGCCGGCGGCACATCTATGGCGTCACCCTGAAGCTCATGGTCGTCTGCTCGCTCGCCTCCGGCCTCTCCTTCCACCGCTCGCGTGCTAGCATCGTTACCACGCTTTGTTTCTTCCGTTTTTGGCTCGGCTTCGGCATCGGCGGCGACTACCCACTCTCCGCGACCATCATGTCGGAGTACGCAAACAAGAAAACTCGTGGTGCCTTCATCGCCGCCGTCTTCGCCATGCAGGTGTAAATCGTACGTACATACAGTATTAAAGTGGCACGTGTCAGCTAGCTAATTTACTCTATGTGCATATCGTGCGCTGGACACCGGCCACTTTTTGTCAAAATACCTCTGCTAAAATAGCCCGCTATTACACTTAACGGTAACATTCATGAGCTAAAAAAGGCTATGTGGGCAGCAGAGGTCTCCTTAGCTATAGCCGGCTATTTAAAACACTACAAAATACTCACTAAGTTCCTTTTTAATAGCACATGTACTACTCTCTCTGTTTCAAAATATAAGATATTTTAGTCTTGTGAAGCAAATGTATCTAGACTTTTTTTAGTGTGTAGGTTTACTCATGTTTGAAGTAAATCTATATAAAAAAAAGTCTAGATGCATTTGCTTCACAAATCTAAAACATCTTATATTTTAAAATGGAGGGAGTATATAGTTTTTTGAAAAATCAAACTTGACTATATTTAACTAAGTTTTTAGAAAAAGCTATCGACGTGTAAGATTAATGATATATATACTTTATTTGGTATCGTAAATAGTACTGTACCAGTTTTTGCTGAAACAAATTGGTCAAAGCTAGCTAGTTACCTTTTTGAAAAGTCAAACTTAGACTATTCTTGACTAAGGTTTTAGAAAAGGCTACATGTAAGATTAATGATACTTATTTGGTATTGCAAATGGTACCGGTTTTTTCTTAAAACAAATTGGTCAAAACTAGTTAAGTTTGACTTTTAGAAAAATCAATACACCTTGTAGTAGTAAGAAGGGAACGGAGAGTAAAGAATAACACACAAATGTTAGTGGTTCTCACTTAACTGTGCTGAACATGAATGCAGGGTTTGGGAAATCTCGCTGCTGCAATAGTGGCGATAATCATCTCACAGCTGTTCAAGAAATATGCACCGGGGTATGAAAACGACCCTCACTGGCACGCCGACTACGTGTGGCGCATCATTCTGATGTTAGGTGCCGTCCCTGCGATCCTGACGTACTACTGGCGCATGAGGATGCCCGAGACGGCGCGCTTCACGACGCTCATTGCCAAGAACATCAAGCAAGCCGCGTCAGACATGACCTTGGTCCTTCACATCGACATCGCCGCCGAAAACGGAGAGGCGGATGCGTTGGTCAGGGAGCACGAGTTTGGTTTCTTCACCATGGAGTTCCTCCGTCTCCATGGCCTCAACCTCGTCGGCACCACCATTTGTTGGTTCATGCTTGACCTCTCATTTTACCAGCTCAACCTGTTCATGAAGGACATCTTCGCCGGCATTGGCTGGATTGCCAGCGGGACCACGATGACTCCACTTGAACAAACATACAAGATTGCACGAACACAAGCTCTCATCACCGTCGTCGGCACGCTACCGGGCTTCTTATTTGCCATCAACTTCATGGACAAGCTCGGCCGGATCAAGATGCAGCTCATAGGGTTCACCTTGATGAGTGTCTTCATGCTTGTCATTGCTATCCCGCAAGTGGTATCTACAAGGATATGGTCTTCTGACAATGGCCACATCTACTTCGCTGCCATATACTCGGCCATAATGCTCTTCACAAACTTCGGCCCCAACTCGACCACCTTCATCCTCCCGGCAGAAATTTTCCCAGCACGTATGCGGTCGACGTGCCACGGCATCGCCGGTGCTGGTGGAAAGGGTGGTGCAATCGTTGGTGTGTTTTGGTTCCTATATGCCAAAAGATCTCTACCAACTACACTCTTCATGCTAGTTGCTGGCAACATGGTTGGTCTGGTATTCACACTCATCCTACCAGAAACAAAGAAGAGGTCCCTCGAAGAGGTCACTGGAGAAAGAGGAAATGATGAGGATCAGAGTGGATTTTCTCTCGTTCGAACGCCTCTTTTTACTATATAGTACAATTGTACAAAGGATAAAGCATGTGGCCTTTGGATGTAAGACATTAAAAAAATGATATAGCTTATTATCACATATGATTTCATCATGAGGTGAAATATTCTGCATATGCACATAGTTGTTTTCTCTTATACAAAAATTTCATCTAGAATCCCTCACATTGGAATTTAAATTGTGGCACATGCCCCAGATATATCTCTTGTTTGATGTTAATATAGATGTTTATGAGATACATATTTTCTCACTATTTGTACTACGTATTGTCTACCAGAGTTATCCGCATATTTCCCTAGCTATATTTACAGAAAAGACTCACTAGTAGAAAACAGGTCTTTCGTCCAGGCCATTAGTCCCGGCCGCGGCTGGGGCCGGGACTAATGGCCCTCGCCGGACGGCCCGAGCCACCCAGAACCATAGGTCCCGGCCCGTTAGATCCATTAGTCCCGGTCTGAGACACAAACCGGGATTAAAGACCCTGGCCCTGCCACTCGCTGGGGGCACCCCTTTAGTCCCGGTTTGTATCTCCAACCGGGACTAGTGGTCTGACCCTATATATAAGCACAACACCCTCCTCCTCTCAACTGTTTTTTTTCTGGTGGGAGAGAGTGTTGTTGTGCTATTTTTTTTGTTCATACATATGCACTAGAGGTGTTCGGTGAAATGTCCATTAGAGCGATGAGAGTTTAGGTCACACAAGACCGACATGATATGAGGTTCCCGAGCCACACTTAAGTTTTCTCATCTTTGTTTCCAAGTGTAATAAAAGGTTAGAAACTATTTTCTCGTTTAGACCATGCGGTACTAATTTTAGCATAGTGATTGCGTTTGATATATATATATACGATACAGATGAGCCATCCATAGATGTACGGTGACCGACGCTCTGCTGCTTTCAGAGAAGGCGTGCGTTCTTTTCGAGTTGTGGCCGAGGAGAACAAGCGGAGGGATGGTTTTATGTGTTGTCCATGTGTTGACTGTAGGAATGAGAAGGCTCACACTTCCGCAAGAATCATGCAGAGCCACCTGCTTCGGTCTGGTTTTATGTCCGGCTATAATTTTTGGACCAAACACGGAGAAAGAGGGGTTGTGATGGAAGACGTCGATGAAGAAGAGAACGATGATGACAAATACCGATCTATGTTCCATGAATACGCTGATACCGCAATGGAAGACAATGAAGAAGAAGTAGGTGAAGAACGGGAATCAGACCGGCCTGCTGATGATCTTGGTCGGGTCATTTCTGATGCAAAGAGAGACCGCGACACAGAAAAGGAGAGGTTGCAGTTTGAGCAGATGTTACAAGACCACAACAAATTGTTGTACCCAACTTGTGAAGATGGCCAGAAGAAGCTGGGTAGCACATTGGAATTGCTGAAGTGGAAGGCAGAGACAGGTGTGACTGACTTGGGATTTGAAAAGTTGCTGGTACTCATGAAGAGGTTGCTTCCAAGAAATAACAAATTGCCCGCCAGTACATACGAAGCAAAAAAGCTCGTCATCCCTCTAGGATTAGATCTGTAGAAGATACATGCATGCCCTAATGGCTGCATCCTCTACCGCGGTAAGAAGTACAAGAATTTGGATAAATGCCTGGTATGCACTGCATTGCGGTATAAGATCAGAAAAGATGACCCTAGTGATGTTGATGGCGAGCCATCCAGGAAGAGGGTTCCTGCCACGGTGATGTGGTATGCTCCTATAATACCACGACTGAAACGCTTGTTCAGAAACAAAGAGCATGCCAAAGTTGTTGCCATGGCACATGGAAGAATGTAAGAAAGACGGGATGTTGAGGCACCCCGCTGATGGTTGACAGTGGAGAAAAATCGAGAGAGACTTCTCGGACTTTGCTGGTGACGCAAGAAACTTATGGTTTGGTCTAAGTACAGATGGAATGAATCCTTTTGGGGAGCAGAGTTGCAGTCACAGAACCTGACCCGTCACTCTATGTATCTACAACCTTCCTCCTTGGTTGTGCATGAAGCGAAAGTTCATTATGATGCCAGTGCTCATCCAAGGCCCGAAGAAACCCGGCAACGACATTGATGTGTACCTAAGGCCATTAGTTGATGAACTTTTACAGTTGTGGGCCGAACCAGGTTTACGTGTGTGGGATAAGCACAAACAGGAGCCATTCGACCTATGAGCGTTGCTGTTCGTAACCATCAATGATTGGCCTGCTCTTAGTAACATCTCAGGACAGACGAACAAGGGATATAATGCATGCACACACTATTTAGATGAGACTGAAATTATATATTTGGATAAATCTAGGAAGAATGTGTACCCGTACAATCGTCGTTTTCTTCCGCCCAGACACCCCTTAAGGAAAGAAGGCAAGCATTTCGATGGCGAGGCAGATCACTGGAAGAAGCCTGCCCCCGTACTGGTGCTGATGTATTTGGTATGGTCAAGGATTTAAATGTAATATTTGGAAAGGGTCCTGGAGGACAACCTGTTCCGAAAGACACCGACGGACGCGCACCCATGTGGAATAAGAAATCTATATTTTGGGAGCTACCCTATTGGGAAGTCCATAAGGTCCGCTCTGCAATCGACGTGATGCACCTGATGAAGAATATTTGCGTCAATATTCTAGGCTTCTTGGGCTTGTATGGGAAGTCAAAAGATACACCGGAAGCACGGGAGGACCAGCAATGTCATAAAGGACGAGATGACAAGCATCCAGGGCAGTTTTAAGGGCCTGCCAGCTACGCTCTTACCAAGAAAGAGAAGGAAATCTTTTTTGAAGTCCTTTTCAGTATCAAGGTCCCGTATGTATTCTCGTCTAATATAAAGGGAATAGTAAATATGAAAGAGAAAAAATTCCAAAACCTAAAGTTCTATGACTGCCACGTGCTTATGACGCAATTGCTTGCGTTTGCATTGAGAGGGATTCTATCGGAAAATGTTCGGCTGGCCATTGTGAAGGTATGTGTTGGGAATATGCCCTAGAGGCAATCATGTATGATGATATTTCCCATTGTATTCATAAAGTTATTAAGTAGTCCTTGTATAAACATCTGATGTGTATCATTGAATATGTGATTCAGTTGTGGAACTATGCATTCATGTTGTTTGTACTAAATATCCTTGGTCATTGAGGTTGTGCTGGACACACAACTTAGACCAATGTGAAAGTTGGCTTGATGACTCGGTTCCACTTGTCATGGGCATGGAGATGCTATTCCAACTTACACAGACTAGGCTAAAGAGTTTAGCGAGTCGGATTGACCCATATTGAGGTACAACGAACTAAGCTGTCATTTGTATATCTCAATCAATGTAATCCTTAGACCTGAGGTTGTTGCATAGTCCGAGTTGAGGATCACCGACTTAGGTTCTGTCAAACGCTGATCCGTAACTGGGCAGTTATAAAGGCAGGGTTCGGGTCGACTGAGAATCAAGCTGCGTGATGTGAATAACCAAGATGGGATTTTGCCCCTCCACTCGGAGAGATATTCTCTGGGCCCTCTCGTGAGATATGATTCGGAAAGCATGGCCATGCACGACTCGGTTAAGTGTTAACCGAGGCGATCGGCTAAAAGTTAGTCGGGTGAATCACTTATCTCGGATCGAGAAGAGAGTCGGACTATTTAAGGGATGACATATATTCGCCTATAGTCTGACAAGGTATATCGTGAGGCAAAAGGGACTCAGATGTAAGTCGCATTGAAAAGGCAAGTCGTCATGACTCTTTGGTACTTGGGAATCGGTATGTTCTGCTAGGAGCCGATGCCGATTGATCGATTGTGAGTTGGACTCAAATCGTGTCCAAGTAGCCATGAGCCTGCGGGGTCACACACTTAAGAGCGGGAGCAAGTTCGGATTGGATCCGAATCTGTAATCTGGTTGGGTTGGACCTAAACCAGATTAGGACTGAGTTAGTGAGTTGGACTCACGGTGACTAGTTTTATATGGGCTTTAGTGAATGGGTCGCGCGAGCAGAGCCCACGTTCACTCCCTATATATAGTGGAGCACAGTAACCCTAAAAGGTTAATCGTTGTTCGGTTAGGTCATTCCATGTGTTGGAAACCCTAGCTCCACAGCAGTCCAGCCGCCGTAACGAACCTAGCAGTTCGCCGCCGGTGCTCCTCCTTGTACATGTGGATACCAGCAGAGGTGCTGTACGATCAGCACCAGGACGATCGGATCGTGAGGACTGCACTGCATCAACTGACGCGCTTCATCAGTAATCCGCAACCGCGCGTCTAGTGGTAAACTTCGTGGCTTTCTACCTCAGCTAGATCTTGGGATCACCACGTTAGAGGAAAAAGTTTTGTTTTATCTCTGCGTGGCCCAACAGTGGTATCAGAGCGATAGCTTCTGGTTTTAGGCTCGAGATCTCGCATATGAGATATGCGGTAGGCTATAGATGAGATCTATGTGCTGTTTTGGTGGTCGATCTATGAGATAGATCGGTTTTGTATGAAGTTGATTGGATCAACTGTACTCGGGGAATGGTAGATCTGATTTCCGTGATCATACTGCTGAGGTCGTGGAACGACATACCCCTACCGGTCGGCTTCCGCCATCGGGGTAGACTGTGACACGTAAATCCAGAAGCGGTGATCGAAGATCAAAAGTTTGATCGAATCGGAACGATGGTCGGAATCCATGTTCGGATCGTAGATGAGATCTATGTTTTCGGAAAAAAATCGTAGCGCCTTAGATGTCGTTGCGAGTTTCACAACGCCGGTAGATTTTGTATCTATGCATAACTTGTTTTTGCAGGAAGTTGTGAATGGTATGGTTCATGTGCATGTGATGTATGTGTGTAATCCATACGTGATCTGCGAATCACGGTTTTTGTCAGCCGGCTGGAGCCTAGGTGCTGTCATTTTATTGTATAACGACCTGCGTGCCGGATTCTCTATGTAATTTACTTTACTAAGCTAGTGTAGCTGTTTGAGAACCCGGAAGGCATGCAAGGCGTTATACATGTCGGCGACATGGAGTAAGACGGCAAGTGACAAGAGTTGGCACGAGTCGGATTACAGGCTTTGTGGAGATGGAGATCGCCATGAAGAGAGCCATACCATTTCACATTATAATTGCTTTATTTTGTGTTATTGTTATGTCTCAGTTTTACCTCTATTAGATAGTCGGTAAAATTTAATCCCTCAAAGAAGGTCTAGTCGGTTTTCCCGCCAGTGTTTGCACCATCACAAGTCGGACATTTTTGGTAGTGGGCTCATAAAATTGAGGTGCTGCCAATTCTTTCCGACTAGGTGGGTTCGAGTCGGACTCTTACTGCAGAAACACTCGGTAAGCTAGACGGGTCTATCACAACGGTTGTGGGACTCGGGGAAAGGTCGGATGGGAGCCGGGGCATGTGATGCCACCCGTCCAACAGGAGTCGCATGAGATGCGATTGACAAGGAGTTGTCTACCTAGATCACTTGGCGGCTAGCGGTGATGCTAAAGCTCACTAGCCGACTTGCTTATTTAGGATCCTGAATCACTAAGTAACCATCGGAGGGGTGTTGGTTCTAGTGGGAGCATAAAATATTAAAATGTTTAATATGCTTGCTCTTTTATGAATACATGTCTTAAGTGTTTTTGCATATTTTCTGTTGTAGATCATGGCACCAAGTAGCAGTCACTCTCAGATATCCGGTTTTGCGTTGAGAACCATTCTTGAGAAAGATAAACTGAACGACACTAATTTTACCAACTGGTATCGAAATCTGAGAATTGTTCTCAAACAAGAAAAGAAGGACCATGTCCTAGACAACCCACTTCCAGATGAGCCGAATGAGAATGCGACTGTCGCAGCCACCAATGCCTACCGTCGGGCTAAGGATGAGTCCACGGATATCAGCTGTCTTATGCTTGCTCACATGGAACCGGACTTGCAAAAGCAGTTCGAGCATGTTGAGGCCTACGATATGATCGAAAGCCTCAAAAGTATGTTCCAGGCTCAGGCGAAGACTGAGAGGTATCAAGTCTCTCAGGCTTTGCTGAGTTGCAAGCTTAAGGATGGTGATCCACTGAGTCCGCATGTGATCAAAATGGTTGGTTACGTGCAGTCTCTGGAGAGGCTTGGCTACCCCATAAGCGAAGAGTTCGCTACGGATATAATTCTGAACTCTCTTCCTAGTGCATATGGGCAGTTCATTTCGAACTACCACATGCATGGTATGGATAAGAAGCTCACTGAATTGCATGGGATGCTCAAGCAGGCAGAGGCGGATCTCAAGAAGGGCACCAGTCAAGTGTTGATGGTGCAGAATAAGGCTAAGTTCAAGAAGAGTTCTTGGACTAAGAAGAAGGCTAAGTCAGGAGGAAAGCAGGCTCAGGACCCGGTCCCAAGCGCTTCCTCAGGGACTAAACCATCTCCTTCAGCCGGATCCACTTGCTTCTACTGCAAGGCGGATGGTCACTGGAAGAGGAACTGCAGCAAGTACTTGGCTGATAAAGCCAAGAGTGGAGGTATGACTTCCGACTCAGGTACACTTGTTTGCAATGTTATAGACATATATCTTGCTGATGCACCTAATAGTTCTTGGGTATATGATACCGGATCAGTTATTCACATCTGCAACTCGTTGCAGGGACTGGTAAGAACTAGGAGCGTAGCAAGAGGCGAGGTTGATATTCGAGTCGGCAACAAAGCAAGAGTTGCTGCGTTGGAAGTCGGCACGATGCAACTTCATTTACCTTCCGGATTCATTATGGAACTAAATAATTGTTATTATGTTCCAGTGCTCAGTCGAAACATTATTTCTGCTTCATGTTTGATGAGGCAAGGCTATGAGTCGAATATCAAGAATAATGGTTGTTCTTTGTATTTGAATGATATGTTTCACGGCTTTGCACCCGTCCAGGACGGGTTATTTATTTTGAATCTTGATGGTGAGTCGGTTTATAACATAAATGTTAAAAGGTTGAAACCAAATGATCTGAATATGACTTACTTTTGGCACTGTCGGCTTGGTCATATAAGTTGGAAACGCATGAAGAAGCTCCATGATGATGGACTCTTAACTTCGTTCGACTTGGAGTCATTCGAGACATGCGAATCTTGCCTACTCGGCAAAATGACCAAGACACCTTTTGCAAAGAGTTGCGAAAGGGCGTCCGACTTGTTGGGACTAGTACATAGTGATGTATGTGGACCAATGAGCACGACAGCCAGGGGTGGTTATGAGTACTTCATTACCTTCACTGATGATTTGAGTAGGTATGGATATATCTACTTAATGAAACATAAGTCGGAAGCCTTTGAAAAGTTCAAAGAATTCCAGAATGAAGCACAGAATCAACTCGGCAAGAAAATAAAGTTTCTTCGGTCGGACCGAGGAGGCGAGTACATGAGCCATGAGTTTGATGACCATCTGAAAAGTTGTGGAATAGTTCCTCAACTTACTCCGCCAGGAACGCCACAAAGGAATGGTGTTTCGGAAAGGCGGAATCGGACCTTGTTGGACATGGTACGATCAATGATGAGTCGGACAGATCTGCCTTTATCATTTTGGGGTTATTGTCTAGAAACAGCGGCGTTCACACTAAACAAAGTACCATCAAAATCGGTAGAGAAGACACCGCATGAGATGTGGACAGGCAAAAAGCCGAGTTTGTCTTTTCTTAAGATTTGGGGTTGTGAAGCTTTTGTCAAGCGACTTCAGTCGGACAAGCTTACGGCCAAGTCGGATAAATGTATTTTCGTGGGGTATCCGAGGAAACCTTGGGTTACTACTTCTACAACCGAGAAGAGGGCAAAGTGTTTGTCGCTCGGAACGGTGTCTTCCTTGAGAAAGAGTTTCTCAGTCGGGGAGTAAGTGGGAGCACGGTGCAACTCGAAGAAATTCGAGAGGAATCGGCTAATAGCGAATCGGCTAATAGCGAATCGGCAAAAACCTTGGAGGTTGAGCCGATCGTGGCAGATGAGCCGACAGCAGCACCTGTACTACGAAGATCGGCAAGATTACGAAGTGTTCGTGATGTGTTACTGTTAGACAGTGATGAGCCGGAAAATTATTCGGAAGCGATGGTGGGATCTGATTCCGAGTCATGGCTTGGAGCCATGAGATCCGAGATAAAGTCCATGGATGAAAATCAAGTTTGGAACTTGGTTGATCTGCCAGACGGTGCAAGACCCGTCGAGTGCAAATGGGTCTTTAAGAAGAAAACTGATATGGATGGAAATGTTTCAATCTATAAAGCACGCCTTGTCGCGAAGGGGTTCCGACAAGTTCAAGGAGTTGATTACGACGAGACCTTCTCGCCCGTAGCGATGCTTAAATCAGTTCGGATCATGTTAGCTATAGCGGCCTATTTCGACTATGAGATATGGCAGATGGATGTCAAAACGGCTTTCCTTAACGGAAATTTAACTGAGGACGTGTATATGATACAGCCCGAGGGTTTTGTCGATCCGGCTAATGCTGACAAGGTATGCAAACTTCAGAAATCCATTTATGGGTTGAAGCAAGCATCTCGGAGTTGGAATATTCGCTTTGATGAGGTAGTCAAATAGTTTGGCTTCATCAAGAGTGATCATGATTCTTGTTTGTACAAGAAGTTTAGTGGGAACAAAGTAAAATTTCTAATCTTATATGTGGATGACATATTACTGATTGGAAATGATGTCCAGATGTTGCAAGAAACCAAGGAATCATTAGAAAGGAGTTTCTCAATGAAAGACTTGGGTGAGGCAACATACATCCTCGGAATCCGGATCTATAGAGATAGATCAAGGAGGCTCATTGGATTGAGTCAGAGTACTTATTTGGACAAAGTATTGAAAAAGTTCAACATGGAATCGTCTAAGAAGGGGTTCTTACCGATGTCCCATGGTGTAAAACTTAGCAAGACTCAGTGTCCTTCGACAACTGATGAGCGAAGTAGGATGAGTGCGATTCCATATGCTTCTGCAGTTGGATCCATCATGTACGCCATGATTTGTACTAGGCCGGATGTTTCCTATGCTCTAAGTGTTGTGAGCAGATACCAGGCTGATCCTGGAGAGATCCACTGGACAGCGGCTAAAAATATCCTAAAGTACTTGAGAAGGACTAAGGATATGTTCTTGGTTTATGGTGGTGAAGATGAACTCAGTGTAAAGGGTTACACGGATGCGAGTTATCTCACCGACTCTGATGATTCTCGTTCGCAATCCGGATACGTGTTTATTATAAACGGAGGTGCTGTGAGCTGGAAAAGTTCCAAGCAAGAGACTGTGTCTGCGTCTACAACAGAGGCTGAGTATATTGCTGCCTCGGAGGCAGCAAAGGAAGCTGTTTGGATGAGGAATTTCCTCATGGATCTTGGTGTGGTTCAGGGCTCGTCCAATCCGTTGGACGTATATTGTGACAACAATGGTGCTATTGCACAAGCCAAGGAACCTAGACAACACCAGAAGAACAAGCACATACTCATGCGGTACCACCTAATTCGCCAGTTCGTGGATCAGGGTGATATCAAGTTATGCAAGGTACACACGGATGCAAACATTGCGGATCCGTTGACAAAGCCGTTACCCCAGCCGAAGTATGAGGCGCACCTGAGAGCCATGGGCATTAGATGCTTAGACATATGATGTCGGAAGATTGACTCTAGTGCAAGTGGGAGACTGTTGGGAATATGCCCTAGAGGCAATCATGTATGATGATATTTCCCATTGTATTCATAAAGTTATTAAGTAGTCCTTGTATAAACATCTGATGTGTATCATTGAATATGTGATTCAGTTGTGGAACTATGCATTCATGTTGTTTGTACTAAATATCCTTGGTCATTGAGGTTGTGCTGGACACACAACTTAGACCAATGTGAAAGTTGGCTTGATGACTCGGTTCCACTTGTCATGGGCATGGAGATGCTATTCCAACTTACACAGACTAGGCTAAAGAGTTTAGCGAGTCGGATTGACCCATATTGAGGTACAACGAACTAAGCTGTCATTTGTATATCTCAATCAATATAATCCTTAGACCTGAGCTTGTTGCATAGTCCGAGTTGAGGATCACCGACTTAGGTTCTGTCAAACGCTGATCCGTAACTGGGCAGTTATAAAGGCAGGGTTCGGGTCGACTGAGAATCAAGCTGCGTGATGTGAATAACCAAGATGGGATTTTGCCCCTCCACTCGGAGAGATATTCTCTGGGCCCTCTCGTGAGATATGATTCGGAAAGCATGGCCATGCACGACTCGGTTAAGTGTTAACCGAGGCGATCGGCTAAAAGTTAGTCGGGTGAATCACTTATCTCGGATCGAGAAGAGAGTCGGACTATTTAAGGGATGACATATATTCGCCTATAGTCTGACAAGGTATATCGTGAGGCAAAAGGGACTCAGATGTAAGTCGCATTGAAAAGGCAAGTCGTCATGACTCTTTGGTACTTGGGAATCGGTATGTTCTGCTAGGAGCCGATGCCGATTGATCGATTGTGAGTTGGACTCAAATCGTGTCCAAGTAGCCATGAGCCTGCGGGGTCACACACTTAAGAGCGGGAGCAAGTTCGGATTGGATCCGAATCTGTAATCTGGTTGGGTTGGACCTAAACCAGATTAGGACTGAGTTAGTGAGTTGGACTCACGGTGACTAGTTTTATATGGGCTTTAGTGAATGGGTCGCGCGAGCAGAGCCCACGTTCACTCCCTATATATAGTGGAGCACAGTAACCCTAAAAGGTTAATCGTTGTTCGGTTAGGTCATTCCATGTGTTGGAAACCCTAGCTCCACAGCAGTCCAGCCGCCGTAACGAACCTAGCAGTTCGCCGCCGGTGCTCCTCCTTGTACGTGTGGATACCAGCAGAGGTGCTGTACGATCAGCACCAGGACGATCGGATCGTGAGGACTGCACTGCATCAACTGACGCGCTTCATCAGTAATCCGCAACCGCGCGTCTAGTGGTAAACTTCGTGGCTTTCTACCTCAGCTAGATCTTGGGATCACCACGTTAGAGGAAAAAGTTTTGTTTTATCTCTGCGTGGCCCAACAGTATGTGCATTCCTCAATGCAATTTCTTAAGTTAATCGATCCAGAAAGTCTATCAGGGTTACATATTGATGTGTTCCAATGTATGGTCAGCTTCGAGTTGTTGTACCCTCCATCTTTCTTCAATATTATGAAGCACCTCCTAGTTCACCTAGTCGAAGAGATTAGAATTCTCGGTCCTGTGTTTCTACACAATATGTTCCCCTTCGAAAGGTTCATGGGAGTCTTAAAGAAATATGTTCATAACCGTGCTAGGCCAGAAGGAAGCATCTCCATGGGATATGGAACAGAGGAGGTCATTGAGTTTTGTGTTGACTTTCTTCCTGACCTTAAGCCGATTGGTGTTCCTGAATCTCGTTATGAGGGGAGGCTAACTGGAAAAGGCACACTAGGAAGGAAAACAATGGTATGTATGGACAGGGATTCTTTCAATAAAGCACACTACACAGTTCTACACAATTCCACCTTGGTGGCTCCGTATATCGAGAAACACAAGATTATTGTATGCTCGGAAAACCAGGGGATGCCTGACTCCTCGATTAAAGTGGAACACGAGGACACTTTCAGAAGTTGGTTGCAGAAACATCTCATGAATAACAACACTGTTGAAGATAAGTTGTACTTATTGGCACGGTTACCATCTTCGACTATATGTACTTTCCAAGGGTACGAGATAAATGGTAATACATTTTACACGATCCCCAAGATAAAAAGAGCACCAACCAAAACAGTGGTGTCCTCTTTGATGCAACAGATGACAATGGGCAGAAGGACACATATTATGGGTACATAGAGGAGATATGGGAACTTGAGTATGGACCTACTTTTAAGGTCCCTTTGTTTCGGTGCAAATGGGTCAAGATGACAGAAGGAGGGGTACATGTAGACGAAAAGTATGGCATGACAATAGTGGATCTCAACAATCTTGCGTACATGGACGAACCATTCGTCCTAGCCAACGATGTGGCTCAGGTTTTCTATGTGAAGGACATGTCTACGAAACCGAGAAAAAGAAATCAGCAAAAGAATACATCGTCCGATGAGCCAAAGCGCCACATAGTTCTTTCAGGGAAAAGAAACATCATTGGAGTGGATGACAAGACAGATATATCAGAAGATTATAATAAGTTTCATGAAATCCCGCCCTTCAAAGTGAAAACTGACCCAAGCCTCCTGTTAAATGATAAAGATTCTCCATGGCTACGACGCAGAGGAAAACAACAACACTAGATAGGGATGTTCGTGTAATATATTAAACCTTTTATGTAATCATATTGTTAAATGATGAAGATTCTCCATGGCCATGACAGCCGCACTATAAATAGAGGGACAAAACATGAGTGAGCACTAATAATAGGGGTGAGGGTCGACATTATGTCGTGAGTGTCGACACTATGCCGAGCTGCTTGTACTATAAATAGGCCAGTCCTCCAGCCAGTTTGAGGCATCTCCAAGAACGATGGTTTGCGAAAGCAGGGACACCACTACGACCAGTTTGAGGGAGATGCCGCCGGAGCCCAGTCCTCTGGCATCTCCAACAAACTGGTCATAGAGGCACTCCCTAATATGTGAAATTAGGTTAGCTCCTAGGCCTATTGATCTAGTTAGAGAAGTTACAAGCTTCAAGATGGTCTTCGAGAGCAGGGACACCACTACGGCCAGTTTCAAGGAGATGCCACCGGAGCCCAGTCCTCCGACTTCTCCAAGAAACTGGTCATAGAGGCACTCCCTAATATGTGACCGCACATGTTTGGAGATCAGATCTTCATGGTAAGTATGAATCAGGACAACATCTTCATAGTTTGGGAAAGTCGTAGTACGAATCGGAACTAAAGGCCCCCTTTAGTCCCGGTCCAACCATAAAACGGGACTAACACTCAAGACATTTATTAATATTTAAAAACTGAGACTACGGAATCGGGACTAAAGGCCCCCTTTAGTCCCGGTCCAGCCACAAACCTGGACTAACACTCAATACATTCATTAATATTAAAAACCGGGACAAACCGGGACTAGCTAACACTCAGGACTAAATCCACCCACTTTAGTCATATTCATGCCTAGTCCTATAGTACACAGCTTCAGGGTATTCTTCGTCATCGTCACGTGCCACTCCGGGGATCCTGAGCCCAGCCATGGCATATGCCGGGGGCACCTGCCACTCCGGCCTCGTATTCACGGCGGGCGGGTGGACTTGTGGGCACCGCAGGCGAGGATGGTCTCCCCCGGCGATGTAGCGCATCACGCTGATGATAGTACGGTTCGCCCACCACAAACGGCAGCCGGCTTCGTTGTGGTTCACCGGGGGCGGGCCATCACCATCGTACCTGGCGAGCTCCCTTTCCTGCCGGTTAGCGAAGAAGGCATTCCAGGTGTCGTAGTTGTCGGGATCCCACTGGGGATCCATCCGTTGCTCCGGCGTGAGCTCGTGGTAGAAGTGGTTCGTGATGGCCGCCTATCGAGCGAAGCCTTGAGGCACAGGAGGCACAAGAACACCTCCAGCGCTCAGCATCCAGTCGGCGGGCGGCCGGTAGCCTAGTGGGCAAGTGTAGCTTGAGGCGCACAGCGCCTCCGTCTCCTCGAGGGTCAGAATGGTCCAGTAGGCGCTGTCCATTTCTGTGAGAGAGGAAGGTGTGGATGTGTGCATAACCATGGCGTGGTCGGCCTATATATAGATGGGAAGGGCGGGAAAACATGGCGGGAAGCAGTGGGAAATGGAGGGAAATATCTTTAGTCCATGTCAGTGGCTACAACCGGGACTAAAAGTTCGGTTCAGAGGAAAGGGCGGTAAAACTTGGCGGGAAGCGGTGAGAAATGGCGGGAAAAATCTTTAGTCCCTGTTAGTGGATACAATCAAGACTAAAGCTTATTTAGAAAATGGATTTGGATTAATTATTCAAATTCAAGAACTTTTCATGTTAAAAGTTTAGTGAGATTCAAAAATATGCAAAAAATAATAGTTAATGCATTTTTAAATTGATAATGGAAAAATGGTTAATAATTTTATTTAAAATAATTATTTGATAAAACAGAAAATGTATTTGGATTAATTATTAAAATTTAAGAACTTTTCATGTTGAAAGTTTTTTCAAATTCAAAAATATGCAAAAAAATAATAGTTAATGCATTTTTAAATTGATAATGGCAAAATGGTTAATAATTTGACTATTTAAATAATTATTTGATAAAACAGAAAATGGATTTGGATTAATTATTCAAATTCAAGAACTTTTGACGTTGAAAGTTTTGTTAAATTCAAAAGTATGCAAAAAAGTATAATTTAAATGTTTTAAATGATATATTGGAAAATTTGAAAAAAAAGCATAGCGCGCGCTGGGTTTTTTGGTCCAGCGCGCGCAAATTTGGGCATGTAGTCCCGGCCCAGTTTACCAGCCGGGACTAAAGGTCTGGCCCCAGCGCGTGAAAACAACCCCCCCCCCCCTCTAGTCCCGGTGTGTGGCACCAACCGGGACTAGAGACCCCCTTTAGTCCCGGTTGGTGTCACGGGTCGACTAAAGGGGGGGTATAAATGGGGTCTTCTCCCCCGGTGAGTTCCACGCACCAGGATAAGTTGGAGGCCAGAACGCCGCTAGTGCCACCAGACTGCCCGCCGATTTCTCCGACGAAGCCCGTGCCTCCCTCTCCCGTCCCGCCGCACCTCCCTCTCTAGCGCCGGCAGCCGCCACCGCCGCGCCCATGTCGCCACGCACCGCCAGCGCCCCTGCCGCCGCTCCCCTGCCGCCAGCGCCCCTGCTGACCAAGCCCGTGCCTGCGCCAGCGCCAGCGCCAGCGCCACCGCCGGCCGCCAACTCCGGTGAGGATTTTCTTAATTAGTTTAGGATTTTGTTAATTAGTTTAGGATTTTGTTATTTGTTAATTAGTTTAGGATTTTGTTAATTATTTGTAAATTAGTTTGGGATTTTGTTATTTATATTAGTGTATATGTATATATTTAGTTTAGGATTTTGTTATATTAGTGTATATATTTATTTTAGGATTTTTTTAGTTTAGGATTTTGTTATATCGACGCATGGAATTTGTTAGTTTAGGATTTTTTTAGTTTAGAATTTTTTTAGTTTAGGATTTTGTTATATTAGTGTATATATTTAGGATTAATTAGGATTTGTTAGGGTATGAGATTTATAATATTGTAAGTTATGTTTATAATAGGGTTTGGGGTGGTGGTTCTCGCGGGAAGCCGCTTAGTCGCCCGCCTCTCCCGCGGCCACCATCACCGGCCACCGCCACCGCACCTCCGGGTTTAGGGTTTAGGGGTGGTGACCAGAGTTAGGGTTAGGGTGGTGGTTCTTGCGGGAAGCCGCTTACTCGCCCGCCTCTCACGCTGCCACTATCACCGGCCACCGCCACCGCACTTCTGGGTTTAGGGTTTCGGTTTTATTTGTTAAGTTCAAATAAATATTGTGTGCATTTTGCAGGAACTATGGATCCACCTAGTCCAGTCCACAGAGACCTAGATTTGGAACACGTGCTCGAGGATATGATTCACGATGCCGATGAGGGATCTCCCTCGAGGTATCTGAACTCATCCGGTGATGGAGAGGAGACCAACAGACAAGAGGAAGAAGCCCATGGACGCGTAATGCAGACCAACGAGGTATATATATATATGATGTCCGATGATCGTCACTAGATGTACCTAGTTGTATATATATTATGTTGACGAATGTTTCTTCTCTTAGGCCTCTACATCGAGCAAGAAAACCAAGCGCGGCCTAGACAAAAAGTTGATCTAGGGTACTGTTTATGGAATTATAGAGGTTTCAGGAGACGGCGAACCATTGGAACCAAAGAAAACAAAACAACTATTTGTACAACATTGCGGAGTTGTTGCTAGAGATCACACCCTGATCACTGTTTGGGAGTGGAATAAGCCCAAAGAGGCGGAATGGAGTGATGTGTATATCAACGATAGATTCAAAGAGAAACTATTTACTGACCTAATGACACATTTCAAGCTATCAGAATGTGACACTGAGGACGAGACAACTGAAATGGACGAACTATTCAAGAACTGGAAGAAGTCATTATGGCAACAGTATCAGAAGGACAAGAAAACCCCATTATTTGAAGGCTATCTAGCGAAGCAACAGCCTTACTGGGATGCATTTGTGGAGTATAGGAAAACAAGAGTTTCTACGGAAAAGTCAGAAAAAACAAGATAAATGCTACGAAGAAGGAATATCACCATAACATGGGGCGAGGGGGCTTCGCGGCTGCCATGCCTAAGTGGGATGCAAAGGAGAAAGAGCTTCATGATAAAGGGATCATTCCAAAACCAATTCGCGAAGAATGCAATTTGAGGGCAAGAAATTGGTTCCTTGGGCATTGGAGTACATATGACGAACTTACAGGGGACCTTGTTTGCAGTGACGGCATAAAGGTACCCAGAACTGCATGGCTAAAAGTGGTCAAAGATATTAAATATGGAATAAAACAGTTTCATCCCGATAGAGAGAAAGACTTGCTAACCTTGGTCCTCGGGAATCGCGAATATACAGGACGAGTCCGAGGCCTTGACGGGAGTTTCACGTGGGAGACTGGGTTTCCTAAGGACCAAGGTACCTATAGAAGCCAAGCAAGAGCAAAGCAACGACGGGAGGAGGAGGAGGCAGACAAGTTCAACCAGCTGCTAGGAAGACTTGACAAGTAGTAGCAGCAGATCGACAAACTTAGAGGAATAGCGCGCTTGCAGCAAGATCCTCCACTAGATATTACCGCCAACCCATCTTAGCGGAGAAGCAGCGTCGCTGAATCAGAGGTCCCGTCTAACGATGCATCCTATACAGATGGCGGTCCCGGCTACCCCGTGGATGGAATTAAGGAGCAGATACCTTGTGAGCTCCATATTAAATTGAAGAACGTATCTGTGAAGGTGGCGGTCGGATCGGCTTTGCCTTGTCCGCCTGACGCACGTTGGCATGGCCGTGATATTCCACCTGGCTATGCTAAAATCAGGGTGGATGAAATCGTAAAGGAGTGGGAGTCAATGGAGCTTGACATCCCTAGACCTGAAAGTGAGATCACACTCGGAGAAGTACTTGGTGGGATCATTCTCTAGGAAAAGAACAACATACGGTTTCCAGGCTCGGCCCCAAGGATAACACTACCGCCTCCGAGTCGTCGCAGGTCTCCTTAACCTCCACCTCCACCTCCATCACCTCCAAGAATCCCACCCCATGATGACTACGACCACCACATCCCGAGTCCATCTCGATCTCCCCCGCAGGCTCAGTAGTCTTTCCCGCCCGCTAAGGACAATAAGTGGAAGCGTGCTGTGACAGTGAGTACTAAAGGACGCGTCAGCCCAAAACGGAAAATGTCGCCCCTCCCAACAGTGCCTCATAAGAATCTTCCCATCAGACCTTATGATCGTACTGATGCGGAATATGCAGCGATAGCAAAGGCCGAAGTGGAGGCGCATTTTGAGAAGAAGAAACCTGAGCCCTCTCCAGTATACACCGAGAAGCAAAAGGCATATGCACTTGATTTTCTGAACACAAAATCGCAATATGAGTTGCACCATAAGCCAGATGACTATCTACGCACACTTCAGAAAGAAGTGGCGAAGAGAAAATCAAGCAAATCAAGTGCAAGCGGTAAAAAATCAGAAAGCACAGGTGCAAGCGGGACCAAAGCTGCAATCAATAAAAAACCAGACGTTCCCCTTCTCGGACAACAGGCAAAACAAACGATCGCACCCCTCAAGGTGGTTTCACAAAATGTTCCACTCCTCGCACAACAGCCACAAGATATGTCAATAGGTGCGGAGTTGGCGTCCATCATGGAAATTAATCTTGATGAACTGTTAGGCCCCCAACTCGTCCATTCACCCAAGATGCCAATAGCCCCTAAATATGTCGCAGGTGCGGATTTGGTCAGCAAAGAGAAGCTGAGAGAACTGCCAACACAAATGTGGAATCTCCATCAATGGTACTTGGCGGTCATGAAGTAGGAAAGAATAATGATCGTAGCCAAAGTCCCACCTAAGTACTACTTCAGACCCGAAGAGGTACATATTGAGTTTTCAGAACTGTTCCAGTTATACCATCTCGACGCCCTGGACAAATCCATCCTCAGCTGCTATTGTCTGTAAGTTGTTGAATTCATTGTCTACATGTTCAGTATTCCAGTTGTTTAGTTCAGAACATGTAATTATCCTTATTATGCAGAATGAAGATCCTGGAATGTAAAAGAAAAATAATCTACAATATTGGGTTCATTGACCCAGATAAAGTGCATATAACCACGCTAACACATAAGCATGAGGAGACGGAGGAAAACATTCTAATGTTTCTAATGGAGCAAAATTTCTCCGACCACATACTGTTTCCTTACAATATCAGGTGAGGGTCTTACTCTGTTGTACACATTCACTTTTGATTAGTCGATGCTAATAAGTGTAACTGATGAGTTACTGATGTATATATAAATGTTTGCAGCTTCCACTGGGTTCTGCTAGACATTCAGCTTGATAAGTGAAGAGTTGATGTCATGGACCCATCAAAGAGAAATCTGGAAGATTTCCGCAGCATGCAGGACATGCTCCAGAAGTAAGTTTTGCACTATATCAGTCTCTTTCGTTGATTTCCTGAGATATCAGGTAATGAATAACTCATTCATTCATTTTCTTTGTTGGGCAGGGTTTGGATCCGGTTCAAGCGTGAGGTTACCGGTGTATTTAGTGAGAAGCTGACGTTTAGGACAGTCTCGGTAAGTAGCACGTGATATGTCCACGCATCTCTTTACTTCTAGTTTCAATACAATAATGATGCTAGATTATTATTTTGATTGAATTCTATTCTTGTAAAGTGCGCGAGGCAGCCACAGAGGTCGAATCTATGTGGAATCTACGTATGCGAGTTCATTCGCACGTTTACCACCGAACACAATGATTATAGAGTCGATGTAAGCAATGCATTCACACCATCATTTTATTGCCATCACATTTTGTTATCATGATTGATATTCATATTGATCTCCTTTTTCTTATATATAGTTCGAGAGATTGCGGGATCAACTACAACCAGCGTAACGCGTACTAGCAATTGTGGAGGAGATGGCGGGATTTATTGTCAAAGAGAACGTAGACGATGCCGGAGAATTTAGTGTGAATATGCGCTACTGATCTCCATGTAATCGAACAGACGTGCTCTAGTCCCAAGATTTTGTGATCTCCATGTAACTATGTAAATTGTATATATTTGTATGCTCGATATCGTAATACAAGTTATCTTATATATGTACAAATGTGTACGATATGTGGTGGCGTAGAAATATTTAAAAACTATGTTGAAATGAAAAATAAGTAAATAAAACAATAAAAAATGAAATCTCTGCCGCAGCAGAGAAATGGCACAATATGCTGCCGCGGCAGAGAACCACTAGTCCAAGGTAATGCTCTACCGTGGCAGAGAAAAGGGGCATAATGCTGCCACGGCAGAAACCCTAGTCCCGGTCCGTAACACCAACCGGGACTAGAGGGGATGCACCACGAGCGCGCAGGGGCAGCCACATGGACATCCATTAGTCCCGGCTGGTAACTGGGTCGGGACTAGTGTTGGGCCTCTAGTCCCGGTTCAAAAACCGGGACTAAATGCCCTTACGGCCCGGGACTAGAGGTCCTGTTTCCACTAGTGACTAGATCTACATTAGTTACATAAGTACTTTTACTTTGGTGGGTTTTATTATATTATTTTTTAGTTGTTGATATTTTCATTACATAAAAATATCAGTAATAGAAAATGTGAATACATGCGATGTTCAATTTATTTTTACTGCTTCTCCATTATTTATTTTCTCAACGCAATCCATTCCCATTGTTATGAGTTTCCAAGATTGTATTCCTTAGTGTTTTTTCCTCCCTCTGTTTCAAATTATAAGATGTTTTAGCCTTTTCTACAAGGCATGTATCTAGACCAATGTTTTAAATATCGGGTTATAGGCTCTACTGGTGGCCTCCTAAAAAGCTATAGCTGGATATTTAGGGGTTTTGGCACCTTTAATTTAGCCGGTTAATGCAGTTAGTTGCACCATGTGGAAAATGCTATAGACCCGCTATAGCCGGCTATTTAAAACTATGATCTAGACGACGTAGGTTCAGAATAAAATGTGTGAATCTATACACTAAAAGATGTCTAGATACATGTGTTTTAGAAAAATGCTAAAAGACGTTTAGACATGTCTAGACGACGTGGAGGGAGTATTTATTTGTGGACCAACATTTTTTGTATTTCTTATGTTTCATTCCACTCTTCGATACTTTCACACCTTCGACCCCTCCACACTCTCACACCTCCACCCCTCCCCACCTTCCTAAGAACTTGTTCAACAATACAAGATGATGGATGCCCTAGACGACAATGGCACATGGATGAAGAAGGCTTGACGGTGATGAAAGCATGATTTTGAGACCTCATGGAGATATGAATGAGAGGATATAAACCACCATGACATGGAACTCTGAACACGATTTTCTTTGTGCCCTGGTCCTTAATCAAGAAGAAGAAAGGATGAAATTAAACAAAGACATTATTGTCAAGAGGAATTTTATGTGTAGAAATAAGATTCTTAGATGCTCTAGGGACATGCAAAATATTAAGGAGTTGTATGAAACTATGAGGGGTGTACTATACAGAGTGATCAACATGTGTAATTTCCATACCTTTACCGCTGGAATTATGAACTTGATCTCGCCCCTTTTAGGTGCCATGGGTGGTCATCTTATTCAATTGCCTAGTGATATTATTATTGGTGCCGCCAGAATCCATGTACGAATTTGTGTCGACTTCATAAGGTCCCTTTTCTTTGACGTCAACATCATCATCATCACGGTTACATAGCGCCATCAACACTCGTTGGCCAGATGGCCCTCCTTTTTACAGATTTGACTGGTCACACCATCTTACCAAGGAGTTGGAGTATGTCCATATCCATGACCATTAACCCTTGGAGGGATGGCACTAACCATCACGGCAACTTGATTAGAGTCATAAAAACGACCATGTTTATCTTGGTAGTCCCGCCGCAGCAGTTGCTGGTTGAGTCACCCGACTTGATTAGATTCATCACTACTCTCTGTCGCTCTTACTGTCACCGTCCCACTCTGACACTCCCGAACATCCCATCCCATCAGAGAGACACATGGACTCCTCCTATCCACCTTCGTCGACGCCTCTAGACAACCTTCCCACCGGCAAGGTTGTGCCCTGCGTCAAGCACACACCCTACAAGCAGGTCGGGCATGCCGTCCACCACGCCGTCAAGCATGCCATAGGCGAATATGAGGCAGGGGGATTGTGGAGCATGGACACGCAAGTCGACCCCACCATTGTCTCCTCTCTACCGTGGTCGTCACCTATTTCAAGGACACCTGGCGAGGCGCCCATAGGGGATGCGGTGATCGAAACAATGAGATACATGGGGATTGCATTGGGGATTTTCCCCATCGCAACCCGCTTCAGCTCTGACCCCTCCGTCAGCGCATTGAGGGAAGCAACCATCACCGCAGGGCCGTCGGGGTCGAGCAGCGAGATAGCCGGGCTATTGGCCTTCATGGTCGTGCCGATGAGCCGGGACATGTCGTTCCCACCGGGGTTCGCTCCAATCCCGGTAGGGTTTCCCGGCATGTCGTCGGACTTACCGGCCGGATTTGTGGTGGCAGCAGCGGGCGGCGTCCCTCCGTGAAGATCACGGCCACGACGACGGCTCTAGCCCCTCCACGATGGCCCGATCCGCCTCGGTTTGGACTATAGCTCCAGCGATTAGGTAGTCGACCACTCCGTCGCAGGTGAGGCTTTTCTTTTTCCCATCTGTTCTTGTGATAAACTGTAGATTAGCTTCACAAAGCTGGCCTCTGTTGCTTGGTTAGCACCTATTTATTGCTTGATGTGTTGCACAATTGTAGATTAGCATATGTATGTTGCTTCAAATGTTGCGCAATTATAGATTAGCATATTGTGGAAGGATAGGCATGTGTAGATCAAATGGCACGGCCATTATGCATGTGTAGATCAATGCCACGACCACTATGCTTGCTTAGATCAATGCCAAACAATTTTCCATTTTCTAAGAGCCTAAAACGAGGTGTTTTGTGAAGTAACCACCAAATAAAAGTTTCAAAATGGTACCACCCTATTTTTAAAAAACACTATACCACCTTGCATGAATAATATCCCAAACAGGGTATCTTAAACCTTTATGTTTATCCCTCATGAAAAAAACAAATTACTACCGAATCGGTAGGAAGTGTGTTAGATTTGAAATACGGGTACATGATATAATGCTCATCATTTGTCACAAAAATCATTTTTAGGTTCAAATAATATATTTCATTAGAGATCCACTGCAAATTAGTGAGGCTGCCCGAGCTAAGAAAAATCTTCATACCCGCCGATTTGACCATAGATTGAAACATGCATAAGAAATTTAAAAACGATACAAACAATGTAAAACCTTCGCGTGGTGTCATATTATATGACATAGTTCCATGGAAAAATATCAAACTTGGTATATTGATTGCAGCTCAAAAAAATCTTCCTCAGAAATGAGCTATCATGTTCAAGGTCCCATGACTTTCAGGTCAAACGACTAATGTTATTCCCATAATCACGGTATATTTTGCGATAATGTTTCTATATTGTGCATGAATATGCACCATGGGATGGCGAACAATGTTCTAGGAGGATTTTTTCCTTTTCGTCGCACCAAAAAGCCATTTTCCATTTTCCGAGCGTCCAGAACGTGGTGTTTTGTTAAGCAACCACCAAATTAATGTTTCAAAATGGTACCACCCCATTTTTCAAAAATACTAGACCATCTTGCATGGACAATGTCCCAACCGGGATAACTTAAACTGTTTCAAATATGCTATTTCTTCAAAGATCCACTACAAGTTTAGCGAGGCTCGGGAGCTAAGAATCTTCATGCCCGTTTCAGAATCGTCATGCCCGTATTTTTTGCCATAGTTTGAAACGAGCATAAGAAATTCAAAAACCATCCAAACAATGTAAACCCTTCACGTGGTGTCATATTATGTGATATAGTTTTAAGGAAAAATATCAAACCTGGTACATTGATTGCATATAAAAAACCATCTAAGATTACCAGATTTGAACTATAGGAACATGATTAGATTTGAACTACAGTTACATAAAAGGTTTAATACATTCTTACACATCACCAACATCCCATATAGTGTTGGGGTATAAAAAAATCTTCGCGTATGTCTATTTCTTATGATTGCGCCGTATCCATGGAGCATCTTCATTATTTAACAGGATGCTTGGGTTAGTGTTTACTATGAAGGGCGGAATTTTATCAAACTTATTATAATCGTCTGACATGACGGTCTTGTCCTCCACTCCCCCGATGTTTCTTTTTAGGGATTTCTATTTCTGTGCACCTGATTCATTAGTTGTACTCACTTTTCCCAGCCGTTTAACTTTTCCTCACTTTTGCCCAGCTCCTTGTCCGAAACTCTCGCATCGGTCTAAAACTCGCTGTCTGTCGGGTCCCATTAGTGGACCCTTGCCGTTAAGTGCTGACAAGTCGGGCCGCATCCAGTCGGGTCCTGTAGTGGACCCTCTTTGTTACATGTTGACAAGTAGGACCCCCCCTTACGTGCTGACAAGTGGGGCCATGTTCAGTTGGATCCAGTAGTAGGACCCCCATGTTGGACTGCGTGGGGCCGGCTTGTTGCAAACGAGTTTTGGGGGATGTAGTGTGGGACCATATGGGGCGCGTTTGGTAGTTACGTGCGTCCTGTCGCCTAAATTGGAAGATTTCGTTTTTGTTATTTTTATGATTGGCCTTTTTAAGAGCATCTTTTTCCCTTTATATCGCTAATAGTTGTGTTAATTTTTGCCAAAAAAGGCAGCGAATCTAGACCAGCTTCTCTCTTTATTCATGGTTCCTTTTGGCCCTCGTATTTTCCCAATCTGGTAGCAAATCTAAACTGCACCGTAAATATGTAGATAAACAGAGCATATATAGATAAAGTAGCTAATATAGGATATATAGTACGGTACTTAAACAAGGTTTAACAATTAGGCTGCTCAGCAGCAGCATCGGACAAGTTCAATACAGACAACAAAACAAAATAAGCTACATTACGGCAGCAGCATTAACACAAGATCAGTGGCCCCTCATGGCCTCTGCTAGGAGGGCCTCCATCTCCTCCCTATGGCGCTTCCTCCACTTCGTGCTGCCCAGTCCCTTGACCTTGGGCGCCTTGGGCTTGATCGGGGGCATGCGACCCTCCTCGATGGCCACCTTCTGGAGGTTGCGAAGGTGAAAACCGAGCGCCTGGTGCTTGGCTCTGAAGGCGTGGACATTCTTTGATAGGACGCAGGTCTTCACGTCCTCGGCATGCCTCACGAGGGAGATGAAGTCGGTGGCGAGGCCCT
Source organism: Avena sativa (assembly GCA_916181665.1). Classification (NCBI taxonomy): domain Eukaryota; kingdom Viridiplantae; phylum Streptophyta; class Magnoliopsida; order Poales; family Poaceae; genus Avena; species Avena sativa. The sequence goes on from OV702289.1 coordinate 7,286,437, forward strand.
TGGTGAAGACGGGGCACCTGTAGACGACGTCGGCGAAGAAGTTTTTGTACTGGCCAGACTTCAGCTTCCTCAGAACCTAACGAGTCTTGGTGTTCGTGGAATCTTCTTCGCTGCAGACGTCGCTGCTATCCACATGTTGAAAAAATAGTAGAGTGCAATAAGAACATGATTGAGATACCTTGATTATCTGGATTGATTACTTGCATAAATTAACCGATTGAGATCCCCTGATTATTCCCCAATCCCTAAATCTCTAACCAAATCGAATACTGATCCCAACTACAGATCAGTGCTAGTACTAATCCCAACTAGGAGAATTCATCGAAATACGAGATCTAATACAAGAGGATTAGCTACTGTAAAAATACCTAGCATCTAACGATTGAAAATACGGACATCCGAGCCCTAATAACACACGATCTAGCATCCAACGATGGGAATGGGGAAGAACAAAGGAAGGGGAGAAAACCCTAGTTACCCCCGACCATGGGTCGGCTAAGCTGGTATCGAAGGGGTTCTCTGGCCTGATGTAATTGTTCTCCTCGTAGGGGTCCCAGCCGTGCAGGGTCTGCTGAAAACCGGCGGGGGCCTCCTCATCGACGGCTACGGAGGAAGCGGGGACGGGGGTCTGTATGGGGACGGCGGCTCCCTTCGATGCCTTGACGGGGGCCTGTACGGGGGATTCCTCATCGACAGCTACGGCGAAGCGGGGACAGGGTTCTGGACGGGGACAGCGGGTGCCTTTGTTGCCTCGACGGGGGCCTGTACGGGGACGGGGGCCTCCTCGCCCGCGGCCTTGGAAGCAATGATGGCCACCGCGCCGTTCTTCTCCATCACCAGCGTGGTTGGGGTTTTCTTGGGGGTTTGCAGAAGGTGATGGGACAGTGGAGATGGTTGCGTGAGTGAGTGAGCGAGTGATGAGTGAGAGTGAGGAGGCCTCTATAAAGCTGAAAGGAAGAGACGTTTCGTTGCACCAGCATGCACCGCGTAACCGCGTACGCTACTGCACCGTGCACGGCCACACGCTTCCTCTACCGCCCCGTGCGCGACTAGCGTACCGTGTGTCATGGTTTCCCTCTCGTGTCTAACCTTGGCCACTTAGTTGTTCTCAGTTGTACCCTCAAGTGTAACACTGGCAGTTTGGTTGTACTTAGTTTTGCCCTCCAGTACTAACACTGCCGTGTGAAATATACTCACTTTTACCCTCCGGTGGCTGGTCAACAGAGAGTCAACGAATGGGTTTTATCTAGCTAATTGAGTCATTTTATGCACAACAAATTCAAAAAGATCAAAACATAGTGGCATCTACCCAGGGAGTCTTATTATGTGACCTGCCACCATAAGAAATGTATATAAATCAAGTTTTAACCTAAATCACCACTTCTCAAATCACCCACTCTCTATGAAGGTTCATGGCTTTCTACTCAAGGCTCTTCCTAAAACATCCCTCCCCAAAATATTATTTGTCTGAATGAGGCAAGAATTGTCAAACTAATATATATTTGAATTGCAAATAGTTTGATGTATGCCAATATGTATTTTATTGTATAAAAAAAGCATTTTCCGTTTTTTAAATCTCTTTATGTTTTCTATTTGATCCCCCTTGTCAGTTTTTCCCTTGGGTTTTAAGTTCTACGCAGTTTTGTCCTTGGTTTTTAAGCTTTACTCAGTTTTCTCCTGTCTTAGTCACAAACTCTCACACTTGTGCTCATCTTGGCTTCTACGCTCTGATTTGTTGAGATAGTTGTCACGCGGATCATACCCACCATCCGTTGATTCTCTTTTTGATCCTCTGTGATCTAGCGGACAGTATATCCCCTATATCTGTCAGGGGGCAACCTCTATCCATTCAAAATAACGAGTTTTCCACCGATTCTTTAACTCCATAAACAAATTATTTTGAATATAATTTGAAGGGAAAGTGTTCAAAGGTGTATAATTTTTGCATTATATTTCACTCCATGAAAATGATAAATGATGAGGATTTTTGTCATACCCAAGTTTATGCATTACATTCTATGAAAATGATAATCTCTCAAGATTTTCTTAGCACATCATTATCACGTATTAAGTCCGATTTCATAGTGTTCAAAGGTTTATAATTTTCGTATATGCAAGTTTAGGGATCACTTTTCACGTTCTAAAAATGTTAAACTCTCAAGATTTTCTTAGGATGCTATAATTTGGAAGTGTTCGAGAGTTGTGTCAATTATAAACACTTTTTTATATTAAGAGTTGTATAATTTTTTCAATTTGAAAGTGTTCAAGAGTTGTGTCAATTATAAACACTCTTTTACATTAAGAGTTGTATATTTTTTTCAATTTGAAAGTGTTCAAGAGTTGTGTCAATTATAAACACTCTTTTACATTAAGAGTTGTATATTTTTTTAATTTGAAAGTGTTCAAGGGTTGTGTCAATTATAAACACTCTTTTACATTAAGAGTTGTATAATTTTTTCAATTTGAAAGTGTTCAAGAGTTGTGTCAATTATAAACACTCTTTTACATTAAGAGTTGTATAATTTTTTTAATTTGAAAGTGTTCAAGAGTTTTGTCAATTATAAACACTCTTTTACATTAAGAGCTGTATAATTTTTTTAATTTGAAACTGTTCAAGAGTTGTGTCAATTATAAACACTCTTTTACATTAAGAGCTGTATATTTTTTTTAATTTGAAAGTGTTCAAGAGTTGTGTCAATTATAAACACTCGTTTGCATTAAGAGTTGTATAATTTGAAAGTGTTCAAGAGTTGTGATACTTATAAACACTCTTTTACATTAAGAGTTGTATAATTTTTTTAATTTGAAAGTGTTCAAGAGTTGTGTCAATTATAAACACTCTTGTACATTAAGAGTTGTATACTTTTTTAATTTGAAAGTGTTCAAGAGTTGTGTCAATTATAAACACTCTTGTACATTAAGAGTTGTATGATTTTTTTTAATTTGAAAGTGTTTAAGAGTTGTGTCATTTTATTATTTATTATACATACATCTCCCTAATTTTTAATCATAAATACTCTTTCACTTGATTGCAGTCGAGACATTAACTCGATAAACCAATTAAATCATCGGAACGGCTCGCCGGTCGCATTCTCCACAACAAGTGTCCCCATCTAATCAGAACATTTTTGTGCGAGAACTAACCTTCTCTGTGCACAGTTTCTAGGTCATCCTTCATACAGGTCAACGGGATGGCACCATACTACTGCTAGGACGAACGGGAGGCCGAAGTGAAGCTCAACAAAGGGCCTCCATCGCCGGAGAGAAGAAAGTGGAGGCAACAGCATGGGCGCAGGCGCGGGGCTGGCTCATGTGGATAAGCTGTGGGTCCGATGCTCACGTGGATAAGCTGTGGGTCCCATGCTGATCAGGATAAGTGGAGAGAGGTGTCCACTACGAGAACCAACTTAATACGGCCCCACTTGTCAGCATTTAAAGGCAAGGGTCCACTACGGGACCTGACAGACCGCAGCCCCACTTGTCAGCATGTAACGGCGAGGATCCACTACGGGACCCTACTGAATGGGGCCCCACTTGTCAGCATCTAACAGCAAGGCTGACAGACAACGAGTTTCAGACCGTGCGAAAGTTTCATAATAGGAGATGAGCAAAAGTGAGGAAAAGATAAGCGACTGGGGAAAAGTGAGTACAACTAAGGAACCAAGGGCACGAAAATAGAAATCCCTTCTTTTTACTAAAAGAACTATGTGGAGCTTTGGCTTATTGTATGATGTATTTGTTTGCTTATCTTTTCTTTTTTCGATTTGATAGACATGTGCTTCACATAGAAAACCCGAGCCATATCATTGGCTTGGACGAATGGTTCGTCTCTATACCCAAGATTGTTGAGATTCACTATTATTATTCTGTACTATTGGTCTACCTTTACACTGCCTCATGTCAGATTTACCCATTTGCATCGAAACAAAGGGACCTTAAAAAAAGGTCCATAGTCAAGTTCTATGTAACCATAATATGTGTCATTTTGCCCATTTTTGTTTTATTGCATCAAATAGGACACCACTGTTTTGGTTGGTGCTCTTTTTATCTTGGGATATCATGTAAAATGTATTCACATTTATCTTGTACCCCTAAAAAGTCAATATAGTCGAATATGGTGACCCGGCCAACAAGTATAGCTGATCTCCAATAGTGGTGTTAGTCATGAGATGTGTTTGCAAACAACCACCGAAAGTCGCCATGTGTGTGATACATCGTAAACGTATCAATAATTTTTGATGTTTCATGCTTGTTTAGTATCAACTTGTTATGCTTTCTCTATACTTTGAGGTATTTTTATACGTTTTCTGGAACTAACCTATTAACAAGATGCCGTAGTGCCAGTTGCCTGTTTTCTGCAGTTTTTGGTTTCAGAAAAGCTAGTAAGGAAATATTCTCGGAATTGGACGGAACAAAATCCAAAGTCATTATTTTATCAGAACGAACCCAGAGACCGAAGGGAAGCCGTAGGGGGGCCACAGGGTGGCCACACCCTAGGGCCGCGTGGGTCCACCTAGGGCACGCCGCCCTATGGTGTGAGCCCCCTGGCCGGCCTCCAACCTTACCTCTTCGCCTATAAAAGCCCCCGGATGCAGAAACCCTAAGCACCGATCAGATCTCCACGAAACAGTTCGTAGCCGCCGCTACCATTGTCCCTAGATCAGGGGATCCGAAGCGCTTCCCGGCACCCTGCCGGAGGGGAGAGGTCATCCCGGAGGCCTTCTTCATCACCATGCCAACCTTCGGTATGACGCGTGAGTAGTTCACCCTTGGACTATGGGTCCATATAGTAGCTAGATCGTTGTTTCTCCTCCTTTGTGCTATCATGTTTAGATCTTGTGAGCTCCGTTCATGATCAAGATAATCTATTTGTTATCATACATGTTGTGTTTGTAGGGATCCGATGGATATTGAGATACTATGTCAGATTGATTATTGATTCTATCGTGTCAGATTGATTATTGATTCTATCATGTCTATGTTGTTTGTGATCTTGCATGTTCTCCGTTGCTAGTTGCTATCTTGGCCAAGTAGATGCCAGTGACTCCAAGAGGGAGTATTTATGCTCGATAGTGGGTTCATGCCTCTATTAAATCTGGGGAAGTGACAGGAATCTCTAATGTTGTAGATGTGCTATTGCTAATAGGAAGAAAACAACAATCTTTTGTTCATGGAACAATTGTATTGTTTAATTTACACACATTGCTTAGTGCAATTATTTGTTGCTTGCAACTTAATACTGGAGGGGGTTCGGATGATAACCTGAAGGTGGATTATTAGGGATAGATGCAGTTGGATTACGGTCTATGTATATTGTTGTAATGCCCAATCAAATCTCATAGGACTCATGATGTCTAGTATATGCATTGTTATGCTTTCTCAACCTGTCAATTTCCCCGCTGTAATTTGTTCACCCAACATGTTATCTATCTTAAGGAGAACACCTCTAGTGAACCGTTGACCCCGGTCCAATCTTTACCATTTGTTATTCCATCTACTGTTACCTTTTACTTTTTACAAGAAACTACTATCTTCCACATTATATGTTTAATCCTTTGTTTTCAGTAGACCAGTGAGATTGATAACCTCACTATAAGTTGGGGCAAAGTCTTGAGTTTGTGTTGTGCAGGATTCCAAGTTGTTAGCAACACCTTGGAGTTGTTTACTTGCTCCTACCGGTTCGATAACCTTGGTTACATAACTGAGGGAAACTTGTTGCTGTCCTCATCACACCTTGCTCTTGGGGTTTCCCAACGAGGCTCTACAAGTACCTGAGCCGCATCAAGACTTTCTGGCGCCGTTGCTGGGGAGTTAAGGACAGCTTCACATGGATTGAATTTCTCTTCAAGAAATCTATTGGATTCTGCTACTGGGGTACCTTTATGACCTTTACTTTGGGTGCTGCAACAAAGCTCCTTGATAATATGATGGTTAATTATTCTGAATGGCACACTGAGAGAGTTCCACATGGTAAGAAGGTAAATTCTGTTGAAGAAACCTCCTCCCTGAGTGATAAAATTGATGTTATCATGTCTATGCTTGTTAATCGAAAAGCTCATATTGATCCAAATAATGTTCCTTTAGCCTCTTTGGTTGCTCAAGAAGAGCAAGTTCATGTGAACTTCATTAGAAATAACAATTTTAACAACAATGCCTATAGGAATAATTTTAGTAATAATAATTATAGGCCTTATCTTCCCAATAATGGTAGTGCTTATGGAAATTCCTACAACAACAATAGAAGTGCTCCCTCTGAACTTGAAGTCATGCTTAAAGACTTTATTAGTAAACAAACTATTTTCAACAAGACTGTGGAGGAAAAGCTTTTGAATACTAAGAAAAATATTTCATCCTTGTCTGAAGCACAATCCTCTTTGATTAATAAAATGGCTGCTAAACCTAAAACCATGGATAATACCTTGTTGCTCATGCTATACAAGTTACAATAGATAAAAATGTTAGACTGTTAGACAAATTGCATGATAAGTGGGAAATAAAAGATGATATTGCTAGAAACAATAGTATTTGTACTATTACTACCAGCAATGCTAATGCTACCAAACCACAAGAATTCGCCATTCCTCCTACAACAATGCCTAAACCCAATAATAATGCTGAAATTTTTTGAACCATGGGAAACAATAAGTCTACTACATGTGATGCTAAGTTTGATTTTGATCTGGATGGCTGCAATATTTCTGAAGTGATTATGTTCCTACAAAAGCTTGCTGGAAGTCCTAATGGTAGTGCTATGAATATGGCTTTCACAAAACGCATTACAGATGCTCTCATTAAAATTAAGGAAGAAAAATTGAAACATAAAGCTTCTATTCCTAGGAAGTTAGAATATGGTTGGGAACCCATCATTAATATGCAAGTGAATGATTTTGATCTCGAAGCTTTATGTGACCTTGGTTCTAGTGTCTCTATTATGCCTAGAAAGATTTATGAAATCCTTGATTTCCCAGCTTTGGAAGATTGCTATTTAGATGTTCCACTTGATGATAATGCTAAAAAGAAACTTATGGGGAGTGTGATGTTCTTATTATAGTTAACAATGCCTATGTCCCTGTTGATTTCTATGTTTTGGATATTGAATGCAATGCTTCTTTTCCTATTACTTTGGGAAGACCTTTTCTTAGAACTGTAGGTGCCATTATTGATATGAAAGAAGGCACCATTAAATATCAATTTCCATTCAAGAAAGGTATATAACACTTACCTATGTGGATAAATAAGTTACCTTTTTCTCCTCCATTCAAAGAAAAATTTGATGTTAATGCTTCTTCAATTGAAAATACTTGACTCTTGCTTCTTATGCCTAACTTAAAGGCATTAAAGAAAAGTACTTTTTGGGAGATAACCCAATAGTTTTATTGAGTCTTGGAAGTTATTACTTCTATAATAACCTCTCCTTATCCTTTTTATTTATTTTTGTGCCAAGAATAGCCTCTAATGAGAGAGAAGTAAGATTTGGCGAAGTTGTTGTCCTGAAACATATGTCTGTGCTTCACTATAAAAATTTGTGAAAAATATTTGTATGTCAGATTGAGCTTTAATTTTTTGAACTTATGCCCCAGGTTGTTATGTAACTTCTGTTAGCTCAACACTTTACGATTTAAGCAACAGAAGGTTTTCAAAAAAATCAGTTTTTACCTGCTGGTCTATTTTGAAAGATTTCTGCCATTATTTGCATTTGCTTCTTAATTAATTTCTTTTTGAGTTCTTCTTCCTCACTTGAGATTTTTAATGAAAGAAGGAATTGCTACATTATCTTGTGTTTTAATGAAAGTTTTACTTGTGTTGAAACTAAACCCAAGGTTTATTCTTTTGAATACACTAATGTTGCTAATGAAGATTGTGTGAAGTTTTGTATGAAGGAAATTTTCAAGTGTAGGGTAAGAATGATGTGATGAGATGAAGAATGTACAAAAGATCAAGCTTGGGTATGCCACCCCGTGTCACCCCAGGAAATATTCAAGAGGTACAAGTTTCAAAGCTTGGGGATGCCCAAGGCATCCCCTTCTTCATCGATAAAAATCCAGGTCTCTTTCTGGACACTTTGTTTTTATTGTTTCATGCACAGTTGTGTTGTTCTTGGAGCGTCTTAGTTTTTGTTTTGGTTTTCGTTTGCTTAGTTTGCTTCAATAAATTAGTAGTACCCCCACTTTCACTATGATGTTTCAAATAAGTTGATTGGTGTTGGAAAAGAGTAGAAAGTTTCCTACTTAAGTGGTACAAAAGGGAGCTTGTTTTGACTATGGTTTAGACCTTATCATGTCATACTACATGATGTTTTGACCTTATGCTTAGTGATTATTGCTGTAGCATGACTTGTTCCAAACAATTAAGATTGCTTAATGTGCCTTGAAAGAATCATGCGTTGTTTTAGCATAGAAAAGCATAATATTGTGGTATTCTCCTTTGATGTTTTGTTTGGGTTGACTTGGCACATGCTCACACCATGTTATGACTATGAATCAGTCACCTTAGCCTCTATGATCATTTAGCATAGAATCATGCGTTGAATCAGTCGCTCTGCATGATTATGGCCATTATTGCTCTCTTAGTTGGTCGCTCCCCTTCTTTTTCTAGCCTCCACTTATATTGAGTAAGCTCTACTCATGCATACAACTTGCAAGAAACCAATTTATTCCAAAGAGTCCACTATAAATTCCTATGCATGATGTGTTACACTATTCCAAGTAAAATTTTGTTTTATCTACCTTCCAATTAAAAAGTTACTTTGTTATGTGATAATTAGTGATTAAAGCTCTCACAAACTTGATGGAACACTTTATTTTTCTTGCCCCTAATAAACTTGAAATATTGTGTCATCTATGTTGTATATGCGTGCAATTATAAGTTGGGAATTAGCAGAACCATGTTGTCATGGGGAACGCTTTAAACATCTGTACATATTACCCAGTTGATATCATGACCTTTTTTTATGGATGTCGGCGATGTGAAATAAATGGGGAGCTTGTAAGTCCATGGGGCTATGTATATGTGTTAGAGAAACGCCTGGGCGACTAGCCTAAGCCATGCCTAATCATGGTGGAAACTTGCAGCATCACCATAGTGAGCAATCCATGAAACATCCTCAGAAAAAAATATAGAAAAAAGAGAAGAAAGAAAAAAATGCACCATGCTCATGGTAAATAAAAGGATCGCTGAGATGCTCATTGTCCGTTGCCTTGTCATTTTGATATAGGATAGCTCCTGTGTCATGGGGCAAGGGGTACCCCGTTGGCGGTTCTCTATGATACACATATACTTACAATGACAAGAACTTTCTCGTGACTAAAGTTGAGTAGCATGAGGAATGGCCCTCATATTCAATGGACATGAGATTGCCAACTTATAATTTGTCAAGCATATACTCCATATTTGTTTTACTTTAACCTTAACCACTTCAAGATGCTTATGATGGGGACAATGAGAGTTGAAAGCTAATAAGTACCATAATTTTTGGAAGCTCTTTATGAAACTTGAAATCCCTGCTTCCCTGTGAATGGTCTTTCTTTTACTTTTATGTTGAGTCTCCACCTATCTTTATGCACCAATTAAGAGAGCATAGTTGTCATTCTTAGTTTTATGTGCATTGTCCCAAGAATTATTGATTGATTCATAATGTTGGTATTTCTTGTTCTTGAACTATTTGTATATAGGCACCCTTATGAACTTTGAAGGTGTCCTATGCATTTATGTTTTGCTACTCGATGAGGGACAAGCTGAATACCACTATGCTATGTTTTCTATATGTGAAACAAACAAACATCTTTCAATGCATTGTTATTCATGATATTTGTTTGTATCTTTTTCATGTTGCAACATAGTTGCTATGTCTTATTGTTATAACTACATCTTCCATGCTCGTGTTTAGAATACTTTGATCCTAGCTTTCAATGCTTTACAAATTGTTTGATCAATATTGTGATGGTGCATGTCATTGATGGCGCTTGAGAGCGCTTCATCGGGAAACCCCAAGATCAAGGTGTGAAGAGCACAGCAGCAAGTCTTCCCTCAGTAAGAAACCGAGGTTATCGAACCAGTAGGAGGAAGGAAACGTCTCAAAGGTGTTGCAAGCAACTTGGAGACCTGCACAACAAAAACTCAAGACTTTGACCCAACGAATAGTGAGGTTGTCAATCTCACTGGTTGCTGTAACAAAGGATTATATGTATCGTGTGGAAGGTAATAGTGGTTTGCAGAAAGTAAACATTAATAGTGGAAGATGTATCAATGGTAAAGATTGGACCGGGGTCCATAGTTCACTAGAGGTGTTCTCCTTAGATAAACAAACATGGCATGCTGGTTAAACAAATTACAATAGAGCAATTGACAGGACTGATCAAGGCATACCAATGCAATATGAGACATCATGATCCTATGAGATTCGATTGGGCAATACAACAAGATACATAGACCGCCATCCAACTACATCTATGACTAGAAGGCCACCTTTGGGTTATCATCCGAACCCCCTCCAGTATTAAGTTGCAAGCAACGGACAACTACTTCAAGCAAAGTGTGTAAGGTAAACAAACCACTTGTTCCATGAACAAGGGACCATTGTTTTCTCCCTAATGGAAACATCACATCTACAAACTTAGAGATTTCTGTCACTTCCCTTAGATTAAATAGAGGCATGAACCCACTATCGAGCATAAATACCCCCTCTTGGAGTTACTAGTAACTACTTATCCAAGATAGCTACTAACAACGAAGAGCATGCAAGATCACAAACAACAGAAACATGATAGAATCAATAAGACAAAACCATTAATCAATCTGACATAGTATTCTCAATATCCATCGGATCCCCGTAGACACAACATGCATGATTACAAATAGATGAGATCTTGATCATGAACGGAGCTCACAAGATCTAGACATGAAAGCACAAAGGAGGAGATACAACCATTTAGCTACAACATGGACCCGTAGTCCAAGGTGGAACTACTCACGCTTCATACTGGAGGCTAGCATGATGAAGAAGAAGGCCTCCGGGATGATCTCCCCTCCAGCAGGGTGCCGGGAAGAGCTTCAGATCCCCCCGATCTAGGGACGATGGTGGTGGCGGCTACAGATAGTTTCGTGCAATATTGATCAGGTACTTAGGGTTTAGGCATCGGGGGCTTCTTATAGGTGAAGAGGGAGGCCGGGGGGGGGGGGGTGCCCGAGGCGGCTGCACCCCCATAGGCACGGAGTGGGCCCACCTACGCGGCTAGGTGTGTGGCCCCCTCGAGGCCCTCCTCCATCTCGTCTTTTGGCTCCATGCACCCCACGGTAAAATATTGACTTTAGCTTTTGTCCCGTCCAATTCCGAGAATATTGATTTTCTGCCTTTCTAGAACCAAAAACAGAAGAAAACAGGAAACTGGCACTGTGGCATCTTGTTAATAGGTTAGTACCAGAAAACATATGAAAGAACATTTCTTAATCCCTAGTGTTTTGTGTGTTAGATAACAATACCAAGGATCATTTAATGTGTGTTGAAGTGTTGCAACTCAGAAATCTACCTTTGGGGGCGGATAATCCGGCCCCACCAGGGCGGATTATCCGCCCCTCCCTCTGCCGGACTTTCCGGCTACGTCGGATAATCCGTCCCACAGGGGGGCCGGATAATAGGCCCCCCAAGATCTTCTCCAAGTTTTACCAAGGCGCAAGCCCCAGAGAGGGGGCGGAGTTTCCCCCGGAGATTCCGCCCTTGGGGCGGAGTTTTCCTTGGGGGCGGATAATCCGCCCCAAGTGGGGGGCGGATAATCCGCCCCCAAAGTTGTGCAACGGCCAGATCTGGGGAGGGGGTATTTAAGCCAGCAATCCCCCTCCTGCCAGAACGCTTGATTCATCTCGAAAAAGAACAGATCATATCTCAAAACTTCATACAAGAGTGCTCCACCTAGATCCATCCAAAGGCCCCATCCCTTTGGGAATCGAAGGAGGATAACTCAACCTTCATCATCAGCAATCAAGCGCTTCATCTCCTCTCCATTCATTTGGAGAACCTCCGATCTAGTATTTCTTGCAAAGATCTAGATCCTTGTTTTTGTTTATATTGATAAACCTTGTTTTTGTGACAGCTTGTTGTCATCCCGAGAGCCCCCAATTCGGTTGTGGGTGTGTGCCCCGATAGTGTTGTAAAAGGCACCGGTTCCCGCCTCGAAGGGATCCAATAGTGGAGAAGGTGGATCAGGCCTCTCGTGGCGAGATCCATCAGAGAATAGGGTGAGGCCTATTGTGGCGTGGTGGTCTTAGAACCGCCCACCCCTCCAACGCAGATGTACTTCCCTTAACAAGGAAGGAACTACGGTAAAACAAATCCCTGTGTCTCCGCGTGCTCCACTACGGTTTCCTCGCTCCTCTTTTATGTGCTTAGTAGTTAGGGTTACATATAGGGAAATTCTCGTAGTTGCATATCTAGAGAATTTACTTTGTGTCAAGCCTAAAATTGAAAAAGTATTATAAAATTGGTTAGCACCTATTCACCCCCCCTCTAGGTGCCCATACGATCCATTTCAATTGGTATCAGAGCCTCGGCTCTTTTTTTGGGCTTAACAGCCTAAGAGAAGTATGGGTTCCAAGGGAGATGGGAGTGATGCTCCGGAGGTAGTCACCATGAACGATCTCAAGACGTTGGAAACAACCTTGGTGAGTTCTATGGAGGCTAAGATGGAAGAGATGCGTCAATTGATAATGCGTCTCTCCACATCCGCAGCATCACCTCCATCTAACTCTGAGGATACCACTCCGCAATCCAAGGAAACGGGTAAAACTGTTTCCAAAGATAACGAAGTGGTAGGTGATGATACAAGTAAGAGCTCCTCCTCGAAAAAGGATAGCGGTAAGGATGGATACAATGAGGTTTCTCATGTGTATTCCCCTGATCCGCCTATTCCTCACCCACATATACATAATAGGGGTGATCCACCCAAACTGTCAGCTTCTACTTTCTCTCAATGGCAATTTTTGATGAAATCTCATGTGTGCAGTTCCTCCATAGAGTTGTGGAAGATCATCGAAAATGGTCTTCACGTTGGAAATCCTAACAATCTCACAAGGAGAGAAGTGGTCGATAGCCAACTCAATGCTACGGCTCTACACATGATACAGCTTGGTGTGGGAGATAAAGACATGCCACACATTCAGCATCTTAGCACAGCTAAAGAAGCTTGGGATGCTCTCACCGAGCTCTTCATCGGAAATGAAAGTATGAGAAGGAATATATATGATGCCTTGAGCAATGAAGCTGAAGGATTTTATATGCTGGATGGAGAAGACCATGAGGACATGTATAGGAGGCTCAAGGCAATAGCTACTACCTTCAGAAACCACGGCGCAGCTTATGTTGATGATGCTTGGATCAAGCGCAAGTATGTCAGTGCTCTTATGCCATTTGAGCCCACAGATTTGAAAAGTCTCCAAGGTAGGCATAATTATCACCTCATGTCATCCAATGAGGAAATGCAAGAAATAGCCGCATTCAAAGTGGCTGCCAAGAATGCCGAAGATGCTCGTGCTCGAGCTATGGGGATGCAAAAGGGGGTCAACATGGCTTTGAAGACTAGTGTGATTGATCATGATGAATATGCGGTAGAAGGCCTGGACTGTCCCGAAGATATAAAAAGGATCCACGGACAATACTTGGATCTTTATGCAAGAAACTTTTGGAAAGATCCAGCCAAGGCTAAAGCTGAACTAGATCGCAAAAGTGGAGCCTATGGAAGAAAAGAAAATGGTCCCAAGCTGAGAACATGCTTTAATTGTGGTGACCGGTTGCACTTCGTAGCTGAGTGTCCATATCAAAGTAGAGAGGATAATGGAGGAAGACTCATTTTCAAGGACAAATCAAAAGCTCCACGTAAGAAACAGTTTGTAAAGAAAAATGCTCCTTTCAAGAAGCAACAAAAGATTGTTCTAGTAGCTCAAGAAGAATATTCATCGGGGAGTGAAGATGAGGACGAGGACGATAGCTCTCAAGAGGTGGCTGCTATAGCCACCACATCTACATCAACATCACTCTTCGACTCTCCAAACGAAAACATCATCAACAAGAATCCTACTTGTCTGATGGCAAGAAGCTCCGAGGTAACTTCTTCTAACTCTTCCTTTCCCAAGGCTATGATAGACATGGATGATCCTGCTAGTCTTAAGGTTAAAGAAGAGATTATTGCCTTGGATTATTTCTATACTAACTTGCAAGGTGAGCACAAAGTTCGTTTTGAGGCTCTTATGGATCAGTTGGCCCAAAACGAAGCACTCCTCGAAGAAAAGGGCAGAATTGAAAGGGAGGATGCAATGGAAATTGCATCCCTAAAAAATGCTCTTGAAGAAGAAGAAGCTCGGGTCTCTCTTGAAGAGAGGCTTGAGTCTATGGAAGAGTCACATGAAGAAATTGTGACTTAAAATCGTTAAGGAACGTGACAATGCGGTCACCAAGGCAAAGAAGTTAAAGAAGGAAAGGATTGACTTTGGGGCTGCTCATGATAGACTCTCCGAGGAATTGGAGAAACTTGACAATGCTCACAAGGCGTTGAAAAACGAGTTCTCTATCCTCAATGAGTCACATGATCAGCTTCAAAGTCGATTGGCCGTATATGATACTCCTAGATCGTCCAACTCAACATATAGTAACAAGGAAAATGCTAATGTGGAAAAAGGAGTGATCAAGGACATCACTACAAAGGACAAAGGTGTGCTTGATGAAGTCCTTGACAAGCAAAGGTCAAATCATGGTAGAGAGGGACTTGGGTATGTCACCAAGTCCAAGAAGAAGAAAACCAAGAAGAACAAGACCAAGAATGTGCAATTAAAGACAAGCACGGCTGAGAAGGTCGTCACAAAAGACAAGACTAATAATATTGGTTTTGCAGGGTCTCACAATCCGAATTATGAACTCTTTTGTGATGATTATGGCGATGTTTATGCTTATTATGTTGGTCCTTTTGATGAATTTATTGCTTGGTCTATTTGGGTCCCAAAGACCCTTGTTACTAACATGAAAGGACCCATTGAAAAATGGGTACCTAAAACCAAGAAGTAATTTTCTTGCAGGGCTATGCTTCCGGTCGGTCGAAATGGGTGCTGGATAGTGGCTGCACTAGTCATATGACCGCAAGCAAGGAGATCATCACGGAGATGCGTCCAAATCTTGATAATATCACAGTCTCCTATGGTGATAAGTCTAAATCTCAGGTATTGGGTCTTGGCAAGGTTGTGGTTGCCCACGATATCTCTCTCGTGGACGTCATGCTTGTTGAGACCCTTGGCTATAATCTTCTTTCTGTTCGTGCCCTTGGCAAGATGGGTTTTGCTGTTTTTATCGATGATGATTTGGTGGTACTCTTATGGAGCAAGTCTCTAAAGTTCGCTTTCGTTGGATACGTCGAAAATGTCCTGTATGTGGTGGACTTCTCGGGGAAAACCACTTCGGGTCCGATGTGTCTATTCGGAAAGGCCGACGTGGGCTGGCTATGACATCGCCGTTTAGCCCATGTCAACATGAGAACTTTGCAAAGTCTCCAAAAGGGTGGCCACATTCTTGGACTAAAAGACAATGTCTCTTTTGCCAAAGATCGTGTTTGCAGGGCCTGTGTTGAAGGAAAAATGCATGATTCTCACCACAAGAGGAAGACTATTGTGTCATCGAAGAGGATCTTGGAATTACTCCATGTGGATTTATTTGGACCTCCTTCTCATGCAAGTCTTGGTGGGAAGAAATATTGCTTGGTCATCGTCGATGATTACTCAAGATATACATGGGTATATTTCTTCAAGCTGAAAAGTGAGACTCAACAAACTGTCATCGACTTTGCCAATGAAGTTCAACGTCAACACAATGTTCCCATCTTGGCAATTAGAAGTGACAACGGCACAGAATTCAAGAACTACACTTTAAACGAGTTTCTTAGCGAAGAGGGGATTAGACACCAATATTCCGCTGCGTACACCCCTCAACAAAATGGTGTAGCCGAGAGGAAGAACCGGTCTTTGATGGATATGGCAAGATATATGCTAGCTGAATTTAAGTCTCCTTATAATTTTTGGGCTGAAGCCATATCCACTTCTTGTCACTCATCAAACCGGCTTTACCTTCGGAAGATCTTGGACAAGACCCCATATGAAATACTTACCGGCAACAAACCCAACATCTCATACTTCAGGGTATTCGGGTGTAAGTGTTTCTTTCTTATTAAAGGTGTCCGTTTGTCAAAATTTGAATCCAAGGCTTTAGAGGGTATATTTGTTGGTTACGGTGCCGAATCCCACACTTATAGAGTCTACAACAAGCTCACTGGGATTGTTGTAGAATCTTGTAGTGTGGAGTTCGATGAAAATAACGGCTCCTTTGTAGGGCAAGTTGATGTTTGTGATGCAGATGTTGAAATACCCCAAGATGCCATAAGAAGAATGGGCGTGGGATTTTTCCGCCCCATTGAGGAACCCCTTGTGGCGGATCGGGAAGGACAATGCTGCACTCAAGTGGAGCCCTCATCTTCACAAGATCAACAAGCTCCTACTGTTGGAGAAAATCCTGCACCAACACCACAATCTGCTGAAGACCATCTGTCCCCTGGACAAGCTGGTAGTCCCAGGCCGGACTATCCGCCCCCTCCAAGGGGCGGACAATCCGCCCCTGGCACTCCAACTTGTTCCAGAGGATTCGAAGGAGAAGTCAACAACTCTGAAGATCCCAGGCCGTATTCTCCGGCCCCCGAGGGCGGATTATCCGGCCCTGGGTCTCCAACTCCTGTCAGGCTTTCTCAGGAAGGTGGTTCTGATACTTCACCACCCAGGCCGGATAGTCCGGCCCCTCCAAGGGGCGGATTATCTGGGCCTGAAGAAAATGTTCAGCAACAATCTTTTGACAGTACTGGTGACCAAGATCAAGGGCAAGGCAGTAATCAAGACAAGGATACAACAATTGACTCCACTCCTTCAAGAAACAATAAGGATATTGAGGCTCGTCGCAAGGCTCGTGCTGATCGCAACCTTGAACTAAGAGGTCACACTCTTGACAAGGTAGTTGGTGATCTACGACGAAGGGTATCCACTCGAAGAGAGCTTGCTAGCTTCTGTGATCATCAAGCTCACATTTCCATGGTTGAACCAAAGAAGGTGTTTGATGCTCTTGAAGACCCCGATTGGGTTGTTGCAATGCATGAAGAATTAAACAACTTCGAACGCAACAAAGTGTGGAAGCTCGTAGAAAAGCCAAAGGATTGCCGCAATGTTATCGGCACCAAGTGGATCTTCAAGAACAAATAGGATGAAAATGGCATTGTTGTGAGGAATAAAGCACGACTCGTGGCTCAAGGATTCTCTCAAGTAGAAGGGATTGATTTTGGCGAGACCTATGCTCCTGTGGCTCGCCTTGAGTCCATCCGTATCCTTCTTGCATATGCAGCTCATCATAATTTTAAATTACAACAAATGGATGTTAAGAGCGCTTTCCTTAATGGTCCTCTACATGAGTTAGTATACGTCAAGCAGCCCCCGGGGTTGGAGGACCCCAAATTTCCGAACCATGTCTACAAACTCGATAAGGCGCTCTATGGCCTTAAACAAGCCCCACGTGCGTGGTATGAGCACCTTAAAGAGCTTTTGCTAGACCGTGGATTCGAAGTTGGGCAAATCGATCCCACTCTTTTTACTAAGAAGGTCAATGGGGAGCTTTTTGTATGCCAACTCTATGTAGATGACATTATTTTTGGCTCTACTAACCAAGCTTTTAACGATGAATTTTCAAAGCTTATGACTGACAGGTTTGAGATGTCCATGATGGGTGAGCTCAGGTTCTTTCTTGGATTTGAAATCAAACAACTTAGAGAGGGAACCTTTATTAATCAAGCTAAATACATCCAAGACATGCTCAAAAGGTTCAAGATGACGGATCTCAATGGCGTTGCTACCAAAATGCAAACAAAGTGTCATCTTGAGCTCAATCCCAAGGGTAAAGATGTGGATCAAAAGGTATACCGATCCATGATCGGCTCTCTCCTTTACCTCTGCGCATCTAGGCCCGATATCGTGTTAAGTGTAGGAGTGTGTGCAAGGTACCAAGCCGCTCCTAAAGAAAACCACTTAGTGGCGGTCAAGCGAATCTTCCGATATTTGGTTCATTCCCCAAATTTTGGGTTATGGTATCCCAAGGGTTCAAGTTTCTCTCTGTGTGGTTACACCGATTCAGATTGGGCTGGTGACAGAGATGATAGGAAATCAACATCTGGTGCATGCCAATTCTTGGGCAGGTCTCTAGTGTGTTGGTCATCAAAGAAACAGAATTGTATTTCACTCTCAACCGCCGAAGCTAAATATGTTGCTGCTGCAAGTGCTTGTACTCAATTGTTATGGATGAGGCAAACTTTAAAGGAATATGGTGTCAATTGTGACAAAGTGCCTCTTTTATGCGACAATGAAAGTGCTATAAAAATTGCTTACAATCCTGTGCAGCATACAAGAACAAAACATATAGAGATTCGCAACCACTTTATTCGGGATCATCTTGCTCGTGGAGATATTGCTCTGTCCTTTGTGAGCACGAAGAACCAACTTGCTGATATTTTCACGAAGCCCCTCGATGAAGCAAGATTTTGTTATTTGCGGAATGAGCTAAATATCGTAGATTCAAGGAGCTTGGCTTGACTATTCTTGCACACTCACTTGCTCTTATTCATGTATTTGGTTTAGATGCGGGCATAGACATAGGGGGAGTGTGGTCCTAATTGATTGGGCCAACCCTCCCCCCATCATGCCAAAAGCAAGTAAAATCATTTCCCTTAATATCATTTTGTGATATGTGGGTCATCGATGAGCATTGGTTTTGAACTCAAGATACATCTTCGCGGTGTCATGCCATGCGCTCCAACATGGTGGCTTCGGCCACCGCCCTCTTCCTCGAGAAGAGTTGATTTTTCATGGGTCTCGTTGGATTTTCTTGCATACCTTTTGTTCTTATGGAAAACACACTCAAATTTGTCTTTTGATTGATTTGATTCTTGCAAATTTGGGTGCGTAGTACCATCTCAGTTTGATTCTCTCAACCCAAGCCTTTCCCTCCCTCCTTGAACCTAGCATCGCTGTTCTTCCTTTTTGGCGTTTCGATGCCAAAGGGGGAGAAGTAGTTCTATTAGGTCTCGTGGATTTGCAAGGGGTCGGGCACAAGCTTTTCGATTTTAGTCGTTTTTCTTTTGCTTGCTTGTGCCTTTTCTAGCGTGAACTTGTTTGCTATTTGTGGTTGTTTGTGTAAGACTATGTCGTACTCCACAGTTTGGTACTATGTTTGGTATTCATGGACTTCTGGATTTATCTATCATGGACTCCATGGAATTCTTGAATTATGGAGCATATTTGATGACATATGGATTCATGGAACTTTCTATGTATGCCATGGCTATAGATTCCGGTGGTATGACTTTTCTCTCCAAACCTTAAAAGTAGTGTTCTACCTAGTGTGTGTATTTGTATTCAAATGCAAATCTTAAATATGCACACATCTAGGGGGAGCGTCTTTCATTATCTAAGGTGGCACTTGCCGGTCTCTTTGCAAATCCTAGTATTGTCATCTAACACCAAAAAGGGGAAGATTGAAAGAACATTTCTTAATCCCTAGTGTTTTGTGTGTTAGATAACAATACCAAGGATCATTTAATGTGTGTTGAAGTGTTGCAGCTCAGAAATCTACCTTTGGGGGCGGATAATCCGGCCCCACCAGGGGCGGATAATCCGCCCCTCCCTCTGCCCAAGCAAGCGCAAGCCCCAGAAGGGGGGGCGGAACATTGGCCGGACTTTCCGGCCAGGCCGGATAATCCGCCCCCCAGGGGGGCGGATAATTCGCCCCTCCTGCTCTTCGCCAAGGCGCAAGCCCCAGAGAGGGGGCGGAGTTTTGGCCGGACTTTCCGGCTACGCCGGATAATCCGCCCCACAGGGGGGCCGGATAATCCGCCCCCCAAGATCTTCTCCAAGTTTCACCAAGGCGCAAGCCCCAGAGAGGGGGCGGAGTTTCCCCCGGAGATTCCGCCCTTGGGGCGGAGTTTTCCTTGGGGGAGGATAATCCGCCCCAAGTGGGGGGCGGATAATCCGCCCCCAAAGTTGTGCAACGGCCAGATCTGGGGAGGGGGTATTTAAGCCAGCAATCCCCCTCCTTCCAGAACGCTTGATTCATCTCGAAAAAGAACAGATCAGATCTCAAAACTTCATACAAGAGTGCTCCACCTAGATCCATCCAAAGGCCCCATCCCTTTGGGAATCGAAGGAGGAGAACTCAACCTTCATCATCAGCAATCAAGCGCTTCATCTCCTCTCCATTCATTTGGAGAACCTCCGATCTAGTATTTCTTGCAAAGATCTAGATCCTTGTTTTTGTTTATATTGATAAACCTTGTTTTTGTGACAGCTTGTTGTCATCCCGGGAGCCCCCAATTCGGTTGTGGGTGTGTGCCCCGATAGTGTTGTAAAAGGCACCGGTTCCCGCCTCGAAGGGATCCAATAGTGGAGAAGGTGGATCAGGCCTCTCGTGGCGAGATCCATCGGAGAATAGGGTGAGGCCTATTGTGGCGTGGTGGTCTTAGAACCGCCCACCCCTCCAACGCAGATGTACTTCCCTTAACAAGGAAGGAACTGCGGTAAAACAAATCCCTGTGTCTCCGCGTGCTCCACTACGGTTTCCTCGCTCCTCTTTTACGTGCTTAGTAGTTAGGGTTACATATAGGGAAATTCTCGTAGTTGCATATCTAGAGAATTTACTTTGTGTCAAGCCTAAAATTGAAAAAGTATTATAAAATTGGTTAGCACCTATTCACCCCCCCTCTAGGTGCCCATACGATCCATTTCAACATATAAAAACACCTCAAAGTTTAGACAAAGCAAATCAAAGTAGATACTAAACAAGCATGGAACATCAAAAATTATAGATATGTTTCCGACGTATCAAGCATCCCCAAGCTTAACTCATGCTCATCCTCGAGTAGGTAAGTGATAAAATAATAATTTTTGAGGTGGCATGGACCATCAAAATCAAGATCAAACCATTTGCAAGCATTGAAAGCTGGGATCAAAGAACTCTAAACATGTGCATGAAAGATGGAGTTCTAACAGTAAGACAAAGTAACTAGGCATGCAACATGAAAGTCTACAAACAAAGATCATGAATAACATGCATTGAAAAATGTTTGTTTGTTTCACATATAGAAAACATGGCATAGTGGCAATTAGCTTGTCCCTCATAGAGTAGAAAATAGATGCATAGGACACCTTCAAAGTTCATAAGAGTGACTAGATACAAATATCATAAGAACAAGCAATATAACCAATTTGCATCAATCAATAAGTTTTGGGACAATGCACATAGAACTAAGAATGGCAACTATGCTCTCTTAGCTGGCGCCTAAAGGTAGAAGGTGGAGACTCAATATAAAAGTGGAAGAAATACCCTTCATAGAGGAAGAAGGGATTTCAAGTTTCAAAAAGAGATTCCAAAAATTATGGTACTTGTTAGATTTCAGCCCTCATTGCCCCTATCAAAAGCATCTTGAAGTGATTAAGGTTAAAGTGAACAAACTATGGAGTATGTGCTTGACAAAGTATAAGTTGGCAACCTCATGTCCCTTGAATACGAGGGCCGCACCTCATGCTACTCAACTTTAGTCACATGTAAGTTCTTGTCATGTAAGTACATGTGTATAATAGAGAACCACCAACGGGGTACCTCTTGCACATGATACAGGAGCTATCCCATAATCAAAATGACAAGGCAAGCAGACAATGAGCATCTCAGCAATCTTCTTATTTACCATGGGAATATGTAGAGGGAGTGTCCCAACCTTTACACAATATAAGGTGGAGTCCCCTGTGTTTACAATGCTAGTCCCTCGATCAATAGCTAGAATCCACAGTTAAGATGTAATATCAAGAAACAAAGGTCATAAATAACTTTATAACCAGGAATAACATAATTTTATTACATCTTACATAGCTCATTTGGCTATTACAATACATTGCAGCAGAATATCTATAAGCATGGAGTCCTTCATCTTCAAAGTTCCACAGGCAGACATGTTGGTTATAGACTTGTAATCCTAATCAATCAACTTGTAGGGTTCGCAGCATAGAAAACAAAAACTTTCCTACGATGTGAACTATATACCAAGATCTATCTACTAGATACAAAGAACGGGCGGATGTATATCTGTAGAGAACATACCCTTGAATACCGACAAAGCTTAACGAGTTCAACTCGTGGTTGATGTAGACGATCTCTTGCCGATCTCCAGATCGAGAGGAAGTCCTAGCGCCTCAAATCAGCAGCGCATCCGTGCTCGCACACACGTTCGAGGCACCGAGCAACCTCCGCCTCCTCGCTCTAGCGATGCAGCGGAAGCACAACTCTTTCTTGCCGAATAGCCACCGGGAACATGTATCTCGCTAGTCTGAGACCATGGGGGATAAATTCTAGAGGGGGAGAGAGATCCTTCACGAGGAGGTGTGAGAGACAAGTGAGGAGGGGGGCTCCTTTTATAGGAGGAGGGGGGGCACCCAAGGGGGTGGCCGCCGGCCATGGGGGCTGCCCCCTCCCCTCCTTCATTCATGTGGGTGGATACTCCACTCACAAAATGCCCTTTAAAATCCCTCCACCTAAAAGTCCACTCAAATTCCCATTAAATTTCCACCAAATTTAATGCAAACTCTTATTAAATAAAACTCTTTTATTTTATTCAGAATTTTGTCAATTACTTTAACGACAAACATTCACAAATAACCCCTTGCTAGAATTCTATTTCACATGCATAACCACTTTATGCAATTTCACCCGAAAACCTGTTTCGGTATCTAGTGAAATAAATTCCTGCGCTTGTTCATTCTTTCGGCATGAAACATTTGCTCCAATTGGATGTCGGTGTCTCTTAAGTGTGTCACCCTACGGTTCGTGAATAATGCGGACATGATCGAGACCCCTCTCGGAACAATAATCAGAAGCGGTATCTGGAGACCCATACTGACTCCCACACATTCAACGATGACTTTCTTGTGATCGTCGGAACCTTTTACGCTAGTATCTTAATCCCTTTGTTTCACGATATATTACATGTATGAGATTCGATCATCGGTATCTCCATACCTAGTTTGATCTCGTTACCGACATGCACTCTTTTCTCGTTCCTGTGATATAACATTCTAGTGATCAAATCACTTGCTTGCAAGCTAATCAATGTGATATCACCGAGAGGGCCCAGAGTATATCTATCCGTCATCGGGATGAACAAATTCCACTCTCGATCCATGAGCCTCAACATAACACTTTATTAGTTCTGAATCCATCTTTATAATCACCCTGTTATGGTGTGACGTTTGATGTTATCAAGAAACTCTTCCGGTGTTAGTGATTGACATGATCTCATGGTCTAAGGATTAGGATCACTTCGTAAGTTGTTATAGCAATATAGACTCAATGACTTTGATCGTAATGCTATACTTCGGATGAATGTTCATCACACCATTACACTAATGTTGTGATCCCGTTATTAACAACATCCAATGTCCATGATCAGGAAACCTTGATCATCTTGTTAATCAACGAGCTAGTTTATGAGAGAGGCATAACTAGGAACTTTCTGTTTGTTTATTAAACACACATGTATTAACGTTTCCGTATCAATACAATTATAGCATGCAAAATAAACATCTATCATATACTTGGAATACACATAATAAACACTTTATTATTGCCTCCCAGGGCATATTCCCTTCAGTCTCCCACTTGCACTAGAGACAATAATCTAGTTACATAGTGATAAATCTAACACCCATTGAGTTCTGGTGTTGATCATGTTTTGCTCTAGGGAGAGTTTTAGTCAACGGATCTGCTACATTGAGATCCGTATGTACTTTACAAATCTTTATATCTCCATCCTTGACATGCTCGCGGATGGAGTGAAACCGGCGCTTAATATGCTTGGAATGCTTGTGAGACCTTGGCTCTTTGGCATTGGCAATGGCACCATTGTTGTCACAATAGATCACCATTGGGTCCAACGCGTTTGCCACCACTCCTAGTTCGGATATGAACTCCTTCATCCAAACTGCTTCCTGAGCCGCTTCTGAAGCAGCAACATATTCGGCCTCCGTTGTTGATCCCGCAACCACAGGTTGTTTGGAGCTCCTCCAACTAACCGCTCCGCCATTCATGAGAAATACGTATCCGGATTGAGACTTAGAGTCATCCGGATCGGTGTCAAAGCTAGCGTCGACATAACACTTAGAGACGAGCTCTTCTTCACCTCCGTATACAAGAAACATATCCTTAGTTCTTCGTAAGTGTTGCCTGTCAAAACTCACCGGCGAACAGCGACGAGCAACACGAAGAGCCGGGAGGCTCCCAGAGCGGCTGGTGGGCCCTGGTCCCTCGGGCAACGGCCCGCAAAGCTCCGGCACGCGCCCTGGCTTGGTTCGAGGGCGTGCCACCTGACCTATACCTGATCAGGAAGGTGAAAGATTGCTTCGATTGTTTTCCTGCATGGCAAACAAACACGTGTAAAATTCGAGCCGTAACCGGCTCCCAGGTTTCCCTGCGAATCGGCTCTTGGAGCCGATTATCCCATGGTTCTGCATTAAATCTTATGATAACATGGGGTCTTTGCTTCATCAAAACAAGCTAAATCAATCTACGACAGTTTAACGTTTTCACCTCATGACTGGAACATCCTACACGTAATTGAGCCTGGTAGATACGAAAGATAGTAGAAAACTAATCTTAGAGAAAGCCTAAAAACCAACATAAAGTCAATTCCCGGAACGTCCCCTCTAAGACCGATAAACCATATCCTACGTATTACTGGATCGTTCAACCCGTTTGCAAGGCCTGATCATGTGGATATTAAACTAAACCTTGGAGAACAAGGTACAACTATAACAGATCAAATCGACTTAAATAAAGATCAAGCAAGACGCCACCTTCACCCCCGGGAAAAGGTGCAAAGGCGGCGATATGGCTATAGGCAGCATAACTAAACAATCATGGCGAAAAGTACTGATGCTAACCCAAACAAATCTATGATAATGGTGTTACTCGCCATCAACAAGGCTTCAGTACGAGTAACACCAGATAACGCATAAGTAGATACTGCCTAGATCGCAAGATGCGATCTAGGCAGCATGACACTTACCCGAGAGAAAACCCTAGAAACAAGGGGTGGCGATGCGCCGAGATTGTGTTTGTTGTGAACGTGATTGTCCTCTTTTTCGCGATAACCTTAGGTACATATTTATAGTCCGGAGACTCTCTACTTTTAGAATAACTCTACAATTCTATCTTTACCTAAACTGAAACGAAACCTACTATGATACAAGATACACGGGCAATTCAGCCCAAATCTACGCACAAGGCCGATTAACAATACACTGAATATACGTATCTTCTAAGCCCATCTTGACAACGGCCCAACTCCTCCTTTGGCCAAAATATGGTGATAACACATGCCTCCCTGGTTTTGGCAATAATAATTCCAAAACCACTCCGCTGATGTTTTTTTTTCTCGCCACCTCTTCTTTTTTTTGTATTGGGTTACGCGTTGACAGAACGCGTGGCAGAACAGGATCGTCACGCCACCCCTTCATCATGATGCCCTGTCTTCTCAACTCCTTCACACTGCATGATTTGACGATTTTGGCAGTGCAATCTGGGAAACCGCTATGGCATTGAACCGTCTCTCCAATATTCCCCTTATTTAAATCCGTTTGAGCAGTTCGCAGTCCCCATCTTCCTCCAGTAGCCAGAAAACCCTTCTTCCTCCGCCGAAAAAACCCTCTTTCTCGCCATGGCCTCCTCTGCTTCCTCTGGCTTGTCTTCCTATGCCTCCAACTCGATAAGCGACCGCGAGCCGACGCCAGAGCACCCGCCCACGGCGGCGTACAGTACTTTCGCCCCACGATGGTGGGACGAAAGGGACTGGGATTTCACCGTCTGGTCAGAGGACGATGCGTCCCTGACTGACGGTGAAGAGAGCCTACAGTTCCTCGTTGACGGGGAACTGGAGGCGAAGAGCAGCGACGACGCCTGGTCGTGGGACGGCGTCGAGTCCTCCGACGAGAAGGAGGAATCGGAGGAGGACACCTCCTCCGATGAGTACCCGCCGACGAAGCGCTTCCGCGCCGGGTCTGAAGACGACGACGACGACGAGGACGAGGACGAGGAAGCCCCTACTGGCTTCCTCAGCAGCAGCAGCGAGGACGACGCCGGCAGCAGCGCTGATGACAGCGAAGACGGCGGCGGCAGCAGCGACGAAGACCTCGGCTTAGATTAGGAATTAGTTAGTAGTAGTATAGTAGTAGTAGATCCCCTTTTGTAATCAGCCGCTTGTAAGCAATCCTCTTTTGAATGAATGAATGAATGAACTCGTTTCTCGAAGATTGTCTTTCCGCCCCAATTTCGTCGATATCAAGAATAAGTCGATGTTCCAGGAGCCGATAGCAACGTATCGGCTTTCACCTTGTCACGTCCTCACAGACAACCAAACTATAACTCAAAGAGCCGATGTACATCGGCTTTTCCAAAATCGTTGACAAGGTCCAACTCAGTCGCATACTTAGGCAACCTAAACGGCCACCTCTTAGTTTCAAACGGTAACCTGCGACTGCCTTCAAAAAGGGCGACCTAGATCCCCAACGGCCCACCAAACAGATCGAGCTCACAGCAACAAGAATCCTCAATCCTCAATCTGCATCCATCCGCCGGCAAACCAGATGGCAGAATCGTCCAGCACCAATCCAGAGGTCTCCGGCCTGAAGGTACGCTTACCCCTCGCAGTCTGAACACAATGTTAGAACTTAATGGTGAACACCTGAATTAATGCCTTTACTCCACCATTAATCTTTCTAGGTTTCAGACATTCTGCTGCCGCATCCTTCTCTCCCAAATTTTCTCTGTCTTGGCCCTCGTTCAGATTCTAGTCCTGCCCATCTGATTTCTTGCGAAGCAAATAGGATCCCCTTTGTCAGCCAAGACCTAGATCTGAACTCTTGGGCTGACTGCTTGCGAGCCTGGCCTAATCCCCCTGAACATTGGGTTTCTTGGTTCAGCAGGGTAGCTAGAGCTTACCAATCCCAATGGGAAACTTTGGGAATAGCCGATGCCTTGCATCTATCGTTGTCTCCTCTTGAGAAACACGAGAATCTTCTCAAAACCATCGGCTATTTCTGGTCTGACGCTTTGAACTGCTTTATGTTTGGCCATGGCCCTATGTCACCAAAATTGCTAGACGTGGTGATGATCACTGGCCTGGATGTTACATCACCCAGCCCTTCTGCCTTCAAACTGACCAAAGTCCCCTACAAACTGTCTTCCAAAACAGACTGTACAAGTTGGGGTGCTTATCTCCAACGCCATATGAAGACAAAGGGCCCTGTTTCAGAGAAAGAACACACAGCCTTCCTCAACTTCTGGCTAGAGCATTTCATCTTCTGTGGCCCTTCCCTTGCTCCGACCAAAAACTATATTTCCTTAGCCCATGAACTGGCCAAAGGTACTCAACTTGGTATCGGCAAACTGTTCCTTGGAGAGGTCTATCGATATCTCCAATTGATGTCTGTTAAGCTGTTCTCGGGCATAGCAATCAAAACAGGTGGTCCTTGGTGGTTCATTCAGTTATGGGCTCAACTGTACTTTCAAAACCACATCCCAGACTTCCCCCTCCTAGCGAGTTGCACCTTCCCTGATGTAAAAGGGAAACAGATCCGATGCACTAGTTATGGCCAAGCCTTATACAGGCTGCCAGGCAGCAAGTTATCCCCTCAGGAAGCATCCAAGTGGTTCAGCACTTTCTTCCAGGGCCTGGACAACCCTACCTTCTTCCCCTATATGGAGGAATCGGAACACTTTGAAAATCCACTCTCCTTTAGGCTGGACAGTTTTGCCGATGACACTAGCACTCGGCAGCTCTTTTCCACCGTGATTCGTCCCTGTTTCCTTCCAGTTGGCATGAGTACGTCCAACAGAATAATCAAACCGGGGTATGAATTCTACCAGCCAGTCTTAGTAGCCCGCCAATTTGGCCTTGGACAAGTAGCTCCCCACTTCTTTCTCCATCATCTTACGGAGTGCAGAGCCGACCCGCCTGATCCTCTCACCAGTCAGAGGTGTTACTCCTTCTTTGATGCTCTGACCATCCCTATTCCAAACGACCTCACCTTCGCTTCGTCAACTGACGGCTTCGAAGACTGGTGGACGATGTGGAAAATCCACGTTTTCAGGAAAGCTCTGGGACCGCTGTTGAAACAACTCGATACTGATTACGACGTCCCCGTGGAACAGGTACTACTACTTGCAAATTTTCTTGATGCAGCTTGCAATTGGCCCTTTTACTAATCCATTTCTCCCCTTGCAGCAACAAAATGGTCCGAGCCTACACACAGTGATGGCTCCCCCTTCGAGTTCTTTCCACCAGCTCCTGTGGTTCTTTTCTGCAAAAACTCGCCACCTCTAAAAAAGGTCATAATGCAGAAACAGCCGATAACACCCCAATCGGCCTCTAAGAAGAAAGGAACTTTAGCACCAGCTGCCCCCCGGGTTCCAACTAGGACAAGAACAACTACGAGGAATGTAGCTGCCAGGAAAACCTTGAGGCGCCGGAGCCCTTCTCCAGAAAGCTCGCAGGTAGGCTGACCCATCTTTTCAGTTAATTCTCCTTACTCTTCATCATGGCAGACGTGCTCGTATCTAACATCCTTCCTTTCCTTTTTTGCAGGCCTCCATTGAAGATTCTTCCCACACGGACGAACAACCCGATGAGGGAGAATCGAGCCCAACGGATTCTGAGAGGACCATCACCCCGAGCCAGCCAGATGTGCCACCATCGGCTTCCAGAAAAAGGTCTGTTCCTGAGCCTGCTGCCCCCCGAGCACCAGTCGAGGCTGGGCCAGTATCGGGTCTCAAGAGAGCTCGTCAAGGACCACCAGTCTCTTCATCGAGCCAAGAGGTTCTAAAAAATCCTCATCTTTTATGCTCCTGCCCCTTACTCCCTTTTTTCTGCCGATTCATTGTTTTTTACCTTGGTAATTTACCTTTTATACAGGCAACTGATGCTTCTAGTGGGAAGGCCGGGCCCGTGCTGACGCCCGATCTGGGGATCCCCGAAGGTGTAGATGAAGCGGCTACCAACCTGGCCAAGCCTCCAGCGGCCACACACAAACCGATGGTCTCTTCATCGGCTATCCCCCCGATAGGAGAGGTACGTTTAAGTTTTTTGTGTCCAGCCTTGTGCATTTAGACGCATACTGACGCTTTTATGGCTATCAGAGTTGCGATCTTTCAGGTTTGCTGTCGTTCGACCCTGAATCCATCGAACCAACTCCCTCTGTTGCCCATGCTGGACCACAAGCCAGGATTGCTCCACCTCAATTCCAGCGTCTTAGAACCTTGCTGTCCTCCCCGATCGAGGAGTTGATCGAGGGTTCTGAGGAAGTGAAAAGCGTGTTTGCCGAAATTCAGGATCATCTTCCAGGCACATTGCAAGTGAAGCTTTGGTCGGTTGCGAATCTGTCCCTTTTCGGGCCACGGGTGAAACTAGCACGTGAAAGGATCCATCTGCGCCATGCCCAACTCCCGCTGAAAGCCGATATTGCCGAAAGATGTCAGCAGCTTAATGAGAAAAAGGCGTCTCTGGATGCTAGGACTGACACCTCCGTCAGCACCGCCGAGCTCGTATCCTTGAAAAAGGAGCTGGAAGATCTTGAGGAGAAGGTCCGGGTGACTAAACAGCTCATCCGTGACAAGGAAGAATCCATAGCCCGTTCCCAACACGAGGCGGAAGGCCTCAAAGCTCAACTGAAGACCGATCTGGCAGACATACGCGCCCTGAGCAAGCAGCTAGTGACGGGCAAGGATGAAGATGACGAAGCCGAGATCGCCGAGGTGGATCGTATCCGTGCTGACGCCTTCCACGCCTTTGAGACATTCTTCAGTAGCTCATATGTGTAAACTGGCACCTGTTTGTAATGTGTGTGGACCTCTAAAGTCGATGACCGTGCATCGGCTATATATTTTTGCTCTTATTCGGCCGATTTTCGATATCGGCCCCCACATTTCTGCTGTTCAATATCTCACGTGCTTTTTACCTGGCCGATTTCATTTATCGGCCCCCCATGTTTTACTGTCCATCATCCCACATGCTTGGGAAATATCTCTTGAGATGCTGACCGTTGACCGCTACTGGGAATTTTACGCCGTCCAGCTCTTCCAGCATGTACGCATTCCCTCTTAAAACTTGATCGACCCTGTATGGCCCGTGCCAATTTGGGGACCATTTACCATATGCTGCATCCTTAGTTCCTAATGGCAATACCGCTTCCCATACCAGATCGCCAACGTGGAACTCCTTAGGTCTCACCTTCTTGTTGTATGCACGAGCTACTTTGGCCTTGTTCTCTTTGATTTTTTCCAGCGACCACAGCCTGAGCTCAGTCACATCTTCAACACTGTCACTCATCAAAGTTGCATATTCTTCAGCCGTCAGATCGTTCTGAAAGGTGACGCGTCTCGATCCAGCCATAATTTCCCAAGGCAACACGGCTTCTTGTCCATAGACCAGATGGTATGGCGAGGTTTTTATCGCTCCATGACATGACATGCGATAAGCCCATAAAGCCTCTGATAAAACCTCATGCCAACGTCTAGGGTGCTCATCGATTTTCCTCTTGATCAGCTTGATAAGGCTCTGGTTGGATGCTTCAGCTTGCCCATTCGCTTGAGCATAGTACGGAGATGACCGAATCAGCTTAATCCCTGTGTCCTCACAGAACTCCCTAAACTCGTGAGAAGTGAAAACCGAACCTCCATCGGTTGTGATAGTCTGAGGAATCCCAAACCTGTGAATGACGTGCTCTTTCACAAAATCGACAACATCTTTTGAACTTACTGATTTCATAGGGACAGCTTCCACCCATTTGGTGAAATAATCCGTGATGGCCAAGATCCACATGTGGCCTTTGCTTGACGGAGGATTGATCTTGCCGATCATATCCATGCCCCAACCTCGGAATGGCCAAGGCTTGATGATGGGATTCATTGCAGACGCGGGTACCATCTGGATTTTTCCAAATCTCTGACATGCTTGACACCCTTTATAGTACTTAAAACAGTCCTCGAGCATGGTAGGCCAATAAAACCCTGATCGTCTGATCAACCACTTCATCTTATGGGCCGATTGGTGAGTCCCACAGGCGCCTTCATGTACCTCGTGTAGGAGACGATTGGCCTCGGCTGTTCCCAGACATTTGAGTAATAACCCCTCAAGAGTCCTGTAAAACATGTCGTCCCCGATGAGCACATACTTCATGGCCTTGTATCTTATCCGTTTAGGTGCCCCCCGAGCCGAATCCTTCAAGTAATTGAAGATATCGGCTCTCCAGTCGTCTGCGTCCAGGAACTGCACCTGAATATCAGCTCCCTCTGCTATGTCCTTGTATCCTGAAGCCATTTGTGCAAGATCGTTCGCTTCGGTATTCTGCGCTCGCGGGATCCAGGTGAAGTTTATGTATCGGAACTGTGCCATCAGTTCACGGCATTGCATCCATAATGGAAAGAGCGATTCACTCTCACACTTATATTCCTCCGTGAGCTGAGAAATTACCAGTTTGGAGTCTCCGAATATTTCCACTGCTTCCGCTCCAGCTTCGATGAGCAACTCCATCCCCTTGCGTACCGCCTCATACTCGGCTACGTTGTTGGTGCGAGAGGTAGACAATCTGATGGAGAAGGAAAATGTTGCCCCCCGGGGCGACACAAGTAAAATGCCGATGCCACAGCCATCGTCACAAACTGATCCGTCGAAAAACATAGCCCACGCTCTTATGGACAGTGTTGCTATGTTGGTGTTGATCCTTTCCGCGATAAGATCGGCCAACGCCTGTCCCTTAACTGCTTTCGCGGGTTGGTACCGGATGTCGAACTCTGATAATGCAAACATCCATTTGCCCAGTCGGCCTTTTAACATAGGAGCCGACAGCATGTGCTTCACGACGTCTGATTTGCATATGATGATGATCTCTGCTGATAGCAAAATGTGGCGCAGCTTGGTGCAGGTGAAAAACAGGCAGAGGCATAATTTCTCAATATCAGGATACCTTGTCTCCGCGTCCAGCATCCTCCTGCTTATGTAAAATACGACTCGCTCCACCCCGTCATAAACT
Source organism: Avena sativa (assembly GCA_916181665.1). NCBI lineage: Eukaryota > Viridiplantae > Streptophyta > Magnoliopsida > Poales > Poaceae > Avena > Avena sativa. The sequence goes on from OV702289.1 coordinate 7,318,618, forward strand.
TGCACTACCACCGAGGCGATGGAGGTGTCAGCTACTGACAGGTAAATGTAAAACGGTTTGTCCGGTTGGGGTGGAACCAACACTGGCGGCTTCGTCAGATATTCCTTGATCTCGTCAAATGCTTGCTGCTGTTCTGCGCCCCAGCGGAATTCCTCGTCAGATTTTATTTTCACTAGTCCCATGAACGGCTCTATCCTTCCTGACAGATTAGAGATGAATCTTCTGACGAAGTTGATCTTGCCGATGAGAGACTGCAGTTCTTTCTTTGTGGTGGGTGGTTTCATTGTTCGCACTGCCTCCTGACTTTTCAGGCCGATCTCAATCCCGCGTTCATGGACCAAGAAACCCAAGAACTGACCGGCCGTTACCCCGAAGGCGCACTTCTTTGGGTTCATCCGTAGTCCGAATTTTCTCGTTCGGTCCAGGACGCGTTGCAGATCTCCCAAGTGTCCTTCTACGGAGGCAGACTTGACCACTACGTCATCGATATAAATTTCCACCAGCTTGCCGATCAGATCATGGAAAATGTAGTTCATGGCTCTTTGGTACGTGGCACCAGCATTTTTCAGCCCAAACGTCATGACAACGTATTCAAACAACCCCACCGAGCCTGGTACTCTGAACGCAGTCTTGTGTATGTCTTCGGGAGCCATAAAAATTTGGTTGTAACCGGCATTCCCATCCATAAAGCTCAAGATCTTATGGCCAGCCGCTGCGTTGATTAACGTTTCTGCCACCGGCATTGGATACTCATCTTTTGGGGTAGCTCTGTTGAGGTCCCGAAAATCTATGGCGACTCGCCACCGGCCATCCTTTTTCTCCACAGGTACGATATTAGAAATCCATTCAGCATACCTGCAAGGCCTGATTAAATCGGCTGCCAACATTTTCTCGACCTCCTTCTTGACTTGTTCTAGAATTTCGGCCTTCATCTGGCATGCCCGCTGCTGAAACGGCCGAAATCCTTTTTTAAGCGGGAGTCTATGCTCGATGATGCTCCTGTCTAACCCGGGCATCTCTGTGTAGTCCCAGGCAAAACAGTCTGGATATTGTTTTAACAAGGCTATCATCGGATCCCGCAGACTTGGATCCAACCTTTTGCTGATAAAAGTTGGTCGTGGCTTATCCCCAGGACCAATGTCGATTTCCTCTAGTTCATCAGCAGATGTAAATCCATACCCTAGCTTCCCATCACCTGTCAAATCTATGCTAAGCACAGGGCAAACAGTAGGTGAAGTCAATAAAAATAATTTGGGCCGATTGCCTGAATTGGCCCCCTTGTTTATTGCATTAGTCAAGGATGGTTTACACCTTACAGTTTTAACATGGCCGGGAAACTCCCTGCTACGACTGCATGATCTGCTTGTCGTAACATTGGTGCCTTTTGTTTTTTGTGGCCGATCACCGGGATCGGCCGTACCACGTGCCGTCGTGGGCTCTGCTACTCTGTCAGGCCGGTGGATAAGACCAGCCTCACCCCGTTTTTTGTAGCCTCGATGCGTTCACAGCCGTCTAGATTGATTCCAGAGATCGGCTCTTGGTCTTCTGCTTCCCAGACGTTCATGCCAGCAATGGAGACCTCGATAGACTCATCTGCATGGATGACCTCCACTTCATCTCCATCCCACTGGATTAGGCACTGGTGCATCGTGGATGGGATGCAGCAATTAGCGTGAATCCAATCCCTCCCTAGCAAGACAGTGTAAGTGCTTTTGCTGTCCACGATGAAGAATGACGTGGGGATGGTTTTTCTGCCCACGGTCAGATCCACGTTTAGTACGCCCTGCGTTTCCGAAGTCTGATCGTTGAAGTCGCTTAACGTGACGTTGGTTTTGATCAAATCTGCGGCGGAGCGTCCCAAACGCCGTAGCATGGAGTACGGCATGATATTGACTGCCGCTCCGGTGTCCACCAACATCTTGGTGACAGGTTGCCCATTGATGTAACCTCGTAGGTATAAGGCTTTCAGATGCTTGTAACCCTTCTCCCGCGGCTTCTCAAAAATCACCGGCCGTGGGCCGCAGTCGAACTGTGCCACGGGTAGCTCGTTGGTTCTTGGTGCGCAGAATTCTGACGGAAGTATGAACACCATGTTTGTGCCAGCCGATGTCTTTGCATCGGCTTTTACCGGTTTGGGGCGCCACTCCTTCCTGCTCGGGTGATCTTCCGCTTCCAAAGTCTGCCTCACTTTGACGGCCAGATCAGGCCGTGCTTTCTTCAAAGCGTGGAGATACTGTGCTTCGGCTTCCTCCAAATTACGTAGCCGCTGCACTCTACGCTTTTGGGTGTGCCTGAGTCCGTCGGGACACCACCTTGGACGGTGATACCTGTCTTCTTCTTTGTCACCCACTGGCTCCTTGAGACCTTGTGCTCGGGATGCTCCCCTGCGTCTGCTCTGTGGTGGGAGAGGCCCTAGGCGCTCGAACACTGACACTGGCCCCATGTCCTCTTGCTGCTGTCCGCACTCCGGGCAGTTGTCGATCGTAGGCAATCGGCTCATTCCCGCGTCCCAGCAATATTTGAAGAAAGGGCAATCCCAATGCCTGTCTGCGCCTTCCTTTTCTTTTGACGGTTCCATGGCAAGGTGCTCGTATCCTCCATCGTTTCTGTCGCACCGGCGCCGTTGGTCATACGGACGCTCATACTTGTTAAGGAGGTGCGTGGAATGTGGCTTCTGATATCACACTCCCCTCACTTGTTCCTCCGTTACATACCGCCTGTCATTGTGGTTGAGCCGGTCGCGTGGACCAGCCTTCTCTCTTTCTTTGCCCCGAGAGCGACCACCCTCCTCGTAGTCATGGTGGTACCCAGATCCTGCCATATTAACGCCGAACGAGAAATCTAGCTGACGCCTCGCGGAGCGACTGAGCTCTACCATGTTGACGCCGGGGAATGGGTTTGTGTCCACTTTCATGGCGACCTGCCCAAGGATCAGACGGCCTTGCTCTATCGCCATTTGGATTTGGCGACGCAGCTCTTTGCAATCATTGGTGGTGTGGGTGAACGAATGATGCCATTTGCAGTATGGTCTCCCGTGCATTTCCTGAGTCGTAGGGATTTTGTGGCCTTCGGGTAACCTCAGCTGCTTCTCCTTCAGCAGTAAATCGAATATCTGCTCGGCTTTACTCACATCGAAGTCAAACCCTTTCGCAGGCCCTTGTTGTTTCACCCATTTGCAGGACACGGGATGTGCCCCTCGAGCCCATTCGGCTACAGCTACTTCCTGGTCTTGTGTAGGATCATCTTCTTCTGCATCAACCAGGCTTATCGGGCGTTTGAATTTGTCTTGGTACAACTCCGGGTGGCGCTGTTCATACATCGTAAGTTTCTGGGCCATATGCGCCAATGAGTTGTACTCCACTTGGAAAGCCAGATCCTTGATGGGTGCTAAGAGACCCAACACTGCCAGCTCGACTGCTTCCTTCTCAGTTAAACGAGCTGAGTAACATCGGTTCTTGACGGTCCTGAAGCGCTGGATGTATTCGGCTACCGTTTCTCCCCGCTTCTGCCGTACTTGCGCCAGGTCTGCAATGCCAGCCTCAGTAGCCTCTGAATGGTACTGGATGTGGAACTGCTCTTCAAGTTGCTTCCAGGTGCGAATTGAATCAGGTGGCAGCGAGGTGTACCACCCAAAGGCTGGTCCTGTCAGAGATTGTGCAAAAAATCTTACGTGCATCTGATCCGATGCCGAAATCATGCCTAGCTGTGCCAGGTATCGGCTTATGTGCTCGATCGAGCTTGACCCTTCTGACCCGCTGAATCTTGAGAACTTAGGGAGCTTATATTTGGGTGGCAGCGGAATCAGATCAAACTCGTTGGGGTACGGCTTTGAATAGCCGATTGTCCTTCTCTTTGGCACGAAGCCGAACTGGTCCCTCAGGATGGTACCGATTTGCTCCACCGTTTGAGCTGTAGGGGCTAGATTCTCATGACTGGTTCCAGTGGCATACTTGGCTAGCCACGCCTGTTTATCGGCGTCCATACCAGAGATCCCTGCTCCGGAAACACCTGCTCCCGAAGTCCCTGTCCCAGCAATCCCTGCTGTTGCAACCTGGTTTGTGCGCGTCAAACTGTTGGAGTCTGGCACGTAGGTGCACACGTATCCATGCGAGATTTCTTTGGGTGGTTCACACAGGAATTGGCAATCGCCAGGGTCGCCTCCAATCTTGTAGACGATGTATGCTGGTGCCCCTGGTGGCTCTGGAGCTGCAAGTGTGAATGGCAGCGGTGGCCTGGCCTGGAGCGGTCTTTCTCCCTGGTGAGTTCCTAGAGTGGGCCCCGACGGGGAATATTGATGTTTCATGATCTCCTGAACCACGCGAACTGCTACCCGCTCGAACGCGTTTACCAAGCTCTCAGAATGGCGGTGAAGAGAATGAGCCACCATGTAGTTAACTTCCTGGCGCAGAGCTCTGGTGCGGTCCTCTGAAGGCACAGATAGATCTACCTCATCAAGAGCACCCTCGGGTGAGAACCCTTTCCATCTGATCCCATGCTTACGAGTCCTTTCGAAAGAGCCGATGAGATCGGCTTCAAAGAGAGCCTTGACGTCATCATACTTTGCCTTGAACTCATCAGACAGCTCCTCGTACGTGACTGGTCTATCGTCCATCGCAGCGTCGGAGGTTGATGTAGACGTTGTTGAAGGTCCCACCGGGCGTGCCAGAATGTGTTGCCTGTCAAAACTCACCGGCGAACAGCGACGAGCAACACGAAGAGCCGGGAGGCTCCCAGAGCGGCTGGTGGGCCCTGGTCCCTCGGGCAACGGCCCGAAAAGCTCCGGCACGCGCCCTGGCTTGGTTCGAGGGCGTGCCACCTGACCTATACCTGATCAGGAAGGTGAAAGATTGCTTCGATTGTTTTCCTGCATGGCAAACAAACACGTGTAAAATTCGAGCCGTAACCGGCTCCCAGGTTTCCCTGCGAATCGGCTCTTGGAGCCGATTATCCCATGGTTCTGCATTAAATCTTATGATAACATGGGGTCTTTGCTTCATCAAAACAAGCTAAATCAATCTACGACAGTTTAACGTTTTCACCTCATGACTGGAACATCCTACACGTAATTGAGCCTGGTAGATACGAAAGATAGTAGAAAACTAATCTTAGAGAAAGCCTAAAAACCAACATAAAGTCAATTCCCGGAACGTCCCCTCTAAGACCGATAAACCATATCCTACGTATTACTGGATCGTTCAACCCGTTTGCAAGGCCTGATCATGTGGATATTAAACTAAACCTTGGAGAACAAGGTACAACTATAACAGATCAAATCGACTTAAATAAAGATCAAGCAAGACGCCACCTTCACCCCCGGGAAAAGGTGCAAAGGCGGCGATATGGCTATAGGCAGCATAACTAAACAATCATGGCGAAAAGTACTGATGCTAACCCAAACAAATCTATGATAATGGTGTTACTCGCCATCAACAAGGCTTCAGTACGAGTAACACCAGATAACGCATAAGTAGATACTGCCTAGATCGCAAGATGCGATCTAGGCAGCATGACACTTACCCGAGAGAAAACCCTAGAAACAAGGGGTGGCGATGCGCCGAGATTGTGTTTGTTGTGAACGTGATTGTCCTCTTTTTCGCGATAACCTTAGGTACATATTTATAGTCCGGAGACTCTCTACTTTTGGAATAACTCTACAATTCTATCTTTACCTAAACTGAAATGAAACCTACTATGATACAAGATACACGGGCAATTCAGCCCAAATCTACGCACAAGGCCGATTAACAATACACTGAATATACGTATCTTCTAAGCCCATCTTGACCACGGCCCAACTCCTCCTTTGGCCAAAATATGGCGATAACAGTAAGTACTTAAGGATATTCTTGACCGCTATCCAGTGTTCCGAACCTGGATCCGATTGGTACCTACTAGTCAAACTAATAGCATGTGCCACATCCGGTCTTGTACATAGCATGGCGTACATTATAGAGCCTATGGCTGAAGCATAGGGGACTTTGTCCATTATCTCTCTTTCTTCCGCCGAAGCCAGACTTTGAGTCTTACTCAATGTCTTGCCTTGCAACATAGGTAAGAACCCCTTCTTACTTCCGTCCATTTTAAACTTCTTTAAAATCTTATCAAGGTATGTACTTTGCGATAGCCCTATTAGGCGCCTAGATCTATCTCTATAGATCTTTATGCCTAATATGTATGACGCTTCACCTAGGTCCTTCATTGAAAATTTGCTGTTTAGATACTTTTAACACTGTTTAAAAGATCTATATCATTTCCGATCAATAATATGTCATCCACATATAATATCAGAAATGCCACATTGCTCCCACTCACTTTCTTGTAAATACAAGCTTCTCCATAAGTTTGGACAAATCCAAACTCTTTGATCACCTCATCAAAGCGGAGATTCCAACTTCGTGATGCTTGCTTCAATCCATAGATGGATCGCTGAAGCTTGCACACCTTTTTAGCATCCTTAGGATCGACAAAACCCTTTGGTTGTATCGTATACAACTCTTCTTCAATATTACCATTGAGAAACACGGTTTTGACATCCATCTGCCATATCTCATAATCGAAATATGCAGCAATTGCTAACATAATCCTAAATGACTTTACCATCGCTACGGGAGAGAAAGTCTCATCGTAGTCAACTCCTTGAATTTGTCGAAACCCCTTTGCGACAAGTCAAGCTTTATAGACGGTCACATTACCATCAGCATCAGTTTTCCTTTTGAAAATACATTTGTTCTCCACGGACTTTCGGTCGTGAGGTAATTCCACCAAGTTCCAAACTTGATTTTCATACATGGATTCCATCTCGGATTTCATGGCTTATAACCATTTGTTGGAATCCGGGCTCATCATCGCTTCTTCATACGTCGCAGGGTCATCATTTTCATCAACCATGAAATTCATGACAGGATTTCCGTACAGCTCGGGAGCTGCACGTGTCCTGTTTGACCTGCGAGGTTTGGTAGTACTCTCTTTCGGAGTTTCATGATCATTATCATTAGTTCCCTCTTCAACAGGTGGAGCCAACTCCGGAACAACTTTCGGCGCTGCGCTACTCGCCATACTTTGAAGAGAAGGTTCCACAACCTCTTCGAGTTCTACCTTCCGACTACTCACACCTTTCGCGAGAAACTCTTTCTCTAGAAAGGATCCATTCTTGGCAACAAAAACATTGCCCTCTGATCTGTGATAGAAGGAATACCCAATAGTTTCTTTAGGGTATCCTATGAAGAAGCATTTTTCCGCTTTGGGTTCGAGTTTATCCGGTTGAAGTTTCTTCACATAAACATCGCATCCCCAAACTTTAAGAAATGACAGCTTAGGTTTGTTTCCAAACCACAATTCATACGGTGTCTTTTCAACGGATTTAGATGGTGCCCGATTTAAAGTGAATGCAGCAGTTTCTAGTGCATAACCCCAAAATGACAACGGCAAGTCCGTCAGAGACATCATAGATCGAACCATATCTAATAAAGTACGATTACGACGTTCCGACACACCATTTCGCTGTGGTGTTCCGGCAGGTGTGAGTTGTGAAAAAATTCCACACTCTTTCATGTGAGTGCTAAAATCGTAACTTAGATACTCACCTCCACGGTCGGACCGTAGAAATTTGATCTTTCTATTACGATGATTTTCCATTTCATTCTGAAATTCCTTGAACTTTTCAAAGGTTTCAGACTTGTGTTTCATCAAGTAGATATAACCGTATCTACTCAAATCATCCGTGAAAGTAACAAAATAACGATATCCACCTCGCGCCGATACACTCATTGGACCACATACATCAGAATGTATGATTTCCAATAAATCTCTCGCCCGTTCCATTGAACCGGAAAACGGCGTTCTAGTCATCTTGCCCATAAGGCATGGCTCACATGTATCAAATGATTCATAATCAAGTGATTCCAAAAGTCCATCCGAATGGAGCTTCTTCATGCGTTTAACGCCAATATGACCTAGACGGCAGTGCCACATATATGCGGATATATCATCATTAAGTTTAATCCTTTTAGCATCAACATTATGAATATGTGTAATATTATCATCGAGATCTAATAGAAATAAACTATTCATCATCGGTGCATGACCATAAAAGATTTCATTCATATAAATGGAACAACCATTGTTCTTGGATTTAAATGAATAACCACTTCGCATCAAACACGATCCAGATACAATGTTCATGCTCAGTGCAGGCACCAGATAACATTTATTCAAGTTTATAACTAATCCCGACGGCAAGTGGAGAGGCAGCGTTCCGACGGCGATCACATCAACGCTTGATCCATTGCCGACACGTATCTTGACCTCACCCCTTGCTAGCGGTCGCTTGTTCCGCAGCCCCTGATTCGAGTTACAAATATTAGCAACTGAACCGGTATCAAATACCCAGGTGCTACTGCGAGCACTAGTCAAGTACACATCAATAACATGTATATCATATATACCTTTGTTTGCCTTGCCGGCCTTCTTGTCTGCCAGATACTTGGGGCAGTTGCGCTTCCAGTGGCCAGTCCCCTTACAATAGTAGCACTCGGAATCAGACTTAGGTCCAACTCGGGGTTTCTTTTCAGGCGCAGCATTACTGAGAATTGAACGCGGCTTTGAATGGCAGCAACGGCAGCGAGTTTTGGGGAGAGGGGGTCGCGCGGGTGTGGACGATGAGCAGTAGAGGTGGGGTCCACCGGTCAGTGGGAAAAGAAATGAGAGTGAGGTCCACTGGTCAGTATCTGCGCGGTTAAGTTCCTGAGTGAGGAAAAACGATTCGGGGCGTGGGAACAGGTGGGCTAGGTGGGCTGCTGTTGGGCTGTTGGGTTGGGTCGATTTCTTTCTTATTTTTTTGTTTCTGAATCCTTTTTCTTTTTCTGAATACAATTTCTGATTTGAATTTAAAACATATGTTTCAACAATCAAATCAAGACAAACAATCACCAGACTTTGAAAGTTTGAACTTTTGTTCTGTTTAGTATCAAAACCCAATTCCAGAAATAAAATAAAATAATATTTTTAGATCTTTTTAGGTTCCATTCATTTATTAAATATGAACCATGCTTTATTAATCATATGGGTTTGATTTTGTTAATAGAATCTTTATTTGAAATCTAAATATTTTTAAAACCAAATCAGTAGGTTTTACTTGAAATATAAGAATATTTGGAAAACTTGTTTAAAATAAAATAACATCTTTATTTTTGGTCCATTAACAATCAGATACAATAGACCTTCATTATTAAATCAACTAGGATTTATTTTATTTAAGATATTTATTTTGAAATCTAAAATAAAGCCAAAACACTTTAATAGGTTTTAATTAAGAAAATAAAATACTTAGAAAACTTATTTCAATTAATTTAATAAGTTTTGATGTTTTAATTAAAATGGTAAAACCCTTTTATTTAAATAAAATTTGGATATTATTTTATTTTATTTAAATAAACCTTTACTATTTTTAATCAAAACAAAACATTTTATTTTAAATACTTGGACAAGGTTTAATTTGGCTCTGTAAAATAATCTTTATTTATAAATCCACTTTTTCTTTTGAAAACAAAATCTTTTATTAAAAGATCCAAGATAGTAATACCAAAATATTTTATTTTCCTTTATTAAATGCTTATCTTTTTAAATCCCTTTAGGATTTTTATGTGATCAAAATTGGTTTGAAGTTCCAATTAAATTCAAAAAGTTTCTTCTGGCCCTGAAAAATCAAACAAAGTTTTATTTTTATTCATTTATTTTCACATTACAAGATTTTGAAAATCTTGGGATGTGACAGGCTACCACCCTTAAAATAAATCTCGTCCCGAGATTTGGGGAGGCTAGGGTTACAAGTTGGCTCAAAAGCATCTAGGGTACTACCACCCTTAAAAATTTTCAAACAAAAATTACACATTGTCCTTCTTGGGATCCTGGGAAAACTTCTCTAAGCAAACATTTGCATTGTGTCTTTTGTTTCCATACTTGACTCATGGGCCAAGGTTGAGTTTCTCCATAGGCTTGTTCAACTTGTTCTTCATCTTTTTTGGACATTTGCTTGCATAGTGTCCTGGGTTCTTGTAGTTGAAGCAGTGCATGTCCTTGAGTTCCTTACGTGGCTCTTGTGGACAAGTTGCTACATAATGGCCTAACTCTTTGCAGTTGTTGCACCATACTTGGTCAATATATTTATTTTTCTTGTTCTCTGGGCACTCACTGGAGTAGTGTCCCATTTCCTTACATTTATGACATTGCACAAAGTTCATGTCTGGTCTTGGTTTCTTGGGTTTCTTTGATCCTTTGAATTGGGTTGTCTTGCTTGGAGGTATAAGTGGTCCTTTTCCTTTGGTAGACTTGGATCCTTCTTTTTTCCTTTGTTCCACCATGGAGTAGATGGGGCATTGGATGGGAACATGGTCGTTTCCTTCACAAAGGTAACAAGTAGCTTGAGAGGTGGGACATTGTCCAACAGGATGATTTTCTTCACAGTTAGGGCATTGACCTTCATGCTCCTTGGAAGTGTGATCCTTGTCTCCACAAACAATGCAAGCTGGGGCTCCATCTAGAATAACATTCTTGTCATCCTTGTTATCATACACTCTTTTGGGATAGCTTTCTTCCATGTCGATCATTTGATTAGTCACCTTAAGCATCAGTTGGGATTGTTCTTCCAAAAACTTTTGCAGTGCTGGATCTTTATCACTATTGTTGGCTATGAACTGAGCTGTCAGTTGGTTCAACTGGTGTTGGGTTGCTATGTTGGAGTCTTTGGGAGTAGTCATCTGTTTGGGTTGGGTAGAGATTAGAATATGCAAGATATTTCTAAGGACTCAATTCTAATCACACACATCACAATTCACACAAGCAATGTGCATGAAATCACAAGTCAAACATTTCACTCAAACTAGGTTCAAGGACATACTTAGTCAACAAAATATTTTTGTTCTACCACATAAATTGGTGGTTTTGACTTAACTAGTATATGGTGGTCCATCTATATGGTTCACTTGTGATCTTTCCATCATTCTTGGTTGCTTCTTCTTACATGAGATCAAGGTTTCCTTGAGAAAAACTCCTTGGTCACAAAACTTCAAGTGATGCAAGCTCCTTCTTATTTTGCATTCCCTCAGTCTCTAATTCTTGATTAAGACTTCCTTGTTCCACTTGTAGTCCTTAGCGATATCCAAGTTGGAAGTCCTTGGTGAATATGCTGAAGATGTTGAAGATCAAGTTGAAGTAGAGGAGAAGTAGAGTTGAAATCAAAATGGTTGAGGAAAGAGTTTTACAAGTGTTTTGTAAATAAGTTTTTGGAACAAAACAACTCCTATTTTTCTAAGGTTTTTTTTGTCCAATCCTAGGTTTACAAATCCTACAGGCAACATAATGCTCTGATACCATCTGTAGAGGTCTCAACCTAATAAGGTAGATTCCTCCTGCGTTTACAATGCTAGTCCCTGGATCAATAGCTAGCATCCACAGTTTAGATGTAATACCAAGGAACAAAGGTCATAATATAACTTTATAACCAGGAATAACATAATTTTATTACATCATACATAGCTCATTTGGCTATTACATTACATTGCAGCGGAATAACTATAGTCATGGGTCCTTCATCTTCAAAGTGCCACAGGCAGATGTTGGTTGTAGACTTTGTAATCCTAATCAATCAATCTTCACTAAAATTAATCAAACCTGCAACATTACAAGTTACAACCACAAGGTTCAATACATTTTGAATTGTATTGGCAAGCTTCACTTCTATGTTTAATAAGAGTGGATCCTATCAATACATGCATATTTGGCTAAGTAGAGTTTAAGGCTTATTTGCACAAAGCAATATTTTGTCCTATCTTTTCAAAAATGGTTTTGGTCCTTTGTCAAATCTCTTTTCCAAGAATCCCTTGAACTCCTTGGTAGAAACTCAAGTGTTCAAGTCCTTGTGAAAATCTCTTGAGCCACTTGGTAACCCTAAGTGCAACAAGCTTTAAAATCTCATGAGTTCCTTGGTAACCCCAAGTACAACATGCTTTAAGCACAATTTCTTGAGCACCTTGGTAACCCCAAGTGCATCAAGCTTTAAAAAAATCTCTTTGAATTCCTTGGTAGACACACAAGGGCATCAAGTTTTTATTTTAGAAGTTAGAATGTCGGGATCTCCCATAGTTCAAACTTTAGTTGCTCAGTATTGTCCATAACCGGGGACACGGCTAAGTACTTAGATTTTATTAACTTCTGCAGAAGGAGTACACTTTACCTACATGTCACAATCCCATCTTGTTGCCACCAGTGGCCTACTGGATTAGTGCTCACCAAGATGGAGTACTGGCAGACTGAGAATGTGACGAAGTCTTTCCAAAAGGTCCTCCCATACATCATTGCTAGCTTTGTCTTCAGCCCCCATGAAGCATTCCATATCCCCATGTCCAGTAACTAAAGACAATGTATGGGTCTTCCTAATGTAATTGACTAAGCCAGAGCCATAATAGCATGTGGTTGCACACGAAAGCCACAATTGGAGAAGCATGTTTGATCTCTAAGTTTCCTAGGTGGTTTTTATTTGGAGCACAACACAAAGTGATTGCCATAGGCATGGTTCCTTTTGTTGCCACCTTCTCCAAAATTTGAAGTGTCCTCCACCTAGGTGGTTCATTGAGTCCTTGTTTTATTATGTAAAACACAAGTCCTTTTCTCAACCTTTGTAAAATCTCAACATGTATCGCTCTTTCAGAATATAGCATGGCTAAGCATGTATCAACTACAATATTTCACTAAGGAGTGTATAGGGAATCCTATTAGGATTTAGCATAGCATAAGTATAAATTATTTTCATGCATGTTTCCAAAATCCACTAAGTATATAATGAAAGTAGTAGGACTTTAGATGATAGTGTCACTTGACTTTTTGGTAGGGAATGGTGGTTCACTCCTTGATCTTGCTAGTCTCACACTTTGCTAAATTCACTACAAGTCAATCAAGCAAACAAAAAATCAACTAACATTCCAAACCAAAGTCAAACAAACAATTTCACACTCACAAAGCAATGGAATCTAAGTCATGCATAAATATGCAAAGGATGGTTCTATTGCAAGGATGGTCTCCACTAGGTTTCTAAACTTTGTAAGGTCCAAATTGGTCATTTACCAAAATGGCAAAGTCATTAGTTAGAGGGTTTTGCTCAAAAACCATTTTTAAAACCATTCATCGTTTTATGTGGTGGAAATTAGTTTTACCAAATCTAAAACCTTTAAGTCTTCACCCCAAGTTTCTAGCTCTCAGACTTGGTGTTTTGGGTCAGTAGTTTTGAATCAAAATATTTTCCCAAGGGTTTTATTCCAAAATCATTCTCATAATAAAACCATTATTTTCATTTGGATAGAAATGGACTAATTCTTTTAATCCTTCCTAAATTCTTCCAAATCTATTTTCAAAGCCATGGGTTGGTTCCTAGGGTCAGTAAGGTCACTACAAACCATTCTGCAAAAGATTTAACCCTAAAATCAATTTTAAACAATTTTTCCACTCTAAACAAGCTCACAAAAGAATCTGCAAAATCAAGCAAACTAACAGATACTATTTTCTAAACTAAGGCCATGGTTGGTTAGGTCTTGCTCTCCTGAATCCATCGACATAAAATTTGTGATTTTTGGACGTGTGGATCCAAAGATACAAGGGTTTGAAGTTTGCAAATAATTCTGTTTTCAAATCTGTTTTTAAACAGAATAGGTGACACGCGGCGTGTTTTAACTGGAAGGTACCGGTTTCGGCTGGATCGGCAACGCGGTGCGTTGGATCAAGTTAGATCACATGGTTCCTATTGCGTACCTCTTCGCGACTAAGTGATTCTATCTCGCTCGCCCGATCTAGATCGAAAGGCTCGCGCGGGTTTGACCAAAAGGGGGCGGCGCTGACGGTGGCTAGCGGCGGCGCACGGCCAGGTGGTGGCTCTGCGGTGGTTCTAGGAAGCGAGAGAGGAAGAGAGTAGGCTTACCGAGGTCGCGAGGACGGGGTGATGCTCGATGTGTGCTTGTCATGGCAGGGGGTGCTCAGGTACTCCTGCGATTGCTCGCCGGAGTATAGAACGACGTCGGGTGGTCTCAGTCGTGGTCGGAGTCGTCGCTATAGGTCACGAGAAGAACAACCGACGGTAAGGTTAGACGCAGGAGATCACAGAGGTGCTGTGTGCGTGAACGAGAAGAAGAGGGGCGACCTGGTTTACCTGGGAGGCGTCGTCGGAGAAGGGACAGACGGCGGCGCTGTCAGAGCTTGTCAAAGCCGACGCTCTGGGGCGCCCGTGGTTGAACGGCGGGTACAGGGGGATGCGTCTGGGAGTGGGGAACGTGCTCGTGTGCTCGGAAAGGCAGGGGGTGGCGTGTACTGGCCTGAATTGGCCGGAGACGGTGGTCGGAACAGAGGAGCTCGAGGAGGAATTGGGGCGGCCTGGTGGCGTGATTGAGGGAGGAGTCGGAGGAGAAATGAAGAAGGGACGCTGGCGACTTATAGAGTGCAGTCACGGCGAGATTAACGCGCGGCATTACTGAGAATTGAACGCGGCTTTGAATGGCAGCAACAGCAGCGAGTTTTGGGGAGAGGGGGTCGCGCGGGTGTGGACGATGAGCAGTAGAGGTGGGGTCCACCGGTCAGTGGGAAAAGAAATGAGAGTGAGGTCCACTGGTCAGTCTCTGCGCGGTTAAGTTCCTGAGTGAGGAAAAACGATTCGGGGCGTGGGAACAGGTGGGCTAGGTGGGCTGCTATTGGGCTGTTGGGTTGGGTCGATTTCTTTCTTATTTTTTTGTTTCTGAATCCTTTTTCTTTTTCTGAATCCAATTTTTTATTTGAATTTCAAACATATGTTCCAACAATCAAATCAAGACAAACAATCACCAGACTTTGAAAGTTTGAACTTTTGTTCTATTTAGTATCAAAACCCAATTCCAGAAATAAAATAAAATAATATTTTTAGATCTTTTTAGGTTCCATTCATTTATTAAAAATGAACCATGCTTTATTAATCATATGGGTTTGATTTTGTTAATAGAATCTTTATTTGAAATCTAAATATTTTTAAAACCAAATCAGTAGGTTTTACTTGAAATATAAGAATATTTGGAAAACTTGTTTAAAATAAAATAACATCTTTATTTTTGGTCCATTAAAAATCAGATACAATAGACCTTCATTATTAAATCAACTAGGATTTATTTTATTTAAGATATTTATTTTGAAATATAAAATAAAGCCAAAACACTTTAATAGGTTTTAATTAAGAAAATAAAATACTTAGAAAACTTATTTCAATTAATTTAATAAGTTTTGATGTTTTAATTAAAATGGTAAAACCCTTTTATTTAAATAAAATTTGGATATTATTTTATTTTATTTAAATAAACCTTTACTATTTTTAATCAAAACAAAACATTTTATTTTAAATACTTGGACAAGGTTTAATTTGGCTCTGTAAAATAATCTTTATTTATAAATCCACTTTTTCTTTTGAAAACAAAATCTTTTATTAAAAGATCCAAGATAGTAATACCAAAATATTTTATTTTCCTTTATTAAATGCTTATCTTTTTAAATCCCTTTAGGATTTTTATTTGATTAAAATTGGTTTGAAGTTCCAATTAAATTCAAAAAGTTTCTTCTGGCCCTGAAAAATCAAACAAAGTTTTATTTTTATTCATTTATTTTCACATTACAAGATTTGGAAAATCTTGGGATGTGACAACTAAAGGAAGAACACATTCTTATATTGATATTTAAATGAGGGATCATCTTATTATGCTAACAAAGCACTAAACAAGCAATATAAGATGCTATCAAACATCATATGTTATTAGTGAAATTATATGGTTCACGCAGATGATCTCTATCATGTGCATCGTGGTATGATCACTATCATACCTATATGTGTAAATCCAAGGTCTATGGATTTTACACGCTATGTGTGTTGTAAGAGTATCATCTCATACTTCTACTTACAACACTACCATATCATAACACTAGCCCAGCAACAATCTAAACTAGACGCCTCTAATTTATCCATTGCAAGTTTTACGTGGCTTAGGGCTTTCGAGATAGAACCGTTCTTACCTACGAACATGAACCACAACGAGGATAATCAAATTGTTGACAACTCGCTTGCAAAATAGATATTGACTATAGTAGGAGAGACAGACACCCGCTAGCCACTTATGCAAACTAGTTGCATGTCAAGCGTGGAACAGGTCTCATGTGCGAGGACATGTAAAGTTTGTCCGGGCCGCTTCATCCCACTATGCCACCAGTGTCCAAAATTACAACAAAGGAGCAACAACATGATCATCATCGCCCACATACTCATATGTGTACTACCCGTGTAAAGTATCTACGCATAGATCCGGCTCTGATACCACTGTAGGGTTCGCAGCATAGAAAACAAAAATTTTCCTACGATGTGAACTATATACCAAGATCTATCTACTAGATACAAACAACGGGCGGATGTATATCCATAGAGAACATACCCTTGAAGACCGACAAAGCTTAACGAGTTCAACTCGTGGTTGATGTAGACGATCTCTTGCCGATCTCAAGATCGAGAGGAAGTCCTAGCGCCGCAAATCAGCAGCGCATCCATGCTCGCACACACGTTCGAGGCACCGGGCAACCTCCGCCTCCTCGCTCCAGCGATGCAGCGGAAGCACAACTCTTTCTTGCCGAATAGCCACCAGGAACATGTATCTCGCTAGTCCGAGACCATGGGGGATAAATTCTAGAGGGGGAGAGAGATCCTTCACGAGGAGGTGTGAGAGACAAGTGAGGAGGGGGGCTCCTTTTATAGGAGGAGGGGGGGGCACCCAAGGGGGTGGCTGCCGGCCATGGGGGCTGCCCCCTCCCCTCCTTCATTCATGTGGGTGGACACTCCACTCACAAAATGCCCTTTAAAATCCCTCCACTCAAAAGTCCACTCAAATTCCCATTAAATTTCCACCAAGTTTAATGCAAAACTCTCATTAAATAAAACTCTTTTATTTTATTCAGAATTTTGTCAATTACTTTAATGAAAAACATTCACAAATAACCCCTTGCTAGAATTCTATTTCACATGCATAACCACTTTATGCAATTTTACTCGAAAACCTGTTTCGGTATCTAGTGAAATAAATTCCTGCGCTTGTTCATTCTTTCGGCATGAAACATTTGCTCCAATTGGATGTCGGTGTCTCTTCAGTGTGTCACCCTACAGTTCGTGAATAATGCGGACATGATCGAGACCCCTCTCGGATCAATAATCAGAACGGGATCTGGAGACCCATACTGACTCCCACACATTCAACGATGACTTTCTTGTGATCGTCGGAACCTTTTACGCTAGTATCTTAATCCCTTTGTTTCACGATATATTACATGTCCGAGATTCGATCATCGGTATCTCCATACCTAGTTTGATCTCGTTACCGACATGCACTCTTTTCTCGTTCCTGTGATATAACATTCTAGTGATCAAATCACTTGCTTGCAAGCTAATCAATGTGATATCACCGAGGGCCCAGTATATCTATCCGTCATCGGGATGAACAAATTCCACTATCGATCCATGAGCCTCAACATAACACTTTATTAGTTCTGAATCCATCTTTATAATCACCCTGTTACGGTGTGACGTTTGATGTTATCAAGAAACTCTTCCGGTGTTAGTGATTGACATGATCTCATGGTCTAAGGATTAGGATCACTTCGTAAGTTGTTATAGAAATATAAACTCAATGACTTTGATCGTAATGCTATACTTTGGATGAATGTTCATCACACCATTACACTAATGTTGTGATCCCGTTATTAACAACATCGAATGTCCATGATCAGGAAACCTTGATCATCTTGTTAATCAACGAGCTAGTTTATGAGAGAGGCATAACTAGGAACTTTCTGTTTGTTTATTAAACACACATGTATTAACGTTTCTGTATCAATACAATTATGGCATGAAAAATAAACATCTATCATATACTTGGAATACACATAATAAACACTTTATTATTGCCTCTCAGGGCATATTCCCTTCACAACTTTACTAATATCAATCAAACCTGCAACATACAAGTTACAACCACAAAGGTCAATACATTTGAATTGTATTGGTAAGTGATACTATGGTAGTATGGTGGAGTCTATCATCTATATGCATTTGGCTAAGTGGAGTTGAGGCTTGCATTGCTCAAAATAGACTTTCCTTATCATTTTAAAAAGACTAAGTTTTTGCTTTGACAAAATCATTTTTCTCAATAAAAGATTTGAAGATTCTTTAACCCTTGTTCAAACCACAAGTTTTTAACTTAGAAATTTGAATGATGAGACTCTTTATTGCTTCCATGTCTTGATGCTCAAATTGTCCTTTACCAGGGACATGGCTACGTACTTAGATTTTACACTCTGCAGAGGTGGTGCACTTTCCCCACAAGACTTGGTTTCCCAAGACAAGATCTTTCAGAAGCCTTCCCTTAGACCAAAATGGACGCGCTCCAACCTATCAACATCTCAAATCTCTTTGTTCCTGGGTGGCCATCCACAAGTGAGATACACAAGGTCAACCATAGACATGGGCCTTGTGAACCACTCAACCAAAATCCACCAAGCAAGTCCCATTCCACCCAGGTGATTCATTGACTTAGTTGTTTTATTAAACAAAATCACAAGTCCTCAGACTTAGAAATTTTCCATAGTGTGAATATATTTTCCACCCATGTTTTCTATTTGCTAGGCTAAGCTTGATAGTAGTAGGTATCTTGACTTAGGAATTTCTACTAAGGTTTCAACTACTAGGATTTCTTATAGCAAGGTTTATACTTAGCAAAAATTCCATGCAAGTTTTACTTAGAGAAAATCACTAATGCATAGTGAAAGTAATGGTACAAAAAGTATGAAGCATCACTTGCCTTTTTGGTAGTGTATGGGTTCACTCCTTGTCCTTGCAACAATCACACTCTTCAAGTCACTACAAATCAATCAAGCAAGGCACATACTCAATCTACCAATCATGCAAAACAACACATAAAATAACAAGGTCAAAGTAATTCATGCAAGCATGCCAAGCTTTGTTTTGTTTTGAAAAGTGGTTCCTAATGGGTCATAAACATTTGAAAGCACCTAATGGTCATTTTGTAAAGTGGCAAAGTCATTTTAAAAAGGTTTCATTTTATAAACCATTTTCAAAACAAAGTGTCATTTTATGTGGTGTAGAAATATTTTTACTAAGGCATTAATCTATAGGGTTTCACAAAATGTGTTTTCAAACCACAAAATTTGGTGCTTGGGGTCAGAGAGTTTAAAACAAAACATTTTCCAAAGGTTTTGTTTCAAAACCATTTTTAATAGATAAACCATATTTCTATTTGACTATAAATGGTTTTAAATCAAAGAATCATTATTTTGTTTCACCAAATACATTTTTGAATCCACAAAGTGTTTCCTATGGTCAGTAGGTTCAAATCACACCATTTGCCAAAGATTTTATCCCTAAAATCATTTTTAAACAATTTTCACATCCTTATCAAGCATAAAAATGTTTCTGCAAAAACAACCATGTTTCCATAATCTTTTTACTAAATAAATGGCATGGTTGGCTAGGGCTTGTTCCACTGATTCCAATGATATAAAGTTTGCAAAATTTGGACGTGTGGATCAAAAGTTATAGGGTTTTCAAATTGCAACCCAAATCTGTTTTTCAAATTCTGTTTTAAACAGAACTGGCCATGCGTCGCAATATGACTGGCTGGTACCGGTTCGGCCGGATCGGCTCTGTGGCGCGTTAGATCTAAATAGATCGCACGGTTCTGGAAGCATACCCCTTCGGCGTTTAAGTGATCTATCTAGTTCGTTCGATCCAGATCCTACGGCTATTATCGCATTGACCAAACACTGGCGGCGCAGTGACGGTCGCTGGCGGCGGCGAGGTCAGATGGCGGCAGCGCTGGTGAAATAGGAAGTGAGGGAGGAGGGGAAGGTGCTCACCGAGATCGCAGGAGGCTGGGGAAGCTCAACGTGGTCTTCTTGGTTCAAGGGACGCTCGGAGACTGCTGCAATTCCTCGCCGGAGTGGGAGGGACGTCAGGCGGCTCTAGACGTGGTCGGAGACGGTGTTGTGGTTCACGAGAAGGCAAACAGAGGGTGTGGTCAGATGCATAAGATCGAGGAGATGACGCCTGCGTGAACTAGAAGGCGCGGGGTGGTCTGAAACTACCTGGGTACTTGCCGGAGTTGAAGACAGACGCGGCAGCGAGGTCCAAGCTTGTCGAAGGTGACACTCTGGGGCGCCCGCGGTTGAACGGAGGGTACTGGGAGATGCGCCAGGGAGTGTTGAGTGTGTGTGCATGGTCAATGAGACAAGGGGCAGCGCTGAGTCGCCGGAATTGGCACCGGAGCGTCGTCGGAACAGAGGGAGTGCCAAGCCAAATTGAGGCAGCCTCGGGGCAGAGAGGGAGTGGCGTGTGAGGGGAAAGGAGGAGGAGACGCTGACGTTTAATAGCGTGCAGTCACGGTGAGGTTAAGGCGCGGCATCACTGCGAATTGATCGCGGCTTTCAATGGCAGCAACAGCAGTGAGGTTTGGGGAGAAGGAGTCGCGCGGGTGAGGAGGATGAACAGGAGTGTGGGGTTAGCTGGTCAGTGAGAAATGGAGTGAGGGGAGGGTCCACCAGTCATTCACTGCACGGGTTCGATAATGAGTGTGAATCGTTTTATTTCTAGAGGGAGAGAGGGGCTGGTACTGGGCCTTGTTGGGCTTGGCCGGCTGGGCTGGTCCAGATCCCATTTTTTTCGGTTTGAAACCTTTTTCTTTTTCCAATACTATTTTCTGTTTTGAAATTCCAAACAACATTCAAACATTCAAACAATTCAAACATTCAACACACTTTGCACTTGAATTTGGTTCTATTTAACAACATAAACCAAATCCCAAAATAAAATAATATTTTTGTTCTTTTTAGGATCCATTCATTAATTAAATACAATGGACCTTTAGTTATTTAATCAAATAGGGTTTGATTTATAAAATCTCCATTTGGAATCCAAATATTTTCAAAACCAAATCAGTAGGTTTTATTTGAGAATATAAAATACTTGGAAAACTTATTTAAAATAAATAAATAAGTTTTAGTGTTTATTTAAAATGGAAAAAGCCTTTACTTAAATAAAATTGGATATTAAATCCTTATTATTTTATTTAAATAAACTTTTACTATTTTTAATCAAAACAAAACATTTATTTCAAAATATTGGCCAAGGTTGAATTTGGCTATATAAAATAATCCTTACTTATAAATCCTCCTTTTCTTTTGAAAACCAAAATCCTTTTATTAAAAGATCCAAAATAGTAATTTTAAATATTTCTATTTTCCTTTATTAAATGTTTATCTTTTTAAATCCCTTTAGGATTTATTTGATCCAAATTGGTTTGAAGGTTTCCAATTGGATTCAAAAAGTTTTTTCTCACCCTGAAAATCAACAAAGTTTTATTTTATTCAATTATTTTTCACATTACAAGATTTGGAAAATCTTGGGATGTGACAGGCTACCATCCTTAAAATAAATCTCGTCCCGAGATTTGGGGAGGCTAGGGTTACAAGTTGGCTCAAAAGCATCTAGGGTACTACCACCCTTAAAAAATTTCCAACTGGTTTACATCTTGGCTTGCTTGGGATCCTGGAGAAACTTCTCTGGGCAAAAATCTGCATGGTGTCCTTTGTTTTCAAACTTGAAACATGTGACAAGGCTGAGATCTTTTATAGGATTGTTTAACTTGTTCTTCATCTTTTCTGGACAATTGTTTACATAGTGGCCTAGTTCCTTGCATTTGAAACACATCACTTGGCTGATATCTTTCTTTTCCTTTGGTATCATTGCCTCTTGTTTGTTTCTTTGGTTCTTCTTCTTTTCTGGGCATTCATTGGCATAGTGTCCCATCTCTTTGCAATTGTAACATTGCACTTGAGTAATATCCTCCTTGTTAGGGTTGGGGAATTTCTTCTTTTTCTTGGGTCTCTCCAAAGCTAGGAGTTCTTCTAGTTCATGTTCTTCATAGGTGGGAGATCTTTCTCTCTTCTTGGGGCATTGATCTTCATGCTCCTTGGATGCATGATCCTTGTATCCACAAGTATTGCTAGCTTGGGTTCCTTCTAGAATAGCATCTTTGTCATACTTGTTGTCATTAGCTCTTTGGGAAAAGTTTTCTTCCATGTTGATCATTTGAGTAACCAATCCTTGCAACAATTGGGATTGAAGTTTCAAAATCCTTTGTATGGCTGGGTCTAGTCCATTGTTGTTGGCTAAAAGCTGAGTTGTCTCTTGGCTCAACTGGTTTTGGGTTGCTATAAGTTCTCTCATGTGGTCCTCTTGGTTGTTGTTGTTGTCACCATCCTTGATGTTGGATTTTCTTGGAGAAGTCATCTGTTTGGGTTGGAGGAAGATTAGAATAGGCAAAATATTTCCAAGGGAATAATTCTAATCACACACATCACAATTCACACAAGCAATGTGCAAGCAATCACAAACAAACATTCCACTCAAACAACAAAGTTTTCAAGCATATACTTAGGCAACAAAATATTTTTGTTACACCACATAAGTTGGTGTGTTTTGACTTATCTAAAATATGGTGGTCCATCTATATGGTTCACTTGTGATCTTTCCTTCCTTCATGATTCTTCTTGCATGAGATCATGGTTTCCTTGAGAAAAACTCTTGGTTACAAATACTTCAAAGTTGTTGATGGCTCCTTCTTATTTTGCATTCCCTTAGTCTCCAAATCTTGAGCAAGATTTCCTTGTCTCACTTGTAGTCCTTGGTGATATCCAAGTTGGAATTCCTTAGGGAATATGCTGAAGATGTTGAAGTCATTAGAGTTGAAGAAGTTGGAGTCATTAGAGTTGAAGATGTTGAAGTAGTCCTTTGCACATGGTGTAGTCTTTGACCATGGGGTAGGTTTTTCCATCAAGTTGAAGAAGAAGAGATGTAGAGTTGAAACCAAAATGGTTGAGGAAAGAGTTTACAAGTTTGTTTGTAAATAAGTTTTTGGAACAAATACAACTCCTATTTTTCTAAGGGTTTTTGTCCAATCCTAGGGTTACAAATCCTACAAGCAACACAATGCTCTGATACCATCTGTAGAGGGAGTGTCCCAAACTTTACACAATATAAGGTGGAGTACCCTGTGTTTACAATGCTAGTCCCTGGATCAATAGCTAGCATCCACAGTTAAGATGTAATATCAAGAAAAAAAGGTCATAAATAACTTTATAACCAGGAATAACATAATTTTATTACATCTTACATAGCTCATTTGGCTATTACAATACATTGCAGCAGAATATCTATAAGCATGGAGTCCTTCATCTTCAAAGTTCCACAGGCAGACATGTTGGTTGTAGACTTGTAATCCTAATCAATCAACTTTACTAATATCAATCAAACCTGCAACATACAAGTTACAGCCACAAAGGTCAATACATTTGAATTGTATTGGCAAGTGATATTATGGTAGTATGGTGGAGTCTATCATCTATATGCATTTGGCTAAGTGGAGTTGAGGATTGCATTGCTCAAAATAGACTTTCCTTATCATTTTGAAAACACTAAGTTTTTGCTTTGACAAAATCATTTTTCTCAATCAAAGATTTGAAGATCCTTTAACCCTTGTTCAAACCACAAGTTTTTAACTTAGAAATTTGAATGATGAGATTCTTGATTGCTTCCATGTCTTGATGCTCAAATTGTCCTTTACGAGGGACATGGCTAAGTACTTAGATTTTACACTCTGCAGAGGTGGTGCACTTTCCCCACAAGACTTGGTTTCCCAAGACAAGATCTTTCAGAAGCCTTCCCTTAGACCAAAATGGACGCGCTCCAACCTATCAAACACTACCACCCACTGTCCATATGGCTAAGTTCTTGCAACCTATATGATCATGGCAGAGCCCATATTGCCAAGTGGTTGCACTTGAAGCTTCTCAACATTTGACATCTCAAATCTCTTTGTTCCTGGGTGGCCATCCACAAGTGAGATACACAAGGTCAACCATAGACATGGGCCTTGTGAACCACTCAACCAAAATCCACCAAGCAAGCCCCATTCCACCCAGGTGATTTATTGACTTAGTTGTTTTATTAAAGAAAATCACAAGTCCTCAGACTTAGAAATTTTCCATAGTGTGAATATATTTTCCACCCATGTTTTCTATTAGCTAGGCTAAGCTTGATAGTAGTAGGTATCTTGACTTAGGAATTTATACTAAGGTTTCAACTACTAGGATTTCTTATATCAAGGTTTATACTTAGCAAAAATTCCATGCAAGTTTTACTTAGAGAAAATCACTAATGCATAGTGAAAGTAATGGGACAAAAAGTATGAAGCATCACTTGCCTTTTTGGTAGAGTATGGGTTCACTCCTTGTCCTTGCAACAATCACACTCTTCAAGTCACGACAAATCAATCAAGCAAGGCACATACTCAATCTACCAATCAAGCAAAACAACACATAAAATAACAAGGTCAAAGTAATGCATGCAAGCATGCCAAGCTTTGTTTTGTTTTGAAAAGTGGTTCCTAATGGGTCATAAACATTTGAAAGCACCTAATGGTCATTTTGTAAAGTGGCAAAGTCATTTGCAAAAGGTTTCATTTTATAAACCATTTTCAAAACAAAGTGTCATTTTATGTGGTGTAGAAATATTTTTACTAAGGAATTAATCTATAGGGTTTCACAAAATATGTTTTCAAACCAAAAAATTTGGTGCTTGGGGTCAGAGAGTTTAAAACAAAACATTTTCCAAAGGTTTTCTTTCAAAACCATTTTTAATAGATAAACCACATTTCTATTTGACTAGAAATGGTTTTAAATCAAAGAATCATTATTTTGTTTCACCAAATACATTTTTGAATCCACAAAGTGTTTCCTATGGTCAGTAGGTTCAAATCACACCATTTGCCAAAGATTTTATCCCCAAAATCATTTTTAAACAATTTTCACATCCTTATCAAGCATACAAATGTTTCTGCAAAAACAACCATTTTTCCAGAAGCTTTTTACTAAACAAATGGCATGGTTGGCTAGGGCTTGTTCCAATGATCCCAATGATATAAAGTTTGCAAAATTTGGACGTGTGGATCAAAAGTTATAGGGTTTTCAAATTGCAACCCAAATCTGTTTTTCAAATTCTGTTTTAAACAGAACTGGCCACGCGTCGCAATATGACTGGCTGGTACCGGTTCGGCCGGATCGGCTTTGCGGCGCGTTGGATCTAAATAGATCGCACGGTTCTGGAAGCGTACCCCTTCGGCGTTTTAGTGATCTATCTAGTTCGTTCCATCCAGATCCTACGGCTATTATCGCATTGACCAAACTCTGGCGGCGCAGCGACGGTCGCTGGCGGCGGCGAGGTCAGACAGAGGCGGCGCTGGTGAAATAGGAAGCGAGGGAGCAGGGGAAGGTGCTCACCGAGATCGCAGGAGGCTGGGGAAGCTCAACTTGGTCTTCTTGGGTCAAGGGACGCTCGGAGACTGCTGCAATTCCTCGCCGGAGTGGGAGGGACGTCAGGCGGCTCTGGACGTGGTCGGAGACGGTGTTGTGGTTCACGAGAAGGCAAACAGAGGGTGTGGTCAGACGCGTAAGATCGAGGAGATGACGCGTGCGTGAACTAGAAGGCGCGGGGTGGTCTGAAACTACCTGGGTACTTGCCGGAGTTGAAGACAGACGCGGCGGCGAGGTCCGAGCTTGTCGAAGGTGACACTCTGGGGCGCCCGTGGTTGAAGGGAGGGTACTGGGAGATGTGCCAGGGAGTGTTGAGTGTGTGTGCATGGTCAATGAGACAAGGGGCGGCGCTAAGTCACCGGAATTGGCACCGGAGCGTCGTCGGAACAGAGGGAGTGCCAAGACAAATTGAGGCAGCCTCGGGGCAGAGAGGGAGTGGCGTGTGAGGGGAAAGGAGGAGGAGACGCTGGCGTTTAATAGTGTGCAGTCACGGTGACGTTAAGGCGCGGCATCACTGCGAATTGATCGCGGCTTTCAATGGCAGCAACGGCAGCGAGGTTTGGGGAGAAGGAGTCGCGCGGGTGAGGAGGATGAACATGAGTGTGGGGTCAGCTGTTCAGTGAGAAATGGAGTGAGGGGAGGGTCCACCAGTCATTCACTGCACGGGTTCAATAATGAGTGTGAATCGTTTTCATTCTAGAGGGAGAGAGGGGCTGGTACTGGGCCTTGTTGGGCTTGGCCGGCTGGGCTGGTCCAGATCCCATTTTTTTCTGTCTGAAACCTTTTTCTTTTTCCAATACTATTTTCTATTTCGAAATTCCAAACAACATTCAAACATTCAAACAATTCAAACATTCAACACACTTTGCACTTGAATTTGGTTATGTTTAACAACATAAACCAAATCCCAAAATAAAATAATATTTTTGTTCTTTTTAGGATCCATTCATTAATTAAATAAAATGGACCTTTAGTTATTTAATCAAATAGGGTTTGATTTATAAAATCTCCATTTGGAATCCAAATATTTTCAAAACCAAATCAGTAGGTTTTATTTGAGAATATAAAATACTTGGAAAACTTATTTAAAATAAATAAATAAGTTTTAGTGTTTATTTAAAATGGAAAAAGCCTTTACTTAAATAAAATTGGATATTAAATCCTTATTATTTTATTTAAATAAACTTTTACTATTTTTAATCAAAACAAAACATTTATTTCAAAATATTGGCCAAGGTTTAATTTGGCTATATAAAATAATCCTTACTTATAAATCCTCCTTTTCTTTTGAAAACTAAAATCCTTTTATTAAAAGATCCAAAATAGTAATTTTAAATATTTCTATTTTCCTTTATTAAATGTTTATCTTTTTAAATCCCTTTAGGATTTATTTGATCCAAATTGGTTTGAAGGTTTCCAATTGGATTCAAAAAGTTTTTTTCTCACCCTGAAAATCAACAAAGTTTTATTTTATTCAATTATTTTTCACATTACAAGATTTCGAAAATTCTCTTTCCTCTTTTCTCAATGTCTCCTTTTTTATAAGAAGAAAGCTTCATAGATGTCATTATGGTGATGCTGCAAGTTTCGACCATGATTAGGCATGGCTTAGGCTAGCGGCCCAGGCGTTTCTCTAACACACATACATAACTCCATGGACTTACAAGCTCCCCTTTTATTTCACACCGGCAACATCCATAGACAAAAGAGCATGATATCAACTGTGTACAAAATGAGTGCAATGTTGAAAGCGTTCCCCGTGACAGCACGGTTCTGCTAATTCCAACGTATAAGTGCAAGCATATACAACATAGATGACACAATGGTTCAAGTTTATTAGGGGCAAGAAAAATAAAGTGTGTCATCAAGTTTATGAGAGCTTTAATCACTAAGTTTTCACATAAAAAATATTTTTTAATTGGAATATAGATGAAAACAAGAATATACTTGGAATGGTGTAAAACAACATGCATAGGAATTTATAGTGGATACTTTGGAACAACTTGATTTCTTGGGAGTTGGATGCATGAGTAGAGCTTACTCATACAAGTGGAGGCTAGTAAAAGACTGGGAGCAACCAACTAAAAGAGCAATAATGGCCATAATCATGTAGAGTGACAAAACATTACTAATCAAATAATAGAGTGGTACTACAAGTCAAGGACTAAATGATAATAGAGGCTATGGTGACTTGTTCATAGTCATAACATGGTGTGAGCATGTGCCAAGTCAACCCAAAAAAAGCATCAAAGGTGAATACCACAATACTATGCTTTTGCATGCTAAAACAACGCATGATTCTTTCAAGGCACACTAAGCAATCCCAATTGTTTGGAACAAGTCATGATACAACAATAATAACTAAGCATAAGGTAAAAACAACACCTAGCATGACATGCTAAATTCTAAGTCACAGTCAAAGCAAGCTCCTCTTGCACTATTTTAAGCAAGAAATTTCTACTCCTTTCCAACACCAATCAACTTATTTGAAACAACACAACGAGAAAGGGGGTTCAAACTACTTTATTCAAGCAAACTAATCAAAGCAAAAAAAACTAAGACGCTCCAAGAACAACACAATAGTGCATGAAACAATAAAAACCAAGTGTCTAGAAAGACCTGAACTTTTTATTGATGAAGGAGGGTATGCCTTGGGAATCCCCAAGCTTTGATGCTTATACCTCTTCAATATTTCTTGGGTGACACGGGGTGGCATACCCAATCTTGAGATTTTGTCCATTCTTCATGTCATTACATCATTCTCTCTCTAAACCTGAAATTTTTCCTTCATACAAAACTTCACACAATATTCATTAGCAACATTAGTGTATTCAAAAGAAAATAGAACCTTGGGTTTTAGTTTTAGAACAACAAAACTTTCACTAAAAACACAATATACTGTAGCAATTCCCTCAAAAATCTCTATTTCCCAAAAAGGAATCAATAAGAAGCAAATGCAAATAATGGCAGAAATTTGTCAAAACAGACTAGCAGGTAGAAACCGATTTTTTCGAAGACCTTCTGTTGCTCAAATCAAAAAGTGTTGAACTAATGAAAGTTATCTAACATACTGGGGGATTTATTCAAAAATATCAGCTCTATCTGACGTACAGAGATTCCTCATGAATTTTTATGGTGGAGCACAAAAATTTGTTTCAGGACAGCAACTCCTCAAATCTTACTTCCCTCTCATTAGAGGTCATTCTTGGAACAAAAAGCAAACAAAAAGGATAAGGAGATACTGAAGTAACAACTTCCAAGACTCAAGAAAACTCTTGGATTATCTCCCAACAAGTACTTTTCTTTAACGCCTTTAAGTTAGGCACAAGAAGTAAGAATCAAGTATTTTCAAATGAAGAATTAAGATCAATACTTGCAATATCTTCAACTAGGAAAGGTATCTCATCCAAATAAGTTTTGGAGGATCCCTTCTCATCTCTCCTTGGTTCACTACTTTCATCAAAAGGATTTTTAGGAACAATCCAATCAAAATTCTTTTCTAAGGCTTCATGCATTCCAACAAGTTTAAAGGGTATGGGTATCTTAATTTCCTCTCTAGGTTTGGTTTTATCTAAACATAACATCTACACATGAGCCTAGCATATTAAAACGCTCAAACACTTTTTTGGCTTCCTTAGCAACATCATTGAACTCTTTTAGTAAAGTTTCTGGATAAAATCTCTCTTTTCAGGATCCTTTTCTTCTTTTAGTTTAAGGAACAATATTTGCATCATGGGGTTAAGGTTAACAAATCTAGACTCCAACATATGAACTAAAGAAGCTGCAGTAATTTCATAATTAGGAGCAAATTCTGCTATAGATCTATCCTCAATATCATCATGTTTGCTAACATGATTAAAGAATTCTTCAATATTTTCTTTCCCAATTATAGAGCCACTACCTATTGAAAGGTCTTTTAGGGTGAACTTGGGGATCAACATGGTGAGCTGGAGCAAGGTGACAACTAGAGTAGGAACTATTTTTTTGTGTGTGTTTTTGATAAGAGAAAGCAAACCAAACTAAACTATTTTTTTTTGAGTTTTTTATAAAAAAGCAAACAAAATCAAGCAAAAGAAACTAAGAAAAACAAAAACAAAGTAAAGAGAAAGTTTGAGAAGGACTCCCCTTGTGAAGACGTCCTTAGCCTCCTCGGCAACGACGCCAGAAAACTTGTTGATGGCGCCTGAGAGCACTTCGTCGGGAAACCCCAAGAGCAAGGTGTGAAGAGCACAACAGCAAGTCTTCCCTCAGTAAGTGATACGTCGGAACCATATCTATAATTATTGATGCTCCATGCTTGTTTAGTATCTACTTTGATTTACTTGTCTACACTTTGAGGTACTTTTTACATGTTTTCTGGTACGAACCTATTAAGAAGTTGCAATAGTGCCAGATGCCTGTTTTCTGCTATTTTGGTTTCAGAAAAGTTAGTAAAGAAATATTCTCGGAATTGGACGGGACAAATGTCAAAGTCAATTACTTTCTGTGGGGAACAAGAAGTCCAAAGGTGAGCCGGAGGGGTAAGCCAGGGCGGCCAGACCTACCCTAGGCACGGGTGGACCCTGTCCCGCGCCTGGGAGGGGTGTGGGGCCCCTGGCCGCCGCCTCGGCCTCCCCTTCCCCTATAAGAATCCCCTAATGCAGAAACACTCAGGACCCGATTAAATCTCCACGAAACCGTATGTACCCGCCGCCACCATCGTCCCTATATCGGGGGGATCTAAAGTTCTTCCCGGCACCCTGCCGGAGGGGAGATCATCCTAGAGGCCTTCTCTCCAGTATGATGCGTGAGTAGTTCCACCTTGGACTATGGGTCCATGTAGTAGCTAGATTGTTGTATCTCCTCCTTTGTGCTTTCATGTGTAGATCTTGTGAGCTCCATTCATGATCAAGATATAATCTATTTGTAATCATGCATGTTGTGTTTGCGGGGATCCGATGGATATTGAGATTATTATGTTGGTTTGATTAATGGTTTTGTCTTTATGATTCTATCATGTCTGTGTTGTATGTGATCTTGCATGCTCTCTGTTGTTAGTAGCTATCTTGGCCAAGTAGTTGCTAGTGACTCCAAGAGGGGGTATTTATGCTCGATAGTGTGTTCATGCCTCTAGTTTCCAAGGGAAGTGACAATAATCTCTTTGGTTGTACATGTTCTGTTGCTACTAGGGAGAAAACAACGGTCTCTTGTTCATGGAACATATGATTATTTACCTTACACACCTTGATTAAAGCAGTTGTCTGTTGCTTGCAACTTAATATTGGAGAGGGTTCAGATGATAACCTAAAGGTGGACTTCTAGTCATAGATGTAGTTGGATGGTGGTCTATGTATCTTATTGTATTTCCCAATCGAATCTCATAGGATCTTTCTGACTAGTAATTGCATTGTTATGCCTTGCTCAGTTCCTATCAATTGCCCACCTGTAATTTGTTTACCCTTCATGCCATGTTGTTTGTCTAAGGAGAGCACCTCTAGTGAACTATGGACCCCGGTCCAATCTTTACCATTGATACATCTTCCATTGTTACTTGTTTACTTGCTGCAAACCATTTCCTTTCACACCATATGTTTAATCCTTTTTTACAGCAAACCGGTGAGCTTGACAACCTCACTGATTCGTTGGGGCAAAGTCTTGAGTTTGTGTTGTGTAGGTCTCCGCATTGCTTGCCACACCTGTGTGACGTTTCCTTCCTCCTTCTGGTTTGATAACCCCTGTCTCTTTTGAGGGAAGGCTTGCTGCTGTGCTCATCACACCTTGCTCTTGGGGTTTCCAATGAAGTGCTCCACGTCAACACCATTAGTAAGAAACCGAGGTTATCGAACCAATAGGAGGAAGGAAACATCTCAAAGGTGTTGCAAGCAACTTGGAGAACTGCACAACACAAACTAAAGACTTTGCCCCAATGAACAATAAGGTTGTCAATCTCACCGGTTGTCGTGGGAATGGCCACGGCAGATGCTGCAATCGGCAGCGAGTAGTAGAATGAGGGGTAAGGGCGGTCAGCCATCTACGGTGCGAGATGAGGGCGGAGACACAAGGGTTTACCCAGGTTCGGACCCTCGGAGAGTAAAGACCTACTCCTGCTAGATTGTATTGATGAGAGAGTATAAAGGGCAAGCTCGACGACTAGGCGGCGATTCGCAGGGGGTGTATGATGGAATGTGTCTTCTATGCTTACCCTAGGGAGGTTTATATAGGCTCACCTCGCTAGGGTTACAGATCTCCAATCGAATTAGTTAAGGATTCGGAGGGTACTTGACCTAATCCGACTGGGCTTAGCTACGCTTCTGGGCCTCCAGCTTCCAGTCGCATGGCTTCTTGGTAAGTCTCGATCCAGTCGCCGTCCTGCAGGCCCACTCGCTGGCAGCTTGGGCCAATAGGAAACGTCCTGCTGGGTATACCCCATGCGGCATATCCCCATCAGTAGTCCCCGAGGTCGTCGTGGATTCATCGCATGTGTTCATTGGCAGTCGGAGTATGTGGCTCCAATTAGGATGCCCAGTCAAATCGGCGGTGGACTCCCTGAATGAAAGAGGGAACTT
Source organism: Avena sativa (assembly GCA_916181665.1). Classification (NCBI taxonomy): domain Eukaryota; kingdom Viridiplantae; phylum Streptophyta; class Magnoliopsida; order Poales; family Poaceae; genus Avena; species Avena sativa. The sequence continues at coordinate 7,350,639 of OV702289.1, forward strand.
GTCATTGTAATCGCAATAAAAGCGACCAATCTAATCGCAGCGAGGCGAATGGGTCGACGAGTAGTCGAATCACTGCTATGGTGATCAGGTCGTCGAATCGTCAAGTCGCTGAAGATAGCGAGTCGAGTAGACGAAGTTGGACCGTCAGAGCCGGACATACTAGACGTTGGGTAATCCAATGGTAATATCAGCGTAATCACCGCGCGGTAACGGCTCCCCGAAGATGGCGGGTAACAACCGCTATATAAGGAGAGTGACGGGTGAAGGGCGATCATTTCCCTCACTTCCTCCGATCTCGTGCTCTCCTAGTCTTCCGCTCCTCCGCAGCGATCAGAGCGACTCACAGCCCTAGATCCTCCAATCGATGGAGTCCTCGACGGAACCATGGGGCAGATCCAAGTGCATGAAAGCGCTGTTGAAATCATTCGAGGAGGCGGGGATCCTCCGCGCCGGGAGATGGCGCATCCACGCGGCCAGAGAAGTGACACCAGATCCACGCGAGGGAGAGTTCATCTGCTTCACCAGCCACCTGGAGAGGGGGCTCGGATTCCCCAGCTTCCTCTTCTTTCGCCGTTTCTGCGCCTACTACGGCATCCAGCCGTCAGACCTAGGTGCGCACAGTATCGAGAAAATCACCATTTTTGTGGTGTTTTGCGAGTGCTACCTGGGCTGCCGCCCATATTTCCCCCTGTGGCAAGATCTATTCCACGGGAGGATCAGGCATGAAGAAGTAGGCGGGCCGATGCTGGCCGCGGGCGGCCTCACGTTTCAGTTGAAGTCGAAGGCCTCCTTCTTCGATCTGATGCTGCCAAATAAGGCAGAGAACGAGTGGAAGAAGAGTTGGTTCTACGTGATCGAGTCGCCGCCGGGCGACGAGGTGGCACTTCCGATGTACCCTGCCGACCGGCCCGAGCCGCATTGGCTCCAAGTTACCAAGCTCCCGCTAGACCAGCGGATGGTCGTCGATGAGATGCTGCAGCTGATCCGCAATTTGAAGAAGAAGGGCCTCCAAACCATCAATCTGTATAATTGCTGGTTCGGGCGACGGCTGGTGCCTCTGGCCAGTCGCGCCCACTACATGTATGAGTACACGGGCAAAGACGACCCGACAAAGTCCTGTCTTGCCGAGTGGAGGCTCAACGACTACACCTTGGCCTTGAAGAAGATCACCGAGTTGGAGTATCTCGACGCGAAGGCCGGTGTCGCCCCTTACACCATGAAGCGCAAGGCTCCAACGGTAAGTCCTTTCCTTCCTATGCACTCGCAGTCGCAGATTTGCATTCGCGGTCGTGCTAATTTCGTCTTCTTGTTGTAGTTGTTCCAAGTGGTGGAAGGTTGGCTTCCACCCATAGACGACGAGAACTAGAACGAGTCCGCCGAGGATGATAGCGAGTCTTCGCCCGACAATGGCGGTGTCAGAAGTGACGGGGGCGGTGATGATGACGACGACGATGACGACGATGGCGACGAGACCGTGGAAGTCGCTGCACCCACGGTCCGCAAGACCCGCGGGCAACATTAGCGCGAGCTCGAGGCCAGCAAGAGCCTCGAGGCTCATGATAAGGACGATGACGAGCTCCCCGAGCATACCTCGGAGCGCGACGTTACACCATCGAAGAAGAAACCACCGCCATTGCAGAAGAAGAAGAATCCGGTTAAGCCAATGTCACCGCCTCGGTCCGCGAGTAGCTCCGACGCTACCAGTGCAGCCGAGGAAGCTAGGGCCGACGCACCGGCGCATGCGACCGCGGTGGCCGACGCGGCCTTTGTAGAAGGCGAGGTGCCGCTGGTATCACTGTCGCCACTCTTTGTCCCACTTACCGGGCTCGGGGCAGCTCCAACCGCGGGAACCTCGCCACCGAGGTGGGCACCCGCGGTGATCGCATCGGATCTTCCTACCGCGGCCTCGTCCTCGAAGAAACCGTCGGTGTCTTGGGAACAGAGCATGTTCGAGACGGGCCTCGGTCGGAAACTGGGGCCGGAGTTGGAGAAGCCGGCCAAAATTCGTACTGGCCTGCATTTTATCCCAGTCGCCAAGTGAGTATTCTTGAGTTTTTTAGTTTGTACAATCAATTCATATTCGACTGGCAAGTTTGCTGATAGAATTGTTTTGCAGGACTGGGGTGAAAAACTAGGTCACCCTTCGGTGGCCATGTTCCCTTTGGGTGTCACGGAGGCATTAGTCGACCCTTCAAAGAAGAGGAAGGGCAACGAAGTCGAGGCGCCTATTGACGACACAAAGAGGGCAAAGGGCGACGAGGTCGTCACGATTTCGGACGAACCGACGGTCGCCCCGAGCGAAGCTCCGATTGGAGCGGATGTGGCCTCGAAGGCCACGGTGGATGCGGAGTGACAGCGGGTGGAGCCCGTGGCGTCGGTCGGGGCAACAGGGCCGACCTCGAGTGGCGTGGGAGCCGCGGTGGCGATGTTCCCTTGTTTTGTGGCGAAGGCCTCCGTGGCGAGTGCGTCAGTGCCATCGAGCCAGGTGCCTAAGGTCGTCGGCACGGAGGTCGAGCAGCGTCGCGGGTGCACTCCGTTCGTGCTCCCGTCGGTGGATGCAAAGGATCTTCACGGCATGCTAGGTGCCGCCATCCAAGTATGTCCAGTCCCCGAGGATCGGGCCGCTGAATTTCAGCGATCAGATCCTTATTGGTTTTGAAGTCCAGTCCCCGAGTGTCTAATTGCTAAATTTCCCGCTTCTAGGCACTTAGGAATTTTCGCTGCCTAGTCCCCGAGTGGCTAGTCACTGCATTTCAGCGGCTAGGCACTTAGGAATTTTTCGCTGCCTAGTCCCCGAGTGGCTAGTCGCTGAATTTCAGCTGCTAGGCACTTAGGAATTTCGTTCCTGATGCTTCCATGGTTGCGCAGGGCCTGCAACGCGAGTCGGCGGAGCGAGTTGCCGCCAGGGAGCGTGTGGAGAGGGAGCTCCTCGTTGTCCGAGGAACGAACGAGCAGCTTCGGGTGACTGCGGGTGAGTGGATGTCGTGCTTGTTGCTGGTCGTAAAGCTTACTTTCCTCGTATTAATGGTTTTGTTGATGCAGAGGGTCACGCGGCCGCGATGGAGAAGGCTCGTCAAGGCATGGTCCGGCGAGTGAACTGACGGTTGCGCAGTCATCCTTGAGCGCTACGGAGAAGCGAATCGCCGACTTGGAGCGGGAGCTCAAGAAGGCAAAGGCGAAAGCGACCTCGGCGGATGGGAGGGCCAAGGCAGCCATTGATTCTGCTGCTGAGCAGCGGAAGATGTCAGATGCGCTCATCGCCGGGCTGCAGGTTGATCTCTCCGGTCTTCAGGATTTCATCACGGAGCACTGTCGCCTGTTGATTGGTGAGTTTCCTTTGGCGAGTCCCCGAGCGTGCGGGTCGCTTTATTTTGCTGGAGCCTTCCTTACTGTCTTCTTGTATGTTGGAGGCAGGATTACTGATGATGCTAATGAGGCACAGTCGTGTGACGCGCGGCAACGAGTCACCACGCTGGTTGACTCTGCCGCTCTGTCAGCTACCTGCATTCGGGCGTACCTTCAGGAGATCTCGCCCACGGAGGTGATCCCCAGTGACCTCGTCGAGGTCTGGCGCTACGTGGAGAAGGCCCCGGCTGTGGTTGACTTCATGTCGCGGTCGGCCTTTCGTCGTGGTGCAGCGACTGCGCTGAGCCTTGGGCTCGTGCACTTCCCCGATGATTTCGACCTCGACGAAGTCACGAGCGGGTACCCTTCATCGATGGGTGCGGTCAAGATCGTCGAAGTGCTGAAGCTGACCGAGCGGGTTGCGGTGTACACCAACCGGGTGTGGGCGATGGGTGACCTTATTCCGTACCAGGAGACGGTCGTCGCCCCGAACAACCCCGAGCCGGCGCACCACGACTTCAAGGTAGAGCATCCGTTCCGAGCGGCCTTGGCGGGTGAACTCAAGACGTACCCTTCGAACCCGTGGGTTCCCTTTATCGGCCGTCGCAGGAGTGGTGCGCCTCGTCGTCAAAGCCTGCGGAGTAGAATAGTTTGCCGACTGGCATTAGTTAGAATAGATATGTAACTGCCCTTGTAAGCGAACAAATTTTGCTGCTTGAAGGAATGCAAGGATGCTTTTGTCAATCTTTTCGATTTGATTGTTGGTTGTGCGAGTCCCTGAGCGCATCCGCCCTTTTATAGGGTTCACCTCGTTTTTATGTATGTTGTATAAACTGTTAGTAAGTTAAGGTCGACTCGCCATGGCTTGGAAAGTCAGTCGCATGGCAACTCCAAGGGGTGCTCTATACTTATCCATTTTCCTGGGCGCGAACAGGGTCGGGTGGTCGAGTCCCTGGGCGTGGTACTTGGCGGTTTTAGTCGCATGCCCGAGGTAGGTGAGGACGGGGCACGTTGTTTTTGGCGCATTGCTCCACCTGATCCGTAGGACCAGTCGCACGGCAAGTCCGTGGCGCTCTCTCATACTTGGCGTTTTCCCTAGTCGCTCGAGTTTGGACTGGTGTCAGTCCCCGAGCATGGTACTTAGCCGTTTGAGTCGCTGCGCCGAGGGTGTGGAGGACTGGGTCGCTGTGGGAAACGAATGCGGTTGTCTTGGATCAAAAAACGAGTCGGGCGAGGCGACTCCGATGGGGCTCTGGGTTGGATTTTTTCATGGACGATGCGAGGTCCGAAATTTTCGGTGCCCTCGTACCGCACTACTTGGCCGTGCCGGTCGCGTAACCAAGGGTTGACTTCTGCGAGTAGCATAGCGCTGTTATTACGAGTGCGAGTGGCACAAGGTACGAAGAGTGGACACAATTTGTGTGAATCGATCTTCTTTATTTCATAGCGGGTAGGAGGTACATGTCTGGACTTCTAGGAGTATAACTTTCATAGGAGGTTTACATTCCATGGCCGCTTGACGTCGAGTTTTCCGTCACCTCGGACGTCGGTGAGGTAGTAGGCGTCGTTGCCCAGGACTCGCCCGATAGCGAATGGTCCCTCCCAAGGGGGAGAGAGCTTGTGCATGCCCTTCTTGTCCTGGATCAGACGCGGTACCAGGTCGCCTTCCTGGAAGGTGCGAGTCCGTACTCGCCGGCTGTGGTAGCGGCGAAGCCCTTGCTAGTAGATGGCGGTGCGGGAGCGAGCTAGGTCGCGTGCTTCGTCGAGCTGGTCGACTTCGTCCTGGAATGCAAGCTCGTTGTCGGCTTCCACGTAGTTGACCACCCGAGGCGAGTCATGCTCGAGGTTGGTTGGCATGACGGCCTCGACACCATACACCATGAAGAAGGAGGTGAATCCTGTCGACCTGTTGACGGAGGTGCGGATGCCCCAGATGACAGAGGGGAGATCTTCGACCCAGCACCCCGGAGTTTGCTCGAGTGGAACTTGCAGTCACGGCTTCAGGCCATGGAGGATGCTCTGGTTGGCGGCGTTTCGCCTGGCCATTGGACTCCGGGTGGGCGACTGAGGCGAGGTCGAGTCTTATGTGGTGCTCCTCGCAGAATTCGGCCATGGCTCCTTTGGCAAAGTTGGTGTTGTTGTCCGTGATGATGCTGTGCGGGGACCCGTAGAGATGGATGAACTCGCGTAGGATCTTCGTGGCGGTCTTCCCGTCGCAGTTGCGGACTGGCTTGGCCTCCACCCACTTTGTGAGTTTGTCGACTGCGACTAGGAGGTGGGTGAAGCCAGAGGGGGCCTTCTTGAAGGGGCCTACCATGTCAATGCCCCACACGGAGAATGGCCAGGTGATGGGGATGGTCTTGAGTGCTGAGCTCGGGACGTGGGTCTGGTTGACGTACTTCTGGCATCCGACACAGCGTTGGACAATGTCAACCGCGTCGGCGTGCGTGGTGAGCCAGTAGAAAGCCGTGTCGCATGGCCTTGGCGACCAGGGAGCGAGCGCCGACATGGTGGCCGCACTCACCAGCATGGATGTCCTGGATGATCTTGCGACCTTCTGTGGGTTGGACACAGCGTTGGAACACGCTGGTCACGTTGCGCTTGTGGAGCTCGCCGTTGATGATGACGAAGGATTTGCAGCGGCGTACTATCATCCGGGCCTCCGTCTCGTCAATGGGTAGGGTCCCTCCCTCCAGGTAGGCAACGTATGGCGCAGTCCAGTCGCTTGGCTCGGTGAGCATGACGACCAAAGATGCTTCTGGTTGCAGCGGAATTCCGATGTCGATCTCCCATGGGGGAGAGACGGAAGGCTTGGTGATGGTGTCGAGGAAGATGCCGGCGGGTGGCGCCAGGCGGGACAACCCGATGCGGGAAAGGGCGTCAGGTTCCTCGTTCTTGTGCCGATCGATCCACTCGATGGAGTAACCGGCAAAGTGGCCTCCCAGCTGGTCCACTGCTTGGCGGTATGCCACCATGGTGGGGGAGACTGCGTCGCAAGTGTCGGCGACTTGACCGGCGATGAGGTCGGAGTCGCCGTAGCAGCGTAGGCGATTTATGTTCATTTCCTTGGCTGCTCGCATTCCGTGAAGGAGCGCCTCGTACTCGGCCATGTTGTCGGTGCAGGGCGTGAAGTCGAGGTACAGGACAGAGCGTATCTTGTCGCCCTTTGGATATGTGAGGACGATCCCTGCCCCTACACCATCTGCATTCTTGGAGCCATAGAAGTGTAGAGACCAGTAGTGGAGGTACGACATTTTCTCTGGCTGATGCGCCTCCTCCCAGTCGGCGAGAAAGTCTGCTAGAGCCTGCGACTTGATCGCCTTGCGCGGCTCATACCTGATGTTGTGGACTCCGATCTTGACGGCCCACTTGTCGACTCGCCCGGTCGCCTCACGGTTCCGAATGATGTCCTGCAATGGTGTTGAGGAGACGACCGTGATTGGGTGCTCCTGGAAATAGTGATGTAGTCGCCGCTGGGCTCTAAAGACCACATATACCAATTTTTGGTACTGCGGGTAGCACTGGCGTGACTCGGTGAGGACTTCTCTGATGTAGTATATAGGTCGCTGCACCGGGCGCTCCTTGCCCTCTTCTGGTCATTCGACGACCATGACGACGCTGACGACTCGCTCAGAGGCCACGACGTAGACAAGCATGGGCTCCTTCTCGACGGGGGCGGCGAGTAGCGGTGCCGCGAGTAGCACTTCCTTGAGAGCATGGAGCGTGTCGTATACCTCCTTGTCCCACTGGGACGTGGGGTTCTTGCGCATTATTAGGCGGTATAGGGGCATCGCCTTCTAGCCTAGCCGGGGGATGAAGCGACTAAGAGCCGCGACTCGCCCGACAACCTTCTGTATGTAGCGCTGGCACTCGGGTTTGCCGAGCCGGGTGATCGTGTTGATATTGGTGGGGTTTGCCTTGATCCCGCGCTTGGAGACGACGTACCCCACCAACTGTCCAGTAGGTACACCGAATGTGCACTTTCCTGGGTTTAGCTTTATCTTGTACCTCCGCAGGTTTGCGAAGGTTTCCGTCAGGTCGGCGAGTAGATCGCCCTAGAGAGTGGACTTCACCACCATGTCGTCGACATAGACGTGGATGTTGCGGCCAATTTGGCTCGCAAGGCACTCCTGCATGCACCTCTAGTAGGTAGCCCCGGTGTTCTTGAGACCGAAGGTCATGGCGGTGTAGTAGAAGGCTCTGAATGGCATGATGAACACGGTCATCTCCTTGTCCTCGACTGCCATTTTGATCTGGTTGTAACCAGAGTAGGCTTCGAGGAAACACGGCGAATCCAAGCTTGTGGTTGAGTCGATGATTTGATCGATCTGCGGGAGGACGAACTGCTCCTTTGGGCAGGCTCTGTTTAGGTTTGTGTAGTCGATACACATTCTCTAGGTCCCATTTTTCTTCTCGACCAGGACTGGGTTTGCCAGCCACTTGGAGTATTTGATTGGCCCAATGAAGCCTGCAGCGAGTAGACGCTGCACCTCCTCGGCGATTGCTCGGTGGCGCTCTTCATTGAATGGCCACAGCGACTGCTTGACGGGTCGCGCTTTGGGGTCAGCGTTGAGTTTCTGCTCAGCGACTTCCCTCGGGACACCAGGCATGTCGGATGGCTTCCATGCGAAGATGTCACGATTCTCATGTAGGAAATCGATGAGCGCACCTTCCTATGTTGGGCTCATGCCCGTCTCAATCGTCATCGTCTGGCTAGAGTCTCCTGGGACCAGATCGACGGTGCGAGTGTGCGTCGTTGCCTTGAAGGGGGTGGAGCCACCACCCTTCGAGTTGGGCTTCTCGAGTATTGTGGGGTCATCATTGTTGACCTCGCTCGCATACTTGGCGAGCTCCTCTGCGTGGTTGGCTTCTGCCGCTATGACGGCATCGGCGAGCTCAGCGCCTTTGGCCTCACACTCGGCGGCCATGTCGGGGTATCCATGTACGGTGATGATGCCGCATGGCCCTAGCAGCTTCATCGCGTTGTACGCGTAGTGGGGCGCCGCCATGAATTTGGTGAACGCCTGCCGCCCCAATACGCAATGATAGGGGTTGTTGAACGGCACTAGCTCGAAGACGATCCGCTCGGTGCGGAAATTCGCTGGAGTGCCGAAGGTGACTGGCAGTGTCACCTTGCCGATCGGGTCTGCCTTCCGACCGGGGACGATGCCGTGGAAGGTGTTGTAGGTCCTCTCAATCATTGACTGCGGGAGACGCAGTCTCCCGAACGTGTCCAGGTAGAGAATGTTGATGGAGCTTCCGCCGTCCATCAGAGTCTTGGGGAGCCAATAGTCTCCCACCTTGGGCTTGACCACCAAGACGACTCGACCTGGATATTCAATCCATGGTGAGTGATCTTCACGGCTCCTGGTGATCCGCTGCTCGGACCAGTTGAGCAAGCGCGGGACGTCGACCTAGGATACCGCGTTGACAGCGACGGCGCGAGCAATGTCCTTCTTCTCGCGCTTGGTGTTGAACCCGGTGAAGGTGTGGAGCGATCCCACGTCATTGCCGAATGCCCCACCATTTGGCGGGTGGTTGTTGGGGTCCTCCCTTGCGCGACGTGCCTTCTCGATCTCCCTCAGCGAGTGCCAGTCGGCGGTCGTGTGCGTGGAGGGCTTCCCCTCCTTGTTGTGGAACACACAGGGCTGGTTAAGGAGAGCCGCGGGGTCGAACCTCGGCTTCGCCTTGTAGTTGCCGCCATCCCGGCGCTGGCCTCCATCACGGCGAAAGATCTTGGGCTTGCGCGGAGCGTAGCCGGCGTTGGCGACGAAGTCGACTCGCCCATCATCGCGGCATTTGCCGGTTAGGCGAGTGTTGCTGTAGCGTAGTGTTGGGAATATGCCCTAGAGGCAATCATGTATGATGAGTTTTCCCATTGTATTCATAAAGATATTAAGTAGTCCTTGTATAAACATCTAATGTGTATCATTGAATATGTGATTCGGTTGTGGAACTATGCATTCATGTTGTTTGTACTAAATATCCTTGGTCATTGAGGTTGTGCTGGACACACAACTTAGACCAATGTGAAAGTTGGCTTGATGACTCGGTTCCACTTGTCATGGGCATGGAGATGCTATTCCAACTTACACAGATTCGGCTAAAGGGTTTAGCGAGTCGGATTGACCCATATTGAGGTACAACGAACTAAGCTGTCATTTGTATATCTCAATCAATGTAATCCTTAGACCTGAGGTTGTTGCATAGTCCGAGTTGAGGATCACCAACTTAGGTTCTGTCAAACGCTGATCCGTAACTGGCCAGTTATAAAGGCAGGGTTCGGGTCGACTGAGAATCAAGCTGCGTGATGTGAATAACCAAGATGGGATTTTGCCCCTCCACTCGGAGAGATATTCTCTGGGCCCTCTCGTGAGATATGATTCGGAAAGCATGGCCATGCACGACTCGGTTAAGTGTTAACCGAGGCGATCGACTAAGAGTTAGTCGGGTGAATCACTTATCTCGGATCGAGTAGAGAGTCGGACTATTTAAGGGATGACATATATTCGCCTATAGTCTGACAAGGTATATCGTGAGGCAAAAGTGACTCGGACGCAAGTCGCATTGGAAAGGCAAGTCGTCATGACTCTTTGGTACTTGGGGGTCGGCATGTTCTGCTAGGAGCCGCTACCGACTGATCGATTGAGAGTCGGACTCCTATCGTGTCCAAGTAGCCATGAGCCTACGGGGTCACACACTTAAGAGCGGGAGCACGTTCGGATTGGATCCGAATCTGTAATCTGGTTGGGTTGGACCTAAACCAGATTAGGACTGAGTTAGTGAGTTGGACTCACGGTGACTAGTGTTATATGGGCTTTAGTGAATGGGTCGCGCGAGCAGAGCCCACGTTCATTCACTATATATAGTGGAGCACCTTAACCCATAAAGGTTAATCTTTGTTCGGTTAGGTCATTCCATGTGTTGGAAACCCTAGCTCCACAGCAGTCCTGCCGCCATAACGAACCTAGCAGTTCGCCGTCGGCGCTCCTCCTTGTACGTGTGGATACCAGCAGAGGTGCTGTGCGATCAGCACCAGGACGATCGGCTCGTGAGGACTGCACTGCATCAACTGACGCGCTTCATCAGTAATCTGCAACTGCGCGTCTAGTGGTGAACCTCGTGGCCTTCTACCTCAGCTAGATCTTGGGATCACCACGTTAGAGGAAAAGGTTTTGTTTTATCTCTGTGTGGCCCAACAGTGGTATCAGAGCGATAGCTTCTGGTTTTAGGCTCGAGATCTCGCATATGTGATATGCGGTAGGCTATAGATGAGATCTATGTGCTGTTTTGGTGGTCGATCTATGAGATAGATCGGTTTTGTATGAAGTTGATTGGATCAACTGTACTCGGGGAATGGTAGATCTGATTTCCGTGATCATACTACTGAGGTCGTGGAACGACATACCCCTACCGGTCGGCTTCCGCCATCGGGGTAGACTGTGACACGTAAATCCAGAAGCGGTGATCGAAGATCAAAGAGTTTGATCGAATCGGAACGATGGTCGGAATCCATGTCCGGATCGTAGATGAGATCTACGTTTTTGGAAAAATCGTCGGGCGCTGCCCGCACCCGCGAGGGGCGCTGCCCCTTCGATCCCCGCCTGCTATCCGGCTAGCGGGGCCGCCGGCTCCGCCCTGTCGTAGCGCCTTAGATATCGTTGTGAGTTTCACAATGCCGGTAGATATTGTATCTATGCATAACTTGTTTTTTGCAGGAAGTTGTGAATGGTATGGTTCATGTGCATGTGATGTATGTGTGTAATCCATACGTGATCTGCGAAACACGGTTTTTGTCAGCCGGCTGGAGCCTAGGTGCTGTCATTTTATTGTATAAGAACCTGCGTGTCGGATTCTCTATGTAATTTACTTTACTAAGCTAGTGTAGCTGTTTGGAGAACCCGGAAGGCATGCAAGGCATTGTACATGTCAGCGACATGGAGTAAGACGGCAAGTGACAAGAGTTGGCACGGGTCGGATTACAGGCTTTGTGGAGATGGAGATCGCCATGAAGAGAGCCATACCATTTCACATTATAATTGCTTTATTTTGTGTTATTGTCATGTCTCAGTTTTACCTCTATTAGATAGTCGGTAAAATTTAATCCCTCAGAAGGTCTAGTCGGTTTTCCCGCCAGTGTTTGCACCATCACAAGTCGGACATTTTTGGTAGTGGGCTCATAAAATTGAGGTGCTGCCAATTCTTTCCGACTAGGTGGGTTCGAGTCGGACTCTTACTGCAGAAACACTCGGTAAGCTAGACGGGTCTATCACAACGGTTGTGGGACTCGGGGAAAAGTCGGATGGGAGCCGGGGCATGTGATGCCACCTGTCCAACAAGAGTCGCATGAGATACGATTGACAAGGAGTTGTCTACCTAGATCACTTGGCGGCTAGCGGTGATGCTAAAGATCACTAGCCGACTTGCTTATTTATGATCCTGAATCACTAAGTAACAATTGGAGGGGTGTTGGTTATAGTGGGAGCATAAAATATTAAAATGTTTAATATGCTTGCTCTTTTATGAATACATGTCTTAAGTGTTTTGCATATTTTCTGTTGTAGATCATGGCACCAAGTAGCAGTCACTCTCAGATATCCGGTTTTGCGTTGAGAACAATCCTTGAGAAAGATAAACTGAACGACACTAATTTTACCAACTGGTATCAAAATCTGAGAATTGTTCCCAAACAAGAAAAGAAGGACCATGTCCTAGACAACCCACTTCCAGATGAGCCGAATGAGAATGCGACTATCGCAGCCACCAATGCCTACCGTCGGGCTAAGGATGAGTCCACGGGTATTAGTTGTCTTATGCTTGCTCACATGGAACCGGACTTGCAAAAGCAGTTCGAGCATGTTGAGGCCTACGATATGATCGAAAGCCTCAAAAGTATGTTCCAGGCTCAGGCGAAGACTGAGAGGTATCAAGTCTCTCAGGCTTTGCTGAGTTGCAAGCTTAAATATGGTGATCCACTGAGTCCGCATGTGATCAAAATGGTTGGTTACGTGTAGTCTCTGGAGAGGCTTGGCTACCCCATTAGCGAAGAGTTCGCTACGGATATAATTCTGAACTCTCTTCCTAGTGCATATGGGCAGTTCATTTCGAACTACCACATGCATGGTATGGATAAGAAGCTCACTGAATTGCATGGGATGCTCAAGCAGGCAGAGGCGGATCTCAAGAAGGGCACCAGTCAAGTGTTGATGGTGCAAAATAAGGCTAAGTTCAAGAGGAGTTCTTGGACTAAGAAGAAGGCTAAGTTAGGAGGAAAGCAGGCTCCGGACCCGGTCCCAAGCGCTTCCTCAAGGACTAAACCATCTCCTTCAGCCGGATCCACTTGCTTCTACTGCAAGGCGGATGGCCACTGGAAGAGGAACTGCAGCAAGTACTTGGCCGACAAAGCCAAGAGTGGAGGTATGACTTCCGACTCAGGTACACTTGTTTGCAATGTTATAGACATATATCTTGCTGATGCACCTAATAGTTCTTGGGTATATGATACCGGATCAGTTATTCACATCTGCAACTCGTTGCAGGGACTGGTAAGAACTAGGAGCGTAGCAAGAGGCGAGGTTGATATTCGAGTCGGCAACAAAGCAAGAGTTGATGCGTTGGAAGTCGGCACGATGCAACTTCATTTACCTTCTGCATTCATTATGGAACTGAATAATTGTTATTATGTTCTAGTGCTCAGTCGAAACATTATTTCTGCTTCATGTTTGATGAGGCAAGGCTATGAGTCGAATATCAAGAATAATGGTTGTTCTTTGTATTTGAATAATATGTTTCACGGCTTTGCACCCGTCTAGGACGGGTTATTTATTTTCAATCTTGATGGTGAGTAGGTTTATAACATAAATGTTAAAAGGTTGAAACCAAATGATCTGAATATGACTTACTTTTGGCACTGTCGGCTTGGTCATATAAGTTGGAAACGCATGAAGAAGCTCCATGATGATGGACTCCTAACTTCGTTCAACTTGGAGTCGTTCGAGACATGCGAATCTTGCCTACTCGGCAAAATGACCAAGACACCTTTTGCAAAGAGTTGCGAAAGGGCGTCCGACTTGTTGGGACTAGTACATAGTGATGTATGTGGACCAATGAGCACGACAGCCAGGGGTGGTTATGAGTACTTCATTACCTTCACTGATGATTTGAGTAGGTATGGATATATCTACTTGATGAAACATAAGTCGGAAGCCTTTGAAAAGTTCAAAGAATTCCAGAATGAAGCACAGAATCAACTCGGCAAGAAAATAAAGTTTCTTCGGTCGGAACGAGGAGGCGAGTACATGAGCCATGAGTTTGATGACCATCTGAAAAGTTGTGGAATAGTTCCTCAACTTACTCCGCCAGGAACGCCACAAAGGAATGGTGTTTCGGAAAGGCGGAATCGAACCTTGTTGGACATGGTACGATCAATGATGAGTCGGACAGATCTGCCTTTATCATTTTGGGTTTATTGTCTAGAAACAGCGGCGTTCACACTAAACAAAGTACCATCAAAATTGGTAGAGAAGACACCGCATGAGATGTGGACAGGCAAAAAGCCGAGTTTGTATTTTCTTAAGATTTGGGGTTGTGAAGCATTTGTCAAGCGACTTCAGTCGGACAAGCTTACGGCCAAGTCGGATAAATGTATTTTCGTGGGGTATCCGAGGGAAACCTTGGGTTACTACTTCTACAACTAAGAAGAGGGAAAAGTGTTTGTCGCTCGGAACGGTGTCTTCCTTGAAAAAGAGTTTCTCAGTCGGGGAGTAAGTGGGAGCACGGTGCAACTCGAAGAAATTCGAGAGGAACCGGCTAGTAGCGAGTCGGCAAAAACCTTGGAGGTTGAGCCGGTCGTGGCAGCTGAGCCGGCAGCCGCACCTGTACTACGAAGATCGACAAGATTACGAAGTGTTCGTGATGTGTTACTGTTAGACAGTGATGAGCCAGCAAATTATTCGGAAGCGGTGGTGGGATCTGATTCCGAGTCATGGCTTGGAGCCATGAGATCCGAGATAAAGTCCATGGATGAAAATCAAGTTTGGAACTTGGTTGATCTGCCAGATGGTGCAAGACCCGTCGAGTCCAAATGGGTCTTTAAGAAGAAAACTGATATGGATGGAAATGTTTCCATCTATAAAGCACGCCTTGTCACGAAGGGGTTCCGACAAGTTCAAGGAGTTGATTACGACGAGACTTTCTCGCCCGTAGCGATGCTTAAATCAGTTCGGATCATGTTAGCTATAGCAGCCTATTTCGACTATGAGATATGGCAGATGGATGTCAAAACGGCTTTCCTTAACGGAAATTTAACCGAGGACGTGTATATGATACAGCCCGAGGGTTTTGTCAATTCGGCTAATGCTGACAAGGTATGCAAACTTCAGAAATCCATTTATGGGTTGAAGCAAGCATCTCGGAGTTGGAATATTCGCTTTGATGAGGTAGTCAAATCGTTTGGCTTCATCAAGAGTGATCATGATTCTTGTTTGTACAAGAAGTTTAGTGGGAACAAAGTAAATTTTCTAATCTTATATGTGGATGAAATATTACTGATTGGAAATGATGTCCAGATGTTGCAAGAAACCAAGGAATCATTGGAAAGGAGTTTCTCAATGAAAGACTTGGGTGAGGCAACATACATCCTCGGAATCCGGATCTATAGAGATAGATCAAGGAGGCTCATTGGATTGAGTCAGAGTACTTATTTGGACAAAGTGTTGAAGTAGTTCAACATGGAATCGTCTAAGAAGGGGTTCTTACCGATGTCCCATGGTGTAAAACTTAGCAAGACTCAGTGTCCTTCGACAACTGATGAGCGAAGTCGGATGAGTGCGATTCCATATGCTTCTGCAGTCGGATCCATCATGTACGCCATGATTTGTACTAGGCTGGATGTTTCCTATGCTCTAAGTGTTGTGAGCAGATACCAGGCTGATCCTGGAGAGATCCACTGGACAGCGGCTAAAAATATCCTAAAGTACTTGAGAAGGACTAAGGATATGTTCTTGGTTTATGGTGGTGAAGATGAACTCAGTGTAAAGGGTTACACGGATGCGAGTTATCTCACCGACTCTGATGATTCTCGCTCGCAATCTGGATACGTGTTTATTATAAACGGAGGTGCTGTGAGCTGGAAGAGTTCCAAGCAAGAGACTGTGTCTGCGTCTACAACAGAGGCTGAGTATATTGCCGCCTCGGAGGCAGCAAATGAAGCTGTTTGGATGAGGAATTTCCTCATGGATCTTGGTGTGGTTCAAGGCTCGTCCAATCCGTTGGACGTGTATTGTGACAACAATGGTGCTATTGCACAAGCCAAGGAACCTAGACAACACTAGAAGAACAAGCACATACTCATGCGGTACCACCTAATTCGCCAGTTTGTGGATCAGGGTGATATCAAGTTATGCAAGGTACACACGGATGCAAATATTGCGGATCCGTTGACAAAGCCGTTACCACAGCCAAAGCATGAGGCGCACCTGAGAGCCATGGGAATTAGATGCTTAGACATGTGATGTCGGAAGATTGACTCTAGTGCAAGTGGGAGACTGTTGGGAATATGCCCTAGAGGCAATCATGTATGATGAGTTTTCCCATTGTATTCATAAAGATATTAAGTAGTCCTTGTATAAACATCTAATGTGTATCATTGAATATGTGATTCGGTTGTGGAACTATGCATTCATGTTGTTTGTACTAAATATCCTTGGTCATTGAGGTTGTGGTGGACACACAACTTAGACCAATGTGAAAGTTGGCTTGATGACTCGGTTCCACTTGTCATGGGCATGGAGATGCTATTCCAACTTACACAGATTCGGCTAAAGAGTTTAGCGAGTCGGATTGACCCATATTGAGGTACAACGAACTAAGCTGTCATTTGTATATCTCAATCAATGTAATCCTTAGACCTGAGGTTGTTGCATAGTCCGAGTTGAGGATCACCGACTTAGGTTCTGTCAAACGCTGATCCGTAACTGGGCAGTTATAAAGGCAGGGTTCGGGTCGACTGAGAATCAAGCTGCGTGATGTGAATAACCAAGATGGGATTTTGCCCCTCCACTCGGAGAGATATTCTCTGGGCCCTCTCGTGAGATATGATTCGGAAAGCATGGCCATGCACGACTTGGTTAAGTGTTAACCGAGGCGATCGACTAAGAGTTAGTCGGGTGAATCACTTATCTCGGATCGAGTAGAGAGTCAGACTATTTAAGGGATGACATATATTCGCCTATAGTCTGACAAGGTATATTGTGAGGCAAAAGGGACTCGGACGCAAGTCGCATTGGAAAGGCAAGTCGTCATGACTCTTTGGTACTTGGGGGTCGGCATGTTCTGCTAGGAGCTGCTACCGACTGATCGATTGAGAGTAGGACTCCTATCGTGTCCAAGTAGCCATGATCCTACGGGGTCACACACTTAAGAGCGGGAGCAAGTTCGGATTGGATCCGTATCTGTAATCTGGTTGGGTTGGACCTAAACCAGATTAGGACTGAGTTAGTGATTTGGACTCACGGTGACTAGTGTTATATGGGCTTTAGTGAATGGGTCGCGCGAGCAGAGCCCACGTTCATTCCCTATATATAGTGGAGCACCTTAACCCAGAAAGGTTAATCGTTGTTCGGTTAGGTCATTCCATGTGTTGGAAACCCTAGCTCCACAGCAGTCATGCCGCCATAACGAACCTAGCAGTTCGCCGCCGACGCTCCTCCTTGTACGTGTAGATACCAGCAGAGGTGCTGTGCGATCAGCACCAGGACGATCGGATCATGAGGACTGCACTGCATCAACTGACGCGCTTCATTAGTAATCCGCAACTGCGCGTCTAGTGGTAAACCTCGTGGCCTTCTACCTCAGCTAGATCTTGGGATCACCACGTTAGAGGAAAAAGTTTTGTTTTATCTCTGCGTGGCCCAACACGTAGCTCGGGTCATCTCCCGCTGTCGTGGATGCTCGTGCGGCGGTTTCCTCCCGACTCGTCGTCGGTTTCTTGGTTCGGGTCCTCCTCTGCATACCGTTTGGCGATCTCGAGGAGGTCTGGTATGTTGTCGAGTGTTTTGTAAACTCGCTTAAGCTTTCCGACCAAGGGCTCGTAGCGGCACGACGTCTTGAAGGAGTGAATCGCGGTGTCCGGGTGGATGCCGGACGCGTTGTACCACAGGTCCTGCCACCGTTGGACCCAACTGCGGGTCGACTCGCGGGGTCCATGGACGCATCGCTCCGGGTCCTCGATAGTGGTGGCACGGCTGTAGGATCCCTTGAAGTGCCTGACGAAGGCGTCGTGCATTTCCTCCCAGGAGTCGATGCTGTCTGCGGGGAGGGTGTTGATCCATTGCCGGCACGCTCCTGCTGGGAATATGCCCTAGAGGCAATCATGTATGATGATATTTACCATTGTATTCATAAAGATATTAAGTTGTCCTTGTATGAGCATGTGATGTATATCATTGAATATGTGATTCAGTTGTGGAACTATACATTCATGTTGTTTATACTAAATGTCCTTGTCCATTGAGGTTGTGCTGGACACACAACTTAGACCAATGTGAAAGTCGGCTTGATGACTCAGTTCCACTTGTCATGGGCATGGTGATGCTATTCCGACTTACACGGATTCGTCTAAAGAGTTTAGCGAGTCGGATTGACCCATATTAAGGTACAACGAATGATGGGGATAAGCCTACTGGGGTATACTCAGCAGGACGTTTCCGACTGGCCCGAGGGCTGCCGAGTGGGCCTGTAGAACGGCGAGTGGATCAAAGCCCAGCAAGGTACCAAGCGACTGGAAGCTGAAGGCCCAGGCGAGTAGATAGGCCCAGTCGGACTAGGTTAAACGATTACCGAAGCTGTAACCGAATCGGTTGAGATATGTAAACTCTAGGGGAGGTGAGCCTATATAAACCTCCCTATGGGGTGAGTAGAGACACGTTCCCTCATACACCCAAGCGACTCGCCGCCTAGCCGCCGAGCTCGCCCTTTGTAACACCTCCACAATACAATCTAGCAGGAGTAGGTCTTTACCCTCCGGGGGGCCGAACCTGGGTAAAACCCTGTGTCTTTGCCCTCATCTCGCACCGCAGATGGCTGGCCGCCCTTGCCCCTCGTTATACTACTCGCTGCCGATTGCAGCATCTGTCGTGACCATTCCCACGACAGTGGCGCCCACCGTGGGGCCTGGCCGGTCTGGCCGGTGTTCTGCGGCGAGATCCAATCTGCCCATCAACGAGACGGTCGCCACCGGCCGCATGATAGCGATCGGCGAGATGCTCCAGATCTTGCCGAGTAGCTACGTCCCGGCGGCGCGACCCGTTACGCACAGCTTGATCCTGCCAATCGGCACGATCAGCCTCTTCGTCGGCCTCACCGACGTCATCGTCTCGGAGGACTCGGCTCGCATCCGCGAGTCGCCGCCACGCGATCGGCTCTCTGAGAGCCAGGTTCGCACGATCCACCGCCTTGCCTCCGAGTACAACTCGGCCCACAGCAACGTGGCCGGGAATTCAGCGGCCGCAGAAGATGCGGCCCTCACCGACGACGCCGACTCGGCGACCCCGACGTCACTCGCCGGATCCATCACCGCGGCCTCATCCGCGGGCTCCATCGCCCAGGTCTCCAACGCGGGAGACTTCGAGGACCCCTCCATCCTCGGGATCTTCGAATTCGACTCCGGGTCGGAGAACTCCGCCGACCTCCGCGATGGTGCCAATCGCCACGCCGCGGCTTACATGGCCACCGGCACCGATCCACCGGAGGATCCTTTCTCCACCCCAATCCCTCCTAACGCCACGGCAACGGAGGTCGAGGAACTCCGCTTGAAACTGGCGGAGGCGGTACGCAAGGAGCAGGCCGAGCGCGAAAAATTTCGCCTCGAGCAGGTGACGGCGCAGGAGCTGTCACGCTACCACCAGCAGCGGATCAGGTCACGCTTGAACCCCACCGCTCAAGGGCGTGCCCTGAACTTCGACGACGAAAACGACCCGGCCCGCATAGCCGAGCGCGCGATCTGCGAGAACGCGCCACCAGGAGGAAGCGCCCGGCCCCCGCCAGGATCGACGGCGATGGGTGCCCCACCACCACCCAACCGCACCCCTCCCAGGGACCAACCGCGGATAGTTGTCTCCTCACGGGAGCGAGACGCAAACGGCCTCCCACTGTTCTCCACCCCAATGGACAACCTCGTGGCAGGCCGAGCAGCAGCCGATAGCATCACGGCCACTGGCGACGGCGCCTTACAGATCCAGTACATCAAGGCCCTGCTTGCGAAGGCCGTGGAGCAGCAAAAAGCGGGCGCCGACTCGCAAGGTCGAGTATACTCGCGTTCCTCGGGAAGCAGAGCGGCCTCCAACGGCCGCCCAGCGGCGGCAAACACCCTCAATTTCCCACCACCAGAGCCACTGCAGCTCCAACACCGACCCGCGAACGCAGCACTCTCCACCAACGATCCCAGGCCGGCGACCAACTTCGTCGCCGCTAACGGACAACCCATCGACGCCCGCACTCATATCATCAACAACCAAAGCTGGCGCGCACGCCAGCCCGACGACTTGCGGCACACCCTAACTAATCGCCGCGATGGCGAGCCTATGGGGTCGCTCAGTCGACTTGGGCCTAAGTGCTTCGGACCAATGATCCGAGGCGAGAAGTACCCGCCAAACTTCAAGGCGCCAAAGGAGATAGAAAAATACGACTCCTCGTACGACCCCGCAGTCTGGCTCGACACATACCTCATGGCAATGGGGATCGCGGGTCACACTGACCTACTCGCCGCCCGTTACCTCCCACTGATGATGGAGGGGACGTGCAGGCAGTGAATCAACACTCTCCCCCAGGACAGTATCGACTCCTGGGAGGAAATGCGCGACGCCTTCGTCCGGCACTTCGAGTGCTCCTGCACCCGCGCCACCACCATTGAGGACCTGGAACGATGCGTCCAGGGACCCCGTGAGTCAACCCGCAACTGGGTCCAACGGTGGCAAGAGCTCTGGTACAACGCGGTCGGCATCCACCCGGACACCGCGATCCATTGCTTCAAGACCTCGTGCCGCTACGAGCCTCTAGTCGCCAAGCTCAAGCGACACTCCCGCACACTCGACAACATCCCTGACCTCCTCGAGATCGCCAAACGGTATGCCGAGGAGGATCCAAACCAGGAAACCGACGACGAGTCAGGAGGGCAACGCCGCACGGGCGACAACGACAACGGACGCCGAACCGACCTACGCTACAGCGGCACCCGCCTCACTGGCAAGCGCCGCAGCGACGGGCGAGTCGACTTCGTCGCTAACACTGGGCACGCACAGCGCGAGCCCAAGAGCTACCGCCGCGACGGAGGGCAACGGCGCGATGGCGGCAATTACAAGAACAAGCCAAGGTTCGACCCTGCGGCCCTCCTTAACCAACCATGTGTGTTCCATAGCAGGGAAGGGAAGCCCGCAACGCACACCACTGCCGACTGCCACACCCTCAGGGAAATCGAGAAGGCACGGCACGCGCGGGAGGACACCGACAACGACCCGCCAAATGGCGGAAAATTCGGCAAAGTAGCTGGCTCGCTCCACACCTTCACAGGTTTCAACACGAAGCGCGAGAAGAAGGTCATCGCCCGCGCCGTCGCCGTCAATGCGGTGGCCCAAACAGACGTCCCCCAGTTCCTGAACTGGTCGGAACAGCCCATCACCTGGAGCCGGCAAGACCACTCGCCACGCATCGAGTACCCAGGACGAGTCGCCCTGGTGGTCAAGCCCAAGGTTGGCGACTACTGGCTCCCCAAGACACTGATGGACGGCGGCAGCTCCATCAACATCCTCTACCTCGACACCTTCAGGCGACTGCGGATCCCGCAGTCGATGATCGAGACAACCCACACCACGTTCCACGGCATCGTCCCCGGTCGGAAGGCGTATCCGATCGGCAAAGTCACGCTGCCAGTCACTTTCGGTAGTCCGGCAAACTTCCGCACCGAGCGGATCGTCTTTGAGCTGGTGCCCTTCGACAGCCCTTACCACTGCGTCCTGGGGCGCCAGGCGTTCGCTAAATTCATGGCAGCGCCCCACTACGCGTACAACGCGATGAAGCTCCCCGGGCCGTGCGGCGTCATCACCATCAACGGCGACCCCGACATGGCCGCCGAATGCGAGGCCAAAGGAGCCGAACTCGCCGACGCCGTCATCGCGGCAGAGACTAATCACGCCGACGAGCTCGCCAAATACGCGAGCAGGGTCAACAATGACGATCCCACAATACTCAAGAAGCCCAACTCAGAGGGCACAAACACCTCAACCTTTGAGGCCACGACGCACACTCGCACCGTCGAGCTGGTCCCAGGCGACTCCAGCCAGACGGTGATGATCGGGACAGGCATGAGCCCAGCATAGGAAGGCGCGCTCATCGAGTTCCTTCGTGAGAATAGGGACATCTTCGCATGGAAACCCTCTGACATGCCCGGTGTCCCTAGGGAGCTCGCTGAGCACAAACTAAACGCCGACCCCAAAGTGCGACCTGTCAAGCAGTCGCTACGGCCCTTCAATGAAGAACGCCGTCGAGCAATCGCCGAGGAAGTGCAACGCTTACTCGCTGCCGGCTTCATCCGGCCAATCAAATACTCCAAGTGGCTGGCAAACCCAGTCCTGGTCGAGAAGAAAAACGGGACCTGGAGAATGTGTATCGACTACACAAACCTGAACAGCGCCTGTCCAAAGGAGCAGTTCGTCCTCCCGCGGATCGATCAGATAATCGATTCAACCGCGGGTTCGGAGTCGCTATGTTTCCTCGACGCCTACTCCGGGTACAACCAGATCAAAATGGCTGTCGAAGACGAGGAGAATACGGCGTTCATCACGCCATTCGGAGCCTTCTGGTTCACCGCCATGACCTTCGGCCTCAAGAACGCCGGGGCAACCTACCAGCGATGCATGCAAGAATGCCTCGCGAGCCAAATTGGCCGCAACATCCACGTCTACATCGACGACGTGGTCGTGAAATCCGCTCGCCAAGGCGACCTACTCGCCGACCTGGCGGAAACCTTCGCCAATCTGAGAAGGTACAAGATAAAGCTCAACCCAGGCAAGTGCACCTTCGGTGTACCCGCCGGACAACTACTGGGGTACGTCGTCTCCAAAAGAGGGATCGAGGCGAACCCAACAAAGATCGACACGATCGCCCGGCTCGGCAAACCCGAGTGCCTGCGTGACGTCCAGAAGCTGGCCGGGCGAGTAGCGGCTCTCAGTCGCTTCATTCCCCGCCTGGGCGAAAAGGCGTTGCCCCTATACCGCCTGATGCGCAAGAACCCCACCTTCTAGTGGGACAAGGAGGCGGACGACGCGCTCCGCGACCTCAAAAAAGTGCTACTCGCCGCACCACTACTCGCCGCACCCGCCGACAAAGAACCTATGCTGGTTTACGTCGCGGCGTCCGAGCGCGTTGTCAGTGCTGTGATGGTCGTCGAACGACCAGAGGAAGGAAAGGACCGCCCGGTTCAGCGGCCGGTGTACTACATCAGCGAGGTCCTCACCGAGTCGCGCCAGCGGTACCCACAGTACCAAAAGCTAGTATACGCGGTCTTCAGGGCTCAGCGGCGCCTGCTGCACTACTTCCAGGAGCACCCGGTCACGGTCGTTTCCTCAGCGCCACTGCACGACATCATCCGCAACCGCGAGGCGACCGGGCGGGTCGCCAAGTGGGCCGTCGAGATCGGCGTCCACAACATTAAATACGAGCCACGAAGGGCGATTAAGTCGCAGGCACTGGCAGACTTCATCGCCGACTGGGAGGAGGCCCAGCAGCCAGAGAAGCTGCCGTACCTCCATTACTAGAGCCTGCACTTCGACGGTTCCAAGAACGCGGACGGTGCAGGAGCGGGGATAGTGTTGACTTCACCAAAGGGCGACAAGCTCCGCTACATCCTCCGCCTCGAATTCACGCCCTGCACCAACAACATGGCCGAATACGAGGCCCTACTCCACGGCATGCGAGCCGCCAAGGATATGAGCGTCAATCGCCTTCGATGCTACGGAGATTCCGACCTCGTCGCAGGGCAAGTCGCCGGCACCTGCGACGCCATCTCCCCTACCATGGCGGCGTACCGCCAAGAGGTGGATAAGTTGGGCGGCCACTTCACCGGCTACTCTGTCGAGTGGATCGACAGGCGAAAAAACGAGGAGGCCGACGCCCTCTCTCGCATCGGGTCGGCTCGACTCGCACCACCCGCCGACGTGTTCCTCGACACAATCTCCAAACCGTCAGTCTCTCCCCCGAGGGAGATCGACATCGGAGTCCCACTCCAACCAGAGGCATCCTTGGTCGCACTCATCACCGAGCCAGACGACTGGACCAAGCCCTACATCGCCTACCTGGAAGCCGGCACCCTGCCAGCAGACGAGACAAACGCTCGAATGATCGCTCGCCGAGGCAAGTCTTACACCATCATCGACGGCGAGCTACACAAGCGCAGCGTCACCGGTGTGTTCCAACGTTGCGTCCAACCAGCTGAAGGACGAACAATCCTCCACGACATTCACTCAGGTGACTGCGGCCACCACGCCGCCGCTCGCTCCCTGGTCGCCAAGGCTATGCGACACGGCTTCTACTGGCCCACCGCACACACCGACGCTGTCGACATCGTCCAGCGATGCGCCGGGTGCCAGAAGTACGCCAATCAGACGCGCGTACCGAGCTCAGCGCTCAAAACGATCCCCATCACTTGGCCATTCGCCGTATGGGGCATGGACATGGTAGGCCCCTTCAAGAAAGCCCCCTCCGGTTACACCCACTTGCTAGTCGCCGTCGACAAATTCACCAAGTGGGTGGAGGCCAAGCCAGTCCGGAAATGCGACGGGAAGACCGCCACCAAATTCCTACGCGAGCTCATATACCGCTACGGGTTCCCAAATAGTATCATCACGGACAACGGCACAAACTTCGCCAAGGGAGCAATGGCCGAATTCTGCAAAGAGCACCACATCCGGCTCGATCTCGCGTCAGTCGCCCACCCGGAATCTAACGGCCAGGCGGAACGCGCAAACCAAAGCATCCTCCACGGCCTGAAGACGCGACTCCAAGTACCACTCGAGCACACCGCTGGGTGCTGGGTCGAAGAGTTGCCCTCCGTCATCTGGGGAATCCGCACCTCGATTAACAGATCGACGGGATTCACTCCCTTCTTCATGGTCTACGGCGCCGAAGCAGTCATGCCCACCGACCTCGAACACGACTCGCCGCGGGTCGTCCATTATACGGAGGCCGCAAACGAACTGGCCCGCCACGATGGGCTCGACCAGCTCGACGAAGCACGCGACCTCGCTCGGTCACGCACCGCCATCTACCAGCAAGGACTCCGCCGCTACCACAGCCGACGGGTGAAAACCCGCACCTTCCAGGAAGGCGACCTGGTGTTACGCCTCATCCAGGACAAGAAGGGCATGCATAAGCTCTCCCCTCCGTGGGAGGGCCCGTTCTCTATCGGGCGCGTACTCGGCAACGACGCCTACTACCTCATCGACGTCCGCGGGGACGGCGAACTCGACGTCAAGCGACCATGGAATGTAAACCTCCTCCGGAAGTTCTACTCCTAGAACCCCACACATGTACTCTCCAGTCGCTATGAAATAAAAGAAATGGTTACCGCAAATTGCGCCTACTCTCCATGACTTGTGCCACTCGCACTCGTAATAACAGCGGTACGCTAAAATGCAGAAGTCAACCTTTGGTACAGCGATCGGCACGGCTAAGTAGTGCGGTGTAAGAGCACTGAATCACTTCAGGTCTTGCATCGTCCACGAAAAACGCCAACCCGGAGCCCCATTGGAGTCGCCTAGCTCGACTGGTTTTACGAACCAAGACAACTGCCCTCGCTTCTCACAGCGACCTTGGTCCTCCGCATCCTCGGCATAGCGACTCGAACAGCTAAGTACCACGCTCGGGGACTGAATACCAGTTCGTTGCGACCGGTCAGGGAAAACGCCAAGTAAGAGAGCATGCCCGAGACTCGCCACGCGACTGGCCCCACGGGCCAGGCAGGAGTGACGCGCTCACACCAACGCGCTAAGTCCTCAACCACCCTCGAGTCGCGCCTAGAACTACCAAGTACCACGCTCGGGGACTCGGCCACCCGACCCCGTTCGCGTACGGGAAAACGGTAAAGTACAGAGCACTCAAGGGAGTCGCCTTGCGACTGGCTCTCCGAGCTCGGGCGAGTCGACCAAATCAACAAAACACATGATAACAACACACATCATATACGAGGTAAACCCCACAAAAGGGCGGACGCGCTCGGGGACTCATCCAAAAATCAATCCAAATCACACAAACAAATAGTAACATAGAAACGACGTCCCATTCAATCGCAAATTGCATTGTCTTATGTTACAAAATATGCCCGTGTGGCAGAACTGCTACTAACACTTCAAGGCAAAACTACCCTACTCTGCAGGCTTCGATGACGACTCGCCAGCATCCCGGCGATTACGGATGAACGCGGTGTACGGGTTTGATGGATACGTCGTCAGTTCACCCGCCATCGCCGCGTGAAAAGGCTGCTCGACCTTGAAGTCACGATGCGGTGGCTCGGGGTCGTTCGGCGCGATGACCGTTTCCTGGTAGGGCAGGAGGTCGCCCATCGCCCAGACACGCTCCGAGTACGTGGCGGCACGCTCCTGCAACTTGAGAACCTCGGACAGATCCACCGCGCCAGTCGACGATGGATACCCAATCGTCACATCGTCAAGGTCGAAATCCTCGGGGAAGTGGGCGAGTCCAAGACTCAGTGCCATCGACGCTCCACGCCGAAACGCCGACCGCGTCATGAACTCAACGACCGCGGGCGCCTTCTCCAAATATTCCCACACCTTAACGAGGTCGCTGGGAATAACCTCCGTGGGCGACATTTCTTGAAGATAGGCGCGGATGCACGTCGCCGACAGCGTCGCCGAGTCGACGAGCATGCTTACGCACTGCTTCGCGTCGAGCGAGCTCGCTTCTTCTTGGCTACCAATAACGCGACCTGCGAGAAGGAGACAATGATGAGTGCGACGGACACCACAAAAACCACAACTAACAGAAAGGGAAGATGCACTCACCAAGCAACGGGCGGGCGAGTGCCGTGATGAAGCACTGAAGCGACGTGTGGTCGTCCTGAAGCCCAGCAATAAGGACTTCCGACACCTTGCGATCCTCCTCCGCGGCCGCAATGGCGGCCTTAGCTCGCCCGTCCGCCGAGCTCGCTTCTTCTCTCGCCTCCCGCAGTTCGTGCTCGAGGTCGGCGACCCGCTGTTCAGCAGCGCCCAGAGCAGATCGCGCCGCCTCCAACTCACCAGCAGGGACAAGCTCCTGGCGAGCTTCCTCTGCCTTCGCAGCAACAGCCTGGAGCTCTTTGTTCGCCTCCTGGATGGTGGCTAGCTCCTTCTCAGCACGCTGTTGCGCGGCCAGTCGGTCCGTCGACTCAAGCTGCAGACCCTGCATATCATCAAAAAAGTCAGTAAAAACGAACTTCCGAAGTGCCCACCCGCTGAAATTTAGCGAGTGCGCACTCGGGGACTGGCGATCAAAAAATTCCCAAGTGCCCACCCCGCTAAAATTTAGCGCGTGCGCACTCGGGGACTGGATACGAAAATAAAAGACGAGAAAATTATAAGAATCAAGCCGCTGCAAAGCACCGACCTGATCCTCGGGGACTGGATATACCTGGATGGCTGCGCCAAGCATGCCATGAAGTTGCATCGCGTCCACGGACGCGAGTAACACTGGCGTGTGCCCACGACGCTGGTCGACTTCAGCATCGGCGGTCCCCGGAGCGAGGCTCGGGGGCGCAGCCCCGCTCGCCGCGGCCGCCTTGGTCACGAAGCGGGGGAAGGTAGCGATAGAGGCACCCGCTCCAAAGGAAGTCGCCTCCGCCGTTCCAGGCAAGGAAACGCCCTCCTTCGTAGACGCGGCTGCCTCCACCGCGGGGCCGGCCGGCGCGACCGCCGTGTCGTCAGAGACGGTGACGATGTCGTCGCCCTTGGCCTTCTTACTGCCATCCGCTGAGGCGACGACCTCGTCCGCTTTCCTCTTACGGGAAGGATCCTCTAACGGTGGAGGGTACCTGGGCCACGGTCGGATGGCCCATCCTTTTCACTCCGGTCCTGCACATCAGTCGAATCAATAAAGACAATTGAAATAGTTATGGAAAATAGGGAAGGCCGAACGCACTCACTTGGCGACTGGGATGAAACGTAGCCCTGTGCGAAGGCCGGCCGGTTTTTCCAGTTCGGGGCCCAGTTGGCGACTGAGCCCTAGTTCCAGGACGTCGCGTGCCCAAGACACGGACGGCTTCTTCGTCGTTGAGTCCGCGGCTGGCGCCTCTGGGATACCCTCGGCAAGGTCTTCCTCGCGAATTGGAGCCGCTACAGCCGGAGCCTCCTTGCGGGGCGAAGCCGCCCCAATCGGAACCTCCTTGCGAGGCGAAGTCGCCGCAGCCGGAGCCTTCCCTAGCCCAGAGACTGGCGCGAATCGCGGGGGCATCGAGGCCAGCGGCACTTCCACAGTCGGCGCGTCTAGCGCGGTTGTCGCTGGGGCCGCGCCGTCACCAGCCGAGCTGCGAGCATCGGAGCTGCTCGTCGAGTGCGGCGGCGAGGCCATCCTCGGCGGCTTCATTTTCCTCTTCGGGGGGGGGCCCTCGTTTCCTTTTCTTTCTTCTTCTTCTTCTTCGAAGGAGTGGCCTGGCGGCGCGAGGTGGTTTCTGGGAGCTCGTCATCGTCATCATGACGCTCGAGGCTCCTGCTCGCTTCGATTTCGCGCTGACGTTGCCCGCGGGTTTTTTGGACTCGTCCTCGTTGCCCTTCGCGGGTAGCGATTCGCCTGTATCCTGGGCGGATGGCCCCGGGCTTTCATCATCAGAAGGTGGGAGCCACCCTTCCACCACTTGGAATAGCTGCGATGAATACAAAACAGAATCAGAATTACCGCGATTGCATACGCTGCGACTGCGAACAAGGTAAAGAAATTACCGTTGGGGCCGGACGCTTCGCGGTGTAGGGGGCGACCCCGGCCTGTGCATCCACGTACACCGCCTGGGTGATCTTCTTCAACGCTGGGAGATAGTCCTCCAGCTTCCACTCGTCGAGGCAGGCTTTCGTTGAGTCTCCTCGGCCCGTGTACTGATACATGTAGTGGTCGCGTTGGGCGAGCGGAACGAGCCGTCGCCCAAGCCAGCAATTGTACAAGTTTTCGTCTGAAGGCCCTTCTTCTTCAGACCACGGATGGCCTGGAGCATCTCGTCAACGACCATCCGCTGGTCGTCGGGGAGCTTGCCGACCTGGAGATGGCGCGGCTCGGAACGATTGGCCGAGTACCGCGGGATCGCCGCCTCGTCCTCTGGAGTCGCCTCGGTCACGTAGAACCATGACTTCTTCCAGTCGCTCGCTGCTTTGGCGGGTAGCATCAGATCGAAGAAAGAAGCTTTGGACTTGAGCTGGAACGTTAGGCCGCCCGCGGCTAGCATTTGGCCGCCTGCCTCCTCGCGGCTGATCCGTCCATGGAACAGATCTTGCCACAAGGGAAAGTAGGGCCGGCAGCCCAAGTAGCACTCGCAGAACGCCACGAAGATGGCGAGCTGCTCAATGCTGTGGGGACCCAGATCTGAAGGCTGGATCCCGTAGTAGGCGCAAAAACGCCGGAAGAACAAAGACGTGGGAAACCCTAGCCCCCACTCGAGATGACTGGTGAAACAGACGAATTCCCTTTCTCGCGGGTTTGGGGTCGTTTCTTCGGCTGCGGGGATACGCCAACAGCCGGCTCGCAGGATTCCAGCCTCCTCGAAAGAGGCCAGCTGCGCCCTCGTGCACTTGGACCTGCCCCATGGTTCGGTGAGAAGGGCCATAGCCGAGAGGTTGGTTGGAGTTCGGAGGATTTCGGGTCGATTGGATCGCGGAGCGAAGGAAAGAAAATGCGCGCACTCGGAACAAGTGGTGGGCAGTTGGCTCTACGATTGCCTGCCATTCCTCTTATATAGCGGGAGTTACCCGCCAAATCAGGGGGTCGTTACCGCGCGATGATTACGCCGAAAGTTACCGTTGGATTACCCCAACGGCTAGTTTGACCACACCTGACGGTCCAACTCCAGCCACTCGGCTCGCTAGGTCAATCGCTACGACCGCGTTCCGCCGGCTCGACTCGCCCAAGACGCGACTCGGTTCACCGGATTTTCTTCTTCATACAGGAGCCCGCCGACGATTCGACTGGATGCCTACTTTGAAGCCGTATACTCCGACTGCCAGCAGCCACTTACGCCCAATCGACGACGGCCTCGGGGACTACTGATGGGGATACGCCTACTGGGGTATACTCAGCAGGACGTTTCCGACTGGCCCGAGGGCTGCCGAGTGGGCCTGCAGAACGGCGAGTGGATCAAAGCCCAGCAAGGTACCAAGCGACTGGAAGCTGAAGGCCCAGGCGAGTAGATAGGCCCAGTCGGACTAGGTTAAACGATTACCGAAGCTGTAACCGAATCGGTTGAGATATGTAAACCCTAGGGGAGGTGAGCCTATATAAACCTCCCTATGGGGTGAGTAGAGACACGTTCCCTCATACAACCAAGCGACTCGCCGCCTAGCCGCCGAGCTCGCCCTTTGTAACACCTCCACAATACAATCTAGCAGGAGTAGGTCTTTACCCTCCGGGGGGCCGAACCTGGGTAAAACCCTGTGTCTTTGCCCTCATCTCGCACCGCAGATGGCTGGCCGCCCTTGCCCCTCGTTCTACTACTCGCTGCCGATTGCAGCATCTGCCGTGACCATTCCCACGACAACGAACAAGTTAAAATTTGTATATCTCAATCAATGTAATCCTTAGACCTGAGGTTATTGCATAGTCCGAGTTGAGGATCACCAACTTAGGTTCTATCAAACGCTGATCCGTAACTGGGCAGTTATAAAGGCAGAGTTCGGATCGACTGAGAATCAAGTTGTGTGATGTGAATAACCAAGATGGTATTTTGCCCCTCCACTTGGAGAGATATTCTCTGGGCCCTCTCGGATGATATGATTCGGAAAGCATGGCCATGCATGACTCGGTTAAGTGTTAACCGAGGCGATCGACTAAGAGTTAGTCGGGTGAATCACTTATCTCGGATCGAGAAGAGAGTTGGACTATTTAAGGGATGACATATATTCGCCTATAGTCTGACAAGGTATATCGTGAGGCAAAAGGGACTCGGACGTAAGTCACATTAGAAAGTAAAGTCGTCATGAATCTTTGGTACTTGGGAGTCAGCACGTTCTGCTAGGAGCCGCTACCGACTGATCGATTGAGAGTCGGACTCCAATCGTGTCCAAGTAGCCATGAGCCTGCAGGGTCACACACTTAATAGCGGGAGGAAGTTCGGATTGGATCTGAACTGGAAATCTTGTTTGGTTGGACCCAAGCCGGATTAGGACTGAGTCAGTGAGTCGGACTCACGATGACTAGTGTTATATAGGTTTTAGTGAATGGGCCACCAGAGTGGAGCCCACGCTCACTCCCTATATATAGTGGAGCACAGTAACCCAGAAGGGTTAATTGTTGATCGGTTAGGTCATTCCATGTGTTGGAAACCCTAGCGCCACAGCAGTCCTGTCGACGTAACGAATCTAGCAGTTCGCCGTCGGTGCTCCTCCTTGCACGTGTAGATACCAGTAGAGGTGTTGTACGATCAGCACCAGGACGATCGGATCACAAAGGACTGCACTGCATCAACTGATGCGCTACATTAGTAATTCGCAACTGCACGTCTAGTGGTAATCCTCGTGGCCTTCTACCTCAGCTACATCTTGGGATCACCACGTTATAATAAAAAGTTTTGGTTTATCTCTACGTGGCCCAACCGTGGTATCAGAGAGATAGCTCCTGGTTTTAGGCTCGAGATCTCACATATATGATATGCAGCTCGCTGTACATGAGATCTATATGTTGTTTTGGTGGTCGATCTATGAGATAGATCGGTTTTGTACGAGGTTGATTGGATCAACTATACTCGGCAAATGGTAGATCTGATTTCCGTGATCATACTGCTAAGGTCGTGGAACGACATACCCCTACCGGTCGGTTTCTGCCATCAGGGTAGACTGTGACATGTAATTCCAGAAGCGGTGATCGAAGATCAAAGAGTTTGATCGGATCGGAATAATGGTCGGAATCCATGTCTGGATCGTAGATGAGATCTACGTTTTCAGAAAAATCAGCGCGCGCTTCCCGCACCCGCAAGGGGCGCTGCCCCTTCGATCCCCGCCTGCTATCCGGCTAGCGGGACCGTCGGCTTCACCCTGTCGTAGCGCGTTAGACGTCGTTGCGAGTTTCACAACATCGGTAGATATCGTATCTATGCATAACTTGTTTTTGCAGGAAGTTGTCAATGGTTGGGTTCATGTGCATGTGATGCATGTGTGTAATCCATACGTGATCTGCGAATCATGGTTTTTGTCAGCCGGCTAGAGCCTAGGTGTTGTCATTTTATTGTATAATGACCTGCATGTCGGATTCTCTATGTAATTTACTTTACTAAGCTAGTGTATCTGTTTGGAGAATCCGGATGACATGCAAGGCGATGTACATGTCGGCGACATGGAGTAAGATGACAAGTGACAAGAGTTGGCACGAGTCGAATTACAGGCTTTGTGGAGATGGAGATCGGCATGAAGGGAGCCATACCATTTCACATTATAATTGCTTCATTTTGTGTTATTGGTATGTCCCTGTTTTACCTCTATTAGATAGTCCGTAAAATTTAATCCCTCAAAGAAGGTCTAGTCGGTTTTCCCGCCAGTGTTTCCACCATCACAAGTCGGACATTTTTGGTAGTAGGCTCATAAAATTGAGGTGCTGCCAATTCTTTCCGACTAGGTGGGTTCGAGTCGGACTCTTACTGCGGAAACACTTGGTAAGCTAGACGGGTCTATCACAATGGTTGTGGGGCTCGGGGGAAAGTCGGATGGGAGCCGGGGCATGTGATGCCACCCGTCCAACAGGAGTCGTATGAGATACGATTGACAAGGAGTTTTCTACCTAGATCACTTGGCGTCTAGCGGTGATGCTAAAGCTCACTAGCCGAATTGCTTATTTAGGATCCTGAATCACTAAGTAACCATCGGAAGGATGTTGGTTCTAGTGGGAGCATAAAATATTAAAGTGTTTAATATGCTTGATATTTTATGAATACATGTCTTAAGTGTTATACATATTTCTGTTGTAGATCATGGCACCAAGTAGCAGTCACTCTCAGATATTCGGTTTTGCATTGAGAACCATTCTTGAGAAAGATAAACTGAACAACACTAATTTTACCAACTAGTATCGAAATCTGAGAATTGTTCTCAAACAAGAAAAGAAGGACCATGTCGTAGACAACCCAGTCCCAAGCGCTTGGTGCCATGTCGGGAGGAAAGCAGGATCGGGACCTAGTCCCAAGCGCTTCCTCAAGGACTAAGCCATCTCCTTCAACTGTATCCACTTGCTTTTACTGCAAGGCGGATGGTCACTGGAAGAGGAATTGCAGCAAGTACTTGGCCGATAAAGCCAAGAGTGGAGATCCAAATGCATCTATGACTAGAAGTCCACCTTCAGGTTATCATCCAAACCCCCTCCTGCATTAAGTTGCAAGCAACGGACAACTGATTTAAGCAAAGTGTGTAAGGTAAACAGTCCACATGTTCCATGAACAAGAGACCGTTGTTTTCTTCCTAGTAGCAACAACACATCTACAACCGAAGAGATTATTGTCACTTCCCTTGGAAACTAGAGGCATGAACCCACTATAGAGCATAAATACCCCCTCTTGGAGTCACTAGCAACTACTTGGCCAAGATAGCTACTAACAACGGAGAGCGTGTAAGATCACAAACAATACAGACATGATAGAATCATAAAGACAAAACCATTAATCAAACCAACATAATAATCAAACCAACATAATAATCGGATCCCCACAAACACAACATGCATGATTACAAATAGATTAGATCTTGATCATGAACGGAGCTCACAAGATCTGTACATGAAAGCACAAAGGAGGAGATACAACCATATAGCTACTACATGGACCCATAGTCCAAGGTGGGCGCCAACTGTCGTGGTATTGCATGGCAGATGCTACTGGGGGTAGCTTACGTAGAGGGAGCAAGGCGACGTAGGAGAATCCGGGAGCGAGATTGGCACACGATGTACCCAGGTTCACGTCCCCTCGGTGGAGGATCGCTACATCCTGCTATCAATCCAATATGAGTATAGATTGGTTTACATGGGAATCGCCGGAGGCGGTGGGGGAGACTAGATCTAATATGACGTACCCCTTGGGGGTGCCCTTGGTGGCTTTATATATGCAGCCAGTTAGGGTTTACAAGTGCTTTAGTGGGCTTTCTATTGGAGTCGCCGCCTTGGGCCTCCAGTCGGCGCCAGTCGTCTGGGTCCAGCACGCGCCACTCGCCGTATTGGGCGAGTCGACCCGCTCTGGGCTTGGCTTCAGTCGGCTCGATCCAGCTGGCGAATCCGCTTCGTGGGTATACCCCGATTGGTATTCCCCCATCAGTAGTCCCTGAGCGCGTTGTCGATTCGACGCGGGCTTGAGGCAGGGCGCGAAGAGTCTTGACGACGGGTCGTGGCGAATCGGCGACGAGCTCCTGAACATAGAAAAGAATCATGAAGCGGGAGGCAGTCGGCGTGAGCCAGTCTGTGATGACCAGTTGGCGAAGGACGTAGGGTGTCGGTGAAGCCGCCAGTTGCGGCGATTCTCCAAACATGGAGCATGCCGAGTCCCCGAGCGCGGCAAGGGGCGAGGTCGACTGACCATAGAGTGCCGAGTTCCCAAGCGCGACGAGCGGCGAGGTCGAGCGACCAGCGGGCGCCGAGTCCCCGAGCGCGGCGAGGGGCGAGGTCGAGCGACCGGCAAGCGCCGAGACCCCGAGTACGGAGAGCGACTAGGTCGAGCGACGGGCGAGCATCGAGGACGAGCAACCGACGGGCGCCGAGTCCCCGAGCACGGAGAGCGGCGAGGTCGATCGACCGGCGAGTGCCGCTGTCTGTAGCGCGCCGAGTCCCCGAGCGCGTCGAGTACGTGAGGGCGAGTCCTCGGCGACGAGTCTCCGAGCGCGGAGAGCAGCGAGGCCGAGCGACCGACGGGTCACGAGTCCCCGAGCGCGGCGAGCGGCGAGGTCGATCGACCGACGGGCGCCGAGTCCCCGAGCGTGGCGAGCGGCGAGGTCGAACGACCGGCGAGTGCCGCTGTCTGTAGCGCGCCGAGTCCCCGAGCGCGTCGAGTACGCGAGGGCGAGTCCGCGGCGGCGAGTCCCCGAGCGTGTTGAGTACGCAAGGGATAGTCCGTGGTGACGAATCAAAGAGGGAGAGCCGCGGTCGTGCAACCACGCGTACATGCAGCATGCCTAGGAGTAGTCCCCGAGGCTCGAGTTGGCTTGTAGAGGCGACTCGAGGCTCATATTTTGAAAATAGTAGTGGTTGTTGCCGAGCGTGGCGAGTGGAGAGGTCGAGCGACCGACGGGCGCCGAGTCCCCGAGCGCGGTGAGTCCGCGAGGGGAGAGTCCTCGAGCGTGGCGAGTCCGCGATGATTGCGAGTCCGCGAGGGGAGAGTCCCCGAGTGTAGCGAGTCCGCGATGATTGCGAGTCCGCGAGGGGAGAGTCCCCGAGTGGCGAGTCCGCGATGATTGCGAGTGCGCGAGGGGAGAGTCCCCGAGCACGGAGAGTCCGCGATGATTGCGAGTCCGCGAGGGGAGAGTCCCCGAGTGTGGCGAGTCCGCGATGATTGCGAGTCCGCGATGATGTTGATTGCGCTGTTTTTGTTAGCGAGTCTCTCGTCTTGGCCCGGGGGGCCAGTCGCATGGCGACTCCAAAGATGGCTCTCGACTTGGCGTTCTTCCTAGACGATCCGAGTCTCGGTTTGCGAGTCCTCGTCCGCAGTACTTGGCCGTGCGAGTCGCGCTGTCTATGGTTGAGGAGGACATGGTGCTGTTTGTGTAGCACTACCATTTGTCTTGGCCCGGAAGGCCAGTCGAGCAAGGCGACTCCAATGATGTCTCTCGGTTAGCGTTTTTCGTGGACGATCCGAGGCTCGGTTTGCGAGTCCTCGTCCGCACTACTTGGCCATTGCGAGTCGCTCTTTCAAAGGTTGACAAAGGCGAATAGATTTTTCCCGGGGGGAAGAGACACCCAGTGGTGAGTCCATGCAGCGTGGCATGCGACCCTCTCTGGTGACTCGGACGATAAAGGTCCCTTAGTAGGCACGGCGTACGCATTCGACGTAGCGGATGAGGTCGTACGGTAGACGTATGGTCGCGCTATGGCGAAGTCGACGCGGCGGACACGGGGTCGGCGCGGCGGACGGAGGTCGCGCTATGGCGAAGTCGACGCGGCGAACACGGGGTCGACGTGGCGGACGAAGGTCGCGCTATGGCGAAGTCGACGCGGCGGACACGGGGTCGACGCGGCGGACGGAGGTCGCGCTATGGCGATGTCGACGCGGCGGACACGGGGTCGACGCGGCGGACGGAGGTCGCGCTATGGCGAAGTCGACGCGGCGGACACGGGGTCGACGCGGCGGACGGAGGTCGCGCTATGGCGATGTCGACGTGGCAGACACGGGGTCGACGTGGCGGACACGGGGGTCGCGCTATGGAGATGTCGACGCGGCGGACACGGGGTCGACACGGCGGACGGAGGTCGCGCTATGGCGATATCGACGCGGCGGACACGGGGTCGATGCGGCGGACAGAGGTCGCGCTATGGCGATGTCGACGACGGCGGGGCCGCGAGGGCGAGGTCGTGATGGCGATCCCGCGACTGGCAAGTCTCCGAGCGTAGCGAGTTCGCGTTTATGCGTGTCCACCTTTAAGCAAGTTCCGGAGCATGGCGAGTCAGCGAGCCGGTAGATTGGAGAGTCGGCGATGGACGAGGCCGTGAGAGGCGAGTTAGCGAGGGCCGAATATGAGTTGGGTAGACCGCTACTGAAAGGAGATAGGCTGCTACTGCAGAAACCCATGGCTCCGTTGCAATTGCCGGGACGACAGAAAGTCTGATGCAATCCTGCATTTAACAGATCCTTCCAAAGACACGTACAAACAGTATACATGCATGATTAGACCAAGTTAAATAATAAATTGACAGAATAACTATGAGAGAAACGAGATTGACTCATCAGGGATTAATTTGTTGCAGATTTGTCTATCGCCCGTGGCGTCGCAGGTCGGCGTCGAGGCACTGAAGACGCTGGGTCAAGATCGTCGAATTTTATAGGTATGGCGTAAAAACGCCAGCTTGTGTGGGCACGCTAACGGATGGTGCCGTGGAGGCAAATTCCGATTCGATTTTCCTCTTGGGACCCAATCCTCCAAGGTGATACGTACATGCCAATTGCAGCAAGGGGTTAGATCAAATAAATAATCAATCGATAGATTAATCAATGAAGGAGACATGATTGAAATAGAAGATTCATGGGCATGTAGAACGGATCGTGCATGTCCACACGCCCAAGGTTTTTAAACTCGATCTCCATGCATGTGTTGGAGTCGCTGATCAATCAGCCTACAACGCCCGCGTCCTCGGCTGCTGGTACTTGGACATTGCACCAGATGCAATCTGAAAGCCGGTGAAGGTGAGGGATCTCGCCCGGATTATCACCCTCCAAGCGTCGCTTGCCCCAAGGTGGGCGCCAACTGTCGTGGTATTGCACGGCAGATGCTACTGGGGGTAGCTTACGTAGAGGGAGCAAGGCGACGTAGGAGAATCCGGGAGCGAGATTGGCACACGATGTACCCAGGTTCACGTCCCCTCGGTGGAGGATCGCTACATCCTGCTATCAATCCAGTATGAGTATAGATTGGTTTACATGGGAATCGCCGGAGGCGGTGGGGGAGACTAGATCTAATATGACGTACCCCTTGGGGGTGCCCTTGGTGGCTTTATATATGCAGCCAGTTAGGGTTTACAAGTGCTTTAGTGGGCTTTCTATTGGAGTCGCCGCCTTGGGCCTCCAGTCGGCGCCAGTCGTCTGGGTCCAGCACGCGCCACTCGCCGTATTGGGCGAGTCGACCCGCTCTGGGCTTGGCTTCAGTCGGCTCGATCCAGCTGGCGAATCCGCTTCGTGGGTATACCCCGATTGGTATTCCCCATCAGTACTGATGGCGATACGCCTACTGGGGTATACTCAGCGGGACGTTTCCGACTGGCCCAAAGGTTGGCGAGTGGGCCTGCATAACGGCGAGTGGATCAAAGCCCAGCAAGCTATTGGGCGACTGGAAGTTGAAGGCCCAGGCGAGTAGATAGGCCCAGTCGGACTAGGTTAAACAATTACCAAAGCTGTAACTGAATCGGTTGAGATATGTAAACCCTAGGGGAGGTGAGCTTATATAAACCTCCCTACGGGGTGAGTAGGAGAGAGTTCCCTCATACACCCAAGCAACTCGCCGCCTAGTCGCCGAGTTCGCCCATTGTAAACACCTCCATAATACAATCTAGCAGGAGTAGGTCTTTACCCTCCGGGGGGCCGAACCTGGGTAAAACCCTGTGTCTTTGCCCTCATCTCGCACCGCAGATGGCTGGCCGCCCTTGCCCCTCGTTCTACTACTCGCTGCCGATTGCAGCATCTGCCGTGGCCATTCCCACGACAGTGGCGCCCACCATGGGGCCTGGCCGATCTGGCCGGTGTTCTGCGGCGAGATCCAATCTGCCCATCAACGAGACGGTCGCCACCGGCCGTATGATAGCGATCGGCGAGATGCTCCAGATCTTGCCAAGCAGCTACGTCCCGGCGGCGCGACCCGTCACGCACAGCGTAATCTTGCCGATCGGCACGATCAGCCTCTTCGTCGGCCTCACCGACGTCATCACCTCGGAGGACTCGGCTCACATCCGCGAGTCGCCACCACGCGATCGGCTCTCTGAGAGCCAGGTTCGCACGATCCACCGCCTCGCCTCCGAGTATAACTCGGCCCACAGCAACGTGGCCGAGAACTCAGCGGCCGCAGAAGATGCGGCCCTCACCGACGACGCCGACTCGGCGACCCCGGCGTCACTCGCCGGATCCATCACCGCGGCCTCGTCCGCGGGCTCCATCGCCCAGGTCTCCAACGCGGGAGATTTCGAGGACCCCTCCATCCTCGGGATCTTCGAATTCGACTCCGGGTCGGAAAACTCCGCCGACTTCCACGACGGAACCGGTCGCCATGCCGCGACCTACATGGCCACCGGCGCCGATCCGCCGGAGGATCCTTTCTCCACCCCAATCCCTCCTAACGCCACGGCAACGGAGGTCGAGGAACTCCGCCTAAAGCTGGCGGAGGCAGTACGCAAAGAGCAGGCCGAGCGCGAGAAATTTCGCCTCGAGCAAGTGACAGCGCAGGAACTGTCACGCTACCACCAGCTGCGGATCAGGTCACGCCTGAACCCCACCGTTCAGGGGCGCGCCCTGAACTTCGACGACGAAAACGACCCGGCTCGCATAGCCGAGCGCGCGATCTGCGAGAACGCGCCACCAGGAGGAAGCGCTCGGCCCCCGCCAGGATCAACGGCGATGGGTGCCCCACCACCACCCAACCGCACCCCCCCCAGGGACCAGCCGCGAATAGTCGTCTCCTCACGGGAGCGAGACGCGAACGGCCTCCCACTGTTCTCCACCCCGATGGACAACCTCGTGGCAGGCCGAGCAGCAGCCGATAGCATCACGGCCACCGGCGACGGCGCCTTACAGATCCAGTACGTCAAGGCCCTGCTCGCAAAAGCCGTGGAGCCGCAAAAAGCGGGCGCCGACTCGCAAGGGCGAGTATACTCGCGCTCCTCGGGAAGTAGGGCGGCCTCAAGCGGCCGCCCAGCGGCGGCAAACACCCTCAATTGCCCGCCACCAGAGCCACTGCAGCTCCAACGCCGACCCGCGAACGCGGCACTCTCCACCAACGATCCCAGGCCGGCGGCCAACTTCGTCGCCGCTAACGGAGAGCCCATCGACGCCCGCACTCACATCATCAACAACCAAAACTGGCGCGCACGCCAGCCCAACGACTTGCGGCACACCCTAACTAATCGCCGCGATGGCGAGCCTATGGGGTCGCTCAGTCGACTAGGGCCTAAGTGCTTCGGACCAATGATCCGAGGCGAAAAGTACCCGCCAAACTTCAAGGCGCCAAAAGAGATAGAAAAATACGACTCCTCGTACGACCCCGCAGTCTGGCTTGACACATACCTCATGGCAATGGGGATCGCGGGTCACACTGATCTACTCGCCGCCCGTTACCTCCCACTGATGATGGAGGGGACGTGCAGGCAATGGATCAACACGCTCCCCCAGGACAGTATCGACTCCTGGGAGGAAATGCGAGACGCCTTCGTCAGGCACTTCGAGTGCTCCTACACCCGCGCCACCACCATCGAGGACCTGGAACGATGCGTCCAGGGACCCCGCGAGTCGACCCGCAACTGGGTCCAACGGTGGCAAGAGCTCTGGTACAACGCGGTCGGCATCCACCCGGACACCGCGATCCATTGCTTCAAGACCTCGTGCCGCTACGAGCCTCTAGTCGCCAAGCTCAAGCGACACGCCCGCACACTCGACAACATCCCCGACCTCCTCGAGATCGCCAAACGGTACGCCGAGGAGGATCCCAACCAAGACGTCGACGACGAGTCAGGAGGGCAACGCCGCACGGGCGGCAACGACGGCGGACGCTGAACCGACCTACGCTACAGCGGCACCCGCCTCACAGGCAAGCGCCCGCAACGACGGGCGAGTCGACTTCGTCGCCAACGCTGGGCACGCACAGCGCGAGCCCAAGAGCTACCGCCGCGACGGAGGGCAACGACGGGATGGCGGGAACTACAAGAACAAGCCAAGGTTCGATCCCGCGGCCCTCCTTAACCAACCATGTGCGTTTCACAGCAGGGAAGGAAAGCCGGCCACGCACACCACCGCCGACTGCCACACCCTTAGGGAAATCGAGAAGGCACGGCACGCGCGGGAAGACACCAACAACGACCCGCCAAATGGCGGAAAATTCGGCAAAGTAGCCGGCTCGCTCCACACCTTCACAGGCTTCAACACGAAGCGTGAGAAAAAGGTCATCGCCCGCGCCGTCGCCGTCAACGCGGTGGCCCAGACAGACGTCCCCCAGTTCCTCAACTGGTCGGAACAGCCCATCACCTGGAGCCGGCAAGACCACTCGCCACGCATCGAGTACCCAGGACGAGTCGCCTTGGTGGTCAAGCCCAAGGTTGGCGACTACTGGCAGCTCCATCAACATCCTTTACCTTGACACCTTCAGGCGGCTGCGGCTCCCGCAGTCGGTGATCGAGACAACCCACACCACGTTCCACGGCATCGTCCCCGGTCGGAAGGCGTACCCGATCGGCAAAGTCACGCTACCCGTCACCTTCGGTACTCCGGCAAACTTCCGCACCGAGCGGATCGTCTTCGAGCTGGTGCCCTTCGACAGCCCTTACCACTGCGTCCTAGGGCGCCAGGCGTTCGCCAAATTCATGGCGGCGCCCCACTACGCGTACAACGCGATGAAGCTCCCCGGGCCGTGCGGCGTCATCACCATCAACGGCGACCCCGACATGGCCGCCGAATGCGAGGCCAAAGGAGCCGAACTCGCCGACGCCGTCATCGCGGCAGAAGCTAATCACGCCGACGAGCTCGCCAAATACGCGAGCGGGGTCAACAATGACGACCCCACAATACTCAAGAAGCCCAACTCAGAGGGCACAAACACCTCAACCTTCGAGGCCACGACGCACACTCGCACCGTCGAGCTGGTTCCAGGCGACCCCAGCCAGACGGTGACGATCGGGACAGGCATGAGCCCAGCATAGGAAGGCGCGCTCATCGAGTTCCTTCGTGAGAATAGGGACATCTTCGCATGGAAACCCTCCGACATGCCTGGTGTCCCTAGGGAGCTCGCTGAGCACAAACTAAACGCCGACCCCAAAGTGCGACCTGTCAAACAGTCGCTACGGCCCTTCAATGAAGAGCGTCGTCGAGCAATCGCCGAGGAAGTGCAGCGCCTGCTCGCTGCCGGCTTCATCCGGC
The DNA here is from genome assembly GCA_916181665.1 of Avena sativa. Lineage (NCBI taxonomy): Eukaryota > Viridiplantae > Streptophyta > Magnoliopsida > Poales > Poaceae > Avena > Avena sativa. The sequence goes on from OV702289.1 coordinate 7,392,007, forward strand.
CAATCAAATACTCCAAGTGGCTGGCAAACCCAGTCCTGGTCGAGAAGAAAAACGGGACCTGGAGAATGTGTATCGACTACACAAACCTGAACAGCGCTTGCCCAAAGGAGCAGTTCGTCCTCCCGCGGATCGATCAGATAATCGATTCAACCGCGGGTTCGGAGTCGCTGTGTTTCCTCGACGCCTACTCCGGGTACAACCAGATCAAAATGGCCGTCGAGGACGAGGAAAAGACGGCGTTCATCACGCCATTCGGAGCATTCTGCTACACCGCCATGACCTTCGGCCTCAAGAACGCCGGGGCAACCTACCAGCGGTGCATGCAAGAATGCCTCGCGAGCCAAATTGGCCGCAACATCCACGTCTACATCGACGACGTGGTCGTGAAATCCGCTCGCCAAGGAGACCTACTCGCCGACCTAGCGGAGACCTTCGCCAACCTGCGGAGGTACAAGATAAAGCTCAACCCAGGCAAGTGCACCTTCGGTGTACCCGCCGGGCAACTACTGGGGTACGTCGTCTCCAAACGAGGGATCGAGGCAAACCCAATGAAGATCGACACGATCGCCCGACTCGGCAAACCCGAGTGCCTGCGCGACGTGCAGAAGCTGGCCGGGCGTGTAGCGGCTCTCAGTCGCTTCATCCCCCGCCTGGGCGAAAAGGCGATGCCCCTATACCGCCTGATGCGCAAGAATCCCACCTTCCAGTGGGATAAGGAGGCGGACGACGCGCTCCGCGACCTCAAAAAGGTGCTACTCGCCGCACCACTACTCGCCGCACCCGCTGACAAAGAGCCTATGCTGGTTTACGTCGCGGCGTCCGAGCGCGTCGTCAGTGCCGTAATGGTTGTCGAACGACCAGAGGAAGGAAAGGAGCGCCTGGTCCAGCGGCCGGTGTACTACATCAGCGAGGTCCTCACCGAGTCGCGCCAGCGATACCCGCAGTACCAAAAGCTAGTATACGCGGTCTTCAGGGCTCAGCGGCGCCTGCCGCACTACTTTCAGGAGCACCCGATCACGGTCGTCTCCTCAGCACCGCTACAAGACATCATACGCAATCGCGAGGCGACCGGGCGGGTCGCCAAGTGGGCCGTCGAGATCGGCGTCCACAACATTAAATACGAGCCACGAAGGGCGATCAAGTCCCAGGCACTGGCCGACTTCATCGCCGACTGGGAGGAGGCCCAGCAGCCAGAGAAGCCGCCGTACCTCCATTACTGGAACCTGCACTTCGACGGGTCCAAGAACGCGGACGGTGCAGGAGCGGGAATAGTGCTGACTTCACCAAAGGGCGACAAGCTCCGCTACATCCTCCGCCTCGAATTCACGCCCTGCACCAACAACATGGCTGAATACGAAGCCCTACTCCACGGCATGCGAGCCGCAAAGGAGATGAGCGTTAATCGCCTTCGATGCTACGGAGACTCCGACCTCGTTGCGGGACAAGTCGCCGGCACCTGCGACGCCATCTCCCCTACCATGGCGGCATATCGCCAAGAGGTGGATAAGTTGGGTGCCCACTTCACCGGCTACTCTGTCGAGTGGATCGACAGGCGGAAAAACGAGGAGGCCGACGCCCTCTCTCGCATCGGGTCGGCTCGACTCGCACCACCCGCCGGCGTGTTCCTCGATACAATCTCCAAACCATCAGTCTCTCCCCCGAGGGAGATCGACATCGGAGTCCCACTCCAACCAGAGGCAGCCTTGGTCGCACTCATCACCGAACCAGACGACTGGACCAAGCCCTACATCGCCTACCTGGAGACCGGCACCCTGCCCGCAGACGAGACAAGCGCTCGAATGATTGCTCGCCGATGCAAGTCTTACGCCATCATCAACGGCGAGCTACACAAGCGCAGCGTCACTGGCGTGTTCCAACGTTGCGTCCCACCGGCTAAAGGACGCAAAATCCTACACGACATCCACTCAGGCGACTGCGGCCACCACGCCGCCGCGCGCTCCCTGGTCGCCAAAGCTATGCGACACGGCTTCTACTGGCCCACCGCACACGCCGACGCTGTCGATATCGTCCAGCGATGCGCTGGATGCCAGAAGTACGCCAACCAGACGCACGTACCAAGTTCGGCGCTCAAAACAATCCCCATCACCTGGCCATTCGCTGTGTGGGGCATGGACATGGTAGGCCCCTTCAAGAAGGCCCCCTCTGGCTACACCCACTTGCTAGTCGCCGTCGACAAATTCACGAAGTGGGTGGAGGCCAAGCCAGTCCGGAAATGCGACGGGAAGACCGCCACTAAGTTCCTACGCGAGCTCATATACCGCTACGGGTTCCCCAACAGCATCATCACGGACAACGGCACAAACTTCGCCAAGGGAGCAATGGCCGAATTCTGCGAAGAGCACCACATCAGGCTCGACCTCGCGTCAGTCGCACACCCGGAATCCAACGGCCAGGCGGAACGAGCCAACCAAAGCATCCTCCACGGCCTGAAGCCGCGACTCCAAGTACCACTCGAGCGCACCGCTGGATGCTGGGTCGAAGAGCTACCCTCCGTCATCTGGGGAATCCGCACCTCGGTCAACAGGTCGACGGGATTCACTCCCTTCTTCATGGTCTACGGCGCCGAAGCAGTCATGCCCACCGACCTCGAACACGACTCGCCGCGGGTCGTCCACTATACGGAGTCCGCAAACGAGCTGGCCCGCCAAGATGGGCTCGACCAACTCGACGAAGCACGCGACCTCGCTCGATCGCGCACCGCCATTTATCAGCAAGGGCTTCGCCGCTACCACAGCCGACGGGTGAAAACCCGCACCTTCCAGGAAGGAGACCTGGTGTTACGCCTCATCCAGGACAAGAAGGGCATGCACAAGCTTTCCCCTCCGTGGGAAGGCCCGTTCGCTATCGGGCGCGTACTCGGCAACGACGCCTACTACCTCATCGACGTCCGCGGGGACGGCGAACTCGACGTCAAGCGGCCATGGAATGTAAATCTCCTCCGGAAGTTCTACCCCTAGAACCCCACATATGTACTCTCCAGTCGCTATGAAATAAAAGAAACGGTTACTGCAAATTTCGTCTACTCTCCATGCCTTGTGCCACTCGCACTCGTAATACACAGCGTCATGCTAAAATGCAGAAGTCAACCTTTGGTACAGCGACCGGCACGGCTAAGTAGTGCGATGTAAGGGCACTGAGTCATTTCAGGTCTTGCGTCGCCCACGAAAAACGCCAATCCGGAGCCCCATTGGAGTCGCCTAGCTCGACTGGTTTTGCGAACCAAGACAACTGCCCTCGCCTCTCACGGCGACCTTGGTCCTCCGCATCCTCGGCGTAGCGACTCGAAAGGCTAAGTACCACGCTCGGGGACTGAATACCAGTTCGTCGCGATCGGTCAGGGAAAACGCCAAGTAAGAGAGCATGCCCAGGACTCGCCATACGACTGACCCACAGGGCCAGGCAGGAGTGACGCGCTCACATCAACGCGCTCAGTCCTCAACCACCCTCGAGTCACGCCTTGAACTACCAAGTACCACGCTCGGGGACTCGGCCACCCGACCCCGTTCGTGCACGGGAAAACGGTAAAGTACAGAGCACTCAAGGGAGTCGCCTTGCGACTGGCTCTCCGAGCTCGGGCGAGTCGACTAAACTAACAAAACACATGATAACAACAAACATCATATACAAGGTGAACCCCACAAAGGGCGGACGCGCTCGGGGACTCATCCAAAATCAATCCAAAACACACAAATAACTAGCAAAATGGACACAACATCCCATTCAATCGCACATCGCATTGTCTTACATTACAAATTATGCCTGCTCGGCAGAACTGCTGCTAACATATCTAGGCACACTACCCTATTCTGCAGGCTTCGACGACGACGCACCAGAATCCCGGCGCCTACGGATGAACGCGGTGTACGGGTGTGACGGATACGTCGTCAGCTCACCCGCCATCGCCGCACGGAAAGGCTGCTCGACCTTGAAGTCACGATGCGGCGGCTCGGGGTCGTTTGGCGCGACGACCGTTTCCTGGTAAGGAAGGAGGTCGCCCATCGCCCAGACATGCTCCGAGTACGCGGCGGCACGTTCCTGCAGCTTGAGAACCTCGGACAGATCCACCGCGCCAGTCGACGAAGGATACCCACTCGTCACATCGTCGAGGTCGAAGTCCTCGGGGAAGTGGGCGAGTCCAAGGCTCAGAGCTGTCGACGCTCCGCGCCGAAACGCCGACCGCGTCATGAACTCTACGACCGCGGGCGCCTTCTCCAAGTACTCCCACACCTCAACGAGGTCACTGGGAATAACCTCCGTGGGCGACATCTCTTGAAGGTAGGCGCGGATGCACGTCGCCGACAGTGTCGCCGAGTCGACAAGCATGCTTACGCACTCCCTTGCATCAAGAGAGCTCGCTTCTTCGTGGCTAGCAATAACACGACCTACGAGAAGGAGACAATCATAAGTACCATGGAAACAACAAACAATACAACCGAAAGACAGGAAAGACGCACTCACCAAGCAACGGGCGGGCGAGTCCCGTGATGAAGCTTTGAAGCGACGTATGATCGTCCTGAAGCCCAACAATGAGGGCTTCCGACACCTTTCGGTCTTCCTCCGCGGCCGCAATGGCGGCCTTAGCTCGCCCGTTCGCCGACCTTGCTTCTTCTTTTGCCTCCCGAAGTTCGCGCTCGAGGTCGGCGATCCTCTGTTCAGCAGTGCCTAACGCAGACCGCACTGCCACCAGCTCACCAGCAGGGACAAGTTCCTGGCGAGCCACCTCCGCCTGCGCAGCAACAGCCTGAAGCTCCTTTTTTGCTTCTTGGATAGTGGCCAGCTCCTTCTCAGCACGCTGCTTCGCAGCCAATCGCTCTGCCGACTCCAGCTGCAGACCCTGTACATCTTCAAAGTCAGCACACATGAATATTACTCAGTGCCCACCCGCTAAAATTTAGCGAGTGCGCACTCGGGGACTGGTAACCACGAAAATTCCTCAGTGCTTACCCGCTAAAATTTAGCGCATACGCACTCGGGGACTGGATTCGAAAGTACAAAACAAGTAACTATAAGAATCAAGCCGCTGCTAAGCACCGACCTGACCCTCGGGGACAGGAGGTACCTGGATGGCCGCACCAAGCATGCCGTGAAGTTGTACCGCGTCCACAGTCGCAAGCAGCGCCGGCGTGTGCCCGCGACGTTGGTCGATTTCAGCGTCGGCGGTCCCTGGAGCAAGGCTCGGGGCCGCAGCCCCACTCGCCGTGGCCGCCTTGGTCATGAAGCGGGGGAAGGTAGCAATCGAGGCGCCCGCCCCAAAGGAAGTCGCTTCCTCCGGTCTAGGCAAGGAAACGCCCTCCTTCGTAGACGCGGTTGCTTCCACTGCGGGTCCAGCCGGCGCGGTCGCCGCGTCGTCAGAGACGGCGACGATGTCGTCGCCCTTGGCCTTCTTGCTGCCTTCCGCTGAGGCGGCGACCTCGTCACCTTTCCTCTTGCGGGAAGGGTCTTCCTCGCTAGCGGTGGAGGGTACCTTGGCCACGGTCGGGTGACCCATCTTTTTCACTCCGGTCCTGCACATCGAATCAAATCAATAAAAGACAATCGAAGTACTAAAGGAAAGTAGAAAAGGCCGAATGCGCTCACTTGGCGACTGGAATGAAACGCAGCCCTGTACGAAGGCCGGCCGGTTTCTCCAGCTCAGGGCCCAATCGGCGACGAAGCCCCAGTTCCAGGACGTCGGGGGCCCAGGATACGGACGGCTTCTTTGACATTGACGTAGCGGTTGGCGCCTCCGGGGCGCCTTCGGCGGAGGTCTCCTCGCGAATTGGGGCTACCGCGGCCGGAACCTCCTTGCGGGGCGAGTCCGCCACGCTCGGGACCTCCTTGCGAGGCGAAGTCGCCACAACCGGAGCCTTCCCTAGCCCAGAAACCGGCGCGAATGGCGGGGGCATTGAGGCCAGCGGCGCTTCCGTAGATGGCGCATCTAGCGCGGTTGTCGTCGGGGCTGCACCATCACCGGCCGAGCTGTGAGCATCAGAGCTGCTCGTTGAGTGCGGCGGTGAGTCCGCCTTCGGCGGCTTCGTATTCCTTCTCAGGGGGGCCCTCGCCTCCTTTTCCTTCTTCTTCTTCTTCGCGGGAGTGGCCTGACGGTGCGAGGTGGTCTCTGGGAGTTCGTCGTCGTCGTCATGACGCTCGAGGCTCCTGCTCGCTTCGATTTCGCGCTGACGTTTCCCGCGGGTCTTTCGGACCAGTGGGGCAATCTCCTCTTCGGACTCGTCCTCGTCGTCCTCGTTACCCTTGGCGGGTGGCGACTCGCTTGTGTCCTGGGCGGATGGCCCGGAGATCTCGTCGTCGACGGGTGGTAACCACCCTTCCACCACTTGGAACAGCTGCGTTAAACACGAAACAGAGTTAGAGTTACCGCGACTGCACACGCTGCGACTGCGAACAAGATGAAAAGATTACCGTCGGAGCCGGACGCTTCGCGGTGTAGGGAGGGACCCCAGCCTGCGCATCCGTGTATGCCGCTTGGGTGATCTTCTTCAGCGCTGAGAGGTAGTCCTCCAGCTTCCACTCGTTGAGGCAGGATTTCGTCGAGTCTCCCCGGCCCGTGTACTGGTACATGTAATGGTCGCGTTGGGCGAGCGGAACGATCCGCCGCCCAAGCCAACAATTGTACAAGTTCACCGTCTGGAGCCCCTTCTTCTTCAGACCACGGATGGTCTGGAGCATCTCGTCGACGACCATCCGCTGGTCGTCAGGGAGCTTGCCGACCTGGAGATGGCGTGGCTCGGAACGAGTGGCCGAGTATCGCGGGATCGCCGCCTCGTCCTTCGGAGTCGCCTCGGTCACGTAGAACCATGACTTTTTCCAGTCGCTCGCTGCTTTGGCCGGCAGCATCAGGTCGAAGAAGGAAGCTTTGGATTTGAGTTGGAAGGTTAAGCCGCCCGCGGCTAGCATTGGGCCGCCCGCCTCCTCGCGGCTGATCCGTCCATGGAACAGATCTTGCCACAAGGGAAAGTAGGGCCGGCAGCCCAAGTAGCACTCGCAGAACGCCACGAAGATGGCGAGCTGCTCGATGCTATGGGGACCCAGATCTGAGGGCTGGATCCCGTAGTAGGCGCAGAAACGCCGGAAGAACAAAGATGTGGGAAACCCTAACCCCCGCTCGAGGTGACTGGTGAAACAGACGAACTCCCTCTCTCGCGGGTTTGGGGTCGTTTCTCCGGCTGCGGGGATACGCCAGCAGCCGGCCCGCAGGATTCCGGCCTCCTCGAAGGAGGCCAGCTGCGCCCTGGTGCACTTGGATCTACCCCAAGGTTCGGTGGAGAGGGCCATGGTTGAGAATTTGTTTGGAGGTCGGAGGGTTGTGGCTCGATTGGATCGCGGAATTAAAGGAAGGAAGATGTGCGCGCTCGGAAGAAACGGTGGGCGGTTGGCTTTGCGATAGCCTACCATTCCTCTTATATAGCGGGAGTTGCCCGCCAAATTAGGGGGCCGTTACCGCGCGATGATTACACCAAAAGTTACCGTTGAGTTACCTTAACGGCTAGTTTGACCACGCCCGACGGTCCACCTCCAGCCACTCGGCTCGCTAAGTCACTCGCCGAGACCGCGTCCCGTTGGCTCGACTCGCCCAAGACGCAACTCGGTTCGCCGGATTTTTTTCCTTCGTGCAGGAGCCCGCCGACGATTCGACTGGATGCCAACTTGAAGTCGTATGCTCCGACTGCCAGCAGCCACTCACGCCTAATCACCGACGGCCTCGGGGACTACTGATGGGGATACGCCTACTGGGGTATACTCAGCGGGACGTTTCCGACTGGCCCAAAGGTTGGCGAGTGGGCCTGCATAACGGCGAGTGGATCAAAGCCCAGCAAGCTATTGGGCGACTGGAAGTTGAAGGCCCAGGCGAGTAGATAGGCCCAGTCGGACTAGGTTAAACAATTACCAAAGCTGTAACTGAATCGGTTGAGATATGCAAACCCTAGGGGAGGTGAGCTTATATAAACCTCCCTACAGGGTGAGTAGGAGAGAGTTCCCTCATACACCCAAGCAACTCGCCGCCTAGTCGCCGAGTTCGCCCATTGTAAACACCTCCATAATACAATCTAGCAGGAGTAGGTCTTTACCCTCCGGGGGGCCGAACCTGGGTAAAACCCTGTGTCTTTGCCCTCATCTCGCACCGCAGATGGCTGGCCGCCCTTGCCCCTCGTTCTACTACTCGCTGCCGATTGCAGCATCTGCCGTGGCCATTCCCACGACAGAAGGCCTCCGGGATGATCTCCCCTCCGGCAGGGTGCCGGGAAGAACTTCAGATCCCCCAATCGAGGGACGATGGTGGCGGTGGCTACAAACGGTTTCGTGGAGATTTGATCGGGTGCTTAGGGTTTCTTCATCTGGGGCTTTTTATAGGCGAAGGGGGAGACCGAGGCAGCGGCCAGGGGCTCCAAACCCTAGCCAGGCGTGGGGTGGGGCCCACCCGCACCTGGGGTGGGTCTGGCCGCCCTAGACGGCCCCTACGGCTCCCCTCTGGTCTTCTTGTTCCCCACGAAAAGTAATTGACTTTGACATTTTTCTCGTCCAATTCCGAGAATATTTCTTTACTAACTTTTCTGAAACCAAAAACAGCAGAAAACAGGCATCTGACACTGTTGCAACTTGTTAATAGGTTAGTACCAGAAAACATGTAAAAACCACCTCAAAGTGTAGACAAGTAAAGCAAAGTAGATACTAAACAAGCATGGAGCATCAAAAATTATAGATACATTTCCAACGTATCAAGTTGCAGCAGCACTATCCAGACTACCAGCTCGAGGACGAGCTGTTTGCGCAGGCGGGGAGAAAAGTTATGACCGGTATATCCTATACCCGGAGGAGGCCCAATAGGAAGGCTTAGTTAGGGGCTTAGCCCAATTATCTTATTTTCATTATATATAGGAGTTGTAATCAGCACGACGGCGCCTCCTGCACTTGCGCCTACGTCCTCCCAGCGTCCGCACGACGGCGCCCACTCGCCGGCAACCTCTCCTCCACTCGCACACCACTCCCTCCTTCCCCTACAATCTCCGCCCTAGATCTGGTAGAGTAGTCGATCCTACCACATTCCTATCCTCTGACGGGACGGTCTTGGGGAATTTTACTTGGTGTAAGGACGGATACCACGGATATATTAGCGAGTTCAGAAGGGGAGTTACACATTAAACTTTACATCCGTAACAAAGATGATAATTTCACATGGAGCCTTGTCACTGTGTATGGTGTGGCCCAGATGCGTTCAGGGCTGATTTTCTTCAATAATTGGTGAACCTAGCGAAAGATAATCCGTACCCTATCATTATAGGGGGTGATTTTAATCTTCTATGATTTCCATTCGAGGCGAGTAAAGGCCGTTTCGATGATCATTGTCCATTCCTCTTCAATGTTGTCATCGATAGCCTTAACCTGTGTAGAGGTCTCAACCTAATAAGATAGAGCCCCCTGTGTTTACAATTCTAGTCCCTGGATCAATAGCTAGCATCCACAGTTAAGATGTAATATCAAGAAACAAAGGTCTTACTATAACTTTATAACCAGGAATAACATAATTTTATTACATCTTTACATAGCTCATTTGGTTATTACATTACATTGCAGCGGAATAACTATAAGCATGGGTCCTTCATCTTCAAAGTGCCACAGGAAGATGTTGGTTGTAGACTTTGTAATCCTAATCAATCAATCTTCACTAAAATCAATCAAACCTGCAACATTACAAGTTACATCCACAAGGGTCAATACATTTGAATTGTATTGGCAAGTGATACTATGGTAGTATAGTGGAATCTATCATCTATATGCATTTGGCTAAGTGGAGTTGAGGCTTGCATTGCTCAAAATAGATTTTTCCTTAACATTTGAAAATACTAAGTTTTTGCTTTGATAAAATCATTTTTCTCAATCAAAGATTGAAGATCCTTTACAAGGCATCTCTCAATCAAATATTGAAGATTTCAAACAACCCTTGTTCAATCCACAAGTTTTAACTTAGAAATTTGAATGATGAGATTCTTGATTGCTTCCATGTCTTGATGCTCAAATTGTCCTTTACCAGGGACATGGCTAAGTACTTAGATTTTACACTCTGCAGAGGTGGTGCACTTTCCCCACAAGACTTGGTTTCCCAAGACAAGATCTTTCAGAAGCCTTCCCTTAGACCAAAATGGACGCATTCCAACCTATCAAACACTACCACCCACTGTCCATATGGCTAAGTTCTTGCAACATATATGATCATGACAGAGCCCATATTGCCAAGTGGTTGCACTTGAAGCTTCTCAACATTTGACATTTCAAATCTCTTTGTTCCTGGGTGGCCATCCACAAGTGAGATACACAAGGTCAACCATAAACATGGGCCTTGTGAACCACTCAACCAAAAACCACCAAGCAAGCCCATTCCACCCAGGGGATTCATTAACTTAGTTGTTTTATTAAATAAAAACATAAGTCCTCGGACTTAGAGATTTTTCCATAGTGTGAATATATTTTCCACCCATGTTTTCTATTAGCTAGGCTAAGCTTGATAGTAATAGGAATCTTAACTTAGGAAAATCCTACTAAGGATTCATCTACTAGGTTTTACTATAGCAAGGTCTATACTTAGCATAAATCCCATGCAAGTTTTACTTAGCAAAATCACTAATGCATAGTGAAAGTAATGGGACAAAAGTATGAAGCATCACTTGCCTTTTTGGTAGGGAATGGTGGTTCACTCCTTGATCTTGCTAGTCTCACACTTTGCTAAATTCACTACAAGTAAATCAAGCAAACACAAAATCAACTAACATTCCAAACCAAGTCAAACAAACAATTTCACACTCACAAAGCAATGGAATCTAAGTCATGCATAAGTATGCAAAGGATGGTTCTATTGCAAGGATGGTCTACACTAGGTTTCTAAACTTTGTAAGGTCCAAATCGGTCATTTACCAAAATGGAAAAGTCATTAGTTAGAGGGTTTTGCCCAAAAACTATTTTAAAATCCATTCAACATTTTATGTGGTGGAAATTAGTTTTATCAAATCTAAAACGTTTAATTCTTCACCAAGAAGTTTCTAACTCTCAAGACTTGGTGTTTTGGAGTCAGTAGCTTTGAATCAAAATATTTTCCCAAAGTTTTTATTCCAAAATCCTTTTTCATAATAAAACCATTATCTTTACTTAGCTAGAAATAGACTTATTCAATTAATCCATTCTCAGTTTTTCCAATTTCATTTTTAAAACCATGGGTTGGTTCCTAGGGTCATTAAGGTCACAACAAACCATTTTGCAAAGGTTTAAACCGAAAAATCATTTTAAAACTATTTTTATACTCTAAACAAGCTCACAAAAGAATCTGCAAAAACAAGCAAACTAACAGATACTATTTGCTAAACTAAGGGCATTGCTGGCTAGGTCTTGCTCTCCTGAATCCAACGACATAAAATTTGTAATTTTTGGACGTGTGGTTTGAAAATTATAAAGGTTTCAAGTTTGCAATAAAATCTGATTCAAAAATCTGTTTTACTCAAACCAGTGACACGCGGCACGTTCTAATTTGCTGAAAACGGTTCGCGCGGATCGACTGACAGCAGCCGTTAGATTTAAGTCATATCGCACGGTTCAGAACTAGCGTACCCTTTCAGTTAAATGGATCTATCGCACTCATTGGATTTAAATCGGACGGCTACTGTGTGACTGACCAGAGGAGGGCGACGCTAGCGGCGGCAGATGGCGGCGCGGGCTCTGGCGGCGAGGTTGCTGGCGACACAGAGGGCTAGAGGTAGAGAGGGATAGCTCACCAGGTTCTCTGCGCCTTGCTGATTCTCAACGTGTTCTTGTCTGACGAAGGGGCGCTCTAGGTCAACCTGAATTCCTCGCCGTAGTTGTCGTCGGCGTCGGATGCTTTCTGTCGTCGTCAATGGCGAACCTATAGGTTATGCGCGAATAAAAGGCGAGCATCAGAGAACGCGTTAGACGATGGAGATCAAAATGGTTTGGGCTAGAGTGCAAGGCATGCACGGGTTTAGTTGCTAGGGCTCACCGGAGTTATGCTCTCCGTCGGGTTCTAGCAGAGGTTGTCAGCGGCAGGTCTACGAGGCACACGAGGGTAAACGGAAGACGTCAGTGAATGCGGATGATAACCAGGTTTGCGATCAGGTAAACCAGAATGAAAGAGAGGGTCGGAGTTCATCGGGATTTGTCGACGAACTCGTTGGAGCTGCGGCGGTGCTCGGTGGTTTGCTGGAGACGGCGTTCTGGGGCGCCCGCGGGTAAATGTAAAGCGCCGGGAGATGCTCATGGGAGTGGGGAAAGTGTGAGCTTGGTCGGGGAGGAGAGGGGCAGCGAGGGGCTGCCGGAATCGGCGTCGGAGCGTCGGACAGAGGCGGTGTTTGAGTAAAATTCGACGGCCTAGGGGCGGGATTGGGGGAGGAGACAGAGGGGAACGAGAGAGGAGAGGAAGACGATTTATCGTGCGTGATCACTGCAGGTTTTACTCGCGTCATTAAGGTGAATTAAGCCTGAGGAAATCAAGCCTGCAATGGCGACGAGAGGAGGAAGAACCGGTCGCGGGGTGGGGAAGGAGAACAGTGGTAAGTGGGGTCTACCTGGCAGTGGGAAAAGAAACGAGGGGGAGGTCCACTGGTCAGTGTCACTGCGGGTTAACTAATTGGTGCGAATCATTTTCTTTCGGGGAGGAAATACTGGGTTGTTTCTGGGCCTGTTGGGCTACTGGGTTGGGTTGTCCTATTCTTTATATTTTTCCTATGCTGAACTCTTTTCTTTTTCCATTTCCAATTTTTGTTTTGAATTTCCAAACAAACAAACAATGTCCAAATCAAATCATATAATCACCAAACCTTGCACTAAGAATTTGGTTATGTTTAGTAGCATAAACCAACTTCCAAAATAAAATAATATTTTAAATCTTTTTAGGTTCCATTTATTAATTAAATAAAATGGACCATGGTTTATTAATAAAATAGGGTTTGGTTTATTTAATAAAATCTCCATTTTAAATCCAAATATTTTCAAAACCAAATCAGTAGGTTTTATTTGGAAATAAAGAATACTTGGAAACTTGTTTAAAATAAAATAACATTTTATTTTAGGGTCCAATAACAATTAAATGAATAGATTTTATTCATTTAATTCAATAGGATTTGTTTTATTAAAATCTTTATTTTGAAAACTAAAATAAAACCAAAACACTTCAGTAGGTTTTATTTGAGAATATAAAATACTTAGAAAACTTATTTAAAACAATTTAATAAGTTTGATGTTTTAATTAAAATGGTAAAACCTTTTATTTAAATAAAATTTGGATATTAATTCCTTATTATTTTATTTTAAATAAACCTTTGCTATTTTTATTCAAAACAAAATGTTTTAATTCAAAAGCTTGGCCAAGCATTAATTTGGCTTTATAAAATAATCTTTATTTATAAATCCATCTTTTCTTTTGAATACCAAATCTTTTATTAAAAGATCCAAAATAATATTTCCAAAATATTTTATTTTCCTTTGTTAATTGTTTTATGTTTTTAAATCCCTTTAGGATTTAACTGTTCAAAATAGGTTTGAAGATTAATATTGGAATTCAAAAAGTTTCTTCTGGCTCTGGAAATCAAAAAAAGTTTTATTTTATTCATTTATTTTCACATTACAAGATTTGGAAAATCTTGGGATGTGACAGGCTACCACCCTTAAAATAAATCTCGTCCCGAGATTTGGGGAGGCTAGGGTTACAGGCAGGTTCAAAACAACTAGGGTACTACCACCCTTAAAAATTTTCAAACAAAAATTACACATTGTCCTTCTTGGGATCCTGGGGAAAATTTCTCTAAGCAAACATTTGCATGGTGTCCTTGGTTTCCATACTTGACTCATGGGCCAAGTTGAGATCCATCATAGACTTGTTTAACTTGTTCTTCATCTTTTCTGGACAATTGCTTGCATAGTGGCCTAGTTCCTTGCACTTGAAACATATCACTTGGTTGATATCTTTCTTTTCCTTTGGTATCATTGCCTCTTGTTTGTTTCTTTGGTTCTTCTTCTTTTCTGGGCATTCATTAGCATAGTGTCCCATCTCTTTGCAATTGTAACATTGCACTTGAGTAATATCCTTCTTGTTAGGGTTGGGGCATTTCTTCTTCTTCTTTTTGGGTCTCTCCAAAGCTAGAAGTTCTTCTAGTTCATGTTCTTCATAGGTGGGAGATCTTTCTCTCTTCTTGGGGCATTGATCTTCATGTTCCTTGGGTGCATGATCCTTGTATCCACAAGTATTGCTAGCTAGGGTTCCTTCTAGAATAACATCTTTGTCATCCTTGTTGTCATTAGATCTTTGGAAAAAGTTTTCTCTCATGTTGATCATTTGAGTAACCAATCCTTGCAACAATTGGGATTGAAGTTTCAAAATCCTTTGTATGGCTGGGTCTAGTCTATTGTTGTTGGCTAAAAGCTGAGTTGTCTCTTGGCTCAACTGGTTTTGGGTTGCTATAAGTTCTCTCATGTTGTCCTCTTGGTTGTTGTTGTTGTTGTCATCAACCTTGATGTTGGAGTCTCTTGGAGTAGTCATCTGTTTGGGTTTGAAGGGAGATTAGAATAGGCAAGATATTTCTAAGGGAATAATTCTATTCACACACATCACTAATCACACAAGCAATGTGCAAGCAGTCACAAACAAACATTCCACTCAAACAACAAGTTTCAAGCACATACTTTAGGCAACAAAAATATTTTTGTTACACCACACAAGTTGGTGTGTTTGACTTAACTATAATATGGTGGTCCATCTATATGGTTCACTTGTGATCTTTCCATCATTCTTGGTTGCTTCTTCTTACTTGAGATCATGGTTTCCTTGAGAAAAACTCTTGGTCACAAAACCCCAAATGATGTAAGCTCCTTCTAACTTTTGCATTCCCTCAGTCTCTAAATCTTGAGCAAGATTTCCTTGTCTCACTTGTAGTCCTTAGTGTCATCCAAGTTGGAAGTCCTTGGTGAATATGCTGAAGATGTTGAAGTCATTAGAGTTGAAGATGTTGAAGAAATCCTTTGCACATGGTGTAGTCTTGGGCCATGGGGTAGATTTTCCATCAAGTTTGAAATAGATGAGATGTAGAGTTGAAACCAAAATGGTTGAGGAAAGAGTATACAAGTGATTTTGTAAATAAGTTTTTGGAACAAATACAACTCCTATTTTTCTAAGGGTTTTTGTCCAATCCTAGGTTTACAAATCCTACAGGCAACACAATGCTCTGATACCATCTGTAGATGTCTCAACCTAATAAGATAGAGCCCCCTGTGTTTACAATGCTAGTCCCTGGATCAATAGCTAGCATCCACAGTTAAGATGTAATATCAAGAAACAAAGGTCTTACTATAATTTTATAACCAGGAATAACATAATTTTATTACATCTTTACATAGCTCATTTGGCTATTACATTACATTGCAGCGGAATAACTATAAGCATGGGGTCCTTCATCTTCAAAGTGCCACAGGCAGATGTTGGTTGTAGACTTTGTAATCCTAATCAATCAATATTCACTAAAATCAATCAAACCTGCAACATTACAAGTTACAGCCACAAGGGTCAATACATTTGAATTGTATTGGCAAGTGATACTATGGTAGTATAGTGGAATCTATCATCTATATACATTTGGCTAAGTGGAGTTGAGGCTTGCATTGCTCAAAATAGATTTTTCCTTAACATTTGAAAATACTAAGTTTTTGCTTTGATAAAATCATTTTTCTCAATCAAAGATTGAAGATCCTTTACAAGGCATCTCTCAATCAAAGATTGAAGATTTCAAACAACCCTTGTTCAATCCACAAGTTTTAACTTAGAAATTTGAATGATGAGATTCTTGATTGCTTCCATGCCTTGATGCTCAAATTGTCCTTTACCAGGGACATGGATAAGTACTTAGATTTTACACTCTACAGAGGTGGTGCACTTTCCCCACAAGACTGGGTTACCCAAGACAAGATCTTTCAGAAGCCTTCCCTTAGACCAAACTGGACGCGTTCCAACCTATCAAACACTACCACCCACTGTCCATATGGCTAACTTCTTGCAACCTATATGATCATGGCAGAGCCCATATTGCCAAGTGGTTGCACTTGAAGCTTCTCAACATTTGACATTTCAAATCTCTTTGTTCCTGGGTGGCCATCCACAAGTGAGATACACAAGGTCAACCATAAACATGGGCCTTGTGAACCACTCAACCAAAAACCACCAAGCAAGCCCATTCCACCCAGGGGATTCATTAACTTAGTTGTTTTATTAAACAAAAACATAAGTCCTCAGACTTAGAGATTTTTCCATAGTGTGAATATATTTTCCACCCATGTTTTCTATTAGCTAGGCTAAGCTTGATAGTAATAGGAATCTTAACTTAGGAAAATCCTACTAAGGATTCATCTACTAGGTTTTACTATAGCAAGGTCTATACTTAGCATAAATCCCATGCAAGTTTTACTTAGCAAAATCACTAATGCATAGTGAAAGTAATGGGACAAAAGTATGAAGCATCACTTGCCTTTTTGGTAGGGAATGGTGGTTCACTCCTTGATCTTGCTAGTCTCACACTTTGCTAAATTCACTACAAGTAAATCAAGCAAACACAAAATCAACTAACATTCCAAACCAAGTCAAACAAACAATTTCACACTCACAAAGCAATGGAATCTAAGTCATGCATAAGTATGCAAAGGATGGTTCTATTGCAAGGATGGTCTACACTAGGTTTCTAAACTTTGTAAGGTCCAAATCGGTCATTTACCAAAATGGCAAAGTCATTAGTTAGAGGGTTTTGCCCAAAAACTATTTTAAAATCCATTCAACATTTTATGTGGTGGAAATTAGTTTTATCAAATCTAAAACGTTTAATTCTTCACCAAAAAGTTTCTAACTCTCAAGACTTGGTGTTTTGGGGTCAGTAGCTTTGAATCAAAATATTTTCCCAAAGTTTTTATTCCAAAATCCTTTTTCATAATAAAACCATTATCTTTACTTAGCTAGAAATAGACTTATTCAATTAATCCATTCTCAATTTTTCCAATTTCATTTTTAAAACCATGGGTTGGTTCCTAGGGTCAGTAAGGTCACAACAAACCATTTTGCAAAGGTTTAAACCGAAAAATCATTTTTAAACTATTTTTATACTCTAAACAAGCTCACAAAAGAATCTGCAAAAACAAGCAAACTAACAGATACTATTTGCTAAACTAAGGGCATGGCTGGCTAGGTCTTGCTCTCCTGAATCCAACGACATAAAATTTGTAATTTTTGGACGTGTGGTTTGAAAATTACAAAGGTTTCAAGTTTGCAATAAAATCTGATTCAAAAATCTGTTTTACTCAAACCAGTGACACGCGGCACGTTCTAATTCGCTGAAAACGGTTCGCGCGGATTGATTGACAGCAGCCGTTAGATTTAACTCATATCGCACGGTTCAGAACTAGCGTACCCTTTCAGTTAAATGGATCTATCGCACTCGTTGGATTTAAATCGTACGGCTACTGTGTGACTGACCAGAGGAGGGCGGCGCTAGCGGCGGCAGATGGCGGCGCGGGCTCTAGCGGCGAGGTTGCTGGCGACACAGAGGGCTAGAGGTAGAGAGGGATAGCTCACCAGGTTCTCTGCGCCTTGCTGATTCTCAACGTGTTCTTGTCTGACGAAGGGGCGCTCTAGGTCAACCTGAATTCCTCGCCGTAGTTGTCGTCGGCGTCGGATGCTTTCTGTCGTCGTCGATGGCGAACCTATAGGTTATGCGCGAATAAAAGGCGAGCATCAGAGAATGCGTTAGACGATGGAGATCAAAATGGTTTGGGCTAGAGTGCAAGGCATGAACATGTTGATTTTTCGCCATTGAAGCTACATCAACTCTCGTGATGATCGGTTTTAATGTGGTGGATTTGGTTTGTGTGATCACTAAAACAATGTGAGGGATATTGTTTTGAGTGGGAGTTCACCTAGATTAATTTAACTATTAATTTGAATTCAATTTATCATAAACTTAGTCTAAACTATTGCAAATATGTTGTAGATCAATGGCGGCCCCTACCATCAATTTTAATGCGTTCCTAGAGAAAAGAAAAGTTGAAAAACAATGGAAGCAACTTCGTGGATTGGTTCCGCAATTTGAGGATTGTCCTCAATGCTGGTAATTTGACCTAAGTGCTGGATGCACCGCTGGGTGAACCACCTGCAGCTACTGCTACCGATGAAGTAAAGAATGTTTACCTCACTCGGAAGAATCAGTACTCCACAGTTCAGTGTGCTATCTTGTATGGTTTGGAATCAGAGCTTCAGAAAAGGTTTGAGAACCAAGACCCACATGATATTTTCCGTGAACTCAAAATGATATTTGAGGCTCACGTGGCAGTTGAGAGTTATGAGGCTTCTGAAAAGTTCTTTAACTACAAGATGGAAGAGGGCGGCTCCGTCAGTGAGCATGTGCTTAAGATGTCTGGGCACGCAAACAAACTCCAAAGTTTGGGTATAGTGATTCCTAATGCTTTGGGGATTTACCGCGTCCTCCAATCACTACCACCAAGTTACAAGAACTTTGTGATGAACTACAATATGCAAAACATGAATAAGACGTTGCCAGAACTCTTCTCCATGTTGAAATCTGCAGAAGTGGAGATCAAGAAAGAGCATCAAGTGTTGTTGGTCAATAAGACCACCAAATTCAAGAAAGGCAAGTCTAAGCAAAAGGGAAACTTCAAGAAGGGTGGTAAGAAAGTTGCCACACCGACGAAGAAGACCAAGGCTGGGCCTAAGCCTGATACTGAGTGCTTTTACTGCAAGGGAGAAGGTCACTGGAAGCGGAATTGCCCAAAGTACTTGGCGGATTTGAAGAACGGCAACATCAAGAAGAAAGGTATATCCGATATACATGTTATTGATGTGTATCTCACTAGGACTCGTAGTAGTGCCTGGGTATTTGATACTGGTTCGGTTGCTCATATTTGTAACTCGAAACAGGTACTGCAGAATAAACGGAAGCTAGCGAAGAACGAGGTGACGATGCGCGTTGGAAATGGATCAAAGGTTGATGTGATCGCGGTCGGCATGCTACCTCTTCATCTACCATCGGGATTAGTTTTATACTTAAATAATTGTTATTTGGTGCATGCGTTAAGCATGAACATTATATCTGGATCATGTTTGTTGCCAGACGGTTACTTGTTTAAGTCCGAGAATAATGGTTTATCGATTTATATGAGTAATATGTTTTATGCACATGCACCTTTGATAGATGGTCTATTCTTATTGAATCTCGATCGTGGAAATACACATATTAATAACATTGAAGCTAAACGTTTGAAATTGAGCGATAACTCGACCTATATGTGGCACTGTCGTCTTGGTCATATTGGAGTGAAGCGTATGAAGAAACTCCATTCCGATGGACTTCTTGAATCACTTGATTTCGAATCACTTGAAATATGCGAAGCATGTCTGATGGGTAAAATGACTAAGACTCCATTTTCTGGGATGACGGAGCGAGCTACGGACTTATTGGAAATCATACATATCGATGTGTGTGGCCCAATGAGTGTAGCATCGCGCGGTGGTTATAGTTATGTTCTTACCTTCACGGATGACTTGAGTAGATATGGGTATATCTATTTCATGTAACATAAGTCCGAAACTTTAGAGAAGTTTAAGGAATTTCAAAGTGAGGTAGAGAATCAACGTATCAAGAAGATTAAATTTCCATGTTCTGATCGTGGAGGTGAATATCTAAGTTACGAGTTTGGCGAGCATTTAAAGAAATGCGGAATACTTTCACAATTGACACCGCCGGGAACACCATAGCATAATGGTGTGTCCGAACGTCGTAATCGAACTCTCTTAGATATGGTTCGTTCTATGATGTCACTTACAGATTTACCGCTATCATTTTGGGGTTATGCATTAGAAACAGACGCATTCACTTTAAATAGGGCACCATCTAAATCCGTTGAAACGACACCGTATGAATTATGGTTTGGGAAGAAACCTAAATTGTCGTTCCTTAAAGTTTGGGGTTCCGAAGCTTATGTAAAGAAGTTACAGCCGGACAAGCTTGAACCCAAAGCGGAAAAATGCGTCTTCATGGGATACCCAAAGGAAACTATTGGGTATACCTTCTATCATAGATCCGAAGGCAAAATCTTCATTGCTAAGAATGTATCCTTTCTAGAGAAAGAATTTCTCTCGAAAGAAGTGACTGGAAGGAAAGTAGAACTCGACGAGGTTGTTGGACCTTCTCTCGAACTTGCGAGTAGCGCAACACCGGAAGTAGTTCCTGTGGCGCCTACACCAATAAGAGAGGAAGCTAATGATGATGATCATGAAACTTCGGTTGAAGTTGATACAGAACCTCGCAGGTCAACGAGAACTCGTACCACTCCTGATTGGTATGATCCCGTTATGAGTGTCATGTTGGTGGACAACACCGATGACCCTACGACATATGAGGAAGCGATGATGAGCCCAGATTCCAATAAATGGCAAGATGCCATGAAATTCGAGATTGGATCCATGTACGAAAACCAAGTATGGACTTTGGTGGACTTACCGGATGGCTGGAAGGATGTCGAGAACAAATGGATTTTCAAGAAGAAAACATATGTTGATGGTAATGTTACTGTATATAAAGCTCGACTTGTCGCAAAAGGGTTTCGACAAATTCAAGGAGTTGACTACGATGAGACTTTCTCACCGGTAGAGAAGCTAAAGTCTATGAGGATTTGGTTAGCAATCGCTGCATATTATAATTATGAGATATGGCAGATGGATGTCAAAACGGCGTTCCTCAATGGAGACATTGATGAAGAGTTGTATATGATGCAACCCAAAGGTTTTGTCGATCCTAAAGATGCTAACAAGGTATGCAAACTTCAACGGTCCATATATGGATTGAAGCAAGCATCCCGAAGTTGGAATCAACGTTTTGATAAGGTAATCAAAAGCTTTGGTTTTATACAAACTTATGGAGAAGCTTGTATTTACAAGAAAGTGAGTGGGAGCTCTGTAGCATTCTTAATACTACATGTAGATGACACATTGTTGATTGGGAATGATGTAGACCTTCTTAATAGTGTCAAGGATTATTTGAATAATATTTTTTTAATGAAAGATCTTGGCGAAGCAGCTTCCATATTAGGCATAAAGATTTATAGAGATAGATCGAGACGCCTAAAATCATTGTCACAAAGTACATATTTGGACAAAGTTCTAAAGAGGTTTGGAATGGAAGATAGCAAGAAAGGGTTCCTTTCCATGTTGCCCAATACGACCTTGAGTAAAACTCAAAGTCCAGCAACGGCAGAAGATAGAGAAAGGATGAGGAAGACTCCCTATGCCTCATCCATAGGATCTCTAATGTATGCCATGCTATGTACAAGACCCGACATTGCATATGTTGTTAGTTTGACTAGCAGATATCAAAGTGATCCAGGAGTGGATCATTGGACAGCGGTCAAAAACATCCTTAAGTACTTGAGAAGAACTAAGGATATGGTTCTTTCTTATGTAGGTGATGAACAGCTCATTGTTAATGGTTACACCGATGCTAGTTGGAACACTGATCCGGATGATTCTAAATCTCAATCTGGATATGTATTTACTTTGAATGGTGCAGCAGTTAGCTGGAGGAGTGCAAAGCAAAGCGTTGTGGTGAGATCTTCAACTGAATCGGAATACATAGCTGCTTAGGAGGCTTCACAAGAAGCGATATGGATGAAGGAGTTCATTACAGAGCTCGGTGTGGTTCCAGGTGCGCTGGACCCAATGTTTATCTACTGTGATAACATGGGCGCCATAGCCAATGCGCAAGAACCAAGGTCACACAAGAAGCTGAAGCACATCAAGCTACGTTTTCATTCTATTCGAGAGCATGTCCAAGATGGTGACATAAAGATTTGCAAAGTACACACGGATCTGAATGTGGTGGATCCGTTGACTAAACCTCTCCCGAGGGCAAAACATGACCAGCACCAAACTGCCATGGGTGTTCGGTATATTACCATGTAATCTAGATTAGTTGACTCTAGTGCAAGTGGGAGACTGTTGGAGATATGCCCTAGAGGCAATAATAAATGTAGTTATTATTATATCTTTGTGTTTATGATAAATGTTTACATTCATGCTATAATAGTATTAACCGGAAACATAAATACTTGTGTGGTTTGTAAACTAAATTAGAGTCCTTAGTAAAGCCTCTTTATAATACTATCTTGTTGGTTAATAGAGGATCATGGTTTCTCGATCATGAACATTGAGATGTTGTTAACAACAAGATCATATCATTAGGAGAATGGTATGATGGACATACTCCTATAGATAAGCGTAGCATAAAGATCAAGTCATTTTAATAGTTCAATTGCTATAAGCTTTCTGATATATAGTAACCTAATTCCTTCGACCATGAGATCATGCTAATCACCATCACCATAAGGATGCTTTGATGACATCAAACACCACACCGTAATTGGGTGGCTATAAAGGTGGCATTGAGTATTCATAAATTATGGGTTGAGGCACATGGATCAAGAGTGGGATTTATCCATCCATATGACGGATAGATATACTCTGGGCCCTCTCGGTGGAATGTCATCCAATTGGCTTGCAAGCATTTGACTGGCTCACAAGGGATCACATACCACGGGAACGAGAAAAGAATACTTATCAGTAACGAGGTTGAACTAGGTATGCAGAGATACCGACGATCAAAACCTCGGATAAGTAAACTATCGTGAGACAAAGGGAAATTGGTATCATATGTAAGTGGTTCATTCGATCTCAAAGTAATCGTAGAAATATGTGGGAGCCATATGAATTTCCAGATTCCACTATTAGTTATTGATCGGAGAAGTGTCTCGGTCATGTCCGCATAATTCACGAACCGTAGGGAGACACACTTAAGGATTCGATGTTGTTGAGTAGTTATGGAATGATCAGTAAGAGACTGAATGTTGTTCGGAGTCTCGTATGGGATCCAGGATATCACGAGGAGATCCAGAATGGTCCGGAAAATAAGATTCATATAAGGAAAGTCCTGTTTCGGAGTTGGGGAATGATTCCGGTGTTTTCACTAGGAATGTTCTAGAAGGGTCCGGAAGGTCCGGCACTCTGGAGGGGAAGGGTACATGAATGTGTCATAACAATATGGAATGGTTGCATCATGTACTAGGTCACTTGGCTGGGCAAAATAAAGGGAGAAATCAAATCCTAGTTTGAAAGTCAAACGCCAATTTGAAAAAGTCAAACCGCAAGTTTGCTTGGTAGAGGGAGAGTAGGAAACCTACTTGGGGAGGAGTTCCCATCCCTCCACCCGCGGGCCAAGGAGGCCGAGTTGGGGTAGGACTCCCTCCTCCCAACCGGACACCCTCCACCTATATAAGGAGGGGTAGGGCTCCCCTACCCCTCACACCCAAAAACCCTAGCCCTCACCTCCAAGTCGTCGGCGCCACCACCTCCTTGCGCCGCCGCCTAGGGCACCTCCAACTCAACGAGTTGGGGTGTTTCCCAAACCCTAGCCGCCGGCTACACCCTCCCCTTGGTGCCCTCTAAACCCTAGATCACCAAGGCCTCTCTCATACTCCACCATACTCGCTCCGGCTTAAGGCGAAGCCCTACGAGATCTCCCCTCTACTTCCGACACCACGCCGTCGTGCTGCCGGAATCGTGAGGAGAGTGCTACAACCTCCGCTGCCTGCTGGAACAAGGGAGAGGAAGATCTTCATCGAGTACCAAACGTGTGACCGACTGCGGAAGCACTGTCGGAACGCAGCGCCGGAAGGATCGTCTACGCGATCTTGAGATCGGCTTGAGTACGACTACATCACCCATGAGAATCTTCTCTCGTTAACCGCTTTGGAATATTCGAGGGTGAGTTCCTCTATCGACTCGTTGCTACAATCTAGTAGATAGATCTTGGCTTGTTTTCCATGCGGTAGAAATTTTTTGTTTTCCATGCTACGAACCCCTTCAGATTACCCAAGGTTTATCAAACTCAGGGAGGAAGTGGTAAAAGGTATTCCCTCTCAAGCAATCCTGCAATCAAGATACAAGAAGTCTCTTGTGTCCCCAACACACGCAATACACTTGTCATGTGTATAGGTGCACTAGTTTGGCGAAGAGATAGTGAAATACAAGTGGTAATGGTGCCAAAAAATAGCTTATGACTTGTTGACGTGAGGTAACGTGTGTGAGTGCCAGAAAAGAGCTTGACGGTGAGGTAGAGACTAAAGCAAGCAAACATGCAACAGATCTGGATGCAAACGGTGTTTCAATGCTTAGAAACAAGGCCTAGGGATCATACTTTCACTAGTGAACACTCTCTCATATAAATATCTTCTCTTAATGATACTACTCTTAACTACTCTCCGGTTGAACACTCTAATCCATGGTAGGGCCTTCCCCAATCTAGATAACCCCACGCTGTCACCTTGAGCGCTAGATGGTTCCAACAAACACCATAATTTCATAGAGACATCCAACTCAAAATATAACTCATAACAAATATATATGTAGTCTAGCTTAAGTGCCACACATGGCGTGCACGCTGTCACTTTCTCACACATGGGGAAAAGCATAGATCTATTAAAGCACGGTGAGTATTTATATAGACTCTAGTTGATTACAAATCTCATGACCACAACAAGACCATGCATAGAGAGAAAGATGAACACATAGATACCGGTAGAGCCCTTAGCCTCGAGGAAGAACTACTCCCTCCTCATCATGGGAATCAGCAACGGCGATGAAGATGGTGGTGGAGATCGATGGAGATGGCTCCGGGGGCACTTCCCCATCCCGGCAGGGTGCTGGAATAGAGACTTTCTATCCCCCGAATCTCCCCTTCGATGGCAGCGGCGCTGTGGAACTTTTCTGGAAGTATGATGGATTATTTAGGGTTTTCTCCCCGAGGGCTTCTTATAGGCGCAGGAGGCAAGGTCGGTGGTGGGCCAGGGGGCCCACACCTTGCCCAGGCGCGGGCCCACCCTAGGCCGCGCCTGGGGGGTGTGGCCACCCTGTGGCACCCCTTTGTCTCTGCTTCGTGGTTCCGTGTTGCTCCGGGGGAAATAATAACTTTGGCTTTTGTCCCGTACAATTCCGAGAATATTGATTTTCTGCCTTTCTGGAACCAAAAACAGAAGAAAATAGGCAACTGGCACTTTGGAAACTTTTTAATAGGTTAGTTCCAGAAAAGATATAAAAAGACCTCAAAGTGTACACAAAGCAAAGCAAAGTAGATACCAAACAAGCATGGAGCATCAAATATTATAGATACGTTTCCGATGTATCAGCGCCACCTTCGTTCTCCGGCCAATCGAGGGGAGGCTCGTCCTCCTCAACGCGGCGGGCGTGGTAGTCGACGCCCGCGACCGTCGCCGGGGGAGTTCGTGCGCCAGGGAGCTTCCCTCTTGTTCCCGGCGCACGCGGTCAAGGTGAGTGCACGTTTCCCCTCGTTGGCGTCTGCGGCGGTGTCGTCCAGGTCCCCTGCGAGTCCCCCTCCTATCCCGACCTGGCCGCTGTCGGCGTGGGTGGCCGAGCTCGCGGACCTCCATGGGCTGTCGTAGGTCGACATGGAGGAAGACGACCCGGCGATCGATGCGCCGGCATCGGATGTGGTGATGGGCTTCAACGTTCGTGTGGCTGGCGAGCTTTCGGACGAGGAACAAGGAGTACCTACGGCGTGGTATCCTTCCCACCTGCTCCTTCCCTCGCCCGACGACTTCCTCCCGCTAGCGCGGGCTGCCCCTAGGCGGCCACGCCGAAGGGGAGGAATCCCGACTATGCTGCCACTGGCGGCGCCCCAACAGGGGTTGGGCGGGGTGGGGAGAGGCACTAGACGGGCCGCGGTGGACAGGGCCCTTGTGGAGCTGACCGACTAGGCCGCTCGTGGGCTTCGGCCCACGTGTAGCCTGGCCCGGTCGGCCCCACTAGGGCATGTGCCCCCCGCTAGCTGCCGATCGGT
Source organism: Avena sativa (assembly GCA_916181665.1). Taxonomy (NCBI): domain Eukaryota; kingdom Viridiplantae; phylum Streptophyta; class Magnoliopsida; order Poales; family Poaceae; genus Avena; species Avena sativa. The sequence goes on from OV702289.1 coordinate 7,417,977, forward strand.
AGCGGTAGGGAGTTCTTGGGTTCCTCGGCCCACTGGGCTACAGCCAGCCCAGGCGCGATGGGGTCTTACCCTAATGGGGGCCCCGTCTCCCACTGTTCACTCTCCCGCTGCCGCCTCTTTTATCATGTCCTCCTCCGCCCCGTACCCCCTTCGTCGCGTCCCCCTCTGGCCTCCTCCCCGCCTCTGCGGTCATACCGTGAAGCCCTGATGGCGCCCCTCCCGCCCGTGCAGCCCCTGCCAGCGGCACGCATTCCCTCTCCCTGCCGGCCCTCGCCCCCCGCCGCATCGGGCCTTCTCACCGGCTGAGGACCGCCGGCCACCTCCCGCTCGGGGGCAATTCGGCTCCTACCGCCACCCCAGAAGACGCTCCCCATCGCCGATGCGCTTCCCACAGCACCGCGTCCATCCCGTTCCCCTCCCTGCGTGCGTCGCCGGCTGGAGGAGCCCCATGGCTCCCCGCCACCTCCACAAGAGCTGACCCGGGAGGAGTGGCTCCGGGCCGTGGCTCTGCAGGCCCATGAGGGAGCACTGGGCCTCGCTAGGGTGCAGGTCAGGCAGACGCGCCTCATGGCGCGAGGATCGGGCTACAGGTCACCCTACCGCGGAGGCGGTTGTGTGTGACTGTGAGCTAGCCGACGTGGTGGTGCCTAAGAAGAAGAAGATAAAGACCAATAAGAAGAATAGCTTGGCTTCGGCGACTGCGGGACCCTCGGCGTTGGCTGACCCTACCCCCGATGTGCTCGGCGCCCATCCTGGGGTGCTCCCGGCAATGGGGCGGTGTTCTGTTGGCTGCGGCCATCCCCCGGTGCAGGGAGTCTTTAGATTATTACAGCCATGGAGTGGATGGCGGCTTCTACTTAATTGATATGGGAGGTATGCAGATGACCATCCTGGAGACCCTTGCCATGGTGAGGATCCTCCCGGCCCAGTATCCCCCGCTCGAGGTGGAGGTGACAGAGGGCCTGATCCAGGAGGAGCTCAGAGAGGTTTTGCCGGGCCACGAGTGACCGGTGCACTGTGTCTCGGCTTCCGAGTTTGCTGTGTACTTCCCATCCATTGTGATCTTGCGCATGTGCGCCTACGTCATGTCCTTCACCCTGCCGATCCACCAGCTGCCACCGAAAGGAGGCGCTGGGGGCCCCTCAGCCCACCTTAGGGTCAACGGTCTCCCGGGAGGCGGCCCTTGTCCCTGAGCACCCCGTCCAAGCTGGCCCCGGTGGTCGTCCCACACTGCTACCGCCCCGACTGAAGGGATACGAGTAGGCTGCACTAGCGCAAATCAAAAAAATTCTACCGCGTATACCAGTATTACTGTTGTCATAGATCACGGGATTACCACTAGACGTGCAGTTGCGGAATCGATGAAGCGCGTCAAGGCAGTGCAAACGTTCCACGTCTCCTCCTTTTCCTCGTCCCAAGAGAAGCTCCCCTTGCGCGGCTCCTCCAAGTGCCACAGATGCAGCACCTCCGAGGTATCCACATGTGTGGGGTGGAAGCGTCAGACGCCGGACTGCTAGGTCCGCGCATGCAACACAGGCGAGAGGTGTGGCGGCTGGGTGGAATGGTCTAAGGTCTAAGGTCTAACCCCGGTCATCTCGCCCCACCCTCTCTTATATAGGCGTCACTAGTGGGATTCTACATTAGCAGCCCATTAGTAGCCTAAGCCTGGTCTAATTCGGATCTAATCCTCATTAGGCTTCCATCCAATTAAGTGTGTGACCCTATAGTTTCATATACGTATAGACATGACACAAATACACTTATTCTGTCAATAGTTGCTAGCGGCCTCTAGCAAGACATGCCAACTCCTAAACGCATACAAAGATCATATCGGACGAACCATCACAAGGTTTAGTACATGTCTTACCCTTTGCCTCACGATATTTGGTCTAGCTCCAAGCTGACCTCCCTTTCTCGATACTGTGATTCAGAATCCCTTTACTAGGTTAACTCTTAACCATATGTAGCATGTCCATGCATTTCTGGATCCGATCACTCGAGGGGCCCAGAGATATCTCTCTCAAGTAGAGAGGGTCAAATCCCATCTTGATTGACCATACCTTGCAGCATGCTTCAGGACAAACCCAAAATCTACCTTTATAACTACCATGTTACGGTGCAGCGTTTGATAGCCCCAAAGTAGGTCGATCCACATCTCAAGTACATGCGACAATCTCAGGTCTAAGGACAAAACGTACACGATGTGTAAAGAGAGAGCTGCAACTAATTGCCAGTCTCAGGTTGGGTCAGTCCAACCCCATGTTCATAACATGTGTCCACATCATTGGTTTGACATCTCCATGTCTATGACTTGCGAAACATAGTCATCAACCAATCGATGTGCTAGTCTAATATCCACGTGTGTCCTCACATGAACTTCGACTAGGGACAACTATTAAATAATCATACAAGTAAAGAGTTTCACAAACAATTCACATAATTTCCATTCAATACAAGTTGCCTGATATGGATATTCAAGGAACATTACAATAACTCATGGATAAATAAGAAATATAATCATCTCTATGATTGCCTCTAGGGCATATTTCCTTCAGTCTCCCACTTGCACTAGAGTCAATCTAAAATGTATCTAATACCAATTGCTCTTGTGTGTGCTTCATGCGCGGGCTGCGGGAGAGGCTTTGTAAAAGGATCAGCAACATTTGATTCCGTATGTATTTTGCATATCTTGATACTACCATCCTCAACGAACTCACGAATCTGATGGTAACGCATGTGAATATGTTTGTCCTTCTGGTGATGTCTAGGTTCCTTGGCTTGTGCAATAGCCCATTGTTGTCACAATAAACGTCTAAGGGATTGGACGCGCCCTGAACCACACCAAGAGCAATCAGGAAATTCCTAATCCAAACAGCTTCCTTTACGGCCTCTGAGGCAGCAATATATTCAGCTTCTGTTGAAGAGGAGGTCACCGTATCTTGCTTGGAACTTTTCCAGCTCACAGCACCACCATTCAAGACAAACACATAACCTGATTGCGCTTTCGAATCATCTGAGTCGTTAAGGTAACTCGCATCTGTGTAACCCTTTACACTGAGTTTATCCTCACCTCCATAAACTAGGAACACATCCTTAGTCCTTTTCAAGTACTTAAGGATGTTCTTTACCACTGCCTAGTGACCTTCACCTGGATCAGCCGGGTATCTGCTCGTAACACTTAGAGCATAGGAAACATCTGGGCGAGTACATATCATTGCATACATGATGGATCCAATAGACGAATCATATGGAATCCTGCTCATGCGCTCACGCTCATCAGTAGTCGAAGGACACTGAGTCTTGCTGAGTTTTATGCCGTGAGACATGGGAAAGAACCCCTTCTTAGCCTCTTCCATGCTGAACCGTTTGAAAACTTTGTCAATGTATGTACTCTGGCTTAATCCTATTAGCCTCCTTGATCTATCTCTATAGATCTTGATACCCAGAATATATGCTGCTTCTCCCAAGTCCTTCATCGAAAAACTATTTTTCAATGAGGTCTTAACAGACTCGAGCATAGGAATGTCATTTCCAATCAGCAATATGTCATCTACATATAAAATTAGAAATACCAGCTCTCTCCCACTTTCCTTCTTGTAAACACAAGGTTCTTGTTCGTTTTTGATGAAGCCAAACTCCTTTACAACTTCATCAAATCGAATGTTCCAACTCCGAGATGCTTGCTTCAGCCCATAAATGGACTTCAGAAGTTTGCATACCTTTCCAGCATTGTTTGGATCGACAAATCCTTCGGGCTGCATCATATACATGTCCTCATTTAGGATTCCATTTAGGAAAGCCTTCTTGACATCCATCTGCCATATTTCATAGTCGAAATGTGCAGCAATGGCTAGAATTATCCGTATAGATTTAAGCATCTCTACTGGCGAGAAAGTATCGTCGTAGTCAACTCCTTGAACTTGTCGAAAACCTTTTGCAACAAGTCGAGATTTATGGATGTGAACATTTCCATCCATATCAATCTTCTTCTTATAGATCCATTTGCACTCGATGGCTTTCAAACCATCAGGCAGGTCAACCAAGTTCCAAAATTGATTGTCTCCCATGGACTCTATCTCGGATATCATGGCGATCAACCATTTCTCAGAGTCTGGCTCCACCATCGCTTCTGCATAGGTCGCAGGCTCATCATTGTCTAACAATAATAATTCTCGTGCTTCGCGGAGCCTCGTCGACCTTCGTGGTTGTGATGCTTCTGTTGCCACGGGTTCCTCAACTTGTTCTACTACAATAGCATCACTCGTAGAAGCATCCCCAACTAGCTCATCTTGAACTTCTTCAAGTCGCACCGACCTTCCACTTGTTCCCTTTGTGAGAAACTCTTTTTCTAGGAAAACATCGCTACGAGCGACAAACATTTTGCCCTCTTCTCGGTTGTAGAAGTAATGCCCTAAGGTTTACCTCAGATATCCCACGAAAATGCACTTATCCAATTTGGGTGTTAACTTGTCCGACTGAAGCCGCTTGACAAATGCATCACAACCCCAAATCTTTAGAAAAGACAAACTGGGATTCTTTCCAGTCCACATATCATATGGTGTCTTCACTACGGATTTAGATGGTACCCTATTAAGTGTGAAAGCTGCCGTTTCTAGAGCGTAACCCCAAAATGACAATGGCAAATCCGACTGGCTCATTATCGATCGAAATATGTCCAACAAAGTTCGATTACGCCGTTCGGAGACCCCGTTCCTTTGAGGCTTTCCGGGCGGCGTAAGTTGTGGAACAATTCCGCAACTATTAAGATGATTGCTAAATTCGTGACTCAAATATTCACCTCCATGATCATATCGCAAGGCCTTTATTTTCTTGCCACGTTGATTCTCTACTTCACTCTGAAACTCCTTGAACTTTTCAAAAGTTTCAGACTTATGCCTCATTAAGTAGACATAACCATATCTACTGAAATCATCAGTAAAAGTAATGAAGTAGTGATATCCTCCTCTGGCTGTCCTGCTCATTGGTCCACATACATCAGTATGTATGAGTTCCAACAAGTCTGTCGCTCTCTCGGGTAAACCCGAAAAAGGCGACTTGGTCATCTTTCCAAGTAAACAAGCTTGACATGTCTCGTATGATTCAAAATCAAATGAAGTTAGAAGACCATCACCATGGAACTTCTTCATGCGCTTTTCACTTATATGCCCCAAACGAGAATGCCATAAATAGGTAGGACTCAAATCATTAGGCCGAAGCCTTTTAGCACTAACATTTTAAATAGATGCGTCATCAAGATTTAAAATAAATAACCCATTCACAATGGGAGAATTAGCCATAAACATATCATTCTTAGAGATTACACAACCATTGTTCATACTCACAAATGAATATCCATCCCTCGTCAAACATGAAGGTGATAAAATGTTTCGACCCATACTAGGAATGTAATAACAATTATTCAACTCCATAATAAATCCTGACGGAAGGTGAAGTTGCATGACGCCGACGAACAATGCAGCAAACCTTTCTTTATTTCCGATGCGAAAATCCACTTCGCCTTTCTGCACTTCTCTAGTCCTATTAGCCCCTTCATCGAATTGCAAATATGAGCAATCGATCCGTTATCAAATACCCAAGAGTTAACATAGGAATCAGCGAGAAGAATGTCCACAACACTTACAACAAGCGTACCTGAGTGGGAAGTACTCTTACTTCCACTCTTCTTCAAAGAAGCCTGGTACTTGCTGCAGTTTCTCTTCCAGTGGGCATGTTCATGACAAAAGAAGCACTCAATGTCTTCTACAGGTCCAGCCTTTTGCTTGGGTGCAGGGTTAGGGATCGTATCCTTAGCCTTGCCCTTCTTCTTCCAAGAAGTACCCCTTTTCTTGAAGCTAGGCTTGTTCTGCACAACCATCACATGGCTATGCCCTACACACTTTTTCATGTCACTTTCTGTTGTTTTAAGCATCCCACATAATTCATTAAGGCCCTTCTCCACCCCATGCATATGGTAGTTCGAAATGAACTGCCCATAGCTGGATGGAAGAGACGCTAAAATGAAGTCAGTGGCCAACTCTTGGCCTAGTGGAAAACCAAGCTTTTCCAAAGTCTGACTGTAACCAACCATTTTGATCACATGGGGGCCTATAGCTGCTCCCTCTGCTAGCTTGCATTCGACAAAGGACTTGGCAACATTGTACCTCTCAGTCCTTGCCTGATCTTGGAACATGTCCTTAAGCGCCACGATCATATCATACGCATCCTGATCCTCAAACATATTTTGGAGTTCAGGTTCCATGCATGCAAACATAAGGCAGCTAACCTCAAGAGAATCATCACATGCTCTCTTGTAGGCGTTATTTAGGGCAGCAGATGCATTATCAGCAGGTTCATCGGGGATTGGGGTATCCAGAACCATTTCCTTTTTATCAGACCTAAGAACAATTCTCAGGTTACGGACCCAGTCCGTATAGTTTGTTCCATTTAGTTTATCTTTGTCAAGAATCAAACGCAAAGAAAAAGGTGATGAAGTGTTCGGTGCCATTGATCTACAACAGAAAACATGCAAAATACTAAGCCATGTAACCATGAAAGAGTAAAACATATTAAATAATTTAATAACATATACTCCCACTTAAATCAATGTCCCTCTATTGATACTAAGTGATTCAAGATCCACAATTAACAAGTCGACTAGTGAGCTTTAGCATCACTGCTAGAAGACCAGGTAAATCGGTAAGCAACACTTGCTAATCATATCACATATAACTCTTGTTGTTGGGTGACATCTCTATGTCAAAACTAGGCGCCCAACCTTTATGCCCCAAGGTCCTTAACTATTAAGATGACCTTGTCAAGCTCACCAACCCTTATGCGTGTAGGTATCAGATACAAACCCATCCAGCCAAGGAAAACCACGGCACCCTAATTTCATAGGCCCACCAACGATTGTACTGGGCATAGGATGGTGCAAGGTTTGGTTGGGAGGGCATGGTTAAACTTAAACTTTCTGAGGGATCGTTCTACTTCTATCATCTAAGCATGCATAGTAGTAAAACACATAAGAATAACATTCACGTAGATGTGACACAGTATGGCCCATTTTCTCATGGTGATCTCCATCGCCATAGAACCTGTCCACCATGATGATCTCCATCTTCATGTTACATGTGATCCATCTTCCAGGTGATGAGTCCTCCAAGAACTAATACAAGCTATTACTCCTAACAGCTAGTAATCAAAATTACATAGTATTGGGATCATCACAAGTTGGCACGCAGGCCATTACAATAAATGACAACACATATGGCTCCAGCCGTGTTGCCCTACTCACGACACGCAGGTCATGCAAATTTTCATACATGCATCACATACATATATGGGCCATACTGATCACATACATCCTGCAAAACAAGTTATGCATAGAATCGCATTCTACCAGATCATGTGACATCGCAGCACCTAGTTACATTAACGAGATACAAAATGGGCTACGATTAACGGGGGTCTAGGGGGTCTCCCCTTGCGGGGTTCGAAGGGGAAGCGCCCCTCGCGGTATCATATTTTCTTTAAGGATTTTGATGGGCAATTCAAATTTACCATAAACCGACTCTTGTCCCGATTCAATCAAACTCCTTTGATCACGGTACATCAATTTTAGATCTAGGTTCTGATTCGATCAATTATATTGATCTTCGCGTGATTCAACAGGATTTATGTGTCGCTGTCTACCCCGATGGTGGAAACCGACCGGTAGGGGTAAGTTGTTCGACAACCTCAGAATCACGATCATGGAAAGAAAGATCATAGATAAATCCTGAACCACCGCCAAATAAACGATCACATCATTCATATCAATCTGCATATCACCATATGCAAACATCCTGAACCTATAAATGAACAGCATTGGCTCTGATACCACTGAAGGGATACGAGTAGGCTACACTAGCACAAATCAAAAACTTTCTACCGCGTATACCAGGATTACTGTTGTCATAGATCACGGGATTACCATTATACGCACAGTTGCGGAATTGATGAAGCATGTCGAGGCAGTGCAGATGTTCCATGTCTCCTCCTTGTCCTCGTCCCACGAGAAGCTCCCCTTGCACGGCTCGTCCAAGTGCCACAGATCCAGCACCTCCGAGGTATCCACACGTGCGGGGTGGAAGCGTCAGACGCCGGACTGCTAGGTCCGCGCGTGCAACACAGGCGAGAGGTGTGGAGGCTGGGTGGAATGGTCTAAGGTCTAAGGTCTAACCCCGGTCATCTCGCTCCACCCTCTCTTATATAGGCGTCCCTAGTGGGCTTCTACATTAGCAGCCCATTAGTAGCCTAAGCCTGGTCTAATTCGGATCTAATCCTCATTAGGCTTCCAGCCCCTTAAGTGTGTGACCCTATAGGTTCATATACGTATAGACATGACACGAATACACTTATTCTGTCAATAGTTGGTAGCGGCCTCTAGCAAGACGTGCCAACTCCTAAACGCATACAAAGATCATATCGGACGAACCATCACAAGGTTTAGTACATGTCTTCCCCTTTGCCTCACGATATTTGGTCTAGCTCCTAGCTGACCTCCCTTTCTCGATACTGTGATTCAGAATCCCTTTACTAGGTTAACTCTTAACCATATGTAGCACGTCCATGCATTTCTGGATCCGATCACTCGAAGGGCCCAGAGATATCTCTCTCAAGTAGAGAGGGGCAAATCCCATCTTGATTGACCATACCTTGCAGCATGCTTCAGGACAAACCCAAAAGCTACCTTTATAACTACCCTGTTACGGTGCAGCGTTTGATAGCCCCAAAGTAGGTCGATCCACATCTCAAGTACATGCGACAATCTCAGGTCTAAGGACAAAACGTACATGATGTTTAAAGAGAGAGCTGCAACTACTTGCCAGTCTCAGGTTGGGTCAGTCCAACCCCATGTTCATAAAATGTGTCCACGTCATTGGTTTGACATCTCCATGTCTATGACTTGCAAAACATAGTCATCAACCAATCGATGTGCTAGTCTAATATCCACGTGTGTGCTCACATGAACTCCGACTAGGGACAACTATTAAATAACCATACAAGTAAAGAGTTTCACAAACAATTCACATAATTGCCAATCAATACAAGTTGTCTGATATGGATATTCAAGGAACATTACAATAACTCATGGATACATAAGAAATATAATCATCTCTATGATTGCCTCTAGGGCATATTTCCTTCACCGACCCTCCTGTGTCTCTCGACCTCGACATCGCCCAGTACGGTTCCAACCTCGCCTTGGAGCCTGGTACGCATCTTGTATCCCCTCCTTCTGCTCTGCTGGCCTCCGAGGAGGAGACCTTGGGGAGTATGGGGTTGGTGGTGTGCTCTCCCCAGTCCCCACGGTCCCCCGGGGTGGTCTGCTACTCCCTCGCCCAGGACACCCCCCACCCGTCTACGTCGGCTGCCGGCGTGACCGACTCTTACTCCCATGTGGTTGCCACCAAGCTGCGTCGGGCCAAGACCCCCGGGCCTCCGGCCCCACCCCTCCCCCCTCCCGCCATAGTGTCCGCCTTGCAGGCGCGAGGGTGGGACTGTCCGGTCCGGAGCCGAAGGTGGCGGAGCGGGCTTCCCGCCGGGTTGCGGCTCGTAACGAGCTCCTAGGTACCACCCCTACCACTCCAGTTGTTCCTTCTGACCTAGGTCCCTCAGGTCTTCATGGTTCTTCGTTCTGTGTGTTGTTCGAGGTGTCGCTTGCCCACCTGGGTGTGGTGGCTGATGACTATGGCATTGTATTCCATGGCGAGAAGGGGCCCCAGATGGAACAGATCACTACCATTAAGGCGCGCGAGGGGTATGCGGGTGTGATCGTTGCTGCCCGGGTGCGCGACTCCCGGGAGCGGGAACGCTCCCAGCTCCTTGCGGGGGCTAGGTCTGCAGGACCTGGCCCTAGTGAGGAGCCCCCTTGCACCTGATGAGCGGGAGGTTACCCTCACGCCATCCCCCCGGGGTAGGCCACGTGGGAGACCTCCCAAGGCTGCTGCTTCCCGCCCCCTGACCTGCCGTGCCCACTCGGTCCCCGCTAAGGGGACCCCCGAGGCGTGAGATCCCTAGATGGATCTTCTCCGGGCCATCCGGGCGTTCATTTCGAACATCCGGGGGTTCGGGCATGAGGTTCATTGTCGCCAGATCAAGCAGTACATTCGCTTGGAAGAGCCGTATATTGTGGGCCTTAAGGAGACGATTTGTCAGGATTCTCCATCTCTGAGTTGGAGGGCCTCAGCCGCTCCAAATTCTCCTGGACTTGGCTTCCTGCTATTGGCCACTCTGGGGGATCCTCCTTGGGGCGAAGGAGGATACCTTCGTGGTAGATGATATGGACTGCGGGGAGTTTTTTGTGAGCATGTCGCTTACCCATAGACAATCTCGCTTCAAATGGGAAGTGATCATTGTATTTGGCCCCGCGGACCATAGGAGCTCCGCTGACTTCCTGCTCGAACTCAAGCTTAAAGTGGAACAGGCTGAGATCCCGGTGGTGGTGGCCGGTGATTTCAACCTGATCCGCTCGGCCGAGGACAAGATCTCGACAAATGTGGACCTCCCTAGGATGCATATGTTTAATGACTGCATCACAGATCTTGCTCTTCGTGAGATTGCTTAGGTGGGTGCTAGATATACGTAGACCAATAAGCAGTTGAACCCGATTCGTAGTGTCCTTGACCGTTTCTCTGTCTCCGTTGACTGGGAGGTGGCCTTCCTGCTTTGCTCTCTTAGGGCGGTCATCCGGATTGGCTCTCATCACACTCCCCTCCTCCTCCTCTCGTCTGGAGGGGGCAGCCCTCCCCAGCTGAATCGCTTCCACTTTGAGTCCTTCTGGCTCCAGAAGCAGGGATTCGTGGAGGCGGTTAGAGCCAGGTGGCTGTCGACCGCCTCACCCCCTCGGGTCTACTCCGCGGTTGATATCTAGCACCACTATGCCAAGGTATCCCGTTGATTCATGAGGGGATGGGGCACCAACTTGGGTGCGGCTCTCGGGGACCAGAAGGGTGCCATCCTACGGGAGATCCAGGCCTTAGATCGGGAGGACGATCTTAGAGGCCTCTCGGCGGAGGCCTGGTCCCATAGATATTCCCTGGAGACCTCCATTATGGAAATCTACAGGGGGAGGAGGCGTTCTGGCATCAGCAGAGTCGTTAGAACTGGACTGTCCAGGGGGAATCAAACACGGCCTACTTCCACGCCATTGTGAATGGGAGAAGGATGAAATGTTCGATCCCCTGCCTCTGGGAGGGGACATCCTGTTGGAATCCACGCAGGACCTCTCCTCCCCTGTTTATGCCTTCTATAAGGACCTCTTCTCGGTTTCTCCACCTCGGGCATCTCGCTTGCTCAGGACTTCTGGTCGGCAGGGGCGCTGGTCACCCGGCTAAGAATGGGGAACTTACCCGCCCCTTTATCGCGGAGGAGGTGACTGCGTCCCTGAAATCCATGAATACTGGATCGGCTCTTGGACCTGATGGGCTTTTGGTGTGCTTTCTCCAAACTTTTTGGGCCCAGCTGCAGCCGGTGGTCTTGCAGATGTTTCAGGATCTCTACACCGGGACCCTAGACATGTCCCTTCTGAACTTTGGGGTGATCTCCATGATCCCCAAGGTGGTTGGGGCTACGGGCATCCATCAATTCCGCCCGATCATTGTGATTAACGTCATCCAGCGGCTCTTTGCAAAGGTCTGTGCCCTTCGTCTGGCCCCTGTCCTGGAGAGGCTCACGCACCCTCTCTAGTTCGCTTTCCTGAAAGGCCGCCTCATTCATGATGATGTCCTTTCCCTCCATGAGATTATTCATGAGGTCAAGTCACGCTGTTAGAAAGGGGTGTTCCTCAAACTGGATTTCCAGAAGGCCTATGATCGCCTGGATTGGGCTTTCTTGAGACTAGTTTTGGAAAGAAGGGGGTTTGATGATCGCATGATCTGCTGGATCATGCAGTTTGTGATGAGTGGTAGGACGGCGATTAATATCAATGGTGTGATTGGCCCCTACTTTAGGTCGTCCTGTGAGGTTAGGCAAGGGGACCCAATCTCCCCCCTCCTATTTAACTCCACGGTAGACGCCCTGGCTGAGATTTTGGATAGAGCCAAACTCGTTGGCCACATCACAGGTGTCATAGGGCATCTTATTCCAGGAGGGGGTGTTTCGCATCTCCAATATGCGGATGGTACCATGATCATGGTGCAGGGCTCGGAGCGTGACATCATTAATATGAAATTTCTGTTGCTCTGCTTCAAATCCATGTCAGGGCTCAAGATCAACTTCGACACAAGCGAGGTCATGGTTCTCGGGTATGATGACGAGGAGCGTTAGAGGATTGCTGACAACCTCAATTGCAAGCTATCTGAGTTCCCCATTACCTACCTAGGGATGCCCATTCGGGAGACTAGGGTCCTGATCAAGGACCTTGCATCCCTGGTCAAGAGAGTGCGCTCAAAGGCTGAACCGTGGCGAGCGCGACTCACGACTAAGGGGAGCAAGACGGTCCTGATCAACTCCTGCCTCTCGAGCTTGCCCATGTATCAAATGGGGCTATACCTGCTACCTGAAGGGACACATGCTGACTTTGCTAAGGAGCTGTCTAGGTTCTTTTGGGTGGCTAGGGATGGTCATCAGAGGTACCATATGGTCAAGTGGGTGGATGTTTGTGCCCCCAAGTGCCTTGGGGGCATAGGAATTCTCAATCCGCGTCGCTTTAACGTGGCCTTGATGCTGAAATGGGTTTGGCTCATCCTGAGGGACGACGGGGGAATCTGGCTTCAGCTTATCAAGGCCAAATACCTTCGGGCCGTCCCCTTCTGGCCTGCGATCTTCGGGAGGGCTCTCAGTTCTGGAGAGCCATCCAGGACATTAAGCACCACATTGGGTTGGGCATCTCTTTTGTCGCTAGGAACGGCCAGGGGGTCAGATTCTGGCTGGATCCTTGGCTTCTGCCTGTCCCATTGGGGGTTCAGTTCCCCGCCTTTCTCGCCATCTCGACCTCTCCGTCCTCCCTTGTTGCCAAGAACTTCCTGGAGGACCATTGAAACCTCCTATTCCGCCGATCCTTTAATGCGGCAGAAACAGAAGAGTTCCACCACCTGATGGAGGTCCTCCCTGCCTCGCTTTCAAAGGACCCGGACTCGGCCTCTTGGCAGTTGCTTCTGTTAGGGGAGTTCTCGGTGAGCTCGGCCTATCGAGCCCTATTTCAGGGGCCTGAGTTGCGGTGGACGTCGGCCATTTGGAAAGTCCCCATCCCCCTCAGTATTCAAATCTTCATTTGGCAGCTGCTCCGCGACCGCTTACCCTCGGGAGTTGAGGTGGCCAAGCGCAATGGCCCCGACAATGGCCGATGCCCCCTATGTGGGACACCGGAGACCTGTGGCCATATTATGTTCTCCTGCACGGCGGCGCAGTTTTTGTGGAGTTTTGTCCGAGAGGTACTGGGACCTGCGTGGCAGGTGCAGGAACTTGGAGAGTTCCTGTAGACCCAGGCAAACAGGGCCGAAGGAGGGCGCCGACTCTTCTGGCTCTTGTTTGCGGCCATATCCTGGACTTTGTGGAATGTGCGCAGCAAAATGGTGATCGAGAGGATTTTTCCTTCTCGGGCGTCTGACTCTATTTTTGCTATGCTTGCCTGCCTGCAGTAGTGGTCCCCCTTGGTGCGTCAGCATGACCGGTCTTCCTTCGACGACTCCCTTCGGGCCCTGAGGACGGCGGCGATCCCCTTTTTGGCTCCTATGCCTTCGACCCCTGCGCGACCCTGAGGGGTGCCAACGTCTCTTTTGAGTCACATTTTTTGTTTTCCTCTTGGGTTGTGTTGTGCTGTGGCCCCAGCTGTTGATTGACTCTTTTCTCTTTCGCTTTGGCTTCGGCTGTGGTGGCTATGTGTCAGACCCTGTACTTGGATGTTGTTGCTTTATTTATAAAGCGGGGTGAAAGCCTGTTTCGAGAGTATAACACATACAGAATGACCTTCAGCTTCGGGATTAATGTTCCACCGGATGTTCCGCATGTAAAGGGCACAAAGTGATAAGTAATAACTATTTACCCGTGTATAGTTAGGCTAGTCATAGTGGGCAATAATTTAGATTAGTAAGACTAGTTATACTAGAAGTAACTTAGATAGTAACATAGAGCATGCATTGCTAAGGCTGGTCATAGTGCATAGTAACTTAGTCTAATAACATGTTACTAGTCTAGGTTACTATCTCTATAGTGTAAAATAACTTACATGTGGTAACATGCAATGTCATATTAATTAAGTTGTAGACTTATTTTGCATTGATACGTGTGATGTTACACTAACATATATAGCTAGTTACTCTATCTATCTCTTTATTAACTCATTGCCAGATAAGCAAAATTATTGAGTTGGACTCTTAGTTACCAGTGAAGTTAACCCACTATGACCAGCCTAACTAAGCATTTAAGTGACATAGAATGTCATTAAATGATGAGAGAGGGGTTTGTGGTAACAAGCTATGTTAGGCCTTTCATAACGGGGGTCTCTTAGCGCTCTATGCTAGGTAAAATGCTTATGTGACATCCTACTTAATGATGAAAGAAAAGGGTGTTGTGTCTTAGCTAAGATACAACACTTACACACTATCATGGACAAAAAATTGGCTAGTCCAATCACACACATGCATGGGCAAAAAAAATGGCCAGTGGACGAGTCCGCGCGCATCCGGACCGACGCAATTGTTGCACAGATTAGATGCATGGATGAGTCGAGCCGGACGCGTTTGTCCAGTTAGGTCAGCTCGCTGGAACGCCCCGTTTCGGACAGGATGCGTGGGCCCGATAGAAATGCCTTAATATCTGTGTGGCCAAAAAAAATGCCCAAGAGATGGAATGTGAACCATATGTGTGTGGTCATCAGCTTAGCGACGTAGGTGTGCGCTAGCGTCATTACTTTGATTGGCTATAGGTGGACGTACGCTTTCACGCTGGGTCGCATGGTCGGTACTTTGAGTGATCGATTGATATCTGTGCAACTGGCACCAATGTCGTGTTCCGGACGGATTTGGCATACGTACGGCACGTGAACCCCGCGCTCGATCGAGTTGGCAAACTACGCGGTTGCCCTGCCCGGAGCGGCCCGGCCGAGGTGACAGCAAGTTGCAGCTACCGTCCACGTACGTGAAGGCCCTCCTGCCACAGCGCCGTCGATGGCGACGCCGGCCGATCCCTGTGTACGTCCAATGAATTATTGGTGCCCACGCTGCCAATGCTGCATTATAACCTCACGCACGCACCAGCGGAGAAGTGTAACCAGCAACAGGCTAGGGATATCGATGGCGGCCGGAGGCGTGTGGGTGTTCCGGAAGGACGGCGTGATGGAGCTGGAGCGGCAGCAGGGGGACGCGGCGGCGACGGGCCGGAGCAGCAAGGCGCTGGTGTACGTGCCGGCGAACGAGACGATGCGGTCGCTGCCGGCGCTGGAGCGGCGGCTGGGCTCGCTCGGGTGGGAGCGCTACTACGAGGACCTCGCCGTGGTGCAGCTCCACAGGCGCGACGGCGGCGTCGACCTCATCAACCTCCCGCGCGACTTCGCCCAGCTGCGCTCCACCCACATGTACGACGTCGTCGTCAAGAACCGGGGCCACTTCAAGGTCGTCGACCTCTAAACTCTAAGCTACACTCTAAACCTTCCCCAGATGTTGAGCTACCAAAGCATGCAGAGCTTAGCTTGAGTATTGATTCGCGTTACGTAGGAGTACATATACATGTGTATGTACTGCAATGCAACTCGACTACATGTACACAAATAGTGTACTGTATTAGGATGTTTTCGTACGTCTGTGTACTTGTTGTTAGTTACTCCCTCTGTTAAAATATAAGATGTTTTAGCTTAGTGAAACAAATGTATCTAGACTTATTTTAGTATATAGGTTCATTCAACTTTGGGATGAATCTATACACTAAAAGAAGTCTAGATTCATTTTCTTCACAAACCTAAAACATCTTATATTTTGAAACGGAGGGAGTAAGTGTGAGCCCGATTGTATCCATCAGTGAAATCAGCTTTGTTTGTTAATTTAGCTCGCCCATTTTCTAAAATTCCAAATTTTACCCTCAAGTTTGACATTTTTGACACTAATTACCCTATTTAGAAAGTTTTTATCCTAATTACCCCATTTAGCAAAATTTGTACCAATCTTTACCCCTTCTAAATTTTTGTGGCATTTTGATCGGTGAGTCCCGGGTGTTAGGTACATGTGACATGCCAATTTTTTTAATTATGCAATTACTAAACAAAAAAAGAAAATCAAGCAATTAACCACAGTAGTGTACCATGTTCAAGTGTTTAAAGATAATTTACCACAATAAACTTCTGTTCCTTCGAGTCTAGTAGTACCGCCGCTAATTTTTTTTAAATAATACATTTTTTTTATTTATTTTTACAAATAATACGCAAAACAGAAAAATTTCAAATCTGTCTGTCCGTCGTCCGTTGAACGGACGACAAAGTGCGTCGTCCCTTGAACAGACGACAGGGCTCGTCGTCCCTTGAACAGACGACGGGGCTCGTCGTCCCTTGAACAGACGACAGGGCGCGTCGTCCTTTGACAAGACGACTACCAGTGCTCCCCCCCTCGCTGAATAATCGTCCGCTCGGCAATCCTTCGCGCCGATTTTTTCCGCCGGTACTCCCCGCCATTTTTTCCCGCCGTTACTCCCGGCAAATTTTTCACGCCAGTAATCCCCGCCCTTTGTTCCCGCCACGACTTCCCGCCCTCTTTTTCCCGCCATGACTTCCCGCCCTCTTTTTCCCGCCATGACTTCCCGCCCTTTTTTCCCGCCTATTCGGTTCGGTGCCTCTATAAATCCGGGCAACGGGATGTATCCTTTAACCCAGTTCATCTCTTCCTCCTCTTACTCTCTCATTTCCCTCTCTCCTTTTGCTCTCGCATTTTCCTCCACTCCTCTCCACTATGACCGACGCGTCTCCCTGGCCTGTAGATATGTCCATTGGGCTTTTCTTCATAGCCAGAACTGTTGAGATAGGCCATAAACCAGCCGACTGGGATATGTTGGTATCGAACCATGATGCTCTCGTTACACTTGGTAAGTAACTTTATCTAAGGGGGTGGAAACTGAAGACCCCAAATCAGGTACGAGCAGAGCTTCTCAGGATCAAGGCAAGGTGGGACAAGCTCACCTTCAAGAGTGAAGCTCGCATGATGGAGGTGGCTAATACACCTTGGTCCTGGATAGAAGAAAGCGAAGATGAGGATGATATCTTCATGCCGCCACCGGTTGGAAGCAAGGCAAGAGCTGAGTGGGACAAGAGACAGGAGAAGAATAAAGAGCAGGCCAAGAAGAGTCAAGCTGACATGATGGAGCATGTTGTGGCACGTAGGGCCTGGATAGAAGAGAGCGAAGATGAGGATGATATCTTCATGCCGCCACCCGTTGGAAGCAAGGCAAGAGCTGAGTGGGACAAGAGGCAGGAGAAGAAGAAATCGCAGGCCAAGAAGAGCAAGTGCGAGGGATCGTCCAAGGGAAAGGGCGAGGCATCATCGAAGGGAAAGGGAAAGGCATCATGCTAGGGATAGATAGGACTCTTATTTATGTACCACAAGTTATGTTGAACTATGTTGCAAGTTATGTTGAGTAGTTTGTCGAATAAAATCATGAAATAATAGAACGATGTCTCATACATAGATAGGTAAATGACTGATACATAAGTAGATATCACTGGTGTCGACGACGAGGTGGCGGAGGCCTCGGTGTACTCCATCCATATCTGTGGGGTGGAATCACATCACGGCGAGGTGCAGTTGACCCTTCACCTTGATCCTGTGTATTCTGTGTGGGGATAGGTGGTGGAGTACCTTGTTGATACTGACTAAACCAGTCTACCTGCTCGTGTTGTGTCTGCTGATGACGGTCGTCAGTACTGTCCCATGTAACGGAGTCTCCTGCTAGTGTACAAGAAATTAAGTACTGAACAATGACATACTGCATCTAATAATAGTAGGAAGGGACACGCTTACCCTCAGGATGAGATTGTGGTCGATAAGCAAAGTCCATGTAGGGGATCGGCTGCTGATACTGCCATTGTTCGAAAGTAATCTGGTTCTGCTGCAACTGGTCGAAAGTAAACTGTGATTGCTGCCACCCCGAGCCTCCAGCCTGGTCTGGAGGTGGTGCTCTCGGCGGCGCCTGCTGTGAGAGTCGTGGACGAGGCCCGCGGCGGAGTGGTGGAGAAATATGCTCCTCGTGCCGTCCCGATCCTCCAGCATGGTCTGGAGAAGGTGGCTGCTCCATGGATCGACGTGGGGTGCGCTCCTCCACCGAGTGACGCGGTGGGCGCTGCTGTGTGGATCGACGTGGGGCGCGCTCCTCCACCGAGTGACGCGGTGGGCGTTGTGCTTCTCGGTGTTGAACGACGTCTGAGACGCTGGTGCACGTGATGGCCGCGTAGATACGCCGCAGCTTCTCCTCGACCCGCCGGGCAAAGGACTAAGCCTGCTGACGGGGCACAAGAGGAACGGACGAAAGCGATCGTCCGTACTGAGCCACCTCAGTTTGTAGCTCCCACGTCATGTCGGCCTGCATTTTTCTCATAGTTAGGTATGCACTACATAGGCACTCATGTTTATTGTGCTCTAAATAAAGTACTTACCGCTGACTGTCTGGACTCCAGTGTTGACTGGCTAGGGTATATCTCATCGTCATGTGCGTGTGGAATGGGACGTAGCCGTGTCATCGACATGTACCTCTGTAGGTATCCGTGGAATAGCTCCATATCAAACGGGCCAGCGTGCCACACTTGTGTAGGTGCATTCTGCCACTCGTTGACGTAAATCCCCACCCGTTGGAGCCATTGAGTGGCAGTCTTGCTACTTCTCCGAGAGTACCTGAACCCCAACTCCACTGTGTGCATTCTTCCTGGCACGTCGCCTCCGCGATCCCTCTAGCAAAATGGATGTATCGCGCACTAATGGTCGACACGTGGTTCTCAGTGAACATCACCTTCCCGAGCAGCCACATAAGGTATGCCTCCAGGCTGCGTGTAATCTGTGGGGCAGTCATCGGAGTGGCCGGGAACCCAAACCTCTGTATCTGCATTGGCAAATAGAACAATTTTCAGTACATGATACTTCTCCAACAAAATAGAATAAATAAATGAAACACACCTGATACTGCTCCAACCATCCAAATTTTGGCCCATGATTGTCATGGCCAAAGGCCAGAGCTCCATCGCGGATGCCAAAGAATCGTTGGGCCATCTCTTGGGCCCAATTTGCCGGTGGATCCACTGGGCCTATGGGCACGCCAGCCAACGGAAGTCCCAGCAAGTACGAGACGTCCTGAAGGGTAGGAGCCATCTCTCCCCATCGAAAATGGAAAGTGTGAGTCTCGGGCCTCCATCGATCCACCAAGCACGTGAGTAAAGACGAGTCGTACTGTAAGCGACTAGTCTGGAACCCAAGTAGTCGCCCTTCTATCACCTCCATATTAGTGGCCTCAACCAAACGAACGAATGGTAAGAGCCCAGCCCACTTCAATCTACATAAGAAGAAAGCAGAACAGTTTAGTCACATTGGCCCATAAATATCCCAACAACAAGAGAAATAAATGTCACATGCCTCTGAAGCCAATCAGGATGTATGCACCAGTTCGAAATGGGAGTGCGAGTCACTAGGTGCTTCAAGGACCCCGGGTTAGCATCCAGTACCGTTGATCGGTGCTTTCTATCTATGTCAGCATTCAGCAAAGATCCCGCCATCTACACATAGTTCCACACATATTACAAATTTAAGACATAGTTCCACACATGTTACAAATTTAAGACATAGTTCCACACATGTTACAAATTTAAGACATAGTTCCACACATGTTACAAATTTAAGACATAGTTCCACACATATTACAAATTGATTATGTCCCTCTGCCTCTGCCTCTTCTTCCTCGGCTGCCACGTCCACGAGGAGCAGCTCCACCAGTCCCGAAGATGTGGCATCTGGGGTCTATATGACCAAATTGATTACACAGAAAACATTGCCTAGTAGGGCCTCCGGCTTCAGATTCATCCATATCATTACGGATGCGGACACATTATCGCCTTCCTCTGCCTGTCCTCATCAGTACAGGATCTGGGATGTAAACCCTTTCACCTGGATTTACTTTATTGAAATTTCCCCATGGCTTTGCCCTCCACTATCTCTGTGTACAACAGTCTAGCCAGGAGGGTTGACGTGAGGTTACGATGGTCCTGAAGGACACTTTCAAGTGTGCATGTGTGCATCACAACATCGGTGACCTTCCAGTTTGTGTCATACCTAGGGACATGGGCATGCACCCTTGCAGGACATCCAGCTTCCTCGCAAACCAATGTCAAATATTGTTGAGATGACACCTTCGTTTTCATGACCCGTTGCATGGACATTGACCACTCAACAATTGCTTCCTGCAGATGTCTCTTGCTAGGATATAATGCACCTAGAGAGATGTTGTTCGCGTGATAATGCCACGCCGAATCATGCCCATCGTTCACAGTCATTGCTGCTGTGTTGTCATTATTCCATGATGCCGGAATAGGTTGGCCGATCTCTTCTTGATCAGACTCGCCAGAATCATCAGCCGTATCACTGTTGCCTTCTGAGTCTTCGGCTTCCATTTGATGTTGCAACAAACCATCATATATCTCGTCCTCATCAGCTTCGCCACTGAATATGTCTTCCCCTAATCCTTCACCACCGTCCTCTGATACATAACCATCACCCCCGGTGTGTGCATAGCTACTGTGACCTGATTCATATCCGCCGCCACCCTCTTGTCCCTGACTACTCTGGCTATGATCATAACTACCTCCAGCATGACCGGTCCGACTACTCTGGCCATGATCATAACTACCTCCAGCATGACCGGTCTGACTACTCTGGCCATGATCATAACTACCTCCAGCATGACCGGTCTGACTACTATGGTCATGATCATACCCAGCCTCTTTCACCACAGGTAACACTAAGAGACTAGGGTTAACTCCTCTTTTCTGGCAAGCTTGCACAAATTTGACCCATTTCTGTTGTGCTTCTATTGGCCTTAAATAAAAATTAGGGGTTTGCCTTGACTTAGTCCATAAAGCATGCACACCGACAGTATGGGTAGGAGGGAGCCCTAAACGAACACATAACCAATCCTTCAACTGAGTAACGGGCACTGTTTCAGGATTCTGAAGCACTTCATCCATAAATCTAAACTCGCTCAAATCAACTCCGTGCTGGTTCATTCTGACGGAACCAGGACCATACAAGAACCTAAACACTACATTATTTGACATGATTTTCGACCTAAAAAATACCAAAAATAGTCAAAAACAGGTACATTGACACATAATACTCTACAAATATCTTGCATCTAACAGACCCCATCAAACGCTACCTATGAACATACACACATGACTGCAATAAGCAAGAAATTAGGGTTTACCCTTGAAGCGTGCGAAGTCCTGCCGTGCAGCTGCCTCAGGTCAACGGATCAGCAGCTCCACCATGCACCTTTCTCAAGTCCCAGCACCAGCCTCCACCATGGCCATTGCTCAACAAGAAGCTAAGAACACCACCAGATCCCTCCACCAAAACGCCTCAAATCACCACACCAGGCTATCCCATTAGTAGATCGGGACTCTACTAGCTTGCTAATGTGTTAGAGCAGCGAGTTTAGATAGAAATCTAGGCTAGAAATCGGGTGCAACGGCTGAGAAAATGAGAGCAAGCGAGAGAGGAAGAAGAGCCAGCAGACGGGCGAGCTGGAAATGAGAGCGAGGGACGATGGGCACGGGCGGGCGGGTGAGCTAATATAGCCGGGGCTCGTCGTCCGTTCAAGGGACGAAGCGAGGCTCGTCGTCCGTTCAAGGGACGAAAGCTGCTGTCGTCTGTTCAAGGGACGACGCAGCTGACCCCCTGTCAGCCGACAGCGTCCGTCGTCCGTTCAACCAACGACCGGGCCGACCCCTGACAGCCGACAGACTGGTCGTCTTTTGAACAAAAGAAGGCAACCTGGTCGTCTTTGCAAGAAAAGAAAACATGTTGGTCGTCTCTGGAACAGACGACGGGTCTGTTTCGTCCGCCCAACGGACGACGGACAGACAGGTTTGAAATTTTTCTGTTTTACGTATTATTTGTGAAAATAAATAAAAAAAATGTATTATTTAAAAAAAATTAGCAGTACCGCCCCCATGAACACGATGCGTTAGAAATGTTCTCTCTCATTTATTCTAATTCTGACATGAAGGACAGATCGTGTCTTCCCTTAAAAAAAGAGCAAATGGTGTCTTGCTTAAACCAACCAAACCCTATGCTATGTCTAATTGAACGCAAGTCCTGATCGGTTGATCTGTTAAGCAAAAGCCGATAGCTCATTTCTTATTCAAACCGCAACAAGCAAACCCACACGCAGAGTTGCTTAAACACCATAGTAGATGTATGAGCGACGGTTCGAACAATCGTTTCAGAAGATGATGACCCGCGTGTCTTGTGCTCCTACGTTCCTGACTCACTAGTGGAGAACGGGGCATTAGTCCCGGTCCTAGAGGGCCTCTAGTCCCGGATTAGTCCCGGAAACGGAACTAGAGGTTCCAGCCTTTAGTCCCGGTCCTGTTACGGTCCGGGACTAAAAGCTCTGCACGTGGCAGCGTAGCAGTGAAAGGGGGGTGGTCTTTAGTCCCGGTCCGTATTACGGGCCGGGACTAGTTTCTTTCTGCCGCGGCAGCATTTTACCAATTTGGCTGCCGTGGCAGCCGATAGGAGTTTCTGCCGCGACAGAGTTTTGGGGCCGTTTTCTGCCACGACAGCCGATGGGGGTTTCTGCCGTGGGAGAGTTTTGAGGTCGTTTTCTACCGCGGCAGTCGATGCGGGTTTTTGCCGCGGTAGAATTTTGGGGCCGATTTATGCGGCGGTAGCCGAATGCGGGGTTCTGCCACGGCAGGAGGATAGGTAGAGGAGGGTTGTGTTTGGCGTAAAGTGAAATGCAACGAAAAAACCCATTACACACAACATCGTCATAATTATATAGATATAATTCTATATTACATAAATATATACATAAATGGAGATCACAACCTGTCTATTCGGTTACAAGTTCATTAAATCACGGGTAGCCGGAGGTATGGTATTTTCCTTCTGGGTTTATGACATGGTCAACAAGAAATCCCGCCAATTCCTCTTGAATTGCTACCAGACGCTTCCTTGGATCGAGATTCTCCCACAATCTTTCCAACTATATATAAAAGAAGGAGGTCAATATGAATATCAATAGTCATAACAAATATTATGAATGACACTCAACAAAAATTATGAATATATTGTTCACGTACTTCTAAAAATGTCCCTCCGTCCCGCTCACTGACCTCGGAGCGAATGTACTCGCACACGAAGTATCCACATAGATTAGTAACTGGTGGCTGCCTCTCGCACTTTACGACAAAAGGTTTCAATCAAATAATAATCAATCATGACATAATGGTATTGAAACTAGAATTGAATAGATGCGCAGATCTAGCTCGTACTACTTACATCGATCCGATGAAAACTAAGCTTGTCTTTAAATTCACCAACCGTAGCATTGGTGAAAGCTTTTCAAACCCTGCCCGGCAAAAAAAGAATAAATGAGTTATTAGTTACTTGATATCTCAGGATATATATATATATATATATATATATATATATATATATGAACGAAAGAGACCGATATAGTGCGATAATGATTGAAATTACCTCTGGAGTGCATCTTTAATGAATGCATACTCTGATTCGTCTCTCATTAGCGAGTCTTTTATTTCAACTCTTCCAGCGTCAACTTCAATGGTTAGCAGAATCCAGTGATGGATTTGCATGTTTATATACGTCAGTAACTCATCAATTACACTTAGCAGAATTAAGTGATCTATACAAGGCAGTAACACTCTTACCTGTAGTTATAGGGAAACAATATTCTTCGTTTGTAATGTTGCCTCATTAAGACCCTTAGAAAGTTACGCTCCGTATCCTTGGGGTATTTCTTTAGAAATATTTGATTAAACCGGTGTAGGTCGATGAACCCAGTGTCAAATATTTTCTTCCGGCCACATTCATCGCTCTTCATTCTGCATAATAGCATATAGTGACATGCAATAAAAGAGCTGGGTTAAAGACTTTATCATAGAAATAAATGAACCACTTACAGAAAATAGGTAGCGAGGAGACTCAAGTCAAGAGCATCTTGTTTGAATAACATATAGAATTCCTCAAAATAAATTTTCAACTTGTCTTCACCATTAAAATGCTCACTTATAATTCTCACAGCAGCGCTAACAATCGATCTTCTTTATCGCATGTAGAGACTTTCTCGTCCCACTCATGCAGTCTTCGCATTTGAGTTGATAGATATTTGACCTCATCAGGTCTTACCAGAGTCTTCCCGTATTCATATCTCCATGCAAATTCCTCTTGTATGGGGATATGCCCGCCTAGCTCTTAATCAACTATAATATTAGCGCGTTTGGAAAATTTCATTGCTATAATATTCTGATGATCAGTATTGGATAACACCTTGAGCGGGGCGATCGATTTGTTTGCCTGCATTCTGAGTTGCCCAACATCTCTTTTCCCGCTGCTTGCAGTAGTATTTCCTAGAGTATTACCGCTGCTTGAAGTAGTATTTCCTGGATTCTTCCTACCAATTCTCAGCAGACAACGTTTGTAGTCATCAGCCTTATTTATCTCATATTGCGATGGTTGCTCAAGAAACCCCTTAGTCCACTTTTTGGCTTTCGGATCAAATATTTGTTTTGGCTCGGGTGCTTTGGGTGCAAAGAAGGCTTTAACTTGGGCATCACTTGTCTCTTTGGTTTCCTCATCAGTCATATCTTAAGGTAACTTGGGAGGAGGCGGCGGGATTTTCTTCACCTTTTTACCTTTGGCTTTCTTCTGACTAGTATTTATACTAGTTGACTGAGAGCCCGCCTTCTTCGTCTGACACGACGACGATGGAGTGGGCTGACGCGGCGGGGGAGTGGGCTGATGCGGCGGTGGACTCGCGCTATGGTGGTCGTCCCACTCCTCATGTGGACTTGCTGGAGGCGGCAGACTCGGCTGACGCGGAGGAGATGGTGGTGGCTTGGGTGCAGAGCCTGGAAACACGATGTATTTCTTGCGCCATAGAATGATAGAGCCCCTGACTTCTCCTAGCGTGCTCTCATCTTCAGTTCCAGGGATGTCAAGTTGTAGTGATTCATATTGAGGTAGAATCTCATCCACCCCGACACGAGCATAGCCATCTGGAATCTCTTTGCAATGCCAGCGTGCTTCAGGTTCACAAGATAAAGCATAGCCGAGAGCCGCCTTGAAGGATAAGTTCATCACTCCCACTTGCAGCTCGCATCTTGTCTTCTCAATAATATTGTCCATGGGATAGCGATCTATCGGATTGGCCGTCGTGGAAGCGACACTGCTTCTCCGCTGAGATGGGACACCGGCACTTTCTTCTAGCCGTTGATGAGTTGGCCCTTGCTGGCGCATTTTGTCCAGCTGCTTATGTTGCTCCTTTAGCATGGCATATATTTCCTCGTTCTTTCTTTCCATGCTACGCAACCGGTCTGCCTCCGCTATCTCCTTCCGCTTCTTTGCCCTCGCTCGGCTTCTATAGGATTCAGTGTCCTCAGGAAACCCAGTCTTCCACAACACAGAAGGTTCAAAGCCTCGTGTTCGTCCTGGTTTTTCAGGATCCGAGGGCCTTTGTAAGCTCGTCGTTCTCTTTGTCGGGTTTGAAGTCACCCTTTTTAACCTCCTCAATTGTTTTAACAATTCTCCATGGGGTGTAGCAACATTGGACTTTTTATCGAATATTAACTCCCACACTTAGGAACGGAAGTCCTGTAGCCACCTGTCCCCATCGTATGGTGATATTTATTTTTTGCAGCATTTTCTTTATTCTTTGCGGACCTTTTTTTTGATATTGCTGATTTCTTGTAGTCTAGAAATCTTTCCCAGTGAGGTCGCTGCTTCTCTAGTGAGTCCGCGAATTCTAGAACTTTTCCTTCTCGAGATATTCATTGTACAATCTTTTCTTCCACACTGGCACATGTCCGTCAGCGTCATTTGGAACATATTGACCGCCAGGGCCCTTTCCAAAGATTACTTCTATATCCTTGACCATACCAAATATATCATCACTAGTACGGCGGATAGGCTTCTTCCGGTGATCTGCCTCACCATTGAAATGCTTGCCTTTCTTTCTTGCAGGATGCCTGGCCGAAAGAAATCGACGATTCCCCAGGTACACATTCTTCTTACCTTTATCCAAATATATACTTTCAGTATCATCTAAACAATACGTGCATGCACTATATCCCTTGTTTGACTGTCCTGAAAGGTTACTAAGAGCAGGCCAATCATTGATGGTTACGAACAACAACGCCCGTAGGTCAAATGGCTCCTGTTTGTGCTCATCTCACATACTAACACCTTCGTCACGCCACAATTGTAGTAGTTCTTCAACTAATGGCCTTAGATAGACATCAATGTCATTGCCGGGTTGCTTCGGGCCTTGGATGAGCACTGGCATCATAATGAACTTCCGCTTCATGCACAACCAAGGAGGCAGGTTATATATACATAGAGTTACATGACAGGTGCTATGACTGCAGCTCTGCTCTCCAAAAGGATTCATGCCATTTGTACTTAGACCAAACCTTAAGTTCCTTGCGTCATCTGCAAATCTCGGGTACTCTCTATCGAATTTTCTCCATTGCGACCCATCAGCGGGGTGTCTCAACATCGAGTCTTTCCTGCGCTCTTCTTTGTGTCATCGCAACAACTTGGCATGCTCTTTGTTTCTAAACAAATCGTTTCAACCATGGTATTATAGGAGCATACCACATAACCTTTGTAGGAACCCTCTTCCTGGGGAGCTGCTCGCCCTCAACATCACCAGGGTCATCTCATCTGATCTTATAACGCAATGCGCCGCATACCGGGCATGCATCCAAATTCTCGTACTCCTCACCACGATATAGTATGCAGTCATTAATGCATGCATGTATCTTCTGCACCTCTAGTCCTAGAGGGCAGACGACCTTCTTTGCCTCATATGTACTGACAGGCAATTCATTATCATTTGAAAGCTTCTTCTTCCAAATTTTCAGTAGCTTCTCAAATCCCTTGTCAGATAAACCATTCTCTGGTTTCTATTACAGTAATTCCAGTGTGGTATCGAGCTTTGTGTTGCCATCTTCGCAATTTGGGTATAACAATTTTTTGTGATCCTCTAACATGAGCTCCAACTTATTCTTGTTTTCATTTTCGCATTCACTCCATGCATCAAGAATGGCCTAACGAAGATCATCAGCAGTCTCATCTAATGCCCGTTCTTCACCTTATTCTTGTTCATTGTCTTCTAGTGCAGTGCCACCGTATTCAGGAAACATTGGATAGTTGTCATCGTTCTCTTCTTCTTTGTTGTCTTCCATCATAACCCCGCTTTCTCCATGCTTTGTCCAACAAATATAGCCGGACATGAAACCTGATTGAATCAGGTGGATGTGAATGGTTTTGGATGAAGAGTAATCCTTCTCATTCCGACAGACACGACACGGACAACACATAAAACCATTCCGCTTGTTTGCCTCAGCCAACTCGAGGAAAGAATACACGCCTTTAATGAACGCGTCAGACATTCGGGGAGCGTCGTACATCCATTCTCGGCTCATCTGCAGTATAATTAAAATTTTATATCATATAAAAAGTTTGGATCATTTTTACTACAATTACTTTTACATGCACTAATTTTTGAATTAAGATTTTCTATCATATTAAAATTTTACATGCACTAATTTTTGAATTGGACAAAACTGTTAACATAAAAATGTTGACTATTTAATTATTGCACTAGCAGTGAAAACCTTATTCAATTCTGAGATCTGAAACTCTTAAAATGCACATATCAACTTTCAGTAGCTTTTTGTATAATCAAACTATGCTTAAAATTACACATCTAAAATTCCCTCTACACTTCTAAGCATGAAATCCCTCATTCTAGTTCTAGAGCATTGAGCTAAACTATAACAATAAGAGATGAATGATTGAAGTTGCTAACCATTTTAGAAGCTTGGATTGATAGATGATGCCACCAAATCTTGGATTGAAAGTTGCCACCAATTGGACAAAAAATGAGGATGAACTTGAGATGTTTCTTGGAGGAAATGGCCATGCTTTTGGGCTGGGTCGAAGAGGAATATATAGTGGTAATAAATTGTCTCGGGTGGTAAAACGAACCCAGACTAGAGGTTAATCTCTAGTCCCGGCTGGTAACAAGAACCGAGACTAAATATAGCCATAGGTCCCATAGGTGCTCTAGTCCCGGCTTGTGTTACCAGCCGGGACTAGAGGTTGCCCACAGACCGGGACTAGTCATGTGGGGTTATCAAGCCGTTACAAAATTCACAGACCGGGACTAGTGCTAACACTAGTCCCGATTTCAGACAAGACCGGGACTAGAGGCTGGAGCTGCAAAAAACGAAAGGTCATTTCTGTACTAGTGACTGGACCACGCACGGTAGCATCTTGGCCGACAAGGCCAGCATTGTCGTCGTCGCGTGAAGCATGGCCAGCCAAGCAGGTTATCGTCATTCATTGCGTGCATCCTGTTGGTAGTATATAGCAGCGGAAGCTCTTTGCAATCGGTGATTCAATGGGCATGGGGTAAATTTTTTAGAAGGGGTAAATATGTCAAAACTATTGCTAAATGGGGTAATTAGGATGAAAACTTGCTAAATTGGGTAATTAGCGTTGAAAATGTCAAACTAGAGGGTAAAAACTGGAATTTACTCTTATTTTAATTGTACATGATACGCATGGAGTTTCGCGACTTATTTATGAAGTGATATACGCGATTGGAGGACACGGCGAGGGATATTTTTTCCCGACATGGATGGCCGCGTGATTTAAGGATTGATCTATCTTAGATTGAAGATAATTATTTTGATATTGTTTTTTAATGCTTGTCTTCCTTTTATTCCTCTGTTCTATTGTTCGTGTGGCTGTGTGCATCTTAGTTATGCAGAGGCCGGGTGTAAACATTAAACATTTTTATATTAATAAATGTGCCCATTTCAAAAAAAAAAGTTTTTTTCCCATACGCTTCTATAACTGGAGCCGGGTTCCATTATCAAGGATATATAACGGAACAAGTTCAAAACAACCAAACCTCTAAAAGGGACAGAGAAAAGAAAGAAAAAAAGAAAGCTAAACGATAGACTATGGAACAATCACCTCGCAATTTAGATCACTGAGGAATCAAAACAGCAAAGGCAAGCTGGCCAAAACAACCAACCAAAAAACCCACATCACATCAGCTCTAGGTGAAAACATCCAAGAGACTCCGACTGTGCTTTTAGACCAATTACATCTACTACAGATAAACGAATGAACAGAAGTCTTAGAAAACTGCAGATGCATTCACATCCATCACAGAAACAAGGGCGAAGTCATCCTTTTTCAAGCTCAAACAGGCAACAAGGAGGCAGAAGCGGCTTCAGTCAACTATAACATCATCATTTTTATCTTCAATTGTTGGCGGAGAAGTTATCCTGGGAATGGAAGCCCTTCGTATAGCTTCATGTAGTTGAATCGCTGCTC
Organism: Avena sativa; assembly: GCA_916181665.1. Lineage (NCBI taxonomy): Eukaryota > Viridiplantae > Streptophyta > Magnoliopsida > Poales > Poaceae > Avena > Avena sativa. The sequence goes on from OV702289.1 coordinate 7,447,583, forward strand.
TTTGGAGATTTGCTGCGCCCATCAGAAGATCATCTCTCACCTGCTCCGTATGTAAACCTGTCTAATATCGAATAAAGGCACACATATGGCATTGCGCTGCTCCAAAGATTCCAGCAGATCAAAATGACAAGAGTGTTAAAACACCTCTTGTCCTTTTTTGACTAACTGCATCCTTGCTAGGCACCACAAAAATTGAAGTGTATCCGGGTGCAAAGGATTTCCCACATACATGCCAAGTTTCGGAAAACAACGAATTAGACTTGGCGAGTGAGAAGATCATACATGGGTTCCTTTGAAAGGGGGAAGGATGTACATGGTGGACACTGCCTCGTGGAGTGGGATAGAGTCTGCATGCCCAAGGAGCTAGGAGACCTTGGTATCCCTACTTGCACCTCATGAACATAGCGCCGAGCGCTAGGTGGCTATGGCTAAAACGAGTCGATGGAACCAATCCATGGAAAGACCTCGACATTAGCGTCCCAGAGTTAGCAAAACAACTCTTTGATGTAGCAAATGTCCTGGTTCTCGAAGATGAAGCCGCTACCATCTCTGGACAGATAAGTGGCTCCCATGTGGGCGTATCTGTGATGTTGCGCCTGTTAGGAATAGACAAAGTTATATTCCTCTGGGGGCCAAGGCCACAATATATAATACAGGTACAGGGAAATATGCAGGAAGCCTCCTAACATATGGGAAAAATACAATATACAGATATATACATCTAACACCCCCCTCAAACTCATGGTGGATCCACAACACTGAGTTTGAAGAGGAAGAAATCATGCTGCGCTCTGGTGATCTGTGCATTCGTGAAGAAATCCGTCAACTGTAAATCTGAAGGCACATACTGAAGCGCAACAACCTGAGCCTGTACCTGAGCACGTGTATAGAAAGCATCAACACCAATATGCTTGGTAAGCTCATGCTTGACCGGATCACGTGCAACACTAATAGCTCATGTACTGTCAGACAAAACTAGACTGGATGTGGTAATAGAGACCCCAAAATCCGCAAGTAACCATCGTAACCAGGTCACCTCAGCAGTCAATAAGGCCATAGCACGCAACTCAGCCTCAACACTCGAACGGGAAACCGCTGTCTGTTTTTTCGTCTTCCAAGAAATGAGCGAACCACCAAGAAACACACAGTAAGCAGAAAGTGAACGGTGATCCGAAGAATCACTCGCCCACGTAGCGTCCGAATAGCACTGGAGCTGGAACGAGGAAAGAAAAGGCGACGAGTGATCGTACCACGAAGATAACGGAGAACACGGAGAAGATGACTATAGTGAATAGTGGTAGGAGCAGAAACAAACTGACTCAGAATATGAACAGGATAAGAGATGTTAGGACGAGTGACAGCAAGATAAACAAGACTCCCAACAAGATGACGATAACGCGTCGGATCAGAAAGAGGATCACCATCAGTAAGTTGAAGCTTAACATTAAGCTCCATAGGGGTCTCAACAGTGCGCTCATCCCCAAGAGCAGAACGAGCAAGAAGATCCTGAATATACTTTTCCTGAGAGATGTAAAAGCCATCAGAAGTGGAGGAAACCTCAATACCAAGAAAGTAGCGAAGAGGACCAAGATCAGTCATAAGAAACTGATCACGAAGACGAGCCTTAACAAAGGCGATATACTCAGGATCATCACCGGTAATGATCATATCATCAACATAGAGAAGAAGAAGAGTGCGTCCACGAGGAGAAGTGTGAACAAACAACGCTGGGTCATGAGCACTAGGGGAGAAACCAGCAGCAGTCACTACAGAAGCAAAACGCTCAAACCAGGCACGAGGGGCCTGTTTGAGGCCATAAAGAGAACGCCGAAGACGACAAACCATCCCCTCGGGAACAGAATACCCAGGAGGAGGCTGCATATAAACCTCCTCACTCAACTCACCATTGAGAAAGGCGTTCTGAACATCAAGCTGGGACACAGACCAGTGACGAACAGACGCAACAGCAAGAAGAGTACGCACAGTGGTCATATGAGCCACAGGAGCAAATGTCTCATCATAGTCACGACCATGCTCCTGCTGAAAACCACGAGCCACAAGACGCGCTTTATAGCGCTCAAGAGATCCATCAGAGCGATTCTTAATCTTATAGACTCACTTACACGTGATAGGACGAACACCGGGAGGGGGAGAAACAAGATCCCAGGTGCCAGTGCGCTCAAGCGCAGCAATCTCCTCAGCCATAGCCAGCTGCCATTCAGGATGATGCACAGCATCCCGATAAGAAGTCGGCTCGGAGGAAATCGGCGGGTGCGCGCAGAAGTGGCGGTGCGGTGCCCATTCGGTGCTGGTGGGGGCCGGCGGCAGTGGAAGGGTAGGGTGGATTGAGGTGTAGATCCAATCCGACGAAAGGACAAGATTAAATCAGGCAAACAGAGGACAAGAAAAAGGACCTCACCGGCGGCGGTCAGAACGGGAACCGGCGGGTGGCCCGGGCGAGCTGACGGCGGCGATCACAAGCAGAGGACCGGTGGGCACGGAAACCCTAAAACCGGCTCTGATACCATGTCAAGCTTCATGCACTAGCCAACGCAACCAAAAGTCTGAACTGATGGAAAGGGCTAGTGCAATCCACTTATATACTTCAACACCCCTTCTCACATGTGACGGGAAGAAGTCAACACGTGCAACCGGAAGAGAGCGACGGTGCGCGAAACTCACGTATGACTCAAGAGGCCTATACGTGGACACAGAGGGGTCAATAGCAATTTTAGAATAAATTGCGAAAGCCAGGACTCGAACTCGAGACCTTAGGCTCTGATACCATGTTAGGAATAGACAAAGTTATATTCCTCTGGGGCCAAAGGCCATAATATATAGTACAGGTACAGGGCAAATATGCAGGAAGCTCCCTAACATATGGAGAAAATACAATATACAGATATATACATCTAACAGCGCCAAATCTTTTTGCGACGGTCCCAAGGAGCGCAATTAACACGCGCCGAGTACGAGAAGGCTTGGATTGTATTGGAGCAATTGATGGTATTCATGCGATAGCTAGAGTGTCAAAAGCCGAACAAGCTACATACATGGGGAGAAAGCACTACCCCAGCCAGAATGTGCTTGCCGATGTTGATTTCGACATGAAATTCACATATGTGCTTGCTGGCTGGGAAGGATCTTCCCATGATGCCACAATTCTGAATGACAACCTTGAGAGAGCTGATGGGCTCAAGCTCCCTGAAGGCAAGTTCTACCTAGCAAATGTCGGGTATGCTTGTTGGCATGGAATTCTTCCACCCTTCAGGTCAACAAGGTACCATCTCAATGAGTTCTCTATTAGAAACTATCCTAGGACTCCGAAGTAACTTTTCAATCTCAAGAACTCTAGCCTTAGAGTCATGGTCGAGGGGTTTTCGCTGCTCTCAAGAACAGGTGTAAGATCCTTGATCAGAAGCCTTTACATTCTTTCCCCGCCCAAATTAAGCTTGTTCTGGCATGTTGCATTTTGCATAACTGGATCTTGCATTTTGACGCAGATGAATACTTCCCGAAAGAGGAAGATGTAGTTCCTGACGACAGTGACACTGATGGTGAACACGGTTTTGCGCATAACGATTGTGCTGCTTGGAGGAACAGGAGAATGAAGTGGGTCCTGGACATGTTGGCGACTAGAGGAAACTATAGGATCTAAAGATGAAGAAGTGAAGGAGAAGGACTGATAAAGTGATGCCCTTGTGTTCTATGAACAACCCCTAATGTGGGTGTAAAACAATCATTTGTAGTAGCTAGGTAATATTGTGTTGAACTGTCATTTGCTAGTAGCTAGGTAACATTGTCGTGAAGCGATATTTTCTAGTAGCTAAGGTTCTAATTTGCTACTGCTAGTTTAACTTGCTGCATATTTCCTCCTACGTGGTAACATCACCAACCTGTGAGAAGTGGCGACCACAACATTACCACGGGTGCAACCAAACATGTATGTTTTTGCATTGAACGATCCATAATCAGGGTTGTTGGCAAGCAAACAACTAGCCAAAATTGTAGGAAAACTATATGTGAGCTACAAAATAAAGTGCCAAACTTGACCCAAGCCAAATCTGTTGGCCGCATGCAGCATCTAGTCGGCCAAGTAAGAAAAACGGGAAATTTGGCCCTGAGCAAACAAGCACGCCCCTAAAATTTGTCTTTTTTGTTGAGCCTGTAATACAAGTATTTGACATTAAAAATCTGCATACATAGTTGACTACATCCAGATATTATTTTTTGGAGTTTTTGGAACTTTGAAATCAAGTTTTCATTTTTTTTAAAGGACTCCATAGAGCTCGGGTGCCAAAGCCATTTTTCGCAAAATCTACTCAGTAATAACTCCCTTTTATGTACTCACTAGCATGGCTTATAGTCATTAAGATCTCAAGAGTGTTAATACTTTATTATTTTGGTGAAACATATTTAATTTACATTTTAGACATGACAAACTTTTAATGACATCAATGTTTCCTTTCCAGATGGCTTTCAACATACTTTTTTCGAGAAAACACAGAGCTTCCTTCCATTGGAGAGATAGAGTTTAGTTTACATCCTCCTAAGAGGTTTTCAACATACTAACATAGACACTATCATAATTGATTACAGAATAAAACGGCAATCCAAGACTTGCGTGTAGAATTCATGATCAACATAAGAAAACAATTCGGGTAAAAATCATTACAAGAAAATACTTAGCTAGTATTTTTATGCCCAGTATACGTAAAAATTATTTTGATTGTTCCTCTGCTCACTCGTTTCCTCTGTATTGGTCATGATTCCACATATTGTCACTCAGTGTGGTAGTGTCGATAGTAGTTCAAGGCCCCCTTTGTTTTGTAATGTTCAGCCAAGATTATTTTATCCATCAACGCCTTGCAACGTACTGCAGGATTCATTAGTGAATAGCCAACGCCTGCTTTTTCACGTTCCAGAAGTTGTAATAGAGGTAATTTTCTGATGACATGGCTGCACCAAGTGAGATGTTACCAACTGGACCTAGAATTCTAGCTGATTTCTCGGCGGCATGTAGAATTAAGTCCTACGGCATATGCGTGGGCACTAGGCAGACATAACACTTCCCTTACCAAGTGAAAGTGAAGTCTCATAGCCCTATTAGAACAGCCCATCATAACAGATTAGCAAGTGACTGATTATTGGCTTGTTGCTCTGCATAACGAACACTGAGATGCTCGTACGTTTGGTACAATATGCTCTACTGAACATAATTCATCCACTCCAACCTCTTTGTACAATTCCTTTGATTTTCCTGTGTAATCAAACACTACTTGATCCAAAATCCTATAGATACATAATCCTATAGGATTTCAAGTGGGCATGCCACTTCAATCCTGTGGTTTTCCTATTCCTATGTTTTGTGAATCCTACAAATCAAACAAGCCCTCAGTGTGGTGGTGTCGATAGTAGAGAAAGGCCCCCTTTGTTTGTAATGTTCAGCCAAGATTATTTTATCCATTAACACCTCTCAACGTACTGCAGGATTCATTAGTGAATAGCCAACGCATGCTTTTTCACGTCCCAGAAGTTGTAGAGGTAATTTTCTGATGACATGGCTGCACCAAGTGAGATGTTACCAACTGGACCTAGAATACTAGCTGATTTGTTGACGGCATGTAGAATAAGTCCTACAGCATATGCGTGGGCACTAGGCAGACATAACACTTCCCTTACCAATCAGCATTTCCTGTATCAAGTGAAATTGAAGTCTCATAGCCCTATTAGAACAGCCCATCACAACAGATTAGCAAGTGACTGATTATTGGCTTGTTGCTCTGCATAACGAACACTGGAATGCTCGTACGTTTGGTACAATATGCTCTACTGAACATAATTCATAGACCAACTAAACCACAGACATACAGAAGATTGTCTTCTCGGCTTCAACAACTGATCTGTAGTCCTGTGCAAAAATTTCCTTTTAATTTATTAGTAAACCGTAATAATTAGTTACCCTTGTTTAGTGCAGCTGTTGATTGAACTGTCTGAAGTATGTCCTTCCAAAAGTACCAACCAAGAAGGTATGTTTTGTCATATCTTCAGATTTCCGATGAGAGGTAAGTAGTTGCACTAACCAGGCATGAATGTTTCTCAATTGAAGCGATAATAGTCTCTGTAATTTATATTTCCATGTTATTCTTCATTTAGAAATATCAGACGCCCATATACAAGACTTTTTAATGATCATCTCAACGGTCAGACTATGTGATTAAGAATTATAGATTCACATCTATCTATTATATACTAAAAGCAATATAAGGGTGTTTTTCGAGGCACCACGTTGATTCACATCATCAAAATTATCTTAGCTATTAGATCCATAATTAATGGTATAGATGTAAGCTGAGATTAAAAGTTAAGTAGTGTTACGTAAAAGTAAACGTGTATAAAAAAAGTCTTATGTCACGTTAGCTCCTTAGTCCGTCTCAGTCTCAGACTAAAATTAATATATGTACATGAAATACCAGTTCGATGGGCCTTTTTAAGAAACCAGTTCAATGGGCCTTTAAAGAAACTCTGCCGGTATCTCAACAAAAAAGAGCTCTTCCATTGACTACACGGACATTGCAATTAAGATATATATCTTTATATAGCAAGCCTAAGTACGAACTGATATGTGCCTACGTGTGGACGAGCGTGCGACAAAAAAATATCAAAACTATTGATCAGTTGATCAACTCCATCTACAGCAAGCTTACTAGCTTTGTACTGTCGATGAGCTTGGCTGATGTGGTTAAATAGCTTAGTAGAATTATTTCACTACTATTCCTCCATATGATTAGAGAGTACATTTAAAAAAATGATTAGAGAGTGTCTTTCGGAAAAAAATCCTTCCATCAAAAAAGAAAGAGTCCATATATTATATAAGAGGTGAATAGGAAATTTAGAATGTAATAGTAAAAATATTCAATGAACATACTCTCTCCGTCTCATATTATTTTTCAGAGATTCCCTAAAATGATAAATTCATCGGCTCTCAAACTGAAGAAAGCTTGCACGTTGTATCTGGTGTGGTTAAATAGCTTAGTAGAATTATTTCAATACTATTTATCCATGTTATTACAGAGTTTATTCCGCCAAAAAAAATCCTTCTAGCCAAAAACAAAGAGTCCATATACTCCCTCTGTCCGAAAATAAGTGACGTGAGTTTGGCCAGATTCGTATGTATCTAGACATGTTTTGATATATGCATATATATGAATCTAGACAAACTCAAGTCACTTATATTAGGATGGAGGGAGTATTATATAAGAGGTGAACGGAAAATTTAGTTGTAACCGAAAAATATTTGATGAACATACTCCATCCATCTATATACACATATATTTAGACTCATTTTAATATGTACATACATGCTTATTTATACAAATCCGTGACAAGTAGTATGTAACGATAGAGTATATGATTTTAGAGTCCCATGTCTTCCGGCATGAAAAAAGATTCCATGTTATAGAATCAGGTGAATAGAAAAGGCAAATATGTAGTACCAAAGAAATTGAGTAGGATGACATAGTGGGTTATGATAATTTGTATATATATAGTAGAGATGAGAGTACTGAAAAGAGTCTTTGGCTCTCGATCACCGGTACTCCTTTTATTTAAAAATATAAAAATCATATTTATAATTCTCAAAATTAAAACAATTCTGGAAAATATTTTATACATTTTTCAAAATTCTTAGTATTGCGGGCTATAGAAAAATGACAAAATCTGATAAATGTTGGGTATTTTGAAAAATGCATGTATAGTTCCACACTTTGTGTAGATCAAAATATAAATTATTTGAACTTAATATTTTATACATTTGTTAGAAAAACCATTGGCTACATCCAGATATTGTTTTCAAAAATATATGGAGCTTAATATGATTTTCGATTTTTTTAAATAGCAGGAGCACTGGTGCTCGATAGACAAAAATCTCAACACAGAACTAAAGTACTACTAATATAGAGAGCACAGTAACATAATAGATAGATGTGTTTAGAGAATGGTTTATTTTTAAACCATGCAGTCATTTCTCTACATTAGTTGTAATACAAGTGAATTAACTTCTCAAATAACATTTTTTAGGTATTGTTGTTCAACCAATCTTAGAAGAGACATTGCATTTATTTACATATAATGTTTCACACATTGTTGATAACCAAAGTGACTAAAGTATTATTTCAAAAATAAATTTCGAAGTGACAAGATTAGTAATTTTAGGGGAAAATAAAACATATTTTTACGAAACATTAAACAATGGAGATAATAGAATTATTTATACAAAATAAAAATATATGCAACCAAGTTATGTCAATGGATAATTTTGTAGCTTATGCGTTATATCGGCAAATACAAACCAAAATTTATATGAGTGACATAATTCATAATCACTGGTACATTTCTATTCATAAGTTTTGTATTAAGATAATGGAATAGAAAAATTACATATCTCGAAGCCACACAATAAAACCGAGCATCGATTAATTAAGATGTTGCCATATTCATGGTAAGTGGTACAACAACGAATGAAAATGATCAAAGGGTGAAAAGTACCAAAGAACGAGGTACTAGAATTAGCTAAAAATATGACAGACTAGGGTTTTATACATATCACATTGTACAATATCGAGCAAAATAGTATCATTAATTAAATTTGGGAAAATAAATTAAATAGTCAAGATGCCAAAGAAAGAATGAATTTCAGTTATTTGGAATATGTGTATAAAAAAGTTTAAAGTTAAATCGCGAAGATAGTGTGTCGGTATATAATACGTGACATTTTTAGAATGAACATTGAACGTTCATATTCTAAAATATGAATAATGAGGAAAAAAATTATTATGACATTAAAAAAAATCTAAATTCACACTATATAGAATAACCCAGTCAAACAGTTAAAGTTTTAACCATACCTTCAACTGCTTATAGAATAACCTAATCAAATAATTTGGGAAATTATTGTTTCTACGTTAAAATTCATCATCATACGTTTAAAAAAAATAAAAGTTATCCTATTAAAGTACATATGATAAATAAAAGAGAGAATTGGTCAACAAAATCTCATGACAGACCAAAATATTCAACTAACTAACAAAACTAGATAAGTTTGTATATGACCTATTAGTCTGTTAATAGTGCATAACTAATCATTGCTAATCTAAAGCTAGCATCCTTATTATACCATCACTAAACTTAGTAACTAAATATTAAGAACATCAGACAAATCATAAGCATATAGGTTTTGTTGATGGACACAAGATTTAGTCTCTCATTGAAGTCACATAAAATACATCCTATCTTTCCATATGTACTAATCTAATATCACCACGTACAAAAGGCGCATATAATCATTAATATATTGTTTTTATGGAAACAAGAATTACTATCCCATAAACTACAGAGGGTCAAAGATGTCTTCCGCACAATTAATAGCATGATATTTATGGGACTAAAACCATGTTAATTCTAATTGTATAATACAAATTTCTAGAGCCATAAAATATTTTTACACATATTCAGATGTTGCCCTCGCATCTGCGAGGGCCACCATGCTAGTTTAAAAATAGAAAAACCCATATATTGTTGAACTATCTTGAAAAGCATGAGCACCTTACATTATTAAATTAAACATAGAGATTACCATAGTACATATGGTAGTTACCATGAAGAAACTGTAGCAAGTGAAAAAGCCTGCTAGTAGCGCCCGCCAACAGATTAAAGCTGCTCATGGCCATTTTAATCATAAGCATGAACTCAAAGTAACAGCGCTACTGCCAATGGAAATGCATTATGCTGACAAGGAGAGAGGTTTTTATATCTTACTGAAAATGGCAAGGGCTGCAGTGATCATGTAAACTAGTAGTACTATGTTTTAGGGGATCTGGGATTTCGTTCCCCTTTAAGCAAATTCCTTGTATTTATGAACCTCTTCTTTTTCCTCTTAATGAAAAGGCACTGCTCCTACCGAAAAAACTCAATTGAAAACGCCCACATATGCTTCCTGTATTCACTGCTGTATTGCGACGTTCTCCTCGGGTGCCCATAGAGCAGGGCCAAATGTTCTGTATTCACGCTCAATTGACTGATTCACGCATAGGCATCCATCTCGTCTAATCATCACCTCCGAGAAAAACATGAACTCGTCAAATCTAGCTTGCTCCACCATGAACTTTTATCAGTATCGGTTTGTGGGTTTTCATAATTGGATGTGGTGGCAAACATGCTCTGTCTAGTGTCTACCTGTACGGAACTGGAGGCAGGCACAGGCTCGGACCTGACCTTGCCATTAGACTAGTTCGTTTAATATTTTTCTCTGTACTGAGTTGGAAGCGCCATCAGGTTGTTCTAGTTTCTGGATTACTAGTTTCCTTTCCGTTGTTTACCCGGATTGCTGGGACACCCTTCAAGTTGTTTTTTCTTCCGAGCTGTACATCAACGACTTCCTAAAACCAACTGCTGGGCGACTTGTTCTCGTAGCAAAGCGCAACAACGCTATAGGGTGAACCAGTCCTGCCATCTTAAAGAAACAGACCTGTTGTTCTAGTCAGCGCATCTAACTGGCGCCCCTCAACTCATACCGTTCTCCCTATGGAAGAACACATGGGGTAGGATTTCACATGTTCATAGATGTAATAATTCTGATTTTGTTTGAGTATGGCCTCGAATGCTGCCACCAAAATACTCAGTTCCCTATAAGATAATTTCGGTGTAAATATATTCATAAGAACAAAAAAACGTATATGATTAAAATATGTTTTGTAGACAGCTCTTTATGCAAATTAGAGAGGTTTTGCATTACGAAAACATCTTAAATAATACTCAAGAATATCACAATTCCTGCTTTAAAGATTTCACCACCTAACTGAAATCACCTTTGACAGTTCTGTTTTCTCCTTAGTCTACTTTAACCAAACTTCCTGCCATGCTGCAAAATGGGACATGAATATAATAATATCCATCTGAATTACATCAGCGCATTGAATTTACAATGCATCCTTACATATTTCCAGACTAATTTTGAACGGTCCACAATACTAATTTATTTTGCACCCCATTGTAGATGTAAAAAGATTTTTCTAGAAAATTACGCAGTTGGACCGGTAATATATGCTTACCCCACTAAATATTGCCTCACCTAGGTGGAGAATCCACAAGCTAAAGTGGCACTGCGCATTGTCAGATGAAAATCAAGATATAGAAAAAACTGAGATACTCCATGGTTTGTACAGGTCCGTTGTTTCTTCCTCTCTGCCTATAAATACAACACATCACCAGCTCTTGAGTGCAGACAGAAAACAAAAGCCAGAAGTAAACTACTTTAACTATTAAGGTTTCTCTTCCATCTCGTAATGAAGCTCCTTCCTCTCGTTATTCTTGCCATGGTAATGCTTAACGGTTGCGCCATGGCTTCTCGCATGACACCAAGAGGTGAGCTAGTACATGCAGTAATGAAGACGGTGGCGAAGGTGGAGGGGACAGCGATCGACAACCATCATGCGATACCGAGGCCGGAGTACGACAGCTGGAGCAGCCCAGGAAACATGCCCGGCAATGGCCATGACATTGGGAGTGAAGAAGCCAAGCCTTGAGAAGATCGATATGTATGCCTTTATACATACCAATCTTTGCATCCATGCATGTTCTGCATATTGGTACGTATACACAATGCATGTAGTATGTATGGTATGGGACATGTTGTGCATGTCTGATCGTGCTACATATATGTAAATTAAGGGTGAACCGATCACATATATGTTTCAGATATTTCCTAAATATAGAATAAAGCAAGGCAATGAATTCACTGATATCCATGTGCCATACAAAACAGTGTGAGCTTTAAAGTTGATTTATCTGGACGAGATCTTGAATCTTGATCCCTACATCAAGCAAATGAATTAAATATAAATATTTAATTTACCTGTTAGTAGAACCAAAAGAATATTAGCGATGTGAATCAAATATGTACCTTATTATGAATAAACATAAACCATCCTCAAAGTTTAATTGATGGTGATATTGCTCCGTTCCAATTTGTAGAGACTGTTAAAACTGTATTTGCAAAAAAAAAGGCTATACTTTGTTCCAGAACATATTTTATAATTTACAGTTCAATATACACCCCTTTAATTTATTACATCAACTACTAGCACGGATATATAGTGGAAAATTGACCACCATATGTGCACATGTATAGCTAAATCTATGTATAATCTTTATAAACCCACAACAATATGCAGAAGTGCTGTTACCATGTACTTCCGCATAAATTAGAAAATTGATTGTCTAGCTACATGCAGAAACATACATCTTATTAAACATATTCATTATCCTCGTATGAGTGACTTTCATGAATATTCAGGACAGATTGTATATTCATAAAAGCACATAAATAGTGACACATTGTTCCCGAAAATACACGAACTTATATTGTGGATTTCTGTTTATGGATCAACCTTTCAGTTCATGAATTAAATGACTGATGTGAGAAAGAAAATAAAAATACATACAAATTGCTAGCACATGGTCTAATATATTGTGTCCTGCAAACTGTGTAACTAACTAGTGTTATGATGTGAGAAAAAATATATAATCCCAAACTTTCTCTAAACATGAAGGAAACATGTAGAATATGATAATTCTTAACTAAGAATTGTCTTATCTGTTGGCAGATGCAATTTACACTTCTCAAGTTAATTAAGAATTTAATATCTTGTTTGAAATGACAGATGTCGTAGAATATTTTACTGCTGTGTCAGCCATGAAAATAGTATTTTCTCTCCGTCCCTAAACAAGTAGGTTTGGTTTTAGAAAAGTCAAACAAGTAGCTAGATTTTGCCAAAAATAATCTTAAGCTTACAGGTGCATGGCCCACCTGGGACATATTATAGCATAAGATATGGTCCTTTCATTGGGTATTTAAAATAATATGCACTAGTTATTCAATGATAGAAATTTTTTGAAAAAATGATTAAGCATGTTGTACTTCCAGTTAAAAGCCCCCTAAGATAACTAACTAAAGTAATCTAACCTTTATCTCACATATTCTGCTAACTATTTATTTGAACCGATTGTTTTGTGGACTCCTATTTATGGATCAATGTTTCGGTTAATGAATTAAATGACCGATGTGAGAAACAAGATAAAAATACATACAAATTGCTAACATATGGCCTAATATATTGGGAACCTACAAACTGTTTAACCAACTAGTGTTTTGACGTGAGAAAATAAAATAAATATAGAATCATAACTATCTATAAACATGAAGGAAAACATGTACTCCTTCAGATCACATCAACACTTATATTGGATCGGAGGGAGTACACTATGATAATTCTTAACTGAGAATTGTCTTATCGGTTGGCAGATACAATTGCACTTCTCAAGTTAATTATGATATTGTTTGAAATGACAGATCTCGTACTAGAAAATTTCACTCCTGTATCGGCCATGGAAAAAATCATTCTCTCTGAAGTAGGGTTGGTTTCAGAAAAGTAAAATTTGTACCACCAAAATGAACAAAAAAATACCTATACTGCCACATGATACAAATATTTTGGGAAATAACCCACGTAAATTGCTAGATGAAATAGCTACATTTTGCAAAAAATAATCTTAAGCTTACAGGTGCCTAGCCTTAATGACGGAGAAACTCGACAAAAATGACTAAGCATGTTGTACATCCAGTTAAAAGGCCCCTAAGATAACTAACTGAAGTAACCCCACCTTTATCTCACATATTCTGCTAACTATTTATTTGAACTCTCTTGCTTGCAATAGAACTTCATTAATTTGCAGGGGACAAAATGACAGGAAAATGGTCAAGGGATTCTGAGTAGTATTGTCATACAGTTATAAATGGAGAAATAAACTATGTTTAAGAGTTACACCACTAACATTTAATCCTTTACCGATATGCTTACACAGATAGATTATGACACTTTTAGTGGCCAATTCAAGCTGTCGGGTTAAAGTTTAGGCAGGGTTATTCTCCACCTCTCAATAAAATATCAAGTCGTGTCATTGCAAAAAAGGCATAAACCACTATCTTAGTGGGAAATACTGTTGGTATTGTTTGATGATTTATGCATAGTTTATGATTTCATCGACAATGATTGGGTGAAGTAGTCTGCATAATATTCAAAATATGGACTATATGGAACTAATTTATGTCATTGCACACTAAAAGGCAGGTTCTAATTAATCTGGCTGTCATTTTTCACTACAAGATTTTACTGGTCCTAAAGGCATGATTGACATGGGAACCTTTTACATCCCACACGAAAGATTTTTTATTCTTGTGTACCATTCGATTGTACTTTTAGTTGTTAGGTTTCCACCGTGCAAGAATGTTACACTAGGGAAAAAACTAGCCTTTTCTGACTACATAAAGGGTGCCTGACCTGATCAAACCATAGCCTTCAAGACACAGTACGTACGTAGAATCTAAAGTTGGATCGTATCACGGAGGAGATTAGGCTCCAGGTTTGACTCTTCGTTCTTGTCCCTTCTTTCTCATTATCATCTTCCATAGTATCTTGATCGTATAAATTATGGTATTTATTTATGCTGTTCCTATGTCTCTCTCTCTTGCCCTCTCTGAAGTTAATTCAGTCACCATGAAAGAGCAAGTGAAAGCAAGCATGCTCAAGATCTTAGCTATCATGCTTGTTTTAGCCATGGCTACTCAAGGTTTGGCGATTCACGACGCTGGGACAGTGAAGAAGTATGACAATGCTGGTGTGGCCGTCAGCACGAAACCCACCCTTGGCGTCGGCGGCACCACCGTGGACAACCACCATGCCATCCCACGGGACCAGTATAGCAGCCATGGAGGAGAGGACGGATCAGGTGGTGGCAGTGCTGGTGACCCAACGAACAACTAGGGTGGCAGGCGGCGCCCGCTTTTCCACCCGCAAATCTAAATCAAGGAAAAAAGAAGCAGCAGAAACTAGTAGATTTAAAGCATGATTAGCACAAATGTTTAACCCGCAACCCGCCCCGCTTGCCACCCTACGAACAACTAGTGCCTTCGTTGTATAAATCCTGTGTGGCTATTTCGTTAGCCAAAGATCTATATTCTGGTCTCTGATGTTATACTTTACAGTTACAGATGCTTTGCATGCCAGTGACGGAGCTGCTCCTCGCAGCTCCTGATCTTCTTCTTCTTCTACCTCTCAATCTCCCTACTCTCCTTAAACACACACAAGAGATCTGAAAACTGACAGGAACACACACGCACACTACACCAAGAAAGAACCACAAAGGCTTTGCCGAGACTCTCGGCAGCCACAAACACTACATTGTTTTCTCTGCCCGCAGACCTCTCTTTCCCATTCCTTTGCTCATCTTAAATAGGTAGTACAAGATAAGACTCCACTATCTCGTGATCCTAAACTCACGTCATAACTAGGTGCATAGCCCTCCAACGGCCACACGACCAGGCCAAAGCCGTATGCATGCATCCTAACAGAACTGACCACTAAACTCTTAGACTAACAATACTTGCGACTAACACTCTAGCTTTGCATGTGTGTACATGGTCACATATCTGAATGTGCACACCGCGACACAGCTACTACTACATGCACTCCCTGTGTCTAATTTATCTAAAAACAACACTAATAACAAGATTAGTTCTAACAGCCAGCAGCCCTAATCATGATTCATGTCTACATGAAAATGAGCTGCTGTGAAGGGAAGAGTATTGTCCAAGCTATATATCTATGTTATTTACATCCCCGTGAAGAAGCATATGAAGTTATGAATGTCAAATCCTCCTGTAAGAAAATCTCGTGGTAATCTAAAAAAAAAAAGCTCTCGTGGTGTGTTACCAGGCAGCCATCAATAAAATACACATCTGCAATATATTTTATTTAGGAAAACCCCAAATTTAACTGCATGCTTACAGAGTAACAGTTGAGTACTGAATCATGGTCTTATGTAATATTCAGAGTGAGCGAGCGTATAAAAAAAACAGAGTAGTTCATGTGAGCGTCCAGAGGGACGATGATGACCTACTGGTCTGGTGTTGGCGCTGTTATATGTTGATCCAAATTCTACAAAGTATAGGCCAACTTCTGACGAGTGGAGCGAGGCCCGTCGCCGGGAGGCTTGGGCCGAGTGTAACGAGTCTGAAGTTGGCCCACACCGTGCCCAACGAGGACGCCTGTGGGGGGTACGGTACGGATCGTCGAAGACCTAGGTTTCCACCGATATATAAACCCCTTGTAAGCCGCCGGTTGGGAGAGTTGCATCTGTGAAATCCCCGGCGTTTGTAAACACTCCTCGATATAGTGAAGTTTCGCTGGCTGGCGCCCGTGGTTTTTTCCTCTCTTTGTTGGAGAGGTTTTCCACGTTAAATCTGTGTCTCCTTGCTGTGTTTTTCGTTTTCGTTCTTCGTTATCTTCTTGTCGCGATTGTAACAGGCGCTGTGGTGCAAGCCTGACACCCTGTTTGTTTTCTCTTGATATCTTTTGAAATTCTTCTCATGCTGTGCCAAGATATTTCAGTTTGAATTGGGAGGTCCGGTGCGTTCCAAGGAATATTTTGAATGGCAAGTGTTTTGAAAATAGTCTTTGACCAAGAACTGATTGGAGTATATAAAGATTACTTGTTATCAAATTGGTATCGTTAGAAAATATTTTTAATACGAAAGTAATAATATCAATTATGTGCTATATGATAAAGATATTGTTGCCCAATTCATTCGCTCAAAGTTTGTCTTAAAATATGGGCGCGGCTTATTCATAGAAACGAAGGTAGTATGTACCATCATGTTTCTATGTATGAGCACAGACTTTTGCTCCTGGGGTTCATAGAGCCCGGGATGTGTGCATGCCGATAGCGTTGTACATACCTGTAAAATTTCATTAGTAATTATGTCCACACAAAAACAATTCTACAAAACCAAATTTATGGATATCAATAGTAGAAAATAATATATCCATTGTGACTACAGATAATCATTTTTCTTTTGTGATGGTTGTGTGCATTCGAGAATGCAAAGGCTAAGAGATTTAACCATCTTTTTGCAAAGGTCACTTTTATTTATATCACAAATTAAAATATATTTCATGACATTTTACGAGTCCATAATTAGCATCTACATATACATGCAAGACACTCAGACTTCATAAAAAAATATTTAACTTGCGGACAATAAATTTAACTCCACATGATTGCAAAAACTATTACAATGGAATTACTTAGGAAGAAGTCCTTAGCGAGGACAGTAAAATTTAAGGAATTGATGTGCAAAATTTTTGTGTGGCTTCACAATTGTCTATGACTGGTTCACTCGGATTTGGGAAGTGTATTTTTCCCCTTCTGCAGAATATGGAAAAATACACCGATGCACCAACATGTACTTGGGAAATTTCGAAACGTTAAACACATATGTTTGTTGGTAGGGGCGTCCTATATCGTGGCCTCAAAATGCATCACCAAATCGAGACCTAATCTACGCGTCATCCACACGACAACAGAGACCACCGCCTTAGAAGATCCAGAGCCACCGTCTCGAGTGCCATACTCCTGCGACGCCAACAGGTGATGTCACAGGGAGAAACTCACGGCCATACATAATCAATCACACAATTAAGTACATGTTGTGAAACCCGATCTCGACTAAGTCAGATATATCGCCACTTCACATGACAGAAACGGATCTGAATCCCGGGTCACCTCGCGCGGGGCGGCTCCGGAGGCGCCGATCTCTAGGAAAAGGCGGCGCCACGATCTCCTCTCCCTCGGCCGTTGCCACCGCCGCCACCGGCGGCTGCGGCCGCGCCTGGCCATCGAAGGCGGCGGGCGAGGGAGGATCTTCCCCGACGGGCCCCTTCGCGCGGAGGCGGATCGTTTCAGGGGTTGTGAGGGTGGTGGCGCGTGGCATTGGCATGGAGTGGCGGCGAGCCCTGGCAGGGATGGCAGCGGCGGTGCGGAGAGGTGGCACAGCAGCGCAACTGCAGGTGCTGGCGCCAAGCGGTCGCCCATCTCCCCTGCTGCTTGTTCGTTCCTCCAGGGCAGCGGAGTGGGGCGATCTGGTGGAGGAGGTCTGGCGATGGGTTTCAAGACCTAGATCGTCTCTCTTTCCCTAATTGCCTGCTCGATCCGTTCTCCGGAACCGACCGGCGGTGTGGGGATATCTGTGTCGGATCTAATAATGGTGGTGGTCCTTTGGTTTCTTTCGCATGAAGACGAGGATCTGCTTGATGTCTGCCCTCGTTGATCTGGTCTAGAGAGGCGGGTTCCGGAAGGCTCCGCTAGCAAACTCCCATGGGCGTATTATGCCTGGAGATTGCTGGATCGGAAGGTATTCGGTCGTGCGCACCTTGTTTTTCTGTCCGTTTGGTTTCAGTGGGAGCGTTGCGAAGCTCTGTTGTTTGTTCCCACCAAGTGCCATTCTTAGATCCATGGTGAAGTCAGATGTGGAGAATGTCAGGAAAGTGGAAATATGAGGGTAGCGATGGTGATTTTTGTTCTTGTGGCGACGGAGATCTGGCTGCGTGATCTGGGACTCGTTATAGTGAGTGTTGGTGCGGGAAGACAACACAGGGGAGTTCCCAGTCTTATCTTGCAGGGTGAAAATCCAAGGTCTGGCCTTAACTGGTTGTGCCTGGCAATGACCTTGTTGAAGGAATTATTTTGTGAGCAAGGACTTTCTCCAGGGTGAAAACCTATGATCTTTGATCGGACAACGACGGTGCTTGGGAACTGTTTCCTTCTAAAAGGCGTTGTTATTGGAGTGGGAGACTACTGGTATTGTTCTGATGGTGTCAGTGTTGTTGCTTTGAGGATTAGTTCTCTGTAGCGGGAATTTTCTTTTTTGTAATTTTTATTTATTTTTTCTGAGTTGTGTGCATCCGTAGGGCCGCTAGGGCATGCGTTGTTGCAGAGGATGGGTGTAATTGGTATCCCTGTGATATTAATATATACTCTTTTCCAAAAAAAAAGCCACTTCACATTTTGCGAGTTGAGCTAGGGAGTCAGAGTGCATGTATTTGTCCCTTGTTTTCATGCTTCAAATATTGTAAGAGGTACAACTCGTTATTTGTTTGTCCGATCCTCCTCCACTAGCAACGTTGCCATGTTGGACTAAATTTATGCACCTTAATGCAACCAAAATGGATATTTGAGAATGTTCTAAGGTATTATAATTTAATGGTCTTAAGCCCATAAGAATATCGTATTTAATAGGTATACACATATATTTTATAGAAGGCGCTCCCTGCAATCTACTTACAAAACAACCAGAAGAAATCTTATCCTACCATACATATTAGCTCTCAAGTTGGGATTTTTCTGAAAGTAGAATTAATAGAATTTTTGTTAACATGATGAATAACAATTTCATGACGACGAAAAAAGGAGAGCATAAATAAAAATTGTGACACTAAAACCAAGATAAAATTCTTAAAACTATAAAAAATAAAAATAAAATAGAAATGCATAAAGATAAATACAAAAGGTAGTCATCTGCAGATGTACAACCGAAAGTATATTTACCAGAAATTGTCTCATAGTATTTGTTAGAGATCCTTTAACAAGTAATGAGAAACGATCGAGATATTTAGTGTTGTTGTGGTGTTGGATGTTTTACTGATTAAACCTATAATCTTGTGGTGTTCGATGGAAACTCTCGTGGAATTGATATGACATATATGATCTCTACTATATAAAAAGTCTAGAGGTGGTTTTCGTTCGTCCGTTGTAACAATAGCTAAAAAAACCGGAGGCCAACCACTACGTCTGTTGTTTCTTTCGTAAACAAGCCGGATCAGACTCGTGTTACTAACGAAATTTAGAGTCAGAGTCGATCTCATGCCTTCGGCCGTCTGCACCAGACATGAGGGGAAGGCGGACCCTTATACTGTGTATAAAAAAGTAGACAACTCCGGGTCTCCGGTTAAATCCGACGTCCTTGTCGTTCTTGGTCGGCGGAGTGGATCGGCAGCACGACATGGCTGCCGGGGCCTGAGATCGATCTGAGACGGCGGAAATTAGGTGCGGATGTGTCGTCGACTTTGTATGCGGGAGACGGCCGATTGGCGGCAGGCAGGGCGGCGACGACTTACGGCCCGTGGACGTACTGGTCGACGGCGGTGCAGGGGTACGCGCTCGCATCTGCTTCGGCGACTTTGTACGCTGGAGACGGCCGATTGGCGGCAGGCAGGGCGGCGACGTACGGCCCGTGGACGTACTGGTCGACGGCGGTGCAGGGGTACGCGCTCGCATCTGCTTCGGCGACTTTGTACGCTGGAGACGGCCGATTGGCGGCAGGCAGGGCGGCGACGTACGGCCCGTGGACGTACTTGTTAGATGTATGTATATATATATTGTATTTCCCCCGTATGTTAGGGGGCTGCCTGCATATTTGCCCTGTACATGTACTATATATTGTGGCCTTTGGCCCCCAGAGGAATATAACTTTGTCTATTCCTAACATGGTATCAGAGTGGCTAGTGCATGAAGCTTGACATGGTATCAGAGCGGTTTTAGGGTTTGTGTGCCCACCGATTTGACTGCGCCGCCGGCCGCATCTGTTCCGTCGTCCTTCGATCTGTTTGGCCGTCAGCCTCCCACCGGTCCTTCAGCTTGCGCACGGTCCTCCACGTCGGGGCCGACCGCGTGCGTGCTCCTGCCTCCTGTCCGCTGCTCCACGCGCGGGGACGTCCTGCCTGACCGCGTCGCGTCGCGCGGGTCGCCTCCCACCGGCCTTCCACCGGCCTTCCACGTCGCGTGCGCGGGACCGCTGACTGCTTCCCGTCCTCCACGTCGCGTGGGACTCCGTGCCCGCCTCCTGTGCCCGCGTGCTCTGATAGCCCGCGTTCCCTGTTCCCTGACAGCCCGCGTACGTGCTCCTGTTCCCTGTACTGTAGTACGTGCTCCTGTTCCTGTTCCCTGTACGTGCTCCTGTTCCATGTACTCCCTAGCACTGCTGTTCCTTGTTCCCTGACACGTGCTGCCGGCTGATTTTGGTCCGTTTTCGTTTGTATCAATTAGATCTGGGTCTAGATCTGATCTAAAAAAAAAAAAAAAAAAAAAAAAAGATGTCTTCTTCATCGGGTTATGTTGCGATTCCTCGCTGCCCGGTGGTATTTGATGGCGCGAATTACCCTGATTTTGCTGCCTTTATGCGCGTTCACATGCGCGGTCTTCGTCTTTGGGGTGTGCTCTCCGGCGAGGTCTCCTGTCCGCCGTGCCCTCCTGCTCCTATGGCTCCTCTGCCTCCGACACCGATTGTGCTTGCTGCTGATGCTTCTCAGGATGCCAAGGATGCTGCTCAGAGCGCTGATGATATTGCTGTTGCTGCCTATGACCTGAAGCTCAAGCAATATTCTGCTGATCTCGAGTCCTATCGCCACGCTCTGACTGCCTACACTCAGTGGATCGATGAGGATGCTCGTGCTGCTGCTGTTCTCACCTCCAGTGTTCTGCCCCAGTATGCTGCTGAGTTCATGAGTCTTCCTACTGTTGCTGCTCAGTGGGCCCATCTTCGTCAGCGCTATCAGTCATCTGGGGATGCTCTTTACCTGTCTGTGGTTCGCCAGGAGCATGCTCTTCAGCAGGGGGATTCCACTATTGATGAGTTTTATACTCAGAGTGCTGCTATCTGGCGTCATCTTGATTCTCTCCGTACTGCTGTTTGTGGCACATGCTCGTGCTGCCAGATTGTGCGCTCGGACTTGGAGTTTCACCGCATCTATGAGTTTCTGTCTCGGCTTCGCCAGGAGTTTGAGCCACGGCGTGCTCAGCTGAATGCTCGTGGTCGTGTTCCGCTCTCTGAGGTGTTGTCTGAGCTTCGGGCTGAGGAGACCCGTCTTCGTGGTGCTGGTCTTCTTGCGGTTCCCTCTGCGCTTGCTACTCGTGGTGCTCCTTTGCCGTCTGCTCCCTCGCCTCAGCCACGGTCTCCTGTACCGCCGCCGCCGATACTACCCACTCCTCCTGGTCAGGGTCAGGGTCAGGGTCAGTTTCAGCACCAGCAGCCTCAGGGTCCGAGTCAGCACCAGCCGGCTCGTGGTCAGGGTCGCCGTGGTTCTCTTCGTCACTGCTCTTACTGCAACAGGGATGGTCACACTTGGGCCACCTGTTATACACGGGACCCCAGTTTACGTCAGCAGCACCAGGCTCGTGGACAGTCGGCTCCTTCCGGGTCTTCCGCAGTGGCCCTCTCTGATCAGGACATTATCAGGAGTCTTCGCGGTCTGCTTGCTGCTACAGGCTCTTCTTCGACGGGCACTGCTGGTTCTGTGACTGACTCTTCAGGCACTGTGCGACCACCACCTTCTACACAGTCAGGTACGTCTCCGTGGTATCTGGATTCTGGAGCTTCCTTTCATATGACATTTGAGTCTTCTTCTCTGTCCGCTCTTCGTTCTCTCCCTTCTCCTGTCCGTGTTTTTACGGCTGATGGCACCTCTCTCCCTGTTTCTAGTCGGGGCACCCTTTCTACCTCTTCTTTTTTTGTTCCTGATATCTCTCATGTCCCTCTTCTTAGGATGAATCTGTTCTCTGCTAGCCAGCTTACTGACTCTGGTTGTCGCGTCATTCTTGATGCTGATTCTTGTGTTGTTCAAGACCGTCGCACCCAGGCCCTGGTTGGAGCTGGCCCTCGCAGCCGTGATTCTTCAGGACTTTGGGAGTTAGACTGGCTTCGCGTTCCTTCCGCTGCCACTTCATCCGCCAGTTCTTCTCCGGTTGTCGCCTCTACTACCAGCTCTTTTCAGCAGTGGCATCATCGTCTTGGTCACCTCTGTGACTCTCGCCTATCGTCATTAGTTCATCGTGGTCTTCTCGGATCTGTCTCAGGAGATGGGTCTTTACATTGTCAGGGCTGTAGGTTGGGTAAACAGATTCAGCTTCCCTATCCTACTAGCGCGTCTGTATCTCAGCAACCTTTTGATTTAGTTCATTCCGATGTTTGGGGTCCGGCTCCTTTCGCTTCGAAAGGGGGCCATCGCTATTATATTTTATTCATTGATGATTTTTCTCGGTACACTTGGTTGTATTTTATGCGCTCTCGTAGTGAGGTGCTCTCCATATATCAGCGTTTTGCGGCCATGGTTCGTACTCAATACTCTACCCCCATCCGTGTGTTTCGCGCTGATTCTGCTGGTGAGTATATCTCCCAGATGTTGCGAGGTGTTCTTGCTGAGCAGGGCACTCTTGCTCAGTTCTCCTGTCCTGGCGCACATGCCCAGAATGGCGTTGCTGAGCGCAAGCATCGCCATCTTCTTGAGACCACTCGTGCTATGATGATTGCTTCTTCTCTCCCGCCGCATTTCTGGGCTGAGGCTGTCGCTACGTCGGCTTACCTCATCAATATTCAGCCTTCTGCTGCCTTGCACGGTGGTATCCCTCTTGAGCGCCTTTCTGGACAGTCTCCAGATTACTCCATGCTTCGCTTGTTTGGTTGTGTTTGCTATGTTTTACTCGCTCCTCGCGAACGCACCAAACTGACCGCTCAGTCTGTTGAGTGTGTTTTCCTCGGGTACAGTGATGAGCATAAGGGTTATCGCTGTTGGGACCCTGTTGGTCGTCGGATGCGTATCTCTCGTGATGTTACTTTTGATGAGACGCGTCCTTTCTATCCTCGTCCCACTGCGGGTACTTACCCGGTGGAAGATATCTCTTTTCTTCTCTTTCCTGACACACCTCCTTCTACCCCTATTGTGTCTTCTTCAGGATCTCCTCCTCCTGATGTCTCTTCTTCGACACCGTCCTCTTCCTCTATGTCTAGTTCTCCTAGTTCTCCTCGTTCTCCGGAGTCTTTCTCTTCTACCTCCTCTTCTCCTGCGTCGTCTTCCTCTGATGATCTTCCCTCTACTCGTCCTGTTCGTCAGCGTCGTGCCCCCAACCGTTACTCTCCTAGTCAGTATGGTCTTTCTGTTGCCTCCGAGCCGACCTCTTATCGGGATGCTGAGCATCATCCTGAATGGCAGCTGGTGATGGCCGAGGAGATTGCTGCGCTTGAGCGCACTGGCACCTGGGATCTTGTTTCTCCTCCTCCCGGTGTTCGTCCTATCACGTGTAAGTGGGTCTATAAGATTAAGACTCGCTCTGATGGATCTCTAGAGCGCTACAAAGCGCGTCTTGTGGCTCGTGGTTTTCAGCAGGAGCATGGTCGTGACTATGACGAGACTTTTGCTCCTGTCGCTCATATGACCACTGTGCGTACTCTTCTTGCTGTTGCCTCTGTTCGTCACTGGTCTGTGTCCCAGCTTGATGTTCAGAACGCCTTTCTCAATGGTGAGTTGCGTGAGGAGGTTTATATGCAGCCTCCTCCTGGGTATTCCGTTCCCGCGGGGATGGTTTGTCGTCTTCGCCGTTCTCTTTATGGCCTTAAACAGGCCCCTCGTGCCTGGTTTGAGCGATTTGCTTCTGTAGTAACTGCTGCTGGTTTCTCCCCTAGTGCTCATGATCCAGCGTTGTTTGTTCACACTTCTCCTCGTGGACGCACTCTTCTTCTTCTTTATGTTGATGATATGATCATTACTGGTGATGATTCTGACTATATCGCCTTTGTTAAGGCTCGTCTTCGTGATCAGTTTCTTATGACTGATCTTGGTCCTCTTCGATACTTTCTTGGGATTGAGGTTTCCTCCACTTCTGATGGCTTTTACATCTCCCAGGAAAAGTATATTCAGGATCTTCTTGCTCGTGCTGCTCTTGGGGATGAGCGCACTGTTGAGACCCCTATGGAGCTTAATGTTAAGCTTCAACCTACTGATGGTGATCCTCTTCCTGATCCGACGCGTTATCGTCATCTTGTTGGGAGCCTTGTTTATCTTGCTGTCACTCGTCCTGACATCTCTTATCCTGTTCATATTCTGAGTCAGTTTGTTTCTGCTCCTACCACTGTTCACTATAGTCATCTCCTCCGTGTTCTTCGTTATCTTCGTGGTACGATCACTCGTCGCCTTTTCTTTCCTCGTTCCAGCTCCCTCCAGCTCCAGTGCTATTCGGACGCTACGTGGGCGAGTGATCCTTCGGATCGCCGTTCACTTTCTGCTTACTGTGTGTTTCTTGGTGGTTCGCTCATTGCTTGGAAGACGAAGAAACAGACAGCGGTTTCCCGTTCGAGTGTTGAGGCTGAGTTGCGTGCGATGGCCTTGTTGACTGCTGAGGTGACCTGGTTACGGTGGTTACTTGCGGATTTTGGGGTCTCTATTACCACACCCAGTCTGGTTTTGTCTGACAGTACAGGTGCTATTAGTGTTGCACGTGATCCGGTCAAGCATGAGCTTACCAAGCATATTGGTGTTGATGCTTTCTATACACGTGCTCAGGTGCAGGCTCAGGTTGTTGCGCTTCAGTATGTGCCTTCCGATTTACAGTTGGCGGATTTCTTCACGAAGGCACAGACCAGAGCGCAGCATGATTTCTTACTCTCCGAACTCAGTGTTGTGGATCCACCATGAGTTTGAGGGGGGGTGTTAGATGTATGTATATATATATTGTATTTCCCCCGTATGTTAGGGGGCTGCCTGCATATTTGCCCTGTACATGTACTATATATTGTGGCCTTTGGCCCCCAGAGGAATATAACTTTGTCTATTCCTAACAGTACTGTGGTCGACGGCGGTGCAGGGTACGCACTCGCATCTGCTTCGGCAAGATTGCCGATTAGATCGGAGGCTTATAGCAATAAAGAACCCTCGATGGTCGGCTGGTCGCTGAGAGCAACATAGTGCTCACCACCAATATCCTTCATGGGCCTCGCGAACGAACGATCGGATCATGGAGGACGCATGAGAACATACCCAGCGGCAGTACGTGTCCATGCATATTCCAGGATCATCGCAGCCCGACCATCATGTTGGGGATGCCTTGTCCGCCTTGCCGGTTTAGTAGCAGCACATGCACGCACTACGTCGCTCGAGCAGGTCAGTTCATCGTACCGCAAGACAAAAGCGTAACGCCATCGCAGCAGAGTCAGCCAGCCATCCGCCTACGGGAGCGAGGAGCACGTACGGCAGCGGCGCATGCAGTTCCTGTTGAGCACATCCTCATAATAATATCATGAATAATATGGATCGAATGCTCCTGCTGCTTCTGATCGAGTTCAATGGCGCGCCAAGGGCATCGTGACAGGCGCCGGATCGACGAGCAAGCTGGTCAAGTCTGTCGCCGGCGTACCCTTACGTAGAAAAAAAGGTCTGTCACCGGCGCCTGGAGCTACTGATCCCAGCCACTGCACGCGTCACGCTGTACTGGAAGATTAAGACCGGCCACAATCATGTGCAACGGCGGTGTACTAGAAGATTTAATCTTGCCGAGCATGAGCACCTTAGCCTGTGCAACCCGGACAGACAAGATTATTGTGGCTCTGGTGTCAACGATGCCGACGCGCGGGTCGATCGTGCAGTGGATGGAGGAGTTCATGGTGTCATATATGTAGGAAGAAGTAACACATAAAGAAAATGTCAAAGAGAAGTGTGTGGCATTTTAGATTGCAATAAAGAAGTATATCAAGAACAGACGGTACATTCCGAGTAACCAAAACTACACACTTTTTTCCATCCATTGGATGGTGTTGCTGTTTAAATGTGTCCAACCCGTGGAGAGTTTTCATGCGCATTATATTTACATAAACGATAAAAAAAAAAAGTTGAAAATCCGTAGCAACGCACGTGCATTTAATTTAATTAATATATAGTTTGCTGAGTTAATGGGATCCAACCTGATTTCATCGTGGAAAAATGACGGCAAACTATAAAGCTTGCTTTTTACCACAGGCCCAGTAATTCCATATCATTTACAGTATTTATGAAGATGTGTTAGTCTCAAGTGCCTACCTGCATAGCCGACTTGTTGCACGCTAATGGTTGATTGTACAAAAATCATCAAGCACCTGAAATAGTTCATCCCACTTATCTAGTGGTTCCACTTTACGGGAAATGAGTTAACCTTTTTATTGACGATCAGGTGGGGAGAATTATTACTCAATAGGCACACATACATGCCACTACAAATATCATAGTCGATCTACCTATGGGCATATGCATAGCTAGGTGAAATCCAATCTTTAGCCTTAGTTAGTGCCTGGCATAGTAAGATTCATGTCACGGAAAATTAGGTAATGTGGACAACGAGATATACATGCGATTGAATTAGGTGAAGAAGAGACCCACATAAATTCCTAATTAGCAATGACCCACACAAAAGTCTATAAAAATCTGCATTATTATTCTTTGTCTAGTAAAGGTTGGGTAGTAATATAATATAGGTGTTTCGGTCAGGCAGTGTACAAAGTTTCAAGAATTTCAAATAGACATCCATAGACACACATATCTATTTTTTTGTCTTGTAGCTTTAGTCTTTCTTTAGTGGGCGCACATAGTAGAGGGAACCAAGAGCCCTTCTAAATATGGCAAGATCAATTTGCCAAGACCAACTTTAATATGGAAACCAACGTCATGCAACAGTACGAATATTTATGTTCCCTATAGGGTTTAGATATATGTTTATCCTATGATGAAAGTGGGGATTGCAGTGGAATGCATGCACCTTTCCGACCATGGGATTAATAAATCTAGAGGCCAGTTGGTCTAGTATGGCTTCGACAAATCTTGCTTTCGCCTATAATCAGATAAAAGTAGAGTGCAAGATCTACTTGTCACCACCTGCCATCGAATAAAGTAATCCGATAAAAGTAAACAGCAACAGATAACTTCCGCACTTGACTTCATGTTGACTTGGGTGGATTTCACCTAGATCTCCAACAAGATTACCTCTTTGAACATTTCTTTCATCCTTTTAGTATTTCATATACAATTTCAGAGTATACACCTACAAAATGATTATTTTTTGTGTACCAATCGGTGGCAAGACCCACAAACGATGTGATCGAATGACCTAGGCTATAATTTTAGAATTTATAGATTATCTGATGATACCGCAACACTATCTTAGATGGTGAAACTTCTATTGATTGGTAATATTTAGCTAGTTTACTTCAGAAAATCAAGAGGTTAGTTGAAGATTTCCTAAAGTAAGAATTATCACCATAGGGAATGGCCTCCCACTACGCGAATCCTAGTTACATAGAGGATGCAGCTCTATGCATGTATCATTTTTTTGCAAATAGGACCTGACATTAAAAGAAACATCAAACAATACAAAACATTTCAAGAAAAATGAAAATTACAACGATATCCTTGAGAATTCCTTCATCTTCAACCTCTAGACCGTGTCGATGGCGCGCTGCCACTTCCGCTCCTCCCTGAGTCGTTATGACGTTGTTGATTGCAGACGGGAAGTCGCCGAACGGGTCAAGAAGACCACATCTGTTTTGGAGACAAATAAGAAGACCACAATGGACTGACGTTGTTTTCAGTGGTATGGAGATCATGTGGTAGCTTGTACCTTGGTGCTATATCCTTCTCCTTTGGGAATTGTTCTATATACTTTTTGTGTGGAAACTAAAACTTTATATTTCCTTCTTTTGAGTCAATGATTACTCCTGTAGTTCTAAAAAATGGTCTTCCCAATATTATAGGACTAGAGGTTTTACTCCCTATATCCATGATAACATCAACAGGAACAAAAGTCATATGTAACTCAACCATGCCATCATTTAATTTTCCTAAAGCATGTTTAGTTGAATCATCAATAATTATTGAGAAATTTTTCCATAGTTTTAAGTTCTAGCAATTCATATAGTCTTTTGAGAAAACTAAGTCACTAGATCCTAGATCTAGTATAGCATGATGGGTCTCTTTACCAATGGTGATTAATATCTTGGGGAGCCTTTGGTGGTATCATAGCTTCATTATTGTATCTTTCTATATTTTCTTTTATGACATAGTTTGCAATATATGAGCCAAATCATGCTTGATGACCATCCATGGAAGGATCATTAGAATTTTTTGCAATATATTAATAAGTTCATGCAAGCTATATTTATCAAGATCATGTAGAGGTTCTTTTGTTTCACTAATCATTTTAACTTCCTCTAGTTTATTTTCATTTATAGTAATATGTGTCTCTTTGTTTTTATTAAACATAGTAGATTATTTCTCTTTTCTTATGGGTTCTTTGATTGGTGTTCCAACAAATTGCAACAAGAGTGGTTCGAGAAGATCAGTGTAGTTCATAAATTCATTATGTGTTTCTTAAAATGTAGGAGGTATACTTTTAGTAAGGGTAATAGAGTTCATACCAATAGCAAGTGGTCCTTATGGTTTTCCTGTAGACATGCTTAATAATGTTGCTTGATTATCAGCCAGTTTAGAAAGATCTTTGTCTAAACCTGCTGCTTGGTGTTGCAAACCTTTTATATCATAACTTATGGATGAAATAGACTTGTTTAATTCCTCTATCATGGTATCATGGCTAGCTACTTGTTCAATGAGGTTATTATTTGGCTCTTGTTGTTTTTCCAAGTTCTTGCTAGTTTGTGGAATAATGGTGGGTTTCCATTTGTTTTCATTAGCATTAGGATATGGAACGAAAGGACGGTTACTATAGTTGTTTGGAGCATAAGGTGGCCTACCATAAGAATTGCTATAGTTGTTCCTGTTGGAGATATGCCCAAGAGGCAATAATAAAGTGGTTATTATCATATCTTCATACTTATGATAAATGTTTACATACCATGCTATAATTGTATTAACCGGAAACATTAATACTTGTGTGATTTGTAAACATAAAAGAGTCCCTAGTAAAGCCTCTTGTTAAACTAGCTTATTGGTTAATATATGATCATGGTTTCCTGATCATGAACATAGAGATGTTATTAACAACAGGGTCATATCATTAGGAGAATGATGTGATGGACATACTCCTATAGTTAAGCGTAGCATAAAGATCAAGTCATTTAATATAGTTCATTTGCTATAAGCTTTCTGATACATAGTAACCAAATTCCTTCGACCATGAGATCATGTTAATCACCATGACCGGAAGGATGCTTTGATGACATCAAACACCACACCGTAACTGGGTGGCTATAAAGGTGGCATTGAGTGTTCGGAAAGTATGGGTTGAGGCACATGGTTCAAGAGTGGGATTTTTCCATCCATATGACGGATAGATATACTCTAGGCCCTCTCGATGGAATGTCATCCAATTAGCTTGCAAGCATGTGACTGGTTCAGAAGGGATCACATACCACGGGAACGAGAAAAGAGTACTTATTGGTAACGAGGTTGAACTAGGTATGCAGAGATACCGACGATCAAAACCTCGGATAAGTAAACTATCGTGAGACAAAGGGAAATTGGTATCGTATGTAAGTGGTTCATTCGATCACAAAGTAATCGTAGAAATATGTGGGAGCCATATGAATTTCCAGATTCCTCTATTGGTTATTGTTCGGAGAAGTGTGTAACACCCTCAGAATCGGACCTATGCAAGTTTGGGCAAAATTCACCAAACCCGCATAGAAACGATTCAAAGGTGCCCACCAGGCACTTTCGTGCGGGTGGAAAACAAAGTAATAACATTACACAACAGTCCTCGATGGGACCCACAGAACAGATATATGTAACAGCGACTCAAAGAGTCAAGAATACAGATATAATATACAAGATCCAAATCACCTTGAAAACAGTAGAGCGTCCGACTACGGACAAGAAGCAAATGGGGCTAAGAGCCCTGAAGAATAACCAATGGCGTCCATAACCCTGCCCAGGCCAAGCCGGAAGGGTAACCCTGCTAACGGCGTCGATCTCAAACCTGCTTAACAAAAGGGGTGCCGACAAGGGCAAAGCAGAAAACAAAGAAGGAGCGTCAGTACTGAGGCCAGTACACGGCGAGGCTAGAATTCGGCGGTCCTCGCCTACATAGGTATGGTGGACTGAAGCGGCAGCGGCAGCATGCACTAAACAACCTATAGAGACTCGATACAACTGGCGGTTATCAGAGGGGGTGAGAATGACCTATCCGGAGCCAACCTGAAGCTAACACCAAACAAACCCATCCTGGTGTTTCCCCCTCGAGACCAAACGAGGAAGTCAACCGAGGAACTCACACCGTTGGCAGTTTTATTTATTTGGTTATCGTTGCAGCAATTACTAGTCAGGTATAGATAGTCGTCCTGATAAAGTAAGCAGTGGGCCCTTTTAGTTAACCATTCCGTGATAGTTGCAACAATTACTAATCAGGTACAGATAGCATGAGATAAACCCAAAACCCAGCAGTTGTTGGTACTTTTATTCAGCCATTCCGTTGTAGTTGCAATACTTACTAGTCAGATACAATTGTCGCGAGCGACAACCAAACAAGCAATTGTGGGCAGTATTAATTAGCCATTCCATTATAGTGAAGCTGATTACTAGTCATTATAAGTCAAGTTTATAGCAGTAAACTTTAGTTATGCTTGTCTATGATCGAGAAACTGTGCTCCAAGTCGTCCATATCCGCGGACACGGCTTTCAGAAAGTTTTACCCGGCCGGGGTGCACCAATAGCAACACACACTCGATCAACCTCGGAAAAACCAAATCAAAACCCAACGAGGCCTTCACGACAAAGCAATCACAAGATTCAGAAATATTTCAGGGGGCCACCCCTTTGAGTAGAACCCGCAACGGAGTAGACAAGCTCCGAGACGGCCTCAAGGTCTGCGTCAATGGCTGTGAGCGACTGGGAACCCCAAACGGGGCTTGTCGACACCGCGTAATCACTCCGCTTACCTAAACATTACAGTGTGCAGTACCTCGCACAATCGTAAATAAAGCAGTAAAGCATGGCATAAGTACAGGATAGTAATAAAGCCCCAAACTAGTTTGTGGCCCCAAGAAATAAGACGGAATCAAGCTCTGGCTGAGGGGGGTCCCATATACCTCCCGGATGTGGATAGCGCGATAAATCAAGGAACAGGAATCAAGTACTCGGGGTCTTACGGGACACAAGTGGGCGTTCGGAAACCAAATATTATCTATCACCCACCGATGCCTCTGCTTAATCAATTTTAGTTGTTAAACAGAAATTAAAGTGAACAGTAAGTAAAACTATGATCATCTCCAACAACCTCATGCGGCAATACATCAGCAACTGTGGCATATGGCGACACACATCAGCACTTGAGCAAGCAACTACGACGCGCAAGTCCAACTATCTACCAAACAACAGGTAATAGGATGTGTCCAAGGCAATATAGGGTTGCACGGTATATCACAGGTACGGAAACTAAAGCATCGCAACACAGATAGCAATAGATCAACAGGAGGGAATAAAGACTATAAAAGTAAGATAGGTAGAAAGGGGGAGATGCTCGCCTGAAAACATTGTCGAAGGTTCAACCGAAGATCGGGTCGACGCTCACATCAACTCAACGGCCTTATCCGCGAAGAAGCAAAACACTAGCAGGAAAGCGGATGCACTATTTAATACACGGCAGAAGATCGGCATGATGCATGTATGATGCATGGCATGGCAACGGTGCAATGCAATTAGGTCATATTAGGTGGAACCGGGGTCCCGACAATTACTTAAATGGTTCAAGTTATGTATCTACCCCGCAAATTATATGTTGTTTAGCAATGCAACAGATGGAACCGGTTTGCTACACATGTTTAAATGAGGCCAATATGAGACTAGATTTGCCCGCATATGGGCCCCATATTTTGTTATTAGGTGAATCGGCATAAGGCCCCCAAACCACAGATGTGCATGCGAGATGATAATTAAACATGCAACAAGTTGTTATGTTATAAAATAGGGTTCGAGGAAAAGGGGTCACACATTTAGGGGCTCGACGAACTTGGGGTTCCGGGGTTCGGGGTTGGTCTCGGGGTCCAGGGTCCGACGGTTCGGGCTCGGCGGAATCGTTCTCGGACTCCGGGAAGGACTTGGTTTGGTGTCGTTCCTGTCGTATTCGCGGTCTCCGGGAGGAAGATCTTGGTGCGTCGGATTCGGTTCTCTAATCCATGTAGTAGACCTGTTCAGTTCCATGTTGACGAGCTTGGAATTCGGGGCTTCGTTTCCGTGAGGCGACCTTGACGCTCCGCGGTCTTCGGCCACGGGTTCTCCGGGCTCCCATGTAGGAGATCTTGTCGACGCGTCGAAGAACTCGGGTTCGGGTGTCGATGGACTACTTAATGTTCCCCTTAGACGATCTTCGGTTTCCGTGATGGAGTTCTTGTAGCACCGGAAATCCTCGGGGTCGATCATTGGAACCGGCGACGGGCTTCGCGACACTTGTTATAGGGTCAGCCTTGTCTCTCCAGGTACGGGGGGTCTCGGGTCGAAGAGCTTGGCGCGCCCGGGTTCCGATAGGAGATCTTGTCGTTCGGCGGTATCGGTCTTCGGATCGGGCTTCGGGGTCTTGGGATCCGTGAAGAAGCCCTTGTGGTGAGGATCTGTCACTTGGTGGCCAGGGTTCTAGCGTTGGAGATCTTGATGTCCAAATACTCGGATAAACCTCCTGGCATCGGTACAGACAGGCACCATCTCGCTTCGAGTAGCAGCTTCCTGACAACACCACCGCCACATGAGCAACACCGGACTGCTGAGGCGGCCACAGGACAGCGACGATGGAGAAACAGGGGTCACCGATGACCATGGCACTTGCACCGCATCTGAAGACGAGGCATCGTGCTCCTCCTGCTGCTGGCACGCACGCGCGAGATGGGGAGAAGGTCGAGCTCGGCGACGAGTAAGGCGCCAGGCAGGACGAGGTGGACGGGCGCGTCGCCGGAGACCGTAGGAGTTCGGGAGGCGCGTCGGCGACCAGGCTCGACGGGGCGGTGCTGAGCAGGGCGCGGCCGGCGGAGAGGGCTGCGCGCGGAGGACGCGGCAGCTGCGGCGGCTTCAGGGCGTCGGGGACGGCAGGGCCCGACGGCGGGGCTGCGGAGGGGCGAGCCGGCGCGGGGCGGGGCCGCGGCGGCGGAAAGAGGCCGGAGGCCGGTTGGGGAGCGGGGTCCGGTGGCGGACGCAGGCGCGGGGGGGGAAGGTAGCACGCAGGGGCGGCGCCGGAGCGGCGCGGTCGGGGCCGCGCGCGGCCACGCGGGGACGGAGGAGGGAGGCCCGGCCTTGGCGGGGCAGGGAGGGTGCTCGAGGCGGCGAGGTGGCGTCGGGGACGGTCGAGGCGAGCGGAGGGGCGGCGCGCTCTGGCCGGCGGGAGGTGGCCGGGCCCGCGCGGGGCAGAGGAGGCGCGGCCTGGGGCCGGGGGGCTCGGGTGGCGCGGTGGCTAGGCGGAGGCGAGGAGGTGGGTCCTGGGCGAGCGGCGGCGGAGGCGGTGGAGACGGGGGAAGGGGCAGCGCGTGAGCGCGGGGAGAGAGAGAGAGGGCCAGCGGTTCGTGGGGTGCGTGGGTGTGGGGCCCAGGGCGGGACCGGGGGACAGGGGGTTAACCGGGTGAGGGAGTGGCTGGCGCATGGGGGGCCCGCGGGCAGGGACGGGTGCGTGCGCTGTGTAGTGCGTGTGTTGGCTGGTGGGGGAGAGAGGGGTGAGAGAGAGGGAGAGGGGAGATGATTGGGGGGCTGATGTGGCATGCAGGGAGTGGGTGAGGGAGAGAGGAGTGCTGAGGTGGCGAAGTCTGATAGGAGGGGGTGAGGTGGCTGGGAAGGGTGGGTAGGAAAATGGGTAGGTTTAGGATTAGAGGGGGCTGGCAGGATGGACCGATCTGGTTTTTCTGGGGTGGTCGTTCGGGCTAAATCGGCCCGTTCGACTGCCCCGCTAAAAAAATAATTAAAAGTTTTATTTAATTAAACGGACCGTTTGCAAAACAATTTTAACAAAACAAAATATTCCGGCGACCCGGATTTTGATGTTTGAAACAAGAGGGGCGTTTTAGAAAACAAAACGGGTGTTGCGAAAATAGTTTTGGAAAACAATGCATGATGATGACGATGCAATGCACAAATTCAACGCGATTTTCTGGTAGTGGTTTTTGCGGGATGCCACAATCGACACCACTAACAATGGATCTCGCCCTCGAGATCCGCCTCATGGTACCGGAAGGAAGGTCGGCGATCTGCGTCTTCTCGCTTCGTGTAGATCTTCGCGACACCACTAACAAGAGGTCGTTGTCCCTGTTCGTCAGGAGAACACTCCGGATAAACAACGGACGAAGTTAAAGGTAAGGCCACCTCTAACTTCAGCGGAAGGAGTAAAATTGCATCGATCCACCATTCAATGTACAAAAGCGAATGATAAGAGTAGTGGTATGGTCGCGACTCCATCCCGCACTCAAAGCA
The DNA here is from genome assembly GCA_916181665.1 of Avena sativa. Lineage (NCBI taxonomy): Eukaryota > Viridiplantae > Streptophyta > Magnoliopsida > Poales > Poaceae > Avena > Avena sativa. The sequence continues at coordinate 7,482,721 of OV702289.1, forward strand.
TTACCCTGTACACGAACAGATAGATTATGCAACCAACCCTCGGATTCAGACTGAAGATCTCGACAAGGGAGGTTCGGATCAAAGGAGGGATGCAGACTCTGCATCGGATCTGGCATATAGGATGTCGTCGCGTCAGAGCACCGGAAGGCACAAACAAGGGACAAAGAATGGTTCCACGGAAGACGGATTCCGCAAGCAGCATGAACACCGGATGGGAGAGCACCGTTACCAAAGAAGGAAGCGAAACCCTGAAGGTACGACGGAAACCCAACCACGAGAATTCCTGGACTCGAAGAAAAAGAAGAGAGCGGATTCAAAAACGCGTAGGGGTAAGGGGGAACAGCAGAGGGTAAGGAGTAAAATCAGACCTAATCAGAACTATCCAACCGATTTTCAAAAATAGTTTTGACACTCTACTTCGGCCGTTAGCTAGGTTATCCTACAGGCTGGACTTGTGGGGTATCGCAACTGCTGAGCTCTGATACCACTCTGTAACACCCTCAGAATCGGACCTATGCAAGTTTGGGCAAAATTCACCAAACCCGCATAGAAACGATTCAAAGGTGCCCACCAGGCACTTTCGTGCGGGTGGAAAACAAAGTAATAACATTACACAACAGTCCTCGATGGGACCCACAGAACAGATATATGTAACAGCGACTCAAAGAGTCAAGAATACAGATATAATATACAAGATCCAAATCACCTTGAAAACAGTAGAGCGTCCGACTACGGACAAGAAGCAAATGGGGCTAAGAGCCCTGAAGAATAACCAATGGCGTCCATAACCCTGCCCAGGCCAAGCCGGAAGGGTAACCCTGCTAACGGCGTCGATCTCAAACCTGCTTAACAAAAGGGGTGCCGACAAGGGCAAAGCAGAAAACAAAGAAGGAGCGTCAGTACTGAGGCCAGTACACGGCGAGGCTAGAATTCGGCGGTCCTCGCCTACATAGGTATGGTGGACTGAAGCGGCAGCGGCAGCATGCACTAAACAACCTATAGAGACTCGATACAACTGGCGGTTATCAGAGGGGGTGAGAATGACCTATCCGGAGCCAACCTGAAGCTAACACCAAACAAACCCATCCTGGTGTTTCCCCCTCGAGACCAAACGAGGAAGTCAACCGAGGAACTCACACCGTTGGCAGTTTTATTTATTTGGTTATCGTTGCAGCAATTACTAGTCAGGTATAGATAGTCGTCCTGATAAAGTAAGCAGTGGGCCCTTTTAGTTAACCATTCCGTGATAGTTGCAACAATTACTAATCAGGTACAGATAGCATGAGATAAACCCAAAACCCAGCAGTTGTTGGTACTTTTATTCAGCCATTCCGTTGTAGTTGCAATACTTACTAGTCAGATACAATTGTCGCGAGCGACAACCAAACAAGCAATTGTGGGCAGTATTAATTAGCCATTCCATTATAGTGAAGCTGATTACTAGTCATTATAAGTCAAGTTTATAGCAGTAAACTTTAGTTATGCTTGTCTATGATCGAGAAACTGTGCTCCAAGTCGTCCATATCCGCGGACACGGCTTTCAGAAAGTTTTACCCGGCCGGGGTGCACCAATAGCAACACACACTCGATCAACCTCGGAAAAACCAAATCAAAACCCAACGAGGCCTTCACGACAAAGCAATCACAAGATTCAGAAATATTTCAGGGGGCCACCCCTTTGAGTAGAACCCGCAACGGAGTAGACAAGCTCCGAGACGGCCTCAAGGTCTGCGTCAATGGCTGTGAGCGACTGGGAACCCCAAACGGGGCTTGTCGACACCGCGTAATCACTCCGCTTACCTAAACATTACAGTGTGCAGTACCTCGCACAATCGTAAATAAAGCAGTAAAGCATGGCATAAGTACAGGATAGTAATAAAGCCCCAAACTAGTTTGTGGCCCCAAGAAATAAGACGGAATCAAGCTCTGGCTGAGGGGGGTCCCATATACCTCCCGGATGTGGATAGCGCGATAAATCAAGGAACAGGAATCAAGTACTCGGGGTCTTACGGGACACAAGTGGGCGTTCGGAAACCAAATATTATCTATCACCCACCGATGCCTCTGCTTAATCAATTTTAGTTGTTAAACAGAAATTAAAGTGAACAGTAAGTAAAACTATGATCATCTCCAACAACCTCATGCGGCAATACATCAGCAACTGTGGCATATGGCGACACACATCAGCACTTGAGCAAGCAACTACGACGCGCAAGTCCAACTATCTACCAAACAACAGGTAATAGGATGTGTCCAAGGCAATATAGGGCTGCACGGTATATCACAGGTACGGAAACTAAAGCATCGCAACACAGATAGCAATAGATCAACAGGAGGGAATAAAGACTATAAAAGTAAGATAGGTAGAAAGGGGGAGATGCTCGCCTGAAAACATTGTCGAAGGTTCAACCGAAGATCGGGTCGACGCTCACATCAACTCAACGGCCTTATCCGCGAAGAAGCAAAACACTAGCAGGAAAGCGGATGCACTATTTAATACACGGCAGAAGATCGGCATGATGCATGTATGATGCATGGCATGGCAACGGTGCGATGCAATTAGGTCATATTAGGTGGAACCGGGGTCCCGACAATTACTTAAATGGTTCAAGTTATGTATCTACCCCGCAAATTATATGTTGTTTAGCAATGCAACAGATGGAACCGGTTTGCTACACATGTTTAAATGAGGCCAATATGAGACTAGATTTGCCCGCATATGGGCCCCATATTTTGTTATTAGGTGAATCGGCATAAGGCCCCCAAACCACAGATGTGCATGCGAGATGATAATTAAACATGCAACAAGTTGTTATGTTATAAAATAGGGTTCGAGGAAAAGGGGTCACACATTTAGGGGCTCGACGAACTTGGGGTTCCGGGGTTCGGGGTTGGTCTCGGGGTCCAGGGTCCGACGGTTCGGGCTCGGCGGAATCGTTCTCGGACTCCGGGAAGGACTTGGTTTGGTGTCGTTCCTGTCGTATTCGCGGTCTCCGGGAGGAAGATCTTGGTGTGTCGGATTCGGTTCTCTAATCCATGTAGTAGACCTGTTCAGTTCCATGTTGACGAGCTTGGAATTCGGGGCTTCGTTTCCGTGAGGCGACCTTGACGCTCCGCGGTCTTCGGCCACGGGTTCTCCGGGCTCCCATGTAGGAGATCTTGTCGACGCGTCGAAGAACTCGGGTTCGGGTGTCGATGGACTACTTAATGTTCCCCTTAGACGATCTTCGGTTTCCGTGATGGAGTTCTTGTAGCACCGGAAATCCTCGGGGTCGATCATTGGAACCGGCGACGGGCTTCGCGGCACTTGTTATAGGGTCAGCCTTGTCTCTCCAGGTACGGGGGGTCTCGGGTCGAAGAGCTTGGCGCGCCCGGGTTCCGATAGGAGATCTTGTCGTTCGGCGGTATCGGTCTTCGGATCGGGCTTCGGGGTCTTGGGATCCGTGAAGAAGCCCTTGTGGTGAGGATCTGTCACTTGGTGGCCAGGGTTCTAGCGTTGGAGATCTTGATGTCCAAATACTCGGATAAACCTCCTGGCATCGGTACAGACAGGCACCATCTCGCTTCGAGTAGCAGCTTCCTGACAACACCACCGCCACATGAGCAACACCGGACTGCTGAGGCGGCCACAGGACAGCGACGATGGAGAAACAGGGGTCACCGATGACCATGGCACTTGCACCGCATCTGAAGACGAGGCATCGTGCTCCTCCTGCTGCTGGCACGCACGCGCGAGATGGGGAGAAGGTCGAGCTCGGCGACGAGTAAGGCGCCAGGCAGGACGAGGTGGACGGGCGCGTCGCCGGAGACCGTAGGAGTTCGGGAGGCGCGTCGGCGACCAGGCTCGACGGGGCGGTGCTGAGCAGGGCGCGGCCGGCGGAGAGGGCTGCGCGCGGAGGACGCGGCAGCTGCGGCGGCTTCAGGGCGTCGGGGACGGCAGGGCCCGACGGCGGGGCTGCGGAGGGGAGAGCCGGCGCGGGGCGGGGCCGCGGCGGCGGAAAGAGGCCGGAGGCCGGTTGGGGAGCGGGGTCCGGTGGCGGACGCAGGCGCGGGGGGGGAAGGTAGCACGCAGGGGCGGCGCCGGAGCGGCGCGGTCGGGGCCGCGCGCGGCCACGCGGGGACGGAGGAGGGAGGCCCGGCCTTGGCGGGGCAGGGAGGGTGCTCGAGGCGGCGAGGTGGCGTCGGGGACGGTCGAGGCGAGCGGAGGGGCGGCGCGCTCTGGCCGGCGGGAGGTGGCCGGGCCCGCGCGGGGCAGAGGAGGCGCGGCCTGGGGCCGGGGGGCTCGGGTGGCGCGGTGGCTAGGCGGAGGCGAGGAGGTGGGTCCTGGGCGAGCGGCGGCGGAGGCGGTGGAGACGGGGGAAGGGGCAGCGCGTGAGCGCGGGGAGAGAGAGAGAGGGCCAGCGGTTCGTGGGGTGCGTGGGTGTGGGGCCCAGGGCGGGACCGGGGGACAGGGGGTTAACCGGGTGAGGGAGTGGCTGGCGCATGGGGGGGCCCGCGGGCAGGGACGGGTGCGTGCGCTGTGTAGTGCGTGTGTTGGCTGGTGGGGGAGAGAGGGGTGAGAGAGAGGGAGAGGGGAGATGATTGGGGGGCTGATGTGGCATGCAGGGAGTGGGTGAGGGAGAGAGGAGTGCTGAGGTGGCGAAGTCTGATAGGAGGGGGTGAGGTGGCTGGGAAGGGTGGGTAGGAAAATGGGTAGGTTTAGGATTAGAGGGGGCTGGCAGGATGGACCGATCTGGTTTTTCTGGGGTGGTCGTTCGGGCTAAATCGGCCCGTTCGACTGCCCCGCTAAAAAAATAATTAAAAGTTTTATTTAATTAAACGGACCGTTTGCAAAACAATTTTAACAAAACAAAATATTCCGGCGACCCGGATTTTGATGTTTGAAACAAGAGGGGCGTTTTAGAAAACAAAACGGGTGTTGCGAAAATAGTTTTGGAAAACAATGCATGATGATGACGATGCAATGCACAAATTCAACGCGATTTTCTGGTAGTGGTTTTTGCGGGATGCCACAATCGACACCACTAACAATGGATCTCGCCCTCGAGATCCGCCTCATGGTACCGGAAGGAAGGTCGGCGATCTGCGTCTTCTCGCTTCGTGTAGATCTTCGCGACACCACTAACAAGAGGTCGTTGTCCCTGTTCGTCAGGAGAACACTCCGGATAAACAACGGACGAAGTTAAAGGTAAGGCCACCTCTAACTTCAGCGGAAGGAGTAAAATTGCATCGATCCACCATTCAATGTACAAAAGCGAATGATAAGAGTAGTGGTATGGTCGCGACTCCATCCCGCACTCAAAGCATTACCCTGTACACGAACAGATAGATTATGCAACCAACCCTCGGATTCAGACTGAAGATCTCGACAAGGGAGGTTCGGATCAAAGGAGGGATGCAGACTCTGCATCGGATCTGGCATATAGGATGTCGTCGCGTCAGAGCACCGGAAGGCACAAACAAGGGACAAAGAATGGTTCCACGGAAGACGGATTCCGCAAGCAGCATGAACACCGGATGGGAGAGCACCGTTACCAAAGAAGGAAGCGAAACCCTGAAGGTACGACGGAAACCCAACCACGAGAATTCCTGGACTCGAAGAAAAAGAAGAGAGCGGATTCAAAAACGCGTAGGGGTAAGGGGGAACAGCAGAGGGTAAGGAGTAAAATCAGACCTAATCAGAACTATCCAACCGATTTTCAAAAATAGTTTTGACACTCTACTTCGGCCGTTAGCTAGGTTATCCTACAGGCTGGACTTGTGGGGTATCGCAACTGCTGAGCTCTGATACCACTCTGTAACACCCTCAGAATCGGACCTATGCAAGTTTGGGCAAAATTCACCAAACCCGCATAGAAACGATTCAAAGGTGCCCACCAGGCACTTTCGTGCGGGTGGAAAACAAAGTAATAACATTACACAACAGTCCTCGATGGGACCCACAGAACAGATATATGTAACAGCGACTCAAAGAGTCAAGAATACAGATATAATATACAAGATCCAAATCACCTTGAAAACAGTAGAGCGTCCGACTACGGACAAGAAGCAAATGGGGCTAAGAGCCCTGAAGAATAACCAATGGCGTCCATAACCCTGCCCAGGCCAAGCCGGAAGGGTAACCCTGCTAACGGCGTCGATCTCAAACCTGCTTAACAAAAGGGGTGCCGACAAGGGCAAAGCAGAAAACAAAGAAGGAGCGTCAGTACTGAGGCCAGTACACGGCGAGGCTAGAATTCGGCGGTCCTCGCCTACATAGGTATGGTGGACTGAAGCGGCAGCGGCAGCATGCACTAAACAACCTATAGAGACTCGATACAACTGGCGGTTATCAGAGGGGGTGAGAATGACCTATCCGGAGCCAACCTGAAGCTAACACCAAACAAACCCATCCTGGTGTTTCCCCCTCGAGACCAAACGAGGAAGTCAACCGAGGAACTCACACCGTTGGCAGTTTTATTTATTTGGTTATCGTTGCAGCAATTACTAGTCAGGTATAGATAGTCGTCCTGATAAAGTAAGCAGTGGGCCCTTTTAGTTAACCATTCCGTGATAGTTGCAACAATTACTAATCAGGTACAGATAGCATGAGATAAACCCAAAACCCAGCAGTTGTTGGTACTTTTATTTAGCCATTCCGTTGTAGTTGCAATACTTACTAGTCAGATACAATTGTCGCGAGCGACAACCAAACAAGCAATTGTGGGCAGTATTAATTAGCCATTCCATTATAGTGAAGCTGATTACTAGTCATTATAAGTCAAGTTTATAGCAGTAAACTTTAGTTATGCTTGTCTATGATCGAGAAACTGTGCTCCAAGTCGTCCATATCCGCGGACACGGCTTTCAGAAAGTTTTACCCGGCCGGGGTGCACCAATAGCAACACACACTCGATCAACCTCGGAAAAACCAAATCAAAACCCAACGAGGCCTTCACGACAAAGCAATCACAAGATTCAGAAATATTTCAGGGGGCCACCCCTTTGAGTAGAACCCGCAACGGAGTAGACAAGCTCCGAGACGGCCTCAAGGTCTGCGTCAATGGCTGTGAGCGACTGGGAACCCCAAACGGGGCTTGTCGACACCGCGTAATCACTCCGCTTACCTAAACATTACAGTGTGCAGTACCTCGCACAATCGTAAATAAAGCAGTAAAGCATGGCATAAGTACAGGATAGTAATAAAGCCCCAAACTAGTTTGTGGCCCCAAGAAATAAGACGGAATCAAGCTCTGGCTGAGGGGGGTCCCATATACCTCCCGGATGTGGATAGCGCGATAAATCAAGGAACAGGAATCAAGTACTCGGGGTCTTACGGGACACAAGTGGGCGTTCGGAAACCAAATATTATCTATCACCCACCGATGCCTCTGCTTAATCAATTTTAGTTGTTAAACAGAAATTAAAGTGAACAGTAAGTAAAACTATGATCATCTCCAACAACCTCATGCGGCAATACATCAGCAACTGTGGCATATGGCGACACACATCAGCACTTGAGCAAGCAACTACGACGCGCAAGTCCAACTATCTACCAAACAACAGGTAATAGGATGTGTCCAAGGCAATATAGGGCTGCACGGTATATCACAGGTACGGAAACTAAAGCATCGCAACACAGATAGCAATAGATCAACAGGAGGGAATAAAGACTATAAAAGTAAGATAGGTAGAAAGGGGGAGATGCTCGCCTGAAAACATTGTCGAAGGTTCAACCGAAGATCGGGTCGACGCTCACATCAACTCAACGGCCTTATCCGCGAAGAAGCAAAACACTAGCAGGAAAGCGGATGCACTATTTAATACACGGCAGAAGATCGGCATGATGCATGTATGATGCATGGCATGGCAACGGTGCGATGCAATTAGGTCATATTAGGTGGAACCGGGGTCCCGACAATTACTTAAATGGTTCAAGTTATGTATCTACCCCGCAAATTATATGTTGTTTAGCAATGCAACAGATGGAACCGGTTTGCTACACATGTTTAAATGAGGCCAATATGAGACTAGATTTGCCCGCATATGGGCCCCATATTTTGTTATTAGGTGAATCGGCATAAGGCCCCCAAACCACAGATGTGCATGCGAGATGATAATTAAACATGCAACAAGTTGTTATGTTATAAAATAGGGTTCGAGGAAAAGGGGTCACACATTTAGGGGCTCGACGAACTTGGGGTTCCGGGGTTCGGGGTTGGTCTCGGGGTCCAGGGTCCGACGGTTCGGGCTCGGCGGAATCGTTCTCGGACTCCGGGAAGGACTTGGTTTGGTGTCGTTCCTGTCGTATTCGCGGTCTCCGGGAGGAAGATCTTGGTGTGTCGGATTCGGTTCTCTAATCCATGTAGTAGACCTGTTCAGTTCCATGTTGACGAGCTTGGAATTCGGGGCTTCGTTTCCGTGAGGCGACCTTGACGCTCCGCGGTCTTCGGCCACGGGTTCTCCGGGCTCCCATGTAGGAGATCTTGTCGACGCGTCGAAGAACTCGGGTTCGGGTGTCGATGGACTACTTAATGTTCCCCTTAGACGATCTTCGGTTTCCGTGATGGAGTTCTTGTAGCACCGGAAATCCTCGGGGTCGATCATTGGAACCGGCGACGGGCTTCGCGGCACTTGTTATAGGGTCAGCCTTGTCTCTCCAGGTACGGGGGGTCTCGGGTCGAAGAGCTTGGCGCGCCCGGGTTCCGATAGGAGATCTTGTCGTTCGGCGGTATCGGTCTTCGGATCGGGCTTCGGGGTCTTGGGATCCGTGAAGAAGCCCTTGTGGTGAGGATCTGTCACTTGGTGGCCAGGGTTCTAGCGTTGGAGATCTTGATGTCCAAATACTCGGATAAACCTCCTGGCATCGGTACAGACAGGCACCATCTCGCTTCGAGTAGCAGCTTCCTGACAACACCACCGCCACATGAGCAACACCGGACTGCTGAGGCGGCCACAGGACAGCGACGATGGAGAAACAGGGGTCACCGATGACCATGGCACTTGCACCGCATCTGAAGACGAGGCATCGTGCTCCTCCTGCTGCTGGCACGCACGCGCGAGATGGGGAGAAGGTCGAGCTCGGCGACGAGTAAGGCGCCAGGCAGGACGAGGTGGACGGGCGCGTCGCCGGAGACCGTAGGAGTTCGGGAGGCGCGTCGGCGACCAGGCTCGACGGGGCGGTGCTGAGCAGGGCGCGGCCGGCGGAGAGGGCTGCGCGCGGAGGACGCGGCAGCTGCGGCGGCTTCAGGGCGTCGGGGACGGCAGGGCCCGACGGCGGGGCTGCGGAGGGGCGAGCCGGCGCGGGGCGCGGCGGCGGCGGCGGAAAGAGGCCGGAGGCCGGTTGGGGAGCGGGGTCCGGTGGCGGACGCAGGCGCGGGGGGGAAGGTAGCACGCAGGGGCGGCGCCGGAGCGGCGCGGTCGGGGCCGCGCGCGGCCGCGCGGGGACGGAGGAGGGAGGCCCGGCCTTGGCGGGGCAGGGAGGGTGCTCGAGGCGGCGAGGTGGCGTCGGGGACGGTCGAGGCGAGCGGAGGGGCGGCGCGCTCTGGCCGGCGGGAGGTGGCCGGGCCCGCGCGGGGCAGAGGAGGCGCGGCCTGGGGCCGGGGGGCTCGGGTGGCGCGGTGGCTAGGCGGAGGCGAGGAGGTGGGTCCTGGGCGAGCGGCGGCGGAGGCGGTGGAGACGGGGGAAGGGGCAGCGCGTGAGCGCGGGGAGAGAGAGAGAGGGCCAGCGGTTCGTGGGGTGCGTGGGTGTGGGGCCCAGGGCGGGACCGGGGGACAGGGGGTTGACCGGGTGAGGGAGTGGCTGGCGCATGGGGGGGGCCCGCGGGCAGGGACGGGTGCGTGCGCTGTGTAGTGCGTGTGTTGGCTGGTGGGGGAGAGAGGGGTGAGAGAGAGGGAGAGGGGAGATGATTGGGGGGCTGATGTGGCATGCAGGGAGTGGGTGAGGGAGAGAGGAGTGCTGAGGTGGCGAAGTCTGATAGGAGGGGGTGAGGTGGCTGGGAAGGGTGGGTAGGAAAATGGGTAGGTTTAGGATTAGAGGGGGCTGGCAGGATGGACCGATCTGGTTTTTCTGGGGTGGTCGTTCGGGCTAAATCGGCCCGTTCGACTGCCCCGCTAAAAAAATAATTAAAAGTTTTATTTAATTAAACGGACCGTTTGCAAAACAATTTTAACAAAACAAAATATTCCGGCGACCCGGATTTTGATGTTTGAAACAAGAGGGGCGTTTTAGAAAACAAAACGGGTGTTGCGAAAATAGTTTTGGAAAACAATGCATGATGATGACGATGCAATGCACAAATTCAACGCGATTTTCTGGTAGTGGTTTTTGCGGGATGCCACAAAGTGTCTCGATCATGTCCGCATAATTCACGAACCGTAGGGAGACACACTTAAGGATTCGATGTTGTTGAGTAGTTATGGAATGATGAGTAAGAGACCGAATGTTGTTCGGAGTCTCGGATGGGATCCGGGATATCACGAGGAGATCCGGAATGGTCCGGAGAATAAGATTCATATAAGGAAAGTCCTGTTTCGGAGTTGGGGAATGATTCCGGTGTTTTCATCGGGAATGTTCTAGAAGGGTCCGGAAGGTCCGGCACTCCGGAGGGGAAGGGTACATGAATGTGTCATGACAATGTGGAATGGTTGCATCATGTACTAGGTCACTTGGCTCGGCAAAATAAAGGGAGAAATCAAATCCTAGTTTGAAAGTCAAATGCCAATTTGAAAAAGTCAAACGGCAAGTTTGCTTGGTGGAGGGAGAGTAGGAAACCTACTTGGGGAGGAAGTCCCACTCCCTCCACCCGCCGGCCAAGGAGGAGGAGTTGGAGGAGTACTCCCTCCTCCTAGCCGCCTCCCTCCCACCTATAAAAGAAGGGGCAGGGGTTCCCCTCTTCCTTACACCTCAAACCCTAGCTTTGGCGCCTCCACCTCCAAGTGCAGCCGCTGCCTAGGGTTTCCCCTCCAACTCGGCGAGTTGGGGCTTTCCCCAAGCCCTATGCCGCCGGCCAAGTTCCGCCCCTTGGTGCCTCTAAACCCTAGATCACCAATGCCTCTCTCATAGTCCACCATACTCGCTTCGGCTTAAGGCGAAGCTCTGCGAGATCTCCCCTCTACTTCCGGTACCACGCCGTCGTGCTGCCGGAATCGCGAGGAGAGTGCTACAACCTCCGCTGCCTGATGGAACAAGGGAGAGGAAGGTCTTCATCGTGTACCGAACGTGTGACTGACTGCGGAAGCGCTGCCGGAACGCAGCGCCGGAAGGATCGTCTACTCGATCTTGAGATCGGCAAGAGTACGACTACATCACCCACGAGAATCTGCTCTCGTTAACCGCTTTGGATCTTCGAGGGTGAGTTATTCTATCGACTCGTTACTACAATCTAGTAGATAGATCTTGGCTTGATCATAGATTAGATCTGGGTTTGTTTGTATGCGGTAGAAATTTTTTGTTTTCCATGCTACGAACCCCTACAGTTCCCATAACCATTGTTACCAAAGTTTCTTATGTAGTTGACATCTATATTTTCATTGTTGTTTCCAAGTAAATCTTGTAGCGGAACATTATCAACATTTTGTTTAGATACGTGAGCAAGTATGGCATCTATTTTACTAGACAAAGATTCTACTTCTTCAATAGAATTAACTTTTCTAGATGATGGTGAGAGAACATTTCATGATCTCTAGTGTTTTGCGTGTTAGATAATAATACTAAGGAATATTTAATGTGTGTTGAAGTGCTGCAGATATTGGTCTATTCAAAAGCAGCAAAAGAGTGTGTTGGGGGTGGATTATCCGCCCCTGCCAAGGGACGGATAATCTGGCCCATCCCAATCCTCAAGAGCAACCAGGGCGCGTCGCACTGTGTGGGGGGGGCGGATTTGTCCTCGGATATTCCGGCCAGCGCCAGAGTTTTTGCCCGGGCCGGATAATCCACCCCTCAGGGGGGCCGGATAATCCGCCCCAAGGAGTTTTGCAGAGGGAGCAAAGGCGCGACGCTCGACACGGGAGGGATTTCCCTCGAAAATTCTGATTCCGGGGTGGAGTTTTCCCCAGGATGGATAAATCCGTCCCCCAAAGTATCCAACGAACGAGTTTTGGCAAGGGGTATTTATTCCCCATTAGCCCCCCTACCAAAACTTTTCATTCATTCAAAAAATCTCAGTACTGCTCTTCAATTTCCAAGCGAGATCTCCATCCTCATCCACCCAAAGGTTCCGATCTTTGGGAAATTGAAGGAAGAGGACTCGATCTTTATCAACACCGATCAAGTGCTCAACTTCCCCTCCATTCACTTAGAGGATTCTCGATCTAGTATTTCTTGCAAATATCTAGATCTCAATTTTAGTTATTTGATAATCCTTGTTTTGTGGTAGCTTGTTGTCATCACGGGAGCCTCCAATTCAGTTGTGGATGTTTGCTCCACTAGCGTTGTAATGGCACTAGTTCCCGCCTCGAAGGGTACCAATAGTGGAAGGGTGGATCGGGCCTTTGGTGGCGAGATCTATCGGAGAATAGGGTGAGGCCTATTGTGGCGTGGTGGACTTAGAAGAATCACCCACCCCTCCAATATAGATATACTTCCCTTAACAAGGAAGGAACTGCGGTCAAACAAATCCCTGTGTCTCCGCGTGCTCCACTATGGTTTCCTCGCTCCTCACTTTTACTCAGTAGTTAGGTTTGCATATAGTGAAATTCTTAGTAATTTTATATCTAGAAAATTTATCTCTGTGTCAAGCCTAACATTGAAAAAGAACTAAAAATTAGAGTAGCACCTATTCACCCAACTCTAGGTGTCCATACGATCCATTTCAGATGGGTTTGGTGCCCTTTTAGTGTTCCATTGACTATGGTTATGCAACATGTTTTCTAAGATGACTTTAGCTTTAGGAACAATTTTGCTCATGAAAGGAACCCTCGTAGTGGAATATAACATGATTCTTGACATATAGTTTAACCCATTATAAAAAGAGTGTACAATGGTTCATTCATTTACTCCATATGATGGAAAATTTCTAAGCATGATTTTAATTCTTTCTCAATCTGTTGCTACATGTTCATTATCATTTTGCTTAAAGGATAGCATGGTATTCCTGTTGGAGATATGCCCAAGAGGCAATAATAAAGTGGTTATTATCATATCTTCATACTTATGATAAATGTTTACATACCATGCTATAATTGTATTAACCGGAAACATTAATACTTGTGTGATTTGTAAACATAAAAGAGTCCCTAGTAAAGCCTCTTGTTAAACTAGCTTGTTGGTTAATATATGATCATGGTTTCCTGATCATGAACATAGAGATGTTATTAACAACAAGGTCATATCATTAGGAGAATGATGTAATGGACATACTCCTATAGTTAAGCGTAGCATAAAGATCTAGTCATTTAATATAGTTCATTTGCTATAAGCTTTCTGATACATAGTAACCAAATTCCTTCGACCATGAGATCATGTTAATCACCATCACCGGAAGGATGCTTTGATGACATCAAACACCACATCGTAACTGGGTGGCTATAAAGGTGGCATTGAGTGTTCGGAAAGTATGGGTTGAGGCTCATGGATCAAGAGTGGGATTTGTCCATCCATATGACGGATAGATATACTTTGGGCCCTCTCGGTGGAATGTCATCCAATTAGCTTGCAAGCATGTTACTAGCTCACAAGGGATCACATATCACGGGAACGAGAAAAGAGTACTTATCGGTAACGAGGTTGAACTAGGTATGCAGAGATACCAACGATCAAAACCTCGGATAAGTAAACTATCGTGAGACAAAGGGAAATTGGTATCGTATGTAAGTGGTTCATTCGATCGCAAAGTAATCGTAGAAATATGTGGGAGCCATATGAATTTCCATATTCCTCTATTGGTTATTGATCGGAGAAGTGTCTCGGTCATGTCCGCATAATTCACGAACCGTAGGGAGACACACTTAAGGATTTGATGTTGTTGAGTAGTTATGGAATGATGAGTAAGAGACCGAATGTTGTTCGGAGTCTCGGATGGGATCCGGGATATCACGAGGATATCCGGAATGGTCCGGAGAATAAGATTCATATAAGGAAAGTCCTGTTTCGGAGTTGGGGAATGATTCCGATGTTTTTTCATCGAGAATGTTCTAGAAGGGTCCGGAAGGTCCGACACTCCGGAGGGGAAGGGTACATGAATGTGTCATGACAATGTGGAATGTTTGCATCATGTACTAGGTCACTTGGCTGGGAAAAATAAAGGGAGAAATCAAATCCTAGTTTGAAAGTCAAACGCCAATTTGAAAAAGTCAAACGGCAAGTTTGCTTGGTGGAGGGAGAGTAGGAAACCTACTTGGGGAGGAAGTCCCACTCCCTCCACCCGCCGGCCAAGGAGGAGGAGTTGGAGGAGGACTCCCTCCTCCTAGACGCCTCCCTCCCACCTATAAAAGAAGGGGCAGGGGTGCCCCCTCTACCTACACCTCTCACACCTCAAACCCTAGCTTTGGCGCCTCCACTTCCAAGTGCAGCCGCCGCCTAGGGTTTCCCCTCCAACTCGGCGAGTTGGGGATCTCCCCAAGCCCTAGCCGTCGGCCAAGCTTCCTCCCTTGGTTCCTCTAAACCCTAGATCTCCAAGGCCTCTCTCATAGTCCACCATACTCGCTCCGACTTAAGGCGAAGCCCTGCGAGATCTCCCCTCTACTTCCGGTACCATGCCGTCATGCTGCCGGAATCACGAGGAGGGTGCTACAACCTCCGCTGCCTGCTGGAACAAGGGAGAGGAAGGTCTTCATTTAGTACCGAACGTGTGACCGACTGTGGATGCGCTGCCGGAACGCAGCGCCGGAAGGATTGTCTACGCGATCTTGAGATCGGAAGTGTACGACTACATCACCCACGAGAATCTGCTCTCGTTAACCGCTTTGGATCTTCGAGGGTTAGTATTCTATCGACTCGTTGCTTCAATCTAGTAGATAGATCTTGGCTTGATCATAGATTAGATCTTGATTGTGTGTTCATGCGGTAGAAAATTTTTGTTTTCCATGCTACGAACCCCTACAGTGGTATCAGAGCCGTGTCTATATGTAGATCTGTTGCACGAGTAGAACACAATGGTCATTGTGGGCGTTGATGTTTTTATTGTCGATTGCTTCTTGTGTACTTTGCATCTTGCGGGATGGTGGGATGAAGCGGCACGGGCTAACCTTACATGACATCGTTCATGAGACTTTCTCCACGCTTGACATGCAACTTGTATTGCATAAGTGGCTTTGCGGGTGCCTGTTTCTCCCAACATAGTTAAGATTCAATTTACAATGGGTGATTGACAATACTAGTATCAATGTTGTGGTTCTTGTTCGTAAGTTAGAACGACACTTATTGAAAGCCCCAAACCACGTAAAACATGCAAAGAAAATTAGAGGCGTCTAACTTTGTTTTGCAGGGGTGTGCTGTGATGTTATATGGCCATGATTGTGATGATATTTGATGTATGCAATGTTCCTTATTGTAAGTTGGCAACCGGCAGGAGCCATATGGTTGTCTTTAAATTCTGTTAAGACTCGCGTATCTATTCAAAGTAGTTGTAATAGTTGAAGTTGGTGGACGACAACCATGGAGCGGCGTCATTGACCTTGATGCAATGCCGGTGATGATGGAGATCATGTTCGTGCTTGAAGATGGAGATCGGAAGCACAAATCAGAAAGGCCATATCATATCACATATTATGAATTGCATGTGATGTTAATCCTTTTATGCATCTTGTATTGCTTAGTTCACGACAGTAGCATTATAAGATGATCCCTCAAGCACACAATTTCAAGTTTTAAAGTGTTCATCCTTAGTAAGCACCGTTTCTAAAGCTCGTTGTTTCGAAGAACCACGTGATGATCGGGTGTGTTAGATTCTGCGAGTGTATACAACGTGAGCAAGCCAGATTTGCTCATGCGGAAGCTAAGGTTTGATCTTGACGAGCCTAGCATGTACAGACATGGTCTCGAAACACGGATCACCGAAAGGTAAAGCATGAGTCATATAGTAGATATGATGAACATGTTGATTGTTCGCCGTTGAAACTACATCAACTCTCGTGATGATCGGTTTTGATGTGTTGGATTTGGTTCGTGTGATCACTAAAACAATGTGAGGGATATTGTTTTGAGTGGGAGTTCAACGACAATATGATTAAAAGTTAACACTATTTATCATAAATTAAATCAAAGTGAATTTGCATAATTGTTGTAGTCATTGGCCTCCGTTTACCACCTTGCGCTTAGTTATAAGTGAGATGATAGAACTATAGAATTCTGGTTAGCTACTTTATGAACTGGTATCGTATTGTTTTGAAGTGTTAATCTAAAGTTTAAAAGTCCTATTGCAAACTTTCAGTAAATTCCGGTTACTCCATGAAGTTTAATAATTGGTATTAAATCAAGAGTGACAATTCCAAGTGTTAGTGTATGAGTATCATGTTTGTCTCCATGATTCTTGATATTCAAAGGATTGTCTTAATATCAAGGTTATCTAGGATCTGAAAGAGTTGTTTCAGAAACCATGATGTGTGGAAGATATTGTGATATCTGAAACGAAGTTTTGGTTGCAACATGATAGAGTATAATATGGCAAAAGTCATGTTCTCATATTTGATGAGAATTTGCAAAAGTTTGGAGACACTAGTTGTCCTAATCCTCCAAAAAGTTTTGGAGAGCAACATTATACTTGCGATTCATCGTTATAAGCTAAAAGTAGCTTGATCATGGATAATTCCATGATAAGGGTGAATATTTGATGTAGGTAAAATGTTTACTACACCAAGAGATTACTAAAGAAAGGAATTTGAAAGAACACCAAACATCTAATGATGGTGATCTACTTCAAAGTGCAAGTCCAAAGACATTGGTATTTTACTATACATGTTATATGGCTCCACTATTGATGTTGATAGATTCTTTCAAACAGAAAAAGGAAATACTAAAAGAGAATCTCATAAATATATGGCAGAAAAGAAAAGACTAGAATTGTTCAGCTTAAGTATATAGATGATATACATGTTATGGCTATATTCTTTGATTATTAAAATGTGGTTCTTAAGTATTTGATACTGAATTTGTTGGTGTGAATCGTCATACGAAACAACACAATTCATGAACTACAATGGACTAAGTAACTTGCAAAAGAATATGTGATGATGTTCATCAAGAACAAATAAAGGTTTATTGTGCTGCTTGTTAAACATCAAAGCTTGCCTTCGAGATTTGTTTTATCAGGTATTATGAGAACAAAAGGGTTGTTCAAATAATTTCCGTAATCCATAAAAGATGGATAATTCACAAATCTCGTTGGAGAAATCACATCCATAAAACTAGTGCTAAAAATGTCGAAAGACAAATTGATTGAAAGATCACTTAGGAAGTGACATCGCCGTTTAAATTATATTAGGAAGAAAACATGAAGAAACTCTATGTGGATGGAATTTTGGTGTCTTTTGATTTTTGATCAAATGACGTTTGTGAAACTTTCCTAGAGATAATTAAAACTTCATTCATAGGCCAAAAGGGAACGAATGACTAGCTTATTGGAACTTGTACATATTGTTGTACGAAGTCCATTATGTGTAGTCAAGAGCGATGGATTTCAACTTCATATGCTTTCTCCGAAAATTTGAGTGAATATATGAATATTTACTTAATAAGGATGAAGTATGAAACATTTGAAAAGTTCAAAGACTTTTAAGATGAAGTGAAAAATCATTGTAACAAGAATATAAATAGTTTATGATAAGATCATAAAGGAAGATATTTGAGTTACAAGTTTAGCATAATACCTAAGATTTAAGGAATCGTTCCGTGGATTTGCATTTCCTGAAACACCATAAGAGTATGGAGCGTTCGAGATATGTAATTAAACCTTGTTTGACATGGTAAGATCAAAGGTGTAATTCATAAAACTGTCATCATATTTTAAAGATTAAAAGCTTTAGAGACTACCGTTTTTCCACTTAAAAGAGCTCCATCATAATCCATTGAAATGACACCATATAAAGTTATGGTTTGGGATAAAACCCAAGTTGTCCTTTCTTAAACATTGGTATTCTATGCATAAGAAAGATGTTTGCAACCAAAGTCGGATGAACCTGTCTTTGTATGTTATTTCGAATAACTATTCCTCCATAACATCGGAAACAAAAGTGTTTGTCGCTTAGAACGTCAAGTTTCTTTGAGAAGGAATTTTTCGTGAAAAGTTAAGTGGGAGGACAATAGAACTTTGATAAGGTTAAAAGAACCTTAGCTATATGTGCAGAGTTGCGCGGCGCCGAAAAGTGTTCCGGAGGCAACAACTATGCTCATGGCTCACGTGCCTCAAAGGTTGTGGTTACGGAGGTAAAAAGTTTCTATTGAACCAAGTAGGTCGAGTAAACGATCAAATACCAAGATTTGAGGGTTGAATCATTATTTGACAATAATGAACCGACCACATGCAAAGAAGCGATGATGGGCCCTAACTCCGTAAAATGGCTTGAAGCCATACAATCCGTGATAGTTCCATACACAAGAAATCAAGTTTTGAACTTGAAGGACCCTCGAGAAAGGTGTAAGACCTTACAATTATGTTTGGATCTATAAAGAAATAGACATGGATGTTGCACATCTATGAAATAGTCGACATGTTGGGAAAGAGTTCACAACAATGTTCAAAGGTTGACTATGACAAGATTTGATCTTTCATAGCGATATTTAGTCTAGAGGGATTAATGTAGCAACCACTACATATAATTTTGTTATGTGGTAGTTGAATAAGAAAAACAAGTTCTTCTAATAGAATTGTTACCTAGGACATGTGCATAACACGGTCCATAGGGTATTGTTAATTCAAAGGATGCTAAAAGAATATGCAAACTTCAATTGTTGAAGTAAGCATTGCGGAGTTGGAATCTTCACTATGATGAAACTGCTAAAGGAGTTTAAATTCGTCGGATACGATGAAGATGCTTGCATTTGCAAAAAATTAAGTGGGAGCGCTAAGACATGTTTCTAATACATTATGTGGAAGACATATTGTTGATTGGAAATGATGTATCTTTTATTAACACATGTTAAGAATTTCATCCCGATGAAAGATTTAGGCAAAACCCAAATATTTGGCATCAATAGACGCTAATATGGTTGTGCCGAAAGTACATAGATGATGTATTGAATGAGTTCAATATAGAAACTACAAGAAAGGTTCTTATCGCACAGAAAATATTGAATGAGTTCAATATTGATGATATATTCAAGTGTATTGACACTTGGTAAGTGAAACAAAGATTCAAGTATAGATTGATACTTGATGTATGAAATCACAAAGAGTATTTATATCAATCATACTGTGATATGTAAAAATCCAGATATGTCCTATGCTCTAAATGTTATGAGCATATACCAGAATGATTCATAAGATAATCATTGGACGATAGTAAAGATATTCTTATGATCTTGTAAAAGAACTAAGAATATATTATTTTGTAGAAGTGACAAATAGATATTTAGTTCATTGTAAATGAATTACATTGATACTAGTTTTGTCACAAAGTACAAATTAAGTTTATCTCAATCTAAACTAAGGGTGGCACAATATAATGGAAAGTAAGTTCCATAATGAATTTGGATGAGTTCCAAAGTTAAGACATTGTGACAGATACTACAACAAAAGGTTAAGTATATAACTGCTAGTATAGCAGAAAAAGAGGGCATTTGTGTCAAGTAGTTTGTTATCAAATTAGGTGTAGTTCAAAGCAGGGATAATACTATGAAGATATATTATACGACAATATTATCAACATGTTTTAACCCCAAAGAACTAAAGGTCTCACCAAAGGACCAAATTTATACAAAGCCATCTCATTAGAGAATGAGTGATGCGTAGAGACGCAAAGACATGCAATTACACACGGACCTGGAAGTGTCAGATCCGGAGATCAGTTGACCACTAGCAATCGTGTACATACAACACCGGAAAGCCATAGGTGTTGAATACACAAAGGTGTGAAACTAGATTATTTACTCTAGTGCAAGTGGGAGACTGTTGGAGATATGCCCAAGAGGCAATAATAAAGTGGTTATTATCATATCTTCATACTTATGATAAATGTTTACATACCAAGCTATAATTGTATTAACCGGAAACATTAATACTTGTGTGATTTGTAAACATAAAAGACTCCCTAGTAAAGCCTCTTGTTAAACTAGCTTGTTGGTTAATATATGATCATGGTTTCCTGATCATGAACATAGAGATGTTATTAACAACAGGGTCATATTATTAGGAGAATGATGTGATGGACATACTCCTATAGTTAAGCGTAGCATAAAGATCAAGTCATTTAATATAGTTCATTTGCTATAAGCTTTCTGATACATAGTAACCTAATTCCTTCGACACAGAGATCATGTTAATCACCATCACCGGAAGGATGCTTTGATGACATCAAACACCACACCGTAATTGGGTGGCTATAAAGGTGGCATTGAGTGTTCGGAAAGTATGGGTTGAGGTTCATGGATCAAGAGTGGGATTTGTCCATCCATATGACGGATAGATATACTCTGGGCCCTCTCGGTGGAATGTCATCCAATTAGCTTGCAAGCATATGATTGGCTCACAAGGGATCACATACCACGGGAACCAGAAAAGAGTACTTATTGGTAACGAGGTTGAACTAGGTATGCAGAGATACCGACGATCAAAACCTCGGATAAGTAAACTATCATGAGACAAAGGGAAATTGGTATCGTATGTAAGTGGTTCATTCAATCGCAAAGTAATCGTAGAAATATGTGGGAGCCATATGAATTTCCAGATTCCTCTATTGGTTATTGATCGGAGAAGTGTCTTGGTCATGTCCGCATAATTCACGAACCGTAGGGAGACACACTTAAGGATTCGATGTTGTTGAGTAGTTATGGAATGATGAGTAAGAGACCGAATGTTGTTCGGAGTCTCGGATGGGATCCGGGATAACACGAGGAGATCCGGAATGGTCCGGAGAATAAGATTCATATAAGGAAAGTCCTGTTTCGGAGTTGGGGAATGATTCCGATGTTTTCATCGGGAATGTTCTAGAAGGGTCCGGAAGGTCCGACACTCCGGAGGGGAAGGGTACATGAATGTGTCATGACAATGTGGAATGGTTGCATCATGTACTAGGTCACTTGGCTGGGCAAAATAAAGGGAGAAATCAAATCCTAGTTTGAAAGTCAAACGCTAATTTAAAAAGTCAAACGGCAAGTTTGCTTGGTGGAGGGAGAGTAGGAAACCTACTTGGGGAGGAAGTCCCACTCCCTCCACCCGCCGACCAAGGAGGAGGAGTTGGAGGAGGACTCCCTCCTCCTAGCCGCCTCCCTCCCACCTATAAAAGAAGGGGCAGGGGTGCCCCCTCTACCTACACCTCTCACACCTCAAACCCTAGCTTTGGCGCCTCCACTTCCAAGTGCAGCCGCCTCCTAGGGTTTCCCCTCCAACTCGGCGAGTTGGGGATCTCCCCAAGCCCTAGCCGTCGGCCAAGCTTCCTCCCTTGGTGCCTCTAAACCCTAGATCGCCAAGGCCTCTCTCATAGTCCACCATACTCGCTCCGGCTTAAGGCGAAGCCCTGCGAGATCTCCCCTCTACTTCCGGTACCACGCCGTCGTGCTGTCGGAATCACGAGGAGAGTGCTACAACCTCCGCTGCCTGCTGGAACAAGGGAGAGGAAGGTCTTCATTGAGTACCGAACGTGTGACCGACTGCGGAAGCGCTGCCAGAACGCAGCGCCGGAAGGATCGTCTACAGGATCTTGAGATCGGAAGTGTACGACTACATCACCCACGAGAATCTGCTCTCGTTAACCGCTTTGGATCTTCGAGGGTTAGTATTCTATCGACTCGTTGCTACAATCTAGTAGATATATCTTGGCTTGATCATAGATTAGATCTTGATTGTGTGTTCATGCGGTAGAACTTTTTTATTTTCCATGCTACGAACCCCTACAATTCCTATTTTGCAAGATTTTAATAGGTGGATAATATTTCTTTATAAAATCTTCTTTAAGATCATTCCAAGAATTTATGCTAGTAGTTGGTGGTAGTGATAATAGCCATTCTTTAGCTTTCCTCTAAGTGAAAATGGGAATAGTTTGAGTTTAACAATATCATTTTCCACATTTTTACATTTTTGCATATCACGTATTTCACAAAAGTCATGTAGGTGCATAGAGGCATCTTCACTAGCACTGCCCCCAAATTGTTCGTTAGCAATAAAATTAAGTAATCCAAGACTAACTTCAAAACTTTCAGCTGTTATTTCAGGAGTTGCAATGGGCCT
The DNA here is from genome assembly GCA_916181665.1 of Avena sativa. Lineage (NCBI taxonomy): Eukaryota > Viridiplantae > Streptophyta > Magnoliopsida > Poales > Poaceae > Avena > Avena sativa. The sequence continues at coordinate 7,505,018 of OV702289.1, forward strand.
AGCAATGAATTGATCATTAGTGGTGTTGGTGTAGTCACAAAGTTTTGTATTAATTTCTTTCTCCCATGTTTACAAGCAAAAGTTATACTAAATTTTATGGTCTTTATGTTTTAATGAAAACTAAGAAACAAATAAAAGACTAAAACAAGACAAAAGAAAATTTATTTGAAAAACTAAAAGTGAAGAAAAGGCTCACAGTTGTGCAACCTCCCCAAGCTTAGGTGTTTGAACAAAGTTGATGAAGATGATGCCAGAAAAGGTTCTGACAATTGTAGTGGGAGTTTGAATCACACTTGAAGCCACTATGAGATTCTCTTGTAACTCCCCGACAACGGCGCCATAAATGTTCTTGATGGCAATAACTTTGTGTACCAACTCATTGAGTGTTGTAGCAAGCATCTCTTCCCCACAAGGGTGAATGGAGAGTTTATATCGAACTCTCGGGAAATTGGCAAAGAGTATCTTTTTATTCTCCTCTCAAGCAATCTATAAAACAAAGTTTTTGCCTTGTGTCCCCAACTCCACCATGTGGTTGTCAAGCACAAGGTTTCATATTAGTAATATGAAATTATAGTAATAATAATAAGTAAAGTAGAACAATAATAATATATGCAAGTAAAGTAATGCAATAATAAAAGGGCCTTTTCTGTTTTTTGTGTTTGCAAGTAAAGAAAGTATTTTTTTTGTATTTTTAAAATATTAAATTGCATAAAATGTAAATGATAGTAGTAATGTTGAAAGGTTGTTTCTTACGATAAAAGTTGGACCAGTGGTTCATGGGTTCACTTGTATACTCTCCTTTTAAGTTGCAGTGGATATAAAACAATTCAACATCAACATAATATTGGTGAAACTTCAATATGTATTTGATAAGCATTCATATGGGCATCACGTCCTAACATAGAGATGATGCAACACATCTCTCTTACACTCCTCTAGAAAGGGAAAACTCCAAGCAACCTAGAATTAAGAATTAATAATTACAGAGCATAACCTTAAATACTTTGACATGATGTTTGAATAACAAATATGCTACCTTGACAAAACAAGATTATCAAGCTGTCACAAGATAATTATATCATATGAGTTCACTTAATCCCTAGTGAGGTAACAAAAGAAAGGTAAAAATCATAGTAGATCTTAAATTTGTTGTCACTATTCAATCACCACCACCATGTTACTCCATCTAATACACACTATTACCCACACATTCTCTTGCATACATGTTAGACCAAAACAAGTAATTAAGAACAGGGTACATGATATGCATCTATCAATACATCTTACACATAAATAGGTTCCAATATCATACATCAAATCGTAGAATAAAGATCTGTAGGGTTTCGTAGCATGGAAAACAAAAAAATTCTACCGCATACAAACAAACAAGCCAAGATCTATCTACTAGATTGTAGCAACGAGTCGATGGAATAACTCACCCTCGAAGATTCCAAAGTGTAACGAGAGCGGATTCTCGTGGGTGATGTAGTCGTACCCTTCCCGATCTCAAGATCGCGTAGACGATCCTTCCCGCGCTGCGTTCCGGCAGCGCTCCCACAGTCGGTCACACGTTCGGTACTCGACGAAGACCTTCCTCTCCCTTGTTCCAGCAGGCAGCGGAGGTTGTAGCACTCTCCTCGCGATTCCGGCAGCACAACAACGTGGTACCGGAAGTAGAGGGGAGATCTCGCAGGGCTTCGCCTTAAGCCGGAGCGAGTATGGTGGACTATGAGAGAGCCCTCGACGATCTAGGGTTTAGACACGCCGAGGAGGGGGGCTAGGCCCGCGGCTAGGGTTTGACCTAGGCGGCGACGGCAAGTGCCCTAGGGCCGGCGGCGGCTATGGAGGCGGCGGTGGTTTGGGGCTAGGGTTTAGAGGTAGGGAACTTGTGTGTCTCGGAGGGGAGCCCTGCCCCTCCTCTTATAGGTGGAGGGAGGCGCGCCAGGGGAGGGGAGTCCCTCCCCAACTCGGACCCAAGGTGGGCCGGCGGTGGAGGTGGATGGACTCCTCCCCAACTTGGATTCCACCTCCCCTCCACTTCCCAAAATTAGCCGTTTGACTTTCAAATTGGCGTTTGACTTTTCAAACAAGGATTTGATTAAATCCTCTATTTTGTTCAACGATGACACTTAGTACATGATGCAATCATACCAACTTGATATAACACATTCATGTACCCTTCCCCTCCGGAGTGTCGTACATTCCGGAACCTTCTAGAACATTCCCGATGAAAACACCGGAAACATTCCCCAACTCCGAAACAGGACTTTCCTTATATGAATCTTATTCTCCGGACCATTCCGGATCTCCACGTGATATCCCGAATCCCATTCGAGACTCCGAACAACATTCGGTCTCTTTCTCATCATTCCATAACTACTCAAACAATGTCGAATCCTTAAGTGTGTCTCCCTACGGTTCGTGAATTATGCGGACATGATCGAGACACTTCTCCGAACAATAACCAATAGAGGAATCTGGAAATTCATATGGATCCCACATATTTCTACGATTACTTTGCGATCGAATGAACCACTTACATACTATACCAATTTCCCTTTGTCTCACGATAGATTACTTATCCGAGGTTATGATCGTCGGTATCTCTTCATACCTAGTTCAACCTCGTTACCGATCAGTACTCTTTTCTCGTTCCCGTGATATGTGATCCCTTGTGATCCAGTCACATGCTTGCAAGCTAATTGGATGACATTTCACCGAGAGAGCCTAGAGTATATCTATTTGTCATATGGATGGAAAAATTCCATTCTTGATCCATGTGTCTCAACCAATACTATCCGAACACTCAATGCCACCTTTATAGCCACCCAATTACGGTGTGGTGTTTGATGTCATCAAAGCATCCAACCGGTAAAGGTGATATGCATGATCTCATGGTCGAAGGAATTAGGTTACTATGTATCAGAAAGCATATAGCAATTGAACTATTAAAATGACTTGATCTTTATGCTACGCTTATCTATAGGAGTATGTCCACCATATCATTCTCCTAACGATATGATCTTGTTTTTAATAACATCTCAATGTTCATGATAGGGAAACCACAATCATTTATTAACCAACAAGCTAGTGATGTATAGAGGCTTTACTAGGGGCTTCAATTTAAGTTTACAAATCACACATGTATTAATGTTTCCTTGTTAATACTATTATAGCATGAATGTAAACATTTATCATAAACACAAAGATATAATAATAACTACATTTATTATTGCCTCTAGGGCATATCTCCAACAGTCTCCCACTTGCACTAGAGTCATCTAATCTAGATTACATGGTAATATACCGAACACCCATGGCAGTTTGTGGCTGGTCATGTTTTGCCCTCGGGAGATGTTTAGTCAACGGATCCGCCACATTCAGATCTGTGTGTACTTTGCAAATCTTTTTGTCCCCATCTTGGACATGTTCTCGAATAGCGTGAAAACGTAGCTTGATGTGCTTCAGCTTCTTGTGTGACCTTGGTTCTTGCGCATTGGCTATGGCGCCCATGTTATCACAGTAGATAGACATTGGGTCCAGCGCACTAGGAACCACACCTAGCTCTGTAATGAACTTTTTCATCCATATCGCTTCTTGTGAAGCCTCTGAAGCAGCCATGTATTCCGATTCAGTTGAAGATCTCGCCACAACGCTTTGCTTTGCACTCCTCCAGCTAACTGCTGCACCATTCAAAATAAATACGTATCCAGATTGTGATTTAGAATCATCCGGATCGGTGTTCCAACTAGCATCGGTGTAACCATTAACAACGAGCTGTTCATCACTTCCATAAGAAAAAACCATATCCTTAGTTCTTCTCAAGTACTTAAGGATGTTTTTGACCGTTGTCCAATGATCCACTCCTGGATCACTTTGATATCTGCTAGTTAAACTAACAGCATATGCAATGTCGGGTCTAGTACATAGCATGGCATACATTAGAGATCCTATGGCTGAGGCATAGGGAGTCTTACTCATCCTTTCTCTATCTTCTGCCGATGTCGAACTTTGAGTTTTACTCAAGGTCGTATTGGGCAACATGGGCAAGAACCCTTTCTTGCTATCTTCCATTCCAAACCTCTTTAGAACTTTTTCCAAATATGTACTTTGTGACAATGATATTTGGCGTCTTGATCTATCTCTATAAATCTTTATGCCTAATATGTAAGCTGCTTCGCCAAGATCTTTCATTGAAAAACCATTATTCAAATATTCCTTGACACTATTAAGAAGGTCTACATCATTCCCAATCAATAATATGTCATCTACATATAGTATTAAGAATGCTACAGAGCTCCCACTCACTTTCTTGTAAATACAAGCTTCTCCATAAGTTTGTATAAAACCCAAATTTTTTGATCACCTTATCAAAAAGTTGATTCCAACTTCGGGATGCTTACTTCAATCCATAGATGGACCGTTGAAGTTTGCATACCTTGTTAGCATCTTTAGGATTGACAAAACCTTTGGGTTGCATCATATACAACTCTTCATCAATGTCTCCATTGAGGAATGCTGTTTTGACATCCATCTGCCATATCTCATAATCATAATATGCAGCGATTGCTAACATAATCCTCACAGACTTTAGCTTTGCTACTGGTGAGAAAGTCTCATCGTAGTCAACTCCTTGAATTTGTCGAAACCCCTTTGCGACAAGTCGAGCTTTATAGACAGTAACATTACCATCAGCATCTGTTTTCTTCTTGAAAATCCATTTGTTCTCGACAGCCTTCCGGCCATCCGGTAAGTCCACCAAAGTCCATACTTGGTTTTCGTACATGGATCCAATCTCGGATTTCATGGCTTCTTGCCATTTATTGGAATCTGGGCTCATCATCGCTTCCTCATATGTCTCAGGGTCATCGGTGTTGTCCACCAACATGACACTCATAACGGGATCATACCAATCTGGAGTGGTACGAGTTCTTGTTGACCTGCGATGCTCTGTAGCAACTATAACCGAAGTTTCATGATCATCATCATTAGCTTCCTCTCTGATTGGTGCAGGCACCACAGGAACTTCTTCCGGTGCTGCGCTACTCGCAATTTCGAGAGAAGGTTCGACAACCTCGTCGAGTTCTACTTTCCTTCCAGTCATTTCTTTCGAGAGAAATTCCTTCTCTAGAAAGGATCCATTCTTGGCAACAAAGATTTTGCCTTCGGATCTATGATAGAAGGTATACCCAATAGTTTCTTTCGGGTATCCTATGAAGACGCATTTTTCCGCTTTGGGTTCAAGCTTGTCCAGCTGTAACTTCTTTACATAGCCTTCGCAACCCCAAACTTTAAGGAACGACAATCTAGGTTTCTTCCCAAACCATAATTCATACGGTGTCGTTTCAACGGATTTAGATGGTGCCCTATTTAAAGTGAATGCGGCTGTTTCTAATGCATAACCCAAAATGATAGTGGTAAATCTGTAAGTGACATCATAGAACGAACCATATCTAAGAGAGTTCGATTACGATGTTCGGACACACCATTAAGCTGTGGTGTTCCTGGCGGTGTCAATTGTGAAAGTATTCCGCATTTCTTTAAATGCTCGCCAAACTCGTCACTTAGATATTCACCTCCACGATCAGAACGTAGAAATTTAATCTTCTTGTTACGTTGATTCTCTACCTCACTTTGAAATTCCTTAAACTTCTCGAAAGTTTCGGACTTATGTTTCATGAAATAGATATACCCGTATCTACTCAAGTCATCCGTGAAGATAAGAACATAACGATAACCACCGCGCTAAGCTACACTCATTGGACCACACACATCGATATGTATGATTTCCAATAAATCCGTAGCTCGCTCCATCATACCAGAAAATGGAGTCTTAGTCATTTTACCCATCAGACATGCTTCGCATCTTTCAAGTGATTCAAGAAGTCCATCGGAATGGAGTTTCTCATACGCTTCACTCCAATGTGACCAAGATGACAATGCCACATATAGGTCGAGTTATCGCTCGATTTCAAACGTTTAGCCTCAATGTTATTAATATGTGTATTTCCACTATCGAGATTCAACAAGAATAGACCATCTATCAAAGGTGCGTGTGCATAAAACATATTACTCATATAAATCGAACAACCATTATTCTCGGACTTAAACAAGTAACCATCTTGCAATAAACAAGATCCCGATATAATGTTCATGCTTAACGCAGGCACCAAATAACAATTATTTAAGTATAAAACTAATCCCGATGGTAGATGAAGGGGTAGCGTGCCGACCGCGATCACATCAACCTTTGATCCGTTTCCCACGCGCATCGTCACCTCGTTCTTCGCTAGCTTCCGTTTATTCTGCAGCACCTGTTTCGAGTTACAAATATGAGCAACCGAACCAGTATCAAATACCCAAGCACTACTACAAGTACTAGTGAGATACACATTAATAACATGTATATCAGATATACCTTTCTTCTTGATGTTGTCGTTCTTCAAATCCGCCAAGTACTTTGGGCAATTCCGCTTCCAGTGACCTTCTCCCTTGCAGTAAAAGCACTCAGTATCAGGCTTAGGTCCAGCCTTGGTCTTCTTCGTCAGCGTGATAACTTTCTTACCACCCTTCTTGAAGTGTCCCTTCTGCTTAGACTTGCCTTTCTTGAATTTGGTGGTCTTATTGACCAACAACACTTGGTGCTCTTTCTTGATCTCCACTTCTGCAGTTTTCAACATGGCAAAGAGTTCTGGCAATGTCTTGTTCATGTTCTGCATGTTGTAGTTCATCACAAAGTTCTTGTAACTTGGTGGAAGTGATTGGAGGACACGGTAAATCCCCAAAGCATTAGGAATCACAATACCCAAGCTTTGAAGTTCGTTTGCGTGCCCAGACATCTTAAGCACATGCTCACTGACGGAGCTGCCTTCTTCCATCTTGCAGTTAAAGAACTTTTCAGAAGCCTCATAGCTTTCAATTGCCGCATGAGTCTCAAAGATCAATTTGAGATCCTCGACAATATCATATGGGTCTGAATTCTCAAACCTTTTCTGAAGCTCTGATTCTAAACCATACAAGATAGCACACTGAACTGTGGAGTACTGAGTCTTCCGAGTGAGGTAAACATTCTTTACTTCATCGGTAGCATCAGCTGCAGGTGGGTCACCCAGCGGTGCATCCAGCACATAGGTCAAATTACCAGCTGTGAGGACAATCCTCAAATTGTGGAACCAATCCGCGAAGTTGCTTCCATTGTTTTTCAACTTTTCTTTCTCTAGGAACGCATTAAAATTGATGGTAGGGGATGCCATTGATCTACAACATATTTGCAATAGTTTAGACTAAGTTTATGACAAATTGAGTTCAAATTAATAATAAAATTAATCTAGGTGAACTCCCACTCAAAACAATATCCCTCACTTTGTTTTAGTGATCACACGAACCAAATCCACCACATAAACACCGATCATCACGAGAGTTGATATAGTTTCAATGGCGAACAATCGACATGTTCATCATATCTACTATATGATTCATGCTTTACCTTTCGGTGATCCGTGTTCCGAGACCATGTCTGTACATGCTAGGCTCGTCAAGATCAAACCTTAGTTTCCACATGAGCAAATTTGTCTTTCTCACGTTGTATATACTTGCGGAATCTAACACACCTGATCATCACGTGGTGCTTTGAAACAACAAGCATTAGCAACAGGGCTAACTAAGGGTGAACACTTTATGACTTGAAATTCATGTGCATGAGGGATCATCTTATAATGCTACCGTCGTCTACTAAGCAATACAAGATGCATAAAGGATTAACATCACATGCAATTCATAATATGTGATATGATATGGCCTTTTCTTCTTTGTGCTTCTGATCTCCATCTTCAAGCACGAACATGATCTCCATCATCACCGGCATTGCATCAAGGTCAATGACGCTTCTTCATGGTTGTCGTCCACCGGCTTCAACTATTACAACTACTTTGAATAGACACGCGGGTCTTAACATAAATTAAAGACAACCATATGGCTCCTGCCGGTTGCCAACTTACAATAAGGAACATTGCATACATCAAATATAATCACAATCATGGCCATATCACATCTGACATGGTTATACCCTACGGGTACGTAACTTCAGCATACCTAGTCCAGCCCAAGGAAGGCCCACGGCAGACATACGCTGGCCCATGAAGATTTTCGGGTGGCCAAGGCCCATGACGTCTTCGGATCCTTGGAGAGCAAGACTAGAGGAGATAGGAAATTCAAAGGGGTAAAACCCTAGAACTTGTAACCGACTAGGACTACGCCCGGGACCTGCCTAAGTCTATATAAAGGCCAGGAGGGCACGTCCTAGGGCAACTCGACTCATACTTTCGCACACGCATCCACGCCAGATCGAATCTGCGCACCCTGTAACCTTCGGTTTCGCTGTAATCAAAGAGCAGACAAGCAGGAGTAGGGTTTTCCCTCCGGGGGCCTGAACCTGGGTAAATCTCGTGTCCCCTGGTTGCTTGTCTATTAACCGTGCCACGATCTCCAGCATCCCCATCTTCTCCAAAACCCAAGTCCATAACAATGGGCATTGACGAGATTAAACCTCGTCAATTGGCGCCGTCTGTGGGAATTGGGGCTGCTGATTGTGCGGTCGTGACGGTTCCGACCCGATCAATCTACAACTCCGCGGCGACGGAGAATCACCTCCTCTTCGCGCTTTCGACTTCACCGCCCACTCGCCGGCCGCCATGAAAGATTTCGAGCCCGTAGGCGACGGACTCGAAATTTTGTTCGGGAGCTTCTGCTTCTAGGTGGGACAAACTGGCACCCTCCGCCTCCCTGAGTGCCCGTGCCGTCAATCAGGCCCGCTTCATGGGCTCCACACCCCGTGCTACGCATGTCACCATCAACAGATGAGTTCTACAGCAGCAGCAGCTGCAACTCCGATCTGTGCGATCCACCTTCGGATGAAGGGACCTACGGTTCCAGATCCGAAAGCTGCGGCAGCATCCAACCAATCTACAGGCGCTATCTGTGTGCCGCAGTCATCCAAACCGACAAGGAAACGCCTAACCCGCCGCCCAATCGAAACGGCGAAAACGGCGAAAACAGAAGAAGCCAGTCCCCCCACCTAACAAGGAAAGCAACGGCCACGTCATCCAACTTAGCAAAGAAGGATGGGTCCAGGCTCGCCGTGCCGTCGCAGGTGACATCTTCTTACCTGAAGACACCTCACGTGAGCTACTGATGGAATACCACTACCTCCTCATCGAGGAGCACAAGAAACAAGTCAAGATGCAGGAGACGCTAGACAAGCGCAAGCAAGCAGCCTCCGAGTCCAGCGCGCGACGAGCTGCGCTCTCCGCCATCGCACCCGGCTCTAGCACACACGGAAACCAGGGAAACAAGCACCGCTCACGGGTGGAAAACATGGATCCCAAGGAGCGGCGCGACGTGACCCGAACTCTCCACACATCGTTCATGGATATGGATGCCGACGACAACATCATCCCGAAGACACCACAAGCTGCGATCATGGCAGCCACTGCGTATCTTGCGGCTCACCCACCTTCGGAGGGGGACCCGAAAAGGGCCATGCATAGGTCCGCACTCACCGGACTAGGACTAATCGGAGCTGCGCTCCACGAAGACGCTCCTGCGGAGCCAAAGAAGAAAGCTCCGGCCAGGCGCGACCGGAGCCCCACTCCCTCATCCGAAGATGAAGAGGAACACGATCTTCCTCGAAGGAAGAAGAGCTCGCACCACCATAAACGCGACTACGACGCCAGAGACAAGCTTACACAGCGCAAGATCGACAAAGCACGCGCCAACCGCGCATGCTCGTCCGAATCTGAGATGGATGAAGACGAAGGAGAACTCTGCGGAGCTCGATGCTTCAGCAGATCTGTTCGGCAAACGCAGATGCCACGCAACTTCAAGCTTCCTTCGGATACTCCAAAGTTCAACGGCACGCAAGATCCAAAGTCCTGGCTTAGTGACCATCTGTCATCCGTCAAGCTTCACGGAGGCAACAAAGAAACCGCCATGCAATGCCTTCAGCTGCAGCTGACAGGCGCGGCGCGGGTCTGGCTTAGCAGCCTATCACCAGGATCCATCCGAAGCTGGGAGGAGCTCGCCTACAGCTTCATCCGAAATTTCAAAGGCACCAGCAAGCGGCCCGCCTCAATCGAAGAGTTGCGAGTTTGCACTCAGAGAACGGGTGAATCTATTCGCTCGTACATACTATGCTGGTCTACAACCAAGAACTCCGCAGCACACATCTCCGAAGAGAGGGCCATCGACGCCTTCAGGGACGGCGTCAAGCGCCCAGACTTCAAGGAGGAACTTGGGCGTGTAAAGCCCAAGACACTCGACCACCTCATGGAAATTGCCAACAGTTGGGCAGACGGCGAAGATTGCATCCAGCGGGCGCAATCAGATGAAGAGGACGACTACGGCCGAAGACGCGAACGCCGCAGCAAGAGGAGATCGCGCGTCTACGAGGACCGCGACGGACCCGACATGGTCGCAGCCGGCTACGCCGACCGCCGTAACGACAACAGCCGCAACAGCGAAGGATACCGCAGCGGAAACTTCCGCGACAACGGACGACCAACGCGGTCGTGGCAACGCCGCGACCGCGACAACGGACCCTCAGCATTCGACAAACTTTCGGGTCCATGCACCATCCACTTCTACATCGACAAACAGGATGGCAAAAAGAAAGCCAGCCACATGCTGAAGGACTGCCGCGAGTTCCAGAAACTCAACGAAGGCATGGTGCAGATGAGGCAACAAGCTCCAATTCCTGCGTTCGGAAACACACCTGCGCCAGGTGAAATAGCACACGGAGCTCCTCCACCACCGCCTATTGGAGGCTCAAATCAACCAGTCGCACCAGCGCAAAACAACGCCGGGGTCGCATACCCCCCCACCAAAAGGAGCACTCAATATGATACAGAAGGGACGCCCCACAAATAGGGTGCAGAAGAAAATCACCCGACAAATCAACTTGGCCGTGGCAACTCCGCCTGCAATCCCTGAGTACCTCAGCGGATCGGAGTCCTGCATCACATTCACTCGCGCGGATCACCCTTGCCAGATCCCTCGCCCAGGTCATGCTGCCCTGGTGCTGGAGGCGCAGATCGGAGGCTTCGAGATGAGTCGCGTCTTCATGGACGGCGGCAGCGGCATCAACCTAATGTTCGCAAGCACTCTAGCAGCTATGCGGATCCCGCAATGCAGCCTGGAACAATCAGACACAACGTTCCACGACATTGTCCCAGGGAAGGGAATCTTCCCCCTGGGCAAAATAGGGCTCGACGTCATCTTCGGGAAGCCAGACAACTTTTGGCAGGAGCGCCTAGAATTCGAAGTGGTGGACTGGCCGTCGCAATACGATGCCATCCTGGGACGTGTAGCATTCGCAAGGTTCCTGGCCGTCCCACACTACGCATACCTACTACTCAAGATGCCAGGACCAAGGGGCGTCATCACAGTCCACGGGAGCTTCACCCGATCGGACCAATGCGACAGGGATTTCAAAAAAAACTCCCAGTCCTTCGGCATGCAAGACGAGCTCGTAAGGCTCCGCGAGGTGATGGACAATGGGCTACCCCCAGTCACAAGGCAGAACGCACCCGACATGTCCTTCGACTCCACCATCAACACCAAGAAAGTGCAGGTCCATCCGACATACGCCTCCAAGACGGCGCTGATCTCCAACGACCTCAGCACAACATAGGAAGGCGCGCTCGTCGAATTCCTCCATGAGCGCTGGGAAATATTCGCCTGGTGTCCTGCGGACATGCCAGGAGTTCCCAGGGAATTCGCCGAGCACGCACTCAATGTCTTCCCAGACACCAAGCCAGTCAAGCAGTCTATCCGAAGACTGTCGGAGCCACGAGCCGAAGCTATCGGCAAGGAGATCAACAGATTACTCGCATCAGACTTCATCCGGGAAATTAAGGAAAGCGAGTGGCTGGCAAATACGGTGATGGTACCGAAGAAGGACACAGACATCCTGCGGATGTGCGTGGACTTCACGTCACTAAATAAACACTGCCCAAAGGACCACTTCCCTCTTCCTCGGATCGACCAGATCATCTATTCGACTGCAGGTTGTGAGAAGCTCTCCTTCCTCGACGCCTACTCAGGCTATAACCAGATTCGACTCAAGGTCGAAGATCAAGAGAAAACGGCGCTCATCACACCGTTCGGAGTATTCTGATACAACACAATGCCCTTCGGGCTAAAGAACGCGGGTGCCACGTACCAGCGATGCATGCATGCCTGCCTCAAGGACCAGATCGGTCGCAACGTCCAAGTCTATGTCGACGACATAGTCATAAAAACCAAGGAGGCAAGAACACTTATCGACGATCTCCACGAGACGTTCGACAACCTTGATCGCTACAGGATCAAGCTCAATCCAGAAAAGTGCGCCTTCGGCGTCCCCTCGGGTCAGCTGCTCGGGTACTTCATCTCTCAACGAGGGATCGAAGCGAACCCGAAGAAAATCAAAGCTATCATGACAATGGAGAAGCCGAAAAACCTCAAGGGCGTTCAGCAGCTCGCAGGGCGAGTAGCGTCACTAAGCAGGTTCATCAGCCGCATGGGAGAGAAGGCCCTACCATTTTACCAGCTGCTGCGCAAGGCAGACAAGTTCGAGTGGACACCAGAAGCCAACGACGCATTCGAAAGCCTCAAGCGGCTCCTCTCCACCTCGCCCGTTTTGGTCACGCCAAAAGAGCACGAGCCCCTGTTGCTGTACATAGCAGCCACACACCAGGTGGTCAGCACAGTACTCGTGGTCGAACGACCCGAAGAAGGCAAGACCCACGGGGTACAACGCCCAATTTACTACCTCAGCGAGGTTCTCACTCCAACAAAACAGCGGTACCCGCACTACCAGAAGCTGGCTTGTGGCGTGTTCATGACGGCTCGACGACTGAGCCACTACTTCCAGGAGCATCAGGTGATGGTCGTCAACGAGGCACCCCTAAACAGCATCCTGAATAACCCAGAGGCCACAGGACGCGTGGCCCTGTGGGGCATTGAACTATCACCCCTGGACATCGTCTACGAGAAGCGACATGCAATCAAATCTCAGGTCCTTCCAGACTTCCTGGTACACTGGATGGAGCTGCAGCTGCCTGACACCCCAGATATGTCACAGTCCTGGACAATGCATTTCGACGGCTCCAAGCGCGAAGCAGGAGCAGGGGTAGGAGTCATACTGACCTCCCCGCAAGGTGACAAAATGAAGTACGTTCTTCGGATGAAATTCAGAGCCTCCAACAACGAGGCCGAATACGAAGCCCTCATCCATGGCATGAAGATGGCAAAAATATGTGGCGCAACACGCCTGGTCATCTACGGTGACTCCAACCTTGTCGTACAACAGACGATGAATGAGTGTGATGCACACGCCGAAAACATGATCGCGTACCGCGCGCTATACAACGCACTCGAAGGAGAATTCGACAGCTGCGAACTTCGGCACGTTGGAAGAGAGAGCAACGAGGAGGCCGATAGACTCGCCAACATTGGCTCCACTTGCGCAAAGGTGCCACCAGGTGTGTTCCTCGAACAAATCTGCGTGCCATCCATCAAGCGGAAATTCCCCAAAGGATCACCCGAAGAAGCAGAACACTCGGGGGCTACGCCACCCGAAGGTCATGAAGGACCCGAAAATTTGGATACCGAAGTTTCCATGGTCAACCTGATGCAGGTCATGGCAGTCAAAGAAACTTGGACACGTCCATACCTCCAGTTCTTGATAAACGGAGAATTGCCTGACAGCCCGACAGATGCCCGATGCATATCTCGTCGGTCAAAAGCCTTCACCATCGTCAACGGCGAGCTGTACAAATGCAGCATTACGGGTGTACTACAACGGTGCGTCACCATCGACGACGGCAAGGCCATACTCCAAGATATCCATGAGGGCATCTGCGGCCACCACGCAGGCAGCCGCTCCCTTGTCGCCAAGGCTCTGCGAGCAGGATTCTATTGGCCAACGGCCATGAGCGACGTGAAGGACATCGTCCGAAGATGCAACGGGTGCCAACGGTTCGCCGACAAACCGCACGCACCTGGGTCCGAACTTCGGCCCATACCCATAGCCTGGCCTTTTTCCCAATGGGGCCTCGACATGATCGGCAAACTGCCAAAATCCTCGAAAGGGGGACATGTCTTCCTCCTGGTCGCAGTCGACAAATTCACCAAGTGGATCGAGGCAATGCCAGTCACCAACCAAAAGGGCAAAACCGCCATCAAGTTCTTCGAATCCATTGTCTATAGGTTTGGCGTACCGCACAGCATCATCACCGACAACGGATCAAACTTCATCTCCGAAGAATTCCAGGACTTCTGCGAAGACCTCGGGATCAATATCACGTATGCCTCAGTGGCACACCCGCAAACAAACGGGCAAGTGGAAAAGTCCAACGGCCTAATCGGCGCTGGCATCAAGAAGCGCCTCATGAGCTCACTCGAGCACAAAGCTGGAAACTGGACGAAAGAGCTACCATCTGTCCTGTGGAGCTTACGTACTATGCCAAACAGCTCCACCGGCTACACACCGTTCTTCATGGTGCACGGAGCTGAGGCCGTGCTACCAGCCGAAGTACGCCACCAGGCTCCACGAGTCGTCGCTTACAGCGAAGCCGAGTCCACGGCTGTACTCGAAGATGCCGTCGACACACTCGACGAAGCACGGGATATAGTAGCAGCTAGATCAGCGGTGTACCAGCAAAGTCTCCGCAACTACCACAGCCGCCGGCTGCGCCCAAGGTCCTTCGTCGAAGGAGACCTCGTCTTACGACTCAAGCAAAAGCGACCGAATAAATTCGAGTCACCATGGGAAGGACCCTATGTCATCACCGAAGTCATCCCAGGTGGCGCCTATCACCTCAAGCACGTGGAGTCTGGAGTTGCATATTCCAACCCATGGAACATCTCGCACCTGCGACGATTCTACCCGTAGCAACCTACCCCCCTTTTACTTTCAATAAGGCTTTCAGCCAAGGCTACTCATCCGAACCATGTACCTCCTCCATTACGATATAAATAAAGCTAAGTGTCTCGCCCCCAACCTTCGGTTGACTATTTTTTTGCAACTTTGCTACATGCTACAAACGCACTCGGGGGCTCCCCCCACCTCACGATTTCATCGACTGAGGACCAAACGTGTACACCTGAGTAGCTGACTACATCAGGCAAACGAAAAGGGCACGTACTCAATCAAAGCACTGCGTGCTCACAAACAAGCAAACCTTTACAACAAAGGGCACATAAACGCCCAGCCGCAATATCTAAATTTTACATCTATCTGTTTATTTTCAGGTCCTACCTATTCTGAAGAATAACCTGAGCACGCTGCTCAAACAAATCTACAATCTGTTCGGCATACTGCCTTACAGCCGCGTAATGCGGACGCATATCCCACTCGCCACCATCTGGTCGAGGAGGTGGCCCAGTCGCCACAGCAGCCAAATCTACGTCAGGGCGGTGCACCCTCACAAGAGACAAGGCAGCCTTCACCTCTGCGACGAGCTGCTGCCGCACCAGCTCCTTGACATTGCTGGCACTCCGAAACTTCGTCAGAAGACCTGCAAGGGTCGTTGGCACGGCATCCAACGGTAACATGACGTGCATCACCGAGGAAAGTGACGTCTGCACCTGGCGGAGCACCCGCGAAACCTGGTAGACACGATCCTGCACCGTCGCAAGAACTATGGCGCGATCACGATCCATCCAGAAGAAGCCGCCGGCCTCCATGTCCTGTTGAGTCAAGCAATTGACTCGAATAGCAATACGCTCCTTTTCTTCCCTCGGAGCAATATTGGCACCTGCGACAACCGCACAAAACAAGAATAAGGCCAGCAGGCTCACCCGAAGAACTGAGCCACAACCCCGAAAGAAGGATCAACTTACATTGCAGCTGCTCGGACAGTCGACCCAGCTCCGCCATCAAATACTCCTCTCTGGCTGCACCACGGTCTGCTTTGGATTTCCAAACGTCGGCACGACCGCGTAACCCGAGAAAATCTCTGTCCAAGCTGCGCACGCGATCTCGAAGAAAAGCGAGCTGCGAGGAATCATCCAATGACGGTCGCAAGGGCCTTTCAGATGAAGTATCAACTGCGTCAGCACCCGAAGGAACCTATAGCAGCAGAAAAAAGAAGGCACACAGACATTCAGGCAAGGATAGAGCACAACTCGGAGGAATTCATTAAAATATATAAGGCCACTACGTGGCACAAGGATGGTACTACAAAAGATATTCACAACAAAAGAAGACTACAAACTACCCTACGTCTACTATGCCTAAGGTGCAGGACACTGAGTCGCCTCAGAACCAGACTGCCTAGCTTTGGCCTCGCCTTGCTGCCGCAGTGCGTACTCAGACAGCAAGTCAATGAGCTTGGGCCCATATCGTCTGCAGCGAGCGGAGTAGGCGGCGAAGGCTACCTCGGATCCATCCGCAGCTGTCGGCATCCGAGAAGTGATCTGGGGCAGGTCCAGCTCCGCCCCAGCCGCCATGGCCATTGCCAGCCCGACGGACGCGCCGATGCCCTTCTGCTTGCGCTTATACGCTGCAGGCGCTTCGGCTGACAGAGCCTCTGCCAGGGCATCCACATCTTCAAGGGGTGCGCCCTTCGGGAAGAGCTCCTGGTAGAAGCGACCAAGGACCTCTTTCGCCTTGGAAAGGGAGTTGACGACGGTGCTGCAGCGGTCTTCGAACGCTACAGTGGCATCATCTAGAGCACTCCCGTGCTCCAGAGCACCGCGGTCGAACTCGATGCCTGCGGCATCTGAGACAAAACAGAAGAAAAACATGAAGAAAGGCAGCATAAATAGAAGATCCGTAGAAAAAGAAACAAGTCCAAAAGCTTGTACTCACCCGAAATGGCCTTGGCAGCAGCCATGAGCTTATCTGCCACCCCCTTTTCACGAGCAGCCGCAACGGTGGCCAGCTGATCCTCACGATCTGCGGCCTCCTGCTGCAGACGCTCTTTCGCTTCGACTGCCTTCGTCAGCTCCAGCTCAAGGCGCTCTCTCGCACCAGCGGCAGCTTCGGCCTTCTGCTCCGATTGGCCAAGGCTCTTCTTCAGAGCGTCGACCTCACGGAGAGAGTCGTTATGCTCCTCTGCATTTACAACAAGCAAGTGTCAAAGAACAGGACCAGACTAAGCAAGAGAAGTACTACAAGGCAGACGAATACCTTGAAGCTGCCGCAGTTTCGCCTCCAGCGCCAGGCGCTCCTCCACCAGCCGCTTGGCCTCTTGGACAAAAGGCTGCAGCAAAAGGCAATAGTAGTAAGAACAAGACTTGGGGGCTACGCCCAACACAAAGAAGCATAAACAACATCAGCATACGAAGACACTCGGGGGCTCCCCCCGTAACATCAAGCAGAAAAACTTACGTGCTCCGAAGGCGAACCCGCAGGCCCGCCTGCGAAATTCTGGGGCGCAACCACCAGCCTCTCCTGCATAGGAGGAACTGGCGCAGCGTCACCAGAGGTTGCCACCGTCTGAGGAGGAGGCGACACAATGTTCGACTCCCCCATCATCTCGCGCGCACCATCACTAGAGCCGTCGGAGGATTGCCTGCATACGAACCAATCAACACAGGTGCAAAAATAACAAGGGAACAAAGGACAACAGTGGAAACAAGAAAACTTACGAGCCCAACGCGCTCAGGTCGAAGATAGGAGAAGCCCTTCGGGCCCTCTTCTCTTCCATCTTTTCTTCCTTCTCCTCCTCCTTCTTTTCTTCCTTCTTCCGCTTTGCTGGCGGGTGCGGAGCAACAGCCCGCACAGGAATGGCAGGAAGGGGAGAGGAAGAACCCCCATGAACATCATCATGACGCTCAAGGCCCAGAGGATTTCTGGGAGTCGGAGGAGTCGAGGCATCCTAAGACTCGCTGGAGCTCCGTGATCGCTTGCGCGAATGGTCCTCACTCGACTCGTCGGCATCCTCCGCTGGGGATCGCGCTGACGGTAGCTCGGACACAGAATCCACCACTTCATTATCCGGGGCATTCGGATACCTTTCGGGCAACGGTGGTGCCAGGCCCGGCACTTTGAAGCTCTGCAAAAGGAAAAGGAACTTTGTTAGCAAACAAAGGAAAAAGTACACAGCTGACAAAAACAAAAGGGGAGCACTACGTGCGCAAATCTACACCTTCGGTACGACCAACGTCGAAGAAAAGGGAGGAGTCTGCGACTTCCCCGGGATTTCTTCGTCGGCCTTGAACTTCAACAACGCGCGAAGAGCCTTGTCAAGTTCCACCTCGGAGATTTTCTCACTCGAAACCCTCGTCGGATCACGACGCCTAGAGTAAAGAAACATCGGATGCGCCCTCGCTTGGAGAGGCTGCACCCGACGCTCAAGAAACGTCCGGATGACGTCGACACCGTTCACCTCCTTCTCAGGAATCAGTTGGAGATCCTCCACCCGACGGTACAGGGCCTCTATCTCCGCCACCTCACCGTCTAAGATTTGGTTTTTCCAGGATCTTTTCTTCTCAATCAATTGGGAGGGGTCAAAAGGAACGAGACCAAAATCTTGCCCAGGCAGGACGGAGTCACGGATATAAAACCATTTCCTCCGCCAGTACTGGACAGATTCAGACATGGAAAAGGAAAAGAATTGCACATTGGGACTGAGGGAGATGATGAAACCCCCAATGGGATACACACCATCCGAACCAGACTGCCTCTTCACGGAATAAAGCTTCCGGAAGAGGCCAAAGTGCGGCTCAATGCCAAGCCAACACTCGCAAAGCGTGATAAAACACACAATGTGGAGAAGAGAATTGGGAGACAGATGATGCAACTGAACCCCATAGAAGAAGAGCAGTCCACGAAGGAAGTCATGGACTGGATACGAAAATCCACGCAAGACGAAGGCAAGAAACATAACCCGGTACCCAGATGGGGGACGGGGGATTACCTCATTGCCGGGGAGTTTGACGGTCGTCGTATCCTGCGGGATCAGGCCCCGCTCGCGCAGTTTGCGGAGATCGCTCTCCCGCGTCTCTGATCGCCGCCAGCCACCATCGGTGACGTGAGCAGCGGCGGTGCTCTTCTTGCCTCCGGTGACGCTGGTCCCAACCGCAGATGAGGACTTCTTTGTTTTCCCCATGGCGCTGCAGCGGTGGTGGCGATGACAACGCATAAAGAACGTAGGAAATGTGGAAGGAAAGCTCAGCGCGCAGCAAGAATCGCTCAAGAACAAGGAGGCAGTGAACAGATGAACTGTTGCGGTGAAAAGCAAACCACGATTTCACCAGAGATTATAACAGCGAAGACGACGCACGCTGGCCGTCCATCGAGAAGACCTAACGCCAATGGTAGATCTGGCCGTACACGTGTCAGCACCAAAACGAACCGTCGTTACCACGCCGTCCACTACGCGCGGAAATCGAGGAGACGCCGTAATCATCTCCACGCCGCGCGTGACCGGTCAATTCAAAGTCAGCAAGTGGGACCCACGCTTCGTCCAGTCAAGTCATCTCTGGCGTAGCAGACGCTTGAGGTCATCGATCGTAAGCACTGACGTCATCAAAAGCTATACTAGCACCACTTCGGCTCCACAGCTAAGAGTACTCACTCGAATCTACGATTCGACTAAATACTCGGGGGCTACTCCTATCAGGAGCGCTGGCCGCGCACCCGACAGACAAATGAGGACAAAATTACTTCTCTGAGTCCTACGTCGAGTCTACGACTCCACTACGGACTCGGGGGCTACTCCCATAGGGAGGATGGATTTAAGCATTCGAAAATTTTCGAGTCCTGCGGACCTAATGATTGAAACAATGATTGAACTAAAAGTCTCCGTTCGAGTCTACGACTCGAATAGACACTTGGGGGCTACTCCCATAGGGAGCGCTGGTCGCGCACCCTATGAAATCTTCGACTGCGATCTTTCGGATCAGCACGCAAAAACTTTTTTGCAACTCTGCCCCAATAAAACGCTGAGTGAGCGACAATCTCCTTGGCCACCCGAAGCACCTCCGAGGTGATAAATGTTCGGATGCTGCGTCTGCGACGCAAAGATAAGACCTACAGATATCATCTGATGGCCTGGCAACGCACCTGACTGCGCTCTGCTAGTATGAATCCGTACCAGCAGGTACGATGAAAAATCCCGACGGACGCGTTGGGTACACCAATTAAAATCACTGGAATTCCACTCCTATAAGTCATCCGCGGCCTGAGTTGAATTACGCCAGCATATGTTCCAGGCCCGGGTTAAGGGACCCGAACCTGAAGAAGATCGTGTTGTTTCGTCCTACGACAGTTAACTGACCCTGATCCGTCGGGTGAGTCAGGCACACGCATCAACAATCCCTACACACATATACTATTAACATATAGCTGCTCCCGAAGGATGGAAGAGTCCTCAGCCGAATCTACGATTCGACTGATCACTCGGGGGCTACTGACATGGTTATACCCTACGGGTACGTAACTTCAGCATACCTAGTCCATCCCAAGGAAGGCCCACGGCAGACATACGCTGGCCCATAAAGATTTTCGGGTGGCCAAGGCCCATGACGTCTTCGGATCCTTGGAGAGCAAGACTAGAGGAGATAGGAAATTCAAAGGGGTAAAACCATAGAACTTGTAACCGACTAGGACTACGCCCGGGACCTGCCTAAGTCTATATAAAGGCCAGGAGGGCACGTCCTAGGGCAACTCGACTCATACTTTCGCACACGCATCCACGCCAGATCGAATCTGCGCACCCTGTAACCTTCGGTTCCGCTGTAATCAAAGAGCAGACAAGCAGGAGTAGGGTTTTCCCTCCGGGGGCCTGAACCTGGATAAATCTCGTGTCCCCTGGTTGCTTGTCTGTTAACCGTGCCACGATCCCCAGCATCCCCATCTTCTCTAAAACCCAAGTCCATAACAATGGGTATTGACGAGATTAAACCTCGTCAACATCACTGCACACCCCTGCAAAACAAAGTTAGACGCCTCTACTTTCTTTGCATATTTTACGTGGTTTGGGGCTTTCAATAAGTGTCGTTCTAACTTACGAACATGAACCACAACATTGATACTAGTATTGTTAATCACCCGTTATAAATTGGATCTTAACTATGCTAGGAGAAACAGGCACCCGCAAAGCCACTTATGCAATACAAGTTGCATGTCAAGCGTGGAGCAAGTCTCATGAACGATGTCATGTAAGGTTAGCCCGGGCCGCTTCATCCCAACATCCCGCAAGATGCAAAGTACACAAGAAGCAATCGACAATAAAAGCATCAACGCCCACAATGACCATTGTGTTCTACTCGTGCAACAGATCTACATATAGACACGGCTCTAATACCACTGTAGGGTTTCGTAGCATGGAAAACAAAATTTTTCTACCGCATACAAACAAACAAGCCATGATCTATCTACTAAATTGTAGCAACGAGTCAATAGAATAACTCACCCTCGAAGATTCCAAAGTGTTTAACGAGAGCGGATTCTCGTGGGTGATGTAGTCGTACTCTTCCCGATCTCAAGATCGCGTAGACGATCCTTCCGGCGCTGCGTTCCGGCGGCGCTCCCGCAGTCATTCACACGTTCGGTACTCGACGAAGACCTTCCTCTCCCTTGTTCCAGCAGGCAGCGGAGGTTGTAGCACTCTCCTCGTGATTCCGGCAACACAACGGCGTGGTACCGGAAGTAGAGGGGAGATCTCGCAGGGCTTCGCCTTAAGCCGGAGCAAGTATGGTGGACTATGAGAGAACCCTCGACGATCTAGGGTTTAGACACGTCGAGGAGGGGGCTAGGCCGGCGGCTAGGGTTTGACCTAGGCGGCGGCGACGAGTGCCCTAGGGCCGGCGGCGGCTATGGAGGCGGCGGCGGCTTGGGGCTAGGGTTTAGAGGTAGGGAACTTGTGTGTCTAGGAGGGGAGCCCTGCCCCTCCTCTTATAGGTGGAGGGAGGCGCGCCAGGGGAGGGGAGTCCCTCCCCAACTCGGACCCAAGGTGGGCCGGCGGTGGAGGTGGAGGGACTCCTCCCCAACTCGGATTCCACCTCCCCTCCACTTCCCAAAATTAGCCGTTTGACTTTCAAATTGGCGTTTGAATTTTCAAACAAGGATTTGATTTAATCCTCTATTTTGTTCAGCGATGACCTAGTACATGATGCAATCATACCAACTTGATATAACACATTCATGTACCCTTCCCCTCCGGAGTGCCGGACATTCCGGAACCTTCTAGAACATTCCCGATGAAACCACCGGAAACATTCCCCAACTCCGAAACAGGACTTTCCTTATATGAATCTTATTCTCCGGACCATTCCGGATCTCCTCGTGATATCCCGAATCCCATTAGAGACTCCGAACAACATTTGGTCTCTTTCTCATCATTCCATAACTACTCAAACAACGTCGAATCCTTAAGTGTGTCTCCCTACGGTTCGTGAATTATGCGGACATGATCGAGACACTTCTCCGAACAATAACCAATAGAGGAATCTGGAAATTCATATGGCTCCCACATATTTCTACGATTACTTTGTGATCGAATGAATCACTTACATACGATGCCAATTTCCCTTTGTCTCACGATAGTTTACTTATCCTAGGTTATGATCGTCGGTATCTCTGCATACCTAGTTCAACCTCGTTACCGATAAGTACTCTTTTCTCGTTCCCGTGATATGTGATCCCTTGTGAGCCAATCATATGCTTGCAAGCTAATTGGATGACATTTCACCGAGAGGGCCCAGAGTATATCTATCCGTCATATGGATGGACAAATCCCATTCTTGATCCATGTGTCTCAACCAATACTTTCCGAACACTCAATGCCACCCAGTTACGGTGTGGTGTTTGATGTCATCAAAGCATCCATCCGATAAAGGTGATATGCATGATCTCATGGTCGAAGGAATTAGGTTACTATGTATCATAAAGCATATAGAAATTGAACTATTAAAACGACTTGATCTTTATGCTACGCTTATCTATAGGAGTATGTCCACCATATCATTCTCCTAACGATATGATCTTGTTTTTAATAACATCTCAATGTTCATGATAGGGAAACCACAATCATTTATTAACCAACAAGCTAGTGATGTATAGAGGCTTTACTAGGGACTTCAATTTAAGTTTACAAATCACACAAGTATTAATGTTTCCTTGTTAATACTATTATAGCATAAATATAAACATTTATCATAAACACAAAGATATAATAATAACTACATTTATTATTGCCTCTAGGGCATATCTCCAACAAGATCCACCACATAGGAATTACATATATGACCATAATCATGTTGCAAAGTTCATATGATACTAGATCTATAAAGAACAAGAGAGAAATAGATCAAACTAGTGCCACAAAGCCATATTCCAAAGGAAGATGTTGGAGAATGTAGAGATCCCTCCGACGGTGGCTCCGGCGGAGTTTCCCCTTCCAATCTTTGCTGGTTCTGACTCCTTTTTGGTGTTTCTATGTTTCTGCGATGCCTCCTCGAGTATGTCCCGAGTGACGCTTTTATAGTAGTTTTTAGGTCAAACCAAGTCCGTGGACGAAAGATTGAGGCATATCGGACGACCGAAGGCCAAAAGGCCTTAGGTGGCGCGTGCAGTGGGGTAGGCCGCGCCACCTGGGCTCTTTTGGGGCCTATGAGCCTCTCTCTTGAGATCCAAGCACTCCGGATCATCATTCTTTCTGAAATTTTTGCTTTCCGAGAACCAAGCGCTGGCTTGGTGGTAAGGCTAGCGAGTGCGTAGCCAGCCCATCCGGGTTCAAGTCCACATAAGGACCGAATTAAACAGGGTATTATCCGAGCGCGTATAATTCGCTGCTGAAGAGGTATCATCTACCTAACAACGTATAGCCCATCCAAACAAGAGAATAGGAATTTGAGCCTATCTCATTTCCATCTTGGATTTGGTATTCCTTGCCAATTCAATTCGTAGCCCACAATTATGCGCATCAAAACACAGCCTAAACAAAAAGAACAAACATCCACATCGTGAACCTGCACTTTCGATCCTGTCGAAATCCAACTCTGCTCATCCAAAAATGGAGGCCAAACCCCCGCTCTCCGTCCAAGCTGACGGCAGCGGCGGCGGCGGCCATGTCCTCCTCCTCGCTTTTCCGGGGGCGCAGGGCCACCTCAACCCGATGCTGCAGTTCGGCCGCCGCCTAGCCTACCATGGCCTCCGCCCCACGCTCGTCACAACCCGCCACCTCCTCGCCACCCTCCCGCCCCCCGCGGCTCCCTTCCGAGTCGCCGCCATCTCCGACGGCTTCGACGCCGGCGGCATGGCTGCGTGCCCCGACTTCGAGGAGTACGTGCGCCGGCTGGCCGCCGCGGGGTCCGACACCCTTGAGGCGCTCATCCGGTCGGAGGCCGCGGCGGGGAGGCCTGTGCGCGCGCTGGTATACGACCCGCACCTCCCGTGGGCGGGGCGCGTGGCGCGCGCCGCCAGCGTGCCGACGGCCGCGCTCTTCTCGCAGCCGTGCGCGGTGGACGTCATCTACGGGGAGGTGTACGCGGGGCGCGTCGGGCTGCCGGTCGTGGACGGGAGCGCGCTTAGGGGGTTGCTGAGCGTCGAGCTGGGACCGCAGGATGTGCCGTCGTTCGTGGCTGCGCCGGACTCGTACCGGATGTTCCTGGATGCGGTGGTGGGGCAGTTCGATGGGTTGGAGGACGCGGACGACGTCTTCGTCAACTCATTCCATGAACTCGAGCGGAAGGTAAGGCCCCTTTTTCGTGCCCCAGACCTGTTTGCTGTTTTGCTCAAATGAAAAGCGCAATCAAAACTAAACTGGAGAGGCGTCAATCAGTTTGAAGTATCCCTTGTATTATTTGTCTAAGCAGGAGGCAGATTACTTGGCGTCGACATGGCGTTTTAAGACCATTGGCCCGACGCTGCCATCGTTCTACCTGGATGATGATCGCTTGCCTTCCAATAAGACATACGGGTTCAACCTCTTCAGCAGCACAGCACCGTGCATGGCATGGCTGGATAGCCAGCCCCCTTGCTCAGTAGTCTATGCCTCATATGGAACTGTCGCTGACCTTGAGCCGACCCAGTTAGAGGAGATAGGCAATGGGTTGTGCAATTCTGGGAAACAGTTCCTTTGGGTTGTCAGGTCCGTTGACGAGCACAAGTTATCGGAAGAACTCCGTGGCAAGTGCAAGGAGAGGGGCCTAATTGTTTCATGGTGCCCGCAGCTTGAGGTCTTATCTCACAAGGCCACAGGTATGGAAGTCCTTACCTGTTTGTTTTACTTATCACTCCTTGTGCGATTGTTTGAGCAAAAATAAAATAGGTAGTCCATGTAACAATCTTACAAATCCATATATAAAAACTAAGCTGAATGCGCAAACAAGATGATCAAGGTAAGTGGAGCAATTTGATAACCAATCATTGTTTCTGTGCAGGGTTGCACTAGTGCTCACATTAACGGTCCTTATTTTTTGGATTATGAAATGAGAAACTGTGCTTTTGTACTCCCCCCCTTGCCACCCCACCCTGTCATTTCACATCGGTAGCAACTACAAATTTGTGAACAAAGGTGCTAGCTTTCAGTTCCATCACTACAAAACAATCTCAACTGTTTTGAGGCCATACAAAGTTAATGTGAAAAGCCAACATTGACAATATGAATATTACACTGGAAAATGCCAGATGCACACATACAGTCATAAATAGGAACTATAATTCCTGAGAATCACGCAAGCCATGTAGAATGTTTAGAAACTGCCTATACCTATTTTTCATCAGCATAAATGGAAAAACCTGCAGGCAAAGGATATATACACGAACGTATTAACTGTAGCCTGTCCCGATTCACTGCAGATTCTTCCCTAGACTGTCTTCATTTAGTTTATTGTCGACCGTGGAGTAATGGTTTGTAATAGTTCAACCATAGAATGTTTAAAACTGCACCTATATTTTTTTTACCAGTACTAGAGAAACCTCCAGGGAAAAATATAGAAACATGAGCAGATCAACTGTAACTTTTGCTACTGCTAATCCTTCTTAGGCTGACTTTGTTCCTGATATTGTAGTACAAGGGGTATATGTGTACCATGGAGTAGTACCGTGTCTTTAACTTTCAAAGAAGTATTTTTTTTTGCATCCTAACGTAGTTTCAGGTCATTTAATGAACCAAAACTTGTATGCTGTAGAATCAAATTACTTCCAACTGAAAACACAGGAATATGAAAAAACAAAGGAATCAAGACGTTAAGTATCCTGGATTTCTTCAAGTACCAAAACCTCAGTAAAACTGCAGAACTGTCATTCGGATGTGGTCACGCAGGAAAAACACATGAATCATTGACACAAAGAGAAGAAAACATGAGGTATTTCATCAAGAGGAATCATAGCCCATTCCATAAGAATTTCGTAGGAGTGCAAGGCTCTTATTCCTTTGTCCCAAATAGTATCATTGAAAATTTCCTATAGGAATCCTATCCTCCAAAATTCATTTGCATTTCCTTTGTTCCGAACTGGGTCTAATATTTGAGTGATTTGTTCCAAATAAGTACACGGAATAGAAGATGATATTTTACTTCTGAACTCATGTACAGGCTGTTTCTTAACTCACTGTGGATGGAACTCTACAATAGAAGCTATTACTACTGGCATACCACTGTTGGCAATGCCTCAGTGGACAGATCAACCAACTACAGCAAAGTACGTTGAGAGTGCATGGGTAATTGGTGTTCGGGTGCATCGTGATAAAGAAGGTGTGGTGAGAAAGGAAGAAGTAGAGAGGTGCATAAGAGAAGTATTAGATGGTGTGAGGAAGGAGGAGTACAAAAAGAGTGCTTATATCTGGATGAAGAAGGCTAAGGAGGCCATGCAAGAAGGTGGGAGTTCGGACAAGAATATTGCTGAGTTTGCGGCAAAGTATGCTTCAAGTTGATGTTGAAAAGTTCATATCGTGGTAGGAAGGTGTTGTATTTGCAGTTGTAATCATATGTACAATATAAATTAATACTGTAAAAGGGGGTGAATCCACGTGTGTTAATAGAAATTTGAATTTACAGGTCTCATACTATGTTATAAATTCCAATATGGTATATGTATTATGACACTTACGACTTTCTGTGAGCATATTATCAGATCTGTAGTATCCTCTCTACTCATGTGAATCGATTTGGTACTTTTTTGAAATATCATTCAATGTTAATATGTATTTAATTGGCTCTTGCATTTCTGTTGCACTAATGCAAGTTCTCTAGTTTGTCAGATCACTGAGAAAACAAAGGTTATTAAGACAGATGTGCGAACTTGTGAACCATCCACCTCCACAAGACATGTAAACAAATGTAACGGAAAGAAGAAGCGGGAGATCAGGTTAGCATTTTCCATCTATTTTTCCTGCATTCTGTATTTTTTAATTTTTTATTCACTCATGTAAAAATTAAAGAATGAATTCACATTGTGGAATTATATAATAAAATAGTCATAAACATGGAGCATGGATCTCACTTGTAGTTATATCTTTGTTGGTTTCCTGGGCAGGCCAAAAGGATGTGTAAATTTGGCACATGAGGTCTGTGGAGCTCGTTTTTGAAAACTTCGAAAAAATCAATTTTAAAGTGTAAAAAAATTCAAAAATACCAGAATGTAGTTGATGATTTATTCTACCCGTGTGTAAAAAAAAATTCAATGCAAAATATATATTATATCCTCTGCAAAAATGACGAAAATGCAGATCTGGGAGCATGAACAATGCAAATCTTCTAAAATTTGTCTAATTTTTCTTTTGTACTGAGCCTGCAAGCTCATAGTTTACATAGTTGACTACATCCTGATATTATTTTTGGAATTTCTTGGAACTTTGAAATCAAGTTTTCATTTTTTTAAAGGGCTCCATGGAGCTCGGGTGCCAAAGACAATTTTCGCAAAATCTACTCAGTAAAAAGTCCTTTTTCTATACTCACTAGCATGGCTTATAGTCATTAAGATCTCGAGTGTTAATACTTTATGATTTTGGTGAAACATATTTAATTTACATTTTAGACATGGCCAACTTTTAATGACAGCAATGTTTCCTTTCCAAATGGCTTTCAACATACTAACATAGACACTATCATAATTGATTGCAGAATAAAAAGGCAATCCAAGTCTTACGTGTAGAATTCATGATCAACATAAGAAAATAATTTGGGTAAAACTATTGAGAAAAAATACTTAGCTAGTATTTTTATGCCCAGTATACGTATAAAGTATTTTCATTGTTGCTCAGCTCACTTGTTTTCTCTGTATTGGTCATGATTTCGCAAATTGTCATTCAGTGTGGTGGTGTCAATAGTAGAACAAGGCCCCCTTTGTTTTGTGATGTCCATCCAAGATTATTTTATCCATTAACGCCTCTCAACGTACTGCAGGATTCATTAGTGAATAGCCAATGCCTGGTTTTTCATGTTCCAGAAGTTGTAGAGCTAATTTTCTGAAGATATGGCTCAACCAAGTCTATGAACTTGTTTCTTTGTTTCTAGAAATTAAAGTGAGATGTTACCAAATGGACCTAGAATACTAGCTGATTTCTTGGCGGCATGTAGAATAAGTCCTACAGCATATGCGTGGGCACTAGGCAGACATAACACTTCCCTTACCAATCAGCATTTCCTGTACCAAGTGATAGTGAAGTCTCATAGACCTATTAGAACAGCCCATCACAACAGATTAGCAAGTGACTGATTATTGGCTTGTTGCTCTGCATAATGAACACTGGGATGCCCGTACGTTTGGTACAATATGCTCTACTGAACATAATTCATAGACCAACTAAACCACAGACTTACAGAGGATAGCCTTCTCAGCTTCAACAACTGATCTGTAGTCCTGTGGAAAAATTTCCTTTCAGTTTATTAGTAAACCGTAATAATTAGTTACCCTTTTTTAGTGCAGATGTAGATTGAACTGTCTGAAGTATGTCCTTCAGAAAGTACCAACCAAGAAGGTACTCTTGTCATCTCTTCAGATTTTTTATGAGAGTTAAGTAGTTGCACTAACCAGGCATGAATGTTTCTTCATTAGTAGTTGCAGTAACCAGGGATGAATGTTTGTCCATTAGTAGTTGCACTAACCTGCAATTTATATTAAGTCATCTTTCGTTTAGAAATATCAAACGCCCACATATTCTAAGATTTTTTAGTGATCATCTCAATGGTCAGACTAGTGATTAAGAGTGTAGATTCACATTTAAAAATCTAAATTACCCACATATTGTTGAACTATCTTGAAAAGCATGAGCTCCTTATACATTATTAAATTAAACAGAGATTACCACAATACGTATAGTAGTTAACCATGAAGAAATTTTAGCAAGGGAAATGTATTATACTGGCAAGGAGAGAGTTTTTATATCTTACTGAAAGTGGCAAGGGCTACAGTGCTCATGTAAAACTAGTAGTACTATGTTCTAGGGGTTCTGGATTTCGTTCCCCTTTAAGCAAATTCCTTGTATTTATGGACCTCTTTTTTTTTCTCTTAATGAAAAGGCACTGCTCCTGCCGAAAACGCTCAATTGAGCGCCGCGCACATATGCTTCCCGTATTCACTGCCATATTGCAACTTTCTATTCAGGTGCCCAGCGAGCAGGGTCAAGTGTTCTGTACCTTGAATCCGTGACCGATTCACGCATAGGCATCCATCTCGTCTAATCATCACCTCCGAGAAAAAAATCAACTCGTCAAATCTAGCTTGCTCCACCATGAACTTTTATCAGTATCGGTTCGTAGGTTTTCCTAATTAGATGTGGTGGCAAACATGCTCTATCTACATCTACTGAGCTGGAGGCAGGCACAGGCTTGGATCTGACTTTGCTATTAGAGTAGTTTGTTTAATTTGTTTTGTCTGTACCAAGTTGGAAGTGCCATCAAGTTCTAGTTTCTGAATTAGTATCCTTTCCGTTGTTTACCCGGGTTGCTAGGACACGCTTCAAGTTGTTTTTCTCCTCTGAGTTGTACATCAACGACTTCCTAAAACCAAGTGCTTAGCCACGCACACTTTGTTCTCTTAGCAAAGCGCAGCAACGCTATAGGGTGAACCAGTCCTGTTGATAAATCTAGGATACAAGGGTTCTAACCTGCTGCCTTGTGTGTGGCGGCTAGAGTTTTCAACTGAGGGGCAGAACACACACAACATATATATACTAGTTAGGTGGGCTAAATGGGCCAAGCCGATAACATGTCCAGAATACCTCTTCAGCCCAATATCTCTTCAGTTAACACTCCCCCTCAAGATGGGTGATATATATTGATCATTTCCATCTTGCTACATGCTGCATTGCTCTGCTTTGCTGCCAATCCTTTTATTAGACAGTCCGTAACCTGCTGTCCTATGGGTATATAGTTATCTTGATTATACCTGCATCTAACTTCTCCTTGATGAAGAATCTGTCTATCTCCACATGTTTAGTCCTGTCATGCTAAACTGGGTTATTTGCAATGCATATGGCAGATTTGTTATCACACCATACATTTAAGTGCCCTGACTTCAACACCTTCAATCCACTTAGAAGATTTCTAACCCACAACATTTCACTTAGCCCTTGGGACAAAGCTCTATATTCCGCCTCTGCGGTTGACTTCGACACAACTGATTGCTTCTTACTTCTCCATGCTACTAAGTTGCCTCCAACAAATACACAATATCCTGATGTGGACCGTCTATCATCGAGACAACTCGCCCAATCTGCATCACTATAACCATCAATGGTGATATGTCCATTACTTCTAAATAGCAGACCCTTCCCTGGTGTCCCATTTAGGTATCTTAAGATTCTCTAGACTGCATCCATATGTGCACTCCTAGGTTCATGCATATATCCGATTACTATACTTACAGCGTAAGCAATGTCAGGCCTTGTGTGACATAAATAAAGTAATCTCCCTACAAGCCTTTGGTATTTCTCCCTGTCCACAAGTTCTCCAGACTAAGCTGTGATCTTATCGTTTTGATCAATAGGGGTAGCAGCAGCTCTACATCCTATCATCCCAGTCTCCCTAAGGAGATCAAGGGTGTATTTCCGCTGTGATAAAACAATTCCTTTCTCTGACCTTGCCACTTCTATGCCCAGAAAATATTTCAGTTGACCCAAATCTTTTACTTTAAAGGTCTTGCTCAAACACTTTTTGAGTTCTAATATCTCATCATCATCACCAGTAATTATGATATCATCAACGTATACTGCTAGAATAGTAATCTTGCATGATGAATGCTTGTAGAAGACAGTGTGGTCACAATTGCATTGCGCATACCCGATATCACATATTGCACGCCTAAATCTGTCAAACCAGGCCCTTAGGGATTGTTTCAAGCCATATAAAGATTTCTTGAGTCTACACACTTTTCCTTTAGTTCCAAAAGATGCTAAGCCTGGAGGGACTTCCATATAGACTTCTTCATGTAAATCGCCATGAAAAAATGCATTCTTCACATCCAATTGATGCAAGGGCCATCCGAAATTAGCTGCGCATGAAATTAGTATCCTTACTGTATTCATATTAGCCACCGGAGCAAAGGTCTCATCATAGTCAATACCATATGTCTGACTATACCCTCTAGCAACAAATCTTGCTTTGTATCTCTCAATCTTCCCTTCAGGATTTTGCTTGATTGTGAACACCCATTTTTAGCCGACTGCTTTCTTGCCGTTTGGAAGATTAGTTAATTCCCAGGTTTGGTTCTTCCTTAATGCCTCCAACTCCTCTCTCATTGCAGCACACCATTTTGGGTCCAGTTTAGCTGTTTGCCAATTTGAAGGAATGATAACAGCTTGAAGTGCAGCCACAAAGGCTCTATATGATGGTGATAGAGCTTCATAAGAGATATAGTTGCTAATATCAAACTCTTAGATGCATTTGACGAACTACCATCGTCAACTGAATCTTGTGACTGATCTTGCTGCATCCCTTGCACTTCATCAATTCTTTTGTTCTGCATCCGGCTGCTGCTCATTTGACTGCTCCTGCTCCCCTGCTCTACAGCCTTTTGCAGTTGCTCCCCCTGCTCTGCGACTGACTGCTTCTCCCCCCTGTATTTCAATACGAGGCCTTCGAGAATAGACTTGCAATTCTTTGCCTTCAGTTCTTCTAGAAGCAGGATTTGTAGGCCCTATCCTTGCATTACCTTCTCTAAGAGGACTAGGAATGGTCCCAACAATAAGAGGCTGAGACTGAACACCACTTGTTCCAGTAGTTTGCTGCTCAATCTGAGAATAACTCTCCCCCTCTTGACCATTCCTTCCTGTCAAAGAATGGTCAAGTGCTTCAAAAAGACCACTTAGTCTGTTCGTTCACTATAGAAAGGTTCAGATTCACGAAATGTAACATCCATACTGAAAAAGGTTTGCCTTTCCGTGGGATTCCAGCACCTATATCCTTGCTGTCCTGATGGATAACCAATAAATATGCATTTCACCGCCCTTGGATCCAACTTACTCACTGATGGCCGATGATCCCTGACAAAACAGGTGCAACCAAATACCT
Organism: Avena sativa; assembly: GCA_916181665.1. Lineage (NCBI taxonomy): Eukaryota > Viridiplantae > Streptophyta > Magnoliopsida > Poales > Poaceae > Avena > Avena sativa. Next base: position 7,537,463 of record OV702289.1, read on the forward strand.
TGGGAGGAACAATGAATTTATTTTGACCGAACAATAATTGGCAAGGAGATTTCATACCTAGAATCTTTGAGGGAGTACGATTGATAAGATATATTGAAGTGAGAACAGCTTCACTCCACAAGAACTTTGGCACATTCATAGTATACATCAGTGAGCGAGCAAATTCTAAAATGTGCCCATTCTTCTGTTCTGCTACTCCATTCTGTGGGGGAGTGTCAGGACAAGAGGTTTGATGTAAGATGCCTTTTTCTGAACAGAAACTTCCAAACAACTTGTTGACATACTCTGTCCCATTATCAGTTCTAACCATCTGTACCTGCACTTTAAATTGTGTTTGCACATAGTTATAAAAATTCTGGAAGCATTGAAACACCTCATCTTTGTGTCTCATAAGATATAACCAGGTCATCCGCGAGTAACAGTCAATAAAAGTTACAAAATACTTCATTCCACCCACTGATGTAATAGGGCAAGTCCATACATCAGAATGAACAAGAGTAAATGAAGAAATACTTCTTAATCCTCTACTCACATAAGATGTTCTAGTATGCTTAGCATACTCACATGCATCACATTTTAGGTGAGTCTTATCCACTCCATTCATTACATCTGGAAATACTCTACTCATCTTATCAAAAGACATATGACCCATTCGATAGTGATGAATCATCGCAAGAGCTTCCTTCTCAACCGAGGTTGCTGCAAACACCGCTTGCCTTGACTTGTCCTGGTCTAGGTACCACAGACCTCTATGCCTGGTTCCTGATCCAATCTTCCTTCCAGTCAGACTCTCCTGAATTAGACAAGCCCTTTTGTTAAGCATTATGCAGCAGTCTAGTTGATCTATCAATGCACTCAACGAGACTAAGTTCACGGGAAAGGCAGGAACATGCAGAACAGATGATAGATTGATATCTTGTGTGCATTCTACTAACCCAACTCACTTTATTTGTTGTGCAGTATCATCTGCGGTTTGTATAGTCTCAGAATGTGTTGAGGGGAATAATGTATAAGTTTCAAACTCCTTTAAATTACCAGTAACATGCTTAGTTGCTCCCGAATCTAAAATCCATTCAGAATTAGATCTATGTACTATACTACATATGCGTATTCAGTATTACCTTCATTGGTATAAAGAAAGTGTGCGAATTTCCCAAAATCATCACACTGTTCTTCCTTCTTCTTGATATTGTTATGCTCACCTTTCTTCTCAATATTAGCTGAGCTAGATGGCTCCTCGGTGACTGTCATATTAGCTCTTGCTCCCCTCTGATATGCATGACCACCTCTCCTGCCTCTATAGACCCTATAGTTGTTGTAGGTTCCTCTGCCATATCCTCTTCCTCTACCATGCCAAGGTGTCGTGCAATCATTACTCAAATGATCTTTCACTCCACAATTATGACGGTTTCGGTACTCTGCAACTAGATAGGCTGGTTTCATGGCTGATTCTTCTTTTATATTCTCCCTCAACCTTGATTCTTCTTGGGCAACTGCAGCAATAGCTTCCTGCGGTGAAGGTAGAGTAGTCTGGTGCAGTAATGCTGCCTTCCTGCCCTCAAATGCAGGATGCAGACCCTTCAAAAACTTCAATACTCGCTTCCCCTCAATCCACTTGTTTGCAGTTGCCACACATTCAGCATGCTCTAGCTTCAACGGATTCAAATGGTCAAGATCAGCCCACAATTGCTTTAGCTCCCCCACATATGTCATCACTGGTTTGTTGCCTTGGACCAGGTCATGAACCTTGTCTTCGATTTGAGAGATCAACATAATATTCCCTTTTCCTGAGTACATTTCTTCCAGGGCCTTCCAAACTTCTGCAGCTATAGAGAGAGCTTCCACAGAAGCCGCAACAGATGGGGTCAGAGAATTTAACAACCAAGTAAGCACCAATGAATCAGTAGCACTCCACTTCCTCCATTTTACACTATCCTCATCCTCTGGTGCTTTATCCTTCCCAAGAACATAGCCCTCAACATCCTTGGTTCTCAAGATTCTCAGACCCCTTCTTGACCAACTCAAATAATTTCCAACGCCTTCTAGCTTAACCTCATTTGGCATGAGCTCAAGTTTGTGGTTTACCTCAACTTGTGAGACCTCCCTTGTGCCAGATCCAGGAGCTTCAGCCCTGGCAGCAAGCAGATCTGCGAGCTTGTTCAGCACCTGACTCATCTCACCCTCCATCTTCTAAGCCTTCCCTCTCTTGATTCCACCACCAGCAACTTCTCCTGGAACAGATTTCACTTCTTGGATGGAACCCGTGCTTCATGCGCCACCATCTTCACCAACTCCATCAAGGTGGCCACCAATGTCTCTACCCTTGTCTCCCTATGCTCTGATACCATGTAGGATACAAGGGTTCTAACCTGCTGCCTTGTGTGTGGCGGCTAGAGTTTTCAACTGAGGGGCAGAACATACACAACACATATATACTAGTTAGGTGGGCCAAATGGGCCAAGCCAATAACATGTCCAGAATACCTCTTCGGCCCAATACCTCTTCAGTTAACAATAAACGACTCATAATGGGCTGACGGTACATGATGGAACGCCACACACACTCGGGAGGCAAAATGCCCTGTCCCTGCTCCTGTCATCTTCTTAAAGAAACAAACCTGTTGTTCTAGTTAGCACATCTAACTGGTGCCCCTCAACTCATACCGTTCTCCATGAAGAACACATGGAGTAGGATTTTGCGTGTTCACAGATGTAATAATTCTGATTTTTCTTGAGTATGGCCTCAAATCTGCTGCGAACAAAATACTCAGTTCGCTATAAGATAATTTCAGTGTAAAGTATATTCATTAGAATAAAAAATGTATATCAGCAAAATATGTTTTGTGAACAGTTCTTTATGCAAATTAGAGAGTTTTTACATTACTAAAACCTCTTAAATAATTGAAGTGGGAAAGAAGAGGATCTTAGTCCAGAATATCACTAACTCCTGCTTTAAAGATTTCACCACCTAACTGAAATCACCTTTGACAGTTCTGTTTTCTCCTTAGTCTACTTTAACCAAACTGCCTGCCTTGCTGCAAAATTACCCAAAAAAGTGGGACATGAATATAATAATATCCATCTGAATTACATTAGCGCGTTGAATTTACAATGCATCCTTACATATTTCCAGACTAATTTTGAGCGGTGCACAATACTAATTTATTTTGCACCCAATTGTAGATGTAAAAAGATTTTCTAGAAACTTACGCAGTTGGACCGGTAATATATGCTTACCCCACTAAAAATTGCCTCACCCAGGTGGAGAATCCACAAGCTAAAGTGCCACTACCCATCGTCAAATGGAAATCAAGATGGAGAAAAAACTGAGAAACTCCATGGTATATACAGGTCCGTCGTTTCTCCCTCTCTGCCTATAAATACAACACATCACCAGCTCTTGACTCCAGACAGAAAACAAAAGCCAGAAGTAAACTACTTTAACTATTAAGGTTTCTCTTCCATCTCGTAATGAAGCTCCTTCCTCTTGTTATTCTTGCCATGGTAATGCTTAACGGTTGCGCCATGGCTTCTCGCATGACACCAAGAGGTGAACTAGTACACGCAGTAATGAAGACGGTGGCGAAGGTGGAGGGGACAGCGATCGACAACCATCATGCGATACCGAGGCCGGAGTACGACAGCTGGAGCAGCCCGGGAAACATGCCTGGCAATGGCCATGACATTGGGAGTGAAGAAGCCAAGCCTTGAGAAGATCGATATGTATGCCTTTATACATACCAATCTTTGCATCCATGCATGTTCTGCGTACTTATACACAATGCATGTAGTCTGTATGGTATGGGACATGTTGTGCACGTCTGATTGTTCTACATATATGTAAATTAAGGTTGAACCGATCACATATATGTTTCAGATATTCCCTTCATATATAGAATAAAGCAAGGCAATGTATTCACTGATATCCATGTGCCATACGAAACAGTGTGAGCTTTAAAGTTGATTTATCTGGACTAGATCTTGAATCTTGATCCCTACATCAAGCAAATGAATTAAATATAAATATTTAATTTACCTGTTAGTAGAACCAAAAGAATATTAGCGCTGTGAATCAAATATGTACCTTGTTATGAATAAACATAAATCATCCCCAAAGTTTAATTGATGGTGGTATTGCTCCGTTCCAATTTGTAGAGACTGTTAAAACTGTATTTGCAAAACAATTAGACTATACTTTGATCCAAAACACATTGTATAATTTATATACCCCCTCAGATCCATATTAATTGACTTTGATTTGTCAAAATTTAGATGAACCTATATACTAAATAGTGTCTAGATTCACTCAAATCTAGACAAATTTGAGTCAATTAATATGAGCTGGAGGGAGTACATCTGTTTATTTGATTGCATCAACTACTAGCATGGATATATAGAGTGGAAAATTGACCACCATATGTGTACATGTGTAGCCAAGTCTATGTATAATATTTATAAACCCACAACAATATGCAGAAGTGATGTTACCCTGTACTTCTACATAAATTGAAAAACTGAAATGTCTAGCTACATGTAGAAACATACATCTTATTATACATATTCATTATGCTCGTATGAATGATTATCATGAGTATATAGGACAGATCACATCTTCATAAAAGTAGATAAATAGTGACACATTGTTTTGCGGATTCCTATTTATGGATCAATGTTTCAGTTCATGAATTAAATGACCGATGTGAGAAACAAGATAAAAATACATACAAATTGCTAACATATGGCCTAATATATTGGGAACCTACAAACTGTGTAACCAACTAGTGTTTTGACGTGAGAAAATAAAATAAATATAGAATCATAACTATTTATAAACATGAAGGAAAACATGTACTCCTTCGGATCACTTATATTGGATCGGAGGGAGTAGAATATGATAATTCTTAACTAAGAATTGTTTTATCGGTTGGCAGATACAATTGCACTTCCCAAGTTAATTATGATATTGTTTGAAATGACAGATCTCGTACTAGAATATTTCACTCCTGTGTCGGCCATGGAAAAAATCATTCTCTCTGAAGTAGGGTTGGTTTCAGAAAAGTCAAATTTGTACCACCAAAAATGAACAAAAAATACCTATACTGCCACATGATACAAATATTTTGGGAAATAACCCACGTAAATTGCTAGATGAAATAGCTTCATTTTGCCAAGAATAATCTTAAGCTTACAGGTGCCTAGCCTGCCTAGCCTTAATGACAGAGAAACTCGACAAAAATGACTAAGCATGTTGTACATCCAGTTAAAAGGCCCCTAAGATAACTAACTAAAGTAACCCCACCTCTATCTCACATATTCTGCTAACTATTTATTTGAACTCTCTTGCTTGCAAGATAACTTCATTAATTTCTAGGGGACGAAATGACAGATAAAATGGCCAAGGGATCCTGAGTAGTATTGTTGATAAATATACAGTTATAAATGGAGAAATGAACTACATTTAAGAGTTACACCACTAACATTTTAGCTTTTACATTATGCTTACACAGATAGATTATGACACTTTTAGTGGCCAATTCAAGCTGTCGGGTTAAAGTTTAGGCAGGTTGTTATTCTCCACCAGTAAATAAAATATGAAGTCACGTCGTTGCAAAAAAGGCATAGACCACTATCTTAGTGGGAAATACTATTGGTAGTGTTTGATGATTGATGCATAGTTTATGATTTCATCACAACGATGGGCCAAGTAGTCTGCATAATCATCAAAATATAGACTATTTCCAATTAATTTATGTCACTGTACACTAAAAGGCAGGTTCTAATTACTCTGGCTGTCATTTTTCACAACAGGATTTTACTGGTCCTGAAGGCATGATCGACACAAGAACCTTTTACATCCCACATGGAAGATTTTTTATTCTTGTGTACCATTCGATTATATCTTTTCATTGTTAGGTTTTTTCCCTGTACGAATGTTACACTAGGAAAAAACTAGCTTTTTCTGACTATATAAAGGGTGCCTGACCTGACCAAACCATAGCCTTCAAGACACAGTACGTACGTAGAATCTAAAGTTAGATCGTATCACGGAAGAGATTTGGCTCCAGCCTCCAGGTTGGACTGTTTGTTCTTGTTCCTTTTTTCTCATGATCATCTTCCATAGTATTTTGATCATATTATGGTATTTATTTATGCTGTTCCTATGTCTCTCTCTCGCCCTCTCTGAAGTTAATTCAGTCACCATGAAAGAGCAAGTGAAAGCAAGCATGCTCAAGATCTTAGCTATGATGCTTGTTTTAGCCATGGTTACTCAAGGTTTGGTGATTCACGATGCTGGGACAGTGAAGAAGTATGACGACGCTGGTGCAGCGGTCAGCGCGAAACCCACCCTTGGCGTCAGCGGCACCACCGTGGACAACCACCATGCCATCCCACGGGACCAGTATAGCAGCCATGGAGGAGAGGATGGATCAGGTGGCAGTGGTGGTGACCCAACAAACAACTAGTGCCTTCGTTGTATAAATCCCGTGCGGCTGTTTTGTTAGCCAAATATCTATATTCTGGTATGTGATGTTACATACTACTACAGATGCTTTGCATGTCAGCAGCCCTAATCATGATTCATGTCTATATGAAAATGAGCTGCTGTGAAGGGAAGAGTAATGTACATGCTATATATCTATGGTATTTACATCCCCACAAAGAAGCATAATCCTCCCCTGTAAGAAGCTGGACCAAGGGGAGCGTCCAGAGGGAGGATGGCCACCTACTCTGGTCTGTTGTTGGCGCTGTGGTGCAAGCCTGACACCCTGTTTGTTTTCTCTTGCTGTCTTTTGAAATTCTTCTAATGCTGTGCCAGGAGATTTCAGTTCGAATAGTGAGGTCCGGTTCGTTCCAAGGAATAATACAGCGCATAAAGATTACTTGTTATAAAATTCATATCAATAGAATTTTTTTTAATATGAGTCAAGCAATATCAATTCTGTTCTATATGATCAAGATATTGTTGCTCAATTCATTCAGTCAAAATTTGTGATAGAATGCGCGTGCGCCTTATTCATAGAAACGGAGATTCCTGGGGTTCATGGAGCTCGGGATGTGTACATGTAGATACGTTGTACATACCATAAAATTTCATTAGTAACTATGTTCACACAAAGAATTTTACAAAACAAAATTTATGGATATCTATAGTAGCGAGTAGTATATCCATTGCAGCTACAAGTACTGATTTTCCTTTTATAATGGTTGTGTGCATTCAAAAAATGCATAGGACGGGAGATTTAACACGTCCTTTTCGAATGGTCACTTTTTCTATATCACAAATGAAAATATAATTAGAATCTACAAGTCCATAATTAGCATCTACATATATACATGCAAGACATTCATACTTTAAACTTGAAAAAAATTCTAATTTTTTATGGCATGCTCAGATTAATTTGTATTTTGTTTCTCCATGTTTGTGGACTGTGGTTTGACGATGTACTTCTACACTGCGTATAAAGGAATGCGATCAATAAAATTAACTCCGCCCGATTGCAAACACTAGTATAAAGGATCTTTTTAGGAAGAAGTCCTTAATGAGAAAATTAAAGTTGAAGGAATTGAGGTGTCAAAAAGTTTGCCTGGCTTCACAGTGCGAATGATTCACTTGGAATTGGGAAGTGTATTTTCCCCTTCTGCAGAACATGAAAAAAAATTCACCGATGCACCAACATGTACTCGGGAAATTTCGATCGTCAAACTTTAACATTAAAACATATGTTTGTTTTCACTACATTCATCTAGGTAAGATATTTATTGTTAAAAGGATGACTAATTTTGTTAATAATGTGATACATAATAATAGCAGCGAACACATGCTAGCGGTATTGATCACATATTAGAAACTGGACATGTGTGACATTACAATTCTTAACTGGAATAGCTAGCGCACTTGCATAAAAAGCAAGCATGTGCACCAAGAACTAGGTAAGCCGTACTCGTGATGTTCGTCCGAATGGCTGCAACATTAGGCTCATGGTTGTGGAGATGACATAGTCGTGCTTCAGAGAAGAAATGGTCCACGTAGTTAATCGACCATGAGAAGTTACACCGAGGCAGTCTAAAAAAACCTTATCGGTCATCTCTTGGTAAAAGATCAATCTCGAGCGGCGTGGTTTCGAATGTCCTGTCTACTTGAGGTGCACACGCCCATGCATGCATAGCACCCCCCTCACATGCTCACCCTTGTTTCATGTAAAAATAAATATCAATTCGTAGTTTCTATGGTTTGAACGCAAGGATTGATACGCCGGTAAAACTCTTCCTAAGTTCTCCGTGTCGGACTAAAACCACCATAGAAGTCCACTTAGGACACATGGTCCTCCAATGATGGGTCGGGGTAGTACATTTCCGCTCCTGCACGAGGTTACATCTTTGGAAGCAACTAATGGTCAGATGTCCAGGATCACCTCTCTATGCAAATAATGTGCTTTCTGCGAGACCACACACAACTCATGCAGCAAAATGTTCGATATAATACCACCTGTAATGCAGGTGACTCAACCTATTGACCTAATGGACATGCCTACATAGCACTCCTCTTATACTTACATCCTCACTTTGAACACATGGGTTGACCGTACCGGAGAACACATGCCAGATTTTGCGACCCGACCCGAAAAACCGCCAAAATTTTCTAGGTCTGGCGTTTTTTCGGTGTTTCGGTGTCTGCTAGAGATGCTCTTACACCGAGGCAGTCCGAAAAAGCCTTATCAGTCATTTCTTAGTAAAAGATCAGTCTCGAGCGACGTGGTTTTGAATGTCCTGTCTACTTGAGGTGCACGCCCATGCATGCATAGCACCCCCCTCACATGCTCGCCCTCGTTTCATGTAAAAAAAGATCAATTCGTAGTTTCTATGGTTCGAACGCAAGGATTGATACACTGGTAAAACTCTTCCTAAGTTCTCCATGTGGGACTAAAACCACCATAGAAGTCCACTTAGGACACATGGTCCTCCAATGATGGGCCGAGTAGTACATTTCCGCTCCTTCACGAGGTTACATCTTTGGAAGCAACTAACGGTCAGATGTCTAGGATCACCTCTCTATGCAAATAATGTGCCTTTTGCGGGACCACACACAACCCATGTAGAAAAATGTTCGAAACGTGACTCGACCTATTGACCTAATGGAAATGCCTACATAGCACCCCTCTTATACTTACATCCTCACTTTGAACACAAGGGTTGACTCGGAGATGCAATGTTTCGAACACAAGGGTACCTATGTTGTCAGTCTCTTCCTGAACTCTCCATCTGAGGCCAAATCCACTAGACATCTCCACCGGGGTCGCATGGACCTCTACAAATGGGCTACAATATTTCACCTCATCTTATAGAAACATGTATGTACGCGGTCGACGGGGTGGAGAAGCGAGAGCAATGCCACCTTTGCATGTTGAGGCAAAGAATTTTTTTCGAAAAGGGGGATTGGAGCTTTGGCCTCTATATCGAGTGATGCATGCACTTCTTATTCATAATGCAAAATCACGCAGCCGAACATGTTCGAATCAAAAAAGAAATCCCGATGATGTATGCGCCATCGACCTATGGTAAATGATAGAAACAAACAAAAAACACATAATTCCTAGGCTAAGCTTTCAAGAAGGAAACACCCCATGTGCACCGACGGCGATGAGTTCGACCATAGGTCGATCTCGAGATTTTCGTCCCCAAAGCCGAGATTTGATCAACCACCTTTAGGAAGGACATGTCACAAGTGCGCGTCGGCATAGCTTGATTATGGCTTGTAATTCTACCGGATTGGACATACTCATTGATTGATGAAGCCTCCTCTACAATCATCCATTGTCCGACTCCCGAAACCTCAAAAGCCAGATACAACTGGAGGAGATATCAAAATACGGAGATGTCCCATACCTCGCCCCCCCTCACTGTTGCACCACATTCGATCCAGCATCAACATGCATGACTTTCCTCTCCACCAGAGTCATTGTGTGTAGCACGGGTTGAAAGCATGCATGAATTTACACCTCAAATGAGACATCATGTGCATCACCTCCCAGCGACATGCATGACTTGACATCTTCGACAGAGATGCCATGTGAAGAACATGTTGAGCAACCTGATCTTGAGGTGGAGGGGGCATCCCATACCGTTGCAGGCCTCAAAAGTCCATCACCAGCTCGAGACCCAGCCGCCCCGTCATCCACAAGACAATGAAGACCACCACCGTCGAATATCTAGAACCACCGCCCAAGTGCCAAACTCCTATGCCACTAACGGGAGACGTCGCAGCGAGAAACTCATGGTTAGACAGAATCAATCACACAATTAAGTTTGTGTTGTGAAGCCCGATGTTGACTAATTCAGATCAATCTATAGCCCGATTACTTCGTATTTTGCGAGTTGAGCTAGGGAGTAAGAGTGCATGTATTTTTTTCCCTTGTTCATGCTTCAAATATTGTAAGAGATGTAGCTCGTTATTTGTTGGTCTGATCCTCCTCCACTAGCATTTTGGCCATGTTAGATTAAATATTATGCACATGTAATGCAACCAAAATAGACATTTAAGATTTTTCTAAGATATTATAGCTTAATGGACTTAAGCTCATACATTTATAGGCCCATAACAATATCACATTTATAGGTAGACACGTATATTTTGTGAAGGCGCTCCGTGGAATCCCGTGCAATCTATACCATACAAAATAAACAACAGAAATCTTATCCTACCATTTATCTCTGAAATTGGGACTTTTTTCTAAAAGTGAAATTAATGGAATTTTTTTTAACATGATGAATAACAATTTCACGGCGATGAAAAAGTGAGAATTTTAAAAAAATAACACTCTAAAACTAAGATAAAATTATTAATACTATAAATATGCATAAATATAAATACAAATGTTGTCATCTCGAGCTGTACAACCAAAAGTATATTACCAAAAAACGTCTCATAGTATTTTTTAGAGATCTTTAACATGTAATGAGAAACGATCAAGATATTTGGTGGTGTGGCGTTGGATGTGTACAAATTTTATGATCTTGTTGTGTCGGATGGAGACTGTCGTGGAATTGATATGCCATATATGATTAATATATGGTTTGTTGAGTTAATGGGATCCAACCTGATTTCACCGTGGAAAAGTGACAGCAAACTGTAAAGGTTGCTTTTTACCACGTCCAGTAATTCCATATGATTTACAGTATTTATGAAGATGTGGTAGTCTCAAGTGCCTACCAGCATAGCCTACTTGTTGCACGATAATGGTTAATTGTACAAAAATCATAGAGCACCCGAAATAGTTCATCCCACTGATCTAGTGGTTCCACTTTATGGGAAAATGAGTTAACCTTTTTATTGACGATCAGGTGAGGAGAATTATTACTCAATAGGCACACGTACATGCCACTACAAATATCATAGTCGATCTAGCTATAGGCATATGCATAGCTAGGTGAAATCCAATCTTTAGCCTTAGTTAGTCCTTGACATAGTAAGATTCATGCCACGGAAAATTAGGTTATGTGGATGATGAAATATATATGCGATTGAATTAGGTGAAGATGAGACCCACACAAATTTATAATTAGCAATGAGATACAACTTTTAGAGCCTTATAAAAATCCACTTTATTCTCTGTCTAGTAAAGTTGGGTCGTCAGGCAGTGTATGAATTTTCAAGAATTTCAAATGTACATCCATAGACACACATCTAATTTTTTGGTCTTGCATACGCTTTAGTCTTTCTTTAGTGGGCGCACAGAGTAGAGGGAACCAAGAGCAGTTCTTACATTGCTAAATATGGCCAGATCTGTTTGCTAAGACGATCTTTAATTGGAAACCAACGTCATGCAACAGTACTATATATGTTACCTACAGGGTTTATATATATGTTTATCTTATGATGAAAGTGGGGATTGTAGTGGAATGGATGCACCATGCCTTTCCGACCACGGGATTAATAAATCTAGAGACCAAACGAAACCAGCTATCCAATTGGTCCGGTATGGCTTAGACAAATCTAGTTTTCGCCTGTAATCAGATAAAAGTAGAGTGCAAATCTACTTTTCACCTGTTATCGAATAAAGTAATCCGATAAAAGTAAACAACAACAGATAACTTCCGCACTTGACTTCATGTTGACTTGGTGGATCTCACCTAGATCTCCAGCAAAATTACCTCTTTAAACATTTCTTTTATCCTTTTAGTATCTCATATATACACCTACAAAATGATTATTTTTGTGTACTAATCCATGACAAGATCCACAAACACGATGTGATCGAATGGCCTAGGCTATAATTTTAACATTTACGGATTATTTGATGATACTGCAACACTATCTTAGATGGTGAAACTTCTATTGATTTGTAACATTTGGCTAGTTTACTTTAAAAAATCAAGTGGTTAGTTCAAGATTTTCCAAAGTGAAATTATCACCATGGGGAATGGCCTCCCACTACGTGAATCCTAGTTACGTAGAGGTCAGATGTAGCTCTATGCATGTATCGTTTTGATGCTGTGTTTTAGTTAATAAGAGTTCCCCTTAACGGATTTTTTTGTTTCTAATAACATTCACGTTTTACTTAAATTTAGTTATCCTTTACATCCTGACTTAGCAGCTCATTGTAATCCCACTAATGTTTTAAAAGATTAAATTTCTTTATCAGGATATATAGATTCTTCTAGGAAGACACTATTAGGCAGTGTTGGTTGAAAAATGTTCTCATTAGTTCTTGTTTCAAAATTTTGACCATTGCGACGAGTGTTATGGTGTGACCACTGTGTTATTAAAATGAATTTTTCATGTAAAACTCAGTGAATAGCTTCAACTGTTTCTTCAGTATGTATCTAGATGGAGTATGTATCTAGATGGCACAGCTACAAAAGAGTTCGGCTTGCATACAACCGATACGTACACGCACACATATGGGAACAAACCTGAAAAAAATGTTACTAGAAGAAGGAAGAACTCACTTCTCTCATGATTCTGAAATGGGAAAACTATACCGCCACAATGATCCGAGAACATGTCATTGAGAACCCGATCCAATTGCGTACATGTTGGTGTTAACAACTCCTGGTCTTCTTGTCGCTGAAGAAACCACGTATGGAAGCGGTGAATACAGCGCACATAGCATGTACATGGAGATAAACATTTCTTTTGTAAAAAAATATCATTATGACTAAGCCATAATTATCAACATAGTTGTTACTCCAACAAAATTTAAGCTTGTAACCAATTTGATAACCCCTCAACCAATTACCAAATTTGTTAGTAACACCTCGAGGTTGTGATAAGTTCTTAATGTGTTACCTGAATTATAAGGCGGATGGATCTACTAATGGAATCGGGAGAAAATATGGAAAATTGATTCATTGGGGACAAGAGAACTACATTTATTTCTCCCTTGACAAAGAACCTTAGAACAATAATATACCACACACTTTCTTGATTTTTAATGTCATTCCTTTTCAAAAACCTCCCTATATCTAATTATAATACTTCCTCCGATCCAAATTAATGGATCTTAGATTTGTTTAGATTTAGATGTATCTAACAGTAAAACATGACTAGAAATACCGAATCTAAAAAAATCCGAGTCCATTAATTTGGATCGGAGGGAATATCAGATTGAAACGATATAGTATACATAGAGCTCACATTATATCGACCTCGGTTGTATTGTAGCTACATATTGCGAAGACGACCCCGCAAGATAGTCCACGTGATCAAATTTTATTTGATCAGAACTCAGGGAAATAGAATGTTAGACAAATTGACCATAACATACGCAATCACAATTTTTTGACCCTTGCAATATTACATAGAGGTGGATATTAATGGCATAGCTTAGATTTTCCATATATCAGGGAAACGCTCGGCGTTGGTGGAGCTGTGCCGAGGGGGTTACCCTCAGTGTAGGTGGCCACGTGGAGCACGATCTATAGGGTTGGGGTGAATTTTTTCTGAAAATTTTATAATATTTGAATTGTTTAAACGTTCAATTGCACCGAGAACGTTTTTAACTCTAAACACGTTCAATCTCAGGTCAAATTGCTCAATCATGATCACACTTCCCACTCAATCACCAATCCTTAGACTACCCCAATCCCAACATGCTTAACTTATTCGTTCCTTCCAAATGGCTTTCCAAGTTGTCACACTATACCTTGTTGATAATACTATCATATCGATCATATTAACCCTTAAGTCATGATGTCACATGCCTTTATTTATAAATTATAAAAAATTATTTAAGTAAACAAAAATAAATAAGTAATAATAATCTTGAATTCAAATAACAATAAGCTGCATTTTATCTCATTTCCCCCATTTTCCATTTAATATGGAATAATTCATATCTATAAATTTGTAAATCAAAATCCGACAAATAATATGTCTAAATCGATTAGAAAAATGAGAGGAATACAAATATCATATCCATATCATTTTATATGATATAGTATAAATGAAAATAACAAACTTGAAATATCATGAATATCTTGGAAACTATTCTCAGAAATGAGCTATCATGTATGAAGTTTCATGGCTTTGAGGCCAAATGAAAATGTTATGGCCAGATTCATGGTATAGTTTGTGATAATGTATCCATATTGTGCATACATGTGCATCTTGGAATGGCTAACAATATTTCTGGAGGAAGTTTTCCTTTTTGACGCACAAAACAACCATTTTCCATTTTCCAAATGCGAAAAACGAGATGTTTTGTGAAGCAATCAACAAATGAAAGTTTCAAAATGCTACCATACCATTTAAAAAAATATTAGAACACCTTCCATGGACAATATTCCAACCAGAGTATCTTAAGACTTTCAGTCCACCCCCCGTGAAAATGACAAATGTCTGCAGAATCCGTAGGAAGTGGGCCGGATTTGAAATGCAGGTACATGATCTAATGCTCATAATTTTTTCCTAAAATAATTTTTAGGTTCACAATTATTGTTTCATCAGAGATCCACCAAAACTTCTGCAATGTCCCTGATGTCCCACAAGTATAGGGGGTGTATCATAGTACTTTCGATAAATAGGAGTGTCGATCCCAATGGGGAGCAGAAGGTGTTGACTAGTGGCGTGGAGCAGGAAATCTCTGTAAATACTTAGCAAACAGATTTTTAGGGGTTTTCTGATAAAGCAACAAAACAAAGTGCAAGTAATAAAGACAACGAACAAACGCAGCAAGTGGCCCAATTCTTTCTTAGAAATGGACAAGCCGGTAGAAATACTTATAAGGACCAAACGTTCTCGAGGACACATGAGAATTCTGTCAAGTGCTTTCGCTTCAAATAGCTGAGTACCTTTCTTTGGTGTTGTTAGTGTTGTGTGGGTGAACCTGTGCTAATGTACCGACCTTACTTGGACTAATACATACTTGTGATTAAACCCCATGCAAGCATCCGCAACTATAGGAAAGCAATTAAGATATAAACCTAACCACAACCTTAAACTCTGAGATCCTACACTCCCTTGTGCAAAGGTGTCCTAACGGGGGTTCAGGTTTCTGTCACTCCGGCAACCCCATAATTAGTATCCAAATACAGAATGCATTCCCCTAGGACCATAAATGGTAAAGTATCATGTAGTCGACGTTCACATGACACCACTAGAAGAATAGCACCACAACTTAAATCCTAAACCATTGAATAATAACTCAACACAAATCCACTACTAACAACATGACTTCTCCCATGTCCTCAAGAACTAAATGAACTACTCACAAGACATCATATGGATCAAGATCAGAGATGATATGGTGATGTATAACAATCTGAACATAAACAATAATCCAATGGTTCCACTCATAAGCATCAACTACAATAGTAATTAACACCAGAAAAGTTTCCCCTAAGAACTAATGCAAGATCAACACAATTGTTACAGCGGGATGAAGTGGTGATGATGGTGCTGGTGGAGATGATGGTGTGGATGATGATGATCCTGATGAATTCTAGCTTGATGACGGTGTTGATGGCGACGATCTCCCCTCTCCAGGAAGGAATTTCCCCGGCAGAAATCTGCCTGCCGGAGAGCTCTTTCTCTCGGTGTTTTCCACCCCACAGAGGCGGCGGAAATCTTTCTGTGGTCACTCCCTGGTATTAGGGTTCCGAGAGGAAGATATAGGCGAGATGGCGGAGTCGGAGGCTGGACAGGTGGGCCACACCTGCCCTAGGCGTGGCCCAGGGGGGACCCCCACCTAGGGGGCGTGGGCCCCCTGTGGGCCAGCTACGCCTCCCCTGTCTTCCTTTGTCTTCTGGGAAAATATAATTTTACAATAGTTTTCTGGTATTTTTCCGATCTTCGCGAAATTGCATCAAAACACCTCTTTTTCCATCAGAAACCTGACTCTGGCAGTACATCCTTCAAGAATCATCCAACATGCAAAAATAGAGGAAAATACATAAATAACACCTCATAATAAAAAAATATCAATGAATAGAGGCAAATTATGATATAGAATGGTGATGCAAATTGGACGTATCAACTCCCCCCAAGCTTAGACTTCGCTTGTCCCCCCAAGATAGAGAACATGAGTGAATAGATCACCATATGAATGCTTGCAACACAACAACTCAAATGCTTGCTAGATATAGAGAGGAAGTAGGTTTACTGACTCAACTTAGAAAATAGAAGAAAGGTCCCTTCATAGAGGGAAGCAGGGATTTCAAGTCATAAAGAGCTTCCAAAATATTATGGTACTTACTAGATTTGAGCCATCATTGCCCCTATCATAGGCATCTTGAGATGATTAAGGTTAAAGTGAACAAGGATGGAGTATATGCTTGACGAAATATAAGTTGGCAATCTCATGTCCCTTGAGTACGAGGGGCGCTCCTCATGCTACTCAACTTTGGTCACTAGTAAGTTCTTGTCATTGTAAGTACATGTGTATCATAAAGAACCGCCAACGGGGTACCCCTTGCACATGGTACAGGATGAAATGGATCGTATGGGCACCTAGAGGGGGGGGTGAATAGGTGCTAACCAATTTTTAATACTTTTTCAATTTTAGGCTTGACACAAAGTAAATTCTCTAGATATGCAACTACGAGAATTTCCCTATATGTAACCCTAACTACTAAGCACGTAAAAGAGGAACGAGGAAACCGTAGTGGAGCACGCGGAGACACAGGGATTAGTTTTACCGCAGTTCCTTCCTTGTTAAGGGAAGTACATCTGCGTTGGCGGGGTGGGCGGTTCTAAGACCACCACGCCACAATAGGCCTCACCCTATTCTCCGATGGATCTCGCCACGAGAGGCCTGATCCACCTTCTCCACTATTGGATCCCTTCGAGGCGGGAACCGGTGCCTTTTACAACACTAACGGGGCACACACCCACAACCGAATTGGGGGCTCCCGAGATGACAACAAGCTGCCACAAGAACAAGGTTTATCAATATAAACAAAAACGAGGATCTAGATATTTGCAAGAAATACTAGATCGGAGGTTCTCCAAATGAATGGAGAGGAGATGAAGCGCTTGATTGCTGATGATGAAGATCGAGTTCTCCTCCTTTGATTCCCCAAGGGATGGGGCCTTTGGGTGGATCTAGGCGGATCACTCTTGGATGAAGCTTTCAGATCTGATCTGTTCTTTTTCGAGATGAATCAAGAGTTCTGGCAGGAGGGGGATGGCTGGAATAAATACCCCCTCCCCAGATCTGGCCGTTGCACAACTTTCGGGAAAACTCCACCCCAACGGCGGATTCTCCGGGAGAAACTCCGCCCCCTCTCTGGGGCTTGCGCCTTGGCGATGAGCAGGAGGGGCGGATTATCCGCCCCCCCTGAGGGGCGGATTATCCACCCCCTGGGAAAACTCCGCCCCAACGGCGGATTCTCCGGGGGAAACTCCGCCCCCTCTTTGGGGCTTGCGCCTGCTTGGGGGCGGATAATCCGCCCCCAAAGGCAGAGTTCTGACCTGAAACACTTCAACACACATTAAATGATCCTTGGTATTGTTATCTAACACACAAAACACTAGGGATTAAGAAATGTTCTTTTAATCTCCCCATTTTTGGTGTTAGATGACAATACTAGGATTTGCAATAAAACCGGCAAATGCCACCTTAAATAATGAAAGACGCTCCCCCTAGATGTGTGCATATTTAAGATTTGCATTTGAATACAAATACACACACTAGGTAGAACACTACTTTAAGGTTTGGGAAAAAATGCCATACCACCGGAATATATAGCCAAGACATACATAGAAAATCCCATGAATCCATATGCCATCAAATATGCTCCATAGTTCCAGAATTCCATGGGGTCCATGATAGATAAATCCAGAAATCCATGAATACCAAACATAGTACCAAACTGTGGAGTACGACATAGTCTTACACAAACAACCACAAATAGCAAACAAGTTCACGCTAGAAAAGGCACAAGCAAGCAAATAAAAACGACTAAAATCGAAGAGCTTGTGCCCGACCCTTGCAAATCCACGAGACCTAATAGAACTACTTCTCCCCCTTTGGCATCGAAACGCCAAAAAGGAAGAAGAGCGATGCTAACGCCCCTGGAGATCACTCAGAATTCACACCCAAATTTGCAAGAATCAAATCAATCAAAAGCCAAATTTAAGTGTGTTTTCCATAAGAACAAGAGATATGCAAGAAAATCCAATGGGACCCATGAAAAACCAACTCTTCTCGAGGAAGAGGGTGGTGGCCGAAGCCACCATGTTGGAGCGCATGGCATGACACCGCGAAGATGTATCTTGAGTTCAAAACCAATGCTCATCGATGACCCACATATCACAAAATGATATTAAGGGAAATGATTTTACTTGCTTTCGGAATTATGGGGGGAGGGTTGTCCCAATCAATTAGGACCACACTCCCCTATGTCTATGCCCGCATCTAAACCAAATACATGAATAAGAGCAAGTGAGTGTGCAAGGGTAGTCAAGCCAAGCTCCTTGAATCTATGATATTTAGCTCATTCCTCAAATAACAAAATCTTGCTTCATCAAGGGGCCTCGTGAAAATATCAGCAAGTTGGTTCTTCGTGCTCACAAAGGATAGAGCAATATCTCCACGAGCAACATGATCCCGAATAAAGTGGTTGCGAATCTCTATATGTTTTGTTCTTGTATGCTGCACGGGATTGTAAGCAATTTTGATAGCACTTTCATTGTCGCATAAAAGAGGAACTTTGTCACAATTGACACCATATTCCTTTAAAGTTTGCCTCATCCATAACAATTGAGTACAAGCACTTGCAGCAGCAACATATTCAGCTTCGGCGGTTGAAAGTGAAATACAATTCTGTTTCTTTGATGACCAACACACTAGAGACCTGCCCAAGAATTGGCAAGCACCAGAGGTTGATTTCCTATCATCTTTGTCACCAGCCCAGTCTGAATCAGTGTAATCACATAGAGAGAAACTTGAACCCTTGGGATACCATAACCCAAAATTTGGGGAATGAACCAAATATCGGAAGATTCGCTTGACTGCCACTAAGTGGCTTTCTTTAGGAGCGTCTTGGTACCTTGCACACACTCCTACACTTAACACGATATCGGGCCTAGATGCGCAAAGGTAAAGGAGAGAGCCGATCATGGATCGGTATACCTTCTGATCCACGTCTTTACCCTTGGGATTGAGCTCAAGATGGCACTTTGTTTGCATAGGAGTAGCAACGCCATTGAGATCCGTCATTTTGAACATTTTGAGCATGTCTTGGATGTACTTCGCTTGATTAATAAAGGTTCCTTCTCTAAGTTGTTTGATCTCAAATCCAAGAAAGAACCTGAGCTCACCCATCATGGACATCTCAAACCTGTCAGTCATAAGCTTTGAAAATTCATCGTTAAAAGCTTGGTTAGTAGAGCCAAAAATAATGTCATCTACATAAATTTGGCATACAAAAAGCCCCCCATTAACCTTCTTAGTAAAAAGAGTGGGATCGATTTTCCCAACTTCGAATCCACGGTCTAGCAAAAGCTCTTTAAGGTGCTCATACCACGCACACGGGGCTTGTTTAAGGCCATAGAGCGCCTTATCGAGTTTGTAGACATGGTTCGGAAATTTGGGGTCCTCAAACCCCGGGGGCTGCTTGACGTATACTAACTCATGTAGAGGACCATTAAGGAAAGCGCTCTTAACATCCATTTGTTGTAATTTAAAATTATGATGGGCTGCATATGCAAGAAGGATACAGATGGACTCAAGCCGAGCCACAGGAGCGTAGGTCTCGCCAAAATCAATTCCTTCTACTTGAGAGAATCCTTGAGCCACAAGTCGTGCTTTATTCCTCACAACAATGCCATTTTCATCCTGTTTGTTCTTGAAGATCCACTTGGTGCCGATAACATTGCGGCAATCCTTTGGATTTTCTACGAGCTTCCAAACTTTGTTGCGTTCGAAGTTGTTTAATTCTTCATGCATTGCAACAACCCAATCGGGGTCTTCAAGAGCATCAAAAACCTTCTTTGGTTCAACCATGGAAATGTGAGCTTGATGATCACAGAAGCTAGCAAGCTCTCTTCGAGTGGATACCCTTCGTCGTAGATCACCAACAACCTTGTCAAGAGTGTGACCTCTTAGTTCAAGGTTGCGATCAGCACGAGCCTTGCGACGAGCCTCAATGTCCTTATTGTTTCTAGGAGGAGTGGATTAAATTGTTGTATCCTTGTCTTGATTACTGCCTTGCCCTTGATCTTGGTCACCGTTACTGCCAGAAGATTGTTGCTGAAAATTTTCTTCAGGCCTGGATAATCCGCCCCTTTGAGGGGCCGGACTATCCGGCCTGGGAGGTGAAGTACCAGAACCATCTTCCTGAGAAAGCCTGACTGGAGTTGGAGACCCAGGGCCGGATACTCCGCCCCTAGGGGCCGGAGAATCCGGCCTGGGAGCTTCAGAGATGTTGACTTCTCCTTCGGATCCTCTGGAGCGAGTTGGAGTGCCAGGGGCAGATTGTCCGCCCCTTGGAGGGGGCGGATAGTCCGGCCTGGGACCACTAGCATGTCCAGTGGACAGATGGTCTTCAGCAGATTGAGGTGTTGGTGCAGGATTGTCTCCAACAGTAGGAGCTTGTTGATCTTGTGTAGATGAGGGCTTCACATGTGTGGAGCATTGTCCTTCCTGATCCGCCACAAGGGGTTCCTCAATGGGGCGGAAAAATCCCACGCCCATTCTTCTTATGGCATCTTGGGGTATTTCAACATCTGCATCACAAACATCAACTTGCCCTACAAAGGAGCCGTTATTTTCATCGAACTCCACACTACAAGATTCTACAAAAATCCCAGTGAGCTTATTGTAGACTCTATAAGTGTGGGATTCGGCACCGTAACCAACAAAAATACCTTCTAAAGCCTTGGATTCAAATTTTGACAAACGGACACCTTTAATAAGAAAGAAACACTTACACCCGAATACCCTGAAGTATGAGATGTTGGGTTTGTTGCCGGTAAGTATTTCATATGGGGTCTTGTCCAAGATCTTCCGAAGGTAGAGCCGGTTTGATGAGTGACAAGCAGTGGATATAGCTTCAGCCCAAAAATTATAAGGAGACTTGAATTCAGCTAGCATAGATCTTGCCATATCCATCAAAGTCCGGTTCTTCCTCTCGGCTACACCATTTTGTTGAGGGGTGTACGCAGCGGAATATTGGTGTCTAATCCCCTCTTCGCTAAGAAACTCGTTTAAAGTGTAGTTCTTGAATTCTGTGCCGTTGTCACTTCTAATTGCCAAGATGGGAACATTGTGTTGACGTTGAACTTCATTGGCAAAGTCGATGACAGTTTGTTGAGTCTCACTTTTCAGCTTGAAGAAATATACCCATGTATATCTTGAGTAATCATCGACAATGACCAAGCAATATTTCTTCCCACCAAGACTAGCATGAGAAGGAGGACCAAATAAATCCACATGGAGTAATTCCAAGATCCTCTTTGATGACACAATAGTCTTCCTCTTGTGGGGAGAATCATGCATTTTTCCTTCAATATAAGCCCTACAAACACGATCTTTGGCAAAAGAGACATTGTCTTTTAGTCCAAGAATGTGGCCACCCTTTTGGAGACTTTGCAAAGTTCTCATGTTGACATGGGCTAAACGGCGATGCCATAGCCAGCCCACGTCGGCCTTTCCGAATAAACACATCGGACCCGAAGTGGTTTTCCCCGAGAAGTCCACCACATACAGGTCATTTTCGACGTATCCAACGAAAGCGACCTTTAGAGACTTGCTCCATAAGAGTACCACCAAATCATCATCGATAAAAACAGCAAAACCCATCTTGCCAAGGGCACGAACAGAGAGAAGATTGTAGCCAAGGGTCTCAACAAGCATGACGTCCACGAGAGAAATATCGTGGGCAACCACAACCTTGCCAAGACCCAATACCTGAGATTTAGACTTATCACCAAAGGAGACTGTGATATTATCAAGATTTGGACGCATCTCCGTGATGATCTCCTTGCTTCCGGTCATATGACTAGTGCAGCCACTATCCAGCACCCATTTCGACCCACCGGAAGCATAGCCCTGCAAGAAAATTACTTCTTGGTTTTAGGTACCCATTTTTCAATGGGTCCTTTCATGTTAGTAACAAGGGTCTTTGGGACCCAAATAGACCAAGCAATATATTCATCAAAAGGACCAACATAATAAGCATAAACATCGCCATAGTCATCACAAAAGAGTTCATAATTCGGATTGTGAGACCCTGCAAAACCAATATTATTAGTCTTGTCTTTTGTGACAACCTTCTCAGCAGTGCTTGTCTTTAATTGCACATTCTTGGTCTTGTTCTTCTTGGTTCTTCTTCTTGGACTTGGTGACATACCCAAGTCCCTCTTTACCATGATTTGACCTTTGTTTGCCAAGGACTTCATCAAGCACACCTTTGTCCTTTGTAGTGATGTCCTTGATCACTTCTTTTTCCACACTAGCATTTTTCTTGTTACTATATGCTGAGTTGGACGAGCTAGGAGTGTCATATTCGGCCAATCGACTTTGAAGCTGATCATGTGACTCATTGAGAATACAGAACTCGTTTTTCAACGCCTTGTGAGCATTGTCAAGTTTCTCCAATTCCTCGGAGAGTCTATCATGAGCAGCCCCAAAGTCAATCCTTCCCTTCTTTAACTTCTTTGCCTTGGTGACAGCATTGTCACGTTCCTTAACGAGTTTAGTCACAATTTCTTCATGTGACTCTTCCATAGACTCAAGCCTCTCTTCAAGAGAGACCCGAGCTTCTTCTTCTTCTTCTTCTTCAAGAGCATTTTTTAGGGATGCAATTTCCATTGCATCCTCCCTTTCAATTCTGCCCTTTTCTTCGAGGAGATCTTCGTTTTGGGCCAGCTGATCCATAAGAGCCTAAAAACGAACTTTGTGCTCACCTTTCAAGTTAGTATAGAAATAATCCAAAGCAATAATCTCTTCTTTAACCTTAAGACTAGCAGGATCATCCATGTCTATCATAGCCTTGGGGAAAGAAGAGTTAGAAGAAGTTACCTCGGAGCTTCTTGCCATGAGGCAAGTAGCATTCTTGTTGATGATGTTTTCGTTCGGAGAGTCGAAGAGAGATGTTGATGTAGATGTGGTGGCTATAGCAGCCACCTCTTGAGAGCTATCGTCCTCGTCCTCATCTTCACTCCCCGATGAATATTCTTCTTGAGCCACTAGAACAATCTTTGGTTGCTTTTTGAAATGAGCATTCTTCTTTACAAACTGTTTCTTACGTGGAGCTTTTGATTTGTCCTTGAAAATGAGTCTTCCTCCATTATCCTCTCTACTTTGATATGGACACTCAGCTACGAAGTGCAACCGGTCACCACAATTAAAGCATGTTCTCAGCTTTGGACCATTTTCTTTTCTTCCATAGGCTCCACTCTTGCGATCTAGTTCAGCTTTAGCCTTGGCTGGATCTTTCCAAAAGTTTCTTGCATAAAGAGCCAAGTATTGTCCGTGGATCCTTTTTATATCTTCGGGACAGTCCAGACCTTCTACCGCATATTCATCATGATCAATCACACTAGTCTTCAAAGCCATGTTGACCCCCTTTTGCATCCCCATAGCTCGAGCACGAGCATCTTCGGCATTCTTGGCAGCCACTTTGAAGGCGGCCATTTCTTGCATTACCTCATTGGATGACATGAGGTGATAATTATGCCTACCTTGGAGACTTTTCAAATCTGTGGGCTCAAATGGCATAAGAGCACTGACATACTTGCGCTTGATCCAAGCATCATCAACATGAGTTGCACCGTGGTTTCTGAAGGTTGTAGCTATTGACTTGAGCCTCCTATACATGTCCTCGTGGTCTTCTCCATCCAGCATATAAAATCCTTCAACTTCATTGCTCAAGGCATCATATCTATTCCTTCTCATACTTTCATTTCCGATGAAGAGCTCGGTGAGAGCATCCCAAGCTTCTTTAGCTGTGCTAAGATGCTGAATGTTTGGCATGTATTTGTCACCCACACCAAGCTGTATCATGTGTAGAGCTGTAGCATTGAGTTGGCTATCGACCACTTCTCTCCTTGTGAGATTGTTAGGATTTCCAACGTGAAGACCATTTTCGATGATCTTCCACAACTCTATGGAGGAACTGCACACATGAGATTTCATCAAAAATTGCCATTGAGAGAAAGTAGATGATGAAAGTTTGGGTGGATCACCCCTATTATGTATATGTGGGTGAGGAATAGGCGGATCAGGAGAATACACGTGAGAAACCTCATTGTATCCATCCTTACCGCTATCCTTTTTCGAGGAGGATCTCTTACTAGTATCATCACCTATCACTTCGTTATCTTTGGAAATAGTTTTACCCGTTTCCTTGGATTGCGGAGTGATATCCTCAGAGTTAGATGGAGGTGATGCTACGGATGTGGAGATACGCATTATCAATTGACGCATCTCTTCCATCTTAGCCTCCATTGAACTCACCAAGGTTGTTTCCAACGTCTTGAGATCGTTCATGGTGACTACCTCCGGAGCATCACTCCCATCTCCCTTGGAACCCATACTTCTCTTAGGCGGTTAAGCCCGAAATAAGAGCCGAGGCTCTGATACCAATTGAAATGGATCGTATGGGCACCTAGAGGGGGGGGGGTGAATAGGTGCTAACCAATTTTTAATGCCTTTTCAATTTTAGGCTTGACACAAAGTAAATTCTCTAGATATGCAACTACGAGAATTTCCCTATATGTAACCCTAACTACTAAGCACGTAAAAGAGGAACGAGGAAACCGTAGTGGAGCACGCGGAGACACAGGGATTTGTTTTACCGCAGTTCCTTCCTTGTTAAGGGAAGTACATCTGCGTTCGAGGGGTGGGCGGTTCTAAGACCACCACGCCACAATAGGCCTCACCCTATTCTCCGATGGATCTCGCCACGAGAGGCCTGATCCACCTTCTCCACTATTGGATCCCTTCGAGGCGGGAACCGGTGCCTTTTACAACACTAACGGGGCACACACCCACAACCGAATTGGGGGCTCCCGAGATGACAATAAGCTTCCACAAGAACAAGGTTTATCAATATAAACAAAAACGAGGATCTAGATATTTGCAAGAAATACTAGATCGGAGGTTCTCCAAATTAATGGAGAGGAGATGAAGCGCTTGATTGCTGACGATGAAGATCGAGTTCTCCTCCTTTGATTCCCCAAGGGATGGGGCCTTTGGGTGGATCTAGGTGGAGCACTCTTGGATGAAGCTTTCAGATCAGATCTGTTCTTTTTCGAGATGAATCAAGAGTTCTGGCAGGAGGGGGATGGCTGGAATAAATACCCCCTCCCCAGATCTGGCCGTTGCATAACTTTGGGGGCGGAATTATCCGCCCCCCACTTGGGGCGGATTATTCGCCCCCTAGGAAAACTCCGCCCCAACGGCGGATTCTCCGGGGGAAACTCCGCCCCCTCTCTGGGGCTTGCGCCTTGGCGATGAGCAGGAGGGGCGGATTATTCGGCTCCCCTGAGGGGCGGATTATCCGCCCCCTGGGAAAACTCCGCCCCAACGGCGGATTCTCCGGTGGAAACTCCGCCCCCTCTTTGGGGCTTGTGCCTGCTTGGGCAGAGGGAGGGGCGGATTATCCGCCCCTGGTGGGGCCAGATTATCCGCCCCCAAAGGCAGAGTTCTGACCTTCAACACACATTAAATGATCCTTGGTATTGTTATCTAACACACAAAACACTAGGGATTAAGAAATGTTCTTTCACAGGAGATATCCCATAACCAAAATGACAAGGCAAGCAGACAATGAGCATCTTAGTGATCTTTTTATTTACTATATGCATAGATTTTTATTGAGGATGCTTAACAGATTTCTCATTATGGTGATGCTACAAGTTTCCACCATGATTAGGCATGGCTTAGGCTAGCGGCTCAGGCGTTTCCCTAACACACATACATCACTCCATGGACTTACAAGCTCCCTTTTTTATTTCACACCGTTGACATCCGCAAACAAAAGAGCATGATATCAACTGGATGAGTATCCATAAGTGTTGAAAGCGTTCCCCATGACAGCATAGATGCAAGCATATACAACTCCGATGACACAATGGTTCAAGTCTATTAGGGGCAAGAAAATAAGGTGTGCCATCAAGTTCGTGAGAGCTTTACTAACTAGTTTTCACATAACAAAATAGTTTTTAATTCGAAAGATAGATGAAGCTTGAGAATTTGCTTGGAATAGCAATAATGCTAATAGGTAGATATGGTGAACACAAATGGCACACGTTTTGGTACAAAGGGATTCGATGCATGAGAAGTATGCCTTCTCAAAACAGGTTTTTGGCTAGTAAGGCTAGGTAGCAAGAAAAAGAGTTGAAAGAAACAAGCAAACATACAAGTGATAAAGCCAAACATGAAATATTCCTTGAAGACACAAAAGATCATAAATAAAGAATACTAAGCTTATGAGCCAATCAAGAAAGAAAATAAATGATACAAAATACCTGTAAGATTTTCTGTTTTTCTTTAAAACCTCAAAAAGTGTTGCTACTGACCAGAGCTCAGTTCGCCAAAACCAATTTAGATTTACTTGATGCTCCCAAAGTGATGCCATTACTGATCAACAAGATCAATCATATAATAGAGATTGCAAACTAAAATAAGAAGTGCAAAAAGTAAAAGATGAAACTTCTCATTAATATTCCATAAAGGCACTCACACCAAGGGATACATAGATAATAAACTAAAGGAGAGATACTTCCACAATGCAAACCAACCTATAAGATACTTCTCTACCAAAGATATAGCTCTACTAAAAAGTTAAAAGATAAAAGATAATGATGTGATACCGCGACACTCCCCCAAGCTTGGAACAAGACAAGGGGATGCCAAACCTGATGACGAATTACTCATTCGATGGTGATGGTGTTCTCTTGATAAGCTCCTCAATCAGTTTCCTCAAATCCTCAATCTCAAAGGTCATAGTACGAATCAACTCCAAATTTTGCTCAATGCGGTTCATGATCATATCGGACCAAGAGTCCCAGTCCTTGCTATTCTTTCCTCACTCTTCCTTCTTAGTGTGTTCCTCCCCTGCATGGTTAGAACGAGGCAAATACCACATCAAGGGCAAGTTCCCTTTGGGCACCTGTTGGTATTGATGCTCATGTATAAGAGTATGGAAGGAATTCTTGGTACATGGAGGAGACGACCATGGGACGAAGACAAGACGTGGAGGTTTCCCTCATGTAGACATCCGTGATGCCTCTTAAGGTTGATAGGTTTCACCACTCCAATACTTGCGACGGTAGCGCGGGTGTCCGAATGCTTATCCTCCTCCATGTCTTCTTCATCCCCTACCAAAATCTCCTTATCCTTGGGATTGTGAGGATCGTCTTCCTCGGGCTTCTTTCCTTTGTCATTGGCGGAGACCATGGTGCTCTAAACTTGAGAAGATTTCCTAACAGAAACAAATCGAAACGAAACACGACGAGAACACGATGCACGAACCTCAGGGGGGGATCTGGGGGTTATATATTACGAAGTTTCAATGCATAAGGAAGGTGCTGATACAAAAATGAGGCGGAGGCGGAGCTCGGGGAGCTCACACCCCCTCCAGACGTGACCAGGCTGGGCCCGCGCCTGGGGTGGGTGTAGCCACCCTGGACTCCGTTTCCTATGTTTCGTTTCGTAACCTTCCATATGTATTAAAAACATCAAAACTATAAAAATATTGGGTTTTCACGAACCTTCAGTTTTCACCACTTTTACCTATTCAAAACGAACTCTGCACACTCTTTTTTCCATCTCCTGGAAATTCCTTTCCTACAAGGTCTCACACAAACATCAATGGCAACATTAGTGTAAGCAAAAACAATAAACCTTTAGGTTCACACTTCAACTGAAATCCATCAAAACAAAGGCTTCTGTAAGAGGCAAATGCAAATGATAACAGAAATCTGTCAAAACAGACCAGCAGATAAAGATTGATTTTTTTGAAAAACTTCTGTTGCTCAAATCAGAAAGTGCAAAACTAAAGAAAGTTGGGTAACAACTTGGAGAACAAGCACATAAAAATACAGATCCATCCGAAGTACTGAGGTCCCTCACAAATTTTTGCAATACAACACAAAAATATGTCCCAGGACAGCAACTTTTCACAACTCCTCTACTTCTCAAAAGTAGTTGAACTTGACACAAAAACCAAAACAAAAAGGATAAGGAGCGGTTTTTACTGAGGTAATAACTTCCAAGACTCAACCAAACTCTTGGGTTATCTCCCAACAAGTACTTTTCTTTAATGCCTTTAAGTTAGGCTTGAAAGTTTCAAAGATGCTCACATAGGAGATATATATCTGGAGTGAAAGAGAGCATCAAGAAGCAAATAACCAACACATTTGAGTCTAACCCACTTCCTATGCATGGGGGTATCATGAGAAAACAAATTGTTGAAACAAAAAGCCACTAGCATAGGAAGACAAAACAAATACAGCTTCAAAGATTTCAACATAAAACGGCGAAACTTAACATTATTAAGATGCATAAAACCATGTTTCCCTCTCTCATAATAACTTTCAGTAGCACCTTGAATAAATTTGACAATATAACTGTCACTGGCAACAACTTTATCATAAGAATGAGCATACTTACTATCACCAAAAAGAGGTCCAAGGTCATAAACAGGATCAATAGAAGCAAGTTGTTCCATCCTGAAATTTTCATTAGGCAAGCTATTTTCACAAGGAGCTTTAGCAAATTTGGAAAAGTTAAACTCATAAGAATTTCCATCAAACTTAGTTAAAACTTTTTCCTTCTCACAATCTATAATAGCTCCACAGGTGTTCAAGAAAGGTCTACCAAAAATGATAGGACAAATTTTGCTAGCTGCTGAATTAAGCACAGAAAATCAGCAGGATACTTAATCTTACCACAGAGAACCTCCACATCTCTTACAATGCTAATAGGGCAAATGATCTCCTTGTTAGCAAGGTGAATAACCACATCAATGTCCTTAAGCTCACAAGGACCAATTTCATGCATAATTTCCATGTAAAGCTCATAAGGAATAACACTAGAACTAGCACCAATATCACATAAACCATAGTAGCAATGATCACTAATTTTAACAGAAAGCATAGGAACACTAGCTTTTCTAGCTTTGCTAGGATGAGAGATAATATTAGAAGCGTCTTCACAGAAGACAATGTGCTCATCCTCTACATTTCTTGCGTCAAGATCTTTCACAATAGCTACCAGAAGATCAATATTTATTTACTCATCGGGTTCCACAGTTTTCTTAGTACCTTTATTATTCGCACTAGTAATCATAGAATAGTCCTTTACCTTAGATGGGAAAGGTATTTTCTCAACATAAGGTTCATGCACAATATGATTAGTAGTATAAACTTCGGTGCTTCTAACAGGAACATGACTAACAACATCTTTATAAGGTGCATGGTACTTGTTCCACTTATTTTTGGAAATTTCTATGTAAGAGGCAAAGGCTTTAAAACAATTGGCAATAGTTTGGGAATCAAGACCAAACTCATTACTAATATCACAGAAGTCATCAGTTCCCATAAAAGATTTTATGCATTCGTAATCATAGTTTATACCTGACTTTCTTCCTTTGTCATTCTCCCAAGCTTCAGTGTTCTCTTGAATACGGTCTAGGAGATACCATTTAGCTTATTCCTTCATACGTGTGAATGATCCAGCACAAGAAGCATCTAGTAAATCTTTATCATAAAGAGAAAGCCTAGCATAAAAGTTATTGATAATAATATTGTTAAGGAGTTCATGAATATGACATTTAAGCATTAGTAACTTCAATATCCCCCAAGCTTGAGCTGTACTCTCTCCGTCACGAGGCCAAAAGTTATATATCAGATTCATATCCTTATGAATCTCACTGGGAGGATAGAATTTAGAATAAAACAGAGATGACATTTCCTCCCATTCTATGGATTGTCCATTCTTCAGCAGCTTATACTATTCTTCAGCTCTCCCTTTCAAGGATATAGAGAGTAACTTCTTCTTCCCCTGTTCAGTTGTGATACCTGCACACTTAAACAATCCGCATAATTCATGGATAAAAAATCATATGATCACCAGGATGGACAGTTCCATCCCCTAAATAATAATTATCCATAACACGATCAACAATACTTGTAGGTATCTTAAAAGGATATATTTCAACAGGTGGTGGTTCGTCTACTACCCTAACAGTGGTAGTAGTTTTCCCAAACATAAAACCAAGTGGGTTATCTATATTGGAAACAAAGTAACAAACATAAACAAAAAGAAATACTCACAATAGAAGTTTCCTTTACCAGTTCCACTCTTCAATAGCGCTTCACTCCCTGGCAACGGCACCAGAAAATAGTCTTGATGACCCACAAGTATAGGGGGTGTATCGTAGTACTTTCTATAAACAGGAGTGTTGATCCCAACGAGGAGCAGAAGGTGTTGACTAGTGGCATGGAGCAGGAAATCTCTGTAAATACTTAGCAAACGGATTTTTATGGGTTTTCTGATAAAGCAACAAACAAAGTGCAAGTAATAAAGACAACGAACAAACGTAGCAAGTGGCCCAATCCTTTATTAGCAAAGGACAAGCCGGTGGAAATACTTATAAGGAACAAACATTCTCGAGGACACATGGGAATTCTGTCAAGTACTTTCGCTTCAAATAGCTCAGTACCATTCTTTGGTGTTGTAAGTGTTTTGTGGGTGAACATGTGCTAATGTACCGACCTTACTTGGACTAATACATACTTGTGATTAAACCCCCTACAAGTTCCACAACTACAGGAAAGCAATTAAGATATAAACCTAACCACAGCCTTAAACTCTGAGATCCTACACTCCCTTGTGCAAAGGTGTCCTAACGGGGGTTCAGGTTTCCGTCACTCCGGCAACTCCACAATTAGTAGCCAAATACACAATGCATTCCCCTAGGCCCATAAATGGTGAAGTATCGTGTAGTCGACGTTCACATGACACCACTAGAAGAATAGCACCACAACTTAAATACTAAACCATTGAATAATAACTCAACACAAATCCACTACTAACAATATGACTTCTCCCATGTCCTCAAGAACTAGACGAACTACTCACAAGACATCATATGGATCAAGATCAAAGATGATATGGTGATGGATAACAATCTGAACATAAACAATAATCCAATAGTTCCACTCACAAGCATCAATTATAATAGTAATTAACACCGGGAAAGTTTCCCCTAAGAACTAAAGCAATATCCAACACAATTGTTACAGCGGGATGGAGTGGTGATGATGGTGCTGGTGGAGATGATGGTGTGGATAATGATGATGATCCTGATGAAGCCTAGCTTGATGACAGTGTTGATGGTGACGTTGTCCCCTCTCCGGGAAGGAATTTCCCCGGCAGAAATGTGCTATCATGTACGAAGTTTCATGGCTTTCAGGACCAACGAACAATGTTATGGCTAGATTCATGGCATAATTTGTAATAATGTGTCCATATTTTGTACACATGTGCATCTTGAAATGGCGAAGAATGTTGCCGGAAGATGTTTTCCTTCTCAACGCACATAAAATCCATTTTCCATTTTTCGAGTGCGAAAAACAAGGTGTTTTGTGAAGTAACCACCAAATGAAAGTTTCAAAATGCTACCACCTCATTTTTCAAAAATACTAGACCACCTTCAATGGAAAATGTCTCAACTGGGGTATCTTAAACCTTTCGGTCCACCCCTTGTGAAAAAGACAAATGTATGCAGAATCGGTAGGAAGTGAGTCAGATATAAACTGCAGTTATATGATCTAATTCTCATGGTTTATCTCCTAAAATCATTTTTATGTTCACAATATATTATTTTATCAGAGATACACCAATTTTTTTGGAAGGTTCCACCCCAAGACGAGGACAGTCACAACCATTGTTTTGACCATGTTTTGAAACAAGCATAAGAAATTCAAAAACATCAAAACAATGTAAAACCTTCGCGTGGTGTGATTTTATATGATATACTATCCATAAAAACCAAAAAACTTGGAATATCACGAATATCTTGGAAAAGTGTTCTCATAAATGAGCTATCATGTACGAAATTTTATGTCTTTCAGGCCAAATGACCAATGTTATGGCCAAATTCATGGCATAGTTTGTGATAATGTGTCTAGATTTTGCACACATTTGCATCTCGGAATATCGAACAATGTTGTCGGAGGAATTTTTCCATTTTGTCGCACAAAAAATCTATTTTCCATTTTCCGAGTGCGAAAAGCGAGGTGTTTTGTGAAGCAACCACCAAGTGAAAGTTTCAACATGCTACCACCCTATTTTTGAAAAATACTATACCATATTCCATGTACAATATCTCAACCAGGGTATCTTAAACCTTTCGGTCCATCCGTCATGAAAAAGACTAATGTCTACAAAATCGGTAGGAAGTGGGTCAGATTTAAACTGCAGGTACATGATCTAATGCTCATGATTTTTTCCAAAATCTATTTTTCCAAAAAACTGTAGGTTCACAATATATTGTTTCATCAGAGATCCACCGAATTGTTTTGCAAGGTTCCACCCCTAGACGAGGACGGTCACGCCCTCCGTTTTGACCATATTTTAAAACAGGCATAACAAATTCAAAAAGGTCAAAATAATGTTTTTATCTCGTTCTATATATGTGATATATTACTAGAAATTAAAAGTATTATGCTACCAAAAAATCAAATGCAAACATATTTAAATTATATATATCCATGAAATCAAAGGGGGCAATAAAATGGAAAAAGGAGCAATGACGAGAGGGTTACCCTCGGCGTAGGTGGAGCGGTGTCAAGGGGGTTACCTTTGGCATTGCTATGCTCAGGTGCGTGCTTGCGACAGGTCAAGAAAATTCAACGACACCCCCTCGTCTTTGCTATGCGCCGTTAACTTGTTGTATGCAGAGCTACGCCGATGGCAACCCCCTCAACGTTTCCTTGCACCGCCAACTGTCCGTCAAACGGTGGTCGCCAATGCATGTTGTGACGCGTGTTGTGCCTACGGCCAGCCCATGCCTATGGTGGCCCTCGGCGTTGCTCTATCTATGCTGAAGGTCATTCTACACCAACGGTCCCCCTTGGCGTTGCTCATCTATGCCGACGGTGTTTTTCCAGCCGTGGGCACCGTGCGAGCTATGTCGAAGGCCCCGACATTTCCCCCTCGGCCTTGAAATTCCCCTCGGCGTCGCTGTTTGTTCCAGTAGTGATGGACCTATCATTATTTCGTACAATAGCCATATATAGTTCATTTCGTAAGCCAGATTTCCTGCTGGCATTGATACGAGATCACTCGCAAAGTAGGTGTAATTTTCAGTTTCGATGTCAAATATTTCAGAGTGTAATTTAATTCCTATGCCACTGGTCAAGGATATTGCTAATAGTAAACTGTCAATGTATTAGTTAATGGTTGTAACAATACAAATATATTTGTATTTCTCCGTTAATTTCAGTTTAGATTGAACACGGGGTACTTATATTCATGTAGTATATATGCACTCAGAAATATGGAAAACACATGATTCTTGTTATCATTTGGATTTGATGGTACACACTAGACTCGATCAAGAATGTGTTTAATTTTTCACATCTGAGGCCTGTAACAAATGCTTTGTCTCATTTTACTGATCTGTCATTCAAGATGATTTACTCCAAATACAAGATGAGCAATGTAGTACCATAAGATAATAGGGACTTTTATTTATAAATATGTGAAGTTTATACACAACGATGCAACTAAAAAAAAGGAAAGAGAGCAATACATCAACGTGAACAGCGTAGAAACAAGATACAATGTGCATATAGCAAGCACTAGGACATACATGATCTTACACGAGAACTCGTCTTCAGTTTTTTTGCCACGACGATGATATTGAGAGTTAATTTCCATCGCCTTCTGTAGTTCCCTTGGAACTCTTGAACATCCCTTGGCAGGGATAGTTCCCTAGTGAACAGACATGATGTATTTCCTCACCAGCAGGGGCACTCCTTCCATCAGTAGAACTAGAAATCAGTTTGCGCATGCCCTTCACTTGCATTGCATTCCTTGCAAGGTTCATTGGACGAATGCAGGTGCATGAATTGATAAGAACCATCGCCATGATCAGAGACACAACGAGTTTCATTTCTGATACTTCCTGCGGGCCCTAAAACAGAAACATACCTATGTTAATCATTGAGTATCGCTGAACGCAACCTATATAAAAATCATATGTAAGTCTACCGATGTGGCAAGTACTTTTTTCATAAGATTTTAAATAATCACCAACCAAGGAAAAATGCTGAAGTTGCAACTAAAGATGTTTCATTCACCTTCTCTTCATAGGTGAGAAGACATTAAGATGATGCGCTACTTATAGGAGATAAAAGTGGTGATGTTGCATTTGAATTATTCAAGGTAAATCTTCTGTGGTGAAAACATGATTCTCCACCAATAAAGGATAGAAGACAACTGAAAGTGGGTGATTTCTTTTGCAGCTGATATATGACAGGTTAATTTACATGAATTGTTAGACTTTATGTTTTGTCTAAGCAATACCAATGAACACTTGCGAGCTTGTCCAATATTTTAACATCAGG
This sequence comes from Avena sativa, assembly GCA_916181665.1. Lineage (NCBI taxonomy): Eukaryota > Viridiplantae > Streptophyta > Magnoliopsida > Poales > Poaceae > Avena > Avena sativa. The sequence goes on from OV702289.1 coordinate 7,572,491, forward strand.
GGAATGAAAGTAGTTAGCGTTATGAGATATTGAGTGTTTCTGCTTACTTCTCATTTCTTGCCAAAGTAATATTATTGTACAAAATAAATTATTTCTTGTTTAGCATAAAATATAATTGGAAATGCACTTTAAGATCAACATGATTCATACACTGTATCGGCTTCTGTCCCAGATAAATTCTATCTTTAGTTTCATGGTTGCTGAAGTTATTCTTTCTAACTTAATAGATAACATGGCAAAACACGAGTGAAGATTTGGTGCACATGGGCGCAGTTGGTCCCCTTAAAAAAACAAAAATCATATTTCTGAGCTTCAAAAGATTCGAAATTTTTTAGGATATAGCCAATGATTTATCCGACAAACATGCAAAATATCAATTTCAAATACATTGTATTGTGAGGTACACAAAAATGATAAAAGTGTGGATCTGAGTATGTATAGTTTCAAGTATTCAATTTTTATCAGGTTTTTTCATTTTTTGTAGCCCACAATATAAACAATTTTGGATTGAGATTCTGCATGTCAATAGGATACAACATCGACTATGCCTAGAATTTATTTTTAGAATTTATTGAAACTTCTAAATAAGATTTTTGACTTTTTTAAAGCAAAAGGAGCACTGGAGCTCGGGAGCTAAAGACACTTTCTAGGCAAACACCCACGTTTTTTCTGGATAGGACTTGACGACTCAAACATCCCATGCACGGCGACATCAAATTCCTCCTTCTAATCGACATTAAATTGGACTCAAAAGAAAGTGGCTAGAATGTACTCCCTCCATACATATACTCCTCTAGAAGCTCATACAATAATGTGTGGTAAAGCGGGAAAAGGTATATTCAATCAAAAGCAAAGTGTGAATTCCCTTACCTAATACAGATCTCATACAACCTTCTTAGACTTACTGAGGCAATATACCACCTATTCGACTTGTTGTATTTTTTTGTGAGTTGTGTATCCTCTCAAATAATACTATGCCATCTACCTTTTGTGATGAAGATCTCAACAAGATATGTAGTTCATGCAGAATGAAAAAAAGGTGTATCTTCAGAACCATCCAACCCTGATTTCTCATCATCGTCTATTCGAGGGATCTACCTGATCCTGTGGGCTTCACAAAATACGTCAAGGCCATTCATCTAGGATTGTCATTCATTCTATTTTTGCGCCTCTTGGAGCGAAATTTGCAACCATGCAGGATTGAAGAAATGCTAATAAAAATTTCTCCTGACATGACGGTAGTCATCCTCCTTAGCCAATAAAGCTTTCTCCTGATTCATAAAAATAAAACAAGAAATGCAAAGGATGTAGCTCTTAGTATGCTTTTCTAGCTAGCTGAATTGCTGTTATGTGTATCTCTATTTAGTAAGATGAGATATGAAACGAATTGTAGCGATCTTTCATATACTTCAGCTATTTATTTTCAAATATTATCAAGCCTTCTTATTATTTTTGCATTTAAGTGCCCATATTTTTACGCCAATATGAGAAAACAGTTAAATGATTTATTTTGATAATGGCCTTAGGTTAAATGAAAATGTAGAAACCTAATCCACCATCTTTTTTAGACAAGACGTCTGAAAATCACATCCATTACTATATCATTATTCAAATCACAAGTGGCATTTTACCACTGGAGATGATAGCTGAAAACAGCAATATAGAACTCCCATGGTAAATTTTCTAGATTGTGTCCTAAACAGTACATAAATTGAGTGTATCCGTTTACCTTAACTTTGAAGTCATTCATTGGGGAAGTAGTTTTCACCCCCACCACCATTTGCCCCCACAATCTCCAATTAGTGGAGAATCCATTTTCCAGGATAGATCTTCATATTTGAACAAACAAAGAGGGAAACATTCACTCTTGCCTCCTATAAGTAGCTTATCACATCACACTTATCTTGTCCTCTCTACTAGACAAAGCTGTACAAAAACCACTGAGTTCAGCTCATCTGCAGATAATTATGTAAGTACTCTTTCTTACATTTCGAAGAGCTTTGTCTCCCTGCAGTTATCCTAATTCCTAACTAATTTTCCCGTTCTATAGAAATACATACAGCCATAATGAAGCTCGGCGTGATCATGGTTGTTGGCCTGATTTTTATCAATTTATGCACCTGCATGCCAAGGAATGTGGCAAAGCATGAACCTGATCAGGCTCCAACTAGGCAGCAGATCAAGGAAATGCGCAATCTGATGTCCGGCACCGACGGAAGGAATGGGCCTCCTAGCAATGACCACCAGTGCCCACTTGGGACCTACCCTAACTGCCAACGGATGTCCCAGGACACTCTAGGAGCAGCACAAGATGTTGGAGGAAACTGAGGGCAAATATCTCTCCATTTCATGATGGATCAAAAGAGAACTAAATGACACTACCCCCTAATAGTACTGCCCTAACCGACATATAGCTTTTATGTGCACTAAGAATAATTGGCTTTAGATGTCATGTACTCCATCAAATTATCTGGAGGATCTTATATATCGGTGGTCCATCTGCACGTATCTTGACGTTCGTGTGGACACCATAAAAACATGGAAAGGACTTGATAAAGTTCTATGGCTGCTCAATTATAAGTGTATATATATTTTCATTACAACTCATGTACGCGTACTGGGCACAAATCCGACTCACCTTCCAACAAGTAGGACAGTGCGCCCAACACGACCTGATCGACCTGGAATTAATCCACAGTTCAGTTCAGGAACTCCACACGAATACTAGTACTTCCTTGATCCAAATTAATAGATTTAAATTTGTCTAGATTCGGATGTATCTTATCATGTTTTAGTGTTAGATACATCTGAATCTTGACAAATATGAGTTCATTAATTTGGATCGGAGGGAGTACATAAAAATAATGCAGTGCCAATTCCTAACATATGGCACACTAGGAATGTAACAAATTCAGCGTGCATTTGGTTGAAAAAACATAAAGGATTAATCAGTTTGAAAAAACATAGTCTAACATTTGATTGCTTATAGCTAGGAATGTAACAATTTCAGCGAATACTGGTAGTGCCCTAACCGACATATAGATTTTATCTCCACTAAGAATATAGAATTGGTATTAGATGTCATATACATAGAACTCTCTAGATGAATGCTACACTCAATCAAACTCTCTGGAATGCGTGTAGATGGTCCGCGGATCTTAGATTTTCGTTATATACCAATTTGATGTTATATATTTTGGTATTTTTTAATAAACTTGGTTAAATTTAAAATGTCTCACTTAGTATACAAACCTACAAATACACTTACTTGAGGATGGAGAGAGTAGCTAAGATATAAGGGCATCTCCGGTGGGATGACCCATTTCGGACATGGGAGATGTCTGTTTTGGTCAGTTTGGGTCGGTCCACAGATAGAAAAATGGGCATTGTCCGTCCTTGGACAGATTTCCCTGGGAGGTGCCCCCCCCCCCCCTCCCCGACACGACCCATTTGGTTCAGCTAGGCCAGTCTGGCCAGTTTTTTCAGATTTGGAATAAACCTTGTAGTTCACAATCAATTGAAGTTAAATAATTCACAACCAAATTAACAACTTAGTTCATAAGCAAACATAGCTAAATAAATAAATAAAATAATAGTTGATGCCTAGTGGCTTTCTATGTGAGAGCCCACATATGCTCGATTAAATCCGTTTATAGTCGATTGTGAGTTTTACGATGTTGGATTCCATGATATGCACGTGGAGGAACTTGTTAATGATGTCGGCCCTGGTGTCGACTCACCCTCAAATTGTCACCCTCGGTCATAGTGTATGTCATCACGCTCATCCTCAACGATCATGTTGTCGTTGATCACATAAGCAGTCATCACCTCCCATATAGTCCCATTGGTCCATATGTTCTAGCAGGGTGTCTAATAATAGCCCACCTAGACTGGAGCACACCAAATGCCCGCTCTACATCCTTCCTATAAGCCTCTTGTTCATTCACAAACCTCGCATACTTCTCATCACCAACATCTACAATTTTCTTTACTAAAGATGCCCAATCAGGATAGCTACCATAAGCTAGCTAATACCCTTTGTCATATAGATGGCCATTTATCTCATAGTGAAGCACTAGATTATTGTCTTCCACAATCCTAGAGAATGTAAGCGCTGGAGAACGTTGATATCATTATTAGAACCTGCAATATTCCGAAAAAAAGAGTGTCAAATCCACTGATCTTGTGAGCCAACCGTCTCAAGTATCAATATGCATCCATCCACATGCCTGCCATACTATCCATGCCAAGACACACTTCTTCCACTCCGGGTGCATGCAATCTATGATTACCATCATCCCAATACACCCCCTTTTCTTGTTGATGAACAAAAGAGGACAATGCCATCAACATTTGGCTCTCTCGGGTAAACATCACCGGAAACCGCAATCACGGCCAGTGGCGGATGCAGAAAAAATTGTAGGTTGGGCACACTTTAAACAAAGTTGCACTAACCTTTATGCGATAGAAATTGCCGAATAAGTAATATAAATAGCTCTTGATTCAAAACTTTGTACTAGTTTATAATATATTTATGTTTCAACTTCCAAATGCATGATTCTAATACAGACGGTCAAAAATATCAGGGTTTGTTGGTCATCTTCCACCAACAGCGATGAAGTTTCAATATTCTTTGCTTCATGTTTCTCGATAATTGTCTCAAATGGTTGGATAGGAAATTGTTCTTGATTGGTGGGAGATTGACCTTAATTCAATCTTCTTTGAGTAGTTTGCTCATTTACCACTTATCGATGTATTTGGTTGCAGATACTAATTTGGAAAATTTCACTAAAATTATCAGGAAGTTCTTTTGGGAAGGAGCTAATAATAAAAATAAATACTACATGGTTAAATGGGAAGTTATTTGTAGGACAAAAAAGTAAGGAGGCCTGGGAATTAAAAATCTGAAACTTTTCAATATTTGTGTGTTGTGTAAATGGTGGTGGAAACTGGAATCTAAGGATGGGATGTGGCAGAGGATTGTTAAGGCCAAGTATGGTATAACTCATGGGATCTGGAGGGTCAAAATGAAACAGGGAGATTCTACTGTTTGGAAAGATTTATTAAAATTGAAATATATTTATATGGCTGGGAGAAAAATGGAAATAGGGGATGGAAGAGATACTGATTTTTGGCATATGATTAGTGGCTTGGTGCCTTCTGCCTTTATGAGAAGTTTCCTGAGTTGTTTAATATTTATAATCAGTAAACTGGTACTATTAGGGAAATGGCAGATCTTGGTTGGTTTTTTACCTTTAGGAGATGGCTTTCACCTAGGCTATCATTTCAGTAGTAGTCTCTCAGGGATATGTTAGTGTTGGTGAATTTGAGTGAGACTAAAGATAAGCTAAAGTGGAAATATACCAAATCTAGTATTTTTCTATCAAATCATTATATAATAAACTCTTTGATGTGGGGCATCTTTGGAAGGCAAAGTTACCTCTTAATATTAAAATGTGGCTTTGGATGATTTGGCATAATGCGATTGCAACCAAAGATAATATGAAGAAGAGGAAGTGAGTTGGTAGCTATGTCTGTCATTTTTGTCCTATGTATGAAATTGTTAATCATCTTTTCTATATGTGTCATGCTGCTGGTTATATGTGGAGTACGATTTCTTCTGTCTTCGGTGCTAAAAATAGGCCATCTTGCTTTACTCAATATTTCTGGTGGATTGTAAAACTTATCCCTTTTGGTTTCAATGTGCACATTATTTGTGTTGCTGTGTTTTGTTGGTTTTTATGGAAAACTAGAAATAGAGCTTGTTTTGAATGAAAGTTGATTTCTTCCCCTCTGGGATTAATTTGTTATATGTGTACATTCCTTCGATATTGGGCAGACTTACAGAGCGCTCATGATAGGGAGGTGCTAGTTGCTGGAGCTGATCGACTACAACAGATGACAACTCGTTTGCATGAAGCAGCCAGGCAAGCTGCGACACTGCTTATCAGAAGCGGTGAAGAGGATGAGGATGTTGAAGTTACCGGAGACTGAGTGGGTCCGTGTTATCGGGGGGAGCTGCCTTAATTTGGTGCTTGTAGTTGCTAGGACATCGTAGAAAACTTGAGATAGCTGTGTTTTGTTGCTATTGGAGAGGTATCGTGGGTTGCATCATTGCATGGTCCTTCTGTGCAAAAACCATGCTTCTTGTTGGATTTGGATCTGGATACTGGTTTATTTTCTCTGTTTTTATTTTTTCTCTTTGGTTTGTTTGTAAGTTAAAGACATATGTTCTGTTGTGGTCATGATAATGGAACCCGTCTCAGTGGAGTCGTATAAATAAAATAATAATAATAATCAATTCTACAAGCACCGTAGAAACATGCAGTTAATCAATATATATATAAACTATACTGCTATCCATTTATAACAACTAAATCGATTGACACTAACACAAAAAAGAGGTAATTTGGCAGTTGAATCCGACATTGTCCTGCTACTCCTGATCTAGCCCTGCGGTCTGTGGTGGCCGAGCACCCGAGCCAACCGTATTTTGGGGAGCGACAAGCCGGCGAGAAGCAAGCAACCAAGCCTATGCGGTCCGCGACCCTGCACCTAATCCAATGGTAATTGGAGTAGTGATGAGGGGCGAGCGGGAGCGGAGCAAATAACGTCGACCAACAGGAGAGTCGGAATAGGGGCGAGCCAGCGAGGCCGCGAGGGGAGGCGGCGGCATTGAGTCGATTTAGATCTCACTACTTCCCTTTCCTACGGACATGGTTAACATGTCGAAGAGCATAGGTCATCCGCTTTGCTCTCATGCAGATGAGGGGTAATCAAATAAAATCCCATAATTCTAGGTGGGCCACGGCCCGCCCTGCCTTTGACAATGATCACGGATTTAAAGAACTTGTACATCGACTCAAGGTAAGTGGACTCGCTCATTCGCATGTACTCATCGACAAGAACACCGGATACTGCAGATGCCAGCATGTGAATAGCCGTGGAACATATCCGGTAGGAAGTGAAGCCAATCTTACCATTGCAATCACTGTTGCATTTGAAGTATGGATCAAAGTCCCTCATGCCATCGAGAATTGTCAAAAACAAATTCCCTGACAACCAAAAGCGATGCCAAAATATGTGCTCCGAGTATAGTGGCTCCATAGGATGGAAGTAGTCCTTGTATAGCCGTTCATGGACCGATGGACACCTTCTCGATCATGCTTCAAGTTGGCCGTGCGTTCCTTGATCGAGCCTTGGAAAATGTGATGCATGTTCTCCGTGTGGTCATGGATGAGGGTGGCTGCAACCATCAGCATCTCTATATCACCATCGGAGTCGTCGTAAGACGATGTGTCCACAACATTATTGAAGAAGAACTTGATCGAGCTCGAGCTATTTGCCATCGGTTCGGCCGTGCAAATGGCCGAACAGCTCATGCACACGACATGATTCGACTACAAGTCTGAGATTATTGTTGGTGAAATGGGACAGTCCTGTCCAGCAACCGGAAGAAAGCCGTAGCAACACAAGAACCCCCACGACGGTGTGGTTAGAGGCACCAGTGACGATCGAGACTAAGACACGGCTCAACAACGGTGATGGCTGCGCTTCCCAAGCACTTTCGATAGTGCAAATTGTTACCAACGCCGGCAAGAGGATGGCCTATGGGGATGCCGAAGGACGGACAATGACAGATACTACAACGATGGTGAGTAGCAGCACAGGCGGGCAGTGCTGTGACCAAATATTGGCGACACACAGGGGTGGAGGTTGTGGCAATGGATTTGGTGAGCCAACTCGTGAGTGGGCTAGGAAAGGACAAGAGGGCGCGCTGCCCCGGACGACGCAAAGCCAACCCAAATTTGGGCTTGAAATGGTTTGTCGAGTACGAGTCTAGGTCGCTCGGTCGTTTGGGTCAAGCCACTCGGCCGTGTCGCCTATCCGACCGAACACACTCAAACATGCCTTGGTCGTTTGGGTTGTCCCACTAAAGATGCCATAACTCCTCCAATAAACCATATGCAAGAAAATTTTGTTAGTCCAATCCAATGCATGCCCCTCAAATCATTAAATATAGAGACAATACTTAGAACTAGAAGATAATGCATTGAAAAGGTTGTGTCTTAAGCATTAATTTTTCCTATGATGACATGCTAAGATATTTTATATTGTGAAAGTCGTGATTGGCCAATTGGGTGAGCTAGAGTGGGAGATATCATACTCTAAATGATACCATGATCCAGTCCTCAAAAATCCAATTTTCAAGTTTCTAAAAAATTAGAAAAGAGAATATGTATGTTCACAATCTCTGAAATTTTCAGAACCAAATTCGGAACACATAAAGAGAAACGAAAAAGACAAATTGACATGTAAATAGTGTTATTTGTGGTTTTATCCTTTGTGATAATATTCATGTTGGATTTGTCATTTTTGTATCTCTAAGTGTGTTCAGTATTTGGTTCTAAAAATTTTAGAGTTCGTGAACACAAACCATGTGATCACTCATAATTGTTTTCTAATTTTTCAGAAACTGAAATTTTGTTTTTTAGGACTGGTATCATGGTATCTTTTATAGGGTGGTATCACTGGATATGTTCTTGCTACAATGGATATTATTTTAGCTGAACGAGCCCAATGGACGAGGCCAAATTTCCTTCCGGGCTTCTACCTAAGGATCTTAACTCGGTGACCCAAAGTTTTCCAAGTGGGCTTCTACCATCTCATTCTCCTTTCTTCAGAAATCCGCAGAGAGATTGATATTGGAAACAGTACAAAACATTTATATACAAATTTGCAAATTGGATCTAGTAATGATATGGCTATATCTGTTGATATATGTTCAGAGGCATGGAACAGGAGTACGTAGTAATCTTCTCATGTTGCTCATGGCTGTCACAATGAAATGGAACAGTCCCCTAAGTGCAATTTGCAATGTAGGTCGCGAAACGTTGGCTACACTGATATGTAATCAGTCCATCACATGTCATTTCTGCAATCGATCTAGCCAGAGAATTCTTGCAACCACTTCATATTGTCGATCGATAATGCAATTCTGGTCGATCTTTGTTAGTGGCGACGACGATCTACACAAAAAAACATAATACTACTGTATGCCAACCCCCTATATATACCACATCCCCATCGCATAGGAAAGATATCAAACTTGGAGTATATTGAAGGGAAATTAATACAAGTCATACGGTACCCATTTTCCTGAAATCCTTTTTGTCACTTGATGTACTGTCATAAGCTCATTTCCTCAACTTTTAGTCCCCTTTCCATGCAGATTGGTACCACATCCTGTGAAAGCATGAAGGCAGTTCCAGTTCTTGTGTTCGTTTTAGTGGTGATTGCATCGTCCGCCGGCTCTCCGGTGAGAAAGTTGGCCGGAGCTGATGGGAAGAATATAGGCGAAACCCAGACAAACGTGGTGGTGATCGATGGGAAGCCATCTTCTGCCGATGCTGAGCATGTCTGCCCAAAAAATTGCTTCAATGTCCCGAGTTGCTGGTCACCAAAAGGTCATCCCTAACCATGGTGGTTGAATGAACTACAGGAAGCTGCCAAAGACGGATCAAGAAATATTACGGAGAAGTGTCTATATATGTATAAATAAGCTGATGCACTATGACAGAATGGTCGTCTATTTAAGTAATTAAATACTAGTACTCCTATAATTAGCATATAAGCAAAAAAACATGGATATAGTTATCCAGTTTATCCTCGCACGCATATAAAAAGCATGATGTATCATGCATACCTTCAGATTGTATATGTGTGAACTAAGTACAAAAATGGCTTGAAATACATTAGAGTTGCATAGCCACCTCAAATTGCACTGGACGAGCCTAAGTTACAGTCAAAAGAAATATGGGAAAGTCTAGGTCCATTGCGCTGCTCCACAAATTAAGACTTGATCACAATATTGTTAAATTTGTGGAACTATACAATTCTAAATTTATCTGCATTTGCAAAAATAAGATGTTTGGAGGCTATAGCTCTGACACGAGAAACATAATTGTGAAAGTGGATCTTAGTATCTGCACTCTGTTCAGAAGATATTTCAATTTTTGGTATTCAAATCTATAAAAAGATACTTCCTTCGTCCTAAAATATTTTTTTTTAAATTCTCCATCCTAAAATAAATAATTTAGATTTGTCTAGATTTGTATGTATCCAGGCCCGTCGATGGACCTAAACGGGGTACACAACCGCTTAGGGCCCCATTTTTCAAGGGTCCCCAAATAATTAGGCCTAGTATAGTTAGTTTGGTTAATTTTCTATCTTCACCGTGCGGCCTAGTAACTCTGCTGCAACTAAGGCTCAATTTTAATTCTTTCCAATCATTGGGTACGCCATGTCGCCATGATGCCACATTTACTCTAACCAAGCTACTCCCTCCGATCCAAATTAATTGACTTTAATTGTCTAGATTTATATATATCTAACACTAAAATATGTCTATATACATCTAAATCTAGATAAATTAAATTCAATTAATATGGACCGAAGAGAGTATAGGAAAAATCATCCTGATCTCTAGTGCCCTGCCGATCGCGACCGTATCGCATGCCATCGTTTCTTTTTAGATTCCATCGATCAATTTTCTGACTCCTTGCGCATCGACGAGAATAGAAGGAAGAAAAAGGCCCCATTCGCCTCTGCAACTGACCGCTGACTGATTGGCGGCAGGCCGGCAGCGATTAGGGCGCAATTGCTGATTCCTTCGAGCACCAGCTTCTGCCGCGAGCGACACAGGAGTAATTGAATTTTCCTGACCGCGAGTAGCTGGACACAAAGAGGACAGGTCGATCTATAAATTCTTATTGTGTTTTTGGCTGATCAAGGTACAGTAATACTGTATTTTTTTTCGAAATAGGGTGACCCCGGCCTCTGCATCCAAGGATGCACACAGCCCTTTATTACGAAGTCATAAGTTTAAAATTATTACAAATCACGGATCAGAAAGGGTTGATACAAAAATCAACCATCTGAATAAAACCAGAAGTCTGACAAGAAGATGTAAGCGACAACTAGACATTCTTCAATCTACTAGTATGTCGCCACGAAGCCAGGTATTAGATATCCTGAGCGACCATCACCAGACGGTTGCATCCAGAAACCATAGGCTTGCGCATAGGCTCTGGGACAAGAAAAGCCCAGAGCTGGATCCAATGAGCTGCCGAGAGGATAACCTGCAAAAAAGATTGAACTCGAGCCTTGTTAAAAATAATATTATTACGACATTTCCATATCAACCAACATAAAGCCGAAACGCCTATACGAATTCTGGCTTTATTCTCCTTATCCATACCATTTAACCAATTCCCAAACATATTAGTGATATTGGTGGGTGGTGGAAGATCATAAGTAAAGAAAACAATGCGCCAAATGATTTTTGTGAAAGGGCAGGCAATAAAGAGATGCTCAATAGTTTCATCTTGGTCACAAAAGCAACATTTTTTGCATCCATTCCAATACAGTAATACTGTATTACTCTTTGCATCATATAGGTTACAGTAGCGATTGAATTAATTGGGTTGGACTCATCTAAATTATTTTTTTGGAAGAGGAAGGATCATGAATTCTAGTAGAAAAACAAAGTGTCAATCTGATGCTACAAAGCGCAAGAATAAAGAGAAAAAAGTAGTGCAGTCACAAAAAGGGTGCTATGGATAAATTTGTTGTGAAAGAGAGTCAAATAATTCTGAAAATCAAATTTGCGGCTGTTAATATGGATGATGGTCGTGGTGAAGATCCGGTAGAGGTTGAGACTCACCCTACAGAATTTCATGAAGGCGATGATGCTAGTATTGGCAATGATGGTAATGTTGGTGATGAAGGTAATGATGCTACTATTGGTGACGAAGGTAATAATGCTACCAGTGGCAATGGTACCAATAGTTCTATTCATCCTAATATATCTGATTCAAGAAATTTGGATGATCTTGATAGTAAAATGTTTGATATTATTGTGGCAAAGGGTCCTAGAAGAGATTTATCTATTGAGCATGGTCCATATGACAATATATCAACTCCCTCCGACCCATATTACTTGACTCGTATTTTTCTAGACAAGGATGTATCTAGCACTAGAATTTGACTAAATCTAAGCCAACTAATATGGTTGGAGGGAATAGAAGGTTTTCTGCATTGTCATATAGTAGAAACTTTCCAAATAGAGAAAAGTGTGATAGAGAATGGCTTGTTATTTTGTAGCAAACACCTTGACAAAGTATTTGTTTTTTCTGCAAATTATTGAGGAAGGGGCTTGTCAGGGTTATTAGCTAATGGTGGTTTCAATGACTGGATGAAATTTAGCAACAGACTTAAAGAACATGAAACTAGTAGAGAACATGTCACAAACATGAATGCATGGTATGAATTTCGTCTGAGGTTGTAGAATAATCAAAAAATTGATGAAATTTCTCAACGGGAACACAAAAGGGGCATTGGAGAAAAGTTTTGTACTAGATTCTTTTGATTGTATAATTTCTTGGAGAACATAACATAGCATTCCGTGGTACTAATTGCAAGTTGTACCAAGATAACAATGGAAATTTCTTGGGATCAGTTCAAATGTTGGCTAAATTTGACCCGGTTATGCAAGAGTTTATTGACACTAGTAGGAAAAAGGCTTATAACAGTCATTTTTCTAGTGGCGTCTAAACTAAAATGAGCGCCACTACTGCAAGAAAAAATAGTCGCGGTGTTCGGAAAAACGTGAAGGCCGCCACTATAACTTAGTCATGGCGTTGGGGAGACAGTGAACCCTGGCACTAAGTGGGGACCATGATGTGAGCCGGGACCAATGTATCCCAAGCGTTCGACACCTTTGAACGCCGCAACTATGGTGTAGTAGCGGCATCCCATAATTTGGAGATTCCACCACTATGACATCTAAAATTTCGCTAAATTAACAGGCGTCGCCCGCTCTTCCCTCTCTTCATTCCACAACTACTCCCGTGCGCCCGTTCCCCCATCCCCCAAATCGCCGAGCCTGCCGTGGCAGCACCCCCATGGTCTCGCATAGACGACGACCTCCGTTCTCCCTGATCCAGCTGGGATGCAGAAGTAGACCTTCTGGAACTAGGATCCAACAGCGCGACAGCGTGTTGTGGTTGCGTCGTCTCCCAAGCGCGCAGTTCTTCTTAGAACTACGCAAGCGCAAGAGCCAACAAGAAAGAGAGATAGTTCCCTAAGGAAATTGCCTTAGAGAATGTTGTATCTTTTTACCTCCCATATGGCCCTTCTTATATATGAGAAAAGGGGAGACCCTTCCTTCCCATGTCCCGGGGTAGGACTAACGGAGAGTTAGGGGAGGAGGCATCCCAGGGGGGCGGCCGAGTGGGCCCCCACCCCCGTGCGTGGCCCAAAGTCGGTTGGGTGGGAGCCCTAGGCAGTGACCCCCCTTGGGAAGCTTGCCTCTTAGGCCTTTTACCTCCATGATTTGGCCCATTAGGGACATTGTCCTTTCAAATTTAATTTTAAATAATATTTTATTATTAATTCTAATAATTAATTAAAATACATATTATTAAATTCCTCTTGATCCAAAACACCTTTCGGTCCACTCCAAACTCCTTCGGATCCTCCCAAAACTATTCTAGTTCTACACAGAACACTTTTATCCCGATGAATCCAAAACGATCTTCACGCATGGTAGAACCCTTAAGTATGTTACCCTACAGTTCGGGAACATCACAGACATGATCGAGATGACTCTCGGACCAATAATAATTAGAGGGATCTGGATACCCATAATGACCCCTGTGCATTCCACGATTTGAATGTCGTTTGAACCATAAACGTCGAGTCCAATTCCCTTTGTTCACTTCGATACCTGACTTGTCCGAGATCAGATCATTGGTATCATGATGATACCTTGTTCACTATCATTACCGACAAGTGCTCTTTACTCGTTCATGATATTACGTCCCCGTGATATAGTCACATGCTACGCAGCTTATGGATGTAATCTCACTGAGTGGGTCTAGTGTATCTTCCCGTCACACGGAAGAACAAATCCCGATCTCGATGCATACTCCTCAACATATCCCTCTGGAATACTTGATAAAAACCTTTATGATCACCCATTTACAGTGTGATGATTGATATAGTCAAGACAGCCTCAGGTGATAGTGATTAAATATGATCTCACGGTCTAAGGAGTAGGATACTTCGTTTCTAATTATTGCAGCAGTGAACTCTCTGACTTGATCATGTCGCAAATCATATATTGTGTAAATATCCATCACATCATTTACTAATGATATGATTCATTGTCAATTAGCATAAATGCTCCATGATCATGAAACCTTGATCATTAGTTGCCTAATGACCTAGTTATATAGAGGTTACTAGAGACCTTTATTTGTTTATATATCACACGTGTATTAATGTTTTTGATTGATACAGTTATAGCATGGTATAAAACTATTATGAACTAATAAAATATAATAATAAGCATTCTTTATTATTTCTCTCTAGGTCATATTTCCAACAGTTTCACCTTGCTTCCATCCTTAACAAATTTGGCAACATCACCAGTATCCACAGAAACTTCCACAAGAGCTTAGTCGTCCCCATTCATTGTCGTGATCATGACCTCTCTGACATTTTGGCTGACCTTTCGGACTCCATCACAACCTTTTCAATGAAATATCTTGGTCTCCCTCTCTCCATTAACAAATTAAAGCACATTCACCTCAAATACATCGTAGAAAAAATAGCCGCACAACGTGTCCCAAAGGAATATATTTCAACATTGCGGGTTGCACTATTTTGGTCAAGTCGGTCCTCACCCTGCAAGCCTATCTACTCATTGATTTGGACTATCCGGTGGAGTTTATAGAAGCTCTTCAAAAGAAATAAATAAAAGAATATAAATGAATTCTCTACCTCGGCAGAGAAAGTGGCTAAAATACTGTCGTGACAGATAACCACTTGTCGCGGTTCGTAATACCAACCGAGACAAATGGATGGCCCGCTAGCGCCGCGACTGCTCCACTAGTGTAAAATCACCAGAGAAAAATGCAAAATCAGTTCGACCGACGTGTGCCGCTCTACCTCTCTTGATGAGCTTGGTGCTCTCAACTTGGAGTTTTTCCCTAACATTGCTGCTACGTTGGTCATGGTTGGAGTGGACGGACCCAGATAGACCGTGGGTTGGGACCGAGCTCCCTTGAAATAAAGAAGACATGGAGTTTTTTTACTCCCTTATTACCAAGGTCAACATTGGAGATAATAGGTAATCATGCTTTTGGAATGCCCCATGGGTAGATGGGATTGCCCCTAAAAATCATCGCGCCCTCCATCTACACGGTAATTTTTGGATTACCCAAATGGATATCTTCAATGGTCTTACCACCCAACACCTAGCGGATTTGAGTCTTTGGTACTTACATGAAGAGACTCAAGACTCCATTATTTGGAAGATCACTACTCTGGGATCCTATTCACTACAGGAAAGAACAAAGGCGCCTACGGCCGGCCGGCTACGCCGACGGCCAAAGCAGCCTTCCCTGGCCAGCCGATCAGCCCGACCGTCGGCGTAGATACGGCCGTCGGCGTAGATGACGGTGCCGAGGGTAGCCCTCGGCGTAGTGTGGCCGTGGGCGAGATATAGCCCTCGGCGTAGCCCCAGTTCAGACACAATGACGGAAACGGCGTTAGGCAGCCAAGCTGTTTGGTCTGTGCCGACGGCCAGGCCGTCGGCATAGGCCTTCAGATTATTTTCCTTTTTCATTATTTTTTGAAAAATCATAACTAAATCATTCTAATTCAGAAAAATACAAATAATATATCAAAATTTGCAGAAAAAAAATCTATCTATCTGCACTCAAATATTACACATTTATAAACAAAAATTAAGTAAAATATAAAACATTATATATAGTTTAAAATGGGCATTATAAATTGAAAAACGATTCAAACAATGCGAAACCTTCGTGTGGTGTCATATTATGTGACATAGTTAGAACGAAAAATATCAAACTTGGTATATTGATTATGTCTCAAAAAAACCTTTACAAAATGACCTATCTCGTTCGAGGTTTCTTGACTTTTGGATCAAATGACCAATGTTATGGCTAGAATGAAGGCATAGTTTGTGATAATATGTCCGTATTATGCATAAGTATGCATCATGGGATGGCGAACAATGTTTCAGGAGGAAGTTTTTCTTTTCGTCGCACCAAAAAGCTGTTTTCTATTTTCCGAGTGCAAAAAACGGACGGTTTTGTGAAGCAACCACCAAATGGCTAATTCAAAATGCTACCGTTACATTTTTCAAAAATACTAGACCACCTTACATGGATAATTTCCTAATAGGGGGATCTCAAACATTTCCGTCTATCCCTGATAAAAAAGACAAATTCCTGCCGAATCGGTAGGAAGTGGGTCAGATATGAACTACAGTTACATGATTGGATGCTCATGATTTTTTACAAAAATCATTTTTAGGTTCAAAATATGTTGTTTCATGATATATCCACTTCAAGTTTAGAGAGTTTTAGCTCCGAGCTAAGAATCTTCATGCCCACCCTTCGACAAAGTATAACGATGGTTTAAAACGGGCATTATAAATTCAAAAATGATCCAAACAATGCGAAAACTTCACGTGGTGTCATATTATGTGATATAGTTAGAAGAAAAAATATCAAACTTGGTATATTGATTATGTCTCGAAAAAACCTTCACCAAATGACCTATCTCGTTCGAGGTTTCTTGACTTTTGGGTCAAATGACCAATGTTATGGCTAGAATGAAGGCATAGTTTGTGATAATGTGTCAATATTATGCATAAGTATGCATGATGGGATGGCGAACAATGTTTTAGGAGGAAGTTTTCCTTTTCGTCGCACCAAAAAGCCGTTTTCCATTTACAGAGTGCAAAAAACGGACAGTTTTGTGAAGCAACTACCAAATGGCTAATTCAAAATGCTACCGTTACATTTTTCAAAAATACTAGACCACCTTACATGGATAATTTCATAACACGGGGATCTTAAACATTTCCTCTATCCCTGGTGAAAAAGAAAAATTCCTGCCGAATCGGTAGGAAGTGGGTCAGATATGAACTATAGGTACATGATCGGATGCTCATAATTTTTTACAAAAATTATTTTTAGGTTCAAAATATGTTGTTTCATCATAGATCCACTTCAAGTTTAGCGAGTCTCAACCCCGAGCTAAGAATCTTCATGTCCGTCCTTCGATAAAGTTTAACGATGGTTTAAAACGGGCATCATAAATTCAAAAACGATCCAAACAACATGAAACCTTCGCGTGGTGTCATATTATGTGACATAGTTAGAAGGAAAAATATCAAACTTGGTATATTGATTATGTCTCAAAAAAACCTTCACAAAATGACCTATCTCGTTCGAGGTTTCTTGACTTTTGGGTCAAATGACCAATGTTATGGCTAGAATGAAGGCATAGTTTGTGATAATGTGTCCATATTATGCTTAAGTATGCATCATGGGATGGCGAACAATGTTTCAGGAGGAATTTTTCCTTTTCGTCGCACCAAAAAGCCGTTTTCCATTTTCTGAGTGCAAAAAACGGAAGGTTTTGTGAAGCAACCACCAAATGGCTAATTCAAAATGGTACCGTCACATTTTTCAAAAATACTAGACCATCTTACATGGATAATTTCATAATAGGGGGATCTCAAACATTTCCGTCTATCCCTGGTGAAAAAGACAAATTCCTGCCGAATCGGTAGGAAGTGGGTGAAATATGAACCACAGGTACATGATCGGATGCTCATGATTTTTTATAAAAATCATTTTTAGGTTCAAAATATGTTGTTTCATCATAGATCCACTTCAAGTTTAGCGAGTCTTAGCTCCGAGCTAAGAATCTTCATGTCCGCCCTTCGACAAAGTTTAACGACAGTTTAAAACGGGCATCATAAATTTAAAAACGATCCAAACAACGTGAAAACTTTGCGTGGTGTCATATTATGTGACATAGTTAGAAGGAAAATATCAAACTTGGTATATTGATTATGTCTTAAAAAAACCTTCACAAAATGACCTATCTCGTTCGAGGTTTCTTGACTTTTGGGTCAAATGACCAATGTTATGGCTAGAATGAAGGCATAGTTTATGATAATGTGTCCATATTATGCTTAAGTATGCATCATGGGATGGCGAACAATGTTTCAGGAGGAAGTTTTCCTTTTCGTCGCACCAAAAAGCCGTTTTCCATTTTCCGAGTGCAAAAAACGGAAGGTTTTGTGAAGCAACTACCAAATGGCTAATTCAAAATGGTACCGTCACATTTTTCAAAAATACTAGACCACCTTACATGGATAATTTCATAACAGAGGGATCTCAAACATTTCCGTCTATCTCTGGTGAAAAAGACAAATTCCTGCCGAATCGGTAGGAAGTGGGTGAAATATGAACCACAGGTACATGATCGGATGCTCATGATTTTTTACAAAAATCATTTTTAGGTTCAAAATATGTTGTTTCATCATAGATCCACTTCAAGTTTAGCGAGTCTTACCTCCGAGCTAAGAATCTTCATGTCCGCCCTTCGACAAAGTTTAACGATAGTTTAAAACGGGCATCATAGATTTAAAAACGATCCAAACAACGTGAAAACTTCGCGTGGTGTCATATTATGTGACATAGTTAGAAGGAAAAATATCAAACTTGGTATATTGATTATGTCTCAAAAAAACCTTCACAAAATGACCCATCTCGTTCGAGGTTTCTTGACTTTCGGGTCAAATGATCAATGTTATAGCTAGAATGAATGCATAGTTTGTGATAATGTGTCCATATTATGCATAAGTGTGCATCATGAGGTGGCGAACAATGATTCATGAGGAAGTTTTCCTTTTCGTCGCACCAAAAAGCCGTTTTCCATTTTCCGAGTGCAAAAAACGGACGGTTTTGTGAAGCAACCACCAAATGGCTAATTCAAAATACTACCGTCACATTTTTAAAAAATACTAGTCCACCTTACATGGATAATTTCATAACACGGGGATCTCAAACATTTCCGTCTATCCCTGATGAAAAGACAAATTCCTGCCGAATCGGCAGGAAGTAGGTCAGATATGAACTACAGGTACATGATCGGATGCTCATGATTTTTTACAAAAATCATTTTTAGGTTCAAAATATCTTTTTTCATCGTAGATCCACTTCAAGTTTAGCGAGTCTCAGTCCCGAGCTAAGAATCTTTATACGTGTCGTTTTAAACGGATAAATGAAATTATGATAAGAATCATGACATAGTTTATGATAAGTTGATATTGATATCATATTTGGATTCCTCTCATTTTTCTAATCAATTTAGACATATTATTTGCCGAATTCCGATTTACAGATTTAAAGATATTAATTATTCCATATTAAATAAAAAATACAAAAAAAATAAAATCATGAATTCAATAATATTTTTACTTATTCATTGTTGTTTACTTAAATAATCGCTTGTAATTTTAAAAAATACAACCATATGACATGATGATATAAGAGTTAATAGGAATGATATCATAGTATTGACAACAATGAGTAAATTGCTTTGCGGGAAGAGATTCTAAAGGAACGAGGAAGTTAAGCGTGCTAGAGCTGGAGTAGTGCTAGAATGGGTGACCGAACGAGGAAATTGCACAAACCATCAACTATTGCTATCGTCGTTGCGCAAAACACCAACTTTACATGTTTTTTGCATAGACCACCAACTATTGGTGTAATACGTTGCACGTAGGTCCAAATCACATATTAGATTGATTAATTGCAAATCTAACGACCGGGGTCCAAATCACATATTAGATTGATTAATTGCAAATCTAACGACCGGGGTCCACGAGGTAGTGATGATGTGGCGGTCACCGTGTCTTTCTCCATTGTGTCGTTTCAAAAAATTAGAAAAATAAATAACTTTTAGTAATGAAAACAGTATAAACTATCCTATAAACTAACTAATCTAGAAATCTTTGAAAGAATTTTTTTTAATTGTTGCAAGTTTTCATATTTTTTGTATAAAGTTTAAAAACATACTAGATAATGGCACATGGATGCCACATCCTCACACCATGGGGACCGGTCGTTAGGTTTATAGTTAATTCACTTAATATGATATTTGGACTTGTGTGCAACATGTTACACCAATAGTTGGTGGTTTAGGCAAAAAACATGTAAAGCTGGTGTTTTGAGCAATAACGACAACAATAGTTGGTGGTTTGTGCAATTTCCTCGTGACCGAACGGAAACTTTGACTAAGACTACAATTTAATCAATTACTAAATATAAATAGTGTTAAAATGATTAAAGCGGGAGATTAAGGAGTCAAATAATTCAAAGATTAAAAAAATAAAAAATAAAAAATATTTTAGGCTATGCCGGCGTAGCTCCATTCCTGTGCCGACGGCAAGCCGTCGGCGTAGCTCCAGGCTGAACCGTTAGCCAAGACGGCCGTTGACTGACACGCGGGGCCCGTTGGAAGACGCTGTGCCGACGGTCACGGAGCTGTGCCGACGAGGACGTACGCCGAGGGGGCTACGCCGACGGCCACCGACGACAATTTGGCGCTGTGCCGACGGCAGCCGGTCGTCCTAGCAATTATTTCCTGTAGTGATTCTTCGGCCTTCGCATACAACGCTCACTTCACCGGGTTCATCGTCTCCCAAATTAATGGAACTATTTAGAAGGTTTGGGCTCCTCCAAAATACAAGTTCTTATCTTGTCTCATTATGCAAAACCAGGTATGGACGGTGGATCGCTTACAATGGCGCGGGTGGCCTAATTGCGACAATTGCATGCATTGTAATAGTCCACCCCCCCCCCCCCCCCCCCCCCCCCGAGATGGCGGCCCACCATCTCTTCAAATGTTACTATACCAAGAATGTTTGGTTCATAATCAAATATTGGCTTGGGCTACACTTTTTCGAGCCTTTGTATTGGGATGCTTTCGAGAACGTCAACTCTTGGTGGCTTCACCTTGTTCACGCCCATCGGGGAGAAGGAAAGCTATTGCCTCCCTTCTCATGTTAGATCCTTGGGATCTTTGGAATGAGAGAAACGCGGGGCTCTTCAAGCACGCGAGCATGATGGCTTTGGCCACTCTTGTACGCATCAAGTCGTATGCTAGATTTTGGTCCTTCGCAGGGGCTAAGTCTTTGGGTCACTTGCTTCCTGGAGATTAAACTTTTATGAGTTCTTGTTTCGGGAGATAGAACTTGTGGGTTTTGATTTTAAATCTTGCCCTTTTTCTCCTTCTTTTCCAATGAATTAAGGCAATCCATTTGCCTTTCTTTCAAAAAAAAGTTGATATATGCTCAGAGAAATGCAATAAGAGTACGTAATAACTCTCTGTTATTGCTCCTGGCCGTCACAATGCATTGGAACAGTGCACCTAACTGCAATTTGCAATGTATAGGTCGCTAAATGTTGGTTACACTGATATTCCATCAGTCCATCACCTGTCATTTCTGCAATCGATCTAGCCAGAGAATTCTTGCAGCCACCTAATATTGTCGATCGATAATGCATATCTGGTAGATCTTCTTAGTGGAGACGACGATCTAACACACGAAAACAGAGTACTACTGTATCTGGCCCCTCTATAAATACCACAACTCCATCGATACAAAAATATCCAACATGGAGTAGATTGAAGGAAAAAATTAAACAAGTCATACGGTACCCATCTTGCAAAATCTTTTTCGCCAGTTATAGTATTATCATAAGATCATTTCCTCAAATTTTAGTGTCTTTTCCATACAGATTTGTACCTCAACCTGTGAAAGCATGAAGACAGTTCGAGTTCTTGTGTTTGTGCTTTTGGTGATTACATCCTTCGCCGCTTCTCCAGCTAGGAAGTTGGCCGGAGATGATGGGCAGCAGACAGGCAAAGCGCAGATGAAAATGGAAGTGATTGATGGCAGGCCATCTTCTGGCTACGGTGAACATGTCTGCCCAAGAAGCCAGTATCCCGGTTGCTCACAAAGGTTGGAAAATGTCACCTCCAATAATCGTGGTTGATTGGAAAACTTTCGGGCAGCTGCCAATGACGGATCTAAAAATATTATGGCGATAGGTTTATGTCTATAAATAAGCTGATGCTCATCAACAGCGAGGTCGTCTATTTTCATTAAATCAGGGTGCATGAGTACTACTATAATTAGCACATATAGATGCCAAAAACATAGATATAATCACCTCCAATATGTATTATATACGAAGATGGCTGCAAATACATAGTAAAATTTCATATAACCTCATATTGCACAGAAAGGAATGCCAAGTGATGGCTTCATTGCTAGAGCTCATGCTGGTGAACTCACCCACCATGTTTGAATCGCGGTGTGCTATCCGCGTGAAGAACTTGTAGAGAGGTCTCATATCCTACCAAAACAATCGTGCTCTCTTAGGGGAGGATTTCATCCCCCTTCAGGAACACTTTATAGTGCACAGGACCAGCCTAAATTACGTTCAAAGGAAATAAGGAAAGTCTACATCTACCGTAGTCCTACACAAGTTCATAGAATTTGTTGAAGTATAATCCAAATTTATTAAGGAGACTAACTTCTGACGAGCGGAGCCCTCCCCTCTCTCCTTGCGGTACAGGTCGTTGAAGACCTAGGTAAAGAATATTAGGAAAGTGTTCAGTGGGTTTTCATATACCTTCTTAGCACTTCCAATGCTTGTTTGAAGTTTGGAAGGACCGGTAAGGGACTCGTTGAGATTTTGGTGTCGATTTGGATAAAAGAAGATCCCTCACAGGTTATGTGTTTATGTTGATGGTTATGTTGTTAGCTGAAAGGCTACATTGTAGGCTATTGTTGTTATACAATCTACTACTGAAGCTGAATACATGACTATTGCTAAAGCTTGCAAAGAATCTGTTTAGTTAAAAGATTTATCTGCTGAGCTTTGTGGTGATGATTCTTGCATTACTTTTTTTTGTGATAGTCAAAGTGCCATATACCTTACAAAAGATCAGATGTTTCATAAGAGAACTAAGCACCTTGATATCAAGTACCATTTTGTTAGAGACATTGTTGCTCAAGGTAAACTAAAAGTATGCAAGATCAACACTAATGATAATCTTACTGATATGATGACTAAACATGTTTTTACTCAAACTTAGTTGGCTTAACTGATTAGCTCTAGTGGCTATTGGCGCCGAAAATATTTGATTTGTTTGTTCAGGGGGATGATTGTTGTTTTGATGCTAAAAAAGGAATTTGTCTCGAGGTGGAGATTGTTAAAGTATGATCCAAATTTATTAAGGAGGCTAACTTCCGACGAGCGGAGCAAGACATATCGCCAGATCATTGAAAATCTAGGTTTCGACCTCTATAATGCCCGGCAATTGTAAACACTCCCTGTTATAGTGGAGTTTCACCGGTTAGCGTCCATGGTTTTTTCCTCTCTTTGTCGGAGAGGTTTTTCCATGTTAAATTATGTGTCCCTGCTATGATTTTGTTTTTATTCTTCGTTATTTGCTTGTCGCGTTTATAACAGAATTTTAACACACATAAATCTGGTTAAATTTGTGGTAATATAAGGTCCATATGAAAATATGAAAACTGTGGTATTTTTTAATGTACAAAAAAGATAACAAGAGAAGTTATGTAACAAAAAAATGTTTTCATAAAATAGACAAATGATCCTTTTTTCATGGAGTTTCTTTCCTATACCTATTTATTTCTTTCTAGAAGTTTCTTGCATTTAGGAACCTGAGTTTGCAAACTCGCAAGGATGCATATATATGAACCTATATCTAGATAATCTTCTTTGTAAGAATACCCAACCTTAGCAAAATGTCAGTGTAATTTATTGTTGTTTTATAGGAAATGTCACTTTAGATCTATTGTTCTGATCTTTACATATAGCTATAGATCGAATAACTGCGGATAGTTTTGATGCTCATTCAAAAGCTAAGAAATGTGATAGCGCTTTGAGCAACACACGGATATAATTGACAACCCCTTTTAATTTTAACAAGAAATCAAACTAAACACCCGGAACAATAAAAATGGTAAAACATAGACAAAATAAACTAAACTTGCACATATGATCAAATGAACACTTTCATGCACGGACCACACATCTTGCTGAAACAAATAAAACTAGTATCCTTCATTTTATCTGAAGAATCACGACACGGTTAACCTGAAACTTATTAGAGGCATGTAAGATAAATTAACTCAAACCATGCGAAGAACAAATCCATGACAATGAGTATGGTCATGTTCGCCATCCACATGCTGCCTAGCATTCCTTAGTGCACACGCAGTTCCTGTTCCAGCCGGAGCACCTACCACCGGTGAATCCCTCGGTAAGGCACATACTCAAGCAGTTTGCATGAATAATGCATAGCCCCTGGAACCGACCGCTCACTGCCTCGCACTCCTTACCCTGTGCTGGCGCCACCTCTGAACACAACAAGTCGAACATTATTTTTTTAACATAGAAAATTGATCTAAAGCATGTGTGTCAATTCATATGTGTGATTCCATGAGATAAAATTGCCTGACCTTGGCATCTATAAAGAGCTACGTATGACAGATAAACACCAGATATATACCACTAATGTTTTGCTTGCCAAACACAATCGCAAGCAGCGACGAGTATAGATGAGGTCTACACGCACACATTGTACTGAGACTATATGGCCTTTTTTACCGCATGGAGGAAATCCGTTAGAGGAGATTAAATCAGCACAATACACTTGCAGTACATTACACTACGAAGTATGTACCGAAAACAAATTACCATACGAGTCAGTTTATCTTATTTACTTGGGATATTAAGAAACTTACAGACTATGTTAGACATACCTAATCACCGGCTCATATGCCTAAATGTTGTTTAGCCTCGGAATAAGTTCTCTTGCACATGGACTAATTGATGTATAATATAATTGGAATCGTAAATGGTAACTCAGGGAAATTCTGAAGCTGGAGAATAAACAAAAATAGATAGGTTTAGCTATATTGTACTATATTTTTTATTAAAATACAATTGCATAGAACTAACAGATATACTATTAGATCTTTGTAATCCCTGCATACGCAATGTTGGATATTTATCCTTTTCAGGGTATGCACGATATTAACGAAAACATTGGAATCCTTTTGGAAGTGGAAAATAGTGCCACAAACTGGAGGAACCCTAAAATTTGTGCTTATTTGTCAACCCATAAACAGAGAATCGATAATATGTGTGCGGCCTAGTTTTCTGAAAATACCACCATGATGCTTACCTGTGGCGACAACGAGCAACAAGAGGATGACGATGGTTGGGAAGAACTTGCCTGATGACTCCATTATTAAAAGATGTCGATAAAGAGTATGTGAACTATACACTTCCCTGGGATTATTAAAGTTTGAAGGACAAATTAGAAAGCCTACGCGCGGATTAAGGTTATATACGAACACCGGCAACACCATCCACATAACTGCATAATTTAGCACCACAAGGGTGTCACAGATCTATATCTAGGAAAACCTAATAATAGGCTTATATCACATGAGCATCTCAGATGAATATATGTAACTACCTGCTAATATTAGCAACAAACCAGGAGCTGCAACGTGTCATACCATTGCTAATATTTTCTATCGGGTAGAAATGCATAGTGGTTAAAATGAGGCCACTTGTTCTATCATGGGAGTTTGGTGCCTACATTTGGCATGGTACAAAATGTTTAATTTTAGCATAAACTTGCATGGACACACTAGTGCATAGCACTGAACGAAGTGAAATAAAAAATCGTGGTTGGGAAGGTTACTATAGCAAAAGCCATTGGAATTAATATTTTATATATCGGAATAATTAGTTTTGTTATTAATGGAAAAAGGATGGCTAAAAGAAGAGAAATAATTAGTTATTAATTAAGGTTAATTTGATTCAATGACCAGAGTTCCGTGAGGATATATAGCCCGGAGACGACGAACAAAAATGCGTTCATTTACCTCAAACTTTAGGGGGGCTCATTTAAGACTTAATCATGTTATGGAAACATATCAAAACCACCTTCAGCAACAAAAAACGGGTTTTGTTGCCTGATACATGTAGTTGATGTGAAGATCTCTGTGACAGCGGAGCTTAAAACCGTCACCAATAAGGGCGCTGCTTTGGTATCGTTCTTCGGCACTCCTCCATTTCCTTAATGTGGAACTCACTAGTTATAGTTATCTTACTTCCAACCATTTTTGCTAGGCTATTTTTATCTCTCTAGAATATATAATTTGCAGCGCGTTAAAATGTCACATTAAAATGTCACATGACACAAACACTGAAACAGTAACAGATTTTATTAATTCATACGACATACAATTGTCACAATTACATTTCCATCACAATATGACAAAGTAGAGATATTCATGGGGACAACAACAATATCTCACTAGACCTAATTGTTCCACAACAGTTTTTTTCGAACATCTCATATGTGATACTACCTATGATACTTCCACCAGGGAAAGTCTTAAAACTCAAACACATCTTTTTCTCATCCTCATATCTCATCATCCTTATTTTCCGATGCTACAAGAACCCTTGGGCTCGTCGCTGGAATAAGGAGGTCATGCAACCTATGATGGTTGATCTGACCCCCTTCCTCTATGGAAGCTTGGTTGTATGTATTGTTTCCGAAATAGGCTCTTGTTTTGAAAATAATATTAATTAATGTCAGTTCAGGTACTGAGTCTAGGCATTGTAACCGAAGCAAGTAGTTAAATGATAACAACACCAATAGATTGATCCCTCGATAGGGTCAAAGTTTTGAATTCTCGTCATCCTTCTTTAAGAAAGCGTCGGTTCATTGTATTTAGCTCCATTTTTTGAAAAGGAGGTTGAAACCACCGTCCTATGCATAAAAAAATGTACATGGTATTTTTATTAGATTATTCAATGAAGCCTTACAAGAAAAATAAAAAGATTAACTCGAAGCCACCATCGTATCGAAAAAATCATACACCTACAAGACTGATGAAGGGGGTGACCATGAATATAGAGCCACATGCCCTACTATCACACCTAAGTGCATCATCTAAAAACCGAAGTTTGCCGTCCATTTGTGAGCAAGGGGCGTAACCGGTCTAGAAAGCCCTCAACAAGCACCAGCACACGTCATAGAAGTCGCTACCATCGTCTTCCATGAATCCATCTCCAAGAGGGATCAAAGCTTTGACCTTGCCAGGCATGTCATCTACGCTGCCACAATGCCACACGACACCACCACCATACATGCGGCCATCATCCCACGTTCACCACCGAGACCTCGATGCACCATGTCGCCCAGACTCATCATGTAGAACTGTAGATTCCATGTCACTCCACCTTTGTCCCTACTCGAGAATCACACGAATACAGGCATCAAACCACCGAAGCCATCCACATGTTCGTCCAACCGATGTATGTCTCCAAATATGATGCCCCCATGGGGGTGACGACGCATACGCCACCATGACCCAATCTGGGAAGCCCGAATCTGAAGTTTCCCCATGAGCCCATGGAGTGAGAGACACACCCCCATAACAACTCCAACAAGGAATATGGCACCCACGGGCACCGCAATTAATGGTGGCATCCTCACCCTATCCATGAGTTGCAAACCGTCTCCTCCTCATCATGGACCGATGAGTGCATTTTTTCAACATGTTTACCTTGTGGTTTGGCATGAGTAGTGATAGGATTTTCCTCATAATTAATGTAACCATTTAAAATATGAACCATTTAAAATTAAAAATGAATTAACTTATATTTTTTTAATATCAATTTGGAATTTAGAAAAACTTTAAACATAAAAAGTGTATGGATTTGAATAAATAATCCAAAACCATTTTCTATTTTTAAAAAATAATTAATGTAACCATTTAAAATTAAAAATGAATTAACTTATATTTTTTGAATATTAATTTGGAATTTAGAAAAACTTTAAACATAAAAAGTGTTTGGATTTGAATAAATAATTCAAAACCATTTT
This sequence comes from Avena sativa, assembly GCA_916181665.1. Classification (NCBI taxonomy): domain Eukaryota; kingdom Viridiplantae; phylum Streptophyta; class Magnoliopsida; order Poales; family Poaceae; genus Avena; species Avena sativa. The sequence goes on from OV702289.1 coordinate 7,600,406, forward strand.
CTGTTTTAAAAAATAATTAATGTAACCATTTGAAATATGAACCATTTAAAATTTAAAAATGAATTAACTTATATTTTTTTAATATCAATTTGGAATTTAGAAAAACTTTAAACATAAAAAGTGTATGGATTTGAATAAATAATCCAAAACCATTTTCTATTTTTAAAAAATAATTAATGTAACCATTTAAAATTAAAAATGAATTAACTTATATTTTTTGAGTATTAATTCGGAATTTAGAAGAACTTTAAACATAAAAAGTGTTTGGATTTGAATAAATAATTCAAAACAATTTTCTGTTTTAAAAAATAATTAATGTAACCATTTAAAATATGAACCATTTACAATTAAAAATGAATTAACTTATATTTTTTTAATATCAATTTGGAATTTAGAAAAACTTCAAACGTAAAAAGTGTTTGGATTTGAATAAGTAATTAATAATGGGCGGAAAGAAAATTTGATTAGGATAGAACTGGAATTAAAGTACATAACACAACTAACACAAAGTTACATAGAAGAACTGAAAATTAAGATACATGGCCAGATTAAGCCACAATCGGCCGAACTTGTTTTGCAATGTTGGAATAATTGCCACTGTAGTCGTCGTACTCGCCGCGGCCGTCGTCGCTATCGTCGTCGGGGTCGCCGTAGTTGAACCTTGAAGGTTGAGTACGAGTGGGCTGGACTTGAGGGTAGCGCAGGCGGGGGCTAGAGTCGGCGGGGGTGTCATAGGCCATGATGCTCTGGAGAGTCCGGCCGCGCCACCACAGCCGACGAACGGCCTCGTTGAAGTTAGTAGGAGGTGGGCCCTCCTCCTCGTGCCTGGCGAGTGCCCTCTCACGCCGATCCACGAAGAAGGCTTCCCAAGTCGGGAAATAGTCGGGATGCCATCTGGGATTCCTCCGCTGCTACGGCGTGAGCTCGAAGTAGTAGTGGTTCGTGATGGCCATCCGACGCGCCACACCTAGAGGGACAGGAGGAACCGGCACGCCTCCGGCGCTCAGCATCCAGCCGACGGGGACACAGTAGCCCGATGGGCAGGGGTAGTTCGAGGCGCAACGCGCCTCCGCCTCCCTGGGAGTTAGTGCTGTTGGAGATATGCCCAAGAGGCAATAATAAAGTGGGTTATTATCATATCTTCATACTTATGATAAATGTTTACATACCATGCTATAATTGTATTAACAGGAAACATTAATACTTATGTGATTTGTAAACATAAAAGAGTCCCTAGTAAAGCCTCTTGTTAAACTAGCTTGTTGGTTAATATATGATCATGGTTTCCTGATCATGAACATAGAGATGTTATTAACAACAGGGTCATATCATTAGGAGAATGATGTGATGGACATACTCCTATAGATAAGCGTAGCATAAAGATCAACTCATTTTAAATAGTTCAATTGCTATATGCTTTCTGATACATAGTAACCTAATTCCTTCGACCATGAGATCATGCATATCACCTTTGCCGGATGGATGCTTTGATGACATCAAACACCACACCTTAACTGGGTGGCTATAAAGGTGGCATTGAGTGTTCGGAAAGTATTGGTTGAAACACATGGATCAAGAGTGGGATTTGTCCATCCATATGACGGATAGATATACTCTGGGCCCTCTCGGTGTAATGTCATCCAATTATCTTGCAAGCATGTGACTGGCTCACAAGGGATCACATATCACGGGAACGAGAAAAGAGTACTTATCGGTAACGAGGTTGAACTAGGTATGCAGAGATACCGACGATCATAACCTCAGATAAGTAAACTATCGTGAGACAAAGGGAAATTGGTATCGTATGTAAGTGGTTCATTCGATCGCAAAGTAATCGTAGAAATATGTGGGAGCCATATGAATTTCCAGATTCCTCTATTGGTTATTGATCAGAGAAGTGTCTTGATCATGTCCGCATAATTCACGAACCGTAGGGAGACACACTTAAGGATTCGACGTTGTTTGAGTAGTTATGGTATTATGAGAAAGAGACCGAATGTTGTTCGAAGTCTCGGATGGGATCCGGGATATCACGAGGAGATCCGGAATGGTCCGGAGAATAAGATTCATATAAGGAAAGTCCCGTTTCGGAGTTCGGAAATAATTCCGGTGTTTTCATCGGGAATGTTCTAGAAGGTTCCGGAATGTCCGACACTCCGGGGGGAAGGGTACATGAATGTGTTATATCAAGTTGGTATGATTGCATCATGTACTAAGTGTCATTGCTGTACAAAATAGAGGATTTAATCAAATCCTAGTTTGAAAAGTCAAAGGGCTAGTTTGAAAGTCAAGCGGCTATTTTGGGAAGTGGGAAAGAGGAGAAGGAAGTTTGAAGCCGACTTGGGGGAGGAGTTCCTCCTCCCACCGCCGGCCCTCCTTGAGGCCGAGTTGGGGAGGGACTCCCCTCCCCAGGCGCGCCTCCCTCCACCTATAAAAGAAGGGGCAGGGCTCCCCTCCTAGACACACAAGTTCCTATGCTCTAAATCTAAACCCTAGCCACAGCCTCCGGTTTAGAGCCGTTTCGGTTTAGAGCCTTCTAATTGGTGTGTCTAAAACCCTAGACCACTAAAGCTCTCTCATAGTCCACCATACTCGCTCCGGCTTAAGGCGAAGCCCTGCGAGATCTCCCCTCTACTTCCGGTACCACGCCGTCGTGCTGCCGGAATCGCGAGGAGAGTGCTACAACCTCCGCTGCCTGCTGGAACAAGGGAGAGGAAGGTCTTCGTCGAGTACCGAACGTGTGACCGACTGCAGGAGCGCTGCCGGAACGCAGCGCCGGAAGGATCGTCTGCGTGATCTTGAGGTCGGGAGTGTACGACTACATCATCCACGAGAATCTGCTCTCGTTAACCGCTTTGGAATCTTCGAGGGTGAGTTCCTCTATTGAATCGTTGCTACAATCTAGTAGATAGATCTTGGCTTGTTTGTTTGCATGCGGTAGAAAATTTTTGTTTTCCATGCTACGAATCCCTACAGTGGTATCAGAGCCGTGTCGATATGTAGATCTGTTGCACGAGTAGAACACAATGGTCATTGTGGGCGTTGATGCTTTTATTGTCGATTGCTTCTTGTGTACTTTGCATCTTGCGGTATGTTGGGATGAAGCGGCCCGGGCTAACCTTACATGACATCGTTCATGAGACTTGCTCCACGCTTGACATGCAACTTGTATTGCATAAGTGGCTTTGTGGGTGCCTGTTTCTCCTAGCATAGTTAAGATCCAATTTACAACGGGTGATTAACAATACTAGTATCAATGTTGTGGTTCTTGTTCGTAAGTTAGAACGACACTTATTGAAAGCCCCAAACCACGTAAAATATGCAAAGAAAGTAGAGGCGTCTAACTTTGTTTTGCAGGGGTGTGCAGTGATGTGATATGGCCATGATTGTGATTATATATGATGTATGCAATGTTCCTTATTGTAAGTCGGCAACCGACAGGAGCCATATGGTTGTCTTTATTTTCTGTTAAGACCCGCGTGTCTATTCAAAGTAGTTGTAATAGTTGAAGCCGGTGGACGACAACCATGGAGCAGCATCATTGACCTTGATGCAATGCCGGTGATGATGGAGATCATGTTCGTGCTTGAAGATGGAGATCGGAAGCACAAGAAGAAAGGCCATATCATATCACATATTATGAATTGCATGTGATGTTAATCCTTTATGCATCTTGTATTGCTTAGTAGACGACGGTAGCATTATAAGATGATCCCTCATGCACATGAATTTCAAGTCATAAAGTGTTCACCCTTAGTTGGCACCGTCGCTAAAGCTTGTTGTTTCGAAGCACCACGTGATGATCGGGTGTGTTAGATTCCGCAAGTGTATACAACGTGGGCAAGCCAGATTTTCTCATGCGGAAGCTAAGGTTTTATCTTGACGGGCCTAGCATGTACAGACATGGCCTCAGGAACACGGATTACCGAAAGGTAGAGCATGAGTCATATAGTAGATGTGATGAACATGTTGATTGTTCGCTATTGAAGCTATATCAACTCTCGTGATGATCGGTTTTGATGTGGTGGATTTGGTTCGTGTGATCACTAAAACAATGTGAGGGATATTGTTTTGAGTGGGAGTTCACCTAGATTAATTTAATTATAACTCAATTTATCATAAACTAAATCAAAGTGAATTTGCATAGTTGTTGTAGTCATTGGCATCCGTTTACCACCTTGCGCTTAGTTATAATTGAGATGATAGAACTATAGAATTCTGGTTAGTTACTTTACGAACTGGTATCGTATTGTTTTGAAGTGTTAATCTAAAGTTTAAAAGTCCTATTGCAAACTTTCAGTAAGTTCCGGTTACTCCATGAAGTTTAATAATTAGTATTAAATCAAGAGTAAAAATTCCAAGTGTTAGTATATAAGTATCATGTTTGTCTCCATGATTCTTGATATTCAAAGGATTCTCTTAATATCAAGGTTATCTAGGATCTGAAAGAGTTGTTTCAGAAACCATGATGTGTGGAACATATTGTGATATCTGAAACGAAGTTTTGGTTACAACATGATAGAGTATAATATGGCAAAGTTCATGTTCTCATATTTTGATGAGAATTTGCAAAAGGTTGGAGACACTTGTTGTCCTAATCCTCCAAAAGGTTTTGGATAGCAACATTATACTCATAATTTATCGTTATAAGCTAAAAGTAGCTTGATCATGGACGATTCCATGATAAGGGTGAATATTTGATGTAGGTAAAATGTTTACTACACCAAGAGATTACTAAAGAAAGGAATTTGAAAGAACACCAAACATTTGATGATGGTGATCTACTTCAAAGTGCAAGTCCAAAGACATTGGTATTTAACTATGCACGCTTTGGACTATATGTCATATGTATGACTCCACTATTGATATTGATAGATTCTTTCAAACAGAAAAGGAAATACTGAAAGAGAATCTCATAAATATATGGCAGAAAAGAAAAGACTAGAATTGTTCAGTTTAAGTATATAGATGATATACATGTTATGGCTATATTCTTTGCTTATTAAACAATGTGTTTCTTAGGTATTTGATACTGAATTTGTTGGTATGAATCGTCATACGAAACAACACAATTCATGAAATACAATGGCCTAAGTAACTAGCAAAAGAATATGTGATGATGTTCATCGAGAACAAATAAAGGGTTATTGTGTTGCTCGTTAAACATCAAAGCTTGCCTTCAAGATTTGTTTTATCAGGTATTATGAGAACAAAAGGGTTGTTCAAATAAATGCCGTAATCCATAAAAGATGGATGATTCACAAATCTCGTTGGAGAAATCACATCCATAAAACTAGTGCTAAAAATGTCGAAAGACAAATTGATTGAAAGATTACTTAGGAAGTGACATCGCCGTTTAAATTATATTGGAAAGAAAACATGAAGAAACTCCATGTGGATGGAATTTTGGAGTCTTTTGATTTTTGATCAAATGACGCTTGTGAAACTTTCCTAGAAATAATTAAAACTTCGTTCATAGGCCAAAAGGGAACGAATGACTAGATTATTGGAACTTGTACATATTGTTGTACAAAGTCCATTATGTGTAGTCGAGAGCGATGGATTTCAACTTCATATGCTTTCTCCGAAAATTTGAGTGAATATATGAATATTTACTTAATAAGGATGAAGTATGAAACATTTGAAAAGTTCAAAGACTTTCAAGATGAAGTGCAAAATCATTGTAACAAGAATATAAACAGTTTATGATAAAGATCATAAAGGAAGATATTTGAGTTACAAAGTTTAGCATAATACCTAAGATTTATGGAATCGTTCCATGGATTTGCATTTCTCGAAACACCATAAGAGTATGGAGCATTCGAGATATGTAATTAAACCTTGTTTGACATGGTAAGATCAAAGGTATAATTCATAAAACTGCCATTATATTTTAAAGATTAAAAGCTTTAGATACTACCGTTTTTCCACTGAAAAGAGCTCCATCATAATCCGTTGAAATGACACCATATAAAATTATGGTTTGGGATAAAACCCAAGTAGTCCTTTCTTAAACATTGGTATGCTATACATAAGAAAGATGTTTGCAACCAAAGTCGGATGAACCTGTCTTTGTTAAGTATTCCTCCATAACACCGGAGACAAAAGTGTTTGTCGCTTAGAATGTCAAGTTTCCTTGAGAAGGAATTTTTCATGAAAAGTAAAGTGGGAGGACAATAGAACTTTGATAAGGTTAAAAGAACCTTAGCTATATGTGCAGAGTTGCGCAGCGCCGAAAAGTGTTCCGGAGGCAACAATAATGCTCATGGATCACGTGCCTCAAAGGTTGTGGTTATGGAGATCTAAGTTCCTATTGAAACAAGTAGGTCGGGTAAACAATCAAATACCAAGATTTGAGGGTTGAATCATTATTTGAGAATAATGAACCGACTACATGCAAAGAAGCCATGATGGGCCCTGACTCCGTCAAATGGCTTGAAGCCATAAAATCCGTGATAGTTCCATACACGAGAAATCAAGTTTTGAACTTGAAGGACCCTCGAGAAAGGTGTAAGACCATACAGTTGTGTTTGGATCTATAAAGAAATGGACATGAATATAGTCGACATGTTGGGAAAGAGTTCACAACAATGTTCAAAGGTTGACTATGACAAGATCTGATCTTTCATAGCGATATTTAGTCTAGACGGATTAATGTAGCAACCACTACATATAAATTTGTTATGTGGTAGTTGAATAAACAAAACAAGTTCTTCTAATAGAATTGTTACCTAGGACATGTGCGTAACACGGTCTATAGGGTTTTGTTAATTCAAAGGATGCTAAAAGCATATGCAAACTTCAATGGTTGAAGTAAGCATAGCGGAGTTGGAATCTTCACTATGATGAAACTGTTAAAAGAGTTTAATTTCATCAGAGACAATGAAGATGCTTGCATTTGCAAGAAATTAAGTGGGAGCGCTAAGACATATTTCTAATACATTATGTGGAGGACATATTGTTGATTGGAAAAGATGTATATTTTATTAACACATATTAAGAATTTCATCCTGATGAAAGACTTAGGCAAAACCCAAATATTTGGCATCAATAGACGCTAATATGGTTGTGCCGAAAGTACATAGATGATGTATTGAATGAGTTCAATATAGAAACTACAAGAAAGGTTCTTGTCGCACAGAAAGGATTGAATGAGTTCAATATTAATGATATATTCAAGTGTATTGACACTTGGTAAGTGATACAAGATTCAAGTATAGATTGATACTTGATGTATGAAATCACAAAGAGTATTTATATCAATCATACTGTGATATGTACAAATCCAGATATGTCCTATGCTCTAAATGTTATGAGCATATACCAAAATGATTCATAAGATGATCATTGGACAATAGTAAGGATATTCTTATGATCCTTTGGAAGAACTAAGAATATATTGTTTGTAGAAGTGACAAATAGATGGTTAGTTCATTGTAAAAGTACTACATTGATACTAGTTTTGTCACAAAGTACAAATTAAGTTTATCTCAATCTAAACTAAGGGTGGCACAATATAATGGAAAGTAAGTTCCATAATGGATTTGGATGAGTTCCAAAGTTAAGACATTGTGACAGATACTACAACAAAAGGCTAAGTATATGACTGCTATTATAGCAGCTAAAGAGGGCATTTGGGTCAAGTAGTTTGTTATCAAACTAGGTGTAGTTCATAGCAGGATAATACTATGAAGATATATTGTACGACAATATTATCAACATGTTTTAACCCTAAAGAACTAAAGGTCTCACCAAAGGACCAAATTTATACAAAGCCATCTCATTAGAGAATGAGTGATGCGTAGAGACGCAAATACATGCAATTACACACGGACCTGGAAATGTCAGATCCGGAGATCAGTTGACCACTAGCGAACATGTACTTACAACACCAGAAAGCCATAGGTGTTGAATACACAAAAGTTTGAAACTATATTATTGACTCTAGTGCAAGTGGGAGACTGTTGGAGATATGCCCAAGAGGCAATAATAAAGTGGGTTATTATCATATCTTCATACTTATGATAAATGTTTACATACCGTGCTATAATTGTATTAACAGGAAACATTAATACTTGTGTGATTTGTAAACATAAAAGAGTCCCTAGTAAAGCCTCTTGTTAAACTAGCTTGTTGGTTAATATATGATCATGGTTTCCTGATCATGAACATAGAGATGTTATTAACAACAGGGTCATATCATTAGGAGAATGATGTGATGGACATACTCCTATAGATAAGCGTAGCATAAAGATCAACTCATTTTAAATAGTTCAATTGCTATATGCTTTCTGATACATAGTAACCTAATTCCTTCGACCATGAGATCATGCATATCACCTTTGCCGGATGGATGCTTTGATGACATCAAACACCACACCGTAACTGGGTGGCTATAAAGGTGGCATTGAGTGTTCGGAAAGTATTGGTTGAAACATATGGATCAAGAGTGGGATTTGTCCATCCATATGACGGATAGATATACTCTGGGCCCTCTCGGTGTAATGTCATCCAATTATCTTGCAAGCATGTGACTGGCTCACAAGGGATCACATATCACGGGAATGAGAAAAGAGTACTTATCGGTAACGAGGTTGAACTAGGTATGCAGAGATACCGACGATCATAACCTCGGATAAGTAAACTATCGTGAGACAAAGGGAAATTGGTATCATATGTAAGTGGTTCATTCGATCGCAAAGTAATCGTAGAAATATGTGGGAGCCATATGAATTTCCAGATTCCTCTATTGGTTATTGATCGGAGAAGTGTCTCGATCATGTCCGCATAATTCACGAACCGTAGGGAGACACACTTAAGGATTCGACGTTGTTTGAGTAGTTATGGTATTATGAGAAAGAGACCGAATGTTGTTCGAAGTCTCGGATGGGATCCGAGATATCACGAGGAGATCTGGAATGGTCCGGAGAATAAGATTCATATAAGGAAAGTCCCGTTTCGGAGTTCAGAAATAATTCCGGTGTTCTCATCGGGAATGTTCTAGAAGGTTCCGGAATGTCCGGCACTCCGGGGGGGAAGGGTACATGAATGTGTTATATCAAGTTGGTATGATTGCATCATGTACTAAGTTTCATTGCTGTACCAAATAGAGGATTTAATCAAATCCTAGTTTGAAAAGTCAAACGGCTAGTTTGAAAGTCAAACGACTATTTTGGGAAGTGGGAAAGAGGAGAAGGAAGTTTGAAGCCGACTTGGGGGAGGAGTTCCTCCTCCCACCGCCAACCCTCCTTGAGGCCGAGTTGGGGAGGGACTCCCCTCCCCAGGCGCGCCTCCCTCCACCTATAAAAGAAGGGGCAGGGCTCCCCTCCTAGACACACAAGTTCCTATCCTCTAAATCTAAACCCTAGCCACAGCCTCCGGTTTAGAGCCGTTTCGATTTAGAGCCTTCTAATTGGTGTGTCTAAAACCCTAGACCACTAAATCTCTCTCATAGTCCACCATACTCGCTCCGGCTTAAGGCGAAGCCCTGCGAGATCTCCCCTCTACTTCCGGTACCACGCCGTCGTGCTGCCGGAATCGCGAGGAGAGTGCTACAACCTCCGCTGCCTGCTGGAACAAGGGAGAGGAAGGTCTTCGTCGAGTACCGAACGTGTGACCGACTGCGGGAGCGCTGCCGGAACGCAGCGCCGGAAGGATCGTCTACGCGATCTTGAGATCGGGAGTGTACGACTACATCATCCACGAGAATCTGCTCTCGTTAACCGCTTTGGAATCTTCGAGGGTGAGTTCCTCTATTGACTCGTTGCTACAATATAGTAGATAGATCTTGGCTTGTTTGTTTGCATGCGGTAGAAATTTTTTGTTTTCCATGCTACGAACCCCTACAAGTGCTACGGTGGAAGCCATGGGAAAGAGTGATGAGGTTGCAGATATGAGTGTAGAGATGTGCAATGACAATGGAGGCCAACCCTACATATATATATATATATAGTGAAGAACTGGCGGGAAGAACTGGAGGGAAGAACTGGCGGGAAAAAATGGCGGGAAGAAAAATGGCGGGAAAAATGGCGTGTCGACATTATGTCGTGCGGCGTGTACCTTGTCCCGGATGGTGTCACCAACCGGGACTAAAGATGAAAAATGGCGTGTCCACAAACATGCATAATATGGGCACAACATCATAAACTATGCCGTGATTCAGCACATAACATCGGTCATTTGGACCGAAAGCCATGAAACCTCGAACATGATAGGTCATTGTAACACCCTCAGAATCGGCCCTATGCAAGTTTTAGCGAATCCCGCCAAACCCGCATAGAAACGATTCAAAGGTTCCCACCAGGCACTTTCGTGTGGGTGGAAAACGAAGTAATATCATTACACAATAGTCCACGATGGAACCCACAGAACAGATATATACAACAACGACTCAATGAGTCAAGAATACAGATATACAATACCAAGATCCAAATCACCTTGAAAACGATTCAGTGTCCGAGTACGGACAAGATGCAAATTGAGCTAAGAGCCCTGAAGAATAACCAATGGCGTCCATAACACTGCCCAGGCCAATCCGGAAGGGTAACCCTGCTAACGACGTCGATCTCAAAACCCGCTAAAAACCAAAGGGGTGCCGACAAAGGGCAAAGACAAAAGAGAGAGGTCAGTACTGAGGCCAGTACACGGCGAGACTAGAATTCAGTGGTCCTCGCCTACATAGGTATGGTGGACTGAAGCGGCAGCGCAGCAGACACTAAATAACCTAAGGAGACTCGATACAACTGTCGGCTATCAGAGAGGGATAAGAAAGACCTATTCGAAACCATCCTGATTCTACCACCAAGCATAGCCATCCTGGTATGTCCCCCTCGAGACCAAACGAGGAAGTCAACCGAGGAACTCACAAAGTTGGCAGTTTTATGTATTCAGTTATCGTTGCAGCAATTACTAGTCAGGTATAGATAATCATCCTGATATAATAAGCAGTGGGCACTTTTAGTTACCCATTCCATTGTAGTTGCACACTTACTAGTCAGATACAATTAGCATGAGATATCCCAAAACCAACAGTTGTTGATACTTTTATTTATCCATTCCGTTATAGTGAAGCTGATTACTAGTCATATCGGATACAAGTCAAATTATAACAGTAAACTTTAGTTATAGTTGTCTATGATCGAGAACTGTGCTCCAAGTCGTCCATAACCGCGGACACGGCTTCTCGAAAAGATTTAACCCTGCAGGGGTGCACCAAAGTTCCCACACGCACCTACACCCTTGTTCTCAGATCAGGTAGGTACAAGATCACAAAACATACACCCAACGGTATGTCGACGGGGTTTCGGACACGAAGTTTCCCAGACCCAAAGCAAGCACATGGGGGCCACCCCACTAAGCTACCCGTAACGAAGTCGGCCGGTCTCCGAGACGGACCCAGGGTTTGTGACGACGGATGTAAACGACTGGGAACCCGAAAGTGTGACTAGGCTTGTCGATACCGCGGAAACGTGGCACATGGTTCCAAAACAGTACAAGCGCTCCACGCGCAATAGTAAATAAAGCAGTAAGTCATGGCATAAGTACAGGATAGTAATAAAGCCCCAAACTACTTTGTGGTCCCCGGTACAGTACTTTGAAATCAGGTACTAATCGATGGGGGTGCCCACACACCCCACCTGTGGTTAGCGCGTTCGATCTCGGAACAGGTGTCAAGTACTCAGGGTCCTACGGGACACCAGTGAACGGTTAAAAACCAAATATTTTCTATTACCCATCGGTGCCTCTGCATTTACCTACTTCAATTTTAGTTATTAAATGATAATTAAATCCATGATCATCTCCAACATTAAACATACGACAATACTCCAACAACTGTGGTACTAGACGACACGCAACAGCACTTGAGCAAGCAACTAGGACACGCAAGTCCAACTATCTACCAAACAACAGGTAATAGGATGTGTCCAAGGCAATATAAGGCTGCAAGGGATACCCCGGGTACGAAAACTAGAGCATCGCAACATAGATAGCAATAGATCAACATGAGGAAATAAATACTATAAAAGTAAGATAGGTAGAAAGGGGGAGATTGCTCGCCTAGAAAACATTGCCGAAGATTCATCCGAAGATCGGGTCGACACTCGCATCAACTCATTGGCCTAATCCGTGAAGAAGCAAAGCACTAGAAGAAACACCGGATGCACTATTTATTACTACGGCAAAAGAGCGGGCATGATGCATGTATGATGTATGACATGGCAAAGATGCGATGCAATTAGGCCATATTAAGTGGAACCGGGGTCCCGACAATTATTATAGGTTCGTGTTGTTTAGATACCCCGCAATTTAAATGATGTCTTATCAAGGCAAAAATATGTCACCGGTTCACTACACAAATTTAAATGGGTCCAATATTAGACTAGATTCGCCCGCATATGGCCTCCATATTTATTTTAGGTGAATCGACATAATAAACCACATGATATGATGCGAGCATGTACAATTTTAGATGCGCCAATTCATATGGATATCAATTATAAAATAGGGCTGGATATCAATTATAAAATAGGGCTCGGATAAAGGGTCACACATTGAGGGGTCTCGGCGATCTTGGCGTCCGGGTAGAAGGCCTAGTCATTCTGGATCGGTCTTCGGGTTCTTGCCGATGAACTTGCTATCCGTGAAGGAGAACTTGAGGATCCAGCGTCATTGCCTTCGGTTCCATGTCGTCGACCTCTCTTGGTTCTTCGACTTTAGACTCCGACGACCACTCGAACATAGCCAGGGTAGTCGAGCCACGGCTTCATCTTATCCCTCTATTCCATCTCGAGGGATCAAACAAGCAATCCAACATCCCTAAATTATAGCCACACACACAGGGACATCATGAGGCGATGCCGGGTCAAGGAGACAAAGGACCGGCCAGAGCCATCGCGGACAAACTGCTGCAGATGTGATCGTCTCAGATGTTGGAGAAGGTGTAAAGGGCGAGCTCCAGGTTGGGGACGCGCAGACGAGCGCGGCGTTGAGGCGGCACGACCGAAGCACAAGACCACAGGGGCGGCGATTCTCGGGACAGACGGCGAGGAGGCCAGAGGGACAGCACCGAGCGGCTTCACGGGGACAAGGCGAGGGGCCGCGGCCGGCGCGGGCTGAGGACGAGTCGAGCGACGCGGCGCACGGCGAGGTTGTGGCCGAGCCGTGGCCGACAAAGAGGAGGCAGAGAGGTAGGGAGAGGCGGGAGGCACGGCACCAGGAAGCAGGCGAGGCCGACGCAGGCCGGGCTACAGCGAGGCAGAGGGCGCGGGGTCGACGGGCGAATGCATGGTGGCCTGGGTGGAGGCAAGAGAGGCAGCCGAGGTGGAGCTTCGGCGGCATGGGTCACTGGCCTCGAGGAAGAAGAGGGTGAGGGGCTCGCGGCAGAGCCGTGCTGGGTTGGATGCTAGCTGGCGGCGACACCATACGCGAGCCATGGAGGGGTGTGGAACCGAGGAGAGAGAGGGGGGTTGCGATGGGGTCGGGAGCGAGAGGAGGCGGTCACGGGCGGGTGATGTCGTGCGGTAGGAGTAGGACCAGGGGGCGGGGTCGTGCGCGTGGGGTCGTTTGCGTGCTAGAGTGCGTGTGAGAGCTTGCTAGGTGTGTTGCGGAGCGACAGGGTGGGGAGTAGAGGGTGTGTGCGTGTTTGGCTCCAGGGTGGGTAGCAGTAGGTGGTGGCGGCGGGGTGGGGTGAGATAGAGAGGAGTAGGGTTAGGGTTTAAAGAGTCTAGGGTTTATTTTGGGTAGTAGGTAGTCTGATCGGTTGGGCTTTTGGGCCGACCAGCTGGACTGCCTCCTTAAAAAAATAGTTTTGTTATTTCTTTTATTTTAAAATAAACTTTTGTAAATAGTTTTAGATAAATAAAAGATCCGGCTGGACCGACGGTTTTGGTTTGAACAAAGAGGGGTGGATATTAATATAGAAAATAAAGTAGGTCTTTTAACAAAATAGTTTTAGTCAATTAGATGCATGTTGATGTCATGATGATGCACAAGTATTATTTAACACACAATTTTCTAGTAGTGGACTTTACCCGGGGTGCTACAATTCGACACCACTAACAATGGATCTCGCCCTCGAGATCCGCCTCATGTTACGGGGAAGAAAGCCGACGGTCTAAATCTTCTCGCTTTGTGTAGATCTTCGCGACACCACTAACAAGGGGTTGTTGGTCATGTTCATCAAGAGAACACTCCGAAGAACAAAGGATGAAGATAAAGGCATCAAAATATAAGGCCACCTTTAACTTCTGTGAAAGGAGTAAAATCGCATCGATCCACCATTCAATGAACAAGAGCGAATGATAAGAGTAGTCGGATGGTGATCAGTCCATCGCGCACCCAAAGCATTACTCTGCACATGAATAGGAGAATTATGCAACCAACTCTCTGAATTCAGACTGAAGATCTCGACAAGCAAGGTTCGTAAACAAAGGAGGGATGAAGATTCTCATCAGATCTGATGCAGATGACTTCGTCGTATCGGAAAACACCGGAGGATAGAAAGAATTTTTTAGTGAATTCTCGGTCCACTGAAAGGTACAACAGATGAAAGATGCATCAGATCGCATGAATGCAGGATGTTGAAGCACCATTACAAGAGGATGGAAGCAAAACCCTGAAGGTACGACGGAAACCCAACCACGAGAAATCCTGGACTAGAAGAAAAGATAAGAGAGCAGATTCAAAATACGTAGAGGTAAGAGGAGAATGGCATAGGGGTAAGGAGTAAAAGCAGGCCTAATCAGATCTATCTAATCGATTTTAAAAAATAGTTTTGACACTCTACAACGTCCGTTAGGTAGGTTATCCTACAGGTTGGACCAGTGGGATATCGTAACTGCTGAGCTCTGATACCACTCTGTAACACCCTCAAAATCGGCCCTATGCAAGTTTTAGCGAATCCCGCCAAACCCGCATAGAAACGATTCAAAGGTGCCCACCAGGCACTTTCGTGTGGGTGGAAAACGAAGTAATATCATTACACAATAGTCCACGATGGAACCCACAGAACAGATATATACAACAGCGACTCAATGAGTCAAGAATACAGATATACAGTACAAAGATCCAAATCACCTTGAAAACGATTCAGCGTCCGAGTACGGACAAGATGCAAATTGAGCTAAGAGCCCTGAAGAATAACCAATGGCGTCCATAACCCTGCCCAGGCCAAGCCGGAAGGGTAACCCTGCTAACGACGTCGATCTCAAAACCCGCTAAAAACCAAAGGGGTGCCGACAAAGGGCAAAGAAAAAAGAGAGCGGTCAGTACTGAGGCCAGTACACGGCGAGACTAGAATTCGGTGGTCCTCGCCTACATAGGTATGGTGGACTGAAGCGGCAGCGCAGCAGACACTAAACAACCTAAGGAGACTCGATACAACTGTCGGCTATCAGAGAGGGATAAGAAAGACCTATTCGAAACCATCCTGATTCTACCACCAAGCATACCCATCCTGGTATGTCCCCCTCGAGACCAAACGAGGAAGTCAACCGAGGAATTGACACAGTTGGCAGTTTTATTTATTCAGTTATTGTTGCAGCAATTACTAGTCAGGTATAGATAATCATCCTGATATAATAAGCAGTGGGCACTTTTAGTTAACCATTCCATTATAGTTGCACACTTACTAGTCAGATACAATTAGCATGAGATATCCCAAAACGAGCAGTTGTTCATACTTTTATTTATCCATTCCGTTATAGTGAAGCTGATTACTAGTCATATCGGATACAAGTCAAATTATAACAGTAAACTTTAGTTATAGTTGTCTATGATCGAGAACTGTGCTCCAAGTCGTCCATAACCGCGGACACGGCTTCTCGAAAAGATTTAACCCTGTAGGGGTGCACCAAAGTTCCCACACGCACCTACACCCTTGTTGTCAGATCAGGTAGGTACAAGATCACAAAACATACACCCAACGGTATGTCTACGGGGTTTCGGACACGACGTTTCCCAGACCCAAAGCAAGCACATGGGGGCCATCCCACTAAGCTACCCGTAACGAAGTCAGCCGGTCTCCGAGACGGACCCAGGGTTTGTGACGACGGCTGTAAACGACTGGGAACCCGAAAGTGTGACTGGGCTTGTCGATACCACGAAAACGTGGCACGGGGTTTCAAAATAGTACAAGCGCTCCACGCGCAATAGTAAATAAAGCAGTAAGTCATGGCATAAGTACAGGATAGTAATAAAGCCCCAAACTACTTTGGGGCCCCCGGTACAGTACTTTGAAATCAGGCACTAATCGATGGGGGTGCCCACACACCCCACCTGTGGTTAGCGCGCTCGATCTCGGAACAGGTGTCAAGAACTCGGGATCCTACGGGACACCAGTAAGCGGTTAAAAACCAAATATTGTCTATTACCCACCGGTGCCTCTGCATTTACCTACTTCAATTTTAGTTATTAAATGATAATTAAAGCCATGATCATCTCCAACATTAAACATACGATAATACTCCAACAACTGTGGTACTAGACGACACACAACAACACTTGAGCAAGCGACTATGACACGCAAGTCCAACTATCTACCAAACAACAGGTAATAGGATGTGTCCAAGGCAATATAAGGCTGCAAGGGATACCCCGGGTACGAAAACTAGAGCATCGCAACACAGATAGAAATAGATCAACAGGAGGGAATAAATACTATAAAAGTAAGATAGGTAGAAAGGGGGAAATTGCTCGCCTGGAAAACATTGCCGAAGATTCATCCGAAGATCGGGTCGACACTCGCATCAACTCATCGGCCTAATCCGTGAAGAAGCAAAGCACTAGTAGAAACACCGGATGCACTATTTATTACTACGGCAAAAGAGCGGGCATGATGCATGTATGATGTATGACATGGCAAAGATGCGATGCAATTAGGCCATATTAAGTGGAACCGGGCTCCCGACAATTATTATAGGTTCGTGTTGTTTAGATACCCCACAATTTAAATGTTGTCTTATCAAGGCAAAAATATGTCACCGGTTCACTACACAAATTTAAATGGGTCCAATATTAGACTAGATTCGCCCGCATATGGCCTCCATTTTTATTTTAGGTGAATCGACATAATAAACCACATGATATGATGCGAGCATGTACAATTTAATATGCACCAATTCATATGGATATCAATTATAAAATAGGGCTGGATATCAATTATAAAATATGGCTCGGATAAAGGGTCACACATTGAGGGGTCTCGACGATCTTGGCGTCCGGGTAGAAGGCCTAGTCATTCTGGATCGGTCTTCGGGTTCTTGCCGATGAACTTGCTATCCGTGAAGGAGAACTTGAGGATCCAGCGTCATTGCCTTCGGTTCCATGTCGTCGACCTCTCTTGGTTCTTCGGCTTTAGACTCCGACGACCACTCGAACATAGTCGGGGTAGTCGAGCCACGGCTTCATCTTATCCCTCTGGTCCATCTCGAGGGCTCAAACAAGCAATCCAACATCCCTAAATTATAGCCACACACACAGGGACATCATGAGGCGATGCTGGGTCAAGGAGAAAGAGGACCGGCCAGAGCCATCGCGGACAAACTGCTGCAGATGTGATCGTTTCAGATGTTGGAGAAGGTGTCAAGGGCGAGCTCCAGGTTAGGGACGCGCAGACGAGCGCGGCGTTGAGGCGGCACGACCGAAGCACAAGACCACAGGGGCGGCGATTCTCGGGACAGAAGGCGAGGAGGCCAGAGGGACATCACCGAGCGGCTTCACGGGAACGAGGCGAGGGGCCGCGGCCGGCGCGGGCTGAGGACGAGTCGAGCGAGGCGGCGGACGGCGAGGTCGTGGCCGAGCCGTGGCCGACCGAAGTGGAGGCAGAGAGGTAGGGAGAGGCGGGAGGCGCGGCACCCGGAAGCAGGCGAGGCCGACGCAGGCCGGGCTGCAGCGGGGCAGAGAGCGCGGGGTCGACGGGTGGATGCATGTTGGCCTGGGCGGAGGCAAGAGAGGCAGCCGAGGTGGAGCTTCGGCGACAGGGGTCACTGGCCGCGAGGAAGAAGAGGGTGAGGGGCTCACGGCAGAGCCGGGCTGGGTTGGATGCTAGCTGGCGGCGGCACCATACGCGAGCCATGGAGGGGTGGGGAACCGAGGAGAGGGGGGGGGGGGGGGTTGCGATGGGGTTGGGAGCGAGAGGAAGGCGATCACGGGCGGGTGATGTCACGCAGTAGGAGTAGGACCAGGGGGAGCGGGGTCGTGCGCGTGGGGTCGTTTGCCTGCTAGAGTGCGTGTGAGAGCTTGCTAGGTGTGTTGCGGCGCGACAGGGTGGGGAGTAGAGGGTGTGTGCGTGTTTGGCTCCAGGGTGGGTAGCAGTAGGTGGTGGCGGCGGGGTGGGGTGAGATAGAGAGGAGTAGGGTTAGGGTTTGAAAGAGTCTAGGGTTTATTTTGGGTAGTAGGTAGTCTGATCGGTTGGGCTTTTGGGCCGGCCGGCTGGACTGCCTCCTTAAAAAAATAGTTTTGTTATTTCTTTTATTTTAAAATAAACTTTTGTAAATAGTTTTAGATAAATAAAAGATCCGGATAGACCGACGGTTTTGGTTTGAACAAAGAGGGGTGGATATTAATATAGAAAACAAAGTAGGTCTTTTAACAAAATAGTTTTAGTCAGTTAGATGCATGTTGATGTCATGATGATGCACAAGTATTCTTTAACACACAATTTTCTAGTAGTGGACTTTACCCGGGGTGCTACAGTCATTTTGTGAAGGTTTTTTCGAAACATGATCAATATACCAAGTCTGGTATTTTTCCTTTCAACTATGTAACATAATATGACACCACGCGAAGGATTTTCATTGTTCGGATTTTTTTTGAATTTATTATGCCTGTTTTGAATTATGTGAATTTCTAACTATGGTCGAACCGGTGTGCATGATGATAGGGGACGAGCATCGTTAGAACTTGCATTGGATCTCTGAAGAAACCACATATTGCGAGTCTAAAAATGATTTTTTCAAAAAATCATGGGCGATAGATCATGTACCTGTAGTACAAACCGGACCCACTTCCTCCCGATTCGGCAGACATTTGTCGTTTTTACCCGGGATGGACGAAAATGTTTGAGATGTACCGGTTGGGAGATAGTCCATGTAAGGTGGTCTAGTATTTTAGGAAAATGGGACGGTAGCATTCTGAAACGACATTTTGGTGGTTACTTCACAAAACGACCCGTTTTTTGCGCTCGGAAAATGGAAAAGGGCTTTTCCGTGCGACAAAAAGGAAAACTTCCTCCTGCAACATTGTTCTCCATACCAATGTCCACACACATGCATAATATGGGCACAACATCACAAACTATGCCGTGATTCAGCACATAACATCGGTCATTTGGACCGAAAGCCATGAAACCTCGAACATGATAAGTCATTTTGTGAAGGTTTTTTAGAAACATGATCAATATACCAAGTCTGGTATTTTTCCTTTCAACTATGTAACATAATATGACACCACGCGAATGATTTTCATTGTTCGGATTTTTTTTAAATTTATTATGCCTGTTTTGAATTATCTGAATTTCTAACTATGGTCGAACAGGTGTGCATGAAGATAGGGGACGAGCATCGTTAGAACTTGCATTGGATCTCTGAAGAAACCACATATTGCGAGTCTAAAAATGATTTTTTCAAAAAATCACGGGATAGATCATGTACCTGTAGTACAAACCGGACCCACTTCCTACCGATTCGGCAGACATTTGTCCTTTTTACCCGGGATGGACGAAAAGGTTTGATATGTACCGGTTGAGAGATAGTCCATGTAAGGTGGTCTAGTATTTTAGGAGAATAGCGTGTCGACATTATGTCGTGCGGCGTGTACCTTGTCCCGGATGGTGTCACCAACCGGGACTAAAGATGAAAAATGGCGTGTCCACAAACATGCATAATATGGGCACAACATCATAAACTATACCGTGATTCAGCACATAACATCGGTCATTTGGACCGAAAGCCATGAAACCTCGAACATGATAGGTCATTTTGTGAAGGTTTTTTCGAAACATGATCAATATACCAAGTCTGGTATTTTTCATTTCAACTATGTAACATAATATGACACCACGCGAAGGATCGTCGAACCTGTGTGCATGACGATAGGGGACGAGCATCGTTAGAACTTGCATTGGATCTCTGAAGAAACCACATATTGCGAGTCTAAAAATAATTTTTCAAAAAATCACGGGCGATAGATCATGTACCTGTAGTACAAATCGGACCCACTTCCTGCCGATTCGGCAGACATTTGTCCTTTTTACCCGTGATGGACGATTTCGGCAGGCTGGGCCAGGCAGCACTAATGATAGGGGTGAGTGTCGATATTATGTCGTGCGGCGTGTACCTTGTCCCGGATGGTGTCACCAACCGGTACTAAAGATCAACCTGTAGTCCCGGTTGGAGACACCAACCGGGACAAAACACGAGTCAGCACTAATGATAGGGGTGAGTGTCGACATTATTTCGTAAGTATCGACACTATGCCGAGCTGCTTGTACTATAAATAGGAATCCTTGCGAGTCCAGTCCTGCAGCCAGTTTGAGCATCTCCAAGATGGTTTTCGAGAGCAGGGACACCACTGCGGCCAGTTTCAGGGAGATGCCGACGGAGCCCAGTCCTCCGGCATCTCCGAGAAACTGGTCATAGAGGCACTCCCTAATATGTGAAATCAGTTAGCTCCGAGGCGTATTGATCTAGTTAGAGAAGTTACAAGCTGCAAGATGGTTTTCGAGAGCAGGGACACCACTGCGGCCAGTTTCAGGGAGATGCCGACGGAGCCCAGTCCTCCGGCATCTCCGAGAAACTGGTCATAGAGGCACTCCCTAATATGTGAAATTAGTTAGCTCCGAGGCGTATTGATCTAGTTAGAGAAGTTACAAGCTGCAAGATGGTTTTCGAGAGCATGGATTAGTTTCTAAACTGAATCATGGATTAGTGTCAGGTCGATCGGGTCATGTTGGGCACACTGTCATACTTGTTGGAAGGTGAACCGGATTTGTGCCCAGTATGCGTACATGAGTTGTAATGGAAATATATATACAGTTATAAATTGAGAAGCCATAGAACTTTATCAAGTCCTTTCCATGTTATTATGGTGTCCACACGAACGTACGTCAAGCTATAGCAACAAGAATTTGATGGACCATCGATATATAAGATCCTCCAGACCATCTACACATTCTAGATAATTTGATGGAGTACATGACATCTAAAGCCAATTATTCTTAGTGCACATAAAAGCTATATGTCGGTTAGGGCAGTACTATTAGGGGGTAATCATTTAGTTCTCTTGATCCATCATGAAATGGAGATATTGCCCTCAGTTTCCTCCAACATCTTGTGCTGCTCCTAGAGTGTCCTAGGACATCCGTTGGCAGTTAGGGTAGGTCCCAAGTGGGCACTGGTGGTCATTGCTAGGAGGCCCATTCCTTCCGTCGGTGCCGGATATCAGATTGCGCATTTCCTTCTGCTGCGTAGTTGGAGCCTGATCAGGTTCATGCTTTGCCACATTCCTTGGCATGCAGGTGCATAAATTGATAAATATCAGGCCAACAACCATGATCACGCCGAGCTTCATTATGGCTGTATGTATTTCTGTAGAACGGGAAAATTAGTTAGGAATTAGGATAACTGCTGGGAGACAAAGCTCTTCGAAATGTAAGAAAGAGTACTTACATAATTATCTGCAGATGAGCTGAACTCAGTGGTTTTTGTACAGCTTTGTCTAGTAGAGAGGACACGATAAGTGTGATGTGATAAGCTACTTATAGGAGGCAAGAGTGAATGTTTCCCTCTTTGTTTGTTCAAATATGAAGATCTATCCTGGAAAATGGATTCTCCACTAATTGGAGATTGTGGGGGCAAATGGTGGTGGGGGTGAAAACTACTTCCCCAATGAATGACTTCAAAGTTAAGGTAAACGGATACACTCCATTTATGTACCGTTGAGGGCACAATCTAGAAAGTTTACTATGGGAGGTCTATGTTGGCGTTTTCAGCTATCATCTCCATTGGTAAAATGTCACTTGTGATTTGAATAATGATATAGCAATGGATGTGATTTTCAGACGTCTTGTCTAAAAAAAGATGGTGGATTAGGTTTCTACATTTTCATTTAACCTAAGGCCATTCTCAAAATAAATCATTTAACTTTTTTCGCATATTGGCATAAAAATATGGGCACCTAAATGCAAAAATAATAAGCAGGCTTGATAATATTTGAAAATAAATAGTTGAAGTATATGAAAGATTGCTACAATTCGTTTCATATCTCATCTTACTAAATAGAGATACACATAACAGCAATTCAGCTAGCTAGTAAAGCATACTAAGAGATACATCCTTTGCATTTGTTGTTTTATTTTTATGAATCAGGAGAAAGCTTTATTGACTTACGGAGACTCCTCACGAATTTTTATGGTGGAGGACAAAAATCTGTTTCGGGACAGCAACTCCCCAAATCTTACTTCCCTCTCATTAGAGGTCATTCTTGGCACAAAAAACAAACAAAAAGGATAAGAAGAGGTCATTACTGAAGTAATAACTTCCAAGACTTAAGAAATCTTTCGGGTTATCTCCCAACAAGTTCTTTTCTTTAACGCCTTTAAGTTAGGCACTGATAATTTGAGAAGATGCTCACATAAGAACTATGAGTTGAAGTAAAAGAGAGCATCAAGAAGCAAATTAAAAACACATTTAAGTCTAACCCACTTCCTATGCATATGAATCTTGTAAGAAAATAAATCAAAGAAGCACATAGCAACAAGAATGGGTAGATAAAACAATAGCAACTTCAAAACTTTCATCACATAGAGAGGTGTTTTAGCACCATGAAAACTTCTACAACCGTAATTTCCTCTCTCATAATACTTTTTAGTAGCCTCATGAATAAACTCAACAATATAACTATCACATAAAGCATGATTTTCATGATCTACAAACACATAATTTTTATCAAGCTCAAAAATAGTGGGATTAAAACCTTCAAACCCACTTTTAACAATTTTATAACAAGAAGACTGATCATTCAATATAGGAGCATCATCTAGAGCTTTATCATAAACAGTTTCTAAGAAAAACTCTTTAGTACCATGCATTTCGAAGTTAGGCACAAATATAGGATTATCATAGATAACAGGAGGATAACTATTATCACAAGTTTTACCCATTGCAGATATTTCAAAGGAATCCACAGGAACATAACATTCATCCTCCTTTGGTAAGCATGGCGGACAATCAAATAATATAAGAGGTAAAGAGTTACTCTCATTAGAAGGTAGATATGGGTAGATCCATTTTTCCTACTCTTGACTATCACTCTCCTCCTCTTTTTCATATAATGAGCTTTCAGTTTCAGCAATATCTTCTTCCATAGGCTCCTGCAAGGCATTAGTCTCTTCCATTTGTGGAAAGCACAGATTAAAATATTCAAGAATATAGCCATTTTCTTCCTTGTAATTATCAAAGGAAAATTTAAGTATCTCACAAACCTCATATTCACAAGGTGCGTCATCAGTATTTTCAAGCAAACTGGCAAGTTCAAATGCACCCTTGAAAGCAATAAATTCGTCAATTTGTTCCACATCATAAAAGTCATAATTTCCTTTAACATAAGAAGATATGGTAACATTATCATTATACTCACATTGAAAAGGCAGGTGTTTATACCTCATATAGCAACAAGATTTATCAAAGCAATAAGTAACATTATAAGTAGAGCACACCTCTCTAGCAATAGTATTCAATTTATCAATTTGTTCTCATAAGTGTTTCCCTTTTTGTGACAAACGGTGTTCCTTATAATAATACTTTTCTTCTTCCGTGAACCCACCTTTCCAATAAGAAATAGTTTCAAAGAAACCATCCATTGATAGAAAGCATGACAAGGCAAGGCAATAACAGACTACCAACTAGAGTAGGAACTATTTTTTTGTGTTTTTGATAAGAGAAAGCAAAACAAAAGAAACTATTTTTTTTGAGTTTTTTGATAAAAAGAGGCAAACAAAACCAAGCAAAAGAAACTAAGCAAACCAAAAACAAAGTAAAGAGAAAGGTTGAGAAGGACTCCCCTTGTGAAGACGTCCTTAGCCTCCCCAGCAACGGCGCCAGAAATCTTTGATGCGTGCACCCGGTGTTGACATGGGACGCTTCGTTGGAAACCCCAAGAGCAAGGTGTGATGAGCACAACAACAAGCTTCCCTCAGTCGAGACTAAGGTTATCGAACCAGAAGGAGGAAGGAAACGTCTCAAAGGTGTTGCAAGCAACGTGGAAACCTGCAAAACACAAACTCAAGACTTTGTCCCAATGAATCAGCGAGGTTGTCAAGCTCACCGGTTTGCTGTAACAAAGGATTAACTATATGACGTGGAAGGTAATGATGGTTTGCAGCAAGTAAACACTAAAAGTGGAAGATGTATCAATTGTAAAGATTGGACCAGTGTGCATAGTTCACTAGAGGTGCTCTCCTTAAATACAAACATGGCATGAAGGGTAAAAAAATTACAGCAGGGAAATTTACAGGACTGATCAAGGCATAACAATGCAATACTAGACACAAAGATCCTATGAGATTCGATTGGGCAATACAACAATATACATAGACCGCCATCCAACTGCATCTATGACTAGAAGTCCACCTTCAGGTTATCATCTGAACCCCCTCCAGTATTAAGTTGCAAGCAA
Organism: Avena sativa; assembly: GCA_916181665.1. Classification (NCBI taxonomy): domain Eukaryota; kingdom Viridiplantae; phylum Streptophyta; class Magnoliopsida; order Poales; family Poaceae; genus Avena; species Avena sativa. Next base: position 7,625,078 of record OV702289.1, read on the forward strand.
TAGACAACTGCTTTAAGAAAAGTGTGTAAGGTAAATAATCCACTTGTTCCATGAACAAGAGACCATTGTTTTCTCCCTAGTGGCAACATCACATCTACAACCGTAGATATTTCTGTCACTTCCCTTGATTAAGTAGAGGCATGAATCCACTATCGAGCATAAATACCCCCTCTTGGAGTCACTAGCAACTACTTGGCCAAGCTAGCTTCTAACAACGGGGAGCATGCAAGATCACAAACAACACAGACATGATAGAATCAATAAGACAAAACCATTAATCAATCTGACATAGTAATCTCAATATCCATCGGATCCCCGCAAACACAACATGCATGAGATCTTGATCAACAACGGAGCTCACAAGATCTATACATGAAAGCACAAAGGAGGAGATACAACCATCTAGATACTACATGGACCCGTAGTCCAAGGTGGAACTACTCAAGCTTCATACCGAAGGCTGCCATGATGAAGAAGAAGGCATCCGGGATGATCTCCCCTCCGGCAGGGTGCTAGGAAGAACTTCAGATCCCCCGATCCAGGGACAATGGTGGATGCGGATACAAACGGTTTCGTGGAATATTGATCGGGTGGTTAGGGTTTAGGCATCGGGGAGACTGTATAGGCGAAGAGGCGAGGCAGGGGGCCACCAGGGTGGTTGCCCCCCCAAGCGCGGTCGGCCCAGCCCGCGCGTCTAGGGGGTGTGGCCCCCTAGTGCCTCCGCTCCGTCTCGTACTTTGGCTTCGTGTTCCCCACGGTAAAATATTGACTTTGGATTTTGTCCCGCCCAATTCCGAGAATATTGATTTTATGCCTTTCTGGAACCAAAAACAGAAAAAAAGGCAACTGACACTGTGGCAACTTGTTAATAGGTTAGTACCAGAAAACATCTAAAAACACCTCAAAGTGTAGACAAAGAAAAGCAAAGTAGATACTAAACAAGCATGGAACATAAAAAATTATAGATACGTTTCCGACGTATCAATTAGGCACATTAAGCAGTCCTAATTGTTTGCAACAAGTTATGCTACAACAATAATAACTAAGCATAAGGACAAAACAACATCTAGCATGACATGATAAAGTCTAAGCCACAGTCAAAGCAAGCTCACTTTTGTACCACTATAAGCAAGATCTTTCTACTCCTCTCCAACACCAATGAACTTATTTGAAACCATCACAGTGAAAGAGGGGGTCCAACTACTTTATTAAAGAAAACTAAGCAAACGAAAACCAAGAATGAAAACTAAGACGCTCCAAGAACAACACAACTATGAATGAAACAATAAAAACGAAGTGTCTAGAAAGAGACCTAAGATTTTTATTGATGACGAAGGGGATGCCTTGGGTGAAGGGAATATGCTTGAGAGGCAATAATAAAGTGGTTATTATCGTATTCCTTATTTATGATAAATGTTTATTTTGCATGCTATATTGTATTAATACAGGTGTGTTTAATAAACAAAAAATAAGTTCCTAGTTATGCCTCTCTTATAAACTAGCTCGTTGATTAACAAGATGATCAAAGGTTTCCTGATCATGGACATTGGATGTTGTTAATAACAAGGTCACAACATTAGTGTAATGATGTGATGAACATTCATCCAAAGTATAGCATTATGATCAAGGTCATTGTGTTTATATTGCTATAACATCATACGAAGTAATCTTAGTCCTTAGACCATGAGATCATGTCAATCGCTAACACCGGAAGAGTATCTTGATAACATCAAACGTCACACCATAACAGGGTGACTATAAAGATGGGTTCAGTGCTACGAAGGTGTTATGTTGAGGCTCATGGATCAAGAGTGGAATTTGTCCATCCCAATGACGGATAGATATACTCTGGGCCCTCTCGGTGATATCACATTAGTTAGCTTGCAAGCAAGTGATTTGATCACCAGAATGTTATATCACGGGAACGAGAAAAGAGTATATGTCAGTAACGAGATCAAACTAGGTATGGAGATACCGATGATCGAATCTCGGACATGTAATATATCGCGAGACAAAGGGATTAAGTTACATGCGTATAAGGTTCACACGATCACAGAAGTCATCGTTGAATATGTGGGAGTCAGTACGGATCTCTAGGTCCCGCTACTGATTATTGATCGGAGAGGGGTCTCGATCATGTCTACATTATTCACGAACCGTAGGGTGACACACTTAAGGGATACCGACACCATTTGGAGCAAATAATATGCCAGAGAAAGAAAAAAGAAAGCGCAAGAATTTATTTCACTAGACACCAAAACTGTTTCGGTTGAAATTGCTGTAACTGGTTTTGTGTGTGAAATTGAATACTAGCAAGGGGTTTTATGTGAATGTTTGTTAATTAAAGTAATTAAAAAAATTCTGAATAAATACATAAAAGAGTTTTATTTAAATGAGAGCTTGCATTAATTTGGTGGAAATTTAATGCACGTGAGTGGATTTTTGAGTGGAGGCTCTTTTATGGGAGTGGAGGCTTTTCATTTTGTGTGGGAGCTCCACCCACATGAATGTGGAAGAGGTGGGGGCAGCCACCATGGCTGGCGCCATGCCCCTTGGGGTGCCCCCCTCTCCTCCTCTCAAAGCACACCTCCTCACGAAGGATCGCTCTCTCCCGTTTACAATTTCCCCATGGTCTCGGATCAGCGAGATACATGTTTCCAGTGGCTTTTTCTGGAAGGAGTTGTTGCTTCCGCTGCTTCGCTGGAGAGAGGGTGCGGAGGTTGTCGGGGTACCTGGACATGTGTGCGATCACGGATGCACCACCGTTTTGTGGTGCTGGACGTGATGGTGCTGGACTAGCTGGACCAGATGGACTTCATCACGATCTTGAGATCGGCAAGCGTTCGAATACATCATCCACGAGTACAACCTCGTTAACGCTATACGGTCTTTGAGGGTATGTATTCTATGGATGTATATCCACCCGTTGCTTGTATCTAGTAGATAGATCTGGTACTTAGATGTTCCCATCGTAGGATTTATTTTTGTTTTCTATGCTGCGAACCCTACAGTGGTATCAGAGCCAGGTTCTATGCGTAGATGCTTTGCACGGGTAGTACACATATAAGTATGTGGGCGATGATGATCATTTTATTGCTTCTTAGTTATACTTTGGATATTGGTGGCATAGCTGGATGAAGCGGCCCGGACAAACTTTACATGTCCTCGCACATGAGACCTGATCCACGCTTGACATGCAACTAGTTTTGCATAAGTGGCTAGCGGATGTCTGTCTCTCCTACTATAGTCAATATTTAATTTGCAACGAGTTGTCAACGATTTGATTATCCTCGTTGTGGTTCATGTTCGTAGGTAAGAACGGTTTTATCTTCGAAAGCCCTAAGCCACGTAAAACTTGCAATGGATAAATTAGAGGCGTCTAGTTTAGATTGTTGCTGGGCTAGTGTCATGATATGGTAATGTTGTAAGTAGAAGTATAAGTCGATACTCTTACAACACACATAACGTGTAAGTTTCATAGACCTTGGCCTTACACATAGAGGTATGATGGCGATCATACCATGATGCACATGATGGAGATCAAGTGCATGAACCATATCATTTCACTTATTAACATGAGATGTTTGTTGCATCTTATATTGCTTGTTTGGTGTTTTATTAGCATAATAAGATGATCCCTCATTTAGATATCAAGATAAAAATGTGTTCTTCCTTAAGTATGCACCGACAATGTTTCATCTCTTCAAGACATCACGTGATGATCAGGTGTACTTGAATCCATGAACATATCTCGGGTGTAAGACAATTACACACGCGAATACTAAGGTTCTTACTTGGCGAGCCTATCATGTAGATACATGGCCTCGTAACACGGAACGGAAGGTTAAGCATTCGTCATATGTTTTGATATGATGACCATATGGATGCTCGCCTTTGAAGCTACATCGACTCACGTGATGATCGGACTTGGTGTAGTGGATTTGGTTCATGTAATCACCAAAAAGACACGAGAGATGTCGTTTTTGAGTGGGAGTTCATTTCTAATTTGGATTAGAAGAACTCATTTTATCATAAATTAAATCAAAGTGAATTTGCATAATTTGTTGTAGTCATTGGCATTCGTTCACAAACTTATGCATAGTTGTAATTGAGATAATAGAACTATAGAATTCTGGATATTTACTTTACAAACTGGTATCGTATTGTGTTGAGTGTCAATCTAAAGTTTAAAGTCCTATTGCAAACTTTTAGCAAACTCTATTTACTCCGTGAAGTTGAATAATTGGTATTAAATCGAGAGTAACAATTCCAGTGTTAGTATCTTAAGTATCATGTTTGCCTCCATGATTCTTGATTTTTTTAATATCAAGTTTATCTAGGAGCTGAAAGAATTGTTTCAGAAACCATCATGTATGACAGATATAACGATATCTAAAACAATGTTTTGGTTGCAATATGATAGAGTATAATGTATGTTCTCATATTGGATGAGAATTTACAAAGGTTGGAGATGCTAGACATCCTAATTATCCAAAAGGGTTTTGGAAAGTAACGTTATACTCATGATTCGTCTTTATAAGCTACATTAGCTTGATCATGAAAGTCTTCATGATAAGGATGAATAGAAGATGTATGTAAAGTGTTTACTACACTAAAAGATTACTAAAGAATGGATTTTGAAAGAATACTGATCATTTTGATGATGGTGATCTATTTCAAAGTGCAAGTACAAAGGTATTATTATTTGAATATACACGCTTTGGACTATGTGTCATGTATATGGCGCCACTTTTGATGTTGATAGATTCTTTTAAAAGCAAAAGGAAATGCTAAAAGAGAATCTATAAAATATATTTGGCAGAAAAGAAAAGATTGGAAATATCCAATTTAGGTATATAGATGATATACATGTTATGGTTGTATTATTTGCTTGTTAAACAATGTGGTTCTTGGTTATTGGATACCGAATTGGTTGGTATGAAATTTCATACCGAACGACGTAATTCATGAACCACAATGGCCTAAGTAACTAGCTATAGAATATGTGATGATGTTCATCGAAAAAAAACAAACCGTTGTTTGTATTTCTCGTTAACATCAAAGCTTGACTTCAAGATTTGTTTTAATAATTGTTATTTAAATCAGGTATTATGAGAACAAAGGTTGTTCAAATAATTACCGTATTCCATATAAGATGGATGATTTACAAATCTAGTTGGAGAAATCACATCCATAAAACCTAATGCTAAAATGTCGCAAGACAAATGATTGAAAGATCACTTATGAAGTGACATCGCCATTTAAATTACATTGGAAAGAAAACATGAAGAATCTCCATATTCATGGATTTTTGGAGTCTTTGATTTGATCAAGTGACGCTTGTGAGACTTTCCTCGGGATAATTAAAAATTTGTTGAAAGGCCAAAGAAGAACGAAAGACTAAAATATTGGAATTTATACATGTCGATGTATGTATTCCATTATGTGTAGTCGTAAGCGATGGATTTCAACTTTATATGCTTTCTCCGGAAATTTGAGTGAATGTTCACTTAATGAGAAAGAAGTATGAAATATTTGAAAACGTTCAAAGACTTTCAAGATGAAGTGGAAAATCATTGTAACAAGAAAATAAATGGTTTATGATTTTATCATATGGGATTTATTTGAGTTACAAGTGTAACAAGAAAAATAAATGAATTATGATTTATCATAAAGATATTTATTTGAGCTGCAAGTTTAGCAAAACACCTAGATTTACATCTCCCGAAACACCATTGGAGTATGGAGTGTTTGATATTTGAATAAAACCTTGTTTGACATGGTTGGATCAAAAGTGTTATTTATAAAACTGCCATTATGTTTTAAAAGATTAAAGCTTTAGAGACTACCGCTTTTACACTAAAAATAGCTCCATCTTGATCGGTTGAAATGACACCATGGAAGTTATGGTTTGGGGTAAAACCCAAGTTGTCATTTCTTAAATTTTGGTACGCTAAACATAAGTAAGATGCTTACAACTAAAGTCGGATGAGCATGTATTTGTAGGTTATTTCGAATAACCATTGGATATTCCTCCATAACACCGAGGACAAAAGGGTTTGTCGCTTGAAATGTGAAGTTTCTTGAAAAAGGAATTTTTCCCAAAAGTTAAGTGGGAGGACAATAGAACTTTGATAAGGTTAACGAATCTTAGCTAAATGTGCTGAGTTGCGCAGCGCCAGAAATCGTTCCGGAGGCTGCCATAATGCTTATAGCTTATGTGCCTCAAAGGTTGTGGTCACAGAGATCTAAGTTCTTATTGAACCAAGTCGGTCAGATAAACAATCAAATGCTGAGATTTGAGAGTAACTCATTATTGTTTAACAATGATGAACCGACTACATGCAAAGAAGCGATGATGGGCCCTGACTTCGTCAAATGGCTTGAAGCCATAAAATCCGTGATAGTTCCATACACGAGAAATCAAGTTTTGAACTTGGAAGACCCTCTAGAAAGGTGTAAAAACCTATCGGTCGTATTTGGATCTATAAAGAAACAGACATGGATGCTTCACATCTATGAAATAGTCGACATGTCGTAAAGTATTATGACAATGTTCAAGGAGTTGACTATGACAATATTTGATCTTTCATAGCGATATTTAGTCTGGACGGATTAAAATAGCAACCACTACATATAATTTATTATATGGTAGATGAATAAACAAAACAAAATTCTTCTAATAGAATGGTTACCTAGGACGTGTACATGACACGGTCCAAAGGGTTTTGTTAATTCAAAGGATGCTAAAAGGGCATGCAAAGTTCAATGGTTTAAGTAAGCATCACGGAGTTGGAATCTTCACCATGATGAAAAGGAGTTTTCATCAGGAGACGATGAAGATTCTTGCATTTGCAAGAAATTAAGTGGGAGCGCTAAGACATATTTCTAATACATTATGTGGAGGACATCTTGTTGATTGGAAATGATGTATATTTTATTGACAAAGGTTAATAATTTCATTTTGATGAAAGACTTAGGCAAAACCCGAATATATAGCATGAATGTCTATAGTGGATAGACTGTGACGTTAATATGGTTATGCCAAACGCATATACATATATATATATATATGAGATATTGAAGGAGTTCAATATAGAAACGACAAGAAACTGTTCTTATCACATGGAAAGGAATTGAATCAAGATTCAAGTGCATCGACACTTGATAAGTGAAACAAGATTCAAGTGCTTTGACACTTGATGAGTGAAATCACAAGGATGTTTTGATCAATCATACCATGATATGTACACATCCAGATATATCCTATGCTCTAAGTGTTATGAACATATACCATAATGAATCATAAAATGATCATTGGACGATAGTGGGGATATTCTTATGATCTTTTGGAAGAACTAAGAATATATTTGTGTAGAGGTGATAAACAATTACAAATAGTTCATTGTAAAGCGTTACATTGATACTAGTTTTGTCACAAGATACAAAATTAAGTTTATCTCAATTGAAACTATGGGTGGCACAATGAAATGGAAAGGAGTTTCCATGACGGATTTGGATGAAGTCCAAAGTTAAGACATTGTGACGGATACTACAACAAAAGGCCAAGTATATGACTGCTATAGTAGCGGCAAATGAGGGCATTTGTGTCAAGTATTTTGTTATCAAACTAAGGTGTGGTTCACAACGGGCTAACACTAAAGATATATTGTACAACAATAGTATCGACATGATTTAACCCCAAGGAGCTAAAGGTCTCACCAAAATACCAAATTTATACAATGCCATCTCATTGGAGAATGAGTGATGCGTGAAGACACAAAGACATGCAAATACACACGGACCTGAATCATCAGATCCGTAGATTATGTTAACCACTTGCAATTGCGTATATGGAACACCAGAAAGCCACAGGTGTTCAATATGCAAAGTTTTCAAACTTGATTATTGTCTCTAGTGCAAGTGGGAGACTGAAGGGAATATGCCCGAGAGGCAGTAATAAAGTGGTTATTATCATATTCCTTATTTATGATAAATGTTTATTTGCATGCTATAATTGTATTAATACGGAAACGTTAATACATGTGTGTTTAATAAACAAAAAGGAAGTTCCTAGTTATGCCTCTCTTATAAACTAGCTTGTTGATTAACAAGATGATCAAAGGTTTCCTGATCATGGACATTGGATGTTGTTAATAACGACGTCACAACATTAGTGTAATGATGTGATGAACATTCATCCGAAGTATAGCATTGCGATCAAGGTCATTGTGTTTATATTGCTACAACATCAAACAAAGTAATCTTAGTCCTTAGACCATAAGATCATGTCAATCACTAACACCGAAAGAGTATCTTGATAACATCAAACGTCACACCATAACAGGGTGACTATAAAGATGGGTTCAGTGCTACTAAGATGTTATGTTGAGGCTCATGGATCAAGAGTGGAATTTGTCCATGCCGATGACGGATAGATATACTCTGGACCCTCTCGGTGATATCACATTAGTTAGCTTGCAAGCAAGTGATTTGATCACTAGAATGTTAGATCACAGGAACAAGAAAAGAGTACATGTCGGTAACGAGATCAAACTAGGTATGGAGATACCGAGATGATCGAATCTCGGACATGTAATATGTCGTGGGAATGACCACGACAGATGCTGCAATCGGCAGCGAGTAGTAGAACATGGGGCAAGGGCGGCCAGCCATCTGCGAGGCGAGATAAGGGTGGAGACACAGGGTTTTACCCAGGTTCGGCCCCCGGAGGGTAAAGACCTACTCCTGCTAGATTGTATTATGATGGAAGTACAATGGGGCGAGCTCGACGGCTAGGCGGCGAGTCGCTTGGGTGGATGATGGAACGTATCCTCTACACGCCCTGTAGGGAGGTTTATATAGACTCACCCCCTAGGGTTTACATATCTCAACCGAATCAGTTAAGGTTTCGGCACTCGTTTAACCTAATCCGACTGGGCCTATCTACTCTCCTGGGCCTTCAGCTTCCAGTCGCTTGGATCCACGCCAGGTCTTGATCCAGTCGCCGTCCTGCAGGCCCACTTGCCAGTTCCTGGGTCAGTCGAAAACGTCCTGCTGGGTATACCCCGGTAGGCATATCCCCATCAGTAGTCCCCCAGGACGTTGTCGATTGGGCGCAGGTGTTCGTTGGCAGTCGGAGTATACGGGTCCAATGCGGACGCCCAGTCGAATCCATGGCGGGCTCCTGAATAAAGGAAAAAAACTAATTATTCTGGTCGCAATGACAGTGGTTAATCGGGTCGCAGCTCGGCGAACGGGTCGGCGAAATATTTAGTCACTTTTGTAGTGATTAGGTCGACGAGTCGAATGGATGAAGTTGGACCGTCAGACGTAGTCAAAACTAGCCGTTGGGGTAATCCAACGGTAACTTTGGCGTAATCACCGCGTAGCAACGGCTCCCGGAATTGGCGGGTAACAACCGCTATATAAAGGAAATGGTACGCGATCGGGGAACCACTCTTTCGTCATTTCCTCTGATTTCGCGCACCTCCGTTTTCCCCCGCGTCGCGATCCAGTCGATCCAGAAACCTTCGACCTCCGCGAACCTTTCAGCCAATGGCCCCCTCCACCGAACCATGGGGCAGGTCCAAGTGCACTAGGGCGCTACTCCGTCCTTCGAGGAGGCCGGGATCCTGCGCGCTGGCAGGTGGCGCATCCCCGCGGCCGGAGAGGTGACTCCGGATCCGTGCGAGGGAGAGTTTATTTGCTTCACCAGCCATCTGGAACGAGGGCTGGGGTTACCCACGTCTCTCTTCTTCCGGCGCTTCTGCGCCTTCTATGGGATCCACCCGTCGGACCTGGGCCCGCACAACATCAAGCAGCTCGCCATTTTCGTGGCGTTCTGCGAGTGCTACCTGGGCTGCAGGCCCTAATTCCCCCTATGGCAAGATCTGTTCCATGGTAGGATCAATGGTGAAGAATCAGGCGGCCCAATGCTTGTTGAGGGTGGCCTGACATTTCAGTTGAAGTCGAAGGCCTCCTTCTTTGACCTGATGCTACCTGCCAAGGCGGCGAGCGAGTGGAAGAAGTCCTGGTTTTACGTCACCGAGGCGACTCCAGACGGCGAGGTGGCGATCCCAAGGTACTCCGCCGACCGGACCAAACCGCGCCGACTCCAAGTCGGCAAGCTCCTAGTAGACCAGTGGATGGTCGTGGATGAGATGCTTCAAACCATCCGCGGCCTAAAGAAGAAGGGTCTTCAGACCATCAATTTGTACAACTGTGGGCTCGAGAGGCGACTCGTTCCCCTGGCCCGCCCTGACCATTACATGTATGAGTACACGGGCAGGGAAGACTCGACGAAATCCTTCCTCGCCGAATGGAACCTCGAAGACTATACCCTGGCGCTGAAGAAGATCACCCAGGCAGCATACCTGGACGCGAAGGCCGGGGTCGCCCCTACACCGCGAAGCATCCAGCCCCAATGGTAAGTCGCTGTTTTCACCATTATTCGCAGTCGCAGTTGATGCTGTCGCGGTTATACTGATATTGTCTCATGCCTGCTGCAGTTATTTCAAGTGGTGGAAGGGTGGCTCCCACCTACAGACGTCGAGAACTCGAGCTCGTCCGTCCAGGACCAGGGTGAATCGCCTCCTGCCAAGGGCGCGTCGAGAGGACAGGAGCGACGACGACGACGAGCCCAGGGAAGAGGCCGCCCCACTGGTTCGCAAAACTCGCGGGCAGCATCAGCGCGAACTCGAGGCGAGTAGAAGCCTTGAACGTGATGACGACGACGACGAGCTTCCCGAACACACCTCGCGTCGCGAGGCCACTCCATCAAAAAAGAAGAAGAAGAAGTGAAGGCCCCACCGAAGAGGAAGACGAAGCCGGCGAAACAGGCATCTCCGCCTCGTTCGGCGAGTAGTTCCGACGCCACCAGCCTGGCCAGGGATGAAGCACCGCAGACGACAGCAGCACCAGATGCCACTGCCGCCCTGAGTGAGCTACCTCTGGCCTCGCTTCCCCCCCATTCGCCCCAGTCTCTGGGTTGGGGGATGCTCCAGTCGCGGCAGCTTCGCCTCCCGGGAGAGCTCCTGCCGAAATCATTTCGGAGGCTCCTGTCGCGGCCTCGTCAACAAAGAGGCCTTCCGTGTCTTGGGCGCATGATGTTTTGGAGATGGGCCTCAGTCGGAAACTGGGCCCCGAACTGGAGAAGCCGGCCAGCATCCGCACGGGGCTACGGTTCATACCAGTCGCCAAGTGAGTTTTGTTCACCTGCCTTGCTTTTCGTTGTACTCGGACCATTTTGCTCATGTAATCCATTCGCAGGACTGGAGTTAAAAAGATAGGCCACCCGTCCATGGCCAAAGTGCCGCCAGTTGTCGCCGAGGAGGACCCCTCTCGGAAGAGGAAGGCTGATGAGGTTGCTGCCCCCGCAGACAATGCCAAGAAGGCCAAGGGCAACGATGTCATCACGGTGTCTGACGACACGACGATTGCTCCAAGTGGTCCTGCGATGGAGGCGGCCTTGAAGATCAAGGAGGGTGCTTCCTCGCCTGGGGTGGCCGAGCCGGCTTCTTTTGGTTCCGGCGCATCCGCCGCGACCTTCCCCCGCTTCATGGCTAGAGCGACTACGGCGAGTGGTACCACGCCATCGAGCCGCGTACCTGGGGTCACCGAAACGGAGATCGAGCAGCGTCGCGGGCACACTCCGGCTCTTCTCGCATCCGTGGACGCGCTACAGCTCCATGGCATGCTTCGCGCAGCCATCCAGGTATGCCCAGTCCCCGAGGATCGGGCCACTGGATTTTAGTGGTCAGATTCTTTTGGTGTGTTGTTTTTATTTCTAGCACCTAGTCCCCGAGTGTGCAATCGCTGAATTTCAGCAGGTGGGCACTTGGGATTTTTGATCTCTAGTCCCCGAGTGTCCAGTCGCTGAATTTCAGCGGGTAGGCACTTAGGATTCCGTTGTTGTTAACTGTTTGACTTGTGCGCAGGGTTTGCAGCGTGAGTCAGCCAACCGGCTTGCTGCGAAGTGTTGCGCGGAGAAGGAACTTGTTGCCGTCCAAGAGGCGAACAAGGGACTCCAGGCAATTACTGCGAAGGCAGGGGAGGTCCGCCAGGGCCTTGTCCCAGCGAGTGAACTGACGGCGGCTCAATCTGCGCTGAGTTCGGCTGAGAAGCGGATCGCCAACCTTGAGCGCGAGCTTAAGGAAGCGAAGGAGGAGGCGAGTTCAGCAGATGGGCGAGCCAAGGCTGCTGTTACGGCCGCCGCTGAAGAGCGTAAGGTCTCTGACGCCCTCGTTGCTGGGCTACAAGATGACTACTCCTCTCTTCAAAGCTTCATCACGGGTCTCTGCCGTCCTTTGATTGGTAAGTGTGCCTGCCTCTGCCTGTAGTAGTTGCATTGCGTGATCTTTGTTGTACTCACTGCCACCCTCTGTCCACAGGTCGGATCATCGACAGCTCGGAAGAGGCGCAGTCGTACGACGCGCGGCAGTGTGTGGCCACTCTGGTCGACTCGGCCACGTTGTCCGTGGCTTGCATTCGGGCGTATCTTCAGGATATGTCGCCCACGTAAGTGATTCCCAGCGACCTCGTCGAAGTGTGGTGGTATCTGGAGAAGGCGCCGTCAGTCGTCGAGTTCATGACGCGGTCGGCGTTCCGGCGCGGGGCGGCGACGACGCTTAGCCTTGGGCTCGCCCACTTCCCGGAGGATTTCGATCTGGACGACATGACGAGTGGCTACCCATCGTCGACGGGCTCGGTGGAGATTGCCGAGGTGCTGAAGCTGACGGACCGTGCCGCGGTATACTCCGATCGTGTCTGGGCGATGGGCGACCTCCTTCCTTATCAGGAGACGACCGTCGCGCCCAACGATCCCGAGCCGCCGCACCGGGACTTCAAGATCGAGCAGCCCTTCCGTGCGGCGATGGCGGGTGAGCTGACGACGTCCCCATCGAACCCGTACACTCCCTTCATTCGCAACCGCAAGGGTGGCGGCGAGTCGACATCGAAGCCTACGGAATAAAACATTGTGCCCTGGGGCGTTAGTGTTGGAATTATGCCCTAGAGGCAATAATAAAGATGTTATTATTATAATTCTTGTTCATGATAAAGTTTATATTCCATGCTAGAATTGTATTAAGCGGAAACTTTAATACTTGTGTGGTTTGTGAACAACACAGTGTCCCTAGTACGCCTCTAAGGACTAGCTCATTGATCAATGATGGTTAAGGTTTCCTAACCATAGACATGAGTTGTTAATTGATAATGAGATCATTTCATTGGAGAATGATATGATGGACAGACCCAAACTAAGCAAAGCAATTAGATCGTGTCATCGTGTTCATCTTTGCGAAGCTTTTCCTATGTCAAATATTGTATTCCTTAGACCATGAGATAATGCATCTTCCTAGTACCGGAAGAAAGCTTTGAGGTCATCAAACGTCATCCTATGAGAGGGTGATCATAAAGGTGTCTCTCAGGTGATCGGAAAGTATCTGTTGGGTTGTATGTATCGAGATGGAATTTGTCCCTCCCAAGTCGGAGAGATATACTTCGGGCCCACTCGGTAATCGATATCAACACCGCTTGCAAGAATGTGGTTAAGGAGTTAATCACAAAGTGATATCGGATTACGGAACGAGTAAAGTACTTGCTGTGAACGAGATTGAACTAGGTATGACGGTACCGACGATCGAATCTCGGGCAAGTAAAATATCGCGAGACGAAGGGAATATATATATGGGATTGGTTGAATCCTGGCATCGTGGTTCATCCGATATGATCATCGATGAATGTGTGGGAGTCAATATGGGTGCCCAGACACCGCTGTTGATTATTGATAGAAGATCATGTCTGCATATTCTCGAACCCGCAGGGTCACACACTTAATGTATCTCGACGCTAGGATAGATTGGATAATTGGTTTATGAATTTTTGTTCGAAGTCTCGGATGGGATCCGGGATGTCACGAGAGGTTCCGGAATGGTCCGGAGAATAAGATTCATATAAGGCAGTGCAGTTTTTGGAGTTCGGAATTGTTCCGGGTTAATCGGTATTGTACCGGAAGCTTCTAGAACCTTCCGGAAGGGGACCAACGTGGCCCCACCTTCCGGGAGGGGGCATGGGCCTGTGAGGGAGTGTCCTGGCCGCATTGGGCCAGGGGCACAAGGCCCCATAGGGCCTAGCCGATTCTAGAGAGATTTGACTCGTTTAAATCTCGGGATAGAATTTCTAGATAAGGGAGAGTTTAAATCGTTTAAACTAGAGATAGGATTTCTAGATAAGGGAGAGTTTAAATTGTTTAAACTAGAGATAGGATTGGAGGAGGGGCAAGGGCTGGCCGCCCCCCCTCTATATATAGAGGGGTGGTGCGCCCCCTCCCCCCTACACACACCTTCCTCCAAGCCCTAGCAGCCTTGCTACCTTCCTCTCTCCCTCCCGACTGTTTGTAGGCGAAGCCCTGCAGCAGAAATTCTCCACCATATACACCACGCTGTCGTGCTGTAGATCCAATCTATCTCTCCACCATACTCGCTGGTCCGAGGAAGGAGGAGACGTCGAGGTGCTGCACGTGTGCATCTCACGGAGGCACCGCCACTTGTGGTGCTAGATCGGATCGGATCGCGAGGAGGAGAAGCGAGTACGACTACATCACCCACGTTCCGACGAACGTTACGCTGTGCGAATATTCAAGGGTATGAAGATCTAATCCAATCTCTCTCATTGTTTGCATCTCCTAGATTAGATCTTGGCTTTCCCTCTGTTCGCTCCGTAGAAAATTTTGATTTACTATGCCGCGAAACCCTTCAGTGGTATCAGAGCTAGATCTATGCGTAGATGTGTTTCACGAGTAGAACGCAACATGGTTGTTGCGGGCGTTGATGTTTTCTGTTGCAAGCCTCTTGTTTGTGTTCTTCTTATGACGCGGGATAGTGAGATTGAAGCGGTCCAGGCCAACCTTACGCGACGTCGTTCGCGAGACCGGCTCCGCACTTGACGTGTGGCTTGTTCCACACATGCGGCTGGTGAATGTCAGTTTCTCTCACTATAGTTGTCATGGGATTAACACCGGAGTTTGGCAACCATAATATCACCGTTGTGGCTTTCCGTAGGTAAGAATCGTTCTTAGCATCTACTCCCATAAAGCCACGTAAAACATGCAACAACAAAGTAGAGGCGTCTAACTTGTTTTTGCAGGGAGTGTTTTCTGTGATATGGTATGGCCCAAGATGTGATGTGTATATTGTATGCGATGATCATGTTTTGTAATGTTTCACGACTTGCATGTCGATGAGTACACAACCGGCAGGAGCCATATGGTTGTCTTTATAATTGTGTATGACCTGCGAGTCAACTTCTTATACGCCATGTTATAGCTTTACTTTATCGCTAAGTAGTTAGCAATTGTTGTAGTTGCTATTCGTGGTGGAGGCAATCATGGTGGAGTGATGGAGATCATGCCGGAACGCACAAGATGGAGATCATTGCGCGAAGATAGGCTATACCATGTCACATAAAGTTATATGCATGTGATGTTTATCCTTTTATGTATCTTATCATGCTTAGATCGCGACGGTAGCATTATAAGATGATTCCTCACTTAAAGATCAAGATAAAAACTGTGTTCTCCCCAAGTATGCACCGTTGCGAAAGTTCGTCGTGTCCAAGCATCACGTGATGATCGGGTGCTATAGACTCTACGCTCACATACAACGGGTGCAAGCCAGTTTTTGCACACGCGGAAATACTTGGGTCTAACTTGACGAGCCTAGCATGTACAGACATGGCCTCGGAACACAAGAACCGAAAGGTTAAGCATGAGTCATATGAATGATATGATCGACACTTCGTTGTCCACCATTGAAACCACATCTCTTCTCATGATGATCGGATTAGGTGTGGTGAATTTGGATCGTGTTCACTAAACAACTTGAGGGATGTTGAATTTAGTGGGAGTTCATCTAGTAATTTGATTAAGTTGAACTATTTATCATGAACATAGTCTAAATTGTACTTGCAAATACTGTAGATCCAATGGCCAAGTCCAAGTTCAACTTCAACGTTTTTGCTGAGAAAGAAAAACTTAGAAACAATGGGTCTAACTTCACCAACTGGTTCCGCAATCTAAGAATCATTCTGTCTGGCGGACAAAAGGGCTATGTCCTTGAGAAAGCGTTAGGTAACCCCCCTGCTGCAACTGCGCCGGCTGATGAGAAAGCTGTCTATCAGTCGCGCAAAGATGATTATGGTGTGATTAAGAGCACCATGTTGTTTGCTATGGAACCGGAGCTTCAAAATCGTTTTGAAACCTATCCCGGGCCCTTTGAGATTCTCGAGGAGCTGAAAACCATGTTTCAGACTCAAGCCCGTTCTGAGAGATATGAGATCTCTGAGAAGTTCTTTAACTGCAAGATGGAGGAAGGGAGTTCCGTTAGTGAGCACGCCATAAAGATGTCGGGCTACACTCAACGCCTTGAGCAACTGGAATGAACGATTCCAGAGGAGCTCAAGATTGACAGGGTTCTGCAATCACTCCCTCCCAGCTACAAAAGTTTTGTAGTGACTCATAATCAGATTGGTTCCACTGATACGATCACCGAGCTCTTCGCAAAGCTGAAGGCTGCGGAAGTGGACATCAAGAAGGATAATCATGTGTTGATGGTCAACAAGCCCTCCTTTAAGAAAGGTAAGGGAGCAAAGAAGCCCTTCAAGAAGGGCGGCGGCAAGCGCAATGCCCCTGCTGAGAAGAAGCTCAGGTCTGGTCCCAAGCCGGACACTGAGTGCTTCTATTGCAAGGACAAGGGTCACTGGAAGCGCAACTGTCCGAAGTACTTAGCGGACAAGAAGGCTGGCACCATCAAAGGTATATTTGATATACATGTTATTGATGTTTTCCTTACTAGCCCTCGTTGTAGTGCCTGGGTATTTGATACCGGTTCAGTTGCTAATATTTGTAACTCGAAACAGGAGCTACGGAATAGACGGCGGCTTGCGAGGGATGAGGTGACGATGCGCGTTGGCAACGGATCAAGAGTTGATGTGATGGCCGTCAGCACGCTCTCCTTAGTTTTACCTTCGGGATTAGTTTTAAACCTTAATAAATGTTATTATGTGCCTGCGTTGAGCATGAACATCATTTCCGGATCGTGTTTATTGCAAGACGGTTATTCATTTAAATCGGAGAATAATGGTTGTTCTATTTATATGAGTAACATCTTTTATGGTCATGCACCTCTTGTGAATGGTTTATTTCTTCTAAATCTCGAAAGGGATGAAACACACATCCATAACATTGAGGCTAAGAGATGCAAAGTAGATAGTGATAATACTACTTATTTGTGGCACTGTCGTCTAGGTCATATTGGAGTAAAGCGCATGAAGAAACTCCATTCTGATGGACTTTTGGAGTCTCTTGATTTTGAATCATTTGACACATGTGAACCATGCCTCATGGGCAAGATGATCAAAACCCCGTTCTCCGGTATGATGGAGCGAGCAACGGACTTGTTGGAAATCATACATACCGATGTATGCGACCGATGAGTGTTTCGACGCGCGGTGGATATCGCTATTTCCTCACTTTTACCGATGACTTAAGTAGATATGGGTATATCTATTTAATGATACATAAATCTAAAACGTTTGAAAAGTTCAAAGAATTTCAGAATGAAGTGGAGAACCATCGTAACAGAAAGATTAAGTTTCTACGATCCGATCGTGGGGGCGAATATTTGAGTTATTATTTTCTCACGCATCTTAAAGCAAGCGGAATTGTTTCGCAACTCACGCCACCCGGAACACCACAGCGCAATGGTGTGTCTGAACGCCGGAATCGAACCCTATTAGATATGGTCCGATCGATGATGTCTCTTACTGATTTGCCGTTATCATTTTGGGGTTATGCATTAGAAACCGCTGCATTCACTTTAAATAGGGCTCCATCTAAATCCGTTGAGACGACACCGTATGAACTGTGGTTTGGTGCTAAACCTAAGTTGTCGTTTCTTAAAGTTTGGGGATGCGAAGCTTACGTCAAGAAGATGATGCCGGACAAGCTCGAACCCAAAGCGGAGAAATGCGTCTTCATAGGATACCCTAAGGAAACTGTTGGGTATACCTTCTATCACAGAACCGAAGGCAAAGTGTTTGTCGCAAAGAACGGTTCCTTTCTTGAGAAGGAGTTTCTCTCGAAAGAAGTGAGTGGGAGGAAAGTAGAGCTAGACGAGGTTATTGAACCTTCTCTTGAATTGGAGAGTAGCGCAGCACCTGAAATTGTTCCGGTGCCGCCTGCACCAACAATAGAGGAAGCTAATGACAAGGATCATGAAGCTTCGGACGATGCTGCTACTAAACGTCGCAGGTCGACAAGGTCGCGTGCCCCTCCTGAGTGGTACGGCAACCCTGTCTTGACTGTCTTGTTGGTAGAAGACAGTGAACCTACGAACTATGAGGAAGCGATGATGAGCCCAGACTCTGAGAAATGGCTGGAAGCCATGAAATCCGAATTGGGATCCATGAGCAAAAACCAAGTATGGACTTTGGTGGATCCTCCTAGCGACCGAAAGGCCGTTGAGTGCAAATGGATATTCAAGAAGAAAACGGACGCGGATGGTAATGTTACCGTCTATAAAGCACGGCTTGTCGCAAAAGGTTTTCGACAAGTTCAAGGTGTTGACTACGATGAGACTTTCTCTCCCGTAGCGATGTTTAAGTCCATTCGGATTTTATTAGCAATTGCTGCGTTTCATGATTATGAAATATGGCAGATGTATGTCAAGACTATGTTCCTCAATGGCAACATTGATGAAGCGTTGTATATGATGCAGCCCGAAGGTTTTGTCGATCCTAAGGATGCTGATAAAGTAGGCAAACTTCAGCGTTCCATTTATGGACCGAAGCAAGCATCTCGGAGTTGGAACCTTCATTTTGATCAAGTGATCAAGAGCTTTGGATTTGTTCCAAATTGCTACGAAGCTTGTATCTACAAGAAAGTGAGTGGGAGCTCGGTGACGTTTCTGGTACTGTATGTGGATGACATATTGATTATTGGAAATGACATCAACATGCTTAACGATGTGAAGAGTTATTTGAACAAGTGTTTTTCAGTGAAAGACCTAGGTGAAGCTGCTTATATATTGGGCATCAAGATCTATAGAGATAGACAAAGACGCCTGATAGCTTTAAGCCAGAGTACATACCTAGACAAAGTTCTGAAAAGGTTCAGAATGGATAAGGCAAAGAAAGGTTCAGTGCCTATGTTGTCAGGTAAGATATTGAGCAAGGCTCAGTGTCCAGCTACGGTAAATGGTAGGGAAGCTATGAGCAAAGTGCCTTATGCCTCGGCCATAGGTTCTATCATGTATGCCATGCTGTGTACTAGACCGGATGTGTCCAATGCTCTTAGTTTGACGAGCAGATATCAAAGTGATCCAGGAGTGGAACACTGGACAGCCGTGAAGAACATCCTAAAGTACCTAAATAGAACTAAAGAAATGTTCTTAGTCTATGGGGGTGATGAACAGCTTGTCGTAAAAGGTTACGTCGATGCTAGTTTCGACACCGACAAGGATGATTCTAAATCTCAGACAAGATACGTTTATATTTTGAATGGAGGAGCTGTGAGCTGGAGAAGCTGCAAGCAAAGCGTGATCGCGGGATCTACAATAGAAGCGGAATACATGGCTGCTGCAGAAGCGTCAAGTGAAGGAGTTTGGATCAGAAACTTCATCACTGAGCTTGGCGTGGTTCCAAGTGCATTGGACCCACTGGAGATATTGTGTGACAACACTGGCGCCATAGCACTCGCTAAGGAACCAAGATATCATCCAAAGACCAAGCATATCAACCGCAAGTTTCATATAATCCGAGATTATATAGCAGATGGAGATCTGAAGATTAGCAAAGTACATACGGATCTGAATGTCGCAGATCCATTGACTAAACCTCTTCCACGTGTAAAACATGATCAACACCTCAGTGCCATGGGTGTGAGATTGTTGCCAGATGTAAACTAGATTATTGACTCTACTGCAAGTGGGAGACTGTTGGAATTATGCCCTAGAGGCAATAATAAAGATGTTATTATTATAATTCTTGTTCATGATAAAGTATATATTCCATGCTAGAATTGTATTAAGCGGAAACTTTAATACTTGTGTGGTTTGTGAACAACACCGTGTCCCTAGTACGCCTCTAAGGACTAGCTCATTGATCAATGATGGTTAAGGTTTCCTAACCATAGACATGAGTTGTCAATTGATAATGAGATCATTTCATTGGAGAATGATATGATGGACAGACCCAAACTAAGCAAAGCAATTAGATCGTGTCATCGTGTTCATCTTTGCGAAGCTTTTCCTATGTCAAATATTGTATTCCTTAGACCATGAGATAATGCAACTTCCTGGTACCGGAAGAAAGCTTTGAGGTCATCAAACGTCATCCTATGAGAGGGTGATCATAAAGGTGTCTCTCAGGTGATCGGAAAGTATCTGTTGGGTTGTATGTATCGAGATGGAATTTGTCCCTCCCAAGTCAAAGAGATATACTTCGGGCCCACTCGGTAATCGATATCAACACCGCTTGCAAGCATGTGGTTAAGGAGTTAATCACAAAGTGATATCGGATTACGGAACGAGTAAAGTACTTGCTGTGAACGAGATTGAACTAGGTATGACGGTACCGACGATAGAATCTTGGGCAAGTAAAATATCACGAGACGAAGGGAATATATATATGGGATTGATTGAATCCTGGCATCGTGGTTCATCCGATATGATCATCGATGAATGTGTGGGAGTCAATATGGGTGCCCAGACCCCGCTGTTGATTATTGATAGAAGATCATGTCTGCATATTCTCGAACCCGCAGGGTCACACACTTAACGTATCTCGACGCTAGGATAGATTGGATAATTGGTTTATGAATTTTTGTTCGGAGTCTCGGATGGGATCCGGGATATCACGAAAGGTTCTGGAATGGTCCGGAGAATAAGATTCATATAAGGCAGTGCAGTTTTTGGAGTTCGGAATTGTTCCGGGTTAATCGGTATTGTACCGGAAGCTTCTAGAACCTTCCAGAAGGGGACCAACGTGGCCCCACCTTCCGGGAGGGGGCATGGGCCTATGAGGGAGTGTCCTGGCCGCATTGGGCCAGGGGCACAAGGCCCCATAGGGCCCAGCCGATTCTAGAGAGATTTGACTCGTTTAAATCTCGGGATAGAATTTCTAGATAAGGGAGAGTTTAAATCGTTTAAACTAGAGATAGGATTTCTAGATAAGGGAGAGTTTAAATTGTTTAAACTAGAGATAGGCTTGGAGGAGGGGCAAGGGCTGGCCGCCCCCCTCTATATATAGAGGGGTGGTGCGCCCCATCCCCCCTACACACACCTTCCTCCAAGCCCTAGCAGCCTTGCTACCTTCCTCTCTCCCTCCCGACTGTTTGTAGGCGAAGCCCTGCAGCAGAAATTCTCCACCATATACACCACGCCGTCGTGCTGTAGATCCAATCTATCTCTCCACCATACTCGCTGGTCCGAGGAAGGAGGAGACGTCGAGGTGCTGCACGTGTGCATCTCACGGAGGCACCGCCACTTGTGGTGCTAGATCGGATCGGATCGCGAGGAGGAGAAGCGAGTACGACTACATCGCCCATGTTCCGACGAACGTTCCGCTGTGCGAATCTTCAAGGGTATGAAGATCTAATCCAATCTCTCTCGTTGTTTGCATCTCCTAGATTAGATCTTGGCTTTCCCTCTGTTCGCTCCGTAGAAAATTTTGATTTACTATGCCGCGAAACCCTTCAGTTAGTAGCAGTTCGACCATTGGGCGCAACTTATATTTTGTAACAACTTTGGTCTGCTATAATGGGATTTCGCGTTATTTTGTGAGTTGTCTTGCGGTTGTGATTGATGATTGAACGAGTCCCCGAGAACGTCTGCCCTTTGTATGGGGTTTACCTCGTTTGTTATGTGTTTGTGTTTTCGAGCGTTTTGTCGGTTGTTTTGTTATTGAGGTCGACTCGCCCGATCTTGGAAAGCTAGTCGCAGGGCGACTCCCATGAGTTCTCTTTACTTCACCGTTTTCCCTTGCGCGAACGAGGTCGGGTAGCCGAGTCCCCGAACGTGGTACTTGGTGGTTCTAGTCGCGGCTCTAGGGTGGGTGAGGACTGGGCGCGTCAGAGTGAGCGCATCACTCCTGCCTGGCCCGTCGGGTCAGTCGCATGGCGAGTCCTGGGCATGCTCTCGTACTTGGCGTTTTTCCCTAGCCGCTCGTGCTTAACTGGTCGTCAGTCCCCGAGCGTGGTATTTGGCCGTTCGAGTCGCTGTGTCGAGGATGCGGAGGATCGTGGTCGCTGTGAGGAGCGAAGGCAGTTGTCTTGGCTCGTTAAGCCAGTCGAGCTAGGCGACTCCAATGGGGCTCCGGGTAGGCGTTTTTCGTGGACGTGGTGAGTCCTGGGGTAACCCAGTGCCCTCGTAACGCACTACTTGGCCGTGCCGGTCGCTGTACCAGAGGTTGACTTCTGCAGTTAGCTTGACGTTGTTATTACGAGTGCGAGTGGCACAAGACACGGAGAGTAGACGCAATTTGCGGTAACCGATATATTTTATTTCATAGCTAGTGGAGGGTACATGTATGGAGTTCTAGGAGTAGAACTCCGTAGGAGGTTTACATTCCACGGTCGCTTGACGTCGAGTTTCCCGTCTCCGCGGACGTCGGTGAGGTAGTAGGCGTCGTTGCCGAGTACTCGCCCGATGGTGAATGGTCCCTCCCACGGGGGGGAGAGCTTGTGCATGCCCTTCTTGTCCTGGATGAGGCGTAGTACCAGGTCGCCTTCCTGGAAGGTGCGATTCCTCACCCGCCGGCTATGGTAGCGGCGGAGTCCTTGCTGGTAGAAGGGGGTGCGGGAGCGAGCTAGGTCGCGTGCCTCGTCGAGTTGATCGACTCCATCCTGGCGTGCGAGTTCGTTCGCAGCCTCCATGTAGTGGACGACCCTTGGCGAGTCGTGCTCTAGGTCGGTGGGCATGACTGCCTCGACGCCATACACCATGAAGAAGGGGGTGAACCCTGTCGACCTTTTGATCGAGGTGCGGATGCCCCAGATGACGGAGGGTAGCTCCTCGACCCAACACCCGGCGGTACGCTCGAGTGGTACTTGGAGCCGTGGCTTCAGGCCGTGGAGGATGCTCTGGTTGGCCCGTTTCGCCTGGCCGTTGGACTCCGGGTGGGCGACTGAGGCGAGGTCGAGTCGGATATGATGTTCCTCGCAGAACTCGGCCATGGCTCCTTTGGCGAACTTGGTGCCGTTGTCCGTGATGATGCTGTTTGGGAACCTGTAGCAATATATGAGCTCGCGTAAGAACTTGGTGGCGGTCTTCCCATCGCATTTCCGGACTGGCTTGGTTTCCACCCACTTTGTGAATTTATCGACCGCGACCAGGAGGTGGGTGAAGCCGGAGGGGGCCTTTTTGAAAGGGCCTACCATGTCCATACCCCACACGACGAACGACCAGGTGATGGGGATTGTCTTGAGCGCTAAGCTTGGCACGTGTGTCTGGTTGGCGTACTTCTGGCACCCGGCGCACCGCTGGACAATGTCGACGACGTCTGCGTGTGCGGTGGGCCAGTAGAAGCCATGCTGCATAGCCTTTGCGACCAGAGAGCGGGCGCCGGCGTGGTGGCCGTAGTCGCCGGAGTGGATGTCGTGGAGGATTTTGCGTTCTTCAGCGGGTTGGACGCAGCATTGGAACACGCCGGTCACGCTGAGCTTGTGGAGCTCGCCGTCGATGATGACGAAGGATTTGCAGCAGCGTGCTATCATCCGGGCGTCTGTTTCGTCTGCCGGCAAGGTGCCTCCCTCCAAGTAAGCGATGTACGGCGTAGTCCAGTCTTCTGGCTCGGCGATGAGAGCGACCAGGGCTTCCTCTGGTTGCAGCGGGACTCCAATGTCGATCTCCCTTGGGGGAGAGACGGAAGGCTTGGTGATGGTGTCGAGGAAGACGCCGACAGGTGGTGCGAGTCGAGTCGAGCCGATACGAGAGAGTGCGTCGGCCTCTTCGTTTTTCTGCCTGTCGATCCACTCGACGGAATAGCCTGCGAAATGTCCGCCCAGCTTGTCCACTGCTTGGCGGTATGCTGCCATGGTGGGGGAGACGGCGTCGCAGGTACCAGCGACCTGCCCAGCGACAAGGTCGGAGTCTCCGTAGCAGCGTAGGCGGTTGACATTCATCTCATTGGAGGATCGCATGCCGTGGAGTAGTGCCTCGTACTCGGCCATGTTGTTGGTGCAGGGGGTGAAGTCGAGGCAGAGGACATAACGGAGCTTGTCGCCCTTCGAGGAAGTCAGCACGATCCCTGCTCCTGCGCCGTCTGCATTCTTGGAGTCGTCGAAGTGCAGGTTCCAGTAGTGGAGGTACGGCAGCTTTTCCGGCTGCTGGGCTTCTTCCCAGTCGGCGATAAAGTCCGCGAGAGCCTGCGACTTGATCGCTTTGCGTGGCTCATATTTGATGTTGTGGACGCCGATTTCGACAGCCCACTTGGCGACTCGCTCGGTCGCCTCACGGTTGCGGATGATGTCCTGCAACGGTGCTGAGGAGACGACCGTGGTCGGGTGCTCCTGGAAGTAGTGCGGCAGTCGCCGCTGTGCTCTGAAGACCGCGTATACCAGTTTCTGGTATTGCGGGTATCGCTGGCGCGACTCAGTGAAGACCTCGCTGATATAGTATACCGGTCGCTGTACTGGGCGCTTCTTTCCTTCCTCTGGTCACTGGACTACCATGACGGCGCTGACGACGCGCTCGGAAGCCGCGACGTAGACCAGCATGGGTTCTTTGTCGACGGGGGCGGCGAGTAGCGGTGCTGCGAGTAGCACCTTCTTGAGGTCGCGGAGCACGTCGTCCGCCTCCTTGTCCCACTGGAAGGTGGGGTTCTTGCGCATCAGGCGGTATAGGGGCATCGCCTTTTCGCCCAATCGGGGGATGAAGCGACTGAGAGCCACGACTCGCCCGGCCAGCTTCTGGACGTCGCGCAGGCACTCAGGTTTGCAGAGTCGAGCGATCGTGTCGATCTTGGTGGGGTTCGCCTCGATCCCGCGCTTGGAGACGACGTAGCCCAGTAGTTGCCCTGCTGGTACACCGAAGGTGCATTTGCCTGGGTTTAGCTTTATCTTGTATTTCCGCAGATTGGCGAATGTTTCCGCCAGGTCGGCGAGTAGGTCACTCTGGCGAGCGGACTTTACTACCACGTCGTCGATGTAGACATGGATATTGCGGCCAATTTGGCTCGCAAGGCATTCCTGCATGCACCGCTGGTAGGTAGCCCCGGCGTTCTTGAGGCCAAAGTTCATGGCGGTGTAGCAGAAGGCTCCGAATGGCGTGATGA
The DNA here is from genome assembly GCA_916181665.1 of Avena sativa. Taxonomy (NCBI): domain Eukaryota; kingdom Viridiplantae; phylum Streptophyta; class Magnoliopsida; order Poales; family Poaceae; genus Avena; species Avena sativa. Next base: position 7,650,407 of record OV702289.1, read on the forward strand.
ACGCCGTCTTTTCCTCGTCTTCGACATCCATTTTGATCTGGTTGTACCCAGAGTTGGCATCGAGGAAACACAGCGACTCTGAGCCCGCGGTGGAATCAATTATTTGGTCGATCCGCGGGAGGACGAATTGCTCCTTTGGGCAGGCGCTGTTTAAGTTTGTGTAATCGATACACATCCTCCAGGTCCCATTTTTCTTCTCGACCAGGACTGGGTTTGCCAGCCACTTGGAGTATTTGATTGGCCGGATGAAGCCTGCAGCGAGTAGACGTTGTACCTCCTCGGCGATGGCTCGGCGGCGCTCTTCATTGAAGGGCCGCAACGACTGCTTGATAGGTCGCACTTTGGGGTCGGCGTTGAGTTTGTGCTCAGCAAGTTCCCTAGGGACACCAGGCATGTTAGAGGGCTTCCATGCAAAGATGTACCTGTTCTCACGGAGGAACTCGATGAGCACACCTTCCTATGCTGGGATCATTCCCGTCCCGATCGTCACAGTTTGGCTGGAGTCGCCTGGGACCAGCTCGATGGTGCGGGTGTGCGTCGTTGCCTCAAAGGCTAAGGTGTTGCCACCTTCCGAGTTGGGCTTCTTGAGTATAGTGGGGTCGTCGTTGTTGACCCCGCTCGCGTACTTGGCGAACTCGTCGGCGTGGTTGGCCTTAGCCGCGATGACGGCGTCGCACTCGGCGGCCATGTCGGGGTCGCCGTCTATGGTGATGACGCCACGCGGTCCGGGGACCTTCATCGCGTTGTACGCGTACTGGGGCGCCGCCATGAACTTGGCGAACGCCTGGCGCCCCAGGACGCAGTGGTAGGGGCTGTCGAAGGGCACCAGCTCGAAGACGATCCGCTCGGTGCGGAAGTTTGCTGGTGTGCCGAAGGTGACTGGCAGCGTGACCTTGCCGATCGGGTACGCCTTTCGACCAGGGACGATGCCGTGGAACGTTGTGTAGGTCGTCTCGACCATCGACTGCAGGCACCGTAGTCGCCTGAAGGTGTCCATGTACAGGATGTTGATGGAGCTTCCGCCGTCCATCAATGTCTTGGGGAGCCAGTAGTCTCCCACCCTGGGCTTGACCACCAGGGCGACTCGGCCTGGGTACTCGATGCGTGGCGAGTGGTCCTGGCGGCTCCAGGTGATGGGTTGCTCCGACCAGTTGAGGAACTGGGGAACATCCACCTGGGCCACCGCGTTGACGGCGACGGCGCGGGCGATGACCTTCTTCTCGCGCTTCGTGTTGAAGCCTGTGAAGGTGTGGAGCGAGCGGGCCACGCTACCGAATTTTCCGCCATTTGGCCGGTTGTTGTTAGGGTCCTCCCGCGCTCGCCGTGCCTTCTCGATCTCCTTGAGAGAGTGGCAGTCGGCGGTCGTGTGCGTGGCGGGCTTCCCTTCCCTGCTGTGAAACGCACAAGGTTGGTTAAGGAGGGCCGCGGGGTCGAACCTTGGTTTCGCCTTGTAGTTGCCGCCGTCGCGGCGTTGCCCTCCGTCGCGGCGGAAGCTCTTGGTATCGCGCTATGCGTGCCCAGCGTTGGCGACAAAGTCGACTCGCCCGTCGCTGCGGCGCTTGCCGGTGAGGCGAGTGTTGCTGTAGCGTAGGTCGGACCGTCGTCCGTTGTCATTGCCATTCATGCGGCGTTGACCTCCCGACTCGTCGTCGGTTTCCTGGTTTGGGTCTTCCTCCGCGTATCTTTTGGCGATATCAAGGAGGTCCGGTATGTTGTTGATTGTGCGGTATGCTCGTTTGAGCTTGGCGACCAAGGGCTCGTAGAGGCACGGGGTCTTGTAGGAGTGGATCGCGGTATCCGGGTGGATTCCGATCGTGTTGTACCATAGTTCTTGCCAGCGTTGGACCCAGCTTCGGGTCGACTCGCGGGGTCCCTGGACGCATCGTTCCAGGTCATTGATGGTGGTGGCGCGGGTGTAGGAACCCTCGAAGTGCCTGATGAAGGCGTCGCGCATCTCTTCCCAGGAATCGATGCTATCCAGGGGAGAGTGTTGATCCACTGCCTGCACGCTCCCTCCATCATCAGGGGGAGGTAGCGGGCGGATAGCAGGTCGGTGTGGCCAGCGATCCCCATCGCCATGAGTTAGGTGTCCAGCCACACGGAGGGGTCGTACGAAGGGTCGTACTTCTCTATTTCCTTCGGCACTTTGAAGTTCGCCGGGTATTTTTCGCCTCGGATCATCGGTCCGAAGCATCGGGGCCCGAGTCGGCTTAGCGACCCCATCGGCTCGCCGTCGCGGCGATTGGTTAGGGTGTGTCGCGGGTCATGGGGCTGGCATGCGCGCCAACTTTGGTTCTTGATGATGTGGGTGCGGGCGTCGACGGGCTGACCGTTGGCGGCGACGAAGTTGGTCACTAGCCTGGGGTCGTTGGTGGAGAGTGCCGCGTTCGCGGGTCGGTGTTGGAGCTGTAGTGGTTCGGGTGGCGGGCAGTTGAGGGTGTTTGCCTCCAATGGACGGCCGCTTGAGGCCGCTCTGCTGCCCGACGAACGCGAGTACATCCGACCCTATGAGTCGACGCCTGTGTTTTGTTGCTCGACCGCCTTTGCGAGCAGGGCCTTGACGTACTGGATCTGTAGGGTGCCGTCACCGGTGGCCGTGATGTTGTCGGCCGCTGCTCGGCCCGCCACGAGGTTGTCCATCGGGGTGGAGAATAGTGGTAGGCCATTCGCATCTCGCTCCCGTGAGGAGACCATGATCCGCGGCTGGTCCCCTGGGGGCTGCGCGGTTGGGTGGAGGTGGGGCGCCGTTCGCCGTCGACCCTGGCGGGGGCCGGGCGCTTCCTCCGGGTGTGCGCGTTCTCGCAGATCGCGCGCTCGGCCACGCAGGCCGGGTCGTTCTCGTCGTCGAAGTTCAGGGCGCGCCCATGGACGGTGAAGTTCAGGCGCGACCTGATTCGCTGCTGCTGGTAACGTGACAGCTCCTGCGCCGTCACCTGCTCGAGGCGAAAGTTTTCGCGCTCGGCTTGCTCCTTGTGGACTGCCTCCGCCAGCTTCTGGCGGAGTTCCTCGACCTCCATTGCCATGGCGCTAGGAGGGATCGGGGTGGAGAAGGGATCCTCTGGCGGGTCGGTGCCAGTCTCCATGTAGGTCGCGGCGTGGCGATCGGTCCCGTCGCGGAGATCGGCGGAGTTTTCCGATCCGGAGTCGAAGTCGAAGATCCCAAGAATGGAGGGATCCTCGAAGTCTCCCACGTTGGAGACCTGGGTGATGGAGCCCGCGGGCGAAGCCACGATGATGGATCCGGCGAGTGACGCCGGGGTCGCCGATTCGGCGTCGTCGTTGAGGGCCGCGTCTTTCGCGGCTGCGGTTGTTTCGGCCACGTCGCTGTGGGCCGAGTTGTACTCGGAGGCGAGGCGGTGGATCGTGCAGACCTGGCTCTCGGAGAGCCGGTCGCGTGGCGGCTACTCGCGGATGCGAGCCGAATCCTCCGAGACGATGACGTCGGTGAGGCCGACAAAGAGGTTGATCGTGCCGAGTGGCAAGATCATGCTATGCGTGATGGGTCGTGCCGCCTGGACGTAGCTGCTCGGTAAAATCTGGAGCATCTCGCCGATCGCTATCATGCGGCCGGTGGCGACCGACTCGTTAATGGGCAGATTTGATCTCTCCACAGAACACCGGCGAGACCGGCCAGGCCCCATGGTGGGCGCCACTGTCGTGGGAATGACTACGGCAGATGCTGCAATCGCAGCGAGTAGTAGAACATGGGGCAAGGGCGGCCAGCCATCTGCGGTGCGAGATGAGGCCGGAGACACAGGGTTTTACCCAGGTTCGCCCCCCGGAGGGTAAAGACCTACTCCTGCTAGATTGTATTATGATGGAAGTACAATGGGGCGAGCTCGACGGCTAGGCGGCGAGTCGCTTGGGTGGATGATGGAACGTATTCTCTACACGCCCTGTAGGGAGGTTTATATAGACTCACCCCCCTAGGGTTTACATATCTCAACCGAATCAGTTAAGGTTTCGGCACTTGTTTAACCTAATCCGACTGGACCTATCTACTCTCCTGGGCCTTCAGCTTCCAGTCGCTTGGATCCACGCCAGGTCTTGATCCAGTCGTCGTCCTGCAGGCCCACTCGCCAGTTCCAGGGTCAGTCAGAAACGTCTTGCTGGGTATACCCCGGTAGGCATATCCCCATCATAATATATCGAGTGACAAAGGGATTAAGTTACATGCGTATAAGGTTCGCACGATCACAGAAGTCATCATTGAATATGTGGGAGTCAGTACGGATCTCCAGGTCTCGCTGCTAATTATTGATCGGAGAGGGGTCTCGATCATGTCTACATTATTCACGAACCGTAGGGTGACACACTTAAGGGATACCAACACCATTTGGAGCAAATAATATGCCAGAGAAAGAAAAAAGAAAGCGCATGAATTTATTTCACTAGACACCGAAACTGTTTCAGTTGAAATTGCTGAAACTGGTTCTGCATGTGAAATTGAATACTGACAAGGGGTTTTATGTGAATGTTTGTTAATTAAAGTAATTAACAAAATCTGAATAAATAAATAAAAGATTTTTATTTAAATGAGAGCTTGCATTAAATTTGGTGGAAATTTAATGCATGTGAGTTGATTTTTTAGTGGAGGCTCTTTTATGGGAGTGGAGGCTTTTCATTTTGAGTGGGAGCTCCACCCACATGAATGTGGAAGAGGTGGGGGCAGCCACCATGTCTGGCTACATGCCCCTTGGTTTGCCCCCCTCTCCTCCTCTCAAGCTTGTTTGTTGGGAGCCTCCAATTGAGTTGTGGAGAAGTGCCCAAACCTTGTGAGAGGTTCCGGATTGCCACCGACAAGTGCATCCATAGTGGAAGCATGGATCGATCCCGTTGGTGTGAGATTCATAGGATAAAAAGGGAGGCCCCTTGTGGCGTTGGTGGTTTGATACCACCCCCTCTCCAAACGAGACACACTCCATGTTGGGAGGAACTCGGTAAAACATCGTCATCTCCGCGTGCCTCGGTTATCTCTATATTCGAGCTCTTACTTATGCACCTTTCTTTGTGATAGACTTCATGCTTGAAGTATATATCTTGCTATCACATAGTTGATTGTCTTGCTTAGCATAAGTTGTTGGTGCACATAGGTGAACCCTAGTTGTTCTAGTTTTTGTGATTGACAAAGTAAATGCTAGTTTAATTACGCCTTTGTTAAGCCCTCTCGGAAAAGTTTTAAACCGCCCAGTCACCCCCCTCTAGGCGACATTTGTATCCTTTCAATGTTTAACCCTCTCATTGCTCTGGTTCTTGCATTTAGTAATAAAACCACCTTTTTCACTAGAGTGTGGCTTCTAAATTTTTCTGGACAGATGTGTTGCCTAACATCTATATTCACCATTATGTAATGTATTATTGCATCTATCATAAGAATCGCTGCATGTGATTTAAGGTGCCTAATATTAGAACTGAAACTCTCTGTCACATTTTTTAAGACATAACCCACCTTGCTTAACTCACAAAACATGATTCTAGTGCATAATTTGGTGTGATGTTATTCAAGATTTATCACCTTCGGATGTGTATAATTGTTTTGCATGTAAGTAGTATACCTGATTTGGGAGTATGTGTATGTTGTTGGCCAAAAGTTATCTTCAAAGATCTTGTCTTTAAACATCTTCATTAAGTTAGCAGGGAGCCAGGGATGTGCCACATGGACTCACTAGGCCCTACCTCGGGAAATAGATAATCAACATCATTATTCTCTAGCCTATTGCATGCATATGTGTGTATCAACAAGTCTTTAGGGTGACCTATTACTCCTCCGAGTCTAAGCATGAACCATGTCGATCATTCATTAGATTCACCCTTTATAATATCATAGGATACGAGAAATAGCCAATTATGGGAATCTATACCACCTTTTGTAGAAATATGTCTTCTAAAATTCTTTGTCAAAGAAGTTGAGTCTATTGACAAATTATGACCTATAAACCCTCTAGAAACCACTTCTAGCATACCCTTTAGGCAGATAAATATCTTCTAAAACAATTTTTACATGCCATATTGATGGCTCTGAAATTGTCCATCTTTCTTTGCGTTTAAACATTGTTTTTAGTCAAGCAATTGAAAAGAAACTCTCAATCCTTGCCACTAATGACTAATAATTGAAAAAATATGCAAAACCTTGCATTAAATTATGGTGTGCAGGAAATCACGGGTTTTAATGCAAAATCAGGAGTCATAATGAAAGAATTAGAGGAAAACCACACGTCCAAGTAATTGGGGTGCAAATTCCAGGCGCTAGTGTGCATAACGACCAATGGTACGGGAGGGTCCCGCCCGTATGACCCACCCATACAGGGTGCCGACGGCTTTGTCTCGTTAAACCCTACAACATTTGTGAAGACGCCTATATGTTTTGAGGCTCCATCCGCCGCCTGGAGGGCCGCCATTCTCAGATTTCATAATAACACCACCAAAGGATATCCACTCCATTGTTCATCCACTCCACCATCCATCCCTCCACTAGCCATAGTCATTACTTTGTACTTTAGATCTCCTTGTGATTTGGCGGCCATTGTAGGAATATTTGATTTCAATCTAAGTATTTTGCACAATGTTTTCTATCCTTGATCTATTATTTATGAGTGAGTAGTCCTCACGGGATGCGGGTTGGGGAGAAACCTCACAGAAATTATGTGCATCTAATCATGGGAGTATTGTATTTTGTTTGCAACTGAGATTTGTATATTTTGTTTCTTTGTCTCTTGTCTCGATCTGTGGACTTGTAGGTACCCAAGACCCCATAGATTGATAAAGGCTTGAAGTGAGATACTTGGCTAGCGGCGATCTCATAGAACCCTAGTGATAGAAAAGATAGTACGGTCTTCGCTTAGCAACCCATTCGGGATCACAACAATATCACCACTTAATGCTTTAATATGTGTTCTACACTTAATAATCGTTTGTAGCCCGTGGCTTCGGTGTGCACTCGGTTGGATTAAAAGGATATTGTTATGCCCGCTGCATCACGGGGGCTTCAGTATACTAGGATGTGTTTCCCATAAGAGATTATTTTCGTTCAAACATTACACATGACTATGCTTATTATTGTCTTTCATCCCAAATGATGTGCAGCTGCAGGTGGATCTTCAACCCTGGCCTATCTCCATCCATTGATTCAACCCACTATAAAAGTAAACTAGATTGGTCCGATAAACTAAGGTAAAACAAAAAGATAAAGTCTTGTAGAAGTGTCCCTATTTATTTCCTTTTAGCATTTCTTTCCAAGGTTCGATTAAACCTAGGTCTTCTAGAGAAAAAACCATTATACTACATCCATGAATCCGGATCGAAGGTATCAACCATTTTTCTGGCGACGTTGCCGAGGAAGCAATTTTGCTATCCTGGTGAGGTCACTAGAGACCTTATCTTTAGTTTTTTTATTAGTTTGTAGTTTTATTTTTGTTATTAGTTTACTTTGTTGTTATCTATTTGAAAACTAAAAAAATTAGTTACTTGTTATTTGCTTTCATTACTTAAAAATTACCAAAAAGATAAGAGCCATGGCTCAAAAGAGACTTGGTGAGTATGCTACTCCCACCGATGACTTTATTCGTGCACCTATCACTTAGACTGTTGTTGATGCAGAGACCTATGAAATTAAGCCCAACATTTTAAGCTTGATTCAACAAAACCAATTTGGGGGCTCATCCTCTAAGGATTCGGGTTTGCACTTAAATACTTTTACTGAAATTTGCGACATGATGCATATTAAGGATGTTTATCCAAATGTTGTTAAATTGAGGTTATTTACTTTCTCTCTTAGGGGAAAGGCTAAGGATTGGTTGCTAGCTCTACCAAAGGGCACTATTAAATCTTGGGAGGAATGCACTAATTTATTTATGACTAATGCCCCCCCCCCCCAGTTAAGACTATGCAGCTGAGATCCAACATTACAAGTTTTAGACAAGAAGAACATGAGACACTAGCGCTTGCGTGGGAGAGGATGAAAGAAGCCATAATGAACTATCCTAGTCATGGGATGGAAGAGTGGCTTATATTACATTTATTTTATAATGGTATTAACCCAATATCTAAGTCTATGCTAGATACTACAGCAGGAGGAACAATCATGAGAAAGCAAGTGAGTGTTGCAAAGAAACTTCTTGATGATATGCAAAACAACCATGCCCAATGGCATGTGGAAAGAACCTCGAAAATAGTAGGTTAAATCACCGAGGTAAGTAATGAAGATCGTACATCTAAGGTAGACGAGCTGCTAATCATAGTGAAGGGTAAAGATGATACCCAAGTTAATACTATTGCTACCGATGTTAATGATGCTAATTTTATAGCTCGTACTCCTTTTAATCCTACATGGAAAAACCATTATGCTCCAAATTCTCAAAAACATTATCCAAATCCCGCAGGAGCTCCTTATAATAGTTATGATAATAATAATGAAGCAAACCATGGAAATCTCTCGTTGGAACAAACTGTTAGAACAATTATTCAAGCTCAAACCGAGAAAAATAATATGCTTATTAAAATCACGAAGAACCATGAAAGTAGTATAGGAAAATTATCTAACCAAGCCATTGCAACTAGAAATGATGTGCAGGCTCTACAGGAAAGAACCAAGACCGTGGAGGCTCAATTGGGTAAAGTTGCTGAGAGCCAAGCTCTCATACTAGCAAAGTTTTCTAGGAAACCCGAGCCAAATCCGGTGGAAGACCTCAAAATGATGAGGGTTGCAACAAATGAAGATAAACCTAAAGAGTTAGATTATAGCAATGCACCAACACCGGAGTATTACCGTGGAAGATCTATTAAACATGATCACCATAAATAATCCCGGTATAGAACAAGGTAATGATGCTATGTACCAACAATTTATACAACAAGTAGCATCTAAAGTTCATGAGCTAGAGTTGGAGTACAAAAGACTAGCTGATAAGCTTCCTGCTAAGCTAGATGATATATTTGAGCCTATTATTAAAACTAAGTTGGGAGTCAATGAGATATCTGCACTTTGTGATCTTGGTGCGAGCGTCTCAACAATTACCAAAATCTTATTTGACAAGTTAAACTTGGAGCCATTTGTTACCACTGAATTAAGACTCCACCTGGCGGATTCAACTTATAAAAAAGCTGTTGGGATAAAAAATATAGTTATTGAAATTAGAGATAGTCCCGCACTTATTGATCTTGTTATTATGGACATGCCTAAAGATCCCATAGCACCTATAATTTTAGGTAGGCCATTCCTAAGAACTATTAAGACTTTGATTAATTTACATGAAGGGAATGTGATAATTCGGCTACCATCTAGAGATTCTTTTATAGTCCACTTCCCTAGGAAAAATAAGTCCAAGCCTAATGATGATAATGGTATAATTACTTTGAAAGCCAATTATTTCGGAGTGGGCATTCCACTCCTTAAACCTAAATGATTTCCATCTAGGTCAAGCTAATTGACCTTAATTAGAAGCGCTTCATGGGAGGCAACTGATGTGAAATAAAATTTTATTTGTGTTAGTCTTGTTAGTTTTGATTTTGTTTTGTTTAATTTAAAATAAATAGTGTTCATGAAGACCTTGGGAGAGAGGAGAATAAATAAGGTAATCCTCATATTTTTATTTAGACTAGAACATGGCCTGGAGTATTCCTGAATTTTTATAAAGTATGTTTACTGTTATTTTACTTTTGATAAGATGTTCAAAGGCGCACAGAGCTACTAAACGAATTCATAAAGTTTTTCAGCTCACAGTACCCATAACGACCTATGGTACGGTCGGGAGGGACCGTACCTTGCGTCCATTCCACCTCAAGTTAAAGAAAAATAAAAACATCTATTTTTGTCGTAGCATACAGTATCGATGATGACATGTGGTACAGTGGGACACGCCCATACGGCGCATCCATACTGTATCCTCGAGAAAAACATCAGTTTGAAGCAAACTATATCGGCTCGATAACGACTAGCAGTACGGATGCGCGCGCGACCGTACCGAGTGCACCGCCAGGGGCAGCCATCGCCCCTAGTTTTGTCACCCAGTACGGGTGGGCTCCGGTCGTACCAGCCACCCGTACCATGTACTCAGCCGCCATAAACACCCCGGGAGGTAATCTAAAAATCCCTAAATATCAATCTCTCTCTTTCTTCTTCCTCCAAACTCCACACTACCTCCATTTGATCTTCAAATTTTCTCTATCTTTCTTTAATTCCTCGCACTCAACCGATCTAAGGTACGATTCTCCTCTGATCCTCAAGTTATTTTTGCAAAAGCTTCACTCGATCAATCACCATTGTCAATCTAGACTTAGGTCTTGTTTTTTATTTAATCTTGATATTGAGCATGCTTAGTATTGTTTTAGAGGAGAATTCGTTTGTAACAAGTGTAGAGGATCACTTATGCTATGTTTCTATTGGATCAAAATATATTATTAGCAATTTTTATTATTTCTTATTCAATCTTATTATTATTTTTAGATGAACACAAGGAGCCGTACACGTGTGGTGGTTGCGGCATCTTCCGCACGACCCATTGATACGTTGACCCCTGGGTCACTTTGTATCGAGTTCACCAAGGAGTTCCACTTAAACCATTTCAACCGTCTGAAGCTTCGGGAAATCAAGTCCACAAAGTGGGTGTGTCCCTACATCCTGAACCAACTCGGCATTCGTGCTGATTTTGATTTACTTTGCAACAATGTTGGTTTGTATGGCTTTGTATTTTAGGATGCAGCCACGTATCGCCGCTTGACACTTGAGTTCTTCAGCACCTTGACGCATACGGTGGATTATTACCATTGTACCAAGGAACAAAGGCCTGGAGTTGATCGCGTCAAATTCCGCCTCATGAATCGTGAGTACATCCTAACACTCGACCAATGGGTTCAATGCTTTGGGTTTTCCAACAACGCCACCGATGTACGCACAACTGCTTTTGTTTTGGACCTCGCACCTTGGCAATATTTTAACTTCATGAGAATCCGTGGAAACACACCCAAGGGAAACCAAATTGATCACCCTGATATCCGCTATTTATTTTATGTGATTTCTAACACCTTGCAGGCATGTGGTGAGTATACTGGAGTCAATGAGGAGGATATGTTGATCCTCGCTAAAGCTTCTATTGTTAATTTAACTTAATGCCAAATTTGGACGTTTTGCTTGTGTTCTACCTTAAGAATCGGGCTCTTCAATCTCGTGGACCCATATGTGGTGGAGGAGTTGTGACCGCACTTGCACATGCACTTCACATCAACCTAGGTAATATCCAACCGTTGGTAGGAAGTAATCATGTTGGTCTATCTACTAAGCATGTGGTATGGTCTCTAAAACTCATGGTAGATATTTTCACAATATACCTGGAGCGGATCACTTGATCCCAGCTCCTTTTCCTAATGGCCCCTTCTCTATTGAGGAGGGACGTTTGCGTTATGACTCGCAGGTTGAGGCTAATCTACTCCAACAAGAGATACCCGTGGGAGGAGGAGAATATGAAGAAGTAGAACAAAAAGGTCCCAAACAAGATGAGCAGCCACCAAAATACTACACCACTTATGAATACATCTACACTCGAAGGAAATATCCATAATATAAACAACCTCTCCATCAACCTTCGAGATGCCACCGCAAGCCTCAACACCCAATTCCAAAATTGGCATGGCCAATGGAATTTTGGATATTTTCCATTGCCACCACAATGAGCAACAAAGGGTCTTGCAAACGCCTGATCTTGGGGATGTGTTTCCCTTGCAAATTTATTTGTGTAATAATGAGGTTGTACTCCTGGTCCTTGGGATCTTTGAAACACTCGTGTTGGCTTGATCCCACACTTTGCCTTTTTTCCTTTGCTTTTTAGTTTGCTTTTGTTTTATTCGTTCGTTTTTCCTTTTATTATAACCCTTTATTGCTTTCTATTCTTTGGTCGCAAGATCCTTTCTATTATTTTGACATGATTAACACTTCATTTTCAAAGGTTGTGTAAACACTTGCAAAAAAACAGCCAGCAATCCTTGAAAAAAGTATGAAAATAAAAAGATATAGAGATCCACATATCAAGTCCTTGGCATGGTCTCATTACTACTCTACGAGTTTTTCTTGAAAAGCAATGATTGGAATAGAAGTGTTTTTTATAGACTTGATCTATTGATGTGGGTGTAAATAAGACACTTCATTGTTATATTACTTAGGACATGAAACTTTCTTACTTAATTATGTAATTTAAACATCCTAGTGTTCCTTGGCAAGCTGAGAGTTAACTAGAAGAATTGGATTGATTGCTACACTACTAGTTATTCATATTGATATTAAACTCTACTTTGATTGTCTTGAATTGCCAAAGCTTGTACTTTTGTCATCTCTCTAACTTTGATAAGCCTTGCAAATGAATGAAGTGTCATGCACATCTGGCTACCAACCGTAAGTGAATTGTTATTCTCGTTGTTTCAAGTTTAAACGCGCTGAATTCCTTATAGTTCTTTTGTTTCTTCTTGCTCAAGGGAGATCAAGGTTTGAGATTTGGGGAAGTTGATGGCTCTGAAATTTTCCATCTTTCTCTATGTTTAAACATTGTTTTTAGTCAAGAAATTGACAAGAAACTCTCAATCCTTGCCACTAATGACTAATAATTGCTAAGATATGCAAAAGCTTTCTTTGAATTATCTTGTGCAGGAAATCACGGGTTTTAACGCAAAACTAGGAGTCATAATGAAGGAATTAGAGGAAAACCACACATCCAAGTAATTGGGGAGAAAATTCCAAGCACCAGTGCACGTAACGACCAACGGTACGGGCGGGGCTTGCCTGTATGGCCCGCCCGTCGGGTTACCGACGGCTTCATCTCGTCAAACCCTACAACATTTGTGAAGACGCCTATATATTTTGAGGCTCCGGTCGCTGCCTAGAGGGCCACCATTCTTAGATTTCATCATAACACCACCAAAGGAGATCTACGCCATTGTTCATCCACTCCACCATCCATCCCTCCACTAGCCATAGTCATTACTTAGAACTTTGGATCTCTTGTGATTCGGCGACCATTGTAAGAATATTTGATTTCAATCTAAGTATTTTGCATGATATTTTATATCCTTGATCTATTTTTTATGAGTGAGTAGTCCTCACAGGCTGCGGGTTGGGGAGAAACCTTGCCGCAATTATGTGCATCTAATCATGGGAGTATTGTATTTTGTTTGCAATTGAGATTTGTATCTTTTGTTTCTTTGTCTCTTGTCTCAATCTATGGACTTGTAGGTACCCAAGATCCCATATATTTATAAAGGCTTGAGGTGATATATTTGGCTAGCGGTGATCTCATAGGAACCCCAGTGACAGAAAAGGTAGTACGGTCTTTGCTTAACGACCCATTCGGGATCACAACAACGTCACCACTTAATGCTTTAATCTGTGTTCTATACTTAATAATCGTTTGTAGCCCGTGGCTTCGGTGTGCACTCAGTTGGATTAAAAAGCTATTGCTATGCCCGATACATCACGGGGGCTTTAGTATACTAGGATATGTTTCCCACAAGAGATTATCTTCGTTAAAACATTACACACAACTATGCTTATTATTATCTTTCATCCCATATGATGTGCAGCTGCAGGTGGATCTTCAACCCTAGCCTATCTCCATCCATTGATTCAACCCACTGTAAAAGTAAACTAGATTGGTCCGATAAACCAAGGTAAAAGAAAAAGATAAAGTCTTGTAGATGTGTCCTTATTTATTTTCTTTTAGCATTGCATTCCAAGGCTCGATTAAACCTAGGGCTTCTCGGAAAAAATCTATTATACTACATCCGTGAATCTGGATCGAAGGTATCACATATTACTCTTCTCCCCCTTGAGATATTTACTCTTTCTCTCACAAACTCATAACCAATGTCAACAAAACTTCAGTTTTAAAATAATACAACATGTGGAAAATGCCATTCCACTTTCCTTGAAAAAGGTCCAAATCCATTTCATTACCATGAAAAACTCTATGGTAAGAAATTAACGAGTATATTGAAACTTTTCCCTTACCTTCCTTATTAATTCAGCAGGTCCAACTGTTTGATCCTTTTTGCTCAATCAAGTATAATATCAACAATCCATTTGGTTGAAGAGAGTCTTATTTTCTCACTTAAAGGTGTATTAGGGAAATTGTTTTTTCGAGTGTTTACCTTGATCAAAATTGGATAGTAAATTAATAAAATTATATCACATTTCAATAGATAAATATGAAAACACATTAAACAGAATATTGCAACCTGCAATAGGTATCTAACTGTCATGCAACCTCCATTTACACATTTTATTTTTCCTACAATGCACTATTTGTCTTTTTTGGTCCTTCTTTTCAGTGATATATTCAAACCCAACTTGAGAAAGTAGCAACTAAATATTTGCAGTCCTCCACTCAAATATAGTCCCTTTGTATATTAGAAGGTTGTCATTCATAAAGTGTATGAATGTTATGTCTTCCTCTTCATCATATTTGCAACCCATGTTCATCCTCATCATTTTGTGTCTTGTAGATAGGTTCAAAGTGTGGATTGACCAACCATTCCCTCTTGCAATCCTATTAGGATCAACAACCCCAACTAGACATGCTTTCTTATTATCACTATATACAAAAACAAGATCCTAATCCCCCCCCCCCCCCCCCATTTCTATGACTTCCTACTTCTTGCCTCTACACCATATACTCCAGGAGAAGCTGCTCGGTAATAGCCAGTTGAGCAACAAGAAGCTTCTCTATTATGCTAAGATGAATTGTTTTCGTAGATGATAATAATTGAAGACAGTCTCGTTGTTAACAATATGGACTGACATCATCACAGTCCTCGTGCCCAGCTATCCTCTCCACATCAGGTCCAAAGCCTCGGCAGTCGTAACATTGTAGAATTTTTCAGAATTGCTATCATAGCACCTGGTCAAAAATTCTAACGGGAACTTGGTAAATTTCATTTGCAAGTGTTATAAGATTAGTTCTATTGCGTCTATTTTTAGTCAATAATCAAAATCCATGTTAGCTTCAGTTCTACCTTCAGACAGGGTTTCATTTCAACACTCGGGCCAAATCTTCGGTAGAAATCCAAATGCAATAGACATCCTACTATGGTTATCAACACATATCCCCATGATTACTATGAGATTCACATATCTAATTAAACAAATAAGAGAAGGATTTTCAATTCTTACCCTTCAGGGACAACAAGTGGCACATTCACTTAGCTACAGAGTAGCAAATCTTTGCACCCCGTGTTCTATGCTGCTCCATCACCCCACCCACGATCTCCAAACATGAAGGATCAATCTCTGAGCCTAGACCCGCTTCATGCACTTCACTTCCAAACGCCAGAGCACGGCAAGCATGGGTTAGTGACCAAGATGGAGGGCACGAGAGCAGCAAGGTGTCCCGGTGGAGAACATCAACCTAAGGGATTGGCTAGAGAGGTGCATGGTGGTGGGTGACGAGAAAGGTGACGGTGGGAGCTCAATAGGAGATCGACAATAATAGAAAAATCCTCGAACCTGGAATGTACGTCATCTTCTTTTGATATTGTGGCGCCCGTAAGGAAACTATCCCAACAAGTAATCCATGTGAGATCCACGTGTAAAGAAATGAGTCAAAACATATAGTAAGTGTTAGCGTCCACTTGGACAGCCCAGCACTAAGCCTACGTTCTGGACGTTTATGCGCACACAACCCAACAATAATAAGAGAGCCCACTCCATCCCAAAAACACGGACCGGTGAGAGAAAAAAATATCTCCCTTATAAGCTAGGTGTGGTCTCCTCCCGTAGGCGAGGTGGGACAAACCAAGCAGCATCCACCGGTCAACAGAGGGTCCTCACAGTAAGTTAGCTATATCTAATGGTAGCCGGCATCAAGTGGTTCCAGTTCCAGTGGTATAAAATCAACTATGTGGTCGAAGTTAGTGGCATTTTTTCAATTCAAGAAATTGCAGTGGCACAGTCCAATTTATGCGAGAACTAGTCTCACAGTGGTAAAAATAAACACTTATATGTTAATGTGCATATATAGCATGCAGCATATGCACGAAAGTTTGCACTTTGCACACGTGTTTGGTAGTTTGGTACTACTCCCTCCATTGATGTTTAAGATGTTTTAGCTTTGAAACATCTTATATTTTAAAACGAAGGGAGTACAAGACATCCAACTTCCACGTACCCAGTAGATACAACTCTTCTATGTACTCCCACGTGATGGTAGATACAACTCTTCACGCGACGGAGTAATATTTTAGATGGATAGAAAACATGTTTGAACTACTTCGCTGCCATTTTGTTACTCCATCATTTCCGTCCAAACATGCTGGCAGACACAACGACGTCCGCCCAATATTAAAGAGAAACGGGTATATTTTCTCTGACATGTACAGATAGTACAAACGGTTTTGTAACCCTAAATTTCCTATATTAGTGACATAACAAGCTTCAGCCACCATATACTATATTTGTCTACTAGAACTTGAAAGTCTAAAGCTATCTTTGTCTAAAAAGAAACTGAAAGTATTCTACAAGGACCACAGAATCGTGTGTTCCATATATAAAGTTGCAATTACCATGGACCATGGGCATGATTTATTCTGCAGTAGTAAAATACATAGTACACTTAGTAGAGTTGGATATAGCTCGACAGACCAAGCATACCACTCAAGTCTTACAATACCAGTTACATTACACAAACACATAACATAGATGTGTAGGAATAGCCAACTTGATAATTAGTCGGTTCATCGATATCAAGTTGGCGCCCATGGTCCTTCGTCTTGATGCATAATTAAGGATTGTTGAACTTGTGGTTGTGGATGATGATATCACGATACAGACCCACGGGAACATCACGGTGGGTGTCTGTGGTAGTACTAGTAGTGGTAGTTTTAACATCTGCTATCTCAGCATTCTTGCTCACACCTTCTGCACTGGTCGCACCGGATACCTGACCACCAAGAGACTGACTCATTCCACCAATAGATAGTTTGTGTTCTGGTTTCAGCTCTTTGCGAGAGAATGCCACTTGCTCCGGGTATGCACCACCCTCCACAACATGGTAGGAGAACATGATCACAAAGACAAGAAGTACGACAATGGTGTGTGTCTTCGCCATATTTTTCGCTGAATGAACTGACAAAAACTTGTAAGCATTATCACACATGTACATGTACTATTAAGCTAGACATTAAAGGACATGATTTTTATCTTATATAATTTTCAAAAATGAATAGAGTCGTACTAACTATGCAACAAGAATATTGACAACAAAAAGTCAAACAAGACACAAACACAAGATCATCGGGCATTTGTAGACCTTCACGATGAGCTTATACATATGCATAAATAGTCTAAGAGAATACATAGATACAAAAGGAGGTTACTATGAGTGTATATGAAAGAAATTCTTAGTCGTTGATACATTGTGTATTAATTTGGCGATTATACAGATCCAACAAAGAGGATTTAAAAATTATTTTATCCCGGTCTAGCATTTAATGTAGAAAACATAGACATGTTATCTAAGGAAGTAAAATCCTATAAGATCTATCCTAATTAATTTAAAGTATATTGGTTGGCAGTAAATTGCACAAGTAAAATTAATTTTTTGATTATTACTTAAAACTACATATCAAGCATTTGCATGCAATTACTAGTTGACCTTAGGTGCTAGTAGTATTATTTTTAATCAATGAATTCTATTAAACGCCTAGTCATGAGACAAAACTAAGTAGTGATGAATTTTGAAATGTATTACTCTTTTCTTTGGTTTAAAAAAATGGTCCTCATCATTATGCAATAATACCTCTTGGAACTACTTAGTTTTGATGAACGGGCATATATTAGTTTACTTCTAATCCAACAACATATTTTTTCTCCATGTGTGTTATATATCGATAGTAGGAAGAATCCAAATACTTGGCAAGCAAAGGTTCAATATCAAAACATGTGAGAAATATGAATTTTAAGTAACTAAACTACACAACTACTATAGAGGACATGCATATATAAATAATATCATGACAACTTACATGTTCCAAGCATCTCCCTTCTGGCAATTGTGTACGATTCGAAGAGGCTAACATACCTATATATAGGAGAACAACTCAAGGGGTTTAAGTTGACAATAAAGATAACCATCTCTTTAGGATAGTGGATGTCAGGCACGCGCAACTTTACATGAATAATAATCATAAACATGAACCGATATTATTCCGACATGTTCGACGCAACCTCGGGTGGAACACGTAAGTTGTACCCAATAGAACAACAAAGTTATGTAATGGAGCTCTTACCGAACGACCACTTCATTTTGTCGGGATTATCCAAAGATATTTTCTATTCCTTGTATGGTTTTACAATTTAAGATACATAGTTATATTTAAAAATGAAATTACTTTTTAATTGTATCATATAAGTTTGGTTCATTAAGTTCCAAAGGTATATGAAAATGGTCATCATGGATTTTAGCATACCAAGATGCACTTATTTGCCCTTACTCATGAGACGAAAGGAATTGTTATTGCCATGAACATCTTTCAACAACAATCATTCTACACCACTGCATATGGTATATATCATGATTTTCTAAAATAGTCTAGGTTCTAGCAATATATATAAGCCTCGGTCCTAGACCCTGACCTTCCCTTAACAAAATATGTAATAACACCATCATCCGTAATGTATTGTTTTGTGCAACCAACAATGTAAAACTTGCTTTAACATTAACGGCCGATATAGCATATATACATCAGGAATGTTTATACTAAATTATCATTACTCGTGGATGTAGAGTCAACCTTCCATTATTTCAAAGGAAAAAAATACAACTTTCCAATAGATAATAAATGGGTAATATAGCTAGATATACATGTAAAAGATAATTTTTCCTTTACCCTAAAACCCTATTTGTCGTGGGCTAATAGATATGTCTCTTGCACCTTCATTATAATCCTAGCTAGTAGACGGTTCATTTACAAACCATGTGGAACGGCATTAGAGCCTCAGATAGTTCTAAACAAAAAATAAATGCCCAAGATATACACATTGGTAAGCCGTTTTTAGTGCTGGTGATGAAGTTGTGAGTGTGGTGTAAAATTAATCGGTTGTTTCCAGCTGATTTAAGGTCTCTTGTAAATTTGTTTCCCCTTCTATAAAAGTATTGTACGACATTGGCGTATACTCTAAAAAAGGCGTCTTTAGTATTGGGTCAAATGGGTTCAATTCGCACAAACACTTAATCATTTCAGGCGGTTTACGATGAAAATATGCCATGTTTAGCGGTCTCGGATGGCTCTTATCAGCGAGGGTTCACTGAATATATATGGTTTAGAATGAACGGTATCGATGGACTTTTTTCTCTATTAAGTAGTGTTAGCTGCACAGGTAGACGTAATCAAGTTCATAGCCACTGATATATTTATTTCCTGAAGTACAACCAGGCTGAGATTCACCAACAAACGGCATCAACTATATGCTTCTCAGCGTGAGGTACGAACATCACCAATTCTGCTACTGAAGGTAGCTAGCCACTAATTCCTGCCAGCTAGAAATGTCATACCCGATGAGACAAAATCATCTCTCTGATAACGCTATCCCCAGCCTAAAACATTCCTTTTAGTGTAAATCAGTTTCCACTATGATTCCTAGCTAGATAGACCTTATGATTTAAGTACTACAGTATATATTAGTTGGCACTTAGTACTGCTGTTTTCCAACAAGGACAACTTTATCTTTTATTGCAAGAAGAATGTTTGTGGGCATGTGTCTTTCACAAACATGCCCTTGCCATTACTATGCTACTCCCAAAAAGTAATTATTATTTTCTAAGGAAATATACCTCCTGAGGAAAGATCAGCCGCTGTCTCTAGTCCACTAAATATGAGATCATGATTTGCTAGCACATTTTACGAAGTCTGATCATTATCCCGCCGGGACTATGCTAGTTAACATTTAGCGATGCCCTTTGTTTGCAAACCCTTCATACGCTGGCAATGCTCACAGTTTTAGAAAAATATAGTCAGAATCTATCAGATAAGAATTAAAGAAAAGAAGCCTCTCATTGCGGAACCATGGAGCTGCCGCCCCGCCTCCTGATGCTGCCAAACTCGAAAGCAACGGGCTGGGGATGTATGTCTCGACGTGTACGCGTTGTAGGGGGTTAACATGCTTTGTTAAAAAAAAATCATGGCATGGCAACGTACGCCTTAGTTAAACATAATGTATACCATTTATAATGCACCAGGGATAACTGCAACAGAAGAACAGAAACTTGGCTTGCGAGAACAATTTCAAACATCTACTTCGAGAAATGCAACCAACCAATCCATGAACCTGGCTTGATGGAACAATTTAGTCAAATCACGGTAGCTAGGAAGATCATGCCACTGTATTGGGTATTGACGAGCCGGGCTGGCAAGCGAGAAGATCGTGGCGACCTGCAAGACCTACATCCTCAATGCCAAGGCCAAGACTCCTTCACCGGTGACATCTTCGAGGGGTCACAGGAGCAAGCGCTGACTTGTGCCTGGTAACAGGCGAACCGAGACCTTGACGGTGAACTCTGACTGCACCATCAACCCGAAGATCCTAGGGACACAATAGGGGTTGCACCGCGCCCGGTTGCTCGCCTTGGGGCCATGACAGTCTCTACGGTGGCGAAGAGACTACGGACGACGAAGCAGCCGATACAGAATACCAGGCACACGACGTGGATTGCGTTCATGGTGGAGCGTCTTCACTCCCCTCCCACTGGAGGTTCTGATGAGTGGAAAATACATTCATTTTTATTTCTATCAGTACAGGAATGGATACATACGCCGACGGCGTAGACCGTGACCAGGCCAGCCCCTCCCAAGCAGTCGTCGGTGTAGAATTGCCCTTGACATAGAATAGGCTACGCCGACGGCTGCCCTCGGCATAGCTATTTTTCCTTTTACCTCATTAATCTTTGAAGAATAATATATCAAAATTTACAGAAAAATAAGATCTATCTATCTACACTAAAATATTACACATTTGTAAATAAAAATTATGTGAAACATAAAACATTATATATAGTTTAAAACGTGCATAAGAAATTCAAAAACGATCCAAATAATACGAAACCTTCACATGGTGTCATATTATGTGACATAATTAGAAGGCAAAATATCAACTTGGTATATTGATTATGTCTCAAAAAAATCTTCACAAAATGACCTGTCTCATTCGAGGTTTTCTAGCTTTTGGGTCAAATGACCAATGTTATGGCTAGAATCAAGGCATAGTTTATGATAATGTGTCTATA
The DNA here is from genome assembly GCA_916181665.1 of Avena sativa. Classification (NCBI taxonomy): domain Eukaryota; kingdom Viridiplantae; phylum Streptophyta; class Magnoliopsida; order Poales; family Poaceae; genus Avena; species Avena sativa. Next base: position 7,671,661 of record OV702289.1, read on the forward strand.
ATGTGCATGAATGTGCATCATGGGATGGAGAACAATGTTACCAGAGGAAGTTTTCCTTTTCGTCATGCCAAAAAGCCATTTTCCATTTTTCGAGTGCAAAAGACGGGTGGTTTTGTGAAGCAACCACCAAATTCTAATTCAAAATGCTACCACCATATTTTTCAAAAATACTAGACCACCTTACATGGATAATGTCCTAACAGAGGGATCTCAAACCTTTCCGTCTATCCCTGGTGAAAAAGACAAATTCCTGCTGAATCGGTAGGAAGTGGGTCAGATATGAACTATAGGTATATGATCTGATGCTCATGATTTTTTTTTAAATAATTTTTAGGTTAACAATATGCTATTTCATCATATATCCACTTCAAGTTTATCGAGGCTCAGCCCCGAGCTAAGAATCTTCATGCCCATCGTTCGACAGAGTTTGACGATAGTTTAAAACGGGCATAAGAAATTCATAAAGAATCCAAACAATGTGAAACCTTCGCGTGGTGTTATATTATGTGACATAGTTAGAATGAAAAATATCAAACTTGTTATATTGATTATGTCTCAAAAAAACCTTCACAAAATGATCTATCTCATTCGAGGTTTTCTGGATTTTGGGTCAAATGGCCAATGTTATGGCTAGAATCAAGGCATAGTTTGTGATAATGTGTCCATAGGATGAAGAACAATATTGAAGGAGGAAGTTGAAAGAGCATGTGGTCCCCCATGTTTGGTTTTGGTAATTAATATCAATCTATATGGACTAATGCTTGTATTAAGTTGCATTTGTAGGAATTGTCCATTGGCAATGCTTGAACCATGTGGTGGTGTCAAGGTTGAAAGAACAAGAAAATGAAGAAGATCAAGTGATGACCAAGATGTTCAAGGAGTGATCCAAAGGTTGGTCATGGGAGAGTTGAACCTATGGCAAGTGTGTCTTGAAGAATAATATGGAGTGATATCTCTGGTGTACCTACAAGGCACCAACATAATGAAGAAAAGAAGAAATGAAGTGCATGTTCAAGATGAGCCATATCGAAGAGATCATATTCTTCGGGCTTTCCATCATTATGGTGATCATGGATATGTGAAGATATGCCTAAAAGAGAGGCTCTCCCATAGTGAGTATGGAGGGGGAATTTGGAAGACTTCACCAAGCTAGAGCAATCAAGAAAGGTGTTTCATCTTGAGGTGGACATGATTGTTATCGTCAAGCTCAAGTGGAATATGCTCAAGGTAAAAGTATGTTCTTAATAGGTTTTCTTTCTTACCAGTCTCATGGTATTAGTTGGGAAGGCCGGTTTATAGTATAGGTAACCGTATTATCAAGAGGGGCTCTCGAGTGAGTAACTTGATCGTATCCCTCAGTGAGGGCTCAAACCTTTGCATACTTGGCATCATCTTTCTTGGTTCTTATTTGGTTCTTATCCATGAGAGGATTTAGAGCTTTTGTTCATCTCCATGAAAAGTTCAATTTCATCGAAAACAGATTTCATATGGATTCTCTATTGCATTTTCGATGTTGGAGGTTTTACCAATTCGTCTTTTTGACACTATAAAGAATCTGCTGATACATGACCCTCCATTTTCGTCACTGGATCATTATTGTCCACAATATATGACGATCTTATGATGAAAAACAGATCGTCAAAAACTGAGTGTCAGTAATTGCATACAACGACATTTTTTGAAATCTTCATAATCGTCTATGACGATATCGGATCGTCATAACCTCTATGCTGATCCAATATCGTCATTGGCGCTCTAGCCTAGCCACGTCAGGTCCTACGTGGCCAATCCAACGTAGAAAAATTATGACGAAACGAAATCGTCGTAACGCAAATTTAGCCCGCTCCATTTCAATAGTTTGTATGGGTCGAGCCCAATAATTCAGCCTTTTTCTTTTGGGGTTTTTACCTTTTACAGTCCATTTCCTTTTGGGCCTTGGACTTTTTACATTCTTTCTTTTTCATTTTAAGCCTTTTTATAATACGATTATTATGGGTTGTGGCCTTTTTTCATTACTATTATATGGTCCATTATATTTCTACTGCAGCCTTTTTACAATGCAATATTAGCTTGGCCTTGGCCTCTTTATATTCAGTATTGCACAACCCATTTATATAGATCAAGCCCAAAATTAAATAAGGCATTATTTTGAATACACAAATGAAATAGCACACAGAATCTAGAATCTGAATTGTATTTGACTGCCAACATTTGGATTACATAGCACCAACATACAACCAGATTCACAGGTTCAACAACATTATTACATACAAGTATATCCCAGCAAACAAGTATCTCTGATTGACACACTTGAGCAAAATGCAAGAATGTACACAGCCTGGTTCACACACTTTGGCTTCCGGGCATGACACACCTAGCCTGGAGGCCCCTAAATGATGTGTGAGTGGTGTTTCGCTAGCGTCCTGGATCATCTCATGCCAGCCTGGTGTTTAAGAAAGAAGTACAAACATATAAGCTATGGTAGATGATTTAAGATTTGCACACATGGCAAATTAGAAAATGGAAGATCTAAGCAAATGGTTTTCAAGATAGACACGCTATAACTAGCAAGAAACATAGTAGATGATCAATTGACAAGTGAATCAATTTGGAAAAATAACACACTACCTAAACAGAAGAGAGCATATCGAGATAATAATTACAACATGCATACAACACAGTTACAAAAGCTCATATGTTATCAAAATAAGCTCAAATGCTAAAAAAAGCTGCACTAAGGAACCTACAAATCTACTAAGAGCTAGATCACTAACCAAGAGAACAGGACAATCCCTAACAAAGAAACTTATGAGCTTCCTACCAGAGGGAGTAAATCTGAACCGTGGGGAAGACTATTGAGGAGGTAGTCGGTTAATAAAGGGATATCAAGTAAGCTTGTTGGAATCATCCAGAGTAACCTTGCTGGAATCTATCTAGTGCATGAAATTCTTGATCGAGATCCTATGAGCCAAAGAAATGAAGTAGCAATTGCGTCAGGAATGCTAGAATGAATAGTTAGATAAAGCGACAGGGCTAAGAAATGTGGAAGGAGATTGCAGTTTATGCAAACATCAGGGATATCACCAAACTTGGTTTATCAGACAGCATAAGGCACTCACAGGTGTCACAAATGCAGTACTATAATGCAAGTACAATACAATACACCAATAAATCCAAGATATAGAAGTGGTACAGCAAGCAAAAAGATTTTCTAACTATAGCAGAAATGCATTGTTGTTCAACTATGCACCCCTTGCAATTATATCCAAGTGAAAATGTTTACTCTGTCGTGGGAATGACCACGGCAGATGCTGCAATCGGCAGTGAGTAGTAGAACATGGTGCCAGATGAGGGCGGAGACACGAGGATTTACCCAGGTTCGCCCCCCCGGAGGGTAAAGACCTACTCCTGCTAGATTGTATTATGGTGAAGGTACAATGGGGCGAGATCGGAGGCTAGGCAGCGAGTCGCTTGGGTGTATGATGGAACGTATCCTCCACGCGCCCTCTAGGGAGGTTTATATATACTCACCCCCTAGGGTTTACAGATCTCAACCGAATCAGTTAAGGTTTCAGCGATCATTTAACCTAATCCGACTGGGCCTATCTACGCTTCTGGGCCTTCAGCTTCTAGTCGCTTGAGTCCATGTCAGGTCTTGATCCAGTCGTCGTCCCACAGGCCCACTCGCTGGCACCTGGGCCAGTCGGAAACGTCCTGCTGGGTATACCCCGGTAGGCATATCCCCATCAGTAGTCCCCGAGGCCGTCGCTGATTGGTCGCAGGTGGTTGCTGGCAGTTGGTGTATACGGGTCCAATGCGGACACCCAGTAGAATCGGCGGCGGACTCCTGAATAAAGGCAAAACTAGTTATTCTAGTCGCACTAAAGGCGACCGATCGGGTCGCAGCTCGGCGAACGGGTCGGCGAATATTCAGTCACTGTTGCAGTGATCGGGTCGGCGAATCGTCAAGTCGCGCGAAGCGACGAGTAGAGTAGAAGAATTTGGACCGTCAAGTGGGGTCAAAACTAGCCGTTGGGGTAATCCAACGGTAACTTTTGGCGTAATCACCGCGTAGTAACGGCTCCCGGGTTTGGCGGGTAACAATCGCTATATAAGGAGAATGACAGGCGAGCGGGGAAACACTCCTTCATATTTCCTCCTATCTCTCCCATCTTCGTTTCCACTCCGCATCGCGATACAACCGATACAGAGAGCCCCGACCTCCACGAATATTCCAACCAATGGCCCCCTCCACCGAACCATGGGGCAGATCTAAGTGCACCAGGGCGTTGCTGGCGTCCTTCGAGGAGGCCGGGATCCTGCGCGCCGGCAGATGGCGCATCCCCGCGGCCGGAGAGGTGACCTCGGACCCGCGCGAGGGAGAATTCATTTGCTTCACCAGCCACCTGGAGCGGGGGCTGGGGTTTCCCACTTCTCTCTTCTTCCGGCGCTTCTGCGCCTTCTACGGGATCCAGCCGTCGGACCAGGGGCCGCATAGCATCGAGCAGCTCGCCATTTTCGTGGCGTTCTGCGAGTGCTATCTGGCCTGCAGGACCTACTTCCCCTTGTGTCAAGATCTATTCCATGGGAGGATTAGTCCCGAAGAATCAGGCGGCCCGATGCTGGCTGCGGGTGGACTGATATTTTAGCTGAAGTCGAAGGCGTCGTTCTTCAACCTGATGCTGCCCGCCAAGGCGGCAAACGAGTGGAAGAAGTCCTGGTTCTACGTCACCGAGGCGACTCCAGACGGCGAGGTGGCGCTTCCAAGGTACTCCGCCGACCGGCCCGAACCGCGTCGGCTCCAGGTCGGCAAGCTCCCGCTGGACCAGCGGATGGTAGTCGACGAAATGTTGCAAACCATCCGTGGCCTGAAGAAGAAGGGCCTCCAAACCATCAACCTCTACAACTGCTGGCTCGGGCGGCGGCTCGTGCCTTTGGCCCGCCACGACCATTATATGTACGAGTATGCGGGTAGGGACGACCCGACGAAATCCTGCCTCGCCGAGTGGAAACTCGAAGACTACATCCTGGCTCTGAAGAAAATCACCCAGGCGGCGTACCTGGACGCGAAGGCCGGGGTCGCCCCATATATCGCAAGGCGCCCAGCTCCGACGGTAAGTCGCCATTTTTGCTATATTCGCAGTCGCAGATGATGCATTCGCGGTTATGCTAACGTTATCTCATGCTTATTGTAGTTGTTCCAAGTGGTGGAAGGATGGCTCCCACCCGCATACAACGAGAACTCGAGCTCGTCCGTCCAGGACGGGAGCGAGACGCCACCTGCCAAAGGCGGCATTGGAAGCGATGAGGGTGATGACGACGATGACGACGAAGACGAACCCGTGGAGGACGCCACCCCAATGGTTCGCAATTCGCGGGCAACATCAGCGCGAGCTCGAGGCGAGTAGGAGCCTCGAACCTCACGATGACGATGACGACGAGCTCCCCGAGCACACCTCGCGTCGTGAGGCCATGCCCTCGAAGAAGAATAAGAAGAAGAAGAAGAAGAAGAAGAAGAAGAAGAATAAGAAGAAGAAGAAGAAGAATAAGAAGAAGGAGGTGAAGGCTCCGCCAAGGAGGAAGACGAAGCCGGCGAAGCAGGCGTCTCCGCCTCGTTCTGCGACTAGTTCCGACGCCACCAGATCGGCTAAGGGTGAAGCGGCGCATATGACAGCAGCACCGGACGCTGCCGCTCCCCTGGATGAGGTACCTCTGGCATCGCTTCCACCCCCATTCGCTCTGGTCTCTGGGTTGGGGGCTATTCCAGCCGCAGCAGCCTCGCCTTCCAGGAAAGCTCCTGTAGACGTCATCACGGAGGCTCCTGCCGCAGCCTCATCTTCGAAGAGGCCCTCTTTGTCTTGGGCACACGATGTGTTTGAGATGGGCATCAGTCGGAAACTGGGCCCCGAGCTGGAGAAGCCGTCCAGCATCCGCACGGGTCTGCGGTTCATACCAGTCACCAAGTAAGTCTTGTTCATCTGCTTGCCTTCCGTTGTAATCGGACAATTTTGCTCATATCATTGTTTCACATGACTGGAGTTAAAAAGATCGGCCATCCTTCCGTGGCCAAGGTTCCGCCAGTCGTCACCGAGGAGGACCCCTCGCGGAAGAGGAAAGCTGACGAAGTTGCTGCTTCTGCGGACAGCGCTAAGAAGGCGAAAGGCGACGATGTTTGTCACGGTCTCTAATGACACGACAGTTGCTCCAAGCGATCCTCCGACTGCGGCGGAGGTGGCCTCGAAGACCAAGGAGGTTGTTTCCTCGCCCGGAGTGGCCGAACTGGCTCCTAGTGGCACTGGGGCATCCGCTGCGACCTTCCCCCGCTTCATGGCCAAAGTGGCCACAGCGAGTGGCGCAGCGCCGACAAGCCAAACGCCTGGGGTCGCCGAAACGGAGGTCGAGCAGCGTCGCGGACACACCCTAGCTCTGCTTGCGTCTGTGGATGCGCTACAGCTCCACGGCATGCTAGGCGCAGCCATCCAGGTATGTCCAGTCCCCGAGGATCGGGCCACTGAATTTAAGTGGTCGGATTCTTTTAGTTTTTTTTGTAGCGTCCAGTCCCCGAGTGCCTAGTCGCTGAATTTCAGCGGGTGGGCACTTAGGATTTTCGATCTCCAGTCCCCGAGTGTCTAGTCGTTGAATTTCAGCAGGTGGGCACTTAGGATTTTTTATCTCTAGTCCCCGAGTGCCTAGTCGTTGAATTTCAGTGGGTGGGCACTTAGGATTTCATTGTTGTTGACAGTTTGATTTGTGCACAGGGCTTGCAGCGTGAATCAGCCGATCGGCTTGCTGCAAAGTGTCGCATGGAGAAGGAACTTGTTGCCGTCCAAGAAACGAACAAGGGACTCCAAGCAATTGCTGCCAAGGCAGAGGAGTCCGCCATGGCCTTGTCCCAGCAGGTGACCTGACGGCGGCTCAATCTGCTTTGAGTACAGCCGAGAAGCGGATCGCTGATCTGGAGCACGAGCTCAAGGAAGCGAAGGCGGAGGCGAGCTCGGCGGATGGGCGAGCGAAAGCTGCTGTTACGGCTACCGCTGAAGAGTGAAAGGTCTCTGACGCCCTCGTTGTTGGGCTATAGAACGACTTCTCCTCGCTTCAAAGTTTCATCACGGGCCTCTGTCGTCCTTTAATTGGTAAACTTTTCTTCCTCTGCCTGTAATAGCTGTATTGTGGAGTCGTTGTTGTACTCACTGCAGACCAGGTCGGATTATTGACAGCTCGGAGGAGGCACAATCGTACGATGCGGCAGTGTGTGACCACTCTGGTCGACTCGGCCGCGTTGTCCGCGACCTGCATTCGAGCATATCTTCAGGATATATCGCCCACGGAAGTGATTCCCAGCGACCTCGTCGAAGTATGGCGGTATCTGGAGAAGGCGCCGTTAGTCGTCGAGTTCATGACGCGGTCGGCCTTCCGGCGCGGGGCGGCGACGGCTCTCAGCCTTGGGCTTGCCCACTTCCCGGAGGACTTCGATCTTGACGATGTGACGAGTGGCTACCCCTCGTCGACGGGCTCTGTGGAGATTGCCGAGGTGATGAATCTGATGGATCGGGCCGCGGTGTATTCCGATCGCGTCTGGGCAATGGGCGACCTCCTCCCCTATCAGGAGACGACTGTTGCCCCCAACGACCTTGAGCAAACGCATCGGGACTTCAAGGTCGAGCAGCCGTTCCGTGCAGCGATGGCGGGTGAGTTGACGACGTACCCGCCGAACCCGTACACGCCCTTCATTCGCAACCGCAGGGGTGGCGGCGAGTCGTCGTCGAAACCTGCGGAGTAGAAGCATTGTGCCCTGGGGCGTTAGTAACAATTAGTCATTGGACTCATTTTGTATTTTGGAATGACTTTGTTCTGTTGTAATGAAACTTCGTGTTATTTTGTGCATTGTTTCGCTATTTTGGATGCTGATTGGACGAGTCCCCGAGCGCGTCCGCCCTTTTTATGGGGTTTAACTCGTTTGTTATGTGTTTATGGTTTTGAATGTTTTGTCAGTTGTTTTGCTATTGAGGTCGACTCGCCCGATCTCGGAGAGCCAGTCACAGGGCGACTCCCGTGGGTGCTCTTTACTTGACCGTTTTCCCTTGCGCGAACGAGTTCGGGTGGCCGAGTCCCCGAGCGTGGTACTTGGTGGTTCTAGTCGCATCTCCAGGGTGGGTGAGGATTGAGCGCGTCACTCCTGCCTGACCCCAAGGATCAGTCGCGTGGCGAGTCTTGGGCACGCTCTCGTACTTGGCGTTTTTCCCTGGTCACTCGTGCTTGACTGGTCGTCAGTCCCCGAGCGTGGTACTTGGCCGTTCGAGTTGCTGTGCCGAGGATGCGGAGGACCTTGGTCGCTGTGAAGATCGAGGGCAGTTGTCTTGGCTTGGTAAGCCAGTCGAGCTAGGCGACTCCAATGGGGCTCCGGGTTGGCGTTTTTCGTGGACGTTACGAGTCCTAGGGTAACCCAGTGCCCTCGGAGTGCACTACTTGGCCGTGTCGTTCGCTGTACCAGAGGTGGACTTCTGCGGTTAGCGTGACGCTGTTATTACGAGTGCGAGTGGCACAAGATACAGATAGTAAACGTGATTTGCGGTAACCGATCCATTTTATTTCATAGCAGGTGGAGAGTACATGTAGAGAGTTCTATGAGTAGAACTTCCGTAGGAGGTTTACGTTCCATGGTCGCTTGATGTCGAGTTTCCCGTCTCCTCGGACGTCGATGAGGTAGTAGGCGTCGTTGACGAGGACTCGATCGATGGCGAATGGTCCCTCCCAAGGGGGGGAGAGCTTGTGCATTCCCTTCTTGTCCTGGATGAGGCGTAGCACCAGATAGCCTACCTGGAAAGTGCGAGTCCTTACTCGCCGTCTATGGTAGCGGCGGAGCCCTTGTTGGTAGATGGCGGTGCAGGAGCGAGCTAGGTCGCGTGCCTCGTCGAGTTGGTCGACTCCATCCTGTCGTGCGAGTTTGTTTGCGGCCTACGTGTAGTTGACCACCCTGGGCGAGTCGTGCTCTAGGTCGGTGGGAATGACTACTTCGGCGCCATACACCATGAAGAAGGGGGTGAACCCTGTCGACCTGTTGACGGAGGTGCAGATGCCCCAGATGATGGAGGGTAGCTCCTCGACCCAGCACCCGCGGTGCGCTCGAGCGGTACTTGGAGCCGTGGCTTCAGGCTATGGAGGATGCTCTGGTTGGCTCGTTCCGCCTGGCCGTTGGACTCTGGGTGAACGACTGAGGCGAGGTCGAGTCGGATGTGATGTTCCTTACAGAACTCGGCCATGGCTCCTTTGGCGAAGTTGGTGCCGTTGTCCGTGATGATGCTGTTTGGGAACCCGTAGCGATAGATGAGATCGCGTAGGACCTTGGTGGCGGTCTTCCCGTCGCATTTCCGGACTGGCTTGGCCTACACCCATTTTGTGAATTTGTCGACTACGACCAGGAGGTGGGTGAAGTCGGAGGGGGCCTTTTTGAAAGGGCCTACCATGTCCATACCCCACACTGCGAATGGCCAGGTGATGGGGATTGTCTTGAGCGCCGAGCTCGGCACGTGGGTTTGGTTGGCGTACTTCTGGCACCCGGCGCACCGCTGGACAATGTCGACAGCGTCTCCGTGTGCGGTGGGCCAATAGAAACCATGTCACATAGCCTTTGCAACCAGAGAGCGGGCGCCGGCGTGGTGGCCGCAGTCGCCGGAGTGGATGTCGTGGAGGATTTTGCGTCCTTCAGCGGGTTGGACGCAGCGTTGGAACACGCCAGTCACGCTGCGCTTGTGGAGCTCGACGTCGATGATGACGAAGGATTTGCAGCGGCGTGCTATCATCCGAGCGTCTGTTTCGTCTGCTGGCAAGGTGCCTCCCTCCAGGTAGGCGATGTACGGCATAGTCCAGTCCTCTGGCTCGGCAATGAGTGCGACCAGGGCTGCCTCTGGTTGCAGCGGGACTCCGGTGTCGATCTCCCTTGGGGGAGAGACGGAAGGCTTGGTGATGGTGTCGAGGAAGACGCCGGCGGGTGGTGCGAGTCGAGCCGAGCCGATACGAGAGAGTGTGTCGGCCTCCTCGTTCTTCCGCCTGTCGATCCACTCGACGGAGTAGCCTGCGAAGTGTCCGCCCAGCTTGTCCACTGCTTGGAGGTAATGCCGCCATGGTGGGGGAGACGGCATCGCAGGTGCCAGCGACTTGCCCAGCGATGAGGTCGGTGTCTCTGTAGCAGCGTAGGCGGTTGACACTCATCTCCTTGGCGGCTCGCATGCCGTGGAGTAGTGCCTCGTACTCGGCCATGTTGTTGGTGCAGGGGATGAAGTCGAGGCAGAGGACGTAGCGTAGCTTGTCGCCCTTCGGAGAGGTTAGCATGATCCCTGCTCCTGCACCGTACGCATTCTTGGAGCCGTCGAAGTGTAAACTCTAGTAGTGGAGGTATGGCAGCTTCTCTGGCTGCTGGGCCTCCTCCCAGTCGGCGATGAAGTCCGCGAGAGCCTGCGAATTGATCGCTTTGCGCGGCTCGTACTTGATGTTGTGGACGCTGATCTCGATGGCCCACTTGGCGACTCGCCCGGTCTCCTCACGATTGCGGATGATGTCCTGCAACGGTGCTGAGGAGACGACCGTTATCGGGTGCTCTTGGAAGTAGTATGGTAGTCGTCGCTGTGCTCTGAAGACCGCGTATACCAGTTTCTGGTATTGCGGGTAGCACTGGCGCGACTCGGTGAGGACCTCGCTGATATAGTACACTGGTCGCTGCACTGGGCGCTCCTTTCCCTCCTCTGGTCGCTCGACGACCATGACGGCGCTGATGACGCGCTCGGAAGCCGCGACGTAGACCAGCATGGGTTCCTTGTAGACGGGGGCGGCGAGTAGCGGTCCTGCGAGTAGCACCTTCTTGAGGTCGTGGAGCGCATCGTCTGCCTCCTTGTCCCACTGGAAGGTGGGGTTCTTGCGCATCAGGCGGTATAGGGGCATCGCCTTTTCGCCCAATCGGGGGATGAAGCGACTGAGAGCCGCCACTCGCCCGGCCAGCTTCTGGACGTCGCGCAGGCACTCGGGTTTGCCGAGTCGAGCGATCATGTCGATCTTGGAGGGATTCGCCTCGATCCCGCGCTTAAAGACGACGTATCCCAGTAGCTGCCCTGCTGGTACACCGAAGGTGCATTTGCCTGGGTTTAGCTTTATCTTGTATTTCCGCAGGTTGGCGAATGTTTCCGCCAGGTCGGCGAGTAGGTCGCTCTGGCGAGCGGACTTCACTACCACGTCGTCGATGTAGACGTGGATATTGCGGCCAATTTGGCTCGCTAGGCACTCCTGCATACAACGCTGGTAGGTCGCCCCGGCGTTCTTGAGGCCGAAGGTCATGGCAGTGTAGCAGAAGGCTCCGAATGGCGTGATGAACGGTGTCTTCTCTTCGTCCTCAACGGCCATTTTGATCTGGTTGTATCCAGAGTAGGCGTCGAGGAAGCATAGCGACTCCGAGCCCGCGGTGGAATCGATTATTTGGTCGATCCACGGGAGGACGAATTGCTCCTTCGGGCAGGCGCTGTTTAAGTTTGTGTAATCGATACACATCCTCCAGGTCCCATTTTTTCTTCTCGGCCAGGACTGGGTTTGCCATCCGCTTGGAGTATTTGATTGGCCGGATGAAGCCTGCAGTGAGTAGACGCTGCACCTCCTCGGCGATTGCTCGGCGGCGCTCTTTATTGAAGGGCCGCAGCGACTGCTTGACAGGTCGCACTTTGGGTCGGCGTTGAGTTTGTGCTCAGCGAGTTCCCTAGGGACACTAGGCATGTCAGATGGCTTCCATGCGAAGATGTCCCTGTTCTCACGGAGGAACTCGATGAGCGCGCCTTCCTATGCTAGGCTCATGCCCGTCCCGATTGTCACCGTCTGGCTGGAGTCGCTTGGGACCAGCTCGACGGTGCGGGTATGCGTCGTTGCCTCGAAGGCTGAGGTGTTGCCACTCTCTGAGTTGGGCTTCTTGAGTATGGTGGTGTCGTCGTTGTTGACCTCGCTCGCGTATTTGGCGAGCTCGTCGGCGTGGTTGGCCTCTACCGCGATGACGGCGTCGGCGAGTTTGGCTCCTTTGGCCTCGCACTCGGCGGCCATGTCGGGGTCGCCGTGGATGGTGATGACGCCATGCGGACCGGGGAGCTTCATCACGTTGTACGCATAGTGGGGCGCCGCCATGAACTTGGCGAACGCCTGGCACCCCAAGACGCAGTGATAGGGGTTGTCGAAGGGCACCAGCTCTAAGACGATCCACTCGGTGCAGAATTTTGCCGGTGTGCCGAAGCTGACCGACAGCGTGACCTTGCCGATCGGGTACGCCTTACGACCAGGGACGATACCGTGGAACGTGGTGTAGGTCGTCTCGACCGTCGACTGCGGGAGCCGCAGTCGCCTGAAGGTGTCCAGGTACAGGATGTTGATGGAGCTGCCGCCGTCCATCAATGTCTTGGGGAGCCAGTAGTATCCCACCTTGGGCTTGACCACCAGGGCGACTCAGACTGGGTACTCGATTCATGGCGAGTGGTCCTGGCAGCTCCAGGTGATTGGTTGCTCAGACCAGTTGAGGAACTGGGGGACGTCCACCTGGGCCACCGTGTTGACGGCGACGGCGCGGGCGATGACCTTCTTCTCGCGCTTCGTGTTGAAGCATGTGAAGTTGTGGAGCGAGCCGTCCACGCTGCCGAATTTTCTACCGTTTGGAGGGTTTTTGTCAGGGTCTTCCTGCGCTCGCCGTGCCTTCTCGATCTCCTTGAGGGAGTGGCAGTCGGCGGTCGTGTGCGTAGCGGGTTTTCCTTCCCTTCTGTGGAATACACAAGGTTGGTTAAGAAGGGTCGCGGGGTCGAACCTTGGCTTCGTCTTGTAGTTGCCGCCGTCGCGGCGTTGCCCCCCATCGCGGCGAAAGCTCTTGGGCTCGCGTTGCGCGTATCCAGCGTTGGCGACGAAGTCGACTCGCCCGTCACTGCGGCGCTTGCCGGTGAGGCGAGTGTTGCTGTAGCGTAGATCGGATCGTCGTCCGTTGTCGTTGCCGCTCGTGCGGCGTTGTCCTCCCGACTCGTCGTCGTTTTCTTGGTTTGGGTCTTCCTCCGCGTATCTTTTGGCGATCTCCAGGAGATCCGGTATGTTGTCGAGTGTGCGGTATGCTTGTTTGAGCTTGGCGACCAGGGACTCGTAGCGGCATGAGGTCTTGAAGCAGTGGATTGCGGTGTCTAGGTGGATACCGACCGCGTTGTACCATAGTTCTTGCCACCGTTGGACCCAGCTGCGGGTCGACTCGCGAGGTCCCTGGACGCATCGTTCCAGGTCCTCGATGGTGGTGGCACGTGTGTATGAACCCTCGAAGTGCCTGACGAAGGCATCGCGCATCTCTTCCTAGGAGTCGATGCTATCCGCGGGGAGAGTGTTGATCCACTGCCTGCACGCCCCCTCCATCATCAGGGGGAGGTAGCGGGCGGCTAGTAGATCGATGTGGTCGGCGATCCCCATCGCCATGAGGTAGGTATCAGCCACACGGAGGGATCGTACAAGGGGTCGTACTTCTCTATTTCCTTCGGAGCTTTGAAGTTCGTCGGGTATCTTTCGCCTCGGATCATCGGTCCGAAGCACCGGGGCCCGAGTTGGCTTAGCGACCCCCTCGGCTCGCCGTCACGGCGGTTGGTTAGGGTATGCCGCAGGTCGTCGGGCTGGCGTGCGCGCCAGCTCTGGTTGTTGATGATGTGGGTGCGGGCGTCGACGGGCTGACCGTTGGCGGCGACGAAGTTGGTCGCCGGCCGGGGGTCGTTGGTGGAGAGTGTCGCGTTCGCGGGTCGGTGTTGGAGCTGTAGTGGTTCGGGTGGTGGGCAGTTGAGGGTATTTTCCGCCATGGGGCGGCCGCTTGAGTCCGCTCTGCTGCCCGATGAATGTGAGTACATCTGACCCTGTGAGTCGACGCCTGCATTTTGTTGCTCGACTGCTTTTGCGAGCAAGGCCTTGGCGTACTGGATCTGTAGGGCCCCCACACCGGTGGCCGCTATGTTGTCGACTGCTACGCGGCCCACGACGAGGTTGTCCATCGGGGTGGAGAACAGCGGTAGGCCGTTCGCGTCGCACTCCCCTGAGGAGACCACGATCCTCGGCTGGTCCCTGGGTGGTGGTGGGGCGCCATTGGCTGTCGACCCTGGTGGGGGCCGAGCGCTTCCTCCTGGCGGCGCGTTCTCGCAGATCGCGCGCTCGGCCGCGCGGGCCAGATCGCTCTCGTCATCGAAGTTCAGGGCGCGCCCCTGGACGGTGGGGTTCAGGCGCGACCTGATTCGGAGCTGATGGTAGCGCGACAGCTCCTGCGCCGTCACCTGCTCGAGGCGAAATTTTTCGCGCTCGGCTTGTTCCTTGCGAACTGCCTCCGCCAGCTTCAGGCGAAGTTCCTCAACCTTCATTGCTGTCGCATTGGGAGGGATCATAGTGGAGAATGGATCCTCCGGTGGGTCGGCGCCAGTCGCCATGTAGGTCGCGGCGTGGCAGCCGGTTCCGTCGCGGAGGTCGGCGGAGTTCTCCGACCCGGAGTCGAAGTCGAAGATCCCAAGGATAGAGGGATCCTCGAAGTCTCCGACGTTGGAGACCTGGGTGATGGAGCCCGCGGGCGACGCGGCGACAATGGATCCGGCGAGTGACACCGGGGTCGCCGAGTCGGCGTCGTCATTGAGGGCCGCGTCTTTCACGGCTGCAGTGGTTTCAGCCACGTTGATGTGCCCTGAGTTGTACTCGGAGGCGAGGGGGTGGATCGTGCGGACCTGACTCTCAAAGAGAGCCGGTCGCGTGGCGACTCGCGGATGCGAGCCGAGTCCTCCGAGACGATGACGTCGGTGAGGCCGACGAAGAGGCTGATCGTGCCGACCGGCAGGATCATGCTATGCGTGACGGGTCGAGCGGCCGAGACGTAGCTGCTCGGCAAGATTTTAAGCATCTCGCCGATCGCTATCATGCGGCCGGTGGCGATCGACTCGTTGATGGGTAGATTGGATCTCGCCGCAGAACACCGGCCAGAACGGCCAGGCCCCATGGTGGGCGCCACTGTCGTGGGAATGACCACGGCAGATGCTGCAATCGGTAGCGAGTAGTAAAACATGGGGCAAGGGCGGCCAGCCATCTGCTGTGCGATATGAGGGCGGAGAAACGAGGATTTACCCAGGTTCGGCCCCCCGGAGGGTAAATACCTACTCCTGCTAGATTGTATTATGGTGAAGGTACAATGGGGCGAGCTCGGCGGCTAGGCAGCAAGTCGCTTGGGTGTATGATGGAACGTATCCTCTACGCGCCCTCTAGGGAGGTTTATATAGACTCACCCCCCCTAGGGTTTACAGATCTCAACCGAATAAGTTAAGGTTTTAGCGATCGTTTAACCTAATCCGACTGGGCCTATCTACGCTTCTGGGCCTTTATATTCCAGTCGCTTGAGTCCACGCCAGGTCTTGATCCAGTCGCCATCCCACAGGCCCACTCGCTGGCACCTGGGCCAGTCGGAAACTTCCTGCTGGGTATACCCCGGTAGGCATATCCCCATCATACTCCATGATATGATAACACTCAAGGGCGGCCATTTATGGTACTCCAAAACTTGAAGTTATACCTTCCTATTTTTTTTACCGAAACACATGGTGCTTTTATCTGTATTTTACTAGAAACATACAAACAAAAGTTTCAGTACAAACAGACTACATACAAGTGTAGAATGAAAGTACACATTCAAGATAGTCCAACTTGTGTTCTAGCAGAACTAAACTTATCCTATTTTCTTTTTAGATAGATTAGAACACAATGAAATACTGCAAATGGATTTATTACTAAGGGGAACTCACTGGAGCAACAGATCTGGAAGATGTAAAAGTACTAAATATAGTCCAAACTTCACCCAGCAACATGCAAAAAAAATTACTAATAAGCTCAATTGGAACATATCATATATGAAACCACATCATGTGAGTTCCTAGGTTTGAACATGAACAAGTATTACAGCATTAGACATAGCAGTAGAGAATCGCATACCACAAACACTAACCTAACATGTAAGATATCTACTGTCGGCCTGTTGCAATAACAGTCCACTTGGAACATCAATAAATTATTCCCGGGTTCACCACTAGAGTGAGGCATATCAGTACAGCATGTTTCACAAAAGGGTTAATAAATCTGGAACAACATTAAGTTTTTTTCACCACAAGAGTTGTATCACTATAGCTACACAAACTACAGCTTCTAACCATATAATTCTCTGGGCATAGCACATAATTCTTCAGGCTGAGCAAGCAGCGGAACAACATAATTCACTGGCATAAGACAAACTATAGCCCTAACAAAACTTGTATCACTTCGACGATTGACAAAGTTATCACAATAGAAAGCTTCAGATGGTCTAATGCCAGAACATATGAAGCATTAGAATGGACATTTCGACTTAAACCTGAAACTATTGTGCTAACTAAACTAATGGTGAATTTAGAAGTGCTTACATCTAGTCTGAACCGATGCAATAAGAATAGTAGCCGCACATCAGAGGCTATAACAACATGCAAGCATTACCACAAGCACCTAGCATGCACGAGCACTGGTACATTCCAGCAAGTAGCTCTTGTTCGCTACTGCGATGAGGTTACCTGCTTGCACTCGTGCCTGAACTGGCGCTTGGACTTCTTCTCCAGGGGATCGGCGCCGCTATCCCTACTCTCCTTGTTGGTGGGGGTTTCACGGACAGGAGGCGGGTGGAGGAAGGCGGCCTTGATGGGGGTCTGCAGGGAGGCGGTTGCTGGTGGTGTCGTGGCTACTGCCGTCGGAGGCGAGCGTGACGGTGGAGGCCGGTCTGAGATGGCGAACACGAGAAGGAGGGTTGGCCAGAGCTGGGGTGTAGTATTGGGAAGAAGAAAAATCCTCCATCTAGACAAGGGCCTGCAGCACCAGCAGCACAAACGCCACATTACATTCACGAAACAGCAGATCCACCTAACAACTGAAACTCCCGAACTACTCTACAAGAGAACTTGCAGCAGAAATACATAAAGGGGACCGGGATTTGCTGACCTCCGAGATCTCATGGACGACGTTCTGGATGTGGATCACCCTGGAGGGCAAGGCCATCCTCTCTCCCCGACGACTCTAATCGCACGCGACGAACTGCGCAGTGAAGCCAGTCGTTGAGTCTGTTCATCACCACCCGCTGCTAGGGCGCCGCCATCGCCATCGAAGAAACAACCACCTCTACAGAGGCAAGTCGTGGCGTGGCTTTTTCTAGGCTTGGAGAAGAGAGACGGAGAAGAGGAGGTGGATGATTGTGAATACAAGATGGTGGTGTTGTTCGACTGGATCTGGTGGCGGCTGAGGAGAGACGGTGGGGATTGGGGAGGACGGGAGAAGCTAGGGTTCACGGAGAGGGGAGAGGTTTGGATCAGAGTTATTTGGGTGGTGTGGAGGATTTCACGAAACTTCCCATAGTTATTTCTGTGCTGCAACACTGTAGGATCTGGGGTTGTTTCGGTTGTTTCACTTCCAAAGCAGGTTGGTGGGAGAGGCGGGAGGAATTGGCGCCGTGAGCGAAAAATTTGGATGTGAGCGAAAATTTCGGGCTAGAGGGGGGAGTGGGATGTGAAGAGAAGTTTGGACTAATGCTTTTCGAATTTTATTGCTCTCGAGGAGAAATATAAGTAAATGTGTAATAATTTTTAGTGTATTTGTTCGAAAATAGGTAAAACTTGGAATATTGTGAATATTTTTAAAAAGTGATTTAAAGATAAGCTATCATGGAATATTGTGAATATCTTGGAATGGCGAATAAAGTTGTCGAGGAAGTTTTGACCATAGTTCAAAACGGGCATAAAAAATTCAAAAAGGGTCCAAACTATATGAAACCTTCGCGTGGCGTCATGTTATGTGACATAGTTCCAAGTAAAAATATCAAACTTGGTAAATTGATTGCGTCTTTGATGTCTTTCGGGCCAAATGGCCAATGTTATGGCTATAATCAGGGCATAGTTTGTGATAATGTGTCTGTATTGTGCACGCGTGTGCATCTTGCGATGGCGAACAATGTTGTAGGAGGAAGTTTTCCTTTTTGATGCACGAAAAAGCAATTTTCCATTTTCCGAGTGCCAAAAAACGAGGCGTTTTATGAAGCAACCACCAAATGGAAGTTTCAAAATGGCACCAACACATTTTTCAAAAATACTAGACCAAATTATATGGACAATTTCCCGAATGGGGTAACTCAAACCTTTTCTTCCACCCCTCGTGAAAAAGACAAACTCCTACTTAATCGGTAGGAAGTGGGTCCGATTTGAACTACAGGTACATGATCTAAAGCCCATGATTTTTTGAAAAAATGATTTTTAGACTCACAATATGCTATTTCTTCAGAGATCCAATGCAAGTTTATCGAGGCTCATCCCCTAGCTAAGAACATTCATGCCCGTCATTTTGATCATAGTTTGAAACGGGCATAAAAATTCAAAAACGGTCCGATCAATGCAAATCCTTCGCGTGGTGTCTTATTATGTGACATAGTTTCAAGGAAAAATACCAAACTTGGTATATTGCAAGTGTCTCGAAAAAACCTTCTCAGAAATGACCTATCATGTCTGAGGTTTCATGGCTTTCGGGCCAAACGACGAGTGTTATAGCTAGAATCATGGCATAGTTTATGATAATGTGCCCATATTATGCATCCATGTGCATCTTGGGATGGAGAACAATGTTGCAGGAGGAAGTTTTTCTTTTCGTCGCACAGAAAAGCCATTTTCCATTTTCCGAGTGCCAAAAAACGAGACGTTTTATGAAGCAACCACCAAATGGAACTTTCAAAATGGCACCAACACATTTTTCAAAAATCCTAGACCAAATTATATGGACAATGTCCCGAATGGGGTATCTCAAACCTTTTCTTCCACCCCTCGTGAAAAAGACAAATTCCTGCCAAATCGGTAGGAAGTGGGTCCGATTTGAACTACGGGTACATGATCTAAAGCCCATGATTTTTTCAAAAAATGAT
Source organism: Avena sativa (assembly GCA_916181665.1). NCBI lineage: Eukaryota > Viridiplantae > Streptophyta > Magnoliopsida > Poales > Poaceae > Avena > Avena sativa. The sequence goes on from OV702289.1 coordinate 7,690,640, forward strand.
ATTTAGACTCACAATATGCTATTTCTTCAGAGATCCAATGCAAGTTTAGCGAGGCTCATCCCCTAGCTAAGAACCTTCATGCCCGCCGTTTTGATCATAGTTTGAAACGGGCATAAAAATTTCAAAAACGGTCCTATCAATGCAAATCCTTCGCGTGGTGTCTTATTATGTAACATAGTTTCAAGGAAAAATACCAAACTTGGTATATTGCAAGTGTCTCGAAAAAACCTTCTCAGAAATGACCTATCATGTCTGAGGTTTCATGGCTTTCGGGCCAAATGACGAGTGCTATGGCTAGAATCGCGACATAGTTTTTGATAACGTGCCCATATTGTGCACCCATGTGCATCTTGGGATGGAGAACAATATTGCAGGAGGAAGTTTTCCTTTTCATCACACGGAAAATCCATTTTCCATTTTCCGAGTGCCAAAAAATGAGTCATTTTATGAGGCAACCACCAAATGGAAGTTTCAAAATGGAACCAACACATTTTTCAAAATCCTAGACTAAATTATATGGGCAATGTCCCAAATGGGGTATCTCAAACCTTTTCTTCCACCCCTCGTGAAAAAGACTAAATTATACGGGATCCAGCCGTCGGACCAGGGGCCGCATAGCATCGAGCAGCTCGCCATTTTCGTGGCGTTCTACGAGTGCTATCTGGCCTGCAGGACCTACTTCCCCTTGTGTCAAGATCTATTCCATGGGAGGATTAGTCCCGAAGAATCAGGCGGCCCGATGCTGGCTGCGGGTGGACTGATATTTTAGCTGAAGTCGAAGGCGTCGTTCTTCAACCTGATGCTGCCCGCCAAGGCGGCAAACGAGTGGAAGAAGTCCTGGTTCTACGTCACCGAGGCGACTCCAGACGGCGAGGTGGCGCTTCCAAGGTACTCCGCCGACCGGCCCGAACCGCGTCGGCTCCAGGTCGGCAAGCTCCCGCTGGACCAGCGGATGGTAGTCGACGAAATGTTGCAAACCATCCGTGGCCTGAAGAAGAAGGGCCTCCAAACCATCAACCTCTACAACTGCTGGCTCGGGCGGCGGCTCGTGCCTTTGGCCCGCCACGACCATTATATGTACGAGTATGCGGGTAGGGACGACCCGACGAAATCCTGCCTCGCCGAGTGGAAACTCGAAGACTACATCCTGGCTCTGAAGAAAATCACCCAGGCGGCGTACCTGGACGCGAAGGCCGGGGTCGCCCCATATATCGCAAGGCGCCCAGCTCCGACGGTAAGTCGCCATTTTTGCTATATTCGCAGTCGCAGATGATGCATTCGCGGTTATGCTAACGTTATCTCATGCTTATTGTAGTTGTTCCAAGTGGTGGAAGGATGGCTCCCACCCGCATACAACGAGAACTCGAGCTCGTCCGTCCAGGACGGGAGCGAGACGCCACCTGCCAAAGGCGGCATTGGAAGCGATGAGGGTGATGACGACGATGACGACGAAGACGAACCCGTGGAGGACGCCACCCCAATGGTTCGCAACTCGCGGGCAACATCAGCGCGAGCTCGAGGCGAGTAGGAGCCTCGAACCTCACGATGACGATGACGACGAGCTCCCCGAGCACACCTCGCATCGTGAGGCCATGCCCTCGAAGAAGAATAAGAAGAAGAAGAAGAAGAAGAAGAAGAAGAAGAATAAGAAGAAGAAGAAGAAGAATAAGAAGAAGGAGGTGAAGGCTCCGCCAAGGAGGAAGACGAAGCCGGCGAAGCAGGCGTCTCCGCCTCGTTCTGCGACTAGTTCCGACGCCACCAGATCGGCTAAGGGTGAAGCGGCGCATATGACAGCAGCACCGGACGCTGCCGCTCCCCTGGATGAGGTACCTCTGGCATCGCTTCCACCCCCATTCGCTCCGGTCTCTGGGTTGGGGGCTATTCCAGCCGCAGCAGCCTCGCCTTCCAGGAAAGCTCCTGTAGACGTCATCACGGAGGCTCCTGCCGCAGCCTCATCTTCGAAGAGGCCCTCTTTGTCTTGGGCACACGATGTGTTTGAGATGGGCATCAGTCTGAAACTGGGCCCCGAGCTGGAGAAGCCGTCCAGCATCCGCACGGGTCTGCGGTTCATACCAGTCACCAAGTAAGTCTTGTTCATCTGCTTGCCTTCCGTTGTAATCGGACAATTTTGCTCATATCATTGTTTCACATGACTGGAGTTAAAAAGATCGGCCATCCTTCCGTGGCCAAGGTTCCGCCAGTCGTCACCGAGGAGGACCCCTCGCGGAAGAGGAAAGCTGACGAAGTTGCTGCTTCTGCGGACAGCGCTAAGAAGGCGAAAGGCGACGATGTTTGTCACGGTCTCTAATGACACGACAGTTGCTCCAAGCGATCCTCCGACTGCGGCGGAGGTGGCCTCGAAGACCAAGGAGGTTGTTTCCTCGCCCGGAGTGGCCGAACTGGCTCCTAGTGGCACTGGGGCATCCGCTGCGACCTTCCCCCGCTTCATGGCCAAAGTGGCCACAGCGAGTGGCGCAGCGCCGACAAGCCAAACGCCTGGGGTCGCCGAAACGGAGGTCGAGCAGCGTCGCGGACACACCCTAGCTCTGCTTGCGTCTGTGGATGCGCTACAGCTCCACGGCATGCTAGGCGCAGCCATCCAGGTATGTCCAGTCCCCGAGGATCGGGCCACTGAATTTAAGTGGTCGGATTCTTTTAGTTTTTTTTGTAGCGTCCAGTCCCCGAGTGCCTAGTCGCTGAATTTCAGCGGGTGGGCACTTAGGATTTTCGATCTCCAGTCCCCGAGTGTCTAGTCGTTGAATTTCAGCAGGTGGGCACTTAGGATTTTTTATCTCTAGTCCCCGAGTGCCTAGTCGTTGAATTTCAGTGGGTGGGCACTTAGGATTTCATTGTTGTTGACAGTTTGATTTGTGCACAGGGCTTGCAGCGTGAATCAGCCGATCGGCTTGCTGCAAAGTGTCGCATGGAGAAGGAACTTGTTGCCGTCCAAGAAACGAACAAGGGACTCCAAGCAATTGCTGCCAAGGCAGAGGAGTCCGCCATGGCCTTGTCCCAGCAGGTGACCTGACGGCGGCTCAATCTGCTTTGAGTACAGCCGAGAAGCGGATCGCTGATCTGGAGCGCGAGCTCAAGGAAGCGAAGGCGGAGGCGAGCTCGGCGGATGGGCGAGCGAAAGCTGCTGTTACGGCTACCGCTGAAGAGTGAAAGGTCTCTGACGCCCTCGTTGTTGGGCTATAGAACGACTTCTCCTCGCTTCAAAGTTTCATCACGGGCCTCTGTCGTCCTTTAATTGGTAAACTTTTCTTCCTCTGCCTGTAATAGCTGTATTGTGGAGTCGTTGTTGTACTCACTGCAGACCAGGTCGGATTATTGACAGCTCGGAGGAGGCACAATCGTACGATGCGGCAGTGTGTGACCACTCTGGTCGACTCGGCCGCGTTGTCCGCGACCTGCATTCGAGCATATCTTCAGGATATATCGCCCACGGAAGTGATTCCCAGCGACCTCGTCGAAGTATGGCGGTATCTGGAGAAGGCGCCGTTAGTCGTCGAGTTCATGACGCGGTCGGCCTTCCGGCGCGGGGCGGCGACGGCTCTCAGCCTTGGGCTTGCCCACTTCCCGGAGGACTTCGATCTTGACGATGTGACGAGTGGCTACCCCTCGTCGACGGGCTCTGTGGAGATTGCCGAGGTGCTGAATCTGATGGATCGGGCCGCGGTGTATTCCGATCGCGTCTGGGCAATGGGCGACCTCCTCCCCTATCAGGAGACGACTGTTGCCCCCAACGACCTTGAGCAAACGCATCGGGACTTCAAGGTCGAGCAGCCGTTCCGTGCAGCGATGGCGGGTGAGTTGACGACGTACCCGCCGAACCCGTACACGCCCTTCATTCGCAACCGCAGGGGTGGCGGCGAGTCGTCGTCGAAACCTGCGGAGTAGAAGCATTGTGCCCTGGGGCGTTAGTAACAATTAGTCATTGGACTCATTTTGTATTTTGGAATGACTTTGTTCTGTTGTAATGAAACTTCGTGTTATTTTGTGCATTGTTTCGCTATTTTGGATGCTGATTGGACGAGTCCCCGAGCGCGTCCGCCCTTTTTATGGGGTTTAACTCGTTTGTTATGTGTTTATGGTTTTGAATGTTTTGTCAGTTGTTTTGCTATTGAGGTCGACTCGCCCGATCTCGGAGAGCCAGTCACAGGGCGACTCCCGTGGGTGCTCTTTACTTGACCGTTTTCCCTTGCGCGAACGAGTTCGGGTGGCCGAGTCCCCGAGCGTGGTACTTGGTGGTTCTAGTCGCATCTCCAGGGTGGGTGAGGATTGAGCGCGTCACTCCTGCCTGACCCCAAGGATCAGTCGCGTGGCGAGTCTTGGGCACGCTCTCGTACTTGGCGTTTTTCCCTGGTCACTCGTGCTTGACTGGTCGTCAGTCCCCGAGCGTGGTACTTGGCCGTTCGAGTTGCTGTGCCGAGGATGCGGAGGACCTTGGTCGCTGTGAAGATCGAGGGCAGTTGTCTTGGCTTGGTAAGCCAGTCGAGCTAGGCGACTCCAATGGGGCTCCGGGTTGGCGTTTTTCGTGGACGTTACGAGTCCTAGGGTAACCCAGTGCCCTCGGAGTGCACTACTTGGCCGTGTCGTTCGCTGTACCAGAGGTGGACTTCTGCGGTTAGCGTGACGCTGTTATTACGAGTGCGAGTGGCACAAGATACAGATAGTAAACGTGATTTGCGGTAACCGATCCATTTTATTTCATAGCAGGTGGAGAGTACATGTATAGAGTTCTATGAGTAGAACTTCCGTAGGAGGTTTACGTTCCATGGTCGCTTGATGTCGAGTTTCCCGTCTCCTCGGACGTCGATGAGGTAGTAGGCGTCGTTGACGAGGACTCGATCTATGGCGAATGGTCCCTCCCAAGGGGGGGAGAGCTTGTGCATTCCCTTCTTGTCCTGGATGAGGCGTAGCACCAGATAGCCTACCTGGAAAGTGCGAGTCCTTACTCGCCGTCTATGGTAGCGGCGGAGCCCTTGTTGGTAGATGGCGGTGCAGGAGCGAGCTAGGTCGCGTGCCTCGTCGAGTTGGTCGACTCCATCCTGTCGTGCGAGTTTGTTTGCGGCCTACGTGTAGTTGACCACCCTGGGCGAGTCGTGCTCTAGGTCGGTGGGAATGACTACTTCGGTGCCATACACCATGAAGAAGGGGGTGAACCCTGTCGACCTGTTGACGGAGGTGCAGATGCCCCAGATGATGGAGGGTAGCTCCTTGACCCAGCACCCGCGGTGCGCTCGAGCGGTACTTGGAGCCGTGGCTTCAGGCTATGGAGGATGCTCTGGTTGGCTCGTTCCGCCTGGCCGTTGGACTCTGGGTGAACGACTGAGGCGAGGTCGAGTCGGATGTGATGTTCCTTACAGAACTCGGCCATGGCTCCTTTGGCGAAGTTGGTGCCGTTGTCCGTGATGATGCTGTTTGGGAACCCGTAGCGATAGATGAGCTCGCGTAGGACCTTGGTGGCGGTCTTCCCGTCGCATTTCCGGACTGGCTTGGCCTACACCCATTTTGTGAATTTGTCGACTACGACCAGGAGGTGGGTGAAGCCGGAGGGGGCCTTTTTGAAAGGGCCTACCATGTCCATACCCCACACTGCGAACGGCCAGGTGATGGGGATTGTCTTGAGCGCCGAGCTCGGCACGTGGGTTTGGTTGGCGTACTTCTGGCACCCGGCGCACCGCTGGACAATGTCGACAGCGTCTCCGTGTGCGGTGGGCCAATAGAAACCATGTCACATAGCCTTTGCAACCAGAGAGCGGGCGCCGGCGTGGTGGCCGCAGTCGCCGGAGTGGATGTCGTGGAGGATTTTGCGTCCTTCAGCGGGTTGGACGCAGCGTTGGAACACGCCAGTCACGCTGCGCTTGTGGAGCTCGACGTCGATGATGACGAAGGATTTGCAGCGGCGTGCTATCATCCGAGCGTCTGTTTCGTCTGTTGGCAAGGTGCCTCCCTCCAGGTAGGCGATGTACGGCATAGTCCAGTCCTCTGGCTCGGCAATGAGTGCGACCAGGGCTGCCTCTGGTTGCAGCGGGACTCCGATGTCGATCTCCCTTGGGGGAGAGACGGAAGGCTTGGTGATGGTGTCGAGGAAGACGCCGGCGGGTGGTGCGAGTCGAGCCGAGCCGATACGAGAGAGTGTGTCGAGCCGAGCCGATACGAGAGAGTGTGTCGGCCTCCTCGTTCTTCCGCCTGTCGATCCACTCGACGGAGTAGCCTGCGAAGTGTCCGCCCAGCTTGTCCACTGCTTGGAGGTAATGCCGCCATGGTGGGGGAGACGGCATCGCAGGTGCCAGCGACTTGCCCAGCGATGAGGTCGGTGTCTCTGTAGCAGCGTAGGCGGTTGACACTCATCTCCTTGGCGGCTCGCATGCCGTGGAGTAGTGCCTCGTACTCGGCCATGTTGTTGGTGCAGGGGATGAAGTCGAGGCAGAGGACGTAGCGTAGCTTGTCGCCCTTCGGAGAGGTTAGCATGATCCCTGCTCCTGCACCGTACGCATTCTTGGAGCCGTCGAAGTGTAAACTCTAGTAGTGGAGGTATGGCAGCTTCTCTGGCTGCTGGGCCTCCTCCCAGTCGGCGATGAAGTCCGCGAGAGCCTGCGAATTGATCGCTTTGCGCGGCTCGTACTTGATGTTGTGGACGCTGATCTCGATGGCCCACTTGGCGACTCGCCCGGTCTCCTCACGATTGCGGATGATGTCCTGCAACGGTGCTGAGGAGACGACCGTTATCGGGTGCTCTTGGAAGTAGTATGGTAGTCGTCGCTGTGCTCTGAAGACCGCGTATACCAGTTTCTGGTATTGCGGGTAGCACTGGCGCGACTCGGTGAGGACCTCGCTGATATAGTACACTGGTCGCTGCACTGGGCGCTCCTTTCCCTCCTCTGGTCGCTCGACGACCATGACGGCGCTGATGACGCGCTCGGAAGCCGCGACGTAGACCAGCATGGGTTCCTTGTAGACGGGGGCGGCGAGTAGCGGTCCTGCGAGTAGCACCTTCTTGAGGTCGTGGAGCGCATCGTCTGCCTCCTTGTCCCACTGGAAGGTGGGGTTCTTGCGCATCAGGCGGTATAGGGGCATCGCCTTTTCGCCCAATCGGGGGATGAAGCGACTGAGAGCCGCCACTCGCCCGGCCAGCTTCTGGACGTCGCGCAGGCACTCGGGTTTGCCGAGTCGAGCGATCATGTCGATCTTGGAGGGATTCGCCTCGATCCCGCGCTTAAAGACGACGTATCCCAGTAGCTGCCCTGCTGGTACACCGAAGGTGCATTTGCCTGGGTTTAGCTTTATCTTGTATTTCCGCAGGTTGGCGAATGTTTCCGCCAGGTCGGCGAGTAGGTCGCTCTGGCGAGCGGACTTCACTACCACGTCGTCGATGTAGACGTGGATATTGCGGCCAATTTGGCTCGCTAGGCACTCCTGCATACAACGCTGGTAGGTCGCCCCGGCGTTCTTGAGGCCGAAGGTCATGGCAGTGTAGCAGAAGGCTCCGAATGGCGTGATGAACGGTGTCTTCTCTTCGTCCTCAACGGCCATTTTGATCTGGTTGTATCCAGAGTAGGCGTCGAGGAAGCATAGCGACTCCGAGCCCGTGGTGGAATCGATTATTTGGTCGATCCACGGGAGGACGAATTGCTCCTTCGGGCAGGCGCTGTTTAAGTTTGTGTAATCGATACACATCCTCCAGGTCCCATTTTTCTTCTCGGCCAGGACTGGGTTTGCCATCCGCTTGGAGTATTTGATTGGCCGGATGAAGCCTGCAGTGAGTAGACGCTGCACCTCCTCGGCGATTGCTCGGCGGCGCTCTTTATTGAAGGGCCGCAGCGACTGCTTGACAGGTCGCACTTTGGGTCGGCGTTGAGTTTGTGCTCAGCGAGTTCCCTAGGGACACTAGGCATGTCAGATGGCTTCCATGCGAAGATGTCCCTGTTCTCACGGAGGAACTCGATGAGCGCGCCTTCCTATGCTAGGCTCATGCCCGTCCCGATTGTCACCGTCTGGCTGGAGTCGCTTGGGACCAGCTCGACGGTGCGGGTATGCGTCGTTGCCTCGAAGGCTGAGGTGTTGCCACTCTCTGAGTTGGGCTTCTTGAGTATGGTGGTGTCGTCGTTGTTGACCTCGCTCGCGTATTTGGCGAGCTCGTCGGCGTGGTTGGCCTCTACCGCGATGACGGCGTCGGCGAGTTTGGCTCCTTTGGCCTCGCACTCGGCGGCCATGTCGGGGTCGCCGTGGATGGTGATGACGCCATGCGGACCGGGGAGCTTCATCACGTTGTACGCATAGTGGGGCGCCGCCATGAACTTGGCGAACGCCTGGCACCCCAAGACGCAGTGATAGGGGTTGTCGAAGGGCACCAGCTCTAAGACGATCCACTCGGTGCAGAATTTTGCCGGTGTGCCGAAGCTGACCGACAGCGTGACCTTGCCGATCGGGTACGCCTTACGACCAGGGACGATACCGTGGAACGTGGTGTAGGTCGTCTCGACCGTCGACTGCGGGAGCCGCAGTCGCCTGAAGGTGTCCAGGTACAGGATGTTGATGGAGCTGCCGCCGTCCATCAATGTCTTGGGGAGCCAGTAGTATCCCACCTTGGGCTTGACCACCAGGGCGACTCAGACTGGGTACTCGATTCATGGCGAGTGGTCCTGGCAGCTCCAGGTGATTGGTTGCTCAGACCAGTTGAGGAACTGGGGGACGTCCACCTGGGCCACCGTGTTGACGGCGACGGCGCGGGCGATGACCTTCTTCTCGCGCTTCGTGTTGAAGCATGTGAAGTTGTGGAGCGAGCCGTCCACGCTGCCGAATTTTCTACCGTTTGGAGGGTTTTTGTCAGGGTCTTCCTGCGCTCGCCGTGCCTTCTCGATCTCCTTGAGGGAGTGGCAGTCGGCGGTCGTGTGCGTAGCGGGTTTTCCTTCCCTTCTGTGGAATACACAAGGTTGGTTAAGAAGGGTCGCGGGGTCGAACCTTGGCTTCGTCTTGTAGTTGCCGCCGTCGCGGCGTTGCCCCCCATCGCGGCGAAAGCTCTTGGGCTCGCGTTGCGCGTATCCAGCGTTGGCGACGAAGTCGACTCGCCCGTCACTGCGGCGCTTGCCGGTGAGGCGAGTGTTGCTGTAGCGTAGATCGGATCGTCGTCCGTTGTCGTTGCCGCTCGTGCGGCGTTGTCCTCCCGACTCGTCGTCGTTTTCTTGGTTTGGGTCTTCCTCCGCGTATCTTTTGGCGATCTCCAGGAGATCCGGTATGTTGTCGAGTGTGCGGTATGCTTGTTTGAGCTTGGCGACCAGGGACTCGTAGCGGCATGAGGTCTTGAAGCAGTGGATTGCGGTGTCTAGGTGGATACCGACCGCGTTGTACCATAGTTCTTGCCACCGTTGGACCCAGCTGCGGGTCGACTCGCGAGGTCCCTGGACGCATCGTTCCAGGTCCTCGATGGTGGTGGCACGTGTGTATGAACCCTCGAAGTGCCTGACGAAGGCATCGCGCATCTCTTCCTAGTAGTCGATGCTATCCGCGGGGAGAGTGTTGATCCACTGCCTGCACGCCCCCTCCATCATCAGGGGGAGGTAGCGGGCGGCTAGTAGATCGATGTGGTCGGCGATCCCCATCGCCATGAGGTAGGTATCAGCCACACGGAGGGATCGTACAAGGGGTCGTACTTCTCTATTTCCTTCGGAGCTTTGAAGTTCGTCGGGTATCTTTCGCCTCGGATCATCGGTCCGAAGCACCGGGGCCCGAGTTGGCTTAGCGACCCCCTCGGCTCGCCGTCACGGCGGTTGGTTAGGGTATGCCGCAGGTCGTCGGGCTGGCGTGCGCGCCAGCTCTGGTTGTTGATGATGTGGGTGCGGGCGTCGACGGGCTGACCGTTGGCGGCGACGAAGTTGGTCGCCGGCCGGGGGTCGTTGGTGGAGAGTGTCGCGTTCGCGGGTCGGTGTTGGAGCTGTAGTGGTTCGGGTGGTGGGCAGTTGAGGGTATTTGCCGCCATGGGGCGGCCGCTTGAGTCCGCTCTGCTGCCCGATGAACGTGAGTACATCTGACCCTGTGAGTCGACGCCTGCATTTTGTTGCTCGACTGCTTTTGCGAGCAAGGCCTTGGCGTACTGGATCTGTAGGGCCCCCACACCGGTGGCCGCTATGTTGTCGACTGCTACGCGGCCCACGACGAGGTTGTCCATCGGGGTGGAGAACAGCGGTAGGCCGTTCGCGTCGCACTCCCCTGAGGAGACCACGATCCTCGGCTGGTCCCTGGGTGGTGGTGGGGCGCCATTGGCTGTCGACCCTGGTGGGGGCCGAGCGCTTCCTCCTGGCGGCGCGTTCTCGCAGATCGCGCGCTCGGCCGCGCGGGCCAGATCGCTCTCGTCATCGAAGTTCAGGGCGCGCCCCTGGACGGTGGGGTTCAGGCGCGACCTGATTCGGAGCTGATGGTAGCGCGACAGCTCCTGCGCCGTCACCTGCTCGAGGCGAAATTTTTCGCGCTCGGCTTGTTCCTTGCGAACTGCCTCCGCCAGCTTCAGGCGAAGTTCCTCGACCTTCATTGCTGTCGCATTGGGAGGGATCATAGTGGAGAATGGATCCTCCGGTGGGTCGGCGCCAGTCGCCATGTAGGTCGCGGCGTGGCAGCCGGTTCCGTCGCGGAGGTCGGCGGAGTTCTCCGACCCGGAGTCGAAGTCGAAGATCCCAAGGATAGAGGGATCCTCGAAGTCTCCGACGTTGGAGACCTGGGTGATGGAGCCCGCGGGCGACGCGGCGACAATGGATCCGGCGAGTGACACCGGGGTCGCCGAGTCGGCGTCGTCGTTGAGGGCCGCGTCTTTCGCGGCTGCAGTGGTTTCAGCCACGTTGATGTGCCCTGAGTTGTACTCGGAGGCGAGGGGGTGGATCATGCGGACCTGACTCTCAAAGAGAGCCGGTCGCGTGGCGACTCGCGGATGCGAGCCGAGTCCTCCGAGACGATGACGTCGGTGAGGCCGACGAAGAGGCTGATCGTGCCGACCGGCAGGATCATGCTATGCATGACGGGTCGAGCCGCCGAGACGTAGCTGCTCGGCAAGATTTTAAGCATCTCGCCGATCGCTATCATGCGGCCGGTGGCGATCGACTCGTTGATGGGTAGATTGGATCTCGCCGCAAAACACCGGCCAGAACGGCCAGGCCCCATGGTGGGCGCCACTGTCGTGGGAATGACCACGGCAGATGCTGCAATCGGTAGCGAGTAGTAAAACATGGGGCAAGGGCGGCCAGCCATCTGCTGTGCGATATGAGGGCGGCGAAACGAGGATTTACCCAGGTTCGGCCCCCCGGAGGGTAAATACCTACTCCTGCTAGATTGTATTATGGTGAAGGTACAATGGGGCGAGCTCGGCGGCTAGGCAGCGAGTCGCTTGGGTGTATGATGGAACGTATCCTCTACGCGCCCTCTAGGGAGGTTTATATAGACTCACCCCCCTAGGGTTTACAGATCTCAACCGAATAAGTTAAGGTTTTAGCGATCGTTTAACCTAATCCGACTGGGCCTATCTACGCTTCTGGGCCTTTATCTTCCAGTCGCTTGAGTCCACGCCAGGTCTTGATCCAGTCGCCATCCCACAGGCCCACTCGCTGGCACCTGGGCCAGTCGGAAACTTCCTGCTGGGTATACCCCGGTAGGCATATCCCCATCATACTCCATGATATGATAACACTCAAGGGCGGCCATTTATGGTACTCCAAAACTTGAAGTTATACCTTCCTATTTTTTTTACCGAAACACATGGTGCTTTTATCTGTATTTTACTAGAAACATACAAACAAAAGTTTCAGTACAAACAGACTACATACAAGTGTACAATGAAAGTACACATTCAAGATAGTCCAACTTGTGTTCTAGCAGAACTAAACTTATCCTATTTTCTTTTTAGATAGATTAGAACACAATGAAATACTGCAAATGGATTTATTACTAAGGGGAACTCACTGGAGCAACAGATCTGGAAGATGTAAAAGTACTAAATATAGTCCAAACTTCACCCAGCAACATGCAAAAAAAATTACTAATAAGCTCAATTGGAACATATCATATATGAAACCACATCATGTGAGTTCCTAGGTTTGAACATGAACAAGTATTACATCATTAGACATAGCAGTAGAGAATCGCATACCACAAACACTAACCTAACATGTAAGATATCTACTGTCGGCCTGTTGCAATAACAGTCCACTTGGAACATCAATAAATTATTCCCGGGTTCACCACTAGAGTGAGGCATATCAGTACAGCATGTTTCACAAAAGGGTTAATAAATCTGGAACAACATTAAGTTTTTTTTCACCACAAGAGTTGTATCACTATAGCTACACAAACTACAGCTTCTAACCATATAATTCTCTGGGCATAGCACATAATTCTTCAGGCTGAGCAAGCAGCGGAACAACATAATTCACTGGCATAAGACAAACTATAGCCCTAACAAAACTTGTATCACTTCGGCGATTGACAAAGTTATCACAATAGAAAGCTTCAGATGGTCTAATGCCAGAACATATGAAGCATTAGAATGGACATTTCGACTTAAACCTGAAACTATTGTGCTAACTAAACTAATGGTGAATTTAGAAGTGCTTACATCTAGTCTGAACCGATGCAATAAGAATAGTAGCCGCACATCAGAGGCTATAACAACATGCAAGCATTACCACAAGCACCTAGCATGCACGAGCACTGGTACATTCCAGCAAGTAGCTCTTGTTCGCTACTGCGATGGGGTTACCTGCTTGCACTCGTGCCTGAACTGGCGCTTGGACTTCTTCTCCAGGGGATCGGCGCCGCTATCCCTACTCTCCTTGTTGGTGGGGGTTTCACGGACAGGAGGCGGGTGGAGGAAGGCGGCCTTGATGGGGGTCTGCAGGGAGGCGGTTGCTGGTGGTGTCGTGGCTACTGCCGTCGGAGGCGAGCGTGACGGTGGAGGCCGGTCTGAGATGGCGAACACGAGAAGGAGGGTTGGCCAGAGCTGGGGTGTAGTATTGGGAAGAAGAAAAATCCTCCATCTAGACAAGGGCCTGCAGCACCAGCAGCACAAACGCCACATTACATTCACGAAACAGCAGATCCACCTAACAACTGAAACTCCCGAACTACTCTACAAGAGAACTTGCAGCAGAAATACATAAAGGGGACCGGGATTTGCTGACCTCCGAGATCTCATGGACGACGTTCTGGATGTGGATCACCCTGGAGGGCAAGGCCATCCTCTCTCCCCGACGACTCTAATCGCACGCGACGAACTGCGCAGTGAAGCCAGTCGTTGAGTCTGTTCATCACCACCCGCTGCTAGGGCGCCGCCATCGCCATCGAAGAAACAACCACCTCTACAGAGGCAAGTCGTGGCGTGGCTTTTTCTAGGCTTGGAGAAGAGAGACGGAGAAGAGGAGGTGGATGATTGTGAATACAAGATGGTGGTGTTGTTCGACTGGATCTGGTGGCGGCTGAGGAGAGACGGTGGGGATTGGGGAGGACGGGAGAAGCTAGGGTTCACGGAGAGGGGAGAGGTTTGGATCAGAGTTATTTGGGTGGTGTGGAGGATTTCACGAAACTTCCCATAGTTATTTTTGTGCTGCAACACTGTAGGATCTGGGGTTGTTTCGGTTGTTTCACTTCCAAAGCAGGTTGGTGGGAGAGGCGGGAGGAATTGGCGCCGTGAGCGAAAAATTTGGATGTGAGCGAAAATTTCGGGCTAGAGGGGGGAGTGGGATGTGAAGAGAAGTTTGGACTAATGCTTTTCGAATTTTATTGCTCTCGAGGAGAAATATAAGTAAATGTGTAATAATTTTTAGTGTATTTGTTCGAAAATAGGTAAAACTTGGAATATTGTGAATATTTTTAAAAAGTGATTTAAAGATAAGCTATCATGGAATATTGTGAATATCTTGGAATGGCGAATAAAGTTGTCGAGGAAGTTTTGACCATAGTTCAAAACGGGCATAAAAAATTCAAAAAGGGTCCAAACTATATGAAACCTTCGCGTGGCGTCATGTTATGTGACATAGTTCCAAGTAAAAATATCAAACTTGGTAAATTGATTGCGTCTTTGATGTCTTTCGGGCCAAATGGCCAATGTTATGGCTATAATCAGGGCATAGTTTGTGATAATGTGTCTGTATTGTGCACGCGTGTGCATATTGCGATGGCGAACAATGTTGTAGGAGGAAGTTTTCCTTTTTGATGCACGAAAAAGCAATTTTCCATTTTCCGAGTGCCAAAAAACGAGGCGTTTTATGAAGCAACCACCAAATGGAAGTTTCAAAATGGCACCAACACATTTTTCAAAAATACTAGACCAAATTATATGGACAATTTCCCGAATGGGGTAACTCAAACCTTTTCTTCCACCCCTCGTGAAAAAGACAAACTCCTACTTAATCGGTAGGAAGTGGGTCCGATTTGAACTACAGGTACATGATCTAAAGCCCATGATTTTTTGAAAAAATGATTTTTAGACTCACAATATGCTATTTCTTCAGAGATCCAATGCAAGTTTAGCGAGGCTCATCCCCTAGCTAAGAACATTCATGCCCGTCATTTTGATCATAGTTTGAAACGGGCATAAAAATTCAAAAACGGTTCGATCAATGCAAATCCTTCGCGTGGTGTCTTATTATGTGACATAGTTTCAAGGAAAAATACCAAACTTGGTATATTGCAAGTGTCTCGAAAAAACCTTCTCAGAAATGACCTATCATGTCTGAGGTTTCATGGCTTTCGGGCCAAACGACGAGTGTTATAGCTAGAATCATGGCATAGTTTATGATAATGTGCCCATATTATGCATCCATGTGCATCTTGGGATGGAGAACAATGTTGCAGGAGGAAGTTTTTCTTTTCGTCGCACAGAAAAGCCATTTTCCATTTTCCGAGTGCCAAAAAACGAGACGTTTTATGAAGCAACCACCAAATGGAACTTTCAAAATGGCACCAACACATTTTTCAAAAATCCTAGACCAAATTATATGGACAATGTCCCGAATGGGGTATCTCAAACCTTTTCTTCCACCCCTCGTGAAAAAGACAAATTCCTGCCAAATCGGTAGGAAGTGGGTCCGATTTGAACTACGGGTACATGATCTAAAGCCCATGATTTTTTCAAAAAATGATATTTAGACTCACAATATGCTATTTCTTCAGAGATCCAATGCAAGTTTAGCGAGGCTCATCCCCTAGCTAAGAACCTTCATGCCCGCCGTTTTGATCATAGTTTGAAACGGGCATAAAAATTTCAAAAACGGTCCTATCAATGCAAATCCTTCGCGTGGTGTCTTATTATGTAACATAGTTTCAAGGAAAAATACCAAACTTGGTATATTGCAAGTGTCTCGAAAAAACCTTCTCAGAAATGACCTATCATGTCTGAGGTTTCATGGCTTTCGGGCCAAATGACGAGTGCTATGGCTAGAATCGCGACATAGTTTTTGATAACGTGCCCATATTGTGCACCCATGTGCATCTTGGGATGGAGAACAATATTGCAGGAGGAAGTTTTCCTTTTCATCGCACGGAAAATCCATTTTCCATTTTCCGAGTGCCAAAAAATGAGTCATTTTATGAGGCAACCACCAAATGGAAGTTTCAAAATGGAACCAACACATTTTTCAAAATCCTAGACTAAATTATATGGGCAATGTCCCAAATGGGGTATCTCAAACCTTTTCTTCCACCCCTCGTGAAAAAGACAAATTCCTGCTTAATCGGTAGGAAGTGGGTCCGATTTGAACTACATGTATATGATTTTTTGAAAAAAATGATTTTTAGGTTCACAACATGCTATTTCTTCAGAGATCCAATGCAAGTTTAGCGAGGCTCATCCCCTAGCTAAGAACCTTCATGCCCACTATTTTGATCATAGTTTGAAACGAGCATAAAAATTCAAAAATGGTCCGATCAATGCAAATCCTTCGCGTGGTGTCTTATTATGTCACATAGTTTTAAGGAAAAATACCAAACTTGGTATATTGCAAGTGTCTCGAAAAACCCTTCTCATAAATGACCTATCATGTCTGAGGTTTCATGGCTTTCGGGCCAAACGATGAGTGTTATGGCTAGAATCGCGGCATAGTTTGTGATAATGTGCCCATATTGTGCACCCATGTGCATCTTGGGATGGAGAACAATGTTGCAGGAGGAAGTTTTCCTTTTGGTCGCACGAAAAAGCCATTTTCCATTTTCCGAGTGCCAAAAAACGAGGCGTTTTATGAAGCAACCACCAAATGGAAGTTTCAAAATGGCACCAACACATTTTTCAAAAATCCTAGACCAAATTATATGGATAATGTCCCAAATGGGATAACTCAAACCTTTTCTTCCACCCCTCGTGAAAAAAACAAATTCCTGCCGAATCGGTAGGAAGTGGGTCCGATTTGAACTATAGGTACATGATCTAAAGCCCATAATTTTTTGAAAAAATGATTTTTAGGTTCATAACATGTGGTTTTATCAGAGATCCAATGCATGTTTAGCGAGGCTCATCCTGTAGCTAAGAACCTTCATGCTTGTCGTTTTGATCATAGTTTGAAACGGGCATAATAAATTAAAAAATGGTCCGATCAATGCAAATCCTTTGCGCGGTGTCTTATTATGTGACATAGTTTCAAGGAAAAATACCAAACTTGGTATATTGCAAGTGTCTCGAAAAAACCTTCTTAGAAATGACATATCATGTCGGAGGCGAGCGTGACGGTGGAGGCCGGTCTGAGATGGCGAACACGAGAAGGAGGGTTGGCCAGAGCTGGGGTGTAGTATTGGGAAGAAGAAAAATCCTCCATCTAGACAAGGGCCTGCAGCACCAGTAGCACAAACGCCACATTACATTCACGAAACAGCAGATCCACCTAACAACTGAAACTCCCGAACTACTCTACAAGAGAACTTGCAGCAGAAATACATAAAGGGGACCGGGATTTGCTGACCTCCGAGATCTCATGGACGACGTTCTGGATGTGGATCACCCTGGAGGGCAAGGCCATCCTCTCTCCCCGACGACTCTAATCGCACGCGACGAACTGCGCAGTGAAGCCAGTCGTTGAGTCTGTTCATCACCACCCGCTGCTAGGGCGCCGCCATCGCCATCGAAGAAACAACCACCTCTACAGAGGCAAGTCGTGGCGTGGCTTTTTCTAGGCTTGGAGAAGAGAGACGGAGAAGAGGAGGTGGATGATTGTGAATACAAGATGGTGGTGTTGTTCGACTGGATCTGGTGGCGGCTGAGGAGAGACGGTGGGGATTGGGGAGGACGGGAGAAGCTAGGGTTCACGGAGAGGGGAGAGGTTTGGATCAGAGTTATTTGGGTGGTGTGGAGGATTTCACGAAACTTCCCATAGTTATTTCTGTGCTGCAACACTGTAGGATCTGGGGTTGTTTCGGTTGTTTCACTTCCAAAGCAGGTTGGTGGGAGAGGCGGGAGGAATTGGCGCCGTGAGCGAAAAATTTGGATGTGAGCGAAAATTTCGGGCTAGAGGGGGGAGTGGGATGTGAAGAGAAGTTTGGACTAATGCTTTTCGAATTTTATTGCTCTCGAGGAGAAATATAAGTAAATGTGTAATAATTTTTAGTGTATTTGTTCGAAAATAGGTAAAACTTGGAATATTGTGAATATTTTTAAAAAGTGATTTAAAGATAAGCTATCATGGAATATTGTGAATATCTTGGAATGGCGAATAAAGTTGTCGAGGAAGTTTTGACCATAGTTCAAAACGGGCATAAAAAATTCAAAAAGGGTCCAAACTATATGAAACCTTCGCGTGGCGTCATGTTATGTGACATAGTTCCAAGTAAAAATATCAAACTTGGTAAATTGATTGCGTCTTTGATGTCTTTCGGGCCAAATGGCCAATGTTATGGCAATAATCAGGGCATAGTTTGTGATAATCTGTCTGTATTGTGCACGCGTGTGCATCTTGCGATGGCGAACAATGTTGTCGGAGGAAGTTTTCCTTTTTGATGCACGAAAAAGCCATTTTCCATTTTCCGAGTGCCATAAAACGAGGCGTTTTATGAAGCAACCACCAAATGGAAGTTTCAAAATGGCACCAACACATTTTTCAAAAATACTAGACCAAATTATATGGACAATTTCCCAAATGGGGTAACTCAAACCTTTTCTTCCACCCCTCGTGAAAAAGACAAACTCCTACTTAATCGGTAGGAAGTGGGTCCGATTTGAACTACAGGTACATGATCTAAAGCCCATGATTTTTTGAAAAAATGATTTTTAGACTCACAATATGCTATTTTTTCAGAGATCCAATGCAAGTTTATCGAGGCTCATCCCCTAGCTAAGAACATTCATGCCCGTCATTTTGATCATAGTTTGAAACGGGCATAAAAATTCAAAAACGGTCCGATCAATGCAAATCCTTCGCGTGGTGTCTTATTATGTGACATAGTTTCAAGGAAAAATACCAAACTTGCTATATTGCAAGTGTCTCGAAAAAACCTTCTCAGAAATGACCTATCATGTCTGAGGTTTCATGGCTTTCGGGCCAAACAACGAGTGTTATGGCTAGAATCATGGCATAGTTTATGATAATGTGCCCATATTATGCATCCATGTGCATCTTGGGATGGAGAACAATGTTGCAGGAGGAAGTTTTTCTTTTCGTCGCACAGAAAAGCCATTTTCCATTTTCCGAGTGCCAAAAAACGAGACGTTTTATGAAGCAACCACCAAATGGAACTTTCAAAATGGCACCAACACATTTTTCAAAAATCCTAGACCAAATTATATGGACAATGTCCCGAATGGGGTATCTCAAACCTTTTCTTCCACCCCTCGTGAAAAAGACAAATTCCTGCCAAATCGGTAGGAAGTGGGTCCGATTTGAACTACGGGTACATGATCTAAAGCCCATGATTTTTTCAAAATATGATATTTAGACTCACAATATGCTATTTCTTCAGAGATCCAATGCAAGTTTAGCGAGGCTCATCCCCTAGCTAAGAACCTTCATGCCCGCCGTTTTGATCATAGTTTGAAACGGGCATAAAAATTTCAAAAACGGTCCTATCAATGCAAATACTTCGCGTGGTGTCTTATTATGTAACATAGTTTCAAGGAAAAATACCAAACTTGGTATATTGCAAGTGTCTCGAAAAAACCTTCTCAGAAATGACCTATCATGTCTGAGGTTTCATGGCTTTCGGGCCAAATGACGAGTGCTATGGCTAGAATCGCGACATAGTTTTTGATAACGTGCCCATATTGTGCACCCATGTGCATTTTGGGATGGAGAACAATATTGCAGGAGGAAGTTTTCCTTTTCATCGCACGGAAAATCCATTTTCCATTTTCCGAGTGCCAAAAAATGAGTCATTTTATGAGGCAACCACCAAATGGAAGTTTCAAAATGGAACCAACACATTTTTCAAAATCCTAGACTAAATTATATGGGCAATGTCCCAAATGGGTTATCTCAAACCTTTTCTTCCACCCCTCGTGAAAAAGACAAATTCCTGCTTAATCGGTAGGAAGTGGGTCCGATTTGAACTACATGTATATGATTTTTTGAAAAAAATGATTTTTAGGTTCACAACATGCTATTTCTTCAGAGATCCAATGCAAGTTTAGCGAGGCTCATCCCCTAGCTAAGAACCTTCATGCCCACTGTTTTGATCATAGTTTGAAACGAGCATAAAAATTCAAAAACGGTCCGATCAATGCAAATCCTTCGCGTGGTGTCTTATTATGTCACATAGTTTTAAGGAAAAATACCAAACTTGGTATATTGCAAGTGTCTCAAAAAACCCTTCTCAGAAATGACCTATCATGTCTGAGGTTTCATGGCTTTCGGGCCAAACGATGAGTGTTATGGCTAGAATCGCGGCATAGTTTGTGATAATGTGCCCATATTGTGCACCCATGTGAATCTTGGGATGGAGAACAATGTCGCAGGAGGAAGTTTTCCTTTTCGTCGCACGAAAAAGCCATTTTCCATTTTCCGAGTGCCAAAAAACGAGGCGTTTTATGAAGCAACCACCAAATGGAAGTTTCAAAATGGCACCAACACATTTTTCAAAAATCCTAGACCAAATTATATGGAGAATGTCCCAAATGGGATAACTCAAACCTTTTCTTCCACCCCTCGTGAAAAAAACAAATTCCTGCCGAATCGGTAGGAAGTGGGTCCGATTTGAACTATAGGTACATGATCTAAAGCCCATAATTTTTTGAAAAAATGATTTTTAGGTTCATAACATGTGGTTTTATCAGAGATCCAATGCATGTTTAGCGAGGCTCATCCTGTAGCTAAGAACCTTCATGCTTGTCGTTTTGATCATAGTTTGAAACGGGCATAATAAATTAAAAAATGGTCCGATCAATGCAAATCCTTTGTGCGGTGTCTTATTATGTGACATAGTTTCAAGGAAAAATACCAAACTTGGTATATTGCAAGTGTCTCGAAAAAACCTTCTTAGAAATGACATATCATGTCTGAGGTTGCATGGCTTTCGGGCCAAACGACGAGTGTTATGGCTAGAATCGCGGCATAGTTTGTGATAATGTGCCCATATTGTGCACCCATGTGCATCTTGGGATGGAGAACAATGTTGTAGGAGGAAGTTTTCCTTTTCGTCGCACGGAAAAGCCATTTTCCGAGTTTCAAAAAAAGAGGTGTTTTATGAAGCAACCACCAAATGGAAGTTTTAAAATGGCACCAACACATTTTTCAAAAATCCTAGACCAAATTATATGGACAATGTCCCAAATGGGGTATCTCAAACCTTTTCTTCCACCCCTCGTGAAAAAGACAAATTCCTGGGTCCAATTTGAACTACAGGTACATGATCTAAAGGGCATGATTTTTTTTTTAAAAATGATTTTTAGGTTCACAACATGTGGTTTTATCAGAGATCCACTCAGAGTTTAGCAAGATTCCACCCCTAGATAAGAACGGCCACCCCCGCCGTTTTTTGATATTCAAAACCATCCGAAAGCAAATTTTGAATTTTGAACATGCAAATGAATTTTGATTGATCCCAACTTTTGGTATGTTGTTTGTGTATGTGAGGAGATCCTATAATGGTCACTTGACCATGGTGGGAAAAAATTAATAATGCATTTTTTGAAAATGAAAGAAAATGACTGAAACAAAACATGCAAAGAAATGGGACTTTGGTCAAAGTGAACGTGCAACATTTTGCAAATATTTTCTACATATTACCTTGGGACCTCTCACTATTTTTAGTGAAATTTTCAGAGGCATAGAAAATATGGTTCCTTTATAAAGTGGAAAATGCATAATTAATAGTTTGCTCATTAATTTTGAAAAAAAATATGTAAAATAAGAATTCAACCACAAGAAAGTTTTTTATATCATCGAGACAAACCAAATTGGTTTTTGTGTCATATTAATCGGAGATACTATGCAAATTGTATGATAGAATTACGAATTTACTTTATTTCTAAAAAGAAAAATGTGTTTTTTTTTCAAATCAGTCTTGGGCCGCAATCGGCCCTCCCACGAGCTGGTCTTGTGTGGCCCGTCGATGGGTCGGACAATAAAGCCCATGGCAGTCCATTTTTGCAGCATGAAATTAATGGAAAAAATAGGTCTCTGGCCCATCCGGCCGTAGGCCTTTGTCCAGTGACACGATTAATAGGTAACTACTTCTACTATGGATGCGAACACATTGGTGGTCTCGTGGATGCCCTGGTGGGTGAGGAGGGCAAGGTCCTAGGTTCGAATCCCCAGCGTGCTATTATTTTGCAGATTATTATATGCCCAGTTTGTGGTAGGTCCTGCACGTCAGGTTCGTTTGTTGGATCTTTCTGTTGACAAAATGGATATTGGGATAAATAAATGTACTACTGAAGTATGACATGAACGAATGTGTAGCACGGTGGTACCGATGGTTCTAGGGGTGGTTTGGTGCTAGGTTCGACCCCTGCGCCTTCCTTTTTTTAAGCATAATATAATTTATTTTCGGCTATGGACGTGGTTGTATGGAGCTGGAAACACGTGAACATGCCACATAAGCAAAAATTGACACATACACATGACACGTAGATCAAATGGACACGCCATATAAGCAAAAATTGTTGGTCAATGTTAGTTTGGTGGACCACACGCCACACGTAGCGATGGTTCTATGGGTGGGTTGGTGCTGGGTGGTGTTGGTGGTCGTATGGAGCTAGAGACACGTGGACATGCCACATAAGCAAAAATTGACACATACACATGACACATAGATCAAATGGACACGCCACATAAGCAAAAACTATTAGTCAATGTTAGTTCGGTGGACAACAGGTTGTATTGACACATGGACATATATTATGCAATAGTTGACACATAGACATGCCACATAGACGTAATAGCTGATGTGGATGACTAATCAACTTAATATATCATATATTAAACAATAGACGATTTAAAATGGTCATAATCGACTATAAATAAGTCTCTCGGCTATGTTATGTAGGTTATGACAATTTCACATGAATAAATTACGACGATTTTGACACAAATCGTCGTAATTCTACAGGGTTTTGACCTCTATAAACGGTCTACAACCATCTTGTGTGAAATCTTCATAGATCTATGACGATTTCTTCTCCGTCACTATAAGAAGGTCACAAGTAAACACATTTCTTGTAGTGTGAGAAAGGTCAAACCTTTCGTCATTTGGTTCTATCCGCCCTTGCTGTAATATGATGTTTTTCTGTATGATCTTGTAGAGCTTATTCTCCTCTTTAAAACGAGCCCAAGATCATCAAAGTCGGAGTCCGGATGAAAAAGTTATGGTCGTTTCAGTTTTGTTGTTTCTGTCAATTTTGCCATGGGCGGAATGTCCGGCCGTTTTCATCCGGAGTGTCCGGCCCGGACAGAATGTCCAGCTGGTCCGCACCAGAGTGACCGGCCCTGGAATTCTTTGAAGCGCCTGAGTCATCCAGTAACCCATCCCGGACTCCACCCGGACTTTGGCCGGAATCTGTGCTGGGCTGAAGTGTCCGGTTGGTTGCAGTTGGAGTGTCCGGCCAGGCCGGACTGTCTGGGGCATTTCAGTGGACTGTCCAAGTTAAGTGACTTCCAATGTCTACATTTCTAGGGGTCCTACAAAAAGGCCCCTTCTTCTACCTTGGTTGCTGCTTGTTCCGTAACCTCAAGAACCCTAAAACTAAGCCACCATTGTTGATCTCTTGAGCTTGCTTCCCTCTCAATCCCTCTTGCATATACTTGAGGGATTTGAAAGAGGAGATCTAGATCTACAACCCCACCAATCATCTCTCCTCTAAGCGAGGGGAACATATTGGGATCTAGATCTTGCAGTCTTTTATGTATTTCCTCCATTGTTCTTCCTCTCTTATTCTCCCATAAGCTTTTGTAGCTTTGGTGGAATTTGGGAGAGAAGGCTTTGAGCACTTCTTGTGTTCTTGCCATTGCATTTGGTGCATCAGTTTGAGTTCTCGGTAAGGATTCGATTGAGTGGAAGTTGAGAAGCTTTTTACTCTTGGGTTCTTGGAACCCTAGTCGGTTTGGTTGTCTTGCAGGTTTGAGGATTACTTGGGGCCTCTAATTTAGTTGTGGAGATTTCCCCAAGCTTGTTTGTTGGGAGACTCCAATTGAGTTGTGGAGAAGTGCCCCAACCTTGTGAGAGGTTCCAGATTGCCACCGACAAGTGCACCGATAGTGGAAGTGTGGATCGATCCCGTTGAGGTGAGATTCACAAGATACTAAGGGAGGACTTTTGTGGCGTTGGTGGTTTGATACCACCCCCTCTCCAAACAAGACGTACTCTATGTTGGGAGGAACTCGGTGAAATATCGTCGTCTCCGTGTGCCTCAGTTATCTCTATATCTGAGCTCTTACTTATGCACCTTACTTTGTGATAGCCTTCGTGCTTGAAGTATATACATCTTGTTATCACATAGTTACTTGTATTGCTTAGCATAAGTTGTTGGTGCAAATAGGTGAATGATACGTCGGAAACGTATCTATAATTTTTGATGTTCCGTGCTTGTTAGTATCTACTTTGCTTTACCATGTCTACACTTTGAGGTGCTTTTTACATATTTTCTGGTACTAACCTATTAACAAGTTGCAACAGTGCCAGATGCCTGTTTTCTGTTGTTTTTAGTTTCAGAAAAGTTAGTAAAGAAATATTCTCGGAATTGGACGGGACAAACGTCAAAGTCAATTACTTTCCGTGGGGAACAAGAAGTCTAGAGGGGAGCCAGAGGGTCGAGCCAGGGGGGCCAGACCCACCCTAGGTTCGGGTGGGCCGTAGCTCGCCCCTGGCTAGGGTTTGCAGCCCCTGGCTGCCTCCTCGGCCTCCCCCTTCTCCTATAAGAATCCCCCGATGCAGAAACCCTGATTACCCGATCAAAAATCCAGGAAACCGTTTGTATTCGCCGCCACCATCGTCCCTAGATCGGGGGGATCTAAAGTTCTTCCCAGCACCCTGCCGGAGGGGAGATCATCCCGGAGGCCTTCTCTCCGGTATGATGCGTGAGTAGTTCCACCTTGGACTATTGGTCCATGTAGTATCTAGATGGTTGTATCTCCTCCTTTGTGCTTTCATGTATAGATCTTGTGAGCTCCGTTCATGATCAAGATCTAATCTATTTGTAATCATGCATGTTGTGTTTATGGGGATCCGATGGATATTGAGATTATTATGTTGGTTTGATTAATGGTTTTGTCTTTATGATTCTATCATGTCTGTGTTGTTTGTGATCTTGCATGCTCTCTGTTGTTAGTAGCTATCTTGGCCAAGTAGTTGCTAGTGACTCCAAGAGGGGGTATTTATGCTCGATAGTGGGTTCATGCCTCTAGTTTCCAAGGGAAGTGACAGAAATATCTTCGGTTGTAGAATGTGTTGTTTCTACTAGGGAGAAAACAACGGTCTCTTGTTCATGGAACATGTGGACTGTTTACCTTACACATTTTGCTTAAAGCAGTTCTTTGTTGCTTGCAACTTAATACTGCAGGGGGTTCGGATAATAACCTGAAGGTGGACTTCTAGTCATAGATGTAGTTGTATGGTGGTCTATGTATCTTGTTGTATTTCCCAATCGAATCTCATAGGATCATTCTGACTAGTAATTTCATTGTTATGTCTTGCTCAGTTCCTGTCAATTGCCCTGCTGTAATTTATTTACCCTTCATGCCATGTTGTTTATCTAAGGAGAGCACCTCTAGTGAACTATGGACCCCAGTCCAATCTTTACCATCAATACATTCTCCACTGTTACTTGTTTACTTGCTACAAACCATTACCTTCCACACATTACATTTAATCCTTTGTTACAGCAAACTAGTGAGCTTGACAACCTCACTGATTCGTTGGGGCAAAGTCTTGAGTTTGTGTTGTGCAGGTCTCCGCGTTGCTTGCAACACCTGTGTGACGTTTCCTTCCTCCTTCTGGTTCGATAACCTCGGTCTCTACTGAGGGAAGACTTTCTGTTGTGCTGCTTCACACCTTGCTCTTGGGGTTTCCAATGAAGCGCTCCTACATCAACTTAGGCGCCATCGGTGAACCATAGTTGTTCTAGGATTTGTGCTTAACAAAGTAAACGCTAGTTTAATTCCGTCTTTGTTGAGCCACTCTCAGAAATATTTTAAACCGCCTATTCACCTCCCCCCCTCTAGGTGGCATCTATATCCTTTCAATTGGTATCAGAGCCCGATCTCTCATTTTAGGCTTCACCGCCTTCAGAGTAAAGATGTCGGGTAGCGGATTAGTGCATAATGACATATTTATATTCGATGGCACAAATTATTATATATGGAAAACTCGTATGCTTATTCATTTTCGGTACATGGACCCAAAATTGGAGCATATTGTAGATATAGGTTTTTCTCCTCCTATGGATTTCGAAAATCTATCTTGTGAGGTTGCGAAAAACTTATATTCGATTCTCAAGCATATAATGTGCTTGTTAATGCTTTGAGCTATATAGTTACATCTTCAATCATTCCTTTTTGGAGCTCTCGTGAGTTATGGATAAAACTTCAAGATAAATATGGTGTGTCCAATATTATTGAGAATGATTGTGTTGCTTCCACTTTCGGTCGAGAAGAGTTCTTATCTTCTACCACTTCACCAACATGTGATTTATCACAAGGTAATAATATGGTAAGTGGTGATAGAAATTGCAATATGGATAATGTACTTACTATTTGTAATCCCTCATATCTATCTAGTTGCAATGATCTATCTTTGGACTTTAACACTTCTAGCACTACAAACTCCTTACATGCTTGTGTTGATAGTCCTTGTATATCATGTAGAAATGGCTTGAATGAATCTTATGATGATATGCTTGTGTTGTCTTGTTGCCATGATAAAAATGCTTATATTTCCTATAGTTCTTGTGTTGCTAACCATGTAGAGTAAACCGAAGATTCTATGGGCCAAGACAAATTTTTGATTGGAGCTGCAAATGTAATCTCATCTCCACCTTCTTTCGGTACTCCCATATGTCTTATGGCTAAGGGAACAAAGGTAACCTATTTGGATCCCATTGATTCCCATAATGATGATGATAATGTTAATAATGATGATCATCTAGTTGAGTATGATATTGCCACTATTTAATAGATGGGAGAGATTGTCTATTCCGCTCTCTTTAAAAATAAAATTGCTTCCTCCAAATTTGTTGAAATCTTGACTTATGTTATTGAAGGCAATAAACTTATTGAGGAGCAAGAAAATATCATTTCTCAAAATTATGCGCGTGAGCGTGACTATGCACTTGAAATTGCATAGCTAAAGGACTCCCTTGAAGAAGAACAAACCACCAAAGAATCTCTTGAGGAGACTTTTACTCTAGATTATCTAGAGTAAAGGAATACCATGATAGTAAACTTGCGGTGGAAAATTCCTTCAAAACTACAAATGATGAACTTGTAGGTGCCCATTCTAGACTTGTTGAGGATTTTAAGCACCTCGAAAATGGCTCTCGGGTCGTTAAGAGGGAGCTCATCAAACTCACCGAGTCGCATGAGCAACTTAAAGCTTCATATTCAAAAGAGCTTGCCAAGTTGCCCTCACCTCTTGCTAATAATGATGATGCTTGTGCTACTAACTCTATTTCTTGTGAAGCATCTATTTTCAAGGAGAATGTTGAGCTAAAGGATCAACTTGCTTTGCTAACTAGAAACTATGGGAAATTGGAAGAAAGTCATGTTAAGCTCTCAAGCTCGCATGAGGATCTTCTAGTCTCCCATGGTAGGCTAAAGTTAGCTCATGAGGTCATCATGTCAAAGGTAACATCTAGTGGGCCTCATGTGGACATTAGAACTACTTCTTCTCCTAATGTCATATTGCGATGTGCTAGTCCTTGTAATTGATCCACTCATGACATTGCTACATCTTGTGATGAATTACTTTCCATGCCTTGTTGCTCTAATAATGTAGCGTCTACTTCCTCTAGTATTGTTGTTCATACTAATCATGTACGGGAAATTAAAGAGTTCAAGGCTCAAGTCACTTCTTTGAAGAATGACTTGAAAAAGGGTTATAAAGGGAAAGCCACACTCGACAACATCTTGAGTGTGCAAAAATTCCCCATTGACAAGAGTGGGCTTGGATTCAACTCCAATGTCAAGAACAAGTCCACTATCAAGTTGAAGCACAAGGGCAACAATAAGAATGGCCAAGACCAAGTCAAGAATTTGGCCAACATTGTTTGCTTCAAGTGCAAGGAAGAAGGGCACCATGTTAGATCTTGCCCATTGAAGAAGAAGTCTCTTAGTGTGAAGAAACAAGGGAAGCGGCCTCAAGATCTACCCCAAGTTAGAGATGGGCCTCTTCCTAA
Source organism: Avena sativa (assembly GCA_916181665.1). Classification (NCBI taxonomy): domain Eukaryota; kingdom Viridiplantae; phylum Streptophyta; class Magnoliopsida; order Poales; family Poaceae; genus Avena; species Avena sativa. The sequence goes on from OV702289.1 coordinate 7,718,427, forward strand.
GATGACTACTCGAGCTCTTCCTCGAGTTGTGGCTTCACCTATGAAGAAAGAAGGCAAGAGAAGAACTTGCTACATTTGCTGCGAGAAAGGGCACATTTCTTCCTCATGCACTATTGGTATCTCCTCATATAACCCTATCTTGATTGATGATGCTTATTCTCTTTGTAAGGATAAGGTTGGCAATGTGTTTGCCCAATTTTTTGGTGCTCAATGTGGTGTCAAGAAAAGAACTATTTGGGTTCAGCTCGCGTGGAAACGAGAGGGGATGGGGTTGCATGACGGGTGCGCTGGATGGGGTCGGGTACGGGACAGGGGAGCGGGCTCGTTTGCATGCGGGAGTGTGGGATGGGTTGGGTGTGTTGCGTGTGTTCGTGACAGAGGTGGGTGATGGTGCCTAAGAGCGCTTCGTCGGGAAACCCCAAAAGCAAGGTGTGAAGAGCACAGCAGCAAGTCTTCCCTCAGTAAGAAACTGAGTTTATCGAACCAGTAGGAGGAAGGAAATGCCTCAAAGGTGTTGCAAGCAACTTGGAGACCTGCACAACACAAACTCAAGACTTTGCACCAACGAACAGTGAGGTTGTCAATCTCACCGGTTGCTATAACAAAGGATTAACTGTATGGTGTGGAAGGTAATGGTGGTTTGCAGCAAGTAAACAGTAACAATGGAATATGTATCAATGTTAAAGATTGTACCGGGGTCCATAGTTCACTAGAGGTGTTCTCCTTAGATAAACAAACATGGCATGCTAGGTAATACTAGACATCAAGGCATAATAATGCAATACTAGACATCAAGATCCTATGAGACTCGATTGGGCAATACAACAAGATACATAGACCGCCATCCAACTGCATCTATGAATAGAAGTCCACCTTTGGGTTATCATCCGAACCCACTCCAGTATTAAGTTGCAAGCAATAGACAACTACTTTTAGCAAAGTGAGTAAGGTAAACAATCCACCTATTCCATGAACAAGAGACTGTTGTTTTCTCCCTAGTGGCAACAGCATATCTACAACCTTAGAGATTTTTGTCAATTCCCTTAGATTAAATAGAGGCATGTACCCACTATCGAGCATAAATACTCCCTCTTGGAGTCACTAGCAACTACTTGGCCAAGATAGCTACCAACAACAGAGAGCATGCAAGATCACAAACAACACAGACATGATAGAATCAATAAGACAAAACCATTAATAAATCTGACATAGTAATCTCAATATCCATCGGATCTCTGCAAACACAACATTCATGATTACAAATAGATGAGATCTTTATCATGAACGGATCTCACAAGATCTAGACATGAAAGCACAAAGGAGGAGATACAACCATCTAGCTACTACATGGACCCGTAGTCCAAGGTGGAACTACTCATGCTTCATACCGGAGGCTGGCATGATGAATAAGAAGGCCTCCGGGATGATCTCCCCTCCGGCAGAGTGCCGGGAAGAACTTCAGATCCCCCGACTAGGGACGATGGTGGCGGCGGCTATAGACGGTTTCGTGGAATATTGATCGGGTACTTAGGATTTAGGCATCGGGGGCTTCTTATAGGTGAAGAGGCGAGGCAGGAGGGTCGCCAGGGCGGCTTCACCCTCCCAGACGTGGTGTGGGCCCACCCGCACGGCCAGGGGGTGTGGCCCCCTGGTGAGTCTCCTCCGTCTCGTATTCAGGCTTTGTGTTCCCCACGGTAAAATATTGACTTTGGCTTTTGTCCCGTCCAATTTCAAGAATATTGATTTTCTGCATTTTTGGAACCAAAAACAGAAGAAAACAGGCAACTGGCACCGTGGAATCTTGTTAATAGGTTAGTACCAGAAAACATATAAAAACACCTCAAAGTATAGACAAAGCAAAGCAAAGTAGATACTAAACAAGCATGGAACATCAAAAATTATAGATACGTTTCCGACGTATCAGTGGGTTATCGCGGGTGGGGTGGGGCATTTTGGGCGGGAGGTCACGCGCGGGTGGGTGCCGCGGCGGTGTGGGGTGGTTTGGGTGGGTGGAAATTAGGGTTTTCCTGGGAGAGGCGGTGTCGGCTGGTGGAGGGAGTGGGGTGTTGTGTGGGTTAGGGTTAGGTTTAGGCAGGGCCAAGAGTTCAGTCGACTGGCCTTTTGGGCCTGGCCGGTTTAGGTCCAGATTTAGGTTTACTATTTTTGTAAAAAAAATATTTATTTTGTTTTATTTTAAATCTTTTTAGCAAATTAGTCAAACAGTTTAGCAGACAATTATAAGTCTTTGTTTCGAAATAAGAGAAGAGGTATTGTAGCAAACAAAATAGCTTTAGTTAAAATATTTTGAGAGGAAAAAAGAATGATGTCATAATGATGCAACAAAAGAAAAACATCTGGAGATATTATAATTAGGTTTGTCTGGGGTGCTACAATTCGACACCACTAACAATGGATCTCGCCCTTGAGATCTGCCACATGATACGGGGAAGAAGGTCGACGATCTGAATCTTATTGCTTCATGTAGATTCTCGCGACACCACTAATAAAGATTCTTTCTCCATTTTAAAATCGAAAACACCACCAACAAGGGGTCGTGGCTCATGTTCGTCGAGAGGACACTCCGGGGAAACCAAGACGAAGTCGAGGTCTCAAAATATAAGGCTACTGCTAACTTCGAGAGAAGGAGAGAAAATATGCACTCTAATCCACTTCAATGTACAAGAGCGAATAGATTGAGTAGTCGTCATGGGGGTGATGGTGCTCGACGTAGCACCTTGTTGGAACCCCAAGAGGAAGGTGTGAAGAGCACAGCAGCAAGTTTCCCTCAGTAGAGACCAAGGTTATCGAACAAGAAGGAGGAAGGAAACGTCTCAAAGGTGTTGCAAGCAACGTGGAAACCTGCACAACACAAACTCAAGACTTTTCCCCAATGAATCAGTGAGGTTGTCAAGCTCACTGGTTTGCTGTAACAAAGGATTAAACGTAATGTGTGGAAGGTAATGGTTTGTAGCAAGTAAAAAACAGTGGAAGATGTATCAATGGTAAAGATTGGACCGGGGTCCATAGTTCACTAGAGGTGCTCTCCTTAGATAAACAACATGGCATAAAGGGTAAACAAATTACAGCAGGGTAGTTGACAGGAACTGAGCAAGGAATAACAATGCAATTACTAGTCAGAAAGATCCTATGAGATTCGATTGGGAAATACAACAAGATACATAGACCGCCATCCAACTGCATCTATGACTAGAAGTCCACCTTCAGGTTATCATCCGAACCCCCTCCAGTATTAAGTTGCAAGCAACAGACAAGTGCTTTAAGAAAAGTGTGTAAGGTAAACAGTCCACATGTTCCATGAACAAGAGACCGTTTTTTATCCCTAGTAGCAATAGCACATCTACAACCAAAGAGATTATTGTCACTTCCCTTGGTAACTAGAGGCATGAACCCACTATCGAGCATAAATACTCTCTCTTGGAGTCACTAGCAACTACTTGGCCAAGATAGCTACTAACAACAGAGAGCATGCAAGATCACAAACAACACAGACATGATAGAATCATAAAGACAAAACCATTAATTAAACCAATATAATAATCTCAATATCCATCGGATCCTCACAAACACAACATGCATGATTACAAATATATTAGATCTTGATCATGAATGGAGCTCACAAGATATATACATGAAAGCACAAAGGAGGAGATACAACCATCTAGCTACTACATGGACCCATAGTCCAAGGTGGAACTACTCACGCATCATACCGGAGAGAAGGCCGCCGGGATGATCTCCCCTCCGGCAGGGTGCCGGAAAGAACTTCAGATCCCCCTCGATCTAGGGACGATGGTGGTGGCTACAGACGGTTTCGTGGAGATTTGATCTGGTGCTTAGGGTTTAGGCATCGAGGGCTTCTTATAGGCGAAGGGGGAAGCCGAGGAGGCGGCCATAGGGGCCACACCCTTCCTAGGCGCGGGCCCACCCCTGGCCACGCCTAGGGGGGTCTAGTTTCCCTGGCACGCCTCTCCGTCTCCCCTCTAGACTTCTTGTTCCCCATGGAAAGTTATTGACTTTCACGTTTGTCCCGTCCTATTCGGAAAATATTTCTTTAGTAGCTTTTCTGAAACCAAAAACAGCAGAAAACAGGCAACTGGCACTGTGGCAACTTGTTAATAGGTTAGTACCAGAAAACATGTAAAAAGCACCTCAAAGTGTAGACAAAGCAAAGCAAAGTAGATACTAACAAGCATGGAACATAAAAAATTATAGATACATTTCCGACGTATCAAGCATCCCCAAGCTTAACTCCTTCTCGTCCTCAAGTAGGTAAGTGATAAAAGAATAATTTTTGAGGTGACATGCACCCTCACAATAAAGATCCAACCTTTTGCAAGCATTGAAAGTTGGGATCAAAGAACTCTAAACATGAACATGAAAGAATGGAGGTCTAACAGTACGACAGAGCAACTACTGTTTCAACATGACAAGATACAAACAAATATCATGAATAGCATGCATTGAAAAACGTTTGTTTGTTTCACATACAGAAAACATAGCATATTACCAATTAGCTTGTCCCTCATAGAGTAGCAATATAGATGCATAGGACACCTTCAAAGTTCACAAGGGTGACTAGAAACAAATAGCACAAGAACAAGTAATATCACAATATGCATCAATCAATAAGCTTTGGAACACTACACATAGGATGAAAATTATGCTCTCTTAATGGTTCCTAAAGGTAGAAGGTGGAGACTCAATAGTGGTGGGAGAAAAGCCTTTTATAAAGTAAGCAGGGATTTCAAGTTTCAAATGGAGCTTCCAAAAATTATGGTACTTGTTAGCTTTCAGCCCTCATTGCCCCTATCATAAGCATCTTGAAGTGATTAAGGTTAAAGTTAACAAACTAGGGAGTATATGCTTGGCGAAGTATAAGTTGGCAATCTCAAGTCCCTTGAATGTGAGGGCCACACCTCATGCTACTCAACTTCATGCCCAAGCAAGTTCTTGCCATTGTAAGTATTTGCATATCATTGAGAACCGCCAATGGGGTACCCCTTGCACATGGTACATGAGCTTTCCCATAACCAAAATACTATGCTTGGAATTGTGTAACACACCATGCATAGGAGTTTATAGTGGACACTTTGGAATAACTTGGTTTCTTGGGAGTTGTAAGCATGAGTAGGTCTTACTCACACAAGTGGAGGCTAGCAAAAGACTGGGAGCAACCAACTAAGAGAGAAATAATGGCCATAATCATGCGGAGCAACAAAGCATTACTAATCAAAGCATAGAGTGGTACTACAAGTCAAGGACTAAATGATCATAGAGGCTATGGTGACTTGTTCATAGTCATAACATGGTGTGAGCATGTGCCAAGTCAACCCAAACAAATCATTAAAGGAGAATACCACAATACTATGCTTTTGCATGATAAAACAACGCATAATTTCTTCAAGGCACACTAAGAAATCCCAATTGTTTGGAACAAGACATGCTACAGCAATAACTAGTAAGCATAAGGTCAAAACAACACCTAGCATGTCATGCTAAAGTCTAAGTCACAGTCAATGCAAGCTCCTCTTGCACTTCAAGCAAGAACTTACTACTCCTTTTCAACACCAAGAAAACTTATTTGGAAAACGACACAGCGATAACGGGGTCCAAACTACTTTATTCAAGCAAACTAAACAACCTAAGCAAAGCAAACGAAAACTAAGACGCTCCAAGAACAACACAACTGTGCATTAAACAATAAAAACGAAGTGTCTAGACAGACCTAAGCTTTTTATTGATGAAGAAGGGGATGCATTGGGCATCCCCAAGCTTTCACGCTTGTACCTCTTGGATATTTCTTGGGGTGACACCATGGTGGCATCCCCAAGCTTGAGCTTTTGTCCATTCTTCATCTCATTGCATCATTCTCTCTCTACACCTAAATTTTTTCCTTCATACAAAACTTCACACAATCTTCATTAGCAACATTAGTTTATTCAAAAGATATTAGACCCCTGACAAAGATTTGGAACAACAAGGATTTTCACTAAAAACATAAGCTACTGTAGTATCTCCTTAAAAAAGCTCAATTCCCCAAAAGAGAACTCAAAAAGGAATCAATAAGAAGCGAATGCAAATAATGGCAGAAATCTGTCAAAGTAGACCAGCAGGCAGAAACCTATTTTTTCAAAAATCTTATGTTGCTCAAATCAAAAAGTGTTGAACTAACGAAAGTTAGCTGACATACTGGGGGATTTATTCGTAAACTTTGATATCAATCCGAGTTACAGAGACTCCTCACGAATTTTATGGTGGAGGACAGAAATCTGTTTCGCGACAGCAACTCCCCAATCTTACTTCCCTCTCATTAGAGGTTATTCTTGACACAAAAAGCAAACAAAAAGGATAAGGAGAGGTCATAACTGAAATAATAACTTACAAGACTCAAGGAAACTCTTGGGTTATCTTCCAACAAGTACTTTTCTTTAACGCCTTTAAGTTAGGCACAAGAAGAAAGAAGAATCAAGTATTTTCAAATGATGAAGCATTAACATCAAATCTTGCTTTCAAAGGAGGAGAAAAAAAGCAACTTCTCTCATCATAAGGAAGTGTTCAATACCTTTCTTGAATGGAAATTGATATTTAATGGTACCTTCTTTCATATCAATGATGGCACCAACTGTTCTAAGAAAAGGTCTTCCCAAAGTAATAGGACAAGAAGCATTGTATTCAACATCCAAAACATAGAAATCAATAGGGACATAAGCATTGTTAACCATAATGAGAACATAATTAATACTCCCCATGAGTTTCTTCTTAGCATTATCATTGAGTGGGACATCTAAATAACAATCTTCCAATGGTGGAAAATCAAGCATTTCATAAATCTTCCTAGGCATAATAGAGACACTAGAACCAAGATCACATGAAGCTTTGAGATCTAAGTCATTCACTTGCATATTAATAATGGGTTCCCAACTATCTTCTACTTTCCTAGGAGTAGAAGCTTTGTGTTTTAGCTTATCTTCCTTAATCTTAACAAGAGCATCTATAATGTGTTTGGTAAAGGCAACATGCATATCACTAGCATCAGGACTTCTAGCAAGCTTTTGCAAGAACATAATTACTTCAGAAATATTGCAACCATCAATATCAAAGTCAAACCTAGCATCACTAGTAGTAGGATCAATAGGCTTAGGCATAGTAGGAGGAGGAATAGGGACTACTTGTGGTTTAGTGGTGATAGTGCACACACTATTGTTTCTATCAATTTTGGCTTCCCTTTCCCACGTAGCATGGAGTTGAGCTAACAACCTAACATTTTCATCAATAGTAACTTGTATGGCATGAGCAGTAGAAAAGGTGTTTTCCATAGTTTCAGGTTTAGCAGCCAATTTATTAATCAAGGAAGGCTGAGCTTCAGACAAAGAGGATATATTTTTCTCAGCACTCAAAATTTTTGACTGTAAACTAGGAATTTCTCTATTCAAATTCTCAAGCTGATAACTAATGTTTTTTAAGATAATAGATTGTTCCTCCATAGTTTTAGTGAAAATCTAATTTTGCATTTGCATAAAATTCTTAGTGTATCTCTCTACTTCTAGAATCCTTTCTTCACTAGGCATTCCAGATCTACCATGATAGACATTTCCACTAGGAGGATAAGGCTTATAATTACCATAAGCGTTCTTGTTGAAATTGTTGTTTCTAATGAATTTCACATCAACTTGATCTTCTTGAGCAACCCAAAGAGGCTAAGGGAACACTATTAGGATCTAGAGGAGCTTTCCCATTAACAAGCATAGCCATAATAACATCAATCTGTTCACTCAAAGAGGAAGTTTCCTCAACAGAATTTACCTTCTTACCATGTGGAGCTCTCTCAACATGTCATTCAGAGTAGTTAACCATCATATTATCAAGGAGCCTTGTTGCAGCACCCAAAGTGAGGCCCATAAAAGTACCTCCAGCATCTGAATCCAACAGATTCCAAGAAGAGTAGTTCAAACCTGCATAAAAAGTCTGGATAATCCAAGCAGTGAGTCCATGAGTGGGACAATTCTTAACCAAAATTTTCATTCTTTCCCAAGCTTGAGCAGCATGTTCATTATCATTGTTTAAATTTCATAATGTCACTTCTCATAGATATAATCTTAGCAGGAGGATAATACTTTCCAATAAAAGCATCTTTTCACTTAGTCCAAGAATCAATACTATTTTTAGGCAAAGAAAGCAACCATTCTTTAGATTTTTCTCTCAAGGAGAAAGGAAAAGGCTTGAGTTTAATAATATCTCCATCTACATCCTTATACTTTTGCATTTCACAAAGTTCAACAAAGCTATTGAGATGGGTAGTAGGATCATCAGAACTAGCACCAGAAAATTGCTCTCTCATCACAAGATTCAACAAAGTAGGCTTAATTTCATAAAAGGTAGCATCAGGAGCAGGTGGAGCAATAGGAGTGCTTAGGAAATCATTGTTGTTTGTGATAGTGAAGTCACACAACTTGGTGTTCTCAGCTGAGTTCATTTTGGCAAAGGTGGGCAAGCCAAAAATAGCATCAGCAGCTAGAACAGGAACTATTTTTTGTGTTTTTGAATAAAGAAAGCAAACCAAACTAGACTAATTTTTTTGGGGCGTTTTTTTTTGGAAAGAGGCAAACAAAACCAAGCAAAAGAAACAAAGCAAACTAAAAACAAAGTAAGGAGAAAGGAAGTGAAGGACTCCCCTTGTGAAGACGTCCTTAGCCTCCCCAGCAATGGCGCCAGAAAACTTGATGGCGCTCGGTGTTGACGTGGGAGCGCTTCGTTGGAAACCCCAAGAGCAAGGTGTGATGAGCACAGCAGAAAGTCTTCCCTCGTTAGAGACCGAGGTTATCGAACCTGAAGGAGGAAGGAAACGTCTCAAAGGTGTTGCAAGCAACATGGAAACCTGCACAACACAAACTTAAGACTTTGCCCCAACGAATCAGTGAGGTTGTCAAGCTCGCCGGTTTGTTGTAACAAAGGATTAAACATAATGTGTGGAAGGTAATGGTTTGCAGCAAGTAAACAAGTAACAGTGGAGGATGTATCAATGGTAAAGATTGGACCAGGATCCATAGTTCACTAGAAGTGCTCTCCTTAGATAAACAACATGGCATGAAGGGTAAACAAATTACAGCAGGGCAGTTGACAGGAACTGAGAAAGGCATAACAATGCAATTACTAGTCAGAAAGATCCTATGAGATTCGATTGGGCAATACAACAAGATACATAGACCGCCATCCAACTGCATTTATGACTAGAAGTCCACCTTCAGGTTATCATCCGAACCCCCTCCAGTATTAATTTGCAAGCAACAAACAACTGCTTTAAGCAATGTGTGTAAAGTAAACAGTCCACATGTTCCATGAACAAGAGACCGTTGTTTTCTCCCTAGTAGCAACATCACATCTACAACCGAAGAGATTATTATCACTTCCCTTGGAAACTAGAGGCATGAACCCACTATCGAGCATAAATACTCCCTCTTGGAGTCACTAGCAACTACTTGGCCAAGATAGCCACTAACAACGGAGAGCATGCAAGATCACAAACAACACAGACATGATAGAATCATAAAGAAAAAACCATTAATCAAACCAACATAATAATCTCAATATCCATCGGATCCCTGCAAACACAACATGCATGATTACAAATAGATTAGATCTTGATCATGAACGGGGCTCACAAGATCTATAAATGAAAGTACAAGGAGGAGATACAACCATCTAGCTACTACATGGACCCATAGTCCAATGTGGAACTACTCACGCATCATACCGGAGAGAAGGCGTCCGGGATGATCTCCCCTCCAACAGGGTGCCGAGAAGAACTTCAGATCCCTCCCGATCTAGGGACGATGGTGGTGGCGGCTACAGACGGTTTCGTGGATATTTGATCAGGTGCTTAGGGTTTTTGCATCAGGGGCTTCTTATAGGCGAAGGGGGAGGCCGAGGCAGCGGCTAGGGGCCCCACGCCCTCCCAGGCGCGGGAAAGGGCCCACCCGCGCCTAGGGTGGGTCTGGCCACCCTGGCCGGCCTCTCTGGCTCCCCTATGGACTTCTTGTTTCCCGCGGAAAGTAATTGACTTTGACGTTTGTCCCGTCCAATTACGAGAATATTTCTTTACTAACTTTTCTGAAACCAAAAACAGCAGAAAACAGGCATCTGGCACTGTTGCAACTTGTTAATAGGTTAGTACCAGAAAACATGTAAAAAGCACCTCAAAGTGTAGACAAGTAAAGCAAAGTAGATACTAAACAAGCATAGAGCATCAAAAATTATAGTTACGTTTCCGACGTATCATCCTGCCATGCCAAAGAAGGAGTGTCAGATCTAAAGATCATGTGTAGCAACTGTTTCGAGTATCACAGTGCAACCTCATTTGTGGCCTTTGTACATTCCCTGCCATGCAAATGGACAGTTCTTCCATTGCCAATGCATGCAGTCTATGCTTCCAAGCATACCAGGAAATCCTCTACTTTCATTGACTACGAGGATCCGAGCAGTGTCTTCAGCAGTGGATGATCTCAAGTACTGTTTCCCGAACACTGCAATCACTTCCCAGCAGAACCTGTACAAGCAATCGATAGCGGCGGACTCGGCCATGCAGATATAGTCATCGGCACTGTCACCCGACTCTCCATATGCAAGCAACCTCATCTCCACTGTGCACTTCTGCAGTAAGGAAACCCCAACCATGTCGGTGCAGTCCTTGCAAACGAAATAGGGGTCGAACTCCCGGATGGCATGCACAATCTTGAGGAAGAGCTTCTGGCTCATCCTGAAACGGCACCGAAACACGGCCTCTCAATGGGGCGGCTCGTCGGCGAAGTAGTCGGCGTACAACAAGCTGTAGCCTTCTATCCTTTGCATCGCCTTGCACTTCCGACGACCCGGCGCCGAACCACCGCGCTTTGGCTTCGCCATCTGCAGGTACAGCTGGGCGAGGAAGGTGAGGATCTCCATGTGCTCATCTTCGGCGACCTCGGTGTTCTCCTCCTCCAGCAGTACGGCGAGTGTCTGCTCGTCGTCGTAGTCCACGGCCGAACCGGCTAAATGCCGAACACTTGGCGGGCGTGGCGGTGGGAGCTCGCAGCAAAGCCGATCTACGGCGAAGTTCGGATGGTGGACGCGGCGGCTATATGGGCGGCGACTATGGCGAGCAAATCTAGAGGCGTGGGCATGTTTCGGCATGGAGGAGCTCCGTCGGCGAAGTCATGACGACAGAGGCGCTGGGAGCTCTTCACCGCAGTTTAGGCGAGTGGAGTGGGGGGAAATGGGACTGTCTCGCCGACAGAGCTGGCCCACACCCGTTTTCGCTTCGTCCGGCGTTTCCAGGGTGTTCCCGGGATCCTAGGAATGGCCTGGAAAGCCCGGACCAAAGTTCGTCTGAATCCAAACGAAAAGAGGTTCCTGGAAACGCGACTGGGCCGAATTTCGGCGACCGGACCTAAATTCGGCGTCCGGCGGCTTCCTGGGAATGCTAGTGGAGATGATTTTACTCCATCAATTCCGTCAAAACATGCTGGCAGACACAACGACGTCCGTCCAATATTAGAAGAGAAACGGGTATATTTTCTCTGACATGTAGAGATAGTACAAACGGTTTTGTAACCCTAAATTTCCTATATTAGTGACATAACAAGCTTCAGCCACCATATAGTACTATATTTGACTACTAGACCTTGAAAGTCTAAAGCTATCTTTGTCTAAAAAGAAATCGAAAGTATTGTACAAGGGCACATAATCGTGTGTACCATATATAAAGTCGCAATTACCATGGACGACCAGGGGCATGATTTATTCTCCAGTAGTAAAATACATAGTACACTTAGTAGAGTTGGATATAGCTCGACAGACCAAGCATACCACTCAAGTCTTACAATACCAATTTACATTACACAGACACATAACAGAGATGTGTAGGAATAGCCAACTTGATAATTAGTCGGTTCATCGATATCAAGTTGGCGCCCATGGTCCTTCGTCTTGATGCATAATTAAGTTTTGTTGAACTTGTGGCCGTGGATGATGATATCACGATACATACCCACAGGAACGTCACGGTGGGTAGTACTGGTAGTGGTAGTTTTAACATCTGCTATTTCAGCATTCTTGCTCACACCTTCTGCACTGGTCGCACCGGATACCTGGCCACCAAGAGACGGACGCATTCCACCACCAATAGACAGTTTGTGTTCTGGTTTCAGCTCTTTGCGAGAGAATGCCACTTGCTCCGGGTATGCACCACCCTCCACAACATGGTAGGAGAACATGATCACAAAGACAAGCAGTACGACAATGGTGTGTGTCTTCGCCATATTTTTCGCTGAATGAACTGACAAAAACTTGTAAGCATTATCACAGATGTACATGTACTATTAAGCTAGACATTAAAGGACATGATTTTTATCTTATATAATTTTCAAAAATGAATAGAGTCGTACTAACTATGCTACAATAATATTGACAACAAAGAGTCAAACAAGACACAAACACAAGATCATCGGGCATTTGTAGACCTTGAAGATGAGCTTATACATATGCATAAATAGTCTAAGAGAATACATCGATACAAAAGGAGGTTACTGTGAGTGTATACGAAAGAAATTCTTAGTCGTTGATACATTATGTATTAATTTGGCGATTATACAGATCCAACAAAGAGGATTTAAAAATTATTTTATCCCGGTCTAGCATCTAATGTTGAAAACATAGACATGTTATCTAAGGGAGTAACAATCCTATAAGATCTATCCTAACTAATTTAAAGTATATTGGTTGGCAGTAAATTGCACAAGTAAAATTAATTTGTTGATTATTACTTAAAACTACATATCAAGCATTTGCATGCAATTACTAGTTGACCTTAGGTGCTAGTAGTATTATTTTTAATCAGTGAATTCTATTAAACGCCTAGTCATGAGACAAAACTAAGTAATGATGAATTTTGAAATGTATTACTCTTTGCTTTGTTTTTTAAAAAATGGTCCTCATCATTACGCAATAATACCTCTTGAAACTACATAGTTTTGATGAACGAGCATATATTAGTTTACTTCTAATCCAACAACATATTTTTTCTCCATGTGTGGTATCGGTAGTAGGAAGAATCCAAATACTTGGCAAGCAAAGTTTCAATATCAAAACATATGAGAAATATGAATTTTAAGTAACTAAACTACACAACTACTATAGAGAACATCCATATATAAATAATATCATGACAACTTACATGTTCCAAGCATCTCCCTTGTACGATTCGAAGAGGCTAACATACCTATATATATAGGAGAACAACTCAAGGGGTTTAACTTGACAATAAAGATAACCATCTCTTTAGTATAGTGAATGTCAGGCATGCGCAACTTTACATGAATAATAATCATAAACATGAACAGATATTATTCCGACATGTTCAACGCAACCTCGGGTGGAACACGTAAGTTGTACCCAATAAAACAACAAAGTTATGTAATGGAGCTCTTACCGAACGACCACTTCATTTTGTCGGGATTATCCAAAGCTATTTTGTATTCCTTGTATGGTTTTACAATTTAAGATACATAGTTATATTTAAAAATGAAATTACTTTTTAATTATATCATATAAGTTAGGTTCATTAAGTTCCAAAGGTATCTGAAAATGTTCATCATGGTTTTAGCATTCCAAGATGCACTTATTTGCCCTTACTCATGAGACGAAAGGAATTGTCATTGTCATGAACATCTTTCAACAACATTCATTCTACACCACTGCATATGGTATATATCATGATTTTCTCACATAGTCTAGGTTCTAGCAATATATATAAGCCTCGGTCCTAGACTCTTACCTTCCCTTAACAAAATATATAATAACACCATCATCAGTAATGTATTGCTTTGTGCAACCAACAATGTAAAACTTGCTTTAACATTAACGGTCGATATAGCATATACATCAGGAATGTTTGTACTAAATTATCAGTACTCGTGGATGTAGAGTCAACATTCCATTCGTTCAAAGGAAAAAAAATACAACCTTCCAATAGATAATAAATGGGCAATATAGCTAGATATACATGCAACAAATATTTGTCCTTTACCCTAAAACCCTATTTGTCATGGGTTATTTAATAGATATGTTTCTCGAACCTTCATTATAACCCTAGTAGACGGTACGTTTACAAACTATGTGGAACGACATTACAGCCTCAGATAGTTCTAAACAAAAAATAAATGCCCAACATATACACATTGATAAGCCGTTTTTAGTGCTGGTGACGAAGCTGTGAGTGTGGTGTAAAATTAATCGGTTGTTTCCAGCTGATTTAAGGTCTCATTTTGTTTCCCCTTTTATAAAAGTATTGTACGCCATTGGCGTATACTCTAAAAAAGGCGTATTTAGTATTGGGTAAATTGGGTTCAATTCGCACAGACAGTTGATCATTACAGGCGGTTTACGATGAAAAGACAGCACGTTTAGCGGTCTCGGATGGCTCTTATCAGCAAGGGTTCACTGAATATATATGGTTTAGAATGAACGGTATCGATGGACTTTTCTCTATTAATCAAAAGTTCATAGCCACTGATATGTTTATTTCTTGAAGTACAACCAGGCTGAGATTCACCAACAAACGGCATCAACTATATGCTTCTCAGCGTGAGGTACGAATGAACATCAGCAATTCTGCTACTGAAGGTAGCTAGCCACTAATTCCTGCCAGCTAGAAATGTCATACCCGATGAGACAAAATCATCTCTCTGATAACGCTATCCCCCGCCTAAAAAAAATCTTTTAGTATATATCAGTTTCCACTATGATTCCTAGCTAGATAGACCTTATCATTTAAGTACTATATATATTAGTTGGCACTTAGTACTGATGTTTTCCAACACGGACAACTTTATCTCTTATTGCAAGAAAAATGTTTGTGTGCATGTGATTTTCACAAACATGCCCTAGCCATTACTATGCTACTCCCAAAAAGTAGCTACCTTTTAAGGAAATATACCTCCTGAAGAAAGATCAGCCGTTGTCACTAGTCCACTAAATATGAGATCATGATTTGCTAGCACACTCTACGAAGTCCGATCATTATCCCGCCGGGACTATGCTAGTTCACCTAGCGATGCCCTTTGTTTGCAAACCCTTCATACGCGGGCAATGCTCACAGTTTTGGAAAAAAAACTCAAAATCTATTACTCCCTCTCACTCATGTTAGTTGACTCAAATTTATCTAGATACATATGTATCTACTACTAAAACTTGACTAGATATATTTATATCCAGATAAATCTAAATCAACTAATATGAGTCGGAGAGGAGTAGATAAGAATTAAAGAAAAGAAGCCTCTTGATGCTGTCAAACTCGAAAGCAACGGGCTGGGGATGTATGTCTCAACGTGTACGCTTGTAGGGGATTAACATGCTTTGTTAAAAAAATCATTTCATGGCAACACACGTCTCCGTTATACTCTCCCCGTTTAAAAATATAACACTACTAGAAAAAGGCTATCTGTGGCGCATTGGTTTTGGACTTCTGTGACGCATATGGGAATGCGCCACTGAATTGTGTAATTCTGTGGCGCACCAATATGCGCCACAGAAGTGTTTTTCAAAATTCAAAAAAAAGTGTGCCAGATCTCAAACTTTTGTGGCACATATTGCCAATATGCGCCACATTTTTTTTTTCAAATTTCAAAAAAAAAACGGGCCTAATCTGGCCGGAGGTGGGGGTTGCCGGAGGTGGGTGGAGGGGGAGGAGGCCGGTGGTGGCCGGAGGAGGAGGTCGCCGGTGGAGGAGAGGAGGAGGCCGTCGATGGAGGAGGGGGTCGCCGGAGGAGGAGGTCACCGGTAGGCTGTCGGTGGAGGAGGTCATCGTCGGAGTAGGAGGAGGAGGAGCTCACCGGGGTGGAGGAGGAGGAAGTTGCCGGAGGGGGATCTCACAGGTGGAGGAGGAGAGGAGGAGGGAGGAGGAGAAGCTCACCGAGGTAGATAAGAAGGGAGGAGGGAATAGGGAGGAGGAGGAGGAGGAGGAGGAGAAGGTGAGGAAGAAGGAGAGGAGGAGAGAAGAAGTGGAGGGAGGAGAGGAAGAGGAGAAAAGAGAGGAAGAAGGCGCTGCGGTATTCAAATTTCGAATCCCGTTCAAGACTTCTGTGGCGCATATGGGAGAAATGTGCCACAGAATTGTGTCCCCCTTTTTTTGTATAAAAAATCTTCTTTCTGCCATAACTTTTTACTCTTTTCTAATTTGGAGAATCTGTAAATTCCAGAACAGTATTTGGCGGCTAAATTCAGGTAGGAAATTTCGATACGATCGTTTTGATGGGTAAAACTTTTTTTCCAACATCGTATGCAAAAGTTATGGCTGTTTTACCGTGCCATGACCTTTTTTGCAAAATACATCGAAATTCATGTTTTTCAATTTTTCCTACAACTATACCACAAAATATAACTATATTTCAAAAAAATATTTTTTAAAAGTTTTTATCATTATCATTTATTTTTTACAAAAGTTAAGAGGCGATCCATAGAGGGATCTGTTTTTCCACATTCTGTGGCGCATATAGCCATATAGACACAAAAACATCACTTTTTATGGCGCATATAGACATGTACGTCACAGAATGTTGGTCAACTAAATTCTATGGTGGGTCTCCTCTTCACTTTCTGTGGCGCATATGGTCGTATGCGCCATAGAAATTGTAACTTTTGTGACGGGTCCCACCATATTTCTGTAGCTCACCGTTGCGCGGAATGCACCACGGAAGAGTGAAGGCCTCTGTGACGCATTTGGTGTAATGCGTCAATGTCGTTTTTCTGTGATGCATGGCATGACATATGCGACACCGAAGATTCGTCTATCTATAGCTGTTTTACTAGTAGTGTAAGATGTTTTAGGTTTGTAAAATAAATATACCTA
This sequence comes from Avena sativa, assembly GCA_916181665.1. NCBI lineage: Eukaryota > Viridiplantae > Streptophyta > Magnoliopsida > Poales > Poaceae > Avena > Avena sativa. The sequence continues at coordinate 7,735,327 of OV702289.1, forward strand.
GACACCTTTATCAATCTAAAACATTTTATATTTGCAAACGGAGGGACTAATGTATACTCCCGTTATCATGCACCAGGGATAACTGCGATAGAAGGACATAAACTTGGCTTGCTGGAACAATTTCAAACATCTACTTCAAAAAATGGAACCAACCAAAATCCGTGAACCTGGCTTGATGGAGCAATTTAGTCAAAATCACAGTAGCTAGGAAGAATCATGCCACTGTGTCAGGTACCGACTAGCCTGGCAAGCATGGGCCATGTCGTCGACATCAGCAACCCGCTAAGGAAATCGTGGCGACCTTCAAGACCTACATCATCAATGCCAAGGCCAAGACTCCTTCACCGGGAACATCCTCAAGGGGCCACCGGAGCAAGAGCTGACATGTGCCTGGCAACAAGCGAACCGAGCCCTTAACAGTGAACTCTCACTGCACCGTCAACCCGAAGATCCTAGGGACACGACAGGGGCTGCACTGCGCCCAGTTGCTCGCGTTGGGGCCACGACAGTCTCTACGGTGGCGAAGAGACTACGGACGACGAAGCAGCCGATACAGGATACCAGGCACACGATGTGGCTTGCGTTCATGGTGGAGCGTCTTCACTCCCCTCCCACGGGAGGTTTTGATGAGTGGAAAATATACTCATTTTTATTTCCATTAAAACTAGATATTACTCACAAATTTGATGCGATATCTTTCTAGATCTGCCACTAATCGCTAATTATCGTATATATGTGCAAATCTATTCTTTTATTTTTCTCTTTCAGAAGTGGACACTTTTAGGAACAAATTTGGGCTAATTAATGAAGAATCACGAGCTAGCAATTTTTCCAAGTCAAAGGGGCCATGAAATCAATTGTCAGAAGCCAAACCAACTTGCAATATGGGCGGACATGGTCTTTCCGAGCTGCCATACCATGCATCACTGCCTCCGGATCGTCAAACCGAGAAACTCGTGTGAAGGTGCCTATATCATATTCGCAGCCGCCTAGAACCCAATGCCAACAGAACACCATTCACAGAGAAAAGGAGATCCACTAGAGAGATGCTGACATCTTCATCACCATAGCCAATCATCCCCGACTCCATTTCCCTTATAGTCATAGTCCAATACTTGTAATCTTGTTTCCATCGCAACTAGCGGCATTATTAGACTATTTGATTTTTCTCTCAGGAATTCTTATAGAGTGTTTATGATTTTTGATCTAATCATGATTCAGTAGTCCTCACGGGCTAAGGTCTAACACTTAGCCTCGTAGCTTTATGTGCATGTTGATATGCGATTGTTATATATTTTAAGTAATATAGATGTATATATTTGTGTCTAGTATTTTACCTCGATCCTAGGACTTGTTAGGTACTCCAGTCTCTGAAGATCGGTAAGGTAAAGAGGAGAGAGAAGGGGAGATCTCTCAACACCGAGGAGAAACCTACTGGCAGTAAGGAGAGTACACTATGTTGTAGATGATTATCTAGAAAGTAACAGTGGCATCATAGATTTTAATGTTTTGGTCTAGTTATTTTAATAACTGCTATAGCCCCACGCTACTCAGTGGAGTAGTGGTTGGACAATTGAATCCATAGTCCTACGATAGTAGACTATGGTGTCACAAGGGCGCAATGCCCATATTTATCCCTAAATCTTTATTATGGCTTTATATGTATCACATTTATTATCTTTGTATCTCGTTTGTGTGTGTACAGTTGCAGTTGAAACCTTAGACCTAGCTTATTTCCATCATTGATAAAATCGCCCAAAAAGTAATGTTTGGTCTGGTAAACAAAAATCCTACAAAAGTCTCAAGGTCTCTTTCGAGTAATCTTACACCAAGCTGATTCTTTCCAATGGTTCAATAAACCTATGTCTTCTAACAAAAAAAGCTACACTACATCCATAATCCGGATTGAATGTATTAACTCTTTTTTTGACGTCGTGCCAGGGAAGCAATTTTCGCTACCCTGATGAGGTTATTAGAGATCTTATTTAATAGTTTAATTTTTGTTTTAGTTTTTTTATTGTTATTATTATTTTTTAAGAACCTACAAAAATGGTTTGTCTTCCTTTTTCTAGTATATTTATTTGTCTCTACTTGAAAAACCAAAAAGATTGGCACTATGACACAAAACAAGCTTGGGGAATTTTCTACTCCAAATGATGATTAGTTACGCGCACCCATCACTCTTCCCACTGTCACCGTGTAGAACTATGAAATAAAGTCTAACTATTTGAGTTTGGTTCTGTTGAAATGTATAAGTGGATTGCACTAGTCTTTTTTATCAGTTCGGACTTTTGGTTGCGTTGGCTAGTGCATGAAGTTTGGCATGGTATCTAAGTCCAGGGTCTTAAGTTCGAATCCTAGCTTTCGTAATTTATCCTAAAATTGTTGTTGTCCTCTCGATGCCCATGTATAGGCCTCTTCATACCTCTGGGTCACCATTCCATGTACAAGGCCTCTTGAGCCTACATCCGAGTCTACATGTGTTAACTTGTCTTTCTCTCACATGTGAGAGGGGTACTGAAGTGTATAAGTGGATTGCACTAGCCCTTTACATTAGTTCGGGATTTTGGTTGCGTTGGCTAGTGCATGAAGCTTGAAAGGCTCAACATCAAAACACAAAGCTTTTGGCTAGTGCCATGGAAGCTTTTTTATTAGTTCGGGCTTTTGGTTGCATTGCGTTTTCTTATCTATCAATGCATCAAAACACAAAGATTTTTGCGTTTTCACAAAAAAAATTGTGCTTATTTTGTTTCTACTTATAGGAGAGGAAAAATATTGTTTCCTAGATTTGTCTAATGGCACTATTACTTCATATGAGGATTTCATGTGCACAAATCTTTTTTCTTCCATACCAGGAATAAAATAGCTAGTTCAGTAAGAACTAGGAATTCTAGATGGAGAGAATATAGTCTTGTTTTATACTAAGTCTTTTCATCATGTTAAGACTATGAAACTACGATCTAATATTATAGGTTTTAGAAAACAAGACCACGATCCACTAGCCCTTCGTGGGAAATGATGAAAGAGTATGTGAGAAGTTGCCTAAATATATGCACTTAACCCCCTATGTCTAAATCTATGATTGCGACTGTAGCTAGAGGCACATTCATGGGAAAGAAATAGAAAGTTTCCACAAAAATTCTTGATGTATACATAACAACCATGCAGTACGTTATAAAGGGGTGCCAGACAGTATGGTGCAATAGGCATCACATCGTGGATGAAATGGAAATCGTGGTGTATAAGGGGGTGCCAGACAGTATGATGCAATAGGCATCACGTCGTGGATGAAACAGGAATCGCTGGCTATAAGGGGGTGCCATGCCGTATGATGAAGGCTATGACGGAAGCGCACTTATCTCTGACATATATCTCACGTAAAACCGAGCTAAGGCAATATAGACTATTTCTCGAACTGTCCATGATGTACTTTTTAGTGTCATCTTAGATCTCCGTTTTTGTCAAGATATACTCACCACTTGCCTAGCTGCAATTTGCATAAAAAGCTGGCATGCCCATGCTTAAACAGTTTTTTTGGCATTACTGCTAACTTTATTTTATTTTGTCAAATTTAGTTTTGTATCTTACATGCTTACCGTGTAGGTCATGTCATCTCCGTTGACTCGTATTCGTCGACATCTCATGAAGGGGGTGCCAGACAGTATGATGGAATAGGCATCACGTCGTGGATGAAACGGGAATCGCTGGCTATAAGGGGGTGCCATGCCGTATGATGAAGGCTATGACGGAAGCGCACTTATATCTGACATATATCTCACGTAAAACCGAGCTAAGGAAATATAGACTATTTCTCAAACTGCCCATGATGTATTTTTTAGTGTCATCTTAGATCTCCGTTTTTTGTCAAGATATACTCACCACTTGCCTAGCTGCAATTTGCATAAAAAGCTGGCATGTCTATGCTTAAACAGTTTTTTTTGGCATTACTGCTAACTTTATTTTATTTCGTCAAATTTAGTCTGGTATCTTACATGCTTACCGTGTAGGTCATGTCATCTCTGTTGACTCGTCTTCGTCGACATCACATGAAATCGGAGGTCTCTGTTTCTTGGTAAACAAGTTCTTAACCTCATCTGCCATGTTTACTTCCAGCCTTTGCAAAGTGAGTTTTTTAAATCTTGCAGGCCATATATGTGGTATGTCACCTGCTGTTTGTTTTCTATTCTGGTGACTCCCTGTGAGCTGTGGGTTTCTTGTGGGACAACCAGTGCCAAGCCCTCAATCTCTTCTGTGGATCAACTAGAGCTCGCTTGGGTTCTCGGCCTCCCTGTTCCAACCATAGAGCTCATCCTTCTCTCTGTTAGATTTTATGTCATATTTCTTGTACACAATTATGGAGTTAGTACTCCAAGTTGTTATGCTATCCTCTAGAAGATTACGCTGTTTGCTTTATCTCTTTAGATGTCACAAACCTTGATTCTATCCTCTCTGTAAACGCCACGTGTGAGGCTCTTTCACGCTTATATTAACACGAAGCCGGTACTCCGAAAGGAGGTATCGTTCCCTGCCAATACTGAGTAGATCGATATGGTATCAGAGCCTTCCTTTTCCATGACCTAGCTGCCAGAAAACAATCCCACGACAAACTCCCGATCTGCTGCCGCCGCTGCCTCTCGAGAAACACAACATCTACGACCCCAACCAAAGCCTCGACAAAAAAACCAAAACCAAGATCCGTACGACCCCAACAAAAAGCCTTGACAAAAAAACCCAAAACCAAGATCCGTGTCTCCCTGGTGGTCATGACGTCCTCGTCCTCTTCATCGACGGTGATCTCCACCGCGCTCGGACCCCCTCCCTCCGTCAAGCTGACCCGGGCCAACTTCCTTTTTTGGAAGACCCTGGTCTATCCTCCCCTCTGCGGTTCTCAGGTCCTCGGCCTCCTCGATGGGACTAATGCCGCGCCGGAGAAGAAGCTGGAGGTTGAAGATGAAAATCAGAAGAAAACCATAATCCCCAACCCTGCCTATTTGGTATGGCTCTCGAGGGATCAGACGGTGCTCGGGTTCCTCGTGAACTCGTTGTCGCCGGAAATCATCCCCCACATCGTCGGCCTTGCCACATCCGCTGAGGTGTGGTCTGTCCTCACCAAGATATTCTCCTCCCACTCTCGCACGAAGATCAATCATCTGAGAGGGGCGCTGAACAACACCAAGAAAAAAGAGTTGACTGCCGCGCAGTTCTTCGCCACAATGAAGGGCTTCAGCTCCGAGCTCGCTGCTGCGGGCAAAGTCGTTGAAGAAGACGAGATGGTGGGCTACATCCTCAACGGCCTCGACACACGCTACAACGACCTCGTCTCCTCCGTCAACGGCAACCCTGGTACCACTCTAGATGATCTTTTTAATCAAGTTTGTGCTCACGATCTTCGCCGAGAAATGCTGTCAGAAATAGGCCAACACAACAGCTTCACCTCCTCCGCCAACCTCGCCGCTCGCCCTCCTCGCGACACCAGTCGTGACTCACGTCCTCGCGGTGATCGTGGTCGCTCACCCGACCATGGTGACCGCACGTCACGTGGTGATCATGGTGGTGGAGACCGTCGTGACGGCGGTTGGAGGCGCCGCGATGATAACGGCCGTGATGGGCGCCGTGATTGGCGCCGCGATGATGGACGCGATGCACGCCGTGATGATGGTGGACGCCGCCGCGATGACGGTGGCCGACACTGTGATGATGGAGGACAGAGGGATGATGGAGGGCCGTGGCCGTGCCCCCACACCCTTCGTTGACGTGACTTGTCAAATCTGCAAGATACATGGTCACCCTGCCAACGAATGTTGGTGGCGTTATCAAGATCGCCATGACTCTGATGATGATGGAGATACAAAGGGTGTGCATGTGGCATCCTATGGCGTCGACACCAACTGGGATCCTGACTCGGGTGCCACTCACCATGTCACGTCAGAGTTGAGTACACATGACAAGTACAATGGACGAGATCGCGTCCACATAGCCAACGGCAACAGTATGCAAATAAGTCATATTGGTCATTCAACACTATGCACCCCCAACAATTATTTACATCTCAATGATATTCTTCATGTTCCTAGTGCTTCCAAGAACCTTTTGTATGTTCATAAACTTACACTTGATAACAATGTGTTTCTTGAGTTTCACCCACAATTCTTTTTGATCAAGGATCAGGCCACAAGGAAGATTCTGCATAAGGGACCATGCCATGGTGGTCTCTACCCGCTAGTGCCTTCTCCTACTGGGTCTCACAAGCAAGCCTTCGTCACAATAAAGCCGTCGTCCTCTACATGGCATCATCGTTTAGGACACCCTTCATCTTTTATTGTTCAACAAGTACTTAGAAAAAATAATATCTCCTATTCTCCTGAAATAAATCCATACATTTGTGATCCTTGTCAACTAGCCAAGAGCCATCAACTGCCATATCCTGTCTCTACTAGTGTTTCCACTGTTCCCTTGGAACAAGTTGTCTCTGATGTATGGGGACCAGCACCTGTGTCTGCTGGCAAACATTCATATTATGTAAGCTTTATTGATGATTTTAGACATTCACTTGGATTTATTTGCTCAAAAATCGTTCCGATGTTTATCAAGTATTTCTCAATTTCCAGCAACTAGTTGAAAGAAAATTTGCTAGGAAAATTATTACCATGCAAACTGATTGGGGAGGTGAGTATGAAAAGCTAAATGGCTTCTTCCAAAAGATTGGAATCACTCATCATGTCTCTTGTCCTCATGCTCATCAGCAAAATGGCTCTGCTGAAAGAAAACATCGTCACATTGTTGAAGTAGGTCTTGCTTTACTTGCTAATGCATCTATGCCCCTCAAGTTCTTGGATGAAGCTTTCCTCACTGCCACTTTCACTACTAGAGAAAAGCCTATCCGAGGCGCACCAAAAAGCCTATCCGAGGCGCATATCACATGTGCCTCTAGCTTCAAGCCTCGGGTATTTCTTATGCGAGGCGCATCTGATATGCGCCTCCTATACTTCACATATGAGAGGCGCATATCGATATGCGCCTCGCATATTATTATGCGAGGCGCATATCGATATGCGCCTCTCATATGTGAAGTATAGGAGGCGCATATCATATGCGCCTCGCATATGTTTCAGAATGCGCCTCGGGTATTTATAGTATATGCGCCTCGCATATGTTTCAGAATGCGCCTCGGATATTTATAGTATATGCGCCTCCTATAGTATCCTATATGCGCCTCCGGTAATATTTTCGAAATTCAAGTTTTACAGACCACTATATAATAATATACAGATATTCAAATATACAATATAGTCCAGAATACAGTATAAAGAGCACAGAATTTTTCAGAAACTTGCAATTTGCCAAAGCATAATAGAACCAACATGAATACAATACATTACACATCAATCATGACATACAAGTTCGTACATCAAGTGTTTGTGCCACAAGTTCACACCTCCGAGTACAAGTTCACAATCACATTACACCTCCGATTACAAGTTCACAACCACATTACAACTTCGACGATGGAGCTCTAGCTAGATGAAGTAGAGCACATAACCTACCATGAAGAGCAACAAGGTGGTGATCACGAGGAAGTTCCTCCACTTCTTCCTTCTGTGCCTCCTCCACTTCTCTTCCGCCACCTCTCTACTCTCGTAGCCTAGGTAGTTGTTGCCCGAGAAGTTGTGTCAGTGAAAAGCAATAGCAGTTCACAAGATAGAATCATGCATATATATACGGGCGCAACAAGATGTAAGAAATCAGGTTATAATCATCGGCATTTCGAAGAAAGACCAAATCATGAAACAAATCATGATGGTTCTACCATAATTTTTGTTATTCAGTACCCAACATGCGTACCTTGAACCTCTAGGATCCAAATCACAACTTAACCTCATAGCTAAGAGGTGTTCCACATGGAATAAGGATATAGTCGGCAGAGTAATCACTAGCAGAGTTGATGGCTTGAACGTAAACTGAATTAAGCTTTGGCGTCTGGACACTCCAGCCATCATCTGTTTGATACTATGACCTAGGACGCTGACTGTTACTGTACCAAGAACAATATCATGAATATTCCAATGTTCCAAATGTCTGGCCGGACTCCACCATATATCAAATAAGTGCGTGCCCTCAGTACTGAGACATTTTAGCATAGCCAGAGATTCAGTTGGTAGCAGTAAATATGTTCTTTGCCATGGTAGCATGTCCAAGGTCATCTGCATACCTTTCAGCTGATTGCTGGCAAACAACGGCCAAGGCCGTGGCCTGCATATGGGCTTCTTGTGGCTGACCCACACATGCATATCTGGAGGCCATGGTTTCCACTCGACATTACCGCGCTGCAGCACTTTCTTGAACCACATGTCTACAGCAACATCCTTGGTGTCGTCACACACTTGAACCGCCACGGACAACATGGTGGGACTGGAGTGGGTGAAGACGCATAACATGTTGGTTGTCCGAGACACACCCCGAGAAACCATAGAAATCGCCCTGCTAGCATCATCATCCATGCGGTTTGTCGAGCACATGGTGAGTGTTGGCTTCTCAGGATCAAGGACAGCGAATGGCTGCAGCTGACAGATAGGTAAGGTCTCCGAAGGATCAATGACGTCCGTAGAGATAAGCGCAGTGCTAAGGGCCATGGCAGCATGGTCGATGCCCCTAATGGTTTGGCGACAACCCAACGCCGGGTTGAACTTGATGTTGATGCATGACTTCATCGTCTTGTCCAGTGAGAGCTCCGGCGGTCTGAGGACCGCTGCTTCTGTGCTACCCAAGGACGAGACCATGACTACAGAATGGTTGCGGACGTCGTTGACGTCCAAACCCGATGTCAAACACCTTGTGGGCATGACAGCCAACTAGCCTGAGAAGGGGGGAAGAAGAAACCACCGCAAGAACTGGACGAATTAGCCCCCTGGAGAAAGTAATAGAAGAACCATTGCAAGAATCGGAGCAGGAAAGACCAGAATCGCTGCAAGAACTGGGCCCATTAAGCGCGAGATGGCACCAGAAACCTCACATCGGACGCGGCGCCTGGAGCGCCATCCCTGCGAAGTAGACCAGGCGTCTCAGGCTAGTTGGCCCTGGACGCGGCGCCTAGAGCGCCTGGATTCCAAGTACTCGAAGAGGTCCTGCGGCCGGCGTCCGACGACGAGCGCGAAGACGCGCTCCGGGTCAAGATAGGGGCCGGAGGGGGAGCCGTAGCCGGAGGAGCCCATCTGCACGCGCAAGGAGAGAACCCAAAGCAGGTAACTAAGCAGGATATGGAGCAGCAATGGGGAGGCGCAATGGTAGAGGCGGAAGATGCCAGCGAGCTCTCACCTCGAGGGCGGTGGGCGGCGGAGCGGAGGACAGAGAGTGGAGGCGGGGGTGAGCGAGATCGAGACGGCCGTGTGGTTTGTGCGTGGGATTCCGCGCGCCATGTCCCTCCTAGACCGCCTCCCCGCGGCGCGCGCCGTGGTGCTCTCCGCTTCGGGCCCCCACTTCTGCGCGGGCATTGAGCTCGGCGCGCCCGGGAGCCCGCTCGCCGTGCCTGGCCGTGGGGCCGACCCCGCCGCCGCTGCCGAGGGGCTCCGCCGCGGGATCCTTGACTTGCAGGCCGCGCTCACCGCCGTCGAGCTCTGCCGGAAGCCCGTCATCGCGGCCGTGCACGGCGCCTGCGTCGGTGGTGTCGTCGAGCTCGTCGCCGCCTGCGACATCCGGTACTGCTCCGGCGACGCCACCTTCGTTCTCAAGGAGGTGGACATGGCCATCGTCGCAGACCTTGGTGCGCTGCAGCGCCTGCCGAGGATCGTTGGTTAGCGGCGGCGGAAGCAAGGAGGAGGTCAGGGCGCTGGGTGGTGGGATACGGCTGTGCGGGGTCGGTGTGGGGTTGCGGGTCCGGTTTGACCACGCGTGGGGAAAGATCTGTACGTGCACGTGGGAGCGTCGGTGGGAGGAATTTACTGGAGGCGCATTATGGTACATTCGCCTCGCATATTATCACGTATACGAGGCGCATATAGTATATATGCGCCTCGCATATGCGGCCACCTATCACCGCATGCCCGCATGACTTACTTGAGGCGCATATGGCCATATGCGTCTCGCATATTATCAAATATAGAAGGCGCATATAGCCATATGCGCCTCGCATATTCGTGCACCTACCAACACGCGGGCCCACACAGAATATGCGAGGCGCATTCTGGTCATATGCGCCTCGCATATTATCAAATATAGGAGGCCCATATAGCCATATGCGCCTCGCATATTCGTGCACCTACCAACACGCGGGCCCACATAAAATATGCGAGGCGCATTCTGTCCATATGCGCCTCGCCTATCTGATATATAGGAGGCGCATATGACTAGAATGCGCCTCGCATAATATGGGGCTGCTAGATTCTGTTCGTACAGGGATTATAGGAGGCACATTCTTATATCCTCGACTATTTTTATACTAGAGGCGCATATCGTAAAGTGCGCCTCGCCTATTTTTATAGGAGGCGCATATGCTAAATGTGCATCGCATAAGCATGTCTCCTATAGCCTTTTCTCTAGTAGTGTTTTCTCATCAACCTTCTCCCTAGCAAGGTAATCAATCATGACACCCCAGTAGAACGTCTCCTTCACACTAAACCAAACTGTGAGTCTCTTAGAGTTTTTGGTTGTGCTTGCTAGCCAAACCTTCGCCCCTACAACAAAAGAAAACTTGCTTTTCGTTCCACTCGATGCGTTTTCTTGGGCTATAGTCCTCGTCATAAAGGTGTTAAGTGCTTAGAGGTATCAACCGGTCGTGTTTACATCTCTAGGGATGTTGTGTTCGATGAAAACATTTTTCCTTTTTCAGAACTCCATCCAAACGCCGGTTCTCGCCTCCGGAATGATATTCTTCTCTTACCACAAAATACTTCACATAATGGGGATGCATTAGTTAATGACTATATGACTTTGCCTATTATACCGATTGTTACTAATGAAGACACTGCAGAAAATAATGGTGGAGCAGGTACTCATGTGGACCAACAAGAAACAGCAGAAAATCTAAGGAAAAACAATACAGAAACAAGGCAAAACACTGTTTTTTGCCCGCCAAACAGCGCTGCCCCCGATGAAGATCCGATCCGGTGTGATCCCGAGAGATCCTCTGCCACGCCTGGTCTCGTACGTGGACCCACCGCCTCAGGGCGTGGGCGTACCGCGTCCCGGTCTCCACCCGACACGCGCCTGCATCGGTCCAGCTCGTAGACCCCTCCTCGGTCACACTCTTCATCCACCCCGCGTCGACCACGTCACGACAGCCCAACCGCGTCAGGCTCGCCAGGCTCGCGCGCCTCGGGGCATGGGCGGACCCCGCCTCGGTCGCGTCCTTCACCCACCCCACGTCGAACGCGTCACGATCGCCCAACCGTGTCAGGCTCGCCAGGCTCGCGTCGCGAGCGGTCCCTTTCGCGGACCCCGCCTGGGTCACGATCAAGAACCCCACCTGGGACACGATCACGGACACCACCTCGGACGCGCTTAGAGACTCCACCTCTATGCTCGCCCGTGACATCCTCCCGATTGCCATCGCCATCGGAAGATTCGTCTCGCCACGACAACAACTTGGGGTCCCCCTCATGTACGGATGACACTCTCCGTACGGACTCTGTTTCCTCTGCGTCTCCAACTGCTGACAGCGATAGCAGCCATGATATTGGGGCCAGCATGTCACCAACTCCTCCATTGCCTCAACATGAACCAAGAACAAGGTTGCAAAAAGGTATAAGAAAGCCCAAAATATATACTGATGGTACAGTTCCATACAGTCTATTCACATCTACAGGTGAACCTCGTACATTGTTGGAAGCTCTTGAGGACGACAGGTGGCGAAAAGCAATGGAAGAAGAGTATAATGTTCTAATACAAAATAAAACATGGCATCTTGTTCCTCCGCATTTCACAAAAAATCTTATTGACTGCAAATGGGTGTATCGTATCAAGAAACATGCAGATGGTACAATTGACAGATACAAGGCACTCTTGGTTGCAAAAGGCTTCAAGCAAAGATATGACATCGACTATGAGGATACCTTCATTCCCGTTGTCAAGGCAGCAACTATCAGAATCGTTCTGTCTATTGCTGTTTTCAGGGGCTGGAGTCTGCGACAGCTAGATGTCAAGAATGTGTTTTTGCATGGCGTTTTGGAAGAGGAGGTCTACATGAAACAACCCTCAGGTTTTGAGTCTTCCGCTACTCCGTACTATATTTGTAAACTTGACAAAGCTCTTTATGGACTCAAGCAAGCTCCTCGAGCATGGTATTCCAGGCTTAGCACCAAACTGCAACAACTTGGTTTTACTCCCTCCAAGGCAGATACTTCACTCTTTCTTTACAATAAAAATAATGTCATGATATTTGTTCTAATCTATGTTGATGATATCATAGTCACTAGTTCATCAAATCAGGCTATCACTACTCTTCTTGCTGATCTCAATAAAGATTTTGCACTCAAGGACTTGGGAGATTTGCACTTCTTCTTAGGTACTGAGGTAAAAAAACTCAGAATGGCTTACTTCTTACCCAGGAAAAATATGCTATGGATCTGTTAAAGAAAGTGGGTATGACAAAGTGCACACCCTCCCCCACACCCTTGTCTTCCACTGAGAAATTGTCTTTAACTGAGGGAACTATCCTTGGTCCTGATAATAGTACACAATACAGAAGCATTGTAGGTGCCTTACAATACTTGACACTCACAAGGCCTGATATTTTTTTCTCAGTAAATAAAATTTGTCAATATCTTCATGCTCCAACAACTGCTCATTGGACAGCTGCAAAAAGAATTCTAAGATATGTTCAGGGTACTATACATGTTGGTCTTACTTTTCAAAGGTCTTCATCTAGTTTGTTGAGCGCGTTCTCAGATGCAGATTGGGCAGGCTGTTTAGATGATAGAAGATCCACTAGAGGTTTTGCTATATTTATTGGACCAAATTTGGTATCATGGAGTGCAAGAAAACATGCCACAGTGTTAAGGTCTAGTACAGAGGCTGAATACAAAGCATTAGCAAATGCTATGGCAGAATTAATATGGGTTGAAGCTTTGCTTGGTGAACTTGGTGTTCCTCTAAAGGTAAAACCCTGTTTATGGTGTGATAACTTAGGAGCTACATATTTATCAGCAAATCCAGTTTTTCATGCAAGAACTAAACACATTGAGATAGACTATCATTTTGTTCGAGAAAGAGTTGCCAACAAAATGCTTGAGATCAAGTTCATATCTAGTAAAGATCAAGTTACAGATGGTTTCACAAAAGCCTTGGCAGTCAAAAATTTAAATGAGTTCGAACGTAATCTTAACTTTTCAGAAGGTTGTGATTAAGGGGGGCTGTTAGATTTTATGTCATATTTCTTGTACACAATTATGGAGTTAGTACTCCAAGTTGTTATGCTATCCTCTAGAAGATTACGCTGTTTGCTTTATCTCTTTAGATGTAACAAACCTTGATTCTATCCTCTCTGTAAACGCCACGCGTGAGGCTCTTTCACGCTTATATTAACACGAAGCCGATACTCCGAAAGGAGGTATCGTTCCCTGCCAATACCGAGTAGATCGATACTCTCCTCCCACGATTAAGACTGCACCCACCATTGACACCACAAGACATAGCGACAAGGAGACCACACATATCCTACTATGCTACTTCACCACCTATATCTATCTATCTACTAATTTCTCTAGAGGTAGGTTCGTCACCCTCTTTTCCGTCCGAATTTCTTTAGTCGGTTTTACCCCTGCTGTTTCGAAATAATTACTGTCCTGCCACCGCGTGTACCCGTCAAAAAGAAACACAGCCGCACGCTCGGGAGCTCCTGCCGACGGAGGCATTGGCGGCCGGAGGAGCATAGTCGGAGCATGGAGTCGGTAGGTGCCCAGGGTCAGGGTCGAGGGCAGCGCCGGTGGGGGATCAACGGTGGTGACACGGAAAGATATGAGCAAGTGGCGGCGCTGGAGAGCTCGAGTCGGGACTGCGCAGAGGAATCTCATGCCCGATCCCCAATTTTTTTTGACCGGGGACCCGATCTCCAATTGATGAGCTTGATCTAAAAAAATCAACTGATGGAACAGGATGATCGGTGGATTTGGACTTCCAACTTGAAGTTTCTGTTGATTTAATACAAACTTTGGTGTTCAATTTGAAATTTCGGGAGAGATTGTGAAACAGGGAAAAGAGAATTTGCGGGTGGAGCGGCGGCCGAGTGGAACAGCGCGTAGGCGGGGGAGACCACGCCATTGAACAGAACACATGGAACTTAGCAGAGCTAGCAGCAACAGCAGGTACGAGGTCAAGAAGAAAATCGGGGCTGCTTTGGTTAAATTATAGATCAAACTGGAGCATGGGCAAAAATACAGAGAAAGGCTTCAGCTACCGCACGAATTCTTCAAGGAATTCCATTCTTTAATACGTATGAGTACACAACTTGATTCCTGAGCACAATATTGCTACAATGAATTAATCGTCTTGGGAGCTGTTTAGTTACCTGAGGTAATTCATTTTTCATGTTTGTTTATCACTCTATAATTTTACTGTTTTGGCTCGAAATCCATACTATTAAATCGTTTAAATATGTCTTTGTCCAACCCATAATATGTTTTAGCTCCCTTGTGTCTGTCCTTCGATCGCTGAAGAAAACTTTTCTGACATGCTTATGAACCTGAGCAGGATTCTATCAAACATGCATATCAGTACAAATCTTCTACGACACGGACTGCTGCTACTTAGCTCATTGGATTCCACCTGCCGAAGTCTGTTGATCTAACCTTCTGGATGCACACAAACGCTCATATCTGCAAGTAGAAGATTGCAGCATAGGGTGATGCTCGTACCAGTACCAGCGCTACCACAAAAATTTCCCCAAAACGCGAACTGCAGGTTCGCCGTTCTCATGTGTGGCCTCCTTTCCGTCAGCTATGCCAAGAAGACCGATTCGAGTTGACATCTCGCTCAAGGACGTGCCACCGTGCAGATCGCTGGCCTATCTAATTATGCTCGATCCAGGTTTAATTAGGGTGTTCCATGATCACATTTTTTGTCCCGCGGCGGGTGGGTGCGCACACTTCTCAAGCAAAATGTCAAACAACACGCGACGAAGCTAGGCAAAGCTCTACGTTGGACTAAAATTGACGAACCTACAAGAATGATTAGATTTTTCTTGCACGGATGAGAATGATTAGATAGAGATGAGATTTAGAAAGAGAGAAGATAGAGATGAGATTGCCGCCACGTTGTTGCCTTTTCGTTTCTGGTCTTGCTCAATAGAACATGCTACACATCATCTGCCAGTCTAATTCATACGTCTAGGTAACATAACATGCATGTAATTTTGTTGTAAATTATTGCATACCTACGCATAAATATCCGAATTTAATAAACATTTAAACATGTACAAAGTTAAAAGTGACTTTTGCTTTGTTTACAGCGAGTGAGGCAAAATATATATATATATATATATATATATATATATATATGATAAAAAAGTATATTTATGTTTCTTTGTCATCATCTACCCTTAAGAATCTAGCAAGGTGGACGAGTTGAGTCCGATGAGTCAGGATTACAGTCTCGTTTAGGATTTATCTTGTGTAACTTTAAGTGATTAAATTATTATCCGCATATTTAAGTGCATATTTGTAGCCCGTAGCATCGCACGGGCATTGTGCTAGTATTATGATAATAGTTTGTATGAAGAAAGTAATCGAGTTATAAATTAGTACGTCAATTAGTACACCAATTATATCTCATGGGCGCGGCGTGCCGCCACACCAAAGTTTCCTAGCATTCTTAAACCAGAGAGAAGAAGCCATGGCACACCAAAGGTAAGTGCAAAAATAAGTTAAGCAAAAAATATTTTATGCCCTTCAGAAGTTTGATTTGTTAGCGACGTTTGGATTTCTGTTGCAACCCACGAAGCCTTTCATAGCCAGATAATCTCACCCAATGAACATGCATATATGATATATGCTTTGAATATAAACATATGGTCTTATACTAGCTAAACAAAGGGAAAGCTACTAAAACAATCCATCCATGATTATTGAACATGATACAATGTTATCTTCACAAACAGATTAGCAATAGATTGAGGGAGAAAGCATCTGATAGAATGAACGAACACACAAACCCTCAATTACACAAATATAACCAGTACCAAGGAAATAGATGGGCCACATAGCAAATGTGGCAGACGGAGCTCCGTGCAAAGCCTATTGAATCATAGCACCCACTTGATGACATGACTACTGAACACAAGGCGTGCGCACTTGTGCTTTACCATGTGAAGCTTATTATGGTCACCAGCAATCATCTCTATGCCAGTGAGCAATGCAAATTGCTCGCGGGCCTCTGGTGCTTCAAAGGACCTGGCGATGAGAAACTTGCCATCGCCGAGGTGTACAAGGTCGAGGTGCATTGGATCCCACACCTCTCCCTCGGGCGGGTTCAGATCTTGCCAGGTTTGTGGCTCGGTGGGTGGTGGTCCTCGATGGCCCATGGCTAGTGGAGAGAGGTCGACGGCACATAGGTGGTTGGGGCTGGAGGGGGAGAAGCCAAACCATAGCTTGAACTCAGGTATGTACTGAGCTTGCCCGTCAAAGGGTAGCTTCCATTCCCCGACATGGCTCCATTCCTCCGAGGGAGTCCATTCTAGATGGCGACTAGAGGTAGGATGTGCCGCCTCAAAACTGTAGGTGCCAATGCCATTGGCAAACGATACATAGATGGTGGGACACCCTTCCTTGCCGCGGACCATGGTGGTGAAGGAGGTGACCGAGAAGGTTTTGTACCCAGGTTGGCGGATAAAGGGAGGCGGCGGAAGAAGTCGCCAGCGCCACCGCGGCATCGACATGCTTAATTCCCGCATGGGCGTGGGCTCAAGGACCTCGAAGCATCCACGAGTGTTGTCCCTCCCAGGGTACATGTCCAAGACGTACATGCTGTCTTCATCCATGCCAGGGTACGCGACGGACATGCACATCGGTCTAAGCCCCTTAGACGATTTGAGATGGCCCAGGCTGATGAGGGCATTTCTATCGGCGTCGTACATATCGGCCTTGCCGGTCCGATCGGCGTAGACCAGTTTGCCTTCGCTGCCGGCGCGGGGGCTGAAGAGCGCGAACATATCCAAGAAAGGTGCAACGAAATTCATGCTCGGGGTCGGCAGCTGCAGCAGGATCTCCGTCTTCTTCTCGGCCGCTTCGTCTGCTGCTTCAATTGCTGCTTTTGTTGATCCGTAGAAGAAATGGGCATAAGGATCGATGCGGTGCAGCGAATAAACTTGTTGGACCCAGTTATGCGTCACGAGATTCACAAACCGCCTCTGCTTCATCTTCGTCGATCTCTACAACCCCACAAAAAACACCGGACCTCTTCAGCCTCTTCTATCATAAAAGGAGAAAAATAAAGCAAATTTGACATAATGCAAAGATGAAGGCTTTTGACGAAGGAAAATTTGGTTATTTATCCAAAAGTTAAGCAGCCTTGAATTATATGTAACCAAAGTTGGTTGTCAACTTGTAAAATACTCCTTGTCAATTTGTAAAATACCCAAAATCAGACTAATTCTCATCATGATTTACCAAGAGGTGTTTTCTACAAATTTAAACAAATTGAATCATTTAAATCTACAGGAAAAGACTACTTTGTCTGCAGTCATTTATGATCGACGTTAGGAGTTGATCGTTCTTTTTTTTTTTTCCGGTTGGCTCGGCTCCTTCCGGTAGCCCCTTTATCTTTCTTCTCCTTTCCTATTTTCTCATACACACTTCCACATAGAAATGGATTGATGAAACTAACCGCAAAGATGTAGTATGTGTACTAGAAATAGGATTTGAACCACAGTATGCAGTATACTGCTAGATGACTAGATAAAGAAACTGGACCTCTTCAGCCTCTATCATAAAAGGAGAAGATTAGAACTGGCCAGAAAACGCAAAGATGAAGGTTTTTGACGAATAATACCTGAACTTCGTGATCAACAAGCCTTCGTGATCATCTGTATGTGATTGGAACAAACCGGCGGGAGGGGATGGGGCGGCGCGGATGCGGATGCGGATGCGGATGCGGATGAGGGCTGCACGTCAATTGGGGCGGCGGCGGAGACTGGGAGGAGCCGCAGAGAATGTAAATCGGTGGACCAGAATCGAATAAATTCGACTTTCTACGGGGCATTTCCAAGGCCCAACGGGCCAGGATTGTACTAAGACTAGCCCAAAAAGGGGCCTCTCCTCTGCTACCTTCCTTCCTTCCCGTCTGTTCCGGCCGCCCTCCACCGTCGCCGACGTGGTCTCCGGTGGCGGCGGGAGACCGCCTGCCTCTGAGACCGCCGCTCTCACCAGGTAAGAAATCCATATACATGGCCGGTCCACGGTATCCTATTACTGCAATCCAATGATGAAATGCTGGGGCTCACTCTCTGGTCGCCACCAATGTGTTCTTGATTTAAGCATTTCGGCGAGCCTTGATCCCATCTTGCCTGTTTGTTGTTCCGGTTCTGCTTACCCTCCGAGCAGAAACCCTTTTTAATAGCTGCACCTGCATTCTCCTACATAGTGGTGACAAGAAAAATGGGGGCGGATCTGGATTCTAGGGCTGCGATAGTGTAGTCTGGGGACTGGAGACTACTGGGTCCCTTGTTCAGTTTGGTGTCAGATAATGTAAACAGTCATCTCAGAGTTACGTGGTGAGTTTCACCTTGTTGTAGGCTTTGTAGCCATGCCCGACTACAGATTTGTTGAAAGATTGCTTGAAAATTGATCCAAACTGGATACATACTTGTGGTGTTCTTTCTGAGTGGGGTCAGTAAATATGTGCCAGATGACCAAATTAGGCTCAGTATTGAGGTAAGCAAACAAAAGATCATCATCGCGTCAAATGACCAAACTTGGGATAAGTACAGACACTAGTGGTACACTGTCAGATGAGTGGGAGTGAGCAAAATTAGACAGTTAGCATGCAAAAATTCTTTTGACCATCCGATTTCATCTAGTACTACGAATAGGGTAAGGAAGAACATGTCCCTATCATATCCTAAAAATAGAATGCTGTAGCAATCTGATGGGGGATGACTAAAATGCTAACACATTGTTGAAATTGAGCAGTTCTTTAATGAGTTCTTATATATTGAACTCAATCCTCTTATGAGTTCATATATATGTTGACTTGGTCACCTATATAATCCCCAGCTAACTGATTGAAATCATGTATGATACCAACCTACAAAGTGTCACAGTAATTAGAATAGTAAGGTATTGTAAATTATATATTTACTTAACCAGTTGAATGTTCATGTAGAATTGCAAAATTCTTTCTGTTTTATCACCATAATGTGCAGCCAACTGTATAGGAGAGTTATGAAAAAGCCTTTGGACACTATGAGCAAGGACAGCAGATTAACAAAAGAACGAGAAATCTGATTGTAAAACTTCTCCCTAAATAAAACACAATAGCTAAACTTTCTCTATAACATCCATCTACCTACCGCATCACTCTAACCAGCCTCTAGAGTTTGCACTCCTTTTTTATTCTGATTCTGATAGACCATAGGGCGAATAGAAATATGACTGCGATTCCCCTGAATCTGCCAATGCACCAATGCCAATGGAAAACGAACAACGATTTAGCCGAGCTGTTGTCTTCCGTATCTGCCACCAACATGTTACACTGGTAAACCAGCAGACTGGACCTTATAATTTGATCACACTGGATACTCTCCATTGCGGCTCCATCTCCACAAAAAAAACTCTGGTGTTAATGAATCAAGTGTCTTGGCATTCAAATGACCCAAAGCTGCGGGTCTCTGAATTCCTGAACACTGGGGGATCCCAAAAAATCAGCATTCTATGCATTATTCAAAGCCTCCTGAACAATTTGCTTGTTCTTGATTCTGGTCATCACAAGAGAGAAGATAGTTGGTGCAGGCTGCTAAGTCGAGACCTTGTTCAACCATCTATCCTCCAGCAAAAGAACTTTTCTCCACATCCTAGCTGCAGAGAAACCGAAGCATGAATATCATGTTTGACACCGACCTTCCAAAACAGCAAGCTATGTATTATACTAAATCATTTTTTTCAATCTGTCTTCTTAATAGATTGGACAAGATTCTTTCAATTCATATTTGATGAAAAAGGAAGAAAATATGTTTTTCATGCTTACATGTTTTCTATTGTGATGATGTCCTTCTCCTTTTTGTTGCATTGCCAACAATGGGTTCCCTAATGGTGACCTGCGGTATTCTGTTGGTGTTGCTTGTGTTCATCTCGGAGCAGAGCTGACTAAACGATTTTTGGCATCTTATGACACTGAGCTTCTTCAGGGAAATAGGTAACCCCATCTGCGGAAAGGACTCAAGTTCTGGACATGTCTCTATGTATAGCGACTCAAGCAATGTGAGATGAATCATGTTGGATGGCAGTGATCTCAACTGTAGGCAGTCAGTGAAGCGAAGTTCCTTAAGTGAAGTGAGTTGTTGCAGCCATTCCTCCTGATCCTTGTTAAAAGCTTCCAGGTAGTAGGATGAGATATCTAGCATATGAATGGTGTCTAGGTTGCTCGTTGGAACACAGCCAAAGAGAAGTCCCAAGCGGTCCAGGGAGAGCTGAACATGGTAGTACGTGCTGGCATCAGCTGTATTTTCAGATTCACGACTAATTATCTTCTTAGAGGTCAAGTCAGATACCGAAATTTGCATTTGATTGAATGGCAATAGTGGTAAAGGCCCCATCAACTGGTTACAGTTCTGAATACAGATGCCACGCAGACGTGGAAATACCTGTTTGCTGCATTCAATACCTGACCATCCTTTCCACTGGGTCATGCCTTGAAATAGGAGCTCTTCCAGTGATGGAAATGCAACTGCGGCGTCTCCATAGAATCCAGCATCGATATTTTCCATCATCGTTAGATGCTTTATCTTTAATGTTCTCAGGAATGGTAGGCTCCCAAAAGGTGGAAGGGTCTTCCAGTGATGGCAGCGGCGCAATTCAATGGAATGAATGTTGGGCAAGTATTGACAGGATAGCCAAGAAGGAGAATTGATTCCCATGTAACCTCTGACACAAAGTTCTCTCAGGTTCGAATTTGGTTGTAACCCTTCAAACACGCCTTCATCGTCATCGCTGATGCTGTCTTCAACATGATTCCACAAGAGTGTTAGCTTGTTCAGGTTCTCCTTGTCAACTAATCTCGCCTCAAATGATTCTTTCATGCATCTTACATTCTGAAGATTTTTTATGGTTAGCATCCCTCGAAGTTCATTCAATTCTTTTAATTGACATATATGATGCTTCATGTCACTCTTCACTTCATACTCCTCTAGTTCCTCAAGGGATGTTAACCTGCCAATCAATTCTATACCTGAAGTTATTTCTTTCGGGGCCTTTAAGTATCTTAACTGGGTCAACATGCTTAAGCCCTTTTGAAGCTCCTTTTTCATCACCCCGCCTTCTTGAATTTGCAGATTCAATCCGTGTAAATGGTAGAGTTTGAATAGTGACTTGGGGACATTGATGAAGCTTCCATTATCATGGATACTTAGATACCTAAGGTGAACCAACCTGTCCATATTTTTTGGGAGAATGCCATCAAGATTGGTTAGTACTAAAACTCGTAAGCCTCTTAGCTGTTGCAGTGTCTCTTCAAGAACATGGTTGAAGTTTGATGAGGTTTTCCCTTTTCGGGAAGCACCTTCATCTGGCTTGCATATTATTAAGCTTCTCAGATTCTTCTTCACTTCATTGAAATCTTCCAAACTCATGAACACTTTAGATATATTGCTTGCACTGACATATATGTGGCGAACATTTCTCGGAATAGAGACACGGAAGTCATCTCCTATTCGGAAGTGTTCTCCATTGGAGACTGACTCTGCAAAATCGTGTATCAAGTCATGAACTACATAATGGTCCTCTTTGCTAGCTACCTTCTCAATGAATGAAAGCTGCAAGAGATCATTGATATAACGATATGCAATTTCATCTGCCATTTGAGTGTTAAGGAAACCATGAGCCCTCCACATCTGTATGAGCATATCTCCCCGAAGGTGGTATTTCTTAGGGAACAATGCAAAGTAAACAAGACATTGCTTCAAATTGTCCGAAAGATGCTCATAACTCAGCCGCAATGCTGATATAATATCATCTTCCTTTTGGTCTATCTGCCACAATTTACTTCCACAGACATCCCTCCAATGATATTCTTCTAGCTTCAGTTTCAATGAACCCCCAACTGTCTTTGCTGCTAAAGGTGATCCTGCCAGCTTTTTCACCACTTGCCGACCAATATTTTCCAGTTGTGGGTACTCAGATGGATTTGCATCACCGAATGCACATTGTGAGAAATAATCCCAGTAGTCTTCATCTTCTAAGCCATGTAAGTGCATCATCTCTGTTGCTCCGTTGATACTTGCAACATTTTTACTACGAGTCGTAACTATGACTTTGCTGCCCTTACAGGCAAACTGCAGGGGCTTGCATAGGTTCTCCGATTGGCTACTCAATTCATTCCACACATCATCAAGGACTATTAAAGCCCTTTTCCCTTTCAGGTTATCCCGAAGTATCTTCTGAACTTCATCTAAGCTACTGATGCTGCTCAAGTCAGCAGATATGCCGAGATTATCTGACTGTGCCATCTCTTTTGTTAGACGTCCAACATCGAATTTATCTGATACATGTATCCATACTGCGAGATCAAAGTGACATGTACCATGGAAGTGGTTATACACTCTTTGCACTAGCGCAGTCTTACCAACACCACCAATACCAACAACTGATATAACATCATATGGCTGACTGGATTCATCATTTATATGAACAAGTAATTTCTTCAGATTGGTTTCTTGATTAACCCGACCAAAAAACTTTCTTGGTCCTGGCATAGAGGTTGTTGTGCGCCACTGAACTGCCTGTTCTGGTATGCTGTCCTCTAGCTTACCTAATAACATCAGGAATGCTGGCATCTGCTTATCAATCTCAACAAATCTATCCACTACAGAAAGTAACTCCTTGATATCTTCGTCTGATAAAAGAAAGTGTTTGAGACCAAAAACCGACCTTTTTACTGTTGAGCCGCTGCTACTGCTAGTGATGGTAGAGGCAGTGGTGATGGTGGTTGTGGATGAAACAGCTGCAGCTGAAGCAGCTGAGTGAACCCTGCCCCTGTCTTCAGCTTTATCTTGTAGAACTCGATAGTCAAACGAATCGAGAACATCCTCAGCATCACAAGCAGCATCTTTGATTCTCCATAACAAACTTCCCATGTTTGTGTTCTTAGCTTGCACTCTCTCAGCTATGCGCAATACTGTATGGATTGATGATAGATTCCTCTCTAGGATTCGTAGTTTCTCCTTTGTATCTTCCCTTTGGTATTCATACCGATCGCCAGCATAGGAACACACCTTGTCAACCAGCTTGGTGATTAAGGCTGAGGCCACCCATCCTCCTATTGCTGAAGTATCCATTATAGCTCAGAGGCAGTAACTCAAAGGATTTGGCAAATGATGGTTTCAAGTTGCCACATAAAGCATAGTGAATGCTGATTTGAAGAAAATTGGTATTTGGATGCAATCAGGATAGAATCCTACGTATAAACTAACAATGTCCTTAGAAACTTCCCCGAGCTGCATCGTCCTGCTTTGTTTTCACCATATTCTAGTGACTGTTGGTAAACGTCGCTTTTTAACTTTTTTTTTTCATTTTCATTTTCATTTGTCGTGTGTGTACCATTTCACTCTCAATAGGCATTTTCAATATTAGTGTTGAAGTGTTTGTCTGTGATGTGCTCAATTCAGCAGATACTAATTTGTTATTTCTAAATTGGATTGTTGCACAAACACAGACTTACATTTGTTGCTTTGGCAACACTAAGACTGAACCTGGAACCTTTGGCTTCTGCAAAGAATTATGAGTCTCATTTAAGAACCTTTAAGGACTTCAGTAATGATGTGTAGCCTAATGTTCTGGTAGTAGTTACTCTCTGTTGAGTCTCTAATTCCCACTGTATTAAATTGATCTTTAGTTGTAACTCTCTGAGTGCAACAGTTTTAGACAATACATTAGTATCCTCTGTTTTTAACTCCAAAGGTCGTTGTTCTTGTTCTCGTGTGACTCTGCTGCTTGTTAGGTTATGCGGCATCTGACCTGTGCTTGTGTACTAAATGATTAATTCTTTGGAGGGTACCACCACTTTTTGATGGCTAAAATATTTCCCTGACGTGGCTCCAGTTGTGCTAGAGTTGTGGTGCAAATACTACTAGTTTAGCTGAATCTCTCAGTTTAGACAATTGCGCAGAACTTGCCAAAGGACTAGAAACAAAAGCAGTAGCAGAACCAAGAACGTTGGACGCTGGATTCATTTAGAATCGTATGATTTGCTGCATAGACTAATTAGCACAGGCAGAAGCCAAACGGTGTCTTGTTTCTTCTTGTTTAATATGTTCTCTTGTTTTGTCCAGGCCTACGTCCATCGGAATCGCCTCCTCCATGTCACCCGAGCATCGCACGCAGAAGGCTCTAATGCTCTGTGTTTTCTTGTTACGTACCTCCGCGCTTTGACTATCACCAAGTCTTTGAGGGTTCTTGTACCGTGCATTGAAAAAAGTGACCCAAAGCAGACACATGGAAGGTTCTTAAAGCCTTTGTCTAGAGAGCTACAGAAATAGGTCACCAGTAGAGGGATCTCAGGCTCCGTTTTGGCCGTTATGTGGTATGTGCAGTTTTCCCTTTTCCACCTGGAGTCAACCTTGGGAAGACAGTGAAACTGTTCAAAGTGTTCACAAATTATATGGTGAAAATATTTTTTTCGTACTGTAGTCCTGCTTGCTTCAACTGTACAATTTCAACACTATGTACCATGTGTACTGTTGGTCGTTTCATTGATTGGCACTTCTGCTTTTTTTTGCTTTCAGTGTACCAGGACTCCTTTGGCAAATATCCAAGAGATGCTTGGCTTCGTGATGACCTAAGGGAAAGTGTGATGGGCCTAGCAGAAAGCTACATTCATGCTTTTTGGGATGGGCTTAAAACATGGGCTGCTTATCAGCCTTAAAATTAAAGCGGCGCCGAAGCCGTTCACATAAATCACCTCTTACTCTTATAAGTCTGAAAAAGACATAAATCACATCCGGGTTTTGTTTCGGCGAACAGCACAACTATGGTGCCATTGTTGATCTTGATATGCCCTACTGGCAATCTAGCTAAAGAACCAGTGGCTAGGAAATCCTGGTGAATGAACTTTAGTCAAGGAAGCGCCAGTCCCAACTCTGGAGGAGGTATATTGTCATTAGACAAGTAGTATGAGACTCCTACACATGATGGTGCTGGACTTTGAAATGGCCGGTGGAATGAGATCTGGAATGGTAAGATATATCTTTTTGTTTTCCAGCTCCTTGAACATCTCATCCCACCACCCAAAGCTTGTACGCCCACGGCGAACTGATGACCACACCTCCATTTACGTCTCAAGTCTCAACCCCATCTGAACTGCTGTTGCATATGCCTATCGGATCCAAGTACACGAAGAGGAGAGGAAAAGCATGCCCACTGTCAACCCGATCGGCCGTGCCTCTTCAGCTCACCGAGAACCAAGACACTCATTTTTTTTCAGCATGCGCATGCAACCGTAATAAGGGTCTTCTCAGTAATTTTAATGGGCCATATTATGCTGAAACTAATTAATATGTACACAGTCAACATGGAAATGTGCAACATGAAAAGAATGGGGCCCTCAAATTATAGAATTAGAATTGTACAATTAGTGGATCGATCAAGTTGTTCCTATCATATTAAATCATTGGAGGCTAAAGTTAACTACACTAGTTATGCAACGGCTAGATTCTCCATGTCTGCCCACATGGATTTACCTTGAATGCTGTGATATCATAGTCTATTTTAGTTGACCGTGTACTGTCATTCCATTGCACGATGTTACATCTGCGAGTGCACTTAACTGCCCATTCTGGCATTCTTCTTTCACAGATCAGGTACGAGCATTGGCGAGCAGTAAGGATCGTTCTCAAGGAAGGCCTTTTCCAGGTTAGTGCTTTTCCAACAGTCTCCGTCCCCTTGGTCGTCTAGCTACTGTTTCCTTTCGAGAAGCTGCTAGCTGAGCCCGTGCCTCCTTGATCTTCACAGATCGATCCCTGCTTACTCTCTATGTAATGCTAGGTAGCAAGTGGCTCATGACATGTCTATCCACTTAGCCTGGCCCTCTTTGGAAATCGGGGAATTTTACAGATCCCAGTTAACTTTGAACTGTTTCCTATCTTTTTTCCGCCACGAAGAGGTCCTTAGAAAGGGCGTACCCAGTGCTGAAATCTCCCACACTTTGTGGGGTCTGGGGAAGGGTATTTCTAGGCGCCATGGAGAGATCCTTAATTAAATTAAATTTTGTACCTTGTTTCCATCCATGGATCTCTGATCTGTGCAAGCATGACTTGTATGGAGCCATGGATGTAGAGGTCAACCAGGAGAAGATCAGTTAATTGGTAAGTATATTTTAGAACAACTTCTCTGATGCAACGGTTCCTTCTCCTTGGAACAGTATTTTGCGCTCTTTTTTACTAGGAGAACGATAAGATGGACAATGAAAGTGTGGTTCCAAGGAGTCTGACGTTCCATTTATTGGAACAAATAACAAATGGTTTCTCCAAGGACCGAAAGCTTGGCAGTGGGGCATATGGAGCAGTTTACAAGGTATCACAAAAAAGGCATAAATGTGCATTTTCATAAAATTGTTTTCTGTAAAAAAATAATTCATACAATTATAACAGAAGATAATGTTTAGCGCTCATGAAGTGACATGCAGCACTCTGTATTTACTCTGTAGCACTCTGAATTTGATCCGTTGAGAGGTTCGGGTGACGTAGTTTTGAGTCAGTAGAAGAGAAATTGCATATGTCAAATAGAGCACAATGCTAATAAAATCATGCCAAAATGTGAAACTTCATGGGCTAACTCTCCCTTTTCCATAACTCTTGTCGTGGTTTTAGTTCATAGACAAGAATTATGGAACTGAGGGAGTACATCATACTGTTATCTACTGTTCATTTAAAAAATTAACTTTTATGCTTCATCTCACGATGCACACTCTTTCTTTGTGCTAATCACAAACATCATATAAATAATATGAGTCAGCAGATAATTAAACATGGGAAGACTAATTTCTGCTATATAGAGATGTTACATGTGTGGCTGAAACTATGCACATGAACAGGGAGTACATAAACACGGGGAAAGGATTGCTGTGAAGCTGCTTCATCATATGCCAGGACAAGACGACGAGCAATTTGAGAAGGAGTATAGCAACCTTGCAAGTCTCGAACACAAGAATATTGTGCAATTAGTTGGCTATTGTAATGAAACTCGGCGAGAGTACGTAGAGTACAACAGAAAAATGGTTCTTGCTGAAGAGACACGCAGGGCGCTTTGCTTTGAGTACATGTCTAATGGAAGCCTTGACAATTTTCTTTCTGGTAAGATAGTGATGTAGCTACTTGTATTCATCGGTTTGTTAAGGGATTATTATTAGAATAAACATTTTGAGGATTCTGTTTGTTTCTGCAGATGAATCTAGTGGGCACGATTGGCGCATACGTTTTTCAATAATAAAGGGCATTTGCGACGGTTTAAGATACCTTCATGAGGAATTGGAATCTCCAATTTATCATTTGGATTTAAAACCAGCGAATATATTGCTGGATACGAATATGGTGCCAAAGATCGCTGATTTTGGCTTATCAAAGTTGTTTGGACAAGAACAAACACAGATTACAAAAAGTACTTTAGGAACAATGTGAGTTTTGTATATTCATGTGTCTCGTCCTTGCTAAAAAACCGAACCTGTGTCAATAAGCATGGTATAATTTTGTTTGAACTACACGCATGGATCAGTAACATATATCATGTGTTGTGCAGTGGGTACTTACCACCAGAATACATAGACGGGGCTATAATTTCGATTAAGTTTGACATATTCAGCCTGGGTGTCGTAATGATAAAGATAATGACAGGACCTAAGGGTTACTTTAGAAGTGCCGAAATGTCTACCGAAGAATTTGTTGAGCTTGTAAGTTTAATGTTTCTTGTATTGATTATAATTCCATACCATTCACACGTAATTTGATTGTTCTACGTATGTACACTACATACCATATTTATGTTCGAAATTGGTAGGTCCATGCAAATTGGAGGAAAAGGCTACAAGAAACATCAATGTGTGGTCTGGAGTCACATTCCGAACAAGTAAAGAGATGCGTTCAAATTGCTTTAAGCTGTGTGGAGCCCGATCGACGCAAAAGGCCGAGTATAGGGGATATTGTCAATGAGCTAATTGAGACAGAGAGTATGATTGAGTTTACTGATGCCTTACAAAGTGACATAGGATCTTCAGTGGACCAGGTGTTCTTACAATTAGCACAATTAACTCTTTATGCTATGCTTTTCATCTATTTTTTTGTCCTACAAAATATATACGATTTTAAACATATATTCAGGGCATCCACTATGATAATGGATGGCAACGGTCACTTTTTTCTATGTGTGATCACACGATAATTTATTTTGAACAAGTTTAATCTAGAATTCTAGATACAAAAACACACATTGGTCTGACCAAGTTAAATGTTATAGTACGAACACACACACATCAGTA
This sequence comes from Avena sativa, assembly GCA_916181665.1. NCBI lineage: Eukaryota > Viridiplantae > Streptophyta > Magnoliopsida > Poales > Poaceae > Avena > Avena sativa. The sequence continues at coordinate 7,763,986 of OV702289.1, forward strand.
CAAAAGGGGTTAGGCCCGGTATTCCCACCTCAAAACATCATCAAAATGTGATGACATGTTATTTTGTAAAAGAAGCTGAAAAGAAAATCTCTAAAATAAAAGGACAAATCAAATGAATTGGATCAAGATTTTTGTTATCTGTATGTGTCTTAGGATATCTTGATCATCAAACCAATCGATTTAGATCATTTTGTGTTCTTTTTTATTACCTCTGTGGTGTTTTGAAGAAGAATATGTAAGGGCAGCATGACTAGCTTAGTCAAATGCATACCATCTTTGTATGTAGTTAATCCGTTAGTTGACTGCATGTGGTTTCTTCGATCTTGCAGATGAGTCCTGGCATTTTCACTTGGAGTGAGTCTCTGAATTCATCTCAACGAAGAGACTCCAGTAGGTTGTTGGACGTCCATCCCCGCCAACTCTGTTTGCCCTTCGAGGCAAACAAGTTGATCTCCTGCCCACTTCACCTAGCAAACAACTCAGAGGATGAGCATGTTGCCTTTAGATGTACCCCGGAAACCCCAGAACTTTACTTGGATGGGCTGTCTCAGCTCCGTGGCATTCTACCTCCAAAGTCCAGTTGCACGTATGTTGTAACCATGGAAATGCAGCAGCAGCCGCCAGCCAACATGGATGCGCTTGCAGTGATTCTAGAATGTGGATTGGCTCACAAGGGCATGAAGGCGTCAGACGTGAATGACTACTTTTTCATGGCAGCCAAAGAAGAAAGTGGCAGTGAGATGGATGAGGTAAAAATTACTGTTTGTGATCCAGCTGGCGACACAGTAACCTCTGAGGTTAGTTATTTTAACATAGTGTTTTAAGACAACGACCAACTTGAACTTGACACGCCAGAATTAAGATTATGTGATATTTCGTCATTGTTTTGATATATTTTTCTTTGGGTTCTGGTGTTGCCTTTTTTCTAATGCAGCAGCCGATCCGACCGCGAATTAAGGTAACAACAGGTCATTTCATTTTATATCTTGCATATTTGTGGTGAGTGATATTTACCAAGCATGATTGTGTTCAGATCTTGTGCTGCGGGGACAGTGTGGGGCTAATTGTGACAATGGACGTGCATCCAACTGAGCCGTGGTGAGATTTATAGTCCTCCTGCGGCAATTTATCTTTTTGTATGGGCACCAAATGATGTGGACTTCACTGCAAAGTTAATACGTATCACGGTACATTCATCAATTGTAGATTATTTACCAAATATAGGCTCTGTTTGAAACAAATAGGAAAGCATAGGAATTTTAGAGAATATGATCTTTATAGGAAAAACTACTTTGGTTTTGTTTGGAATGAGGAATAGCTATCTTATGTCCATGTAAAACTATGGCGTGTGTGCATGTGTGCGTCTATGTTGCACTTGGTGTTTCCTGAAAAAAAGATCTAACATATATGAATTGCTGAACCTGTACATGGAAAAACAATGAATTTGTGAGTTTATGAAAAATTGTAAGTAACTCATAGCTTTCGAAGTCTGATTACCCTCTGGTGTGATGCAGGATTTTGGCAGGTCACTACTATGGGTATGTCTCCATGTGGAACTATGAGACCCAGGTACACAAGAACTAACAGGGGTGTTTCTCTAATTGGATCAGTCATGTACTGTATAAACAAATCTACATATGTTTGTTGTTAGATTTATCTTTCATGATAGCTTGTGCACTACGTTTATAGCATCATTTTGGACAGGCGAGGATGCTGTCTTTAAAAATTGCAAACGGGAAACGGGATGAGCCATGGATTCGTTCTATTAGATTCATTGCACGAATGCAATGGTTCGTCGCAGGTGATGCGGATGGGTTCATCCACGTGTATGCATGTATGACCAATAAGGGGCTCAAGAAATTCAAAGCTCACAAGGCTTGGGTAATGTCACTGTCGGTCCACCCAAGTCATCCGTTTCTTTTGTCATCATCTGATGACCACCTGATCAAGCTTTGGAACTGGGAGACCGACTGGTCTTGCATTTGGATGTTCGAATCACACTCAAATTGGGTAGAGCAAGTCATGTTCAACCCGCGGGATGGCAAAACTTTTGCCAGCGTATCCTTAGACGGCACAGTAAAGGTTAACTGTTTATTTCTACTTTTGTTTCAATAATCTTTTGAATGGCGGACTCATAATTTTACTTAAAATTCACAGATCTGGAGCACCTTTTCTCCTGTTCCCATTGCCACGTTCGACAGCTTTCCTGATAAGCTGCTTTGTGTTGATTATTTTTCCCCGGATGGTGATCGACAGTATGTGGTTACGGGATCTACCAATGGGATGGCACGTGTAAGACATTATTATTATCTTTTCTAGTATTTATTATTATTTCACTAATAGCATATAAGTCCCTCTCTTCTGATTTTTAAGGCCTGCACATATTTTGAGTCTAACTTTGACCATCAGTTGAATATAAGATGTGTTACATGTCCCAAAATACACCATTGGATTCCATTTCGAACCAAGTTTTCAATGATATAATATCTGTGGTAAACAAATCATTTATTATTTATCTAATTATTGGTCAAAATAAATCTGAAAAATGTGAGGCCCTTATAAACCTTAATGGAGGGAGTATGTAGTAATAGTATCTTGCAAGCCGTCAATCATGTTGATCTATTTCATTTTAAATTCACCAGATCTGGGATTTGGAGACAGAAGCATGTATCCGACAGTTCAGGGGATTGCAGTTTGATTGGGGCTGCAGTGTTGGTGTGATTGATTACCTCCCGGGCCTTCCGATTTTGATTACAGCGTCCCCTGACAATGTTGTTTCTTTCCACAACACCACAACTTACAGGTAGATGTTTCTGATTTTACGCATTACCTACATGGGATTATTTTGTGTGATCTCACAAAATAATTTAAGGTTATAGAATTTAACAAAATTTATGACATTCATTCATAATTTTGCAGGTCTGGGAAAACATTTAACTTTATGCTCAACAGGGTTCGTGCCGGTTTTGCATACATTAAGAGTATAAGAAGGTAACAAGATTAATTCCTATGATACTCAATTATTTCTTTCCCGTCCATTCTTTTTTGTGAGTTCGTCCGTGATTACCAGAAAAGTGTCCTATTGGAATATAAGACCAAAGATTATGTGGTAGCACTAACACATAATCTAGGTAAAGGTCATAAATCTTGACAGAGTTTTCTTGTATATATATGGGCATCCACGATAGGCAAATAATTATACATCACAAGAACCAACAACCTCTCAGAAAAGAATTATAAATAGCCATCTCCACGGTTCATAGCACGTGATTCAGCCCTAGAGTAACATACTATTAAAGCCCTAGAGTATAGTTCAAAGAAATACCTAGTGGCCAACCGATGTGCTAAGGATTCAAAAAGTTTTGAATTTTCAACCAATTGTTATCCTACAAACTAAATAAGATGGTCTATGCTACGGTGAAGGTATTTGCGTGTTGAATAGAGCTTGGATCTATTGGAGTTCGGCTTTTAAAAAATTCAAAATAGAAACACATTTTAGTGTTCAAAAAAGTCTGATTTTTTTAACATCACATACAGATCCTCACAGGGCACTATAGAATTTCATGAAGAAATAAGTTTATATGTGTACTACATAAGAAAGAAAAAATGTATGGATTTATAATGAAGGTACTGTTTACTAATATAGATCCACGCATTTGTTATTTTAATTAAGCACACAAATGAAGTTATTTGTTAATGCAACTTTAGAGTATGTAGCCCACATCCAAATGTATGTGTTGGACTTCTTATTTAAGATTTTTGTGGAACTTGAGAAATATTATATTTCATTTAAAAAAATTGTACTCCAATGCACCAGGCAGCCAAACTAGCGCACTAATTTTTTGGTCTTTGAAGAATGTAACTAAAGATGCCAATTATTCCAACGGAAGTCCTGATGAATATACCTATTCTAAAGAATTATCCCAAAGTTTTGGCGTTCTACTTATATTTGTCATGGTAGTTTTTCTCTCATGTGATTTCTGTAACATCTATTTCACGTATGTTCTACAACAAACTGAAAAATTGTGACTTGATGAGCGGTTGATATTTTCATTGAACATTCTATATAAGTGTGGTGCAATTTAGCAAGTAAGAGTACAATGTGGCTTGGAGAGTAAGTTCTATTGTCCTGTTTTTTTCTTGCGCTCAATTATGTGTACAATCAGAGACATGTGCAATATTTTCAAATTTCTCATGGGAGAATCATATGTATATGTAGCCTCGCGATCGGATTTAGCGAAGGAATTGCAATTATGGAGATCAATTAATTTTCCGTGAAGATCCTGCTGCTATCAAGGAAAATAGAGGATAAATAAATGTCATCAATGACATAGTAGGAATTATGATGTTTGGTATTTGAGGAATTTCCGCCAGTTAGTATAGACTGCTATGGGTGGTCAATGGATATTATTCACTGTCACCCTTTTCATCTGTATTATACAAATTTATACACACCTGTCATTTTTACTCGTTATAGAAGGGCATGTGCTTTCCTTAATCCTGTGCATCTTCCTGTACATGATCCTCTCATCAATGCCACTCGTCCATGATACGAAACGGGGCACGAACTGTACTTGAGCTTTCTCAAGTCTATACTACTCTAGCTTTGAAGCATGACAGGGTGGGGATGGCATTGCAATACTACTTGATCTCTGGTACTGTTTTCACTGTCGAAATCTTGACTGGTCAATCTATTTTTTTATTTTCTTGTATATTCATCGGATCATTCTCAAGTTGCATTAGGTAGCATGTATCCGACAGTTCAGGGGATTGCAGTTTGATTGGGGCTGCAGTGTTGGTGTGATTGATTACCTCCCGGGCCTTCCGATTTTGATTACAGCGTCCCCTGACAATGTTGTTTCTTTCCACAACACCACAACTTACAGGTAGATGTTTCTGATTTTACGCATTACCTACATGGGATTATTTTGTGTGATCTCACAAAATAATTTAAGGTTATAGAATTTAACAAAATTTATGACATTCATTCATAATTTTGCAGGTCTGGGAAAACATTTAACTTTATGCTCAACAGGGTTCGTGCCGGTTTTGCATACATTAAGAGTATAAGAAGGTAACAAGATTAATTCCTATGATACTCAATTATTTCTTTCCCGTCCATTCTTTTTTGTGAGTTCGTCCGTGATTACCAGAAAAGTGTCCTATTGGAATATAAGACCAAAGATTATGTGGTAGCACTAACACATAATCTAGGTAAAGGTCATAAATCTTGACAGAGTTTTCTTGTATATATATGGGCATCCACGATAGGCAAATAATTATACATCACAAGAACCAACAACCTCTCAGAAAAGAATTATAAATAGCCATCTCCACGGTCCATAGCACGTGATTCAGCCCTAGAGTAACATACTATTAAAGCCCTAGAGTATAGTTCAAAGAAATACCTAGTGGCCAACCGATGTGCTAAGGATTCAAAAAGTTTTGAATTTTCAACCAATTGTTATCCTACAAACTAAATAAGATGGTCTATGCTACGGTGAAGGTATTTGCGTGTTGAATAGAGCTTGGATCTATTGGAGTTCGGCTTTTAAAAAATTCAAAATAGAAACACATTTTAGTGTTCAAAAAAGTCTGATTTTTTTAACATCACATACAGATCCTCACAGGGCACTATAGAATTTCATGAAGAAATAAGTTTATATGTGTACTACATAAGAAAGAAAAAATGTATGGATTTATAATGAAGGTACTGTTTACTAATATAGATCCACGCATTTGTTATTTTAATTAAGCACACAAATGAAGTTATTTGTTAATGCAACTTTAGAGTATGTAGCCCACATCCAAATGTATGTGTTGGACTTCTTATTTAAGATTTTTGTGGAACTTGAGAAATATTATATTTCATTTAAAAAAATTGTACTCCAATGCACCAGGCAGCCAAACTAGCGCACTAATTTTTTGGTCTTTGAAGAATGTAACTAAAGATGCCAATTATTCCAACGGAAGTCCTGATGAATATACCTATTCTAAAGAATTATCCCAAAGTTTTGGCGTTCTACTTATATTTGTCATGGTAGTTTTTCTCTCATGTGATTTCTGTAACATCTATTTCACGTATGTTCTACAACAAACTGAAAAATTGTGACTTGATGAGCGGTTGATATTTTCATTGAACATTCTATATAAGTGTGGTGCAATTTAGCAAGTAAGAGTACAATGTGGCTTGGAGAGTAAGTTCTATTGTCCTGTTTTTTTCTTGCGCTCAATTATGTGTACAATCAGAGACATGTGCAATATTTTCAAATTTCTCATGGGAGAATCATATGTATATGTAGCCTCGCGATCGGATTTAGCGAAGGAATTGCAATTATGGAGATCAATTAATTTTCCGTGAAGATCCTGCTGCTATCAAGGAAAATAGAGGATAAATAAATGTCATCAATGACATAGTAGGAATTATGATGTTTGGTATTTGAGGAATTTCCGCCAGTTAGTATAGACTGCTATGGGTGGTCAATGGATATTATTCACTGTCACCCTTTTCATCTGTATTATACAAATTTATACACACCTGTCATTTTTACTCGTTATAGAAGGGCATGTGCTTTCCTTAATCCTGTGCATCTTCCTGTACATGATCCTCTCATCAATGCCACTCGTCCATGATACGAAACGGGGCACGAACTGTACTTGAGCTTTCTCAAGTCTATACTACTCTAGCTTTGAAGCATGACAGGGTGGGGATGGCATTGCAATACTACTTGATCTCTGGTACTGTTTTCACTGTCGAAATCTTGACTGGTCAATCTATTTTTTTATTTTCTTGTATATTCATCGGATCATTCTCAAGTTGCATTAGGTAGGATATAAAAATTATGGTCACCATATATGCATTATTAGTTGGAGAAAAAGATCTTCAATGCGTGAATGAAATGATAAATATTTGAAGTACATAGGTAGACAGCACAATCAGATAGACACGTATCAGTACACAAGATTGTAAAAGTAAAACACGATCAAGGTTTACATAAACAGAGGTGCCATGCTTGGACTGAAATCTTTTTCGGGGAAAACGCAATCACTTTGCGTTTCTTTTCATTGCACAAAAGAGTTTGTTACAAGCCTTAGAGGAGGCGGATCACAGACAAAAGTTGAGTTCTATGGGTGACAGCACCAAGACCAGCAGCATCTACTTTAACCCACAAGGCGGCTTCCTCACGGATTCGCGCTACAAGCTGTGGTATGGATGGTGAGGCGCCATCAAAAACCCCAGAGTTGCGTTGTTTCCAGATCATTCACGCTGTCAGTAGAGTTGTAGTGGCGAGGCTCTTGCGGAGGGGCTTGGGTGTGATATGTTTTGCAGCTAGCCACCAGTGGTTGAGCGATGCCTCCCCATCAGGCGGCCTGCAAGGCATCTGGAGCCAGGCAAGTGCATCATACCAGATTTGCCTCGAGAAGGGGCAGGTTAGGAGTAGATGATGCATGGTCTCCGGCTCTCGATCGCAAAGGACACATTTGTTGTGATGCTGCAAGCCCCGCTTCTACAATTTGTCGGCTGTCCAACATATGTTCTTGTTGGCGAGCCAGAGGAAGATCTTGACGTGAGGCGGCGCCCATGTTCACCAAATCAGTTTCCAAGTGTGCAGGTAGTGGCTCCTTGGAACAATGTCAGGCACCAGGACTTTGCCGTGTAATTGCCAGATGTGTCCCATCTCCAAATCAACTGGTTCGGTTGATCGGTTAGGCTGACAAGGGTGGGATACTGTCCCAGCTCCGGGATGCCCATCACCCCCTGTATGTCTCTTGCCCAATTGTTTGCCTGCAGACCTTTGGCGATTGTTCTGTTCTGTTGACGTTTGGGGATGCAGTTATAAAGTTCAGGGGGAATTTCTTTCACTGAACGACCGTCAAGCCAGCGATCCGTCCAAAATTTGCCTGTGCGCCCATCGCTGACAACCAGGTCAGTGGAGGCAAAGAACAATGTTTCCTCCTGAGCGGTGAACTGTAAGCCAAGTCCACTCTAGGCTCTAGAGGTATCCTTTTTGTTGTACCATAGCCATCGAAGTCGCAAAGCTAGCCCGGCCTTTTCCATGTCCAAAATGCCAAGGCCCCCATGAGAAAGAGGCCGGCATAGGGCTTGCCAATTGACGTGGCAGCTGCCTCCATTAGCCTCACCACGGCCCTCCCATAGGAACCTCCCATAGGAACCCACGCTCAATGCGCTGGAAGGATTTGATGATCTTTTTGATGGGTGACAGGACAAGTAATTGGTGTATCGGAATGGCCATTAGCACGGACTTGACTAGCGCGAGCCTTCTAGCCCTGTTCATGAGTTTGGATTTCCAGGTGGGGAGCATGCCCACGGCCTTGCTGATTAGAGGCTGCAGTTGCGCGCTGGTAGGTTTCCTCATAGTTAGCGAGATGCCGAGGTAGGTGAGCGGTAATTCGGCGTCTTGGCCTCCCAGCATGCTCACCACAAGCTCCGGCGCCGCGCGGCTCCTGCCAATCGCGCCATCGAAAGGGAGGAGCAACGCCACGAAGCGCACAGCCGGCGCGGCAGGTGAGCAACCCAAACCCAAAGCGGCAAGGAATAGCGTGGTGGCTCGGCGCGCGCAGCCTACACCCGTCCCCGTCCCCCAAGCGCCAGCTACCTCCGCTCCGCCTCCACCGCCTCCTCAACGTCGACGCCAACCGCTGCTGCCGTCGCCACATGCAACATGCTCGATGAAATGGCAACACGGTCATGGCGCCATGGGTGGCATGGGAGCACCGCCGGGAGGATTCATGGCCTCCTTGGTTGATCCATCTCCGTCTACCAATGAAGCATATGGAGCTTCAACCGGCGACACCATCGTCCAAGACTCCGATGAAGATGGCGGTGGAATGGATGATGTTGACCAGTGATGATGATGATGGGTGTATGTTGATTTTAATTTGTGTTTGAACTATGTCATTGAGGTGAACTATGTCATTTATGGTTGAACTATGTCATTTAGGTGATTCGAGGATATTTAGAGCCATTTATGCATGAATTATTTGGTCCATTTTAATCTTGTTTGTGATAGTTGCTATTATGTTTTTGGTTTGCGCCGGTAGCGCGAGCTATAGTTTGCAGCGCCTGGTGGAGGCAGAATTCTCGCCGAGTCACGCGCGCTGCAAATTAGCGCCTCCGATGAAGGACGCGTGATTATCCAGCGCTATATCAGGATTGCGGTGCTGCAAAATGGTGTCTCTCCTGAAGATGCTCTTACTACTTGTTGTTTACGTGCTTGCGTACATCTTGCCATATAAGATTGTCCAGATAGTTGCATATCTAGACGCACTATATAATTACTAAGTCGAAATGGGGAAAAAATTGTAAGTCGCCAGAGCCCCCTAACGGCTCTCCATCTATCTACCGTAGTCATCTACTATTTGCTACAAGTACATGATTATAACAAGGGAAGGACTAGACGTCCCCCGGACGATGGGAGACATCTATCGTCCGCCTCCCGGGCTGTCCGATGGCCACACGTGAGCGTCCCAGATTTTGTTGCTTGGCTCGCCTCCACGCTAGGAAAAACTCCTAGAGCGTCCCCGCGCATCCTCTTTCACCCTGCTAGCATCGCCTCCGCTCACAGAAAAGCTTGCGCCATCAGTAGCAACCCTCATGCTACCCGCAGCTTTTGTCCTTTCCTTGGAGCCATGGCGGTTGGCAATTGTAGAAAGCCGGACTGGCTCGAAGAAGTAACTCCCGCGCCTGCAGCAACAACACCGCTCTCTCGCCGCACCATGGCCACCGCGCTCACAGCATGACCTGCATCATCACCGCCCTACTTGCATCTTCGGCACCAGCTTGTAGCACGACGACGACCGTTTCTAGCACCCGTCAATGCCGATTGTAGCAGTCATCGACGCCGTTTGTAGCAGTCGTCGACGACGCCATTGTAGCAAGATGCATAGAAACCGCCGCTGCTTGTAGAAGACTTGTAGCAACCTCCGCCTCCACATGTAGCAGATGCTGGCACCACTTGTAGCAAGCTCCACTGCGTCTTGTAGCAACCACCACTGCGGACCGCCACCGTGGCTTGTAGCAGACGTCGGCGCCGCTTGTAGCAACCGCCATGGCTGCTTCTAGCAGACGCCAGTGCCGCTTGTAGCAGACGCCATCACCAGTTCTAGCAGACACCAAAGTCGCTTGTAGCAACTGCCATCACCGTTTTTAGCAGACTTCAGCACCGTTTGTAGCAATCGTCATGGCTGCTTCTAGCATACGCCAATGCCGCTTGTAGCAGACGCCGCCGCCAGTTCTAGCAGACAGCAAAGTCGCTTGTACCAACTGCCATGTCCCCGTCTTCCCTCGACATCACCAGGCATGGCGTGGGGATCAATGCGAGATTGGAAGCAGCAAGCAGTGACTTGGAGGCGGAGAAACCGTGGTGGCCCCTTGGGAGGGAGAAGGACATGTGGGAAAAAGAGTGGACGTACGTTAACGGGAGAAGATAAGGGTAGGTGGTGGGTCCCTAGTTTGACCGGTTCTTTTTTCTCACCAGAGGCTTTGCGTGGCAGGCGGCCTAAACCGTTGTGCGACCCGGACGATGGAGTCATCGGATCGTCCGGGAGATTGTCATCGTTTTCCTTATAACAACGTACTCTCTTCGACCCATATTAGTTGACTTTAATTTAAATGTATCTATCACAAAAACATGTCTAGGTATATCTAAATTGAAGTCAACTAATATGGGTCAGAGGGAGTATGAGAAACAAACGCACTAATTAATTAAGAGAAACAAAGAAGAAGTGGTTTTATATCTCATATGTGATCCCGATCCTGAGAAGCTGGTCCTTGGGAATGGAGAGCGCCTTCTGGCTGTCGCTAAGGTTCTTCCTTAGGAAGTTGTACATGTAGTTGACCACGATCCTCTTCATGACCGATGACCCCGCCGCTGTCGCCACATTTGCCTCCCCCATCAGGTATACCACGCCGTGCTCCGCCTGCGCATCGATGAACTGCTTCTCCTCCTCCTCCGCGGCCACCACCCCCACTCCCCGCCGCCGAGCGTGGTCCTCCTCGCCGGCCGTGTCGTCGCATGTGCGGCGCTGACAGGAGAAGGAGGCCTCCTCCCCGATGAACATCTTGAGGCGGTCGAGGAGGAAGGCGGAGAACTCCTTGGTGCCCTCTATCTGGTCGGTGTAGCCGTAGCGGGCCACGCAGCGGAACATGCGGTGCTCGGCGGGGCCGACCCGGCGGAACATGAAGCGCTCAGGCGGCGAGACCCACGGGATGGGGAGGTTCTTGATGGACATGAAGACGAAGACGGCGTGCACGGAGGGGATCTTGTCGACGAGGCGCGGGAATACCGGCGGGATGCCCTCGACGAGCTCCGAGTAGAGCAGCCCCATGCCGGGCACGCGGCGCACGTCGTGGCGGCCCAGGAGCGCCGCGAGGTCCGCTGCGGGCAGGACGTGGTCGAGCTCGTACCAGTAGCGCCGGACGTGGACGTAGTGCCAGGTGGCCATGAGCGCCATGAGCACGAGCGAGAAGCAGAAGGGCAGGTACCCTCCCTCGACGAACTTGGAGAGGATGGACGACAGGTACAGGAGCTCGGCGAGGCCGAAGACGACGTAGAAGGCGACGACGTAGAGCACGTGGTTCTTCCAGACGAGCAGCATGACCAGCGTCATGAGGTGCGTGGTGATGGAGAAGACGGTGACGACGCAGATGCCGTAGGCGTTGCCGATGTTGGTGGTGGTCTGGAAGGCGAGGGTGACGACGATGCTGGCGGCGCCGATGAGGAAGTTCACCTCCGGGATGGGATGTACACCTGCCCCGCGTGCTTCCTGGATGTGTGCACCACCTCCACCCTCGGGAAGCAGCCCAGGGAGAGGGCCTTGGAAAGGATGGCGAACGCGCCGGACAGCATCGCCTGGCTCGCGATGATGGCTGCGAAGATGGCCACGATGAATGTCGGCCAGAACATGGGCGCTGGAAATTATTACGAAAAAAAAGTTTCACACTGCACATGCCGAGAAATGTAAGTGACTCTCCGTCGAGAGATTCGTGCAGCTAATAGCAGTTTCACTGAAACTTGATATACATTTTGAAATATTCTAGCACGAATCTTGAAAGAAAGCACGGTAGAAAATGTGTGTTCCTACTTCCTACCTGGGATGGATTTGTAGAAGGTGTCGCCGACGTTTTCCGGGAATTTGCGCAGGTAGGATGCCTGACCCATGTAGCATAGCGCGACGGAAGGGAACAGTATGAAGTTGAAGCTCAGCTGCATGCATTCATGGTGCAAATTAAAGAACAATTCATCAGTCCAGGCAACTAGCAATTAATTAATGGCAAGCTATTCAATCAAATCTGTTCCTGGTCCGAATGTAGGGTAGGGGTACCTGAATGGCCCTGATGTTGAAATGACCAAGGTCAGCAAACATGGCCTCCGTGCCTGTTTCCATGCCATCATGTGGCAAATGAACGAGTGGCAACAAGAGATCTGCAGAGTGAAGTTGTACTACGATTACATCCTAGTATTACCTGTGATGCAGAGTATAACGCCCCCGAGTGAGACCCATGCCTCCTTTCCGTTCCTGGGGAAGTATTCCACAATGTACATGGGGTTGAGTGCCCTGAGTACGGCGGCGGCGTGCGCGGCGAGGTTGTATGCCCCGATGCCGGCGATGAGGAGGAACCACACCGAGATGATGGGCGCGAAGGAGTAGCCCACCTTGTCCGTCCCCAGGCGCTGCAGCGAGAAGAGCAGGAACAGGATGGCCACCGAGATCCACACCACTCACTACGGGAAAACAAGACGATGCCGTGCGTCACACCTTTGCCGTGTGTGCGCGCACGGCAAAGAAGTGTTTGCCGTGCGTCCTTACGGAAAACACCCGGCGAAGACAAAATGCATGGCAAAATTGCGCGGGGCGCACGGTAAATAAAAAACACACGGCAAATATAGCGAAATGTACACGGCAAAGAACGGCGCACGGTAAACCAGCAAACAAACGCACGGCAAAGAAAATACGCACGGCAAACAGACAAGGAGAGCCCACATTTCCGCCCAGCTAACGCTGCCGACCTGACGGCAGGCCTTTGCCGTGTACAGCCGTTAGGCGCACGGTAAATTTTCGATTTTTTATTTTGCTTACCCGCGTGTTTTTCGCACCGTATAGATCTTTGGGCGCGCCAATTTATTTCGCGCGAACATACGACGCCGCAACGAAGGAGCAACGAAGGAGCACTTTGATATGTATGTCTGGTACCACACATCTCTACATGACCTACCAGCACGTGCATTGTTCTGCGGTTGGTGTACACATGGGAAGTGGCCTTGCCCAGTGTGTAGGCAGACTGTGACTTTCCATATTGCTACATAGCTTATGTTGTCTAGTTTCCTTTAGTTATGCAATTTTATACCATGTTTCTTGTGATTCTCATGTCCTTACTTTCAAATGTGTAGGATATGCATGAAGGACGGAGATCTTCACCTTTTGCCGACTCAATGTGAACTCTATATTTCTATGTTGTATGGATTGTGTTTTGGAATTTCATGTATGGAACTATTGACTCTATGTTGTATGGATTATATTTTGGAACTTGTATGTATGGAACTATTGACTCTATGTTGCTATGTATGAACCATGGACTCATGTTGTTATGGATCTTGTGCTAGATCCTTGTTTATGATGGTATTTGTTTTCATGGATATTGATCTGGTGGTGCTAGATATGCTGTTATGTAATCATATATGTATATTTTTGTGTTTAAATTGTGTGAATGAAACAAAAATAAATAAAATGTGAAAATGTTGGGCCTTTGCCGTGTGTTTACTCAGCAACCCACATGGCAAAAGGTTCTTTGCCGTGCGTTTTTGAGAAAAACGCACGGCAAAGGACTTCAGGTATGCACACGGAAAAGCTAACGGACCAAGTCAGGACATTATTTTGTCGTGTGTTGAAAGAAAACACATGGTAAATAGACAGGAAAGGCGCACGGCAAAGCCAGGACACACAGCAGAAGAAGAACATTTTGCCGTGCGTTTCACTACAGCACACGGCAAAGAGGACAAGGAGAGCACACGGCAAAGCGATGCCACACGGCGAACTGACGAGCCGTGCGTTTTCTAGAAAGCACATGGCAAAGATTCTTTGCCATGCATTTCTTTGCCGTGCGACGTTTGCCGTGTGTTGGCACATGGCAAAGCCTTTGCCATGTGGATTATCAATTTTGCCGTGTGGTATCCACACGGCAAAGATCTTTTTTCCTGTAGTGACTTGTGTTGTACGTTTGCACAACAAAGATTTCAGCTTCAGCATGCTGCTAGTATATATATGATTCTGGACAGGCAGACAGGAGGGACTGACATGCTAAAGCACTTTTGGAGGGGCTATCGGGCTGTTTGGTTGTGTTTATTTATGGCTTTTCGTTTTTGGCTTATAAGCCACAAAAGCACCTAAATAGGTGCTTTTTATTTTGGATTTTGGCTTATACCATCATACTACTATGTTTAGTTAAAAGCCAAAAGCCAAAGCCGAAAGCACCTATTTTAGTGCTTTTGTGACTTATAAGCCAAACTCTAAAAGCTAGATTTAAGCCCAACCAAACAGGCGCCTCTCTGATCCCGCTGACAGCAGAGAGAACTAGCAGAAGAGCCCGTCGTCCATCAACAAACAGCAGATTGATTAGTATTCGGATCGAAAACATAATACTGAAGTACCATTTCAAAACTTGTTTAATATATACTATCTCCGTTTCCACAATGTAAGCTTTTTTAGCTATCTAAAAAGGCTTACATTATGGAACAGAGTTAGTATATGCTAGTAGGTATACCAGAGATTGCCGGTGTGAGGATCCCGTCGCCCATGACCATGGCGGTGCCGAGGATGGTGATGGTGAAGAGCGCGATCTTGGCGGCGCTGCTGGACTCCAGCTTGTGCTTCACCCACCGCGCCCTCCTCGTCTGCGAGTTGTGCTCCTCCTGGACGATGGTGTAGTTGGACACCGACGCGTCCTCGGCCTGCTGGTTCGGGATCATCCGTATCCTGGCGTGCCGCGATATCAGCGAGTAGAGCGCGAAGGTTCCTCCTGATAGATGCAGCCAGCCAGCCAGCCAGGGATCGATAATCGATGTCACTCATACTCGCCGCTAGCTGCCAGCAGGGAGGGAGGGAGGGAGGGAGGGAGGGATAATGGAGGGAGAGGTCGTCACCGTCTCCGTTGTCGTTGGCGTAGAGTACGATGAAGACGTACTTGAGCATGGCGAGGAGGAGGAGGGTGTAGAGGACGAGTGAGAGGACGCCGAGGAGATCGTCCCGGTGCCTGACGCCTTGCGGGAAGGTGCTGGAGTAGACGTACAGCGGCGACGTCCCGACGTCGCCGTACACCACGCCGATGCTCTGGAACGCCAGCTGCAGCGTCTGCCTCCAGCTTTCCCCGGAGCCTTGCTTGTCGACGACGACGGAGACCTTCTCGGCGTCGCGGCGGAATAGGGTCGCCGGATCCTCATCGGCTTCTACTGGCATCTCCCTGAATGATGTGGGGAGGAGGGAAGGGTTTAGTAGTGTGTTGGATCTGCAGTAAGTCAGCACCCGCGACCGCGACTACACCACCATATGTATGCCCTTCATCATCATCAGGACGCAATCCTGAGAGTCGATCTCTCACAAGATAATAAAACGGCCAGAAAAAATCGAGAGAAAAGAAATGGTCAAGAGATGGAAGAAACGAAGAGGGATACTTACTTGGGAGGAGTTACCGTACCGGCTGGGGATCTGAAGCCGCCCGGCGAGGACTAGCTAGCTCTTCATTCCGCGGAACCAAACGCCATCGATCGATCCGATCGCCACCCTAGAAAAGCCATGTTGATCCGAACACAACGCGCCGATCGAATTCACGCTTCCCTGTCCCTGGCCATCATCTCCTTGCATTGCCAGAGAGAAGAAGAAGAAGCAACAGAACCATAGGCTTGCTCGTCGTCCGCCTTTGTGTTTCTGTTTTGGACGCGCGCGCGGGGTGATGGAGTGGAACTAACTGATCTTGGATCGGCCTAGCTAGCCAGCAAGGAAGAAGACTACGCGGCCACCGGGGAGATGAAACCGGACATGCATGCCCCCCACGGGATCGATCGGAAACATACTGTCTGACTCTTTCTAAACGGATCGAGGCGGCTCACATCGGAACTACGAACGCGGCCATCTAGCCCAAAAGAGCCTGTACGATCGAGAGGACATCTCTACTACTCCCTCTGATCCATATTACTTGTCATTAAAATGGACGTATCTGGCACTAAAACATGTCTAGATGCATCTATTTTAGTGACAAGTAATATGGATTGGAGGGAGTACTAGCTTTTTTATAAAAAACAAAAGGCCGTAGCCCAGCTTTATTATATATAGATAGATAAACCAGGCAACCAACAGGAGTTCACAGCAACGGAAAATGATCCCTAGCTAGCGCCCGAGCGTGGACTGTTACCGGTTCGCTAAGGGAGTTGCATACTGGGCCGGCCCAACTAATCCCTAGCCTTCACACCTCTTTCACACCTCTTCTCGCGCGCGCACTCGTTGTATTAGTTCAATACGGAAATACTCCCTCGGTTCAGAAATGTAAGACGTTTTATATTTGTGAATCGAATATATTTAGATGTCTTTTAGTGTATAGGTTCGTAGAGATTTAGTTCAACTATACACTAAAATAGAGATAGATACATTCATTTCATAAAACTAAAATGTCTGAGCCCGTACTACCAGTCAGCTGCCGTACCTAGTTTCCACCTATCAATGGCAGGTTAGGAGGCCATGTACCGGTGCTTTTTTTTTATCTTTCTTTTTAGTTTTTTATTTCTATTTTCTTTTTCCGTTCTTTGGTGTCTCATTCCATCCATTATCTTTCTTTTTTCTATTTTCTTTTTCGTTTACTTTTGCCTTTCTATTTTTAAGTTTGATTTGTAAGTTTTTTCTACTCAGTATTTTGTTCTATGTGATAATGTTATGTTCCACTTTGTACGTATTTGTTGCTCACGATTAGTTCCATGGGTGGCAACATTTTATTGCACTTAGCTTAGTTCTCTGTGTATCCTGTGTTTTCTTTTCATTGTAGCTAAATTTTGGTTTCAAGTGTTTTATCTTTTTGTTCCACTTGTATATGATTTTTTCCTTTTGGGGCTATTTTTTTGATCCATGGGCATTCCTAAATTTCTCGAATCAGGCTTTTTTCCCGCTTTATAAATAAAACAACCATTCACAAAGAGTTACAAGGTTCGAAGCGACAACATGGGACCTGTTGGGGCCACAGCACAAGACGACCCAACGAGAAATAAAGACCACCTCGCCAAGCGAGAAAACATCGAAAAAGGTGAAGCTATGCCGGACTATGGGGGGGAGCCGCCGTGCCGCCTTCAGGAGACGTCGAAGAATCTTGTCCAGTCTCGCCTTGTCCCGATGTTTACAGAGCGGGTACCAGAGCTGTAAGGATGTCAGAAATTTGAAAATCGAGTCAGAAGCACGCCGAGGTAGAATTTTGTCAATAACCATCTTATTATGAATGTTCCATAGAGCCCAGGACATCGTGGCAAACACAAGGTAGAAAAGGAGGTGGTCCTTTCCTCCACGGTTTGCCTGGGTTTTTAGGAACTCTCCGAGATCATGGGCCCGCCAGTCTGGGCCCAACGCGTCTCTAGTGAAGTTCCACAGAAATCGAGCTGCAGGACAAGCGAACATTATGTGGGTGCCCGTTGCAGTGATCCCACACAATGGACACAACCCATCCTCCGTCCCATGCCGCATGGTCACCTCAACCCCCGAGAGGGGCCTTCCAGAGAGGTTTGATCCATGGGAGGCTTTCCCTCCCGAAGAGGGCCCGGTATGCCGAGCTAACCGAGAAGAACCCAGATGGAGTTAGTCTCCAAGACACCATTTTGGGTTCGTCTATCAACGTCTCCGGCAAGGCCGCACTAAGATCCCTCCACGCTTTAGTTTCCATGAGGCCAAAGGTACGACAGAACGAGATGTTCCATGTCCCCTCTAGGACTGCGGTGGAGACCCGCAGCAAATGGCTCAGAGAAAATGGCAAAAAGGCTAGGGTACATCTCCCATAAGGGGCGTTCCCTCAGCCACACGTCTAGCCAAAACATGGTCCCTTTCCCCATTTCTAATGGAGAAAGAAGCCCCTAACCGAATCTCATTCTTAATTTCCTGGACGGAGTGCGAGAACTGGGAGCCATATTGACGGTCGCAATCTAGCAAAGGTCGACCCCGCGCATACTTGTCCTTGATTAGTTTGATCCAGAGGCCTCCATCATCATGCAGGATCCGCCTGACCCATATCAGCATCAGGACCTTGTTGAATTGGCGAGATGCACGAATACCTATGCCCCAAACTCTTTGTGGGCGCAAATATCATCCCACTTGACCATGTTATATTTCTGGTGTTCCTTGGGGTCCTGCCAAAAGAAGCATGAGAGCTCCTTGTCAAAGGCCCCATGCACTACCTCCTAGAGGAGATATAGACCCATCATATACATGGGTAAGATGGACAAGCAGGAGTCAATCAGAACAATCTTGCTACCTTTAGATGTGAATCTTCCACACCAAGGTTCGGACCTCGAACGAACTCTGCCCACAAGCGATTCCAGGAGTCAATCAGGCATTCCTAATTTTTGTTCTGTTTAGCTTAAATTTTAGTTTTCGTGTAAATGTTGATATGTCCCTAACACTAAATTTTGTTCCAATTAGTCCAACTTTGTTTTTTCTAGCTGTCTTGATTTGCTCCTCCTTGATCAAAAAATTTGATATGATTATAACTTCTCCTTATTTTAAGTAAATTTTACCTTTATGTCTTCCATGATGTGTTTTTTTGTTTCAGATGATTACCAAAATTATTTCTTATTAAGAAATATTTGTTCCAAAAATTAGTTTCACAATTTTTTGTTCCTAAATGTATTTGTGTGCCCTTTATGTTTTTTTGCATTATTCCTCCCATCATCATGATTCGTTCCATAGATGCCAATTCTTTTATTCTACTTACCCTTATTCCATTTGCGATTATTTTTTAATTTTTTCTCAACTATTTAAAGCTTTATGTCTGGCAAGGATTTTCCCTGTAACCCTAGGTTCTGGTGCATTTATAAACCGGTCATGTGGGAGCCTTTAGGACACAAATCGAAACATACAATCTCACAGCGAACCAATCCTTATCACTCGACGTATTGCCATTATAATTATTTATAGCAGGAGTACGATTCTATCACCGTCGTGGGATTCCAACATGCCGCCTTCCCCCATCTCTCTAAACATGCACTATGAGAACGTACTCGTCAGCAATACCACGACATTGGGTTTAGACAGTATAGTCTATAGGTATCCTCACAAATTATCTTATTTTTTCCTAGATTAAATACTAATGTATTTTTTGGAAAAGAATATTTGAGTGGACTGGAAGGGATTGAGTGAACACCAAATCCTCTCCCATCCCCAAAACTCTTGAGGATGAAAATACCATAGAAACAAACAAGGACTAAGGTCTTGTTTAGTACTACTATTTTGTTGGATTTGAAGAGAATAATCCCCACCAAATATCAAATCCCCACTTATTGCTAAAACCATGTTTAGCTCTAGAGCATTGAGATACTTTACCCATTTTCTCCAATTTTCCCCAATTTCTAGTATGCTTTTCCTAATGTCCAATACACTACCTCTACCTAGTGGCAGTGGATGAACTCCACTCAAAAAAGATGAATGTAGTACTGCTTAAAATTGACTTTGAAAAGGTTTATGATAAAGTTAAGTGGTATTTCCTTCAGCAGACACTCTGTATGAAAGGTTTTTAGAAGAGTGGAGGGCTCTAATACAATATTTTGTGTGGAGGTAGTGTTGCCATTATTGTAACAATGACATTGGTAAATACTTTTAGACAAAGAAAGGGTTGCCACAAGGAGATCCACTATCGTTGATACTATTTAATATAGTGGCAGATATGTTGGCAATCCTTATCGAAAGAGCAAAGGCTGATGGCCAAATTGAAGGATTAGTGCCTCATCTAGTTAATGGTGGATTTTCTATTCTTCAATATGCTAATGATACAATCTTATTTATGGAACATGATTTGGAGAAGGCAAAGCATCTTTAATTAATCTTATTAGTATTCGAACAACTCGTATTAAAGATAAATTTTTATAAGATCGATTTGTATTGTTTTGGCAAGGCACAAAACGAGGTTGACCTATATGATGAGTTATTCGGCTATGGGCAAGGGAATTTTCCAATCAACTACATGGGAATCCCAATTCATTATCGACGTCTCATGATTGCTGAATGGAAACTCGTTGAGGAAAGATTACAAACACGAGTTAGTAGTTGGTAAGTAAATTACTATCTCTTGGAGGAAGACTGGAGCTCATAAACTCAGTACTTACCTATATGGTATTGTATATGATATCATTCTTCCAGTTACCAAAAGGGTTGTTACATAGTTTGATTACTTTAGATCAAGATTTTTTTTTGGCAAGGAGATAGTGAAAAAATATCGATTGGCAAAATGGAATGGTGTTTGCCCTCCAAAGGAATAGGGTGGGTTTGGTATACATGATATACAAGTCAAGAATACTGCGCTTTTGGGTAAATGGCTTTTTAAGCTACTCATGGAGGATGGTGTTCGGCAAATCATTCTGTAATGAAAGTATGTTGGCTCGAAAGTGGTGTCACTGATGGTATGTGCGGTGACCCAGCATACCACTACATGATGTAGTATACTATAGTCGTTGACATAACACCAATGAAACACCGTTCACTAGTATTACATCCCTCAGAATGTCACAACAGAAACACAGCGGGTCCAATACATGGCTAAAGGTTACAGCTCACCCTTTTACATAAGATCCAGAGAACACTCTAGGTTAAAGAGAGATAAAGAACTTCTTATGGAGAAGAATTAAAGATAAATAACGCAAGAACTATTATACTATTAAAACTAGTATTTTAACTAAGGAATTAGCATTGCTACTATTACAATGCACTACAGAATTAGGTTCTTTGGCTAGAGATTATATTACGATCTAATTAGTAACTTCGTCTTCACTTGAGTTGATGTATAAGTTGACTTCCTTGACTTCATTGAAGAGATTTAGCTTTTGATGATTCCTGGATCATAACTTGGTGGAGACATCGTCTTAATGGCTTCAGAATCTAGCAAGGGTTAAGAAGATAATTTGAGTACGAGCGTACTTAGAAAACTCACTAGAAAAGGAGTGTTTGATGCACTAACTACAGCCACAAACCGTAGGTCGTAGGCAATGCAAGTTTTCATAAACATTTCTTCAAAGGTTGCTTTTATTTTAAAAAGCTATGTCCGTCAGCCTTCACGGGTTTACCAGAACTTTCATGGAGTTCCTTTCCTATCGCGTTCGCAGCTCCTTCCCGGAACAGGGAGTAACAAGTTACAGTTCTTACACTCTGCAGAGGTGCCTTACTTTACCCATGAGAGATCAACTCTTTGTTGCACAACCGGACAGCCTATTCCCGTCTACAATTCCATGATGTGGGGCCCAGAAGATGATCCAAGCCAATCACTGCCCCCTTCACGACCTCGCATGCCTCCTTGGTGTACACCATGCCCACATAATGTATTACGACAATGGTTTGTACAAACCGTTAGATGCCAGAACTATCGTGGGACGATGAGGGTTCCCACCCATATGTTGTATATCCTCTACGAATTACCAATTAATATGCACGCTTCGAGGATAACAGCCACGACCTGCACATCCGGCTTCATGCGAGAGGAAGAAGATACAGCTGACTTCTCCGTCCCATTCCAAATCTCATGGTCAACGCGTAATATACGGCGCAAGAATCACTGGCGACATTGGTTGTTAAGTCCTAGGTGATATAGTTCTGAACAGTGGTATTCCAACCGTCGGATTTAATAGATTAGCTGATCACCCTAGATCAGTAACCAATAGTTCACATTATTATCAAAAATAGTGTTTTAAGACCTTTTTCAAATGCAGGTGATAATAACACTGGATTTGTAAAATACTTTACAAAAAATAATCAAAGGACATGAGCAAGTGTGAACTTGCCTTTTGTGATTGCAAGATTATGCACTCACGGTCTTCGAGTCAGTATAAGATCCAAAATCTGAAATCAGCATCATTGGTCCGGTAAGGACTAATGTTTAAAGAAGCAATATGCTTTTATGCATAAGTAATGTGATGCATATTCTAAACACAAATCCCGGGGATAACGTTGTTCTAGGGTTTGGATTCTGGAAATGGTTAGTTTGGAGTGTGTGGTTCTTTTAGATAAGTTTCACATTTGTGCTTCTATTAGAGTTTATGAGTGGTTGTGAACAACACATATGTAGTAGTAATATATATATACTTATGACATACTAGTCAAGCTTGTTTATACAAGAGTTCTTGTTTGAAGTGGCAAAAAGAATAACCTTTTAAGAAAAGGTTTCTCTTCTAAGGTCTAAACAAACTTTGTGGTTAGTTAGTGGTGGTTGATGTCATTGTTTTGCTCAAATGGTTTGGCTTGAGTTGTTTTATAACTTAACTACTTCAGACAAAAGTTAACTATAAAACATATGGTAATGTTTATTGTATTACATTTAGATTCTTGGAGACTAAAGTTACTTTAACAATATAAATAGTTTTGAAAGTATAATACTTATACATTTGTATCTTGTGTATCTGAAATGTTTTCTTTAAGTTACTTAAGAATGGTTATCCTTTTACTTGGGTAATAGTTTCTTGATTCTATAATGGAGTAATATCATTTATCTTTTATAGACAAGTGTGATCAAGTCTGTGTTATCAGCTATGCCAAATCACATCATGTGTGCAATGAAACTACATTACACCCATACTGATCATATTGACAAAACCACCAGAACCTTCCTATGGCATGGTAAGTAGATTGAGAAAAGAGGAAAATGTTTAGTACAATGGGATAAAGTATGCCTAACTAAGAAAGCTGGGGGTCTTGGCATTCTTAATCTCAGGGAACATAATAAAGCAATGATGATGAAGAACTTATTCAAATTCTTCAATGGCAAAGATTTACCATGGGTCAATCTTCTCTGGCAAAAATACTACTACAATGGTACACTTCCTGATGCACATGCAAACAAAGGCTCTTTCTGGTGGAGAAATTGCCTCTCCTTCCTCCCAGATTTCAGGGAGATGACCACTACTATTGCTGGGAATGGGAGGAGTAATATGCTCTGGTATGACAAATGGAAAGGATCAACCCCACTCAGATTCAAATTCCCTGAACTTTTCTCATTTGCTAAAAATGATAGAGTATGTCTCAACTATGCATCCAACACCATTGCTCAAGATGAATATAATTTATTCCAGCTGCCCCTATCCATGATAGCCAATGATCAACTTATAGAGCTTAAAAACATGATCTGCAGCCCGAGGAACACTGACACACATGACATATGGTGCTTTCCCTGGGAAGACAGTAAGTTTTCTACAAAAAAGGTGTATGAGCACATCATTAGAGCACCTGATGCCCCCACACCTTTCAAGTGGATATGGAAAACACCTTGCTTACCAAAGCACAAGTTCTTCTTCTGGCTTTTACTGCAGGACAGATTAAACACCAAAGACCTACTACAAAGGAAAAACTTCCAACTAGAGGACTACGCTGTGTGCTATGTGAGGAAAACATTAGGGAGACAGTGGACCATCTGTTCTTTGAATGTGAGTTCAGCAGGAACTTCTGGTGGAGTCTAGGAGAAGAATGGAACATGGACCTTGGAATTATTGACAGAATTATTGATGCCAAAGACAGATCTACAAACCAATATTACAAAATATCTATGATTGCAGGATGTTGGAGCATTTGGTCACTCAGAAACCAGATCATATTTGAGCATGCACAGAAGAGTAGTGAGCAATGCCATGCCATATACAAATCATCTGTAGTTGAGATTAGACATAGGGTTAAGCCTAGTCTTATTCAAGGCATGACTGTATGGTTAGACACTTTGTAATTGATAGCTAGAACCAGTTCAGGGAGCATTCACATGCTCTCTTCTTGTACAGTGTTTTCCCAATATATAAAAAATGACACAGTGGGGGCCTTCCCTACTGTATTTGTGTCAAAAAAGTATAGTTTATAAACCAAAACATAATATTACTAAACTACTTATGGATATATATAGTGTTGTGGTAGTTTTTGTAATTTGGTGGTTAACATGGTTTAGAAAAGGTTTGGTGTATTCATAAGTTGTTCTTTAAGGTTTTTATTATAAGTGGGAATCTGTTTAGAATATGATCTTCATTTAAGGTTGATGATAATTTAATAAGAAGATATTTATAATGTTTTAAACCATTAAAGCTTCATTTTATTAATATTTAAGACTAATACTATTTATTAAACTTAATTTACTCATTTGAGGAATATTAATACATTTTATTTATCCTTATATGAATTATTAATGAAGTAAATAAGTTTAAATTTGAGTTATTAAAATATTTGAATTTTTATTTAACTCCAAAAGTAAAATAATAGGTTTTTAACATGTAGATATTATTTTGTGATCTTTTTGGTATATTAAATTTATTTTTATGGTTTATAAATAATAAGATATGATTTTTATAATTCTTATTACTTTATAATTACTTAATAAATAATAAATATTTAATTAAGTGAAAATAAGAATACATAATTATAGTTTTAAAGTATAATTCTTATTTTTCTCAGATTTTTGGTATTCTATTTATATTTTTATCATTTACCATTATTAAAATATGAATTATTAAAGTTTTATTACTTATTAGACCTGTATTAAATAATATTTTATTTAAATAATCAACATAATAATATTTGATAATAAGTTTAAGTTGTAGATTTTATTTTTCTACAAATTTTCATATATTATACATATTTTTTTGAATTGTAAATCAAAAGTTATTAAATAAACAAGATTTAATCATTTATTTGATTTCTGGAATATTATTAATTGAGTTAAGAACATTTTATTTAATTCTTAACAGAAAATATTTTTTACACCACAACTAGAGCTAACCCAAGTCACTGACTAGTGGGCCATTGTCCACCTCACCTTTCAGGTTAAAAAAACTGCATTTGTTACTGATTGGTTAGTTACCCTAGTCAATGACATATGGGCCCTAGGCCATGTCACTTGCCACGCAGGACAAAGACCAGGTCAAACGCGTTGACGTGGCTAAGGTGACGCAAGCATGATGTGATGCTGACATCAACCTGGCCTCCACCACCAGAGGATGGTCGTCGGTGGTGAACCACTGTGCTCCGGTGGACAAGGTTGATGCTACTGGATAGAGGGAACCGAGGCGAACCTATTGGTGGTAACGCCGCTACTTAATGGTCACCAGAAATACACCGGTGACGAGCTTCTGCGGCGGCCAACGACGGTGCTCAACGAAATGGGTCTACGGTGCAAATCAGCAAACGAAACTAGGGTCCAGAGATGCGTAATCTTACCCTGATGACGATAGAGCGGTCGAGGAGGCTTGGGGAGGCTTGACGACGGCGAATCGACGGTAATGGCCACGGCGGCCGAGGAAATGGAACGCTCGATTTCACATGATTCCCGGCGAGCGGGCCTCCGTGCTTGGTCCCCTAGATGGTTCAGTCCACGACGGCGCGTCTAATGGTGGCTATCACGAGGCAAGGGGTGGTCGGAGTTGGCCGGAATGATGAACTCCGACGAGCTAGGTTTTCGGGTGAAAGAAGGAAGTGAATCTGGAGAGCGAGATTGAGGATGAGGACGAGCAGGGTTGTCGCGGTGGCATTCTTATCCTCTCCTGGCAACGGCGACGTTGATCTTGGCGCAATGACGACGATGACGGCATCGGGCGGCAACGAGCTCCGCCAGCGAGCTGTCTGTGTGCGTGAGGATGGCGATGATGGCTATTTTGCGGATAACCCCCTGGCGATTCTTTCAGCTCAACCCGCGGTCCTCTCTTGACCCCACTTGTCAGTCACAGATGGAAACAAACTAGGCTGGTTACTGGGCTGTTGTGGGCTGCACAGGGGCGTCAGATAGGTGTAGGGGTGTTGGGCCACGGCCGGGTAGTGTTTTTATTTGTTTTATCCTTTTTCTATTTTCTGTTTTCTTATTTAGATTTGAATTTTATTTATATTTTGAACCTCTCTTTGTATGATTTATTTGCTGGATATTTGCAACAAGACTAAAATATATTTAGCATCATTTGTGAACTTTTATTATATAATATTTTTGTATTTATTTTATTTACTCAATATGAACCTGTTATCGCCACATTTTGGCCAAAGAAGGAGTTGGGCCGTAATCAAGATGGGCTTAGAAGATACGTATATGCAACGTGTTGTTGAATCGGCCTCGTGCGTTGATTTGGGCTAAATTGCCCGTGTATCTTATATTGTAATAGGTTCCGTTTCGATTTAGGTAAGATATAGAGTTGTTAGAATTATTCCAAAGATAGAAAGTCTCCGGACTATAAATATGTACCTAAGGTTATTGAGAAAAGGAGGACGATCACGTTCACAACAAACACAATCTCGGCGCATCGCCACCCCTTGTTTCTAGGGTTTTTCTCGGGTAAGTGCCATGCTGCCTAGATCGCATCTTGCGATCTAGGCAGTATCTACTTATGCGTTATTCGGTGTTACTCGTACTGAAGCCTTGTTGATGGCGAGTAATACTATTATCATAGATCTGTTTAGGCTAGCATCGGTACCTTTTTGCTATGATCGTTTAGTTATGCTACCTCTAGTTATCTCGCCGCCTCTGCACCTTTTCCCGGGTGTAAGGGTGGCATCTTGCTTGATCTTTATTTAAGTCGATTTGATCTGTTATAGTTGTGCCTTGTTCTCCAAGGTTTAGTTTGATATCTACATGATCAGGCCTTGCAAACGGGTTGAACGATCCAGTAGTATATAAGGTATGGTTTACCAATCCGAGAGGAGTTGTTCCGGGAATTGACTTTACGTTGGTTTTTAGGCCTTCTCTAGGGTTAGTTTTCTATTATCTTTTGTATCTACCAGGCTCAATTACGTGTAGGACGTTCCAATTATGTAGTGAAAACGTTAAACTGTCGTAGATCGATTTAACTTGTATTGATGGAGCAAAACCCCATGTTATCGTAGATCTAATGCAGAACCATGGGATAATCGGCTCTAGGAGCCGATTCGCAGGGAAACCTGGGAGCCGGTTGCGGCTTGAATTTTACGTGTGTTTATTTGCCATGCAGGAAACCACTCGAAGCAACCCATCACCTTCCTGACCAGGTATAGGTCAGGTGGCACGCCCTCGCATCCGCCAGGACGTGTGCCGGAGTTTTGCGGGCCGTTGCCCGAGGGACCAGGGCCCACCAGCACTCCTGGGAGCCTCCCGGCTCTTCGTGTTGCTCGTCGCTGCTCGCCGGTGGGTTTTGACAGGCAACACATTCTGGCACGCCCGGTGGGACCTTCAACAACATCTGCATCAACATCCGACGCTGCGATGGAGGGCAGACCAGTCACGTACGACGATTTGACTGACGAGCACAAGGCAAAGTACGATGATATCAAAGCTCTCTTCGAAGCCGATCTCATCGGCTCTTTTGAGAGGACTCGTAAACATGGCATCAGGTGGAAAGGGTTCTCACCTGAAGGTGCTCTTGATGAGGTGGATCTGTCCGTTCCTTCAGAGGAGCGCACCAGAGCTCTGCGACAGGAAGTTAATTACATGGTAGCTCATTCTCTTCACCGCCATTCAGAGAGTTTAGTGAACGCTTTCGAGCATGTCGCGGTTCGCGTAGTTCAGGAGATCATGAAACATCAGTACTCTCCGTCGGGGCCTACTTTAGGGACTCACCAGGGAGAAAGACCGCTCCAGACCAGGCCACAACTGCCATTCACGCTTGCAGCTCCGGAGCCACCAGGGGCACCGGCGTACGTCGTCTACAAGATCGGAGGTGACCCTGGCGATTGCCAATTCCTGTGTGAACCACCTAAAGAAATCCCACATGGATATGTGTGCACCTACGTGCCGGACTGCAACAGCTTGACGCGCACGAACCAGATTGCAACCGCAGGGATTGCTGGGGCAGGAGTTTCTGGAGCAGGGGCTTCGGGAGCAGGTGTTTCTGGAGCAGGAATCTCTGGGATGGACGCTGATAAACAGGCATGGCTAGCCAAGTATGCCACCGGAACAAGTCATGAGAATTTAGCCCCTGCAGCTCAAACGGTGGAACAAATCCGTACTATCTTGAGAGACCAGTTCGGCTTCGTGCCGAAGAGAAGGACAATCGGCTATTCCAAGCCGTACCCCAACGAGTTTGATCTGATTCCACTGCCACCCAAGTATCGGCTTCCTGAGTTCTCAAGGTTTAGTGGATCAGAAGGGTCGAGCTCGATCGAGCATGTGAGCCGATACCTGGCACAGTTGGGCATGATATCAGCATCAGATCAGTTGCGCGTAAGGTTCTTTGCGCAATCTCTGACAGGACCAGCTTTTGGATGGTACACCTCGCTGCCACCTGATTCGATCCAGACCTGGAAGCAACTGGAAGAGAAGTTCCACATTCAGTATCATTCAGAAGCTACCGAGGCTGGCATTGCAGATCTGGCGCAGGTGCGGCAAAAGCGGGGAGAGACGGTGGCCGAGTACATCCAGCATTTCAGGACTGTCAAGAACCGATGTTATTCGGCCCGTTTAACTGAGAAAGAATCAGTCGAGCTGGCAGTATTGGGTCTCTCAGCACCTATCAAGGATCTGGCTTTCCAAGTAGAGTACAATTCATTGGCGCACATGGCCCAGAAACTGACAATGTACGAACAGCGCCACCCTGAGTTGTACCAAGACAAGTTCAAACATCCGATAGGCCTGGTCGATACAGAGGAAGAGGATCCTGTACAAGACCAGGAGGTGGCCGTGGCTGAATGGGCTCGGGGGGCAGATCCTGTGTCCTGCAAATGGGTGAAACAGCAAGGGCCTGCAAAAGGGTTTGACTTCGATGTGAGCAAAGCTGAGCAGATATTCGATTTACTGCTGAAAGAAAAGCAGCTGAAGTTACCCGAAGGCCATAAAATCCCTACGGCTCAAGAGATGAACGGGAGACCGTACTGCAAATGGCATCACTCGTTTACCCACACCACCAATGATTGCAAAGAGCTACGTCGCCAGATCCAAACGGCTATAGAACAGGGCCGTCTGATCCTTGGGCAATTCGCCATGAAAGTAGACACAAACCCATTTCCCGGCGTCAACATGGTAGAACATAGCCACTCCACGAGGCGCCAATTGGATTTCTCGTTCGATGTCAACATGGCAGGACCTCTGTACCACCGTGACACATATAAGGATGAAGGCGCTTGTTCTCGGGGCAGAGAAAGAGAGGAGGCCGGGCCACGTGGCCGGCCCCGTTACGATGACAGGCGGTATTTAACCGAGGAGCAAGTGAGAAGCGTGCGATATCAGAAGCCACACTCCACGCATATCCTTAACAAGTATGAGCGTCAGTATGACCGACGTCGTCGGCACGATAGGGACAATGAAGGGTATGAGCACCTCGCTAGGAAAAAGTCGAAGGAAAAAGAAGGCGTTGATAAACATTGGGATTGTCCTTTCTTCAAGTATTGCTGGGACGCGGGAATGAGCTGATTGCCTACGATCGACAACTACCCGGAGTGTGGACAGCAGAGGGATGACACAGGTCCAGTCTCAGTGTTCAAGCGTCTAGGACCCCTCCCACCTCAACAGGCAAGAGGAGTCATCTCAAGCACAAAGTCTCAAGGAGCTAAAGGGTGAAAAAGAAGAAGACAGATATCACCGGCCAAGGTGGTGTCCCGATGGGCTCAGACACACCCAAAAGCGTAGAGTTCAGCGACTGCGTAGCTTGGAGGAAGCCGAGGCGCAGTACCTCCACGCTTTAAGGAAAGCACGGCCCGATCTGGCCGTGAAAGTTCGGCAAACCTTGGAAACGGAGGCTCGTCTGAAGAGGAAGGAGTGGCGCCCCAAACCAGTAAAAGCCGACGCAAAGACATCGGCTGGCACAAACATGGTGTTCATACTTCCGTCAGAGTTTTGCGCTCCAAGAATCAACGAGCTACCAGTGGCACAGTTTGACTGCGGCCCACGGCCGGTTATCTTTGAAAAGCCACGTGAGAAGAGTTACAAACATCTGAAAGCCCTGTACCTGCGAGGTTATATCAATGGGCAGCCTGTCAGCAAGATGCTGGTTGACACCGGAGCAGCAGTCAATATAATGCCGTACTCCATGCTACGGCGTTTGGGACGTTCCACTGCAGATCTGATCAAAACCAACGTCACGTTAAGCGACTTCAACGGCCAAACTTCAGAAACGCAAGGCGTACTGAACGTGGATCTGACCGTGGGCAGAAAAACCATCCCTACGTCATTCTTCGTCGTGGACAGCAAAAGCACCTACGCTGTTTTGCTGGGGAGAGATTGGATTCACGCCAACTGCTGCATTCCATCCACGATGCACCAGTGCCTAATACAGTGGGATGGAGATGAAGTGGAGGTCATTCACGCAGATGATTCGATCGAGATCTCCATAGCTGGCATGAACGTCTGGGAAGCAGACGACCAAGAGCCGATCTCTGGAATCAGTCTAGACGGCTGTGAGCGCATTGAAGTTACAAAAAACGGGGTGAGGCTGGTCTTATCCACTGGCCTGACAGAGTAGCAAAGTCCACGATCATACGTGGTATGGCCGATCCCTGCGATCGGCCGCAAAAAATAAAAAGCAGTAGCCTTGCGACAAGCAGGCCATGCAGTCGTAGTAGGGAGATGCCCTGTCATTGGGGAGCACAGATAAGTTGTAAACCCTCCTTGACTAATGCAATCAGAAAGGGGGCCGATTCAGGCAATCGGCCCAAATTATTTTGTTACCCTCACCAACTGTTTACCCCGTCTTTAGCATCGATTTAACAGGTGACGGAAAGCTAGGGTATGGGTTCACCTCCGCTGATGAGCTAGAAGAAATTGACATCGGTCCTGGGGATAAGCCACGACCGACATTTATCAGCAAGAAGTTGGATCCGAATCTGCGGGGTCCGATGATAGCTTTGTTGAAAGAATATCCAGATTGCTTTGCCTGGGACTATACAGAAATGCCCGGGCTAGACAGGAGCATCATCGAGCATAGACTCCCGCTTAAAAAGGGGTTTCGGCCGTTCCAACAGCGAGCACGACAGATGAAGGCCGAAATTTTGGAAGAGGTCAAGAAGGAGATCGAGAAAATGTTGACAGCTAAGTTGATCAGGCCATGCAGGTATGCTGAGTGGATTTCTAGTATCATACCTGTGGAGAAAAAAGATGGCCGCTGGCGTGTTTCCATAGATTTTCGGGATCTCAATAGAGCCACTCCAAAGGATGAGTATCCGATGCTGGTAGCAGAGACATTAATCAACGCAGAGGCTGGTCATAAAGTCTTGAGCTTCATGGATGGCAATGCCGGTTACAACCAAATTTTTATGGCTCCGGAAGATATACACAAGACTGCATTCAGAGTACCAGGCTCGGTGGGGTTGTTTGAATACGTCGTCATGACGTTTGGACTGAAGAATGCCGGCGCCACGTACCAAAGAGCCATGAATTACATTTTCCATGATCTGATCGGCAAGCTGGTGGAAATTTATATCGATGACGTAGTGGTCAAGTCTGCCTCAGTAGAAGGACACTTGGGCGATCTGCAGCGCGTCCTGGACCGAACAAGAAAATTCGGCCTACGAATGAATCCAAAGAAGTGTGCCTTCGGTGTAACGGCCGGTCAGTTCTTGGGTTTCTTGGTCCATGAACGCGGAATTGAGATCGGCCTGAAAAGTTAAGAGGCAGTGCGAACAATGAAGCCACCTACCACGAAGAAATCAACTTCGTCAGAAGATTCATCTCCAATCTGTCAGGAAGAATAGAGCCGTTCATGGGACTGGTAAAAATTAAATCTGATGAGGAGTTCCGCTGGGGAACAGAACAACAACGAGCCTTCGACGAAATCAAAGAATATTTAACGAAGCCGCCAGTGTTGGTTCCACCCCAGCCAGATAGGCCATTCTACATTTACTTGTCAGTAGCTGACACGTCCATCGCCTCGGTGGTGGTGCAAGTTTACGATGGCCTGGAGCGAGTTGTGTTTTACATCAGCAGAAGGATGCTGGATGCAGAGACAAGATATCCTGAGGTTGATAAGTTGTGTCTCTGCCTGTTTTTCACCTGCACCAAGCTGCGCCACATCTTGCTCTCAGCAGAGATCATCATTATATGCAAATCAGATGTCATAAAGCACATGCTATCGGCTCCTATGTTGAAAGGCCGACTCGGCAAATGGATGTTTGCATTATCGGAGTTTGATATTGTTGCCTGCCAAAACTCACCGGCGGGCAGCAACGAGCAACACGAAGAGCCGGGAGGCTCCCAGAGCGGCTGGTGGTCCCTGGTCCCTCGGGCAACGGCCCGCAAAGCTTCCGGCACGCACGCGTCCTGTCTTGGTTCGAGGGCGTGCCACCTGACCTATACCTGGTCAGGAAGGTGATGGATTGCTCCGATTGGTTTCCTGCATGGTAAACAAGTATACGTAAAATTCAAGCCGTGATCGGCTCCCAGGTTTCCCTGTAAATCGGCTTTCAGAGCCGATTATCCCCATGGTTCTGCATTGGATCTATGATAACATGGGGTTTTGCTTGACTACTACAAGCTAAATCGATCTACGATAGTTTGGTGTTTTCACTACGCAACCGGAACGTCCCACACGTAGTTGAGCCTGGTAGATACGAAAGATAGTAGAAGACTGATCCTAGAGAAGGCCTAAAAACCAACATAACGTCAATTCCCGGAACGTCCCCTCTAAGATCGATAAACCATATCTTACGCATTACTGGATCGTTCAACCCGTTTGTAAGGCCTAATCACGTAGATATTAAACTAAACCTTGATGAACAAGGCACAACTATAACAGATCGAATCGACTAAGCAGAAATCAAGCAAGATGCCACCTTCACACCCGGGAAAAGGTGCAAAGACGGCGAGATAGCTAGAGGCAGCATAATTAAGCAATCATAGTAAAAGGTACCGATGCTAGCCCTAACAAATCTGTGATAAAGGTGTTACTCGCCATCAACAAGGCTTCAGTACGAGTAACACCGGATAACGCATAAGTAAATACTGCCTAGATCGCAAGATGCGATCTAGGCAGCATGGCACTTACCCGAGAAAAAACCCTAGAAACAAGGGGTGGCGATGCGCCGAGATGTGTTTGTTGTGAACGTGATTGTCCTCCTTTTCGCGATAACCCTAGGTACATATTTATAGTCCGGAGACTCTCTACTTTTGGAATAACTCTACAATTCTATCTCTACCTAAACTGAAACGAAACCTACTATGATACAAGATACACGGGCAATTTAGCCCAAACCCACGTATAAGGCCGATTAACAACACGCTGAATATATGTATCTTCTAAGCCCATCTTGATCACGGCCCAACTCCTCCTTTGGCCAAAATATGGTGATAACACATGCCCCCCTGGTTTTGGCAATAATAATTCCAAAACCACTCCGCTGATGTTTTTTTTTCTCGCCACCTCTCTTTTTTTTATCGGGTTGCGCGTTGACAGAACGCGTGGCAGAACAGGATCGTCACGCCACCCCTTCATCATGATGCCCTGTCTTCTCAACTCCTTCGCACTGCATGATTTGACGATTTTGGCAGTGCAATCTGGGAAACTGCTATGGCATTGAACCGTCTCTCCAAATATTACCCTTATTTAAATCTGTCTGAGCAGTTCGCAGTCCCCATCTTCCTCCCGTAGCCAGAAAACCCTCTTCCTCCGCCGGAAAAAACCCTCTTTCTCGCCATGGCCTCCTCTGCTTCCTCCGGTTTGTCCTCCCATGCCTCTAACTCAATGAGTGACCGTGAGCCGACCCCGGAGCACCCGCCAATAGCGGCGTACAACACTCTCGCCCCACAATGGTGGGACGAGAGGGGTTGGGACTTCACTGTTTGGTCGGAGGATGATGCATCCTTGACCGATGGTGAAGAAGACCTACAGTTCCTCGCTGATGGGGAACTGGAGGTAGACAGCAGCGACGACGCCTGGTCGTGGGACGGCGTCGAGTCCTCCGACGAGAAGGAGGAATCGGAGGAGGACACCTCCTCCGACGAGTATCCGCCGACGAAGCGCTTCCGCGCCGGGTCCGAAGACGACGACGATGACGAGGACGAAGACGAGGAGGCCCCTGCTGGCTTCTTCGACAGCAGCAGCGAAGACGACGTCGACAGCAGCGCCGACAACAGTGAACAAGACGGCGGCGGCAGCAGCGACGACGACCTCGGCCTAGATTAGGATTTAGTAGTAGTATGCTTCCTTTTGTATGCTTCCTTTTGTAACCCATCGGCCGTTTGTAAACAATCCGCTTTTGAATGAATGAAAAAATTCGTTTCTCGAAGATTGTCTCTCCGCCCCAATCTTGTCGATAACAACAATAAGTCGATGCTCCAGGAGCCGATAGCAACGTATCGGCTTTCATCTTGTCACGTTCTCACCGTCAACCAAACTATGACCCAAAGAGCCGATGCACATCGGCTTTACCAAAATCGTTGACAAGGTCCAATTCAGTCGTATATTTAGGCAAACCTAAACGGTCACCTCTTAGTTTCAAACGGTAACCTGCGACTTCCTTCAAAAAGGGCGACCTAGATCCCCAACTGCCCACTGACCAGATCGAGCTCACAGCAACAAGAATCCTCAATCCTCAATCCGCATAGATCCATCTCAGTAGGCAAACCAGATGGCTGAATCGTCCAGCACCAATCCAGAGGTCTCCGGTCTGAAGGTACGCCTACCCCTCGCAGTCTGAACGCAATGTTAGATCTTTAACGGCGAACACCTGAATTAATGCCTTTATCCCACCATTAATTTTTCTAGGTTTCGGACATTCTACTGCCGCATCCTTCTCTCCCAAATTCTCTCTGTCTTGGTCCTCGTTCAGATTCTAGTCCTGCCCATCTGATTTCTTGCGAAGCAAATAGGATCCCCTTTGTAAGCCAAGACCTAGATCTGAACTCCTGGGCCGACTGCTTGCGAGCCTGGCCTAATCCCCCTGAACATTGGGTTTCTTGGTTCAGTAGGGTAGCTAGAGCTTACCAATATCAATGGGAAACGTTGGGCATAGCCGATGCCTTGCATCTATCGTTGTCTCCTCTTGAAAAACACGAGAACCTTCTCAAAACCATCGGCTATTTCTGGTCTGATGCTCTGAACTGCTTTATGTTTGGCCATGGCCCTATGTCACCAACATTGCTAGACGTGGTGATGATCACTGGTCTGGATGTTACATCACCCAGTCCCTCTTCTTTCAAACTGACCAAAGTCCCCTACAAACTGTCTTCCAAAACAGACTGTACAAGTTGGGGTGCTTATCTCCAACGCCATATGAAGACAAAGGGCCCTGTTTCAGAGAAAGAACACACATCCCTCCTCAACTTCTGGCTAGAGCATTTCATCTTCTGTGGACCTTCCCTTGCTCCAACCAAAAACTATCTTTCCTTAGCCCATGAACTGGCCAAAGGTACTCAACTTGGTATCGGCAAACTATTCCTTGGAGAGGTCTATCGATATCTCCAATTGATGTCTGTTAAACTGTTCTCAGGCATAGCAATCAAAACAGGTGGTCCTTGGTGGTTCATTCAGTTATGGGCTCAGCTGTACTTTCAAAACCACATCCCAGACTTCCCTCTCCTAGCGAGTTGCACCTTTCCTGATGTAAAAGGGAAACAGATTCGATGCACTAGTTATGGCCAAGCCTTATACAGGTTGCCAGGCAGCAAGTTATCCCCTCAGGAGGCATCCAAGTGGTTCAGCACTTTCTTCCAGGGCCTGGATAATCCTACCTTCTTCCCCTATATGGAGGAATCGGAACATTTTGAAAATCCACTCTCCTTTAGGCTGGACAATTTTGCCGATGATACTAACACTCGGCAGCTTTTTTCCATCGTGATTCGTCCCTGTTTCCTTCCAGTTGGCATGAGTACGTCCAACAGAATAATCAAACCGGGATATGAATTCTACCAGCCAGTCTTAGTAGCCCGCCAATTTGGCCTTGGACAAGTAGCTCCCCACTTCTTTCTCCATCATCTCATAGAGTGCAGAGCCGACCTGCCTGATCCTCTCACCAGTCAGAGGTGTTACTCTTTCTTTGATGCTCTGACCATCCCCATTCCAAACGACCTCACCTTCGCTTTGTCAACTGACGGCTTCGAAGACTGGTGGACGATGTGGAAAACCCACGTTTTCAGGAAAGCTCTGGGACCGCTGCTGAAACAACTCGATACTGATCACGACGTTCCTGTGGAACAGGTACTACTACTTGCCAATTTTCTTGATGCAGCTTGCAATTGGTCCTTTTATTAATCCATTCCCTCTCTTTGCAGCAACAAGACGGTCCTGAGCCCACGCATAGTGATGGCTCCCCATTCGAGTTCTTTCCACCAGCCCCCGTGGTTCTTTTCTGCAAGAACTCGCCACCTCTGAAAAAGGTCATAATGCAGAAACAGCCGACGACGCCACAATCGGCTTCCAAGAAACCAACAACTCCTAAGTCAGCTGCCCCTCGAGTTCCAACTAAAACCAGAACAATGGTGAGGAAGGTAGCCGCCAGAAAAACCTTGAGGCACCGGAGCCCTTCTCCAGACAGCTCGCACGTAAGCTTAATTCAAACCTTAGTCAATCCTTGTTATTTCTTTCATTCTTGCAGTCCTGCTCATGTTTACTGGTTCCCCTCCTTTGCAGGCCTCCGCCGAAGATACCTCCAACGAGGATACCTTGACCAATCGAGGTACCTCCAACGAGGATACCTTGACCAATCGAGGAGAGTTAGGTCCCACGGATTCTGAGAGGACCATCACACCGAACCAGCCGGACTCACCACCATCGGCTTCCAAGAAGAGATTGGCCTCTGAAACTGCTGCCCCCCGAGCATCAGTCGAGGGGGGGCCATCTGCGGGTCCCAAAAGAGCTCGCAAAGGACTACAAACTTCTTCGTCGAGCCAGGAGGTTTTGAAAAAATCCTCATCTTCCCTGCTGCCCCTTACTCCCTTTTACATTGGTAAATTACCTTTTATACAGGCAACTGATGCTTCTAGTGGGAAGGCCGGGGCCGTGCCGACGCCGGGTCTGGGAACCCCCGAAAGTGTAGATGAAACGGCTGCCAAACTGGTCAAGCCCCCAGTGGCCACTCACGAACCGATGGTCTCTTCATCGGTTATCCCCTCGATAGGAGAGGTACGTTTAAATTTTTTGTGTCCGGCGTTGTATGTTTAGACGCATACTGACGCTTTTCTGGCTGCCAGAGCTGCGATCTTTCAGGTTTGCTGTCGTTCGACCCTGAATCCATCGAACCAACTCCCTCTGTTGCCCACGCTGAACCCCAAGCCAGGATTGCTCCACCTCAATTCCAGCGTCTTAAAACCTTGCTGTCCTCCCCACTCGAGGAGTTGATCGAGGGTTCTGAAGAAGTGAAGCGCGTTCTCGCCGAAATTCAGGATCATCTTCCAGGCACATTGCAAGTGAAGCTTTGGTCGGTTGCAAATCTGTCCCTTTTCGGGCCACGGGTGAAACTGGCCCGTGAAAGGATTCACCTGCGCCATGCCCAACTCCCGCTGAAAGCCGATATTGCGGAAAGATGCCAGCAGCTTAATGAGAAAAAGGCGTCTCTGGATGCTAGAACTGACAACTCCGTCAGCACCGCCGAGCTCGCATCCTTAAAAAAGGAGCTGGAAGATCTTGAGGAGAAGGCCCGGGTGATTAAACAGCTCATCCGTGACAAGGAAGAATCCATCGCCCGTTCCCAAAACGAGGCGGAAGGCCTCAAGGCTCAACTGAAGACTGATCTGGCAGGCATACGCGCCCTGAGCAAGCAGCTAGTAACGGGCAAGGATGAAGATGACGAAGCCGAGATCGCCGAGGTGGATCGTATCCGTGCTGACGCTTCCCACGCCTTCGATGCCTTCTTCAATAGCTCATATGTGTAAACTAGCACCTGTTTGTAACTTTCTGAAGTAGCTAGCATAACTGGCACCTACTTGTAACATGTGTGATTTGCTCTTATGGCCAATTTGCAACATCGGCCGCCACATTTTTACTGTCCTTATCCATTTTGGTGCCCCCCGAGCCGAATCCTTCAAGTAATTGAAGATATCGGCTTTTCAGCCATAACCAGCAGCATGTGTGGTTGTAATGAGTATTGCCATCCATGAAACTGCGTGGATTAACGTTTCTTCTACCGGCCCGATATTAGAAATCCATTCCGCATACCTGCAGGGCCTGATTAAATCGGCGGCCAACATTTTCTCGACCTCCTTCTTGACTTGTTCTAGAATTTCGGCCTTCATCTGCCGTGCTCGGTGCTGGAACGGCCGAAATCCTTTCTTAAGCGGGAGTCTATGCTCAATGATGCTCCTATCTAAACCAGGCATCTCCGTGTAGTCCCAGGCGAAGCAGTCTGGATATTGTTTCAACAGGGCTATCATCGGATCCCGTAGCTTTGGATCTAACTTTTTGCTGATAAAAGTTGGTCGTGGCTTATCCCCAGGACCAATGTCAATCTCTTCTAGTTCATCAGCGGATGTGAACCCATATCCTAGCTTTCCGTCACCTGTCAAGTCGATGCTTATTGTTTCATAATGGCAGGGCGTCTCCCTGCTACGACTACATGATCTGCTTGTCGTATGATTGTCGCTTTCCATTTTTTGGGGCCGATCGCTACGATCGGCCGTACCACGCATGATTGTGGACTTTTCTACTCTGTCAGGCCGGTGGATAAGACCAGCCTCACCCCGTTTTTTGAAGCTTCAATACGCTCACAGCCGTCCAAACTGATTCCAGAGATCGGCTCTTGGTCTGCTGCTTCCCAGATGTTCATGCCAGCAATGGAAATCTCGATAGAATCGTCTGCATGGATGACCTCCACTTCATCTCCGTCCCACTGAATTAAGCACTGGTGCATCGTGGATGGAATGCAGCAGTTAGCGTGGCTCCAATCCCTTCCTAGCAAGACGGCGTAGGTACTTTTGCTGTCCACGACGAAAAACGACGTGGGTATGGTTTTCCTGCCCACTGTCAGATCCACGTTCAGTACGCCTTGCGTTTCCGAAGACTGACCGTTGAAGTCGCTTAACGTGACGTTGGTTTTGATCAGGTCCGCAGTGGAGTGTCCCAAATGTCGTAGCATGGAGTACGGCATAATATTGACTGCCGCTCCGGTGTCCACCAACATCTTGCTGACGGGTTGTCCATTGATGTAGCCCCGCAGGTACAGAGCTTTCAGATGTTTGTACCCCTTCTCACGTGGCTTCTCAAAGATCACCGGCCGTGGACCGCAGTCAAGCTGCGCCACTGATAGCACATTGGTCCGTGGCGCGCAGAATTCTGCCGGAAGTACGAACACCATGTTCGTGCCAGCCGATGTCTGTGCATCGGCTTTTAGTGGTTTGGGGCGCCACTCCTTCCTTGTCGCGCGGCCCTCCGTCTCCAAAGTCATCCTCACTTTGACGGCCAGATCGGGTCGCGCTTTCTTTAGAGCGTGGAGATACTGCGCTTCCGCTTCCTCTAAGTTACGCAGCCGTTGCACTCTACGCTTCTGGGTGTGTCTGATTCCATCTGGGCACCACCTTGGACGGTGATACCTGTCTTCTTCTTTGTCATCCCTTCGCCTCTCGAGGCCCCTTGCTCGAGGGGACTCCCTGGGATGGCTCTGAGGTTGGAGAGGTCCTAGACGTTTGAACACTGACACTGGCCTCGTGCTCTCCTTTCGCTGTCCACACTCTGGGCAATTGTCGACTGTAGGCAATCGGCTCATTCCCACATCCCAGCAATGCTTGAAGAAGGGACAATCCCAATGTCTGTCTGCGCCTTCCTTTTCTTTGGACGGTCCCCTGGCGAGGTGCCCATACCCTTCATTGTCTCCACTGTGCTGGCGCCGTTGCTCACGCTGCCGCTCATACTTGTTAAGGAGATGCGTGGAATGTGGCTTCTGATACCGCACCCTCCTAACCTGTTCCTCTGTTAGGTATCGCCCGTCATCGCGGCTGGGCCGGTCGCGTGGACCAGCCTCCTTTCCCTCTTTGCCCCGAGAGTGATCACTTCCTTCCTTGTACGTGTCATGGTGGTACCCAGACCCAGCCATATTGACACCGAACGAAAAGTCCAGTTGACGTCTCGCGGAGCGACTGAGCTCTACCATGTTGACGCCGGGAAACGGGTTCGTGTCCACCTTCATGGCGAACTGCCCAAAGATTAGACGGCCTTGTTCTATCGCCATTTGGATTTGGCGACGCAGCTCTTTGCAATCATTGGTGGTGTGGGTGAACGAATGATGCCACTTGCAATATGGTCTCGCGTTCATCTCCTGAGCCGTAGGGATTTTGTGGCCTTCGGGTAACTTCAGCTGTCTCTCCTTCAGCAGTAAATCGAATATCTGCTCAGCTTTGCTCACATCGAAGTCAAACCCTTTTACAGGCCCTTGCTGTTTCACCCACTTGCAGGACACAGGGTCTGCCCCCCGAGCCCACTCAGCCACGGCCACCTCCTGGTCTTGTGTAGGATCATCTTCTTCTGCATCGACCAGGCTTACGGGGCGCTTGAACCTGTCTTGGTATAACTCAGGGTGGTGCTGTTCATACATCGTCAGTTTCTGGGCCATGTGCGCCAATGAGTTGTACTCCACTTGGAAAGCCAGATCC
The DNA here is from genome assembly GCA_916181665.1 of Avena sativa. Taxonomy (NCBI): domain Eukaryota; kingdom Viridiplantae; phylum Streptophyta; class Magnoliopsida; order Poales; family Poaceae; genus Avena; species Avena sativa. The sequence continues at coordinate 7,804,658 of OV702289.1, forward strand.
TTGATGGGCGCTAAGAGACCCACCACTGCCAGCTCGACTGCTTCCTTCTCAGTTAAACGGGCTGAGTAACATCTATTCTTGATGGTCCTGAAGCGCTGGATGTATTCGGCTACAGTTTCTCCCCGCTTCTGTCGTACTTGCGCCAGGTCTGCAATGCCAGCCTCAGTAGCCTCTGAATGGTACTGGATGTGGAACTGTTCTTCTAGTTGCTTCCAGGTGCGAATTGAATCAGGTGGCAACGAGGTGTACCACCCAAAGGCTGGTCCTGTCAGAGATTGTGCAAAAAATCTCACGCGCATTTGATCCGATGCCGAAATCATGCCTAGCTGTGCCAGGTATCGGCTTATGTGCTCGATCGAGCTTGACCCCTCTGACCCGCTGAATCTTGAGAACTCAGGGAGCTTATATTTGGGTGGCAGCGGAATCAGGTCAAACTCGTTGGGATACGGCTTTGAATAGCCGATCGTCCGTCGCTTCGGCACGAAGCCGAACTGGTCTCTCAGGATGGTACTGATTTGCTCCACTGTTTGAGCTGCAGGGGCTAGATTCTCATGACTTGTTCCAGTGGCATACTTGGCTAGCCACGCCTGTTTGTCAGCGTCCATCCCAGACATCGTTGCTCCAGTAACGCCTACTCCTGAAGATCCTGCCCCAAGGGCCCCTGCCGCAGACACTCCTGCGGTTGCAATCTGGCTGGTGCGTGCCAGGTTATTGCAGTCCGGCACGTAGGCGCATATATATCCGTGTGGGATCTCCTTGGGTGGCTCCAACAGGAATTGGTAATCGCCTGGATCGCCTCCAGCCTTGTAGACGACGTATGCCGCTGATCCTGGCGGTTCCGGAGCTGCGAGTGTGAACGGTAGTTGCGGCCTGGTCTGGAGCGGTCTTTCCCCTTGGTGGGTCCCTAAAGTGGGCCCTGACGGAGAATACTGATGTTTTATGATCTCCTGAACCACGCGAACTGCTACCCGTTCGAACGCGTTTACCAAGCTCTCAGAATGGCGGTGAAGAGAATGAGCCACCATGTAGTTGACTTCCTGGCGTAGAGCTCTGGTGCAGTCTTCTGAAGGAACAGACAGATCCACCTCATCGAGAGCACCCTCGGGAGAGAATCCCCTCCATTTGATGCCATGTGTACGGGTCCTCTCGAAAGAGCCGATGAGGTCGGCTTCGAAGAGCGCTCTGATCTCGTCATACTTCGCCTTGTGCTCAGCAGGAAGCTCGTCGTACGTGACTGGTCTGTTCTCCATCGCAGCGTCGGATGTTGATGTAGACGTTGTTGAATGTCCCACCGGGCGTGCCAGAATGTGTTGCCTGCCAAAACTCACCGGCGGGCAGCGACGAGCAACACGAAGAGCCGGGAGGCTCCCAGAGCGGCTGGTGGGCCCTGGTCCCTCGGGCAACGGCCCGCAAAGCTTCCGGCACGCACGCGTCCTGTCTTGGTTCGAGGGCGTGCCACCTGACCTATACCTGGTCAGGAAGGTGATGGATTGCTCCGATTGGTTTCCTGCATGGTAAACAAGTATACGTAAAATTCAAGCCGTGATCGGCTCCCAGGTTTCCCTGTAAATCGGCTTTCAGAGCCGATTATCCCCATGGTTCTGCATTGGATCTATGATAACATGGGGTTTTGCTTGACTACTACAAGCTAAATCGATCTACGACAGTTTGGTGTTTTCACTACGCAACCGGAACGTCCCACACGTAGTTGAGCCTGGTAGATACGAAAGATAGTAGAAGACTGATCCTAGAGAAGGCCTAAAAACCAACATAACGTCAATTCCCGGAACGTCCCCTCTAAGATCGATAAACCATATCTTACGCATTACTGGATCGTTCAACCCGTTTGTAAGGCCTAATCACGTAGATATTAAACTAAACCTTGATGAACAAGGCACAACTATAACAGATCGAATCGACTAAGCAGAAATCAAGCAAGATGCCACCTTCACACCCGGGAAAAGGTGCAAAGACGGCGAGATAGCTAGAGGCAGCATAATTAAGCAATCATAGTAAAAGGTACCGATGCTAGCCCTAACAAATCTGTGATAAAGGTGTTACTCGCCATCAACAAGGCTTCAGTACGAGTAACACCGGATAACGCATAAGTAAATACTGCCTAGATCGCAAGATGCGATCTAGGCAGTATGGCACTTACCCGAGAAAAAACCCTAGAAACAAGGGGTGGCGATGCGCCGAGATGTGTTTGTTGTGAACGTGATTGTCCTCCTTTTCGCGATAACCCTAGGTACATATTTATAGTCCGGAGACTCTCTACTTTTGGAATAACTCTACAATTCTATCTCTACCTAAACTGAAACGAAACCTACTATGATACAAGATACACGGGCAATTTAGCCCAAACCCACGTATAAGGCCGATTAACAACACGCTGAATATATGTATCTTCTAAGCCCATCTTGATCACGGCCCAACTCCTCCTTTGGCCAAAATATGGTGATAACAGATATCCGGTATCAACCCGCGAAAGCGGTTAAGGGTCAGGCGTTGGCCGATCTTATTGCTGAAAGAATCAACACCAATATAGCAGCACTGTCTATACGAGCGTGGGCTATGTTCTTCGATGGATCGGTTTGTGATGATGGTTGCGGCATCGGCATTCTACTCGTGTCGCCCCGGGGGGCAACATATTCCTTCTCCATCAGGCTATCTACCCCGTGCACCAACAACGTCACTGAGTATGAGGCGATACGCAAGGGAATGGAGTTGCTCATCGAAGCTAGAGCAGAAGCAGTGGAAATTTTTGGAGACTCCAAATTGGTGATTTCCCAACTCACGGAGGAATACAAGTGCGAGAGCGAGTCGCTCTTATCATTATGGTTGCAATGCCGTGAGCTGATGGCACAGTTCCGGTACATAAACTTGCACTGGATCCCGCGGTCGCAGAATACCGAGGCAAATGATCTCGCACAAATGGCTTCAGGATACAAGGACGTAGCAGATGGAGCTGATGTTCAGGTACAGTTCCTGGAGGCGGACGACTGGAGAGCCGATATCTTCAATTACTTGAAGGATTCGGCTCGGGGGGCACCTAAACGGATAAGGTACAAGGCCATGAAATATGTTCTTATTGGGGACGACATGTTCTACAGGACTCTGGAAGGGTTACTGCTCAAATGTCTGGGGCCAACCGAGGCCAATCGGCTCCTGCACGAGGTACACGAAGGCGCCTGTGGAACTCACCAATCGGCTCACAAGATGAAATGGTTGATCAGGCGATCAGGGTTTTATTGGCCCACCATGCTTGAGGACTGTTTTAGGTACTACAAAGGGTGTCAAGCATGTCAGAAATTTGGAAAAATTCAGATGGTACCCGCGTCAGCAATGAACCCCATCATCAAGCCTTGGCCATTCCGAGGTTGGGGCATGGATATGATTGGCAAGATCAATCCTCCGTCAAGCAAAGGCCACATGTGGATTTTGGCCATTACGGATTATTTCACTAAATGGGTGGAAGCAGTCCCTATGAAGTCAGTGAGCTCGAAGGATGTTATCGATTTTGTGAAAGAACATGTCAATCATAGATTCGGGATTCCCCAGACTATCACGACCGATGGAGGTTCGGTCTTCATTTCTCACGAGTTTAGGAAGTTCTGTGAGGACACAGGGATCAAGCTGATTCGATCATCTCCATACTATGCTCAAGCAAATGGGCAAGCTGAAGCGTCCAACCAGAGCCTTATCAAGCTGATCAAGAGGAAAGTCGATGAGCACCCTAGGCGTTGGCACGAGGTTTTGTCAGAGGCTTTGTGGGCTTATCGCATGTCATGCCATGGAGCGATAAAAACCTCGCCGTACCATCTAGTCTATGGACAAGAAGCCGTGCTACCCTGGGAAATTACGGCTGGATCGAGACGTGTCACTTTTCAGAATGATCTAACAACTGAAGAATATGCGGCCCTGATGAGTGACAGTATTGAGGATTTGACTGAGCTTAGGCTGTGGTCGCTTGAGAAAATCAAAGAGAACAAGGCCAAGGTAGCTCGTGCATATAATAAGAAAGTGAGACCAAAGGAGTTCCACGTTGGCGATCTGGTATGGGAAGCTGTACTGCCATTAGGGACTAAGGATGCAGCATATGGTAAATGGTCTCCGAATTGGCACGGGCCATACAGGGTCGATCAGGTCTTAAGGGGGAACGCGTACATGCTGGAGGAGCTGGATGGCGTGAAATTCCCAGTGGCTGTTAACGGTCAGCATCTCAAGAAATATTTCCCAAGCATGTGGGATGATGGACAGTGAGATATGGGGGCCGATACATGAAATCGGCCAATAATAATAAAAAAATATAGTTCCCAAAGCATGTGGGATGATGGACACTGAGATATGGGGGCCGATACGTGAAATCGGCCAATAAACAAAATATACAGCCGATGCACAGCCATCGACTCTAGAGGTTCAAACTGTTACAAGCAGGTGCCAGTTTACATGAACGAGCTACTCAAGGAAGGCCTTGAAGGCATGGAGGGCGTCAGCACGGACACGATCCACCTCGGCGATCTCGGCTTCGTCATCTTCGTCCTTGCCCGTCACTAGCTGCTTGTTCAGGGCACGTATTTCTGCCAGATCGGTCTTCAGTTGAGCTTTGAGGCTTTCTGCTTCGTCTTGGGAGCGGGCGATGGATGCTTCCTTGTCACGAATGAGCTGTTTAGTCGCCCGGACTTTCTCTTCAAGATCTTCCAGCTCCCTTTTTAAGGATGCGAGCTCGGCGGTACTGACAGAGGTGTCAGTTTTGGCATCCAGAGACGCCTTTTTTCTCGTTGAGCTGCTGACATCTGTCTGCAATATTGGCCTTCAGCGGAAGTTGGGCGCGGTGCAGATTGATCCTTTCCCGAGCTAACTTCACCCTTGACCCGTAGAAAGACAGAGTTACAACGGGCCAAAGCTTCACCTGCAATGCTACTGGGAGTTGGTCCTTGATTTCGGCAAGAACGCTCTTCACCTCCTCAGAACCCTCGATCAACTCCTCGATCGGGGAGGACAGCAAGGCTTTAAGACGCTGGAATTGAGGTAGAACAGTCCTGGCTTGTGGTTCATCAGTGGCGACAGAGGGAGTTGGCTCGATGGATTCAGGGTCGAACGTCAACAAGCCTGAGATGTCACAACCCTGGCAGCCCGAAAGCGCGTCAGTGTGCGTCCAACATGGAAGGATGAGCCGAAAGAAGCTAACGTACCTCTCCTAAGACCGAGGGGATAGCAGATGACGAGGCAATCGGCTTGTGTGTGGTTGCTGGGGGCTTTGCCAAAGTGGTAGCTGTTTCATCTGCACCTTCGGGGATTGCTAGGTCTGGTTTGGCTAAAGGCATCGGCACGGCCCCGGCCTTCCCACTAGAAGCATCGGTCGTCTGCATGAAAGGTGCTTAGCCGTTGCGGATGGTGATGAATCGGCAGATGAAGAAACAAGTAGTAAGAGCATGAAGGGTGATGACTTGCGAAACCTCTTGGCTCGACGAAGAAGTTTGCAGTCCCTTGCGAGCCCGCTTGGGACTCACAGGTGGACTCGGCTCGACTGATGCTCGGGGGGCAGCAGGTTCAGGAACTGGCCTTTTCCTAGGAGCCGATGGTGGCACATCTGGCTGGTTTGGTATGGCAGTCCTCTCAGAGTCTGTTGGGCTCAATTCTCCTTGATCGGGTTGTGTGTCCTCGTGGGAGGTGTCTTCGACGGAAGCCTGCAAGAGAAGGAAAGCTATTAGACACGAGCATGTATGCAAGAATGAAAGAATGAGAGAGATCAACCAAGGCATGGATCAGCGTACATGCGAACTTTCTGGAGAAGGGCTCCGGCGCCTCAAATTCTTCCTGGCAGCTACCTTCTTCACCACCGTTCTTGTTTTAGTTGGAACTTGAGGGGCCGCTGACCTTGAAGTTACTTGCTTCTTAGAAGCCGATTGTGGTGATATCGGCTGGTTCTGCATCACGACCTTTTTCAAAGGTGGCGAGTTTTTGCAGAAAAGGACCACTGGAGCTGGTGGGAAGAATTCGAAGGGGGAGCCATCATAGTGTGTAGGTTCAGGACCATCTTGTTGCTGCAAGGAGACAGAGCGGGTTATTAGAAGAGTCATTTATGAGCTGCATCAAGAAAATCGGCAAGTAATGGTACCTGTTCTACGGGGATATCATATCCAGCATCGAGCTGCCTCAGCAACGGTCCCAGAGCTCTCCTGAAGACATGAGTCTTCCACATCGACCACCAGTTTTCAAAGCCATCGGTTGATGAAGCGAAGGTGAGGTCGTTAGGAATTGGGATGGTCAGAGCATCAAAGAAGGAGTAACACCTTTGACTGGTGAGAGGATCAGGCAGGTCGGCTCTGCTCTCCGTAAGATGGTGGAGAAAGAGATGGGGAGGTACTTGTCCAAGGCCAAATTGCCGAGCTACTACGACCGGCTGGTAGAATTCATACCCAGGCTTGATTATTCTGTTGGATGTACTCATGCCAACTGGAAGGAAACAGGGACGGATCACGATGGAAAAGAGCTGCCGAGTGCTAGTGTCATCGGCAAAATTGTCTAGCCTGAAGGAGAGTGGATTTTCAAAATGTTCCGATTCTTCCGTGTAAGGAAAGAAGATAGGATTATCCAGGCCTTGGAAGAAAATACTGAACCACTTGGATGCTTCCTGAGGGGATAGTTTGCTACCTGGCAGTCTATACAAAGCTTGGCCATAACTAGTGCATCGGATCTGCTTCCCTTTGACATCTGGGAAGGTACAACTCGCCAAAAGGGGAAAGTTGGGGACATGGTTTTGGAAATACAGCTGAGCCCATAGCTGAATGAACCACCAAGGACCTCCTGTTTTGACTGCTATGCCAGAGAATAGTTTGACAGACATCAACTGGAGATATCGATAGACCTCTCCAAGGAACAGTTTGCCGATGCCAAGTTGAGTACCTTTGGCAAGCTCGTAGGCTAAGGAGAGATAATTCTTGGTTGGAGCAAGGGAAGGGCCACAGAATATGAAATGTTCCAGCCAGAAGTTGAGAAAAGTTGTGTGTTCTTTCTCTGTGACAGGGCCTTTAGTTTTCATATGGCGTTGGAGGTAGGCACCCCAATTCGTGCAGTATGTTTTGGAAGACAGCTTGTAGGGGACCTTGGTCAGTTTAAAAGCAGAGGGGCTGGGTGATGTAACATCCATACCAGTAATCATCACCACGTCTAACAGAGTTGGTGTCATGGGGCCATGCCCGAACATAAAGCAGTTCAGAGCATCGGACCAGAAATAGCCGATGGTTTTTAGAAGATTTTCGTGTTTTTCAAGGGGAGACAATGACAAATGCAAGGCATCGGCTATTCCCGTGGTTTCCCATTGGGATTGGTAAGCTCTAGCTACCCTGCTGAACCAAGAGACCCAATGTTCAGGGGGATTAGGCCAGGCTCGCAAGCAGTCGGCCCAAGAGTTCAAATCTAGGTCTTGGCTTACGAAGGGGATTCTGTTTGCTTCGCAAGAGATCAGATGGGCAGGACTAGATTCTGTACGGGGGCCAAGACAGAGAGAATTTGGGAGAGAAGGATGCGGCAGCAGAATGTCTGAAACCTAAAAAATTTAATGGTGGAATAAAGCATTAATTCAGGTGTTTGCCATTAATTCTAGCATCGTGTTCAGACTGCGAGGAGTAGGCGTACCTTCAGACCAGAAACCGCTGGGTTGGTGTTGGACGATTCCGCCATCTAGTTTGCCGGTGGAGATGGATCTATGCAATTGGGGATCGAGGGTTCTTGCCGCTGTGAGCTCGATCTGGTCGGTGGGAAATTGGAGATCTGGGTCGCTTTTTTGAAGAGGGTCGCAGGCTACCGTTTGAAACTGGAAAGTGGCCGCTCAGATTTGTCTAAGTATGCGACCGAACTTGACCTTGTCAACGTTTTTGGGAAAGCCGATGTTTTACCATCGGCTCTTTGGGCTGTGACTTGGCTTCTGGGACATCGACCTATTTTGACTATCGGAAAAATTGAGTTGGAAAAGCAATCTTTGAGTTGAGAGAAGCAATCTTTGTTCATTCAAAAGACGATTGTTTACAATGGAGCTGATTGCTTACAAAAGGAGATCTACTACTAGTACTACTACTACTAGTTCCTAATCTAGAGGCCGGTGTCGTCGCCGCTGTCTTCGCCGTCGTCGTACTCGCTGTCATCAGCGCTGCTGCCGGCATCGTCTTCACTGCTGCTGCTGAAGATGCCAGCGGGGGTCTCCTCGTCCTTGTCGTCGTCTTCGGTGTCCTCGCTGGACCCGGCGCGGAAGCGCTTCACCGGCGGGTATTCGTCGGAGGAGGTATCCTCCTCCGCTTCCTCCTCCTCGTCGGAGGAGTCGACGCCGTCCCAGGACATGGCGTCATCGGTGTTGTCCGCCTCCAGTTCCCCATCGGCAAGGAACTGCAGGCCCTCCTCGCCATCGATCAAGGACTCGTCGTCCTCGGACCAGGTGGCGAAATCCCAATCCCTCTCGTCCCACCATTGTGGGGCGAGAGCGTTGTACGCCGCCGTCGGCGGGTGCTCTGGCGTCGGCTCCCGGTCGCTCATTGTGTTGGAGGCTTGGGAGGACAGGCCAGATGAAGAAGATGAGGCCATGGTGGAGAAAGAGGGTTTTTTGGCTGATGGAAGAAGATGGGGGTACAAACTGTTCAGATGAAGTTAAATAAGGGGAATAGTGGGAGGTGGTTCAATGCTATAGCGGTTTCCCAGAATGTGCTGCCGAAATTGTCAAATCATGCACTGCGGAGAAGTGGAGAAGACAGGGCATCATGATGAGGGGGTGGCGTGACGATTCTGTTCTGCAACGCATTCTGGCAACGCGTAACCCGATACAGAAAAAAAGAGGAGAAGGAAAAAACAGAGTGGTTTTGGAATTATTATTGCCAAAACCAGGGGGGCATGTGTTATCGCCACATTTTGGCCAAAGAAGGAGTTGGGCCGTAATCAAGATGGGCTTAGAAGATACGTATATGCAACGTGTTGTTGAATCGGCCTCGTGCGTTGATTTGGGCTAAATTGCCCGTGTATCTTATATTGTAATAGGTTCCGTTTCGATTTAGGTAAGAGATAGAGTTGTTAGAATTATTCCAAAGATAGAAAGTCTCCGGACTATAAATATGTACCTAAGGTTATTGAGAAAAGGAGGACGATCACGTTCACAACAAACACAATCTCGGCGCATCGCCACCCCTTGTTTCTAGGGTTTTTCTCGGGTAAGTGCCATGCTGCCTAGATCGCATCTTGCGATCTAGGCAGTATCTACTTATGCGTTATTCGGTGTTACTCGTACTGAAGCCTTGTTGATGGCGAGTAATACTATTATCATAGATCTGTTTAGGCTAGCATCGGTACCTTTTTGCTATGATCGTTTAGTTATGCTACCTCTAGTTATCTCGCCGCCTCTGCACCTTTTCCCGGGTGTAAGGGTGGCATCTTGCTTGATCTTTATTTAAGTCGATTTGATCTGTTATAGTTGTGCCTTATTCTCCAAGGTTTAGTTTGATATCACATGATCAGGCCTTGCAAACAGGTTGAACGATCCAGTAGTATATAAGGTATGGTTTACCAATCCGAGAGGAGTTGTTCCGGAAATTGACTTTACGTTGGTTTTTAGGCCTTCTCTAGGGTTAGTTTTCTATTATCTTTTGTATCTACCAGGCTCAATTACGTGTAGGACGTTCCAATTATGTAGTGAAAACGTTAAACTGTCGTAGATCGATTTAACTTGTATTGATGGAGCAAAACCCCATGTTATCGTAGATCAAATGCAGAACCATGGGATAATCGGCTCTAGGAGCCGATTCGCAGGGAAACCTGGGAGCCGGTTGCGGCTTGAATTTTACGTGTGTTTATTTGCCATGCAGGAAACCACTCGAAGCAACCCATCACCTTCCTGACCAGGTATAGGTCAGGTGGCACGCCCTCGCATCCGCCAGGACGTGTGCCGGAGTTTTGCGGGCCGTTGCCCGAGGGACCAGGGCCCACCAGCAGTCCTGGGAGCCTCCTGGCTCTTCGTGTTGCTCGTCGCTGCTCGCCGGTGGGTTTTGACAGGCAACAGAACCCCTTTTAATAATTTGAAGAAAAATTTTCTTATTATTTTCCTCTCCTATTTAAGTTAGGGATTTCTTGAATGATATATTCTTATTTGCTTATCAACTTAACTCTAGTTGTCTTACAGTTTGAATAGAAACTTTTATATGTACAATGAGCCTATATCATTATTTGATGCATGAAATATAAAAGACATTGATATGGCTATTACTGCTCCCATTAATTTGGAAAATGTCAATGTATCTACTTTATTATGATAAATAAAGAGGTTTAGGATTTTAAATTATGATTATTTACCTTTGGGTTTAGGGTTTTTTTCTTAAAATACTTAGATTTCTTTATGGATATGAGTAAAGATTTATTAACTAAGCATGTTATGTGTTGTTTGGGACATTTGATAACATCACTTTTAGCACTTGAAAGTTATATCTTGATTGTTTTATAGAAAGGAATTGATAAAGATATACTTAAGCACATATAGTTATGATGGTTGGAATTAACAGAGATGTGCTTATGTGATTTGCTATAGGGAAATATTTCTATAAAGGGTTAGAGACATCAGATGATGGATCAATAGCATGAGATGCATATTATGTTAATTTGAGATTTAGAGTTGGTTGTTTACCAAGAATGTCTATTTTCCATAATTCACAATTCTGGATCTTTAAATAAGGAATTCCTTTCCTAGATATTCTACCTCTTCCTATCCATCATCATGATTAACATGATGAGCTTTACTTCACAAAAAGGTTCTTATTCACCTTTTAATCTTCTAAATCCATTGATAAATCCATTGAGTTGATACTACAGTGTTCATAACTTTCTCATATCTTTGCTTAGTTGCACCTACTACTCTATGGTTGATAGCCTTCCATCCAACACATAGTTCCTTAAAACTCCACTCTTAATCTTTCTTACTCATCCATTATTAATATTACTCTAATAGTTGTATACATCCAACTACTTTTCTAAAGTTGTCTATCCTTTAAGATGAATAACACTACTACTATAACTTTATGCTATACTAGCTTTAATTGAATAATATCATCCTATATTCTCTTGACTCTAATGGCTCACACTTAAATCCCTGAATTAAATTTATGTGGTTTGTAATGACTACTCTAGGATAACTTACCTCTACTAGTGTTTCAATCATGTTTTATCCACCAATACCACTTATACATGACATAAGTACTCAACCTTGGTGAATAAGGCTTGATCATTATAATCTTTTGATCCATTATGGTTTAGGTTTCCAGTTGGCTAAACAAGGCTCCATCAATGAAACATTACAGTTGTATTATAGTTATCTTCTGTTTAGCTCTATTGGATTAAGAGATATAATTCATTAACTATACCTACTTGATCCAATAGGACTACTCCTGATAACTATCTCCAGACTTCATCTTTGTAATCTTCCTTTCTATCAAGGAGGGATTTAACTCCATCAACTATCTTATTGATTGGATTCTTTTCAATCATTCTTATCAAATAAATGACATCTGAAACTAGCATCACTATTCACCTTTTCTTAGTTGTTTCTTTGTAGACACTTATTTGTAAGTTGTGTTATGATCAAGTACTTGATAGGTTGAGAATGGATGAATCAATAGTTGATTTCTCAACATTGATGAACAACAGACATGGAAATATAACTCAACAGTTATGATAAGGATTTATATGGAAATAAAGACATATGGTGAATGATCTAAGCTTAGTTCCTTTCCTACTCCATCTTACTTAAGAAGTAGGGTTAGGTATTACCATGGTACTCATGGTATATGCAGATGAGATTAAGATATAGTTGTTAAATTCATATTTGGTGTTATATCCTCTAACTTGGTATTCATGAGTGATTGTAATTAATACTTTAATATGATCGCCTAATGATCAAGTATAATTCACAATGTATTAAGGTTTAATCTTTTAGTACATTTGATCTACCCTTAGATCAAATCTCTCTTATCCAAAATAAGGTTTTTGCAAAGGTCTTATTGAAACTTATCGCAGTCAACTTGATGATCTACTTCAATTCCATCAAGCTAAGAGAAGCTTCATTCAATTTAACCAGTTCTGTTTTAAAAGCGCGAAAATTATTCGGATTTTCTATGCATGAATGCAATGCACACATCTGGGTTCAGGTTATTTTTAAGCTCTAATACTGGGATGTTACAGTATGGAAACCTGATGGCTCTCACTTTTGGATTAGTCTCATGGCATCCAAAAAGCATTTTTTCGTTTTGGTGCTTTTAATATCAAGGATGGCTCTCAGATACGCTTGTGAGAGGATAAGTGGCTTGGACACGCTACCTTGCGAGAGCAGTATCTAGCTCTAAACGCTATTGTTAGACATAAGGGGGACATACTTTCCAAAGTTATGGAATCGAGTCCTCTGAATGCGTCTTTTGAAGATATCTCATTGGACATCAATTGGAATCTTGGAACAATATTCTACTAAGATTAACCTTGGAATAATATTCTACTAAGATTAGCCTCGGTTCAGCTATCAGATGGTTATGATGAGTTTAAATGGAAACTACTTGAGAATGGTAAATTCATAGTAAACTCCATGTATAGAGCTTTGATACAACTTGATATTTCAGTCGATGATAAAAAAAAAGAAATTTTGGAAGGTGAAGATACCTCTAAAAACTAAAATATTTCCATGGTATATGCGTGTGGTGTAAATAGTGCATTTTCTGTCATCAAGATGAGACGATTAAAACTTATTCTTCCATTATAAATTTGCTAAGTCTATATGGTCAATCATCCAAGTAGCGTCTAGTTTATCTCCCCCATGAACGGTATCCAATGTTTTTGGTAACGAGTTACATGGGATAAATGATAGTACAAGATTATGTTTAGGGTGAAGACGCTTGCCATTATTTGATCGCTATGGCTATATAAAAATAACAATTTTTTTAATAATATTTTATCTTCTAACCTACAGGTTATCTACCGGAGTAAGGCTACTCTCTATTTGTGATCACCTCTACAGTGTGCAAAGTTCCGCGACCTGTTTACGAAGGGATGTACACGATTGGAGGATACGACGAGAGATATTTTTTCCCCGACTTGGGTGGCAGCATGATATGAGAATTGAGCTTTCATCTTCCTAGGTATCTGGATAAAAATACTATGTTGCAATGATCGCCTAGTTTTATTTCCTAGTTTTTGATTAATTTTGTCGGCTGTGTGCATATGCAGAGGCCGGGTATAAACATTACTGTTCGTAATAAAGCGCCTATTTCGAAAAAAAAACTAGTGAATTGGGGATTAGAGTTTTCTAGAAATTAGAGGGGTTTAGGTGTAATGACCCAAAAAATAGGAACGTATTAGGATTTAGGACTGCTTCGTCCTCCTCTACCCTCCAACATTGCTCGTCGTGCTACTCACGGGCGTGGTGGCTAGGGCCGTCTTAGATATGTCGGCCTCTTCCGGTAGGTCGGGCGTATGGTGAAGATACGTGGGCTACTGGCCTAGTTTGGAATAAAGGTGGCAGTCCTAACGTTTCTCTCATGAAAGATAAAGATCTTCTTGATGCCCGTTGTCGCTGATCTGACCGAGGTATCGAGTTTTAGAACGCTCTGCGGGCGAACTTCAATGAGTGCCTCATGTCTGAAGATTGCTGGACCGGATGGAATTTGATCGGAGGCCTGTATTTTTTTGACCGTTTAATTTTAGTAAAAGCGTTACGAAGCTACGATCCATGATGAAGTTAAAGACACAGAATGTTATGAAAGCCAAGATCGAAGCATTATCAATGACGACTACTTATTTTTGTCCTTCCTATAATTTGAAGGCATTAGGATGAGAATATTAGGCAACACGTGCAATCCCGATTATTCCTAGAAGTTTTGAGGGATGAAAAAAATATTCAATAGACCCGTAGCAATCGCACATGCTGTTCAGTTTCCTGGTCTTCACGCTAGCTTAATCGGTGCAGGATGAAGAATTCAGGACGTCACATTTATGGCGATGATGGAAACGGCCACGACCGGTGCACCACATGGGCATGGACCCCTGATTACGAAAGTTTAACATGTGGCCAGGAAATGCGTGACTGAAAATGTGCCATCATCCCTTCATCGCAGCCTACCGATGCAGAAAAACGGAGCAAGAAACCTTGACCCAAGCCTAGTATGTTAGGAAGTTCTTCAACGAGTGTCGGCGCTTGCATGAGCCGGGACAGTGCCGCCGCATCTGGCCACTTGCTTTTGAAGCCGCCGCGTAAACAGTGACCTCGTTACATCACCCGTGACAAATACCGCCGCATGCATCTGGCCACTTCCTTTGATATAAACCGAGAGGCGTGACATCAAGGAGACAAAGAAACGAAGCAGCAGCTAGCTAGGCAAGCGAGCGTAGGTACCTGCTGTATCCAGTGCCAGTGCTCAGCCATGTCGCCCTCGTCGTCCGTCCCAGCGGCCGCCACGGCGACCTCGAAGCGCATCATCCTGGTGCACGGCACGGGCCACGGCGGGTGGTGCTGGTACAAGGTGGCCACGCTGCTCCGCGCCGCGGGACACCGCGTGGACGCGCCGGACCTCGCGGCATCCGGCGCCGACGCGCGCACGCTGCGCGACGCGCCCACCTTCGAGGACTACTCGCGGCCCCTCCTCGACGCGCTCCGGGGCCACGACGACGACAGGGCGGTGCTGGTGGGCCACAGCTTCGGCGGGATGAGCGTCGCGCTCGCGGCCGAGGAGCTCCCGGAGAAGGTGGCCGCCGCCGTGTTCGTCACCGCCTTCATGCCGGACTGCGCCGGCCCGCGCACCCGCGCCATCGAGGACCTGCCCCCGCTCGACTGGTTGGACTCCGTGACGGACGACGGGCACGCCCCGCCCTCGGTGTTCCTCGGGCCCGAGTTCCTGCGGCGGCAGCTCTACCAGCTGACCCCGGAGGAGGACTACACGCTGTCCCAGAGCCTGGCGCGGGTCAGCTCATACTACGTCGCCGACCAGCAGCGACGGCCGCCGTTCAGCGCCGACCGGTACGGTGCGGTCGCCAAGGTCTACGTGGTCGCCAAGCAGGATCTGGCCATGATCGAGGAGTACCAGAGGAAGATGATCGCCAGCATTCCGGTGGCGGAGGTCAGGGAGATGGAAAACGCCGACCATATGGCCATGCTCTCCGCGCCGGAGGAGCTGGCCGGGCACCTCGCCGATATTGCCAACACCTACGCTTGATCGAGCCGCTGGACATGGGATCCCGATCGAGCTTGTCTATTCTGACTTCTGAGTGGACTAATAAAATCTTAGTATTTACCAGTAAATTTACGAATTATTAATGCACATCTTATTCATCATGTTCCAATGATTCGTACCAACCCTACGGACGATCTAAAGGATTTTTTTTCCAAAGAAAATTTAATTTACAAGCGCATCTATGTTTACACACCTAACACTTAAAACAAGACTATGACTAAACGACCGAAATCTATCTGAGTGCTTCTCCAAGATGACATAGAGTGAGCTCCTCCGCTAACTAGAATCCTTGCCGAGATCATCAAAATTGTCAAGAACCTACAAGAGTCAAAACGCGTTCCGCCTGAATTCTGCGAGCCAACGACGGCTCAACACGGAGCATTGCTACTCCAGCATCGGTCCAAATCCGAGATACATCGTCGGCGCAGGATCTTATTCATCATGTTCCAATGATTTGTACCAACCCTACGGACGATCTAAAGGTAACTGGAGCATACGGGCAAACTACCTTTGGTTTTTCCATCGGTACTCCATTGCCACTAATAGTCGATCTTAGATCAACGACCAGGAATAAGTATCGACAATCTCAAATGAAATTTGCTCTGCTTTATAAAGTACTGTACGTATATGTTTTGCTTTTCACATGATCAACATATCTTGAAGTGTATAAATTGTACCGTAGTACAGACTAATTCAATCCTACATGTTTTATGTTATGGGGTATCAATACCAATTGTGCTACTTCCTCCGACCTAAAAATAATATCGTAAATTCGTCTAAATTTGAATGATTCTAGACTTGTTTTAGTGTGTAGGTATATTTAAATTTTAACAAATCTAAGACATCGTTTTTTAGGACGAAGAGAGTACAATTGATGTAGCCTAGCATATGACAATCACCATTGGTCCACATCATTGCTACGCCAACCATCTCTACAAAGACGAATTCCTTCCATCACTTGTATTTCTTTGGTCATCACTTGAATAAGATCCTATTTGAGACAAGTACCTATTGTATGACTAGTCGCATGACCATGATGCCAAGAGAAGGTGACAAGGATGCCCCATGTGTCAAGACCTCCAAGCAAGAAGCACGGAAGAGAAGCCGCAAGAAGAAGCTACTCTAGGACCGGAGTCTCCGCCGTCTACCAGCCGGAGTGTCCGGCGCATCTACCCTGGAGTCTCCAGCCCCACCCTCAAGGACCCGTGAAGCTAGTTGTGACACCTTGTAGAACCCCGGATCGTACACCGCCCGGACAAGACCCAGAGTCTCCGAATCTTGGCGTCCGACCATAGTCTCAGTATCGACCAAACCGAAGTATCCGGCCGACCCAGAGTATCCGACCAGCGTACCCCGGACTGTCTAGCCTGCACAATGGGCCTAGGAGCTCGGAGTTGGGCCTTAGCCCATGTAACACCCCAATTCGTTCGGAACTTCACAAGGAGAATCTTCTCACTCCTAATCGACTAGTTGTGGAAATCGAGGCATCAACTACTTCGGCACTTGACCGTGGGAGTGGTTCGAGCGATAATAAATCTCCTCACGACTAGACAAGTCTAATTGTGAGGATCGTCTTGTGACTACATCAACCTCATCATCAATAACTTTTCGCTAGTTCAATTTACGAGGGTATGGTCTGTTGCCTCTCACCTCGCATATGATTTTTGTTATGCATTAGAATTTTTTTGTTTTGCATACCACGTTCTCCCACAAATAGATGTTGTACAAGTTCTCAAGTAAGCACGTACAATAATATTAGAAACACACACCTACATATCACGGAATTAGAGCAAAGTACCATAGAACTATGCTACTAGCACAGGACCAAGCTGTGCGTGTAAATCAAGTAATAGAGAGCTATGCTACTAGCACAGGACGATTGATAAACCACTCAAAATGCTCTATTTTCTTTGGTGAGTCATGCCCTGAGGCAAAACGACAAGAAATAAAACATGTAGTGCATGTTGAACAAGAGGCCTTCGCAGGTAAAAAAAAAAAAAGAGGCCTTCAAAGGCAAAATATCTTAGGCTTCCCACTCCTCATGGGCGAATGGACAAGGGAAGATTTGACGATCTGCGCTCTATAGCTTGGCAAAAAGTCTCATTGAATGGGGGAGACAACCAACACAGGTCGTAAAAGATGTATCTATTAAATCAATTGCTCAAGCACTTCCAATTTACATCATGGGGGTTTTCAAACTACCTTTTGGCCTTGTCCATGAATTCACAAAGATGATATGGAATTATTGGTGAGGAGAGAAACATGGGATAAGGAAAGCTCACTCGATGGCTTGGGAGAATATGATGAGAAGCAAAAGGACAAGGTGGCATTGGGTTTAGGGACTTAAGGATTTTTAACCAAGCTCTTCTAGCCCGGCAGGCGTGGAGATTAATTCAATGCCCAAACTCGTTCCGTGCCTAGGTCCTAAAAGCCAAGTAGTACCCTAATGGATCCCAACTGGATATAGTGTTTGCAGGCAGCAGGTAACGGATGAGCAACATGGCATGCTATTTGAGCATGGCCTCGCGCTGCTGAAGAAGGGGGTTATATGACGCTTCGGAAATGGCGCAAATATCAGAGTATGGCGCGATCCATGGATACCGAGGACGACCCTACTCACACCGATATCCAAAAAAGGGCGATGTCGATCGAAATGGGTAGCGGACTTTCTTCTACCAGATGGTTCTTGGAATGAGAAGGTGATGAGGAGATGGTTTTTACCAATCGATGTGGAGGATATTCTGAAGATCAAACCGTCTAGGAGGAATTCAGTTGATTTTATAGCGTGGCAACCTGCTGAGAAACGTTTCGGTCCGTAGTGCTTACAGGCTAGCTTTTGCAGAAATCCAAGTGGCACTTAACACAGCAAGGGCATCAAGTGATAAGCCCACCGGAGACAGATTAGTGTGGAAGCCTACCAAGATGCGGAACTTGGCGTGGAAGATAGCAAACAACGGCTTAGGGAACTGTGGCGAGCTATGAGAACTGTATGGGACAATGATCGTGCATAATGGCCTGGAGTGGCTGCTTCACCTACTTGCCATGCTGCCGTAAGTTCAGAGGGCAATGGTGCTATGATCTTATGGAGAATCACACATTACAAGGTTACTATGCCACCAGTTGAGGGATCTAAAGGTTTCCTGGACAGTCACCTGAACTCCCTGCTAATGTTAAAGCAACAGCCTCATGCGGATCCAGTGAAAGGCAAGATGGTGATCACGCATGAACAAGGTTTCAATTGTGTTAGATCCAATCTATCATTGGTAGATGTACTGTAACGTAGAGCTCGTAGATCTGAGAGGGGAAGAGAGGGAGGGAGAGACTACCTGCACCCTGGCTCGACAAGCACGAGCCAGAGGGGATGCCGGAGCTTGTGCCGGAGCTGGAGCCCCCATCGTTGGCCATGGGACTAGTGGGGGGCGAGAGTGTGGCGGCGGAGGTGCTTCCCGTCCGCGCAACGCTAAGCCTAGATTGGTAGGGCTTGTAGGTGGGGCGGCTAGGGCACGGCTAACCTCGTGAGGCGTGCTGCCGGCCCCCCACCTCTTTATATAGCGCTGGCGACAGGGGCTCACCCACCAGATGAGGTTGGGGCGCCCCCGATTAGGGCACGGATAAGGAACTCCGTTCGACCGTTGGGCTCGAACGGGGAGAGATCTATCTAACATTCTCCCCCTTGATATCGACTTTACTTTTAACCTTGTTCTTTACTTATTTCATCACAGACCGATACATAGAGCATGTTTCATCGTCTCAGCTCAATTGCCGATAGAATCAGACAGCCACTATATACCTTCATGTTTTGAAACAAATCATGTTACTTTTGGGCCTCTATAGTCCAGGGATCATAGGCTTCCCGTTAAACCCATGCCGGCTATGTGTTCCTTGAACTCATTGGGTGGTAAGCCTTTCGTTAGCGGATCCGCAAGCATATCCTTTGTCCTTATATGCTCGAGTCTTATAGTTTGATCCTTGACTTTGTCCTTTACAACATAATACTTTATATCTATAGACTTTGTAGCATTACTCGACTTGTTGTTGTGAGCATAGAATACTGCGGGCTCGTTGTCACAGTACATCTTTAGTGGCCCGCTGATGCAGTCAACCACTTTCAAGTCGGGCAAAAATTTCTTTATCCATAACGCCTGTCCCATGGCCTCATAACATGCTATAAATTCTGCATATATCGTAGATGATGCAACTATCGACTGTTTGGCGCTTCTCCACGAAATAGCACCTCCTGCGAGAGTAAAGACATACCCTGTCGTGGACTTTCGGTCGTTTTTATCTCCCGCAAAATCCGCATCTGAATACCCTTTTATTGTTGGAATTATGCCCTAGAGGCAATAATAAAGATGTTATTATTATAATTCTTGTTCATGATAAAGTTTATATTCCATGCTAGAATTGTATTAAGCGGAAACTTTAATACTTGTGTGGTTTGTGAACAACACCGTGTCCCTAGTACGCCTCTATGGACTAGCCCATTGATCAATGATGGTTAAGGTTTCCTAACCATAGACATGAGTTGTCAATTGATAATGAGATCATAACATTGGAGAATGATATGATGGACAGACCCAAACTAAGCAAAGCAATTAGATCGTATCATCATGTTCATCTTTGCGAAGCTTTTCCTATGTCAAATATTGTATTCCTTAGACCATGAGATAATACAACTCCCTGGTATCGGAAGAAAGCTTTGAGGTCATCAAACGTCATCCTATGAGAGGGTGATCATAAAGGTGTCTCTCAGGTAATCGGAAAGTATCTGTTGGGTTGTATGTATCGAGATGGAATTTGTCCCTCCCAAGTCGGAGAGATATACTTCGGGCCCACTCGGTAATCGATATCAACACCGCTTGCAAGCATGTGGTTAAGGAGTTAATCACAAAGTGATATCGGATTACGGAACGAGTAACGTACTTGCTGTGAACGAGATTGAACTAGGTATGACGGTACCGACGATCAAATCTCGGGCAAGTAAAATATCGCGAGACGAAGGGAATATATATATGGGATTGATTGAATCCTGGCATCGTGGTTCATCCGATATGATCATCGATGAATGTGTGGGAGTCAATATGGGTGACCAGACCCCGCTGTTGATTATTGATAGAAGATCATGTATGCATATTCTCGAACCCGCAGGGTCACACACTTAACGTGTCTCGACGCTAGGATAGATTGGATAATTGGTTTATGAATTTTTGTTCGGAGTCTCGGATGGGATCCGGGACATCACGAAAGGTTCCGGAGTGGTCCGGAGAATAAGATTCATATAAGGCAGTGCAGTTTTTGGAGTTCGGAATTGTTCCGGGTTAATCGGTATTGTACCGGAAGCTTCTAGAACCTTTCGGAAGGGGACCAACGTGGCCCCACCTTCCGGGAGGGGGCATGGGCCTATGAGGGAGTGTCCTGGCCGCATTGGGCCAGGGGCACAAGGCCCCATAGGGCCCAGCCGATCCTATAGGGTTTAAAATCGTTTAAACTAGAGATAGGGTTTCTAGAAGAGGGAAGAGTCCTTGCCCCCCCCCCACTCCTCCCTCCCTTGGCCGCCAGCCCAAGGCTTGGAGGAGCGGCAAGGTTTGCCCCCCCCCCTCTATAAATAGAGGGCTGGTGCGCCCCCTCCCCCCTACACCTTGCCTCCAACCCTAGTTGCCTTGCTGCCTTCCTCTCTCCCTCCCGACTGTTTGTAGGCGAAGCCCTGCTGCAGAAAATTCTCCACCATATACACCACGCCGTCGTGTTGTAGATCCAATATATCTCTCCACCATACTTGCTGGTCCGAGGAAGGAGGAGACGTCGAGGTGCTGCACGTGTGCATCTCACGGAGGCACCGCCACTTGTGGTGCTAGATCGGATCGGATCGCGAGGAGGAGAAGCGAGTACGACTACATCACTCACGTTCCGACGAACGTTCCGATGTGCGAATCTTCAAGGGTATGAAGATCTAATCCAATCTCTCTCGTTGATTGCATCTCCTAGATTAGATCTTGGCTTTCCCTCTGTTCGCATCCGTAGAAAATTTTGATTTACTATGCCGCGAAACCCTTCAGTGGTATCAGAGCTAGATCTATGCGTAGATGTGTTTCACGAGTAGAGCGCAACATGGTTGTTGCGGGCGTTGATGTTTTCTATTGAAAGCCTCTTGTTTGTGTTCTTCTTATGACGCGGGATAGTGAGATTGAAGCGGTCCAGGCCAACCTTACGCGACGTCGTTCGCGAGACCGGCTCCGCACTTGACGTGTGGCTTGTTCCACACATGCGGCTGGTGGATGTCAGTTTCTCTCACTATAGTTGTCATGGGATTAACACCGGAGTTTGGCAACCATAATATCACCGTTGTGGCTTTCCGTAGGTAAGAATCGTTCTTAGCATCTACTCCCATAAGCCACGTAAAACATGCAACAACAAAGTAGAGGCGTCTAACTTTTTTTTGCAGGGAGTGTTTTCTGTGATATGGTATGGCCCAAGATGTGATGTGTATATTGTATGTGATGATCATGTTTTGTAATGTTTCACGACTTGCATGTCGATGAGTACACAACCGGCAGGAGCCATATGGTTGTCTTTATAATTGTGTATGACCTGCGAGTCAACTTCTTATACGCCATGTAATAGCTTTACTTTATCGCTAAGTAGTTAGCAATAGTTGTAGTTGCTATTCGTGGTGGAGGCAATCATGGTGGAGTGATGGAGATCATGCCGAAACGCACAAGATGGAGATCATTGCGCGAATATTGGCTATACCATGTCACATAAAGTTATATGCATGTGATGTTTATCCTTTTATGTATCTTATTATGCTTAGATCGCGACGGTAGCATTATAAGATGATTTCTCACTTAAAGATCAAGATAAAAACTGTGTTCTCCCCAAGTATGCACCGTTGCGAAAGTTCGTCGTGTCCAAGCATCACGTGATGATCGGGTGCTATAGACTCTACGCTCACATACAACGGGTGCAAGCCAGTTTTGCACACGCGGAAATACTTGGGTCTAGCTTGACGAGCCTAGCATGTACAGACATGGCCTCGGAACACAAGAACCGAAAGGTTAAGCATGAGTCATATGAATGATATGATCGACACTTGGTTGTCCACCATTGAAACCACATCTCTTCTCGTGATGATCGGATTAGGTGTGGTGAATTTGGATCGTGTTCACTAAACAACTTGAGGGATGTTGAATTTAGTGGGAGTTCATCTAGTAATTTGATTAAGTTGAACTATTTATCATGAACATAGTCTAAATTGTACTTGCAAATACTGTAGATCACATGGCCAAGTCCAACTTCAACTTCAACGTTTTTGCTGAGAAGTAAAAGCTTAGAAACAATGGGTCTAACTTCACCAATTGGTTCCGCAATCTAAGAATCATTCTGTCTGGCGGACAAAAGGACTATGTCCTTGGGAAAGCGTTAGGTGACCCCCCTGCTGCAACTGCGCCGGCTGATGAGAAAGCTGTCTATCAGTCTCGCAAAGATGATTATGGTGTGATTAAGAGCACCATGTTGTTTGCTATGGAACCGGAACTTCAAAATCGTTTTGAAACCTATCCCGGGCCCTTTGAGATTCTCGAGGAGCTGAAAACTATGTTTCAGACTCAATCCCGTTCTGAGAGATATGAGATCTCTGAGAAGTTCTTTAACTGCAAGATGGAGGAAGGGAGTTCCGTTAGTGAGCACGCCATAAAGATGTCGGGCTACACTCAACGCCTTGAGCAACTAGAATGCATGATTCCAGAGGAGCTCAAGATTGACAGGGTTCTGCAATCACTCCCTCCCAGCTACAAAAGTTTTGTAGTGACTCATAATCAGATTGGTTCCACTGATACGATCACCGAGCTCTTCGCAAAGCTGAAGGCTGCGGAGGTGGACATCAAGAAGGATAATCATGTGTTGATGGTCAACAAGCCCTCCTTTAAGAAAAGTAAGGGAGCAAAGAAGCCCTTCAAGAAGGGCGGCGGCAAGCGCAATGCTCCTGCTGAGAAGAAGCTCAAGTCTGGTCCTAAACCGGACACTGAGTGCTTCTATTGCAAGGACAAGGGTCACTGGAAGCGCAACTGTCCGAAGTACTTAGCGGACAAGAAGGCTGTCACCATCAAAGGTATATTTGATATACATGTTATTGATGTTTTCCTTACTAGCCCTCGTTGTAGTGCCTGGGTATTTGATACCGGTTCAGTTGCTAATATTTGTAACTCGAAACAAGAGCTACGGAATAGACGGCGGCTTGCGAGGGATGAGGTGACGATGCGCGTTGGCAACGGATCAAGAGTTGATGTGATGGCCGTCGGCACGCTCTCCTTAGTTTTACCTTCGGGATTAGTTTTAAACCTTAATAAGTGTTATTATGTGCCTGCGTTAAGCATGAACATTATTTCTGGATCTTGTTTATTGCAAGACGGTTATTCATTTAAATCGGAGAATAATGGTTGTTCTATTTATATGAGTAACATCTTTTATGGTCATGCACCTCTTGTGAATGGTTTATTTCTTCTAAATCTCGAAAGGGATGAAACACACATCCATAACATTGAGACTAAGAGATGCAAAGTAGATAGTGATAATACTACTTATTTGTGGCACTGTCGTCTAGGTCATATTGGTGTAAAGCGCATGAAGAAACTCCATTCTGATGGACTTTTGGAGTCTCTTGATTTTGAATCATTTGACACATGCGAACCATGCCTCATGGGCAAGATGATCAAAACCCCGCTCTCCGGTATGATGGAGAGAGCAACGGACTTGTTGGAAATCATACATACCGATGTATGCGGACCGATGAGTGTCTCGACGCGCGGTGGATATCGCTATTTCCTCACTTTTACCGATGACTTAAGTAGATATGGGTATATCTATTTAATGAAACATAAATCTGAAACATTTGATAAGTTCAAGGAATTTCAGAATGAAGTGGAGAACCATCGTAATAGAAAGATTAAGTTTCTACGATCCGATCGTGGAGGTGAATATTTGAGTTATGATTTTCTCATGCATCTTAAAGCAAGTGGAATCGTTTCACAACTCACGCCACCCGGAACACCACAGCGCAATGGTGTGTCTTAACGCCGGAATCGAACCCTATTAGATATGGTCCGATCAATGATGTCTCTTACTGATTTGTCGTTATCATTTTGGGGTTATGCATTAGAAACCGCTGCATTCACTTTAAATAGGGCTCCATCTAAATCCGTTGAGACGACACCGTATGAACTGTGGTTTGGTGCTAAACCTAAGTTGTCGTTTCTTAAAGTTTGGGGATGCGAAGCTTACGTCAAGAAGTTGATGCTGGACAAGCTCGAACCCAAAGCGGAGAAATGCGTCTTCATAGGATACCCTAAGGAAACTATTGGGTATACCTTCTATCACAGAACCGAAGGCAAAGTGTTTGTCGCAAAGAACGGTTCCTTTCTTGAGAAGGAGTTTCTCTCGAAAGAAGTGAGTGGGAGGAAAGTAGAGCTAGACGAGGTTATTGAACCTTCTCTTGAATTGGAGAGTAGCGCAGCACCTGAAATTGTTCCAGTGCCGCCTGCACCAACAATAGAGGAAGCTAATGACAAGGATCATGAAGCTTCGGACGATGCTGCTACTGAACGTCGCAGGTCAACAAGGTCGCGTGCCCCTCCTGAGTGGTACGGCAACCCTGTCTTGACTGTCTTGTTAGTAGAAGACAGTGAACCTACGAACTATGAGGAAGCGATGATGAGCCCAGACTCTGAGAAATGGCTGGAAGCCATGAAATCCGAATTGGGATCCATGAGCGAAAACCAAGTATGGACTTTGGTGGACCCTCCTAGCGACCGAAAGGCCGTTGAGTGCAAATGGATCTTCAAGAAGAAAACGGACGCGGATGGTAATGTTACCGTCTATAAAGCACGGCTTGTCGCAAAAGGTTTTCGACAAGTTCAAGGTGTTGACTACGATGAGACTTTCTCTCGCGTAGCGATGTTTAAGTCCATTCAGATTTTATTAGCAATTGTTGCGTTTCATGATTATGAAATATGGCAGATGGATGTCAAGACTGCTTTCCTCAATGGCAACATTGATGAAGAGTTGTATATGATGCAACCCGAAGGTTTTGTCGATCCTAAGGATGCTGATAAAGTATGCAAACTTCAGCGTTCCATTTATGAACTGAAGCAAGCATCTCGGAGTTGGAACCTTCGTTTTGATCAAGTGATCAAGAGCTTTGGATTTGTTCCAAATTGCTACGAAGCTTGTATCTACAAGAAAGTGAGTGGGAGCTCGGTGACGTTTCTGGTACTATATGTGGATGACATATTGATTATTGGAAATGACATCAACATGCTTAACGATGTGAAGAGTTATTTGAACAAGTGTTTTTCAATGAAAGACCTAGGTGAAGCTGCTTATATATTGGGCATCAAGATCTATAGAGATAGACAAAGACGCCTGATAGCTTTAAGCCAGAGTACATACCTAGACAAAGTTCTGAAAAGGTTTAGAATGGATAAGGCAAAGAAAGGTTCAGTGCCTATGTTGTCAGGTAAGATATTGAGCAAGGCTCAGTGTCCAGCTACGGTAAATGATAGGGAAGCTATGAGCAAAGTGCCTTATGCCTCGGCCATAGGTTCCATCATGTATGCCATGCTGTGTACTAGACCGGATGTGTCCAATGCTCTTAGTTTGACGAGCAGATATCAAAGTGATCCAGGAGTGGAACACTGGACAGCCGTGAAGAACATCCTAAAGTACCTAAATAGGACTAAAGAAATGTTCTTAGTCTATGGGGGTGATGAACAGCTTGTCGTAAAAGGTTACGTCGACGCTAGTTTTGACACCGACAAGGATGATTCCAAATCTCAGACAGGATACGTTTATATTTTGAATGGAGGAGCTGTGAGCTGGAGAAGCTGCAAGCAAAGCGTGATCGCGGGATCTACAGTGGAAGTGGAATACATGGCTGCTGCAGAAGCGTCAAGTGAAGGAGTTTGGATCAGAAACTTCATCACTGAGCTTGGCGTGGTTCCAAGTGCATTGGACCCACTGGAGATATTGTGTGACAACACTGGCGCCATAGCACTCGCTAAGGAACCAAGATATCATCCAAAGACCAAGCATATCAACCGCAAGTTTCATATAATCTGAGATTATATTGCAGATGGAGATCTGAAGATTAGCAAAGTACATACAGATCTGAATGTCGCAGATCCATTTACTAAACCTCTTCCACGTGTAAAACATGATCAGCACCTCAGTGCCATGGGTGTGAGATTGTTGCCAAATGTAAACTAGATTATTGACTCTAGTGCAAGTGGGAGACTGTTGGAATTATGCCCTAGAGGCAATAATAAAGATGTTATTACTATAATTCTTATTCATGATAAAGTTTATATTCCATGCTAGAATTGTATTAAGCGGAAACTTTAATACTTGTGTGGTTTGTGAACAACACCGTGTCCCTAGTACGCCTCTATGGACTAGCCCATTGATCAATGATGGTTAAGGTTTCCTAACCATAGACATGAGTTGTCAATTGATAATGAGATCATAACATTGGAGAATGATATGATGGACAGACCCAAACTAAGCAAAGCAATTAGATCGTATCATCGTGTTCGTCTTTGCGAAGCTTTTCCTATGTCAAATATTGTATTCCTTAGACCATGAGATAATACAACTCCCTGGTATCGGAAGAAAGCTTTGAGGTCATCAAACGTCATCCTATGAGAGGGTGATCATAAAGGTGTCTCTCAGGTAATCGGAAAGTATCTGTTGGGTTGTATGTATCGAGATGGGATTTGTCCCTCCCAAGTCGGAGAGATATACTTCGGGCCCACTCGGTAATCGATATCAACACCGCTTGCAAGCATGTGGTTAAGGAGTTAATCACAAAGTGATATAGGATTACGGAACGAGTAAAGTACTTGCTGTGAACGAGATTGAACTAGGTATGACGGTACCGACGATCAAATCTCGGGCAAGTAAAATATCGCGAGACGAAGGGAATATATATATGGGATTGATTGAATCCTGGCATCGTGGTTCATCCGATATGATCATCGATGAATGTGTGGGAGTCAATATGGGTGGCCAGACCCCGCTGTTGATTATTGATAGAAGATCATGTCTGCATATTCTCGAACCCGCAGGGTCACACACTTAACGTGTCTCGACGCTAGGATAGATTGGATAATTGGTTTATGAATTTTTGTTCGGAGTCTCGGATGGGATCCGGGACATCAAGGTTCCGGAGTGGTCCAGAGAATGAGATTCATATAAGGCAGTGCAGTTTTTGGAGTTCGGAATTGTTCCGGGTTAATCGGTATTGTACCGGAAGCTTCTAGAACCTTCCGGAAGGGGACCAACGTGGCCCCACCTTCCGGGAGGGGGCATGGGCCTATGAGGGAGTGTCCTGGCCACATTGGGCCGGGGGCACAAGGCCCCATAGGGCCCAGCCGATCCTATAGGGTTTAAAATCGTTTAAACTAGAGATAGGGTTTCTAGAAGAGGGGAGAGTCCTTGCCCCCCACTCCTCCCTCCCTTGGCTGCCGGCCCAAGGCTTGGAGGAGGGGCAAGGGCTGGCCGCCCCCCCCTCTATAAATAGAGGGCTGGTGCGCCCCCTCCCTCCTACACCTTGCCTCCAACCCTAGTTGCCTTGTTGCCTTCCTCTCTCCCTCCCGACTGTTTGTAGGCGAAGCCCTGCTGCAGAAAATTCTCCACCATATACACCACGCCGTCGTTTTGTAGATCCAATCTATCTCTCCACCATACTTGCTGGTCCGAGGAAGGAGGAGACGTCGAGGTGCTGCACGTGTGCATCTCACGGAGGCACCGCCACTTGTGGTGCTAGATCGGATCGGATCGCGAGGAGGAGAAGCGAGTACGACTACATCACCCACGTTCCGACGAACGTTCCGCTGTGCGAATCTTCAAGGGTATGAAGATCTAATCCAATCTCTCTCGTTGATTGCATCTCCTAGATTATATCTTGGCTTTCCCTCTGTTCGCATCCGTAGAAAATTTTGATTTACTATGCCGTGAAACCCTTCATTTATCTCTAGGGAATCAGATCTTCTATATGTTATCATGAGGCCTTTTGTGCCTTGCACATAACGCAAAGCTTTCTTTACCATCTTCTAGTGCTCTATGCCTGGATTCTCTTGATATCTACTGAGTACCCCGGTGATAAATGCTAAGTCAGGGCGAGTGCACACTTGTGCATACTGTAAGCTTCCAACAGCCGAAGCATATGGTACTAACTTCATTTGATCGATCTCATATTGATTCTTTGGACATTGGGATTTTCCAAAACTGTCGCCCTTGACTATGGGAGCAGGTGTTGCATTACTCGCATGCATATTGTATTTCTTTAGAATCTTTTCACAATATGCTTTCTGCAATAGTCCTAACACTCCATTCTTTCTATATCGGTGAATTTCTATGCCCAAAACATAAGAAGCTTCACCAAGGTCTTTCATGTCAAAATTTCATGACAAGAATTTCTTTGTCTCTAGTAGTAGACTAACATCACTGCTGGCAAGCAGAATGTCATCCACGTACATAATTAGGAAAATATATTCCCCACATTTGAACTTTGCATAAATGCAATTGTCCTCAACATTTTCCTTGAAACCAAATCTTTTAATGGTATCATTAAACTTTAAATACCACTGCCTAGAGGCTTGCTTTAACCCATAAATGGATTTCTTTAAGCGGCATCCATATGTTCCTTCCCCTCCATGAAAAAACTCTTGGGTTGTTTCATGTAAACATTTTCTTCTAAATCTCCATTTAGAAATGTCGTCTTAACATCCATTTGATGCAACTCTAAATCAAAATGTGCAACTAGTGCCATGATGATTCTGAAAGAGTCCTTACATGAGACCGGAGAAAAAGTCTCATTGTAATCTACGCCTTCTCTTTGCGTAAAGCCTTTTGCCACAAGTCTAGCTTTGTACTTTTCTACATTCCCATTGGAGTCATACTTTGTTTTGTAGACCCATTTGCATCCTACTGTTTTGGCTCCTTTAGGAATTTCCTCTAAGTCCCAAACATTGTTGGAACTCATTGATTTCATTTCATCTTCCATTGCCTCCACCCACTTGGCTGAGTGAGGGCTACTCATGGCTTCTTCATATGAGGTAGGATCGCCCTCCATATGAGCAACGTTGTAGACTTTGTAAATTTCTTTAGAAATGGCTGGTCTTCGTTCTCTTTTAGACCTTCTGAGTTCATCAGACTCTTGCTCATTCCTTGCCTCGCGTTCAGGCACATTTACTGTATGAGGCTGTTCTGGCTCCCTTTCGTGCTCAACAGTGGGTTCAGGTGGCTCCTGATGCACAGGTTCCGAACTTTCGTCCATTGTTGTCACGTGTGGAGTCACAACAGGTGTTGGCACCACAACCTCAGGGGTTGTAGATGGTGGCACAACAGGTAGCGAGAAAAATGGCTCCTGATTCATCGGATTAGGTGCATGCACCCTCTTCTCCTCAAGATCAATTTCCCGAGCTACCGTGCTCCCCCTCATCAATTCGTCCTCCAAGAAGACTGCATGTCTCGTTTCTACAAACTTTGTGTATCTGTCAGGACAGTAGAAACGATAGCCTTTTGACTTATTTGGATAGCCAATGAAGTGGCAAGATATTGTTTTGGGGTCTAACTTTTCAATGTTTGGATTGAAAACTTTTGCCTCAGCTGGGCTCCCCTAGACCCTCAAGTGGTGCAGAGAGGGAACTCTGCCTGTCCACAATTCATACGGTGTTTTGGGCACCGACTTACTTGGTACTCTGTTGAGAATGTGAATGACGGTTTTAAGCGCCTCCATCCATAATCCCAATGGGAGGGTGGAATAGCTCATCATGTTGCGCACCATATCCATAAGGGTACGGTTACGCCTTTCAGCTACTCCATTTTGCTGAGGTTCGCCCGACATAGAATACTGGGCGGCTATTCTATTTTTTTGCAGGAACCTTGCAAAGGGTCCTGGTACTTGACCATATGGAGTATGCCGACCGTAGTACTCCCCCCCCACGAATCGGACCGAACTATCTTAATTCTTTTATCATGCTGATTTTCTACTTCAGCTTTGAAAATTTTAAATTTATCCAATGCTTCAGATCTTTCTTTAATTGGATAAATATAACCATACCGGGAGTGATCATCCGTGAATGTTATGAATGAATCATAGCCATCCACACTTTTCACCGGAAACGGTCCACAAATATCCGTGTGGATTATTTCGAGTGTAGCTATGCTTCGGTTTGCACCCTTTTTAATTTGTTTTACATACTTTCCTTTAATGCAATATATGCATTGTTCTATGTCTGAGAACTCTAACGGAGGAAGAATGTCATTTTTAACGAGGCTTTCTATTCTTCCCCTCGAAATATGACCTAATCTGCAGTGCCATAACTTCGATGAGTCAAGAGTTTGCTTTCTTTTCTTTTGTTCTTTGTTCGACAAGGGAACTTTTTCATTCACATCACACACAGAAAATACTTTCTCATGCAAAGATAATAAATATAGCTTATCATGTAGGGTAGCAACACCCACACAAATATCTTTTAACCAAATGGCACATTTGCCATGTCCAAAATAGCACTCATACAAGTCTTTGTCCAAGCACGACACACTTATTAAATTTCTATGAATTGAAGGAACAAAAAGAACATCCTTAAGCAAAAGAGAAGAGCCATCAGCCAGCTCCAGAGGAATGTCGCCAACAGCCTCCACTTCTGCTTCAATCCCATTCGCCACTTCAATGAGTCTTTCTCTTTTTGGCAAAATCCTTGTCGAATGGAACCCCTGTAAAGAGTTGGCAACATGAACAGTTGTACCAGAGTCAATCCACCAAGTAGATCTAGAAAACTTTTCATACAGAGATTCATTAACAAAAGAGACTATATCTTTACCCTTTTTGGCCATTATGTACTTCAGTCATACTGGACAATCCTTATTGTAGTGGCCAACCTTTTTACAGTGGTGGCACTGGTCTTTTTCCCGAGGGGTGGACTGCTGGTGCTGGTACTGGTGCTGCTGTGGGCCCTTGCCATGTGGCTTGGAAGGTGAGCCACCATGGTTACTGTTGGTGAAGCTTCTCTTCCTATTGTCCTTCACGAAGTTCAAGGAACCACCGTGAAGGGCCTTCAGCCTTTCCTCCTCTTGGGAGCACATCCCAATGGTCTTTTCAATGTCCCACTTTTCAGGGGACATGTTATAGTTTATTACGAAGTTTTCGAATGGCCGTGGAAGAGAGGCCATCACCAGGTGCACCAGAAGTGCAGGCTTTAGCTCGAGGTCCTCATCCATGGGCTTCAGCTTGGCTGCCATGTTTGACATCCTCAAGATGTGCTCTCTTATGCCGTGTGGCCCTCCCGTGTACTTCTCTGTCACCAGCTGTTTTAACAGCTGGGTTGCATACATCTTTGAAGAGCCAGTAAACTGGCTCTTTATCTTTGCAAGGTATTCGCCCACGGAGGCACACTCTCCAATTCAGCCCACTATGGCGTTCTCAATTGTGTTCTTTACAAAAGCCAAATATTTCTTATTGGCGTTCACCCACTTTTGATTGTCTATCGAGTAGGCCAGCTCCAAAGGAGCATGATCCGTCTTTCTTTTCTCAAACGCAGCACTTTCCTCAGCATCGCCCCTCACAGGGTCAGCAGGCTTGACTGGTTTCTTGGTGTCAACCACCCAGTCCACTTCGGCGCATACAAACGCCAGATCAACCTTTTCCTCCATTCGGAGTAATTGTCCCCCCTTAGCAGCGGGATGTCCTTCAAACAGCTCATGAGGTTGAGACCTCGTGAAACCACAAAAGATGTGAGATCACTAAAGAAAACAACTGTATGCATTAATCCAACGTTGGTATAAATTAAGTATGCAATTGTTTGTGCTATTTAAAATTACATCACCGTTGGGTAGAAATAAAGTTAAATGCACCTTTAATACTCAATGAAAAAGATCATGATCATGATTATTAATAACGTTGGTCAATTAATAACATGGGACACAATCATCTTTGAATACTTTGTCACATCTTTTATAACAAAAAATTTAAACAAACTTTTATTGCACTATTGCAATTTAATACAACTATTTGCAGCGGAAACATTAATAATGACTTTCATGATACTTTGTACTTTGCAGAAAAAATTCTGCCTTTATTTCATTCTCTAGTCAAAATATACTTGAAATAAAATGACTAGAGAAAACTATTTGAAAATTGCTTAAAAACCTAAGCAAAAACAAATAAAACCAGCTTCTGTAAAATAAAAAACATAAACATAAAACTGTGAAAAAGGCTGGATTTGGCCCAGCGCGGCCAGCGCTATCTGCCGCACGCGCGGTGGGCAGCGCTCAGGCGCTCATCCGGCAGCGGCCCGGCGCGACGGCCCATGCGGCCTCTTTGGCGTCGCTCGCTAGCTACCGCCCGCGCGCAGCAGAGAGCAGTCCAGCCGCGGCCCAGCGCAGCAGCCCGCCAGCAGCCCAGCTAACCCGCAGCCGCCCGCGCCGCTCGATCTGGACCGTCCGTCCCGCCCTCCCTAGATCCTACGGACGCGCGCGCGTATCGCGGCAATAAAACCGCCCGCGCGCAGCCCCCCGCAAAAACCCTAGCTCATTCTCCCCCACCCGCCCCACGCCCCCTCTCTCTCGTGGCGGCGCACGCGCACGAGGCCGAGGCGAGGTGGCCGCCCCTCGGCGCGCCCCTCCCTCTCCCTTTGCTCTGGCGGCGCACGCGCCTGCGTCCGAGGCGAGGTGGCCGCCCCTCGGCGAGCCCCTCCCTCTCTCGAGTCCGCGGCAGTGGTGGCAGTTGCCCCACGCGCGGCGAGCGGCGGGGCCGGCGGCGAGCTTCTCTCCGGTGGCGTTGGGGAGGTGAGGTGGCCGTCCGTCTGGCGACTGTGCCGGCGACGGTCCCCTCCCTTCTACAGCGCCACCACCCCCTCCCCCTTCCCCTTAGTCCATCCCACTTCCCCCACGCCGTGAGCGACGAGGCAGAGAGGAGAGACGGCGATGAGCGGTGGAGCCGCTGCCCCCCTTCTGCCCCCCTTGGCGGCGGTGCGTCCACCCGAGGGTGGGCGCACGCCCGTCAAGCGGCGCAGTGGTGGGGCCTTCTGGCCGGCGCACGGCGGCGGCCGGTGGGTTCCCCCCTTTTTTTGTTTGAGTTTCTTTTGGGGATACATCTATGGGGAAAGTAGGGTTAGGGTTGATCTTTTCGATCTACTTTGCTAGATTCGGGGTGGGATCTGGGGAAAAAATGGGGTTTCTTTTCTTTGCTTTGATTTTCTTTGCCCTCCGAGGAGAGTGTGTTCTTCTTCCAACGCCTCGGCATGCCGATGCACGTCGAGATAGAGAGGAACGGCGCGGCCAGAGGGGCAGGCGGACTTTTAGATCTAGGTTATCCTTTTTCTTTTGCTTTTCTACGTGAAAGCTAGATCTAGCTCGCTCTGATATCATTGTTAGATCTAATCTATCATTGGTAGATGTACTGTAATGTAGAGCTCGTAGATCTGAGAGGGGAAGAGAGGGAGGGAGAGACTACCTGCACCCTGGCTCGACAAGCACAAGCCAGAGGGGATGCCGAAGCTTGTGCCGGAGCTGGAGCCCCCATCGTTGGCCATGGGACTAGTGGGGGGCGAGAGTGTGGCGGCGGTGGTACTTCCCGTCGGAGCAGCGCTAAGCCTAGATCGGTAGGGCTTGTAGGTGGGGCGGCTAGGACACGGCTAACCTCGTGAGGCGTGCTGCCGGCCCCCACCTCTTTATATAGCACTGGCGACAGGGGCCCACCCACCAGATGAGGTTGGGGCGCTCCCGATCAGGGCGCGGATAAGGGACTCCGTTCGGCCGTTGAGCTCGAACGGGGAGAGATCTATCTAACAAATTGCTCTTCAGCACTTAAACCAGAGGGACGGGCAGGGAGAGGTGAAGTGGGTTGCGCCGAGCGAAGGTATGAGTAAACTAAATATCGGTGGTGCCTTTGCTAACTCTGATGAAGCATGTGCAGGCATGGTCATACGAGATCACCAGGGAGCAGTCACAGTTGCAGAAACGCAACACCTGCGGAGCTGTGCGAATGCCCTCGAGGCAGAACTGGCTCGGGCGCTCGCTCTCCCAGGAACTATCCCCAGGAAGTTGAGGAACTATCCCCATGAAGTTGCCGAGGCAATTGCGCTTGACTGTAACTCTATTGACATTTAATAAATTCTTTTTCCCAAGCAAAAAAACAAACATATTTTGGCATTATAGTAATTAGATAGCAAGGTCAGACAGACAAGTAGTGTCACTACACCAGTTTTTAAAACCATAGAGGTTACATACGAGACAGAAGAGCCATGCTGGGACTGAAGTTTGAATCAGAAGGCAAGATTGACCTATCCTGGTCTGGTCACACATGCCAGACATGAAGAACAAAAGGAATTATAGAATTCAGGCATTGACAATCTAGGTCTGAAAGAACAGAGCAAGCTCATGAAGAACGGAACATGCCGTAAGGCTTCACAATCATGTTGGAATGAACAGAACGACGATAAAGCAAGCTCATCCCCCGGTCTGATTACCCAGTCCTACTATTGGTGTGACTTCTGCCTTTATAATGGCCTCAATACAGCTGCAAATAAAACGAACGAGGTTAGGAAACTTTTCAGTTTTCACAGTACCAAACATTGCAATCCGATTTTGGATGTACACACTGCAAAGGTGTCAAATGTGACCCTTAATACAAAAATGTTTGTAACACTGGGCAAGACCAAACAGAAGGAGATCAACTGTGAAGAGCCTCTCAGTTGAGATGATTTAACAACAGATGAAACTATTATTTGCAAAGAGTTTCTAGAAGCTGAGACTATCAGTCCTACCATTCCAAAATTACTTGTACAGCTCGAACACATCCCAAATCCAGCATGATGAAGAAAGAAAATACTGTAAAATTTTACTTGGCATCTCAGTTGAGACTTAAGAAGAGATATGACCCAGAGAATAGTCTATTGTACTTACTGCAGGTTCTTTTTCTTGTGCTTATGCATGACCAAATATGTAATGACCCCAGGGCTCTCCACTTCAGGGTTGATACCATAGTATCAAGAGTCTTTATAATAGAATAATTTAAGATTAAACATCCAAAATGGACTCTCTAATTATAATTTATTTTTAGGGTACACATATGCCTATGCGAGGTGTTCCAATTTTGCCAGATGAAAGCATCACTTATAATTCTTAGCAGGTTAAGGGAAATAGCAATTCCTTTCCTATGAAGAAATCCTCAACAGAAAAGATGTGCACGATGGAATTGCAAAAGTGGCCTTCATAGATCTTTTGTTCCACTGTTTTCTATTAAGTTACAAAATACAAAATATACCTTCCAGAGAACCATATTAAATATTAGCCACCACATTAAAGGAAATAATATAATCCATGAGTGAGTATCAGGATACAATGATTATCTTAGTCCCCACACCTACTTGTCATGGATTCACTAAACAAATGGAATTCAAACTCATCAACTCGTTAAACAGTTAGCTCTATTGCAATTTGGGAAATGTAAAGAATTGAAAAAAAATATCAATTCTCCAGTTCAAGAAAACCAGAAACAAATGGAAGATTTCTTTTGAGAATTAGTTTAAACGGTACACCAAAATGGTTCCTAAGTCTGAACAGATTCATCAAAGGAAGGGATCCATCAACAGTAACGGACTCATTAATGGCATTGTACAAACCTCATCTTGAAAGTTAACTGGCGTAATAAACATTTGAGCTTTCACCCATATTTTCCATGAAATGTTTACTGAAGCAAAATGTATACTAATGAACATAAATTTGGATATGTAGTTGGCAGCATGTATGACAGATTCACATGATATGCATGTCAACATTAGTTTGTATGCAATCAAACTCCGTTCAAATCATAGAGATGCATTGAAAGAACATAGATGTTAACGAAGGCAAGAACAAGATCGTAAAGAAGCACCACCTCACCTAACAGTCATCACATAAAAGGTGAAAGCGAAGCATTGGCTTCTTCATCACGTCGGCAGGGAAGGAATGCGTGACGGAGAAGGCTTTCTTTGAGCTTATATGGAACAATCAGCAGGCTCTGCTCAGGATACTGGAAGTCTGACAACAGCTTGCCCTCAATGTCAGCATGAACCAGGCGGCTAAAGTTGGAGACCAGCACACCACCCTCCTCACTCACAACCACCGACACGAAATTGCGACGCGCAGCTGAAAGGCTCATCTCCACCACTGGTAATTTGACTCTGTACTTGAGTTCCCACACCTCGCCATCATAGTCCTGGAGCATGCAGATATCAACCGACGTCACGTCATCACTGATGCTGGAGAGTCCGAGCTTGCCATCCATCTCGAACAAGGTGGCCGACGCGGGAACAGCCGGCGCAGACAGCCAGCGGAAGTACTCGGTGGTTGTGCTGAAGACCATTACCATGTTGCTACTCTTCTGCTTCTTCACTGGGTAAAAGTGCAGGCCTTCACGCAGCAGGACTGAGGGGCGGTCTGGTGCGGTGTTGACAATGCCCTCCCCAAGCGCTTTCTCTTCGGACGCCGACGCCGCTGGCCGGCCGATGGACCTCCCCTTCCCGGAACCCACCGTGAGGACGGAGTACGAAGCTTTATGGCCGGAACGAGGGTTCTTGGGCGGGCCTGTGCCGTACAGTATCCTGTACTCGCCGGAAGGGCGGTGGGGATAGAACCCCAGGAAGTGCGGGAAGAAGGGCTGGAGGACCCACTGCCTGGTTGACGGGTTGCAGATGTAGAAGTTGACCTGGCTCAGGGAGAGGATGAGGAGGCCGTCGCAGGAGGCCCTGAGCTGGAGGCTGGGGTGGCGGAGCGTGGCGACGGGCGAGAGCGCGGTGGCGTGGGGGGCGACGGCGCGGAGGTCGTGGCGGGCGAGCTGGACGCAGGAGGCGATGGGGAGGGATGGCTGGAGGCGGTGGTGCGCGAGGAGGAAGTCGGAGTTGGACTTGAAGGTGAGGGCGCGGCGCCAGGAGCGGCAGACGGCGCGGCAGCGGAGGAGGGACCTCACTGGCAGGCGGGGAAGGATCTCCCAGATGATGATCTCCTCCGGGACTCCGCAGCGGTGCTGGGTGGCCGTGGCGGCCGCACTCGCAGTCTCCAGCGTCGCCGCCGGCCGGGGATTCATCTTGTTTCTAGGTTGAGTTGGTACCAGTGACTGGGAGAAGAAGTGTCAACGGTGGCGGCGGCGGGGGGCAATGGCGACGATTTGGGCTTTCTCTTGGGCCTCGCTCTCTAAAATGGTTGCATCAGTTCCCCGGGAAAAAAATCATTTTCTGCTAAAACGAGTACTAGTACTAACCTTCAGTGTTCATCTAAAAAAAAAAACCTTCAGTGTTAGTGATTTACCTCCTATTCGCTAAAAAGGTTAACTGCTTTAAATTCAGCCAAGAAGGCTAATTGTACATATGGAGTGACAAAACAATAATGATGAAAAAACAGGGTGTCAATAATTCTATTCTGTATCTGTATCTGTACCTGACTTCTGTTATTTACATCCCACGGCGAGTCTTCTATAAATTTCAGTAACAAAGAACATCTAAACCTATTTACAGATCTACAAAAAATGAAGAAACTAGATATGAAAAAAATGGTGCAATTGCACTCTCTGCTCATCTCTTCTTCAGCAAAACCATTGCCACAAATGCGACAATCCTGAAGAACAGGCCATACATGAACAGAATCAAAATACAGAGCTTGTAGTTGTTAATATCGAAACCGCTCTTGAATAGCAAGCCGCAGCGAGTTATTAGCCAAACTCCAGGATACCTGCAAAGGAAAAGAGTGGAGAATTAGCATGAAACATAAGAAATAGAACCTTCTATGACGCGTTAATCTTGTGTCTGTGTGCAGTATTTAACAACAGATGTTCGCAAGAAAGAAATAACCTTTTTGCGTTTACAATTATGAAGCCCTCTAGTGCCCACTTTGGAAAGCTCAACATCTTCAGAAATGTAGGAGTTGAACCTTGAGTAGATAACAAGGTCAGAACCACCGGTATCAGTGCAGAACACTGCAAAAGAAATCCTCAATGTTAGTCTCTCTATATGTAACTAACCATCAGAAAAGGCTGCACAGTATGATTAGTCAGCATGGTACATACCAGCTGTGCTGATCCAGGACTGAAACAGATGGCAAAAGTGTATCCTATCCCAGTCACACAGTATACAAGTGCGAGGAGTATGACGTAGTTATCACCGATTGATGATCTTGGATTGTTGAAGAAGTAAAACATGGAGAGGTAAATGATCGGCTTCAAGACTGTGCTAAAGTGATCAACTGTGTCCCTAGCAAGAAAGTAGGCTAGTGTGCTCATCCCAGATTCTCTTTCCCTAAAGTATTGCAATCGTTCAAGTGAAAAAGATCTCAACGCTGCAATCTTGCATAGAAGAGCTGCACCACGAATAGAAAGTGAAGTCAGTGAACTCCCCATCGAGTATGGCACAAGATGGTGGTGTTTGAATAATTTGAACTTACAAACGGCGATGATAGTGTAAATATAGCCAGGCATCCCAAATGTCGGGTCGCTGAGTTTCGCGATTGTCCCCAAGCAGATCCCAGCTAGACCTAGTATCAGGAAATCAACCCCAAGAAGTCTACCTTCACGCAACCGCTGTTTTGTAACTCTGTAATGAAATATATGAAGTAACAACTGATCAGAAAGCTATTCAAAAAATTCAGAAGAAGCTTGTAACTGTGAATAGTGAGTGTACCTTCCTAGGTAGAACTTGTATTGTTTTAGAATTCCAGGCGTTCTTCTGCTCGACAGATCATTAGGTTTCGACAAACGGTTCTCAAGGCGGTTGCGTTCTTCTGAAAAAGCGTTCCTTACGCCAGGGAGGCAATGAGGGGTTGATCCAGACAGCGAACGATCAGGACCGATCTGCGGGCTTTCTTCACCCATTGCCTTGAGATCATCTTTCATGTCATTTGGCACTTCGTAGCCCTTATACAGCATCCAATGAACTGGTAAATGCTTCGCATTAATACCTGACTCAGGCTTCACAATCCCTTCAAGAATGTCAATGTAATGGTCTGGTGGGTTTACACGGTCGGGGACATGGATTCCAAGAGTTATGAAGAATTCCTCGATAGTCTTGACTGGACCATTGTAAACAATAAGGCCTCCTTTTGCAAGAAGTATCAAATCATCAAACATGTTGTACAATGTGTAGCTGAGAACATATAAGAAAATATATTAGAAACCTTTCAGAAATATCTGAGTTATCGCCAGAAATATTAGTTTGAGAACAACCTCGGTTGGTGAACAACAGCGCAAATGTTCACGCCTTCAAGTGCCTCATGACGAAGAGCTTTGAGGAGCAGTTGAGATGAGGAACTGTCCAGGCCAGAGGTTGGTTCATCCAGGATCAAAAGAGATGGCTCCATCACCATTTCGATCCCCACATTGACACGCTTCCTCTGCCCGCCAGAGATCCCACGCTTCTCCACCGTCCCAACCACCGAATTTCTGACCCCCTGAAGGTCCAGGGATTCTATAACCCTTTCCACAATGAGAACCCTGTCACGGTGTGACATTCTCGCAGGGAGCCTGAAGGATTACAATAGAGATGCTCAGAAACTGATGAGCTAATTACTGGAAGTGTATCTGATATAAAACTATTACCTGCAGTTTGCGCTGAACCAAAGGTTCTCCTCCACAGTTAAGTTCCCATGAACAACATCGTCTTGAGGCACAAAGCCAATGATCTTCTTGTAAGAACGTATGTTTCCATGCTTCCCATTAACAAGGACTGAACCGGTCATCTGATAACCGGTTACCTTCCCAGAGACAGCATTAAGGAATGTGGTCTTACCAGCTCCTGAGGGGCCCATGACAGCGGTGACACGGCCTGGCTGGAGTTCGCCTGTGACAGATCTCAGCAGCTTCTTCTTTCCAAGTGACAAGGTCAGGTTCTTGAACTCAACCTTGAGCAAAGGTCTAGTTATCTCCCTTTGTTGCTCCTTTACCATGTCAATCACTCCGGTGAAGGACATGTTCTTATTCTCTTCCAGCCTGACCTTCTCCTTCTCTATCTCACCATAAGCATACTTGAATATCTGAGTCTGAGTTGATCTGTGCTTGCCTTTCGGTGCGGGTTTTTCATTGGTAGCAACAATTTCTCCATCGCCGCTTATGTCCATAATAACCGAAGGCATGTCTTCAGATATCTCGCTTGTCCTCTGAGCTGCAAACACGGCAGAGTCTGACATTTCTTGTGCCCTGACCGAACCCATCAGGCGCGTTTCCTGCACCCTATGGCTCTCGGGATCTAGCTGCTGTCGAAAGGATCTCCTGCGTGAAAATGTGCGAGACAGATGATCCTGCATGCCATTTACATGCCTCTTCGCGAGCTGTTTGGCAGCCTTCCATCCCTCATGAGCTTTGAGCTGCTGCCGAGCCAGCTGAATCGCATTCTCCCTCGATTTCGCCTTCCTCCGTTCACGAATAGTGAGGAACTGACCTGAGCAGTTGTATATGATCAAGAGCAACACGCCTATTGCACCCTGCATCAAGTAGCATGTCTGAATTTGGTACTCCTTGGTGCAAACACAGCACTTGGTGCGCTGAGATCAGCTAAACATATTAATTATTAAATTATGATCATGGAAGAAAAATAGTTCCTATAGGTGGACCGTGAAAATACGATGCTACAAATAGGAGGTAAGCTAGCCAAATAGTGAAATGCTGAAAATAATATTACAGGATTTACCACTAAACAAGCGCCCAAAATAATGATGTTTTCATTCTCCTCGTTTTCCTTGCATGAACCTTTTATGATGCAGTCTGAAATTTTAATCCAGAGTCAGCTTATCCCATGATAAACACATTCATGGTATCATTGAAGATGAAACCGTGGTAAAGGCATGCTGATGGTGCTTACTCTGTTGTGTGGTGGAACCCAACTTGCAAAAATGCCTGCAGAAGCAGCAAAGAATAAACAACTTAAAGAAGATTCATACAGTATGCAAGATGAGATATAGAGATGCCATAGGATTGGACCATTACCCAGGGCTACAATTAACTTTAGACGTTGTGGTTGGGCAGTGGTAACCAGCTGGACAGAAGACTTCTTCGGTGCTCGCAAAATCAGCCCATTTGTCAGCACCACCGCAGCCGTTGGTCGAGTTTAGAGTAATCTGGTACTCGTATCTGTACAAACTTAGCAACTCAGCCACTGCATTTGTTTGTCATGACACCAAATTCCCAACCAAATATACAAAGAAGATATCTTACGGATCACAAAGACCGGTGGTTTCGTTCATTGTGGCACGCGGACAGTACGCTCCCAACGGACAAGCTGTAGACAGGAAACTCGAGTCATTTCACAGGCCTAATGTTTGATCTTGCTGCAAAACGTCAAGGCATATATAAAAAGAAGTTTCGTGTGGATTGGATGTTGCCGAAAAGAACTCACGCAGCATGCAAGTGAGACCGCGCGGACAGAAGAAGCCCTCGCAGCACGGCTGGCAGTTGGTATTCCTCAGCGGGATAGTGTCGTCGCCGTTGTTGTCGCTGGGGACAGGGTTTGAACCAGCGGAGCAACCCCATCCTGGCTCGCAGCCCGGCGCCCAAGAGGACCGGCCGCAGTTTATGTTTGTCTTGAGGAAGAGATTCTTGTCGCCCTTGGAGTCGTACAGGCTCGTGAAGTAGAATTTCGCTTCTGCCGGCGTGCACAGACGCTGCGCCATATCACCTGGGTGCATCTTTATCACATCAGACATAATAATGGTACTAGCATTTTTCTCATAGCCAAGGGATATTTCAGTTTGTGGGAAGTTGGGATGTTCTTTTCTCCCACAAAAATAAAATAGAGTATGTGAAAATGTGAAATGAAATAAGAAAGTCGGGTTTGTCAGACAAGGTCCTAAGTCAAGCAAGTGGCTAACGCGTGACCATCGTTGAAGTGATCAGCCAACATTGTTTGGAGTTGATCAAGTCAAACCCAACTATAGTATCAAAGTCACACTCAAGTATGACGCAACAAATAAATTGTAGTTTTGAGAACCCCAGTTGCCACCAGGGTCTCTATCAGACAACTTCACCCTGAGAAAAAAATGTGCAGGAGGACGATTCAATCCCAAAGAAGCCGTCCTCATGATCTACATATGTTGCTTCCGGGACACAAGTACTACGAGTCTACAACAGACAGCCCAGGGCGGATTGATACTAGTATATTATCTAGAAGTTTAATTTAAAAAAAATTGCGGGCGAATTTGAAATGGATTTGTTATTACTAGGGAAACCAAAATTATTAAAAAAAAATCAGGCTAGCGGGGTGCATTGGACAGGAGCAGTTGGACGCGTTCCACTTGCGGTCCGGTCAGATGACGAAACGCGGTTGGCCGTCACTAGCGACGACTAACTTAATAATCAACGCGGGCCCACCACCGTGGCGAAAGAGATCAAGCAAATCGGGCCAAGGGAATGGAGGAACAGTGGTCAACCCGGAAACCAAGAGAAGTAGTAGTAGTAGCGAGGAAGCAATTGAACAAGCACATGATCTGCACGAATCAGCCGAGCGGATAGGGGATGCGCACCTCTGGTCTCGGCGAGGCACTGCTGCACGAACCCGAGGTTGGAGGTGTAGTTGAAGGCCTCGTTCCAGTCCTCCACCCTGATGATGAGGGTCGTCAAGTGAAAGAGAACACGGGATCGGTCAGCTCACGGGGATCAAGTTTGTGTGCTGCTACTACTGCAAGAGAATGGAGAAGAGAGCAAATCATCCGCCGTAGGGTAGGGGAGAAGGATGGGAGTACTGACGGGTCGGCGACGCAGAAGCTGAAGCTGTCGGCGATGGTCTTGGCGACGTCCTTGGTGAGCCCCGTGAGCTGGTCCTCCACGCCGCGCAGGTCCGGCGAGGGCTGCTGCTGCTGCCCGGCGACGCCGCCGGCGAAGAGCGCGAGCAGGAGGAGGGGGAGGAGGAGGAGGGCGACCCGCCGCCGGTACCGCGGGGGCTCGGCATCGCGCATTCCGAATCAGCAGACGGAACTAGGAACTAGGAACTGGTCCAGTCTGTGTGGGGGATGGAGATGGAGATGGAGATGGAGATGGAGGGAAAGTGGAGACAGAAGAGGAGGAGGAGGAGGAGCAGAGAGATGAGGGACGGAGAGGGGACGGGGGACAACATGTGCAGAAATGATGCGATTTAAACGTTTTTGAAGCGGAGGCCGGTGTGGGGCCGGGCACGCGCGTACTACGTACACGGCAGCCGGTTTTGAAAGTTCCATGGAAGGAAGGAGCGCGTTGAGCCGTGTCATGTGCTGTGCGGGGGAGAGTTGATCCGGTGGCGGGGTTGGTGGTGGCCACTGGTGACTTCTTTTTTATCCAGATTCTAAAAAATGTCCAGTAGCGTCGTTTATAGGAGACCGAGTTTCGTCTACTTTACTTCTGACGTTTTTAAGTCTATTTTCAGTGTACTGAAAACGCTTTGAAAACGCCGAATGAGACGTTTTCTTCCTCCTAGCTATATGTCAGTGAAAAAAATGAAAAAGATGGTCGCCCACCAACCCATCCACCCCTTTCTCTCTCCCACCCACCCCTTTCTATCTCCTAGCGGCCGAAGCAGAGCGGCGAGCGGGCAGTGGGGCGAGAGCGTGTTGGGGCGGGGCGGAGCTTGCAACGAGCGCGGTGGGGCGGGACGGAGCTCGGCGCAACCGACGGGGCGAGAGCACGGTGGGGCAGGGTGGAACGAGATCGCGCCTCGGCCATCCGCTCGGCCTCATCGTCGTCGAGGCGAGCTGGGAAAGCGGCTAAAAAAGTGATGTT
The DNA here is from genome assembly GCA_916181665.1 of Avena sativa. Classification (NCBI taxonomy): domain Eukaryota; kingdom Viridiplantae; phylum Streptophyta; class Magnoliopsida; order Poales; family Poaceae; genus Avena; species Avena sativa. Next base: position 7,848,662 of record OV702289.1, read on the forward strand.
TTCAGGCAAAAAAAATCCATCCATCCAAATCAATTTAACTCTATTTAAGACAAAATTTGGCCTGAAAATGCTTAATTGGCTTACCTTTTCCTGGCTTGGATCCGATCGTGGACCGCTTCTTGTACCCCCGGAGGAATTTTGTAATGCAGTGTTGTGTGCTGATAAATATCTAACTCAATATCTTTCAAGGATATTTTTTGGTTGTCTCTAAGTGAGACTGACCGTAGGTTTAAGCGGTCACGATGTTCAGTGGGTGACGTGGCTTTATGGTGGTCGAGTTGTCTTCCTCTTGGAGGAATGATGGTGTGTTTTTTTTTTCAGAAGAACAGACTGGCCATACCACTTGCGATGAGAAATAAATTAACTAACCAGTACAGTACATGCAAGGAACTTTTATGCACTATTGTGTGTCTGATCATTATCTTTCTACTACGGATATTTTTTGTACAGTCGAGCACTTTTATGTGTTCCACTCATATCATTATAGGACGTTTTAAGAAGAAAAACTAGGTAACACTTGCCGTACCCCCTCCCTTTTTACACCTATGATTAATTATGATTGTGATCTTTCTTCATTGGTAATAGAAGCTGCATAGAATGGAGCTGGCACCATGAAATTTAAAGCTTTCGGTTGGGATTGCAATTATACCGGAAATGTAATGGTCGGATTTTATCTCGTCTATGTCCATGTTGTATGTACTGTACATAATATAACGAAGAGCTCGGTGACTCTTAATCAGTACCCCCTCTGTTCCACAATATAAGTCATTTTAGCAATGTGGTCATGTCAACATCCAAACTCCACATAATTTAGAACTACTTGGTACGTCCTCCATGGCATAGATGTATTAAGATCTTAGGAAGTCAAATATTTAGGATTTGACTAGCAGTTTATAAACAAGCGCCACCATCTACAACAATGACTAGATTCAAAGTATCTCGCGCAAAATAATTATTTGTTTGGTTCTTCGATTATCTGCAAAGTTCATGGCTCAACTTAATACAAGACATTCTTCAACCATTTAGTGTTAAAATAGTGTAGATTTGTCCCCTCACTTAAATATGAAGGGCTTTGATATATGATTACGCTTTTGCACACATGGCAACCTAGTCAGTAGCGAAAAAATATGGTCGCATATTCCACATGTTAAGATGTACTTCTTCTTTTTAACTTTTAGCTCGAAAGTATAATGCGGACACTCGTGTGCAATGCGCACACATACCCATGCAAAGTCTACTAAAGACTACAATACATTGTAAAGAGACAATATGTTAAGCAGCCACAAATTTTAGTAGGTATAGTGGTTGATTTGGCTTCCACTTGTTGATATTGTAATGCGTTTAGGAGAAGAAAAATAAGCCAACACTTGCTCTAAAATAACTAATCAGTATTTTGCCATTTGTTATGTATCTTTGACTCTTACAATGAATTTGATATTATTGAGTTCATATCTTGGTTAGATAGCGATTGTACACGCAATGTTATGCCTGAGCTTTTAGCTTGTTTGCTCACCTTTTCCTCTAGCAACCGCGTTGTAATGGGGTTGTGGTACACTTGATCATGTGGACTTTTGAGTAGATGCACATCTGATTTTTCTTTCGAGAAACATGGTATGGATGCATATGCTCACAAATATACACATACATTCACCCCTATATGAGCGCACGCACGCACACACTACGCCTATGAGAAGCCCCGACTCAATGATATAACACAAAAAAGGTGGATCCTAATTTGTATTTGGTTATGGTCATATCAACATCCAATACTCTATATAGTTTACAACTACTTAGTACGTACTCCATGTCACTGACAATTTCAAATCAGTGGAAGTTAAATATCTAGGATTTGACTAGTAGTTAGAAGTAAACGCAACCATCTATAAAAATGATCGGATTTATTATTAAATTTAGCTTTACCATATATACTTAAGTTAGTAAAGGAATTGTTATGTTTCTTCTTCATTTGTTGCCAAGTCTAAGTATCGTCATTCAACTTAATATCAGGCGTTCTCGGACCCTTAGTGTTAAAACTATTTAGATTTGTCCCTCACTTTAATAGAATGGCTTTTGATAATGATATGATGATGATTTAATTGGCACACGTGACAACCTATTCAGCAAAAATATTCAGTAATTTTTTCAAAACGTTAAAAAGAGAACAAAATGATCTTTTTAGGAAAAAAAGTAGTTAAAGTTTCTTATAAACTTATAGGAACCTGGAAGACTATATAAAAACCAAAAGTATTATAGAATTTGAAAGGACAATCAAAATATTCTTGCGAACAATCAAATTTGTTAGTTGGTAAAGTTTTTATTTTTAAAAGGAAAGTGGTAGGGAAATCTCCTACAATTTTTTTTTAAATAATAAGAACCTAAGTTTGCATATGAGTTGAACTTGGGTGGCTAGGTTGTACGTCCACTTTCCTAACCAAGTGAGATAGACTCACTTCTTAAATCTGGTAGATTTACTATAACTTGTCATTCTAGAAGTTTATTTAATGCATCTCTAATCCATTTTGGTTGTGGTTATCTATAAATGTCATGTCATCTATATATTTCCAATTTTATTAATTTGTTTTCTTGTAAATCCTCGTTTTCTAATAGTTGCAAATAATGCTCCTTGAACTTTTCTTAACGACACATATTTGTTGTAGAGAAAATGATTGTTAGCACCATCTGGTACTCCCTCCGATCCAAATTAATTTACTTCAATTATGTCTAAATTCGGATGTATCTAAACATGTTTTAGTGCTAGATATATCTGAATCTAGAAAAATCCAAGTCAATTAATTTGGATAGAAGGAAGTATTATGTTTATATGTCTTATTACAAAATCGACATTTTGACATGGAGGTAGTCAGATAATTTATCCAGATTGTAAAAAATGTCCAGTAGCGTTTATAGGAGACCGAGTTTCGTCTACTTTACTTCTGGCGTTTTCAAGTCTATTTTCAGTGTGCTGGAAACGCTTTAAAAACGCCGAATGAAACGTTTTCTTCCTCCTAGCTATATGTCAGTGAAAAAAATAAAAAAGATGGTCCTGTCCAGCCCACCGACCCATCCACCCCTTTCTATCTCCCACCCACCCCTTTCTATCTCCTAGCGGCCGAAGCAGAGCGGCGAGCGGGCAGTAGGGCGAGAGCGTGTTGGGGCGGGACGGAGCTTGCAACGAGCGCGGTGGGGCGGGACGGAGCTCGGCGCAACCGACGGGGCGAGAGCACGGTGGGGCAGGGTGGAACGAGATCGCGCCTCGGCCATCCGCTCGGCCTCATCGTCTTCGAGGCGAGCTGGGAAAGCGGCTAAAAAAGTGATGTTTTCAGGCAAAAAAAATCCATCCATCCAAATCAATTTAACTCTATTCAAGACAAATTTTGGCCTGGAAATGCTTAATTGGCTTACCTTTTCCTGGCTTGGATCCGATCGTGGACCGCTTCTTGTACCCCCCGGAGGAATTTTGTAATGCAGTGTTGTGTGTCTTGCTCAATTATCTTTCCAGGATTTTTTTGGGTTGTCTAAGTGAGACTGACCGTAGGTTTAATCGGTCACGATGTTCAGTGGGTGACGTGGCTTTATGGTGGTCGAGTTGGCTTCCTCTTGGAGGAATGATGGTGTTTTTTTTTCAGAAGAACAGACTGGCATACCACTTGCGATGAGAAACAAACTAACCAGTACAGTACTTGCAAGGAATATTTTTTTATGCACTCTTGTGTGTCTGATCATTATCTTTCTACTAAGGATATTTTTTGTACAGTAAGCACTTTTATGTGTTCGACTCATATCATTATAGGACGTTTTTACAAGAAAAACTAGCTAACACTTGCCGTACCCCCCCCCCCCCCCCCCTCCCTCCTTTTACACGTATGATTAATTACGATTGTGATCTTTCTTCATTGCTAATAGAAGCTGCATAGAATGGAGCTGGCACCATGAAATTTAAGCTTTCGGTTGGGGTTGCAATTATACTGGAAATGTAATGGTCGGATTTTATCTCATCTATTTCCATGTTGTATGTACTACATAATATAATGAAGAGCTCGGTGACTCTTAATTAGTACTCCCTCTGTTCCACAATATAAGTCATTTTAGCAATGTGGCCATGTCAACATCCAAACTCCACATAGTTTAGAACTACTTGGTATGTCCTCCATGGCATAGATGTATTAAGATCTTAGGAAGTCAAATATTTAGGATTGACTAAGTTTATAAACAAGCGCCACCATCTACAACAATGACTAGATTCAAAGTATCTCGCGCAAAATAATTATTTGTTTGGTTCTTCGATTATCTGCAAAGTTCATGGCTCAACTTAATACAAGACATTCTTCAACCATTTAGTGTTAAAACAGTGTAGATTTGTCCCCTCACTTAAATATGAAGGGCTTTGATATATGATTACGCTTTTGCACACATGGCAACCTAGTCAGTAGCGAAAAAATATGGTCGCATATTCCACATGTTAAGATGTACTTCTTCTTTTTAACTTTTAGCTCGAAAGTACAATGCGGACACTCGTGTGCAATGCGCACACATACCCATGCAAAGTCTACTAAAGACTACAATACATTGTAAAGAGACAATATGTTAAGCAGCCACAAATTTTAGTAGGTATAGTGGTTGATTTGGCTTCCACTTGTTGATATTGTAATGCGTTTAGGAGAAGAAAAATAAGCCAACACTTGCTCTAAAATAACTAATCAGTATTTTGCCATTTGTTATGTATCTTTGACTCTTACAATGAATTTGATATTATTGAGTTCATATCTTGGTTAGATAGCGATTGTACACGCAATGTTATGCCTGAGCTTTTAGCTTGTTTGCTCACCTTTTCCTCTAGCAACCGCGTTGTAATGGGGTTGTGGTACACTTGATCATGTGGACTTTTGAGTAGATGCACATCTGATTTTTCTTTCGAGAAACATGGTATGGATGCATATGCTCACAAATATACACATACATTCACCCCTATATGAGCGCACGCACGCACACACTACGCCTATGAGAAGCCCCGACTCAATGATATAACACAAAAAAGGTGGATCCTAATTTGTATTTGGTTATGGTCATATCAACATCCAATACTCTATATAGTTTACAACTACTTAGTACGTACTCCATGTCACTGACAATTTCAAATCAGTGGAAGTTAAATATCTAGGATTTGACTAGTAGTTAGAAGTAAACGCAACCATCTATAAAAATGATCGGATTTATTATTAAATTTAGCTTTACCATATATACTTAAGTTAGTAAAGGAATTGTTCTGTTTCTTCTTCATTTGTTGCCAAGTCTAAGTATCGTCATTCAACTTAATATCAGGCGTTCTCGAACCCTTAGTGTTAAAACTATTTAGATTTGGCCCTCACTTTAATAGAATGGCTTTTGATAATGATATGATGATGATTTAATTGGCACACGTGACAACCTATTCAGCAAAAATATTCAGTAATTTTTTCAAAACGTTAAAAAGAGAACAAAATGATCTTTTTAGGAAAAAAATAGTTAAAGTTTCTTATAAACTTATAGGAACATGGAAGACTATATAAAAACCAAAAGTATTATAGAATTTGAAAGGACAATCAAAATATTCTTGCGAACAATCAAATTTGTTAGTTGGTAAAGTTTTTATTTTTAAAAGGAAAGTGGTAGGGAAATCTCCTACAATTTTTTTAAAAAAATAATAAGAACCTAAGTTTGCATATGAGTTGAACTTGGGTGGCTGTGTTGTACGTCCATTTTCCTAACCAAGTGAGATAGACTCACTTCTTAAATCTGGTAGATTTACTATAACTTGTCATTCTAGAAGTTTATTTAATGCATCTCTAATCCATTTTGGTTGTGGTTATTTATAAATGTCATGTCATCTATATATTTCCAATTTTATTAATTTGTTTTCTTGTAAATCCTCGTTTTCTAATAGTTGCAAATAATGCTCCTTGAACTTTTCTTAACGACACATTTTTGTTGTAGAGAAAATGATTGTTAGCACCATCCGGTACTTCCTCCGATCCAAATTAATTGACTTCAGTTATGTCAAAATTCGGATGTATCTAAACATGTTTTAGTGTTAGATATATCTGAATCTAGAAAAATCCAAGTCAATTAATTTGGATAGAAGGAAGTATTATGTTTATATGTCTTATTACAAAATCAACATTTTGACATGGAGGTAGTCAGATAATTTAATATTTTTTTACGGAGAAAATAACTCAATCCAATGTGAACAGGACCATGAGCTTCCTTGGCGGGGAAACAATAGAAAACCCATCCATGGGCTCCTTCTCGGATCTTCCGATCTTGACAATTCTCGGCCACGAGACGACAGATCACGAGTTGTGGCCTTCCGTCCATGCATGTGTCATGTGTGTGTGTTCTCCCCCTGGAAGATTTGATTCGTTCCTGCAGATCGCACGTACGCTGACGGTTTCCCTCGATCGTCGATAGATTATTAGATTAAACAGAAAACTTTTGCTCCAGTGTAGAACTAATCAAATCATTAGGAGGAGTACGTACTAGTAGACCAATGCGTCATGCCATACGCACAGAGGTAAGAGGAATGGCGGAAGCAGTATTTTGGACGTACGTATATACGGTGTACGTACACGCGGTCGATCTCGGTGCACAAATGGCAGATCGAGTCGACACGTACGCGTTTCTGTCGTTTATTTGACGCTTATTACTAGCTCCTCCCGCGCGCCACGGTTACGCTTCGCCTCCTCGCTCGATCCGTCCATGAGCGCGCAGGAACTGAACGGAGAGCGACCTACACGCGGAGACAGACAAATCCAAGATGGGTACGATGATCGGCCTTGGCAAGCCGGCCGGCAGGAACGGGCACACGTAGTACGTACGTGTGGTCACGTGCCACGGGATCACGTCATTTGGAGTTCATTCCATCCACCGATCGAGTTCCGTTCCGTGTGGCGTTCAAAGGGCAATGTATTCATGCATGGTAGTTATAATAAGATGGTCCTTGTCAACGGTCTCCATCGGATCTCGACGTGCATTATGGAGCTTCCTCGCAACTCTGTGTGCGTGTCGCGACAGTTTGTTTGCTCACGACAATCCGCTAGCTAGAGCTACCTAGCTAGCTGTGTTGACTTGGCAACTCTCCCTCCGGTTCAAATTAATTAACTTGCACTTGTCTAGATTCGGACGTATCTAGACTTGTTTTAATATTAGATACTAGCTAAATGCCCGTGCGTTGCTACGGTTATTTTAAAAGTTTTATTGTCGCCCGGATAAAATACAAAGGAACTTTATACATACACCAGCCGATAGCATAATAAAAAAATATTGTATATTGCTTAAAAAAACATAATTTGACATAGCTTTATTTGTATCACGTAAACGGATTCAAGTAGACTCAGTCACGAGACTCTTTTAATTCTCGCCCATTGTCAAAGCTAAGATATTACCACATTATCAATATGTCTCTTCAATGACCTAAGCCGGTAGAATAATTTTCTTTTACTATGTTATTTTATTGTCTCATTTTGATTTTTCGTGGTAGACACTTATGTGCTTGCTAAAAAAAACCATTTCAAAGTGGATGCTCTGAATGCGTGAATAGAGATTTTTATCCAGCATCTCTTCAACTTATCCCCCTTACGCCTGATGATATCTATTTCAATTTGAAACAACAATCAAAAATCATCCAGCATAGCTAGCCAGTTGAAAAGGAAAGGTCACGCCCACTGCTACCGCCTTGCGTGCGCGTGTAGGTGATTTTCAAAGACAAAACAAATCAAACAAAAAGGGTTCATGACCCGGTAGGATTTGATATTGATATGCGGATCTACTGGGTGGATCTTGGAGGGGTTGGCAACTGCCGTAGTTTCGGAGCTAAATGCCCGTGCGTTGCCACGGAACAAAATAATATATTTTATATAAAAAACTATTTAATTTTAATATGCATATTACGTGGGCAAAAATGAAGTTTTAAAAAATGACGTCATAGTTTATACAAAATAAACCATTTTTATGGACATGATATGACCCAAGATTCAACCATTAGGACTGCTAGTATTACAATTACAATACAATGCAAGTGCAAGAACTGGGAGTTGTCTACAACCATACCGGCCCGATATGTAAGCGAAGAAATTGTAATGCGAAAGACGCTTAGCTTCTTTGGCCTGTGATCATCGTCGTGGGCTCAAAATAGCCTGATTGATGAGTATTTGTACAGTTGTGCATGGCATGTGTAGAGACTGCTGCTCAGTACCAGCATGCGAATGTGCATAGTTTGCTCTGTCTAAACTTGCCAAAGAGTACAAAAATTATTATTCAGGTTGAACCTCCTTGAAAGAAGAGAAGCATTACTTCATATAATCACCAAAGAGTGTACATATTTCTATGTTTACGGAAATGATTCATACGTACACAGACCAAGCTCAAATTTTTCAGCCCTCGAGTAAGCAGGAAAGAAACGAACTCATGTAGTGTTGCATTTGCATGCAGTAGGCCTATGAACTGCAACTTCAGTTAGAATCGGCGATTCCAATCCAGTTGCAACCATGAACTATAGTTATTTAAGCTATATAATCTAATACGTTCATGATTCATTCAACAACATGGGGCGATAGAAGGCATCATGTCATTCAGTAAAATGTTCTCCCGGTCCGGTAATGTGATTAATCGATAGTGCAAAGAACGGATGTCCTGATCAAAAGAATCCATCACATCTAGGCTGGGCCCCACCTCGGTTTGATGCCACGCAAGAGATAAAGGATTTCTTTTCCCCCACCCAAATCCACCGAGCACAAGAGCCGAGAGGAGTGAGGCTGCCCTTGCAGCATCGTCCGTTGACTGGCCGCCGCAGAGTGCCTCGCATTCCACCGTCCACCGCTGCACCGTTGTTGACTCGTTGGTCGATATACCTCCGCCTCTGTTTACCTGATCTTACTCTCCTTGGGAATCTCTCGAATCCGAGTAATCCACCGAAGGCAAAAAAAGTAGCAGCAAGAAGCTAGCAACTGTCTCTTCGTCCTCGCTCAAATCCTCCCCAAAATCGCCACCTGCAAGGACATCCATCTCGGTGAACTCGTCCAATCCTCTCTAGACCCACCCGCCCAGCACGATCCATCTACTCTCCGCCTGAACTTGCAGCACTCTTGCCTCTCTTCCTCAGAAATCTGACGGCCGGCGCCCGCCGCCCCTCTGCTCCACGACCTCGTCCGTCTCCATGGCGCCGCCATGGCCCCTCCTGCTATACGACCGTGCGCTCGCGATGGCAGGGTTGGGTCTGGCAGGCACGCAACCACCCTACTTTGCTGATCTGCTCCGCCTGCAGAGTTCCCATTCTCTCCAAGGCCCTTTACTCGCCCGACGACGCCCAGCCTCGGTTATAGCCACGCGACCGCTTATATTCCCGCTGCCAAGCACCAATGCCGCGCCGCAAAACATCCCGCACGCCGCTCTCTTCCTTGCTGCTCCAGCGCCACCGTAAAGTAGTACAGCCGCCGGTCGTCTGGGTTCAAGCCTATGGCGGCGGAAAACGACATACACCGGCCGACGGAGGGTCATCGGTGGCGAGGAGGAGGCTTCGATTGGGGGCGTGTTTGGGAAGAGGGCAGAGCGGCTGGACGCACGCGTCGGCGAGGATGCGAGATTGTGACGAGGTGGACGGTGGCAGTGTTTGTAATACCCCCGATCACATAGGGGCAAAACGATAAAATCCAGACATACAGAAAATTGGGCTGGACGACGAACGTTCCCAATCCTTTTAATAATATAGATATCCGAATCTAGACAAATTCAAATCAAATTGATTTAGATCGAACGAAGTACATCATTCCACGACTGTGCATGCGGGTATATGTACATGTTAGTTTTTTTTAGCAAAGAAAACATATTAATATCACAAATCGTATCAATTACATCCACCATCTGCACCAACAAGACGTTCAAAGACACGGTCAAAAGCAAAATAAAACAAAAAGACCCTGTGACGGTGTACAACCACTCGTAACAAAACAAAAACACTAACCACCATCAGATACAACATCCGTACTACAAGCTAGGCTCTCCAAAATCAACGCCTTTAAAAAGGAAACAATGCATCCAAACAATGCACAAGCTTTGACGTAGTCTGATTGAAAAGCTTGATTTTTCACCCTGGAGAAAGGCCGAGTTTTCAAAACAATGTCTCCAGTACAACCAATGTAAGCCACTCATTGGGTTTTCACCCTAGAAGTCATGGCCCGGTACTCGATGAGCACCACAAAAGATGCGGTCCACCTATGTTTTCACCCCCGCTGGCCAAGGCCGCTGCTGCAAATCTCCAAACACACGACACACATGAGAGAACATGTGTCGCATTGTCTTCATCACAACCAAAACCTTTCTGCCAAAACCAAACTCAAATCACAGCAATCATGACTTTCTCCATCTATGTCGGATCCATGGGAATCTATATGAAGACATGTCCCATGGTACCGAATGGTAGACGAAGCTTTGTGTCGCGCCGTAGAAGGGTGCGCATGATGCACCTATTCTGCTCTAGATTTCTAGTAGCATCATGTGCCAGACTGCAGAAATCTCCGAGAAGAAGACCGGAACTCAATTGTGGCCCAATCGAAGAGGCATATTTGAAGCAGATCGACGACTTGGCGCTAGAAGAACAACAGGGTCAAACCACCCTTATTCGTCCGGGCCAGCAACCCTCACATCGTTGACCGACTTCCGGTGATCAAAACAAGTGGGCCGACCCCTTTCAGCGCAGATCAAGCCCGAGGTTGGCCCTAGAACAGGCCCACATGAAAACGACATGAGGAGCCTGCAAGGCATGCGCAGGAGCGTTGTCGCCTCCGGCTAGCACAACCGCACGTCTGTGATGTCTAGGCACGCTTCTATTCTTGTAGACAGTGTTGGGCCTCGAAGTGCAGATGTTTGTAGAACAGCAACAAGTTTCCCTTAAGTGGATCACCCAAGGTTTATCAAACTCAGGGAGGAAGAGGTCAAAGGTATCCCTCTCAAGCAACCCTGCAATCAAGATACAAGAAATCTCTTGTGTCAACAACACACCCAATACACTTGTCAGGTGTATAGGTGCACTAGTTCGGCGAAGAGATAGTGAAATACAAGTAATATGGATGATTATAAGTGGTAATTGCAATCTGAAGTAAAAATGGCAGCAAGCAAACATGTAGCAGGACTGATTGTAAACGGTGTTTTAATGCTTAGAAACATGGCCTAGGGATCATACTTTCATTAGTGGACACTCTCAATAAATATATAATATCTTCTCTTCACTATGCTACCCTGAACTACTCTCCAGTTGGATAACAAACACTAATTCATGGTGTAGGGCTATAACAACACACCTTAAAGTATGCATTCCCCGTCTAGGTAACCCTAACTGTCACCTTGAACGCTAGATGGTTCCAACAAACACCACAATTTGATAGAGACATCCAACTCAAATTATAACTCATGATAATTATTTTTGTAACCTTTAGCCTAAGTGCCACACACGGTGTGCACACTGTCAACTTCACACACGTGGCAATAAGCAGAGATTACATTAATTAAAGCACTTGAGTAGCAGAGTAGCATCTACTTATTCAACTAGATTATAAAGCTCATGATCAATAAAATCACGCATAGAGAGGGAGATTAACACATAGCTACCGGCAGAGCCCTTAGCCTCGTGGGAGAACTACTCCCTACTCATCATGGACTCAACAGCGGCGATGGAGATGGCAGTGGAGTTGATGGAGATGGCTCCGAGGGCAATTCCCCGTCCCGGCAGGGTGCCGGAACAGAGACTTTTGTCCCCCGAATCTCATCTTCGGTGGCGGCAGCGCTGCGGAACTTTTCATGGAATTCTGATATGATTATTTAGGGTTTTTGCCTCGGGGGGGATATATAGGCGAAGGGGCAAGGTCGGTGGAGGCCTGAGGGGCCCACACCCTATGGTGACATGGCCAGGGGGCCGTGCAGCCACCTGGTGTGGTTGCTTTGTGGCTACACTTTGTCTCCCCTTCAGACTCCGTGTTGTGTTGGTAAAAATAGGAACTTTGGCTTTCGTTTAGTCCAATTCCGAGAATATTTTTTTTGGTAAAAACCTGGAATAGAAAAACAGCAGAAAACATGAACTAGCACTGTGGCATATTATTAATAGGTTAGTTCCAGAAAATACATAAAAATGCCACAAAGTATAGACAAAACATAAAGCAAATGGTGCAAAACAAGCATGGAGCATCAAAAATTATAGATACGTTTGCAACGTATCAGCATCCCCAAGCTTAACTCCTGCTCGTCCTCGAGTAGATAAGTGATAAAAAATGATTTTTGAGGTGACATGTACCATCACAATCTTGATCAACGTATTGCAAAGCATTGATAGCTAGGATAAAAATACTCTAAACATAAGCATGAAAGATATATTTCTAACAATAAGACATAACAACTATGTTGCAACATAGAAGGCTACACAAACAAAGGATCATAAATAATGCTTTGAAAGACATTTGTTTGTTTCACATATATAAAACGTAGCAAGAGTGGTATTCAGCTTGTCCTTTATGGAATAGCAAAACATAAATACATAGGACACCTTCAAAGTTCATAAGGGTGACTAGATACAAATAATTTAAGAACAAGCAATACCATAATTATGAATCAATCAACAAGTTTTGGGACAATGCACATGGAACTCAGAATGACAACTATGCTCTCTTAACTGGTGCATAAAGATAGAAGATGAAAACTCAACATAAAATTAAAAAGAAAGGCCCTTCACAGAGGAAAGTAGGGATTAAATGGTTTTATAAAGCTTCCAAAAATTATGGTACTTATTAGCTTTGAGCTCTCATTGCCCCTATCATAAGCATCTTAAAGTGATTAAGGTTAAAGTGAGAGCAAATATGAGTTGTATGCTTGAAAAATCATAAGTTAAAAATCTCATGCCCCTTGAGTACGAATACTGAACCTCATGCTACACAACTTTGGTCACAAGCAAGTTCTTATCATTGTAAGTATATGTGTATCCCCTTGCCCCGTGACACATGAGCTATCCCATATCAAAATGACAAGGCAACAGACAGTGAGCATCTCAGCTATTTTTTTATTTGCTATTTGCATAGGTTTTTATTGAGGATGCTTCATAGAATGCCACTATGGTTTCGCTGTAAGTTTCCACCATGATTAGGCATGGCTTAGGATAGCCGCCCAGGCGTTTCTCTAACATATATACATACTCCATGGACTTACAAGATCCCATTTTATTTCACACCGCCGGGATCCATAAACAAAAGAACATGATATCAACTAAACAGAATAAGTGCAATGTTGAAAGCGTTCCCCATGACAACATGGTTCTGATAATTCACAACTTACAACTTGCAAGCATAAAAGTATATAAGACAGTCACAATGATTCAAGTTTATTAAGTGCAAGAAATAAAATGTGCCTTCAAGTTCGTGAGAGCTTTAATCACTAATTTTCACATAACAAAAATTTAATTTGGAAGATATATAAAAACATGAATATACTTGGAATGGTGGAACATACCATGCATAGTAATTTATAGTGGACTCTTTTGAATAACTTGGTTTCTTGGGAGTTGGATGCACGAGTGATGCATGCACCCAGTGTTGACGTGGGACACTTTGTTGGAACCCCAAGATCAAGGTGTGATGAGCACAACAGCAAGTTTCCCTCAGTAGAGACCGAGGTTATCGAACGATAAGAAGGAAGGAAACGTCTCAAAGGTGTTGCAAGCAACGTGAAAACTTTCACAACACAAACTCAAGACTTTGTCCCAACGAATCAGTGAGGTTGTCAAGCGCACCGGTTTGCTGTAACAAAGGATTAAACGTATCGTGTGGAAGGTAATGCTTTGCAACAAGTAAACAAGTAACAGTGGAAGATGTATAAATTTTAAAGATTGTACCGGGGTCCATAGTTCACTAGAGGTTCTCTCCTTAGATAAACAACATGGCATGAAGGGTAAACAAATTACAGCAGGGTAATTGACAGGAACTAAGCAAGGCATAACAATGCAATACTAGTCAGAAAGATCCTATGAGATTTGATTGGGAAATACAACAAGATACATAGACCGCCATCCAACTGCATCTATAACTAGAAGTCCACCTTTAGGTTATCATCCGAACCCCCTCTAGTATTAAGTTGCAAACAATAGGCAACTGCTTTAAGCAAAGTGTGTAAGGTAAACAGTCCACATGTTCCATCAACAAGAGACCGTTGTTTTCTCCCTGGTAGCAACAACACATCTACAACCTAAGAGAATATTGTCACTTCCCTTGGAAACTAGAGGCATGAACTCACTATCGAGCATAAATACCCCCTCTTGGAGTCACTAGCAACTACTTGGCCAAGATAGCTACTAACAACAGAGAGCATGCAAGATCACAAACAACACAGACATGATAGAATCATAGACAAAACCATTAATCAAACAAACATAATAATCTCAATATCCATCGGATCCCCGCAAACACAACATGCATGATTACAAATAGATATGATCTTGATCATGAACGTCACAAGATCTAAACACGAAAGCACAAAGGAGGAGATATAACCATCTAGCTACTACATGGACCCATAGTCCAAGGTGGAACTACTCACACATCATACCGGAGAGAAGGCCTTCGGGATGATCTCCGCTCCGGCAGGGTGCCGGGAAGAACTTCAGACCCCCCCCCCCGATCTAGGGACGATGGTGGCGACAGCTACAGACAGTTTCGTGGAGATTTGATCGGGTGCTTAGGGTTTCTGCACCGGGGGCTTCTTATAGGCGGAGGTGGTGGCCAGGGGCCCTACACCCTGCCTAGGCGCGGGGCAGGGCCCACCCGTGCCTAGGGGGGTCTGGGCGCCCTGGCACCCCTCTCCATCTCCCCTCTGGACTTCTTGTTCCCCACGAAAAGTAATTGACTTTGGCGTTTGTCCCGTCCAATTCCAAAAATATTTCTTTACAAACTTTTCTGAAACCAAAAACAACAGAAAACAGGCATGTGGTACTGTGGCAACTTGTTAATAGGTTAGTACCAGAAAACACGTAAAAAGCACCTCAAAGTGTAGACAAAGCAAAACAAAGTAGATACTGACAAGCATGGAACATAAAAAATTATAGATACATTTCCGACGTATCAAGCATCCCCAAGCTTAACTCCTGCTCGTCCTCGAGTAGGTAAGTGATAAAAGAATAATTTTTAAGGTGACATGCACCCTCACAATAAAGATCCAACCATTTGCAAGCATTGAAAGCTAGGATCAAAGAGCTCTAAACATGTGCATGAAAGATGGAGTTCTAACAATAGGACATAGTAACTACGCATGCAACATGAAAGGCTACAAACAAAGATCATGAATAACATGCATTGAAAAACGTTTGTTTTTTTCACATACAGAAAACATAGCATAATGGCAATCAGCTTGTCCCTCATAGAGTAGCAATATAGATGCATAGGACACCTTCAAAGTTCACAAGGATGACTAGAAACAAATAGCACAAGAACAAGTAATATCACAATATGCATCAATCAATAAGTTTTGGAACACTGCACACAGAATGACAACTATGCTCTCTTAATGGTGCCTAAAGGTAGAAGGTGGAGACTCAATAATGGTGGAAGAAAGACCTTTTTGTAAAGGAAGTAGGGATTTCAAGTTTCAAAAAGAGCTTCCAAAAATTATGATACTTGTTAGCTTTCAGCCCTCATTGCCCCTATCATAAGCATCTTGAAGTGATTAAGGTTAAAGTGAACAAACTAGGGAGTACATGCTTCACGAAGTATAAGCTGGCAATCTCAAGTCCCTTGAATATGAGGACCACACCTCATGCTACTCAACTTCAGTCACAGGTAAGTTCTCGTCATTGTAAGTATTTGCATATCATAGAGAACCGCCAACGGGGTACCCCTTGCACATGGTACATGAGCTTTCCCATAACCAAAATGATAAGGCAAGCAGACAATGAGCATCTCAGCAACCTTTTTATTTACTATATGTATAGCTTTTTATTGAGGATGCTTCATAGATAGCTCACTATGGTGATGCTGCAAGTTTCCACCATGATTAGGCATGGCTTAGGCTAGCGGCCCAGGCATTTCTATAGCACAGAATACTTACTCCATGGGCTTACAAGTTTCCTCTTTATTTCACACTAGTGACATCCATAGAAAAAAGAGCATGATATCAAATGAGTACAAAGTACAAGTGCAATGTTGAAAATGTTCCCCGTGACAGCACAGTTCTGCTAATTCCAACGTATAGGTGCAAGCATATACAACATAGCGCCACAATGGTTCAAGTTTATTAGGGGCAAAGAATATAAAGTGTGCCATCAAGTTCGTGAGGGCTTTAATCACTAAGTTTTCTCATAACAAAATAGTTTTTAATTGGAAGATAGTTGAAAACAAGAATATACTTGGAATGGTGTAACACACCATGCATAGGAGTTTATAGTGGACACTTTGTAATAACCTGGTTTCTTGGGAGTTGGAAGCATGAGTAGAGCTTACTCATACAAGTGGAGGCTAGCAAAAGACTGTGAGCAATCAACTAAGAGAGCATAATGGCCATAATCATGCAGAGCAACAAAGCATTACTAATCAAAGCATAGAGTGGCATTAAAAGTCAAGGACTAAATGATCATAGAGGCTAATGGTGAATTGTCATAGTCATAACATGGTGTGAGCATGTGCCAAGTCAACCCAAGCAAAACATCAAAGGAGAATACCACAATACTATGCTTTTGAATGCTAAAACAACGCATAATTTCTTCAAGGCACACTAAGCAATCCCAATGACTTGGAGCAAGCCATGCTACAGCATAATCACTAAGCATAAGGTCAAAAAAACACCTAGCATGTCATGCTAAACTCTAAGTCACAGTCAATGCAAGCTCATCTTGCACTACAAGCAAGAACTTACTACTCCTTTCCAACACCAAGCAACTTATTTGCAAAATAACACAGCGAAAACGGGGGTCCAAACTACTTTATTCAAGCAAACTAAACAACCTAAGCAAAGCAAATGAAAACTAAGACGCTTCAAGAACAACACAACTGTGCATGAAACAATAAAAACGAAGTGTCTAGACAGACCTGAGCTTTTTATTGATGAAGAAGGGGATGCCCAAGCTTGAGATTTTGTCGCTTTTGACTCTTGTACCTCTTGGATATTTCTTGGGGTGACACCGTGGTGGCATCCCCAAGCTTGAGCTTTTGTCCATTCTTCGTCTCATTACATCATTCTCTCTCTACACCTGAAATTTTTTCCTTCATATAAAACTTCACATAATCTTCATTAGCAACATTAGTTTATTCAAAAGATATTAGACCTCTGGAAAAGCTTTGGAACAGCAAGGATTTTCACTAAAAACACAAGATACTGTAGCAACTCCTTCAAAAATCTCAATTCCCCAAAAGATAACTCAAAAAGGAATCAATAAGAAGCAAATGCAAATAATGGCAGAAATCTATCAAAACAGACCAGCAGGTAGAAACCGATTTTTTCGAATATCTTCTGTTGCTCAAATCAAAAAGTGTTGAACTAACGAAAGTTAGCTAACATACTGGGGGATTTATTAGTAAATTTTTTAGCTTAATACGAATTACAGAGACTCCTCACTAATTTTTATGGTGGAGGACTGAAATCTGTTTCGGAACATCAACTCCCCAAATCTTACTTTCCTCTCATTAGAGGTCATTCTTGGCACAAAAAGCAAACAAAAAGGATAAGGAGAGGTCATTACTAACGTAATAACTTTCAAGACTCAAGTAAACTCTTGGGTTATCTTCCAACAAGTACTTTTCTTTAACACCTTTAAGTTAGGCACAGTAAGCAAGAAGAATCAAGTATTTTCAAATGAAGAAGCATTAACATCAAACCTTGCTTTCAAAGGAGGAGCAAAAAGAAACTTCTCTCTCCTCATAGGGAAGTGTTCAATACCTTTCTTGAATGGAAAATGATATTTGATGGTGCCTTCTTTCATATCAATGATGGCACCAACTGTTCTAAGAAAAGGTCTTTCCAAAGTAATAGGACAAGAAGCATTGTATTCAACATCCAAAACATAGAAATCCACAGGAACATAATGCGGTGACCCAGCATACCACTGCATGTGTAGTACACTATAGTTGTTGACATGACACTCACAGAACACCATTCTGTAAATATCACATCCCTTAGAGTGGTACAACAGAAACATTGTGGGTCCATATTACAAACATTTACACATTATTATTATTACAATACCAGAAGTTCAAGACTTCAAAAGGTTCAACTTACAAACCAAAATATAAAGTGTTTTAGCAGAATTTAAAAGTAGCAACTCCGACTAGGAGTTGAGCTCAGCAGCTTATTCTATAGAGTTCATGCTGCTCGGCTTCGTTGGCTACTACTAACTAGGATACTTAGTTGGATTCGTTATCGTCGACACCATAGCGGATTTCGTAATCCACTCCTTCAACACCTCCTGACAGGTCAGGCTCCTCGTAGAACACATCTTCTTGACATTCAGCTGCATACATTGGCACGTCTTTGGGATCCTCAGAGTCTAAGCAAGGGATCAAAGGAAAGGATGAGTAACAGCGTTACCCAACAAGTTCATTATATGCAAGGTGGGAATTTTGATGCTCTAACTACCACCTCGGATTATAAATCCTTGGCACTATGCAATTTTTGTAAATCTTTCTTCAAAGATTGATTTTATTATGAAAATCTATGACCATCAGCCTTCACAACCGGGCGTACTTTCATGGAGTTCCTTTCCTATCGCGTTCGTAGCTCCTTCCCGGAACAGGGAGTAACAAGTTACAATTTTTACACTCTACAGAGGTGCGTTACTTTACCCATGAGAGATTAACTCCTTGTTGCACAACCGGGCGTACTTTCCCGTCCACAATTCCATGATCTGGGGCCCATTAGTTGGTCCAAGCCAAGCACTTCCCCCTTCGCGACCTTGCATGCCTCCTTGGTGTACACCATGCCCACATAATGAATTACGGCAATGGTTTGTACAAACCGTTAGATGCTAGAACTATCGTGGGACGATGAGGGTTCCCACCCATATGCTGCATATCCTCTACGAATTACCAATTAATATGCATGCTACGAGGATAACAGCCACGACCTGCACATCCGGCTTCATGCGAGAGGAAGAAGATACAGCTGACTTCTCTGTCCCATTCCAAATCTCATGGATAACGCTTAATATACGGCGCTAGAATCACTGATGTTAGGGGTTATTAAGTCCCTAATTGATCATCAGTGTTGCAAATAGAACCCTAAGTTCTATTTCTCCATTATATCATCACTTAGGATGATATCTATGATTTCTTTATTTGTGAAATTAATATTTTATTTATTTTAGAGTATATATGATAACACACAATTTGCAAATACTTTGATAAAGACTCTTCAAAGGATATGAGCAAGTGATGAACTTGCCTTGTGATGGCAAGGTAGTGAAGTCTGATGCTTGCACTGGACCTTGAGCTTCTATGTCTACAAAAACATCATTATTGCCTGGTAAGGACAATATTTAAAGAAGCAAAATGATTATGCAAGTAATGTAATGCATCATTTAATTTGATATGCATTTTCCCCATTATTATAAAAATTCTTTTCAAATAATAAAGGAGTTATAAATATTAATTTTTAATATTTATAATAGAATATAGTATTATTTTATTTTATTTTCCTTTTATTTGGTTTTTATTGATTTATCAAAAATTGTAAAAATTTATTTAGTATTTTTCAAAAATACTACAATATTAATATATAATGAAAGTGATTTTTATTTATTTTTATCATCTTTCAATAATTTTATAAAAATCCATAAGGAATATATAAATTGCAAAATTCTAAATAAAATTTAATTGTCTAAAATTTTATATCTTAATTTATTTGGAGGGTTTGGATTTTTGTGAATCCACCCGACCCCGTGGTCAGTGATGTCGCCGTCGTCGATTCCCGTCATCGTGGAACGTTCTAGTCGGCGCCACAATGGAGGAGGAGGTTGTCGAGTACGCCCCTCCTTCCTGTCCAACTGGATTTGCGCATGGAGCTCTCCTACGACAGATCGATGTCGTCCCAAACCCTAGGGTTTGGGGTTGGCGTGGATCCTGGCGCCGCCGCCGCTGTCGCGTGTCGTGGTGATTCACCTCGCCTCTAGGCGTGGCTATGGTCGCCGCCGTGGCGCTGTATGGGTCGCAGCGCCCCCCTAGGGGTGCTCCCCGTGCCGCCATGGTCGTCGGCCACCTCTGCTTCCTCTTCTAGTCTGCAGCGAGGACCTTTGGTGAGTTCTTTTCCTCTCCCCTCGTGCTCTCTGTGCTAGCTCATCCTATACTAGATGTTGGTAGTGACCCCTCTCGTTACTGTCTTGTCCTGATTAAGATAATTTGTTCCATTTAGGGTTCATATCCTGTTGTTGATTATATACTGGATGAATTAGATCATGTGTTGATGGTCTCTAAGCATGCTGAATGATTATTAGCTTGAGGCTTGCTGCTTAAGATGAACTATAATGGTTTTGGGGCTTATTAGATGATTTTATGTTTAGATTTCATATGATTCAGATGATATAGTTGCTCCGGAATCAATTCTTGGTAAAGTCAGTGGTTTGATAACTTACCACTGTCATTATTTGGTTAATGATAATGGGTATGGTGTGATGAAATCACTGTCTTAGTGCTGTTGGCTTGAGAATTCATATGTGGTTTGAGATCACAATGATCTCAAACAGTGAAGATATACATAGGAATGTTCTAATTATGATTCTTGTAATGACAGGAAAATGATTGGTAAATTGATTGATTGAATCTGTGAAGATGGAATGCTTATTCTGATTCATGTAGAATTGTTCTTGTGACACCATCTTCGTATGGCACACAAGATTGATTCTAATCCATTATTTGGGTTGGTTTAAGCTTAAGACATGCTTGGCATTAAAAGATAAGTAGAAATGTTCTTTTCTGAAATCCCTAAGACCAATGATGTTGGTCTGAGGCTTAGGGATTAGGCTTTATATAGTTGATTCATATGGATAGTTCTGGTAGTGGTACCAGCTATTGTTTCTTGAATCAAAGATTGGAAGAAAATGATAGTAGGCTTGATCATTTATATGGATCCACAAGATTAACTTCTAAGGTGCTACCCTTATCTTAGGGATGTGCCTAGAAGTTAAATCTTAGCTATATTTAGTGAAATATAGCTTGATAGCCAAATCGATGATGTTGTTCTGAGTTTTGGTTGGGTCTTTGTACTTTGTTGTTTGCTTTTAGAGTTTAAGACATCAGTGATGGATTCACCCCACTTGGGTGATTTCTTAGAGTTTGAATGTGATACAGATCATGTATGCTTGTCTAATCTTAGACATATAGATCATGTGATGGTCTATGTACTCACCACTGTCACTTGATGTTGTGGTTGCTAGTGGTGGATCTTGTGGTAGCTTGATCTTGTGGTTGGCCTTGTGCTCCCCTGGTATATTTAGCTCCTGGCTTGTCCTTGATCTAGCCCATCATATCCTGATCCTGATGGCTTGACCTTGGTCTTGCTATCCACCTGATCTTCCCCCTCCTTATGTCACCATCCTGGTGATGTGATCCTGGGCTTTGGTTGGTTTGGCTGCTATGCTTGTTTTAGCTGCTGGCTACTGAGCTTGATGTGTAAGAGCAAAGGAGTGATGTGGGGATTGGTTTCTGACGGCTGTGTTGACAGTTTTGTTTGGTTTTGCTGCTGCTGTGGTGTTGATAGCACACACCATGCAGTTTGGTGTGTATGCTGCTTGTGTGCTTGCTGCACAGATGTGGATATGTTCAGAATTTTGAAATTGACTGTTATCTGGTTACTTTTACCTGGCTGGTGAAACTTGCCCCTCTTTGCTGTCATTTGACTTCTGGCTTAAAATTATGAAAGATACATTCTTTCATATTGGTGAAACTTGCCCCTTTTATAGAATTACTCAATGATGAATCTTGACCAGTGCACTTCACTGACAAGTCTGAGAGTAAAACATTACTAACCCTAACCTTCTTTATTTTTTATTTTTGTTTGTTTTGCAGGTACCAGACTTGGGAATTCAAGATTTTAGCTTAGGGTTTATTTGTAGAATAGTCATATGTAATCTTCTTTATTCTTTTGTAATTTTGTTCTATTCTTTTGTAATCTTTATTTTAGTATTTTGTAATAAAGATTATACTATGATCAATAAAGAATTATTATTCTTTATTTATTTTCTATGGTGAAGGTTGTGGATGTTTCTAACAAGTTACATTTTTGTAACTTATTTGTTGAATGAAAATATGAAATAGATATTCATATTGTTAATTGCTTTCTTTAAATAAAGTTTGAGTTAAATTGGTTAACTCATAATTAAATCAAGATTCAAACATTATTCAAAAATCATTTGAATTATAATTCAAACACTCAAGTTTAAAATTCAAATTCATTTCCCAAAACACATAATTCCTCAAAGATCATATCAAAGTCTATAACAATCATCCTTTTAGACTAAACCTAATCTCAAAGTATGAAAGAAACCTTGATCACTTTAAGTTTTTATTTGGCGAAAAATTTACCCACATTTTCACAGATGAATGCATGCAACATTCCAAATTCCTAAATCTACCCTTCGTTAGTTCCTACATGCTGGGATGTTACACATAAGCATTGTTAACCATAATGAGAACATCATTAATACTCCCCATGAGTTTCTTCTTATCATTATCATTGAGTGGGACATCTAAATAACAATCTTCTAATGGTGGCAAATCAAGCATTTCATAAATCTTTCAAGGCATAATAGAGACACTAGAACCAAGATCATATGAAGCTTTGAGATCAAAGTCATTCACTTGCATATTAATAATGGGTTCCCAACTATCTTCTACTTTCCTAGGAATAGAAGCTTTGTGTTTTAGCTTCTCTTCCTTAATCTTAACAAGAGCATCCGTAATGTGTTTAGTGAAAGCAACATGCATATCACTAGCATCAGCACTTCTAGCAAGCTTTTGCAAGAACATAATCACTTCAGAAATATTGCAACCATCAATATCAAAGTCAAACTTAGCATCACTAGTAGTAGGCTCAATAGGCTTAGGCATAGTAGGAGGAGGAATAGGGACGACTTGTGGTTTAGTGATGATAGTGCACACACTATTGTTTCTATCAATTTCAGCTTCCCTTTCCCACTTAGCATGAAGTTGAGCTAACAGCCTAACATTTTCATCAATAGTAACTTGTATGGCATGAGCAGTAGCAAAGGTATTTTCCATAGTTTCAGGTTTAGCAGCCATTTTATTAATCAAGGAAGACTGAGCTTCAGACAAATAGGATATATATTTCTCAGCACTCAAAATTTTTGACTATAAACTAGGAATTTCTCTATTAAGATTCTCAAGCTGATGGCTAATGTTTTTTAAGATAATAGATTGTTCCTCCATAGTTTTAGTGAAAATCGTATTTTGCTCATATTGCATCTGCATAAAATTCTTAGTGGATCTCTCTACTTCTAGAATCCTTTCTTCACTAGGCATTCCAAATCTACCATGATAAGCATTTCCACTAGGAGTATAAGGCCTATAATTACCATAAGTATTGTTGCCAAAATTGTTGTTTCTAATAAAGTTCACATCAACTAGCTCTTCTTGAGCAACCAAAGAGGCTAAGGGAACACTATTAGGATCTAGAGGAGCTTTCCCATTAACAAGCATAGCCATAATAACATCAATATTTTCACTCAAAGAGGAAGTTTCCTCAACAGAATTTACCTTCTTACCATGTGGAGCTCTCTCAACATGCCATTCAAACTAGTTAACCATCATATTATCAAGGAGACTTGTTGCAACACCCAAAGTGAGGCCCATGAAGGTACCTCCAGCAGCTGAATCCAACAGATTTCTTGAGGAGAAGTTCAATCCTGCATAAAATGTCTGGATAATCATCCAAGTAGTGTGTCCATGAGTAGGGAAGTTCTTAACCAAAGTTTTCATTCTTTCCCAAACTGGAGCAACATGTCCACTATCAAGTTGTTTAAATTTCATAATGTCACTTCTCATAGATATAATCTTAGCAGGAGGATAGTACTTTCCAATAAAAGCATCTTTGCACTTAGTCCAAGAATCAATACTATTTTTATGCAAAGATAGCAACCATTCTTTAGCTTTTCCTCTCAAGGAGAAAGGAAAAAGCTTGAGCTTAATAATATCTCCATCTACATCCTTATATTTTTGCATCTCACAAAGTTCAACAAAGCTATTGAGATGGGCAGCAGGATCATCAGAACTAGCACCAGAAAATTGCTCTCTCATCACAAGATTCAGCAAAGTAGGCTTAATTTCATAAAAGGTAGCATCAGGAGCAGGTGGACCAATAGGTGTTCTAAGGAAATCATTGTTGTTAGTGCTAGTGAAGTCACACAACTTGGTGTTCTCAGCAGAGTTCATTTTGGCAAAGGTGGGCAAGCCAAAAATAGCAGCAGCAACTAGAGCAGGAACTAACTTTTTTTTTAATAAAGAAAGCAAACGGGACTAGACTATTTTTTTTATTTTTGAAAAGAGGCAAACAAAACCAAGCAAAAGAAACAAAGCAAACTAAAAACAAAGTAACGAGAAAGGAAGTGAAGGACTCCCCTTGTGAAGACGTCCTTAGCCTTCCCGGCAACGGCGCCAGAAATCTTGATGCGTGCACCTAGTGTTGACGTGGGACACTTCGTTGGAACCCCAAGAGCAAGGTGTGATGAGCACATCAGCAACTTTCCCTCAGTAGAGACCGAGGTTACCGAACCAGAAGGAGGAAGGAAACGTCTCAAAGGTGTTGTAAGCAACGTGGAAACCTGCACAACACAAACTCAAGACTTTGTCCCAATGAATCAGTGAGGTTGTCAAGATCACCGGTTTGATGTAACAAAGGATTAAACGTATGGTGTGGAAGGTAATGGTTTGCAGCAAGTAAACAAGTAACAGTGAAAGATGTATCAATGGTAAAGATTAGACCGGGGTCCATAGTTCACTAGAGGTGCTCTCCTTAGATAAACAACATGGCATGAAGGGTAAACAAATTACAGCAGGGCAATTGACAGGAACTGAGCAAGGCATAACAATGCAATACTAGTCAGAAAGATCCTATGAGATTCGATTGGGCAATACAACAAGATACATAGACCGCCATCCAACTGCATCTATGACTAGAAGTCCACCTTCAGGTTATCATCCGAACCCCCTCCAGTATTAAGTTGCAAGCAACAGACAACTGCTTTAAGCAAAGTGTGTAAGGTAAACAGTCCACATGTTCCATGAACAAGAGACCGTTGTTTTCTCCCTAGTAGCAACAGCACATCTACAACTGAAGAGATTATTGTCACTTCCCTTGGAAACTAGTGGCATGAACCCACTATCGAGCATAAATACCCCCTCTTGGAATCACTAGCAACTACTTGGCCAAGATAGCTACTAACAACGGAGAGCATGCAAGATCACAAACAACACAGACATGATAGAATCATAAAGATAGAACCATTAATCAAACCAACATAATAATCTCAATATCCATCGGATCCCCGCAAACACAACATGCATGATTACAAATAGATTAGATCTTGATCATGAACCGAGCTCACAAGATCTTTACATGAAAGCATAAAGGAGGAGATACAACCATCTAGCTAGTACATGGACCCATAGTCCAAGGTGGAACTACTCACGCATCATACCAGAGAGAAGGCCTCCGGGATGATCTCCCCTCTGACAGGGTGCCGGGAAGAACTTCAGATCCCCCCGATCTAGGGATGATGGTGGCGGCGGCTACAAACGGTTTCGTGGAGATTTGATCGGGTGCTTAGGGTTTCTACATCGGGGGCTTCTTATAGGCGAAGGGGGAGGCCAAGGTGGTGGCCAGGGGACCCCCACCCTCCCTAGGCGTGGGGAAGGGCCCACCCGCGCCTAGGGTGGGTCTGGGCGCCCTGACACCCCTATCTGTCTCCCCTCTTGTAACATCCCATCATTAGAGCCTAGAAATAAGTTGAACCCAGATGTGTGCATTGCATTCATGCATAGAAAATCCGAATAATTTTCGCGCTTTTAAACAAAACTTGTCAAAGTGACTAAAGCTTCTCTTAGCTTGATGGAATTGAAGTAGATCATCAAGTTGACTGCGATACGTTTCAATAAGACCTTTGTTAAAATCTCATTTTTGGGAAAGAGAGATTTGATCTAAGAGTAGATCAAATGTACCATAAGTTAAACCTTAATATAATGTGAATCATATTTGATCATTAGGTGATCATATTATGGTATTCATTATAACCATTCAGAAGTATCAAGTTAAGGATATAAAACAAATAATAAGAATGTAACCACTATATTTCTAAATTCCATCTGCATACATTCTGAGTATCATAGTAACACCTTAATCTTAAAAACTCTTTTGATGAGTTGGAGTTGGAAAGAGATTAAGTCAAGATCATCCACTATATATCCATATATATCTTTCTTTCTATACAATCTTCATGGAACTTATCTCAATATCTGTTGTTCATCAATGTTGGATAATTCCCCATTGATTCACAACTTCTTTAACTATTAGTCTTTGATCTATTAATTGATCTTATCAGAACATTTACTCAAATCTTCTAATGAGGGCATAGTCCATTAATAACCTTAATCCAATATAAGATACAAAGAAGATAATTTCCAGACAATAAAAGGTAGGATTGATAAAGCCCTGCCTAGCCAACTAAGAACTTCAATAATTAATAATTAAAGCATTATACAGGTGATGTTTTGGACACCAACATGGAATGCTTATATTTAGTATGAGTAATACTGGTGGGTAAAACAGGATTGGAACCCTAGTAAGGATAAGTGATCCTAGAGAAGTCTTTGCAAACCACATAAATATAATTCAGGGATTGAAGTGTAAGTCATGAGGGTTAAGTAATTATAAGATGGTGTTACTCAACTAAAGCTAGTGTAGCACAGATTCATAAAAATGGTGTTATTCACCTTTAAGAATAGTTTACTTTAGAGAAAGATTAGTGATGAAGGATTAAGGAAGATTGGGAGTAGAGTTTGAAGGAACTACTGGTTGAATGGAAGATTATCAACAGTAGAATAGTAAATACAACCACACAAGGATATGAGAAAGTTATGAAGTGTATTTGTACCAAATTCATTGGATTCATTCATGAATTAGAAGAATGATATATGAATAAGAAGATTTAAATGAGTAAAGCTCATCATGTTAATCATGATGATGGATATGAAGAAGTATTATATCTAGGGAGGGAATTCCTTAATTAGAGATCTAAGAATTTGAAATATAATTTTATGTATAAACCAATTTCCTATTTTAATATGGTTAAGCAATCAACTCTACATCTCAAACCAAACATAATAGCCATCTCATACTGTTGATCCATCATCTGATGCCTATAACACTCTATAGGAATATTTTCCTATAATAAATTACATAAGCATATCTCTGTTAATTTCAACCATCATCACTATATGTGCCTAAGTATATTTTGATAAGTTCACTCCTATAAAACACTCTAAATATAACTTCTATTAAAAAAAGAGAATCCATCCAATACTATACACATATGACAATATGCTTAGTTATTAAATCTTAATCTTAAAAAGAATCTAAGATTATATAAAACCCTAAAGCCAAGGGGAGTACTCATAATTCAAAACCATAAACTTCTTTGTTTATCACATACATTGCTATTTACCAACTTAATGAGAGTAGTAATTATCATATCAATAACTTTATATTTCATGCATCAAATAATGGTATAGAATCATTATACTTATATATAAAGTTTTAATTCAAGCTATAAGCTCACTAAAAGTTGAGTTATAAACAGATAAGAATATATCATTCAAGAAATCCCTAATTAAAAATAGAAGAGAAAAATAATAAGAAGAAGTTTCTTCCAATTAGTAAAAAAGAGTTCTTAATTGAGTAAATAAAAGAAATATAAAAAGAAGACATAATAAAAGTTCACAAAGGGTACCAAATATATTTTAAATATTGTTGTACATGTCCAACAAACAAATTATACAAAGAAAGTTTCAAAATCTAATTCAAATTCAAATCTGAAAAGAAAAACAGAAAATAGAAAAAGAATAAAACAAATAAAAATCAAACCTGGCCGTAGCCCAATACCACTATACCTATCTGACGCCTGTGCAGCCCACAACAGCCCAGTAACCAGCCCAATCCTTTTCCATCTGAGACTGACAAGTGGGGTCGGGAGAGGACCGTGGGTTGGGCTAAAGAAATCGCCAGGGGGTTATCTGCAAAACGACTATCGTCGTCACCGTCACGCACACAGGCAGCTCGCTGGCGGAGCTCGTCGCCGCCCGATGCCGTCATCGCCGCCGTTGCGTCGTTGCCAGGAGGGGATAAGAAGGCCACCGCGACGCACTGCTTCCATCCTTATCTCCAATCCCTCCTTATACTCTCAGATACGAATGAGACCGAACCCTAGCTCGCCGGAGCCACTCCCCGCCGTCGAACCACGTCACCCCACACCATTCTGTGCCGTCATGGAGAAGCGCCATCCTCCGTAGATCCTCTAGGTAGAAGCTTGCATCAAGGGAACACTGGCGCGGGCGAATTTGATCGTTTTCCTTCGCGGCAGTTCGTCGAAATCCTCGTCGGGGAGCTCGATTTCGATCGCGCCTGTCCTCGCCGACCACTCAATCATCATCGGGGTGAGTTTCTGAACTTCTCAATATCATTCAATCGCCAGATCTCGTTGTAAATCACCTTTTCACTGTAAGCCACCGTCGGCCACCGTCGGAGCTCGTCAGAGTTGAAGCTCCGATGACCATTTCCGAGCGGCGCTGCCACTCCTATGTTCAGTAGCTTGCGCTGATTCGAACTAGACCTATTTCGCTTGCTGGGGTGCAGTAGATCGTCGCCGATGACCACTCACCGACGGCGTTGGTGATGCTGATGCCAGGCTTACCTCATGATCAAGCCACGTCAGCCCGTTTGAATAGTCCTTGCCTAGCGTGGTGGATGACATGGCCTAGGGCCCGCATGTCATCGATAGTGAGTAGAGAGGAAGTCAGTAGCAAAAACATTTCTTTCATCTGAAGCTGAGGTGGACAATGGCCCACAGATCAGTGACTGGAGCTAACTCTGGTCGTGGTGTAAAAAGTATTTTTCTGTTAGGAAATGAATAAAATGTTATAATCCAATTAATAATATTCCAGAAATTTAATAAATGATTAAATCTTGTTTGATTAATAAATTTTGATTTATAATTCAGAAAAATGAGTATAATATATGGAAATTTGTAGAAAAATAAAATCTACAACTTAAACTTATTATCAAAGATGATTATGATGATTATTTAAATAAATATTATTTAATAAAAGTTTTATAAGTAATAAAACTTTAATAATTCATATTCCTATAATAATAAATATTAATAATAGTAATAAAATATCAAAAATCTTAGAAAAATAGAATTCTAATTTAAAACTATAATCATGTATTATTATTTCACTTAATTAAATATTTATTATTTATGAAGTAATTATAAAAGTAACAAGAATTAAAAAATCATATCTTATTGTTTATAAATGACAAAAATAAATATGATATACCAAACTGATCACAAAAATATTATTTACATGTTAAAAATCTAATAATCTCCTTTTGAGGTAAATAAGAAAATTAAATATTTTAATAACTCAAATTTAAACTTATTTACTTCATTAATAATTCATATAAAAAATAAATAAAATTTACTAATATTCCTAAAATGAGTTAAATAAGTATAATAAATATTATTAGTCTTAAATATTAATAATCTAATGTCATAATAGTTTAAAACATTATAAATGTTCTTATTTTAGAAGAATTCACAACCTTAAATAAAGATTATCTCTAAAAAGAATTCCATTAATAATAAAATTCTTATAGCACAACTTGAGAACAATCAAACCTTTTCTAAACCATATTAATCACAAAATTACAAAAATCACTACAACACTATATAAATCCATAAGTAGTTAAGTAACATTATGTTGGGTTCATAAATTATACTCACTCATCTATAACAGATAAATGATTTTACTCCATACTCACATCCAGAAACCATTAACTCAAGTAACAGAATAAACATTCTGAAGTAACCTAAAGAAAACATTTCAGATATACAAGATACCAATATATAAGTATAATACTTTCAAAACTATCTATACTTTAAAGTTAACTTTGGTCTACAAAATCTTAATATAACACTATAAGCATTATTATATGTTTTATAGTTAACTTTGGTCTGAAGTAGTTAAACTATAAGGCAACTCAAGCCAAACCATTTGAACAAACAAATGACATCAACCACCACTAACTAATCACAAAGATTGTTTAGACCTTAGAAGAGAAACCTTTTTTTGAAGGTTATTCTTTTTGCCACTTTAAATAATAAACCTTGTATAAGTAATCCTAACTAGTATGTCATAAGTATGTATATTTTACTCCTACATATGTGTTGTTTACAACCACTCATAAACTCTAATAAAAATACAAGTACGAAATTTATCTAAAAGGACCACACATTCCAAAGTAACCACTTCCGGAATCTAAACCCTAGAACAACGTTATTCCTAGGATTTGCGCTTAGAACGTGTATCACATTACTTATGCATAAAAGCATACTGCTTCTTTAAACATTAGTCCTTACCGGACCAATGATGCTGATTTTAGATTTTGGATCTTATACATTGACTCAAAGACCGTGAGTGCATAATCTTGCAATCACAAAAGGCAAGTTCACACTTGCTCATGTCCTTTGATTATTTTCTGTAAAGTATTTTACAAAATCCAGTGTTGTCATCACCTGCATTTGAAAAAGGACAGAAAATAATATTTTCAATAACAATAATAACTATTGATTACTGGTCCAGGGTGATCAGCTAATCTATTAAATCTGACAGTTGGGATACCACTGTTCAGAACTGTATCACCTAGGACTTAACAACCAATGCCGCTAGTGATTCTTGCGCCGTATATTATGCGTTGACCATGAGATTTGGAATGGGACGGAGAAGTCAGTTGTATCTTCTTCCTCTCGCATGAAGTCGGATGTGTAGGTTGTGGATGTTATCCTCGTAGCGTGCATATTGATTTGTAATTCGTAGAGGATATGCAGCATATGGGTGGGAACCCTCAACATCCCACTATAGTTCTGACATCTAACGGTTTGTACAAACCATTGCCGTAATTCTTTATGTGGGCATGGTGTACACCAAGGAGGCATGCGGGGTCATGAAGGGGGAAGTGATTGGCTTGGATCATCTTCTGGGCCCCACATCATGGAATTGTGGACGGGAATAAGCTGCCCGGTTATGCAACAAAGAGTTGATCTCTCATGGGTAAAGTAACGCACCTTTGCAGAGTGTAAGAACTGTAACTTGTTACTCCCTGTTTCGGGAAGGAGCTGCGAACGCGGCGGGAAAGGAACCCCATGAAGGTTCTGGTAAACCCGTGAAGGCTGACGGACATAGCTTTTCAGAATAAAAGCAACCTTTGAAGAAATGTTTATGAAAACTTGCATTGCCTATGACCTACGGTCTGTGGTTGTAGTTATAGTGCATCAAACACTCCTTTTCTAGTGAATTTGCTGAGTACGCTCGTACTCAAAGTATCTTCCTTAACCCTTGATAGATTCTGAAGCCATTAAAACGATGACTACATCAAGATATACTCCAAGACTTTTCAAGACCAGCTAAAGCTCTTCAATGAAGAAAAGGAAGTCAACATATACCTCAACTCAAGTGAAGACGAAAGTTACCGATTAGATAGGGATATTATCTCTAGCCAAAGAACCTATTTCTGTAGAGCGTTGCAATAGCAGCAATGCCAACCTCTTAGTCTGAATATTAGACCTAATAATATAATCGTTCTTGCGTTGTTTAACTTTGATTCTTCTTCGTAAGAAGTTATTTCTCTCTCTTTAACCTAGAGTGTCCTCTGGATCTTATGTAAAGAGTGAGTTGTAACCTTTAAGCCACGTATTGGACCCGCTGTGTTTTTGTTGTGCCATTCTGAGGGATGTAATACTAGTGAACGGTGTTTCATTGGTGTTATGTCAATGACTATAGTATACTACATCATGCAGTGGTATGCTGGGTCACCGCACCTCTAGACTTATTGTTCCCCACGGAAAGTAATTGACTTTGGCGTTTGTCCCGTCCAATTCCGAGAATATTTCTTTACTAACTTTTCTGAAACCAAAAACAGCATAAAACAGGCATCTGGCACTGTGGCAACTTGTTAATAGGTTAGTACCAGAAAACATGTAAAAATCACCTCAAAGTGTAGACAAAGCAACGCAAAGTAGATACTAACAAGCGTGGAACATCAAAAATTATAGATACATTTCCGACATATCAACGAGTAGAGCTCAAACTCAGCACAAGTGGAGGTTAGCAAAAGACTGGCAGTGACCAACTAAGAGAGCAATAATGGCCATAATCATGCAGAGCGATAAAACATTATTAATCAAAGCATAAAGTGATATCACAAGTAAAAACTAAATGATCATAGAGGCTAAGATGACCGGTTCATAGTCATAACATGGTGTAAGCATGTGCCAAGTCAACCCAAATAAAGCATCAAAGGAGAATACCACAATATTATGCTTTTGTATGCTAAAACAACGCATGATTCTTTCATGGCACATTGAGCAATCTCAATTATTTGAAACAAATCATGCTACAACAATAACTACTAATCATATGGTAAAAGAAACATCTAACATGACATGATAAAGTCTAAGTCACAGTCAAAACAAGCTTCTTTTTGTACCATCATAAGCATGAAACATTCTACTCTTTTCCAACACCAATCAACTTATTTGAAACAACTCACAAAGATAATAATCAATAAAGATCAAAGAGGTTGTATCACCCAACTACAAAGAAGAACTAAAAAGTTCTAAGAAAAAAGAGTAAGAAAACTAAAGCTAAACACAGTGCTAGCAAAAGAGAACACTCACAGAACATTAAGAGTGAAAACTAGAGTGTTCTAAACAATGAAAACGGAGCATGTCTCTCTCCAAAGGAAGTGTGTTGGGATTCAACCAACTTATTGCAGCAATCAAAGCAAGAGAAAACTAAAGAAAAAACAAAGACGCTCCAAGAACAACACATAGTGCATGAAGCAATAAAAATGTAGTGTCTTGAAAGAAGACCTGAGATTTTTGTTGATGAAGAAGGGGATACCTTGGGCATCCCAAAACTTTGACGCTTGTGCCTCTTGAATATTTATTGGGGTGACATGGGTGTCATCCCTAAGGTTGAGCTTTTGTCCATACTTCATCTCATCACGTCATTCTCTGCCTACACTTGAAAACTTCATACAAAACTTCACATAATCTTCATTAGCAACATTAGTGTATGCAAGATAATAAACCTTTGGGTTCAGTTTCAACTCAAGTAAATCATCCATTAAAACATAAGCTACTGTAACAATTCCTTTTGAAAGCTCAAGTGATCAAAAGAACTAAAAAATAAATTGATTTAAGAGGCAAATGCAAATAATGGCAGAAATCTATCAAAACAGACCTACAGGTAAAGACCAATTATTTAGAAAATCTTCTGTTGCTCAAATAGAAAAGTACAAAACTAACAAAAGTTTTATAAATACCAGGGGCATGCGCACAAAAAATTGCAGATCAATACGACGTTCTGGCATTTTTCACGATTTTTTTTACAGCGAAGCACATAAATCTGTTTCAGGACAGCAACTTCCCCAAATCTTACTTCCCTCTCATTAGACGATATTATTGGAACAAAAACCAAAAATAAGGATAAGGCGAGGTTATTACAGAGGCAATAACTTCCAAGACTCAACAAAAAATAAATAAACTGAAAGCAAAAAATATAATGGGTTGTCTCCCAAAAGCTCTTTCTTTATAGCCATTAAGATAGGCATGATAATTTCGATGATGCTCACATTAGAAATATGAATTGAAGTAAAAGATAGCATCAAGAAGCAAATATAAAACAAATTTAAGTCTAACCCACTTCCTATGAAAAATAATCTTGTAAAGAAACAAGTCATGAAATCACAAAGCAACAAGCATAGGAAAGCAAAACAAGTGCAACTTCAAAAAATTTAACATAAAGATGGGAAACTTAATATTGTTGAGATACATAAAACCATGTTTCCCTCTCTCATAATAACTTTTAGTAGCATCATGAATAAAATTAACAATATAACTATCACATAAAACATTCTTATCGTGAGCCACATGCATATAATAATTATTACTCTCCACTTAAGCATAGTCATTCTTATTAATTATGGTGGGAGAAAATTCAACAAAATATCTATCATTATTATTCTCATCACCATAGTCATCAAATATAGGATGCATATTGTAATTATAATTAATTTTATCCTTAATAGTAGATGGACTGAAAATATCATATTTATCATTGTAATCATCATATATTGGAGGTATAGTATCATCATAACAAATTTTCTCCTCTAAAACTGGGGAACTAAAGAGATCATTTTCATAAAAACTAGCTTCCCCAAGCTTAGACATTTCCATAGCATCAGTGATAATGGTGTTTAAAGAATTCCTACTAATAACATTGCTATTAGCATGCAAATAAAGTTCCATAGGTTTTTTAATTTTCTCTTCAAACACTTCATGTCCTAACTCAAGATAAATACTATAAAGCTCTCTACATTTTTTTATTTCCATTAACCCTAACTAGTGAAAATAAAAACGAAAACAAAAATATATAATTGCAGAATCTAAAGGAAATAACTTCGAGCACTCACACTCCAGCAAAAGTACTAGAAGATAGCTTAGAAGCCATAGGATGTGAGTACCTTTTACCCTACCTCTTCGATAACGGCGCTAGAAAAGAGCTTGATGTCTACGCACGCTTCTATTCTTGTAGACAGTGTTGGATCTCCAAGTGGATCACCCAAGGTTTATCGAACTCAGGGAGAAAGAGGTCAAAGGTATCCCTCTCAAGCAACCCTACAATCAATATACAAGAAGTCTCTTGTGTCCCCAACACACCCAATACACTTGTCAGATGTATAGGTGCACTAGTTCGGCGAAGATATAGTGAAATACAAGTAATATGGATGATTATAAGTGGTAATTGCAATCTGAAGTAAAAATGGAAGCAAGCAAACATGTAGCAGGACTAATTGTAAACGATGTTTCAATGCTTAGAAACAAGGCCTAGGGATCATACTTTCACTAGTGGACACTCTCAATAATCATATAATATCTTCTCTTCACTATGCTTCCCTGAACTACTATCCGATTGGATAACGAACACCAATTCACGGTATAGGGCTATAACAACACACCTTAAAGTCTGCATTCCCCATCTAGGTAACCCCTAACTGTCACCTTGAGCGCTAGATGGTTCCAAAAAACACCACAATATCATAGAGACATCCTACTCAAATTATAACTCATGATAAGTATTTCTGTAACCTTTAGCCTAAGTGCCACACACTGTGTGCACACTGTCAACTTCACACATGTGGGGATAAGCGAACATTACATTAATTAAAGCACTTGAGTAGCAGAGTATCACCTACTTATTCAACTAGATTACAAAGCTCATGGTCAATAAGATCACGCATAGAGAGAGAGAGATGAACACATAGCTACCAGTAGAGCCCTTAGCCTCGAGGGAAAACTACTCCCTCCTCATCATGGGAGTCAGCAACGACGATGGAGATGGCGGTGGAGTCGATGGAGATGGCTCCCGGGGCAATTCCCCGTCCCGGCAGGGTGCCAGAACAGAGACTTCTGTTACCCAAATCTCGTGTTCGGTGGCGGCGGTGCTGTGGAACTTTTCATGGAATTCTGATCTGATATTTAGGGTTTTTGCCTCGGGGGGAATATATAGGCGAAGGGGCAAGGTCGATGGAGGCCTGAGGGGCCCACACCCTATGGCGGCACGACCCGGGGGCTCGCGCGGCCACCTGGTGTGGTTGCTTCGCGGATACTCTTCGTGTCCCCTTCGGACTCCATGTTGTATTGGTAAAAATAGGAACTTTGGCTTTTATTTCGTCCAATTCCGAGAATATTTCCTTCGGTAAAAACCTGGAATATAAAAATAGCAGAAAACAGGAACTGACACTATGGCATCTTGTTAATAGGTTAGTTCTAGAAAATGCATAAAAATGCCACAAAGTATAGACAAAACATAAAGCAAATGGTGCAAAACAAGCATGGAGCATCAAAAATTATAGATACATTTGCAACATATCAGTTTGCCCCTCTGTCCCGTATGCGCCTCCCTGTAGCGCACCGATGAACGTCACGCATAGGCGAGCGCCACCACCTACGCCACCCATCCCCTGCGCCACCCTAGAGTCGTTCCCTCGCACGAAGGGAGCCGACAGGGCACGCCATCCCCACACACCGTCTTTGATGACCTTGGCATGGCCACCACCATCGGCAGCGGCCAATGGGGGAGGATCAGGCGTCAACCTTCTAGGGTTTCTCGAGAGCCTCCGGGGCCACCCTCGCGCGAGTGTACCGAGTGGAGTTTCAGTTGTTGTAACCCTCCATGTCTCCATGTACATGTTAGTATGGCGAGGAATGGCACCCTGGCAATACACAAATAAGTGAGGACATGGAAAATGAAGGAAGCCGGAGGGGATCGAGAGAAATGGGCGAGGGGAACTATATATCACACTATTTGGCCTATGGCAAGAGAGAGAGAGTGTAGAAAGATCCATAAGATACGCTATGTGATGGTGATCGACGACGGGGAATAAAGAGGGATCGCGTGGTGTACGAGTGGCGGCCGTTTATCCCTATGTTACTTGTTGTTGTCCGAATACAATTTCATGGACCTACCAACAGATCATCGATTGATGCTGCACTTAGTTATCTAAAACACTTGCAACTTACTTAACCTTATTGTTGCATTCATCTCATAAACAATTGGCCAATGACTATATTAGTCGTTGTTGTAGTACATCTGGATCTATATATCAGGATCAAAAAGCAACATACAACAAACATATATGTTTATACATGTTTCATATACAACTAGCAGTCATGCACATCCATGCATGTCGGGTGGACCCAGTTTCGATCGATCACGTTGAGGAAGAACGGAACTCGACTGTGGCCCAATCGAGGAGGCGGATTTGAAGCAGACCAACGACTTGAGCTCGAATAACAGTAGGTCCAAACCACCCTTAGTTGGCCAGGCTATCAGCCCTCACACCGTCGACCGGCTTCCGGCAATCAGAACAAGCAGGCCGACCCCTTCCATCCCAGATCGAGCCCAAGGTTTGCCACATACCGGGCCCACATGACAGCGGCATGTGGAGGGCTCTAGCATACCCTAGGCATGCGCAAGAGCGCCGCCACCTCTGGCCAACACGAATGCATCCCCCCTTTGTCCTGTCTACGCCTCCTTGTAGCGCGCCGACGGATGTCGCGCATCAGCAAGCTCCACCGCCCCGCCGCCTGACCTCCACCTATGATGCAGCGCTGAGTTGATGTAGGAGCACTTCGTTGGAAACCCCAAGAGCAAGGTGTGAAGCAGCACATCAACAAGTTTTCCCTCAGTAAGAAACCAAGGTTATCGAACCGGTAGGAGGAAGGAAACGTCACACAGGTGTTACAAGCAACGTGGAAATCTGCACAACACAAACTCAAGACTTTGCCCCAACGAATCAGTGAGGTTGTCAAGCTCACCAGTTTGCTTTAACAAAGGATTAAACGTATAGTGTGGAATCTGATGATGGTTTGCAACAAGTAAACAGGTAAAACTGGAAGATGTATCAATGGTAAAGATTGGACCGGGGTCCATAGTTCACTATAGGTGCTCTCCTTAGATAAACAAAATGGCATGAAGGGTAAACAAATTACAACAGGGCAATCGACAGGAACTGAGCTAGGCATAACAATGCAATACCAGACAAAAAGATCCTATGATATTCGATTGGGTAATACAACAATATACATAGACCGCCATCCAACTGCATCTATGACTAGAAGTCCACCTTCAGGTTATCATCCGAACCCCCTCCAGTATTAAGTTGCAAGCAACAGACAACTGCTTTAAGAAAAGTGTGTAAGGTAAACAATCCACTTGTTCCATGAACAAGAGACCGTTGTTTTATCCCTAGTGGCAACAATACATCTACAACCGAAGAGATTTCTGTCACTTCCCTTGGAAACTAGAGGCATGAACCCACTATCGAGCATAAATACCCCCTCTTGGAGTCACTAGCAACTACTTGGCCAAGATAGCTACTAACAACGGAGAGAATGCAAGATCACAAACAACATATACATGATAGAATCAATAAGACAAAACCATTAATCAATCTGACATAGTAAGCTCAATATCCATCGGATCCCCGCAAACACAACATGCATGATTACAAATAGATTAGATCTTGATCATGAATGGAGCTCACAAGATCTATACATGAAAGCATAAGGAGGAGATACAACCATCTAGGTACTACATGGACCCGTAGTCTAAGGTGGAACTACTCACGCTTCATACCGGAGAAGAAGGCCTCTGGGATGATCTCCCCTCCGTCAGGGTGCCGAGAAGAACTTCAGATCCCCCGATCTAGGGACGATGGTGGCGGCGGCTATAGAAGGTTTTGTGGAGTTTTTGATCGGGTGCCTAGGGTTTCTGCATTGGGGGCTTCTTATAGGCGAAGGGGCGAGGCTGGGAGGCGACCAGGGGGCCCACACCCTGCCCAGGCGCGGGCACACCCTGGCCACGCCTAGGAGGGTCTGGCCGCCCTGGCTCGCCTCTCCGTCTCTCCTCTGGACTTCGTGTCGCCCATGGTAAAATATTGACTTTGACGTTTGTCCCGTCCAATTCTGAGAATATTGATTTTCTGCCTTTCTGGAACCAAAAAACAGAAGAAAACATGCAACTGGCACTGGCAACTTGTTAATAGGTTAGTTCCAGAAAAGATATAAAAACACCTCAAAGTATAGACAAAGCAAAGAAAAAGTAGATACTAAACAAGCATGGAACATAAAAAATTATAGATACGTTTCCGACGTATCAACCTACACCACCCACCCCTTGCATAACCCATCCCCTATGCCACCCTGGAGTCATTCCCCTTGCGCGAAGGGAGTCCGACGGGGCACGGCATCCACGCCCGCCGTGTTCGGCGACGACAATCGTCGGTGGAGGAGGATTGGGCGCCGACCTTCTAGGGTTTCTCGGGGGCCTCCGGAGCCACCCTCGTGCGAGCGGCCCGGGAGGAGTTTCAATTGTTGTAATCCTCCAGGTCTGTATGCACATGTTAGTGAGGAAGGGCACCATGGTAATACGCAAGTAAGTGATGGCGTGGAAATTGAAGGAAGACATAGGAGATCGAGAGAAATGGGGGAGGGGAACTATATATCGCACTATTGTCCTATGGCAGAGAGAGTACAGAAAGATAAAGAAGATACGCTATGCGGTGGCGATCGGGGAATAAAGAGAGACCCCGCGGTGTACGAACGGTGACCTTTCATCCCTATGTTACTTGTCGTTGTTGTTCGAATCCAATGTCAAGGACCTACTGACCAATCATCGATTGATGCTGCACTTAGTTATCTAAAACACTTGCAACTTAACCTTATTGTTGCATTCATCTCATAAAAAATCTGGCAATGACTATATTAGTCGTTGTTGCACGGAAATTCACTTGTGAACTACATCTGGATCTATATTAGCACTAGAAAGCAACATCCAAAAAACATATATGTTTGAAGTACATGTTTCATGTGGGGTGGACCTAGTTTTGATCGATCACGTTGGGAAAGCTGAAACCCCAGAAAACAGTTCTGAAACCATTGGCTACCTGGGTGACTTCGAATCAGGCTTTCGCCCCACTTTATAAATAAAGCACACATGTGATACTGATGTTGTCCAAACAGCACAATGCCCAAAGGAAGAGACTCAACACGATACAAGATGCTGGGGAAGCAGCAAACACATGCCCAAAGGAACAAAGAAGAAACAAAATGGAGACATAGGCAGATCAACTAAACAAGGGAGATCCGCAACCGATGCGCCCTCCAGAGGAGTACCACCACGCTCCTAACACAAAACCGTCAAGTACCAAGCAACACCTTCAATAAGGGAAGTGTTGTAACACCCTCAGAATCGGACCTATGCAAGTTTTAGCGAAACCCGCCAAACCCGCATAGAAACGATTCAAAGGTGCCCACCAGGAACTTTCGTGCGGGTGGAAAACGAAGTAATAACATTACACAACAGTCCTCGATGGGACCCACAGAACAGATATATATAACAGCGACTCCACGAGTCAAGAATACAGATATACAATGCAAAGATCCAAATCACCTTGAAAAGATGGAGCGTCCGACTACGGACAAGATGCAAATGGGCTAAGAGCCCTGAAGAATAACCAATGGCGTCCATAACCCTGCCCAGGCCAAGCCAGAAGGGTAACCCTGCTAACGACGTCGATCTCAAAACCTGCTTAAACAAAAGGGGTGCCGACAAAGGGCAAAGGAAAAAGAGGAGCGTCGGTACTGAGGCCAGTACACGGCGAGGCTAGAATTCTGCGGTCCTCGCCTACATAGGTATGGTGGACTGAAGCGGCAGCGGCAGCATGCACTAAACAACCTATAGAGACTCGATACAACTGGCGATTATCAGAGAGAGATAAGAATGACCTATCCGGATCCAACCTGAAGCTAACACCAAACAAACCCATCCTGGTGTTTCCCCCTCGAGACCAAAACGAGGAAGTCAACCGAGGAAAACACACGGTTGGCAGTTTTATTTATTCAGTTATTGTTGCAGCACTTACTAGTCAGGTATAGATAATTGTCCTGATAAAAGAAGCAGTGGGTCCTTTTAGTTATTCATTCCGTTGTAGTTGCAGCAATTACTAATCAGATACAGATAGCATGATATAAACCCAAAACCCAGCAGTTGTTGGTACTTTTATTCAGTCATTCCGTTGTAGTTGCCATACTTACTAGTCAGGTACAATGGTCGCAAGCGACGAACCAAACAAGCAATTGTGGGCAGTATTAATTAGCCATTCCATTATAGTGAAGCTGATTACTAGTCATTATAAAGTCAAATTTACAGCAATAAACTTTAGTTATGCTTGTCTATGGTCGAGATACTGTGCTCCAAGTCGTCCATATCCGCGGACACGGCTTTCAGAAAGTTTTACCCGGTCGGGGTGCACCAATAGCAACACACGCTCGATCAACCTCGGAAAAACCAAATCAAAACCCAACGAGGCCTTCACGACTGAACAATCACAGGATTCAGAAATATTTCAGGGGGCCACCCCATTGAGTAGACCCGCAACGAAGTAAGCAAGCTTCGAGACAGACTCAAGGTTTGCGTCAATGGCTATAAGCGACTGGGAACCCGAAAGTGTGGCTGGGCTTGTCGATACCGCGTAATCACTCCGCTTACCTAAACAGTACAGTGTGCTCCTCGCACAATTTAAATAAAGCAGTAAAGCATGGCATAAGTACAGGATCGTAAATAAAACCTCAAACTAGTTTGTGGCCCCAAGAAATAAGACTGAATCAAGCTCTGGCTCAGGGGGGTCCCATATACCTCCCAGATGTGGATAGCGCGATAAATCAAGGAACAAGTATCAAGTACTCGGGGTCCTACGGGACACAAGTGGGCGTTCGGAAACCAAATGTTATCTATCACCCACCGATGCCTCTGCTTACTTCAATTTTAGTTGTTAAACAGGAATTAAAGTGAACGATAAGTAAAACTAGAATCATCTCCAACATCAACATGCGGCAATACATCAACAACTGTGGCACTTGACGACACGCAACAGCACTAGAGCAAGCGACTACGACGCGCAAGTCTGACTATCTACCAACAACAAGTAATAGGATGTGTCCAAGGCAATATATGGCTGCAAGGGATATCAAGGGTACGGAAACTAGAGCATCGCAACACAAATAGCAATAGATCAACAGGAGGGAATAAATACTATAAAAGTAAAATAGGTAGAAAGGGGGAGATGCTCGCCTGAAAACATTGTCGAAGGTTCATCCGAAGATCGGGGCGAAGCTCACATCAACTCAACGGCCTTATCCGCGAAGAACCAAAACACTAGCAGCAAACCGGATGCACTATTTAATACAACGGCAGAAGATCGGCATGATGCATGTATGAAGTATGACATGGCAAGACGCGATGCAATTAGGTCAATATTAAGTGGAACCGGGGTCCCGTCAATTAATTAGGTGGTTCATGTTGTTTAGCTAACCCCCGCAATTAAATATTGTTATAACAAGGCAAGATAAGATACCGGTTCGCTACCCAGGTTTAAATGAGGCCAATATAAGGCTAGATTTGCCCGCATGTGGGCCCCATATTTAATTAGAGGTGAATCGGCATAAGGCCCCCAAACCACAGACAAGTATGCATGCATGAACATTTAATATGCGACAAGTTGTATTATATTATAAAATAGGGTTTCGGGAAGGGGTTCACACATTAGGGGGTCTCGGCGAACTTGGGGTTCCGGGGTTCGAGGTCGGTCTCAGGGTCCAGGGTTCGACGGGTTGTTCTCGGACTCCGGGGTTAGGGTCTTCGGATCGGGGTAGATCTTGGCGTTCGGGTAGACGAACTTGGCGTGGTGTCGGGGCGCGTCGGATTCCCCCTGAGTCGGTGTCGATCTTGCCGTCGCGAAGACCTTGTCGGGTCCGTGCCATCGAGTCGGTCTCGGCATCTGGCTGAAGTACTTGGCG
Source organism: Avena sativa (assembly GCA_916181665.1). NCBI lineage: Eukaryota > Viridiplantae > Streptophyta > Magnoliopsida > Poales > Poaceae > Avena > Avena sativa. Next base: position 7,891,413 of record OV702289.1, read on the forward strand.
TATCCGAGATGAAGCCCTTATCGTTCCATGTGACGGCCTTGGCGTCCGAGCGACGATCTTGTCGCACCCGCGGTCTTCGGATCCGCAGGATCGAGGCGTCGAATTCCGGGAAGGAGATCTTGGGGCACTGGCTTCGGTTCCAGGGCGGAGATCTTTGGGTACCGACTTCCACCTTGTGGTTATGAGAGTACCATCTTTATGGACACGTACGAAAACACCACTAGCACCATCTCACAAGTCCTCGCGGTACAACCTGCTGAGCCAAACACATGGGCATAGGCAAAACGTCGAGCACCTTGAAAGCGAGGGCAGAGGGCGCGGCGACTCGAGGCTAGGTGGCGGGCAGAGAGGGGTCCGAGCGGACGGCCGGCTTGTCGGAGGCCATGCGGCGCAGACGAGGCGCAAGGCGGCTTCAGGGAGAGGACGGGAGCGCGTGGCAGCGGCGAAGGGTGCGGGTCGGACGGTGACGGGCGGAGCTCGGCGGGACCACCGGTGACGGCGGCCGGCGACGAGGCACGGGACAGGCGGCGCTGGAGGCTCCGGCCGCGGCTGCCGGAGCAGGCGGGGAGGCGAGCTCGGGGGCGAGAGGGCGAGCGCGGGGCGCGGTCGGAGGCGAGAGGCGGGAGGACGAGGGCGCGCCGGCGCGAGGCGGAGCGGAGGAGCCGAACGCCGGTGAGGCGAGGCTGCAGGGCGACGAGGGTCGAGGCGGACGCGCGCGGTGAGGGAGGTGGACGGCGGAGCGGCGAGCGAGCGCGGAGGCGGGGTCGGCGAGGGGGGGGCGGCGAGGAGGCGCGCGGCGGCGCAGTTGGGGGACACGGGAGAAGGGGCGACGGAGCGGCGGAGGCGGCCAGGCGAGCTGAGGCGGCCAGGGGAGGGCGGTGCTGGCCGGAGGTGGGCGAAGCGGGACCGGGCGCGGCAGAGCTTGGGCGAGCTGCGGCGGCGGGAGGAGCGCCGGGGCGCGCGCGGGCGGCGGCGCGGGTGGCTCCGGCGGGGAGGAGGAGAGAGGGGCGGCGGTCGCTGGCGAGCTGGTGGCGTCGGGGAGGGGTGCGGGAGACAGAGAGAGAAAGGAGAGAGAGGGAAGATGGACGGGGGTTGGTGGGGGTCCGCGTGGGAGGCTGGTAGTGGTGGGCCAGGCGGGGCCAGAGCGGGCCAGGGGGCGCTGTGTGCGTGGGGTGCGGGATCAGGGGGTGGCCAGACGCGGTTGGCCCAGGGCGGGACCCAGGGGCAGTGGCAGGAGTGGGGAAGGTGTGGTGTGCGTGTGTGCTGTGGGTGTGTGGGTGTGTGGTTGGCAAGGTTGAGAGGAGAGAGGCCAAGTGGCGGCATGGGGTTGGTTAGGGGAGAGAGGGAAGCTGAGGTGGCGAGCTGCTACTGGTTGGGGTGATGTGGAGGGGGGTGTGGGTAGATAGGTGGGTAGCTGTAGGATTTTAGGAATAAGGGGTGGACCGATCTGTTTTGTACGGGGGTGGTCGTTCGGGTCATTTTGGCCCGTTCGACTGCCCCACTAAAATAATTTAAAGATTTTATTTATTTCAAACAGGCCTTCTGGCAAACCGGTAGCAGACAAAATAAAAATATTCCGGAGACCCGGGTTTTGATGTTTGAATAAAGAGGGTGCGTTTTAGAAAACAAAACGGGCTTTGCGAAAATAGTTTTATGCAAACAATGCATGATGATGACGATGCAATGCACAAATTCAACGCGATTTTCTAGTAGTGGTTTTGCGGGATGCCACAATTCGACACCACTAACAATGGATCTCGCCCTCGAGATCCGCCTCATGGTTCCGGAAGGAAGGTCGGCGATCTGCATCTTCTCACTTCGTGTAGATCCTCGCAAGACCACTAACAAGAGGTCGTTGTCCGTGATCGCCGAGAGAACACTCCGGAAAACAAAAGGTAGAAGGTAGAGGCATCAAGAAATAAATCCACCTCTAGCTTCCGATAGACGGAGTAGAATCGCTGGATCCACTGATTCTATGTACGAGAGCGAATGATAAGAGTAGTCGGATGGTGATCAGTCCATCGCGCACCCAAACCATTACTCTGCACACGAATAGGAGGATTATGCAACCAACTCTCGGAATCAGACTGAAGATCTCGACAAGCGAGGTTCGGAACAACGGAGGGATGCAGACTCTGCATCGGATCTGGCGTACAGGATGTCGTCGCGTCGAAAAACACCGGAAGGCACAAACAAGGAACAAAGAATGGTACCACAGACGAAGGATTCCTCGGACAGCTTGAACACCGGTTGGTAGCACACCGTTACCAAAGGAGGAAGCGAAACCCTAAAGATACGACGGAAAACCCAACCACGAGAAGTCCTGGACTCGAAGAAAGAGAAGAGAGCGGATTCAAAACTCGTAGAGGTAAGAGGAGAATAGCAGAGGGGTAAGGAGTAAAATCAGACCTAATCAGAACTATCCAACCGTTTTTCAAAAATAGTTTTGACACTCTACTTCGGCCGTTAGCTAGGTTATCCTACAGGCTAGACTTGTGGGGTATCGCAACTGCTGAGCTCTGATACCACTCTGTAACACCCTCAGAATCGGACCTATGCAAGTTTTAGCGAAACCCGCAAAACCCGCATAGAAACGATTCAAAGGTGCCCACCAGGCACTTTCGTGCGGGTGGAAAACGAAGTAATAACATTACACAACAGTCCTCGATGGGACCCACAGAACAGATATATATAACAGCGACTCCACGAGTCAAGAATACAAATATACAATGCAAAGATCCAAATCACCTTGAAAAGATGGAGCGTCCGACTACGGACAAGATGCAAATGGGCTAAGAGCCCTGAAGAATAACCAATGGCGTCCATAACCCTGCCCAGGCCAAGCCGGAAGGGTAACCCTGCTAACGACGTCGATCTCAAAACCTGCTTAAACAAAAGGGGTGCCGACAAAGGGCAAAGGAAAAAGAGGAGCGTCAGTACTGAGGCCAGTACACGGCGAGGCTAGAATTCGGCGGTCCTCGCCTACATAGGTATGGTGGACTGAAGCGGCAGCGGCAGCATGCACTAAACAACCTATAGAGACTCGATACAACTGGCGATTATCAGAGAGAGATAAGAATGACCTATCCGGATCCAACCTGAAGCTAGCACCAAACAAACCCATCCTGGTGTTTCCCCCTCGAGACCAAAACGAGGAAGTCAACCGAGGAAAACACACGGTTGGCAGTTTTATTTATTCAGTTATCGTTGCAGCACTTACTAGTCAGGTATAGATAATTGTCCTGATAAAAGAAGCAGTGGGTCCTTTTAGTTATTCATTCCGTTGTAGTTGCAGCAATTACTAATCAGATACAGATAGCATGATATAAACCCAAAACCCAGCAGTTGTTGGTACTTTTATTCAGCCATTCCGTTGTAGTTGCCATACTTACTAGTCAGGTACAATGGTCGCAAGCGACGAACCAAACAAGCAATTGTGGGCAGTATTAATTAGCCATTCCATTATAGTGAAGCTGATTACTAGTCATTATAAAGTCAAATTTACAGCAATAAACTTTAGTTATGCTTGTCTATGGTCGAGATACTGTGCTCCAAGTCGTCCATATCCGCGGACACGGCTTTCAGAAAGTTTTACCCGGCCGGGGTGCACCAATAGCAACACACGCTCGATCAACCTCGGAAAAACCAAATCAAAACCCAACGAGGCCTTCACGACTGAACAATCACAAGATTCAGAAATATTTCAGGGGGCCACCCCATTGAGTAGACCCGCAACGAAGTAAGCAAGCTTCGAGACAGACTCAAGGTTTGCGTCAATGGCTATAAGCGACTGGGAACCCGAAAGTGTGGCTGGGCTTGTCGATACCGCGTAATCACTCCGCTTACCTAAACAGTACAGTGTGCTCCTCGCACAATTTAAATAAAGCAGTAAAGCATGGCATAAGTACAGGATCGTAAATAAAACCTCAAACTAGTTTGTGGCCCCAAGAAATAAGACTGAATCAAGCTCTGGCTCAGGGGGGTCCCATATACCTCCCAGATGTGGATAGCGCGATAAATCAAGGAACAGGTATCAAGTACTCGGGGTCCTACGGGACACAAGTGGGCGTTCGGAAACCAAATGTTATCTATCACCCACCGATGCCTCTGCTTACTTCAATTTTAGTTGTTAAACAGGAATTAAAGTGAACGATAAGTAAAACTAGAATCATCTCCAACATCAACATGCGGCAATACATCAACAACTGTGGCACTTGACGACACGCAACAGCACTAGAGCAAGCGACTACGACGCGCAAGTCTGACTATCTACCAACAACAAGTAATAGGATGTGTCCAAGGCAATATATGGCTGCAAGGGATATCAAGGGTACGGAAACTAGAGCATCGCAACACAGATAGCAATAGATCAACAGGAGGGAATAAATACTATAAAATTAAAATAGGTAGAAAGGGGGAGATGCTCGCCTGAAAACATTGTCGAAGGTTCATCCGAAGATCGGGGCGAAGCTCACATCAACTCAACGGCCTTATCCGCGAAGAACCAAAACACTAGCAGCAAACCGGATGCACTATTTAATACAACGGCAGAAGATCGGCATGATGCATGTATGAAGTATGACATGGCAAGACGCGATGCAATTAGGTCAATATTAAGTGGAACCGGGGTCCCGTCAATTAATTAGGTGGTTCATGTTGTTTAGCTAACCCCCGCAATTAAATGTTGTTATAACAAGGCAAGATAAGATACCGGTTCGCTACCCAGGTTTAAATGAGGCCAATATAAGGCTAGATTTGCCCGCATGTGGGCCCCATATTTAATTAGAGGTGAATCGGCATAAGGCCCCCAAACCACAGACAAGTATGCATGCATGAACATTTAATATGCGACAAGTTGTATTATATTATAAAATAGGGTTTCGGGAAGGGGTTCACACATTAGGGGGTCTCGGCGAACTTGGGGTTCCGGGGTTCGAGGTCGGTCTCAGGGTCCAGGGTTCGACGGGTTGTTCTCGGACTCCGGGGTTAGGGTCTTCGGATCGGGGTAGATCTTGGCGTTCGGGTAGACGAACTTGGCGTGGTGTCGGGGCGCGTCGGATTCCCCCTGAGTCGGTGTCGATCTTGCCGTCGCGAAGACCTTGTCGGGTCCGTGCCATCGAGTCGGTCTCGGCATCTGGCTGAAGTACTTGGCGTATCCGAGATGAAGCCCTTATCGTTCCATGTGACGGCCTTGGCGTCCGAGCGACGATCTTGTCGCACCCGCGGTCTTCGGATCCGCAGGATCGAGGCGTCGAATTCCGGGAAGGAGATCTTGGGGCACTGGCTTCGGTTCCAGGGCGGAGATCTTTGGGTACCGACTTCCACCTTGTGGTTATGAGAGTACCATCTTTATGGACACGTACGAAAACACCACTAGCACCATCTCACAAGTCCTCGCGGTACAACCTGCTGAGCCAAACACATGGGCATAGGCAAAACGTCGAGCACCTTGAAAGCGAGGGCAGAGGGCGCGGCGACTCGAGGCTAGGTGGCGGGCAGAGAGGGGTCCGAGCGGACGGCCGGCTTGTCGGAGGCCGTGCGGCGCAGACGAGGCGCAAGGCGGCTTCAGGGAGAGGACGGGAGCGCGTGGCAGCGGCGAAGGGTGCGGGTCGGACGGCGACGGGCGGAGCTCGGCGGGACCACCGGTGACGGCGGCCGGCGACGAGGCACGGGACAGGCGGCGCTGGAGGCTCTGGCCGCGGCTGCCGGAGCAGGCGGGGAGGCGAGCTCGGGGGCGAGAGGGCGAGCGCGGGGCGGGGTCGGAGGCGAGAGGCGGGAGGACGAGGGCGCGCCGGCGCGAGGCGGAGCGAAGGAGCCGAACGCCGGTGAGGCGAGGCTGCAGGGCGAGGAGGTTCGAGGCGGACGCGCGCGGTGAGGGAGGTGGACGGCGGAGCGGCGAGCGAGCGCGGAGGCGGGGTCGGCGAGGGGGGGCCGGCGAGGAGGCGCGCGGCGGCGCGGTTGGGGGACGCGGGAGAAGGGGCGACGGAGCGGCGGAGGCGGCCAGGCGAGCTGAGGCGGCCAGGGGAGGGCGGTGCTGGACGGAGGTGGGCGAAGCGGGACCGGGCGCGGCGGAGCTTGGGCGAGCTGCGGCGGCGAGAGGAGCGCCGGGGCGCGCGCGGGCGGCGGCGCGGGTGGCTCCGGCGGGGAGGAGGAGAGAGGGGCGGCGGTCGCTGGCGAGCTGGTGGCGTCGGGGAGGGGTGCGGGAGACAGAGAGAGAAAGGAGAGAGAGGGAAGATGGACGGGGGTTGGTGGGGGTCCGCGTGGGAGGCTGGTAGTGGTGGGCCAGGCGGGGCCAGAGCGGGCCAGGGGGCGCTGTGTGCGTGGGGTGCGGGATCAGGGGGGGTGGCCAGACGCGGTTGGCCCAGGGTGGGACCCAGGGGCAGTGGCAGGAGTGGGGAAGGTGTGGTGTGCGTGTGTGCTGTGGGTGTGTGGTTGGCAAGGTTGAGAGGAGAGAGGCCAAGTGGCGGCATGGGGTTGGTTAGGGGAGAGAGGGAAGCTGAGGTGGCGAGCTGCTACTGGTTGGGGTGATGTGGAGGGGGGTGTGGGTAGATAGGTGGGTAGCTGTAGGATTTTAGGAATAAGGGGTGGACCGATCTGTTTTGTACGAGGGTGGTCGTTCGGGTCGTTTTGGCCCGTTCGACTGCCCCACTAAAATAATTTAAAGATTTTATTTATTTCAAACAGGCCTTCTGGCAAACCGGTAGCAGACAAAATAAAAATATTCCGGAGACCCGGGTTTTGATGTTTGAATAAAGAGGGTGCGTTTTAGAAAACAAAACGGGCTTTGCGAAAATAGTTTTATGCAAACAATGCATGATGATGACGATGCAATGCACAAATTCAACGCGATTTTCTTGTAGTGGTTTTGCGGGATGCCACAAGTGTCGACGCTACTTCCCAGACCAGAGACTGGTCCTAGGGTTTCCCCCGGCACACAGAGGGAAGTGGATGACAAGTAGCCACGACGCCCTCCCGGAAGGAATGGTGCTGCCCTCAAACGGCACCACGTCGGTGTCGGCGAGCCAAAAAGGATTTATCCAAAAAATCCCATCCACAACCCTCAGACGATCCGATGCAAAGGAGCCCCACGAGAACGAGGCCTCGAAACCACCCAACCTGCCACCCGTGATCATGCGCCACTACGGTCATGAAGCCGCCCTTGTCGTTTCACCGAGGTTACCGTCATGAGGCCTACGAAGCGGAGGCGAGAAGTAGCTTGAATCAGGGCTAGTAGGACCGCGTCAAGCGGGAAGGAACCACCTCCATTGCCAAATACGATAGTCGACCGGTCGCGGCGACAGACACACTAATCGCCGTTGCATTCGGCCAGGCCTAGTAGACCCGTAAAGCCCCCACGGGTGCACACCAATCCCAACAAGGTCTTGCTAGGCCCGGATCAAGCCCGTAAAGTCCGCCGCCACGATGCAACAAGCTGGCCGCCATCACCGCTAGCACCCGATTGGGCTACCTCGCCGCCTGCAGGACGAGCACAGAACAGGAGACGACATGTCCGCCCTGACCCAGATGGGGCCCTGCTGGCCCAGATCTAGGCCATAGGGGCCTAGCCTGCATAGCCCCACCACTGTCTACCGCGGCCGCCCCGAGCTACCCCGCAGGAAGCCAGCCACGCCGCCGTGCCGTCGCCTCCCAGCCAAAGATGGACCGTCGTCGCCCTAGGATGCACCGCCGCCATGGAATTGGGCCCCGAACCCAACACCACACTGCGGGGTCTTTACTGCTAAGAGAATCCCCACTCGGCTACCCAGGACGCCGATCCTAGGGCGAAAATGAGGTCCGGACGCCGAAAGTCGGCCCAGTCACGGTTCCAGGACCCCAGTTTCATCCGGATTTGGGCCAACTTTGGTCCGGACTTTCCAGGCCATTCCCAGCATCCCGGGAATGCCCTGGGAACGTCGGACGAAGCAAATTCGGTGAAAAAAATGAAGCGGCGTGTGGACCCACCCAGTCAGCACCAGAAGCCGAGTCGTCGTCATCCTAGGAACCCCGCGAAGACCGCCAGACATTAACTGACCGTCGCTTCGGCCACGCGTCGCCGTAATGCCGTGCCACCGCCGCCCCCTTGGCTTCCGTGACGAACCGACGGGCAATAACTTCCCATCGTTTCCCCTTTTCCCGCCCTCGCCGCCCCTCTCGGCCTATAAAAGCCGTACCCCTCGCCAAAACTCTCTACACTCTCTCACAGCTCCCCCTCCCAACTTCAGTGACCTCCATACTCCGGCGAACTCCAAGCTCCCCCTCCACACACTTTCCCATGGGCGAAAGGTTCCCCGGTGACCCAGCGACGGCGAACGGCTTCGGTCGCCGCACCCTCCAGTCGTGGGAGGCCCGCATGCTGTACGATGCGGGCTACATGGCGCTGCCGGACATTCGCCTCCCAGCGGGCTGGAAGCTCAGTGCCGGTGGGTTCCCAATTCCGCCGCTACCAAAGGACGAGGAGCTCGACGATGAGATCCAGGCGGCCATCGCCGCCATGGAGGACCCAGACCTCGCCAAGGATCCGGGCAATCGGCTATTCTGGGAGCACCACCTCGTCCACCGGCGGTAGCAGGTGCTCGCCCGCCACGAGGGGCCGTCGGGTCGCTGCCAAAGACGAACAACGCGGCGTCGTGGGCCGCCGCTGGTGGAGCGCTCCCGGGCGCACCCTCGCTGCCGTGCTGGGGCACATCCACGCCGGCAACGAGCCCCGCCTCGTCTTCCCCCGCAACCCCATGCCGGTGTCAAGGGCGAGGCGCCATCCTCCGGCCAATAGGCCGCTGAGGAGGATGGCCAGCCTCTCCTCCGTGGCATCGGCGTCTCGCTCCTCCGGGTCCACGCCGGCAACTTCGCCGCCGCTCCGGCCGGTTAAGCGGGAGCCGGATACGCCGGTCTGCTCGCCGCCGAGGACACGGGCGCGCGACATCGTCATCAACAATCTGCGTGCTCCGTCGCTGCCCATCGGCCGTCTCCGCCTTCGCCAGCCGAAGCTAGAGCTGGAGGACTGGGCGGTGCCTGTCGACGAGGAGGCCTTCGCCCTCAAAATGGCGATGAAGCAATCCCTCCATGACGCCGCCGCCGCGCCCCCGCCGGAGCCATTGTCGCCGGATATCCTCGCCTGGTCCAGGGCGAACTTGGAGGAGACGGAGCGGCGCCACGCCCAGTGCCTGCAGGAGCAGGCCGAACGCCAGACATGGTCTGGCCGTGTGCTCGCCTACCAGGGCGCGCCGCTCGTCGTCCTCGAGGACGACGAGGAGGCCGCCCCTCCTACCGACCCTGGAAGTGCGGCGACGACGGCCAGGGGAGCTCCCGCCCGCCGCAGCGCCGAGCGACGACGACGACAGCAAGGCCGATCCCGGCTACACGTCCTTTTATGGCAACCCTTGGCATGTAGAAGCGGCGACGGCATCGTCGCAGGTGATCGCGGCGGTCTATGTTTTTAGTTTATTATCTTTTAATATAGGTTAAATTTGATGTAATCCACCTATATTTGACCATATTTTAACGAAATCTGTCTAAATTTACCAAATTCGTCTAAATTTTAGCCGAACACGACTCGGCCTGGGTACGCGAGCGGAAAACTCGAGCATTCCAGGCCAAAACAAGTTCCGTCCCAAAATTGGTACGGATTTCAAGCCGGATGCTCTAACTATGCTAATCTATACTATTAAATTGCTAGAGGTCTCGATGGTATGTTACCTCAATCAATCTCGAGAAAAAAATCGTAGCACCACGTACCTGCGCCATCTCCCGAGCACCTCCTGCTGTTTCCGGCGCGGCCTCCACGACTGCATCGGCCCGTGCAGGCCAGACGTCCATGAACTGCACTGGGCACTGCTTGTACATAAAAGGCAGTAGTACTGTGAGTCCTTGATTTTTAAATTTGTTTTCTTACCCTATTTTCAGTCGACATTAAAGCAATCGAGAAAATAGAGGATCGCCGCCTTGGGCAATCCAGGCCCGTGCGGAGTATAGGGTAGCTGAGAAGCGGTCTGCCGACGGTGTTTCGTGATGATGAATGGTGGTGCTTCGTGCCAACACTCACACGTGCCAAGAGGAGGACTGACGGTGTTTCTTGATTTTTTTTTTTTTTGAACAGGATAAGGGTCCGAAGACCCCGGAAGCTTCATTCAACTCTGTGAAAGCAAATTACAGCAAAACCCCTAAGAGCTAGGTATTTTGCAGATAAGGCTATGCCTTTTACAAAAAAGACCCTAGGGATAAAAATACTAAGCAATCAGGTCCCTGGTCTTCACCACCGCCGACGAACAACCTCCCGACGCCGGTGCCGCTGCTGCTACCGGGGAACCAGCCACTTGGAGCAGCAACCGCCATGGATCCAGCGTCGTGGTCGAGGAAAATCCTCCCATAAGGCCCGCGGCCAGGAGGATTGAGCAAGGCCAAATCATGGCCATGGAGGGCCGCCATACGGCCATTAGAGGCAGAGGCAAGACGGTCGACGCCGTCGCATAAAGTCCTCTGCTTGAAAACTCCAGAGATCGAAGCTTCACCTAATCCTTCTCCCCGACCAGCTCCAAGCAGCTGACCATCTAGATCCCACTCCCCCTCGCTACCACAGCCGGCCAGGAGGGAGATCCACATAGGAGCTTCACGGATCCGTCGAGGCTCGCGATTATTGGAGGAGCTTGAACCCGGGCAGACCAGCACCTCCCACCATGGGAGCCACCAAAGCATGCCCGTTGACGCCCTCGCTGCAGCTCGCGCAACTACCAGCAAGGAGAGGCTCCAGAGAACGGCTTTATTATCGGAGATCTCTAGCTTCGTCTTCTCCGGCGACGGGCGCCCCCACCGGAGCACCAGTGACCAGACCAGACTCGCTAGCACGCATCGAAGCCAGCCGAAGAGCTTCGAAACTCTACTCCAAAGCTGCACCAAGGCAAAGCAAACCCTAACTACTAACCTATCTACCTCAGCACCTCCCCTCGGCCTCTCACCGGCGGCAACGCCGCCGGGAGAGGCCTCGGTTTGGGCCGGACTGCAAGGGAAGACCCTCAAGCAAGCAGGGGAGAGACGAGAGCGGTGGGAGAGACGAGAGCGGTCATGAGTCCGGGACGATGTTTCTTGATGGTCAATGGAACGATTCATGAGTCCGGGACACACGAGATCGATAGCATGGACAACCGTCGAAGCAAGAGCACATCAAAGGATTCTAGGACACACACATGCTCGAGGCGGATGTCAGTTTTCTTTGAGGATGACAAAGTGGTGCTCTAGGTATTAAGGAAAGCGATTCGATGAAAGGAAATACATTTAAAAACCACCCGTTCATGATTTTTCTTTTATTAGAACCTCCACTGGTCGTGACGTCGTGGCATGAAAATGCGGCCTATGATTCGTCTTTTTTTTGAAACTAAATATATTAAGCAAGCAAACCGCCTCATTAAAAACCTTTCAGTCCCCTTAGGTACCCTGGTAAGGAAAATAGTGCGTAAGAAACTTGCCGCGTGAAGTTCAGATAATAGTTACATCACAAATGAGTTTGTCAAGTATAAAGCTAGGGGATCGCAGTCCCAAGAAATAGGAAGATTTGTATCAAAGCAAACTCTAAATAAATTATGAGCAACCTCATTAGCTTCACGGGGGCAATGCTGTATTTTTCTAACATCAATTCTGCTTGCAATAAGGAAGCAATCCACCATTATAGCCGAATAGGGGCTCCAAATCTCCATCTCTCCATTAAAGCATTGCACTAGTTCCAGAGAGTCTAATTCAATCACCACCGGTGAGCAACCAATTCGCTCCATCAGCAGGAGTCCATTCTTAAGGGCCAAATCGGCAGTCGAAGCATCGGCCACATGTTGAAGAAGAGAACTTTCACCAGCGATCGCCTCTCCCTGCTGTTGCGGATTACTGCTCCCGTAGCACCTATTCCGTTCTGAAAGTAACATGCATCAATGTTTAATTTATAAGAATTAGGCCTGGGTTTGCACCAGAGAACCTTTTTTGCTTCTCCTTTTGATACAGCTCTACGGTAATTTGACTTCAACGCTCGAATAGAGAACGCTGTCTTTTGGAGAGGGGCAATATTTTCACCTTTCACAAATTCTCTCCTTTGCCACCATATGTACCAAGCACCAATTACAATGAGCTCTTTCAGATTTACTGATTGGTTACTAGAACGGTGTTGGTCAATGTTACGAAGAATATCTTCAAGCACAACTGATCCTGAACGATCCACAACACAAGCAGAATTGATAATTGGCTGTATACCAAAGGAAGACCAGACTTGTTTGACACGTACGCAAGAAAATAGCATGTGCTTTATGTCTTCCGCTCCAACATCACAAACATGGCACTATGGCAAAATCGGAATATGTCTATCTGCCAGAATCGATGCTCCAGGTAAAGTACCATGTAATGCTTTTCATGCAAAAATTTTAATCTTGCTTGGGACTGATAGTTTCCACAGAATATCCCAAACCGGGTTTTGGAAAGCAGCCCTTGTATATCTGTTCTACTCAATCTTTGGCCATTAGCATGGTTCCATTCAATATAGTAAGCTGATTTTACCGTGAATATATAAGTTTTTAATTGATGCCAAGCCATCCAATCTGCATCCACGTCTTCACTAAGAGGGATAAGCAAGATCCTTTCCACATAAAAATGCGGCCTACGATTCGTCTTGTAAATCATGTGAGCCTATATTATGAAGGTGTAATTTTTTTTATCTTGGGAGTCTATATCTTTTGTTATTATATGCAGCAACGCGCGGACACGCTGCTAGTCTCCTTTTAATAATCCAAAACTTAAATCTCTAACCTACAATTACTCCCTTTTTGCCATTGGGTAGATTGTTCCAAAACTGGGAAGAAATGACCAAAGAGCCTAAAATTTTGGTACACACTGACGAGGCCCTGGCTCAGGAAGAAATCCCCACTTCTCCACTCTGAGAATTGGAAAAAGGAAAACAACTCCTCCCGTCGCCACCGCCACCGCCGCCGACGGCGCTGCGAAGCCGGCTTGCGCCTCCGAGCATCCAGCCGCCGTTGCCGTCGCTGGATGTCCCGCCTCCCCCAGCAGATTAATCCCCTCGCGTTGCCTGCCGCCGGTTAGTGCTCTTCCTTTACCTTGCCACGGCAGCATTCGGAGAAGAAACCGAGTGGGACCAAAAGTCTGGATCTTAGAGATCTTTGATTGATGATACCCGTCTCACTAATCGATTCGGATTTCCTTTGCCTACTCGAATTAGGAGCGTGGCCTGGCCTCCAGGGTTGGTGATCTATAAATATAGCCCACAAGTGTGCCTCCGTCCTCCACCCAAGCTACTGAAGAAATTTGCCAGGTTTGTCCAAGCAGAGTTACTGAACAAGTTTTAGCCAGTAATAGTCTGCCTTCCCTCATTTACTCAAGAGACTTTGTCAGTTTTGCCAAAGTCACTTAATAAGATCTTGGGAGAGAGGCCCTGCTCCAATGGATTCCTTCAGCGTCGCCTCGATAATCAGCTTAGGGAGTCTAGCTATACAACGGACAAATTTGTGCTCTCTAATCTTCAGAGTTTTGCCAAGACTGCTAGGCTTCACTCCCAGTTCACTGAAGAAACTCCACAAAGATGTTCATCCACGGCTGACCGAGACTATGGTGGGCACATCGCCAGAGCTGCCTCAGGACATCTTGATGGGTATCTTCGCCACACTTGAAATCCCTGACCTCATACGTGCCGGTGCTGTCTGCCCTTCTTGGCACTATGCATATACTAGCCTACGAAGACTTGAGCACTATAAACTCCCACAGACGCCATGCCTCCTCTATACTTCTGAATCTGCTGGTGATAGTGCTGCATGCCTCTACAGCCTCACTGAAAAGAGATCGTACAAGTTAACTCTTCTGGGGCCAGCTATTCGCACTAGGTGTTTGATCGGGTCCTCCCATGGCTGGCTTGTTACTGTTGATGACAGATCTGAGATGCATCTCGTCAATCCGATCACGTGTGAACAGATTGCTCTACCTTCAGTGATCACCCTCGAGCCGGTGAAGCCCATCTTTGATGAGTACGGTGTTCTCCACAAGTATAGGTTCTCATGGCACACTGGATTGCGTGGTTGTGACTCACCCTCGATCTTTGCTCTAGACAAGCTGCGGGACAGACTCCACTATAAGGCTTTTGTGTTCCCTGATACATCCACAGGAAGCTACATTGTGGTGCTAATCCATAATGGTCAGCGTCAGCTCTCTTTTGCAAGAGTAGGGGACGATAGGTGGACCTGGCTGCCACCTCACGAAGACTACACCGATTGCATTTACAAGGATGGCCTTTTGTATGCCATGTGTGCAGTGGGCGAACTTTACACGGAAGAACTACACACCTTTGATCTTAGTGGCCCTGTGGTTGTAATGAAGACGATTATAAGGATACCCACGAAGTATGAAAATGGGTACATGTACATTGTTCAGGCTCCATGGGGTGGTCTGCTACTTATTCGGAGAATCTTGGACGATGTTGATTTGGAACCTGAACCAGGGGCGCCTGTGTTTTGGAACACTACAGGATATACAATATATGAAGTCGAAGCTGCAGGAAGTGAACTTAAGGAAATCAATTGCTTGCGTGACCATGTTTTGTTTCTTGGGCATAACCAATCACTCTGTCTCAGTGCTGAAGAATACCCGTCACTCAGGGAAAATCATGTCTACTTTACTGATGATTGTTATTGGTGGACATCGGGATTGGAGAATAATCACCGTGATATGGGAATTTTCAACTTGGATGATAACAGCAAGGAAGAACTTGCGTCTCCTCAGCTTTGGTCAAAGTGGCCAGCCCCCATGTGGATTACCCCTGATCTTAGAAAGATGAACGTGGCTTCACGGGGGGGTTTGAAAAAATAGTTCGATGGGTCCAGTAAGCCTACAAAGGAATGGTTTTCTAGGTTACTGGGGCTGCTAGAGGAAGTTATCAATAAAATACTGAAGGGGCCATTGGACTGTGCATGAGGGCGTCATCATCGCTTGACCCCGGCCCTTACACACTAGATTGGACCTAGTTTAGCTCTGGATAAATAGTTGTGAGTTTTTATTTGTTTACATCTGTTATAATCGTGTTGTTCTCCACGTTTAATGTACTGATGGAAAAGATGACATTTTTTCGGTTGTATTTTTGGCAATGCCAATTCCTTATCTTAGTGAGTTGGTATAAACTATTTATCCTTCATTATTTATTAATGCCCAGTGAGTTCATAATCTCTAGTTCTGTACTCTGCTATAATGATGAGAACTCAAAATGCTGGTCATATTCATTTATTTCTGAACACATTTCTGATCTATAGCAATGTAGGATTTCACCCAGTGTGAGAACGGGTCGTCGGTCTGTTGGTAAGCAGCGCGAGTGCGCAAGCTGCCGGCCAGCGTTCGAGTCCTGGGACTCTTGCTGTGCACTCACGGAGTTTCTTCTATAAAAAAGCCAACGGGTGCTAGTGCCTGGGTTGGTCTCATTTTAGGATTTCACCCAGTGCGCCCTTGAAGCCCAGCCAGTTGTGACTTGTGACTAAAATGCTTGGACAAGATCATGCACATTTTTTTAACAAATATGCATGTACAAGCTCTGGTATGGACGTACTGCTATTTTATTTATTTTATTTTATTAGAAGTACTTTCTAGGCATGATTTTTCTATGCTGTATTATCATTATGCAGTGCTCAAGAGCATTACATGTATTAAGCCACATGGAATTCAAGATAAATCTGTGAACTACATGATTCTAGGCCTCGAGCTTTATATTATGCTTAGTCGTTTCTGCAATTGATTATGCATGATCAGCATTACTCATGTAAGCTGTTTTTTTTATTGAATTGTATAGAGAATAAATGCCATTTTAGACTAAAACATGGTTTTTATGGTCCTTTGAATCTAACAGGGAGATCATTACATGGTAAATACTGCACCTAGGACAGTTGTGTGATACTGAACTAGTAAAGATGATGCAGAATATAAAGGACCTAATCTCAATAGATTCTTTTCACATGCAACCAAACATGTGTTATTTTTTATTAGAAGAACGCCAAACAGCACATAAGTTGAGCGAACCCCAAAAACCAAAATGCATATGCTAGCCAAAAAGCTAAAATTAAGGAGAACAAAGAAGAAAAAGAAAGCTAAATGCTAAAACCTACAGCTACTGCTAAACTACTCCAGGTCAGCGGCAGGCTCCCGAGGGCTTTGACACCTGGTCAGCTGGTCTTCATTGCTTAGTGAACATAGCGTGCAAGCACATTATATGGATGAGGCTCCAGTGCCTCATATATCGGACCAAATCTCAATCATTTCCTAATCTGTTTTTAGATGCAACAACCAAATATAACATTAGTAGATACAAGGGAGGTCCTAGGAAGGTGTGTCAGCTCCACCGCTTCCTCAAGTCACCTCCTTAGGCTTATTCCCAATGGTGGCCACAGTACAGCAAGAACTGCAGTTACTAGATGTATTGTTTGCTCACGTTTGTTTGAAGATGGAGGAAAATTATTCCTGCGATGCAAGGAAGTGAAGAAGCTTTGGCGGCCCATCAGCTTAGAGGACGTTAGGCTGAAGCTATATGAATGCAACCATCCATTAGAAATAATGTCTCAGCTTCAATCTTTGCCTGGCGTCCAAGGAATGAAAGCGTTTTCCCTGTTGTGGTGCTGGTGGCAGGAAAGAAACAAAACCAATCATCATGAAAAGAGACTCTCTGTTCCTGAGCTGCAGTTCATGATTGAACGCCATACTAAAGAATAGAAGATACTCTACAAAAAGAAATCAATGCACAGCAACAAGGAGAAGAAGTTCTGGATTTCCAACATTAGCAAGATTGGCTCGTGATGTGTTAGCAATCCCGGTATCAACCGTTGCATCAGAATCAGCATTTAGCAGTTTGCACAAGTGGACGTTCTAGATGACTTTAGAACTTCACTTACGCCATTCATGGTTCAAGTTCTCGTTTGTATCCAAGATCGGCTAAGACGTTCTACTCCTATCAATATTATGGAGGAATTAGAGAAATTGGAAACTGGTAGGGTGTTCTCTGTGTAATTTTGTTGTATTGTATTTGTTGCATTGTATGCTTAATTTCTTATTACATGTTCATTTCATTATATTTCAGAATTACTCGAAGAGTATGCTAGTGCAAAGTCATCCAAGTCAAAGGCATCACAAGCTAGCAATAGCAATTTTGACAATATGCCACCTCCATCTTGAACTTAAATCTTGGTGAGTTGCCTCTTCTATAGTTAATATGTTTACTTATTACTCCCTCCGTTTCAAAATATAAGATGTTTTAGCATTTTTCTGAAACAAATGTATCTAGACGTCTTTCAGTGTGCATGTTCACTTATTTTGCTCCGAACCTGCATACTAGTGTCTAGATACATGCGTTTTAGAAAAAGGCTAAAACATCTTATATTATGTAACAGAGGGAGTAAGTACTAAGCGGCGTGTAAAATAAACGAGAAGTTTACTAATGTTGTGGACACCTTTGTGATATTTTTACAGTGAATAAATGCTCCACTGTACTAATGGAAGAGAAAGAAGGCTGCATGGAGCTTGCTTGCTGCTGGCCTACTGGGCATGCTACTACATACCTACTCTACTACTCCCTCCGTTTCAAAATATAAGACGTTTTAGATTTGTGAAGAAAACGAATCTAGACTTATTTTAGTATGTAGTTCATTCAACTTTGGAATGAATCTACACACTAAAAAAAGTCTAGATTCATTTTCTTCACAAACCTAAAACGTCTTATATTTTGGAACGGAGGGAGTACTTGCTACTGCTTGCTGGCGTGCTACTGCCTACCTGGGTTGCTGCTGGACAATATTTAGCTTTGTTTTGTTTCTTATGGACTCTATTTGTGATGTGTGTACTGTCGAGTGCCTATCAGGTGTCGAGTATGAATTTATGCTGTCAAACTTCACTGCTGCTTGCATTGTGTTGAAAAAGTAATTATTTTGAGCCGTTATGCTGTCAAAAAATTTAGGTATCTGTTGAAATGTTGACTGAATCTGCCGCACACGTCAGTTGGGTGTTCAGTTTGGTTTCTACCAAAAACCAAACCGAATTTCTCGGCTAACCGAACTTTTAGTTTTCTGATTTTTTGGTCATGTTTCGGTTGTCAGTTTTGGTACTGTAACCAAATTTGTTGAAACACCGAAAATTCTGAACCGGAATTTCGGTTTAAACCGAGCCCCGTCAGGAACTGTGGTTTGGGAACCTCCCGCCTGATGTAAATGTCTTGGTTGCCGACGATCTGGTCCTGCAGTTACCAGAGATGCCGGCACAGCCTCAACGTTAGGATCTGGCGAATGCTCAACGATTGTGTGTCCTCAGTGGGGACAAGCCAGACAGACTCCAGATGCAACAAAGCATCATTCGGAAACAAGACAAGGCCTTAAATCATCTCCACTTGTTGTCTGTTCTCGGGCCGACCTATTTTGGACCAGACGAAACTTGTTTTTGGCCTGGAACGGCGAGTTTCCCATTCGCGTTCCCAAGCCGGGTTCCCGCGTTTGAACAAAATTCGGCAAAGTTTTGGCGAATATAGGCGGTTTTCATTAATTAAGGGCGAATACATATATATTACATAGAATTCGGGCGAACGCCCGAATTTAAACTGCATTTAGGCTAAATACTAACTAAAAAAACTTAAAATGGCCGGCGCCGCCGCCGATGCCGATGCTGGACGCCGCTTCTACATGCCGAAGTTGTCGTAGAAGCAGGTGTAGTCGGGATCGGCCTTGTTGTCGTCGTCGCTCGGCGACTGCGGTGGGCGGGAGCTATCCTGGCCGTCGTCGTCGCTCCTCAAGGGCTGGTAGGAGGGGCCGACCTCTTTGCCGTTATCGAGGATGACGAGCGACGCGCCCTGGTAGGCGAGCACGCGGCCAGACCAGGCCTGGCGCTCGGCCTTCTCCTGCTGGCGCTGGACACGGCGCCGCTCAGTCTCCTCCTAGTCCGCCCTAGACCAGGCGAGGATGTCCGGTGACGCAGGCTCCGGCGGCGGGGGCACGACGTCACGGAGGGATTGCTCCATCGCCATCTTCAAGGTGAAGGCATCCTCGTTGACGGGCACCGCCCATTCGGCAGGCTCCGGCTTCGGCTAGCGAAGCCGGAGACGGCCAGTGGGCGGCGAGGGCGTGCGTGGCTCGTTGATAATGATGCTGTGTGCCCTTGTCCTCGGCAGCGAGCGGACCGGCGTCTCCGGCTCGCGCTTGATCGGCCGGAGTGGCGACGACATCGCTGGCGCGGACCCCGAGGAGCGGGAGGCCGAGGCTGCGGAGGAGGAGCTGAGGCTGGCCATCCTCCTCGGCAGCCAGTTGGTCGGAGGATGGCGCCTCGCCCTTGTCGCCGGCGTAGGGTTGCGAGGGAAGCCGAGGCGCGGGTTGTTGCCAACATGGATGTGCTCCATCTGTTAGAGATATGCCCTAGAGGCAATAATAAAAACAGTTATTATTATATCTTTGTGTTTATGATAAATGTTTATATTCATGCTATAATAGTATTAACAGGAAACATTAATACTTGTGTGATTTGTAAACTGAATTAGAGTCCCTGGTAAAGCCTCTTTATAATACTAGCTTGTTGATTAATAGATGATCGTGGTTTCTCGATCATGAACATTGAGATGTTGTTAATAACAAGATCATATAATTTGGAGAATGGTATGATGGGCATACTCCTATAGATAAGCGTAGCATAAAGATCAAGTCATTTTAATAGTTCGTTTGCTATAAGCTTTCTAATACATAGTAACCTAATTCCTTCGACCATGAGATCATGCTAATCACCATCACCGGAAGGATGCTTTGATGACATTAAACACCACACCATAACTGGGTGGCTATAAAGGTGGCATTGAGTGTTCGGAAAGTATGGGTTGAGGCACATGGATCAAGAGTGGGATTTTTCCATCCATACGACGGATAGATATACTCTGGTCCCTCTCGGTGGAATGTCATCCAATTGGCTTGCAAGCATGTGACTGGCTCACAAGGGATCACATATCACGGGAACGAGAAAAGAGTACTTATCAGTAACGAGGTTGAACTAGGTATGCGGAGATACCGATGATCAAAACCTCGGATAAGTAAACAATCGTGAGACAAAGGGAAATTGGTATCGTATGTAAGTGGTTCATTCGATCGCAAAGTAATCGTTGAAATATGTGGGAGCCATATAAATTTCCAGATTCCTCTATTGGTTATTGACCGGAGAAGTGTCTCGATCATGTCCGCATAATTCACGAACTGTAGGGAGACACACTTAAGGATTCGATGTTGTTTAGTAGATATGGAATGTTAGTAGGGATACCGAATGTTGTTCTGAGTCTCGGATGGGATCCAGGATATCACGAGGAGATCCGGAATGGTCCAGAGAATAAGATTCATATAAGGAAAGTCCTATTTCGGAGTTCGGTAAAGTTTCCGATCATTTCATCGGAGAGGTTCTAGAAGGGTCTAGAAGGTTCACCGGTCGGGAAGGAGAATGGTCCATGAATGTGTCATGGGTATGTGGAATGATTGGATCATATCCAAGGTCACTTGGTGTTGGCATATGCGAGAGAGAAATAAAGCTCTAAATTAAAAGTCAAACGGAAGTTTGAAAAGTCAAACTGGAACAATGGTTTCCTAGTGGGAGAAGAAACAAGTCCTTCTCTCAATCCAACTTGGGTTTGGGTTTGGATTCAAACCCACCCCTCCTAAGGTTTCCCCCCTCTCATAAATAGAGGGGAGGGCTTCCCCAACAGACACACAAGTTCCAAGCCCTCTCCACCCGAGCCCGCCGCCGCCAGTCCGTCGCCGCCTCCCTAGACGCCGCTGACACCTCCTCCTCCTCCTGGATTTCTAAACCCTAGATTTCTGGGAAACCCTAATCCACCATAACTCGCATCTGGCTTAGGCGAAGACCTGCGGGATCTTCCCTCTACTTCCGACACCACGCCGTCGTGCTGCCGGAATCACGAAGGGAGAACTACAACCTCCGCTGCCTGCTGGAACAAGGGAGAGGAAGGTCTTCATCGAGTACCGAACGTGTGACCGACTGCGGAAGCGCTGCCGGAACGCAGCGCCGGAAGGATCGTCTACGCGAACTTGAGATAGGCAAGTGTACGACTACATCACCCACGAGAATCTGCTCTCGTTAACCGCTTTGGAATCTTCGAGGGTTAGAGATTCTATCGACTCGTTGCTACAATCTAGTAGATAGATCTTGGCTTGTTTGTGTGCATGCGGTATTAATTTTTTTGTTTTCCATGCAACGAACCCCTACAGTGGTATCAGAGCCGTGTCTATATGTAGATCTGTTGCACGAGTAGAACACAATGGATATTGTGGGCGGTGGTGCTTTTATTATCAATTGCTTTTTGTGTACTTTGCATCTTGCGGTATGATGGGATGAAGCGGCCCGGGCTAACCTTACATGACATCGTTCATGAGACTTGCTCCACGCTCAACATTCAACTTGTATTGCATAAGTGGCTTTGCGGGTGTTTGTCTCTCCCATCATAGTATAGATTCAATTTATAACGGGCACTTGATAGTTCAAGCATCAACGTTGTGGTTCTTGTTCCTAAGTTAGGACGACACTTATTGAAAGCCCCAAACCAAGTAAAATATGCAAAGAAAATTAGAGGCGTCTAACTTTGTTTTGCAGGGGTGTGCTGTGATGTGATATGGCCATGATTGTGATTATATATGATGTATGCAATGTTCCTTATTATAAGTTGGCAACCGGCAGGAGCCATATGGTTGTCCTTTAAATTCCGTTAAGACCTGCGTGTCTATTCAAAGTAGTTGTAATAGTTGGTGCTGGTGGAAGACAATCATGAAACGGCGCCATTGACCTTGATGCCATACCGGTGATGATGGAGATCATGTTTGTGATTTAAGATGGAGATCGGAAGCACAAGAAGAAACGCCATATCATATCACATATTATGAATTGCATGTGATGTTAATCCTTTATGCATCTTGTATTGCTTAGTTTGCGACGGTAGCATTATAAGATGATCCCTCAAGCACAAAAATTTCAAGTTTTAAAGTGTTCATCCTTAGTAAGCACCGTTGCTAAAGCTCGTTGTTTCGAAGCACCATGTGATGATCGGGTGTGTTAGATTCTGCGAGTGTATACAACGTGAGCAAGACAGATTTGCTCATGCAGAAGCTAAGGTTTGATCTTGACGAGCCTAGCATGTACAAACATGGTCTCGGAACACGGATCACCGAAGGTAAATCATGAGTCATATAGTAGATATGATGAACATGTTGATTGTTCGCCATTGAAGCTACATCAACTCTCGTGATGATCGGTTTTGATGTGGTGGATTTGGTTCGTGTGATCAGTAAAACAATGTGAGGGATATTGTTTTGAGTGGGAGTTCACGTAGATTAATTTAACTATTAATTAGAACTCAATTTTTCATAAACTTAGTCTAAACTATTGCAAATATGTTGTAGATTAATGGCGGCCCCTACCATCAATGTGTGTGGTCCAATGAGTGTAGCATCGCGCGGTGGTTATCGTTATGTTCTTACCTTCATGGATGACTTGAGTAGATATGGGTATATCTATTTCATGAAACATAAGTCCGAAACTTTCGATAAGTTTAAGGAATTTCAAAGTGAGGTAGAGAATCAACATAACAAGAAGATTAAATTTCTGCGATCTGATCGTGGAGGTGAATATCTAAGTTACGAGTTTGGCGAGCATTTGAAGAAATGCGGAATACCTTCACAATTGACACCGCCGGGAACACCACAGCGTAATGGTGTGTCCGAACATCGTAATCGAACTCTCTTAGATATGGTTCGTTCTATGATGTCACTTACAGATTTACCGCTATCGTTTTGGGGTTCTGCATTAGAAACAGCCGCATTCACTTTGAATAGGGCACCATCTAAATCCGTTGAAACGACACCGTATGAATTATGGTTTGGAAAGAAACCTAAATTGTCGTTCCTTAAAGTTTGGGGTTGCGAAGCTTATGTAAATAAGTTACAGCCAGACAAGCTTGAACCCAAAGCGGAAAAATGCGTCTTCATAGGATACCCGAAGGAAACTATTGGGTATACCTTCTATCATAGATCCGAGGGCAAAATCTTCATTGCCAAGAATGGATCCTTTCTAGAGAAGGAATTTCTCTCAAAAGAAGTGACTGGAAGGAAAGTAGAACTCGATGAGGTTGTTGAACCTTCTCTCGAACTTGCGAGTAGCGCAACACCGTAAGTAGTTCCTATGGCACCTACACCAATAAGATAGGAAGCTAATGATGTTGATCATGAAACTTCGATTGAAGTTAATACGGAACCTCGCAGGTCAACGAGAACTCGTACTACTCCTGATTGGTATGATCCCGTTATGAGTGTCATGTTGGTGGATAACACCGATGACCCTGCGACATATGAGGATGCAATGATGAGCCCAGATTCCAATAAATGGCAAGAAGCCATGAAATCCTAGATTGGATCCATGTACGAAAACCAAGTATGGACTTTGGTGGACTTACCGGATGGCCGGAAGGCTGTCGAGAACAAATGGATTTTCAAGAAGAAAACAGATGCTGATGGTAATGTTAATGTCTATAAAGCTCGACTTGTCGCAAAAGGGTTTCGACAAATTCAAGGAGTTGACTACGATGAGACTTTCTCACCAGTAGCGAAGCTAAAGTATGTAAGGATTATGTTAGCAATCGCTGCATATTATGATTATGAGATATGGCAGATGGATGTAAAAACAACGTTCCTCAATGGAGACATTGATGAAGAGTTGTATATGATGCAACCCAAAGGTTTTGTCGATCCTAAAGATGCTAACAAGGTATGCAAACTTCAACGATCCATATATGGATTGAAGCAAGCATCCCGAAGTTGGAATCAACGTTTTGATAAGGTAATCAAAAGCTTTGGTTTTATACAAACTTATGTAGAATCTTGTATTTACAAGAAAGTGAGTGGGAGCTCTATAGCATTCTTAATACTATATGTAGATGACATATTGTTGATTGGGAATGATGTAGACCTTCTTAATTGTGTCAAGGATTATTTGTATAATAGTTTTTCAATGAAAGATCTTGGCGAATCAGCTTACATATTAGGCATAAAGATTTATAGAGATAGATCGAGACGCCTAATATCATTGTCACAAAGTACATATTTGGACAAAGTTCTAAAGAGGGTTGGAATGGAAGATAGCAAGAAAAGGTTCTTGCCCATGTTGCCCAATACGACCTTGAGTAAAATTCAAAGTCCTGCAACGGAAGAAGATAGAGAAAGTATGAGTAAGACTCCCTATGCCTCAGCCATAAGATCTCTAATGTATGCCATGCTATGTACTAGACCCGACATTGCATATGCTGTTAGTTTGACTAGCAGATATCAAAGTGATCCAGGAGTGGATCATTGGACAGCGGTTAAAAACATCCTTAAGTACTTGAGAAGAACTAAGGATATGGTTCTTTCTTATGGAGGTGATGAACATCTCGTTCTTAATGGTTACACCGATGCTAGTTGGAACACCGATCTGGATTATTCTAAATCTCAATCTCGATACGTATTTACTTTGAATGCTGCAGCAGTTAGCTGGAGGAGTGCAAAGCAAAGCGTTGTGGCGAGATCTTCAACTGAATTGGAATACATAGCTGCTTCGGAGGCTTCACAAGAGGCGATATGGATGAAGGAGTTCATTACAGAGCTCGGTGTGGTTCCAAGTGCGCTGGACCCAATGTCTGTCTACTGTGATAACATGGGCGCCATAGCCAATGCGCAAGAACCAAGTCACACAAGAAGCTGAAGCACATCAAGCTACGTTTTCACGCTATTCGAGAACATGTCCAAGATGGTGACATAAAGATTTGCAAAGTACACACAGATCTGAATGTGGCGGATCCGTTGACTAAACCTCTCCCGAGGGCAAAACATGACCAGCACTTAACCGCCATGGGTGTTCGGTATATTACCATGTAATCTAGATTAGTTGACTCTAGTGCAAGTGGGAGACTGTTGGAGATATGCCCTAGAGGCAATAATAAAATCAATTATTATTATATCTTTGTGTTTATGATAAATGTTTACATTCATGCTATAATAGTATTAACAGGAAACATTAATACTTGTGTGATTTGTAAACTGAATTAGAGTCCCTGGTAAAGCCTCTTTATAATACTAGCTTGTTGATTAATAGATGATCGTGGTTTCTCAATCATGAACATTGAGATGTTGTTAATAACAATATCATATCATTTGGATAATGGTATGATGGACATACTCCTATAGATAAGCGTAGCATAAAGATCAAGTCATTTTAATAGTTTGTTTGCTATAATCTTTCTGATACATAGTAACCCAATTCCTTCGACCATGAGATCATGCTAATCACCATCACAGAAAGGATGCTTTGATGACATCAAACAACACACCGTAACTGGGTGGCTATAAAGGTGGCATTGAGTGTTCGAAAAGTATGGGTTGAGGCACATGGATCAAGAGTGGGATTTGTCCATCCATATGACGGATAGATATACTCTGGGCCCTCTCGGTGGAATGTCATTAAATTGGCTTGCAAGCATGTGACTGGCTCACAAGGGATCACATATCACGGGAACGAGAAAAGAGTACTTATCAGTAACGAGGTTGAACTAGGTATGCGGAGATACCGACGATCAAAACCTCGTATAAGTAAACTATCGTGAGACAAAGGAAATTGGTATCGTATGTAAGTGGTTCATTCTATCGCAAAGTAATCGTTGAAATATGTGGGAGCCATATGAATTTCCAGATTCCTCTATTGGTTATTGATCGGAGAAGTGTCTCGATCATGTCCGCATAATTCACGAACCGTAGGGAGACACACTTAAGGATTCGATGTTGTTTAGTAGATATGGAATGCTAATAGGGATACCGAATGTTGTTTGGAGTCTCGGATGGGATCCGGGATATCACGAGGAGATCCAGAATGGTTCGGAGAATAATATTCATATAAGGAAAGTCCTATTTCGGAGTTCAGGAAAATTTCCGATGATTTCATCGGAGAGGTTCTAGAAAGGTCTAGAAGGTCACCGGTTTGGAAGGTGAATGGTCCATGAATGTGTCATGGGTATGTGGAATGATTGGATCATATCCAAGGTCACTTGGTGTTGGCATATGCGAGAGAGAAATAATGCTCTAAATTGAAAGTCAAACGGAAGTTTGAAAAGTCAAACTGGAACAATGGTTTCGTAGTGGGAGAAGAAACAAGTCCTTCTCTCAATCCAACTTGGGTTTGGGTTTATATTAAAACCCACCCCTCCCAAGGCTTCCCCCTCTCATAAATAGAGGGGAGGGCTGCCCCAACACAACACACAAGTTCCAAGCCCTCTCCACCCGAGCCCGCCGCTCGGCCGCGCGCCGCCTCCGTGCCGTCGCCGCCGCCCTAGCCGCCGCCGACATCTCCTCCTCCTCCCGGATTTCTAAACCCTATATTTCTGGGAAACCCTAATCCACCATAACTCGCATCCGGCTTAGGCAAGCCCTGCAGGATCTTCCCTCTACTTCCGACACCACGTCGTCGTGCTGCCGGAATCACGAAGGGAGAACTACAACCTCCGCTGCCTGCTGGAACAAGGGAGAGGAAGGTCTTCATCGAGTACTGAACGTGTGACCGACTGCGGAAGCGCTGCCGAAACGCAGCGCCGGAAGGATCGTCTACGCGATCTTGAGATCGGCAAGTGTGCGACTACATCACCCATGAGAATCTGCTCTCGTTAACCGCTTTGGAATCTTCGAGGGTGAGTGCTTCTATCGACTCGTTGCTACAATATAGTAAATAGATCTTGGCTTGTTTGTGTGCATGCGGTAGAAATTTTTGTTTTCCATGCTATGAACCGCTACACCAGCACGGCGTTGAGGGTTCGCCCCGGAACGCTCCACCAGTAGCGTCGCACCGCCGCGTTGTTCCTCCTCGGCGGTGACCCCGGTGGTCCCTCGTGGCGAGCGAGCTCCTGGAGCTGCCGGTCGGTGAAGAAATGCTCCCAGAAATGGAGGTTGCCTGGATCCTCGGTGAGGTCCAGGTCCTCCATGGCCACGATGGCGGCCTAGATCTCGTCGACGATCTCCTCGTCGGCGGGAACCGACGGAACTAGGATCCCATCGGCGCTGAGCTTCCAGCCGGGCGGGACCCGGGTGTCCGGCAGCTCCATGTATCCCGCATCGTGCAGCATACGTGCCTCCCACGGCTGGAGCTTGCGGCGGCCGAAGCCGTTCGCCGCCGCAGGGTCGCCGGGAAACCGCTTGGCCATGGGGAAGTGGGGGAGTTCATAGGAGTTGGGAGAGCTGGGGAGCTGTGAGTGAGTGTGAAGAGAGCCGGCGAGGGGTATGACTTTTATAGGTCGAGACGGGCGGCGAGGGCGGGAGGAGTGTAGCGGCGAGGGCGAAAAAAGGGGAACCGATGGGAAGTTATTGCCCGCCGGTCCTTTGCGGGAGCCGAGGTGGTGGTGGCACGCAATTACGGCGACGCGTGGTCGACAAGGTTAATGTTCGGTGGTCCTTCGCGGGGTATCGAGGCGGGAGGATGACGACGACTCGGTTTCTGTCGCTGACTGGGCAGGTCCACGCCGAACTTTTTTCCCGCTGATTTCGCTTTGTCCGGTGTTAACAGGGTGTTCCCAGGAACCCGGGATCGGCCTGGGAAGTCCAGACCAAAATTGATCCAAATCCAGACGAAACTAGGATCCTATGAACGCGGCTCAGCCAATTTTCGCTGTCTAGACCAAAAAAACGCCGTGAGAATGGCCTGCTGGGAAGCCTAGTGGAGATGCTCTTACCCGCGGGGCGCGATTGTTCTGATCGAAGGGAACGAAGCCATAGGTCCACCCCTCCCCGACGTCGTCCTTCGAGATCATCCCGATCTAGTCCTGCAGTCCGGCTAGTGTCGCCTGCAGCCTCGAGGCCCGGGTGGGATCTAGCGGTCCGGACAGGAAGCACATTTTGTGCACCTGGAGGTCCATCCAACTTAGAGTGATGTCCCGAGACATCGGGATGTCTATATACATCTCCTTCACTCGGTCCATGATCGCGTCGATGTCCTACTTGGGCCCTACTAGTTCTCATCCTAGCTCTACCTTGACGAGCCCATATTCTGGAAATCCTGCAGCTGGATCCGATCATCGATAGTGCGGTTCTTGACGTAGACGTCCAATGCCACATCTTGACTGTTTTCGATAATCAGAGCTTCGGCAGCCCGGTCTGCGGCCGGTCATATATCATGTAGCAGCCGACTCCACCTGCGGCCCAAGTTTGTACTACTTCTAGGTAGAAGGGCCTTGAGGTAGAAGAGCCGGAGGAAGAGGCCGATCTCTGGCTGGACACCCAAGTAGCTCTCGTAGAAAGCCACGAAATAGGAGAGGATGGCGATGGCATTCGCCCCTAGGTGGTGAAGGCAAAGATCAAAGAATTGCAGAAACTTGGGGATGAAGTCGCTCGCGGGGAAGTAGAGACCGCAAGAGGTGCGAGAGGAAGACAATTTCTCGCCCTCCGCGGGGAATGGTATGCACTGCCCCTTCGGTGCCAGCCGTACTTCCACCTTTGACTCCGACGAGATTAATTTCCCCCGTCGGTACTTCTTGATCTAGGCCTTCGTCATGATGGAGCCGCAACAACCACCTCGCTCCGTCGCCATCTCCTCCGGTGCCGTCTTAGAGATCCGGGGCATGTTGTCGCGAGGAAGCCGGACTCGACGCGAGCTCGACGGAGACCGAGATTTGGTTGCACTGAGAAGAAGAAGAAGAAGAAGAAGAAGAATAGGAGAAAGCTAAGATAAGTAGTGAAAGGAAAATATCCCTCTGCCCGACCCTTATTTATCGGTGGCGGAGTGCCACGGCTCCCGCTTGAGTGTTCTGCGTGCTGCAGTCACTTCCCCGCTGATCTCGTGCATTGGCATAACGCCCGCAGTAAATCCTGCACTATTATCGAAGGGGCGTCGTAGTTACCGAAAACTGACTTGAAGGGACGTGTGCGCGACGATGAACATCGCCTACATCAGCGCTGACCTCAGCGGAGGAATGGTTCATATCCAAGTGATGGCTGCTCCAGTCGGCTATCTTCACCAACCTTTTGTCTCTAGGCGACGGCTACTTCAGCCTGCCATCTGCTTCAACTTCATAGGAGCCCGTGTAAACTTCGTAAAACAAATGCTAAGCCGCCATGGCCGGGGCTGCGGGATGACCGTTCTACCTTATGGCTGTCATAGGAATCCTGCCATCGGGCCAACGCGACTACCGGACGTCGATGAAGCTCAAAGCCATCGCTGGGCATAAATCTCGTCGGGCCAAGGGCTACGATGGTTGTTGTTGGCCGGTTTTGGTCCGCGACGGTCGATCTACACGTCCCCCATGCGTCGACGGCCCTTCTACCGAAAGAATCGACCTTGCCGCGGTCGGTATCAACCTTGAATCGACGGGGGGATTCGGCTCGATGCGGATGCTCTCGGGATCGATTCGGGCGAGGGCTAGCACCCACGAGTGGGTAGGACGGAGGGGAAAATGGCAGCGGGTGTTTCTGTCGGTGGAGGCGAATGGCGGTTCGACAATGTGAACACCGGTGTCAATACGGCGATGGGACGGCGAGGCTGCACCAGCGAGGTCGAGGATTAAAAATTAAGTCCAACACCCGCGTTTGGTTATATTTAGGGGGCCGAGAACTTAGAGCATCTCCACTCGGCTTCCCAGCAGGCCGTTCACAGGGCGTTTTTTGGTCCGGACGCCGAAAATTGGCCCAGCCGCGTTCCCACGACCCCGGTTTCGTTTGGTTTTGGGCCAACTTTGGTCAGGAATTCCCAGGCCATTCCCGGGGCGCCGGGAATGCCGGACGAAGAAAATTCGGCAGGAAAAAAATGTTCGGCGCATGGACCCGCCCAGTCAGCGACAAAAGCCGAGTCGCCGTCATCCTTCCACCTCTGAACCCCGCGATGGACTATCGGGCATTAACTGCCCGTCTCGTCGGCCACGCGTCGCCGTAATGGCGCGCCACTGCCGCCTCGACTCCCGCGACAGACCAGTGGGTAATAACTTCCCGATGGTTCCATTTTTCCCGCCCTCGCCGCTACACCCCCTGGCCTCGCCGCTTAGTTCGGCCTATAAAAGCCGTTGACCTCACCGACTCACTTCACACACTCTCACAGCTTCCCCCACTCTCCCAACCCCGGCGAACTCAAACTCTCTCAGCTTCCCCACTCCCCAAACTCTGGCAAATGCCATGGTTGAGAGGTTCCTCGGCGATCCCGCGGCGGCGAACGGGTTAGGTCACCGCACGCTCCAGCCCTAGGAGGCCCAGATGCTCCATGACGCGGGGTACATGGTGCCGTCAGACACCCGGAACCTTCCCGGCTGGAAGCTCAGTGTTAGCGGGATCCCCATGCCGCCGGTGCCGGACGGTGGGGAGATGGTCGACGAGCTCCAGGCTGCCATCATGACGATGGACGATCCGGATCTCGCCGAGGATCCCAGCAACTGTTGGAGATATGCCCTAGAGGAAATAATAAAAGTGGTTATTATTATATATTTGTGTTTATGATAAATGTTTACATTCATGCTATAATAGTATTAACCGGAAACATTAATACTTGTGTGATTTGTAAAATAAATTAGAGTCCCTAGTAAAGCCTCTTTGTAATACTAGCTTGTTTGTTAATAGATGATCGTGGTGTCCCGATCATGAACATTGAGATGTTGTTAACAATGAGATCATATCATTAGGAGAATGGTATGATGGACATACTCCTATAGATAAGCGTAGCATAAAGATCAAGTCATTTCAATAGTTCATTTGCTATATGCTTTCTGATACATAGTAACCTAATTACTTCGACCATGAGATCATGTTAATCACCATCACCGGAAGGATACTTTGATGACATTAATGCCACACCGTAACTTGGTGGCTATAAAGGTGGCATTGAGTGTTCGGAAAGTATGTGTTGAGGGACATGGATCAAGAGTGGGATTTGTCCATCCATATGACAGATAGATATACTCTGGGCCCTCTCGGTGGAATGTCATCCAATTGGCTTGCAAGCATGTGACTGGCTCACAAGGGATCACATATCATGGGAACGAGAAAAGAGAACTTATCGGTAACGAGGTTGAACTAGGTATATAGAGATATCGACGATCAAAACCTCGGATAAGTAAACTATCATGAGACAAAGGGAAATTGGTATCATATGTAAGTGGTTCATTCAATTGCAAAGTAATCATAGAAATATGTGGGAGCCATATGAATTTCCATATTCCTCTATTGGTTATTGATCGGAGAAGTGTCTCAGTCATGTCCGCATAATTCACGAACCGTAGGGAGACACACTTAAGGATTCGATGTTGTTTAGTAGATATGGAATGTTAGTATGGAAACCGAATGTTGTTCGGAGTCTTAGATGGGATCTGGGATATCACGAGGAGATCTGGAATGGTCCGGAGAATAAGATTCATATAAGGAAAGTCCGATTCCGGAGTTCGGGAAAGATTCCGATGTTTTCATCGGAGAGGTTCTAGAAGGGTCTAGAAGGTTCACCGGACCGGAAGGGGAATGGACCATGAATGTGTCATGGATAAGTGGAATGATTGGATCATATCCTAGATCACTTGGTTTGGGCATTTGTAAGAGAGAATTAAAGCTCTAAATTGAAAGTCAAACAGGAAGTTTGAAAAGTCAAACTAGAACAATGGTTTCCTAGTGGAAGAAGGAAAGAGTCCTTCTCTCAATCCAACTTGGGTTTGGGTTTGGATTCAAACCCACCCCTCCCAAGGCTGTCCCCCTCTCATAAATAGAGGGGAAGGGCTGCCCCAAAATCCAAGCCCTAGCCCTCCCGACATGCGTGCGCCGCCACTCCCTCCAAGCCGCCGCCGACACCTCCTCCTCCTCCCGGTCTTCTAAACCCTAGATCACCGAGAAACCCTAATCCACCATAACTCTCATCTGGCTTAGGCGAAGCCCTGCGGGATCTTCCCTCTACTTCCGACACCACGCCGTCGTGCTGCCGGAATCACGAAGGGAGAACTACAACCTCCGCTGCCTGCTGGAACAAGGGAGAGTAAGGTCTTCATCGAGTACCGAACGTGTGACCGACTGCGGAAGCGCTGCCGGAACGCAGCGCCGGAAGGATCGTCTACGCGAACTTGAGATAGGCAAGTGTACGACTACATCACCCACGAGAATCTGCTCTCGTTAACCGCTTTGGAATCTTCGAGGGTTAGAGCTTCTATCGACTCGTTGCTACAATCTAGTAGATAGATCTTGGCTTGTTTGTGTGCATGCGGTATTAATTTTTTTGTTTTCCATGCAACGAACCCCTACAGTGGTATCAGAGCCGTGTCTATATGTAGATCTGTTGCACGAGTAGAACACAATGGATATTGTGGGCGGTGGTGCTTTTATTATCAATTGCTTTTTGTGTACTTTGCATCTTGCGGTATGATGGGATGAAGCGGCCCGGGCTAACCTTACATGACATCGTTCATGAGACTTGCTCCACGCTTAACATGCAACTTGTATTGCATAAGTGGCTTTGCGGGTGTCTGTCTCTCCCATCATAGTATAGATTCAATTTACAACGGGCACTTGATAGTTCAAACATCAACGTTGTGGTTCTTGTTCGTAAGTTAGAACGAAACTTATTAAAAGCCCCAAACCACGTAAAATATTCAAAGAAAATTAGAGGCGCCTAACTTTGTTTTGCAAGGGTGTGTTGTGATGTGATATGGCCATGATTGTGATTATATATGATGTATGCAATGTTCCTTATTGTAAGTCAGCAACCGGCAGGAGCCATATGGTTGTCTTTTAATTCCGTTAAGACCTGCGTGTCTATTCAAAGTAGTTGTAATAGTTCATGCTGGTGGACGACAACCATGAAGCAGCGCCATTGACCTTGACGCCATACCGGTGATGATGGAGATCATGTTCGTGCTTGAATATGGAGATCGGAAGCACAAGAAGAAAGGCCATATCATATCACATATTATGAATTGCATGTGATGTTAATCCTTTTATGCATCTTGTATTGCTTAGTTTGCGACGGTAGCATTATAAGATGATCCCTCAAGCACAAAAATTTCAAGTTTTAAAGTGTTCATCCTTAGTAAGCACCGTTGCTAAAGTTCGTTGTTTCGAAGCACCACGTGATGATCGGGTGTGTTAGATTCTGCGAGTGTATACAACGTGAGCAAGCCAGATTTGCTCAAGCGGAAGCTAAGGTTTGATCTTGACGAGCCTATCATGTACATACATGGTCTCGGAACACGGATCACCGAAAGGTAAAGCATGAGTCATATAGTAGATATGATGAACATGTTGATTGTTCGCCATTGAAGCTACATCAACTCTCGTGATGATCGGTTTTGATGTGGTGGATTTGGTTCGTGTGATCACTAAAGCAATGTGAGGGATATTGTTTTGAGTGGGAGTTCACCTAGATTAATTTAACTATTAATTAGAACTCAATTTGTCATAAACTTATTCTAAACTATTGCAAATATGTTGTAGATCAATGGCGGCCCCTACCATCAATTTTATTGCGTTCCTAGAGAAAGAAAAGTTGAAAAACAATGGAAGCAACTTTGCGGATTGGTTCCGCAATTTGAGAATCGTCCTCAATGCTGGTAATTTGACCTATGTGTTGGATGCACCACTGGGTGACCCACCTGCAGCTGATGCTACCTATGATGTAAAGAATTTTTCCTCGCTCGGAAGAATCAGTACTCCACAGTTCAGTGTGCTATCTTGTATGGTTTGGAATCGGAGCTTCAGAAAAGGTTTGAGAACCATGACCCACATGATATTGTCCGTGAACTCAAAATCATATTTGAGGCTCACACGGCAGTTGAGAGTTATGAGGCTTCTAAAAAGTTCTTTAACTGCAAGATGGAAGAGGGCAGCTCCGTCAGTGAGCACGTGCTTAAGATGTCTGGGCACACAAGAAAGCTTCAAAGCTTAGGTATAGTGATTCCTAATGCTTTGGGGATTCACCGTGTCCTCCAATCACTACCACCAAGTTACAAGAACTTTGTGATGAACTACAATATGCAAAACATGGACAAGTCATTGCCCGAACTCTTCTCCATGTTAAAGTCTGCAGAAGTGGAGATCAAGAAAGAGCACCAAGTGTTGTTGGTCAATAAGACCACCAAATTCAAGAAGCAAGGCAAGTCTAAGAAAAAGGGGAACTTCAAGAAGGGCGGTAAGAAAGTTACCGCGCCGGCGAAGAAGACCAAGGCTGGGACTAAGCCTTATACTGAGTGCTTTTACTACAAGGGAGAAGGTCACTGGAAGTGGAATTTCCCTAAGTACTTGGCGGATTTCAAGAATGGAAACATCAAGATGAAATGTATAGCATATATACATGTTATTGATGTGTATCTCACTAGTACTCGTAGTAGTGCCTGGGTATTTGATACTGGTTCGGTTGCTCATATTTGTAACTCGAAATAGGTGCTGCAGAATAGATGGAAGCTAGCAAAGAACGAGGTGACGATGCGCGTTGGAAATGGATCAAAGGTTGATGTGATCGCGTCGGCACGGTACCTCTTCATCTACCATCGGGATTAGTTTTATACTTAAATAATTGTTATTTGGTGCCTGCGTTGAGCATGACCCTTATATCCGGATTATGTTTATTGCGAGACGGTTACTTGTTTAAGTCCGAGAATAATGTTTGTTCGATTTATATGAGTAATATGTTTTATGCACATGCACCTTTGATAGATGGTCTATTCTTATTGAACCTCGATTGTGGTAATACACACATTAATAACATTGAAGCTAAACGTTTGAAATTGAGTGATAACTCGACCTATATGTGGCACTGTCGTCTTGGTCATATTGGAGTGAAGCGTATGAAGAAAATCCATTCCGATGGACTTTTTAATCACTTGAAAGATGCGAAGCATGTCTGATGGGTAAAATGACAAAGACTCCATTTTCTGGTATGATGGAGCGAGCTACGGACTTATTAGAAATCATACATACCGATGTGTGTGGTCCAATGAGTGTAGCATCGCGCGGTGGTTATCGTTATGTTATTACCTTCACGGATGACTTGAGTAGATATGGGTATATCTATTTCATGAAACATAAGTCCGAAACTTTCAAGAAGTTTAAGGAATTTCAAAGTGAGGTAGAGAATCAACGTAACAAGAAGATTAAATATTTACGATCTGATCGTGGAGGTGAATATCTAAGTTACGAGTTTGGCGAGCATTTGAAGAAATGCGGAATACTTTCACAATTGACACCGCCGAGAACACCACAACGTAATGGTGTGTCCGAACGTCGTAATCAAACTCTCTTAGATATGGTTCGTTCTATGATGTCACTTACAGATTACCGCTATCGTTTTGGGGCTATTC
Source organism: Avena sativa (assembly GCA_916181665.1). Classification (NCBI taxonomy): domain Eukaryota; kingdom Viridiplantae; phylum Streptophyta; class Magnoliopsida; order Poales; family Poaceae; genus Avena; species Avena sativa. Next base: position 7,926,757 of record OV702289.1, read on the forward strand.
ACTTTAAACAAGGCACCATGTAAATCCGTTGAAACGACATCGTATGAATTTTGGTTTGGGAAGAAACCTAAATTGTCGTTCCTTAAAGTTTGGGGCTGCGAAGCTTATGTAAAGAAGTTACAGCCAGACAAGCTGGAACCCAAAGTGGAAAGATGCGTCTTCATAGGATAACCGAAGGAAACTATTGGGTATACCTTCTATCATAGATCCGAGGGCAAAATCTTCATTGCCAAGAATGGATCCTTTCTAGAGAAGGAGTTTCTCTCGAAAGAAGTGACTGGAAGGAAAGTAGAACTCGACGAGGTTGTCGAACCTTCTCTCGAACTTGCGAGTAGCGCAACACCGGAAGTAGTTCCTGTGGCACCTACACCAATAAGAGAGGAAGCTAATGATGTTGATCATGAAACTTCGGTTAAAGTTACTACGGAACCTCGCAGGTCAACGAGAACTCGTACCACTCCTGATTGGTATGATCTCGTTATGAGTGTCATGTTGGTGGACAACACCGATGACCCTACGACATATGAGGAAGCGATGATGAGCCCAGATTCCAATAAATGGCAAGAAGCCATGAAATCCGAGATTGGATCCATGTACGAAAACCAAGTATGGACTTTGGTGGACTTACCAGATGGCCGGAAGGCTGTCGAGAACAAATGGATTTTCAAGAAGAAAATAGATGCTGATGGTAATTTTGCTGTTTATAAACCTCGATTTGTCGCAAAAGGGTTTCGACAAATTCAAGGAGTTGACTACGATGAGACTTTATCACCAGTAGCGAAGCTAAAGTCTGTGAGGATTATGTTAGCAATCACTGCATATTATGTTTATGAGATATGGCAGATGGATGTCAAAATAGCGTTCCTCAATGGAGACATTGATGAAGAGTTGTATATGATGCAACCCAAAAGTTTTGTCGATCCTAAAGATGCTAACAAGGTATGAAAACTTCAACGGTCCATATATGGATTGAAGCAAGCATCCCGAAGTTGGAATCAACGTTTTGATAAGGTAATCAAAAGCTTTGGTTTTATACAAACTTATGGAGAAGCTTGTATTTACAAGAAAGTGAGTGGGAGCTCTATAGCATTCTTAATACTATATGTAGATGACATATTGTTGATTGGGAATGATATAGACCTTCTTAATAGTATCAAGGATTATTTGAATAATAGTTTTTCAATGAAAGATATTGGCGAAGCAGCTTACATATTAGACATAAAGATTTATAGAGATAGATCGAGACGCCTAATATCATTGTCACAGAGTACATATTTGGACAAAGTTCTAAATATGTTTGGAATGGAAGATAGCAAGAAAGGGTTCTTGTCCATGTTGCCCAATACGACCTTGAGTAAAACTCAAAGTCCCGCAACGGCATAAGATAGAGAAAGGATGAGTAAGACTCCCTATGCCTCAGCCATAGGATATCTTATGTATGCCATGCTATGTACTAGACCCGATATTGCATATGCTGTTAGTTTGACTAGCAGATATCAAAGTGATCCAGGAGTGGATCATTGGACAACGGTCAAAAACATCCTTAAGTACTTGAGAAGAACTAAGGATATGGTTCTTTCTTATGGAGGTGATTAACAACTCGTTGTTAATGGTTACACCGATACTATTTGGAACACCGATCCAGATGATTCTAAATATCAATCTGGATACGTATTTACTTTGAATGGTGCAGCAGTTAGCTGGAGGAGTGCAAAGCAAAGCGTTGTGGCGAGATCTTCAACTGAATCGGAATACATAGCTGCTTCGGAGGCTTCACAAGAGGCGATATGGATGAAGGAGTTCATTACAGAGCTCGGTGTGGTTCCAAGTGCGCTGGACCCAATGTCTATCTACTGTGATAACATGGGCGCCATAGCCAATGCGCAAGAACCAATGTCACACAAGAAGCTGAAGCACATCAAGCTACGTTTTCACGCTATTCGAGAGCATGTCCAAGATGGTGACATAAATATTTGCAAAGTACACACATATCTGAATGTGGCGGATCCGTTGACTAAACCTCTCCTGAGGGCAAAACATGACCAGCACCAAACCGCCATGGGTGTTCGTTATATTACCATGTAATTTAGATTAGTTGACTCTAGTGCAAGTGGGATACTATTGGAGATATGCCCTAGAGGCAATAATAAAAGTGGTAATTATTATATCTTTGTGTTTATGATAAATGTTTACATTCATGCTATAACAGTATTAACCGGAAACATTAATACTTGTGTGATTTGTAAACTAGATTAGAGTCCCTAGTAAAGCCTCTTTGTAATACTAGCTTGTTGGTTAATAGACGATCGTGGTTTCCCGATCATGAACATTGAGATGTTGTTAACAAAGAGATCATATCATTAGGAGAATGGTATGATGTACATACTCCTATAGATAAGCGTAGCATAAAGATCAAGTCATTTCAATAGTTCATTTTCTATAAGCTTTCGGATACATAGTAACCTAATTCCTTCGACCATGAGATCATGCTAATCACATCACCGGAAGGATACTTTGATGACATCAAACGCCACACTATAACTAGGTGGCTATAAAGGTGGCATTGAGTGTTCGAAAAGTATGTGTTGAGGCACATGGATCAAGAGTGGGATTTGTCCATCCATATTACGGATAGATATACTCTGGGCCCTCTCGGTGGAATGTCATCCAATTGGCTTGCAAGCATGTGACTGGCTCACAAGGGATCACATATCACGGGAATGAGAAAAGAGTACTTATCGGTAACGAGGTTGAACTAGGTATTCAGAGATACCAACGATCAAAACCTCGGATAAGTAAACTATTGCGAGATAAAGGGAAATTGGTATCATATGTAAGTGGTTCATTCGATCGCAAAGTAATCATAGAAATATGTGGGAGCCATATGAATTTCCGGATTCCTCTATTGGTTATTGCTCAGAGAAGTGTCTCGGTCATGTCCGCATAATTCACGAACCGTAGGGAGACACACTTAAGGATTCGATGTTGTTTAATAGATATTGAATGTTAGTACGGATACCGAATGTTGTTCGGAGTCTGGGATCCGGGATATCACGAGGAGATCTGGAATGGTCTGGAGAATAAGATTCATATAAGGAAAGTCCGATTCTGAAGTTCGAGAAAGATTCCGATGTTTTCATCGGAGAGGTTCTAGAAGGGTCTAGAAGGTTCACCGGACCGAAGGGGAATGGACCATGAATGTGTCATGGATAAGTGGAATGATTGGATCATATCCTAGGTCACTTGGTTTGGGCATTTGCAAGAGAGAATTAAAGCTCTAAATTGAAAGTCAAACTGGAACAATGGTTTCCTAGTGGAAGAAAGAAAGGGTCCTTCTCTCAATCCAACTTGGGTTTGGGTTTGGATTCAAACCCACCCCTCCCAAGGCTGCCCCCTCTCATAAATAGAGGAGGAGGGCTGCCCCAAAAGCCAAGCCCTAGCCCTCCCCACACCCGTGCACCGTCGCCGCCAAGCCGCCGCTCCGCCGTCGCCGCCGACACCTCCTCCTCCTCCCGGTCTTCAAAACCCTAGATCACTGGGAAACCCTAGATCCACCATAACTCGCACCGGCTTAGGCGAAGCCCTGCGGGATCTTTCCTCTACTTCCGACACCACGTCGTCGTGCTACCGAAATCGCGAGGGAGAACTACAACCTCCGCTGCCTGCTGTAACAAGGGAGAGGAAGGTCTTCATCGAGTACCGAACGTGTGACCGACTACGGAAGCGCTGCCGGAACGCAGCGCCAGAAGGATCGTCTACGCGATCTTGAGATCGGCAAGTACGACTACATCACCCACGAGAATCTGCTCTCGTTAACCGCTTTGGAATCTTCGAGGGTGAGTGCTTCTATCGACTCGTCGCTACAATCTAGTAGATAGATCTTGACTTGTTTGTGTGCATGCGGTAGAAATTTTTTGTTTTCCGTGCTACGAACCCCTACAGCAACCTGCTCTACTGGGAGCAGATTTTGCCTACTGACGGCTCCGGGAGCTAGCCACCACGAGGGTCCGCCAGGATCACCGTCGAAGCGCAACGACGCGGCGACGCGACAACGATGGTAGAGCGCTCTCGGACGGACGCTCGCGGCCGTGCTGGAGCACATCCACGCCGACAACAACCCACAGATCGGCTTCCCTCGTACTGCGGCGTCGGTGTCCAGGGCAAGGAGCCATCCTCCGGCCAACTGGATGCCGAGGAGGATGGCCAGCCTTAGCTCCTCCTCCTCCACAGCCTCGGCCTCGCGCTCGTCTAATTCCGTGCCGACGCCTTTTCCGCCACTCGGACGGTCAAGTGGGAGCCGAACACTCCGGTCCGCTCGCCGCCATGTACAAGGGCACGGGGCATCGTCATCAATGAGCCTCGCACGCCTTCTCTACCCACAAGCTGTCTCCGCCTTCGCCAGCCAAAGCCGGAGCCGGCGGAATGGGCGATGCAAGTCGACAAGGACTCCTTTGCCATGAGGATGGCGATTGAGCGGTCCATCCACAAAGCCATGCCCCCGCCAGAGCCGGCGTCGCCGGACATCCTCGCCTGGTCCAGGGCAGACTAGGAGCAGACGGAGCAGCTCTGTGTCCAGCGCTAGCAGGAGGAGGCCGAACGCTAGGCCAGGGCTGGCCGCGAGTTCGCCTATCAGGGTGCACCGCTCGTTGTTCTCGATGACGACGAAGACACCAGACCATCATACCAGCCATGGAGGTGCGGCGACAACGGCCAGGGCAGCTCCCGCCCACCGCAGCCGCTGAGCGACGACGACGGCAAGGCCGACCCCGGCTACACCTGCTTCTACAGCAACTTCGGCATGTAGAAGTAGCGTCCGACATCGGCATCAGCCTTTTTACGTTTTTTAGTTATTATTTAGCCTAAATGCAGTTAAAATTTGGGTGTTCACCCGAATTCAATGTAATATTTATGTATTCCCCCTTTATTAATGAAAACCGCCTATATTCGCCCAAAATTTTCCGAAATTTGTTGAATTTTGGCCAAACGCTGGAACTCGGCCTGGGAACGCGAGTAGGAAACTCGGCGTTCCTAGGCTGAAAACTAGTTTCGTCCGGCCTAAAATATGTCTGGCCAAGGAGTGAAGATGCTCTTAGAGCATCTCCACCCGTGTTCCCAGGACGGCGTTCCCAGGGCATTTTTTTCGTCCGGATGACGAATTTTTTCCCAGTCACGTTCCAAGGGCGCCAGTTTTGTCCGGATTTGGCCCAACTTTCATCCTGAGTTCCCAGGCCGATCCCGGGGTCCTGAGAACGCCCTAAGAACGCCGGACGAAGCGAAAACGCTGGTGGCCAACCCTGTCGGTGACAATGGCCGAGCTCCCGCCCTTTTCGTCTTCCCCTCTCGCCTTTCCTTCCCATTCCCCAACTCCCGCTAGTTCGCCGAGCTCCCACCCGCCATGCCGCCCAAGGGTTTCGTCAAACCCCGATCCAACCTCGGCAAACCAAAGGAGAAAAAGGCGAGGAAACCAAGAGCGCCGACGAAGAAGCCGGACGGCTTGACCAACGCCGAGTGGCTGGCCCTTGTCCATAAGAGGAAGTTCGCGTCGGACGAACAAAGGGAGAGGAAGGAGAGGGCGACAACAGCGAAGCAGCTCTCCGATGCGTAGGGTCTCTCCGAAGAGCAGGCGATGAGGGCGAAGCAGGAGACGGTGTCGTGCGCGACGATGTCGCGCCCGTGGCCGGTCGTCCGTCGGCTCGCCGGCCGGGTTCTCGCCGATCTCGCCGACCGGCTTCCAGGAGAGCCAGGCGAACCCAACACCAAGGCCCATGCCGAGAAGAGGGAGGAGAAGGCTGGCGAGAGGTGGGCGTAGCTACTCCAGAACCAAGACCGCGAGCTCGACCTTCTCAAGGAGAACTATGCCGCCAAGAAGAGAAACACGGATCTCTAGTTCCTCATGGGCGGCGAAGACACCTCGGCGATGAGCACGCCAGTCAAGGCCTGACATGGCGCGCCGCAACGCCATTCTCTAGGAGGACAACGCCGCCAGCACGCCAAGTTCTGCGCCGACGGCTTCCGCCCCCACGGCTACGTCGAGCTCTGCTTTCACCTCCTCCAACCAGTCAACCGGCAACGCCGCCAATGCGCCCATCCCCATCGCACCGGACATGTCGGAGGAGGTCATCCCCGTTGACGACTGATCGCCGTACAATTTACCTAGTTCTGTAATAATTTTATCGCCAAACATTTTGGGCATACTTCTGTCGAACATCTTGGGCGTATTTCTGTCAAACACCTTCGCCGAGGAGAACAAAAATATTCAAATATCTCGCCGTTTTTTCTTCGCCTAGAAACCCGACCTAGAAACGCGAGTGTAAAACTTGACATTCCTAGGTCAAAAATTACATCTGTACGCTATTTTGGTTCGAATTTTATCTGAAAACGCCAGCAGAGATAGTCTTAAAGGTTATTCTCCAATAAGATTGTTTTGGATTTGCTAAAGACCATAGCATATACTTATAGGACATTGCTACCCGGAGACCGGTCTAGAATTGAGAAAATCTAGTGGACAGATTCCATGTGATTAGAAAAACCAATCCCTCTATATTAACGCATCGACGACGGTACCGAATCTTCATCGCTCGTCTATACTAACGCATCGACGACGGTAAAGTCTTGGTACCCTAACACCTAGGCTGTCATGTTCCAATTGATGATGCTCAACACGTATACGATAACGGCTCTATCAAACATGTTTATATGCTGGATAACCTATGTATTACAGGGTGGATAACTTATATATTATAGCATGGATAACTCATGTGTTATGGGTGGATAAATGTTTGGTCCAAATTATTTTTTTTCAATGAAACATATCAATATGGGATCTAGTTTTAAAGATCTCGTCCCAATTAGTCCAACGATAAAAACGGATCCTAAATCAAACAAACGGTTTGATCTATAAGACATTTTAAATTTTCAATTTAATTATAAGCTATGTGACAACGCGTGTTCACAACTTCTGCCGACCCGGTCTAGGAATAGATTTGTCCTACTTGTATATTATATACGACGGTACACGAATAAAATTTGGGTACACGCGGCACGAATGGCCCGGTGGGCCCTGGCACACCAAGAAATCCCCACTCTGGAAATTGGAAAAATGAGAAGGAAACTACTCCGTCGCTCCACCACTCCCGCCGCCACGACCACAGCCGCCGACGGCGCCGCGAAGCCGGCTTGCGCCTCGCAGCAGCCCACCGTTGCCGTATACAGCTGCTCCCCTCTCCCCCTCGTGTCGTCTGCCACCGGTTAGTGCTCTTCCTTTAGCACTACCTCGAATTCGGAGAAGAAACCGAGCGGGACTAGGAATTCCATCACCAAGTAATAAGAAGTACGGATCTTTGATACCCGTGTTGTTCCTGAACTCGGATTTGCTTCACCTACTCGAATTAGGAGCGTGGCCTCCAGGGTTGGTGATGATCTATAACTATAGCCAGGAGCCTACCTTTCGTCTGAACAAATTTGTCCAAGCGTCAGGTCTCTGCAACTTAGGGAGTTACTGAAAAAACTTACCCAGGAGTCTGCCTTCCCTCAGTTACTGAAGAAATTCATCAGTTTGGACCAAGTCCAGATCTTGGCAGATAGAGCTTGCTTCCATGGAGTCCTGTAGCATTGCCTCGATTATGAGCTTAGGGAGTCTAGCTATACAATGGACAAATTTGTGCTCTCTAATCTTCAGAATTTTGCCAAGACTGCTAGGCTTCACTCCCAGTTCACTGAAGAAATTCTGCAAAGATGTTCATCCACCACTGACCGGGACTATGGTGGGCACATTGCCGGAGCTGCCTCAGGACATCTTGGTGGGTATCTTTGCCACACTTGAAATCCCTGACCTCATACGTGCCGGCACTGTCTGCCCCTCTTGGCACTATGCATATACTAGCCTACGGAGCCTTGGGCACTATAAACTCCCGCAGACGCCATGCCTCCTCTATACTTCTGAATCTGCTGGTGATAGTGTTGCTTGCCTCTACAGCCTCACTGAAAAGAGATCGTACAAGTTAACTCTTCCGGGGCCACCTATTCGCACTAGGTGTTTGATCGGGTCCTCCCACGGCTGGCTTGTTACTGTTGATGACAGATCTGAGATGCATCTCGTCAATCCGATCACGTGTGAACAGATTGCTCTACCTTCAGTGATCACCCTCGAGCCGGTGAAGCCCATCTTTGATGAGTACGGCATTCTCCACAAGTATGAGTTCTCATGGCACAGTGGATTGCGTGGTTGTGACTCACCCTCGATCTTTGATCTTGACAAGCTGCGGGACACACTCCACTATAAGGCTTTTGTGTTCCCTGATACATCCACGGGAAGCTACATTGTAGTGCTAATCCATAATGCACAGCGTCAGCTCTCTTTTGCAAGAGTAGGGGATGATAAGTGGACCTGGCTGCCACCTCAAGAAGACTATACCGATTGCATTTACAAGGATGGCCTTTTGTATGCCATGTGTGAAACGGGTGAACTGTACACGCCAGAACTCCACACCTTTGATCTTAGTGGCCCTGTGATCGCAGTGAAGACGGTTATAAGGATACCCACGCAGTATGAATGGGGGGACCTGTACATTGTTAAGGCTCCATGGGGTGGTCTACTACTTATTTGGAGAATCTTGGAGGATGTTGATTTGGAACCTGAACCTGGGGCGCCTGTGTTTTGGAACACTACAGGATTTAAAATTTATGAAGTCGAAGCTGCAGGAAGTGAACTTAAGGAAATCAATTGCTTGCGTGACCATGTTTTGTTTCTTGGGCATAACCAATCACTTTGTCTCAGTGCTGAAGAATACCCGTCACTCAGGGCAAATCATGTCTACTTTACTGATGATAATTTTTTTTGGACAACAGGATTGGAGAATAATCACCGTGATATGGGAATTTTCAACTTGGATGATAACAGCAAGGAAGAACTTGTGTCTCCTCAGCTTTGGTCAAAGTGGCCAGCCCCCATGTGGATTACCCCTGATCTTAGAAAGATGAACATGGCTTCACGGGGGGTTGAAAAATAGTTTGATGGGTCCAGTAAGCCTACAATGGAATGGTTTTCTAGGTTACTGGGGCTGCTAGAGGAAGTTATCAATAAAATACTGAAGGGGCCATTGGACTGTGCATGAGGGCGTCATCATCGCTTGACCCCGGCCCTTACACACTAGATTGGACCTAGTTAGCTCTGGATAAATAGTTGTGAGTTTTTATTTGTTATTTTGTTTACATCTGTTATAATCGTGTTGTTCTCCACGTTTAATGTGCTGATGGAAAAGATGACGTTTTTCCGGTTGTATTTCTTGGCAATGCCAATTTCTTATCTTAGTGAGTTGGTATAAATTATTTATCTTTCATTATTTATTAATGCCCAGTGAGTTCATAATCTGTAGTTCTGTACTGTGCTATAATGTTCAAGATATCCATCTTAGGGATTTGGCATAAGCATTTTCTTCCAACTCACATATCTTAGTGTGTTGGAAATAGAAGAAAGTACTGTTGCTTCTACATACCCAGGAAGTATATTTTTGATAATTGGATGGGATGCAGGTAAGGGAAGCCTCCTTGCTTCATCATCAGAAGCTGTATTTATTGAGATTACCATTCATAATTGTGGGGTAACAGTGCTTTGTGTTAGGGGTAACTGTGGTGCCAAGCATGAGTATTCCTGGATACACAAATTTTATCCTTGAATCAAGTTCATTATCGTTTTTTTTTAAATACGAAGGGTGTACTGAAGGTCCCAAACCTTATATTAAGATTGGACCAAAGTTATAGAGATGAAGGGTCAAGGTTCGTTCATTTGGTTGGTGCCTCTATGTTTAAGTTCCTCATTTTTGTATTTTAAGCTTCGAAATGATGAGAACTCAAAATGTTGGTCATATTTATTTATTTCTAAACACATTTCCGATCAATAGCAATGTAGGATTGCACCCAGTGTGCCCTTGAAGCCCAGCCAGTTGTGACTTGTGACTAAAATGCTTGGACAAGATCTTGCACATTTTATTAGAAGTACTTTCTAGGCGTGATTTTTCTATGCTGTATTATCATTCTGCAGTGATCAAGAACATTACGATGTATTAAGCCATGTGGAACTCAAGATAAATCTGTGAACTACATGATTCTAGGCCTCAAGCATGTTACGGTGACCTATTTTATATCTCTCAGTATGTAGGGTTGTATGCATTTTCGCAGAATACATCATCACTCCATAGTCCGTGAATTGTGTAATTTTTTTATTTCAGGGTCAATGAAGCATTGAACTGCCAGTCACTAGTGTATACAATTATTGGCCTATAGTTATGAATTTACCCAAAAGTTATAACTATTCATAAGAGAAATTAATTCATATGTATATATTTTTACTGTACTGAATGACAAGACATGGAATTACATATATCTGATATGAACCGAGATTGAAACTAAAAACTTCGCATATAAAGCAGCAAGAACTTATTTAGAGCTTTATATTATGCTTAGTCGTTTCTGCAATTGATTATGCATGATCAGGATTACTCATGTAAGCTGTTTTTTATTGAATTGTATAGAGAATAAATGCCATTTTAGACTAAAACATGGTTTTTATGGTCCTTAGAATCTAACAGGGGGATCATTACATGGTAAATACTGCACATAGGACGGCTGTGCGAGACTGAACCAGTAAAGATGATGCAGGAATTCAGTAATATATAGGACCTAATCTCAATAGATTTATTTCACATGCAACCAAACATGTGTGTCAACTCCACCGCTTCCTCAAGTCACCTCCTTAGGCTGGGCCTATTCCCAATGGTGGCTACAGTACAGCAAGAACTGCAGTTACTAGATGTATTGTTTGCTCATGTCTGTTTGAAGATGGAGGAAATTTATTCCTGCGATGCAAGGAAGTGAAGAAGCTTTGGCGGCCAATCAGTTTAGAGGACGTTGGGCTGAAGCTATGTGAGTGCAACCATCCATTAGAAATAATGGCTCAGCTTCAATCTTTGCCTGACGTCCAAGGAATGAAAGCGTTTGCCCTGCTGTGGTGCTGGTGGCAGGAAAGAAACAAAACCAATCATCATGAAAAGAGACTCTCTGTTCCTGAGCTGCAGTTCATGATTGAACACCATACTGAAGAATAGAAGATACTCTGCAAAAGAAACCAATGCACAGCAACGAGGAGAAGAAGTGCTGGAAGCCACCATCTGACAATTTCATCATTAAGATAAATATCGATTTCATTAAGCCACCATCTGACGATTTCGAAATATAAGATGTTTTAGCATTTTTATGGAACAAATGTATCTAGACGTCTTTCAATGTGTGTTTACTTATTTTGCTCTGAGCCTACATACTAAAAGGTGTCTAGATACATATGTTTTAGAAAGAGGCTAAAACATCTTATATGATGGAACAGACGGAGTAAGTACTAAGCGGTGTGTAAAATAAACGAGAAGTTTACTAATGTTGTGGACGCCTGTGTGATATTTTTACAGTGAAGAAATGCTCCACTGTATACATGCTAAATGGAAGAGAAAGAAGGCTGCTGTCACACCCTACTGGGCATGCTACTACATACCTACCCTACTACTGCTTGCGTGCTGGGCATCTAAAAATGAAGTACTGTCTACCGCCGCTAGGTTGCTGCTGGCGTGCTGGGCATGCTGTTTTGTTTCCTATGGACTCTATTTGTGATGTGTAGACTTTCAAGTGTCAAGTATGAATTTGTGCTGTCAAGCTTCACTGCTGCTTGCAAAAAAAATACTCCACTGCTGCTTCGGAGTAATTATTTTGAGCCGTTATCTGCTTTCAAAAATTTTAGGTATCTGTTGAAATGTTGACTGAATCTGCCGCACACGTCAGTTGGGTGTTCAGTTTGGTTTCTACCAAAAATCGAACCGAATTTCTCGGCTAACCGAACTTTTAGTTTTCTGATTTTTTGTCATATTTCGGTTGTCAGTTTTGGTACTGTAACTAAATTTGTTGAAACACCGAAAATACTGAACCGGAATTTCGGTTTAAACCGAACCCCGTCAGGAACCCCTGATGTAAATGTCTTGGTTGCCGACGATCTGGTCCTGCAGTTACCGGAGATTCCGGCACAGCCTCAACGTTAGGATCTGGCGAATGCTCAACGATTGTGTGTCCTCAGTGGAGACAAGCCAGACAGACTCCAGATGCAACAAATCATCATTCGGAAACAAGACAAGGACTTACAGCATCTCCACTCGTTGGTCGTTCTCAAATCCAGACCTATTTTGGATCATACGAAACTTGTTTTCGGCCTTGCATTCTCAGGCCGGGTTCCCACGTTTGAACAAAATTTAACAAAATTCGGCAAAGTTTTACAAATATAGACGGTTTTCATTAATTAAGGACATATATATATATATATATATATAGAAGACCCCCTGGGTGCAGAATAACCCGGGTCGAACGACCGAGCCGGACTGTTCCATCAGACCGGTTCTCCCGTGCGGCTCAGCCACCTGATATAATAAATTGTTTTTCTTTACCCCGGACGGTTTCTTTTCGAGAAAAACGCACCCGCGGTCCCTATTCTTTCTTTCGTGGGTCAGTTTAGTCCTAATTCTATCAAAATGCACATTCAAGTCCTAAATGTTTCGTAAGTGAGTCACCGCAGGTCCTAATTTGGTTCTACCTTGCCACGTAAGCTGCAGGGCAGTTTGGCGGGAGTTTTCCCACGGCTGGCGGTTGCTTTTTTTGCAAATGAACCCCTATAACTAGTTGCCTTCCTATTCGAGAGTCCTCCGCTGTCTCTGTCTCTCTATCTCTCTCTGTTTGCTCTCTCGCCCCCGCTGCAGCACCATGAAAAGCTCGACGAGCTCGTCTGTTGGCACTAGGCCGAGGAGGAAGCCAGCTTCTATATCCCCCTCGCTGGCATCTCCTGCACTGGCCCAACCCGCAGCTACCGTGCTGACGGGAAATCTGCCGCTGGTGCCATGTCCCTGCTGTGGAGTTCGGAGGACAATCCGTCTTGTCTCTCAATCAAGCGCAAATCCAGGCCGAGTGTTCTACAAATTCCCTAATCATCGTGTAAGTTTGCTGGTTGATAGATCTGGACACTGTTTTGGCTGCAGTTTTCTGAATTTTTAAGAGTTTTTGCTGAAAACTGGCGCAGGTTGGTCCTAATCCTTGCAACCACTACTACTGGGAGGATGGTGAAGATAGCTATGTTGATTTTCTCATAGCTAATGGTTATACTGTTGATGGAATTGAAGAAAAAGGGGAGGAGAATGTAAATGCTGGGCTGCAGATGATGGATGGGGTGATGCAGAAGATGGATGAGCTCATCAAGTTGTGCAAAATAATTTGTGCTGGCCTAGTTATTGTCATTGTTGTACTGGTGTATGATGTACTTGCTAAATGATGGATGAATGAATGTAATGGACAAATGATGGATGAATGAATGTAATGGACAAATCATGGATGAATGCAAGGTTGTTCAGATAAACTTTCAGTAGAACAAGCATAATTGTCTGATAAGTAGGCAGATAAACTGTCATTACAACAAGAAAAAAGGGATAGTTTTGGGACCAACAGGTTTGGTTGAAACCAGAGCTAGAACTAAGCATTAGGTTTCTGACAAACCTATTCAAAATATCATAGACCAAAATATTGCAACCTAACTAGTGAGCAACCTAACTAAGCATCAGTTTTCTTCTTAGAGACAGGCTTCTTCTTCTGCCTTGGTAAACCCAGTGTCCTGGTACCTGCCCTTGGAGGTGGGATGTTTTCTCTACAATTGACTATGAATTGACTCTCAGGTAGAGGACCTGGTGGTGAAGTCTGGGACATTTGTGTTGCTACTGCCTACAGATCAAATTTAGCACTAGTTATTTAAACAGAAATAAAGAAATGAGAATATGACTCACTTGTTCAAACAGAAATGAAGAAATGAGAATATGACTCACTTGTTCCTGCAGAACTTGCATAACAGTGGATGTTGTGATGTCATAGCTCATTGCAGATGCTACAATATGTGTTGTTGCACTTGTGGCAGTGTGTGGCATTATTTGTTTCTACACAAATATGACAAAATGTCAGATAGAGAAATATGCAAGGAAAAAAGAGAATTGGTAGTATTTTACCTTGGAACTGCACTTCCTTTTTACTGGCATTTTCTTAGGAGGATGTGCTTGCTCTTCATCATCAGGAAGTACTACCATAATGGGCTCAGGCTGATCTGCTTGCTCCTCTTGTGCTGCAGCTGTTCCATCATGAAAGAAAGGTGCTTCTTGCTCCTCTGTTGCTGCAGCTGTTCTCTTGGTGCTTCTTTCTCCCTTGTCTCTGCCAAGTGCTGGACATTTTCTCTTGTTGTGTCCAGTTTCATTGCACACACTGCAATGTCCAATGATGCCATGCCTACTGATACTTGTACCACCTTCCTCCTCTAGTGGGCATTTTCTTCTCTTCTTACTAGGCCTTCCCACTTTCTTATCATATTTAGGTGGTTTTATTTCAGGGCCATTCATTTTCTTCCAAACTTTAGGATCACTACATGGCATGATTACTCCACTATAAGCTGATTTGAAAGCATCTAAACTGTAGCATTTGTGCACACATGGATCAACTCCCACAGCTGCAAGCAACACACCACCAAATTTATTTTCCATGTGGCAGCCATCAATACCTATAATAGGCATGCAACCTGTCATAAAGCCTCTTTTGCAAGCATCCAGTGACATATAGCAATTCTGAAACACACCAGCATGTGCACTGACAAACATAGTGCTTCCTGGATTTGATCTTCTAATTTCAGCAGCAAAATCCCATAGCAAATTATACTGTGCAAGTTCATCACCATGAATTTGCTTCAGTGCACACCTTCTGGCCCTAGTTAACTTGCTTCAGCTGGCTGACATGTTGAAATCCTGCTCAACTAGCCTAGAAAAATTCTTTAATGACATCTTGTCATCAGCCCTGAATTTCTCCAAGTATTTGCCAGCTAGGAATCTTGTTGTGAATCGCTTGATCTTGAAATTTCTCTCACAGTTGTGTTGAGGCTGGTACTTCTTGATAGTCCAAGCTTTGGTAATGCTAGAAGGTGCAGCATACAGGTACCATGGGCATCCTTCCTCACAGCATGCCCTAACTCTCTGCAAATCATTTTTAACATAATGCACACCAACTCTCTGCCTCACAATGTATTCCTGTATTGCTCCTCTAAGCTCAATAACTGACATAAAAACCATTCCAATCTTGAATTCCAGTTCTTTCATATTCTCTGGCCTCCACCTTCTGAGCTTAACTTTCTTCTTCAGTTTCTTCCTTCCTTGCTTGTCCTTCACTTCCACTTCATCTCTTGATTCTGCAGCTGGAATGTCTGAATCTTCAAGCTCCTCCAAATCTGCATCTGTGTCATAATCACTATCTTCTTGACATTTGCTTCTATCCTTTTTGTCATCATATGTTTCATCCACCCATTCATCAAACAGATTGTCATCATCTGCCTCTAGCTCATTTTCAGAGTCCACCCAATCAGAATCAACATCACTGTCTTCACTGTCTTCACTGCAATGTGCTTCCTCTTCTACATACAGCTTCCTCCTGCTTCTTCTGGTCTCATGGCCATCATGTTGTTGCTTTGATGCACTGCTAGTACCTGCATTGTTACTACCTGCTGCTGTTTTGCCCATATTTTTCAGTGTATTTGTACTCAACACAGAAGGCAATTCAGGAGATCCACATATTATAACATCATCAATTCTTTTAGCTCTACCAGTATTCAGATTCTTGTGATCCACAAACAACTGAAAATACTGAAATTTTGGCACTACTGCAATCATATGCAGTGTATCTACATCACTGTCCACTATGCGCAGTCCTGATCCTAGATCTTTACCAGGGAGCAACCAATACAAACTATATTCCACTGGATTTTTATACCCTAGTTGCTCCATAAAATCAGTTAGCCACAAAGGAGACCATGTGTCTGCCTCACATCCGTCAAACTGAGCTATTGTACCATCTACATAGCTCTTAGCTGCCCCAAATCCACAAAAAAATCCACCATGATTTATTTCTACCGTGAACTCGTCGTCAAATACACCTAAGACCCAGAAAAATCATCACTTTTTATGGCTAGAACAGGGACTAGCAGATGCTCGCATTGGGGATTTAGGGTTCAGTTAACTGACCGTAACGCGGCGGAGCATCACCAGGCCGCCGCAGCTTCGGGCCCTTGCTCGCGGGCGCCATCGTCGACTCCTCCGTCCCCGCGGCGCCGCCCGCCGCGAGATCGCCACCGGTGCCGTACCTCCCAGCACCACCGCCTCCAAATCGCCGCCTGTTCTGTCGCGGAAGCTCCGAGGAGAAGTAAAACGGTCGGGGTGGAGGTTATGACGAGAAAGGAAAGGTACGGTCCTTTTTGCAAAAATGTAGCACCGGGCAGTTGCTGCTGCTGGGCCCTGCAGCCTACGTGGCATCAGTCAACATTGGTGAAACCAAATTAGGACCTGCGGTGACTCACTTACGAAACATTTAGGACTTGAATGTGCATTTTGATAAAATTAGGACTAAACTGACCCACGGAGGAAAGAATAGGGACCGCGGATGCGTTTTTCTCTTTCTTTTCTCAATCGTGAACTGGTGGGGCTTTGGAGCTAGCCCCCCACTACCCATTCGCTCCTGTTTTCTCTCTCCTGGGATTTGGGTGAGCGGCGGGCGGCGGCAGCGAGCGGGTGAGGGCGGCGGTTTGCCGCGAGCAGATGAGCGCGGTGGCGTCCCTGGACTCCGCAGCGTGGTGAGCGGAGGGCGACCAAGCCGGCGTACGGCCTCCGCTCCCCCTGGTCACCAAAGGAACGACCTCGAGTGCCGCTGGCCAGAGCTCCCCGCTGCCATCTATGCCGGATCCAGCGCACGTTGCCACCAGAACTGCTTCGGCCGTTTCTCCTACATCTAGCGCTGGCCGCCCCACCATCTTCCCCGTCACCGGCGTCCGGCGAGCCCCGCATCCCTCCATCCTCGGCACGAATAACCCCCGCATCCCTCCATCCCTGGATCAGCTACCTGGTGGGCTTAGACATCAAGGTAGGCTGCCGTTGTTCCGTTTTGCTTCAGATTTTTTTGGTTAGAACCATACTGCTTTGAGGTAGATTTGTGCATACTATTTTTCTGCACACTATCTTTCTCACTTTTAGGACGAATTAATTGAGAATTTGTTTTACAACGAAGATTTGTTACATAGTTGCACGATGTTGGTTAACTTTCCATCAAGTTTAATCCAGACAAATACTGAAATTTATGACATAGTTGCGTTCTGAAGACTGTTCTTGCTGATCAAACTAATGTTCTTACTTGATTTGAGTATGATATAGTTTTCAACTAATCCATCTTTGTGGAGCAGTTTTGCAATTGTTACCGACGAGTAGCTCATCAAGTAGTACCCCTTAATTAATGATGGATGTGTTTTTAGTCACAGATATACACATTTTTGTGGATATTTAGGTATTGAGCGGCATCAGCACTGCAGCGTAATTAATGTTTTCCAATCAAATCAGGAACGTGTCTTTATCCATGTAATATTATGCTTTGTTTTAGAATGAGGATCCATCAGCTGCGGATGAAGGTCAAATTTTGCATCCTCATCAATTGCAAACAAGCTTTACGTTGTCTGCATTACTCTGCATGTAATTGACTTGTGAGCATAAAATTTTCTTGAACACATCCCCTACTGTTTGTTTTTTCAGCTATTGTTGAGGAGCAAAATTAGCTGTCTGGTCTCTGTCCACAAGTTGATGCAGATGCAGCAGGGAACGAAGAGCAAGTACCTAGAGGTAATGTTGCACAGCCAGTGCTTGTGTTCATGTTGTAACTAGCCCGGTCTATCCTGAGGTGAGCTCAAACCTGAATCTAGTGAGTTCTTTGAGTTCAGGATTTGTTGAAGCTTTTAGTTTGGGGTTCCGTGGCCTGGTATTGATTTCTATGTAGATTTACTTACAAGACCTGATGTTTCTACTCTTCGTTAGATTATTTGGTCAACATAGCTAAAAGAAGGTTCAGTTAGGTGGACAATGAGGTTCTGACCGTACTACGAAAAAGCTAGTTGCAGCTTCATATTTCAAGTGGAAAGAACAATACACAAAAACAGGGACCATGGTAGGAGTACTTAGCCAAGAATTAGTGACACTTCAATCAATTGTTCTTTCTCCCGTTTCTGGCCGGTGCAGATAGTGTTAGGGAATAGGGATTCAAATGAGTACATCTACTGTAACTTTAGCTAGCTAAAAATCACAAATCAGTACGAACTCTATGATTGGTGGTGAACCTGAAGCTGAAATTTATGTAAATAGGATATTATATTGCTTGTAGCTGTGGGGTCACAATGTTTCATTCGCAAGAGCCATCTATGAACAACTGAAGCTAACGGGGATTTTTTTGGCCACCTGCAAATTGAGCTGCTTGAAGACAAGTTCTGACCTGCATCAGGGCAGTGAATATGGGCACACAGAGTCTCTTCTTACCCTGGTGTAAATTGGTAATATATACTGTTACATATGGCTTTATGGTTTTTTTGGTGCTGCTGGTTTGCAAGTGGCATGGAGTTGTCAGGCACGAATTTTGTCTATAGACTATGGTACATAATCAAGATTAGGGATGAATTTCCATTTTGTCATTTGGGCAGTAGGCCAGGCAGTACTTCTGAAACCTTCTTAATATTTATGTCTATTATGCCTCAGAATCAATAGATTTGTATGCTTTTTTTATTAGTAAGGTAAACTGACCACTCTGAAACGCAGCCATGCATATGTTTCTACATCCTCCATCTGGATGCAAGAAGGGGATGAAGGAGGTTAAGAAGGTAAGGAGCCAAGAAAAGTGCATCGTGTTGATATATTCCTTCATAATGATAGTGATGGTAGCAAAGAAGAGATAGACTTTGTTAATGTGCTGATTTCCTTGCCTGGAGAATGGGAAGGAGCACATAGATGATATGGAGATCAAAGCCTTCATGCAAGTATCTTTTCTATTACAGGCCTTCAAGGTAATGTCCTTTAAGCGTTCCGCCTTTTAATCAAGTCCACACTAGGTTTGTACTCTGAAAAAATTGCATCTGTTGTTCTTGTCATATAAGTATGGAGTCGCACTACAAGGTAGTGATTTAATATTAATTGCGCACCCTTCCTTTGATAGACGTTACATGAACAAACCATCAGCTACCCAACTTTTTTATGTCGGCGTATAATAAAGTTCAAATAAGTTATAGTGATTAATCATCAAATGATGATTGCCTCTTGAAATTCCTCAAAAAAAAAAAATTGCCTCTTGAAATCACACGAAAATCCACCAATGGTATGCACGATTTTCTTCTCATGCTTAAGCTCTTTTGATCATTTAAGATCCAGAACAAATCACAATTATTATGTGTAATATGCAAGAACAACAAATTATTTCGTGAATCAGAATAACAACAGATCGTTCACATTCTAATTAGTTGCATGCATAGTAGTACTAATCGCTATGGTATGATTCGTATGATGATTCACTATCTACATCATCATCTTTCTCATGTTCATCTTCTTCGTCCACATCATCCAGTAGACGGCGTCGAGCTCTCATGACATCATCCAGATGGACATCTTGATCATTAGTGGCTGGTTCATCCCGCACTGGCATCTCATCCGCAGGAATTTCTTCTAGCTGCTTCCTAAGTTCCTTCAAGACGTTCATGGCTCTTTCATAGGCTGCCGCTGATCTGTTCCCTGCTCGGACAGTTGCATAAGCTTCTCTGAGCATAAGACCTCGCCGGCGGAAGCATGCAGAGGAGTCCATGATAGTATCCTGCAATTCATTTTGGAGCAGAACATAAGATTATTGCTGGCCACAAAGAATCATCTATACTGTCTCGTAAGAAATGCACTATGGTTAAATTCTTTTTATAATAGTTGCTATCATGGAGAAACCATCTCATTCATGCTTCTGTGTATATAATTAAAAATTTACTAATTTAGACACCTCGTTACTAGACTGTGAGGCCCAATCATATTCCACATGCCAAATTAAACATAGGATAAGAAATGCACTTGGACTGATAGTACATGGTAGTGCTTGGTCTGTTTAGGATCTATTATCATTTTAGAAAAGCAACAGTGCATAGTGAGCAGCAAGACTGCCAAATCTCTCTGAACTTGATCAGCAGGTTATGCTTATTCCTCGTATCTTAACCTCATAGACTAGTTCACACACCTGTATCCTGGCTCTACTAATTTTACCTCAAGGCTGTATGTGCCAAATAAAAGATAGAATAATTTTACACAACACAACCCGGGTTGTTATAATTATAGATTACAGAAGGGAGCCAAAACGAATTATAGATTACAGAAGGGAGCCAAAACGTTTGCATCAATCATTAGAACATGAAAATCAATCATCAGATGACATTGTTTCACGTAGTCACTTTTTTAAACAGTAGGTAGTGCAGGATACTTGAAGAATTAATTTTGTAACGCATGTTCCATTTGGAAATATCGTCCCTAATTGATTTCAGAGAGATAGTTGAAGAGTATTATGAGATGCAAGTGTGATTACTGCAAACTTTACCTCAATTTGGAAATATCGTCTGTAATTGATTTCAGATGATCCCTGCGGCGTGCGGCGTGTCCGCCTGCGTCGCCGGCAACGGCTATGCCCTCGGAGTTGTATTGCCGGTGTCTCGGTGTTGGAAGCCGGTCCGGCCGCTGGTGTCAAGAGAGGTCACTTAAGGTGAGAGGGGAACAGGGGGACGTGAGGGCTCATAGCTCTTTTTACTGTCCTCCGTGATAACCACCACGAGCCCCACGATCCGCTGTTGCCGCGCATGGAATTGACCGGCCATTTTTTTTTCTTGATAGAACTATTTCTTCATGCAGAATATCGTTTTTGATCCTTTAAACAGTGTAGTAAAATTATAGTCACAATTTTTTAATTCCACGTATGCTATGTCCGTGTTGTTCTTCATCAAATTTGTCACAATTGTTTAATTTTATTTTGAAGCCGCAATTTTTTTTACTTGATTAGTTCCGTTGCTCAGTGCCCTAAAAAATATGAACACTAGATTGTACACTTTTTCTTGATGGTGTATACTAAACCAATTTGAACTATCGAAATACCACAAACATGCATAATCGAAGACAGATTTATAGCCTACAATTAGAATATTTTTACGTTAACTTCATATTTTTTACACAATTCTAGTCACAGGCGGACCCAACCATCCCTAACCCCGGGCACGTGTCCAGGCTTTCGACCGGCCAACAAACCTAATTTCATAGTATAGTAGTGTTATTAGCCTTAAAATGCATCGGCCATCGGAGCAGAAGAACGCAGAGAAAGAACCCTAGAACTCCAGACATCCCGTCGCCAAGATCCAGAGCTCCGCTACGCCCACTACCGGCACAAGGCCGAACCTCCTAAGCCCTACAACTACTTCGGCGACCCTCCGCAGCCACCTCGCACGGTCTACTCTAGAGAGAAGGGTGCGGGGGAGCCCTGTCCACTCTTGCACGACTCTCAAGGGAGAGTAAGTCCGTGCGTCGCCACAATAACTAGTTGTGCAGCTAGCTTGTTATAGTTCTCTTACGTAGGAACAATTTTTACATAATATACACATTGATTCCTAGTTTTGGACGTGATCTAATTGCTAAAATACTTGCTGGACTGCAGGATGAATAATATAATTTTTAATACGTCTGATGGTCCACGGACGTCACATGCATGCTCTTTTGGCTGCCAAACCAAACTTTCAAAACACTTTATTACGCTGCCCATAACTTACTTACCTTGCATGCTTCGTGGACACGCGGAGGGAAAAGGATCCTCTAAATCTTACGTCGCATGCAGCCTTTTTTACAACGTGGGGCGTGAGCGCGTGGCTCGTTCGGTCGCTTGGCGAGAGAGGGGCGCGGACGCGAGAAATATTTTTTACATCGCCTGACGCGCGCAGGGTGGCAGTGCGGACGACTGACCGGGCTATTCTGCACCCAGTGAGTCAAATAGCGCGGATATATATATATAGAATTCGGGAGAACGCTCAAAGTTAAACTGCATTTAGGCTAAATACTAACTAAATTTTTTTTAAAAAGGTCGGCGCTCGGTCTGCTCCTGCTGCCGCTTCTACATGCCGAAGTTGTCGTAGAAGTAGGTGTAGCCGGGATCGGCCTTGCCGTCGTCGTCACTCGGCGGCTGGAGTGGGCGGGAGCTGTCCTGGCCATCGTCGTCGCTCCTCCAGGGGTGGTAGGAGGGGCCGGCCTCTTCGTTGTTGTCGAGGACGAGCGACGCACCTTGGTAGGCGAGCACGCGGCCAGACCAGGCCTGGCGCTCGGTCTGCTCCTGCTGGCGCTGGACACGGCGCCGCTCGGTCTCCTCGCAGTCCGCCCTGAACCAGGCGAGGATGTCCGGCGGCGGGGGCACGGCGTCGCGGAGGGATTGCTCCATCGCCATCTTCAAGGCGAAGGCATCCTCGTTGATGGGCACCACCCATTCGGTAGGCTCCGGCTTCGGCTGGCGAAGCCGGAGACGGCCAGTGGGCGGCGGGGGCGTGCGTGGCTCGTTGATGACGATGCCGTGTGCCCTTGTCCTCGGCGGTGAGCGGACCAGCGTCTCCGGCTCGCGCTTGATCGCCCGGAGTGGCGGCGACATCGCTGGCACGGGCCTGGAGGAGCGGGAGGCCGAGGCTGCGAAGGAGGAGGAGCTGAGGCTGGCCATCCTCCTCGGCAGCCAGTTGGCCAGAGGATGGCGCATCGCCCTTGTCGCCGGCGTAGGGTTGCGAGGGAAGCCGAGGTGCGGGGTTGTTGCCGACATGGATGTGCTCCAGCATGGCGTTGAGGGTTCGCCCCAGAACGCTCCACCAGGGGTGTCGCGCCGCCGTGTTGTTCCTCTTTGGCGGCAGTATGTACGAGCGAATAGACTCGCCCGTACGTTGGGTGTAGGCCCGCAATTCCTCGGTCGAGGCTGGACTCTTGCTGGTGCCCTTGAAGTTGCGGATGAAGCCATATGCCATTTCCTTCCAGCTTCAGATGGAGCAGAAGATAGGCTGCTGAGCCAGATCCGAGTTGCGCCTGTCAGCTGCAGCTGAAGGCATTGTAGGGCGGTGTTTCTGTTTCCGCCGTGCAGTTTGACGGATGAGAGGTGGTCGCTGAGCCAGGCTTTGGGTCCTGAGTACCGTCGAACTTCGGAGTTTTCGAAGGGAGCTTGAGTTTTTTGGCATCCACGTTCGTCGGACGGATCTGCTGAAGCATCTGGCTCCGCATAGCTCTCCGTTGTCTTCCTTGTCAGATTCGGTCGAACACGCGCGCTTGGCACGTGCCTTGTCGATCTTGAGTTGGGTGAGGTCGTTTCGAGCGTCGTAGTCGCTGCTGCGGGTCCACGGGCTCCTGCGACGTCGGGGCAGGTTGTGCTCATCTTCTTCGGATGAGGGAGTAGGGCTGCGGTTGAACCTGATCGTAGCTTTCTTTGTTGGCTCCGCAGGAGCTTTGTTGTGGATTGCAGCTCCGACGAGTCCGATACCTGCTAGTGCAGACTTGTGCATCGCCCATCGCCACCGCCCCGGTTCCCCCGACATTGCAAAGATTACAAGACTCACCATCGTACGGATATGCCCCCACCAAAGCAGT
Source organism: Avena sativa (assembly GCA_916181665.1). Taxonomy (NCBI): domain Eukaryota; kingdom Viridiplantae; phylum Streptophyta; class Magnoliopsida; order Poales; family Poaceae; genus Avena; species Avena sativa. Next base: position 7,950,330 of record OV702289.1, read on the forward strand.
GCGGCATCGTCATCCGCGACAATGCGGAGCAGACCCGTCATGACGGAGAGCGCAACCAACGACACAAAAGCAGGTCACACCATGACCCTCCGCGTCCGACAAGCAACCGTGACAGGCGTGAGGCGTCGCAGGTGGGTAACAATAAGAAGGCTAACCCACCGCCACCTCCGCCTCTGTCACCACCAAGCAGTCACCATGGCGGAGGAGGCCCGCGTCGTTCACGCAGCCCATACCCTATTGACAAGAAGAAGAAGAATCCGGAGCCATACGATGCACGTTCGCGGATCGATAAGATCCACGAGGCCCGGGAAGGACCATACCTAGGACCACGTTGCTTTGGACCTGCAATACGGTCCGCAACTTACCCCAAAGGTTTCTGGATTGAAAAGACCATCAAGCCCTATGACGGCACCGCCAAGCCAGCCACATGGTTGCAGGACTACGACAACGCAGTGGACATTGCTGGAGGCAACCCCAACGTCGCCGTCAAGTACCTCCCATTAATGTTGGCGGGCATGGCCCGTCAATGGATCGACGACTTGCCAGAGAAATCTATCTACAACTGGTTGAACATGCAAGAAGCGTTCACCAAAAACTTTGAGGGTACATACAAGCGTCCCTGCAATGTGGGCGATCTACAGCGGTGCATGCAAGAGAAAGACGAGACATCTCGCGCCTACCTCTCTCGCTGGCTGGACATGAAGAATTCCTGCGCAGGAGTGCACGCTCAGACCGCCATGGCCGCCTTCATCGACGGGTTGGAAAGGGGCACGTTGCTCCGACATAAGCTGAAGCGCTTGAAGGACAATCACCAGCTTGACATGAACCAGATGATTCAGTTGGCTAGTGAGTTCGCAGCTGCCGACGATGATGCTCGCGGCTCCTTGCCGGCAACAGCCGTTCCAACTCAAGCTCGGAGGAACAACAGTACAAAGCGGAAAACCGCTCCAGAAGAAAAGCAATCTACCGACATGGTCGCTATGACTTTTGCAGGACGAGGTGAAGGCGGACAACGTGGCCGAGGAAGGGGAGCTGGTGCGGGCAGCAACGAGGAAATGAAACTACCTCGGCGCCGCTCCGCGTTCCCCAAACCTACGAGGAGTACCACGATATGTCGTGCCTCGTACACCTCGATGTCAATGGCAAGGCCACCCATACCAATCGACACTGCAAGTTCATCAACGACCTCAAGGAAGACCCGGAGTCCGGCTACAAGCAAAGTCGGAAGAATAGACCGCGAGGCAAGGGCAAGGGGAAGAAGAAGGTGGAGGAATCCAAGGAATCAAGTGACATGGACGAGGACGTTGACCCCAAGCACGCCGACAAGGGCGACGACAAGGGCAAGAACCCCTTCGCTAAGAAGGCACCAGTCTACCACATTTTCCTTGGCACCCCCACCATCCGACAAAAGAAGACATCTCTGAGGATCCTGATGGCCACACTCCCCCCAGTTCCCCAGTACCTGTGCTGGTCAGAGTTTCCAATAACTTGGGACAGGACGGACCACCCAGACCTTATACCTATGGAGAACCAGTACGCCATGGTCATCAACCCCTTGATCGACGGCGTGGAGTTCACCAAGTGTATGGTGGATAGTGGAAGCAGCATCAACATCATGTAACTGGATACACTGTAGAAAATGAACTTGACGGAGGCAAACCTAAGGCGGACCAACACCATCTTCCACGGCGTAGTTCCTGGTCGGGAGGCTTGGTCCCTTGGGTGCATTACACTTCAAGTTTCCTTTGGCGATGTTAACAATTACTGACAAGAGCGCATGACCTTCGAGGTGGTCCCCTTCAAGAGCGTGTACCACGTCATATTCGGCCGCGACATATTCCACACGTTCATGGCCAAGCCATGCTTCGTCTACAACAAACTCAAGATAACCAGACCAAACGGTGTCATCACCGTATCCGGAAGCTTTACCAAGGCAAGGGACTGCGAGATCAATGAAGTAGCCATTGCAGAAGCTGTCCTCTACAGCGAAGAATTCAAAGAGATCCAGAGCAAGGTCGATGACTCAGAGATGCCCGCGTCGAAGAAGCAGATCTCCGACTCCGCTCCTGCGTTCAAGGCCGCCATCGAGACCAAGCCGGTGGAACTTGTGGTAGGCGATGCCTCCAAGGTCACCGCCATTGGGACGAACCTGGATCCCAAATAGGAAAGCGCGCTCGTCGAGTTCCTCTGTGAGAATAGGGACATCTTTGCCTGGCAACCTGCCGACATGAAAGGTGTACCTAGGGAACTTGCCGAGCATAGCTTAAACATTGATCCAAAATGCAAACCAGTGAAACAACCTCTACGACACTTCGGAGACGAGAAGAGACGCACCATTGGCAAAGAGATAGCTAGGTTACTTAAAGCTAGATTTATTCGAGAACTCCTTCACACCCGATGGGTGGCCAATCCTGTACTTGTCCCCAAAAAGGGAACCAATGAATTAAGAATGTGCGTTGATTACACCGGCTTGAACAAAGCATGTCCCAAAGATCTGTTTTCTTTGCCTCGCATTGACCAAGTCGTTGACTCGACGGCTGGCTCGGAGATTTTGTGTTTTCTCGATGCATACTCAGGATACCACCAGATCAAGATGAGGAAGTCAGACCAATTGGCCACTTCGTTCACTACCCCATATGGCACGTTTTGCTATGTCACGATGCCCTTTCGGCTGAAAAACGCAGGTGCTACGTACCAGCGGACAATGAAACGTTGCCTCCACGACCAAATTGGTCGGAATGTTCATGCCTATGTGGACGATATCGCGGTGATGTCTAAAAAGTCAAATGACTTAATCTCCGACTTAAAAGAAACCTTTTATAATCTCCGGAAATACAAGATGATGCTTAACGCTAAGAAGTGCGTCTTCGGGGTTCCAGCCGGCAAATTGTTGGGTTTCATCGTTTCCCAACGCGGAATCGAGGTCAACTCGGAGAAAATCAAGGCCATCCTAAACATAAACCGTCCGACATGCCTCAAGGACATTCAACGACTTACATGTTGTGTTGCAGCAGTTAGTCGGTTCGCCCCCGAAGGCCCTGCCACTGTACAAGTTGTTGAAGAAGGCGAACAAATTCACATGGACGGACGAAGCATATGCAGCATTGAAGCAGCTCAAGGAGATTCTTTCCTCAGCGCCCATCCATGCAGCACCCGAGCCTGGAGAGCCCCTGTTAATCTACATGGCGGCAACCAACCGGGTAATCAACATCGTCGTCGTGGTGGAGCGGAAGGAACCAGGCTATGAGCACGGAGTTCAATGACCAGTTTACTATGTGAGAGAGGTCTTGACGGAGTCCAAGCAGCGTTACCCGCACTACCAGAAGATAGCTTATGGAGTATTCCTTGCTTCTCGGAAGCTGAGGCATTACTTTCAGGAGCACCCAATCATAGTGGTGAGCAAGACTCCACTGTTCGACATTATTAACAACAGCGACGCTACAGGAAGGGTCGCGAAGTGGGGCATTGAACTTGCCGCCTTCGAGATCACCTACAAGAGACGCGGCGCTATCAAGTCACAAGCCTTGCCGGATTTTGTTGCAGATTGGACGGAGATGCCACACGCTACTCCGTTGCCAGAACCAGAATACTGGGTGATGCACTTTGACGGATCAAAGCTGCTCAACGGCTCGGGGGCTAGTGTGTTGCTACAGTCACCAACAGGAGACAAGCTACACTACGTTCTGTAGATCCACTTCGAGGCTACAAACAACATGACGGAGTATGAAGCACTCATTCACGGACTGCGTGTAGCCAAGGATATTGGCATCAAGCGCATAGTTTGCTGTGGAGATTCCGACTTGGTTTCCCAGCAGGTGGCTGGCACCTGGAATGCGCGGGACCCTATGATGGCGGCATATCGAGACGAAGTGGACGAGATAGCCAAGAGCTTCTTGGGCTACGAAGTTAATATGTACCTAGGGAGCAAAACGAGGCGGCTGATCTGCTGTCTAAGCTTGGATCAGGGCGCAAGAAAATTCCGCCAGGAGTTTTCCTAGAGCACCTGCGCACACCATCTGTGAAGGGAGCGGACATCGACAACCCGGATAGAGCTGACTCTTTCGTCAACATGGTGACTAAGGTCCCTCCGGCTTGGACAAAACCGTTCATGGAATATCTCGAACACGGAACTTTGCCCGACGATGAAGTCGAAAGACGACAAATAGTACGACGATCAAAGGGTTATACCATAATCAATGGGCAACTCTACAAAAGGAGCACTACTGGTGTATACCTAAAGTGTGTTTCCCAGCTAGAAGGTATGGAAATCCTACGCGAAATCCATCTCGGAGATTGCGAGCATCACGCCGCTCCTGGATCGTTGGTCGCGAAAGCCTTCCGGCAAGGATTCTACTGGCTGACCGCGAAGGCGGACGCCGACAAGATGGTTGAGACATGCATGGGATGCCAGTATTATGCCCGACAACCGCATGTTCCTGCTGAAGAATTGCGAACAATACCAATAACTTGGCCGTTTGCAGTCTGGGGGCTAGACATGGTGGGACCATTATAGACGACACCTTGTGGGTTTACACATCTGCTTGTAGCAGTTGACAAATTCACTAAATGGATAGAACCTAAACCCATTAGAAAGCTTGATGGGGAAACTGCCCTCAGGTTTGTCAGGGATCTAGTGGTGAGATTTGGTCTCCCACATATCATTATCACCAACAACGGCAGCAATTTGTCACTCGGAGAAGTGGAGGCTTATTTTTGGGAGAAAGGCATCTGACTTGACCTTGCATCTGTGGCACACCCACAATCCAATGGTCAGGTTGAGCGAGCCAATGGATTAATTCTGCAGGGAATCAAGCCACGTCTTGAGGCACCGCTACATAGAGCAGCTGGAGCCTGGGCGGAAGAATTGCCATCTGTGTTGTGGAGTTTACGAACTACACCCAACAGATCCACCGGCTACACCCCTTACTTCATGGTTATGGAGCAGAAGCCATCCTGCCTTCCGACATCCTTCACAATGCACCAAGAGTTGCCGCCTACGACGAAGATGACGCTGAAGAATCCAGACGCCTAGATGTGGACCTTCTCGAGGAGGAGCGCGTTTTGGCATGCCAAAGATCTGCCATCTACCAGCAGAAGCTACGCAGCTACCATAGTCTCCACGTTCGGCACCGCTCATTTAAAGAGGGGGATTTAGTGCTCCGACTTAAGCAGAAGAAGTCACACAAATTATCCCCGCCATGGAAAGAACCGTTCATCATAAGCAAGGCGCTACTCAATGGGTCTTACTACCTCGTTGACAATCGTGAACTGAAGGATAGACCCAACGAGGATCATAAGCGTAAGCGACGTGACCTGTATGATGACTACCCGGAGCTTGATCGGCCATGGAACATAGCACAACTACGTCCTTTTTACACTTAGCATTTTTTATCTAATTGTATACCTCTTATATGATCAATGAAATAAAGCTCTTTGGTTCACTCATATTTCTGAGTCTTTTACCTCCTTTAGTGTTTATTTTTGGATCATGTAAAACCTTTATGCGCAAGCTTTGCGTTTGCACTTGTGAAAATTCCGCCTACGGGCGTTAGCTTAAGTTTTCTGGTCTACACGTTCTTTTTCATTTTTATGTGGATTCTAGAGTGGTGACTTTCGGCACTTATTGTCAGCGATTTTGTGCTCAGGTTATTGACGGTGCCATTGGGCATCATCACCTAAGTGCATGGTTCCGACAACGAGTCTTCCGACTCACGAAAAGTCAATCATAAGAACCAAAATAATGGATAAGCCAGCACTTGCTTAAAAAAATATACATGCTGCAAGCTAGTTCTTGAGCAGCAGGAAATAAAAACCATTGTTTTCTGCCTTAAGTTACATAAACAAAGTTTTTTCCGCATATACACGAAAGGGGAAACAAATATTACAAAGTTGTTTTTCACTCCTTTGGCGCAGGTGATTTAGAAGCAGCATCATCACCAGCCGGAGAGCCACCCTCGAAGTCGGCGTTGTGGTGGGACTCAGAGGAATCTTGGTTGCCGCTGTCGATGATGTTCATGGGCACGAAGACATCGATGTCCACCAACTCGGCAACTCTGGTGTCATAGCCCGTGAGTGACGACAAGATGGATTCATGATCAATCTATTTGCCATCATCATCAACGTCGGGGATACCAGAGGTCACCGTGTCGATGTCGGCACCTTCATAGTGTGCCTTAACCATTGACAGCGCCATCCTCGCGCCAGCCCGTGCACACGAAGCTTTCCAGCTTGTGATACGCTCGGGTGCTCGGCGCAGAATCTTCGAGTACTTCGCCACGGAGTCCGATGCCTTGATATTTATCTGGAGGGGCTTGGAAATCTCCTTGGCTTGGGTGATGGCGGTGTTGATGAAGTTGCCGGCAAGAACCATGCATTCCTTGGCCGGAGGAGGTGATCAGGTTAAACCCATAGGAGCTGCAAATTCCGACAAGGAGCGCATGAATTCAACAAATCAATGTATCTAGACTACAGAAATCCAAGTCGGAGAAAACTTACTGAAGATGCTGGCCTCAGCTTGCCAGAGGGTGTCCGCTAAGGATTGTTTCTCTTGTTGGAGGAGCTTGTACGCCTCGCTATGGCGATGATTCTGCTCATCGGCAGCTCGCTTCTGATCTTTTAAGATCGCGATCTCCTCCTTCAAGCGGTTGATTTCCTCGGTGGCGGAGTCCTGCAGGGCCTTCATAGACTCCTCATGCAATTTCGGCATGCCTTTCCTCTCCTGCTTAAGAATCTTGTTTTCGCTATCCAGCTCTTGAATGTGCTTGGATTTCTCAACAATATTCTTGGCCTTGGCGATGGTTTCTACAAATCGGAGAAAGTAAAGTACACAGTGAGTACTCGGAGAATATGGGCACACAACCAAGTCGGAATGCGCATTAGAAAACAGACGCTTGCTCTTGGTGATCTGTTCCTTCAAGAAGGAAGTTTTACCCTTTTCAGCTTCTAGATCTGCACGCATCTTCTGGTACTTGTCATTGGCCATGCCCCTCCGAGCATTCTCGTTCTGTGGAAAAAAGGACAAAGTTAAAACGTTGTTTATCCTGCTTGGAGCATCTAGTCGGAAATTTTCCACCTAGACGCTCGGGGGCTACAACGAGAGTTTTTGACTTAGCAATATGCTTGGCTTTCTTTAAGCATCTAGTCAGAACTAATTCAGTTACAACTAGAAGCTTGCAGGCTACAGTATAAAGTTTTTAACTTGGACATATGCTTAGCTTTCTTTAAAGCATCTAGTCGGAACTAATTCAGTTGCAACTAGAAGCTTGGGGGCTACAATATTGAAATTTATAAACACTGCGTATGCTACTCTTAAAGCATCTAGTCGGAATAGTTCATTCCATCTAAATGTTTGGGGGCTACAGTGAGATGTTTTCTAACTTAGTCACTCTTAGAGCATATAGATGCAAAACCTATGATTTTCCGTCTACATCCTCGGGGGCTACAGTGGGATACTCATATGAAAAGCTAAAGGCAAAGAAAACTTACAAATGCGATGATCTTGAGGTTCGTAGCACTCTCGGCCAGCAGCTTGGCAAAGGATTCATTGTTTCCTTGCAAGATTTCTGCTTGTCGGCGGAGTTCCTCTAGACCACACCAGGGACCATTGCAGTGCTACTCGGCCGTAAGTGCCGGATAGACTATCTTCGGAAAAATTATGGCTTTCTTGGGTGCGGGGGCACCGCCTGCGGCAGAAGTACCTGCTTCCACCACTTCCTTGCCGCCACCGATGGCATCCTTAGCGGGAGCTTCAGCCATTTGTTTGGCGGTACTCTCCTGCAATGCCTGCTCGCCGACAACAGCAAGCTCGGTAGAGGCGCCAGAATCCACTTCCATGACGGAAGGGCCTGATGCCTCCTTAGCTTGTGAGCTTGTCGGGGCAGACGAGGGATTGACGGCAGGAGTGGTAGGGGCGATGGCAGGGGAGGCATCGCGATGCAGCATGTCCTTGATATTTCGAGAAGCCCCTGATGTTTTGGAGGTCTTCTTGAGGCTGGTCGTGACTTTCTTCCTGAAACATGCAAAATGCATAAGTACATGAGCAAGACAGATAAATAGACAATGTCGGAAAATGAGAAGCTTACACAAGTGGGGGTGCTTTAGCGAAGGGGATCCCGGTAGTTCTTCTCTTTTCCGCCTCCAGGGCGGCGGTAGTATTTTTGGAGGCTCCACCCTCCGTCTTCTTCTTCTTGCCTCCGTCGGCAGTGTCAGAGGTGGAGCTCTTCCGCTTCCGCGCCAACGGAGCTTCGTCGTTGGACACGACCGTGACTTCCTTCATCTTTGGATCATAGATTTGAGGAGGCATACTCATCTCATCTATGTCGCTAAGCTGTAAAAGTGAAGAGTCACCATGTTAGATAAGATGACATTTGCAAGACAGAAGAACTGGAGTATATGTCGTACATGGAAAATAAAAACCTACCTTTGGGCACTTGCCGTTTACGAACATGTCGTAGGTGATGGTGAAGCCACGCTTCTTATCCTTCACCTTGACGATGTCCTTAAGGCGGAGCTTGATGGAGTCGCTCGAGAAGTTGTCCACGGAGATGCGGAGACTATCCCTTCTGTCGTTGGTATACTCATGCATGAGCTTCACGCGGTGCTACAGAGGTTGGATTCGCCTGATGAACCAGCACATGGCTAGGTCCAAGCCGGTCAAACCCGTCTCTACAAACCATTCGATCCGCCTTATTGCGCAAGAAGCGTCGAGGTCGGAGGGAAGGGAGGCCTGGGATCTCCATGACGAGGCTTCAGCGGCGGCTCCGTCAACGAAGTCCGGGTACGTTACTTGTCGCCCAGCCAGGGGAATTTCTGGGCCGTAAAAGTACGTCTGTTGCCAATTCTTGCAGGACTCGTGGCCGACGATGTCGGGGAACCGCCGGCCAGGTCGAATCTTGAAGCTTATGGTGCCACAGTTCCTAAGCTCTTCCTTGCTATGCCCGGCTTCACGTTTGACGGTAAGGAAGTACACAAAAAGGTCTAACCTAGGCCTTATCCCTAAGTATCCCTCGCAAAGTGCCGCGTAGTTGCTAAGCACTAATATACTATTGGGGGAAAGATTCTGGGGATGGACTCTATAATGGTTCAAGATGGAGAGGAAGAAGTTGGAGATGGGTAGGGAGACGCCGCGTACCAGTTGAGCTTTGAGGTACACCTTTTCTCCTGCTTGGGGAGAAGGTGTCACCTCGCCGGCCGGCGCCACCCGCCAGGCAAGTCCCTCCGTCACGGGGAGGTAGCCTTCGGCGACCATCTCTTGGATATCACGGTCTGTGATATCCGATCCGCGCTAGTCGCCCTTGTGCGAGTCTGGTTCCTCCTCCAGTGGCTCTAGCGCCACCAAATTTAGGTCGCCGCCGGTGGACTCGATCATCGCCGATGTGGGGATGACCAAACCCTCTAGGGGCACGATGACGGATCTCGTCGGCTTCACCGCGGCTTAGCTCTACGCCGCCATTGATGGAGAAGCGCTGCTGCTAGCCATGGAGTAAGGTTGGATGCGACTAGTGCAGATTGGAAGCTACGGTTTTTTCGAGAGTTCTCGCGGAGAGCTCGAGGAGGCACGCGACTGGAGGAAGAAGATGATGCGAGGAGAATGAGGTAAAAATTGGCAATTTCCCCACGGTTACTATTTATCATCCTCGGCGTCAAGATTCGTGCAACTTGATCGGACGGTTGCCGCGTAGACGACGTGTTCGCGAACATGCGCGGAAATTTCGCCACGTCTCCAACCGTCGCCGCCAACGGTTCGTATCGCTCACACGGGAAAATCGGACATGATTGCGTTCTCTGCATGTGTGAGTTACGAGGCGTCGCTGACCTAAGCCTACGTCGTCCTAGATGACATAGGTAGATGATCCGTCACATCGAAGATTCCGACATGGACGGATCCAATCCGACTATGGAAGAGTACGATGGAAGATTCAACATTTCTCTGGCTTACAAGTTGAAGACGTAGAAAAGATTTGCAGGGTTCTTTGGGAGGACTACAAGATATTGCTTGACGATTTGCCGACATCCTACTAGACGGAGCATTCATCCGAAGAGGCAAGACGGCGCAAGATCTCGGAGTTCTCCGGGGGCTACTATTGGGGATATGATATATGGGTATCCTCATAGCATGTCACTTATCCGGATAACCCGGATGGCCCACAGTTGGTAGCTTGGCCTATGGTCTGCTGGGCGGCCCAGTTGTTGGGGATATGCTATATGGGTATCCTCATATCATGTCTCTTATCCGACTAACCCGGGTGGCCCATAGTCGGTAGCATGGCCTGTGGCCTGCTGGGCGGACCAGTTAGGTGGATCTAGAAGGGAGGCCCATGCCGGATAAAGGAAGGCTACGGTGGAGTCACCAGCGTACCCGGAGCCTTGGAGTGCAAACTATACAAGACTAGTGATAGACGGTGTAGGACTCTGTAACCTGTCCGGCTAGGACTCTTCCCTGTAATCCTAGGATCTGGCGACTATATAAGTCGGGTCTATAGGAGCCTTTAGGGCATCGATTCATACAACCTCGCACAGCGAACCTATCTCTGTAACTCGGCGTATTGCCATTATAGTGATTTATAGCAGGAGTAGGATCTCGCCACTGTCGTGAGATCTGAACCTGGGTAAGCTATGTTACCTCGTACCCGTCAACCGTCCGCCTTACCCCACGTCTCTAAACACGCACTGTGAGGACCCCTCCATGGCATACTCGTCGGCAATACCACGACAGTTGGCGCCCACCGTGGGGCAAGAGGCGCTTCAGGCTCTTCAGCGGGCGAGGACCAAGATCTTCACGGGAATCGGCGAAACCGTAGCCATCGGTCGTGTTCTCTTCTCCGGAAACATTCCGATCGTCCCTCCTGACGAGTTCTGGATCTCGGCGAAGACGAACCCTACGCGGTGTTCGATCGTTCCTATCGGAGACATCCACCTCTTCATCGGCGAAACCGACTTGGGCACTAGTTCCCTGGGAGTCGGAGGAGCATCAAGACCCGCACGGACCGCCTACGAGCAGGATACGTTCGCGGAAGGATCGATGTCGGATCTCTCTTTGGAGTTTGCCAGCAAAGATCGGAAAGCATCAAGACCCGCACGGACCGCCTACGGGCAGGATACGTTCGCGGAAGGATCGATGTCGGATCTCTCCTCGGAGTTTGCCGACAAAGATCGGAAAAGTTCAAGGCCCACCCAAACCGCCCCTATGCGGGATATAAAGGTGGAAGATCACTGCAAATCCGCCTGCTTTGTCCGCGCGTCTGGACAACAGAGATCCAAGTTCGTCGGCGCGGTTACCATCTTCGATTTGGCGCATTGCGTTAAAAGAGAGGGCGAAAACCCCCGCGACTACCTCGCCAGGTGGCTCCGTATACGGGCAGACCTGGCCAATTACCCCGATGATAACGTTTTGTATCACTTCGTGGAAGGACTGGACCGTGGCACGCTTCTCCGACATTATTTAAGACGGCAGCAGGCAACAGGATGCCTTACCCTCGAAGAGATGGTGAGCTTAGTCAACAGCTACGCGGCAGCTGACGTGGCAGCCCAGATGGAGCTTGCGCTTAGAGACAGAGAACCTCCGGTTCAGCAGCCGCCGCCACCACCTCCGACCGCCATCGTCGTAGCAGCACCACCACCTCCAGTCATCGTCGAGGCCGTTGCCCCCTTCACCGCCCGTCATCGAGGAAGTCCTGGCACCCTCCAACTCTGTCATTGACGCACTTTACGCTGACTTTAGTGCAGATTCAGAGGAGATAGACTTCATCCCAGAAGAGCTAGACTCCGCTATGCAGGAGATGGAGGAGGAGTACTCGCGCGACGAACAAGCTAACAACACCGTCATGTCTCGAGGGGTGTTCGTCACCATTGGGACAGCGATGGGTGAAGATCAACCCGGGCAAGCTCCGCCTACGACGCTGGAGAAGGGAAAGGGGCCACTTATTGCTGCCGACGACGATCGCGCAAAGGTCATGCCTCCTCCGCCTAACCCAGTGCAGCAGCCGCAGGAACTCGGCACCGGTCCGAGCAACAACAACACCGCAAAATTGCCGCCTCCAGCATCCACGTCGGCAGCAGCCCATGTTACTCCAGCTGATAGAGTGATGTACGACAATCTCCTCGTCGAGCCACTAACCGTTGATCATATCCGGAACGTGACTCAGCTTGACGAGAAGCGCCAACAGCTGCTGGAGGAGGCGCAAGCCATCGCGGAGCAAGGCGCTAAACTAGATCGAGATCTGGTCAACGCGCAAAAGTCCATACAGAAAGCTAGAGCAATGGAGGCCGAGTACAAGACTCTGCAGCAGCAGCAGAAGGCTAAGAAGGCTCCGGCTCGCGTCATCAACGATCCTGGTGTACGGCGCAACCTAGGATGGGCTCCCTCGAAGCCGGCACAGGCCAAGCCATTCATTTATAGTGAAGGCAAGCAGGTGATGCCCACCCCACTCCTTAACCTCGCCGTCGCCAAGACCCTTCTGGAGCAGGATAGATTGCCTGAGGCAGTAGAACAGGTCTATGACCTAGTGGCCAAGGCGGTAAAGCAGCAGGAAAAGGCCACCTCTCAGAGGCTTGAGTCTGACCCAGCGCTCTGCCGATCTAGCCAGTACAAACCGCCAAGGGACAGATCTCCTCAGGATGTCGGATCATAGATGGGTTCATCAGAACGAAGACGGAGGGATGCGCGCAACCGGAAGGATGCTATCCCCATATCCTCCGACCACGGAGAAAAAGCCCGACCTCGCCGCCCATCGCCAGGAAGACTACAAGGCTCACCATCGCACGGATATGCCCCCTCCAAAGCAGTGTGGCATCGTCATCCGCGACAACGCGGCGCAGATCCGTCATGATGAAGAGCACCACCAAGGACACAAGATCAGACACACCACAACCCTCCGAGTCCGACAAGCAACCGTGACAGGCGCGAGGCGTCGCAGGAGGGTAACAACAAGAAGGCTAACCCACCGCCACCTCCGCCCCCGTCGCCACCAAGCAGTCACCATGGCGGAAGAGGCCCGCGTCATTCACGCAGCCCATCACCTATTGACAACAAGAAGAAGAACCCGGAGCCGTACGATGCACGTTCGCGGATCGATAAGATCCACGAGGCCCGGGAAGGACCATACCTGGTACCACGTTGTTTTGGACCTGCAATACGGTCCGCAACCTACCCCAAAGGTTTCCGGATCGACAAGACCATCAAGCCCTATGACGGCACCGCCAAGCCCGCCACATGGTTGCAGGACTACGGCAACACGGTGGAGATTGCCAGAGGCAACCCCAACGTCGCCGTCAAGTACCTCCCGTTAATGTTGGCGGGCATGGCCCGTCAATAGATCGACGACTTGCTGGAAAGATCTATCTACAACTGGATGGATATGCAAGAAGCATTCACCAAGAACTTTGAGGGTACATACAAGCGTCCCTGCACTGTGGGCGATCTACAGCGGTGCGTGCAAGAGAAAGACGAGACATCTCGCGCCTACCTCTCCCGCTGGCTGGATATGAAAAATTCCTGCACAGGAGTGCACGCTCAGACCACCATGGCCGCCTTCATCGATGGATTGGAAAGGGGTATGTTGCTCCGACATAAGCTAAAGCGCTTGCAGGACAATCATCAGCTTGACTTGATTTTGCAGCTGCCGCCTTCATCGATGATTCAGTTAGCTAGTGATTTTGCAGCTGCCAATGACGATGCTCGTAGCTCTTTGCCGGCAACGGCCTTTCCAACCCAAGCTCGGAGGAACAGCAGTACAAAGCGGAAAACCGCTCTAGAAGAAAAGCAATCTACCGACATGGTCGCTATGACTTTTGCAGGACGAGGAGAAGGCGGACAACGTGGCCGAGGAAGGGGAGCAGGCCGCGGGCAGCAACGAGGAAGTGAAACCAACTCGGCGCCGCTCCGCGTTCCCCAAACCTACGAGGAGTACCGTGATATGCCATGCCTCATACACCTCGACGCCAACGGCAAGGCCACCCATACCAATCGACACTGCAAGTTCGTCAACGACCTCAAGGAAGACCCGGAGTCCGGCTACAAGCAAAGTCGGACCGCGAGGCAAGGGCAAGGGGAAGAAGAAGGAGGAGGAGTCCAAGGATTCAAGTGACATGGACGAGGACGTTGACCCCAAGCACGCCGCCAAGAGCGACGACAAGGGCAAGAACCCCTTCGTAAAGAAGGCCCTAGTCTACCACACTTTCCTTGGCACCCCCACCGTCCGACAACAGAAGACCTCTTTAAGGATCCTGATGGCCACTCTCCCCCCAGTTCCCCAATACCTGCGCTGGTCGGAGGTTCCAATCACTTGGGGACAGAACGGACCACCCAGACCTTGTGCCCACGGAGAACCAGTACGCCATGGTCATCAACCCATTGATTGATGGCGTGGAGTTCACCAAGTGCATGGTAGATAGTGGAAGCAGCATCAACATCATGTACCTAGATACACTGCAGAAGATGAACTTGACGGAGGCAAACCTAAGGCGGACCAACACCGTTTTCCATGGCGTAGTTCCTAGTCGGGAGGCTCGGTCCCTTGGGTGCATCACACTTCAGGTAGCCTTTGGCGACGTTAATAATTACCGCCAAGAGCGCATGACCTTTGAGGTGGTCCCCTTCAAGAGCGTGTACCACGTCATATTCGGCCACGACATATTCCACATGTTCATGGCCAAGCCATGCTTCGTCTACAACAAGCTCAAGATACCCGGACCAAACGGTGTCATCACCGTATCCGGAAGCTTTACCAAGGAAAGGGACTGCGAGATCCACGAAGCAGCCATTGCAGAAGCTGTCCTCTACAGCGAAGAATTCAAGAAGATCCAGAGCAAGTTCAATGACTCAGAGATGCCCGCGTCGAAGAAGCAAATCTCCGACTCCGCTCCTGCGTTCAAGGCCGCCATCGAGACCAAGCCGGTGGAACTTGTGGTAGGCGATGCCTCCAAGACCGTCGCCATTGGGACGAACCTGGATCCCAAATAGGAAAGCGCTCTCGTCAAGTTCCTCTGTGATAATAGGGACATCTTTGCCTGGCAACCTGCCGACATGAAAGGTGTACCTAGGGAACTTGCCGAGCACAACTTAAACATAGATCCAAAATGTAAACCAGTGAAACAACCTCTACGATGCTTCGAAGATGAGAAGAGACGCACCATTGGCAAAGAGATAGCTAGGTTACTTAAGGTTGGGTTTATCCGAGAAGTCCTTCATACCCGATGGGTGGCCAATCCTGTACTTGTCCCCAAAAAGGGAACCAATGAATTAAGAATGTGCGTTGATTACATCGGCTTGAACAAAGCATGTCCCAAAGACCCGTTTGCTTTGCCTCGCATTGACCAAGTCATTGACTCGACGGCTGGCTCGGAACTTTTGTGTTTTCTCGATGCATACTCAGGATACCACCAGATCAAGATGAGGAAGTCGGACCAATTGGCCACTTCGTTCACTACTCCATACGGCACGTTTTGCTATGTCACGATGCACTTTTGGCTGAAAAACGCAGGTGCTACCTACCAGCGGACAATGCAACATTGCCTTCACGACCAAATTGGTCGGAACGTTCACGCCTATGTGGACGATATCGCGGTGATGTCTAAAAAGTCAAACGACTTAATCTCCGACTTAAAAGAAACCTTTGATAATCTCCGGAAATACAACATGATGCTCAACCCTAAGAAGTGCGTCTTCGGGGTTCCAGCCGGAAAATTGTTGGGCTTCATCATTTCCCAGCGTGGAATCGAGGTCAACCCGGAGAAAATCAAGGCCATCTTAAACATAAACCGTCTGACATGCCTAAAGGACATTCAACGACTAACAAGTTGTGTTGCAGTAGTTAGGCGGTTCGTTAGCCGACTTGGAGAGAAGGCTTTGCCGCTGTACAAGTTGCTGAAGAAGGCGGACAAATTCACGTGGACAGACGAAGCAGATGCAGCATTGAAGCAACTCAAGGAGATTCTTTCCTCAGCACCCATCCTCGCAGCACCCGGGCCTGGAGAGCCCCTGTTAATCTACATGGCGGCAACCAACCGGGTTATCAGCATCGTCGTCGTGGTAGAGCGGAAGGAACCAGGCTACGAGCACGGAGTTCAACGACCAGTTTACTATGTAAGCGAGGTCTTGACGGAGTCGAAGCAGCGTTACCCGCACTACCAAAAGATAGCTTATGGAGTATTCCTCGCTTCGCGGAAGCTGAGGCATTACTTCCAGGAGCACCCAATCACAGTAGTGAGCAAGACTCCACTGTCCGACATCATCAATAACAGCAACGCTACAGGAAGGGTCGCGAAGTGGGGCATTGAACTTGCCGCCTTCGAGATCACCTACAAGACACGCGACGCTATCAAGTCACAAGCTTTGGCGGATTTTATTGCAGATTGGACGGAGATGCCAGATGCTACTCCGTTGCCAGAACCAGAGTACTGGGTGATGCACTTTGACGGATCAAAGTTGCTCAACGGCTCTGGGGCTGGTGTACTACTGCAGTCACCAAAAGGAGACAAGCTGCACTACGTTCTGCAGATCCACTTCGAGGCTACAAACAACATGGCGGAGTATGAAGCACTCATTCACGGACTACGTGTAGCCAAGGATATTGGTATCAAGCGCATAGTTTGCTGTGGAGATTCTGACTTGGTTGCCCAGCAGGTGGCTGGCACCTGGAACGCGCGGAACCCTATGATGGCGGCATATCGCGACGAAGTGGACGAGATAGCCACGATCTTCTTGGGCTACGAAGTCAAGTATATGCCTAGGGAGCAAAACGAGGCGGCTGATCTACTGTCTAAGCTTGGATCAAGGTGCAAGCAAATTCCGCCAGGAGTTTTCCTAGAGCATCTACACACACCATCCGTGAAGGGCGCCGACATCGACAACCCGGATAGAGCTGACTCTTTTGTCAACATGGTGACAAAGATCCCTCTGGCTTGGACAAAACCGTTCATGGAGTATCTTGAACACGGAACTTTGCCCGACGACGAAATCGAAAGACGGCAAATAGTACGACGAGCAAAGGGTTATACCATAATCAATGGGCAACTCTATAAAAGGAGCACTACTGGTGTATACTTAAAGTGTGTTTCCCAGCTAGAAGGTATGAAAATCCTGCGCGAGATCCATCTCGGAGATTGCGGGCATCACGCCGCTCCTCGATCATTGGTCGCGAAAGCCTTCCGGCAAGGATTCTACTGGCTGACCGTGAAGACGGACGCCGACAAGCTGGTTGAGATATGCACGGGATGCTAGTATTATGCCCGACAACCACATGTTCCTGCTGAAGAATTGCGAATAATACCAATAACTTGGCCGTTTGCAGTCTGGGGGATAGACATGGTGGGACCGTTACAGACGACACCGTGTGGATTTACGCATTTGTAGGGGTTCGTAGCATGGAAAACAAAAAAATTCTACCGCATACAAACAAACAAGCCAAGATCTATCTACTAGATTATAGCAACGAGTCGATGGAATAACTCACCCTTGAAGATTCCAAAGTGTTTAATGAGAGCAGATTCTCGTGGGTGATGTAGTCGTACTCTTGCTGATCTCAAGATCGTGTAGACGATCCTTCCGGCGCTGCGTTCCGGCAGCGCTTCCGCAGTCGGTCACACGTTCGGTACTCGACGAAGACCTTCCTCTCCCTTTTTCCAGCAGGCAGCGAAGGTTGTAGCACTGTCCTCGCGATTCCGGCAGCACGACGGCGTGGTACCGGAAGTAGAGGGGAGATCCCGCAGGGCTTCGCCTTAAGCCGGAGCGGGTATGGTGGACTATGATAGAGGCTTGGCGATCTAGGGTTTAGAGGCACCAAGTAGAGGGAGCTAGGCCGACGGCTAGGGCAAGTAGAAGCCCTAACTCGGCGGCTCGGGATAAAACCTAGGGCGGCGGCTATGGTGGCCGGCGACGGCTAGGGTTTAGGTTTAGAGGGGCAAGGTGTAGTTCTAGGAGGGGAGCCCTGCCCCTCCTTATATAGGTGGAGGGGGCGCGCCAGGGGAGGGGAGTCCCTCCCCAACTCGGCCTCCTTGGCCGGTAGTGGAGGGAGAGGAACTCCTCCCCAAGTAGGTTTCCTACTCTCCCTCCACCAAACAAAACAGCCGTTTGACTTTTCAAATTAGCATTTGACTTTTCAAACTAGGATTTGATTTATCCCTTTATTTTGTTCAGCGATGACACCTAGTACATGATGCAATCATTCCAACTTGTTATGACACATTCATGTACCCTTCCCCTCCGGAGTGCCGGACATTCCGGAACCTTCTAGAACATTCCCGATGAAAACACCGAAACCATTCTCCAACCCCGAAACAGGACTTTCCTTATATGAATCTTATTCTCCGGACCATTCCGGATCTCCTCGTGATATCCCGAATCCCATCCGAGACTCCGAATAACATTCGGTCACTTTACTCATCATTCCATAACTACTCAACAACGTCGCATCCTTAAGTGTGTCTCCCTACGGTTCGTGAATTATGCGAACATGATCGAGACACTTCTACGATCAATAACCAATAGAGGAATCTGGAAATTCATATGGCTCCCACATATTTCTACGATTACTTTGCAATCGAATGAACCACTTACATACGATACCAATTTCCCTTTGTCTCACGATAGTTTACTTATCCGAGGTTTTGATCGTCGGTATCTCTGCATACCTAGTTCAACCTCGTTACTGATAAGTACTCTTTTCTCGTTCCCGTGATATGTGATCCCTTGTGAGCCAGTAACATGCTTGCAAGCCAATTGGATGACATTCCACCGAGAGGGCCCAGAGTATATCTATCCGTCATATGGATGGACAAATCCCACTCTTGATCCATGTGTATCAACCAATACTTTCCGAACACTCAATGCCACCTTTATAGCCACCCAGTTACGGTGTAGTGTTTGATGTCATCAAAGCATCCTTCCGGTGATGGTGATAAGCATGATCTCATGGTTGAAGGAATTAGGTTACTATGTATTAGAAAGCATATAGCAACTTAACTATTAAAATGACTTGATCTTTATGCTACGCTTGTCTATAGGAGTATGTCCATCATACCATTCTCCTAACGATATGATCTTGTTGTTAATAACATCTCAATGTTCATGATAGGGAAACCACAATCATTTATTAACCAACATGCTAGTATTATGAAGAGGCTTTTACTAGGGACTCTTATTTAAGTTTACAAATCACACAAGTATTAATGTTTCCTTGTTAATACTATTATAGCATGAATGTAAACATTTATCATAAACACAAAGATATAATAATAACTACATTTATTGTTGCCTCTAGCGCATATCTCCAACAACATCTGCTTGTAGTAGTTGAAAAATTCACCAAATGGATAGAAGCTAAACCCATTAGAAAGCTTGACGGGGCAACTGCCCTTCGGTTTGTCCGGGATCTAGTGGTGAGATTTGGTCTCCCACACAGCATCATCACCGACAACGGAAGCAACTTGTCACTCGGAGAAGTGGAGGCCTATTGTTGGGACAAAGGCATCCGACTTGACCTTGCATCAGTGGAACACCCACAATCCAATGGTCAGGTTGAGCGAGCCAATGGATTAATTCTGCAGGGAATCAAGCCACGTCTTGAGGCACCGCTACATAGAGCAGCTGGAGCCTGGGCGGAAGAATTGCCATCTGTGTTGTGGAGTTCACGAACTACACCCAACAGATCCACCGGCTACACCCCTTACTTCATGGTATATGGAGCAGAAGCCATCCTACCTTCTGACATCCTCCACGATGCACCAAGAGTTGTTGCCTATGACGAAGATGATGCTGAAGAATCCAGACGCCTAGATGTGGACCTTCTCGAGGAGGAGCGCGTTTTGGCATGCCAAAGATCCGCCATCTACCAGCAGAAGCTACGCAGCTACCATAGTCACCGCGTTCGGCATCGCTCGTTTAAAGAGGGGGATTTAGTACTCCGACTTAAGCAGAAGAAGTCACACAAATTATCCCCGCCATGGGAAGGACCGTTCATCATAAGCAAGGCGCTGCTCAATGGGTCTTACTACCTTGTCGACAATCGTGAACTGAAGGATAGACCCAACGAGGATCATAAGCGTAAGCGACGTGACCCGGATGATGACTACCCGAAGCTTGATCGGCCATGGAACATAGCATAGCTACGTCCTTTCTACACTTAGCATTTTTCATCTAATTGTGTACTTCTTATATGATCAATGAAATAAAGCTCTTTGGTTCACTCATATTGCTGAGTCTTTTACCTCCTTTAGTGTTCATTTTTGGATCATATAAAACCTTTATGCACAAGTCTTGCGATTGCACTTGTGAAAATTCCGCCTACGGGCGTTAGCTTAAGTTTTCTGGTCTACACATTCTTTGTTGTTTTTATGTGGATTCTGGAGGAGTGACTTTTGGCACTTATTGTCGGCGATTTTGTGCTCAGGTTATTGACGGTGCCATTGGGCATCATCACCTAAGTGCATGGTTCCGACAACGAGTCTTCCGACTCACGAAAACTCAAGCATAAGAACCAGAGTAATGGATAAGCCAGAACTTTCTTAAAAAATATATACATACTGGGAATTAATTCTTAAGTAGCAGGATACGACAACCACTGTTTTCCTCCTTAAGATTACATCACCAAGTTTCTTCCGTGCACACGCCAAAGGTGAAACAGAAATTACAAAGTGCTTTTCATTCTTTGGGCGCAGGAGACTTGGAGGCCGCATCATCACCAGCCGGAGAATCACCCTCGACGTCGGCGCTGTGATGAGACTCGGAGGAATCCTGGTTGACGCTATCGATGAGGTTCCTGGGCACGAAGACGTCAACGTCCACCAACTCGACAACCCTGGTGTCGTAACCCGCGAGTGATGACAGGATGGCTTCATGATCGATCTCCTTGCCGTCATCATCCACGTCGGAGATACCAGAGGTCACTGTGTCGATGTCGGCATCTTCATAGTGTGCCTTCACCATAGACAATGCCATCCTTGCGCTAGCCCGTGCGCACGAAGCTTTCCAGCTCGCGACACGCTCGGGGGCTCGGCGCAGAATTTCCGAGTACTTCGCCACGGAGTCCGAGGCCTTGATATAAATTTGGAGGGGCTTGGCAATCTCTTTGGCTTGGGCGATGGCGGTATTGATGAAGTTGCCGGCAAGAACCATACATTCCTTGTCCGAAGGAGCCGAGCGGGTTAAACCCATAGGAGCTGCAAATTCCGACAAGGAGCGCATGAGTTCGATGAACTCTAAGTATCCAGACTACAGAAATACATGGCGGAGGACACTTACTGAAGATGTTGGCCTTAGCCTGCCAGACGTTGTCCGCAAAGGATTCCTTCTCTTGCTGGAGAAGCTTAAACGCCTCGCTATGGCGAAGGTTTTGCTCATCAACAGCTTGCTTCTGATCCTTTAGGATCGCAAGCTCCTCCTTCAAGCGATTGATCTCCGCGGAGGCGGAATCCTGCAGGGCTTTCATGGAATCCTCGTGCATCTTCAGCATCTCCTTCCTCTCCTCCTTCAGGATCTTGTTCTTGCTGTCCAGCTACTGGATATGCTTGGACTGCTCGACAATGTCCTTGGCCTTGGCGACATGTTCTGCAAGTCGGAGAAAAACAAAGTACACAGTGAGTACTCGGAGATTATGGGCACAAAAGTAAGACGGAAATGCGCAAAAAAGAAAACAGACTCTTGTTTTGATGATCTGTTCCTTCAAGGTGGCGGTTTTACCCTTTTCGGCTTCAAGATCTGCGCGCATCTTATGGTACTTGTCGTTGGCCATGCCCCTCCGAGCATTCTCGTTCTGTGGAAACAAATACAAAGTTAAATCGATGTTTGGTCTGCTTGGAGCTTCTAGTCGGAGATTTTCCACCTAGATGCTTGGGGGCTACAACGAGTGTTTTTAACTTAGCAATATGCTTAGCTTTTCTTTAAGCATCTAGTCGGAACTAATTCAGTTACAACTAGAGGCTTGGGGACTACAGCATTGAAAATTTATGAACACTGTGTATGCTACTCTTAAAGCATCTAGTCGGAGTAATTCATTTCATCTAAATGCTTGGGGGCTACAGTGAGAGTTTTTTCTAACTTAGTCACTCTTAGAGCATATAGATGCAAAACCTATGGTTCTCCGTCTACATCCTCGGGGGCTACAGTGGGATACTCATATGAAATGCAAAAGGCAAAGTAAAAACTTACAAGTGCAATAATCTTGAGGTTTGTAGCGCTCTCAGCTAGAAGCTTGCCGAAGGAAATGCTGTTTCCTCGCAAGATATCTGCTTGACGGAGTAGCTCCTCAAGACCGCACGTCGGAGATGACGGCACTCCCCCAGGAACCATAGTTGTGTTACTCGGCAGGAGCGCCGGGTAAACTATCTTCGGGAACTCGAAGGGTTTCTGGGGAGTAGGGGCGCCGCCTTCGACAGAGGTACCAGCTCCCACCACCGCCTTGCCGCTACCGCTACCGATGGCATCCTTAGCCGGAGCTTCAGCCATTTGAAGAGCAGCGCTCTCCTGCGTTGCCTGCTCGCCGACGACAACAAGTTCGGTAGAGGCGCCAGAATCCACTTCCATGGCGGAAGGGCCTGGTGCCTCCTGGACTTGAGAGCTTGTCGGAGCAGAGGAGGGCTTGACGGCAGGAGTAGCAGGGGCAATGGCGAGGCAGCATATCTTTGATATTTATAGAAACCTCAAGAGTCTTGGAGGACTTCTTGAGGCGGGTTGTGGCTTTCTTCCTGAAACGTGCAAAATGTATAAGTACAGGAATAAGATAGATAAGTAAGACAATGTCGGAGAATGAGAGGCTTACACTAGGGGGGGCGCTTTGGCAAACATCCCGGTGGCTTTTTTCTTTTCCGCCTCCAGGGCGGCAGTACTCTTTTTGGAGGCTCCACCCTCCGTCTTCTTCTTCTTGCCTCTATCGACATCGTCAGAGGTGGAGCTCTTCCGCTTTCGCGCCAACGGGACATCGTCGTCGGACGCGACCGTGACTTCCTTCATCTTTGGATCGTAGATTTGGGCAGCCAGGTTGTCCTCATCTAGATCGCTAAGCTGTTAAGTGAGAAACCACCGTGTTAGATAATATGGCACTGGCAAGATGGAGAAACTGGAGCAATATCATACACGGAAAATAAATACATACCTTTGGGCACTTGCCGTCTACGTACATGTCGTAGGTGATGGTGAAGCCGCGCTTCTTATCCTTCACCTTTACGATGTACTTCAGACGGAGCTTGACGGAGTCGCTCAAGAAGTTATCCACGGAGATCCGGAGTGTATCCGTTCGATCACTGGTGTACTCGTGGATGAACTTCACGCGGTGCTGCAGAGGTTGGATTCGCCTGATGAATCAGCTCATGGCTAGGTCCAAGCCGGTCAAACCTGTCTCTACGAACCACTCGATCTGCCTTATTGCGCGAGAAGCGTCGAGGTCAGAGGGAAGGGAGGCATGGGATCTCCATGTGGAAACTTCAGCGGCGGCTCCATCCACGAAGTCCGGGTACGTCACTTCTTGGCCCGCCAAAGGAATGTCGGGGCCGTAGAAGTACGTCCGCTGCCAGTTTTTACACGACTCGTGGCCGATGATGTCGGGGAACCGCCGGCCAGGTCGGATCTTGAATCTTATGGTGCCGCAGTTCCTAAGCTCCTCCCTACTATGTCCGGCTTCACGTTTGACGGTGAAGAAGTACACGAACAAGTCTAACCTAGGCCTAATCCCTAGGTAACCCTCACAAAGTGCCGCGAAGTTGCTAAGCACTAAGATACTATTGGGGGAGAGGTTATGGGGTTGGACCTTGAAGTGGTTCAAGACGGACAAAAATAAGTGGGAGATGGGCAGAGAAACGCCGCGTACCAGCTGAGCCTTGAGGTACACCTTTTCTCCGGCTTGGGGAGAAGGTGTCACCTCGCCGGCCGGCACCGCCCGCCAGGCGAGCCCCTTCGTTGCGGGGAGGTAGCCTTCGGCGACCATCTCTTGGATGCCGCGGCCGGTGATGTCCGAGCCGCGCCAGTCGGCCTTGTGCGAGTTTGGCTCCTCTTCCAGAGGCTCTAGCACCGCCAGATTGTGGTCACCGCCGGTGGTTTCAATCACCGCTGACGCGGGGATGACCAGGCCCTCTAGGGGCACGACGACGGAGCTCGCCGACTTTGCCGTGGCTTCGCTCGACGCCGCCATCGATGGGGAGGAGCTTCTGCTGGACATGGAGCACAGGGAGGGTGCGACTGATGCAAGGAGAGGTTAGGGTTTCTTCGAGGTTTTCCGCGGAGAGCTCGAGGAGGCGTGCGGCTAGAGGAAGATGATGATGACGCGAGAGAATGGGGTAAAAGAGTGGTAAGTGTACCACGGTTACTATTTGTCTTGCTCTGCGTCAAGATTCGTGCAGCTAATCGGACGGTTGCCGCGTAGACAACGTATTCGAGAACGTGCACGGTAATTTCGCCACATCTCCAACCGCCGCCGCCAACGGTTCGTATCGCTCGCGCGGGAAAATCGGATATGATTGCGTTCTCTGCATGTGTGAGTTACGAGGCATCGCCGACCTAAGCCTACGTCGTCATAACTGACATGGTAGATGAGCCGTCGCATCGAAGATTCCGGCATGGACGGATTTAATCCGACTACAGAAGAGTACGATGGAAGATTCAGCATTTCTCCGACTTACTAATTGTAACATCCCAAAAATATCAAACTTAGATCATCAAAACACTAATCATCAAGATTAGGGTTAACAAAAACTTTTCTAAATGAATTCATGAATGCATGTATATGTGTATGCATGGATTTTGAAATTCTTTAAAAAACCACCTTGTTTGTGTGATCCATTGCTTGTAAAATGTTTCTTAGGTGAAAAGAACATCATCTAAAACATTTACCACACTTTTCCTAAAGACAAGTAAATCAAAACAAATATATTAAGTGAATGGTCATTTTGACCAATTTAACTCCCATGCCTACTTTGGCTGTCTCAAACTTTCAAAACCTAACAGAAACTTTTCTGCATCTTTGCACCCCTTGAATGTAGTCATAACAAAGTATCAAGGCCCACTTTGTGATCATCGAGAAACTTTCAAATGCATAGTTTAAATGACAATTCAAAATTGAATCTTCTTCATATGGGAAGATCCAACTTTTTCAAAACCCACTCAAACAAGCTCAACTTTCAAAACCCCAGCATCTGCAGACTCACCAGAACCAATCTAGCAAACCCACCAAAATTCATTTCAAAATTCAAAACTTGATTTCATGCGGCCATTTCATCAAACAGGTTGCAGACACAAATCAAACAAAACATCAAACACTATAGTGTGCAGTGTTTTGAGCCTAACTTGTTCCCTAGTTAGCTCACACACAACCCAGTAGATCATCTAGAAAGATTAGCCCAACACTAGCACCCCTGTGAGCTTGCCATTGTCATTAATGGTGAACAGCCGAGCACCCCCATGTCACCCCATTGTGGACAGCAAGCTAGGAGCAGCAGCAAGCCTAGCCAGCATGTCTGGGAGGCAGCCCACCGTCCATCGCCACTGCCTGTCCCAGCTGCGAGCGTTGCCAAGCCCTGGACCACGCGCACGAGACACGCCCAGACCATGCTGAGCATGCGCCAGAGCGCCACCCTCGACCATCACCCACAGACCGCGTGCCGCCCTCACCGCATGCATACACGATCACCACCGACCCAGGAGACCGCCAGACACCCCCATTTGCCGCCCCGTGCCATACAGCCACCGCCCGTCGTCGAAGACGCCGCCTCTGCCGCGCAGAGCACCGCCCATTCCAGACCAAACCACACCGCCCCATGCCTCGCGATCATGTCGTTGAGCATCGCCAGGAGACACAGCACCGTCCCCTACCCTTGCCCATGCCTATAGCCGCCTGTAACGTCGCCCCCGACGAGCACACCGTGCGCCCCGACGGTCGCCTCGCTCGACTATAAATAGAGGCCACCCCCGCACGATTTCTTCACACCATCTCACTCCCCTCTCCCCACTGATCGTGCCACACCATCCTCAGAACAAGCCGAGCACCACCTCGCCGGAATTTCAGTGGAGCCTGCCGCTGCCGGAGAAGAAGGGAGCCAGCGATTGGATCCGCCCCAGGAGAAGCCACCGGTACCAGGAGGTTCGCCGTTGTCGACTTCGTCGTTCGCCCGCCTCGCCGACCCTCGCCCGTACCCCGGTGAGCCCCCAGCACCCCTCACTGGCCGCGCTAGGTTTCGTTCTCGCTGGAGTTGTCTCGCGTCGACGATGACTCCCAGCTGTTGGATTAGAACTAGATCGAACGATCCACGTTGCCCCATACCGCTTCGCCCAGCCCCGTGTCACTGACGAGTGGGGACACCCACTTAAGCAGCCCGCGGGAGCACTGCGCTTAGCAGGCCGGCCCGTTAGAATTTCCCGCGCAGCCCAGCAATTCAAATTAAACCTTTTTCTTTTTAAATTCAAACACACTTCTGTACCAACTTCAAAAATCAACCCAGATCGATTCAGTACACCAAATTGAATAAAACCAATTTTGTTGGAAAGGTCTGTGAATGCTTAATCCAAGCCCGTTGGATTCAAGTCATTTGGATCTGTAGATCACCCATAGTAAAAATAACAAGGCAGAAGCTTTTCTGCATTCAAACATTTTTCAAATTTCAACCATAAAAGCTTTTGAGTTGATTCCAACTCTCAAAAATCACATTTAACCATACCTTTCAGAATATATAAAAATATATAGGTTTACTTGCAGAAATAATGTTCAAGTAATAAAAGAATGCTTCATAAGCATTTCTAGCCACTTTAATTAATTAAAATAAAAGGGTAAAACCTTATTAAATTGTGACACCACTTTAAATCACATTCCCATGGACTACAATATGTGGTGATGACATGTGTCAAAATGATCCCATGTTTAGTTTGGAGAATATTAAATCTTAAGTAGTTTTTCAATGAGTAGAAATTACTTTTCTAAAAATAAGAAGTTTTAAACCAAGCTTTAACCTTGTAATGTTAGAGATGATGCTAGATCATCTATAGGACCCTTGTGTGTGATGATTGCAAGTAGTTAAGTATTGTTTGGTGATTGTGTACCTCGTATTTATTCCTAGACGCTAGTACCGACCAAGGATACTACGAGGACGAAGGAGGATACTACGAAGAGGAAGTCGAGGAAAACTTCAACCACTGCTCTGCACAAGGCAAGCTTATACTGATATTGATGCAAGCTGATATTATACCAATGCAAGCTAACACTTGCAAGAGTACCTTACTGATGCCACAAACCCATACTTGTGATATGACTATCATATGCCTTAAGCCTATGTGACCATATCCACTTGCTAAACCAATCCTAGTTTTATGGCAAGCTTCTTACTTTATTTCTTAATCAAAGCTTACTTAGAGTCTACCTAAGAGTTTGGTACATACTAGACAGTTGTGCTGAAGGTTGCTTAAAGAGCATAAAATTTGGCCTAAGCTAGAAACCTTGATATCAGCCTAAGATATAAGGTTTGACTTAGTGAAACTCCACCAGTTACCACCCCTCATTATTACTACCCCCACCTGTAGATGCTAGTGCTAAGCATAAAACTTGATCAACTTTTAGATGGGAATACTTGGTGGAAAAATGGTTATGAAAACCTTGGAATGATGGATCATTCTATTGAAATGTTTTGGACATGTGTTTCCAAACACTTGATGATTTTGGTGATGAAAATGTTGAGGCATGAGCCTTAGCCCTTTATAAAACTGATGGTTGTCTAGATGCGATACCATTCCAATTTTAGCGTACAACCACAATACCCGAATATTGGGTAGGGCTTGATTGAAACTTATATACCTTAGTATTAGTTCCCTCACGGCCAAGGTCTGAGCTGAGGCTACCTTGTGAAGATTGTCCACCTGTGCAGTACCCAAGATGACAGTGGTCATGGTTGGGAGGCCAAACTCACAGGAGAGGTGCTGATACTAGGGAGTGTAATTGAAAGGTTAGGATTGATTATCCGCATACTGAGTATGGTGAATTCAGGATTTGTTCCTGACGGATGTATCGAATGTTGTGGTGAAAGTGTACAATCTCTGCAGAGTGTCAAACTATTCGAATAGCCGCGTCCACGGTTATGGACAGTTGGAGTGGCCATATTGTTCCCCCGTCAGACTTTTAAAATGAATTGTGGAATGAATTGAGACTTTGACTTGAACACAACAGAGTTGTGACCTGAATTACAAGATCCCACTTAGGAGTTATAAAATTGTGACTAGATTTGGAACTTAGTAAAGATAAACCTGGCTTTTTGCAAAACAACCTTAGAGCCTAGTGTGCTATCATCCAAAAACCCCTTTACCTGTTAGTATTAGTTTGCGAGTACTTAAAGAGTACTCATGGCTTTGTCCCTGGCTATTCCCATGGCCAGACTATGAAGAGGAGTACCTGGAGGATGGACCCCAGGAAGTTTACGACAACTAGGATCATCTCCCAGCGTCAGCATTGCCTGTGACCCCGAAGATGGAGCTTCGCCTACGCTACCGTTATTATTACGTATTCCGCTGCTTGATGTTGTATTAAGAACTGGATCATGAGATCCCCATTTGTGTAAGAACTTATGTATCGTTTGTAATGGATGAAGTACTATGGTATCCAATTCTGTTATGTCTCGCAAAAATGGTAATCCTGGGATTGCGATTTATGGCATAACAGGCATCTAGGATTGAAAAATCCGGGTGTTGACAAGTTGGTATCAGAGCCATCCTGACCATAGGAGACCCTAGTTAGACTGGACGTTGAACCAAAAACTTAGTTTCAAAACCAAAGAACAAAAATATTTACGAAAACTTATTCTCATTCTTACCTCTTTAATCCTTTAATAAAACTTCATGTTCCCCAAAAACTCTTGCAAAATAGATAAAATTTTGACACACTTGATCACTCTGCTAATCTACTCATCCTCTATTTTTATAGATGGACGTGAAGTACAGCAAGTTTTATCAACTCGGAAATGGAGGGGACCTTATCTTTGAGAGGGATCTGGACCAGCTTTCGGAACTTCTAGAACGTCCGCATCCTGAGTTCTTCAGAGCTCAGCTCAATGATCAAGGAGGAGAAGATCTGCAGTGGCTAATTGTTGCAAGTCTCCGAGGAAAGATTGAACCTCCCACTGCAGAGGGAATTCAGTTTACCTTGAGGGAAAACAACTGGCTCGATGGACTTGCTAGAGCAATGCAGGAAGCTCTTTCCCGTCTGTGTGAGCAGAGCATCAATCAGATCAAGGGTACTCGCTTTGAGTTTTTCCCAAGGCGTGATGCAAATGGACAACCACTGGAAGCCCCATACCACCCTGAGCTGAAGACTCAATTGGACCACCTTAGCTTCATGATGTATGATCGTCAACAAGAGTTGGACAACTGCCGTGACTATTGCAACCACAAGTCTGCCATCATCAAGACGAAGGACCAGACCATCGCCATGCTAGCAAAGGATCGCAAGTCTCGCCGCCGTCAGCTCGACAAGAAGGAGCGCATTGTTGCCCGTCTTTGCCATCGCATCTCATCTCTGGAAGAGACCATCCACGAGAGATACATGCAGTTAGAGGAAAGGGAGAATGCCGGAGAGGATCTTCGTGGAGACCCTTACTCCTATCTCAGCGATGACGATGATTTTCTGGAGGATAAGGCCATGGACTTCTTCACCGATGAGGATGATTTCGCCTTCATCGATGATGCGAAAGATGATGAAGCCACCGAATCCGAGCAGTAGTAGCACTGAGCACTAGCGTAGTGAGTAGTAGTCGGTCCCACTGTATCGTAGATTCCAGAATGGTTCTTAAAAACATATGTTTTTCCTTGTTGTGGTGTGTGTTGTACTGTGTGCTATGAGTGAATGAATGAAAATGCAAGTTGCGAGAAAACTTGAGTCAAACTCTAAAAACTTTTCAAAAACCCAAAACCTTAGCAATTTCCCTCTTTTCTCATGATCTATATCAATCTTCAGATGCCACGTGGAGGAAGTGGTTCAGCCCCGGACCCGATGTTGCAGATCCTGCAAATGTTGACTTCTGACCGCGAAGCTGAAAGAGCCGAACGTCAAGCCAACCTATCCACTCTGCAACAGATAGCCCAGCTAGCCCACAACAACCAAGGCCATGGAAATCAGGATAACCACGGATCTAAGCTCAAGAATTTCCAGAATACCAACCCACCCGTTTTCACCAAGTCGGAAGAACCCCTAGACGCCGATGATTGGCTGCAAACCATGGAAAATAACTTAGAAGTAGCCGGAGTGGAAGCCAATGAGAAAGTCTTGTTCGCCACCCATTATCTAGCCGGAGATGCCAGGGCATGGTGGAACAGTGTGCGTGCAATGACCGGAGGCCAAATGATGACCTGGGAGGAATTCAAGGTCAAGTTTAGCAGAACCCATGTGCCACCAGGTTTAATCAAGAGAATGAGAGACGAGTTCAGAGAGTTGAAGCAAGGAAGGATGACTGCAGTGGAATACCATGACAAATTTTTGTCATTAGCTAGGTATGCCCCGGATGAGATAGACACCGAAGCCAAGAAGAAAGAAAGATTCCTGAATGGTCTGCATGACGAGATGTAGACAGTGTTAGTCAATATCCCCTTTGTTGATATTGAAGCCCTTGTCGACTCTGCTTTCCAGATGGAAGGAAAGATCAACCAGGCCAATGAGAACCGCAAGCGTCGCATGATGCATCAACCAGGAACCCATCAGACCCCAAAGTATCGCCCCAACCCATCTCCGGGATTTGCCCCAAGAACCAACAGACCCCCTATGACCCGTCCGACCTACCCCAACCGTGGAAACCCTAGACCCGGAGGAAATCACAACAACCCCGGCAACTCTAGCAATTTCACCCGTGCCCCACCCAAATTCAACACCAACAATACTACCACCAACCCCAACACTGCCCCGAGGACTGGAAGCAATGCTGTGCCTGTCGAGCCAAGGACAAGTCACAAGTGACCTGTTATGACTGTGGAAATAAATGCCACTATTCCAATGAGTGCCCCAACAAGAAGAATGCTACAGCCCCCAACGGCAATGTCCCAGCTCAGCAGCAGCGTCGTGTCCAGCCAGGGAGAAGATTTGCCCCAGGGAATTCACTCAACCGCAATGGCCGTCTTTTTCTCATGCATGCTGAAGAAGCTCAGGAAGCGCCAGACGTCGTGCTGGGTATGCTTTCTGTTAATTCAGTACTTGCAAGAGTGTTGTTTGATTCTGGTGCATCGCATTCATTTGTCACCAAAGAATTTGCTTGCACTAGTAAAATTCAACCAACCAAATTGAAGCATGTGATGATTGTACAAATTCCCGGATCAACCACCAAGGCTAGGCAAATTTGCAAAGCCGTCCCTATCCGAATACATGGCATAGATTTTTATGCTAATCTAATAGTACTCGGAACTAAAGGTTTGGAAGTAGTACTAGGAATGGATTGGATGTCCAAACATAAAGGATTGATTTACTGTGCCAAGAAAGCCATTACCATGACCAGTACCACCGGAATACCAGTCGAGCATTTATCTGAAACCTTGCCTCGTCAACTCAAGTGTAACAAGAGTATAGCCCAACCTACCATTGACCAAGTTCGGATAGTCTGCGAATACCCCGATGTATTTCCAGATGTTTTGCCCGGTATGCCCCCAGATCGGGATATCGAGTTTATCATCGAACTAATCCCCAGAACAGGACCCATAGCCTAGAGACCCTATAGTATGAACCCATCAGAACTAGAAGAACTGAAGAAGCAACTGGATTCCATGCTAGAAATCGGATTGATTCAACCGAGTGCGTCCCCATGGAGATCACCTGTCTTGTTTATGGACAAGAAGGATGGAGGTAACCGTTTGTGTACGGATTATCGAAAGTTGAATGATGTCACCATCAAGAACAAGTACCCCTTGCCTAAGATAGAGGATTTGTTTGATCAGTTGACCGGTGCCCAGGTGTTTTCTAAAATTGATCTTAGAACTGGCTATTATCAACTCAAGATTCGTGCAGAGGATATTCCAAAGACTGCCTTTACCACCAGATATGGATTGTATGAGTATACAGTCATGTCTTTTGGATTAACCAATGCACCCGCTTATTTCATGAACCTCATGAATAAGATTTTTATGGACTTCCTAGATAAGTTTGTCGTTGTTTTCATCGATGACATTCTGATTTATTCCAAATCAGAAGAAGAACATGAGCTACACCTAAGGACCATTCTTGGAACCCTTAGAGAGCATCAGTTGTATGCAAAATTTAGCAAATGTGAATTCTGGTTACAGGAAGTAGGATTCCTCGGTCACATTGTATCAGCTGGAGGAATTGCCGTTGACCCTGCCAAAGTGAAAGATGTAGAAGATTGGCAAGCCCCAACCACTCAAACCCAAGTTCGTGCTTTTCTCGGATTGGCGGGATATTACCGCAAATTTGTAGAAGGATTCTCGAGTATCGCCCGGCCCATGACCCAATTGCTGAAGAAGGACAAGAAGTTTGAATGTTCCGACAAATGTGAGGCGAGTTTTCAAGAACTCAAGAGGAGATTGATTTCAGCCCTAATCTTGATCATGCCGGATATCACGAAGCCCTTCGATGTGTATTGTGACGCATCCAAGATTGGTCTCGGATGTGTGCTAATGCAAGAAGGCAAAGTTATATCTTATCTATCGCGACAATTGAAGCAGCATGAACAAAATTACCCAACCCATGACCTCGAACTCGCAGCCATAGTTCTAGCCCTAAAGAAATGGAGACATTACCTGATGGGAAACCGTTGTGAGATTTATTCGGATCACAAGAGCCTAAAGTATATATTCACTCAGAAGGAGCTGAATATGAGGCAGAGAAGAGGGATTGAGCTAATCAAGGATTACGACCTGGACATTCACTATCACCCTGGAAAAGCCAATGTGGTAGCCGATGCCCTTAGCAGATTGCCATGCCGCTTGAACTCCATGATTTTGAAGGAGCAACCAAGTTTGCACAAAGAGATGGAAGATTTTCGAGTGTAATTAGTAAGTGAAGGATTTTTGGCTAGCATAGAACTTCAGCCCACTTTGATCAGTCAGATTAAAGAGGCGCAGAAGGGAAATGCCAGTATCGACGGAATCAAGCGTCGTATCGGTACATGCAAAGTACCCGGATTCACCGAGGATGAAGAAGGAGTTCTGTGGTACAAAGGACGCCTTTGTGTACCAGCAGATTCAGAGTTGAAAGAAGTTATCTTGAAGGAGGCTCACGATACTCTTTATTTTATCCATCCCGGAGGAACTAAGATGTATCAAGATTTGAAAGAGCAATTTTGGTGGCATAAGATGAAGAGAGAAATCGGAAGCTATATCGCCAAGTGTGATATATGTCAGCGAGTCAAGGCAGGACATCAAAGACCCGCTGGATTGTTGCAATCTTTGCAAATTCCGGAATGGAAATGGGATTCTGTAGGAATGGACTTTATCACTGGACTACCTACTTCTAGTAGGGGAAATGACTCTATTTGGGTCATAGTGGACAGATTGTCCAAAGTCGCCCATTTCTTGCCCGTCAAAACTACCTATCAGAGTTCGAAGCTAGCGGAGTTGTACATCGCTAGGATCGTTAGTCTGCATGGAGTCCCCAAGAATATAGTATCGGATCGAGGAACTCAGTTTACCTCGAGATTCTGGAAGAAAGTCCAAGAAGGTTTAGGAACCCGCCTAGATTTCAGTACCGCGTATCACCCTCAGACCGATGGACAAACGGAGCGAGTAAACCAAATACTCGAAGATATGCTTAGAGCATGTGTGCTACAATATGGATCCAAGTGGGAAGACTGTCTGCCGTTTGCAGAATTTTCATACAACAATAGTTACCAAGCCAATTTGCAAATGGCCCCATTTGAATTTATGTACGGAAGAAAGTGCCGCACCCCTTTGAACTGGTCAGAAGTAGGAGAGAGTCAAATTTTCGGACCCGACATTCTACGAGAAGCAAAAGAGAAGGTTCACAAGATTCGTGAACACCACAAGACAGCCCAATCCCGACAAAAGAGTTACGTCGACAAGAGACGTCGAGACCTCGCCTTCAACATCAGAGATTTTGTTTATCTGAAAGTGTCGCCATTGAAGGGAATGCACCGTTTCCAACTCAAAGGAAAGTTAGCCCCCAGATATATAGGACCTTTCAAAATTTTGAACCGTCGAGGAGAAGTATCGTATCAACTAGAACTACCTGAAGAGATGTCAGCGGTGCACAATGTGTTCCATATCTCGTTACTTCGCAAATGTCTCGAAGTCCCCGAGAAGACCGAAGTGATCAAGAATATCGATCACCAGACCATCGAGATCAATGATGATCTGACCTATCCCGAAGTACCCATCCGTATATTGGAAGAAGCCTTTCGAACTACTAGAACCCGAAGCATCAAGTTTCTCAAGATTCAGTGGAGCAATCACACAGAAGAGGAAGATACCTGGGAACATGAACATCACATCAGAACGGAGTTTCCAGATCTCTTCAAATCTTAGGTAATCTTTTCGTCCTTTTTCAAATATCGGGACGAGATTTTGTTTAAGGGGGGAAGGTTTGTAACATCCCAAAAATATCAAACTTAGATCATCAAAACACTAATCATCAAGATTAGGGTTAACAAAAACTTTTCTAAATGAATTCATGAATGCATGTATATGTGTATGCATGGATTTTGAAATTCTTTAAAAAAACCACCTTGTTTGTGTGATCCATTGCTTGTAAAATGTTTCTTAGGTGAAAAGAACATCATCTAAAACATTTACCACACTTTTCCTAAAGACAAGTAAATCAAAACAAATATATTAAATGAATGGTCATTTTGACCAATTTAACTCCCATGCCTACTTTGGCTGTCTCAAACTTTCAAAACCTAACAGAAACTTTTCTGGATCTTTGCACCCCTTGAATGTACTCATAACAAAGTATCAAGGCCCACTTTGTGATCATCGAGAAACTTTCAAATGCATAGTTTAAATGACAATTCAAAATTGAATCTTCTTCATATGGGAAGATCCCACTTTTTCAAAACCCACTCAAACAAGCTCAACTTTCAAAACCCCAGCATCTGCAGACTCACCAGAACCAATCTAGCAAACCCACCAAAATTCATTTCAAAATTCAAAACCTGATTTCATGCGGCCATTTCATCAAACAGGTTGCAGACACAAATCAAACAAAACATCAAACACTATAGTGTGCAGTGTTTTGAGCCTAACTTGTTCCCTAGTTAGCTCACACACAACCAAGTAGATCATCTAGAAAGATTAGCCCAACACTAGCACCCCTGTGAGCTTGCCATTGTCATTAATGGTGAACAGCCGAGCACCCCCATGTCACCCCATTGTGGACAGCAAGCTAGGAGCAGCAGCAAGCCTAGCCAGCATGTCTGGGAGGCAGCCCACCGTCCACCGCCACTGCCTGTCCCAGCCGCGAGCGTTGCCAAGCCCTGGACCACGCGCACGAGACACGCCCAGACCATGCCGAGCATGTGCCAGAGCGCCACCCTCGACCATCACCCACAGACCACGCGCCGCCCTCACCGCGTGCATACACGATCACCACCGACCCAGGAGACCGCCAGACACCCCCGTTTGCCGCCCCGTGCCATACAGCCACCGCCCGCCGTCGAAGACGCCGCCTCTGCCGCGCAGAGCACCGCCCGTTCCAGACCAAACCACACCGCCCCATGCCTCGCGATCATGTCGTTGAGCATCGCCAGGAGACACAGCACCGTCCCCTACCCTTGCCCATGCCTATAGCCTCCTGTAACGTCGCCCCCGATGAGCTCACCGTGCGCCCCGACGGTCGTCTCTCTCGACTATAAAAAGAGGCCACCCCCGCACGATTTCTTCACACCATCTCACTCCCCTATCCCCACTGACCGTGCCACACCATCCTCAGAACAAGCCGAGCACCACCTCGCCGGAATTTCACTAGAGCCTGCCGCTGCCGGAGAAGAAGGGAGCCAGCGATTGGAGCCGCCCCAGGAGAAGCCACCGGTACCAGGAGGTTCGCCGTTGTCGACTTCGTCGTTCGCCCGCCTCGCCGACCCTCACCCGTACCCCGGTGAGCCCCCAACACCCCTCACTGGCCGCGCTAGGTTTCGTTCTGGCCGGAGTTGTCTCGCATCAACGATGACTCCCAGTCGTTGGATTAGAACTAGATCGAACGATCCACGTTGCCCCATACCGCTTCGCCCAGCCCCGTGTCACTGACGAGTGGGGACACCCACTTAAGAAGCCCGCGGGAGCACTGCGCTTAGCAGGCCGGCCCGTTAGAATTTCCCGCGCAGCCCAGCAATTCAAATTAAACCTTTTTCTTTTTAAATTCAAACACACTTCTGTACCCAACTTCAAAAATCAACCCAGATCGATTCAGTACACCAAATTGAATAAAACCAATTTTTTTGGAAAGGTCTGTGAATGCTTAATCCAAGCCCGTTGGATTCAAATCATTTGGATATGTAGATCACCCATAGTAAAAATAACAAGGCAGAAGCTTTTCGGCATTCAAACATTTTTCAAATTTCAACCACAAAAGCTTTTGAGTTGATTCCAACTCTCAAAAATCACATTTAACCATACCTTTCAGAATATATAAAAATATATAGGTTTACTTGCAGAAATAATGTTCAAGTAATAAAAGAATGCTTCATAAGCATTTCTAGCCACTTTAATTAATTAAAATAAAAGGGTAAAACCTTATTAAATTGTGACACCACTTTAAATCACATTCCCATGGACTACAATATGTGGTGATGACATGTGTCAAAATGATCCCATGTTTAGTTTGGAGAATATTAAATCTTAAGTAGTTTTTCAATGAGTAGAAATTACTTTTCTAAAAATAAGAAGTTTTAAACCAAGCTTTAACCTTGTAATGTTAGAGATGATGCTAGATCATCTATAGGACCCTTGTGTGTGATGATTGCAAGTAGTTAAGTATTGTTTGGTGATTGTGTACCTCGTATTTATTCCTAGACGCTAGTACCGACCAAGGATACTACGAGGAGGAAGGAGGATCCTACGAAGAGGAAGCCGAGGAAAACTTCAACCACTGCTCTGCACAAGGCAAGCTTATACTGATATTGATGCAAGCTGATATTATACCAATGCAATCTAACACTTGCAAGAATACCTTACTGATGCCACAAACCCATACTTGTGATATGACTATCATATGCCTTAAGCCTATGTGACCATATCCACTTGCTAAACCAATCCTAGTTTTATGGCAAGCTTCTTACTTTATTTCTTTATCAAAGCTTAATTAGAGTCTACCTAAGAGTTTGTTAGATACTAGACAGTTGTGCTGAAGGTTGCTTAAAGAGCATAAAATTTGGCCTAAGCTAGAAACCTTGATATCGGCCTAAGATATAAGGTTTGACTTAGTGAAACTCCACCAGTTACCACCCCTCATTATTACTACCCCCACCTGTAGATGCTAGTGCTAAGCATAAAACTTGATCAACTTTTACATGGGAATACTTGGTGGAAAAATGGTTATGAAAACCTTGGAATGATGGATCATTCTATTGAAATGTTTTGGACATGTGTTTCCAAACAATTGATGATTTTGGTGATGAAAATGTTGAGGCATGAGCCTTAGCCCTTTATAAAACTGATGGTTGTCTGGATGCGATACCATTCCAATTTTAGCGTACAACCACAATACCCGAATATTGGGTAGGGCTTGACTGGAAACTTATATACCTTAGTATTAGTTCCCTCACGGCCAAGGTCTGAGATGAGGCTACCTTGTGAAGATTGTCCACCTGTGCAGTACCCAAGATGACAGTGGTCATGGTTGGGAGGCCAAACTCACAGGAGAGGTGCTGATACTAGGGAGTGTAATTGAAAGGTTAGGATTGATTATCCGCATACTGAGTATGGTGAATTCAGGATTTGTTCTTGACGGATGTATCGAATGTTGTGGTGAAAGTGTACAATCTCTGCAGAGTGTAAAACTATTCGAATAGCCGCGTCCGCGTTTATGGACAGTTGGAGTGGCCATACTGTTCCCCCGCCAGACTTTTAAAATGAATTGTGGAATGAATTGAGACTTTGACTTGAACACAACAGAGTTGTGACCTGAATTACAAGATCCCACTTAGGAGTTATAAAATTGTGACTAGCTTTGGAACTTAGTAAAGATAAACCTGGCTTTTTGCAAAACAAACTTAGAGCCTAGTGTCCTATCATCCAAAAACCCCTTGACCTGTTAGTATTAGTTTGCGAGTATTTAAAGAGTACTCGTGGCTTTGTCCCTGGCTATTCCCATGGCCAGAATATGAAGAGGAGTACCTGGAGGATGGACCCCAGGAAGTTTACGACAACTAGGATCATCTCCCAGCGTCAGCATTGCCTGTGACCCCGAAGATGGAGCTTCGCCTACGCTACCGTTATTATTACGTATCCCGCTGCTTGATGTTGTATTAAGAACTGGATCATGAGATCCCCATTTGTGTAAGAACTTATGTATCGTTTGTAATGGATGAAGTACTATGGTATCCAATTCTGTTATGTCTCGCAAAAATGGTAATCCTGGGATTGCGATGTATGGCATAACAGGCATCTAGGATTGAAAAATCCGGGTGTTGACACTAATCAAAGACGGAGAAAAACCTTGCAGGGTTCTTTGGAAGGACTACAAGATATTGCTTGACGATTTGCCGACATCCATCTAGACGGAGCATTCCACGTGAAGAGGCAAGACGACGCAAGATCTCGGAGTTCTCTGGGGGCTACTATTGGGGATATGCTATATGGGTATCCTCATAGCATGTCTCTTATCCGACTAACCCGGGTGGCCCATAGTCGGTAGCATGGCCTGTGGCCTGCTGGGCGGCCCAATTAGGTGGATCCAGAAGGGAGGCCCATGCCGGATAAAGGAAGGCTACGATGGAGTCACCAGCGTACCCGGAGCCATTGAGTGCAAGCTATACAAGACTAGTGATAGACGGTGTAGGACTCTGTAACCTGTCCGGCTAGGACTCTTCCCTGTAATCCTAGGATCTGGTGACTATATAAGTCGGGTCTATGGGAGCCTTTAAGGCATCGATTCATACAACCTCGCACAGCGAACCTATCTCTGTAACTCGGCGTATTGCCATTATAGTGATTTATAGCAGGAGTAGGATCTCGCCACCGTTGTGAGATCTGAACCTGGGTAAGCTGTGTTACCTCGTACCCGTCAACCGTTCGCCTTACCCCACGTCTCTAAACACGCACTGTGAGGACCCCTCCATGGCGTACTCGTCGGCAATACCACGACACCAGTTAGATGGATCCAAAAGGGAGGCCCATGCCGAATAAAGGAAGGCTACGATGGAGTCACCAGCGTACCCGGAGCCTTGGAGTACAAGATACACAAGACTAGTAATAGACAGTGTAGGACTCTGTAACCTGTCCGGCTAGGAATTTTTCCTATAACCCTAGGACCTGGCGACTATATAAGTCGGGCCTATGGGACCCTTTAGGGCACAACTTCAGACAACCTAGTATCGATTCATACAACCTCGCATAGTGAACCTATCTCTGTAACTCGTCGTATTGCCATTATAGTGATTTATAGCAGGAGTAGGATTCCGCCACCGTCGTGGGATCTAAACCTGGGTAAGCTGTGTTACCTCGTACCCGTAAACCGTCTGCCTTCCCCCACGTCTCTAAACACGCACTGTGAGGACCCCTCCATGGCGTACTCGTCGGAAATACCACGACATCTGTGGCGCTCGAGGAAGGATGGAACCCTAGGCATCGGCGGCGTCGAAGCATCCGAAGATTTGCTCAGACTCCGTGAACGCTTTCGGGTCCGCCCCTCGCTCGGCTCGGGGGCTTCCTGAGTTGGAGATTGCGCCGGAGGAAGCTCGGACTCGGAGTCCACAATTTCGTTGTCCGGCACAACCGGAAACTTTTCAGGTAGCGGGGGCCCCATGGTAGCCACCTTGAACTCCTGCACACCAAAGATATCAACAATATCGATTAGTACCAACAATCATAAACAGAAAAGCACTTGAACAAAGGCGCAATGCGCATGACGCAAATCTACACATGAGGGACTGGCTTCGCAGCGCTGAAGAGGGCAGTCAGTGACTTCCCCGGGAGATCTTCATCACCCTTGTACTTCAGCAGCGGCCGAAGAACTCTATCAAGGTTGCCCCTGGACATCTCTTCAGCTGAAACCCTCGTCGGGTCATGGTGGCCAGTGTAAAGAAACATCGGATGCGCCCTCGCTTGGAGCGGCTGCACCTGACGTTTGAGGAAGGTGCGGATGATATCCACACCATTGACCTCTTTCCCGGATTCCATCTGGAGAGCCTCCACCTGACGGTAGAGCTCCTCCACCTCCGCTACCTCGCCCTCCAGGATGTGGTTCTTCGAGGACCTCTCCAGGACAATTTCCTTGGAGGAGTCGAAGGGAGTGATACACCCAATTTGCATCACCATTCTATATCATAATTTACCTCTATTCATTGATATTTGTCTTATTATGAGGTATTACTTATGGCTTTTCATCTGTTTATGCATGTTGGATGATTCTTGGAGGATGGACTGTCGGAGTCTGGATTCTGATAGAAAAGAAGGCGTTTCGGTGCAATTTCGCGAAGATCGGAAAAATACCAGAAAAATATGGAAACATTTTATTTTACCTGAGGATGAAGGAAGCCGGAAGGAGGAGCGAGGGGGGCCACAGGGGGCCCACACCCCCTTAGGCGCGGACCCACCTGAGGCCGCGCCTAGGGCAGGTGTGGCCCACCTTCTCGGCCTCCGACTCTCCCCCTTCGCCTATATCTTCCCTTTGGAACCCTAAGCCTCAGGGGCGACCATAGATAGATTTTCGCTTCCTTTGGGGGGCGGAAAACACTGACAGAGAAAGAT
Organism: Avena sativa; assembly: GCA_916181665.1. Taxonomy (NCBI): domain Eukaryota; kingdom Viridiplantae; phylum Streptophyta; class Magnoliopsida; order Poales; family Poaceae; genus Avena; species Avena sativa. Next base: position 7,991,143 of record OV702289.1, read on the forward strand.
CTCTCCGGCAGACAGATTTCTGCCAGGGGAATTCCTTCCCGAAGAGGGGAGGCCGTCGCCATCAACACCATCATCAAGCTAGGCTTCATCGGGATCGGCATCATCATCATCCACACCACCATCTCCACCAGCACCATCATCACCACTCCATCTCGATGTAACAATTGTGTTGAATATTGCTTTAGTTCTTAGGGGAAACTTTCCCGGTGTTAATTACTATTGTAGTTGATGCTTGTGAGTGGAACCATTGGATTATTGTTTATGTTCAGATTTTTATCCATTACCATATCATCTTTGATCTTGATCCATATGATGTCTTGTGAGTAGTTCGTTGTGTTCTTGAGGACATGGGAGAAGTCATGTTGTTAGTAGTGAATCTGTGATGAATTATTATTCAATGGTTTAGTATTTAAGTTGTCGTGCTATTCTTCTAGTGGTGTCATGTGAAGGTCGACTACATGACACTTCACCATTTATGGGCCTACGAGGATGCATTGTGTATTTGGCTACTAATCGCGTGTAGGGGTTCGTAGCATGGAAAAAAAAATTTATATCGCATACAAACAAACAAGCCAAGATCTATCTACTAGATTGTAGCAACGAGTCGATAGAGGAACTCACCCTCGAAGATTCCAAAGCGGTTAACGAGAGCAGATTCTCGTGGGTGATGTAGTCGTACTCTTTCCGATCTCAAGATCGTGTAGACGATCCTTCCGGCGCCACGTTCCGGCAGCGCTCCCGCAGTCGGTCACACGTTCGGTACTTGACGAAGACCTTCCTCTCCCTTGTTCCAGCAGGTAGCGGAGGTTGTAGCACTCTCCTCGCGATTCCGGCAGCACAACGGCGTGGTACCGGAAGTAGAGGGGAGATCCCGCAGGGCTTCGCCTTAAGCCGGAGCGAGTATGGTGGAGTATGAGAGAGCTTTAGTGGTCTAGGGTTTAGACACACCAATTAGAAGGCTCTAAACCGAAGGCTAGGGCAATTAGAAGCTCTAAACCAAAACGGCTCTAAACCGGAGATTAGAGGATAGGAACTTGTGTGTCTAGAGGAGGAGGCCCTGCCCCTCCTCTTATAGGTGGGAGGGCGGCCAAGGGGAGGGAGTCCCTCCCCAAGTCGGCCTTGGGTGGCGTGCCGGCTTGGATAGGAGACTCCTCCCACAAGTCGGTTCCAACCACCTCTTCCTTGTTTCCCACAGTTTCCTGTTTTAGCCGTTTGACTTTCAAACTGGCCATTTGACTTTTCTGTTTTAGGATTCAATTTAATCCTTTATTTGGAACAGAAAGAACACTTAGTACATGATGCAATCATTCCAATATGTAATTACACATTCATGTACCCCTCCCCCTCCCGGAGTGCCGGACATTCCGGAACCTTCTAGAACATGCCGATGAAAACACCGGAATCATTTCCGAACTCCGAAACGGGACTTTCCTTATATGAATCTTATTCTCCGGACCATTCCAGATCACCTCGTGATATCCCGGATCCCATCCGAGATTCCGAACAACATTCGGTCTCTTTCTCATAATACCATAACTACTCAAACAACGTCGAATCCTTAAGTGTGTCTCCCTACGGTTCGTGAATTATGCGGACATGATCGAGACACTTCTCCGAACAATAACCAATAGAGGAATCTGGAAATTCATATGGCTCCCACATATTTCTACGATTACTTTGCGATCGAATGAACCACTTACATACGATACCAATTTCCCTTTGTCTCACGATATGTTACTTATCCAAGGTTATGATCGTCGGTATCTCTGCATACCTAGTTCAACCTTGTTACCGATAAGTACTCTTTTCTCGTTCCCGTGATATGTGATCCCTTGTGAGCCAGTCACATGCTTGCAAGCTAATTGGATGACATTTCACCGAGAGGGCCCAGAGTATATCTATCCGTCATATGGATGGACAAATCCCACTCTTGATCCATGTGTCTCAACCAATACTTTCCGAACACTCAATGCCACCTTTATAGCCACCCAGTTACGGTGTGGTGTTTGATGTCATCAAAGCATCCATCCGGTAAAGGTGATATGCATGATCTCATGGTCGAAGGAATTAGGTTACTATGTATCAGAAAGCATATAGCAATTGAACTATTGAAATGACTTGATCTTTATGCTACGCTTATCTATAGGAGTATGTCCATCATATCATTCTCCTAACGATATGACCCTGTTGTTAATAACATCTCTATGTTCATGATCAGGAAACCATGATCATATATTAACCAACAAGCTAGTTTAACAAGAGGCTTTACTAGGGACTCTTATTTTAGTTTACAAATCACACAAGTATTAATGTTTCCGGTTAATACAATTATAGCATGGTATGTAAACATTTATCATAAGTGTGAAGATATGATAATAACCACTTTATTATTGCCTCTTGGGCATATCTCCAACAGTCTCCCACTTGCACTAGAGTCAATAATCTAGTTTCAAACCTTTGTGTATTCAACACCTATGGCTTTCTGGTGTTGTATGTACACGATTGCTAGTGGTCAACTGATCTCCGGATCTGACACTTCCAGGTCCGTGTGTAATTGCATCTTTTTGCTTCTCTACGCATCACTCATTCTCTAATGAGATGGCTTTGTATAAATTTGGTCTTTCGGTGTGACCTTTAGTTCTTTGGGGTTAAAACATGTTGATAATATTGTCGCACAATATATCTTCATAGTATTATCCCACTGTGAACTACACCTAGTTTGATAACAAACTACTTGACACAAATGCCCTCTTTTGCTGCTAAAATAGCAGTCATATACTTAGCCTTTTGTTGTAGTATCTGTCACAATGTCTTAACTTTGGAACTCATCCAAATCCATTATGGAACTCACTTTCCATTATATTGTGCCACCCTTAGTTTAGATTGAGATAAACTTAATTTGTACTTTGTGACAAAGCTAGTATCAATGTAGTACTTTTACAATGAACTAACCATCTATTTGTCACTTCTACAAATATTATACTCTTAGTTCTTCCAAAAGATCATAAGAATATCCTTACTATTGTCCAATGATCATCTTACGAATCATTCTGGTATATGCTCACAACATTTAGAGCATAGGACATATCTGGATTTGTACATATCACAGTATGATTGATATAAATACTCTTTGTGATTTCATACATCAAGTATCAATCTATACTTGATTATTTGTTTCACTTTACCAAATGTCAATACACTTGAATATATCATCAACATCGAACTCATTCAATCCTTTCTGTGTGACAAGAACCTCTTCTTGTAGTTTCTATATTGAACTCATTCAATATCTTGTCTATGTACTTCTGGCACAACCATATTAGCGTCTATTGATGCCAAATATTTGGGTTTTGCCTAAGTCTTTCATCGGGATGAAATTCTTAATATGTGTTAATAAAAGATACATTATTTCCAATCAACAATATGTCTTCCACATAATGTATTAGAAACATGTCTTAGCGCTCCCACTTAATTTCTTGCAAATGCAAGCATCTTCATCGTCTCTAATGAACTTTTAAACTCCTTTAACAGTTTCATCACAGTGAAGATTCCAACTCCGCGATGCTCACTTTAACCATTGAAGTTTGCATATGCTTTTAGCATCCTTTGAATTAACAAAACCCTATGGACCGTGTTATGCACATGTCCTAGGTAACGATTCTATTAGGAGAACTTGTTTTGTTTATTCAACTACCATATAACAAATTATATGTAGTGGTTGCTACATTAATCCGTATAGACTAAATATCACTATGAAAGATCAAATCTTGTCATATACAACCTTTGAACATTGTTGTGAACTCTTTCCCAACATGTCGACTATTTCATAGATGTGCAACATCCATGTCTATTTCTTTATAGATCCAAGCACAACTGTAAGGTCTTACACCTTTCTCGAGGGTCCTTCAAGTCCAAAACTTGATTTCTCGTGTATGGAACTATCACGGATTTTATGGCTTCAAGCCATTTTACGGAGTCAGGGCCCATCATCGCTTCTTTGCATGTAGTACGTTCATTATTCTCAAATAATGATTCAACCCTCAAATCTTGGTATTTGATTGTTTACTCGACCTACTTGGTTCAACAGAAACTTTGACCTTCGTAACCACAACCTTTGAGGCACGTGAGCCATGAGCATTGTTGTTGCCTCCGGAACACTTTTCGGCGCTGCGCAACTCTGCACATATAGCTAAGGTTCCTTTAACCTTATCAAAGTTCTATTGTCCTCCCACTTATCTTTTCACGAAAAATTCCTTCTCAAAGAAACTTGACGTTCTAAGTGACAAACACTTTTGTCTCCGATGTTATGGAGGAATAGTTATTCGAAATAACATACAAAGACAGGTTCATCCGACTTTGGTTGCAAACATCTTTCTTATGCATAGCACACCAATGGTTTAAGAAAGGACAACTTGGATTTAATCCCAAACCATAACTTTATATGGTGTCATTTCAACGGATTATGATGGAGCTCTTTTCAGTGGAAAAACGGTAGTCTCTAAAGCTTTTAACCTTTAAAATATAATGGCAGTTTTATGAATTATACCTTTGATCTTACCATGTCAAACAAGGTTTAATTACATATCTCGAACGCTCCATACTCTTATGGTGTTTCGGGAAATGCAAATCCACGGAACGATTCCTTAAATCTTAGGTATTATGCTAAACTTGTAACTCAAATATCTTCTTTTATGATCTTATCATAAACTATTCATATTCTTGTTATAATGATTTTGCACTTCATCTTGAAAGCCTTTGAACTTTTCAAATGTTTCATACTTTATCCTTATTAAGTAAATATTCATATATTCACTCAAATTTTTCGTAGAAAGCATATGAAGTTGAAATCCATCGCTCTTGACTACACATAATGGACTTCGTACAACAATATGTACAATTTCCAATAAGCTAGTTATTCGTTCCCTTTTGGCCTATGAACGAAGTTGTAATTATCTCTAGGAAAGTTTCACAAGCGTCATTTGATCAAAAATCAAATAGACTCCAAAATTCCATCCATATGGAGTTTCTTCATGTTTTCTTTCCAATATAATTTAAACGGCGATGCCACTTCCTAAGTGATCTTTCAATCAATTTGTCTTTCGACATTTTTAGCACTAGTTTTATGGATGTGATTTCTCTAACGAGATTTGTGAATCATCCATCTTTTATGGATTACGGAAATTATTTGAACAACCCTTTTGTTCTCATAATACCTGATAAAACAAATCTTGAAGGCAAGCTTTGATGTTTAACGAGCAACACAATAACCCTTTATTTGTTCTCGATGAACATCATCACATATTCTTTTGCTAGTTACTTAGGCCATTGTAGTTCATGAATTGTGTTGTTTCGTATGACGATTCATACCAACAAATTCATTATCAAATACTTAGGAACCACATTGTTTAATAAGCAAAGAATATAGCCATAACATGTATATCATCTATATACTCAAACTGAACAATTCTAGTTTTTTTTCTTTTCTGCCATATATTTATGAGATTCTCTTTCAGTATTTATTTTCTGTTTGAAAGAATCTATCAACATTAATAGTGGAGTCATACATATGACACATAGTCCAAAGCGTGTATAGTTAAATACCAATGTCTTTGGACTTGCACTTTGAAGTAGATTACCATCATCAAATGTTTGGTGTTCTTTCAAATTCCTTTCTTTAGTAATCTCTTGGTGTAGTAAACATTTTACCTACATCAAATATTCACCCTCATCATGGATATATCCATGATCAAGCTACTTTTATCTTGTAACGGTGAATCGCGAGTATAATGTTGCTCTCCAAAACCTTTTGGAGGATTAGGACAACTAGTGTCTCCAACATTTTGCAAATTCTCATCAAATATGAGAACATGACTTTTGCCATATTATACTCTATCATGTTGCAACCAAAACTTCGTTTCAGATATCACAATATCTTCCACACATCATGGTTTCTGAAACAACTCTTTCAGATCCTAGATAACCTTGATATTAAGACAATCCTTTGAATATCAAGAATCATGGAAACAAACATGACACTCATACACTAACTCTTGGAATTGTCACTCTTGTTTTAATACCAATTATTAAACTTCATGGAGTAACCGGAACTTACTGAAAGTTTGCAATAGGAATTTTAAAACTTTAGATTAACACTTCAAAACAATACGATACCAGTTTGTAAAGTAACTAACCAGAATTCTATAGTTCTATCATCTCAATTATAACTAAGCGCAAGGTGGTAAACGGATGCCAATGACTACAACAACTATGCAAATTCACTTTGATTTAGTTTATGATAAATTGAGTTCTAATTAATAATTAAATTAATCTAGGTGAACTCCCACTCAAAACAATATCCCTCACATTGTTTTAGTGATCACACGAACCAAATCCACCACATCAAAACCGATCATCACGAGAGTTGATATAGCTTCAATGGCGAACAATCAACATGTTCATCATATCTACTATATGACTCATGCTCTACCTTTCGGTAATACGTGTTCCTGAGGCCATGTCTGTACATGCTAGGCTCGTCAAGATCAAACCTTAGCTTCCGTATAAGCAAATCTGGCTTGCTTACGTTGTATACACTTGTGGAATATAACACACCCGATCATCACGTGGTGCTTCGAAACAACAAGCTTTAGCAACGGTGCATACTAAGGGTGAACACTTAAGAACTTGAAATTGTGTGCTTGAGGGATCATCTTATAATGCTACCGTCGTCTACTAAGCAATACAAGATGCATAAAGGATTAACATCACATGCAATTCATGATATGTGATATGATATGGCCTTTCTTCTTTGTGCTTCCGATCTCCATCTTCTAGCACGAACATGATATCCATCATCACCGGCATTGCATCAAGGTCAATGACGCTTCTCCATGGTTGTCGTCCACCGGCTTCAACTATTACAACTACTTTGAATAGACACGCGGGTCTTAACATAAATTAAAGAAAACCATATGGCTCCTGCCGGTTGCCAACTTACAATAAGGAACATTGCATACATCATATATAATCACAATCATGGCCATATCACATCACAGCACACCCCTGCAAAACAAAGTTAGACGCCTCTACTTTCTTTGCATATTTTACGTGGTTTGGGGCTTTCAATAAGTGTCGTTCTAACTTACGAACAAGAACCACAACATTGATACTAGTATTGTTGATCACCCGTTGTAAATTGGATCTTAACTATGCTAGGAGAAACAGGCACCCGCAAAGCCACTTATGCAATACAAGTTGCATGTCAAGCGTGGAGCAAGTCTCATGAATGATGTCATGTAAGGTTAGCCCGGGCCGCTTCATCCCAACATACCGCAAGATGCAAAGTACACAAGAAGCAATCGACAATAAAAGCATCAACGCCCACAATGACCATTGTGTTCTACTCGTGCAACAGATCTACATATAGACACGGCTCTGATACCACTGTAGGGGTTCGTAGCATGGAAAACAAAAAATTTATATCGCATACAAACAAACAAGCCAAGATCTATCTACTAGATTGTAGCAACGAGTCGATAGAGGAACTCACCCTCGAAGATTCCAAAGCGGTTAACGAGAGCAGATTCTCGTGGGTGATGTAGTCGTACTCTTTCCGATCTCAAGATCGTGTAGACGATCCTTCCGGCGCCATGTTCCGGCAGCGCTCCCGCAGTCGGTCACACGTTAGGTACTCGACGAAGACCTTCCTCTCCCTTGTTCCAGCAGGCAGCGGAGGTTGTAGCACTCTCCTCGCGATTCCGGCAGCACAACGGCGTGGTACCGGAAGTAGAGGGGAGATCCCGCAGGGCTTCGCCTTAAGACGGAGCGAGTATGGTGGAGTATGAGAGAGCTTTAGTGGTCTAGGGTTTAGACACACCAATTAGAAGGCTCTAAACCGAAGGCTAGGGCAATTAGAAGCTCTAAACCAAAACGGCTCTAAACCGGAGATTAGAGGATAGGAACTTGTGTGTCTAGAGGAGGAGGCCCTGCCCCTCCTCTTATAGGTGGGAGGGCGGCCAAGGGGAGGGAGTCCCTCCCCAAGTCGGCCTTGGGTGGCGCGCCGGCTTGGAGAGGAGACTCCTCCCCCAAGTCGGTTCCAATCACCTCTTGCTTGTTTCCCACAGTTTCCTGTTTTAGCCGTTTGACTTTCAAACTGGCCATTTTGACTTTTCTGTTTTAGGATTCAATTTAATCCTTTATTTGGAACAGCAAGAACACTTAGTACATGATGCAATCATTCCAATATGTAATGACACATTCATGTACCCCTCCCCCTCCCGGAGTGCCGGACATTCCGGAACCTTCTAGAACATGCCGATGAAAACACCGGAATCATTTCCGAACTCCGAAACGGGACTTTCCTTATATGAATCTTATTCTTCGGACCATTCCGGATCACCTCGTGATTTCCCGGATCCCATCCGAGATTCCGAACAACATTCGGTCTCTTTCTCATAATACCATAACTACTCAAACAACGTCGAATCCTTAAGTGTGTCTCCCTACGGTTCGTGAATTATGCGGACATGATCGAGACACTTCTCCGAACAATAACCAATAGAGGAATCTGGAAATTCATATGGCTCCCACATATTTCTACGATTACTTTACAATCGAATGAACCACTTACATACGATACCAATTTACCTTTGTCTCACGATATGTTACTTATCCAAGGTTATGATCGTCGGTATCTCTGCATACCTAGTTCAACCTTGTTACCGATAAGTACTCTTTTCTCGTTCCCGTGATATGTGATCCCTTGTGAGCCAGTCACATGCTTGCAAGCTAATTGGATGACATTTCACCGAGAGGGCCCAGAGTATATCTATCTGTCATATGGATGGACAAATCCCACTCTTTTTCCATGTGTCTCAACCAATACTTTCCGAACACTCAATGCCACATTTATAGCCACCCAGTTACGGTGTGGTGTTTGATGTCATCAAAGCATCCATCCGGTAAAGGTGATATGCATGATCTCATGGTCGAAGGAATTAGGTTACTATGTATCAGAAAGCATATAGCAATTGAACTATTGCAATGACTTGATCTTTATGCTACGCTTATCTATATGAGTATGTCCATCATATCATTCTCCTAACGATATGACCCTGTTGTTAATAACATCTCTATGTTCATGATCAGGAAACCATGATCATATATTAACCAACAAGCTAGTTTAACAAGAGGCTTTACTAGGGACTCTTATTTTAGTTTACAAATCACACAAGTATTAATGTTTCCGGTTAATACAATTATAGCATGGTATGTAAACATTTATCATAAGTGTGAAGATATGATAATAACCACTTTATTATTGCCTCTTGGGCATATCTCCAACATCGCGGGGTTGCCGGAGTGACAGAAACATGAACCCCTGTTAGGACACCTTTGCACATGAGTGTAGGATCTCAGAGTTTAAGGCTGTGGTTAGATTTATATCTTAATTACTTTCCTATAGTTACAGATGTTTGCAGGGGGTTTAATCACAAGTATGTATTAGTCCTAGGAAGGGCAGTATGTTAGCACAGGTTCACCCACACAACACTTACGGACAACAAAGAAGAGTACTCAGCTATTTGCAGCAAAACCACTTAACAGAAATCCCATGTGTCCTCGAGAACGTTTGGTCCTTATAAGTATTTCCACCGGTGTTGGGGATATGCTATATGGGTATCCTAATAGCATGTCTCTTATCCGACTAACCCGGGTGGCCCCTAGTCGGTAGCATGGCCTGTAGCCTGCTGGGCGGCCCAGTTAGGTGGATCCAGAAGGGAGGCCCATGCCGGATAAAGGAAGGCTACGGTGGAGTCACCAGCGTACCTGGAGCCTTGGAGTACAAGATACACAAGACTAGTGATAGACGGTGTAGGACTCTATAACCTGTCCGGCTAGGACATTTCCCTGTAACCCTAGGACCTGGCGACTATATAAGTCGGTCCTATGGGAGCCTTTAGGGCACAACAATAGACAACTTCAGACAACCTCGCACAGCGAACACATCTCTGTAACTCGGCATATTGCCCTTATAGTGATCTATAGCAGGAGTAGGATTCCGCTACCGTTGTGGGGTCTGAACCTGGGCAAGCAGTGTTACCTCGTACCCGTCAATCGTCCGCCTTACCCCACGTCTCTAAACACGCACTATGAGGACCCCTCCATGGCGTACTCGTCGGCAATACCACGACAGTTGGCGCCCACCGTGGGGCAAGAGGCGCTTCAGGCTCTTCAGCGGGCGAGGACCAAGATCTTCGCGGGAATCGGCGAAACCGTAGCCATCAGCCGTGTTCTCTTCTCCGGTACGTTCTGATCGTCCCTCCTGACGAGTTCTGGATCCCGGCGAAGACGAACCCTACGCGGTTTTTGATCGTTCCTATCGGAGACATCCACCTCTTCATCGGCGAAACCGACTCGGGCACTAGTTCCCTAGGAGTCGGAGGAGCATCAAGACCCGCACGGACCGCCTACGGGCAAGATACGTTCGCGGAAGGATCAATGTCGGATCTCTCTTCGGAGTTCGCCGACAAAGATCGGAAAAATTCAAGGCCCACCCAAACCGCCCCTGTGCAGGATATAAAGGTGGAAGATAACTGCAAATCCGCCGGCTTCGTCCGTGCATCTAGACAACAGAGATCCAAGTTCGTTGGCGTGGTTACCATCTTCGATCTGGCGCGCTGCGTTCAGAGAGAGGGCGAAAACCCCCGCGATTACCTGGCCAGGTGGCTCCGTATACGAGCCGATCTAGCCCACTACCCCGATGATAACGCTTTGTATCACTTCGTGGAAAGCTGGACCGCGGCACGCTTCTCTGACATTCTTTAAGACGGCAGCAGGCAACATGACGCCTTACCCTCGAAGAGATGGTGAGCACCGTCAACAACTACGCGGCAACTGACGCAGCAGCCCAGATGGAGCCTGCGCTCAGAGACGGAGAACCTCTGGTTCAGCAGCCGCCACCACCGCCTCCCGCCGCCATCGTCGCAGCAGCACCACCACCTCCAGTCATCGTCGAGCCCATTGAACCTCCACCTCCCGTCATCGAGGAAGTCCTGGCACCCTCCGACTCTGTCATTGACGCGCTTTATGCTGATTTCAGTGCAGATTCAGAGGAGATAGACTTCAATCCAGAAGAGCTAGACTCCTCTATGTAGGAGATGGAGGAGGAGTACTCGCGCGACGAGCAAGCCAACAACGTCGTCGCGTCCCGAGGGGTGTTCGTCACCATTGGGATGGCGATGGATGAAGATCAACCCGGACGAGCTCCGCCTACGGCGCTGGAAAAAGGGAAGGGGCCACTTATTCCTGCTGACGATGATCGCGCAAAGGTCATGCCTCCTCCGCCTAACCTAGTGCAGCAGCCACAGGAACTCGGCACCGGCCCGAGCAACAATAACACCGCAAACGTGCCGCCTCCAGCATCTACATCGGCAGCGGTCCAAGTTACTCCAGCTTATAGAGTGATGTACGACAATCTCCTTGTCGAGCCACTGACTGTCGCTCATATCCGGAACGTGACCCAGCTTGACGAGAAGCGCGAGCAGCTGCTGGAGGAGGCGCAAGCCATCGCGGAGCAAGGCGCTAAACTAGATTGAGATCTGGTCAACGTGCGGAAATCCATAGAGAAAGCTAGAGCAATGGAGGCCGAGTACAAGACTTTGCTACATCAACAGAAGGATAAGAAAGCTCCGGCTCGTGTTATCAACGATCCTGGTGTACGACGCAACCTGGGATGGGCCCCCTCGAAGCCGGCACAGGCCAAGCCATACATTGACAGCGAAGGCAAGCAGGTGATGCCCACCCCACTCCTTAACCTCGCCGTCACCAAGACCCTTCTGGAGCAGGATAGATCGCTTGAGGCAGTGGAACAGGTCTATGACCTAGTGGCCAAGGCGGTGAAGCAGCAGGAAAAGGCCACCTCTCAGAGGCTTGAGTCTAACCCAGCGCTCTGCCAATCTAGCTAATACAAGCCGCCAAGGGACGGATCTCCTCTTGATGTCGGGTCCCAGACGGGTTCATCAGAACGAAGATGGAGGGATGCACGCAACAGGAAGGATGCCATCCCCATATCCTCCGACCATGGATAAAAGGCCCGACCTCGTCGCCCATCGCCACCGCCCCGATCTCCCCGACATCACGAAGATTACAAGGCTCACCATCGTACGGATATGCCCCCACCAAAACATTGCGGCATCGTCATCCGCGACAACGCGGATCAGACCCGTCATGACGGAGAGCGCAACCAAGGACACAAGAGCAGGTCACGCCATGACCCTCCGCGCCCGACAAGCAACCATAACAGGCGTGAGGCGTCGCAGGAGGGTAATAGCAAGAAGGCTAACCCACCGCCACCTCCGCCTCCGTCACCACCAAGCAGTCACCATGGCGGAGGAGGCCCGCGTCGTTCACGCAGCCCATCCCCTGTTGACAAAAATAAGAAGAACCCGGAGCCGTACGATGCACGTTCGCGTATCGATAAGATCCACGAGGCCCGGGAAGGATCATACATGGGACCACGTTGCTTTGGACCTGCAATACGGTCCGCAAATTACCCCAAAGGTTTCCGGATTGACAAGACCATCAAGCCCTATGACGACACCGCCAAGCCAACCACATGGTTGCAGGACTACGGCAACGCGGTGGAGATTGCCGGAGGCAACCCCAACGTCGCCGTCAAGTACCTCCCGTTAATGTTGGCAGGCACGGCCCGTCAATGGATCGACGACTTGCCGGAGAAATCTATCTACAACTGGCTGGACATGCAAGAAGCGTTCACCAAGAACTTTGAGGGTACATACAAGCGTCCCTGCACTGTGGGCGATCTACAATGGTGTGTGCAAGAGAAAGATGAGACATCTCGCGCCTACCTCTCCCGCTGGCTGGATATGAAAAATTCCTGCGCAGGAGTGCACGCTCAGACCACCATGGCCGCCTTCATCGATGGGTTGGAAAGGGGCACGTTGTTCCGACATAAGCTGAAGCACTTGCAGGACAATCACCAGCTTGACTTGAACCAGATGATTCAGTTGGCTAGTGAGTTCGCAGCTGCCGACGACGATGCTCATGGCTCCTTGCCAGCAACGGCTGTTCCAACTCAAGCTCGGAGGAACATCAGTACAAAGCGGAAGACCGCTCTAGAAGAAAAGCAATCTACCGACATGGTCGCTATGACCTTTGCAGGACGAGGAGAAGGTGGACAACGTGGCCGAGGAAGGGAAGCTGGCCGCGGGAGCAACGAGGAAGTGAAACCACCTCGGCACCACTCCGCGTTCCCCAAACCTACGATGAGTACCGCGATATGCCGTGCCTCGTACACCTCGACGCCAATGGCAAGGCCACTCATACCAATCGACACTGCAAGTTCTTCAACGACCTCAAGGAAGACCCGGAGTCTGGCTACAAGTGAAGTCGCAAGAACAGACCGCGAGGCAAGTTCAAGGGGAAGGAGGAGGAGGAGTCCAAGGATTCAAGTGACATGGACGAGGACGTTGACCCCAAGCACGCCGCCAAGAGAGACGACAAGGGCAAGAACCCCTTCGCAAAGAAGGCCCCAGACTACCACACTTTCCTTGGCACCCCCACCGTCCGACAACAGAAGACCTCTCTGAGGATCCTGATGGCCACTCTCCCCCCGTTCCCCAGTACCTGCACTGGTGGATAGTGGAAGCAAGTGCATGGTGGATAGTGGAAGCAGCATCAACATCATGTACCTGGATACACTGCAGAAGATGAACTTGACGGAGGCAAACCTAAGGCGGACCAACACCGTTTTCCACGGCGTAGTTCCTGGTCGGGAGGCTCGGTCCCTTGGGTGCATTACACTTCAAGTAGCCTTTGGCGATGTTAATAATTACCGCCAAGAGCGCATGACCTTCGAGGTGGTCCCCTTCAAGAGCGTGTACCACGTCATATTCGGCCGCGACATATTCCACACGTTCATTGCCAAGCCATGCTTCATCTACAACAAACTCAAGATACCCGGACCAAACGACATCATCACCGTATCCGAAAGCTTTACCAAGGCAAGAGACTGCGAGATCAACGAAGCAGCCGTTGCAGAAGTTGTCCTCTACAGCGAAGAATTCAAGGAGATCCAGAGCAAGGTCGATGACTCAGAGATGCCCGCGTCGAAGAAGCAGATCTCCGACTCCGCTCCTGCGTTCAAGGCCGCCATCGAGACCAAGCCGGTGGAACTTGTGGTAGGCGATGCCTCCAAGGTCACCGCCATTGGGACAAACCTGGATCCCAAATAGGAAAGCGCACTCGTCGACTTCCTCCGTGAGAATAAGGACATCTTTGCCTGGCAACCTGCCGACATGAAAGGTGTACCTAGGGAACTTGCCGGGCACAGCTTAAACATTGATCCAAAGTGCAAGCCAGTGAAACAACCTCTACGACGCTTTGGAGATGAGAAGAGACGCGCCATTGGCAAAGAGATAGCTAGGTTACTTAAGGCTAGATTTATCCGAGAAGTCCTTCACACCCAATGGGTGGCCAATCCTGTACTTGTCCCTAAAAAGGGAACCAATGAATTAAGAATGTGCGTTGATTACACCGGCTTGAACAAAGCATGTCCCAAAGATCCGTTTGCTTTGCCTCGCATTGACCAAATCATTGACTCAACGGCTGGCTCGGAACTTTTGTGTTTTCTCGATGCATATTCAGGATACCACCAGATCAAGATGAGGAAGTCGGACCAATTGGCCACTTCGTTCACTACCCCTTACGGCATGTTTTGCTATGTCACGATGCCCTTTGGGATGAAAACGCAGGTGCTACTTGTGGCATCCCGCAAAACCACTACTAGAAAATCGCGTTGAATTTGTGCATTGCATCATCATTACATCATCATGCATATTAATTTTACCTGAAACTATGTTGCGAAAGTCTATGGTTTTCCGAAACTAGCCCTCCTTCTATGTCAAATTAAACCCCTGGATGTTCCGGATATTTTGTTTGTCTAAAACTATTCACAAAGTTCGTCGCAATCAAATAAAAATTATATATTTTTTTGTGGGGGCAGTCGAACGGGCCAGATCGACCCGAACGACCACCCCCAGGATTTTAAATCGGACCACCTAAACCGCCCTTCTAAATCCTAAACTCACCCAACCCTATCCTACCCAACCCCCCTCCACATCACCCCAACCAACCCCCTCTCGCCACCTCACCTCTTCCCACACCCCCACCACTAAAAATCTGCCACCTCTACCCTCCTCTCTCTTCTCTCTAGCCAACCACACCCAGGGCCACACACCAAACACACGCACGCACTCAGCGGCCACCGCCTCCACTCATCCACCCGCGGGCCCGTCCCCCTGGCCCACCCCCAGCCCCACGCGACCCCACCTCTCCTCACGCGCGTGCCCCCTCTCTCTCCCTTCTCTTCTCTCCCACCACCGGTCTCCCTCGCGTCTCCCTCCCGCCAGTCGCCGTAGGACCCCCGCCCCGCACCTTCTCCGCCGCCCAGCGCCTCCTCCTCCCGCTCGCCTCCGCTCGCCCCGCTCCGCCCTCGAGCTCCTCCCGCAACCGCCTCCCTCGCCTCGCTCTGCTCCTCCGCCGCCCCGCGCCGGCGCGCCCGGCCGCGCCTCCCGCCGGCCACGCCCTCCCGTGCGCGCGCTCGCCGCGCCTCTCCCTCCCTCTCTCCGGTGGCTCCCCTCCTCGAGCTGCGCCGCCCCGGCCCGTGCTCGCCGGCCAAGCCCCGCCGCCCTCCGGTCGCCGCCTCCATGCCAGCGACCTCCTCCCCGCCGGCCAGAGCGCGACCCCCGACGCCGCCTCGTCTGCCTCGACCCCGCGTTCTTCCCCGCCTCCGCCTGCGAGCCCTGGGCGCGCGTCCGCTGCCAGGAGCCTCCCCACCCCTCCTTCGGTGCCGCCTCCGCACGCCCCGACGCCGGCGCTCCTTGTCCGCGACCCTCCTCCTCGTTGTTGCCCTGCCCGAGCGATGCGTCCTCGCCCCCACCCTAGTCGTCCTCGGTTCTGTGATCGTGGCCGCTTCCTCGGCTTTATTCCTTTGCTGAGTTGATGATGGTAGTGGTGTTGAGATAATAGTAGTGGTTTGGCTAAATGAAGTTTTTGTGGTGGTGTTGATGCGATGCAACTGCACTCCCAAAGACAAGGTCGTCACCAACGAAATTCGGCACCAACAACGTAACCGAGATGCCCCAAGGTCACCTCCACAGAACGTCAAGACCCTGTTCCCGGAACTCCATGTTCTTCCTACCGGATGCCGAGACCCCGAGTACTCCAACATGGACCCGACCAGTTCGCCGAGAACCGCTCCCGGACCCGATGACCGCCAAGAGCACCGACACGGGCACGACATGAACTTCCCTCGGACCCGAAGACCGCAATGAGGTTGAACCAAGATCCCCATCGGGCAAGATCGTCACCAAGACCGGCCATGTTGAGATCCGAAGACCGATCCCGGAGTCCGAACCTTGATCCGCCGAACCCTGGACCCTGAGACCGACCCCGAACCCCGGAACCCCAAGATCGTCGAGCCCCCCAACGTGTGAACCCCTTTCCGAGACCCTATTTCATAATATAATACAAATTGCTGCATATTGAATTGTTCATCTCGCATGCATATTTGTGTGGTTTGGGGGCCTTATGCCGATTCACCTAATAATTAAATATGGGGCCCATATGCGGGCAAATCTAGTCTCATATTGGCCTCATTTAAATTTGTGCATCGAACTGTTGTCATATCTTGCCGGTTAAAACAACATTTAAATTGCGGGGTAGCTAAACAACATGAACCACCTAATTAATTGTCGGGACCCCGGTTCCACTTAATATTGCCCAATTGCACCGCACCTTGCCATGACATTCATTATACATGCATCATGCCGATCTTCTGCCGTTGTATTAAATATTGCATCCGGTGTTTCTTCTAGTGTTTTGGTTCTTCGCGGATAAGGTCGTTGAGTTGATGTGAGCTTCGCCCCGATCTTCGGTTGAACCTTCGACAATGTTTTCAGGCGAGCATCTCCCCCTTTCTACCTATCTTACTTTTCTAGTATTTATTCCCTCCTGTTGATCTTTGCTATCTGTGTTGCGATGCTCTAGTTTCGTACCCGTGATAACCCTTGCAGCCATATATAGCCTTGGACACATCCTATTACCTGTTGTTGGGTAGATAGTTGGACCCGCATGTCGTAGTCGCTTGCTCAAGTGTTTTGCTTGTCGTCAAGTACCACCATTGTTGGAGAATTGCCGCATGTTGACGTTGGAGATGATCATGGCTTTAATTATTGTATCACTTTAATTCCTGTTTAACAACTAAAATTGAATTAAGCAGAGGCATCGGTGGGTGATAGGTAAGATTTGGTTTCCGACCGCCCACTTGTGTCCCGTAGGACCCGAGTTCCTGACACCTGTTCCGAGATCGAGCGCGCTAACCACAGGTGGGGAGATATGGGCCCCCATTGATTATTACCTGATTTCAAAGTATTGTACTGGGGGCCACAACTAGTTTGAGGATTTATTTACTATTCTGTACTTATGCCATGTTTACCGCTTTATTTACGTTTGTGCGAGGAGCACACTGTACTGTTTAGGATCGGGACACGTTTTCGCGGTGTCGACAGTCCCCGTTTGGGGATTTGCTGTCGCTCACTATCGTCCACCCAAACCCTAAGTCCGTCTCGGAGACCGGCCGACTCCGTTGCGGGTGTCGACTTGGTGGGGTGGCCCCCATGTACTTGCTTTGGATCTGGGAACGTCGTGACTTAGGCCCCGCCGACATACCGATGGGTGTATGTTAACTGATCTGGCAAAAAGGGTCGAAGTGCCTGTGGATACTTTGGCGCACCCCTGCAGGGTTAAATCTTTTCGAGAAGCCGTGTCCGCGGTTATGGACGACTTGGAGCACAGTGTTTGATCATAGACAACTATAACTAAAGTTTACTGTTTTAAATTGACTTGTATCCGATATGACTAGTAATCAGCTTCACTACAACGGAATGGCTAAGTAAAAGTATCAACAACTGCTGGGTTTTGGGTTATCTCATGCTAATTGAATCTGACTAGTAAGTGATGCCACTATAACGGAATGACTAACTAAAAGTGCCCACTGCTTACTTTATCAGGACGATTATCTAAGCCTGACTAGTAATTGCTGCAATGATAACTGAATAAGTAAAACTGCCAACTGTGTGAGTTCCTCGGTTGACTTCCTCGTTTGGTCTCGAGGGGGAAACGCCAGGATGGGTTTGTTTGATGATAGTATCAGGTGGGATCCGAATAGGCCTTTCTTACCCCTCTCTGATAGCCGCCAGTTGTATCGAGTCTCTATAGGTTGTTTAGTGCATGCTGCCGCTGCCGCTCAGTCCACCATACCTATGTAGGCGAGGACCGCCGAATTCTAGCCTCGCCGTGTACTGGCCTCAGTACTGACGCTCCTCTTTTTCCTTTGCCCTTTGTCGGCACCCCTTTTGTTTAAGCAGGTTTTGAGATCGACGCCGTTAGCAGGGTTACCCTTCCGGCTTGGCCTGGGCAGGGTTATGGACGCCATTGGTTATTCTTCAGGGCTCTTAGCCCCATTTGCATCTTGTCCGTAGTCGGACGCCCCATCGTTTTCAAGGTGATTTGGATCTTTGTACCGTATATTTGTATTCTTGACTCTTTGAGTCGATGTTGTATATATATCTGTTCTGTGGGTCCCATCGAGGGCTGTTGTGTAATGTTATTACTTTGCTTTCCACCCGCACGAAAGTGCCTGGTGGGCACCTTCGAATCGTTTCTATGCGGGTTTGGCGAGTTTCGCTAAAACTTGCATAGGACCGATTCTGAGGGTGTTACACTACTTACCAGCGGACAATGCAACGTTGCCTCCACGACCAAATTGGTCGGAACGTTCACGCCTATGTGGACGATATTGCGGTGATGTCTAAAAAGTAAAACGACTTAATCTACGACTTAAAAGAAACCTTTGATAATCTCCAGAAATACAACATGATGCTCAACCCCAAGAAGTGCGTCTTCGGGGTTCCAGCCGGCAAATTGTTGGGCTTCATCGTTTCCCAACATGGAATTGAGGTCAATTCGGAGAAAATCAAGGCCATCTTAAACATAAATAGTCCGACATGCCTAAAGGACATTCAACGACTAACAGGTTGTGTTGCAGCAGTTAGTCGGTTCGTCAGCCGACTTGGATAGAAGGCTCTGCCACTGTACAAGTTCTGAAGAAGGCGGACAGATTCACGTGGACGGACAAAGCAGATGCAGCATTGAAGCAGCTCAAGGAGATTCTTTCCTCAGCGCCCATCCTTGCAGTACCCGAGCCTGGTGAGCCCCTGTTAATTTAAATGGCGGCAACCAACCGGGTAAACAGCATCGTCGTCGTGGTAGAGCGGAAGGAACCAGGCTATGAGCACGGAGTTCAACGACCAATTTACTACGTAAGCGAGGTCTTGACGGAGTCCAAGCAGCGTTACCCGCACTACCAAAAGATAGCTTACGGAGTATTCCTTGCTTCTCAGAAGCTGAGGCATTACTTTCAGGAGCACCCAATCACAGTGGTGAGCAAGACTTCACTGTCCGACATTATCAATAACAGCGACGCTACAGGAAGGGTCGCGAAGTGGGGCATTGAACTTGCCGCCTTCGAGATCACCTACAAGAGACGCGACGCTATCAAGTCACAAGCCTTAGCGGATTTTGTTGCAGATTGGACGGAGATGCCAGATGCCACTCTGTTGCCGGAACCAGAGTACTGGGTGATGCACTTTGACGGATCAAAGTTGCTCAACGGCTCGGGGGCTAGTGTATTGTTACAGTCACCAACAGGAGACAAGCTACACTACGTTCTGCAGATCCACTTCGAGGCTACAAACAACATGGCGGAGTATGAAGCACTCATTCACGGACTACGTGTAGCCAAGGATATTGGCATCAAGCGCATAGTTTGCTATGGAGATTCCGACTTGGTTGCCCAGCAGGTGGCTGTGTCGTGGTGGTGGCACGGCAGATGCCATGGGTAGGCTAAAGTATGGGGCCAATGGATGCTAGAGGGATCTGGGGAGGGATGATGCAGTTAACTCTACACACAAGATGCTAAGGCCAAGATCTTTATTTTTCTTCTCCAGGGCTACAAGTGCTCCTTGAGCTGTGAACAAGTAGAGAATATGAACTTTACTAGCCTAACGGTACTACCAAAATGAGTCGATCCCCCCTCAGGGTCCAAGCCACCCCCTTATAAAGGAGTGCCTTGGGTGCCCTTAGGGCTAACGAGGCAAGCATATTCGAGGAATATGCTTGTCCCAAAATAGTAGTTCGGCGGCCTCCTTTCCCTGTCGCCCTTCTAACGACGGCAAGGCTCCAGTGGTCCCCTCCTGCTTGCCTCGGGCTGCAGGACTGTCACCTCCGTGACCTCCTTCTGCCCCTCTGACGCTCTGCATCTTTGTCTCTTGTGCTTGGCTCCGCTCTGATTCCTTCTAGCTTGCAGCTATAGTTTGACCTTGGGTTTCTCCTTCTCCTGCAAGCTTCGTATCACTCGGCCTTACCTTACCTTGCGTAACTCGGCTTGTCCTTTGCCTGCATCGAGATCACTCGGGCTAACCCGGCCGACTCTCGCAGTAACTCGGCTGGGTAGCTGCTTGACACATATACACGGGCTTCTCGCCTCTGTACCTTGGCCGACATATTCATGATTCGGCCAACCTAGACAGTAACTCGGAAACTAGACGGGGATTATACCTCTGTCTTTCCCCGTCTCCGACATACCCGAGGACAACCCCCCGACATTAGTCCCCGAAGCTGGTGTGGCCCTGTCGACAACTTCGGCCGGGTCATATCAGCTTCATTATATTCTTCAGTTTTGTTTCTGAGTTATATCTTCTTCATCCGAGGTTTTCTCATTCCTTACCTCATACGTCACGTCCTACGTGGCACCCTCATCATCGTTCTTCTAGTTTTTTGGTCCCTCTACAGTACTTACTGACAGGCTACAGTTAACTTTGTACCTGCTGCGCCGCCGCTGCGATGCCTCGGGTGCCGTTCCCCTTGGGGATCGTAACGCCCTTCCTTCCTGTGTGGCCGTTGGTGTGGCTCCACTTATCGTCGCGCGTTCGTGCCGCACCCACGATCTACACGGTCAACCGCAACACCCACGATCCCACTACCTTGTTCGTGGCTCGATTATAAAGAGGGGGGTGGCGTTTGGGGAATTCACTTTTCCCCTTCTCGCTCGTCCCCGTCCTCCTCCTTCCTTCCGCCGCCGCGTCCTCTCGCAGTTCCGCCGCCGCGCGCTTGCCGGAGCCTCCGTTGGTGAAGACTCCGCCGCGCCGTTCTGCCTGCCTTGCCTGCGCTCTGTGGCTTTGGCTCCGTCGCCGGTGAGTCCCCTTCGGTTGCATTCCCTGGATTTTTCCCTAGACTCATCTGTCTCGATTCCGTGTTCGTGCGACGGTTCCTCTGGTTCTTCGCCATTATTCTCGTGCATAGTCTCGACGGGGCCTTGCAGCTCTAAACTCCCCTCCGCCGCCAGTCTTTCCTCCAGCGATCTTTCCGGCGCACATATGTCTAGTTCATTTAGCGGTGCTCTGGTTGAGGACGACGATGCTGGCTCCGGGCCCGAGCGAGGCTCGTGGCAGGGTTCTACTGTCACACGCCGTGAGATCGAGTGGCTCATCCGGACTCGAAGAATCCCCGCCCAAGTTTCTTGCCGTTTACCCGGCAGCGAATCCTCTCCGGATGTTAGGGAGGGCGAGTATGTGGTTTTTATGTCGCACTTTGCGCGTGGCTTCGGTCTCCCTCTTAGTGATTTCGCTAGAGAATTCCTCGACTACTTCGGCCTTCAGCCACATCATCTTCCTGCGAACGCTATCGCTTCTCTTTCTGCTTTCATCTCCGCATCGGAGGGATATGTGGCATCCCGCAAAACCACTACTAGAAAATCGCGTTGTCTTTGTGCATTGCATCATCATGACCGCATGCTCAAGTCATCATGCCACATTGCATTTGAGCATCGTCATCATCTTGCATTTGCTTGCATAAAACTAATTGCGGAAAACCTGTTTTTGTTTTTCTAAACGGCCCGTCTTTATTCAAACCCCAAAACCCGGGTCACCGGTTTATTTTTGTTTTGTTGCTATCGAGTTGCAAAATCTTTGTTTTAAACCAATAATATATTTTTTAATTATTTTAGTGGGGGCAGTCGAACGGGCCGATCCGACCCGAACGACCACCCCCGGTTCCAAATCGGTCCACCTAAAATCCTACAGCTACCTACACCTAATCTACCCCCAAACCAGCCACCTCACCCCCACCAATGGCCTCCTGACACCTCACCCTCTCCCTCCCCCCTAACCAACCCCAAACTGCCACCTCACCAGCCTCTCTCTCTCCCTCTCTCTCTCCCTGCCCCACAGCCCCCACCCGAACTCACACAACACACACACTCACGCACACCGCACCCGCCGCTCAGCCTCACCCATCTCCCCAACCACCCGCCTGCAGGCACGCACCTGGCCCTACCACGACCGCCCCTGCCCCAGTCCACCGACGCCTCCTTCCCCAACCTCATCACCCTCCCCGACGAGCCGCCCCGCCCTCTGCTCGCCATTTCTGGCGCGCGGTACCCTCCTCCTCCGTCCCCTCCGTAGCGCCGCCCGCCTCGCCCCCTCCCCATCCCGCGCCTCCTCCGGCCGCCTCCCGACGCCCCGCGGCCTCCGTCCGCCGGCGCCGCCCGCAGCTCCCGCCTCCGCCGCCCCCAGGCTCCGCCGCCTCCTGCAGCCCGCCTTCGCCGCGCCTGCTTCCACCGCCGGAGCGCCGCCGCTCCCTTCCCCGGCCGCGCCGTCGCGCCTCACCCCTCCTCCTCGCAGCGCCGGAGCGACCCCGCCTCTCCGTCCTGCGGGCGCGCGCCGCCGCCCTCGGTCCAGGCCGAGCCTCCTCCGGCCCGCCCTGCCGTCGCGGTCGCCGCTGCCTCCTCTGGCCGCCGTCGTGCCGTCGACCACCTGCGCGCCGCCGTCGCGGGGCCCCGTCGTCCTGCACCTCGCCGCCAAGGTCTGCCTCGCCGCCGGCTGTCCCTGTCGCCTCCTTCGGTCGCCAGCATCTGAGACCGCCAGGCCACGCCGTTCCGTCCACGTCTGGCAGCGCAGGCCGCCCATCCCGCCAGCGGGCCCTCCTGCTTGCGAGCGCACCAGCGTCGAGCTGTCGCTGCCCGTGTACGTCTGGTATGAGATGCCAGGGAAAAAACGGTGTGGTCCATGTCAGAAGCCGAGGACCCGTGTGTCTCCAAGTTCCCCTCCAACAAGGTCTCCTAGTTCGATGTCGTGCCATGGACGGCGACAAAATATCCTCCACGGACAGAAGAACGATCTCGGAGCCCGATCCGAAGACCGATCCCTCGTCAAACCCCAAGATCTGCCTCACGGGACCGAACCCCACGGAACTCCATGCTCTTCCTTCCGTCGCCGAGACCCTGAACGACAAGAACTCCTTCCCGAACCGATGCCGACGACGTCGCATGCCAAGATCTTCGTCCCGAACGCCAAGATCGCCGGTGCCGAATTACGAGGAATCCGACCTGGAACATCAAGATCTACCGATGACCGAGAGCCCGGACGCCAAGATCCACGACTCAGAGATGCCAGGACACCAAGTTCGTCGAGACACTGAGGACCCGTTCCCGGAGGCGAAGACCGGACCCGACAAGATCTTCGAGACGACAAGATCGGCACCGGCCAGGACGAATCCGATGCGCCCCGACCCTGAACCCCAGATCCGGGCCCTGAGACCGACCCCGAACCCCGGAACCCCAAGTTCGTCGCGACCCCCTAAATGTGTGAACCCCTCCCCGAAACCCTAATTTTATAATATAATACAATTGTTGCATATAAAATCATTCATCTCGCATGCATATCATGTGGTTTGGGGGCCTTATGCCGATTCACCTAATAATTAAATATGGGGCCCATATGCGGGCAAATCTAGTCTCATATTGGCCTCATTTAAATTTGTGCATCGAACCGGTACCATACCTTGCCATGTTAAGACAACATTTAATTGCGGGGTAGCTAAACAACATGAACCACCTAACTAATTGTCCGGACCCCGGTTCCGCTTAATATGGCCTAATTGCATCGCATCTTTGCCATGTCATTCATCATACATGCATCATGCCGATCTTCTGCCGTTGTATTAAATATTGCATCCGGTGTTTCTTCTAGTGTTTTGCTTCTTCGCGGATAAGGCCGTTGAGTTGATGTGAGCTTCGCCCCGATCTTCGGATGAACCTTCGACAATGTTTTCAGGCGAGCATCTCCCCCTTTCTA
The DNA here is from genome assembly GCA_916181665.1 of Avena sativa. Taxonomy (NCBI): domain Eukaryota; kingdom Viridiplantae; phylum Streptophyta; class Magnoliopsida; order Poales; family Poaceae; genus Avena; species Avena sativa. The sequence continues at coordinate 8,015,415 of OV702289.1, forward strand.
CCTATCTTACTTTTATAGTATTTATTTCCCTCCTGTTGATCTTTGCTATTTGTGTTGCGATGCTCTAGTTTTCGTACCCGTCATATCCCTTGCAGCCATATATAGCCTTGGACACATCCTATTACCTGTTGTTTGGTAGATAGTTGGACCCGCGCGTCGTAGTCGCTTGTTCAAGTGTTGTTGCGTGTCGTCAAGTACCACAGTTGTTGGAGAAGTGCCGCATGTCCAATGTTGGAGATGATCATGGTTTTACTTATTGTTCACTTTAATTCCTGTTTAACAACTAAAATTGAATTAAGCAGAGGCATCGGTGGGTGATAGGTAATATTTGGTTTCCGACCGCCCACTTGTGTCCCGTAGGACCCGAGTTCTTGACACCTGTTCCGAGATCGAGCGCGCTAACCACAGGTGGGGAGATATGGGCCCCCCATTGATTATTACCTGATTTCAAAGTATTGTACTGGGGGCCACAAACTAGTTTGAGGTTTTATTTACGATCCTGTACCTATGCCATGCTTTACTGCTTTATTACGTTTGTGCGAGGAGCACACCGTACTGTTTAGGAAGCGGAGTGTTTTCGCGGTATCGACAGTCCCCGTTTGGGGATTTGCTGTCGTTTACAGCCACTGACGCAAACCCTAAGTCCGTCTCGAAGACCGGCCGACTTCGTTGCGGGTTCGACTTGGTGGGGTGGCCCCATGTACTTGCTTTGGGTCTGGGAACGTCGTGACTTAGGCCCCGCCGACATACCGATGGGTGTATGTTAACTGATCTGGCAAAAAGGGTCGAAGTGCCTGTGGATACTTTGGTGCACCCCTGCAGGGTTAAATCTTTTCGAGAAGCCGTGTCCGCGGTTATGGACGACTTGGAGCACAGTGCTTGATCATAGACAACTATAACTAAAGTTTACTGTTATAAATTGACTTGTATCCGAATTGACTAGTAATCCGCTTCACTACAATGGAATGGCTAAATAAAAGTACCAACAACTGCTGGGTTTTGGGGTTATCTCATGCTAATTGTATCTGACTAGTAAGTGTTGCCACTATAATGGAATGGTTAACTAAAAGTGCCCACTGCTTACTTTATCAGGACGATTATCTAAACCTGACTAGTAAAGTGCCGCAACTATAACTGAATAAGTAAAACTGCCAATGGTGTGAGTTCCTCGGATGACTTCCTCGTCCGGTCTCGAGGGGGAAACGCCAGGATGGGTTTGTTTGATGATAGTATCAGGTTGGATCTGAATAGGTCTTCCTTACCCCTCTCTGATAGCCGCCAGTTGTATCGAGTCTCTATAGGTGGTTTAGTGCATGCTGCCGCTGCCGCTTCAGTCCACCATACCTATGTAGGCGAGGACCGCCGAATTCTCGTCTCGCCGTGTACTGGCCTCAGTACTGACGCTCCTCTTTTTCCTTTGCCCTTTATCGGCACCCCTTTTGTTTAAGCAGGTTTTGAGATCGACGCCGTTAGCAGGGTTACCCTTCCGGCTTGGCCTGGGCAGGGTTATGGACGCCATTGGTTATTCTTCAGGGCTCTTAGCCCCATTTGCATCTTGTCCGTAGTCGGACGCTCTATCATTTTCAAGGTGATTTGGATCTTTGTATATGATATCTGTATTCTTGACTCATTGAGTCGATGTTGTATATATATCTGTTCTGTGGGTCCCATCAAGGACTGTTGTGTAAAGTTATTACTTTGTTTTCCACCCGCACGCAAGTGCCTGGTGGGCACCTTTGAATCGTTTCTATGCGGGTTTGGCGGGAAGCACTGAAACTTGCATAGGGCCGATTCTGAGGGTGTTACAGAGTGGTATCAGAGCTCAGCAGTTGCGATACCCCACAAGTCCAGCCTGTAGGATAACCTAGCTAACAGCTGAAGTAGAGTTTCAAAACTATTTTTGAAAATCGGTTGGATAGTTCTGGTTAGGTCTGATTTTACTCCTTACCCCTCTGTTATTCTCCTCTTAGCTCGACGTGTTTTGGATCCGCTCTCGTCTCTTTCTTCGAGTCCAGGATTTCTCGTGGTTGGGTTTTCCGTCGTACCTTCAGGGTTTCGCTTCCTCCTTTGGTAACGGTGTTCTACCGTCCGGTGTTCAAGCTGCCTGATGAATCCGTCTACGGTGTTACCATTCTTTATTCCTTGTTTGTGCCTTCCGGTGGTTTCCGACGCGACGACATCATCTGCGCCAGACCCGATGCAGAGTCTGCATCACTCCCTTGTTCCGGACCTCGATTGTCGAGATCTTCAGTCTGATTCCGAGAATGGTTGCACGCTTTTCCACTGATTGTGCGGAGTAATAGTTTGGGTGCGTGATGGATTGGCCCCCATGTCGACTACCCCTTCTATTCGCTTTTGTACATTGAAGTGGATGAGAATGCATCGGTTCCCTCTTCCCATTGAAGTTAGAGGTGGCTTTATTCGGTGATACCTCTACCTTCGACCTTTTGTTCCCGGAGTGTTCCCTCGACGATCACGGACAACGACCTCTTGTTAGTGGTGTCACGAGGATCTACACGAAGCGAGAAGATGCAGATCGCCGACCTTCCTTCCGGTACCATGAGGCGGATCTCGAGGGCGAGATCCATTGTTAGTGGTGTCGAGTTGTGGCATCCCGCAAAACCACTACTAGAAAATAGGCGTTGTCTTTGTGCATTGCATCATCATGACCGCATGCTCATGTCATCATGCCACATTGCATTTGAGCATCGTCATCATCTTGCATTTGCTTGCATAAAACTAATTGCGGAAAACCTGTTTTTGTTTTTCTAAACGGCCCGTCTTTATTCAAACCCCAAAACCCGGGTCACCGGTTTATTTTTGTTTTGTTGCTATCGAGTTGCAAAATCTTTGTTTTAAACCAATAATATTTTTTTTAATTATTTTAGTGGGGGCAGTCGAACGGGCCGATCCGACCCGAACGACCACCCCCGGTTCCAAATCGGTCCACCTAAAATCCTACAGCTACCTACACCTAATCTACCCCCAAACCAGCCACCTCAACCCCACCAATGGCCTCCTGACACCTCACCCTCTCCCTCCCCCCTAACCAACCCCAAACTGCCACCTCACCAGCCTCTCTCTCTCCCTCTCTCTCTCCCTGCCCCACAGCCCCCACCCCAACTCACACAACACACACACTCACGCACACCGCACCCGCCGCTCAGCCTCACCCATCTCCCCAACCACCCGCCTGCGGGCCCGCACCTGGCCCTACCACGACCGCCCCTGCCCTAGTCCACCGACGCCTCCTTCCCCAACCTCCTCACCCTCCCCGACGAGCCGCCCCGCCCTCTGCTCGCCACCTCCGGCGCGCGGTACCCTCCTCCTCCATCCCCTCCACAGCGCCGCCCGCCTCGCCCCCTCCCCATCCCGCGCCTCCTCCGGCCGCCTCCCGACGCCCCGCGGCCTCCGTCCGCTGGCGCCGCCCGCAGCTCCCGCCTCCGCCGCCCCCAGGCTCCGCCGCCTCCTGCAGCCCGCCTTCGCCGCGCCTGCTTCCGCCGCCGGAGCGCCGCCGCTCCCTTCCCCGGCCGCGCCGTCGCGCCTCACCCCTCCTCCTCGCCGCGCCGGAGCGACCCCGTCTCTCCGTCCTGCGGGCGCGCGCCGCCGCCCTCGGTCCAGGCCGAGCCTCCTCCGGCCCGCCCTGCCGTCGCGGTCGCCGATGCCTCCTCTGGCCGCCGTCGTGCCGTCGACCACCTGCGTGCCGCCGTCGCGGGGCCCCGTCGTCCTGCACCTCGCCGCCAAGGTCTGCCTCGCCGCCGGCTGTCCCTGTCGCCTCCTTCGGTCGCCAGCATCTGAGACCGCCAGGCCACGCCGTTCCGTCCACGTCTGGCAGCGCAGGCCGCCCATCCCGCCAGCGGGCCCTCCTGCTTGCGAGCGCACCAGCGTCGAGCTGTCGCTGCCCGTGTACGTCTGGTATGAGATGCTAGGGAAAAAACGGTGTGGTCCATGTCAGAAGCCGAGGACCCGTGTGTCTCCAAGTTCCCCTCCAACAAGGTCTCCTAGTTCGATGCCGTGCCATGGACGGCGACAAAATATCCTCCACGGACAGAAGAACGATCCCGGAGCCCGATCCGAAGACCGATCCCTCGTCAAACCCCAAGATCTGCCTCACGGGACCGAACCCCACGGAACTCCATGCTCTTCCTTCCGTCGCCGAGACCCTGAACGACAAGAACTCCTTCCCGAACCGATGCCGACGACGTCGCATGCCAAGATCTTCGTCCCGAACGCCAAGACCGCCGGTGCCGAATTACGAGGAATCCGACCTGGAACATCAAGATCTACCGATGAACGAGAGCCCGGACGCCAAGATCCACGACTCAGAGATGCCAGGACACCAAGTTCGTCGAGACCCTGAGGACCCGTTCCCGGAGGCGAAGACCGGACCCGACAAGATCTTCGAGACGACAAGATCGGCACCGACCAGGATGAATCCGATGCGCCCCGACCCTGAACCCCAAATCCGGGCCCTGAGACCGACCCCGAACCCCGGAACCCCAAGTTCGTCGCGACCCCCTAAATGTGTGAACCCCTCCCCGAAACCCTAATTTTATAATATAATACAATTGTTGCATATCAAATCATTCATCTCGCATGCATATCATGTGGTTTGGGGGCCTTATGCCGATTCACCTAATAATTAAATATGGGGCCCATATACGGGCAAATCTAGTCTCATATTGGCCTCATTTAAATTTGTGCATCGAACCGGTACCATACCTTGCCATGTTAAGACAACATTTAATTGCGGGGTAGCTAAACAACATGAACCACCTAACTAATTGTCGGGACCCCGGTTCCGCTTAATATGGCCTAATTGCATCGCATCTTCGCCATGTCATTCATCATACATGCATCATGCCGATCTTCTGCCGTTGTATTAAATATTGCATCCGGTGTTTCTTCTAGTGTTTTGCTTCTTCGCGGATAAGGCCGTTGAGTTGATGTGAGCTTCGCCCCGATCTTCGGATGAACCTTCGACAATGTTTTCAGGCGAGCATCTCCCCCTTTCTACCTATCTTACTTTTATAGTATTTATTTCCCTCCTGTTGATCTTTGCTATCTGTGTTGCGATGCTCTAGTTTTCGTACCCGTGATATCCCTTGCAGCCATATATAGCCTTGGACACATCCTATTACCTGTTGTTTGGTAGATAGTTGGACCCGCGCGTCGTAGTCGCTTGTTCAAGTGTTGTTGTGTGTCGTCAAGTACCACAGTTGTTGGAGAAGTGCCGCATGTCCAATGTTGGAGATGATCATGGTTTTACTTATCGTTCACTTTAATTCCTATTTAACAACTAAAATTGAATTAAGCAGAGGCATCGGTGGGTGATAGGTAATATTTGGTTTCCGACCGCCCACTTGTGTCCCGTAGGACCCGAGTTCTTGACACCTGTTCCGAGATCGAGCGCGCTAACCACATGTGGGGAGATATGGGCCCCCCATTGATTATTACCTGATTTCAAAGTATTGTACTGGGGGCCACAAACTAGTTTGAGGTTTTATTTACGATCCTGTACCTATGCCATGATTTACTGCTTTATTACGTTTGTGCGAGGAGCACACCGTACTGTTTAGGAAGCGGAGTGTTTTCGCGGTATCGACAGTCCCCGTTTGGGGATTTGCTGTCGTTTACAGCCACTGACGCAAACCCTAAGTCCGTCTCGAAGACCGGCTGACTTCGTTGCGGGTTCGACTTGGTGGGGTGGCCCCATGTACTTGCTTTGGGTCTGGGAACGTCGTGACTTAGGCCCCGCCGACATACCGATGGGTGTATGTTAACTGATCTGGCAAAAAGGGTCGAAGTGCCTGTGGATACTTTGGTGCACCCCTGCAGGGTTAAATCTTTTCGAGAAGCCGTGTCCGCGGTTATGGACGAATTGGAGCACAGTGCTTGATCATAGACAACTATAACTAAAGTTTACTGTTATAAATTGACTTGTATCCGAATTGACTAGTAATCCGCTTCACTAGAACGGAATGGCTAAATAAAAGTACCAACAACTGCTGGGTTTTGGGGTTATCTCATGCTAATTGTATCTGACTAGTAAGTGTTGCCACTATAACGGAATGGTTAACTAAAAGTGCCCACTGCTTACTTTATCAGGACGATTATCTAAACCTAACTAGTAAAGTGCCGCAACTATAACTGAATAAGTAAAACTGCCAACGGTGTGAGTTCCTCGGATGACTTCCTCGTCCGGTCTCGAGGGGGAAACGCCAGGATGGGTTTGTTTGATGATAGTATCAGGTTGGATCCGAATAGGTCTTCCTTACCCATCTCTGATAGCCGCCAGTTGTATCGAGTCTCTATAGGTGGTTTAGTGCATGCTGCCGCTGCCGCTTCAGTCCACCATACCTATGTAGGCGAGGACTGCCGAATTCTAGTCTCGCCGTGTACTGGCCTCAGTACTGACGCTCCTCTTTTTCCTTTGCCCTTTGTCGGCACCCCTTTTGTTTAAGCAGGTTTTGAGATCGACGCCGTTAGCAGGGTTACCCTTCCGGCTTGGCCTGGGCAGGGTTATGGACGCCATTGGTTATTCTTCAGGGCTCTTAGCCCCATTTGCATCTTGTCCGTAGTCGGACACTCTATCATTTTCAAGGTGATTTGGATCTTTGTATATGATATCTGTATTCTTGACTCATTGAGTCGCTATTGTATATATATCTGTTCTGTGGGTCCCATCGAGGACTGTTGTGTAAAGTTATTACTTTATTTTCCACCCGCACGCAAGTGCCTGGTGGGCACCTTTGAATCGTTTCTATGCGGGTTTGGCGGGAAGCGCTGAAACTTGCATAGGGCCGATTCTGAGGGTGTTACAGGATACTTCGGCCTGTGGCCGTCAGTGCATGTCTGGTCGAAGTTCTTCCAGATTCGCTCCAACATAGTCCCTGACAAATCTCTGCACCCTTCCGAGAAGTTGCTTACCCAATGCGGGGCGGAATCTATTACACCTCGGAGGAAGTCCGTGTTTCCTCGTGTCACCGGGTTGGAGTCGTGCAAGAAGTGGCACAAATCATTTTTTTATGTCAAGAACAGAGGGGCAGAGGACAAGATTCGGCTCCCTGCATTCTCGATCGAGCCGCCCTCCAAAGTGAACTGGCTTTATAATCCGAGGAAAACTCATGCCTTGGCCGAGGCCTTCGAGATTCGGCTTAAAGAGTTGATCCGGGCCGGGTTATGCGGCGAAGACCTGATGGCTACTTTCATCAGTAGCCGGATCTGCCCGTTCCAGAAGCGGACTCACAAGCTGTGCTACATGAGTGGTCCCCTTGATCCTAATCGGGTCTCAACCGTGGAGCTAGACAACTACCTTATCTACAAGCGCGTCCGAGCTATTTTTAAGACGGAGATGCCTGAGGATTGGGCTTGGGGATTAAAACCGTTCACCCGCGATCATCCGCCTCCCGAGGTGAGCTTAATCAACCACGCTCTGCTACTCCATTGTTTTTGGTAACGGGTTTATCTAACTCTCTTTTTCCTCGTCTTGCAGAGGTTAACAGAGCAGAAAAACGAGGACGCCGAAGTTCTGCTGCTCCCTTGGCCTGCGGACAGGAGTACCCCGGATACTGGTGAGCCGGACTCCGAGGAGTTCGTCCCTAAGTCGGATCCTGCCCCGGCTCGAGCTCGTGGCAAGACTTCGGCGCATGAAGAGGAAGGTGATTCGGACGAGGTCCAAATTCTTGAGGTAGTTGCCGCCATGCCTATTTCTTATGCATTTCCGGCTTCTACTTTCCCAGCTAATCCGGCCGGTCAGGTTCACGACGCCGAGCCTATTGCTTCTCGACCCCCTGTTACCTCGGGGAAACGCGGGGCTCCTGCTAGTGCCTCGGAGGCGATTCCCAAGAAACGAATGAAGAAATCCGCTCCGAACCCTCCCAGGCGCAAGACTATGCCTGGGGTCGCCGGGTAAGTTTCTTTTGCTTATATTTCTTGTTTCTCTCTTTCTGTGTTTCATACTGACGATCCTTCTTTCTTATTTTTGCAGTGCTCCTCTTTCTGTTAAACCCGGCGGTCCTAGTATGACTAGCCGCCCGATTCGGCCTCCGTCTCCTCCTCCCGTTGATGATACCAGGATTCCTAGTCCTATTCGTCCTTCTTCTCCTCCAGCTCCGAATACGTCGCCTCTTTGTCATGATGTGCCTGAGACCCCTTCCATTGATCCGGACTCGAGCCGGCCCTCCGAAGTTTTTGTCGAACCCTCCGCCCCTTCTATGGGCCCCAGCACTGCTACTGAGCCTCTATCTACTCCGGCAGTTTCTACAGCCATTCCAACCTTGGCTGAGAAGGTCGTTATCTTAGCGCCATCTGCGACCATAACTCCTGCTGCTCCTAAAGATGTCGTCCCCACTTCCGAGGCGTCACTTCCTGCTGATGCCTCCTCTAAGGCGAGAAAAGCTGTCGCCGTCAAGACTTCCTCTTCTCAAAAAGGTCCTGTCGGCTCTTCTCAGCCGAGTATCGCCGACATGCTGCGTAAGGGGACTGCTCCTACCAAGGCCTCAGTTGCCTTGGCTGGCAGCACCCAGCTTCCTCTCCATAAGAGCCCTGCGGCCGTAGTGGTTACAGAACATGTCCGGGGTAAGGTCTTGACTCGGACAGCTAGTGGGAACAGCCTCGGCGCGCTGGTGGAGTACGCCAATAATTGGAATGCCGCTGATCAGTTTGAGGGTAATCCCGTGAACCAGCCCTTTCAGCTTTCCGACATCAGCGGCCGCTTCGACCATGCTGCCAAGTTCATTGTTGACACTAACAAGATGAATGAGGTAATCGTTGTTTCTCTGAGTTTTAGATTGGTTTCCAGATGTTACTATATGCTCTAGTCCCCGAAACTTGCAAGGAAATAACTTGTTATATGCTTGGAAGTTTAATGACTTTCAACTTGATTTATTTCTAGGATTCGAATATTCGGTCATCTAGATTCGAGCTGAGTCTTGCTTGACTCGGATCTGATTTAGCTTTCAGTATCTAGCCACCTAGATCCGAGTTAAGTTTTGCTTGACTCGGATCTGATTTTAGCTTTGAATATCTATCCACCTAGATCCTAGATAACTTTTGCTTGACTCGGATCTGGTTTAGCTTTGAATATCTAGCCACCTAGATCCGAGTTAAGTTTTGCTTGACTCGGATCTGATTTAGCTTTGAATATATAGCCACCTAGATCCGAGTTAACTTTTGCTTGATTCGGATCTGATTTAGCTTGGAATATCGACTTATTGTTTTGCCCCATTGCTCAGGTTGCACATGACCGGCGGACTGCCGAATTTCAGAGGTTGCTTTTCTCGCACCGCAAGTTGGAAGAAAAGTATGAAAAAATCCTTCCTGTGGTAAAGAAGGCTGGTACGTCGACAGTTCCTTTTCGTTATTTACAATGTTCTTATCTATTCGTCCGCGATATGCCGGCTTACTTTCTTGTTTAATAGGTAACATTAATAAGCTCAACATTCGCCTTGAGAATAAAGTCAAGAGCTTGGAAGGTTAGTTTCCCTTTTATCTTATGCCTTTTCCCCTTTTAACATTTGTGCTAAGCTTCCTTATTGCGTTTGGCTCTGGTAAATCCGAGTTGCAAACCTTTGCAGCGTCACATCAAGATTGCATGCCCATGCCTGACGTGATGCTGCATTTTTTAGAACAAAACGCTACTCACTCGGCGCAACTACAAGAAAAAGATGATGAAATAGCTCGCCTGCGATCCGAGGTGGATACCCTCAAGCTCTCTCAGAAATCCGAGCTGGAAAAGGTCGACCAAGAATTCTCCGAGGAGAAGAATCGGCTGACCTTGGAGCTGCAGAAGAACAAAGAACTCCTCGAGGCTGCCGAACTTAAAACCCAGGGTTTGAGCGAGGAAATTGCTCGTTTTGAGAAGAGTAAGGTCGCTTGGACCAAAGACCTTCAGATAATGATGAGATACATTCATCGTAAGCTACTTGGCATGGCCGAATTATATTTTTCTTTTTTGTTCCCGCTACCATCTGACACGTTCATGCTTTGCACAGATCATTTTCCCGAGGCCCAGCCCGTGAGTTCTAAAGCGGTTCTTGCAGCTCGCGTGCGCCGAGGTGAAACTGTTACCGTTGATTCGGAATATTCAATGGAAGATTATTTGGTTGCCGTTGGTGCCGCGGTTGGTCCGATGAAAATTATGGGTCGGGACTTGGTGCAAGCCACTATCCGATCTTACCATGTGCTCTGGCTGAATACCTCGGGGACTCCTGATATCAACGAAGTTAAGTTATTGGTGAAAAGACTAATGGCATCTGAGAGGCAGTTGAGTCTTTGGAGGGAATCTGCTGGGCGTGCTGGTGCCGATATGGCTCTTACTGTTATCATGTCATGGTATGAAGACATCTCTCTTGACATCCTGAGAAATTTGCACACTGGTTCCCGTTGGGTTGAGGATCCCAGTTTTGTTGCTCTTCGGCAAGCTCGGGACTTCCAACTCGTCGAGTACGCCGACGTGCACACTTGGAATGAAGGGCCGAGTTTTCTTCCAGACTCGGATGAGGAGGTTGTAGCTAAGGATGCTCCGGATGATAATTCGGCTGAGCAGGAGGAGGATGAAAATGATTCGGCCGCATCTGATAGCTCTAGCTCAAGCTCGGACAGCAACGGCGACGCGCGGTCCTCTTCCAAAGGTACCGGGCATTCTACCGCACGGACTGATGCTCCTGAGCAACCCCGGACTTCCGCTGAAGTTGCACCTGGGTCGGCGGAGGGCGAGGCAACCTCAGTCGAGGTTCCTCCTACCTCGGGGTGCCCCGCACCTGAGCAAGCTGTTGCCTCCCCAACGAACAATGCCTAAGTTATTTCTGATCCCTGGTATGCCGGGCGTATGATGTAGGCGAAATATTTGTCAATTCTCTGCATGATTCGAATTTCTTTTGCTGTGTACTGCTTGTGACATTCAGTTAAGTTGGTGTTCGTCCGAATTCTTGCTTTGTTGGCCCTCAACTTCCTGACCCTTAGACTTTATCCTTGCCTCTATTTTTATGGTTTTGTCCAGGCGTGAGCTCTGAATGTCATATAATATTGATCTGTTCTGAACAGAGATTGAGCACTTCGTTGTGAAAATATATAGTAATCGCATGATCATTGTTTATTGTGCGAAACTTTGATTTGTAAATCGAATTTCAGAGGTAGTATAAGACTAATACGGGTGTGCGTAGCATAAGGTTGAGGTAGCACATGGTAGTCCCCGAGTCGCTGCTCTAGATGTCGAGGTTTAGATACTAATATGAGACTGATGTATCATGTGGCAGTCCCCGAGTCACTGCTCTGGGTGCCGAGGTTCAATTACATAACACGAAATAGATATAAAATACGGCAGTCCCCAAGTCACTGCTCTGGGCGCCGAGGTTCCAATACATAACATGAAATTGATATAAAATATGGCAGTCCCCGAGTCACTACTCTGGGCGCCGAGGTTCAAATACATAACATGAAATTGATATAAAATACGGCAGTCCCCGAGTCCCTGCTCTAGGTGCCGAGGTTCAAATACATAACATGAAATTGATATAGAATACGGCAGTCCCCGAGTCACTGCTCTGGGCGCCGAGGTTCAAATACATCATTGGATCTTGACTTTGAAATATAAAGCTACGAGTAGAATGGCCGAAGTAAAGCCACATTCCAGGGACGCTTCGTTTCTTCGCCAGCTTTGTCGGCCTTGTTCCCTCCGGGGGACTGAGCGTCGATTAGATAATAGGCATCATTGTGCAATGCTTTGCTTACAATAAATGGTCCTTCCCATGGGGGTGACAACTTGTGCATGCCGGCCGTGCGTTGCACAAGTCGGAGGACCAAATCTCCTTCTTTGAATACTCTTGGATTCACTTTCTTGCTGTGATACCGCCGCAAGTTTTGTTGATAAATAGCCGATCGTGATAATGTCAGCTCTCTTGCTTCTTCCATCAGGTCTACGGCATCTTGCCGAGCTATCTCATTTGTCTCTGAGGTTGTGTATTGAGCAAGTCTTAGCGAGTCATATATTATGTCGGCTGGAAGTACGGTCTCTGCCCCGTACACCAGAAAGAATGGAGTATAGCCTGTTGATCTATTCGGAGTAGTCCGGAGGCTCCATAGTACGGCTGGGATTTCTTCAATCCAACATCCTGCCAACCTTTGCAATGGTTCGACAAGTCGCGGTTTTATTCCTGATAGTACCAGTCCATTAGACCTTTCCACTTGTCCATTGGATGTTGGGTGAGCCACAGAGGCAATATCTAGTCTTATGTGCTTCTCTCGGCAAAATCTAGCGAAAGCTCCTTCTGCAAAGTTTGTGCCATTGTCCGTAATAATACTGTGCGGGTACCCATATCTTAAAATGATATCCTTGAGAAATTTCACTGCTGTGTGCCCATCACACTTTTTAATTGGTTTTACTTCAATCCATTTTGTGAACTTGTCCACCATAACCAATATGTGGGTCATTCCCCCTCGCGCCGGCTTGAATGGTCCCACCATATCTAAACCCCATACAGAAAATGGCCAAGTGATGGGTATTGTTTTTAACTCGGCTGACGGCATATGTATTCTGGTTGCGTATCTCTGACATCCATTGCATTTCTTAACTAATTATTTTGCTTCTTTCAGTGCCGTTGGCCAATAAAATCCATGCCTGAATGCCTTGGCTACTAAGGCGCGAGATGAGGCATGGTGCCCACATTCTCCTTGGTGTATGTCTAGAAGGATTTCCTGACCTTTTGTCGAACTTACGCACTTCTGCAATACGTTTGTGACGCTTCTTTTATACAGCTCATTGTTTATGATTGTATAAGCTTTTGCTCTTCTTACAGTTTGTCTAGCTAGTACCTCATTACTCGGCAACATCGCATCTTTTAGGTAAGAAAATATGGGTTGCGCCCATAACGGTGTTGCTTTTTCCGATGTGACCTTACTGTCTATTTCCATGTTCTCTGCCGACATAGATATCTCGGCTTTCTCCATGATTGTGCTTACCTCGGCTGTCCCCCTCTTTAGGGGTTCCGAGTCATTCTGCGGATCTACCTCCATTGGCGTGTGATCTTCTGCAGAATTTGTCGGGACAAAGATAGATTCGGATTCTGGTGATGGGATTATTGAAGGTTTCCTGAGGTGTTCCAGGGCAATACCTGGAGGAATTGATTGCCGGGTTGATCCTAATTTTGACAATGTGTCGGCGGCGTCATTTTCTGCCCGAGGTATGTGGTGGAATTCACATCCTTCAAAGTATCCACTGATTTTTTGCACATGGAATCTGTATAAAGCCATATTAGCATCTAATGCGTCCCAACTGCCTGATACTTGTTGTACTACTAAATCTGAGTCACCATAGCATAAGATTCGGCGTATACCAATTTCTTTTTCTACTCTCAATCCATGGACTAGCGCTTCATATTCAGCTACATTGTTTGACGCAGCAAAATGTATTTGCAATACATATTTCAATTGGTCTTTTTTAGGCGAGTTCAACACTATTCCTGCTCCCAAACCATTCCTTAGTTTGGAGCCATCGAAATGCATTGTCCAGTAAATTGGATCTGGCAATGGTGGCTCATACTGCACCTCGGCCCAGTCCACGAGAAAGTCGGCAACAGCCTGAGATTTGATTGCATCTCTTCTATCGAACTGGGGAGCGTATGGCGATAACTCGATCGCCCATTTTGCTATTCGGCCACTTGCATCTTTGTTGCTCAATATGTCGGCTATGGGTGCCTCACAGATTACTTTGATGGGATGCTCTTCGAAGTAATGTTTAAGCTTTTTCGCCGACATATACACTCCATAAGCCATCTTCTGATAATGCGGGTAATTCTGCTTCGAAGTGGATAACACCTCACTTAGCTAATAGACCGGCCTCTGAATCGATTTACCATCTTCAAATCGTTCCACTACGACTACCGTGCTAACTACCCTGCTGGTAGCCGCTACATAAAGTAACATGGGCTCTTTTGATAATAGAGAAGCCAAAATGGGTGCCGTAACTAACATCTTTTTCAACTCACGAAATGCAAGGTCCGCTTGTGGAGTCCAAATGAATTTATCCGATTTTCTCATCAGCTGATAGAGCGGCAGTGCCTTCTCTCCTAGCCGACATACAAATCGACTAAGCGAGGCCAGGCAGCCCGTGAATTTTTGTACGTCATTCAAACATTTTGGCAATTCCATTCTTTCTACTGCTCTTATCTTTGTTGGATTAGCCTCGATACCTCGGCTGGATACAAGGAAACCGAGTAATTTCCCCGCCGGCACACCAAATGTGCACTTTTCTGGATTAAGCTTCATTCGGAACCTTCTCAGGTTCGCAAAAGTCTGCCGTATATCTTCTAATAATGTTTTGCTCTCTTTAGTTTTGATGACCACGTCATCCACATACACTTGTACATTTTTTCCTATCTGATCATGCAGACATTTTTGCATGCATCTCTGATATGTTGCTCCTGCATTTCGCAGGCCAAATGGCATTGTGCGATAACAATAAGCCCCGTACGGGGTAATAAATGCAGTCTTTATTTGATCGGCCGGATTTAACGGTATTTGGTGGAAACCAGAATACGCGTCTACAAATTATAACAGCTCACAACCAGCGATCGAGTCAATGACTTGGTCTATTCTAGGCAATGGAAAAGGATCTTTCGGACATGCCTTGTTTAGGTTGGTGTAATCAATACACATTCGCCATACAATGGCTACATTGGGGTCATCTTTCTTCTTTTCTACTAGCACCGGATTTGATAACCAATCCGGATATAGCACCTCCATGATGAACCCGGCCGCGAGGAGCCGAGCTATCTCATCCCCTATTATCTTTCTCCTGTCTTCGGCGAAGCGGCGGAGAGGTTGCTTCACCGGCCTTGCTCCTGGCCTCACGTTCAAAGAGTGCTCAGCCAACTCCCTCGGAACACCTTGCAAATCCTGAGTGGACCATGCAAATATGTCCCAATTCTCACGGAGGAAGTTGGTGAGCTCGCCTTCCTATTTAGCGTCCAGGCCTGCACCAATGGTAACGGTACGTTCTGGGAATTGCTCATCGACCTGGAATTTCTTCGTTTCTTTAGTCGGCTGGAAAGAAACACTGCCATGTGGGTTGGCCAGCGCCGGCATGTTTAGCTGGGCCGACTGAGCGAGGGCTGCTACCTCCTGAATCCTTCTCTTTTCTCTTGATATAACCAATGACTCGGCCAGACTTGACCCGGCTGAAGCACACTCCATTGATTTCTTGTAATCTCCTGCAACTGTTATTACTCCTTGTGGTCCGGGTAGTTTCATCTTTAGATAACTTATATGACAGCTACTCATGAATTTAGCCAGCGCAGGCCGTCCGAGTAGAGCATGATAACAACTTTCCAGATCTACCACTTCAAATTCTAGATTCTCTGCTCTGCAGTTATCTCTCATGCCGAATAACACGTCCACTCGGACTTTACCGATGGGCTCGCATGAAAGTCCCGACACTATCCCATGGAAAGGGGTCCTTGTGGACTGCAGCATGTTCTACGATATTCCGAGTTTATGCATGGTATCTTTGTACATGATGTTGATGCTGCTTCCATTGTCAATGAGTACTTTTGAAAATTTAACATTGATGCTTGGTCCAATGAATGTCGGATCCAACACGAGTGCATATGACCCTGGATTCGGCATTATCCTGGGGTGATCCTTTATGCTCCAAGTTATTTCCTGATCTGACCAAGGCACATATCTTGGTACCGCCGGCATAACTGCATTTACTTCCATATGCCGGCGCTGAACACTCTGTTTGTCTTGCTGTTCGGTTGTGAACACGCAATATGACTGATGATGCTCTCTATAATCATTGCGTCCAGTATTCGCCGGATTTGTCCTTCCATCCTGAATCTGGTTCATCACTTGGTGCACCGCATCCCTCCGGTTCGAATCATTACCTCGGAGGAGGAGGCGGTAACATCAGTTGCTGTGCATTTGCTCCCGTCAACTGCGGCTGATGTTGTTGATGCACCTAATGGGGTGCTGCTTGAATGCCTACGGGACTTCCCATCGCATTTTTCATCCATGCACATTGACGGGTCGTATGGTTTGCCGGCCTGGATGGGTTTGACGTGTGAAATTTACATGGCTGATCTAGCATAGATTCAAATGTGTACTTCGGCCTATCCTGCCACTGCTTTTTCTGTTCTGGGGTCCATTGCCTTTTTCCCTCATTCCTCGGTGTCCACTGCTGAGGACCATTCTTCTGTCGCTGAGTCGCTCCATGACTCGGCGGATCTTGCGCTACTGCTGCCACCTGGGCCGAACTATATCTGTAATCCGGTCTTTCTTCTCTTCTTCTTCATCTGAAATCATTACGCCTGGATGATCCGGCCAAATCTCTTGCATAATGGTCTTGCTGCTCGCGATGATCCATCGACATTAATTCTGGTCGCGTTGGGTCTCCTAACGCGTAGGAGTCTGCTATTCTGATAGTTTCTGCCAGTGTGGTCGGCATATCTCTTTGCAGACGCTGCCACAACACGCTGGCATAACGGCAGCCTTGCGCGAACCAAGCTATTGCTTGCGATTCTATAACCCCTTCACATGAGTTTCTTAGGTTGCACCATCGAGTTAAAAATTCTCTATCTGTTTCATTCGGCCTCTGCTTGCACATGGCTAACTGTTGCGGCCTGTTCGGCCTCTTGTATGTGCTGGTAAAGTTGCTGACGAACATTTCTTCGAAATCTAACCAACAGTTGATACTGTCGGCGGGTAGATTATTCAGCCAGACCCTAGCTGGTCCTTCCAACATTTGGGGGACATACCGCACTGCCCATCTTAAGTTCCCACCCGCTATCTTCACAGCAGTGGCATAGTCAATCAACCAATCTTGTGGCTTGGTACTTCCATTGTACGTTTTTGTGCCTCTTGCTAACTGAAAGTTCGGCACTGGTGGCTCGCCCATGATCCGTGGTCCAAAACATGTCGGACCCGGTGGACCCTGTTCTTCCAATAACTCGGACCGGTATAACCGGTCCAGCTTTACTCTTGCATCACTTGCTGGCAAATCTCTGTACAGGATTCTGTCCTGCATCCCATAGTGGTTGTTCCCACCCTGGATCGCATATTCCATCTCGGAATAGCCATCGTTGTACCTTTCATTCATTTGATTGTGGCGAGCTGGCCTCACTTCTCTTTCCTGCCGAGGTTCATGCCTCGGCTGTGGGTTGAGCGGCACCTCTCTCCTTACTTCGGCCGGAATCTGGTTGTCATGATTACCTCTAGCGGGTTCTCTTCTGCCGAGGTCTCCATTGCCTCGGCTTCCGCCATCTTTATCCATACGGCGACGGTTCCTCTCCCCACTGTTACCTCGGCTTGCATTGCCTCCGTTCTCATTCGCCTTTCCAGCCATTGCCGGATCATATGGAACAATTTTCTTGTTCCTTTTTCCTGAGGTTACTGCTTTGTCCCTTCGTGCGTTGTTTCCGGGTGAGGATGCCGCAGCCGCGGATAAGGCAGGCGCTGCCCCTGCCGAGTGAACCATCCTCGAGGCCCCTAGCCTTGCCGGGTTTGTTCTGAGCATTTCCTCATTTTGCTGGTTCGCGATGCGCACCAGCTCATTCACTCTTTCTTGTTGTTTCTGCCGGGCTTCCCCGGTCAACCCCTCTAACTCCAGAGCTGCAGCATTTGCCGCTCTCAGGTTTTTCACCGGGGTACTGTACCTCGGCAAACCCAAATCACCTGATTCTGCTCTGCGAGCTTCATGCTCTTTGTTAATGTCATCCATGAGGTTCTTCCCTCTTAATCTTAATTCGTCCACCCGCTCTGGTGCGACATCAAGCTTATTAGCTTTGGCATATTCCCTCAGGGTCCTGTTCAAGGATTCCCGCAAGGCCGATACTTTTTTGGCCTCTACCAGCACTTTTTGCCTGGTTTATTCTAACTCTGCCTGAGCATTTGCCGGATCCAGTATCGGCGCTACAGGTGTAGTCAAGTTTTCTATGGTCGCTTGAAGAATGTTCTCTGGCCTTTCCAAAGGTGGCCCTCTTACTCTTGGTGCTTTTGGGGTGGTGTCCTGCAGCTCGGTCGGGTCGGTCACTGGTGGGATTACCTCGGTGTGTTGTGGCGGGTTTTGCCTGGGTGCGCCTTGCACGCCTGCGGCGGGCTCTCTGCTTGACCCGGCTACTGTTGCTCCAGCCGGCGCTCTGGACGGACGGCTTGCTGCGTTAAGAGGTGGCTCTCCTGCAATAACAACTTGGTGAGGATAAATGCCGGTGATGTCGATGCCAACGTAAACCCTGTGCCCGCCCAGGCTGATGAAGACACCGTTACGCGGGGGAGCTTTCCCCCTGAAGCTCCTTGCATTGTCGCTGACATAGTCGCAGAGATCAAATCTCTGGACCAGGCCAGAAACAACGCGCTCGCCCGTGTTGATGAAGTTTCCCGTCCGGATCATAACTCCAGCTAGCACCGATGCAGGCCCCACGGTGGGCGCCAACTGTCGTGGTGGTGGCACGGCAGATGCCATGGGTAGGCTAAAGTATGGGGCCAATGGATGCTAGAGGGATCTGGGGAGGGATGATGCAGTTAACTCTACACACAAGATGCTAAGGCCAAGATCTTTATTTCTCTTGTCCAGGGCTACAAGTGCTCCTTGAGCTGTGTACAAGTAGAGAAGATGAACTTTACTAGCCTAACGGTACTACCAAAATGAGCCGATCCCCCCTCAGGGTCCAAGCCACCCCCTTATAAAGGAGTGCCTTGGGTGCCCTTAGGGATGACGAGGCAAGCATATTCGAGGAATATGCTTGTCCCAAAATAGTAGTTCGGCGGCCTCCTTTCCCTGTCGCCCTTCTAACGACGGCAAGGCTCCAGTGGTCCCCTCCTGCTTGCCTCGGGCTGCAGGACTGTCACCTCCGTGACCTCCTTCTGCCCCTCTGACGCTCTGCATCTTTGTCTCTTGTGCTTGGCTCCGCTCTGATTCCTTCTAGCTTGCAGCTATAGTTTGACCTTGGGTTTCTCCTTCTCCTGCAAGCTTCGTATCACTCGGCCTTACCTTACCTTGCGTAACTCGGCTTGTCCTTTGCCTGCATCGAGATCACTCGGGCTAACCCGGCCGACTCTCGCAGTAACTCGGCTGGGTAGCTGCTTGACACATATACACGGGCTTCTCGCCTCTGTACCTTGGCCGACATATTCATGATTCGGCCAACCTAGACCGTAACTCGGAAACTAGATGGGGATTATACCTCTGTCTTTCCCCGTCTCCGACCTACCCGAGGTCAACCCCCCGACAGGCTGGCACCTGGAATGCGCGGAACCCTATGATGGCGGCATATCGAGACGAAGTGGACGAGATAGCCAAGAGCTTCTTGGGCTACGAAGTCAAGTATGTGCCTAGGGAGCAAAACGAGGCGGCTGATCTGTTGTCTAAGCTTGGATCAGGGCGTAAGCGAATTCCGCCAGGAGTTTTCCTAGAGCATCTACGCACACCATCCGTGAAGGGCGCCGACATCAGCAACCCGGATAGAGCTGACTCTTTCATCAACATGGTGACTAAGGTCCCTGCGGCTTGGACAAAATCGTTCATGGAGTATCTCGAACACGGAACTTTGCCCGACGACGAAGTCGATAGACGGCAAATAGTATGACAAGCAAAGGGTTATACCATAATCAATGGGCAACTCTATAAAAGGAGCACTACTTGTGTATACCTGAAGTGTGTTTCCCAGCTAGAAGGTATGGAAATCCTACGCGAAATCCATCTCGGAGATTGCGCGCATCACGCCGCTCCTCGATCGTTGGTCGTGAAAGCCTTCCAGCAAGGATTCTACTGGCTGACCGTGAAGGAGGACGCCGACAAGCTGGTTGAGACATGCATGGGATGCCAGTATTATGCCCGACAACCACATGTTCCTGCTGAAGAATTGCGAACAATACCAATAACTTGGAAGTTTGCATTCTGGGGGCTAGACATGGTGGGACCGTTACAGACGGCACCATGTGGATTTACGCATCTGCTTGTAGCAGTTGACAAATTCACCAAATGGATAGAAGCTAACGCCATTAGAAAGCTTGATGGGGCAACTGCCCTCAGGTTTGTCCGAGATCGAGTGGTGAGATTTGGTCTCCCACATAGCATCATCACCGACAACGGAAGCAACTTGTCACTCGGAGAAGTGGAGGCCTATTGCTGGGACAAAGGCATCCGACTTGACCTTGCATCTGTGGCACACCCACAGTCCAATGGTCAAGTTGAGCGAGCCAATGGATTAATTCTGCAGGGAATCAAGCCACGTCTTGAGGCACCGCTACATAGAGCAGCTGGAACCTGGGCGGAAGAATTACCATCTGTGCTGTGGAGTTTACGAACTACACCCAACATATCCACCAGCTACACCCCTTACTTCATGGTATATGGAGCAGAAGCCATCTTGCCTTCTGACATCCTCCACGATGCACCAAGAGTTGCCGCCTACGACGAGAATGACGTTGAAGAATCCAGACGCCGAGATGTGGACCTTCTCGAGGAAGAGCGTGTTTTGGCATGCCAAAGATCCGCCATCTACCAGCAGAAGCTACGCAGCTACCATAGTCGCCGCGTTAGGCATTGCTCGTTTAAAGAGGGGGATTTGGTGCTCCGACTTAAGCAGAAGAAGTCACACAAATTATCCCCGCCATGGGAAGGACCGTTCATCATAAGCAAGGCGCTGCTCAATGGGTCTTACTACCTTGTTGACAATCATGAACTAAAGGATAGACCCAATGAGGATCATAAGCGTAAGCGACGTGACCCGGATGATGACTACCTGGAGCTTGATCAGCCATGGAACATAGCACAACTACGTCCTTTTTACACTTAGCATTTTTTATCTAATTGTGTACCTCTTATATGATCAATGAAATAAAGCTCTTTGGTTCACTCATATTTCTGAGTCTTTTACCTCCTTTAGTGTTCATTTTTGGATCATGTAAAACCTTTATGCACAAGTATTGCATTTCGCACTTGTGAAAATTCCGCCTACGGGCGTTAGCTTAAGTTTTCTGGTCTACACGTTCTTTGTTGTTTTTATGTGGATTCTGGAGTAGTGACTTTTGGCACTTATTGTCAGCGATTTTGTGCTTAGGTTATTGACGGTGCCATTGGGCATCATCACCTAAGCGCATGGTTCCAACAACGAGTCTTCCGACTCACGAAAAGTCAAGCATAAGAACCAAAGTAATGGATAAGCCAGCACTTGCTTAAAAAAATATATACATGCTGGGAACTAAGTTCTTACGTAACAGGAAAATTACAACCATTGTTTTCCGCCTTAAGTTACATCATCATGTTTTTTCTGCACATACACCAAAGGGGAAACAAATATTACAAAGTGTTTTTCATTCTTTGGACGCAGGAGACTTGGAAGCAGCATCGTCATCGGCCGGAGAATCACCCTCAGCATCGGCACTTTGGTGGGACTCGGGGGAATCTTGGTTGACGTTGTCGATGGTGTTCATGGGCACGAAGACGTTGATATCCACCAACTCGGCAACTCTGGTGTCATAACCCGCGAGTGATGACAAGATGGCTTCGTGATCAATTTCTTTGCCGTCATCATCAACGTCGGGGATGCCAGAGGTCACCGTGTCGATGTCAGCATATTCGTAGTGTGTCTTCACCATAGACAGCGCCATCCTTGCGCCAGCCCGTGCACATGAAGCTTTCGAGCTTGTGATACGCTCGGGGGCTCGGCGAAGAATCTCCGAGTACTTTGCCATGGAGTCCGAGGCTTTAATGTGTATCTGGAGGGGCTTGGCGATCTCTTTGGCCTGGGTGATGGCGGTGTTGATAAAGTTGCCGGCAAGAACCATGCATTCCTTGGCCGGAGGAGGCGATCTGGTTAAACCCATAGGAGCTACAAATTCTGAAAGGAATCCCATGAGTTCAACAATTCAAAGTATCCAGACTACAGAAATACAAGGCGGCGAAATCTTACTGAAGATGCTGGCATTAGCCTGCCAGATGGTGTCCGCCAGGGATTCTTTCTCTTGCTGGAGGAGCTTATATGCCTCGCCGTGGCGATGGTTTTGCTCATCAGCAGCCTGCTTCTGATCTTTTAAGATCGCAAGCTCCTCCTTCAAGCGATTGATTTCCGCGGAGGCGGATTCCTGTAGGGCCTTCATGGAATCCTCATGCATTTTCAGCATTTCTTCCCTCTCCTTTTTAAGGATCTTGTTCTTGCTGTCCAGCTGCTGAATGTGCTTGGACTGCTCGACAATATCCTTGGCCTTGGCGACATGCTCTACATGTCGGAGAAAACAAAGTACACGGTGAGTACTCGGAGAATGAAGGCATAAAACCAAGATGGAATGCGCACAAAAGAAAACAGACTCTTGTTTTTGATGATCTGTTCCTTCAAGATGGCAGTTTTACCCTTTTCGGCTTCAAGATCTGCACGCATATTCTGGTACTTGTCGTTGGCCATGCCCCTCCGAGCATTCTCGTTCTGTGGAAAAAAGGAAAATTAAACCGTTGTTTAGTCTACTTGGAGCACCTAGTCGGAAACTTTCCACCTAGGCGCTCGGGGGCTACAGCGAGAGTTTTTTAACTTAGCAATATTCTTAGCTTTTCTTTAAGCATCTAGTCGGAGCTAATTCAGTTCTCGATTAGAAGCTTGGGGGCTACAGTATAAAGTTTTTTAACTCGGAATCTGCTTAGCTTTTCTTTAAAGCATCTAGTCGGAGCTAATTCAGTTACAACTAGAGGCTTGGGGGCTACAGTATTGAAAATCATGAACACTGCGTATGCTACTCTTAAAACATCTAGTCGGAATAGTTTGTTCCATCTAAATGCTTGGGGGCTACAGTGAGAGTTTTCTTTTTAACTTAGTCACTCTTAGAGCATATAGATGTAAAACCTATGGTTTTCCGTCTACATCCTCGGGGGCTACAGTGGGATACTCATATGAAATGCAAAAGGCAAAGTAAAACTTACAAGTGCAATACTCTTGAGGTTTGTAGCACTCTCGGCTAGCAGCTTGCCGAAGGAAACGCTATTTCCTCGCAAGATATCCGCTTGTCGGAGTAGCTCCTCAAGACCGCACGTCGGAGATGACGGTACTCCTCCAGGAACCAGAGTTGTGTCACTCGGCGTGAGCACCGGGTAAACTATCTTCGAAAACTCAAAGGGTTTCTAGGGAGTAGGGGCACCGCCTTCGGCAGAGGTACTAGCTCCCACCACCGCCTTGCCGCTACCGATGGCATCCTTAGCCGGAGCTTCAGCCATTTGTAGAGCAGTGCTATCCTGCGTCGCCTGCTCGCCGACAACAACGAGTTCGGTAGAGGCGCCAGAATCCACTTCCATGGCGGAAGGGCCTGGTGCCTCCTGGGCTTGAGAGCTTGTCGGGGCAGAGGAAGGCTTGACGACAGGAGTAGCAGGGGCGATGGCAGGGGAGGAGTCGCGATGCAGCATGTCCTTGATATTTCTAGAAGCCCCCAAAGTTTTGGAGGACTTCTTGAGGCTGGTCGTGGCTTTCTTTCTAAAACGTGCAAAGTGCATAAGTACAGAAACAAGACAGATAAGTAGACAATGTCGGAGAATGAGAGGCTTACACTAGGGGGCGCTTTGGCAAAAATCCCGGTGGCTTTTCTCTTTTCCGCCTCCAGGGCGGCGGTTGTCACATCCCAAGATTTTCCAAATCTTGTAATGTGAAAATAAATGAATAAAATAAAACTTTGTTTGATTTTCAGAGCCAGAAGAAACTTTTTCAATTCAATTGGAACTTCAAACCCATTTGAATTAAATAAAAAAATCCTAAAGGGATTCATAAAGATAAACATTTAATAAAGGAAATTAAAAATGTTTTGGAATTACTATTTTAGATCTTTTAAATAAAAGGATTTGGTATTCAAAAGAAAAGATGGATTTATAAATAAGGATTATTTTACAAAACCAAATTAAACTTGGCCAAGATTTTGAAACCAAAGAGTTTTCTTTGATTAAAATAATAAGAGTTTATTTTAAATAAAGTAATAAGGATTTAACATCCAACCTTATTTGAAGATAAAGGGTTTTACCAATTTAAATTGAAACATCAAAACTTATTAAATTATTTAAAATAGGTTTTCCCAATTATTTGAAATTCACAAATAAAATCTACTAAAATGTTTTGGCTTTATTTTAGATTTCAAAATAAATATCTCAATAAAACAAATCCTATTGGATTTAATAATGAAAGTCTATTATATAATAATGGACACTAAAATAAAAGGTTATTTTGTTTTAAAACAAGTTTCCAAAAAATTATGTATTTCCCAAATTAAACCTATTAATTTGATTTTGAAAATATTTAGGTTCAAATAAAGATTTTATTAATAAAATCAAACCCTATTTGATTTAATAACTAAGGTCCATTTTATTTAATTATTAATGGACCCTAAAGTAAAAGGATTATATTATTTTAAACAAGTTTTCCAAATATTCTTTATTTCCAAATAAAACCTACTGTTTGGGTTTTGAAAGCATTTAGATTTCAAATGAAGATTTTATTAAATAAACCAAACCTTGTTTTATTAATAAACCATGGACCATTTTATTTAATTATTAAATGGAACCTAAAAAGATTTAAAATATTATTTTATTTAGGATTTTTGGTTCAGGTTACTAAACAGAACCAAGTTCAAAATTGTGAAGTGTGGTGTTTGTTTGAATTTATTTTGTTGATGTTTGGTTGTTTGAAATTCAAAAACAGGAAATAGATTTGGAAAAAGAAAAAGAAATCATATAGAAAAAAATAGAACAAAACGAGCAGCCCAACCATCTGGCCCAACAGCAGCCCAGTCCAGCTCAGTCCGCTCCCCTGCACGAAACGTTTTGCACACGAACACATACCCACACCGACGCTGACCAGAGGACCCCACCTGAAACGTTTTCCCCACTGACCAGCGGACCCCTTTCCACTGTTCTCCTTCCCCACCCGCGACTGGTTCTTCCTCCTCTCTCATCGCCGTTGCAGACTTGATTTCGCGGCTTGAATACGCTTTATTGCAGCAGTAATCTCTCGCCGTGAGCATGCTGTCTTAATCGCCCATGCTCCCTCTCTCGTTCCCCCCTGCCTCCTTCCCCAAACACGCCCCCAGGCTGCCGTATTTCGTCAGCTACTCTCTCTGTCTCCGACAAGGTCCATTGTCGATTCCGTCCAAACCTGACCGCCCCGTGCCTCCCCGAGCACACGAGCACACTCACCACTCTCTGACGCATCTCCTGGTACACTTCGTTCAACCGCGGGCGCCCCAGGAAGCCGTCGTCGACAAAAGTTCTGAGCGCCACCGTCTGTCTCGCCTCCGTCGAGCTCCTCCGGTAATTCTAGACCACCCTGACCCCTTCCGTTCACGCACACATCATCTCCATGGTCTCCTGCATCTGATCACGGCCTTATCTTGCCTCCTGGTGATCGACAGCTTCGTCTTCGACCTCGACCAGAGCCAGCCGTCGCCAGACCGAACTCCGGCGAGGAATTCCTCTTGACCTCGTGCGCCCCTTCACCAGCCAGTGCCTCCTTGAGCTCCCCCAGGCGTCTGCGAACACGGTGAACATCCTCTCCCTCCTTCTCGCTTCCTGTAATGCCGGCGACACCACTGACAAGCTGCCGCCGCCGCGCGTCAGAGCCCAGCGCCGCCCGCTTATGGTCGGGATACTGAGAGCCGTCCGATCTTAATCCGATGGATAGGATAGAGTAACTTAAACGCGAAAGGGTACGTCTCCAGAGCCGCACGATTTATTTAGATCTAACGCACAGCAGCACGCGATCCAGACGAACCGGTACGGGCGAATAGGAACAAGCCACGTGGCCAGGTTCTGATTAAAAACAGATTTTGAAATCTGATTTAGATAGGATTTTCAAACCCTTATAACTTTTGATCCACACGTCCAAATTTGGCAAATTTTATATCAATGAAATCAGGAGAACAAGCCCTAGCCAACCATGGCCTTAGTTTAGAAAATAGTGGCTGTTAGCTTGTTTGAAATTGCAGAAACATTTGTATGCTTATTATGAATGTAAAAATTGTTTAAAATTGAATTTAGGGTTAAAATCTTTGGCAATTGGATGGATTTGAACCTACTGACCCTAGGAAACACTTTGTGGACACAAAAATGTATTTGGAGAAATTAAGAAATGATTCTTTAAGTTAAAAACCATTTCTAGTCAAATAGAAATGTAATTTATTTATTGAAAATAAATTTTGAAGTAAAACCTTTGCAAATTGAATTGTTGTGATCTTACTGACCCTAGGAACCCACCCTTTGTGTTAAAAATGATTATGGAATGATTTAGGTTAGATTACTTGACTTAGTCATTTTCTAGCCAAATAAAAAGAATGGTTTTTGTTATAAAAATATTTATGGAAAAGAAACTTTGAGAAAATAGTTTGGACCAAACCTACTGACTAAAAAACACCAAACTTTGCAATAGCAACTCATTTGGTGAACAACTTAAGAGTTTTGCCTTAATAAAAACATCTTTCACCACATGAAATGATGAATGGATTTAAAAATAGTATTTGGACAAAACCCTCTTGCTAATGACTTTGCCACTTTGGTAAATGACCAATTTGGGTATTACAAAGTTTATAAACCCCATAGAGACCCATTTGCAAAATAAAACTATCTTGTGCATGCTCCCATGCATGACTTAGATTCCATTACTTTGTGTGTGTGAAGAATTGTTTGTTTGACTTGGTTTGGAATGTGAATTGAATTTGTGTTTGCTTGATTGATTTGTAGTGAAGTGAGAGACTAGCAAGATCAAGGAGTGAACCACCATTCCCTACCAAAAAGGCAAGTGATGCTTCATACTTTATATCCCATTACTTTCACTACGCATTAGTGATTTTGCTAAGTAAACTTGCATGGATTTTGCTAAGTATAGATCTTGCTATAGGAAAACCTAGTAGATGAATCCTTAATAGGATTTTCCTAAGTTAAGATTCCTACTACTATCAAGCTTAGCCTAGCTAATAGAAAACATGGGTGGAAATATGTTCACACTATGGAAAAATCTCTAAGTCTGAGGACTTATGTTTTTGTTTAAATAAAACAACTAAGTTAATGAATCACCTGGGTGGAATGGAATAGCTTGGTGGAGAATGGTTGAGTGGTTCACAAGGCCATGGACTTGGATTGTGTATCTCACTTGTGGAATGCCACCCAGGAAACAAAGGGATTTGAGATGTCGAATGTTGAGAAGCTTCAAGTGCAACCACTTGGCAATATGGGCTCTGCCATGATCATATAGGTTGCAAGAACTTAGCCAAATGGACAGTGGGTGGTAGTGTTTGATAGGTTGGAACGCGTCCATTTTGGTCTAAGGGAAGGCTTCTGAAAGATTTTGTCTTGGGAAACCAAGTCTTGTGGGTAAAGTGCACCACCTCTGCAGAGTGTAAAACCTAAGTACTTAGCCATGTCCCTGGTAAAGGACAATTTGAGCATCAAGACATGGAAGCAATCAAGAATCTCATCATTCCAATTTCTAAATTAAAATCTTGTGGTTTGAACAAGGGTTGTTTGAATTCTTCAATCATTGATGGAGAGATGGCTTGGTACAAGGATCTTGAAATCTTTGACTGAGAAAAATGATTTTGTCAAGCAAAAACATAGTATTTTCAAAATGTTAAGGAAAATCTATTTTGAGCAATGCAAGCCTCAACTCCACTTAGCCAAAAGCATATAGATGATAGACTCCACTATATTATCATAGTATCACTTGCCAATACAATTCAGATGTATTGACCCTTTGTGGCTGTAACTTGTATGTTGCAGGTTTGATTGATTTTAGTGAAGATTGATTGTTTAGGATTACAAAGTCTACAACCAACATCTGCCTGTGTCACTTTGAAGATGATGGACCCCATGCTTATAGTTATTCCGCTGCAATGTAATGTAATAGCCATATGAGCTATGTAAGATGTAATATATCTATGTTATTCCTGGTTATAAAGTTATATTATGACCTTTGTTTCTTGATATTACATCTTAACTGTGGATGCTAGCTATTGATCCAGGGACTAGCATTGTAAAACACAAGAGGAATCTACCTATCTAAGATTGGGACCCCTACAGCGGTACTCTTTTTGGAGGCTCCACCCTCCGTCTTCTTCTTCTTGCCTCCGTCGGCAGCGTCAGAGGTGGATCTCTTCCGCTTTCGCGCCAATGGGACATCATCGTCGGACACGACCGTGACTTCCTTCATCTTTGGATCATAGATTTGGGCAGCCAAGTTGCCCTCATCTAGATCGCTGAGCTGTTAAGCTAGAAATCACCGTGTTAGATAAGATGGTATTGGCAAGACGGAAAAATGGAGCAATGTCATACACGGAAAATAAATACCTACCTTTGGGCACTTGCCGTCTACAAACATGTCGTAGGTGATGGTGAAGCCATGCTTCTTATCCTTCACCTTGACGATGTCCTTTAGGCGGAGCTTGACGGAGTCGCTCGAGAAGTTATCCACGAAGATCCGGAGGGTATCCCTTCGATCACTGGTATACTCGTGCATGAACTTCGCGCGGTGATGCAGAGGTTGGATTCGCCTGATGAACCGGCACATGTCTAGGTCCAAGCCAGTCAAGACCGTCTCCACGAACCATTCGATCCGCCTTATTGCGCGAGAAGCATCGAGGTCGGAGGGAAGGGAGGCATGGGATCTCCATGTAGAAACTTCAGCGGCGGCTCCATCCACGAAATCCGGGTACGTCACTTCTCGGCCCGCCAAAGGAATGTCGGGGCCATAGAAGTACGTCTGTTGCCAGTTCTTGCAGGACTCGTGGCCGACGATGTCGGGGAACCGTCGGCCAGGTCGAATCTTGAAGCTTATGGTGCCACAGTTCCTAAGCTCCTTCTTACTATGTCCGGCTTCACGTTTGACGGTGAAGAAGTACACGAACAGGTCTAACCTAGGCCTTATCCCTAGGTAACCCTCGCAAAGTGCCGCAAAGTTGCTAAGCACTAAGATGCTATTGGGGGCGAGGTTGTGGGGTTGGACCTTGTAGTGGTTCAAGATGGAGAGAAAGAAGTGGGAGATGGGCAAACAAACGCCGCGTACCAGCTGAGCCTTCAGGTACACCTTTTCTCCGGCTTGGGGAGAAGGTGTCACCTCGCCGGCCGGCGCCGCCCGCCAGGCAAGCCCCTCCGTCGCGGGGAGGTAGCCTTCGGCGACCATCTCCTGGATGTCGCGGTCGGTGATGTCCGAGCCGCGCCAGTCACCCTTGTGCGAGTCTGGCTCTTCTTCTAGTGGCTCTAGCGCCGCCAGATTATGGTCGCCGCCGGTGGTTTCGATCACTGCCGATGCGGGGATGACCAGGCCCTCTGGGGGCACGACGACGGAGCTCGCCGGCTTCGCTTGACGCCGCCATCGATGGGGAGGAGCTGCTGCTAGCCATGGAGTGTTGGAAGGATGCGACTGACGCAGATGGAAGCTAGGGTTTTTGAGGTTTCTCGCGGAGAGCTCGAGGAGGCGTGCGGCTGGAGGAAGAAGACGATGACGCGAGAGGAATGAGGTAAAAAGTGGAAAATGTCCCACGGTTACTATTTATCATACTCTGCATCAAGATTCGTGCAGCTAATCGGACGGTTGCCGCGTAGACGACGTGTTCGTGAACGTGCGCGGTAATTTCGCCACGTCTCGAACCGCCGCCGCCAACGGTTCGTATCACCCGCGTGGGAAAATTGGATATGATTGCATTCTCTGCATGTGTGAGTTACGAGGCGTCGCTGACCTAAGCCTACGTCGTCCTAGCTGACTCAGGTAGATGAGTCGTCGCATCGAAGATTCCGGCATGGGCGGATTTAATCCGACTACGGAAGAGTACGATGGAAGATTCAGCATTTCTCCGACTTACCAGTCGAAGACGGAGAAAACATTGCAGGGTTCTTTGGGAGGACTACAAGATATTGCTTGACGATTTTCCGGCATCCATCTAGACGGAGCATTCCACGTGAAGAGGCAAGACGGCGCAAGATCTCGGAGTTTTCCGGGGGCTACTGTTGGGGATATGCTATATGGGTATCCTAATAGCATGTCTCTTATCCGACTAACCCGGGTGGCCCCTAGTCGGTAGCATGGCCTGTAGCCTGCTGGGCGGCCCAGTTAGGTGGATCCAGAAGGGAGGCCCATGCCGGATAAAGGAAGGCTACGGTGGAGTCACCAACGTACCCGGAGCCTTGGAGTACAAGATACACAAGACTAGTGATAGACGGTGTAGGACTCTATAACCTGTCCGGCTAGGACTTTTCCCTGTAACCCTAGGACCTGGCGACTATATAAATCGGGCCTATGGGAGCCTTTAGGGCACAACAATAGACAACTTCAGACAACCTCGCACAGCGAACACATCTCTGTAACTCGGCATATTGCCCTTATAGTGATTTATAGCAGGAGTAGGATTCCGCCACCGTTGTGGGATCTAAACCTGGGTAAGCTGTGTTACCTCGTACCCGTCAACCGTCTGCCTTACCCCACGTCTCTAAAAACGCACTGTGAGGACCCCTCCATGGCGTACTCGTCGGCAATACCACGACAACCGACTTGTCCTTTGCTAAGAAAGGATTGGGCCACTTGCTCCGTTTGTTTATTGTCTATTGTTACTTGCTCTTTGTTTTGTTGCCTTATCAGAAAACCACTAAAAATCCGTTTGCTAAGTATTCACAGGGATTTCCTGCTCCATACCACTGTTCAGCACCTTCTGCTCCTCGTTGGGATCAACGCTCCTATTTATCAAAAGTACTACGATACACCCCCTATACTTGTGGGTCATCAAGGAGAGAGGCCGAAATCTTGCCCGTCAACTGGGGAGTCGCGGATATAAAACCACTTCTTCCACCAGTATTGGACAGACTCGCACATAGAAAAGGAAAAGAAAAGAATAGTAGATCGGATGGAAATGACGCAGCCGCCGAGCGGATAGACTCCGCCGGTGCCGGACTGCCTCTTCACAGAATAGAGCTTCCGGAAGATGCCAAAGTGTGGCTCGATACCGAGCCAGCACTCGCAAAAAGTGATGAAACATGTGATGTGGAGAAGAGAATTGGGCGAAAGATGATGAAGTTGGATGCCGTAGAAAAAGAGGAGCCCACGAAGAAAATCATGAACTGGAACCGACTAGCCGCGAAGAACAAAAGCGACAAACATCACCCGAAACCCTATGGGTGGACGGGGAATTACCTCATCGCCTGGAAACATCGCAGCCTCCTTATCCTGCGGGATCAATCCCGCATCACACATCTTGCGTAGGTCAGCCGTGCGCGCCTCCATGCGCCTCCAGTTTCCATCAGTGATGCGCGAAGCACCGACAACCTTCTTGCCGCCGACAGCGGCGCTCGAACCCGCTTTAGCGGAGGTCTTCTTCGACTTGCCCATTGCGGAGCGTTGACGACAGCGATGCGCGCACAAGAACAAAGAGGGAAAATATCGGAGAATGTCCAGTGCGCACGAGGCAATGTTCATGAAAATGGAGGCTGTGGTGAAAGCAAATGGCAAGGGGTGAAAACAAATCATTGTTTTCCCTACGGTTATAAGGATGAGGACGATGAACACGAACCGTCCATCCAGAAGCCCTAACACGCAAGGTAAATCCAGCCCTACATGTGTCAACACCGGAGTGAACCATCGCCCGCACGCCGTCCACTACGCACGGAAACCCAGGAGACGCCATAATTCTCATCACGTCGCGCATGACTAGTCAAATCCAAGTCAGGAAGTGGGACCCACGTTCGTCCTGTTACGTTACCTCTGGCGCCGCAGACGGTTGAGGTCATCGACCGTCAGCACTGACATCATCAAGCAGCCTAGCAACGGCTAGTAATCTCTGACTGATAAAACAAGTACTTACTCGAATCTACGATTCGAACAACTACTCGCACCCGAGAGACGATTGAATAACTACAACTCTCGACTATCTTCGAGTCCTACGTCGAGTCTACGACTCCACTAAGGATTCAGGGGCTACTCCCATAGGGAGGATTGATCAAGCATCCGAAAAAATTGTGTCCTACGGACATGAAGCTAAAAACAACTGAATTAAAAGTCTCTGCTCGAGTCTATGACTTGAACAGACACTCGGGGGATACTCCCATAGGGAGCGCTGGTCGCGCACTCTATGAATTCTTCGACTGTGATCCTTCGGATCAAAATGCAAAACTCTTTCTGGCAACTTTGCCCGAACCAACGCTAAGAGATAAGCATTCTCCTTGGCCACCAGAAACACCTCCGCGGTGATAACATTTCGGATGATGTGTCTACGACACAAAGATAAGACCTACAGATATCATCTGATGGCCTGGTAACGCACCTGACTACGCTCTGCCAGTAATATACTGTGTCAACAAACACGACGAAAATCCTGACGGACGCGTTGGGTACATCACTCGAAAACTACTGGGATTCGACTCCTATAAGACCTCAGCAGCCTGAGTCGAATTGCACCAGCATCCGTTCTAGATTCGAGTCCGGGGACTCGAGTCTGAAGAAGATCGTGTTGTTTTGTCCTATGACAGTTAACTGGCCCTGATCCGTCAAGAGAGTCAGGAACACGCATCAACAATCCCTACGAACTAAAATCATTCTTTATCTTATGAACAGGAGCAGCTGCACCCGAAAGATTGAAGAGTCCTTAGCCAAATCTACGATTCGACTGAACACTCGAGGGCTACTAACATGGTTATACCCTACGGGTACACGACATTAGTATACCTGGTCCAGCCCAAGGAAGGCCCACGAGAACACATGTGGCCTGCGGAGATTTTTGGGGGCCCAAGCCCAGGACACCTTCAGATCCTTGGGGAACAAGACTTGAGTAGATAGAATTTCAAAGGGGTAAACCCTAATCTGTAACCGACTCGACCTATGCCCGGGACCTGCCTATCTATATAAAGGCTAGGAGGGCACGACGAGGAGAACCTTCAACTCACCTCATTCACACCTCACTCTAGATTGCATCTGCGCACCCATGTAACTTTCGGTTCCGCCGTAATCAAGAGCAGACCAGCAGGAATAGGGTTTTCCTCCGGGGGATTGAACTTGGGTAAACTTCGTGTCCCCGCGTTGCTTGTTTGGTAACCATTCCGTGATCTCCAGCATCCCCATCTTCTCAAAAACCCAAGTCCATAACAATGGGCATTGACGAGATCGAACCTCGTCACTGCGGCACCGGCGTCTAGGGTGAGGCGCCATCCTCTGGCCAACTGGCTGCTGAGGAGGATGGCCAGCTTCAGCTCCTCCTCCTCTTCCGCAGCCTCGGCCTCGTGCTTCTCTAGTTCTGTGTCGATGCCTTTGCCGCCACTCCGGCCGGTCAAGCGGGAGCCGAACACGTAGGTCCTCTTGCATCCATGTACAAGGGCGCAGGGCATCGTCATCAATGAGCCCCGCGCGCCTTCTCCACCCACAGGCTGTCTCCGCCTTCTCCAGCCAAAGCCGGAGCAGGCAGAATGGGCGATGCAAGTCGACGAGCACTCCTTTGCCATGAGGATGGCGATTGAGCGGTCCCTCCATAAAGCCATGCCCCCGCCAGAGCCGGCGTCGCCAGACATCCTCGCCTGGTCCAGGGTAGACTAGGAGCAGACGGTGCAGCTCCGTGTCCAGTGCTAGCAGAAGGAGGCCGAACGCCAGGCCAGGGCTGGCCGCGAGTTCGCCTATCAGGGCGCGCCGCGAGTCGTTCTCGATGACGACAAAGATGCCAGACCATCATACTAGCCATGGAGATGCGGCGACAACGGCCAGGGAAGATCCCGCCCACCGCAGCCGCCGAGTGACGACGGCAAGGCCGACCCCAGCTACACCTGCTTCTACAACAAATTCGGCATGTAGAAGCGGCGTCCAGCATCGGCATCGACCTTTTTACGTTTTTTAGTTATTATTTAGCCTAAATGCAGTTAAAATTTGGGTGTTCACCCAAATTCAATGTAATATTTATGTATTCCCCTTTTATTAATGAAAACCTCCTATATTTGCCCAAAATTTGCCGAATTTTGGCCAAACTATGGAACTCGTCCTGGGAACGCGAGTAGGAAAATCGGCGTTCCTAGGCCGAAAACTAGTTTTGTCTAGCCTAAAATATGTCCGGCCAAGGAGTGAAGATGCTCTTAGAGCATCTCCACCCATGTTCCCAGGACGGTGTTCCCAGGGCATTTTTTCATCCGAACGGCGAATTTTCGCCCAGTCGCGTTCCTAGGGCGTCAGTTTCGTCCGGATTTGTCCCAACTTTCATCCGGAGTTCCCAGGCCGATCCCAGGGTCCTGGGAACGCCAGACGAAGCGAAAATGCTGGTGGCCAACCCTGTCGGTGACAATAGGCCGAGCTCCCGCCCTTTTCATCTTCCCCTCCCGCCTTTCTTCCCCATTCTCCCAACTCCCGCCAGTTCGCCGAGCTCCCGCCCGCCATGCCGCCCAAGGGTTTCGTCAAACCCCGATCCAACCTCGGCGAACTAGAGGAGAAAAAGGCGAGGAAACCAAGAGTGCCGACGAAGAGGCCGGACGGCTTGACCAACGCCGAGTGGCTGACCCTTGTCCACAAGAGGAAGTTCGCGTCTGACGAACAAAGGGAGAGGAAGGAGAGGGCGACAACGGCGAAGCAGCTCTCCGATGCCTAGGGTCTCGCCGAAGAGCAGGCGATGAGGGCGAAGCAGGCGACGGTGTCGCGCGCGATGATGTCGCGCCCGAGGCCGGTCGTCCCCCGCAGTACGACGCCTATTAGGGGAGCCAGCCAAGCATCGGCCCGCCGGCCGGGTTCTCGCCTATCTCGCCGGCCGGCTTCCAGGAGAGCCAGGCGAACCCAACACCAAGGCTGGTCGTCCCCCCCCGCAGTACGACGCCCATTAGGGGAGCCAACCAAGCATCGGCTCGCCAACCGGGTTCTCGCCGATCTCGCCGGCCGGCTTTCCAGGAGAACCAGGCGAACCCAACACCAAGGCCCATGCCGAGAAGAGGGAGGAGAAGGCTGGCGAGAGGTGGGCGTAGCTACTCCAGAACCAAGACCGCAAGCTCAAGCTCCTCAACGCGAACTATGCCGCCAAGAAGAGAAACACGGATCTCCAGTTCCTCTTGGGCGGCGAAGACACCTCGGCGATGAGCACGCCAGTCAAGGCCTGTCATTGCGCGTCGCAACGCCATTCTCTAGGAGGACAACGCCGCCAGCACGCCAAGTTCTACGCCAACAGGTTCCGCCCCCACGGCTACACCGAGCTATGCTTTCACCTCCTCCAACCAGTCGGCCAGCAATGCCGCCGATGCGCCCATCCCCATCGCACTGGACACGTCGGAGGAGGTCATCCTCGTCGACGACTGGTCGCCGTACAATTTACCTAGTTCTATAATAATTTTATTGCCGAACATTTTGGGCATACTTCTGTCGAACACCTTGGGCGTATTTATGCAGAACACCTTCGCCAAGGAGAACAAAAATATTCAAATATTTCACCGTTTTTTCTTCGCCTGGGAACTCGACCTAGAAACACGAGTGTAAAACCAAAAATTACATCTGTCCGAAGCCATTTTGGTTCGAATTTTGGTCTGAAAACGGCAGCGGAGATAGTTTTAAAAGTTATTTTCCAGTAAGATTGTTTTGGATTTGCTAGAGAGCATAGCATATACTTGTAGCAAATCCCATACTTGTATACTATACGACAGTTACACGAATAAAATTTGGGTACACGCGGCACGAATGGCCCGGTGGGCCCTGGCACACCAAGAAATCCCCACTCTGAAAATTGGAAAATGAGAAGAAAACTACTCCGTCGCTCCACCGCTCCCGCCGCCACGACCACAGCCGCTGACGGCGCCGGGAGCCGGCTTGCGCCTCCCAGCAGCCCGCCATTGCCGTCGCCAGCTGCTCCCCCTTTCCCCCAGAGGATTAATCCCCGCGCGTCGTCCGCCACCGGTTAGTGCTCTTCCTTTAGCACTACCTTGAATTCGGAGAAAAAACCGAGCGGGACTAGGAATTCCATCACCAAGTAATAAGAAATACGGATCTTTGATACCCGTGTCGTTCCTGAACTCGGATTTGCTTCACCTACTCGAATTAGGAGCGTCGCCTCCAGGGTTGGTGATGATCTATAAATATAGCCAGGAGTCTCCCTTTCGTCTGAACAAATTTGTCCAAGCGTCAGGTCTCTGCAACTCAGGGAGTTACTGAAGAAACTTACCCAGGAGTCTGCCTTCCCTCAGTTACTGAAGAAATTCGTCAGTTTGGACCAAGTTCAGATCTTGGCAGATAGAGCTTGCTTCCATGGAGTCCTGTAGCATCGCCTCGATTATGAGCTTAGGGAGTCTAGCTATACAACGGACAAATTTGTGCTCTCTAATCTTCAGAATTTTGCCAACACTGCTAGGCTTCACTCCCAGTTCACTGAAGAAATTCTGCAAAGATGTTCATCCACGGCTGACCGGGACTATAGTGGGCACATTGCCGGACCTGCCTCAGGACATCTTGATGGGTATCTTTGCCACCCTTGAAATCCCTGATCTCATACGTGCTGGTGCTGTCTGCCCATCTTGGCACTCTGCATATACCAGCCTTCAAAGCCTTGGGCTCTATAAACTCCCACAGACTCCATGCCTCCTCTATACCTCTGAATCTGCTGGTGATAGTACTGCTTGCCTCTACAGCCTCACTGAAAAG
Source organism: Avena sativa (assembly GCA_916181665.1). Lineage (NCBI taxonomy): Eukaryota > Viridiplantae > Streptophyta > Magnoliopsida > Poales > Poaceae > Avena > Avena sativa. Next base: position 8,051,993 of record OV702289.1, read on the forward strand.
AGATCGTACAAGTTAACTCTTCCGGGGCCACCTATTCGCACTAGGTGTTTGATCGGGTCCTCCCACGGCTGGCTTGTTACTGTTGATGACAGATCTGAGATGCATCTCGTCAATCCGATCACGTGTGAACAGATTGCTCTACCTTCAGTGATCACCCTCGAGCCACTGAAGCCCATCTTTGATGAGTACGGTGTTCTCCACAAGTATGAGTTCTCATGGCACACTGGATTGCGTGGTTGTGACTCGCCCTCGATCTTTGATCTTGACAAGCTGCGGGACACACTCCACTATAAGGCTTTTGTGTTCCCTGATACATCCACGGGAAGCTACATTGTGGTGCTAATCCATAATGCACAGCGTCAGCTCTCTTTTGCAAGAGTAGGGGATGATAGGTGGACCTGGCTGCCACCTCACGAAGACTATACCGATTGCATTTACAAGGATGGCCTTTTGTATGCCATGTGTGCAGTGGGCAAACTGTACACGCCAGAACTCCACACCTTTGATCTTAGTGGCCCTGTGATCGCAGTGAAGACGGTTATAAGGATACCCACGCAGTATGAATATGGTTACATGTACATTGTTAAGGCTCCATGGGGTGGTCTGCTACTTATTCGGAGAATCTTGGAGGATGTTGATTTGGAACCTGAACCTGGGGCGCCTGTGTTTTGGAACACTACAGGATTTAAAATTTATGAAGTCGAAGCTGCAGGAAGTGAACTTAAGGAAATCAATTGCTTGCGTGACCATGTTTTGTTTCTTGGGCATAACCAATCACTTTGTCTCAGTGCTGAAGAATACCCGTCACTCAGGGCAAATCATGTCTACTTTACTGATGATAATTTTTTTTGGACAACGGGATTGGAGAATAATCACCGTGATATTGGAATTTTCAACTTGGATGATAACAGCAAGGAAGAACTTGTGTCTCCTCAGCTTTGGTCAAAGTGGCCAGCCCCCATGTGGATAACCCCTGATCTTAGAAAGATGAACATGGCTTCACGGGGGGTTGAAAAATAGTTTGATGGGTCCAGTAAGCCTACAATGGAATGGTTTTCTAGGTTACTGGGGCTGCTAGAGGAAGTTATCAATAAAATACTGAAGGAGCCATTGGACTGTGCATGAGGGCGTCATCATCGCTTACCCTGGCCTTTACACACTAGATTAGACATAGTTAGCTCTAGGTAAATAGTTGTCAGTTTTTATTTGTTTACATCTGTTATAATCATGTTGTTCTCCACGTTTAATGTACTGATGGAAAAGATGACGTTTTTTTGGCTGTATTTCTTGGCAATGCCAATTTCTTATCTTAGTGAGTTGGTATAAATTATTTATCCTTCATTATTTCTTAATGCCCTGTGAGTTCATAATCTGTAGTTCTGTACTCTGCTATAATGTTCAAGATATCCATCTTATTCTAGTGTAACATTGTTGGATTTGGCATAAGCATTTTCTTCCAACTCACATATCTTAGTGTGTTGGAAATAGAAGAAAGTACTGTTGCTTCTACAGACCCAGGAAGTATATTTTTGATGATTGCATGGTATGCAGGTAAGGGAAGCCTCCTTGCTTCATCAGCAGAGGCTGTATTGATCGACATTACCATTCATAATTGTGGGGTGACAGTGCTTTGTGTTAGGGGTAACTGTGGTACCAAGGATGAGTATTCCTGGATACACAAATTTTATCCTTGAATCATGCCCATTATCGTTTTTTTAATACAGAGGGTGTACTGAAGGTCCCAGAGCTTATATTAAGATTGGATCAAAGTTACAGAGCTGAAGGGTCAAGGTTCGTTTTGGTTGGTGCCTCTATGTTTGAGTTCCTCATTTTTGTATTTTAAGCCTCGAAATGATGAGAACTCAAAATGATGGTCATATTTATTTATTTCTGAACACATTTCCGATCAATAGCAATGTAGGATTGCACGCAGTGTGCCCTTGAAGCCCAGCCAGTTGTGACTTGTGACTAAAATGCTTGGACAAGATCATGCACATTTTGTTAACAAATATGCATGTACAAGATCTGGTATGGACGTACTGCTATTTTATTTATTTTATTTTATTAGAAGTACTTTCTAGGCATGATTTTTCTATGCTGTATTATCATTATGCAGTGCTCATGAGCATTATGATGTATTAAGCCACGTGGAACTCAAGATAAATCTGTGAACTACATGATTCTAGGCCTCGAGCATGTTACGATTGCCTATTTTATATCTGTCAGTATGTAGGGTTGTATGCATTTTCTCAGAATACATTATCACTCCATAGTCCGTGAATTGTGTAATTTTTTATTTCAGGGTTAATAAAGCATGGAACTGTCAGTCACTAGTGTATACTATCATTGGCCTATAGTTATGAATTTACCCAAAAGTTATAACTATTCATAAGAGAAATTAATTCATATATAATCTTTTACTGTACTGAATGACAAGTCATGGAATTACATATATCTGATATGAACAGAGATGGAAACTAAAAACCTCGCGTATAAAGCAGCAAGAACTTATTTAGAGCTTTATATTATGCTTAGTCGTTTCTGCAATTGATTATGCATGATCAGGATCATGGTTTTAAAGGCGTCCTATAGGCGTTGCCTAGGCGACGCTTGGGCGTCTGAGCGCTGGGAGATGGCAGGGCGTCGATGTCGCCTTCGATTCCTGACGAAAGCGTCCAGAAAGCGTCTGAAGGCGTCCAAGTCGTCGCCTATTCAGGTAAAGGCGACGCTGTTCTAGATGACTTTAGAACTTCGCTTATGGAGGAATTAGAGAAATTAAAAAAAGGTAGGGTGTTCTACTCCTGTCAATATTATGGAGGAATTAGAGAAATTGGAAAAAGGTAGGGTGTTCTCTGTGTAATTTTGTTTAATTGTATTTGTTACATTGTATGCATAATTTCTTATTAGATGTTCATTTCATTATATTTCAGAATTACTAGAAGAGTATGCTGGTGCAAAGTCATCCAAGTGAAAGGCATCACAAGCTAGCAATAACAATTCTGTCAACATGCCACCTCCATCTTCAACTTAAATCTTGGTGAGTTGCCTCTTCTATAGTTAATATGTTTACTTACTACTCCCTCCGCTTCAAAATATAAGATGTTTAGCATTTTTCTGAGACAAATGTATCTAGACGTCTTTCAGTGTGTGTGTTCACTTATTTTTCTTCGAACCTACATACTAGTGTCTAGATACATGCGTTTTAGAAAAAGGCTACGGGATCTTATATTATGGAACAGAGGGAGTAAGTACTAAGTGGTGTGTAAAATAAACGATATTTTTACATACACTAATCAATAGCAGTAGCAGAGGGAGTAAGTACTAAGTGGTGTTCAAATTTTTATCTGTCTGGCTTGGCTCCATAAACTAGCAATAGCAGTAGAAAAGAAGTGGATTAGAGAAAAACATTTCCTGAAATTTGATTGATTTACCGATGCTCCAAATTTTAATGTTGGTTAATTGAACTCTGTACTGAACGGTGAACTTCCTGGTTATATCACTCGGGCTAAGAGACGTAGTCGGCCATGCCCAACCTACCGACGCAAAGGAAGACACAAGGATGAAGAGGGCCAGGCCCGGACGGCCACGAGGCTGCCAAGCTGGCTACGGGGCGAAGAATGGGCCCGCTGAAGCCCAACGTCTGTGTCACCGTAGGAAGATAACTATTTGAGGGAGGCTGCCAAGCTGGCTACGGGGCGAAGAATGGGCCCGCTGAAGCCCAACGTCTGTGTCACAGTAGGAAGATAGCTATTTGAGGGAGGCTGGCTACAGGGCGAAGAATGGGCCCGCTGAAGCCCAACGTCTGTGTCACCGTAGGAAGAGAGCTATTTGAGGGAGGACGATAGTTTGTGAATGACTTGGCTTGTAACTGAAGAATAGAACCGGATGGAAGTGTCGTAGACAGGCTGTGCGGATAGTTGGGCGGAATACAGCCTGGACTAATCTTGTTCATCGATAATTCCAGTTGTGAGGGAGAGTTCCTAGATCATGGAGCCTCGTGCGTGATCCCGTGATCCACCACTTAATAATCAGAGCCTCGTCCGTGATCCACCACAATTCTGGAGATCAAAGCCCACCACTATCCCACCCGATTTTCGTCTCGCTGTCGCTCGACGATCATGGAGGGATTATCGGAGGAGTCCAAAGCTCATGACCGATTCTCAGTTGGAGTATGATAAGCGGTTCCTCGTGTACAAGAAGGATGCGCTCGACTCCTTCAAGCCGTTCGTTGCCAACACCACCAACAAGCTCAAGGCTGTCACAGCGGCCGTGGAGTCGCTGCGGGAGTCAGTGGCTTCTGATCTGGACGCGATCCAGTCCCAAATCGATGGCAACCTCGATTTGGTGTGGGGATCACTCAGCGCTGAGATCGCGAACTTGGCGGTCGCGGTGGGGCGCATCACGCGTCCTGACCCTAGCACCATGGCGGTGAGACCTTCGGCGTCGCAACCTCGCGAGCCGAGAGGTGCTACCGTCGGCCCCGATGGGAACTGCTGTGAACACGACATCCGAGGGAAGACCTGTGACAACCACACCACACGCCTCCTCCGACAGGAGGTACGCAATTCGGTCAATATTCCCTTGTTTCTCCTGGAATCGGCTCGAGTTCCTTGCATCATAGTGAATCTGCTCACGGTCTTCATGCTGAGCTGCCTGATGGTTCCAATCCTAAGTTGTGGTAATGACGCTGCAAAGAGTATTTTCGGAGATGGCAGACTCCGTCAGCTCATTGTCCGTCCTATGCGTCAGATCACTTCGTGGGGGATGCAACAACCTGGCTTGAATCTTACTTGCAGCAACATCCTAGGCCATAGTGGGAGGAATTTGTGATCGTTGTACTGGATCGATTCAGTCGAAATCAACATTCTATACTGGTTCGACTCCTGCAGCGTATCTGCTAGGAGACCACCATGGAGGATTATGTGGCTCATTTCTTGGCTCTTATGGATCAGATCACTGCTTATCAATCTCATCCGGATCATGTCTATTACGTCACCAAGTTTTTGGACGGATTGAAGCCTGTGGTTTGATTACTGGTCGCTATTCAGAAGCCAACTGATTTGGATTTGGCCTACTCTTTGGCCCTGTTGTATGGAGATTTGGGTGATGATTTGAGCATTCCGGGAGGCACAATTCAGGCCCCTGCATTTCAACCGCCACCTCCTCCCCCTCCTTCAGCCAAATGGGTGTCCTAGACTGTGGAAGAGAAGAAACTTACTGATCTCAACAGGAATTCTGCTGAGGATAAGTGGCAGAGTTTGCGATCATACCGGCGTGCCAAGGGCCTATGTTTATTTTCTGGAGAAAAGTGGGGCAGAGACCACCAGTGAAAGAACATGATTCAACTTCATGTTGTCCAAGAGATGATCAAGTACATGCAAGCCGTCGAGGAACCTGATGCTCCTCCATCTGAACCTGACAGCAATGTTCCTAACCATCATTTGATGATGCTTTCACTAGCTGCAGTAAATCTAGCTATGATAGCACCGCTCTCTATGCAATTGCAAGTGACTATCCAAGGCCATTCCTTCTTGTTCCTTGTCGATTCGGGAAGTTCTACTTGTTTTATCGATCAGGGCAAGGCGATGCTACTGCATGGGCGACAACCCTTGTCCTTGCCAGTGAATGTTAAGGTGGCAGGGGTGCTATATTATAGTACATATAATTCTTTCCTCGGTTCGTTTGGACTGTGGATTCTGCAACTTTCATAGATTCCTTTCACATTCTGGCTCTCGGCAGCTATGACAGAATTATTGGGTTGGATCGGCTCGCTAAGTATAGTCCTATGACTATGCATTGGGAGCAAGGGTGGTTATCCTTTTAGCAAGATAACAGAACAGTGGTTCTACATGGGGAAGGGACTCAGTATTGCACGCATGCCCTTGTGGAAGTACAACTAATACAACAATCACCACTACCTTGTCACTTATGCTACCTGAAGTCCAACACCTGCTTGATCAGTTCAGTTCAGTGTTTTCCACACCAATAGGTGTGACCATCATATACCACTGATTCCAAGGGCGCTCCCTGTGTCTATTCGACCTTATGGAGTGACTCCTAATCTGAAATCTGAGTTGGAAAGACAAGTCCAGAAGTTGCTGGACCAAGGAGTCATTGCTCACAGTGAGAGTGCCTTTAGTTTCACGGTGATTTTAGTGAATAAGTTGGAACCTGCTTCTGCTGATGGGGCACTACCCGCACCACCCGCTTGGCGTTTAGTAGTGGATTACAAACATTTGAATGCCCTCATAGTAAAAACAAGTATCCTAGCGCTTTGCTAGTGATTGATGAATTACTTGATGAATTAAATGGTGCTAAGTGGTTTTCTAAGTTGGATCTGAAGGCTGGCTAACATCAGATTCGCCTAGATCCTAGTGAAGAACACAAGACAACATTCCAAACTCTTAATGGTCACTTTTAATTCAAGGTGATGGCTTTTGGCTTGACAGGTGCCCCAACCACGTTTCAATAAGCCATGAATGCATCCTTGGCACTTGTACTCAGAAAATTTTCCCTTGTTTTCTTTGGATATTTTTATTTTCATGTCCTTGGTTCGTTAGTTGTACCAACTTTTCCCCAACCTCTTAAATATTTCTCACTTTTGCCCATCTCCTTGTCCGAAACTCTCACACGGTCTGAAACTTGCTGTCCGTCGGCCTTGCCGTTACATGCTGACAAGTAGGGCCGCATTCAGCCGGGTCTCGTAGTGGAGCATCGCCGTTACGTGCTTACAAGTGGGGCTGCGGTCTGTCAGGTCCCATAGTGGACCCTTGCTGTTACATGCTGACAAGTGGGGCAACATTAAGTTGGTTCCCGTGGTGGACACCTCTCTCCACTTATCCAGGTCAGCATGGGATCCACAGCTTATCCACGTGAGCGTCATACCCACATATTATCCACGTGAGCCAGTCCCGTGCCCACGCCCGTGACATTGCCTCCCATTTCTTCTTCTTCTCCGGCGACGGCGGCCCTTCTCTGGCGATGGCGGCCCTTTGTCGAGCTTCACTTCGGCCTCCTGTTCGTCCTGGCTGCAGTATGGTGTCGTCCCGTTCACCTGTATGAAGGATGACAATGGCAATCGTGCGCAGAGAATGTAAGATCTCGCACCAAAATGTTCTGATTAGACGGTGGTGCTTGCTGTCAAGAATGCGACCGGCCAGCCGTTCCGATGATTTAATTGTTTATCAAGTTAATGTCTCGGCTGCAATCAAGTGAAAGAGTATTTATAATTAAAAAATAGGGAGAGGGATGTATAAGAAATAAAAAAATGACACAACTCGTGAACACTTTCAAATTAAAAAAATTATACAACTCTTAATGTCAAAGAGTGTTTATAATTGACACAACTCTTGAACACTTTTAAATTAAAAAAATTATACAACTCTTAATGTAAAAGAGTGTTTATAATTGACACAACTCTTGAACACTTTCAAATTAAAAAAATTATACAACTCTTAATGTAAAAGAGTGTTTATAATTGACAAAACTCTTGAACACTTTCAAATTAAAAAAATTATACAACTCTTAATGTAAAAGAGTGTTTATAATTGACAAAACTCTTGAACACTTTAAAATTAAAAAAATTATACAACTCTTAATGTAAAAGAGTGTTTATAATTGACACAACTCTTGAACACTTTCAAATTAAAAAAATTATACAACTCTTAATGTAAAAGAGTGTTTTATAATTGACACAACTCTTGAACACTTTCAAATTAAAAAAATTATACAACTCTTAATGTAAAAGAGTGTTCATAATTGACACAACTCTTGAATACTTTCAAATTAAAAAAATTATAGAACTCTTAATGTATAAGAGTGTTTATAATTGACACAACTCTTGAACACTTTCAAATTTAAAAAATTATACAATTCTTAATGTAAAAGAGTGTTTATAATTGACACAACTCTTGAACACTTTCAAATTAAAAAAATTATAAAACTCTTAATGTAAAAGAGTGTTTATAATTGACACTACTCTTGAACACTTTCAAATTAAAAAAATTATACAACTCTTAATGTAAAAGAGTGTTCATAATTGACACAACTCTTGAATACTTTCAAATTAAAAAAATTATAGAACTCTTAATGTATAAGAGTGTTTATAATTGACACAACTCTTGAACACTTTCAAATTTAAAAAATTATACAATTCTTAATGTAAAAGAGTGTTTATAATTGACACAACTCTTGAACACTTTCAAATTAAAAAAATTATAAAACTCTTAATGTAAAAGAGTGTTTATAATTGACACAACTCTTGAACATTTTCAAATTACAATTTGGACATGATAATGTTGTCCTAAAAAAATCTGCTAGGAGACCACCATGGAGGATTATGTGGCTCATTTCTTGGCTCGTATGGATCAGATCACTGCTTATCAATCTCATCCGGATCCTGTCTACTATTTCACCAAGTTTCTGGACGGATTGAAGCCCGTGGTTCGATTACTGGTCGTTATTCAGAAGCCAGCTGATTTGGACTCGGTCTACTCTTTGGCCCTGCTGTATGGAGAGTTGGGTGATGATTCGAGCATTCTCGGAGGCATAATTTAGGCCCCTGCATTTCAGTCCTCGCCAATACCTAGCCGCTCATTTTAACCGCCACCTCCTCCCCCTCCTCCAGCCAAATGGGTGTCTCAGACTGGAAGAGAAGAAACTTACTGATCTCAACAGGAATTCTGCTAAGGATAAGTGGCAGAGTTTGCGATCGTACCGGCGTGCCAAGGGCCTCTGTTTCTTCTGTGGAGAAAAGTGGGAAAGAGACCACCAGTGAAAGAACACGATTCAACTTCATGTTGTCCAAGAGATGATCAAGTACATGCAAGCCGTCGAGGAACTTGATGCTCCTCCATCTGAACCTGACAGCAATGTTCCTAACCCTCATTTGATGATGCTTTCGCTGGCTATAGTAAATCTAGCCATGACAGAACCGCACTCTATGCAATTGCAAGTGACTATCCAAGGCCATTCCTTCTTATTCCTTGTCGATTCGGGAAGTTCTACTTGTTTCATCGATCAGGGCAAGGCGATGCTACTGCATGGGCTACAACCCTTGTCCTTGCCAGTGAATGTTAAGGTGGCAGGGGTGCTATATTACAGTGCACATAATTCTTTCCTCAGTTCGTTTGGACTGCGGATTCTTCAACTTTCACAGATTCCTTTCGCGTTCTGGCTCTCGGCAGCTATGACAGAATTATTGGGTTGGATTGGCTCGCTAAGTATAGTCCTATGACTACGCATTGGGAGCAAGGGTGGTTATCCTTTCAGCAAGATAACGGAACAATGGTTCTACATGGGGAAGGGACTCAGTATTGCACTCATGCCCTTGTGGAAGTGGAACTAATTAATACAACAATCACCACTACCTTGCCACTTATGCTACCTGAAGTGCAACACCTTCTTGATCAGTTCAGTTCGGTGTTTGCCACACCAATAGGTCCGTCCCCTCATAGACAGTGTGACCATCATATACCAATGATTCCAGGGGCGCGCCCTATGTCTAATCGACCTTATGGAGTGGCTCCTAATCTGAAATATGAGTTGGAAAGACAAGTCCAGGAGTTGCTGGACCAAGGAGTCATTGTTCACAGTCAGAGTGCCTTTAGTTCCCCGGTGATTTTAGTATATAAGTTGGAACCTACTGCTGCTGATGGGGTACTACCCGCACCTCCCGCTTGGCGTTTAGTAGTGGATTACATGCATGTGAATTCCCTCACAGTAAAAAAGCAAGTATCCTTTGCCAGTGATTGATGAATTACTTGATGAATTAAGTGGTGCTAAGTGGTTTTCTAAGTTGGATCTGAAGGCTTGCTAACATCAGATTCGCCTAGCTCTTGGTAAAGAACATAAGACAGCATTCCAAACACTTAATGGTCACTTTGAATTCAGGGTGATGGCTTTTGGCTTGACAGTGCCCCAGCCACGTTTCAACAAGCCATGAATGCATCCTTTCCATTTGTACTCAGAAAATTTTCCCTAGTTTTCTTTGGGGATTTCTATTTTCATGCCCTTGTTTTGTTAGTTGTACCCATTTTTCCCCAACCACTTAAATTCTTCTCACTTTTGCCCATCTCCTTGTCTGAAACTGTCACACGGTCTAAAACTTGCTGTCCTTCAGCCTTGCCATTACATGCTGACAAGTGCGGCCGCATTCAGTCAGGTCTCGTAGTGGACCCTCGCCATTACGTGCTGACAAGTGGGGCTGCGGTATGTCAGGTCCCATAGTGGACCCTTGTCGTTACATGCTGACAAGTGGGGCCACGCTAAGTTGGTTCCTCTGGTGGACACCTCTCTCCACTTATCCAGATCAACATGGGACCCATAACTTATCCACGTGAACGTCAGACCCACATATTGTCCACGTGAGACATTCCCGTGCCCGCGCTCGTGCCGTTGCCTCCCCTTTCTTCTTCTTATCTGGCGACGTCGGCCCTTCTCTGGCGATGGCAGCCCTTTGTCGAGCTTCACTTCGGCCTCCTGTTCGTCCTGGCCGTAGTATGGTGCTGCCCCGTTGACCTATATGAAGGATGAAAATGGCAACCGTGCGCTGAGAATGTTAGATCTCGCACCAAAATGTTCTAGTTAGACGGGGGCGTTTGCTGTGGAGAATGCGGCTGACGAGCCGTTTCGATGATTTAATTAGTTTATCGAGTTAATGTCTCGGCTGCAATCAAGTGAAAGAGTGTTTATAATTAAAAAATAGGGAGATGGATGTATAAGAAATAAGAAAATGACACAACTCTTGAATACTTTCAAATTAAAAAAATTATACAACTCTTAATGTCAAAGAGTGTTTATAATTGACACAACTCTTGAAAACTTTCAAATTAAAAAAATTATACAACTCTTAATGTAAAAGAGTGTTTATAATTGACACAACTCTTGAACACTTTCAAATTAAAAAAATTATACAACTCTTAATGTAAAAGAGTGTTTATAATTGACAAAACTCTTGAACACTTTCAAATTAAAAAAAATTATACAACTCTTAATGTAAAAGAGTGTTTATAATTGACACAACTCTTGAACACTTTCAAATTAAAAAAATATACAACTCTTAATGTAAAAGAGTGTTTATAATTGACACAACTCTTGAACACTTTCAAATTAAAAAAAATATTCAACTCTTAATGTAAAAGAGTGTTTATAATTGACATAACTCTTGAACACTTTCAAATTAAAAAAATTATATAACTCTTAATGTATAAGAGTGTTTATAATTGACACAACTCTTGAATACTTCCAAATTAAAAAAAGTATACAACTCTTAATTAAAAGAGCGTTTATAATTGACACACCTCTTAAACACTTTCAAATTTAAAAAATTATACAACTCTTAATGTGAAAGAGTGTTTATAATTGACACTACTCTTGAACACTTTCAAATTGAAAAAATTATACAACTTTTAATGTAAAAGAGTTTTTATAATTGACACAACTCTTGAACATTTTCAAATTACAATTTGGACATGATAATGTTGTCCTAAGAAAATCTTGAGAGTTTACCATTTTTAGAGCGTGAAAAGTGATCCCTAAACTAAAATCTTTATGCCTCGTGCATATACAAAAATTATACACCTTTGAACTCTTTGAAATCGCACTTAGGACATGATAATGTTGTGCTAATAAATCCTGATCATTATCATTTTCATGGAGTGAAATATAATGCATAAACTTGCGTATACGAAAATTATAAACCTTCGAACATTGTGAATTCGCACTTAATACGTGATAATGATGTGCTAAGAAAATCTTGAGAGATTATCATTTTCATAGAATGTAATGCATAAACTTGCATATGGCAAAAATTATACACCTTTTACTCTTTGAAATCGCACTTACGACATGATAATGTTGTGCTAATAAAATCCTGATCATTTATCATTTTCATGGAGTGAAATATAATGCATAAACTTGTATATACGAAAATTATACACCTTTGAACACTTTCCCTTCAAATTACATTCAAAATAATTTGTTTATGGAGTTAAAGTACCGGTGAAAAACTCATTATTTTGCATGTATAGAGGCTGCCCCCGATAGATGCAGGGGTTATGAAGGGATACGGGTAGGCTACACTAGCGCAAATCAAAATTTTCTACCGCGTAAATCAGGATTACTGTTGTCATAGATCACGGGATTACCACTAGACGCGCAGTTACGGAATTGATGAAGCGCGTCGAGGCAGTGCATACGTTCCACGTCTCCTCCTTATCCTCGTCCCACGAGCAGCTCTCCTTGCGTGGCTCGTCCAAGCGCTACAGATGCAGCGCCTCCGAGGTATCCACACGTACAGGGTGGAAGCGTCAGACACCGGACTGCTAGGTCCGCACGTGCAACATAGGCGTGAGGAGTGGCGGCTGGGAATGATCTAAGGTCTAAACCTGGTCAGCTCGCCCCACCCTCTCTTATATAGGCGTCCCTAGTGGGCTTCTACATTAGTAGCTCATTAGTAGCCTAAGCCTGGTCTAATTCGGATCCAATCCTCATTAGGCTTCCAGCCCCTTAAGTGTGTGACCCTATAGGTTCATATGCGTATAGACATGACACGAATACACTTATTCTGTCAATAGTTGGTAGCGGCCTCTAGCAAGACGTGCCAACTCCTAAACGCATACAAAGATCATATCGGACGAACCATCACAAGGTTTAGTACATGTCTTTCCCTTTGCCTCACGATATTTGGTCTAGCTCCAAGATGACCTCCCTTTCTCGATACCGTGATTCGGAATCCCTTTACTAGGTTAACTCTTAACCATATGTAGCACGGCCATGCATTTCTGGATCCGATCACTCGAGGGGCCCAGAGATATCTCTCTCAAGTAGAGAGGGGCAAATCCCATCTTGATTGACCATGCCTTGCAGCATGCTTCAGGACAAACCCGAAAGCTACCTTTATAACTACCTAGTTACGGTGCAGCGTTTGATAGCCCCAAAGTAGGTCGATCCACATCTCAAGTACATGCGACAATCTCAGGTTTAAGGACAAAACGTACACGATGTGTAGAGAGAGAGCTGCAACTAATTGTCAGTCTCAAGTTGGGTCAGTCCAACCCCATGTTCATAACATGTGTCCACATCATTGGTTTGACATCTCCATGTCTATGACTTGCGAAACATAGTCATCAACCAATCGATGTGCTAGTCTAATATTCACGTGTGTCCTCACATGAACTCCGACTAGGGACAACTCTTAAATAACCATATAAGTAAAGAGTTTCACAAACAATTCACATAATTGCCAATCAATACAAGTTGCCTGATATGGATATTCAAGGAACATACAATAACTCATGGATACATATGAAATATAATCATCTCTATGATTGCCTCTAGGGCATATTTCCTTCAGGTTATACTGTCAGCTAGATCACAGAAGATCAATCAGAGGATCAATGGTTGGTGCGTATGATCTGCATGACAATTGTCTCGACCAATCATAGCGTAGCAGCCAAGATAAGCACAAGTATGATAGTTTGTGACTAAGAGAGAGGAAAAAACTGAGTAGAACCAAGGGCAAAACTGAGTAGAACTTAAAAACCAAGGGCAAAACTAACCAAGGGATTCAAATAGAAAACATAAAGATATTTAAAAAATGGAAAATGCTTCTTTTATATAATAAAATACATCTTGGCATACATTAAACTATTTGCAATTCAAATATATATCAGTTTGACAATTATTGCCTCGTTCAGACAAACTATGTTTTGGGGAGGGATGTTTTGGCAAGAGACTTGATTATAAATCCATGAACCTTCATAGATAGTAGGTGATTTGAGAAGTGGTGATTTAGGTTAAAACTTGATATATATATTTCTTATGGTGGCAGGTCACATAATAAAATTCCCTAGGTAGATGCCACTATGTTTTGATCTTTTTAAATTTTTTGTGCATAAAATAACTCAATTAGCTAGCTAAAACCCATTCGTTGACTCTCTGTTGACAAGCCACCGGAGGGTAAAACTGATTATATTGCACATGACAATGTTAGTACTGGAGGGCAAAACTGAGTACAACCAAACTATCGTTGGTACACTTGAGGGTATAACTGAGCACAACTAAGTGGCCAAGGTTAGACACGAGGGAAAAAATGTGACGCACGGTACGGGTGTCACGGTGCACGGGACGGTAGCAAACACATGTGGTCGTGCACTGTGCAGTAACATACGCGGTTACGCGATGCACAGTGGTGCAACGAAACGTCTCCTCCCTTCACCTTTATAGAGGCCTCCTCACTCTCACTCATCACTCGCTTACTCACTCACACAACCATCACCTTCTGCAAACCCCCAAGAAAACCCCAACCATGCCGGCGATGGAGAAGAATGGTGTGGTGGCCATCGTCGCCTCCAAGGCCGCCGGTGAGGAGGCCCCCTTCCCCGTATAGGCCCCCATCGAGGCATCGAAGGCAGCCGTCGTCCCCGCTTCTGCCGTAGCCGCCGGCGAGGAGGCCCCCGTCGGTCTCGGGCAGATCTCGCACGGCTGGGACCCCTACGAGGAGGAGTACATCGGGACAGAGAACCCCTACGACACCAGCATCGCCAACCCATGGTCGGAGGTGTTATTTTCGGCTGTTCGTATTTTCAATCGTTGGATGCTAGGTATTTTTACAGTAGGTAATCCTCTTGTGTTAGATCTCGTATTTTGATGAATGCCCTTGTTCATATTTCAAACCTATTTTATTGTTCCTCCGAGTTGGAGTTAAGGGATTACCTAGTTAGTACTAGCACTGATCTAATCAATATCCGATTTGGTTAGAGATTTGGGGATTGGGGAATAATCAGGGGATCTCAATTGGTTAATTTATGCAAGTAATCAATCCCGATAATTGATACGTCGGAAACGTATCTATAATTTTTGATGTTCCATGCTTGTTTAGTATTTACTTTGCTTTGCTTTGTCTATACTTCGAGGTGTTTTTATATGTTTTCTGGTACTAACCTATTAACAAGTTGCCACAGTGTCAGTTGCCTATTTTCTTCTATTTTTGGTTCCAAAAAGGCAGAAAATCAATATTCTCAGAATTGGATGGGACAAAAGTCAAAGTCATTATTTTACCGTGGGCAACACGGAGTCCAAAGGAGAGACGGAGGAGGGCCTCGAGGGTCCCACACCCATGGCCGCGAGGGTGGGCCCACCCCGCGCCTGGGGGGTGTAGCCACCTCGGGCACCCTCTCGGCCTCCCTCTTCGCCTATAAGAAGCCCCCGATGCAGAAACCCTAAGCACCCGATCAAAAACTCCACGAAACCGTCTATAGCCGCCGCCACCATCGTCCCTAGATCGGGGGGATCTGAAGTTCTTCCCGGCACCCTGCCGGAGGGGAGATCATTCCAGAGGCCTTCTTCTCCGGTATGAAGCGTGAGTAGTTCCACCTTGGACTACGGGTCCATGTAGTAGCTAGATGGTTGTATCTCCTCCTTGTGCTTTCATGTATAGATCTTGTGAGCTCCGTTCATGATCAAGATCTAATCTATTTGTAATCATGCATGTTGTGTTTGCGGGGATCCTATGGATATTGAGATTACTATGTCAGATTGATTAATGGTTTTGTCTATTTGATTCTATCATGTCTGTGTTGTTTGTGATCTTGCATGCTCTCCGTTGTTAGTAGCTATCTTGGCAAGTAGTTGCTAGTGACTCCAAGATGGGGTATTTATGCTCGATAGTGGGTTCATGCCTCTAGTTTCCAAGGGAAGTGACAGAAATCTCTTCGGTTGTAGATGTGCTGTTGCCACTAGGGAGAAAAAAACGGTCTCTTGTTCATGGAACAAGTGGATTGTTTACCTTACACACTTTTCTTAAAGAAGTTGTTTGTTGCTTGCAACTTAATACTTGAGGGGGTTCGGATGATAACGTGAAGGTGGACTTCTACGGTGACCCAACATGCCACTGCATGTGTAGTACACTATAGTCGTTCAAATGATATCCACAGAACACCATTCCGTAATTATCACTTCCCTCAGAGTGGTACAGCAGAAACATTGCGGGTCCAAATTACAAACATACACACCTTATTAATATTACAATACCAGAAGTTCAAGATTTCAAAAGATTCAACTTACAAACCAAATATAAAGTATTTCAGCGGAAGATTTAAAGTGACAACTCAAACTCCAAATTGAGCTCAACAACTTATTGTTATATATTGTTCATTTGCTCGGATCAATTGGCTCCTAGAACTATGGTCATTATTCCGACTCCTGGTGCTCTCCTCCGTAGACGACATCGTAGTCCACCCCTTCCGCAGCACCGTTGATACGTCGAAAACGTATCTATAATTTTTGATGTTCCATGCTTGTTTAGTATCTACTTTCCTTTGCTTTGTCTTTCTTTGAGATGTTTTTATATCTTTTCTGGAACTAACCTATTAACAAGTTGCCACAGTGTCAGTTGCCTGTTTTCTTCTGTTTTTATTCCAGAAAGGCAGAAAATCAATATTCTCGGAATTGGACGGGACAAAATCCAAAGTCAATAACTTTCCGTTAGGGACACGAATCCAGAAGGAGGGACGGAGAGGCAGCAGAGAGTGGCCAGACCCCCTGGGCACGGCCAAGCCTGGCCCGCGCCTGGGGAGGGTGTGGGCCCCTTGGCCACCTCCTCGGGCTCCCCCTTCGCCTATAAGAGCCCCCGATGAGAAAACCCTAGATCGTCAATCATACTTCCAGTAAAAGTTCCGCGGCGCCGCCGCCACGAAGGGGAGATTCGGGGGACAGAAAGTCTCTGTTCCGGCACCCTGCCGGGATAGGGAAGTGCCCCCGGAGCCATCTCCATCGATCTCCATCGCCATCTCCATCACCGTTGCTGATTCCCATGATGAGGGGGAGTTGTTCTTCCTCAGGGCTAAGGGCTCTACCGGTAGCTATGTGTTCATCTCTCTCTCTATGCATGATCTTGTTGTGGTCATGAGCTTTGTAATCAAGTAGATCTACCTTGCTACTCAAGTGCTTCAATAGATCTTTGCTCTCCCCATGTGTGTGAAAGTGACAGCGTGCACGCCATGGTGGCACTTATGTTTGAGTCTACATAAATACTCTTTGTGCTTTAATAGATCTATGCTTTTCCCCACGTGTGTGATAGTGACAGCGTGCATACCGTGTGTGGCACTTTGGCTAGATTGAATATTTGTTATGAGTTATATTTGGAGTTGGATGTCTCTATGAAATTGTGGTGTTTGTTGGAACCATCTAGCGCTCAAGGTGACAGTATGGGGTTATCTAGATTGGGGAAGGCAGACTTTGAGGAGTGCTGTTATAGCCCTACCAATGATTAGAGTGTTCAACCGGAGAGTAGTTAAGAGTAGTATCATGAAGAGAGGATATTTATATGAGAGAGTGTTCACTAGTGAAAGTATGATCCCTAGGCCTTGTCTCTAAGCATTGAAACACCATTTGCTACTAGATCTGTTGCATGTTTGCTTGCTTCCATCTTTGTTCTGTTTGCCGGGGAGGTTTTGGGATTTTACCTTTCCTCCACGCCATCGGCTCTTTTCTGGCACCGTTACCCCACGTCAACAACAAGTCAGAAGCTCTTTTCTGGCACCGTTACCACTTGTATTTCACTAGCTCTTCGCCGAACTAGTGCACCTATACACCTGACAAGTGTATTGGGTGTCTTGGGGACACAAGAGACTTCTTGTATCTTGATTGCGGGATTGCTTGATAGGGATACCTTTGACCACTTCCTCCCTGAGTTCGATAAACCTTGGGTGATCCACTTAAGGGAAACTTGCTGCAGTTCTACAAACCTCTGCACTTGGAGGCCCAACAACTGTCTACAAGAATAGAAGTGCGTAGATATCAACCATACACGTTGGGTTCTTCATAAAAGACCTCCTCTTGACTCTCAGCTGCACACATTGGGGTTTCTTCGGGATCCTCGGAGTCTAAGCAGGGGATCAAAGGAAAAGGTGAGTAACAGCGTTACCCAGCAAGTTCATTATATGCAAGGTGGGAAGTTTGATGCTCTAACTACCACCTCGGACTATAAGTCCTTGGTACTATGTAGTTTTTTGTAAACTTTTCTTCAAAGATTGATTTTATTTTGAAAATCTATGACCATCAGCCTTCACAGGTTGACCAGAACTTTCATGGAGTTCCTTTCCTGCCGCGTTCGTAGCTCCTTCCCGGAAAAGGGAGTAACAAGTTACAATTTTTACACTCTGCAGAGGTATGTTACTTTACCCATGAGAGATCAACTCCTTGTTGCACAACCGGGCGTACTTTCCCGTCCACAATTCTAGGATGTGGGGCCTAGTAGTTTGTCCAAGCCAATCACTTCCCTCCTCGCGACCCCATATGTCTGTACGATCCTTCGGGGCTGGCTCACCTCCGTTAAGCCCCCTTCCGGGCAGGCTAAAACCATGATGAGTTCCCAAAGACTCTATGAACTAGTGATGCCCTGGCAAGTGCCATATCATATGGACTATACCACTAAAAACCACTCATAGATAATCTAGACACCAAAAGTGTGGGGCATAAGGGTGCCCACCCATATGTTGGATACGCATAAGGAATCACATTGTCACGTTAAGGTCGTCTTGCCTCCATACGAGAGGAAAAGGATACAACTGACTTCTTCGTTGTTGGGCCACACGGAGATAAAACAAAAAAATTCCTCTAACGTGGTGATCCCAAGATTCAGCTAAGGTAGAAGGCCACAAGGATTACCACTAGACGCGCAGTTGCGGATTACTGATGAAGCGCGTCAGTTGATGCAATGCAGTCCTTTGCGATCCGATCGTCCTGGTGCTGATCGTACATCACCTCTGCTGGTATCCACACGTACAAGGAGGAGTGTCGGCGACGAACTGCTAGGTTCGATACGACGGTAGGACTGCTGTGGAGCTAGGGTTTCCAACACATGGAATGACCTAACTGAACAACGATTAACCTTTCTGGGTTACGGTGCTACACTATATATAGGGAGTGAACGTGGGCTCCACTCTCGTGGCCCATTCACTAAAGCCCATATATCACTAGTCACCGCGAGTCCGACTCGCTGACTCAGTCCTAATCCGGCTCGGGTCCAACCCGGACAGATTTCCGGTTTAGATCCAATCCGAACTTGCTCCCGCTCTTAAGTGTGTGACCCGGCAGGCTCTTGGTTACTCGGACACGATTGGAGTCCGACTCACAATCGATCAGTCGGCAGTGGCTCCTAGCAGAATGTGCCGACTCCCAAGTACCAATGAGTCATGACGACTTGCCTTTCCAATGCGACTTGCGTCCGAGTCCCTTTTGCCTCACGATATAACTTGTCAGACTATAGGCGAATAATTGTCATCCCTTAAATAGTCCGGCTCTCTTCTCGATCCGAGATAAGTGATTCATCCGACTAACTCTTAGTCGATCTCCTTGGTTAACACTTAACCGAGTCGTGCATGGCCATGCTTTCCGAATCATATCATCCGAGAGGGCCCAGAGAATATCTCTCCGAGTGGAGGGGCAAAATCCCATCTTGGTTATTCACATCACGCAACTTGATTCTCAGTTGACCCGAACTCTGCCTTTATAACAGCCCAGTTACAGATGAGTGTTTGATAGAACCTAAGTCGGTGACCCTCAACTCGGATTATGCAATAACCTTATGTCTAAGGATTACATTGATTGAGATATACAAATGACAACTTGTTCGTTGTACCTCAATATGGGTCAATCCGACTCGCTAAACTCGTTAGCCGAATCTGTGTAAGTTGGAATAGCATCTGCATGCCCATGACAAGTGGAACCGAGTCATCAAGCCAACTTTCACATTGGTCTAAGTTGTGTGTCCAACACAACCTCAATGACCAAGAATATTTAGTATAAACAACATGAATGCATAGTTCCACAACCGAATCACATATTCAATGATACCCATCAGATGTTTATACAAGGACTACTTAATATATTTATGAATACTATGGGAAATATCATCATACATGATTGCCTATAGGGCATATTCCCAACAGTCTCCCACTTGCACTAGAGTCAATCTTCCGACATCACATGTCTAGGCATCTAATGCCCATGGCTCTTAGGTGCGCCTCATGCTTCGGCTGTGGTAATGGCTTTGTCAATGGATCCGCAATATTTGCATCCATGTGTACCTTGCATAACTTGATATCACCCTGATCCACGAACTGGCGAATCAGGTGGTACCGCATGAGTATGTGCTTGTTCTTCTGGTGTTGTCTAGGTTCCTTGGCTTGTGTAATAGCACCATTGTTGTCACAATACACGTCCAACGGATTAGACGAGCCCTGAACCACACCAAGATCCATGAGGAAATTCCTCATCCAAACATCCTCCTTTGCTGCCTCCGAGGCGGCAATATACTCAGCCTCTGTTGTAGATGCAGACACTTTCTCTTGCTTGGAACTCTTCCAGCTCACAGCACCTCCGTTTATAATAAACATGTATCCGGATTGCGAACGAGAATCATCAGAGTCGGTAAGATAAATCGCATCCGTGTAACCCTTTACACTGAGTTCATCTTCACCACCATAAACCAAAGACATATCCTTAGTCCTTCTCAAGTACTTTAGGATATTTTTAGCCGATGTCTAGTGGATCTCTCCAGGATCAGCCTGCTATCTGCTCACAACACTTAGAGCATAGAAAACATCCGGCCTAGTACAAATCATGGCATACATGATGGATCCGACTGCAGAAGCATACATAATCGCACTCATCCGACTTCGCTCATCAGTTGTCGAAGGACACTGAGTCTTGCTAAGTTTTACACCATGGGACATCGGTAAGAACCCATTCTTAGATGATTCCATGTTGAACTTCCTCAACACTTTGTCCAAATAAGTACTCTGACTCAATCCAATGAGCCTCCTTGATCTATCTCTATAGATCCGGATTACGAGGATGTATGTTGCCTCACCCAAGTCTTTCATTGAGAAACTCCTTTCCAATGATTCCTTGGTTTCTAGCAACATCTGGACATCATTTCCAATCAGTAATATGTCATCCACATATAAGATTAGAAAGTTTACTTTGCTCCCACTAAAATTCTTGTATAAACAAGAATAATGATCACTCTTGATGAATCCAAACGATTTGACTACATCATCAAAGCGAATATTCCAATTCCGAGATGCTTGCTTCAACCCATAAATGGAATTCTGAAGTTTGCACACCTTGTCAGCATTAGCCAAATCGACAAAACCCTCGGGCTGTATCATATACACGTCCTCGGTTAAAATTTCGTTAAGGAAAGCCGTATTGACATCCATCTGCCATATCTCATAGTCGAAATAGGCTGCTATAGCTAACATGATCCGAACTGATTTAAGCATCACTACGGGCGAGAAAGTCTCGTCGTAATCAACTCCTTGAACTTGTCGGAACCCCTTCGCAACAAGGCATGCTTTATAGATTGAAACATTTCCATCCATATCAGTTTTCTCCTTAAAGACCCATTTGCACTTGACGGGTCTTGCACCGTCTAGCAGATCAACCAAGTTCCACACTTGATTTTCATCCATGGACTTTAACTCGGATCTCATGGCTCCAAGCCATGACTCGGAATCAGATCCCACCATCGCTTCCGAATAATTTGCCGGCTCATCACTGTCTAATAGTAATACATCACGAACACTTCGCAATCTTGCCGATCTTCATAGTACAGGTGCTTCTGCTGGCTCAGCTACCACGACCGGCTCAACCTCCAAGGTTTTTGCCAACTCGCTACTAGCCAGTTCCTCTCGAATTTCTTCAGGCTGCACCGTGCTCCCACTTACTCCCCGACTGAGAAACTCTTTCTCAAGGAAGACACCGTTCCGAGGGATAAACACTTTGCCCTCTTCTCGGTTGTAGAAGTAGTAACCCAAGGTTTCCCTCGGATACCCCACGAAAATACACTTATCCGACTTGGCCGTAAGCTTGTCCGATTGAAGTCACTTGACAAATGCTTCACAACCCCAAATCTTAAGAAAATACAAACTTGGCTTTTTGCCTGTCCACATCTCATGCGGTGTATTCTCTACCGATTTTGATGGTACTCTGTTTAGTGTGAACGCTTCTGTTTCTAGACAATAACCCCAAAATGATAAAGGCAGATCTGTCTGACTCATCATTGATCGTACCATGTCCAACAAGGTCCGACTCCGCCTTTCCGAAACACCGTTCCTTTGCGGCGTTCCTGGCGGAGTAAGTTGAGGAACTATTCCACAACTTTTCAGATGGTCATCAAACTCATGGCTCATGTACTCGCCTCCTCGTTCCGACCAAAGAAACTTTATTTTCTTGCCGAGTTGATTCTGTGCTTCATTCTGGAATTCTTTGAACTTTTCAAAGGCTTCCGACTTATGTTTCATCAAGTAGATATATCCATACCTACTCAAATCATCAGTGAAGGTAATGAAGTACTCATAACCACCCCTGGTTGTCGTCCTCATTGGTCCACATACATCACTATGTACCAGTCCCAACAAGTTGGACGCCCTTTCGCAACTCTTTGCAAAAGGTGTCTTAGTCATTTTGCCGAGTAGGCAAGATTCGCATGTCTCGAACAACTCCAAGTCGAACGAAGTTAGGAGTCCATCATCATGGAGCTTCTTCATGCGTTTCCAACTTATATGACCAAGACGATAGTGTCAAAAGTAAGTCATATTCAGATCATTTGGTTTCAACCTTTTAACATTTATGTTATAAACGGACTCACCATCAAGATTCAAAATAAATAACCCGTCCTGGACGGGTGCAAAGCCGTGAAACATGTCATTCAAATACAAAGAACAACCATTATTCTTGATATTCGACTCATAGCCTTGCCTCATCAAACATGAAGCAGAAATAATGTTTTGATTGAGCACTGGAACATAATAACAATTATTCAGTTCCATAATGAATCCGTAAGGTAAATGAAGTTGCATCGTGCCGAGTTCCAACGCAGCAACTCTTGCTTTGTTGCCGACTCGAATATCAACCTCGCCTCTTGCTACGCTCCTTGTTCTTACCAGTCCCTGCAACGAGTTGCAAATGTGAATAATTGATCCGGTATCATATACCCAAGAACTATTAGGTGCATCAGCAAGATATATGTCTATAACATTGCAAACAAGTGTACCTGAGTTGGAAGTCGTACCTCCACTCTTGGCTTTGTCGGCCAAATACTTGCTGCAGTTCCTCTTCCAATGGCCATCCGACTTGCAATAGAAGCAAGTGGATCTGGCTGAAGGAGATGGCTTAGTCCCTGAGGAAGCGCTTGGGACCGGGTCCTGAGCCTGCTTTCCTCCTAACTTAGCCTTCTTCTTAGTCCAAGAACTCTTCCTGAACTTAGCCTTATTCTGCACCATCAACACTTGACTGGCGCCCTTCTTGAGATCCGCCTCTGCCTGCTTGAGCATCCCATGCAATTTAGTGAACTTCTTATCCATACCATGCAAGTGGTATTTCGAAATGAACTGCCCATATGCACTAGGAAGAGAGTTCAGAATTATATCCATAGCAAACTCTTCGCTAATGGGGTAGCCAAGCCTCTCCAGAGACTGCACGTAACCAACCATTTTGATCACATGCGGACTCAGTGGATCACCATCCTTAAGCTTCCAACTCAGCAAAGCCTGAGAGACTTGATACCTCTCAGTCTTCGCCTGAGCCTGGAACATACTTTTGAGGCTTTAGATCATATCGTAGGCCTCAACATTCTCGAACTGCTTTTGCAAGTCCGGTTCCATGTGAGCAAGCATAAGACAGCTAATATCCGTGGACTCATCCTTAGCCCGACGGTAGGCATTGGTGGCAGCGACAGTCGCATTCTCATTCAGCTCATCTAGAAGTGGGTTGTCTAGGACATGGTCCTTCTTTTCTTGTTTGAGAACAATTCTCAGATTTCGATACCAGTTGGTAAAATTAGTGTCGTTCAGTTTATCTTTCTCAAGAATGGTTCTCAACGCAAAAACGGATATCTAAGAGTGACTGCTACTCGGTGCCATGATCTACAACAGAAAAATGCAAAACACTTAAGACATGTATTCATAAAAGAGCAAGCATATTAAACATTTTAATATTTTATGCTCCCACTAGAACCAACACCCCTCCGATGGTTACTTAGTGATTCAGGACCCTAAATAAGCAAGTCGGCTAGTGAGCTTTAGCATCACCGCTAGCCGCCAAGTGATCTAGGTAGACAACTCCTTGTCAATCGTATCTCATACAACTCCTGTTGGACGGGTGGCATCACATGCCCCGGCTCCCGTCCGACTTTTCCCCGAGCCCCACAACCGTTGTGATAGACCCGTCTAACTTACTGAGTGTTTCTGCAGTAAGAGTCCGACTCAAACCCACCTAGTCGGAAAGAATTGGCAGCACCTCAATTTTATGAGCCCACTACCAAAAATGTCTGACTTGTGATGGTGCAAACACTGGCGGGAGAACCGACTAGACCTTCTTTGAGGGATTGGATTTTACCGACTATCTAATAGAGGTAAAACAGAGACATAACAATAACACAAAATAAAGCAATTATAATGTGAAATGGTATGGCTCTCTTCATGGCGATCTCCATCTCCACAAATCCTGTAATCCGACTCGTGCCAACTCATGTCACTTGCCGTCTTACTCCATGTCGCCGACATGTACATTGCCTTGCATGCCTTCCGGGTTCTCCAAACAGCTACACTAGCTTAGTAAAGTAAATTACAAGGAGAATCCGACACGCAGGTCATTATACAATAAAATTATAGCACCTAGGATCCAGTCGGCTGACAAAAACCGTGATTCACAGATCACGTATGGATTACACACATACATCACATGCACATGAACCATACCATTCACAACTTCCTGCAAAAACAAGTTATGCATAGATACAATATCTATCGTCGTTGTGAAACTCGCAACAACATCTAAGGCGCTACGATAGGATGAAGCCGGCGTTTTTTCCGAAAACATAGATGTCGTCTATGATCCGGACATGGATTCCGACCATTATTCCGATTCGATCAAACCTTTTGATCTTTGATCAAACCTTTTGATCTTCGATCCCGCCTCTGGATTTACGTGTCACAGTCTACCCCGATGGCGGAAGCCGACCGGTAGCGGTATGTCGTTCCACGACCTCAGCAGTATGATCACGGAAATCATATCTACCATTCCCCGAGTACAATTGATCCAATCAACCTCGTACAAAACCGATCTATCTCATAGATCGACCACCAAAAAAACATATAGATCTCATCTACAGCCTACCGCATATCACATATGCTAGATCTCGAGCCTAAAACCAGAAGCTATCGCTCTGATACCACTGTTGGGCCACACGGAGATAAAACAAAAAATTCCTCTAACATGGTGATCCCAAGATCCAGCTGAGGTAGAAGACCACGAGGTTTACCACTAGACGCAGTTGCGGATTATTGATGAACCGCGTTAGTTGATATAGTGCGGTCCTTAGCGATCCGATCGTCCTGGTGCTGATCGTACAACACCTCTGCTGGTATACACACGTACAAGGAGGAGCGCCGGCGGCGAACTGCTAGGTTCGATACGACGGTAGGACTGCTGTGGAGCTAGGGTTTCCAACACATGGAATGACGTAACCGAACAACGATTAACCTTTCTGGGCTATGGTGCTCCACTATATATAGGGAGTGAACGTGGGTCCACTCTCGTGGCCCATTCACTAAAGCCCATATATCACTAGTCATCGCGAGTCCAACTCGCTGACTCAATCCTAATCCGGCTCGGGTCCAACCCGGCCAGATTTCCAGTTCAGATCCAATCCGAACTTGCTCCCCCTCTTAAGTGTGTGACCCGACAGGCTCTTGGTTACTCGGACACGATTGGAGTCCGACTCACAATCGATCAGTCGGCATCGGCTCCTAGCAGAATGTGCCGACTCCCAAGTATCAATGAGTCATGACGACTTGCCTTTCCATTGCGACTTGCGTCCGAGTCCCTTTTGCCTCACAATATACCTTGTCATACTATAGGCGAATAATTGTCATCCCTTAAATAGTACGACTCTCTTCTCGATCCGAGATAAGTGATTCACCCGACTAACTCTTAGTCGATCGCCTCGGTTAACACTTAACCGAGTCGTGCATGGCCATGCTTTCCAAATCATATCATCCGAGAGGGCCCAGAGAATATCTCTCTGAGTGGAGGGGCAAAATCCCATCTTGGTTATTCACATCACGCAACTTGATTCTCAGTTGACCCGAACTCTGCCTTTATAACAGCCGAGTTACGGATCAGTGTTTGACAGAACCTAAGTCGGTGATCCTCAACTTGGATTATGCAATAACCTCAGGTCTAAGGATTACATTGATTGAGATATACAAATGACAACTTGTTCGTTGTACCTCAATATGGGTCAATCCTACTCGCTAAACTCCTTAGCCAAATCTGTGTAAGTTGGAATAGCATCTCCATGCCCATGACAAGTGGAACTGAGTCATCAAGCCAACTTTCACATTGGTCTAAGTTGTGTGTCTAGCACAACCTCAATGACCAAGGATATTTAGTACAAACAACATGAATGCATAGTTCCACAACCGAATCACATATTCAATGATACCCATCAAATGTTTATACAAGGACTACTTAATATCTTTATGAATACAATGGGAAATATCATCATACATGATATCCTCTAGGGCATATTCCCAACATTCGTCCCATTCCAACTCATGGCTAACGCGATATATACGGCGCTAGAATCATTGATGTCCTGGGTTGTTAAGTTCCTAGTTGATTATCATTGTTGCAAATAGAAACTTAAGTTCTATTGCTCTATTCTATCATCACTTAGGATGATATCAACAATTTATTTATTTGAGAAAATAATATTTTCTTTCCTTGAAACATAGATGATAGCACACAATTTTGCAAATACTTTGAGAAAGACTCTTCAAAGGACATGAGCAAGTGATGAATTGTGATTGCAAGGTAGTGAAGTCGAATGCTTGCACTGGACCTTGAGCTTCTATGTCTACAAACATCATTATTACCCGGTAAGGACAATATTTAAAGAAGCAAAATGAATATGCATAGTAATGTAATGCATTATTTATCATATGTTTTCTTTGTTTGTTTTACCCATTATTTTAGTTCCAAGAATTCCTTTAAGTAATAAAGGATTTCATTAAAGAAAACAATCTTTAACATTTATTGAATATTATATTTGCCATTTTATAAGGTCACAATTTATTTTTTAGAATTAAAATTTAATATCAATTCCTATATTTATTCATTTAATAATTCTTTTAAGAATTATCATTTAAATAAAATAATTTATTTTTATAACCCAAAACATTTATTTAGTATTTTTCTAAAATACTATAATAATAATATATAATAGAAGTTATTTTTATTTATTTTTATCTTCTTCTTTAATTTTATAAAATTCCATAAGGAATAAATATATTATAAAATTCTTGACCAAAAATTATATATGTAAAAATTTATTTCTTAATTTAATTTAATAGATTGGATTATTATGAATCCTAAAATATTTTATTTGTAATTTTTTTAACTTTCTATTTTATTTTCTAGAATTTTATTTAACTCTAGGAATATTTTGGTATTTTATTAATTATTAAGACTTCTTTTAAGTTTTGGGCTGGTTCTATTGGGCTTATTGGGCCAATTCGGCCCAAGTGTCTTGACCAAAAGGGCACCACGAAGGGTTCTGGCCCTATTGGCCCTCTCTCTCTCTCTCAATTTTCTTTCCTTGAAACATAGATGATAGCACACAATTTTGCAAATACTTTGATAAAGACTCTTCAAAGGACATGAGCAAGTGATGAATTGTGATTGCAAGGTAGTGAAGTCGAATGCTTGCACTAGACCTTGAGCTTCTATGTCTACAAACATCATTATTACCCGGTAAGGACAATATTTAAAGAAGCAAAATGAATATGCATAGTAATGTAATGCATTATTTATCATTTGTTTTCTTTGTTTGTTTTACCCATTATTTTAGTTCCAAGAATTCCTTTAAGTAATAAAGGATTTCATTAAAGAAAACAATCTTTAACATTTATTGAATATTATATTTGCCATTTTATAAGGTCATAATTTATTTTTTAGAATTAAAATTTAATATCAATTCCTATATTTATTCATTTAATAATTCTTTTAAGAATTATCATTTAAATAAAATAATTTATTTTTATAACCCAAAACATTTATTTAGTATTTTTCTAAAATACTATAATAATAATATATAATAGAAGTTATTTTTATTTATTTTTATCTTCTTCTTTAATTTTATAAAATTCCATAAGGAATAAATATATTATAAAATTCTTGACCAAAAATTATATATGTAAAAATTTATTTCTTAATTTAATTTAATAGATTGGATTATTATGAATCCTAAAATATTTTATTTGTAATTTTTTTAACTTTCTATTTTATTTTCTAGAATTTTATTTAACTCTAGGAATATTTTGGTATTTTATTAATTATTAAGACTTCTTTTAAGTTTTGGGCTGGTTCTATTGGGCTTATTGGGCCAATTCGGCCCAAGTGTCTTGACCAAAAGGGCACCACGAAGGTTTCTGGCCCTATTGGCCCTCTCTCTCTCTCTCTCTCTCTCTCTCTCTCTCTCTCTCTCTCTCTCTCTCTCTCTCTCTCTCGTCTTCACCTCCTCGACCCCGTGGGGTGCTGGCGTCGCCGCCGTGCGATGCTCACTGCAAAGGCTCTCCCTGGCTGTTGCCGTGGTGCAGGGCGAGGTTGTTGACCACGCTCGTTCATCTTCTCCAATTCGATTTGATTTCGGAGCCCTCCTGTGGCCAGGATAGCCCCGTTCCCGAACCCTAGGGTTTGGGGATGGTGCTGCTACTGCCGTTGCTGACCCTCCCGTGGTGGTGTGCAGTGCTCGTGCGTTGCAGTGCCCGCCGTCATGGCTGGTGCGGGTTACAGCGCCCTCTGGGTGCTCCCTGTTCCACCACGAGCTCGTCGGCCCCTCTGCTTCCTCTTCAATCTTCAGCGAGGACCACCGATGAGTAATATCTCTATGATTACTCGTGCTGCCCGCTATCTCGAGTCCCTCTGTGTGTATCTAGTGTACAATCTTTGTTTAGAGTTTGCAATGATTCTAGGGTTTATCCTTGGTGCTTGTAAAATGATGCTATGGTTTGGTTATGATGCTCAGTGACAATTGTATCCTCTGCACCTCAGTGCTTGTTGTCATCCTTTGATTATGTGATGTTGTTGTTGGTCTGACGCTAATGTTGGATCTATTGCTAGCGGTTTATAGCTTTGTCTCTGATTGGTGATGTTGTACTTAGTATGTTCATCTTTTGTCTATGTCTTGATACTGACAATATCACTGTCAATGATGATTCACTGCATCAGTGTTTGTTGACTTGTATGTTTATCCATAGATTAAATTTATTCAATAGAGTCTGATGATTCTTTGAAAATGAATGGATAAATTGAATGATCTCTGAGATTGGTCTCAGGGAAATGATATATATTGGTCTGCTAGTTTATTTATGAAAGCTAGACTATCTAGTTGGCTTAGCTGTAAGATCATTTCTTGTGAAACCATCTTAGAATGGTACACAAGTTGATCTAGCTATTGGCTTTACTAAGGGACGGTACTTGAGATTGGATAAATGCTTAATAATAAGTTGAAAAGTGCACTTATTGTCCATGCCTATGATGCTGGTCTGAGGCTCTAGGAACTAGATTCCTATGTTGCATGTTACTTTCAAGATTGGCTAAGGCATCATAGTTGCTTACTAGATCTTGGATCCTAGTTGGTTAAGTTTAATGGATTTGTTTGTAGCTTATAAGATCTGAGGTGCTACTCCTTCTTGGAGATGTGCCCAGATCTTATATGAACAGATGATGGAATATATAAGTTGCCTTTGGTATCACCAAATCAGTGAGGCTAGTCTGAAATTTTGGTGTTTTTGATAGAGTTTGATTCTGATCTTTATATTAAAAACATCTAGGATAGATTCACCCTACTTGGGTGATCAATGAGAGTTTGTCTTATGCAACAACACATATTTCTGTTTGGATAAGATGAACAGATCATGTGGATGTTTATGACACTCACCACAAAAACTGATGATTGTAGTGGTTTGTTGTGCTGATGGTGTTGCTGGCTTGATCCTGTCCTTCACCTCCTGATGTTGTTCTTGTATCCCTTGGTTCCTGTTCTTGGCCTTGATCTAGCCTGCTCCTCCTAGCTCTTGTGGCTTGTCCTTGTTGTCCACCTAATTCTCCCCCTCCTTATGTCACCATCCGGTGATGTTTGGGTGGATCTGGTGTGGAGTTTTGTTGGCTGCTTTGCTTGGCTTTGGCTAATCTGCTTGTTCTAGTGTGGTGTGGGCAATGGAGAGGTGCACTAGTGCTTGCCCACGGCTGTGTTTGGTCCTTTTGTTGGTTTGAACTGTTGGGGCTGTGTCAACAACACACCCATGCAGTTAGGTGACTGAGTTGTTTGTGTGTCTGCTGCATGGTTGTGGATATGCTCAATGAGGTATTCTACCTTTTGATCTGGTTACTATTAACCTGCCTGGTGAAACTTGCCCCTTTACTTGCTGTGATCATTTGACTTATAGCTTATTTATTATGAAAGATTAGATTCTTTCATTGATATGGGAGTAACCCCTTGGGGTGGCCCGATCTTTCACGAATTCCACGGGGAATGAGGGGAAAATTCGATGGAAGGGAAAGAGGGGATGAAATCCACGAACACACGCACACAAAATCACGATACACGTCGATAACTCACGCCGATGGCAACCGGTCCAACATAATCCCTAGGATCGGTGTTGGGCGAAGCTCCCTCTCCACGGCCAACCACGGGGGACGAGGTGCTTGGTGAGACCTTGACGTCTTGGGGTCGATAAACCGAGAGCCCAAGGCCTTGTACAACTCGAACGCACTAGGCAAGATTCAAGAGGTTGTGGATCATAGGGTGCCCCTTGGTAGGAGCATGAGACCAATAGATGAAAGACCCTCAAAGGGGTATCCTCAATCTATTATTATCCAAGTCTAGGGTTTACAATAGAGGGTGGGGGCTATTTAAAGGCCAGCCACATAAACAGGGGTAGTTTAGGAACGAAATGGCAAAATATAGAGAGGGGTACAGGGCGCTGGGCCGACTTGACGCGATCTATTTCGCGCACATCCGGTAGTACCGGCCTAGCTACCGGTAGTACCGGTCTCAACCGGTAGTACGGCTTCCGGGTCCGGTAGTACCGCTTGCAGTCCTGGGACCTCGGTTGGCGTCGTCAGTAGGGAGCGGTAGTAGGGGAGGTGGTACCGCCGACCGGTAGTACCGGTCGCCTAATCCGGTAGTACCGCTGGCGACTGAGTGCAGTTGGTTTCTTTCGCTGGGGTTCCTCCGTTCATGGGGTCCTTCTCTTCGTACCTGATGATGCACAAGGTATGCGTATGAAGTATTAGGCCATCCAAGGGTGTATCAAAGTCACACGAGGAAAGGAGCGAGTTAACCTTAGCTTGTAGGAGTTTGGCTCGGGCGCGAGTCATGGGTCCACTTGGGGAGCTCGTGGGAGTAGATGTAGTAGCGTTCGTAGGACGGGCTGCATCAGCTCCCCCCCCTTGGGAAAGAGTCGTCCTCGACTCTTCAACCTTCTCAACGTCATCTTCTCCATGGTAGGGTGAGAGGTCCTTGACATTGAACATCGAGCTCACCAGATACTTCGATGTTGGGATATCAATGATGTAGGCGTTGTTGTTGATCCTTTTTAGCACTTTGAATGGTCCATCACCTCTTGGCTTGAGTTTGGAGTCACGGTCCTTGGGAAAGCGGTCTTTACTCAAGTGTATCCACACAAGGTCGCCTTCTTCGAACATCATTTCTTTCTTGTTCTTGTTTAGCCTGGATGCTTGGCGAAGGACTTGTCGCTCGATCGTAGCTCTTGTGTTGTCATGGAGTTTCTTCATTGTTTGGGCACGCTTGTCAACGTCCATGTTTGTACGGTCATGAAGCGGAAGTGGAAGGATATAGAGTGCAGTGAGAGGCTCGAAGCCATAGACGATCATGAACAGGCTTCTCATGGTGGTGGCGTGCTTGGCGCGGTTGTAGGCGAACTCGGCGTGTGGAATACATTCCTCCCAGTCTTTAAGGTTCTTCTTTATCAACACACGGAGGAGTGTGCCAAGGCTTCGATTGACGACCTCGGTTTGTCCATCGGTTTGAGGATGCGAGGAGGACGAGAAGAGGATCTTGACGCTGAGTGAGTGTCTTCCAGAAGTAGCTCATGAATGACATCGCGGTCGGAGACGATTGTTCTTGGTACACCGTGTAGCCGAATTATTTCCCTAAAAAACAAATTTGCTACATGTGAAGCATCATCGGTCTTATGGCACGGAATGAAGTGTGCCATTTTGCAAAAGCGATCCACTACCACAAATATAGAATCATGTCCATGTTTAGATCTAGGCAATCCTAACACAAAGTCCATGCTAATGTCCGACCAAGGTGCATGAGGAATAGGCAATGGCATATAAAGACCAAAGGGGTTAGACTTATACTTAGCTTGGATACATGTAGTGCACCGTTGGACGTGGCGCTCCACGTCGCGCTTCATCTTTGGCCAAAAGTAGTGAGTGGATAGCATGTCATATGTCTTGTCACGGCCAAAGTGACCCATAAGGCCTCCACCATGGGACTCTTGAAGAAGCAAAATTTGGAGAGACGACTTCGGAATGCAAAGTTTGTTTTGTTTAAAAAGAAAACCCTTATGCAAATAGAAATCATCAATCCCTTTGTCTATTGAACATTTTGCAAAAATTGGTCCAAAGAAAGGGTCGGACGCGTACAAAGATTTGATGTCATCAAGACCCAAGACATTTACTTCGAGTCGCGTAAGAAGGTTTGTGTTTTTGCGAGACAAAGCGTCCGCTACCACAGTTTCTTTGCCCTTCTTGTACTTGACAATGTATGGAAAAGATTCCATAAATTCAACCCATTTGGCGTGCCTTTTACTTAAATTGGCTTGACCCTTAAGATATTTCAACGACTCATGGTCGGAATGGATGATAAATTCTTTGGGCCAAAGGTAGTGTTGCCACACTTGAAGGACACGAACCAAGGAAAAAAGCTCTTTGTCAGAAATGGGATAGTTAAGGCGTGCGCCATCAAGTTTCTCACTATGGTATGCAATGGGACGCCCATTTTGCATAAGGACGCCTCCAATGCCAATTCCACTAGCGTCACATTCAATCTCAAAGGTTTTTGTGAAATCCGGTAACGCAAGAAGTGGTGCTTCGGTGAGCCTATTTTTGAGCTCATCAAAAGCCTTTTGTTGTGCTTTTCCCCAAACGAACGTGAATTTTTTCTTGGTCAATTCGTTGAGGGGGCAAGCAATGGTAGAAAAGTCTTTCACAAAGCGACGGTAAAATCCAGCCAACCCATGAAAACTACGAAGTTCACTAACATTGGTAGGTATGGGCCAATCTCGTATGTCCGTAACTTTGGAGACATCAACTTCAATGCCATTAGAAGACACAACAAAACCGAGGAAAATGAGTTTGTCTTTTGCAAAAGTGCACTTTGGTAGATTAGCATAAAGCTTTTCATGACGAAGGATTTGAAGGACCTCCTTAACATGAGTAACATGCTCCTCTAGTGACTTGCTATAGCCAAGTATGTCATCAAAGTAAACAACGACACTCTTCCCAATGAGAGATCTCAAAATATGGTTCATGAGGCGCATGAAGGTAGATGGGGCATTTGATAGGCCAAAGGGCATAACCAACCATTCATAGAGACCAAGTTTGGTCTAGAAGGCCGTTTTCCACTCATCGCCTTCGGCCATGCGAATTTGATGGTAACCACTACGAAGATCAATTTTCGAAAATATAGTGGCTCCACATAACTCATCAAGCATGTCATCAAGACGCGGTATAGGATGTCGATAATGCACGGTGATAGCATTGATTGGACGACATTCCATGCATAACCGCAACGTATCATCCGTTTTGGGAACTAGAATCACGGGGACCGCGCTTGGGCTAGTGCTTACTTGGATCAAACCTTTGGAGACGAGTTGGTTGATTTGCCGTTCTATCTCCTTCGTCTCCTCCGGGTTCGTGCGATACGCGGCGCGGTTCGGGAGTGGGGCGCCGGGTATGAGGTCGATGCGGTGCTCGATTCCACGAAGAGGAGGTAGTCCATGAGGAAGCTCTTCGGGAAATACATCTTGGAATTCCTACAAGATAGCCATCAAAGAAGGAGGAACATTTGTCAACTCATTAGTTCCTTGCGCTAGTCCCTTGCATACAAGGACATAGTGCAAGATGGATGGGTTGTTTCGCACTTCTCTCATCTCACTTTTGGTGGCAAGAAGAACACTCTTAGTTTTTCCACTCAAGTTTGGCTTGTGGCACTCACTCACTATAGTGTGGTTCTCTCGCTCACCACTCTTCTCACAAGATGGTCTTGTGCTTTGCGCCCTCGCTAAAGCCTTTGCATTGTCCGCAATTATTTGGCTAGGAGTCATTGGTTGCAAAACACAAGTTTTTTCAAGCCATTTGAAGGTATAAGTGTTTGAGTGACCATCATGCAAAGCACGCTTTTCATATTGCCACGGCCTTCCTAGCAACATATGGAAAAATGTCATGGGGACCACGTCACATTCCACCGTGTCTTTGTATGGTCCAATTGAGAATGTTACCGAGACGGTGTGCTTGATCTTGACGGACCCTTGGTCACTTAGCCATTGTATATGGTAAGGGTGCTTATGCGGATGGAGGGCGAGGTTGAGTTTCTCACACAATTCCGTGCTTGCAAGATTGTGGCAACTTCCTCCATCGATGACAAATTTGATGGATTTCCCATTGATACCGGCACGAGTTTGGAAGATGTTTGATCGTTGGTCTTCATTCTCATTGACTTGAGTAGTTAAGACCCTTGTGACCACAAGCGATGGACTTGCGTCATGCTCACACACAAGTAGGTCTTGGTCATCTTCCAAATGTTGCCTAGCCAATTGTCACATCCCAAGATTTTCCAAATCTTGTAATGTGAAAAATAAATGAATAAAATAAAACTTTGTTGATTTTCAGGGTGAGAAGAAACTTTTGATTCCAATTGGAAAATTTTCAAACCTATTTTGATCAAGATAAATCCTAAAGGGATTTAAAAAAATTTAAATAAACAATAAACTTCAAAATATTTAAACTTACTATTTTGGATCTTTTAATAAAAGGATTTGGTTTTCAAAAGAAAAGGTGGATTTATAAATAAAGATTATTTTATAGAGCCAAATTAAACCTTGGCCAAGTTTTTGAAATAAAATGTTTTGTTTTGATTAAAAGAGTAGAGGTTTATTTAAATAAAATAATAAGGATTTAATATCCAATTTTTATTTAAGTAAAGGCTTTTCCCATTTTAAATAAACACAAAAACTTATTTATTTATTTAAAAATAAGTTTTCCAAATATTTCATATTCTCAAATAAAACCTACTGAAGTGTTTTGGTTATATTTTAGATTTCAAAATAAATATTTAAATAAAACAAATCCTATTTGATTGAATAACTAAGGTCCATTTTATTTAATTATTAAATGAATCCTAAAATAAAAGGTTATTTTGTTTTAAACAAGTTTCCAAGTATTCTTTATTTCCAAATAAAACCTGCTGATTTGGTTTTGAAAATATTTGGATTTCAAATGGAGATTTTATTAATTAAATCAAACCCTATTTGATTAAATAACTAAAGGTCCATTTTATTTAATTATAAATGGACTCTAAAATAAAATAAAAATATTTTATTATTGGATTTTGGTTTTGTGTTGTTAAACAGAATCAAATTCAATTACAAGTGTGAATTGTTTGAATTGTTTGAATGTTTGAATAGTTGGTTGAAATTCAAAACAGAAATTTGAATTAGAAAAAGAAAAAGCAAACAGGAAGAAAAAAAATAGAAACTGGCCGACCCAACCCAGCAGCCCAATAAGGCCCATAACCAGCCCAGCTCTCCCTCCCCAAAAGGAAACGGTTCGCACCAACTCCCTGACCCACAGAACCAATGACTGTGGACCTCCTCCTCGCTCCTTTCCCACTGACCAACCGACCCCACCTTCCTGTTCTTCCTTCTCACCGGGGCGACCTCTTCTCCCTCCCCCGTCGCCGTTTCCTGCAGTGATTTCACGGCTTGAATTCGTAATAACGAGGCCACGATTACTCGCAGTAACCATGCCCCTTTAAACACCAACGACTCTCCTCCGTTTCCCCTCTGTCTCCTCCCCCAAGCACGCCCCCAGGCTGCCCCAATTTCTCCCCGAGCAGCTCTGTCTCCGACGAGCTTCCACCTTCGATTCCGGCCGAGCCACACCATCTCCTGCCTCCTCGAGCACGCAGCTGTGCTCAGCATTCCCCAGTGGACCTTTCTGCAGCCGCAGCTCGCTCGCGCGCGTCCCTGAGCGTCGGCAACGTCTTCCCCAAGCCAGTGCAGCCGTCTGCTCCAACTGCGGCGACGTTCCTCGGTAAACCTGACCTCCCCTCCTTTCCTCGTGGACACGATAATGACTGCCATGATCTTACGAACCTAATGGTGCCTTCCGTTTGTCCTAGGGTGCTCCCTATCCTCGCCCTCGACGACCTCCAGAGCCGCCCGAGGCCCAGCTCATCTCCGGCGAGCAATTAGGGACGGCCACGTGCGCCCCTTCACCAACCAGTACCACATTGAGAATCAGCACGACGCCACGAACACGGTGAGCTTACTCCCTCCCTCCTTCTCGCTTCCTGTAACGCCGGCGACGCCACTGACAAGCCGCCGCCGTTGCGCGCCAGAGTCCGGCGCCGCCAGTTCCTGGTCGGGGCACTGAGAGCCGTTAGATCTAGATCGGAGCGACAGGATAGTTCACTTAAACGAAAGGGTAAGCGTTGATCTGAGCCGCACATGCCCCTTTTAATCCTGTGGTCTGTATCGCTCGATCCACACGAACCGTTTTCATCCAATCAGAGACAGACACATGGCCAGGTTTAGTTTTAAAAACAGATTTGAATCTGTTATAGATTCAATTTTCAAACCTCTGTAACTTTTAAACCACACGTCCAAAAATTGCAAATTTGGTATCATTGGAATCAGTAGAACAAACCCTAACCAACCATGCCTTTGGTTTAGTAAATAGTATCTGTTAGAGTGGATGTTTTTGCAGAAACTTTTTTATGCTTGTTAAGGATGTAAAAATTGTTTAAAAATGAATTTGGGGTTAAAATCTTTTGCAATTGGATTGCTTTGAACCTACTGACCATAGGAAACACTTTGTGGACTCAAAAATGTATTTGGTGAAACAAAATAAAGATTCTTTAATTTAAAACCATTTCTAGTCAAATAGAAATGTGATTTATTTATTAAAAATGATTTTGAAGGAAAAACCTTTGGAAAATGCTTTGTTTTAAACTCTCTGACCCCAAACACCAAGATTTATGGTTTGAAAACTTATTTGGTGAACCCTATAGATTAATGCCTTAGTAAAAAAGTATTTCTACACCACATAAAATGATACTTTGTTTTGAAAATGGATTTTGAAGTGAAACCTTTTGCAAATGACTTTGCCACTTTACAAAATGACCATTAGGTGTTTTCAAAAGTTTATGACCCATTAGGAACCACTTTTGCAAACAAAACAAAGCTTGGCATGCTTGCATGCATTACTTTGACTTTGTCATTTTATGTGATTGTTTTGCTTGATTGGTAGATTGAGTTTGTGCCTTGTTTGATTGGATTGTAGTGACTTGAAGAGTGTGATTGTTGCAAGGACAAGGAGTGAACCCAAACTCTACCAAAAAGGCAAGTGATGCTTCATACTTTTTTCCCATTACTTTAACTATGCATTAGTGAATTTTCTCTAAGTAAAACTTGCATGGAATTTTGCTAAGTATAAACCTTGCTATAGGAAAACCTAGTAGATGAATCCTTAGTAGGATTTTCCTAAGTTAAGATTCCTATTACTACCAAGATTAGCCTAGCTAATAGAAAACATGGGTGGAATATATATTCACACTATGGAAAAATATTCTAAGTCTGAGGACTTATGTTTTGTTTAATAAAACAACTAAGTTAATGAATCACCTGGGTGGAATGGTAATTTCTTGGTGGTTTTTGGTTGAGTGGTTCACAAGGCCCATGTTTATGGTTTACCTTGTGTATCTCACTTGTGGATGGACACCCAGGAACAAAGAGATTTGAGATGTCAAATGTTGAGAAGCTTCAAGTGCAACCACTTGGCAATATGGGCTCTGCCATGATCATATAGGTTGCAAGAACTTAGCCATATGGACAGTGGGTGGTAGTGTTTGATAGGTTGGAGCGCGTCCATTTTGGTCTAAGGTAAGGCTTCTGAAAGATCTTGTCTTGGGAAACCAAGTCTTGTGGGGAAAGTGCACCACCTCTGCAGAGTGTTAAATCTAAGTACTTAGCCATGTCCCTGGTAAAGGACAATTTGAGCATCAAGACATGGAAGCAATCAAGAATCTCATCATTCCAATTTCTAAGTTAAAATCTTGTGGTTTGAACAAGGGTTGTTTGAAATCTTCAATCTTTGATTGAGAGAAGCTTTGAAAAAGATTTTGTCAAAACAAAAACTTAGTATTTTCAAATGATAAGGAAAATCTATTTTGAGCAATGCAAGCCTCAACTCCACTTAGCCAAATGCATATAGATAATAGACTCCACTATAACACCATAGTATCACTTGCCAATACAATTCAAATGTATTGACCCTTTGTGGCTGTAACTTGTATGTTGCAGGTTTGATTGTTTTAGAGAAGATTGATTGTTTAGGATTACAAAGTCTACAACCAACATGCCTGCCTGTGGCACTTTGAAGATGAAGGACCCCATGCTTATAGATTTCTGCTGCAATGTATATGTAATAGCATAATGAGCTATGTAAGATGTAATAAAATTATGTTATTCCTGGTTATAAAGTTGTATTATGACCTTTGTTTCTTGATATTACATCTTAACTGTGGATGCTAGCTATTGATCCAGGGACTAGCATTGTAAACACAGGGGACACCACCTTATTTTGTATTAAGGTTGGGCCACTCCCTCTATAGATGGTATCAGAGCATTGTGTTGACTGTAGGATTTGTAAACCTAGGATTGGACAAAAACCCTTAGAAAGATAGGAATTGTTCTTGTTCCAAAACTTATTTACAAACAATCTTGTAAACTCTTTCCTCAACCCTTTTGGTTTCAACTATACACCTCTTCTACTCCAACTTGATGGAAAAACCTACCCATGGCCAAAGACTACACCACATGCAAAGGACTTCTTCAACTTCTTCAACTCTAATGACTTCAACTTCTTCAACTTTAATGACTTCAACATCTTCAGCATATTCACCAAGGACCTCCAACTTGGATATCACCAAGGACTACAAGTGAAACAAGGAAATCTTACTCAAAAATTAGACTGAGGGAATGCAAAATAAGAAGGAGCCATCAACCACTTTGAAGTATTGCAACCAAGAGTTTATCTCAAGGAAACCCTGATCTCATACAAGAAGAATCATAAAGGAAGGAAAGATCACAAGTGAACCAGATAGATGGACCACCATATTTTAATTAAGACAAAACCACCAACTTATGTGGTGTAACAAAAATATTTTATTGCCTAAGTATGTGTTTGAACCTTGTTGATTGAGTGAAAAGTTGTTTGTGATTGATTGCACATTGTTTGTGTGAATTATGATATGATTAGAAATATTTCCTTAGAAATATCTTGCCTATTCGAATCCCTATCCAACCCAAACAGATGACTTCTCCAAGAGACTCCAACACCAAGGTTGATGACACCAACAACAATCAAGAAGACAACATGAGAGAACTTATAGCAACCCAAAACCAGTTGAGCCAAGAGACAACTCAACTTTTAGCTAACAACAATGGACTAGACCCAGCCATACAAAGGATTTTGAAACTTCAATCCCAATTGTTGCAAGGATTGGTTACTCAAATGATCAACATGGGAGAAAACTTTTCCCAAAAAGCTAATAACAACAAGGATGACAAAGATGTTATTCTAGAAGGAACCCAAGCTAACAATACTTGTGGAGACAAGGATCATGCATCCAAGGCACATGAAGATCAATGCCCCAAGAAGAGAGAAAGATCTCCCACCTATGAAGAACATGAACTAGAAGAACTCCTAGCTTTGGAGAGACCCAAAAAGAAGAAGAAATGCCCCAACCCTAACAAGAAGGATATTACTCAAGTGCAATGTTACAATTGCAAAGAGATGGGACACTATGCCAATGAATGCCCAGAAAAGAAGAAGAACCAAAGAAACAAACAAGAGGCAATGATACCAAAGGAAAAGAAAGATATCGGCCAAGTGATGTGTTTCAAATGCAAGGAACTAGGCCACTATGTAAACAATTGTCTAGGAAAGAGGAAGCCCAAGATAAACCAACCTATAGAAGATCTCAGCCTTGGCCCATGAGTCAAGTGTGAAAATCAAGGACACTATGCAGATGTTTGCCCAGAGAAGTTTCCCCAGGATCCCAAGCAAGCCAAGATGTAATTTAGTTTGAAAATCTTTAAGGGTGGTAGTACCCTAGATGTTTTGAGCCAACTTGTAACCCTAGCCTCCCCAAATCTCGGGACGAGATTTATTTTAAGGGTGGTAGCCTGTCACATCCCAAGATTTTCCAAATCTTGTAATGTGAAAAATAAATGAATAAAATAAAACTTTGTTGATTTTTAGGGTGAGAAGAAACTTTTGATTCCAATTGGAAAATTTTCAAACCTATTTTGATCAAGATAAATCCTAAAGGGATTTAAAAAAAATTTAAATAAACAATAAACTTCAAAATATTTAAACTTACTATTTTGGATCTTTTAATAAAAGGATTTGGTTTTCAAAAGAAAAGGTGGATTTATAAATAAAGATTATTTTATAGAGCCAAATTAAAACTTGGCCAAGTTTTTGAAATAAAATGTTTTGTTTTGGTTAAAAGAGTAGAGGTTTATTTAAATAAAATAATAAGGATTTAATATCCAATTTTTATTTAAGTAAAGGCTTTTCCCATTTTAAATAAACACAAAAACTTATTTATTTATTTAAAAATAAGTTTTCCAAATATTTCATATTCTCAAATAAAACCTACTGAAGTGTTTTGGTTATATTTTAGATTTCAAAATAAATATTTAAATAAAACAAATCCTATTTGATTTAATAACTAAGGTCCATTTTATTTAATTATTAAATGGATCCTAAAATAAAAGGTTATTTTGTTTTAAACAAGTTTCCAAGTATTCTTTATTTCCAAATAAAACCTACTGATTTGGTTTTGAAAATATTTGGATTTCAAATGGAGATTTTATTAATTAAATCAAACCTTATTTGATTAAATAACTAAAGGTCCATTTTATTTAATTATAAATGGACTCTAAAATAAAATAAAAATATTTTATTATTGGATTTTGGTTTTGTGTTGTTAAACAGAATCAAATTCAATTACAAGTGTGAATTTTTTGAATTGTTTGAATGTTTGAATAGTTGGTTGAAATTCAAAACAGAAATTTGAATTAGAAAAAGAAAAAGCAAACAGGAAGAAAAAAAATAGAAACTGGCCGACCCAACCCAGCAGCCCAATAAGGCCCATAACCAGCCCAGCTCTCCCTCCCCGAAAGGAAACGGTTCGCACCAACTCCCTGACCCGTAGAACCAATGACTGGTGGACCTCCTCCTCGCTCCTTTCCCATTGACCGATCGACTCCACCTTCCTGTTCTTCCTTCTCACCCGCGCGACCTCTTCTCCCTCCCCCGTCGCCGTTTCCTGCAGTGATTTCACGGCTTGAATTCGTCATAACGAGGCCACGATTACTCGCAGTAACCATGCCCCTTTAAACACCAACGACTCTCCTCCGTTTCCCCTCTGTCTCCTCCCCCAAGCACGCCCCCAAGCCGCCCCAATTTCTCCCCGAGCAGCTCTGTCTCCGACGAGCTTCCACCTTCGATTCCGGCCGAGCCACACCACCTCCTGCCTCCTCGAGCACGCAGCTGTGCTCAGCATTCCCCAGTGGACCTTTCTGCATCCGCAGCTCGCTCGCGCGCGTCCCTGAGCGTCGGCAACGTCTTGTGGCATCCCGCAAAAACCACTACTAGAAAATCGCGTTGTTTTTGTGCATTGCATCGTCATCATCGTGCATTGTTTGTCTGCATTATTTGAAAAGCCTAGTTTTGATTTATACAAATACCCCTCTTATTTTCAAACACAAAACCCCGATCGCATCGGACATTTTATTTGTCTAAAAACTGTTTGTAAAATGGCCTTGTTTTAAATTAGACAGGACAAAACAAGCACACAAACTAAAACAGCCCCCCTAAATCCTAAAACCACCCCATCCTAATCTACCCACCAATCTCTGACTGCCACCTCACCCTCTCCCCCAAAACCTACCCACTCTGCCACCTCAGCAATCCACCTCTTTTCCCACCTCTCTCTCTCTTTTTCACCCAGTCCCCTCCTACCCTCTCTCACCTACAGGCCGACCCCACCCTTGGTCCACATCCTCTCTCCCTCTCTCTCTCTCTCCCCCCTCTCTCTCCCCACCCCACCGACAGCCCCACACTCCCCTGGGCCCCGCAGGCACCCACCTCTCCCGCGTCTGGCCCACCTGGAACCGGTCCTCCCCTGCCGCGGGACCCAACCGCAGCCTCCTCCTCGCTTCTCCCACGCGGACGCGCTCTCCCTGCCCCCCCGCACGCGCCCGGCCCCACCAGCGCCCCGGCCACGCTCCCGTGCCCCTGTCTTCTTCCTCCTCTCCTCCCCACGCGCCTCCACCACCTGCAACCTCCCTCCTCCAGCCCCCGCGGGCAGCGCCGCGGCCGCCGCTTCCCCTTCCCGCGGCCGCATGCCCAACCTCCCCCTCCACCTCTGCCGGCGCCCGAGCCTCCCTCTCCTCGCCGCGCGCCCCCCCTCGGGCTCCCTCCGCCGCCAGGGCCCGTGGCCGCGCTCGCCTCCCCGCATCAGGTGGCCGCCGCCGGCCGCGACCTCGCCACGACCGCGGTGCCGCGCCCTCCTCCGCCGCGTGGTCCCGCGCCGCCGCCTCTCCGGCGCGGCCCGCCTCCTCCTCGGCCGGTCTAGTCTCGCCGTCGCCTGGCCGTGTGTCTGCCCCGTCGCGCCCCGGCGCCCCGGACCCGCGCGCCAGACGCCCCGCGGTCCGCCGGCCTCGTCCCCCTACTAGCTCGCCCGGCCGTCTCCAGCGCCCCGTCGGCCTCCTCGGTGACCGGCCGCTCCCCCGCTCTCTCCGGCACCCTGCGCGCGACCTCGAGCCTTCCCCTGGCCGCGCCTGCGCCGCCTGACGCCGGCCGTCGCCTGGGGTCCTGCAGTGCTGCGCCGCCGTTGGCCTCTATCGCGGACGTCCCGGGAACTTTTCCGTCCTCGCCAGTACCGGTGCTCCAGTACCAGACCTTGCCCGGATCCCATCGATGCTATCAAGACCCCCGCACCGAGTATAAGTGCATCCGAAGACCGGCGGTGCCGAACCAAGCACGACATCGTCACCAAAGCGCCGCCACCGGAGAACCACCGACGTGAACTTTCTTTATGTCAAGATCTTCGTCACCGAACCCTCGAAACCTCCGACACGGAGCGGCGATGCATGACCTTGAGAAGGCCGACACGGTCCAAGATCCCCGAAACGCCAAGACCATCTACACGGGTCCGAAGACCGATCACGGCGCGCCCGAACCCCGTCAGAACACGCAAGACCCCTGGCGCTTGAACCGAGGGAACCTCGTCGAGAAACCCCGGTACCAGAGGTCGACATCAGACCGAAGCATCAAGGCTCCTTCACGGATCTCAAGTTCTCCGTCTCGGACGCCAAGATTGCCACGAGAACGCTCCTGAACGCTAACACCGACTCGATGGCGCGGGCCCGACAAGACCCTCGCAACGGCAAGACCGACCCCGTGGGACCCGACAAGATCTTCACCTCGACAAGTTCGACATCGAACCGGAAGAATCCAACGCGCCCCGACACCGACCCAAGTCCTGCTTCCCGTACGCG
Organism: Avena sativa; assembly: GCA_916181665.1. NCBI lineage: Eukaryota > Viridiplantae > Streptophyta > Magnoliopsida > Poales > Poaceae > Avena > Avena sativa. The sequence goes on from OV702289.1 coordinate 8,095,957, forward strand.
ACAAGAACTACCCCCGATATCCGAGAACGATCCCGTCGAGACCGATCCGTCGAACCCTGGACCCTGAGACCGACCCCGAACCCCGGAACCCCAAGATCTGCCGAACCCTAATGTGTGACCCTTATCCGAACCCCTATTTTTATAAATGCTAAACATAATACAACTTGCTGCATATTAATTGTCTTGCATGCATATTGTCATGTGGTTTGGGGGCCTTATGCCGATTCACCTAATAATTAAATATGGGGCCCATATGCGGGCAAATCTAGCCTTATATTGGCCTCATTTAAATTTGTGTAGCGAACCCGGTGCTATCTTCTACCATGTTAAACAACATTTAATTTGCGGGGTAGATAAATAACTTGAACCACCTAATTAATGTCGGGACCCCGGTTCCGTTTAATATGACCTAATCGCATTGCACCTTTGCCATGTCATGCATCATTCATGCATCATGCCGATCTTCTGCCGTTGTATTAAGTATTGCATCCGGTGTTTCTTCTAGTGTTTTGGTTCTTCGCGGATAAGGCCGTTGAGTTGATGTGAGCTTCGACCCGATCTTCGGTTGAACCTTCGACAATGTTTTAAGGCGAGCATCTCCCCCTTTCTACCTATCTTACTTTTATAGTATTTTACTCCTTCCTGTTGATCTATTCCTATCTCTGTTGCGATGCTCTAGTTTTCGTACCCGTGATATCCCTTGCAGCCTTATATTGCCTTGGACACATCCTATTACCTGTTGCTTGGTAGATAGTTGGACTTGCGTGTCGTAGTCGCTTGCTCAAGTGCTGTTGTGTGTCGTCATATTGCCACAGTTGTTGGAGCCTTGCCGCATGTTTGATGTTGGAGACGATCGTAGTTTTACTTTTCGCTCACTTTAATTCCTGTTTAACAACTAAAATTGAAGTAAGCAGAGGCATCGGTGGGTGATAGAAAATATTTGGTTTCCGAACGCCCACTTGTGTCCCGTAGGACCCCGAGTACTTGATACCTGTTCCTTGATTTATCGCGCTATCCACATCCGGGAGGTATATGGGACTCCCCTGAGCCAGAGCTTGATTCAGTCTTATTTCTTGGGGCCACAAACTAGTTTGAGGTTTTATTTACGATCCTGTACTTATGCCATGCTACTTATGTATTTACGTTTGTGCGAGGAGCACACTGTACTGTTTAGGATCGGGACACGATTCCGCGGTGTCGACAAGCCCAACCACACTTTCGGGTTCCCAGTCGTTCACAGCCGTCTACCCAAACCTTGAGTCCGTCTCGGAGTCAGCTGGCTTCGTTGCGGGATCTACTTAAGGGGTGGCCCCCTGAAATATTTCTGAATCCTGTGATTGTTCAGTCGTGAAAGCCTCGTTGGGTTTTGATTTGGTTTTCCCGAGGTTGATCGAGCGTGTGTTGCTATTGGTGCACCCCGGTCGGGTAAAACTTTCTGAAAGCCGTGTCCGCGGATATGGACGACTTGGAGCACAGTATCTCGATCATAGACAAGCATAACTAAAGTTTATTGCTAAAATTTGACTTATATTGACTAGTAATCAGCTTCACTATAATGGAATGGCTAATTAATACTGCCCACAACTGCTTGTTGGAGTGTCGCTTGCGACCATTGTACCTGACTAGTAAATATTGCAACTACAACGGAATGGCTGAATAAAAGTACCAACAACTGCTGGGTTTTGGGTTTATCTCATGCCATCTGTATTTGATTAGTAATTGTTGCAACTACAACGGAATGGTTACTAAAATTGCCCACTGCTTACTTTATCAGAATGATTATCTATAATGCCTATTAACTGCTGCAATGATAACTGAATAAGTAAAACTGCCAACTGTGTGAGTCCCTCGGTTGACTTCCTCGTTTGGTCTCGAGGGGGAAACACCAGGATGGGTTTGTTTGGTGTTAGCTTCAGGTTGGATCCGGATAGGTCTATCTTACCCCTCTCTGATTGCCGCCAGTTGTATCGAGTCTCTATAGGTTGTTTAGTGCATGTTGCCGCTTCAGTCCACCATACCTATGTAGGCGAGGACCGCCGAATTCTAGCCTCGCCGTGTACTGGCCTCAGTACTGACGCTCCTCTTTTTCCTTTGCCCTTTGTCGGCACCCCTTTTGTTTAAGCAGGTTTTGAGATCGACGTCGTTAGCAGGGTTACCCTTCCGGCTTGGCCTGGGCAGGGTTATGGACGCCATTGGTTATTCTTCAGGGCTCTTAGCCCCATTTGCATCTTGTCCGTAGTCGGACGCTCTATCATTATCAAGGTGATTTGGATCTTGTACCGTATATCTGTATTCTTGACTCATGGAGTCGTGCTGTATATATATCTGTTCTGTGGGTCCCATCGAGGACTGTTGTGTAATGTTATTACTTCGTTTTCCACCCGCACGAAAGTGCCTCGTGGGCACCTTTGAATCGTTTCTATGCGGGTTTGGCGGATTTCGCTAAAAATTGCATAGGTCTGATTCTGAGGGTGTTACAGAGTGGTATCAGAGCTCAGCAGTTACGATACCCCACAAGTCCAGCCTGTAGGATAACCTAGCTAACGGCCGAAGTAGAGTGTCAAAACTATTTTTCAAAATCGGTTGGATAGTTCTGATTAGGTCTGATTTTACTCCTTACCCCTCTGCTATTCTCCTCTTATCTCGACGTGTTTTAAATCCGCTCTCTTCTATTTCTTCGAGTCCAGGAATTCTCGTGGTTGGGTTTCCGTCGTACCTTCAGGGTTTCGCTTCCTCCTTTGGTAACGATGTTGCTACATCGGGTCTACATGCCATCCGAGGAATCCTTCGTCTGGTGGACTTCCCTTTGTTCCTTCTCGTGCCTTCCGGTGTTTTCCGACGCGACGACATCCTCTACGCCAGATCCGATGCAGAGTCTGCATCACTCCTTTGTTTCCGAACCTCGCTTGTCGAGATCTTCAGTCTGATTCCGAGAGTTGGTTGCATAATCCGCCTATTCGCGTGCAGAGTAATGGTTTGGGTGCGCGATGGACCGATCACCATCCGACTACTCTTATCATTCGCTCTTGTACCTCGAATCAGTGGATCCAGCAGTTTTACTCCGTCCACGAAAGTTAGGGGTGGCTTTATTTGTTGATACCTCTACCTTCGACCTTTTTGTCCCCGGAGTGTTCTCTCGACGATCACGGACAACAACCATTGTTAGTGGTGCCGCGAGGATCTACACGATGCGAGAAGACGCAGATCGCCAACCTTTCTATCCGGTACCATGAGGCGGATCTCGAGGGCGAGATCCATTGTTAGTGGTGTCGAATTGTGGCATCCCGCAAAAACCACTACTAGAAAATCGCGTTGTTTTTGTGCATTGCATCGTCATCATCATGCATTGTTTGTCTGCATTATTTGAAAAGCCTAGTTTTGATTTATACAAATACCCCTCTTATTTTCAAACACAAAACCCCGATCGCATCGGACATTTTATTTGTCTAAAAACTGTTTGTAAAATGGCCTTGTTTTAAATTAGACAGGACAAAACAAGCACACAAACTAAAACAGCCCCCCTAAATCCTAAAACCACCCCATCCTAATCTACCCACCAATCTCTGACTGCCACCTCACCCTCTCCCCCAAAACCTACCCACTCTGCCACCTCAGCAATCCACCTCTTTTCCCACCTCTCTCTCTCTCTTTTTCACCCAGTCCCCTCCTACCCTCTCTCACCTACAGGCTGACCCCACCCTTGGTCCACATCCTCTCTCCCTCTCTCTCTCTCCCCCTCTCTCTCCCCACCCCACCGACAGCCCCACACTCCCCTGGGCCCCGCGGGCACCCACCTCTCCCGCGCCTGGCCCACCTGGAACCGGTCCTCCCCTGCCGCGGGACCCAACCGCAGCCTCCTCCTCGCGTCTCCCACGCGGACGCGCTCTCCCTGCCCCCCCGCACGCGCCCGGCCCCACCAGCGCCCCGGCCACGCTCCCGTGCCCCTGTCTTCTTCCTCCTCTCCTCCCCACGCGCCTCCACCACCTGCAACCTCCCTCTTCCAGCCCCCGTGGGCAGCGCCGCGGCCGCATGCCCAACCTCCCCCTCCACCTCTGCCGGCGCCCGAGCCTCCCTCTCCTCGCCGCGCACCCCACCTCGGGCTCCCTCTGCCGCCAGGGCCCGTGGCCGCGCTCGCCTCCCCCGCATCCGGTGGCCGCCGCCGGCCGCGACCTCGCCACGACCGCGGCGCCGCGCCCTCCTCCGCCGCGTGGTCCCGCGCCGCCGCCTCTCCGGCGCGGCCCGCCTCCTCCTCGGCCGGTCTAGTCTCGCCGTCGCCTGGCCGTGTGTCTGCCCCGTCGCGCCCCGGACCCGCGCGCCAGACGCCCCGCGGTCCGCCGGCCTCGTCCCCCCGCTAGCTCGCCCGGCCGTCTCCAGCGACCCGTCGGCCTCCTCGGTGACCGGCCGCGCCCCCGCTCTCTCCGGCACCCTGCGCGCGACCTCGAGCCTTCCCCTGGCCGCGCCTGCGCCGCCTGACGTCGGCCGTCGCCTGGGGTCCTGCAGTGCTGCGCCGCCGTTGGCCTCTATCGCGGACGCCCCGGGAACTTTTCCGTCCTCGCCAGTACCGGTGCTCCAGTACCAGACCTTGCCCGGATCCCATCGACGCTATCAAGACCCCCGCACCGAGTATAAGTGCATCTGAAGACCGGCGGTGCCGAACCAAGCACGACATCGTCACCAAAGCGCCGCCACCGGAGAACCACCGACGTGAACTTTCTTTATGTCAAGATCTCCGTCACCGAACCCTCGAAACCTCCGACACGGAGCGGCGATGCATGACCTTGAGAAGGCCGACACGGTCCAAGATCCCCGAAACGCCAAGACCATCTACACGGGTCCGAAGACCGATCACGGCGCGCCCGAACCCCGTCAGAACACGCAAGACCCCTGGCGCTTGAACCGAGGGAACCTCGTCGAGAAACCCCGGTACCAGAGGTCGACATCAGACCGAAGCATCAAGGCTCCTTCACGGATCTCAAGTTCTCCGTCTCGGACGCCAAGATTGCCACGAGAACGCTCCTGAACGCTAACACCGACTCGATGGCGCGGGCCCGACAAGACCCTCGCAACGGCAAGACCGACCCCGTGGGACCCGACAAGATCTTCACCTCGACAAGTTCGACATCGACCCGGAAGAATCCAACGCGCCCCGACACCGACCCAAGTCCTGCTTCCCGGACGCGACAAGAGCTACCCCCGATATCCGAGAACGATCCCGTCGAGACCGATCCGTCGAACCCTGGACCCTGAGACCGACCCCGAACCCCGGAACCCCAAGATCTGCCGAACCCTAATGTGTGACCCTTATCCGAACCCCTATTTTTATAAATGCTAAACATAATACAACTTGCTGCATATTAATTGTCTTGCATGCATATTGTCATGTGGTTTGGGGGCCTTATGCCGATTCAGCTAATAATTAAATATGGGGCCCATATGCGGGCAAATCTAGCCTTATATTGGCCTCATTTAAATTTGTGTAGCGAACCCGGTGCTATCTTCTACCATGTTAAACAACATTTAATTTGCGGGGTAGATAAATAACTTGAACCACCTAATTAATGTCGGGACCCCGGTTCCGTTTAATATGACCTAATCGCATTGCACCTTTGCCATGTCATGCATCATTCATGCATCGTGCCGATCTTCTGCCGTTGTATTAAGTATTGCATCCGGTGTTTCTTCTAGTGTTTTGGTTCTTCGCGGATAAGGCCGTTGAGTTGATGTGAGCTTCGACCCGATCTTCGGTTGAACCTTCGACAATGTTTTCAGGCGAGCATCTCCCCCTTTCTACCTATCTTACTTTTATAGTATTTTACTCCTTCCTGTTGATCTATTGCTATCTGTGTTGCGATGCTCTAGTTTTCGTACCCATGATATCCCTTGCAGCCTTATATTGCCTTGGACACATCCTATTACCTGTTGCTTGGTAGATAGTTGGACTTGCGTGTCGTAGTCGCTTGCTCAAGTGCTGTTGTGTGTCGTCATATTGCCACAGTTGTTGGAGCCTTGCCGCATGTTTGATGTTGGAGACGATCGTAGTTTTACTTTTCGCTCACTTTAATTCCTGTTTATGAACTAAAATTGAAGTAAGCAGAGGCATCGGTGGGTGATAGAAAATATTTGGTTTCCGAACGCCCACTTGTGTCCCGTAGGACCCCGAGTACTTGATACCTGTTCCTTGATTTATCGCGCTATCCACATCCGGGAGGTATATGGGACCCCCCTGAGCCAGAGCTTGATTCAGTCTTATTTCTTGGGGCCACAAACTAGTTTGAGGTTTTATTTACGATCCTGTACTTATGCCATGCTACTTATGTATTTACGTTTGTGCGAGGAGCACACTGTACTGTTTAGGATCGGGACACGATTCCGCGGTGTCGACAAGCCCAGCCACACTTTCGGGTTCCCAGTCGTTCACAGCCGTCTACCCAAACCTTGAGTCCGTCTCGGAGTCAGCTGGCTTCGTTGCGGGATCTACTTAAGGGGTGGCCCCCTGAAATATTTCTGAATCCTGTGATTGTTCAGTCGTGAAAGCCTCGTTGGGTTTTGATTTGGTTTTTCCGAGGTTGATCGAGCGTGTGTTGCTATTGGTGCACCCCGGCCGGGTAAAACTTTCTGAAAGCCGTGTCCGCGGATATGGACGACTTGGAGCACAGTATCTCGATCATAGACAAGCATAACTAAAGTTTATTGCTATAAATTTGACTTATATTGACTAGTAATCAGCTTCACTATAATGGAATGGCTAATTAATACTGCCCACAACTGCTTGTTGGAGTGTCGCTTGCGACCATTGTACCTGACTAGTAAATATTGCAACTACAACGGAATGGCTGAATAAAAGTACCAACAACTGCTGGGTTTTGGGTTTATCTCATGCCATCTGTATTTGATTAGTAATTGTTGCAACTACAACGGAATGGTTACTAAAATTGCCCACTGCTTACTTTATCAGAATGATTATCTATAATGCCTATTAACTGCTGCAACGATAACTGAATAAGTAAAACTGCCAACTGTGTGAGTCCCTCGGTTGACTTCCTCGTTTGGTCTCGAGGGGGAAACACCAGGATGGGTTTGTTTGGTGTTAGCTTCAGGTTGGATCCGGATAGGTCTATCTTACCCCTCTCTGATTGCCGCCAGTTGTATCGAGTCTCTATAGGTTGTTTAGTGCATGCTGCCGCTTCAGTCCACCATACCTATGTAGGCGAGGACCGCCGAATTCTAGCCTCGCCGTGTACTGGCCTCAGTACTGACGCTCCTCTTTTTCCTTTGCCCTTTGTCGGCACCCCTTTTGTTTAAGCAGGTTTTGAGATCGACGTCGTTAGCAGGGTTACCCTTCCGGCTTGGCCTGGGCAGGGTTATGGACGCCATTGGTTATTCTTCAGGGCTCTTAGCCCCATTTGCATCTTGTCCGTAGTCGGACGCTCTATCATTATCAAGGTGATTTGGATCTTGTACCGTATATCTGTATTCTTGACTCATGGAGTCGTGCTGTATATATATCTGTTCTGTGGGTCCCATCGAGGACTGTTGTGTAATGTTATTACTTCGTTTTCCACCCGCACGAAAGTGCCTCGTGGGCACCTTTGAATCGTTTCTATGCGGGTTTGGCGGATTTCGCTAAAACTTGCATAGGTCCGATTCTGAGGGTGTTACACGTCTTCCCCGAGCCAGCGCCGCCGTCTTCTCCAACTGCGGCGACGTTCCCCGGTAAACCTGACCTCCCCTCCTTTCCTCGTGGACACGATAATGACTGCCATGATCTTACGAACCTAATGGTGCCTTCCGTTTGTCCTAGGGTGCTCCCTATCCTCGCCCTCGACGACCTCCAGAGCCGCCCGAGGCCCAGCTCATCTCCGACGAGCAATTAGGGACGGTCACGTGCGCCCCTTCACCAACCAGTACCACGTTGAGAATCAGCACGACGCCACGAACGCGGTGAGCTTACTCCCTCCCTCCTTCTCGCTTCCTGTAACGCCGGCGACGCCACTGACAAGCCGCCGCCACCGCGCGCCAGAGTCCGGCGCCGCCAGTTCCTGGTCGGGGCACTGAGAGCCGTTAGATCTAGATCGGAGCGATAGGATAGTTCACTTAAACGAAAGGGTAAGCGTTGATCTAAGCCGCACATGCCCCTTTTAATCCTGTGGTCTGTATCGCTCGATCCACACGAACCGTTTTCGTCCAATCAGAGACAGACACGTGGCCAGGTTTAGTTTTAAAAACAGATTTGAATCTGTTATAGATTCAATTTTCAAACCTCTGTAACTTTTAAACCACACGTCCAAAAATTGCAAATTTGGTATCATTGGAATCAGTAGAACAAACCCTAACCAACCATGCCTTTGGTTTAGTAAATTGTATCTGTTAGAGTGGATGTTTTTGCCAAAACTTTTGTATGCTTGTTAAGGATGTAAAAATTGTTTAAAAATGAATTTGGGGTTAAAATCTTTTGCAATTGGATTGCTTTGAACCTACTGACCATAGGAAACACTTTGTGGACTCAAAAATGTATTTGGTGAAACAAAATAAAGATTCTTTAATTTAAAACCATTTCTAGTCAAATAGAAATGTGATTTATTTATTAAAAATGATTTTGAAGGAAAAACCTTTGGAAAATGCTTTGTTTTAAACTCTCTGACCCCAAACACCAAGATTTATGGTTTGAAAACTTATTTGGTGAACCCTATAGATTAATGCCTTAGTAAAAAAGTATTTCTACACCACATAAAATGATACTTTGTTTTGAAAATGGATTTTGAAGTGAAACCTTTTGCAAATGACTTTGCCACTTTACAAAATGACCATTAGGTGTTTTCAAAAGTTTATGACCCATTAGGAACCACTTTTGCAAACAAAACAAAGCTTGGCATGCTTGCATGCATTACTTTGACTTTGTCATTTTATGTGATTGTTTTGCTTGATTGGTAGATTGAGTTTGTGCCTTGTTTGATTGGATTGTAGTGACTTGAAGAGTGTGATTGTTGCAAGGACAAGGAGTGAACCCAAACTCTACCAAAAAGTCAAGTGATGCTTCATACTTTTTTCCCATTACTTTAACTATGCATTAGTGAATTTTCTCTAAGTAAAACTTGCATGGAATTTTGCTAAGTATAAACCTTGCTATAGGAAAACCTAGTAGATGAATCCTTAGTAGGATTTTCCTAAGTTAAGATTCCTATTACTACCAAGCTTAGCCTAGCTAATAGAAAACATGGGTGGAATATATATTCACACTATGGAAAAATATTCTAAGTCTGAGGACTTATGTTTTGTTTAATAAAACAACTAAGTTAATGAATCACCTGGGTGGAATGGTAATTTCTTGGTGGTTTTTGGTTGAGTGGTTCACAAGGCCCATGTTTATGGTTTACCTTGTGTATCTCACTTGTGGATGGCCACCCAGGAACAAAGAGATTTGAGATGTCAAATGTTGAGAAGCTTCAAGTGCAACCACTTGGCAATATGGGCTCTGCCATGATCATATAGGTTGCAAGAACTTAGCCATATGGACAGTGGGTGGTAGTGTTTGATAGGTTGGAGCGCGTCCATTTTGGTCTAAGGGAAGGCTTCTGAAAGATCTTGTCTTGGGAAACCAAGTCTTGTGGGGAAAGTGCACCACCTTTGCAGAGTGTTAAATCTAAGTACTTAGCCATGTCCCTGGTAAAGGACAATTTGAGCATCAAGACATGGAAGCAATCAAGAATCTCATCATTCCAATTTCTAAGTTAAAATCTTGTGGTTTGAACAAGGGTTGTTTGAAATCTTCAATCTTTGATTGAGAGAAGCTTTGGAAAAGATTTTGTCAAAACAAAAACTTAGTATTTTCAAATGATAAGGAAAATCTATTTTGAGCAATGCAAGCCTCAACTCCACTTAGCCAAATGCATATAGATAATAGACTCCACTATACCACCATAGTATCACTTGCCAATACAATTCAAATGTATTGACCCTTTGTGGCTGTAACTTGTATGTTGCAGGTTTGATTGTTTTAGAGAAGATTGATTGTTTAGGATTACAAAGTCTACAACCAACATGTCTGCCTGTGGCACTTTGAAGATGAAGGACCCCATGCTTATAGATTTCTGCTGCAATGTATATGTAATAGACAAATGAGCTATGTAAGATGTAATAAAATTATGTTATTCCTGGTTATAAAGTTGTATTATGACCTTTGTTTCTTGATATTACATCTTAACTGTGGATGCTAGCTATTGATCCAGGGACTAGCATTGTAAACACAGGGGGATCTATCTTATTAAAGATTGGAACCTCTACACCAATGCTCCCTTGACCCTTGCATCAAACTCATCTTCACTCAAGTATTCTTCATCGCCATTGTCGTGGATGAACAAAACTTTCTTGTTTCCACATGCGGCCGACTTGTGTCCTTTGCCTCCACACTTGTAGCACTCACCATTGAATGTTTGATCATCCCTTGTGTATTTGCCACTTGGGGGCGGTTTTCCTTGAGAGAGTGTTGGCTTGAAGGGTGTTGGAGATATGCCCAAGAGGCAATAATAAAGTAGGTTATTATCATATCTTCATGCTTATGATAAATGTTTACATACCATGCTATAATTGTATTAACAGGAAACATTAATATTTGTGTGATTTGTAAACATAAAAGAGTCCCTAGTAAAGCCTCTTGTTTAAACTAGCTTGTTGGTTGATATATGATCATGGTCTCCTGATCATGAACATAGAGATGTTATTAAAAACAAGGTCATATCATTAGGAGAATGATGTGATGGACATACTCCTATAGATAAGCGTAGCATAAAGATCAAGTCATTTAATATAGTTCATTTGCTATAAGCTTTCTGATACATAGTAACCTAATTCCTTCGACCATGAGATCATGCATATCACCTTTACCGGATGGATGCTTTGATGACATCAAACACCACACCGTAACAGGGTGGCTATAAAGGTGGCATTGAGTGTTCGGAAAGTATTGGTTGAGACACATGGATCAAGAGTGGGATTTGTCCATCCATATGACGGATAGATATACTCTGGGCCCTCTCGGTGAAATGTCATACAATTAGCTTGCAAGCATGTGACTGGCTCACAAGGGATCACATATCACGGGAACGAGAAAAGAGTACTTATCAGTAACGAGGTTGAACTAGGTATGCAGAGATACCGACGATCAAAACCTCGGATAAGTAAACTATCGTGAGACAAAGGGAAATTGGTATCGTATGTAAGTGGTTCATTCGATCGCAAAGTAATCGTAGAAATATGTGGGAGCCATATGAATTTCCAGATTCCTCCATTGGTTATTGATTGGAGAAGTGCCTCGATCATGTCTGCATAATTCACGAACCGTAGGGAGACACACTTAAGGATTCGATGTTGTTGACTAGTTATGGAATGATGAGTAAGAGACTGAATGTTGTTTGGAGTCTCGGATGGGATCCGGGATATCACGAGGAGATCCAGAATGGTCCGGAGAATAAGATTCATATAAGGAAAGTCATGTTTCAGGGTTGGAGAATGGTTCCGGTGTTTTCATCGGGAATGTTCTAGAAGGTTCCGGAATGTCCGGCACTCCGGAGGGGAAGGGTACATGAATGTGTCATTGCAAGTTGGAATGATTGCATCATGTACTAGGTGTCATCACTGTAAAAAATAAAGGGTTTAATCAAATCCTAGTTTGAAAAGTCAAACGCCAATTTGAAAAGTCAAACGGCTATTTTGGAAAGTGGAGAAGAAGTGGGAAACCGAGTTGGGGAGGAGTTCCTCCTCCACCGCCGGCCCACTAGGGATCCGAGTTGGGGAGGGACTCCCTCCCCTTGGCCGGCGCCTCCCTCCACCTATATAAGGAGGGGCAGGGCTCCCCTCCTAGACACACAAGTTGCCTCCCTCTAAACCTAAACCCTAGCCACAGCCTAGGGATTTCTCCCAAGCCGCCGAGTTAGAGCTTCTAATTGCCCTAGCCGCTGGTTTAGCCCCTTCTAATTGGTGTGTCTAAATCCTAGATCACCAAGGCTCTCTCATAGTCCACCATACTCGCTCCGGCTTAAGGCGAAGCCCTGCGAGATCTCCCCTCTACTTCCGGTACCACGCCGTCGTGCAGCCGAAATCGCGAGGAGAGTGCTACAACCTCCGCTGCCTGCTGGAACAAGGGAGAGGAAGGTCTTCGTCGAGTACCGAACGTGTGACCGACTGCGGAAGCGCTGCCGGAACGCAGCGCCGGAAGGATCGTCTACGCGGTCTTGAGATCGGAAGTGTACGACTACATCACCCACGAGAATCTGCTCTCGTTAACCGCTTTGGAATCTTCGAGGGTGAGTTCCTCTATCGACTCGTTGCTACAATCTAGTAGATAGATCTTGGCTTGTTTGTTTGCATGCGGTAGAATTTTTTTGTTTTCCATGCTACGAACCCCTACAGTGGTATCAAAGCCGTGTCTATATGTACATCTGTTGCACGAGTAGAACACAATGGTCATTGTGGGCATTGATGTTTTTATTGTCGATTGCTTCTTTTGTACTTTGCATCTTGCGGGATGGTGGGATGAAGCGGCCCGGGCTTTGCGGGTGCCTGTTTCTCCCAACATAGTTAAGATTCAATTTACAACGGGTGATTGACAATACTAGTATCAATGTTGTGGTTCTTGTTCGTAAGTTAGAGCGACACTTATTGAAAGCCCCAAACCACTTAAAACATGCAAAGAAAATTAGAGGCGTCTAACTTTGTTTTGCAGGGGTGTGCTGTGATGTGATATGGCCATGATTGTGATTATATTTGATGTATGCAATTATCCTTATTGTAAGTTGGCAACTGGCAGGAGCCATATGGTTGTGTTTAAATTCTGTTAAGACCCGCGTGTCTATTCAAAGTAGTTGTAATAGTTGAAGCTGGTGGAAGACAACCATGGAGCGGTGTCATTGACCTTGATGCAATGCCGGTGATGATGGAGATCATGTTCGTGCTTGAAGATGGAGATCGGAAGCACAAAGAAGAAAGGCCATATCATATCACATATTATGAATTGCATGTGATGTTAATCCTTTTATGCATCTTGTATTGCTTAGTTTACGACGGTAGAATTATAAGATGATCCCTCAAGCACACAATTTCAAGTTTTAAAGTGTTCATCCTTAGTAAGCACCGTTGCTAAAGCTCGTTGTTTCGAAGCACCACGTGATGATCGGGTGTGTTAGATTCTGCGAGTATACAACGTGAGCAAGCCAGATTTGCTCATGCGGAAGCTAAGGTTGATCTTGACGAGCCTAGCATGTACAGACATGGTCTCGGAACACGGATCACCGAAAGGTAAAGCATGAGTCATATAGTAGATATGATGAACATATTGATTGTTCGCCATTGAAGCTACATCAACTCTCGTGATGATCGGTTTTGATGTGGTGGATTTGGTTCGTGTGATCACTAAAACAATGTGAGGGATATTGTTTTGAGTGGGAGTTCAACAGCAATATGATTAAAAGTTGAACACTATTTATCATAAATTAAATCAAAGTGAATTTGCATAGTTGTTGTAGTCATTGGCATCCGTTTACCACCTTGCGCTTAGTTATAATTGAGATGATAGAACTATAGAATTCTGGTTAGTTACTTTACGAACTGGTATCGTATTGTTTTTAAGTGTTAATCTAAAGTTTAAAAGTCCCATTGCAAACTTTCAGTAAGTTCCGGTTACTCCATTAAGTTTAATAATTGGTATTAAATCAAGAGTGACAATTCCAAGTGTTAGTGTATGAGTATCGTGTTTGTCTCCATGATTCTTGATATTCAAAGGATTGCCTTAATATCAAGGTTATCTAGGATCTGAAAGAGTTGTTTCAGAAACCATGATATGTGGAAGATATTGTGATATCTGAAACGAAGTTTTGGTTGCAACATGATAGAGTATAATATGGCAAAAGTCATGTTCTCATATTTGATGAGAATTTGCAAAAGGTTGGAGACGCTGGTCGTCTTAATTCTCCAAAAGGTTTTGGAGAGCAACATTATACTCGCGATTCACCGTTATAAGCTAAAAGTAGCTTGATCATGGATAATTCCAGGATAAGGGTGAACATTTGATGTAGGTAAAATGTTTACTACACCAAGAGATTACTAAAGAATGGAATTTGAAAGCACACCAAACATTTGATGATGGTGATCTACTTCAAAGTGCAAGTCCAAAGACATTGGTATTTTACTATACATGCTTTGGACTATGTGTCATGTATATGGCTCCACTATTGATGTTGGTAGATTCTTTCAAACAGAAAAGGAAATACTGAAAGAGAATCTCATAAATATATGGCAGAAAAGAAAAGACTAGAATTGTTCAGTTTAAGTATATAGATGATATACATGTTATGGCTATATTCTTTGCTTATTAAACAATGTGGTTCTTAAGTATTTGATACTGAATTTGTTGGTGTGAACCGTCATATGAAACAACACAATTCATGAACTACAATGGCCTAAGTAACTAGCAAAATAATATGTGATGATGTTCATCGAGAACAAATAAAGGGTTATTGTGTTGATCGTAAAACATCAAAGCTTGCCTTCAAGATTTGTTTTATCAGGTATTATGAGAATAATAGGGTTGTTCAAATAATTGCCGTAATCCATAAAATATGGATGATCTACAAATCTCGTTGGAGAATCAAATCCATAAAACTAGTGCTAAAAATGTCGAAAGACAAATTGATTGAAAGATCACTTAGGAAGTGACATCGCCGTTTAAATTATATTGGAAAGAAAACATGAAGAAACTCCATGTGGATGGAATTTTGGAGTCTTTTGATTTTTGATCAAATGACGAATGTGAAACTTTCCTAGAGATAATTAAAACTTCGTTCATAGGCCAAAAGCGAACGAAAGACTAGCTTATTGGAACTTGTACATATTGTTGTACGAAGTCCATTATGTATAGTCAAGAGCGATGGATTTCAACTTCATATGCTTTCTCCGAAAATTTGAGTGAATATATGAATATTTACTTAATAAGGATGAAGTATGAAACATTTGAAGAGTTCAAAGATTTTCAAGATGAAGTGCAAAATCATTGTAACAAGAATATAAATAGTTTATGATAAGATCATAAAGGAAGATATTTGAGTTACAAGTTTAGCATAATACCTAAGATTTAAGGAATCGTTCCGTGAATTTGCATGTCCCGAAACACCCTAAGAGTATGGAGCGTTCGAGATATGTAATTAAACCTTGTTTGACATGATAAGATCGAAGGTGTAATTCATAAAACTGCCATTATATTTTAAAGATTAAAAGCTTTAGAGACTACCGTTTTTTCACTGAAAAGAGCTTCATCATAATCCGTTGAATTGACACCATATAAAGTTATGGTTTGGGATAAAACCCAAGTAGTCCTTTCTTAAACATTGGTATGCTATGCATAAGAAAGATGTTTGCAACCAAAGTCGGATGAACTTGTATTTGTATAACTGTTAAGTATTCCTCCATAAACACCGAAGACAAAAGTGTTTGTCGCTTAGAACGTCAAGTTTCTTTGAGAAGGAATTTTTCGTGAAAAGTTAAGTGGGAGGACAATAGAACTTTGATAAGGTTAAAAGAACCTTAGCTATATGTGCAAAGTTGCGCAGCGCCGAAAAGTGTTCCGGAGGCAGCAACAATGCTCATGGCTCACGTACCTCAAAGGTTGTGGTCACGGAGGTCTAAGTTCCTATTGAAACAAGTAGGTCGGGTAAATAATCAAATACCAAGATTTGAGAGTTAAATCATTATTTGACAATAATGATCCAACTACATGCAAAGAAGCAATGATGAGCCCTGACTCCGTCAAATGGCTTGAAGCCATAAAATCCGTGATAGTTCCATACACGAGAAATCAAGTTTTGAACTTGAAGGACCCTCAAGAAAGGTGTAAGACCTTACAGTCGTGTTTGGATCTATAAAGAAATAGACATGGATGTTTCACATCTATGAAATAGTCGACATATTGGGAAAGAGTTCACAACAATGTTCAAAGGTTGATTATGACAAGATTTGATCTTTCATAGTGATATTTAGTCTAGACGGATTAATTTAGCAACCACTACATATAATTTTGTTATATGGTAGTTGAATAAACAAAACAAGTTCTTCTAATAGAATTGTTACCTAGGACATGTGCATAACATGGTCCATAGGGTTTTGTTAATTCAAGGGATGCTAAAAGCATATGCAAACTTCAATGGTTGAAGGGAGCATCGCGGAGTTGGAATCTTCACTATGATGAAACTGTTAAAAGACTTTAATTTCATCAGAGACAATGAAGATGCTTGCATTTGCAAGAAATTAAGTGGGAGCGCTAAGACATATTTCTAATACATTATGTGGAAGACATATTGTTGATTGGAAATGATGTATCTTTTGTTAACACATATTAAGAATTTCATCCTGATGAAAGACTTAGGCAAAACCCAAATATTTGGCATCAATAGACGCTAATATGGTTGTGCCGAAAGTACATAGATGATATATTGAATTAGTTCAATATAGAAACTACAAGAAAGGTTCTTGTCGCACAGAAAGGATTGAATGAGTTCAATATTGATGATATATTCAAGTGTGTTGACACTTGGTAAGTGAAACAAAGATTCAAGTATAGATTGATACTTGATGTATAAAATCACAAAGAGTATTTTATCAATCATGTTGTGATGTGTACAAATCCAGATATGTCCTATGCTCTAAATGTTATGATCATATACCAGAATGATTCATAAGATGATCATTGGACAATAGTAAGGATATTCTTATGATCTTTTGAAGGAACTAAGAGTATATTATTTGTAGAAGTGACAAATAGATGGTTAGTTCATTGTAAAAGTACTACATTGATACTAGTTTTGTCACAAAGTACAAATTAAGTTTATGTCAATCTAAACTAAGGGTGGCACAATATAATGGAAAGAGAGTTCCATAATGGATTTGGATGAGTTCCAAAGTTAAGACATTGTGACAGATACTACAACAAAAGGCTAACTATATGACTGCTATTATAGCAGCAAAAGAGGGCATTTGTGTCAAGTAGTTTGTTATCAAACTAGGTGTAGTTCATAGCAGGGATGGTACTATGAAGATATATTATACGACAATATTATCAACATGTTTTAGCCCCAAAAAACTAAAGGTCTCACCTAAGGACCAAATTTATACAAAGCCATCTCATTAGAGAATGAGTGATGCGTAGGGACGCAAAGACATGCAATTACACACGGACCTGGAAGTGTCAGATCCGGAGATCAGTTGACCACTAGCAATCGTGTACATACAACACCGGAAAGCCATAGGTGTTGAATACACAAATGTTTGAAACTAGATTATTGACTCTAGTGCAAGTGGGAGACTGTTAGAGATATGCCCAAGAGGCAATAATAAAGTAGGTTATTATCATATATTCATGCTTATGATAAATGTTTACATACCATGCTATAATTGTATTAACAGGAAACATTAATATTTGTGTGATTTGTAAACATAAAAGAGTCCCTAGTAAAGCCTCTTGTTTAAACTAGCTTGTTGGTTGATATATGATCATGGTTTCCTGATCATGAACATAGAGATGTTATTAACAACAAGGTCATATCATTAGGAGAATGATGTGATGGACATACTCCTATAGATAAGCGTAGCATAAAGATCAAGTCATTTAATATAGTTCATTTGCTATAAGCTTTCTGATACATAGTAACCTAATTCCTTCGACCATGAGATCATGCATATCACCTTTACCGGATGGATGCTTTGATGACATCAAACACCACACCGTAACAGGGTGGCTATAAAGGTGGCATTGAGTGTTCGGAAAGTATTGGTTGAGACACATGGATCAAGAGTGGGATTTGTCCATCCATATGACGGATAGATATACTCTGGGCCCTCTCGGTGAAATGTCATCCAATTAGCTTGCAAGCATGTGACTGGCTCACAAGGGATCACATATCACGGGAACGAGAAAAGAGTACTTATCAGTAACGAGGTTGAACTAGGTATGCAGAGATACCGACGATCAAAACCTCGGATAAGTAAACTATCATGAGACAAAGGGAAATTGGTATCGTATGTAAGTGGTGTAGGGTTCGCAGCATAGAAAACAAAAATTTTCCTACGATGTGAACTATATACCAAGATCTATATATACTAGATACAAACAACGGGCGGATGTATATCCGTAGAGAACATACCCTTGAAGACCGACAAAGCTTAACGAGTTCAACTCGTGGTTGATGTAGACGATCTCTTGCCGATCTCAAGATCGAGAGGAAGTCCTAGCGCCGCAAATCAGCAGCGCATCCGTGCTCGCACACACGTTCGAGGCACCGAGCAACCTCCGCCTCCTCGCTCCAGCGATGCAGCGGAAGCACAACTCTTTCTTGCCGAATAGCCACCGGGAACATGTATCTCGCTAGTCCGAGACCATGGGGGATAAATTCTAGAGGGGTAGAGAGATCCTTCACGAGGAGGTGTGTGAGACAAGTGAGGAGGAGGGGCTCCTTTTATAGGAGGAGGGGGGAACCCCAAGGGGGTGGCCGGCGCATGGGGGCTGCCCCCTTGCCCTCCCCTCTTCATGTGGGTGGACACTCCACTCACAAAACTCCTCCAAATTCCCTCCACTCAAAAGTCCACTCAAAAATCCCATTAAATTTCCACCAAATTTAATGCATGCTCTCATTAAATAAAACTCTTTTATTTTATTCAGAATTTTGTCAATTACTTTAATGACAAACATTCACAAATAACCCCTTGCTAGAATTCTATTTCACATGCATAACCAGTTTATGCAATTTCACCCGAAAACCTGTTTCGGTATCTAGTGAAATAAATTCCTGCGCTTGTTCATTCTTTCGGCATGAAACATTTGCTCCAATTGGATGTCGGTGTCTCTTAAGTGTGTCACCCTACGGTTCGTGAATAATGCGGACATGATCGAGACCCCTCTCAGATCAATAATCAGAAGCGGGATCTGGAGACCCATACTGACTCCCACACATTCAACGATGACTTTCTTGTGATCGTCGGAACCTTTTACGCTAGTATCTTAATCCCTTTGTTTCACGATATATTACATGTCCGAGATTCGATCATCGGTATCTCCATACCTAGTTTGATCTCGTTACCGACATGCACTCTTTTCTCGTTCCTGTGATATAACATTCTAGTGATCAAATCACTTGCTTGCAAGCTAATCAATGTGATATCACCGAGAGGGCCCAGAGTATATCTATCCGTCATCGGGATGAACAAATTCCACTCTTGATCCATGAGCCTCAACATAACACTTTATTAGTTCTGAATCCATCTTTATAATCACCCTGTTACGGTGTGACGTTTGATGTTATCAAGAAACTCTTCCGGTGTTAGTGATTGACATGATCTCATGGTCTAAGGATTAGTATCACTTTGTAAGTTGTTATAGCAATATAAACTCAATGACTTTGATCGTAATGCTATACTTCGGATGAATGTTCATCACATCATTACACTAATGTTGTGATCCCGTTATTAACAACATCCAATGTCCATGATCAGGAAACCTTGATCATCTTGTTAATCAACGAGCTAGTTTATGAGAGAGGCTTAACTAGGAACTTTCTGTTTGTTTATTAAACACACATGTATTAACGTTTCTGTATTAATACAATTATAGCATGCAAAATAAACATCTATCATATACTTGGAATACACATAATAACCACTTTATTATTGCCTCTCAGGGCATATTCCCTTCAAACTCCCACTTGCACTAGAGACAATAATCTAGTTACATAGTGATAAATCTAACACCCATTGAGTTCTGGTGTTGATCATGTTTTGCTCTAGGGAGAGTTTTAGTCAACGGATCTGCTACATTGAGATCCGTATGTACTTTACAAATCTTTATATCTCCATCCTTGACATGCTCGCGGATGGAGTGAAACCGGCGCTTAATATGCTTGGAATGCTTGTGAGACCTTGGCTCTTTGGCATTGGCAATGGCACCATTGTTGTCACAATAGATCACCATTGGGTCCAACGCGTTTGCCACAACTCCTAGTTCGGATATGAACTCCTTCATCCAAACTGCTTCCTGAGCTGCTTCTGAAGCAGCAACATATTCGGCCTCCGTTGTTGATCCCGCTACCACAGGTTGTTTGGAGCTCCTCCAACTAACCGCTCCGCCATTCATGAGAAATACGTATCCGGATTGAGACTTAGAGTCATCCGGATCGGTGTCAAAGCTAGCGTCGACATAACACTTAGCGACGAGCTCTTCTTCACCTCCGTATACAAGAAACATATCCTTAGTTCTTCGTAAGTACTTAAGGATATTCTTGACCGCTATCCAGTGTTCCGAACCTGGATCCGATTGGTACCTACTAGTCAAACTAATAGCGTGTGCCACATCCGGTCTTGTACATAGCATGGCGTACATTATAGAGCCTATGGCTGAAGCATAGGGGACTTTGTCCATTATCTCTCTTTCTTCCGCCGAAGCCGGACTTTGAGTCTTACTCAATGTCTTGCCTTGCAACATAGGTAAGAACCCCTTCTTACTTCCGTCCATTTTAAACTTCTTTAAAATCTTATCAAGGTATGTACTTTGCGATAGCCCTATTAGGCGCCTAGATCTATCTCTATAGATCTTTATGCCTAATATGTATGACGCTTCACCTAGGTCCTTCATTGAAAATTTGCTGTTTAGATAACTTTTAAAAAAGTTCTATATCATTTCCGATCAATAATATGTCATCCACATATAATATCAGAAATGCCACATTGCTCCCACTCACTTTCTTGTAAATACAAGCTTCTCCATAAGTTTGGACAAATCCAAACTCTTTGATCACCTCATCAAAGCGGAGATTCCAACTTCGTGATGCTTGCTTCAATCCATAGATGGATCGCTGAAGCTTGCACACCTTGTTAGCATCCTTAGGATCGACAAAACCCTTTGGTTGTATCATATACAACTCTTCTTCAATATTACCATTGAGAAACGCGGTTTTGACATCCATCTGCCATATTTCATAATCGAAATATGCAGCAATTGCTAACATAATCCTAACTGACTTTAGCATCGCTACGGGAGAGAAAGTCTCATCGTAGTCAACTCCTTGAATTTGTCGAAACCCCTTTGCGACAAGTCGAGCTTTATAGATGGTCACATTACCATCAGCATCAGTTTTCCTTTTGAAAATCCATTTGTTCTCCACGGCCTTTCGGTCGTGAGGTAATTCCACCAAGTTCCAAACTTGATTTTCATACATGGATTCCATCTCGGATTTCATGGCTTCTAACCATTTGTTGGAATCCGGGCTCATCATCGCTTCTTCATACGTCGCAGGGTCATTGTTTTCATCAACCATGAAATTTATGACAGGATTTCCGTACAGCTCGGGAGCTGCACGCGTCCTGTTTGACCTGCGAGGTTCGGTAGTGCTCTCTTTCGGAGTTTCATGATCATTATCATTAGTTCCCTCTTCAACAGGTGGAGCCAACTCCGGAACATCTTCCGGCGCTGCGCTACTCGCCATACTTTGAAGAGAAGGTTCCACAACCTCTTCGAGTTCTACCTTCCGACTACTCACACCTTTCGCGAGAAACTCTTTCTCTAGAAAGGATCCATTCTTGGCAACAAAAACCTTGCCCTCGGATCTGTGATAGAAGGAATACCCAATAGTTTCTTTAGGGTATCCTATGAAGACGCATTTTTCCGCTTTGGGTTCGAGTTTATCCGGTTGAAGTTTCTTCACATAAACATCGCAACCCCAAACTTTAAGAAATGACAGCTTAGGTTTGTTTCCAAACCACAATTCATACGGTGTCTTTTCAACGGATTTAGATGGTGCCCGATTTAAAGTGAATGCAGCAGTTTCTAGTGCATAACCCCAAAATGACAACGGCAAGTCCGTCAGAGACATCATAGATCGAACCATATCTAATAAAGTACGATTACGACGTTCCGACACACCATTTCGCTGTGGTGTTCCGGCAGGTGTGAGTTGTGAAACAATTCCACACTCTTTCATGTGAGTGCTAAACTCGTAACTTAGATACTCACCTCCACGGTCGGACCGTAGAAATTTGATCTTTCTATTACGATGATTTTCCACTTCATTCTGAAATTCCTTGAACTTTTCAAAGGTTTCAGACTTGTGTTTCATCAAGTAGATATAACCGTATCTACTCAAATCATCCGTGAAAGTAACAAAATAACGATATCCACCTCGCGCCGACACACTCATTGGACCACATACATCAGAATGTATGATTTCCAATAAATCTGTCGCCCGTTCCATTGAACCGGAAAACGGCGTTCTAGTCATCTTGCCCATAAGGCATGGCTCACATGTATCAAATGATTCATAATCAAGTGATTCCAAAAGTCCATCCGAATGGAGCTTCTTCATGCGTTTAATGCCAATATGACCTAGACGGCAGTGCCACATATATGCGGATATATCATCATTAAGTTTAATCCTTTTAGCATCAACATTATGAATATGTGTAACATTATCATTGAGATCTAACAGAAATAAACCATTCATCATCAGTGCATGACCATAAAAGATTTCATTCATATAAATGGAACAACCATTGTTCTCAGATTTAAATGAATAACCACTTTGCATCAAACATGATCCAGATACAATGTTCATGCTCAGTGCAGGCACCAGATAACATTTATTTAAGTTTATGACTAATCCCGACGGTAAGTGGAGTGGCAGCGTTCCGACGGCGATTACATCAACGTTTGATCCATTGCCGACACGCATCTTGACCTCACCCCTTGCTAGCGGTCGCTTGTTCCGCAGCCCCTGATTCGAGTTACAAATATTAGCAACTGAACCGGTATCAAATACCCAGGTGCTACTGCGAGCACTAGTCAAGTACACATCAATAACATGTATATCATATATACCTTTGTTTGCCTTGCCGGCCTTCTTGTCTGCCAAATACTTGGGGCAGTTGCGCTTCCAGTGGCCAGTCCCCTTACAATAGTAGCACTCGGAATCAGACTTAGGTCCAACTCGGGGTTTCTTTTCAGGCGCGGCAACAGGCTTGCCGCCCTTACTTCCCTTCCGTTTTCCCTTCTTGTCTTTCTTGAAACCAGTGTTCCTATTGATCATCAACACTTGATGTTCCTTTTTGATCTCCACTTCTGCAGTTTTAAGCATTGACAGAAGCTCGGGGAGAGACTTCTTCATGCCTTGCATATTATAGTTCATCACGAAGCTCTTATAGCTAGGTGGTAGAGACTGCAGAACACGATGGATGCCTAAGTCAATGGGAATCGTTATTCCCAAGGACACAAGCTTATCGGCGTAATCCGACATCTTGAGTACATGCTCACTAACGGAGCTGTGCTCTTCCATCATGCAGCTAAAGAACTTTTCTGAAGCATTGTAGCTCTCTACAGCAGCATGTGTGTCGAAAATCATTTTCAACTCACCCATTGTATCAAATGCATTGCCGTTTTCGAAACGCTTTCGAAGTTCCGGCTCTAGCCCATACAATATGCCGCAATGAACTAAGTTGTGGTCCTCCTGACGAGTCAGATAGACATTCTTCTCCTCGTCAGGGGCATCATCAAAAGGTGGGGGGCCTAACGGCGCTTCTAGCACATATTGCTTTTGTGCAGCAGAGAGGAGAATCCTCAAATTCATGGCCCATTCAGTAAAGTTGCTACCGTTCGTTGCTAGTTTCTCTTTCTCCATGAACGCATTGAAATTAAAAGCAGGTGGTGCCATCTACAACAGAATTTGTAAAGTTTAGACTAAGTGTATGATAGATCGAGTTCAACTAATCTATATTACGAATGAACTCCCACTCAAAAGCGACATCCCTCGTGTCCTTTTGGTGATTACATGAACCAAATCCACTACACCAAGTCCGATCATCACGTGAGTCGGTATAGCTTCAAAGGCGAGCATCAAATGGGCATCATATCAACTATATGACTCATGCTTAACCTTTCGGTCTGTGTTCCGAGGCCATGTCTGTACATGCTAGGCTCGCCAAGTTAGAACCTTAGTATTTGCGTGTGTAACTGTTTTACACCCGAAATATGGTCGTGGATCCAAGAACACCCGATCATCACGTGATGTCTTGGAGCGACGAAAACATAATCGGTGCATACTTAAGGAAGAACACATTTTTATCTTGATATTTAAATGAGGGATCATCTTATTATGCTTAACAAAGCGCTAAACAAGCAATATAAGATGCAACCAAACATCATATGTTTATTAGTGAAATTATATGGTTCCCGCAGATGATCTCTATCATGTGCATCGTGGTATGATCACTATCATACCTATATGTGTAAATCCAAGGTCTATGGATTTTACACGCTATTTGTGTTGTAAGAGTATCATCTCATACTTCTACTTACAACACTACCATATCATAACACTAGCCCAGCAACAATCTAAACTAGACGCCTCTAATTTATCCATTGCAAGTTTTACGTGGCTTAGGGCTTTCGAGATAGAACCGTTCTTACCTACGAACATGAACCACAACGAGGATAATCAAATTGTTGACAACTCGCTTGCAAAATAGATATTGACTATAGTAGGAGAGACAGACACCCGCTAGCCACTTATGCAAACTAGTTGCATGTCAAGCGTGGAACAGGTCTCATGTGCGAGGACATGTAAAGTTTGTCCGGGCCGCTTCATCCCACTATGCCACCAATATCCAAAATCACAACAAAGGAGCAACAACATGATCATCATCGCCCACATACTCATATGTGTACTACCCGTGTAAAGTATCTACGCATAGATCCGGCTCTGATACCACTGTAGGGTTCGCAGCATAGAAAACAAAAATTTTCCTACGATGTGAACTATATACCAAGATCTATATATACTAGATACAAACAACGGGCGGATGTATATCCATAGAGAACATACCCTTGAAGACCGACAAAGCTTAACGAGTTCAACTCGTGGTTGATGTAGACGATCTCTTGCCGATCTCAAGATCGAGAGGAAGTCCTAGCGCCGCAAATCAGCAGCGCATCCGTGCTCGCACACACGTTCGAGGCACCGAGCAACCTCCGCCTCCTCGCTCCAGCGATGCAGCGGAAGCACAACTCTTTCTTGCCGAATAGCCACCGGGAACATGTATCTCGCTAGTCCGAGACCATGGGGGATAAATTCTAGAGGGGGAGAGAGATCCTTCACGAGGAGGTGTGTGAGACAAGTGAGGAGGAGGGGCTCCTTTTATAGGAGGAGGGGGGAACCCCAAGGGGGTGGCCGGCGCATGGGGGCTGCCCCCTTGCCCTCCCCTCTTCATGTGGGTGGACACTCCACTCACAAAACTCCTCCAAATTCCCTCCACTCAAAAGTCCACTAAAAAATCCCATTAAATTTCCACCAAATTTAATGCATGCTCTCATTAAATAAAACTTTTTTATTTTATTCAGAATTTTGTCAATTACTTTAATGACAAACATTCACAAATAACCCCTTGCTAGAATTCTATTTCACATGCATAACCAGTTTATGCAATTTCACCCGAAAACCTGTTTCGGTATCTAGTGAAATAAATTCCTGCGCTTGTTCATTCTTTCGGCATGAAACATTTTCTCCAATTGGATGTCGGTGTCTCTTAAGTGTGTCACCCTACGGTTCGTGAATAATGCAGACATGATCGAGACCCCTCTCAGATCAATAATCAGAAGCGGGATCTGGAGACCCATACTGACTCCCACACATTCAACGATGACTTTCTTGTGATCGTCGGAACCTTTTACGCTAGTATCTTAATCCCTTTGTTTCACGATATATTACATGTCCGAGATTCGATCATCGGTATCTCCATACCTAGTTTGATCTCGTTACCGACATGCACTCTTTTCTCGTTCCTGTGATATAACATTCTAGTGATCAAATCACTTGCTTGCAAGCTAATCAATGTGATATCACCGAGAGGGCCCAGAGTATATCTATCCGTCATCGGGATGAACAAATTCCACTCTTGATCCATGAGCCTCAACATAACACTTTATTAGTTCTGAATCCATCTTTATAATCACCCTGTTACGGTGTGACGTTTGATGTTATCAAGAAACTCTTCCGGTGTTAGTGATTGACATGATCTCATGGTCTAAGGATTAGGATCACTTCGTAAGTTGTTATAGCAATATAAACTCAATGACTTTGATCGTAATGCTATACTTCGGATGAATGTTCATCACATCATTACACTAATGTTGTGATCCCGTTATTAACAACATCCAATGTCCATGATCAGGAAACCTTGATCATCTTGTTAATCAACGAGCTAGTTTATGAGAGAGGCTTAACTAGGAACTTTCTGTTTGTTTATTAAACACACATGTATTAACGTTTCCGTATTAATACAATTATAGCATGCAAAATAAACATCTATCATATACTTGGAATACACATAATAACCACTTTATTATTGCCTCTCAGGGCATATTCCCTTCAAGTGGTTCATTTGATCGCAAAGTAATCGTAGAAATATGTGGGAACCATATGAATTTCCAGATTCCTCTATTGGTTATTGACTGGAGAAGTGTCTCGATCATGTCTGCATAATTCACGAACCGTAGGGAGACACACTTAAGGATTCGATGTTGTTGAGTAGTTATGGAATGATGAGTAAGAGACCGAATGTTGTTCGGAGTCTCGGATGGGATCCGGGATATCACGAGGAGATCCGGAATGGTCCGGAGAATAAGATTCATATAAGGAAAGTCCTGTTTCGGGGTTGGAGAATGGTTTCGGTGTTTTCATCGGGAATGTTCTAGAAGGTTCCGGAATGTCCGGCACTCCGGAGGGGAAGGGTACATGAATGTGTCATTGCAAGTTGGAATGATTGCGTCATGTACTAGGTGTCATCGCTATACAAAATAAAGGGTTTAATCAAATCCGAGTTTGAAAAGTCAAACGCCAATTTGAAAAGTCAAACAGCTATTTTGGAAAGTGGAGAAGAAGTGGGAAACCGAGTTGGGGAGGAGTTCCTCCACCTCCGGCCCACTAGGGATCCGAGTTGGGTAGGGACTCCCTCCCCTTGGCCGGCGCCTCCCTCCACCTATATAAGGAGGGGCAGGGCTACCCTCCTAGACACACAAGTTGCCTCCCTCTAAACCTAAACCCTAGCCACAGCCTAGGGATTTCTCCCAAGCCGCCGAGTTAGAGCTTCTAATTGCTCTAGCCGCTGGTTTAGCCCCTTCTAATTGGTGTGTCTAAATCCTAGATCACCAAGGCTCTCTCATAGTCCACCATACTCTCTCCGGCTTAAGGCGAAGCCCTGCGAGATCTCCCCTCTACTTCCGGTACCACGCCGTCGTGCTGCCGGAATCGCGAGGAGAGTGCTACAACCTCCGCTACCTGCTGGAACAAGGGAGAGGAAGGTCTTCGTCGAGTACCGAACGTGTGACCGACTGTGGAAGCGCTGCCAGAATGCAGCGCCGGAAGGATCGTCTACGCGGTCTTGAGATCGGAAGTGTACGACTACATCACCCACAAGAATCTGCTCTCGTTAACCGCTTTGGAATCTTCGAGGGTGAGTTCCTCTATCGACTCGTTGCTACAATCTAGTAGATAGATCTTGGCTTGTTTGTTTGCATGCGGTAGAAATTTTTTGTTTTCCATGCTACGAACCCCTACAAAGGGAAGCTTGGTGGTACTTGATGAGCTTCCACTTGGTGTTGTTGGATTAGTGGTTGGTGCTTGCTTGTAGGTGAAGTACGTCTTTGGCTTGTTGTACTTGATGTCCTCTTTCACTTGACGCTCGGCCTTTGATGCGAAGTGCACAAGCTCAACCATGTTGTTGTACTTTTGGAACTCGGTGATGCGCTTGATTGGATGGTTCAAGCCATTGAGGAAACGTGCCATTGTTTGCTCATCACGCTCTTCAATGTTGGCACGGATCATGTTGAGCTCCATTTGCTTGAAGTACTCTTCCACGGTCTTTGTCCCTTGACTAAGCGTTTGAAGCTTGTTGAAAAGGTCACGCGTGTAGTGCGAAGGAACAAAGCGGGATCTCATATGAGCCTTCATATCTTGCCAAGTTGAGATTGGGGGCTCTTATTTTGATTCACGAGCGAGTTGGACTTGTTCCCACCAAAGGTTGGCATACTCATCAAACTCGAGGGATGCCATGGCCATCATCTTCTCATTGCTATAGTTGTGCATGCGGAAGATCTTGTCAACCTTGAGCTCCCATGAGAGGTATTCTTCGGGTTCATTGGAACCGACGAACTTGGGCATGGTGAACTTGAGCTTGCCAAAAGTTTATTCTTTATTGCGGTTCTGGTGGCGGCGGTTGCCATGATTTTGGCGGCCATAATCATCATCCGAGCTCTCATGTCTTGCTTGGTGATGGTTGCGTTGCCCTTGCGGTTGTTGAGGTGCCTCATTTGGTGGTGGAACTTGATCTTGAGGACGAGCTTGGGGAGCTTGCTCGTGTTGTTGGCGCGGTTGAGGACGAGGAGGAGGTTGATGGTCCTCACGACGAGCTTGGGGAGCTTGCTCTTGTTCTTGTCGTGGTTGATGCCGATGAGCATTGTCTTGCGCCATGTGGCGAGGAGGACGGCGAACCGCTTGTGCAATAGGCTGCTCCCGTTCGTCTTGGTGTGGAGGAGGCTCGTCGTGATGATCATGTTGTCGACGTTGACGTTCATGTCGATGATGACGCCTTGGTGGATCTTCGAGTGCTTCACGCCGACGGTGAGCTTGTTCGTCCACTTCGGATGCTTCACTTGTTGTTGAGAGAACACGTCATTGACGATGGGTTTGGTGGTCCGCTTGAGGTTGTTCTTGTTGAATCACAAGTGCCCTTTGTTGAGGCCGGTTCGCTTCACGTCTTGGAGGTCTTGCGGAGAGGTCGCCATCATAGCTTGACGTCGCGGCGTGTCGCGGAGATGGTACCACTTGAGAAGAGCTCATGGATTGAAGGACGGGTCCATCCGGGTGCCTTGAAGCGTGATGGCGAGGTGCGCTTGATTCACTTGAGGAGTGTCGTGATGAGCTTGAGTCGCGCGATCGTGGCCTTGCAAGCCCATCAATGAGGCGTTGAAGCTTCTCATCCGTTGAGGCGAGGGCGCGACCAAGAGCTTCATTTTGATGGCCGAGGTTGTGTTGCATGGCATGCATTTGTCCTCGGACTTCTTCGAAGCGGTTGTCGATGTTCTTGAATTCCATGCGGGCTTCGCTAAATTGTTCATCTTGGCGCCGTTCAAGAGCTTCACAACGGTAGTTGAATTCACCTCGGACCTTCCAATGATCCCATCTTGTCATGTATTGTGTGTCGTCCTCCAGAGGTGGTGGTGGTTGGGACGGCTCGCCATTCCTGTCCATGATGCAAAGCCGACAAGGGTTGTATATGGATAAGGAGGATGCGGGGAGTTAGCCTTTTACCTCACCTTGGAGATTATATCAGACGAATTGCCACACTTGAGAACTAATGGCGTGCAAAGTGAAATCGTAAATAAACTCACACACAAATAAGCTATAACTCTCAAAAGCTTTTGGTGGAAGGTTAGTATTGTGGAAAACCAAACGAAATGATCCAAGCAAAAGGTTATTGTTCTAAGTGGTAAAGAACCAAAGATCAAAAGTAAAAGGATACCATCTACGAAAACACAGAAGAGCACAAAAGGTCCTAACGAAGACTACGCTCGGTTGTCGTGCCAACTCAAGGAGAGACCACAACTCGTTTTCCAAAAGAAGGTAAGCAACAGATTTGTGCACTTGCCTTGGTGCGCTTTTTACTCTCTCTTTTTTGGCTTACAAGCTTGATATTCTCTTTGTATTGGGAGACTATGTATCTTTCTATTTTTTTTATTCTTTTTTTTTGGTTCTTTTTCTCCCTTTCTATGCTACTATGTCAACTTTTGTATTTGGCCTCACACTCTCACTTTCCAAAGGCAAGTGCACAATGCTTAGACAAACACAAAATGAGTTGCTCTCATAGGATAGATACACACAGAGGAAGATATGGGGCTGTCAAAGTGGCGCAAGTTATACCTTTGGTATTGTTGACGACTTGCAACCGTTGGTGCGGATGATGTTCGCGTGTCGCGGTGTCGTTGAGCGCGAGGTGAACTTCATTGTGGAAGCTTTTGTTAGAAAGGCGACAAACACGCGAAACACGAACGAGCTAAGGGGACAGTCAGCAAACGAGGTTGAGGTGTCAAATAGAAAAATAAAAACGGTCAGTTGCGGGCGGTAGTACCGCTCGGTACGACCGGTAGTACCGGAGAATTGCGGTAGTGCCGCTTGTACGACCGGTAGTACCGGTGACTTGCGGTAGTGCCGCTTGTACGACCGGTAGTAACGATGACTTGCGGTAGTACCGCTCGTACGACCGGTAGTACCGCCAGACGCGGAACTTGAACGAGATCAACTTGACAAAATCCTCAAATTCGTGGTAATCTGACCGAAAGGCTGGGCTAGGAACATAAAAGGCTATAGATCGACTCCAAAAGCAACAGATCTATGGACCAAAACCACGAAAAACTCACCAAATCCAAAGATCGATCCGAAGGCAAATTGGGGCTCTTTTTGGTGGGATTTTCGATTTTAAGGGGATAGAAGAAAAATTGGGGGAAATTCGTGATCAACCTGGCTCTTGATACCAATATGTTATGGGAGTAACCCCTTGGGGTGGCCCGATCTTTCACGAATTCAACGGGGAACGAGGGGAAAATTCGATGGAAGGGAAAGAGGGGATGAAATCCACGAACACACGCACACAAAATCACGATACACGCCGATAACTCACGCCGGTGGCAATCGGTCCAACATAATCCCTAGGATCGGTGTTGGGCGAAGCTCCCTCTCCACGGCCAACCATGGGGGACGAGGTGCTTGGTGAGACCTTGACGTCTTGGGGTCGAGAAACCGAGAGCCCAAGGCCTTGTACAACTCGAACGCACTAGGCAAGATTCAAGAGGTTGTGGATCATAGGGTGCCCCTTGGTAGGAGCATGAGACCAATAGATGAAAGATCCTCAAAGGGGTGTCCTCAATCTATTATTATCCAAGTCTAGGGTTTACAATAGAGGGTGGGGCTATTTATAGGCCAGCCACATAAACAGGGGTAGTTTAGGAACGAAATGGCAAAATATAGAGAGGGGTACAGGGCGATGGGCCGACTTGACGCGATCTGGTTCGCGCACATCCGGTAGTACCGGCCTAGCTACCGGTAGTACTGTTCTCAACTGGTAGTACCGCTTCCGGGTCCGGTAGTACCGCTTGTAGTCCTGGGACCTCGGTTGGCGTCGTTAGTAGGGAGCGGTAGTAGGGGCGGTGGTACCGCCGACCGGTAGTACCGGTCGCCTGATCCGGTAGTACTGCTGGCGACTGAGTGCAGTTGGTTTCTTTCGCTGGGGTTCCTCCGTTCACGGGGTCCTTCTCTTCGTACCTGATGATGCACAAGGTATGCGTATGAAGTAGTAGGCCATCCATGGGTGTATCAAAGTCACACGAGGAAAGGAGCGAGTTAACCTTAGCTTGTAGGAGTTTGGCTCGGGCGCGAGTCATGGGTCCACTTGGGGAGCTCGTGGGAGTAGATGTAGTAGCGTTCGTAGGACGGGCTGCATCATTCATATTTGTGAAACTTGCCCCTGATGGATTTACTCAATGATGTAAAATTGAGCAGTGCAACTCACTGCTCTCTACTGAGAGTAAAAATTAAAAACTTAACCTTTATTTGTTCCCTTTTTGTTTGTTCTTTACTTTGCAGGTACAAGATTTGAAGATTCAAGATTAGTATAGGTTTTCTTTTTAGACAGATGTAATCCTTTGTACTTTTTATTTCATTCCTTTGTAAGGAATTTTGTAATAGTTCATTAATATGTAAATATTCCTCTTTTTGTGATTTTATTTCTGTAAAGATTCTTTATTGACTTTATGAGTTACATTTTGTAACTTATTTATGGAATAAATATATGAATTAAATATTCATTTGTTTGATTGTATTTCTAATTTAGAGTTTCTGTTACTATATATTATTTCTTGATTAAATAATATTACTACATCATAACTCTAATCTTTTTAAAATATAAACTCAAATCTCAAGTTTGAATTCAAATTCCTTCCCCGCAAAACACACTAATTCATAAAGATCATGTCAAAACACACTAATAGTGATCAGAGTTTCTTTCACTCTGATCACTTTAAATTTTTATTTGGCAAAAAATTTACCCACATTTTGCCGATGAATGCTTGCATATGCACAATTTCCTAAATCTACCCTTCATTTGTTCCTAAATGCTGGGATGTTACAACTTCTAATCATAGATGTAGTTGGATGGCGGTCTATGTATCTTGTTGTATTGCCCAACCAAATCTCATAGGATCTTTTTGTCTAGTATTGCATTGTTATGCCTTGCTCAGTTCCTGTCAATTTCCCTACTGTAATTTGTTTACCCTTGATGCCATGTTGTTTATCTAAGGATAGCACCTCTAGTGAACTATGGACCCCGGTACAATCTTTACAATTGATACATCCTCCACTGTTATTGTTTACTTGCTGCAAACCATCATTACCTTCCACACAATACAGTTAATCCTTTGTTACAGCAAACCGGTGAGCTTGACAACCCCACTGTTCATTGGGACAAAGTCTTGAGTTTGTGTTGTGCAGGTTTCAATGTTGCTTGCAACACCTTTGAGATGTTTCCTCCCTCCTTCTGGTTCGATAACCTCGGTCTCTACTGAGGAAAGACTTGCTGTTGTGCTCATCACACCTTGCTCTTGGGGTTTCCAACGAAGCGCTCCCAACATCGGGCGCCATCAATAATCAAGGTATCTCAATCATGTATTTATTGCACTCTACTGTTTTTTCCAACAAGTGGATCGCAGCGACGTATGCAGCGACGACGAGTCCACGGACATCAAGACTCGTCAAGTGCTGAGGAAGCTGAAGTCCTGCCAGTACGACAGCTTCTTCGCCGACGACATCTACAGGTGCCCCTTCTGCACCAGGAGCCTTGCCACCGACTTCAACTCACTCGTGAAGAATGCCGAGGACGTGTAGACTTGCGGCCTGTCCGTGAACGTCCATGGCTTCAGAGCCAAGCGCCAGGCGCTCGGTTTTCACCTACGCAACCTCCATATGGTGGCCATCTAGGAGGGTCGCATGCCCCGATCAGGCCAAGGTCAAGGGACTGAGCAGCAAGAAGTGGAGAAAGCGCCAGAGGGAGGAGGTGGAGGCCGTCCTAGCGGAGGCCATGAGGGGCCATTGATATTGTGCTGCTGCTGTAAAGCAGCTTCGTTTGTATTGTTGTATGTGTCGAACTTGTCCGATGTTGCTGCTGAGCAGCCTAATTGTCGAACCTCGTTTAAGTAACATACTATATATATATATATATATCCTATATTAGCTTCTTTATCTACATCTGCTC
The DNA here is from genome assembly GCA_916181665.1 of Avena sativa. Taxonomy (NCBI): domain Eukaryota; kingdom Viridiplantae; phylum Streptophyta; class Magnoliopsida; order Poales; family Poaceae; genus Avena; species Avena sativa. Next base: position 8,129,329 of record OV702289.1, read on the forward strand.
TGTTTATATATCCTATATTAGCTGCTTTATCTACATCTGCTCTGTTTACCGAATGTATTTATGGTGCTGGTTAATTTTGCTACCAGATTGGGAAAAAACGAGGGAAAGGAACCATGACTGAAGAGAGAAGCCGCTCTAGATTCGCGACCTTTTTGGGCAAAAAACACAACTGCTAGCGATATAAAGGGGAAAAGGCGTTCTTAAAAAGGCAAATCATAAAAATAACAAAAAAAATCTTCCAATTTAGGCGACAGGGCACGTAACTACCAAACGCCCCCCACATGGTCCCACACCACATCCCCTAAAATGTGTTTCCAACAAGCCGCCCCCACGCAGTCCAACATGGCACGACCCCACACGTCAGCATAACATGTTCCTGACCAATCGGATCCGCGTGGTCCCACTTGTCATCACGTAATGACTTGTCAGCACGTAACGGTGAGGGTCCACGGCGGGACCCGACTGAACGCGACCCCACTTGTCAGCACGTACCGGAAAGGCTGACGGACAGCGAGTTTCAGACGATGTGAGAGTTTTGGACAAGCATACATCAAATATAATCACAATCACATAATGGCCATATCACATCACATGCCCCTGCAAAAAAAGTTGGATGCCTCTAATTTTCTTTGCATATTTTACGTGGATTGGGGCTTTCAAATAAGAACCGTTCTTACCTACAAACAAGAACCAGAACGCTGACACAAGTGTTGTCAAGTGCAGATTGTAAATTGAATCTTAACTATGGTGGGAGAGACAAACACCCGCAAAGCCACTTGTGCAATGCAAGTTGCACGTTGAGCGTGGAGCAAGTCTCATGTGCGACGACATGTAAGGTTAGCTTGGGCCACTTCATCCCACCATCTCGCAAGATGCAAAGCGCGCGAAAAGCAAGCGACAACAAGAAAATCAACTCCCACAAAACCATTGTGTTCTACTCGTGCAACAGATCAACGCATAGATTTGGCTCTGATACCACTATGGGGTTCGTTGCATGGAATATAAAAAATTCTATCGCAAGAACTCATAAAACCAAGATCTGATCTATGGCGAAGCCAAGATCTAATCTACGATATCGGTGCAATGAGATTGAAGAGAACTAACCCTCGTAGATCCAAAGCGTTAACGAGATCAGATCTCGTGGTTGATGTAGTCGATCACTTGTGGATCTCGAGATCGCGAAGACGATCCTTCCGGGGTCGCGTGTCGGCAGCGCTTCCGCACTCGGTCACACATACGGAGTCGATAAAGACCTTCCTCTCCCTGTTCCATCGGGCAGCAGAGGTATTATATCCCCTCGGAATCCCAGCAGTACGACGGCCTGGTGGTGGTGGAGGAGAGAATCCTGTAGGGCTTCTCCTAAGCCGAAGCAAGATGATGGAGGAGGGAGGCGGCTAGGGTTAGGAGAGAGGGCTTGGGTGGATCCCTCCCCTCCCCTCTTTATATAGAGGGGGGAGGGTTCAGCCAGGGTTCCCACCCCTTGGCCGACTCCTTCTCCAAGTCGTTGACACAAGAGGTGGAAGGGGGAAACTTACCCCCAAAGTTTCCCTCTTTCCTTATTAGGGTTTTGCCCCCTTTCCTATTGGGGTTGTCCGGCTGGGCCTCTAGGGTTTGGTGCGGATGGCCCATGAGCCCCCGCAGCATTTGCCAACCCGTATGGCCCCTCCCGGGGTGGTGGGCCCACTGGTGTCCCTTCTAGAACATTCTAGAAGCTCTAGTCAAAATACCAATAAATTTTCTGAACCCCGGAAAATGACTTTCCTTATAGTCTTATTCTTCGGACCATTCTGGATCTCCTCATGATGTCTTGGATCCAATCCGAGACTCCGAACAACATTCGGTCTCCAACTCTTATTCCATATCACCTTAAACAACATTGAACCTTAAGTGTGTCACCCTACGGTTTGCGGACTATGCAGACATGATCGAGACACCTCTCCGATCAATAGCCAATAGCGGGATCTGGAGATCCATAATGACTCCCACATATTCAACAATGACTTTGTGATCTAATGAACCATTAATATACTATACTTATTACCTTTGTCGTGCGATGCTTTACTTATCCGAGGTTCGATCATCGGTATCTCCATACCTAGTTCAACCTCGTTACCGATAAGTACTCTTTACTCGTTTCGTGATATGACATCCCTTGTGACCTAGTCACATGCTTGCGAGATAATTGGATGACATTCCACCGAGAGGGCCCAAAGTGTATCTATCCGTCATTTGGATGGACAAATCCCACTCTTGATCCATGTGCTTCAACACATACTTTCAGAATACCTAATGCCACCTTTATAACCACCCATTTACGGAAGTGGCATTTGATGCCATCAAAGTACTCATTCGGTGATGGTGATTAACATGATCTCATGGTCAAAGGATTATGTTATTAAGTATCTGAGAGCTTGTAGAAAAACGAACTTAATGACTTGATCTTATGATATGCTTACTATGGGTGTGTGTCCATCACATCATTCTACTAATGATATGATCTTGTTATTAATAACATCCTATGTCCATGATCAGGAAACCATGATCATCTATTAATCAACAAACTAGTTTCAACAAGAGGCTTACTATGGACTCTTTTATGTTTACAAAACACACAAGTATTAATGTTTCCGGTTAATACAATTATAGCATGGGATGCAAAAAATTATCATAAACACAAAGATATAATAATAACCACTTTATTGTTTCCTCTTGGGCATATATCCAACATATGATAATACCTCGGACGCTTCTTTACATTCAATGTTGTATTCCTATTTCAAATTTTTTCCTCATTTATTATAACGACCCGCGTCTCATAAACATGATGATCTTTTCCATAAGCCACCATCTTTCTCGTGGACGAGCAAGAGCCTAGATTGGGGTAGTTGATGAGTCCAAAATTGAAGCATATTTACTCTTTGTTTTTTGCATAAATAGAATAGGGATCTTTGTATTTCACGGCGTTCGCGCACACCTTTTTGTATTTATTTCAATAGGATCCCAAATCATTAAGTCTATTATGAACATATCAATTAGAGCTATCATATTATAACATAATATGATATTTTTAAGTGATAAAAGTCATTTTATGAATTTGCCTTCGCTCTGGGAAAATACCAATCAGGGAGAGGCAACCAGTGCCGATAACGACATGCAGTACAGGTGGGGCCCGCTCGTATCGTCCACCCGTACCAGGTGCCATTAGGTTCGCTTCGTCAAATACTTTCTCCTAGCAAAGACGGCAGAAGGATCAGACATTCACAGCCACCAAAAACCACAAAAAACCACATCTGAAAGGGATTTGAAGGAGGGACTTGGCTAAGGAGAAATCCCTGCTGATCCAAGGGTTATTGGAGGACAACACATCATCCCCTTCATCATCAGCCGCTACATCTACATCACCACCATTACCCACATCCTTCATCCATTAGATCTTGTTGTAATTCCAAATCCAATTGTGGTATGCACTAGATCTATTTCAGTACTTTGATCCATCCATTTGATTATGATGATGTTGTTAATTGCTTCCATGCGTGAGTAGTTCCTTTGTTCTTGGGGAGATGGAGAAACCCTAGCACTATTATGAATTTGCAATAAAGATGATCAATTCTTGTGTACATATGACTTGTCGGTCTATGATTGATTTGTGTTTGATCTCTCTCTTTAGATGGTATGTGAAAGTTGACCACATACCATTTTCCCTCGGGACTAAAGGGAGGGAGAAACCCTTTCGACATGCTTTGGGATCGTACCTGGAATGGACCCATGATAGATTGGCGCCGGCTCGTGAACTACGCGGTCAAGGGGGAATGAAGAGGGACTCCCTAAGCTAATTACGATATCCATGGGGAAACCCTTAATTGTGGTGGTATGTATGGGTGACTGCTCCTAGACATTGCAGTGGTTATCTAGAGGTGACCTCACTCTTGGCTCAACAAAGTGTCTTCCTGTGAGGCTTGTAGTGAACATCTTATTATGGAGCCCTCTCTACACATTTCATGACACAAGTATGTTATCTTAAATTATTAATAATAACAACACCATGCTAGAGGAGTATCCTACATCCTCGAGAAAGTTTATCCCTATTGCATTCCAACTCGCTTTAATACAATCTTGTTACTTGCTTTATTTTAATTGTTTTAATTACTTTTTTACACACAACAAAAAACCTTTCAAACACTCTTTACTTGAGATCAAAGGCAACTTACAAGCATCCTTTGGTAGATAGTAACGAGGGTCATTAAGACCTTTACCAATAGCTCTCTATGGTTTCGATATCTTTACTTTGAAACTAGCTACAATTGATCTATGCACTTGCAATCATCATTCATCTTCTCAGTTGACTCAACTCCTCGCGTTCTTCTCCATAGCTAAGTCACTAGAAGTGATTAGCTACAAAAAGTTAAAGAGAGAACTAAGAGGGCTTAGCACAGAACATGATAAAAGCTAGTCTAATATTTTTGGGTTTTCTATTATCAATGCAAATTGAAAATAAACATGCACTAGAAGAAAAACAAATAAATAAATAAAAACAAAAATATGAATGCAAAGGTGGGGAGGAGTTTAACCTCCCCAAGCTTAGGCTCTTGGCCTATCATGGATCAATTGTCACCGCCATCGTTGGGAGGCGGCTGCTGGTATGAAAAGTATGGATAGAGGTTTGGGAGGTCGGTCATAAAGGAACTGAAATCTTGAGTGAGGTTGACAATGTTGGCGTTCACATCGTGCAACGTAATTTCTATGTTGTCGATGCAATGCACCACCTGGTCAAAGTCGCTCCTCGGGACATAGTCGAATCCCGACTAAGGCTGAGGCATACCTTGCTGCTGGTACTAGGGAAAAGGTTGGTGGTGATGATGATGTTGACTGTAGTCATCCCAGCTGCGGTGTTCCAGTCTTGCCCACCATGCTCCTGCTGCTGGCTACGTTCTCCCAGTTTGGGTCCTCTCCTAGATTTGCAATCCTCCCCGAGTAGATAATTGCTTCCTGGAATTTTTCCTCACCGAGGACCCAACTCTGTTTACTTGGCAAACCAAAAGCTTGGACAAATGGAAGCAAGACTTGGTGGAGATCACTATTAGGCTCAAAATAAAATTGATAAGAATGACGGGAGCGTTTTGGCCTATAAACGACCATGAATTTGGTGCTATCCATGTGGATGTCATCCAGCTCCTTACTGCCAGCAACCAATCTCTCATGGGGCATGACAAACTCGCTTGCATAGGCAATCTGAGTGATCAAGCCACCACAGCGAATGTCACCCATAGGAGCCGATATTTGGCGACAAAAGTGTTGGATGAGCAAAGAACCAAAGTTTACCTTATGTTCCATCTCAGGATGGAGAGCCATATAAATGACACTTATCTCGGGGCCTGCCATTGTCCTCGTATCTCCCTTCGAAAAATAGAACTCGCCAAGAAGGTGGCGTAGTAGCGGATCGTGGGATACTGGATAGAGCTCTTCTTGTGCAAGTAATCGGTGTTCCTGTGGGCAGAAATTTTCTCCCAAGAATGCATTGCCTCTACAAGGACTTCATTAGTGATATCAAGTTCTCCCTTATAAGAGAACCCGAAGCATTTGTAGAATTGATAAAAAGTGAGGCTCTGGGGTTTCCCATTGAGCACAAAACTTACAGTGCAATGACGCTCTTAGGTTTCAAGGTCATCATGAAATGATGACAAGAACTCGAACGTGGCGATCTCGAAAGTCTCGGTGGAGAGGTTGGAGAAAGGAACCATGCCAGCGTTCGCAGTCATCCTCTCAAAATCCTCCTGTAGGCCTTGGCGGGAGAGGAGGTCATGGTTCGCCCACTTAGTGGGTAAAACCTTTCGTGATATCACCCTCTCGTAGTCCTTGCTCAAGGCTGCCCTCAGGTTGCCCCCTTCTGAGCGTCTCTTATTCGACTCCGGTGGGTTGGCGGTCCCCGAGGTCCCCTCCCTTCCTTATCCTTTGCCAGAGCGGAAAATCTTCCCAATATTCATTGTGCTGCAAAAAAAATCATGAAAAAACAATAGGCATTAGGTTTCTATCATACAAAAAAACAATTAAAGGAAGAAATTACAAATCCTAACATCAGGAATCAAAAATAATCTCAAAATATGATGAACTCATCTAGATAGTCAATGTGAGGAATTCAACCATGGATTTTAGAAAATAAAGCGTGGATTGGGGTGAGAAACTTACAGATGTAAAGATTCACCCACTCAAATGCAAGAAATCGGTGAAGAATCAAAGGTTATAGAGGATAAGGGTTTGGGTTGGGGAGAAAAAGAGAGAGAAAGTTTGAGAGAGGAAGAAGAAAGAGGCTGGCTGGGAGCTAGCCGCCGTCGTCTTAATCCTGCGACACACTTGGTACGGGCGGGCGGTACGAGAAAGTCTGGCCCGTATAGGTGGTCGTCACCGTTGGATCAAAATTAGGGTTTCGAGATCAAACTTCGAGAATCTAGTACGGGCGAACGATACGGGTACCTCCCGTCGTACTAGTGGTCATTATCATGCGAGTAAGGTTGAAACATATTGTTGATGTTTGGTACGGGCAGAGATACGGGTACCTACACCCGTACTGACGCTCGTTATAGGCGCTTCCTTCGAAGAAACTTGTTGACCGTTTTCCCCATCAGTACGGGCGGGTGGTACGGTCCCTTCCGGCCATACCACTGCTCGTTATGTTGCCTGGACCCTGTTTTTATTCTTCCTTTCAAAAACATTTCTTCTAACTCTTCTTTAACCTTTACAATAGTGTAATTTCTCTACAAAATTATGAAGACAACAAATTTTATTAGAGAACAAAAAGTAAAAACAAAATAAAACTTTATTACTAAGAATGAGTTAACTCCAATTAAGCATTTATTAAGGAGGGTTGGCTTAAGCAAACCAACCTCCAAGATCTTAGTGTTTTCCTTCGGTGCCCTTCATCAATGGCACTTACAGCTTGAATACGCTTATGTGGTGGTATATATTTTCCACCTTGTTCTTGTTTCTTTGGAAAATAACGAACAATCTGATCATCATATATATTTAAGACAATCTTACCGCTAGAGAAATCCACATTGGCTCATGTGGTACTATGAAAAGGTCTTCCAAGGATGATTGGAAGTTTGTCATCTTCCGGAATATCTAGTATAATGAAATCAGTGGGTATAACATGTTGATCAATTCTGAGTAAAACATCTTCGATCATACCGACTTGTTGTTTGGTTGTCTTATCACCCATTTGCAAGGTAATTGAAGTAGGAGAATACTCTCTAAGATTTAATTTCTTAAATAATGAATAAGGCATGGCAATAACACCTGCACCTAAGTCACAAAGAGCATTAAAGATATTAGTTTTTCCAATTGAGAAAGAGATAGTTGGTATATCTGGGTCCCCAAGCTTAGCAGGAAGCTTGTCAATAAATCTTGTCATTATTGCCATAGTCTTAGTTACCTTCTTTTTTCTATTGAGAATATCTCTCGCATAAACTTTTTATAAGTAGGAACTTGAATTGCATCATCTAGAGGAATTTCTAAACGAATATTTCCTACAAATTCGGTAAAAGAGTCGTAAATAGCTTTATCTGGTTCATACTGAACTCGATTAGGAGGATAAGAAATTTTATTTCTCGTTGGAGTTACCTTTTATTTTACCTTTGCTACTAGTTCAGCCGCCTTTTAGTTTTCTTATTTGCTGGTGGTTTTTGCTTATCGGCGTGTTTTTCACTCTGAGTGATAACCTTGTCTCCTTGTTCCTTTCTAAGCTTAGTTTCTTCTCTTGAATAAACCGTATCAGCATCTGAATCATATTGTTTGTCTTTATATCCTACTTCATTGGAAGTCTCATGATCTCTTATCTGAGCTTTGTAATCAATATCTTCTTGTGGATCGACAAGGTCCTCTTCTTCTTGACTCATTTCTTGAGTCTCTCTTGCCTTGCGGGCCTATTCTTCTTGATACCAAGGTGGTCCTTGAGGTTCCTGTGTCTTTGTACCACTTCTAGAAACAATGTCAGTAAAAACAGTATTGCGATTGAAATTATTTGATTTAAAATCAAAACTTGAGTTTCATCTATCTGATCGCATAAAGTTTTAACCATACTCAAATATTTATATAAATGCCTAGTGGTATGTCCTAAATCATCAAAAACTTCGGTTAACTCTTTTATTTTATTTTCTTGAGTCATTAGACGTTTATAATATTTCTCACAGAACTGATTTTTTTTTATATCTAAAATTTTACATCACAAGATTAATTTCGTCTTCTACAACATAAGTTTGAAGAACATCAACTTTATTTTCTTCAAGAAGTTCCGCTGCTATTCCTTTTTCTTCCATGGACTTTTTGACTTCAGGCATAAGTTCCTGGGGTATATGAAACATACCTTTTCATGGTTTAACATCCTCAACAGGATTGTATTGCTCATCGTTGAAGGATCTTACCTCAAAAAGCTTTATGCACTCTGGTAGTGTTAAATTGCTAATATTTCCTCCTATAAATAAATCAATCATATCTTTTGAAATCTTTATTAAGTCCATTATAAAAGTATTGGATAATTAAATGCTCCTAAAAGACATGATTTGGGACTTTCATTATCATTCCATAAAATCTATTCCATACTTGATAAAATGTTTCTTCAATTCCCTGAAGGATGTTTGTAATGTTGCGTTTGATCTGCATGATTTTAGTAAAAGAGCAATATTTATGCATAAACTCTCGGATGAAATCTTCCTAGATTTTTATAGTGTGATTGGGCAATGATTGTAACCAAGCAAAAACATTATCTTTTAAAGACCAGCTAAAAAGTTTGAGGAGTACAAACTCTATTGATAGATTTACTAGTTTAAGAGTAGCACAAAGGTCATGGACCTTCGTCATGTGATCACTAGGATCTTCATTTTATTTTCCTGCGAAAGCAATTTCTTTCATCATATAGATTAGCTCGGGATATATTTCAAATTCCTCGCTTTCAAGATCAGGATAAACAATAGGCATTTCTCTCAGGTGCCTAGATGGATTTCCATATTATCACAATGGTTGTTCAGGCTCTTCGTCCCCCCGATAATGGTCAAGTCTGCCATTAAAGGAATCAAATTGTTCACGACTACGGTACGTGAGTTGGAAAATCTTTCAATAAATTCTAGACATCTTTCAACACAAAGATGAACAATATATGGAGGTAAATAGGTTCTTCCTGAATGAGTGGTGCCTCTATCTTCAACGAATATCATGGATGGTGCCAACACTTAAAAATGTCAAGAAACAAACACTTAGTGCATAGATCCTTGGCAATGGCGCTAGAAAATAGCTTGATGTCCTGCAAGTGCATAGGTTCTTCAGAGCATGTTTTCACGGAAGTATTAATTCAAGTTTATATATCGATCCCAATAAGGAGCTTCGGTAAGTGTCTTTATGCGGTGTTTTTTTTGCACTCAAGGTGTCACGTTATCTTGAGTGAATTGACTGAAAGTGTTGAAGGTGGAAAGTGGTGAGTGAATAATAGAGGAAACTTGAGTAAAGAAAGATGCAAAAAGTAAATAACATAAAAGTAAAAGGAAAAAAATTGTTCGGAGTTCCTGTAGATGAGAAGTTAGGAACGGAGAGAAAGGATTCATGGTAATAGTGAATGAAATGAAATAAGTGACTGTGATACTTCATATTCATATGTGAGTAGGCAAGCAACTTGTGTACCGACTAGGAGTCTTCATGGCAAATTCCTCTCAGTCCCAATGATACATCTGCCTATTATCACATTAATGGTCAGCACATTAATTAAGATATTTTGACCAGATTAAGGCTTTAATCTTGATGGTTCTTTGTTTATCCTCGAGTAGTACTAACTCCTCATTGATATCGGCCGTGTCACTCGGGGGTCGCCGATTCCCTAGTAAACAAGTTCATATCTATGAGATCTCTAGATCATGTTATCTAGTGTAACATCCCAAAGTGCCAAGCTCCTACCAATGTCATGATTTGTGCATTTCAATTTCGTAATCATGCATAGTATGTCATGTCATGTCATCATGTTGCACCATATAAACTTGTCATGCATCATATCGTCTTCTTCATGCATCATATTCTTTTTGTTCTTGCATCATGTTTAGCCCTTTTAACTCACACATGCATCATGTCCTCTCTCTCTCTTTCTTGTCGCAATCCTTTCAATCTTGTTCTGCTAGTACCTTCCTTGCTTTATAAATTCTATTAAACCAGAATACAATATTTAGCAAACTTGAATAATCCCTATTTGATTATTTCTTTTCCTTTGATCCATCTCTTTAGATAAGTACGTACAAATGGAATATATATAATAATCAAACCTTATTTTTTCTTTCCTACAAACCTTCTGTAGGTGTTTCGTATTTTTTTTCTTTTCTTTCTTTAGTTTTTTTCATACAAATTCATAAGATAATAACAAAAAATTAAAAAAAAAAGGAAACCTGACTTCAGTTCTGGGCCACAAGGCACCCGTCAGCCCGCTCTTGTTGCCTTCTCGCCATAGAGAGCACGAGTTCACGGCAGCTGCGTGCTCCAACTAGCCCTTCCTTTTTTTTTTCATCTGAGGCTTCTACCTAACCCTAGCCCTCCCTATTCCTTTTCTCCGCCGCCAAGTTCACCGCGTCTGGAGCACCGCGCTGGTTGTCTACGTTGATAGCTACCTGGAGCGAGGAGGAGAAGAACCAGTCCTATCAAAATCCGTCGTCGATGCTGCACGTCCGATTTAGTCTCCGCGGCTGAATCCAAGTTCCCCGTCTTCATCCCCAACTCCGAGCATCCATCGTCGTGCCAACAGTCCACGGTGAGCCTCTCTTCCTTCCCGGCCTCTCTGTGGTACCTATCCAGTTCTGGAACACTGATGCCGCTCCTGGCCGTGTGCAGCGTCATGGAAAGCACATGCGTGGATTCCCTGATGCTCTTGTCCCCTCGTCCTCTTTATTTTGACGCACCAGCACGGTTCTGATGCTCCACTCTTGAATCAGCTAGGTGTGTTTTGTTGATGCCGCTCCTGGCCGTGCGCGCAGCGTCATGGAAAGCACATGCGTTGATTCCCTGATGCTCTTGTCCCCTCGTCCTCTTTATTTGACGCACGAGCACGGTTCTGATGCTCCACTCTTGAATCAGCTAGGTGTGTTTTGTTTAATCTGCCGTTTGGATTCAGCTAGCACTGAAGAATTGTCTGTATTTTGCTCTATCAGTATGTAAATCAGCTGACCCGTTTTGTATCCTCTTTTGATTCACCTGTGTGCTCGCTTGCCTAGCTGGCCACACCCGACGCTATATATATCCCCATGTTTGAACCCCTTTTTCTCTTCAAATTCTGAAGCATGCACTCAGTTGATTGGTCGATCCTTCAAAGCCTGGGTTCCTAAATTCTAAAGTTTAGAAACCTGTCCTGATATCTGCTGTTGTGAGTTAACTGAACCTTCTCAATTTTTGTTAGAAGAAGTCCGCCGCTTTCCAGACACAAACCGTAAGCTGGCCTTTTGTATAGGTCTTGTAATCTTGCATCCTACCTATTTCGTTTGATGAGCTCTAGTTTTTCTTTAAATCTGAAACATAGACTGAACACTATAATTCAATTAGCCTGATAACAAGAACATTCTTGGGTTTTTATACTGTTAAACACCAAATGTAGTCCTTGGCCATTGAAAAATTGTACAAAAGCCCCACATTTTTCAAACGTACTGATTCAAAGTTGAAAAAGCTTTGTTTAAATAATTTGACTATAAATTTAAATTACTGTTTGGATAATCCTATTTGTGCAAACAATTAACCCTTTTCACACTAAAATACAACAAACATATCTTTCAACATACAAGTCCAAATTCGACAAATGACATGTCTAATCCGATCAGAGAAATACGAGGAGTCCGATTCTGCCATCCACTTGTTATTTTTCTTGTCGCATCATGAAACACTAATTGATTATGCAATCGGACCCCTAAACAATGTGTGGCCGATTTACTTTATTGTTATGCTCTCGTCCACCAGCCACTTAAACTTGACTCATTAAACATATCGCATCATATACTGCCATGCTACATTGTTGATTGCATTGCATCGATCATATGTTGATTGCGTTATTTCCTTCTATGTATGGCATTTGGTTCTTATCGGTAGAAGACGAGCCCGACGAGTACCAGCAGGAGTTTGAGCAGTGCGAGTACCCTCTTGAGTTTCTACCGACCCCTTCCTTTGAGCAGTCAGGCGAGCACCTCACCCCCTTCTACATATTTTTCATTTATAGTCTATACTTCCTTCTGTTGAATTATTTCTATCCTTAATGTCGATGCTTTAGTACCGTACCTTTATTTTACTTGATCTACTATATTGTCTTGGTTATCCTACGGCCTTGTTTGTTTAGCTAGATTTGACCTTGCGAGTCGTAGGCTTGCTTACCTCTGCTCTCATACAGGCGGAACTTGAATTCTGGATAATGTTGTTATAAATATTAATCTGATGTTGTTGGTAAATGGCTTCACCTAATGATAAGGCCTCGGCAGCGACCACCCTTTGGGGACTGCTTGAGTCGACCTAGGATCCGTTCGTTCTACGATACCAATTCTGAGTTGATCGCGCTAACCAAACATGGGGGCCTCTGGGATCCCTCCTCAACTACCGGCGCTATTCGTATATCCAGGGGGTTACAAAAATGGTTTTCCATTTGGTGCATATGCATAATATGTCCTCGAACATGGGTTGAGTTTTGATATGATTTTGGTGGATTGCCATGGCTTGCATTGCATAAATTGGGATACCGTGTCAGAGGTGGGATGGAGCTCTACAAGTTATCTTCCGATCATCGACCGACCGTAGACTCAAACGTTGAGCCACTTGGAGAATCAGTTGTATATCTTGTGTGGGTCAAACTCAGTAGGTGATGCCCCTGGATGTACGCGTAGTTATGGGACAGTTCTTGCTATGACACTTGGACGACACACCTATTTGCGTTTTAGTGCTTGAAGGGTTCAACATGCGTTTGGGTACAGTTGTGCACCCCTGCAGGGTAAATATTTTCGAGAAGCTGTGTGTCCACGGTTATGGACGCCTCAGGAGTACAGTATCATGATCATAGACAACGCCACTAATGCCTTGCCTAATAATATGACTGGTATTTAGTCTTATCAATTAAACAACGGCTTAACTAAAATTGCAACGTGTGCGTTCCGTGGGACTACTTCCTCGACTGGATTTCGAGGGGGAAAGCCTCGGATGGTTATGCCTGGAGTTACCTTGATGTATCGTATAGCGCCCTATTATCTTGCTCTAATATCCGATGTTGTAGGGTGTCTCTATAAGTTAGACAGTTGCAAGCTTTGTCGCCGCTAAGTACACCATATACCCCTTGTAGGCGAGGACCGCTGAATTCTAGTCTCGCCGTGTACTGGCCTCAGTACTGACGCTCTTGTTTTCTTTATGTTCTATCGCTTTGGGTTCATTCCCGCCATACAGGTACGTGCGATCAGGTGGATAAGTCTGGCTCTTACTACGTCGACAAGTCGGGATCCTACCAGGAAGTCCTGAGTGAAGGGAATATGCCCTGAGAGGCAATAATAAAGTGTTTATTATGTGTATTCCAAGTATATGATAGATGTTTATTTTGCATGCTATAATTGTATTAATACGGAAACGTTAATACATGTGTGTTTATGTTTAATAAACAAACAAAAAGTTCCTAGTTATGCCTCTCTCATAAACTAGTTCGTTGATTAACAAGATGATCACAGTTTCCTGATCATAGACATTGGATGTTGTTAATAATGAGATCACAACATTAGTGTAATGGTGTGATGAACATTCATCCGAAGTATAGCATTACGATCAAAGCCATTGAGTTTATATTTCTATAAACAACTTACGAAGTAATCCTAATCCTTAGACCATGAGATCATGACAATCACTAACACCGAAAGAGTTTCTTGTTGACATCAAACGTCACACCGTAACTGAGTGATTATAAAGAGGGCTTCAAAGCTATTAAAGTGTTATGTTGAGAATCATGGATCAAGAGTGTAATTTGTTCATCCCGATGACGGATAGATATACTCTGGGCCCTCTCGGTGATATCACATTGGTTAGCTTGGAAGCAAGTGATTTGATCACTAGAATGTTATATCACGGAAACGAGAAAAGAGTGCATGTCAGTAACGAGATCAAACTAGGTATGGAGATACCGATGATCGAATCTCGGACATGTAAAATATCGTGAAACAAATGGATTAAGATACAAGCGTAAAAGGTTACGACGATCACAGGAAAGTCATCGTTGAATGTGTGGGAGTCAGTATGGATCTCTAGGTCCCGCTACTGATTATTGATCGGAGAATGGTATCGATCATGTCCGCATTATTTATGAACCGTAGGGTGACACACTTAAGGGACACTGACATCCAGTTGGAGCAAATGTTTCATGCCGAAAGAATAAACAAGCACAAGAATTTATTTCACTAGATACCGAAACAGGTTTTTGGGTGAAATTGCATAGAGGTTATGCATGTGAAATAGAATTATAGCAAGGGGTTATATGTGAATGTTTGTCATTAAAGTAATTGACAAAATTCTTAATAAATAAAAGAGTTTTATTTAATGAGAGTTTGCATTAATTTTGGTGGAAATTTAATAGCAAGTTTGAGTGGAATTTTGAGTGGAGGGATTGGAATGGATTTTTGTGAGTGGAGTGTCCACCCACATGAATGAAGGAGGGGAGGGGGAAGCCCCCATGGCCGGCGGTCACCCCCTTGGGTGCCCCCCTCCTCCTATAAAAGGCACCCGTCTCCTCACTTCTCACTCACGCCTCCTCGTGAAGGATCTCTCTCCCCCTCTAGAATTTATCCCCCATGGTCTCGGACTAGCGACATACATGTTCTCGGTGGCTATTCGGCAAGAAAGGGTTGTGCTTCCGCTGCATCGCTGGAGTGAGGAGGTGGAGGTTGCTCGGTGTCTTGTACGTGTGTGTGAGCACGGATGCGCTGCTGCTTTGCGGCGCTAGGACTTCCTCTCGATCTTGAGATCGGCAAGAGATTGTCTACATCAACCACGAGTTGAACTCGTTAAGCTTTGTCGGTCTTCAGGGGTATGTTCTCTACGGATATACATCCGCCCGTTGTTTGTATCTAATAGATAGATCTTGATACATAGTTCCCATCGTAGGAAATTTTTTGTTTTCTATGCTGCGAACCCTACAGTGGTATCAGAGCCGGATCAATGCGTAGATGCTTTACACGGGTAGTACACATATGAGTATGTGGGCGATGATGATCATGTTGTTGTTGCTCCTTAGTTTTAATTTTGGATATTGGTGGGATAGTGGGATGAAACGGCACGGACAAACTTTACATGTCCTCGCACATGAGACCTGTTCCACGCCTGACATGCAACTAGTTTGCATAAGTGGCTAGCGGGTGTCTGTCTCTCCTACTATAGTCAATATCTATTTTGCAACGAGTTGTCAACAATTTGGTTATCCTCGTTGTGGTTCATGTTCGTAGGTAAGAACAGTTCTATCTTCGAAAGCCCTAAGCCACGTAAAACTTGCAATGGATAAATTAGAGGCGTCTAGTTTAGATTGTTGTTGGGCTAGTGTCATGATATGGTGATGTTGTAAGTAGAAGTATGAGATGATACTCTTACAACACACATAGCGTGTAAACTCCATAGACCTTGGACTTACACATAAAGGTATGATAGTGATCATACCACGATGCACATGATAGAGATCATATGCGGGAACCATATCATTTCACTAATAAACATGTGATGTTTGATAGCATCTTATATTGCTTGTTTAGCGCTTTGTTAGCATAATAAGATGATCCCTCATTTAAATATCAAGATAAGAATGTGTTCTTCCTTTAGTATGCATCGATTATGTTTTCGTCGCTCCAAGACATCACGTGATGATCGGGTGTTCTTGGATCCACGACCATATATCGGGTGTAAAACAGTTACACACGCGAATACTAAGGTTCTAACTTGGCGAGCCTAGCATGTACAGACATGGCCTCGGAACACGGAACGAAAGGTTAAGCATGAGTCATATAATAGATATGATGCCCATTTGATGCTCGCCTCTGAAGCTACACCGATTTACGTGATGATCGGACTTGGTGTAGTGGATTTGATTCATGTAATCACCAAAAAGGCACGAGGGATGTCGTTTTTGAGTGGGAGTTCATTCGTAATATGGATTAGTTGAATTCAATCTATCATAAACTTAGTCTAAACTTTACAAATTCTGTTGTAGATCACCTGCTTTTAATTTCAATGTGTTCATGGAGAAAGAGAAACTTGCAACGAACGGTAGCAACTTTACCGAATGGGCCATGAATTTGAGGATTCTCCTCTCTGCTGCACAAAAGCAATATGTGCTAGAAGCACCGCTAGGCCCCCATCTTTTGAGGATGCCCCTGACGAGGAGAAGAATGTCTATCAGACTCGTCAGGAGGACCACAACTTAGTTCATTGCGGCATATTGTATGGGCTAGAGCCGAAACTTCGAAAGCGTTTCGAAAACGGCAATGCATTTGATACAATGGGTGAGTTGAAAATGATTTTCGACACACATGCTGCTGTAGAGAGCTACAACGCTTCAGAAAAGTTCTTTAGCTGCATGATGGAAGAGCACAGCTCCGTTAGTGAGCATGTACTCAAGATGTCGGGTTACGCCGATAAGCTTGTGTCCTTGGGAATAACGATTCCCATTGACTTAGGCATCCATCGTGTTCTGCAGTCTCTACCACCTAGCTATAAGAGCTTCGTGATGAACTATAATATGCAGGGCATGAAGAAGTCTCTCCCCGAGCTTCTGTCAATGCTTAAAACTGTAGAAATGGAGATCAAAAAGGAACATCAAGTGTTGATGATCAATAGGAACACTGGTTTCAAGAAAGACAAGAAGGGAAAAACGGAAGGGAAGTAAGGGCGGCAAGACGGTTGCCGTGCCTGAAAAGAAACCCCGAGTTGGACCTAAGTCTGATACCGAGTGCTACTATTGTAAGAGTACTGGCCACTGGAAGCGCAAATGCCCCAAGTATTTGGCAGACAAGAAGGCTGGCAAGGCAAACAAAGGTATATATGATATACATGTTATTGATGTGTACTTGACTAGTGCTCGCAGTAGCACCTGGGTATTTGATACCGGTTCAGCTGCTAATATTTGTAACTCGAATCAGGGGCTGCGGAACAAGCGACCGCTAGCAAGGGGTGAGTTCAAGATGCGTGTCGACAATGGATCAAGCGTTGATGTGATCGCCGTCAGAACACTACCTCTCCACTTGCCGTCAGGATTAGTAATAAACTTGAAGAATTGTTATCTGGTGCCAGCACTTAGCATGAACATTGTATCTGCATCGTGTTTAATGCGAAGTGGTTATTCATTTAAATCCGAGAACAATGGTTGTTCCATTTATATGAATGAAATCTTTTATGGTCATGCACCGATGATTAATGGTTTATTTCTTTTGGATCTCGATAATAATGTTACACATATTCATAATGTTGATGCTAAAAGGATTAAACTTAATGATGATATATCCCCATATATGTGGCACTACCGTCTAGGTCATATTGGCGTTAAACGCATGAAGAAGCTCCATTCGGATGGACTTTTGGAATTACTTGATTTTGAATCATTTGATACATGTGAGCCATGTCTTATGGGCAAGATGACTAGAACGTCGTTTTTCGGTTCAATGGAACAGGCGACAGATTTATTGGAAATCATATATTCTGATGTATGTGGTCCAATGAGTGTGTCGGCACGAGGTGGATATCATTATTTTGTTACTTTCACGGATGATTTGAGGATATACGGTTATATCTACTTGATGAAACATAAGTCTGAAACATTTGAAAAGTTCAAAGAATTTCAGAATAAAGTGGAAAATCATCGTAATAGAAAGATCAAATTTCTACGGTCCGACCGTGGAGGTGAGTACCTAAGTTACGAGTTTAGCACTCACATGAAAGAGTGTGGAATTGGTTCACAACTCACACCTGCCAAAACACCACAGCGAAATAGTGTGTTAGAACGTCCTAATCATACTTTATTAGATATGGTTCAATCTATGATGTCTCTGACGGACTTGCCGTTGTCATTTTGGGGTTATGCACTAGAAACTGCTGCATTCACTTTAAATCGGGCACCATCTAAATCCATTGAAAAGACACCGTATGAATTATGGTTCGCAAACAAACCTAAGCTGTCATTTCTTAGAGTTTTGGGATGCGATGTTTATGTGAAGAAACTTCAACCGAATAAACTCGAACCCAAAGAGGAAAAATGTGTCTTCATAGGATACCCTAAAGAAACAATTGGGTATTCCTTCTATCACAGATCCGAGGGCAAGGTTTTTGTTGTCAAGAATGGATCCTTTCTAGAGAAAGAGTTTCTCATGAAAGGCGTGAGTAGTCAGAAAGTAGAACTCGAAGAGGTTATTGAACCTTCTCTTCAAAGTATGGCGAGTAGCATAGCGTCGGAAGTTGTTCCAGAGTTGGCTTCACCAGTTGAAGAAGGAACTAATGATAATGATCATGAAACTCCGAAAGAGAGTACTACCGAACCTCGCAGGTCTAGCAGGACGTGTGCAGCTCCCGAGCTGTACGGAAATCCTGTCATAAATTTCATGGTTGATGAAAATGATGACCCTGCGACGTATGAAGAAGCAATGATGAGCCCGGATTCCAACAAATGGTTAGAAGCCATGAAATCCGAGATGAAATCCATGTATGAAAATCAAGTTTGGAACTTGGTAGAATTACCTCATGACCGTAAGGACGTGGAGAACAAATGGATTTTCAAAAGGAAAACTGATGCTGATGGTAATGTAACCATCTATAAAGCTCGACTTTTCGCAAAGGGGTTTCGACAAATTCAAGGAGTTGACTACGATGAGACATTCTCTCCCGTAGCGATGCTAAAGTCAGTTAGGATTATGTTAGCAATTGCTGCATATTTCGATTATGAAATATGGCAGATGGATGTCAAAGCCGCGTTTCTCAATGGTAATATTGAAGAAGAGTTGTATATGATACAACCAAAGGGTTTTGTCGATCCCAAGGATGCTAACAAGGTGTGCAAGCTTCAGCGATCCATCTATGGATTGAAGCAAGCATCACGAAGTTGGAATCTCCGCTTTGATGAGGTGATCAAAGAGTTTGGATTTGTCCAAATTTATGGAGAAGCTTGTATTTACAAGAAACTGAGTGGGAGCAATGTGGCATTTCTGATACTATATGTGGATGACATATTATTTATCAGAAATGATATAGATCATTTAAACAGTGATAAAAGTTATCTAAACAGCAAATTTTCAATGAAGGACCTAGGTGAAGCGTCATACATATTAGGCATAAAGATTTATAGAGATAGATCTAGGCGCCTAATAGGGCTATCGCAAAGTACATACCTAGAAGTTTAAAATGGAAGATAGTAAGAAGGGGTTCTTACCTATGACACAAGGCACGACATTGAGTAAGACTCAAAGTCCGGCTACGACGGAAGAAAGAGAGAAAATGGACAAAGTCCCCTATGCTTTAGCCATAGGCTCTATAATGTACGCCATGTTATGTACAAGACCGGATGTGGCACATGCTATTAGTTTGACTAGTAGGTACCAATCAGATCCAGGTTCGGAACACTGGAAAGCGGTCAAGAATATCCTTAAGTACTTGCGAAGAACTAAGGATATGTTTCTTGTATACGGAGGTGAAGAAGAGCTCGTCGCTAAGTGTTATGTCGACGCTAGTTTTGACACCGATCCGGATGACTCTAAGTCTCAATCCGGATACGTATTTCTCATGAATGGCGAAGTGGTTAGTTGGAGGAGCTCCAAACAACCTGTGGTGGCGGGATCAACGACGGAGGCCGAATATGTTGCTGCTTCGGAAGCGGCTCAAGAAGCAGTTTGGATGAAGGAGTTCATATCCGAACTAGGTGTGGTTGCAAACACGTTGGACCCAATGGTGATCTATTGTGACAACAATGGTGCCATTGCCAATGCCAAAGAGCCAAGGTCTCACATGCATTCCAAGCATATTAAGCGCCGGTTTCACTCCATCCGCGAGCATGCCAAGGATGGAGATATAAAGATTTGTAAAGTACATACGGATCTCAATGTAGCAGATCCGTTGACTAAAACTCTCCCTAGAGCAAAACATGATCTACACCAGAACTCCATGGGTGTTAGATACATCACTATGTAACTAGATTATTGTCTCTAGTGCAAGTGGGAGACTGAAGGTAATATGCCCTGAGAGGCAATAATAAAGTGTTTATTATGTGTATTCCAAGTATATGATAGATGTTTATTTTGCATGCTATAATTGTATTAATACGGAAACATTAATACATGTGTGTTTATGTTTAATAAACAAACAGAAAGTTCCTAGTTATGCCTCTCTCATAAACTAGTTCGTTGATTAACAAGATGATCACAGTTTCCTGATCATAGACATTGGATGTTGTTAATAATGAGATCACAACATTAGTGTAATGGTGTGATGAACATTCATCTGAAGTATAGCATTACGATCAAAGTCATTGAGTTTATATTTCTATAAACAACTTACGAAGTAATCCTAATCCTTAGACCATGAGATCATGCCAATCACTAACACCGGAAGAGTTTCTTGTTGAAATCAAATGTCACACCGTAACAGGGTGATTATAAAGATGGCTTCAAAGATACTAAAGTGTTATGTTGAGAATCATGGATCAAGAGTGGAATTTGTTCATCCCGATGACGGATATATATACTCTGGGCCCTCTAGGTGATATCACATTGGTTAGCTTGCAAGCAAGTGATTTGATCACTAGAATGTTATATCACGGGAACGAGAAAAGAGTGCATGTCAGTAACGAGATCAAACTAGGTATGGAGATACCGATGATCGAATCTCGGACATGTAAAATATCGTGAAACAAAGGGATTAAGATACAATCGTAAAAGGTTCCGACAATCACAGGAAAGTCATCGTTGAATGTGTGGGAGTCAGTAAGGAATTCCAGGTCTCGCTACTGATTATTGATCGGAGAAGGGTCTCGATCATGTCCGCATTATCCGCGAACCGTAGGGTGACACACTTAAGGGACACTGACATCCAGTTGGAGCAAATGTTTCATGCCGAAAGAATAAACAAGCACAGGAATTTATTTCACTAGATACCGAAACAGGTTTTCGGGTGAAATTGCATAAATAGGTTATGCATGTGAAATAGAATTCTAGCAAGGGGTTATATGTGAATGTTTGTCATTAAAGTAATTGACAAAATTCTGAATAAATAAAATAGTTTTATTTAATGAGAGTTTGCATTAAATTTGGTGGAAATTTAATAGCAAGTTTGAGTGGGATTTTGAGTGGAGGGATTTGAATGGATTTTTGTGAGTGGAGTGTCCACCCACATGAATGAAGGAGGGGAGGGGCAGCCCCCATGGTACGCGGCCACCCCCTTGGGTGCCCCCCCTCCTCCTATAAAAGGCACCCCTCTCCTCACTTCTCACTCACACCTTCTCATGAAGGATCTCTCTCCTCTCTAGAATTTATCCCCCATGGTCTCGGACTAGCGAGATACATGTTCCCGGTGGCTATTCGGCAAGAAAGGGTTGTGCTTCCGCTGGATCGCTGGAGCGAGGAGGCGGAGGTTGCTCGGTGTCTTGTACGTGTGTGCGAGCACGGATGCGCTGCTGCTTTGCGGCGCTAGGACTTCCTCTCGATCTTGAGATCGGCAAGAGATCGTGTACATCAACCACGAGTTGAACTCGTTAAGCTTTGTCGGTCTTCAAGGGTATGTTCTCTACGGATATACATCTTCCCGTTGTTTTCATCTAATAGATAGATCTTAGTACATAGTTCTTATCATAGGAAATTTTTTGTTTTATATGCTGCGAACCCTACACTGAGACGTGTGGGCATGGGGCTCACTTGCTTATTTCTTTGCATCTTATGCCTATTTGGATCTTATCCATACTCGGACATTATATCATGTTCCGCTTGATGAATGATGTATTGTTGGGACCTTTGTCCTCTGTGTGCTACTTATCTATAAACATATATATTTGGATCTTGTTGCCTATATTTCCTTTCTTTGTACATGATGTTCTCTAATATGTGCTCGTATGACGCCGACGTACATAACCAATTTTGTACGCTGAGGCGCGGGTACCGGTCCGGCGTGTGCTCACTCTGGAAGCTATAACCTTGTAGTGGGGTTATACCAGCTAGAGGTTTAGGCACGTCGGATGGCTGGTCTCTACATCTAGGCCCTTAAATTAGACAACAAGCATTATGCAAACATAGATATTCATTCTCATAATATAATAATCACGACAACAATCACAAATGGATGAAAATAAAGGAGGAACATCACATCTCACCAATCCCCTACATCCCCCACGCCTATGGGGATTTACTCAGACATGAGATGAATATAGATCAAAGGCATAATAATAGTGCAAATAGAAATCATCTCAACTTTACCGTAGCAAGCCACAATACCGTTTGAGGATCAAACCAAATAGAGATCAAGGAATATCAAAGTATCAAATCCTAATATTACAAGTGTCAATCTCTCTCTCTCAATATAAGTGGAGATGATGGTGGAGTGAATGGGTTAGAGGCTAGAGATCTTCGAAGAATGAGGCGATGTTCTTCTCCTTCCTTAGATCTGATCTCCCCTCTTCTAGAACTATTTATGACGGTTGTGTTGTGTTTTTTGTCCCCCTCTCTACACGAAAGTTGCTTATGTTGACATAACGAAGACGTAGGAGGGTCATACGGGCGTACGGTATGAGCGCATCCCTACCGTACCAGTGGTCGTTACGCACCATGGACGCCTCTATTGAAAGGGCCTTCAATTGGGGATCTGTTTCTTCAATTGAAAATAGCTCATAAATGCTCTCAAATCTTCCAAAAGTGTTCACTACCTGAAAACCATCACAAGAAACCAAGGTTTCGCTAATTCGTGATGTTAACTTTAGTTAAAAGGTGAAATCCAACAAAAGTCGACAAAAACCAAAATCAAATCATCGGTAAAAAGTGTCGAAATTTGGAGCTATCACACGCATGATAAGTTTCTAATTCCAGAGTTCGCATTAGTTGCATATTCAACTTCCTTGGTCAAAGGAAAGAATTATATCAAAAGATTTTTTTAGACTTTATGATATTTGAAGTGATTTCGTTTATGATTATTGTATTACATGTATGAGTTAATTTGAGTGCTATGATACTTGTACCACTTTGTGATTTTAGGGTCTTCCATACAATAAAGTATTGATAAGATATGAGAAGAAATTTTGATAGCATGTTATAATCATTGGTTTAAACCACTAGGAGCCATAAAGGGTATTAACATGATAAAATTTTGTTGATGAAACAAAACAAAATTTATGCTACCAAATAATCAAAAAGAAAAGTGCAAGTTGACAAAGGTACTCAAACAATGATCATAGACTATTCCCTACTCAATCAAGTGCTCATCTAGATAAACTTGATGGTTTTATAATATTCTCAATCTCTAAACTTCATATAAATTATTAATACAAAAGGTGTGAAAGTCTCTAAGTCACGTGACATGTGAGAGTGTGATACAACTCACGATCCATTTCCATATCTGATATTGTAATTATTCTTCAATTGCCTCATTTATTGTAACGGCTCGTGCCCCATGAATATGATGACCTTGTCCATAAGTCACTACCTTGCTCATGGACGAGCAAGAGTCTAGCTTGGGGAAGTAGATGAGTCCATTTTTGAAGCAGTTTTATCTTATGTTTTTGCATAAGAGAGTTAGAGTTTTGGTATTTTACGACGTTCGCGCATACCTTTTACCCTTGTTTCAACAGGATCCCGAATTATTATATCTTCTGTGAATATATCAATTGGGACTATCATGTTATATAATAATATGATATTTCTAAGTGATAAAGGCCATTTAAATGATTTTACACACGCCTGGGTGAAGAGAGGATTCGAGAAGAAGCTACTGCAAACTTAACGACCTACGGTATGATTGAAGCCCGCCCCTACAGTTTTCCCGTACTGCCCCAGGACGTCTGCCTCGTCAAATACTCTCACAACGCGAAGACGGATCTGAGGCCCGACATTCACATACACCTCTAGCCATGAAAACCATGCCAGGAAGGGATCTGGAGGAGGAACTTGAAGAAGGGAAAATCCTTTCTGCTATACGGCTCATCATAGGACATCACATCATCCCCTTCGTCATCAACCGCTGCATCTTCATCAACACCATTATCCCCTCTCTAATTATTAGATGTTGTTGTAATTTAAATACAATCGTGGGTTTTCACTTGATTTTACCTTTGCACTTTGAATCCATCTGTATGAATATGATGATGTTATTGATTGCCTCCATGTGTGAGTAGTTCCCTTTGTTCTTGGGAGAGATGGAGAAATCCTAGTATTATTATGCAATGAAATAAAGATGATATATAACTTTGGTATGTGATCTATTGATCTATGATATTATGTTAAATCTCTCTCTCTATATGGTATGTGAAGTGGATCACATAACATTTGCCTTCGGGACTAAAGAGAGGGAATTATCCTTTGGACGTGTATGAGAGTATGTTCGGTGCTACTTTGTGACTGCAAGCATTGACTTATAACCTACACAGTCAAAGGGGGATAAAGAGAGATTCACTAAGTTTAGAACGATATCCATGGGGAAACCATTAATTGTGGTGGTATGGCGCATTTATTGCAGGATTGTAGGATTTAGTAACACCTTTATAGTCAGTAAATGAATCTGGCAGGTTATTTGCAATGTGTTGCAAATTAAATTTTTTTCGAACTTGAAGTTCAGTTTCTTGAGTTCGTGGATCTGAGGAGGATATGCCTTGGGCATTCCAATCGATTTTCCGGGCATTCTTTCTGGTACTTGATATCTCCTCCTAATGCCGGGAAATGGTCCTCATTAAAGATGCAATCAGCGTGACCAGGGCTGTGAATAGATCCCCTGTGAGGGGTTCAAGGTACTCGATTATCGACGGTGATTTGTACCCCACATATATCCCAAATTTCCTATGTGGGCCCATGGATGTACGTTGCGGTGGTGAGATCGGCACATAAGTGGCGCATCCGAATTTACGCATATGGGAAATGTTTGGTAGATTTCCACGTACTAATTGCAGAGGGGAAGTGCTGTGATATGCAGTTGGACGCAATTGAATTAAGTCAGCAGCCTGTAGAACTGCATGACCCCAACATGAAGTTGTTAAATTGCAATTCATTAGCAAGGGTCGTGCGATGAGCTTAATTCTCTTAATTAGAGATTCTGCCAATCCATTTTGTGTATGGACATATGGGACCGAGTGATGAACTTCAATTCTTAGGGCCATGCAATAATCATTGAAGGCACGTGAGGAAAATTCAGCAGCGTTCTCCATTCGAATTGTTTTAATTCGATTCTCGGGATAATGAGCTTGTAATTTAATAACTTGTCTCATTATTTTGGAAAATGCATGGTTTCATGTGGATAGGAGGCACACATGGGACCATCGTGTAGATACGTCTATTAGAACCATGAAATACCTAAAAGGTCCAGAGAATGGTTGGATCGGACCACAAACATGACCTTGAATTCGTTCAAGGAATTGGAGTGATTCCGATTGAATTTTAAGACGAGAAGGTCTTAAAATTAGTTTTCCGGTAGTACATGCAGTGCAATAAAATTCATAGATTGTGGAAATTTAGCTTCATTTAAGTCATGACCATTTGAATTGCAGATAATTTTTCTCATCATCCCTATACCAGGATGACCAAGGCGATCATGCCAAGTTTGGAATGCATTGACATTCTGAAAAATTACCTTATACGTAACGTGTGATACGGGTTTTATGTATATGTAGTACAATCCTGATGGTAAAGAAGGAATTTTCTCAAATATTTGTTTGCCATATCCGTTGTATTTGGTAAAAAGGAGATATTCCTCTTTGTTGTCTTCATGGGTTTCAATGTGAAAGCCATTTTTGCGGATATCTCTAATCCTACGAGGGTACGAGTTGAATCGGGATACAATAAAACATCCTTAATTATAATTTGTGTACCCATAGAGAGGGTAAATATGGCACGACTTGTGCCAACAATTACCGCACCGCGTCCAGCGATTGTTAAAATATCTCCTTTTAACTTTTTAAGAGTTTGGAAATACTTTATTTCCCTAAGTATAGAGTTTGTGGTACCACTGTCCACAAGGCACATTTTCTCCTCCATTTGGATTGACTCCCGTAGAATCTATATATTAAAAATGTAGGATTTTTAGTGATGAAAATACTTTCCTTTTTCTGCTCTTCTTTTCTTCCTATGAGTGCTCTTGGTAAAGCTATGCGTGACTGATAACGTGTTAGAACTCAGAGTATTAAGAGTGAAACTTGTTTCCTATTGCTTGTAGGCAAAGCCCTATTTATACAAGAGTTTGGGGCACCATTGGTACCTGTTACAAGAGACATGACTCTTATAAAAGGACACAACTATTGATATAGAGAGAAGAGGGAATGGACGTGTCCATTCGGTGCTTTGGACATAACTAACATGTGCTAATCTAAAGGGACATGATGGTTGGCTCCAAAGGGACATGATGGTTGG
This sequence comes from Avena sativa, assembly GCA_916181665.1. NCBI lineage: Eukaryota > Viridiplantae > Streptophyta > Magnoliopsida > Poales > Poaceae > Avena > Avena sativa. The sequence goes on from OV702289.1 coordinate 8,155,905, forward strand.
CTCCAAGTTGGTTCCTGTAAAGTGACATGTCCGTTGGATTTTAACAAAGACTATACCTTGGATTTTCACCTTGCAAGGTAAGACTGGGAACTCCCCCTGTGTTATCTTCCCGCATGAGCAGTCGCTGCAACGAGTCCCAGATCACGCAGCCAGATCTTCGTCGCCACAAGAACTAGAATCAACATCGCTACCCTCATATTTCCACTTTCGTGACATTCTCCGCATCTGACTTCACTATGGCTCTAAGAATGGCACTTGGTGGGAACAAACAACAGAGCTTTGAAATGCTCCCGCTAAAACCAAACGGCCAGAAAAACAAGGTGCGCATGACCGAATACCTTCCGATCCAGCAATCTACAGGCATGATACGCCCATGGGAGTTCGCCGGCGGAGCCTTCCGGAACCCGCCACTGCAGACCAGATCAACGAGGGCAGACATCAAGCAGATCTTCGTCTTCGTGCGAAAGAAACCAAAGGACCACCTCATTTATTAGATCCGACACAGCGATCCCCACACTGTCGGCCGGTTTCCAGAGGACAAATCGAGCAGACAATTAGGGATAGAGAGCCGATCTAGGTCTTCCAACGGAATCCCATCGCCGACATCTCCACCAGATCGCCACCCGCCCCAATCCGGTAGAGGCCGCCGCCTCCAGATCCGAGCTCCCACGAAGCCACCGCTGGCCGGAGCCGCGTAGACGTCGATGGCGAGGGGGGCCCGTCCAGCGCCGGTGTTCTCCTCCCTACCGCCGCGCTGGGGCCGGGAGGCCAGATCTCCGCCGCCCCCATCACCAGCGCCGCGCACTTAGGCCGCGGCCCTCCGGGGGCGACGAGGAGGGAGAAGGATGGAGGGGAGGATGTGGCGACGGGGTTAGGGTTTGGCCCCCTCGGTCGCCAGGAGGGGGCGACACACATACATGTGGTATGGTCGTATTCGTCGCAAACTCCACAGTGAGCTGGGAAGTGGCAGCCAGATTGGCAGGCCTGACCAGGCCCTCCACACTCACTTGGGGAACGAGTACATTTGATGGATGAAGCAGGTATTCATTAAGTTAATGCATGCTCAATGCTTCAAATACTTATACCGGAGGGGTTACATGGTTTTTGACAAGCATTCTTTTGTTTGGAAAATGCAGAATCAAGAATTATCAGTGAGGAGTGAAAACAGGGAAGATCAGAACAGTCCCGGGGCAAAGTCCAGTTGAGCAGAAACCTGTTCTACAACTTGTAGGTTTGTACTTAAAACTGTTGTCATATGAGCTCAGATGACTCAAATTCATGTGCCAGTTTGTATGTACTGCTTATTACAGAAAGGCTGCAGAAGAACGTCTTCTGTATCTGTTGCTCACGTTCTGCTGTGACCTCACCCTTCTTAACATGTTCTTCAGTCTCCTCAAGTTCGACATTTGCTCTTGCTTCCACACTCCTAATTTTGCATCATTTGCACATCGACACTATACCTACTAACTATTGGGTATGCTTATAATCATCTTCATTACGATTCTGAAGATGCAAGAAAATGAACGGTTAGCCGAGGACTCATTGGACTCTGAATATGACGCCGCAGTTTAATATCTGGATAGCTTGTTCAATACAAAACGGATGAGTTTGTTCTAGAGGTAACAGCAGCCAGTGCAGTGGTGCTTCGACAAAAAAAAAAATCATACCAAGCAGATGGTACTGCTCGTCTCAACCATACATCATGACTCTGTTCTGTAGAGATGAAAAAAAATGCAATTTGTTCCTCCGAAGGCTCATGCCAGGAATAAAAAGACAACAGAGGTCAAATATGTGATTCATGAGTTTTGCCACAAATGAAATCAAGTTTAATCAATGTGTCCCTTCAATCCCATATCTTCCGAAGTATCAATGTGCGTGAAAGAAATAAAAAGTAACGCTAAATATATTTTGCACGGAGGTTGTTGACAACTCCTTCCAGTCCGATGCCAGAACACACAACTATCTCTATACAACTCTGCGACTCACCCGTCTTGCAGGAGCAGGACGAGAATATCATCACTACCATTTCCGCCATCACCAGCATCTCAAAGGCTTCTCTGAGAATATACTCCATCTAGTATCCCATGTTTCTGTTAATACCAAAATACTTTAGAATCGATCATCAACAAAGCAGTTAAACTAAGAAACTAAAACTTACTAATCACATCATTTCTAAACACAAAATCCTTAGAATAGATGGTATCACCAAAATAGTATAGCTTAGGAAAGAGTAGATGACCCGGTGCGCCACGGGCGCCGAGGCCAAAAGTGAGACAGTATTTTAGCTATGGATTTAATCATCTGAAACTGAACCGCATTGAATCTTTCGTGTCATCCATATGTTGTGAAAACTAAAAAGATTCGACAGGAAGTATCGAGTGTGAGGTCAGCTCTGCTATCCCCCTCGTCAGCCAAAGTCTATAATAATAACTTGTATGCCTCAGCTCTCACAACCTAAGCAGTTTCGCATCTTTATAAGGAATTAATTGATGTTACATTTAATTAGATTTGCACACATGATTTGGCTTTTCAAGGAGAATCATAAATGAAAGAGGCGAAGATATTCGTAGTGGAACATGAGCCCATAAAAACAGAGCAAACCAAACTTGTGGAGTGGAGAAGCTCATCTGGAGGATCAGGAATCTGTAGGCGATGAAGCCATATGTGAAAGTAGGGAAGATCCGACGATCTCATCCAACCCATCATACTATGGATTTGCATCTCTCCAACATTCTCATAACCCTGGATTCCTCCCCGTTGCCCATGACCAACCCCGAGCCAAAAGGTGCTCAATGTTCCATCCAGCCACAGCAAGGAAGTATGAAAACACTTAGGAACATAATCACCTCGAAATTCAAGCCATATGTTCTATAGAGCTTTAGTGCTCACGCATGTCGCTATGTGCTGGTACTGGGATTGAACACTAAATTTATATGCTTAGCATCTTACCTACTACAGGTGCTATGCTAAGATGACTATAATTTCACATGTTATTAGCTTTCATATTCTGTTTCCAATCTCACTCACAAAATTAGCTATAATAGTACACGAACTGTAAACCAAATTAGAAAAGGAAATTGCCAATTGTACACGATTTCTAGCCAGGATGGTGCCGGTGGCAAGGAATTTTTTTCCCGTGCAATAGAAATAACATCCATGGTAAAAAAACAATGCTTGGTTGAACCTACACAGTAAATAAGCTCCCATGCATTTCATTTGTCTATTGTGATGATCACCATATTACAAAACCCGCCAAAAACACATGCTTCTGATCAGATGTGATTATCACAATTCATTAGAAAGTAGTATGCACAAACCTAAGCTTGGGTTCCATCGTCATAACTGATAGAACATCACCTCCTAATTGGTCGAGTGCCTTGGCTTGGGGTCTCATTGTTATAACTGACAGCACAAGAAAGGCAACTATATGTAAGGATTGGATGTTCAAATGAGCTCTCGCTCTCAGAGCAGACATCTTCCCATGAATCGATGCTCGGCGGCAATGTTAACAGTACTGCTACCTTAGAAACAGGGGAGGAAAGTAGAGTATGATAGTAATACAGTTAACAGTGAAGTTCACCAAAAACATGGTAGATAATTAAAAGGTCAAGACAAACAGAGAATTGGATTATAACAATTAATAAAGTTCCCAGTGAAGAATTGGAAGCCATTAATCGTTCATCAATTTCTAACAATGGCATTAGAGACTAAAAATGGCATTAGAGATGAATGAGATATTTATTTCTAAATTGTTAACGGTGTGAACTTGGAAAGAACAAACCAAATAGATTCACTGTTACATCATTTATTCTACTCTGAAGCAATAGCAATAGCAGTATTTCCGAACACTGTTAACAAGGCGAGCATAGAAAGATGCACAAGTTTCCTTGGCGAGCAAAAACAGAATGCAACTTAGCATGACCTAAAAGACATCAGAAAACTCTTCAAACATGATTGGACCTTTCACGTGATGCAACAGAAAAGAGGTGTTCTTAAATGTGATGAGACACATACAAATTCTAAAACATTTCTGAGATATCCCATATTTATTTTATGTAGATAAGATATGATGTAAGTAATCTGAACTGCAACGGAATGTGATAACCATCTACCAGTTGCAGAAAGTCCTATATATGTCTTCCCATTAGTGCTCATGCAAATGGGGATTGATGTCGAAGTCTCATGCAGTCATGCTCAATTGTACACAAGCTTCTTGTTAAGTTGTTATTAGTACCTGTTGATTAATGGAGGTGACAATATCCTTCATCACGACTGTTGTTTCTTAAAGTAAATTCTTAATAGTATAGGTGACAATATCCTTCCTTGCACACTGCATAATCCAGTATCCAAATCTTTCATCTACGCTATGATAACAATATCCAGTAGATAGCATCAACGAACACACCATCAATTTCACATTTTAACATGTGAATATGTTCTAAAGTTTTACGAGCTAAAATAATGAAAAGAAAATTCAAGTTTGATGGATTATATATCTGATGAACAACGCCTTGTCAGTGATCCCGACCAATCCCCACAGTGAGACAGAGGTTAAGCTGCCGACGCTGCCATGGATGAGATCATGAGCAGCCCTCTGTAGCTCATGTGGCACCCCTCAGGAGCTTAGTGAACTGCAAGAACGGCCAGAAATAGTTAGGGAAAACTTGTGAGATGCAACGAACAGTTTAAACACATGATAGTTCAGGCGATAGTTTGAACTCACATGTCATGGCCACGGAGGTTGACGGTAGCCCGGACAAGGCACATGACGGAGTTGTCGCTGATGTGTTGCCCCGCGAAGTTTAGCTGCTGGAGCCTCTCCGGTGACCCCGACCCATGGCGCACCACCACCACCGACCCGCTCCCCTGGCCCTTGCGGCAACGACAATCATTAACAATTCTAACTGAGAGGTGATATCAAATAGGTAAAAGGAGTCAATATATACATGCAGCCTCCTTGGATTTCCATTTTCCTCAAACACCTTATAAGACCAACATCTGAGACTATTTTAATGGAGCTATCATCTGCAAGCACCATGTCTGAAGTTTCTTCTGCAACCTAACACAAAACTATCAGGGAAAAGAAACAAGGTCACAAGTCCAATCTGCACATGTCAGAACAACCAACTAACATGTTTTTTAGGAACTACTACAAAAAAATACAGACAAAAAATAAGGGAACGTGTTTTCCAGAACTATGTTGTATTTATTCATTTGCAGGTGCACATGCCCACATGCATGAGTATGTGTGGATTTTCACATTTCATTAAGTATAAGATCTTATCCAGAGCATGCCACCAAAAATAGATGCATCCTTTGGTCATATAAGACACATATTTCAAGGAGTGTTATGGCAAGAGTATGGTGTCATATGGTACCTGCAATTCACGTTTGGGGAGTGAATAATGCACATTGATCTTGAAATTGGGCCTCTGGAGAAAATTCCTTTACATGAAGCAACTTCAACAAGTTCTTCAGCATTCTCTGTCAGATATATATTTGGCTATGAGAGGATTATTGATAGTACAATGACGAGTGTAAAAAACTAACCAAGTAAAAATATGAGGGGAAACAGTCGGAAAATTCCACACTGCAATTTATACATATATAACAAAATGTACAGGTGTTACAAGAAGAAAAATCATAGTCCAAGAAGGTGTGCCCGATAAAATATGGCAGGCAACCAAAGTTTGCTTGCAAGATACCATATACCTTCTTTCTTTTCAATATATTTTCAACAACCGAGCTCTCTGCTGCAATATCCTCAAAAAAGTTGAAATAACCAAATCATTTCTTCTGCATATCACTCAGACACGCAAACCGGCATGAAGCATCATACCTTCAGGAGCTGACAGGAGGTGTCGAAGCCTCGCAGGCACAACCAGCTAACCATTTGTCGTCAGGACCATCCACCACTCGATCAGCTCTGCCTCACCGCTACAGCCACCGGCCACACCAATCAGAACCCCATGGAGTGATAAATAGTTAGAAACAAATAGGCATATACAACAGAACTGACAAAAGATTTACCTGAGCAAGAAGAGAATGTCCTCAAGCAATCAGTTTAACTTCATATTATATTCCTGTTAGCAATAGGGAAATAATAGTACAAAAGGCGAAAAGAAAATACCTGGTACCAATACGAATTTCTATTGCAGAAGTGGTTATATACTCAGAATGTGCAAAAAAATCCCACGAAATGACTCAGAAAAGAACACATCCAGTGGAGGAAATATAAAAATCATGCTGCTACAGCACTATCAATCCTTTGGTAAGCCAGAAAATACACCTAATCTAAAAGTATAATAGGTGCACCCCCATGGGCTCACCACAGCGATTAGCCATTCTGGGCCATTGGATGGGGTCCTGGGGGTATCCGGGTCGTCCGTTGCTAGCTCAAGTAATGGAACAGCGATGATCTCCGCGTCGTATAAAAGAGCCACTCCCGATGCCAAGCCCTAGCCACCACACACCCCTCGCGTCCTCCTCCCCTTTCCCTGATTCTGGGCTTCTCTTCCTGCATCCGGCGGCGCCGCTACTCCTCCCTGTTTGCCTTCAGCCCTCTTCCTCCAGCCGGCTACCACCCCTCCGATGTCCTCTCCCGTTTGTATCCCTGTCGCTGCCATTCTCCACATCTTCTTACCCCTAGCCTGCTCTCTCCCTAAGAAGGATGAGATGACGGTGAGCAGCAGCCAGCTCCCGGCCAATCCTCACCGAGCAAGAAGAGGAGAGGATGTCGAGCTGCATAGCCCCCGCCTCCTCCTCTTCATCCTGGCCACTCCGACCAGCGGCCACCTCTCCCTCCTCCCTCCTCGGTGAAGAATTTCGAGCCAAGGATGGCCGGTGCCAAGGGGGACCAGGCATCCCTGCTACCGTCATCGTCTTCCTCGCGTCGGGGAAGCAGGAACAATCAGTTAGAGGAACCCAGGTTCTCCCCCCCTCTCTCTCTAAGTTTAGATATGTATCTGCAAGGTTTTCGTTGATTATTTGTTGGTGTTGGAATAGGAGGATGTGAGAGACTAGCAAGGAAGAAGGCTGGTGAGAGGGTGGTTCGACCTAGCCAACCACATGTTGATTTATAGAGTAGATAGATTCATGTTGGGTTGTACATCTGATTTTGTCCTCTTTGTTTTTTGGGTTCAGGTGTATTTTGGAACAAGAAGATGAGTTCTATGGAAGATTGGGCACAAGTATTTCTATTCGTGTAGGTAACTTAAGGTATTGGTACTACTCTGACCAGCCCAGTATTCTACTTGCTAATATGCATGAAGCCTAGGCTTGTAGCTATTTTCATGTCATCTAGATTGCCCAATTGTAGTAGTAACCAAATATATAATTTTATGGAAACCTAAATGCTATCTAGATTATAAATGATATAGCCTATGTGCTATTGAAAATTGGAAATGAAGGAGCAGATCCACATACCTTAATTTTCCTTCTTTAGTTCTGCATTTACTGTGATAAATTGGTGTTACTGAAAATAGCCTGAAATTCTTCAAACTTCATAGCTGGTAAATAGCCTAAATTCTGCATAAAATTCAGTTTGTGTTCGAATCTCACGCAGTGCTTTTATTTATGTAGGGAAAAGTGCAACACATATCCTGAAATCTTGCAAGAAACTATTTGGTTGTGTCACACTGAATTATTTGGGTTTTATGACATGCAAAAGACCGTAGGCCTGAAGGAAGGCGAAGTACAATCATGTTCAATGAGTTTCAGTTGGCTATTGAAGGTATAGGATCACAATATAACTTTCTGGTTCTCGACTTTATCTTCCGCCTTTGGACTTTTGTCATTCTAGATGTGCTGCTATTTTGGATCCGTCTAAGTGTCGATCTCACTCCTTTGAACCGTCACTTTTTTTGCTTCATCTATTAATTAAGCCGGTGACCAGCCATACCGGTCATATGTAATGTGCAGTTCAGAAGACATTCCTTTAGTCATGTGTAAAGCTAAGAGCTATGATATTAGTCCCGATCAATTCATTGGTTAGGCCAGAACTACGAGCCACTGTATCCAGTATCCTCCTTTATTTGTACACCTAAACAATTGCTTTTAGATAGGTATGTCTATAGCCAACTACCTGGATTCTTCTGCTTTATTCTTATGGAGTTCTTCTCTATGTTGTGTAGCTCTTTACATATAGAACTGAATATGTATATGATATAATCAAAAGATCAGCGCTGAAGCCTCATACAGTTCTTTCCTTATTTTATTCGTTTTACAATTGGCTCTGGATATGGTTATTCTTTTACAGATCTTATGGTCATGGTTTCAAATTGGTCTTGGGTAGTTGAGAAAAATCCAAAATCAAAGAGAGGAGCGTCCGAGTAGGGGAGGAGGGCTAACAACGAGTAACACCACGACAAACAGCGCATCAATCATCAGCCACAACCATGGATATTATGAGGTATTCTCAACTTTCAAAGCAGGTTGTTGGTTCATGTCTGAATTTGTTCCTTTCTAAGCCTATGAGCATATGGGTTTCGGAAGAAAAAATTACGCCGAATTGAATCTTGGAGTATGTTAAGGTGATTTTTTTAAAAAAATTGCATCGCCAGCTAAATCTGGGAGTGTCCACAAAAGATACAATTGCAGATCAAGTGGAACATTTGGATGAAAGCCAACCTCAAAGGGAGGGAGTAGTATTTCCTTAATTCTATCCATTTATTCTTTCCTTGTTCTATCGTCACTTTTTCTCTTCTATTAGTGATGTTGATTTATTATCCTACTGATCATTGTTCGGACAATTTTTATTTCATCTATATTGTTATTTACCATATATAAAGTTGGTTGCTCCTTTTATTGTTTCAACCCGAAGCTCCTCACATTTTGTTTCAACCTGAAGTGAGAAAAATAGCAAAGTAGCTTGGTGTTTTGTGTTGTTATTGTTTCTAATGTTAAATAATAACCTAATATAATATTGTGCTTCAGGTTTGGAACAGGTGTGCCCCTGTTCGGCGGCTGCATACGTGCCAGGTGTTTCTTCCTGTACATATCAATCAAATTTCCTGGATATATGTAGCTACATGCTTCTCATGATTTTCTATTTCTCGTGTTAGTGTACCATTTCTTTTTCCCAGTAGAAGTTGAGAAAAAAGGTCATGTGTTTTGATCATTTAAGATGAGGGCTTGTTATCGGCTGATTCTGTAATGATGTTAGATTGTTTTTAGCTTATCTGAATGTGAATTCTTGCATTGTGAGCAATGATCTATTGGTTACTATTTGTTGGACAGGAAAAATTGGATATGCTCTCGCTCCCATGATTTCTATGGGAGTTATGCTTGATGCAGCCCAGCCTGTGTTTTCTACAAATATAAGAAGACATTGTTGTCGTGATGAGTTATTGGTGATCTTACTATATCAGGATGGGCTTAGTGCTGGAATGCTAGATGCATATTCTTCTCCCAATTTACTCTGAGAAATATGTTCCTTTTTTCTTCTAAGAATTAACTGTACAAGATCTAAATAGTTTGGTCATATGGTGTTATATATCCTCATTTAGCGGTACCCAATTGAATAGCCTTACTCTTGAATCTACATTAGGTATTTAATTTCAGCGCCTATTTTGTGATCTGGAAAATAGTATCACACTTAGCGATTTTTTTTTTGGGCAACCGGCAGGAGCACTGCCTTTTCATTAAGATAGAGGGAAAGCCCCAACAAGGTGTACAGGGCGGTGGTTCATGCAAAGGTTCATGTCAGAAGGCAAGAACCAAAGCAACAGAAGATGAAAGGAAAAGAAAGAGTTACTAATCTAGTCTGGTTCCGCAGGAATTGCCTCTCCACCTGTAGCGAACGCCCTAGCACGTTGCCTGATATCTTTTTCGGCAAGCTCCGCGACCTCAATGTATGTTAGTCGTTTGCCCGTGAAAATTCTCCGATTTCTTTCCTTCCAAGCGTTCCATAGAACGTAGAGAAGACGCCCACTGATTCTTCGTTTCTCCTTTGCAGGGTGGTACGCAATGAGGCTATCCCACCAGTCCGAGACTGAGGTCATTTCCAGGCCCAGTGCAGCACCACCATTGTTGTCCCTGAGCTGGACCAGGCTCCAGACTGCGGCGGTGAATTGGCAGTCTTTTAGCAGGTGGTCGATCGTCTCGTTGGCACTTAGGCATAGAGCGCATATTGGATCATGGTCCCAACCACGCGTTGCCAAGTTGTCACACTTAGCGATTTGTGTCTGATGTATATGTGCTCTAGGCCATGTGCTTCTCCAGGCATTCTTCTTGGCACAACTACTCTGCCTTCTATCATGTCTGGACAGTTAATCCAGCTTTCGAAGATCTTACAGACAAATCCTCATGGACTAGAAGGTATATTTCTATTTTATCATCTTCATCGTCTTCATCAATAAGGTCAGTTGTCATTTGAAGTGCATTTATTTTCTATATTCTGTGATGCACACGGTTTAGTAAATCATATCCTTTTTGTTTATATTGCCAGAATTTGCATACCTCGAAATGACCAGTGCTAGCTTTCTCCCTTTGACATCTACACCTGTGTGCCAGCAATAGAGTTTCTAAAACTTCGAAATATGGTTCATTGATGACAGTTTTATATCATGGCATTCTTGTTTTTCGTACTAAATACTGATGGAGGTAACATGGAATAAACACACCATGTTTTCAAATCCAGTTCAGGTCTACTGATAACAAGAGATTGACAAACTAATATATGCTGCATATTACCGTGGGTTTGTTCAGGATGGCACAAGTGAGTATCCTGAACAAGATGACAGAATATATACAGAATTCAGATCCCTTTTACTAATCAAGATGACAGAATATTAACGGTTGCTTTCTCAAAACCATGAGGCTGCTCCTTAATGTATATACTTTGGAGTGAGTCATGCAGTGACTATAAAAGGTGCTTATGCATGCCACTTGCTTTCAATCTTAAAGCCAAGCCCTCTCACGTGACCCCAATTACAGTGACAAAAGACTACGAGAACATTGGAGTGTTAAGTTTTACTACCAGTAGCATCTAATGATGATCACATTGATCTAACTGTTTTTTTATAGAGATGGAATTGTTTATTTGTTCTTACTATAAGGCATAAACTAGCAGAAATAAGGACAAGGAAGAGATGGCACTTCGTCCATTTTTGCGGCAGCCAACAGTGAGTTGGAAATGTATAGGAGTGAAAGCCCAGGTCTTGGTATTTTACACATAATTCATCGACCTATGATATTCTGAAGAAGAATGTTGTATAGCCTGTTCTTGAGAGTTACTGTTTGAGGGTATTAAACCTTTTATTTTCCATTCAGATATTATATTTCTACTAATCTTTCTGTGTGTTGCTTCTAACCCGGACTCCTAAGGTATGAATGGGCAGCTGATCTGCATTTTACTATTATTAAGTAGTTCAGTTGTAGTGTACTTCTCAGTTTGGCATATAGGACTTGATGTTAGCATGTATTTCTCCCAAAGCTGTTATAGATAACTCTAGGACTCTTCCAGCCATGAATAAGCAGCATGTCTGCTTTTCAAAGCCAGACATACTTATCGATTTGGCACACAAGACATTAGCTCTCTAGATTTCACACCCTTGCTATATTTTAGACCCGATCTATTCTGCCTTTGATGAAAATATCCTTAGTGCTCAGTGACTTGTGTCATTAACATCTCATTTTAACTTCCAAGACATTATTTGCTTTCCTACTGATGTTTTTGTATCACTGCTCTATTATGTACCCAACTATTACTTCTGTAGGCAGTTTTTTGTTTATGCAAACCATATTCGTCTTGGAAAAAAAATAGAACCAGCTGGAAGCTACGTGTTTAAAGATAGATTGGATCAATGGGCCTGGTGCATCTATTTATTCGTAGTCGCACTACTAATTATCCTAAACGTCTTACTACCAATTATCCTAAATAGCATATCTTTACATGAAAAATGACAAGTCATTGTCTGAAGGTTTTGCATGTGCTGCCTGTGTATGTAAACATTGCAAGTGTTAATGCTTATTTAGCTTTTGCATATCTTATCTGGACGAAATGTCTATTCCTATAAAAAAAATTGTCTCTGTATAACATCATGATGCTTCTAACCTTCCTCATGTAAGATACACCGTTGTTAACTATTTTTGGTGTGCATTGAGGGCCGCATCAGAATGTATAGTTAACGGTGTCTGGTTCGTCCCACACTGGTGGATATGACGGACGCAAGGAAAAGGAGGTGCAGTGGCGCGATGAGGCTACTAGCCCAATGAAGCAGCACCACAGGGTGCAGTCTTCTGATCCCACTGTAAAACGGAATGATGGGTCTCATGTGGCGGGGAAGGCACAGGCCAATAAACCCCGCACGTATATCCGTAGACCGCGGAACAGCCATCACAAGCCTGCTGAGAAAAATTCTAATATGCAGAGCCCAAAAACTAGGAAGCGAGGAACAAAACTGGCTTGGGTCCCTGTTGCCAAGGATGATCATGGAAGGGGTGAGAAGGAGGTCAAGAGGCAGTTGGTGAGCTCCGGGATCTCACTAGATCACTCAACCCGGCGGTGGTTTTCTTAAGTGAAACAAAGCAAAAAAGGCGAACCATGGAAAGGCTGCAATGGAGTTTGGGCTTTAGACATGGAGTAAGTGTTGACTGCAAAGGAAAAAGTGGGGGTTTAGCTCTCTGGTGGCGAGACGGTGTTGATGTCTCGGTTCGGCCATGGTGTCAGTATTATATAGATGCGAAGATTGTGTATGGGGAGGCTCACTGGAATCTATGGGGAGGCTCGGACTGAACTTAGGGGAAAAACGTGGGAAGCTCTTCGTTATCTACGTGCTCAAGATGACCTCCCATATGGCTGTGTGCCGGGGATTTCAATGAAATCCTTCACCAAGATGAACAACTCGGCAGGAATGAAAGGAGTGAAAATCAAATGGAGTTGTTCCGTGATTGCTTAACGGACTGCCGTTTGCATGATCTGGGTTACAGTGGCTATGACTTCACGTGGGATAACAGGAGGGAGGGAGCTGACAATGTCCAAGTGAGGCTGGACAGGGCCACAAGTACCTCTTCTTTTTTGGACTTATTTCCCATGACGTCGGTGGAGCACATACCAACGGAAGAATCTGATCATATGGCCTTGCTGGTCCGGGTGGCCACTGACCCAGCAATCTGGCGTTCACCCATGAGTTCTCGAGGCTTTCAGTTTGAGGAGATGTGGACAAAACACGAGACCTATGATGATATGGTTAAGAATGCTTGGGAATCCAGAGGCTCCACGTCAAACAATGCTTGTGCCCTTTGGCAGAATCTGAAGGAGGTCTCGGGAAGCATGAAGAGTTGGAGATATAATACTTTTGGTTCTGTTAGACATGAGCTAAAGATGCTTCGTGCCAAACTAGAGGAGGCAAAACGTCAGGCTCTTGTCACTGGATCCTCACAGGAGGTTCGGTTGATAGAAAAGCAGCTGCACGAAGCTTTTGAGAAAGAGGAAATAATGTACAGGCAACGTTCGCGGCAAGATTGGCTGAAATTTGGGGATAGGAATACCCGGTATTTTCAGAATAGGGCGTCTCACCGGAGACGAAAAAATACGGTTCGTTTTCTTCAGAGAACTGACGGTACCAGTTGTGATACTGACGAGGGTATGCGGGAAATGGCACTGGCCTTTTATTATAGCTTGTTTTCATCTGAAGGAGCGGCAACTATGGATCAAATTCTAAATCATATTGACTCTTTTGTTTCAGATGAGATGAACGCCATGCTAACTGCGGCATTTAGCGATAAAGAAATAGAGACGGCTCTATTTCAAATGGGGCCAACTAAGAGCCCGGGTCCAGATGGGCTGCCTGCAATGTTTTATCAACGCCACTGGGCTTTGCTTCGGGAGAGTGTATGTGCGGCAGTTAGAGATTTCTTGGCGGGTAATGAGATCCCTCCGGACTTCAACGATACTATTCTAGTTCTGATCCCAAAGGTGAACTCTCCTGAGCTATTGACCCAGTTTCGATCCATCAGCCTTTGCAACGTGTTATACAAGATTGCGTCGAAGGTTTTAGCAAATCGCCTCAAGAGGATACTGCCTATATTAATTTCTGAGGAGCAGAGTACTTTTGTGCCAGGCAGACTGATCACTGATAATGTCTTTATCGCTTACGAGTGTGTCCACACTATCAGAACAAGGAAGAAGAAAACACCGTTGTGTGCGGTCAAACTTGATATGGTTAAGGCGTATGACCGTGTGGAATGGATTTTTTTGGAGCGGATGATGCTGAAATTAGGGTTCGCCGGGAGCTGGGTCGACATCATTATGAGGTGCATAACTTCTGTCCGATTCTCTGTGAAGCTCAACGGTGGCCTTTCAGATGTTTTTTGTCCTTCCAGGGGTCTTCGGCAGGGCGACCCAATATCGCCATACTTGTTCCTCTTTTGTGTAGAGGGTTTCTCGGCGCTTCTTAAGAAAGCTCAGGAGGAGAACCGGATCAGAGGGGTAATGTTCGGGGCACATGGCCCTCACGTCACCCACCTTCTGTTTGCGGATGATAGTATTGTTTTTCTCGAAGCGAGCGAGAGTAGTATGCAAACCTTAAAGTCTGTGCTGGAGAATTATGAATCCAGCTCAGGTTAGAAGGTGAACTTGGAAAAATCTTCAGTATATTTCGGGGACAAGTGTGAGGACAGTCTGAAGCATCACCTACAGGGGGTGATTGGAATCCAGAGTGAGGCCTTATCTAAAAGATACCTGGGACTGCCCACGGTAGTTGGTCGTTCAAAAGATGGTGCTTTCAAACATATTAGAGAGATCTCATAGGGTAAGGTCCTCGGCTTAAAAGGGCAAGGTATGTCAAAGAAAGGCAGGGGTGTTCTGATTAAATCGATTCTACAATCTGTTCCAGCGTATACTATGAGCTGCTTTCATTTTTCAAAAAAACTTTGTAAGCAATTGAGCTCAATCTCGTCACGTTTATGGTGGGGAGCAGCTGATGGTCAACGCAAGGTGCACTGGATAAGTTGGGATAAAATGTGCAGGAATAGAAGGGACGGAGGGTTGGGGTTCCGCGATTACGAGGTGTTCAACCAAGCTCTGTTAGCGAAACAGGCTTGGCGCTTACTGACGGAACCAAACACACTCTGTGCAAGAGTCCTAAAGGCCTACTACTTTAAAGATAGCGAGTTCTTGGATGCCAAGTGCCCAAATCGAGCGCCCTTCACGTGGCGCTCGATACTCCATGGCAGAAGACTGCTGCGTGCCGGCCTGATATGGCGAATTGGGGATGGTACAAGAGTCTCGGCGTGGTCTGACAATTGGATACCAAGGTCTGGCTCGTTGTGTCCACTGGGAAAACAACCAGATGATGATCTTGACCGTGTGGCAGAGTTGCTCCATCCGAATGGCAGTGGATGGGATGAACACAAGCTCAGGCAACACTTTCCCATGATTGAAGTTGCTGATATTCTCCGGGTACCAGTTGGAAAGGCAGGCTCAGCTGTTTTCCTAGCCTGGAACCACACTAAAAATGGTCTGTTCTCAGTCAAGTCAGCCTATCATCTAGGAGTAAAGCTGAGAAGACTTAGCGAGGGTCAAGTAGAATCTTCTCTGTCTTGCAGAGAACACAAAGGCTGGCTTGCACTTTGGGCAGCTCCGATACATGGAAAAGCCAAAATTCACGTGTGGCGCCTCTTGGAAAATGGACTGGCGGTCGGTGCCGAACTCCATAGAAGGAATATCAAGAAGGACGTACGGTGTATTGCCTGTGGCAGAGTAGAGGACCTGGAACACAGATTTTGGACATGCCCTCATTATGCTTCTGCATGGAATGAGTTGCAGGATTTAATTGGACGAGAGTTTCAGCAACCGACTAAAGTAAGAAGCCATAATGAGCTAAAGTGGTGGATGTTGGACTGGCTGGGGAAGAGTAAGGAGGAGGATAACGCCTTGATGATTTTGTTCCTGTACAATCTCTGGCTCGCCAGAAATGATCCTAGGAGTGTCGCTCGGGAACTTAAACAAATCGATGATCCTAGGAGTGTCGCTCAGAAAACGGTCACGGGTATTGAAGAATGGAATGATATCAGACCAACGCTGCTGAAAAAAAATTCTTCAAGACCCCAGGAGCACTGGCTCCGACCGAACGACGGGTGGTGCATGGCTAATGCGGATGGTGCTTTTTATTCGTCTTCAGGATGTGGTGGTGTTGGAGTGGTCATCCGAGATCACCATGGCGGCTTCAGAGCTAGGGCTGGCCATTTTTTCCCCCACCTTGCTGATGCCGAAGGTGCCGAACTGCAGGCATGCCGTCGTGCCGTGATGCTGGCTAAGGAAATTCAGGTGCAAAAGTTGGTCTTGGAAACGGACTCGCTGGAAGTAGGAAGAAAGCTGTTGGGCGGAAGAATGGATCGATCGGTGCACGGACACATCGTGGAGGAGCTCAAATCCATACTCAGGAGTTTCGACGATTACACGATTCGTACGGTGAGGCGCTCTGCGAATGAAGCTGCGCATTTGTTAGCAAACTATAGCTGCGAGAATAAATGTGTTAAGACTTGGCTTGGCATGGTGCCAGATTCTATTGTAACGAGGCTTAGCCTGGATCTCTCTGGATAATTTAAATCGCAGCGTGTGATTCTCAAAAAAAAAAGAATGTATAGTTAACTATTAACTATTTTTTACTCAATAGTTGTCCACATTGAATCCCTGCTCGTTTATTTCAGACCGTCATGCAGTCCTTGATTTATCAATAAAATTAGAAACTGAATATGTACTACTTTTTCATTCAATGATATGCAACTATGACTTTATTTCTGCAAGTGGAGTACAATTTAGAAAGAAAGCTGCAACAAGTTAGTATACTTTATGTTCAACTTAGTTGTTGGCTGACATCTGCTTTGCTCTCCCAGGAGTTCCAACTTTTTGGTGCTACAAGTTGCAAGTGGATGTTCTTTCTCCGTTGTTTGTGTACCTTGAACTTTGAAGATTGTGTTCTCACATTTTGTAGGTTGTCCATAAATATGTACGAAGTGACCATTGTGACTGCTCATGTGCGCCTTGTATGGAGGCTTCCTCCATGCTCGCTCCATGCCGGGATGATGCCCATAAGAAGCCTAGGTAGATGTTGCTTTTGTTGGGAAAATCCACTAAACTCCACTTTTCTTTTGTTGTTCCTTCCTTATTTTTGTTACTTTGGACAGATTCATATGCCGCCTATGTTCTGTAATATGGATTTGATCTGGATTCTATCGCCTATGTTCTGTAATATGTCTATCTATGCAATTTATGTGTCCTGTAACTTCGATTACTTACGTCATGAATTCAACGGGACCGTGCGCCAAGGCGCACCACTACATCTAGTCAAGTGAACAATTTTTGAAATACCAATAGCACGATGGGGTGTACATTCCACGGCGAGTGTATCAAAGGTAGACTTCGTTTTCGTATTTTTCTGTATTGAAGCTTCCTACTAGTACAATAAGAATTACCTTGTTTCTTGACATCATAATTGTACTCTACCCAAGTTCAAACTTCCTAATAGATCAAAGTCGTCAAGCCCTAGAAGAATAGTAATCGGCCTAGTTCTTCAATTTCTCTGTTTCTAACTATCATGTGAATGATAACACAACTTTCATCATTTTACATGTTTAATACTAAAAATCAACTTTTAAGCTTATCGATAAACCACTATCCATGATAAAAATCCCCACAGATCTATATTCAATCCAATATCATAGTGCACATTTAGATGCACCGCAATATTTTCCTATGCCATTGAGTGCGCCACTACTAAAGCAAGCAAAATCAAGAAATAAATACACCCAGCACGCAACAGCCAGATAGCTAATTCCAGTGTACTAACAGAACTAAATCAACCTCAAATATAAAGCACAATAGAGTGGGAGCTTCGAACTTAACATATAGTAACACTCAGGGTATAATATGTATATTTATCATAAGCACGAAAAAAACTATATCTTCACTACAAATGTATATAAGGGCTGGAATACGTCATCATCAAGTAACATTCCTTCAACCCCAACTAAACCAGAAGGATTCAGAACCTACTTCAAAATGAATGGAGATTCAGTGATCCAACAAGTTAACTGCAGATCAGAGGTAACTATGCAGATTCACCTGAAAACTACTGCAACACATCCCCCGGTGTGTTGTCTCTCTCAAAAGCTGGCATGGTGCTATCCCTGGACAATCAAACGGTCACACCTCATGTTGAGCCTGAAAAACGGCAATCAGTTTTGCACATATCATAACAAAAATTTGTTTTTATTACTGAGACCAAACGGCTGAACCAAATTGAGTGAATGACCGCTCAAAATGACCGTGAGAATATAACCTATATTTTGTTCCATATACTCATATCCAGTTCTGCCATATTGGCTCCCGAAAAAAGAGATTACTGCTACTGTATGCATAGAACAGTAGTAGAAACGACATTTCTTCTAATCCCCAATAGATCTTCCTAATCTCCTGCCCTATAACCAAGGAATAACCACGTACAGAACATGAGAGTATCATAGAGGGTGGAGAAACTCACACTTGGTGCTTGAACACAAGAAATTGGATAGGGGGAGGCAGAGTCTTCTCTTCTCCTTCTCCTCTTGCTTCTTTTTTGTCCTCTGTTCTTCCTCAAGAACTTGTCCAAGGGAAGCACTTGTAGGAAGGTAGGACGTGGTGCTGATGTGAAAATACAGGGGGAAAGAGGGGAGGAAGGTGGAGGTGAAGCCATGGGGAAAGAGCACGGTGTGAGGAAGATAGAGGAAGAAGGTGAGAAGCTCACGGGTTTGATTGGGGGTGGGGATGAGAAGGCCACCGCTGGGAGGGGATAGGACATCGGCATCGTGTCCCATGAGCACCTTCTCCCGTGTCTGCCATCTTGCTCCCTACCTGCCACCAAGAGGAGAAACCCAATCATATGAGAAAGAATCGATGATTCATCGATCTAAACTGGCAGTAAACAAGCTAAAGAACAAGATTGAAACAATCACCTCAACAAGCACCTCCTTTTGCCTAGGTACGCCCCTCCCGCTTTTCTATGCCTCATCCTGCTGTCGGTGTTCAAGTCGAGGGGATCCACAACACGGGAGATCCCTGCAGCCGTCACCCAGCGCTCACTGTGGCGGCCGCCGCCACGTCCATCCGCCTCCGTCGCTCAGGATGCCCACCATGGCCAGATGTCGCCGCCCACATGCCTAGATGCGCCGCCACACGCCAGTGCACTGCCGGCCTGGATCTTGTCCTCATCACCTTGCCCGAATCGTCGGCGACCTCCCAATCGTGGCCTGCCACATTTGAGCCAACCCATGCCGTCATATGCTCCTCCTCCAGGCTTCGGCCTGACGTTGTACGTGGTGCCCCCACCCACCGTCTGGTGTGGAAATGGAGCGGGGGAGGGCAAAAGAGGCGGCGGGCTGGGGAGGAGGAGGCGGGGATTGGGGAGGAGGGAGGACACGGGATTGGGGAGTGGTTCACCGATCTAGGTTTCACCCGCTGCCCACGCGCACAGGAAAGGAAGGGCAGAAAGGCGACGCAGTCACGCAGACCATCAGCCCTCGCTGCCTCCCACTGCCGACCTCGCATGCTCTTGGGCCCAGCCGTCATGGACTCACTCGGAGAAGTCGGAGGTGAAAAAAAAAAACTACCGCATCCGACGGCTGCAGGCAAAAGTGGAGGTGAAAACTGGACTGTTCACCCGGATCCAACGGCTCTAAAGGGTGAGCGCACCGGGAGTACCCTGGTTGGCCGTGTAGCCTTCCGGCTTTTATAGGAGTAATTAGCATCCAAAAAGTACATATATGTTAAAGTTACTAAAACACTAGTGTTAATCCAAAAATGCTCAATTATAGCATGGAACAACTCTGTAGAGCATCCTCGTGCTCCAGAAGTGCCACGACACAATCGCACTATCTCTCCATAACATTACATGCCAACTCTTGCTGATTCCGTAACAGCCAAGATTATGTTAAAAAGAGAAAGGAAAATGAATTGTAGAATTATGGATGTTATCTTTTCCTACCAACAGATTAGGAAAGGATTGAGATTTGGTCCGATATATGAGGCACTGGAGCCTCATCCTGTCATCCATATAATGGGCTTGCAAGCTATGTTCACTAAGCAATGAAGACCAGCTGGCCAGGTGTCAAAGCCCTCAGGAGCCGGCCTCTGACCTGCAGTAGTTTAGCAGTAAGGTTTTAGCATTTAGCTTTCTTTTTCTTCTTTGTGCTAGCATATGCATTTTGGTTTTTTTGGTTTCGCTCAACTTGTGTGCCTTTAGGCGTTCTTCTAATACAAAACAACACATGTTTGGTTGCCTGTGGAAAAAATCTATTGAGATTAGATCCTATATATTCTGAATTCCTGCCTCATCTTTATTAGTTCAGTGTCACACAACTGTCCTATGTGCAGTATTTACCATGTAATGATCCCCTGTTACTCTAAGGACCATAAAAACTATTTCCTCCGTCCGGAAATAAGTAATTCAGATTTGTCTGAATTTGCATGTATCTACATACTAAAACGCGTCTAGATACATGTGAATCTAGACAAATCCGAGTCACTTATTTCCAGATGGAGTATGTTCTAGTCTAAAATGGCATTTATTTCCTACACAATTCAATAAAAAAATCAGCTTGCATGAGTATGCCTGATCATGCATAATCAGTTGCAGAAACGACTAAGCATAATATAAAGCTCTAAATAAGTTAAGCAAGGTTTTCAGTTTCAATCTCTGTTCATATCAGATATATGTAATTCCATGACTTGCCATTCAGTACAATAAAAGAATATATATGAATTAATTTCTCCTATGAATAATTATATAAATTTTGGGTAAATTAGGCCAATAACAGTATACACTACTGACTGACGGTTCAATGCTTTATTAACACTGAAATGAAAAAAAAACACAATTCACAGACTATAGAGTGATGATGTATTCTGCGAAAATGCATACAACCTTACATACTGACAGATATAAAATAGGTCATTCTAACATGCTTGAGGCCTACAATCATGTAGTTCACAGATTTATCTTGGGTTACACATGGCTTAATACATAGGTAATGCTCTTGATCACTGCAGAATGATAATACAGCATAGAAAAATCATGCCAAGAAAGTGCTTCTAATAAAATAGAATAAAATAAAACAGCACTAAGTACATACCAGAACTTGTACAGGCATATTTGCTAACAAGATATGCATGATCTTGTCCAAGCATTTTAGACACAAGTCACAACTGGCTGGGCTTCAAGGGCACACTGGGTGCAATCCTACATTTCTATTGATCGGAAATGTGTTCAGAAACAAATAAATATGACCATCATTTGGAATTCTCATCATTTTGAAGCTTAAAATACATACAAAAATAAGGAACTTAAACATAGAGGAGCACCAACCAAATGAACGAACCTTGACCCTTCAGCTCTGTAACTTTGCCCCAATCTTAATATAAGCTCTGTTTCCTTCAGTACCCTCTTTGTATTAAAAAAAGACAATGAACTTGAATCAAGGATGAAATTTCTGCATCTAGCTAATGTCGGTTAACATCCAGGAAAATCCTTGGTACAACCATTACCCCTAACACAAAGCATGGTTACCCCACAATTATGAACGGCGATGTTGATCACTACAGCCTATGCTGGTGAAGCAAGGAGGCTTCCCTTACCTGCATCCCATGCAATCATCAAAAATATACTAACTATTGGGTATGCTTACAATAATCTTCAATGCGATCACAAGGCTCATATTCATCTTCCTGGGTATGTAGAAGCAACAATACTTTCTTCCATTTCCGACACACTAAGATAAGTGAGTTGGAAGAAAATGCCATGCCAGTTCCCTAATGTTATGCCAAACCCAAAAATGTTACACTAAAATAACATGGATATCTTGAACATTATAGCAGAGTACAGAACTACAGATTATGAATTCATTGGGAATGCATAAATAATGAAGGATAAATAATTTATACCAACTCACTAAGATAAGAAACTGGCATTGCCATGAAATACAACCGAAAAATGTCAACACTTCCATCGGCACTTTAAATGTGGAGAACAACATGATTATAACAGATGTAAACAAATAAAAACTCACAACTATTTTATCAGAGCTAACTAGATACAATCTAGTGTGTAAGGGCCGGGGTCAAGCGATGATGTCACCCTCATGCACAGTCCAATGGCCCCTTCAGTATTTTGTTGACAACATCCTCTAGCAGCCCTAGTAACCAACCATTCCTTTGTAGGCTTATTGGACCCATCGAACTTTTTTTCAATACCCATGTGAAGCCAAGTTCATCTTTCTAGTTAAACACAGGTGCACTGAAAGAACAATATGAACACTTTCAATCTTATGTACCAAGGTGTTCCCCATGAAGAGCCAAGTGAGAAAGAATTTGTCTATTGTAACGAAAAATTACACACGCAGACGCATGACAGAAAATGGGAAGAACAGCAAAGAGAGCGATTTGGTATTTCTCAAGTTTTCAATTCATTCATTAAACTGTGAAGTACATGATTACAACATGGCTATACAAAAAAAATACAAACTATTTAGTCGCTTGAGTAGTTTTGCACATGGCAAACTTTAAGAGCCACAATAACCAATAAAACAACCCAACTAATAGCTCATTGAACCCACCAACTAATTTTCAAGCAGCCCCTGAAGCCAACTTCATCTTTCTAAGATCAGGTGTAATCCAAATAGGAGCTGGAAAGTTGGAAAAAAGCTGCGGAGACACAAGTTTCTCCCTGCTATTATCATCCAGGTTGAGAATTCCCATATCACGGTGATTATTCTTATATCTTCCCAGTGTCCACAAATAATTATCATCAGTAAAGTAGACATGATTTGCCCTGAGTGACGGGTATTCTTCAGCACTGAGACAAAGTGATTGGTTATGCCCAAGAAACAAAACATGGTCACGCAAGCAATCGATTAGCTTAAGTTCACTTCCCTCAACTTCATATATTCTAAACTCTGTAGTGTTCCAAAACACAGGCGCCCCAGGTTCAGGTTCCAAATCATGATCCTCCAAGATTCTCCGAATAAGTAGTAGACCACCCCATGGAGCCTGGACAATGTACAGGTCCCCCCATTCATACTGCCTGGGTACCCTTATAATCGTCTTCACTGCGACCGCAGGGCCACTAAGATCAAAGGTGTGTAGTTCTTCCGTGTAAAGTTCTCCCATTTCA
The DNA here is from genome assembly GCA_916181665.1 of Avena sativa. Lineage (NCBI taxonomy): Eukaryota > Viridiplantae > Streptophyta > Magnoliopsida > Poales > Poaceae > Avena > Avena sativa. The sequence continues at coordinate 8,179,052 of OV702289.1, forward strand.
CACATGGCATACAAAAGGCCATCCTTGTAAATGCAATCGGTATAGTCTTCGTGAGGTGGCAGCCAGGTCCACCTATCATCCCCTACTCTTGCAAAAGAGAGCTGACGCTGTGCATTATGGATTAGCACCACAATGTAGCTTCCCGTGGATGTATCAGGGAACACAAAAGCCTTATAGTGGAGTCTGTCCCGCAGCTTGTCAAGAGCAAAGATCGAGGGAGAGTCACAACCACGCAATCCAGTGTGCCATGAGAACTCATACTTGTGGAGAACACCGTACTCATCAAAGATGGGCTTCACCGGCTCGAGGGTGATCACTGAAGGTAGAGCAATCTGTTCACACGTGATCGGATTGACGAGATGCATCTCAGATCTGTCATCAACAGTAACAAGCCAGCCATGGGAGGACCCGATCAAACACCTAGTGCGAATAGGTGGCCTTGGAAGAGTTAACTTGTACGATCTCTTTTCAGTGAGGCTGTAGAGGCAAGCAGTACTATCACCAGAAGATTCAGAGGTATAGAGGAGGCATGGAGTCTGTGGGAGTTTATAGAGCCCAAGGCTTTGAAGGCTGGTATATGCAGAGTGCCAAGATGGGCAGACAGCACCAGCACGTATGAGATCAGGGATTTCAAGGGTGGCAAAGATACCCATCAAGATGTCCTGAGGCAGGTCTGGCAATGTGCCCACTATAGTCCCGGTCAGCCGTGGATGGACATCTTTGCAAAATTTCTTCAGTGAACTGGGAGTGAAGCCTAGCAGTCTTGGCAAAATTCTGAAGATTAGAGAGCACACATTTTTCCGCTGTATAGCTAGACTCCCTAAGCTCATAATCGAGGTGATGCTACAGGACTCCATGGAAGCAAGCTCTATCTGCCAAGATCTGAACTTGGTCCAAACTGACGAATTTCTTCAGTAACTGAGGGAAGGCAGACTCCTGGGTAAGTTTCTTCAGTAATCAGTAACTCCCTAAGTTGCAGAGACCTGACGCTTGGACAAATTTGTTCAGACGAAAGGGAGGCTCCTGGCTATATTTATAGATCATCACCAACCCTGGAGGCCACGCTCCTAATTCGAGTAGGTGAAGCAAATCCGAGTTCAGGAACGACACGGGCATCAAAGATCTGTATTTCTTATTACTTGGTGATGGAATTCCTAGTCCCGCTCGGTTTCTTCTCCGAATTCAAGGTAGTGCTAAAGGAAGAGCACTAACCGGTGGAGGACGACGCGCGGGGATTAATCCTCTGGGGAAGAGGGGGAGCAGATGGCGACGGCAATGGCGGGCTGCTGGGAGGCGCAAGCCGGCTTCCCGGCGCCGTCAGCGGCTGTGGTCGTGGCGGCGGGAGCGGTGGAGGGACGGAGTAGTTTTCTTCTCCTTTTTCCAATTTTCAGAGTGGGGATTTCTTGGTGTGTCAGGGCCCACCGGGCCAGTACCCAAATTTTAGTCGTGTACCGTAGTATACAAAGATATGTCCAGAGCAAACGCACAACGGCTGTCCGTTTCCCACCGGAATAAAATAGGCAAAATAGAAAAAAATATATTTTATCCATTTCTAAAAGATCAGTTTGGCGGGCGCCCGGGCGCCCAACAAACGCCGTCCAAGCGCTGAAAAGTCATCCTAAGAGCACCATGCTTCCTCTTTCGTGAGGGCATCCACTATGTGCAAAAAACCACACCTTAAGTCTTATGTGGCAATGCTTGTAGTCTACTTTATACATAGTGGAAGAAATAAGAGTTGTCCATAAGCTTGTAGGTGACCTTAAGCTTATGGGTTGTCCACAAGCAATAGAAAATAATTTACTCTCTCTTCCCTCTCATGCATGAGTATGTAGGATGAGACATGTGGGTCCCAGCTTATAGCTAAAGTTCACCTTATACATAGTGGAAGATTTTACAAGGAAGATGGGTCCCACCTTATGGCTAAAGTTTACCTTATACATAGGTGATGCCCTGATACCGAATCTGTTACGACCCACCGCCTCACTCTGTTTCCTCACCGGAATAAAATAGGCAAAATAGGAAAAAAAGTATTTTATCCGTTTTGTAATATACTCCCTCCGTTTCAAAATATAAGATGTTTTAGGTTTGTGAAGAAAATGTATCTAGACTTGTTTTAGTGTGTAGATTCATTCAAAACATGAGTGAACCTATATACTAAAACTAGTCTAGATACATTAGCTTCACAAAGCCAAAACGTCTTATATTTTGGAATGGAGGGAGTAAGTTTTTTTAGGCTGTTTTAGTTTGCTAAAAAGTCTTATATTATAAAACAGAGATACTAGCACCCAATAGAACCGCATACTGTTCGGACGTATCGGTCCAAATCTGTACGCAACAAAATCTAGACAGATTTGCAGTAGAAGTGGACATAAATTTTGTCCTTCCCGTCCGGCATGGCCCATGTGTCTGTGATACTCCATCCGACCATATTTAGTTGGCTCAAATTTGTCTAGATATGGATGTATCTAGCACCAAAACTTTTTTAGATATATCTGTATTTATATGAATCTAAGCAACTAATATGGACAGAGGAAGTACTATTTTTTGCCCCATCCCTATCGGGATCCCCTCGATCCCTAGCTACCCCGTCGCCATCTCCCTCCCGTGCTCGACCATCGCATCCACCGCTCAATTTCGAGCTCCCGCCTGCAGTGCTCTGCCACCTCCTTCGACCTCGCCTTATCGGGCCACGCCGTGCCATGGCCGAGCAGCTCGCATGCTTCCTCCACGACCCGGACATCTACGCGGTGTTGCCCTGTTTGTTCCGCCCCACCTCGTTTCGTCACTGTGTAGGCCTCCCTCTCCCTGTCGCATACTCCAGCAGGAAACCAGCATTCCTCTCCCAGAGGGCGCTCCCCTCCTCCATGTCAGCCGAGGCCAAGCCGGAGCCTCTCCTTATCATGCTCCGCTGGCTTTCCCCTTTCGGCATCTCTAGCACGTCGAGCTTGTCCGCCTCCACGTGCAGCCGCCCACGCCCCTCTGCCCTACCACCGCACAGTGCTCCGTCACCTCCTTCTACATTGCATCTCAATGTTGGTTGCTGACTCGACCTTCGACCGCCTCCCTCCACATTTTGGCCTCGTGCACGCTCACCTCTGTCACCTCCTGCCATGGTCGTGACCTCTCCGGCCTCCACCCTTGTCACTTGCAACCTGAGGCCCGCCTCTTGGTGCTCCGCTTCGACCACGACCCTGGAACACCGCGTGCCACCGGCCCTCGTGGCCTCCTCCAGGCCATGCCTCTTGTTGCTCCTGCATCTTCTACTTTTGGGGGCAACGCGAAAAAAATACGGTATATAAGTCATTGAGGACAATGCAGACAAAATGTGGACACCGCATATGGGCAAATTTGGAGTTCGGATACAAACAGTGTCCTAAGGGAATCTCCACCAGGCCGACCCAACTAGCCGACCCAAACGGTCCATTTCTGTTTGTTTGGGTTGGGCCGCGGTTGCTTTTGGGTCATGGTCCGGCCGACCGCGCCCAGCGGTATGACCCATCTATCCGCACTGGCATCCATTGGCGCATCGCTAGGCAAGGCATTGCCAATCAGTTGAAACTATCAAATTGACAAGCCAAAAACACGCAAAGTGATTATCAAATAACATGGCAGACGTGTATCATTTCCCTTTGGGCATCGCTAACAAGTGGCCATTGGATCTGAAATGTGCAAAAGGGGGCAATAGCATACACAATGTCCAAAAAATGGCAGCTTATATGCCCAAAAAGTTGCATCCGCTGTCACCATTGCCCTTCGGGCATCGCGAGCCGTGATGGTTTGCTGCTTCCTCGCGACCTAAGCCCTACGATCGGGGTCGGTGATGCTATCCAGGTCGGTGAGCATGATGGTGTTGGAGATATGCCCTAGAGGCAATAATAAAAGTAGTTATTATTATATCTTTGTGTTTATGATAAATATTTACATTCATGCTATAATAGTATTAACCGGAAACATTAATACTTGTGTGATTTGTAAACTAAATTAGAGTCCTTAGTAAAGCCTCTTTATAATACTAGCTTGCTGGTAGATAGATGATCGTGGTTTTCCAATCATGAACATTGAGATGTTATTAACAACAAGATCATATCATTAGAAGAATGGTGTGATGGACATACTCCTATAGATAAGCATAGCATAAAGATCAAGTCATTTCAATAGTTCGTTTGCTATAAGCTTACTGATACATAATAACCTAATTCCTTCGACCATGAGATCATGCTAGTCACCATAACCGGAAGGATGCTTTGATGACATCAAACACCACACCATAACTGGGTGGTTATAAAGGTGGCATTTTGTATTCGGAAAGTATGTGTTGAGGCACATGGATCAAGAGTGGGATTTTTCCATCCATATAACGGATAGATATACTCTGGGCCCTCTCGGTGGAATGTCATCCAATTAGCTTGCAAGCATGTGACTGGCTCACAAGGGATCACATATCACGGGAACGAGAAAAGAGTACTTATCGGTAATGAGGTTGAACTAGATATGCAGAGATACCGACGATCAGACCTCGGATAAGTAAACTATCGCGAGACAAAGGGAAATTGGTATCATATGTAATTGGTTCATTCGATTGCAAAGTAATCGTAGAAATATGTGGGAGCCATATGAATTTCCATATTCCTCTATTGGTTATTGATTAGAGAAGAGTCTCGGTCATGTCTGCATAATTCACGAACCGTAGGGAGACACACTTAAGGATTCGATGTTGTTTAGTAGATACGGAATGTAAGTAGGGAGACCGAATGTTGTTCGGAGTCTCGAATGGGATCCGGGATATCACGAGGAGATCCGAAATGGTCCGGAGAATAAGATTCATATAAGGAAAGTCCAATTCCGGAGTTCGGGAATGATTCCGGTGTTTTCATCGGAATGTTCTAGAAGGGTCTAGAAGGTTCACCGGACCGGAAGGGGAAGGGTACATGAATGTGTCATGAATAAGTGGAATGATTGCATCATGTCCTAGGTCACTTGGGTGGGCATTAGTAAGAAAGAAATTAAGCTCCAAATTGAAAGTCAAAAGGCAAGTTTGAAAAGTCAAACTAGGACAATCTATCCTAGTGGAGGAAGGAAAGAATCCTTCTTTTCCTCCACCACAAGCCAACTAGGAGAGGGAGTTGGGGAAGGATTCAAACTCCCCTCTCCCAAGCTGCCCTCCCTCTCATAAATAGAGGGGAGGGAGTGCCCCAAGGAGACACAACACCAGCCCTTCCCACATCACCGTCGCGCCGCCGCCGCCCCCAGCGCCACCGTCGGTTCGTCGCCGCCGCCCTAGATGTCGCCGCTTCGTCACCGCCTCCCTAGCCGCCGCTGACTCCACATCCTCCTCTCCGGACCTCTAAACCCTAGATCACCGGAAACCCTAATTATCCATCATAACCCGCTCCGGCTTAGGCGAAGCCCTGCGAAATCTTCCCACTACTTCTGACACCATGTCGTCGTGCTACCGGAATCGTGAGGGGAGAACTATAACCTCCGCTTCCTGCTGGAACAAGGGAGAGGAAGGTCTTCATCGAGTACCGAACGTGTGACCAACTGCGGAAGCGCTGCCGGAACGCAGCGCCGGAAGGATCGTCTACGCGATCTTGAGATCGACAAGTGTACGACTATATCACCCATGAGAATCTGCTCTCGTTAACCGCTTTGGAATCTTCGAGGATGAGTACTCTAATCGACTCGTTGCTACAATCTAGTAGATAGATCTTGGCTTATTTGTGTTCATGCAGTAGATTTTTTTTGTTTTCCATGCTACGAACCCCTACAGTGGTATCAGAGTCGTGTCTCTATGTAGATCTATTGCACGAGTAGAACACAATGGTCATTGTGGGCGTTTATGCTTTTGTTGTCGATTGCTTCTTGTGTACTTTGCATCTTGAGGGATGGTGGGATGAAGCGGCCCGGGCTAACATTACATGACATCGTTCATGAGACTTGCTCCACTCTTTGACATGCAACTTGTATTGCATAAGTGGCTTTGCGGGTGCCTGTTTCTCCCAATATAGTGAAGATTCAATTTACAACGGGTGATTGACAATAGTAGTATCAACGTTGTGGTTCTTGTTCGTAAGTTAGAACGACACTTATTGAATGCCCCAAACCACGTAAAATATGCAAAGAAAATTAGAGGCGTCTAACTTTGTTTTGCAGGGGTGTGCTATGATGTGATATGGCCATGATTGTGATTATATATTATTGTATGCAATGTTCCTTATTGTAAGTCGGCAACCGGCAGGAGCCAACTGGTTGTCTTTTAATTTCGTTAAGACCTGCGTGTCTATTATTCAAAGTAGTTGTAATAGTTGATGCTGGTGGACGACAACCATGGAGCGGTGCCATTGACCTTGATGCCACACCGGTGATGATGGAGATCATGTTTGTGCTTGAAGATGGAGATCGGAAGCACAAGAAGAAAGGCCATATCATATCACATCTTTTGAATTGCACGTGATGTTAATCCTTTTATGCATCTTATATTGCTTAGTTCGCGACGGTAGCATTATAAGATGATCCCTCTCACAAAATATCAAGTTATAAAGTGTTCGTCCTTAGTAGGCACTGTTGCCAAAGCTCATTGTTTCGAAGCACCACGTGATGATCGGGTGTGTTAGATTTTGTGAGTGTATACAACGGGAGCAAGCCAGATTTGCTCATGCGGAAGCTAAGGTTTGATCTTGACGAGCCTAGCATGTACATACATGGTCTCGGAACATGGATAACCGAAAGGTAAAACATGAATAATATAGTAGATATGATGAACATGTTGATTGTTCGCCTTTGAAGCTACACCATCTCTCATGATGATCGGTTTTGATGTCGTGGATTTGGTTCATGTGATCACTAAAACAATGCGAGGGATATTGTTTTGAGTGGGAGTTCACCTAGATTAATTCAACTATTAATTAGAACTCAATTTGTCATAAACTTAGTCTAAACTATGCAAATATGTTGTAGATCAATGGCGTCCCCTACCATCAATTTTAATGCGTTTCTCGAGAAAGAAAAGTTGAAAAACAATGGAAGCAACTTCGCGGATTGGTTCCGCGACTTGAGGATTATCCTCGGTGCTGGTAATTTGACCTATGTGCTGGATGCACCGCTGGGTGACCCACCTGCAGCTGATGCTACCGATGAGGTAAAGAATGTTTTCCTCACTCAGAAGAATCAATACTCCATAGTTCAGTGTGCTATCTTGTATGGTTTGGAATCAGAGCTTCAGAAAAGGTTTGAGAACTTTGACCCACATGATATTGTCCGTGAACTCAAAATGATATTTGAGGCTCATGCGGCAGTTGAGAGTTATGAGGTTTCTGAAAAGTTCTTTAACTGCAAGATGGAAGAGGGTAGCTCTGTTAGTGAGCATGTGCTTAAGATGTCTGGGCATGCAAGTAAGCTCCAAAGTTTGAGTATAGTGATTCCTAATGCTTTTGGGGATTCACCGTGTCCTCCAATCACTGCCACCAAGTTAAAAGAACTTTGTGATGAACTACAATATGCAAAACATGGACAAGTCGTTGTCTGGACTCTTCTCCATGTTAAAGTCTGCGGAAGTGGAGGTCAAGGAAGAGCACCAAGTGTTGATGGTCAATAAGACCACCAAATTCAAGAAGCAAGGCAAGTCTAAGAAAAAGGGAAACTTCAAGAAGGGCGGTAAGAAAGTTACCGCGTCGGCAAATAAGACCAAGGCTGGGCCTAAGACTGATACTGAGTGCTTTTACTGCAAGGGAGAAGGTCACTAGAAGCGGAATTTCCCTAAGTACTTGGAGGATTTGAAGAACGACAACATCAAGAAGAAAGGTATATCTGATATACATGTTATTGATGTGTATCTCACTAATAGTCGTAGTAGTGCTTGGGTATTTGATATTGGTTCGGTTGCTCATATTTGTAACTTGAAAACAGGAGCTGCAGAATAGATGGAAACTAGCGAAGAACGAGGTGACGATGCGCGTTGGAAATGGATCAAAGGTTGATGTGATCGTGGTCGGCACGCTACCTCTTCATCTACCATCGGGATTAGTTTTATAATTAAGTAATTGTTATTTGGTGCCTGCGTTGAGCATGAACATTATATTAAGATCATGTTTATTGCGAGACGGTTACTTGTTTAAGTCCGAGAATAATGGTTGTTCGATTTATATGAGTAATATGTTTTGTGCACATGCACCTTTGATGCATGGTCTATTCTTGTTGAATCTCGATTGTACTAATACACATATTAAGATCATTGAAGCTAAACGTTTGAAATTGAGCGATAACTCGACCTATATGTGGCACTGTCGTCTTGGTCATATTGGACTAAAGCGTATGAAGAAACTCCATTCCGATGGATTTCTTGAATCACCGTATTTCGAATCACTTGAAAGATGCGAAGCATGTCTGATGGGTAAAATGACCAAGACTCCATTTTCTGGTATGATGGAGGGAGCTACGGACTTATTGGAAATCATACATACCGATGTGTGTGGACCAATGAGTGTAGCATCACGTGGTGGTTATCGTTATGTTATTACTTTCACGGATGACTTGAGTAGATATGGGTATATCTATTTCATGAAACATAAGTCTGAAACTTTCAAGAAGTTTAAGGAATTTCAAAGTGAAGTAGAGAATCAACGTAACAAGAAGATTAATTTTCCATGATCTGATCGTGGAGGTGAATATCTAAGTTAAGAGTTTGGCGAGCATTTAAATAAATGCGGGATACTTTCACAATTGACACCGCCGGAAACACCACAATGTAATGGTGTGTCCGAACGTCGTAACCGAACTCTCTTAGATATGGTTCATTCTATGATGTCACTTACAGATTTACCGCTATCGTTTTAGGGTTATGCATTAGAAACAACCACATGCACTTTAAATAGGGCACCATCTAAATCCGTTGAAACGACACCGTATGAATTATGGTTTGGGAAGAAACCTAAATTGTCATTCCTTAAAGTTTGGGGTTGTGAAGCTTATGTAAAGAAGTTATAGCCCGACAAGCTTGTATCCAAAGCGGAAAAATGTGTCTTCATAGGATACCCGAAGGAAACTATTGGGTATACCTTCTATCATAGATCCGAAGGCAAAATCTTCGTTGCCAAGAATGGATCCTTTATAGAGAAGGAATTTCTCTCGAAAGAAGTGATTGGAAGGAAAGTAGAACTTGATGAGGTTGTCGAACCTTCTCTCAGATTTGGGAGTAGCGCAGCACCGGAAGAAGTTCCTGTGGCACCTACACCAATAAGAGAGGAAGCTAGGATGTTGATCATGAAACTTCGGTTGAAGTTACTACAGAACCTCACAGGTCAACGGGAACTCGTACCACTCCCGATTGGCATGATCCCGTTATGAGTGTCATGTTGGTGGACAACACCGACGACCCTGCGACATATGAGGAAGCGATGATGAGCCCAGATTCCAATAAATGGCAAGAATCCATGAAATCCGAGATTGGATCCATGTACGAAAACCAAGTATGGACCTTGGTGGACTTATCGGATGGCCGGAAGGCTGTCGAGAACAAATGGATTTCAAGAACAAAATAGATGCCGATGGTAATGTTACTGTCTATAAAGATCGACTTGTCGCAAAAGGGTTTCGACAAATTCAAGGAGTTGACTACGATGAGACTTTCTCACCAGTAGCGAAGCTGAAGTCTGTGAGGATTTTTTTTAGCAATCGCTGCATATTATGATTATGAGATATGGCAGATGGATGTTAAAACGGCGTACCTCAATAGAGACATTGATGAAGAGTTGTATATGGTACAACCCAAAGGTTTTGTCGATCCTAAAGATGCTAACAAGGTATGCAAACTTCAACGGTCCATTTATGGATTGAAGAAAGCATCCTGAAGTTGGAATCAACGTTTTGATAAGGTAATCAAAAGTTTTGGTTTTATACAAACTTATGGAGAAGCTTATATTTACAAGAAAGTGAGTGGGAGCTCTGTAGCATTCCTGGTACTATATGTGGACGACATATTGTTGATTGGGAATGATGTAGACCTTCTTAATAGTGTCAAGGATTATTTGAATAATAGTTTTTCAATGAAAGATCTTGGCGAAGCAGCTTACATATTAGGCATAAAGATTTATAGAGATGGATCGAGATGCCTAATATCATTGTCATAGAGTACATATTTGGACAAAGTTATAAAGAGGTTTGGAATGTAAGATAGCAAGAAAGGGTTCTTGCCCATGTTGCCTAATACGACCTTGAGTAAAACTCAAAGTCCTGCTACAGCAGAAGATAGAGAAAGGATGAGTAAGACTCCCTATGCCTCATCCATAGGATCTATCATGTATGCCATGATATGTACTAGACCCGACATTGCATATGTTGTTAGTTTGACTAGCAGATATTTGAGAAGAACTAAGGATATGGTTCTTTCTTATGGAGGTGATGAACAGCTCGTTGTTAATGGTTACACCAATGCTAGTTGGAACACCGATCCGGATGATTCTAAATCTCAATCTGGATACGAATTTACTTTGAGTGGTGCAGCAGTTAGCTAGAGGAGTGCAAAGCAAAGAGTTGTGGCGAGATCTTCAACTGAATCGGAATACATAGCTGCTTCAGAGGCTTCACAAGAGGCGATATGGATGAAGGAGTTCATTACAGAGCTCAGTGTGGTTCCCAGTGTGCTGGACCCAATGTCTATCTACTGTGATAACATGGGAGCCATAGCCAATGCACAAGAACGAAGGTCACACAAGAAGCTGAAGCATATCAAGATGTGTTTTCACGCTATTCGAGAGCATGTCCAAGATGGTGACATAAAGATTTGCAAAGTACACACAGATCTGAATGTGGCGGATCCGTTGACTAAACTTCTCCCAAGGGCAAAACATGACCAGCACCAAACTGCCATGGGTGTTCGGTATATTACCATGTAATCAAGATTAGTTGACTCTAGTGCAAGTGGGAGACTGTTGGAGATATGCCCTAGAGGCAATACTAAAAGTAGTTATTATTATATCTTTGTGTTTATGATAAATTTTTAAATTCATGCTATAATAGTATTAACCGGAAAGATTAATACTTGTGTGATTTGTAAACTAAATTAGAGTCCCTAGTAAAGCCTCTTTATAATACTAGCTTGTTGGTTGATATATGATCGTGGTTTCCCGATCATGAACATTGAGATGTTATTAACAACAAGATCATATCATTAGGAGAATGGTGTGATGAACATACTCCTATAGATAAGCGTAGCATAAAGATCAAGTCATTTCAATAGTTTTTTTGCTATAAGCTTTCTAATACATAATAAACTAATTCCTTCTACCATGAGATCATGCTAATCACCATCACCGGAAGGATGCTTTGATGACATCAAACACCACACCGTAACTAGGTGGTTATAAAGGTGTCATTGAGTATTCGGAAAGTATGTGTTGAGGCACATGGATCAAGAGTGGGATTTGTCCATCCATATGACGGATAGATATACTCTGGGCCCTCTCGATGGAATGTCATCCAATTATATTGCAAGCATGTGACTAGATCACAAGGTATCACATATCACGGGAACGAGAAAATAGTACTTATCGGTAACGAGGTTCAACTAGGTATGCAGAGATACCGATGATCAGACCTCGGATAAGTAAACTATCGCCCGAGACAAAGTGAAATTGGTATCGTATGTAATTGGTTCATTCGATCGCAAAGTAATCATAGAAATATGTGGGAGCCATATGAATTTCCAGATTCCTCTATTGGTTATTGATCGGAGAAGAGTCTTGATCATGTCTGCATAATTCACGAACCGTAGGGAGACACACTTAAGGATTCGATGTTGTTTAGTAGATATGGAATGTAAGTAGGGATACCGAATGTTGTTCGGAGTCTCGGATGGGATCTGGGATATCACGTGGAGATCCGGAATGGTCCGGAGAATAATATTAAATAAGGAAAGTCCAATTCCGGAGTTCGGGAATGATTCCAGTGTTTTCATCGGAATGTTCTAGAAGGGTCTAGAAGGTTCACCGGAACGGAAGGGGAAGGGTACATGAATGTGTCATGAATAAGTGGAATGATTGCATCATGTCCTAGGTCACTTGGTTGAGCATTTGTAAGAAAGAAATTAAGCTCCAAATTGAAAGTCAAAAGACAAGTTTGAAAAGTCAAACTGAGACAATGTATCGTGGTGGAGGAAGGAAAGAATCCCTCTTTCCGTCCACCACAAGCCAACTAGGAGAGGGAGTTAGGGAAGGATTCAAACTCCCATCTCCCAAGATGCCCTTCCTCTCATAAATAGAGGGAAGGGGTGCCCCAAGGAGACACAACACCAGCCCTCCCCACACCGTCGCCGTGTCGCCCGCCGCCCCCAGCACCGCCGGCGCCGTGCAGCCACCGAATCTACCACTTCCTCTCCGGCCCTCTAAACCCTAGATCATCGGAAACCCTAATTCTCTACCATAACCCGCTCTGGCTTAGGCGAAGCCCTGCGGGATCTTCCCTCTACTTTTTTCACCACGCCGTCGTGCTGCCGGAATCGCGAGGGGAGAACTACAACCTCCACTGCATGCTGGAACGAGGGAGAGGAAGATCTTCATCGAGTACCGAATGTGTGACCAACTGCGAAAGCGCTGCCAGAACGCAGCGCCGGAGGATCGTCTACACGATCTTGAGATCGGCAAGTGTACGACTACATCACCCACAAGAATCTGCTCTCGTTAACCGCTTTGGAATCTTCGAGGGTGAGTACTCTAATCGACTCGTTGCTACAATCTAGTAGATAGATCTTGGCTTGGTTGTGTTTATGCGGTATAATTTTTTGTTTTCCATGCTATGGAACCCTAAATATGGCATTCTTGTCGGCCATGATCTTGGCCTCGCCCTCCTTGGCCTTGGCTTCGGCCTCGTTTGCCTTTGCCTTCGCCTCAATATCCATTAGCCTAGCCTTGGCGTTTGCCTCCTCCTCCTTGATAGACCTTGTCTACAGCTCAACAAATGTCTTGGCAGTGGCCTCTTTCTCTTTGCGCCGCCTCTCCTCCCTCTCGGTGATGGCCTCTTCCTTCTTCTCCGCGATCTTCTTTAAGGTCTTCTCGAATGCCAAGGAACCAACCTGGTGGGCGAGGTCGGCCTTAGTAGCCTTGTGGCCACCAGGCCGGCGGGCACGGACAACAGTCCTATCGCCTATAGGGTTGACAAAGCCTTCGTCATTGTCGTCGTCTAGGTCGACGACACCGCCCGTCGAAGCATTGATCTTGCCCTTCTTATTGTTGTCCATTTCTTTCCAAAGGGCATAGATGGTCTCCCATTTTTTGGTGTCCTTGATTAGCATCCAACAATGGGTCAACGTGAATGCCTTGTTATCATTCACCGTCTTGAAGTGATCCATTGCTTTCATGACCTACACAGATGGATGCCAACAATGGCTCAACGCAAATGCAAGACATTGGCAAAGAGCGGAAGAGATTTTACCATGTCAATTGGTTGCATGCCACTTATTTTCCTTTCCGTCACCATCTCGTAGGAGCCTTGGAACTTGCTACACTTGGCATGGATGGTGCCCCAACGCTTGGAGAGGCAGAGATTGTTTCGATCGCTATAGAAGGCGTCCTTTTCGGATTTCCTATGCTTATGGAAGAACTTTCCCACCTTTTTCCAATAGGCAAAGAACTTTTTCTCGGAACCGCATAGTGTATCTCGTGAAATATCCATCCATGCCTTGCATAGGAGCTTGTCCTCATCGGTGGTGTATCTCGAGGTTCATTGGATCACCTTCTTGGTGTCAACAAGTGACGCCGCAAGTGGAGCAGCCAATGACGTGGCCGTGACCCCCTCGCCCATGGAAGTGCCATCGTTTCCAAGCATTGACTTGTCCACAATGTTGTAGGCATCTTTTTGAGTGTATTGTTGGGTCTCGCCGTCGTCGGCATAGCCGTGGCCACCCTCTTTGATCATGTCATGCATGGCGTCCTCACCATCGTTGCCCAAGAAATCCTACACCCAATTTGGACATCATAAAGCGTTGGGAGCAGTATACTGGCAATGGCGAAGAAATATGGCGACCATACTGTGTCGTCGTCGGCTCGTCGAGCATTTTTGCTGAACAGGTTGACTGGTGTCGGCATGTTTGCGCCGAACATGAACCGCCGCTTCATTGATGCCTCCGGGGATGTGTCCGCGGTCATTGGATGTCGGTTCATGTCGATGGCGGGCTATCCCGCCTTCGACGATGCCGTGCGGGTATGGACGAACCGGGAGAACGAGGACACGTGTAACATCCCAGCAATTAGGAACCAACAAAGGGTAGAGCTAGGATTTTGTGCATATGCATGGATTCATCTGTAAAATGCGGGTAAATTTTCCCCCAAACCAAAAACCTAAAGTGCAGAGTTTCCTTCACTCTCTGTGTGTAGGAATATCCATTGAGAGTGATTGTTATAAATTTTTACATGATCTTTATGAATCCATGTGTTTTGGGGGAAGAATTTGAATTCAAATTTGAAATTTGAACTTACATTTAAAAAGTTAAGATTTGATATTTTGAAATGATTTTCAAAATGATTTAGTAATATCATTTGTTATAATAAAGAGTTAATAAATAATAATAGAATTCAATATAAAGTAATTCAAATAAGAAATGACTCTTAATTTATTATCCTTATTCCATACACATTTTTTACAATGATGAACTCATTAAACCAATGAAGGGTTCAGTACAGTAAGGGAATTATAATAAATGGAATTAAAATAATAAAATATTACAAGATTGTTACAAAAAGAATAAAATAGAAATTACAATGAGAATATGTCTATCTATCTAATCCTATACTAAATCTTGCGTATCCTGATCTTGTACCTGCAAAAAAATTCAAAACAAACAAAATGAAAATAAAATATTAGTTGTTAGGTTTACTCTCAGTGGAGAGCAGTGAAGTGCACTGCTCAAGTTTACATCATTGAGTAATTGTTAAAGGGGCAAGTTTCACCAATATGAAAGAATCTGTTCTTCCATAATAAATAAGCCACAAGTCAGATATTAGCAACAAGTAAAAGGGGCAAGTTTCACCAGGTGAGTGAACTGTAAAAGGTCAAAAGGTGAAGCACATCATCCGATCTGATCCACACCATGCACCAAACAGCCAGGCAGCACAATCACCTAACTACATGGTGTGTGTTGTCAACACAGCAGAAGCAGCCACACAAGCAAAAGGGAAAGAGCTCAGCCGTGGCAAAGCTTCCAGCAGCTCATTCTCACTTTCAAACACCAAACCGGGAACACACCAAGCTTACCAAAGCTAAGCAAACCATCAGCCAAACCATACACCAGACCATCCAAGTACTCACCAGATGGTGACTGATACGTCCAATTTGCATCACCATTCTATATCATAATTTGCCTCTATTCATTGATATATTTCATATTAAGAGGTGTTACTTATGTCTTTTCATGTATTTTTGCATGTTGGATGATTCTTGGAGGATGGACTGCCGGAGTCAGGATTCTGACGGAAAAGAGGTGTTTTGGTGCAATTTCGCCAAGATCAGAAAAATACCAGAAAAATTATGAAAAATCATATTTTCCCAGAAGACGAAGGAAGCCACAAGGGGAGGCGGAGATGGGCCATAGGGGGTCCACACCCCCACCCCCTATGCGCAGGCCACCCTTGGTTGCGCCTACAGGGGTGTGGCCCACCTGACCCACATATGGCTTTGCCCTCTCGCATATATCTTCCCATCGGAACCCTAAAACACGGGGAGTGACCACAGAAAGATTCCGCCGCCTCTATGGAGCGGAAAACACCGAGAGAGAAAGAGCTCTCCGTCAGACAGATTTCTGCCGGGGAAATTCCTTCCCGGAGAGGGGAGATCGTCGCCATCAACACCATCATCAAGCTATACTTCATCGGGATCATCATCATCCACACCATCAACTCCACCAGCACCATCATCACCACTCCATCCCGTTGTAACAATTGTGTTGAATACTTGCATAGTTCTTAGGGGAAACTTTCCCGGTGTTGATTACTATTGTAGCTGATGCTTCTGAGTGAAACCATTGGATTATTGTTTATGTTCAGATTGTTATCAATCACCATATCATCTTTGATCTTGATCCATATGATGTCTTGTGAGTAGTTCATTTAGTTCTTGAGGACAAGGGAGAAGTCATGTTGTTAGTAGTGGATTTGTGTTGAGATATTATTCAATGGTTTAGTATTTAAGTTGTGGTGCTATTATTCTAGTGGTGTCATGTGAACGTCGACTACATGATACTTCACCATTTATGGGACTAGGGGAATGCATTGTATATTTGGCTACTAATTGTGGGGTTGCCGGAGTGACAGAAACCTGAACCCCCATTAGGAAACCTTTGCACAAGGGAGTGTAGGATCTCAGAGTCTAAGGCTATGGTTAGGTTTATATCTTAATTGCTTTCATGTAGTTGCGGATGCTTGTATGGGTTTAATCACAAGTATGTATTAGTCAAAGTAAGGTCGATACATTATCACAGGTTCACCCACACAACACTTACAACACCAAAGAAGGGTACTCAGCTATTTGAAGCGAAAGCACTTGACAGAATTCACATGTGTCCTCGAGAACGTTTGGTCCTTATAAGTATTTCCACCGGCTTGTCATTTGCTAAGAAAGGATTGGTCCACTTGCTGC
Organism: Avena sativa; assembly: GCA_916181665.1. Taxonomy (NCBI): domain Eukaryota; kingdom Viridiplantae; phylum Streptophyta; class Magnoliopsida; order Poales; family Poaceae; genus Avena; species Avena sativa. Next base: position 8,195,672 of record OV702289.1, read on the forward strand.
ATTTGTTCGTTGTCTTTATTACTTGCACTTTATTTCTTTGCTTTATCAGAAAACCCCTAAATATCTGTTTGCTAAGTATTTACAGAGATTTCCTGCTCCATACCACTAGTCAACACCTTCTGCTCCTCGTTGGGATCGACACTCCTATTTATCAAAAGTACTACGATACACCCCCTATACTTGTGGGTCATCAAGACTATTTTCTGGCGCCATTGTTGGGGAGTGAAGCACTATTGAAGAGTGGAACTGGTAAAGGAAACTTCTATTGTGAGTATTGCTTTTTTATTTCTGTTTGTTACTTTGTTTCCAATATGGATAACCCACTTGGTTTTCTGTTTGGGAGAACTACTACCACTGTTCGGGTAGTAGATGAAACACCACCTGTTGAGATAGATCCTTTTAAGATACCTACAAGTATTGTTGATCGTGTTATGGATAATTATTATTTAGGGGATGGAACTGTCCATCCTGGTGATCATTTGCTTTTTATCCATGAGTTATGAGGGTTGTCTAAGTGTGCAGGTATCACAACTGAACAGGTGAAGACGAAGTTACTCTCTATATCCTTGAAAGGGAAAGCTGAAGAATGGTATAAACTGCTGAAGAATGGACAAATCCATGGAATGGGAGGAAATAATACCTCTCTTCTATTCTAAATTCTATCCTCCCAGTGAAATTCATAAGGATAGGAATGTGATATATAAATTTTGGCCTCGTGATGGAGAGAGTACAGATCAAGCTTGGGGGAGATTGAACTTACTAATGCTTAAATGTCCTATTCATGAACTCCCTAACAATATTATTATCAATAACTTTTATGCTAGGCTTTCTCTTCATGATAAATATTTACTAGATGCTTCTTGTGCTGGATCATTCACACGTATGAAGTAAGAAGCTAAATAGGATCTCCTAGACCGTATTCAAGAGAACACTGAAGCTTGGGAGAATGACAAAGGAAGAAAGTCAGGTATAAACTATGATTATGAATGCATTAAATCCTTTATGGGAACTGGTGACTTCCGTGATATTAGTAATGAGTATGGTCTTGATTCCCAAAGTATTGCCAATTTGTTTTAAGGCCATTGCCTCTTACATAGAAATTCCTAAAAGAAGTGTAATAAGTATCATGCACCATATAAAGATGTTGTTAACCATGTTCCTGTTAGAAGCACCGAAGTTTGTACTATTGATCATATTTTGCCTGAATCTTATGTTGAGAAAATACCTTTCCCAGTTAAGGTAAAGGAGTATTCTATGATGATTAGTGCGAATAACAAAGGTACAAAGAAAACTGTGGAACCTGAGGAGCAAATGAATAATGCACCTGTGGTAGCTATTGTGAAAGATCTTGTCACTAGAAATATAGAGACGAGCACATTGTCTCCTGTGAAGACGCTTCTAATATTATTTCTCATCCTAGTAAAGCTAGAAAAGCTAGTGTCCATGTGATCTCTGTTAGAATTGGTGATCATTGCTATTATGGTTTATGTATATTGGTGCTAGTTCTAGTGTTATTCCTTATGATCTTTACAAGGAAATTATGCATGAAATTGGTCCTTGTGAGCTTGAGGACATTGATGTGGTTATTCACCTTGCTAATAAGGAAACCATTTGCCCTATTGGTATTGTAAGAGACGTGAAAGTTCTCTGCGGTAAGATTAAGTATCCTGTTGATTTTTCTAGTGCTTAGTTCAGCAGCTAGTAAAACTTGTCCTATCATTATTGGTAGACCTTTCGTGAACACTTGTGGAGCTATTATAGATTGTAAAAAGGAAAAGTTTTAACTAAGTTTAATGGATATTCTTATGAGTTTAACTTTTCTAAATTTGCTAAAGCTCCCTGTGAACATAGCTTGCCTAATAAAGATTTCAGGATGGAACAACTTGCTTCTATTGATCCAGTTTATGACCTTGGACCTATTTTTGATGATTGTAAGTATGTTCATTTTGATGATAGAGTTGCTTCCTATGACATTTATATTGTCAACTTTATTCAAAGTGCTACTGAAAGTTATTATGAGAGAGGGAAACACGGTTTTATGCATCTCAATAATGTTAAGTTTCCCAGTTTTATGTTGAAAGCTTTGAAGTTGCATTTGTTTTGTCTTCCTATGCTAGTGGATTTTTGTTTCAACAGTTTGTTTTATCATGATACTCCTTCGCATAGGAAGTGGGTTAGACTCAATTGTGTTTGGTGTTTTCTTCTTGATTCTCTCTTTCGCTTCAAACCTTTTTCTCCTATGGGAGCATTTTGAAACTATAAGGCCTAACTTAAAGGCATTAAAGAAAAGTACTTCTTGGGAGATAACCCAATAGTTTTGTTGAGTCTTGGAAGTTATTACCTTGGTAATAATCGCTCCTTATCCTTTTGTTTAGTTTTTTGTGTCAAGTTCAACTACTTTTGAGAAGTAGAGGAGTTGTGAAAAGTGGCTGTCCCGGGACAGATTTTTGTGCTGCATTGTAAAAATTCGTGAAGGATCTCAGTACTTCGGATGGAGCTGTATTTTTCTGTGCTTGTTCTCTAAGTTGTTACCCAACTTTCATTAGTTTTGCACTTTTTGATTTGAGCAACAAAAGGTTTTCGAAAAAAATCAATCTTTACCTGCTGGTCTGTTTTGACAGATTTCTGTCATCATTTGCATTTGCCTCTTATATTGATTCCCTTCTAGATTCTTTTGGGTTTTTGGAAAGGAGTTGCTACAGTAGATTTTGTTTTGATGGTTTTCAGTTGAAGTGTGTACCTAAAGGTTTATTGTTTTTGCACACACTAATGTTGCCATTGAGGTTTCTGTGAGATCTTGTAGGAAAAGGAATTTTCAGGAGATGGAGAAAAGGAATCTGCAGAGTTCATCTTTTATTAGGTAAAAGTGATGAAATAGAAGGTTCGTGAAAACCTTATCTTTTTATATTTTTTGATGTTTTTATTACATATGGAAGGTTACAAGACGAAACTGAGGAGGAAATGGAGGCCAGGGTGCGGCCACACCCACCCTAGGCGGGCCCCAGCTGGTCGCGCCTGGAGGGGGTGTGAGCCTCCTGAGCTCTGTCTCCGCATTGTTTTTGCACCACTACCTTCCTTATTCTTTGAAACTTCGTAATATATAACCCCCCGGATCCCCCGAGGTTCGTATATCGTGTTCTCGTCGTGTTTTCGTTTCGATCTGTTTCTGTCAGGAAATCTTCTCAAGTTTAGAGCACCATGGTCTCTGCCAATGACAAAGGCAAGAAGCCCGTGGAAGAAGAAAGGATCGCTTCTAGGCGTGAAGACATGGATTGGAGCGTCGAGGAGGAAGTTAATGTAGGGTTCGCAGCATAGAAAACAAAAAATTTCCTACGATGGGAACAACTATGTACCAAGATCTATCTACTAGATACAAACAACGGGCGGATGTATATCCGTAGAGAACATACCCTTGAAGACCGACAAATCTTAACGAGTCCAAACTCGTGGCTGATGTATACGATCTCTTGCCGATCTCAAGATCGAGAGGAAGTCCTAGCGCCGCAAAACAGCAGCGCATCCGTGCTCGCACACACGTTCGAGGCACCGAGCAACCTCCGCCTCCTCGCTCTAGCGATGCAGCGGAAGCACAACTCTTTCTTGCCGAATAGCCACCGGGAACATGTATCTCGCTAGTCCGAGACCATGGGGGATAAATTCTAGAGGGGGAGAGAGATCCTTCACGAGAAGGTGTGAGTGAGAGAGAGGGAGGGGGCTCCTTTTATAGGGAGAGGGGGGCACCCAAGGGGCCATGCGCCCAGCCATGGGGCTGCCCCCACCTCTTCCACATTCATGTGGGTGGACACTCCACTCACTCAAATGCCTTTCAATTCCCTCCACTCAAAAACCCACTCAAATTCCCATTAAATTTCCACCAAATTTAATGCAAACTCTCATTAAATAAAACTCTTTTATTTTATTCATAATTTTGTCAATTACTTTAATGACAAACATTCACAAAAAACCCCTTGCTAGAATTCTATTTCACATGCATAACCACTTTATGAAATTTCACTCGAAAACCTGTTTCGGTATCTAGTGAAATAAATTCCTGCGCTTGTTATTCTTTTCGGCATGAAACTTTTGCTCCAAATGGATGTCGGTGTCTCTTAAGCGTGTCACCCTATGGTTCGCGAATAATGCGGACATGATCGAGACCCCTCTCGGATCAATAATCAGAAGCGGGATCTGGAGACCCATACTGACTCCCACACATTCAACGATGACTTTCTTGTGATCGTCGGAACCTTTTACGCTAGTATCTTAATCCTTTTGTTTCGTGATATATTACATGTCCGAGATTCGATCATCGGTATATCCATACCTAGTTTGATCTCGTTACCGACATGCACTCTTTTCTTGTTCCCGTGATATAACATTCTAGTGATTAAATCACTTGCTTGCAAGCTAACCAATGTGATATCACCGAGAGGGCCCAGAGTATATCTATCCGTCATCGGGATGAAAAAATTCCACTCTCGATCCATGGGCCTCAACATAACACTTTATTAGTTCTGAATCCATCTTTATAATCACCCTGTTACGGTGTGACGTTTGATGTTATCAAGAAACTCTTCCGGTGTTAGTGATTGACATGATCTCATGGTCTAAGGATTAGGATCACTTAGTAAGTTGTTATAGCAATATAAACTCAATGACTTTGATCGTAATTCTATACTTCGGATGAATGTTCATCACACCATTACACTAATGTTGTGACCCCGTTATTAACAACATCCAATGTCCATGATCAGGAAACCTTGATCATCTTGTTAATCAACGAGCTAGTTTATGAGAGAGGCATAACTAGGAACTTTCTGTTTGTTTATTAAACACACATGTATTAACGTTTCCATATTAAAACAATTATAGCATGCAAAATAAACATTTATCATAAACAAGGAATACGATAATAACCACTTTATTATTGCCTCTCGGGCATATTCTCTTCAGTCTCCCACTTGCACTAGAGACAATAATCTAGTTTGAAAACTTTGCGTATTGAACACCTATGGCTTTCTGGTGTCCCATATACACAATTGCAAGTGGTTAACATAATCTACGGATCTGACGCTTCAGGTCCGTGTGTATTTGCATGTCTTTGCGTCTTCACACATCACTCATTCTCCAATGAGATGGCATTGTATAAATTTGGTCTTTTGGTGAGACCTTTAGTTCCTTGCGGTTAAAACACGTCGATACTATTGTCGTACAATATATCTTTAGTGTTAGCTGTTGGAGATATGCCCTAGAGGTAATAATAAATATAGTTATTATTATATCTTTGTGTTTATGATAAATGTTTACATTCATGCTATAATAGTATTAACAAGGAAACATTAGTACTTGTGTGATTTGTAGACTAAAATAAGAGTCCCTAGTAAAGCCTCTATATAATACTAGCTTGTTGGTTAATAGATGATTGTGGTTTCCCTATCATGAACATTGAGATGTTATTAACAACAAGCTCATATCGTTAGGAGAATGATATGGTGGACATACTCCTATAGATAAGCGTAGCATAAAGATCAAGTCATTTTAATAGTTCAATTGCTATATGCTTTCTGATACATAGTAATCTAATTCCTTCGACCATGAGATCATGCATATCACCTTTGTTGGAATTATGCCCTAGAGGCAATAATAAAGATGTTATTATTATAATTCTTGTTCATAATAAAGTTTATATTCCATGCTAGAATTGTATTAAGCGGAAACATTAATACTTGTGTGGTTTGTGAACAACACTGTGTCCCTGGTACGCCTCTAGGGACTAGCTCATTGATCAATGATGGTTAAGGTTTCCTAACCATAGACATGAGTTGTCAATTGATAATGAGATCATTTCATTGGAGAATGATATGATGGACAGACCCAAACTAAGCGAAGCAATTAGATCGTATCATCGTGTTCATCTTTGCGAAGCTTTTCCTATGTCAAATATTTTATTCCTTAGACCATGAGATAATACAACTCCCTGGTATCGGAAGAAAGCTTTGAGGTCATCAAACGTCATCCTATGAGAGGGTGATCATAAAGGTGTCTCTCAGGTGATCGGAAAGTATATGTTGGGTTGTATGTATCGAGATGGGATTTGTCCCTCCCAAGTCGGAGAGATATACTTTGGGCCCACTCGGTAATCGATATCAACACCGCTTGCAAGCATGTGGTTAATGAGTTAATCACAAAGTGATATCGGATTATGGAACGAGTAAAGTACTTGCTGTGAATGAGATTGAACTAGGTATGACGGTACCGACGATCGAATCTCGGGCAAGTAAAATATCGCGAGACGAAGGGAATATATATATGGTATTGATTGAATCCTGGCATCGTGGTTCATCCGATATGATCATCGATGAATGTGTGGGAGTCAATATGGGTGCCCAGACCCCGCTGTTGATTATTGATAGAAGATCATGTCTGCATATTCTCGAACCCGCAGGGTCACACACTTAACGTGTCTCGACGCTAGGATAGATTGGATAATTGGTTTATGAATTTTTGTTCGGAGTCTCGGATGGGATCCGGGACATCACGAGAGGTTCCGGAATGGTCCGGAGAATAAGATTCATATAAGGCAGTGCAGTTTTTGGAGTTCGGAATTGTTCCGGGTTAATCGGTATTGTACCGGAAGCTTCTAGAACCTTCCGGAAGGGGACCAACGTGGCCCCACCTTCCGGGAGGGGTCATGGGCCTATGAGGGAGTGTCCTGGCCACTTTGGGCCAGGGTCACAAGGCCCCATAGGGCCCAGCCGATCCTAGAGAGTTTAAATCGTTTAAACTAGAGATAGGGTTTCTAGAAGAGGGGAGAGTCCATGCCCCCCACTCCTTATCCTTTGGGCTTGGGGGAGGGGCTAGGGCTGCGCCCCCCTCTATATAAATAGGGGTGGGGGCGCACCAACCCCCCACACCTCTCCTCCAAACCCTAGCCGCCTTGCTAGCTTTCCTCTCTCCCTCCCGATTGTTTGTAGGCGAAGCCCTGCTGCAGAAATTCTCCACCATATACACCACGCCGTCGTGTTGTAGATCCAATCTATCTCTCCACCATACTTGCTGGTCCGAGGAAGGAGGAGACGTCGAGGTGCTGCACGTGTGCATCTCACGGAGGCACCGCCACTTGTGGTGCTAGATCGGATCGGATCGCGAGGAGGAGAAGCGAGTACGACTACATCACCCACGTTCCGACGAACGTTCCGCTGTGCGAATCTTCAAGGGTATGAAGATCTAATCCAATCTCTCTCGTTGATTGCATCTCCTAGATTAGATCTTGGCTTTCCCTCTGTTCGCATCCGTAGAAAATTTTGATTTACTATGCCGCGAAACCCTTCAGTGGTATCAGAGCTAGATCTATGCGTAGATGTGTTTCACGAGTAGAACGCAACATGGTTGTTGCGGGCGTTGATGTTTTCTGTTGCAAGCCTCTTGTTTGTGTTCTTCTTATGACGCGGGATAGTGAGATTGAAGCGGTCCAGGCCAACCTTACGCGACGTCGTTCGCGAGACCGGCTCCGCACTTGACGTGTGGCTTGTACCACACATGCGGCTGGTGGATGTCAGTTTCTCTCACTATATTTGTCATGGGATTAACACCGGAGTTTGGCAACCATAATATCACCGTTGTGGCTTTCCGTAGGTAAGAATCGTTCTTAGCATCTACTCCCATAAGACACGTAAAAATTGCAACAACAAAGTAGAGGCGTCTAACTTGTTTTTGCAGGGAGTGTTTTCTGTGATATGGTATGGCCCAAGATGTGATGTGTATATTGTATGCGATGATCATGTTTTGTAATGTTTCATGACTTGCATGTCGATGAGTACACAACCGGAAGGAGCCATATGGTTGTCTTTATAATTGTGTATGACCTGCGAGTCAACTTCTTATACGCCATGTAATAGCTTTACTTTTTCGCTAAGTAGTTAGCAATAGTTGTAGTTGCTATTCGTGGTGGAGGCAATCATGGTGGAGTGATGGAGATCATGCCGGAACGCACAAGATGGAGATCATTGCGCGAAGATTGGCTATACCATGTCACATAAAGTTATATGCATGTGATGTTTATCCCTTTATGTATCTTATTATGCTTAGATCGCGACGGTAGCATTATAAGATTATTCCTCACTTAAAGATCAAGATAAAAACTGTGTTCTCCCCAAGTATGCACCGTTGCGAAAGTTCGTCGTTTCCAAGCATCACGTGATGATCGGGTGCTATAGACTCTACGCTCACATACAACGGGTGCAAGCCAGTTTTGCACACGCGGAAATACTTGGGTCTAACTTGACGAGCCTAGCATGTACAGACATGGCCTCGGAACACAAGAACCGAAAGGTTAAGCATGAGTCATATGAATGATATGATCGACACTTCGTTGTCCACCATTGAAACCACATCTCTTCTCGTGATGATCGGATTAGGTGTGGTGAATTTGGATCGTGTTCACTAAACAACTTGAGGGATGTTGAATTTAGTGGGAGTTCATCTAGTAATTTGATTGTCACATCCCAAGATTTTCCAAATCTTGTAATGTGAAAATAAATTAATAAAATAAAACTTTGTTTGATTTTCAGAGTCAGAAGAAACTTTTTGAATTCAATTGGAACTCCAAACCCATTTGAATTAAATAAAACCTAAAGGGATTAAAAAGATAAACATTTAATAAAGGAAAATAAAAACATTTTTGGAAATACTATTTTGAAACTTATAAATGAAAGGATTTGATTTCCAATGAAATAGAAGTTTTATAAATAAAGATTATTATATAAAGCCAATTAAAACCATGGCCAAGCTTTTGAATTAAAACATTCTATTTTAGGTAAAATAGCAAAGGTTTATTTAAAAATAATAAAGGTTTGCTTAAATAAAGTAATAAGGATTTAATATCCAAGTTTTATTAAATAAAAGTTTTGTTATTAATAAACCATCAAAGATTTATTAAATTGTTTAAAATAAGTTTTCCAAATGTTTGATATTCACAAATAAAACCTACTAAAGTGTTTGGTTTATTTTAGAGTTCAAAATAAATATCTTAATAAAACAAATCCTATTTGATTTAATAATGGAAGTCTACTAAATTTAATTAATAATGAACTCTAAATAAAATGTTCTTTTGTTTTAAAAACAAGTTTCCAAGTATGCTATATTTCCCAAATAAAACCTACTAATTTGGTTTTGAAAATATTTAGGTTTCAAATAAAGACTTTAGTAATAAAAATCAAACTCTATTTGATTTAATAACTAAGGCCCATTTTATTTAAGTATTAATGGACCCTAAAATAAAAGGTTATTTTTGAACAAGATTTCCAAATGAATTTTATTTTGAAATAAAACCTACTGATTTGATTTTGAAAATGATTGGTTTTCAAATGGGGATTTTATTAGTTATATCAAACTCTATTTAATTAATAAACCATGGCCTACTTATTTAATTAAGGATGGAACCTAAAAAGATTAAAATATTATTTATTTTTATTTAGGATTTTGGTTCAGGTCACTAAACAGAACCAAATTCTTAGTTACAATGTTTGGTGAAAATTTGAATTGTTATGAATGTTTGAAATATTGATTGAAAATCAAATCAGCAAATAGAAATAGAAAAGGAAAATGTTTCAGTATAAAAAAAAATAGAAAACAGACCCAGCCCAACAAAGTGGCCCAACAGCAGCCCAGTCCAGCTCAGTCTGCTCCCCTGCACGAAACGTTTTGCACACGAACACATACCCACACCGACGCTGACCAGAGGACCCCACCTGAAACGTTTTCCCCACTGACGCCGGGACCCACCCTTCACTATTCATCGTCTTCAACGAGACCTCGTCGCCCAGCCGTTGCCGCCGAGTTACTGCCGGCGTCAATACACGTAATTGGCCGAATAACTCCCCGCTGTGATCACGCGTACTTATTCGCCCTCTCCGCTCTATCTTTCCCCTCAAAACCTGTCTCCTCTCTGCCACGAGGCTGCCGGAATTTCGAACTCGACTTCTCTGCTCCGGCGACCTTCTCCAGCAAAATCCGGCGAACCACGGCCGCCCCTCGACTCCCTCTACACGCAGGCATATTCACCACATCCAGGCGCATCCGCCTGTGCCCTTTGTACGACCGCGGGCGCTCCAGAGTGTCGGCAACGACAACCTCCAGCACCGCCGCCGTCTGCCTCCGCTCCGACGAGTCCCACCGGTGAGACCAGACCACCCCTTCACCTCTCGTTCAAGCACACAGATTTGCCTTGATCCCGCGCACCTAACCGTGCCTCTCCTTTGCCTTAGCGCGGTCCTAAGCAACGCCAACAACGACAACCCGAGAGCACCGCCGCCCGCAGCTTCTCCGACGAGCAATTAGCAGCAACCCCTTGCGCCCCTCGAGTAGCCGACCCTACCTCGAGCATCAGCAGGTCTCTGCGAGCCTGGTAAGCCTTGCCAGCCTCTCCCTCGCTTCCTGCATCGCCAGCGCTGCCGCCAACTGGCTGCTCCGCCGCTCGCCGGCAATATCTCGCCGCCAGATTCTGGCAAACACGCTGTAGCCGTAGGATGTGTTTTGACTGGCTAGGATTAGATCCCCTCGAAAGGGTACGCGACCATCTGAGCCGCACACGCTCCTTTTAATCCTGTGGCCTGTATCACGCGATCCACACGAAACGGCATTGCCCAATCAGAAGCAGCCACGTGTTCAGGATTCGATTTAAAATAGAATTTTGATCTGATTAGAATACAAATTTGTAATTGCTATAACTTTCAAACCACACGTCCAAATTTTGCAAACTTTATATCATTGAAATCAGGAGAACAAGCCCTAGCCAACCATGGCCTTTGTTTAGCAAAAAGATTCTGGAAAAATGGTTGTTTTTGCAGAAACATTTGTATGCTTGTTAAGCTTATAAAAATTGTTTAAAAATGAATATGGGGATAAAATCTTGGGCAAATGGTGTGATTTGAACCTACTAACATTGTGAAACACTTTGTGGTCTCAAAAATGTTTTTGGTAAAACAAAATAATGATTCTTTGATTTAAAATCATTTCTAGTCAAATAGAAATGTGGTTTATTTATTAAAAATGGTTTTGGAAGAAAACCTTTGGAAAATGTTTTGTTTTGAACCCACTGACCCCAAACCCCAAGTTTTGTGATTTGAAAACATATTGGGTGAACCCTATAGGTTAATTCCTTATTAAAAATATTTCTACACCACATAAAATGATACTTTATTTTGAAAATGATTTTGAGGTGAAACCTCTTTGCAAATGACTTGGCCACTTTACAAAATGATCAAATAGGTGCTTGCAAATGTTTATGACCCATTAGGAACCACTACTTCAAACAAAACAAAGCTTGGCATGCTTGCATGCATTACTTTGACTTTGTCATTTTATGTGTTGTTTTGCTTGTTTGGTAGATTGAGTTGTGCCTTGCTTGATTAATTTGTAGTGACTTGAAGAGTGTGATTGTTGCAAGGACAAGGAGTGAACCTATACCCTCTACCAAAAAGGCAAGTGATGCTTCATACTTTATGTCCCATTACTTTCTCTATGCATTAGAGATTTTGCTAAGTAAAACTTGCATGGATTTTGCTAAGTATAGACCTTGCTATAGTAGAACCTAGTAGATGAATCCTTAGTAGGATTTTCCTAAGTTAAGATTCTTACTACTATCAAGCTTAGCCTAGCTAATAGAAAACATGGGTGGAAAATATATTCACACTATGGAAAAATCTCTAAGTCTGAGGACTTATGTTTTTGTTTAATAAAACAACTAAGTTAATGAATCACCTGGGTGGAATGGAAGGAATGGGATATGTTGAGTGGTTACACAAGGCCAGGGGACTGGTGAACCTTGTGTATCACACTTGTGGATGGCCACCCAGGAAACAAAGGGATTTGAGATGTCAAATGTTGAGAAGCTTCAAGTGCAACCACTTGGAAATATGGGCTCTGCCATGGTCATATAGGTTGCAAGAACTTAGCCAAATGGATAGTGGGTGGTAGTGTTTGATAGGTTGGAACGCGTCCATTTTGGTCTAAGGGAAGGCTTCTGAAAGATTTTGTCTTGGGAAACCAAGTCTTGTGGGTAAAGTGCACCACCTCTACAGAGTGTAAAATCTAAGTACTTAGCCATGTCCCTGGTAAAGGACAATTTGAGCATCAAGACATGGAAGCAATCAAGAATCTCATCATTCAAATTTCTAAGTTAAAACTTGTGGATTGAACAAGGGTTGTTTGAAATCTTAAATCTTTGATTGGTAGATGCCTTGGAAAGGATCTTCAGTCTTTGATTGAGAAAAATGATTTTGACAAGCAAAAACTTAATATTTTCAAATGTTAAGGAAAAATCTATTTTGAGCAATGCAAGCCTCAACTCCACTTAGCCAAATGCATATAAATGATAGACTCCACTATACTACCATAGTATCACTTGCCAATACAATTCAAATGTATTGACCCTTGTGGCTGTAACTTGTAATGTTGCAGGTTTGATTGATTTTAGTGAAGATTGTTTGATTAGGATTACAAAGTCTACAACCAACATCTTCCTGTGGCACTTTGAAGATGAAGGACCCCATGATTATAATTATTCCGCTGCAATGTAATGTAATAGCTAAATGAGCTATGTATTGATGTAATAAAATTATGTTATTCCTAGTTATAAAGTTATAATATGACCTTTGTTTCTTGATATTACATCTAAACTGTGGATGCTAGCTATTGATCCAGGGACTAGCATTGTAAAACACATGAGGCTCTATCTTATTAAAGATTGGGACCCCTACAGATGGTATCAGAGCATTGTGTTGCCTGTAGGATTTGTAAACCCTAGGATTGGACAAAAACCCTTAGAAAAATAGGAGTTGTATTTGTTCCAAAAACTTATTTACAAAACAATCTTGTAAGCTCTTTCCTCAACCATTTTGGTTTCAACTCTACATCTCTTCTACTTCAACTTGATGGAAAAACCTACCCATGGCCAAAAACTACACCATGTGCAAAGGACTTCTTCAACTTCTTCAACTCTAATGACTTCAACATCTTCAGCATCTTCACCAAGGACTTCCAACTTAGATATCACTAAGGACCACAAGTGAAACAAGGAAAATCTTACTCAAGATTTAGAGACTAAGGGAATGCAAAATAAGAAGGAACCATCAACAACTTTGAAGTATTGTGACCAAAAGTTTTTCCAAGGAAACCATGATCTCATACAAGAAGAATCAAGAAGGAAGGAAAGATCACAAGTGAACCATATAGATGGACCACCATAATTTAGTTAAGTCAAACACACCAACTTATGTGGTGTAACAAAAATATTTTTGTTGCCTAAGTTTGTGCTTGAACTTTGTTGTTTGAGTGAAAAGTTGTTTGTGAATGCTTGCTCATTGTTTGTGTGAATTGTGATGTGTGTGATTAGAAATATTTCCTTAGAAATATCTTGCCTATTCTAATCTCCCATCAAACCCAAACAGATGACTACTCCAAGAAACTCCAACATCCAGGTTGATGACAACCACAACCAAGAGGACAACATGAGAGAACTTATAGCAACCCAAAACCAGTTGAGCCAAGAGACAACTCAGCTTTTAGCCAACAACAATGGATTAGACCCAGTCATACAAAGGATTTTGAAACTTCAATCCCAATTGTTGCAAGGATTAGTTACTCAAATGATCAACATGGGAGAAAACTTTTCCCAAAGAGCTAATGACAACAAGGATGACAAAGATGTTATTCTAGAAGGAACCCAAGCTAGCAATATTTTTAGAGACAAGGATCATGCATCCAAGGAACAAGAAGATCAATGCCCCAAGAAGAGAGAAAGATCTCCCACCTATGAAGAACATGAACTAGAAGAACTCCTAGCTTTGGAGAGACCCAAGAAGAAAAAGAAATTCCCCAACCCTAATGAGAAGGATATTACTCAAGAGCAATGTTACAATTGCAAATAGATGGGACACTATGCCAATGAATGCCCAAAAAAGAAGAAGAACCAAAGAAACAAACAAAAAGCAACAATACCAAAGGAAAAGAAAGATATCAGCCAAGTGATGTGCAAATACTGCAAAGAGTTAGGACATTATGCAAATTACTGTCTAGAAAAGATGAAGCATAAGATAAACCAGCCTATGAGGGATCTCAGCCTTGTCACATGTTTCAAATGCAAGGAACTAGGCCACTATGCAAACAATTGTCCAGAAAGGATGGAGAACAAGTTAAACAAGTCTATGAAGGATCTCAACCTTGGCCCATGAGTCAAGCATGGAAATTAAGGACATAAGTGCAACTGTTTGCTTAGAGAAAATTTTCCCAGGATCCCAAGAAGGCCAATATGTAATTTTTGTTTGAAATTTTTTAAGGGTGGTAGTACCCTAGTTGTTTTGAACATGCTTGTAACCCTAATCTCCCCAAATCTCGGGACGAGATTTATTTTAAGGGTGGTAGCCTGTCACATCCCAAGATTTTCCAAATCTTGTAATGTGAAAATAAATTAATAAAATAAAACTTTGTTTGATTTTCAGAGCCAGAAGAAACTTTTTGAATTCAATTGGAACTCCAAACCCATTTGAATTAAATAAAACCTAAAGGGATTAAAAAGATAAACATTTAATAAAGGAAAATAAAAACATTTTTGGAAATACTATTTTGAAACTTATAAATGAAAGGATTTGATTTCCAATGAAATAGAAGTTTTATAAATAAAGATTATTATATAAAGCCAATTAAAACCATGGCCAAGCTTTTGAATTAAAACATTCTATTTTAGGTAAAATAGCAAAGGTTTATTTAAAAATAATAAAGGTTTGCTTCAATAAAGTAATAAGGATTTAATATCCAAGTTTTATTAAATAAAAGTTTTGTTATTAATAAACCATCAAAGATTTATTAAATTGTTTAAAATAAGTTTTCCAAATGTTTGATATTCACAAATAAAACCTACTAAAGTGTTTGGTTTATTTTAGAGTTCAAAATAAATATCTTAATAAAACAAATCCTATTTGATTTAATAATGGAAGTCTACTAAATTTAATTAATAATGAACTCTAAATAAAATGTTCTTTTGTTTTAAAAACAAGTTTCCAAGTATGCTATATTTCCCAAATAAAACCTACTAATTTGGTTTTGAAAATATTTAGGTTTCAAATAAAGACTTTAGTAATAAAAATCAAACTCTATTTGATTTAATAACTAAGGACCATTTTATTTAAGTATTAATGGACCCTAAAATAAAAGGTTATTTTTGAACAAGATTTCCAAATGAATTTTATTTTCAAATAAAACCTACTGATTTGATTTTGAAAATGATTGGTTTTCAAATGGGGATTTTATTAGTTATATCAAACTCTATTTAATTAATAAACCATGGCCTACTTATTTAATTAAGGATGGAACCTAAAAAGATTAAAATATTATTTATTTGTATTTAGGATTTTGGTTCAGGTCACTAAACAGAACCAAATTCTTAGTTACAATGTTTGGTGAAAATTTGAATTGTTATGAATGTTTGAAATATTGATTGAAAATCAAATCAGCAAATATAAATAGAAAAGGAAAATGTTTCAGTATAAAAAAATATAGAAAACAGACCCAGCCCAACAGCAGCCCAGTCCAGCTCAGTCTGCTCCCCTGCACGAAACGTTTTGCACACGAACACATACCCACACCGACGCTGACCAGAGGACCCCACCTGAAACGTTTTCCCCACTGACGCCGGGACCCACCCTTCACTATTCATCGTCTTCAACGAGACCTCGTCGCCCAGCCGTTGCCGCCGAGTTACTGCCGGCGTCAATACGCGTAATTGGCCGAATAACTCCCCGCTGTGATCACGCGTACTTATTCGCCCCTCTCCGCTCTATCTTTCCCCTCAAAACCTGTCTCCTCTCTGCCACGAGGCTGCCGGAATTTCGAACTCGACTTCTCTGCTCCGGCGACCTTCTCCAGCAAAATCCGGCGAACCACGGCCGCCCCTCGACTCCCTCTACACGCAGGCATATTCACCACATCCAGGCGCATCCGCCTATGCCCTTTGTACGACCGCGGGCGCTCCAGAGTGTCGGCAACGACAACCTCCAGCACCGCCGCCGTCTGCCTCCGCTCCGACGAGTCCCACCGGTGAGACCAGACCACCCCTTCACCTCTCGTTCAAGTACACAGATTTGCCTTGATCCCGCGCACCTAACCGTGCCTCTCCTTTTCCTTAGCGCGGTCCTAAGCAACGCCAACAACGACAACCCGAGAGCACCGCCGCCCGCAGCTTCTCCGACGAGCAATTAGCAGCAACCCCTTGCGCCCCTCGAGTAGCCGACCCTACCTCGAGCATCAGCAGGTCTCTGCGAGCCTGGTAAGCCTTGCCAGCCTCTCCCTCGCTTCCTGCATCGCCAGCGCCGCCGCCAACTGGCCGCTCCGCCGCTCGCCGGCAATATCTCGCCGCCAGATTCTGGCAAACACGCTGTAGCCGTAGGATGTGTTTTGACTGGCTAGGATTAGATCCCCTCGAAAGGGTACGCGACCATCTAAGCCACACATGCTCCTTTTAATCCTGTGGCCTGTATCACGCGATCCACACGAAACGGTATTGCCCAATCAGAAGCAGCCACGTGTTCAGGATTCGATTTAAAATAGAATTTTGATCTGATTAGAATACAAATTTGTAATTGCTATAACTTTCAAACCACACGTCCAAATTTTGCAAACTTTATATCATTGAAATCAGGAGAACAAGCCCTAGCCAACCATGGCCTTTGTTTAGCAAAAAGATTCTGGAAAAATGGTTGTTTTTGCAGAAACATTTGTATGCTTGTTAAGCTTATAAAAATTGTTTAAAAATGAATATGGGGATAAAATCTTGGGCAAATGGTGTGATTTGAACCTACTAACATTATGAAACACTTTGTGGTCTCAAAAATGTTTTTGGTAAAACAAAATAATGATTCTTTGATTTAAAATCATTTCTAGTCAAATAGAAATGTGGTTTATTTATTAAAAATGGTTTTGGAAGAAAACCTTTGGAAAATGTTTTGTTTTGAACTCACTGACCCCAAACCCCAAATTTTGTGATTTGAAAACATATTGGGTGAACCCTATAGGTTAATGCCTTATTAAAAATATTTCTACACCACATAAAATGATACTTTATTTTGAAAATGATTTTGAGGTGAAACCTCTTTGCAAATGACTTGGCCACTTTACAAAATGATCAAATAGGTGCTTGCAAATGTTTATGGCCCATTAGGAACCACTACTTCAAACAAAACAAAGCTTGGCATGCTGTTATCACCATATTTTGGCCAAAGGAGGAGTTGGGCCGTGATCAAGATGGGCTTAGAAGATACATATATTCAGCGTGTTGTTAATCGGCCTTATACGTGGGTTTGGGCTCAATTGCCCGTGTATCTTGTATCATGGTAGGTTTCGTTTCAGTTTAGGTAGAGATAGAATTGTAGAGTTATTCCAAAAGTAGAGAGTCTCCGGACTATAAATATGTACCTAGGGATATCACGAAAAGAAGGACAATCACGTTCACAACAAACACATCTCGGCGCATCGCCACCCCTTGTTTCTAGGGTTTTTCTCGGGTAAGTGCCATGCTGCCTAGATCGCATCTTGCGATCTAGGCAGTATTTACTTATGAGTTATCCGGTGTTACTCGTACTGAAGCCTTGTTGATGGCGAGTAACACCTTTATCACAGATTTGTTAGGGCTAGCATCGGTACTTTTTACTATGATTGCTTAATTATGCTGCCTCTAGCTATCTCGCCGTCTTTGCACCTTTTCCCGGGTGTGAAGGTGGCATCTTGCTTGATTTCTGCTTAGTCGATTCGATCTGTTATAGTTGTGCCTTGTTCATCAAGGTTTAGTTTAATATCTGCGTGATTAGGCCTTACAAACGGGTTGAACGATCCAGTAATGCGTAAGATATGGTTTATCGATCGTAGAGGGGACGTTCCGGGAATTGACGTTATGTTGGTTTTTAGGCCTTCTCTAGGATCAGTTTTCTACTATCTTTCGTATCTACCAGGCTCAACTACGTGTGGGACGTTCCGGTTGCGTGGTGAAAACACTAAACTGTCGTAGATCGATTTAGCTTGTAGTAATCAAGCAAAACCCCATGTTATCATAAATCCAATGCAGAACCATGGGGATAATCGGCTCTGAAAGCCGATTTACAGGGAAACCTGGGAGCCGATCACGGCTCGAATTTTACGTATACTTGTTTACCATGCAGGAAACCAATCGAAGCAATCCATCACCTTCCTGACCAGGTATAGGTCAGGTGGCATGCCCTCGAACCAAGTCAGGACGCGTGCGTGCCGGAAGCTTTGCGGGCCGTTGCCCGAGGGACCAGGGCCCACCAGCCGCTCTGGGAGCCTCCCGGCTCTTCGTGTTGCTCGTCGCTGCCCGCCGGTGAGTTTTGACAGGCAACACATTCTGGCACGCCCGGTGGGACCTTCAACAACGTCTACATCAACATCCGACGCTGCGATGGAGAACAGACCAGTCACGTACGACGAGCTTCCTGCTGAGCACAAGGCGAAGTATGACGAGATCAGAGCGCTCTTCGAAGCCGACCTCATCGGCTCTTTCGAGAGGACCCGTACCCATGGCATCAAATGGAGAGGTTTCTCTCCCGAGGGTGCTCTCGATGAGGTAGATCTGTCTGTTCCTTCAGAAGACCGCACCAGAGCTCTACGCCAAGAAGTCAACTACATGGTGGCTCATTCTCTTCACCGCCATTCTGAGAGCTTGGTAAACGCGTTCGAGCGGGTAGCAGTTCGCGTGGTTCAGGAGATCATGAAACATCAGTATTCTCCGTCGGGGCCCACTTTAGGGACCCACCAAGGAGAAAGACTGCTCCAGACCAGGCCGCAACTTCCATTCACACTCGGAGCTCCGGAACCGCCAGGATCAGCGGCATACGTCGTCTACAAGGCTGGAGGCGATCCAGGCGATTACCAATTCCTGTTGGATCCACCCAAGGAGATCCCACACGGATATATATGCGCCTACGTGCCGGACTGCAATAACCTGGCACGCACCAGCCAGATTGCAACCGCAGGAGTAGTTGCGGCAGGGGCTCTTGGGGCAGGATCTTCAGGAGTAGGCGTTCCTGGAGCAACGATGTCTGGGATGGACGCTGACAAACAGGCATGGCTAGCCAAGTATGCCACTGGAACAAGTCATGAGAATCTAGCCCCTGCAGCTCAAACAGTGGAGCAAATCAGTACCGTCCTGAGAAACCAGTTCGGCTTCGTGCCGAAGCGACGGACGATCGGCTATTCAAAGCCGTATCCCAACGAGTTTGACCTGATTCCGCTGCCACCCAAATATAAGCTCCCGGAGTTCTCAAGGTTCAGCGGGTCAGAGGGGTCAAGCTCGATCGAGCACGTAAGCCGATACCTGGCACAGCTAGGCATGATTTCGGCATCGGATCAACTGCGCGTGAGATTTTTTGCACAATCTCTGACAGGACCAGCCTTTGGGTGGTACACCTCGTTGCCACCTGATTCAATTCGCACCTGGAAGCAACTAGAAGAACAGTTCCACATCCAGTACCATTCAGAGGCTACCGAGGCTGGCATTGCAGACCTGGCACAAGTACGACAGAAGCGGGGAGAAACTGTAGCCGAATACATCCAGCGCTTCAGGACCATCAAGAATAGATGTTACTCAGCCCGTTTAACTGAGAAGGAAGCAGTCGAGATGGCAGTGGTGGGTCTCTTAGCGCCCATCAAGGATCTGGCTTTCCAAGTGGAGTACAACTCATTGGCGCACATGGCCCAGAAACTGACGATGTATGAACAGCACCACCCTGAGTTATACCAAGACAGGTTCAAGCGCCCCGTAAGCCTGGTCGATGCAGAAGAAGATGATCCTACACAAGACCAGGAAGTGGCCGTGGCTGAGTGGGCTCGGGGGGCAGACCCTGTGTCCTGCAGATGGGTGAAGCAGCAAGGGCCTATAAAAGGGTTTGACTTCGACGTGAGCAAAGCCGAGCAGATATTCGATTTACTGCTGAAGGAGAAGCAGCTGAGGTTACCCGAAGGCCACAAAATCCCTACGGCTCAGGAGATGAACGGGAGACCATACTGCAAGTGGCATCATTCGTTCACCCACACCACTAGTGATTGCAAAGAGCTTCGTCGCCAAATCCAAATGGCAATAGAACAAGGCCGTCTAATCCTGGGGCAGTTCGCCATGAGGGTGGACACGAATCCGTTTCCCGGTGTCAACATGGTAGAGCTCAGTCGCTCCGCGAGACGTCAACTGGACTTTTCGTTCGGTGTCAATATGGCTGGGTCTGGGTACCACCATGACACGTACAAGGAAGGAGGTGATCACTCTCGGGGCAAAGAGGAAGAGGAGGCTGGTCCACGCGACCGGCCCAGCCGCGATGACGGGCGATACCTAACAGAGGAACAGGTTAGGAGGGTGCGGTATCAGAAGCCACATTCCACACATCTCCTTAACAAGTATGAGCGTCAGCATGAGCAACGGCGCCAGCACAGTGGAGACAATGAAGGGTATGGGCACCTCGCCAGGGGACCGTCCAAAGGAAAGAAAGGCGCAGACAAACATTGGGATTGTCCCTTCTTCAAGCATTGCTGGGACGTGGGAATGAGCCGATTGCCTACAGTCGACAATTGCCCAGAGTGTGGACAGCGAAAGGAGAGCATGAGGCCAGTGTCAGTGTTCAAACGTCTAGGACCTCTCCAATCTCAGAGCCGTCCCAGGGAGTCCCCTCGAGCAAGGGGCCTCGAGAGGCGAAGGGATGACAAAGAAGAAGACAGGTACCACCGTCCAAAGTGGTGCCCAGATGGAATCAGACACACCCAGAAGCGTAGAGTGCAACGGCTGCGTAACTTAGAGGAAGCGGAAGCGCAGTATCTCCACGCTCTAAAGAAAGCACGACCTGATCTGGCCGTCAAAGTGAGGCAGACTTTGGAGACGGAGGGCCGCGCGACAAGGAAGGAGTGGCGCCCCAAACCAATAAAAGCCGATGCACAGACATCGGCTGGCACGAACATGGTGTTCGTACTTCCGGCAGAATTCTGCGCGCCACGGACCAATGTGCTATCAGTGGCGCAGCTTGACTGCGGTCCACGGCCGGTTATCTTTGAGAAGCCACGAGAGAAGGGTTACAAACATCTGAAAGCTCTGTACCTGCGGGGCTACATCAATGGACAACCCGTCAGCAAGATGTTGGTGGACACCGGAGCGGCGGTCAATATTATGCCGTACTCCATGCTACGACGTTTGGGACGCTCCACTGCGGACCTGATCAAAACCAACGTCACGTTAAGCGACTTCAACGGTCAGTCTTCGGAAACGCAAGGCGTACTGAACGTGGACCTGACGGTGGGCAGGAAAACCATACCTACGTCGTTTTTCGTCGTGGACAGCAAAAGTACCTACGCCGTCTTGCTAGGAAGGGATTGGATCCACGCTAACTGCTGCATTCCATCCACGATGCACCAGTGCTTAATACAGTGGGACGGAGATGAAGTGGAGGTCATCCAGGCAGACGACTCTATCGAGGTTTCCATTGCTGGCATGAACGTCTGGGAAGCAGAAGACCAAGAGCCGATCTCGGGAATCAGTTTGGACGGCTGTGAGCGCATTGAAGCTTCAAAAAACGGGGTGAGGCTGGTCTTATCCACCGGCCTGACAGAGTAGAAAGGTCCACAATCATGCGTGGTACGGCCGATCTTAGCGATCGGCCACAAAAAATGGAAAGCAACAATCATACGATAAGCAGATCATGTAGTCGTAGCAGGGAGACGCCCTGCCATTATGAAACAATAAGGTGTGAGCCGCCCTTGACTAACGCAATCAAAAAGGGGGCCGATTCAGGCAATCGGCCCAAATTATTTTTGTTGTCCTCACCTACTGCTTGCCCCGTGTTTAGCATCGACTTGACAGGTGACGGAAAGCTAGGGTATGGGTTCACATCCGCTGATGAACTGGAAGAGATCGACATTGGTCCTGGGGATAAGCCACGACCAACTTTTATCAGCAAAAGGTTAGATCCAAGGCTGCGGGATCCGATGATAGCCCTGTTGAAACAATATCCAGACTGCTTCGCTTGGGACTACACAGAGATGCCCGGCTTAGACAGGAGCATCATTGAGCATAGACTCCCGCTTAAGAAAGGATTTCGGCCGTTCCAGCAGCGAGCACGGCAGATGAAGGCCGAAATTCTAGAACAAGTTAAGAAGGAGGTCGAGAAAATGTTGGCAGCCGATTTAATCAGGCCTTGCAGGTATGCGGAATGGATTTCTAATATCGTGCCTGTGGAGAAAAAGGATGGCCGGTGGCGTGTAGCCATAGATTTTCGGGACCTAAACAGAGCTACCCCAAAGGATGAGTATCCGATGCCGGTAGCAGAAACATTAATCAACGCAGCGGCTGGTCACAAGATCTTGAGTTTCATGGATGGGAATGCTGGTTACAACCAAATTTTTATGGCTCCCGAAGACATACACAAGACTGCGTTCAGAGTACCAGGCTCAGTGGGATTGTTTGAATACGTTGTCATGACGTTTGGGTTCAAGAATGCTGGTGCCACGTACCAAAGAGCCATGAACTACATTTTCCATGATCTGATCGGCAAGCTGGTGGAAATTTATATCGATGACGTAGTGGTCAAGTCTGCCTCAGTAGAAGGACACTTGGGCGATCTGCAACGCGTCTTGGACCGAACGAGAAAATTCGGACTACGGATGAACCCAAAGAAGTGCGCCTTCGGGGTAACGGCCGGTCAGTTCTTGGGTTTCTTGATCCATGAACGTGGAATTGAGATCGGCCTGAAAAGTCAGGAGGCAGTGCGAACAATGAAGCCACCCACCACAAAGAAAGAACTGCAGTCCCTCATCGGCAAGATCAACTTTGTCAGAAGATTCATCTCTAATCTGTCAGGAAGGATAGAGCCGTTCATGGGGCTCGTAAAAATTAAAGCTGACGAGGAATTCCGCTGGGGGGCAGAACAACAACGAGCCTTCGACGAAATCAAAGAATATCTGACAAAGCCGCCAGTGTTGGTGCCACCCCAGCCAGACAGACCGTTCTAAATTTACTTGTCGGTGGCTGACACGTCCATCGCCTCGGTGGTGGTACAAGTCCACGATGGGCTAGAGCGAGTCGTGTTCTACATAAGCAGAAGGATGCTGGACGCCGAAACGAGGTATCCTGATATCGAAAAATTGTGCCTTTGCTTGTTTTTTACATGCACCAAGCTGCGCCACATCTTGCTATCAGCAGAGGTCATCATCATATGCAAGTCGGACGTCATAAAGCACATGCTGTCGGCTCCTATGTTAAAAGGCCGATTGGGCAAATGGATGTTTGCATTATCAGAGTTTGACATCCGGTATCAACCCGCGAAAGCAGTTAAGGGACAGGCGCTGGCTGATCTTATTGCTGAGAGGATCAACACTAACATAGCAGCACTGTCCATAAGAGCGTGGGCTATGTTTTTCGACGGATCAGTTTGTGACGATGGCTGCGGCATCGGCATTTTGCTCGTGTCGCCCCGGGGGGCAACATTTTCTTTCTCCATCAGATTGTCTACCCTTCGCACCAACAATGTAGCCGAGTACGAGGCGATACGCAAGGGGATGGAGTTACTCCTCGAAGCCGGAGCGGAAGCAGTGGAAATTTTTGGAGACTCCAAGTTGGTGATTTCCCAACTCACAGAGGAGTACAAGTGCGAGAGCGAGTCCCTCTTCCCATTATGGTTGCACTGTCGTGAGCTGATGGCACAGTTCCGGTACGTAAACTTCACCTGGATCCCGCGGTCGCAAAACATAGAGGCAAATGATCTTGCACAGATGGCTTCAGGCTACAAAGATGCAGCAGAGGGAGCCGATATTCAGGTACAGCTCCTGGAAGCTGATGACTGGAGAGCCGATATCTTCAATTACTTGAAGGATTCGGCTCGGGGGGCACCTAAACGGATAAGATACAAAGCCATGAAGTATGTGCTTATTGGGGACGACATGTTTTACAGGACCCTGGAAGGATTATTGCTCAGATGTCTGGGGACAGCCGAGGCTAATCGGCTCCTACATGAGGTACACGAGGGCGCCTGTGGGACTCACCAATCGGCTCATAAGATGAAGTGGTTGATCAGGCGATCAGGGTTTTATTGGCCTACCATGCTCGAGGATTGTTTTAAGTACTACAAAGGGTGTCAAGCATGTCAGATATTTGGAAAAATCCAGATGGTGCCCGCATCAGCAATGAATCCCATCATCAAGCCTTGGCCCTTCCGAGGTTGGGGCATGGATATGATCGGCAAGATCAATCCGCCGTCAAGCAAAGGCCACATGTGGATCTTGGCCATCACGGATTATTTCACAAAATGGGTGGAAGCTGTCCCTATGAAGTCAGTAAGTTCAAAGGATGTTGTCGATTTCGTGAAAGAGCACGTCATTCATAGGTTTGGGATTCCTCAGACTATCACAACCGATGGAGGTTCGGTTTTCACTTCTCACGAGTTCAGGGAATTCTGTGAGGACACAGGGATTAAGCTGATTCGGTCATCTCCGTACTATGCTCAAGCAAATGGGCAAGCTGAAGCATCCAACCAGAGCCTTATCAAGCTAATCAAGAGGAAAATCGATGAGCACCCTAGACGTTGGCATGAGGTTTTATCAGAAGCTTTATGGGCTTATCGTATGTCATGTCATGGAGCGATAAAAACCTCGCCATACCATCTGGTCTATGGACAAGAAGCCGTGTTGCCTTGGGAAATTACGGCTGGATCGAGACGCGTCACTTTTCAGAATGATTTAACGGCTGAAGAATATGCAACTTTGATGAGTGACAGTGTTGAAGATGTGACTGAGCTTAGGCTGTGGTCGCTTGAGAAAATCAAAGAGAACAAGGCCAAAGTAGCTCGTGCATACAACAAAAAAGTGAAGCCAAAGGAGTTCCACGTTGGGGATCTGGTATGGGAAGCTGTGTTGCCTTTGGGAACTAAGGATGCAACATATGGTAAATGGTCTCCAAATTGGCATGGGCCGTACAGGGTCGAACAAGTTTTAAGAGGGAACGCGTACATGCTTGAGCAACTAGACGGCGTGAAATTCCCAGCGGCAGTCAACGGTCAACATCTCAAGAAATATTTCCCAAGTATGTGGGATGTTGGGCAGTAAAACTAGAGGGGCCGATGCCGCGTAAGAAGATCGGCAGTACAAATGTGGGGGCCGATGTTGGAAATCGGCCGATTCAAAAAAAAATAAATATATATAGCCGATGCAAGGTCATCGACTCTAGAGGTTCACAAGTTACAAACGGATTCCAGCCTGTATATACGAGCTACTGAAGGAATGCCTCGAGGGCGTGGAGGGCGTTATCACGGACATGGTCCAACTCGGCGATTTCAGCTTCGTCATCATCATCCTTGCTGGTCACTACTTGTGCGTTCAAGGCACGTTTTTCGATGGACAGTTGGAGATTTGGATCGCCCGTTTTGAAGAAGAAGGACACGGGTTGCCCGTTTTGAAAAGGGTCGCAGATTACCGTTTTAGAACCGAGAAGTGGCCGTTCTGATGTGCCTAAAGATGCGACCAAGTTTTTGATTCTGTCAACGTTCGGTGTCTGGAAAAGCCGATGGGTGGTCATCGGCTCTTTGCGATTTGACCTGTTGGACTGTATACGTGCAGTATGATGAGAGCCGATACGGTGTCATCGACTCTTGAAACATCGACCTATTTTGGCTATCGGCGAAATTAGGGTCAAACAAGAAAAATCTTTGGGGAAACAGATTCTCATTCATTTGGAAGATGATTGATTACAAAAGGATGGTCGATTACAAAAGGGGTCCTGCTACTACTATTACTACTGTTGCTGATTCCTAATCTAAGCCGAGGTCGTCGTCGCTGCTGCCGCCGCCGTCTTGTTCGCTGTCTTCAGCGCTGCTGCCGCCGTCGTCTTCGCTGCTGCTACTGAGGAAGCCAGTAGGGGCCTCCTCGTCCTCGTCCTCGTCGTCGTTGTCGTCTTCGGACCCGGCGCGGAAGCGCTTCGTCGGCGGATATTCGTCGGAGGAGGTGTCCTCCTCCGATTCCTCCTTCTCGTCGGAGGACTCGACGCCGTCCCACGACCAGGCGTCGTCGCTGTACGCCTCCAGTTCCCCGTCGACAAGGAACTGTAGGCTCTCTTCACCATCCGTCAGGGACGCATCGTCCTCCGACCAGACGGTGAAATCCCAGTCCCTTTCGTCCCACCACCGTGCGGCGAAAGTGCTGTACGCCGCCGTGGGCGGGTGCTCTGGCGTCGGCTCGCGGTCGCTCATCGAGTTGGAGGCGTAGGAAGACAAGCCAGAGGAAGCAGAGGAGGCCATGGCGAGAAAGAGGGTTTTTCGGCGAAGGAAGAAGGGTTTTCTGGCTACGGGAGGAAGATGGGGACTGCGAACTGCTCAGACAGATTTAAATAAGGGGAATATTTGGAGAGACGGTTCAATGCCATAGCAGTTTCCCAGATTGCACTTCCAAAATCGTCAAGTCATGCAGTGCGAAGGAGTTGAGAAGACAGGGCATCATGATGAAGGGGTGGCGTGACGATCCTGTTCTGCCACGCGTTCTGTCAACGCGCAGCCCGATAAAAAAAAAGGGAGGTGGCGAGGAAAAAACATCAGCGGAGTGGTTTTGGAATTATTATTGCCAAAACCAGGGGGGCATGTGTTATCACCATATTTTGGCCAAAGGAGGAGTTGGGCCGTGATCAAGATGGGCTTAGAAGATACATATATTCAGCGTGTTGTTAATCGGCCTTATACGTGGGTTTGGGCTAAATTGCCCGTGTATCTTGTATCATGGTAGGTTTCGTTTCAGTTTAGGTAGAGATAGAATTGTAGAGTTATTCCAAAAGTAGAGAGTCTCCGGACTATAAATATGTACCTAGGGATATCACGAAAAGAAGGACAATCACGTTCACAACAAACACATCTCGGCGCATCGCCACCCCTTGTTTCTAGGGTTTTTCTCGGGTAAGTGCCATGCTGCCTAGATCGCATCTTGCGATCTAGGCAGTATTTACTTATGAGTTATCCGGTGTTACTCGTACTGAAGCCTTGTTGATGGCGAGTAACACCTTTATCACAGATTTGTTAGGGCTAGCATCGGTACTTTTTACTATGATTGCTTAATTATGCTGCCTCTAGCTATCTCGCCGTCTTTGCACCTTTTCCCGGGTGTGAAGGTGGCATCTTGCTTGATTTCTGCTTAGTCGATTCGATCTGTTATAGTTGTGCCTTGTTCATCAAGGTTTAGTTTAATATCTGCGTGATTAGGCCTTACAAACGGGTTGAACGATCCAGTAATGCGTAAGATATGGTTTATCGATCGTAGAGGGGACGTTCCGGGAATTGACGTTATGTTGGTTTTTAGGCCTTCTCTAGGATCAGTTTTCTACTATCTTTCGTATCTACCAGGCTCAACTACGTGTGGGACGTTCCGGTTGCGTGGTGAAAACACTAAACTGTCGTAGATCGATTTAGCTTGTAGTAATCAAGCAAAACCCCATGTTATCATAAATCCAATGCAGAACCATGGGGATAATCGGCTCTGAAAGCCGATTTACAGGGAAACCTGGGAGCCGATCACGGCTCGAATTTTACGTATACTTGTTTACCATGCAGGAAACCAATCGAAGCAATCCATCACCTTCCTGACCAGGTATAGGTCAGGTGGCACGCCCTCGAACCAAGTCAGGACGCGTGCGTGCCGGAAGCTTTGCGGGCCGTTGCCCGAGGGACCAGGGCCCACCAGCCGCTCTGGGAGCCTCCCGGCTCTTCGTGTTGCTCGTCGCTGCCCGCCGGTGAGTTTTGACAGGCAACACATGCTTGCATGCATTACTTTGACTTTGTCATTTTATGTGTTGTTTTGCTTGTTTGGTAGATTGAGTTGTGCCTTGCTTGATTAATTTGTAGTGACTTGAAGAGTGTGATTGTTGCAAGGACAAGGAGTGTACCTATACCCTCTACCAAAAAGGCAAGTGATGCTTCATACTTTATGTCCCATTACTTTCTCTATGCATTAGAGATTTTGCTAAGTAAAACTTGCATGGATTTTGCTAAGTATAGACCTTGCTATAGTAGAACCTAGTAGATGAATCCTTAGTAGGATTTTCCTAAGTTAAGATTCTTACTACTATCAAGCTTATCCTAGCTAATAGAAAACATGGGTGGAAAATATATTCACACTATGGAAAAATCTCTAAGTCTGAGGACTTATGTTTTTGTTTAATAAAACAACTAAGTTAATGAATCACCTGGGTGGAATGGAAGGAATGTGATATGTTGAGTGGTTACACAAGGCCAGGGGACTGGTGAACCTTGTGTATCACACTTGTGGATGGCCACCCAGGAAACAAAGGGATTTGAGATGTCAAATGTTGAGAAGCTTCAAGTGCAACCACTTGGAAATATGGGCTCTGCCATGATCATATAGGTTGCAAGAACTTAGCCAAATGGACAGTGGGTGGTAGTGTTTGATAGGTTGGAACGCGTCCATTTTGGTCTAAGGGAAGGCTTCTGAAAGATTTTGTCTTGGGAAACCAAGTCTTGTGGGTAAAGTGCACCACCTCTGCAGAGTGTAAAATCTAAGTACTTAGCCATGTCCCTGGTAAAGGACAATTTGAGCATCAAGACATGGAAGCAATCAAGAATCTCATCATTCAAATTTCTAAGTTAAAACTTGTGGATTGAACAATGGTTGTTTGAAATCTTAAATCTTTGATTGGTAGATGCCTTGGAAAGGATCTTCAGTCTTTGATTGAGAAAAATGATTTTGACAAGCAAAAACTTAGTATTTTCAAATGTTAAGGAAAAATCTATTTTGAGCAATGCAAGCCTCAACTCCACTTAGCCAAATGCATATAAATGATAGACTCCACTATACTACCATAGTATCACTTGCCAATACAATTCAAATGTATTGACCCTTGTGGCTGTAACTTGTAATGTTGCAGGTTTGATAGATTTTAGTGAAGATTGTTTGATTAGGATTACAAAGTCTACAACCAACATCTGCCTGTGGCACTTTGAAGATGAAGGACCCCATGATTATAATTATTCCGCTGCAATGTAATGTAATAGCCAAATGAGCTATGTATTGATGTAATAAAATTATGTTATTCCTAGTTATAAAGTTATAATATGACCTTTGTTTCTTGATATTACATCTAAACTGTGGATGCTAGCTATTGATCCAGGGACTAGCATTGTAAAACACAGGAGGCTCTATCTTATTAAAGATTGGGACCCCTACATTGATTAAGTTGAACTATTTATCATGAACATAGTCTAAATTGTACTTGCAAATACTGTAGATCACATGGCCAAGTCCAACTTCAACTTCAACGTTTTTGCTGAGAAGGAAAAGCTTAGAAATAATGGGTCTAACTTCACCAATTGGTTCCGCAATCTAAGAATCATTCTGTCTGGCGGACAAAAGGACTATGTCCTTGGTAAAGCGTTAGGTGACCCCCCGGCTGCAACTGCGCCGGCTGATGAGAAAGCTGTCTATCAGTCACGCAAAGATGATTATGGTGTGATTAAGAGCACCATGTTGTTTGCTATGGAACCGGAGCTTCAAAATCGTTTTGAAGAGTATCCCGGGCCCTTCGAGATTCTCGAGGAGCTGAAAACCATGTTTCAGACTCATGCCCGTTCTGAGAGATATGAGATCTGCGAGAAGTTCTTTAACTGCAAGATGGAGGAAGGGAGTTCCGTTAGTGAGCACGCCATAAAGATGTCGGGCTACACTCAACGCCTTGAGCAACTGGAATGCACGATTCTAGAGGAGCTCAAGATTGACAGGGTTCTGCAATCACTCCCTCCCAGCTACAAAAGTTTTGTAGTGACTCATAATCAGATTGGCTCCACTGATACGATCACCGAGCTCTTCGCAAAGCTGAAGGCTGCGGAGGTGGACATCAAGAAGGATAATCATGTGTTGATGGTCAACAAGTCCTCCTTTAAGAAAGGTAAGGGAGCAAAGAAGCCCTTCAAGAAGGGCGGCGGCAAGCGCAATGCTCCTGCTGAGAAGAAGCTCAAGTCTGGTCCTAAGCCGGACACTGAGTGCTTCTATTGCAAGGACAAGGGTCACTGGAAGCGCAACTGTCCGAAGTACTTAGCGGACAAGAAGGCTGGCACCATCAAAGGTATATTTGATATACATGTTATTGATGTTTTCCTTACTAGCCCTCGTTGTAGTGCCTGGGTATTTGATACCGGTTCAGTTGCTAATATTTGTAACTCGAAATAGGAGCTACGGAATAGACGACGGCTTGCGAGGGATGAGGTGACGATGCGCGTTGGCAACGGATCAAGAGTTGATGTGATGGCCGTCGGCATGCTCTCCTTAGTTTTACCTTCGGGATTAGTTTTAAACCTTAATAAATGTTATTATGTGCCTGCGTTGAGCATGAACATTATTTCTGGATCGTGTTTATTGCAAGACGGTTATTCATTTAAATCGGAGAATAATGGTTGTTATATTTATATGAGTAACATCTTTTATGGTCATGCACCTCTAGTGAATGGTTTATTTCTTCTAAATCTCGAAAGGGATGAAACACACATCCATAACATTGAGGCTAAGAGATGCAAAGTAGATAGTGATAATACTACTTATTTGTGGCACTGTCGTCTAGGTCATATTGGTGTAAACCGCATGAAGAAACTCCATTCTGATGGACTTTTGGAGTCTCTTGATTTTGAATCATTTGACACATGCGAACCATGCCTCATGGGCAAGATGATCAAAACCCCGTTCTCCGGTATGATGGAGCGAGTAACGAACTTGTTGGAAATCATACATACCGATGTATGCGGACCGATGAGTGTTTCGACGCGCGGTGGATATCGCTATTTTCTCACTTTTACCGATGACTTAAGTAGATATGGGTATATCTATTTAATGAAACATAAATCTGAAACATTTGAAAAGTTCAAGGGATTTCAGAATGAAGTGGAGAACCATCGTAACAGAAAGATTAAGTTTCTACGATCCGATCGTGGAGGTGAATATTTGAGTTATGATTTTCTCACGCATCTTAAAGCAAGTGGAATCGTTTCACAACTCACGCCACCCGGAACACCACAGCGCAATGGTGTGTCTGAACGCCGGAATCGAACCCTATTAGATATGGTCCGATCAATGATGTATCTTACTGATTTGCCGTTATCATTTTGTTGTTATGCATTAGAAACCGCTACATTCACTTTAAATAGGGCTCCATCTAAATCCGTTGAGACGACACCGTATGAACTGTGGTTTGGTGCTAAACCTAAGTTGTCGTTTCTTAAAGTTTGGGGATGCGAAGCTTACGTCAAGAAGTTGATGCCGGACAAGCTCGAACCCAAAGCGGAGAAATGCGTCTTCATAGGATACCCTAAGGAAACTATTGGGTATACCTTCTATCACAGAACCGAAGGCAAAGTGTTTGTCGCAAAGAACGGTTCCTTTCTTGAGAAGGAGTTTCTCTCGAAAGAAGTGAGTGGGAGGAAAGTAGAGCTTGACGAGGTTATTGAACCTTCTCTTGAATTGGAGAGTAGCGCAGCACCTGAAATTGTTCCAGTGCCGCCTGCACCAACAATAGAGGAAGCTAATGACAAGGATCATGAAGCTTCGGACGATGCTGCTAATGAACGTCGCAGGTCGACAAGGTCGCGTGCCCCTCCTGAGTGGTATGGCAACCCTGTCTTGACTGTCTTGTTAGTAGAAGACAGTGAACCTACGAACTATGAGGAAGCGATGATGAGCCCAGACTCTGAGAAATGGCTGGAAGCCATGAAATCCAAATTGGGATCCATGAGCGAAAACCAAGTATGGACTTTGGTGGACCCTCCTAGCGACCGAAAGGCCGTTGAGTGCAAATGGATCTTCAAGAAGAAAACGAACGCGGATGGTAATGTTACCATCTATAAAGCACGGCTTGTCGCGAAAGGTTTTCGACAAGTTCAAGGTGTTGACTACGATGAGACTTTCTCTCCCGTAGCGATGTTTAAGTCCATTCGGATTTTATTAGCAATTGCTGCGTTTCATGATTATGAAATATGGCAGATGGATGTCAAGACTGCTTTCCTCAATGGAAACATTGATGAAGAGTTGTATATGATGCAACCCGAAGGTTTTGTCGATCCTAAGGATGCTGATAAAGTATGCAAACTTCGGCGTTCCATTTATGGACTGAAGCAAGCATCTCGGAGTTGGAACCTTCGTTTTGATCAAGTGATCAAGAGCTTTGGATTTGTTCCAAATTGCTATGAATCTTGCATCTACAAGAAAGTGAGTGGGAGCTCGGTAACGTTTCTGGTACTATATGTGGAGGACATATTGATTATTGGAAATGACATCAACATGCTTAACGATGTGAAGAGTTATTTGAACAAGTGTTTTTCAATGAAATACCTAGGTGAAGCTGCTTATATATTGGGCATCAAAATCTATAGAGATAGACAAAGACGCCTGATAGCATTAAGCCAGAGTACATACCTAGACAAAGTTCTGAAAAGGTTCAGAATGGATAAGGCAAAGAAAGGTTCAGTACCTATGTTGTCAGGTAAGATATTGAGCAAGGATCAGTGTCCAGCTACGGTAAATGATAGGGAAGATATGAGCAAAGTGCCTTATGCCTCGGCCATAGGTTCCATCATGTATGCCATGCTGTGTACTAGACCGGATGTGTCCAATGCTCTTAGTTTGACGAGCAAATATCAAAGTGATCCAGGAGTGGAACACTTGACAGCCGTGAAGAACATCCTAAAGTACCTAAATAGGACTAAAGAAATGCTCTTAGTCTATGGGGGTGATGAACAGCTTGTCGTAAAAGGTTACGTCGATGCTAGTTTTGACACCGACAAGGATGATTCTAAATCTCAGACAGGATACGTTTATATTTTGAATGGAGGAGCTGTGAGCTGGAGAAGCTGCAAGCAAAGCGTGATCGCGGGATCTACAGTAGAAGCGGAATACATGGCTGCAGAAGCGTCAAGTGAAGGAGTTTGGATCAGAAACTTCATCACTGAGCTTGGTGTGGTTCCAAGTGCATTGGACCCACTGGAGATATTGTGTGACAACACTGGCGCCATAGCACTGGCTAAGGAACCAAGATATCATCCAAAGACCAAGCATATCAACCGCAAGTTTCATATAATCCGAGATTATATAGCAGATGGAGATCTGAAGATTAGCAAAGTATATACGGATCTGAATGTTGTAGATCCATTGACTAAACCTCTTCCACGTGTAAAACATGATCAGCACCTCAGTGCCATGGGTGTGAGATTGTTGCCAGATGTAAACTAGATTATTGACTCTAGTGCAAGTGGGAGACTGTTGGAATTATGCCCTAGAGGCAATAATAAAGATGTTATTATTATAATTCTTGTTCATAATAAAGTTTATATTCCATGCTAGAATTGTATTAAGCGGAAACATTAATACTTGTGTGGTTTGTGAACAACACCGTGTCCCTGGTACACCTCTAAGGACTAGCTCATTGATCAATGATGGTTAAGGTTTCCTAACCATAGACATGAGTTGTCAATTGATAATGAGATCATTTCATTGGAGAATGATATGATGGACAGACCCAAACTAAGCGAAGCAATTAGATCGTATCATCGTGTTCATCTTTGCGAAGCTTTTCCTATGTCAAATATTGTATTCCTTAGACCATGAGATAATACAACTCCCTGGTATCGGAAGAAAGCTTTGAGGTCATCAAACGTCATCCTATGAGAGGGTGATCATAAAGGTGTCTCTTAGGTGATCGGAAAGTATCTGTTGGGTTGTATGTATCGAGATGGGATTTGTCCCTCCCAAGTCGGAGAGATATACTTCGGGCCCACTCGGTAATCGATATCAACACCGCTTGCAAGCATGTGGTTAAGGAGTTAATCACAAAGTGATATCGGATTACAGAACGAGTAAAGTACTTGCTGTGAACGAGATTGAACTAGGTATGACGGTACCGACGATCGAATCTCGGGCAAGTAAAATATCGCGAGAAGAAGGGAATATATATATGGGATTGATTGAATCCTGGCATCGTGGTTCATCCGATATGATCATCGATGAATGTGTGGGAGTCAATATGGGTGCCCAGACCCCGCTGTTGATTATTGATAGAAGATCATGTCTGCATATCTCGAACCCGCAGGGTCACACACTTAACGTGTCTCGACGCTAGGATAGATTGGATAATTGGTTTATGAATTTTTGTTCGGAGTCTCGGATGGGATCCGGGACATCACGAGAGGTTCCGGAATGGTCCGGAGAATAAGATTCATATAAGGCAGTGCAGTTTTTGGAGTTCGGAATTGTTCCGGGTTAATCGGTATTGTACCGGAAGCTTCTAGAACCTTCCGGAAGGGGACCAACGTGGCCCCACCTTCCGGGAGGGGGCATGGGCCTATGAGGGAGTGTCCTGGCCGCTTTGGGCCAGGGGAACAAGGCCCCATAGGGCCCAGCCGATCCTAGAGAGTTTAAATCGTTTAAACTAGAGATAGGGTTTCTAGAAGAGGGGAGAGTCCATGCCCCCACTCCTTATCCTTTGGGCTTGGGGGAGGGGCTAGGGCTGCGCCCCCCCTCTATATAAATAGGGGTGGGGGCGCACCAACCCCCCAAACCTCTCCTCCAACCCCTAGCCGCCTTGCTAGCTTTCCTCTCTCCCTCCCGACTGTTTGTAGGCGAAACCCTGCTGCAGAAATTCTCCACCATATACACCACGCCGTCGTGTTGTAGATCCAATCTATCTCTCCACGATACTTGCTGGTCCGAGGAAGGAGGAGACGTCGAGGTGCTGCACGTGTGCATCTCACGGAGGCACCGCCACTTGTGGTGCTAGATCGGATCAGATCGCGAGGAGGAGAAGCGAGTACGACTACATCACCCACGTTCTGACGAACGTTCCGCTGTGCGAATCTTCAAGGGTATGAAGATCTAATCCAATCTCTCTCGTTGATTGCATATCCTAGATTAGATCTTGGCTTTCCCTCTGTTCGCATCCGTAGAAAATTTTGATTTACTATGCCGCGAAACCCTTCAACCTTTACCGGATGGATGCTTTGATGACATCAAACACCACACCGTAACTGGGTGACTATAAAGGTGGCATTGAGTGTTCGGAAAGTATTGGTTGAGACACATGGATCAAGAGTGGGATTTGTCCATCCATATGACGGATAGATATACTCTGGGCCCTCTCGGTGAAATGTCATCCAATTAGCTTGCAAGCATGTGACTGGCTCACAAGGGATCACATATCACGGGAACGAGAAAAGAGTACTTCTTAGTAACGAGGTTGAACTAGGTATGCAGAGATACCGACGATCATAACCTCGGATAAGTAAACTATCGTGAGACAAAGGGAAATTGATATCGTATGTAAGTGGTTCATTTGATCGCAAAGTAATCATAGAAATATGTGGGAGCCATATGAATTTCTAGATTCCTCTATTGGTTATTGTTCGGAGAAGTGTCTCGATCATGTCCGCATAATTCACGAACCGTAGGGAGACACACTTAAGGATTCGACGTTGTTTGAGTAGTTATGGAATGATGAGAAAGAGTCCGAATGTTGTTCGGAGTCTCGAATGGGATTCAGGATATCACGAGGAGATCCGGAATGGTCCGGAGAATAAGATTCATATAAGGAAAGTCCCGTTTCGGAGTTGGGGAATGGTTCCGGTGTTTTCATCGGGAATGTTCTAGAAGGTTCCGGACTGTCCGGCACTCCGGAGGGGAAGGGTACATGAATGTGTTATATCAAGTTGATATGATTGCATCATGTACTCGGTGTCATCGCTGAACAAAATAGAGGGTTCATTCAAATCCTAGTTTGAAAAGTCAAACGCCAAGTTTGAAAGTCAAACGGCTAGTTTTGGGAAGTGGAGAGGGAGGTGGAAACCGACTTGGGGGAGGAGTTCCTCCTCCCACCGCCGGCGCACCACCAAGCCGAGTTGGGGAGGGACTCCCCTCCCCTTGGCCGGCCCCCTCCACCTATATAAGGAGGTGCAGGGCTCCCCTCCTAGACACACAAGTTCCTACCTCTAAACCCTAGTACCAAGCCGCCGCCGGCCCTAGGGAAAACCGCCGCCGCCGCCTAGCTAAACCCTAGCCGCCGGCTTGCTCCTTCTCGGCGTGTCTAAACCCTAGATCGTCGAGGGACTCTCTCATACTCTACCATACTCGCTCTGGCTTAAGGCGAAGCCCTGCGAGATCTCCCCTCTACTTCCGGTACCACGCCGTTGTGTTGCCGAAATCGCGAGGAGAGTGCTACAACCTCCGCTGCCTGCTGGAACAAGGGAGAGGAAGGTCTTCGTCGAGTACCGAACGTGTGACCGACTGCGGGAGCGCTGCCGGAACGCAGCGCCGGAAGGATCGTCTACGCGATCTTGAGATCGGGAAGAGTACGACTACATCACCCACGAGAATCCGCTCTCGTTAAACACTTTGGAATCTTCGAGGGTGAGTTATTCCATCGACTCGTTGCTACAATCTAGTAGATAGATCTTGGCTTGTTTGTTTGTATGCGGTAGAAAATATTTGTTTTCCATGCTACGAAACCCTACAGTGGTATCAGAGCCGTGTCTATATGTAGATCTGTTGCACGATTAGAACACAATGGTCATTGTGGGCGTTGATGCTTTTATTGTCGATTGTTTCTTGTGCTTTGCATATTGCGGGATGTTGGGATGAAGCGGCCCGGGCTAACCTTACATGACATCGTTCATGAGACTTGCTCCACGCTTGACATGCAACTTGTATTGCATAAGTGGCTTTGCGGGTGCCTGTTTCTCCTAGCATAGTTAAGATCCAATTTACAACGGGTGATTAACAATACTAGTATCAATGTTGTGGTTCATGTTCGTAAGTTAGAACGACACTTATTGAAAGCCCCAAACCACGTAAAATATGCAAAGAAAGTAGAGGCGTCTAACTTTGTTTTGCAGGGGTGTGCAGTGATGTGATATGGCCATGATTGTGATTATATTTGATGTATGCAATGTTCCTTATTGTAAGTTGGCAACCGGCAGGAGCCATATGGTTGTCTTTAATTTATGTTAAGACCCGCATGTCTATTCACAGTAGTTGTAATAGTTGAAGCCGGTGGACGACAACCATGGAGAAGCGTCATTGACCTTGATGCAATGCCGGTGATGATGGAGATCATGTCCGTGCTAGAAGATGGAGATCGGAAGCACAAATAAGAAAGGCCATATCATATCACATATTATGAATTGCATGTGATGTTAATCCTTTATGCATCTTGTATTGCTTAGTAGACGACGGTAGCATTATAATATGATCCCTCATGCACATGAATTTCAAGTCATAAAGTGTTCACCCTTAGTTAGCACCGTTGCTAAAGCTTGTTGTTTCGAAGCACCACGTGATGATCGAGTGTGTTAGATTCCGCAAGTGTATACAACGTGAGCAAGCCAGATTTGCTCATGCGGAAACTAAGGTTTGATCTTGACGAGCCTAGCATGTATAGACATGGTCTCGGAACACGGATCACCGAAAGGTAAAGCATGAATCATATAGTAGATATGATGAATATGTCGATTGTTCGCCATTGAAACTATATGAACTCTCGTGATGATCGGTGTTGATGTGGTGGATTTGGTTCGTGTGATCACTAAAACAATGTGAGGGATATTGTTTTGAGTGGGAGTTCACCTAGATTAATTTTATTATTAATTTGAACTCAATTTGTCATAAACTTAGTCTAAACTATTGCAAATATGTTGTAGATCAATGGCAGCCCCTACCATCAATTTTAATGCGTTCCTAGAGAAAGAAAAGTTGAAAAACAATGGAAGCAAATTCGTGGATTGGTTCCGCAATTTGAGGATTGTCCTCACAGATGGTAATTTGACCTATGTGCTGGATGCATGTAACATCCCTAAACTCATATTCCAAACTCATTTCATATCATCCTTGCATTCAACATCATTTAGGGTTTTCTCAAAAATCATTTCAGAAACAGGAGCATTTGTGGCTCATTATTTTATGTATGAAAACCCTAGCCTTTGTGCTACATGCTTTTGGGAAAGATGCAGTTATTCATTCAGAATGTTTTGAATTCAAACTTAAGTGGTCTCAAAAGCTTGAACAAAATATCAAAAGCAAAATATGAATTAAAACAAATCCTATGCCTATTATCACCTCTCATAAAGGCATAGTTTAATTTATTTGCAAAAGGACCCAAGTGTTCTGAAATGTTTAGATGTGTTTGACACTCATTTAAGAGCAAGTTTTATTTTACAAAAGTCCTGTAAAGTTTTGGATTCAAACAGATTTGAATTTAGGTTTAAAAACCATTTCTGGAAATTCAATCTGAAAAAAAAGAATTAAGAAGGAAAAAAATAGCCAACCAGCCAATCTGGCCGACCCAGCCCAACACGGCCCAGACTAGCCCAGCAGTGCACACCCCGCGAATCGTTTTCTTTACCCACTCTCGCACCCACCAGCCCACTGACAGAAGGGACCCGCTTCCACTCCCCTCTCTCGCTGACAACCGCGGCCCACCCGAGCATCGTCGTCTCCACCCCCCACGACCTGTTCGTCCCCAAAATTGACGCGGCCGTTTCCTGTTGATTACGCAGCTTAAATTCGCGTTAAGGCACGAGTGATTCTCGCTCGCGAGCAGGCTACATAAACCCCCTCTGTCCCCTCTCTCTTCTCCCCCAAACCCCAAGCTCAGAACGCCCCCAGGCTGCGCACATTGCTCTCTGCAACCCCGCCGCCTCCGACGAGCTGCCGCAGCAATTCCGGCCACCTCCGACCACCCCCTTGCCTCTGCTTCACACAAACAGACTCCACTTGATCCCACGCATCTCCTGACACTCCTGGTTTACCCGCGGGTGACCCAGAACATCGGCTACGCAAACGACTGACCGCCACCGTCTCCGGCTTCAACTCCGGCGAGCTCCAGCGGTAAGTCCAGACCGTCCCGAACCCTGTTTTTCATGCACGCATCTTCGCCGTAGTCTTCTACATCTGACCGCATCCTCCGTTTGCCTCCTAGTGATTCACAACGTCGCCTTCGACCTCGAGCAGAGCCACCGTTGCCAGATCCAACTCCGGCGAGGAATTCACCGCAACCCCGAGCGCCCCTTGCCGAGCCGTCCATGAGTTGAGCATCCCCACGTCCTTGCGGTCTCGGTGAGTACCTTCCCTATCCTCCTTGTGACCTGTATCGCCGGCGCCGCCACCGTCTGGTCGTCGGCGCCACGCGCAGCCAATATGTCGATTGTTTGCCATTGAAACTATATCAACTCTCGTGATGATCGGTGTTGATGTGGTGTATTTGGTTCGTGTGATCACTAAAACAACGTGAGGGATATTGTTTTGAGTGGGAGTTCACCTAGATTAATTTTATTATTAATTTGAACTCAATTTGTCATAAACTTAGTCTAAACTATTGCAAATATGTTGTAGATCAATGGCAACCCCTACCATCAATTTTAATGCATTCCTAGAGAAAGAAAAGTTGAAAAACAATGGAAGCAAATTCGTGGATTGGTTCCGCAATT
This sequence comes from Avena sativa, assembly GCA_916181665.1. Taxonomy (NCBI): domain Eukaryota; kingdom Viridiplantae; phylum Streptophyta; class Magnoliopsida; order Poales; family Poaceae; genus Avena; species Avena sativa. The sequence continues at coordinate 8,235,205 of OV702289.1, forward strand.
TGAGGATTGTCCTCACAGCTGGTAATTTGACCTATGTGTTGGATGCACCGCTGGGTGACCCACCTGCAGCTGATGCTGCCGATGAAGTAAAGAATGTTTACCTCACTCGAAAGACTCAGTACTCCACAGTTCAGTGTGCTATCTTGTATGGTTTAGAATCGGAGATTCAGAAAAGGTTTGAGAATTCAGACCCATATGATATTGTCGAGGATCTCAAATTGATCTTTGAGACTCATGCGGCAATTGAAAGCTATGAGGCTTCTGAAAAGTTCTTTAACTGCAAGATGGAAGAGGGTAGCTCCGTCAGTGAGCATGTTCTTAAGATGTCTGGGCACGCAAACAAACTTCAAAGCTTGGGTATAGTGATTCCTAATGCTTTGGGGATTTTACGCGTCCTCCAATCACTACCACCAAGTTACAAGAACTTTGTGATGAACTACAACATGCAAAACATGAACAAGACGTTGCCAGAACTCTTTGCCATGTTGAAATCTGCAGAAGTGGAGATAAAGAAAGAGCACCAAGTGTTGTTGGTCAATAAGACCACCAAATTCAAGAAAGGCAAGTCTAAGCAGAAGGGACACTTCAAGAAGGGTGGTAAGAAAGTTACCACGCCAACGAAGAAGACCAAGGCTGGACCTAACCCTGATACTGAGTGCTTTTACTGTAAGGGAGAAGGTCACTGGAAGCGGAATTGCCCAAAGTACTTGGCGGATTTGAAGAACAACAACATCAAGAAGAAAGGTATATCTGATATACATGTTATTGATGTGTATCTCACTAGTACTCATAGTAGTGCCTGGGTATTTGATACTGGTTCGGTTGCTCATATTTGTAACTCGAAACAGGTGCTGCAGAATAAACGGAAGCTAGCGAAGAACGAGGTGACGATGCGCGTGGGAAACAGATCAAAGGTTGATGTGATCACGGTCGACACGCTACCCCTTCATCTACCATCGTGATTAGTTTTATACTTAAATAATTGTTATTTGGTGCCTGCGTTAAGCATGAACATTATATCGGGATCTTGTTTATTGCGAGACGGTTACTTGTTTAAATCCGAGAATAATGTTTGTTCGATTTATATGAGTAATATGTTTTATGCACATGCACCTTTGATAGATGGTCTATTCTTGTTGGATCTCGATAGTGGAAATACACATATTAATAACATTGAGGCTAAACGTTTGAAATCGAGCGATAACTCGACCTATATGTGGCACTGTCGTCTTGGTCACATTGGAGTGAAGCGTATGAAGAAACTCCATTCCGATGGACTTCTTGAATCACTTGATTTCGAATCACTTGAAAGATGTGAAGCATGTCTGATGGGTAAAATTACTAAGACTCCATTTTCTGGTATGATGGAGCGAGCTACGGACTTATTGGAAATCATACATACCGATGTATGTGGTCCAATGAGTGTAGCATCGCGCGGTGGTTATCGTTATGTTCTTACCTTCACGGATGACTTGAGTAGATATGGGTATATCTATTTCATGAAACATAAGTACGAAACTTTCGAGAAGTTTAAGGAATTTCAAAGTGAGGTAGAGAATCAACGTAACAAGAATATTAAATTTCTACGTTTTGATCGTGGAGGTGAATATCTAAGTTACGAGTTTGGCGAGCATTTGAAGAAATGCGGAATACTTTCACAATTGACACCGCCGGGAACACCACGACATAATGGTGTGTCCGAACGTCGTAATCGAACTCTCTTAGATATGGTTCGTTCTATGATGTCACTTACAGATTTACCGCTATCATTTTGGGGTTATGCATTAGAAACAACCGCATTCACTTTAAATAGGGCACCATCTAAATCCGTTGAAACGACACCGTATGAATTATGGTTTGGGAAGAAACCTAGATTGTCGTTCCTTAAAGTTTGGGGTTGCGAAGCCTATGTAAAGAAGTTACAGCCGGACAAGCTTGGGAAAAATGCGTCTTCATAGGATACCCGAAGGAAACTATTGGGTATACCTTCTATCATAGATCCGAAGGAAAAATCTTCGTTGCCAAGAATGGATCCTTTCTAGAGAAGGAATTTCTCTCGAAAGAAGTGACTGGAAGGAAAGTAGAACTCGACGAGGTTGTCGAACCTTCTCTCGAAATTGCGAGTAGCGCAGCACCGGAAGAAGTTCCTGTGGTGCCTGCACCAGTTAGAGAGGAAGCTAATGATGATGATCATGAAACTTCGGTTGAAGTTGCTACAGAGCCTCGCAGGTCAACGAGAACTCGTACCACTCCAGATTGGTATGATCCCGTTATGAGTGTCATGTTGGTGGACAACACCGATGACCCTGAGACATATGAGGAAGAGATGATGAGCCCAGATTCCAATAAATGGCAAGAAGCCATGAAATCCGAGATTGGATCCATGTACGAAAACCAAGTATGGACTTTGGTGGACTTACCGGATGGCCGGAAGGCTGTCGAGAACAAATGGATTTTCAAGAAGAAAACAGATGTTGATGGTAATGTTACTGTCTATAAAGCTCGACTTGTCGCAAAGGGGTTTCGACAAATTCAAGGAGTTGACTATGATGAGACTTTCTCACCAGTAGCAAAGCTAAAGTCTATGAGGATTATGTTAGCAATCGCTGCATATTATGATTATGAGATATGGCAGATGGATGTCAAAATAGCATTCCTCAATGGAGACATTGATGAAGAGTTGTATATGATGCAACCCAAAGGTTTTGTCGATCCTAAAGATGCTAACAAGGGATGCAAACTTCAATGGTCCATCTATGGATTGAAGCAAGCATCCCGAAGTTGGAATCAACGTTTTGATAAGGTGATCAAAAGTTATTGTTTTATACAAACTTATGGAGAAGCTTGTATTTACAAGAAAGTGAGTGGGAGCTCTATAGCATTCTTAGTACTATATGTAGATGACATATTGTTGATTGGGAATGATGTAGACCTTCTTAATAGTGTCAAGGAATATTTGAATAATAGTTTTTCAATGAAAGATCTTGGCGAAGCAACTTACATATTAGGCATAAAGATTTATAGAGATAGATCAAGACGCCAAATATCATTGTCACAAAGTACATATTTGGACAAAGTTCTAAAGAGGTTTGGAATGGAACATAACAAGAAAGGGATCTTGCCCATGTTGCCCAATACGACCTTGAGTAAAACTCAAAGTCCGACATCGGCAGAAGATAGAGAAAGGATGAGTAAGACTCCCTATGCCTCAGCCATAGGATCTCTAATGTATGCCGTGCTATGTACTAGACCCGACATTGCATATGCTGTTAGTTTAACTAGCAGATATCAAAGTGATCCAGGAGTGGATCATTGGACAGCGGTCAAAAACATCCTTAAGTACTTGAGAAGAACTAAGGATATGGTTCTTTCTTATGGAGGTGATGAACAAATCGTTGTTAATGGTTACACCGATGCTAGTTGGAACACCGATCCGGATGATTCTAAATCACAATCTGGATACGTATTTATTTTGAATGGTGCAGCAGTTAGCTGGAGGAGTGCAAAGCAAAGCGTTGTGGCGAGATCTTCAAATGAATCGGAATACATGGCTGCTTCAGAGGCTTCACAAGAAGCGATATGGATGAAAGAGTTCATTACAGAGCTGGGTGTGGTTCCTAGTGCGCTGGACCCAATGTCTATCTACTGTGATAACATGGGCGCCATAGCCAATGCGCAAGAACCAAGGTCACACAAGAAGCTGAAGCACATCAAGCTACGTTTTCACGCTATTCGAGAACATATCCAAGATGGGGATATAAAGATTTGCAAAGTACACACAGATCTGAATGTGGCGGATCCGTTGACTAAACCTCTCCCGAGGGCAAAACATGACCAGCACCAAACTGCCATGGGTGTTCGGTATATTACCATGTAATCTAGATTAGATGACTCTAGTGCAAGTGGGAGACTGTTGGATATATGCCCTAGAGGCAATAATAAATATAGTTATTATTATATCTTTGTGTTTATGATAAATGTTTACATTCATGTTATAATAGTATTAACAAGGAAACATTAATACTTGTGTGATTTGTAGACTAAAATAAGAGTCCCTAGTAAAGCCTCTATATAGTACTAGCTTGTTGGTTAATAGATGATTTTGGTTTCCCTATCATGAACATTGAGATGTTATTAACAACAAGATCATATCGTTAGGAGAATGATATGGTGGACATACTCCTATAGATAAGCGTAGCATAAAGATCAAGTCATTTTAATAGTTCAATTGCTATATGCTTTCTGATACATAGTAATCTAATTTCTTCGACCATGAGATCATGCATATCACCTTTACCGGATGGATGCTTTGATGACATCAAACACCACACCGTAAATGGGTGGCTATAAAGGTGGCATTGAGTGTTCGGAAAGTATTGGTTGAGACACATGGATCAAGAGTGGGATTTGTCCATCCATATGACGGATAGATATACTCTGGGCCCTCTCGGTGAAATGTCATCCAATTAGCTTGCAAGCATGTGACTGGCTCACAAGGGATCACATATCACGGGAACGAGGTTGAACTAGGTATGCAGAGATACCGACGATCATAACCTCGGATAAGTAAACTATCGGGAGACAAAGGGAAATTGATATCGTATGTAAGTGGTTCATTCGATCGCAAAGTAATCGTAGAAATATGTGGGAGCCATATGAATTTCCAGATTCCTCTATTGGTTATTGTTCGGAGAAGTGTCTCGATCATGTCCGCATAATTCACGAACCGTAGGGAGACACACTTAAGGATTCGACGTTGTTTGAGTAGTTATGGAATGATGAGAAAGAGTCCGAATGTTGTTCGGAGTCTCGAATGGGATTCGGGATGTCACGAGGAGATCCGGAATGGTCCGGAGAATAAGATTCATATAAGGAAAGTGCCGTTTCGGAGTTGGGGAATGGTTCCGGTGTTTTCATCGGGAATGTTCTAGAAGGTTCTGGAATGTCTGGCACTCCGGAGGGGAAGGGTACATGAATGTGTTATATCAAGTTGATATGATTGCATCATGTACTCGGTGTCATCGCTGAACAAAATAGAGGGTTTATTCAAATCCTAGTTTGAAAAGTCAAACGCCAAGTTTGAAAGTCAAACGGCTAGTTTTGGGAAGTGGAGAGGGAGGTGGAAACCGACTTGGGGGAGGAGTTCCTCCTCCCACCGCCGGCGCACCACCAAGCCGAGTTGGGGAGGGACTGCCCTCCCCTTGGTCGGCCCCCTCCACCTATATAAGGAGGGACAGGGCTTCCCTCCTAGACACACAAGTTCCTACCTCTAAACCCTAGTACCAAGCCGCCGCCGCCGCCTCCATAGCCGCCGCCGGCCCTAGGGCAAACCGCCGTCGCCGCCTAGCTAAACCCTAGCCACCGGCTTGCTCCTCCTCGGCGTATCTAAACCCTAGATCGTCGAGGGACTCTCTAATACTCCACCATACTCGCTCCGGCTTAAGGCGAAGCCCTGCGAGATCTCCCCTCTACTTCCGGTACCACGCCGTTGTGCTGCCGGAATCGCGAGGAGAGTGCTACAACCTCCGCTTCCTGCTGGAACAAGGGAGAGGAAGGTCTTCGTCGAGTACCGAACATGTGACCGACTGCGGGAGCGCTGCCGGAACGCAGCGCCGGAAGGATCGTCTACGTGATCTTGAGATCGGGAAGAGTACGACTACATCACCCATGAGAATTCGCTCTCGTTAAACACTTTGGAATCTTTGATGGTGAGTTATTCCATCGACTCGTTGCTACAATCTAGTAGATAGATCTTGGCTTGTTTGTTTGTATGCGGTAGAAATTTTTTGTTTTCCATGCTATGAAACCCTACATTCGCCCGTTGCGAACCACACCTTAGTTTGATAACAAACTACTTGACACAAATGCCCTCCTTTTCTGCTACTATAGCAGTCATATACTTAGCCTTTTGTTGTAGTATTCGTTACAATGTCTTAACTATGGATTTCATCCAAATCCATCATTGAATCTTCTTTCTATTACATTGTGCCACCCATAGTTTAAATTGAGATAAACTTAATTTGTATCTTGTGACAAACCTAGTATCAATGTAACGCTTTACAATGAACTATTTGTAATTGTTTGTCACCTATACACAAATATATTCTTAGTTCTTTCAAAAAGATCATAAGAATATCCTCACTATCGTCCAATGATCATTTTATGATTCATTCTGGTATATTGTTAGACCCCTCCTTTAGAAAGGAAAGGATCCCTGTGATTGCAATGCTAGTCCCTGGATCAATGCTAGCATCCACAGTTTAAGATGAAGTACACAGGTACAAAGGTTGTCGTGGTGGTGGCACGGCAGATGCCATGGGTAGGCTAAAGTACGGGGCCAATGGATGCTAGTGGGATCTGGGGAGGGAAGATGCAACTGTCTTTACACTCAAGCTGCCAAAGTGATGAACTTTATTTCTCTCTTGATAGGTTACAAGTGCTCCTTGAGCTGTATACAGGGGGACAATGTGAATCTCCCCAGCCTAACGGTGCTCAAAGAATCGATCCCCCCCTCAGGGTCCAAACCTCCCCTTATAAAGGGGTGCCTTGGGTGCCCTTAGGGCTGACGGGGCAAGCATATTCGTGGAATATGCTTGTCCCAAAATAGTAGTTCGGCGGCCTCCTTTCCCTGTCGCCCTTCTAATGACGACAAGGCTCCAGTGGCCCCCTCCTGCGTGCCTCGGGCTCCAGGACTGTCACCTCCGTGACCTCCTTCTGCCCCTCTGACGCTGTGCATCCTTGTCTCTTGTGCTTGGCCCTGTTCTGATTCCTTCTAGCCTGCAGCTATAGTTTGACCCTGGGCTTCTCCTTCTCCTGCAAGCTTCGTATCACTCGGCCTTACCTTGTGTTACTCGGCTCGTTCCTCACCTGCATGAAGATTATTTGGGTAACCCGGCCGATTCTCTCATTAACTCGGCCGGGTAACCACTTGATACCTATACATGGGCTTCTTGCCTTCGTTCATCGGCCGACATATCCATGATTCGGCCGACTTAGGCCGTAGCTCGGAAACCAGACGGGGACAGTACCTCTGTCTTTCCCCGTCTCTGACCTACCCGAGGTTAACCCCCCGACATTAGTCCCCGAAGCTGGTGTGGCCCCGTCAATAGCTTTGGCCGGGTTATATCAGCTTCATCACTTTCTTCAGTCTTGTTTCCGAGCTATCTCCTCGTCTGAGGTTTCCTCGTTCCTTCCCTCGTACGCCACGTCCTACGTGTCACCCCATCATTGCTCTTCTAGTTTTTAGGTCCTTCTACAGTGCTTACTGACAAGCTACAGTGAACCCTGTACCTGCCGCGCCGCCGCCGCGATGCCTCGTGTGCCGCTCCCCTTGGGATTGTAACAACTTTTCTTCGTCTGTGGCCGTTGGTGTGGCTCCACTCACCGTCGTGCGTTCGTGCTGTTCCCACGATCTACACGGGTAACTGCCACACCCACGATCCCACTCCCCTGTTCATGGCTTGACTATAAAGAGGGGAAACGCGCCCGCAGGGTTCATCTTTCCCCTTATCGCTCGCCTCCGCTCTCCTTCTTCCTTTCGCCTGCGTGTTCTCTTGCCGCTCCGCCGCCGCTCGTCAGCCAGAGCCTCCGCCGGCGAGGATTGCGCCGCGTCGTTTGGCCTTTCTCGCCCGCGCTCTGCGGCTGTGGCTCCACCGCCGGTGAGTCCTCTCTGACCATCTTGCCCTGATCTTGCCCTAGATCGATCTGCTCCGTTTTCGCGCTCAGGCGACGGTTCCTCCGCTCTTCGCCATTGTTTTCGTGCTAAGTTCCGACGGGGCCTTGTAGCTCTAAGCTCCCCTCCGCCGCCAGTTTTTCCTCCGGCGATCTCTCCGGCGCACCCATGTCTAGTTCGTTTAGCGGCGCTCTTGTTGAGGACGATGACGCTGGCTCCGGGCCCGAGCATGGATCGTGGCAGGGCTCTTCAGTCACGCGCCGTGAGATTGAATGGCTCATCCGAACTCGACGGATTCCTGCCGAGGTTTCCTGTCGTTTACCCGGCAGCGAATCCTCTCCAGTTATCAGAGAGGGCGAGTATGTGGTTTTCATGTCTCACTTCGCCCGTGGCTTCGGTCTCCCTCTTAGTGATTTCGCTAGAGAATTCCTCGATTACTTCGGCCTTCAGCCGCACCACCTTCCTGCGAACGCCATAGCTTCTCTTTCTGCTTTCATCTCCGCTTCGGAGGGTTACTTCGGCCTGTGGCCGTCAGTGCATGTCTGGTCGAAGTTCTTCCAGATCCGCTCCAACGTTGTTCCCGACAAATCTCTGCATCCTTCCGAGAAGTTGCTTACCCAATGTGGGGCGGCGTCTATTACACCTCGGAGGAAATCCGTGTTACCCCGTGTCACTGGGTTGGAGTCGTGCAAGAAGTGGCACAAGTCATTCTTCTATGTCAAGAATAGAGGGGCGGAAGACAAGATTCGGCTCCCTCCATTCTCAATTGGCCCACCTTCCAAAGTGAACTGGCTCTATAATCCGAGGAAAACTCACGCCTTGGCCGAGGCCTTCGAGATTCGGCTAAAAGAGTTGATCCGGGCAAGGTTGTGCGGCGAAGACCTGATGGCAACTTTTATTAGTAGCCGGATCTGCCCCTTCCAGCAGCGGACCCACAAGCTATGCTACATGAGTGGTCCTCTTGACCCTAACCGAGTCTCGACCGTGGAGTTGGATAATTACCTTATTCATAAGCGCGTCCGAGCTATCTTCAAGACTGAGATGCCTGAGGATTGGTCTTGGGGGTTAAAACCATTCACCCGCGACCGTCCGCCTCCCGAGGTAAGCCTAATCTCCATTACTCTATTTTTCCCCAGTTTTTAGAGACTGGTTTACATGATTTTCTTTCTCCTTGTCTTGCAGAGGTTCGCAGAGCAGAAGAACGAGGACGCCGAAGTTCTGCAGCTCCCTTGGCCCGCAGACAGGAGTACCCCGGATACTGGCGAGCCGGACTCCGAGGAGTTCGTCCCTAAGTCGGATCCTGCTCCGGCTCGAGCTCGCGGCAAAACTTCAGCGCAAGAGGAGGAAGGTGATTCGGACGAGGTCCAAATTCTTGAGGTAGTTGCCGCCATGCCTATTTCTTATGCATTTCCGGCTTCTACTTTCCCAGCTAATCCGGCCGGTCAGGTTCATGACGCCGAACCTATTGCTTCCCGGCCTCCCGTTACCTCGGGGAAGCGCGGGGCTCCTGCTAGTGCCTCGGAGGCGGTTCCTAAGAAGCGAATAAAGAAATCCGCTCCGAATCCTCCCAGGCGCAAGACTATGCCCGGGGTTGCTGGGTAATTTCTTTTGCCTATATTTCTTGTTTCTCTCTTTCTGTTTCTCATATTGACGAATCTTCTTTCTTATTTTTGCAGCGCTCCTCTGTCTGTTAAACCCGGCGGTCCTAGTATGACTAGCCGTCCGACTCGGCCGCCATCTCCTCCTCCCGCTGATGACACCAGAATTCCTAGTCCTATTCTTCCTGCTTCTCCCCCCCTCCGAATACGTCGCCTGTTCGTCGCGATGCCCCTGAGACTTCTTCCATTGACCTGGATCCGATCCAGCCCTCCGAAGTTTTCGTTGAGCCCGCTGTCCCTTCTATGGGCCCCAGCGCTACTACTGAGCCTTCATCTACTCCGGCAGTTTCTACGGTCATCCCGACCTCGGCCGAAAAGGTCGTTGCCCCGGCGCCCTCGGCGACCTTATCCTCCGCTGCTCCTAAGGACTCCGTCCCCACTTCGGAGGTGCAACTTCCTGCTGATGCCTCTTCTAAAGCGAAAAGAGCTATTGCCGTCAAGACTTCTTCTCAGAAAGGTCTTGCCGGCTCTTCTCAGCCGAGTATTGCCGACGTGCTGCGTAAGGGAGCTGCACCTGCCAAAGTCCCTGTTACCTCGGCCACCGGCAGCCAGCTTGCTCTTCATAAGAGCCCTGCGACTGCCGTGGTCGGACCTCCTGCCCGGGGTAAAGTTTTAACTCGGACAGCTAGCGGGAACAGCCTTGGAGTGCTGGTTGAGTATGCCAATAACTGGAATGCTGCTGATCAGTTTGAGGGTAATCCAGCCAACCAACCTTTCCAGCTTTCTGACATCAGCGGCCGTTTTGACCATGCTGCCCAGTTTATCATTGATACCAACAAGATGAACGCGGTAATTGTTTTATCTCCGAGTCTTAAATTATTCTCCAGATGTTATCATATTCTCTAGTCCCCGAAACTTGCAAGGAAATAACTTGTTGTATGCTTGGAAGTTTGACTTAAATTTATTTCTAGGGTTCGTTAGTCCGGCCATCTAGTTCGGAGTTTATTCGGACTTGGTTTAGCTTTGAATATCCAGCCACCTAGAGCCGAATTAAGCTTTGCTTGATTCGGATCTAGTTTAGCTTTGAATATCCAGCCACCTAGATCCGAGTTAACTCTTGCTTGACTCGGATCTGGTTTAAGCTTTGAATATCCAGCCACCTAGATCTGAGTTAAGTCCTTCTTCACTCGGATATGGTATAGCTTTGAATATCCAGCCACCTAGAGCCGAATTAAGCTTTGCTTGATTCGGATCTAATTTAGCTTTGAATATCCAGCCACCTAGATCCGAGTTAACTCTTGCTTGATTCGGATCTAATGTAGCTTTTACTCGTTGTTTTATCATTTTGCCTCATTACTCAGGTTGCACATGACCGACGGACCGCCGAGTTCCAGAGGTTACTTTTTTCGCACCGCAAGCTGGAAGAGAAGTACGAGAAAGTTCTGCCTGTGGCAAAGAAGGCCGGTAAGTCGATAATTCCTTTTCCTTATTCCCAACTCATGTATTCGTCCGCGGAATGCCGGCTTACTTCTTGTTGAATAGGTAATATCAATAACCTCAATATCCGCCTTGAAAAGAAGATCAAGAACTTGGAAGGTTAGTTTCCTTTCTATTTTACTCCTTCTCCTTTTAATATCTATGCTAAGTTTCCTTATTGCGTTTGGCTGTGGTAAAGCCGAGTTGCAAGACTTTGCAGTGTCGCAACAAGATTGCGTGCCCATGCCTGACGTGATGCTGCATTTTTTAGAACAAAACGCAGTTCATTCGGCGTAATTACAAGAAAAAGATGATGAGATAGCTCGCCTGCGATCCGAGGTGAATACCATCAAGCTCTCTCAGAAGTCCGAGCTAGAAAAGGTCGACCAAGAATTTTCCGAGGAAAAGAATCGGCTGACTCTGGATCTGCAGAAGAACAAAGAAATCCTCGAAGCTGCCGAACTTAAAACCCGCGGTTTGAGCGAGGAAATTGCTCGTTTCGAGAAGAGTAAAGCTGGTTGGGCCAAAGACCTTCAGATAATGATGAGCTACATTCATCGTAAGTTATTTGGCATGGCCGAACTATTATTTTTCTTTGTCATTCCTGCTACCCTTTGACATGTCCATGTTTTGTGCAGATCACTTCCCCGAGGCCAAACCCGTGAGTTCTAAAGCTGTTCTTGCAGCTCGCGCACGCCGAGGTGAACCGGTTGCTGTTGACTTCGAATATTCGATGGAGGATTTCTTGGTTGCTGTTGGTGCTGCAGTTGGTCCGATGAAAATTATGGGCCGGGACTTGGTGCAGGCCGCTATCCGAGCTTACCATGTACTCTGGCCGAATACCTCAGGGACTCCTGATATCAACGAAATCAAGTTATTGGTGACAAGGCTGATGGCATCTGAGAGGCAGCTGAGTCTTTGGAGAGAATCTGCCGGGCGTGCCGGTGCCGACATGGCCCTTACTGTAATCATGTCATGGTATGAAGACATCTCTCTTGACATTCTGAGGAATTTGCGCACTGGCTCCCGCTGGGTTGAATATCCCACCTTTGTTGCTCTTCGGCAAGCTCGGGCTTTCCAGCTCGTCGAGTACGCCGACGTGCACACTTGGAATGAAGGGCCGAGTTTTCTCCCAGATCCGGATCAAGAGGTCACGGCTGAGGGTGCTTCGGGTGATGATTCAGCTGAGCACGGGGAAGATGAAGATGATTCGGCCACATCCGATAGCTCCATCTCAAGCTCGGATAGCAACGGTGATGCGCGGTCCTCCTCCAAAGGCACTGGGCATTCTACCGCACGTACTGACGCTCCTGAACAACCCCCGGGATACCGCCGAAGTTGCACCTGGGTCGGCGGAGGGCGAGGCGACCTCAGTCGAAGTTCCTCCTACTTCGGAGTGCCCCGCACCTGAGCAAGTAGCTACACCTCCAACGAACAACGCCTAAGTTATTTGCGATCCCTGGTATGCCGGGCGTATAATGTAGACGAAAAATTTGTCAGCTCGTTGTATGATTTGAATTTCTTTTGCTATGTATTGTTGAGACTCTTGGTTAAGTGGATGCTCATCTGAATTCTTGCCTTGCTGGCCTGTAACTTCTTGATCTTTTAGGGCTTAACTTTGCCGTTATTTTGATGATCTTATCCAGGCATTAGCGCTGAATATCCACGTTATTGCCCTGTTTTGAACATAAGTTAACTATTCCATTGTGGAAGCAAACAACAATCGCTGGATCGTTGTCTATTGTCCGAAATTCCCTTATATAAATCAAGTTTCGGAGGTAGTATAAAACTGATATGATTGCATTCAGCATAAGTTTGAGGTATCACACGGTAGTCCCCGAGTCGCTGCTTTATACGCCGAAGTTTAAGTGTCAATACGAAATTGACATATCATATGATAGTCCCCGAGTTATTGCTCTGGGCACCGAGGGTCATATTCATAACATGAAAGGAATACAACATACGACAGTCCCCGAGTCACTCCTCTGGTCGCCAATGTTCAAGTATGTAACGCGAAAGAAATAAATATACCATATGGCAGCCCCCGAGTCATTGCTCTGGGTGCCGAGGTTCAAACATATAATACGAAATAATCATTACATATGGCAGTCCCCGAGTAACTGCTTTGGGTGCCGAGGTTTGAATACATGATATGAAATAAATATATATCCTACGGCAGTCCCCGAGTCACTGCTCTGGGTGCCGAGATTCAAATACATCATTGGATTTCGACCTTGAGATGTAATGCTACGAGTAAAATGGCCGAAGTAAAGCCACATTCCAAGGGCGCTTCGTTTCTTCACCAGCTTTGTCTGCCTTGTTCTCTTCAGGGGACTGAGCATCGATCAGATAATATGCATCGTTGTGCAATGCTTTGCTTACAATAAATGGTCCTTCCCATGGGGGTGACAATTTGTGCATGCCGGCCGTGCGTTGCACTAGTCGGAGGACCAAATCTCCTTCTTTGAATACTCTTGGATTCACTTTCTTGCTGTGATACCGCCGTAAGTTCTGTTGATAAATAGCCGATCGTGACAATGTCAACTCTCTGGCTTCTTCCAACAGGTCTACGGCATCTTGCCGAGCTATTTCGTTTGTCTCTGAGGTTGTGTACTGAGCAACTCTTGGCGAGTCATATATTATGTCGGCTGGGAGTACAGCCTCTGCCCCGTACACCAGAAAGAATGGAGTATAACTTGTTGATCTATTCGGAGTAGTCCGAAGGCTCCATAACACGGCTGGGATTTCTTCGATCCAACATCTTGCCGACCTTTGCAAAGGTTCAACAATTCGTGGTTTTATTCCTGATAGCACCAGTCCATTAGACCTTTCCACTTGTCCATTGGATGCTGGGTGAGCTACCGAGGCAATATCTAGTCTTATGTGCTTCTCTTGGCAAAATCTAGCGAAGGCTCCTTCTGCAAAGTTTGTGCCATTATCCGTAATAATGCTATGTGGGTACCCGTATCTCAAGATGATATCCTTGAGAAATTTCACTGCTGTGTGCCCATCACACTTTTTGATTGGTTTTACTTCAATCCACTTGGTGAACTTATCTACCATAACCAACATGTGGGTCATTCCTCCTCTCGCCGGCTTGAATGGTCCCACCATGTCTAAACCCCATACAGAAAATGGCCAAGTGATGGGTATTGTTTTTAACTCGGCTGACGGCATATGTATTCTGGTTGCGTATCTCTGACACCCATTGCACTTCTTAACTAATTCTTCTGCCTCTTTTAAAGCCGTTGGCCAGTAAAATCCATGCCTAAATGCCTTGGCTACTAAAGCGCGAGATGAGGCATGGTGCCCACATTCTCCTTGGTGTATGTCTAGAAGGATTTCCTGACCTTCTGTGGAACTCACGCACTTCTGCAATATGTTTGTTACGCTTCTCTTATATAACTCATTGTTTATGATTGTATAGGCTTTTGCTCTTCTTATGGTTTGTCTAGCTAATACCTCATTACTCGGCAATATCGCGTCTTTTAGGTAAGAAAATATGGGTTGCGCCCATACCGGTGTTACTCTTTCTGCAGTGATCTCACTGTCTATCTCCATGTTTTCTGCCGACGTACATACCTCGGCTCTCTCCATGATTGTTATTACCTCGGCTGTCCCCCTCTTTAGGGGTTCCGAATCTTTCTGCGGATCTACCTCCATTGGCGTGTGATTTTCTGCAGAACTTGCTGGGATGAAGATTGACTCGGATTCCGTTGATGGGTTTATTGATGGTTTCCTGAGGTGCTCCAGGGCAATACCTGGCGGAATTGACTGCCGGGTTGATCCTAATTTTGACAATGTGTCAGCAGCGTCATTTTCTGCTCGTGGTATGTGGTGGAATTCACATCCTTCAAAATATCCACTGATCTTTTGCACATGGAATCTGTATAAAGCCATATTAGCATCTAATGCGTCCCAACTGCCCGATACTTGCTGTACTACTAGATCCGAGTCACCGTAGCATAGGATTCGGCGTATACCAATTTCTTTTGCCACTTTTAATCCATGGACTAGTGCTTCATATTCAGCTACATTGTTGGACGCGGCAAAATGTATTTGCAGTACATATTTCAATTGATCTTTTTTAGGCGAGGTTAGCACTATTCCTGCTCCCAAACCGTTCCTTAGTTTGGAACCATCAAAATGCATTGTCCAGTAATTTGGATCTGGCAATGGTGGCTCATATTGCACCTCGGCCCAGTCTACGAGAAAGTCGGCGACAGCCTGAGATTTGATTGCATCTCTTCTATCAAATTGTGGAGCATACGGTGATAACTCGATCGCCCATTTTGCTATTCGGCCACTTGCATCTTTGTTGTTCAATATGTCGGCTATGGGTGCCTCACAGATTACTTTGATGGGGTGCTCTTCAAAGTAATGCTTAAGCTTTTTTGCCGACATATATTCTCCATAAGCCATCTTCTGATAGTGCGGATAATTCTGCTTTGAAGTGGATAATACTTCACTTAGATAATATACTGGCCTCTGAACTGACTTACCCTCTTCAAGTCGTTCCACTACAACCACAGTACTAACTACTCGATTGGTAGCCGCTACATAGAGTAGCATAGGTTCTTTCGATAATGGAGAAGCTAAAATGGGTGCCGTAACTAGCATCTTTTTCAACTCATGAAATGCAAGGTCCGCCTGGGGAGTCCAGCTGAATTTGTCCGACTTTCTCATCAGCTGATAAAGTGGCAGTGCCTTTTCTCCTAGCCAACATACAAATCGACTAAGTGAGGCCAGGCAGCCCGTGAATTTTTGTACATCGTTCAAACATCTCGGCAATTCCATTCTTTCTATTGCTCTTATCTTCGTTGGATTAGCCTCGATACCTCGGCTGGACACAAGGAAACCGAGTAGTTTTCCTGCCGGCACGCCAAATGTGCATTTCTCTGGATTAAGTTTCATTCGGAACCTTCTCAGGTTCGCGAAAGTTTGCCGTATATCTTCTAGCAAGGTTTTGCTCTCCTTAGTTTTGATGACTACGTCATCCACATATACTTATACATTTTTTCCTATCTGATCATGTAGGCATTTTTGCATGCACCTTTGATACGTTGCTCCTGCATTTCGCAGGCCGAATGGCATTGTGCGATAACAATAAGCCCCGTACGGGGTAATAAATGCAGTCTTTATTTGATCGGCCGGATTTAACGGTATCTGGTGGAAACCAGAATACGCGTCTACAAATGATAACAGCTCACAGCCAGCGGTCGAGTCAATGAATTGGTCTATTCTAGGCAATGGAAAAGGATCTTTCGGACACGCCTTGTTCAGGTTAGTGTAGTCGATACACATTCGCCACACAATGGATACATTGGGGTCATCTTTTTTCTTTTCTACTAGCACCGGATTTGATAACCAATCTGGATATAGCACCTCCATGATGAACCCGGCTGCGAGAAGCCGAGCTATTTCATCCCCTATTACTTTTCTCCTGTCTTCGGCGAAGCGGCGGAGAGGTTGCTTCACCGGCCTTGCTCCTGGCCTGACGTTTAAAGAGTGCTCAGCCAACTCCCTCGGCACACCTTGCAGATCTTGAGTTGACCATGCAAATATGTCCCGATTCTCACGGAGGAAGTTGGTGAGCTCGCCTTCCTATTTAGCGTCAAGGCCTGCACCAATAGTAACAGTGCGCTCTAGGAATTGCTCATCAATCTGAAATTTCTTCGTCTCTTTGGTCGGCTGAAAAGAAACACTGCCATGAGGGTTGGCCAGTGCCGGCATGCTTAACTGTGCTGACTGAGCGAGGGCTGCTACCTCCTGAATCCTTTTCTTTTCTCTTGCTATAACCAATGACTCGGCCAAATTTGACCCGGCCGAAGCACACTCCATTGACTTCTTGTAATCCCCTGCAACTGTTATCACCCCTTGTGGTCCGGGTAACTTCATCTTTAGATAACCTATATGACAGCTGCTCATGAATTTGGCCAGTGCGGGCCGTCCGAGTAGAGCATGATAACAACTTTCCAGATCGACCACCTCAAATTCTAAATTTTCTGCTCTGCAGTTATCTCTTGTACCGAATAACACGTCCACTCGGACTTTACCGATGGGCTCACATGAAAGCCCTGGCACTATCCCATGGAAAGTTGTCCTCGTGGACTGCAGCATATTCTGTGATATTCCGAGCTTATGCATGGTATCTTTGTACATGATGTTGATACTACTTCCATTGTCGATGAGTACTTTTGAGAATTTCACATTGATGCTTGGTCCCACAAACATCGGATCCAACACAAGTGCATATGATCCTGGACTCGGCATTATTCTGGGGTGGTCTTTCATGCTCCAGGTCACCTCCTGATCAGACCATGGCTGGTATCTTGGCACTGCCGGTACAACTGCATTCACTTCCATATGCCGGCGCTGCACACTCTGCTTGTCCTGCTGTTCTGTCGTGAACACACAATAAGACTGGTTCCGTCCTGCCCCTGGTTCATTACTTGATGCACTGCATCCCTCCGATCCGAGTTATCGTACCTCGGGGGAGGGGGCGGTAGCATCAGTTGCTGTGTATTTGCTCCAGTTAATTGCGGCTGATGCTGCTGTTGCACCTGATGGGGAGCCTGAACTCCTGCCGGGTTCCCCATCGCATTTTTCATCCAGGCGCATTGCCGGGTTGTATGATTGGCCGGTCTAGATGGGTTTGATGTGTGAAATTTACACGGCTGATCTAACATGGATTCGAACGTATACTTCGGCCTCTCTTGCCATTGCTTCTTTTGCTCTGGGGTCCATTGCCTCTTTCCCTCATTTCTTGATGTCCACTGTTGAGGTCCATTTTTCTGTCATTGAGTTGCTCCGTGACTCGGCTGATCTTGTGCTACAGCCGCCACCTGGGCTGAATTATATCTATAATCCGGCCTCTCTTCTCTTCTTCTTCCTCTGAAATCACGCCTGGATGACCCGGCCAATTCTCTCGTGTACTGGTCCTGTTTCTCACGATGATCTGCCGACATTAACTCCGGTTGGGTTGGGTCACCCAATGCATAGGAGTCCGCTATTCTGATAGTTTCTGCCAGTGTGGTTGGCATATCTCTCTGCAGGCGTTGCCACAACACGCTGGCATAACGGCAGCCTTGCGCGAACCAAGCGATTGCTTGCGATTCGATAACTCCCTCACATGAGTTTCTCAGGTTACACCATCGAGTTAAAAACTCTCTATCTGTTTCATTCGGCCTCTGCTTGCACATGGCTAGTTGTTGTGGTCTATTTGGTCTCTTGTATGTGCTGGCAAAGTTGCTAACGAACATTTCTTCGAAATCTAACCAGCAGTTGATACTGCCAGCTGGTTGATTATTCAACCATACCCTGGCTGGTCCTTCCAACATCTGTGGGACATACCGCACAACCCATCTTAGGTTGCCACCCGCTATCTTCACAGCGGTGGCATAATCAATCAACCAGTCTTGTGGCTTGGTACTTCCATTGTACGTTTTTGTGCCTCTTGCCAACTGAAAATTCGGCACTGGTGGTTCGCCCATGATCCGTGGTCCAAAACATGTCGGACCTGGTGGACCTTGCTCTTCCAATAGCTTGGACCGGTATAGCCGATCCGACTTTACTCTTGCATCATTTGCTGGCAAATCTCTGTACAGGATTCTATCCTGCATCCCATAGTGATTGTTTCCACCCTGGTTTGCATATTCTACCTCGGAATATCCATCATTATACCTTTCATTCATCTGATTGTAGCGAGCTGGCCTCACTTCTCTTTCCTGCCGAGGCTCATGTCTTGGTTGCGGGTTGAGCGGCACTTCTCTCCTTACCTCGGCCGGGGTTTGGTTTTCATGATTGTCTCGTGCAGGTTCTTTCCTGCCGTGCTCCCCATTACCTCGGCCGCCGCCGTCCATTTCCATACGGCCGTGGTTTCTCTCCCCACTGTTACCTCGGCTTGCATTGCCTCTGTTCTCATTTGCCTTTCCAGCTATTGCCGGGTCATATGGAACAATTTGTTTGTTCCTCTTCCCTGAGGTTACTGCTTTTTCTTTTCTAGCGTTGTTTCCGGGTGAAGATGCCGCTGCCGCAGATAAAGCAGGTGCTGCCCCTGCCGAATGAACCATCTGTGAAGCCTCTGGTCTTGCCGGGTTAGCTCTGAGCATTTCCTCATTTTGCTGGTTCGCGATGCGCACCAGCTCGTTCACTCTTTCTTGTTGTTTCTGCCGAGCTTCCCCTGTTAACCCCTCTAATTCCAATGCTGCGGCATTTGCCGCTCTCAGGTTTTTCACCGGGGTACTGTACCTCGGCAAACCCAAATCGCCTGATTCGGCTCTGTGAGCTTCATGCTCTTTGTTAATACCATTCATGAGGTTCTTACCTCTTAATCTTAGTTCGTCCACCCGCTCGGGTGCGATATCAAGCTTATTAGCTTTTGCATATTCTCTCAGGGTCCTGTTCAAGGATTCCCGCAGGGCTGATACTTTTTTGGCCTCTACCAGCACCTTTTGCCTGGTTTCCTCTAACTCTGCCTGAGCATTTGTCGGATCAAGTATCGGCGCTACAGGTGTGGTTAAGTTCTCTATAGTTGCCTGAAGAATGTTCTCTGGTCTCTCCAGAGGTGGTCCTCTCACTCTTGGTGCCTTTGGGGTGGTGTCATGCAGCTCGGCCGGGTTTGTCACTGGCGGAATTACCTCGGCGGTTTGCAGTGTGATCTGCTTGGGCGGACCCTGTGCGCCTGCGGCGGGTTCTCTGCTTGACCCGGCTAATGCTGCTCCTGCTTGAGTCCCTGCTGCGACCATCACCTCGACGCTGCCTGCCAGATGCTCTCCTGATGGACAGCTCGCCGCGCTTCGAGGTGGTTCCCCTGTAACAACAACCTGGTGAGGATAAATGTCGGTGATGTCGACGCCGACGTAGACCCTGTGCTCGCCCAGGCCGATGAAGATCCCGTTGCGCGGGGGGGTTTTCCCCCTGAAGCTCCCTGCATTGTCTCTGACATAGTCGCAAAGACCAAATCTCTGGACCAAGCCAGAAACAACGCGCTCGCCGGTGTTGATGAAGTTTCCCGTCCGGATCACAACTCCAGCTAGCACCGCTGCGAGCCCCACGGTGGGCGCCAACTGTCGTGGTGGTGGCACGGCAGATGCCATGGGTAGGCTAAAGTACGGGGCCAATGGATGCTAGTGGGATCTGGGGAGGGAAGATGCAACTGTCTTTACACTCAAGCTGCCAAAGTGATGAACTTTATTTCTCTCTTGATAGGTTACAAGTGCTCCTTGAGTTGTATACAGGGGGACAATGTGAATCTCCCCAGCCTAACGGTGCTCAAAGAATCGATCCCCCCCTCAGGGTCCAAACCTCCCCTTATAAAGGGGTGCCTTGGGTGCCCTTAGGGCTGACGGGGCAAGCATATTCATGGAATATGCTTGTCCCAAAATAGTAGTTCGGCGGCCTCCTTTCCCTGTCGCCCTTCTAATGACGGCAAGGCTCCAGTGGCCCCCTCCTGCGTGCCTCGGGCTCCAGGACTGTCACCTCTGTGAACTCCTTCTGCCCCTTTGACGCTGTGCATCCTTGTCTCTTGTGCTTGGCCCTGTTCTGATTCCTTCTAGCCTGCAGCTATAGTTTGACCCTGGGATTCTCCTTCTCCTGCAAGCTTCGTATCACTCGGCCTTACCTTGTGTTACTCGGCTCGTTCCTCACCTGCATGAAGATTATTTGGGTAACCCGGCCGATTCTCTCATTAACTCGGCCGGGTAACCAGTTGATACCTATACATGGGCTTCTTGCCTTCGTTCATCGGCCGACATATCCATGATTCGGCCGACTTAGGCCGTAGCTCGGAAACCAGACGGGGACAGTACCTCTGTCTTTCCCCGTCTCTGACCTACCCGAGGTTAACCCCCCGACAAAGGTCGTTTATTACATTCATTCCAGAGATAAAACATAGTCTTTTACAACTCAGGGCCATAGGCCTAATACAAGAGTTTAAGGAATAAGTAAATAAACATAAGTCTTCATCTTCATGTGCCACAGGCAAGCATGTTGAGTGTAGACTCATGACTCCTATTCATCATCGGAGTAACCTGCAACATCACAAGTTACAGCCACAGAGGGTCAATACTTTGGAATAGTATTGGGAAGTGATACCTTAGTATATTTTAAGTGGAATATATTACTATATGCATTTGGCTAAGTGTAGCTTGGCTTGCTTTGCTTGAAAATAGGTTTTTCCTATTAGTTGAAATCACTAAGTTTTCTTTGTCAAAACATTCCCAAAGAACCACCAATAGACATTGGGGTCCTTCACCCTTGTACACCCACAAATTTTTACTTAGAAGTTGGAGTGATGAGATTCTTGTAGCTTCCATGTCTTGATGCTCAAAAAGTGTCCATTTCCTTGGACTAGGCTAAGTACTTAGGTTTTCCATCTGCAGAGGTTGTGCACTTTCCCCACCAGACTTGGTTTCCCAAGACAGGACCTTTCAGAAGCCTTTCCTTAGTCAAATGGACGCGCTCCATCCTATCATCCCATCTACCACCAACTGTCCAAATGACTAAGTTCTAGCAACCTATATGATCAAGGCAGAGCCCATATTGCCAAGTGGTTGCACTGTAAGCTTTCTCAACACTTGGCCTCCAAATCCCTTTGTGCCTGGGTGGCTTACCACAAGTGAGATACACAACCCAAGTCCATGGACTTGTGTAACCACTCAACATAACCCATACTTTCCATTCCACCCAGGAGGTTCATTTGACTTAGTGGTTTTATTAGGAAAGTATAAGTCTCATGACTTAGAAATATTTGCTTCATAGTAAGTGTAGTTTTCACCAACCCTTGTTTTGCTATAAGCTAGGCTAAGCAAAGTATGTCAACTTATCTTAGGGATAATTCCTTAGCAATTATACTAGACTACATAGGATTCCCCATCTTTTGCATTAGACAAAATAACATGCAATACTACAACAAAATATCTAATGCTAGTTCAAAACATAGGAAAAATATATTCATGTAAATATCACTTGCCTTGGTAGTGGGGAGAGTAGCACTCTTCACAATCACAATCACTAGCAAAATCTACACAAGAAATTATAGTATACAATTACAAACAATTATATACAAACAAAAATAATATGAATGCATGCATGCAAGAATTTACTAAGTGTGATTTTTTTGAAAAATTCTTCCAAGTATGCTCATGTCTACAGAAACTTAACAAGTCACAAATTTGTCAACTAAACTTATTTGGCTCAAAAACAATTTACCAAAATATATCTCTACTTAAAATGGCCTTAAAACATGTTCTACAAATAAAATCATTTTAACTGTTACTATATGCTAAATAAATTGGATATTCTGAAAGGTCTTGTTTCACTGAATCCAACGGTATAAAGTTTGCAAAAATCTAACGTGGCAATCAAAAGTTATAAGCATTTGAATTTGGATCAAATTTCTGATTTTAAATCTAATTTTTAGATCTAACCCTAGCCACGCGTCGCGCTGTGATTGGCGCGTACCGCTTCGGTTGGATCGCGCTTCTGCAGCCGCAGGATCTAAATAGATCGAACGCTCTAGATCGCGTACCTCTTCGGGGTTAAGTGGATCTATCCTAGCGCTACGATATAGATCTAACGATCTAAAACAACCGGCCAAAAACTGGCGGCGCTTATCGGCTGTGCGCGGCGGCGACGACCAGACGGTGGCGGCGCCGGCGGTACAGATCGCTAGGTGGATGGGGGAGATGCTCACCGAGACCGCGAGGGTGTCGGGATGCTCGACGTGTGATCAGCTCGGCAAGGGGCGCTCAGGGTTGCGGTAGATTTCTCGCCGGAGTTGGATCTGGCAACGGTGGTCCTGCTCGAGGTCGGAGGCGACGTTGTTGTTCACTAGGATGCTAAAGAAAGGTGTGGTTAGATGCGGACGATCACGGAGAACATGCGAGCGTGATCGACAAGGTTCGGGGCGGTCGGGACTTACCACTAGAGCTCGCCGAAGTTCGTGCAGGAGATGGTGGCGGCCAGTCGTCGACGTTGCCGAAGCTACGGTTCATGCGAAGGTAAACGGAGGGTGTCAGAAGGTGCACAGAGACTCACTGAACAAGATAAAGTAAACGCGAGACCGAGGGAAACTCTAGGCTCACCGGAATTTGCCGGCGCAGTCGTCGGAGACGGCGGGGTTGCAGATAGCAATGCGCGCAGCCTGGGGGCGTTCTGTGCTTGGGGTTTGGGGGAAAAGAGAGAGGGGGAAGAGGGGGTCTATATAGCCTGATCATGAGCTAGAATCACTCGGCCATTGATTCGAATTGACGCCGCGAATTAAACACAGGAAACGGCCGCGTTGATTGGGGATGAACTGGTCGTGCGGGTGGAGACGATGCTGGCGTGGAGGAGGCCCGCTTGTCAGCGACGTGCGCAAGGTGGAAGTGGGGTCTGCCTGTCAGCGGCTGAACGTGTGCGCTCGCGCGTGCAGGAGGAAAAGGGATGCCCCGGGTGGGCTAGTTGGGCCTGTTCCACTGCTGGGCTAAATACCTGGCGCCCGGCCCTTTTCTTTTGTTTGCTTCTTTTCTTTTTCTATTTCTATTTTCTGGAATGATTTTTGATATGAATTCAAATCCTTTTTGAATTCAAACAAAATTGGGGATCTTTGCAGGGTTCTGTGGTTTCAAATAAGTCACTTAACCAAGTGGTTACCTTGTAAGGGCCTGGTCAAGCTTGGGTTTGAAACAAACAGAGACTTATCTCTAGTTTGTGGATGATTGAAATAGGGTTTAGAAAATGTTTCTAAATTGGAAACTTGGGTTAAAATTCTATACCTAATCTTTCCAACAATGGAGGCAAGCAATCAAGTTCCTAAATAATCCAATCTCAAAGGGTAATGGCCAAATGAATTGAATTTTGCACACATGAAATCATAGCTCAAACTTCTGTCTCCAAATGATTTTGAGAAAAAACCCTAAATGGATGAATGATGCAAGAATGATATGAATGAGTTTTGGAATATGAATTTAGGGATGTTACAAATCTAACCCCCTTAAGATGAATCTCGCCCTTGAGATTCGGTTTGGCTAGCAAATAGGTGAGGGTGGTCTTTCCGAAGGTCATCTTCTCTTTCCCATGTTGCTTCCTCTTCGGAGTGATGGTTCCATTGCACTTTACAAAACTTGATAGTCTTGGTCCTGGTAACTCTTTCTGCGGTCTCTAGAATCTTGACAGGCTTTTCCTCATAGGTGAGATCACTTTCTAGTTGGACTTCTTCCAAAGGTATGGTGTCCTTCAAAGAAGATTCTTCCATCTCTGGGTGACATTTCTTAAGCTGACTCACATGGAATACATTATGAACAGCTGACAGAGATTCTGGCAATTCAACTTCATATGCAACTTCTCCTTTGCGACTTAGAATCTTGAATGGCCCAACATATCTTGGTGCCAACTTCCCTTTGACTCCAAACCTTTTCACTCCACGAAGTGGTGATACTCTAAGATAAGCTCTATCCCCAACTTCGTAGGTGACTTCTCTACGCTTAGAATCCGCGTAACTTTTCTGTCGGGATTGTGCTATCTTCAATCTGTCCTTAACCAGTTTGACTTTCTCTTCGGCGTCTTTGATAAGATCAGGTCCAAACAAACTTCTCTCTCCCACACAATTCCATAGTAATGGGGTGGTACACTTCCTTCCGTAGAGTAACTCAAATGGTGCCATTCCAATACTAGCTTGATGGCTATTGTTGTAAGAAAACTCTGCGTAAGGCAAGCTTTCATCCCAACTTGCTCCATAGTCTAAAGCACAGGCTCTCAACATGTCTTCAAGAATTTGGTTGGTCCTTTCTGTTTGTCCATCCGTTTGGGGGTGAAAGGCAGTACTGAATTCCAATCTCGTTCCCAAAGATTCATGAAGCTGTCTCCAAAAGTGAGAAGTGAACTGAGTTCCTCTATCTGACACAATACTCTTAGGCACACCGTGAAGGCATACAATTCTGCTCATGTAAATTTTTGCTAACTTGGCACTCGTATAAGTTGTCTTCACGGGTATAAAATGAGCCACTTTAGTTAAGCGATCCACTACCACCCATATGGAATCATACCCTAACCTGGTCCTTGGTAATCCGGTAATGAAATCCATACCAATATTTTCCCACTTCCATTCTGGAATAGGCAGTGGTTGAAGCAAACCTGCTGGTTTATGGTGCTCTGCTTTGACTCTGCTACACACATCACACAAAGCAATATGTTCGGCGACGTCCCTTTTGAGATTGTTCCACCAAAACCTTTCCTTCATGTCCATGTACATCTTGGTATTTCCCGGGTGAATAGAATACGGAGAATTGTGAGCCTCTTGTAGGATCAGTTTCCGCAACTACGGATCTTGTGGAATGCAAATACGTTTCCCGTGCCATAAGGTGCCTTGTTCGTCTATATGGAAACTCTTGGCTTTCCCTAGACTTATATTTTCCTTAATCTTTTCAATTTCCTCATCAGTCTTCTGAACTTCTCGGATCTTGTCCAATAGAGTGGGTTGAACATCTAAGGACATGAGATGTCCTTCTGGTACAATCTCCAATCTGAGTTCTTTGAATTGCTTACACAAGTCATCTGGCAATTCCCCTTTGGTAAGGCCATTTACAAACGTCTTACGACTTAGAGCATCGGCTACTACGTTCGCTTTACCGGGGTGGTATTGCAAACTTAAGTCGTAATCCTTGATAAGTTCTAACCATCTCCTTTGCCTCATGTTGATTTCTTTCTGGGTGAAGATGTACTTCAAGCTCTTATGATCGGTGAACACTTCACACCGCTTACCCAAAAGGTAATGTCTCCATGTTTTGAGTGCATGGACGACAGAGGCTAACTCCAAATCATGAGTGGGATAGTTTACTTCATGAGTTTTGAGTTGTCTCGAAGCATAGGCTACGACTTTACCATCTTGCATAAGTACGGCACCGAAACCTTGATGAGACGCATCACAATATACTTGGAAATCCTTTTCCAAATCTGGCAGACATAGAACTGGTGCTGTCACAAGTCTCTTCTTCAACTCTTGGAAACTGACTTCGCAACCTTCAGTCCAAGCAAATTTCTTGTCCTTTTTTAACAATTCTGTCATTGGCTTAGCAACCTTTGAGAAATTCTCAATGAATCTTCTGTAGTAACCTGCTAAGCCGAGGAAACTACGAACTTCTTTTACATTCTTAGGAGATTCCCATTCTGTCACAGCTGAAACCTTAGCAGGATCAACTGCTACACCATCCTTTGTCATAACATGACCAAGAAAACCAACTTCCTCTAACCAAAACTCACACTTGCTGAACTTGGCATAAAGTTTATGCTCTCTTAGTTTTTCAAGTATCAAGCGCAAGTGTCTTTCATGTTCTTCCTTGCTCTTGGAGTAGACTAAGATATCGTCGATGAAAACGACCACAAACTTGTCAAGGAATTCCATGAATACCTTATTCATCATATTCATGAAGTATGCTGGAGCGTTGGTTAAACCAAAAGGCATCACAGTGTACTCATACAAGCCATACCTTGTTGTGAATGCTGTTTTAGGTATGTCTTGCTCTCTTATCTTGAGTTGAAAATAACCTATCCGAAGATCAATCTTCGAGAACACACATGCTCCTTCTAACTGATCAAACAAGTCGTTGATTCTTGGCAAAGGATATTTGTTCTTGATGGTCACCTCGTTGAGAGATCGGTAGTCAATACACAATCTTTGCGTTCTATCCTTTTTCTCCACAAACAATACTGGGGCTCCCCAAGATGAAGAACTTGGTTGAATAAACCCTTTCTGCAACTGTTCTCCTAGCTGCTTCTTGAGTTCTTTCAGTTCATCAACTGACATTTTGTATGGTCTCTTAGCTATTGGTCCAGAACCTGGTACCAAATCTATTAGAAACTCCACATCTCTATCTGGTGGCATTCCTGGTAACTCCTCCGGAAATACATCCGGATACTCACACACAATTGGCACACTGTCCATGCTAACCCCCTTAAGAGAATTCAGTTTACTTCCCTTGGATTCAAAGTTAGATCTGAATTTAATTCTTTTTCCTTCTGGGGTTGTGAGTGCAACTGTACGATTGGCGCAATCTAATACCCCTTCATACCTAGCCATCCAATCCATTCCCAAAATTACGTCTAGTCCTTGGGAATCTAGGATTATCAGGCTTACTGGAAACTTATGTTTTCCAAACTCTATGACAAGGTCCCGGCATCCAAGACTCACTATCATTTCTCCACCCGGAGAACTAACTTTTATTGGACACCCAATGTTTTCAGATGCAAACCCATTTCTATCAACAAATGCCTTTGATATGAATGAATGATATGCACCAGTGTCAAAGAGTACAAATGCTGGAATGGAATTGAGTCTGAACTTACCAGCAACGGTATCAGGCTCTTCATAGACCTCCTCCACATTGATGTGGTTAACCTGTCCTTTCTGGAAAGGATTTGGCTTGTTAGGTCCTTCCACTTTCTTCTCAGGGCATTCATTAGCATAATGCCCCAGTTTCTTGCATTTGAAGCACTCAACTTGACGGATGTCTTTTTTAACATGTTGACTTCCACTTCCACTACCATTCCTGCTATGGTGGCTCTTATGTCCACTCTTATGGTTCTTGTATTTGTCATTGTCATGGCTGCGGTGATGCTTGTTGTCATGACGGTTGTGGTTGTGGTGCTTGTTGAATTTCCCATGCTTATGGGATCCTGAGCTGCCACTGTCATCATAGTGAGATCGTTTGTGAGACGATCCCGAGCTGTGCTTGTCGGAGTGTTACCTCTTCCTACTCTCGACTTGCTTCATTTTACTTTCCAAAATAGCAGCCTTGTCACACAACGACTGATAAGTTGGAACATATGCCACAGACAACTGTAGGTTCAGCTCATCATTCAAACCTTCCAAGAACTTTTCCTTTCTCTTGGCATCTGTATCAACCTCATCCGGTGCATAGCGCGCCAGATTGTTGAACTCTTCTATGTACTCAGCCACGCTACGGTGGCGCTGCTTCAAGTTATGAAACTCCTTCTTTTTCAGACTCATCATTCCTGATGAGATATGAGCGGTGCGAAAGCCATCTTCAAAGATGTCCCAAGTCACTTCATCAATAGGAGTGGTGATTTGGAAGTTATCCCACCATGTGGCGGCTGGTCCTTCCAACAGATGTGCTGCGAACCTGACCTTTTCAGCATCCGTGCAACCCACGGTCACTAAGTCCTTGTTCACAGAACGTAGCCAGTCATTGGCTACCATGGGATCAGTTGTTCCCGAAAACTTTGCTGGCCTCATACGCAGAAATCTGGTGAGCATGTCAAAACCCGGAGGGTTGTTGTTGTTGTTGTTGTTGTTGTTGTTGTTGTTGTTGTTGTTGTTGTTGTTGTTGTTGTTGTTATTATTGTTGTTGTTGTTGGGGTTGTTGTTGTTGTTGTTTTGGTTCTGGATGAATGTTGTCATCATTTGCATAAGCTGTGTTTACGCATTCATCATTAGTTGCATTTCCGGGGTGATGTTGTTGGGGTTGGGGTTTGCGCGACGGGGAGGCATCTGTGGTTTGTTCAAATAGATAAGAATGAGATACCCATAGATGTTTTATGCACAATACAACATAAACGAACACATAACAAGCATCATAAGAATAAAGGTTCAACAACCACATAATAAGCTCATGAAGTAAAACACACAAGTGGCAAGCCATCCACATGTCGGATGGTCCAATAATAAGTTCACAATAACAAGTATGAATATGAAAGGTAAACGAGTAGTCATGTCTACTCATCAGCGTCATGTTGGAGATATGCCCTAGAGGCAATAATAAATGTAGTTATTATTATATCTTTGTGTTTATGATAAATGTTTACATTCATGCTATAATAGTATTAACAAGGAAACTTTGATACTTGTGTGATTTGTAAACTTAATTTGAAGTCCCTAGTATAGCCTCTATACTTCACTAGCTTGTTGGTTGATTAAATGATTGTGGTTTCCCTATCATGAACATTGAGATGTTATCAACAACAAGATCATATCGTTAGGAGAATGATATGGTGGACATACTCCTATTGATAAGCGTAGCATAAAGATCAAGTCATTTCAATAGTTCAATTGCTATATGCTTTCTGATACATAGTAACCTAATTCCTTCGACCATGAGATCATGCATATCACCTTTAGTGGATGGATGCTTTGATGACATCAAACACCACACCGTAACTGGGTGGCTATAAAGGTGGCATTGAGTGTTCGGAAAGTATTGGTTGAAACACATGGATCAAGAGTGGGATTTGTCCATCCATATGACGGATAGATATACTCTGGGCCCTCTCGGTGGAATGTCATCCAATTAGCTTGCAAGCATGTGACTAGGTCACAAGGGATCACATATCACGAGAATGAGAAAAGAGTACTTATCGGTAACAAGGTTGAACTAGGTATGCAGAGATACCGACGATCATAACCTTGGATAAGTAAACTATCGTGAGACAAAGGGAAATTGGTATCGTATGTAAGTGGTTCATTCGATCGCAAAGTAATCATAGAAATATGTGGGAACCATATGAATTTCCAGATTCCTCTATTGGTTATTGTTCGGAGAAGTGTCTCGATCATGTCCGCATAATTCACGAACCGTAGGGAGACACACTTAAGGATTCGACGTTGTTTTGAGTAGTTATGGTATTATGAGAAAGAGATCGAATGTTGTTCGGAGTCTCGTATGGGATCCGGGATATCACGAGGTGATCCGGAATGGTCCGGAGAATAAGATTCATATAAGGAAAGTCCCGTTTCGGAGTTCGGGAATGATTCCGGTGTTTTCATCGGGAATGTTCTAGAAGGGTCCGGATTGTCCGGCACTCCGGGGGGGAGGGTACATGAATGTGTCATTGGATGATTGCATCATGTAATAAGTGTTCTTGCTGTTCCAAAAACATGAAAGTCAAATTGCCAGTTTGAAAGTCAAACGGCTAAAACAGGAAACTGTGGAAAACAGGAAACTGTGGGAAACAGGAAACTGTGGGAAACAAGCAAGAGGAGTTGGAAACCAACTTGGAGGAGGAGTTCCTCTCCTCCTTGGCCGGCGCCCAGCCCTAGGCCGAGTTGGGGAGGGACTCCCTCCCTCCCTGGCGCGCCTAGCCCCTCCACCTATAAAAGGAGGGGCAGGGCTCCTCCTTGAGACACACAAGTTTCTACCTCTAATTTCAGGTTTAGAGCCGTTTGGTTTAGAGCTTCTAATTGCTTTAGCCTGCGGTTTAGAGCCTTCTAATTGGTGTGTCTAATCTCTAGACCACTAATAGCCCTCTCTCATAATCCACCATACTCGCTCCGGCTTAAGGCGAAGCCCTGCGGGATTTCCCCTCTACTTCCGGTACCACGCCGTTGTGCTGCCGGAATCGCGAGGAGAGTGCTACAACCTCCACTGCCTGCTGGAACAAGGGAGAGGAAGGTCTTTGTCGAGTACCGAACGTGTGACCGACTGCGGAAGCGCTGCCGGAACGCAGCGCCGGAAGGATCGTCCACACGGTCTTGAGATCGGAAAGAGTACGACTACATCACCCACGAGAATCCGCTCTCGTTAAACACTTTGGAATCTTCGAGGGTAAGTTATTACATCGACTCGTTGCTACAATCTAGTAGATAGATCTTGGCTTGTTTGTTTGTATGCGATAGAAAATTTTTGTTTTCCATGCTACGAACCCCAATAGTGGTATCAGAGCCGTGTCTATATGTAGATCTGTTGTACGAGTAGAACACAATGGTCATTGTGGGCGTTGATGCTTTTATTGTCGATTGCTTTTTGTGTACTTTGCATCTTGCGGTATGTTGGGATGAAGCGGCCCGGGCTAACCTTACATGACATCGTTCATGAGACTTTCTCCACGCTTAACATGCAACTTGTATTGCATAAGTGGCTTTGCGGGTGCCTGTTTCTCCTAGCATAGTTAAGATCCAATTTACAACGGGTGATCAACAATGCTAGTATCAATGTTGTGTTTCTTGTTCGTAAGTTAGAACGACACTTATTGAAAGCCCCAAACCACGTAAAATATGCAAAGAAAGTAGAAGCGTCTAACTTCGTTTTGCAGGGGTGTGCAGTGATGTGATATGGCCATGATTGTGATTATATTGATGTATGCAATGTTCCTTATTGTAAGTTGGCAACCGGCAGGAGCCATATGGTTGTCTTTAATTTATGTTAAGACCCGCGTGTCTATTCAAAGTAGTTGTAATAGTTGAAGCCGGTGGACGACAACCATGGTGAAGCGTCATTGACCTTGATGCAATGCCGGTGATGATGGAGATCATGTTCGTGCTTGAAGATGGAGATCAGAAGCACAAAGAAGAAAGGCCATATCATATCACATATTATGAGTTGCATGTGATGTTAATCCTTTATGCATCTTGTATTGCTTAGTAGACGACGGTAGCATTATAAGATGATCCCTCATGCACATGAATTTCAAATCATAAAGTGTTCACCCTTAGTTAGCACCGTTGCTAAAGCTTGTTGTTTCGAAGCACCACGTGATGATCGGGTGTGTTAGATTCTGCAAGTGTATACAACGTGAGCAAGCCAGATTTGCTCATGCAGAAACTAAGGTTTGATCTTGACGAGCCTAGCATGTACAGACATGGTCTCGGAACACGGATTACCGAAAGGTAAAGCATGAATCGTATAGTAGATATGATGAACATGACGATTGTTCGCCATTGAAACTATATCAACTCTCGTGATGATCGGTGTTCATGTAGTGGATTTGGTTCGTGTGATCACTAAAACAATGTGAGGGATGTTGTTTTGAGTGGGAGTTCACCTAGTTTAATTTCATTAATTAATTTGAACTCAATTTATCATAAACTTAGTCTAAACTATTGCAAATATGTTGTAGATCAATGGCAGCCCCTACCATCAATTTTAATGCGTTCCTAGAGAAAGAAAAGTTGAAAAACAATGGAAGCAACTTCGCGGATTGGTTCCGCAATTTGAGGATTGTCTTCACAGCTGGTAATTTGACCGATGTGCTGGATGCACCGCTGGGTGACCCACCTACAGCTGATGCTTCTGATGAAGTAAAGAATGTTTACCTCGCTCGGAAGAATCAGTACTCCATAGTTCAGTGTGCTATCTTGTATGGTTTAGAATCGGATCTTCAGAAAAGGTTTGAAGAGTCAGACCCATATGATATTGTCGAGGATCTCAAATTGATTTTTGAGACTCATGTGGCAATTGAAAGCTATGAGGCTTCTGAAAAGTTCTTTAACTGCAAGATGGAAGAGGGCAGCTCCGTCAGTGAGCATGTGCTTAAGATGTCTGGGCACGCAAAAAAACTTCAAAGCTTGGGTATAGTGATTCCTAATGCTTTGGGGATTTACCGCGTCCTCCAGTCACTGCCACCAAGTTACAGGAACTTTGTGATGAACTACAACATGCAGAACATGAACAAAGAGTTGCCAGAACTGTTTGCTATGTTAAAATCTGCAGAGGTGGAGATCAAGAAAGAGCACCAAGTGTTGATGGTCAATAAGACCACCAAACTCAAGAAAGGCAAGTCTAAGCAAAAGGGACACTTCAAGAAGGGTGGTAAGAAAGTTACCACGCCGGCAAAGAAGACCAAGGCTGGACCCAAGCCTGAAACTGAGTGCTTTTACTGCAAGGGAGAAGGTCACTGGAAGCGGAATTGCCCAAAGTACTTGGCGGATCTGAAGAACGGCAACATCAAGAAGAAAGGTATATCTGATATACATGTTATTGATGTGTATCTCACTAGTACTCGTAGTAGTGCCTGGGTATTTGATACTGGTTCGGTTGCTCATATTTGTAACTCGAAACAGGTGCTGCAGAATAAATGGAAGCTAGCGAAGAACGAGGTGACGATGCGCGTGGGAAACGGATCAAAGGTTGATGTGATCGCGGTCGGCACGCTACCTCTTCATCTACCATCGGGATTAGTTTTATACTTAAATAATTGTTATTTGGTGCCTGCGTTGAGCATGAACATTATATCGGGATCTTGTTTATTGCGAGACGGTTACTTGTTTAAGTCAGAGAATAATGGTTGTTCGATTTATATGAGTAATATGTTTTATGCGCATGCACCTTTGATAGATGGTCTATTCTTATTGAATCTCGATAGTGGAAATACACATATCAGCAATATTGAGGCTAAACGTTTGAAATCAAGCGATAATTTGACCTATATGTGGCACTGTCGTCTTGGTCACATTGGAGTGAAGCGTATGAAGAAACTCCATTCCGATGGACTTCTTGAATCACTTGATTTTGAATCACTTGAAAGATGCGAAGCATGTCTGATGGGAAAAATGACTAAGACTCCATTTTCTGGTATGATGGAGCGAGCTACGGACTTATTGGAAATCATACATACCGATGTGTGTGGTCCAATGAGTGTAGCATCGCGCGGTGGTTATCGTTATGTTCTTACCTTCACAGATGACTTGAGTAGATATGGGTATATCTATTTCATGAAACATAAGTCCGAAACTTTCGAGAAGTTTAAGGAGTTTCAAAGTGAGGTAGAGAATCAACGTAACAAGAAGATTAAATTTCTACGTTCTGATCGTGGAGGTGAATATCTAAGTTATGAGTTTGGCGAGCATTTAAAGAAGTGCGGAATACTTTCACAATTGACACCGCCGGGAACACCACAGCGTAATGGTGTGTCCGAACGTCGTAATCGAACTCTCTTAGATATGGTTCGTTCTATGATGTCACTTACAGATTTACCGCTATCATTTTGGGGTTATGCATTAGAAACAGCCGCATTCACTTTAAATAGGGCACCGTCTAAATCCGTTGAAACGACACCGTATGAATTATGGTTTGGCAAGAAACCTAAATTGTCGTTCCTTAAAGTTTGGGGATGCGAAGCCTATGTAAAGAAGTTACAGCCGGACAAGCTTGAACCCAAAGCGGAAAAATGCGTCTTCATAGGATACCCAAAGGAAACTATTGGGTATACCTTCTATCATAGATCCGAAGGCAAAATCTTCGTTGCCAAGAATGGATCCTTTCTAGAGAAGGAATTTCTCTCGAAAGAAGTGACTGGAAGGAAAGTAGAACTCGACGAGGTTGTCGAACCTTCTCTCGAAATTGTGAGTAGCGCAGCACCGGAAGAAGTTCCTGTGGTGCCTGCACCAATTAGAGAGGAAGCTAATGATGATGATCATGAAACTTCGGTTGAAGTTGCTCAGAGCCTCGGAGGTCAACGAGAACTCGTACCACTCCAGATTGGTATGATCCCGTTATGAGTGTCATGTTGGTGGACAACACCGATGACCCCGAGACATATGAGGAAGCGATGATGAGCCCAGATTCCAATAAATGGCAAGAAGCCATGAAATCCGAGATTGGATCCATGTACGAAAACCAAGTATGGACTTTGGTGGACTTACCGGATGGCCGGAAGGCTGTCGAGAACAAATGGATTTTCAAGAAGAAAACAGATGCTGATGGTAATGTTACTGTCTATAAAGCTCGACTTGTCGCAAAAGGGTTTCGACAAATTCAAGGAGTTGACTACGATGAGACTTTCTCACCAGTAGCGAAGCTAAAGTCTGTGAGGATTATGTTAGCAATCGCTGCATATTATGATTATGAGATATGGCAGATGGATGTCAAAACAGCATTCCTCAATGGAGATATTGATGAAGAGTTGTATATGATGCAACCCAAAGGTTTTGTCGATCCTAAAGATGCTAACAAGGTATGCAAACTTCAAAGGTCCATCTATGGATTGAAGCAAGCATCCCGAAGTTGGAATCAACGTTTTGATAAGGTAATCAAAAGTTTTGGTTTTATACAAACTTATGGAGAAGCTTGTATTTACAAGAAAGTGAGTGGGAGCTCTGTAGCATTCTTAATACTATATGTGGATGACATATTGTTGATTGGGAATGATGTAGACCTTCTTAATAGTGTCAAGGAATATTTGAATAATAGTTTTTCAATGAAGGATCTTGGCGAAGCAGCTTACATATTAGGCATAAAGATTTATAGAGATAGAT
This sequence comes from Avena sativa, assembly GCA_916181665.1. Lineage (NCBI taxonomy): Eukaryota > Viridiplantae > Streptophyta > Magnoliopsida > Poales > Poaceae > Avena > Avena sativa. The sequence continues at coordinate 8,269,916 of OV702289.1, forward strand.
CGAAACGCCAAATATCATTGTCACAGAGTACATATTTGGACAAAGTTCTAAAGAGGTTTGGAATGGAAGAAAGCAAGAAAGGGTTCTTGCCCATGTTGCCCAATACGACCTTGAGTAAAACTCAAAGTCCGACATCGGCAGAAGATAGAGAAAGGATGAGTAAGACTCCCTATGCCTCAGCCATAGGATCTCTAATGTATGCCATGCTATGTACTAGACCCGACATTGCATATGCTGTTAGTTTAACTAGCAGATATCAAAGTGATCCAGGAGTGGATCATTGGACAGCGGTCAAAAACATCCATAAGTACTTGAGAAGAACTAAGGATATGGTTCTTTCTTATGGAGGTGATGAACAGCTCATTGTTAATGGTTACACCGATGCTAGTTGGAACACCGATCCGGATGATTCTAAATCACAATCTGGATACGTATTTATTTTGAATGGTGCAGCAGTTAGCTGGAGGAGTGCAAAGCAAAGCGTTGTGGCGAGATCTTCAACTGAATCGGAATACATGGCTGCTTCGGAGGCTTCACAAGAAGCGATATGGATGAAAGAGTTCATTACAGAGCTGGGTGTGGTTCCTAGTGCGCTGGACCCAATGTCTATCTATTGTGATAACATGGGCGCCATAGCCAATGCGCAAGAACCAAGGTCACACAAGAAGCTGAAGCATATCAAGCTGCGTTTTCACGCTATTCGAGAACATATCCAGGATGGGGATATAAAGATTTGCAAAGTACACACAGATCTGAATGTGGCGGATCCGTTGACTAAACCTCTCCCGAGGGCAAAACATGACCAACACCAAACTGCCATGGGTGTTCGGTATATTACCATGTAATCTAGATTAGATGACTCTACTGCAAGTGGGAGACTGTTGGAGATATGCCCTAGAGGCAATAATAAATGTAGTTATTATTATATCTTTGTGTTTATGATAAATGTTTACATTCATGCTATAATAGTATTAACAAGGAAACTTTGATACTTGTGTGATTTGTAAACTTAATTTGAAGTCCCTAGTATAGCCTCTATACTTCACTAGCTTGTTGGTTGATTAAATGATTGTGGTTTCCCTATCATGAACATTGAGATGTTATCAACAACAAGATCATATCGTTAGGAGAATGATATGGTGGACATACTCCTATTGATAAGCGTAGCATAAAGATCAAGTCATTTCAATAGTTCAATTGCTATATGCTTTCTGATACATAGTAACCTAATTCCTTCGACCATGAGATCATGCATATCACCTTTAGTGGATGGATGCTTTGATGACATCAAACACCACACCGTAACTGGGTGGCTATAAAGGTGGCATTGAGTGTTCGGAAAGTATTGGTTGAAACACATGGATCAAGAGTGGGATTTGTCCATCCATATGACGGATAGATATACTCTGGGCCCTCTCGGTGGAATGTCATCCAATTAGCTTGCAAGCATGTGACTAGGTCACAAGGGATCACATATCACGAGAACGAGAAAAGAGTACTTATCGGTAACAAGGTTGAACTAGGTATGCAGAGATACCGACGATCATAACCTTGGATAAGTAAACTATCGTGAGACAAAGGGAAATTGGTATCGTATGTAAGTGGTTCATTCGATCGCAAAGTAATCGTAGAAATATGTGGGAACCATATGAATTTCCAGATTCCTCTATTGGTTATTGTTCGGAGAAGTGTCTCGATCATGTCCGCATAATTCACGAACCGTAGGGAGACACACTTAAGGATTCGACGTTGTTTTGAGTAGTTATGGTATTATGAGAAAGAGACCGAATGTTGTTCGGAGTCTCGGATGGGATCCGGGATATCACGAGGTGATCCGGAATGGTCCGGAGAATAAGATTCATATAAGGAAAGTCCCGTTTCGGAGTTCGGGAGTGATTCCGGTGTTTTCATCGGGAATGTTCTAGAAGGGTCCACATTGTCCGGCACTCCGGGGGGAGGGTACATGAATGTGTCATTGGATGATTGCATCATGTAATAAGTGTTCTTGCTGTTCCAAAAACATGAAAGTCAAATTGCCAGTTTGAAAGTCAAACGGCTAAAACAGGAAACTGTGGAAAACAGGAAACTGTGGGAAACAGGAAACTGTGGGAAACAAGCAAGAGGAGTTGGAAACCAACTTGGAGGAGGAGTTCCTCTCCTCCTTGGCCGGCGCCCAGCCCTAGGCCGAGTTGGGGAGGGACTCCCTCCCTCCCTGGCGCGCCTAGCCCCTCCACCTATAAAAGGAGGGGCAGGGCTCCTCCTTGAGACACACAAGTTTCTACCTCTAATTTCAGGTTTAGAGCCGTTTGGTTTAGAGCTTCTAATTGCTTTAGCCTGCGGTTTAGAGCCTTCTAATTGGTGTGTCTAATCTCTAGACCACTAATAGCCCTCTCTCATAATCCACCATACTCGCTCCGGCTTAAGGCGAAGCCCTGCGGGATTTCCCCTCTACTTCCGGTACCACGCCGTTGTGCTGCCGGAATCGCGAGGAGAGTGCTACAACCTCCGCTGCCTGCTGGAACAAGGAGATGAAGGTCTTTGTCGAGTACCGAACGTGTGACCGACTGCGGAAGCGCTGCCGGAACGCAGCGCCGGAAGGATCGTCCACACGATCTTGAGATCGTAAAGAGTACGACTACATCACCCACGAGAATCCGCTCTCGTTAAACACTTTGGAATCTTCGAGGGTAAGTTATTCCATCGACTCGTTGCTACAATCTAGTAGATAGATCTTGGCTTGTTTGTTTGTATGCGATAGAAAATTTTTGTTTTCCATGCTACGAACCCCAATACGTCAATCTCCTCCTCGACGAAGGTAAGACATGCGTTCTCCATCGCGGTCTTGTTCTCCTCAATCGTAGTGGTCAAGGAATCGACTTTGGCCTTGAGAGCCCTCTTCTGGGAGCGAAGCCTCTCAATAACCAGCTGCTGCTGCTCAAGCTCGAAGTCCTTGGACTTCAGTTCCTCGGTCATGTCCCGGATCTTCTTGTTCCTATCCTGGACGCGTTTCTCTTGACTCTTGAACTTATGGTCCTGGCCTTCGAACTTTGTCTCCATTTCCTTGATCATCTCATCCTGCTGCACAAAAAGCTTGTCCTTCTCGCGTAGCTGTACCTGAAGTTCGTCATTGCCAAGCATGACGTTCGTCCTATCCGTGTCCACGTGCCTGAGGAGAGACTCTAAGTCCTGGATATAGAGACGTATCGGCTCCACCGTGTCCCTCGAGTCGTCCTCAAAGTCGATGGAATCTCCATCATCATCACGCCTTCCGAAGACGTGGAAGTGAGTACCCCTAACCTGTCGGGAGTGACGGCCTAACAAGCGTCCTATCAGGTCCTGCATGACTACCTCCATGCCTCTCTCCCTGTCATCGTGCATCAGCTTGAAGACGATGGCCTCTGTAGTAGGCTCAGTCTGGCGTCCTGGCTGGGTCACCTTGAAGCCCCAGAGGTCCTTCCTCTCGAACTTGGTGAGTGGGTACACCGTGATGGTGGGAAGAGGGAGATCGAGCAAAGTGGTAAGCTCAATGATACGGGGTCCGAAACGAGTAACCTGGAACTCCTCAACAGTGCTGACGGAAATAGGCATCTATTTACAAAATTGAAAAGTTAGAACAACACTATTTAAGATGAACATAAAACAACCATCTCATACATAACCATGGAACACAAATTTCACACAAGTCATGCTTACACAAATCCATTACATCAAACAAGGTCCAACTTATTTAAGGTATCATTTTGGAAAATAAGGTGATAGATGGTGGTCCACTACAAAGTGTGCTTATAGGCCTATCTCACTGGATCTGGTGGCTATCACAATGTTCCTAGAGGCAATCCACCTATCTTGCTCACATGATTCCATCACTAAGTCTATTATATCTCCCCTTAACTCTTGGTTGGTGGCTTCCAACTCTTGAGTAATTTCCTTCTCTTTCTCTAAGTCTTTTTGGAGGTTGAGCATTCTGCACTTGACTCTAGCACTTAGTTCTTTGATAGTCCTCCATGCTGCATCTCTAGCTGACTCAAAGAATGTGGTGTGCATTTTAGTGTTGGTGTACATGAAGAATCCCCTTTCCTTGTGGTTGTCTTCCTTGTTTTTGTACAAGTGAAGTTGCACCCACCAATACTCCACTCCTTCATCCATCACTGGAAAGCCCTTGTACACAGCTGCACCATGTGCCTCCATTGCCACCATGAGGTCCTTGAGTATATGGGGAAACTCAGTTTCACACTCCAAAGTCATGGTCATAAGTGGTCCTTTCTTCACGGCTTCGTTGATGGAGTTCATCTACAAATGGAGTTGAGAATGAAAAGATCAGAAAAGTTTTACGAGAAGAATAGACAAGTGTAGAAGTAGTTGAAAATTTTTCCTTAGTGGTTTTCAAGTCCTAGGGTCATAATCCTACAGGCAACACAGTGCTCTGATACCATCTGTTAGACCCCTCCTTTAGAAAGGAAAGGATCCCTGTGATTGCAATGCTAGTCCCTGGATCAATGCTAGCATCCACAGTTTAAGATGAAGTACACAGGTACAAAGGTCGTTTATTACATTCATTCCAGAGATAAAACTTAGTCTTTTACAACTCAGGGCCATAGGCCTAATACAAGAGTTTAAGGAATAAGTAAATAAACATAAGTCTTCATCTTCATGTGCCACAGGCAAGCATGTTGAGTGTAGACTCATGACTCATATTCATCATCGGAGTAACCTGCAACATCACAAGTTACAGCCACAGAGGGTCAATACTTTGGAATAGTATTGGCAAGTGATACTGTCACATCCCAAGATTTTCCAAATCTTGTAATGTGAAAATAAATGAATAAAATAAAACTTTGTTTAATTTTCAGAGCCAGAAGAAACTTTTTGAAATCCTTTAGAAAATCAAACCCATTTGAATTAAGTAAAATCTTAAAAGGTTTTCATAAAGATAAAAATTTAATAAAGGAAATTATGAATGTTTTGGGAATTGCTTTTATTTGATCATTCGGTAAAAGATTTGGTTTTCAAAAGAAAAGGTAGAATTATAAATAAAGATTATTTGCTAAAGCCAAATTAAAACTTTGACCAAGCTTTGGAAATTAAAACATTTAATAAAAGGACAAAAGTTGATTTAAATAAATTAATAAGATTTTAATATCCAACTTTATTTAAATAAGAGGTTTTACCAATTTAAAAGTGAAACATCAAAACTTATTAAATTATTTAAAATAAGCTACCTCAAATTCACAAATAAAATCTACTAAAATATTTTGGTTTATTTTAAGATTCAAAATAAATATTCCAATAAAATAAAACTTGTTAGAAATAATAATGAAAGTCTACTTTATTTAATTATTAATGGACCCTAAAGTAAAAAGATTATATTATTTTAAACAAGTTTTCCAAATATTCTTTATTTCCAAAGGATACCTACTGATTTGATTTTGAAAGTATTTGGATTTAAAATAGAGATTCTATTAAATAAACCAAACCTTGTTTTATTAATAAACCATGGTCCATCTTTATTTAATTAATTAATAAATGGAACCTAAAAAGATTTAAAATGTTATTCTATTTTGAAGTTGGGTTATACTACTAAACAGAACCAAAAACACAATGCAAAGTTTAAAGAATGTTTGAATTGTTTGAATGATTGAATAAGTGGATTGAAATTCAAAACAGGAAATAAAATAGAAAAGGAAAAAAATAACACAGAATAAAAAAAATGGAAAAGGGCCAACCCAACCCAGGCAGCCCACTAAGCCCACCAACCAGCCAGCTCCTTACCCCGCAGAAAACGATTCGCACGCGTTATCAAACCCACTGAGACACTGACAAGTGGACCTCCCCTCGTTTCTTTTTCCCACTGACAGGCAGACCCCACCGTCACTGTTCTCCTTCTTCCCCGCGCGACCGTTTTCTCCCTCTCTTTCCCCGTTTCAGCGATGAATTTGCGGGCATCAATTTGCGTTGAATGCCGCGTTAACTCGCCAGCCATCACGCACGATAAGAGCGCCTCCCTCTCCTCTGTCGTTTCCCCCAGACGACACCTCCACTCTGCCCCTAGGCTGCCTCCAATTCCCTCTGCACCACCGCCGTCTCCGACGAGCTCCGCCCTCAATTCCGGCCACACACTGCTTTCCCTTGTTTCCTCAACCAAGAACGCACGCTCCCCATCCTCTGGCGCTTCTGTCCGTGCCCTTCGCTCAACCGCGGGCGCCCCAGCACGTCGATTACCAAGCTTCTGAACGCCGCCGTCGTCTGCCTCAACTCCGACGACGCCACAGGTTAACTCCGACCACCCCATACCCTCTGGATCACGCACACATCGTTGCCATGGTCCTACGCAGCTAACCCAACCCTCTGTTTATCTTCTCGTGAACCACAGAGCCATCTACGACCTCGACCAAGCGCATCTGTCGCCAGAACCAACTCCGGCGAGGAATTCTACCCGACCCAGTGCGCCCCTCCACCAACAGGTTGCACATTGAGCATCAGCGTTGCATCGCGAGCCTGGTGAGCAACTTTCCCCTCTTCTTCGCGTCCTATTTCGCCAGCGCCGCCGCCGACTGACCTCGCCGCCGCCAGCAGCCGTCGCAGCGCCGCCCGACTATGGTCGAACACGCTAGTACCGTTCGATCCAGATTTAGCGGCCACGATTAGATCACTTATCATCGAAGGGGTATGTCCTCTGGGCCACTCGATCTAACTAGATCCAACGCCCTACAGTCGCGATCCCAGCGAACCGGTACCGTCCAGTAGAAAACTGCCGCGTGTCCCCTGTTCTGTTTAAAACAGATTTGAAATCTGATTTGGTTGTGATTTTCAAATCCTTATAACTTTTGATCCACACGTCCAAATTTGACAAATTTTATATCAATAAAATCAGGAGAACAAACCCTAGCCAACCATGGCCTTAGTTTTGAAAATAGTATCTGTTAGCTTGTTTGAAATTACAGAAACATTTGTGTACTCGATTAGAGTATAAAAATTGTTTGAAATTGTTTTTAGGATTAAATATTTTGCAAAATAGATTTGTGTGACCTTACTGACCCTAGGAACCAACCCATAGTGTTAAAAATGATTTTTGTGAAATTTAAGTTGAATTAGTTAACTTAGTCATTTTCTAGCCAAATAAACTCATTAAAATTTATTATGGAAAAGTTTGTGCAAGGAAAACTTTGGAAAAATGTTATGAACCCAAACTTACTGACCCAAAACACCAAGCCATGCCAAAAGTAACCTACTTGGTGAAAAACATAAAGTCTTACTTTAAAAAGAATAATTTTCACCACATAAAATGTTGAATGGATTTTAAAATAAACTTTGGGCAAAACCTCTAACTAATGACTTTGCCATTTTGGTGAATGACCAAGGTGGACCTTACAAAGTTTATAAACCTAGTAGAGACCAACCTTGCAATAGAACTTTTTTTTTTCTACAAGACTTAGGAACCATTGCTTTGCATATGTGAAAGGTTGTTTGAATGTGGAATGCTATTTGATACTATGCTTGTTTGATTGTAGTGAAATTAGCAAAGTGAGAGACTAGCAAGATCAAGGAGTGACTATCATTCCCTAACAAAAAGGCAAGTTACACTATCATACAAAAGACCTACTATTTTCTTATTACTTAGTGGATTTTGTAAACATGCATGAAAATGTTTTATACTTATGCTATGCTAATCCTAATAGGATTCCCTATACACTCCTTAGTAAAAATATTGATGTTGTACATGATTAGCCATGCTATGTTTTGAAAAGAGATACATGTTGAGATTTTACAAAGAATGATAAAAGGACTTGTGTTTTACATAATAAAACAAGGACTCAATGAACCACCTAGGTGGTGGACACTTTATGTTTTGGAGAAGGTGGCAACAAAAGGGAACCATGTCCATGGCAATCACTTTGTGTTGTGCTCCAAATGAAAACCACCTAGGAAACTTAGAGATTGAACATGTTTCTCCAATTGTGGCTTTCGTGTACAACCGCATGCTATTATGGCTCTGGCTTAGTCAACTACATTAGGAAGATCCATACATTGTCTTTAGTTACCGGACATGGGGATCTGGAATGCTTCATGGGGGCTGAAGACAAGCTAGCAAGGATGTATGGAAGGACCTTTTGGAAAGACTTCGTCACATTCTCAATCTGCCAGTACTCCATCTTGGTGAGCACTAATCCAGTAGGCCGCTGGTGGCAACAAGATGGGATTGTGTCATGTGGGTAAAGTGTACTCCTTCTGCAGAAGTTAATAAAATCTAAGTACTTAGACGTGTCCCCGGTTATGGACAATACTGAGCAACTAAAGTTTGAACTATGGGAGATCTCGACATTCTAATTTCTAATATAAAAACTTGATGCACTTGGGGGTACCAAGGAATTCAAGGAGATTTTGTTAAGCTTGATGCACTTGGGGTTACCAAGGTGCACAAGAGCATGATGTACTTGGGGCTACCAAGGAACTCATGAGTTTTGAGAAGGCTTGTAGCACTTGGGGTTACCAAGTTGCTCAAGGATTTTGACAAGGACTTGAACACTTGAGTGTCTACCAAGGAGTTCAAGGAACTTGGAAAAGAGATTTGACAAAGAACCAAAACCATTTTGAAAAGATAGGATAAATATTGCTTTATGCAAATGAGCCTTAAAACTCTACTTAGCCAAATATGCATATATTGATAGGATCCATTCTTACTATTCATAAAAGTGAAACTTGCCAATACAATTCAAATGTATTGACCCTTGTGGCCGTAACTTGTAATGTTGCAGGTTGTTTGTTTTAAAATGAAGATTGTTTGATTGACTAGGACTACAAATCCTACAACCAACATCTGCATGTGGCACTATGAAGATGAAGGACCCATGACTATATTTATTCCGCTGCAATGTAATGTAATAGCCAAATGAGCTATGTATGATGTAATAAAACTATGTTATACCTGGTTATAAATTTATATTATGACCTTTGTATCTTGATATTACATCTTTACTGTGGATGCTAGATATTGATCCAGGGACTAGCATTATAAAACACAGGAGGACTCTACCTTATCAGGTTGGGACCTCTACAGATGGTATCAGAGCAATGTGTTGCCTGTAGGATTTGTAAACCTAGGATTGGACAAAAAAAAATTAGAAAAATAGGAGTTATATTTTGATCCAAAACTTATTTACAAAAACACTTGTAAACTCTTTCCTTAACCATTTTGATTTCAACTCTACATCTCTTCTACTTCAACTTGATGGGAAAACCTACCCATGGACAAGGACTACACCATGTGCAAAGGATGACTTCAAACTCTAATGACTTCAACATCTTCAGCCTCTTCACCAAGGACTTCCAACTTGAAAACTACTAAGGACCACAAGTGAGACAAGAAAATCTTACTTAGGAATTAGAGACTGAGGGAATGCAAAATAAGAGGAAACCATCAACAACTTTGAAGTATTGTGACCGAGAGTTTTCTCAAGGAAACCATGATCTCAAGTAAGAAGAATCATGAAAAAAGGAAAGATCACAAGTGAACCATATAGATGGACTACCATAATTTAGTTAAGTCAAAACCACCAACTTATGTGGTGTAGCAAAAATATTTTGTTGCCTAAGTATGTGCTTGAGTGTAAAGTTGAATGTGATTGTTTGATTTATGATTGCATGCACCTTGTTTGTATGAATTGTGATGTGTGTTATTAAAAGTATTTCCTTAGAAATATCTTACCCATTCTAATCTTCCTTCAAACCCAAACAGATGACTACTCCAAAGGACTCCAACATCAAGGTTGATGACACCAACACCAACCAAGCTGACAGCATGAGGGAACTCATAGCAACCCAACATCAGTTGAACCAACTGACAGCTCAGTTCCTAGCCAACAATAGTAATGAAGATCCAACACTACAAAAGTTTTTGGAGGAACAGTCCCAATTGATGCTTAAGGTGACTAATCAAATGATTAGCATGGAAGAAAGCTATCCTAGAAGTGTGTATGATAACAAGGATGACAAGAATGTTGTTCTAGATGGAGCCCCAACTTGCATTATTTGTGGAGACAAGGATCATACTTCCAAGGAGCATGAAGGACAATGCCCCAATTGTGATGAAGACCATCCTGTTGGAGAATGCCCTACCTCTCAAGCTGCATGCTACCTTTGTGAAGGAAGTGATCATACTCCTGGTCTATGTCCCATCTATGCCATGGTAGAACAAAGGAAACAAGAAGGATCCAATTCTACCAAAGGAAAAGGACCACTTATACCTCCAAGCAAGACAACCCAATTCAAAGGATCAAGGAAACTCAGGAAGCCTAAGCAAGACATGAGCCTTGTACAATGTCGTAAATGTAAGGAAATTGGACACTACTCCAGTGGATGCCCAGAGAACAAGAAGAATAAAGGGATTGACCAAGTGTGGTGCAACAATTGTAATGAACCAGGTCATTTTGTAGCTACTTGCCCACAAGAGCCACGTAAAGAACTCAATGACATTCATTGTTTCAACTGCAAGAATCCAGGACACTATGCAAGCAACTGTCCAGAAAGGATGAAGAACAAGTTGAACAAGCCTATGGAGAAACTCAACCTTGGTCCATGAGTCAAGCATAGGAATAAAACAAAGGTTTAACATAGAGAAATTCCACGACCCAAGAAGGCCAATATGTAATTTTTGTTTGAAAAATTTTAAGGGTGGTAGTACCCTAGTTGTTTTGAACTTGCTTGTAACCCTAGCCTCCCCAAATCTCGGGACGAGATTTATTTTAAGGGTGGTAGCCTGTCACATCCCAAGATTTTCCAAATCTTGTAATGTGAAAATAAATGAATAAAATAAAACTTTGTTTAATTTTCAGAGCCAGAAGAAACTTTTTGAAATCCTTTAGAAAATCAAACCCATTTGAATTAAGTAAAATCTTAAAAGGTTTTCATAAAGATAAAAATTTAATAAAGGAAATTATGAATGTTTTGGGAATTTCTTTTATTTGATCATTCGGTAAAAGATTTGGTTTTCAAAAGAAAAGGTACAATTATAAATAAAGATTATTTGATAAAGCCAAATTAAAACTTTGACCAAGCTTTGGAAATTAAAACATTTAATAAAAGGACAAAAGTTGATTTAAATAAATTAATAAGATTTTAATATCCAACTTTATTTAAATAAGAGGTTTTACCAATTTAAAAGTGAAACATCAAAACTTATTAAATTATTTAAAATAAGCTACCTCAAATTCACAAATAAAATCTACTAAAATATTTTGGTTTATTTTAAGATTCAAAATAAATATTCCAATAAAATAAAACTTGTTAGAAATAATAATGAAAGTCTACTTTATTTAATTATTAATGGACCCTAAAGTAAAAAGATTATATTATTTTAAACAAGTTTTCCAAATATTCTTTATTTCCAAAGGATACCTACTGATTTGATTTTGAAAGTATTTGGATTTAAAATAGAGATTCTATTAAATAAACCAAACCTTGTTTTATTAATAAACCATGGTCCATCTTTATTTAATTAATTAATAAATGGAACCTAAAAAAATTTAAAATGTTATTCTATTTTGAAGTTGGGTTATACTACTAAACAGAACCAAAAACACAATGCAAAGTTTAAAGAATGTTTGAATTGTTTGAATGATTGAATAAGTGGATTGAAATTCAAAACAGGAAATAAAATAGAAAAGGAAAAAAATAACACAGAATAAAAAAAATGGAAAAGGGCCAACCCAACCCAGGCAGCCCACTAAGCCCACCAACCAGCCAGCTCCTTACCCCGCAGAAAACGATTCGCACGCGTTATCAAACCCACTGAGACACTGACAAGTGGACCTCCCCTCGTTTCTTTTTCCCACTGACAGGCAGACCCCACCGTCACTGTTCTCCTTCTTCCCCGCGCGACCGTTTTCTCCCTCTCTTTCCCCGTTTCAGCGATGAATTTGCGGGCATCAATTTGCGTTGAATGCCGCGTTAACTCGCCAGCCATCACGCACGATAAGAGCGCCTCCCTCTCCTCTGTCGTTTCCCCCAGACGACACCTCCACTCTGCCCCTAGGCTGCCTCCAATTCCCTCTACACCACCGCCGTCTCCGACAAGCTCCGCCCTTAATTCCGGCCACACACTGCTTTCCCTTGTTTCCTCAACCAAGCACGCACGCTCCCCATCCTCTGGTGCTTCTGTCCGTGCCCTTCGCTCAACCGCGGGCGCCCCAGCACGTCGATTACCAAGCTTCTGAACGCCGTCGTCGTCTGCCTCAACTCCGACGACGCCGCAGGTTAACTCCGACCACCCCGTACCCTCTGGATCACGCACACATCGTTGCCATGGTCCTACGCAGCTAACCCAACCCTCTGTTTATCTTCTCGTGAACCACAGAGCCGTCTACGACCTCGACCAAGCGCATCCGTCGCCAGAACCAACTCCGGCGAGGAATTCTACCCGACCCAGTGCGCCCCTCCACCAACAGGTTGCACGTTGAGCAACAGCGTTGCATCGCGAGCCTGGTGAGCAACTTTCCCCTCTTCTTCGCGTCCTATTTCGCCAGCGCCGCCGCCGACTGACCTCGCCGCCGCCAGCAGCCGTCGCAGCGCCGCCCGACTATGGTCGAACACGCTAGTACCGTTCGATCCAGATTTAGCGGCCACGATTAGATCACTTATCATCGAAGGGGTATGTCCTTTGGGCCACTCGATCTAACTAGATCCAACGCCCCACAGTCGCGATCCCAGCGAACCGGTACCGTCCAGTAGAAAACTGCCGCGTGTCCCCTGTTCTGTTTAAAACAGATTTGAAATCTGATTTGGTTGTGATTTTCAAATCCTTATAACTTTTGATCCACACGTCCAAATTTGACAAATTTTATATCAATAAAATCAGGAGAACAAACCCTAGCCAACCATGGCCTTAGTTTTGAAAATAGTATCTGTTAGCTTGTTTGAAATTACAGAAACATTTGTGTACTCGATTAGAGTATAAAAATTGTTTGAAATTGTTTTTAGGATTAAATCTTTTGCAAAATAGATTTGTGTGACCTTACTGACCCTAGGAACCAACCCATAGTGTTAAAAATGATTTTTGTGAAATTTAAGTTGAATTAGTTAACTTAGTCATTTTCTAGCCAAATAAACTCATTAAAATTTATTATGGAAAAGTTTGTGCAAGGAAAACTTTGGAAAAATGTTATGAACCCAAACTTACTGACCCAAAACACCAAGCCATGCCAAAAGTAACCTACTTGGTGAAAAACATAAAGTCTTACTTTAAAAAGAATAATTTTCAGCACATAAAATGTTGAATGGATTTTAAAATAAACTTTGGGCAAAACCTCTAACTAATGACTTTGCCATTTTGGTGAATGACCAAGGTGGACCTTACAAAGTTTATAAACCTAGTAGAGACCAACCTTGCAATAGAACCTTTTTTTTCTACAAGACTTAGGAACCATTGCTTTGCATATGTGAAAGGTTGTTTGAATGTGGAATGCTATTTGATACTATGCTTGTTTGATTGTAGTGAAATTAGCAAAGTGAGAGACTAGCAAGATCAAGGAGTGACTATCATTCCCTAACAAAAAGGCAAGTTACACTATCATACAAAAGACCTACTATTTTCTTATTACTTAGTGGATTTTGTAAACATGCATGAAAATGTTTTATACTTATGCTATGCTAATCCTAATAGGATTCCCTATACACTCCTTAGTAAAAATATTGATGTTGTACATGATTAGCCATGCTATGTTTTGAAAAGAGATACATGTTGAGATTTTACAAAGAATGAGAAAAGGACTTGTGTTTTACATAATAAAACAAGGACTCAATGAACCACCTAGGTGGTGGACACTTTATGTTTTGGAGAAGGTGGCAACAAAAGGGAACCATGTCCATGGCAATCACTTTGTGTTGTGCTCCAAATGAAAACCACCTAGGAAACTTAGAGATTGAACATGTTTCTCCAATTGTGGCTTTCGTGTACAACCGCATGCTATTATGGCTCTGGCTTAGTCAACTACATTAGGAAGATCCATACATTGTCTTTAGTTACGGGACATGGGGATCTGGAATGCTTCATGGGGGCTGAAGACAAGCTAGCAAGGATGTATGGAAGGACCTTTTGGAAAGACTTCGTCACATTCTCAATCTGCCAGTACTCCATCTTGGTGAGCACTAATCCAGTAGGCCGCTGGTGGCAACAAGATGGGATTGTGTCATGTGGGTAAAGTGTACTCCTTCTGCAGAAGTTAATAAAATCTAAGTACTTAGACGTGTCCCCGGTTATGGACAATACTGAGCAACTAAAGTTTGAACTATGGGAGATCTCGACATTCTAATTTCTAATATAAAAACTTGATGCACTTGGGGGTACCAAGGAATTCAAGGAGATTTTGTTAAGCTTGATGCACTTGGGGTTACCAAGGTGCACAAGAGCATGATGTACTTGGGGCTACCAAGGAACTCATGAGTTTTGAGAAGGCTTGTAGCACTTGGGGTTACCAAGTTGCTCAAGGATTTTGACAAGGACTTGAACACTTGAGTGTCTACCAAGGAGTTCAAGGAACTTGGAAAAGAGATTTGACAAAGAACCAAAACCATTTTGAAAAGATAGGATAAATATTGCTTTATGCAAATGAGCCTTAAAACTCTACTTAGCCAAATATGCATATATTGATAGGATCCATTCTTACTATTCATAAAAGTGAAACTTGCCAATACAATTCAAATGTATTGACCCTTGTGGCCGTAACTTGTAATGTTGCAGGTTGTTTGTTTTAAAATGAAGATTGTTTGATTGACTAGGACTACAAAGCCTACAACCAACATCTGCCTGTGGCACTATGAAGATGAAGGACCCATGACTATATTTATTCCGCTGCAATGTAATGTAATAGCCAAATGAGCTATGTATGATGTAATAAAACTATGTTATACCTGGTTATAAATTTATATTATGACCTTTGTATCTTGATATTACATCTTTACTGTGGATGCTAGCTATTAATCCAGGGACTAGCATTGTAAAACACAGGAGGACTCTACCTTATCAGGTTGGGACCTCTACAGATACCTTAGTATATTTTAAGTAGAATATATTACTATATGCATTTGGCTAAGTGTAGCTTGGCTTGCTTTGCTTGAAAATAGGTTTTTCCTATTAGTTGAAATCACTAAGTTTTGTTTGTCAAAACATTCCCAAAGAACCACCAATAGACATTGGGGTCCTTCACCCTTGTACACCCACAAATTTTTACTTAGAAGTTGGAGTGATGAGATTCTTGTAGCTTCCATGTCTTGATGCTCAAAAAGTGTCCATTTCCTTGGACTAGGCTAAGTACTTAGGTTTTCCATCTGCAGAGGTTGTGCACTTTCCCCACCAGACTTGGTTTCCCAAGACAGGACCTTTCAGAAGCCTTTCCTTAGTCAAATGGACGCGCTCCATCCTATCATCCCATCTACCACCAACTGTCCAAATGACTAAGTTCTAGCAACCTATATGATCAAGGCAGAGCCCATATTGCCAAGTGGTTGCACTGTAAGCTTTCTCAACACTTGGCCTCCAAATCCCTTTGTGCCTGGGTGGCTTACCACAAGTGAGATACACAACCCAAGTCCATGGCCTTGTGTAACCACTCAACATAACCCATACTTTCCATTCCACCCAGGAGGTTCATTTGACTTAGTGGTTTTATTAGGAAAGTATAAGTCTCATGACTTAGAAATATTTTCTTCATAGTAAGTGTAGTTTTCACCAACCCTTGTTTTGCTATAAGCTAGGCTAAGCAAAGTATGGCAACTTATCTTAGGCATAATTCCTTAGCAATTCTACTAGACTACATAGGATTCCCCATCTTTTGCATTAGACAAAATAACATGCAATACTACAACAAAATATCTAATGCTAGTTCAAAACATAGGACAAATATATTCATGTAAATATCACTTGCCTTGGTAGTGGGGAGAGTAGCACTCTTCACAATCACAATCACTAGCAAAATCTACACAAGAAATTATAGTATACAATTACACACAATTATATACAAACAAAAATAATATGAATGCATGCATGCAAGAATTTACTAAGTGTGATTTTTTTGAAAAATTCTTCCAAGTATGCTCATGTCTACAGAAACTTAACAAGTCACAAATTTGTCATCTAAACTTATTTGGCTCAAAAACAATTTACCAAAATATATCTCTACTTAAAATGGCCTTAAAACATGTTCTACAAATAAAATCATTTTAACTGTTACTATATGCTAAATAAATTGGATATTCTGAAAGGTCTTGTTTCACTGAATCCAACGGTATAAAGTTTGCAAAAATCTAACGTGGAAATCAAAAGTTATAAGCATTTGAATTTGGATCAAATTTCTGATTTTAAATCTAATTTTTAGATCTAACCCTAGCCACGCGTCGCGCTGTGATTGGCGCGTACCGCTTCGGTTGGATCGCGCTTCTGCAGCCGCATGATCTAAATAGATCGAACGCTCCAGATCGCGTACCTCTTCGGGGTTAAGTGGATCTATCCTAGCGCTACGATACAGATCTAACGATCTAAAACAACCGGCCAAAAACTGGCGGCGCTTATCGGCTGTGCGCGGCGGCGACGACCAGACGGTGGCGGCGCCGGCGGTACAGATCGCTAGGTGGATGGGGGAGATGCTCACCGAGACCGCGAGGGTGTCGGGATGCTCGACGTGTGATCAGCTCGGCAAGGGGCGCTCAGGGTTGCGGTAGATTTCTCGCCGGAGTTGGATCTGGCAACGGTGGTCCTGCTCGAGGTCGGAGGCGACGTTGTTGTTCACTAGGATGCTAAAGAAAGGTGTGGTTAGATGCGGACGATCACGGAGAACATGCGAGCGTGATCGACAAGGTTCGGGGCGGTCGGGACTTACCACTAGAGCTCGCCGAAGTTCGTGCAGGAGATGGTGGCGGCCAGTCGTCGACGTTGCCGAAGCTACGGTTCATGCGAAGGTAAACGGAGGGTGTCAGAAGGTGCACAGAGACTCACTGAACAAGATAAAGTAAACGCGAGACCGAGGGAAACTCTAGGCTCACCGGAATTTGCCGGCGCAGTCGTCGGAGACGGCGGGGTTGCAGATAGCAATGCGCGCAGCCTGGGGGCGTTCTGTGCTTGGGGTTTGGGGGAAAAGAGAGAGGGGGAAGAGGGGGTCTATATAGCCTGATCATGAGCTAGAATCACTCGGCCATTGATTCGAATTGACGCCGCGAATTAAACACAGGAAACGGCCGCGTTGATTGGGGATGAACTGGTCGTGCGGGTGGAGACGATGCTGGCGTGGAGGAGGCCCGCTTGTCAGCGACGTGCGCAAGGTGGAAGTGGGGTCTGCCTGTCAGCGGCTGAACGTGTGCGCTCGCGCGTGCAGGAGGAAAAGGGATGCCCCGGGTGGGCTAGTTGGGCCTGTTCCACTGCTGGGCTAAATACCTGGCGCCCGGCCCTTTTCTTTTGTTTGCTTCTTTTCTTTTTCTATTTCTATTTTCTGGAATGATTTTTGATATGAATTCAAATCCTTTTTGAATTCAAACAAAATTGGGGATCTTTGCAGGGTTCTGTGGTTTCAAATAAGTCACTTAACCAAGTGGTTACCTTGTAAGGGCCTGGTCAAGCTTGGGTTTGAAACAAACAGAGACTTATCTCTAGTTTGTGGATGATTGAAATAGGGTTTAGAAAATGTTTCTAAATTGGAAACTTGGGTTAAAATGCTATACCTAATGTTTCCAACAATGGAGGCAAGCAATCAAGTTCCTAAACAATCCAATCTCAAAGGGTAATGGCCAAATGAATTGAATTTTGCACACATGAAATCATAGCTCAAACTTCTGTCTCCAAATGATTTTGCGAAAAACCCTAAATGGATGAATGATGCAAGAATGATATGAATGAGTTTTGGAATATGAATTTAGGGATGTTACATATATGCTCATAACACTTAGAGCATAGGACATATCTGGATGTGTACATATCATGGTATGATTGATCAAAACATTCTCGTGATTTCACTCATCAAGTGTCAAAGCACTTGAATCTTGTTTCACTTATCAAGTGTCGATACACTTGAATCTTGATTCAATTCCTTTCCATGCAACAAGAACTATTTATTGTCGTTTCTATATTGAACTCCTTCAATATCTCATATATGTATGTTTGGCACAACCATATTGGCGTCACAGTCTATCCACTATAGACATTCACGCTAAATATTCGGGTTTTGCCTAAGTCTTTCATCAAAATGAAATTCTTAACCTTTGGTCAATAAAAGATACATCATTTCTAATCAACAAGATGTCCTCCACATAATGTATTAGAAATATGTCTCGGCGCTCCCACTTAATTTCTTGCAAATGCAAGCATCTTCATCGTCTCTACATGAAAACTCCTTTTTCATCACGGTGAAGATTCCAACTCCGCAATGCTTACTTCAACCATTGAAGTTTGCATGCCCTTTTAGGATCCTTTGAATTTAACAAAACCCTTTGGACTGTGTCTTGTACACGTCCTAGGTAACCATTCTATTAGAAGAATTTTGTTTTGTTTATTCATCTACCATATACCAAATTATATGTAGTGGTTGCTACTTTAATCCGTCCAGACTAAATATCGCTATGAAAGATCAAATCTTATCATAGTCAACTCCTTGAACATTGTCGTAAAATACTTTACGACATGTCGACTATTTCATAGATGTGAAACATCCATGTCTGTTTCCTTATAGATCCAAATACGACAGATAGGTTTTTACTCCTTTCCGGAGGGTCTTCCAAGTTCAAAACTTGATTTCTCGTGTATGGAACTATCACGGATTTTATGGCTTCAAGCCATTTGACGGAGTCAGGGCCCATCATCGCTTCTTTGCATATAGTCGGTTCATCATTGTCAAACAATAATGATTTACTCTTAAATCTTAGTATTTGATTGTTTATTCGACCAACTTGGTTCAATAAGAACTTAGATCTCCGTGACCACAACCTTTGAGGCACATAAGCTATGAGCATTATGGCAGCCTCCGAAATGATTTCCGGCGCTGCGCAACTCAGCACATTTAGCTAAGGTTCGTTAACCTTATCAAAGTTCTATTGTCCTCCCACTTAACTTTTGCGAAAAATTCCTTTTTCAAGAAACTTCACATTTCAAGCGACAAACCCTTTTGTCCTTAGTGTTATGGAGGAATAACCAATTGTTATTCGAAATAACCTACAAAGACATGCTCATCCGACTTCGGTTGTAAACATCTTACTTATGTTTAGCATACCAAAATTTAAGAAATGATAACTTGGGTTTTACCCCAAACCATAACTTCCATGGTGTCATTTCAACGGATCAAGATGGAGCTCTTTTCAGTGTAAAAGCGGAAGTCTCTAAAGCTTTAATCTTTTAAAACATAATGGCAGTTTTATAAATAACACCTTTGATCCAACCATGTCAAACAAGGTTTCATTACAAATCTCAAACACTCCATATTCCTATGGTGTTTCGGGATATGTAAATCTAGGTGTTTTGCTAAACTTGCAACTCAAATAAATCCCTTTATGATAAAATCATAATTCATTTATTTTCTTGTTACACTTGTAACTCAAACAAATCCCTTATGATAAAATCATAAACCATTTATTTTCTTGTTACAATGATTTTCCACTTCATCTTGAAAGTCTTTGAAAACGTTTTTCAAATATTTCATACTTCTTTCTCATTAAGTGAATATTCACTCAAATTTCTGGAGAAAGCATATGAAGTTGAAACCCATCGTTTACGACTACACATAATGGAATACATACATCAATATGTATAAATTCCAATAATTTAGTCGTTCGTTCTTCTTTGGCCTTTGAATAAAGTTTTAATTATCACGTGGAAAGTCTCACAAGCGTCACTTGATCAAATCAAAGACTTCAAAAATCCATGAATATGGAGATTCTTCATGTTTTCTTCCCAATATAATTTAAACAGCGATGTCACTTCGTAAGTGATCTTTCAATCATTTTTCTTGCGACATTTTAGCATTAGGTTTTATGTATGTGATTTCTCCAACTAGATTTGTAAATCATCCATTTTATATGGAATACAGTAATTATTTGAACAACCTTTGTTCTCATAATACCTTATTCAAATAACAATTATTAAAACAAATCTTGAAGTCAAGCTTTGATATCAACGAGAAATACAAACAACGGTTTGTTTGTTTTCGATGAACATCATCACATATTCTCTTGCTAGTTACTTAGGCCATTGTGGTTCATGAATTGCGTTGTTCCGTATGAAATTTCATACCAACCAATTCGGTATCCAATACCCAAGAACCACATTGTTTAACAAGCAAAGAATACAACCATAACATGTATATCATCTATATACCTAAATTGGATATTTCCAATGTTTTATTTTCTGCCAAATATATTTTATAGATTCTCTTTCAACATTTCCTCTTTCCTTTTAAAAGAATTTATCAACATCAACAGTGGCGCCATATACATGACACATAGTCCAAAGCATGTATATTCAAATAATAATACCTTTGGATTTGCACTTTGAAGTAGATCACCATCATCAAAATGATCGGTATTCTTTCAAAATCTATTCTTTAGTAATATTTTAGTGTAGTAAACACTTTACATACATCTTCTATTCATCTTTATCATGACGACTTTCATGATCAAGCTACTGTAGCTTATAAAGGCGAATCGTGAGTATAACATTACTTTCCAAAACACTTTTGGATGATTAGGATGTCTAGCATCTCCAACCTTCGTAAATTCTCATCCAATATGAGAACATATATTATACTCTATCATATTGCAACCAAAACATTGTTTCAGATATCGTTATATCCGCCACAAATGATGGTTTCTGAAACAATTCTTTCAGCTCCTAGATAAACTTGATATTAAAACAATCAAGAATCATGGAGGCAAACATGATACTTAAGATACTAACACTAGAATTGTTACTCTCGATTTAATACCAACTATTAAATTTCATGGAGTAAATAGAGTTTGCTGAAAGTTTGCAATAGGACTTTAAACTTTGATTGACACTCAACACAATACGATACCAGTTCGTAAAGTATATATCCAGAATTCTATAGTTCTATTATCTCAATTACAACTATGCATATGGTGGTGAACGAATGCCAATGACTACAACAAATTATGCAAATTCACTTTGATTTAATTTATGATAAATTGAGTTCTACTAATCCAAATTAGAAATGAACTCCCACTCAAAAACGACATCCCTCGTGCCTTTTTGGTGATTACATGAACCAAATCCACTACACCAAGTCCGATCATCACGTGAGTCGGTGTAGCTTCAAAGGCGAGCATCAAATGGTCATCATATCAAAATATATGACTCATGCTTAACCTTTCGGTCCGTGTTCCGAGGCCATGTATGTACATGCTAGGCTCGCCAAGTAAGAACCTTAGTATTCGCATGTGTAACTGTCTTACACCCGAGATATGCTCGTGGATTCAAGTACACCCGATCATCACGTGATGTCTTGAAGCGACAAAACATTGTCGGTGCATACTTAAGGAAGAACACATTCTTATCTTGATATCTAAATGAGGGATCATCTTATTATGCTAATAAAACGCCAAACAAGCAATATAAGATGCAATCAAAACATCACATGTTTATAAGTGAAATGATACGGTTCCCGCATATGATCTCCATCATGTGCACTGTGGTATGATCTCTATCATACCTTTATGTGTAAGGCCAAGGTCTATGGAACTTACATGCTATGTGTGTTGTAAGAGTATCATCTCATACTTCTACTTACAACATCACCATATCATAACACTAGCCCGGCAACAATTTAAACTAGACGCCTCTAATTTATCCATTGCAAGTTTTACGTGGCTTAGGGCTTTCGAAGATAGAACCGTTCTTACCTAGGAACATGAACCACAACGAGGATAACCAAATTGTTGACAATTCGTTGCAAATTAGATATTGACTATAGTAGGAGAGACAGACACCCGCTAGCCACTTATGCAAAACTAGTTGCATGTCAAGCGTGGATCAGGTCTCATGTGCGAGGACATGTAAAATTTGTCTGGGCCGCTTCATCCCACTATGCCACCAATATCCAAAGTACAACTAAGAAGCAATAAAATGATCATCATAGCCCACATACTCATAAGTGTACTACCCGTGCAAAGTATCTACGCATAGATCCGGCTATGATACCACTGTAGGGTTCGCAGCATAGAAAACAAAAAATTTCCTACGATGGGAACAACTATGTACCAAGATCTATCTACTAGATACAAACAACGGGCGGATGTATATCCGTAGAGAACATACCCTTGAAGACCGACAAATCTTAACGAGTCCAAACTCGTGGTTGATGTAGACGATCTCTTGCCGATCTCAAGATCGAGAGGAAGTCCTAGCGCCGCAAAACAGCAGCGCATCCGTGCTCGCACACACGTTCGAGGCACCGAGCAACCTCCGCCTCCTCGCTCCAGCGATGCAGCGAAAGCACAACTCTTTCTTGCCAAATAGCCACCGGGAACATGTATCTCGCTAGTCCGAGACCATGGGGGATAAATTCTAGAGGGGGAGAGAGATCCTTCAAGAGGAGGTGTGAGTGAGAGAGAGGGAGGGGGGCTCCTTTATAGGGAGAGGGGGGCACCCAAGGGGCCATGCGCCCAGCCATGGGGCTGCCCCCACCTCTTCCACATTCATGTGGGTGGACACTCCACTCACTCAAATGCCTTTCAATTCCCTCCACTCAAAAACCCACTCAAATTCCCATTAAATTTCCACCAAATTTAATGCAAACTCTCATTAAATAAAACTCTTTTATTTTATTCAGAATTTTGTCAATTACTTTAATGACAAACATTTACAAATAACCCCTTTCTAGAATTCTATTTCACATGCATAACCACTTTATGCAATTTCACCCGAAAACCTGTTTCGGTATCTAGTGAAATAAATTCCTGCGCTTGTTATTCTTTTCGGCATGAAACTTTTGCTCCAAATGGATGTCGGTGTCTCTTAAGTGTGTCACCCTACGGTTCGCGAATAATGCGGACATGATCGAGACCCCTCTCGGATCAATAATCAAAAGCGGGATCTGGAGACCCATACTGACTCCCACACATTCAACGATGACTTTCTTGTGATCGTCGGAACCTTTTACGCTAGTATATTAATCCTTTAGTTTCGCGATATATTACATGTCCGAGATTCGATCATCAGTATCTCCATACCTAGTTTGATCTCGTTACTGACATGCACTCTTTTCTCGTTCCCGTGATATAACATTCTAGTGATCAAATCACTTGCTTGCAAGCTAACCAATGTGATATCACCGAGAGGGTCCAGAGTATATCTATCCATCATCGGGATGAACAAATTCCACTCTCGATCCATGGGCCTCAACATAACACTTTATTAGTTTTGAATCCATCTTTATAATCACCCTGTTACGGTGTGACGTTTGATGTTATCAAGAAACTCTTCCGGTGTTAGTGATTGACATGATCTCGCGGTCTAAGGATTAGGATCACTTCGTAAGTTGTTATAGCAATATAAACTCAATGACTTTGATCGTAATGCTATACTTAGGATGAATGTTCATCACACCATTACACTAATGTTGTGACCCCGTTATTAACAACATCCAATGTCCATGATCAGGAAACCTTGATCATCTTGTTAATCAACGAGCTAGTTTATGAGAGAGGCATAACTAGGAACTTCCTGTTTGTTTATTAAACACACGTGTATTAACGTTTCCATATTAATATAATTATAGCATGCAAAATAAACATTTATCTTAAACAAGGAATACTATAATGACCACTTTATTATTGCCTCTCGGGCATATTCCATTCAGTTAAGATGTAGGAACAAACCGCCGCAGGGTCAAGGGCAAGGAAACCTACTTTTGTAGGAGCAATTAACACTAGACGTACTTTTTCTCGTAACATGCATGGGATTATAGCCTCCGTTCCAGACTTCTGATCTTGCCCTGAGGAAGTGGGAGCCCTTCGAACCACTGACGAGTTTTGTTATAAGTACTGTGCTTTGAGGATGAAGGTGGATATGCTTCAAGAGGAGAATAACAGGCTTCGTAAGATGCTGGAGGGTTTTCTTGCCCTAAACAAGGGATCACCACCACCGAAGGAGTAATTCGTCATCAGGTTTGGCATCCCCTTGGCTTGTTCCAAGCTTGGGGGAGTGCTGTGCTATCACATCATTATCTTTTATCTTTTACCTTTTTAGTGGATTCATATCTTTGGTAGAGAAGTTATCTTATAGGTTGGTTTGCATGTGGAAGTATCTCTCCTTTAGTCTATTATCCATGTATCCCTTGGTGTGAGTGCCTTTATGGAATATTAATGAGAAGTTTCATCTTTTACTTTTTACACTTCTTATTTTAGTTTGCAATCTCTATTATATGATTGATCTTGTTGATCAGTATTGGCATCACTTTGGGAGCATCAAGTAGATCTAAATTGGTTTTGGCAAACTGAGCTCTGGTCAGTAGCAACACTTTTTGAGGTTTGAAAGGAAAATAGAAAAAGCTTACAGGTATTTTATATCATTTATTTTCTTTCTTGATTGGCTCATAAGCTTATTCTTTATTTAAGATCTTTTGTGTCTTCAAGGAAGATTGCATGTTTGGCTTTATCACTTATAGGTTTGTTTGTTTCCTTCAACTCTTTTGCTTGCTACCTAGCCTTGCTAGCCAAAAACCTGTTTTGAGAAGGCATACTTCTCATGCATCCAATACCTTTGAACCAAAACCTGTGCCATTTGTGTCCACCATATCTACCTATTAGCATTATTTCTATTCCAAGCAAATTCTCAAGCTTAATCTATCTTTCGAATTAAAAATTATTTTGTTATGTGAAAACTACTTAGTAAATCTCTCACGAACTTGATGGCACACCTTATTTTCTTGCCCCTAATAAACTTGAACCATTGTGTCATTGAAGTTGTATATGCTTGCATCTATACATTGGGATTAGCAGAACCGTGTTGTCACGAGGAACGCTTTCAACACTTATGGATACATATCCAGTTGATATCATGCTCTTTTGTTTGCGGATGTCGTCGGTGTGAAATAAAAGGGGAGCTTGTAAGTCCACGGAGTTATGTATGTGTGTTAGAGAAACGCCTAGGCCGCTAGCCTAATCCATGCCTAATCATGGTGGAAACTTGCATCATAACCATAGTGAGCAATCTGTGAAGCATCCTCAATAAAAACCTATGCAAATAGCAAATAAAAAGATTGCTGTGATGCTCACTGTCTGCTTGCCTTGTCATTTTGATTATGGGATAGATCCTGTATCATGTGCAAGGGGTACCCCGTTGGTGGTTCTTTATGATACACATGTACTTACAGTGATAAGAACTTACCGGTAACTAAAGTTTAGTATCATGAGGAGCGGCCTCGTACTCAAGGGACATGAGATTCCCAACTTATATTTCGTCAAGCATATACTCCATCTTTGTTCACTTTAACCTTAACCACTTCAAGATGCTTATGATAGGGGCATTGAGGGCTCAAAGCTAGTAAGTACCATAATCTTTTGGAAGCTCTTTATGAACTTGAAATCCCGGTTTCCCTCTATGAAGGGAATTTCTCCTATTTATAAGTTGAGTCTGTAAACCTACTTCCTATCTATCTCCAGCAAGCATTTGAGTTGTTGTGTTTCAAGCATTCATATGGTGATTTATTCAATCATGTTCTTTATCTTCCTTGTTTGCAAAATACTCTTATATGTATTGAGTATTTCTTCGAAATCAATCAATGTGAAAAACCTTTTATGTTTGAGCAAAGAGTACTCTTGTTGTGAAACTTCTTCTATAAAAGCTTTATTTGTGAAACTGTTTGCCAGTTGTTCTCTGACCAAGAACAAAAGTTTGCCAATTCCAATTATGATTTATCTTTATGCATCTCTATTGTGACTCTTGTACTTGTTGCAAGCTAATTTATATAATGGTGAGTTGCTTTCTTCTATGAGTTGTGCAATGGTAAGTGTGATGCTTCTTGTCCGTATTCTTTTATCGAGACTTCATTGCATAAACCTGTGGACATGTTTACTGAGCTCAGTTTTTGCTTGGGGACAAGCGAAGGTCTAAGCTTGGGGGATTTGATACGTACAATTTGCATCACCATTCTATATCATAATTTGCCTCTGTTCATTGATATATTTCATATTAAGAGGTGTTACTTATGTCTTTTCATCTGTTTTTGCATGTTGGATGATTCTTGGAGGATGGACTGCCGGAGTCAGGATTCTGACGGAAAAAGAGGTGTTTTGATGCAATTTCACGAAGATCATAAAAATACCAGAAAAATTATGGAAAATCACATTTTCCCAGAAGACGAAGGAAGCCAGAAGGGGCGGCGGAGATCGCCCATAGGGTACCCACACCCCCTAGGCGCCTATAGGGGTGTGGCCCACCTGTTAGATTGCTGCTACTCCAGAAGGGGAGGCGGCGATGCGCCTACAGGGGTGTGCCCCACCTGGCCCACATTTGGCTCCTCCCTCTCGCCTATATCTTCCCCTCAGAACCCTAAAACATGGAAAGCGATCACAGAAAGATTCCGTCACCTCTGCGGGGCGGAAAACACCGAGAGAGCAAGAGCTCTCCGGCAGACAGATTTCTGCCGGGGAAATTCCTTCCCGGAGAGGGGAGATCGTCGCCATCAACACCATCATCAAGCTAGACTTCATCGGGATCATCATCATCATCATACACACCATCATCTCCACCAGCACCATCATCACCACCCCATACCGCTGTAACAATTGTGTTGTATACTTGCATAGTTCTTAGGGGAAACTTTCCCGGTGTTGATTACTATTGTAGTTGATGCTAGTGAGTGGAACCATTGGATTATTGTTTATGTTCAGATTGTTATCCATCACCATATAATCTTCGATCTTGATCCATATGATGTCTTGTGAGTAGTTCGTTTAGTTCTTGAGGACATGGGAAAAAGTCATGTTGTTAGTAGTGGATTTGTGTTGAGATATTATTCAATGGTTTAGTATTTAAGTAGTGGTGCTATTCTTCTAGTGGTGTCATGTGAACATCGACTACATGATACTTCACCATTTATGGTCATAGGGGAATGCATGATGTATTTGGCTACTAATTATGGGGTTGCTGGAGTGACAGAAACCTGAAGCCCCGTTAGGACACCTTTGCACAAGGGAGTGTAGGATTTCAGAGTTTAAGGCTATGGTTAGGTTTATATATTAATTGCTTTCCTATAGTTGCGTATGCTTGCAGGGGGTTTCATCACAAGTATGTAGTAGTCCAAGTAAGGTCGGTACATTAGCACAGGTTCACCCACACAACACTTACAACACCAAAGAAGGGTACTCAGCTATTTGAAGCGAAAGCACTTGACAGAATTCCCATGTGTCCTCGAGAACGTTTGGTCCTTATAAGTATTTCCACCGGATTGTCCTTTGCTAATAAAGGATTGGGACACTTGCTGCATTTGTTCATTGTATTTATTACTTGCACTTTATTTATTTTCTTTATCAGAAAACCCCTTAAAATCCGTTTGCTAAGTATTTATAGAGATTTCCTGCTTCATACCACTAGTCTGTAGGGGTTCGTAGCATGGAAAACAAAAAATTTCTACCGCATGCACACAAACAAGCCAAGATCTATCTACTAGATTGTAGCAACGAGTCGATAGAGGAACTCACCATCGAAGATTCCAAAGCGGTTAACGAGAGCAGATTCTCGTGGGTGATGTAGTCATTACACTTGCCGATCTCAAGATCGCGTAGACGATCCTTCCGGCGCTGCGTTCCGGCAGCGCTTCCATAGTCGGTCACACGTTCGGTACTCGACGAAGACCTTCCTCTCCCTTGTTCCAGCAGGCAACGGAGGTTGTAGCACTCTCCTCGCGATTCCGGCAGCACAACGGCGTGGTACCGGAAGTAGAGGGGAGATCTCGCAGGGCTTCGCCTTAAGCCGGAGCGAGTATGGTGGAGTATGAGAGAGGCTTTAGTGGTATAGGGATTAGACACACCAATTAGAAGGCTCTAAACCGAATGATAGGGCAATTAGAAGCTCTAAACCAAAACGGCTCTAAACCGGAGGCTGTGGCTAGGGTTTAGATTTAGAGGATAGGAACTTGTGTGTCTAGAGGAGGGGGCCCTGCCCCTCCTTTTATAGGTGGGAGGTGCGGCCAAGGGGAGGGAGTCCCTCCCCAACTCGGCCTTGGGTGGTGCGCCGGCTTGGAGAGGAGGAACTCCTCCCCCAAGTCGGTTTCAACCTCCTCCTTCCTCTTTCCCTCACTTTCCTGTTTTAGCCGTTTGACTTTCAAACTAGCCGTTTGACTTTTCAGTTTGGGATTCAATTTAATCCTTTATTTGGAACAGCGAGAACACTTAGTACATGATGCAATCATTCCAATATGCAATGACACATTCATGTACCCCTTCCCCTCCGGAGTACCGGACATTCCGGAACCTTCTAGAACATTCCCGATGAAAACACCGGAATCATTTCCGAACTCCGAAACGGGACTTTCCTTATATGAATCCTACTCTCCGGACCATTCCGGATCACCTCGTGATATCCCGGATCCCATCCGAGACTCCGAACAACATTCGGTCTCTTTCTCATAATACCATAACTACTCAAACAACGTCGAATCCTTAAGTGTGTCTCCCTACGGTTCGTGAATTATGCGGACATGATCGAGACACTTCTCCGAACAATAACCAATAGAGGAATCTGGAAAGTCATATGGCTCCCACATATTTCTATGATTACTTTTGCGATCGAATGAACCACTTACATACGATACCAATTTCCCTTTGTCTCACGATAGTTTACTTATCTGAGGTTATGATCGTCGGTATCTCTGCATACCTAGTTCAACCTTGTTACTGATAAGTACTCTTTTCTCGTTCCCGTGATATGTGATCCCTTGTGAGCCAGTCACATGCTTGCAAGCTAATTGGATGACATTTCACCGAGAGGGCCCAGAGTATATCTATCCGTCATATGGATGGACAAATCCCACTCTTGATCCATGTGTTTCAACCAATACTTTCTGAACACTCAATGCCACCTTTATAGCCACCCTGTTACGGTGTGGTGTTTGATGACATCAAAGCATCCATCCAGAAAAGGTGATATGCATGATCTCATGGTCGAAGGAATTAGGTTACTATGTATCAGAAAGCATATAGCAATTGAACTATTGAAATGACTTGATCTTTATGCTACGCTTATCTATAGGAGTATGTCCATCACATCATTCTCCTAATGATATGATCCTGTTGTTAATAACATCTCTATGTTCATGATCAGGAAACCATGATCATATATTAACCAACAAGCTAGTTTATCAAGAGGCTTTACTAGGGACTCTTATTTTAGTTTACAAATCACACAAGTATTAATGTTTCCGGTTAATACAATTATAGCATGGTATGTAAACATTTATCATAAGTGTGAAGATATGATAATAACCACTTTATTATTGCCTCTTGGGCATATCTCCAACAGTCTCCCACTTGCACTAGAGTCAATAATCTAGTTTCAAACCTTTGTGTATTCAACACATATGGCTTTCCAGTGTTGTATGTACACGATTGCTAGTGGTCAACTGATCTCCAGATCTGACACTTCCAGGTCCGTGTGTAATTGCATGTCTTTGCGTCTCTACGCATCACTCATTCTCTAATGAGATGGCTTTGTATAAATTTGGTCCTTTGGTGAGACCTTTAGTTCTTTAGGGTTAAAACATGTTGATAATATTGTCACACAATATATCTTCATAGTATTATCCCGCTGTGAACTACACCTAGTTTGATAACAAACTACTTGACACAAATGCCCTCTTTAGCTGCTATAGTAGCAGTCATATACTTAGCCTTTTGTTGTAGTATCTGTCACAATGTCTTAACTTTGGAACTCATCCAAATCCATTATGGAACTTACTTTCCATTATATTGTGCCACCCTTAGTTTAGATTGAGATAAACTTAATTTGTATTTCGTGACAAAACTAGTATCAATGTAGTACTTTTACAATGAACTAACCATCTATTTGTCACTTCTACAAATAATATACTCTTAGTTCTTCCAAAAGATCATAAGAATATCCTTACTATTGTCCAATGATCTTCTTATGAATCATTCTGGTATATGCTCATAGCACAGGACATATCTGGATTTGTACATATCACAGTATGATTGATATAAATATTCTTTGTGATTTCAAACATCAAGTATCAATCTATACTTGAATCTTTGTTTCACTTACCCTGTGTCAATACACTTGAATATATCATCAATATTGAACTCATTCAATCATTTCTGTGCGACAAGAACCTTTCTTCTAGTTTCTATATTGAACTCATTCAATATCTCGTCTATGTACTTCTCGCACAACCATATTAGCGTCTATTGATGCCAAATATTTGGGTTTTGCCTAAGCCTTTCATCGAGATGAAATTCTTAATATGTGTTAATAAAATATACATCATTTCCAATCAACAATATGTCTTCCACATAACGTATTAGAAATATGTCTTAGCGCTCCCACTTAATTTCTTGCAAACGCAAGCATCTTCATTGTCTCTGATGAATTTAAACTCTTTTAACAATTTCATCATTGTGAAGATTCCAACTCCGCGATGCTTACTTCAACCATTGAAGTTTGCATATGCATTTAGCATCCTTTGAATTAACAAAACCCTATGGACCGTGTCATGCACACGTCCTAGGTAACAATTCTATTAGAAGAACTTGTTTTGTTTATTCAACTACCATATAACAAAATTATATGTAGTGGTTGCTACATTAATCCGTCTAGACTAAATATCGCTATGAAAGATCAAATCTTATCATAGTCAACCTTTGAACATTGTTGTGAACTCTTTCCGAACATGTCGACTATTTCATAGAGTAAAACATCCATGTCTATTTCTTTATAGATCCAGACACAACTGTAAGGTCTTATACCTTTCTCGAGGGTCCTTCAAGTTCAAAACTTGATTTCTCGTGTATGGAACTATCACGAATTTTATGGCTTCAAGCCATTTGACGGAGTCAGGGCTCATCATCGCTTCTTTGCACGTAGTCGGATAATTATTGTCAAATAATGATTTAACTCTCAAATCTTGGTATTTGATTGTTCATCCGACCTACTTGTTTCAATAGGAACTTAGATCTTCGTGACCACAACCTTTGAAGTACGCGAGCCATGAGCATTGTTTGCTAACTCCGGAACACTTTTCTGCGCTGCGCAACTTTGCACATATAGCTAAGGTTCTTTTAACCTTATCAAAGTTCTATTGTCCTCCCACTTAACTTTTCACGAAAAATTCCTTCTCAAAGGAACTTGACGTTCTAAGCGACAAACACTTTTGTCTCCTGTGTTATGGAGGAATACTTAACAGTTATACAAAGACAGGTTCATCCGACTTTGGTTGCAAAACATCTTTCTTATGCATAACATACCAACGTTTAAGAAAGGACTACTTGGGTTTAATCCCAAACCATAACTTTATATGGTGTCATTTCAACGGATTATGATGGAGCTCTTTTCAGTGGAAAACGGTAATCTCTAAAGCTTTTAATCTTTTAAAATATAATGGCAGTTTTATGAATTATACCTTTGATCTTACCATGTCAAACAAGGTTTAATTACATACCTCGAACGCTCCATACCCTTATGGTGTTTCGGGAAATGCAAATCCACAGAACAATTCCTTAAATCTTTAGGTATTATGCTAAACTCTGTAACTCAAATATATTCCTTTATGATCTTTATCATAAACTATTTGTATTCTTGTTACTATGATTTTGCACTTCATCTTGAAAGACTTTGAACTTTTCAAATGTTTCATACTTTATCCTTATTAAGTAAATATTCATATATTCACTCAAAATTTCGGAGAAAGCATATGAAGTTGAAATCCATCGCTCTTGACTACACAGAATGGACTTCGTACAACAATATGTACAATTTCCAATAAGCTAGTCTTCCGTTCCCTTTTGGCCTATGAACGAAGTTTCAATTATCTCTAGGAAAGTTTCACAAGTGTCATTTGATCAAAAATCAAAAGACTCCAAAATTCCATCCACATGGAGTTTCTTCATGTTTTCTTTCCAGTATAATTTAAACGGCGATGTCACTTCCTAAGTGATCTTTCAATCAATTTGTCTTTCGACATTTTTAGCACTAGTTTTATGGATGTGATTTCTCCAACGAGATTTGTGAATCATCCATCTTTTATGGATTAC
Organism: Avena sativa; assembly: GCA_916181665.1. Taxonomy (NCBI): domain Eukaryota; kingdom Viridiplantae; phylum Streptophyta; class Magnoliopsida; order Poales; family Poaceae; genus Avena; species Avena sativa. The sequence goes on from OV702289.1 coordinate 8,302,163, forward strand.
GGCAATTATTTGAACAACCCTTTTGTTCTCATAATACCTGATAAAACAAATCTTGAAGGCAAGCTTTGATGTTTAACGAGCAACACAATAACCCTTTATTTGTTCTCGATGAACATCATCACATATTCTTTTGCTAGTTACTTAGGCCATTGTAGTTCATGAATTGTGTTGTTTCGTATGACGATTCACACCAACAAATTCAGTATCAAATACTTAATAACCACATTGTTTAATAAGCAAAGAATATAGCCATAACATGTATATCATCTATATACTTAAACTGAACAATTCTAGTCTTTTCCTTTTTGCCATATACTTATGAGATTTTCTTTCAATATTTCCTTTTCTGTTTGTAAGAATCTATCAACATCAATAGTGGAGTCATACATATGACATATAGTCCAAAGCGTGTATAGTTAAATACCAATGTCTTTGGACTTGCACTTTGAAGTAGATCACCATCATCAAATGTTTGGTGTTCTTTCAAATTCCTTTCTTTAGTAATATCTTGGTGTAGTAAACATTTTACCTACATCAAATATTCACCCTTATCATGGAATCGTCCATGATCAAGCTACTTTTAGCTTATAACGATGAATTATGAGTATAATGTTGCTATCCAAAACCTTTTGGTGGATTAGGACAACAAGTGTCTCCAACCTTTTGCAAATTCTCATCAAAATATGAGAACATGAACTTTGCCATATTATACTCTATCATGTTGTAACCAAAACTTCGTTTCAGATATCACAATATCTTCCACACATCATGGTTTCTGAAACAACTCTTTCAGATCCTAGATAACCTTGATATTAAGAGAATCCTTTGAATATCAAGAATCATGGAGACAAACATGATACTTATATACTAACACTTGGAATTGTTACTCTTGATTTAATACTAATTATTAAACTTCATGGAGTAACCGGAACTTACTGAAAGTTTGCAATAGGATTTTTAAACTTTAGATTAACACTTCAAAACAATACGATACCATTTCGTAAAGTAACTAACCAGAATTCTATAGTTCTATCACCTCAATTATAACTAAGCGCAAGGTGGTAAACGGATGCCAATGACTACAACAACTATGCAAATTCACTTTGATTTAGTTTATGATAAATTGAGTTCTAATTAATAATTAAATTAATCTAGGTGAACTCCCACTCAAAACAATATCCCTCACATTGTTTTAGTGATCACACGAACCAAATCCACCACATCAAAACCGATCATCACGAGAGTTGATATAGCTTCAATGGCGAACAATCAACATGTTCATCATATCTACTATATGACTCATGCTCTACCTTTCGGTAATCCGTGTTCCTGAGGCCATGTCTGTACATGCTAGGCTCGTCAAGATCAAACCTTAGTTTCCGCATGAGCAAATCTGGCTTGCTCACGTTGTATACACTTGTAGAATCTAACACACCCGATCATCACGTGGTGCTTCGAAACAACAAGCTTTAGCAACGGTGCTAACTAAGGGTGAACACTTTATGACTTGAAATTCATGTGCATGAGGGATCATCTTATAATGCTACCGTCGTCTACTAAGCAATACAAGATGCATAAAGGATTAACATCACATGCAACTCATAATATGTGATATGATATGGCCTTTCTTCTTTGTGCTTCCGATCTCCATCTTCAAGCACGAACATGATCTCCATCATCACCAGCATTGCATCAAGGTCAATGACGCTGCTCCATGGTTGTCGTCCACCAGCTTCAACTATTACAACTACTTTGAATAGACACGCGGGTCTTAACAGAATTTAAAGACAACCATATGGCTCCTGCCGGTTGCCAACTTACAATAAGGAACATTACATACATCATATATAATCATAATCATGGCCATATCACATCACAGCACACCCCTGCAAAACAAAGTTAGACGCCTCTAATTTTCTTTGCATGTTTTACGTGGTTTGGGACTTTCAATAAGTGTCGTTCTAACTTACGAACAAGAACCACAACATTGATACTAGTATTGTCAATCACCCGTTGTAAATTGGATCTTAACTATGCTAGGAGAAACAGGCACCCGCAAAGCCACTTATGCAATACAAGTTGCATGTCAAGCGTGGAGCAAGTCTCATGAACGATGTCATGTAAGGTTAGCCCGGGCCGCTTCATCCCAACATACCGCAAGATGCAAAGTACACAAGAAGCAATCGACAATAAAAGCATCAACGCCCACAATGACCATTGTGTTCTACTCGTGCAACAGATCTACATATAGACACGGCTCTGATATCACTGTAGGGGTTCGTAGCATGGAAAACAAAAAAATTCTACCGCATGCACACAAACAAGCCAAGATCTATCTACTAGATTGTAGCAACGAGTCGATATAGGAACTCACCCTCGAAGATTCCAAAGCGGTTAACGAGAGCAGATTCTCGTGGGTGATGTAGTCGTACACTTGCCAATCTCAAGATCGCGTAGACGATCCTTCCGGCGCTGCGTTCCGGCAGCGCTTCCGTAGTCGGTCACACGTTCGGTACTCGACGAAGACCTTCCTCTCCCTTGTTCCAGCAGGCAGCGGAGGTTGTAGCACTCTCCTCGCGATTCCGGCAGCACAACGGCGTGGTACCGGAAGTAGACGGGAGATCTCGCAGGGCTTCGCCTTAAGCCGGAGCGAGTATGGTGGAGTATGAGAGAGGCTTTAGTGGTCTAGGGATTAGACACACCAATTAGAAGGCTCTAAACCGAATGATAGGGCAATTAGAAGCTCTAAACCAAAACGGCTCTAAACTGGAGGCTGTGGCTAGGGTTTAGATTTAGAGGATAGGAACTTGTGTGTCTAGAGGAGGGGGCCCTGCCCCTCCTTTTATAGGTGGGAGGTGCGTCCAAGGGGAGGGAGTCCCTCCCCAACTCGTCCTTGGGTGGTGCGCCGGCTTGGAGAGGAGGGACTCCTCCCCCAAGTCGGTTTCAACCTCCTCCTTCCTCTTTCCCTCACTTTCCTGTTTTAGCCGTTTGACTTTCAAACTGGCCGTTTGACTTTTCAGTTTGGGATTCAATTTAATCCTTTATTTGGAACAGCGAGAACACTTAGTACATGATGAAATCATTCCAATATGCAATGACACATTCATGTACCCCTTACCCTCCGGAGTACCGGACATTCCGGAACCTTCTAGAACATTCCCGATGAAAACACCGGAATCATTTCCGAACTCCGAAACGGGACTTTCCTTATATGAATCCTACTCTCCGGACCATTCCGGATCACCTCGTGATATCCCGGATCCCATCCGAGACTCCGAACAACATTCGGTCTCTTTCTCATAATACCATAACTACTCAAACAACGTCGAATCCTTAAGTGTGTCTCCCTACGGTTCGTGAATTATGCGGACATGATCGAGACATCTCTCGGAGAGGGCCCAGAGTATATCTATCCGTCATATGGATGGACAAATCCCACTCTTGATCCATGTGTTTCAACCAATACTTTCTGAACACTCAATGCTACCTTTATAGCCACCCTGTTACGGTGTGGTGTTTGATGACATCAAAGAATCCATCCGGAAAAGGTGATATGCATGATCTCATGGTCGAAGGAATTAGGTTACTATGTATCAGAAAGCATATAGCAATTGAACTATTGAAATGACTTGATCTTTATGCTACGCTTATCTATAGGAGTATGTCCATCACATCATTCTCCTAATGATATGATCCTGTTGTTAATAAAATCTCTATGTTCATGATCAGGAAACCATGATCATATATTAACCAACAAGCTAGTTTAACAAGAGGCTTTACTAGGGACTCTTATTTTAGTTTACAAATCACACAAGTATTAATGTTTCCGGTTAATACAATTATAGCATGGTATGTAAACATTTATCATAAGTGTGAAGATATGATAATAACCACTTTATTATTGCCTCTTGGGCATATCTCCAACATAGTCAACACCTTCTGCTCCTCGTTGGGATCGACACTCTTATTTATCGAAAGTACTACGATACACCCCCTATACTTGTGGGTCATCAGTGACATAAGGAGGGGGTGGATCAGGTGGATAGCAAGGTCAAGGCCAAGCTTACAGGAACCAGAAGGTGAAGGACAAGATCAAGACAGTAGTACCATTAGCAAGATCTAGCCAACCAAATCAACCAGCCACAACAACAGCAATCTAATAGTTGTGGTGATTAAGATAAAACTCTCACATGATCTAATCATCTTCTCTAGATTAAGATACATGTGTTGTTTTATATCTAGATCTCTAAGAAATCACCCAAGTGGGGTGAATCCATCACAGATCATATTTTTGAATAAAGAGTATGCTAAAATCTTACAAATCAACCCAGAATCTCAGACCAGCATCATAGATTCTGGATATTAAAGCCAAATCTTATATTCCTATTATGATCATAGCTTAAGCTTATGAATTTTGGGCACATCTCCTAGTGGAGTAGCTCCCCAGAATCCATAAACCTTATGAACCCATATAAAACCATGAGCACCCCAACAATCTTAGCCAAAAGGATTCAAGATCCAGTAACTAATGATAATATCAGAACATGTCTATGGGGAACAACATGAAAGGAATCTAATTCCTAAGCCTCAGACCAACATCATAGGCTGTCATGTTAAAAAAAGGGAGTTTCCAACTTAGCTTTGACATAAATCCATTACTAAGCACCAATAGAATCAAGCCAATAGTAGAACCTAGACTTGTGTGCCATTTTAAGATGGTGTCACAAGAACAGATTCCAAATCAAGCATATCCATTATTTATCTTGCATAAATAAACTTGTAAGACACTAAATATCATCTTCCTGGAATCAAACCAGGAATCATTACCAAGTCTATATCCATCCACATAAACAGAGTATCACTATAATCACATTATTAACTTAATTCTGAGTATAATCTCACAAGTTAGAGATCAACAATTAAGTGGGCAATCACTGATATTACTACTGTCAGTACTGATATCTTGACAGTGGTGAATTCACAAATCACCAACACCACAAGTAAAACTCCACAATAGCATTACCATTTAGGCCATGACCAATTATCAATTGGAATCAGTACTATAAGGCCACTAGCATCATAAAACTCAACTGTAAACAATGAACAATTTAGTGTACTTTATCATAATCCTCACTAATCATCACCATTAGTTCCAATCTATCATATACTGAGGGAGGAACCCTAGAACAGGACATGAACCCTAATTAGGAATGCACACCAGAGACACACAAAATAGAATAGGAGAGGCAGAGGACAGCAAACACGAGGGGGAGATCAAGATCAAACTCACCAAAGGTCCTCGCTGTAGTTTAGAAGAGGAAGTAGAGGGGCCGACGAGCGCACGGTGGCACAGGGAGCACCCAAGGGGCGGTGCAACCCGCACCGAGCCGAGGCGACGGCCACAACAACACTTGAGGGCGAGCAGGACCACCATAGCAACATACGAACACCCACAACACCACTAGAGCAGCGGCGAAGGCATCATAGGCATCAACCCAAACCCTAGGGTTCGGACGGAGCCAGCCTGGCCGCAGGAGAGCCCCAAAGCCAAATCGAAATGGACTAGATGCAGGAGAGGGGTCAACAACCCTGCCATGGACCACGACGAAAGCCAGGAAGGACCATGGCGGAGTTAATCGCGCGGCGGCGGTGTCAGTAACCACGGGGTCGAGGAAGAAGAAGAGGTGAGAACAAGAGAGAGAGGGGGAAGTGTACTGAGCCTATAGGGCTAGTACCACTTTGGAGAGCTGTTTTGACCAGGCCAAATGGGCCAAGATGGGCCCAAATATCCCAATGGGGTTGGCCTAAACACTGAAGGGATTTTTATGATTTAGTAAAAGACCAAAATGCCCCTAGAAGTTAATACATTTTAGTAAATAAAAAAAGGTCTTAAAAATCCAAATAATATATTTTTAAGTTTATAATAATACAAGTTACTTAATTAAATTAAGAAGTTTATTTTTAATAGCAGCAATTTAGGTTAAAGATTTTTATACTATATATATTCCTTATGGAATTTTGTAAAAATTAAGAAATTACCTAAAAATAAATAAAAATAACTTTTATCATATTTAGTTATTATAGTATTTTAGAAAAATACTAAATTAATATTTAAATATACCAAAATAAAATCTCCTTAATTAAAATGCTTATTCTTAAAAAGAATTATTAATTAAATATTTATAAGAGTTAAAATTAAATAAAAATTAGTTTTAACTCTATTAATAATATATTACATTATAAAAAATAGTGAACGTAATATTTATAAAATATTAAGATTATTCCTTAAAATGAATTCCTTGATTACATAAAGAAATTCCAGAAACTAAAATAATGGGTAAAACACACAAAGAAGTTAAATAATAAATGATGCATTACATTACTATGCATATTCATTTTTGCTTATTTAAATATTGTCCTTATTGGGCAATAATGATGTTTTGTAGACATAGAAGCTCAAGGTCCAGTGCAAGCATCCGACTTCACTACCTTGCAATCACAAGGCAAGTTCATCACTTTCTCATGTCCTTTAAAGAGTCTTTATCAAAGTATTTATAAATTGTGTGTTATCACCTATATTTCGAGAAAACAAAATATTATTTTCTCAAATAAATAAATTGTTGATATCATCCTAAGTGATGATATGGATTGGGTGAGCAATAGAACTTAGGTTTCTATTTGCAACAAGATTAATCACCTAGGAATTAACAACCCATGACATCAGTGATTCTAGCGCTGTATATCACGCGTTAACCATGAGATTTGGCATGGGACGGAGAAGTTAGTTGGATCTTCATCCTTTCACATGAACAAGGTGACCATCTCGTGACGCTGATGTTCCCTAAAAGGCTCAGCATGGGTGGGACCCCTTAGTTCCCCACGATATTGGTGTCTAGACTATCCCTGAGAGACCGTCGTAGGTATGTCCTCATATTGATGGGGGCGACCAGGTTCCTGTCTACTCACTAGAGTCCTCAAGGAGTCATCCATAGTTATATCCGCTATGTGGAATAACAGAGCTCGTTATGCTTGGGGGTCGTGTTCTATGTGGGATCATAAGAAAGGGCAGTGATTGGCTTGGATCACCTACTAGCCCCCACATCATGGAATTGTGGACGGGAAAGTATGCTCGGTTGTGCAACAAGGAGTTGATCTCTCATGGGTAAAGTAACGCACCTCTAAAGAGTGTAAGAATTGTAACTTGTTACTCCCTGTTCCGGGAAGGAGCTACGAACGCGGCAGGAAAGGAACTCCATGAAAGTTCTAGTCAACCTATGAAGGCTGATGGGCATAGTTTTTAACAATAAAATCAATCTTTGAAGACAGATTTATGAAAACTGCATAGTGCCAAGGACTAATAGTCCGAGGTGGTAGATAGAGCATCAAACTTCCCACCTTGCATATAATAAACTTTTTGGGTAACGATGTTACTCACCCTTTCCTTTGATCCCCTGCTTAGACTCTGAGGATCCAAAAGATACCCCACTATATGCAGCTGAAAGCCAAGAGGAGGTCTACTACGAGGAGCCAGATCTGTCCGGTGCTGTAGAAGGGGTGGACTACGACATAGTCTATGGAGGAGAGCACAATGAGTCAGAATACCTGTCTTAGTAATTAGTAACCAATTGAGCCGAGCAACATGAACCATATATAATAAGTTGTTAAGCTCAATTTGGAATTGAAGTTGCAACTTTAAAACTTCCGCTGAAATAGTTTATATTTGGTATGTAAGTTGAATCTTTCGAACTCTCGAACTTCTGGTATTGTAATAATAATAATGTGTGTATGTTTGTAATATGGACCCGCAATGTTTCTGTTGTACCACTCTGAGGGATGTGATATTTACGGAACAATGTTTTGTGGATGTCATGTCAACGACTATAGTGTACTACACATGTAGTGGTATGTTGGGTCACTGCAGTTGGCATCAGAGCAATTGTTTTGACCTTAGGTTGGAAACCTAGTAAAGGGTATTACTTGTAGGAGTTTATAGCAACAATAAAGAATTCTCTAAAAGGGTATAATGGGTATTCAAATGAGAATATTCTGTTGTATATTTTAGTGTGATAATTCTTTGTTATGATGCAATATATTATTGTTTACTAATCAAAATACTTTGGGTATACAGTGTTATGGCACCAAAGTTTCCAAAACAAACTTTGGTAAGGAAAGAGGAGACTCTCGATGATTATCAAGGATCATTTACTAATCAGCTTCGTTAACTCTTAAGGATTTTTAGTTGTCCAACTAAGATCCCAGTGAATACCATAACCTATTATGATGGTTGTATGTTATCCAAGTACCGTGTGAGTATCCAACTTCCCGAGGAGCTTGGATTATATCACGATCTACCTATAGTTGAAGGTAGGAGTCATTTAGCAGCATACCATGTTGCTGTTTTGGAGGCGACAACCAATATCCGGGAGCACAAAGCCCAGGAGTTAGAAGGGAGCACATTTTCTATGATTCCTCATGATTCTATAGACTTGGATCCAGTATCGGATCATCTTACTTTAGTAAAGAAGCATCCTGAGTTAGCTTCCAAGTTTATGGATCAATATCGACTGATTGTTGGGTCTTTGTATAAGACACATCAAGTCATAGTAGAGGATAAAAATGACATGTTAGAGGATCTAACTGATCCAGAACGAAGGAACTGGTTAGCATCATAGTTAGATAATGAAGCAAGGAGTAGTGCAAAACCAATCTTTAAGGATATACCTATAGATCTCGAATCATTTACACCATATCCTTATTCACCTAGACCAGAACCTACCTATGATCCTACTTTAGATATGAGGTATCTTGTACCATAGGATTCTGAGGAAGGATCTGATTCAGAACTTCCTATTGAGAATTCTAATGGATGGAGGATGGGATCACTTGAGGGATCCCGAGGAAATCAAATGTCAGTGGATGGGTCTGACAGAGATGTTGGACAATCCAGCTGGATGGGTGCGAGAAGCAATCCTAATGATAGTAGCAGAAATACCATATTTGTAGGAAGTCGGGATGAGGAAGAAGATTCTGAGAAGAGAGTGTTTGAATCACCAATATCTTATGAAAACCCAGGGAATGTATAATATCCAGTGTTTAACTATTTTGCCCAACAGAGCACCTGGGGGCAGCGGAATCTGGGTATTCTGTTGACAACTCTAGGAATGAAGCTCAGGAGATGCAAGTAGGTGATAGTGATGAATAGGTTTCTGAAGACTTTTCAGCTGAGCTGGATGGAGTCAATGCACTCAGGCTGAGTAATAACTCAAGTCCTAATACTTCAGATACCGAGTATGCTCCATCTGGAAGGCCATTTGTTCCACAAACTGTGCGACGGACATCATGTAATCACGGTTGGACTTCAGGCATGTATGATGAGCGTCGCGGATACTAAAAGACGTAGGTTACTTATTAGGAAGTAGTTGGTATTGCGTATTGTAGTGCGAGAAAAAGATGTATCTAAATAAGTGAGGTAGTGTTCTTATGTGATATGGTACCTATATGGTACAGGTTTGTAATGACTTTGTATTCACTAAGTTGTTTGTAATGTATAAGATGTGAAATGCATATTTGGATCTTATTTGGGTTTTGTTTTCCATTGTGTGACTAGTTCTGTGCATGAAGTTGAGCTCAGAACACATGTGCATGATGTAATTATGAGTATTCGCTTTATGTTGCAGGACTAGGGGTTCATGGAATCGGGTGTAGAAACAGAATCTGAACAGCAACGCATGGAGCGCAAGATAAGGAGAAAAGCAGATGTAGATGCTAGAAATCAAGGAGCATTACCACCACCAATGAGGCCGCTAATGGAGCAGAACTTTATGCAATACATGCTATTGATGCAAGAATCCCATAACAAATTCATGGAAGAGTTGTTGGGACGAGCTGGAAATCAGAGAGCACTTGAAGGTGGAGGAGTGAGTCTTTCCGACTTCCAAAATGCAAGGTCGTTACCTTTTGCATCAGCTCCAGAACCAATGGATGCAGAGGATTGGCTAGCAGACACTGAGAGAAAGTTAAAAATTGTAGGTTGCAATGATGAAGAGAAGCTGAGGTATGCAACCCATCTCTTGACCAGACCTGCAACATCATGGTGGGAGAATTGGTTAGCAATGCAACCGTCAGGAAGAGAGTTTACCTGGGAGGAGTTCAAGCAGAGGTTCCGTGAGTACCATGTTCCTGAAAGTGTGATGGAGTTGAAGCGCAGAGAGTTTGAGGAGCTTCAACAAGGAGATACCAGTGTCATGAAGTACATCCGGGAGTTTAGCCAATTATCTCGTTATGCTGAGGATGAAGTGAGCACTGAGGAAAAGAGGAAGAAGCGGTTTCTGCATGAGTTGAGCTTACTCAATACAAGTGGAGGCTAGCAAAAGACTGGGAGCGACCAACTAAGAGAGCAATAATGGCCATAATCATGCAGAGCGACAAAACATTACTAATAAAAGCATGACAAGTCAAAAACTAAATGATCATAGAGGCTATGGTGACTGGTTCATAGTCATAACATGGTGTGAGCATGTGCCAAGTCAACCCAAACAAAGCATCAAAGGAGAATACCACAATATTATGCTTTTGTATGCTAGAACAACGCATGATTCTTTCAAGGCACATTAACCAATCCCAATTGTTTGTAACAAGTCATGCTACAACAATAACCACTAAGCATAGGGTTAAAATAACACCGAACATGACATGATAAGGTATAGGCCACAGTCAAAACAAACTCCTTTTGTACCACTTATAAACATGAAGCTTCCTACTCCTTCTCCAACACCAATCAACTTATTTGAAACAACACAGCGAAAATGGGGGTACAACCACTTTATTCAAGCAAACTAAGCAAACAAAAAACAAAAATAAAAACTAATACGCTCCAAGAAAAACACAACAGTGCATGAAACAACAAAAAACGAAGTGTCTAGAAAGACCTGAGATTTTTATTGATGAAGAAGGGGATGCCCAAGGCATCCCCAACATTTGAGGCTTGTACCTCTTGAATATTTCTTGGGGTGACACGGAGTGGCATCCCCAAGCTTGATATTTTGTCCATTCTTCATCTCATTACATCATTCTTTCCTTACACCTGAAAATTTTCCTTCATACAAAACTTCACACAATCTTCATTAGCAACATTAGTGCATTCAAAAGATAATAGACCTTTGGGTTTAGTTTCAAAACAGCAAAACTTTCACTAAAGACACAAGATACTATAGAAATTCCCTCAAAAGCTCAATTTCCCAAAAAGAACCCAAAAAGGAATCAATAAGAAGCAAATGCAAATAATGGCAGAAATCTGTCAAAATAGACCAAAATAGACCAGAAGAAAATGGAAATAATTCGAAGACCTTATGTTGCTCAAATAAAAAAGTGTTGAACTAAGGAAAGTTTTCTAACAACCTGGGGGATTTATTCAGAAAATTACAGCTCAATTCTACTTACAGAGTTTTTTCAAGAATATTTATAGTGGAGTGCAAAAATCTGTTTCGGGAGAGCAACTCCCCAAATCTCACTTCCCTCTCATTAGAGGTTATTCTTGGCACAAAAATCAAATAAAAAGGATAAGGAGAGGTTATTACAGAAGTAATAACTTCCAAGACTCAAAAACAACTATTGGGTTATCTCCCAAAAAGTACTTTTCTTTAACGCCTTTAAGTTAGGCACAAGAAGCAAGATTCAAGTATTTTCAAATAAAGAAGCATTAAGAGCAACTTTTGTTTTAATAGGAGAGGCAAAAGGTATTCCATACCTTTCTTGAATGGTAATTGATATTTAATGGTGCCTTCCTTTAGTTTAAAATCTTCCATGAGAAGATTTGTTTTGGTTTCATAGGCATAAACACAAGTGTTCAAGGTCGACCCCCACTTAACCATTACTCATCTTTCCAATCACTTTCCTTTTTGAAAACGCTTTTAGGTAACAAGTACAACTATTTTTTTTGTAATTCGCAATCCCTATCCATACTAATATTGATACCAACTTAAAACTGAAAGTAAAAACTACTTAGAGATAAAGCAAACAAGTGCACACAAGAATATTCAGCCACACGCTATTGCTCCCCGGCAATGGCGCCAGAAAAGGTCTTGATATCCCACAAGTATAGGGGACCGTGTGTAGCCTTTTTGATAAGTAAGAGTGTCGAACCCAACGAGGAGCTAAAGATAGGATAAATATTCTCTCAAGTTCTATCAACCACTAATACAACTCTATGCATACTAAACGTTTGCATTATCTAGGAAATAAATCTAGAGCAACAAAACAAGTACTAGAGAAAGCTTTGCAAGATAATAAATAACAAGAAAGTAAAGCTAGTTGCTGTAGCAATAAAATACACTAATCTAACAGAACCATGAGTGTGGAATAGTGGTGCCCATTGTGGTGACTTTGTCCAAATTTAATTGGCGAATAAATCGGGTTCATTGTCTTCGATGCAGTTTTTATGTGGGAGAGGCTAAATATACATGCGCTTCACTACTTGGAATTACATGTATTATATGATTGGATTGTTAGAAAACATCTGGAACTACTAACAATGCATTAAGGTTTTCCCAACCCTAGCCTTAAGTTAATGGTCCTCTTACTCCCATACGGGCAACATTCCGGTTCACGTCCTTAGGTTTCTGTCACTCTGGCAGAACTTCGCCCTTCCTCTTACACATACTACAAACCCTATGATGTTTAATCCATGCACGCACAAATATAATGGACATCAAAGGACTGCACCATATCAACATACAACTCTAATGAACCAAAGACGCTCAACCATTCAATCTAAGAACAAAGAAACTACACAAACATGATATAGATCATAGGATTATAACTTATAGCATCAAACACCATGTTACATAGGACGGTACAGAGGTGTGTGGAAGGATGAACCACTGCATACTAGGAGGATTAGGTGATGGAGATGGCGGTGAAGATGGTGAAGAGGTCGGCGGCGGCGCGGGGGACTCCTTCCCAGCCGTCGGTATCATGGGGGAGCACCGCCCCTTAGCCCCCTTCCTTCATGGCTTATTGGGAGCCCTCCCCCATGGAGATGGGATGGCAAAAAACGTGGCTTTGGTGGCTGAAAATTCGTGGGTGGAGGCGTCTCCCACGAATTAGGTTTCCTCATTTTATATAGCTTCTCGGATTCCCGTCACCCCATCTTGGGATGCAGTAAATCGGGCCTAGCGGGCCCGTCCAGACTCGGAATCGGCTAAATTTTATGTCCATAACGATTGTCGTGAAATTTCCTACAATTTTGTAGTTGAAGAGTTTTCCGTTTGATGCCGTTTTCGACCCGAAACGTGGCCATCTTCAAAAAGAGTTTTGAGACAGATTTCTGAAAAATCCCAATTTGACTCCAACAAGGGTTCCACTTGTATTCTTGATAATTCCTACACATCAAAGTGTAAAACAAGAACATTGTGCACTTTTGCAACTATTAGTAGGTTAGTCCAAATAACTCATGAACTTTATAAAAAAAGAAGTGTCAAAAGCATAATAATAACATAAAACCATCAAAAATTATAGATACGTTATGGACGTATCACCGGCCATGGCCAGGCCGGGAAGAGCGACGACAACATCGAAAGCAGTGGTCATTGCCTCCTGCTTGATCATGTTGACGGCATGCTTGGCAGCACTCACTGCCAGCTCTTTGGAGTCGATCCTATTCTGGTTGCCGAGGAAGCGCCCGTTCTCCTCCCAACGCTCCTTCTTGATCCTAGTAGCGACGAGTCGAGCTCTCGCCGCTACCCGCCGGCCAACGCGCTTCCCAACTCAACTTTTCGCCCCTCCGCCGTCAGGTCCTTTGCGAGTTTTTTTGGCCGGCCGTGCTTCTTGGCGGCAGGAACGTCAGAGGGCGCAACATAAACTATGACGGCGGGATCCATCGTCTTCCCTCCTGCTCCCGTCAGTGGAAATTTAGGAGAGGTTTTTTGGAGGGAGAAGTGGTGTTGTTTTTGTGCCACTAGCGGGAGAGACTGCCAAAGGTAAAGGGAGGACGCACGAGGACAAGAGCGTTGTCCGAGTCGACCCAAGCGAGGCCTAGATTTGGTTCATGAATGGATCGTTCCGCGCGCATTTGTCCGGATGGGTCGCCCCTCTAGGACACCGTGCACCTGCCCGGTAGTCCGCTCAGACGAGTTCAAACACGCGAGGATGGGTTGGGTCGGGCCGGTGGATATGTCCTAAATGCAATGACACAGTGGATGCTCTTTGAACGTGTCGTTTTACTCTACAGTCGTTTCTGCCGAGTTTGGATTAATCCACTCAAGGGAAAAAATCTATACTACTCCTAAAATTTTGTCACTGCATTTAATTCTAGTTGTAGGTTTATCACGGCACTAAAATTTCGTCTGCCCTCTTTTTAATGGTTTTTTCTCGGGGATTTTGAAGAACTAACAACCACCGTTGAGTCAAAACCTGAACGGTGCTTGACCTAGATTTCCTCGGGCTGCAAGGCACGGATCTCCAGCATATTGACGGGGCCTTCACGGAAGAAGAGGTTCTAGCAACCATCATGGACAATCCATTGGACAAATGCCCAGGCCTAGATGGGTTCTTCACACGCTTTTTCGTGACCTGCTGGAGTATCATCAAGGTCGACACCATTGAGGCTTTCCACTTGCTCTCTCTACTAGACTGCCGTGGATTTGGTGCAGTGAACGGTTCCCTGGTCATGCTTCTCCCCAAGAAGCCGGGCGCCAAGGAGATCCAGGACTTCTGGCCGATTAGTCTCATTCATGGGATTGCCATTTGGGTGGCCAAGGTGATTGCAAATCGCATAGCTCCGATCCTCCCCAAGATGGTGGGAGGACACCAGAGTGCCTTTGTGCGTGGATGTTGCTTGCATGACAACTTCATGATGGTTCAGGAGATAGCCCGCAAGTTGCATACTAGTAATACCCCAGCGGTGCTGCTTAAGCTCGACATCACCAAAGCTTTCGACATGGTGGATTCGGATTTCCTGCTCGAGTTTCTCAGAAAGTTGGGCTTTGGGGAGCTCCTCCTAACTTCCATATACGCTCTTCTTTCCATAGCATCCACCCGCATTCTCCTTAATGGTTGCCCCGGGGCAAAGCTGGTGAATCGACGGGGGCTCCAACAGGGGGACCCACTCTTGCCGCAGCTTTTCATTCTACTAATGGAAGTGTTCCAGTTTATGATCGTCAAGGCCGAGGACCTGGGGTTGCTCACCCGTCTTGCGCCTTCGGTCCTGCATCAGCGCACCTCGATTTACACTAACGATGTGGTCACCTTCCTGAGACCGACAGTGGTGGACCTCTGAGTGATTACCGGGATCATCAAGGACTTCGGCATCGCATCCGGACTCTGCACCAACTTCGCCAAATGCTCGGACAACTTGATTATATGCACTGATGAGGACCGGTCATTGGTAACCCAGGAGCTGCAGTGCCCGATCATGCATTTCCTGCTCCGCTACCTGGGACTGTCACTTTCACGGTGGAAACCGTCAGCCGCATAGTTGTAGTCCCTGGCTGATCAGGTGGCTGCCAAGCTACCATCATGGAATGCCTCTATGATCAACAAGGGTGGGCGTCTGGAGCTCGTGAAGACAATGCTCTCGACCATCCCAATCATTGCGATGATGTCCCTCGACATCCCTATAGAGACATTCATCGCCATCAAGAAAATTATCAGTGGATACCTTTGGAAAGGTAAGAAAGACATGCATGTGTGGCATCCCGCAAAACCACTACTAGAAAATCGCGTTGAATTTGTGCATTGCATCGTCATCATCATGTGTTGTTTGTCAAAAACTATTTCGCAAAGCCTGATTTGTTTTTCCAAACGCCCTGTCTTGTTTTCAAATTCAAACCCCGGGCCTTCGGATTATTTTGTTGTCGGCTATGTGTTGCAAACGGTGCATTTTAGAATTAAATAAAATATTATATTATCTTTGCGGGGCAGTCGAACGGGCCGGATAGACCCGAACGACCACCCCAGAAAAATAATCGGACCAACCTCTAAATCCTAAAGCTACCCATCCCTATCTACCCCAACCCATCCTCCACATCACCCTGGCCACTCACACGCTGCCCCCTCACCCTCTCCTCTTCCCCCACCAATCAGATTCTGCCACTTGTTCCACCCCCTCTCTCACTTCCCTCTCTCTCCCTCCAACCCACCTCACAGCCGGCCACCAACCCCCTGCCCAGTCCCCACTCCCTGCCGTGGACCCCGTGGCCCACCACCTGCCTGGGACCCACCCCACCGACGCGCTCCTTCCTCCCGTCGCGAGCCCTCCCTCTCCCCAACCCGCTACGCCCCGCGCCCCTTCCTTCTTCCCCGCGCGGCCGCGCGCTCGCCAGCCCGCCTCCACCGCGGCCGTTCTCGCCTCCCCTCTCGACGCCACCGCCAGGTCCGACCCTTCCCGCTCACCCTCCATCGGCCTCCGTCGCCGTGGCCGCTCCGCGCGCATCCCGCGGCTCCACCTCCACCTCGCCTCCCCGCGTGCTCCGGCGACCCCGCCCCCTCCAGTACCTCCGCCGCCCCGCTCGAGTTCCCGAGCCTCCGCCCTGCCTCGCGCCTGCCGCCCCCGGCCGCGCATGGAGAAGGTCCCGCCGCCGCCGCCCAGGCTCCACCGCGCGCTCTCCCACCGGCCCCTCCAGCGCCGCCTGCGGGCCCCCGCCGTTCACCGCCTCCCCCGGCACGCGCGCCTCCCTCACCTGCGGCCCCGCCGCCTGCGCCGCCGCCCCTGCTCTGGCCGGCCGCGCGAGCGCCGCCGGACCTCTGCCCCGCCTCCGCTCCTCCGGCGACCGCCTCCGCCCGCGCGGCCTCCCCTCTGCCGGCTCGCCCGCGGCCGCCCCCGAGCTCCTCCCCGGTTCCCCTCCTCGCCGTCCGCCCCGCCTCCGGCCTGTCGTCTTCCCCGCCTCCGTCGCCAGGGGCCTGCCGGCCGCCGTCCTCCGCTTCACCTGGGCCTTGCGGTCACGCCAACAAGAGCTTCGGCCGTGCAAGCTTCCACCCTGACAGTGCTCCCACGCCATCCCTGTCTAGCCACGGCTTCGTCCAGGACATGTGTGTGTGTGTGCATGTCGCTGTATGTGTTTGTTTGGTCCCGTGGCATACCTTGAGCCTTTGGTATGTCGCTCCATGAACCAGTTCGACCATCTGTGCAAAGCACCACAAGATCTTCGTCAGGGAGCCTCAAGACCACCGGAATAGAAAGCCAAAGACACCGAGAACCTGCGGTACCCGGAGGTCGTCACCGGACCAGAACATCAAGACCTTCCTGGACGCCAAGATCTACCTCTCGGACCCGAAGACCGTACCTTCGTGGAACAAGTTCACTGCCAACAACCAAAGTCGGAACCCCAAGGTCGTCAACACGGACTCGGAGGATCCCCGGACGACGAGCCCTTCATCTCGGATGCCGAGACCGATCCTGAACCCGACGCCACGTCAAGTTCTCCCTCATGGATTCGAAGACCGAACCCGATAACTGCCAAGGCCGCCAACACGGATACGCCGAGCTCTCCATCTTGAACGTCAAGCACGTCGACACGAAACCGAAGGACGCCGAACGCCAAGCTCTTCATCTCGGACCCAGTAACCCTGATCCGCACCTGATCCCCGTCGAACCCTGAGACCGAACCCCGGAACCCCAAGTCCGTCGAGACCCCTCAATGTGTGAACCTCTTCCCGGAACCCTATTTTATAACATAATACAACTTGTCGCATAATAATTGTCTTGCATGCATACATTCATGTGGTTTGGGGGCCTTATGCCGATTCACCTAATAATTAAATATGGGGCCCATATGCGGGCAAATCTAGTCTCATATCGGCCTCATTTAAACTTGTGTAGCGAATCGGTATCTTATCTTGCCTTGTTAAAATAACATTTAAATTGCGGGGAATCTAAACAACATGAACCTAAATATCGTCGGAACCCCGGTTCCGCTTAATATGACCTAATTGCATCGCACCTTGCCATGTCATTCATCATGCATGCATCATGCCGATCTTCTGCCGTTGTATTAAATATTGCATCCGGTGTTTCTTCTAGTGTTTTGGTTCTTCGCGGATAAGGCCGTTGAGTTGATGTGAGCTTCGCCCCGATCTTCGGTTGAACCCTTCGGCAATGTTTTCAGGCGAGCATCTCCCCCTTTCTACCTATCTTACTTTTATAGTATTTCTTCCCTCCTGTTGATCTATTGCTATCTGTGTTGCGATGCTTTAGTTTCCGTACCTGTGATATACCGTGCAGCCCTATATTGCCTTGGACACACCCTATTACCTGTTGTTTGGTAGATAGTTGGACTTGCGCGTCGTAGTTGCTTGCTCAAGTGCTGATGTGTGTCGTCATATGCCACAGTTGCTGATGTATTGCCGCATGTTGATGTTGGAGATGATTCTAGTTTTACTTATCGTCACTTTAATTTCTGTTTAACAACTAAAATTGAAATAAGCAGCGGCATCGGTGGGTGATAGAAAATATTTGGTTTCCGAACGCCCACTTGTGTCCCGTAAGACCCCGAGTACTTGATACCTGTTCCTTGATTTATCGCGCTATCCACATCCGGGAGGTATATGGGACCCCCCTGAGCCAGAGCTTGATTCAGTCTTATTTCTTGGGGCCACAAACTAGTTTGAGGTTTTATTTACGATCCTGTACTTATGCCATGCTACTTATGTATTTAAATTGTGCGACAGATAGCACACTGTACTGTTTAGGAAGGCGGAGTGATTACGCGGTATCGACACCCCGAGTTTTCGGGTTCCCAGTCGCTTACAGCCATTGGCGCTAACCTTGAGTCCGTCTCGAAGCTAGCTTACTTCGTTGCGGGATCTACTCAAAGGGGTGCCCCCCTGAAATATTTCTGAATCCTGTGATTGTTCAGTCGTGAAAGCCTCGTTGGGTTTTGATTTGGTTTTTCCGAGGTTGATCGAGCGTGTGTTGCTATTGGTGCACCCCGGCCGGGTAAAACTTTCTGAAAGCCGTGTCCGCGGATATGGACGACTTGGAGCACAGTATCTCGATCATAGACAAGCATAACTAAAGTTTATTGCTATAAATTTGACTTTATAATGACTAGTAATCAGCTTCACTATAATGGAATGGATAATTAATACTGCCCACAATTGCTTGATTGGATTGTCGCTTGCGACCATGGTACCTGACTAGTAAGTATTGCAACTACAACGAATTGGCTGAATAAAAATACCAACAACTACTGGGTTTAAGGGTAATCTCATGCTATTCATATCTGATTAGTAAGTGTTGCCACTATAACGGAATGATTAACTAAAAGTGCCCACTGCTTACTTTATCAGGACGATTATCTAAACCTGACTAGTAAAGTGCCGCAACTATAACTGAATAAATAAAACTGCCAACTGTGTGAGTTCCTCGGCTGACTTCCTCGTTTGGTCTCGAGGGGGAAACGCCAGGATGGGTTTGTTTTATGATAGAATCAGGTTGGTTTCGAATAGGTCCTTCTTACCCCTCTCTGTTTTGCCGCCCGTTGTGTCGAGTCTCTATAGGTTGTTTAGTGCATGCTGCCGCTGCCGCTTCAGTCCACCATACCTATGTAGGCGAGGACCGCCGAATTCTAGCCTCGCCGTGTACTGGCCTCAGTACTGACGCTCCTTATTTTTCCTTTGCCCTTTGTCGGCACCCCTTTTGTTTAAGCAGGTTTTGAGATCGACGCTGTTAGCAGGGTTACCCTTCCGGCTTGGCCTGGGCAGGGTTATGGACGCCATTGGTTATTCTTCAGGGCTCTTAGCCCCATTTGCATCTTGTCCGTAGTCGGACGCTCTATCATTTTCAAGGTGATTTGGATCTTTGTATATTCTATCTGTATTCTTGATTCATTGAGTCGCTGCTGTATATATATCTGTTCTGTGGGTTCCATCGAGGACTGTTGTGTAATGTTATTACTTCGTTTTCCACCCGCACGAAAGTGCCTGGTGGGCACCTTTGAATCGTTTCTATGCGGGTTTGGCGAATTTTGCTCAAACTTGCATAGGTCCGATTCTGAGGGTGTTACAGAGTGGTATCAGAGCTCAGCAGTTGCGATACCCCACAAGTCCAGCCTGTAGGATAACCTAGCTAACGGCCGAAGTAGAGTGTCAAAACTATTTTGCAAAATCGGTTGGATAGTTCTGACTAGGTCTGGTTTTACTCCTTACCCCTCTGCTGTTCTCCTCTTACCTCTACGTGTTTTGAATCCGCTCTCTTCTCTCTCTTCGAGTCCAGGACATCTCGTGGTTGGGTTTCCGTCGTACCTTCAGGGTTTCGCTTCCTTCTTGGATAACGGTGATGCTACGTCCGGAGTTCATCTGCCCGAGGAATCCTTCGTCTGGTGGTACCCTTCTATGTTCCTTGTTTGTTCAATCCGGTGTTTTCCGACGCGACGACATCATCCACGCCAGATCCGATGCAGAGTCTGCATCACTCCATTGTTCCGAACCTCATTTGTCGAGATCTTCAGTCTGATTCCGAGGATGGTTGCACTCTTTTCTACTGATTGTGCAGAGTAATAGTTTGGGTGCGTGATGGATTGGCCCCCATGCCGACTACCCCTTCTATTCGCTTTTGTACATTGAAGTGGATGAGAATGCATCGGCTCCCTCTTTCTATCGAAGTTGGGGGTGGCTTTATTTGTTGATACCTCTACCTTCGACCTTTTGTTTCCCGGAGTGTTCTCTCGACGATCACGGACAACGACCTCTTGTTAGTGGTGTCGCGAGGATTACACGAAGCGAGGAGATGCAGATCGCCGACCTTCCTTCCGGTACCATGAGGCGGATCTCGAGGGCGAGATCCATTGTTAGTGGTGTCGAATTGTGGCATCCCGCAAAACCACTACTAGAAAATCGCGTTGAATTTGTGCATTGCATCGTCATCATCATGTGTTGTTTGTCAAAAACTATTTCGCAAAGCCCGATTTGTTTTTCCAAACGCCCTGTCTTGTTTTCAAATTCAAACCCCGGGCCTTCGGATTATTTTGTTGTCGGCTATGTGTTGCAAACGGTGCATTTTAGAATTAAATAAAATATTATATTATCTTTGCGGGGCAGTCGAACGGGCCGGATAGACCCGAACGACCACCCCAGAAAAATAATCGGACCAACCTCTAAATCCTAAAGCTACCCATCCCTATCTACCCCAACCCAGCCTCCACATCACCCTGGCCACTCACACGCTGCCCCCTCACCCTCTCCTCTTCCCCCACCAATCAGATTCTGCCACTTGTTCCACCCCCTCTCTCACTTCCCTCTCTCTCCCTCCAACCCACCTCACAGCCGGCCACCAACCCCCTGCCCAGTCCCCACTCCCTGCCGTGGACCCCGTGGCCCACCACCTGCCTGGGACCCACCCCACCGACGCGCTCCTTCCTCCCGTCGCGAGCCCTCCCTCTCCCCAACCCGCTACGCCCCGCGCCCCTTCCTTCTTCCCCGCGCGGCCGCGCGCTCGCCAGCCCGCCTCCACCGCGGCCGTTCTCGCCTCCCCTCTCGACGCCACCGCCAGGTCCGACCCTCCCCGCTCACCCTCCATCGGCCTCCGTCGCCGTGGCCGCTCCGCGCGCATCCCGCGGCTCCACCTCCACCTCGCCTCCCCGCGTGCTCCGGCGACCCCGCCCCCTCCAGTACCTCCGCCGCCCCGCTCGAGTTCCCGAGCCTCCGCCCTGCCTCGCGCCTGCCGCCCCCGGCCGCGCATGGAGAAGGTCCCGCCGCCGCCGCCCAGGCTCCACCGCACGCTCTCCCACCGGCCCCTCCAGCGCCGCCTGCGGGCCCCCGCCGTTCACCGCCTCCCCCGGCACGCGCGCCTCCCTCACCTGCGGCCCCGCCGCCTGCGCCGCCGCCCCTGCTCTGGCCGGCCGCGCGAGCGCCGCCGGACCTCTGCCCCGCCTCCGCTCCTCCGGCGACCGCCTCCGCCTGCGCGGCCTCCCCTCTGCCGGCTCGCCCGCGGCCGCCCCCGAGCTCCTCCCCGGTTCCCCTCCTCGCCGTCCGCCCCGCCTCCGGCCTGTCGTCTTCCCCGCCTCCGTCGCCAGGGGCCTGCCGGCCGCCGTCCTCCGCTTCACCTGGGCCTTGCGGTCACGCCAACAAGAGCTTCGGCCGTGCAAGCTTCCACCCTGACAGTGCTCCCACGCCATCCCTGTCTAGCCACGGCTTCGTCCAGGACATGTGTGTGTGTGCATGTCGCTGTATGTGTTTGTTTGGTCCCGTGGCATACCTTGAGCCTTTGGTATGTCGCTCCATGAACCAGTTCGACCATCTGTGCAAAGCACCACAAGATCTTCGTCAGGGAGCCTCAAGACCACCGGAATAGAAAGCCAAAGACACCGAGAACCTGCGGTACCCGGAGGTCGTCACCGGACCAGAACATCAAGACCTTCCTGGACGCCAAGATCTACCTCTCGGACCCGAAGACCGTACCTTCGTGGAACAAGTTCACTGCCAACAACCAAAGTCGGAACCCCAAGGTCGTCAACACGGACTCGGAGGATCCCCGGACGACGAGCCCTTCATCTCGGATGCCGAGACCGATCCTGAACCCGACGCCACGTCAAGTTCTCCCTCATGGATTCGAAGACCGAACCCGATAACTGCCAAGGCCGCCAACACGGATACGCCGAGCTCTCCATCTTGAACGTCAAGCACGTCGACACGAAACCGAAGGACGCCGAACGCCAAGCTCTTCATCTCGGACCCAGTAACCCTGATCCGCACCTGATCCCCGTCGAACCCTGAGACCGAACCCCGGAACCCCAAGTCCGTCGAGACCCCTCAATGTGTGAACCTCTTCCCGGAACCCTATTTTATAACATAATACAACTTGTCGCATAATAATTGTCTTGCATGCATACATTCATGTGGTTTGGGGGCCTTATGCCGATTCACCTAATAATTAAATATGGGGCCCATATGCGGGCAAATCTAGTCTCATATCGGCCTCATTTAAACTTGTGTAGCGAATCGGTATCTTATCTTGCCTTGTTAAAATAACATTTAAATTACGGGGGATCTAAACAACATGAACCTAAATATCGTCGGAACCCCGGTTCCGCTTAATATGACCTAATTGCATCGCACCTTGCCATGTCATTCATCATGCATGCATCATGCCGATCTTCTGCCGTTGTATTAAATATTGCATCCGGTGTTTCTTCTAGTGTTTTGGTTCTTCGCGGATAAGGCCGTTGAGTTGATGTGAGCTTCGCCCCGATCTTCGGTTGAACCCTTCGGCAATGTTTTCAGGCGAGCATCTCCCCCTTTCTACCTATCTTACTTTTATAGTATTTCTTCCCTCCTGTTGATCTATTGCTATCTGTGTTGCGATGCTTTAGTTTCCGTACATGTGATATACCGTGCAGCCCTATATTGCCTTGGACACACCCTATTACCTGTTGTTTGGTAGATAGTTGGACTTGCGCGTCGTAGTTGCTTGCTCAAGTGCTGATGTGTGTCGTCATATGCCACAGTTGCTGATGTATTGCCGCATGTTGATGTTGGAGATGATTCTAGTTTTACTTATCGTCACTTTAATTTCTGTTTAACAACTAAAATTGAAATAAGCAGAGGCATCGGTGGGTGATAGAAAATATTTGGTTTCCGAACGCCCACTTGTGTCCCGTAAGACCCCGAGTAATTGATACCTGTTCCTTGATTTATCGCGCTATCCACATCCGGGAGGTATATGGGACCCCCCTGAGCCAGAGCTTGATTCAGTCTTATTTCTTGGGGCCACAAACTAGTTTGAGGTTTTATTTACGATCCTGTACTTATGCCATGCTACTTATGTATTTAAATTGTGCGACAGATAGCACACTGTACTGTTTAGGAAGGCGGAGTGATTACGCGGTATCGACACCCCGAGTTTTCGGGTTCCCAGTCGCTTACAGCCATTGGCGCTAACCTTGAGTCCGTCTCGAAGCTAGCTTACTTCGTTGCGGGATCTACTCAAAGGGGTGGCCCCCTGAAATATTTCTGAATCCTGTGATTGTTCAGTCGTGAAAGCCTCGTTGGGTTTTGATTTGGTTTTTCCGAGGTTGATCGAGCGTGTGTTGCTATTGGTGCACCCCGGCCGGGTAAAACTTTCTGAAAGCCGTGTCCGCGGATATGGACGACTTGGAGCACAGTATCTCGATCATAGACAAGCATAACTAAAGTTTATTGCTATAAATTTGACTTTATAATGACTAGTAATCAGCTTCACTATAATGGAATGGATAATTAATACTGCCCACAATTGCTTGATTGGATTGTCGCTTGCGACCATGGTACCTGACTAGTAAGTATTGCAACTACAACGAATTGGCTGAATAAAAATACCAACAACTGCTGGGTTTAAGGGTTATCTCATGCTATTCATATCTGATTAGTAAGTGCTGCCACTATAACGGAATGATTAACTAAAAGTGCCCACTGCTTACTTTATCAGGACGATTATCTAAACCTGACTAGTAAAGTGCCGCAACTATAACTGAATAAATAAAACTGCCAACTGTGTGAGTTCCTCGGCTGACTTCCTCGTTTGGTCTCGAGGGGGAAATGCCAGGATGGGTTTGTTTGATGATAGAATCAGGTTGGTTTCGAATAGGTCCTTCTTACCCCTCTCTGTTTTGCCGCCCGTTGTGTCGAGTCTCTATAGGTTGTTTAGTGCATGCTGCCGCTGCCGCTTCAGTCCACCATACCTATGTAGGCGAGGACCGCCGAATTCTAGCCTCGCCGTGTACTGGCCTCAGTACTGACGCTCCTTCTTTTTCCTTTGCCCTTTGTCGGCACCCCTTTTGTTTAAGCAGGTTTTGAGATCGACGCTGTTAGCAGGGTTACCCTTCCGGCTTGGCCTGGGCAGGGTTATGGACGCCATTGGTTATTCTTCAGGGCTCTTAGCCCCATTTGCATCTTGTCCGTAGTCGGACGCTCTATCATTTTCAAGGTGATTTGGATCTTTGTATATTCTATCTGTATTCTTGATTCATTGAGTCTCTGCTGTATATATATCTGTTCTGTGGGTTCCATCGAGGACTGTTGTGTAATGTTATTACTTCGTTTTCCACCCGCACGAAAGTGCCTGGTGGGCACCTTTGAATCGTTTCTATGCGGGTTTGGCGAATTTTGCTCAAACTTGCATAGGTCCGATTCTGAGGGTGTTACAGAGTGGTATCAGAGCTCAGCAGTTGCGATACCCCACAAGTCCAGCCTGTAGGATAACCTAGCTAACGGCCGAAGTAGAGTGTCAAAACTATTTTGCAAAATCGGTTGGATAGTTCTGACTAGGTCTGGTTTTACTCCTTACCCCTCTGCTGTTCTCCTCTTACCTCTACGTGTTTTGAATCCGCTCTCTTCTCTCTCTTCGAGTCCAGGACATCTCGTGGTTGGGTTTCCGTCGTACCTTCAGGGTTTCGCTTCCTTCTTGGATAACGGTGATGCTACGTCCGGAGTTCATCTGCCCGAGGAATCCTTCGTCTGGTGGTACCCTTCTATGTTCCTTGTTTGTTCAATCCGGTGTTTTCCGACGCGACGACATCATCCACGCCAGATCCGATGCAGAGTCTGCATCACTCCAGTTCCGAACCTCATTTGTCGAGATCTTCAGTCTGATTCCGAGGATGGTTGCACTCTTTTCTACTGATTGTGCAGAGTAATAGTTTGGGTGCGTGATGGATTGGCCCCCATGCCGACTACCCCTTCTATTCGCTTTTGTACATTGAAGTGGATGAGAATGCATCGGCTCCCTCTTTCTACCGAAGTTGGGGGTGGCTTTATTTGTTGATACCTCTACCTTCGACCTTTTGTTTCCCGGAGTGTTCTCTCGACGATCACGGACAACGACCTCTTGTTAGTGGTGTCGCGAGGATCTACACGAAGCGAGGAGATGCAGATCGCCGACCTTCCTTCCGGTACCATGAGGCGGATCTCGAGGGCGAGATCCATTGTTAGTGGTGTCGAATTGTGGCATCCCGCAAAACCACTACTAGAAAATCGCGTTGAATTTGTGCATTGCATCGTCATCATCATGTGTTGTTTGTCAAAAACTATTTCGCAAAGCCCGATTTGTTTTTCCAAACGCCCTGTCTTGTTTTCAAATTCAAACCCCGGGCCTTCGGATTATTTTGTTGTCGGCTATGTGTTGCAAACGGTGCATTTTAGAATTAAATAAAATATTATATTATCTTTGCGGGGCAGTCGAACGGGCCGGATAGACCCGAACGACCACCCCAGAAAAATAATCGGACCAACCTCTAAATCCTAAAGCTACCCATCCCTATCTACCCCAACCCAGCCTCCACATCACCCTGGCCACTCACACGCTGCCCCCTCACCCTCTCCTCTTCCCCCACCAATCAGATTCTGCCACTTGTTCCACCCCCTCTCTCACTTCCCTCTCTCTCCCTCCAACCCACCTCACAGCCGGCCACCAACCCCCTGCCCAGTCCCCACTCCCTGCCGTGGACCCCGTGGCCCACCACCTGCCTGGGACCCACCCCACCGACGCGCTCCTTCCTCCCGTCGCGAGCCCTCCCTCTCCCCAACCCGCTACGCCCCGCGCCCCTTCCTTCTTCCCCGCGCGGCCGCGCGCTCGCCAGCCCGCCTCCACCGCGGCCGTTCTCGCCTCCCCTCTCGACGCCACCGCCAGGTCCGACCCTCCCCGCTCACCCTCCATCGGCCTCCGTCGCCGTGGCCGCTCCGCGCGCATCCCGCGGCTCCACCTCCACCTCGCCTCCCCGCGTGCTCCGGCGACCCCGCCCCCTCCAGTACCTCCGCCGCCCCGCTCGAGTTCCCGAGCCTCCGCCCTGCCTCGCGCCTGCCGCCCCCGGCCGCGCATGGAGAAGGTCCCGCCGCCGCCGCCCAGGCTCCACCGCGCGCTCTCCCACCGGCCCCTCCAGCGCCGCCTGTGGGCCCCCGCCGTTCACCGCCTCCCCCGGCACGCGCGCCTCCCTCACCTGCGGCCCCGCCGCCTGCGCCGCCGCCCCTGCTCTGGCCGGCCGCGCGAGCGCCGCCGGACCTCTGCCCCGCCTCCGCTCCTCCGGCGACCGCCTCCGCCCGCGCGGCCTCCCCTCTGCCGGCTCGCCCGCGGCCGCCCCCGAGCTCCTCCCCGGTTCCCCTCCTCGCCGTCCGCCCCGCCTCCGGCCTGTCGTCTTCCCCGCCTCCGTCGCCAGGGGCCTGCCGGCCGCCGTCCTCCGCTTCACCTGGGCCTTGCGGTCACGCCAACAAGAGCTTCGGCCGTGCAAGCTTCCACCCTGACAGTGCTCCCACGCCATCCCTGTCTAGCCACGGCTTCGTCCAGGACATGTGTGTGTGTGCATGTCGCTGTATGTGTTTGTTTGGTCCCGTGGCATACCTTGAGCCTTTGGTATGTCGCTCCATGAACCAGTTCGACCATCTGTGCAAAGCACCACAAGATCTTCGTCAGGGAGCCTCAAGACCACCGGAATAGAAAGCCAAAGACACCGAGAACCTGCGGTACCCGGAGGTCGTCACCGGACCAGAACATCAAGACCTTCCTGGACGCCAAGATCTACCTCTCGGACCCGAAGACCGTACCTTCGTGGAACAAGTTCACTGCCAACAACCAAAGTCGGAACCCCAAGGTCGTCAACACGGACTCGGAGGATCCCCGGACGACGAGCCCTTCATCTCGGATGCCGAGACCGATCCTGAACCCGACGCCACGTCAAGTTCTCCCTCACGGATTTGAAGACCGAACCCGATAACTGCCAAGGCCGCCAACACGGATACGCCGAGCTCTCCATCTTGAACGTCAAGCACGTCGACACGAAACCGAAGGACGCCGAACGCCAAGCTCTTCATCTCGGACCCAGTAACCCTGATCCGCACCTGATCCCCGTCGAACCCTGAGACCGAACCCCGGAACCCCAAGTCCGTCGAGACCCCTCAATGTGTGAACCTCTTCCCGGAACCCTATTTTATAACATAATACAACTTGTCGCATAATAATTGTCTTGCATGCATACATTCATGTGGTTTGGGGGCCTTATGCCGATTCACCTAATAATTAAATATGGGGCCCATATGCGGGCAAATCTAGTCTCATATCGGCCTCATTTAAACTTGTGTAGCGAATCGGTATCTTATCTTGCCTTGTTAAAATAACATTTAAATTGCGGGGGATCTAAACAACATGAACCTAAATATCGTCGGAACCCCGGTTCCGCTTAATATGACCTAATTGCATCGCACCTTGCCATGTCATTCATCATGCATGCATCATGCCGATCTTCTGCCGTTGTATTAAATATTGCATCCGGTGTTTCTTCTAGTGTTTTGGTTCTTCGCGGATAAGGCCGTTGAGTTGATGTGAGCTTCGCCCCGATCTTCGGTTGAACCCTTCGGCAATGTTTTCAGGCGAGCATCTCCCCCTTTCTACCTATCTTACTTTTATAGTATTTCTTCCCTCCTGTTGATCTATTGCTATCTGTGTTGCGATGCTTTAGTTTCCGTACCTGTGATATACCGTGCAGCCCTATATTGCCTTGGACACACCCTATTACCTGTTGTTTGGTAGATAGTTGGACTTGCGCGTCGTAGTTGCTTGCTCAAGTGCTGATGTGTGTCGTCATATGCCACAGTTGCTGATGTATTGCCGCATGTTGATGTTGGAGATGATTCTAGTTTTACTTATCGTCACTTTAATTTCTGTTTAACAACTAAAATTGAAATAAGCAGAGGCATCGGTGGGTGATAGAAAATATTTGGTTTCCGAACGCCCACTTGTGTCCCGTAAGACCCCGAGTACTTGATACCTGTTCCTTGATTTATCGCGCTATCCACATCCGGGAGGTATATGGGACCCCCCTGAGCCAGAGCTTGATTCAGTCTTATTTCTTGGGGCCACAAACTAGTTTGAGGTTTTATTTACGATCCTGTACTTATGCCATGCTACTTATGTATTTAAATTGTGCGACAGATAGCACACTGTACTGTTTAGGAAGGCGGAGTGATTACGCGGTATCGACACCCCGAGTTTTCAGGTTCCCAGTCGCTTACAGCCATTGGCGCTAACCTTGAGTCCGTCTCGAAGCTAGCTTACTTCGTTGCGGGATCTACTCAAAGGGGTGGCCCCCTGAAATATTTCTGAATCCTGTGATTGTTCAGTCGTGAAAGCCTCGTTGGGTTTTGATTTGGTTTTTCCGAGGTTGATCGAGCGTGTGTTGCTATTGGTGCACCCCGGGCGGGTAAAACTTTCTGAAAGCCGTGTCCGCGGATATGGACGACTTGGAGCACAGTATCTCGATCATAGACAAGCATAACTAAAGTTTATTGCTATAAATTTGACTTTATAATGACTAGTAATCAGCTTCACTATAATGGAATGGCTAATTAATACTGCCCACAATTGCTTGATTGGATTGTCGCTTGTGACCATGGTACCTGACTAGTAAGTATTGCAACTACAACGAATTGGCTGAATAAAAATACCAACAACTGCTGGGTTTAAGGGTTATCTCATGCTATTCATATCTGATTAGTAAGTGCTGCCACTATAACGGAATGATTAACTAAAAGTGCCCACTGCTTACTTTATCAGGACGATTATCTAAACCTGACTAATAAAGTGCCGCAACTATAACTGAATAAATAAAACTGCCAACTGTGTGAGTTCCTTGGCTGACTTCCTCGTTTGGTCTCGAGGGGGAAACGCCAGGATGGGTTTTTTTTTATGATAGAATCAGGTTGGTTTCGAATAGGTCCTTCTTACCCCTCTCTGTTTTGCCGCCCGTTGTGTCGAGTCTCTATAGGTTGTTTAGTGCATGTTGCCGCTGCCGCTTCAGTCCACCATACCTATGTAGGCGAGGACCGCCGAATTCTAGCCTCGCCGTGTACTGGCCTCAGTACTGACGCTCCTTCTTTTTCCTTTGCCCTTTGTCGGCACCCCTTTTGTTTAAGCAGGTTTTGAGATCGACGCTGTTAGCAGGGTTACCCTTCCGGCTTGGCCTGGGCAGGGTTATGGACGCCATTGGTTATTCTTCAGGGCTCTTAGCCCCATTTGCATCTTGTCCGTAGTCGGACGCTCTATCATTTTCAAGGTGATTTGGATCTTTGTATATTCTATCTGTATTCTTGATTCATTGAATCGCTGCTGTATATATATCTGTTCTGTGGGTTCCATCGAGGACTGTTGTGTAATGTTATTACTTCGTTTTCCACCCGCACGAAAGTGCCTGGTGGGCACCTTTGAATCGTTTCTATGCGGGTTTGGCGAATTTTGCTCAAACTTGCATAGGTCCGATTCTGAGGGTGTTACAGCATGGTGGACACGGCCTAGTGGCGTGGGATAGGGTTTGTATGCGCAAGGAGATAGGCGGACTAGGCATCCCAACCTATGATTCATGAGCATCACGCTAAGGACAAGGTGGAAGTGACTAAGGCAAATAGAGCCGAACAAGCCCTGACACGGGTTAGACATCCGGGTGCCCGACCTAGCTAGGCATCTCTTCGGTGCTGCAGCTTTCTCGGTGGTGGGCGATGGAGACAATACCCTTTTCTGGATGGACAAGTGGTTGCGGTGTGGACATAATTGTGATTTTGTTCCGGGCCTTTTTGCGGCCGTCTCGGTGGACGCAGGACGCACCCGCATGGTTAGGGAGGGGCTGACTGGAGGATGGCTTCACCATATCTCCCCAGACTTGGATGTGCCAGCGATCAGGGAACTCCTTGAAGTGGCAGATCGGCTTGAGGGAGTCACCCTCACGGAGAGCGCGCAAGATGTGCTCAAGTGGAACTAGAACCCGAGCAACTGTTACACGGCCAAATCCTGCTACCAGGCCCTGTTTGCTGGTTGGACCTCGATGGTGGGATCCCCACAGATCTGGCGCTCATGTGACCCTGCCATCTGTAAGGTCTCATTGTGTCCAGTAGTGAGGAACCGATGCTGGACAACGGACAAGCGCAAGCTGCAACATCCGGCAGCATGCCCGCTCCGTGACCAGTGTGGAGAGACAATAGACCACCTCCTGATGGGTTGCGTTCTAGATCGATAGGTGTGGGCAACATGCCTAAATTGGTGGGGCAAGAGTTAGTGGATGCCGGAACGAGACACGAAGCTTGCAGCTTGGCTTCATGAGAAGCGCGGGGGCAAGAGCCGCAAGCAAGACCTCTAGACCAGCATCTCCCTGGTTTGCTAGAATCTTTGGCGCCACCAGAATGATGTGGTTTTTGAGGGAGCCTCCCCCTCCATGCAGAGGTTCACCCGGAAGATCCAGGACGAAGCAGGCCGGTGGAGTCCCGTGGGCCTCCTCCATGATTGTTTAGGACTGGAAGACAAGTGGAGATGTCGCGAGTAGTTGTTTAGGGGAGTGTACTGCTGTATTGATAGTGTGGAGTTGCACTCAAGACGCTTGTGCCTCGGCACGTTGTAATGGTTTGGCCGTTTGGACCTTATTCAATGAAAACGATATGTCTCCTAGCCGTATCTTTGAAAAAACCTAAACGGTTCGTTCGGTTATTACTTTATACGCCCGCGTGCATCCTCTCTTTGGCACCATGAGAAGAATTTCCCCGTGTGAACTTACCCAAACTCCAGAGGGCAGCAAAACTGGAGCTTCATGGCGGGGTCACGGTCGGTCGGAGAATGTTGGAGCGAGTGCATGACACGGCCTAGAAGATGTCATGGACGGGGCGTGGATGAGCACGAGTTGAAGCCTGGGCCATCCCGCGCACAAGCGGCGATGCCGACCGTGTCTACTATGTGAATTTCCAGCAACTGTTCCAGGCGATCGACCCCAACGACCTGTATGCCAACCACAACCTGGTCTTCTTCGATGTCGACATGCCCTCCATGGACGACCTGTAAGTAAGGCCCCATGTACGTCGTCACTTGTCATGGCCTCACGGGTTGCATCTTACAGCACACCACGTTGTATGTGCCCATCCCGCCGTGCACCATTGAGCACCATGGCTGGCTCGTGAGGAAGAAGATCAAGTTGTCCTCGAGGAAGAAGCCCAACATGGGAAAGAACACACATAGGAAGGGCAAGCACGAGTCGATGCTGCCGCCCATCCATGACGATGGCCACAATATCCGCTCGGCGATAATATAGTCATTCATGTTGATGCGGACGCAGTTGCGAGCGACAGAAGGCAGAAGTGGCGATTTGTACTTAGTTGGTAATTTGCATCAACAAAACAACTCTCAAACACTTCTAAAAACGGTGTCATAGGGTAATTTGCATGGCATTTCATCATTCATACTAAAGGGCTAAGCCAGATACATGCACTAGATACAGTGTCAATTTTCTTATGGAAATCATTATAACCGGTTGTTGGAGCATTTGGGACCAGAGAAATGGATATAATTTTAGAGATGTTATCCCCTCCATAACTAGATGTCTCTCCTTGTTTAAAGGAATTTTCCCTTATTATGCATAGTGCTAAACCAAGTCTTAAAAAGAAGGCATGCAGCAATGTACAGTTTTTTTTAAAAAAAATGACACAGTAGGGGTCTTCCCTACTGTTTTTGTCAAAAAAATCATACTAAGGGGGTTAAGTGCCTAGTTTAAAGTTAGGGGTTCTCTGTCCTAAACCCGATACTCAAGGAATTATCTGGACTTCTTTCCTCCCGAGCAAAACGAGAAAGGCAGAGCAATACCATAGGAAATGAACAATAAAAAGGGAAAGAAAAAAAGACTCAAAGTTAAGGCTGTTTCGTGACTCGGCCAACACGGGACAAACATGCCACGGAGAAAACGAGAAAAGAGAAGCTCATGGCGCAGAGATTCATGTCAGATATCCAACGGCTGAAAATGTAGTAGTTTCCCAGCTACAAAATAACTAGTTCTTTAGCGCGCATAGAATAAAAACGACCGGCAGCAAAACTTGATAATTACTACTCCCTCCGTTTAAAAATATAAAATGTTTTAGGTTTGTGAAGGAGATGTATCTAGACACCTTTTAGTGTATAGGTTCAAATGAATATAGACACTAAAAGATGTCTAGATACATCTTCTTCACAAACCTAAAACATCTTATATTTTCAAACGGAGGGAGCACAAATTACACGATTGAAAAGAAAAAATAGCACACTCATGCTACAAGTGAAAGACTAAATAAAGTAAAAAAAATCAAAACCATGGGGAAAATGAAAAGTAAGCTTAAAATATAACCAATATTAGAAACTAAACTAAGGAAAATAGAAAAAACTAGATACTATAATAAAAGGAAATAGAGCTCAGGAAACAAACCTTTTTTTTTTTACATGACAGGAAACAAACCTGGACGTGAAGAAATACATACATCCTAATCGATGACGTGACGGATCCCACGTTCACATGAACGAACGCAACGAACCAGCGCCCTAGTCTTAAGCGAAACGGGAGCATGGGGCGTTACCGAGCGTTCTCCCCACCAGTTCAATGGCAGTACTTCTTTACGAGGATCGATGTACACAGTGCACCGGCTACACCGGTTGTTCAAACAAATATTCCCAAAGTCTGTTGGCTGTTGTGACATTTATAAACATGTCATTTTTTTTCTTTAGAATCAGTCAACTCTCTAGCTTATCCGGATTTGATTATTTTCCAAATCTTACTGACCACTTGGTTGATACTGACAAAATGCAAGATGCACGCAAAAGCCCACCTGCGGGAATGCAGGTTGATTCATATGGAATAGAAGGTTGTGGGTGCAAATATGTTAGAGCATAGCCCTTGTGTGCATCTGGCACATTAATTTTCCATCCAATGGTGCACAAACCAGTTCTCACTTCTTTCTTACTCTTCCCCGTCAATTTTAGAGACCGTTTACATTTGATTTCGACATGAAACTTATACTCCAAATTGAAGGGGCGTCTCATTTAGGTTTTTTCTCCAATTTATTGCCTCGGTTTTCCAAAAATCCATATGACGCACCGAACTGCACTAGTCGTCATTCACTTCCTGATCTCCCTCCTTAGACCATACCAAGATGAACCTAGGAGACCTCAGTCTGACCCCATCTTCCTCCCTCCTTTTCATTCATCAATTCCCTAGAAGGCCTCTCTATTGCCCGTGTCGTCGACGTCTTATTCAAGAGCTTGACGAGTTCATCAGACGGGTACGTCGTGCACTTGAACCTCTAACTCGATTCCTTTTATTCCCTCACTATTATCTTCATCTAGGACATGGTGGTGCATCGTTATATTATTGTTGGTCGCATCAATGTCACACTATCCATACACCACCGCACCTAGAAGCTCCTCCAAGGACCCCCCCCCCCCCCCCATTCGCCGCCCCGACAAGCCCATAATCTCCGTCATCAATATTGGCACATCATCCACGTATTCTCCGGGTCCAAATAACACCCCTTTGACGCCATGTTCAATTCCCTAAACCACGACAGTCGTACTCTAGTATTTTGGCGACCTAGACAACCCATGGTGAGGATTCAATCTTTGTAGAGAGCCACACAGACCGAGACGCGGCAAAGATTTGAAAAGTAGGACCCCACATGTCAGGGCCTTTTCCATCTTTTTTTCTGTCACGTTACTTTTCTTTGTTGAGCGCCTTGGCCCGAGCCTTGGCACTCCCGACAGAAAACTCTCGGCAAAATAGGCCTATGCCGACAACGTTTTCCGAGTGATTGCACACAATAAATCTTTTGTGGTGTGTACCTCTTTTCGGGCACCCGAAAAACATCGAGAATCATCTACTGTTTCATACTCTTTTATTGAATGCTTCATTCCCAGACCTAAAATTCATGGAATAACTTGAATGATTAATGCCTAGAAATAAGTTAAAATATGAATAGTAGCCTATTTCTTGTAATTGTTTTACTATACATAGTAGGAGTATTCTAGATGGTTTTAATATTACAGAAAATAATAATAAGAAAAAGGTTCGTCACGGGCTAGCAATGGGCCGTCATGACGAACAGAACATAGCAATATACCGGCACCCCGTCCTATTCCCTCGCTTCCTCTACCCAAAACCACGCCCGCCCGTTCCCCTCGTCCTCCTCCTTCTCTGTCGACGTCGGAGGATTTTCCTCACATTTTGTGTTATTTTTCTTGATTGATGTATCCATCTTCTATGCCTATATGATGTATGATCTAAAGGATTCCATCCTGCGCTTTGTTAGAGTCATCTTGGTCTAAACAAGATCAGTAGACATCTAGGGACTCGAGTGTTAGAGAGTTTAAGGTAACTCGTAGGATATGGTGGCATAACTTGGATCACTTATTTAATAAGCATATGTTATGCTGCACGTGACATTTTGTTTTCACACCGCCCCTAAACTTTTGATCATGCCCTCTATTTTGATTATATCTCTCCTTTAACTTTTTAATCCACTGTATATGTTTTACCTTTTACTCAAAAAACTAGTTTGGCAATTCTTACCTAGTTGGACAACTCATATTGCTTGGCCCCAATCATTGAAGACCCCCTACTCCCCTAGTCACTACTCCATGCATTCATCAATATGTCCCTAAGTTTATTTTCATACGCGGGATCTTAAACATTAAAATTCTCTAATCATTGAACGATCAACATAAGAAGGAACATATAGTCATTTCTCACCAAGGAAGTCACTAGATACTTGCGAATCCATTCACATCCCTAGTATAACCATCATACACCCTTTATTAATAAAAGTGATTATTTTTTCTTGGTTGCTACTTTGACCAGATGCGCCAAAATGCATGTTGAGAGTATCAAATATATCCATAACACCTTCTACGTCTGATTTAAAGAAAAAAATAGCCGTAAAAATATGGTTAACCAACTGAAAGAAGTAGACAGAAGTTGGTTAGAAAAGACAGAGTGTCATAATTTCACCTAATTTCACCTTAAGTGCAGTGCAACTATACTTTCTTGATGAATTACTTGACTCTAATTTCTGAAACCTCTGAGCCAATCACGAATAACATGTTAAATAACTATTGTACAAATATTATCTCAGGAAGATATGGATTGTACCTTTGGGATCAGGATAATAACTTTCCTATTAATAAGGGCTTGTAGGTTAATGGCCATAATTTATCAAGCCAAAGTTTGGAAAATATGGTGTGTGTTTGGTTTTTGCCACACTTTGGCCTGTCACACTTTATTATTTATAGGACCCATATGTCATAGAGTGAAACTTTTGCCACACTTTGGCCACCCAATTTTTCAGCCACACTTTTGTTACGGCCACACTTTCTATTGGCAAAGTGTGGCCAAGAACCAAACAGCCCCTAAATTATATACAAACATTAAACAAAGTATCCTTGGTCACATAATCCGGTCTAGAGAAGTGCAGTCTTGACTTCCAACTCGGTAGGGTAAAAGTAGGTTCGACAAGTGTGGGGTAGAAGAGGAACATGTTGATCCACCTCATAGGGTGACATGCCCAATCATTGACCTTTCTCCGTCATGTGGGTACCTCATGTCAATTTTTTTTGTCAAATGCAGAAAAGTGAGTGATTTGGACTACGTGGAAAAGGTACATTCAAAATTATGTCCAAGTGAAAAAATATAAGAGGGATAATTTGTTAAAACGGGTGTTAGAAGTGTGGCAACTATATGATATGTTATATGTAGAATTTATTGTAGTGAGTATAGTCGTTTAGAACCGAAGACACGATGGTTGTTTTTCTTACATATGTCAAATAAAATAATGCATTGTGAGACCACATTTTGAGTTATATTTTCTTATAAAGTTGCTACACGTTTTTGTGAATTTTTCATTCCCAAGCCTTATTTTCAAGGAGCAACTTGAATGATTACTGCTTAGAAATATGATTTCAACTTGAATGCTTGACAAATGGGACCCACATGTCAGGGTCATTTCCATCTTTGCATATAAACCGGCAAGAAAGATGGGAACATTAGGATAAACCAGCGTACTTATCGGGATTCAAAAAACGTGGACCTTGCATATGTTTACACGTTCTAGTTTGTACATTTGGAAATGTGTTATGGACCTATGAAACGAATCATTGTGACAAAGGTGAAAGAAACCCACCAGCCACGTCACCCGCGAGCAGTTCTCCCGTGCTTGGCGTGCCTATCTCCACTTGTCCGGAAGCAAATCAGACGTGTGAGGATTCAATCTTTGCCTAGAACCATCCGGGCGACATGCGACAAAGCTTTGACTTGCGGTACCCACATGTCAGGGTCGTCTCCATATCCATCTAGCACGTTACTTTTCTTTGTCGAGCCTCTCCCTCCCCCCTCCGGTCTGAGTCTTGACAAAGTCGTCGGGGTGCTCCCAATAGAAACCTGTTGACAAATGAGGCCTTTATCGATATGAATATTTTAACACTACATGTAAAAATATTCTACAATTGTTCCATGAGTTTCCATACTCTTCACTTGGTCTAAAGCAAATCTAGCCCGAGATGATTTAATCTTCATAGGGAGCCACACGGTCCAACATGTGATAGAGATTGGACAAGTGGGACTCCACAGGATCGTCTCCATCTCCTTGTGTCACTTAATTTTCTCGATCCGAGTCTCGGTAAAATTATTGCGTGCTCCCAACAGAAACCTCTTGACAAAGAGGCCTTTCCCGACAACGTTTGTCGGGTGGTTGCCCACGGCAAATCTTTTGTGGTGTGTTCCGAGCACACGGCAAACATTAGCGTTTCATATTTTCTTTGTAAATGTTGTCATTCCAGGATCTAAAATTCATAGAGTAACTAGAGTGATTGTTGCCTATAAATAAGTTAAAATCTAAATAATAGTCATGAATTAACATAGGATTCTAGATGCTTTTAATATTAGATCCAAAAAAAGGTTCGTCACGGGCTAGCGCTGGGCCAGCCTAAGAAACCCAACACAGCAAAATATAACCGCACCCCGTCACATTCCCTCGCTTCCTCTCCTCAAAACCATGTCCAACAAAAAGGCCTTTATCTATATGAATAGTTGAACACAACATTTAAGAATATTCTATAATTGTTTCATGAGTTTCCACGCTCTCCACTCAGACTAAAGAAATCAAACGGGTGAGGATTCAATATTTGTAGAGAGCCACATGGTCCGACACGTGACAAAGGTTGGACAAGTTAGACCCCACATGTCGGGTTGTCTTCATCTCTTTCCATCATGTTACTTTTCTTTATCGAGCGACTCGGTCCGAGTCTTGGAAATATCATTGCATACTTTTTAAAAACCTTTTGGAAAAGAGGCCTTTCCCGACAACGTTTGCCGAGTGGTTGCACACACAAAATATTTTGTGTTGTGTTCCGAGCACACGGCAAACATTGAAAATCATCAAAGTGTTTCATTTTTTTTATTGAATATTGTGATTCCTGGACTAAAATTCATAGAGTAACTAGAGTGATTGCTGCCTACAAGTAAGTTAAAATCTAAATAATAATCATGAATTAACATAGGATTCTAGATTTCTTTTATAATTAACATAGGATTCTAGATTTATCTCAAAAAAAAATATAGGATTCTAGATGTTTTTAATATTAGACCTCCCAAAAAAAAAAGGTTCGTCACGGGGGGGCTAGCGCTGGGCCGGCCTGAGGAACCCAACACAGCAAAATATAACCGCACCCCGTCCCGTTCCCTCGCTTCCTCTCCCCAAAACCACGCCCGCCCCGTTCCCCTCCTCCTCCCCTCCCCAGTCACTTCCTTCCTTCCGACGGAAT
The DNA here is from genome assembly GCA_916181665.1 of Avena sativa. Classification (NCBI taxonomy): domain Eukaryota; kingdom Viridiplantae; phylum Streptophyta; class Magnoliopsida; order Poales; family Poaceae; genus Avena; species Avena sativa. The sequence goes on from OV702289.1 coordinate 8,340,702, forward strand.
CCTCGCCTCCTCCGTCGCCTCCTCCTCCGCCAAGAACTTCCCCCGCCGCCCCATCCAGTCCTTCTTAGTGGAAGCGACGCCTCCCGTTCCTCCCAATTCATCTCCCGAGGATCAAGAAAGGGGCAAGAACCGCGGAGGCACGCTCAAGACCAGTCCGAAGATGGCGAGGAGGTCACGGCATCAGAAAGCCGTGGCGACGGCGCTCCAGGGTGGGCGCCCCCAGCGCGGCGTCGTCCCCCTTCTTCGTCGGGGCGCGGTGGCGCTCGGCCTCTTCCTCGGCCCTCTCGGCCGCCTTATCTGGCGTGTGCTCCGCTCCAGGAGCGCGAGGAGGCGCTGCGTCGCGGCGCGCAGGGCGAGGAGCGCCTGGATCGACGACCCCGAGCCCGCAGGGGACCCTCTTCTCCGGCGAGAGGTGGCTCGCGCCGGCGGAGCCATCCAGGCCATGATCGCTCCCGGAAGGCGCGCGCTCGCCGTCGTCCGCATCCTCCCCCAACGCGCGCTCTCCCTGGTACGCCAGTTCCTCCAGCGCGTGCGCGGGATTGTCCCCGGCTTCTTCCTCCGCCTGATGCTTCCGCGGCAGCCCCCGCCGCCGCAGCAGCAGCAGCAGCAGCAGCCGCCTCCGCCACAGCGCCGCGCCTTAGCGGCCTTGTACGAAGACAACCCTCTTCGTCGCCGTCGTCCTCGGTCACCGCCACCGCCACCGCCACCTCCGCCACCTCCGCCACCTGAGCCACATGTAAGTATGGTTTCCCTTCTTAGCATACCTCTGGTTGAATCCTCACCAATCTGTATGGAGAAACTGATGATCATCTCTTGAATCACTTACATGCCTCTGGGTGAATGATTCTGTGCCTATTATGGCCTCAAACTGAAGAATTATGTGCATTCTTTGTTACCTGCTAGCTTACTGAACCTCACATGAGCATTCTGTTATGTGTGGTCTTCTTTAATTTTCGTAATCATTCTGTTCTCGTGACTTGGGATTATTATGCAGCTAATCATGTACTGATAAATACATTTTTATTTTTGTTCTGGTAGTATTCTGAGCATACCTGAGGTGGAATCCTCCCCAATTCGCATGAGTAGTTTGATGCCAAACTAAAGTTATTGTGTTCTTTTGGTGTGCTGTATGATGTAAAGGATTCCATCTTGCGATTCGTTGGAGTCATCTTAGTCTGAATAAGATCAGTAGCCACCTGGGGACTTGAGTGTTAGAGAGTTGTTTCATCTTGGACAACTAGGGTTTTGTTTTGGGATTTAGGGTTTTGTGGGGTTGTTGGGTTAGTTGCTGCAGGTATGTTGTAGTGTCTCTGATAAGAGATTGGAAGGTACATTGGCACTTTATGTAAAAGTAGTCGGGATTTGTATCAAACTATATGATTTTGCGTTTTCTTTCTGGTTATTTGTGTCATATTTACATGATCCTGAGTGCATATTTGAGCCAGTATGAGTGCAAGGTTGTTACGTCCTTGAATTAATTTCTGTAGTACTTTGTAGCATGTCAACGTTCCAGATAAGTTCTGCATTTTTTTGGCAATCAGCACTCTTTGTATCAACAGATGCCTTATTTAAAACTGAACTTTGTTTGTAAATTTTCTTGGGAACAATGTCTTCTATGATCTAATGTTCAGAGTTAATTCATCTTTCTGAAGTGCAAGAACTAGTTGAAATTGGCCTGCTTTTGCTTAATTTTATCTGCCATGCAAGCATTATTTTAAGGATGGAGCAGTTTCAAGATGTGTCAATGATTAGTGAATTTCTCTTTCTGAAGTAGAGTAGAAGCACTAAAACATTAAAATCTATAGTTGGGTTTTTGTTACTAGTTAGACCTCAGATCCTCTATTGCATGTTGTCTTTGCATTTACAACTCTGAACTCTGGAAACACCCATCTGGTACTGCTAAATACTTTTTTATTTTTGTTCTGGTAGTATTTCGGATTGTGCCCTTGAGAAGCAGCACCACCTCCTGTGTTCCTTTTATGTCTCACTCATGAACTATCTGTTTCTGAGTCTTGCTCATGAATCATAATGAACATTCTGTTCTGAGTTTTCTTCTAGTTGTTGGGTTTGACAGGTTACTAAAACCTACTATCATCCACTATGCAGCATCTTAGCAGTATCAGTAAATGCAGTTTATCCCCAGAATATTGCAACCTTTGTAATGCTTGTGCATCTTAGCAGTATCAGTAAATGCAGTTGTTGTATGCTAATGTCCATCTTAGCTGTATCAGTTTGAGATTAAAGGAGATGTTTGGTAGGTTGTAAATTTTTTGTAGTTGAAGGGCATTATATGTTGGTGTAACCAGGTCTCTTACATAGCTGATTTATATTTCCTGTTTTAGTTTTGAGTACTCAAATCTGTTCCGTTTGTGAAATTTTGTGTATTACCAAGACCTGATATGTAGTTGTGACTTGGCTTCTTACATAGCTTATTTATCTTTCCTGTTTTAGTTTACAGTACCCTCTTCTGTTCGGTTACCTGAAAGCAGTAATGTAGTAAATGTTGACTTTCAGTGTTATGTTGTTTGATTCCATCTTTTACTGAAAATCAGAACTACCTGACTTGCATGCCATTGTTAAAAATTTGTTGAGATTGTGAGCAAGACAGTTATATGGTTTAGTTGTTACTTTATGGTGTTATGTGGCCCTTAAGTGTTGCATGTTCAGACAAGAAGGCTGTTCTGTATTGTCCCTTTGTGCTTAACTATTAAGTATCCATCTCCCATTAGGTAGTTAGATACCTGAGATTTATTTGTTGCATTGTGGTGATCTTTAATGTGGGTATTACTCTGCAAGGCTTTCTTTGTACATGCACATGTAAGAAGTCTACTCTTAGTGATCTATTTCTTCGTTTGGTCTTTGCTTTTGGACATAATATAATATGACTTGCTTCTCCTCCTAGCAGGTAGGTTTATTGTTGTATATTAGCTGTTGTTGGCTATCCATCTTGCTGGTGTATAATTCTCTGCACTGATAAATTCTTCTTCTTCTTTTCAAGCTTTAGTATAATAATGACAGTTGTTCATCTGTGGTACCAAAAAAGGTCAACTCAACCTGAAACCACAAACACTTGTCAATCCAGTTACTGAATTCTAGACAATCTAAGCATATGCATACAGAAGATCAAAATACCTTAGGAACTACTTATTTTTCAACCTACTATCAGCCACTATGCAGCATGTTTATCCCCAGAACATGTAAAGAACTTGTATGCAATTATCCGTTTCATTCCAGCAAGAATTTTATTACATTTCTCATCCAACTTAGACACGAACACCCATTATGACTGATTGGTATTTGAGTATATATGTTGATTATGACTGCATTTCATTTTTCAGACTGTTGATGGGGAGGTAGTGCCGGATGAAGAAGTCATAGAATACGCCAACTATTGCAAAGCAGCTAAAGTGTGCCCAGCAAATTCAACAAAATGCCATTTGTGCATTTTTTATATGCCAAGATCCGATAACGGTGTCGTGCCTACCAATGATGTAAGGCATCCATTTCTGCATCATTTTAATTCAGCATATTTCTCCCTTTGAATTTGAGCTCATTTTGAATCTGTTTCATAGATGATTAGGCATTGCAACACCTATCATCCAGAGAAGGCTGTTTTCTGTGGCAAGCCTGGCTGCATGGTCAAAGTCCCTTCTGGCTGTGAAATGGCTCGACACACCTACTTCTGCCATACTCTCCCTACTGATTGGTGGCAAAAGTATGTTTGACGATCAGGCTATCAAAGTGAATCATGAACAAGGTACTGTTTTTCCTTTCTCATAATCAACCTTTGTTGCTGATGTGAATAACTGTAAAAACTGGCCATGTGTTTGCCATTCCTGATTTTAGAACGCAAGTAAAGTTTCTTTTTCATTATCTTTGCAGTGCAGAACGAAACTAAGTGAAAGCTGATTTTACAGGTTGCCCCAAGGAACCATGAGGCTGGTGGAAGGAGGGGTACATTTGACAGATCTACTTTGAGTGAAATTAGGCACAGTGTAGTGTAGAACTTATAGCTATGTTGATGGGCTCATGTTGAGCAGAAACCTGTAAGCAAAAGCATGAGGAGTACATTTGACGGATCTACTTTGAGCAGAAATTAGGCACAGCGAAGTGTAGAACTTATAACTGTGTTGATGGGCTCATGTTGAACAGTTTATACCCCACAATTTTTACCAACAGCACATGCCTTGGATTCAGAGCCAAGTATCTGATTGTTACCAACAACACATGCCTTGGATTCGTGTATCTTCATAGGTAGGATTTTCAAAGCTTGTTGAAGAACATCCTCTTGCCTCTTGTCCCGCAAAAAAAAAATCCTCTTGGCAAATATAGACACCTTTTGTTACAACCTGAGAAAAAAGAATTAGCATGAATTGTAAAGTAACCAATTATCAATTTACTGTAATCTTAGAAAAAGGATTGCTGCAGACTTGCTTACCTTTCAGAAGAGATTTAAAGTAGTGATGTACATGTACATGTACCAAGTTAAAGACTGCCATTGAACGAATGGTCCATGATTGATGAATTCAATCCAATTATTTGGTTTCTCCACCACTCAGCCAATTCAAGAGAAGCTTATTCTCTAAATTTCAGTTAAATATAAAAGCATGGCTGTAACATACACATACTGTTTTCAAAAGAAATACATATTGTCTTAACACTTATAGCACATAGTATGATCAAGGTGATTACTTTACATTACCAAAAGAACAAAAGAGAGGGGTAGAGGGCTAGACCCTGGGATTGACTGGACAGTAAAAGTAAGTTGCCTATGCCTAAGGAACCAGCTAATACTTAGCACAAACTATCGTCGACAATCAAACTGATCTTGCACTCTTTCATTTATAGGAATTTTTTGAACTTCTTCAAATCCTTCCGCAAATGTCATCCTGCATGGCCCAGATCAGCAGCTACCCCTTCAAACAGATGTATTGTTTCATTTATAGCTTCAGTTGCATCGCCTTATCCAAAGAACGGTTATTGCACATGATGTTGTGGATGCAGTTAGAAAATCCAACAATCCTTGAGGCTGCAAGACACAAACCATTGTGCAAGTTCTTTTTTGTATTTTTGCACCGCTTCTAATTTCTTGTAAAGATCTTCTCTCACTTCTTCTACATACTTCAGTTCCCTTCAATGTAGTTCTTCGATTTCCATGTTCTCCAATGTTTCCACGATCCTGATGGCCTCCCTAGCAGCTGGTTCTTCTGCTGTCTCAGAATCAGCAGCTTCAACAACACCCATTTTGACAGGGCTGAGTAAGTTCCCAGGCATACGTGCAAACATATAGAATAGAACACGACAACGACAGAAACTTGACCATGGCCATCTGTATGAAAATCATACCTTTCCTTTGGAAGGGCAAGTTCTTCTAGAATAAGATCTAACATCATCTTGCAAGGGATCTTTACCACCCGTGGAGCTGGGCAGTATAACTAGTCATGCTGAAGACAATGAATTATAAATTTCGCTATGTTTGTTGGAATCTATGTCGGTAAACTAACACTAATATGGTCTTATGTACCCCATGTATCTACAAATTGATGAAACAAACATATTAGGACACATAAAGTCGAAATAATAAGTGTGGTTGTTGCTAACACAATCAATTTCTGAAAACAATAAAATTAATGACACCATGTAAAGAGTAGAATTATAAGGAGAAGAGCAGAGAGCTGATGAACTGAATTATGTTAGGTTAGCAGATTATAAGGAGTTGCCATTAACGTGCAACGCAGCAATAGAGAAATGCGAGTATATAGAACCGAACTTACCTGGGGTGACAGCTCTTGTCATTGATCAAGCACGCTTAGACCTGACGTCTCCTGGTTGCATAATAATCCTTTATTGGACAAAATTATTGAACTGGACTGCTAGTTTCTTAACCCCGTACCTTTCTGAGTGTCTGAAAGAGGAGCGTTGGTAAATTTTAAGAAGATCTAACGGAGTATTAGCCATTTTGTTGCGCTCAATTCTCTCAGAGGGACATCGCTGGTGAAGTCACTGAGCAGTGAGAAGTCAATGGTAAAAGGGGGAATGGGTAACGATCTAGGGTACCGAGAAACAGAAGATTATAAGGGGGAATGGGTAACGATCGCCGGTAGATCCAGATATTTCCAAGCCAAAGAAACATGGGCTGTTTACAGAAGAAAGAATAACAATAATTTCTCTGAAAAAAGCCCTTTATCGGGAAAAAAAAGCTAACTTCTCTGATTAAGAATTTCAGCTAGCTGCAAAATAGAAGACCACTTTGTCATTCCAAAGGGAAATAAAGAAATGGACAATCAAATAAAGTTTTCCATTATCTAATGGCACAAACAGATCATACCCAACAATTCTAACCATCAGCAGAGAAGTGTGACTAATAATCTATAGACACAGATATCATCAAAATAAAAAAGATTGTGAAAAATGTACTAAGAAGTAACACAAAAGGGCATGCGAACACATCAGATAACTTTCTGGGACAGTGAACACATCAACATCAGATAATCTTCTGGGACAGTGAACACAACAACATCAGAGACCGTCCAGATGCTGCCAGTTACATCTGCATATCAAGGAAGCGAAGCCAGTGGTCTTGGTGAGAGGAGAATGGGCTGCTCATGTACAATCAATAAGAGGTACTGACGAATACATTTCAGCTAAAAGTTTCCAAGCAATCTAACAGCAAAAGAGCAAGATTTACATCAGCTTTTGCAGACTGAGGTAAAAATGACAGATAGATGAACACGGTGACAGTCTGCAACAGCAACACCCCCTAAAATAAACAAAAAAGCATAGCTGACTCCACAACCGAGCATGTATGAGGCCATGGCAAAAAAGGTGCTAGCGGGAGAAGCTAACTCAAGTATACTTTAATGGAAGGTGCATCACTGATTTGATGGCACTTACCTTCTCATAAAAATAGCAAAAAAAGAAACTCTAGTAAGTATGAGACAGCTATAATATGACAACCGATATTGTTTCAAGATGCAGTGAGGCATGCAACCATCTATGTAATATTTTTCCAACAAAATATATATACCAAAGTACTATCAACCACATCTGGCAGCACCAGGAGGACCAAGTAAATAAATTAATGAACCATCTATAAAACAATGTACAAATGAATGGATATAGACTCACCTTGAGAGAAGATGATGGAGGCACAACACATTATTCTTGCTTATTCTTTTTCACTTCTACCAGAAGATGTGTATAGTGGATTACCACCAAAACCAAAATTAAAATCAATTTGACTTTCTTACCTCTAAATATGAAATACTCCCTCCGTCCCAAAATAGATGTCTCGGATTTGCTAAAATTTAGATGAATCTAGACACTATTTAGTATATAGATTCATCCAAATTTTGACAAATCTGAGACATCTATTTTGGGACGGAGGGAGTACTACATATCGGTGGTATTTTGCCAAACATGTGAAACATCAAAAATGCCTAATATCCAACAACTAAGAGAGTCAGCCCTGTCAACAGATTGACATCTATATATACCTCGACCACCCAGCCAAGTCATGGCCCAGAAATGACAAAGACACCAAGGTTGAGACTCCTGAAAGTGATAAGAAATTTATTACACAAATATGTCAATGAAGGAAAGAGTGGTCCAATTACAGATGGACTATCTGTGCAACTAAAACGTAGCAGTAATAGTCGCTGATCTAATTACCTACAACTATTTGATTAAGCTTTAGTGTGGAAATATAACAGAAGCGCTGCACTGGCTAGTGTCTGCTCATCCATTCATATGCTACTTTCTCATCAGAACGTCAATCCCAAAGACCTGCAGTTCTGCTAACAATGTGACTATATATGAGTCAAGTGAGCTCCTGAGACCCGATACCAGAGAACAAGGAGGGGAAACGGGAAATGGAGAGAATACCTGGAGGAGAACGACTGCTGAAGTTCGAGGTCCATGGACATCAATCGGCGGCAAGCGGCAACCAGAGTCCGGTCAGGTTGGACATCGAGTACCAGGAGTCGCACCTGTATTCATCATCACTGGAGAATGCCGAGACCATCGGCACCCGCTCTCCATGATGATGCCGAAATGGAGAGAATACCTGGAGGAGAACGACTGCTGAAGTTCGAGGTCCATGGACATCAATCGGCGGCAAGCGGCAACCAGAGTCCGGTCAGGTTGGACATCGAGTACCAGGAGTCGCACCTGTATTCATCATCACTGGAGAATGCCGAGACCATCGGCACCCGCTCTCCATGATGATGCCACTGAGAAATTGCGTAGGAGACCAAAGTACATCGCAAACCACTTTGAGGCATCCCCAAATCCCCAACCAGTCAGGCAATACCTTGCACTTGAGGAATCAAGAATCTGAATCAAATTGATGCATGTCTAGCTTGCTTGTGTATGTGTTATCTGAAGTGTGGGTGAGAGAGAACATATTCTTATAGGGAAAATAAAGGAATAGTCAATTTTATTACTCGGTCACACGTAAAGCAAAATGTACAACACGGATTTATAATTTGGCCTGGATAGATTTGATCAACGACAAATAACAGACCAGGTACAACTAATAGTTTTTTGTTACAATCTGAACACCCATAACACCAGTGGCTCCATAAACCAAGGGAATAAAGTTCAGAACATACCATTTGAAACAGGCGAGTGCTTTCATTTGCATCATCTCCTAGTTCTCCCGAGTTGCAAATATTTTGAAAGATGGTACAGAGAAGAAAACGAATGCGCTGGATGTCTAATTTAAATTATGTCAATGCTCGCGATTGGCTGACGATTGGCTGCAGCTTACAATTATAACTGGACAAACTAATTTGCAGCACCTCAAAACGAATTTGCAAACATTTCAAAAGATGATACAGAGAAGAAAACGAATTTGCAACACCTGACGATTGACCGCAGCTTACGAGTATAAATGGACAAATAAAGCTAACTGTGTATCAAGAAGTTAGTGCAACTAATGTTCGCGAGAATGCTGAAGAGTAAAGAAAATCTCACATAAATATCTCTTTTTAATCATGAGAGTATTGAGGGAATCTCATATACATGTCAGTTAATCTCCTATAGGTAAGAGAAAATTACTCCAAGAAAAACATTAGCTGCTACTTGCAAGCATATACACACAATTAGAGTTAAATGGGCAGAAAAATCTAGCTGTGACTTGCGAGATACGGAATCAACCTCACATAATGTCAGCTACTGTTTAAAAGAAAAAGAAATTTACTCCAAGATAACCAAACATTAGAGGAGCGAATCATCGCATAAAGAGAATGTATTGGAAGATACCAACACATTTACAGAGCTTACCCCTGTCCAGAGTCTGGCAGAACGTTGGGGGCTTCAATCGTCGACTCGGAATGTAGTTATCTCAAAACTCGAACTTGCATAGCGTGATATCCAATCAATCAAGCATCTTAAAAAGAGAATGGGTAGGAAGATACCAAGAAATGAGGAATCTCAAAATCTCATATTCGTTCACATAAGATACTCTTTTTTTCCTTGAAGCCCCAAATGTGTATACTTGTCACATTTAGATGATCCGAAAATGAACACAAAATTAACCTGTCAAAATCCAGTGAGCACGGATGCAGAAATGCAATGCAAAATCCACCGGATGGAATATACTTTTTTCTTCCCTACATACTCAGTCCATAGGACAGATAAGAACGCCCAGGTGAGACTAAGTTGGGAACATCAAACCGAAATAAATTGAAGGATTCGACAACATCATAAGCAAGCGCTAGGATGAGGCCTTGATACCTTGTTCGCGCTGCAGAACAAGTTCAACGATGGTGACAACACCTGCTACTCTCGTCATCGATCCCCATGGCCTACATGCCACGCGCCGACGCCGGCTGGTCAAACACATAGTGCCGAGTAGAGCAGCTGAAGCTCGGCGGGCCACCTGCACGAAAAGGGGATTCAGGGACAGACAAGATGGTGATGAACACAGGACAGCTACGCCAGATCGTTTGGAGGGAATCATGGGAGGCAGGTAGGAGGCAGAGCTCTGCCGGCCCCGCTGGCCCACCGCTGGTCGATCCCAGAGATGGAGAGGAGCGAGGAAGGAGGGGGAGCGCTCCGTCCCTCGCGCGCGAAGAAAAGGAGCGTCGAGGGCCTGGGTGAGGCAGCTAGGGTTTCTGACGCAGGAATGCTGGGCTGGGCTTTTTATGCGATGCGATGAAAAGAAATCTACGGCTCTTACTGATTTGGGTCATCCAATCACACGGCTGGTAAAATCAGATTTACGTGAGGCCTCCCAGGACCCCCGCCGATTATATCCTTAGATGACCATTGACATCAACAAAATGACGCATTATAAACCAAAGATTCACAATTATTGCAATTGCCTCCAAATTAAATAAAGGCTTAAGAAAATAGAGTCATCCATGGCATGAAGCAGCAAAGAGCCAAAAAGAATGACAAAATGAGTCTTTAATTTTTTAGACTGTACTTGTACGGTTTCAATTATATCGGGCAACCAGCAAAAAATATTTATGCTCACATACTGTAGCTATACTGTAGCTATGTTCTAATTTTCAGTTATCACAGAATAGCACTCACTTAGTCCTGCTGATTCAGTACATCATATATGTGCCCTAAATCGGAGTTGCTTAATTTAGCAGAGCAATAGAACTACAGATTACAAACTCATTTGGACATTCAGATAAGTAATAATTTATACCATCTCACTAAGATAAGTAATTGGCATTAGCATTGCCAAGAAATACAACTGAAAAACATCAATTTTCAGTAAGCAAATTAAACTGTGTGGAGAACAACATGATAACAACATATGTAAACAGACAAAACCTCACAACTATTTATTCAGAGCCAACTAGGTCCAATCTAGAGTATAAGGGCCAGGGTCAAGCGATGATGACACCCTCACGCACACTCCAGTGGGCCCTTCGGTATTTTGTTGATAACTTCTTCTGGGAGCCCCCAAAACCTAGCAAACCATCCCTTTGTAGGCTTATTATTGGACCCATCGAGATTTTTTTTCAATCCCCTGATGAAGCCACATTCATCTTTTCAAGATCAGGTGTAACCCAAATAGGACCCGGAAAGTTGGAGCAACGCTGAGATGCCACAAGTTCTTCCTTGCTGTTATCATCCAAGTTGAGAATTCCCATATCATTGTGATTATTCTTCATTCCCCTTGTCCAGAAAAAACTATCATCAGTAAAGTAGACATGATTTGCCTTGAGATCCGGATATTCTTTAGCATTGAGACACGACGATTGGTTATGCCCAAGAAACAACACAAGGTCACTCAACCAATTGATTTCCTTAAGTTTACTTGCCACTACATCAACTCCATACATATTAAAGTTGCCTGTCTTCCAAAACACAGGTGCCCCATGATCAGGTTCTAAATCGTAATCCTCAAATATTCTACAGATAAGCAGTAGATCACCCCATGGATCTTGAACAATGTATGCACTGCCAGCTGAAATACATTCAGATGTCCCCATAATCATCTTCATTGTGACAACAGGTCCACTAAGGTCAAAAGCATGAATTTCTCCCATTCCAGTCACTGCATACAATATGTTATTTTTGTATGTGCAGTCGTCATAGATATCATAAGGTGGCAGCCAGGTCCATTTATGAGCCCCTGCCCTTGCAAAAGATAGCTGACGCATTGGATTGTGGATGAGCACCACAATGTAGCTTCCTGTGGATGTATCATCGAACACAAATGCCTTATAGTGGAGTTTGTCTCGCAGCTTGTCAAGAGCAAAGATCAATGGTGAGTGACCATTATACAATCCAGTGTGCCCTGAGAACTCATACTTGTCGAGAACGCCATACTCATCAAAGATGGGCTTCACCTGCTCGATGGTGATCACCGAAGGTAAAGCAATCTGTTCACATGTGATCGGATTGAGGAGATGGATCTCAGATCTGTCATCAACAGTAACCAGCCAGCCATGAGAGGACCCGATCAAATACCTAGTACGGATAGGTGGCTCCGGAAGAGTTATCTTGTACAATCTCTTTTCTCTGAGGCTGTAGAGGCAAGCAACATTATCACCAGCAGATTCAGAAGTATAGAAGAGGCACGGCGTCTGTGGGAGTTTATAGTGCCCAAGGCTTCTTAGGCTGGTATATGCAGAGTACCAAGAGGGGCAGACAGCACCGGCACGTATGAGATCAGGGATTTCAAGGGTGGCAAAGATACTCATCAAGATGTCCTGAGGCAGTTCTGGCAATGTGCCCACCATAGTCTCGGTCAGCCGTGGATGAAAATCTTTGCGGAATTTCTTCAGTGAACTGGGAGTGAAGCCTAGCAGTCTTTGCAAAACTCTGAAGACTAGGGAGCACAAATTTGTCCGTTGTATGGCTAGACTCCCTAAGCTCATTATGGAGGCGACGCTGTAGGAATCCATGGGAGCAGGGTCTCTCTGCCAAGATCTTAAGTACTTCGGCAAAACTTACAGATCTCTTGAGTAACTGAGGGAAGGCAGACTCCTGGCCAAAGCTTCTTCGGTAACTTTGCCTGGACAAAGCTGGCAAATTTCTTCAGTGGACAAAGCTGGCAAATTTCTTCAGTAGCTTGGGTGGAGGACGGAGGCACACTCGTGGGATATATTTATAGATCACCAACCCTGGAGGCACACTCCTAATTCGAGTAGGTGAAGCAAATCCGAGTCCAGGAGGGGCACGGGTATCAAAGTTCCAGACTTTTGGTTACTTGCTGAAGGAATCCCACTCGGTTTCTTCTCCGAGTTCTGCCCTGGCAAGCAAAGGTTAGGAAAAGCACTAACCGGCGGCAGGCGACACGAGGGGATTAATCCGCTGGGGGCGAGGGAGGATCAGCCGGCGACGACAACGGCGGGATGCTGGGAGGCGCAAGCCAGCTTCTCGGCGCCGTCGGCGGCGGCGGCGGTGAGAGGAGGGTAGGAGAGTGGTGGAGCGACGGGGTAGTTTTCTTCTCCTTTTTCCAAATTTCAGAGTGGGGATTTCTTCGTGTGCCAGGGCCCATCGGTCCGTTTGTGTGCCGTGTCAGTGTGCAAATCTGGCCAACGGGCCGGCCGGCACGCGCCAAACGGACCGGCCCGCGGTGGCCCGCCAAGACACGTGCCGCGCCGGGCTGGCACGCGTGCTCCGCCTGGCGGCCCAAGTCCGGCCCCGGCTCTTCACGGGCTGGCACGCGGCATGTTACGTACGCGGGTCTGTTATTTTTTTCTGGCCCGTCTAATAAATATAAAAAAGGGCTGGATCTATACTAAAACAGCAAAGTCCTCGTGGTTGGGGTGACGAGTTGGGAGGGCGAGGTCGCCGGTTCCATTCCTAGTTTGGCACTTTTTGCACTATATTTTCTAAAACATCAATATATGTGACATTGACGAGCCGTGTCGGGCCGTTCCGCATGCCTGAGGCCGCGGCACGGACACGGCCCCGACGCTTCATGGGCCCGACACGCCGTGGCCGGGCCGTGTCTGTGCCGGGTTTTTTTCACGTGTCCACGTGCCAGCCCGTCAGGAGGCGGCCCGTTGGTCAGGTTTATCCAGGTGTAACCAAATTTTGGTATTTTTAGAACACCCAATCGGACGCTGAACCCTAGCTTCCCATCAGACTATTTCCACACCACAGGATTACTTTCATCCTGGACGTGCAATAGGCCTAGTAAAAGGAGCTCAGAATTTTTGCATGCAATCATAATAATGGACTAATGAAAATTCATTTAGTATAACTGCTTCCATGATTCGCTCAAGTAATACTTGCTTTTTTTAAAGAAAACTTGCTTCCATGTGAGGAAAATTTGCTTCCAATGGTACTCCACTTTATTTTCACTGAAACTTTCATACTACAAAAATATACAAAATTTCGTTTTTGATCGCTAGTGAAATTTGCTTCTAATCTGGTACAAAATTATTCACACCAAAAAAAATTCTCAAGCTTCCAACACATAGAAAAATTGTTTCTCAATTGGAAAATTTGCTTCGAGTGAAAGTATTTTTTCCATCAAACAAAATCCGGTTTACACTGTTTATTTGTGTCTCCAAAGCAGCAAAAATTGTGTTTCGATCCATAATATAATTTGCTTCCTATAATTTGTTCAATCAAACATGACCACATGGCATATGTGGCAAGCAATCTACCAAAAAATGTTTCAATAAGGCAAATAGAGGAGTTGTTTCTATCATAATTATGGTTTCTGATAATACTGTAATTTTCTCAAACTCAGGGACCACCCGAGTTTTATCGAACTCAGGGAGGAAATGGTCAAAGTTATCCCTCTCAAGCAACCCTATAATCAAGATACAAGAAATCTCTTGTGTCCCCAACACACCCAATACACTTTTCAGGTGTATAGGTGCACTAGTTCGACGAAGGGATAGTGAAATACAAGTAATATGAATGATTATAAGTGGTAACTGTAATCTAAAATAAAGATGGCAGCAAGCAAACATGTAACAGGACTAGTTATAAACGGTGTTTCAATGCTTAGAAACAAGGCCTAGGGATCATACATTCCTAGTGGACACTCTCATATAAATAACTTCTCTTTATTATTCTACTCTGAACTACTCTCTGGTTGGACAACTCCAATCCATGGTAGGGCTACAAAATCTCTCCTTAAAGTTCGCATTCCCCATTTAGGTAACCCCATACTGTCACCTTGAGCGCTAGATGGTTCCAACAAACACCACAGTTTTATAGAGATATCCAACTTAATATATAACTCGTGATAAGTATTTCTGTAATCTTTAGCTTAAGTACCACACGGTGTGCACACTGTCAACTTCACACACGTGGGGATAACCGGAGATTACAATTAAAGCACTTGAGTAGCAGAGTAGATGTACTTGATTACAAAGCTCATGACCATAATAAGACCACGCATAGAGAGAGAGAGAGGGAGATATGAACACATAGCTACCGGTAGAGCCCTTAGCCTCGAGGGAGAACTACTCTCTCCTCGTCATGGGAATCAGCAACGGCGATGGAGATGGTGGTGGAGATCGATGGAGATGGCTCCGGGGGCAATTCCCCGTCCCGGCAGGGTGCCGGAACAGAGATTTCTGTCTCCCGAATCTCCTCTTCGGTGGCGGCGGCGCTGCAGAACTTTTCATGGATGGAGGATGATTGATTTAGGGCTTTTGCCTTGGGGGGTTTGATAGGCGAAAGGGCGATGTCAGGAGGTGGACCCGGGGCCCACACAACTACCCGGCGCGGCCAGAGGGGGGCGCGCCACCAGGGGGTGTGGCTGCCTCCTGGCCCTCCTCCGTCTCTTCTTTGGACTCCTTCTCGTGTCTGGAAAAATAGGAACATCTGGCTTCGTTTCGTCCAATTCTGAGAATATTTATTTACTAACTTTTCTGAAACCAAAAACAGCAGAAAATAGGAACTGGCACTGTGGCATCTTGTTAATACGTTAGTTCCAGAAAATATATAAAAATGCCTCAAAGTATAGACAAAACATAAGGAAGTTGATACAAAACAAGCATGGAGCATCAAAAATTATTGATACATTTACGACTTATCAGCGACGACCCCAGATCTAGAGGGTTGGGCCTCTAGACCTGGCGCGTCGATCATGCGAGCGGTGCTCGTGACCCTGTGGGGGGCACGGTGGGGGCTGCTTGGCTATGCCTCGGTGGACCCTGGCGGCGGAGGCTGCGGGCCGGCGCAGCGGCACCACTAGCCCTGCTCGACACTTCCTGTTAAACTGCGTTGGCCAGTGCTTGCCTGCATGGATGGTGATGATACGTGGCTTCCCTCTTAGTGCTCGTGGTCACTGACATCCACGCCGGCGACTGCGGCCACCACGCTGGCACCTGATCCCTGGTCACCAAGGCCATGCGACATGGCTTCTAATGGCTCACCGCACACGCCCACATGGTTGACATCGTCCAACGCTGCGTCGGATGTCAGAAGTACGCCAATCAGACTCACGTACCAAGCTCGGTGCTCAAGACCATCCCCATTACCTGGCCATTCGTTGTATGGGGCATGGACATGGTGGGCCCCTTCAAGAAGGCCCCCTCCGGCTATACCGACCTCCTGGTCGCAGTCGACAAATTCACAAAGTGGGTGGAGGCCAAGCCAGTCCGCAAGTACGACGGGAATACCACCACCAATTTCCTGCGCGAGCTCATCTATCGCTACGGATTCCCGCACAGCATCATTACGAACAACGGCACCAACTTCACCAAGGGGGTCATGGCCGAATTCTGCGAGGAGCACAACATACGGCTCGACCTCACCTCAGTCGCCCATCCGAAGTCCAACGGCCAGGCGGAACGCGCCAACTAGAGCATCCTCCATGGCCTGAAGCCGCGTCTGCAAGTTCCCCTCGAGCAAACTCCGGGGTGCTGGGTAGAAGAGCTCCCCTCCGTCATCTGGGGCATTCGCACCTACATCAACAGGTCGACTGGGTTCACCCTCTTCTTCATGGTGTACGGCGTTGAAGCCGTCATGCCGACCGACCTCGAGCACGACTCGCCTCGGGTCGTTAACTACGTGGAGGCCGACAACGAGATCGCACGCCAAGACGGAGTCGACCAGCTCGATGAAGCACGCGACCTAGCGCGCTCCCGCACCACCATCTACCATCAAGGACTCCGCCGCTACCACAGCCGTCGAGTCCGAACTGGCACCTTCCAGGAAGGCGACATGGTCCTGCGACTGATCCAGGACAAGAAGGGCATGCACAAGATCTCTCCCCCATGGGAGGGACCATTCTCCATAGGGCGAGTCCTGGGCAACGACGCCTACTACATCATCAACGTCCGAGGCGACGGACAGCTCGACGTCAAGCAGCCGTGGAATGTAAACCTCCTAAGGAAGTTCTACACCTAGAATTCCAACATGTACCCCCACCCGCTATGAAATAAAGAAGATCGAACCGCACAAACTGTGTCTACTCTCCATGTCTTGTGCCACTCGCACTCGTAAAAACAGCGTTACGCTACCACAGAAGTCAACCCTTGGTTACACGACCGGCATGGCTAAGTAGTGCGATACAAGGGCACCGATAAATTACGGGCCTTGTGCCGTCCACGAAAATGCCAACTCGGAGCCCCATCAGAGTCGCCTCGCTCGCCGGGCCAATACGACTGCATTCGCTTCCCACAGCGACCCAGTCCTCCACATACGAGATGCAGCGACTCAAACGGTCACGTACCACGCTCGGGGACTGACGCCAGTCCAAACCCACGCGGATAGTATAATACCCTCGGTCACTCCGGACCGACGGCTGTCACTTCTGGCAGCTCAATAGGATCTCTAGACTAACCCTACAGACCAACACTAGTCTTTTCTGTGCACTTTGTCCTTACTCGTGCGCACCCGGTACTCACTTCCCAATCAGTCACCCATCCTAGAATTGCTCTAGGCCAAGCACGCTTAACCTTAGAGTTCTTTTCGAATGAGCTTACAAAAAAGAAGTTGCAACTTCTTGGTATGAGTTTCCTATCAATCCTATGGAGCCATGCGACAGGGTCTCACAGATAGGGAAACACCAAGTATGTGAGCGCGTCCTAGACTCGCCACTCAACTGGTTCTCCGAGTCAGGTGGAGCGACGCGCCAAATACAATGCGCTTCGTCCTCACCTACCTTGGGCATGCGACTAGAACGGCTAAGTACCACGCTCGGGGACTCGTCCAACCGACCCCGTTCGCGTCCGGGAAAACGGCTAAGTATAGAGAACCTCTTGGGGTCGCCATGCGACTGGCTTTCCAAGCCACGACGAGTCAACCTAAACTAACTAACATCACAACAACAAACATACACACAAAGAAACGAGGTAAACCCCACAAAAGGGCGGACGCGCTCGAGAACTCGTACAACCGAACTAATCAAAGTCAAAACAAAACTAACAAAAGCATTCATGCATTCCTTCTGAAAACAAAATCTGTTTGCTTACAAGGGCAGGCATACATTTTGTTACAACTAACGCCAGTTGGCAAAATGTTCTACTCCGCAGGTTTCGACGACGATGCACCACCGCCTCCGTGGACACGGATGAAGGGAACCCACGGGTTCGACGGATACATCATCAGGGTACCCACCATCTCCGATCGGAACGATTGCTCCACCTTGAGGTCGCGGTTCGCTGGCTCGGGGTCGTTCGGGGCGACAATCGTCTCTTGATACGGTAGGAAGTCGCCCATCGCCAACACCTGATCGGAGTAGACCGCGGCCCGGTCGGTTAGCTTCAGCACGTCAGAGATCTCGACCGAGCCCGTCACCGAAGGGTACCCGCTGGTGACGTCATCAAGGTCAAAGTCGTCGGGAAAGTGCGCGAGCCTAAGGCTTAGCGCAGTCGTAGCTCCACGACGGAAAGCCGACCGCGACATGAACTCCACAACCATCGGAGCCCTCTCCAGATAGCACCAGACTTTGGTGAGTTCGCTAGAGATCACCTCTGTTGGCGAGATCTCCTGAAGGTACGCGCGAATACAAGTCGGCAGAGTCCACCAGCATGGTGACACACTGTCGCGCATCGTACAACTGCGCCTCGGCCTCATCGTCAAGAATCTTACCTGCAAAGCACAAGCAGTTCACAATTAGAAGGGTGCAAAAATGCAAAGGCGACCAGCACGCTCGGGGACTCGCCAGACTCACCAATCAAGGGACGACAGCGCCCTGTAATGAAGTCCTGAAGACTCGACAAGTCCTTTTTGTAGCCCCGCGATGAGAGCATCCGACACCTTCCGCTCTTCGGCAGCGGCAGCGACAGCCGCCTTAGCCCTCTCATCCACCAAATTCGCCTCCGCCTTCGCCGCTTTGAGCTCCCGCTCCAGCACGTCCACTCGCTTCTCCGCGGCGGTCAACGACGACTGGGCAGCCATCAATTCGCTAACAGAGACCAAATCCTCATGAGCCTTGTCCACCGCAGCCGCATGATCCTCTGCATAAACACGAGGGTGAGTACGAAGTCAGAAAAAGACATCCATGGAGAAGGGCATCTCAAGTTCTTACCAGCGGCTGCTTGAAGTTGTTCGTTCACCTCTCGCACGGAGCGGAATTCCTTCTCCAAACGCTCCTTGGCGGCCAATCGCTCCGCCTACTTGCGCTGGAGGCCCTACAAAGACATGGCAAGTTGTCAGCAAAACATTGCATAATTTCCTAAGTACCTAGCCGCTGAAATTTAGCGACTAGACACTCGGGGACTAGACAGTAAAATACAGTAA
Source organism: Avena sativa (assembly GCA_916181665.1). Lineage (NCBI taxonomy): Eukaryota > Viridiplantae > Streptophyta > Magnoliopsida > Poales > Poaceae > Avena > Avena sativa. Next base: position 8,359,833 of record OV702289.1, read on the forward strand.
GAATCTACCCGCTAAAATTCAACGACCAGATCCTCGGGGACTAGACATACCTGGATAGCTGCACCCAACGTCCACCGACGGGAGAACAAGAGGTGTGCGCCCGCGACGCTGCTCGACCTTCGAGCCCAAAATTTCGGGCACCTGGGCCGACTGCGCTGACGCACTCGCGGTGGAGGCCCTCGCCATAAACCGAGGGAAGGTCGCCACCGCCGCTCCCGTAGCATTCGTTGATGGACCCGCTGCCCCGACCAGTGCCGCAGGTTCCACCTGCCGTGACCCCGCGTCCACTATGGCCTTCACGGCCGCATCCGCTCCAGTCGGAGCCTCACTAGGGGATCGACCGGCTCGTCCGAGATCGTGACGACCTCGTCGCCCTTCTCCTTCTTCGCGCCTTCAGCAGGCGCCTCGGCGTCGTCGTCCTTCCTCTTCTTCGAGGGATCGGCTCCTGCCCCTGTGGTACCTAATAGAACCTTGGCCACTAAGGGGTGACCAATTTTCTTCACGCCAGTCCTGCAAAACGACATCATCAGCGAACTCGCTAGACAAGTACAAGCCAGTATCTCAAAGGAATACATCAAAACACTTACTTGGCGACTAGGATGAAGCGTAGGCCAGCGCGGATATGCGTCGGCTTCTCCAATTCTGGCCCCAGCTTCTGATTGAGTCCCGTCTCGAGCAGTCTTGGAGCCCAAGACACGGAGGCCTTCTTCGAGGTTGAAGCCGCAGCAGGAAGGTCCTCGACGATCAACGTAGGTGCTTCCCTCGGTGGCGATGCCCCTGTGGGTGGAGCAGCCCCGAGCCCGGTGACTGCGGAGAAGGGTGGTGGCAACGATGCCAATGACACCTCATCTTCTACCATAGCCGTGTTAGCCTCCGCAGTCGCCTGTGCCGGCACGCTGGCCCTGGCCTCGTCAGCCGCGCTGGTTGCTTCGGAGCTACTCGTAGACCGAGGCGGCAACACCGCTTTGGCCGGACCCTTCTTCTTCGGTGAATTCTTCTTCGACGGCATGGCCACGCGCCGAGAAGTGTGTTCGAGGGCCTCGTCTTCGCTCCCGTCATGAGCCTCGAGGCTCTTGCTGGCCTCGAGCTCGTGCTGCCATTGCCCGTGGGTCTTCTGAACCGCGGGTGTGGCAACCTCTATGGCCTCGTCGTCATCATCATCATTGTCGTCGCCTCCGACATTATCCTTGTCGGAGGAAGACTCGCTCTCGTCCTCGACGAACTCGTTCGAGCTCTCATCGTCAGCGGGTGGAAGCCAACCTTCCACCACTTGGAATAGCTACACAAACAGAATACAATCAGCAAAATCGCGAATGCAGGTCTACGACTGCGAAATGGACAAGGAAGTAAGGACTTACTGGCAGAGCCTTGCGCTTCATGGTGTATGGGGGAATCCCGGCCTTTGCGTCAAGATGTTCCGCGTCGGTGATCTTCTTTAGAGATAGGGCGTAATCGTCAACCTTCTAGTTGGCGGTGCAGGACTTGGTCGCGTCATCCTTGCCCATGTACTCGTACATCCAATGGGCGCGGCTGGCCAGAGGCACCAACCGCCGCCTGAGCCGGCAGTTGTACAGGTTGATGGTTTGAAGGCCGTTCTTCTTCAATTGACGGATCATCGTCAACATCTCGTCGACCACCATCCGCTGGTTAAGCGGGAGTTTGGCGACCTGAAGCCAGCACAGATCGGGTCAGTCGGCGGAGTACATCGGGAGCACCACCCACTGTCCGATGTTAAATCGCTGACATAGAACCAATGCTTCTTCCACTCGTTCGCCGCCTTCATCGGCAGCATGAGGTCGAGGAAGGAAGCCTTGGACTTTAGTTGGAAGGTGAGGCCGCCTGCAGCTAGCATCGGGCTGCCTGCCCCTTCGCGTCCGACCCGCCCGTGGAATAGCTCCTGCCATAGGGGGAAATACGGGCGGCAGCCCAGATAGCACTCGAAAAATGCCACAAAAATGGTGAGTTGCTCGATGCTGTGCGGCTCCAGATCTGACGGCTGGATGCCATAATACGAGCAGAAGCGGTGGAAGAAGATCGAGGTGGGGAAGACGAGCCCCCTCTCCAGGTGACTGGTGAAGCAGATGAATTCCCCGGCGTGCGGATCTGGCACCACCTCTCCGGCCGCGGGGTTTTTCCATCTACCGGCGCAGATAATTCCCGCGTCCTTGAAGGATTTTAGCAGCACTTTCATGCACCTGGATCTCTCCCACAGATCTTTCGGTGGCGCCATCGATCGGAGGATCTGAGATTGTGGGGTCATGGCGGAATCACTGGATCACTCTGGCTTGCTCTAGAAGAGGTGGAAGATTGGGAGGTGCACGAGGTCGGAAGAAATGTGGGGAATGATCACTCTTCACCCGTCACTCTCCTTATATAACGGTTGGTACCCGCCATGTTCGGGGAGCCGTTACCGCGCGGTGATTACGCCGATATTACCGTTGGATTACCCAATGGCTAGTTTGACCAAGATTGACAGTCCAACTTCGTCTACTCGACTCACCAGCTGCAGCGATTCAACTACTCACCGACCCATTCGCCACAGCTGCGATTCGACTACTCGCCGACCCATTCACCATAGCTGCGGTTCGACTGCTCGCCGACCCATTCGTCATAGCTGCGATTCGACTACTCGCCGACCTATTCGCCAGATTGGCGGTTCGACTGGTCGTGTTATTGCGATTGGGGAAACATGTTAAAATTCTTTCTTTCACTAAAGGAGTCCACCGCCGATTCGACTGGGCATCCAAATTGGAACCGAATACTTTGACTGCCAAAGAACACCTACGACGAATCAACGACGGCCTCGGGGACTACTGATGGGGATATGCCGAGTGGGGTATACCCAGCAGGTCATTTCCTACTGTCCCGTACTGCCAGCGAGTGGGCTTGCAGGACGGCGACTGGATCATGACCCCAGAAGAAACTAGGCGACTGGAAGCTGGAGGCCCAGAAGCGTAGCTAGGCCCAGTCGGATTAGGTCAAGCGCCCTCCAAGTCCTTATCCAACTTGTTTGTAGATCTGTAAACCCTAGCGAGGTAACTCTATATAAACTTCCCTAGGGCACGCATAGAACTCACGTTCCATCATACACCCCTTGCGACTCGCCGCCTAGCCGCCGAGCTTTCCCTTGTACTCTCTCATCAATACAATCTAGCAGGAGTAGGTGAAAGGATCATATGGGAACCTAGAGGGGGGGTGAATAGGTGCTACTTCAATTTTTCTTCTTTTTCAATTTAGGGTTTGACGAGAAAGGTAAATTCTCTAGATTATGCAACTAAGGTGAATTTACCTATATGTCAAGCAAGCAACAACTAGCACAACACTAAGCAAGAACAAGTAAGTAAAGTGCGGTAAAGGATAGAAGTAACCAAGGAGGTGGACGCAGAGACACAAGGATTTGTTTCCCGTAGTTCCTTCCTTTTGAGGGGAAGTACGTCTACGTTTGGAGAGGGGGTGGTTTCAAACCACCAACGCCACGAGAGGCCTCCCTTGTTCTCCGATAAACCTCGCCCCAAGGGGATCGATTCATCTTCCACTATATCGGCAACCTTCGAGGTGGAAGCCAACACCTTTACAACGAGTTCAGGGCACACATTCACAACTTAATTGGAGGCTCCCAAATACAATCAAGCTGTCAAAACAATCAAAGACAAGCTTGTAAGAACCAAATCAAAGCTAAGGTTTCCAAAGAAACACTAGAGCATGGGGGCCCTCAAGTGAATGAGGGAGAAATGAAGATCTCTCTTGGTGAAGCTGTAGATCAAGGCCTCCTCCTTCGATTCTCCAAAGATCAATGACTTTGGATGGTTGGATGAAGAGATCTTGTAGATTTGGTGGCTCTAATGGAGTTTGTGTTCTTGAGCAGGTCGAGCAGCTGGAGGAAGAGGATAAGGGTCCCTATTTATAAGCAGCCCCCTCCACGAACCGTTTTTTGACCGTTGGAGAAAAGTCAGACCGGAGAATCCGGACTGCACACCGGAGACTCCGGTCTACACTGGAGATTCCGACCCATCTCTGGTCCAGCCTCCGGACCAGCCTTCTGATTGACCAGGACCAATCACGAGCCATGAGGGTCGGAGACTCTGGTCCAGCAGCACCGGAAACTTCGGACAGAGGCCCACACCGGAGACTCTGGGGTAGTCTCCGGACCAGCCTCCGGATGGGCATACTGATTGACCTGGCCCGGTCATGAGCCAAGAGGGGCGGAGACTCCGGCCCAGAAGAGCTGGAGACTCTGGTCGTAGGCACACACCGAAGACTCCGGCGTTGTCTCCGGACCTTACTCCGGACACCATCATAGACTGTCCCAACCAGGATCCTAATGCCTCCATCGGGGACCCCTATGGAAACTCCGGTCCGCACCGGAGACTCCGGTCCAGGTAGACCGGAGACTCCGTTCTGGATTTTCCAGAAACATGTCAAACTTGCAGGAGTCATTCCATAGTGAGAGGGCCCTTTTCACTTAGCATTATAACAACCTATGGACAGTAACAAACTGTAAAGTGATCTACTTATTATTAACGAACACCAAAAGTGATTATGATAGTAAATGTCCTTTCAATCTCCCCTTTTTGGTGTTCGATGAAAACAAGTGATTTTGCATTGAATAATTTGTATGAAGCTCCCCCTGACTATGTGCACTAAGGTAAACAAGTAAATCATGCAATATAGATAGTATCAACGACAAAACACATAGTTCTCACATGAGTTACAATAGTAGGTGCACAAGCACATAGTCACACATAAGTAGCAAATAACACACATGAAGTTCAATATGGCAAATAAAAGCAAATAAGAGCGAATCCAAAGCCCATGCCCATGCAAATCGATGACAATGTCTTCTCCCCCTTTGGCATCAAAACGCCAAAAAAGGGAAAAGACCTAAGCTAACGCCCCGGCAACTCAGTAGTCCTCGTCATCCTCATCCTCATCCTGGTCCTCACAACCCTCATCATAGTCATCATCATCATCCTCAGGGACTACAAGCCCTTTGCTGTGAGGGCGAGAAGAGGAGGTACCCTAGTACCCGTATCCAGTGGTGACATCTGCAAAAGTCTTCCAGTCCACCAGGCTATCCTATTGGGCATTCCATGCCCCAAAAGAGAGAGTGTGGTCTGACTCTGTGGACTGCTGAGTACCATGCTCATCATTGTACTCACCCTCTCCTTCCTCATCATCCCCTTCACCTTGTTCCTTAATTTCCTTGAGGATCTTCTCAATGCGTCGGTTGCTTTGGTAGGATGCATGTTGTTGCTTACGGATATCTACATTCATACAACATAGGGTCTTTTCCCAGAAAGTGGTCTTCGTGACCTTCTCAATGACATAGTCACGGGTCATGGGAGGCATAGGTGCATTGGAGGCATTATTCCTCCGAGCTCTAGGGGGAGAGGGGGTCCTCTCAGTCTCTATCTCCTCATCATCATTGCCATAGCGACGCCTAGGAGGAGGCCCCATACGCCCCTTCTGCTGCAGAGACCAATGCATGCTCAGTGCGATTTGGAGCCATGCTAAGTGGGGAATCATGCTCCTTGGAGTTGATGAGCCTCATAACCAAGGGCGCATATGGAGGAGACTTCTTGAAGAGAATGGCATGGAACATCTCCTAAAAAATGAAATCCATCACATCAATAGGATTTTGTGAGCACGCTATACAAATCCTTCATGAACACCGCCTGCTCCTTCCTCTAGTAGCGAGGGTCATCGCTGGTACGTGGCAGGTCATAGAAGTCAGTCTTCATTAGCTCACAGAACTCCTCCTTTGACATCTTGTCCAAAGACCGAAGATTGTCATATTTGGCCCTTTTTGCGCGGTTATCTTGCTCAGTCCTTTCTTGATCCCTCTGCATATAAGCTCCATCACGGGCCAGCTGTCTTCTGTTGGAAGGGGGCACAATAAACTAACCCTAGGATTCATCATAGCGAGGAGTGCCCCTTCTTGACTTGGCCTTGGTGCGAGGAGGACGACAAGAACCAAAACCTGTGAACAACAGTGAGTGAGATAGCATGGAGACGAGTATATATGTCCCAAAGATTCAGTACAAGAGCGTTGATGCATTACTGGACTGTTTTGAGTCACCCCACACCGGAGTCTCCGCAGCTCATACCGGAGTCTCCGGCTCAGACCGGAGTCTCCAATCCTGTGGACCAGAGTATCTGGTCGGGAGGCTCGGGGATGAGCAGGGAAGGTGCTGGTGGGGGTGAATCCAGTAGATCGGGGCAATGCAACAAGGCTAAAGTACTAGTGTGCATGCATACAAGTGATTCCAATGGACAATTCAACACCAATCCTCAAAAACACATCTAGAGATGAACCCTAGGAGAAAAAGAGGAGGAGAGGTACCAGATCTGTCCATGGGATCGATTCCTTGGGTGGGAATGACCCAATGGAGGAGAGGAGAAGGTTGTCCGGCGGCACGGCGGATCTCGGGGGCTTCTTGACCTCTGGGAAGGAGTTTTGGAGGAGGGGGCGATGGGTTGGAAGGAGGGGAACGGGGGTGAAAGAATGAAACAACTATTTCAGTTCACCCTGCCCCCTCCCTATAAGTGGTAGAAACCGTCTGGACCGAAGACTCCGGTCTATACCGGAGACTCCGGTGCACACTACTAGGAAAACGGCTATAGGTAATCCACACTTTTGTGGCGCACTTGCTAGTGGTGCCCCACGGGTAAAATAGGCGTGGCGCACTGCCCACAGGTGCCCTACGGCTAACTGCCATAAGCGTGGCACACATGGGGGTGGTGCACCACGACTATGTGTGGGCTAGGGCACAGGTGGCCGCAACACACATACCCGTAGCGCACTAGGTCAAGGTGCGCTACGGATGTGCCACTTAGCCATAGCGCACCTTGACCTAGTGTGCTACGGGCATGTGTGCTGCAACAGCTGGGTCAACTTAGCCGTAGGGCACTCTGCCCTAGTGACCTACGGCTAAGTGGTCTGCACCAACTCCACCCCCTCTCTCCCTCTCTTCCTCCCTCCCTTTCTCCAACCACACCCTTCCTACCACCTCGACGCTGACGAGGACTAGAGCGGCAACGACCTCCCGCACCTCCCTGCGGTAGTAGGTCGTGGCCACGGCCATGCTCCGGCGAGGTGACACGACGGCGGTGATGCACGAACCTGATTGCTTTTGCAATTCAAAACGAGGGTGTTTTTTTGCATTTTTTGTTTTTTGAAAAACACATTCGTGGCGCACCCTGTACCCCTACCCTCGGCGCACCTGGTAGTGCGCTACGCCTATCCCCATATAATCGTAGCACACCAGGCAGTGCGCTGCGGGTAAGAGATAGCCGCAGCGCGAGGCTAGTGGCGCACAACTAGTGCGCCACGGATGCCCTTTTCAGGTGTGCCACGAATGGCCATTTTCCTAGTAGTGGCAGGTGCACCGGAGACTCCGGTCCTCCTCGACCAAAAACTCCAGGTTAGGTGTTTGGGGACATATATGAGAGATAGATAGTTTTAAGACAGGGTATAGGCTTGGGTTGAGATATCAATCTGCGAAGAATCGATAAGACCCATAGAACTCCACAAAAATGTTCAGGAAAGCTCCAAAAAGACACGGATCAAGCAAATGACAAACACGAGTAAGCACCAACCTCTCTAATGAGAGAGGGCGGTGGCCTAGGCCACCATATTTGAGTATACTCGGCTTGGCATCACGAAGATATATCTTGGGTCCATTACTGAAACTCATCATTTAAGCTAACATATCACAAAATGATATTAAGAGGAATGATTTTGATTGCTTTGGGCATAATGGGGGGAGGGATAGTCCAATCAATTAGGACCGCACTCCCCCTATATCCATGCCTACACCTAAACCAAATAAGGATTAAGACATAAGTGAGTATGCAAGGTGATCAAGTCAAGCTCCTTGAATCTATGATATTTAGTTCATTCCTCAAATAGCAAAACCTTGCTTCATCAAGTGGCTTCGTGAAGATGTCGGAAAGTTGGTCTTTGGTTGACACATATGATAGATCAATATCACATCGAGCAACATGATCTCTAATGAAGTGATGGCGAATCTCAATATGCTTTGTCCTTGTGTGATCCACCGGGTTATAGGCGATCTTGATGGCACTTTCATTGTCACATAGAAGAGGCACTTTGTCACAATGTACACTGTATTCCTTTAAAGTTTGCCTCATCCATAGCAAATGAGTGCAAGCACTAGCATCTGCCACATTGTAACATCCCAGCATTAGAGCTTAGAAATAAGCTGAACCCAGATGTGTGCATTGCATTCATGCATAGAAAATCCGAATAAATTTCGTGCTTTTAAACAAAACTTGTCAAAGTGATTGAAGCTTCTCTTAACTTGATGGAATAAGAAGTAGATCATCAAGTTGACTGCGATAAGTTTCAATAGGACTTTGCTAAAACCTTACTTTGGGTAAGGGAGATTTGACCTAAGGGTAGATCAAATTAAATAAAAGATAAAACCTAATACATTATGATTTATATTTGATCCTTAGGTGATCATATCATAGTATCCATTATAATCACTCATGAGTACCAATTTAAGGATATAACACAAATAACAAGAATGCAACTATATTTTAATCTCATCTGCATATACCATGAGTATCATGGTAATACCTAACCCTACTTCTTAAGTAAGATGGAGTAGGAAAGGAACTAAGCTTAGATCATTCACCATATATCTTTATTTCCATATCAATCCTTATCATCTCTGTTGAGTTATATTTCCATGTCTGTTGTTCATCAATGTTGAGAAATCAACTATTGATTCATCCATTCTCAACCTATCAAGTACTTGATCATAACACAACTTACAAATAAGTGTCTACAAAGAAACAACTAAGAAAAGTTGAATAGTGATGCTAGTTTCAGATGTCATTTATTTGATAAGAATGATTGAAAAGAATCCAATCAAAAATATAGTTGATGGAGTTAAATCCCTCCTTGATAGAAAAGAAGATTACAAGGATGAAGTCTAGAGATAGTTACCAGGAGTAGTCCTATTGGACCAAGTAGGTATAGTTAATGAATTATATCTCTTAATCTAATAGAGTTAAACAGAAGATAATTATAATACAACTGTAATGTTGTATTGATGGAGCCTTGTTTAGTCAACTGGAAACCTAAACCATAATGGATCAAAAGATTATAATGATCAAGCCTTATTCACCAAGATTGAGTACTTATGTCATGTATAAGTGGTATTTGTGGATAAAACATGATTGAAACCCTAGTAGAGGTAAGTTATCCTAGAGTAGTCATTACAAACCACATAAATATGATTTAGGGTTGGAGTGTGAGTTATTGGAGTAAAGTGAATCTAAGATGATATTATTCAATTACAGCTAGTATAACATAGAGTTATAGAAGTAGTGTTATTCATCTTAAAGGATAGTCAACTTTAGAGAAAGGTAGTTGGATGTATACAACTATTAGATAAAGATTAGTGATGGAGGATTAAGGAAGATTGTGAGTAGAGTTTGAAGGAACTACTGGTTGGATGGAAGATTATCAACAGTAGAATAGTAAATACAACCAAGCAAGGATATGAGAAAACTATGAAATACCTTTGTATCCAACTCATTGGATTCATCCATGAGTTTAGAAGAATAAAAGGTGAATAAGAATACTTTGTGAAGTAAAGCTCATCATGTTAATCATGATGATGGATAGGAAGAGGTAGTATATCTAGGAAAGGAATTCCTTATTTAAAAAAATCCAGAATTGTGAATTATGGAAAATAGACATTCTTGGTAAACAACCAATTCTAAATCTCAAATCAACATAATATCCATCTCATGCTATTGATCTGTCATCTGATGTCTATAATACTTTATAGAAACATTTTCCTATAGCAAATCACATAAGCACATCTCTGTTAATTCCAACCATCATAACTATATGTGCTTAAGTATATCTTTATCAATTCCTTTCTATAAAACATTCAAGATATAACTTCCAAGCACTAAAGGTGATGTCAACAAATATCCCAAATAGAAAACCATATGTTTAGTTATTGAATCTTTAACCACATCCATAAAGGAGTCAAAATATTTTAAGAAAAACCCTAAACCCAAAGGTAAATAATCATAATTTAAAATCCTAAACCTCTTTATTTATCATAATAAAATAGATACATTGACATTTTCCAAATTAATGGGAGTAGTAATAACCATATCAATGTCTTTTATATTTCATGCATCAAATAATGATATAGGCTCATTATACATATAAAAGTTTCTATTCAAACTATGAGCCAACTAGAGTTAAGTTGATAAGCAAATAAGAATATATCATTTAAGAAATCCCTAACTTAAATAGGAGAGAAAAATAATAAGAAAAGTTTCTACAAACTATTAAAAAGGGGTTCATATTGAGTAAATAAAAGAAATACAAAAAGATGATATGATAAAAGTTCACAAAGGATACCAAATATTGTTAGTATTGTTGCAAATATCCAGCAAATAAATCATACAAAGAAAGGTTCAAAATATAAATCAAATTCAAATCTGAATAAGAAAACAAAAAATAGAAAAAGGATAAAACAAATAAAAACACTACCTGGCCGTGCCCAACACCCCTATACCTATCTAATGCCATATGCAGCCACAAAAGCCCAGTACCGAGCCCAGCTCGTTTCCATCTGTGACTGACAAGTGGGGTCAGGAGAGGACCGCTGGTTGAGTCGAAAGAAGAGCCAGGGGTTATCCGCAAAACAGCCATCGTCGTCATCGTCACGCACACAGACAGCTCGCTAGCGGAGCTCGCCGCCGCCCGATGTCGTCATCATCGTCGTTGCGCCAAGATCAACGCCGCCATAGCCAGGAGAGGATAAGAAGGCCATCGTGACAACCCTGCTCATTCTCATCCTTAATCTCGCTCCCCAGACTCACTTCCTTCATTCACCCGAAAACCTAGCTCATCGGATTTCATCATTCCGGCCAACTCTGACCACCCCTCACCTCGTGATAGCCACCATTAGACGCGTCGTCGTGGACTGAACTGCGGTGACCCAGCATACCACTGCATGGTGTAGTACACTATAGTCGTTGATATAATACTAATGGAACATTGTTCCATCCGCATTATATCCCTCAGAGTGGTACAAGAGAAACATCGTGGGTCCAAGACAACACTTTATATTACATATAGCATATTACAAAAGATCTAGAGAGCTTCCTCGGACAGTGAGGAATATTATACAAAAAGAACCAGAAAGATCCACTCAGAGTTACTTTAGAAGTACTACTATTAATATATGTATAAGGCTTGAAAGTAATACTATAGAATTATTCTACAGAAGTAGGTCCTAGATTCTAGGAGTTTTATTTCTATTCTATGCTTCAGTCTTGTCTTCGATAGATTCCGGTAAGGTCTTCGACTCCGTTGATCTCCCTTAGATATCTTCAACTCTTCAAGTGACTTATTTCCTGGAAACGTCATTGGTTTCTCCGAGATCTAGCAAGGATTAAGAAGATACGTTGAGTACGAGCGTACTCAGCAAGTTCACTAAAGAGGAGTTTTTGATGCACTATCTACAGCCACAAACCATAGGTCTAGGCAATGCAAGTTTTTTCGTAAACATTTCTTCAAAGGTTGATTTTATTCTGAAAAGCTATGTCCATCAGCCTTCACGGGTTTACCAGAACTTTCATGGAGTTCCTTTCCCGCAGCGTTCACAGCTCCTTCCCGGAACAGGGAGTAACAAGTTACAGTTCTTACACTCTGCAGAGGCGCGTCACTTTACCCATGATAGATCTTAGCTTTGTTGCACATCCGAGTTATAGGCTCGTTCACACTTCCTTGGTATGAGGCCCAGACTAAGATCCAAGCCAATCACTGTCCTTCTCCGCGACCCCGCATACACCACAACTGTTGGATGTCCAAACTCAAGGTAGACTTTTCCCCGTATGAAATGACTATACCTTAGTTGGATACACACAACAACCATTAACACTAGATATCTGTCTTTTGTAAGCCCAGATCCACGGTAGACTTCCCCCGTATAAAACGGCTATACCCATGATCTGCAACTTACAAATGCCTAGAACAGTGTCCAATGCATGCGAAAGGGAGCCGATCCAGCTGACTTCTCCGTCCCATTCCAAATCTCATGGTTAACGCGTAATATACGGTGCAAGAATCACTGGCGACATTGGTTGTTAAGTCCTAGATAATATGTTCCTTTACCACCGAAACTTTCATAGTAGATTATTACCTCATGGTAAATAACCTATAATCATATTATTATGAAAATAGTGTTTTCTGATCTTTTTCAAATGCAGGTGATGATAACACTGGATTTGCAAAATACTTTACAAAAAATAATCAAAGGACATGAGCAAGTGTGAACTTGCCTTGTGTGATTGCAAGATTATGCACTCACGGTCTTCGAGATAATAGAGGATCCAATATCTGAAATCATCATCATTGGTCTGGTAAGGACTAATGTTTAAAGAAGCAAGATGCCATTATGCATAAATAATGCTATGCAATTTTATAATTCCCAAAGTGAAACCCTTAGTATTTTGATTAAGTTATTCTTAGGTATCTTCTTAAAGATTGAGTTTAGCTTTAAGTTTATTTTATAAGCAATGATATTGATAAGGAATTTAAGTGTTAACAAACCAAAATATACAAATACTAATAGAATAATGTGATTATGATTAATTTTTATCCGGTGATTCGGATAAAAAGTCCTTGAGTTGAGTTCTTAAGAGCTGAAGGAACTAATATAGACTTGTTTGTGTGAAGAGGTAAAAAGAATAACATTTGAAGAAACTAGTATTTAGTTAAGGTTAATTAGTCTTAAGGTTTATTAGGTTTTACATTAGGGTTGGTGATGGTTATGAATGGTGTTAAGTTATCATAATTTAATTGATGATACAAGTGACTAAAGTTAACTTTAAAACATGAATAAACTTCAAATGAGATGTTTATGATTGTTTAAACCAAAGTTAACTATAAAAATAGAAGTGAATTGTAAGATATGATGAGTTTTAGAATAGTATCTAGTTTTAGGGTTTGGGCAAATATGATTAAGGATGATCCATTTTAATTTAAGTGAAAGATAAATTTAATAATATGTAACTTATTAATGGGAGAATAATTAGATGATCTTACAAATTTATTTGAGTTTAGAGTCATTTTTTAAGAGTGATTGAGGGATGGATATTATTCACCCTCTTACACATGAGTGTTATGTAATATTTATTTAAAAGGAGTTTAATTTGAATTTAAGATTTAAAAACATTTAAAGGTTAATAATTATATTTAAGTTTTATTTTGATTATAGATTTAGACTTAGTAATTAAAATTTAAAGGTTTTAGTGTTTTATAAGAAAATGTGATTATTTCTTACTTAAGAAATAATTTTAAGAATTAACAAAGTGGTTATTTCATTTGATTAAAATAAGTAATGAGTTTTATTTATCTTAAAATGTTTTTGAATAATATACATGGTATTTTTCTAGTGGAATATACTTATTAAAGATCTTAAAAATGAATTTTATTTATTTTTAAGTCTTACCTTTATTTTTATAAAATTCTTCAAAGAATTAAGTGTCTTAAATATTTGATTTATATTTTATTTGTAGAAACTCTAAGTTAGTATTTTTTTATAAAATAGTAAAGTTATTTTTATACACAAAAAATATTTTTATTTATTTTTAGGATTTTTCCTTATTTAATGAAATTTCACTTAAGATTTAATAGTGTTTAATATTTATTTGCATTTTATTAACTTAAATAAGTAAAGTTATATTTTTCTTAGGTGGATTTTATTTTTGTTATAATTCTAATATATAAGATATATTTTTATGATTTTTCTATAATTTTCTATATCTGGAAATGTTTAAAAGTTATTTTGGTAATTTATTTATTTTTATTTTATTTTATTTTTTTACTTTGTTTTGAAATGGGCCTTGTACCCAACATTGGGTCGTTTGTTTGGGGTATATGGGCTGGCCTGGCCCAGCTAGACCGGGCCTGGCACTACACATCGACCCACCCCTCTCCTCACCACCACGCACACACACATACACGACCCTTATCTCTCTCGCATTCCCCTTCCGTGCGCGATGCGCTGCCCGCGCCACCGTTGGTCGCCCCGGCCGCCGCCAGCCACCTCCGGCACCGACGCAAGCTAGTGTTGCCTTGCCACCTCTTTCTTCTTCTCCCCCCCCCCATCGATTTGGCTTGCGCGCCCCTATTGCGCACTTGTCGGGAACCCTAGCTCTGCCATGGTGTGGTGGCTATCGATTCTGGCGGTGTTGCTGCTCGTCCGCGATAGTATCCGTGAGCTACTGCCACTGGTGAGACAACTCGGCGCGGTGTAGGCGCTTCGATGCCCACCGTGCCGCCATGTTGCTCCCCACGCCGACCTGATACCCTCTGAGCTTGAGTTCGTCTCGGGTATGTATCCCTTATTCCCTCTCTACTCCTTCCTACTGGGAACCTTAAAACCCTAGTAATATTTGTTGATGCTTGGTTTGTTTGTGTTGTCAAACCTTTGACCTAGATTTTGGTGGGACGACAGTGTATCTGCAACCCCAGCGAGTTTGATCTGTTCCTATTGGATTGATTATTGGGGTGGTGTGGTTGATGGTGTGGTATGGGAGTGATGGTGCTGTGTTAGTGTTGCATTCGATGGGACGGCGGTGATTTCATCCCCGCAACCTTGCTGGTGTGTTGTGCTTTGGCGTCGTCACGCCTATGCTCCAGGTGCTCGACACCCTCAGTAAGTTCTTTTCTATGACCGGCCATCAAGTCGATGACACTGCTTAGTGGTGAAACTATGAGACCGGTGATATCCTGATTGTGAACTCAGTGTTGTGGTTTACTGGTGTGGAGGTTGGCTATGTTTTATATTCTATACTAAAACATTTCTATGCTCTAGAGCTGATACTGGTACTCTGTTTTTGCTTGCTCTTCACTTATCTGTGTGTGGCATCAATGTGTTTACTTCTGCTGTTATCTGAATATGCTAGAGTTGCTCTTTGTTGAATCCTCTGAGCTGATTCTTAGTATAAGCTAGGAAGATGATATGAACTTATTCATAAGTGAGATTATGGTTTTATTTGATAAGGTCATATACTGTATGGTTCCATGATGAAAAGTAAGGTTGATTATTGCATTGCCAATGATGTGGGAAAGCTAAACTAAAGTTGTGATGCTTGTTACTGGGCTTGAGGTATCTAGCTTCCAAATGTGCTTAATTCCAGAATTTACAGTTATGTTCTATACTGACCAACTGGTTCAGTATAGGTTGAGGTTGATCATGCTATGTCCTATATTGACAGTTAGCAATTTTCTAACTGATTCCTGGGTAGAATGCTTAAGAAAACAATGTGTTCTCTATATTGGTTAGTGTTTCTGGATGAAATGCTATATCATCTATGGCTGGTCCATATGGCAGTGATGCTTTTAGAATGATTCCTAATGCTCATATTTAGGAAAATTATTTGAATGCTTAATAAGTGAGGAAGTGACCAATTATGTATACTATCAACATGATAGTCAGATAATTATAAATGATTCCTAGGATTTGGCTAGGAATATGATTTTCTTTCATTTGGGCTGATGCAATTGTCTCTTTTAGCAAGGCTTATGCTTAATAGCTACCACGGTGGTGCCTCCATTAGAATGTGCATATTGGTATTCTATTTGCATGAACTGTTGTGAGCTTGATTGACTAAAACTTGATAAGATCCTATACTTGGCCTATGATGCAAATGTAGGGGTTCGTAGCATCGAAAACAAAATTTTTCTATCGCATACAAACAAACAAGCCAAGATCTATCTACTAGATTGTATCAACGAGTCGATGGAATAACTTACCCTCGAAGATTCCAAAGCAGTTAACGAGAGCAGATTCTCGTGGGTGATGTAGTCGTACTCTTTCCGATCTCAAGATCGTGTAGACGATCCTTCCGGCGCCACGTTCCGGCAGCGCTCCCGCAGTCGGTCACACGTTCGGTACTCGATGAAGACCTTCCTCTCCCTTGTTCCAGCAGGCAGCGGAGGTTGTAGCACTCTCCTCGCGATTCCGGCAGCACAACGGCGTGGTACCGGAAGTAGAGGGGAGATCCCGCAGGGCTACGCCTTAAGCCGGAGCGAGTATGGTGGAGTATGAGAGAGGGCTATTAGTGGTCTAGGGATTAGACACACCAATTAGAAGGCTCTAAACCGAAGGCTAGGGCAATTAGAAGCTCTAAACCAAAATGGCTCTAAACCGGAGATTAGAGGATAGGAACTTGTGTGTCTAGAGGAGGAGGCCCTGCCCCTCCTCTTATAGGTGGGAGGTGCGGCCAAGGGGAGGGGAGTCCCTCCACAAGTCGGCCTTGGTTGGCACGCCAGCTTGGGGAGGAGACTCCTCCCCCAAGTCGGTTCCCAACTCCTCTTGCTTGTTTCCCACAATTTCTTGTTTTAGCCGTTTGACTTTCAAACTGGCCATTTGACTTTTCTGTTTTAGGATTCAATTTAATCCTTTATTTGGAACATCAAGAACACTTAGTACATGATGCAATCATTCCAATATGCAATGACACATTCATGTACCCCTCCCCCTCCCGGAGTGCCGGACATTCCGGAACCTTCCAGAACATTCTCGATGAAATCACCGGAATCATTTCCGAACTCCGAAACGGGACTTTCCTTATATGAATCTTATTCTCCGGACCATTCCGGATCACCTCGTGATATCCCGTATCCCATCCGAGACTCCGAACAACATTCGGTCTCTTTCTCATAATACCATAACTACTCAAACAACGTCGAATCCTTAAGTGTGTCTCCCTACGGTTCGTGAATTATGCGGACATGATCGAGACACTTCTCTGAACAATAACCAATAGAGGAATCTGGAAATTCATATGGCTCCCACATATTTCTACGATTACTTTTGCGATCGAATGAACCACTTATATACGCAATTTCCCTTTGTCTCACGATAGTTTACTTATCCGAGGTTATGATCGTCGGTATCTCTGCATACCTAGTTCAACCTCGTTACTGATAAGTACTCTTTTCTCGTTCCCGTGATATGTGATCCCTTGTGAGCCAGTCACATGCTTGCAAGCTAATTGGATGACATTCCACCGAGAGGGCCCAGAGTATATCTATCCGTCATATGGATGGACAAATCCCACTCTTGATCCATGTGTCTCAACCAATACTTTCCGAACACTCAATGTCACCTTTATAGCCACCCAGTAACGGTGTGGTGTTTGATGTCATCAAAGCATCCATCCGGTAAAGGTGATAGGCATGATCTCATGGTCGAAGGAATTAGGTTACTATGTATCAGAAAGCATATAGAAATTAAACTATTGAAATGACTTGATCTTTATGCTACGCTTATCTATAGGAGTATGTCCATCACATCATTCTCCTAATGATATGATCCTGTTGTTAATAACATCTCTATGTTCATGATCAGGAAACCATGATCATATATTAACCAACAAGCTAGTTTAACAAGAGGCTTTACTAGGGACTCTTATTTTAGTTTACAAATCACACAAGTATTAATGTTTTCGGTTAATACAATTATAGCATGGTATGTAAACATTTATCATAAGTATGAAGATATGATAATAACCTACTTTATTATTGCCTCTTGGGCATATCTCCAACAGTCTCCCACTTGCACTAGAGTCAATAATCTAGTTTCAAACCTTTGTGTATTCAACACATATGGCTTTCCGGTGTTGTATGTACACGATTGCTAGTGATCAATTGATCTCCGGATCTGACACTTCCAGGTCCGTGTGTAATTGCATGTCTTTGCGTCTCTACGCATCACTCATTCTCTAATGAGATGGCTTTGTATAAATTTGGTCTTTCGGTGTGACCTTTAGCTCTTTGGGGTTAAAACATGTTGATAATATTGTCGCACAATATATCTTCATAGTATTATCCCACTGTGAACTACACCTAGTTTGATAACAAACTACTTGACACAAATGCCCTCTTTTGCTACTAAAATAGCAGTCATATACTTAGCCTTTTGTTGTAGTATCTGTCACAATGTCTTAACTTTGGAACTCATCCAAATCCATTATGGAACTCACGTTCCATTATATTGTGCCACCCTTAGTTTAGATTGAGATAAACTTAATTTGTACTTTGTGACAAAGCTAGTATCAATGTAGTACTTTTACAATGAACTAACCATCTATTTGTCACTTCTACAAATATTATACTCTTAGTTCTTCCAAAAGATCATAAGAATATCCTTACTATTGTGCAATGATCATCTTACGAATCATTCTGGTATATGCTCACAACATTTAGAGCATGGGACATATCTGGATTTGTACATATCACAGTATGATTGATATAAATACTCTTTGTGATTTCATACATCAAGTATCAATCTATACTTGATTATTTGTTTCACTTTACCAAATGTCAATACACTTGAATATATCATCAACATTGAACTCATTCAATCCTTTCTGTGCGACAAGAACCTCTTCTTGTAGTTTCTATATTGAACTCATTCAATATCTTGTCTATGTACTTCTGGCACAACCATATTAACGTCTATTGATGCCAAATATTTGGGTTTTGCCTAAGTCTTTCATCGGGATGAAATTCTTAATATGTGTTAATAAAAGATACATTATTTCCAATCAACAATATGTCTTCCACATAATGTATTAGAAACATGTCTTAGCGCTCCCACTTAATTTCTTGCAAATGCAAGCATCTTCATCGTCTCTAATGAACTTTTAAACTCCTTTAACAGTTTCATCACAGTGAAGATTCCAACTCCGCGATGCTCACTTTAACCATTGAAGTTTGCATATGCTTTTAGCATCCTTTGAATTAACAAAAACCTATGGACCGTGTTATGCACATGTCCTAGGTAACGATTCTATTAGAAGAACTTGTTTTGTTTATTCAACTACCATATAACAAATTATATGTAGTGGTTGCTACATTAATCTGTATAGACTAAATATCACTATGAAAGATCAAATCTTGTCATTATACAACCTTTGAACATTGTTGTGAACTCTTTCCCAACATGTCGACTATTTCATAGATGTGGAACATCCATGTCTATTTATTTATAGATCCAAACACAACTGTAAGGTCTTACACCTTTCTCGAGGGTCCTTTCAAGTTCAAAAACTTGATTTCTCGTGTATGGAACTATCACGTATTTCATGGCTTCAAGCCATTTTACGGAGTCAGGGCCCATCATCGCTTCTTTGCATGTAGTGCGTTCATTATTCTCAAATAATGATTCAACCCTCAAATTGGTATTTGATTGTTTACTCGACCTACTTGTTTCAATAGGAACTTAGATCTCTGTGACCACAACCTTTGAAGTACGCGAGCCATGAGCATTGTTTGCTAACTCCGGAACACTTTTCGGCGCTGCGCAACTTTGCACATATAGCTTAAGGTTCTTTTAACCTTATCAAAGTTCTATTGTCCTCCCACTTAACTTTTCACGAAAAATTCCTTCTCAAAGAAACTTGACGTTCTAAGCGACAAACACTTTTTTCTCTGGTGTTTATGGAGGAATACTTAACAGTAATACAAAGACAGGTTCATCCGACTTTGGTTGCAAACATCTTTCTTATGTATAGCATACCAATGTTTAAGAAAGGACTACTTGGGTTTTATCCCAAACCATAACTTTATATGGTGTCATTTCAGTAGATTATGATGGAGCTCTTTTCAGTGGAAAAACGGTAATCTCTAAAGCTTTTAATCTTTAAAATACAATGGCAGTTTTAAGAATTACACCTTCGATCTTACCATGTCAAACAAGATTCAATTACATATCTCGAACGCTCCATACTCTTATGGTGTTTCGGGAAATGCAAACCCATGGAACGATTCCTTAAATCTTAGGTATTTTGCTAAACTTGTAACTCAAATATCTTCTTTTATGATCTTATCATAAACTGTTTATATTCTTGTTACAATGATTTTGCACTTCATCTTGAAAAACTTTGAACTTTTCAAATGTTTCATACTTTATCCTTATTAAGTAAATATTCATATATTCACTCAAATTTTCGGAGAAAGCATATGAAGTTGAAATCCATCGCTCTTGACTATACATAATGGACTTCATACAACAATATGTACAAGTTCCAATAAGCTAGTCTATCGTTGCCTTTTGGCCTATGAACGAAGTTTTAATTATCTCTTAGGAAAGTTTCACAAGCGTCATGTGATCAAAATAAAAAAACTCCAAAATTCCATCTTCATGGAGTTTCTTCATGTTTTCTTTCCAATATAATTTAAACTGCGATGTCACTTCCTAAGTGATCTTTCAATCAATTTGTCTTTCGACATTTTTAGCACTAGTTTTATGGATGTGATTTCTCCAACGAGATTTGTGAATCATCCATCTTTTATGGATTACGGCAATTATTTGAACAACCCTTTCGTTCTCATAATACCTGATAAAACAAATCTTGAAGGCAAGCTTTGATGTTTAACGAGCAACACAATAACCCTTTATTTGTTCTCGATGAACATCATCACATATTCTTTTGCTAGTTACTTAGGCTATTGTAGTTCATGAATTGTGTTGTTTCGTATGACAATTCACACCAGCAAATTCAGTATCAAATACTTAAGAACCACATTGTTTTAATAAGCAAAGAATATAGCCATAACATGTATATCATCTATATACTTAAACTGAACAATTCTAGTCTTTTTCTTTTCTGCCATATATTTATGAGATTCTCTTTCAGTATTTCCTTTTCTGTTTGAAAGAATCTATCAACATCAATAGTGGAGTCATACACATGACTCATAGTCCAAAGCGTGTATAGTTAAATACCAATGTCTTTGGACTTGCACTTTGAAGCAGATCACCTATTATCAAATGTTTGGTGTTCTTTCATATTCCTTTCTTTAGTAATCTCTTGGTGTAGTAAACATTTTACCTACATCAAATATTCATCCTTATCATGGAATTATCCATGATCAATCTACTTTTAGCTTATAACGGTGAATCGCGAGTATAATGTTGCTCTCCAAAACCTTTTGGAGGATTAGGACAACTAGTGTCTCCAACCTTTTGCAAATTCTCATCAATTATGAGAACATGACTTTTGCCATATTATACTCTATGATGTTGCAACCAAAACTTCGTTTCAGATATCACAATATCTTCCACACATCATGGTTTCTGAAACAACTCTTTCAGATCCTAGATAACCTTGATATTAAGACAATCCTTTGAATATCAAGAATCATGGAGACAAACACGATACTCATACACTAACACTTGGAATTGTCACTCTTGATTCAATACCAATTATTAAACTTCATGGAGTAACCGGAACTTACTGAAAGTTTGCAATAGGACTTTTAAACTTTAGATTAACATTTCAAAACAATACGATACCAGTTCGTAAAGTAACTAACCAGAATTATATAGTTCTATCATCTCAATTATAACTAAGTGCAAGGTGGTAAATGGATGCCAATGACTACAACAACTATGCAAATTCACTTTGATTTAATTTATGATAAATAGTGTTCAACTTTTAATTATATTGCCGTTGAACTCCCACTCAAAACAATATCCCTCACATTGTTTTAGTGATCACATGAACCAAATCCACCACATCAAAACCGATCATCACGAGAGTTGATGTAGCTTCAATGGCGAACATTCAACATGTTCATCATATCTACTATATGACTCATGCTTTACCTTTCGGTGATCCGTGTTCCGAGACCATGTCTGTTCATGCTAGGCTCGTCAAGATCAAACCTTAGTTTCCGCATGAGCAAATCTGGCTTGCTCACGTTGTATACACTTGCATAATCTAACACACCCGATCATCACGTGGTGCCTCGAAATAACAAGCTTTAGCAACGGTGCTAACTAAGGGTGAACACTTTATGACTTGAAATTGATGTGCATGAGGGATCATCTTATAATGCTACCGTCGTCTACTAAGCAATACAAGATGCATAAAGGATTAACATCACATGCAATTCAATAATATGTGATATGACATGGCCTTTCTTCTTTGTGCTTCCGATCTCCATCTTCAAGCACGAACATGATCTCCATCATCACCGGCATTGCATCAAGGTCAATGATGCCGCTCCATGGTTGTCGTCCACCAGCTTCAACTATTACAACTACTTTGAACAGACACGCGGGTCTTAACAGAAATTAAAGACAACCATATGGCTCCTGCCGGTTGCCAACTTACAATAAGGATCATTGCATACATCAAATATAATCACAATCATGGCCATATCACATCACTGCACACCCCTGCAAAACAAAGTTAGACGCCTCTACTTTCTTTGCATGTTTTACGTGGTTTGGGGCTTTCAATAAGTGTCGTTCTAACTTACGAACAAGAACCACAACATTGATACTAGTATTGTTAATCACCCGTTGTAAATTGGATCTTAACTATGCTAGGAGAAACATGCACCCGCAAAGCCACTTATGCAATACAAGTTGCATGTCAAGCATGGAGCAAGTCTCATGAACGATGTCATGTAAGGTTAGCCCGGGCCGCTTCATCCCAACATACCGCAAGATGCAAAGTACACAAGAAGCAATCGACAATAAAAGCATCAACGCCCACAATGACCATTGTGTTCTACTCGTGCAACAGATCTACATATAGACACGGCTCTGATACCACTGTAGGGGTTCGTAGCATGGAAAACAAAATTTTTCTATCGCATACAAACAAACAAGCCAAGATCTATCTACTAGATTGTAGCAACGAGTCGATGGAATAACTTACCCTCGAAGATTCCAAAGCGGTTAACGAGAGCAGATTCTCGTGGGTGATGTAGTCGTACTCTTTCCGATCTCAAGATCGTGTAGACGATCCTTCCGGCGCCACGTTCCGGCAGCGCTCCCGCAGTCGGTCACACGTTCGGTACTCGACGAAGACCTTCCTCTCCCTTGTTCCAGCAGGCAGGCGGAGGTTGTAGCACTCTCCTCGCGATTCCGGTAGCACAACGGCGTGGTACCGGAAGTAGAGGGGAGATCCCGCAGGGCTTCGCCTTAAGCCGGAGCGAGTATGGTGGAGTATGAGAGAGGGATATTAGTGGTCTAGGGATTAGACACACCAATTAGAAGGCTCTAAACCGAAGGCTAGGGCAATTAGAAGCTCTAAACCAAAACGGCTCTAAACCGGAGATTAGAGGATAGGAACTTGTGTGTCTAGAGGAGGAGGCCCTGCCCCTCCTCTTATAGGTGGGAGGTGCGGCCAAGGGGAGGGGAGTCCCTCCCCAAGTCGGCCTTGGTTGGCGCGCCGGCTTGGGGAGGAGACTCCTCCCCCAAGTAGGTTCCCAACTCCTCTTGCTTGTTTCCCACAGTTTCTTGTTTTAGCCGTTTGACTTTCAAACTGGCCATTTGACTTTTCTGTTTTAGGATTCAATTTAATCCTTTATTTGGAACAGCAAGAACACTTAGTACATGATGCAATCATTCCAATATGCAATGACACATTCATGTACCCCTCCCCCTCCCGGAGTGCCGGACATTCCGGAACCTTCCAGAACATTCCCGATGAAATCACCGGAATCATTTCCGAACTCCGAAACGGGACTTTCCTTATATGAATCTTATTCTCCGGACCATTCCGGATCACCTCGTGATATCCCGGATCCCATCCGAGACTCCGAACAACATTCAGTCTCTTTCTCATAATACCATAACTACTCAAACAACGTCGAATCCTTAAGTGTGTCTCCCTACGGTTCGTTAATTATGCGGACATGATCGAGACACTTCTCCGAACAATAACCAATAGAGGAATCTGGAAATTCATATGGCTCCCACATATTTCTACGATTACTTTGCGATCGAATGAACCACTTACATACGATACCAATTTCCCTTTGTCTCACGATAGTTTACTTATCCGAGGTTATGATCGTCGGTATCTCTGCATACCTAGTTCAACCTCGTTACCGATAAGTACTCTTTTCTCGTTCCCGTGATATGTGATCCCTTGTGACCCAGTCACATGCTTGCAAGCTAATTGGATGACATTCCATCGAGAGGGCCCAGAGTATATCTATCCGTCATATGGATGGACAAATCCCACTCTTGATCCATGTGTTTCAACCAATACTTTCTGAACACTCAATGCCACCTTTATAGCCACCCTGTTACGGTGTGGTGTTTGATGACATCAAAGCATCCATCCGGAAAAGGTGATATGCATGATCTCATGGTCGAAGGAATTAGGTTACTATGTATCAGAAAGCATATAGCAATTGAACTATTAAAATGACTTGATCTTTATGCTATGCTTATCTATAGGAGTATGTCCATCACATCATTCTCCTAATGATATGATCCTGTTGTTAATAACATCTCTATGTTCATGATCAGGAAACCATGATCATATATTAACCAACAAGCTAGTTTAACAAGAGGCTTTACTAGGGACTCTTATTTTAGTTTACAAATCACACAAGTATTAATGTTTCCGGTTAATACAATTATAGCATGGTATGTAAACATTTATCATAAGTGTGAAGATATGATAATAATCACTTTATTATTGCCTCTTGGGCATATCTCCAACAGATGCTACATTGTTAGAGCAACAAGGCACATAATTTAATTCATCACGAGATATAGCATGGTTGTGAGAGGATGAATTATAAGGACTAGCACATGGCAAGATAATATTTTGAGTAGATATAGTGCTAATGTCCACATGAGGCCCACTAGATGTTAACTTTGACATGATGGCCTCATGAGCTAACTTTAGCCTACCATGGGAGACTAGAAGATCCTCATGCGAGCTTGAGAGCTTAACATGACTTTATTCTAATTTCCCATAGTTGCTAGTTAGAAAAGCAAGTTGAGCCTTTAGCTCAACATTCTCCTTCAAAATAGATGCTTCACAAGAAATAGAGTTAGTAGCACAAGCATCATCGCTATTAGCAAGAGGTGAGGGCAACTTGGCAAGCTCTTTTGAATATGAAGCTTTAAGTTGCTCATGTGACTCGGTGAGTTTGATGAGCTCACCCTTGATGACCCTAGAGACATTTTTGAGGTGCTCAAAATCCTCAAGGAGTTTAGCATAAGCAACTTGAAGCTCATCATTTTTAATCTTGAAGGAGTTTGCCACCAAAAGTTCTCTACCATGGTATTACTTTACTCTAGATAATTCTAGAGTAAAAGTCTCCTCAAGAGATTCTTTGGTGGTTTGTTCTTCTTCAAGGGAGTGCTTTAGTTGTGCAATTTCATTAGCATACTCACGCTCAAGCGCAAACTTTTGAGAGATAATATTTTATTGCTCCTCAATAAGTTTCTTGCCTTCAACAACACAAGTCAAGATTTCAACGAATTTGGAGGAAGCAATTTTATCTATATGAAGAGCGGAAAAGACAATCTCTCCCATCTCTAGAATAGCGGCAATATCATAATCAACTAGATGATCATCATAATTATCATTCTCAACCTCATCATCATGAGATAAAATGGGATCCAAAGAGGTTACCTTTGTTTCCTTAGCCATAAGGCATATGTGAGAACCCGAGGAAGGTGATGATGATATTGCACTTGTAGCTCTATTCAAGACCTTGTCTTGACCCATAGAATCTTCATTTTCCTCTACATGGTTAGCAACACAAGCACTAGAGGAAATAGAAGCATTTTTTATCATGGCAACAAGACAATATAAGCATATCATCATGAGATTTATTTAAGCCATTTCTACATGATATGCAAGGACTATCAACACAAGCATGTAGGGAGTTAGTAGTGCTAGAAGTGTTAAAGTCCGAAGATAGATCATTGCAACTAGATAGATATGAGGGATTACAAATAGTAAGCACACTATCCACATTGCAATTTCTATCACCACTCACCATATCATTAACTTGTGAAAAGTCACATGTTGGTGAAGTGGTAGAAGATGAGAACTCATCTCGACCGAAAGTGGAAGCAACACAATCATCCTCAACAATATTGGACACAACATATTTATCTTGAAGTTTTGTCCATAACTCATGAGTGCTCCAAAAAGGAATGATTGAAGATGTAACTACATATCTCAAAGCATTAACAGGCACATTAGAAGCTTGAGCATCGAGATATAAGTTTTTCTCATCCTCACAAGATAGATTATTGAAATCCATAGGAGGAGAAAAACCTATATCTACAATATGCTCTAAATTAGGGTCCATGTCTCGAAAATGAATAAGCATACGATTTTTCCATATATCATAATTTGTGCCATCGAATATGAATATGTCATCGTGCACAAATCCTTTAGCCGACATCTTTACTCTCAAGGCGGTGAAGCGTAAAATGAGAGAGCGGGCTCTAATACCAATTGAAAGGATACAGATGCCGCCTAGAGGGGGGTGAATAGGCGGTTTAAAACTTTTCCAAGAGTAGCTCGACAAAGGCGGAATTAAACTAGTGTTTACTTTGTCAAGCACAAAACCTAGAAAAACTAGGTTTCACCTATGTTCATCAACAACTTATGCTAAGAAAGACAATCAACTAAGTGATAGAAAGATATAGACTTCAAGCACGAAGGCTATCACAAAGTAAGGTGCATAAGTAAGAGCTCGGGTATAGAGATAACCGAGGCACGCGGGGACGACGATGTTTTACCGAGTTCCTCCCAACATGGAGTACGTCTTGTTTGGAGAGGGGGTGGTATCAAACCACCAACGCCACAAAAGGCCTCCCTTATTCTCCTGTGAATCTCACCCCAACTGGATTGATCCACACTTCCACTATCGGTGCACTTGTCGGTGGCAATCCAGAACCTCTCACAAGGTTGGGGCACTTCTCCACAACTTAATTGGAGGCTCCCAACAAACAAGCTTGGGGAAAGATCCACAACTTAATTTAAGGCCCCAAGTAATCCAAAGACCTGCAAAACCACCAAACCGTCTAGGGTTCCAAGAACCCAAGAGTAAAAAGCTTCTCACCTTTCACTCAATCGAATCCTCACCGAGAACTCAAACCGATGCACCAAATGCAATGGCAAGAACACAAGAAGTGCTCAAGTTCTTCTCTCCCAAATTCCACCAAAGCTATAAAAGCTTGTGGGGGAATAAGAAAGGAAGAACAATGGATAAAATTCACAAAAGACTCCAAGATCTATATCCCAATATGTTCCTCTCACTTAGAGGAGAGATTGATTGGTGGGGTTGTAGATCTAGATCTCCTCTTTCAAATCCCTCAAGAATATGCAAGAATCATAGGAGGGATTGAGGGAAAGCAAGCTCAAGAAGGTCAACAATGGAGGGGAAAACTTGCAAGAATGGTTAGGTAACCATTGGGGAAGAAGGGCCCCTTATAGGTCCTCCAAAATCCAACAGTTGCAGCT
The DNA here is from genome assembly GCA_916181665.1 of Avena sativa. Lineage (NCBI taxonomy): Eukaryota > Viridiplantae > Streptophyta > Magnoliopsida > Poales > Poaceae > Avena > Avena sativa. Next base: position 8,387,157 of record OV702289.1, read on the forward strand.
CTAGAGCGCACGGGCCGAACATTCCAGCCAGTTTCTGGGTGGTATCCGATATGGACATCTAAATGGCAACCATACGACTAAAATCTGATATTTTCGCGCGACACCGGAGTGTCCGGCGTGTTCACCCCGGACATTCCGCCCAAGGCAAAACTGTCAGAAATAGCACAACTGAAACGATCATAATTTTTGCATCCGGACTCCGATTTTAATGATCTTGGGATCGTTTCGAAGATAGTAACGAGCTCTACAATACCATACAGAGAACCATCATATTCCGGAAAGGGAGGATAGAACCAAATGATGAAAGGTTTAACCTATCTAAAAAGACAAACCGGTAAAACCTCCAATATCGAAAACACAATAGAGAATGCATATGAAATCCGTTTTTGATGAACTTGAGCTTGTCATGGAGATTAACACAAGCTCAAAATCCTCTCATGGATAAGAACCAAGAAATATGATGCCAAGTATGCAAAGGTTTGAGCTCTCACCGAGGGATACAATCAAGTTACTCACTCGAGAGACCCTCTTGATAGTACGGTTACCTATCATATAAACCGGTCTCCCCAACTATCACCATGAGACCTGTAAGAAATAAACCCTATCAATAACATACCTTTGCCTTGAGCATATTCCACTTGAGCTTGACGATAACGATATTGTCCACCTCAAGATGGAACACCTTTCTTGATTGTGCTAGCTTGGTGAAGTCTTGCAAATTGCTCCCCCATACTCACTATGGGAGAGCCTCTCTTTTAGGCATATCTTCACATATCCATGATCACCATAATTATGGCAAGCCCCAAGCATATGATCTTCTAGATATGGCACATCTTTAACTTGCACCACATTTCTTCTAACTCCATTTGGATGATGTCTTGAAGATACACATGAGGAACTCTATCTTCTTCTTCAAGATGCCCTTAATCTTCTTTTCTTTATTCCTCTCCTTCATGTCTTATTTCTTTATTATGTTGGTGTCTTAAAGGTACACAAGTGGTATCACTCCATATATTCTTCAAGACACACTTGCTATAGGCTCAACTCTCACATGACCAATCTTTGGATCACTCCTTGAACACCTTGATCATCACTTGATCTTCTTCATTTTCTTCTTCTTTCAACCTTGATACCACCACATGGTTCAAGCATTGCCAATGGAAAATTCCTACAAGTGCAACTTGATACAAACATTAGTCCATAGAGATTGTCATTAATTACCAAAACCACACATGGAGGCCCACATGTTCTTTTAGTGGTCTTACTATCCACAATGGCCTTGTTTTTCTCTTGTGCATGCTTGTCCTTCTTCTTCTTGTTCTTCTTCTTCTTGGCTTTGGAGACAAAACCAATGCCCCCTTTATCACCACTAGTCCTTTGCTTACTCAAAAGATCATCAATGGACTTGTTACCTTGTGGAAATGTGGCCTTGGCTAGATCCCCCTTCAACCTAGAGTTTTCTTCAAGAATAGTTGTACTACTAGAAGGAATGAAATTACTAGGTGAAGGAATATTGGTCAATTGAGTTTGAAGCATTTCATATGACTTTGTGAGTGACAAGAGTTCACTTTCCAATGCCTTGTGAGCCTTGTTAAGCGAACTAAAGTCCTCGGCAAGTTTTTCATGAACCACACCAAACTCAATCTTGTCCTTTTTAGCCCTTTTATATTTAGCAATAGCATGATCACGTTCCTTGATGAGTCTATTAACAATTACGTCATTGGCCTCATCAATCCCTTCAATTTTTAGTTCAAGAGACATTCTAGTCTCTTGTTCTTCTTCTAGAGCATTATTTAGGGCTTCTAGCTCAATCATGTGTTCATGCCCAAGTTTACATCTTACATCTAGAAGCTCTTGTGTATGGGAAAGTTGATCTAAGATGTTCCCAAAATGTATCTTAGCATCCCCTTGTAAGTTAGTCACAAACTCATCGAAAGCAATTAATTCCCTTTTTACATGAAGAGACATCTCATCATCAATTTCATCATTAGCTAAGGGAGTGGAGTGAGATGATGAGGATACCTCTGTTCCTCTTACCATAAGGCAAGTGACGTTCTTGATGGGAGTATTCTCATTTGGAGAATCGAAGAGTGAGAATGTCCGAGTAGAAGTAGTGGCTAGAGCATCCACACCACTTGATGTTTCCTCTTCCTCATCTTCATCATCTTCATTGTCGGAGGAGAATTCTTCATGAGTGACCAATACAATTTTGCCCAACTTCTTGTTGATGGGATTCTTCTTGATGAAGGGTTTCTTGTAAGGGGCTTTGGGAGTTTTCTTCAACATAAGCTTACCCCCATGATCTTCTCTCTTCTCATAGGGACAACCCGCCACAAAGTGATAGCGGTCACCACAATTGAAGCAAGTTCTCAATTTAGTGACATTTTCTCTTCTCCCATTTGGGTTGCTTTTTCGTTGCATTTCCATCTTGGCCTTGGCGGGGTTCTTCCAAAAGTTCTTTGCATAGAAGGCCATATATTGACCATGAGCAATCTTGACATCATCGGGGTGGTCCATGGAGAGGCCTTCATCACTATCATCTCCATCCCCATGTTCCACAACTTTGGCCTTCAATGCAAGGTTGACAACATTGCTCATACCAAGGGCTCGAGCACGGGCATCTTTGGTATTCTTGGCAACAACCTTAAACGAGGCCATCTCTTGCATAACTTCATTGGAGGTAATGAGGTGGTAGTTGTGTCTTCCTTGTAGGCTCTTCAAGTCGGTGGGCTCAAAGGGCATGAGTGCACTCACATATTTACTTTTTATCCAAGCATCATCCACATGTGAGGCACCCACATTTCTAAAAGCGGTGGCGGTGGTCTTGAGCCTACGGTACATGTCTTCATGATATTCACCTTCTTCATGTAGAAGCCTTCGGCTTCATTGCTTAGTGCATCATATTGGTTCCTCCTCATGCTCTCATTCCCAACAAACAACACTATGAGAGCATCCCACGCTTCCTTGGCGGTGCTGAGGTGCTCACTATGTGGGTAATCCTTTGTACCTAATCCTTGTTGAATCATGTGCAAGGCGGTGGCATTGAGTTGACTATTGACAACTTCTCTTCTTGTCAAGTTCTCTGGATCCCCAATATAGAGTCCTTGTTCAATGATGTTCCATAGTTCAATGCAAGAGCTGCGCACATGAGTTTTCATTAGAGATTGCCATTGAGCAAAAGTAGTAGATGCTTCAAGCTTAGGTGGGTCACCTCTATTGTTTATATGAGGGTGAGGAATTGGGGGGTCGGGAGAGAACCATGCATGAGAGTCATGGTGCTCTCCCTTCTCACCAACCCTTTTTGTGGAGGAATTAATGTTGTCTTGATTATCCCCCACCACCTTACCCGTGGGTGATGCCGGGGCATTCTCCTTGGGTAAGTGTGGAAGTTCCTCTTGAGGAGGAGGGGATGATGAGCCACCTTTATCTTTAACAAGTTGCTCAAGTAACTTTTGCAATTGTTTGATCTCGTTGTCCATGGTGGAGCTCAATCCTGTTTCCATGTTATTGAGATCCTCCATGGTCACCGAGGCGGTAGTCCCACCATCCACTTCCCCTTCTTTGCTACCCATATACTCTTAGGTGGTAAAGCCCGAATAAAGAGCTGAGGCTCTAATACCAATTGAAAGGATCGTATGGGCACCTAGAGGGGGGTGAATAGGTGCTACTTAAAATTTTCTTCTTTTTCAATTTAGGGTTTGACAAGAAAGGTAAATTCTCTAGATTATGCAACTAAGGTGAATTTACCTATATGTCAAGCAAGCAACAACTAGCACAACACTAAGCAATAACAAGTAAAGTGCGGTAAAGGATAGAAGTAACCAAAGTGGTGGACGCGGAGACACAAGGATTTGTTTCCCGTAGTTCCTTCCTTTTGAGGGGAAGTACGTCTACGTTTGGAGAGGGGGTGGTTTCAAACCACCAACGCCACGAGAGGCCTCCCTTGTTCTCCGATGAACCTCATCCAAGGGGATCGATTCACCTTCCACTATATCGACAACCTTCGAGGTGGAAGCCGGCACCTTTACAACGAGTTTGGGGCACACATCCACAACTTAATTGGAGGCTCCCAAATACAAGCAAGCTATCAAAACAATCAAAGACAAGCTTGTAAGAACTAAATCAAATCTAGGGTTTCCAAAGAAATACTAGAGCATGGGGGCCCTCAAGTGAATGAGGGGGAGATGAAGATCTCTCTTGGTGAAGTTGTAGATCAAGGCCTCCTCCTTCGATTCTCCAAAGATCAATGACTTTGGATGGTTGGATGAAGAGATCTTGTAGATTTGGTGGCTCTAATGGAGTTTGTGTTCTTGAGCAGGTCGATCAGCTGGAGAAAGAGGATAAGGGTCCCTATTTATAAGCATCCCCTCCACGAACCGTTTTCTGACCGTTGGAGAAAAGTCAGACCGGAGACTCCGACCTGCACACCGGAGACTCCGGTCTACACCGGAGATTCCGGCCCATCTCCGGTCCAGCCTCCAGACCAGCCTTCTAATTGACCAGGCCCAATCATGAGCCATGAGGGACGGAGACTCCGGTCCAGCAGCACCGGAGACTCCGGACAGAGGCCCACACCGGAGACTTCGGGGTAGTCTCCGGACCAGCCTCCGGATGGGCATACTGATTGACCTAGCCCGGTCATGAGCCAAGAGGGGCGGAGACTCCGGTCCAGAAGAGCCGGAGACTCCGGTCGTAGGCACACACCAAAGACTCCGGCGTAGTCTCCGCACCTTGCTCCGGACCCCATCACAGACTGTCCCAGCCAGGATCCTGATGCCTCCACCGGGGACCCCTGCGGAAACTCCGGTCCGCACCGGAGACTCCGGTCCAGGCAGACCGGAGACTCCAGTCTAGATTTTCCAGAAACATGTCAAACTTGCAGGAGTTGTTCCATAGTGAGAGGGTCCTTTTCACTTAGCATTATAACAACCTGTGGACAGTAACAAACTGTAAAGTGATCTACTTGTTGTTAACGAACACCAAAAGTGATTATGACAGTAAATGTCCTTTCAGTAGGTCTTTACCCTCCGGAGGCCGAACCTGGGTAAACCCCTGTGTCTTTGCCCTCATCTCGCACCGCAGATGGCTGGCCTCCCTTGCCCCTCGTTCTACTACTCGCCGCCGATTGCAGCATCTGCTGTGGCCATTCCCACGACATCTAGGGCGATCTACTTCCCCTTCTCCAGTATGCCCCTGGTTTGACGGTCTTCCGGAGTCTATGATCATGGGCCAGGGCAAAATCCCTGCATGGCGATGGCCGGCGCGCGCTGACAACAGCGACACCCGAGGGTGACATTACCTCCATGGAGGCATTGTCATGGCCTTGACTGGACCCTCTCCTCGAGCACCGTGGAAACCCTTGGTCCAGTTCGCTGGACAAGGCAGCGACATCGTCTCAGCATCGTTCCCTTCTTGAAGGCACTTCTTAGGTTGCACGTGGAGTCCCCTATGCGGCAGCTGGAGATGGTGGCCTCCCTTGTCTTCCCGGTGAGGCTTGCTGGCAATGTGATGTTGTGATGTGGGTTGCAGCACAGAGCGCGGGCGTGCAGGGCGCAATGTACGCCCGCGTCGACGCTTCCAAGACAATGGCTTCACTAGTTCCGCCAGGGTCCTGCCATTCACCCGCCGACTCTCCTAGGCAACAAGGGTGGAGGGTACGTTGGCGCGGGCAGCCCTAGAGATGTGGTCTTCTTCGGAGGCGCTTGGCAATGGCTGTGACGCGGCCTTGAGGCTCTGAGTCTAGCCGCCTCGCCATTCATGGTTGGAGGTTGGACAAGGCGAGACGTTTCGTCGTTGCGTTCTATAGTTGGTGGCACGTCCTCACCTGAGGACACCGATGTGTGTGCGTGTCTTTCCTGTGGGAGGTTGTACCGGTACCTATAATCGCTTCATGTTCAATGAAATGAAGCGCAAACTCTTTTGCATTTTCTCGAAGAAAAAATCATACCTTTCTTTTGGAAGGGCAAGTTCTTCTAGCATAAGATCTAACATCGTCTTGCAAGGGATCTTTACCACCCGTGGAGCTGGGCAGTATAACTGGTCATGCTGAAGACAATGAATTATAAATTTCGCTATGTTTGTTGGAATCTATGTTGGTAAACTAACACTAATATGGTCTTATGTACCCCGTGTATGTACAAATTGATGAAACAAACATATTAGGACACATAAAGTCGAAATAATAAGTGTGGTTGTTGCTAACATGATCAATTTCTGAACAATAAAAGTAATGACACCATGTAAAGAGTAGAATTATAAGGAGAAGAGCAGAGAGCTGATGAACTGAATTATGTTAGGTTAGCAGATTATAAGGAGTTGTCATGAACGTGCAACGCAGCAATAGAGAAATGCGTGTATATAGAGCCGAACTTACCTGGGGCGACTGCTCTTGTCATTGATCAAGCACGCTTAGACCTGACGTCTCCTGGTTGCATAATAATTTTTTAGAAAAACAGGAGGGAAACCTCCCGGCTCCATTTAAGAAACCAACGAGTCCAACTGGTTGCATAATAATCCTTTATTGGACAAAATTATTGAACTGGACTGCTAGTTTCTTAACCCCGGACCTTTCTTGACTGCTATTTTGTTGCGCTCAATTCTCTCAGAGGGACATCGCTGGTGAAGTCACTGAGCAGTGAGAAGTCAATGGTAAAAGGGGGAATGGGTAACGATCCAGGGTACCGAGAAACAGAAGATTATAAGGGGGAATGGGTAACGATCGCCGGTAGATCCAGATATTTCCAAGCCAAAGAAACATGGGCTGTTTACAGAAGAAAGAATAACAATAATTTCTCTGAAAAAAGCCCTTTATCGGAAAAAAAAAAGCTAACTTCTCTGATTAAGAATTTCAGCTAGCTGCAAAATAGAAGACCACTTTGTCATTCCAAAGGGAAATAAAGAAATGGACAATCAAATAAAGTTTTCCATTATCTAATGGCACAAACAGATCATACCCAACAATTCTAACCATCAGCAGAGAAGTGTGACTAATAATCTATAGACACAGATATCATCAAAATAAAAAAGATTGTGAAAAATGTACTAAGAAGTAACACAAAAGGGCATGCGAACACATCAGATAACTTTCTGGGACAGTGAACACATCAACATCAGATAATCTTCTGGGACAGTGAACACAACAACATCAGAGACCGTCCAGATGCTGCCAGTTACATCTGCATATCAAGGAAGCGAAGCCAGTGGTCTCGGTGAGAGGAGAATGGGCTGCTCATGTACAATCAATAAGAGGTACTGACGCATACATTTCAGCTAAAAGTTTCCAAGCAATCTAACAGCAAAAGAGCAAGATTTGCATCAGCTTTTGCAGACTGAAGTAAAACTGAAAGATAGATGAACACGGTGACAGTCTGCAACAGCAACACCCCCTAAAATAAACAAAAAAGCATAGCTGACTCCACAACCGAGCATGTATGAGGCCATGGAAAAAAAGGTGCTAGCGGGAGAAGCTAACTCAAGTATACTTTAATGGAAGGTGCATCACTGGTTTGATGGCACTTACCTTCTCATAAAAATAGCAAAAAAGAAACTCTAGTAAGTATGAGACAGCTATAATATGACAACCGATATTGTTTCAAGATGCAGTGAGGCATGCAACCATCTATGTAATATTTTTCCAACAAAATATATATACCAAAGTACTATCAACCACATCTGGCAGCACCAGGAGGACCAAGGAAATAAATTAATGAACCATCTATAAAACAATGTACAAATGAATGGATATAGACTCACCTTGAGAGAAGATGATTGATAGGGTAAAGGTGTCCGATCTTTCGATGAGATGATGATAATCAATTTGGTGGAGTTCGGGCTTGACGATCCGACTACACGTGCGAGCACGAGCGCCAATGCAATCGCTAGGCCAATCTCCTGGAGGTTACCGATCCTGCGGGAGCACGATCAGCCTGACCAGCGAGGGTCTTAATTCCTACCTGAAATCGAGAACAAGTAAGAACCAATATTGCAATCAAGATATTGCGGACTAAGAGGAAAGCTTTATTGAAGAGGTGGGATCCTAAATAGGTGCGAAGTACAAGAGGCCTCTACGACGCTTGAGCCTTGGCGAAGTTGTGACTATGGCTAACTTAATGTCTAAACAAAATCCGAGTCTAGGGGGTCGGCTATGGGGAGTATTTAAGGGCGAAAAGGTGGGGTTTCGGCCATCCATGGAAGTGGTGGCCGAATCCAACCCTAAAAGTCATTTTCCCCTCAAATACGGACTCTAAAAAGTGGCTAATTAAAATCCTGCGAAAATTATATGGGCCTGGCCCAAAATAAAAGGTGTCGCAGCACCATATTAAGCTATGGACGAATACGTAAAGTATTGGTCTTGAATATTTCGTGCAAGCCTTCTTTTTTCATTATGGTGGCCTCAAAGTTCTGAAATCTTCATCCGTGGCCTTCTCTTGGATCATCACATGCTTGCTGCCATCTCCATGCATGGCCATGCTCCAATGCTTGTCCCTCTCATCCATGCTTGGTCCATCATTCCTAAGAGTAAGAAATACATCTGATTTAGGCAGCATCATATTCTCATGTATGTGAGGAATAGTTTCAAGAAACGAAAGTACCTCATAGTTAAGTTGTTTGGCACAAGATCTTGTGATAGGTCCTTGTATGTGTGTTGCTGTAGGTACAACGGTTGTATCAATAGAAGGGATGTCCACATCATGCTCCCCTTCTTGAATTGAAGTCGTCCTCGACGCAATCTCATCTTCCTCACCAAAGTAAGGCTTCAAATCTGCAATGTTAAACGTAGGACTAACCATACCAAAGTCTGCAGGAAACTCAAGTTTATATGCATTATCATTTATTTTCTCTAACACCTTAAAGGGACCAGCAACACGTGGCATTAACTTAGACTTGCGTAAATCAGGAAAACGATCTTTACGCAAATGTAACCAAACAAGATCGCCAACATCAAACACAACATGCTTTCTCCCTTTATCCCCAGCAAGTTTATACTTAGCATTCATGTGTTCAATGTTATTTTTAGTAGTCTTATGCAAGTTTAATATCATTTCAGCGCGTTGTGTAGCATCCAAATTATGTTGCATCGAAGAAGGTAAAGGCAATAAATCAATAGGTGCACGAGGAACAAAACCATACACAATCTCAAATGGGCACATCTTTGTGGTAGAATGCAGCGAACGATTATAAGCAAATTCTATATGAGGTAAACACTCTTCCCACAATTTTAAGTTCTTCTTTAAAACAGCCCGCAACATAGTAGACAAAGTTCTATTTACTACTTCAGTTTGACCATCAGTTTGGGGATGACATGTAGTACTAAAGAGCAATTTAGTCCCCAACTTAGCCCATAAACATCTCCAAAAGTGGCTAAGAAATTTAGTATCACGATCAGAGACAATAGTATTTGGCACACCATGCAAACGAACAATTTCACGAAAGAACAAATCAGCAATATGCGCAGCATCATCCGTTTTATGACAAGGAATAAAGTGTGCCATCTTAGAAAACCGATCCAAAACAACAAAAATACTATCCCTCCCCTTCTGTGTTCGTGGCAATCCCAAAACAAAGTCCATAGAAATATCCTCCCAAGGAACACTAGGAACAGGAAGAGGCATATATAAACCATGTGGATTAAGGCGAGACTTAGCTTTTTGACAAGTAGTGCAGCGTGCCACAAATCTCTCAACATCTCGACGCATACGTGGCCAAAAGAAGTGTGCAGCAAGAACATCTTCCGTCTTCTTGACACCAAAGTGTCCCATCAATCCTCCTCCATACGCCTCCTGTAACAACAAAAGACGAATAAAACTATCTGGAATGCATAGTTTGTTAGCACGGAACACAAATCCATCATTGAAGACGAACTTGTTCCAAGTTCTACCATCTCTACAATTCTGCAACACATCTTTAAATTCAGCATCATGTACATATTGTTCTTTAATAGTTTCTAATCCAAATATTTTGAAGTCAAGTTGAGATAACAAAGTATAACGGCGCGACAAAGCATCAGCAATAATATTATCTTTACCCTTTTTGTGTTTGATAACATAAGGAAAAGACTCAATAAATTCAACCCACTTTGCATGACGAAGATTCAACTTAGCTTGACTACGAATATGCTTCAAAGATTCATGATCAGAATGTATAACAAATTCTTTAGGCCATAGATAATGTTGCCAAGTTTCTAATGTCCGAACCAACGCATATAATTCTTTATCATAAGTAGAATAGTTCAGACTAGCCCCACTCAATTTCTCACTAAAACATGCAACAGGTTTTCCCTCTTGTAATAACACCCTTCCCAAACCAATTCCACTAGCATCACATTCAAGCTCAAAAGTCTTAGTAAAATCAGGAAGTTGGAGTAAGGGAGCATGTGTTAGCTTATCTTTTAATATGATGAAGGTCTGTTGTTGTGCATCGCCCCAAACAAAAGGCACATCCTTCTTGGTAAGCTCATTCAGCGGCGCGGCAATTGATCCAAAGTCTTTGACAAAGCGCCTATAAAAACCAGCGAGGCCAAGAAAACTCCTCACTTGTGTGACCGTCTTGGGCTGCGGCCAATTCTCAATAGCTTCAATCTTGGCTGGATCCACTTCAATACCCTGTGATGTAACAACATAGCCAAGAAACGCAACTCGATTGGTGCAAAAGGTGCACTTTTCAAGGTTACCAAACAAACGTGCATCACGTAAAGCATTGAAAACAGCACGTAAATGGTCCAAATGATCCTCTAAAGATTTGCTATAAATCAGAATATCATCAAAGTAGACTACCACAAAACGTCCAATGAAAGCACGTAAAACTTCGTTCATTAATCTCATGAAAGTGCTAGGTGCATTAGTTAAACCAAACGGCATTACTAACCACTCATATAAACCGAACTTAGTTTTAAATGCTGTTTTCCATTCATCTTCTAATTTCATACGAATCTGGTGGTAACCACTACGCAAATCAACTTTAGAAAACATGTTAGAGCCACTCAATTCATCAAGCATGTCATCTAAACGTGGAATAGGATGACGATATCGAATAGTAATATTATTGATAGCTCTACAATCAGTACACATGCGCGAAGAACCATCTTTCTTAGGTACCAAAATAATAGGAACAACACAGGGGCTAAGGGACTCACGAATATGATCTCTATCGAGTAGTTCCTGAATTTGGCGTTGTATCTCCTTTGTCTCCTCTGGATTGGTTCTATATGGCGCGCGGTTGGGCAACGTGGCACCAGGAATTAGATCAATTTGGTGCTCAATTCCTCTAATAGGAGGTAGTCTTGGTGGCAGCTCAGTGGGAAAGACGTCCTCATATTCCTGCAAAAGGTTAGCAATAGCGGGTGGCAAAGAAGGAGACATATCCTTAAATGAAAACAAAAACTCTTTGCAGACAATTGCATAACATTGAGTATTGTTTACATCTAGTTCAGCAATATCAATTTTATTTGCAAGCATACATGGACTCTTCAAAAGAATTTCAGTAGCATGTGTAGAATCAGATTTAGTATTCTTTGGTGGTATAAAATCTGTAGCAACAATCTGATTCTCACTTTTATTTTTCTCCTCAGTTTTAGCTCTACTAGCTCTAGCAAGATCATCTTTTAAAATCTGTTCAGGAGTCATAGGTTTTAGACCAATTTTCTTTCCATCATGCATAAGAGAATAGTGATTAGTTTTGCCATTATGAACAGATTCTCTATCAAATTGCCATGGTCTACCAAGTAACAAAGAACAAGCTTGCATAGGTACAACATCACAATCAACAAAATCAGAATATATACCAATAGTAAAATGCACGCGTACCGTTCTTGTTACCTTGATCTTGCGAGAACTCTCAAACCATTGGATGTAATATGAATGTGGGAGTTGTCTTGTTGGAAGCGCAAGCTTCTCTACCATGTCAACACTGACTAGATTATTACAACTCCCTCCATCAATGATGATCCGTATAGCTCTTTCCTTGACAACACCACGTGTTTGGAACAGGTTGTGGCGTTGATCTTGCTCAGATTTGCTCAATTGCACACTCAACACACGTTGTGTAATTAAGCTCTTGTATTGATCAGCAGCTTCAGCTCCCATTACCTCTGTCTCTTCATCAGCATCAGAATTGTCTCCATCTCTAGAAGAAATAAGGGCTAGTGTATCTTTATCAAAGTCACTCGTTGAATCGTATTGACCATCTTCTCGCACCATCATCACACATTGTGTTGTGCACTGTCTCTCAATATGACCAAAACCCCAGCACTTGCGGCATTGTATATCCTTTGTCTTACCCGTGGAAGCCATAGAAAATGCACTACGAGCAGGAGCATTGGATGATGGTGGAGGAGCAGCTGGAAATCTTGTGGTGGCCTTGGATGTGGTAGTAGCTGGAGGCGAATCACGAGGAGGCGCTGATTGTCGGGATGTCCAAGTGGATGTGCGGCCTGCAGAATTATTAGTCCTCCTCCATGGTGTTTGGTGATCCTGCACTTCACGTTCAGCTTTGCAAGCAAGATGAAACAAACGAGTGATAGAATTATATTCCTTATAATCTAATATGTGCCGAATGTCCTTGTTTAATCCACCAAAGAAACGTGCAAGCATTTGTTCATTAGATTCAACAAGACCACACCGAACCATCCACGTTTGCAATTCCTGATAATACTCTTCTACAGAATTTTTCCCTTGCTCCAAACGTGTCAGATTCTTTAGTAAATCACGTTGATAAGTGGGAGGTACAAAACGAACACGCATAGCAGTTTTTAAAGCAGTCCAAGTACTAGGAATAGTAGTAGGATTTAAACGACAATACTCAGACCACCAAAGGGAAGCAAATTTAGTAAATTCACATGTAGCAGCACTAACACGCATATTCTCAGGATATTTTAAGCATGCAAAACGTTGTTCTACTTCCATCTCCCATGTAAGATATGCATCAGGATTATATTTACCCTCAAAAGATGGAAGATTTAATTTAAGCTTTGCAACATGATCATCATCACGTACCGGTGGTCGAGCATTGCGGTAGTAATGTCGGGGACGGCCAGCAGGAACCTGTGAAGGTTGTTCAACCTCCTCGTCAAACAGATCGTCGTTGTCGGGGTCGTAGTAGTACCCGTCGTCCGTCCCCAATGTCGCAGCAGCAGCCACGGCGGAAGTCTGAGGGGCGTCAGCCGCAGCGGTAGCCCCCGGGGGTGCGGCGGCAGCCGAACCAGCAGTCCGACCCGTGATCGGAATGCGCCGTGCACCATGTGTGGGTACGGGTGCGGGTGCGGGCAATCGGTTCAAAAGCTCCTTGAACCGAACGTCAAGCTTGGCGTTGAAGGATTTCTCGAGTCCATCGATCTTGTCCACGGCGTTGGTGAGCTTGGTGTCAAACTCCCCGAGGCGCGTATCCACGTCTTCAGCGCGACTGACCAAGAGCGCGGAGAAGTGGGCATGTAGTTCTTCTTCGTCATTGTGGCAGGGTTCCGCGAAGTATCTGTCATGGTTAGTCCTTAAAAAGCACAGGTATATAGTACGAAAATATGGTGGAAGTCACGCGTAATCCGTCAAGCAATATACGAAGCTCTTACAAGTTCTTACCAAACAGCAGGAAAAGGCGATGTGTAACCGCGAGGATCAGTGGGTCCAGAGATTGAACCAAGCGATTACCAGGAGTCGAGAGGCTTTTTCGTGGGTTATAGGTAAAAACAGATCTAATCTACGAAAACAGTAAAATCTCACCGAGCAACCTGAAATCTGATACCACTTGATAGGGCAAAGGTGTCCGATCTTTCGATGAGATGATGAATCGATTTGGTGGAGTTCGGGCTTGACGATCCGACTACACGTGCGAGCACGAGCGCCAATGCAATCGCTAGGCCAATCTCCTGGAGGTTACCGATCCTGCGGGAGCACGATCAGCCTGACCAGCGAGGGTCTTAATTCCTACCTGAAATCGAGAACAAGTAAGAACCAATATTGCAATCAAGATATTACGGACTAAGAGGAAAGATTTATTGAAGAGGTGGGATCCTGAATAGGTGCGAAGTACAAGAGGCCTCTGCGACGCTCGAGCCTTGGCGAAGTTGCGACTATGGCTAACTTAATGTCTAAACAAAATCCGAGTCTAGGGGGTCGGCTATGGGGAGTATTTAAGGGCGAAAAGGTGGGGTTTCGGCCATCCATGGAAGTGGTGGCCGAATCCAACCCTAAAAGTCCTTTTCCCCTCAAATACGGATTCTAAAAAGTGGCTAATTAAAATCCTGCGAAAATTACATGGGCCTGGCCCAAAATAAAAGGTGTCGCAGCACCATATTAAGCTATAGACGAATTCGTAAAGTATTGATCTTAAATATTTCATGCAAGCCTTCTTTCTTCATTATGGTGGCCTCAAAGTTCTGAAATCTTCATCCGTGGCCTTCTCTTGGATCATCACATGCTTGCTGCCATCTCCATGCATGGCCATGCTCCAATGCTTGTCCCTCTCATCCATGCTTGGTCCATCATTCCTAAGAGTAAGAAATACATCTGATTTAGGCAGCATCATATTCTCATGTATGTGAGGAATAGTTCCAAGAAACGAAAGTACCTGATAGTTAAGTTGTTTGGCACAAGATCTTGTGATGGGGTCCTTGTATGTGTGTTGCTGTAGGTACAACGGTTGTATCAATAGAAGGGATGTCCACATCAACGATAGAGGCACAACATTATTCTTGCTTATTCTTTTTCACTTCTACCAGAAGATGTGTATAGTGGATTACCACCAAAACCAAAATTAAAATCAATTTTACTTTCTTACCTCTAAATATGAAATACTACATATCGGTGGTATTTTGCCAAACATGTGAAACATCAAAAATGTCTAATATTCAACAACTAAGAGAGTCAGCCCTGTCAACAGATTGACATCTATATATACCTCGACCACCCAACCAAGTCATGGCCCAGAAATGACAAAGACACCAAGGTTGAGACTCCTGAAAGTGATAAGAAATTTATTACACAAATATGTCAATGAAGGAAAGAGTGGTCCAATTACAGATGGACTATCTGTGCAACTAAAATGTAGCAGTAATAGTCGCTGATCTAATTACCTACAACTATTTGATTAAGCTTTAGTGTGGAAATATAACAGAAGCTCTGCACTGGCTAGTGTCTGCTCATACATTCATATGCTACTTTCTCATCAGAACGTCAATCCCAAAGACCTGCAGTTCTGCTAACAATGTGACTATATATGAGTCAAGTGAGCTCCTGAGACCCGATACCAGAGAACAAGGAGGGGAAACCGGGAAATGGAGAGAATACCTGGAGGAGAACGACTGCTCAAGTTCGAGGTCCATGGACATCAATTGGCGGCAAGCGGCAACCAGAGTCCGGTCAGGTTGGACATCGAGTACCAGGAGTCGCACCTGTATTCATCATCACTAGAGAATGCCGAGACCATCGGCACCCGCTCTCCATGATGACGCCACTGAGAAATTGCGTAGGAGACCAAAGTACATCGCAAACCACTTTGAGGCATCCCCAAATCCCCAACCAGTCAGGCAATACCTTGCACTTGAGGAATCAAGAACCTGAATCAAATTGATGCATGTCTAGCTTGCTTGTGTATGTGTTATCTGAAAGTGTGGGTGAGAGAGAACATATTCTTATAGGGAAAATAAAGGAATAGTCAATTTTATTACTCGGTCACACGTAAAGCAAAATGTACAACACGGATTTATAATTTGGCCTCGATAGATTTGATCAACGACAAATAACAGACCAGGTACAACTAATAGTTTTTTGTTACAATCTGAACACCCGTAACACCAGTGGCTCCATAAACCAAGGGAATAAAGTTCAGAACATACCATTTGAAACAGGCGAGTGCTTTCATTTGCATCATCTCCTAGTTCTCCCGAGTTGCAAATATTTTGAAAGATGGTACAGAGAAGAAAACGAATGCGCTGGATGTCTAATTTAAATTATGTCAATGCTCGCGATTGGCTGACGATTGGCTGCAGCTTACAATTATAACTGGACAAACTAATTTGCAGCACCTCAAAACGAATTTGCAAACATTTCAAAAGATGATACAGAGAAGAAAACGAATTTGCAACACCTGACGATTGACCGCAGCTTACGAGTATAAATGGACAAATAAAGCTAACTGTGTATCAAGAAGTTAGTGCAACTAATGTTCGCGAGAATGCTGAAGAGTAAAGAAAATCTCACATAAATATCTCTTTTTAATCATGAGAGTATTGAGGGAATCTCATATACATGTCAGTTAATCTCCTATAGGTAAGAGAAAATTACTCCAAGAAAAACATTAGCTGCTACTTGCAAGCATATACACACAATTAGAGTTAAATGGGCAGAAAAATCTAGCTGTGACTTGCGAGATACGGAATCAACCTCACATAATGTCAGCTACTGTTTAAAAACAAAAGAAATTTACTCGAAGATAACCAAACATTAGAGGAGCGAAACATCGTATAAAGAGAATGTATTGGAAGATACCAACACATTTACAGAGCTTACCCCTGTCCAGAGTCTCGCAGAACGTTGGGGGCTTCAATCGTCGACTCGGAATGTAGTTATCTCAAAACTCGAACTTGCATAGCGTGATATCCAATCAATCAAGCATCTTAAAAAGAGAATGGGTAGGAAGATACCAAGAAATGAGGAATCTCAAAATCTCATATTCGTTCACATAAGATACTCGTTTTTCCCTTGAAGCCCCAAATGTGTATACTTGTCACATTTAGATGATCCGAAAATGAACACAAAATTAACCTGTCAAAATCCAGTGAGCACGGATGCAGAAATGCAATGCAAAATCCACCGGATGGAATATACTTTTTTCTTTCCTACATACTCAGTCCATAGGACAGATAAGAACGCCCAGGTGAGACTAAGTTGGGAACATCAAACCGAAATAAATTGAAGGATTCGACAACATCATAAGCAAGCGCTAGGATGAGGCCTTGATACCTTGTTCGCGCTGCAGAACAAGTTCAACGATGGTGACAACACCTGCTACTCTCGTCATCGATCCCCATGGCCTACATGCCACGCGCCGACGCCGGCTGGTCAAACACATAGTGCCGAGTAGAGCAGCTGAAGCTCGGCGGGCCACCTGCACGAAAAGGGGATTCAGGGACAGACAAGATGGTGATGAACACAGGACAGCTACGCCAGATCGTTTGGAGGGAATCATGGGAGGCAGGTAGGAGGCAGAGCTCTGCCGGTCCCGCTGGCCCACCGCTGGTCGATCCCAGAGATGGAGAGGAGCGAGGAAGGAGGGGGAGCGCTCCGTCCCTCGCGCGCGAAGAAAAGGAGCGTCGAGGGCCTGGGTGAGGCAGCTAGGGTTTCTGACGCAGGAATGCTGGGCTGGGCTTTTTATGCGATGCGATGAAAAGAAATCTACGGCTCTTACTGATTTGGGTCATCCAATCACACGGCTGGTAAAATCAGATTTACGTGAGGCCTCCCAGGACCCCCGCCGATTATATCCTTAGATGACCATTGACATCAACAAAATGACGCATTATAAACCAAAGATTCACAATTATTGCAATTGCCTCCAAATTAAATAAAGGCTTAAGAAAATAGAGTCATCCATGGCATGAAGCAGCAAAGAGCCAAAAAGAATGACAAAATGAGTCTTTAATTTTTTAGACTGTACTTGTACGGTTTCAATTATATCGGGCAACCAGCAAAAAATATTTATGCTCACATACTGTAGCTATACTGTAGCTATGTTCTAATTTTCAGTTATCACAGAATAGCACTCACTTAGTCCTGCTGATTCAGTACATCATATATGTGCCCTAAATCGGAGTTGCTTAATTTAGCAGAGCAATAGAACTACAGATTACAAACTCATTTGGACATTCAGATAAGTAATAATTTATACCATCTCACTAAGATAAGTAATTGGCATTAGCATTGCCAAGAAATACAACTGAAAAACATCAATTTTCAGTAAGCAAATTAAACTGTGTGGAGAACAACATGATAACAACTTATGTAAACAGACAAAACCTCACAACTATTTATTCAGAGCCAACTAGGTCCAATCTAGAGTATAAGGGCCAGGGTCAAGCGATGATGACACCCTCACGCACACTCCAGTGGGCCCTTCGGTATTTTGTTGATAACTTCTTCTGGCAGCCCCCAAAACCTAGCAAACCATCCCTTTGTAGGCTTATTATTGGACCCATCGAGATTTTTTTTCAATCCCCTGGTGAAGCCACATTCATCTTTTCAAGATCAGGTGTAACCCAAATAGGACCTGGAAAGTTGGAGCAACGCTGAGATGCCACAAGTTCTTCCTTGCTGTTATCATCCAAGTTGAGAATTCCCATATCATTGTGATTATTCTTCATTCCCCTTGTCCAGAAAAAACTATCATCAGTAAAGTAGACATGATTTGCCTTGAGATCCGGATATTCTTTAGCATTGAGACACGACGATTGGTTATGCCCAAGAAACAACACAAGGTCACTCAACCAATTGATTTCCTTAAGTTTACTTGCCACTACATCAACTCCATACATATTAAAGTTGCCTGTCTTCCAAAACACAGGTGCTCCATGATCAGGTTCTAAATCGTAATCCTCAAATATTCTACAGATAAGCAGTAGATCACCCCATGGATCTTGAACAATGTACGCACTGCCAGCTGAAATACATTCAGATGTCCCCATAATCATCTTCATTGTGACAACAGGTCCACTAAGGTCAAAAGCATGAATTTCTCCCATTCCAGTCACTGCATACAATATGTCATTTTTGTATGTGCAGTCGTCATAGATATCATAAGGTGGCAGCCAGGTCCATTTATGAGCCCCTACCCTTGCAAAAGATAGCTGACGCATTGGATTGTGGATGAGCACCACAATGTAGCTTCCTGTGGATGTATCATCGAACACAAATGCCTTATAGTGGAGTTTGTCTCGCAGCTTGTCAAGAGCAAAGATCAATGGTGAGTTATATCCATTATTATACATTCCACTGTGCCGTGAGAACTCATACTTGTGGAGAACGCCATACTCATCAAAGATGGGCTTTACCTGCTCGATGGTGATGACCGAAGGTAAAGCAATCTGTTCACATGTGATCGGATTGAGGAGATGCATCTCAGATCTGTCATCAACAGTAACCAGCCAGCCATGAGAGGACCCGATCAAATACCTAGTACGGATAGGTGGCTCCGGAAGAGTTATCTTGTACAATCTCTTTTCTCTGAGGCTGTAGAGGCAAGCAACATTATCACCAGCAGATTCAGAAGTATAGAAGAGGCACGGCGTCTGCGGGAGTTTATAGTGCCCAAGGCTTCTTAGGCTGGTATATGCAGAGTACCAAGAGGGGCAGACAGCACCGACACGTATGAGATCAGGGATTTCAAGGGTGGCAAAGATACTCATCAAGATGTCCTGAGGCAGGTCTGGCAATGTGCCCACCATAGTCTCGGTCAGCCGTGGATGAAAATCTTTGCGGAATTTCTTCAGTGAACTGGGAGTGAAGCCTAGCAGTCTTGGCAAAACTCTGAAGACTAGGGAGCACAAATTTGTCCGTTGTATTGCAAGACTCCCTAAGCACATTATCGAGGCGACGCTACAGGGCTCCATGTGAGCAGGGTCTCTCTGCAAAGATCTAGAACTTGGACCAAACTCTTCTTCAGTAACTGAGTTGCAAAGCCTGCCAAATTTCTTCGTAACTCCCTGAGTTGTGCAAAGCCTGAAAATTTTCTTCGGAGAATCGGCAGGCTTCCTGTCTGTACTTATATATAGATCACCGGCCCTGGAGGCCACCCTCCTAATTCGAGTAGGGTAGCAAATCCGAGTCTGGGAACGACACATGTACCAAAGATCCGGACTTTGGGTTACTTTCTGAAGGAATTCCGCTCGGTTTCTTCTAGAAATTCTGCCCTCGCGAGCTAGGGACTAAAGGATCGAGGAGCACTAACCGGCGGCAGGCGGCAGGAGACACGAGAGGGGATTATTCCGCTGGGGAAGGGGAGGGGGAGGAGCCGACGATGTCAACGGCCGGCTGCTGGGAGGAGCAAAATCGCTTCGCGCCGCCGTCCGTGGCCTCGGCGGCGACGGGAGGCGACCTTGGAGGTGAGTAGGAGCGGCGGAGTGCCGAGCAGTTTTCAATCGCAGAGGATTTTTGACGGGTTTGCGTGTTGTCGTCTCGCTCAAAGTCACGAACGAGTAGCCGAGTAGAGTATAGTTTTTTTTTTCAGAAAAACTTGAAAAAAAGAGCAACCCCTTCAAGAGTCATGTATGATACAGTATTTTTTTTCTTCGAAATTTCACCGATCTATTAATAATTATCAATAGTAGTACTACCAAAAGATCTAAAAGTAATAAAAATTATAAATAGGTCATTCGACCACCTAGCGACGACTAAAAACACTAGCGCGAGCTGAAGGCGCGCCACCGTCCTCATCCCTCCATCACTGAAGCCGGACAAAGCTTATCGTAGTAGAGCTTGTTATAGTAGACAGACGAAAAGTCGTCATGCTAAGGCCACAAAGGACCAGCGCACTAGAGCAGCAATCATCGCCAATGATGACATCCATAGATTGAAGAAGACTGACCTGAAAACAAACCGACGAACATGAAAACGGACAGAATCCCAGGAGATCCACTAGACAAACGACTTCACGTTCCCTCTATCGATGCTAGATGCATCACCGGAGCAAGAATAGAGCGAGAAGGACCTTATTCTTACTTGAAGACGTAGTCATCGCCTCAACATCCCGAAGAAGACACTAGAAAACAAGCGAAACAAATAACGAAAAACCTCCCGCCGGCGAGAGATCGTGGTCCGCTACACCTCCAAGGCCCTAGGGCCAAGGGAGGCGAAGCGGACCGGCAATGTCGCCGACGAGGCGTGCGAAACCCTAAATGGGTTTTTTCTACTCCTGGCCTCTCTCCGCGCAGGTACGCACCGACTCGTTCCCTAGCGTTTATCCTCTCCCAGCTTTTGATACGGTATTCTCTAACTTAATCAGATATCCTTTGCACCTTTTGAAATTCTAGACCAACATTTTTCCTAAAAGATGGTGACAATGATGAGATGAAAAAATGAACAATATATTTAGGAATTATCGTTGCTTATCTCTGGGATTTATATTGTCAAAAGACATTTAGATGCCTTTTTGCATTCTTTGAATTCCTATGAACTTTTTTGCTTCATGAAGGATGGTGCAAAAAAGCTAAAAAAAAAGTAACAACATGTATTTTAAAAAAGAACAACATATCCAGGGATTATGGTTGCTTACTTGCTTTCCTGAACGTATCTGAGATTTATGTTGTCAAAATACATACTCCTATTTGAGCCAAGTCTATAAAGCCAAATAGCTGCAGATAAACCAATAACGCGTACTCGGTCAATTTTTTGAGCCGCTTATTACTCCCTTCGTTTCGAAATATAAGATGTTTTAGTTTTGTGAAGCAAATAGGAAATATATCTTTTGTAAGCCGATGGTGCTACTCCTATCAGCTATCGCGACAGGACTTTGAATTTCACAGAGGCATATAACACCTGTAAATTTGCTTGCTTTTCCCGCTAAATGAATCTCGAAAATTTTCATGGACATTTTCTTTGAAAGCGAGGACCCGAAAAGCAAGACATCAGATGTCAAATATAATCAATATGCAGGAAACAAACTAACAGTAACAACACTCCATATTAAACAATAAAACTCCTTCTGGTTTGAAGCCGGAACACACGACTGCATTCATTCACCTATACCGAAATTATCTTCATAAAAACCTGCAGCTCCACCCTTCTTGACAACCTTCATAGGCAAACAGGCTTTGATCACTGCTGGCTTGGCAGGCAACTTGATGAACCAAGATCATAGAGTCGAAGCGATGTTCTTGTAAGGGCAGGACCACATCACTTGCTATCATCTGCACCACCGGATCTTCATCACCAGCATCTCAAAGTATACTGGCAGCCAGAGCATGAATCTGTCAAAGAGCGGCGCTAATGTTGTCCATGTTAGCCTCACCATCTAGGTATCCCATTGTTTCTGTAAATTCCAAAATAGTTCGGAATCAATCACCAAAACAGAAGCAGTTGAACTGAGAAACTACAACTTACTAATTACATTATTTCTAAACTCAAAATCTTCGAGTTAATAAATGGGATTGTCAAAGACTCAAAGCTGTTGGAATTATAAATAGTCCCTCCGTTTAGAAATATAAGATACTTTAGATTTGTGAAATGAATGTATCTAGATGATTATAGTGTATAGGTTTACTCTGAACATCTACAAACCTATACAGTAAAAGACGTATAGATATATTCAATTCATAAAACTAAAATGTCTTATATTTCTGAACAGAGGGAGTAGAAACCAACTGTTAATAATATTTTTGCAAAACTCTTTTTTTTAATATGCAAACTCTTTCTGCGGTGCCGTTTTAGATCCGGTGGTTTTTTAGACCATAATAGGAAAGCTATCCTATTAAACCATAATAGGAAAGCTATCAGAGACCGCTGCCCAAGAGGATAGTTTTCGTTGGATTCGGTCCAAATTACATCCGGCGTTCCCAGGACGAACTCAGGGCGCCGGATGTGTCCTGAGAACGCCGGACGAAGCTGAATCGGCGAGAAAAAAACCAGCCCTATCAGAGACTGAAACGATTCGTCCTCATCCCGTCGCCTCGACTCCGTGACCCGTCGTTTTCCCTTTTCACGTCTTCGCCGCTACATCCCTCCCGTCATCGCCACCCTTTCCCCTTTTGGCTATAAATGCCGGCCACTCTCGCCGTCTTCAGAGCACACACTTCCGCCCCCATTTCTCAACCCCAAAAGCTCCAGTTTTGGCGCAGAGGAGAAGAGCTTGGTGGCTGCGATTGCGAAGCGTTATCCCGGCGATCAAGCGGCGGCGAACGGTTTTGGCCGCCACTCTCTACAGCCCTGGCAGCCTGCCTCCTACACGACGCCGATGCTGCCAGACTTTCGCTGTCCGCCGATGTGGAAGCTCAGCGCGGGCAATGTGCTCGTGTCGCCGATGTTGGAGGGGGAGGAGAGGATGGAGAAGATCCGGACCACTATCGCCGAC
This sequence comes from Avena sativa, assembly GCA_916181665.1. Classification (NCBI taxonomy): domain Eukaryota; kingdom Viridiplantae; phylum Streptophyta; class Magnoliopsida; order Poales; family Poaceae; genus Avena; species Avena sativa. Next base: position 8,410,203 of record OV702289.1, read on the forward strand.
ATGGACCTCGAGGAGGCGGAAGACCTGGGAAACGACGCGTCCTGTGACGCGTTTTTTGCCGAGCGCCGGGCGAGGCAGCTGGCCCACCACGAGGGGGGGCACCTCCGGCGCGCAACAGCTTCGAAGGCGATGGCCTGAATTAGTCTAAAGTCCACCATAGTTTATCAAATTTTGACCGAACTTTAATTTTCCATGAACGCACCCTGAAAATACGAGTGAGGATCCAGCCATTTCCAGGCCTAAACTTGCGCTAAATATTAGCGTCGGATTTCCCCGAACAAGCGGAGATGCTCTTACAGCATGAATTAACGGTGGGTCTATCCGGTTGCTGTGAAAAAAGCATTCGCCCTTAGATGGGATCTGATCTAAGATCTGGACGCAAATCTTGAAAGGAAATTGCGAGACGAATCCATTTTTGCGATCAGATTTGTATTACCTTCAACGGAAGCCTGCGTGATGCAGGCTCGGCGGTGGCTTGACGGAGGCTCGACGGAGAGACTCGTGCTGATAACGTGTTGGAACACCCCTGCCGACTGACCGGTCCCGAGGTTGTTCCACATCCGAGAAGAAGACTAGTAGAAGGCACACAGAATACACAAATAGATGACACAGGGAACATAATTTATGATGATCTCTCCAAACAGGCGCAAGCTTATCGCAAATTTCCCTTCTATTAAGAAGACCCCCGGCCGTGAAGCTTATTCAGGGGATGTTTTTTATTTGCATTCACGTCTTTTAGAAAGAGCCGCTAAATTAAATTCTCTTTTAGGCGAACAAAGGAAACTTTTATTAACTTTTCTCTCGGTAAGCTCACGTACAAAGATTGTTCCTCTATTTATAGACTAATGGGATACGATACCCACAAAGACTAACCTTAGTCTGGTAGAGGCCACACCGAATGGGCCTCTACCGGCCGAGTTTCCTAACAAAATTAAGGGTGGGTCTATCCGCTTGCTGTGAAAAAATCATTCGCCTCGTCTGCTGTTCGCGGTGCCGCCGAGCGGTGGCTGGCAGTGGCAGCCCTGTGATTTGGCCTCTGCGCTGGGGTCAGGGGTGCAAATTTTGCGTTCGTCTCCTCGGTCGCGCGGCTCCCCGTACGGGCACCTGGTATGACGTACGAATCGTGGTCTACAGAGGAGGTGGGGCCCGGCAGGCCGCGCATCGATCGGTGCTATCTCCGCCTGCTGCCTCCTCCTTCCAGTTCTACTACCTCCTCACTCGCTTTCGCCTCTCGACCCCGGTTCCGCGCGATTCCGGTTAGTCGCCCGGCTCCTCCGTCCGTCCAACTGCGCCGCGACTCGCCATGGCTGCGCTCTGCGCCGACCACGGTTAAGGTGCGCGTCTCCCGCTGTTGCTTGCTCCTTCCCCTTCTTACCATTTCCTCTGTGTGTTGTCTCCTCTTGCTGACAGATTTGTTTTAGTTCTTCCCTTCCTGGAGCTCGACGTCAGACTCAGAGGGGCCTTTTCGGCGCTCTTGGCTTCGTCGATCTGCCGTCACGACCGCTTTTGCTGCTCCCCGTTCAAGGTACGTACGGTTCTGTCTGTCTTGCATTACATGGTTGCTGTCTTCCTTTCATTAGAATCGGTCAGATTTTATTCGCCTAACTCCGGGTACTTTCCCCCACTACTGTTGTGTTCATTCGGGCGCCCCCTTGCTAGGTCCTTGTCACGGATCCAGGATTTTTGGCTTTTTTTTACTGCTGATAGCGCTCGATTTGTCAGGTTCAGTAAGCTACATGCGTCACTTACAGAATTACAGATATTTTCGCAATTTCAAGTTGATGAAGTGCACGGTCATCCTTGAGCCCCATGATTTGTTTTTTGCATTTCGCGGAAAATGATTGTTTCAGGCATTATACTAATCTGATTAGTTGTTCCATGAGAGCAAGACACTGTCATATTGTCCATTATGTCGATACTGGAAGCATATACTGACGACTGAGTGAGGGTCTATCTGTTCACTTGTATTATAGGATCAGTTTCTACAGACACCTAATCATCATTCTCTAACATGCCAAAAAAATGGACTGTTTTGTTCTTTTGGGAATGCACAAGCAGATATTTTACTCAGACAGAGTAATGCTGAGCGATGAACGATATTCCTCTCCCCAGTTCACACGATTTTCTTGTTATTAAGCGTCATGAGGCAGCTAACCAGTCGCTTCAACCTAACTCCGCAATGTTTTTGCATGCATGATCAGGAACGGGGAGCGAGGCCACGCGGAAGATCAGTCAAGGCCTTTCTTGCTTCTATCAAATTCGTTAGCCGTTTCATCGCTCTGCCTGCTTCGTTCTAGTTGATCACCATGCCGGACAGCACCGGGGCCACCGTCCTAGATGATCTCCCCGAGTTGATCCTCGTTGAAGAGATCTTCCTGCGGCTTCCGTCCATTCTGGCAACCCGGCCACCCGCCAGTTTGCTCCCCTGCAACAGGACTGGTTCTGGTTGCATTCTGGCATCAACATCGTAGGTTTCTACCAGCACCCCCCATCTGGAGAATATCGTGTGCTTTATTTCGTCAGCAGAGCCGTGGACGATGGTGACATGCTGTCTACTTACTTCGTCTTGACGGTGGGATCAGCTGACGACCCAAGGTGTATCTGGTCCGACTGGCCGCCGGCGCCATCAGCTTCACTGGAAGAGGCGTTACTCGATGGGCTGCCATGTTTCTCCCATAACCGTGGTCCACCTCCAGTTCTGCAGCGTGGCAGCCTGCACTGGATAGTGGCGAGACATTCAGGTGGATGCGCCGTCCTGTCCTGCCGTGATAGAGGACTATGAGGCCAGGGTCTGGGCCTTGATACATCGGATTAGCTTTTCGCCATCGCCTTGGCAGCTTGATGACTCTGTCTGGGGGCAGCCGTTTTGGCTGTCAGATGGTTGTACTCAGCGAGCGACCGTGAGTTGCTCATCAGGTTTCCTGGTCGCCGTCTGCTGCACTGTCACATTGTGGGCGGCTTGCTAAGAGATGTGGTGCTGCTGAAATGTGATGAATCCGACAATCGAAACTGTGTCATTGTGCCTACTCTGCAGTTTCTCCAAGAGACCATTCTTCCTTTTCCGTTCTTTCAGATGCAGGAAGAAGATGGTGCCAGCAAGGAGCATCCTTTCATCCTAGGGATGTAGTAGCTATATATGACTCTTTGGTTTGCTCTGCGCCCGTGCAGCTTTCTTGTTGTTCTGGGTACTGAAATTCCGGGTGTTTGCAGTAGCATATCTCCAATGTATCGCCATACTATGATTCTTATTGGTAACTAGTATCCTCTCAAGTCTAGTGTAAGAATCTATGTTAAAAACTGTTTTATGGTCCTTATTATTCTGCTTTCAATTCATGTAATGGACCTGATGACTTGGATGAACGACCACAAAAGGCAAGCAATTGTAACTCTAAGTTGTACTGCTGCATGTTTAACATAATCAACTGGTTTATTTCCTGAAAAGGAAGTATTTTGTGATACTATGAATGAATCATGTGCAGAACTGCCCAAAATGGGTGACTACAGAGCGATGATATTGCAATATTACTGAGTTTACACCAATATATATCAGAAAAAAAGTTAACACATTATGTAAAACTTTTTTGATGCTCCCTCCGACCCATATTAAATGACTTGAATTTGTCAAATTTTAGATGAACCTATATACTAAATAGTGTCTAAATTCATTCAAATCTGACAAATGTGAGTCTAATTTTTTTTACAAACATGTAGTACTCCCTCCGATTCAAATTACTTGACTTAGATTTATCTTGACTCAGATTTCTTTAGATTCGGATGTATCTAGACATAGACAAAACCAAGTAATTAATTTGGATCGGAAGAAGTACTAGTACATATTATTATTATGATTGTACTAACTACTAAGGGGTATTATAGATTATAATTTTTTCGCAGACCAAAAAATTAGGACTAGCACTAGGTGGGCAGTTGGGTTCACTTTTTGAGTCAGCCTTACGAAACTCTAAAGTTTAAGTTTGGTTCTCCCTCCGCTTCCAAATTATTTGTCGCAAATTAGTTGAATCTGACATATTATTACTTGTCGCAAATCAGTCTGGAGGCTGACGAAAGATTTGAGGTGGGAGGTAGAAGACAAGCTCACGCTACTTGAAAAACCATCTTCCGTTCTATCACTGGAAGCCCAGCAGTCCCGACCAATCACGAACCGCGACCAGTGCTAACACTAGTCCCGATCCGTGACCCCAACGGCTAGAAATGGACATATACATAGTATTAGTCCTGGCCCGTAATACGGCCCGGAACTAATAACCTGAAGCATATGGTGGCCATTTTTCGTGGACTATTACCGGGTCGTATCACGGCCCGGGACTAATTGTCCATTACTATATATACAGCTCCCTGGCCAGCTGCCCTAAAGCATATGGTGGCCATTTTTCTCAAGGAAAGCAAGAGAGTTCATGCCATTTTTTTTCTCAAGATTTGTCAAGATTTAGTTTGCAACACCTAAATCCAAAGCTTTAAAAGGTTAGAACTTCATTCTTTCATCTCTTATTGCTACTTTAGCTCTATATAATGCTCTAGAAGTATAGAGATATGGATCAAATGCATACATGCTCTAGAAGTAGCTAGAAGGATTTTGATATATATGTGTAACAAATTTTGATTAGGCACATAGTTACTGAAAATTGAAATGTGTAATTTTAGAGTTTCAGAGCTTAGAATGGAATGAGGTTTTCACTGATGGAACAATAATAAAAAACTCCACATTTATCATGTTGATTGTTTTCTCCAATTCACAAATTGGTGCATGTAAATTTTTCAAAATTCAAAATTAGTGCTCTAGAAGCTCTCAATATAACTTGTAATAATTTTATCATGTTGTGTAATGGTTTTTGATATACTTTTACTATAATGCAGATGGTCCGGGAATGGATGTACGGTACTGACCGACGCTCTGGCGAGTTCATTAATGGCGTGCATGAATTCATCCGTGTTGCTGATGCAAACAAGCACAATGGTTTTGTATTCTGTCCATGTAATGGATGTAGGAATCAGAAGGATTACTTTGACTCAAAAACCCTTCACAGCCACCTGTTGAAGTCCGGCTTCATGCCCAGTTATAATTGTTGGACCAAGCACGGAGAGAGAGGAGTTATAATGGAAGACAATGAAGAAGAGGAGGAGGATGACAACTATCATGGTTTCCCTGAGTACGGAGATACTTCCATGGGGGATGCTGAAGGGGAGGATGAAGAAGAGACACATGATGAACCCGCTGATGATCTTGGTCGGACCATTGCCGATGCATGAAGAGATTGTGAAACTGAAAAGGATAGGGAGAAGTTCAATCACATGCTAGAGGATCACAAAAAGTTGTTGTACCCAAATTGCGAAAATGGTCTGAAAAAGCTGGGCAGCACACTGGAATTGCTGTGATGGAAGGCTGAGTGTGCTATACCTGACTCCTCATTTGAAAAGTTGCTGAAAATGATGAAGAATATGCTTCCAGAAGATAATGTATTGCCCGCCAGTACATACGAAGCAAAAAAGGTTGTCTGCCCTCTAGGTTTAGAGGTTCAGAAGATACATGCATGCCCTAATGACTGCATCCTCTATCGCGGTGAGGAGTATGAGAATTTAGATGCATGCTCGGTATGCACTTCACTTCGGTATAAGATTAGACGAGATGACCCTGGTGACGTTGAGGGCGAGCCCCCCGGAAGAGGGTTCCTGCGAAGGTGATGTGGCATGCTCCTATAATACCGCGGTTGAAACGCTTATTCAGAAACAAAGAGCACGCCAAGTTGTTGCGATGGCATAAAGAGGAACGTAAGTCAGACGGGATGTTGAGACACCCCGCTGATGGGTCGCAATGGAGAAAAATAGATAGAAAGTACCCGGACTTTGCAGATGACGCAAGGAGTTTAAGGTTTGGTCTAAGTACATATGGGATGAATCCCTTTGGGGAGCAGAGCTCCAGTCACAACACCTGGCCCGTGACTCTATGCATCTATAACCTTCCTCCTTGGTTGTGCATGAAGCGGAAGTTCATTATGATGCCAGTCTTGATCCAAGGTCCGAAGCAACCCGGCAACAACATTGATGTGTACCTAAGTCCATTAGTGGAAGAACTTTTACAATTGTGGCACGAACCCGGGATACGCGTGTGGGATGAGCACAAGCAGGAAGAATTTAACCTCCGAGCATTGCTTTTCGTAACAATCAATGATTGGCCTGCTCTTAGTAACCTTTCAGGACAGTCAAACAAGGGATACAATGCATGCACACACTGTTTAGATGAGACTGCAAGTATATATTTGGAACATTGTAAGAAGAATGTATACAATGAGCATCGTCGATTTATTTTGGCCAAGCATCCCTTAAGAAAGAAAGGCAAGCATTTCAACGGTCTGGCATGTCACCAGACGAAGCCTAAGGAGCGTACTGGTGCTGATATATTTGATATGGTCAAAGATTTGGATCAACTGGTAACCTTTGGAAAGGGTCCTGGAGGAAAATCTGTTCCGAAAGACGCTGAAGGACACGCACCCATGTGGAAGAAGAAATCTATATTTTGGGAGCTACCATATTGGAAATTCTTAGAGGTCCGCTCTGCAATCGATGTGATGCATGTGACGAAGAATCTTTGCGTGAACGTGCTAGGCTTCTTGGGCATGTATGGGCAGACAAAAGATACACCGGAAGCACGAAAGGACCATCAACGTATGGAAGACCCAGATGGCCTGCATCCAGAATGGTTTCAAGGTCATGCCAGCTATGCTCTTACCAAACAAGAGAAGGAAATATTTTTGAATGCCTAAGCAGTATTAAGGTCCCGTCTGGCTTCTCGTCGAATATAAAGGGGATAATAAATATGGCAGAAAAAATTTCCAAAACCTAAAGTCTCATGACTGCCACGTGATTATGACGCAAATGCTTCCGATTGCATTGAGGGGGCTTCTACCAGATAATGTTCGAGTACCCATTGTGAAGCTATGTGCATTTCTCAATGCAATCTCTCAGAAGATAATCAATCCTGAAGATCTACCACAGTTACAGAATGATGTGGTCCAATGTCTTGTCAGTTTTGAGTTGGTGTTCCCACCATCCTTCTTCAATATTATGACGCACCTGCTGGTTCACCTAGTCGAAGAGATTTCCATTCTCGGTCCTGTATTTCTACACAATATGTTTCCCTTTGAGAGGTTCATGGGAATCTTAAAGAAATATGTTCGTAACCGTGATAGGCCAGAAGGAAGCATCTACAAGGGCTATGGAACAGAGGAGGTCATTGAATTTTGTGTTGACTTTTTTCCTGACCTTAAGCCGATTGGTCTTCCTCAATCGCGGTATGAGGGGAGACCGAGTGGAAAGGGTACTCTAGGAAGGAAATCAATAATATGTAGAGACGGACATTCTTACACCGAAGCACATTACACCGTTCTACAGAATTCTATCTTGGCAGCCCCATATATCGAGGAACACAAGAAAATCTTACGCTCCAACAACCCTGGAAAGCATGACTCTTGGATTAGAGATGAACACATGAAGAGTTTCGGCGGTTGGTTGCAACATCTCATAAAAAACAACACTCTTGGAGATCAGCTATACTTGTTGTCTAGGTCACCATCTTCGACTATATCGACTTTCCAAGGGTACGAGATAAATGGGTATACATTTTACACGATAGCCCAAGATAAAAAGAGCACCAACCAAAACAGTGGTGTCCGCTTTGATGCAACAGACAACAATGGGTCAAAGACCACATATTATGGTTACATAGAGGAGATATGGGAACTTGACTATGGACCTACTTTTAAGGTCCCCTTGTTTCGGTGAAAATGGGTCAAGCTGACAGGAGGAGGGGTTGAGGTAGACAAGAAATACGGAATGACATCGTTGGATCTCAACAATCTTGGGTACTTAGACGAACCATTCGTCCTAGCCAATGATGTGGCCCAGGTTTTCTATGTGAAGGACATGTCTACCAAACCTAGAAAACAAAAAAATAAGAAAAAGAATACATCAGACGATGAGCCAAAGCGCCACATAGTTCTTTCAGGAAAAAGGAACATCGTGGGAGTGGAGGACAAGACAAACATGTCAGAAGATTGTGATAAGTTCCATGAAATTCCGCCCTTCACGGTGAAGGATGACCCAACCATCATGTTAATGAATGAAGATGCTCCATGGATACGACGGGATCAGAAAGGAACACAAGCGAAGAAATGATATGTAATAATTGTAACATTTTATGAGTTAAGATGTTCCATGCATGTGTCCATTTTTATAGTGTTGTCTGCAAACAATCTTGAGTGTGTTAGTCCCGTTTTGTGGCTGGACCGGGACTAAAGGAGGGCCTTTAGTACCGATTCATACTTACCATTAAGATCTGATCTCCAAACGCGTGATGTCACATATTAGGGAGTGCATGCCTCTATGACCAGTTTCTCGGAGATGCCGAAGGACTGGGCTCCGTCGGCATCTCCCTGAAACTGGCCATAGTGGTGTCCCTGCTCTCGAAAACCATCTTGCAGCTTGTAACTTCTCTAACTAGATCAATACGCCTGGGAGCTAACTAATTTCACATATTAGGGAGTGCCTCTATGACCAGTTTCTCGGAGATGCCGGAGGATTGGGCTCCGTCGACATTTCCCTGAAACTGGCCGTAGTTGTGTCCCTGCTCTCTAAAACCATCTTGTAGATGCCTCAAATTGGCTGGAGGACTGGACTCACAAGGATGCCTATTTATAGTACAAGCAGCTCGGCATAATGTCGACACTCACGACATAATGTCGACACTCACCCCTATTATTAGTGCCGACTCATCTTTATTCCCGGTTGGTGTCTCCAACCGGGACTAAAGGTTCATCTTTAGTCCCGGTTGGTGACACCATCCGGGACAAGGTACAAGCCGCACGACATAATGTCGACACTCACCCCTATTATTAGTGTTGCCTGGCCCAGTCTGCCGTAATCCCTTCAGTCGCGGTTGGTTTCTCCAACCGGGACTAAAGATGAACCCTCTCTTTATATAGGCATTTCCCTATATTTATTAGGTAACACTCAAGACATTTTATTAATATTAAAAACCGGGACAAACCGGGACTAGCTAACACTCAGGACTAAAGCCGCCCCCTTTAGTCATAATCATGCCTAGTCCTATAGTACGCAGCTTCAGGGTCTTCATCATCATCGTCATCGTCACCTGCCACTCCGGGGATCCTCAGCCCATCCATGGCATATACCAGGTCCAGCCTCGGATTCACGGCGGGCGGGAGAGGGGTCTCCTGGAAGACGATGCCGCTACCACCGGGACGGTGTGGGGCCTGTGGCGGGTGGACTCGTGGGCACCGTAGGCGAGGATGGTGAAAGAACATGTTGGGCCCCCATGTGTGGTTTTGGTAATTAATGACAATCTTTATGGACTAATGTGTGTATTAAGTTGTACTTGTAGGAATTGTCCATTGGCATTGCTTGGAGCATGTGTTGACTTCAAGATAGATGAAATGAGAAGAATATGTGTTGTGCAAGCTCAAAATGCGCCATCTATAGAAGATCTCATGTTTGATGCTTGCCATCCTCGGTGATCATGGATCGATGATGAGGAATCAAGAAAGGTGTCCATCTTGAGAAGGACAAGATCGTCTACATCGATCTCAAGTGGATTGCTCAAGGCAAAGGTATAATATTGATAGGTTTTCCCTTTTGCCGGTCTCATGTTTGTTGGGAGACCGGGTTTAGGATAGATAACCGTACTATCAAGAGGGGCTCTCGAATGAGTAACTCGGTCACATCGTTCGGAGAGAGATCAAACCTTTGCATACTTGCATCATCATATTTGGTTGTTATTTGGTCTTATCCATGTGAGGATATAGAGCTTTTGGTAATCTCCATAACAAGCTCTAGTCCATCAAAAACGGATTTCCCTTTTATATCTTATTGCGTTTTGATCTTGGAGGTTTTACCGGTTTGTATTTTAGAGATAGGTAAAACCTTCCATTATTTGGTTCTTACTCATGTGATGATTTAGAGCTTGTGTTAATCTCTATGACAAGCTCTCGTTCATCAAAAACGGATTTCATATGCATTTTCTATTACGTTTTTGATGTTGGAGGTTTTATCGGTTCATCTTTTTGATAGAGGTTAAACCTTTCGTCATTTGGATCTATCCTCCCTTGTTGTACTATAATGTTTCTTTGCATTATCTTTTAGAGCTTGTTGTCCTCTTCGAAACGAGCCCAAGATCATCAAAATCGGAGTCCGGATGCAAAAGTTATGGCCGTTTTAGAAAAGGGATGACCGGTAGTACCGGACCAGGGTCCGGTAGTATCGGAGGTCTGGTAGTACCGCCCCGTAGTACCGGTCGGTACTGAAAAAGGTGCGTTTGGCGACCTGGGATCCCCAGGGATTGTCCGGTAGTACCGGGAATGTCCGGTAGTACCGGGAATGTCCGGTAGTACCAGGATTCGCGTTTTTTGGCTTCAACGGTTGGATTTTCGGGGAACCTATTTAAGGGGCCTTCTTCCCCAATGGTTCCCTAACCATTCTTGCAAGTTTTCCCCTCCATTGTTGACCTTCTTGAGCTTGCTTTCTCTCAATCCCTCCAATGATTCTTGCATATTCTTGAGGGATTTGAAAGAGGAGATCTAGATCTACAATCCCACCAATCAATCTCTCCTCTAAGTGAGGGGAACATATTGGGATCTTGATCTTGGAGTCTTTTGTGGATTTCCTCCATTTTTCTTCCTCTCTTATTCCCCCATAAGCTTTTGTAGCTTTGGTGGAATTTGGGAGAGAGAGATTTGAGAACCTTTGTGGTGTTCTTGCCATTTGCATTTGGTGCATCGGTTTGAGTTCTCTTTGGAGGATTTGATTTGAGTTGCTCATTGGAGCTTGTCTGTAACTACCTCGGTGAATTACGCTCCTAGATACAAGCCTGGATGAGCGGAAATGGTTGAAATAGTACGGTGGGGCCCCAAAAGCCACTCACAGGTAGACCTTTCGGCCGTCCCAACTATTTCCAATCATCGGGACAAGTACGGGCGGCGTAATCGGCAGGCGAAGGGATCAACTACATACACAAATGAGTATGTATGCAAGCCACCATACAAGAGTACACCAAAGCCATTCCATCTAAAAGAAAGGAAATATAGCAATGCCATACGGCAAGATTCAAATGACCTAGATAGATATAATAATTTAGGATATTTCCTCATACATCACACATCAGAGTATCAGGCGGAAGCGGCAAACAAGATCCGAGTACGGATAAGAAGCAAATTGGCATAAGATGCCCAGAAATAAGCACATCCCGCCCACAGATCTCCCGGATCCCCGTTCCTGGAATCTCTACACCGAACGATCGTTGCCCACATCATCAGCCTCCTCCACCCAGTATCCGTCCTGCGGGTGTACCTGTTCATCTGAACCAATAATTTATCGTGTGAGACCCTAAGGGTACTCAGCAAGTCTTTATGCCTCTAAAGGGGACACAACCTGGGGTGACGCAATTGCAGCGAAAGATAAACCCTAACAGTTCTATAGATACTCGCTAACCATCCGCCTAACCAAAGATAGACGGATGTCCGTAAATTAATGACAACAGTTATAACGGTAATACCATCAGATCCATCCTCCTCCTCGCTTACCAACGAGGAAGCGGACGAACAACCCCCCCCATCCGTTGGCAGTTTTATTACCCATTCCATGAGTGTTGCACTATTTACTAGTCATTTATTTAGTCAAGTTAAAAGCGGTACTTTAGTTATGATTGTCTATGGTCGAGAAACTGTGCTCCAAATCGTCCATAACCGCGGACACGGCTTTCAGAAAGTTTTACCCTGCAGGGGTGCACAAATAGCAACACACACTCGATCAACCTCGGAAAAACCAAATCAAAACCCAACGAGGCCTTCACGACAAAGCAATCACAAGATTTAGAAATATTTCAGGGGCCACCCCATTGAGTAGACCCGCAACGAAGCTAGCTGACTCCGAGACGGACTCAAGGTTTGCGTCAATGGCTGTAAACGACTGGGAACCCGAAAATGTGTCTGGGCTTGTCGATACCGCGAAAACATTCCGCTTACCTAAACAGTACAGTGTGCTCCTCGCACAATCGTAATAAAACAGTAAAACATGGCATAAGTACAGGATAGTAAATAAAACCTCAAACTAGTTTGTGGCCCCAAGAAATAAGACGGAATCAAGCTCTGGCTCAGGGGGGTCCCATAAGCCTCCCGGATGTGGATAGCGCGAATGATCAAGGAACAGGAATCAAGTACTCGGGGTCCTACGGGACACAAGTGAGCAGGAAAAACCAAATAGCAGATATTGCTCACCGGTGCCACTTTCATTAGTTATCCCATTACTACTCAGATTAAGTTGTTTAGGTACCTCGTTGTCCAACAGACACTCACATACCCTACACATGCTGTTCTACGACTCGCATGGCTCAAACAACGCCTGTAGTAATGGCTCATGGGATGGAGGAACAAGCTTGGTGGGGTTGAAAAGTAAAGGCTATGCAATACTTGGGATTCAGTTTAATGCAATCGCGACTCAATGATGCAAGAATAAGATAGAGGCAATAGGTACTGTATGTATGCAAGCATGTGGTAGTGCTTGCCTGGCAACTCAGTTGAAGCGAGAGACGGATCTGGGTAGTGCTCCTGGTTCTCTTGATATATCCCCTGCTCAGTGTCTATTCCAAGAAGAACCAAACAAACAAGGCCAATATAAATAAAGTGCACAAGCATACGAATAACATGCGACAAGCAAACAATCATGCCATGATGAATGATGCACAATTTGCATGGCATTAAAGTAGCATGGCATGGGTGAGGTCTGCAATACAAGAATAAGTCATTTTATTGAGTTTTGGTCACATTTTATTGTCATATTAGTTGCTGTATACTATATATTTATATGATGCATGCTGCAATTTAAGTCATGGATAGCATAAACAGAAAGGTCTCGTCGAGCTGATCATTTTAGACATATCATTTATTAAATTTGGAGTTATAAAACAAAAGTTATTAATTAATTAAGGTGAGGGGCATTTTGTTGTAATTTAATTCAACTTGAAATTTAAAGTGTTCAAATAATATTTTGAATGGAATATTTGAATTCCTCACATTTTTCTGATTCAAAAACATATATTATTTGTATTATTTGGAATTATGAATTTAAATTTATTTTATAGTCAAATTTTTTAAATAGGGTCAAAGTCAAAGGTTGACTAATTAAATTAATTCAGAAAAAAAATATTTGATTAAAGATTTGAATTGATATTCAAAAATAAAACATATTTCATATTAAGTTTGAATTTAGATTCCAATCCATTTGAAAATTATGAATTCATTTAGATTTAATCAGATTTGAATTTTGAATTGAATTAATTTGAAAAGAAAAGAATTTAAAACAGATACAGGAAAAATACTTTTTGCACTCAGGCAAATCTAGCCACTATCATTGACAGGTGGGGTCAGGCGCTGACAGGGCATAAGACAGGTGGCTGGGGACCGCGGGTTGAGGATGGAAATAGCGTGGGTTCCTTTTTATAAAAAGTGCCGGCTGGGAGGGCTGCGGGTTGACAGAACAGAAAAGCGAGGGGTTTATGTGCAAAATTGCCGGAGCTGCTCGATTGGAGCCTGACGAACTGAACCTGTTAGCGCGAAAAACTGCCAGCTGAACTCGATTTCGAATGAATATGGCGAGCAAGAGAGTCCAGATCTTGAGACGCTGTCAAAACAAAAGTTGTAGAGGGAGGTTCCATGCCTATTTCTCCTTAAGGGATCATCACCGAAGGAGGAGTGGAACGCCGGTTAATCGTCGATGAACATGGACAGATCCACGAGCTAGGACTAACGGAAGAACGTGCAGAGGCGCCAGGATCTGGACGAACTTTGGAGGACGAAGGCGAGCAAAAGGATGCGAATTCCGCAAAACCGTAAAAACCAAAAATAAAGAGGTATCTATAGTCTACAAGTTTCGTGTTTGGGGTTTCTCCGGAGGAGGACTACACACGCTGGGAAACGGAGCCGAACAGAGGCGGTTAGGTGCGGCTGCAGCTCCTGCACGTTGCCACTGCCGAACGCGTTCTAGCACAGACGGTGAGCGCGGCGCTGCGCGATGGCGAGCGAGAGGATGCGCGGGACGGAGAGAAACCAGGGCGTGCGGCTCACCTTGCGCGCGTCCCCGGCCTAGCCAGAGCGTGCGGGAGGCGGAGAGGAAGCAGGCGGCGAGCTGGCGTGGCCGGTGAAGTCGGCTGCTACCGCGGCGTGCGTGCACGACGTCGTTGAGGTTCTGCAGCTGCTCCAGGCCTCCTCCTCCCAGCTCCTGGTACCGTTCTGCTTCCGAAGAAAATCCTCCAGTCGCAGTCGTGTCGGCGGCGAGGTGGGGTATACGGCGGCGCTAGACGGTGGCCATGGCTTGCTTGCGGTGGAAGAACAGGAAAAGGGGATGGCGACGACACAAAGAGGGAGAAGCTAGGGTTCCTGGGGGAGGGACTCCGCGGCCTGGGGGATAAGAAGAGGGGCAGCTGGCTGACGCGGCTGACGGAGGAAGACGTTCACCTGCTCCGTCTGCTTTCCGTCTCCTGCCGCGAGAGAGAGGAAGCTGAGGGACGGCGTCAGTCGCCAGGGAAGAAGAACAGGAGCGCGGGCAGGGCGAAGGGGTACTGGGCCGCGGGAGAAGGTGGGCCGGAGGAGGGATCTAGCTGCGGGCTACTGCGGCTGGTAAGGCCCAGGTAGGCTGCTGCTACTCTCACACTCTTTTTCCTTCTTCTTTTTATTTATTGGTTTGGTTTGTTTTTATTCTTTTACAAATTTAAACCAGCTTCTAATTTCAAATTCTTTTGAACTTTTTCATAGGAAATTTTGAACAGAGGGTTTGGCCATGAGGAGAGGCAAAAGAGAATAAGATACATAAGGAGAGAGAATGCCCACATACAAATTCATTTTGGGCATTTTGCTAGAATTAGGATTTAGGGTTTATAAAATGGAACAAAATCATTTGAAAATGAAAATAATGGACCCTAGCAATGGCCCTTGATTGTATATAACAAAATAGGGATAGAGAGGAGATGAGAGTTGATCCAATCCAGAATTCAGATAAAACTCAAAGAGGACAAAGTTGGTGATGGTTGCATGGCCCATGCAAATGCATTAAATGCTAGGTCTTATCTGGTGAAAACAAAAATAATAACTCATGGCATTTATTTAGTTGCATCTTCCAAAGTTGGAGTAAGGGCCAAGCAACAGGATTGATAGCATTGGACCCACCTTATCTCTGATGAGCTAGACTAAACACCAGAAGAAAGAACTAATTACAACTCATGGTTAATGGGGTGGTGGAGTTGTAAAGTGGTGAAAGAAAGGGTGGTGGAGTCAATAAAAGATATGCCCCCAACTCATCTTGGGCATTTAACAATATATCAAGAATCAAATACAATATCAAGAGGCAAATACAAATATTAATGCATATGAGATAAGAACCAAAACAAAAAGGGTTTTTGTATGATGCTGAAATGCAAGGTGGCATGATGACATGAGCATGATAACATGATTATACAACAATTTTATGCAGGAGGTAGCCATTTTCATTACTAAACCAAGTAGCATTACAAATGTTAGACAATTGGGATGCTACAACTCTCCCCCACTAAACAGGAATCTCGCCCCGAGATTCTAGGAAGAAGAAGAAGACACAAAGAGGGTAGGATAGTTGGCACGGAGTTCATCTTCACGCTCCCAAGTGGCTTCATCAACAGAATGGTGCGACCACTGCACCTTGCAGAACTTGATGGACTTTTTGCGAGTCCTTCTTTCTGCGGTCTCAAGGATTTTTGTGGGATGTTCTTGATAAGATATGTCTTCTTTGAGATCGATTAGCTCATGATCCACGGTCCTTCCGGGATCTTTGAAGCACTTCTTGAGTTGTGAGATGTGGAAAACATCATGGACTTTGAGTTTTTCCGGGAGCTCAAGAGCATAAGCAACTTCTCTTCTTCTACCACGAATTTTGAATGGACCGATGTATCTAGGAGCCAGCTTTCCTTTGATACCAAAGCGGTGCGTGCCTCTCATGGGAGTGACACGAAGGTAAACGATATCACCAGGGGCATACACCATGTCCGTGTGCTTCCTGTCATAATTGCTCTTCTGGCGACTTTGAGCAATCTTCAGATTTTCAAGAATGATATGCACCTTCTCCTCCGCTTGAGTTACAATGTCAGGGCCAAACCAAATTCTTTCTCCTGCACCTGACCAACCAATCGGAGTTCTGCACTTGCGACCATAGAGAGCCTCAAATGGTGCCATATTCAGACTTTTCTGGAAGCTGTTGTTGTAAGAGAATTCCGCATAAGGAAGACATTCCTCCCACTTCATGCCAAAAGAGATGACACAAGCACGAAGCATATCCTCCAGAATCTGATTGATCCTTTCAACTTGTCCTTGCGACTGAGGGTGGTAAGCAGTGCTGAAGTTCAACTTTGTTCCCAAAGCATTTTGGAAACTTTCCCAGAACTTGGAAGTGAAGATGCTCCCGCGGTCTGAACTGATCTCAAGCGGAACCCCATACAGAGAGACAATTCTGTTGATATAGAGCTCAGCCAACTGAATTCCAGAAATTGTTTCCTTGACGGGGAAGAAGTGAGCCACTTTAGAGAGCCTATCGATGACAACAAAGATTGCATTGTTGCCCTTCAGCGACCTTGGAAAACCAGTGATGAAGTCCATCTCTACTTTCTCCCATTTCCATTCCGGGGGTTTCAATGGCTGTAGAAGACCGAAAGGTTTCTGATGAACAGCTTTCACTCTGCGGCAGACATCACACTCCGAGACATACTTGGCACAATATCGTTTCAAACCCGGCCACCAATATTGTGTTTTCAAGTCCATGTAAATCTTTGTGCTGCCAGGATGGATAGATAGAACAGAATCGTGCGCCTCCTTGAGAACTTGCTCTCTCAAACCCGGGTAGTTTGGAACAAACATCCGGTGTTCAAAGAAAAGCGTGCCTTGATCATCGACGTGGAAGGACTCATACTTCGGAAGCTGAAGTTTGGAGATGATCTTTTTGGTGTGCGGATCACCCAGCTGACGAGAGCGAATCTTTTCTTCCAAGAGAGGAGTAGCCAGAAGGTTCAGGAGATTCCCTTGTTCCACAATTTCAAGGTTGAGCTGACGGAATTCCTCGCACAAGAGAGGCTGTTGTTCTTCCATCATGAGGTTGTTGACATAAGCTTTGCGGCTGAGAGCATCGTCCATGACATTAGCTTTGCCCGGAGTATAGTTGATGGTCAAATCAAAATCATTGATTGCTTCAATCCATCTCCTCTGTCGAAGGTTGAGATCAGGCTGAGTGAAGATATACTTCAAACTCTTGTGGTCAGAAAAGATCTCACAACGGTTGCCAAGCAAGTAGTGCCTCCATAGCTTCAAAGCAAAGACAATTGCTGCGAGCTCGAGGTCATGTGTGGGATAGTTGATCTCATGCGTCTTCAATTGTCGAGAGGCATAAGCAACCACTTGTTTTTCTTGCATAAGGACCGCACCCAATCCTTGCAAAGAGGCGTCACAGAATATCTGGAAAGGCTTAGATGTATCCGGAGGAACCAAGACTGGTGTGGAAGTGAGCTTCTCTTTGAGTGTCTCAAAGCTTGCTTGACATGCAGGAGTCCAAAGGTATTTCTTGCCTTTCTTGAGGAGATCGGTAAGAGGCTTCGCTATCTTCGAAAAGTTTTGAACGAAGCGACGTCAATAACTAGCCAAACCGAGGAAACTCCGCACTTCTTTGACATTAACAGGAGGAAGCCATTCAACAATTGTCTTCACCGTTTCCGGGTTGACTGCAATGCCCTTGGCAGAGATGACATGACCAAGATAGGTTACTTGAGGCAGCCAAAACTCACACTTTGAGAACTTTGCATACAAGCGATTCTCACGAAGCTTGTTTAGGACACACCGAAGGTGTTCTTCATGCTCTTCCTTTGACTTTGAATAGACTAGGATGTAATCCAGATAGACCACAACGAACTTATCAAGGTACTCCATGAAAACCGAGTTCATAAGCCTCGAGAAGGTAGCAGGTGCGTTGGTGAGACCGAAAGACATGACCGTGTACTCATACAGGCCATAGCGGGTGGTGAAAGCTGTTTTAGGCACATCTTCCTTGCGAATCTTGATTTGGTGATAACCACTTCTCAAGTTGAGCTTAGAGAACACCACAGCTCCAGCTAGCTGATCGAAGAGATCATTAATCCGCGGAAGGGGATATTTGTTCTTGATGGTTTTGGCATTGAGAGCCCGATAGTCCACACAAAGTCTATCAGTCCTGTCACGCTTCTTCACAAAGATTGTTGGGCTACCCCAAGAAGAAGTACTGTGTTGAATGAAACCCATCTTCTCTTGTTCATCAAGTTGACGTTTGAGTTCAGCCAACTCAGCAGGACCCATTTTATAAGGCCGCTTGGAGATAGGAGCCATTCCAGGTTCAAGCTCAATTACAAACTCAACCTCACGATCCGGAGGCATACCCGGCAACTCTTCAGGAAAGACATCTGGGAACTCACAGACCACCGGAACACTCTGAATAGCTTCCATAGCATCATCATTCAGAGCCGCCAAAGAGAAAAGCTGAATATCAGGAGTCAGACTTGGAGAATAGACTATATGGCCTTCTGGAATCTTCAGGAAAACCGAGCGTTCAGCACAATCAATCACAGCTGCATTTGCTGTCAACCAATCCATGCCCAAGATGACATCAATGTCAGAATTTCCCAGAACAATTAGGGATGCCGAGAACGAAGAGCCACCAATCTCAACTTGATTGCCATGGCTGATTTTAGAAGCTACCATATTTGCTCCAGGAGAAAGGACCATTAACTTCTTAAGGAGAGGATCCATTGCTAACTCATTCTCATTTGCAAACTTGTGAGAAACAAAAGAATGCGATGCACCAGAATCAAACAAAACTCGTGCAGGGACTGAGTTAACGGAAAGCATACCCATCACAACTCCAGGTGCATGCTCGGCTTGAGCGGCGTTGACACAGTTGGCACGAGCAACAGTAGACCCGGGCTTGGTGTTGATGTTGAGAGCCCGAGGTGGTGGTGCACGAACCATAGGAGATCTTGCCGCAGATCTTGGAGGGGGTGGAGGAAGAGCTTTGTTCTTCAACGGACAATTCCAGTTTACATGCCTAGGGTCTCCACACGTGAAACAAGCACCAGGTGGACATGGAGCAACGTGGCCAGGGACTCCGCCAGGCGCTCCAGGGTAGTGGTGGTTGTAGCCCCTGGGAGCAGCAGTGATGAAGTTTGGTGGCCTTGCCGCGTAGCTTGAAGGTCTTGGTGAAGCCGGGAGCGACGATGGGGTGTTAGGAACCCAGACACGCCGCTTAGAAGGTGCTGACATAGCTGAAGAGCTTGGTGCGTCCCGGTTGTGTTTCTTTGACTCCTCAAACACTTGCCTACTGGCTTCCTCCTGCAAAGCTGTATGCTGAAGTTCCAGGAAAGATGCCGGCCTTGCATGTGTGATTGCATATTTGATCGATGCATTGAGCCCTTGCCTGAACCTCTTTTGTTTCTTCTTGTCATCTGAGATCTCATCACCACCATAACGAGAGAGTTTCATGAAGTTCCTGATGTAGGTATTGACATTATCATTTCCCTGCTTGAGGTTGAGAAAGATTTCCTTCATCCTTTCCATGACAATCTCTGACAGGAATTGCTCTTTGAAAGCTCCAGAGAACTGTTCCCAAGTAGGCTGAAAACCAGTGCAGCTTGCCTTCAGATAATTCTCCCACCAGAGAGCTGCATCTCTCTTCAGAAGGTGAGTAGCACATTTTACCCATTCTTGCTCAGGCACATCAGCAGTCTCCAGTAACCTTGACATCTCACGCAACCAATCGTCCGCATCCAGTGGTTGATGAGAAACATCAAATTGGCGTGGGTTGAACTTGAGGAAGCTTTTGATGTCACCCCGCTTGGGAGGTGGGGGTAGTGGAGCAAACTCATTCCTTCTGACACTTTCTTCCAAACGAGCGTTGGTTCTGCTGCATTGCTGCCAAGGCATTGGCGATGTTTGACAACGCGGCCCCCAATTCCGGTGGTATGTCCTCATCAGAACGGCGTGGTGGAGCCATCCTGTGATTGATATAAAACACAAGTCAGTACTATAATGGAGAATAATAATAATCCAAAATAGTACCAAGATGGAATTAACCAAGATGAAAGGATACAATTTACTAAGATGATATTAAAATATCAACAAAGTTCAAAGCACCTAGAAGATATTAAGTATATCGCACACGACTGAAAAGGAGTGTGGTACACAAATATATCAAAGAAAAATTTTCCACAAATTTCGGCATTAAAATACCAATAGATGCGCAAAATTACTTAACGAATCAAGATTAGTGACTCTACCAATTCAATATACAAAAGCGAATGATAAGAGTAGTGGTATGGTCGCGACTCCATCCCGCACTCAAATCATTACTCCGCACATGAATAAGTGGAACACATATCCTAACCCCTTCTTCTCACGATGAACCTAAAGATTAGCAACTACGGAAACGAACAACCCAAACAAGATACGTCGGATAACAAAGAGTAAGACAGATCGCGGCGGTATACAACGAATCAGATAGATCGCGTCGGTTTGCAAAGCCTGTCGGTATGGAATGTACCAACAGTTGATAACCAAAAGGACGATTAGATAACAACTTGGATGCAACAGATAGACAAGGAATTACGCACACACACACACACAACCTATGGTACTACGGAACCCGGAACACGTGAATCCTAGTTTGAACTTTTAAGAAGAGGATTGAAAACGTTACACTTCCTTACCAGAAAAGGGTGGGTGGGTGGGTAAGAAGAAAAGTGGAAGCAGTCCTACTCTCGCGTTTTGTTTTTCCCTAGTATACATAACTATCAAAAATATTTGCTAGACTGACAACGACCGTTTGGCTGAGACCCTGAAGGTCGGGATGGCTTTGATACCAATTGTAACTACCTCGGTGAATTACGCTCCTAGATACAAGCCTGGATGAGCGGAAATGGTTAAAATAGTACGGTGGGGCCCCAAAAGCCACTCACAGGTAGACCTTTCGGCCGTCCCAACCATTTCCAATCATCGGGAAAAGTACGGGCGGCGTAATCGGCAGGCGAAGGGATCAACTACATACACAAATGAGTATGTATGCAAGCCACCATACAAGAGTACATCAGAGCCATTCCATCTAAAAGAAAGGAAATATAGCAACGCCATACGGCAAGATTCAAATGACCTAGATAGATATAATAATTTAGGATATTTCCTCATACATCACACATCAGAGTATCAGGCGGAAGCGACAAACAAGATCCGAGTACGGATAAGAAGCAAATTGGCATAAGATGCCCAGAAATAAGCACATCCCGCCCACAGATCTCCCGGATCCCCGTTCCCGGAATCTCTACACCGAACGATCGTTGCCCACATCATCAGCCTCCTCCACCCAGTATCCGTCCTGCGGGTGTACCTGTTCATCTGAACCAATAATTTATCGTGTGAGACCCTAAGGGTACTCAGCAAGTCTTTATGCCTCTAAAGGGGACACAACCTGGGGTGACGCAATTGCAGCGAAAGATAAACCCTAACAGTTCTATAGATACTCGCTAACCATCCGCCTAACCAAAGATAGACGGATGTCCGTAAATTAATGACAACAGTTATAACGGTAATACCATCAGATCCATCCTCCTCCTCGCTTACCAACGAGGAAGCGGACGAACAACCCCCCCCATCCGTTGGCAGTTTTATTACCCATTCCATGAGTGTTGCACTATTTACTAGTCAGTTATTTAGTCAAGTTAAAAGCGGTACTTTAGTTATGATTGTCTATGGTCGAGAAACTGTGCTCCAAGTCGTCCATAACCGCGGACACGGCTTTCAGAAAGTTTTACCCTGCAGGGGTGCACAAATAGCAACACACACTCGATCAACCTCGGAAAAACCAAATCAAAACCCAAAGAGGCCTTCACGACAAAGCAATCACAAGATTCAGAAATATTTCAGGGGGCCACCCCATTGAGTAGACCCGCAACGAAGCTAGCTGACTCCGAGACGGACTCAAGGTTTGCGTCAATGGCTGTAAACGACTGGGAACCCGAAAATGTGTCTGGGCTTGTCGATACCGCGAAAACATTCCGCTTACCTAAACAGTACAGTGTGCTCCTCGCACAATCGTAATAAAACAGTAAAACATGGCATAAGTACAGGATAGTAAATAAAACCTCAAACTAGTTTGTGGCCCCAAGAAATAAGACGGAATCAAGCTCTGGCTCAGGGGGGTCCCATAAGCCTCCCGGATGTGGATAGCGCGAATAATCAAGGAACAAGAATCAAGTACTCGGGGTCCTACGGGACACAAGTGAGCAAGAAAAACCAAATAGCAGATATTGCTCACCGGTGCCACTTTCATTAGTTATCCCATTACTACTCATATTAAGTTGTTTAGGTACCTCGTTGTCCAACAGACACTCACATACCCTACACATGTTGTTCTACGACTCGCATGGCTCAAACAACTCCTGTAGTAATGGCTCATGGGATGGAGGAACAAGCTTGGTGGGGTTTAAAAGTAAAGGCTATGCAATACTTGGGATTCAGTTTAATGCAATCGCGACTCAATGATGCAAGAATAAGATAGAGGCAATAGGTACTGTATGTATGCAAGCATGTGGTAGTGCTTTCCTGGCAACTCAGTTGAAGCGAGAGACGGATCTGGGTAGTGCTCCTGGTTCTCTTGATATATCCCCTGCTCAGTGTCTATTCAAAGAAGAACCAAACAAACAAGGCCAATATAAATAAAGTGCACAAGCATACGAATAACATGCGACAAGCAAACAATCATGCCATGATGAATGATGCACAATTTGCATGGCATTAAAGTAGCATGGCATGGGTGAGGTGTGGAATACAAGAATAAGTCATTTTATTGAGTTTTGGTCACATTTTATTGTCATATTAGTTGTTGTATACTATATATTTATATGATGCATGCTGCAATTGAAGTCATGGATAGCATAAACAGAAAGGTCTCGTCGAGCTGATCATTTTAGACATATCATTTATTAAATTTGGAGTTATAAAACAAAAGTTATTAATTAATTAAGGTGAGGGGCATTTTGTTGTAATTTAATTCAACTTGAAATTTAAAGTGTTCAAATAATATTTTGAATGGCATATTTGAATTCCTCACATTTTTCTGATTCAAAAACATATATTATTTGTATTATTTGGAATTATGAATTTAAATTTATTTTATAGTCAAAAATTTTAAATAGGGTCAAAGTCAAAGGTTGACTAATTAAATTAATTCAGAAAAAAATATTTGATTAAAGATTTGAATTGATATTCAAAAATAAAACATATTTCATATTAAGTTTGAATTCAGATTCCAATCCATTTGAAAATTATGAATTCATTTAGATTTAATCAGATTTGAATTTTGATTTGAATTAATTTGAAAAGAAAAGAATTCAAAACAGATACAGGAAAAATACTTTTTGCACTCAGGCAAATCTAGCCACTATCATTGACAGGTGGGGTCAGGCGCTGACTGGGCATAGGACTGGTGGCTGGGGACCGCGGGTTGAGGTTGGAAATAGCGTGGGTTCCTTTTTATAAAAAGTGCCGGCTGGGAGGGCCGCGGGTTGACAGAACAGAAAAGCGAGGGGTTTATGTGCAAAACTGCCGGAGCTGCTCGGTTGGAGCCTGACGAACTGAACCTGTTAGCGCGAAAAACTGCTAGCTGAACTCGATTTCGAATGAATATGGCGAGCAAGAGAGTCCAGATCTTGAGACGCTGTCAAAACAAAAGTTGTAGAGGGAGGTTCCATGCCTATTTCTCCTGAAGGGATCATCACCGAAGGAGGAGTGGAACGCCGGTTAATCGTCGATGAACATGGACAGATCCACGAGCTAGGACTGACGGAAGAACGTGCAGAGGCGCCAGGATCTGGACGAACTTTGGAGGACGAAGGCGAGCTAAAGGATGCGAATTCCGCAAAACCGTAAAAACCAAAAATAAAGAGGGATCTATAGTCTACAAGTTTCGTGTTTGGGGTTTCTCCGAAGGAGGACTACACACGCTGGGAAACGGAGCCGAACAGAGGTGGTTAGGTGCGGCTGCAGCTGCTGCATGTTGCCACTGCCGAACGCGTTCTAGCACAGACGGTGAGCGCGGCGTGGCGCGACGGCGAGCGAGAGGATGCGCGGGACGGAGAGAAACCAGGGTGTGCGGCTCACCTTGCGCGCGTCCCCGGCCTAGCCAGAGCGTGCGGGAGGCGGAGAGGAAGCATGCGGCGAGCTGGCGTGGCCGGTGAAGTCGGCTGCTACCGCGGCGTGCGTGCACGGCGTCGTTGAGGTTCTGCAGCTGCTCCAGGCCTCCTCCTCCCAGCTCCTGGTACCGTTCTGCTTCTGAAGAAAAGCCTCCAGTCGCAGTCGTGTCGGCGGCGAGGTGGGGTATACGGCGGCGCTAGACGGTGGCCATGGCTTGCTTGCGGTGGAAGAACATGAAAAGGGGATGGCGGCGACACAGAGAGGGAGAAGCTAGGGTTCCTGGGGGAGGGGACTCCGCGGCCTGGGGGATAAGAAGAGGGGCAGGTGGCTGACGCGGCTGGCGGAGGAAGACGTTCACCTGCTCCGTCTGCTTTCCGTCTCCTGCCGCGAGAGAGAGGAAGCTGAGGGACGGCGTCAGTCGCCAGGGAAGAAGAACAGGAGCGTGGGCAGGGCGAAGGGGTACTGGGCCGCGGGAGAAGGTGGGCCGGAGGAGGGAGCTAGCTGCGGGCTGCTGCTGCTGGTAAGGCCCAGGTAGGCTGCTGCTACTCTCACACTCTTTTTCCTTCTTCTTTTTATTTATTGGTTTGGTTTGTTTTTATTCTTTTACAAATTTAAATCAGCTTCTAATTTCAAATTCTTTTGAACTTTTTCACAGGAAATTTTGAACAGAGGGTTTGGCCATGAGGAGAGGCAAAAGAGAATAAGATACATAAGGAGAGAGAATGCCCACATACAAATTCATTTTGGGCATTTTGCTAGAATTAGGATTTAGGGTTTATAAAATGGAACAAAATCATTTGAAAATGAAAATAATGGACCCTAGCAATGGCCCTTGATTGTATATAACAAAATAGGGATAGAGAGGAGATGAGATTTGATCCAATCCAGAATTCAGATAAAACTCAAAGAGGACAAAGTTGGTGATGGTTGCATGGCCCATGCAAATGCATTAAATGCTAGGTCTTATCTGGTGAAAACAAAAATAATAACTCATGGCATTTATTTAGTTGCATCTTCCAAAGTTGGAGTAAGGGCCAAGCAACAGGATTGATAGCATTGGACCCACCTTATCTCTCATGAGCTAGACTAAACACCAGAAGAAACAAATAATTACAACTCATGGTTAATGGGGTGGTGGAGTTGTAAAGTGGTGAAAGAAAGGGTGGTGGAGTCAATAAAATATATGCCCCCAACTCATCTTGGGCATTTAACAATATATCAAGAATCAAATACAATATCAAGAGGCAAATACAAATATTAATGCATATGAGATAAGAACCAAAACAAAAAGGGTTTTTGTATGATGCTCAAATGCAAGGTGGCATGATGACATGAGCATGATAACATGATGATACAACAATTTTATGCAGGAGGTAGCCATTTTCATTACTAAACCAAGTAGCATTACAAATGTTAGACAATTGGGATGCTACATTGTCTCTCTTGGGTTCTTGGAACCCTAGACTGTTTTGTGGCCTTGGTGGCATTGTAGCCTTGGTGGCATTTGTTGAGGCCTTTTGTGGCGTTTGTTGGGAGCCTCCAATTAAGTTGTGGAGTTGTGCCCCAACCTTGTGAGTGGTTCCGGTTGCCACCGACAAGTGCACCAATAGTGGAAGCGTGGATCGATCCCATTGGGGTGAGATTCACCAGAGAATAAGGGAGGCCTTTTGTGGCGTTGGTGGTTTGATACCACCCCCTCTCCAAACGAGACGTACTCCATGTTGGGAGGAACTCGGTAAAATATCGGTGTCCCCGCGTGCCTCGGTTATCTCTATACCCGAGCTCTTTACTTATGCACTTTACATTGTGATAGCCTTCGTGCTTGAAGTACTATATCTTGCTTTCACTTTGTTGCTTGTATTGCTTAGCATAAGTTGTTGGTGCACATAGGTAAACCTTAGTTGTTTCTAGGTTGTGCTTTACAAAGTAAACACTAGTTTTATTCCGCCTTTGTTGAGCCACTCTAGGAAAAGTTTTAATCGCCTATTCACCCCCCTTTAGGCGACATCCGTATCCTTTCAATTGGTATCAGAGCCCGGTCTCTCATTTTAGGCTTCACCGCCTTGAGAGTAAAGATGTCGGCTAGAGGATTAGTGCACAAGGACACGCTCACATTTTATGGCACAAATTATGATGTTTGGAAAATTCGCATGCTTAATTTATTTCGGGAAATTCACCCAATTATCGAGGGCTATCTATATGTGGGTTTCTCTTCTCCTATGGATACCCAAAACGAATCTTTAGAGGAGAAGTTGAATGCTCATATAGATGCTCTAGCTACTAAAATTATTTTGCATGTTGTGAGCAATGTAGTTCTTTCGTCTATCATGCCTTATTCAAGCGCTCGTGAGATATGGACCAAGCTTCAAGTTAAATATAGCAAGTCCAATATTATTGAGGATGATTGTGTTGCTTCCACTTCCGGTCGAGATGAGTTCTCATCCTCTACCTCTTCACCAACATGTGACTTTCCACAAGGTAATGATATGGTGAGTGGTGATAGAAATTGCAATTTGGATAGTGTGCTTACTATTTGTAATCCTTCATCCCTATCTAGTTGCAATGATCTATCTTTGGACCTTAACACTTCTAGCACTCAAAACTCCTTACATGCTTGTGTTAATAGTCCTTGCATATCATATAGAAATGACTAGAATAAATCTCATGATGATATGCTCTTGTTGTCTTGTTGCCATGATAAAAATTCTTCTATTTCCTCTAGTGCCTGTGTTGCTAACCATGTAGAGGAAAATGAAGATTCTATGGGCCAAGACAAGGTCTTGAAGAGAGCTACAAGTGCAATCTCAACATCACCGTCCTCCGGTTCTCACATGTGCCTTATGGCTAAGGGAACAAAGGTAACCTCTTTGAATCCCATTGTATCTCATGATGATGATGATGATGAGGTTGAGAATGATAATGATGATTATAGAGGTAAATATGATATTACCTCTATTAATAAAATGGGAGAGGTTGTCTATAGTTCTCTCTACAAAAATAAACTTGCTTCCTCCAACCTTCTTGAAATCTTGAATTATGCTATAGAAGGCAATGATCTTATTGAGGAGCAAGAAAACATAATTGATGAAAAGTTTGCACTTGAGCGTGAATATGCTAATGAACTTGCTCAAGTAAAGGACTCCCTTGAAGAAGAACAAACCACCAAAGAATCTCTTGAGGAGACTTTTACTCTAGAATTATCTAGAGTAAAGGAATACCATGATAGAGAACTTGCGGTGGCTAACTCCTTCAAGATTAAAAATGATGAACTTGAAGTTGCTTATGCTAAACTTGTTGAGGATTTTGAGCACCTCAAAAATGGCTCTAGGGTCATAAAGGGTGAGCTCATCAAACTCACCGAGTCACATGAGCAACTTAAAGCCTCATATTCAAAAGAGCTTGACAAGTTTCCCTCACCTCTTGCTAATAGTAATGATGCTTGTGCTACTAACTCTATTTCTTGTGAAGCATCTATTTTGAAGGAGAATGTTGAGCTAAAGGCTCAACTTGCGTTGCTAACTAGAAACTATGGGAAATTAGAAGAAAGTCATGTTAAGCTCTCAAGCTCGCATGAGGATCTTCTACTCTCCCATGGTAGGCTAAAGTTAGCTCATGAGGCCATCATGTCAAAGGTAACATCTAGTGGGCCTCATGTGGACATTAGCACTACATCTACTCCAAATGTTATATTGTCATGTGCTAGTCCTTGTAATTCATCCTCTCACAACCATGCTATATCTCATGATGAATTACACTCCATGCCTTGTTGCTCTAACAATGTAGAATCTACTTCATCTAGTACTTGTGTTGAAACTAACCATGTAGAGGAAATCAAAGAGCTCAAGGCTCAAGTCACTTCTTGGAAGAATGACTTGAAAAAGGGTCATCAAGGGAAGGTCACACTCAACAAAATCTTGAGTATGCAAAAATACCCCAATGACAAGAGTGGGCTTGGATTCAAATCTAATGTCAAGAACAAGTCCACTATCAAGTTGAATCACAAGGACAACAAGAATAATGGCCAAGATCAAGTCAAGAATCCGGCCAACATTGTTTGCTTCAAGTGCAAGGAAGAAGGGCACCATGTTAGATCTTGCCCATTTAAAAAAAAGCCTCTTAGTGTGAAGCAACAAGGGAAGTGGCCTCAAGCTCCACCTCAAGTCATTAATGGGCCTCTTCCTAAGAGGACTACTCGAGCTCTTCCTCGAGTTGTGGCTTCTCCTAAGAAGAAAGATGGCAAGAGTAGAACTTGCTACATATGTCGTGAAAAGGGGCATATTTCTTCCTCATGCACTCTCGGTATCTCCTCATCCAACCATATCATTATTGATGATGCTTATTCTCTTTGGAAGGATGAGGTTGGCAATGTGTTTGCCAAATTTGTTGGTGCTCAATGTGGTGTAAAGAAAAGAACCATTTGGGTTGCCAAACCTATTGTGACTAACCTCTTAGGACCCAACTTGGTTGGGTACCAACAAACCAAAACTTGATCAATAGGTCTGTTTTGGAGGGCATTGGAGTCTTGGCTACATCATGAAGAATTAAGGGATCTTCATTATTATTTTTGTCAAGCCAAGTCATGTGGATTATATTGCTCCTATTATATTTCCAATGTTCCTCCTTGCGGTAACATATGCTTAACTCATTTCATTGAAAGTTACTCGCCCCCTTGTGCATGTGTTGGTTTTGTATCTTCCATGCTTTTGTACATGTTGTGTTTTCCACCTAATTATCTTGAGGTATTAAACATATTTGTGTATGATTAGGTGGCACACCATGTATGTGTGTTTCTTGTATTGTAGCCTTACTTGTTTATATTTGGTATCTTTTTGGCTCTTGTGAGAGATTAATGGACTATCCCATTTTGGGGGAGTGTTATGCTTAGGCATTCCACAATCCTAAAAATGTGTGTACATGAGGATTATCACCTAGTATTTATATTGGATTATTGTCTAGTCTCTATGTGGTATAATTCTCATGAGAAATTTAATTTTATAATGTCCACTAATTATCTCTATTTGTATCCTTTTCCCTCATGTTGGTTTTATGGTAGTATCACATTATGGGGGAGTCATATGCTTAGTGCATATTACAATCCTAGAAATTGTGAATATTCGAGGTTGTGTCACTTAGAATTGATATTGATAATTATCTAGCACCTATGTGACACATTTTCTCATACAAGTTCCAATTTGATTGAATGGCTTTATTGATCTTATGTTGGATCTTGTATATGAGAATGGTTCTTGGTATGTGTTTCCTCATATTTAGATATTTATATTCGCATGGAAACCATTTGCTTCAAGTTACTCTATTCACTAGTGATTGTGTGACTTGGGGAAGCTACCAAGAATCTTGTTCGAAGTATCATGCTCAATTTCTTATATTTAGTTATATGCTTCTTGTTGTGACTATGATCTTGGATATCCATGCAAGCTACCTTGGGAAAATTATTCTATTTCTTGTCCTTGGACAATGAGTACCCAACTTATGGTAGAATTTATTGATCATATTCACTTTGGCCCTTGCTTAATTTTATCCTATATTTGGCCAAGAAAATGTTTTGTGTTGTCTCCCAAGCCTTCCTTGATTCTTGTGGATCTTCTTATTTTATTGATATCCTCTTGTGTTTTACTTATTATAGGTACTAGTGATGATCCCATTTGTGTGCATTTTGCATTTAAAAGGAAAATCCTACAAAATGCACTATTCATGGGGGAGCTATCCTATATTATTTAGAACACTCATATTTATGCTTCTTTGTTTTGATCCATATCGTGTTTTATGTGCTTGGAACCTCAATCTTTTCATTTTGGTACTTGTGCCATCATGTGAAGTTTGGGGAGTTTGGTTTCTTGTTGGAACCTTGCTCTTTTTGGGAGTTGGTTTTTTCTCATTCCTTGTTTCATGATTTAACCATTTTAGAATGAGACAAATCCTTGAGCATTTTTATTTCTATCTATTTTTGCTCTTCTGGCCTTAGCCTAGTTCATTTGTTGAACTTGTGAGCTTTCATGTGTTGAATTGGTTCTTTGATACAATTTGGACACCGCTTGTCTTGTCACACTCTTGTGTGTGCAATCTCGATTTACTTGGTGTTTTGTTCAAATTGTATCTCCTTTTTGGTTCTCGAAAGCTTCATGCATGCATATTTGCTATATGATTATATTATGGCATGCTTGCTTTCTTTGATCCAATATATAGGGGAAACTCCACCAATTCCCATCGACTAAGTTGTGCATGAAATTCAATTTCATATCAATGTGCACATAATTATGTGGAGTCTCTACTATGTATTGTAGTTTCTCTAACTACTTCGGACCCAATAAGTTTGGGGACCATTTTGTACTTAATTGTGTTTTAGGTACATTGGAGATATATTGGATGCTTGTATTTCAATTTTGAAGAAGTGGTGCATACATGAAAAGTTGAGTCAAGCTAGAGGATGATCAACGAATTCATATACTCTACATCCTACCAATTATATCTCGGTAACAAGTATCTCTTTCTCATGCTCATATATCTTGATTCCAACCATTTGTCGGTTGCCTTCTAGCATGAATTCATGTATTTGTAATTGTTGTAGTTCTAGCCATGGCTTTAAGAGAACTCTCTATTGTAAATGTGTATAAGTTGAGATGAGTACATATAGTTGGGACTATACAAAAGCATGCATATGATCCTCCAATCCCAAATATATCAATCTAGCAATTTTATTGCCTATCATCTCCTCAACTTCTCTCATATGCAATAGTGAGATTTTGCTAGTCTATTTTCTCTTATGATACTTGTTGCCTTTCTTCATATATTTCAACTTTCAACTTTTCCCTTGGTGATAGTTGTAATATATGTAGTGTGTTTGTGTTTGAAGTCCATTATGTTCAATAAGATATATGTGAGCCTTTGGCCATGCTTTGAAGCAAAAATCTTATTGATATATGTTATGACTTCATTTTTGCCTTTCATGTGCTTTCTTGTATAATCTTCTTGATGTGTGCATTTTTCTTCTTTGGAATATGTCTTTGTGATATTTTCCACTTAGATACATATACACATATGAGAAGATAATTTTAGTTGATTTTTAATCCTTGGAGACCACCTTTCTATTCCTTTTGATTCTTGGTGGCTTCCAAATTTATTTTCCTATGAGTGCTTGTTCCTCTTGTTTGCATCTTCGGACACTCATATTTGTTCTTTCATGTCTTGTATTATTAAATGAATTTGGATGAGTGAGGAGTCCATGACTATGCACCTCGTTCCCAAATGCAATTATCATAATTGGTGCATTCTGTAGTTGTTTCCATTTGGACTCATTTGTTGTTTTCAAATTGGTTTGTCGGACCTTGTAGTTGCTTGCATCATTTGACTTTATTTTTGCAATCTTCGGGTCCTCGATATAGTTCTACTCCCTCCCAAGTATTCATCATTGGATATGTTCGAAGACACACCTTTGGAGGAATTATTACTATATTTGCCTTCTAGAACTTGTCACCCATTTCGGCAATTGATGCCAATGGGGGAGAAGTTTTAGAGGGTTTAAGGGAATTTGGTTTATGCATTGAGTTTGTTCTTGTGCATTTGCTTCTCATGCTCTTGCATCTTTGTTGTTGCTTAGCATGTGGTATATATAGAGGAAACTCCACCAATGATAATGATTGGCAATATATGCAATGAAATTCAAGTTCATCACACATGCATAGATTGTGGGGGAGTTTGCTCTATATATGATGGTGGTACCAATATCACATACTTTTGTAGTATTTGATATTGGTATTACCATTTTATTCATTAAAATTCCTTATATAAACCCTCTTAAGGGGATTGTCATCAATTACCAAAATGGGGGAGATTGAAAGAACATGTTGGGCCCCCATGTGTGGTTTTGGTAATTAATGACAATCTTTATGGACTAATGTGTGTATTAAGTTGTACTTGTAGGAATTGTCCATTGGCATTGCTTGGAGCATGTGTTGACTTCAAGATAGATGAAATGAGAAGAAGATGTGTTGTGCAAGCTCAAAATGCGCCATCTATAGAAGATCTCATGTTTGATGCTTGCCATCCTCGGTGATCATGGATCGATGATGAGGAATCAAGAAAGGTGTCCATCTTGAGAAGGACAAGATCGTCTACATCGATCTCAAGTGGATTGCTCAAGGCAAAGGTATAATATTGATAGGTTTTCCCTTTTGTCGGTCTCATGTTTGTTGGGAGACCGGGTTTAGGATAGATAACCGTACTATCAAGAGGGGCTCTCGAATGAGTAACTCGGTCACATCGTTCGGAGAGAGATCAAACCTTTGCATACTTGCATCATCATATTTGGTTGTTATTTGGTCTTATCCATGTGAGGATATAGAGCTTTTGGTAATCTCCATAACAAGCTCTAGTCCATCAAAAACTGATTTCCCTTTTATATCTTATTGCATTTTGATCTTGGAGGTTTTACCGGTTTGTATTTTATAGATAGGTAAAACCTTCCATTATTTGGTTCTTACTCATGTGAGGATTTAGAGCTTGTGTTAATCTCCATGACAAGCTCTCGTTCATCGAAAACGGATTTCATATGCATTTTCTATTACGTTTTTGATGTTGGAGGTTTTATCGGTTCATCTTTTTGATAGAGGTTAAACCTTTCGTCATTTGGATATATCCTCCCTTGATGGACTATAATGTTTGTTTGCATTATCTTTTAGAGCTCGTTGTCCTCTTCGAAACGAGCCCAAGATCATCAAAATCGGAGTCCGGATGCAAAAGTTATGGCCGTTTTCGTTCAGGGATGACCAGTAGTACCGGACCAGGGTCCGGTAGTACCGGAGGTCCGGTAGTACCGCCCCGTAGTACCGGTCGGTACTGAAAAAGGTGCGTTTGGCGACCTGGGATCCCCAGGGATTGTCCGGTAGTACCGGGAATGTCCGGTAGTACCAGGATTCGCGTTTTTTGGCTTCAACGGTTGGATTTTCGGGGAACCTATTTAAGGGGCCTTCTTCCCCAATGGTTCCCTAACCATTCTTGCAAGTTTTCCCCTCCATTGTTGACCTTCTTGAGCTTGCTTTCTCTCAATCCCTCCAATGATTCTTGCATATTCTTGAGGGATTTGAAAGAGGAGATCTAGATCTACAATCCCACCAATCAATCTCTCCTCTAAGTGAGGGGAACATATTGGGATCTTGATCTTGGAGTCTTTTGTGGATTTCCTCCATTTTTCTTCCTCTCTTATTCCCCCATAAGCTTTTGTAGCTTTGGTGGAATTTGGGAGAGAGATATTTGAGAACCTTTGTGGTGTTCTTGCCATTTGCATTTGGTGCATCGGTTTGAGTTCTCTTTGGAGGATTTGATTTGAGTTGCTCATTGGAGCTTGTCTCTCTTGGGTTCTTGGAACCCTAGACGGTTTTGTGGCCTTGGTGGCATTGTAGCCTTGGTGGCATTTGTTGAGGCCTTTTGTGGCGTTTGTTGGGAGCCTCCAATTAAGTTGTGGAGTTGTGCCCCAACCTTGTGAGAGGTTCCGGTTGCCATCGACAAGTGCACCGATAGTGGAAGCGTGGATCGATCCCATTGGGGTGAGATTCACCGGAGAATAAGGGAGGCCTTTTGTGGCGTTGGTGGTTTGATACCACCCCCTCTCCAAACGAGACGTACTCCATGTTGGGAGGAACTCGGTAAAATATCGGTGTCCCCGCGTGC
The DNA here is from genome assembly GCA_916181665.1 of Avena sativa. NCBI lineage: Eukaryota > Viridiplantae > Streptophyta > Magnoliopsida > Poales > Poaceae > Avena > Avena sativa. The sequence goes on from OV702289.1 coordinate 8,444,189, forward strand.
GCGTGGATGGACCCGGGACTAAAGGGTCAGTGCGCGCGCGAAAACGAAACGGCCGAAAAAGACCTTTAGTCCTGGGCCGTGGCTTAGCCCGTGACTAAAGGGGGGTCTTTAGTCGCGGGTTAAGCCACGGCCCGCGACTAAAGACCCTTTAGTCGCGGGCGGTGGCTTATCCTGGGACTAAAGGGGTGGGGGTATAAGTAACTTGCGCCCACCCCTGGCCTCCCCCACCCAGCACTTGGCGAAATCGACGAGGAGACGCGCGCAGACGACGGCGAGAGCTCGACGCAGGGGAGGTGCTGCCGGATTCCACCGCGCCGCCGCCCTCGTCTCCGGCCACCACCCTGCTGTTCCGCCACGTGCCGTACCGCAGAGCCTCACCGAAGGAATAGAAGCCCCGCGCCCCCAGTCGAGCTCCCCGTCCGCTCCTTCCCCGTCTCCGGCCGCCGCGTCCGTCGCCGATTCCGGCCACTGCACCCTCGACCTCCCTCGGCCTCGCTGACCTCAGGCACCCTCCTGCTTCCTTCCTCTTCCCAGGCCAGTTTGCCGTCCCGCGCCGCCGTCAATCGTCGTCTCGCGCGCGCCGCCGTCAACGGCTCGTGAAAATAATCAACCCCCCCCGGTCCCTCTTCCTTGCGTGCATGCTGAGGTGGCCAGTACCCCGGCCCACTGGTCAGTCATAATGGCTAGGCTTAGTAGCGGTACAAAAAGATTAACCCCCTCTGCTGATGTCATAATGATGAAATAACCCTTTTTAGTAATTCCAGAATTTGATTAAATATTGTAAATTCAATAACTTTTAATTTATAAGTCAGAAAAATACAAATAACATATAAAAATGTTCAGAAAATTGAAACCTATCTATTTAACATATAATCATGAATTGTTCAACAACTTAAATGACAAGTATAATTAGAAGAACAAATGCACCCCTCTCATATGTTCCGGAGTTTTCCCGAGTTAGGGTTTTCACCCCTCGGAACCCCGATTAATTTGCCGAGCATGTTTTAGGGTTTCAATTCAATGCAATTCAACTTGTCATATAATCATACTTGCTTGAGCATTGCATCGATGACATGTGTTGATTGTTTCCCCTTTATTTTTTTCTGGTGTTTGGTGCTTCTCGGTAGAATATGATATCGATATCGAGATCGAGATCGAGATCGAAGCCCTTTAGGATTAGGGTTATTTTTTTGTTTAAGTTATTATAATTAGGATTATATTGTTTTAGTTATTAGGATTATTGTTTTTTCTAACCTGTTTAACTCTCTTTTTGTTATAGATAATTAAGTCATGGATCCATCCGAAGATCCTGGTCGCATCGGCGAAGGTTTTCTTCAGGGCATGATAAGAGGTGAAATTCCTCTTATTACGGGCACGGCCGAAGATATTTTGCTCGAGGAAGAGATATCCTCATATCTGAATCCATCCGGTGATGGACTAGAGGAAAACCAAGGGGAAGACCAGATGGACGAAGGGCAAACAAATGCCAACAATAATGATGGCCCCTCGACAGGATCCGGCGAGGTACATATATATATAAAGTCTCATGTTACCTCTATTCATTAACTGATCTAGATATATATTAATCACTCTATCTTCTTCTTTTAGCCCACCGGATCGAAGCAATCGACAGCTCGAACGAAACGAGGGCCGAACAAAAAGTTGGATGGTAATCAGAGGTTCACCATCGAAGAAATAGATGATGATGGTGAACCGATTGCTCCAGAGAAGCACCGAAGGATGTTTATAAATCAATGCGGGGTGCTTGTTAGGGACAACGTGCCGATCACCATCCAAGAATGGAATAAGTCAAAGAAACCCGGTGAAGAATCCAACAGCTATGTCACCGATGATGCCAAAGATGACCTTTGGCAGAAGCTCATAGCGCATTTCATACTAACTCCAGAGTATGAGGAATTTGAGGTAGATGGTATTACCCCAAGGCTGGGTGGGCTTGATAAAAGAGAAAAAGTCAAGGAGTGGGCACTAAGCAAGATGGCTGAACTGTACCGGAACCACAAGAAAATTTATACGCGAAATATGTCGCGAAAAAGAAAACTCCAGACTTCACAGGAGTAAACGAGAAGTTGAGAGAACAGTGGCCCGATTTTGTACAGTACAAGCAATCTGATAAAGCAAAGGCAAAGTCGGCAAAGAACGCGTTAAATGCTGCCAACAAGAAATACCATCATAAAATGGGGACAGGTGGCTACAAGAGTGCCATCCCTAAGTGGGAAACTATGGAGAAGGATATGAGGGATAGAGGCATCACTCCTGGTACAGATGGATGGCCCGAGAGGTCAAAGCACTGGTGGTACGGGCACGGGGGATCCTTGGACCCAGAAACAGGGAAGACATTATTTCATGATGAAATTCTAAAACCCTCCAAAGACCTTATTCAAGCAATGAACGATGCTCAATTGGGATTGTTCCGTCCCGAGAGAGAGAACGACGAGCTGACACGCGCCCTAGGGAATCCTGAAAAGGGAGGACGAACACGAGGCAAAGGCGTCGGTGTCTCGTGGAAGAAAGGGTTTCCTATGTACGATGCTAGTTACAGAAGCCGTCAGAGAAAGAAGGACCGGGAGGCAGACCGGATCTCCAGGGTAGAGCAGGACCTAGCTGATCTGAAGAACCTCATGCATGAAATTAGCCAAAGGCCGCCGTCGTCAACTCACCCACGGTCTGATGATCCTGCATTGGATCTTAGCCAACGGAGAAGCAGCGTGGCTTCCACGGAGGTCCGTGCTGATGATCAAGCACTGTTGGATGATGCACCGGTTCCTCACTACCCCGTGGATGATGTCAGAGAGATGGCACAATGTGAGCTACATCAGCCAATGAACAACCTGTCCTTCAAGGTGGCGATCGGCACTGCTTTACCTTGTCTACCTGGAGCACTTCACCATTCATTTCCGATTCCACCAGGCTATGCTCGTGTCACGGTGGATGACATAGTGGAGGATTTTGCGGACATAGAGATTGAAATCGCTACGCCTGAAGGCCTTACGAAACTAGGAGATGTCAAGCGCAACATCATTCTATGGAATAAGAAGTACATCAAGTTTCCAGGCTCGGCGCCAAGGCCACCGACTCCAAGGAATCCAAATCCACCCCGCATCGAATATCGTCAACCTCCAAATCCACCCCAACCCGATTATCGCCAACCTCTAAGTCCACCCCAACCCGATTATCGCCAACCTCCAAGTCCACCCCGCCCCGCTGATGATCGCCGCAGCAGGAGTACATCAACTCGATCTCCGCCTCCGCCTCCATGCAATACTACTACCTCGTCGAAGAAACGGAAGTTCGACGGTCCCCCGCGCCCCACATCGAAGAAAGGTCAAACGTCGAAGATAGTCGATATCCCGCCGGCTCTTCCAAAGAGACCTTATGACAAGACCGACGAGGAAACTAACGCGGATGTGGCTGCCCAAGTTAAGGCGCATTTTGCACCCAAAAAGCCTGAGCCAAAGCCGGTATATAACGAAAAAACAAAAAAGTGGGCTAAGTCCTTTCTTGAGCAACCATCCCAGATATCGGTGAATCTGGAATCAGACTATGACCGGGAGATTATTAAGCAAGCACAGAAGAAAAAAATCACAAGTGCAAAAAGCGGGAAGCAAGTTGCCCAGCTCGGAGCACAGAAGAATCAATCGATCGCCCTGCTCAAAGTCATTTCAGACCTCGACAAGGCCTTTAGAGCTGAAATGGATATGGACATGCAAATAATGGACCCTAGAGCCCGTAATAGTGTTGCACTTATGGAAATCACTGTATCGCAGGCCAAAGCACTTGCTAACGAAGCAAATATGTCTCTTGGTCAATATTTAGGCTATGAAGATACGCCAGTGGGTCAGATAGTACGGTAGTATGTCCAAGGGCAGCCTCTAGTCAGTAATGAGGAGCTCGCGCATCTATCCACACATATGCGAAATCTGCATGAATGGTATATGTCGCAAGCAGAAAAAAAGCATCATAAAGATTGGTTTCCGGTGGACGTTAGAAAGGAGCATCACTTCAAACCATACTCGATACAGGTTCAAATGACCGAACTGTTTCAGTTATACAACCAGCGCGCCCTCGACGAATCTATCATTTGTTGCTACTGTCTGTAAGTTATTTATTTCTATAATTAAATTTATAGCTTTAGCTCGTTCATTGCATTTAATATATTATCCTAACTATATATCCTTCTGTATGATGATATTATATTCTGCAGAATAAAGATGCTTAAATGCAAAAGAGCTAGAAGATACGACGTTGGGTTCATTGATCCATATATCATTAATGAATATATGTTAAAGAATCACCCCAAAGACGTGGAGGGAGACCTGTCCAGGTTCTTAACCGAGCATAATTTTGTTAAGGAAATACTATTTCCTTACAACTTCAAGTGAGTATTTATATCTTGTACATATTTTATTTTTGCTTACTGGATGAGCTATACATGTATGCTTATGTAAATATCCGCAGATTCCACTGGATCTTGCTAAACATTCAAGTTGACAAGTCCCTAGTCGAAGTCCACGACTCATTAAGTTGGGACCAAGAGAAGTGGAGCGACATGAAAGCAATGCTCTATAAGTAATTTCAATCATTATCGCATTATATCGTCCTCTTTCATTCATTTCCTGATATTAAGTAACTAATAACTCCTTTGTTCATTTTCTTTGCCGACCAGGTGTTGGACACGGTTCAGACAGAAAATACCAGGTCCATTCAAAGAGGAGCTAACTTATAAAATGACGAAGAGTTTACAGCAGCCACCGGGAACTCATTTATGTGGATACTACGTCTGCGAGTATATCCGCGAGTTGACCAGTGAGCAGAAAGTTGACTCACATTATATTTATGATTTGCGGGAGACACTAGAGCCAGACCAGCGCATAAGAGCAATTCAAGAGGAGCTGGCGGGATTTATGATGAAGGAAGTCCTTGATGTACATGGAGATCATTATGCGGATGACGTGGAATTCGATTTGCCTTAGTCATCTTCATGTAGCTCACATGATATATATATTCATCAATGACCATGTAATTGTTATCACCATATTTTGGCCAAAGAAGGAGATGGGCCGTGATCAAGATGGGCTTGGAAGATACATATATTCAACGTGTTGTTGGATCGGCCTAGTGCGTAGATTTGGGCTGAATTGCCCGTGTATCTTGTATCATAGTAGGTTTCGTTTCAGTTTAGGTTCCGTTTCAGTTTAAGTAAAGATAGAGTTGTAGAGTTATTCCAAAAGTAGAGAGTCTCCGGACTATAAATATGTACCTAAGGTTATCGAGAAAAAGAGGACAATCACGTTCACAACAAACACAATCTCGGCGCATCGCCACCCCTTGTTTCTAGGGTTTTTCTCGGGTAAGTGCCATGCTGCCTAGATCGCATCTTGCGATCTAGGCAGTATCTACTTTTCCGTTATCCGGTGTTACTCGTACTGAAGCCTTGTTGATGGCGAGTAACACTATTATCATAGATTTGTTAGGGCTAGCATCAGTACTTTTCGCTATGATTGTTTAGTTATGCTACCTCTAGCTATCTCGCCGCCTTTGCACCTTTTCCCGGGTGTGAGGGTGGCATCTTGCTTGATCTTTACTTAGCCGATTCGATCTGTTATAGTTGTGCCTTGTTCATCAAGGTTTAGTTTAATATCTACGTGATCAGGCCCTACAAACGGATTGAATGATCTAGTAGTACGTAAGGACGTGGTTTATTCGTTTTAGAGAAGTTGTTCCGGTAATTGACTTTGCGTTGGTTATTAGGCCTCCTCTAGGGTTAGTATCCTTCATCTTTCGTACATACCAGGCTCAATTACGTGTAGGACGTTCCAGTTACGTGGTGAAAACATCAAACTGTCGTAGATCGATTTAACTTGTAGTGATCAAGCAAAACCCCATGTTATCGTAAATCTAATGCAGAACCATGGGACAATCGGCTCTAGGAGCCGATTTACAGGGAAACCTGGGAGCCGGTCACGGCTCGAATTTTACGTATACTTGTTTACCATGCAGGAAACCAATCGGAGCAATCCATCACCTTCCTGATCAGGTATAGATCAGGTGGCACGCCCTCGAACCAAGCCAGGACGCGTGCGTGCCGGAGTTTTGCGGGCCGTTGCCCGAGGGACCAGGGCCCACCAGCAGTTCTGGGAGCCTCCCGGCTCTTCGTGTTGCTCGTCGCTGCTCGCCGGCGAGTTTTGGCAGGCAACACATTCTGGCACGCTCGATGGGACGGAGATGAAGTGGAGGTCATCCATGCAGACGATTCTATCGAGATTTCCATTGCTGGCATGAACGTCTGGGAAGCAGAAGACCAAGAGCCGATCTCTGGAATCAGTTTAGACGGCTGTGAGCGCGTTGAAGCTACAAAAAACGGGGTGAGGCTGGTCTTATCCACTGGCCTGGCAGAGTAGAAAGGTCCACGATCATACGTGGTACGGCCGATCCTAGCGATTGGCCACAAAAAATAAAAAGCAGCAATCATACGACAAGCAGATCACGTAGTCGTAGCAGGGAGACGCCCTGCCATTGTGAAACAATAAGGTGTAAGCCATCCTTGACTAATGCAATAAAAAAGGGGGCCGATTCAGGCAATCGGCCCAAATTATTTCTGTTGTCCTCACCTACTGCTTGCCCTGTGTTTAGCATCGATTTGACAGGTGACGGAAAGCTAGGGTATGGGTTTACATCCGCTGATGAACTAGAAGAGATCGACATTGGTCCTGGGGATAAGCCACGACCAACATTTATCAGCAAGAAGTTAGATCCGGGTCTGCGGGGCCCGATGATAGCCCTGTTGAAACAATATCCAGACTGCTTCGCCTGGGACTACACAGAGATGCCTGGGTTAGACAGGAGCATCATTGAGCATCGGCTCCCGCTTAAAAAAGGATTTCGGCCCTTTCAGCAGCGAGCACGGCAAATGAAGGCCGAAATTCTGGAAGAAGTCAAGAAAGAGGTCGAGAAAATGTTGACAGCCAAGTTAATCAGGCCATGCAGGTATGCTGAGTGGATTTCTAGTATAGTACCTGTAGAGAAAAAGGATGGCCGGTGGCGTGTTGCCATAGATTTTCGGGATCTCAACAGAGCTACCCCGAAGGACGAGTATCCGATGCCGGTAGCAGAGACGTTAATCAACGCAGCGGCTGGTCACAAGATCTTGAGTTTCATGGATGGCAATGCTGGTTACAACCAAATTTTTATGGCTCCAGAAGACATACACAAGACTGCATTCAGAGTCCCAGGTTCGGTGGGGTTGTTTGAGTATGTAGTCATGACGTTTGGACTAAAGAATGCTGGCGCCACATACCAGAGGGCCATGAATTATATTTTCCATGATCTGATCGGCAAGCTGGTGGAAATATACATCGATGACGTGGTGGTCAAGTCTGCTTCAGCGCAAGGACACTTGGACGATCTACAACGCTTCCTGGACCGAACAAGAAAATTCGGCCTACGGATGAATCCAAAGAAGTGTGCCTTCGGAGTGACGGCCGGTCAGTTCTTGGGTTTCTTGGTCCATGAACGCGGAATTGAGATCGGCCTGAAAAGTCAGGAGGCAGTGCGAACAATGAAGCCGCCCACTACAAAGAAAGAACTGCAGTCTCTCATCGGCAAGATCAACTTCGTCAGAAGATTCATCTCTAATCTGTCAGGAAGGATAGAGCCGTTCATGGGACTCGTGAAAATTAAATCTGACGAGGAATTCCGCTGGGGGGCAGAACAACAACAAGCCTTCGACGAGATCAAAGAATATCTGACAAAGCCGCCAGTGTTGGTTCCACCCCAGCCAGACAGACCGTTCTACATTTACTTGTCAGTAGCTGACACGTCCATCGCCTCGGTGGTGGTGCAAGTGTATGATGGGCTAGAGCGAGTCGTATTTTACATAAGCAGAAGGATGCTGGACGCGGAGACAAGGTATCCCGATATCGATAAGTTGTGCCTCTGCCTGTTTTTCACCTGCACCAAGTTGCGCCACATTTTGCTATCAGCAGAGATCATCATCATATGCAAATCAGACGTCATAAAGCACATGCTGTCGGCTCCTATGTTAAAAGGCCGACTGGGCAAATGGATGTTTGCATTATCAGAGTTTGACATCCGGTATCAACCCGCGAAAGCAGTTAAGGGACAGGCGCTGGCTGATCTTATTGCTGAAAGGATCAACACTAACATAGCAGCACTGTCCATAAGAGCGTGGGCTATGTTTTTCGACGGATCAGTGTGTGACGATGGCTGTGGCATCGGCATTTTGCTCGTGTCGCCCCGGGGGGCAACATTTTCCTTCTCCATCAGATTGTCTACCCTTCGCACCAACAATGTAGCCGAGTACGAGGCGATACGCAAGGGAATGGGGTTACTCCTCGAAGCCGGAGCGGAAGCAGTGGAAATTTTTGGAGACTCCAAGTTGGTGATTTCCCAACTCACGGAGGAGTACAAGTGTGAGAGCGAGTCCCTCTTCCCATTATGGTTGCACTGCCGTGAGCTGATGGCGCAGTTCCGGTACGTAAACTTCACCTGGATCCCGCGGTCGCAGAACGTAGAGGCAAATGATCTTGCACAGATGGCTTCAGGCTACAAGGATGCAGCAGAGGGAGCCGATATTCAGGTACAGCTCCTGGAAGCTGACGACTGGAGAGCCGATATCTTCAATTACTTGAAGGATTCGGCTCGGGGGGCACCTAAACGGATAAGGTACAAAGCCATGAAGTATGTGCTTATTGGGGACGACATGTTTTACAGGACTCTGGAAGGATTATTGCTCAAATGTCTGGGGACAGCCGAGGCTAATCGGCTCCTACACGAGGTACATGAAGGCGCCTGTGGGACTCACCAATCGGCTCATAAGATGAAGTGGTTGATCAGGCGATCAGGGTTTTATTGGCCTACCATGCTCGAGGACTGCTTTAAGTACTACAAAGGGTGTCAAGCATGTCAGATATTTGGAAAAATCCAGATGGTACCCGCATCAGCAATGAATCCCATCATCAAGCCTTGGCCATTCCGAGGTTGGGGCATGGATATGATCGGCAAGATTAATCCTCCGTCAAGCAAGGGCCACATGTGGATCTTAGCCATCACGGATTATTTCACCAAGTGGGTGGAAGCCGTCCCTATGAAGTCAGTAAGTTCAAAGGATGTTGTCGATTTTGTGAAAGAGCACGTCATTCATAGGTTTGGGATTCCCCAGACTATCACGACCGATGGAGGTTCGGTTTTCACTTCTCACGAGTTCAGGAAGTTTTGTGAGGACACAGGGATTAAGCTGATTCGGTCATCTCCGTACTATGCTCAAGCAAATGGGCAAGCTGAGGCGTCCAACCAGAGCCTTATCAAGCTGATCAAGAGGAAAATCGATGAGCACCCTAGGCGTTGGCATGAGGTTTTATCAGAGGCTTTATGGGCTTACCGCATGTCATGTCATGGAGCGATAAAAACCTCGCCGTACCATCTGGTCTATGGACAAGAAGCCGTATTGCCTTGGGAAATTACGGCTGGATCGAGACGCGTCACCTTTCAGAACGATCTAACGGCTGAAGAATATGCAGCTTTGATGAGTGACAGCATTGAAGACGTGACTGAGCTTAGGCTGTGGTCGCTTGAGAAAATCAAAGAGAACAAGGCCAAAGTAGCTCGTGCATACAACAAGAAAGTGAAGCCAAAGGAGTTCCACGTTGGAGATCTGGTATGGGAAGCTGTGTTGCCTTTGGGGACTAAGGATGCAACATATGGTAAATGGTCTCCAAATTGGCACGGGCCGTATAGGGTTGACCAAGTTTTAAGAGGGAACGCGTACATGCTTGAGGAGCTAGACGGCGTGAAATTCCCAGTGGCGGTCAACGGTCAACATCTCAAGAAATATTTCCCAAGCATGTGGGATGTTGGACAGTAAAACTTGAGGGGCCGATACATGAAATCGGCTAAGAAAAGCACGTAAGACGATGGACAGTAAAAATGTGGGGGCCGATGTTGAAAATCGGCCGAATAAAATATATATATATATAGCCGATGCATGGTCATCGACTCTAGAGGTTCACACATGTTACAAACAGATGCCAGTTTATACATACAAGCTACTGAAGGATGCTTCGAAGGCGTTGAGCGTGTCAGCACGGACACGATATATTTCGGCGATCTCGGTTTCGTCATCTTCATACTTATCCATCACTAGCTGTTTGTTCAGGGCACATATTTCGATGGAGAGTGAAGATCTAGGTCGCCCTTTTTGAAGGAAGTCGCAGGTTACCGTTTGAAACTAAGAAGTGGCCGTTTAAAGTTTGCCTAAGTATGCGACTGAGTTTGACCTTGTCAACGATTTTGGGAGAGCCGATGTGCATCGGCTCTTTGAGTTATAGCTTGGTTGACTGTGAGAACGTGACAAGGTGAAAGCCGATGCGTTGCTATCGGCTCCTGGAACATCGACCTATTATGGCTATCGACAAAATTGGGGCGGAAAGACAAATCTGTGAGAAACGGATTTTTCATTCATTCATTCAAAAGCGGATTGCTTACAAGCGACTGATGGATTACAAAAGGGAGCATACTACTACTACTACTACGGGTTCCTAATCTAGGCCGAGGTCGTCGTCGCTGCCGTCGCCGCCGTCTTGTTCGCTGTCATCAGCGCTGCTGCCGGCGTCGTCTTCGCTGCTGCTGCTGAAGAAGCCAGCGGGGGCCTCCTCGTCCTCGTCCTCGTCGTCGTCGTCCTCGGACCCGGCGCGGAAGTACTTCACCGGCTGGTACTCCTCGGAGGAGGTGTCCTCCTCTTCTTCCTCCTCGTCGGAGGAATCGACGCCGTCCCAGGACATGGCGTCGTCGGTGCTGTCCGCTTCCAGTTCCCCATCGGCGAGGAACTGCAGGTCCTCCTCGCCGTCGGTCATGGACGCGTCGTCCTCCGACCAAACAGCGAAGTCCCAACCCCTCTCGTCCCACCATTGTGGGGCGAGAGTGTTGTACGCTGCCATCGGCGGGTGCTCTGGCGTCGGCTCTCGGTCGCTCATTGAGTTGGAAGCGTGGGAGGATAGACCAGAGGAAGCAGAGGAGGCCATGGCGGAGAAAGAGGGTTTTTCCGGCGAAGGAAAAGGGTTTTCTGGCTACTGGAGGAAGATGGGGACTGCGAACTGCTCAGGCGAATTTAAATAAAGGGGAATAGTGGAGAAACGGTTCAATGCCATAGCGGTTTCCCAGATTGCGCTGACAAAATCGTCAAATCCTGCACTGCGGAGGAGTTGAGAAGACAGGGCATCATGATGAAGGGGTAGCGTGACGATTCTGTTCTGCCACGCATTCTGTCAACGCGCAACCCGATACAAAAAAAAAACCCAGGAGAAGAAAAAACACACAGAGTGGTTTTGGAATTATCATTGCCAAAACCAGGGGGGCATGTGTTATCACCATATTTTGGCCAAAGAAGGAGATGGGCCGTGATCAAGATGGGCTTGGAAGATACATATATTCAACGTGTTGTTGGATCGGCCTAGTGCGTAGATTTGGGCTGAATTGCCCGTGTATCTTGTATCATAGTAGGTTTCGTTTCAGTTTAGGTTCCGTTTCAGTTTAAGTAAAGATAGAGTTGTAGAGTTATTCCAAAAGTAGAGAGTCTCCGGACTATAAATATGTACCTAAGGTTATCGAGAAAAAGAGGACAATCACGTTCACAACAAACACAATCTCGGCGCATCGCCACCCCTTGTTTCTAGGGTTTTTCTCGGGTAAGTGCCATGCTGCGATCTAGGCAGTATCTACTTTTCCGTTATCCGGTGTTACTCGTACTGAAGCCTTGTTGATGGCGAGTAACACTATTATCATAGATTTGTTAGGGCTAGCATCAGTACTTTTCGCTATGATTGTTTAGTTATGCTACCTCTAGCTATCTCGCCGCCTTTGCACCTTTTCCCGGGTGTGAGGGTGGCATCTTGCTTGATCTTTACTTAGCCGATTCGATCTGTTATAGTTGTGTCTTGTTCATCAAGGTTTAGTTTAATATCTACGTGATCAGGCCCTACAAACGGATTGAACGATCCAGTAGTACGTAAGGACGTGGTTTATTCGTTCTAGAGAAGTTGTTCCGGTAATTGACTTTGCGTTGGTTATTAGGCCTCCTCTAGGGTTAGTATCCTTCATCTTTCGTACGTACCAGGCTCAATTACGTGTAGGACGTTCCAGTTACGTAGTGAAAACATTAAACTGTCGTAGATCGATTTAACTTGTAGTGATCAAGCAAAACCCCATGTTATCGTAAATCTATGCAGAACCATGGGACAATCGGCTCTAGGAGCCGATTTACAGGGAAACCTGGGAGCCGGTCACGGCTCGAATTTTACGTATACTTGTTTACCATGCAGGAAACCAATCGGAGCAATCCATCACCTTCCTGATCAGGTATAGATCAGGTGGCACGCCCTCGAACCAAGCCAGGACGCGTGCGTGCCGGAGTTTTGCGGGCCGTTGCCCGAGGGACCAGGGCCTACCAGCAGTTCTGGGAGCCTCCCGGCTCTTCGTGTTGCTCGTCGCTGCTCGCCGGCGAGTTTTGGCAGGCAACAGTAATTTTCAAAACATTTTTTCCTTTTGATATGATTGATTATATGTATGCTTGCAAGGGATCGATCTTATATAAATGCATCGACGTGTAGTGTGTATGTAGTAGCGTATAATATGTCTACTGAAATATATGTTTGTTAAGTTATAGTGAAACACAAAACAAAAAAGGAACAAAATGGCAAAAAAAAAGGAAATACACAATCTCTGCCGCGGCAGAGAAATGTGGTGTTTCTCTGTCCCGGATGGTGTTACAGCCCGGGACTAGAGGGTTCCGCCCCCGCGGCGCTGAAACAGCCACGTGGCTGTTATCAGTCGCGGACCTTTGCGAGCCAAGACTAGAGGGGAGGGCTCTAGTCCCGTTTTCGCAGTCCCGAGCCCAAAACAGGGACTAGAGCCCGTTACGGCCCGGGACTAGAGCCCCTTTTTCCACCAGTGTCAGCATGAAGAGCCTGTGGGCAATGCTGCCGGCTGAGTTCTACCGCACGAACTACACGAACACGACCGCCTCCGCGTGGAAGAGGCAGCCGTCTAAGACTTCCATGGCACCGATGTACCCCTTCCTTAGCACGCAGGAGGAACGTGTCGTCTACAGAGGGCACCAGCGGGGAAGCTTTCCTACCATTGTGCACTTCTCGCTCCGTGTCGATATGTGCCATAGGAACGTTAGCTTCTCTCGTGTTCCTTATTCCGCAAACCCCACCTTGGACAGGTTTATTGGTTTTGACTATTCAATCCTTTGCCCTCAGTTGCTGTCGAGGCCAATAAGATGAACAATCTGAAGGTTGAAGATTGAATGGGCACCATGCCATGTCCCTCTGTTATGTCTGTTAGGGAGGGGCATATAGGCGAGTGGCAAGAGTCATAAAACATGACTGCCTGTTTAATTTCTGTAAATAAGTTGTTTCTTCAGCATACTTTAATTCTCTGTTTCTTGCTATCCTGGGACCGACAACAGTTTACAGTCGAGTGCATGGTTTGGATGTTGTAAAGAGAGAAAAAAAACGCTTAACTTAATTAAAAAGTACTCCCTCCCTCTCAAAATATAAGATGTTTTAGTTTTGTGAAGCAAATGTATCTAAACTTTTTTTTAGTGTGCAGGTTCACTCATGTTTAAAGTGAATCTATATACAAAAAAATTTAAATGCATTTGCTTCATAAATCTAAAATATCTTATATTTTAAAACAGAGGGAATACTAGTTATATTTACGACCGCTTTTATTTTTAGATAATCATGTCTGTTTTGGATCATCGTGAATTATTCAGAGTATCTCATGAGTTGATTCCAAAGCATCACGAGTAAAACACAAACGAGAATCCATGTCAGCACAAGAGATAGAGAACTGTATCAATATCGTACTCTGTCCGTTTTAAACGAAAAAAATCGGTTAAGCTCATTTAGCCTCTGTCATCAATGTTACCGGACCCCTACTGAAGGCCACCCAGGCGCAACATGAAGAAGGTCTGCCAATCTATCTCTATGAGCACAACTGTGCTCGCTCCAAGCATGGTCACGGAATCGGTCCGTCACCTCTTCTTCTAATAATGTCCGAGCATCGAGATGAGCAAATGTACTTCCTCTCCCTCTGTTATAATCTGTAATGAGCAAGACGATGTTGCTCCTCTCTCCGGACCAAACGGATGATGTGGTTTTTCAAGCTGCTGGATTAATTTTGTCAGTTTGGGGTTGATCACCCTAGTGCAAATAAGCCACACCACACCATCGTTCCCATTCAGATCTCCGCCGTCTTTCTCATGTGTCCAGATCTCTAGTTGGCCACCACTGTACACGCACAAGGACAAGCGTGTGCCACCTGCCATGGTGGTAAGAAGGTTCTTCAGCGAAAAAGCGCGCATTGTCGTGCACGATTGCCTTCGCAGGGCTAAGAAGCTTTGACTTTGACAAGGAGACGTGACATGTCTCAGCATCGATGTCAAGGATGTAAAAGTCGTTCGACATGCTGACAAACAGCCAGTGCACAATGCCCCTGCACACGACGGCTTCTTGCTCCATGCATGGACTAGATTTTTTTAGAAATGGGCGCATTTATTAATAATTCTGGCATGGACTAGATCTGACGCTCCATCATGTCGAAGCACTTTGTGGGCCCTCTCTAGGCCGGCTCGCCGGAGGCGAAAGTGTGCAGATTGAACCGCGCCTTATCCTTGTCCACGTCGATCATTAGTGTAGAAAATATTGAATTTCTAATATTTTAGTGTATTAATATGATCTCATGGGAAGTATATATATACGTACAAATTTGGAGGGCAAGAAGCCTATGACTTGGGATACAAGATGATCTCTAAAGTCCTAGTCTATCTCTAATTGTGTACGTATCCTAACATCCCTCCTCGGTCGGAGTGGGAGTGAAGCGGACGCTTGCGACTGAATTTGAAGTCTTGCGCTTCCGTCGTTTTCACCTCCTTGTTATCATCACCTGCGTGGACATGATCATGGCTGGCACATAGGGGCGGTGACTGCGTCCCCTTCTAAAACCTTCCTTCCCTCCCGCAGTTACAGCGGGAGTGGCGTGAGTACAAGTGACGACGCAGGTGCTGTTGACTGGAGTTCTTGAGTTGCTATAGACGTTGTTCTTGATGTCGATGTCGAGGTAGCCGATCGTGATGTAACTGTGGTTGATGTAGGTGTGGTCGATGTCGTAGTGGTGTGGCCGCTATTGCCGGAGGCGCAAAAAATTATGCATTTTTTGTTGTTGTTGACGAAGCTGCAGTTGTGAACGTTTTGCACCTTATAGAGGTATCGTCGGAGCGTCTCTTAGACGCAGTCATAAATGAGACCACCGATTTTGTCAGGACCGAAGGAAACCACCAAGCACACAAGGTTTTGCCAAAACCATATGCGCGGTCGTAGGGGCGTCACAATTGTGATGCCGGTTTGTTGTTGCATTCGTCGGGGCCGTGGACGCGGTGATGCTGTCGTCCTGCCTTGCAATTGTACTGTCAGAGGACGTCATAATTGTATGTCCATCATGTGGACGGGTATAGCGGTGGCAGCGATGTGTCGACGAAGATGTTGATGAAGACCACATAGATGTAGACCTTGGCGATGATGTCTCGGCGATGATAGAGTAGGTGTGTCGGCGATGATCGTCGCTCGAAGGCGTCCCTTGTGGTGGCGATAATGTTGATATCGCTTCTCCGTGAATGTACTCGACAAAGATTTTGGTGTAGTCGTACAACTTAACGTAGATGTTTGAGTCGATATAGTCCGGCTCGATGAAGATCTAAGCGGGCGGCAGCGTGTCGTCGTTATCTGGCCACGTCAATTAAGTTCCGTGCGCTATAGTTGTTGGAGTCGTCGCTGCATGGATCGTTCCTGAAGCCAGCGTATAGGTATTGCTATTAGATTGATGTTTGATTACCATGATGCAAATTGGGATCTTGCATGTGGTGGCCTTTATCTCGTAGTGCATGTTGGCGTAGATGCTTTGGAGTTTTCTTGTCAGATCGTGTGCGTGTGGCAGGGTTGACCTTTGCTCCATGACATCTGGCCCGCGGTCACCGTGGTGAATGCGCCTGCATGCAGCTCACGGATTCCTTGCCTCTTTGCACGCGTGTTATTTCCGCGACATCTTTCAGGGATCGGAGGCGTTGATCGCAGCATGGTTCCGCAGGTGTCCCCCGAAAACTTGTCACATGTTGCAGGTTGGGACTTCCCTGCATGCACTGAACACTAGTGCACAACAAAAGACACTCTAACAGCGGTTTAGAAAATCCTCTAATAACGGTTTCAGAACCTCTATCGGGGGTTCGGTGTTAGAGTCACCTTTGACAGTGGTTCTTATACGAACCGCTGTTAAATGGTAGCGTACGTGGGGCTGCCGGAACGCTCAGGGCCCCCCTTTAATACCGGTTCGTAACACGAACCGGTGTTAAAGGTTCTCTGCCGCGGCAGGAAAACGGTATAAATCTCTGCCGCGGCAGAGTTCTGCCGCCCCGTTCTGGGCGTATTTCTGCGGCGCGGCGAGGATGGAAAGGGGGGAGGGGAATCGATCGGGAGAGGTATACACATACATCGTCGGTACATACGAGTACATGAATAATTAAGCAACTATTATTATACACAAACATCGTCATTGTGGTATTCTCCATAATCGTTGAAGCATTAAGTACAAGACAAACATGTTCAAGCATATATACAATATAACATCTCCATACACGTTCATTTTGGTGGATATCTAAAGAGTTCTCCGCCAGGCGTGACGACCTCATCAAGTATGAACCCTGCCAATTCCTCTTGAATGACTCGTATGCGGTCAAATGGTAGAAGTTGGTCCCGCATCCGTTCGATCTAAATATATATGAAGAATGAGGTCAATATATATATAAGAATACAACTCAACACAACTGATGGTAATAAAATAATGTTGTGTACTTTGTTTACTTACTCTAAATTGTTCTAGTGCATCTTGGCCCGTCGCACATATCGTGTTGCGAATAAACTCGCAAACATAGTATCCACATAAGTTATTGCCGGATACCTTGCGCGCACTTTACGAGAATAGAGAGTTCAATCAAAATAATAATCAATAAAGCATGATATGATGGAATTGGAAGCAGAATCAAAGAGATACGCAGACCTAGCTGGCTAGTATTACTTACATTTTGGTCTACAAATTTTAGTTCTTCTGACCATTCACCCACGACCCTGCCCGTGAACCTTTTCCAAACCTGGTCCGGCAAAGAAAATGGATAAAGGAGTAATTAATTACTTGTTGTCACGAAAGTTGTCGATCTAGTGCGATAATATGATTGAAATTACCTCTGGAGCATCTCTTTAAAGTCTGCCCATAGCTCTTGGTCTTTTCGTAACGAGTCCATGACAAGGACTTTTCCTGAGTCAACTTGAATGACTAGCAGAATAAAGTGGAATATACGCAAGCATAACTCATCATCAGTTACACTTAACATCGAGTAAGCCGAAACAGAATATGTACAAGAGAGGGTAACACTCACGAGAAGTTGTAAGGCAATAGTATTTTCCTTTTGGTTTGTTGTCTCAGTAAAGACGTTAGCAAGAAATCTTTTGTTTGCCCGGGTTTGTGTTTTACCACTTCTTCATGAACTCTATTTGAGTCAACGAACCCAATGTCAAAAGGGCCTCCTTTCATGCATTCCATAACCTTTTTCCTGCACAATAGTATATACATATATGGTGAGCATATATATACATGCAATTAATGAATTGAATGAGATGAGATAGAAATTACAGAAATAGTACTTACACAATAAAGGATGATGGCAGCTTTGTCGAGTTTCTTCTGATTGAATAGAAAATGCAAGTCTTGAATGTTGAAGGTGATCGCGTCGTCTCCGCACAAGAAAATCTGATCTCTTATATGCGCTATAATCCATTCTTCTTTTCTCGTCTTGCAGAAATCAAGGTACCACTTATGCAATCTTCGCATCTTTGTTGGTAGATTATTGAGCTCCTCTTTCTTGACGAGATTCTTCCCATACTTCCATGGATGTATGGGGTTGACATCGCCTTTGGGCAAGTTGTCTCCCATGATGTTCAAGTATGCAATGTAAGTCATCCCCGTCTCATTGGCCTTTCTTTGTAGCTCTGCCTCGTAATCATTTTACAGGAGTAGCTATCCGTGTGTCGAACACTTGGAGCAGGGCGCATGATTGGTTTTCCTGCTCTCCGAGCATGGGAACTGTTTTCTGGGGTGCCGCACGACTTCTACTTTCAGACTCCCTCTGCCTTGCACCCCCCTTCATAATATGACGCTCGTAGTCCGACACAAGTTAGGTTTCAGGTTTCAAAAGATTATTGTAAAACTTCTCCACCACCGCCGGATCTAGTTTCTCCTTTGGCTCGGCCCGTCTAGGTGCAAAGAATTTCTTGACCTCTTCTTCCGAGATCCTCTTGGTCTCCTCGTTGCTACGATTCCACGGTAATACCGTCAATGTCTTGGCAGAAGGATGCGGGACGTAGTTTCTTGAACTCTTTGGCGTACGGTTTCCTGCGGATTTCTTCGTGGCAGTGCTAGTGATGCTCTTCGTGGCAGTGCTCTTCCGCTTACGCTGACGCGCAGGAGATGGCTGAAGCGCCGGAGATGGCTGACGCGCAGGAGATGGCTGGCGCGCCGAAGATGGCTGCCGCGCAGGAGATGGCTGCCGCGCAGGAGATGGCTGAAGCGCCGGAGACGACAGGGGAGTATTCTGATGACTTGGAGACGGCTGAGGCGGCTCAGACTACTGATGCTGCGGAGACGGCGGGGGTGCCAGTGGCCTCCAATTTGGAAGAACGATGTGTTTCTTCTTCCAAAGAATGGTTGTTTTCACTGCAAATTTGAGTTGAGTTTCTCCTTCAACTGTAGCATGGTGAAGATGTGCTTCCTCATATTCCTTCACAACCTCATCCACCCCGACAATAGTATAGCCATTTGGAATTGGTCGGCAGTGGTAAGTTCCACCAGCTACAGGAGGTAAGGCATAGCCGACCGCCACCTTAATGGATAAGACCATTAATCTCACATGCAGCTCAGCGTGTTCGCTCTCCGTGATCTCATCCACGGGGTATCGAGGACCCGCCATTTCAAGCGTGGGCTGCACGTTCTTCGTGGAAGCCATGCTGCTTTTCCGCGCAGAGTCTAGGCCACCGGCAGCTTCCAATGCAGGCTCTTCGTGTCGTTGAGATGGGCCGGTAGCTTGCTGTCTCTTTTGTTCATTCACTTGCGCCTGCAGCGCCACAAGTGCATGTTCTATCCGTGTCATCCGGTCTGTATGCTCTTTTTCTTTTCTGCCGTGCCATCTGTAAGAGTCGCCCCACTCG
This sequence comes from Avena sativa, assembly GCA_916181665.1. NCBI lineage: Eukaryota > Viridiplantae > Streptophyta > Magnoliopsida > Poales > Poaceae > Avena > Avena sativa. The sequence goes on from OV702289.1 coordinate 8,463,538, forward strand.
GCAAACCCATCCTTCCATGTCATACCCCTGTGCCTCGTGCAAGTCCAGGGTGTTCTTTTTTACCGATGGCGCGTGTCAGCTGGTCATTCTCTCTATCGGGATGGAAGGTCCTGGCGGCTGTTTCCTCGTATGTTGTGATGAGTTCAGTGACGAGTTTGGCTAGAATTGTTGGGAAGATACACAATACCGTTTCTGGGTCCAACCTTGCCCCGATTCCGTAGAACCAAGTCTTTGCACGTAGGTCCCACCCATGTGTCTAGGGTGTGATCCCTCTAGCGCGCAGGGCCTTCTCAGCTTCCTCCCACTTAGGCCTCTGAGATATGTATGTTGGAGATATGCCCTAGAGGCAATAATAAATGTAGTTATTATTATATCTTTGTGTTTATGATAAATGTTCACATTCATGCTATAATAGTATTAATACTTGTGTGATTTGTAAACTTAAATTGAAGTCCCTAGTAAAGCCTCTTCATAATACTAGCTTGTTGGTTAATAAATGATTGTGGTTTCCCTATCATGAACATTGAGATGTTATTAACAACAAGATCATATCGTTAGGAGAATGGTATGATTGACATACTCCTATAGATAAGTGTAGCATAAAGATCAAGTCATTTTAATAGTTCAATTGCTATATGCTTTCTGATACATAGTAACCTAATTCCTTCGACCATGAGATCATGCATATCACCATCACCGGAAGGATGCTTTGATGACATCAAACACCACACCGTAACTGGGTGGTTATAAAGGTGGCATTGAGTGTTCGGAAAGTATTGGTTGAGACACATGGATCAAGAGTGGGATTTTCCACCCATATGACGGATAGATATACTCTGGGCCCTCTCGGTGGAATGTCATCCAATTAGCTTGCAAGCATGTGACTGGCTCACAAGGGATCACATATCACGGGAACGAGAAAAGAGTACTTATCAGTAACGAGGTTGAACTAGGTATGCAGAGATACCGATGATCAAAACCTCGGATAAGTAAACTATCGTGAGACAAAGGGAAATTGGTATCGTATGTAAGTGGTTCATTCGATCGCAAAGTAATCGTAGAAATATGTGGAAGCCATTCCAGATTCCTCTATTGGTTATTGTTCGGAGAAGTGTCTCGATCATGTCCGCATAATTCACGAACCGTAGGGAGACACACTTAAGGATTCAACGTTGTTGAGTAGTTATGGAATGATGAGTAAGATACCGAATGTTGTTCGAAGTCTCGGATGGGATCCGGGATATCACGAGGAGATCCGGAATGGTCCGGAGAATAAGATTCATATAAGGAAAGTCCTGTTTCAGGGTTGGAGAATGGTTCCGGTGTTTTCATCGGGAATGTTCTAGAAGGTTCCGGAATGTCCGGCACTCCGGAGGGGAAGGGTACATGAATGTGTCATAACAAGTTGGAATGGTTGCATCATGTACTAGGTGTCATCGCTGAACAAAATAAAGGGATAAATCAAATCCTAGTTTGAAAAGTCAAACGCCAATTTGAAAAGTCAAATGGCTATTTTGTTTGGTGGAGGGAGAGTAGGAAAGCTACTTGGGGAGGAAGTCCCTCTCCCTCCACCATCGGCCTTGGAAGCCGAGTTGGGGAGGGACTCCCCTCCCCTTGGCCGCCGCCCTCCACCTATATAAGGAGGGGAAGGGCTGCCCCTCCAAACACACAACTTGCACCCCGCAAACCCTAGCTCCAAGCCGCCCGCGCCGCCACCACCTGCTGTTGCCGCCGCGTAGGGCTAAACCCTAGCCACTGAGTTGGGGCTTCTACTTTCCCTAGCCGCCGGCCTAGCTCCCTCTACTTGGTGCGTCTAAACCCTAGATCACCGAGGCTCTCTCATAGTCCACCATACTCGCTTCGGGTTAAGACGAAGCCCTGCGAGATCTCCCCTCTACTTCCGGTACCACGCCGTCGTGCTGCCGGAATCGCGAGGAGAGTGTTACAACCTCCGCTGCCTGCTGAAACAAGGGAGAGGAAGGTCTTCGTAGAGTACCGAACGTGTGACCGACTGCGGAAGCGCTGCCGGAACGCAGCGCCGGAAGGATCGTCTATGCGATCTTGAGATCAGCAAGAGTACGACTACATCACCCACGAGAATCCGCTCTCGTTAAACACTTTGGAATCTTCGAGGGTGAGTTATTCTATCGACTCGTTGCTACAATCTAGTAGATAGGTCTTGGCTTGTTTGTTTGTATGCGGTAGAATTTTTTTGTTTTCCATGCTACGAACCCCTACAGTGGTATCAGAGCCGTGTCTATATGTAGATCTGTTGCACGAGTAGAACACAATGGTAATTGTGGGCGGTGGTGCTTTTATTATCAATTGCTTCTTGTGTACTTTGCATCTTGCGGTATGATGGGATGAAGCGGCCCGGGCTAACCTTACATGACATCGTTCATGAGATTTGCTCCACGCTCGACATGCAACTTGTATTGCATAAGTGGCTTTGCGGGTGTCTGTCTCTCCCATTATAGTATAGATCCAATTTACAACGGGCACTTGATAGTTCAAACATCAACGTTGTGGTTCTTGTTCGTAAGTTAGATCGACACTTATTGAAAGCCCCAAACCACGTAAAACATGCAAAGAAATTAGAGGCGTCTAACTTTGTTTTGCAGGGATGTGCTGTGATGTGATATGGCCATGATTGTGATTATATTTGATGTATGCAATGTTTCTTATTGTAAGTTAGCAACCGGCAGGAGCCATATGGTTGTATTTAATTTCTGTTAAGACCCGCGTGTCTATTCAAAGTAGTTGTAATAGTTGAAGCTGGTGGACAACAACCATGGAGCAGCATCATTGACCTTGATGCAATGTCGGTGATGATGGAGATCATGTTCGTGCTTGAAGATGGAGATCGGAAGCACAAAGAAGAAAGGCCATATCATATCACATATTATGAATTGCATGTGATGTTAATCCTTTATGCATCTTGTATTGCTTAGTTAACGACGGTAGTATTATAATATGATCCCTCATGCACATGAATTTCAAGTTCTATAGTGTTCATCCTTAGTGAGCACCGTTGCTAAAGCTTGTTGTTTCGAAGCACCACGTGATGATCGGGTGTGTTAGATTCTGCAAGTGTATACAACGTGAGCAAGCCAGCTTTGCTCATGCGGAAGCTAAGGTTTGATCTTGACGAGCCTAGCATGTACAGACATGGTCTCGGAAAACGGATCACCGAAAGGTAAATCATGAATCATATAGTAGATATGATGAACATGTCGATTGTTCGCCATTGAAGCTACATCAACTCTCGTGATGATCGGTGTTGATATGGTGGATTTGGTTCGTGTGATCACTAAAACAATGTGAGGGATATTGTTTTGAGTGGGAGTTCACCTAGATTAATTTAACTATTAATTAGAACTCAATTTGTCATAAACTTAGTCTAAACTATTGCAAATATGTTGTAGATCAATGGAGGCCCCTACCATCAATTTTAATGTGTTCCTAGAGAAAGAAAAGTTGAAAAACAATGGAAGCAACTTCGCGGATTGGTTCCGCAATTTGAGGATTGTCCTCAATGCTGGTAATTTGACCTATGTGCTGGATGCACCGCTGGGTGACCCGCCTGCAGCTACTGCTACCGATGAAGTAAAGAATGTTTACCTCGCTCGGAAGACTCAGTACTCCACAGTTCAGTGTGCTATCTTGTATGGTTTAGAATCGGAGCTTCAGAAAAGGTTTGAGAATTCAGACCCACATGATATTGTCCGTGAACTCAAATTGATTTTTGAGACTCACGCGGCAGTTGACAGCTATGAGGCTTCTGAAAAGTTCTTTAACTGCAAGATGGAAGAGGGAAGCTCCGTCAGTGAGCATGTGCTTAAGATGTCTGGGCACGCAAACAAACTTCAAAGCTTGGGTATAGTGATTCCTAATGATTTGGGGATTTACCGTGTCCTCCAATCACTGCCACCAAGTTACAAGAACTTTGTGATGAACTACAATATGAAAAGCATGAACAAGCAGTTGCCAGAACTCTTCTCCATATTAAAATCTGCCGAAGTGGAGATCAAGAAAGTTCACCAAGTGTTGATGGTCAATAAGACCACCAAATTCAAGAAAGGCAAGTTTAAGAAAAAGGGACACTTCAAGAAGGGTGGTAAGAAAGTTACCGCACCGATGAAGAAGACCAAGGCTGGACCTAAGCCTGATACAGAGTGCTTTTACTGCAAGGGAGAAGGTCACTGGAAGCGAAATTGCCCAAAGTACTTAGCGGATTTGAAGAACGGCAACATCAAGAAGAAAGGTATATCCGATATACATGTTATTGATGTGTATCTCACTAGTACTCGTAGTAGTGCCTGGGTATTTTATACTGGTTCGGTTGCTCATATTTGTAACTCGAAACAGGTGCTGCAGAATAAACGGAAGCTAGCGAAGAACGAGGTGACGATGCGTGTGGGAAACGGATCAAAGGTTGATGTGATCACGGTCGGCATGCTACCTCTTCCTCTACCATCGGGATTAGTTTTATACTTAAATAATTGTTATTTGGTGCCTGCGTTGAGCATGAACATTATATCGGGATCTTGTTTATTGCGAGACGGTTACTTGTTTAAGTCCGAGAATAATGGTTGTTCGATTTATATGAGTAATATGTTTTATGCACATGCACCTTTGATAGATGGTCTATTCTTATTGAATCTTGATAGTGGAAATACACATATTAATAACATTGAGGCTAAACATTTGAAATTGAGCGATAACTCGACCTATATGTGGCACTGTCGTCTTGGTCACATTGGAGTGAAGCGTATGAAGAAACTCCATTCCGATGTACTTCTTGAATCACTTGATTTCGAATCACTTGAAAGATGCGAAGCATGTCTGATGGGTAAAATGACTAAGACTCTATTTTCTGGTATGATGGAGCGAGCTACGGACTTAATGGAAATCATACATACCGATGTGTGTGGTCCAATGAGTGTAGCATCACGCGGTGGTTATCGTTATGTACTTACCTTCACGGATGACTTGAGTAGATATGGGTATATCTATTTCATGAAACATAAGTCCAAAACTTTCGAGAAGTTTAAGGAATTTCAAAGTGAGGTTGAGAATCAAGGTAACAAGAAGATTAAATTTATACGTTTTGATCGTGGAGGTGAATATCTAAGTTACGAGTTTGGCGAGCATTTGAAGAAATGCGGAATACTTTCACAATTGACACCGCCGGGAACACCACAGTGTAATGGTGTGTCCGAACGTCGTAATCGAACTCTCTTAGATATGGTTCGCTCTATGATGTCACTTACAGATTTACCGCTATCATTTTGGGGTTATGCATTAGAAACAGCCGGATTCACTTTAAATAGGGCACCATCTAAATCCGTTGAAACGACACCTATGAATTATGGTTTGGGAAGGAACCTAAATTGTCGTTTCTTAAAGTTTGGGGTTGCGAAGCCTATGTAAAGAAGTTACAGCCAGACAAGCTTGAACCCAAAGCGGAAAAATGCGTCTTCATAGGATACCCAAAGGAAACTATTGGGTATACCTTCTATCATAGATCCGAAGGCAAAATCTTCGTTGCTAAGAATGGATCCTTTCTAGAGAAGGAATTTCTCTTGAAAGAAGTGACTGGAAGGAAAGTAGAACTCGACGAGGTTGTCGAACCTTCTCTCGAACTTGCGAGTAGCGCAGCACCGGAAGAAGTTCCTGTGGTGCCTGCACCAATAAGAGGGGAAGCTAATGATGATGATCATGAAACTTCGGTTGTAGTTGCTACAGATCCTCGCAGGTCAACGAGAACTCGTACCACTCCTGATTGGTATGATCCCGTTATGAGTGTCATGTTGGTGGACAACACCGATGACCCTGCGATATATGAGTAAGCGATGATGAGCCTAGATTCCAATAAATGGCAAGAAGCCATGAAATCCGAGATTGGATCCATGTACGAAAACCAAGTATGGACTTTGGTGGACTTACCGGATGGCCGGAAGGCTGTCGAGAACAAATGGATTTTCAAAAAAAAACAGATGTTGATGGTAATGTTACTGCCTAAAAAGCTCGACTTGTCGCAAAAGGGTTTCGACAAATTCAAGGAGTTAACTACGATGAGACTTTCTCACCAGTAGCGAAGCTAAAGTCTGTGAGGATTATGTTAGCAATCGCTGCATATTATGATTATGAGATATGGCAGATGGATGTCAAAACAGCGTTCCTCAATGGAGACATTGATGAAGAGTTGTATATGATGCAACCCAAAGGTTTTATCGATCCTAAGGATGCTAACAAGGTATGCAAACTTCAGCGGTCCATTTGTGGATTGAAGCAAGCATCCCGAAGTTGGAATCAACGTTTTGATAAGGTGATCAAAAGTTTTGGTTTTATACAAACTTATGGAGAAGCTTGTATTTACAAGAAAGTGAGTGGGAGCTCTGTAGCATTCTTAATACTATATGTAGATGACATATTGTTGATTGGGAATGATGTAGACCTTCTTAATAGTTTCAAGGAATATTTGAATAATAGTTTTTTCAATGAAAGATCTTGGCGAAGTAGCTTACATATTGGGCATAAAGATTTATAGAGATAGATCGAGACGCCTAATATCATTGTCACAAATTACATATTTGGACAAAGTTCTAAAGAGGTTTGGAATGGAAGATAGCAAGAAAGGGTTCTTGCCCATGTTGCCCAATACGACCTTGAGTAAAACTCAAAGTCCAACAACGGCAGAAGATAGAGAAAGGATGAGTAAGACTCCCTATGCCTCAGCCATAGGATCTCTAATGTATGCCATGCTATGTACTAGAACCGACATTGCATATGTTGTTAGTTTGACTAGCAGATATCAAAGTGATCCAGGAGTGGACCATCGGACAGCGGTCAAAAACATCCTTAAGTACTTGAGAAGAACTAAGGATATGGTTCTTTCTTATGGAGGTGACGAAGAGCTCGTTGTTAATGGTTACACCGATGCTAGTTGGAACACCGATCCAGATGATTCTAAATCACAATCTGGATACGTATTTACTTTGAATGGTGCAGTAGTTAGCTGGAGGAGTGCAAAGCAAAGCGATGTGGCGAGATCTTCAACTGCATCGGAATACATGGCTGCTTCGGAGGCTTCACAAGAAGCGATATGGATGAAGAAGTTCATTATAGAGCTAGGTGTGGTTCCTAGTGCACTGGACCCAATGTCTATCTACTGTGATAACATGGGCGCCATAGCCAATGCGCAAGAACCAAGGTCACACAAGAAGCTGAAGCACATAAAGCTACGTTTCCACGCTATTCGAGAACATGTCCAAGATGGTGACATAAAGATTTGCGAAGTACACACAGATTTGAATGTGGCGGATCCATTGACTAAACCTCTCCCGAGGGCAAAACATGACCAACACCAAACTGCCATGGGTGTTCGGTATATTACCATGTAATCTAGATTAGGTGACTCTAGTGCAAGTGGGAGACTGTTGGAGATATGCCCTAGAGGCAATAATAAATGTAGTTATTATTATATCTTTGTGTTTATGATAAATGTTTACATTCATGCTATAATAGTATTAACAAGGAAACATTAATACTTGTGTGATTTGTAAACTTAAATTGAAGTCCCTAGTAAAGCCTCTTCATAATACTAGCTTGTTGGTTAATAAATGATTGTGGTTCCCTATCATGAACATTGAGATGTTATTAACAACAAGATCATATCGTTAGGAGAGTGGTATGATGGACATACTCCTATAGATAAGCGTAGCATAAAGATCAAGTCATTTTAATAGTTCAATTGCTATATGCTTTCTGATACATAGTAACCTAATTCCTTCTACCATGAGATCATGCATATCACCATCACCGGAAGGATGCTTTGATGACATCAAACACCACACCGTAACTGGGTGGTTATAAAGGTGGCATTGAGTGTTCGGAAAGTATTGGTTGAGACACATGGATCAAGAGTGGGATTTGTCCATCCATATGACGAATAGATATACTCTGGGCCCTCTCGGTGGAATGTCATCCAATTAGCTTGCAAGCATGTGACTAGCTCACAAGGGATCACATATCACGGGAACGAGAAAAGAGTACTTATCAGTAACGAGGTTGAACTAGGTATTCAGAGATACCGATGATCAAAACCTCGGATAAGTAAACTATCGTGAGACAAAGGGAAATTGGTATCGTATGTAAGTGGTTCATTCGATCGCAAAGTAATCGTAGAAATATGTGGGAGCCATATGAATTTCCAGATTCCTCTATTGGTTATTGTTCGGAGAAGTGTCTCGATCATGTCCGCATAATTCACGAACCATAGGGAGACACACTTAAGGATTCGACGTTGTTGAGTAGTTATGGAATGATGAGTAAGATACCGAATGTTGTTCGGAGTCTCGGATGGGATCCGGGATATCACGAGGAGATCCGGAATGGTCCGTAGAATAAGATTCATATAAGGAAAGTCCTGTTTCGGGGTTGGAGAATGGTTCCGGTGTTTTCATCGGGAATGTTCTAGAAGGTTTCGGAATGTCCGGCACTCCGGAGGGGAAGGGTACATGAATGTGTCATAACAAGTTGGAATGGTTGCATCATGTACTAGGTGTCATCGCTGAACAAAATAAAGGGATAAATCAAATCCTAGTTTGAAAAGTCAAACGCCAATTTGAAAAGTCAAACGGCTATTTTGTTTGGTGGAGGGAGAGTAGGGAACCTACTTGGGGAGGAAGTCCCTCTCCCTCCACCGTCGGCCTTGGAAGCCGAGTTGGGGAGGGACTCCCCTCCCCTTGGCCGCCGCCCTCCACCTATATAAGGAGGGGCAGGGCTGCCCCTCCAAACACACAACTTGCACCCCGCAAACCCTAGCTCCAAGCCGCCGGCGCCGCCACCACCTGCTGCTGCCGCCACCTAGGGCTAAACCCTAGCCACCGAGTTGGGGCTTCTACTTGCCCTAGCCGCTGGCCTAGCTCCCTCTACTTGGTGCGTCTAAACCATAGATTACCGAGGCTCTCTCATAGTCCACCATACTCGCTTCAGCTTAAGATGAAGCCCTACGAGATCTCCCCTCTACTTCCGGTACCACACCGTCGTGCTACCGGAATCGCGAGGAGAGTGCTACAACCTCCGCTGCCTGCTAGAACAAGGGAGAGGAAGCTCTTCGTCGAGTACCGAACGTGTGACCGACTACGGAAGCGCTGCCGGAACGCAGCGCCGGAAGGATCGTCTACGCGATCTTGAGATCGGCAAGAGTACGACTACATCACCCACGAGAATACGCTCTCGTTAAACACTTTGGAATCTTCGAGGGTGAGTTATTATATTGACTCGTTGCTACAATCTAGTAGATAGATCTTGGATTGTTTGTTTGTATGCGGTAGAATTTTTTTTGTTTTCCATGCTACGAACCCCTACAACGTAGCCACCTGACCCCGTCCTATGGTGATATTCCTTCTTCTGGGCATTTAGCATATTGGTTTCTGACATCTTTGTAGCTATATCACCTTCCTTGTACGCCACAAATTCGGGACAGTGAGGTCTTATCTTCGCATAATATGCGTCTTCGAAATCCGGAGTCTCGCGAGCTTTGAAAAATTTGTTCAATTTTGTCTTCCAGTGGCGGAAAGCGTCAGCCATCTTCTTTAGAGTCCACTCTTTGACCTTTTCCTTTATAACCGGTTTATTTTCATCCTCCTCTGGCGGTAGGGTGAAATTTACCAACAACAAAGTCCAAAGCGTTTCTTTAGATCTTTCATCGACAAAGGTACCGTCGCCCTTCTTTGGCTTATTCCAATATTCAATTATGATTGGGATTTGGTCCCTAACAAGAACTCCATCCCGACGTATAAATTTGTCTGCGGCCTTCTTGGGTTCCATCGGCCTGCCATCAATACGGACTGCTTCGATCGTGAACTTTTCACGATCTTTCAACCGATGGCTTGTGCCTCGCTTGCTCTTTTTAGTAGAAGAAGATTGTTGCTGGCTGGTCGATCCGGAGGGCTAAAAGAAGAAAGAAGCATTAATTAATACATGTACATATATATACAAATCAATCGGTGCAAGTCAGCAGAGGCTTCATCCATGGATATACCTCGACGGACTTTGTAATCACTAAAGTGCGTTCACCGGATTCGTCATCTTCTCCATGACTACTTGAGCTGTCATCATGTCCCTCCAATTTCAGATATTGTGAGGTGTCCTCGTGGATCATGTTCTCCATTATTTCTTCCTCTTCCAGGTTTCTACTGAGTGGATCCATAGTTTCTAAAACAATAATATTATCACACAAATATCAGTAATACATCTATGTAAATGCTCGAGCAAGGATGATGATATGATAGGTTAAAAGTATTGAAATGTAACCCTAATTCGGAGAAACCCCGAATTCATATGAGAGGGTACATTTTCTTATTCTAATTAACTTGTCATGAAAGTTGATTAACAGTGCATGGTTATAATGCTATTAACAATGAGAGGTGTGCTAGGGCAGCGGCTGGTGGCGCTAGGGCGAGAGCGGGGATGCTTGGGGGTGGGGATTCGAACCAACACGACGCGTGTGTAGGCTCAGCGAGGGCATTGGGTCAGGGTCGACGACAATGGTCGTATTGGTAGTCGGTGTGGCGGACGGTGCGGGGGCGCACGATGGCATATATTCAATCACAACAATATACATACAATACATTGCTTTCATATATATATACAACAATATTACACATATTGTCAACACCCGGATTTTTCAATCCTAGATGCCTGTTATGCCATACATCGCAATCCCAGGATTACCATTTTTGCGAGACATAACAGAATTGGATACCATAGTACTTCATCCATTACAACGATACATAAGTTCTTACACAAATAGGGATCTCATGATCCAGTCCTTAATACAACATCAAGCAGCGGAATACGGCATAATAACGGTAGCGTAGGCGAGGCTCCATCTTCGGGGTCACAGGCAATGCTGACGATGGGAGATGATCCTAGTTGTCGTAACCGTCCTGGGGTCCATCCTCCAGGTACTCCTCTTCATAGTCTGGCCATGGGAATAGCCAGGGACAAAGCCATGAGTACTCTTTAAGTACTCGCAAACTAATACTAACAAGAAAGAGGGGTTTTTGGATAATAGGACACTAGGCTCTAGGGTTGTTTTGCAAAAGCCAGATTTATACTACTAAGTTCCAAAGCTGGTCACAATTTTATAACTCCTAAGTGGGATCTTGTATTTCCAGTCACAACTCTATTGTGGTCAAGTCAAAGTCTCAGGTCGTTCACAAGTCATTTTGAAAAGTCTGACGGGGGAACAGTATGGCCACTCCAACTGTCCATAACCGCGGACGCGGCTATTCGAATAGTTTGACACTCTGCAGAGATTGTACACTTTCACCACAACATTCGATACATCCGTCAGGAACAAATCCTGAATTCACCATACTCAGTATGCGGATAATCAATCCTAACCTTCCATTTACACTCCCTAGTATAAGCACCTCTCCTGTGAGTTTGGTCTCCCAACCATGACCACTGTCATCTTGGGTACTGCACAGGTGGACAATCTTCACAAGGTAGCCTCAGCTCAGACCTTGGCCGTGAGGGAACTAATACTAAGGTATATAAGTTTCCAGTCAAGCCCTACCCAATATTCGGGTATTGTGGTTGTACGATAAAATTGGAATGGTATCGCATCCAGACAACCATCAGTTTTATAAAGGGCTAAGGCTCATGCCTCAACATTTTCATCACCAAAATCATCAAGTGTTTGGAAACACATGTCCAAAACATTTCAATAGAATGATCCATCATTCCAAGGTTTTCATAACCATTTTTCCACCAAGTATTCCCATCTAAAGTTGATCAAGTTTTATGCTTAGCACTAGCATCTACAGGTGGGGTAGTACTAATAGAGGGGTGGTAACTAGTGGAGTTGCAACTAAGTCCAACCTTATATCATAAGCTGATATCAAGGTTTCTAGCTTAGGCCAAATTTTAATGTTCTTTATGCAACCTTCAGCACAAATGTCTAGTCTCTACCAAACTTCTTGGGTAGCCTCTAAGTAAGCTTTGATAAGGAAATAGAGTAAAAAGCTTGCCATAAAACTAGGATTGGTTTAGCAAGTGGGTATGGTTACATACTCTTAGGGCATATAGTAATCATGTCACAAGCATGGGTTGTGGCAACAATAGGGTATCTTGCAAGTGTTAGCTTGCATCAATATCAGTATAAGCTTGCATAGTTACTAGCTTGCTCAATCAACTAGTAGTATTAGGCTTGCCTTGTGCAGAGCAGTGGTTGAAGTTCTCTTCGGCTTCCTCTTCGTAGTATCCTCCTTCTTCTTCGTAGCCTTGGTCGGTACTAGCGTATATGAATAAATACGAGGTACACAATCACCAAACAATACTTAACTACTTGCAATCATCACACACAAGGGTCCTATAGATGATCTAGCATCATCTCTAACATTACAAGGTTAAGGATTGGTTTAGGTCTTCTTATTTTAGAAAAGTAATTTCTACTCATTGAAGAACTACTTAAGATTTAATATTCTCCAAACTAAACATGGGATCATGTTGACACATGTCATCACCACATGTTGTAGTCCATGGGAATGTGATTTAAAGTGGTGTCACAATTTAACAAGGTTTTACCCTTTTATTTTAATTAATTAAAGTGGCTAGAAATGCTTATGAAGCATTCCTTTATTCCTTGAACATTATTTCTGCAAGTAACCTATATATATTTTTATATATTCTGAAAGGTATGGTTGAAAGTGATTTTTGAGAGTTGGAATCAACTCAAAAGCTATTGTGGTTTAAATTTGAAAAATGTTTGAATGCAGAAAAGCTTCTGCCTTGTCATTTTTGCTAAGGGTGATCTACAAATCCAAATGACTTGAATCCAACGGGCTTGGATTAAGCATTCACAGACCTTTCCAACAAAATTGGTTTCATCTAATTTGGTGCACTAAATTGATCTGGGTTGATTTTTGAAGTTGGGTACTGAAGTGTGTTTGAATTTAAAAAGAAAAAGTTTAATTTGAAATGCTGGGCTGCGCGGGAAATTCTAACGGGCCGGCCTGCTAAGCGCAGTGCTCCCGCGGGCTGCTTAAGTGGGTGTCCCCACTCGTCAGTGACACGGGGCTGGGCGAAGCGGTATGGGGCAACGTGGTTCGTTAGATCTGGTTCTAATCCAACGGCTGAGGGTCATCGTCGACGCGAGACAGCTCCGGCGAGAACGAAACCTAGCGCGGCCAGTGAGGGGTGCTGGGGGCTCACCGGGGTACGGGCGAGGGTCGGCGAGGCGGGCGAACGACGAAGTCGACGACGGCGAACCTCCTGGTACCGGTGGCTTCTCCTGGGGAGGCTCCAATCGCTGGCTCCTTTCTTCTCCGGCAGCGGCAGGCTCCGGTGAAATTCCGGCAGGGTGGTGCTCGCCTTGCTCTGAGAATGGTGTGGCACGATCAGTGAGGAGAGGGGAGTGAGATGGTGTGAAGAAATCATGCGGGGGTGGCCTCTATTTATAGTCGAGCGAGGGGACCGTCGGGGCGCAAGGGGAGCTCGTCGGAGGCGATGTTACAGGCAGCTAATGGCATGGGCAAGGGTAGGGGACGGTGCTATGTCTCCTGGCGATGCTCAACGGCATGGTCGCGAGTGATGGGGCGGTGTGGTTTGGTCTGGAACGGGCGGTGCTCTGCGCGGCAGAGGCGGCGTTCTCGACGGCGGGCGGTGGCTGTATGGCGCGGGGCGTTAAACGGGGATGTCTGGCGGTCTCCTGGGTCGGTGGTGATCGTGTGTGCGCGCGGTGAGGGCGGCGCGCGGTCTGTGGGTGGTGGTCGAGGGTGGCGCTCTGGCGCACGCTCGGCATGGTCTGGGCGTGTCTTGCGCGCATGGTCCAGGGCTTGGCAACGCTCGCGGCTGGGACAGGCAGTGGCGGTGGACGGTGGGCTGCCTCCCAGACATGCTGGCTAGGCTTGCTGCTGCTCCTAGCTTGCTGTCCACTTTGGGGTGACATGGGGTTGCTCGGCTGTTCACCATTAATGGCAATGGCAAGCTCACAGGGTGCTAGTGTTGGGCTAATCTTTCTAGATGATCTACTGAGGTGTGTGAGAGCTGACTAGGGAACAAGTTAGGCAAGAATCACTGCACACTATAGTGTTTTGTGTTTTGTTTGATTTGTGTCTGCAACCTGTTTGATGAAATGGCCGCATGAAATCAAGTTTTGAATTTTGAAATGATTTTTGGTGGGTTTGCTAGATTGGTTCTGGTGAGTCTGCAGATGTTTGGGTTTTGAAAATTGAGCTTGTTTAAGTGGGTTTTGAAAAAGTGGGATCTTCCCATATGAAGAAGATTCAATTTTGAGTTGTCATTTAAACTATGCATTTGAAAGTTTCTGGATGATCACAAGGTGGGCCTTGATACTTTGTTATGAGTACATTCAAGGGGTGCAAAGATCCAGAAAAGTTTCTGTTAGGTTTTGAAAGTTTGAGACAGCCAAAGTAGGCATGGGAGTTAAATTGGTCAAAATGACCATTCACTTAATATATTGGTTTTGACTTATTTTTCTTTAGGAAAAGTGTGGGGAATGTTTTAGATGATGTTCTTTTCACCTAAGAAACATTTTACAAGCAATGGATCACACAAACAAAGTGGTTTTAAAGAATTTCAAAATTCATGCATACACATAGACATGCTTTCATGAATTGATTTAGAAAAGTTTTTGTTAACCCTAAACTTTAGGATTAGTGTTTTGTTGATCTAAGTTTGATATTTTTGGGATGTTACACATATATTCAACAATAACAATATATATACATTCAACAATATATATACATATATACAACAATATACAACAATATTAATATATACACATATATACAACAATATACAAGAATAACAATATATACACATATATACAACAATATACAACAATAACAATATATACAACAATATATCAAATATTCAACCAAATTAAATTTGGCTCCGATCCTCACCGGCGGCAAACGGCGGGGTTGGCGTGCGCGGCGGCGAGTGGAGGACGGTGGTGTCGGACGGCGCGGGCGTTGTGGGGGCGACTCCGAGCGGCGCGGCGGCTCCGGGCGTGGACGGCGGTGGGACGTCGCGGGCGCGGTGGCAGACAGCGCTGGCGCCGCGGCGGCGGCGGCGGCCGGCAACGGCGTGTCGAGTAGCCTGGCGGCATTGTCCTCTGCTCCTCGATCTGCTCGATATGGGGGGAAGAGGAAGAGGACGCACGCTTTTATACCCCCATTAACACCGGTTCCAGCCATGAACCAGTGTTAAAGGGGGGATTGGTTTCGCGCGCGCACCCCCCTTTAACATCGATTCCAGCCACGAACCAGTGTTAAAGGGGGGGAATTCGTTTCGCGCGCGCAACCCCCCCCCCCCCCCTTTAACACTGGTTCGTGGCTGGAACCGGTGTTAAAGGGGGCATTGCATTTTTAATTCAAAAAATGGGATAGAATTTAGAAAATCCATATCTTTTTCATTGCAACTCAGAAAAAATGAATAATATATCATAATTTTCAGAAAAATAAGATCTATCCATTCATACAAAAACAGTTTATAGTTACTGTAGATGAAATTTTTCAAAATTATTAAAACACTTAAATATAAATTTTGATTATTCAATTAAGACAAAAATAAAATAGTCAAACCCTAAAACTTTGAACCTAAGAAATATTAAGCATCTGAAAAGGAATATAACCCTATTTTATTATAGAAAATCATATTTTATTTTGTATCAACATTTTTGAATTGTTTGGATATTTAAATTTAGCATCTTTTGTATACTTTAGAATCTGACAAAACTTTCAACATGAAAATTGTTTGTATTTGAATAATTAATCCTAAATTTTTTTTTGTTTTAAAAAAATAAAATTCTAACTATTCAAACTAGTAACATATGGGAAAGGGCGGGCAGAATGCGCGGGAGGAAAAGGGCGGGAAGAAAATTTTATTACGATAGAACTAAGATTAAAGTACATAACGCAACTAACAATGCACGACTGGAAATTAAGATACATAGAAGAACTGAAAATTAAGATACATGGCCAGATTAAGTCACAATCGGCCGAACTTGTTTTGAAATGTTGGAGTGATTCAGTCATGCTCCTGCCTGCACCTGTAATACTTGCCACTGTAGTCATTGTACTCGCCGCGGCCGTCGTCGCTGTCGTCGTCGGGGTCGCCATAGTTGAACCTTGAAGGCTGAGTACGCGTGGGCTGGACTTGAGGGTAGCGCAGACGGGGGTTAGAGTCGGCGGCAGTGTCGTAGGCCATGACGCTCTGGAAAGTCCGACCGCGCCACCACAGTCGATGGCCGGCCTCTTTGAAGTTCGGAAGAGGTGGGCCGTCCTCCTCGTGCCTGGCGAGCACCCTCTCACGCCGATCCTCGAAGAAATGGCGGGAAGAAAAATGGCGGGAAGAAAAATGGCTCATTTAATACATATAGTGTTAACAGAAGAAATTTGACATTGATTTCCATGTTGAGATACATATGTGTGCCAAAAATGGCTCAATTAATACATATAGTCAATCTTATGATCGCGTCGGCTATAACCATGGAGTATCAGCACCGTTTAACAGGATAGTTGGGTCAGTCTTCACTCTGAAGGGTGGAATTTCATCAAACTTATTATAATCTTCTGACATGTCTGTCTTGTCCTCCACTCCTACGATGTTTCTTTTCCCTGAAAGAACTATATGACGCTTTGGCTCATCGTGTGATGTATCTGTTTGCTTATTTTGTTTTTCTTTTTTCGGTTTGGTAGACATGTCCTTCAAATAGAAAACCTGAGCCACATCATTGGCTAAGACGAATGGTTCGTCTAAGTTCTTGTCTAGCTTCATAAGATTGTTGAGATCCACTGTTGTCATTCCGTACTTCTTGTCTACCTCAACCCCTCCTCCTGTTAGCTTGACCCATTTGCATCGAAACAAGGGGACCTTAAGATTAGGTCCATAGTTAAGTTCCCATATCTCCTCTATGAACCCATAATACGTGGTCTTTTGCCCATTGTCTTTGGCTGCATCGAAGCGGACACCACTGTTTTGGTTGGTGCTCTTTTTATCTTGGCCTATCGTGTAAAATGTATTCTCATTTATCTCGTACCCTTGGAAAGTACATATAGTCGAAGATGGTGTCCTGGCCAACAAGTACAGCTGATCTCCAACAGTGGTGTTATTCGTGAGAAGTCTTTGCAGCCAGCCGCCAAAACTCGCCATGTGCTCACTTATAATCCATTCATCATACTGCCCCTGGTGTTTGAGGCGTATAAAATTCCTGTGTTCATTGATATACGGGGCAACCAAGATAGATCTTTGTAAAACCGTGTAGTGTGCTTGATTGAGATAATGCCCGTCCCTACATATCATTGCTTTACATCCTAGGGTGTCTTTTCCACGCAGTCTCCCCTCATGTCGTGATTCTGGAACACCAATCACCTTAAGGTCAGGAATAAAATCAACACAAAACTCAATGACCTCCTCTGTTACATAGCCTTTGGAGATGCTTCCTTCTGGCCTAGCACGGTTATGAACATATTTTTTAAGACTCCCATGTACCTCTCAAAGGGGAACATATTGTGTAGAAATACAGGACCGAGAATGGCAATCTCTTCTGCTAGATGAACCAGGAGATGCGTCATAATATTGAAGAAGGATGGTGGGAACACCAACTCAAAGCTGACAAGACATTGGGCCACATCTGTCTATAACCTTGGTAGGCTTTCTGGATCGATTACCTTCTGAGATATTGCATTGAGGAATGCACATAGCTTCACAATGGGTACTCGAACATTTTCAGGTAGAATCCCCCTCAATGCAATCGGAAGCAATTGCGTCATAATCACGTGGCAGTCATGAGACTTAGGTTTTGGAATTTTTTTCTCTTCCATATTTATTATTCCCTTTATATTCGACGAGAAGCCATACGGGACCTTGATACTGCTCAGGCATTCAAAAAAGATTTCCTTCTCAGCTTTGGTAAGAGCGTAGCTGGCAGGAGTTAAGTGGCGTCCTTTACCCTTCTCGTTCTTAGGATGCATAGGCTCTTCAGGGTCTTTCATACGTTGCTGGTCCTCTCGTGCTTCCGGTGTATCTTTTGTCTTCCCATACACTCCCAGGAAGCCTAGCAGGTTCACGCAAACATTCTTCGTCACGTGCATCACGTCGATTGAAGAGAGGACCTCTAGGACTTTCCAATAGGGTAGGTCCCAAAATATAGATTGCTTCTTCCACATGGGCGCATGTCCGGCATCGTCTTTCGGAACAGATAGACTACCAGGACCTTTTCCAAAGACTATTTATAGGTCCTTGACCATACCAAATACCTCCTCACCGGTACGGAGGACTACTTATAGGTTATGAAAAGCAACTCTCGTAGGTCAAATGGCTCCCCTTTGTGCTCATCTCACATACGTATACCTAGTTTGGCCCACAGCTATAAAAGTTCTTCAACTAATGGCCTTAGGTACACATCAATGCTGTAGCCGGGTTGCCTCGGGCCTTGGATGCGCACTAGCATCATAATGAACTTCCTCTTCATGCATAACCAAGGAGGAAGGTTATAGATACATAGAGTCATATGCCAGGTGCTGTGACTGCAGCTCTGATCACTATAAGGATTCATGCCATCTGTACTTAGACCAAACATTAAGTTCCTTGCGTCACATGCGAAGTCCGGGTACTCTCGCTCGACTTTTCTCTACTGTGACCCATCAGCGGGGTGTCTCAACATCCCGTCTTTCTTACGGTCTTCCATGTGTCATCGCAACAACTTGGCATGCTCTTTATTTCTGAAGAGACGTTTTAACCGTTGTATTGTAGGAGCATACCACATAACTTTGGCAGGAACCTTCTTCCTAGGGGCCTCGCCCTCAACATCGCCAGGGTCGTCTCGTCTGATCTTATACCGCAGTGCAGTGCATACCGGGCATGCATCCAAATTCTCGTACTTCTCACCGCGGTAGAGGATGCAGTCATTAATGCAGGCATGTATCTTCTGCACGTCTAATCCTAGAGGGCAGACAACCTTCTTTGCTTGGTATGTACCGTCGGGCAATTCATTATTTCTTGGAAGCAGATTCTTCATTTTTACCAACAACTTTGAAAATGCGCTGTCAGTCACACCGTTCTCTGCCTTCCATTGCAGCAAATTCAGTGTGGTACCTAGCTTTTTGTGGCCATCTTCGCAAGTTGGGTACAACAATGCTTTGTGATCCTTTAACATCTGCTCCAGCTTCTCCTTCTCCTTTTCAGTTTCACATTCTTCCTTTGCATCAGTAATGGCCCGACCAAGATCGTCATCAGCGGGCCCATCTGCTGCCTCTTGATCTTCATTATCTACCCCCGTTGTAGTATCATCGTATTCAGGATACATATTATGATAGTTGTCACCATCCTCTTCTTCTTTGTTGTCTTCCATCACAACCCCTTTTTCTCCGTTCTTGGTCCAACAACTATAGCTGGGCATGAAACCGGATCGAAGTAGGTGAGCGTGAATGGTTCTGGTATTTGAGTAGTCTTTCTTGTTCTGACAGTGAACACTGACAGCACATAAAACCATTGTGACCATGGTTTGCATTAGCCACAACGATGAAATTTTGGAGGCCCGTAATATACTCGGAAGTGCGTCGGTCATCGTACATCCATTGCCGGTTCATCTGCATTATATAGTACTATATCGTGCATTATATAGTACTATATCAAAAATTAATAGGGAGATGACCACTTATACAGTACATCAATGACACATGAAAGGAGAAAGTTGCCAACCTCGACCGAGAAGGAAAGAGCAACGAGAAAACTTAATCGAGCTCTCGGGCATTTCACCGAACACCTCTTGTGCATAGGAGAAAAACACAAACTAGCACACCTCTCACCCTCTTGCTAAGCTCCAAAATGAGAGAGTGAAAAAATGAGAGAGAGAGAGAGAGAGAGGGGTGTGGAATGCGGTCTGTTATATAGGCGCACCCCCTTTAACATCGGTTCAAGCCACGAACCGGTGTTAAAGGGGGGGCTGCGTGGGCCACTGGTGTAGGGCCGTTAACACCGGTTCGTGGCTCGAACCGGTGTTAAAGGGGGTGCTCCTTTTTGCTCTCTGGACCACGTTGGTACGGGCGCCCCTTTAACACCTGTTCGTAGAAGAACCGGTGTTAAAGCCCATTTCCGACCTCAACCAAAGGCCTCGTTTCCACTAGTGAAAGTCGAAGTCTGGAAGGAGAGCCGCCGTAGATTCTCACCGGGTTTGGGGTCCTAGATATTTAGGGTTTATTTTATGGTTAAATGGATCTAGCGGAATATTAAGAAGGAATTTCGAAAAATTGGATCTAGTAAACTAATCTAAAAACTTGGAGGGCATAACCATAAGGGTTGGAGTCTAGTCCGGACAACACATCCCACTTGCCGGCGAGTAGGTCGCACATGGCGAGCCGGACGACGTTGGGGTCCAGGTCATGGTCACGTGTATACAGACACAGAAGCATGAGGCCGCCACGGGTGGCAAGCGGGACGACGTCCGCCGCGTCAGCGACATCATCGGCACGGACGAAGGAGCGGAGGGAACGGCGACGGGTGTCGAGCACCGAACACCTGAGCACATTGGAGAAGGCGAGCTGGCTGAGGGAGTCCGCGGGGCTTGTCCCTCGGAACCTCGCACCGAGGCGTTGGCTGCAGAAGCCGAGGAAGGCAGGCGGCCACCGGTTCCAGCGGCGGAGGAAGGACGGCTTGGCTAGGAGGCGGCGCCAGCGCTTGCAGGTGACGGCGCAACGGAAAAGGGTGGGCCGGTCGTCTAGGCGCAGGAGGATCTCACGGACGACGTCGTCCGAGGGCGTCCTCAGCTTCGCGATGTTCTGTGTTATCTGCCACGATTCCACGAACTAGGCCAGACATATATATGTACAGCTAGTGCAGTGTAACAAGGTTGGAGTAGGACACGGATCCATGCACACACTCATTTCCTTCTTTTGAACGGAGGATCGCTAGAGCTTCCCTTGCGTGCGATGGTACTACACAGATTTTCGTTAATCTGTGTTGTACTCGGACTACTAACATATCCTTCCATAATTGCTTTGTGTGCTAGCTAGGCAGATTTAGCCCCTCGCTTTCCAGAGCAAACGTCTTATATACTCACTACAACAGTGCTAAAGAACACAAACAACTACGAGCTTGATTGTTACTTTCTCCGATTTAAAATATAAAATATTTTAGTTTTTGTGAAAAAAGTCTATCTAGACATATTTTAGTGTATAGGTTTGGAGTAAACTGACACACTAAAATAAAACATCTTATATTTTCAAAGCGGAGAGAGTATATGTATAGTTGATTTTGGACCGTACAAATCTATGGCCAGCTCTTGCATTGTGACAAAAAGGGTTTAGCAAGAACTAGCCATACAAACTGACAATCAGGTCTCCCTCCTTTGGAAACAACCTTTGCCCACCAATTCCCATGCTCACCACACACACCTCCCTCTCTCACCGCTTCCCTCCCCTCCTCTTCTGAGCATCCAAAAAGCGAAGCCAGGCCGCCCTCGAGCTCTTTCCGCCGGCATCACCAGTTGGAGATGGCGAAGGGGTGGTGACGGAGTAGTTAGATGGGCAGAAAAACTGATAACCAAAACCCAAACCCGAAAAGACCAAGACCGAAACCGAATAGACCGGGACCAAAAGGACCGATCAAAAATTTGGGTAGCAAATTTTGTTGACCGAATTTAGTTCGGTTAATTTGGTCATTAGTTCTTGGTAACCGAATGGACCGAACTGACCAAACTTTAGGTGGAAGTAGCCTAGTTCCAAAGCTCTAGTTGCCCATAACTATAGATTTATCTTCCTCGACTAAGCCAAATTTATTATCACTGAATGTTAGCTTCCGCCAATTAATTGAACTATATGAAGTGTATTTTATATTCAAAATACAACTGAAATAGTACCAAATATTATCCAACTTTTGTATTTGATAATGCCTACCACACAATTCGGTCATGACCGAAAATGAACCCGAATTATCGGGTAACCGAATTTTTTGGTTACTAAAAATAACAAGTAAATTTTGGTCATTATTTTTTGAAGACCGATTTCAAAATAGACTGATATGCAAAGACCGAATTTTTGGTCATGACCGAACGCCCACCCCGGAGTTAGGATAAGTAGTGGTATTGGCCTTGTGACGGGTGTAGGCTATATGCCCATAGGTAGAAGAGGTGGCCGAGATCTGAGCAGCCAGATCTGGTGCTTCTTAGGGTTTCTCGTCGAAGTGCTCCTGGTCCTTGGTGGATGGGTGGCATCGGCGGTGACCGACTCTTCTACGAATAAAGATACTCCTGGTGTTTTCGTCAAGTGATTGCTGCAAGATCTAGCCCTTTCTCTGGTCGGCCGTGGTGGCGGGGGGAGTTGGGGGAGGGGTCTGGTGAGCGGCGACGAGACGAGGCGCCTCCGAGCTAATCCTCGGCGCAGGCGAGCGATGTTAGGAGGCTGCTGGGCGCCCTCCCTTTCGATGCTCCTATGTTTAGATTCATGAAGGGGAGGTGTGGCTCTAGTGGCTCGGGCATAAGGATCAGGTTCTTTGTGGACGGATCGACGATGTGGGGTCCTTTCCCCTCCTCTAGGCCTACCGTGATGGCGAGGGAGAGCTGGAGAGGGAACCTCTTAGCCCATTATTTCTAACAATAATGTGAGGCGGCGCCCCTGGCTCTACTCCTCGCCTCCTCCCCAGACGTCCTGGTGACGGATCGTCCCGTGGTCGTGGCGACCGGCGGCTGGTCCAGCGAAGCCCCGGCACCCCTCGGTCGGGCTCCCTCTTATGCTAGTCGTCGTTGCGCTGCTCCTTCTAGCATGGCCTCGTGGCGGCGAACGTCCAGTCTGGCGAGGACCTCTGGAACGCCGACGCACGACCCCCTCGACGACCATCCCTCGATTTATGGGAGACGGTTGATTTGAGAAGCGGTCCAGGGCTCGAGGTTGGGGAAAAGAGACGTTGTTTTCAGTTTGGTCTGTGTCCCTTTCTTTTCTCCCCAACTAACCGCGGGTATTCGTGCAAGGAACACGTACTACCATGACCGAGTGAATGGGAGAGGCTACGTGTCCGGCAGAGATCAGAAGAAATTACCACACGAGAGCTCGCAAAACATAAATGTTATTGTAGATGTACGCTACTGTAGCTCTCTACGGTACCAAAACTGATTTGGCATGCCTAACAACCTCTAATCTTACGCACCTTAATATTTGGTTTACGACAACTCTATCGACCGGTGCCCTCAATTTCAGACAATGAAATTATCCGATCTGATCCGTTTGCGGGGACCGCGGACAGGCCGAATGCCCATGTCCCCAAGATGGACCACTATATCAAATGCCGTCCCATTTGTATGCAGTTTTTTTGTTTTGGAAATAAACATATATTAATACCAGAGGATACCAGTTACACCCAGCCTCTGCAATAATGCATTACTCTAGCGGTCATACGGATGCACACAGTAAAAAAGAATTATAAAAAAGAAAAGTCCCGCTACAGTTCCTCATTCATTTAAACAACAGTACTACCACCACCAAGACAGCATCAGAAGTCCATCTTCTCCAAAAACGACGCCTACAAGAAGGTAACAATACACAAACACCATCATCACCCGTTCGAAGATCTAGGTTTTTACCCTGAAAAAAGTCCACGCTCTCAAAACAATACCTTTAACAAGGTCATTGCTAGACGCAACCAATTAAGGTCAGACCCTGGGTTTTCACCCTGAAAGATAGGACCATGGGCTTCTCGTGTACGGTCGCCCTGCTTGAATACCACTGCTCCAAGTCATGAGTTACCAAGCCAATTTCTCATCACCACCCGGACTCAAACCACCATTGTCAGTCCTCAGGTCTCAGCCTTCATGACATTCTCCATCGGCACCATGGGACAAGAAGATGCCCCATGATATTAACAGTCAACAGAGATTCGAAGCACTCCCTCTGAACCCAAATGGCCAGAGTAAAAACATGGGTGCGCACGACCGAATCCCACCCGATCCAGCGATCTCTCGGCATATGCACACTGTGGAGTTCGTCGGCGGAGCCTTTCAGAACACGACGCTTCAGCCAGATCAATGACGACAGGCAACTAACAGATCTTCACCTTGGCAACGAGTGATATCCCACAAGTATAGGGGATCGTGTGTAGTCTTTTCGGTAAGTAAGAGTGTCGAACCCAACGAGGAGCTAAATGTAGGATAAATATTCTCTCAAGTTCTATCAACCACTAATACAACTCTACGCACACTAAACATTTGCATTATCTAGAAAATAAAACTAGAGCAACAATATGAGTACTAGAGAAAGCTTTGCAAGATAATAAATAAAAAGAAAATAAAACTAGTTGCTACAGCAATAAAAACTAACAGAACCATGAGTGTGGAATAGTGGTGGTAATTGTGGTGGCTTTGTCCAAGTTTAATTGGAAAATAAATCGAGTTCATTGTCTTCGATGCAGTTTTCTATGTGAGAGATGCTAAATATACATGTGCTTTACTACTTGGAATTACATGTACTATATGATTGGATTGTTAGCAAACATCTGTAACTACTAACAATGCATTAAGGTTTCTCCAACCATAGCCTTAAGTTAATGGTCCTCTTACTACCATACGATGCAACGTTCCGGTTCGCGTCCTTAGGTTTCTGTCACTCTGGCAGAACTTCCCTCTTCTTTTTACACATACTACAAAACCTATGATGTTTAATCCATATGCGCACAAATATAATGGAAACCAAAGTATTGTATTATATCAACATACAACTCTAATGAACGAAAGACGTTCAACCATTTAATCTAAGAACAAATAAACTACACAAACATGACATAGATCATACGATTATAACTTATAGCATCAAACACCATATTTATATAGGACGGTACAGAGGTGTGTGGAAGGATGAACCACTGCATACTAGGAGGATTAGGTGATGGAGATGGCGGTGAAGAGGGCGACGGCGGTGCCATCGGGGGACTCCTTCCCCGCTGCCGGTATCATGGGGGAGCACCGCCCCTTAGCCCCCTTCCTTCATGGCTTCTTGGGAGCCCTACCCCATGGAGATGGGATCCATATGAGATAAAAACATGGCTTTGGTGGCTGCAAATTCATGGGTGGAGGTGTCTCCCACGAATTACGTTTCCTCCCTTATATAGCTTCTCGGATTCCCGTCACCCCATCTTGGGCTGCAGTAAATCGGGTCTAACAGGCCCGTCCGGACTCGGAATTAGCTAAATTTTATGTCCAGAACGACTGTCGTGAAATTTCCTACAACTTTGTAGTTTAAGAGTTTTCCGTTTTACTCCGTATTCGACCTGAAACGTGACCATCTTCAAAAATAGTTCTGAGACATATTTCTGAAAAATCCCAATTTGACTCCAACAAGGGTTTCATTTGTATTCTTGATAATTTCTACGGATCAAAGTGTAAAACAAGAACATTGTGCATTTTTGCAATTATTAGTAGATTAGTCCAAATAACTCATGAACTTTATATAAAAAGAAGTGTCAAAAGCATAATAATAGCATAAAACCATCAAAAATTATAGATACGTTATGGACGTATCAACGAGTAGGAACCCTAGGACCACCACCTTTTATTCAAGCCAAGCATGCGGAGAAGACGACAGACCAGAAAGACGTCACAGAACGTCATCGGTGTGCTCATCCGCAACAAAGCCTGGTCTAGATCTAAGGATGAACTCGCGACTGCATCGACGCTTCGTCCCGAGCCCCTCACCCTCCACTTGCTCGCTCAGGGAACCAACTGTCCTGTGACCGGTGCGGCGCCCCGAGTCCCACGGTGTTGTCACAAGGACGGCGGATCTAGGAGGAACCCTAGACCCGTGGCCATAGCACTAACACCCACAACCGCCGAGGGAGGGGAGTCCTGCTGCAGCCGTTGCCTGGCCAGGAAGCATCGTCCCGACCACCATCGGGACCTTCTTGAAATGGCGCATCCCCAGCCACCCTATCGAAGAAGACCGCCGCGGCCGCCACCCCTAGCACCTTAGGTACTAGGGGGGCTGTCGCAACCGCGGCCGACGCTAGTGGCATCGGCGGAGGGAGGCGATCTGGAGGAGGGAGGTTGGCGGTGGCAGAATTTGGGGGCCCTCCGGCGGCGCATGGGGGTCGCCACGGGAGGGGTTACGAGAGACAGGTCGAGGGACTGGTTACGAGCTTCCATTTGTCCGCAGCTAGGGAGTTTTTTTAAATGCCGCAGATGGATCTTGCAATTTAGGGTTAAATCAAGTAAAACAAGCAAACTAAAAGTACCACTATAAGGTAGATCTTGGTTCACTATTTCTACAACCCAATAACTCCAAATCGGTGGTGTTATTCATCGCTATCGGAGCTTAGACCCTCAAATGTTGAGGTAGCAGGTGATATCGCTATTCATCGTCGCCAGAGCGTAGGTCCTAAGAGGCCGAGGGAGCGTAAGATGACCTAGTTCTGCGAGTACGGTGGTCCAACGAGGCCCCACTCCTCCTCAAGGGAGCAGTAGACCGCCTTCTGCATGTCAAGTGACGACTGAGCTTTCTCGAGGAGGGCACACGTGGCCGCGTTGTCGGGGTTCACGCGTACCTCGCAGAGGCACTCCAAGTGAGATTCGTCGAGCTTTTTGCCTCCAAGTGAGATTCGTCGAGCTTTTTGCCGATGAAGGTGCTCCGCAAGAAGACGCCATTGAGGACGTCCTACCCGAAGGGGCGACCGGTGGTTCAGGAGACTGGTCCTCGATGTTGCCATGCTAGCCTCCGGGAAGGACCATTCTCACGGCCGTTTCCATGGATCTAGGGTTCGGTGGGTGGTGGGTAGATGAGAGTGGAGGGGCGAGAGATATGAACGGGTGATGTGGCTCACTACAGGACGCGCGCGCTACGCCGAGGGCAAAAAGCCGTCGGCGTAGCCTAAAATGCCCTCGGCGTATGCTACGCCGACGGCTGCCCTCGGCGTAGCCTCCTCGGCAAAGGGCTCCCTCGGCGGAGCACATAGAGGCCGTTGGCGTATCAAAATGCCGTCGGCGTATGCTACGCCGAGGGCAATGCCGTCGGCGTAGCGGCCGTCGGCATAGCTTGTCGACCGGTTGCAAAAATATTTTTTTAAAAAAAAAAAATTTATTTTATTTTTTTTTCTTAATTTTTGAATCTTTGAACTGTTTGACTCGTTAATCTCTCACTTTGAACATTTTTAACACTAATTACACTTAATACTTAATTAAATTGCAGTCTTGGTCGAACTTCCCGAAAGGTCACCCATCCTAATACTACTCCAGCTCCAGCACGCTTAACTTCCTCGTTCCTTCAGAATCTGTTTCCGCAAAGTAATTCATACATTGTTGTCAATACTATGATACCAATCCTATTAACCCTTATATCAACATGTCACATGTTTGTATTTTTTGAAATTACAAACAATTATTTAAATAAACATTAATGAATAAGTAAAAATATTATTGAATTCAAATAAAAATATAATAATTTTACTTTTTTGTATTTTTCTATTTAATATAGAATAATTAATATCTTTAAATCTATAAATCGGAATTTAACAAATAATATGTCTAAATTGGTCAGAAAAATGAGAGGAATCCAAATATGATATCCATATCAACTAATCACAAACCCTCCGTTTTTGAATTATCTATTTGGTGGTTGCTTTAGAAAATTCCCTTTTGCGCTCGGATAATGAAAAATGGCTTTTTGGTGCGATGAAAAGGAAAACTTGCATTCCTCCTGCAACATTGTTCGCCATCCCATGCATGTGTATGCACAATATGTGAACATTATCACAAACTATGCCTTGATTCTAGCCATAACATTGGTCATTTGACCCGAAAGCCAAGAAATCTCGAATGAGATAGGTCATTTTGTGAAGGTTTTTTTGAGACATAATCAATATATCAAGTTTAATAATTTTCCTTATAACTATGTCACATAATATGACACCACGCGAAGGTTTCGCATTGTTTCGATCGTTTTTGAATTTTTTATGCCCCTTTTAAATTATCGTCAAACTTTGTCGAACGGCGGGCATGAAGATTCTTAGCTCGGGGCCGAGCCTCGCTAAACTTGCATTGGATCTTTGATAAAATAGCATATTTTGAACCTAAAAATGATTTTTGTAAAAAAACATGAGCATCGGATCATGTACCTGTAGTTCATATCTGACCCACTTTCTACCGATTCGGCAGGAATTTGTCTTTTTTATCAGAGGTGGACGGAAAGGTTTCGGAACCCCCTGTTGGTACATTGTCCATATAAGGTGGTATATTATTTTAGTAAAATATGGTGGTAGCATTTTGAATTAGCCATTTGGTGGTTGCTTCACAAAATCGTCCGTTTTTTATGATCGGAAAATGGGAAATGGCTTTTTGGTACGACGAAAAGGAAAACTTCCTCCTGCAACATTGTTCGTCATCCCATGATGCATTTGTATGCACAATATGGGAACATTATCACAAACTATGCCTTGATTCTAGCCATAACATTGGTCATTTGACCCGAAAGCCAAGAAACCTCGAATGAGATAGGTCATTTTGTGAAGGTTTTTTTGAGACATAATCAATATATCAAGTTTAATATTTTTCCTTATAACTATGTCACATAATATGACACCACGCGAAGGTTTCGCATTGTTTCGATCGTTTTTGAATTTTTTATGCCCCTTTTAAATTATCGTCAAACTTTGTCGAACGGTGGGCATGAAGATTCTTAGCCCGGGGCCGAGCCTCGCTAAACTTGCATTGGATCTTTGATAAAATAGCATATTGTGAACCTAAAAATGATTTTTGTAAAAAAACATGAGCATCGGATCATGTACCTGTAGTTCATATCTGACCCACTTTCTACCGATTTGACAGGAATTTGTCTTTTTCACCAGAGGTGGACGGAAAGGTTTCGGATTCCCCTATTGGGACATTGTCTATATAAGGTGGTATAGTATTTTTGTAAAATGTGGTGGTACCATTTTGAATTAGCCATTTGGTGGTTGCTTTACAAAATCGTCCGTGTTTTGTGCTCAGAAAATGGGAAATGGCTTTTTGGTGCGACGAAAAGGAAAACTTTCTCCTGCAACATTGTTCGCCATCCCATGATGCATGTGTATGCACAATATGGGCACATTATCACAAACTATGTCTTAATTCTAGCCATAACATTGGTCATTTGACCCGAAAGCCAAGAAACCTCGAATAAGATAGGTCATTTTGTGAAGGTTTTTTTGAGACATAATCAATATACCAAGTTTGATATTTTTCCTTCTAACTATGTCACATAATATAACACCACGCGAAGGTTTCGCATTGTTTCGATCATTTTTGAATTTTTTATGCCCATTTTAAACTATATATAATTTCTTATGTTTTACTTAATTTTTATTTATAAATGTGTAATATTTGAGTGTAGATAGATAGGTCTTATTTTTCTGCAAATTTTGATATATTATTTGTATTTTTCTGAATTAGAATGATTTAGTTATGATTTTTCAAAGTTTAATGAGATAAAATAAAAAATAGCTACGCCGAGGGCAGCCGTCGGCGTATGCTACGCCGAGCGCAGCCGTCGGCGTAGCATAGGATATGCCGAGGGCAATTCTACGCCGACGGCTGCTTGGCGGAGCTGGCCTAGACGATGGCTACGCCGACGGTCCCGATGTTTGGCCGTCGGCGTAGCGACTGGCCGTCGGCGTAGCTTCCCATTCCTGTAGTGGCTGGTGTGTGCCTGGCTGAAGGACTTGAGCCAGATAAATATACGACTATCAATGACACACCGCCTATCTGCTCAACCGCAAAACCAACCCAAATTTAAAAAGTACGGCAATACAGGGAAAAAAAAGGGGTGTTGTGTGTGTGTGTTTGAATACACGAATGCAAATCACGAGTTGCTAGTTACTTATTATGAAAAATCGGTTTTCCGTGCTTAACTATTGCAGGAGTTTTCTCTCCCGATGAACTGATGGAGACATTTGAACTGCACAAATGCAAACTCGTACGGTACATCCCTAACTATTAACCCGCGCGGCAGAGACGCCGTCGCGGTGCTGGCCGCCTTCAAGTTCGTCTCCATTGACGGCTACATCAACCGTATGGACAGCAGGAACATCAGGGACCGCAATGTCACAATCTGGAGGCTGACGGAAGATTTGAGGTGGGAGGTAGAAGACGAGCTCAGCATGAAGAGCCTGTGGGCAATGCTGCCAGCTGAGTTCTACCGCAGGAACTACACGACGACCACGACCACGCGGAAGAGGCGGCCGTCTAAGACTTCCCTGGCACCGATGTACCCTTTCCTGAGACGCAGGAGGACCGCGTCGTCTACTTGGCGCTCGGGGAGTTCAGCCAGGGCACCAGCGGGGGAAGCTTTCCGACCATTGTGCACTTCTTGCTCCGTGTCGATATGCGCCATAGGAACGTTAGCTTCGCTCCCGTTCCTTATTCCCCAAACCCCACCTTGGACAGGTTTATTGGTTTCGATTATTCAATCCTTTGCCCGCCGGCATCAGTTTCTGTCGAGGCCAAGATGAACAATCGATCTGAGGGTTGAAGATTGAATGGGCACCAAGCCATGTCCTTCTGTTCTGTCTGTTATGGAGGGGCATACAGAGAGACAAGTGGCAAGAATCATAAAACATGATTGTCCGTTTATTTTTGTAAACACGTTGTTTCTTTAGCATATGTTAAATCTATGTTTCTTTGCTATCCTGGGATTGCCAACAGTTGAGGGACCATTCTCACTGCCGTATCCATGGATCTAGGGTTCGTTGGGTGGCGGCTATATGAGAGCGGAGGAGCGAGAGATGTGAACGGGGTGGGGTGTGGCTGGTGTGCCTGGCTAGAGGACTCGAGCCAAACAAATATACGACCGTCAATGACACACAGCCTATCTGAAGGACCGCAAAGCTAACCCAAATTTAGCCAAAAAAAGTACGGCGAAACATGAAAATAAAAGGGAGGGAGGGGTGTGTGTCACGAGTTGCTAGTTATTTATTATGAAAAATCGGTTTTCCGTGCTTAACTATTGCAGGAGTTTTCTCTCCTGATGAATTGATGGAGACATTTGAACTGAACAAATGCAAACTCATACGGTACATCCCTAACTATTACTCCCACTTATGTAACGTTGCAAGTCATGCATCTTCTTATAGTTCGAATCGACGAGCACAAACTCATCAATCCCACAAAAGAAAGGGTGAGCACAAAAAGTTGAAGTAACCAAGGATTCAGGCATGTCTACACTCCTGCCAGCGCTGTCCTCTCTCCTCTTTCTCCTCCTCCTCCTGGCGCACGCGCGCACGACGGCTGCGTCCACGCTGGAGGACACCTGCAAGCGATACGCCGGCGGCGACCAGGCCGGCCCCAGCTACGACTACTGCATGAAGACGCTGGGAGACGACCCGGTGTCCGCGAGCGCCGACGCGCTCGGCCTCGCCGCCCACGCGACGACCAACGCCAGGTCGGCCGCAATGGCAACGGGCGCGCGCATCGCCAGGCTGCTGCAGGCCGGCGAGAGGGTGCCCGCGCGGCGGGACTGCCTGCGCAAGTGCGTCGCGGAGTACGACGCGACTGTGCGCCGGCTCACGCTCGCCGCCAGGGACGCGCGTATCGGCGGCGGCGACGAGCTGTCGGAGGCGCAGAGGTTGCTGTCGGAGGCGCTGGGCGCGTCCCTGCGCTGTGACAAAGCGTTCGCGGACGCCGGCCAGATGTCGCCGCTGTCCATGGCGGACCGCCAGGTCGACGAGGCCGTCGAGCTGGCGCTCAGCATCCTGCCGATCCCGCCGGCGACTAATTAAGCCGTGATGTGCACGTATGTCCTACGTAGCACGCAACAACTCAATAACCGTACCCAAAACCGGAACAAAATAAACGAGACAAAATTTAGAAAATGGTGTGGTCTGTCTTATTATCAATATATTTATTCCAAAAATGCCGCTGCATATTTCTTTGATTCACAAGAGTTCAGTTCAGACCAGGCAAAGGTTACCGACGTCGAGATTCGCAAAAATGGCAACAATCCTACTCTAGACATTCCGGTCGATCTCTTCAACCAAAATTCTACCACTTGGCCTGAACAGAACCATCTAAATTGACGCCTGAGGAATTTGACAGCTTAGACGGAGAGGGCTCCCTCTGCAGGCTCGGCGATCTTAGCCTTGGGCTTCGGCTTCTCGACGATGATCGCTTGCGTGGTGAGCACCATTCCGGACACCGAGGCGGCGTTCTGGAGCGCGCATCTCGTCACCTTGGCCGGGTCGAGGACGCCGGACTCGATCAGGTTCTCGTACTTGTCCGTCATCGCGTTGTAACCCATTTCCCACTCGCTTTCCTTGATCTTCTCGACCACAACTTCCCCTTCCACTCCGGCGTTGTTAGCGATCAACGACGCAGGTGCCAACAATGCCTGCAGAATCAGCAAGCTATTGTGAGAACAGTACATGGTTATTATTCTACTGAACCGTAGCAAGGAGGGACAAATAGTCCTTCTGAATGATATCTAGGAAAGTTACCAATAAACAATCCATTGACATATCCATATCTAGGAAAGTTACCTTCTGAATGATGTCAGCACCAAGGCGCTCATCATGGTCTTCGATCGTTTCTTTGATCGCAGGAACAAAAGTAGACAGGTGCACATAGGCTGCGCCACCACCAGGTACAATGCCCTCCTCGATAGCTGCAAAAGTGGCATTCTTTGCATCCTCGATTCGCAGCTGACGGTCCTCAAGCTCTGTCTCGGTTGCTGCTCCGACCTTGATGACAGCCACACCACCAGAAAGCTTTGCGATTCTCTCAGCCAGTTTCTCAGAATCATAGATTGAATCGGTTTCAGAAAGCTCCTTCTTTAGCTGTGCAACCCTCGCCTGGATCTCATCTTTGCTAGCTGCATCTGCTACGAGGGTTGTTGTAGTTTGATGAACTGTAATTTTCCTTGCTGACCCAAGTTGCTCTACTGTTGCATTCTCAACCAACAGACCGAGAAGAAACTGTGGAGCACTGTTTTTTGCGTTGCCATTATGTTAAAGAAATATGGAGAGAGCTGAAAAAAGACCATGGCATTTGTCTGAAACTCAACAGATTCATTCATATCAGACAATGGCTATTGGAATGGATCAATGAGGGCCACTGAATTTCACTCAATGGTATTTTCTGTAGCTATATGACATATCTGGGAGAATCGGGATAATTTTCGCAATGGGGAGACCCTGCCCCATCCTTCTCAAGTGGTGGGTAAGATCAAAGCATACATTGAATTTATTTCTTTACATAATTTTCATCTTGAATGACACCTCGAAATCAACTAAAAAATGGTCTCCGCCACCGGAGGGGCTGATGTTTATTAATGTGGATGCAGCAGATCTTCGCCCAATCTGGACGCGTGGTGATACGAGATCACCTGGGGAAGGTGCAAGCGGCAAATTGTTGCTGTCTAAACAGTGATCTGAATCCAGAAGTGGCTGAGGCCCTTGCACTACGTCAGGCTTTAACCCTTGCGAAGCTTGCATGCCTTCGGAATGTTGTGGTGGCCAACAGGCGCCATTGTCCATAATATTAAGAAGAGAGCCACAATGTTTGCACCATGTACTTTTAAACATGTCCCCCGATCTTGTAATGAGGCAGCACATATTCTGGCCAAATCGGCAGAATAGGTTGTTAGAGCATCCCCACTCGTTGGGCGAACCTAGGCCAAAATCCGGACCAAATTTTGGCCGGACGAACTTAGAACGCCGTGTTTCTCACTCGCGTTCTCAGGCCAAGTTCCCGCATTCGGCTAAATTTCAGACATGTTTGACAATTCAGGCGGATTTCATTAAAGATGGGCGAATATAGGCGGATTACATTAAATTTAAACTAAAGTACTAAATAATAAACTAAAGTCGCCTTCGCAAATGCCGTCGCCGCTTCTACATGCCGAAGTTGCTGTAGAAGGACATGTAGCTGGGATCGGCCCTGCCATCGTCCTCGCCGCTGTTGTCGTCGTCGTCGCTCGCCGGCTGTGGCGGGCGGGAGCTCCCCTGGTCGGCGTCGCCGCACCTCCACGACTGGTAGGAGGGGCCGGCTTCGTCGTCGTTGTCGAGGACGACGAGCGGCGTGTCCTGGTAGGCGAGAACGGGGCCAGACCAGGCCTGGCTTCGACCTCCTGCTGCAGGCGGTGGGCTCGCCGCCGCTCCGTCTCCTCCCAGTCCATCCTGGACCATTCCAGGATGTCCGGTGAGGACGGCTCCAATGGCGGCTATGGCGCCGCCTCCCGGAGGGACTCCTCCATCGCCATCTTGACGGCGAACGCCTCCTCGTCGATCGACACCGGCTAGTCAAGCTTGGACGTGCGAAGGCAGAGACGGCCGGTGGGCGGCGTCGGAGCGCGCGCCTCGTACAACATGCACGCCTCCCAAGGCTGGAGGGTGCGGCGGCCGAAGCCATTCGCCGCCACCGGGTCGCCGAGGTACCTTTCGCCCATGGTGTGCGGGGAAGGAGAACTCGGAGTTCGCCGGAGTTGGGGAGCTGTGGAGGGGAAGTGGAGGAGCGTTGGAGGTGAGTGAAATGAGTCGGCGATGCCGCCGGATTATATAGGCCGAGAGGGGCGGCGAGGGCGGGAAAAGAGGAAACAGCGGGAAGTTAGTGCCCGTCGGTCTGTCGCGGGAGCCGAGGCGGCGGCGGTGGCGCGGTACTTCGGCGACGCGTGGCCGAAGCGACGGGCAGTTATTGCCCAACGGTCGCCGCGTGGTTCCGAGGAGGACGATGACTCGGCGGGTCCACACGCCGCTTCGCTTCGTCCGGCGTTCCAGGGCGTTACCGGGGTCCTGGGAATGGCCTGAAAAGTCCGGACCAAAGTTGGTCCAAATTCGGACGAAAAGAGGTTCCTGGGAATGCGATTGGGCCAATTTTCGGAGTCCGGACCTATTTTCGATGTCCGGATCGGCATCCTAGGTAGCTGAGTGGAGATGCTCTTAGTATCTATTGGTTTAATGGCTATCCTAATAATATCATGACCATTATTATATGTAATGAACAATTTGCAGATGAAAGAAAGGGTGTGCTGCCCAGTTTCCTAAATAAAACGGTTGTAGGGATGACGTGGGGTCAGTTTCACACAAGTAGCCGTCTCATGGGCACCCCTTTCACCGTGGTTAGAAAGTACCATTTGGGCTACGGTCTCCTTGAGCAGGTAGAGCGGAATAGAGATCGCGAAAAAAAAAAAGATCTGGTCTTCGATTGAGGGACCGTAACAAACCAGCACATCGTGCTGCGCATGCTTAGGATCAGAGGAACGAGATCGTTTTAGAGCATCTCGACTCGTTCGGCGTTTCCGGACCCAAATCCGGAGCGCTGAACACCGAACGGATGTTCGACAAAATTTAGGAATTTTATTAGATAAAGAAAACTAAAAAACTTAGAATTACTACTTGATCAAGCCGATGCCGATGTCATGGGAATAGCCCGTTTGTTGCGCATCCAACGGCAGCAGTAGGGAAAACGATGTTTTTTAAGGGGGAAAACGATGTTATACGGTTTAGAGAAAAAGAGGTGCCGTCTAGAATCCCTTTCCCCTGTCCGTCGCTGTTCCCTCGCCTACACTCCCGATTCTGGTCACCGTCGAGCCAGGTCTCACCCGGCCACCGTATCGTCTGGTCGTCATGCTCGCCCTTTGTGTTTCCGCCTCCATGGTTCTTGTCGATTGCACCACGCCGTCGTGTCAGGTCTCACCCGGCAACCATATCGTCTGGTCGTCATGCTCGACCTTTGCGCTGCCGCCTCCGGGGCGCATGCCGACCGTGCGTCCTGGTCGCCGTAGGAGCCTGTGTCGTCCCTGTCGCCGCACTGGACCTCTTCGTTATTTCTAGACAAAAATTCTGAGCCAATTCCTATCACTGTGATATGGATGCATAAATTAGTTCGTTGGGGTTTCATGCCTACTGATAAACATCTCATTTCACCTTCGATACAAGCATGAATTTACGCAAGAGATTAACCCTTTGATGATTTCGACTAGTATCACAACACACATGCAGCTACCCATATGTGTCTGAAAAGACAGACTCCCAATTCTGCAACTGTGTAGAAGCATGTCTACTCGCTTTTAGTAGCAAGCCTAAGCAGAAACAGTACACAGCATCAGCCACAAATGCAAGTCATTACGATTCTAAAGATGCAAGAGAAGGAGCAGTACGAGAACATCATAACTATCATCTCCACAATCACCAGCATCTCAAAGGTTTCTCTGAGAATATGTTGCCAGAGCATGAATCAGCCAAAGAATGGCACAAATGACTTCCACAATAGCCTGAACATATAAGTATCCAATGTGTCTGTAAATTCCAAAAAACTTCAGGTTCAACCACCAAAACAGTATAGCTGTTAAGTTACTAAAACACGGGTATTGATCTAAAAATGCTCAATGATCACAATGGTTCAGAATTGTTTAAACAAAATAATCATATATCTCATGAGATTGACCACATCTCTTGGATAGAATGATGTAACAACCAAGAATTTCACCATCAGAACTGAAGTGTTTTGAAAATAACACCACAGCGTTCAATTAAACAACACTACAAAACGGAGCATTGGCAAATAAGTCGAATTCCACGAAATGCTTTTCTCTAGTTTGCTACTCCCTCTGTCTCAAGATAGATGTCTCAGATTTGTCAAAATTTGGATGAATCTAGACACTATTTAATATATAGATTCATCCAAATTTTGATAAACATAAGACATCTATTTTGAGACGGAGGGAGTAGATCCTTCGTACTGCCATTCCTAGTTATGGAGCCAGGCCTGGCAGACAAACATTTGCGTGCAATATCTTGGAGCATTGGAAAACAATTTTCAATTAAACAATGAATTTCAGGAAATGTTTTATAGGGTGCAAGTTACCTGCCATCAGGCTTTTTATTGCTCTATACTGAAATTCAAAATGCAGTCTCTCAGGCTCGGCTGCAGTGATGACACAGTCCTTGAGCATGCACCATATCCTCCAATGGTGGGCACGGTCAGGGAAGTTCAACAATGATGACAGATCATGATAGTGAAATTAACCTAACGAAACCACAAAGCTGCGATGAGAACTTCGGAGCATACGGTAGCTGTTGTAATTGAAGGCAAAACCGCTTTGTATTGAGGCTATGACACCATCTATGCTAAGTTGCTAACTGCAGTTCTTTACTGATTGAGATTTGGTCTGATATATGATTAGTTCTATCGCTCAACTTGTGTGACTTTTTGGTGTTCTTGTAATACAAAATGACGCATGTTTGGTTGCATGTGAAAAATATACTATTGAGATTAGGTCCTATATATTCTGAATTTCTGTCATATCTTTACTATTTCAGTCTCACACAACTGCCCTTTGTGCAGTATTTACCATGTTATGATCCCCCTGTTATGATCAAAGGACCATAAAACTCTGTTTTTGTCTAAAATCGCATTATTCCCTAACAAACTCCATATGCTGGGACCAAACAATCAGCTTATATGAGTATTCTTGATCACGTATAATCAATTGCAGACACAACTAAACATAATGTAAAGCTCTAAATAAGTTCTTGCTGCAATATATGTGTAGTTCCATGACTTGTCATTCACTAGAGTAAAAGAAGATACATGTAATTCCATGACTTGTCTGTTCATTTTTTTGTTTCATCTCTGTCCATATCAGATATATGTAATTCCATGACTTGTCATTCACTAGAGTAAAAGAAGAGATACGGATACTATGAATAATTATAACTTTGGGGTAAATTAATAACGATAGGCTAATAACAGGATACACTACTAATTGACAAGGCAATGTTCTATTAACTCTGAAATCCAAAACAGATAAAATAGCCAATAGACTATAGAGGGATCAAGTATTCTGGGAAAATGCATGCAAACTTGCCTACTGAAAGGTAAAAAATAGGTGGCAGTAATATGCTAGGAGCCTAGAGAACCATGTAATTCACAAAACTATCTTGAGTGATCCACATGGGCTATACATGAGAATAAACATGCCAAGAAAGTACTTCTAAATTAAAAAAACATAGCAGTACATCCATACCTGAATTTGAGCAGGAATATTAGTTAGCCTTCCAAATGCAAAAATATGCAAAACATATGACCTGAATACTAACAACAGTGCAGATTAGTGCTTCCAAAAACAAATACTCCGTATTTGCGTTTGGAAAATCACAATAAAGCAAACAGTTAGAGCCATTGATCACAGCAGCCGCAAATAAGCCATTGTATTCCATCTTCGGCTATCAAAAGTTCATCTGACAATAGGCACGAAGCAAATAGTATGCCAAACTTCTGCTGCAGAACCAAAACCAGGTACTGATCAATCAAAATACCAACAAGCAACATGCAGAAACAGAACATTGACATAAAAGGCCATGCACATCTTAAATTAAAATCAGCACTGAACCATTCATAGGAACTCAGACATCAGTAGCACACTCACTCAACCACCACTCAGAGAAACCTGCCTTTGTTTTCTTTTCACCACTAATACCTCTTACCATCCCAATCTTCTCCCTGCTCACTTGAATCACCCTTTTAAAGGACCTAACCTGTGCCGTGGCAACAAGATAAAATTATTCCGGAGAGACTAGGACTAAAGAGCTAAATAAACTCCTCACAGTCTAACCCTAACAAGCCCCTAACCCTAGCGTCTTCCCTTGTGTCAATTAATTGTTGTCCTCCTCCGCAGCAGTGGTGTCGGCGTTGTCGGCGGCGGAGGCCGCCGGCGCAGACGCCAGAGGCTTCTCCTCGGCGCTGGGAGGCTGCATGAGGAGCGCCGTGTAGTACGGCACTTGCACGAACGGGGCGCCGTGGCCGCCGACGGGGATGGCGGCGGACGGCGCCTCCTGGGGGGTGACGCCGGTGCCGGTGGCGGCGATGATGGAGGGCTCGGCCTGGCGGAGGAGCCACTCGATGGTCTCGCCGTCGGTGCGGTGGCCGAGCTCGCGGGTGAGCTGGAAGACGCGGGCGGCGACCATGGCCGGGATGCGGACGCGGCGGC
Source organism: Avena sativa (assembly GCA_916181665.1). NCBI lineage: Eukaryota > Viridiplantae > Streptophyta > Magnoliopsida > Poales > Poaceae > Avena > Avena sativa. Next base: position 8,502,510 of record OV702289.1, read on the forward strand.
CGCGGCCGGCGACCTTGGCGTGGCGGTCCGAGGAGCGGCGCGGGCGGACGCTGCGCGCCGCGGCGGGGTCGTCGTTGTCGGCGGCGGCGGTCGGGTTGCGAGGGTTTAGGGTTTGGGCGGGGACGAGGTTGTAGAGGACGAGTTCGGAGGGCGAAGAGGACATCATTGGATTGGGGGATTTTTGGCTCTGGAAAGTGGGGTCGGCGGCGCGGGTGGGGGTGCACGCGTTGTGGTGGGGCTAAGGGCATTTTATAGGGTGGAGGCCCTCTGTCCCTGAATGTGGGGGCGGTGGATTGGGCCTTTTGGTTTACTTGTTTCCAATTCTGAAAATTATGTTTTACCTGTTTCCATTTTCTATTTAAAAAAAAACTTGTTTCCATTTTCACTACCAAAATTATATAAGGCGTCACCATTTGGTCTACCTATCTTAGTGAACAAACAGTCATTTAGCACGAAAAATATATGTAAAATGATACACTTATCGATCCCCGGGTCGCTCGCTCCCGCGGCATCACGCACGCCTCTTTGCCCCTACCTTCTTCTGTCCCGCATGCCTTCTTGCCTCCTACCTTCTTCATTTTTCCTTTACAAAATCTGCTGGGGGATGACCCCAGGGAGGATCAAGGTAAGTAAAAAGAGAGATGAGTATTCATGATCAGGGCCGGATCTAGATATGATCCGGCCGAGTCATGTAGGAGTCGGTCGAATGAGGTCCGACTTGGCCCGAGTCAAGTAGCTAAAACTTGACTCGACCGACATACCTCCATTTAAGCCGGCTCGTGGAGGCATGACTCACATCTTGGTCATGGTTGATAAGTTCACAAAGTGGATAGAGGTAAAGCCAATAAGAAAATGTGATAGGTCCACATCAGTGAAATTTCTCAAATATGTTATTCTAAGATATGGATACCCACACATTATCATTACGGATAATGACATAAATTTTGCTGAAGGATCCTTTACTCGATTCTGCCAAGAGAGGCACATAAGACTCGATGTTGCTTCGGTAGCGCACCCAGCATCAAATGGGCAAGTGGAAAGATCGAATGGACTCGTGTTATCCGGAATAAAACCTCGACTGATAGAACCACTCCAGAGGTCGGCAGGTTGTTGGATCGAGGAACTCCCAGCAGTACTATGGAGTTTAAGAACTACCCCAAATAGATCAACGGGGTACACCCCATTCTTTCTCGTATATGGGGAAGAAGCGGTACTCCCAGCCGATATAGTGCATGATTCTCCTAGAGTCACCCAATACACAAACGCTGAAGTAAATGAAATATCACAGCAAGATGATGTGGATCTACTAGAGGAAGCAAGAGAATTGGCGTTGTCCAGGTCAGCTGTTTATCAACAAGACCTCAGACGCTACCATAGCAAGAAGGTAAATCCCCGAGTCTTCAAGGAAGGAGATCTAGTCCTTCGGCTAGTGCAACGCACGGCCGACATGCATAAGCTGTCACCTCCATGGAAAGGCCCATTCATCATGAGCAAAGCACTACACAACGATGCATATTACCTCATAGATGCTCAAGCACCAGAGAGGAACAAGGCGGACAAATCCGGAGACGAATCAAAAATACCATGGAATGTAGCATTACTTCTACACTTAGAGGAAGGGTATTGTATCCAGTATTATTATGTATCGGCTTATTATGTTAGGAATGAATTAATGAGACCTCGGCAACTCGAACAGTGACTCGGGACTGCCCCATATTATTTATCATTATGATTATGTATTTGATATGAATGAAACCTCGGCAACTCAAATAGTGACTCGGGGACTGCTCCATATTATTTATCACTATGATTATGTATTTGATATGAATGAAACTTCGGTAACTCGAGCGGTGACTCGGGGACTGCCCCATGTTATTCATCACTATGATTATGTATGAATGAGACCTCGGCAACACGAGCAATAACTCGGGACTACCCCGTATTATCTATCTTACCATTACATATTCGATATGTCGGATGATTCGTATATCCATCCGAGTGAGTAACATGTGGATATCATAAGCAACATCCCTGACCTTTCACGGTCTAAAGAGAGAACTTATGATAAATAAAATAAGATCCAACGGAAAATCAAACACACGAAAGTTTGATTCAAACCTACGAATTAAAATTCGCAAACAATGATACACGTCGAATAAATCAACCGGAAATATAACAACTTAACGATTACCATAGAGTATGAAAGATTCTGAACTTATATAGATTAAACAATACCAAAAGAAGCAGATTGTCTTGAAATAACATATGCCCGACATACCGGGGACTAGACGAATAAGAGTTTTACAGCTCAGGCATTAATGGCAGCCGTATCATCGGCGGGAGGGGTAACGCCAGTGGCAGGAGTTTCCGAAGTAGGTACCTCGGGTACCACCGAAGGCACCTCGGCTTCTATAGAAGCAATAGTTTCAGGAGCAAGAATCTCCGAAGTTGTCTGAGCCTCCGCGGAAGTAACCTCGGCATCGATCGAAGTAACTAGAGCATCTTGAGCATTGGCCATTTGACGTGAAGTTCCACCTTGGGCATGGGAAGCTTCAGTCCCCTTGGAAGAAGGCGGGGCTTCAGCATTTCTTCCCGAACTGCCACTTGACTCATCAGAACTTCTAGCGTCTTCATCTGAATCATGTTCATCACCAGAATCCTCGGCAAACTCATCGTCATCAACGACCTCAACATTCTCTTCAGCCTCGTCTGGGAGAAAACTCGGTCCCTCATTCCATTGATGCACATTTGCATACTCGATGAGTTGATAGGCACGGGCTTGGCGGCGAGCAACGAAATCCGGATTCTCGACCCAAGGAGATTCGGTGCTCAAATTCATTAATGTGTCGAGGGAGATGTCCTCGTACCATGATAGAACAGCAGTAAGCGCCATGTCAGCCCTGGCTCGCGCGGCAGATTCTCTCCAGAGGTTCAACTGAGTTTGAGAATCCATTAATTTCGCCACAAGTACTTCCACCTTACTAATTTTTGGTTCATTCAGACAGAGCACATTGAAGCCTCGAATTGCCGCTTCCACCAAATCCCTTCCCATGATTTTCATCGGCTCAATGGCAGCAGCGACAGCAACCAAGAGATCCTCAATAGAATATTCTTGATCCGGGAGATTGGGGACACCTGGCGGGCACGGGCAGCAACCACGACTTTAGTACTCACGGGCTTGACTTCTGAAAAGTGATCTGTAAAGCAAAACATCATATAATTCAAGAGGAGCAACGAGCAAAGAATGACTCGGCTAGTGACCAAGAGGAAAAACTTGGCAAATAAGCTTACGATGGATATATCGCAACATCTTCTGAAGATCCATGGCCCAGCCAACCCGTTTATTCTCAAATCGAGTAATCTCCTCAGTCATCGTCTGATTTTTCAGCTCGACCGCATCAAGGAGTTCTTTGTCCTTCTGAAGCAGGAGACTTAACTGATTCTTTTCCTTAGAAAATTCTTGGTCAATTTTCTCCAGCTCAGACTTCTAAGATGATTTCAAGGACTCAACCTCGACACGAAGCCGAGCTATCTCGTCGTCCTTCTCCTTCAGTTGCGCCGAATAAGTCCCTGCTTTCTCTAAAAAATGCAGCATCATATCAGGCACGGTGATACGTCGGAAACGTATCTATAATTTTTTATGTTCCATGCTTGTTTAGTATCTACTTTGCTTTGCTTTGTCTATATTTTGAGGTGTTTTTATATATTTTCTGGAACTAACCTATTAGCAAGTTGCCATAGTGCCAGTTGTGTGTTTTCTTCTGTTTTTGGTTCCAAAAAGGTAGAAAATCAATATTCTCGGAATCAGACAGGACAAAACCAAAGTCAATATTTTACCGTGGGGGACACGAAGACAGAAGACGAGACAGAGAAGCGAACCAGGGCGGCCAGACCCCCTAGGCGCGGGTGGGCCTACCCCGCGCCTGGATAGGGTGTGGGGCCCCTGGCCGCCTCCTAGCCTCGCCTCTTCGCCTATAAGAAGCCCCCGATGTAGAAACCCTAGGCACCCGATCAAAACTCCACGAAACCTTCTGTAGCCGCCGCCACCGTCGTCCCTAGATCGGGGGGATCTGAAGTTCTTCCCGGCACTCTACCGGAGGGGAGATCATCCCAGAGGCCTTCTTCTCCAGTATGATGCGTGAGTAGTTCCACCTTGGACTATGGGTCCATGTAGTAGATAGATGGTTGTATCTCCTCCTTGTGCTTTCATGTATAGATCTTGTGAGCTCCGTTCATGATCAAGATCTAATCTATTTGTAATCATGCATGTTGTGTTTGCGGGGATCCGATGGATATTGAGATTACTATGTCAGATTGATTAGTGGTTTTGTCTTATTGATTCTATCATGTCTGTGTTGTTTGTGATCTTGCATGCTCTCCGTTGTTAGTAGCTATCTTGGCCAAGTAGTTTCTAGTGACTCCAAGAGGGGGTATTTATGCTCTACAGTGGGTTCATGCCTCTAGTTTCCAAGGGAAGTGGCAGAAATCTCTTCGGTTGTAGATTTTTTGTTGCTACTAGGGAGAAAACAACGGTCTCTTGTTCATGGAACAAGTGGATTGTTTACCTTACACACTTTGCTTAAAGCAGTTGTCTGTTGCTTGCAACTTAATACTGTAGGGGGTTCGGATGATAACCTGAAGGTGGACTTCTAGTCATAGATGCAGTTGGATGGCGGTATATGTATATTGTTGTATTGTCCAATCGAATCTCATAGGATCTTTTTGTTTGGTATTGCATTGTTATGCCTTGCTCAGTTCCTGTCAATTGCCCTGCTGTAATTTGTTTACCATTCATGACATGTTATTTATCTAAGGAGAGCACCTCTAGTGAACTATGGACCCCGGTCCAATCTTTACCATTGATACATCTTCCACTGTTACCTGTTTACTTGTTGTAAACCATTACCTTCCACACCATACGTTTAATCCTTTGTTATAGCAAACCAGTGAGCTTGGCAACCTCACTGATTTGTTGGAGCAAAGTCTTGAGTTTGTGTTATGCAGGTCTCCGCGTTGTTTGCAACACCTGTGTGACATTTCCTTCCTCCTACTGGTTCGATAACCTCGGTTTCTTACTGAGGGAAACTTGTTGTTGTGCTGCTTCACACCTTGCTCTTGAGGTTCCCAACAGGCTCCACGTCAATCACGTATCCAGCCATCTGATACGCCCAATTTGCATCACCATTATATATATCATAATTTACCTCTATTCATTGATATTTGTCTTATTAAGAGGTATTACTTATGGCTTTTTCATCTGTTTATGCTTGTTGGATGATTCTTGGAGGATGGACTGCTTGAGTCTGGATTCTGATGGAAAAGAAGGCGTATTAGTGAAATTTCGCAAAGATCAGAAAAATACCAGAAAAATATGGAAACATATTATTTCTCCAGAAGAATGAGGGAGCCGGAAGGAGGGACGAAGAAGGGCCTCAGGGGTCCACAAACCCCCTAGGAGCGGGCCCACCTGACCCCGCGTCTAGGGTAGGTGTGGCCCACCTGCCCGACCTCCGACTCCGCCCCTTCGCCTATATCTTCCCTAAGGAACCCTAAGCCTCGGGGAGCGACCATAGACAGATTTTCGCCGCCTCTGGGGGGCGCAAAACACCGAGAGAGAAAGATCTCTCCGGCAGATAGATTTATGCCGAGGGAATTCCTTCCCGGAGAGGGGAGACCATCGCCTTCAACACCATCATGAAGCCAGGCTTCGTCGGGATCATCATCATCCACACCATATCTCCACCAGCACCATCATCACCACTCTGTCCTGCTGTAATAATTATGTTGGATGTTGCTTTAGTTCATTAGGGGAAACTTTCCCGGTGTTGATTACTATTGTAGTTGATGCTTGTGAGTGGAACCATTGGATTATTTATTATGTTCAGATTGTTATCCATTACCATATCATCTTTGATCTTGATCCATATGATGTCTTGTGAGTAGTTCGTTTAGTTCTTGAGGACATGGGAGAAGTCATGCTGTTAGTAGTGAATCTGTGATGAGTTATTATTCAATGGTTTAGTATTTAAGTTGTGGTGCTATTCTTCTAGTGGTGTAATGTGAACATCGACTACACGACACTTCACTATTTATGGGCCTAGGGGGATGCATTGTGTATTTGGCTACTAATTGTGGGGTTGCCGGAGTGATGGAAACCTGAACCCCCGTTAGGACACCTTTGCACAAGGGAGCGTAGGACCTCAGAGTTTAAGGCTGTGGTTAGATTTATATCTTAATTACTTTCCTGTAGTTACAGATGTTTGCATGGGGTTTAATCACAAGTATGTATTAGTCCAAGTACGGTCGGTACATTAGCACAGGTTCACCCACACAACACTTACAACACGAAAGAAGAGTACTCAGCTATTTGAAGCGAAAGCACTTGACAGAATTCCCATGTGTCCTCGAGAACGTTTGGTCCTTATAAATATTTCCACCAGATTGTCCTTTGCTAAGTAAGGATTGGGCCACTTGCTCCGTTTGTTCGTTACCTTCCTGTAACATCCCAGCATTAGAGCTTAGAAATAAGCTGAACGCAGATGTGTGTATTGCATTCATGCATAGAAAATCTGGATAATTTTCGCGCTTTTAAACAAAACTTGTCAAAGTGATTGAAGCTTCTCTCAACTTGATGGAATTGAAGTAGATCATCAAGTTGAATGCGATAAGGTTCAATATGACCTTTGTTAAAACCTTATTTTGGGTAGGGAGATTTGATCTAAGGGTAGATCAAATGTAATTAAGGTTAAACCCTAATACATTATTTAATAGTTAATATTTGATCCTTAAGTAATCGTGTCCTAGTATTCATTTTACACTTATGAATACCAAGTTATAAACATAACTTAAGTACTAGGAATGGAACAACTAAATCTTGATCTATCTTAATCGCATCTACTTATACCATGAATATCATGGTAATACCTAACCTTAACCCTTTAGTGAGATTGAGTAGGAAGGAAACCAAGTCAAGATCATTCACCATATATCTTTATTTCCACTCTTTATCATCTCTAATGAACCTTATCTTAATATCTGTTGTTCATCAATGTTGAGTAATCAACTATTGATTCACAAATTCTTAAACTATCAATTCTTGATCTATCAACTCTTATCCTTATCATAGCATCCATTCTAAAACCTTTAGAGAATGAAGTAAGAACAGGTAGATGATAATGCTAGTCTTAGATATCATCTATAGGATGGAAGAGTTTGAAGTAATGAAATCATTATGATAATTGATAGAGTTAAATCACTCCTAAAATGATAGAGGAGTTATTTGGAATATATAATAATATGGTAACAAAGAATATTATAAGGATGAATCCTGAGGATAGATACCAAGGAGTAATTCTATTGGATTAAGTAAGCATAGTCCATGAATAACATTCCTTAATCCAATAGAGATACTAAGAAGATAATTTCAATACAACTGTAATGTTGTATTGATGAAGCCTTGATTAGCCAATTGGAAACCTAAGCCATAAATGATCGTGCCTTAGTCACCAAGATTGAATGCTTATATCATGTATAAGTGACATCGGTGGATAGAACATGATTGAACCCTAGTATAGATATATTATTCTAGAGTAGCCATAACAAATCACCATTATAGAATGTGAAGTTTGAGTATAAGATATTGGAGTTAAGTAGAGATGAGATAGTATGATTAACAGGATGCTAGAGCACATTGGATTATAGAATTAGTATTTTCCTCTTGGGAAATACTAATCACTTGAGGAGAGTAGAACTTGATATATACCTCTACTGGAGTAGTATTAGTGATGGATGATTTAGGAAGGGTATGAATGGAGTTAGATGTAAACACTTGTTGGATTGGAGATTATTAATATTAGAATAGTTGATATAACCAAGTATGGATATAAGAAGATTATGAAAGCTTCAGTGTCAAGCTCATTGGAGTTACAAATGGAGTTAGAAGGAGAAGTTATTAGTAAAAGTATTTGTAGTAAAGCTCATCATGTTAACACATGATGATAGATAGGAAGAAATAGTATATCCAGGAAAGGAATTCCTTAATTAGAAGTCCAGTATTGTGAAGTATAGAAGATAGGAATCCTTGGTAAAACCCTAAACCCTAATTCTATAACCAAACATAATATCCATTTTCTATGATTGATCCATTATCTTATTTCCACAATGGTTTATAGGAATAATTTCCTATATCAAATCACTTAAGCACATCTCTGTCATTCTCAACCATCATTATCCTAGGTACTTAAGAACTATCTTTATTAATTCTTTCTCATAAGATAGCCTAGAAAACAATCCCACTATTTTACTCTAAATGGTGATATCATTCAGGATCATAAACATAAAGATAATATGTCTTAACCATTCACCTTTATTCACAATTATAAAAGAATATAAAAAATATTAAAACTCCCATAATTCATGGTAGACATTTATAATCTCAAACCTATAACTCTTATGTTAGTAATAATAAAATATTTATATTGTTATTTCTTAAAATATGAGAATAATATTAATCATATTAATCCCCTAAAACTTTATGTATCATATCATAAGAAAAGTATCACCATACATATATTTCCCTCCAAACTCTAAATTAATTAGAACCAAGTTTTATAAAGAAATAAGGAAATTCATATAATAAATCAATGGTTTATTATGGAAAGAAAATTAATAACAAAGTCCCTTCCCAAATATTAGAAGGATCAATATTGTGGCACCCCGAATTTACGGTCCGAGAATACCCGTCATGCATATAATTCACGTTCCCATGATCAGTGAGCCGTGAGCATAACCGACTAGTATCATTACATCATCCATAATTAACGAGTACATCAACTTACAATGAGGACTTTATGGCGATTACAACACAAATAGCGGAAGTCTTCAGTGCAGAGCCCGTGCCTTAACCTACAGGCAACTGACTGGGAAGACGGCCTATCTCGCATAGACGTCGACTCCTTCGTCGCTTCTGAACATCTGCAATCTGGCCAAGTAATTAGCCAGGGACAATGCCGGTGAGTACTGTGAAGGTACTCACAAACCAACAAGACAAGGTAATAAGATAATGCATATCGGGCCGTGGCAAGATAGCTCTACACTATAGTTGTTTTTGAAAGACCTAACATTGGCATCTCTATATCTTTGTTGAAAAAGAGTTTTTAGAAAATATGCCTCCTTTTTGAAAATCCGAACATCTCCACATCCTTGTCAAAAAGATTTGAAAATAGTTCTGTTGTAAAACCCGTTTTAAAACCTTATCGACCATCTCTAGCCAAAACCAATTTCATTCTTATCTTTCCTCGTGACCAAGTCACATCCTTTAGTTTATCACCACTTAACCGAAGGGTACTCCTAGATCTTGCCATTCCAAGCGTCCTTGTTCGTGGACACGGATATTCGAATAGATCACACTCTGCAGAGTTTGTGCACTTTACCCACAAGAATCAATACATCCGCCGGGATAAACCACGGCCTGCTACACACTATAGACAGGGGTTCGGATAATCAAACTTGAACCTTTCATTTGTCGATCCCTAGCAACAGAGGCTTTTTCTTTTGGGTTTATCTCTCCGGTACGAGTATGGGGTACTACGACCCTGGTCCTTCCTTCCGTACTGACCCCTACCTCCAGACCGAAGCCTGACCGGTAGCAATAGTGACAATCTTCTATCCATACTACCTAAAAGCATACCGTCCGCGAGAGACCCAATTGTTGCACCAGTGCCTTACCCTATAGGTAGCCTGGATTTCAGGGGATTTATCCCCTTTAGGGAGTAAGAGCAGCCCCGACTAATGATCACAAACTATGATCTAAGCCCCAGCGACTGGGGTAATGTGGTTGCACGGATAAAATTGTTCCGGACATTGGCTTAGAACATCCCTTCCTTTCTCTTGCTTTACTTTCTCTTCATCCACCTCATGTTTGGTTTGGTAAAACTTCCACTCAAAATGATGCCTCTTTTCAAGGGTTTTATTTTGAAAACTTTGTAGTAGGGTAAAAACCCAAAATAGTTTTATCATTGAAAATCCGTGGGTTTCAAGAGGGAAGATGCTAATCACCTTAGCCTTGTTCTAAGGGGAAAATATAGGTGTAAATAGGGTAGGTGTTCAATGGACACTCATTCATAACTTGGAGGAGCCAAGTTACTCACGTCTGTTTATTTGAAATAAACAATGTCTGTGATCATGCATTTTACAAACGAGATATAAAACATTTGATAAACAGAAGTAGGTGCATATAGGAGTTCAGGAATGGTGGCTTGCCTGTGACCAGCGAGATGTCCCTTGACGGCGTTAAATAACCAGATAACCAATAATAGCAATAATAAAGATAACCCGATGCTTCCTTCTTCTCGGCGTCACACAATCGCAACTATCACCGTCATTGGGAATACATGCAAGCAAACAATACATCAATCAATACAAACGTACAAGCATCAAACCATACATCAAGCTAAATATGATAACAAGATAAACCTTAGTAAAAGGTTGGAGGTTTGATTGGATTGGGATTGGGAAAAGATTTGGAGACATTAGGGAAAGGATCCCTTTTGATTTATAGCCTAAGAACTACCTAAGGAAGGGTTTGTGACCAAGGGCTTGATATGTATGATACCATTGTATTAAAATGATACCATCAGATAGGTATTGATAAAATGAAGCCAACAAAAGTGGTTTCACTATTCTATCAATTTTCCTTGATTTATAAAGGATTTTATAGTGGATAAAAGTCTACTTTTAGGAAATAATTCACCAGAACTTCTCTGGAGTTCCAAAGATTATTTCCTTGGGTGATTAAGTATTATTAGGTGTACTGAATTAAGAGGAGTTGGAATGATCTCAGAACAATTACCAGATTGCCCTTGAGAAATTTCCAAAGGCAGTACTTGCTAGAATTTGTCTTTTTCATCAGATTTATTTTAAAGAAGTTTTTTAGTTGATTCCAAGGATACATGTTAGGTACTGAGAATACCTTTATGTAGAAATTGGAATAAACCTTTTTGGAGTTATAGAGCTACGGTAATGCTTTTATTAGTGAATAACCCATGCATAGAAGAGTTTAATTCGTTAAAAATCAACATATGCTCATAAAAATATGAGATACTGGATAATGAGATATATGGATGTGTGTGTAATCTTGGAGTTGGAATTAGGTCAAAACCTCGCTTGGTTTGACCTAGGGAATTTTCTAAAGTAAGAGAAGCTCTGTTTTTTTGTTATTTTTATCAGGGGCAAACTAGGAGGCAAACTAAGATGGGGCCAGTGGGACATGAAAGGTATGGATGATACCTATCGGCACAAATTGGGTTTAAATCATTTGGAGTTATAAAACTTCATGGAGAATTTGTTTAGTGTTCTATATAGATATTAGGATATGATTTATCATATTTATTTTATTTATCTAATTAGGGTAAATCTTGGCCTGTATGTTGGGGAAAACATCCAGGCACCTGAGAAATTTTAGATCTGGAGGTTTTGAAGGCTTTTACATTTTCGTTAGGATTTAAAATGAACTGATAGTTTTTAGATCTAGCAAAACCACTAAAAGAAAAATTGGAAGGGGATCCTTGGGCCACATCTGGGAGAGGAGTGGGCCGTCCATGAGGAATTGGCCCAGCGGCGACGACGCGCATGCGGGAGGCGCATAGCCAGCTGCGTCCCAGCAGCTGGCCCGCCAGGCGAAGGGGTACCGAGGCGCCTGGGCCGCTGGATCTGACAGAGATCGACGGTTGCCAGGCGTCGTCCTCCTCAGTCCAGGCAACAACGAGGGGAAACCCTAGGGAGGGCCAGAGAGGGACAAGGAGGCTCACCGGGTGCTCGGGGAAGGTCGGGGAGGTGACGAGGCAACGCGGTCGACGACGGTGAGTCCGACAAGGGGCGGCACGAGGTGGTTCGTCGTCGGGAGGGAGCTCGCATGACGGCGCCCGAGCCTAGCTCGTCGGAGTTCGTCGGGGAAGCTCCCAGAGTTGCTGCATGTCAAAGAAAAGGGTATGGTTAGTACCAGAGGAGCAAGGGGAGTCCCTTGGTGTGAGATGTAGAGGGATAGGAGGGCTGGGGGAGGAGCCTAGCTCGAGGTGAGTGAGGATGCTGAAGCTTCTCTTCCTCCTTATTTTGAGCAGGGCAGAGCAAGGGGAGGAGAGGGGAGCTCTGGGGAGGTGAGTGGAGGGTTGTTGGGGCAAATGAGCTGAGCAGGGGAGAGCTGGGTGGCCTTGATCCTTATAAACCGAGAGGGGGTGGTCTATGGGGGGTGGCTCATGGAGGAGCATGGAGCTAGTCCATGGCCTTCCCATTGGCATCCAGAGGCGGTGCTGGGGGTGGTGTGGGGCCTACAGCTCGACCAGGGAGGGGAGAGGGGAGTGGGGTAGCTACTGCCTCATTATTGCAAAGATTTTGGCAAGATATGATGCTCTCTCTCTCTCTCTCTCTCTCTCTCTCTCTCTCTTACAAGCACTAGGGGACAAATGGTCAAGATGCTACAGTGCTGGTCGACCAGAGGGGTTTGTGTGCTGCTGTGGAGTAGTACTAGGGAAGATTGGAGCTAAGTTGGTTGTTGCTTGAATCAAGTTTGCTTGGTTGCAAAGTATTGCTCACTTTGGTTATTGTGAAAGAAGTTTGAAAATTTGCATTGATCAAAGTGTGGAAATGGTACTGGTAGGTGGAGGAGGTTAAATAATCTCTCCATGATTTAAATGGGATTTTTCTATTGAGTATAATCCTATTTAAATGCACTTCTTCAAAAAGTGCCGAAATAGATTATGGAAGCTTATATGATATTTTTGTATTGGAAAAGCTTGGTTTTTGATGTGATATGGTCCTAAATACTATAACACACATTTTAGAATTTTATTGGGATTTATTGAGGTGGAAAAGTATTTTTAGGGAATTATTTCTTGTTTCTGCCATTTAAGAGAAAGGGCAAAAAGAAATAATAAAGGATCTCAAAAATATTTATTTTTGAGTTTGGAAGATGGGTTATGATGAATAGGCAACAAATGTGACTTAATTTGGCAAGGTGATTTGGAGAAAAATAAACTTGCCTTTATAGACAAAGATTTTGGGAATTTGGTAAATAAAGGGAATTAAATAGTTTAAAGATCCAAATAATTGGGAGAAGTATTTGGGGATGATTATATCCAAGGTAGATGATGTACACTTGATGTAGGCATCAATATCAACCTTGGTTTTGAAGAAAAGTGGTGAAAAGGTTGGAAACTAGATACTTAGAGGATCTAGGGTTTGATTAGTCTGATGCCATCTAAACAAGGTTGGATTAGGGAGCTCAGAGCTTACCTTGGTACAAGGGTATATGGATGGGTAAACCATGTCATGTATATGATCATGGAAGAAAGAGTTGGGCTTGGTTGGATATGAGGTGGTCTAGATGAGATGGCAAACTTTGTTGAAAATAAGGCTGCCATAACAAATGCATCAGTTAGCTTCCTAAACCATGGGGGTTCAGGAAGCACAAGGCTCTAATGGAAACAAGTGAAGTGGGGGTTGATAGGCCATGGTTAGTAGGTCCTAACCATGCAAAGAGTTGGTCAAGGGGAGGTGGCATATAGATGTGAGCTTCTACCAAAGTAGGCAAGATGATAAGATTTGTAGAAGAGATTATTATCTTGACTACAAAACCATCATGGAGGAGTGGGACATGGAATGGCTTAGCCAAGGGAAAGAGTGGGCCTTGGTAGTACTAAATATGTACTACAAGATGGTTCAAGTACAATCTCAAGACTGAGCATAGGTTGGAAGAGGTAGAGCTCCAATCTAGATAAGAAATCCAGACTTAGCCATTTTGGCAGTTTTGGAAATTTTGACTGTGTGCAAGTGTAGATGATTTTGAGAGGATGCTAGGTTCCAAACTCATGATCATACGGAAGATGTTGATGTGGGGGATAATTAGATATTATCCCTGCTTAGATTGGGTCTTCAATGAGTTGGAAACCATCCAAAGGGATTATCCTGGGATTGATCTGAGCAGGAGATGGGAGGGGCACTTGAGTAGCTTAGGATAGATCCAGACTTGGGTGCTTGCTTGAGATTGATAATCACAAACAAGGATTGGGTCCTAAGGGATGAGCTACTAGATTATCTCACTCTAGTTCCTAAGCAAACAAGGCAATCAGCAGATCAAGGCAATTCATTAAACAGCAGATCAAGGCAATTCATCATATTACTTATCCAACTAGAACTAGGGTTACCATCAAGCCTAGCTTGAGTTAAGGATAGGTAGGTTGAAAGAGTGTTTTTCTTTGAAGTAATATAAGTACTATCTTGGTATCTCTACCAAGATTGAGATGAAAAGGTTTTAATAAAGGTTTTTGGAAAACCTAGGGGTAAAAATAGTTGAAGGTTCTGTCTTGAAGACATAAGGAGAGTATATATATGTCTCCATAGTTTTGGCAATAATAGCTAGTAAAGTCTTGGGTTGTGTCAAGGTCATCTTGGCTCAGGTTTTTGAAATTCCAGAACATTTGAGAATATGAAAGATGAGCCAAGACATCTCTTTTGTAAAATAGTTTTCGTAAACTAGTGTTGAGATGAGGAGCACACAACTAATACTTAAGTATTTGCTTGAGCACAAGCAATCAGGTAAGCACACAATGTAAGAAAAAGTTTTTGTTCCCCCTGATTTTTGCCTTTTGTACATTCAATCTGGGTTGCTGAAATTGGGATGTTATAGACCTGTCCCCCTTAAAATAATCTCGTCCCGAGATTAGGGAGCAGTAGGGTTGGGGTGATAACATCCGCTTAACAATTTTAGCGGTGGAAATTATTAGGAGCTAATTAATTTGGCAAATACTCAACATGGTTAGTCACGGGTTGGAGCTGAGGGGATTTGGGTTTGGGGTGTTTGAGTGGAAAAAACACAGTCTTTTCCCCTTAGGATAATTCTAGGTAGGTTTAGCGTTGACGGTTACTTTCTTCTTGGGGTGATACGTCGAGTTGGATCTTCTTCATTCCTTTGTCCTTTGGTCGACTTTCTTTCCGCATGGTCTTGATACACCGGAAGGTTGGCTGGGGCGGTCGACCTTGGAGCGGAGGACTTTCATGAAGTCATTCTGATTCTGGAGAGGTGCCGGTTGTCCTCCTCTTGCAAGGTCGATGATCTGGATTGTGAGGGCTAGTTCTTGCTTAGTGCTAAGTAGTGGTCGATTCCAGGGGTCTATGGGGTTGTTGGGCGGAAAAGACATAGTCTTTCCCCCTTAGAGAAAAACTAGGGGTTCTGGGTGAAGTCGCCGACTTTCTTGATTGGAGTCGTATGCTGATTTTAGGGAATGGCGCTACATCCTTCCTTCGGGGTAGTTATCTTCTGTCGATATCGTCGAAAGCACTTCAGGAGTTAGAAGGTCTATTGGAAAGGGTGTCTACGAGATTTCGGGTAGTTAGTTTTGAACAGGGTACGGGTCCGACGAGTTGGAGGATGCCATTGGAGTTTGATGGTCTAGGAAACGAGGTCCTTTGGAATTGGGGTCATTCCGGGTTTAGTCTGATGCAACGTCGTGGGTAAAACATGCAAAGAAGGATATCACACTTGCGTAACCTCCATACATTCAGTAGGTTCAATCCGGTCGGTGGCGGAGGTATTTAAGGAGGTTACAAAACAGGTCTGTGCCGCAGGGCAACAAGGCACTTAGAGTTCTACAAAATAGGTTCCGGTGCGATACATAGGTACTACGATATATCAGTACCATGCTAGGCTAGTTGCCGCTTGCGGATGGTCCAGGGGAATCTTCTTTGGCTTCCACTTTGTCTTCAGGGGGTGGGTGGAAGATCCTTGGAGGTCTTGGATTGGCTTGAACTTCCCGAGGTACTGCCGAGCGGTGATGCACTTCTTTCTTCCTTGGAGGATGCGGCTTCCAGAGGCTTCTTCAGGCTCCTTGATTATGGCTTGATTCCTTTGCTGGACTTCTAGGGCTTCTTTGCGATCCAGGATAGGTTGCACGCGATGAAGTTCCATCTGGGTGCGGCGGTATTCATCGACAATTGCGGTGAGGAGCTCATTTCCGGCATAGATATAACGGGCTATAAGCTGCAGGGAGGGGTAGGTGAAGCGAGGATCTTGGGATTGACCGGATGAATCCACGCTTCCTTTGATGGGTAGAAAGAAGGTCATGGGTTGCCTCATCTCAGGAAGGGCATCCCAGATGTGGAACAGTGCTTCTCTTGCTGCCATTTGCAAGGCTAGTACTAGGGTTTGCATTCAAAATCCTGTGGCACGAATGGGTTCTCCGGGTACTCCATGCTTTGGCTGGATGGTGACTTGACCTAGATATAGCCCGGTTTCCAGTCCCTTGTGGAGTTGGAAGCTTGGAGGTTGGGTATATCCGCAAAGTTGGAGGGAGTCCCAGAGGAGCACGGGGAATCCGGCGCTTAGCCATGCTTCGTCAATGGGTTCCATCTGTACAGAGGAGGGTTTGTGGTTTAGGGAGGAGATAAAACAGATAGGTGCAAATTTATCAGGGTACGCCAGTATTACAAACCGTCGTCTTTGGTCCTCGGACGACTCTCGAGGTAGAGAGTGGGTGGAGAGGTTTATTGGAGTTGAGTGGAAAGACGCAGTCTTTCCACCTTAGGTCTTTACTTGTGGTTGTCGAGGTTTGTCTTATGTGGCCATCCTGCTGAGGAGAGGTTTCTGGTTAGGAGGCTGCGAGGGTTAGCATCGAGATAGGTCAGTAAGGTGGTCAGAGCTTTAGGATCATATGATCCTAGGCAGACAAACAATCACATTCCAAGCATCAAACACACACATGACAAGAAAACAACGCATATCATAAGTACTAAGGGGGTGTCTACACGCCATAAAGGAATCCTATTTCGGGGATGATAATCCTAAGCATTGACGTTACTGGGGTCTTAACTTCTGTCTTGCTGTTCTTTGGTCGTCGGTGCCGTACTTGATTAGGGGCGAGGAAGGACTCCGTTGGTTGGGCGATCTTGTAGTGTCTAACATCATTGGTAGCTCCTTGGTCTTGCTTGTCTCGAGGTCTCTTCATCTCGGGATCTCCGTCTTCATAGTCTCCACTTCGGACCTTGTTTTTGAAAACGGACATTTGAAGTAGACGAGATGTAGAGTAGTCCATTTTCAAATTGTTTAAGTCAGAGAAGATGAGATAAGAAATTTTTCAAAAAGCTTTTGAGAAAATAGTTTGCTAAAAAACCCGGTGTTTTCATAAATAGGGGTTGTCCTGTCTATCGTCCATGCTAACTAAGGTCTCCTATAGTCAGGATGGCTCTGATACCATGTCTGTGGCACCCCGGATTTATGGTTCGAGAATACCAGTTATGAACGTTCCCATGATCAGTGAGCCGTGAGCATAACCGACTACTATCATTACATCATCCATAATTAACGAGTACAATAACTTACAAGGAGGCCTTTATGGCGATTACAACACAAATAGCGGAAGTCTTCAGCGCAGAGCCCGTGCCTTAACCTACAGGCAACTGACTGGGAAGACGGCCTAGCTCGCATAGACGTCGACTCCTTCGTCGCTTCTGAACATCTGCAATCTGGGCAAGTAATTAGCCAGGGACAATGCCGGTGAGTACTTTGAAGGTACTCACAAACCACCGAGACAAGGTAATAAGATAATGCATATCGGGCCGTGGCAAGATAGCTCTACACTATAGTTGTTTTTGAAAGACCTAACATTGGCATCTATATATCTTTATTGAAAAAGAGTTTTTAGAAAATATGCCTCCTTTTTGAAAATCCGAACATCTCCACATCCTTGTCAAAAAGATTTGAAAATAGTTCTGTTGTAAAACCCGTTTTAAAACCTTATCGACCATCTCTAGCCAAAACCAATTTCATTCTTATCTTTCCTCGTGACTAAGTCACATCCTTTAGTTTATCACCACTTAACCGAAGGGTACTCCTAGCTCTTGCCATTCCAAGCGTCCTTGTTCGTGGACACGGATATTCGAATAGATCACACTCTGCAGAGTTTGTGCACTTTACCCACAAGAATCAATACATCCACCGGGATAAAACCACGGCCTGCTACACACTGTAGACAGGGGTTCGGATAATCAAACTTGAACCTTTCATTTGTCGATCCCTAGCAACAGCGGCTTTTGCTTTTGGGTTTATCTCTCCGGTACGAGTATGGGGTACTACGACCCTGGTCCTTCCTTCCGTACTGACCCCTACCTCCAGACCGGATCCTGACCGGTAGCAATAGTGACAATCTTCCATCCGTACTACCTAAAAGCATACCGTCCGCGAGAGACCCAATTGTTGCACCAGTGCCTTACCCTACAGGTAGCCTGGATTTCAGGGGATTTCTCCCCTTTAGCGAGTAAGAGCAGCCCCGGCTAATGATCACAAACTATGATCTAAGCCCCAGCGACTGGGGTAATGTGGTTGCACGGATAAAATTGTTCCGGACATTGGCTTAGAACATCCCTTCCTTTTTCTTGCTTTACTTTCTCTTCATCCACCTCATGTTTGGTTTGGTAAAACTTCCACTCGAAATGATGCCTTTTTTCAAGGGTTTTATTTTGAAAACTTTGTAGTAGGGTAAAAACCCAAAATAGTTTTATCATTGAAAATCCGTGGGTTTCAAGAGGGAAGATGCTAATCACCTTAGCCTTGTTCTAAGGGGTAAAGATAGGTGTAAATAGGGTAGGTTTTGAATGGACACTCATTCATAACTTGGAGGATCCAAGTTACTCACGTATGTTTATTTGAAATAAACCATGTCTGTGATCATGCAATTTACAAACGAGATATAAAACAGTTGATAAACAGAAGTAGGTGCATATAGGAGTTCAGGAATGGTGGCTTGCCTGTGACCAGCGAGATGTCCCTTGACGGCGTTAAATAACCAGATAACCAATAATAGCAATAATAAAGATAACCCGATGCTTCCTTCTTCTCGGCGTCACACAATCGCAACTATCATCGTCATTGGGAATACATGCAAGCAAACAATACATCAATCAATACAAACGTACAAGCATCAAACCATACATCAAGCTAAAGATGATAACAAGATAAACCTTAGTAAAAGGTTGGAGGTTTGATTGTATTGGGATTGGGAAAAGATTTGGAGACATTAGGGAAAGGATCCCTTTTGATTTATAGCCTAAGAACTACCTAAGGAAGGGTTTGTGACCAAGGGCTTGATATGTATGATACCATTGTATGAAAATGATACCATTAGATAGGTATTGATAAAGTGAAGCCAACAAAAGTGGTTTCACTATTTTATCAATTTTCCTTGATTTATAAGGGATTTTATAGTGGATAAAAGTCTAGTTTTAGGAAATAATTCACCAGAACTTCTCTGGAGTTCCAAAGATTATTTCTTTGGGTGATTAAGTATTATTTGGTGTACTGAATTAAGAGGAGTTGGAATCACCTCAAAACAATTACCAGATTGCCCTTGAGAAATTTCGAAAGGCAGTACTTGCTGGGATTTGTCTTTTTCATCAGATTTATTTTACAAAAGATTTTTAGTTGATTCCAAGGATACATGTTAGGTACTGAGAATACCTTTCTGTAGAAATTGGAATAAACCTTTTTGGAGTTATAGAACTACTGTAATGTTTTTATTAGTGAATAACCCATGCACAGAAGAATTTAATTCATTAAAAATCAACACATGCTCATAAAAATATGAGCTACTGGATAATGAGAGATATGGATGTGTGTGTCATCTACGAGTTGGAATTAGGTAAAAACCTCGCTTGGTTTGACCTAGGGAATTTTCTAAAGTAAGAGAAGCTTTGTTTTTGTTATTTTTATCAGGTGCAAACTAGGAGGCAAACTAAGTGTGGGCCAGTGGGACATGAAAGGTATGGATGATACCTATCTGCACAAATTGAGTTTAAATTATTTGGAGTTATAAAACTTCTTGGAATATTTGTTTAGTGTTCTGTACAGATCTTAGGATATGATTTATCATATTTATTTTATTTATCTAATTAGGGTAAATCTTGGCCTGTATGTTGGGGAAAACATTCAGGCACCTGAGAAATTTTAGATCTGGAGGTTTTGAAGGCTTTTACATTTTTGTTAGGATTTAAACTGAACTGGTAGTTTTCAGAACTAGCAAAACCACTAAAAGAAAAAGGGGAAGGGGATCCTTGGGCCACAACTAGGAGAGGAGTGGGCCTCCAGGAGGAATCGGCCCAGCGGCAACGGTGCACAAGCGGGCGGCGCATAGCCAACTGCGGTCCAGTAGCTGTCCCGCCAGGCGAAGGGGTACCAAGGCACCTGGGCCGTTGGATCTGATGGAGATTCACGGTTGCTAGGCGTCGTCCTCCTCAGTCCAGGCAGCAACGAGGGGAAACCCTAGGGAGGGCCAGAGAGGGACATGGAGGCTCACCGAGGGCTCGGGGAAGGTCGGGGAGGTGACGAGGCTACGTGGTCGACGACGGCGAGTCCGACAAGGGGCGGTACGAGGTGGTTCGTCGTCGGGAGGGAGCTCGCGTGGCGGCGCCTGAGCCTAGCTCTTCGGAGTTTGTCGGGGAAGCTCCCAGAGTTGCTGCATGTCAAAGAAAAGGGTATGGTTAGTACCAGAGGAGCAAGGGGAGTCCCTTGGTGTGACATGTAGAGGGAGAGGAGGGCTAGGGGAGGATCCTAGCTCGAGGAGAGTGAGGATCCCGAAGCTTCTCTTCCTCCTTCTTTCGAGCAGGGCAGAGCAAGGGGAGGAGAGGGGAGCTCTAGGGAGGTGAGTGGAGGGTTGTTGGGGCAAATGAGCTGAGCAGGGGAGAGTTGGGTGGCCTTGAGCCTTATAAACCGAGGGGGGGTGGTCTATGGGGGGGGGTGGCTCATGGAGGAGCATGGAGCTAGTCCATGTCCTTCCCATTAGCGGCCAAAGGAGGTGCTGGGGGTGGTGTGGGGCCTACAACTCGACCAGGGAGGGGAGAGGGGAGTGGGGTAGCTGCTGCCTCATTATTGCAAAGATTTTGGCAAGATAGGATGCGCTGTCTCTGTCTCTCTCTCTCTCTCTTACAAGCACTAGGGGACAAATGGTCAAGATGATACAGTGCTGGTCGACCAGAGGGGTGTGTGTGCTGCTGTTGAGTAGTACTAGGGAAGATTGGAGCTAAGTTGGTTATTGCTTGAATCAAGTTAGCTTGGTTGCAAAATATTGGTCACTTTGGTGCTTGTGAAAGAAGTTTGAAAATTTGCATTGATCAAAGTGTGGAAATGGTACTGGTAGGTGGAGGAGGTCAAATAATATCTCCATGATTTAAATGGGATTTTTCTGATGATTATAATCCTATATAAATGCACTTCTTCAAAAAGTGCCAAAATAGATTATGAAAGCTTAGATGATATTTTTATATTGGAAAAGCTTGGTTTTTGATGTGATATGGTCCTAAGTACCATAAAACACATTGGAGAATTTTATTGGGATTTATTGAGGTGGAAAAGTATTTTTAGCGAATTATTTCTTGTTTCTCCCATTTAAGAGAAAGGGCAAAAAAGAAATTATAAAGGATCTCAAAAATATTTATTTTTGAGTTTGGAAGATGGTTTATGATGAATAGGCATAAAATGTGACTTAATTTGTCAAGGTGATTTGGAGAAAAATAAACTTGCCTTTATAGATAAGGATTTTGGGAATTTGGTAAATAAAGGGAATTAGATAGTTTAAAGATCCAAATAATTGGGAGAAGTTTTTGGGGATGATTATATGCAAGGTATATGATGTACACTTGATGTAGGAATCAAGATCAACCTTTGTTTTGAAGAAAAGTAGTGAAAAGGTTGGAAACTAGAGACTTGGAGGATCTAGGGTTTGATTAGTCTGATGCCATCTAAACAAGGTTGGATTAGGGAGCTCAGAGCTTACCTTGGTACAAGGGTATATGGATGGGTAGACCATGTCATGTAGATGATCATGGAAGCAAGAGTTGGGCTTGGTTGGATCTGAGGTGGTCTAGATGAGATGGCAAACTTTGTTGAAAATAAGGCTGCCATAACAAATGCATCAGTTAGCTTCCTAAACCATGGGGGTTCAGGAAGCACAAGGCTCTAATGGAAACAACTTAAGTGGGGGTTGATAGGCCATGGTTATTAGGTCCTAGCCATGCAAAGAGTGGGTCAAGGGGAGGTGGCATATAGATGTGAGCTTCTGCCAAAGTAGGCAAGATGATAAGATTTGCAGAAGAGATTATTATCTTGACTACAAAACCATCATGGAGGAGTGGGACATGGAATGTCTTAGCCAAGGGAAAGAGTGGTCCTTGGTAGTACTAAAATATGTACTACAATATGGTTCAAGTACAATCTCAAGACTGCGCATAGGTTGGAAGAGGCAGAGCTCCAAAGATTGAATCTAGATAAGAAATCCAGACTTAGCCATTTTGGCAGTTTTGGAAATTTTGACTAGAGTGCAAGTGTAGATGATTTTGAGAGGATTCTAGGTTCCAAACTCATGATCATATGGAGGATGTTGATGTGGGGGGTAATTAGATATTATCCGTGCTTAGATTGGGTCTTCAATGAGTTGGAAACCATCCAGAGGGATTATCCTGGGATTGATCTGAGCAGGAGATGAGAGGGGCACTTGAGTGGCTTAGGATATATCCAGACTTGGGTGCTTGCTTGAGATTGATGATCACAATCAAGGATTGGGTCCTAAGGGATGAGCTACTAGATTAGCTCACTCTACTTCCTAAGCAAACAAGGCAATCAGCAGATCAAGGCAATTCATCAGACAGCAGATCAAGGCAATTCATCATATTACTTATCAAACTAGTACTAGGGTTACCATCAAGCCTAGGTTGAGTTAAGGATAGGTAGGTTGAAAAAGGGTTTTGCTTTGAAGTAAGATAAGTACTATCTTGGTATCTCTACCAAGATTGAGATGAAAAGGTTTTAATAAAGGTTTTTGGAAAACCTAGGGGTAAGAGTAGTTGAAGGTTCTGTCTTGAAGACATAAGGAGAGTATATATATGTCTCCATAGTTTTGGCAATAGAAGCTAGTAAAGTCTTGGGTTGTGTCAAGGTTGTTGGGGATATGCTATATGGTATCCTCATAGCATGTCTCTTATCCGACTAACCCGGGTGGCCCATAGTCGGTAGCATGGCCTGTGGCCTGCTGGGCGGCCCAGTTAGGTGGATCCAGAAGGGAGGCCCATGCCCGATAAAGGAAGGCTACGATGGATTCACCAGCGTACCCGGAGCCTTGGAGTACAAGATACACAAGACTAGTGATAGACGGTGTAGGACTCTATAGCCTGTCCGGCTAGGACTTTTCCCTGTAACCCTAGGATCTTACGACTATATAAGTCGGGCCTATGGGAGCCTTTAGGGCACAATAACTTAGACTCTCTAGTCACCTCGCACAGCGAACCTATCTCTGTAACTCGGCGTATTGCCCTTATAGTGATTTATAGCAGGAGTAGGATTCCGCCACCGTTGTGGGATCTGAACCTCGGTAAGCTGTGTAACCTCGTACCCGTCAACCGTCCGCCTTACCCCACGTCTCTAAACACGCACTGTGAGGACCCCTCCATGGTGTACTCGTCGGCAATACCACGATAGTTGGTGCCCACCGTGGGGCAAGAGGCGCTTCAGGCTCTTCAGCGGGCGAGGACCAAGATCTTCGCGGGAATCAGCGAAACCGTAGCCATCGGCCGCATTCTCTTCTCCGGCAACGTTCCGATCGTCCCCCCCGACGAGTTATGGATCCCGGCGAAGATGAACCCTACGTGGTGTTCGATCGTTTCTATTGGAGACATCCACCTCTTCATCGGCGAGACCGACTCGGGCACTAGTTCCCTGGGAGTCGGAGGAGCATCAAGACCTGCACGGACCGCCTACGGGCAGGATACGTTAGCGAAAGGATCGATGTCGGATCTCTCCTCGGAGTTTGCCGGCAAAGATCGGAAAAATTCAAGACCCACCCAAACCGCCCCTGTGCAGGATATAAAGGTGGAAGATCACTGCAAATCCGCCGGCTTTGTCCGTGCGTCTGGACAGCAGAGATCCAAGTTTGTCGGCGTGGTACCATCTTCGATCTGGCGCGCTGCGTTCAGAGAGAGGGCAAAAACCCCTACGATTACTTGGCCAGGTGGCTCCGTATACGGGCCGACCTGGCCAATTACCCCAATAATGATGCCATCTATCACTTTGTGGAAGGACTGGACCATGGCACGCTTCTCCGACACTCTCTAAGGTGGCAACAGGCGTCAGGCCGACTTACCTTCGAAGGCATGGTGAACACCGTCAACAACTATGCGCAGGCCGAAGCGGCAGCTCAGACAGCGCTGCGCTCATTGACGGAGCCCCTCCGGTTCAGCCACCACCACCGCCTCCGGCCGCCATCGTCGCAGCAGCACCACCACCTCCAAGCATCGTCGAGGCTGTTGCACCCCCACCGCCCGTCATCGAGGAAGTCCTGGCACCCTCCGACTCTGTCATTGATGCACTTTATGCTGATTTCAGTGCAGATTCAGAGGAGATAGACTTCAGCTCAGAAGAGCTAGACTCCGCTATGCAGGAGATGGAGGAGGAGTATTCGCGCGACGAGCAAGCTAATAACACCTTCATGTCCCGAGGGGTGTTCGTCACCATTGGGACAGCGATGGATGAAGACCAACCCGGGCAAGCTCCGCCTACGACGCTGGAAAAAGGGAAGGGGCCACTTATTGCTGCCGACAATGATCGCGCAAAAGTCATGCCTCCTCCACCTAAACCAGTGCAGCAGCCGCAGGAACTCGGCACCGGTCTAAGCAACAACAACACCGCAAACTTGCCGCCTCCAGCATCCATGTCGGCAGCAGCCCATGTTACTCCAGCTGATAGAGTGATGTACGGCAATCTCCTCGTTGAGCCACTAACCGTTGATCATATCCGGAACGTGACTCAGCTCGACGAGAAACGCCAGCAGCTGCTGGAGGAGGCGCAAGCCATCGCGGAGCAAGGCGCCAAACTAGATCGAGATCTGGTAAATGCGTAGAAGTCCATAGAGAAAGCTAGAGCAATGGAAGCCAAGTACAAGACTCTACTGCAGCAGCAGAAGGCTAAGAAAGCTCCGGCTCGCGTCATCAACGATCCTGGTGTACGGCGCAACCTAGGATGGGCTCCCTCGAAGACGGCACAGGCCAAGCCATACATCGATAGTGAAGGCAAGCAAGTGATGCCCACCCCACTCCTTAACCTCGCCGTCGCCAAGACCCTTCTGGAGCAGGATAGATCGCCTGAGGCAGTGGAACAGGTCTATGACCTAGTGGCCAAGGCGGTAAAGCAGCAGGAAAATGCCACCTCTGAGAGGCTTGAGTCTGACCCAGCGCTTTGCCGATCTAGCCAGTACAAACCACCAAGGGACAGATCTCCTCAGGATGTCGGATCACAGAAGGGTTCATCAGAACGAAGACGGAGGGATGCGCGCAACAGGAAGGATGCTATCCCCATATCCTCCGACCACGGAGAAAGAGCTCAACCTCTCCGCCCATCGCTACCGCCCCGATCCCCCCGACGTCAGGAAGACTACAAGACTCACCATCGCACGGATATGCCTCCACCAAATCAGTGCGGCATCGTCATCCGCGACAACGCGGCACAGACCCGTCATGATGAAGAGCGCCACCAAGGACACAAGAGCAGGTCACACCACGACCCTCCGCGTCCGACAAGCAACCGTGACAGGCGTGGGGCGTCACAGGAGGGTAACAGCAAGAAGGCTAACCCACCGCCACCTCCGCCTCCGTCGCCGCCAAGCAGTCACCATGGCGGAAGAGGCCCGCGTCGCTCACGCAGCCCGTCCCCTGTTGACAACAAGAAGAAGAACCCGGAGCCATACGATGCATGTTCGCGGATCGATAAGATCCACGAGGCCCGGGAAGGACCATACCTGGGACCACGTTGCTTTGGACCTGCAATACGATCCGCAACTAACCCTAGAGGTTTCCGGATTGACAAGACCATCAAGCCCTATGACGGCACCGCCAAGCCCGCCACATGGTTGCAGGACTACAAAAACGCGGTGGAGATTGCCGGAGGCAACCCCAACGTCGCCGTCAAGTACATCCCGTTAATGTTTGTAACATCCCAAAAATATTGAACTTGGATCATCAAACTCTAAGCATCAAAATTAGGGTTAACAAAAACTTTTCTAAATAAACTTATGAATGCATGCATATGAGTATGCATTGAATTTGAAATTCTTTTGAACCACCTTGTTTGTGTGTTTCCTTGCTTGTAAAATGTTTCTTAGGTGAAATAAACATCATCTAAAACATTTCCCACACTTTTCCCAAAGACAAGTAAATCAAAACAAATAAAATAAAGGAATGGTCATTTTGACCAATTTAACTCCCATGCCTACTTTGGCTGTCTCAAAATTTCAGAACCTAACAGAAACTTCTCTGGATCTTTGCACCCCTTGATTGTACTCATAACAAAGTATCAAGGCCCACTTTGTGATCATCCAAAAACTTCCAAATGCATAGTTTAAATGGCAATTCAAAATTGAATCTTTATCATATGGGAAGATCCCACTTTTTCAAAAACCACTCAAACAAGCTCAACTTTCAAAACCCAAGCATCTGCAGACTCACCAGCACCAATCTAGCACACCCACCAAAAATCTTTTCAAAATTCAAAACTTGAATTCATGCGGCCATTTCATCAAACACTTGGCAGACACAAATCAAATAAAATCAAAACACTATTGTGAGGAGTGATTCTTGCCTAACTTGTTCCCTCTCTAGCTCACAACAACCTCAGTAGATCATCTAGCTAACTAAACCAAGCACTAGCACCACTGTGAGCTTGCCAATGTCATCAATGGTGAACAGCCGAAGCCAACCTTGTCACCCCCATGTCGACAGCAAGCTAGGAGGAGAACCAAGCCTAGCCAGCATGTCTGGGAGGCAGCCCACCGTCCACCGCCACTCCCTGTCCAACGCTCGAACCTGGCCAACCACTGGACCACACGCACGGACCGCGCCCAGCTTGCCAGCAACCATGCCGAGCATGCGCCAGAGCGCCACCCTCGACCGAAGCCCACAGACCGCGCTCCGCCCTCGCCGCGTGCATACACGATCACCGCCGACCCAGGAGACCGCCAGACATCCCCGTTCGCCGCCCCGTGCCGCACAGCCACCGCTCGCCGTCGAAGACGCCGCCTCTGCCGCGCAGAGCATCGCGTGTTCCAGACCAAACCACACCACCCCTACAAACGCATTAAAGCCGTAGAGCATCGCCAGGAGACCACCAAGCGATCGCCACCGCCGGCCATGCCTCTAGCAGCCCGTAGCCATGTCGCCACCGTCGCCCGCCCATGCCGTTCGGTCTCACCGTCGAGACTATAAATAGAGGACTCCCCCGCTCGAATTCTTCACACCATTCAACTCCTCTCTCACCCAGAACCACCCCACCTCAGTCCCGGAGCAAGGCGAGCAGCGCATCGCCGGAATTGCGCCGGAGCAGGCCGCCTCTGGAAAAGAAGGGCGTCGTCGATTTCGTCCACCCCAGGAGTTGCTGCGACCACCCCTGATTTCGCCGTCTTCGACTTCGTCGTTCGCCCGCCTCACCGACCCTCGCCCGAACCCCGGTGAGCCCCCAGCAACCCCCACTGGCCGCGCTAGGTTTCTGTCTCGCCGGCGTTGCCCAACGTCGACGATGACTCCCAGCCGTTGGATTAGAACTAGATCGAACTACCCATATTGCCCCGTACCGCTTCGCGTTTAAAGAGCCACTGACTGGTGGACCCCCCTGTCAGCTGAGCCCCGCGCCGCAGAGTGTCACTGGGCCAGCCCGTTAACTGTTCCCGCGCAGCCCACTCGTTTGAATTTAGATTTTTCTATTTAGATTCAAACTCAATTCTGTACCCAGTTTCAAAAATCAACCCAGGTCGATTCAGTGAACCAAATTGAATGAAACTAATTTTGTTAGGAAGGTCTGGGAATGCTGAATCCAAGCCCGTTGGATTCAAGTCATTTGGATATATAGATCACCCATGGTAAAAATAACAACGTAGAAGCTTTTCTATATTCAAATATTTTTCAAATTTAAACCATAATAGCTTTTGAGTTGATTCCAACTCTCAAAAATCACATTTAACAATACCTTTCAGAATATATAAAAATATATAGGTTTACTTATAGAAATAATGTTCAAGTAATAAAAGAATGCTACATATGCATTCTAGTCACTTTATTTAATTAAAATAAAAGGGTAAAACCTTATTAAATTGTGACACCACTTTAAATCATATTCCCATGGACTAAAATATGTGGTGATGACATGTGTCAACATGATCCCATGTTTGGTTTGGAGAATATTAAATCTTAAGTAGTTTTTCAATGAGTAGAAATTACTTTTCTAAAAATAAAAGGAATGAAACCAAGCCTTAATCTTGTAATGTTAGAGATGATGTTAGATCATCTATAGGACCCTTGTGTGTGATGATTTCAAGTAGTTAAGTATTGTTTGGTGATTGTGTACCTCGTATTTATTCATAGACGCTAGTACCGACCAAGGATACGAGGAGGCAGGAGGATTCTAGGAAGAAGAAGCCGGGGAGAACTTCAACCACCGCTCTGCACAAGGCAAGATGATACTATACCAATGCAAGCTAGCACTTGCAATTATGAAAGTTAGATAACCTATGCAATGCACTAAGCATGCTTGGTTAGACATATTTGAGGACACCCAATCCTAGTTTTATTTACAAGCTTTCTATTTTATTTCTTTATCAAAGCTTTTACTTGGAGTTTACTTAAGTGACTTGTATATTCTAGAAAGATATATGTGAAGGTTGCATAAAGAGCATAAAATTTGGCCTAAGCTAGATAATCTTGATGTCATCCCAAGGCATGAGATTGAACTTAGTGAAAACTCCACTAGTTTACTTCCCCTCATTAGTGCTTACCCCCACCTGTAGATGCTAGTGCTAAGCATAAAACTTGATCAACTTTAGATGGGAATACTTGGTGGAAAAATGGTTATGAAAACCTTGGAATGATGGATCATTCTATTGAAATGTTTTGGACATGTGTTTCCGAACACTTGATGATTTTGGTGATGAAAATGTTGAGGCATGAGCCTTAGCCCTTTATAAAACTGATGGCTGTTTGGATGCGATACCATTCCAATTTTATCGTACAACCACAATACCCGAAGATTGGGTAGGGCTTGACTGGAAACTTATATACCTTAGTATTAGCTCCCTCACGGCCAAGGTCTGAGCTGAGGCTACCGTGTGAAGATTGTCCACCTGTGCAGTATCCAAGATGACAGTTGGTCATGGTTGGGAGGCCAAACTCACAGGAGAGGTGCTTATACTAGGGCGTGTAATTGAAAGTTTAGGATTGATTATCCGCATACTGAGTATGGTAAATTCAGGATTTGTTCCTAACTTAGGGTTGATTATCCGCATACTGAGTATGGTAAATTCAGGATTTGTTCCTGACGGATGTATCGAATGTTGTGGTGAAAGTGTACAATCTCTGCAGAGTGTCAAACTATTCGAATAGCCGCGTCCGCGGTTATGGACAGTTGGAGTGGCCATACTGTTCCCCCGTCAGACTTTTCAAAATGACTTGTGAAACAAAGTGAGACTTTGACTTGACCACAACAGGGTTGTGGCATGAGATACAAGTTCCCATTTAGGTGTTATAAAACTTCAACTAGCATTCGTTGCTTCTAAACTTAGTAGAGATAAATCTGGCTTTTGCAAACCAACCCTAGAGCCTAGTGTCCTATTATCAAAACCCCCCTTTCCTTTGTTAGGATTAGTTTGCGAGTACTTAAAGAGTACTCATGGCTTTGTCCTATTATCAAAACCCCCCAGGAAGGTTACGACAACTAGGATCATCTCCCATCGTCAGCATTGCCTGTGACCCCGAAGATGGAGCTTCGCCTACGCTACCATTATTATTACGTATTACGCTGCTTGATGTTGTATTAAGAACTGGATCATGAGATCCCTATTTGTGTAAGAACTTGTGTACGGTTGTAATGGATGATGTACTATGGTATCCAATTTTGTTATGTATCACAAAAATGGTAATCCTGGGATTGTGATGTATGGCATAACAGGCATCTGGGATTAAAAATCCGGGTGTTGACAAGTTGGTATCAGAGCCATCCTGACCATAGGAGACCCTAGTTAGACTGGACGTTTGAATCAAAAACTTAGTTTCAAAACCAAAGAAAACAAATATTTACAAAAAATTATTCTCATTCTTATCCCTTTGATTCTTTCATAAAAATTCATGTTCCTAAAAAACTCTTGCAAAATACATAAAATTTTGACACACTTGATCACTCTACTAAACTTACTCATCCTATATTCTTATAGATGGACGTGAAGTACAACAAGTTTTATCAGTTGGGGAATGGAGGAGACCTTATCTTTGAGAGGGATTTGGACCAGCTTTCGGAACTTCTGGAGCGTCCGCACGCCGAATTCTTCGGAGCTCAGCTCAATGATCAAGGAGGAGAAGATCTCCAGTGGCTAATTGTGGAAAGTCTCAGAGGAAAGATTGAACCTCCCACTGCGGAAGGAATTCAGTTTACCTTAAGAGAGAACAACTGGCTCGATGGACTTGCTAGGGCCATGCAGGAAGCTCTTTCCCGTCTGTGTGGGCAGATCATCAATCAGATCAAGGGTACTTGCTTTGAGTTTTGCCTGAGGCGTGATGCAAATGGACAACCACTGTAAGCCCCATACCACCCTGAGCTGAAGACTCAATTGGACCACCTTAGCTTCATGATGTACGATCGTCAGCAGGAGTTAGACAACTGCCGTGACTACTCCAACCACAAGTCTGCCATCATCAAGACGAAGGATCATACCATCGCCATGTTAGCAAAGGATCGCAAGTCTCGCTGCCATCAGCTCGACAAGAAGGAGCACATCATTGCCCGCCTTCGCCACCGCATCTCATCTTTAGAGGAGACCATCCACGAGAGAGACATGCAGTTGGAGGAAAGGGAGAATGCCAGAGATGATCTTCGTGGAGACCCCTACTCCTATATCAGCGATGATGATGATTTTCTGGAGGATCTGGCTATGGATTTCTTCACCGATGAAGACGATTTCGCCTTCATCGATGATGATGAGGATGATAAGGCCACAGATTCAGAGGAGTAGTAGCACTTGAGCACTAGCGTAGTGAGTAGTATTCGGTCCCACTATATCGTAGTTCTCAGAATGGTTCTTAGAACCATCTATTTTTCTTTGTTGTGGTGTGTGTTGTATCGTGTGCTATGAATGAATGAATGAAAAAGCAAGTTGCTAGAAAATCTGAGTCAAACTTTTTTTTTCAAAGACCCAAAAACTTTAGAAATTTCCCTCTTTTCTCATGATCTATCTCAATCTTCAGATGCCACGTGGAGGAAGTGTTTCATCCCTGGACCCGATGTTGCAGATTCTGCAAATGTTGACTTCTGACCGTGAAGCTAAAAGAGCGGAACGTCAAGCCAACCTAGCCACCCTTCAGCACATAGCCCAGCTAGCCCACAACAACCAAGGCCACGGAAATCAGGACAACCATGGATCTAAGCTCAAAAATTTCCAGAATACCAACCCACCTGTTTTCACTAAGTCAGAAGAGTCCCTAGACGCCGATGATTGGCTGCAAACCATGGAGAATAACCTAGAAGTCACCGGAGTGGAAGCCAACGAGAAAGTTCTGTTCGCCACCCACTATCTAGCCGGAGATGCCAGGGCATGGTGGAACGGTATTCACGCAATGACCGGAGGCCAGATGATGACCTGGGAAGAATTCAAGGTCATGTTTAGCAGAACCCATGTGCCACCAGGTTTGATCAAGAGAATGAGAGACGAGTTCAGAGAGCTGAAGCAAGGAAGGATGACTGTAGTGGAATACCGTGACAAATTTTTGTCATTAGCTAGGTATGCCCCGGATGAGATCGACATTGAGGCCAAGAAGAAAGAAAGATTCCTGAATGGTCTGCATGATGAAATGCAGACTGTGTTAGTCAATATCCCCTTTGCTGATATTGAAGCCCTTGTGGACTCTGCTATCCAGATGGAAGGAAAGATCAACCAAGCCAACGAGAACCGCAAGCATCGCATGATGCATCAACCAGGAACCCATCAGACCCCAAAGTATCGCCCCAACCCATCTCCAGGATTTGCCCCAAGAACCAACAGACCCCCGATGAACCGTCCGACCTACCCCAACCGTGGAAACCCTAGGCCCGGAGGAAATCACAACAACCCCGGCAACGCTAGCAATTTCAATCATGCCCCACCCAAATTCAACAACAACAATGCTACCGCCAACACCAACACTGCCCCTAGGACTGGAAGCAATGCTATGCCTGTAGCAGCAAAGGACAAGTCGCAAGTGACTTGTTATGACTGTGGAAATAAAGGCCACTATTCCAACAAGTGCCCCAACAATAAGAATGGTACAACCCCCAATGCCAATGTCCCAGCTCAGCAGCAGCATCGTGTTCAGCCCGGAAGAAGATCTGCCCCAGGGAATTCACTCAACCGCAACGACCGTCTTTTTCTCATGCATGCTGAAGAAGCTCAAGAAGCGCCAGACGTCGTGCTGGGTATGTTTTCTGTTAATTCAGTACTTGCAAGAGTGTTGTTTGATTCTGGTGCATCACACTCATTTGTCACCGAAGAATTTGCATGCACTAGTAAAATTCAACCAACCAAACTGAAGCATGTTATGATTGTTCAAATTCCCGGATCAACCACTAAGGCTAGGCAAATTTGCAAAGCCGTCCCTATCCAAATCCATGGAATAGATTTTTATGCAAATCTGATAGTACTCGGAACTAAAGGTTTGGAAGTAGTACTAGGAATGGATTGGATGTCCAAACATAAAGGATTGATTGACTGTGCCAAGAAAGCCATAACCATGACCAGTACTGCCGGAATATCAGTCGAGCATATATCTGAAACCTTACCTCGTCAATTCAAATGCAACAAGAGTATAGCCCAACCTACCATTTACCAAGTCTGGATAGTCTGTGAATACCCCGATGTATTTCCAGATGTTTTGCCCGGTATGCCCCCAGATCAGGATATCGAGTTTATCATCGAACTAATTCCCGGAACTGGACCCATAGCCCAGAGACCCTATAGTATGAAACTGTCAGAGCTAGCAGAATTGAAGAAGCAACTAGATTCCATGCTGGAAATTGGATTGATTCAACCAAGTGCGTCACCATGGAGATCACTTGTCTTGTTTGTGGACAAGAAGGATGGAGGTAACCGTTTGTGTACGGATTATCGGAAATTGAATGATGTCACCATCAAGAACAAGTACCCCTTGCCCAAGATAGAAGATTTGTTTGATCAGTTGACCGGTGCCAAAGTGTTCTCTAAGATTGATCTTAGAACTGGCTATCATCAACTCAAAATTCGTGCAGAGGATATTCCAAAGACCGCCTTTACCACCAGATATGGATTGTATGAGTATACAGTCATGTCTTTCGGACTAACCAATGCCCCTGATTATTTCATGAATCTCATGAATAAGATTGTTATGGACTTCCTGGATAAGTTTGTTGTTGTTTTCATCGATGACATTCTGATTTATTCCAAATTAGAAGAAGAACATGAACTACACCTAAGGACCATTCTTGGAACCCTTAGAGAGCATCAGCTGTATGCAAAGTTTAGCAAATGTGAATTCTGGTTACAGGAGGTAGGATTCCTCAGTCACATTGTATCAGCCGGAGGAATTGTCGTTGACCCTGCAAAAGTGAAAGATGTAGAAGATTGGCAAGCCCCAACCACTCAAACCCAAGTTCGTGCATTTCTCGGATTGGCGGGATATTACCGCAAATTCGTAGAAGGATTCTCTAGTATCGCCAGACCCATGACCCAATTGCTGAAGAAAGACAAGAAGTTTGAATGGACCGACAAATGTGAAGCGAGTTTTGAAGAACTCTAGAGGAGATTGATTTCAGCCCCAATCTTGATCTGCCAGATATCACGAAGCCCTTCGATGTGTATTGTGACGCATCCAAGATCGGTCTCGGATGTGTGCTAATGCAAGAAGGCAAAGTTATATCTTATCTATCTCGACAACTGAAGCAACATGAGCAAAACTACCCAACCCATGACCTCGAACTCGCAGCCGTAGTTCTAGCCCTGAAAACATGGAGACATTACCTGATGGGAAACCGTTGTGAGATCTATACGGATCACAAGAGCCTAAAGTATATATTCACTCAGAAGGAGCTGAATATGAGGCAGAGAAGATGGATTGAGGTAATCAAGGATTACGACCTGGACATTCACTATCACCCTGGTAAAGCCAATGTGGTAGCAGATGCCCTTAGCAGATTACCGTGCCGCTTGAACTCCATGATTTTGAAGGAGCAACCAAGTTTGCACGAAGGGCGCCGTCGAAGGAGCAACCAAGTTTGCACAAAGAGATGAAAGATTTTCGGATAGAATTAGTAAGTGAAGGATTTTTGGCTAGCATAGAACTCCAGCCCACTTTGATCAGTCAGATTAAAGAGGCGCAGAAGGGAAATGCTAGTATTGACGGAATCAAGCGTCGTATCGGTACATGCAAAGTACCCGGATTCACCGAGGATGAAGAAGGAGTTTTGTGGTACAAAGGACGCCTTTGTGTACCAGCAGATTCTGAGTTGAAAGAAGTTATTCTGAAGGAGGCTCATGATACTCTTTATTCTATCCATCCCGGAGGAACTAAGATGTATCAAGATTTGAAAGAGCAATTTTGGTGGCATAAGATGAAGAGAGAAATCGGAAGCTATATCGCCAAGTGTGATATATGTCAGCGAGTCAAGACATGACATCAAAGACCCGCTGGATTGTTGCAACCCTTGCAGATTCCGGAATGGAAATGGGATTCTGTAGGAATGGACTTTATCACTGGACTGCCTACTTCTAGTAGGGGAAATGACTCTATCTGGGTCATAGTGGACAGATTGTCCAAAGTCGCCCATTTCTTTCCCGTCAAGACCACATATCAGAGTTCGAAGCTAGCGGAGTTGTACATCTCTAGAATAGTTAGTTTGCATGGAGTCCCTAAGAACATCGTATCGGATCGAGGAACTCAGTTTACCTCGAGATTCTGGAAGAAAGTCCAAGAAGGTTTAGGAACCCGTCTAGATTTCAGCACCGCTTATCACCCTCAGACCGATGGACAAACGGAGCGAGTAAATCAAATACTCGAAGATATGCTGAGAGCATGTGTGTTAGAATATGGATCCAAGTGGGAAGACTGTCTGCCGTTTGCAGAATTTTCATACAACAACAGTTATCAAGCCAGTTTGCAAATGGCCCCCTTTGAATTCATGTACGGACGGAAGTGTCGCACCCCTTTGAACTGGTCGGAAGTAGGAGAGAGTCAGATCTTTGGACCCGACATCCTACGAGAAGCAGAAGAGAAGGTTCACAAGATTCGTGAGCACCTCAAGACCGCCCAGTCCAGACAGAAGAGTTACGCCGACAAGAGATGTAGAGACCTCGCCTTCAACATAGGAGATTTTGTTTATCTGAAAGTGTCGCCATTGAAGGGAATGCAGCGTTTCCAACTCAAAGGAAAGTTAGCCCCCAGATATATCGGACCTTTCAAGATTCTGAACCGTCGAGGAGAAGTATCGTATCAATTGGAACTACCCGAAGAGATGTCATCCGTGCACAATGTATTCCATATCTCATTACTTCGCAAGTGTCTCGAAGTCCCCGAGAAGACCGAAGTGTTCAAAAATATCGACCATCGAACCATAGAGATCAATGATGACCTGACCTATCCCGAAGTACCCATCCGTATTTTGGAAGAAGCTTTTCGAACTACCCGAACCCGAAGCATCAAGTTTCTCAAGATTCAGTGGAGCAACCACACAGAAGAGGAAGCTACCTGGGAGCGCGAAGATCACATCAGGACAGAGTTTCCCGATCTCTTCAAATCCTAGGTAATCTTTTCGTCCTTTTTAAAATCTCGGGACAAGATTTTGTTTAAGGGGGGAAGGTTTGTAACATCCCAAAAATATTGAACTTGGATCATCAAACTCTAAGCATCAAAATTAGGGTTAACAAAAACTTTTCTAAATAAAGTTATGAATGCATGCATATGAGTATGCATTGAATTTGAAATTCTTTTGAACCACCTTGTTTGTGTGTTTCCTTGCTTGTAAACTGCTTCTTAGGTGAAATAAACATCATCTAAAACATTTCCCACACTTTTCCCAAAGACAAGTAAATCAAAACAAATAAAATAAAGCAATGGTAATTTTGACCAATTTAACTCCCATGCCTACTTTGGTTGTCTCAAACTTTCAGAACCTAACAGAAACTTCTCTGGATCTTTGCACCCCTTGATTGTACGCATAACAAAGTATCAAGGCCCACTTTGTGATCATCCAGAAACTTCCAAATGCATAGTTTAAATGGCAATTCAAAATTGAATCTTTATCATATGGGAAGATCCCACTTTTTCAAAAACCACTCAAACAAGCTCAACTTTCAAAACCCAAGCATCTGTAGACTCACCAGCACCAATCTAGCACACCCACCAAAAATCTTTTCAAAATTCAAAACTTGAATTCATGCTGCCATTTCATCAAACACTTGGCAGACACAAATCAAATAAAATCAAAACACTATTGTGAGGAGTGATTCTTGCCTAACTTGTTCCCTCTCTAGCTCACAACAACCTCAGTAGATCATCTAGCTAACTAAACCAAGCACTAGCACCACTGTGAGCTTGCCAATGTCATCAATGGTGAACAACCGAAGCCAACCTTGTCACCCCCATGTCGACAGCAAGCTAGGAGGAGAACCAAGCCTAGCCAGCATGTCTGGGAGGCAGCCCACCGTCCACCGCCACTCCCTGTCCAACGCTCGAACCTGGCCAACCACTGGACCACACGCACGGACCGCGCCCAGCTTGCTAGCAACCATGCCGAGCATGCGCCAGAGCGCCACCCTCGACCGAAGCCCACAGACCGCGCGCCGCCCTCGCCGCGTGCATACACGATCACCAACGACCTAGGAGACCGCTAGACATCCCCGTTCGCCGCCCCGTGCCGCACAGCCACCGCTCGCCGTCGAAGACGCCGCCTCTGCCGCGCAGAGCATCGCGTGTTCCAGACCAAACCGCACCGCCCCTACAAACGCATTAAAGCCGTAGAGCATCGCCAGGAGACCACCAAGCGATCGCCACCACCGGCCATGCCTCTAGCAGCCCGTAGCCATGTCGCCACCGTCGCCCGCCCATGCCGTTCGGTCTCACCGTCGAGACTATAAATAGAGGACTCCCCCGCTCAAATTCTTCACACCATTCCACTCCTCTCTCACCCAGAACCACCCCACCTCAGTCCCGGATCAAGGCGAGCAGCGCATCACCGGAATTGCGCCGGAGCAGGCCACCTCTGGAAATGAAGGGCGCCGTCGATTTCGTCCACCCCAGGAGCTGCCACGACCACCCCTGAGTTCGCCGTCTTCGACTTCGTCGTTCGCCCGCCTCGCCGACCCTCGCCCGAACCCCGGTGAGCCCCCAGCAACCCCCACTGGCCGCGCTAGGTTTCTGTCTCACCGGCGTTGCCCAACGTCGACGATGACTCCCAGCCGTTGGATTAGAACTAGATCGAACGACCCATATTGCCCCGTACCGCTTCGCGTTTAAAGAGCCACTGACCGGTGGAACCCCCCTGTCAGCTGAGCCCCGCGCCGCGGAGTGTCACTGGGCCGGCCCGTTAACAGTTCCCACGCAGCCCACTCGTTTGAATTTAGAATTTTCTATTTAGATTCAAACTCAATTCTGTATCCAGTTTCAAAAATCAACCCAGGTCGATTCAGTGAACCAAATTGAATGAAACTAATTTTGTTAGGAAGGTCTGGGAATGCTGAATCCAAGCCCGTTGGATTCAAGTCATTTGGATCTATAGATATCCCATGGTAAAAATAACAATGCAGAAGCTTTTCTACATTCAAACATTTTTCAAATTTAAAACATAATAGCTTTTGAGTTGATTCCAACTCTCAAAAATCACATTTAACCATTCCTTTTAGAATATATAAAAATATATAGGTTTACTTACAGAAATAATTTTCAAGTAATAAAAGAATGCTACATAGGCATTCTAGTCACTTTATTTAATTAAAATAAAAGGGTAAAACCTTATTAAATTGTGACACCACTTTAAATCATATTCCCATGGACTAAAATATGTGGTGATGACATGTGTCAATATGATCCCATGTTTGGTTTGGAGAATATTAAATCTTAAGTA
Organism: Avena sativa; assembly: GCA_916181665.1. Lineage (NCBI taxonomy): Eukaryota > Viridiplantae > Streptophyta > Magnoliopsida > Poales > Poaceae > Avena > Avena sativa. The sequence continues at coordinate 8,540,689 of OV702289.1, forward strand.
GTTTTTCAATGAGTAGAAATTACTTTTCTAAAAATAAAAGGAATTAAACCAAGCCTTAATCTTGTAATGTTAGAGATGATGTTAGATCATATATAGGACCCTTGTGTGTGATGATTGCAAGTAGTTAAGTATTGTTTGGTGATTGTGTACCTCGTATTTATTCATAGATGCTAGTACCGACCAAGGATACGAGGAGGAAGGAGGATTCTACGAAGAAGAAGCCGAGGAGAACTTCAACCACTGCTCTGCACAAGGCAAGCTGATACTATACCAATGCAAGCTAACACTTGCAATTATGAAAGTTAGATAACCTATGCAATGCACTAAGCATGCTTGGTTAGACATATTTGAGGACACCCAATCCTAGTTTTATTTACAAGCTTTCTATTTTATTTCTTTATCAAAGCTATCACTTGGAGTTTACTTAAGTGACTTGTAGATTCTAGAAAGATATATGTGAAGGTTGCATAAAGAGCATAAAATTTGGCCTAAGCTAGATAATCTTGATGTCATCCTAAGGCATGAGATTGAACTTAGTGAAAAATCCACTAGTTTACCACCCCTCATTAGTGCTTACCCCCATCTGTAGATGCTAGTGCTAAGCATAAAACTTGATCAACTTTAGATGGGAATACTTGGTGGAAAAATGGTTATGAAAACCTTGGAATGATGGATCATTCTATTGAAATGTTTTGGACATGTGTTTCCGAACACTTGATGATTTTGGTGATGAAAATGTTGAGGCATGAGCCTTAGCCCTTTATAAAACTGATGGTTGTCTAGATGCGATACCATTCCAATTTTATCGTACAACCACAATACCTGAAGATTGGGTAGGGCTTCACTGGAAACTTATATACGTTAGTATTAGCTCCCTCATGGCCAAGGTCTGAGATGAGGCTACCTTTTGAAGATTGTCCACATGTGTAGTACCCAAGATGACAGTTGGTCATGGTCGGGAGGCCAAACTCACAAGAGAGGTGCTTCTACTAGGGCGTGTAATTGAAAGGTTAGGATTGATTATCCGCATACTGAGTATGGTAAATTCAGGATTTGTTCCTAACGGATGTATCGAATGTTGTGGTGAAAGTGTACAATCTCTGCAGAGTGTCAAACTATTCGAATAGCCGCGTCCGCGGTTATGGACAGTTGGAGTGGCCATACTGTTCCCCCGTCAGACTTTTCAAAATGACTTGTGAAACAAAGTGAGACTTTGACTTGACCACAACAGGGTTGTGGCATGAGATACAAGTTCCCATTTAGGTGTTATAAAACTTCAACTAGCATTCGTTGCTTCTAAACTTAGTAGAGATAAATCTGGCTTTTGCAAACCAACCCTAGAGCCTAGTGTCCTATTATCAAAACCCCCTTTCCTTTGTTAGTATTAGTTTGCGAGTACTTAAAGAGTACTCATGGCTTTGTCCCTGGCTATTCCCATGGCCAGACTATGAAGAGGAGTACCTTCAGGATGGACCCTAGGAAGGTTATGACAACTAGGATCATCTCCCATCGTCAGCATTGCATGTGACCCCGAAGATGGAGCTTCGCCTACGCTACCGTTATTATTACGTATTCCGCTGCTTGATGTTGTATTAAGAACTGGATCATGAGATCCCTATTTGTGTAAGAACTTATGTACGGTTGTAATGGATGATGTACTATGGTATCCAATTTTGTTATGTCTCGCAAAAATGGTAATCCTGGGATTGCGATGTATGGCATAACAGGCATCTAGGATTAAAAATCCGAGTGTTGACAATGTTGGCAGGCACGGCCCGTCAATGGATCGACGACTTGCCGAAGAAATCTATCTACAACTGGCTGGACATGCAAGAAGCATTCACCAAGAACTTTGAGCGTACATATAAGCGTCCCTGCACTGTGGGCGATCTACAGCGGTGCGTGCAGGAGAAAGACGAGACATCTCGCGCCTACCTCTCCCGCTGGCTGGATATGAAGAATTCCTGCGCAGGAGTGCACGCCCAGACCGCCATGGCCGCCTTCATCGATGGGTTGGAAAGGGGCACGTTGCTCCGACATAAGCTGAAGCGCTTGCAGGACAATCATCAGCTTGACTTGAATCAGATGATTCAGTTAGCTAGTGAGTTCGCAGCTGCCGACGACGATGCTCGTGGCTCTTTGCCGGCAACGGCCGTTCCAACTCAAGCTCGGAGGAACAGAAGTACAAAGCGGAAAACCGCTCCAGAAGAAAAGCAATCTACCGACATGGTCTCAATGACTTTCGCAGGACGAGGAGAAGGCGTACAACATGGCCGAGGAAGGGTAGCAGGCCGCGGGCAACAACGAGGAAGTGAAACCAACTCGGCGCCGCTCCGCGTTCCCCAAACCTACGAAGAGTACCGCGATATGCCGTGCCTCGTACACCTCGACGCCAATGGCAAGGCCACCCATACCAATCGACACTACAAGTTCGTCAACGACCTCAAGGAAGACCCGGAGTCCGGCTATAAGCGAAGTCGGAAGAACAGACCGCGAGGCAAGGGCAAGGGGAAGAAGAAGAAGGAGGAGTCCAAAGATTCAAGTGACATGGACGAGGATGTTGACCCCAAGCACGCCGCCAAGAGCGAAGGCAAGGGCAAGAACCCCTTCGCAAAGAAGGCCCCAGTCTACCACACTTTCCTGGCACCCCCACCGTCCGACAACAGAAGACCTCTCTAAGGATCCTGATGGCCACTCTCCCCCCAGTTCCCTAGTACCTATGCTGGTCGGAGGTTCCAATCACTTGGGACAGGACGGACCACCCAGACCTTGTGCCCACGGAGAACCAGTACGCCATGGTCATCAACCCATTGATTGACGGCGTAGAGTTCACCAAGTGCATGGTGGATAATGGAAGCAACATCAACATCATGTACCTGGATACACTATAGAAGATGAACTTGACGGAGGCAAACCTAAGGCGTACCAACACTGTGTTCCATGGCATAGTTCCTGGTTGGGAGGCTCGGTCCCTTGGGTGCATCACACTTCAGGTAGCCTTTGGCAACGTTAATAATTACCGCCAAAAGAGCATGACCTTTGAGGTGGTCCCCTTCAAGAGCGTGTACCACGTCATATTCGGCCGCGACATATTCCACACATTCATGGCCAAGCCATGCTTCGTCTACAACAAACTCAAGATACCCGGACCAAACGGTGTCATCACCATATCCGGAAGCTCTACCCAGGCAAGGGACTGCGAGATCAATGAAGCAGCCATTGCAGAAGCTGTCCTCTATAGCGAAGAATTCAAGGAGATCCAGAGCAAGGTCAATGACTCAGAGATGCCGCGTCGAAGAAGCAGATCTCTGACTCCGCTCCTGCATTCAAGGCCGCCATCGAGACCAAGCCGGTGGAACTTGTGGTAGGCGATGCCTCCAAGACCGTCGCCATTGGGACGAACCTGGATCCCAAATAGGAAAGCGCGCTCGTCGATTTCCTCCGTGAGAATAGAGACATCTTTGCCTGGCAACCTGCTGTAGCACCCCGGGTAAAACCACTACTAGAAAATCGCTTGGTGTTTTTGTTTTGTGCATCATCATGGTATCATCCTCATGTCATCATGCCACATTGCATTTGAGAATCATATCAAACATTGCATGGATCATATTTTAAAATGTTGCATGTGATATGTTGCATTGCATTGGCATTTTATATCTTGCTTGTGTGTAATTGCTATCACCTCCCTGTCCCTCTTTTATATCCCTCTATGTTTGTTTTCCACAAGTTTGTGATCCATGTGAAGGTCCACTAATTCGACAAATGATTTTATTCAATTTGTAAAACCTAATTCTTCTTATTCTTGTAAATGCCCAAATGGACATGTACACATGTGGGCATCATCTCTCCTCCTGTATTCTTGTTCCCCCTTGCCCCTTTTTGGTTTCCAAATATCTATGTTCAATTCCTGCTAAAGCTTCAAATGGTTGAGGTAATAAACTTTGCTTAATTTTGAAACAAAACAAACAAACAAACAAATGAAAGAAATCATATTAGTAAATAAATCAGAGAGAGGTTCATACCTGGCAGCAGCCCACCCTTGGCCCAGTACCCCTTCACGCCGTCCTATTCACCGTCTTCCTCTCGACCCCCCATTCTCTCTGCAGGTAAACGGAGTAGAGCAGTTGGCCGTCCACCCCGCCGTCAGCTTGCGTCACTGCTCGTGCCTCCCGCGTTCCGCGTTCCCCTTATCTACCCACGCAAACCCGCCCCTGGAACCCTAGCCGGCTTCCTCCCTCGCGCCGCAATTCCGTTTCCTCTTCTTGGCTGCTGCCTCCCCATGGCCCCGTCGCTTCCGGCATTCCCAGGGCCATCCGAAGGTACAAGAATCACCGTCGAGGCCTCGTGAAGCTTCGGGCACTGCCGCCTCGACCTGAAGCACATCTGAGCGACATCAGGCTCTACTTCCTCCTCTCCGGCCGCCGCCCTCCGACCCAAATTCCGGCGTCTCCGTTCCTCCTACGTCCAAGCGGACACAACCTTCATCTTCCTGGTGAGTCCCCGATTCCGTTCCCTCCCTCCTCGTCCTGATTCTTTCTCTGAGGCGGAAGTTGTTTTTTTTGTTCGTGTGTGCAGCCGCGGTCTTCAGAGGAACCAAGGTGGGCGTCAACTCGAACTACTCCTGCCGCTTCAAGCCGTCCCCGACTCCGATTTCAGAGGGAATCGGCGGAGGTGAGCTTCACCTACCTTTCCCCGCTTTTTCCCATGTTATCTGCCACCATAGCGTCGTCTCCGTCGCCGACTATCCGCCTGCACTGTTGCCGCAAGCCGCGACGTGAACATCACGAGCATCTCCCCGTTGCAGCACCTTTGTTCTCTGCTTTCGCGAGTCGCTCACTGCCCACCTCCGGCACCTTCCATCACACGCCTAGGAAGGGGGTAACCCCAGCTATCTGCAGTATCAAACCACGCTTCAATCCATGGACTATAGCTCTGGGAATCATCCCCGAAGAATCCCCCAATCTCACTGGGAAACCGCTTCAGTTCGACAGTTTCTGGAACCATGTTTCACCTATGTTTATCGATGGTTTCCGGGCGCTTCAGTCCTCCACCGGCGAAAACTCAAACACGGAAGTTGTAGCTTGAACTTTCCTACACATCTTTCATTTTTGCGGCCTTGCGAAATTCCCGTCTGTTTCCTCGTCATATTCTTCCAAAGATCAGCACCAGCTAGCCGTTTTTCTCGCGGATCGTTCAGACACGATTCAGTCCATCAGTTTCAGCCACCGGTGTGTTTTGCAGCTAGGCCCTCCCGTTTCCCAGAACTCAACCCGCAGACCCTCCCTTCATGGCATTTTTGTAAAAAGGCACCCACCTTCTGTTGACCTTGACCCGCAGTCCTCAACCCCACCAGCCCCATGACAAGTCAGCACCGCAACCCACCCCTCACTCTATATGGGTAGAAATCCAGCGAGTAACAAAAGTCCAAAGAACCTTTTCTGAATTCAAATTCAATTTGTTTATATTCTGTTTAAATATAAACTAATTCATAACTTTTGAATAAACAAGAATTTGAATAAAAGTGTAATATGAAATATGTTTTGTTTTTGAATGTTAATTCAAATCTTTAGGCAAATATTTTTCAGAATTGATTTAAAATAGTCAAACCTTTGACTTCGACCCCTCTTTGTAATAGTTGACTTTAAATATTGTTTAAAATTGATATTTCCAAATATTAAGTGTAATATATGTTTTTGAATCAGAAAAATATAAGGAATCTGTTTATGCTATTTATAATATCATTTGAGCATTTTAAAATTTCGAAATAATTTAAATGCTAATCAATGTCATTTCTTAATAATTGCATAACTTTAAATCCGTAAATCCGAATTCAGCAAATAATATGTCCAAATCGATCAGCGCGACGAGACCTATCCAACCATGATATCCATGTTATAATTTTCATCATGCATAATAGCATTTTTATAATCAGTATTGTTTATGCAAGGAAAATATGATAAATAAAATAGGGAACTAATTGTTTCTTATTAATAATGCCTCACAAATGCTATATCATCGATGTGTTATGCCCCTAATACCTTATTTACATAATTTGCATCATTAACTTGCCATGTCATGCATCATATCATGATCATGCCGATTCTTCCGCATTAGTTGTAATTGCTGCATCACTTGTTCCTTTTAGTGTTTGCTTCTTCCCGGATAGGACGATGAGATGTTGTGAGCTTCGACAAGTTCTTCGGTTATGAAACTTCGGCAATGTTTTTCAGGCGAGCATTCTCCCCCTTTCTACCTATTTTACCTTTCTAGTCTTTATTTCTTCCTTTTGATCTGTTGCTATCTGTGTTGCGATGCTCTAGTTTTCGTACCCGTGATATCCCTTGCAGCCTTATATTGCCTTGGACACATCCTATTACCTATTATTTGCTACATAGTTGGACTTGCGCGTCGTAGTCGCTTGCTCAATTGCTGTTGCGTGTCATCAAGTACCACAGTTGTTGGAGTAATGCCGCATGTTTAATGTTAGAGATGATCATGGACTTAATTACCGTTTAATAACTAAAATTGAAAGTAGGTAAATGTAGAGGCACCGATGGGTAATAGACAATATTTGGTTTTTAACCGCTCACTGGTGTCCCGTAGGACCCCGAGTTCTTGACACCTGTTCCGAGATCGAGCGCGCTAACCACAGGTGGGGTGTGTGGGCACCCCCATCGATTAGTACCTGATTTCAAAGTACTGTACCGGGGGCCACAAAGTAGTTTGGGGCTTTATTACTATCCTGTAATTATGCCATGCTTTACTGCTTTATTTATGATTGCGCGTGGAGCGCCTGTACTGTTTTGGAACCAACGTGGACTGTTTTCGCGGTATTGACAAGCCCAGTCACACTTTCGGGTTCCCAGTCGTTTACAGCCATTGTCACAAACCTATGGGTCCGTCTCGAAGCCGGCCGACTTCATGCGGGTAGCTTAGTGGGGTGGCCCCCATGTGCTTGCTTTGGGTCTGGGAAACGTCGTGTCCGAAACCCCGTCGACATACCGTTGGGTGTATGTTTTGTGATCTTGTACCTACCTGATCTGACAACAAGGGTGTAGGTGCGTGTGGAAACTTTGGTGCACCCCTGCAGGGTTAAATCTTTACGATAAGCCGTGTCCGCGGTTCTGGACGACTTGGAGCACAGTTCTCGATCATAGACAACTATAACTAAAGTTTACTATTATAATTTGACTTGTATCCGATATGACTAGTAATCAGCTTCACTACAACGGAATGGCTAAATAAAAGGACCAACCACTGCTGGGTTTGGGATATCTCATGCTAATTGTATCTGACTAGTAGATGTCGCAACTACAACGGAATGGTTAACTAAAAGTGCCCACTGCTTATTATATCAGGATGACTATCTATACCTGACTAGTAATTGCTGCAACGATAACGGAATAAATAAAACTGCCAACCGTGTGAGTGCCTCGGTTGACTTCCTCGTTTGGTCTCGAGGGTGAAATACCAGGATGGGTATGTTTGGTGGTAGTATCAGGTTGGTTCCGAATAGATCTTTCTTATCCCTCTCTGATAGCCGACAGTTATATTGAGTCTCTATAGGTTGTTTAGTGCATGTTGCGCTGCCGCTTCAGTCCACCATACCTATGTAGGCGAGGACCGCCGAACTCTAGACTCGCCGTGTACTAGCCTCAGTACTGACCGCTCTCCTTTTTCCTTTGCCCTTTGTCGGGACCCCTTTTGTTTAAGCAGTTTTGAGATCGACGTCGTTAGCAGGGTTACCCTTCCGGCTTGGCCTGGGCAGGGTTATGGACGCCATTGGTTATTCTTCAGGGCTCTTAGCTCAATTTGCATCTTGTCCGTACTCGGATGCTGTATTGTTTTCAGGGTGATTTGGATCTTTGTACTGTATATTGTATTCTTGACTCTTTGAGTCGCTGTTGTATATATATATTTTGTGGGTTCCATCGAGGACTATTGTGTAATGATATTACTTCGTTTTCCACCCGCACGCAAGTGCCTGGTGGGCACCTTTGAATCGTTTCTATGCGAGTTTGGCGAGAATCGCTGAAACCTACATAGGGTCGATTCTGAGGGTGTTACAGAGTGGTATCAGAGCTCAACAGTTACGATACCCCACCGGTCCAGCCTGTAGGATAACCTAGCTAACGGATGTTGTAGAGTGTCAAAGCTATTTTTGCAAAATCGGTTGGATAGATCTGATTAGGTCTGTTTTTACTCCTTACCCCTCTGCTCTTCTCCCCTTACTTCGACGTCTTTTGAATCTGCTCTCTTATCTTTTCTTTGAGTCCAGGAATTCTCGTGGTGGGGTTTCCATCGTACCTTCAGGGTTTCGCTTCCAACCTCTTGTAACCGTGCTTCGACATTCTGTCTTCATGCCATCTGAGGAATCTCCCTCTATGTACCTTTAGTGGACCAAAAATTCACTAAAAATTTTCTTTGTATCTTTCGGTGTTTTTCAATGCGGCGACCTCATATCCATCAGATCCGATAAAGACTCTACATCATTTATTTGCTTACGAACCTCGTTTGTCGAGATCTTCAGTCTAAATTCTGAGGGTGTGCATAACCCATTTGTTCGTGTACAGAGTAATGCTCTGAGTGCGGGATGGAGTTGCGACCATACCACTACTCTTATCATTGGCTTTTGTATACTGAATGGTGGATCGATGCAATTCTTACTCCTTCCATGGAAGTTAGAGGTGGCCTTACCTTTAACTTCGTCTGTTGTTTATCCGGAGTGTTCTCTCGACGAACATGATCAACGACCTCTTGTTGGTGGTGTTGCCGATTTCAAGAGGGAGTAAGAACCCTTGATAGTGGTGTCGCGAGGATCAACAGGAAGCGAGAAGATTTCGGCCGTCGACCTTCTTCCCCGTACGATGAGGCGGATCTCGAGGGCGAGATCCATTGTTAGTGGTGTCGAATTGTAGCACCCCGCGCGGTTAAAACCACTACTAGAAAATCGCTTGGTGTTTTTATTTTGTGCATCATCATGGTATCATCCTCATGTCATCATGCCACATTGCATTTGAGAATCATATCAAACATTGCATGGATCATATTTTAAAATGTTGCATGTGATATGTTGCATTGCATTGGCATTTTATATCTTGCTTGTGTGTAATTGCTATCACCTCCCTGTCCCTCTTTTATATCCCTCTATGCTTGTTTTCCACAAGTTTGTGATCCATGTGAAGGTCCACTAATTCGACAAATGATTTTATTCAATTTGTAAAACCTAATTCTTCTTATTCTTGTAAATGCCCAAATGGACATGTACACATGTGGGCATCATCTCTCCTCCTGTATTCTTGTTCCCCTTGCCCCTTTTTGGTTTCCAAATATCTATGTTCAATTCCTACTAAAGCTTCAAATGGTTGAGGTAATAAAATTTGCTTAATTTTGAAACAAAACAAACAAACAAACAAATGAAAGAAATCATATTAGTAAATAAATCAGAGAGAGGTTCATACCTGGCAGCAGCCCACCCTTGGCCCAGTACCCCTTCACGCCGTCCTATTCACCGTCTTCCTGTCGACCCCCCATTCTCTCTGCAGGTAAACGGAGCAGAGCAGTTGGCCGTCCACCCCGCCGTCAGCTTGCGTCACTCCTCGTGCCTCCCGCGTGCCGCGTTCCCCTTATCTACCCACGCAAACCCGCCCCTGGAACCCCAGCCGGCTTCCTCCCTCGCGCCGCAATTTCGTTTCCTCTTCTTGGCTGCTGCCTCCCCATGGCCCCGTCGCTTCCGGCATTCCCAGGGCCATCCGAAGGTACAGGAATCACCGTCGAGGCCTCGTGAAGCATCGGGCACTGCCGCCTCGACCTGAAGCACATCTAAGCGACATCAGGCTCTACTTCCTCCTCTCCGGCCGCCGCCCTCCGACCCAAATTCCGGCGTCTCCGTTCCTCCTACGTCCAAGCGGACACAACCTTCATCTTCCTGGTGAGTCCCCGATTCCGTTCCCTCCCTCCTCGGCTGTCACATCCCAAGATTTTCCAAATCTTGTAATGTGAAAATAAATGAAAAAATAAAACTTTGTTTGATTTTCAGAACCAGAAGAAACTTTTTGAATTCAATTGGAACTTCAAACCCATTTGAATTAAATAAAATCCTAAAGAAATTTAAAAGATAAAACATGTAATAAAGAAAACATTTTGAATACTTAAAATTACTACTTTGGATCTTTAATAAAAGATTTTGTTTTCAAATGAAAAGGTGGAGTTATAAATAAAGATTATTTTATAAAGCCAAATTAAACCTTGGCCAAGCTTTGGGAATTAAAAACATTTTATTAGCAAAGGTTTATTTAAATAAATTAATAAGGATTTAATATCCAAACTTTATTTAAATAAAAGTTTTTACCAATTTATTTGAAACATCAAAACTTATTAGAAGTATTTAAAATAAGTTTCCAAATATTTGGTATTCACAAATAAAACTTACTAAAGTGTTTTGGCTTTATTTTAGATTTCAAAATAAATATTTTAAATAAGATAAATCCTAATTGATTTAATAATGAAAGTCTATTATATTTAATTAATAATGGACTCTAAAATAAAAGGTTATTTAGTTTTAAACTAATTTCCAAGTATTCTTTATTAAACCTACTGATTTGATTTTGAAAATGTTTGAATTTTAAATGGAGATTTAATAAATAAATCAAACCCTATTTGATTAAATAACTAAAGGGCTATTTTATTTAATTATTAAATAGATCCTAAAAATGAATAAAATATTATTTTATTTTTGAGATTGATTTATGTTGATAAATAGAACCAAAAACTCATTACAATTGTATGAATTGTTTGAATTTTTTGAATGCTTGAATAGTTGGATGAAATTCAAATCAGAAAATAGAAAATAGAAAAAGATAAATCAAAGCAGACAGAAAAAATAAGACATGGCCGACCCAACCGAGGCAGCCCAATAGGCCCAGCACCAGCCCAGTTTCATCACCCCGCAAGGAAACGGTTCGCACTCAGTAAATAACCCACAGAGGGAATGACCGGTGGACCTCTCCCTTACTCCTTTCCCCGCTGACAGGTAGACCCCACCGCTACTGTTCGTCGTCCTCACCCGCGCGACCCCTTCTCCCCCAAACCGCGCTGTCGTTCCCTGTCGTCAATCCGCGCGCTTAATTCCTCATAATCGCTGCGTTAATCTCGCCTCTGACCTTGCGTACTTAAGCGCCTTCCCCTCCTTTCCCCTCTGCCGCCACTCCCTCTCTGCCCCTAGGCTGTCGCCAATCACTCCTGCACCGCCGCTCTTCCGACGAGCTCCCATCTCCAATCCTAGCCAGTACACACCACCCCTGCCTCCCTGAGCGCCCTGGCAGCTTCCCCACTCCCAGGCGCATCTGCCAGTATCACCCATTCGACCGCGGGCGCCCCAGAGCGTCGACTACGTCGAACTTTCGAGCACCGCCGTCCGCTCCAACTCCGGCAAGCACCCAGGTAGTCTCTGACCGCCCCGCGCCTCCTCGTTCACACTCCCATACTCGCCACATCCTTCTGCATCTAACCGCGTCGATGTTTGCCTTGGGATGAACCACAGCACCGTCTCCGACCTCGAGCAGAACAGTCTGTCACCGACGACGACTCCGGCGAGCAATCCTGCCAAGACCAGAGCGCCCCTTGCTTCCTCGAGAGTACCTTGAGCATCCCCTCGACCACGAGAACACGGTAAGACCCTCCCCTGTCCTCCTTGCTCCCTAGGACCACCGCTGGACCACCGTCTGAGCGCGCGCCGCCACCAGCCGCCGCGCAGCGCCGCCCATCTATGACCAGGCAATAGCAGCCGTTAGATCTGGATCGGACGAATCAGATAGTTTACTTAAACCACGAAGGGGTATGTTATCTAGACCGTGCGATCTAGCCAGATCCAACGCACCTCGCTGCTGATCCGACCGAATCGGTACCCACGAATAGAAACACGCCGCGTGTCCCCTGTTAGGTTTAGAACTGATTTGAAATCTGATTAAACTGCAAATTTCAAACCCCCATAACTTTGGATCCACACGTCCAAAAATTACAAATTTTATGTCGTTGGATTCAGGAGAACAAGACCTAATCAACCATGGCCTTAGTTTAGAAAATAGTATCTGTTTGTTTGCTTGATTTTGCAGATTCTTTTGTGAGCTTGTTTAGAGTAGGAAAATTGTTTAAAATTGATTTTGGGGTAAAAACTTTTGCAAAATGGTTTGATGTGACCTTACTGACCCTAAGAACCAATCCTTGGTGTGAAAATGATTTTGGTAAAGTTTAGGTTAGATTATTTGACTTAGCCATTTTCTAGCCAAATAAAATTATTGATTTTATTATGAAAATGTTTTTATAAAGAAAACTTTGAGAAAATGTTTGGACCAAACCTACTGACCCAAAAACACCAAGTTTTGAAATAGCAACTCATTTGGTGAAAAGCTTAAAAGGTTTTGTTTTGATAAAACATTTTTCACCACATAAAATGATGAATAGATTTTAAAATGGTTTTGAGATAAAACCCATTTGCAAATGACTTTGCCATTTTGGCAAATGACCAATTTGGACCTTACAAAGTTTATAAACCTAGTAGAGACTAACCTTGCAATAGAACCCTCCTTTGCATGACTTAGATTCCATTGTTTTGTGAGTGTGAAATTGTTTGTTTGACTTTGGTTTGGAATGTTAGTTGATTTTTGTGTTTGCTTGATTGACTTGTAGTGAATTTAGCAAAGTGTGAGACTAGCAAGATCAAGGAGTGAACCACCATTCCCTTCCAAAAAGGCAAGTGACACTATCATCTAAAGTCCTACTATTTTCATTATACTTAGTGGATTTTGAAAACATGCATGAAAAGATACTTTTATACTTATGCTATGCTAATCCTAATAGGATTCCCTATACATACCTTAGAGAAAACAATGTAGTTGTTACATGCTTAGCCATGCTATATATATTTTGAAAAGAGATACATGTTGAGATTTTACAAAGGTTGAAAAAAGAACTTGTGTTTTACATAATAAAACAAGGACTCAATGAACCACCTGGGTGGCCATGGATACTTTGAGTATTGGAGAAGGTGGCAACAAAAGGAACCATGTCTATGGCAATCTCTTTGTGTTGTGCTCCAAAGGAAACCACCCAGGAAACTTAGAGATTGAACATGTTTCTCCAATTGAGGCTTTCGTGTGCAACCACATGCTATTATGGCTCTGGCTTAGTCAACTACATTGGGAAGACCCGTGCACTGTCTTCAGTTAACTGGACATGGGGATCTGGAATGCTTCATGGGTGCTGAAGACAAGCTAGCAATGATGTATGGGAGGACCTTTTGGAAAGACTTCGTCACATTCTCAATCTGCCAGTACTCCATTTTGGTGAGCACTAATCCAGTAGGCCACTGGTGGCAACAAGATGGGATTGTGACATGTGGGTAAAGTGTACTCCTTCTGCAGAAGAAAATAAAATCTAAGTACTTAGCCGTGTCCCCGGTTATGGATAATGCTGAGCAACTAAAGCTTGAACCATGGGAGATCTCGACATTCCAACTTCTAATATAAAAACTTGATGCCCTTGTGTGTCTACCAAGGAATTCAAAGAGATTTTGTTAAGCTTGTTGCACTTGGGGTTACCAAGGTGCTCAAGAGCATGATGTACTTGGGGTTATCAAGGAACTCATGAGATTTTGATAAAACTTGTTGCACTTGGGGTTACCAAGTAGCTCAAGAGATTTTTGGCAAGGACTTGAACACTTGAGTTTCTACCAAGGAGTTCAAGGAACTTGGAAAAAGAGTTTTGACAAAGGACCAAACCCATTTTTGAAAAAAATAGGATAAATATTGCTTTATGCAAATAAGCCTTAAACTCTACTTAGCCAAATATGCATGTATTGATAGGATCCACTCATATTATACATAGTAGTGAAACTTGCCAATACAATTCAAATGTATTGACCCTTGTGGCTGTAACTGGTAATGTTGCAGGTTTGATTGCTTTTAGTGAAGATTGTTTGATTAGGATTACAAAGTCTACAACGAACATCTGCCTGTGGCACTTTGAAGATGAAGGACCCATGCTTATAGTTATTCCGCTGCAATGTAAAGTAATAGCCAAATGAGCTATGTAAGATGTAATAAAATTATGTTATTCCTGGTTATAAAGTTATATTATGACCTTTGTTTCTTGATATTGCATCTTAAATATGGATGCTAGCTATTGATCCAGGGACTAGCATTGTAAAACACAGGGGGAATCTACCTTATCAGGTTGAGACCTCTACATCGGCCTGATTCTTTCTCTGAGGCGGAAGTTGTTTTTTCTGTTCGTGTGTGCAGCCGCGGTCTTCAGAGGAACCAAGGTGGGCGTCAACTCGAACTACTCCTGCCGCTTCAAGCCGTCCCCGACTCCGATTTCAGAGGGAATCGGCGGAGGTGAGCTTCACCTACCTTTCCCCGCTTTTTCCCATGTTATCTGCCACCATAGCGTCGTCTCCGTCGCCGACTATCCGCCCGCACTGCTGCCGCAAGCCGCGACGTGAACATCACGAGCATCTCCCCGTTGCAGCACCTTTGTTCTCTGCTTTCGCGAGTCGCTCACTGCCCACCTCCGGCACCTTCCATCACACGCCTAGGAAGGGGGTAACCCCAGCTATCTGCAGTATCAAACCACGCTTCAATCCATGGACTATAGCTCTGGGAATCATCCCCGAAGAATCCCCCAATCTCACTGGGAAACCGCTTCAGTTCGACAGTTTCTGGAACCATGTTTCACCTATGTTTATCGATGGTTTCCGGGCGCTTCAGTCCTCCACCGGCGAAAACTCAAACACGGAAGTTGTAGCTTGAACTTTCCTACACATCTTTCATTTTTGCGGCCTTGCGAAATTCCCGTCTGTTTCCTCGTCATATTCTTCCAAAGATCAGCACCAGCTAGCCGTTTTTCTCGCGGATCGTTCAGACATGATTCAGTCCGTCAGTTTCAGCCACCGGTGTGTTTTGCAGCTAGGCCCTCCCGTTTCCCAGAACTCAACCCGCAGACCCTCCCTTCATGGCATTTTTGTAAAAAGGCACCCACCTTCTGTTGACCTTGACCCGCAGTCCTCAACCCCACCAGCCCCATGACAAGTCAGCACCGCAACCCACCCCTCACTCTATATGGGTAGAAATCCAGCGAGTAACAAAAGTCCAAAGAACCTTTTCTGAATTCAAATTCAATTTGTTTATATTCTGTTTAAATATAAACTAATTCATAACTTTTGAATAAACAAGAATTTGAATAAAAGTGTAATATGAAATATATTTTGTTTTTGGATGTTAATTCAAATCTTTAGGCAAATATTTTTCAGAATTGATTTAAAATAGTCAAACCTTTGACTTCGACACCTCTTTGTAATAGTTGACTTTAAATATTGTTTAAAATTGATATTTCCAAATATTAAGTGTAATA
The DNA here is from genome assembly GCA_916181665.1 of Avena sativa. NCBI lineage: Eukaryota > Viridiplantae > Streptophyta > Magnoliopsida > Poales > Poaceae > Avena > Avena sativa. The sequence goes on from OV702289.1 coordinate 8,556,100, forward strand.
TATGTTTTTGAATCAGAAAAATATAAGGAATCTGTTTATGCTATTTATAATATCATTTGAGCATTTTAAAATTTCGAAATAATTTAAATGCTAATCAATGTCATTTCTTAATAATTGCATAACTTTAAATCCGTAAATCCGAATTCAGCAAATAATATGTCCAAATCGATCAGCGCGACGAGACCTATCCAACCATGATATCCATGTTATAATTTTCATCATGCATAATAGAATTTTTATAATCAGTATTGTTTATGCAAGGAAAATATGATAAATAAAATAGGGAACTAATTGTTTCTTATTAATAATGCCTCACAAATGCTATATCATCGATGTGTTATGCCCCTAATACCTTATTTACATAATTTGCATCATTAACTTGCCATGTCATGCATCATATCATGATCATGCCGATTCTTCCGCATTAGTTGTAATTGCTGCATCACTTGTTCCTTTTAGTGTTTGCTTCTTCCCGGATAGGACGATGAGATGTTGTGAGCTTCGACAAGTTCTTCGGTTATGAAACTTCGGCAATGTTTTTCAGGCGAGCATTCTCCCCCTTTCTACCTATTTTACCTTTCTAGTCTTTATTTCTTCCTTTTGATCTGTTGCTATCTGTGTTGCGATGCTCTAGTTTTCGTACCCGTGATATCCCTTGCAGCCTTATATTGCCTTGGACACATCCTATTACCTATTATTTGCTACATAGTTGGACTTGCGCGTCGTAGTCGCTTGCTCAATTGCTGTTGCGTGTCATCAAGTACCACAGTTGTTGGAGTAATGCCGCATGTTTAATGTTAGAGATGATCATGGACTTAATTACCGTTTAATAACTAAAATTGAAAGTAGGTAAATGTAGAGGCACCGATGGGTAATAGACAATATTTGGTTTTTAACCGCTCACTGGTGTCCCGTAGGACCCCGAGTTCTTGACACCTGTTCCGAGATCGAGCGCGCTAACCACAGGTGGGGTGTGTGGGCACCCCCATCGATTAGTACCTGATTTCAAAGTACTGTACCGGGGGCCACAAAGTAGTTTGGGGATTTATTACTATCCTGTAATTATGCCATGCTTTACTGCTTTATTTATGATTGCGCGTGGAGCGCCTATACTGTTTTGGAACCAACGTGGAATGTTTTCGCGGTATCGACAAGCCCAGTCACACTTTCGGGTTCCCAGTCGTTTACAGCCATTGTCACAAACCTATGGGTCCGTCTCGAAGCCGGCCGACTTCGTTGCGGGTAGCTTAGTGGGGTGGCCCCCATGTGCTTGCTTTGGGCCTGGGAAACGTCGTGTCCGAAACCCCGTCGACATACCGTTGGGTGTATGTTTTGTGATCTTGTACCTACCTGATCTGACAACAAGGGTGTAGGTGCGTGTGGAAACTTTGGTGCACCCCTGCATGGTTAAATCTTTTCGAGAAGCCGTGTCCGCGGTTATGGACGACTTGGAGCACAGTTCTCGATCATAGACAACTATAACTAAAGTTTACTGTTATAATTTGACTTGTATCCGATATGACTAGGAATCAGCTTCACTACAACGGAATGGCTAAATAAAAGGACCAACCACTGCTGGGTTTGGGATATCTCATGCTAATTGTATCTGACTAGTAAGTGTCGCAACTACAACGGAATGGTTAACTAAAAGTGCCCACTGCTTATTATATCAGGATGACTATCTATACCTGACTAGTAATTGCTGCAACGATAACGGAATAAATAAAACTGCCGACCGTGTGAGTGCCTCGGTTGACTTCCTCGTTTGGTCTCGAGGGGGAAATACCAGGATGGGTATGTTTGGTGGTAGTATCAGGTTGGTTCCGAATAGGTCTTTCTTATCCCTCTCTGATAGCCGACAGTTATATTGAGTCTCTATAGGTTGTTTAGTGCATGCTGCGCTGCCGCTTCAGTCCACCATACCTATGTAGGCGAGGACCGCCGAATTCTAGACTCGCCGTGTACTGGCCTCAGTACTGACCGCTCTCCTTTTTCCTTTGCCCTTTGTCGGCACCCCTTTTGTTTAAGCAGGTTTGAGATCGACGTCGTTAGCAGGGTTACCCTTCCGGCTTGGCATGGGCAGGGTTATGGACGCCATTGGTTATTCTTCAGGGCTCTTAGCTCAATTTGCATCTTCTCCGTACTCGGACGCTATATTGTTTTCAAGGTGATTTGGATCTTTGTACTGTATATTGTATTCTTGACTCTTTGAGTCGCTGTTGTATATATATGTTTTGTGGGTTCCATCGAGGACTATTGTGTAATGATATTACTTCGTTTTCCACCCGCACGCAAGTGCCTGGTGGGCACCTTTGAATCGTTTCTATGCGGGTTTGGCGAGAATCGCTAAAACCTACATAGGGTCGATTCTGAGGGTGTTACACCTGCCGACATGAAAGGTGTACCTAGGGAACTTGTCGAGCATAGCTTAAACATCGATCCAAAATGTAAACCAGTGAAATAACCTCTACGACGCTTCGGAGATGAGAAGAGACGCGCCATTGGCAAAGAGATAGCTAGGTTACTTAAGGCTGGTTTTATCCGAGAAGTCCTTCACACCCGATGGGTGGCCAATCCTGTACTTGTACCTAAAAAGGGAACTACTAAATTAAGAATGTGCGTTGATTACACCAGCTTGAACAAAGCGTGTCCCAAAGATCCGTTTGCTTTGCCTCGCATTGACCAAGTCATTGACTCGACGGCTGGCTCGGAACTTTTGTGTTTTCTCGATGCATACTCAGGATACCACCAGATCAAGATGAGGAAGTCGGACCAATTGGCCACTTCGTTCACTACCCCTTACGGCACGTTTTGCTATGTCACGATGCCCTTTGGGCTAAAAAACGCAGGTGCTACCTACCAGCGGACAATGCAACGTTTCCTTCACGACCAAATCGGTTGGAACGTTCACGCCTATGTGGACGATATCGTGGTGATGTCTAAAAATTCAAACGACTTAATCTCTGACTTAAAAGAAACCTTTGATAATCTCCGGAAATACAACATGATGCTTAACCCTAAGAAGTGCGTCTTCGGGGTTCCAGCCAGCAAACTGTTGGGCTTCATCGTTTCCCAGCGTGGAATCGAGGTCAACCCGGAGAAAATCAAGGCCATCTTAAACATAAACCGTCCGAGATGCCTAAAGGACATCCAACGGCTATCAGGTTGTGTTGCAGCAGTTAGTCGGTTCGTCAGCCGACTTGGAGAGAAGGCTCTGCCGTTGTACAAGTTGCTGAAGAAGGCGGACAAATTCACATGGACAGACGAAGCAGACGCAACATTGAAGCAGCTCAAGGATATTCTTTCCTCAGCGCCTATCCTTGCAGCACCCGAACCTGGGGATCCCCTGTTAATTTACATGGCGGAAACCAACCAGGTTATTAGCATCGTCGTCGTGGTAGAGCGGAAGGAACCATGCTACAAGCACGGAGTTTAATGACCAGTTTACTATGAAAGGGAGGTCTTGACGGAGTCCAAGCAGCGTTACCCGCACTACCAAAAAATAGCTTATGGAGTATTCCTTGCTTCTCGGAAGCTAAGGCATTACTTTCAGGAGCACCCAATCACAGTAGTGAGCAAGACTCCACTGTCTGACATTATCAACAACAGTGACGCTACAGGAAGGGTCGCAAAGTGGGGCATTGATGCCGCCTTCGAGATCACCTACAAGAGACGTGACGCTATCAAGTCACAAGCCTTGGCGGATTTTATTGCAGATTGGATGGAGATGCCAGATGCCACTCCGTTGCCAGAACCAGAGTACCGGGTGATGCACTTTGATGGATCAAAGCTGCTCAACGGCTCGGGGGCTAGTATATTGCTACAGTCACCAAAAGGAGACAAGCTACACTACATTCTGCGGATCCACTTCGAAACTACAAACAACATGGCGGAGTATGAAGCACTCATTCACGGACTGCGTGTAGCCAAGGATATTGGCATCAAGCGCATAGTTTGCTGTGGAGATTCCGACTAGGTTGCCCAGCAGGTGGCTGGCACCTGGAATGCGCGGAATCCTATGATGGCGGCATATTGCGACGAAGTGGACGAGATAGCCAAGAGCTTCTTGGGCTACGAAGTCAAGTATGTGCCTAGGGAGCAAAACGGGGCGGATGATTTACTGTCTAAACTTGGATCAGGGCGCAAGCAAATTCCTCCAGGAGTTTTCCTAGAGCATCTACGCACACCATCCATGAAGGGCGCCGACATCGACAACCCGGATAGAGCTGACTCTTTCGTCAACATGGTGACAAAGATCCCTCCGGCTTGGACAAAACCGTTCATGGAATACTCGAACACGAAACTTTGCCCGACGATGAAGTCGAACGATGGCAAATAGTACGACGAGCAAAGGGTTATACCATAATCAATGGGCAACTCCACTACTGGTGTATACCTAAAGTGTGTTTCCTAGCTAGAAGGTATGGAAATCCTACACGAAATCCATCTCGGAGATTGCGGGCATCACGCCACTCCTCGATCGTTGGTCGTGAAAGCCTTTCGGCAAGGATTCTACTGGCTGACCGCGAAGGCGGACGCCGACAAGCTGGTTGAGACATGCACATGATGCCAGTATTATGCCCGACAACCACATGTTCCTGCTGAAGAATTACGAACAATACCAATAACTTGGCCGTTTGCAGTCTGGGGGCTAGACATGGTGGGGCCGTTACAAACGGCACCATGTGGATTTACGCATCTGCTTGTAGCAGTTGACAAATTCACCAAATGGATAGAAGCTAAACCCATTAGAAAGCTTGATGGGGCAACTGCCCTCAGATTTGTCCGGGATCTAGTGGTGAGATTTGGTCTCCCACATAGCATCATCACCGACAATGGAAGCAACTTGTCACTCGGAGAAGTGGAGGCCTATTGCTGGGACAAAGGCATCCAACTTGACCTTGCATCTGTGGCACATCCACAATCCAATGGTCAAGTTGAGCGAGCCAATGGATTAATTCTGCAGGGAATCAAGCCACGTATTGAGGCACCGCTACATAGAGCAGCTGGAGCCTGGGCGGAAGAATTGCCATCCGTGCTGTGGAGTTTACGAACTACACCCAACAGATCCACTAGCTACACCCCTTACTTCATGGTATATGGAGCAGAAGCCGTCCTACCTTCCGACATCCTCCACGATGCACCAAGAGTTGCCGCTTATGACGAAGATGACGCTGAAGAATCTAGACGCCTATATGTGGACCTTCTCGAGGAGGAGCGTGTTTTGGCATGCCAAAGATCCGCCATCTACCAGCAGAAGCTACGAAGCTACCATAGTCGTTGTGTTCGGCATCGCTCGTTTAAAGAGGGGGATTTGGTGCTCCGACTTAAGCAGAAGAAGTCACACAAATTATCCCCGCCATGGGAAGGACCATTCATCATAAGCAAGGCACTGCTCAATGGGTCTTACTACCTTGTCGACAATTGTGAACTCAAGGATAGACCCAACGAGGATCATAAGCGTAAGCGACGTGACCCGGATGATGACTACCCGAAGCTTGATCGGCCATGGAACATAGCACAACTATGTCCTTTCTACACTTAGCATTTTTTTATCTAATTGTGTACCTCTTATATGATCAATGAAATAAAGCTCTTTGGTTCACTCATTTTGCTGAGTCTTCTACCTCCTTTAGTGTTCATTTTTGGATCATATAAAACTTTTATGCACAAGTCTTGCGATTGCACTTGTGAAAATTCCGCCTATGGGCGTTAGCTTAAGTTTTCTGGTCTACACGTTCTTTGTTGTTTTTATGTGGATTCCGGAGTAGTGACTTTCGGCACTTGTTGTCGGCGATTTTGTGCTCAGGTTATTGACGGTGCCATTGGGCATCATTACCTAAGCGCATGGTTCCGACAACGAGTCTTCCGACTCACGAAAAGTCAAGCATAAGAACCAGATTAATGGATAAGCCAACACTTGCTTAAAAAATATACATGCTGAAACTTAATTATTAAGTAGCAGGATACGATAACCATTGTTTTCCGCCTTAAGATTACATCAACACAGTTTTTCCCACGCACATTCCAAAGGTGAAACAGAAATTACAAAGTGTTTTTCACTCTTTGGGTGTAGGAGACTTGGAGGCTGCATCATCACCAGCCGGAGAATCACCCTCAGCATCGGCGCTGTGGTGAGACTCGGAGGATTCCGGGTCGGCGTTGTCAAGAAAGTTCCTAGGCACGAAGACGTCAACATCTACCAACTCGGCAACCCTGGTGTCATAACCCGCGAGTGATGACAGGATGGCTTCGTGATCGATCTCCTTGCCGTCATCATCTACGTCGGGGATGCCAGAGGTCACCGTGTCGATGTCGGCATCTTCATAGTGTTCCTTCACCATAGACAACGCCATCCTTGCGCCAGCCCGTGCGCATGAAGCTTTCCAGCTTGCGACACGCTCGGGGGCTCGACGCAGAATCTCCGAGTACTTCGCCATGGAGTCCGAGGCTTTGATATAGATTTGGAGGGGCTTGGCAATCTCCTTGGCTTGGGCGATGGCGGTGTTGATAAAGTTGCCGGCAAGAATCATGCATTCCTTGTCCGAAGGAGGCGAGCGGGTTAAACCCATAGGCGCTGCAAAATTCCGACAAGAATTGCACGAGTTCAATAAATTCTAAGTATCCAGACTACAGAACTACAAGGCGGAGGACACTTACTGAAGATGCTGGCCTTAGCCTGCCAGACGACATCCGCCAAGGATTCCTTATCTTGTTGGAGGAGCTTAAACGCCTCGCTATGGCGAAGGTTTTGCTCATCGGCAGCTTGCTTCTAATCCTTTAGGATCGCAAGCTCCTCCTTCAAGCGATTGATCTCCTCGAATGCGGAGTCCTGCAGGGCTTTCATGGAATCCTCGTGCATCTTCAGCATTTCTTCCCTCTCCTTCTTAAGGATCTTGTTCTCGCTGTCCAGCTGCTGGATGTGCTTGGACTGCTCAACAATGTCCTTGGCCTTGGCGACATGCTCTGCAAGTCGGAGAAACCAAAGTACACATTGAGTACTCGGAGATTATGGGCACAAAAGTAAGACAGAAATGCGCAAAAAGAAAACAGACTCTTGTTTTTGATGATCTGTTCCTTCAAGATGACGGTTTTACCCTTTTCAGCTTCAAGGTCTGCGCGCATCTTCTGGTACTTATCATTGGCCATGCCCCTCCGAGCATTCTCGTTCTGTGGAAACAAATACAAAGTCAAGTCGTTGTTTAGTCTGCTTGGAGCTTCTAGTCGGAGATTTTCCACCTAGATGCTCGGGGACTACAGCGAGAGTTTTTAACTTAGCAATATGCTTAGCTTTTCTTTAAGCATCTAGTCGGAACTAATTCAGTTCTCGACTACAGGCTTGAGGGCTACAGTATAAAGTTTTTAACTCAGAAAATGCTTAGCTTTTCTTTAAAGCATCTAGTCAGAACTAATTCAGTTGCAACTAGAAGCTTGGGGGGCTACGGCACTAAAAAATCATGAACACTGTGTATGCTACTCTTAAAGCATCTAGTCAGAATAATTTCTTCCATCTAAATGCTTGGGGGCTACAGCGAGAGTTTTTTCTAACTTAGTCACTCTTAGAGCATATAGATGCAAAACCTATGGTTTTACGTCTACATCCTCGGGGGCTACAGTGGGATACTCATACGAAATGCCAAAGGTAAAGTGAAACTTACAAGTGCGATGATCTTGAGGCTTGTAGCGCTCTCGGCCAGCATCTTGCCAAAGGCAATGTTGTTTCCTCGCAAGATGTCTGCTTGCCGGAGTAGCTCCTCAAGACCGCACGTCGGAGATGACGGCACTCCTCCAGGAACCATAGTTGTGTTACTCGGCATGAGCGCCGGGTAAACAATCTTCGGGAACTCGAAGGGTTTCTGAGGAGTAGGGGCGCCGCCTTCGGCAGAGGTACCATCTCCCATCACCGCCTTGCCGTTACCGATGGCATCCTTAGCCGGAGCTTCAGCCATTTGAAGAGAAGCACTCTCCTGTGTCGCCTGCTCGCCGATAACAGCAAGCTCGGTTGAGGTGCCAGAGTGCACTTCCATGGCGGAAGGGCCTGGTGCCTCCTGGACTTGAGAGCTTGTCGGGGCGGAGGAGGGCTTGACGGCAGGAGTGGTAGGGGCGATGGTGGGGGAGGAGTCACGATGCAGCATATCTTTAATATTTCTAGAAGCCCCAAGAGTCTTGGAGGACTTCTTGAGGATGGTTGTGGCTTTCTTCCTGAAACGTGCAAAATGCATAAGTACAGGAATAAGACAGATAAATGAGACAATGTCGGAGAATGAGAGGCTTACACTAGGGGGGGGGGGCTTTGGCAAACATCCCGGTGGCTTTCTTCTTTTCCGCCTCCAGGGCGGCAGTACTCTTTTTGGAGGCTCCACCCTCCGTCTTCTTCTTCTTATCTCCGTCGGCAGCGTCAGAGGTGGAGCTCTTCCGCTTTCGCGCCAACGGGGCATCGTCGTCGGACACGACCGTGACTTCCTTCATCTTTGGATCGTAGATTTGGGCAGCCAGGTTGCCCTCCTCTAGATCGCTAAGCTGTTAAGTGAGAAATCATCGTGTTAGACAAGATGGTATTGGCAAGACGGAAAAACTAGAGCAATGTCATACACGGAAAATAAATATCTACCTTTGGGCACCTTCCGTCTACGAACATGTCGTAGGTGAGGGTGAAGCCACACTTCTTATCCTTCACCTTGACGATGTCCTTAAGGCGGAACTTGACGGAGTCGCTCGAGAAGTTGTCCTCGGAGATCCGGAGGGTATCCCTTCGGTCGCCGGTGTACTCGTGCATATACTTCGTGCGGTGCTGCAGAGGTTGGATCCGCCTAATGAACCAGCACATGGCTAGGTCCAAGCCGGTTAGACCCGTCTCTATGAACCACTCGATCCGCCTTATTGCGCAAGAAGCGTTGAGGTCGGAGGGAAGGGAGGCATGAGATCTCCATGTGGAAACTTCGGCGGCGGCTCCATCCACGAAGTCCGGGTACGATACTTCTCGGCCCGCCAAAGGAATGTCGGGGCCGTAGAAGTACGTCCGCTGCCAGTTCTTACACGACTCGTGGCCGACGATGTCGGGGAACCGCCGGCCAGGTCGGATCTTGAATCTTATGGTGCCATAGTTCCTAAGCTCCTCCCTAATGTGTCCGGCTTCACGTTTGACGGTGAAGAAGTATACGAACAAGTCTAACCTAGGCCTAATCCCTAGGTAACCCTCACAAAGTGCCGCGAAGTTGCTAAGCACTAAGATAATATTGGGGGAGAGGAAAGAAGTGGGAGATGGGCAGAGAAACGCCGTGTACCAATTGCGCCTTGAGGTACACTTTCTCTCCGGCTTGGGGAGAAGGCGTCACCTCGCCGGCCGGCACCGCCCGCTAGGCGAGCCCCTCCGTCGCGGGGAGGTAGCCTTCGACGACCATCTCTTGGATGTTGCGGTCGGTGATGTCCGAGCCACGCCAGTCGCCTTTGTGCGAGTCTGGTTCCTCTTCCAGGGGCTCCAGCGCCGCCAGATTGTGGTCGCCGCCGGTGGTTTCAATCACCGCCGACGCGGGGATGACCAGGCCCTCTGGGGGCACGACGACGGAGCTCGCAGGCTTCGCCGTGGCTTCGCTCGACGCCGCCATTGACGGGGATGAGCTGCTGCTAGCCATGGAGGAGGGAGAGAAAGCGACTGGTGCAGAGAGAGGCTAGGGTTTCTCGAGGTTTTCCGCGGAGAGCTCGAGGAGGCGTGTGGCTGGAGGAAGAAGACGATGACGCGAGAGAATGGGGTGAAAAAGTGGCAAGTGTCCCACGGTTACTATTTATCTTACTCTGCGTCAAGATTCGTGCAGCTGATCGGACGGTTGCCGCGTAGACGACGTGTTCGTGAACGTGCGCGGTAATTTCGCCATGTCTCCAACCGCCGCCGCCAACGGTTCGCATCGCTCGCGGGGGAAAATCGGATATGATTGCGTTCTCTGCATGTGTGAGTTACGAGGCGTCGCTGACCTACAACCTACGTCGTCATAACTGACATGGTAGATGAGCCGTCCCATCGAAGATTCCGGCATAGACGGACTTAATCCGACAACGGAAGCGTACGATGGAAGATTCATCATTTCTCCGACTTACTCAGACGGAGAAACCTTTGCAGAGTTCTTTGGGAGGACTACAAGATATTGCTTGACGATTTGCCGACATCCACCTAGACGGAGCATTCCACGGGAAGAGGCAAAATGGCGCAAGATCTCGGAGTTCTCCGGGGGCTACTGTTGGGGATATGCTATATGGGTATCCTCATAGAATGTCTCTTATCCGACTAACCCGGGTGGCCCATAGTCGGTAGCATGGCCTGTGGCCTGCTGGGCGGCCCAGTTAGGTGGATCTAGAAGGGAGGCCCATGCCGGATAAAGGAAGGCTACGGTGGAGTCACCAGCGTACCCGGTGTAGGGGTTCGTAGCATGGAAAACAAAAATTTTCTATCGCATACAAACAAACAAGCCAAGATCTATCTACTAGATTGTAGCAACGAGTCGACGGAATAACTCACCCTCGAAGATTCCAAAGTGTTTAACGAGAGCGGATTCTCGTGGGTGATGTAGTCGTACTCTTCCCGATCTCAAGATCGTGTAGACGATCCTTCCGGCGCTGCGTTCCGGCAGCGCTCCCGCAGTCGGTCACACGTTCGGTATCTACTCAAGTTTTATACTTATTGTTGATATGTGTATTTCCACTATCGAGATTCAATAATAATAGACCATCTATCAAAGGTGCATGTGCATAAAACATATTACTCATATAAATCGAACAACCATTATTCTCGGACTTAAACAAGTAACCGTCTCGCAATAAACAAGATCCCGATATAATGTTCATGCTCAACGCAGGCACCAAATAACAATTATTTAAGTATAAAACTAATCCCGATGGTAGATGAAGGGGTAGCGTGCCGACCGCGATCACATCAACCTTTGATCCGTTACCCACGCGCATCGTCACCTCGTTCTTCGCTAGCTTCCGTTTATTCCGCAGCACCTGTTTCGAGTTACAAATATGAGAAACCGAACCAGTATCAAATACCCAGGCACTACTACGAGTACTAGTGAGATACACATCAATAACATGTATATCAGATATACATTTCTTCTTGATGTTGCCGTTCTTCAAATCCGCCAAGTACTTTGGGAAATTCCGCTTCCAGTGACCTTCTCCCTTGCAGTAAAAGCACTCAGTATCAGGCTTAGGTCCAGCCTTGGTCTTCTTTGCCGGTGTGGTAACTTTCTTACCACCCTTCTTGAAGTGTCCCTTTTGCTTAGACTTGCCTTTCTTGAATTTGGTGGTCTTATTGACCAACAACACTTGGTGCTCTTTCTTGATCTCCACTTCTGCAGATTTCAACATGGCAAAGAGTTCTGGCAACGTCTTGTTCATGTTCTGCATGTTGTAGTTCATCACAAAGTTCTTGTAACTTGGTGGTAGTGATTGGAGGACACGGTAAATCCCCAAAGCATTAGGAATCACTATACCCAAGCTTTGAAGTTTGTTTGCGTGCCGAGACATCTTAAGCACATGCTCACTGACGGAGATGCCCTCTTCCATCTTGCAGTTAAAGAACTTTTCAGAAGCCTCATAGCTTTCAATTGCCGCATGAGTCTCAAAAATCAATTTGAGATCCTCGACAATATCATATGGGTCTGAATCCTCAAACCTTTTCTGAAGCTCCGATTCCAAACCATACAAGATAGCACACTGAACTATGGAGTACTGATTCTTCCGAGCGAGGTAAACATTCTTTACTTCATCGGGAGCATCATCTGCAGGTGGGTCACCCAGCGGTGCATCCAGCACATAGGTCAAATTACCAGCTGTGAGGACAATCCTCAAATTGCGGAACCAATCCGCGAAGTTGCTTCCATTGTTTTTCAACTTTTCTTTCTCTAGGAACGCATTAAAATTGATGGTAGGGGCTGCCATTGATCTACAACATATTTGCAATAGTTTAGACTAAGTTTATGACAAATTGAGTTCAAATTAATTAATGTAATTAAACTAGGTGAATTCCCACTCAAAACAATATCCCTCACATTGTTTTAGTGATCACACGAACCAAATCCACCATATCAACACCGATCATCACGAGAGTTGATATAGTTTCAATGGCGAACAATCGTCATGTTCATCATATCTACTATATGATTCATGCTTTACCTTTTGGTGATCCGTGTTCCGAGACCATGTCTGTACATGCTAGGCTCGTCAAGATCAAACCTTAGTTTCCGCATGAGCAAATCTGGCTTGCTCACGTTGTATACACTTGCAGAATCTAACACACCCGATCATCACGTGGTGCTTCGAAACAACAAGCTTTAGCAACGGTGCTAACTAAGGGTGAACACTTTATGATTTGAAATTCATGTGCATGAGGGATCATCTTATAATGCTACCGTCGTCTACTAAGCAATACAAGATGCATAAAGGATTAACATCACATGCAATTCAATATATATATGTGATATGATATGGCTTTTCTTCTTCGTGCTTCCGATCTCTATCTTCAACCACGAACATGATCTCCATCATCACCGGCATTGCATCAAGGTCAATGACGCCTCTCCATGGTTGTCGTCCACCGGCTTCAACTATTACAACTACTTTGAATAGACACGCGGGTCTTAACATAAATTAAAGACAACCATATGGCTCCTGCCGGTTGTCAACTTACAATAAGGAACATTGCATACAACAAATATAATCACAATCATGGCCATATCACATCACTGCACACCCCTGCAAAACAAAGTTAGACGCCTCTACTTTCTTTGCATATTTTACGTGGTTTGGGGCTTTCAATAAGTGTCGTTCTAACTTACGAACAAGAACCACAACATTGATACTAGCATTGTTGATCACCCGTTGTAAATTGGATCTTAACTATGCTAGGAGAAACAGGCACCCGCAAGGCCACTTATGCAATACAAGTTGCATGTCAATCGTGGAGCAAGTCTCATGAACGATGTCATGTAAGGTTAGCCCGGGCCGCTTCATCCCAACATACTGCAAGATGCAAAGTACACAAGAAGCAATCGACAATAAAAGCATCAACGCCCATAATGACCATTGTGTTCTACTCGTGCAACAGATCTACATATAGACACGGCTCTGATACCATTGTAGGGGTTCGTAGCATGGAAAACAAAAAATTTCTATCGCATACAAACAAACAAGCCAAGATCTATCTACTAGATTGTAGCAACGAGTCGATGGAATAACTCACCCTCGAAGATTCCAAAGTGTTTAACGAGAGCGGATTCTCGTGGGTGATGTAGTCGTACTCTTCCCGATCTCAAGATCGTGTAGACGATCCTTCCGGCGCTGCGTTCCGGCAGCGCTCCCGCAGTCGGTCACACGTTCGGTACTCGACGAAGACCTTCCTCTCCCTTTTTCCAGCAGGCAGCGGAGGTTGTAGCACTCTCCTCGCGATTCCGGCAGCACAACGGCGTGGTACCGAAAGTAGAGGGGAGATCCCGCAGGGCTTCGCCTTAAGCCGGAGTGAGTATGGTGGAGTATGAGAGAGGGCTATTAGTGGTATAGGGATTAGACACACCAATTAGAAGGCTCTAAACCGAAGGCTAGGGCAATTAGAAGCTCTAAACCAAAACGACTCTAAACCGGAGATTAGAGGATAGGAACTTGTGTGTCTAGAGGAAGAGGCCCTGCCCCTCCTTTTATGGGTGGAGGGTGCGGCCAAGGGGAGGGGAGTCCCTCCCCAAGTCGGCCTTGGTTGGCGCGCCAGCTTGGGGAGGAGACTCCTCCCCCAAGTCGGTTCCCAACTCCTCTTGCTTGTTTCCCACAGTTTCCTGTTTTAGCCGTTTGACTTTCAAACTGGACATTTGACTTTTTTGTTTTAGGATTCAATTTAATCCTTTATTTGGAACAGCAAGAACACTTGGTACATGATGCAATCATTCCAATATGTAATGACACATTCATGTACCCCTCCCCCCTCCCGGAGTGCCGGACATTTCGGAACCTTCTAGAACATTCACCGGAATCATTTCCGAACTCCGAAACAGGACTTTCCTTATATGAATCTTATTCTCCGGACCATTCCGGATCACCTCGTGATATCCCGGATCCCATCCGAGACTCTGAACAACATTCGGTCTCTTTCTCATAATACCATAACTACTCAAACAACGTCGAATCCTTAAGTGTGTCTCCCTACGGTTCGTGAATTATGCGGACATGATCGAGACACTTCTCCGAACAATAACCAATAGAGGAATCTGGAAATTCATATGGCTCCCACATATTTCTACGATTACTTTGCGATCGAATGAACCACTTACATACGATACCAATTTCCCTTTGTCTCACGATATGTTACTTATCCGAGGTTATGATCGTCGGTATCTCTGCATACCTAGTTCAACCTTGTTACTGATAAGTACTCTTTTATCGTTCCCGTGATATGTGATCCCTTGTGAGCCAGTCACATGCTTGCAAGCTAATTGGATGACATTTCACCGAGAGGGCCCAGAGAATATCTATCCGTCATATGGATGGACAAATCCCACTCTTGATCCATGTGTCTCAACCAATACTTTCCGAACACTCAATGCCACCTTTATAGCCACCCAGTTACGGTGTGGTGTTTGATGTCATCAAAGCATCCATCTGGTAAAGGTGATATGCATGATCTCATGGTCGAAGGAATTAGGTTACTATGTTTCAGAAAGCATATAGCAATTGATTTATTGAAATGACTTGATCTTTATGCTACGCTTATCTATAGGAGTATGTCCACCATATCATTCTCCTAATGATATGATCTTGTTGTTGATAACATCTCAATGTTCATGATAGGGAAACCGCAATCATTTATCAACCAACAAGCTAGTGAAGTATAGAGGCTATACTAGGGACTTCAAATTAAGTTTACAAATCACACAAGTATTAATGTTTCCTTGTTAATACTATTATAGCATGAATGTAAACATTTATCATAAACACAAAGATATAATAATAACTATATTTATTATTGCCTCTAGGGCATATCTCCAACACCCGGAGCCTTGGAGTACAAGATACACAAGACTAGTGATAGACGGTGTAGGACTCTGTAACCTGTCCGGCTAGGACTTTTCCCTGTAACCCTAGGATCTGACGACTATATAAGTCGGGCCTATGGGAGCCTTTAGGGCACAATAACTTAGACTCTCTAGTCACCTCGCACAGCGAACCTATCTCTGTAACTCGGCGTATTGCCCTTATAGTGATTTATAGCAGGAGTAGGATTCCGCCACCGTTGTGGGATCTGAACCTGGGTAAGCTATGTAACCTCGTACCCGTCAACCGTCCGCCTTACCCCACATCTCTAAACACGCACTGTGAGGACCCCTCCATGGCGTACTCGTCGGCAATACCACGTAAAAGGTCATCTTGGCTCAGGTTTTTGAAATGCTAGAACATTTGAGAATATGAAAGATGAGCCAAGACATCTCTTTTGTAAAATAGTTTTTGTAAACTAGTGTTGAGATGAGGAGCACACAACTAATACTTAAGCAGTTGCTTGAGCACAAGCAATCAAGTAAGTGTAGGGTTTCGTAGCATGGAAAACAAAAAATTTCTATCGCATACAAACAAACAAGCCAAGATCTATCTACTAGATTGTAGCAACGAGTCGATGGAATAACTTACCCTCGAAGATTCCAAAGTGTTTAACGAGAGCGGATTCTCGTGGGTGATGTAGTCGTACTCTTTCCGATCTAAAGATCGTGTAGACGATCCTTCCGGCACTGCGTTCCGGCAGCGCTCCCGCAGTCGGTCACACGTTCGGTACTCGACGAAGACCTTCCTCTCCCTTGTTCCAGCAGGCAGCGGAGGTTGTAGCACTCTCCTCGTGATTCCGGCAGCACAACGGCGTGGTACCGGAAGTAGAGGGGAGATCCCGCAGGGCTTCGCCTTAAGCCGGAGCGAGTATGGTGGAGTATGAGAGAGGGCTATTAGTGGTCTAGAGATTAGACACACCAATTAGAAGGCTCTAAACCGCAGGCTAAAGAAATTAGAAGATCTAAACCAGAACGGCTCTAAACCGGAGATTAGAGGTAGAAACTTGTGTGTATAGAGGAGGAGGCCCTGCCCCTCCTTTTATGGGTGGAGGGGCTTGGCGCGCCAGGGGAGGGAGGGGAGTCCCTCCCCAACTCGGCCTAGGGCTGGCCGCCGGATTGGAGGAGAGGAACTCCTCCTCCAAGTTGGTTTCCAACTCCTCTTGCTTGTTTCCCACAGTTTCTTGTTTTAGCCGTTTGACTTTCAAACTGGACATTTGACTTTTCTGTTTTAGGATTCAATTTAATCCTTTATTTGGGACAGCAAGAACACTTAGTACATGATGCAATCATTCCAATATGTAATGACACATTCATGTACCCCTCCCCCCCGGAGTGCCGGACAATCCGGAACCTTCTAGAACATTCCCGATGAAATCACCGGAATCATTCCCGAACTCCAAAACGGGACTTTCCTTATATGAATCTTATTCTCCGGACCATTCCGGATCACCTCGTGATATCCCGGATCCCATCCGAGACTCCGAACAACATTCGGTCTCTTTCTCATAATACCATAACTACTCAAAACAACGTCGAATCCTTAAGTATGTCTCCCTACGGTTCGTGAATTATGCAGACATGATCGAGACACTTCTCCGAACAATAACCAATAGAGGAATCTGGAAATTCATATGGCTCCCACATATTTCTACGATTACTTTGCGATCGAATGAACCACTTACATACGATACCAATTTCCCTTTGTATCACGATACGTTACTTATCCGAGGTTACGATCGTCGGTATCTCTGCATACCTAGTTCAACCTCGTTACTGATAAGTACTCTTTTCTCGTTCCCGTGATATGTGATCCCTTGTGAGCCAGTCACATGCTTGCAATCCAATTGGATGACATTCCACCGAGAGGGCCCAGAGTATATCTATCCGTCATATGGATGGACAAATCCCACTCTTGATCCATGTGTCTCAACCAAAACTTTCCGAACACTCAATGCCACCTTTATAACCACCCAGTTACGGTGTGGTGTTTGATGTCATCAAAGCATCCATCCGGTAAACGTGATATGCATGATCTCATGGTCGAAGGAATTAGGTTACTATGTATCAGAAAGCATATAGCAATTGAACTATTGAAATGACTTGATCTTTATGCTACGCTTATCTATAGGAGTATGTCCACCATATCATTCTCCTAACGATATGATATTGTTGTTGATAACATCTCAATGTTCATGATAGGGAAACCACAATCATCTATGAACCAACAAGCTAGTGAAGTATAGAGGCTACACTAGGGACTTCAAATTAAGTTTACAAATCACACAAGTATCAATGTTTCCTTGTTAATACTATTATAACATGAATGTAAACCTTTATCATAAACACAAAGATATAATAATAACTACATTTATTATTGCCTCTAGGGCATATCTCCAACAGTCTCCCACTTGCACTAGAGTCATCTACTCTAGATTACATGGTAATATACCGAACACCCATGGCAGTTTGGTGTTGGTCATGTTTTGCCCTCGGGAGAGGTTTAGTCAACGGATCCGCCACATTCAGATCTGTGTGTACTTTGCAAATCTTTATATCCCCATCCTGGATATGTTCTCGAATAGCGTGAAAACGTAGCTTGATGTGCTTCAGCTTCTTGTGTGACCTTGGTTCTTGCGCATTGGCTATGGCGCCCATGTTATCACAGTAGATAGACATTGGGTCCAGCGCACTAGGAACCACACCCAGCTCTGTAATGAACTCTTTCATCCATATCGCTTCTTGTGAAGCCTCCGAAGCAGCCATGTATTCCGATTCAGTTGAAGATCTCGCCACAACGCTTTGCTTTGCACTCCTCCAGCTAACTGCTGCACCATTCAAAATAAATACGTATCCGGATTGTGATTTAGAATCATCCGGATCTGTGTTCCAACTAGCATCGCTGTAACCATTAACAACGAGCTGTTCATCACCTCCATAAGAAAGAACCATATCCTTAGTTCTTCTCAAGTACTTAAGGATTTTTTGACCGCTGTCCAATGATCCACTCCTGGATCACTTTGATATCTGCTAGTGAAACTAACAGCATATGCAATGTCGGGTCTAGTACATAGCATGGCATACATTAGAGATCCTATGGCTGAGGCATAGGGAGTCTTACTCATCCTTTCTCTATCTTCTGCCGATGTCGGACTTTGAGTTTTACTCAAGGTCGTATTGGGCAACATGGGCAAGAACCCTTTCTTGCTTTCTTCCATTCCAAACCTCTTTAGAACTTTGTCCAAATATGTACTTTGTGACAATGATATTTGGCGTTTCGATCTATCTCTATAAATCTTTATGCCTAATATGTAAGCTGCTTCGCCAAGATCCTTCATTGAAAAACTATTATTCAAATATTCCTTGACACTATTAAGAAGGTCTACATCATTCCCAATCAACAATATGTCATCCACATATAGTATTAAGAATGCTACAGAGCTCCCACTCACTTTCTTGTAAATACAAGCTTCTCCATAAGTTTGTATAAAACCAAAACTTTTGATTACCTTATCAAAACGTTGATTCCAACTTCGGGACGCTTGCTTCAATCCATAGATGGACCGTTGAAGTTTGCATACCTTGTTAGCATCTTTAGGATCGACAAAACCTTTGGGTTGCATCATATACAACTCTTCATCAATGTCTCCATTGAGGAATGCTGTTTTGACATCCATCTGCCATATCTCATAATCATAATATGCAGCGATTGCTAACATAATCCTCACAGACTTTAGCTTCGCTACTGGTGAGAAAGTCTCATCGTAGTCAACTCCTTGAATTTGTCGAAACCCTTTTGTGACAAGTCGAGCTTTATAGATAGTAACATTACCATCAGCATCTGTTTTCTTCTTGAAAATCCATTTGTTCTCGACAGCCTTCCGGCCATCCGGTAAGTCCACCAAATTCCATACTTGGTTTTCGTACATGGATCCAATCTCGGATTTCATGGCTTCTTGCCATTTATTGGAATCTGGGCTCATCATCGCTTCCTCATATGTCTCGGGGTCATCGGTGTTGTCCACCAACATGACATTCATAACGGAATCATACCAGTCTGGAGTGGTACGAGTTCTCGTTGACCTTCGAGGCTCTGTAGTAACTTCAACCGAAGTTTCATGATCACCATCACTAGCTTCCTCTCTTATTGGTGCAGGCACCACAGGAACTTCTTCCGGTGCTGCGCTACTCGCAATTTCGAGAGAAGGTTCGACAACCTCGTCGAGTTCTACTTTCCTTCCAGTCACTTCTTTCGAGAGAAATTCCTTCTCTAGAAAGGATCCATTCTTGGCAACAAAGATTTTGCCTTCGGATCTATGATAGAAGGTATACCCAATAGTTTCCTTCGGGTATCCTATGAAGACGCATTTTTCCGCTTTGGGTTCAAGCTTGTCCGGCTGTAACTTCTTTACATAGGCTTCGCATCCCCAAACTTTAAGGAACGACAATTTAGGTTTCTTCCCAAACCATAATTCATACGGTGTCGTTTCAACGGATTTAGATGGTGCCCTATTTAAAGTGAATGCGGCTGTTTCTAATGCATAACCCCAAAATGATAGCGGTAAATCTGTAAGTGACATCATAGAACGAACCATATCTAAGAGAGTTCGATTACGACGTTCGGACACACCATTACGCTGTGGTGTTCCCGGCGGTGTCAATTGTGAAAGTATTCCGCATTTCTTCAAATGCTCGCCAAACTCGTAACTTAGATATTCACCTCCACGATCAGAACGTAGAAATTTAATCTTCTTGTTACGTTGATTCTCTACCTCACTTTGAAACTCCTTAAACTTCTCGAAAGTTTCGGACTTATGTTTCATGAAATAGATATACCCATATCTACTCAAGTCATCCGTGAAGGTAAGAACATAACGATAACCACCGTGCGACGCTACACTCATTGGACCACACACATCGGTATGTATGATTTCCAATAAGTCCGTAGCTTGCTCCATCATCCCAGAAAATGGAGTCTTAGTCATTTTACCCATCATACATGCTTCGCATCTTTCAAGTGATTCAAAATCAAGTGATTCAAGAAGTCCATCGGAGTGGAGTTTCTTCATACGTTTCACTCCAATGTGACCAAGACGACAGTGCCACATATAGGTCGAATTATCGCTTGATTTCAAACGTTTAGCCTCAATGTTGTTGATATGTGTATTTCCACTATCGATATTCAATAAGAATAGACCATCTATCAAAGGTGCATGTGCATAAAACATATTACTCATATAAATCGAACAACCATTATTCTCGGACTTAAACAAGTAACCGTCTCGCAATAAACATGATCCCGATATAATGTTCATGCTCAACGCAGGCACCAAATAACAATTATTTAAGTATAAAACTAATCCCGATGGTAGATGAAGGGGTAGCGTGCCGACCGCGATCACATCAACCTTTGATCCATTTCCCACGCGCATCGTCACCTCATTCTTCGCTAGCTTCCGTTTATTCTGCAGCACCTGTTTCGAGTTACAAATATGAGCAACCGAACCAGTATCAAATACCCAGGCACTACTACGAGTACTAGTGAGATACACATCAATAACATGTATATCAGATATACCTTTCTTCTTGATGTTGCCGTTCTTCAAATCCGCCAAGTACTTTGGGCAATTCCGCTTCCAGTGACCTTCTCCCTTGCAGTAAAAACACTCAGTATCAGGCTTGGGTCCAGCCTTGGTCTTCTTCGCCGGCGTGGTAACTTTCTTACCACCCTTCTTGAAGTGTCCCTTTTGCTTAGACTTGCCTTTCTTGAATTTGGTGGTCTTATTGACCAACAACACTTGGTGCTCTTTCTTGATCTCCACTTCTGCAGATTTTAACATGGCAAAGAGTTCTGGCAACGTCTTGTTCATGTTCTGCATGTTGTAGTTCATCACAAAGTTCTTGTAACTTGGTGGTAGTGATTGGAGGACACGATAAATCCCCAAAGCATTAGGAATCACTATACCCAAGCTTTGAAGTTTGTTCGCGTGCCCAGACATCTTAAGCACATGCTCACTGACGGAGCTGCCCTCTTCCATCTTGCAGTTAAAGAACTTTTCAGAAGCCTCATAGCTTTCAATTGCCGCATGAGTCTCAAAAATCAATTTGAGATCCTCGACAATATCATATGGGTCTGAATCCTCAAACCTTTTCTGAATCTCCGATTCCAAACCATACAAGATAGCACACTGAACTATGGAGTACTGATTCTTCCGAGCGAGGTAAACATTCTTTACTTCATCGGGAGCATCAGCTGCAGGTGGGTCACCCAGCGGTGCATCCAGCACATAGGTCAAATTACCAGCTGTGAGGACAATCCTCAAATTGCGGAACCAATCCACGAAGTTGCTTCCATTGTTTTTCAACTTTTCTTTCTCTAGGAACGCATTAAAATTGATGGTAGGGGCTGCCATTGATCTACAACATATTTGCAATAGTTTAGACTAAGTTTATGATAAATTGAGTTCAAATTAATTAATAAAGTTAATCTAGTTGAACTCCCACTCAAAACAATATCCCTCACATTATTTTAGTGATCACACGAACCAAATCCACTACATCAACACCGATCATCACGAGAGTTGATATAGTTTCAGTGGCGAACAATCATCATGTTCATCATATCTACTATATGACTCATGCTTTACCTTTCGGTGATCTGTGTTCCGAGACCATGTCTGTACATGCTAGGCTTGTCAAGATCAAACCTTAGTTTCCGCATGAGCAAATCTGGCTTGCTCACGTTGTATACACTTGTGGAATCTAACACACCCGATCATCACGTGGTGCTTCGAAACAACAAGCTTTAGCAACGGTGCTAACTAAGGGTGAACACTTTATGAC
Organism: Avena sativa; assembly: GCA_916181665.1. Lineage (NCBI taxonomy): Eukaryota > Viridiplantae > Streptophyta > Magnoliopsida > Poales > Poaceae > Avena > Avena sativa. The sequence continues at coordinate 8,578,011 of OV702289.1, forward strand.
TTGAAATTCATGTGCATGAGGGATCATCTTATAATGCTACCGTCGTCTACTAAGCAATACAAGATGCATAAAGGATTAACATCACATACAATTCAATATATATGTGATATGATATGGCCTTTCTTCTTTGTGCTTCCGATCTCCATCTTCAAGCACGAACATGATCTCCATCATCACCGGCATTGCATCAAGGTCAATGACGCCTCTCCATGGTTGTCGTCCACCGGCTTCAACTATTACAACTACTTTGAATAGACACGCGGGTCTTAACATAAATTAAAGACAACCATATGGCTCCTGCCGGTTGCCGACTTACAATAAGGAACATTGCATACATCAAATATAATCACAATCATGGCCATATCACATCACTGCACACCCCTGCAAAACAAAGTTAGACGCCTCTACTTTCTTTGAATATTTTACGTGGTTTGGGGCTTTCAATAAGTGTCGTTCTAACTTATGAACAAGAACCACAACATTGATACTAGTATTGTTAATCACCCGTTGTAAATTGGATCTTAACTATGCTAGGAGAAACAGGCACCCGCAAAGCCACTTATGCAATACAAGTTGCATGTCAAGCGTGGAGCAAGTCTCATGAACGATGTCATGTAAGGTTAGCCCGGGCCGCTTCATCCCAACATACCGCAAGATGCAAAGTACACAAGAAGCAATCGACAATAAAAGCATCAACGCCCACAATGACCATTGTGTTCTACTCGTGCAACAGATCTACATATAGACACGACTCTGATACCACTGTAGGGTTTCGTAGCACGGAAAACAAAAATTTTCTATCGCATACAAACAAACAAGCCAAGATCTATCTACTAGATTGTAGCAACGAGTCGATGGAATAACTTACCCTCGAAGATTCCAAAGTGTTTAACGAGAGCGGATTCTCGTGGGTGATGTAGTCGTACTCTTTCCGATCTCAAGATCGTGTAGACGATCCTTCTGGCACTGTGTTCCGGCAGCGCTCCCGCAGTCGGTCACACGTTCGGTACTCGACGAAGACCTTCCTCTCCCTTGTTCCAGCAGGCAGCGGAGGTTGTAGCACTCTCCTCGCGATTCCGGCAGCACAACGGCGTGGTACCGGAAGTAGAGGGGAGATCCCGCAGGGCTTCGCCTTAAGCCGGAGCGAGTATGGTGGAGTATGAGAGAGGGCTATTAGTGGTCTAGAGATTAGACACACCAATTAGAAGGCTCTAAACCGCAGGCTAAAGCAATTAGAAGCTCTAAACCAGAACGGCTCTAAACCGGAGAATAGAGGTAGAAACTTGTGTGTATAGAGGAGGAGGCCCTACCCCTCCTTTTATGGGTGGAGGGGCTTGGCGCGCCAGGGGAGGGAGGGGAGTCCCTCCCCAACTCGGCCTAGGGTTGGACGCCGGCTTGGAGGAGAGGAACTCCTCCTCCTAGTTGGTTTCCAACTCCTCTTCATGTACCCCTCCTTTTATGGATGCAATCATTCCAATATGTAATGACACATTCATGTACCCCTCCCCCCCCCGGAGTGCCGGACAATCCGGAACCTTCTAGAACATTCCCGATGAAATCACCGGAATCATTCCCGAACTCCGAAACGGGACTTTCCTTATATGAATCTTATTCTCCGGACCATTCCGGATCACCTCGTGATATCCCGGATCCCATCCGAGACTCCGAACAACATTCGGTCTCTTTCTCATAATACCATAACTACTCAAAACAACGTCGAATCCTTAAGTGTGTCTCCCTACAGTTCGTGAATTATGCAGACATGATCGAGACACTTCTCCGAACAATAACCAATAGAGGAATCTGGAAATTCATATGGCTCCCACATATTTCTACGATTACTTTGCGATCGAATGAACCAGTTACATACGATACCAATTTCCCTTTGTCTCACGATATGTTACTTATCTGAGGTTACGATCGTCGGTATCTCTGCATACCTAGTTCAACCTCGTTACTGATAAGTACTCTTTTCTCGTTCCCGTGATATGTGATCCCTTGTGAGCCAGTCACATGCTTGCAATCCAATTGGATGACATTCCACCGAGAGGGCCCAGAGTATATCTATCCGTCATATGGATGGACAAATCCCACTCTTGATCCATGTGTCTCAACCAAAACTTTCCGAACACTCAATGCCACCTTTATAACCACCCAGTTACGGTGTGGTGTTTGATGTCATCAAAGCATCCATCCGGTAAACGTGATATGCATGATCTCATGGTCGAAGGAATTAGGTTACTATGTATCAGAAAGCATATAGCAATTGAACTATTGATATGACTTGATCTTTATGCTACGCTTATCTATAGGAGTATGTCCACCATATCATTCTCCTAACGATATGATCTTGTTGTTGATAACATCTCAATGTTCATGATAGGGAAACCACAATCATCTATCAACCAACAAGCTAGTGAAGTATAGAGGCTACACTAGGGACTTCAAATTAAGTTTACAAATCACACAAGTATCAATGTTTCCTTGTTAATACTATTATAGCATGAATGTAAACATTTATCATAAACACAAAGATATAATAATAACTACATTTATTATTGCCTCTAGGGCATATCTCCAACAGTAAGCACACAATGTAAGAAAAAGTTTTTGTTCCCCCTGATTTTTGCCTTTTGGACATTCAATATGGGTTGCTGAAATTGGGATGTTACAGACCTTTCCCCCTTAAAATAATCTCGTCCCAAGATTAGGGAGGAGTAGGGTTGGGGTGATAACATCCGCTTAACAATTTCAGCGGTGGAAATTATTAGGCGCTAATTAATTTGGCAAATACTCAACATGGTTAGTCATGGGTTGGAGCTGAGGGGATTCGGGTTTGGGGTGTTTGAGTGGAAAAGACTGCGTCTTTTCCCCTTAGGACAATTCTAGGTAGGTTTAGCGTTGATGGTTACTTCCTTCTTGGGGCGAGACGTCGAGTTGGATCTTCTTAATTCCTTCGTCCTTTGGTCTACTTTCTTTCCTCACGGTCTTGATACACCGGAAGGTTGGCTAGGGCGTTCGACCTTGGAGCGGAGGCCTTTCATGAAGTCCTTCTGATTCTGGAGAGGTTCCGGTTGTCGTCCTCTTGCAAGGTCGATGATCTGGATTGTGAGGGCTGGTTCTTGCTTAGTGCGAAGTAGTGGTCGATTCTAGGGGTCTATAGGGTTGTTGGGCGGGAAAGACGCAGTCCTTCCCCCTTAGAGCAAAAACTAGGGGTTCTGGGTGAAGTCACCGACTTTCTTGATTGGAGTCGTATGCTGATGTCAGGGAATGGTGCTACATCCTTCTACGAGCTTTTGGGTAGTTAGTTCTGAACGGGGTACGAGTCCGACGGGTTGGAGGATGCCATTGGAGTTTGATGGTCTAGGAAACGAGGTCCTCTAGAATTGGGGTCATTTCGGGTTTAGTCTGATGCAACGTCGTGGGTAAAACATGCAAAGAAGGATATCACACTTGCGTAACCTCCATACATTCAGTAGGTTCAATCCGGTCGGTGGCAGAGGTATTTAAGGAGGTTACAAAACAGGTCTGTGCCGCAGGGCAACAAGGCACTTAGAGTTCTACAAAATAGGTTCCGGTGCGATACATAGGTAATACGATATATCGGTACCATGCTAGGCTAGTTGCCGCTTGCGGACGTTCTAGGGAAATCTTCTTTGGCTTCCACTTTGTCTTCAGGGAGGTGGGTGGAAGATCCTTGGAGGTCTTGGATTGGCTTGAACTTCCTGAGGTACTGTCGAGCGGTGACGCACTTCTTTCTTCCTTGGAGGATGCGGCTTCCAGAGGCTTCTTCAGGCTCCTTGATCATGGCTTGATTCCTTTGCTGGACTTCTTGTGTTTCTTTGCGATCTAGGATAGCTTGCACGCGATGAAGTTCCATCTGGGTGCGGCGGTATTCATTGACAATTGCGGTGAGGAGCTCATGTCCGGCATAGCTATAACGGGCTTGAAGCTGCAGCGCGGGATAGGTCAAGCGAGGATCTTGGGATTGACCGGATGAATCCACGTTTCATTTGATGGGCAAAAAGAAGGTCGTGGGTTGCCTCATCTCGGGAAGGGCATCCCAGATGCGGAATAGTGCTTCTCTTGCTGCCATTTGCAAGGCCCGTACCTCTTCGCGGGGTCTGTACGTCATCTTCCTCGCGACGAAGCAGACCTTCCGATGCTGCAAGCAGCTCGGTGGCCGCACCTCATCGCCGGCGAGCGCCAAGATCTGCGCCACCGCTTTCGGTCGTCTACAAGAAGCCCTAGACGCCTCCGAGAAACCCAATCACGCCACTCCGCATCTCTTTCTTCCTCTCTCGCACGAATATCAAACCCTAGCTCTGGACAGAGAGGTTCGCCGTCGTCAGTAGATCTTGTTCCAAAGGCTGTGGAGTGGTCGAGGAGAAGCGCTAGCATGCGTAGATCATCTGTAAAGAACTTAGCACCAAGGGGAGCTCGGAGACGATCGAAATTTACCGTTTTCCTCCGCTGTGCTTCATCGGAAATCGGGTCAAATAGCACATCTCCGACCGCGCCTGTCATCATCAACCACTTCGCTACAATCACGGTGAGCTTGAGATGCTTGGGCACCGTTTAATTTGCTCGCTCTCGTCCCAGTTCGTTTCCCCCACGAGCATCTGCCATCGCCTTCGTTAGCCACTGTCGCCACCACTGCTCCGGCGACCTAAACCGAGCGGCGCCGCCACTATAAGGTCCACTGCGACGCCCTCTTTCCAACGCACCTAGCCATAGCCCCGCGCACGCACCCGATTCACGGATCCAACCATGATCTAAGGATGATCCAGGAATGATGTCAGCGTGATATCACGCTGGTGTCATATTTCTATTTATCTTTTATCATTTTAGAAAATGTGAGAAGATTTCTGTATTAAATATAAACCAATAGAAATGACATGGCAAATGTCCCACCATTCAGTGACTGGGGGTGAGAATCGACCTAGTGAGAAAAACCTTTCACCCCACGCTGACATCAGCATTACATCATAAACTATTTAGTTTATTAATTCTAGAAATTAAATAAAATGATTCAATCTTATAAAATTAATAACTTTTGTTTTGTAATTCATAAAAATATGTTTAATATATGAAAATCTTCAGAAAAATAAAATCTACAACTTAAAATTATTATGAAATATTATTACGATAATTATTTAAATAAATATTATTTAATTAAGGTTTATAAGTAATAAAACTTTGACAATTCATATTTTAATAATGGTAAATGTTAAAAATATAAATAAAATACCAAAAATCTTAGAAAAATAAGAATTATAATTTAAAATTATAATCATGCATTATTATTCCACTTAATTAAATAATTGTTATTTATTAAGTCTTTATAAAGTAATAAGTATTATAAAAATCATATCTTATTATTTTTAAATCACAAAAATAAGTGTAATATGCCAAAATGATCACAAAAATAATACCTATATGTTAAAAATATAATATTCCACTTTTGAGTTAAATAAAAAGTTAAACACTTTAATAACTTGAATTTAAACCTATTGCTTTAGTTGTTAATTCATATAATGTTAAATAAAATTTGTTAATATTTCTAAAACTAGTCAATTGAATCCAATAAATAGTATTAGTCTTAAAATTGATAATATTAAGTCAAACTGATTCAACACATTTTAAAAACAATTTAATTGAATTCTCCTTCAACCATAAGTGTAATTTATTTTCTAAAAGAATCTTTATCAATTGTAAAATCTCCAAGAATAATTTTGTATTGAAATAAAATCTACTCCAATACTTCAACTACAAGTTATAAACAAACCAAAACACTATATTGAATCCTTAAGTAGTTAAGTAATATTATTTCCTTGTTTACAAACTATAACCACTCATCCATAAAAAGGAAAATGATTCTATTCCACTAAACAATTAGGAAACCACTATTCAAATAGAAGTGTTACCATTCTTAAAGTATACTTAGAGAAACATTATAAAGTACACCTGGTACAAATAACATACGCAATATGCCTTAAGCCCATCTATGTCTTTAATGTTAACTTTAGTCTTTAATACTTTAAATACTATTCTAAAAGACTTTGTTATGTGTTTTATAGTTAACTTTGGTCTGTTATAATTAAGTTATAAAGCATCTTAATACCAAACTAACCAAGTTCAAAACCAAGATAGATAAGTCTCAAATACTACTAATATCATTATTCAAATAAAGCAATTCTTGCTTACTTAAAGACTATAACTTGAAAGAACACCTAATAAGGTTAACTTAAAATTTAAATACTTTCCCTTAGCTAAAGTAAGATTTTCTTCAAAAGTTATTATTTTAAGGAACGTTATAAAGTAAGACATAAGAATTTTTATGAAAGCTCTAAATGATGAACAAACCTTATATACACAGTCTACAAATACATTTCCCACTTGAGTATTCCATTATTGTGTGTGCTTTATTATACTTACATGTTGTTTCACACACACTCACAAGCCTTAATAAGAAGCACATGTGTGAAATTTGATCTAAAAGGGCAACACATTCCAAGGAAACCCTCTCTAGTATCCAAACCCTAGAACAACGTTACCCCTGGGATTCGAGTTTATCAACTTGCATTACATTACTTATGCATAAAAGCATCTTGCTTATTTAAACATTAGTCCTTACCGGACCAATAATGCTGATTTCAGATATTGGATTTCATATTGTCTCGAAGACCGCGAGTGCATAATCTTGCAATCACAAAAGGCAAGTTCACACTTGCTCATGTCCTTTGATTATTTTCTGTAAAGTATTTTACAAATCCAATGTTGTCATCGCCTGCATTTGAAAAAGTTCAGAAAACAATATTTCCATAATAATATGATTATAGGTTATTTACCATAAGGTAATAACCTACTATGAAAGTTCCAGTGGTAAAGGAACATATTATCTAGGACTTAACAACCAATGTCGGTGATTCTTGCGCCGTATATTACGCGTTAACCATGAGATTTGGAATGGGACGGAGAAGTCAGCTGTATCCTTTTCCTCTCGTATGGAGGTAAGACTACCTTAATGTGACGTTGTGATTCCTTGTGCGGATCCAACATATGGGTGGGCACCCTTACGCCCCACACTTTTAGTGTCTAGATTATTTATGGATGGTGTTTAGTGGATGGACCATTTAATATGGCACTTTCCAGGGCAACACTAGGTCATAGAGTCTTCAGGAACTCATCAGGGTTTTAGCCTGCCCGAAATGGGGCTTAACGGAGGTGAGCCGGCCCCGAAGGATCGCCCAGACATACGAGGTCGCGGAGAGGTCAGTGATTGGCTTGGATCTTAGTCTGGGCCTCATACCAAGGAAGTATGAATGGGTTGGCCGCTCGGATGTGCAACAAAGCTAAGATCTCTCATGGGTAAAGTAACGCACCTCTGCAGAGTGTAAGAACTGTAACTTGTTACTCCCTATTCCAGGAAGGAGCTGCGAACGCGGCGGGAAAGGAACTCCATGAAAGTTCTGGTAAACCCGTGAAGGCTGATGAACATAGCTTTTCCGAATAAAAGCAACCTTTGAAGAAATGTTTTTGAAAACTTGCATTGCCCACGACCTACGGTCTGTGGCTGTTGATATAGTGCATCAAACACTCCTTTTCTAGGGAACTTGCTGAGTACGCTCGTACTCAACGTATATTCTTAACCCTTGCTAGATTCTGAAGCCATTAAGATGATGTCTACATCAAGTTATGTTCCAGGAATCATCATCAAAAGCTAAAGCTCTTCAATGGAGTCAAGGAAGTCAACATATACACCAACTCAAGTGAACACGAAGTTACTGATTAGATAGGAATATAATCTCTAACCATAGAACCTATTTCTGTAGTGTATTGCAATAGCAGCAATGCCAGACCATTAGTTAAGATACTAGTCTTAGTAGTATTATAGTTTTTGAGTTATTTATTTCTGATTCTTATTTGTAAGAAGTTTCTTTCTCTCTCTTTAACCTAGAGTGTTCTCTGGATCTTGTGTAAAGAGTTGAGTTGTAACCTATAGTCATGTCTTGGACCTGCTGTGTTTCTGTTGTACCACTCTGAGGGATGTAATACTAGTGAACGGTGTTTCATTGGTGTTATGTCAATGACTATAGTGTACTACATCATGCAGTGGTATGCTGGGTCACCGCAGTTAGTATCAGAGCATATGCTTTGACCTTAGTATTAAAACCCTTTTAGGAAGATCTGTAGGTTGGATAGTGACTATAGGAGCCATCTTATCCAAACCAAATATTCATATGACTTGTGATGAGTATCCACTTGAGGATAACCTTGTCACACCTAAGTCAAATGCTTAAGTCATAATTTCTTAGGAGTAATTATTTTATCTTTTCTCAGTATAGTGTTATTTAGTGTCTTCCAAAGGAGACATAACCCACCAAGATACTGTAGGAAAGCTAATTGGTCATAGTAGATCAGGATAAAGTGTAAGACATCATAAGGAAGTAGTCTTAATGTTGATGTAATGAGTAGTAATCATGTGGGATTCACTTGAGAATTCTATGTGATGAAGTGAAATCATGCTAATAATCAATGGTAGTACAATGAGAAACAAAGTCATCATGGTGAGATTAACTCCTAAATCATGATGTATAGGTAAAACATAACGAGATCATGGTGAGATTAGCTCCGAAACCATGACGAGAGTGTAAATATGACAAGAAATTAGTAAATTATCCTGAAGCATAAGTATGAAAATAACATGGTAGAACTATGATAGAAGTCAAAGGTGTCATAAAATAGTGATAACCTTCAGTTTAGGGGTTCAATAGAAACTTATTAGTCATTTACAGAGATCATGTGAGGATAGTTTATTAATAAAGGAAGGATGGTTATAGATAGTCATTCCATAGGTGAGACAAAAGTTTACTTAAAACCAAGTTGAGACCACTTTGCTTAAGATTATCCTGTTGCACTTGAGCAATTTGGGTAAATATTGAGATAAAGAATAGTTTGACCTTATGTTCTAAGTATCACAATGTAAACCTATATGAGGAGGTTTCATATACTACACAACTAAGCCTGAATTCTAGAGATATAATACTCAACTACTATATTCTAGGCTTAAAATATTGTGTGTTATATGTACCACATTTGGATTTATTTGTTTTTCTTGGATCTTCTTGATTGACTAGATCTGTACATGAAGTTTGACTTGATGTGCAAATGCATGTTGCAACATCTAGTTACTACTAGATGTTAGGACCTAGATAGGAATGGGAATTCGTGTAAGGGAGTGACGAGTTCCAAAGATCAAGATAAGACTTACATGAAGAATGAAGCCAAGTATAAGGAGTATCAACGTATTTTGAAGGATGGATCAAGTTCAGATCATTACTAAACAGTAATAAGAAGAAAGATTAATGTAGGGAATACATGGAGTAACAAGAAGTGATGAACTTAAGGTTCAATCAAAGTAGGTGATGTTGCTAAGAAGTTAATAGAGTAGTAGTACCAAGTTCATGGAAGCATCATGAATAAATGCAAATACGAAGTTTCGGAGAAAAATGGTATTCAAGCTCTGACAATTTAGAGAGAATGCCATAAGGATGTTGGAAGCCATAGGGTAATACCTACAACGTAGGATGATCTGCAGCTGGTATTTGATCCATAGTCGGTATTTGATCCACAGTTGGTATCTTGTTCGTAGCCGGTGATGGTTGACATAGTTAACCAGATCATCTTAATGGTTGCATAAAGAGCATAAAACTTGGCCTAAGCTAAGTAAGCCCTAAAAGAGTATAAAACTTGAGTGACCGTCTTTCGAGACTCTTCGCGAAAATTGAACTATCAAAGTGAAAGTGTCCCAATAGTAAGTAAGACAAATAATGCTGAAAGATTCACTTCGAAGGTCCACAATTGTGTGGATACACCGTACAATCTTTCATAAAACCCTAACTAGGTAGAGTAAAGCGGGCCAATTCCCCTCCATCCCCTCTTTCTGCCCCCCTCCCATTGAAAGTCGACCTTCGGCTTCCGGGCCAAACCCGAGCCAGATCCGGCGGCGTTGCCGCCCGGAGATGGCGGAGGGGCGGCTCCGGCATATATAATACTAGTAGATGTAGGTTAGGTGTAGTTGTAGTCGGCGTCTTGCCATGGTTTGGGGTGTCCCTGGCGCTCGCGAGTTGCTGCTGGGGAATGAAGCTCTGCTATTCCGGCGAGCTCCCAAGGTGGCAGACGATGGAGGAGGTGGAGAAGAAAAGATCCCGTCTAAATAAGCTTGTTTCTCCGTTAGATCTGACGGATCTTAGTGGTGTCAGCGACGGATTGTCTACCCTGGGCCCACTCGTCCCTGCTTGCCATGGAGGTGAGGAGGTGCGTGGATCTGGTGGTAGAAGACGCTCTAGGCCGACTCTGCTGGAAGGGAGAGGTTTTGCTTCTCGCGGGAGATCTCCAACGCCGTCGATTGATTCATCGATGTATTTGTTGGTCGTATTGCAGCCTCTCCCTCCGGTGCCGGCGACGTTCAATCCAGGCCGGCGTCCGGTGATCTTGAACCTCTAGGCTCGTAAGCCGAATCGGAGGCCCTTCGACTGCAGTTCAGCGAGCTCCCCTCTCACTGCCCCAAGTGGTGAAGTCCCCGGCGACGGTGAGGGTGGCTGTGCTGCAGCCTGCGATGGTGGTGGCGAAGGAGCTGGCCTCGACGGGTTTCTCCAGATATTTCTCGAGGCTCTGTGTGCAATTTGTAGGGACTTTTTGGTTATTCTTAGTTTCTTTAAGTCCCTTTTTGTAAAATGTACTGCCACCGCTTTTTATGAATGAAGCATTCTCGGTCCTACTAGACCGACCCCCTGTTCAAAAAAAAGGTAGAGTAAAGCTGGATAGAGACCAATATTCTAAATATAAAGCCAATAAATACTAAATAGACAGTTTGAAGACTATTAGTGAACCCTAAGGGGGAGAGTAAACAATTTGTGGAAGTATTGTTATCTAACTTTCCAAATAAAGGTTGGATAAGAAGGACTAACCTATAACAACAGCAAGCCTTATTTTCATAAGGTTAAAAGATAATCATCAGAAAGGTACTCTATGAAGTATGTCTAGATGAAAGATCGGAGTTTATTTCAAGGTAGTAGTACTCAAACCTTGAGGTAACTAATAAGTGGAAGTTAAAGAAGTACTTAAGGTAATAACAAGAGAATTTCTAAAAGCTTGCTAAGGTGAAAGCTTAAAGGAGATAAAATATAATAGTCCAAACAGACTAATTCTAAAAGAAATATCTCTTAAGTGACCCTTTAAAACGGAATAAAACATATCCAATTGGACATGTGTAGAGGAACAAGAAATTCCAATCGGTATGGACTAAATGTGTTCAAATCCAATCTTCGGAAGGACTACTAGTACAACTCATACAATGATAAATCAAAGATTAGTCTTTTGACTATAACTATTGGCTAATAGATATTTAAAACCTGTTTTAGTGAGACTTCCTAGACCTTATACAATGTAGTAAGGAAGTTCCATGATCAAATAAAAGGAGTTGAATTAGGATACCTCATCATGGAAATGAACTAAAGAAGAGATCCAAATTAAAGGATTTTGTAATAAGGATATATCCCTAAGGGATTAAAGTAAAAAAGAATTTGGAGTATTGGAGACACCAATTTAAAGATTGTTGAGTATGATGAGGATTCAAGGAAAAGATTTGTATATGGAATACTACAATTATTCCCATTCAAGGTTACCATGGAGTTCATAAATTTTGTAACCAATACAAGTCAATTCCTCATTCCGAAATGTGAGAGTAAGTTTATTTTAAGGGGCAGAGTCTGTAACATCCCAGCATTAGAGCTTAGAAATAAGCTGAACACAGATGTGTGCATTGCATTCATGCATAGAAAATCTGGATAATTTTCGCACTTTTGAACAAAACTTGTCAAAGTGATTGAAGCTTCTCTCAACTTGATGGAATTGAAGTAGATCATCAAGTTGACTGCGATAAGTTTCAATATGACCTTTGTTAAAACCTTATTTTGGGTAGGGGAGATTTGATATAAGGGTAGATCAAATGTAATTAAGGTTAAACCCTAATACATTATTTAATAGTTAATATTTGATCCTTAAGTAATCATGTCCTAGTATTCATTAGACACTTATGAATACCAAGTTATAAACATAACTTGAGTACTAGGAATGGAACAACTAAATCTTGATCTATCTTAATCTCATCTACTTATACCATGAGTATCATGGTAATACCTAACCTTAACCCTTTAGTGAGATTGAGTAGGAAGGAAACCAAGTCAAGATCATTCACCATATATCTTTCTTTCCATATCAATCTTTATCATCTCTAATGAACCTTATATTAATATCTGTTGTTCATCAATGTTGAGTAATCAACTATTGATTCACAAATTCTTAAACTATAAATTCTTGATCTATCAACTCTTATCCTTATCATAGCATCCATTCTAAAACCTTTAGAGAATGAAGTAAGAACAGGTAGATGATAATGCTAGTCTTAGATATCATCTATAGGATGGAAGAGTTGAAGAGAATGAAATCATTATGATAATTGATGGAGTTAACTCACTCCTAAAATGATAGAGGAGTTATTTGGAATATATAATAATATGGTAACAAAGAATATTATAAGTATGAATCTTAAGGATAGATACCAAGGAGTAATTCTATTGGATTAAGTAAGCATAGTCCATGAATAACATTCCTTAATCCAATAGAGATACTAAGAAGATAATTTCAATACAACTGTAATGTTGTATTGATGAAGCCTTGATTAGCCAATTGGAAACCTAAGCCATAAATGATCATGCCTTAGTCACCAAGATTGAATGCTTATATCATGTATAAGTGACATTGGTGGATAGAACATGATTGAACCCTAGTATAGATATATTATTCTAGAGTAGCCATGACAAATCACCATTATAGAATGTGAAGTTTGAGTATAAGATATTGGAGTCAAGTAGAGATGAGATAGTATGATTAACATGATGCTAGAGCACATTGGATTATAAAATTAGTATTTTCCTCTTGGGAAATACTAATCACTTGAGGAGAGTAGAACTTGATATATACCACTACTAGAGTAGTATTAGTGATGGATGATTTAGGAAGGGTATGAACCACTTGTTGGATTGGAGAATAGTTGATGTAACCACTTGTTGGATTGGAGATTATTAATAGTAGAATAGTTGATATAACCAAGTATGGATATAAGAAGATTATGAAAGCTTTAGTGTCAAGCTCATTGGAGTTACAAATGGAGTTAGAAGGAGAAGTTATGAGTAAAAGTATTTGTAGTAAAGATCATCATGTTAACACATGATGATAGATAGGAAGAAATAGTATATCCAGGAAAGGAATTCCTTAATTAGAAGTCCAGGATTGGGAAGTATAGAAGATAGGAATCCTTGGTAAAACCCTAAACCCTAATTCTAGAACCAAACATAATATCCATTTTCTATGATTGATCCATTATCTTATTTCCACAATGGTTTATAGGAATAATTTCCTATATCAAATCACTTAAGCACATCTCTGTCATTCTCAACCATCATTATCCTAGGTACTTAAGAACTATCTTTATTAATTCTTTCTCATAAGATAGCCTAGAAAACAATCCCACTATTTTACTCTAAATGGTGATATCATTCAGGATCATAAACATAAAGATAATATGTCTTAACCATTCAACTTTATTCACAATTATAAAAGAATATTAAAAAATATTAAAACTCCCATAATTCATGGTAGACATTTATAATCTCAAACCTTTAACTCTTATGTTAGTAAGAATAAAATATTTATATTGCTATTTCCTAAATTATGAGAATAATATTAATCATATTAATCCCCTAAAACTTTATGTATCATATCATAAGAAAAGTATCACCATACATATATTTCCCTCCAACCTCTGATTTAATTAGAACCAAGTTTTATAAAGAAATAAGGAAATATCATATAATAAATCAATGGTTGACTATGGAAATAAAATTAATAACAAAGTCCCTTACCAAATATTAGAAGGATCAATATAAACAAAATAAAGAAAAAAATAACATTATATAATAAAAGTTCACAAATTAATTCTAAATAATCTTATCATTGCTGCAAGTATTTAGCAAAGAAATTCCATAAAGATAAGTCAAAATTATTGCTTAAATAAAAAGGTTAGAAAAGAAAACAGATAATAGAAATCGAAAAAGAAAAACAAATAGAGGTAAAAAAAATTGAGGAAATCAGCTCCTGGCCCATGGACCATTCCCTCTCTCTCTTACTCGTCGCTCACGAGCAGCCGAACACAGCCATCTGGCCCAGTTGCAGCCCACAAACTGCCCGTACCTCTTCGCGGGGTCTGTTCGTCGTCTTCCTCGCGATGACGCCGACCTTCCGATGCTACAAGCAGCTCGATGGCCGCACCCTCGTCACCGGCGAGCGCCAAGATCCACGCCACCGCTTCCGGTCGTCTACAAGAAGCCCTGGACGCTGCCGAGAAACCCTAGCATGCCACTCCACATCTCTTTCTCCCTCTCTCGCACGAATAGCAAACCCTAGCTTCAGACAGAGAGGTTCGCCGTCGTCAGTAGAGCTCGTTCCAGAGGTTGTGGAGTGGTCGAGGAGACTCGCTAGCATGCGTAGATCATCTGTAAAGAACGCAGCACCAAGGAGAGCTCGGAGACGATCGAATTTTACCGTTTTCCTCTGTCGTGGTTCATTGGAAATCCTGTCAAATAGCACATCTCCGACCGCGCCTGTCATCATCAACCACTTCTCTACAATCACGATGAGCTTGCGTTGCCTGGGCACCATTTAATTTGCTTGCTCTCGTCCCAGTTCGTTTCCCCGACGAGCATCTGCCATCGGCGCCGTTAGCCACTGTCGCCACTATTGCTCCGGCGACCTAAACCGAGCGCCGCTGCCACTATAAGGTCCACTGCGACACCCTCTTTCCAACGCACCTAGCCACAGCCCCGCGCATGCACCTGATTCACGGATCCAACCATGATCTGAGGATGATCCAGGAATGATGTCAGTGTGACATCACGCTGATGTCATATTTCTATTTATCGTTTATCATTTTAGAAATTGTGATAAGATTTCTGTATTAAATAAAAACCAATAGAAATGACATGGAAAAGGTCCCACCGTTTAGTGACTGGGGGTGAGAATTGACCTAGTGAGAAAAACCTTTCACCCCACGCTGACATCAGCATTACATCATAAACTATTTAGTTTATTAATTCTAGAAATTAAATAAAATGATTCAATCTTATAAAATCAATAACTTTTGTTTTGTAATTCAGAAAAATATGTTTAATATATGAAAATCTTCAGAAAAATAAAATCTACAACTCAAAATTATTATAAAATATTATTATGATGATTATTTAAATAAATATTATTTAATAAAGGTTTTATAATTAATAAAACTTTGACAATTCATATTTTAATAATGGTAAATGTTAAAAATATAAATAGAATACCAAAAATCTTAGAAAAATAAGAATTATAATTTAAAACTATAATCATGCATTATTATTCCACTTAATTAAATAATTGTTATTTATTAAGTCTTTATAAAGTAATAAGTATTATAAAAATCATATCTTATTATTTTTAAATCACAAAAATAAGTGTAATATACCAAAATGATCACAAAAATAATACCTATATGTTAAAAATATAATATTCCACTTTTGAGTTAAATAAAAAGTTAAACACTTTAATAACTTGAATTTAAACATATTGCTTTAGTTGTTAATTCATATAATGTTAAATAAAATTTGTTAATATTTCTAAAACCAGTCAATTGAATCCAATAAATAGTATTAGTCTTAAAAATTGATAATATTAAGTCAAACTGATTCAACACATTTTGAAAACAATTTAATTGAATTCATCCTTCAACCCTAAGTGTAATTTATTTTCTAAAATAATCTTTATCAATTATAAAATCTCCAAGAATAATTTTGTAGTGAAATAAAATCTACCCCAATACTTCAACTACAAGTTATAAACAAACCAAAACACTATATTGAATCCTTAAGTAGTTAAGTAATATTATTTCCTTGTTTACAAACTATAACCACTCATCCATAAAAAGGAAAATGATTCTATTCCACTAAACAATTAGGAACCACTATTCAAATAGAAGTGTTACCATTCTTAAAGTATCCTTATAGAAACATTATAAAGTACACCTGGTACAAATAACATAAGCAATATGCCTTAAGCCCATCTATGTCTTTAAAGTTAACTTTAGTCTATAATACTTTAAATACTATTCTAAAAGACTTTGTTATGTGTTTTATAGTTAACTTTGGTCTGTTATAATTAAGTTATAAAGAATCTTAATACCAAACTAACCAAGTTCAAAACCAAGATAGATAAGTCTCAAATACTACTAATATCATTATTCAAATAAAGTAATTATTTCTTACTTAAATACTATAACTTGAAAGAACACCTAATAAGGTTAGCTAAAGTAAGATTTTCTTCAAAAGTTATTCTTTTAAGGAACGTTATAAACAAAGACATAAGAATTTTTATGAAAGATCTAAATGATGAACAAAACTTATATACATAGTCTACAGATACATTTTCCACTTGAGTATTCCATTATTGTGTGTGCTTTATTATACTTACATGTTGTTTGACACACACTCACAAGCCTTAATAAGAAGCACGTGTGTGAAATTTGATCTAAAAGGGCAACACATTCCAAGGAAACCCTCTCCAGTATCCAAACCCTAGAACAACGTTACCCCCGGGATTCGAGTTTATCAACTTGCATTACATTAGTTATGCATAAAAGCATCTTGCTTCTTAAAACATTAGTCCTTACCAGACCAATAATGCTGATTTCAGATATTGGATTTCATATTGTCTCGAAGACCGTGAGTGCATAATCATGCAATCACAAAAGGCAAGCTCACACTCGCTCATGTCCGTTGATTATTTTTAGAAAAGTATTTTACAAATCCAGTGTTGTCATCACCTGCATTTGAAAAAGGCCAGAAAACAATATTTTCATAATAATATGATTATAGGTTATTTACCATAAGGTAATAACCTACTATGAAAGTTCCAGTGGTAAAGGAACATATTATCTAGGACTTAACAACCAATGTCGCCAGTGATTCTTGCGCCGTATATTACGCGTTAACCATGAGATTTGGCATGGGACTAAGAAGTCAGCTATATCCTTTTCCTCTCGTATGAAAGCAAGACGACCTTAACATGATGTTGTGATTCCTTGTTTGGAAAAATACAACTCCTATATTTCTAAGAGGTTTTGTCCAATCCTAGTGTTACAATCCTATAGGAAACACAGTGCTCTGATACCATCTGTAGAGGTCCGAACCTTTAATAAGGTAGAGATCCCTGTGTTTATAATGCTATTCCCTGGATCAATAGCTAGCATCCACAGTTAAGATGTAATATCAAGAAACAAAGGTCATAATACATCTTTATAACCAGGAAAAAAATAATTCATTACATATTACATAGCTCATTTGGCTATCTCATTACAATGCAGCAGAAATAACTATATAGCATGGAGTACTTCATCTTCAAAGTGCCACAGGCAGTCATGTTGGTTGTAGACTTGTAATCCTAATCAACACACTTCACTAACATCAAACAAACCTGCAACATAATAAGTTACAGCCACAAGGGTCAATACATTTGAATTATATTGGCAAGTGATACTATGGTAGAATAGTGGTATCTATCCTCTATATGCATTTGTCTAAGTGGAGCTTAGGCTTGCTTTGCTCAAAATAGATTTTCTTATAAGTTGAAAACACTAAGTTTTTGTTTGTCAAAATCAACCAAGGCATCTACCAATAGAAATTGGTGATCCTTTACCCTTGTTCAACCACAAGTTTTTAACTTAGAAATTGGGATGAGGAGATTCTTGATAGCTTCCATGTCTTGATGCTCAAATTGTCCATTGTTGGGGACACGGCAAGTACTTAGATTCATCATTCTGCAGAGGTGGTGCACTTTCCCAACAAGACTCGACATGCATCGAGACAAGATCTTTCAGAATCCTTCCCTTAGACCAAAATGGACGCGCTCCAAACCTATCACCCCTACCACCAACTGTCCATCTGGCTAAGTTATTGCAACCTATATGATCCAGGAAGAACCCATAATGCCAAGTGGCTGCACTTGAAGCTTCTCAACATTTGACATCTCAAATCTCTTTGTTCCTGGATGGCATTCCACAAGTGAGATACACTAGGGTAAGACATAAATATGGGCCCTGTGTAACCACTCAACACAAACCATTCTTTCCATTCCACCCAGGTGATTCATTCACATAGTTGTTTTATTAAACAAAACACAAGTCCTTGACTTAGAAATAATTCATAGCATGAATATAATCCACCCTTGTTTTCTACTCGCTAAGCTAAGCATGACAGTAGTAGGGATCTTAACTTAGGAAAATTATACTAAGGCTTCATCTACTAGGATTTCCCATGGCATAGCATACTTAGTAAAAATTCCATGCAAGTCCTACTTAGAAATATGACTAATGCATAGTGAAAATAATGGGACAAAAGTATGAAGCACCACTTGCCTTTTTGGTAGAGAATATAGATTCACTCCTTGATCTTGCAATAGTCACACTCTTCAAAGTTCACTACAATTCAATCAAGGCACAAATTCAATCTAGCATTCAAACAATTCACCACATAGAATAGAGAAAACAAAACAATGCATGCAAGCATGCAAAAGATTGTTTTATTGTAAAAGTGGTTTCTACGGAGGCTATAAACATTTTAAAACACCTATTGGTCATTTATAAAAGTGGAAAATCCATTTGATATTAAGTTAGTGAAAATGGCCACTTTAAATCATTTTTGTTTTGCTAGAAACGATTTAAATCAAAGTAATAATTTCTAGTATTTGCCAAATATATTTTTAAACACAACATGTTAGTGTTTATGGTCAAAAGTGTTTTAAAACAATACCATTTACAAAAGTTTTCCCTTAAAACTATTTTTAAATCAAACCAATATTTTATTTTGTTGGAAATGTCTTTAAAAAAGTAATAATTTTATAGGGTTCACCAAATATATTTTTAAATCCCAAAACTTGGTGTTTAGGGTCAGATAGTTTAATTCAAATCATTTTCCAAAGGTTTTACTCAAAAAGCATTTTTAAAACATATTCATCATTTTTATAACTAGAAATGCTTTTGTTCAAAGATTTATTCCTTAGCATCACAAAATATACTTTTAAATATTCAAGTTGGTTTTTATGGTCAGTAGGTTCAAAAAAACCTTTTACAAAAGATTTTACCCTAAAAACATTTTTAGAATAAATTTTATACTCAAAATATGCCTACTCATGTTTCTGCAAAACCAACCAATATTACAGAAGCAAATCGTTAAACAAAGGGCATGGTTGTAAACTACTCTTTTTGCTGATTCCATTGATATAAAGTTTATAACTTTTGGACGTGTGGATCAAAAGTTACAGAATTTACAAATTCAAACATCTAATAGGACAGTTTCTGTTTTTAAAACAGAATACAAGACACGTGGAGCGTTTCTATAGGCTGATACCGGTTCGTGTGGATCAATCGATACATACCATAGGATTTAAGTGAGATCACACGGTTTAGATCTAACATACCCCTTCGCTTAAGTGGATCTAACATGTCCATCAGATCAACATCTAAGGGCCTGAAATGATTTGACCATACTCTAGCGGCGCTCGATGGTGGCGTGCGGCGGCGACGCTCGACCAGAAGCATTCCGGCGATACTAGCAAGCGCGGGAGAGGGAGGAGGTCGTTACCGAACTCGTCGTGGCATGCTGAAGCTCGAGGTGGTCGCGGTTATCCAAGGGGCGCACGAGAACGAAGAGGATTGCTCGCCGGAGTTCACGAAGGCGTCAGGCTCGTATGTTCGTCGTCGGAGGCGAGGATTGAAGGCACGCTAAGACAAGCGGAGGGCACCGTTAGATGCCCAGGAGTGTCACGTGCACAGGTGTTGGGAATATGCCCTAGAGGCAATCATGTATGATGAGATTTCCCATTGTATTCATAAAGTTATTAAATGGTCCTTGTATAAACATCTGATGTGTATCATTGAATATGTGATTCAGTTGTGGAACTATGCATTCATGTTGTTTGTACTAAATATCCTTGGTCATTGAGGTTGTGCTGGACACACAACTTAGACCAATGTGAAAGTTGGCTTGATGACTCGGTTCCACTTGTCATGGGCATGGAGATGCTATTCCAACTTACACAGATTCGGCTAAAGAGTTTAGCGAGTCGGATTGACCCATATTGAGGTACAACGAACTAAGCTGTCATTTGTATATCTCAATCAATGTAATCCTTAGACCTGAGGTTGTTGCATAGTCCGAGTTGAGGATCACCGACTTAGGTTCTGTCAAACGCTGATCCGTAACTGGGCAGTTATAAAGGCAGGGTTCGGGTCGACTGAGAATCAAGCTGCGTGATGTGAATAACCAAGATGGGATTTTGCCCCTCCACTCGGAGAGATATTCTCTGGGCCCTCTCGTGAGATATGATTCAGAAAGCATGGCCATGCACGACTCGGTTAAGTGTTAACCGAGGCGATCGGCTAAGAGTTAGTCGGGTGAATCACTTATCTCGGATCGAGAAGAGAGTCGGACTATTTAAGGGATGACATTTATTCGCCTATAGTCTGACAAGGTATATCGTGAGGCAAAAGGGACTCAGACGTAAGTCGCATTGGAAAGGCAAGTCGTCATGACTCTTTGGTACTTGGGAATCGGCAAGTTCTGCTAGGAGCCGATGCCGATTGATCGATTGTGAGTTGGACTCAAATCGTGTCCAAGTAGCCATGAGCCTGCGGGGTCACACACTTAAGAGCGGGAGCAAGTTCGGATTGGATCTGAACTTATAATCTGGTTGGGTTGGACCTAAACCGGATTAGGACTGAGTTAGTGAGTTGGACTCACGGTGACTAATGTTATATGGGCTTTAGTGAATGGGTCGCGCGAGCAGAGCCCACGTTCACTCCCTATATATAGTGTGGAGCACAGTAACCCTAAAGAGTTAATCGTTGTTCGGTTAGGTCATTCCATGTGTTGGAAACCCTAGCTCCACAGCAGTCCAGCCGCCGTAACGAACCTAGCAGTTCGCCGCCGGTGCTCCTCCTTGTACGTGTGGATACCAGCAGAGGTGTTGTACGATCAGCACCAGGACGATCGGATCGTGAGGACTGCACTGCATCAACTGACGCGCTTCATCAGTAATCCGCAACCGCGCGTCTAGTGGTAAACCTCGTGGCCTTCTACCTCAGCTAGATCTTGGGATCACCACGTTAGAGGAAAAAGTTTTGTTTTATCTCTGCGTGGCCCAATAGTGGTATCAGAGCGATAGCTTCTGATTTTAGGCTCGAGATCTCGCATATGTGATATGCGGTAGGCTATAGATGAGATCTATGTGCTGTTTTGGTGGTCGATCTATGAGATAGATCGGTTTTGTATGAAGTTGATTGGATCAACTGTACTCGGGGAATGGTAGATCTGAATTCCGTGATCATACTGCTGAGGTCGTGGAACGACATACCCCTACCGGTCGGCTTCCGCCATCGGGGTAGACTGTGACACGTAAATCCAGAAGCGGTGATCGAAGATCAAAAGGTTTGATCGAATCGGAATGATGGTCGGAATCCATGTTCGGACCGCCGGCTTCGCCCTGTCGTAGCGCCTTAGATGTCATTGCGAGTTTCACAACGCCGGTAGATATTGTATCTATGCATAACTTGTTTTTGCAGGAAGTTGTGAATGGTATGGTTCATGTGCATGTGATGTATGTGTGTAATCCATACGTGATCTGCGAATCACGGTTTTTGTCAGCCGGCTGGAGCCTAGGTGCTGTCATTTTATTGTATAACGACCTGCGTGTCGGATTCTCTATATAATTTACTTTACTAAGCTAGTGTAGCTGTTAGAGAACCCGGAAGGCATGCAAGGCGTTATACATGTCGGCGACATGGAGTATGACGGCAAGTGACAAGAGTTGGCACGAGTCGGATTACAGGCTTTGTGGAGATGGAGATCGCCATGAAGAGAGCCATACCATTTCACATTATAATTGCTTTATTTTGTGTTATTGTTATGTCTCAGTTTTACCTCTATTAGATAGTCGGTAAAATTTAATCCCTCAAAGAAGGTCTAGTCGGTTTTCCCGCCAGTGTTTGCACCATCACAAGTCGGACATTTTTGGTAGTGGGCTCATAAAATTGAGGTGCTGCCAATTCTTTCCGACTAGGTGGGTTCGAGTCGGACTCTTACTGCAGAAACACTCGGTAAGCTAGACGGGTCTATCACAACGGTTGTGGGACTCGGGGAAAGGTCGGATGGAAGCCGGGGCATGTGATGCCACCCGTCCAACAGGAGTCGCATGAGATGCGATTGACAAGGAGTTGTCTACCTAGATCACTTGGCGGCTAGCGGTGATGCTAAAGCTCACTAGCCGACTTGCTTATTTAGGATCCTGAATCACTAAGTAACCATCGGAGGGGTGTTGGTTCTAGTGGGAGCATAAAATATTAAAATGTTTAATATGCTTGCTCTTTTATGAATACATGTCTTAAAGTGTATTGCATATTTTCTGTTGTAGATCATGGCACCAAGTAGCAGTCACTCTCAGATATCCGGTTTTGCGTTGAGAACCATTCTTGAGAAAGATAAACTGAACGACACTAATTTTACCAACTGGTATCGAAATCTGAGAATTGTTCTCAAACAAGAAAAGAAGGACCATGTCCTAGACAACCCACTCCCAGATGAGCCGAATGAGAATGCGACTGTCGCAGCCACCAATGCCTACCGTCGGGCTAAGGATGAGTCCACGGATATCAGCTGTCTTATGCTTGCTCACATGGAACCGGACTTGCAAAAGCAGTTCGAGCATGTTGAGGCCTACGATATGATCGAAAGCCTCAAAAGTATGTTCCAGGCTCAGGCGAAGACTGAGAGGTATCAAGTCTCTCAGGCTTTGCTGAGTTGCAAGCTTAAGGATGGTGATCCACTGAGTCCGCATGTGATCAAAATGGTTGGTTACGTGCAGTCTCTGGAGAGGCTTGGCTACCCCATAAGCGAAGAGTTCGCTACGGATATAATTCTGAACTCTCTTCCTAGTGCATATGGGCAGTTCATTTCGAACTACCACATGCATGGTATGGATAAGAAGCTCACTGAATTGCATGGGATGCTCAAGCAGGCAGAGGCGGATCTCAAGAAGGGCACCAGTCAAGTGTTGATGGTGCAGAATAAGGCTAAGTTCAAGAAGAGTTCTTGGACTAAGAAGAAGGCTAAGTCAGGAGGAAAGCAGGCTCAGGACCCTGTCCCAAGCGCTTCCTCAGGGACTAAGCCATCTCCTTCAGCCGGATCCACTTGCTTCTACTGCAAGGCGGATGGCCACTGGAAGAGGAACTGCAGCAAGTACTTGGCCGACAAAGCCAAGAGTGGAGGTATGACTTCCGACTCAGGTACACTTGTTTGCAATGTTATAGACATATATCTTGCTGATGCACCTAATAGTTCTTGGGTATATGATACCGGATCAGTTATTCACATCTGCAACTCGTTGCAGGGACTGGTAAGAACTAGGAGCGTAGCAAGAGGCGAGGTTGATATTCGAGTCGGCAACAAAGCAAGAGTTGCTGCGTTGGAAGTCGGCACGATGCAACTTCATTTACCTTCCGGATTCATTATGGAACTAAATAATTGTTATTATGTTCCAGTGCTCAGTCGAAACATTATTTCTGCTTCATGTTTGATGAGGCAAGGCTATGAGTCGAATATCAAGAATAATGGTTGTTCTTTGTATTTGAATGACATGTTTCACGGCTTTGCACCCGTCCAGGACGGATTATTTATTTTGAATCTTGATGGTGAGTCGGTTTATAACATAAATGTTAAAAGGTTGAAACCAAATGATCTGAATATGACTTACTTTTGGCACTGTCGGCTTGGTCATATAAGTTGGAAACGCATGAAAAAGCTCCATGATGATGGACTCCTAACTTCGTTCGACTTGGAGTCATTCGAGACATGCGAATCTTGCCTACTCGGCAAAATGACCAAGACACCTTTTGCAAAGAGTTGCGAAAGGGCGTCCGACTTGTTGGGACTAGTACATAGTGATGTATGTGGACCAATGAGCACGACAGCCAGGGGTGGTTATGAGTACTTCATTACCTTCACTGATGATTTGAGTAGGTATGGATATATCTACTTGATGAAACATAAGTCGGAAGCCTTTGAAAAGTTCAAAGAATTCCAGAATGAAGCACAGAATCAACTCGGCAAGAAAATAAAGTTTCTTCGGTCGGACCGAGGAGGCGAGTACATGAGCCATGAGTTTGATGACCATCTGAAAAGTTGTGGAATAGTTCCTCAACTTACTCCGCCAGGAACGCCACAAAGGAATGGTGTTTCGGAAAGGCGGAATCGGACCTTGTTGGACATGGTACGATCAATGATGAGTCGGACAGATCTGCCTTTATCATTTTGGGGTTATTGTCTAGAAACAGCGGCGTTCACACTAAACAAAGTACCATCAAAATCGGTAGAGAAGACACCGCATGAGATGTGGACAGGCAAAAAGCCGAGCTTGTCTTTTCTTAAGATTTGGGGTTGTGAAGCTTTTGTCAAGCGACTTCAGTCGGACAAGCTTACGGCCAAGTCGGATAAATGTATTTTCGTGGGGTATCCGAGGGAAACCTTGGGTTACTACTTCTACAACCGAGAAGAGGGCAAAGTGTTTGTCGCTCGGAACGGTGTCTTCCTTGAGAAAGAGTTTCTCAGTCGGGGAGTAAGTGGGAGCATGGTGCAACTCGAAGAAATTCGAGAGGAATCGGCTAATAGCGAATCGGCTAATAGCGAATCGGCAAAAACCTTGGAGGTTGAGCCGATCATGGCAGCTGAGCCGACAGCAGCACCTGTACTACGAAGATCGGCAAGATTACGAAGTGTTCGTGATGTGTTACTGTTAGACAGTGATGAGCCGGCAAATTATTCGGAAGCGATGGTGGGATCTGATTCCGAGTCATGGCTTGGAGCCATGAGATCCGAGATAAAGTCCATGGATGAAAATCAAGTTTGGAACTTGGTTGATCTGCCAGACGGTGCAAGACCTGTCGAGTGCAAATGGGTCTTTAAGAAGAAAACTGATATGGATGGAAATGTTTCAATCTATAAAGCACGCCTTGTCGCGAAGGGGTTCCGACAAGTTCAAGGAGTTGATTACGACGAGACCTTCTCGCCCGTAGCGATGCTTAAATCAGTTCGGATCATGTTAGCTATAGCGGCCTATTTCGATTATGAGATATGGCAGATGGATGTCAAAACGGCTTTCCTTAATGGAAAATTAACCGAGGACGTGTATATGATACAGCCCGAGGGTTTTGTCGATCCGGCTAATGCTGACAAGGTATGCAAACTTCAGAAATCCATTTATGGGTTGAAGCAAGCATCTCGGAGTTGGAATATTCGCTTTGATGAGGTAGTCAAATCGTTTGGCTTCATCAAAAGTGATCATGATTCTTGTTTGTACAAGAAGTTTAGTGGGAACAAAGTAAATTTTCTAATCTTATATGTGGATGACATATTACTGATTGGAAATGATGTCCAGATGTTGCAAGAAACCAAGAAAGCATTGGAAAGGAGTTTCTCAATGAAAGACTTGGGTGAGGCAACATACATCCTCGGAATCCGGATCTATAGAGATAGATCAAGGAGGCTCATTGGATTGAGTCAGAGTACTTATTTGGACAAAGTGTTGAAAAAGTTCAACATGGAATCGTCTAAGAAGGGGTTCTTACCGATGTCCCATGGTGTAAAACTTAGCAAGACTCAGTGTCCTTCGACAACTGATGAGCGAAGTCGGATGAGTGCGATTCCATATGCTTCTGCAGTTGGATCCATCATGTACGCCATGATTTGTACTAGGCCGAATGTTTCCTATGCTCTAAGTGTTGTGAGCAGATACCAGGCTGATCCTGGAGAGATCCACTAGACAGCGGCTAAAAATATCCTAAAGTACTTGAGAAGGACTAAGGATATGTTCTTGGTTTATGGTGGTGAAGATGAACTTAGTGTAAAGGGTTACACAGATGCGAGTTATCTCACCGACTCTGATGATTCTCGTTCGCAATCCGGATACGTGTTTATTATAAACGGAGGTGCTGTGAGCTGGAAAAGTTCCAAGCAAGAGACTGTGTCTGCGTCTAGAACAGAGGCTGAGTATATTGCCGCCTCGGAGGCAGCAAAGGAAGCTGTTTGGATGAGGAATTTACTCATGGATCTTGGTGTGGTTCAGGGCTCGTCCAATCCGTTGGACGTATATTGTGACAACAATGGTGCTATTGCACAAGCCAAGGAACCTAGACAACACCAGAAGAACAAACACATACTCATGCGGTACCACCTAATTCGCCAGTTCGTGGATCAGGGTGATATCAAGTTATGCAAGGTACACACGGATGCAAATATTGCGGATCCGTTGACAAAGCCGTTACCCCAGCCGAAGCATGAGGCGCACCTGAGAGCCATGGGCATTAGATGCTTAGACATGTGATGTCGGAAGATTGACTCTAGTGCAAGTGGGAGACTGTTGGGAATATGCCCTAGAGGCAATCATGTATGATGAGATTTCCCATTGTATTCATAAAGTTATTAAGTAGTCCTTGTATAAACATCTGATGTGTATCATTGAATATGTGATTCAGTTGTGGAACTATGCATTCATGTTGTTTGTACTAAATATCCTTGGTCATTGAGGTTGTGCTGGACACACAACTTAGACCAATGTGAAAGTTGGCTTGATGACTCGGTTCCACTTGTCATGGGCATGGAGATGCTATTCCAACTTACACAGATTCGGCTAAAGAGTTTAGCGAGTCGGATTGACCCATATTGAGGTACAACGAACTAAGCTGTCATTTGTATATCTCAATCAATGTAATCCTTAGACCTGAGGTTGTTGCATAGTCCGAGTTGAGGATCACCGACTTAGGTTCTGTCAAACGCTGATCCGTAACTGGGCAGTTATAAAGGCAGGGTTCGGGTCGACTGAGAATCAAGCTGCGTGATGTGAATAACCAAGATGGGATTTTGCCCCTCCACTCGGAGAGATATTCTCTGGGCCCTCTCGTGAGATATGATTCAGAAAGCATGGCCATGCACGACTCGGTTAAGTGTTAACCGAGGCGATCGGCTAAGAGTTAGTCGGGTGAATCACTTATCTCGGATCGAGAAGAGAGTCGGACTATTTAAGGGATGACATTTATTCGCCTATAGTCTGACAAGGTATATCGTGAGGCAAAAGGGACTCAGACGTAAGTCGCATTGGAAAGGCAAGTCGTCATGACTCTTTGGTACTTGGGAATCGGCAAGTTCTGCTAGGAGCCGATGCCGATTGATCGATTGTGAGTTGGACTCAAATCGTGTCCAAGTAGCCATGAGCCTGCGGGGTCACACACTTAAGAGCGGGAGCAAGTTCGGATTGGATCTGAACTTATAATCTGGTTGGGTTGGACCTAAACCGGATTAGGACTGAGTTAGTGAGTTGGACTCACGGTGACTAATGTTATATGGGCTTTAGTGAATGGGTCGCGCGAGCAGAGCCCACGTTCACTCCCTATATATAGTGTGGAGCACAGTAACCCTAAAGAGTTAATCGTTGTTCGGTTAGGTCATTCCATGTGTTGGAAACCCTAGCTCCACAGCAGTCCAGCCGCCGTAACGAACCTAGCAGTTCGCCGCCGGTGCTCCTCCTTGTACGTGTGGATACCAGCAGAGGTGTTGTACGATCAGCACCAGGACGATCGGATCGTGAGGACTGCACTGCATCAACTGACGCGCTTCATCAGTAATCCGCAACCGCGCGTCTAGTGGTAAACCTCGTGGCCTTCTACCTCAGCTAGATCTTGGGATCACCACGTTAGAGGAAAAAGTTTTGTTTTATCTCTGCGTGGCCCAATAACAGGAGCATCAAAGATAGGGGAAGGGGAGGTCAAGTTTTACCAGGGGCTTCGCCGAAGAAGTGGCACACGACGACGGTGTTCTATCAATGACGTTGCCGAGGCTACGGTGCTCGCGCGGGTGAGTGGTTGGTACTGATAGATGCGTAGGGAGGTGGGGAACAGGCTTGTGGGAACTGGGAGGCAAGGGGAGGTCGGACGTCGTTGGAATTCGCCGGAAAGGCTCGTCAGGGCAGCGAGGTTGCAAGCAAAAATCCAGGCAGCCTGGGGGCAGAGAGGGGACGACGTCTTGGGGAAAATGGAGAGAAGGGGGAGGAGATTTAATGCGCGTGGTCATGGTCAGGATTTAGCGTGGCATTGATGCGTATTCACGCCGGCATTCAACGGCAGAAAACGGCTCGGGGGGGCATGGTCAGCGGGCGGGCGAGGGAGACGATGACCTGGCGGTGGGGCAACGTCGTCAGTGATTGAGAGGGAAAACGGTGGGGTCAGGCGATCAATGGCTACGCGGGTGCGGGTCTGAGTGAGAAATAAAACGGTTCGGGGGAGGAGAGAGGTGGGTTGTTGGTCCTAGTGGGCTGCTTAGATTAGGCTGGACCCTTTCTCTATTTTTTTCCTTCCTGAAACTTTTCTTTTTCTGTTTTCATTTGCTATTTTGAATTTATTCAAATGTTTTTAACCATTTGTTTGTATTCAAATTTTCAGAATCATTTCAGTAAGTTTTGCACTTATTTATTAGTGTGTTTTGAAAGTCTATTTTTGAACAATTCAAAATGTTTTAATGTGAGTCAAAAAAAGGGCTTTTGTCTTTATTTTCAAGTAATATTTAATATAATTCAAAAGCTCACTTTAGTTCAGATTTTTATCAAACCTTTTTCTAAATCGTTTCAGTAGGTTTAATCTTATTAATATTGTATTTAAATAATCCATTTTAGAATAATTCCTTTTACTTATTTATGGTTTATTATTTATTTAGAATAGGCACTTGTCTTTATTCCAATAAAATCAAAATATGGTTGTCCAAATAAATTTTAATCCAATAATCTTTATTTCTTTATTTTATTTGGATTATCTTTATTCCATTTTCTTATGGATTTAAATCAATATTTCAATTGTCTTCTAAATAATTTCATTGGGATTTATTATTTAGTTTAAGCAATTTGTCTTTATTTAAATAAAATTTGATAGTATTCAATCCTTATGATTTTATTTAAATAACCTTTTACCCTTATTTATTATTCAATAATCTATCATTTTATTTACTTGGCCAAGATTTAATTTGGCTTTTAAATATTCCTTATTTATTTCTTTATCTCATAAAATCCATATCTTTTTATTTATAGATCCAAATTGGTGATTCCAATTTGTATGATTTTATTTAATATTTGTTTAGCTTCTTAAATCCTTTTAGGATTAATTTTCTCAATATTTGGTATGGGTTTTAGATAGGAGCTTTATTAGCTTTAGAAATTATTTCCTTTTTATCTTATTAACTTCATAAGTTTTTATCCATGGCTCCAAATTAAGTGAAACCAATTTCTATGGGTTTATAATATTTTTATTTGTCATTTTGATCACTTATAAATGTTTGTTGATGATTTTTTTTATATGGATCAAATCCATAGTCTTAGAGTGATCTTGGAAATGATTATTCCATTAGGGTTTATGGTTTTGGTTTAACTTTTCCAAGTGTTTAAATTTCAAGATACATTCATTGATGAATGCATTTCACTTGATTGAAATTTGTTGGGTTCCTTTTTATTCAAAGTTTGTTCAAGAAGCTTTTTGATGTTTCCATTTGGAATCAAAAAGTTTCTTTTCACCCTAAATTTCAACAATTATTTATTTTGTTTATTTATTTATTTTTCACATTTCAAAATTTGGAAAATTTTGGGATGTGACAGGCTACCACCCTTAAAAGAAATCTCGTCCCCGAGATTTGGGAAGGCAAGAGGTTACAAATTGGCTTCAAGACAACTAGGGTACTACCACCCTTAAAAAGGTTTCAACTAGATTACATATTGGCTTACTTGGGGTCTTGATGTATCTTCTCTAGACACTTGTTTGCATAATGGC
Source organism: Avena sativa (assembly GCA_916181665.1). Taxonomy (NCBI): domain Eukaryota; kingdom Viridiplantae; phylum Streptophyta; class Magnoliopsida; order Poales; family Poaceae; genus Avena; species Avena sativa. The sequence continues at coordinate 8,608,069 of OV702289.1, forward strand.
CTACCTCTTTGCATTTGAAACACATCACTTGGCTAATATCCTTCTTTTCCTTTGGTATCATTTCTTCTTGTTTGTTTCCTTGGTTCTTCTTCTTTTCTGGGCATTCATTGGCATAGTGTCCCATATCTTTGCAATTGTAACATTGCTCTTGGGTAATATCCTTCTTGCTAGGGTTGGGGCTTTTCTTCTTATTCTTGGGTCTCTCCAAAGCTATGAGTTCTTCTAGTTCATGCTCTTCATATCTTACCACAAAGGTGGGAAATCTTTCTCTCTTCTTGGGGCAGTTACTAGAGATATGACCTTCTCCACAAGAGTAGCAACACTTTGTTGTCACTTTGGATTTGGCCTTATGAGGCATGGTTCTGACTTTGCCTTCATCCTTCTTGATAGAAGTTGTTTCCTCATGGGGGTTTCCAAACTTTTGATGCATTCCATCTTGCTTAATTTGTTGGACTATAGGATAGATGGGGCATTCGATAGGGACATGATCATTTCTTTCACATAGGAAACAAGTCACTTGAGATGTGGGGAATTGTTTAGTTGGGTGTTTCTCTTCACAATTAGGGCATTGGTCCACATGCTCCTTAGAAGTGTGTTCCATGTCTCCACATTTATTGCAAGCTTGAGTTCCTTCTGTAATATCACCCTTGATATCATTGTTTTCACAATCTCCTTGGGAAGAATTGCTTATCATGTCGATCATTTGATTGGTCATCCTTTGCAACAATTGGGATTGGATTCCTAATTTTTTTGCATGGTTGGGTCTAACTCATTATTGTTGGCTAAAAACTGAGTTGTCACTTGATTCAACTGGGCTTGAGTTGCTAGAAGCATCTCTTGGTTGTTGTTGTCACTATCCATGATGTTGGAGTATCTTGGAGAAGTCATCTGTTTGGGTTGGATTGGGATTAGATTAGTCAAAAGATTCTAGAGGAAGAATTCTACTCACACACAACAATTCACACAAGCAATGTGCAAGCAATCACAAACAAACATTCCACTCAAACAACAAGGTTCAAGCACATTTTTAGGCAACAAAATATTTTTTCTACACCACATAAGTTGGTGTGATTGATTTAAACTAAACACTAGTATGGTGGTCCAACTATGGTTATCACTTGGGATCATTCCATTCTTCATAGTTGTTTCTTCATGAATAAGTTCATGGTATCCTTGGAAAAATTCTCGTGTCTTGGTTACTAAGCTTCAAAGGTGATGATGGTTCCTTCTAAGTTGTGTTTCTTTAGTCTTCAAGTCTTGATTAATATTTCTTGTCTCACTTGTAGTCCTTAGTGATGTCCAAGTTGAAGTCCTTGATGAAACTAAAGTTGAAGTCATTGGTGTTGGTGAAGTCTTTGCTCAAGTTGATGTTTTTATTCTTGTTGAAGTCTTTGCTCGTGTTGAGGCTTTGTCCATCAAGTTTGAAAAGGAAGAGATGTAGAATCAAAACCAAAAAGGTTGAGGAAAGAGTTTACAAGATTGTTTGTAAATAAGTTTTGGAACAAATACAACTCCTATATTTCTAAGAGGTTTTGTCCAATCCTAGGGTTACAATCCTACAGGCAACACAGTGCTCTGATACCATCTGTAGAGGTCCCAACCTTTAATAAGGTAGAGATCCCTGTGTTTATAATTCTAGTCCCTGGATCAATAGCTAGCATCCACAGTTAAGATGTAATATCAAGAAACAAAGGTCATAATACATCTTTATAACCAGGAATAAAATAATTCATTACATATTACATAGCTCATTTGGCTATCTCATTACAATGCAGCAGAAATAACTATATAGCATGGAGTCCTTCATCTTCAAAGTGCCACAGGCAGTCATGTTGGTTGTAGACTTGTAATCCTAATCAACACACTTCACTAACATCAAACAAACCTGCAACATAATAAGTTACAGCCACAAGGATCAATACATTTGAATTGTATTGGCAAGTGATACTATGGTAGAATAGTGGTATCTATCCTCTATATGCATTTGGATAAGTGGAGCTTAGGCTTGCTTTGCTCAAAATAGATTTTCTTATAAGTTGAAAACAATAAGTTTTTGTTTGTCAAAATCAACCAAGGCATCTACCAATAGAAATTGGTGATCCTTTACCCTTGTTCAACCACAAGTTTTTAACTTAGAAATTGTGATGAGGAGATTCTTGATAGCTTCCATGTCTTGATGCTCAAATTGTCCATTGTCGGGGACACGACAAGTACTTAGATTCTTCCTTCTGCAGAGGTGGTGCACTTTCCCCACAAGACTCGACATGCATCGAGACAAGATCTTTCAGAAGCCTTCCCTTAGACCAAAATGGACGCGCTCCAAACCTATCACCCCCTACCACCAACTGTCCATCTGGCTAAGTTATTGCAACCTATATGATCCAGGAAGAACCCATAATGCCAAGTGGCTGCACTTGAAGCTTCTCAACATTTGACATCTCAAATCTCTTTGTTCCTGGATGGCATTCCAAAAGTGAGATACACTAGGGTAAGCCATAAATATGAGCCCTGTGTAACCACTCAACACAAACCATTCTTTCCATTCCACCCAGGTGATTCATTCACATAGTTGTTTTATTAAACAAAACACAAGTCCTTGACTTAGAAATAATTCATAGCATGAATATAATCCACCCTTGTTTTCTACTCGTTAAGCTAAGCATGACAGTAGTAGGGATCTTAACTTAGGAAAATTATACTAAGGCTTCATCTACTAGGATTTCCCATGGCATAGCATACTTAGTAAAAATTCCATGCAAGTCCTACTTAGAAATATCACTAATGCATAGTGAAAATAATGGGACAAAAGTATGAAGCACCACTTGCCTTTTTTGGTAGAGAATATAGATTCACTCCTTGATCTTGCAATAGTCACACTCTTCAAAGTTCACTACAATTCAATCAAGGCACAAATTCAATCTAGCATTCAAACAATTCACCACATAGAATAAAGAAAACAAAACAATGCATGCAAGCATGCAAAAGATTGTTTTATTGGAAAAGTGGTTTCTACTAAGGCTATAAACATTTTAAAACACCTATTGGTCATTTATAAAAGTGGAAAATCCATTTGATATTAAGGGGGAGGAGATTTAACGTGCGTGGTCGTGGTGAGGATTTAGCGCAGCATTGATGCGTATTCACTCCGGCATTCAACGGCAGTAAACGGCCGGGGGCGTGGTCAGCGGGAGGGTGAAGGAGACGATGACCTGGCGGTGGGGCAACATCGTCAGTGATTGAGAGGGGAAACGGTGGGGTCAGGCGATTAGTGGCTACACGGGTGCGGGTCTGAGTGAGAAAGAAAACGGTTCGGTGGAGGAGAGAGGTGGGCTGTTGGGCCTAGATGGCTGGTTAGGTTGGGTTGGAACCTTTCTCTATTTTTTTCCTTCCTGAAACTTTTCTTTTTCTTTTTCTTTTTTCATTTTCTATTTTGAATTTATTCAAATGTTTTTAACCATTTGTTTGTATTCAAATTTTCAGAATCATTTCAGTAAGTTTTGCACTTATTTATTAGTGTGTTTTGAAAGTCTATTTTTGAACAATTCAAAATGTTTTAATGTGATTCAAAAAGGGCTTTTGTCTTTATTTTCAAGTAATATTTAATATAATTCAAAATCTCACTTTTAATTTAGATTTTTATCAAACCTTTTTATAAATCTTTTCAGTAGGTTTAATCTTATTAATATTGTATTTAAATAATCCATTTTAGAATAATTTCTTTTACTTATTTATGGTTTATTATTTATTTAGAATAGGCGATTGTCTTTATTCCAATAAAATCAAAATATGGTTGTCCAAATAAATTTTAATCCAATAATATTTATTTCATTATTTTATTTGGATTATCTTTATTCCATTTCCTTATGGATTTAAATCAAGATTTAAATTGTCTTCTAAATAATTTCCTTGGGATTTATTATTTAGTTTAAGCAATTTGTCTTTATTTAGATAAAATTTGATATTATTCTATCCTTATGATTTTATTTAAATAACCCTTTACCCTTATTTATTATTCAATAATATTTCATTTTATTTACTTGTCCAAGATTTAATTTGGCTTTTAAATATTCCTTCTTTCTTTCTTTCTTTATCTCATAAAATCCATATCTTTTTATTTATAGATCCAAAATTGGTGATTCCAATTTGTATGATTTTATTTAATATTTGTTTATCTTCTTAAATCCTTTTAGGATTAATTTGCTCAAGATTTGGTATGGGTTTTATATAGGAGCTTTATTAGCTTTAGAAATTATTTTCTTTTTATCTTATTAACTTCATAAGTTTTTATCCATGGCTCCAAATTAAGTGAAACCAATTTCTATGGGTTTATAATATTTTTATTTGTCATTTTGATCACTTATAAATGTTTGTTGCTAATTTTTTTATATGGATCAAATCCATAGTCTTAGAGTGATCTTGGAAATGATCATTCCATTAGGGTTTATGGTTTTGGTTTAACTTTTCCAAGTGTTTAAATTTCAAGATACATTCATTCACTACTAGGAAAACAGCTATAGGTAATCAGCACATCCGTGGCTCACATGGTTGAAGTGCCCCACGGCTAAAACAGGCGTGGCTCACCTGTGGGTAGTGCCCTACTAGTAACTAGAACAACCGTGGCGCACATGACTATAGTGCGCCACAGATGTGTGTGGGCCAGGGCCCTGTTGGCCGCACGCCAAACATCTGTAGCGCACTATAGTCATGTGCGCCACGGTTGTTAGTGTCATCTGTGGCGCACATGGGGGGGTGCGCTACGCCTAAGCGCACGCCCCTCTCTGCTGCGAACCATCCACAAGCATCTGTGGCGCACATGGCATAGTGCGCCACAGAAGTTTGTACTCTCTGTGGCGCACTATGGCATGTGCGCCACAGATGTAGTGGCATGCACCAACTCCACCCCCCCCCCCGTGGATCGCCTTTTTAGGGTTTGCAAAAAATAAAAGAAAATGATAAACACTTCAAAAAATTAAATCCTTTCATATTTATGTAGGTAATGTGGTATAGCTTCTAGTAAAATTAACAAAAATGAGTTTCGACTTTATTTGCAAAAAAAAGTTATGCCACGGTAAAAAGGCCGTAACTTTTGCATACGATATCGAAAAAAATCGTATAATATACCAAAATGAGGAGAACGAGATTTCGCATCTGCTCGCAACGACCTATGGTCATTTAGCGATTTTTTAGATTTTCAAAATTCGAAAAGAGTAAAAAGTTACGGTCAAAAAACCGTTTTTTCCTGCAGAAAAAAAAATACAGGGCGACTTATCCGTAGCGCACCTACACCTAGTGCGCCACGGATAAGCTTGGGCGGGATTCAAATTTGAATCCCCACCCCGCCCTCCTCCTCCCTTTCCCTTTCCCCTTTTCCCTCTTCCTCTCCCTTTCCCTTTCCACTTTTCCCTTCCCCTTTTCCCTCTTCCTCTCCCTTTCCCTTCTCCTTCTTCCTTCTTCCTTCTTACTTCTTCCTTCTTCCTTCTTCCTTCTCCCTTCTACCTTCTCCTCCTTCCCCTTCTCCTCTTCTTGCAGTGATGGCGCGACGACCTCCTTCTCCTCCTCCTCGCAGTGACAACGGGCGACGGCGGTGCAACGGCGGCCTCCTTCTCCTCCTCCTCGCGACGGCGGTGCAACGACGGCCTCCTTCTCCCCCTCTTCCTCCTTTGCCTCCTGTTCTTCTCCTCCTCTTCCTCCTCTGCCTCCTCTTCTTCTCCTCCTCCTCTTCTCCTCCTCCTCCTCCTCCTCCTCCTCTTCTTCTTCTCCTCCTCTTCTTCTCCTCCTCTGCCTCCTCTTCTTCTTCTCCTCCTCTTCCTCCTATTCTCCTCTTCCTCCTCCTTGCAGTTCCGACGACGACAACGAGGTGACGACGAGGAGGCGGCGATGGCGACCTGCACCGACGCACGACCGCACACCGACGCACGACCGCACTGACAATGAGATCCAGATCTGCTACTTTTTTTTTGAATTTTGAAATTTACATCCGTGGCGCACAGCACCTAGTGCGCCACGGTTATCGTTTCATACGCGTGGCGCACCTGCCCAAACTTCTGTGGCGCACTGGCATGTGCGCCACGCCTGTCTCTAAACTTCTGTGGCGCACTAGGCAGTGCGCCACAGAAGTTTAAACTTCTGTAGCGCAAGGCACGTGGCGCACTGCTAGTGCGCCACAGATGATGTTTCATGGTGCGCCACTAAAGGCCATTTTCCTAGTAGTGATTGATGAATGCATTTCACTTGATTGAAATTTGTTGGGTTCCTTTTTATTCAAAGTTTGTTCAAGAAGCTTTTTGATGTTTCCATTTGGAATCAAAAAGTTTCTTTTCACCCTAAATTTCAACAATTATTTATTTTATTTATTTATTTTTCACATTTCAAAATTTGGAAAATTTTGGGATGTGACAGTGGGCACCCTTACGCCCCACAATTTTGGTGTCTAGATTATCTATGGATGGTGTTTAGTGGATGGACCATTTAATATGGCACTTGCCAGGGCAACACCAGGTATAGAGTCATCGGGAACTCATCAGGGTTTTAGCTTGCCCGAAAGGGGGCTTAACGGAGGTGAGCCGGCCCCGAAGGATCGCGCAGACATATGAGGTCGCGGAGAGGGAAGTTGAAAGAACATGTTGGGCCCCCATGTGTGGTTTTGGTAATTGATGACAATCTTTATGGAATAATGTGTGTATTAAGTTATACTTGTAGGAATTGTCCATTGGCATCGCTTGGAGCTTGTGTCGGCTTCAAGGTCGATGAAATGAGAAGAAGATATGCTGTGCAAGCTAAAAATGCGCCATCTATAGAAGATCTCATGTTTGATGCTTGCCATCCTCGGTGATCATGGATCGATGGTGAGGAATTAAGAAAGGTGTTCCATCTTGAGAAGGACAAGATCTTGATAGGTTTTCCCTTTTGTCGGTCTCATGTTTTGTATGGGAGACCGGGTTTAGGATAGATAACCATACTATCAAGAGGGGCTCTCGAATGAGTAATTCGGTCACATCGTTCGGAGAGAGCTCAAACCTTTGCATACTTGCATCATCATATTTGGTTGTTATTTGGTATTATTCATGTGAGGATATAGATCTTGTGTTAATCTCCATAACAAGTTCTTGTTCATAAAAATCGGATCTTCCGTTTGTATCTTGTTGTGATTTTGATTTATGTGGCTTTTCGGTTTCTCACCAAGTGAGGTATCTCACATTATTCTACTTGATACTTTCTCACTTGGTGATAACCAATATTTTATAGGGTAGCCCATGTCGTCCTCTTTCCAACGCAATTGGAATCGGGTCAATTGGAGCTACCGTTCAAAAGTTATGACCCTTTGAATATTTGCCTATTTTGGTTTGAAAAAGAAAAAAAATCTTGTCTGGGCCGAGCGGTACTACCGCAGCCCAGTACCGCTCGGTCCTGGCGCGTGCGGCCCGACTCAGTATCACCCGGTACCCGCTTCAGGCACTAACGGACGACCCGGTAGTACCGCCCGGGTGGGCCGGTACTACCGATCGGCCCTGGTAGATCTGCTCCGCTCCAGCCCAGCCAGCCTCGCCGCGTCAGCCCGCCCGTGCGCTAGCTCCCGCTCTCCTACCGTGTCCCGCCCGCGAGCCCCGCCCGCATTGACCAGATCCTGCATGGGCCCCGCTACCGTCGCTCTTCTGCTGCATGCTGGCCTCGCCAACGCTCTGCTCGCTCGCTTGTTGCCGCGCTGCCGCAAGATTGCCTGGCCCCGCACTCCGCCCAGACCCCCTCCCCCCGCTCCCGCGTGTACACCCCGCCAATCCCACTCGCTGGCCTCGCGCGTGCTGGCCCATTGCCTGTTGTGCTGTGCGCTGCGCCCGCTACTGCCTAGCCCCAGCGGCGCTGGCCGCCCAGCACCCTTGCGCGTGCCTGCTGCCACGCATGCTCCCGCGCGCTCGCCCCTGCACGCCTTGATCGCTGGGCCCCCCAACCACCTGCATGCCTCGCTACCGGCCTAGACAAAAAAACGCCCCAAACGGCTAGATTTTCTGGGCCACTATTTATACCATTTGTCCATTTTCAATTTAAGTTGCTTCTTCCTCTTATATTAGGCTAAGATTTGTCCACACTTTCTCTAGATCTTGAAGCTTGCCTAATCTTTTCCCTTTGATGATTCTTGCCCATATTTGAGTGGAAGAGAGAGGAGATCTAGATCCATGTTTTGACCTAACCGATTCATCTCTTTGTGAGTGCATCTTTGGGGATCTAGATTTTGGGGGATTTTGTGTCTCTCTTTGATTCCTCCTCTCTTTTCCCCCAATAGCTTTAGTAGCTTTGTTGGAACTTAAGAGTGAGGGATTTGAGCACCTTTGTGGTGTTCTTGCCATTTGCATTCGGTGCGTCGGTTTGAGTTCTCCTCGGAGGATTTGGTTCATGTGACTCATTGGAGCTTGTCCCTCTTGGGTTCTTGGAACCCTAGACAGTTTTGTGGCCTTGGTGGCATTGTGGCCTTTTGTGGCGTTTTTTGGGAGCCTACAATTAAGTTGTGGAGAAGTGCCCCAACCTTGTGAGAGGTTCCGGTTGCCACCGACAAGTTCACCGATAGTGGAAGCGTGGATCGATCCCATTGGGGTGAGATTCACCGGAGAATAAGGGAGGCCTTTTATGGCATTGGTGGTTTGATACCAACCCCTCTCCAAACGAGACGTACTCCATGTTGGGAGGAACTCGGTAAAATATCGTCGTCCCCGCGTGCCTCGGTTATCTCTATACCCAAGCTATTTACTTATGCACTTTACATTCTGATAGCCTTCGTTCTTGAAGTAATCTATATCTTGCTATCACTTTGTTGCTTGTATTGCTTAGCATAAGTTGTTGGTGCACATAGGTGAACCCTAGTTGTTCTAGGTTGTGCTTGACAAAGTAAACACTAGTTTTATTCCGCCTTTGTTGAGCCACTCTAGGAAAAGTTTTAATTGCCTATTCACCCCCCTCTAGGCGACATCTATATCCTTTCAGCAGTGATTGGCTTGGATCTTAGTCTGGGCCTCATACCAAGGAAGTATGAACGGGTTGGCCGCTCAGATGTGCAACAAAGCTAAGATCTCTCATGGGTAAAGTAACGCACCTCTGCAAAGTGTAAGAACCGCAACTTGTTACTCCTTGTTCCGGGAAGGAGATGCAAACGCGGCGGGAAAGGAACTCCATGAAAATTCTAGTAAACCCGTGAAGGCTGATGGACATAGCTTTTCCGAATAAAAGCAACCTTTGAAGAAATGTTTATGAAAAATTGCATTGCCTACGACCTACGGTCTGTGGCTGTTGATATAGTGCATCAAACACTCCTTTTCTAGGGAACTTGCTGAGTACGCTCGTACTCAAAGTATCTTCTTAACCCTTGCTAGATTCTGAAGCCATTAAGACGACGTCTACATCAAGTTATGTTCCAGGAATCATCATCAAAAGTTAAAGCTCTTCAATGGAGTCAAGGAAGTCAACATATACACCAACTCAAGTGAAGACGAAGTTACTGATTAGATAGGAATATAATCTCTAACCATAGAACCTATTTCTATAGTGTATTGCGATAGCAGCAATGCCAGACCATTAGTTAAGATACTAGTCTTAATAGTATTATAGTTTTTGTGTTATTTATTTCTGATTCTTCTATGTAACCATTAGTTAAGATACTAGTCTTAATAGTATTATAGTTTTTGTGTTATTTATTTCTGATTCTTCTATGTAAGAAGTTTCTTTCTCTCTCTTTAACCTAGAGTGTTCTCTGAATCTTGTGTAAAGAGTTGAGTTGTAACCTATAGTCATGTCTTGGACCTGATGTGTCTCTGTTATACCACTCTGAGATATGTAATACTAGTGAATGGTGTTTCATTGGTGTTATGTCAACGGCTATAGTGTACTACATCATACAGTGGTATGCTGGGTCACCGCACTTTGTTACTTGCTCCTTGTTTTGTTGCCTTGTCAGAAAACCACTAAAAATCTGTTTGCTAAGTATTCACATGGATTTCCTGCTCCATACCATTGTCCAGCACCTTTTGCTCCTCATTGGGATCGACACTCCTATTTATCGAAAGACCGACTTGTCATTTCTGACTATTTTCTAGCGCCGTTGCCGGGGAGTGAAGCTCTATTGAAGAGTGGAACTGGTAAGGGAAACTTTTACTCTGAATATTGCTTTTGTTACTTTGTTTCCAATATGGATAACCCACTTGGTTTTCTGTTTGGGAAAACTACTACCACTGCTAGGGTAGTAGATGAACCACCACCTGTTGAGATAGATCCTTTTAAGATACCTACAAGTATTGTTAATCGTGTTATGGATAATTATTATTTTGGGGATGGAACCGTCCATCCCGGTGATCACTTGCTTTTTATCCATGAATTATGAAGGTTGTTTAAGTGTGCAGGCATCACAACTGAACAGGTGAAGAAGAAGTTACTCTCTATATCCTTGAAAGGGAGAGCTGAAGAATGTACAATCCATGGAATGGGAGGAGATGGCATCTCTCTTTTACTCTAAAGTTTATCCTCCTAGTGAAATTCATAAGGATAGAAATCTTATATATAACTTTTGGCCTCTTGATGGAGAGAGTACAGCTCAAGCTTGGGGGGAGATTGAAGTTACTAATGCTTAAATGTCCTATACATGAACTCCCTAACAATATTATTCTCAATAACTTTTATGCTAGGCTTTCTCTTCATGATAAAGATTTACTAGATGCTTCTTGTGCTGGATCATTCACACGTATGAAGGAAGAAGCTAAATGGGATCTCTTAGACCGTATTCAAGAGAACACTAAGGCTTTTGAGAATGACAAAGGAAGAAAGTCAGGTATAAACTATGATTATGAATGTATTAAATCTTTTATGGGAACTGATGACTTCCGTGATATTAGTAATGAGGTTGGCCTTGATCCCCAAGTGCTTGCAAAATGTTTTAAGGCCTTTGCCTCTTATATTGAGATTCCCAAGTGCTCCTTATAAAGACATTGTTACCCATGTTCTTGCCAGCGTAGAGGTTTGTACTGTTGATCCTATTTTGCCTGAACCTTATGTTGATAAAACACCTTTTCCTTCCAAGGTAAGGGAGCATTCTATTATGGCTAATGTGGTTAGAAAAAGCGCAAAGAAAACGGTAGGTTCCGATGAGCTTATTGATATTGAACCTGTGGTAGCTATTGTGAAAGATCTTGTCACTAGAAATATAGAGGATGAGCATATTGTCTTCTGTGAAGACGCTACTAATATTGTTTCTCATCCTAAGAAAGTTAGAAAAGATAGTGTTCTCGTGCTTTCTATTAGAATTGGTAGGCATAGCTATTATGGTTTATGTGATATTGGTGCTAGTTCTAGCGCTATTCCTTATGAGCTTTACAGGGAAATTATGCATGAGATTGGTCCTTGTGAGCTTGAGGACATTGATGTGGTTATTCACCTTGCTAATAGAGAGCAAGTTTGCCCCATTGGCATTGTAAGAGATGTGGAGGTCCTTTATGGTAAGATTAAATATCCTGCTGATTTTCTAGTAATTGGTAAAGAAGCTAGTAAAACCTATCTTATTATCTTTGCTAGACCCTTTCTCTACTTGTGGGGCTATCATAGATTGTAGGAAGGAAAAAGTTTTGACTAAGTTTGCTAGAGATTCTTATGAGTTTAATTTTTCCAAATTTCCCAAAACTCCTTATGAAAATGAACTGCCTGATGAGGATTTCAGGGTTGAACAACTTTCTGCTATTTCTCTTGCTCCTAACAATGCCTTGCAGCAATTTATGGAAGATCATGAAAGTGATGTCTTCCTGAAGGAAAGAAATGATATTGACGAGGCTTTCCTTCGTCAGGCTGAGTTACTTAAGCATAATCTACCTATGGAAGATTTGGGTACCAAACTACCACCTAAAGGGGGTCCTGTTTTCGAATTAAAACCTTTACCTTATGATCTTAAATATGCTTATCTTGATGATAAGAAAATATATCCTGTTATTATTAGTTCTAAACTTTCAAGAAAGGAAGAATAAAGGTTATTAGAGATATGAAGAAACAAAGAGGAGCTATGGGCTATACTCTTGACGATTTAAAGGGGATTTCTCCTACTATATGTCAGCATGCTATTAATATAGAGCCTAATGCAAAACCAGTTGTTGAGCACCAACGCCGTCTAAATCCTAAGATGAAGGACGTGGTAAGAAATGAGGTATTGAAACTCCTTGATGCTGGTATTATTTATCCTATTGTTGATAGTAAGTGGGTTAGCCCTGTTCATTGTGTTCCCAAGAAAGGGGGAATAAATGTTGTGCCTAATGAGGGAGCTTATACCCCAAAGAGTAGTGGTTGGGTATATAATGTGCATTGATTTAGGAAATATTAATAAAGTTACTAAGAAAGATCACTATGCCCTTTATTGATCAAATTCTTAAGAGTTTGTCCAAAAAAGACTCACTTTTGCTTCTTGATGGTTATTCTGGGTTTTCTCAAATTGCTGTGAAAGCACATGACCAAGATAAAACTACTTTCACTTGTACTTATGGTACTTATGCTTATAGGCGAATGCATTTTAGTTTATGTAATTGATATGCCCAATTTGCATCACTATTCTATATCATAATTTACCTCTATTCATTGATATTTGTCTTATTATGAGGTATTACTTTTGGCTTTTCATCTGTTTATGCATGTTGGATGATTCCTGGAGGATGGACTGCCGGAGTCTGGATTCTGATGGAAAAGAAGGCATTTTGCTGCAATTTCGCGAAGATCGGAAAAATACCAGAAAAATATGGAAACATATTATTTCACCAGAAGACGAAGGAAGCCAGAAGGAGGATCGAAGGGGGGCTGCAGGGGGCCCACACCCCCTAGGCGCGAGCCCACCTGAGGTCGAGCCTGGGGTGGGTTTGGCCCACCTGCCCGGCCTCCGACTCTCCCCCTTCTCCTATAACTTCCCTTCAAAACACTAAGCCTCAGGGAGCGACCACATATAGATTTCCGCCGCCTCTGGGGCGGAAAACACCAAAGAGAGAAAAATCTCTCCGGCACACAGATTTCTGCTGGGGGAATTCCTTCCCAGAGAGGGGAGACTGTCGCCATCAACATCGTCATCAAGCTAGGCTTCATCGGGATCATCATCATCATCCACACCATCATCACCACCAGCACCATCACCACCAATCCGTCCCGCTATAACAATTGTGTTGGATATTGCTTTAGTTCTTAGGGGAAACTTTCCAGGTGTTAATTACTATTGTAGTTAATGCTTGTGAGTGGAACCATTGGATTATTGTTTATGTTCAGATTGTTATCCATTACCATATCATCTCTGATCTTGATCCATATGATGTCCTGTGAGTAGTACGTTGTGTTCTTGAGGACATGGGAGAAGTCATGTTGTTAGTAGTGAATCTGTGATGAGTTATTATTCAATGGTTTAGTATTTAAGTTGTGGTGCTATTCTTCTAGTGGTGTCATGTGAACGTCGACTACATGACACTTCACCATTTATGGGCCTAGGGGGATGAATTGTGTATTTGGCTACTAATCGTGGGGTTGCCGGAGTGACAGAAAATTGAACCCCCGTTAGGACACCTCTGCACAAGGGAGTGTAGGATATCAAAGTTTAAGGCTGTGGTTAGATTTATATCTTAATTACTTTCCTGTAGTTACGGATGTTTGTAGGGGGTTTAATCACAAGTATGTATTAGTCCTAGGAAGGGTAGTATGTTAGCACAGGTTCACCCACACAACACTTCCAAACACCAGAGAAGAGCACTTAGCTATTTGAAGCGAAAGCACTTGACAGAATTCCCATGTGTCCTCGAGAACGTTTGGTCCTTATAAGTATTTCCACCGGCTTGTCCTTTGCTAAGAAAGGATTGGGCCACTTGCTCCGTTTGTTCGTTACTTCTGTCACTTGCTCTGTTTATTCATTACTTCTGTTACTTGCTCTTTGTTTTGTTGCCTTATCAGAAAACCACTAAAAATCCGTTTCTAAGTATTCACAGGGATTTCCTGCTTCATACCACTGTTCAGCACCTTCTGCTCCTCGTTGGGATCGACACTCCTATTTATCGAAAGCACTACGATACACCCCCTATACTTGTGGGTCATCAAGACTATTTTCTGGCGCCGTTGCCGGGGAGTGAAGCGCTATTGAAGAGTGGAACTGGTAAGGAAACTTCGACTGTGAGTATTTCCTTTTGTTACTGTTTGTTGCTTTGTTTCCAATATGGATAACCCACTTGGTTTTCTGTTTGGAAGAACTACTACCACTGAAAGGGTAGTAGATGAACCACCTCCTGTTGAGATAGATACTTTTAAGATACCTACAAGTATTGTTAATCGTGTTATGGATAATTATTATTTTGGGGATGGAACTGTCCATCCTGGTGATCACTTGCTTTTTATCCATGAATTATGCAGGTTGTTTAAGTGTGCAGGTATCACAACTGAACAGGTGAATAAGAAGTTACTCTCCATATCCTTGAAAGGGAGAGCTGAGGCATGGTATAAGCTGCTAAAGAATGGAAAATCCATGGAATGGGAAGTGATGGCATCTCTCTTTTACTCTAAATTTTATCCTCCCAGTGAAATCCATAAGGATAGAAGTCTTATATATAACTTTTGGCCTATTGACGGAGAGAGTACATATCAATCTTGGGGGAGATTGAAGTTACTAATGCTTAAATGTCCTATTCATGAACTCCCTAACAATATTATTCTCAATAACTTTTATGCTAGGCTGTCTCTTCATGATAAAGATTTACTAGATGCTTCTTGTGCTGGATCATTCAAAAGTATGAAGGAAGAAGCTAAATGGGATCTCTTAGACCGTATTCAAGATAACACTGAAGCTTGGGAAAATGACAAAGGAAGAAAGTCAGGTATAAACTATGATTATGAATGCATTAAATATTTTATGGGTATTGATAACTTCCGTGATATTAGCAATAAGTTGGGCCTTGATCCTCAAGTTCCTGCGAAATGTTTTAATGCTTTTGCCTCTTATATTGAGATTCCCAATAAAGAGTGGGACAAGTACCATGCTCCTTATAAAGACATTGTTACCCACGTTCCTGCCAGTATAGAGGTTTGTACCGTTGATCCTATTTTGCCTGAACCTTATGTTGAGAAGATCCCTTTTCCCTCCAAGGTAAGGGAACACTCTATTTTGGCCAATGTGGTTACCAAAAGCGCAAAGAAAACTGTAGGTTCCGATGAGCTTATTGATATCGAGCCTGTGGTAGCTATTGTGAAAGATCTTCTCACTAGAAATATAGAGGATGAGCATATTGTCTTCTAGGAAGACGCCATTAATGTTATTTCTCATCCTAAGAAAGTTAGAAAATCTAGTGTTCATGTGCTTTATGTTAAAATTGGTAGTCATAGCTACTATGGTTTATGTGATATTGGTGCTAGTTCTAGTGTTATTCCTTGTGAGATTTACAAGGAAATTATGCATGATATTGGTCCTTGTGATCTTGAGGACATTAATGTGGTTATTCACCTTGCTAATAGAGAGCAAGTTTGCCACATTGGCATTGTAAGAGATGTGGAGGTTCTTTGTGGTAATATTAAATATCCTGCTGATTTTCTAGTACTTGGTAAAGAAGCTAGTAAAATATATCCTATCATCTTTGGTAGACCCTCCCTTAATACTTGTGGGGCTATCATAGATTGTAGGAAGGAATTTTTTTTGACTAAATTTGCTGGAGAATCTTATGAGTTTAATTTTTCCAAATTTGCCAAAACCCCTTATGAAAATGAATTACCTGATGAGGATTTCAGGGTTGAACAACTGTCTGCTATTTCTCTTGCTCCCAACAATGCTTTGCAGTAGTTCATGGAAGATCATGAAAGTGATGCCTTCATGAAGGAGATAAATGAGATTGACGAGGTTTTCCTTTGTCAGCCTGAGTTGATTAAGCATAATCTACCTGTGGAAGATTTGGGTACCACACTACCACCTAAAGGGGGTCCTATTTTTGAATTAAAACATTTACCTTATGATCTTAAATATGTTTATCTTGATGATAAGAAGATATATCCTGTTATTATTAGTTCTAAAATTTCAGGGAAGGAAGAAGAAAGGTTATTGGAGGTGTTGAAGAAGCATCGAGGAGCTATGGGTAGATGATTTAAAAGGAATTTCTCCTACTATATGTCAGCATGCTATTAATATTGAGCCTGATGCAAAACTAGTCGTTGCGCACCAACGCCGTCTAAATCCTAAGATGAAGATGTGGTAAGAAATGAGGTATTAAAACTCCTTGAAGGTGGTATTATTTATCCTATTGCTGATAGTTAATGGGTTAGCCTTGTTCATTGTGTTCCCAAGAAAGGGGGATAACCGTTGTGCCTAATGAGGATAATGAGCTTTTACCCCAAAGAGTAGTGGTTGGGTATAAAATGTGCATTGATTTTAGGAAGATCAATAAAGTTACTAAGAAAGATCATTATCATTTGCCCTTTATTGATAAAATGCTAGAGAGGTTGTCCAAAAAGACTCACTTTTGCTTTCTTGATGGTTATTCTTGGTTTTCTCAAATTGCTGGGAAAGCACATGACCAAGAGAAAACTACCTTTACTTGTCCTTATCGTACTTATGCTTATAGGCGTATGCCTTTTGGTTTATGTAATGCTCCTGCTACCTTTCAGAGATGTATGTCTACTATCTTTCATGGTTTTTGTGAGTAAATTGTGGAGGTTTTCATGGACGGTTTTTCCGTCTATGGAACTTCTTTTGATAACTGTTTGCACAACCTTGATAAAGTTTTACAGAGATGTGAAGAAACCAACCTTGTTCTTAATTGGGAGAAATGCCATTTCATGGTTAATGAAGGGATTGTTCTTGGACACGAGATCTCTGAAAGAGGTATTGAAGTTGACAGAGCCAAAATTGAAGTAATTAAGAAGATGCCTTGTCCTAGGGATATCAAAGGTATTTGTAGTGTCCTTGGTCATGCTGGTTTCTATAGGAGGTTTATTAAAGATTTCTCCAAAATTTCAAAGCCCCTTACTAATATTCTTCAAAAAGATGTACCTTTTTTTTTGATGATTGTAAGGAAGCTTTGGAAACTTTGAAGAAAGCTTTGACAACTGCTCCTATTGTCCATCCACCCATTGGAGTTTACCTTTTGAAATTATGTGTGATGCTAGTGATTTTGCTATGGGTGCTATCCTTGGACAACGTGTTGATAAGAAGTTGAATGATATTCATTATGCTAGCAAGACTCTTGATGCTTCTCAAAGGAATTATGCTACTACTAAAAAAGAGTTCTTAGCTATAATCTTTGCTTGTGATAAGTTTAGACCTTATATTGTTGATTCTACGGTTACAATTCATACTGATCATGCTGTTATTAAGTACCTTATGACAAACAAGGACGCTAAGCCTAGGCTTATAAGGTGGGTGTTGATTTTGCAAGAGTTTGATCTGCATATTGTGGATAGCAAAGGTGCTGATAATCCTATTGCTGATAATTTATCTCGTCTGGAAAACATTTCTTTTGACCCATTGCATGTTAATGATGGTTTTGCAAATGAGCAGTTAGCTGCAATAAGGGTAAGTCCACATGAAAGTCCTTGGTATGCTGATTATGCTAACTTTATTGTTTCCAAGTATTTGCCTCCAACCTTTACAGCTCAGCAAATAAGGAAATTCTTTTATGATCTAAGGCATTACTTTTGGGATGACCCACACTTATATAAAGAAGGAGTAGATGGCATTATGCAAAGATGTGTTCCAGAATTTGAACAACAATAGGTATTGGGAAAATGTCATGGCAGTGCTTATGGAGGACATCATGCTGGGGATAGGACCGCACAAAAGGTTTTACAATCTGGATTTTTTTGGCCTACCCTTTTTAAAGATGCAAGTAAGTTTGTCTTATCATGTGATGAATGCCAACGAGTAGGTAACATCTCTAGACGCAATGAAATGCCTATGAATTATTCTCTTATTATTGAACCTTTTGATTGTTGGGGATTTGACTTTATGGGGCTTTTTCCTCCTTCAAAAAGGTATACTCATATTCTTGTTGTTGTTGACTATGTTACAAAGTGGGTGGAAGCCATACCTAAAAACAGTGTTGATGGTAAGACCTCTTTGAAAATGCTTAAAGATGTCATTTTTCCTAGGTTTGGTGTGCCTAGATATCTCATGACTGATGGAGGCTATCATTTTATTCATAGGGGATTTAGAAAAACTCTCGCTAAGTATGATGTAAACCACAGAATTGCTTCAGCTTATCACCCCCAAACTAGTGGGAAGTAGAACTTTCCAATAGGGAAATTAAATCTATCTTGCAGAAGACTGTCAATAGATCTAGGAAAAATTGGGCTAAAAAGTTGAATGACGCTTTGTGGGCTAATAGAACTGCTTATAAAAATCCTATGGGGATGTCTCCTTACAAAATGGTCTATGGGAAAGCTTGTCACTTTCCTTTAGAATTACAACACAAAGCTTATTGGGCAGTAAAAGAGTTGAATAGAGATTTTAGACTTGCTGGTGAGAAAAGACTGCTCGATTTAAGTAATCTAGAGTAGTGGAGAGGGGAAGCTTACGAAAATGCTAGGCTCTTTAAGGAAAAAGTAAAAAAGATGGCATGATAGGAGAATTCTCAAAAGGGAGTTCCATGTTGGTGAGAAAGTTCTTTTGTATAGGTCGCGTCTCAGATTTTTTGCAGGGAAACTACTATCCAAATGGGAAGGACCTTTTGTTATCAAGGAAGTGTACCATTCAGGTGCCATCAAAATTTCTTCTCTGAAGGATGACACAACACAGGTGGTTAATGGTTAAAGACTAAAACATTATATTTCTGGAGATTCTTATAATGAATATGTGGATGTTATTCAAATGGTGACTCTAGAAGAATTTATCAGAAGCCAAACACCAGAAACTGCAGAGTTCGTCCTTGAATAGGTAAAAGTGGTGAAAACAGAAGGTTTGTGAAACTCCAATATTTTTACATTTTTGATGTTTTTAATACATAAGGGAAGTTACGAGACGAAACTAAAGAGGAAACAGAGCCTGGGCTGGACAAACCCACCCCAGGTGCGGGCCCAGCCTGGCCATGCCTGAGGGCGGTGTTCCCCCCTCGAATTCCGTCTTCGCCTCGTTTCCATGTCAAAACCTTCCTTATGCATTGAAACTTCGTAATATATATGTCACATCTGAAAATTTCCCAATTTTTGTAATGTGAAAAATAAATAAACAAAATAAAAAATTATTGAAAATTAGGGTGAGAAGAAACTTTTGTTCCAAATGGAAACTTAAAATCCCAACTTGAACAAACTTTGGTTAATGTTTGAATCCAACTAGATTCAAATCAAGTGGAATGCATTCTTCATAAATGCATCTGGAAATTTAAACACTTGGAAAATAAACCAAAGCCCTAAAACCTTAATGGAATAAAATCATTCCCAAGATATCTCTAAGACCATGGATTTGATCCAGATAAAAATTTGTCAACAAACATTTACAAATGATCAATATTGACAAATAGAAATGTTCTAAATCCATAGAAATTGATTTCATTCAATTTGGAGCCATAGATAAAATCTTATGAATTTAATAAGATAAAGAAATTGAATTTCCAAAGCTAATAAAGCACCTATCTAAAAATCCATACCAAATGGTGAGCAAATAATCCTAAATACATTTAAAACGATATACAAATATTAAATAATATTTTACAAATTGGAATCACCAAGTTTGGATCTATAAATAAAAGATATGGATTTTATAAGATAAAGATTAGAAAATTAAGTGAGGAATATTTAAAGGCCAAATTAAAACCTTGACCTAATCCATAAGCAAATGGAATAAATATAATCCAAATCCAAATAAAATAATGGATAAAGAATTTCCAAATTAAATAAAATGGCATTAACCAAATTCTATTTCCATTTAGACAAAAATCCCTATTAGAAATGATTAATTAAATCATGGGAAATAATATTTGGAATTTACCCAAGTGGAATAAAAGTTGTTTAATTAACTTAAATAAGAAATCTTCCAAATAAAATTTATGGAATTAAAACTATATTTAATTTCATTGGAATTAAGGCAAATATCCAATTTAAATGATTAATAAATCATATTAAAAATATTCCAAATAATTCAAAGTGAATTATTTGACACCCTAATAAATGAATAAAACTTACTAAAAAGGGTTTTGTGAAAACTGAAATCAAATAAGGACTAAAAATATATTTGATAATAATTGAATTTAAAGCAAGGGTTTTGTTTTAAATAAATAAAAGACCCTAAAAATAATAAAAGAAATATTCTAATTTTGACTTTAAAATGTATTATTAATAAGTATTTGATTGCACACAAAGTTTGAGTGAAGTTTGAATTCAAATGAATGTTTGAATTGTTTAAACAAAAATCAAAACAGATAAATAAGAAAAGAAAAAGAAAACAATCAGTACAAAAAAAGAAGCAAGGCCAACTAGCCCAGCAGGCCCAACCCAGCCCAGCACCAGCCCATCTCCCCCTTCCACGAGAAAACGGTTCACACCAGAGTTTCAACCCGCGGAGCCGCTGACATCTGGACCCCACTGCCCCTTTTTCTCTCTCGCTGACGAAGCGGTCCCGCTTGCCAGTCCTCTTCTCCACCCCGCGCGCTGACCTCGCCCCTCTCCCCGGCCGTTTCTGGCCGATTTCAATCGCGTTAATTCGCGTTAATGCAGCAATCAACCTCTCCTGCGACCACGCGTACTTAATCACCTCCCTCCCCTCTCCATTTCCCCCCAGACGCCATGCCTCGAGAGCCCCCAGGCTGCCCTGATTTCCGCTTAGACCACCGCTGCCTCCGACGAGCTCCGACGATGATTCCGGCCACTCCTCGTCGCCCCTCGCCTCCTAGACCACATGAGCATGCTCCCCATTCTCTGGCGCTTCTCTATGCACCCTCGGCTTGCCCACGCTTGACCCAGATCATTGGCAACCACCTCGACTGAACTTCACCGCCGTCTGCTCCTTCTCCGACGAACTCCCCAGGTAGCCTCCGTCCATCCCCTTCACTCTCGTTGAAATGCGTATGATACCCAGCGCTGTGCGCATCTAACATCAACATTAT
Source organism: Avena sativa (assembly GCA_916181665.1). Lineage (NCBI taxonomy): Eukaryota > Viridiplantae > Streptophyta > Magnoliopsida > Poales > Poaceae > Avena > Avena sativa. The sequence goes on from OV702289.1 coordinate 8,629,122, forward strand.
TTCGTCTCAGCGTGCACCGTAGCGTCGCCCCCGACGACGACAGACTGTACCCGACGCTGTCTTGAACTCCGGCGAGAGATTGACAGCAACCTCGAGCGCCCCTTCAACAGACAAGGACACGTTGAGCATCAGCGAGGCACGGAGATCTCGGTGAGCTACTCCTCTACCCCCCTTGCTTCCTATTTCGCTAGCTCCGCCGCCAGCCACCGTCGCTCGCGCCACCAGTTCCTGACCAGCTGCTGTGCATCGTTCGATCTTGATCCTGTGGCTTAGATAGAGTCAATTAAACGAAAGGGTACGAGCTCATCTGCACCGTTCGGTCTCACTTATATCCAACGCACCACACTGCGCGATCCACGCGAAACGGTATGGGCGAATAGAAACACGACGCGTGGCCAGTCCGTTTGAATAAAAACCAGAAATGATCTATTAGATGTTTTATTTTGTAAAATTCATAACTTTCAAACCACACGTCCAAATTTTGCAAATTTTATATCAATGGAATCAGCAAGACAAATCCTACCCAACCATGCAATTTCTTTAGTAAATTGCTTCTGGTAAAAAGGTTGTTTTTGCAGAAACTTGTGTAGGCATATTTAGAATATAAAATTTGTTCTAAAATTATTTTTGTGATAAAACCTTGGAAAATGGATTGTTTTGAACCTACTGACCATAGAAATCAATTTGTGGTTTCAAAAACATATTTTGTGAAGCAAAAGAATAAATATTTGTTTTAGACCATTTCTAGTCAAATAAAAATGTTGTTATATGTTAAAATACTTTTTGGAGGAAAATCTTTGGGAAATGTTTTGATTTAAACTCTCTGACCCTAAACACAAAGATTTATGTTTTGAGAACATATTTTGTGAACCCTATAAAATTTATTGCTTTGCTAAAGGCAATTCTAACCACATAAAATATTGATTTGGTTTAAAAATAATTTATAAGTAAAATCTTTTGCAAATGGTTTTGCCACTTTTATAAAATGACCAATAGGTGTTTTCAAATGTTATAACCCATTGGAAACCACTTTTTCAAATAAAATCATCTTTAGCATGCTTGCATGCATTGTTTTGTTTCCATTATTTTATGTGATGTTTTGCTTGAATGGTAGATTGAATTATTGCTTGGTTGATTGAATTGTAGTGATTTGAAGAGTGTGAGTATTGCAAGATCAAGGAGTGAACTTATATTCTCTACCAAAAAGGCAAGTGATGCTCCATACTTTTGTCCCATTATTTTCACTATGCATTATTGATATTTCTAAGTAGGACTTGCATGGAATTTTGCTAAGTGTAAACTATGCCATGGGAAATCCTAGTAGATGAAACCTCAGTAGAATTTTCCTAAGTTAAGATTCCTACTACTATCATGCTTAGCTTAGCTAGTAGAAAACAAGGGTGGATTATATTCATGCTATGGAATACTTCTAAGTCAAGGACTTGTGTTTTGTTTAATAAAACAACTAAGTGAATGAATCACCTGGGTGGAATGGAAGGAATGGTTTGTGTTGAGTGGTTACACAAGGCCCATTTCTATGGTTTACCTTTTATATCTCACTTGTGGATGGCCACCCAGGAACAAAGGGATTTGAGATGCCAAATGTTAAGAAGCTTCTAGTGCAGCCACATGGCAATATGGGCTCTGCCTGGATCACATAGGTTGCAATAACTTAGCCATTTGGACAGTTGGTGGTAGTGGGTTGATAGGTTGGAACGCGTCCATTTGGTCTAAGGGAAGGCTTCTGAAAGGTCCTCTCTTGGTAAAAATCAAGTCTTATGGGGAAAGTGCACAACCTCTGCAGATGGAAGAATATAAGTACTTAGCCATGTCCCTGGTAAAGGACAATTTGTGCATCAAGACATGGAAGCTATCAAGAATCTCCTCTTCCAAATTTCTATGTTAAAAACTTGTGGTTGAACAAGTGTTGAAGGATCACCAATTTCTATTGGGAGATGCCTTGGGTGATTTTTGACAAACAAAAACTTAGTGTTTTCAAAAGATAAGGAAAATCTATTTTGAGCAAAGCAAGCCTAAGATCCACTTAGCCAAATGCATATAGATGATAGACTCCACTATACTACCATAGTATCACTTGCCAATAGAAATAAAATGTATTGACCCTTGTGGCTATAACTTGTTATGTTGCAGGTTTGTTTGATATTAATGAAGTGTGTTGAATTAGGATTACAAGTCTACAACCAACATGTTTGACTGTGGCACTTGAAGATGAAGGACCCCATGCTATTGTTTTATTCTGCTGCATTGTAATGAGATAGCCAAATGAGCTATGTAAGATGTAATAAATTATTTTATTCCTGGTTATAAAGTTGTATTATGACCCTTGTTTCTTGATATTACATCTTAACTTTGGATGCTAGCTATTGATCCAGGGACTAGCATTGTAAACACAGGGATCTCTACCTTATTAAAGGTTGGGAACCTTACAATATAACCCCCGGATCCCCCGAGGTTCGTGCATCATGTTCTCATCATGTTTTCGTTTCAATCTGTTTCTGTTAGGAAATCTTCTCAAGTTTAGAGCGCCATGCCCTCCGCCAACGACAAAGGCAAGAAGCCCGTGGAGATAGAGTTGGAAGAACAAACCACCATAGGAACAATGGGAAGGAAACCTACTTTTGTAGGAGCAATTAACACTACGAATGCTTTTTCTCGTCACATGCAGGTAATCGTAGCCTTTGGTCCAGACTTTAGATACTGCCCCGAGGCAGCGGAAGCCCTTCGAACAACTGATGAGTTTTGTGAAAGATATCATGCTTTGAGGATAAAGGTGGATGAACTTCAAGAGGAGAACAACAAGCTTCGTAAGATGCTGGAGGGTTTTCTTATTCTAAACAAGAGGGCAAGACCACCTCCACCAAAGGAGTAATTCTTCATCAGGTTTGGCATCCCCTTGGCTTGTTCCAAGCTTGGGGGAGTGTCGCGGTATCACCACCATTATCTTTTATCTTTGACCATTTTAGTGGATTCATATCTGTGGTAGAGGGGTTATCTTATAGTTTGGTTTGCATGTGGAAGTATCTCTCCTTTATTTTATTATCTATGTATCCCTTGGTGTGAGTGCCTTTATTGAATATTAATGAGAAGTCTCATATTTTACTTTTTGCACTTCTTATTTTAGTTTGCAATCTCTATTATATGATGGATCTTGTTGATAAGTATTGGCACCACTTTGGGATCATCAAGTGGATCTAAATTGGTTTTGGCAAACCGAGTTCTGGTCAGTAGCATTACTATGAAAGAGAAAAAGAAATAAAAAAAGCTTACAGGTATTTTGTATCATTTGTTTTCTTTCTTGTTGGCTCATAAGCATAGCATTCTTTATTTAAGATCTTTTGTGTCTTCAAGGAAGATTGTATGTTTAGCTTTATTACTTGTATGTTTGCTTTCTTCTTTCAACTTTCTTGCTTGCTACCCAGCCTTGCTAGCCAAAAACCTGTTTTGAGATGGCATACTTCTCATTTTTCCAAATCCCCTTGAACCAAAACTTTTGCCATTTGTGTCCACCATATCTACCTAGTAGCTATTTCTATTCCAAGCAAATTCTCAAGCTTCATCTACCTTTCGAATTAAAAAGGTATTTTGTTATGTGAAAAGTAGTTAGTAAAGCTCTAACGAACTTGATGGCACACCTTATTTACTTGCCCCTAATAGACTTGAACCATTGTGAACATCGAAGTTGTATATGCTTGCATATATACGTTGGAATTAGCAGAACCATGCTGTCACGGGGAACGTTTTCAACATTGCACTTGTACTCTATACACAGTTGATATCATGCTCTTTTGTCTATGGATGTCAATGGTGTGAAATAAAGAGGGAACTTGTAAGTCCATGGAGTTTGTATCCTGTGTTAGAGAAACGCCTGGGCCGCTAGCCTAAGCCATGCTTAATCATGGTGGAAACTTGCAGCATCACCATAGTGAGTCATCTATGAAGCATCCTCAATAAAAAGCTATGCACATAGTAAATAAAAAGATCGCTGAGATGCTCATTGTCTGCTTGCCTTGTCATTTTGGTTATGGGAATGCTCCTGTACCATGTGCAAGGGGTACCCCGTTGGCGGTTCTCAATGATATGCAAATACTTACAATGACAAGAACTTACGTGTGACCAAAGTTGAGTAGCATGAGGAGTGGCCCTCATATTCAAGGGACATGAGATTGCCAACTTATATTTCGTCAAGCATATACTCCATCTTTGTTCACTTTAACCTTAATCATCTCAAGTGCTTATGATAGGGGCAATGAGGGATCAAAGCTAATAAGTACCATAATCTTTTGGAAGCTCTTTATGACTTGTAATCCCTGCTACCCTCTATGAAGGGACCTTTCTCCTAGTTACCAGTTGAGTCAGTAAACCTACTTCCTCTCTATCTCCAGCAAGCATTTGAGTTGTTGTGTTTCAAGCATTCATATGGTGATTTATTCAATCATGTTATTTATCTTCCTTGTTTGCACAAAACTCTTATCTATTGAGTATTACTTTGAAAGATTTCACTTGTGAAAAACCTTTTTGAGCAAAGAGTGCTCTTGTTTTGAAACTTCTACAAAAAGCTTTTGTGAAACTGTTTGACAGGTGTTCTCTGACCAAGAACAAGTTTGCCAATTCCAATTATGATTTATCTTTATGCATCTGTATTGTGACTGATGTACTTGGTTGCAAGCTAAGTTATATAATGGTGAGTTGCTTTCTTCTATGAGTTATGCAATGGTAAGTGTGATGCTTCTTGTTCGTATTATTTTATCAACACTTCACTCCATAAACCTGTGGACATGTTTACTGAGCTCAGTTTTCGCTTGGGGACAAGCGAAGTCTAAGCTTGGGGGAGTTGATACACCCAATTTGCATCACCATTCTATATCATAATTTACCTCTATTCATTGATATTTGTCTTATTATGAGGTATTACTTATGGCTTTTGCATCTGTTTATGCATGTTGGATGATTCTTGGAGGATGGACTGCCGGAGTTTGGATTCTGATGGAAAAGAAGGCGTATCGGTTAAATTTTGCAAAGATCAGAAAAATACCAGAAAAATATGGAAAAATATTATTTCTCCAAAAGAATGAGGGAGCTAGAAGGAGGGACAAAGAAGGGCCTCAGGGGGCACACAACCCCCTGTTGGAGATATGCCCAAGAGGCAATAATAAAGAGGTTATTATCATATCTTCATGCTTATGATAAATGTTTACATACCATGCTAAAATTGTATTAACCGGAGATATTAATACTTGTGTGATTTGTAAACATAAAAGAGTCCCTAGTAAAGCCTCTTGTTAAACTAGCTTGTTGGTTAATATATGATCATGGTTTCCTGATCATGAACATAGAGATGTTATTAACAATAGGGTCATATCATTAGGAGAATGATATGATGGACATACTCCTATAGTTAAGCGTAGCATAAAGATCAAGTCATTTAATATAGTTCATTTGCTATATGCTTTCTGATACATAGTAACCTAATTCCTTCGACCATGAGATCATGTTAATCACCATCACCGGAAGGATTCTTTGATGACATCAAACACCACACCGTAACTGGGTGGATATAAAGGTGGCATTGAGTGTTCGGAAAGTATGGGTTGAGGCACATGGATCAAGAGTGGGATTTGTCCATCCATATGACAGATAGATATGCTCTGGGCCCTCTCGGTGGAATGTCATCCAATTAGCTTGCAAGCATGTGACTGGCTCACAAGGGATCACATATCACGGGAATGAGAAAAGAGTACTTATCGGTAACGAGGTTGAACTAGGTATGCAGAGATACCGACGATCAAAACCTCGGATAAGTAAACTATCGTGAGACAAAGGTAAATTGGTATCGTATGTAAGTGGTTCATTCGATCACAAAGTAATCGTAGAAATATGTGGGAGCCATATGAAATTCCATATTCCTCTATTGGTTATTGATCGGAGAAGTGTCTCGGTCATGTCTGCATAATTCACGAACCGTAGGGAGACACACTTAAGGATTCAATGTTGTTGAGTAGTTATGGAATGATGAGTAAGAGACCAAATGTTGTTCTGAGTCTCGGATGGGATCTGGGATATCACGAGGAGATCCGGAATGGTCCGGAGAATATGATTCATATAAGGAAAGTCCTGTTTCGGAGTTCGGAAATGATTCCGATGTTTTTCACCGGGAATGTTCTAGAAGGGTCTGGAAGGTCCGGCACTCCGGAGGGGAAGGGTACATGAATGTGTCATGACAATGTGGAATGGTTGCATCATGTACTGGGTCACTTGGCTGTGCAATATGGAGAGAGAAATCAAATCCAAGTTTGAAAGTCAAACGCCAATTTGAAAAGTCAAATCTGAAGTTTTCTTGGTGGAGGGAGAGTAGGAAACCTACTTGGGGAGGAAGTCCCACTCCCTCCACCCGCCGGCCATGAGGAGGAGTTGGAGGAGGACTCCCTCCTCCCAAACCGCCCCCTCCCACCTATATAAGGAGGGGTAGGGCGCCCCTCTACCCCTCACACCTAAACCCTAGCCTTTGGCGCCACCACCTCCAAGTGTTGTCGCCGCCTAGGTCTCCTCTTCTAGCTGACTTGGGGCAAACCCTAGATTTCCCTAGCCGCCGTCCAAGCCCACCCTTGGTGCCTCTAAACCCTAGATCTCCAAGGCCCTCTCTCATACTCCACCATACTCGCTCCGGCTTAAGGCAAAGCCCTGCGAGATCTCCCCTCTACTTCCGACACCACGCCGTCGTGCTGCCGGATTCACGAGGAGAGTGCTACAACCTCTGCTTCCTGCTGGAACAAGGGAGAGGAAGGTCTTCATCGAGTACCGAACGTGTGACCGACTGCGGAAGCGCTGCCGGAACGCAGCGCCGGAAGGATCGTCTACGCGATCTTGAGATCGGAAGTGTACGACCACATCATCCACGAGAATCTGCTCTCGTTAACCGCTTTGGATCTTCGAGGGTTAGTACTCTATCGACTCGTTGCTGCAATCTAGTAGATAGATCTTGGCTTATGTGTGTTCATGCGATAGAATTTTTTTTTCCATGCTACGAACCCCTATAGTGGTATCAGAGTCGTGTCTATATGTAGATCTGTTGCACGAGTAGAACACAATGGTCATTGTGGGCGTTGATGCTTTTGTTGTCGATTGCTTCTTGTATACTTTGAATCTTGCGGGATGGTGGGATGAAGCGGCCCGGGCTAACCTTACATGACATCGTTCATGAGACTTGCTCCATGCTTTACATGCAACTTGTATTGCATAAGTGGATTTGCGGGTGCCTGTTTCTCCCAACATAGTTAAGATTCAATTTACAACGGTTGATTGACAATACTAGTATCAATGTTGTGGTTCTTGTTCGTAAGTTAGAACGACACTTATTGAAAGCCCCAAACCACGTAAAACATGCAAAGAAAATTAGAGGCGTCTAACTTTGTTTTGCAGGGGTGTGCTGTGATGTGATATGGCCATGATTGTGATTATATATGATGTATGCAATGTTCCTTATTGTAAGTTGGAAATCGGCAGGAGCCATATGGTTGTCTTTTAAATTTCGTTAAGACCAGCATGTCTATTCAAAGAAGTTGTAATAGTTGATGCTAGTGGACGACAACCATGAAGCGGCGCCATTGACCTTGACGCCAAACCGGTGATGATGGAGATCATGTTCGTGCTTGAAGATGGAGATCGGAAGCACAAGAAGAAAGGCCATGTCATATCACATATTATGAATTGCATGTGATGTTAATCCTTTTATGCATCTTGTATTGCTTAGTTCACGACGGTAGCATTATAAGATGATCCCTCAAGCACACAATTTCAAGTTTTAAAGTGTTCATCCTTAGTAAGCACCGTTGCTAAAGCTCGTTGTTTCGAAGCATCACGTGATGATCGGGTGTGTTAGATTCTGCGAGTGTATACAACGTGAGAAAGCCAGATTTGCTCATGCGGAAGCTAAGGTTTGATCTTGACGAGCCTAGCATGTACAGACATGGTCTCGGAACACGGATCACCGAAAGGTAAAGCATGAGTCATATAGTAGATATGATGAACATGTTGATTGTTCGCCATTGAAGCTACATCAACTCTCGTGATGATCGGTTTTGATGTGGTGGATTTGGTTCATGTGATCACTAAAACAATGTGAGGGATATTGGTTTGAGTGGGAGTTCAACGGCAATATGATTAAAAGTTGAACACAATTTATCATAAATTAAATCAAAGTGAATTTGCATAGTTGTTGTAGTCATTGGCATATGTTTACCACCTTGCACTTAGTTATAATTGAGAGGATAGAACTATAGAATTCTGGTTAGTTCCTTTACGAACTGGTATCGTATTGTTTTGAAGTGTTAATCTAAAGTTTAAAAGTCCCATTGCAAACTTTCAGTAAGTTTCGATTACTCCGTGAAGTTTAATAGTTGGTATTAAATCAAGAGTAACAATTCTAGTGTTAGTATATAAGTATCATATTTATCTCCATGATTCTTGATATTCGAAAGATAGTTTCAATATCAAGGTAATCTAGGAGTTGAAAGAGTTGTTTCAGAAACCATCATGTATGGAAGATATTGCGATATCTGAAATGATGTTTTGGTCACAACATGATAGAGTATAATATAGAAAAGTTTATGTTCTCATATTTGATGAGAATTTACAAAAGGTTGGAGACACTAGTTGTCCTAATCCTCCAAAAGGTTTTGGAGAGCAACATTATACTCGCGATTCACTGTTATAAGCTAAAGTAGCTTGATCATGAATAATTCCATGATAAGGGTGAATATTTGATGTAGGTAAAATGTTTACTACACCAAGAGATTGCTAAAGAAAGGAATTTGAAAGAACACCAAACATTTGATGATGGTGATCTACTTCAAAGTGCAAGTCCAAAGACATTGGTATTTAACTATACACGCTTTGGACTATGTGTCATGTGTATGGCTCCACTATTGATGATAGATTATTTCAAACAGAAAAGGAAATACTGAAAGAGAATCTCATAAATATATGGCAGAAAAGAAAAGACTAGAATTGTTCAGCTTAGGTATATAGAGGATATACATGTTATGGTTGTATTCTTTGCTTGTTAAACAATGTAGTTCTTGAGTATTGGATACTGAATTTGTTGGTATGAAACGTCATACGAAACAACACAATTCATGAACTACAATGGCCTAAGTAACTACAAATTAATAAGTGATGATGTTCATCGAGAACAAATAAAGGGTCATTGTGTTGCTCGTTAAACATCAAAGCTTGCCTTCAAGATTTGTTTTATCAGGTATTATGAGAACAAAAGGGTTGTTCAAATAATTGCCGTAATCCATAAAAGATGGATGATTTACAAATGTCGTTGGAGAAATCACATCCATAAAACTAGTGCTAAAAATGTCAAAAGACAAATTGATTGAAAGAACACTTAGGAAGTGACATCGCCGTTTAAATTATATTGGAAAGAAAACATGAAGAAACTCCATGTGGACGGAAATTTGGAGTCTTTTGATTTTTGATCAAATGACGCTTATGAAACTTTCCTAGAGATAATTAAAACTTCGTTCGTAGGCCAAAAGGGAACGGGTGACTAGCTTATTGGAACTTGTACATATTGTTGTATGAAGTCCATTATGTGTAGTCAAGAGCGATGAATTTCAACTTCATAAACTTTCTCCGAAAATTTGAGTGAATATATGAATATTTACTTAATAAGGATGAAGTATGAAACATTTGAAAAGTTCAAAGACTATTCAAGATGAAGTGCAAATTGCAACAAGAATATAAATAGTTTATGATAAGATCATAAAGGAAGATATTTGAGTTACAAGTTTAGCATAATACCTAAGATTTAAGGAATTGTTCCGTGGATTTGCATGTCCCGAAACACCTTAAGAGTATGGAGCGTTCGAGATATGTAATTAAACCTTGTTTGACATGGTAAGATCAAAGGTGTAATTCATAAAACTGCCATTATATTTTAAAGTTTAAAAGCTTTAGAGACTACCGTTTTTCCACTGAAAAGAGCTCCATCATAATCCGTTGAAATGACACCATATAAAGTTATGGTTTGGGATAAAACCCAATTTGTCCTTTCTTAAACATTGGTATGCTATGCATAAGAAATATGTTTGCAACCAAAGTCGGATGAACCTATCTTTGTATGTTATTTCGAATAACTGTTAAGTATTCCTCCATAACATCAGAGATAAAAGTGTTTGTCGCTTAGAACGTCAAGTTTCTTTGAGAAGGAATTTTCCGTAAAAAGATAAGTGGGAGGAAAATAGAACTTTGATAAGGTTAAAAGAACCTTAGCTGTATGTGCAAAGTTGCGCAGCGCCGAAAAGTGTTTCGGATGCAGCAACAATGCTCATGGCTCACATGCCTCAAAGGTTGTGGTTATGAAGGTCAAACTTTCTATTGAACCAAGTAGGTCGAGTAAACAATCAAATACCAAGATTTTAGGGTTGAATCATTATTTGAGAATAATGAACGGACTACATGCAAAGAAGCGATGATGGGGCCTAACTCCATAAAATGGCTTGAAGCCATAAAATCCGTGATAGTTCCATACATGAGAAATCAAGTTTTGAACTTGAAGGACCCTCGAGAAAGGTGTAAGACCTTACAGTCGTGTTTGGATCTATAAAGAAATAGACATGCATGTTTCACATCTATGAAATAGTCGATATGTTGGGAAAGAGTTCACAACAATGTTCAAAGGTTGACTATGACAAGATTTGATCTTTCATAGTGATATTTAGTCTAGACGGATTACTGTAGCAACCACTACACATAATTTTGTTATGTGATAGTTGAATAAACAAAACAAGTTATTCTAATAGAATTGTTACCTAGTAGATGTGCGAAACACGGTCCAAAGGGTTTTGTTAATTCAAAGGGTGCTAAAAACGTATGCAAACTTCAATGGTTGAAGTAAGCATCGCGGAGTTGGAATCTTCACTATGATGAAACTGTTAAAAGAGTTTAAGTTCATCGGAGACAATGAAGATGCTTGCATTTGCAAGAAATTAAGTGGGAGCGCTAAGACATGTTTCTAATACATTATGTGGAAGACATATTGTTGATTGGAAATGATGTATCTTTTATTAACACATATTAAGAATTTCATCCCGATGAAAGACTTAGGCAAAACCCAAATATTTGGCATCAATAGACACTAATATGGTTGTGCCTAAAGTACATAGATGATGTATTGAATGAGTTCAATATAGAAACTACAAGAAAGGTTCTTGTCGCATAGAAAGGGTTGAATGAGTTCAATATTGATGATATATTCAAGTGTATTGACACTTGGTAAGTGAAACAAAGATTCAACTATAGATTGATACTTGATGTATGAAATCACAAAGAGTATTTATATCAATCATACAGTAATATGTACAAATCCAGATATGTCCTATGCTCTAAATGTTATGAGCATATACCAGAATGATTCATAAGATGATCATTGGACGATAGTAAGGATATTCTTATGATCTTTTGGAAGAACTAAGAGTATATTATTTTGTAGAAGTGACAAATAGATGGTTAGTTCATTGTAAAAGTACTACATTGATACTAGTTTTGTCACAAAGTACAAATTAAGTTTATCTCAATCTAAACTAAGGGTGGCACAATATAATGGAAAGTAAGTTCCATAATGGATTTGGATGAGTTCCAAAGTTAAGACAATGTGACAGATATTACAACAAAAAGGCTAAGTATATGACTGCTATTATAGCATCTAAAGAGGGCATTTATGTCAAGTAGTTTGTTATCAAACTAGGTGTAGTTCACAACGGGATAATACTATGAAGATATATTGTACGACTATATTATCAACATGTTTTAACCCCAAAGAACTAAACGTCTCACCAAAGGACCAAATTTATACAAAGCCATCTCATTAGAGAATGAGTGATGCGTAGAGACGCAAAGACATGCAATTACACACGGACCTGGAAGTGTCAGATCCGGAGATCAGTTGACCACTAGCAATCGTGTCCATACAACACCGGAAAGCCATAGGTGTTGAATACACAAAGGTTTGAAACTAGATTATTGACTCTAGTGCAAGTGGGAGACTATTGGAGATATGCCCAAGAGGCAATAATAAAATGGTTATTATCATATCTTCATGCTTATGATAAATGTTTACATACCATGCTAAAATTGTATTAACCGAAAACATTAATACTTGTGTGATTTGTAAACATAAAAGAGTCCCTAGTAAAGCCTCTTGTTAAACTAGCTTGTTGGTTAATATATGATCATGGTTTCCTGATCATGAACATAGAGATGTTATTAACAACAGGGTCATATCATTAGGAGAATGATATGATGGACATACTCCTATAGTTAAGCGTAGCATAAAGATCAAGTCATTTAATATAGTTCATTTGCTATATGCTTTCTGATACATAGTAACCTAATTCCTTCAACCATGAGATCATGTTAATCACCATCACCGGAAGGATGCTTTGATGACATCAAACACCACACCGTAACTGGGTGGCTATAAAGGTGGCGTTGAGTGTTCGGAAAGTATGGGTTGAGGCACATGGATCAAGAGTGGGATTTTTCCATCCACATGACGGATAGATATGCTCTGGGCCCTCTCGGTGGAATGTCATCCAATTAGCTTGCAAGCATGTGACTGGCTCACAAGGGATCACATATCACAGGAACGAGAAAAGAGTACTTATCGGTAACGAGGTTGAACTAGGTATGCAGAGATACCGACGATCAAAACCTCGGATAAGTAAACTATCGTGAGACAAAAGGGAAATTGGTATCGTATGTAAGTGGTTCATTCGATCGAAAAGTAATCATAGAAATATGTGGGAGCCATATAAATTTCCATATTCCTCTATTGGTTATTGATCGGAGAAGTGTCTCGGTCATGTCCGCATAATTCACGAACCGTAGGGAGACACACTTAAGGATTCGATGTTGTTCAGTAGTTATGGAATGATGAGAAAGAGAACGAATGTTGTTCGGAGTCTCGGATGGGATCCGGGATATCACGAGGAGATCCAGAATGGTCCGGACAATAAGATTCATATAAGGAAAGTCCTGTTTCGGAGTTGGGGAATGATTCCGGTGTTTTCATCGGGAATGTTCTTGAAGGGTCTGGAAGGTCCGGAACTCTGGAGGGGAAGGGTACATGAATGTGTCATGACAATGTGGAACGGTTGCATCATGTACTAGGTCACTTGGCTGTGCAATATGGAGAGAGAAATCAAATCCAAGTTTGAAAGTCAAACGCCAATTTGAAAAGTCAAATCCGAAGTTTGCTTGGTGGAGGGAGAGTAGGAAACTTACTTGGGGAGAAATTCCCACTCCCTCCACCCGTCGGCCATGAGGAAGAGTTGGAGGAGGACTCCCTCCGCCCAAATGTTACACCAAACCTCCCCCTCCCACCTATATAAGGAGGGGTAGGGCGCCCCTCTACCCCTCACACCTAAACCCTAGCCTTTGGCGCCACTACCTCCAAGTGTTGCCGCCGCCTAGGTCTCCTCTGCTAGCCGACTTGGGGCAAACCCTAGCTTTCCCTAGCCGCCGGCCAAGCCCACCCTTGGTACCTCTAAACCCTAGATCGCCAAGGCCCTCTCTCATACTCCACCAAACTCTCTCCGGCTTAAGGCGAAGCCCTGCGAGATCCCCCCTCTACTTCCGACACCACGCCGTCGTGCTGCCGGATTCACGAGGAGAGTGCTACAACCTCCGCTGCCTGCTGGAACAAGGGAGAGGAAGGTCTTCATCGAGTACCGAACGTGTGACCGACTGCGGAAGCGCTGCCGGAACGCAGTGCCGGAATGATCGTCTACGCGATCTTGATATCGGAAGTGTACGACTACATCATCCACGAGAATCTGCTCTCGTTAATCGCTTTGGATCTTCGAGGGTTAGTAATCTATCGACTCATTGCTGCAATCTTGTAGATAGATCTTGGCTTATGTGTGTTCATGCGATAGAATTTTTTTGTTTTCCATGCTACGAACCCCTACACCCCCTAGGCGCGGGCCCACCTGACCCCGCGCCTAGGGCAGGTGTGGCCCACCTGCCCAGCCTCCGACTCCGCCCCTTCGCCTATATCTTCCCTACGGAACCCTAAGCCTCGGCGGACGACCACAGATAGATTCCCGTCGCCTCTGGGGGCGGAAAACACCGAGAGAGAAAGATCTCTCCAGCAGACAGATTTCTACCGAGGGAATTCCTTCCCGAAGAGGGGAGACCGTCGCCATCAACACCATCGTCAAGCTAGGCTTCATCGGGATCATCATCATCCACACCATAATCTCCACCAGAACCATCATCACCACTCCGTCCCGCTGTAACAATTGTGTTGGATATTTCTTTAGTTCATCAGGGGAAACTTTCCTGGTGTTGATTACTATTGTAGTTGATGCTTATGAGTGGAACCATTGGATTATTGTTTATGTTCAGATTGTTATCCATTACCATATCATCTTTGATATTGATCCATATGATGTCTTGTGAGTAGTTCGTTTAGTTCTTGAGGACATGGGAGAAGTCATGTTGTTAGTAGTGAATCTGTGATGAGTTATTATTCAATGGTTTAGTATTTAAGTTGTGGTGCTATTCTTCTAGTGGTGTCATGTGAACGTCGACTACATGACACTTCACCATTTATGAGCCTAGGGGGGTGCATTGTGTATTTGGCTACTAATTGTGGGGTTGCCGAAGTGACAGAAACCTGAACCCCCGTTAGGACACCTCTGCACAAGGGAGTGTAGGATCTCAGAGTTTAAGGTTGTGGTTAGATTTATATCTTAATTACTTTCCTATAGTTACGGATGTTTGTAGGGGGATTAATCACAAGTATGTATTAGTCCTAGGAAGGGCAGTATGTTAGCACAGGTTCACCCACACAACACTTCCAAACACCAGAGAAGAGTACTCAGCTATTTGAAGCGAAAGCACTTGATAGAATTCCCATGTGTCCTCGAGAACGTTTGGTCCTTATAAGTATTTTCACCGGCTTGTCCTTTGCTAAGAAAGTATTGGGCCACTTGCTCCGTTTGTTCGTTACCTTTGTTAATTGCTCCTTGTTTTGTTGCCTTGTCAAAAAACCACTAAAAATCCGTTTGCTAAGTATTCACAGGGATTTCCTGCTCCATACCACTATTCATCACCTTTTGCTCCTCGTTGGGATCGACACTAATATTTATCGACAGTACTACAATACACCCCCTATACTTGTGGGTCATCACCATCACGTGGGTATGCACTTTTGATGCGACGCTGCAAATCTTTGTAATTTGGCTAAGCCGAAGATGGAACGCTATAAGATACTCAGAATTTATCTAGAAGAGAAATAGACGAGTACAGAGAGGATGGATGACTAACCTTCAAGTCTGGCAACCTTTTTCGTCAGTAGAGTATTTTATTATTAATTTTAGCTGAGTAAGGACAAATAGCAAATTAATTAGGAATCAAACGCTTGAACGGAGGACTTGAGTGCAAACGCCGAATAATTTACCTGTCTTCTTCAGAATGGGAACCATCTTGTCATAATTGACTTCAAGCTTCCTATGCGAAAAGAGCAGCTTCTGGAATTCGGTTGTACGTCGATTGTGAGCAACCTAAAATAACAGTGAGTTATACAGGAAAAAATACGCAAAAGATCCGAATCAAGCAAAACTTGACTCGGATCTAAGTGGTTGGATATTTAAAGCTAAAACTTAAAAGATTCGAATCAAGCAAAACTTTTCTCGGATCTAGGTGGCTGGATATCCAAAGCTAAAACTTAAAAGATATGAATCAAGCGAAACTTGACTCGGATCTAGGTGGCTGGATATTCAAAGCTAAATCTCAAAAGATCCGAATCAAGCAAAACGTGCCTCGTATCTAGGTGGCTGGATGTTCAAAGCTAAAACTTAAAAGATCCGAATCAAGCAAAACTTGCCTCAGATCTAGGTGGCTGGGTATTCGAAGCTAAAACTTAAAAAGATCCAAATGAAGCAAAACTTGCCTCGGATCTAGGTGGCTGGATATTCAAGGTTAAAACTTATAAAGATCTGAATCTAGCAAAAGGAAATACGAAGCTAGGTAGCTAGATGTATTTTAAGTTGAAACATGCACAGCAAAAATTATTTATTACGCACGCAGGCAACTATGTTCTAAGCAAGGGAAGCTTCCAAACGAATAACAAGTTATTCGGTTGCAAGATCAGGGACTAGCGGGCATATAGTATACTGTGTGCAAAAGATAAAGTGTAGATTAAAGCACATACCTCGTTCATCTTGTCACTTTCAAGTATAACTTTAGCAGCCATATGCAAACGGCCGCTAATGTCAGAAAGCTGGAAGGGTTGATTACTTGGGTTGCCCTCAATCTGGTCGGTAGCATTCCAGTTATTGGAATATTCTACCAACGACCTAAGGCTCCCTCCGCTCTCTGTGCGAGTCAAAACCTTGCCCTTGTCCTCTCGCGCCTGTTGTGTAGCTATTCCGGCCGCCAGGCTCTTATGAAGCATGAGCCGTGTGTCGGCGGCGGAGGTAGACCCAGACTTAGCGATAGAGCCTCCCTTGTGAAGAATGTCGGCGACACTGGGCTGAGAGGAATAAGGTTTGGATTTCTAAGCGGGTTTGGATTTGGCAGCGCCATCCTTCTTGGTCTTAGCGGGAACCTCAGAAACATGCAATAACTTAGGGCGACAGACAGGACCCAGAGCAATAACCTCTGCGGCAGAATGGGCGCTTGCCTCGACAGGAACCGAGGTAGCGGTAGCCTCGACAGTAACCGAAGTAGCCGCAACTTCGGCAGAGGAAGGCTCGACAGGAGAAACTTCGGGGTCCTCAGAATAAATTACTGGATTAATTGATTGATCCGGCATAATGATATCAGGACCATCACCAGGGGGAACTTTGGCCTTGTCTCACCGAGGCGGGCTGTTAGTCGGCATGGGAGGAGAATTATCGCGGGGAGGACTTGAAACTCGAACATCCCCTTGAGGAGGTGGCAAGGGCGGCCGAGTAATATGCGAGGTCAAGCTCGGACTGCTGGGCTTATCAGAAAGGGGAGCACTGCCAGGATAAAGGTAAAGAACAATTAAGAAAGAGAAAGAGAAAAACAAGAAATACAAATTAAAAGAAGCAAGGAAACTTACCCAGAGACTCCGGGCATAGTTTTGCACTTCAGAACATGCTGGGAGGATCTCTTAGTTCGCTTCTTGGGACCCGCATCCAAAGGATCGTTCGAAGCAGCATGCTTCTTCGAAGGAGCGGGAGCTTCGGAAGCGAGGGGTTCTACCTCATGCACCTGGCCAGCCGGGTTAGCTGGGAAAGGAGCCGGAAACGTGTAAGAGATAGGCACCGAATCACCTTCATCAGCGCGGGCAGAGGCTTTACCCCGAGTACGGGCAGGATCAGCCTCGGGTTTGGCGATAAACTCCTTCGGGTCTAGTTCCCCATTGTCCAGGGTGCTGCGGTAATCACTCCAAGGAAGAGCGAGCACCTCGGCATCTTCCAAAACTTGTTCATCGAATTTATGCAGAAAAAGTAGACAAGAATTAGCGAAATAATCAACAAAAAGTAACTTGGATAGAGCAATTCACATTCGAGTAACCCGAGGAGGGGGTTTATCGTGTGAGAAGGGCTTCATTCCCCACGTCCAATCCTCGGGCATCTCGGTTGAAGATAGCTCGGACACATATCTGAATCTAAACATCGTCAATCTCAACCGTAGAGACTCGGTTGGGATCCAAAGGACCGCTCATGTAGCAAAGCTTATGAGAGCGGAGTTAGAAAGGGCAGATCCGGCTATTGATGAACACGGCCATCAAATCTTCAATGTGAAGCCCCGCCCGAATCAACTCCTTCAGTCGAAGCTCGAACGCTTCGACAAGAGCATTAGTCTTCTTCGGATTGTAAATCCAATTCTGCTTAGAAGGAGGACCAATAGAGAAGGCAGGGAGCCGAATCTTGTCCTCCTTGCTAGTGTTCTTGACATAGAAAAACGACCTATGCCACTTCTTGCGGGACTCTAAGCCTGTGACTTGGGAGAACAAAGAATTCTTCTGAGGTGTGATAGAGGCGGCCCCACACTGAGTCAAAGATTTCTCGGAGGGATGAAGAGATTTATCCGGCACAACGTTGGCTCGGATCTGGAAAAAATTCGACCAAACTACTATAGAAGGCCAAAGGCTGAAGTATCCCTCTAAGGCCGAGATAAAATCCGACAAAGAATCGATGGCGTTAGCCGACAGGTGATGAGGCTGGAGGACAAAGAAGTCAAGGAAGTCCTTGGCGAAGTCGCTAAGAGGGAGGCCGAATCCTCTGGCGAAATGTGACATGAAAACTACATACTTGCCATCCTCAACTACGGGGGAAGACTCCTTGTCGGGTAAGCGACACTTTACCTCGACAGGAACTCAGCGAGTCTTGCGAATCCACTCGATTTGTCGGCAGGTGACTGTGGATCCTTGCCACGAACCACGCTCTGGTCCCACCATAAGGTCTTCTTCTCCCACGACGGCACCGCTGTGCGAGCTCGACATGGGCTCGTCGGAGGAGCCAACAGAGGAGGAACCGCGGGCGGCGGGGAGAGACCTCGAAACACAAGTCCCCATCGCAGCGACGATGGGCACGGTGGCGGCGGAAGGAGAGAACCACCGCAGAGACCAAACAATGGCGACGCGTGGCGTGAGGAAGAGCACGGCGGCGTGGTCGCGGGAGTAGGAGCACAACGGTGGTGGCGCAAGAAGGAAGACGGGGAGAGTGAAGATAGGAAAGTGAACCAACCCTTTCCCCACTTCCCCTATTTAAAACCGCGTGTGGTGAGAGTTAGTGGGATCACGAATGCGCCGCGGTAACCGCTAAAAGGCATGTATCGTGGGTTCTCGATCGACGATTGGAGCCACAGGGAGGATCACATGACGCAGGAGGAGATCCGGCCGCCATAACCGTTGCGGTGATCAAAGAGTAACTGCGTCAATAAGACTGCCGTGGTGATTACTGCAATGATGTCAGGATACACTGTAGCAGTACAAAAAATGAGGCAAAAGGCAATGATTGATACACGTAGGATGAAGCTTACCAGAGAATCTAAGAGGGTGACGCAGACAAAGATGAGTGACTCGGAAAATGAGTCACACCTCGGAAAAAGAGGATGAGCAAAGAAGAAAGGCACCGACTGAATGATAAGTCTGAGAGAAAAATATAGAAAACTAAGTATCTAGAAACTGCTGTGGTCTGGCCAAGTATAGTCGGCAAGACCACACCAGCTTCAGGGACTAATGTTGGGGGGATGACCCCAGGTAGGGTCAAGGTAGTAAAAAGAGAGATGAGTATTCATGATCAGGGCCGGATCTAGATATGATCCGGCCGAGTCATGTAGGAGTCGGCCGAATGAGGTCCGACTTGGCCCGAGTCAAGTAGCTAAAACTTGACTCGACCAAGATAGGAGGTATGTCGGCGTAACACTATCATGCATCTTAAGTGCAGGTTAAGGTCAAGCCGACTTATGCGAGGCAAGGCCGGGTCAAGGGAAGCTTGTCTAAGAAGGATGAGGCAGACCCCAAAGTCAACACTAGCCAGTATCTCTTGCTGGAATCTGCACGGTGCCAAGCACTACAGACAAGCAGCAGAGCAACAGAGGAGCAGAGGAAGGTCACGGAGGTGACAGTCCTCAGGCCCGAGGCTCACATGTGGTGGGTTCTATGTCTTTGCCATCTATAGAAGGGGGACACGAAAAGAAGCCCGCCGAGTTACCGCTTTGGGACAAGCATATTCCACGAATATGCTTGTCCACGCCAGCCCCTAGAAGGCATCATGCCGCTCCTTTATAAGAAGGGACTGGGCATCTGGAGAGGGGGATCGATTCATTTTCTCTTCAGTCACAAGTGGTAGCTTCTTCTTCCTCTCGCTCATACAGCTCGAGGAGCAAGTGTAGTTCCATTGGTGTTGAATAAAGTTTGAGTTCTAGCATTTTGTGTGTAGAAACCACTACATCTTCCATCTCTAGATCCCACTAGCATCCATTGGCATCCAACTTAAGCCTATCCATGGCATCTGCCGTGCCACTACCACGACAAAATCCATGGCGACCTCCCAGTCATGGTGATGGTCCTCACCGGTGTTCACCCATCTCGTCTTGGCCGACATCGTCGCACTCTCATCCGTCCCGCCCACGCCCGTCCTTCCTCGTGTTGGCCAGTCCCGTGCCCGTCCAGCCATGAGAGGTTCCTCTCGCACGACCTCCCCATGTGAGCTCCACGGCGCTCGTTGTCCTTTTCTTCCTTGCGTCGTTGAGGCCTCACATTCTGTATCTTGTGTCGGCCCCTCCTATGGTGTCGCCCATGGATCTATGCTCCTCCCCAACATTGGGCCATATGGGAGCACCTGTCGGGTGTGCGTTTGCCACGATCACCTCCATCGACGATGACGACCATCTCCCCACAGTGACCATCCTTGGTAGTGATGTTGTTAGCCTCGGACGGTGCTGCTACTAGTGGGTTCACGTTTGGGTTTTGCTACGAACAGTTTGCTACTTATTCATGATATTTGTGCTACAATTACTTTGCGGTTTTGGGTCATAAGACAGTTTGCTGGCTTATTTTTTTGCTACAATGACATAAGTATTTTGCTACAGTTATATAATTTTGCTACAATAGTACAAAGCGTATGCTACGAATTCTCCGGCGATGTCATCAGTGAAGTCTGTTTTGCTATATTAACACAAAAAGTTTGCTACCACCCTTTTATGGTTTTGCTACAATGGCGTAAAGTTTTTGCTACGAGTTTGCCGGTGAGGTCTCCTAGCGAAATTCATTGGTGAGTCTCCGGCAAGGTCGGGTTTGCTACATTAGCACAACTTTTTTTGCTAGAGTCTTCGACAAGTTATCTGGCAAAGTCTTCGATGAGACCGACTTTTTGTTCTACTTTCAGAGCGAACAATTTTTTGCTATATTTAACAAAAACAGGACAATTTATAGCAAAAATGGGACGAAGGACAGGACAAGGAGATATGGACTATAGGCTGCCTTGATCGGACGGCTGGGGCCAGGGGATGGAACGTTTCCACCCCAGGGTACGCCTAGCACTTTCCAAAGTATATCCCCCTTCCCCATGGGATGCCAAAGTTGGAGGTACTCTTGATGGCTGTGCGTCACGGTGGAGGCGGCATACAATATTTTGCATGGTGGCTCAAGGGTGTCGAACAAGAGAGAAGAGTGTTAAGAATATAATACACGCCTAGCCCTTTTCATAAGTTCGGACTTTTGGTCTAGATGGCTAGTGCATCAATTCAATATGGTATCAGAGCCAAGATGTCTCAAGTTCAAGACCCTGCTCATACAGTTTTAAAAAAAGGTTCTGGCAAAACCTTGTGTGCTTATATTCCTATAGTTCTAGCAAAACTGGTGGTCTCACTTATGACCGCATCCACGAGACGCCTCGACGGTACCTTTACAAGGTTCAAAACGTCTACAACTGTATCTTCATCAACAACAACAAGAAAAAAATCGTGCAATTTTGTGCGCCTCCGTCACTAGCGGCCACACCACTATGGCGACTATGACATCGACCATACCCACCTCGACCACGGCTAAATCACGATGGCTACCTCGACATCGACAACAACAACAAGGTCTACTGCTACACATCGGCAACAACTCTAGTCAACAACGTCCGCTTCATCACCTACGTTCACGACACTCCCGCTGTGACTGTGGGAGGGAAGAGAGGCACCAAAAGCGGACGCAGTCACCGTCCCTAGGTGTTGGCCATGATCATCAGAGACACAGGTGATGATCGCAAGGAGGAGAAGACAACACAAGTGCAAGACTTTAAATTCAGTCGCAAGCATCTGCTTCACTCCCGCTACGACCGAGGGGGATATGTTAGAATATATATACGTATATGAGTTAGAGATAGATTAGGACTCTACATCTTATACTTCAAATCTTCACCTACTTCGTGAAACCCTACAAGGGTCATTGCAGTACAATACAATATTCTAGAGATTTAATATTTTTTACAAAGAGAACATATTATGAGGGGGTGGACATGGAAATAAACCTTGGTATATGGATGTAGATAAATAAGGTGGAGTCGGTAGGTGAACCCTTAAACAATAGTCTATCATCAAGTCGTGAATACGAGGCACAATTCCAATCCATATTGAGCTTCATATACATAACAAGCATCGATGGACCAGTCTATGATGCTTAAGTTTTTCATGAACATGCCACTGTCCCGTTGAAAGATTGGCCACTCCGTTGGTTGGCCACCACTAGACATGCGAGACATTGGGATATTTTCTACAACAGTAGTCGTCAATCTAAGTATTCAAGTTCCTGCATACTCAAATGTTTTTCTTGCATAGAATTTCGGAAGCTTTATTAACCAAAGGTTCAGGTACGACTGGTTACAAAAAAAGTTGGGCTCTCATCGAACCGGCAGCTAGTCGACTCTAGTGTACAAGCTAACTTAGCACACAAATCAGCCAAATTATTCGCCGACCGTCTAACGTGCTTTACTGAAAAAGAAACAAAGTTCGGAACCAGCTCCCTAACTTTTACTAAAATAGCCGCCAGCATTGCTGATCGATCAACATGACGCAAGTACCAGAGATTCACAATCTCTAAACAGTCTGTCACCATCACCACATCACTACGGGACGCGCGCGCTATGCCGAGGGCAAAAGGCCGTCGGTACGCCGAGGGCTGTCCTCGGCGTAGTCGCCTCGGCAAAGATCTCTCTCGGCGGAGCACGCTCAAGCCGTCGGCGTACCGAAATGCCGTCGGCGGTTGCAAAAACATTTTAATTTTTTTTTTATTTTTATTTTTATTCTCAATTTTTTATTCTTTAAATTGTTTCACTTGTTAATCTCCTACTTTGAACATCTTTAACACTAATTATACTTAATATTCAATTAAATTCTAGACTTAGTCAAACTTACCAGCAGGTCACCCATCCTGCACGTTTCTGCACGCTTAACTTCCTCGTTCCTTTAGAATCCGTTTCCGCAAAGTAATTCATACATTGGTGTCAATACTATGATATCAATCCTATTAACTCTTATATCATCATGTCACATGTTTGTATTTTTTGAAATTACAAACAGTTATTTAAGTAAATATTAATGAATAAGTAAAAATATTATTGAATTCAAATAAAAATATAATAATTTTATTTTTTTGTATTTTTCTATTTAATATAGAATAATTAATATCTTTAAATCTATAAATCGAAATTCAACAAATAATATGTCTAAATTGATCAGAAAAATGAGAGGAATCCAAATATGATATCCATATCGACTAATCACAAACCCTCCGTTTTTGAATTAGCTATTTGGTGATTGCTTTAGAAAATCCCCTTTTTGCGCTCGGATAATGAAAAATGCCTTCTTGGTGCGATGTAAAGGAAAACTTGCATTGAATATTTGATAAATAGCATATTGTGAACCTAAAAATTATTTTTGTAAAAAAACATGAGCATCGGATCATGTACCTGTAGTTCATATCTGACCCACTTCCTATCGATTCAGCAGGAATTTGTCTTTTTCACCAAAGGTGGACGGAAAGGTTTCAGATCCCCTTGTTGGGACATTATCCATATAAGGTGGTATAGTATTTTTGTAAAATATGGTGGTAGTATTTTGAATTAGCCATTTGGTGGTTGCTTCACAAAACCGTCCATTTTTTATGCTCGAAAAATAGAAAATGGCTTTTTGGTGCGACGAAAAGAAAAACTTCCTCCTGCAACATTGTTCGTCATCCCATGATGCATGTGTATGCATAATATGGGCATATTATCACAAACTATGCCTTGATTCTAGCCATAACATTGGTCATTTGATCCGAAAGCCAAGAAACCTCGAATGAGATAGGTCATTTTGTGAAGGTTTTTTTTTGAGACATGATCAATATATCAAGTTTGCTATTTTTCCTTATAACTATGTCACATAATATGACACCACGCGAAGGTTTCGCATTGTTTCGATTGTTTTTGAATTTTTTATGCCCGTTTTAAACTATCGTCAAATTTTGTCGAACGGCGGACATAAAGATTCTTAGCTCGGGGCCGAGCCTCGCTAAACTTTCATTGGATCTTTGATAAAATAGCATATTGTGAACCTAAAAATGATTTTTTTTTAAACATGAGCATCGGATCATATACTTGTAGTTCATATCTGACCCACTTCCTGCCGATTCGGCAGGAATTTGTCTTTTTCACCAAAGGTGGACGGAAAGGTTTCGGATCCCCCTGTTGGGACATTGTCCATATAAGGTGGTATAGTATTTTTGTAAAATAGTATTTTGAATTAGCCATTTGGTGGTTACTTCACAAAACCGTCTGTTTTTTATGCTCAGAAAATAGAAAATGGCTTTTTGGTGCGACGAAAAGGAAAACTTCCTCCTGCAACATTGTTCGCCATCCCATGATGCATGTGTATGCATAATATGGGCACATTATCACAAACTATGCCTTGATTCTAGCCATAACATTGGTCATTTGACCCGAAAGCCAAGAAACCTCGAATGAGATAGGTCATTTTGTGAAGTTTTTTTTGAGAAATAATCAATATATCAAGTTTGATATTTTTCCTTATAACTATGTCACATAATATGACACCACGCGAAGATTTCGCATTGTTTCGATCGTTTTTGAATTTTTTATGCCCGTTTTAAACTATCGTAAAACTTTATCGAAAGGCGGACATAAAGATTCTTAGCTCGGGGCCGAGCCTCGCTAAACTTTCATTGGATCTTTTGATAAAATAGCATATTGTGAACCTGATTTTTGTAAAAAAACATGAGCATCGGATCATGTACCTGTAGTTCATATCTAACCCACTTCCTACCGATTCGGCAGGAATTTGTCTTTTTCACCAAAGGTGGACGGAAAGGTTTCAGATTCCCCTGTTGGTACATTGTCCGTATAAGGTGGTATAGTATTTTTGTAAAATGTGGTGGTAGTATTTTTAATTAGCCATTTGGTGGTTGCTTCACAAAACCGTTCGTTTTTTATGCTCGGAAAATGGGAAATGGGTTTTTGGTGCGACGAAAAGGAAAACTTCCTCCTGCAACATTGTTCGTCATCCCATGATGCATGTGTATGCACAATATGGGCACATTATCACAAACTATGCCTTGATTCTAGCCATAACATTGGTCATTTGACCCGAAAGCCAAGAAACCTCGAATGAGATAGGTCATTTTGTGAAGGTTTCTTTGAGACATAATCAATGTACCAAGTTTGATATTTTTCCTTCTAACTATGTCACATAATATAACACCACGCGAAGGTTTCGCATTGTTTCGATCGTTTTTGAATTTTTTATGCCCGTTTTAAACTATATATAATGTTTTATATTTTACTTAATTTTTATTTATAAATGTGTAATATTTGAGTGTAGATAGATAGGTCTTATTTTTCTGCAAATTTTGATATATTATTTGTATTTTTCTGAATTAGAATAATTTAGTTATGATTTTTCAAAGTTTAATGAGAGAAAATAAAAAATAGCTACGCCGAGGGCAGCCGTCGGCGTAGCATAGAATATGCCGAGGGCAATTTTACGCCGACGGCTGCTTGGCGAGGCTGGCCTGGACGATGGCTACGCCGACGGCCCCGACGTTTGGCCGTCGGCGTAGCTTCCCATTCCTGTAGTGCATGTGAATAGCCTTGAAGTTTTGCATAGATTACCCCATCTCTAAAGGATAACTCTTCAGCGATTAGAGGACTAGTAACCCCCCAAACTGGGGTTTACTCCAAGATCCAACAAAGGAGAGATGTGAGCGAATAACACCTCCTCCTCCACCCTTCTGTTCGTCCAAATTAATGGCCCATCCGTGTTGATTTTAATCCATCCAGGGTCAGGAGGTCGCCAACACTGTCCCAGAGAGGTTTTGGAATTCCTCCCTTGATAATCCAGCAGCAGTTGTTCTTCTCTAATCTTCTTGATTGAGTGACTTGGATCAAAACTTTCAACATCATGAGTTAGTCTATTTCTCGAAGCCCAAATCGAGTAAATAATATGCACTATTTCCTTTTAACTGAAAATTTGGTCACATAAAATATCTTTGGACCAAGTTCTCTCATGGAGCCGAGGCAGTTTGATGTTCATGATTTTCCTCGCCTCCTCCCAAAAACCACATGCATGCGAACAGTGAATCAATGCATGAATTAAGGACTCATCCTCGGCCAAGCAGATATCACATCTACTTATCTTCTTAATATGTCGATGTTTCAATGTGCAACCATCCGGCAGAATACATCGGATCACTTGCCACCAAAATACCTAAATTTTTGGCAAAACCTTAAGTTTCCATAGGGATTTTCACATCTGCTCATCTGAAGTTGAAGTGCCCATAACCATCCTTTCCTCTAGAGCAGCCTGCTCTTTTGAGTCATCAAGGCGCGGTATGCTAATTTTACAGAGTATATCCCAGTTTTCTCTAGGCTCCAAGCCATCACATCCTCCCCTCCATTGCTTCTTAACGGAATATTCAAGATTGCCGCCGCATCTAGGGCTAGGAAGTTGTCTTCCACAACAGAAATTTTCCATGTTCTTGTGTCTTGATCAATAAGATCATACACCTTCTCCAATGGCAGAATTGGCGATGGAGACTCTGTAGGTTTCCTCCCCATCGTTTCAGCCTCAATGTTCCAGGAATCCATCTATCATTGTATCAATTGTCTCCCCACTTCCAACTCTATTAATCAAGACTAATTCCAGGGCCTCTCTTCTAGCAATTATCGCTCTCCATGTGGCTGATGCACTATGAGGGGCCATTGCATGAAGAAAATATGAATCAGAAAATATTTTCGTTTCAACACCCTGGCACAAAGAGAATCTGGGTGTGTCAAGAATCTCCATCCATGTTTCCTCAATAGTGCTAAGTTGAACAAATCAAGATCACGAAAACCCATGCCTCCTTTTGTATTTGGTTTTGCTAACTTTTCCAAGGAAAGCCGGTGAAGGGATTTCCTATCAAGAGAGCCACTCCACCAAAATCTGGCCATAGCCGCAACTAGACTCTTCAAAATCTTTTTTGTCAATTTGAAATAACACATACCATAGGTTGCTATCGCCTGGATCACAGATTTTAACAAAGTCTCTTGAGCTGCACTAGACAATAGACGTTCCGACCACCCTTGCATGCACCCACGTGCACGTTCAACAATATGATCAAATATTTCACTACTAATTCTGCCCACATCTGTTGGGAGCCCCAAATATCTCTTAGAAAAGGCTTCAACTATAATACCCAACGTAGCTTTGACAGTATCTTTCAGCGGCTGCAATGCATTCAGACTGAAATAAATAGCACTCTTCTCCTTGTAAACCTTTTGCCCAGAACATTCATCATAAATATTCAAAATCTCTCATAACCGATCAACACTAGATGAACATGGCCCCATAAAGATCAAACTGTCGTAACAAATAATAGATGACTCACCCAAGGACCTCTAAAGTTAACTCTTATCCCTCTATCAATATGCCCTCCATAATTTTTCAGAAGAGCCGTGAGTCCCTCCCCACAAATCAACAATAAATAAGATGACATTAGGTCACCTTGTCTCAAGCCCCTCGATGGAGTAAAGAAGGGCAAGAGCTCTCCATCCACCTTAACTACAAATCGGACTGATGATACACATTTCATAATTAAACGAACAAATCTACCATCAAAACCCAATTTCAGTAACATTGCTTCAAGATAGTGTCTTTCCACCTTATCATAGGCTTTCATCATGTCTAATTTAACTGCATAAAAAGCCTTATTGCATTTTTTTATTTCTCATTGCATGCACACTTTTATAGGCCACTAACACATTATCTGTTATAAGGCGCCCAGGGACAAATGCGCTTTGTTCTTCTCCAATAATCTCATCCAAAAAACCTCTCATCCTAGCAGCCTTAGCCTTCACTGCTATCTTATATAGAACTTGACAAAGAGAGATTGGACGGTATTGAGAAGTATACTGTGGATTTCCTACCTTAGGGACCAGAGTAATTGTAGTGTCATTCATGCCCATAGGCAGTTCTCCACCATTTAGAAATTCCAGCACCGCTGGTATAAGATCATCCTTCAGCACCTCCTAGTGACGCTGGAAAAATCATGCGGTAAAACCATCCACCCCGGGAGCTTTTGAACACGTCATTTGAAACAGTGCATTTGACTTCCTCAGCATCAAAGGTTTTGGACAGCTTGACATTCATTTGATCCGTCACTTTTGGAGTGACCACATTCAACAAAGCTTCCATATCTCCACACCCTTGAGATTGATACAAGGCACTATAGAAACTCTGAATCTCCTCGGTCACCTCCTCTGGTTGATCACACACGCGATTGTCCATCGTACTTTTTAGACAGGTAACACGATTAATTCTCCTTCTTTGGGATGCTCGGGCATGAAAGAAGGCCGTGTTCCGATCCCCGACTTTCATCCACTGCACCCTACTTCTTTGTTTCATCTAGACTTCCTCCTGTCGGAGTGCCTCCTTCAACTTATTAGCTATTGATCACTCCTCATCAAAAGGTCATCTTCCCACCAACGAGGCCCTCAGCCTCTCGAGTTTTTTTTTTGCAATTTACGTACTTTTTGTCGCAGACTTCCAAACTCCCATCATCCCCACGTATTCAATGTGTTTCGGATCCCATAAAGGGTACGTCGTAAACGTATCTATAATTTTTGATGCTTCATGCTTGTTTAGTATCAACTTTCTTATGTTTTGTCTATATTTTTGATGCTTCATGCTTGTTTAGTATCAACTTTCTTATATTTTGTCTACACTTTGTCTACATATTTGTGTCACTTTAACCTTAATCACTTTAAGATGCCAATGATAGGGGCAATGAGAGCTGAACGCTAATAAGTACCATAATTTTTGGAAGCTTTTTATAAAACTTGAAATCCCTGCTTCCCTCTGTGAAGAGTTTTTCTTTTTACTTTTATGTTGAGTCTTCACCTTCTACCTTTAGGCACCAATTAAGAGAGCATAGTTGTCATTCTTAGTTTTATGTACATTATCCCAAAACTTATTGATTGATTCATAATGTTGTTATTGGTTGTTTTTAAATTATTTGTATCTAGTCACCCTTATGCAGGCCCGGCTCTAAGGGGGGGCGACCCTGGCATCGGCCAGGGGCCCACGGCCGGGGGAGGGGGGCAATTTTTTTTACTAGGTACGTATATTACCTGTATATACATGAGTACAAAACGAGCTTACGAGCAAACGAAGGGTCGCGAGCGGAGTCCCGACTCCCTAGTCCGACGCGCGACTCGCGAGAAACCCCAGGACGCGAGAAACTAGGGGTCGCGGCGACTACGGAGTTCAACGCGGCGACGCTGACGCGATCACGCAGCGAGCAGAGCAATACGATCAGGCGCGAGCGATTCAGCGGCAGGCCTGTTCAGCGAAGCCTGCTCCAATTCCTAGGATCCAGGGAACCTGCTACGATCAGTACCAATCAGTACGTAGGGCCCGATCCTTTTGACTCCAATTCCTATTAATCTCTAATTCTCTAATTCTCCCTTCTCTTCTCTAATTATTTTTGGAATCGGTCGGCAGGGATGATCTCTACCAGGGCGGGGCCCTGCGTGGCTGCTGTTGTTCGCAATTGTTCGGCTCTTGTTATTGCGTGCCTGCCACTGTTCTAGCATCTTGATCCGCTGATACTAGTACTGTTATATTAAATCTCGATTGTTCTATTTCTATTTTAATTTTTACATGATTATGATGTAATCGATTTCTTCGCAATTTTAGGTGATATATATGGCGCCAAGACAGATGTCTGGAGCTGCAAAAAGGAATAAACGAAAACGAGAGATTGAACTTATTCAATCACAAAAAGGTGCTTTAAAAAAGTATTTTCCGGCAGCAAGTAATGTTAATGTCAATGATGATAATCAAAATCAAGAATTTGAACCTAGACAAGATGATGATCATATTTCAAATGTTGATGATCCGATCAACGAACAGTCCTCGGATGTGGGTAAGTAACTAAATAGCTTCGATTTATGTATAAGCAAGTAACTAACTAACTGTAGTTTCTTCAATTTAAATGTAGATCTTGATGTTTCTGACGACAACACGGAGGATAAAAATTTGCAGCCTTCACCTGATATTCGGAATGATGATGAACAAGATTATTCTCTTTTATCATTATTTGATCCTAGAACATGGGATAATCTTGACAATAGCAAACGGGATATTTTAATTGAAAAGGGGCCTGTGAGAGAATTGGGTCTGGATTTCCCTACGGATGCTGATGGTAGACATTTTTCATATTCTCACTACACCAGGAATTTAGCTAACCGTGAGGTTCTTGACAGGAAGTGGTTGGTTTACTCTAAAGAGGTTGATAAAGTTTATTGTTTTTGTTGCAAGTTATTCAAATCAACTCAGAACAGGTCTTTGCTAGCATCTGATGGACTGAAGGACTGGAGGCGTATCAGTGTAAGACTCAGAGAACATGAGAATAGTTTTGAGCACTTTACCAACATGAATACATGGAATGAACTACGATTGAGGTTGAGTACAAATCAAACAATTGATGATGAGATGCAGCAGAAGGTTGCAAAGGAAAAAGAGCGCTGGAGACAGGTATTGCTAAGAATAGTTTCTGCAGTGAAGTTTCTTGCAAAACGTAATTTGGCATTTCGAGGAACAAATGAGAAGTTGTATCAAGATAGCAATGGTAATTTTTTGGGCACAGTTGAAATGATTGCTGAATTTGATCCTGTGATGCAAGAGCATATTAGGCGCATTCAAAATAATGAGATACATCATCATTATCTTGGCCATGGTATTCAGAATGAGTTGATCTCACTTCTTGGTAATGCAGTGAAAAAGATTATCTTGAAAACCATCAAGGATGCTAAGTATTTCTCTGTTATATTGGATTGTACCCCAGATGTAAGCCATGAAGAACAAATGACGCTAATTGTGCGTTGTGTCAATATGTCAAGTAAAATTCCAAGAGTGGAGGAGTTTTTTCTAGAGTTTTTAAAGGTTGATGACACATCAGGATTGGGGCTTTTTAATGTGTTGATGGATACATTGGACTCCCTTGACCTGGACGTTGCTGATGTGAGAGGGCAAGGTTACGACAATGGTTCCAACATGAAGGGGAAACATCAAGGTGTCCAGAATCGTTTGCTTCTAGTTAATCCCAAAGCATTATATATGCCATGTGCATGTCATAGTTTGAATCTCACTCTTTGCGATATGGCAAAATCTTGTGAACAAGCTATTTCATTCTTTGGTATTATACAGCGTATATATGTACTGTTTGCACGCTCTACGAAAAGGTGGAAGATTTTGCTTGATAATGTTCCAAATCTGACCCTCAAACCTTTGTCTGATACTCGTTGGGAGAGTCGAATAAAAAGTGTGCAACCTATAAGGAACCAAACTTCCCAAGTAAGATCAGCTTTGAAGCAACTAGAGAAGGCTTCTAGTGATGATCCAGCTACAGTAAGTGATGCTCAATCTTTGTTCAAGGCACTTGGGAAATTTGAGACTATAGTTGGTATGATTATTTGGCATGATGTACTATTTTCTATAAATATGGTGAGCAAAAAGTTACAAGAAAAAATTGTGTGCATCGATGCTACTCTCCAACACATTGAAGGGGTCATTACATTTTTTCAGAAGTTTAGAGATGAAGGTTTCCATTCAAGTATTGAGAGTGCCAAAGCCATTGCATTGGATATGGACATAGAGCCAAAATTCCGTACAAAACGTCAAAGTAAAAGGAAGAAGCATTTTGATGAAATTAATGATGAAGAACTGCAACTGTCAGCTATTGAGTCCTTCAGAGTTACATACTTTCTTGTCATTGTTGACACCGCAATTACTTCATTATCTAGTCGATTTGAGCAGCTAAAGGAATTTGAAAAGGTGTTTGGTTTCTTATTCAACTCAAATAATCTGAAGTCTTTGGATGATAGTAAGCTACGCAAATCTTGTACTACTTTTGCAGAAGCTTTTACTCATGAGGAGTCGCGTGATGTTGATCTTGATGATTTTTTCTCTGAGTTAAAAGTGCTGCAAGTAACCTTGCCAGATGCTTTGATGTCAGCACCTGAGATTCTTCAGTTTGTTACCGCTGTAGATTGCTATCCAAATGTATCAGTTGCCTATCGGATTCTTTTGACTATACCTGTGACTGTAGCCTCTGCTGAAAGAAGTTTCTCTAAACTGAAAATACTGAAGAATTGTTTGAGGTCTACTATGCTACAAGACAGGTTAAACGGCTTGGCTACATGTTGTATTGAGAAGGATATCTTGGATAAAATTGATCTTGAGATTGTACTCAATGATTTTGCATCTAGAAATGCCCGAAGAAGCTTTTTTGTGAGGCATTGAAGCAATATTATCATTGGAATTATTTCTTATTTGAGGTAATCAAACTAGTACCAAATACTACTTATTATATTTTGAGACTAAAATGTATGGTTGGATGTTAACTTTTGTTTCGAAAGTTGTAGTAGATACATATATGATGTTTTTTTAATATGTCTATATATACATTAGCCTTAGGGGCCCATGCCGTCGACTTTGCCTAGGGCCCTGAAAAACGTAGAGCCGCCCCTGCCCTTATGAACTTTGAAGGTGTCCTTTGCATTTATGTTTTGCTACTCTATGAAGGACAAGCTAAATACCACTCTTCCTATGTTTTCTATATGTGAAACAAACAAATGTCTTTCAATGCATTATTATTCGTGATCTTTTGTTTATACCTTTTTATGTTGCAACATAGTTACTTTGTCTTATTGTTAGAACTACATCTTTCATGCTCATGTTTAGAGTACTTTGATCCCAGCTATCAATGCTTTACAATAGTTTGATCAAGATTGTGATGGTGCATGTCACCTCAAAAATTATTCTTTTTATCACTTACCTACTCGAGGACGAGCAGCAGTTAAGCTTGGGGATGCTTGATACGTCGTAAACGTATCTATAATTTTTGATGCTCAATGCTTGTTTAGTATCAACTTTCTTATGTTTTGTCTACACTTTGAGGTATTTTTATATATTTTCTAGACCTAACCTATTGACAAGATGTCGCAGTGCCAGTTGATTGTTTTCTGCTGTTTTTGGTTTCAGAAAAGCTAGTAAGAAAATATTCTCGAAATTGGACGGGACAAAAGCCAAAGTCAATATTTTACCAGAAGAAACACGGAGTCCGGAGGGCATCCGAAGTGGGGCCACGAGGCGGCCACACCCTATGGCGGCGTGGCCAAGGGGGGCGCCAGCCCTAGGTGTGGGCCCTCGGGCGCCCACCGACCTTGCCCCTTCGCCTATAAAAGCACCCCGATACAGAAACCCTAAGCACCCGATCAGATCTCCATGAAACAGTTCGTAGCCACTGCCACCATCGTCCCTAGATCGGGGGGTCCGAAGCTCTTCCCGACACCCTGCTGGAGGGGAGAGATCATCCCGGGGGCCTTCTTCATCACCATGCCAGCCTCTGGAGTGATGCGTGAGTAGTTCACCCTTGGACTATGTGTCCATACAGTAGCTAGATGGTTGTTTCTCCTCCTTTGTGCTATCATGTTTAGATCTCGTGAGCTCCGTTCATGATCAAGATCATCTATTTATAATCATACATCTTATGTTTGCGGGGATCCGATGGATATTGAGATACTATGTCATATTGATTATTGATTCTATCATGTCTATGTTATTTGTGATCTTGCATGCTCTCCGTTGCTAGTAGCTATCTTGGCCAACTAGATGTTTGTAACTCCAAGAGGGGGTATTTATGCTCAATAGTAGGTTCATGCCTTTAGTAATCTGGAAAAGTGACCAAAATCTTTAAGGTTATAGATGTTCTGTTACTACTAGGGAGAAAACAACAATCCTTTGTCCATGGGGCAATTGTATTGTTTACTTTACATACTTTGCTTAATGCAATTATCTGTTGCTTGTAACTTAATACTGGAGGGGGTTCGGATGATAACCTGAAGGTGGATTATTAGTCATAGATGCAGTTGGATTACGGTCTATGTATTATATTATAATGCCTAATCAAATCTCGTAGGAGTCAAGATGTCTAGTATATGCATTGTTATGTTTTCTCAATCTGTCAATTTCCCCACTGTAATTTGTTCACCCAACATACTATCTATCTTATGGAGAACACCTCTAGTGAACTGTGGACCTCGGTCCATTCTTTATAATTGATATACCATCCACTATTTGCCGTTACCGTTTACTTTCTATAAGCAACTATTATCTTCCACACTATACGTTTAATCCTTTGTTTTTAGCAAACCGGTGAGATTGATAACCTCACTGTAAGTTGGGGCAAAGTATTGTGGATTGTGTTGTGCAGGTTTCAATTTGCTAGCAACACCTTAGAGTTGTTTCCTTACTCCTACTGCTTCGATAACCTTGGTTCGTAACTGAGGGGAAACTTGTTGATGTGCTCATCATGCCTTCCTCTTGGGGTTCCCAACGAGCTCTACATATTTGAGCCATCACATAACCCCTTCTAGACCCATCTGGCCAGCTCCTCGCTGCCAACTCTTCTTGACTAGCTCATCATAATCTGCATGAGACTGCCAAACATTTTCATATCGGAAGCTACATGAATTTGTCTCCTAAAGTGGTATGACTGATGAAGCTCTGTTAACACATAGCAATGATCTAACTCTATCGCACTAATATGCTTTACTTGAGAGAAAGCAAATAGTTGTAGAAATTATTTATTAGCCAGAGACCGATCCAATCTTGCCTTGACGTTAGCAGCCCCTGTCGCTGGTTATACCAGGTGAAAGGAACACCTGAATAACCCATATCCTGGAATGAACAATCATCGACCACCTGTTGAAACACTCACATTTGCCACTCTTCTCTCATGGCTGCGCTGAAATGTTCCACTACATACATAGTTTCATTAAAATCACCAGTACATAATCATGCACTACGAGGAACATCATGTAGAGTACGTAAGCACCGGCAGCTATGATAGCGACCCTCAACTTTAGGTGCACCATAAAACCCAGTGAACCTCCATGGTGGAATTTCTTTATCAATCATCGTTACCATAACATCGATGTGTCCCTGGCTAAAGCTTTTCAGGTCCACACTGACTGCATTCGATCAAAAGAGTCCAATATCTCCACTAAGCCCATCACTATCGACAACAAAACATCCTTTAAAACCTAGAGTATATTTTAAATCTTCCGCTCTTTTTCCTCTAATCTTCGTTTCCATAAGAAAGAGAAGGGAAGGACCTTCTTGCTTCACAATATTGTGAAGCTCTCGAATTGTCGTAGTGTTCCCAAGCCTCTGACAATTCTCACTCAAGAAATTCATTGATCCAAGCGAGGTTGGACCACAACATCCGCCTCTTTAGTATCATCATCAAACATCCCTAAATTACTTGATTCATCATCTCCCCGAATCTTCTTCGAGTCCCTCTTCTCAGTAGGTGACTTAATAGGGGCATTGTCCACATCTCGCTTCCCTGCCTGATCCACATTGCGGTAGACACTTGGCTGATT
Source organism: Avena sativa (assembly GCA_916181665.1). Lineage (NCBI taxonomy): Eukaryota > Viridiplantae > Streptophyta > Magnoliopsida > Poales > Poaceae > Avena > Avena sativa. The sequence goes on from OV702289.1 coordinate 8,664,608, forward strand.
ACGGTTACCCATTCCTCCTCGGCCTCCACCTGATTGTGCATTGAACCTGAAGTTAGCATGTTTCCAACTGAAACCCTCCCGTGAAGCACGTAAGCTTTTGGATATTCCAGCAAACAGTTTAAAATTCTCTCTAGCATCACTTGGAGCAGACCTTCACTTCTGTTCAAACTGTTGTCCCACTACTGGTCCTCCTTTTTTATTATCGAAGAATCGTAGGGATTCTTTATATTACATGTTACCATCCTCATCTCTCTCGGTTGGATTTGGGCATACAACAAACGCATGACCAATCCTTCCACATGAGAAGCAAAAGTGGGGAAGATTTTCATAATGCACATCATACCACTTCTTTGTCTTATCTTTCATATTGTCCACCTTCACCTAACGGCGAAGTGGTTTATCAACTTCAATCCAGATGCGAACGCAGAAATCTGCTCCGACAAAAATGCCCCTCGCATGTGTATCAGTATGTACAACCTCGCCCACCTTGTTCGCGATTTGATCAACCCACGGAGGCCTCCTCAGATTGAATGGCAGATTAGGCACCCTTTCCCAAATCATGATCTTGTCAAATACTATGTCCGAAGGCCTTGCATTGATCTCAAAATTCTTCAGCACAACTCCGTGTTTACCCACCATCCTCTTGGAGATATTCCCTAGAGGCAATAATAAATGTAGTTATTATTATATCTTTGTGTTTATGATAAATGTTTACATTCATGCTATAATAGTATTGACCAGGAAACATTAATACTTGTGTGATTTGTAAACTAAATTAGAGTCCCTAGTAAATCCTCTTCATAATACTAGCTTGTTGGTTAATAGATGATTGTGGTTTCCCTATCATAAACATTGAGATGTTATTAACAACAAGATCATAGCATTAGGAGAATGGTATGATGGACATACTCCTATAAATAAGCGTAGCATAAAGATCAAGTCATTTTAATAGTTCAATTGCTATAAGCTCTCTGATACATAGTAACCTAATTCCTTCGACCATGAGTTCATGCTTATCACCATCACCGGAAGGATGCTTTGATGAAATCAAACACCACACCATAACTGGGTGGCTATAAAGGTGGCATTGAGTGTTTGGAAAGTATGGGTTGAGACACATGGATCAAGAGTGGGATTTGTCCATCCATATGACGGATAGATATACTCTGGGCCCTCTCGGTGGAATGTCATCCAATTAGCTTGCAAGCATGTGACTGGCTCACAAGGGATCACATATCACGGGAACGAGAAAAGAGTACTTATCGGTAACAAGGTTGAACTAGGTATGCAGAGATACCGATGATCAAAACCTCGGATAAGTAAACTATCGTGAGACAAAGGGAAATTGGTATCGTATGTAAGTGGTTCATTCGATCGCAAAGTAATTGTAGAAATATGTGGGAGCCATATGAATTTCTAGATTCCTCTATTGGTTATTGATCGGAGAAGTGTCTCGATCATGTCCGCATAATTCACGAACCGTAGGGAGACACACTTAAGGATTCGATGTTTTTTAGTAGTTATGGAATGATGAGTACGAGACTGAATGTTGTTCGTAGTCTCAGATGGGATCCGGGATATCACGAGGAGATCCGGAATGGTCCGGAGAATAAGATTCATATAAGGAAAGTCCTGTTTCGGAGTTGGGGAATGATTTCGGTGTTTTCATCAGGAATGTTCTAGAAGGTTCCGGAAGGTCCGGCACTCCGGAGGGGATGTAGGGGTTCGTAGCATGGAAAACAAAAAATTTCTACCGCATGAACACACAATCAAGATCTAATCTATGATCAAGCCAAGATCTATCTACTAGATTGTAGCAACGAGTCAATAGAGTACTAACCCTCGAAGATCCAAAGCGGTTAACGAGAGCAGATTCTTGTGGATGATGTAGTCGTACACTCCCGATCTCAAGATCGCGCAGACGATCCTTCCGGCGCTGCGTTCCAGCAGCGCTCCCGCAGTCGGTCACATGTTCGGTACTCGACGAATACCTTCCTCTCCCTTGTTCCAGCAGGCAGCGGAGGTTGTAGGACTCTCCTCGTGATTCCGGCAGCACGACGGCGTGGTACCGGAAGTAGAGGGGAGATCTCGCAGGGCTTCGCCTTAATCCGGAGCGAGTATGGTGTACTATGAGAGAGCCTTGGTGATCTAGGGTTTAGACACACCAATTAGAAGGGGCTAAACCAGCGGATAGGGCAATTAGAAGCTCTAACTCGGCGGCTTGGGAGAAATCCCTAGGCTGTGGCTAGGGTTTAGGTTTAGAGGGAGGCAACTTGTGTGTCTAGGAGGGGAGCCCTGCCCCTCCTTATATAGGTGGAGGGAGGCGCCGGCCAAGGGGAGGGAGTCCCTCCCTAACTCGGATCCCTAGTGGGCCGGCGGTGGAGGAGGAACTCCTCCCCAACTCGGTTTCCCACTTCTTCTCCACTTTCCAAAATAGCCGTTTGACTTTTCAAATTGGCGTTTGACTTTTCAAACTAGGATTTGATTAAACCCTTTATTTTGCACAGCGATGACATCTAGTACATGATGCAATCATTCCAACTTGCAATGACACATTCATGTACCCTTCCCCTCCGGAGTGCCGGACATTCCGGAACCTTTTAGAACATTCCCGATGAAAACACCGGAACCATTCCCCAACTCCGAAACAGGACTTTCCTTATATGAATCTTATTCTCCGGACCATTCCGGATCTCCTCGTGATATCCCGGATCCCATCCGAGACTCCGAACAACATTCGGTCTCTTACTCATCATTCCATAACTACTCAACAACATCGAATCCTTAAGTGTGTCTCCCTACGGTTCGTGAATTATGCGGACATGATCGAGACACTTCTCCGATCAATAACCAATAGAGGAATCTGGAAATTCATATGGCTCCCACATATTTCTACGATTACTTTGCGATCGAATGAACCACTTACATACGATACCAATTTCCCTTTGTCTCACGATAGTTTACTTATCCGAGGTTTTGATCGTTGGTATCTCTGCATACCTAGATCAACCTCGTTACCGATAAGTACTCTTTTCTCGTTCCCGTGATATGTGATCCCTTGTGAGCTAGTCACATGCTTGCAAGCTAATTGGATGATATTCCACCGAGAGGGCCCAGAGTATATCTATCAGTCATATGGATGGACAAATCCCACTCTTGATCCATGTGCCTCAACCCATACTTTCCAAACACTCAATGCCACCTTTATAGCCACCCAGTTACGGTGTGGTGTTTGATGTCATCAAAGCATCCTTCCGGTGATGGTGATTAACATGATCTCATGGTCGAAGGAATTAGGTTACTATGTATCAAAAAGCTTAGAGCAAATGAACTATATTAAATGACTTGATCTTTATGCTACGCTTACTATAGGAGTATGTCCATCACATCATTCTCCTAATGATATGACCCTGTTGTTAATAACATCTCTATGTTCATGATCAGAAAACCATGATCATATGTTAACCAACAAGCTAGTTTAACAAGAGGCTTTACTAGGGACTCTTTTATGTTTACAAATCACACAAGTATTAATGTTTCCTATTAATACAATTATAGCATGGTATGTAAACATTTATCATAAGTATGAAGATATTATAATAACAACTTTATTATTGCCTCTTGGGCATATCTCCAACAGTCTCCCACTTGCACTAGAGTCAATAATCTAGTTTCAAACCTTTGTGTATTCAACACCTATGGCTTTCTGGTGTCGTATGTACACGATTGCTAGTGGTCAACTGATCTCTGGATCTGACACTTCCAGGTCCGTGTGTAATTGCATGTCTTTGCGTCTCTACGCATCACTCATTCTCTAATGAGATGGCTTCGTACTAATTTGGTCCTTTGGTGTGACATTTAGTTCTTTGGGGTTAAAACATGTTGATAATATTGTCGTACAATATATCTTCATAGTACTATCCCACTGTGAACTACACCTAGTTTGATAACAAACTACTTGACACAAATGCCCTCTTTTGCTGCTATAATTGCAGTCATATACTTAGCCTTTTGTTGTAGTATCTGTCACAATGTCTTAACTTTGGAACTCATCCAAATCCATTATGGAACTTTCTTTCCATTATATTGTGCCACCCTTAGTTTAGATTGAGATAAACTTAATTTGTACTTTGTGACAAAACTAGTATCAATGTAGTACTTTTACAATGAACTAACCATCTACTTGTCACTTCTACAAATACTCTTAGTTCTTCCAAAAGATCATAAGAATATCCTTACTATTGTCCAATGATCATCTTATGAATCATTCTGGTATATGCTCATAACATTTAGAGCATAGGACATATCTGGATTTGTACACATCACAGCATGATTGATATAAATACTCTTTGTGATTTCATACATCAAGTATCAATCTATACTTGAATCTTTGTTTCACTTACCCAGTGTCATTACACTTGAATATATCATCAATATTGAACTCATTCAATCTTTTCTGTGTGACAAGAACCTTTCTTGTAGTTTCTATATTGAACTCATTCAATACATCATCTATGTACTTTCGGCACAATCATATTAGCATCTATTGATGCCAAATATTTGGGTTTTGCCTAAGTCTTTCATCGGGATGAAATTCTTAATATGTGTTAATAAAAGATACATCATTTCCAATCAACAATATGTCTTCCACATAATGTATTAGAAACATGTCTTAGCGCTCCCACTTAATTTCTTGCAAATGCAAGCATCTTCATTGTCTCTGATGAAATTAAACTCTTTTAACAGTTTCATCATAGTGAAGATTCCAACTCCGCTATGCTTGCTTCAACCATTGAAGTTTGCATATGCTTTTAGCATCCTTTGAATTAACAAAACCCTATGGACCGTGTTATGCACATGTCCTAGGTAACAATTCTATTAGAAAAACTTGTTTTGTTTATTCAACTACCACATAACAAAATTATATGTAGTGGTTGCTATATTAATCCGTCTAGACTAAATATCGCTATGAAAGATCAGATCTTGTCATAGTCAACCTTTGAACATTGTTGTGAACTCTTTCCCAACATGTCGACTATTTCACAGATGTGCAACATCCATGTCTATTTATTTATAGATCCAAACACAACTGTAAGGTCTTACACCTTTCTCGAGGGTCCTTCAAGTTCAAAACTTGATTTCTCGTGTATGGAACTATCACGGATTTTATGGCTTCAAGCCATTTTACGGAGTCAGGGCCCATCATCGCTTCTTTGCATGTAGTACGTTCATTATTCTCAAATAATGATTCAACCCTCAAATCTTGGTATTTGATTGTTTACTCGACCTACTTGGTTCAACAGAAACTTTGACCTTCGTAACCACAACCTTTGAGGCACGTGAGCCATGAGCATTGTTGCTGCCTCCGGAACACTTTTAGGCGCTGCATAACTTTGCACATATAGCTAAGGTTCTTTTAACCTTATCAAAGTTCTATTGTCCTCCCACTTATATTTTCACGAAAAATTCCTTCTCAAAGAAACTTGACGTTCTAAGTGACAAACACTTTTGTCTCCGATGTTATGGAGGAACAGTTATTCGAAATAACATACAAAGACAGGTTCATCCGACTTTGGTTGCAAACATCTTTCTTATGCATAGCATACCAATGTTTTAAGAAAGGACAACTTAGATTTAATCCCAAACCATAACTTTATATGGTGTCGTTTCAACGGATTATGATGGAGCTCTTTTCAGTGGAAAAACGGTAGTCTCTAAAGCTTTTAATCTTTAAAATATAATGGCAGTTTTATGAATTATACCTTTGATCTTACCATGTCAAACAAGGTTTAATTACATATCTCGAATGCTCCATACTCTTATGGTGTTTCGGGAAAATGCAAATCCACGGAACGATTCCTTAAATCTTAGGTATTATGCTAAACTTGTAACTCAAATATCTTCCTTTATGATCTTATCATAAACTATTTATATTCTTGTTACAATGATTTTGCACTTCATGTTGAAAGTCTTTGAACTTTTTAAATATTTCACACTTCATCCTTATTAAGTAAATATTCATATATTCACTCAAATTTTCGGAGAAAGCATATGAAGTTGAAATCCATCGCTCTTGACTACACATAATGGACTTCGTACAACAATATGTACAAGTTCCAATAAGCTAGTCATTCGTTCCTTTTTGGCCTACGAACGAAGTTTTAATTATTTCTGGGAAAGTTTCACAAGCGTCATGTGATCAAAAATCAAAAGACTCCAAAATTCCATCCACATGGAGTTTCTTCATGTTTTCTTTCCAATATAATTTAAACGGCGATGTCACTTCCTAAGTGATCTTTCAATCAATTTGTCTTTCGACATTTTTAGCACTAGTTTTATGGATGTGATTTCTCCAACGATATTTGTGAATCATCCATCTTTTATGGATTACGACAATTATTTGAACAACCCTTTTGTTCTCATAATACCTGATAAAACAAATCTTGAAGGCAAGCTTTGACGTTTAACGAGCAACACAATAACCTTTTATTTGTTCTTGATGAACATCATCACATATTCTTTTGCTAGTTACTTAGGCCATTGTAGTTCATGAATTGTGTTGTTTTGTATGACGATTCACACCAACAAATTCAGTATCAAATACTTAAGAACCACATTGTTTAATAAGCAAAGAATATAGCCATAACATGTATATCATCCATATACTTAAACTGAACAATTCTAGTCTTTTCTTTTCTGCCATATATTTATGAGATTCTCTTTCAGTATTTATTTTCTGTTTGAAAGAATCTATCAACATCAATAGTGGAGTCATACATATGACACATAGTCCAAAGCGTGTATAGTTAAATACCAATGTCATTGGACTTGCACTTTGAAGTAGATTACCATCATCAAATGTTTGGTGTTCTTTCAAATTCCTTTCTTTAGTAATCTCTTGGTGTAGTAAACATTTTACCTACATCAAATATTCACCCTTATCATGGAATCATCCATAATCAAGCTACTTTTAGCTTATAACGGTGAATCACGAGTATAATGTTGCTCTTCAAAAACTTTGGAGGATTTTGGACAACTAGTGTCTCCAACCTTTTGCAAATTCTCATCAAATATGATAACATGACTTTTGCCATATTATACTCTATCATGTTGCAACCAAAACTTCGTTTCAGATATCACAATATCTTCCACATATCATGGTTTCTGAAACAACTCTTTCAGATCCTAGATAACCTTGATATTAAGACAATCCTTTGAACATCAAGAATCATGGAGACAAACATGATACTCATACACTAACACTTGTAATTGTCACTCTTGTTTTAATACCAATTATTAAACTTCATGGAGTGACCGGAACTTACTGAAAGTTTGCAATAGGACTTTTAAACTTTAGATTAACACTTCAAAACAATACGATACCAGTTCGTAAAGTAACTAACCAGAATTCTATAGTTCTATCATCTCAATTATAACTAAGCGCAAGGTGGTAAACGGATGCCAATGACTACAACAACTATGCAAATTCACTTTGATTTAATTTATGATAAATAGTGTTCAACTTTTAATCATATTGCCGTTGAACTCCCACTCAAAACAATATCCCTCACATTGTTTTAGTGATCACACGAACCAAATCGACCACATCAAAACCGATCATCACGAGAGTTGATGTAGCTTCAATGGCGAACAATCAACATGTTCATCATATCTACTATATGACTCATGCTTTACCTTTCAGTGATCTGTGTTCCGAGACCATGTCTGTACATGTTAGGCTCGTCAGATCAAACCTTAGCTTCCGCATGAGCAAATCTGGCTTGCTCACGTTGTATACACTCGCAGAATCTAACACACCCGATCATCACGTGGTGCTTCAAAACAACGAGCTTTAGCAACGGTGCTTACTAAGGATGAACACTTTAAAACTTGAAATTGTGTGCTTGAGGGATCATCTTATAATGCTACCGTCGTAACATAAGCAATACAAGATGCATAAAAGGATTAACATCACATGCAATTCATAATATGTGATATGATATGGCCTTTCTTCTTTGTGCTTCCGATCTCCATCTTCAAGCACGAACATGATCTCCATCATCACCGGCATTGCATCAAGGTCAATGACGCTGCTCCATGGTTGTCGTCCACCAGCTTCAACTATTACAACTACTTTGAATAGACACGCGGGTCTTAACAGAATTTAAAGACAACCATATGGCTCCTGCCGGTTGCCAACTTACAATAAGGAACATTGCATACATCATATATAATCACAATCTTGGCCATATCACATCACAGCACACCCCTGCAAAACAAAGTTAGACGCCTCTAATTTTCTTTGCACATTTTACGTGGTTTGGGGCTTTCAATAAGTGTCACTCTAACTTATGAACATGAACCACAACATTGATACTAGTATTGTCAATCACCCGTTGTAAATTGAATCTTAACTATGTTGGGAGAAACAAGCACCCGCAAAGCCACTTATGCAATACAAGTTGCATGTCAAGCGTGGAGCAAGTCTCATGAACGATGTCATGTAAGGTTAGCCCGGGCCACTTCATCCCACCATCCCGCAAGATGCAAAGTACACAAGAAGCAATCGACAACAAAAGCATCAATGCCCATAATGACCATTGTGTTCTACTCGTGCAACAGATCTACATATAGACACGACTCTGATACCACTGTAGGGGTTCATAGCATGGAAAACAAAAAAATTCTACCGCATGAACACACAATCAAGATCTAATCTATGATCAAGCCAAGATCTATCTACTAGATTGTAGCAACGAGTCAATAGAGTACTAACCCTCGAAGATCCAAAGCGGTTAACGAGAGCAGATTCTCGTGGATGATGTAGTCGTACACTCCCGATCTCAAGATCGCGCAGACGATCCTTCCGGCGCTGCGTTCCGGCAGCTCTCCCGCAGTCGGTCACACGTTCGGTACTCGACGAAGACCTTCCTCTCCCTTGTTCCAGCAGGCAGTGGAGGTTGTAGGACTCTCCTCGTGATTCCGGCAGCACGACGGCGTGGTACCGGAAGTAGAGGGGAGATCTCGTAGGGCTTCGCCTTAAGCCGGAGCGAGTATAGTGGACTATGAGAGAGCCTTGGTGATCTAGGGTTTAGACACACCAATTAGAAGGGGCTAAACCAGCGGCTAGGGCAATTAGAAGCTCTAACTCGGCGGCTTGGGAGAAATCCCTTGGCTATGGCTAGGGTTTAGGTTTAGAGGGAGGCAACTTGTGTGTCTAGGAGGGGAGCCCTGCCCCTCCTTATATAGGTGGAGGGAGGCGCCGGCCAAGGGGAGGGAGTCCCTCCCCAACTCGGATCCCTAGTGGGCCGGCGGTGGAGGAGGAACTCCTCCCCAACTCGGTTTCCCACTTCTTCTCCACTTTCCAAAATAGCCGTTTGACTTTTCAAATTGGCGTTTGACTTTTCAAACTAGGATTTGATTAAACCCTTTATTTTGCACAGCGATGACATCTAGTACATGATGCAATCATTCCAACTTGCAATGACACATTCATGTACCCTTCCCCTCCGGAGTGCCGGACATTCCGGAACCTTCTAGAACATTCCCGATGAAAACACCGGAACCATTCCCCAACTCCGAAACATGACTTTCCTTATATGAATCTTATTCTCCGGATCTCCTCGTGATATCCCGGATCCCATCCGAGACTCCGAACAACATTCTGTCTCCTACTCATCATTCCATAACTACTCAACAACATCGAATCCTTAAGTGTGTCTCCCTACGGTTCGTGAATTATGCGGACATGATCGAGACACTTCTCCGATCAATAACCAATAGAGGAATCTGGAAATTCATATGGCTCCCACATATTTCTACGTTTACTTTGTGATCGAATGAAACACTTACATACGATACCAATTTCCCTTTGTCTCACGATAGTTTACTTATCCGAGGTTTTGATCGTTGGTATCTCTGCATACCTAGTTCAACCTCGTTACCGATAAGTACTCTTTTCTCGTTCCCGTGATATGTGATCCCTTGTGAGCTAGTCACATGCTTGCAAGCTAATTGGATGACATTCCACCGAGAGGGCCCAGAGTATATCTATCCGTCATATGGATGGGCAAATCCCACTCTTGATCCATGTGCCTCAACCCATACTTTCCAAACACTCAATGCCACCTTTATAGCCACCCAGTGACGGTGTGGTGTTTGATGTCATCAAAGCATCCTTCCGGTGATGGTGATTAACATGATCTCATGGTCGAAGGAATTAGGTTACTATGTATCAAAAAGTTTATAGCAAATGAACTATATTAAATGACTTGATCTTTATGCTACGCTTACTATAGGAGTATGTCCATCACATCATTCTCCTAATGATATGACCCTGTTGTTAATAACATCTCTATGTTCATGATCAGGAAACCATGATCATATATTAACCAACAAGCTAGTTTAACAAGAGGCTTTACTAGGAACTCTTTTATGTTTACAAATCACACAAGTATTAATGTTTCCTATTAATACAATTATAGCATGGTATGTAAACATTTATCATAAGTATGAAGATATGATAATAACCACTTTATTATTGCCTCTTGGGCATATCTCCAACAGGGGAAGGGTACATGAATGTGTCATGACAATATGGAATGGTTGCATCATGTACTAGGTATCATGGCTGGGCAAAATAAAGGGAGAAATCAAATCCTAGTTTGAAAAGTCAAACGCCAATTTGAAAAGTCAAATGACAAGTTTGCTTGGTGGAGGGAGAGTAGGAAACCTACTTGGGGAGGAAGTCCTCCTCCCTCCACCCGCCGGCCAAGGAGGCCGAGTTGGGGGAGGACTCCCTCCTCCCAACCGGCGCCCTCCCACCTATAAAATAAGGGGCAGGGGTTCCCCTCTTCGCTACACCTCTCACACCCCAAAACCCTAACCCTAAGCCGCCGGCGCCACCACCCCTGCTGCTGTCGCCGCCACCTAGGGCACCACCAACTCGCCGAGTTAGGGTGATCCCAAACCCTAGCCGCCGGCTACACTCTCCCCTTGGTGCCCTCTAAACCCTAGATCGCCAAGGCCTCTCTCATAGTCCACCATAATCGCTCCGGCTTAAGGCAAAGCCCTGCGATATCTCCCCTCTACTTCCGGTACCACGCCGTCGTGCTGCCGGAATCACGAGGAGAGTGCTACAACCTCCGATGCCTGCTGGAACAAGGGAGAGGAAGGTCTTCATCGAGTATCGAACGTGTGACCGACTGCGGAAGCGCTGCCGGAACGCAACGCCGGAAGGATCGTCTACGCGATCTTGAGATCGGCAAGAGTACGACTACATCACCCACGAGAATCTGCTCTCGTTAACCGCTTTGGAATCTTCGAGGGTGAGTTCCTCTATCGACTCGTTGCTACAATCTAGTAGATAGATCTTGGCTTGTTTGTTTGCATGCGGTAGAATTTTTTTGTTTTTCCATGCTACAAACCCCTACACATCCAGGGTGAGCCATTCCAGATCCAATCTCTTTCATGTTCGCTAGCCAGAGTAGCGACAAACATATTCTATCCAATGGAACTGAAATCCAGTCCCTTAGGATTTCCCTAGGCTGGCCTAAGAGAGCCCGAGATCATATCAATATGCAGCGTCCTGTTATACAGGACCTTTCCTTCTAGCGCCCACATCGGGCCTGCATCATAGTCCTCGCCATCCCCCACAATCACCAGAGAGTCTTCTTCCTCCATGATATGCATTCGCCGCATCATCTCTGCCATGTTAGTCTTGTCCTTGGAGCCACTTGACGATGCCTTGTCTCCCATGATCACCAGCTCCTCTCCACCACAAGGCAACCCCGCGGTGAGCATGAGAATCGATTTCCAACGGAAAGATCTATCTCAGTAGACCCAAGATCGCCAGATCACCTCTCGCGTCGCCGGTCCACTCGAAACCCTAGAAAACATTTCGGGGGAAACCTTTCTGCCACCTAATGCTAGACTACATACTCAAACGTTGTAAAGTTAATTTCCTGCCGTGTGCATGAGGGCATCTCCACCGGGCCGACCCAACCGATCCACTGGCACCCGAACACGTCCAAGCAGACTGGCGGATATGTGTGCGCCGCTAGCGTGGCGACCCATCCGGACCGACTCGCGCATACCGACCCATCCGTGTACCAAATTCAGGCCACGGTTGCGTCGGCTCCGACAGTGCGCTTGTCCTCTCACACCCTCCCTTCACCTTGGCGGTCCACAAGTGGCACACAAACCACTCAACTTCTCCCTCCAAAAACCCTCTCCCAGATTTCCACTAACGGGAGCGGGAGCGGAGGCAATGGATCCCACCGCCACGTCCCATGTTGCGCCCTCCGGCAGTACATGTTAATTACCATTGTTGATTGGTGACTTTTATGTGTGATGCGGCTGCTATATATGGAGACATGACAATAAAATCCACTTAGTTCAATTAACTTTCTACGTACTTCGTACATGTGTTTAAGCATTTCCCTGTATATTTCATGAGATCCATCCATATATATGCATCAAAAGGTGGTGCTAGACCGCAAGAATATATGGAAAAACATTTGTCATGGTAATATGAGATTGGTTGCAGTGACATCATATGGACTGCAATCTTACGACGCATGAGAGTGGTGTTATGGATTTGGCCATGGTTGTGATATCACGTGGATTGCAAGCTTACTTTTCCCCATAGGATCGGGATCCAGATGACTAACTACTTCTACATCCTCATATCCTCATGTAGGTACAAGGAAGAGTTATAATTTAGCGGTATATTTGAAGCGATAGATATGGTCGTCCATAAGAATACAAATCTGCCTAGCTAGTTTTATAGAGAAACACCAATATCCAACTATTAATTAAATACCCAACTATTAATTAAACTCCGTAGCAGCGCACGGATATTTAGTCATATTTATGTATACAATACATTACTTTAGTTCCCTCCTTCCACGCCATATATGCATCCGATATTTGAATCGTAACTTTGTAGAACTTGTGGTTCAAAAGATCTTCGAATCTGCATCATCATTTTTCACCCCCAAAGTCCTCAACTCTGTTAAACAAACATGGTGAACGTTCTGGAGACAACTCAAGTCCTCTCTGCCTCCAAACCCTCTCCCAGTTTTTTTTTCCGTATATAAAGCCCACACAACCTCATCCCTAAACCCCCCTCACCGTTCTGCCCTGCCTCCCTCCCCCTCCACCTTATCCTCGGCCGAGCCCCGGCTACCAGCTCGTCCCGCCCTCCCCTCCAATGGCGTCCGCCAACGCCATCTCCAGCGCCTCCCTCCTCCGCTCCTTCTCCTCCCAGGTCAGCCACTCACCCGCCTCCCTCTCATGCATTCCCCGCTTGCTCAATTTTGTGGTCTCATTGGCCAATTCGGCCGGGTGTCGTTCCACGAAATGTCGTCTCTTGCGCAATTCTGGCCATTCCTGTGAACCGAACTGCGGTTCTTTGCCCGATTTTTCTCATCTTTCTTATTTATTTATTTTGCCTTGAACCGGTGTAAAATTGGTCTGAACTGTGATTGTGTTGCTGGCTGTCAGCAGGGGAGGTTGAGGACGTCCAAGAACGGCCGTTCGTCGCGGCTAGTGGTGCGCGCGGAAGCCAAGGAGATCGCCTTCGACCAGAAATCCAGGGCCGCGCTCCAGGCCGGCGTCGAGAAGCTCGCCAACGCCGTCGGCGTCACCCTCGGCCCGCGAGGTGATGCCTCAGCTACTTATCAAACTGCAGCTTCAGTTCGTGCCTGAATAAGGCTATCAAGAAGTTCCATACGTTCAGTACCTTTCGCCAAACCTCACAATGCTAGCTAATTGCTCATTTCGTCGGCATCTTCTGCACGCACCCTGGTCTGTTGTGTAGTGTAACCCAATTTTAAGTCAAAACCTGCCATTCTATTCAAATTCAGTTAAAACTTGCAATTGAGGAACTTAAATCAATAGTAGCACAATCTAGGACTATTATAGAACTCCTATCTAGTGTTTCCATTTTCTTAAGAAAATATAAGAAGAGATTTTAGTGTTGAATTGCAGTTCTATATGTTTCATGCAAGCTCTGATCTTTGGACGTTTTACAGGGAGGAACGTGGTGCTGGATGAGTATGGCAGTCCCAAGGTGGTGAACGATGGTGTTACCATTGCCCGGGCTATTGAGCTCGCTAATCCAATGGAAAATGCCGGTGCAGCACTTATTCGTGAGGTGAGCTGCTAAGTTTTTTTTTTCTGAAGGCAAGATATATGCTATTTGTTTACGTTATTCCATAAATTGGAATTCATGATGCATGTATTCATTTTTAAAGGTTGCTAGCAAGACCAACGATTCTGCTGGTGATGGGACTACAACTGCTTGTGTCCTTGCTCGAGAAATCATCAAGCTGGGCATTTTGAGTGTAACTTCTGGTGCAAACCCTGTGTCACTTAAGAAAGGAATAGACAAAACTGTTCAGGGTCTCATTCTTGAGCTTGAAAACAAAGCTAGACCAGTCAAGGGTGGTGGTGATATCAGAGGTGATTGATGTCTCTGTCATGCTCTACCATGTATTTCTTATTTTACATACTAGCTCAGCCTCGGGATAGAAAGGTTTGTATAAGTCTTTTTATCAAGAGTGACGTTTGAGTTAGAAAACAAATGGGGATTCAGAAGATAATGTGTGCCTCCTTTGGAGTTTGTTCGGTATTACGGCTGTTGCCTCTGTCTGAGGATTCAGATAATAGGTGTCTAATTTGGATTTTGTTATGTATTGCAGCTGTTGCCTCTATCTCTGCTGGCAATGATGAACTAATTGGAGCCATGATTGCTGATGCTATTGACAAAGTGGGCCCAGACGGTGTCCTTTCTATCGAATCGTCTTCATCTTTTGAGACTACTGTTGATGTTGAAGAAGGAATGGAGGTTTGTTAGAAATTCATACTTACTTTTGTTGCCTTCATATCAAGTAGTACCTTCACATTTTCGCATATAATAAGTCACTGTGTATATTCAATCACAACATGTCTTCCTCAAGCATTTGAAAATTCAATGCAGATTGACCGAGGCTACATTTCCCCTCAATTTGTGACAAACCTTGAGAAATCAATTGTGGAGTTTGAGAATGCTAGAGTTCTTATAACTGATCAAAAGATCACAAGCATAAAGGAAATTATCCCACTTCTGGAACAGACTACACAGTTGAGATGTCCGCTGTTTATTATAGCTGAGGACATTACTGGTGAAGCTTTGGCAACTCTAGTTGTTAACAAGCTCCGAGGTATTATTAATGTTGCCGCGATCAAAGCCCCAAGTTTCGGTGAGCGGCGAAAGGCTGTCCTTCAGGATATTGCCATCGTGACAGGTTAGTCCTGCGACCAACATTGACATTCTTCCTTCTTAGATTTGAATTGATTTGGTAACTATCGTAGTTTTTCCATGTTCTGGTTGCATGCACTTTGAATTATATGAGTTTTGTTTGTTACTTGATCTGTGTGCGAGACTTATGCATTAAATATAGTTTTAAATTTGATTTACTGTTGAAACAATGTCACCACAAATGGAATGGTTTAAGGGTATAATACTCGTTCTTCCATTGAATTTGTCCTAGTGAATGGCCTTTTTTTCTAATGAATAGGTCCCTTTATTTATATCACTAGTGTCGTAACCTTTTGCCTTTTGTGGAAAAAAATATGATGAAACAAAATTTTAAGATTTTACATTTTAAATTTCATCACTGTTACTGCTTGTGTGTATCCATGATTGGGATTGCAGGATCCCATGTTATTCTGCTTCTATGACAATCTTTTTTTACCATACCACTATGACAATCTTACCTTATAATAATAATTCTTATTTTGAGCAAGAAGGCTGGTGCACTGTGCTTATCATTAACGAGAAAGTTATAGTAACAAGATTTGCCAAAGCAAGCTCGGCAAAAAAAAAAGCAAAAATCTATTACTAGAACACGTAACTACTACTCCCTCCGTTTCAAAATATAAGATGTTTTAGGTTTATGAAAATAATGTATCTAGACATCTTTTAGTGTGTAGATTCGTAGTAAACCTCTCCGAACCTACACACTAAAAGGCGTCTAAATACATTATCTTCACAAATCTAAAACATCTTATATTATGAAACGGAGAGAGTACTACTCAAGTGTCAACTTGGAAAATTAGGTGTTTCCTGACAGAAAATATCAGTAATAAACATTGCAAGACCACATTGATGTGAAGCATTTTCAGGTTGCTTTGTGGTGTTCTGCATCTTGTATATTCAGGGTCTCTGAATGCTAGAGTTCTCTGTTCTCCTTTACCATTTTATTTTGTTTTTTCGTTGACATTCTGTCTCAATTTTTAAAACAAGTTCAGAATCTTGTTTGGACGGATCTCCTTCTTAAACTTTTGTCAGATTCTTCACCAGCAAACTGATTATTCATAACTCCAACTGCAACATCGTAATGATTATTAGAGTAGGGTTAATACTTAAGTTTTCGGCCTTGTTAGCTCCATGTGTTTGTTTATTAGTCCCATAGGTTCGCTGAAAATTCTTAAAACCCTGTTTTAATCCAGAATTACATGCCTTTTAGCAGTACATATGCATTTTATCTGATGTTATAATTTACTGAATGTGATAACAACTCACAGCATGCAAGAGCAATGCCTTAGCCAATGGTCTAGGGATTCAGTCTTTTGACCAATTATTTATGTTTTTCATTTTTAGTATCCATCCCCTGTACATAAGGAGTACCCATTTTTTGTTATATTATTATGCTTCCTGGTGTCTTAAAAGTTTACCTACCCTACAACTACTTCCAGGTGCTGAATTCCTAGCAAAGGACCTCGGTCTGTTGGTTGAGAATGCAACAGTAGAGCAACTTGGGTCAGCAAGGAAAATTACAGTTCATCAAACTACAACAACCCTCATAGCAGATGCAGCTAGCAAAGATGAGATCCAGGCGAGGGTTGCACAGCTAAAGAAGGAGCTTTCTGAAACCGATTCAATCTATGATTCTGAGAAACTGGCTGAGAGAATCGCAAAGCTTTCTGGTGGTGTGGCTGTCATCAAGGTCGGAGCAGCAACCGAGACAGAGCTTGAGGACCGTCAGCTGCGAATCGAGGATGCAAAGAATGCCACTTTTGCAGCTATCGAGGAGGGCATTGTACCTGGTGGTGGCGCAGCCTATGTGCACCTGTCTACTTTTGTCCCTGCGATCAAAGAAACGATCGAAGACCATGATGAGCGCCTTGGTGCTGACATCATTCAGAAGGTAACTTTCCTAGATATGGATATGTCAATGGATTGTTTATTGGTACTTTCCTAGATATCATTCAGAAGGACTATTTGTCCCTCCGTGCTGCTACGGTTCAGTAGAATAATAACCATGTACTGTTCTCACAATAGCTTGTTGATTCTGCAGGCATTGTTGGCACCTGCGTCGTTGATCGCTAACAACGCCGGAGTGGAAGGGGAAGTTGTGGTCGAGAAGATCAAGGAAAGCGAGTGGGAAATGGGTTACAACGCGATGACGGACAAGTACGAGAACCTGATCGAGTCCGGCGTCCTCGACCCGGCCAAGGTGACGAGATGCGCGCTCCAGAACGCCGCCTCGGTGTCCGGAATGGTGCTCACCACGCAAGCGATCATCGTCGAGAAGCCGAAGCCCAAGGCTAAGATCGCCGAGCCTGCAGAGGGAGCCCTCTCCGTCTAAGCTGTCAAATTCCTCAGGCGTCAATTTAGATGGTTCTGTTCAGGCCAAGTGGTAGAATTTTGGTTGAAGAGATCGACCGGAATGTCTAGAGTAGGATTGTTGCCATTTTTGCGAATCTCGACGTCGGTAACCTTTGCCTGGTCTGAACTGAACTCTTGTGAATCAAAGAAATATGCAGCGGCATTTTTGGAATAAATCTTGATATAAGACAGACCACACCATTTTCTGAATTTTGTCTCGTTTATTTTGTTCCGGTTTTGGGTACGCTTATTGAGTTGTTGCGTGCTACGTAGGACGTACGTGCACATCACGGCTTAATTAGTCGCCGGCGGGATCGGCAGGATGCTGAGCGCCAGCTCGACGGCCTCGTCGACCTGGCGGTCCACCATGGACAGCGGCGACATCTGGCCGGCGTCCGCGAACGCTTTGTCACAGCGCAGGGACGCGCCCAGCGCCTCCGACAGCAACCTCTGCGCCTCCGACAGCTCGTCGCCGCCGCCGATACGCGCGTCCCTGGCGGCGAGCGTGAGCCGGCGCACGGTCGCGTCGTACTCCGCGACGCACTTGCGCAGGCAGTCCCGCCGCGCGGGCACCCTCTCGCCGGCCTGCAGCAGCCTGGCGATGCGCGCGCCCGTTGCCATTGCGGCCGACCTGGCGTTGGTCGTCGCGTGGGCGGCGAGGCCGAGCGCGTCGGCGCTCGCGGACACCGGGTCGTCTCCCAGCGTCTTCATGCAGTAGTCGTAGCTGGGGCCGGCCTGGTCGCCGCCGGCGTATCGCTTGCACGTGTCCTCCAGCGTGGACGCCGCCGTCGTGCGCGCGTGCGCCAGGAGGAGGAGGAGGAAGAGGACGGAGGACAGCGCTGGCAGGAGGGTAGACATGCCTGAATCCTTGGTCACTTCAACTTTTTTTTCCCTTTCTTTTGAGAGATTGATGAGTTTGTGCTCGTCGATTTCGAACTACTGTATAAGTAGATGATGCATGACTTGCAACGGTGCTTCAGTTACATAAGTAGTACGAGTAATTAGGATGTACCGTATCAGTTTGCATTTGTGCAGTTCAAATGTCTCCATCAATTCATCAGGAGAGAAAACTCCTGCAATAGTTAAGCACGGAAAACCGATTTTTCATAATAAATAACTAGCAACTCCCTTTTTTTTATTTGCATGTGTTGCCGTATTTTTAGCCTAAATTTGAGTTGGATTTGCGGTCCAGCTGAGAGGCCGTGTATCATTGACGGTCATATATTTGTCCGGCTCAAGTCCTCGTACCAGCCACAAATCGGCCACACCACCTCGTTCACATCTTTCGTCCCTCCACTCTCATCTAGCCGCCACCCACTGAACCCTAGATCCATGGATACGGCCGTGAGAATGGTCCCTCTCGGAGGTTGTCATGGCGAAATCGAGGACCAATCTCCCAACCCACCGGTCGCCCCTTCGAGAGAGGGGGGGGGCATCCTCAATGACGTCTTCCTGCCGAAGCACCTCTGTCGGCAAGAGCTCGACGACGCTCACTTGGAGTGCCTCCGCGAGGTGCGTGCGAACCCCGACGACGTGGCCGCGTGTGCCCGCCTCGAGAAATCTCGGCCGACACTTGACGTGCAGAAGGCGGTCTACCGCTCCCTCGAGGAGGAATTGAAGGGTTTCGCGGCATAGTAAATCAAAATTTTCTACGGATGCGAACAGAGGGAAAACCAAGATCTAATCTAGGAGATGCAATCAACGAGAGAGATTGGATTAGATCTTCATACCCTTGAAGATTCGCACAGCGGAACGTTCGTCGGAACGTGGGTGATGTAGTCGTACTCGCTTCTCCTCCTCGCGATCCGATCCGATCTAGCACCACAAGTGGCGGTGCCTCCGTGAGATGCACACGTGCAGCACCTCGACGTCTCCTCCTTCCTCGGACCAGCAAGTATGGTGGAGAGATAGATTGGATCTACAACACGACGGCGTGGTGTATATGGTGGAGAATTTCTGCCGCAGGGCTTCGCCTACAAACAGTCGGGAGGGAGAGAGGAAAGCTAGGAAGGCGGCTAGGGTTTGGAGGAGAGGTGTGTGGGTTTGGTGCGCCCCCACCCCTCTTTATGTAGAGGGGGGGTGCAGCCCTAGCCCCTCCCCCAAGCCCAAAGAATAAGGAGTGGGGGGCATGGACTCTCCCCTCTTCTAGAAACCCTATCTCTAGTTTAAACGATTTAAACTCTCTAGGATCGGCTGGGCCCTATGGGGCCTTGTGCCCCTGGCCCAATGCGGCCAGGACACTCCCTCATAGGCCCATGCCCCCTCCCGGAAGGTGGGGCCACGTTGGTCCCCTTACGGAAGGTTCTAGAAGCTTCCGGTACAATACCGATTAACCCGGAACAATTCCGAACTCCAAAAACTGCACTGTCTTATATGAATCTTATTCTCCGGACCATTCCGGGACCTCTCGTGATATCCCGGATCCCATCCGAGACTCCGAACAAAAATTCATAAATCAATTATCCAATCTATCCTAGCGTCGAGATACGTTAAGTGTGTGACCCTGCGGGTTCGAGAATATGCAGACATGATCTTCTATCAATAATCAACAGCGGGGTCTAGGCACCCATATTGACTCTCACACATTCATCGATGATCATATCGGATGAACCACGATGCCAGGATTCAATCAATCCCATATATATATTTCCTTTGTCTCGCGATATTTTACTTGCCCGAGATTCGATCGTCGGTACCGTCATACCTAGTTCAATCTCGTTCACAACAAGTACTTTACTCGTTCCGTAATCCGATATCACTTTGTGATTAACTCCTTAACCACATGCTTGCAAGCGGTGTTGATATCGATTACCGAGTGGGCCCGAAGTATATCTCTCCGACTTGGGAGGGATAAATTCCATCTCGATACATACAACCCAACAGATACTTTCCGATCACCTGAGAGACACCTTTATGATCACCCTCTCATAGGATGACGTTTGATGACCTCAAAGCTTTCTTCCGATACCAGGAAGTTGTATTATCTCATGGTCTAAGGAATACAATATTTGACATAGGAAATGCTTCGCAAAGATGAACACGATGAAACGATCTAATTGCTCTGCTTTGTTTGGGTCTATCCATCATATCATTCTCCCAATGATATGATCTCATTATCAATTGACAACTCATGTCTATGGTTAGGAAACCTTAACCATCATTGATCAATGAGCTAGTCCATAGAGGCGTACTAGGGACACGGTGTTGTTCACAAACCACACAAGTATTAAAGTTTCCGCTTAATACAATTCTAGCATGGAATATAAACTTTATCATAAACATGAATTATAATAATAACATCTTTATTATTGCCTCTAGGGCATAATTCCAAAAGGAATGGGGCCTTGTTGAACCACCGTACCCGCGGAATTAGGCCATCTTCCGCTCCCTCGTCCTCTAATGAGCTACGCTCTGGCGATGATGAATAGCGTTGCGTTCCGCTACCTCAACATTTGAGGGCCTGAGCTCTGGCGGCGATGAATAGCGCCGCCGATCTGGGGTTATTGGTTTGTAGAACTACTGGACAAAGATCCACCTTGTAGTGGTACTTTCAGTTTGTTTGTTTTACTTGATTTCGACCTTATAGTGCAAGATCTATCTAAAACAATTTTCTTTAAAAGACTCCTTAGCCGTGGACAAATGGGGTGGAGTTTGATGTAGTGGTATGTCCTGGACGGACATGAGCATCCGGCCTGTCCATGGTCCCCTGCAAACGGACCATATCAGACACTTTCGGTGCATTGAGGACGGAGGTGGAGTTTCCCTAAACCAAATACTATACGCTCCAAGCTTTAAAGAATATTGCTTGCTGGAATTTACAAGCTTTGTCCCATATATGCAATAATTCGGTGGGGGTGGTTGGAGATTTAGATTATTATAAAATTTCAAAAATACGAAATATATACATGATGCTATTGAGTTTTTTTTCATTTCTTCAGAAAAGTCATTGATTTTGGAAAGAAATCTACATCACCCCCACAAGTATCTGGTTTCGGTCGATAGCCTCCCTTAAGTAATAACTGAGTCAATTAACACCCATAACTAATGAAAACTGGGCAAATTATCCCTAGACGATTTTGAAGACCGTTTTGACACGATGGACTCCAGTTTAGTACATGTAAGCCTTGTAATCAATTAACCCGGTCAAATAACACCCATCTCCACCGAGTCAAGTAACCCCCCGTCTCCATTCTTCCATTTTCCCTCTTTTGCCTACTGACCTCGTTCCCTTCCCCATCACCATTCTCTCCAAAATCCGTTCGCCTCCTCTTGCTCCCTGCACCAAATCAGGCCATTTCCTCCTCCCACAACACCCCATCGTTCGATTCAGATTCTCAGCCATGGAGATTGAGCATAGGTGGTACCTGCGGCCGACGACAAAGGAATGCCAGTGCAAACAAATTTTAACCTCAGTTTCTTTCTTGAAATTTGCAGTCCAGTAGATGGTTGACTACCTTGTTGAATTGATGGTTTAGAACTGGACTGTTCTAATGCATCACATGATTTCTTTTGCTTTTTCTTAGGTGGAACAAATGGCCTAAAGGCATGTGCTTGGTGCAATGAAGGTTCTTGGTGCAGGCAGGTGCTTGCTTCTTCCTGGATCTAGTTTTTTTCATAAAAAAGTACATGTTTCTCTTGCTGCTGGCCTTATGATTGTGGTTGTTGCTCGGAACTTGATGTACATTCCTATTGCAATCAAAATATCAGCATACTAAGTACAATTTGAACAATACAACAACAGTAAAATGGGTACACTACCTTAGTTCCTGCTTTATCTTGTTTTTTCCTAGAACTCTTGGCTGCTTTCTTGTTGTGGGTATGTTCCCTCACAACATATGGGTTACCAGTGCACTTTCTTTTGTTATGGCCTTTCCCTCCACATGCTGAGCACCTAATTATGCACCCCTTCTTGGCCTTCTTGGCATTTTCCTGATAATTTGTTGCCCTTTGGTTTCTCTTGCTCTTCCCTTCTTGTCTCTGTCTTTGGCCTTCCTGGCATTTTCTTTTGATGTGGTGGAAAAGGTATAGGATTTGGAGCTACTGCCAGCTCTCTTTTTCCTCTACATGTTCCAATACATGAATGTACACCTGCTGATGGCAACTATCGTGGCCACTTTTCGTTGGGACTCCAAGTGCGGAGTGTTGTAGTGAACTTATTTTCCCCACAAGAGTGACTCGAGGGTTTATATCAAACTCTCAGGTAATTGGTTGTAAAAGTTTTATTCGTCTTCTCCTATTTAAGCAACTTGTAAAGTAAAATAATTTGTCTTGTGTCCCCAACTCCACCAAGTGGTTGCAAGCACAAGGTTTCATATTAGTAATATGAAATATAATATAAAGTAAACTGAAATAAATAAATTAAAGTAATGCAAACTATATTATATGGAAGATAGTAGAGTTGTTTTGGGGGTTTTATGAGTGATTGTAAGTAGGGAAAGTATTTTTATATTTTCTAAATAATAAATTGCAGAAAATATAAAAGGTGGTAGTTTCACTGGAAAGGTGTTTCTTATGATTAAAATTGGACCGGGGTTCATGGGTTCACTTGTATACTCTCTTTTTTAAGTTGTAGTGATCATAAAACAATTCATCAATGATAAATATTCATGGAACTTCTATATGTGTTTGATAAGCAGTCATATGGGCATCATGTCCTAACATAGAGATGAAACACATCTCTCTTATACTCCTCAAGAAAGGGAAACTTCATGCAATCTTGAATTAAGAACAAATAAGATTATAGCTTTAAGTAATATAACATGATGTTTGAAATAAAAATATGCTACCTTGATCTAACAAGATTATCTCACTGTCACATGATAATTATAGCACATGATTTCACTTTATACCTAATGATGCAGCCAAAGAAAGGTAAAAACCAAAGTAGATCTTGAATATTATTGTCACAATTCAATCACTACCACCATGCTACTCCATCCAATACACACATCTCCCCATATAAGTTCTTGTATACAAGCTGGATCAAAACAAGCAATTAAGAATGGGGTACATGATATGCATCTACCAATACATCTTACACAAAAGAGGTTTCAATCTCATATATCAAATCATAGAACAAAGATCCACCACATAGGAATTACATATATGGCCATAATCATGTAGGGCAGCTCATATGGTACTAGATCTATGAAGAACAAGAGAAAAATAGATCAAGCTACTGCCACAAACCCATAGTCCGGAGGTGGACTACTCCCTATTCATCATGGTGATGATGCAGGAGATGTTGGAGAGGGTGGAGATCCTCCGGAGGTGGCTCCGGCGGAGTTTTCCCCTCCAATCTTCTCTGGATCTGACTCTGTTTGGTGGTGTTTTCATTTCTGGTGTGCTTTGTGTTGAGGACTCCCCTGGGGATCCTTATATAGGGGTTTTAGGTTAAGAGAACTCCGTGGTCGAAAGAATCAAGGCAATCGGACGACCGAGGAGCAAAAGAGGGTAGGTGGCGCGCCCACTTGGGCTGGTCGCGCCACCCAGTCTCTTTTGGGCCTCCTGGCCCTCCAGGTGAGGTTCTTGTGCTTTATATGCTTCTTATGGATAATATTGACATCCCCAAAAGTTCAGGTCCATTTGACTTCATATAGGTCCTACATTGAAAACAGGATTTTTTTGCCATATCGGGTTATAGCTAAAATAAAGGGGATCATTGGTAAATCCCCAAAAATCAATGTAAAACATGGCTATAACATTATATATGATGCAAATATGTGGATAAACATGTTAATAAACTACAAGTTCATGTATGCATTTTACATGCATCACCTGGTCATACATATCAATTAAGTAGCAAGGTGCAATAAAATCATCCAACTCTCACTTCACTATGTATAAGGCATTAATGACATGGAAACAAGGAAAACTAGAGAGATCCCAATATCTACAGATAAATATGTATTTTTCTAAGTTCACACTAAATCTTCTTTGAGTACCTTGCATAACCTCAAATCCTTCAGTTCCATTGTAGAGCACTGTGTAAATATTTGACCTTTTCATATTTAACTTCGGTTTCTTGAAAATGTTGGGGCATATTGTTCCAAAAAAAAACCTTCTAACTTTGCCTTATTCTCTACTATTCTATCCATCACCTTTCTCCTCATGATTTCCATAGAATAAATTACTTGATAAAATCTTGGTCTTATTATATCATTGTTGAAAATGACTCACACAGATTGTTTTTAACTGAATCACAGCAGGAACCAAGCCTAAAATTTGCTCTACACCAATGTTCAGGAGCAGGCTTATATTCCTTGCACCTTCTTGTGCTTTTAGTGCTAGCTTGACCGTATTGTAGTTGAAATGAATTATGTCACTTGATCTAGTACATGTCTAAAACAGTTTCTGGAAAGCCTTGTGACGTGGGGTTAACACGTGCCCATGGTTAATGAACTTGGGTTTCGAGGAAGAGAGGTACATTAGAGGCTTTGTTCGAACTGATCGACGAACTGCTCGACGAATTGGCCGGGGCTGCATACTTCACCAAGCTTGATTTGTGCTCTGACTACTACCAGATCCTTGTCGTAGAGGAATATGAAGTGAAATCTACCTTTCGGACACACTACTCACACTTTGAATTTTGTGTAATGCCATTCGGATTGTCAACAGCCCCAGCAATGTTCCGTGCGGCTATGAACGAGGTGATTGGAGTGCAAATTCGCAAATTCTTCCTAGTCTTTGTCGATGATATACTCATATACAGTAAGTCCATTGAAGAGCACACATGTCACTTGGAGCAGGTGTTCACAATTGTGATCAAGACTCCCAGACACAGAATTTTGCAACGCCACATCCACTATTACGCTTCGCTAGCTCGAGATTGTGATCAAGGACTACAAAAAAGACAAGCAGAGCAGGAAGCTGCTCACTGAGTTAAGCACAGCCAAGAGCAACGACAAAGGATACTCCCTTCAGGACGACGTGATCATATACAAGCATCGAGTGTGGCTAGGACAGCACAAAGAAGCGCAGGACGCCGTGCTACAAGCACTACACAACAACGGATTAGGAGGCCACTCCGGGAATTTGGCGACATATCAAAAAATCAGCACTTGTTCATGTGGCCCAATATGCGCAAAGATATCAAAACCTTTGTGCAACAATGCTCAATATGCCAACAAGCAAAAATGGAGCACTACAAGTTACCAGGGATACTCAAGCCACTACCAATTCCTCGTGAGGCATGGCATACGATCATCCTCGATTTTATCGAAGGCCTGCCCCATTTCTACCACTATGACACCATCCTAGTAGTCATCGACAAATTGACCAAGTATGGGCATTTCCTCCCTCCGAAACACCCTTTCTTTGGCGTATCCATTGCACGCTTGTTCCTCGACAACATATATAAGCTGCATGGCATGCACTCACTAATACTCCCTCTGTTTCAAAATATAAGATATTTTAGATTTGTGAAGAAAATGAATCTAGACTTCTTTTAATGTTTAGATTCACCCCAAAGTTGAGTGAATCTACATACTAAAACAAGTCTAGATTTATTTTCTTCACAAACCTAAAACATCTTATATTTTAAAACGGAGGGAGTAATTACGAACAGAGACAAGGTACCAGCGAATTTTGGTGAAAACTCTTCAAGCTGGCAGACAACACCCTCAATCTCATCACATCGTATCATCCCAAGCGAGATGGGAAAACTAAGAGGCTCAACCAGTGCTTGGAAACCTATCTCCACTTTCTAGTACATGTAAATCCTCACATGATCAGCCTAGCTTCCCCAAGCGGAGTATTGGTATAACACCAACTCACATTCTTCATTGGGCAAGTATCCCTTTGAGGTTCTATATGGGCACAAATCCAGGCACTTCGGCATACAAAACACTCTCAACCAGTAGTCACCGATGTTGAACATTGGCTGCACGATAGGGCGGCTCTGGTGCCAATCTTCCGCTAGCACCTGGAACACGCGCAACAGCGCATGTGTGCTCAAACCGAGAAGAAACGCATGGAGCGCCAGTTCTTGGTCGGCGAATTCTTAATACCTGAAGCTCCAACACTACATCCAGACATCTATGGCACAACGATCTTCGCAAAAACTGGGATTTCGCTACTTTGGGACCTACAAGGTGCTAAAATGAATTGGGAGTGTGGCCTACAAACTGCTGCTGTCGGCCGATGCACGCATCTATCCGGTTGTGCATATGTCTCAACTCAAGCACGAGATTAAGCCTAGAGACACGTAAGCACCAAAATCCTAGCGCATTACATTACTGATGCTGCTTCCGTTCAGCCATGCGCAGTGCATGGCGAACGACTCATCAAAAGGGAAGGAAGATGGTGTTGGAGTTAACCTTGTAGTTAGTAGTTCATCATGTTTTTCTGTTTCGAGTCATGCATGTAGTTTCCTCTAGGCACTCTAGGCTGCGGCAATATACACACAAAGAGAAGTGATGTTGTGTGTATATGCAAGCTGATAATTAGTGATTAGTCTATCTGCATTTAGTTGGTTTGTTAGCTAGCTGCATGTGGTCTGTACACTACGGAGATGGAGCAGCCGAGTCGCGTGGGCAGATCAGGGTGGATGAAGCAGAGTCAGGAGCCATTAGTTGTGACTTGGTCCTGAAAAAGAGAATCCAATGTTTCTGCAAACTTGGCTACCACTCAAGCTGTACGTGATAGCTAGCTAATGGGGTAGAATTCGGATCAAGCAGTTGCATGCAAAAGAGTGCGTGTGTGCATGCTAGGTAGTGGTTAGTGGGTGCGTGTGAGTTGTGCTCTGGCTCACTATTTAAATTCATGTAATCCAATTCAGTTACGAGGTGAGTGTGGAATACAGAACAAGAGAAAAAGACACAAGTGTGCGGTGCCAGAAAAGCCTCTGTGAGTTCTCTCCCGTGTGTGTGTCTTCTTCCACCTAGCCAGCAGATAACATTTGGTGCCCCAGCTGCTGATACAGTGGAGCAACCTACCCATCTCATACATCACCTAGGAACACCTATACGTCGTCGTCGAGGCATTTCCGTCATCACTAGCTTGGGGACAAGCTGTACCGGAGGAGGAGGCATTGTCATGGCCCACCATCTGCATGCGGCCCTGTCTATCAAGAGAATAATAGGTCGACGCTAGGAATTACGGGCGGCCCACCTAGAAGCTTTCAGGAGGGCCCAAGACCTAGCCAAGTCCACCGGCATTGCCACGATGCGTTAAGAGCCACCCATCGAATCGAGTTGAGACATCTTCGATATTTTAACTAAACCTGAGTGGTTGTACCTCCTTCCTTCCTCCTCTGATAGACATTGGGGCATGTAATTGAGTGAATTATCGAGGATTCGAACTATCTATCGAGTTGTGTGTTACATCCTGCTCTTCCTGGCCCTGGTTCTTGTTTATTTGCGAGGCTAAGGTATCTAATTCTCTCTTTTTTTCGATCTGAGATCCCTTACCCATACTAACCAAACAATTTTGGTAAAATCTACTAGGAAGCGCCCCATGGGTGACGTCTTGGTGCGGCGTTCGCACCACCCGTCGGATCTCTTTCTAACGATCTGATCGTTTGGTTAGTGTGGGGAATCTCTGTCTGGTTTTGCTGAAAACTCTACGGTGCAGGACATGACTCTATTTGACTATCTGACAAGTTGCTACCAGTGGAAACAGTGTGTTGGTATAGTACAAATGAAACAGAATCTCGCATGCTACAATACGCCTAGGCATGTGCGGTCCTAGTATTAGAACCCAAGTTGTTCTCTCTTTATTGTGTATTTATATCTTAAAGATCATGGGTCTTCAATTAAGAATTCTTTAGACTAAATTTTTATTTTAGCATGTGAGAGATTATAGTTCACCTGGTAATTGATTTGAAAATCTGGTAGCACTGCCAAATTAACATGGTAGCTGGCATTTAAAACTGATAATTGATCTCGAAATTTTGACAGGTGCATCAAATTAACCTGGTAGCTCCATTTAAAGATCTTGTAATTGATCTTGAAAACCTGGTAGCCATGTCAAATTAACCTAATAGCTGTATTTAAAAATCTGGTAATTGATTTTGAAAACCTGATAGGTGTGTAAAATTAACATGATAGTTGCACTAAAGGACTTGTAATTGATCTTGAAAACCCGGTAGATATGTCACTGCATTTAATAATTTGGTAATTTATCTTAAAAATCTGGTAGGTGTGTCGCTATATTTTAAAAATCTGGCAATGGATATACTCCCTCTGGCCCGAATTACTGTTCGTGGCTTAGTTCAAATTGAAATTTACAAAAAAAAAACTCCAAAACAGATTCAAATCGTGGCAAATTAGTCTATAATCAAGATCTGTATTTGGAATCTGTCGCCTGCAATCCGGTCCGCCCGCAATCACCGCCGCCCGCCGCGATCCCCCGTCTGCCCGCAATCACCTGCGCCCGCTGACGATCACCGCATCTAGGTCCAGGTCCAGCTCCACGCCCATCCCCGCCATCGTCCTCGAGGGAGGCGGATCTGGTCCAGGCCGGTCACGCTCTGAGGTCCCGCGTCGGGCTTGCTGCCGCCCTTGGCGCCGAAGTCCAGGAGTCGCCAGCGACCTTCCTGCCCTAGTCGTCATCCTCGAGGAGGCGGTGTAGGTCCGGGCTGGTCCCACTGTGAGGACCCTCGCCGGGCTTCCTGCCGCCCCTGGCGCCGAAGTCCAGGAGTCGCCGGCGACCTTCCTGCCCCAGCCGTTGTCCTCGGGGGAAGCGGAGCAGGTCCAGGTCGGTCCCGTTGTGAGGTCCCTCGCCGGACTTGCTGCCACCCCTTGGCGTCGAAGTCCACGAATCGGGTACTATGTAGCAAAAGCGGGACTATTTATAGCAAAATCGGGTAAGTTTGTAGCAAAAAGGGATTTTGGGGATTTTTTTTAGACACGTGTCAGCAGGAGGACCCGGGGGACTTTGGGGAAATATCCCCCGGGGGACGCGTAGTACTGTCCTTATCAAAACCATCGGGAACACCACACTTGAGTAATGTATTTGCAAAACCACACTTATGCTGACAAAACATTTCACAAGGCCATACTTCTGTTGAAGTTACAAAGTGTGGTTTAGAGAAATATTTTGTTACATAAAGTGTGGTTTTTTTGAAACGCACTCTAGAAGTGTTGTTTCAATCTTGGTGCTTCATGACAAAAGAGGTCGAATGTTTGGGAAACTTACTCGAGTTCATAATAGTTGAACCAGAATCTTAACTCTTGTTTTACTGACTGCTACTAGAACGAACACACTGAGACATAGCAATATACCATAGCAATTTCATCCTTCAGCATGGTTGGAAAGCCTTCAGCAAAGCCAAGGATCATTTTGCTTGTTCCTAAGATAAATCTGAGTGGGATTCCTTTACCTGTTATATAGTAACAAAAAAGAAACAAGATATTAGTGCTCCAGTATCCTGAACAGACTTCCAGAACAAACACGACAATGGTATCGTTGCTAATAAATTCGTGGAACAATGCTCACCTCTGATCCTATTACTTTGGGATCAATTGTATCGCCATTCAGTTGGCATCAAGTCTGGTATTCCCTTAAACAATGAAAGCTTAGTAGTCAATAAAATTGAATGTGCTCACCTCTGATCCTATAAAGGACAATCATTTTTATCAAGAAGATATTCTGCATCAACCCATAAAAGAGAATGGAATTGGACTGGGATCACTGAAATTAAATACGCTGGTACTATAGGGATATGCTTTTGTAAGAAATAGATGCTAAATCAAGTGACAATTGGCTAGTGATGCATTCTAGAGCTAGCTCATCATAGCACTGTATCTAAAAGGACGTTACCATAGCAGCAAATATCTAAAAGGACGTTATCATAGCAGCAAAAATCTGAAGGACTTTACCATAGCACTATAAAGTAGAAATATAAACATTTAAGATAACAATGAGCAAGCAAGTATAGATTCATAGGAGTAAAATGCATCAAATTTTATATAGATCCATCTCTGCAGAAGAGAAGTGTTGCTCAAATTTATACCACCAGCATCAAATTTTATATGTAGATCCATAGGAGTACACGGAAATACATATGTGCTTGCGGCCATGGGTACGTGATCTATCTCAACCACCCGTGTCTTTGAGATTCGAAAAAACAGGACCCGAGAAGAATTTTTGCATTTTGCCGGACTGTTTTTCAAAATAGAATCTTCGATAGGACATGTGACTGCCATGTCTCTATCCACAGCTACTTGTCAGAACCCTCTCTCTCTCTCTCATGTCTCCCTCTCCGCTCGAGGCCCTCTCTCATGTCTCATCTTGTTCCATCTTCTTCATGGCAAGTTCGCAACTAGGGGAGCCACTCCTTTGCCCCGTTTCTCTCGCCTCGCTTCAGCAACGCATGGCCAAGGCCCTGGCAGTTTCTCTCTAACGGGCTGGAGGACGTCTGCCGCTGTTGACAAACACCCGAGCTCAGAGGCCTGCCGGTGGAGGTCGCTGTTCACGGCCGATATCTGGCCATAGCCTGGTTGGGGTAGGCATCCTGCGATCTACCGCTCGCCGGTGCTCGCCGGTGGAGGTAGCCATGGAAGGAGAAGCCGTTACCCCGAGCCGGAGCCGAGCGCGCCACGCCTCTTCTACGACGCCCTCACGACCCTGAGAGCTATCGTTTCATGCGCGACCACCACTTCCTTCCCTGCCTTTCCGTTCTGCAGCTAAAAAGCGGCCGGCCTGACCACATCGACGGCGGGAGAAGCATGGTAACGAAGAAGTGATGTAGCCGTTTTTGCTCCTGATGTACATCGTAGAGAAGAAGTGATGTAGCCGTTTCCATGCACTCTAGACAATTTCTCTCTCTCTCTCTCGTTCCTATACATTGCGTATGCGGTGCTTTTCTCATTGACTTAGTTATCTTCTTGCATCCCACGAGAAACAGCCATGGCCGGGCCGCCTCCTTCCTTCGATCTCCAAAACCTACGATCCACTTTTAGAAGGCCATGACTAGTCTAACGACGGCGCAGTCGACGGACCCGCCGGCGTTGCGACGTGTTGCCTGGCTCGGATGCAGCTGCTCTGCCAGCGAGCTGTACTGTACGTTCCGGATACGTACGCCTACTCGGACACCACTGCTATTTCCGGCGAGTCGTACGTAGATGATGGCGTGCGTGAATCTGCCGTCGACGGCGTGCGGAGGCGACGCCATGGATGGTGCGCGCGACATGCCTTCCAAGTCTGGCACGGCGTCCGCGACGGTGTTCGCTCGCGATTTCTAGCAATGTGTGCTCGACAGCATGGGCGACAGCGTTCACGGCGAGCTCCTGCATGGCGTGGCCGACGATGTGCGCATAAAGGAGGAGGAGGCGGATGGCGCGCGCGTCAAGGACGTCGCACTCCATGGCCTTCCAAACGGCAAGCGAGTCCGGGAACGTCACGCTCCATGGTCTCCATGGCGTGCTTCGCGCGCTGTTCATCTTCGGTGAGCAGGAAGCCCATCTCCTCTAGGACGGAGGGAGTAGGGTTGGTACTACGATGTTTCCCTGCCGGGCTTATAGCTCTTATGCGACGTCTTTACATGGAATTGGAAGGAAAGCGACATCGTTGAAAAGAATAGCTCGCACGCGACACTTCTGAAGCGGCAAATAGCTCCCGTGCGACACTTCCACTTAACCCCACGAGACCGTCAACGAGTTCGAATCAGCTGAGCACAGTAGGACCCACAGCCTCTCCACGTCACGGCGGAACTCACCTGATGTCCACCTCATATCGTGGGACCCACCCTGTGGTTGAAGAGAGCCGTTGGCCCCGATCCGTCCCCGCACCCGAGCACTCCCGCCACCGTTCCAGCATCTCATCCCCTTCTGTTTTCTTCTCCGGCGAGCAAGTGCGGCAACGCCGGCGAGGGATGTCGAGCTCTGCTTCCTCCCACCGCTCATGGCCTCGGTATGGTGCGGTGCCGATGAGGAGGTGCCCCGATTGCCCCCGTACCGCGCCCCTGAAGCGGCTTGTCACATCCACCGACAAGAACGGCAACATTGGTCGGGAATTTGTGAAGTGTGAGAGCAAGCCCGAGCCGGGAAAGGTGAGATCTGAGTGTTCCGAGCGCCAATTTCTCGCTTTTCTTTCGAAATTTCATGCATTTCATCGAATTTGGGATTTAGGGTTCATCTCTGCGATTTCAGGAACTGCCAAAATGTGGGCATTTTGAGTGGCTTGATGAGTACATCGAGCGAATTGGGGTGGAGGTAGCATCCCGGGAGCTCGAAAACCCGTCCGTGGTGGAGCAATTGGGATGTGGCAACCCCATTTCCGCTTGTACTACGGTGGATGCGGAAGTGAAGGCCGAGCTAAAGAAGATGAACAAGCAGCTAAGGCAAATCATCGAATTGAAGAAGCAGGACAATCTGATGGCCGGTTTTTTTTATTTTTGTGTAATTTCTCTCGGATTAGTTTATCTCCTCCTCGTTAGTCATTAGACAGCGCAGTCAGTGTTCGAGTGATGCTTTGTAATGGATGTAATGGTCTATGTCTTTGGCTTGAATAAAATGCAACACAAATTCGGGCTAATTTTGAGCTGCTCTGTTTTCGAAAGCAGTGTTTCTTCAGTTTCGTCAGTTTCGTCAGTGTTCCTTTTATCAGTGTGCAGGGGGCGCCCATGTGCAGGGGAGGGGGAGGGGTTGAAAAGTAAAAAAACAATTGACGAGGATTGAAAAAGGCCAGGCCCAAATATAACCTAGCCATGCCAAAATGGACGTATCCAGGCCCAATAGTAACTATATGTTGATTGGGCAAAAAAAAATGGTACTCGCGTTACAATCTAAATAGGAACGTGTGAATCTGCAGATACTCGTGCTCAGGTTGCAATCTTTTTTTTTGCAAAAGTACATATATAAATGAAGTCCAAAGATATCCATTTAACTAACATAACTTGGGCGCTCTTTTAACTTATGTAAATATGTAAATGTCTTATTTGAAAATGAATCATGTGTTGTATGAACTTGTTTTTGTGTCTTTTGTTTTATACACTTGTAAATATATAAATATTGCACGAGTATTATATGAACTTGTTTTTGTGTCTTTTGTTTTATACACTTGTAAATATATAAATATTGCACGAGTATTATATGAACTTGTTTTTGTGTCTTTTGTTTTATACACTTGTAAATATATAAATATTGCACGAGTATTATATGAACTTGTTTTTGTGTCTTTTGTTTTATACACTTGTAAATATATAAATATTGCACGAGTATTATATGAACTTGTTTTTGTGTCTTTTGTTTTATACACTTGTAAATATATAAATATTGCACGAGTATTATATGAACTTGTTTTTGTGTCTTTTGTTTTATACACTTGTTGTTTTGGGTGTTTTGACAAATGACAATACAATAAAAATAAAACACAGATTGCAATGAAACAAGGGATAGATAATATTGGGGGCCGATAATATTGGGATAACATTACTTATATTAGATAGATAACATTACAATAAAAATAAAAAAGTACAATAATATAGGGGAAGGGGCGGAATAGGCGCCCCGCCTAAACCCTGGGCTAGCCCCTAAACCCTAACCCCCTACTCCATCGGCGGTGGAGGCGGTGCCGGTGCAGCCGCATTCCGGGCCGCATCCCACGCCGCCCGCCTCTCCCGCTGTTCCCGCTTCCATTGCTCCTCCCGGAAGGCCCGGCCATTGGCCTCCCGTTGCTCCTCCTCCCAGCGTCTGCGCCTTTTCTTCAAGGCGCGCTGGGCCACCTTCTCCTCCCACTTGGCCATGCGAGCCTCCTCCCTTGCCTCCTCCTTCGCCGCCTTAGCCCAGTAGGCTTCGGAGGGGAGGTCGCCGCCGCCGGGGAGGTTGGGGACGGGGTTGTGGACGATGGGGCCCTGGTCTGCCCAGGGGCAGGGCGGGGACTTCTCCTTCTTGCCACGCTTGGGGCGGGGGCGGCGCGTGGGCTGCTCCCACCACTGCTTGTGGTCCGGGTGGTTGTCCTCGTCGCTGAGTTCTTCGTCGGAAGGGAGGCGGAAGGGGGAGGTCGCCATGGTCGGAGTGTTTGGGGGGCGGCTGGGAGGAGGCAAAGGGACGGGCTCGAGGTTGAAGAGATGGGAAGATGAGATGAGGAGGCAAATGCGTTTTGCCTATTTATTGAGGGCGGAGCGTGAAGGGCGGCGTGGGAATCCAGCGTCGCGTTGGCGCAGACGCCGAGACGAGACGCGTCCCTGCATGCATGATCAATGCGAAAGAGACGGGAAGCGGGGCAGCGGGCGTGATCAATGCGAAAGAGAGAAAAAAATAGCTAGGATGCGACGCCCCCGCCCCTGCATGCATGCATGTGCATTAATGCGAAAGAGAGAAAAAAAAACGTCCAAGGTAGTTGTTCATTGGCACACGCAAGAAAAATCGGTGGGAGTAATATTGACTTTTTGTATGGCGCATGAACCAGATGGAAGTAAATTTGACTGAAGAAAGTTGTTCGACGTACACTTATTTAATGGGGCAGCGCTGTTGCACGTAAAATAGCTAGACTGCGACGCTAGAGGCAGCTGCTGCATGCATGGTGCAGCCCGCCCAGACGCCGAGACGAGACGCGTGCGCTGCGTTGCGTGTGGGAAGCGGGCGTGATCAATGCGAAAGAGAGAAAAAAAATAGCTAAGATGCGACGTACTGTAACCCCTGCACCGCCGCCCCCGACCCTGCATGCTGCATGCATGGTGCAGCCCACCCCGCCCAGCGCCCTCGCATGCCACGCTCGGTCCAACGGTCTCGAGTGTGCCAACGTTGTACGTTATATTTATTACATATTTTAGATTTTGATATTTTTTCTGCTGGTCATAGTGACATGCATACTCCCTCTGTCCTCAAATAAGTGTACGTTTGGCTTCAAAATTTGTCCACAAAAAATGTACTTCTACCTTTCCAATGCACTTGGGCATCCACTATGTAGTCCATAAGGCTATCCACAAGCCAAAAAGTAGTCCATAAGACTACCCTAAGACTAGTCATAGTGGGAGTAACTTAGGGCATCACCTATGTATAAGGTAAATATAAGCTTATGGACAACTCTTATTTCTTATGTATAAGGTAAACATAAGCCATAAGGTGGGACCCATAAGCTTAAGGTCATCCTACATACTCATGCATGAGAGGGAAGAGAGAGTAAATTATTTTCTATTGCTTGTGGACAACCCATAAGCTTAAGGTCACCTACAAGCTTATGGACAACTCTTATTTCTTCCACTATGTATAAAGTAGACTACAAGCATTGCCACATAGGACTTAAGGTGTGGTTTTTTGCACATAGTGGATGCCCTTAGGTAGTAACATGCATGTACATGCAATGCCAATTAGGCAAATTGGTGACATGGCATGACAATTAATGAAGAAAGAGAGAGAGGTAGTAACTTAGCTAGTTACCATAACATCACACATAACCAAGATCATATGAGTCTACAACCTAATTAATTAGCTCTTGCATGACACCATACATATGTTATCACCCACTATGAAGGTAGTAACATCAACTAGTAACATGTGCAAGTTACTAGTCTTAGTTACTTAGCACTATGACCAGCCTAAGGCTTTCCACAAGCCAAAATAACATAGATGTGGTATCATGCAAAGTCTCATTTATTACAATGAACCTGAGGGGAGTAAGTTTGATTGGAGAAAGTTGTTACACGTAAACTTATTTAATGCGACGGAGGGAGTAAATACGCTGCAGCGCTGTTGGACGTAAAATAGCTAGACTGCGACGCTAGGGGCAGCTGCATGCCCGCATGGTGCAGCCCGCCCCGCCCAGCGCCCTCGCATGCCACGCTCGCATGCCACGCTGTTGCACGTAAAAACGATGAAGCCAATCAGATTCCAGAATCATCCATCCCACGGATCGCCAAGAACTAGCCACGAAATCCTTCTAAGAGACGCCAACCAATCAGGTTGCAGAACAAGCCCTTCCACGGATCGCCCAGAGCCACCCGCGGAATCCTTCTAGAAGACGCGATCGGACGGCCACAGTGTTGCGCTAGGGTTAGATCTACGGTCCTCATTCGGCCTTAGGGTTAGCGGGGTTTAGGATGCAGTCAACGGGGTTTCACAAGTTTGACCAAACATTCAAATGTGCATAACTAATTCAAAAAAAATCAAAAAAATACAAAACCTTCGCATGGTGTCATGTTATGTCACATAGTTGTGAGGAAAAATATAAAACTTGGTCTATTGATCATATTTCAAAAAACCCTTCACAAAATGACCTATCTCCTCCGAGGTTTTCTGGCTTTCGGGTCAAATGACCAATGATATGGCTAGAATCAAGGCATAGTTTGTGATAATGTGCCCATATTTGGCATGCATGTCTATAATGGGATGACTAACAATGTTGTAGCACAAAGTTTTCCTTTTCGACGCACAGAAAAATCATTTTCTATTTTCTGAGTGCCGAAAGAGGGGGGATTTGTGAAGCAACCACCAAATTGAAGTTTCAAAATGGTAACATCCTATTTTTCAAAAATACTAGACCACCTAGAATGTACAATTTCCCAACCTGAGTATCTCAAACCTTTTATTCCATCCCTGGTGAAAAAGACAAATCCTGCTGAATCGGCTGGAAGTGGGTAAGATATGAACTACAAGTACATGATTCCATGCTGATGATTTTTTGTAAAAATAATTTTTAGGTTCACAACATGCTATTTCATCAGATATCCAATGGTAGTTTTGCGAGCCTCAGCCCCTAGCTAAGAATATTTATGAAAACCCTTCAAGTTTGACCAGACATTCAAATGTGCATAACTAATTCAAAAAAAATCAAAAAAATACAAAACCTTCGCATGGTGTCATGTTATGTCACATAGTTGTGAGGAAAAATATAAAACTTGGTCTATTGATCATATTTCAAAAAACCCTTCACAAAATGACCTATCTCCTCCGAGGTTTTCTGGCTTTCGGGTCAAATGACCAATGATATGGCTAGAATCAAGGCATAGTTTGTGATAATGTTCCCATGTTTGGCATGCATGTCTATAATGGGATGACTAACAATGTTGTAGCACAAAGTTTTCCTTTTCGACGCACAGAAAAATCATTTTCTATTTTCTGAGTGCCGAAAGAGGGGGGGATTTGTGAAGCAACCACCAAATTGAAGTTTCAAAATGGTAACATCCTATTTTTCAAAAATACTAGACCACCTAGAATGTATAATTTCCCAACCTGAGTATCTCAAACCTTTTATTCCATCCCTGGTGAAAAAGACAAATCCTGCCGAATCGGCTGGAAGTGGGTAAGATATGAACTACAAGTACATGATTCCATGCTGATGATTTTTTGTAAAAATAATTTTTAGGTTCACAACATACTATTTCATCAGAGATCCAATGGTAGTTTTGCGAGCCTCAGCCCCTAGCTAAGAATATTTATGAAAACCCTTCAAGTTTGACCAGACATTCAAATGTGCATAACTAATTCAAAAAAAATCAAAAAAATACAAAACCTTCGCATGGTGTCATGTTATGTGACATAGTTCTGAGGAAAAATATCTAACTTGGTTTTAGAAATGGTCGAAAAAAAACTTGCTTAGAAATGGGGTGGTTTACCCTAGCTTTGGAGCCCATTTCTACCCCATTTTGGGTGAGGGTGAGTTGTACTTCACAAAAGGGATCAGGGTGAGGATGAGTTGTATTGTACATATGAGAAAAACGTTGGAAGCTCATACAAACATAGAAAAGTGACATAGCTACATATGTTGAAATTCAAATTTACCATCATATTTGAATTTTGTCCAAATTATCAACAAGTGACAAATTATTATAATAACAAATGTTTACAACAACAAGTGCCAAATTATTACAACAACAAGTGTCAAATGTTTACAACAATAACAAATGTCTATTTCTTTTGGCTCTTCTTACCCCTCGTTTTCTTCTCCTTCACAAGTTTCACACCACACAATAGGTTTATGCTCTTCTTTTTCTTACCATTACCATCTGGCCTCCCCACAGCACGTCCAAGAGTCTCCTTCACCTCCTGCACCTCCTCAACAACCTCATGATCATGATCCAGAGCCTCAACAACTTGGTCAGTTTGCACCAGAGCCTCAACAACAGGCTCATTTTGCACCAGAGCCTCAACAACATGCTCATTTTGCACCAGAGCCTCAACAACAGGCTCATTTTGCACCAGAGCCTCAACAACAGGCTCATTTTGCACCAGAGCCTCAACAACAGGCTCATTTTGCACTAGAGCCTCAACAACAGGCTCATTTTGCCCCTCATTTTGCACCAGAGCTTCCAAATCAGAAACGGTGTGCCCTAAAGCCTCAACAGTTTGCACATCATCCTCCAAAACAAGTTCAGATTGCACCTCAGCAGCACCAAACATGATCTGGTTAGTTCTCTTCTTTCTTTGGCCATTGATTCTTGCCCTTTTCACTGGCCAGCATTCGTCAACAACAAGAGGTGGGCCTTTTTCTCCACGCTTCCTCCTGAAAACAAGCAAGTTAGCTGGGGGAGAAAAATCATCAACAAGAAATGGGATA
Source organism: Avena sativa (assembly GCA_916181665.1). NCBI lineage: Eukaryota > Viridiplantae > Streptophyta > Magnoliopsida > Poales > Poaceae > Avena > Avena sativa. The sequence goes on from OV702289.1 coordinate 8,703,702, forward strand.
GATTTTGGATGAACATACTTTGGCTTTTCAGCAGTGTATCTGCACTTGGTAGAGCCAGCTCGGTGTCCAAGTTCTTCACAGAGTTTGCATCTATTCTTGTTACCTTTTTGGGCCCTTTTTGGCTTTTCATCTTTCTTTCCCTTCTTGCTGCTCCCACCTTTCTCAAACCAAGCCTTGAATCTACTCTGCTTGGGCCAGCCAGCCTTTCTTTTCATCAAAGGAGGACACAAGGAGAACTGAATGTCCACTTCAGGCCACTGAGACTGATCTGTAAGTGCTGGAATTGGTGTTCCATATGCAGCCTTGAATTTTGCTACAGAATAATACTCATGCAAATATGGGTGCATATTTAGCTTGTGTTTGGAGGCCAAGAAAAGTATGGCATGCTCACAAGGCTTCCCAGTGTGTTGCCACTCAAGGCATGTGCATTCATGCAATTGAGTGTCAACAACATGCCTCCTGCCAGTCTTTGTATCTCTGACTTCAGCACCCCACAATGAGGATTTCTCAACACGCAAATGTGCAAGATTTCTGCTCCTGTTGACCACCTGCTGCACAACATCAGGAAGCTTATCTCCTTGAAGAACATCACCAAGCCTTCTTCTCAATTCCCACAACCTCATGATCATGATCCTGATCTGGTCAACCATGTCATGGACAGGCAAGTCTTTTAACTCCTTCACTTTGTTGTTGAAACTTTCTGCCAAATTATTGTTGATATGATCACATTTGATGGCAGTGTTAAAACCAGACCTGTACCATAAAAGAGAATGGTAGGTTTCCAACCATGTACAAAACTTGACCCTATCCTCCTCAGAGCATGCCGCCTTAATCTTCTCAAGGTGATATGAATGTGTCTGCCTGGTGTAAGATCTTGCTGCTGGCCACATGCGTCCAAAATCATCTCCTCTGAATTTTTTGATCAAATTCATCCACATATGGCCGAAGCACTCCCTCTGCTCAGCATGAGGGAAAACAATCTTCACTGCATTTTCTAAACCTTTACATGCATCTGTGTGCACTGCCAATGGAGAGACTGGCCCTATGCATCTTTTCAACTGCATCATGAACCATGTCCATGATGCCTCTGTCTCAGACTGAAACATGCCAATAGCTACAGGGAACATCCAATTGTGTCCATCTAAAGCATTGCATGCTGCTAGTTGACCATTCCACTTTCCAGTCAAGAAAGATGAGTCTATACTCAAATATGGACGGCAACCTGCTTTGAAGCCATCGATGCAAGGCTTTAAAGCCATGAAGAATTTAGAGAAGAAGACTTTCCCATCAGCTGTTACCTCAGTATCTATCTCCACAACACTGCCAGGTGACCTCTTCTCTACTTCTGCTTTGAAGTTATAAAGCATTCGAAAGGTATTTGCCCAATCACCATATAGCTCTTTCATTGCCCTTTGCTTTGCCTTCCACACTGTAGTATAATTCAGCTTAATGGGGTACTGCTTTTCCAAGTCTATTTTCAGTCTCTTTGCAGTGCTGTTTGGTGTTGTGGCTAAAATGGGCTTGATCTTTTCTGCAACCCATAATTGTGATGTCATCTTTGTAACTGTTTGAGAACTTGTAATGCAAGTATGAGGTTTTGGAATTTGATTCACTCTTATTGTCCTTCCATCAGGTTGGCGTCTAGCAGATATATACCACTTGCAAGGCTTGGCACCACCATCATAACCTATGCATTTTGCATAGAACTTCTTTTTATCAGTCCACATAGTCTTGGTAGCAAACTCACGTTTGACTGCATATGTCCTGAAACACATCCTGAATTCATCCATGCTTGGAAACAATCTCCCAACTTCAATAACTGGGTCCTCTTTGTCATAAACTGTTACTAGCTCATCATCATGTGCATCATCTACATGAACTGCAGCATTTTCCAACAACTCTAGATCTATATCTGCCTCTTCATCTCTTAAATGGTTGTCACCATCATTTGCAGCTTCATCCCTCTTCTTCTCCTTGTCTCTGTCATCTATAGGAATGCCAAAAAGCTTTGCCATTTCAATGTCATCTATTGGTGCAATGACCAAATCAGTGCGGTCATGTATCTCAACTGAATTCCAATCAACAGTTACAATCCTTTGTGCATTACCATCTGCAGCCTCCCCTTGTGCATTAGCATCATCATCCTCCACTGTTAACACTTCCAACTCAGTAAGTATAGGCATTACTTGCCTTTGTGCAGCCCAATCATCCTCGACCATCTGAGCAGCCAGCTTTGAGGCCACATATCCAACCCTCGAATCAGGTTTTAGATCAATGAGCTCTGCTAAAAACAGAACAGTTTTGCTTGTCCAACCGTTTCTCTCATCGATTTCATCAACTATATGTTCCCCTGTCTCAACCCTAACATAGTCACATTTGCAATCATCAAATCGTAACAAAGAAACTTCTTGCTCTGGCCCCCAAACCACACTATCCCCAATTTTTTCCACCATTTTCCTTACTGCCTCCTCTCCCATGTTTATTAGCTCTTGGGGATCAACATGTTCTAATTCCACCTCCCATTTAACAACCGTGTCTCTCTCAATGATCTGCGTGCTGCCATCAACTAAAACAGCCCTAGAGGGAAAGAAATTGATGCGAAATTCGAAGGTTTGGCGCGCAACATCGTCTCCCCTGTTTTTGGCGGGCACTGTGAGCTAGCGGAAGCGAACAGAGAGCTCAACCTTAGAGAAATTAAGTGCAGAGATACGGGATATACCGATTAGAAGTCCCCTCTCCATGCTCCATATCGTTCCCCCTCGCCCCGTTCAGCACACCCTCGCCTCCACAATCTAGCATCAATGGGCACGCTCAGATCTCGAATTGAGAAGAATGGGAGAGGAATTAGCTTTCAAATGGCACTCACCACCTTCGTCGTCGAACGAAAGCGCCGCCGCCTAAATTAATTGTCGTGCCGCCGCCGCCGGCGCCGAGAACGATGGGTGAGGTCCGCCGCCACCGTCGGGGAAGCTACAGTCAGTGTTACGCGCGCTCTCGGTCGGAAGCGGTTGGTTTGACTGGCTGTCCCAACCAACCGGTTTGGCTTAACCCTAATATTGGAACAAAGTTAAATGTGTCCTTACGACCGATTTAAGGCCCGTGTGGCCCTGGGATATTAGTTGCCTCACATCCGTCGCATGCGAGCTATTCTTTTCAACGATGTCGCTTTCCTTCCAATTCCACGTAAAGACGTCGCATAGGAGCTATAAGCCCTTCCCTGCCAAACCTACTGCGTAGTGACCAGACATAGGTCATGTAACATTTTCTGTAGCTTCACAAGGGTGAACGGTACATTCCGTTAGGCCAAAAGGGCTACTGTGCATGGACCGGCCCAAAGTACAAGACGAGGGCATGAATTTTCAAAATGGCATGATAGGCCACATACCCATATGTGCAAGTACAAAATCCATTCTCTAGGAGTACAAGCAAGTATTCTATAGTAAGGTCAACACCTTTTGACAGTAGTACAACTAGATAACATGAGTAGGTAGGTGGTACTACTACCTTGTACTAGATAACATGGCCGATAACATATTTAGAGAGGTCATGTTACAAAAAGTGACACTTCATGTATATGATGTGAGGAGATTTAATATGGAATCGGCCTAGATGGTTGGTGTAGATTTTTAGACGTGTATTGCACCGCATGCATCGTCGTACACTGGTCAAACGTCTCGTCGTAAGTAGTCAACCATAATCTTAGCATCTCAGTAGTAGGCCCACCATGCTCTAAAAAAAAGAAGTCAGCCCACCAATCTATCTACTAATTTCTTTAGAGGTAGGTTCGTCCGGTACGTTTCCGTTAGCCAAAATACGTTTCCGTCCTGTTCTATTTTTTCTCCTCACCGAGCGACACGGGTTGAGGCTACCACCGCCGAGTGAAAGGCTCTCTCTTCGAGAACGAATCGTCTCTCTGACCGCCGCTTGCAAGCGGATCTGGACGGCCGCCGTCGGCGGCGCTCATGCAGCGGGCGCATGAGGAGGTTGGAGGCACGATAAGACACATCATCCATGGGCGGGGCGCCCTTCCCCCAGTTCGATCCATTGGCGGAGCGGAGCACTGCAAGGTAAGCAAGGGGAAAGGGATCTCATAGGAGAACGCAGGGTTGCATCATCCCTAGCCGGCGGCAACGAGGGGAAAAGCTCGAGTACATGCAAAAAGGGATCCCCACTCCCTGAGCTTCCAGGGACATGTCGGTGGAGATGGAAGTGGGCTCGGGTAAGGGACCTCGAAGATGGAGGACGACATGATGGGGGAGCACGGGCCAGGGGTGGATTTGGAGGCCAGAGAGGAGGAGCTCTGCTGCTCGGTGGAGGGTGGAGGCAGAGTTGGAGGCGGAGCTTGCACGAGAAAAAGATCAGGAGAGGAAAGGAGATGGGACTCGTTGCTGCTGCTCTCTGTATCTCCTGTCAAATACGCTGCAACTACTATTAATTTGGTGGTCAGATAATAAATAAAGACACATATATGTGGTGGAGAGATAAGATTGGACTTGTGGTGCATAGATAATTCTTTTGCTGGTTACCTTTTTGATAGTGTTAGTAAATATTTTTGCTGAAAGAAATCGTTGTAGTATATCACATCCGTCACAATCACTATTGCATTTTTGGTTGGGTATTTTGGGTGTATATCAATTTAGGATATGTTCAAAACAATACAACATAGTTTTCTACAAATTTTAAAACAAAGTTAGATTATAGCTTCTGGTACAGACCCGTATCGACACACGGGCATTATGGTGCACAAGTCAGGAGTGAAGGTAATTAAAGATGTATATTATACGTGTACTAATCCGGTTTACCATATTTTATTCCTTCATCTTAAATTAGTTGACCTAAACTTTGTCTAAATACACATGTATTTTGTTGTTCGACGTGCGAGAAAATGACTTATCATGAATGCCAAAAAAAATGACTTATCATGTTTACTACTCCCTCCGTCCAAGAATAGATGTCTTAGCTTTTTCAAATTTTGGATAAATCTATATACTAAATAGTGTCTAGATTCATTTAAATTTTGACAAATTTGAGACATCTATTTTGAGACGGAGAGAGTATATTGTTACGCAAAAATAACATCGAGGGCCTGGCAACGCACGTGCTCTACTAGGACAGTTGCACAAATTGATCATGGATATGGACAGAGCTCATGATCGAAGTTGCCACGGTCATGGGTATGCATTGGAGATCACTTCTCTCCTGATTGAGCTCGTCAATGATATCTTCTCCATAGCATTTTTACATGTGTTTTATTAATAGCCAGCTTGCAACGGTGCGTGAGAAAGTCACTAAAGTTAAGAAAAATATCAAAGAAGAAAGAGATTATATTAGAGAAAGAAATGGTCTTTGTCTATGTATGAATAGAGGTCACATGGTCATGTCATACCTTTTTTAAATTAGGACAACTGATTTATTTGTGTGTACATAACTTAGCACAGCTATTTCAGTTTTGTGTACATGTAAAATTTTCGTTATTCCCGTAGCAACGCACGGGCATTTATTAGGTACATAAAGAAGAAATACATTCAGAAAGATCAAAACACAACCGTGATTTTAAAGAAGAAATACATTCAGAAAGATCAAAACACAACCATGATTTTATCAAATCATGGTTGTGTTTTTTCAATGTTTCCGCAACACAAGGTCGATTAATTAAATATGCAATTGGGGGGCATATAAATAGCTACAACCAATGTACCGGCTAACTGAGATTGTATATGCTGCTTGGAAAAGTTGAGATCCAGGAATAGCGGTGGTGTCGACATTGGGCTATCGTCAAACTACATCCACGTGTACTAGCGGGACTGAGAGAAAGGAGGTGATATGTAGTGATTTGCCAAATAGGGGATGAGATGGATGCTCAGCCTTTTGAAGATGCTTACAAGGGTAGGGTGACGAGTGTGCATTCATAGGGGTAATTGTATATATGTTTTAGTGAGCATATGCGTATGTACTGTTTCTAAGAAAATGATGATGCTTTCATTTGTGTGATGATAGGATTAAACGAGGCGCAAGGAATAGGTGGAGGAATCATACGAATGGTATAATATATGTTCTATTATTAGGTATAGTGCTGAATGCCCGTGCGTTGCTACGGAACAACAACAAAAACATGAAATTTCATTCAAATTTTGTTATATTTTATACCATGATTGTTTGCAATCTCATGCTCTCATGACAATCCATGTCTTGTTTCTAAAGATAAACATTGATGTCTAAGAATTTTTCAGTCTCATGCTCTCATGATTATTGACTGCACGTGTGTTGCCATGACCTCCATGAAAGAGAACCAACACACCATTGGCACCTTGCCGCACAAACTCACCACCTTGGAATGTCGCCTGGATTTTTTTTAGGAACATGCGGCACCTCGCTAGCATTCCCCTGGCCTCTATGGAGTCTAGAAACTCCGGCAGACCCTGATCCTACACCAAACAATATATATACTTATTATTTTCAGCACCTATATAAATATGTTTATATTAATATCAATCGTACTATATTATGGCATTCAACAATCATCTTTTGTTCACTTCTTTGTGGTGTACTACTTATTGATGATCCACCGATACGATTACCTACCTTATCAGAACCGAGAACTCTCGCTACTATGTTATCAGTGCAGTGTCCCCTTTCACACTCTACATCTTTATCTTGTGAGCAGCCACCCAAAAATATCCCCTTTCTTGACTAAACTTTTTTGTTATCTCTATCAGCTACTTGAACAGAGGAATGGATTTAGTTATTCGCAACCCAGCGTGGGTACTTTATCATATCAATCAATCATTTGCTTCCGTTAGTTTTAGCTATATCAGTTGCTGGTAGTACCTACATGGAGCAATCGATGAATATCAAATTACTATAGAATCAATTAGCTTTACACGGACATGAACTCAGTCGCTGATAGCAGCCTGTGAATTGCATCCAACAGGGATTCAATAGTCCATAGAAGAACAGAGGATGCCGGCATACAGGTCTGCGGCGAGAAACTGAGGGGTGCCGGATGGATGCGCATGGGACTTCTGCATCGGAAAGGAAACGACGGCCGGTAGAATTTTTCAGGTGCACTTACCGTGCTTGAGAGGATGCGGCAGAGGGCATCGAATCCACACGCTACACTAACGCCGAGCTTGTACATCGCCCACTACGAGCGGCGAAGTCGTGCCTGCGCGCCCCACGTAAACACCAACCGACCCGTCCAGCTCCACAACCCTCCTCTCCGGTGTAGAATGAGACTTGATTTGAGATCACCGCCGCACCGATGTGGACCTGTAGGAGGCTGGTCGGAGCACCGCCATCGCCCAAGATGAGCACCGTGAACCGAATCGACGACTGGCGGCGCAAACAGCAGGGGACGAAGCCCTAGGAGTTGTGGCAGATTAAGTGGCTGGAAGACGTCATGGTGGCCGGCGAGGGCAGGCGACGGCCACATCAGTAGAATATGGGAGAATTAGGTAGGCCGTGGGGATGGGGCGAGGTCAGGGGAAAGTGAGTGAGCCGTGAGCGCAGAGTGACTTGTACGTGATGTCCCTCTATGTGTGTCTGGCTATTTTATTTTAACTTTTTCTATGTAAGGTAAAAATGAAAATATGTCTTTTTAGAAGATTTCGAGAATACAAAATTTGTATTTATACCTCTAAAGCTAATGAATTTTTTCGAACTAGCTAATGCATCTAGAGGAGTCAAATTCCACATAATAACATCCATGGGTACGGTGTGACTCCAGAATTTTGTTATTTTTTTCGGACTTCATTCTTCCGTAGAGATGCATTAATATAAAATTTCTAAAATGTGTTTCAATTTAAAAAACAAACTTGACTGGAACAAAAAAATTTGAGGTTTTACACTATTAAAGAAATTGCCTCTCTTTGTTCTATGAAACTTTTATACATAAACGGAACAAAAATAAATATTTACACTGTTTTGAAATAAATAACAAACATAAAACACAACATGTTGTTGGAAGGTGCCTGAAAATAATATGAAAAAAGTCGTCATAGTAGGTACACATGGTCTGTTCCTCTCCTACCATACAGTACCAAAGAAACAGCCATGAAAGACACGAAGAAGATTTATTGGTTAAAAGTGAAAAAAAATCATACATAACTCCTGTTTAGTTTATCTACTCGTATAACATACAAGGACAATATGCCACGGGTATTTATCTAATATATTTCGCGTATGTGATCGGAAGAAATTTATTGGCCCGTAGCAACCGCACGGGTATTCAGCCCGTAAAGAAAATGTGGGGACCCATCCATCCAGGTGCAGCGCGACGCATACGTACAGCCCAAAAACAAGAGTGTCCATGTATGCTGATGACCTCTTCATCTTCTTGGTGCCGGAGCAATGAGAGCTGAGCTCCATCAGATCTTTGTTGCAGTGTCTCAGGCAGGCTGCCCCTTTCTGACCAACGCTTGCGCAAGAATGACCTACAACCCGCGCGCCCTTGACAAGCTGGCATGCAAGGTTAAGGGCTGGGACAAAGGAAACACGTAGCTGTAGCTGTCTTTTCAGGTTGTTGACGCAGCGTGGCGAACGACGCCCCTTGCTCAGTTCCTCCGACCCGATGTGGCGGCGGGCACGATTTCTCCGGCCGTGATCTCTGCCTGCACCAAGCAATTCGATGAGAATCCACGACGCTGACCCCTCTCAAATGCAGAACCTTTGCGTGGTTGGTTAGCTAGCTATCCTGGGCAAGTGTCATACGACTGACCGCCTGGAGAAGAAGGGCTGGCCCCATAAGTCTGAACCTGCAGCAATTGGCGCACTGGCAAGTGGGCCTCGCGATGGCAATTCAAATCATGCACTTGGTACCCAGGCAGGCCTTGAGAATGCCTTCATGGTGTCTACATTCATGTATATAGGTACCAGGTTTCCATTTTTTCCAAAGGCTGCAAATTGAAATGACATATGCTGCTGGACATAAGCACCACCACAGAATTAAACACGATACTATGGAAAGATAAGTTGGCACACTTAGGGTGGGAGCATAAATGCAGAGACAACTTAAAAGATTCGAAACAGAAACATGCGGGAGTCTGGGTCAACATACCCATAATTTAACAGTTACAAACGCATTCATCCATGCATAGCTCCCACTACCATGTGCTTAATCTCAAATAAAACGGCAACATGATTATCTCAAGCTGGGTACAAAATAAGAACCAGCCTAGCAACATGCATGTACTAAAACTGCCTAGTATCATCATTCTGTACCCTGTACAAAGAAGGATCCGGTACTGAACCGTGTATATGAACACATAGTTGAAACGCCAGGATCAGGTATTCAGGTGGCGTCGCTCACTTACCAATCAGGCACCCAAAACGTTCCCGTTAAGCACCTGACTTAGTTCACAAGATAAGTACCCATAGGTAAAGCAATCAGTACGTGGTCCAAAAATTAACAAAAAATAAGGATAATGGGGGTCAAGTATCTTCATATGCATGCATTTAGTTAATTTCGGACCACAGACATTATAAGAGGTTAAGAATCTTTATATGTGCTATGCATTTAGTACCAGGTGTAGGTGTAAGAGGAACCATAATTCAATCAAGTTCAGAGAAAGGATAGCACTTTACAGGAATCTGATGCGCTCCAGTTCTCGGACTGTTTGGCTGCAAGAACTATATCCAATAATTCGTCCATGACCTTGATTCCATTCAGTACCGGACCATGCCTCATTAAGAACTCATCATAATCGACATTCAGCACCGGGAGATCAAGCATTCATCTGCCTCTTTTCCACTCATGCATGTTCGGCACGAAGACAAGCACCTGATGATCAGAACAGACGTCCGTGAATGGACAAGCAAATGAACAATTGATTACGAACAGGAATGACAAATTAGGAACATGTAAAAACTTAAGCATGGAGATTAGAAACTCCCCGGCAATGATCCACCACGCGTAAGAAAAAGAATAGAACACCTAAATAAGATTAACTAAGCACTGATTTTTAAAGCAAACTAGTAATTAAAAGAATCGACGACACCCTAGCAATCTGTAACACATCTAGCACAGTAGTTCAATATGTGAAGTAGCTAGAAGAAACTCATGAAAAAAAGGCAAACAAAGGCCAAAATATTCTGCTCTTCGCCAAATTATTCAGCACCATGTCTTAACTTGTCAAGCACCCTCGCTTTAACTTATTGTACACTTGAATCGATTCAGCAGCAAGCCTGAATCGATCCTTGAGATAACGTGCAGGAACTTGAAGTTGGCGCTGTTTGTTAAGCGCCCTGATTTGCGCGTGGTTCGGTACCACCAAATATGCTACCACCGATTTCCCTACACACTCATTCTGTACTAGCATGATGGTTCGGTTCCTCGAATCTAATTGCTCGGTATCCCGGGACGAGTCATTTGGTATTAGGGTTAGTCATTAGGCGTCCCCACCATCTCATTTCAGTATGACACATGTGGCCCATTCCCGGTAGGTCGTCGGTGTGTCTTGTTTTTCAACTAGTCTATTACGTGCCCTACATCACGTGGTTCGGTACCATGCTCCTGTAGTTTGTTAAGCACCCCAACCTACGTGGTTCGGTACCACTAAATATGCTAGCATCGATTTCCCTAAGCACTGATTTGGTACTAGCATGATGGTTCGGTGCCTCGAGTCTAATTGCTCGGTACCCCCCCCCCCCCCCCCCCCCGAGACGTAACGTTTGGTATTAGGGTTAGTCATGTAGATAACTTATTAGGACCCGGTAGGATTAATAATGTGGAGATCATATCAGCGGCTCAACTCTGATAAGCTACTTACCTATTTTTGCTGAGTGAACTAAAATATCGGCGGCCACGACTAAAATGAATAACAGATACAAGGAACATGTTATCATATGGCATGGTGCCTTTTAACCGCTGAACACTTCCATGTACATATCAGCACCAGGACCATGCCCTTGGTCTGACTACCATTCATTTGACGAGCCCAAGAAACTAACCTGTTAAAAGAACATTTAGAGAAAGTGGAAAATCATGAACACACCTTCACACCGGTCAATAAAACTAGCCAATGGTAAAAAAGAAACATACCATCCAAGCCCATCACGGTACGATTCTTGCATATTCAGATCACCATATATTAGTTTACTCATATAGATACACTGGCTAGCACTTAATCTGGAATTCCATAGACCAAATGAAGCAGGTAAGAAAAGCATGAAACATCAGCAATGGACTGACATAAAAATAGACTGAATTCTGTATGATGTGCTTACACTTTGCCAACCATAAAAAACATATGATCCCCACACGCAATCCAGATGCTGGCAGGGTTAGCATTACAGCCATAATAATGTCCAGCTTGGCTGGACTACATGTGATCGCATATAAAAATGTTGCAAATTATTCGGCACCTTGTAGACAATGATAAGTACCTAAAATTAGACTCATGGAAAAACCAGCATGCCTGGTGTCCGCAATTCAAAGGTCAAAGTAAGTCATCAGCACCATACGTTAACCCATTAAGCATCCTTGTAAACAAATACATCCGACACCCAGTATACGATGTTAAATACCCAAAATGGACTCACAAGATATAAAGATAGTCGTGTTAGACTTTGGCACAATACACAGCGGAATGAAGAAAAGCAAGCTACTTCAATAAGGTGACCGCAAGAATCTGAACGTGAAATTTTGAAGCATCACATAGTTGCAGAACAATCTTTAATTTCTCCTTTGAAGGGGAAAATTAACATAAGATTCTGTCAACACCACGCGCGATTCTAAGAAAATAATAATCCATAAGCCCGTAGAGGGACTACTACTAACAGCGCATTGCGGCTGTTCCAGCTTAGAAGCTCTGTATCAAGAATGAAAATATCCAGTACCATGTATTTTACCATGCCGTGCTCAACAGAATGCCACCCAAGCATCAATACAACAAAAACTCTGAAAATCGATTGTACCATGGTTAGAACTTGGAACCAAAATAAGCTCAATTCCACACTTCGGCATCCACAAATAAAATCTAATAGCAATAGCTCTCTAGTCTCCTCTCTGGCATCTACTCAATCATTTGACAATTAAGAGTAAGAGTGTTGCTTTCATAAGTATATTAACACCACGGTGCTAGGATCAGTATATCAATCAACGCAAGGGCATCAAACAATACTGATGCATAGAGGGACCAGTAACATCAACAACGAAGCAATTGAAAAATGCAGAAGTGCAGACTTCATCTCTACGGACTGCCAACTAATTAAATATTAACACAATAATCACAACAGCAAAGGAATCATTAAAAAATGAGCAAGTGTATCACTCCATGGGCAACCTGCAGCTGTGCAATATCCTCATCGGCTATCCTACGGACTGTTGCTGGAGGGAGGGTGCGCGTAGGGCTGCACAGGAACTAAGGGAAGGAGGAAGATGCTGCTTGCGGGCGCGGGGCGGCCAATGGAGGCAGAGCGTGGGAGGCCTGGTGAGCACGCGACGGCGCGGCAGTTCTCGATTTCTCCTGATGTTGGTGGAGTAGGAGCAGGAAGGGTCGCCAGGTGCCGTTGGGTGACCGGCAGTCGGATCTCAGGAGCAGCGGCATCACTGATCTGTCCCCAGAGCTCGATAGGATGCTGGGGCCTGTGGTTGGCGTTGGCGGCTTGAATGCAGGGGAGGAACGATGAGGGGCTCGGGTGGTGCAGGGCGAAGGGGCATGCTGCGGGCGGCGCTTGGGTGGACGGCCGGTCCGAGGCATCGCGGTGGGTCCTCCACCATCGCAGGGGTGCCCCGCGATGAGGAAGGGAGGGGTGGGGAGAGGCGAGGTAGGTGTGATCCAGTTTGCGGTAGTGGTAGACGAGGGTGCGGACCGTGAGCCGTCGCCGATGACGGTGGGCCTGGAAACAGGAGTAGGCGGTAGGGATCTGGACGGGAGCTGGCGTCGGTGGCCGGTGGTGGGATTTGGGGACGGGGAGTGTCCTATTTACTGGAGAGTCGGGCTACCTGCTTCGTCAATGCCTCCCTACGACGAGTTGTGCCCGTGACCTCTAGTCCTCTGCAGCCATGGCAGGAGGCAGCGTAGGCCTGTGTCGATGGCAAGAGGCGGGCTGGCCTGTGTCGGCGGCAGGGGTGTCCAGAGGCAGAGCAGCAGTATCCAAGTGGAAAGTCGATCACGAAAAGGAAAATGATAGGACTCACCCGGGATGCGATCCCCCAGTTCCTCCTCCTGTGCGGTGACAACGGTGGGCTGGGCCCACCCACATTCTTTACCAGGGAACGTACGTCTCTCGTTGATCTGTATTTTCTCTCTCTGCCTTCAACCTCTCCCTCAGATCTCATCGCGTTGACTTTCCCGGGTGGCTCCTCCGCTGAGATTTTTCGCGATGCCCTCCTCCACCGAGCTCCTCCGCGACGCCCTCCTCCGCCGCGCTCACATGGTGCTCTTGGGCAGGGCGTCGCCGCGCGCCATCCTCCACCCCATCCTGCTCGCCTCCACGCCCACGAGGCCTTGCTGCTGGTGCCAAGGGGGAGTGAGGTCAAGGTGGCCTGCCTCCATGGCGGTCGAGGCCTACGCTGGTGTCCTCTCCGGCGGTACGTGTTGCAGGTGGCCTTCAATGGTCACTGATAGCGCTACATATGACTAGCAGAGTTGCTACTTAATCGAAGTTTGCTACGTATGTAATTGAAGTTTGCTACATGGGGTCGTGAGCGGTGCTATGTGCAGCCGCGGTGGTGCTACAAGTGGTGTCGTGTTTTGCTACATGCGGCCGACGGTGGTGCTAAAATAGTATAAATAGTTTGCTACGAGATCTCTGGCGACGTCTCCAGCGAAGTTAAATTTGCTACAATAGGATATTTTTTTTGCTACACATGTTTAGTGGTTTTGCTACAATAGCGCAAATTTATTGCTACATGGTCTCCGATGAGGTCTAACGGCGAAAACCTTCTACGAGTCTACGGCGAGATCGGATATGCTACATTAGCACAAATTTTTTGCTACCACCGTTTTGCGTTTTTGCTACAATAGCGTAACGTTTTTGCTACACGGTCTCCGGTGAGGTCTACCGGCGAAAGCCTCCGGTGAGGTCGGGTTTGCTACATTAGCTCAACTTTTTTGCTACACGGTCGCCGGCGAGGTCTCCGGCGAGGTCTCCGGCGAAATCTCCGACGAGGTCCAGTTTGTTTTTTTATTTTCTGGACTGAACCGTTTTTTGCTACAATGTAGCAAAAACAGGGCAAATGTAGCAAAAACGGGGCAAATGTAGCAAAAGCGGGATTTTGAATCCAAAAAACGGACACGTGGTTGGCTAGGGACCCGGGGGATAAAAACCACATATCCCCCGGGGGACGCGTAGGGCTGTCCTCACGAAAATACTTTTTTAGGCTTTAACGGGTGTAGTTGATAATGCACAAAAGAGAGCATTTTCTCTCATCGAGGGATCTCCAAACAACGAACGGTGAGAGATGCTTTCTCTAGCGAGGATGGACACACAAGAAGTTTTTTCTCTCTCTCTCGAGATGCTTCCTCTAGCGAGATATGTGATAGCTTTCCAACTGGTTAATTTATATGCTTGGACTTTTAAACTTTGGTCAATAAATTTAGTACTGAGATACATCTTGCCAAGGTACTTAATTTATATGCTTGGACTTTCACACGTAGAGGTAGCTTTTATTTCCCTCCATTGCCAAGGCACTACTGGGATATTGTTGCTTTTCGGGCATACTTGCTATTTTCTTTCTAATGCATCATACCGAGGTGCTTAACCAGTACAATTAGGATGCCTGAGGTGTCCAGTAAAGTGCTTAATGTTTAGTGGTGTGATGCTTAATCATGTATTTCTTTGGTGCCGAGTAATTTTGTCTAGGTTTCTGAATGTATTTGTTTCGAGGTGGTACCGAATGTATTTTCTTGGTGCCGAGTAATTTCAACCGGGCACCGAATAAATTTCTCTGAGGTGCTGAATCATATGATGCTTAATAGGTTAAACTATGGTGCCAAGTAAGTTAAACCAGGAAGCTGAATCGTGGTTGGGAGCACTGGACTGGCTCTGGTCTGCGTGCAGGAGACCAGGGGAGACAAGGTAGGTACTCAAAATTCCTTAATAAATCAGCTGATTAACTTCTATGCACGACTTAGTGTCTTTAGCTGACATAAACTAGCAGCTTTTATAATTTAATGAGTCCAGTTCCTTATACTGGTGAGTGCTTCTTGCAGGAAGGCTTTAAGATTGATTCTGACAACATCATGAAGGATCTAAAAATAAAATACGCTGGCTGCCATGTAACTTTATACAGTTCATCATGTGTTCCAAATTGAATCTGTTATCCTATACTTTGTATATGCTCATGTGTTGCTTGTCGAACTTCTATCAATTGCTAATGATAGCTAGAGGGTTTATGGTTGAAAAGGGGTCATTTGGTGATGCACTCGGTTCTATTCAGTGTTGCAAGTTTTTCTGATTGCCATATTCATTTTCTTTGTTCGAGATAACCAAGTACACATTTGGGGTGCGGAATGTGTTTTCTTGGGGTGCACTAAATCTGATATTGTTTCTTGGATGTCAGATTTTCTTGGTGAGGCATGGTGCCGAATTTTGGGTACTTAACAAGTTGTTCCGAGGTGCTGAATTCAAAACTTGGTGATACTCTTCAGTTATGTGTTCACAACCTAGATGTATCTTATCTTCTATGTTTGAATATGTCGTGTTGATCTGGTGTAAATGTGTTGCTTAATTTTTTTGGTCGTTGGTTGTGTACATTCTCTTTGCAATCAGTATAATTCGATGTCCTCGGGCAACTTAATCCTCCTGAATCCTTGTTTTGGATTGTAGAATTTTCGTCATGTAGATTTCCCCTTGAGACGAATTTTATTGACAGACGAATAAAAGGAAGAAAGAAATATCAAGCCTGAAGCGAGAACTTCTTGGGTACAGATCCAGTAGCTGGTATATATGATCGAACTCAGTACCGTTTTTTGTCCGTCAGCAGAGCAAAGCATTGTGCAGCCATGTCAGATGTCACAGCCTAGTACGTATAGTTTGTTTCCTAAACTGGGCTGTTTTTTTGAATTTTGAATTTGGGCTTTCTCTGCCATCGCGCGCACAGTCCTGCAGTGGGTTGTCAGCATGAACAGAGCCCACTGGCCTGGCAGTACGGGATTTCCCAAAATTGCATGCGTTTTCAAATTGAATTCAAACAAAGGCTGCAAGAATCACTCTTTTAGAACTGCCAAACTGCTTCAAGTTTCCTCTTTTGCTTGTCTATGTCATGTGTGTGGTGAGAGAAAATGATTTCATAAATAGATGGTACAAAAGAGAAAAGATAAGGGGAGATCTATTAGTACCAATCTCAAAGCACTTCCTCCCGGATATATATATATATATATATATATATATATATATATATATATATATATATATATATATATATAGTTGCACCACTCCTAGTACTAATTCCATAAGCACGTTTATTTCCTGAAACATTAACTAGCATATCCTTTTATACCTTAGCAAGTTGATCAAGTTGAGTTTAAACCATTTGAAAGTGTTTACAAAGCATTTTAATATCATTAGAAGTTCTTTCCACGATATCTTTCAACTCATGGATAGCTCCAGAGTTTTCCAATAAATGATTCTGAACTTGTTTATTAAAACTACCTTGTTTAACAATAAATGTGTGAAGTTCCTCTAAACATTGATCAGGAGGCTTACCATAAGAAATATCACATTCATTAAATTGGAGAGAGTGTACCTTAATAGTAGATGAGTGGGGAATTGGCTTACATAACTCTTCTATAGGAGGTAGATTCTTCACATCTTCAGCTCTAATACCTTTCTCCTTTAGACACTTCTTAGATTCCTTCATCACTTCATCATTTAATGCAATAACTCCCCTCTTCTTTGTTGTTGGTGATGGAATTGGTTCAGGAACAACTGGTTCAGGAGTAATAGGCTCAGGTGAATTCAGCCCAGTTGAAGTCCAATCATCATAATTCTTGCTTATCTTGGTCATTAATTCTTCAGCATCTGTAGGAGTCCTTTTCCTGAAAACACAATCAGCAAAGCTATCTAGGTATATCCTAGAATCACCAGTCAGTCCATTATAATAAACATCAAGAAGCTCATTCTTAGGCAATGGACATCCAGGATGTGCATGAATCAAGGCACAAAACCTTGTCCATGACTCAGGCAATTTCTCTTCTTCTCCTTGTTTAAAACCAAAAAGTCTCTGCAAAGCAGCATGTCTAGCACTGGGAGGAAAATATTTATGGAAGAAAGAAGCAATCAAGCAATCAGGGCTATCAATGGAACCGGGAGGTAATCTAGTAAACCAAGCCCTAGCTTCTCCTTTTAATGAAAAAGGGAAGATCTTAGTAACAAAGTACTTGCGCATCTTAAAATCATCAGAGAACAAAGCACTCATAGTAGAAAGCTCATTCATATGAGCCACGACACTCTCACTTTTAGTCCCACAAAAAGGTTCTT
This sequence comes from Avena sativa, assembly GCA_916181665.1. Classification (NCBI taxonomy): domain Eukaryota; kingdom Viridiplantae; phylum Streptophyta; class Magnoliopsida; order Poales; family Poaceae; genus Avena; species Avena sativa. The sequence continues at coordinate 8,721,126 of OV702289.1, forward strand.
TTTCAACAATATCTAAATAAGACAAATCAAGAGAGAAATCATAATCTTTATCTTTAATATCTATGGGAGAAGTGGCAAACTTAGGATCAGAGGACAACTTAGGCATAATAGTACGTCTAGAAAGGAGACTCTTCATAGCACTAGTACCATGTGTGTTTCGGCACTCTTCAACAAATTCATCAGTGAACTCAATATAACCATCATTAATATCATAACTCTCACTGGCCCTAGGTGAGCTAACAGGTGTAACAGTGTTTTCACTAGGAGTTTCGGTATTTTTCTAGACTAGCCATAGTAGCATCTAGAAAAGGACCTAATGAACCACTCGCGTCAAGCATAGTAGAAGTAACATCGTGAGCATCAAAAGCAGTTTCAGATTCAGCAGTAGTAGCAGTGTGTGTAGCATGAGTATGTGGTGGTGGTGTGACAAGCTTACTTATAATAGACGGTGAATCAAGAGCAACAGAGGTGTTTAGGACTGTACCTCTTCTTGTAGTGGATGGTAAAATAGGGAACTTTCCATCACAAGACTTACCCATGACGAAAGGAGTAGCAATGAACAATAATAGATCCAAGTGAACTTACAAATAAAGCTATGCTCCCCGACAACGGCGCCAGAAAATAGTCTTGATGACCCACAAGTGTAGGGGATCGCAACAGTCTTCGCGGGTAGTATTACCCAATTTATTGATTTGACACGAGGGGAACCAAAGAATACTTGCAAGCCTTAACAATTGAGTTGTCAGTTCAGCTGCACCTGGAAATAGTTCTTGCACACCTAAGTTTATCAGTAGTAACAGTTTGTAGTAGCAACAGCAAAACAACAGCAGGAGCAACAGCAACAGTGAAACAGGAGAACTAGTAACAGTAACAGTAACAGTAGGATTCGAGTGCGGTAGGCATAGGGATGGATGGACGGGCGTTGCATGGACGAGTCTAAACATGTAACTTCAAGATCTAGGGCATTACAGATAAATAATAACAAGCATCCAAGTACTAAACAATCATAGGCATGTGCTCCAAATATAATCATACGTGCCTGCAATGAGAACTTGCACAACATCTTCTGTCCAGCCAGCCCGTGGCAGCGGGGCCTCTAGGGAACTACTGGCAATTAAGGTGCTCCTTTTAATAGAGCACCGGAGCAAAGCATTAATACTCTATGAACACATGTGATCCTCACACCACAGCCATCCCCTCCGGTTGTCCCAATTATTGTCACTTTGGGGCAGGGGCGGAGCCAGGATTTGACATTGAGGGGGGCGAAGATACTGATAATCATATATAAGATTTTTTTTCTCATGAAGAGAACAACTAGCTATCATTTTGTGTTGGAAAAACTGTTTGGATAAAAAACATAACGGTATATCAAAGTATCAGTATATAACTGATATTAATATGTATCACTAAATCTTAGACAATAGAAAACAAAAGATTAGTTTACATTGGATAAACTTTATCTCTACGAGTATAAAGCCTAATAATTCCATTGCAGGTGACCTTCCTATTATTATTTCTCAATTATTTTGCAATAAGTTGCCGTCATCACCGAGCAAACATCAAACAAAAGACGTATTTTTTTGTAAATTAATCAATTAGACTGTAGATTATGCAATCTATCGACAAAATACTAACGATTTGATACCTTCAATCAGAGTGAGGAAGATTGATTCCTACACTCGATGGCACAACATACTTATTGTTGGCATTGCGGCATGATTAACAAAGGTAGAAATTGGCAAACAACATGGCTGGCTAGCATGGCGCCATGGCCGCGGCATCGCGTGGCGTATGGCTACTGAGTAGGAGCGACCAATGGTGGAAGACATTCAGTCAGTTGATCTAAACAATTGCATATAATGCTAGTTATTAGGTCTAGTTACACAAATGAAGAATGTTGGAATATGTTACTATGGTTGACTAATAAAATGAATTCATGGACTACATTTGGCTTTCGGTATAGAGAAGCACGACAAATCAATTAAATTTAGGCTTAGTATTAATTAAGCCTATGAGGCCATTAGTTTAGTACTAAAATCTGCACCTATCTATTAAGGGGGGCTGATGGTTAGGGGGGGTCTAGCCCCTGCTAGCCCCCCTTGACTCCGCCCCTGCTTTGGGGCATTTGGATCTGGACAATGATATGTGTACACAACTTGCATATAAGATCACAAACAATACTATCATAATGATTTAATAATAAGTTTAGATCTGAGATCATGGCACTCGGGCCCTAGTGACAAGCATTAAGCACAACAAGTTGCAACAATTTCAAATAGCACTAATAGAGATACTAGGCACTATGCCCTAACAAATCTTATTCGATTACATGATAGAACTCATCCAATACCTACCATCCCCAAGCCTACAGCAGGGGATTACTCACTTATGGATGAGGGAAAAATCGGTGGTTGATGGAGATGTGTTGGTGATGACGATGGCGATGATCCTCTCCAAATTCCCCGTCCCGGCAGGGTGCCAGAACGGAGTTTCTGGATCCGAATCTTGATTTCTGGTGGCGGTGGCGGAGTGGAACTCTTTCTGGAAAACTATCGAACCCCCCTCGGTTTTTAGGTCGAAAGGCAACTTATAAGTGTAGAGGGAGGCCGAGGAGGTGCCTGGGGAGGCTGCATCCCCTCCAGGCGCCGGGTCAGGTGGGCCCGCACCTAGGGTGGGTCTGGGCTACCCAGGCCTCCTCTCTGTCTCCCCTTCTGGCTCCATGGATCTTCTGGTGACAAGTAGTTTTTGGCATATTTTCCGGGATTTTTCTTGATAGTTGATTTTCTGCACAAAAACAAGACACCAAGGTAATTCTGCTGAAAACAGCGTCAGTCCATGCTAGTTGTATCCAAATCACACAAGTTTAGAGTAGAAACAATAGCAAAGTGTTCGAGAAAGTAGACATGTTTTGGACGTATCAATAACACCTAAGTAGGAACTTGAGTTTTTATATCACAACCCTGTTGTGGTCAAGTCAAAGTCATGATTCATTTCACAAGTCATTTTGAAAACATCTGACGACGGAACAGTATGACCACTCCAACTGTCCATAACCACGAACGCGGCTATTCGAATAGTTTGACACTCTGTAGAGGTGGTACACTTTCACCACAATATTCGATACATCCGTCAGGAACAATCCTGAATTTACCATACTCAGTATGCGGATAATCTATCCGAACCTTTCAATTACACGCCCTAGTATAGGCACCTCTCCTGTGAGTTTGGCCTCCCAACCATGACCAATTGTCATCTTGGGAACTGCACAGGTGGACAATCTTCACAAGGTAGCCTCATCTCAAACCTTTGCCGCAAGGGAACCCATACTAAGGTATATAAACTTCCGGTCAAGCCCTACCCAAATTTCGGATATTGTGGTTGTACGGTAAAGTTGGAATGGTATCGCATCCAGCAACCATCAGTTTTATAAAGGGCTAAGGCTCATGCCTCAACATTTTCATCATTAAAAATCATCTGGTGTTCAAGAACACATGTCAAAACATTTCAGTAGAATAACTCATCATTCTAAGGTTTTAATAACCATTTTCACCAAGTATTCCCATCTAAAGTGATCAAGTTTTATGCTTAGCACTAGCAACTGCAAGTGGGGATAAACACTAATGAGGGTTGGTAAACAAGTGTAACTTATCTAAATTTAATCTCATGCTTCAGGATGACATCAAGATTTATCTAACTTAGGCCAAATTTTATGCTCTTTATGCTACCTTTAATAATCTTTCTAAGATCTACAATTCACTAAGTAAACTTAAATAGAAAACTTTGATAAAGGAATAAAAGACTAAGCTTGCAAATAAAACTGGGATTGGGTAATATAAGGTGGTATAATCACATATGCCTAAGGCATCTATTTGGCATAGTTATCTTGCAAGGGTTAACTTGCAAAGTTAACTTGTATTGTGAAGCTTGCCTTGTGCAGTGCAGTGGTTGAAGTTCTCCTCTGCTTCTTCCTCGTAGTATCCTCCTTCCCCCTCGTATCCTTGGTCGATACTAGCATCTATAAATAAATACGAGGTACACACTCACCAAACAATACTTAACTAGTTCTATTTATCACACCAAGGTTTTCACTACATGTTCTAGCATCATCACAAACATCACAAAGATTTAAGGCACTAGTTTTATTTCTTTTATTTTGGAAAAGTAATTTATACTCATTGAAAAACTACTTAAGATTTACTATTCTCCAACTAAAACATGGGATCATGTTGACACATGTCATCACCACATATTTCAGTACTTGGGAATGTGATTTAAAGTGGTGTCACAATTTAATAAGGTTTAACCTTTTTATTTTAGTTAATTAAAGTGACTAGAAATGCCTATGGGGCATTCTTTTATTACTTGTCCATTATTTCTGCAAGTAACCTAGATATTTTTAGATATTCAGGAAAGTCTGGTTAAATATGATTTTTTAGAGTTGGAATCAACTCAAAAGCTTTTGTGGTTGAATTTTCAAAAATATTTGAATGCAGAAAAGCTTCTGCTTTGTTATCTTTACTATATGTGATCAACAACTCCAAATGATTTGAATCCAACGGGTTTTGATTAAAAATTTCAGTACCTTTCTAGCAAAATTTAGTTTCATGCAATTTGGTTCAGTGAATCGACCTGGGTTGATTTTTGAATCTAGAGACAGAACTATGTTTGAAACTAAATGGAAAAACCTAAATTCAAACTACTAGGTCACGCGGGAATTTAACTGGGCCGGCCCACGGCACACAGCACGCGCGCGGATGGGTTTAAGTGAATGTCGCCACCAGTCAGTGAAACAGGGGTGCGAAGGGGTACAGGGCAATCTAGACCACATGATCAACATCTAATTGAACGGTTGTGACTTACCGTCTCCGTCGGGCAACGTCGGCAATACGGAACCCTAGGGCGGCCAGTGGGGGTCGTGTGAGGCTCACCAGGCCTCAGGCGAGGGTCGGCGACGAGGGCGTACGATGAAGTCGATAACGGCGAACCTCCTGGTACTGGTGGCTTCTCCTGGGGCGGCTCCAATCGCTGGCTCCTCTCTTGCCTTGCTCCGGGGATGAGGTGGGGTGGTTCTTGAAGGGAATATGTCCGAGAGGCAAAAATAAAGTGGTTATTATCGTATTCCTTGTTTATGATAAATGTTTATTTTACATGCTATAATTGTATTAATACGGAAACGTTAATACATGTTGTTGGAGATATGCCCAAGAGGCAATAATAAAGTGGGTTATTATCATATCTTCATACTTATGATAAATGTTTACATACCATGCTATAATTGTATTAACAGGAAACATTAATACTTGTGTGATTTGTAAACATAAAAGAGTCCCTAGTAAAGCCTCTTGTTAAACTAGCTTGTTGGTTAATATATGATCATGGTTTCCTGATCATGAACATAGAGATGTTATTAACAACAGGGTCATATCATTAGGAGAATGATGTGATGGACATACTCCTATAGTTAAGCGTAGCATAAAGATCAAGTCATTTAATATAGTTCATTTGCTATAAGCTTTCTGATACATAGTAACCTAATTCCTTCGACCATGAGATCATGCTAATCACCATCACCGGAAGGATGCTTTGATGACATCAAACACCACACCGTAACTGGGTGGCTATAAAGGTGGCATTGAGTGTTCGGAAAGTATGTGTTGAGGCACATGGATCAAGAGTGGGATTTGTCCATCCATATGACGGATAGATATACTCTGGGCCCTCTCGGTGGAATGTCATCCAATTAGCTTGCAAGCATGTGACTGGCTCACAAGGGATCACATATCACGGGAACGAGAAAAGAGTACTTATCGGTAACGAGGTTGAACTAGGTATGCAGAGATACCGACGATCAAAACCTCGGATAAGTAAACTATCGTGAGACAAAGGGAAATTGGTATCGTATGTAAGTGGTTCATTCGATCGCAAAGTAATCGTAGAAATATGTGGGAGCCATATGAATTTCCAGATTCCTCTATTGGTTATTGTTCGGAGAAGTGTCTCGATCATGTCCGCATAATTCACGAACCGTAGGGAGACACACTTAAGGATTCGACGTTGTTTGAGTAGTTATGGAATGATGAGTAAGAGACCGAATGTTGTTCGGAGTCTCGGATGGAATCCGGGATATCACGAGGAGATCCGGAATGATCCGGCGAATAAGATTCATATAAGGAAAGTCCCGTTTCGGAGTTCGGAAATGATTCCGGTGTTTTCATCGGGAATGTTCTAGAAGGTTCCGGAATGTCCGGCACTCCGGAGGGGAAGGGTACATGAATGTGTTATATCAAGTTGGTATGATTGCATCATGTACTAAGTGTCATCGCTGTTCCAAATAAAGGATTAATCGAATCCTAGTTTGAAAAGTCAAATAGCTAAATTGAAAAGTCAAACGGCTAAATTTGGAAAGTGGAAAAGAGGAGGAGGAAGTTTGAAACCGAGTTGGGGAGGAGTTCCCTCCTCCAACCGGCGGCCCACTTCCAAGCCGAGTTGGGGAGGGACTCCCCTCCCCTTGGCCGCACCTCCCACCTATAAAGGGAGGGGCAGGGTTGCCCCTCCAAGACACACAAGATCCTTTCCTCTAAAACCCTAATTTGGTACCGCCACCTCCTGCAGCTGCCGCCACCTCCTAGGGCTCCCCTTGGCGCCGACTTGGGCAAGACCCAAACCCTAGCCGCCGCCCAAGCACCTCTTCCTCGACGTGTCTAAACCCTAGATCGTCGAGGGATCTCTCATAGTCCACCATACTCGCTCCGGCTTAAGGCGAAGCCCTGCGAGATCTCCCCTCTACTTCCGGTACCACGCCGTCGTGCTGCCGGAATCGCGAGGAGAGTGCTACAACCTCCGCTGCCTGCTGGAACAAGGGAGAGGAAGGTCTTCGTCGAGTACCGAACGTGTGACCGACTGCGGGAGTGCTGCCGGAACGCAGCGCCGGAAGGATCGTCTGCGCGTTCTTGAGATCGGGAGTGTACGACTACATCATCCACGAGAATCTTCTCTCGTTAACCGCTTTGGAATCTTCGAGGGTGAGTTCCTCTATTGACTCGTTGCTACAATCTAGTAGATAGATCTTGGCTTGTTTGTTTGCATGCGGTAGAAATTTTTTGTTTTCCATGCTACGAACCCCTACACATGTGTGTTTAATAAACAAAAAGGAAGTTCCTAGTTATGCCTCTCTTATAAACTAGCTCGTTGATTAACAAGATGATCATAGGTTTCCTGATCATGGACATTGGATGTTGTTAATAACGAGGTCACAACATTAGTGTAATGGTGTGATGAACATTCATCCGAAGTATAGCATTACGATCAAAGTCATTGAGTTTATATTGCTATAACAACTTACGAAGTGATCCTAATCCTTAGACCATGAGATCATGTCAATCACTAACACCGGAAGAGTTTCTTGATAACATCAAACATCACACCGTAACAGGGTGATTATAAAGATGGATTCAGAACTAATAAAGTGTTATGTTGAGCCCCATGGATCGAGAGTGGAATTTGTTCATCCCGATGACGGATATATATACTCTGGGCCCTCTCGGTGATATCACATTGGTTAGCTTGCAAGCAAGTGATTTGATCACTAGAATGTTATATCACGGGAACGAGAAAAGAGTGCATGTAGGTAACGAGATCAAAATAGGTATGGAGATACCGATGATCGAATCTCGGACATGTAATATATCGTGAAACAAAGGGATTAAGATACTAGCGTAAAAGGTTCACACGATCACAGAAGTCATCGTTGAATGTGTGAGAGTCAGTATGGATCTCTAGGTCCCGCTACTGATTATTGATCGGAGAAGGGTCTCGATCATGTCCGCATTATTCGCGAACCGTAGGGTGACACACTTAAGGGATACCGACACCATTCGGAGCAAATGATATGCCAGAAAAAGAAAAGGAAAGCGTAGGAATTTATTTCACTAGACACCGGAACTGTTTCGGTTGAAATTGCTGAAACTGGTTCTGCATGTGAAATTGAAATGTTGTAAGGGGTTTTATGTGAATGTTTGTTAATTAAAGTAATTAACAAAATTATGAATAAATAAATAAAATAGTTTTATTTAAATGAGAGCTTGCATTAAATTTGGTGGAAATTTAATGCATGTGAGTGGATTTTTGAGTGGAGGCTTTTTAATGGGAGTGGAGGCTTTTCATTTTGAGTGGAAGCTCCACCCACATGAATGTGGAAGAGGTGGGGGCAGCCCCCATGGCTGGGCGCCATGCCCCTTGGGTGCCCCCCTCTCCCCTATAAAAGGCCCCCTCTCATCCTCTCAAAGCACACCTCCTCGCGAAGGATCTCTCTCCCCCTTTAGAATTTCCCCATGGTCTCGGATCAGCGAGATACATGTTCCCGGTGGCTTTTTCTGGAAGGATTTGTTGCTTCCGCTGCTTCGTTGGAGCTAGGGCGTGGAGGTTGTCGGGGTACCCGTACGTGTGTGCGATCACGGATGCACCACTGCTTTGAGGTGCTGGACTTGATCGTGCTGGACCGGCTAGACCCTATGGACTTCATCACGATCTTGAGATCGACAAGCGTTCGTCTACATCATCCACGAGTACAACCTCGTTAACGCTATTCGGTCTTCGAGGGTATGTATTCTATGGATGTATATCCACCAGTTGCTTGATTCTAGTAGATAGATCTTGGTACTTAGATGTTCCCATCGTAGGAAATTTTTTGTTTTCTATGCTGCGAACCCTACAATGGTATCAGATCCGGATCTATGCATAGATGCTTTGCACGGGCAGTACACATATGAGTATGTGAGAGATCATGATCATTTTATTGCTTCTTAGTTGTACTTTGGATATTAGTGGCATAGTGGGATGAAGCGGCCCGGACAAACTTTACATGTCCTCGCATATGAGACCTGTTCCACACTTGACATGCAACTAGTTTGCATAAGTGGCTAGCAGGTGTGTGCCTCTCCTACTATAGTCAATATCTAATTTGCAACTAGTTGTCAACAATTTGGTTATCCTCGTTGTGGTTTATGTTTGTAGGTAAGAACGGTTCTATCTTCGAAAGCCCTAAACCACGTAAAACTTGTAATGGATAAATTAGAGGCGTCTAGTTTAGTTTGTTGCTGGGCTAGTGTTATGATATGGTGATGTTGTAAGTAGAAGTATGAGATGATACTCTTACAACACACATAGCGTGTAAGTTCCATAGACCTTGGCCTTACACATAAAGGTATGATAGTGATCATACCACGATGCACATGATGGAGATCATATGCGGAAACCATATCATTTCACTTTTTAACATGTGATGTTAGATTGCATCTTATATTGCTTGTTTGGTGTTTTATTAACATAATAAGATGATACCTCATTTAGATATCAAGATAAAAATGTGTTCTTCCTTTAGTATGCACCGATTATATTTTCGTCGCTCCAAGACATCACGTGATGATCAGGTGTTCTTGGATCCACGACCATATTTCGGGTGTAAGACAGTTACACACGCGAATACTAAGGTTCTTACTTGGCGAGCCTAGCATGTACAGACATGTCCTCGGAACACGGACCGAAAGGTTAAGCATGAGTCATATAGTAGATATGATGCCCATTTGATGCTCGCCTTTGAAGCTACACCGACTCACGTGATGATCGGACTTGGTGTAGTGGATTTGGTTCATGTAATCACCAAAAAGACACGAGGGATATCGTTTTTGAGTGGGAGTTCATTTCTAATTTGGATTAGTAAAACTCAATTTATCATAAATTAAATCAAAGTGAATTTGCATAATTTGTTGTAGTCATTGGCATTCGTTCACCACCTTATGCATAGTTGTAATTGAGATAATAGAACTATAGAATTCTGGATATATACTTTATGAACTGGTATTGTATTGTGTTGAGTGTCAATCTAAAGTTTAAAGTACTATTGCAAACTTTCAGCAAAATTCTATTTACTCCGTGAAATTTAATAATTGGTATTAAATCGAGAGTAACAATTCCAGTGTTAGTATCTTAAGTATCATGTTTGCCTCCATGATTCTTGATTGTTTTTAAATATCAAGGTTGTCTAGGAGCTGAAAGAATTGTTTCAGAAACCATCATGTGTGGCAGATATAACGATATCTGAAACAATGTTTTGGTTGCAATATGATAGAGTATAATATATGTTCTCATATTGGATGAGAATTTACGAAGATTGGAGATGCTAGACATCCTAATCATCCAAAAGGGTTTTGGAAAGTAACGTTATACTCACGATTCATCTTTATAAGCTACAATAGCTTGATCATGAAAGTCGTCATGATAAGGATGAATAGAATATGTATGTAAAGTGTTTACTACACTAAAAGATTACTAAAGAATGGATTTTGAAAGAACGCCGATCATTTGATGATGGTGACCTACTTCAAAGTGCAAGTCCAAAGGTATTATTATTTGAATATACACGCTTTGGACTATGTGTCATGTATATGGCGCCACTTTTGATGTTGATAGATTCTTTTAAAAGGAAAAGGAAATGCTGAAAGAGAATCTATAAAATATATTTGGCAGAAAATAAAAGATTGGAAATATCCAATTTGGGTATATAAATGATATACATGTTATGGTTGTATTCTTTGCTTGTTAAACAATGTGGTTCTTGGGTATCGGATACCGATTGGTTGGTATGAAATTTCATACAGAACGATGCAATTCATGAACCACAATGGCCTAAGTAACTAGCAAGAGAATATGTGATGATGTTCATCGAAAACAAACAAACCGTTGTTTGTATTTCTCGTTGACATCAAAGCTTGACTTCAAGATTTGTTTTAATAATTGTTATTTAAATCAGGTATTATGAGAACAAAGGTTGTTCAAATAATTACCATATTCCATATAAGATGGATGATTTACAAATCTAGTTCGAGAAATCACATCCATAAAACCTAATGCTAAAATGTCGCAAGACAAATGATTGAAACATCACTTACGAAGTGACATCGCCGTTTAAATTATATTGGAAATAAAATATGAAGAAACTCCATTTTCATGGATTTTTGGAGTCTTTGATTTGATCAAGTGACGCTTGTGAGATTTTCCTCGGGATAATTAAAACTTCGTTCAAAGGCCAAAGAAGAACGAACGACTAAAATATTGGAATTTATACATATCGATGTATGTAGTCCATTATGTGTAGTCGTAAGCGATGAGTTTCAACTTCATATACTTTCTCCGGAAATTTGAGTGAATATTCACTTAATGAGAAAGAAGTGTGAAATATTTGAAAATTTTCAAATACTTTCAAGATGAAGTGAAAATCATTGTAACAAAAAAATAAATGGTTTATGATTTTATCATAAGGGATTTATTTGAGTTACAAGTGTAACAAGAAAATAAATGAATTATGATTTTATCATAAAGGGATTTATTTGAGTTACAAGTTTAGCAAAACACCTAGATTTACATCTCCCGAAACACCATAGGAATATGGAGTGTTTGAGATTTGTAAGGAAACCTTGTTTGACATGGTTGGATCAAATGTGTTATTTATAAAACTGCCATTATGTTTTAAAAGATTAAAGCTTTAGAGACTACCGCTTTTACACTGAAAAGAGCTCCATCTTGATCCGTTGAAATGACACCATATGAGTTATGGTTTGGGGTAAAACCCAAGTTGTCATTTCTTAAATTTTGGTATGCTAAACATAAGTAAGATGTTTACAACCGAAGTCGGATGAGCATGTCTTTGTAGGTTATTTCGAATAACAATTGGTTATTCCTCCATAACACCGAGGACAAAAGGGTTTGTCTCTTAAAATATGAAGTTTCTTGAAGAAGGAATTTTTCGTAAAAGTTAAGTGGGAGGACAATAGAACTTTGATAAGGTTAACGAACCTTAGCTATATGTGCTGAGTTGCGTAGCGCCGGAAATCGTTCCGAAGGCTGTCATAATGCTCATAGCTTATGTGCCTCAAAGGTTGTGGTCACGGATATCTAAGTTCTTATTGAACCAAGTCGGTCGAATAAACAATCAAATAATAAGATTTGAGAGTAAATCATTATTGTTTGACAATGATGAACCGACTATATGCAAAGAAGCGATGATGGGACCTGACTCCGTCAAATGGCTTGAAGCCATAAAATCCGTGATAGTTCCATATACGAGAAATCAAGTTTTGAACTTGGAAGACCCTCCGGAAAGGTGTAAAAATCTATTGGTCGTATTTGGATCTATAAAGAAACAGACATGAATGTTTCACATCTATGAAATAGTCGACATGTCGTAAAGTATTTTACGATAATGTTCAAGGAGTTGACTATGACAAGATTTGATCTTTCATAGCGATATTTAGTCTAGACGGATTAAAGTAGCAACCACTACATATAATTTGGTATATGGTAGATGAATAAACAAAACAAAGTTCTTCTAATAGAATGGTTACCTAGGACGTGTACATGACACGATCCAAAGGGTTTTGTTAATTCAAAGGATGCTAAAAGGGCATGCAAACTTCAATGGTTGAAGTAAGCATCGCGGAGTTGGAATCTTCACCATAATAAAAAAGGAGTTTTTCATCAGGAGACGATGAAGATGCTTGCATTTGCAAGAAATTAAGTGGGAGCGCTGAGAAATATTTCTAATACATTATGTGGAGGACATCTTGTTGATTAGAAATGATGTATCTTTTATTAACAAAGGTTAAAAATTTCATTTCGATGAAAAACTTAGGCAAAATCCGAATATTTAGCATGAATGTCTATAGTGGATAGACTGTGACGCTAATATGGTTGTGCCAAACGTACATATATGAGATATTGAAGGAGTTCAATATAGAAACGACTAGAAACGGTTCTTGTCACATGGAAAGAAATTGAGTCAAGATTCAAGTGTATCGACACTTGATAAGTGAAACAAGATTCAAGTGCTTTGACACTTGATGAGTGAAATCACGAGAATGTTTTGATCAATCATACCATGATATATGTACACATCCAGATATGTCCTATTCTCTAAGTGTTATGAGCATATACCAGAATGAATCATAAAATGATCATTGGACTATAGTAAGGATATTCTTATGATCTTTTGGAACAACTAAGAATATATTTGTGTAGAGGTGACAAACAATTACAAATAGTTCATTCTAAAGCGTTACATTGATACTAGTTTTGTCGCAAGATACAAATTAAGTTTATCTCAATTTAAACTATGAGTGGCACAATGAAATGGAAAGGAGTTTTCATGATGGATTTGGATGTATTCCAAAGTTAAGACATTGTGACGAATACTACAATAAAAGGCTAAGTATATGACTGCTATAGTAGCAGCAAAGGAGGGAATTTGTGTCAAGTAGTTTGTTATCAAACTAAGGTGTTGTTCGCAACGGGCTAACACTAAAGATATATTGTACGACAATAGTATCGACATGGTTTAACCCCAAGAAACTAAAGGTCTCACCAAAAGACCAAATTTATACAATGCCATCTCATTGGAGAATGAGTGATGCGTGGATACGCAAAGACATGTAAATACACACGGACCTGAAAGTGTCAGATCCGTAGATTATGTTAACCACTTGCAGTTGCGTATATGGAACACCAGAAAGCCATATGTGTTCAGATACGCAAAGTTTTTCAAACTAGATTATTGTCTCTAGTGCAAGTGGGAGACTGAAGGGAATATGCCCGAGAGGCAATAATAAAGTGGTTATTATCGTATTCCTTGTTTATGATAAATGTTTATTTTACATGCTATAATTGTATTAATACGGAAAAGTTAATACATGTGTGTTTAATAAACAAAAAGGAAGTTCCTAGTTATGCCTCTCTTATAAACTAGCTCGTTGATTAACAAGATGATCATAGGTTTCCTGATCATGGACATTGGATGTTGTTAATAACGAGGTCACAACATTAGTGTAATGGTGTGATGAACATTCATCCGAAGTATAGCATTACGATCAAAGTCATTGAGTTTATATTGCTATAACAACTTACGAAGTGATCCTAATCCTTAGACCATGAGATCATGTCAATCACTAACACCGGAAGAGTTTCTTGATAACATCAAACATCACACCGTAACAGGGTGATTATAAAGATGGATTCAGAACTAATAAAGTGTTATGTTGAGCCCCATGGATCGAGAGTGGAATTTGTTCATCCCGATGATGGATATATATACTCTGGGCCCTCTCGGTGATATCACATTGGTTAGCTTGCAAGCAAGTGATTTGATCACTAGAATGTTATATCACGGGAACGAGAAAAGAGTGCATGTAGGTAACGAGATCAAAATAGGTATGGAGATACCGATGATCGAATCTCGGACATGTAATATATCGTGAAACAAAGGGATTAAGATACTAGCGTAAAAGGTTCACACGATCACAGAAGTCATCGTTGAATGTGTGAGAGTCAGTATGGATCTCTAGGTCCCGCTACTGATTATTGATCGGAGAAGGGTCTCGATCATGTCCGCATTATTCGCGAACCGTAGGGTGACACACTTAAGGGATACCGACACCATTCGGAGCAAATGATATGCTAGAAAAAGAAAAGGAAAGCGTAGGAATTTATTTCACTAGACACCGGAACTGTTTCGGTTGAAATTGCTGAAACTGGTTCTGCATGTGAAATTGAAATGTTGTAAGGGGTTTTATGTGAATGTTTGTTAATTAAAGTAATTAACAAAATTTTGAATAAATAAATAAAAGAGTTTTATTTAAATGAGAGATTGCATTAAATTTGTTGGAAATTTAATGCATGTGAGTGGATTTTTGAGTGGAGGCTTTTTAATGGGAGTGGAGGCTTTTCATTTTGAGTGGGAGCTCCACCCACATGAATGTGGAAGAGGTGGGGAAGCCCCCATGGCTGGGCGCCATGCCCCTTGGGTGCCCCCTCTCCCCTATAAAAGGCCCCCTCTCATCCTCTCAAAGCACACCTCCTCGCGAAGGATCTCTCTCCGCCCTTTAGAATTTCCCCAGGGTCTCAGATCAGCGAGATACATGTTCCCGGTGGCTTTTTCTGGAAGGATTTGTTGCTTCCGCTGCTTCGCTGGAGCGAGGACGCGGAGGTTGTCGGGGTACCTTTACGTGTGTGCGATCACGGATGCACCACTGCTTTGAGGTGCTGGACTTGATCGTGCTGGACCGGCTGGACCCGATGGACTTCATCACGATCTTGAGATCGGCAAGCGTTCGTCTACATCATCCACGAGTACAACCTCGTTAACGCTATTCGGTCTTCGAGGGTATGTATTCTATGGATGTATATCCACCCGTTGCTTGTATCTAGTAGATAGATCTTGGTACTTAGATGTTCCCATCGTAGGATAATTTTTGTTTTCTATGCTGCGAACCCTACAGTTCTGAGAGAGATGGGAGTGTGTTGGTGTGCTGAAATCGAACGGGGTGGCCTCTATTTATAGTGCAGCAAGGGGACCGAAGGGCGCGAGTGGAGCTCGTCGTGGTCATCATCACAGTGAGTTAATGGCATGGGAGACGGTAGGGGCGGTGCTGTGTTCCCTGGCGAAGCTCAACGGCATGGTCACGAGGCGTGGGGCGGTGCGAGATGGTCAAAACATTGTCGTGCTCTAGGCGGGCCCGACGAACATTTTAATGGCGCACGGGCTCTCCTGGTTTCTCGACGACGAACGGGCATGTACTGGCGGTTCTTGGGGAGGTGGTGATCACGCACGCAAGCGGCGTGGGCGGCGCGCGGTCTATTCTCGCGTGTCGAGTGTGGCGCTCTGGCATGCTCTCGGCACGGCAGAGGCATAGTGCGCGGTGGTTCTAGGGTGGTCCAAGGGCTGGCTGTGCTTTGGCATTGGACAGGGGGTGGTGGTGGACGGTGGTTAGTGTCCCTTACAAGGTTGGCGAGGCTAGGGAAGCTCCTAGCTAGCTGTCGACAATGGGGTGGCCGTTTGAGGCTTGGCATGCTCACCATTGATGGCAATGACAAGCTCATAGTGAGCTAAAGCTTGTTAACTGAGCTAGATGAACTACTAAGAGCATGTTGTGAGCTAAATAGGGAACAAGTTAGGCCACAATACTGCTCACTATAGTGTTTTGTGTTTGTTTGATTTGTGTTTGTAAGGTGTTTGATGAAATGGATGAAAGAGATTTGAATTTGAATTTTTAAATGAAAATTGGTGGGTGTACTAGTCACATGCTAGGTAGTCTCTGGTTGCTTGGAATGGTCAAGGTGCACTGGTTTGGTTGGTCTTTGAGAATTGGTGATCTTCATATATGATATAGATTCAATTTTGAATTGTCATTTAAATCAAGTTGCCAAATGTTTCTGGGGTTTTGAAAGGTGGGCTTGAGTTCACTTTCACTTGGTCTAGCAAGAGGTGAAAAGAAATGGAATTGTTTCTGTTTGAAATCTTGGACTAGAAACACTCAAATTGGCCTAGTGAGCAAGATTGGCAAAAATGACCATTTGCTTATTTTGTTTGTTTTTGAATTTCTTCTGATTTGTTTCTGCTTGGAAATGTTTTAGATGATGTTGTTTTCATCTTTAAACCATTCCTTGCTATTTACAACAATTACACAAGTCCATTCATGCATCCATACAATCATCACATACACACATGCATTCATATGATTTTAATTAACAAAAGTTTTTGTTAACCCTAATTTTGATGATTGGAAAATGATAATCTTGATCAATAGTTTTGGGATGTTACAAGTACCATAAAATCTCCCAAATGTTTGGTCCTTCCCCTGGGGGAGAAACATTTTATGTTGCCAAAGCTTATGCATAGTTCAAAACTTTATACAACCACCTTCTGCTTTTGATTGGTTATGGAAATCTTGTTGTTGCTGCCAACAGAAACACAATTGTTTATTTGCTACCACTTCATGACAGACTACTAAAAACATGCATCAGAGGAGAACTTTATGTCCTCCTGATGACACATGTTTCATGTGCAATGAAGGAGTCTTGGAAACCAGTGACCATAGGTTTTTTGCATTGCAAATTTTCTCAATCTTGCAACAAGTATCTTTGCCCAGGATGGTCCACCAATTCCTCACAGAATCACATTAGTGCATTGTTTACCTTGTAAATAAAGCTGAAAAAGGGTTCTACAAATTTCAAACAAACAAAGTACTCCAAGACTCCTTAGGGTACTTAGGTACGTCTTCATAAAATTTCAAGAATCACATTAGTGTACTCTTTATTCATAGCCTTTATAAAATATAAATACAAATTTAAATGTGCAATTATAAGTATTTATCAATTGTAGTACTACTAGCACTTCTTCCTAGCATGTAGACGCATTAGAGAAAGTTTAATAGTGTAGCCGATAGTATAAGGTATTGACACATATTTTATAGCCAGCTATTTAGCTAACACGTACTACAATAGTAGACAGAGAGATGTATTATTTTATTTATGTGTGGTCTAGTTTTCACTCTCACGAGCTCTTAACTTAACACAACGGCGATTTTATCGTGAACGCGAGATACGCGTGCATGGGTCCACCTTCTCTCTGTCACCTTTTAGCAGATTGTGTCAGTTCTTCTCTCTCTTTGTATACTTTATTGATTCTAGTTCTAAAACTTGAAAGTTCTATATCTTTAAGACTAGAAATTTAATTCGAAAACCGTTTGAATATTGGGATTTCTAGAGAAGATAGCTTCAAAACAAGTTCAATATGGAATATATTTTGGAAATATTTAAATATCGACTTTTAAAACATGATGAAACTTTGAAAAACTTTATGACACCAGGTGAAATGTTTTTATAAAATAGTTTATATCACTGGATTTCAAACTTTGTTCGGCATAATTAAAAAATAATTAGTAATCTCCTCGGACTTCAGACCATAAAATATATTCAAGAAAAACAAAAGTTGTGGTTATTAATGAATCATGATATTTCGTTGTGTGTCAACATGTTTCAAAAATCAATTTTAAAACTTGTCAGAATATATTTAAAATTGGTCTTCTTCCAAAGTACTAGTCATTTGAAACACAAATATGTAATCGGAAAATAAATCGGAAATATGTTTTAAAAGCTAAAATATATACAGACATTACAATCAAATGAGAAAAATTCAGGACAGGAGGAGAGAGAGGATAGGTGGTGTCAGAAGATTCTTGCATGTAGTGAGAGGAGAGAGAATGTCATTTACAATCTGAAACTAGATCAATGGTGCCCACATGCACCGGATACGGCGTGCATGCCAAAAGTTCATTTCTCCTTAACTTATAACCAGATTATCTTTCCTCTCATCTTCTCTCTCTTCCAACTCATTACAAATATAATATTTTAATTTTTATAGCTAGCTAACATAATCATGTTAGAGCAAGAACAATAGTATATTCAACTGCTGGCTATAAGCCATGTTCGGTTGGACAATATAACAATATACATAGACCGTCATCCAACTGCATCTATGACTAGAAGTCTACCTTCATATTATCGTCCGAACCCCCTTCAATATTAAGTTGCAAGCAACAGACCTACCTACGTATAGACTGGTGACTGGTGACTAGTGACAAAACAGCAGTACTACAAGATGCACAAATGAGAATTAATGAGGAGCTCAAAGATGATGATGATGATAAGTATCTTACAGGTGATCACGAAGAGGAGCACGAAGATGACGATAAGAAACCGATGTTATAGGGTTTGGTGGCATGATTTCTAAATTGTGTCCTTTAACTAAGAACCCACTTCACTTCTCTCTCATCCAACTAATAAAAAGTGTAATATTCTAACCCTTATTTATTGTACTTGCTCCTATGTAAGCAATGATAATACTACGATAACTATAATCAATTGAGCAAGAAAAACAATTCTTACACCATATATACTACGGATCAACTGAACTCGGTGGAATTGCAAAACATTAGGTCATTCAATGGCTTCCAGAGATCGGATGCCGGCGTCATAGTAAAGGTACGACGGCAGGCGTGGCTCAGCGTGCAAAACAAGAGGCTTGGCCAGGAAGAGGTCGTGCGTGGACTCGCTGAGATCGATCGCCGCCACCCCCACCGGCTTGCTCCAGGTGAACCCCTGCAGAAGCCTGCCGAAGAGCATCATGCACATCGCCGTCCCGAGTGTCGCCGCCACACACCCACGCCGGCCAGTGCTGAAGGATATGAACCGCAAGTCCCTCTCCGTGAGCACCACGCTATCGGTGGTTGAACCGCCGTCGGTCATGATGTGGCGCTCTGGATTGAAGCGAAGCGGGTCTTCCCAAACGGCTGGGTTCCGGCCGAGCCCCGTGCGGCTGAGGATTACGTGGCTGCCCTTAGGTACGTGGTAGCCGGCGACGGTGGTAGCGTCTAGCGCGACGTGTGGCAAATTAAATGGCACCACCGGGTGTAGACGGAGTGCTTCACGGATGCACGCCTTGGCGTAGTTGAGCTGAGGGAAATCTGACTCCTGTACCATCCGGTCTCGGCCCACCACCCGGTCCATCTCCTCCACGGCCTTGGCCATCATCTCTGGGGCGTTCGCCATCTCCGCTAGCGTCCACTCCACCGCGTTTGCGGGGTTGTCCGCCGCAGCAATCATTATTTCCTGCACCAACAATGCGTTGCACATGTGTGCAATACAGTGTTTTAAATAGCGTGTGCTATGAAAAAATCAGGCAGCCCTTAATTAAAATCAATTATATAGCGGCGCTATATTATCACACTATATCGGATGATTGTCGATTTCAGGAGATATTGCACATACGCTATAGGGTGTTATTTTTTTTTTTGAGGACGCTATAGAGTGTTATTAGCGGCGCTATATCGTGATATTTAAAACAATGCAATATAAATACGTGTTTGATAGTATATATATTATGGTTGTATATGCACCAACCAATATATCAGTGTATGTAGAGGGTGGGGGCTTCACACTTTGTCCTGTGTGATTACCTGGGACTGTGCTTTGACCTCCTCGATGGTGAGCAACGGGTTTCCCTCATCGTCATTGAGCGTGATGAACACATCGAGAAAGTCCTCGACCACCTCCCTCTTGCCGGCTTTCCACTGCATCCAGCGATTGTCGATCACCGTGTCGTGCAACCGGTTCACCGTGGCATTGGCCTCCATGACCATCTTCTGATGGCCATCGAGGTCGAGACCACGTAGCCAAGGTAGATAGTCAGAGACGCTGAACGCGAAGAGTAAGCTGAGCGACGTGAACAAGCCTTCCATGTGGTCCAGCTCCATCTGGCCTGGCCCGCCGTCCGTCTGAGGGCTGCCGAAGTACCGTCGGCCGAAGAACAGCCGCCGGATGACGTTGCCGCAGTAGTGCCTCGCCACGTGCCTCACATCTACGGCACCACCGGACGGTGAAGTGGAGGAGGCAAGGTTATAGACGTAGCTGGTGAGATTGTCGGCCTCGTTGGCGTGCTTCTCGTGGAGCCACCTGTGGCGGGATGGGCAGAGAATTTCCGAGGTGAGGAGGCGGCGCATCTTTCTCCACTGGTCACCGAACGGGGAGAGAGCAGCGCTCTTGTACCCGCCGCTAAAGGTGGCGGAGGCAAAGGTAAGAGGGCGGGAAGCAAAGTTGGCGTCTTGCTTCTTGAGCATCTCGCACGCCATCTTTGGGCAGGTGATGGGCACGACGAGGACGCCGCCGAGGCGGATGCAGGCGATGTCGGTTCCCATCTCTTTCATAATCTGGTCGATCCAACGGAACGCTGGCTTGTTGAGCATCATCTCAGGGAGGTTTCCCACTACCGGCCATGGCACCGGGCCCGGTGGGAGTGTCGGAGCAGATGAGCATGTGACAGTTGTAGTTCTTGTACCAGCGCAAGCGATCTTGCCCTTGGGCCTGAGCCTCTGGACGAGATAGATGAAGGCTACAGCGAGAAGGAATGCCTTGGCAGCTATTGAGGAGGCTCCTCCTCGAATGATGGAGTCCACCAGCTGCTCCATTGCTTGCTTCCTGCTGTCTACCTCGATCTATTTTCTCCCACGGAGCTAGCTTTGCTTCTTCCGTACAAAAATTTACCAAACGAAGCTACCTAGCTAGCTAGTCTGGCTGGCTGTCATTTTGCTGCATCTTGCGTATGAGCTTAGGATCCATATTTATAGGGATCGATCGGTAGCACGCATGTCTCTGGCTAATTAACCAGATACCCTAGACCTCCTCTGCGTTGTCACGCTGCGCGCTGTGGCCCACATGCTGCTAGAAGCATTGCCGGATCGTGCTTATTGGCGCAAGGAGCAGACATGGCGGCACCAACAGTTCGAGCATGAACGACCTTCTCAATTTCATTCACCTACTCCTGTCCAATCAACACAACCGTGTTTTGACATCTTCTTTACTAGATCCAATGAAGATAGCAGCATCATCGCTAGCCCTCACTCTTGCCACATTGTGTTGAATTGGGGACATCACATTATGGGAAGTGGCAAGATGAAAAAGCTTCTGCAGTGGCTCCATCACCAACATAAACAGCATAGGGGACAAGGGATCTCCTTGTCTTGGTCCTCTTCTATGGTGAAAACCTCTGCACGGTTTCCCATTCATCAAAATTCTTGTTGTCGACGAGGAAAGAGTAATAGCAAGCAGATCTCTCCACCGATGCCCAAAACCCATTTCGCCAAATTGATCGTGCGCCTATTATAGATTTTCTTAAAGGACTAACTTCATCCCATGGTTTCACACAACTCTCGTGTTGTAAGTTTTCTATTTTCACACTTGTAGACAAATACACATGAGATCATAATCTCTCGGGTGTTATCTTACTATGTAGGTGTATCTAAAGGAATATTTTTGTACCTCTCTCTCTCTCTCTCTCTCTCTCTCTCACTCTCGTGATTCTAACATTTTCTGTCCATCGGTTCTTGATGTGGTCTACACAAAAAAGATGCGGATCAATGACCTGATTCTATTCTGACAATCGATTCTGAGTTTTACTAACCGCAAATCTTCATTTCATGTTCATGTTGGAGTTTTTTTAAACGAATTTCGTCAAGTTGATCGCACAGAGTTGATCGTTTCAAAATTATTTTAAGGAATAGTTTCATCTTGATGTGTCACACAACTCTCATGTTCTAAGTTTATTTATTTTGATGTTTGTAGACAAATATATATGAGATCTTAATCTTAGTGTTATCTTACAGTGTAGGTAAACATGAATCTCTTTGTACCCCTCTCTCTCTCTCTCTCTCTCGCGCGCGCGCCATTTTTAGGTTTTTCAGTCCAACGGTAGGTAATGTGGTATCCACGAAAAAGATGCACAATGGCGATATGATTCCATTCTAGCAATAGATTCCGAGTTTCGCTAATAAATCTTCAATTTGGTGTTCATGTTGACCATTTTTAAACCAATTTCTTCAAATTCATCACACAATGCTGACCGTTTCAAATTTGTTTTGACCACTAGATATTGTTCTTCACAACTTTCATGTTCCATGTTTTCTTTTGAAACTCATAAACAAACTGAGGTCACGCCCCGCCTCGGATCCGCCGGCCACGCCCCGCCGGTCTTCCTCCGTCTCCGGCCGCTAGTCTTCCCCCGCCGCCGGTCTTCCTCAGCCGGCCTCCCGTCGCCGTGCCTTCCACCGGCCCTCTGTTTCTCGATTGGGACCACGTGATCCATCCGGCTGTAGTTCCGATCGGATCTGAGATCGAGCGTTGAAAAAAAAGTGAGAGAGAGATGTCTTCTGCATCGGGCTATGTTGCGATTCCTCGCTGCCTGGTGATCTTCGATGGCGCGAATTATCCTGATTCCGCTGCCTTTATGCGCGTTCACATGCGCGGTCTCCGTTTATGGGGTGTGCTCTCTGGAGAGGTCTCCTGTCCGCCGTGCCCCACTTCCCCTCTGGCTCCTCTTCCGCCGTCGCCGATCGTTCTTGGCGCTGATGCTTCTCAGGAGGCCAAGGATGCTGCTCAGAGTGCCGATGATATTTTTGTTGCTACATATGAGCTGAAGCTCAAACAGTACTCTGTTGATCTCGAGACCTATCGCCTCGATCTGACAGCCTACACTCAGTGGGTAGATGAGGATGCTCGTGCTGCTGCTGTTCTCACCTCTAGTGTTCTGCCCCAGTTTGCTGCTGAGTTCATGAGTCTTCCTACTATTGCTGCTCAGTGGGCACATCTCCGTCAGCGCTATCAGCCGTCTGGGGATGCTCTTTACCTGTCTGTGGTCCGCCAGGAGCATGCTCTTCAGCAGGGTGATTCCACTATTGATGAGTTCTATACTCAGAGTGCTGCTATCTGGCGTCAGTTTGATTCTCTCCGTACTGCTGTTTGTGGCACATGCCCGTGCTGCCAGATTGTGCCCTCGGATTTGGAGTTCCACCATATCTATGAGTTTCTATCTCGGCTCGGCTAGGAGTTCGAGCCACGCCGTGCTCAGTTAAATGCTCGTGGACGTGTTCCGCTCTCTGAGGTGTTGTCTGAGCTTCGGGCTGAGGAGACAGACCATTGCGCAACATACTTTCTTTCTCTCCAAACTCAGTGTTGTCGAGCCACCATGAGTTTGAGGGGGGGGGTGTTAGATGTATATTTGTATATTGTATGTCCCCACTTGTTAGGGGTTTTTCCTGCATATTGCCACCTGTACATGTACTATATATTATGGCCTTTGTCCCTAGAGGAATACAATTTGTCTATTCCTAACAAATTCAACTACCTTAGCTGGTAGGAGATTCTGTTTAAGAAAGATTCTATGATTATGCTAATTCCAGATGTTCCACAAAAGGTAGACTCCCAAAGTTAGTAGCTCCTTTTTCCTTAGACCTCTCTCTGCCTTCAACACCTTCTCCCACCAGACCGACACAACTGCCTCAGTGAGGGCCAGCTCACACAACTTGCGCTCATCAGGGACGAAGCTTGACCTAATGGCTTTGGTGAAGGTGCATCACAAGAAAATATGGTATGTATCCTGTAAGCATTGATCACAAAGGTCACACTTGCCACTGTGGTCCAGGCCTCTATTGCTAAGACGATCAACTGTCCATAACCTGTTTTGGAGGAGTAACCAAATAAAGAATTTAATCTTCCCTTCGACCTTCACCTTCCAAGATTCTGCCAGTCTCGACTCTTTAGTTCTATTGATGAACTGAATGTGGTAGGCAGAGCTGGCGGAGTAATGCCTAGTAGAAGCAACGTTATAAATAGCATGGTTAGGCTCTATAGTGAGGGAAACCTGCTGAATTTTGTGCTACAATACAATGGATTTGTCGGTTTCCTCATGAGTTTCCATCCTTTGCAGCCCTCGCATCCACTTCACATCCCCTAGGCCCTGCCTTATAGCCAGCTTCTTTCTGAAAGCCAATTTGGACAGGTCTGGGGCCAACTGCAAAGGGGCTACACCATCAAGCCAGCGGTCACTCCAGAAACGAGCTATGTTCCCATTACCGAGGATGATGGTGGTGTAGCCTGAGTGTCATAAGGTATTTCCATTCCTTTCCAGGGCCTGTTGTTTTGTCCCCAATTAAACCAGGCCCAACGCAATCGTAGCACCCTACCAAAACAGAAGATGCCCAGACCGCCATATTCTCTTGGTGCGCAAACTTTCTTCCAACTGACCAAACATTGTCCACCACGCGCTTCCTCGTCAACATTCCAAAGAAACCCCCTTCTAAGCTTGTCACATTTTTTAATGAACCAAGCATCAACTAGGAAGGCATTCAGGTGGTAGACTGCGATTGTCGTGATCAACGAGTTCACCAGAATGATCCTTGCTGATCGATCCATTAATTTTCCATTCCAGATTTTGAGATGGCTGGAAATCTTGTCCAAGAGGACCTGAAGCTCCATTCTCTAGGGTTTCTTCAGCCTGAGAGACATGCCGAGATAGCGGCAAGGAAAAGTGTCTTGAACACCACCAAACTCAGATAGGATATATTTGTCGAATCCAAATTGGCACAAGCAACAGGGAAAGAAGCAAACTTATGAATGTTGGTTCTGAGTCCAAAAGCATCACCGAATAAATCAAGGATTTGCTACACCGCCTTGACATCTTCTTTACTAGATCCAATGAAGATAGCAGCATCATCGCTAGCCCTCACTCTTGCCACATTGTGTTGAATTGGGGACATCACATTATGGGAAGTGGCAAGATGAAAAAGCTTCTGCAGTGGCTCCATCACCAACATAAATAGCATAGGGGACAAGGGATCTCCTTGTCTTGGTCCTCTTCTATGGTGAAAAGCTCTGCACGGTTTCCCATTCATCAAAATTCTTGTTGTTGACGAGGAAAGAGTAATAGCAAGCAGATCTCTCCACCGATGCCCAAAACCCATTTCGCCAAATTGATCGAGCGCCTATTATAGATTTCCTTAAAGGACTAACTTCATCCCATGGTTTCACACAACTCTCGTGTTGTAAGTTTTCTATTTTCACACTTGTAGACAAATACACATGAGATCATAATCTCTCGGGTGTTATCTTACTATGTAGGTGTATCTAAAGGAATATTTTTATACCTCTCTCTCTCTCTCTCTCTCTCTCTCTTGATTCTAACATTTTCTGTCCATCGGTTCTTAATGTGGTCTACACAAAAAAGATGCGGATCAATGACCTGATTCTATTCTGACAATCGATTCTGAGTTTTACTAACCGCAAATCTTCAATTTCATGTTCATGTTGGAGTTTTTTTAAACGAATTTCGTCAAGTTGATCGGACAGAGTTGATCGTTTCAAAATTATTTTAAGGAATAGTTTCATCTTGATGTGTCACACAACTCTCATGTTCTAAGTTTATTTATTTTGATGTTTGTAGACAAATATATATGAGATCTTAATCTTAGTGTTATCTTACAGTGTAGGTAAACATGAATCTCTTTGTACCCCTCTCTCTCTCTCTCTCGCGCGCCATTTTTAGGTTTTTCAGTCCAACGGTAGGTAATGTGGTATCCACGGAAAAGATGCACAATGGTGATATGATTCCATTCTAGCAATAGATTCCGAGTTTCGCTAATAAATCTTCAATTTGGTGTTCATGTTGACCATTTTTAAACCAATTTCTTCAAATTCATCACACAATGCTGACCGTTTCAAATTTGTTTTGACCACTAGATATTGTTCTTCACAACTTTCATGTTCCATGTTTTCTTTTGAAACTCATAAACAAACTGAGGGAGCGGATATTCCGTAACTAGTTGTGCCCGCACCCCATTATCTAATGTCATAGTTTTGAGTTATCAAAAAATCTGAGATAAATCATGAACATTGGTTATGTTATCACTTGTGCATCTGTAAATTTTCGTCTCAAAATATGATCATATGTGACCTGTGCAAAAAGAAAAAGACGTCAGTGACTAGTGTTCTTTACTATGCACGCATCATCTGTTATTTTTGCGCAGCCCATATATTGTCATGACACTAGTCCAAGTTACTGTTTACTATGACCAGCTAAGTTATTTGCAACTGTGGTGATGTAATAGGTAAGTCTACCATGTTGAAAAAATGTGACTGCAACATTACTAACACATGTGACCAAACCAAACACACACGTTGCGTCACTGGAGCCAATGCATGCAACCAATAAACATGGCTCTCCTTCCTTCACTCATGGAAGGAGAGAGACTGCGAGTAACCAAACAAAGTGGACATGTAAAAAGTTTTGAAAACTGATCTTTATTTATACTAGGAAAAAGCCCGTGCGTTGCAACGGAAGAGCCTTTTTGTTGAAAAACATTGGTTTTCCATAGGTGTAACCTTAATTTGCACCAAATTCAATTAACCCGTGCAAGAGTTCGTCGTTTTGCCTTAATCTATAATTATTGCTTGATTTAATCTTTTGGACGTTGGTATATGCGTGTAAGTCACATTTCTAGAATGATCGATTCTCCTTAAAAGACTGGCAAGAGTTGGCAACGTATTTAGTGCAGTACGGGTAATACATGTGGCGAAAATTGTGCTAGTAGACATTTTTGTGAGTAGTACGGGCTGCCCAATGCCAGCAACTTTGCCTCTGAATGATGCATTCCTGTGCACGGACTGAATTCAACAATACACTCTCTGAATCTCTCTTTAGATCTCTATACTCCCACTCTCTCGTTCTCTCTGTGATGTCTGCTCCATGTATCTCATGCACCAGCAGGCTCAATCTCTCACAGAAGCATCGCAGGCAGCCTTCTCAAATTCTTGTCAATTTCTCAAGTCCACGGGCACCTAGTGCTACATCTCCAAATTCCATCGCTTCGTCGACGACTCTACCGAATGTACAAGTCCAGCTAGGTAGCCTGTGAGGTTACTTAATTTGACGAAAGGACAAAATCTATTTGCTCTAATACAACACATTTGCTTGGCTCGTGCAGACCTGAAAGAATACACGAGCAAGAGACGATTCCTGTACGGCGAGTCCATGGACAGGCAAAACGTCTCCTTAAAAAAACGATTCGAGCTACTAACAGGTTTCATAGACTGTAATAACAAAAAAAAGTAGGTATACTTACCGGTGGCATAGTGGGTAATTTGGTGTTTCGTGGAAGGGCAAAATCGTTCAAAAAAAGTGTAGGTACTATAAAATACGCTCCTTCCTTTATTATTAGATATATACTAGTAGAGTGTCCGTGCGTTGCTACGGCCTACGGCTTCTTCTTTTTTCTATTATCACAGATATCTCACATCTAAATAAAAAACATACATATATTCATTTATATTAATCTCTTTCCGTTACTCGGCTGTCAAATTATTTCATCGAGCACAATCATGGTCACGAGTCTTACTCAATTTCTATCCTAAAATATTTTCAATTGGTTGCCCTAACTAAACTTATTTTTGATGAATTATTCAGTTATATGTCAAGAGACTTTGCCGTCGTCGGAAAGATAAAACGGAATCTTTCAGCAAGAGCAATCAAAGGGCTAATTTACGCGTTGGCCTATTTATGGTTCAGCGTTACATATAGCCAGGACTATGTGTCATCGACGCAAATCGGTCTCACTCTAGGTTTGAGCTATAGCTAAAATACAAGCGTACAAGGTACTCTAGACAGGTGATTTTTTTCTACCGCATACTTCCTATCCTTATATTTTTCTTTGAGCTTATTCTCTCTCTTGTCTGTCCTTTGAGCTTTGAACAAACAGTAGCAGCAGTTTGACCCTCGTACAAGCTGACCCTAGCTAAGCTGAACTTGGATATTCTTCTATATGTTTGGTAGCCCGGGTTTGCTGAAACAAGATGGACTAAGACATTGTGTGTAGCTTGTCTTGATTTTTTTACATAGAAATCCTTGGACAAAAAAGTTAAAAGCAAGCCTACAATCCTCCTTTAATCATTCACCAAGCCCATCAGGGTGGTACACCAATCCCTCCCCGTTTATAATCAGCTAAAGCCTGTTTAGTTAGCTTGCAATTTATCTCATCCCTGTGTTGCGCCACGGCCATAGCCAACTTTCTTGTCTATCTTAGGTAGATGCTCTATTTAAGGGTATATTTTCTTTTAATTTTTCATAATGTGGGTTTGGTTGGCCGGTGCTTGTTTTTGGACGTACTACGTACATAGATTTAGGTAGTGATTTGTTGGGTTGCGTCCATAAACCCGTGTGAACAGGCGGGCTAGATTTTCCTTTAGCAGGAACCAAGGAGCGGTTGTTCGCCGCCATCAGGCCGCCTCTCAGTTCCCTACATCCTTGCCCACCTGGATTGACTGAGGCGTTGATCCTTTGCTATTCCAGCTCGCCTGTCGACTTTTCTCAGCAAGAAAACCGAAAAAAATCCGGCGAGCTCCTCCTGCTGCGAGCTGGTTGACGTGGGAAGGGGAGAACTTCCGGCAGGGACAGGAAGCCGGCCCGGTAGGACCTGAAGCTCAGGGGGAGGTCTGCGGCTGAGTTGGTCCACGCTTCACTAATACCGTCAGTCAGGCATCTCTTGGCTTATCTCAGCAGTTCGTCCGGTCCATGTCGTACGTGTTCCGTTGCCCCGCTTCGCGTCGGCCCGGTGTCCCTCCGTGTTCCGCACCTCTCCTGCACACCCGCGGGCGAGCGGCGGCCCCTCGCCGCGTGCCTCAGAAAGCACGGCACACACACAGCTAGCCACGCTTTAGTGGCCATGGCCAGTCGGCAACATCCGCCAAATATTTCATCTCCTTTGATTGTCAAACAAATAGATATGTTCATAGTTTTTTGATCTAACAAATCATCTCCATTGATTATTAAACAAATAGATATGTGCACATGTTTTCTATAGAGGGACAGAAAATAACAGCTCGCAGTTCTTGCAGCCGGGCAACGAAGCAGCAGTATCGCATCAAACATTTCTCAATTGTTCTCTTCTCTCTATCAACAACAACAAGAACGAACCAACATCAGCATCCTTCCCCAATCTTTCCAAATCAACCGGATCCCCACGCCCCCACGCCTCCATCTTCCCACTTAGGCCTTGTTTGGTACTAGTGTCTTAGTAGGGATTAGAGGAGATAATCCCCAAGGGGATAGGGTGAAATCCCCACCTACACCCAAACCTCTCTAATCCCCACAAAATTCCAATCCCCACCAATCCACTAGGTAGTAGTGTATTGGATTTGGAGAAAAATACACTAAAACTTGGGGATTAGGAGGGATTAGGGGGGATTGAATCAGTCAAATACTCTAGAACCAAACATAATATTTGAAGCAAGTGGGGATTGGTGGTTTAGTGGGGATTATCCCCTCTAATCCCCACAAATACTCTAGTACCAAACAAGGCCTTAGCGATGCCCATCACCGCTCCTCTATCTTCCCCTATGCGACCCGCCGCCGTCAGCCTAGACAACCCCGCCCCTCCCACGGCCCTCTTTTCTTGGGGCGACCTCGCTCCTTCCTCAACGTTTCCCTTCCCATATGGCCCGCCGCCGGCAGCCTGGACATCCCCGTCAGACCGATTCCTCGCGAACATGCCGTCCCTCAGCTGTACACATCGATACCGGGCCAAGATCAGTCGAATCCCGCGGAGCAGAGGCAGGGGAGGAGGGGAATTTTTGATTGATTCGATTCGATTGACTATTCGGGATCAGCGCCGTCGTGAGCGAGGTGGAGCTTAGGAAATAGAGGAAAGAACAACGAACCGGTACCGAACTTTTTTTTTGTCACCGGTGGGGATTTTTGTTGAAAACATATTTTCGGTGAACGGAAACGTATTTACTAACCTACCTTAAGAAAAATTAGTAGATAGATATACATATATATAGAGAGAGCGCGAGAGGTACATGGATAAGGATCAACCAGAGAAAAAACTTATACCACCCAAAAAGGTGGGGCCGCATTATCTAGACGGATCGGCAGTTTCCAACAAAGAGACAATAGAGTTGCATAGCTTTGTTTTTTATGCGGGGGCATGTTTTGTTTTAAGATGAATGTGCGGAAAAGTTGAGATCACATGTGAAATAAATTGAGGCTACGGGTCAGTAAACAGTTTTTCGCACTACGGCACACAGGCTCTTTGCCGTCTGGGCAAAAGACACGGCAAATGCCTTTCGGAATACGGCAATGCCACACGGCAATGCTCGTCACGGCAAAAGCCTTTTGCCGTGTGTTTTCTAAATAAGACACGTAAAAGGCCTTGCCGTGTGTCTTACGCGTAGACACGGCAAAGTAAAGTAAGATAACGGTTTTCGTGAAGATGACGGTGTCTATTCTTTGCCGTGTGTCTTTTTGAAAAGTACACGGCAAAGAAACTGCCTGTGCCATGTGTCTCCTCGAAAAGTACACGGCAAAAAAAACTGTCTTTGCCGTGTGTCATGTGGAAAAAGTACACGGCAAAGAAACTGCCTTTTTAAAAAAATAAAAAAATTCAATTTTGTTTCAAACTTTTTTGAATATTATTTATTTGATAATCTCATATAGCATATTTTAACCTTTTGTATGTTAAATATTAGGTTAAATTGCACTCATAATCAAACTTTCCCTGTGGCCAACCATCCTAACACTACTCTAGCTCTAGCACGCTTAACTTCTTTGTTCCTTCCGAATGAGTTTCCGAGAAAAAAAATCATACCTTGTTGATAATACTTTCATATCAATCCTATTAACTCTTGGACCAAGATGTCACACATCTCAGTTTTAGATTCCAAACAATTATTTAATTAAAAAATAATGAAAAGAAATAATAATAATCTTGAATCCAAATAAAAAATAAAATGATTTTATTTTATTTCCTTTTTCTATTTAATATGGGATAATTCATATATGTAAATCCGTAAATCGGAATTCAACAAATAAAATGTCCAAATCGATCAGAAAAATGTGAGGAATCCAAATATGACATCCATATAATCTTGTGAAAATGGGGTGGTATCATTTTGAATTATCCATTTGGTGGTTGCTTCATAAAACTCCTCGTTTTTTGTGCTCGGAAAATAGAAAATGGCTTTTTAGTGCGATCAAAAGGAAAACTTCCTCCTGTAACATTGTTCGACATTCCATGATGCACATGCATACATAATATAGGTACATTATCACAAACTATGCCTTGATTCTAGCCATAATATTGGTCATTTGAGATAGGCTAGGAAACCTCGAATGAGATAGGTCATTTTGTGAAGGTTTTTTTTTGAGACATATTCAATATAACAAGTTTGATATTTTTTTGTTGCAACCATGTCACATAATATGACACCACGCGAAGGTTTCGCATTGTTTCGATCGTTTTTGAATTTTTTATGACTCTTTTAAACTATCGACAAACTTTGTCGAACGACGGGTATGAAGATTCTTAGCTCGGAGATGAGCCTCTCTAAACTTTTATTGGATATCTGATGAAATAGCATATTGTGAACCTAAAAATTATTTTTGTAAAAAATCATGCCCATCTGATCATGTACCTGTAGTTCATATCTGACCCACTTCCAACCGATTCGGCGGGAATTTGTCTTTTTCGCCTGGAGTGGACGGAAAGGTTTGAGGTCTCCCCATTGGGACATTGTCCATTTAAGGTGGTCTAGTATTTTTGAAAAATATGGTGGTAGCATTTTGAATTATCCATTTGCTGGTTGCTTCATAAAATCCCCGTTTTTTACGCTCGAAAAATATAAAATGGCTTTTTTGTGCGGCGAAAAGGAAAACTTCCTCCTTCAATATTGTTCGCCATTCCATGATGCACATTCATGCACAATATGGACACATTATCACAAACTATGCCTTGATTCTATCCATAACATTGGTCGTTTGACCCGAAAGCCAGAAAACCTCGAATGAGATAGGTCATTTTGTGAATGTTTTTTGAGAAATATTCAATATAACAAGTTTGATATTTTTCCTTCCAACCATGTCACATAATATGACACCACGCAAAGGTTTCGCATTGTTTCGATTGTTTTTGATTTTTTATGACTCTTCTAAACTATCGACAAACTTTGTCGAACGACGGGTATGAAGATTCTTAGCTCGGAGCTGAGCTTCTCTAAACTTTCATTGGATCTCTGGTAAAATAGCATATTATAAACCTAAAAATGATTTTTATAAAAAATCATGCCCATCCGATCATATACTTGTAGTTCATATCTGACCCACTTCCACCCGATTCGGCAGGAATTTTTCTTTTTCGCCTGGAGTGGACGGAAAGGTTTAAGATCCCCCGTTGGGACATTGTCCATTTAAGGTGGTCTAGTAGTTTTGAAAAATATGGTGGTAGCATTTTGAATTATCCATTTGGTGGTTGCTTCATAAAATCTCCCATTTTTTACGCTCGGAAAATGGAAAATGGTTTTTTTGTTCGGCGAAAAGGAAAACTTTCTCCTACAATATTGTTCGCCATTTCATGATGCACATTCATGCACAATATAGGCACATTATCACAAATTATGCCTTAATTCTATCCATAACATTGGTCATTTGACCCGAAAGCCAAAAAACCTCGAATGAGATAGGTCATTTTGTGAAGGTTTTTTTTGAGAAATATTCAATATAACAAGTTTGATATTTTTCCTTCCAACCATGTCACATAATATGACACCACGCGAAGGTTTCCTTCCAACCGTCTGCGGCAGTTAGCTCCTCCCGTTAAATGGACCTGTGGGGTCACGGGTCCCACCTCGTTGCCGTGACAACACATATGCCGTGTGCCGTTGTCGACTTTGCCGAGTGTATTTTTTTGCCGTGTTCCTTTATGGGTCTTTGCTGTGTATATTTCTTTGCAGTGTTCTTTTTCAGAAATTTGCCGTGTTCACATACTTTGCCGTGCATTTTTTAAGTTACACACGGCAAAGACAGTGTTCTTTTTTCCGGTCAGTTTGGCCCACGACAAAGACGTGTCTACCCGGCAGCAATATTTTTTCCCATAGTGTCGTAACACTGATCGACCACCAGTAAGAAAAGTGCCGTGTGGGGGAAAGATTTTCGGTGATTCATATATAGACAATATGACGGCACGGAAATGTGACGTTGTATCTAATTTTCCGGACATATGGTAAGGTGTCGCCGTTTCTCTATATATCCTGGAGCATAAAAAAATGTGTCCATTTCTCTAGCCCGGAACATAACATGTGCTATGGTTCTCACTCTCTAGCATGGCCTTAGCTATGTAGGGTGTCGTGGCCATGGATTCTTCGTCTAGTCCGACAACTTGGTTTGGCACCGGCTATATACGGCGTTTGATCGCCCACGGCCACACAGCATTAATTTATCCGTCGAAAGCCCCATCATTAGGTTGCCTAGTTCGATCGAGATAGTAGCAATTAGCCATACTTACAATTTGGTTGTCTGTGGTACTTTCTTACCCAATGAACCTCCCTAGTCGATTTGCAATGGAGAAAGAATTACTCAAACGAATCTAAACGGAAAAACGACCTCTTTATACTGTTTTTGATAATTATTTAATTGATCAGTGGAATTTCGCAAAAAATACAAAAGTATAAAGCTATTATTACAAGCTAGATCTCAAGACCAAAGCACCACCAAGAAACAAAAGCAAGTTTCAGATCAACAAACGCCAACTTTTTTGATCTCAAGACCGTCAATCCCGCAAAAGGAGGAGTCCACACGCATGTTGTCTCAAATACACCTCTCCGATAACCTTCTTGATCTTCTCGGTACATCTTCTTCAAGTTTTCCCCCTCTCCGATAACCTTCTTGGTCACCGGAGCAAGCGACGCAACGGCGAGCTGCGGCGGCGAACGGCAGTGCGCAACACGAGGGTGTTATGGGCCACGCCAGGAAGCATAGAAGGGGCGGGGAGGCCCAGGAGCTCACCATGAAGCTAGTCGGGGTGGCGAGAGGACGCTATGGCGGCGGCGGAACTCGTTAGGGTCGTGGAAGATTGTTGCCTCGTTCGTCAATTTTTTTTTTGGTCAGCGCATTATGACATCATGCTGACGTCACTAACTGAAATTGAATTGAAACCGAACTGAAATATTTAAACATTTGTGAAACAGCCTGTAAATAGTACAAAATGTTTCATAAGTTTCAGTCAAGTTTCACAAGTTTCAGTTTTGTTTCATAAAATTTCAAAAGTTTGGTTAGCACACGGGATGGACGTCATCGCTGACGTGGCACTCTGCTATATAATCGGCGTCGCTTTAAAGTCCCATTACCACGAGAACCAGCTGCCAGCGGCACTAAATAAACGAAAGTTTGAAAATGACCATCTCGGAGCTCTTCACCCTGCTGCCCAAACAATGGCAGCTTCTCCTCCTCGGCCTCGTGCTATCTGTCCTCTCCTTGCATCAAATAATGAGGAGGTCTTCGGGCGGCGAGAAAGGGCTGATGCTGCCGCCGGGCCCTGCGCGTCTGCCAGTGCTTGGTAACCTGCACCAGCTCGGCCCCCTACCGCATCGAAATCTGCGGGAGCTGTCGCGGCGGCACGGCCCCGTGATGGTGATGCGGCTGGGCACGACACGGATGCTAGTGGTGTCGTCGGCGTCGGCGGCACGTGAGGTGCTGAAGGTGCACGACACGGACTGCTGCAGCAGGCCGGCGTGTCCTGGGCCGAAGCGGCTGTCCTACGGGTTCAAGGACCTGGCGTTTGCGCCCTACGGCGAGCACTGGATTGATAGGCGCAAGATCCTCTCCGTGGAGCTCCTCAGCAAGCGCGGCGTCGAGACCGCGTGGGGCGCGCGCGAGGAGCAGGTGCACAAACTCATGGTGGCTCTGACTAACTACAACAGCAAGCCGGTCGCCCTCGGCGAGCACATATTCGCCCTCACGGATGGCATCATCGGTACGGTGGCGCTCGGGAGCGGCGTCTACGGCAAGGAAATGTTGGCTGCAGGCAAGAAGAAGCACTTCCAGAATGTGCTCGACGAGGCCATGGACATGCTGGCCACCTTCTCCGGCGAGGACTTCTTCCCCAACGCGGCCGGCCGCCTCATCGACCGGATCACCGGAATCGTCGCCCGCCGCGAGCTGCTCTTTAGCCAGCTCGACACCTTCTTCGAGATGGTCATCGACGAGCACTTGGACCCCGCTCGTCCCAAGCCGGACAACGGCGGGGACCTCGTCGACGTCCTCATTAACCTCTGGAAGGAGGACCGTGGCACGCTACGCTTCATCAGGGACCACGTCAAGGCCATCATCATGGTACGTAACGTGCGATTCAGTAATTAATGCTACACGTACGTACGTACGGGAAAGTCCTACCGGCCGAAAAAATGCTACGTACGGCTTGACGACGTGCTCCTTCTAGTAGTATTAAAGTTGGAGCTCAAATTCAGGACACGTTTGTGGGTGGCATCGACACGAGCTCGGCGACGATCCTGTGGGCGATGTCAGCGCTGATCCGAAAGCCACGGGTGTTGAAGAAGGTGCAGGAGGAGATCAGGGCCGCGGCGGGCGGCAACGAGCGGGTGCAGCGGGACGATCTTCCCAAGCTCAGCTACCTCAAGTTGGTGGTGAAGGAGACCCTGCGGCTGTACCCGCCGGCGACGCTGCTGCTACCGCGGGAGACGACGCGACGCGTTAAGATCGGGGGCTACGATGTACCAGCCAAGACGAGGGTGTCCGTGAACGCGTGGGCCATCGGAAGGGACACGGCGAGCTGGGGCGAGGACGCGGAGGAGTTCGAGCCGGACAGGTTCCTCGGGAGGCACTGCGAGGTGGACCTAAAAGGCACGCACTTCCAGCTGTTGCCGTTCGGCGCCGGGCGGAGGATCTGCCCAGGCATGGCAATGGCGCTGATGAACGTGGAATTCACCCTAGCTAACATGTTGTGCGGTTTCGAGTGGGCGCTGCCGGAAGAGCTCAAAGCCGAGGACGTGAGCATGGAGGAGGCCGGCGGGCTCGCCTTCCACCGCAAGACGCCACTCGTGCTCGTGCCGACCACGTACCGCCCATCCGCGCGCGATTAGTTGCACCGATTGGTATGTGTCTTTGCAGAATTATTGGGCACCCCCACTCGACTGAGCATCGGAGCTACTCCAGCTAATTCTCGCCATACTGCACGAAATGTTTTAAACTAGGTAGGAAACGCGGCTTGCCGCTCGCTAGCCCGCTTCACGGGCAACATGGTATAAATAATCGCTTTAAAAGACAATGAAGCTAAGAAATTATACATAGACAATTCTATTAGACAGATATTTGTTTTACATCATAAGCAAAAGATATTCATGCTTGCAAGTTAACCTTTTGGGTTGGTAAATATAAGCAAACAAGGCAGTCCCTCGTGTAGTCTTGTAGCAATGTTGACGGTGGTTTCAAGCAAAATCATTGCTCACTTGTAGAAACAGCGATGACAGTATGTCAGTGGCTTGCAGCACCACCAGCAGGAGGCGGTGCCACCTTGCAACAATGGCGTCTGGAGCTTTCAGCACTACACCTCACCATTTGTAGCACATGTGTCGGTTGCTTGCAGCTCAACTGATTGGCAGCGGCGCTGCCAGCGGGCAGTCTAACTGAACTTTAGTAGTGCACATTACATATATACAATGTAAGTATGCTCACAGTCATGGACAATACATGAGTAGCATATAGGATGACATAGAAGTTCATTGACATATGCAATACTCATATACTACCGGATATAGAGAATGTTCGTACATATACAACTAATGCAATGAACTACAACCAAAGAACAAAATCTAAAGGAACCATGCTTCCCAAATGGTATCTAAAAACATAGTAGAACAAAAAATGGATAAACAAAAAAAATACAATACATAAAAGAAGTTCCAAACTTAGCTAATGCAATGATCTACAACCAAAGACCAAAATCGAAAGGACCATGGTTCACAAATGGTACCTAAAAACATAGCAGAAAAATTGTATAAACAAAAAAATACAACACATAGAAGGAGTGAGAATATAGAAATACATTACGACAGTCACGAATATAAGTTCCAAACTTACATTAGTCAAATACTTGAGTAGCATAGCTGGAGTACAAATTTACAGAGGATTGCAACGGTTTTATACACATATTTAAACACCGAAGACCTTAAACTGCAATCTGGTTCTTGTTTGATTGAAACTGCCGTTAATGTAAGGCATGTACAAAAGGCATTTTAGTGGTGCAAAGCATACCTTTGAACATCGGTATCATGTTATGAGAATCACTTGTGCATGGCGGAAATGTTATCATCATCTAGTGAATATCTTCCATGATCCTCTAGCCCTGACCATGATAATTAGTAAGTTATTCATATTGATCGAAGCCAGGCGACACCTGATAGTGCAATGAATAATTTTATTATGTACCAAATTAGTTGATTCAACAGCTAGTCTTTTAAGGTCTGATGCGGCCTTTTCAAGTCTAAGAAGCATCAAGTTGATCTTACCGTGGCATTATTATGTATTACAACCACTGCAAGTCTACTATAATAATTGACTGGTAGTAATCTAAGTACTACATGATATTTCGGTGATAATCATAAAGTCATGGAAATTTGGGACTGAACCAATAGTCCATTGAAATTACAATTCTACCAACTATCTTGTTATCTACTCATTTTGAAGGGAAAAAATCATGACAATACTATTTTTTACTAAAAGCAGCAAAGATATTATAACACCTTATCAGTTACTGTCCATAGCAACCTAAGGTAGTAACATTACCAATTGTAAATGAAAGTGATTCGGTTGGTTTATTAGTTTGGGATAGCACCCAGTGGCAAGTATTCCCTTTGTTCAGAAATATAAGACATTTTTAGTTTTGTGAAATGAATGTATCTAAACGCCTTTTAGTGTATAGGTTTACTCCAAACCTATACACTAAAGACGTCTAGATACATTCGATTCACAAAGCTAAAATGTTTTATATTTCTGAACGGAGGGAATAGTAAATAAATTTGAAGCCTACGAAAATGTGAACTAAAGATATAGATAGCCAATGATAAGATATTGCTTCCAAGCAATGGCCTTCATATACATAGACATGATATTATTTCCCTATTAAAAGATTACGAAGTTAAGCTCTCATATTAATGATGACATCAAGAAAAACTGGTTATGTATATTTTCACTACATCTATGTCGTTTCTCCACCAGACTTTCGAACAAAGTTGTATGTTCATGCGGCGTTGGTGCTGTGAGCATGCCTGCCCTCAACATATGTTGTTTATTTTTCTATTTAAGGAAAAAGGAACAAAAATATGTAAATGCAAACTTTATGCTGCAAGTTTCAGTTCACAGCAGAGTACACACTCTGCTACGAATAGATATCAAAGGGATTAGTTTACATGGAAGATTCTAGCCATGTATGGAAAGTAAAACTATTGTATAAGATCATGCAGTGAAGCACTACAATAAAGAACAAGCTAGATACACAAGCAATAAGAAATTTCATTCATAGAAAATACATGTAGTGAATAAGCCAAAGAATATCTGGTGATAAATTATATGATAACATAATAACATTGAAATTGTGGTGTACAACCAACATCTGCGACTATCTTCATGAGCTACTGCTACCTTACATACCTATATTTCCTGTGTAATTTTTTAAATCTTCATGTTCCATATTAAGTGAAAGCGTAGATATAGAACCTAGGAGGCAATCTTAATCACCTCTGTTGTTTTGGTTATATTTTTCTATGCATACTTACCCTGTCACCCTATGGATTTTTACTCGGTTGATTATTTTGTATTTGTTAAGAAGTATATAATTCTCATTTACTTCATACTGATACATTGATTTTGTAGTACCTTTTGTCGACCACACTCTCTAGCATAATCATCTGAATCAAAATGAACTATTACTTGCACTTTATGCAAGCAAATATTAATGATTTTAAGAGAATAAACCACACATAAGTTGGCCCTCATGAAATATTCTAAGTGAATCACCTAGACGACAAATTTAGGATAGTGTCTAGAGTGCTAGAACTGGGCCAGGAGATCGTGACAGAACTCGTTATTAAGGAGACAATTGGCAAGCTACAAAACAATAGACAAAATGATCAATGACTACTCTAACAAGCACCTGAACAAGAGAAATGATGGTACTTATCTCTTGCCACACTTGGTACCACAGCCTATCACCGGAGTATAGAAACCCCATTGCAGCCTCCTGCTCCAGTATGCGTTGATATCCATAAATGTAATGCAACTCCTGTAAGGAATTCATCAAGCAAAAAATTAATCAAATAGCTCCAAAAAATTACCAAATACAGGGATCCTAATGAAAAATTTGTTCATACATATAGATCAAATAAATAAAGGAGATTGCTAGAGTTACAAAGATGATCAGGAGAAGGGACTCGCCTCCCAATGTAAACGGCAACATAATCATCAACACAGAGTTGCAGGGTGCATCCAGGCCACCAAGAGCACACCTTAGGCGCTACCTCTATTTTGACAAGCCTCTACCTTCCTTGGTTATGCTATACTGCTATGCAAGTATAAATTCCAGAAAAATAATCATAGAAATTAGATTACTTGCTACAACATGCTTGTCATTTAATTGCAAATTCTGTTAGAGCCCTAGTAAACTGAATAATCTGAGATGAAAACCTACATAGATATAAAAGGATATCACTGCTGGTAAATTGATTACGGTGAATAATGAGCTACAAAAATCTTACAAAACACTTAATTGTTGACCTCCAGGACAAACTAAGCATATAATACGTTCTTTTGCTGGGACACCGGAAATATCAGGACTGGGAAGCTACGCCGACGGCCGGTCGCTACGCCGACGGCCAAACGTCGGGGCCGTCGGCGTAGCCATCGTTCAGGCCAGCCCCGCCAAGCAGCCGTCGGCGTAATATTGCCCTCGGCATATTCTATGCTACGCCGACGGCAGCCCTCGGCGTAGCATACGCCGACGGCTGCCCTCGGCGTAGCTATTTTTTATTTTATCTCATTAAACTTTGAAAAATCATAACTAAATCATTCTAATTCGGAAAAATACAAATAATATATCAAAATTTGCAGAAAAATAAGACCTATCTATCTACACTTAAATATTACACATTTATAAATAAAAATTAAGTAAAATATAAAACATTATATATAGTTTAAAACGGGCATAAAAAATTCAAAAACGATCGAAACAATGCGAAACCTTCGCGTGGTGTTATATTATGTGACATAGTTAGAAGGAAAAATATTAAACTTGGTATATTAATTATGTCTCAAATAAACCTTCACAAAATGAACTATCTCATTCGAGGTTTCTTGGCTTTCGGGTCAAATGACCAATGTTATGGCTAGAATCAAGACATAGTTTGTGATAATGTGCCCATATTGTGCATACACATGCATCATGGGATGGCGAACAATGTTGTAGGAGGAAGTTTTCCTTTTCGTCGCACCAAAAAGCCATTTCCCATTTCCCGAGCATAAAAAACGGACGGTTTTGTGAAGCAACCACCAAATGGCTAATTCAAAATACTACCACCACATTTTACAAAAATACTATACCACCTTATATTGATAATGTCCCAACAGCGGGATCCGAAACCTTTCCGTCCACCTTTGGTGAAAAAGACAAATTTCTTCCGAATCGGCAGGAAGTGGGTCAGATATGAACTACAGGTACATGATCCGATGCTCATGTTTTTTTACAAAAATCATTTTTAGGTTCAGAATATGCTATTTTATCAAAGATCCAATGAAAGTTTAGCGAGGCTCGGCCCCGAGCTAAGAATCTTTATGTCCGCCG
This sequence comes from Avena sativa, assembly GCA_916181665.1. Classification (NCBI taxonomy): domain Eukaryota; kingdom Viridiplantae; phylum Streptophyta; class Magnoliopsida; order Poales; family Poaceae; genus Avena; species Avena sativa. The sequence goes on from OV702289.1 coordinate 8,762,012, forward strand.
TTCGACAAAGTTTAACGATAGTTTAAAACGGGCATAAAAATTTGAAAAATGATCGAAACAATGCGAAACCTTCGCGTGGTGTCATATTATGTGACATATTTATAAGGAAAAATAGCAAACTTGATATATTGATTATGTCTCAAAAAACCCTTCACAAAATGACCTATCTCATTCGAGGTTTCTTGGCTTTCGGGTCAAATGACCAATGTTATGGCTAGAATCAAGGTATAGTTTGTGATAATGTGCCCATATTATGCATACACATGCATCATGGGATGGCGAACAATGTTGCAGGAGGAAGTTTTCCTTTTCGTCGCACCAAAAGGCCATTTTCTATTTTCCGAGTATAAAAAACGGACGGTTTTGTGAAGAAACCACCAAATGGCTAATTCAAAATACTACCACCACATTTTACAAAAATACTATACCACCTTATATGGACAATGTCCCAACAGGGGGATCCGAAACCTTTCCGTCCACTTTTGGTGAAAAAGACAAATTCCTGCGAATCGGTAGGAACTGGGTCAGATATGAACTACAGGTACATGATCCGATGCTCATGCTTTTTTACGAAAATCATTTTTAGGTTCACAATATTCTATTTTATCAAAGATCCAATGCAAGTTTTCCTTTTCATCGCACCAAAAAGGCATTTTTCATTATCCGAGCGCAAAAAGGGAATTTTCTAAAGCAACCACCAAATAGCTAATTCAAAAACGGAGGGTTTGTGATTAGTTGATATGGATATCATATTTGGATTCCTCTCATTTTTCTGATCAATTTAAACATATTATTTGTTGAATTTCGATTTACAGATTTAAAGATATTAATTATTCTATATTAAATAGAAAAATACAAAAAAATAAAATTATTATATTTTTATTTGAATTCAATAATATTTTTACTTATTCATTAATATTTACTTAAATAATTGTTTGTAATTTCAAAAAATACAAACATGTGACATGATGATATAAGAGTTAATAGGATTGATATCATAGTATTGACACCAATGTATGAATTACTTTGCGGAAACGGATTCTGAAGGAACGAGGATGTTAAGCGTGCTGAAGCTGGAGTAGTATTAGGATGGGTGACCTGCTGGGAAGTTTGACTAAGACTGGAATTTAATCAAATAGTAAATATAATTAGTGTTAAAAATGTTCAAAGTAGGAGATTAACAAGTAAAACAATTCAAAGAATAAAAAATTGAGAAAAAAAAATAAAAAAATATTATTTTTCAAAAAAAGAAGTATTTTTGCAACCAGTCGACAGGCTGTGCCGACGGCCGCTACGCCGACGGCAAAGCCCTCGGCGTAGCATACGCCGACGGCATTTTGATACGCCGACGGCTTGAGTGTGCTCCGCCGAGGGAGATCTTTACCGAGGAGGCTACGCCGAGGGCAGCCCTCGGCGTACCATACGCCGAGGGCATTTTGGCCTACGCCGACGGCCTTTTGCCCTCGGCGTAGCGCGCGTGTCCCGTAGTGCACCACTCTCTCTTTCCCACAGCATGCACAAGCACCCACATTATAGCTACTAACAAAGGACATGGCACTATGGTTACATGACATTAAATTTCATAGCCATTGCATTATTAAAAGACTACGAATATGTCAACAACTTGTGGTTCTAGAAGATATGTATTCACCAATGAAGAATCGACTATTGAAAAGTAAGGAGAACCCACTTACCTTGGAAAACTACCAGGAAATATTTGATAAGACCATGAATAGCATATATCAGGAACCCAGATTATGATTTAGAATGACACAATATTGAAAATAGATACTAAGATAGACATGCCTTTGTTACTCGGCTCAAAATAGTTGCATTACATTTATGGATATCAACTGAGCATCCGCGCGCGATTAGTTGCACCGATTGGTATGTGTCTTTGCAGAATTATTGGGCACCCCCACTCGACTGAGCATCGGATCTAGCTAGCTAATTAGCTCGCCATACTGCACGAAATGTTTTAAATAGCCACTACAGTACTGGCCAAGCGGCCGGCGTTACGTCGATGGCCAAACGTTGGGGTAGTCGGCGTAAACGGCTGCGACCAGGTCAGCCCCCAAAACAGCCGTCGGCATAAAATTGTCCTCGTCGTAGAATAGCTATGCCAACGGCTGCCCTCGGCATAGCTACTTTTCTTTTTACCTCATTAATCTTTAAAAAATCACAACTAAATCATTCTAATTCAAAAAACTACAAATAATATATGAAAATTTGCATAAAAATAAGATCTATCTATGTACACTCAAATATTACACATTTGTAAATAAAAATTAAGTGAAACATAAAACATTATATATAGTTTAATACAGGCATAAGAAATTCGAAAACGATCCAAACAAGACGAAACATTCACGTGGTGTTATATTATGTGACATAGTTGAAAGGAAAAAATATCAAACTTGGTATATTGATTATATATCAAAAATCATTCACAAAATGACATATCTCATTCGAGGTTTCCTCGCTTTGGTCAAATGACCAATGTTATGGGTAGAATTAAGGCATAATTTATGTTAATATATCCATATTGTGCATACATGTGCATTATGGGATGGCGAACAATGTTGCAGAAGGAAGTTTTCCTTTTCTCGCGCCAAAAATCCATTTTCTATTTTGCGAGTGCAAAAAAAGGGTGGTTTTGTGAAGCAACCACCAAATGGCTAATTTAAAATGCTACCACCATATTTTTCAAAAAGACTAGATCACCTTATATGGACAATGTCCTAACAGGAAGATCTCAAACCTTTTCGTTTATTTTTGGTGAAAAAGACAAATTTCTGCCGAATCAGCAGGAAGTGGGTCAGATATGTACTATAGGTACATGATCTTATGCTCATATTTTTTTTAAAAAAAAATCATTTTTAGGTTCACAATATGCTATTTCATCAGATATCCACTTCAAGTTTATCGAGACTCAGCCCCGAGCTAAGAATCTTCATGCCCACCGTTCGACAAAGTTGGACGATAGTTTAAAATGGGCATAAGAAATTCAAAAACAATCTAAACAATGCGAAACCTTTACGTGGTGTCATATTATGTGACATAGTTACAAGGAAAAATATGAAACTTGGTATATTTATTATGTCTCAAAAAAATCTTCATAAAATGACCTATCTCATTCGAGGTTTCCTGACATTCGGGTCAAATGACGAATGTTATGGCTAGAATCAAGGCATAGTTTGTGATAATGTGTTCATATTATGTATACATGTGCATCATGGTATGGCAAACAATGTTGCAGGAGGAAGTTTTCCTTTTTGTCGCGCCAAAAAGCCATTTTCAATTTTCCGAGTGCAAAATACGGACGGTTTTGTGAAGCAACACCAAATGGCTAATTTAAAATGCTACCACCATATTTAAAAAAACAATACTAGACCATCTTACATAGACAATGTCCTAATAGGGGATTTCAAACCTTTTCCTCTATCCCTGGTGAAAAAGACAAACTCCTGCCAAATCGGCAGGAAGTGGGTCAGATATGAACTATAGTTACATGATTTGATGCTCATGATTTTTTACAAAAATCATTTTTACGTCCAAAATATGCTATTTCATTAGAGATCCACTTCAAGTTTATGAAGGCTTTGCCTCGAGCTAAGAATCTTTATGCCCGACGATCGATAATCCAAAAATGTGAAACCTTCGCGCGGTATCATATTATGTGACATAGTTAGAATGAAAAATATCAAACTTGGTATATTAATTATGTCTCAAAAAAACCTTCACAAGATGACCTATCTTATTCGAGGTTTTTTGGATTTCGGGTCAAATGACCAATGTTATGGCTAGAATTAAGGCATAGTTTGTGATTATATATCCATATTGTGCATATATGTGCATCATGGGATGGTGAACAATGTTATAAAAGGAAGTTTTCTTTTTCGTCACGCCAAAAAGCCATTTTCTATTTTCTAAATGCAAAAATAGGCGATTTTGTAAAGCAACCACCAAATCGCTAATTTAAAATCCTACCACCACATTTTCAAGTACAATGTCCTAACAGGAGGATCTCAAACCTTTCCGTGTATCCCTGATGAAAAACACAAATTCATGCCGAATCGTAGGAAGTGAGTCCGATATGAACTACATGTACATGATATGATGCTCATGATTTTTTAGAAAAAAAAATTTTAGGTTCACAATATGCTATTTTATCAGATATCCACTTCCAGTTTAGCGAGTCTTAGCCCCGAGATAAGAATCTTTATGCGTGTCGTTTTAAATGGGAAAATAAAATTATGGCTAGAATCACGGCATAGTTTGTGATAAGTCTATATTGATATCATATTTGGATTCCTCTCATTTTTCTGATCAATTTAGACATATTATTTGTCGAATTCCGATTAATTATTTCATATTAAATAGAAAAATACAAAAAAATCATTATATTTTTATTTGAATTCAATAATATTTTTACTTATTCATTGTTGTTTACTTAAATAATTGTTTATAATTTCAAAAAATACAAACATATGACATGATGATATATGAGTTAATAGGATTGACATCATAGTATTCACAACAATTTATAAATTGCTTTGTGGAAACAGATTCTTAAGGAACATGAAAGTTAAGCATGGTGGAGGTGGAGTAGCGAGGATGGGTGACCGATCGAAAAGTTTCACCAAGACTGCAATTTGATCAAAGATTAAGTGTAATTAGTATTAAAAATGTTCAAAGTGAGAGATTAACTGGTCAAACAGTTCAATGATTAAAAAATTTGAAAAAATAATTTAAAAATTCAAAGTGAGAAAAAAGTCGAGCAGCCTCCCACGAATTATGGAGTGGCCTACCCCATGCTGTCCCACTTCTCCTCATCCAGAAGAGAGGCCAAGATGACAGCTTCGCGCTCCTCCTCCATCATGGGCCGCTCCTGCTACTCGACCTTGACGGCGACAGCGGGAGGAAGACCTCGGCCTCCACGGTCTCGACGTCCCTGTACCGTGACCAATCCAGTAGCCCTGGCTAGGGCTGGCTGAAAAAATCAAGGACCTCCCCTTTGTCGTCCCATTCCTCCTCCTCTCCTGCCCTAGAGTCCTTCCAGTACTCCCCGTCGTTGTCCAGCTTCCCGAGATGGGCCTCACTAGCCTCGCGGTGAGCCTGGTGCTCGGCATCGAACCTCTTGCCCCACAAATGGGAGTGTATTGCATAGCGGGTAGCGGAGCCTGGTGCTCAACCTCGAACCATTTGGTCCGTAGAGAGGGGCACCATCTTGCTCATTACAAATTATAACAGAGAGAGGAAGTACATTTCTCATCTCGATGCTCGGACGTTAGAAGAGGTGACAGACACATTCCGTGACCATGTTTACAGCACAATTATGCATGCATACAGAGATAGATTGGCGGACCTTTTTTATGTTCCGAGTTTGTGGATTTCAGTTCCTCAAGCAAGTCGATGAATCTGCGCATTGACCCCTCTCAAGTGTAGAATCCTAGGCAAGTGTCATATGGGTTACTTCCTGGAGAAGAAGGGATGGCCCCATGATGTCGCTTGTGTCCTATGCCTCTAAGCGAGCCTGAAAATGTGTCACACCTGCTGGCCAGCTGCTCGGTCACCACCATCAGGCTATGGCAGAAGCTCCTTAGCACACATGGGCTGCCTCCAACTCAGGCCCGACTCTGGCCCATCGTGACCTTGACGACGGCCAAGGGCCCAAGCCTGGAGGGGGCCCATATCTATATACTTCTATGTACTCAGTACTCTTATACACATCTGTCTGAAAAAATTTACAATGAAAGGCCCAGCCCAGCAGCCCCAACTGAGACGCACGACATAGTCGTCAATCGCACGCCATCGACAGGCACGTCCCCGGCGGCAGGTGATACGTCGGAAACGTATCTATAATTTTGATGCTTCATGCTTGTTTAGTATCTACTTTGCTTTGCTTTGTCTACACTTTGAGGTTTTTTATATCTTTTCTGGAACTAACCTATTAACAGGTTGCCACAGTGCTAGTTGCATGTTGTCTTCTGTTTTTGGTTCCAGAAAGGAAGAAAATCAATATTCTCGGAATTGGACAGGACAAAAGCCAAAGTCAATATTTTACCGTGGGCGACACAAAGCCAGAAGACGAGATGGAGGAGGGCCTTGAGGGGGCCACACCCACTGGCCACACGGGTGGGCCCACCCCACGCCTGGAGGGTGCAGCCGCCTCGGGCACCCGCTCGGCCTCTCTCTTCGCCTATAAGAAGCCCCTGATGCTGAAACCCAAGGCACCCGATCAAAACTCCATGAAACCTTATGTAGCCGCCGCCACCATCGTCCCTAGATCGGGGGGATCTAAAGTTCTTCCCGGCACCCTGCCGGAGGAGAGATCATCCTGGAGGCCTTTTTCTCCGGTATGAAGCGTGAGTAGTTCCACATTGGACTACGGGTCCATGTAGTAGCTAGATGGTTGTATCTCCTCCTTTGTGCTTTCATGTATAGATCTTGTGAGCTCCGTTGATGGTGCCTAGTTGACGTGGGAGCTTCTTTCTTTATTCCCCGGCAACGGCTCCAGAAAGTCTTGATGATGCTCGACGTGGAACTTCGTTGGTAACCCCAAGCGTAGGGTGTGAAGAGCAAGCATCAAGTTTTCCCTTAGTTGAGACCGAGGTTATCGAACCATAAGGAGGAAGGAAACGTCACACAGGTTTTGCAAGCAACGCGAAGATCTGCACAAGACAAACTCAAGACTTTTCCCCAACGAATCAGTGAGGTTGTCAAGCTCACCGGTTTGCTGTAACAAAGGATTAAACGTATGGTGTGGAAGGTAATGGTTTGCAGCAAGTAAACAAGTAACAGTGGAAGATGTATCAATGGCATAACAATGCAATTACTAGTCAGAAAGATCCTATGAGATTCGGTTGGGCAATACAACAAGATACATAGACCGCCATCCAACTGCATCTATGACTAGAAGTCCACCTTCAGGTTATCATCATAACCCCCTCCAGTATTAAGTTGCAAGCAACAGACAACTGCTTTAAGCAAAGTGTGTAAGGTAAACAGTCCACATGTTCCATGAACAAGAGACCGTTGTTTTCTCCCTAGTAGCAACAACACATCTACAACCGAAGAGATTATTGTCACTTTCCTTGGAAACTAGAGGCATGAACCCACTATCGAACATAAATACCCCCTCTTGGAGTCACTAGCAACTACTTGACCAAGATAGCTACTAACAACAGAGAGCATGCAAGATCACAAACAACACAGACATGATAGAATCATAAATACAAAACCATTAATCAAACCAACATAATAATCTCAATATCCATCGGATCCCCGCAAACACAACATGCATTATTACAAATATATTAGATCTTGATCATGAATGGAGCTCACAAGATCTATACATGAAAGCACAAAGGAGGAGATACAACCATCTAGCTACTACATGGACCCATAGTCCAAGGTGGAACTACTCACGCATCATACCGGAGAGAAGGCCTCCGGGATGATCTCCCCTCCGGCAGGGTGCCGGGAAGAACTTCAGATCCCCCCGATCTAGGGATGATGGTGGCGGTGGCTACAGACGGTTTTGTGGAGATTTGATCGGGTGCTTAGGATTTCTGCATCGGGGGGATTCTTATAGGCGAAGGGGAGGCCAAGGAGGCGACCAGGGGGGGTCAAACCCTACCCAGGCGTGGGCCCACCCCTGGTCGCGCCTAGGGGGGTTTGGCCGCCCTGGCATGCTTCCTCGTCTCCCCTCTGGACTTCTTGTTCCCCACGGAAAGTAATTAACTTTGACGTTTGTCCCGTCCAATTCCGAGAATATTTCTTTACTAACTTTTTTGAAACCAAAAACAGTAGAAAACAGGCATCTGACACTGTTGCAACTTTTTAGTAGGTTAGTACCAGAAAACATGTAAAAATCACCTTAAAGTGTAGACAAGTAAATCAAAGTAGATACTAAGCAAGCATGGAGCATCAAAAATTATAGATACGTTTCCGACGTATCAACATCCCCAAGCTTAACTCCTGCTCGTCCTCAAGTAGGTAAGTGATAAAAAGAATAATTTTTTAGGTGACATGCACCCTCACAATAAAGATCCAACCATTTGCAAGCATTGAAAGCTGGAGTTCTAACAATAGGACATAGTAACTATGCATGCAACATGACAATCTACAAACAAAGATCATGAATAACATGCATTGAAAAACGTTTGTTTGTTTCACATACAGAAAACATGTCATAGTGGCAATCAGCTTGTCCCTCATAGAGTAGCAATATAGATGCATAGGACACCTTCAAATTTCGCAAGGATGACTAGAAACAAATGGCACAAGAACAAGTAATATCACAATATGCATCAATTAATAAGATTTGGAACACTGCACACAGAATGACAATTATGCTCTCTTAATGGTGCCTAAAGGTAGAAGGTGGAGACTCAATAATGGTGGAAGAAAGGCCTTTTTTGTAAAGGAATCAGGGATTACAAGTTTTAAAAAGAGCTTCCAAAAATTATGGTACTTGTTAGCTTTCAGCCCTCATTGCCCATATCATCAGCATCTTGAAGTGGTTAAGGTTAAAGTGGCAAAGATGGAGTATATGCTTGACGAAGTATAAGTTGGAAATCTCAAGTCCCTTGAATACGAGGGCCACACCTCATGCATACTCAACTTTGGGCCTAGGTAATTTCTTGTCATTGTAAGTATTTGCATATCATCGAGAACCGCCAACGGGGTACCCCTTGCACATGGTACATGAGCTTTCCCATAACCAAAATTACAAGGCAAGCAGACAATGAGCATCTCAGCAATCTTCTTATGTACCATGGGAATATGTTGTTTTTTCTCTCTTTCCTCTTTTCTCAACGTGTCTCTTTTTTTATAAGAAGAATGCTTCATAGATGTCACTATGGTGATGCTGCAAGTTTCTACCATGATTAGGCATGGCTTAGGCGTTTCTCTAACACAGGATACAAACTCCATGGAATTACAAGTTCCCTCTTTATTTCACACCGGTGACATCCATAGACAAAAGAACATGATATCAACTGAGTACAAAGTACAAGTGCAATGTTGAAAACGTTCCCCGTGATAGCACGGTTCTGCTAATTCCAACTTATAAGTGCAAGCATATACAACAAAGTTGTCACAATGGTTCAAGTTTATTAGGGGCAAAGAATATAAAGTGTGCCATCAAGTTTGTGAGGGCTTTAATCACTAAGTTTTCACATAACAAAATATTTTTTAATTGGAAGATAGTTGAAAACAAGAATATACTTAGAATGGTGTAACACACCATGCATAGGAGTTTAAAGTGGACACTTTGGAATAACTTGGTTTCTTGGGAGTTGGAAGCATGAGTAGAACTTACTCATACAAGTGGAGGCTAGCGAAAGACTGGGAGCAAGCAACTAAGAGAGCATAATGGCCATAATCATGCAGTGCAACAAAGAACACTAATCAAAGCAAAGAGTGGTACTACAAGTCAAGGACTAAATGATCATAGAGGCTAATGGTGACTTGTCATATTCATAACATGGTGTGAGCATGTGCCAAGTCAACCCAAGCAAAGCATCAAAGGAGAATACCACAATACTATGCTTTTGCATGCTAAAACAACGCATAATTTCTTCAAGGGACACTAAGGAATCCAAATTGTTTGGAACAAGACATGCTACAGCAATAATCACTAAGCATACTGCTAAAACAACACCTAGCATGTCATTCTAAAGTCTAAGTCATAGTCAATGCAAGCTCCTCTTGCACTTCAAGCAAGAACTTACTACTCATTTCCAACACCAAGCAACTTATTTGCAAAACAACACAGCGAGAACGAGGGTCCAAACTTCTTTATTCAAGCAAACTAAACAACCTAAGCAAATCAAACAAAAACTAAGACGCTCAAAAAACAACACAACTGTGCATGAAACAATAAAAATGAAGTGTCTAGACAGACCTGAGCTTTTTATTGATGAAGAAGGGGATGCCTACCCAAGCTTTGACGCTTGTACCTCTTGGATATTTCTTGGGGTGACACCATGGTGGCATCCCCAAGCTTGAGATTTTGTCCATTCTTCATCTCATTGCATCATTCTCTCTTTACACCTAAATTTTTTTTCTTCATACAAAACTTCACACAATCTTCATTAGCAACATTAGTGTATTCAAAAGATATTAGACCTCTGACAAAGCTTTGGAACAACAAGGCTTTTCACTAAAATCACAAGCTACTGTAGTAACTCCTTCAAAAAGCTCAATTCACTCAAAAAGGAATCAATAAGAAGCAAATGCAAATAATGGCAGAAATCAGTCAAAACAGACCAGCAGGTAGAAACCAACTTTTTCGAACATCTTATGTTGCTCAAATCAAAAAGTGTTGAACTAACGAAAGTTAGCTAACATACTGAGTTACAGAGCCTCCTCATGAATTTTTTTGGTGGAGGACAGAAATATGTTTTGGGACAACAACTCCCCAAATCTTACTTGCCTCTCATTATAGGTCATTCTTGGCACAAAAAGCAAACAAAAAGGATAAGGAAAGGTCATTACTGAAGTAGTAACTTCCAAGACTCAAGGAAACTCTTGGGTTATCTCCCAAAAAGTACTTTTCTTTAACGCCTTTAAGTTAGGCACAAGAAGCAAGAAGAATCAAGTATTTTCAAATGAAGAAGCATTAACATCCATACTTGCAAAGTCTTCAACTATGAAAGGTATCTCATCCAAATGGGTTTTGGAGGATCCCTTCTCATCTCTATTAGGTCTAAAACTTTCATCAAACAGGTTTTCAGGAGCAATCCAATCAAAATTCTTTTTAAAGGCTTCATGCATTCCAACAAGCTTAAAGGGCATGGGTATCTTGAATTCTTCTCTAGGCTTAGTTTTATCAGAAATACCCACAACATCTACACTTGAGCCTAGCATATTTAAATGTCAAAAACCTTTTTGGCCTCCCTAGCAACATCATGAAATTCTTTTGATAAAGTTTCAAGGATGAATTCTCTCTTTTCAGCATTCTTTTCTTCTTTTAGTTTTAGGAACAAGAATTGTATGAAGGGTTTAAGGCTAACAAACCTAGCCTCCAACATGTGAACTAAAGAAGATGCAGCATTCTCATAATTAGGAGCAAGCTCTGCTATAGATTTTTCCTCAATATCATCATGCTTGCTAATATGATTAAAGAATTCTTCAATATTATCTTTCCCAATTATGGAGCCACTACCTATTGCAAGATCTTTCAGGGTGAACTTGGGGAGCAACATGGCGAGCTAGAGCAAGGTGGCAACTAGAGCGGGAAATAAAATTTTTGTGTTTTTGAATAAAGAAAGCAAACCAAACTAGACTAATTTTTTGGGGGTTTTTGAGAAGAGGCAAACAAAACCAAGCAAAAGAAACAAAGCAAACTAAAAACAAAGTAAAGAGAAAGGAAGTGAAGGACTCCCCTTGTGAAGACGTCCTTAGCCTCCCCGGCAATGGTGCCAGAAAACTTGTTGATGGCGCCTAGTTGACGTGGGAGCTTCTTTCTTTATTCCCCGGCAATGGCGCCAGAAAGTCTTGATGATGCTCGACGTGGCACTTCGTTGGTAACCCCAAGTGTAGGGTGTGAAGAGCAAGCATCAAGTTTTCCCTTTGTTGAGACCGAGGTTATCGAACCAGAAGGAGGAAGGAAATGTCACACAGGTGTTGCAAGCAACGCATAGATCTGCACAACACAAACTCAAGACTTTGCCCCAACGAATCAGTGAGGTTGTCAAGCTCACCGGTTTGTTGTAACAAAGTATTAAACGTATGGTGTGGAAGGTAATGGTTTGTAGCAAGTAAACAAGTAACAGTGGAAGATGTATCAATGTTAAAGATTGGACCGGGGTCCATAGTTCACTAGAGGTGCTCTCCATAGATAAACAACATGGCATGAAGGGTAAACAAATTACAACGGGGCAATTAACAGGAACTGAGTAAGGCATAACAATGCAATTACTAGTCAGAAAGATCCTATGAGATTTGATTGGGCAATACAACAAGATACATAGACCGCCATCCAACTGCATCTATGACTAGAAGTCCACCTTCAGGTTATCATCCAAACCCCCTCCAGTATTAAGTTGCAAGCAACAGACAACTGCTTTAATCAAAGTGTGTAAGGTAAACAGTCCACATGTTCCATGAACAAGAGACGTTGTTTTCTCCCTAGTAGCAACAACACATCTACAACCGAAGAGATTATTGTCACTTCCCTTGGAAACTAGAGGCATGAACCCAGTATCGAGCATAAATATCCCATCTTGGAGTCACTAGCAACTACTTGGCCAAGATAGCTACTAACAACGAAGAGCATGCAAGATCACAAACAACACATACATGATAAAATCGTAAAGACAAAACCATTAATCAAACCAACATAATAATCTCAATCCGGGTATATACCGTCGGCCCAATCAGGGTATATACCGTCGGCAAGTGATACGCCCAATTTGCATCACCATTCTATATCATAATTTACCTCTATTCATTGATATTTGTCTTATTATGAGGTATTACTTATGGATTTTTCATCTATTTATGCATATTGGATGATTCTTGGAGGATGGACTGCTGGAGTCTGGATTCTGATAGAAAAGAAGGCGTTTCAGTGCAATTTCGCAAAGATCAGAAAAATACCAAAAAAATATGGAAACATGTTATTTCTCCAGAAGAATGAGGGAGCCAGAAGGAGGGACGAAGAAGGGCTTCAGGGGGCCCACACACCCCTAGGCGCGGGCCCACCTACCCGGCCTCTGACTCCGCCCCTTCGCCTATATCTTCCCTACGGAACCCTAGTCCTGGGGGAGCGACCATAGATAGATTTCCACCGCCTCTAGGGGGCGGAAAACACCGAGAGAGAAAGATCTCTCTGGCAGACAAATTTTTGCTGGGGGAATTCCTTCCCGGAGAGGGGATACCATCGCCATCAACACCTTCATCAAGCTAGTCTTCATCGGGATCATCATCATCATCCACACTATCGTCTCCACCAGCACCATCATCACCACTCCGTCCCGCTGTAACAATTGTGTTGGATATTGCTTTAGTTCTTAGGGGAAACTTTCCTGATGTTGATTAGTATTGTATTTGATGCTTGTGAGTGGAACCATTGGATTATTGTTTATGTTCAGATTGTTATCCATTATCATATCATCTTTGATCTTGATCCATATGATGTCTTGTGAGTAGTTTGTTTAGTTCTTGAGTACATGGGAGAAGTCATGTTGTTAGTAGTGAATTTGTGATGAGTTATTATTCGATGGTTTAGTATTTAAGTTGTGGTGTTATTCTTCTAGTGGTGTCATGTGAACGTCGACTACATGACACTTCACCATTTATGGTCCTAGGGGGATGTATTGTGTATTTGGCTACTAATTGTGGGGTTGCCGGAGTGACAGAAACCTGAACCCCCGTTAGAACACCTTTGCACAAGGGAGCTTAGGATCACAGAGTTTAAGGCTGTGGTTAGATTTATATCGTAATTACTTTACTGTAGTTACGGATGTTTGCAGGGGGTTTAATCACAAGTATGTATTAGTCCAAGTACGGCCGGTACATTAGCATAGGTTCACCCACACAACACTTACAACACCAGAGAAGAGTACTCAGCTATTTAAAGCGAAAGCACTTGACAGAATTCCCATGTGTCCTCGAGAACGTTTGGTCATTATAAGTATTTCCACCGGCTTGTCCTTTGCTAATAAAGTATTGGGCCACTTGCTCCATTTGTTTGTTACCTTTGTTACTTGCTCCTTGTTTTGTTGTCTTGTGAGAAAACTACTAAAAATCCGTTTGCTAAGTATTCATAGGGATTTCCTGCTCCATATTGTTCAGCACCTTCTGCTCCTCGTTGGGATTGACACTCCTATTTATCAAAAGTACTACGATACACACCCCCCCTATACTTGTGGTTCATCAAGACTATTTTCTGGCGCCGTTGCCGGGGAGTGAAGCGCTATTGAAGAGTGGAACTGGTAAGGGAAAATTTTACTGTGAGTATTACTCTTATTATTGCTTGTTACTTTGTTTCCAATATGGATAACCCACTTGGTTTTATGTTTGGGAAAACTACTACCACTGCTAGGGTAGTAGATGAACCACCACCTGTTGAGATAGATCCTTTTAAGATACCTACAAGTATTGTTAATCGGGTTATGGATAATTATTATTTTGGGGATGGAACTGTCCATCCTGGTGATCACTTGATTTTTATCCATGAATTATGCGGGCTGTTTAAGTGTGCAGGTATCACAACTGAACAGGTGAAGAAGAAGTTACTCTCCATATCCTTAAAAGGGAGAGCTGGAGAATGGTATAAGCTGCTGAAGAATGGACAATCCATGGAATGGGAGGAGATGGCATCTCTCTTTTACTCTAAATTTTATCCTCCCAGTGAGATTCATAAGGATAGAAATCTTATATATAACTTTTGGCCTCTTGATGGAGAGAGTACAGCTCAAGCTTGGGTGAGATTGAAGTTACTAATGCTTAAATGTCCTACCCATGAACTCCCTAACAATATTATTCTCAATAACTTTTATGCTAGGCTTTCTCTTCATGATAAAGATTTACTAGATGCTTCTTGTGCTAGATCATTCATACGTATGAAGGAAGAAGCTAAATGGGATCTCTTAGACCGTATTCAAGATAACACTGAAGCTTGGGAGAATGACAAAGGAAGAAATTCAGGTATAAACTATGATTATGAATGCATTAAATCTTTTATGGGAACTGATAACTTTCGTGATATTAGCAATGAGTTTGGCCTTGATTCCCAAAGTATTGCCAACTGTTTTAAGGACTTTTCCTCTTACATAGAAATTCCCAAGAACTAACATGCTCCTTATAAAGATGTTGTTAGTGAGGTTCTAGTTAGAAGTACTCAGGTTTGTACTACTAATCATATTGTGCATTAACCTTATGTTGAGAAAATGTCTTTCCCAGCTAAGGTAAAGGAGTATTCTATGATTATTAGTGCAAATAATAAAGGTACAATGAAAACTATGGAGCCTGGTAAGCATTTGAATGATAAACCTGTGGTAGCTATTGTGAAAGACACTGTCACTAGAAATAGAGAGGATGAGCACATTGTCTTCTATGAAGACGCTTCTAATATTATCTCTCATCCTAGTAAGGCTAGAAAAGCTAGTGTTCCTGTGCTTTCTGTTAAAATTGGTGATCATTGCTACTATGGTTTATGTGATATTGGTGCTAGTTCTAGTGTTATTCCTTATGAGCTTTATAGGGAAATTATGCATGAGATTGGTCCTTGTGAGCTTGAGGACATTGATGTGGTTATTCACCTTGCTAATAAGGAAACCATTTTCCCCATTGGCATTGTAAGAGATGTGGAGGTTCTCTGTGGTAAGATTAAATATCCTGCTGATTTTCTAGTGCTTAATTCAGCAGCTAGCAAAACTTGTCCTATCATTTTTGGTAGACCTTTCTTGAACACTTGTGGAGCTATTATTGATTGTAAGAAGGAATTTTTTTTAACTAAGTTTGATGGAGATTCTTATGAGTTTAACTTTTCCAAATTTGCTAAAGCTCCTTGTAAAAATAGCTTGCCTAATAAAGATTTTAGGATGGAACAACTTGCTTCTATTGATCCAGTCTATGACCTTTGACCTCTTTTTGGTGACAGTAAGTATGCTTACTCAAATGATAAAGTTGTTGCCAGTAACAGTTATACTGTCAAGTTTATTCAAAGTGCTACTGAAAGTTATTTTGAGAGAGGGAAACATGGTTTTATGCATCTCAATGATGTTAAGTTTCCTCGTTTTATGTTGAAAGCTTTAAATTTGCATCTGTTTTGTCTTCCTATGCTTGTGGCTTTTTGTTTCAACAGTTCGTTTTCTCATGATACCCCCGTGCACAGGAAATGGGTTAAACTCAAGTGTGTTGGTTATTTGCTTCTTGATGCTCTCTTTCACTTCAAATATATATCTCCTTTGTGAGCATCTTTGGAAGTTTCAAGCCTAACTTAAAGGCATTAAAGAAAAGTACTTGTTGGGAGATAACCCAAGAGTTTTGTCGAGTCTTGGAAGTTATTACCTCTATAATAACCTCTCCTTATCCTTTTTGTTTTGGTTTTTGTGTCAAGTTCAACTACTTTTGTGAAGTAGAGGAGTTGTGAAAAGTGGTTGTCCTGGGACAGATTTTTTTGTGATGTATTGTAAAAATTCATGAGGAATATCAGTACTTCGGATGGAGCTGCATTTTTCTGAGCTTGTTCTCCAAGTTGTTACCAAACTTTCATCAGTTCTGCACTTTTTGATTTGAGCAACATAAGGTCTTCGAAAAAATCAATCTTTACCTGCTGGTCTGTTTTGACAGATTTCTGCCATCATTTGCATTTGCCTCTTACAGAAGTTTTTGTTTTGATGGGTTTTCAGTTGATGTGTGTACCAAAGGTCTATTGTTTTTGCTTACACTAATGTTGTCATTGAGTTTGTGCAAGGGTTTTGTAAGAAGGAAATTTTCAGGAGAAAGAGAAAAGGATTCTGCAGAGTTCGTCTTTGACTAGATAAAAGTGGTGAAAATAGAAGGTTCGTGAAACTCCAATGTTTTTATATTTTTGATGTTTTTAATACATAAGGGAAGTGACGAGATGAAATTGAAGTGGAAACGGAGCCCGGGGTGGACAAACCCCCCAGGCGCGGGCCCAGCCTGGTCGCGCCTGAGGGGGGTGTTTCACCCTCGAACTCCATCTCCTCCTCGTTTTCGTGTCAAAACCTTCCTTATGCATTGAAACTTCGTAATATATAATCCCTCGGATCCCCCGAGGTTCGTGCATCATGTTCTCGTCGTGTTTTCGTTTCAATCTGTTTCTGTCAGGAAATCTTCTAAAGTTTAGAGCACCATGGCCTCCGCCAACGATAAAGGCAAGAAGCCCGAGGAAGAAGAACCTCGAGTCCCCAAGGAGGAGGAGATTCTGATAGGGTACGGAGGAGGATAAGCATCCGGACACCCGCGCTACCGTCGCAAGCATTGGTTTGGTGGCATGACCTACCAAGCTTAAGAGGACAGCACGAATGTCTACAGGAGGTACAACTCCGTGTCATATCCTTTCTCCATGCAAACTTCCTCCTAGTACCCCTTGTTCTAACCGTGTAGGGAAGAAACACTCTAATTTGGAAGAATGGAGAAAGAATAACAAGGACTGGGATCCTCGGTTCGAGTTGATCATGGGCTGCGTTGAGCATAATTCAGAGTTAATTCGTACTCTGATCTTCGATATGGAGGATTTGAAGAAACTTATTGAAGAGCTTATCAAGAGAACACCACTACCACCGAAGGAGTAATTCATCATCAGGTTTGGCATCCCCTTGGCTTGTTCCAAGATTGGGGGAGTGCCGCGGTATCACCACCATTATCTTTTATCTTTTACCTTTTTAGTGGATTCATATCTGTGGTAGAGAGGTTATCTTATAGTTTGGTTTGCACGTGGAAGTATCTATCCTTTAGTTGATTATCTATGTATCCCTTGGTGTGAGTGCCTTTATTGGAATATTAATGAGAAGTCTCATCTTTTACTTTTTGCACTTCTTATTTTAGTTTGCAATCTCTATTATATGATGGATCTTGTTGATCAGTATTGGCACCACTTTGGGATCATCAAGTGGATCTAAATTGGTTTTGGCAAACCGGGTTCTGGTCAGTAGCATTATTATGAAAAAGAAAAAGCTTATAGGTATTTCGTATCATTTGTTTTCTTTCTTGTTGCCTCATAAGCTTAGTATTCTTTATTTAAGATTCTTTTGTGTCTTCAAGGAAGATTGCATGTTTGGATTTATTACTTGTATGTTTACTTGTTTCTTTCAACTCTCTTGCTTGCTACCGAGCCTTGCTAGCCAAAAACCTGTTTTGAGAAGTCATACTTCTTATGTTTTCAAAATCCTTTGAACCAAAAAAAATTGCCAGTTGTGTCCATCATATCTACCTAGTAGCTTTTGCTATTCAAAGCAAATTCTCAAGCTTCATCTACCTTTCGAATTAAAAAGTATTTTGTTATGTGAAAACTAGTTAGTAAAGCTCTCGCGAACTTGATAACACACCTTATTTACTTGCCCCTAATAGACTTGAACCATTGTAAACATCAAAGTTGTATATGCTTGCATCTATACGTTGGAATTAGCAGAACCGTGCTGTCACAGGGAAAATTTTCAACATTGCACTTGTACTTGGTACACAGTTGATATCCTGCTCTTTTGTCTATGGATGTCAACAGTGTGAAATAAAGAGGGAACCTGTAAGTCCATGGAGTTTGTATCCTGTGTTAGAGAAACGCCTGGGCCGCTAGCCTAAGCCATGCTTAATCATGGTGGAAACTTGCAGCATCACCATAGTGAGTCATCTATGAAGCATCCTTAATAAAAAGCTATGCACATAGTAAATAAAAAGATCGCTGAGATCCTCATTGTCTGATTGCCTTGTCATTTTGTTTATGGGAAAGCTCATGTACCATGTGCAAGGGGTACCCCGTTGGCGGTTCTCAATGATATGCAAATACTTACAATGACAAGAACTTACCTGTGACCAAAGTTGAGTAGCATGAGGAGTGGCCCTCATATTCAAGGGACATGAGATTGCCAACTTATATTTCGTCAAGCATATACTCCATCTTTGTTCACTTTAACCTTAATCATCTCAAGATGCTTATGATAGGGGAAATGAGGGCTCAAAGCTAGTAAGTACCATAATCTTTTGGAAGCTCTTTATGACTTGTAATCCCTGCTACCCTCTAATAAGGGACCTTTCTCCCACTTTCAAAGTTGAGTCAGTAAACCTACTTCCTCTCTATCTCCAGCAAGCATTTGAGTTGTTGTGTTTCAAGCATTCATATGGTGATTTATTCAATCATGTTCTTCATCTTCCTTGTTTGCACAAAACTCTTATCTATTGAGTATTACTTTGAAAGCCTTCACTTGTGAAAAAACCTTTTTGTGCAAAGAGTGTTCTTGTTTTGAAACTTCTACAAAAAGCTTTCATGAAACTGTTTGCCAGGTGTTCTCTGACCATGAACAAGTTGCCAATTCCAATTATGATTTATCTTGATGCATCTCTTTTGTGACTGTTGTACTTGGTTGCAAGATAAGTTATGTAATGGTGAGTTGCCTTCTTCTATGAGTTGTGCAATGGTAAGTGTGATGCCTCTTGTTTGTATTCTTTTATCGACACTTCACTCCATAAACCTGTGGACATGTTTACTGAGCTCAGTATTCGCTTGGGTACAAGCGAAGTCTAAGCTTGGGGGATCTAATACGCCCAATTTGCATCACCATTCTATATCATAATTTACCTCTATCCATTGATATTTGTCTTATTATGAGGTATTACTTATGGCTTTTTTATCTGTTTATGCATGTTGGATGATTCTTGGAGGATGGACTGCGGGAGTCTGGATTCTGATGGAAAAGAAGGTGTTTCGGTTCAATTTCGCAAAGATCAGATAAATACCAGAAAAATATGGAAACATATTATTTCTCCAGAAGAATGAGGGAGCCAGAAGGAGGGACGAAGAAGGGCCTCAGGGGGCCCACACCCCCTAGGCACGGGCCCACCTGACCCCGCGCCTAGGGCAGGTGTGGCCCACCTGCCTAGCCTCCGACTCCGCCCCTTCGCCTATATATTCCCTATGGAACTCTAATCCTGGGGGGGCGACCATAGATAGATTTCCGCCGCCTCCGGGGGGGCGGAAAACACCGAGAGAGAAAGATCTCTTCGACAGATAGATTTCTGCCGGGGGAATTCCTTCCCTGAGAGGGGAGACCGTTGCCATCAACACCGTCATCAAGCTAGGCTTCATCGGGATCATCATCATCATCATCCACACCATCATCTCCACCAGCACCATCATCAACACTCCATCCCGCTGTAACAATTGTGTTGGATATTGCTTTAGTTCTTAGGGAAAAATTTCCCGGTGTTTATTACTATTGTAGTTGATGCTTGTGAGTGGAACCATTGGATTATTGTTTATGTTCACATTGTTATCCATTATCATATCATCTTTGATCTTGATCCATATGATGTCTTGTGAGTAGTTCGTTTAGTTCTTGAGGACATGGGAGAAGTCATGTTGTTAGTAGTGAATATGTGATGAGTTATTATTCGATGGTTTAGTATTTAAGTTGTGGTGTTCTTCTTCTAGTGGTGTCATGTGAACGTCGACTACATGACACTTCACCATTTATGGGCCTAGGGGGATGCATTGTGTATTTGGCTACTAATTGTGGGGTTGCCGGAATGACAGAAACCTGAACCCCCGTTAGGACACATTTGCACAAGGGAACGCAGCATCTCAGAGTTTAAGGCTGTGGTTAGATTTATATCTTAATTACTTTCCTGTAGTTACGGATGTTTGCAGGGGGTTTAATCACAAGTATGTATTAGTCCAAGTACGGTCGGTACATTAGCACAGGTTCACCCACACAACACATACAACACCAGAGAAGAGTACTCAGCTATTTGAAGTGAAAGCACTTGACATAATTCCCATGTGTCCTCGAGAACGTTTGGTCCTTATAAGTATTTCCACCGGCTTGTCCTTTGCTAAGAAAGGATTGGGACACTTGCTCTGTTTGTTTGTAACCTTTTTTACTTGCTCCTTGTTTTGTTGCCTTGTCAGAAAACCACTAAAAAACCGTTTGCTAAGTATTCACAGGGATTTCCTGCTCCATACCACTGTTCGGCACCTTCTGCTCCTCGTTGGGATCGACACTCCTATTTATCGAAAGTACTATGATACACCCCCTAGACTTGTGGGTCATCAGCAAGGTAGTACCCCATTGTGTACTCTCTCCCATTGACGGTGTAGTTTGAAGCCGGGGCATCGCCTTTAGCAAGCCGGGTAAAAATATGGAATCTACGTAGGGGTTCGTAGCATGGAAAATAAAAAAATTCTATCGCATGAACACACAAAAGCCAAGATCTAATCTACAAGATTGGTGCAACAAGTTTATAGAGTACTAACCCTCGTAGATCCAAAGCGTTTAACAAGATCGGATTCTCGTGGTTGATGTAGTCGTTCACTTGTCGATCTCAAGATCGTGAAGACAATCCTTCCGGCGCTGCGTTCCGGCAGCGCTTCCGCAGTCGGTCACACGTTCGATACTCGATGAAGACCTTCCTATCCCTTGTTCCAGCAGGCAGCGGAGGTTGTAGATCTCCTCGTGATTCTAGCAGCATGGTAGTGTGGTGGTGGAGGTGGAGGTGGAGGTGGAGGTGGAGGAGTAGATCTTGTAGGGATTTGCCTAAGTCAGAGTCGGTATGGTGGAGGAGAGAGGGCCTCGGCGGCTAGGGCGTAGGCGCCGAGGGAAGGAGGCGCCGACGGTTAGGGGGGTAGGCGGCGGTGACTTGAGGCAAGGCGGCGGAGGCCTAGGGTTTTTGGGGTGTGGGCCAAGGGGGCGCCTCACCCCTGCTTATATGGGTGGGAAGGCGGCAAGGGGGAGGCCGAGTCCTCCCCAACTCCCATTGTGGCTGCAGGCTTGGGGAGGGAGAGGTTTCACCTCTCCCATGTAGGTTTCCTCTCCTTCCTCCACTAGGACTTTGACTTTCCAAATTGGGATTTGACTTTTCAAATTAGAGTTTGATTCCCACTTCCTAGTCTTGGCCGACTTGACCTAGGGCATGATGCCGCCACCCCCACTTGGGTATGGCGCATCCATGTGCCCCCCTCTAGGGTGGTGGACCTTCCAGAACTTCCTAGAAGCTTCCGGTGAAAATACCTAAAACATTTCCGAACCCTAGAATTGGACTTTCCTTATATGAATCTTATTCTCCAGACCATTCTGGATCTCCTCGTGATGTCCTGGATCCAATCCGAGACTCCGAACAACATTTGGTCTCCAACTCATATTCCATATCTACTAAACAACATCGAATCCTTAAGTGTGTCTCCCTACGGTTCATGGATTATGCATACATGATCGAGACAATTCTCCGATCAATAACCATTAGAGGAATCTGGAAATCCATCATGGCTCCCACATATTTATACGATTATATTGTGATCGAATGAACCATTTATATACGATATTGATTCCCTTTGTCACGCAATACTTTACTTATCTGAGGTTTGATCGTCAGTATCTCTATACCTAGTTCAACCTCGTTACCGATAAGTACTCTTTACTCATTCTGTGATATGACATCCCTTGTGACCTAGTCACATGCTTGCAAGCCAATTGGATTCCATTCCACCGAGAGGGCGCAGAGTATATCTATCTGTCATATGGATGGACAAATCTCATTCTTGATCCATGTGCCTTAACACATACTTTTAGAATACCTAATGCCACTTTTATAACCACCCAGTTATGAAGTGACGTTTGATGTCATCAAAGCATTCATCCGGTGATGGTGATTAACATGGTCTCATGGTCGAAGGATTAGGTTACTATGTATTTGAAAGCTTATAACAAACAAACTCAAAATGACTTGATCTTACGCTACACTTACTATAGGAGTGTGTCCATCGTATCATTCTCCTAATGACATGATCTTATTATTAATAACATCTAATCTCCATGATCAGAAAACCATGATCATCTATTAATCATCAAGCTAGTTTCAAGAGGCTTACTAGGGACTTCTTTTATGTTTACAAAACACATAAGTATTAATGTTTCCGGTTAATACAATTATAGCATGGGATGTAAACATTTATCATAAACACAAAGATATAATAATAACCATTTTATTATTGCCTCTTAGGCATATCTCGAACAGTCTCCCACTTGCACTAGAGTCAATAATCTAGATTACATTGTGATGTACCTAACACCCATGGCGTTCTGGTGTTGGTCATGTTTTGCCCTAGGGAGAGGTTTAGTCAACTGATCTGCCACATTTAGATTTGTGTGTACTTTGCAAATCTTTATGTCACCATCTTGGACATGCTCGCGAATAGCATGAAAACGTATCTTGATATGCTTCAGCTTCTTGTGTGACATTGGCTCCTGTGCATTGGCTATGGCACCCATGTTGTCATATAGATAGCCATTGGGTTCAACGCACTAGGAATCACACCAAACTCCGCAATGAACTCCTTCATCCATATCACCTCTTGTGAAGCCTCTGAAGCAGCTATGTATTCTGATTTAGTTAAAATCTCGCCATAACGCTTTTCTTAGCACTCCTCCAGCTCACTGCTGCACCATTCAAAATAAATACGTATTCAGATTGTGACTTAGGGTCATCTGTATCGGTGTTCCAACTAGCATTGGTGTAACCGTTTACAACGATTTGTTCATCATCTCCATAAGAAAGAACCATATCAATAGTCCTTCTTAAGTACTTTAGGATATTTTTTACCGCTATCCTGTGATCTACTCCTGTATCACTTTAATATCTGCTAGTCAAACTAACAACATATGCAATATCTAGTATTATACATAGCATGGAATTCATGATAGATCCTATGGCCGAGGCATAGGAAGTTTTGCTCATCCTCTCTCTATCTTCTGCTGTAGCTAGACTCTGAGTTTTACTCAAGGTCGTATTGGGCAACATGGGCAAGAACAATTTCTTGATATCTTGCATTCCAAACCTCTTTAGAACCTTGTCCAAATATGTACTTTATAAAAGCGCTATTAAGCGTCTTGATCTATCTCTATAAATCTTGATGCCTAAAATGTATGCAGCTTTGCCAAGATCATTCATTAAAAAACTATTATTCAAATAGTCTTTGACACTTTTAAGAAGTTTTATATCATTCCCAATCAACAATATGACATCTATGTATAGTACTAGGAATGCTACAGAGCTCCCACTCACTTTCTTGTAAACACAAGCTTCTCCATAAGTTTGTATAATCGCGTAATACGCGCAGGACCATCAGAAGAAGATCGAAGTGGGGAAGCCGAGGCCCCTCTCCAGGTGACTCAAGAAACATATGAACTCTCCAGGGCGGGCCTTAGGATCCGCCTCCCCGGCCGCAGGGATTCGCCACTTCCCCTTGCAAAGAATCCCCGCTTCCTGGAAGGATTTCAGCGAGGTCGCGGTGCATTTGGATTTCCCCACAGATCCTTCAGAGGTGCCATCGATAAGATCAAGACTCGCTCGGACCGGTAATTCTGGATCGGGTGGCAGTGGAAGACTGAGGATGCACGGGGTCGAAGAAATGCGAAGGAGATTCGCAGCTTCCCCTGTCACTCTCCTTATAAAGAGGTGCTTCCCGCCAATCTTGGAGGAGCCGTTACCTAGTGGTAATTACACCAATATTATTGTTGGATTACCCAACGGCTAGTTTGACCAAGATAACGGTCCAACTTCACTCACTCGACTCGCCGACTCACACGCCGACTCACACGCCGATGTTGCGATTCGACTGGACGCCAATGATGCGACTGAAGACACATGCAAGAGATTCCTTCCTTCATTGAGAGAGGTAACATTCCGGCGTTCTTCAGCCGCCGTTCTTCAGGAGGTGGAGGCAACTTCGTTGGCTGGCCCAGTACTCAGCCCACATTTTGGACGTTCATACGCTCACAGCCCAACAATAAGAAGAGAGCCCACTCCATCCCTAAAGCCCGGACTGAAGGGAGGAAGGAATCTCTCCTTTATAAGCTGGGTGTGGCCTCCTCCCGTAGGCGAGGTGAGACTAAACCAAGCAGCCTTCACCGGTCAACAGAGGGGTCCTCACATCCCATCCCCTAAGAATCCCCTCAGGAAGGCATGACGATACTGGCTCAGATACCAGATTTTAGCGTTCACTTGGCTAGCCCAGTACTTAGCCCATGTTCTGGACGTTTATTGAGAGAGGTAACCCTCGGTTTCTCCAGCGGACGTCTCGGCAGGAGGTTCCGAGGAACGTTCCCCCCGGACCAGCTCACCTACTCCACGCTGCGCAGGCCTTCGGTGCTCGGCACCTGTCCCCGTTCCCTCGGCTCCTTCGTCTGTGCCAATGATGTCGTTGACGCGGACATCATCCTGCTTGCCACCCGTGGCGGTCTCCTTCCTCTGCGTCTGCATACACGTACCATGACTTGGACCCCAACGTCGCCTGGCTCGCCGTGTGCGACTTACTCGCCGGCAAGTGCGACTTGTTGCCCGAACTAGACTGCAATACCCTGTTCCGCTGCTCCAACCCTTACAGCTGTGCCATCGTAAAGAGCAGCGGACCTGCGCGGACCTTCAAGGTGCTAATGATTGGCACGGACAAGGACAAGTCGCAATTCAATCTGCATGCTTTCGCCTCCGGCGAGATGGCCTGGAGAGCACCCACAAAGTGCTTCGACATGATGGAGCACCATATCTGGTCCGTTGTGTGTCGGAGCACCATGCACTGGTTGTTTGTCAGCATGTCGAACTACTTCCACATCCTTAATGTCGATGCCGAGACAGGTAAGGTCTCCTTGACAAAGCTTATTAGCCCGACGAAGGCAATCGATCGGCACGCTCAACAACACCGCCTTACCACCACTACAGGCGGCACACACTTGTCCTTGTGCGTGTACAATGCCCGTGGCCTCCAACTCGAGATCTGGACGCATGATCAAGAAGGCAGAGATCAGAATGGAAACAATGATGCGGTGTGGCTTTGCACTAGGGTGATCAACCCCCAACTGGCCAAATTAATAAGTCAGCTTCAACAACCATCATCCATTTGGTCGGGAGAGAGGAGCAACACCCTGCTCATTACAGATTATCGCAGAGAGAGGAAGTACATTGCTCATCTCGATGCTGGGACATTAGAGGACGTGACAGACCGATTTCGTGGACATGTTTGGAGCACAATTGTGCCTATAGAGATAGATTGGCAGAACGTCTTCATGATGCGTCTGGGTGGCCTACAGAGAGGCTAAATGAGCTTAATTGATTTTTTTGTTCAAAATGGATAACCTTTTAGTATACTATATACTATAGAGGGAAAGACATCGATACACGAATCATGTATAAATGCATTTTATTTAGATGAATGGACTATGATGCCTTCGAATGATTAATTGTTCAAATGATATATATAATATGGTAAATGATAGCATTTCCCCGGAGGATTACACGATGCGCATCCCCCCGGCTCCTTTGCGTGCCGCGTGTCTCGTCCGGTCCCACCATGTTCTTTTCACGGCACACACCTTCTCCATTATTCCTCCTTCTTCCTCCGACCTTCGTCTGTTCCTCCCACGCCCATGCATGCAGCAGGTCCTCGCAAGACGCCACGACGCCGGCCCGTGCCCCATCTCGCATCTCCCTGCTCCTAATCATTAGCACACCAGCACCGCATTGACGAGCTTCGTCTCGCGCAGGAGGACCTCGACCAGACGACAACACCACCGCTGCTACGATCTGGGAGTCTGATGATGCAAGCGGCGGGTGGTGATGCTAGCTCTATTGCAACGGTGCTGCTACTTTCTGCAAGCAGCACGTCCATCTTTGCAACAGATGGCTATGACCTTTCTACACGCGGAGTTCTTTCTTGCTACATGCGGTTCTTCCTTACTACGTGCGACCGTCTTTCCTACTGATGGAGTTCGGCCTTGCTACATGCAGCATTCTTCCTTGCTACCGACGGCATCCGGCCTTGCTACACGCGGTGTTCGTCCCTCCCACCAATGGCGCCCGGCCTTGCTACATGCGGCATTCTTCTTTGCTACAGTTGGTGTCCGACCTTGCTACATGCGGCGCCTGTCCTCGCTACCGACGTCCGCCCGCCTTGCTACCTATGGCGCATGGCCTTGCTAGTGACGGCGTCGGCCTTGCTACATGCGGCGTCCGTCCTTGCTACCGACAGCGCCCGGCCTTGCTCTGTGGCGTCCGGCCTCGCGACCGACGTTGCCCGGCCTGCTACCTATGGTGCCTGGCCTTGCTAGCGACGACGTCAGCCTTGATACATGTGGCGTCCGTCCTTGCTACCAACGGCGCCCGGCCTTGCTACCCGTGGCGTCCAACCTTGCTACCAGCGGCCGCTTGCTGCCATTGCCGACTGCCATTGCTACCGACATATGCCGTTGGTGCTACAAGCTCTCCGTCGCGCGCAGATTTTGCTGCAAGTCGAAGGTCGTCACTGCTGACGCCGGCGACGGTGTTGCTACAATACGGCCGTGCGTCATGATTTTTGCAAACCAGAGGGCTGGGCGGCAGTGAGATTTGTCGGCAGCTAAGGCATAGGGCTGGGACGGGGATGAGCTTCCTCGGCAACGGCGCTCCAAGTTTTCCAGCGATGGGGATTATCCCAAACCATCAGGAAGTCATGCGATCTGGTCAAAAGAAAAGGGAGTCGTCCAGTGAGCATAGGAGATTTTTTCTACAGGACGAGGTTTGAAACACAAATGAGATCTGGCGGTTGTTACAAACTAATCGAACGGTTTAGGACCCGGGGGATCGGGGCGTCGGATCCCCCGGGGACACGTAGCACCACCCATATAATATTTGATGTGGATTAACTGAATTCCCACACTTTCCTTATCTCGTTCGCAGGTCATTTTAGGTTGATACGGATCAAGAGATCCCTGTTAAGCACGACCCGACGTCGTTTTAGGCTTGCCGGGAGCTGACTACTGAATCCCTTGAGCGAAAATCCCATGATTTTGCTCTTGACGGTGACTCACCGGCCAGACAAATTGTTGACTGCCCATGAAGTGACTATACAGAGCCCTAGACGATCCAAATGAAGTGAAAAACAGACCATAGGGATTACTATATACGACCTATATATCTCCCTTGAGAATTCAACATCAAAAATGAAAAACATATCAAATGTAGTATTCTCTTCTTAAAAATGAAAAACAATTCAACCCTGGTGAGCTGTTTCTCCAGATCATCCCAGAAGAATTTGTTCAGCGTGACAGGCGGGCGGCGGATTTTGAATTCTCTCCCCTGCTTGCCTCCCTCCGCCGCGGCGGCGAGCCGCTGGCCGCCATGCCTCCTCCTGTGGCTGCCTCCGCCATCTCCCTTCCCCCCCCTGCGCTGGCTGGCCTCGGCTTCCTCGCGGCTCGCCGGCGGTCGGCGAGTCTGGTTCCCTGCCGTCGTCGTCCTCCGGCCGGCGGACGGCCGGCTCGTCCTCCTCTCTTCGTCGGGGTCGTGCTTGACGCACGGGAGCGTCGCCGCGGCGAATTTGTCCGACAAGCGTCTTCCATGTCCTTCCCTGCTCACGCCGTCAAGATCGGGGCTCGGTGCCTCCCGGCGGCGGCGCCTACCTCTACCTGCTCCCCCTCGCGGCTCGCCTCGAGGCCGCTGTCGCCGGCGCGCGTCGCGGCTCTGGCGGACTTCCATGGCCTCGCTTGGGGAGACGTGGAGGAGGAGGAGCCGGCCGGTGAGGGCCTCCCGCCGGAGTCGGTACCGGAGCGGATCCTCGAGGCCTGGCCCCTGGGCGGCGACGGTGGCGTCTCCGAGGAGGAACAGGGGGTCCCGACGGCTCGCTCCGCCTCGCACCTCCGCCGCCCCTCTCTGGCGGACTTCCTGCCGCACGCGCGGGTGGCCCCTGGGCGGCCCCGCCGGCGGGGAGTGCGCTTGGTAAGGTCGACGACGGCGGCGCCCCAACAGGGGTGGGCTGGGGTGGGACGGGGTCGTTGGCGGGCCGATGGGCCGGGAGATTGGGCGGAACTGGAGGCCGGGGCCGCTGGCAATGGTGGCCCCCTGGGTAGCCTGCTGGGCCCGCGGCCCTCTCGTCCCACGAGGCCGCGGGGGGTCCTGGAACCCTGGCCTAACCTAATCGCCCCCCATACCCGCTCCCTCACCATCCCCGCCGCCACCCCCGGTTCGGCCCATCCGTCGGCGTCCTCTCCCCCTGTCGTCGCTCCCGTCCCGTCTCTCCCCCGCTCCTATCTGTCGGCCGCCATGTCCAGCCGGCCTCGAAGCCCCCCCTTCCCCCCCCCCCCGCCGCGGGGTGCCCCGCCGCCGTCCCCTCTCCCCCCTGCGACGCTCGCAACCCCCGCGTCGCTCTTCTCCATCGGCGCGCAGGCGATCCCCTCCACGCCGCTCTCCGCCTGCCCGTGGGGCCTCCTCCCCGTCGTGGGCCCTTCGTCACCCCCCTGCCCGCGGTCAGGCGGGCTCCTACCGCCACCCTGGGTGGAGGTCGCCCTCCTCGCCCCGTGACCTCCAGGCCCGACGCCCTTCCAGCTCCCCTCCCCGGACCCGTCGGAGGACCGAGGACTCCCGCCTCCCATCACCTCCGCAGCCTGAACTGGCGCGCGAGGAGCACCTGCGGGCTGCGGCGGCCGTTTCGAGGCAGGGAGGGAGTCGGGCTGACGCGTCGTCCTGGCGCGAGGATCGCATCCCTGGCCAGCAGCCCCGGGGTGATGCGGGCTTTCGGGAGGGGGAGAATGCCGAGTCTTCGGCTCCCAAGAATAAGAAACGCAAATCCAAGAACAAGAAGAAGAAGAAGAAGAAGAAGAAGAAGAAGAAGAAGGTGGCGTCGGTGACGGCGGTTGGGCCGGTCGCGGTGGATGCTGCTGCGCCGGGGGTCCTGGGTCCCCACCCTGGGGTTCCTACCCCGGCCCTTCCTGGCTTACTCTCCGCGGCCGCTATCCCGCTCCGCCGCGAGGCCTTGGAGTACTATGGCCATGGGGTTGATGGCAGCTTCTACGTCATCGACATGGGTGGCGTGCAGATGACGGTTCTGGAGACCCTGGCCATGGTCTCCATCCTACCTGATCAGGACCTCCCCCCGGCGCTGGTGGTCACGGAGGACCTGATCCAGGAGGAGCTTCGCGTTGTCCTGCCTGGCCACGAGTGGCCGGTCCACCGAGTCTCGACGTCCGAGTTCGCGGTCCGCTTTCCTTCGGTGGCGATCCTGCGCATGTGCGCCTGTGGCTCGTCCTTCACCCTGCCTCTCCACCAGCTGCGGGTGTCCATCCAGCCCTCTTCGGCTGCTCAGGAGACCGTGGCTACTCTCTCGAAGGTCTGGGTGCGAATCTCGGGGATCCCCACGAGGCGCGACGCCCTGAGGTAGTGGCACTGCTGTCCCAGCCCGTGGGCAAGCTCACGGAGATGGACATGAGCTCTCTGCCAGGCCACGGCCCCATTCGCCTCCGTCTGCTTTGCCCGGCGATCTCCGTATTCCTGGTCTCCCTCCCTCGCGTCTTCTTTGACCGGGTGGGCAGAGACCTTCTGGTGGAGCTGGACGAGGAGGTGCCGGTCCACGGTGACTCTCTCCCCCCCCCCTCCAGCCCCAAACCACGCTGACGATGCGGAGCCCGGGGGTGGGAGTGGGGAAGGAGGATCAGATGGTTCCGACTCTGGGTCGGACCCCGAGTCTCCTCTCACCACTGGCGCCTCGCCACCGGCCCCTCCACTGCCTCAGGATGGTGGTGTCGGGGGCCCCGTGGCCCTCCTTCGCGCGGACACTCTCCCGAGGGCGCCCCCCCCCCCCCCCCCCGTCGGCCGGGGAACCCCAGTCTGGCGCTGAGTGCCCCTGCTAAGCTGGCCCCGGTCGATGTTCCCCGCTGCTTCCGCTCCGATCCGCCGATCTCCATCGACCTCTCCATCACCCAGTACGACTCCAACCTTGGTGCGGGCATGGACCTGATCTCTGGCGCCCCCCCCCTACTGCGCCGCTGTCCTCTGAGGAGGAGACTTCGGGGAGTGTGGGGCTGGTGGTTTGCTCCCCCCCCAGTCTCCCCGTTCCCCGGGGCTGGTCTGCTACTCCCTCGCCCCGGATACTCCGGACCCCGCGTCGGCTGCCGCCGGAGAGGTGGTCCCTACCTCCCCTGAGGTGGCCCTCTTGCTCCGTCGACACAAGACCCCCAAGCCTCCCCCTCCGTCGTCGTCCCGTCACAGTGTCCACCTTGCTGGGGCGAGGGTGGGCCTCTCTGGTCCTGAGCCGACAGTGGCCGAGCGGGCTGCTATTCGTGTCGCGGCCCGTGATGAGATCTTAGGTACTCCCCCTGCCCCCTGTTCGTCTTTCTGATCCTGCCCCATCTGGTATTCCTGGCTCGTCGTTCTGTGTCTTGTCTGAGGTATCGCTGGCCCACCTGGGCAAGGTGGCTAATGACTGTGGCATCGTGTTCCGTGGTGAGAAGGGCCCCCGGGTTGAGAAACTGGCCGCCATTAAGGCGCGGGAGGGGTACGCGGGTGCGATCGCTGCTGCCCGAGCTCGTGATGCTCGGGAGCGTGAACGCACCCAGATCCTGGCCGGGGCTGGTTCCTCTGGACCTGGCTCCAGCAAGGATCCCTCCCCTGCGCCCGATGAGAGGGAGGTCCCTCTAGAGTCTACCCCGAGGGGTAGGCCTCGGGGTAGACCGCCCAAGGCTGCCGCTGCCCGGTCCCGCGTTTGTCGTGCCCTTTCGGTCCCCGTTCAGGGGACCCCCGAGGCTTGAGGTCCCCGATGGATCTCAGCCGGGCCTTTCGGGTGTTCGTTTGGAAAATCCGAGGGTTCGGGCACGAGGGTCGTCGCCGCCAGATCAAAGAGTATATTCGTTTGGAAGCGCCGGATATTGTCGGCCTTCAGGAGACGATCCGCCAGGACTTCTCTATTGCTGAGCTCGAGGGCCTCTCTCGTCACAAGTTCTGCTGGTCCTGGCTTCCGGCTAGTGGACACTCCGGGGGCATCCTCCTTGGGGTCAAGGAGGACACCTTTGAGGTGGATGATATGGACCGCGGGGACTTCTTTGTGAGCATGTCTCTCACCCATAGACAATTTCGTTTCAAATGGGAGATGATCATTGTCTATGGCCCCGCGGACCATAGGAGGTCCGCCGAGTTCCTGCTCGAGCTGAAGCTGAAAGTGGAGCGGGCTGAGATCCCGGTGGTCGTTGCCGGTGATTTCAACCTGATTCGCTCGACAGAAGACAAGAGCTCTGCGAACGTGGACCTCCCTAGGATGCGTATGTTCAATGACTGCATCGCGGATCTTGCCCTGCGCGAGATTGCGCGGGTGGGAGCTAGATATACGTGGACCAATAAACAGCTTGCCCCGATCCGCAGCGTCCTCGACCGTGCCTTTGTTTCTGTTGACTGGGAAGTGATGTTCCCTCTGTGCTCCCTTAGGGCCGTCACTAGGATCGGCTCCGACCATACCCCCCTCCTTCTTTCCTCGGGAGGGGGCCGTCCACCTAGACTGAACCGCTTCCACTTTGAGTCCTTCTGGCTCCAGAAGCAAGGATTCGTGGAGGCAGTTCGGGCCAGGCAGCTGCTGGCGGACGCGTCCCCCCCCCCCCCCCGGGCACACTCTGCGGTGGATATCTGGCATCATTGCACTAAGATATCCCGCCAGTTCATGCGCGGGTGGGGGGCCAACCTGGGGGCTGAACTCAGGTCCCAGAAGGAGTCCATCTTGCGGGAGATTCATGCTTTGGACCGGGAGGCTGATCTCAGTGGCCTGTCGGCGGAAGCTTGGTCCCATAGGTATGCCCTGGAGACCTCCATTATGGAGATCTACAGGGGTGAGGAGGCGTTCTGGCGCCAGCGGAGTCGCCAGAACTGGACTGTCCAGGGGGAGTCGAACACGGCCTACTTCCATGCCATCGCCAATGGGCGGAGGAGGAAGTGCTCGATCCCATGCCTCTGGGAGGGAGGGACGCTGTTGGAGTCTCCACAGGCGCTTTCCTCCCATATTTATAGCTTCTACAAATCCCTCTTCTCGGCGGTGGCTCCCTCGGGCATTTCGCTTGCCCCGGCCTTCTGGACAGGTGGGGCGCTGGTCACCCCGTATAAGAACGAGGCCCTCACACGGCCGTTTCTCGCGGACGAGGTGTCGGCGGCCCTAAAATCTATGAAGACGGGGTCGGCGCCTGGCCTCGATGGCCTGCCTGTGAGCTTACTGCAGACGTTCTGGGACCATCTACAACCGGTGATCTTGCGGTTGTTCCAGGAATTCTATACTGGGACTCTGGTGATGGCGCGTCTGAACTTTGGTGTGATTACTTTGATACCCAAGGTAGTGGGGGCCACAGACATCCGCCAATTCTGCCCCATCACCGTGATCAATGTCATTCAGCCCCTCTTTGCGAAAGTCTGTGCTATCCGGTTGGCGCCGGTCTTAGAGAGACTCACGCACCCCCTCCAGTTCGCGTTCTTGAAGGGGCGCCTTATTCATGATGATATCCTTGCCCTCCATGAGATTATTCATGAGGTCAAGGCACGCCATCAAAAAGGGGTGTTCCTCAAGTTGGACTTCTAGAAAGCCTATGACCGGTTGGACTGGGCTTTCCTGTGACTCGTCCTAGAGAGGAGGGGGTTCGATGATCGCGTGATCTGCTGGATTATGCAGTTCGTGATGAGTGGTAGGAAGGCGATCAACATCAATGGGGAGATTGGACCCTACTTTACCCCCTCTTGTGGGGTGAGGCAAGGGGACCCGATCTCCCCCTCCTCTTTAATTCCGCGGTGGATGCCCTTGCAGAGATTTTGGATAGAGCCAAAATCGCTGGCCACATTACTGGTGTGGTAGGGCATTTGATCCCGGGAGGGGGTATCTCTCACCTACAGTACGCGGATGACACTATGATCATGGTGCAGGGCTCGGACCTAGACATCAGGAATTTGAAATTCTTGTTGCTCTGCTTCGAGGCCATGTCAGGGCTCAAGATCAACTTTGACAAGAGTGAGGTCATGGTCCTAGGGTTTGATGATGTCGACCGGCAGCGTATAGCCGACAACCTCAACTGCAATCTGGCGGAGTTCCCCACTACCTACCTGGGGTTCCCCATGCGAGAATCTCGGGTGTTGATCAAGGATCTTGCCCCCCTGGTCACGTGAGTGCGCTCGAGGGCCGAGCCCTGGCGAGCGCGGCTCACGTCGAAGGGGAGCAAAACGGTTCTGATCAACTCCTGTCTCTCGAGTCTCCCCATGTACCAGATGGGTCTGTACCTACTGCCCGAGGGGATACATGCCGATTTTGCTAAGGAGCTGTCGAGATTCTTCTGGGCGGCTAGGGACGGACATCAAAAGTACCATATGGTGAAGTGGGCGGACGTTTGCGCCCCAAATGCTTTGGGGGCATAGGTATCCTGGACTCCCGGCGCTTCAACGTGGCCCTGATGCTGAAGTGGGTGTGGCGCATTCTGAGGGACGACGGGGGGCTTTGGCTGCAGCTTATCAAGGCCAAATACCTCTGCGGCCGGCCCCTATTGGCCTGCGACCGGCGGGAGGGGTCGCAGTTTTGGAGATCCATCCAGGACATTAAGCACTACATTGGCCGTGGCATCTCCTTCGTGGCGGGGGATGGCCAGGGGGTCCGCTTTTGGCTTGACCCCTGGCTGTTTCCTGTACCATTGGGGATCCGGCTCCCCGCTCTCTTTGCCATCTCAGCTTCCCCATCCTCGCTTGTCGCGGAGAACTTCCGGGATGGGATCTGGAATCCCCTGTTTCGCCGTGCCTTCAACGAGGTGGAGGCTGCCGAACTTCAGTCCTTGATGGGGGCCTTGCCTACTGCTCTCTCTCTCAGGGGAAGGATGTGGCCTCCTGGTTGCTCCTCCCCTCGGGTGAGTTCTCGGTGAGCTCGGCCTATAAGGCCCTATTTCAGGGCCCGACTAGGCCGTGGTCGGGCCCCCTTTGGGAGGCTCCACTCCCCCTTAGCATCTGCATCTTCGTTTGGCAACTTCTCAGGGATCGGTTGCCGTCGGGGTGGAAGTCTCCAAGCGTAACGGCCCCGGTGACAGCCGGTGCCCCCTATGTGGGACACCGGAGTCATGCTCCCATATCATGTTCTCTTGCTCGGCGACACGTTTCTTGTGGAATTTTGTTCGGGAGGCGCTAAGTCCGACTTGGCAGGCTCAGGAACTTGGGGAGTTCTTGCAGGCCCAGGCAAATCGGACCGGAGGAGGACGCCGCCTTTTCTGGCTCCTCTTCGCAGCCCTGTCCTGGACGTTGTGGAATGTGCGCAACAAGATGGTGATCGAACGGATTTTTCCCACCCGGGCGTCTGACTCAATTTTCTCTTTGCTTGCTTTCCTCCAGCAGTGGTCCCCCTTGGTGCGTTCGCGTGATTGCCCCGCCTTCGAGTCCTCGCTCCGGGCGCTGCGTGCTGCGGCTCTCCCCTTCGCGGCACCATCGTCGAATCCCCTCGCGGCCGCCCCGACGCCTTGAGAGACGCCACCTCCCCGGGTCTACCCCCCCCCCCCCCCCCCCTTTTTTTTGGTTTCTTCTTTGGGCTTTGATGTGCTGTGGCCCCAGCGTTGGGGTGACCTTTTTTAGCTTCTTTGGCCTCGGCCGTGTTGAGTGTATGTCTGACCCTTATTGTACTTGGATTGTGCTTTATTTATAAAGCGGGGCACGAGCCTCTGATTCGAGAGAATCAACTCACACAACTTACGTCTGCGTTTTATTAGTGACGCTTTGGAATCATCTGATGAGATACTCTGAATTAATGATTCCCGATATTCATCTCAAACAGCTATGATTCTCTATAAATGAAAACGGTTGTAGTAATACAAGTACTTTTCTTTGCACCCAGCATTTGTCAATCCCAGGATAGCAAAGAAACAGAGAACTTACATATGCTGAAGAAACAATGTATTTACAGAAACAAACATGCCTCGATCATGTTTTATAATTCTTGCCACACTCGTCCCTATGCATGTATGTTCCTGCATAACAGACAGAACAGAAGGACATGTCAATCTTCAACCCTCGGATCGATGGTTCATCTTCAACCCTCGGACAGAAACTGATGCCGGCGGACAAAGGATTGAATAATCGAAACCAATAAACCTGTCCAATGTGGGGTTTGGGGAATAAGGAACGGGAGCGAAGCTAACGTTCCTATGGCGCAGATCGACACGGAGCAAGAAGTGCACAATGGTCGGAAAGCTTCCCCCGCTGGTGCCCTGGCTGAACTCGCCGAGCGCGAAGTAGACGACGCGGTCCTCCTGCGTGCTCAGGAAGGGGTACATCGGCGCCAGGGAAGTCTTAGACGGCCGCCTCTTCCGCGTGGTCGTGGTCGTCGTGTAGTTCCGGCGGTAGAACTCAGCTGGCAGCATTGCCCACAGGCTCTTCATGTTGAGCTCGTCTTCTACCTCCCACCTCAAATCTTCCGTCAGCCTCCAGATTGTGACACTGCGGTCCCTGATGTTCCTGCTGTCCATACGGTTGATGTAGCCGTCGATGGAGACGAACTTGATGGAGCCGTCCACGCAGCCGATGGCCCGGAAGGCGGCCAGCACCGCGACGGCGTCTCTGCCACGCGGGTCGGTCAGGTGCGGGCCTGGCAGGTCGAAGAAGTGGAAGTCGACTGCATCCACGCCGTCGGAGAGCACGTCGCCGCAGTCGCAGTGCATGACGCCGCACAGGAGGTCCGCCCAGTACCCGCGGCCACGGAACGAGAACACCTCGTCGGCGAAGAAGATGTCGATCAGCCGCGGCTCGGGGAAGTTGGCCTTCTTCCTCATGTACCACGGCGGCGAGGCGGAAGACGACGAGGTCGGCGAGTAGATGAAGAGCACGTCGTGCCGCTCAGCGAAGCCTTCGGCGGTGGCAGAGAAGGTCGCCGTCCCCGGGATGACCAGGGAGTAGGAGGACGCGTCGTCGTCGTCGTGATGTCGCACGGCGAGGACACGGTACGTGCGGTGGATATGGTGGTCGCGAGGCACGGTGGGGATCATGCGGAGCGACCGGTCGGTGGCGTCGAAGATGAGATCGATCTCGCGGTCATGGTTCTCTGGGAAGGCGGAGGAGAGGACGATGAGGTTCTTGTCGACGGTGTTGATGGAGGTGGCGAAGCTGCCGCCTCGGAGGGCCAGGAAGGAGAGATCGGGCGCCACGGCGAGATGCGCTTCGAGAACCAGGCCGTGGATCGCGGGATCGATGGGTTTGTCGTCGTCGTCGAACCCGAACACCTGCACCCCTCCGGAGGACAGGGGTACCACCGTGCAGTCGCCGGGAAGATCTGTGCACACGTAGCTGTCCAGGAGGATCAGGGAAGGCGAGGGCGGCGACATGGCTGGCGGACGTTTTGTTTTGACGGAGTTGGCGGCGGCGGGATAGTTAAGAGGATCGGAGGCTGCGACGGAGTGGGAAGAGAAACAACGACTAGACCGGCATCGATCGATCGGACTAAGCCCCCTTCTTTTTAACTTCTTGGTCAGCTTTCAAGATGGCAGTTTTATCCATGGAGGCGGGTACCCGCGGGGATATACCCGCTAAGAACCGGGGATGGGGGATAAATTGCCTTCATGGGGATAGTGGGGCGGGTACCCGATAGTGTGGCGGGGCGGGGATGGGGAAAAAATTCCCTCCATGGGTACTCCATGGATACCCGAGATCCCACTTGTCAGTCAAACATACATTCAATATTAGGAAAAAAACCATAACCCCCACCCCTCGTTTCCCTCAACCAGCCGCCACTCTCACTTTCCCAAATCCCATCTCTCAGCCGCACGCAGCCGCCAGCGTACCTCCATCCGGCAGCCCCTCCTTCCTGCGAGTTCGTGCGCACCAAACACGATGTTGGTGACGGCTGGAGAGGGAGCTCGTCAGCAAGGAAGGAGTACCAGCGAATTCGTCGCCACCTCACATTCTATCGACCTCAATCTCGCCGGCCAGGGGCAGGGATGCGAGCTAATGCCGGCGAGCAACTCTGGTGGCAAGGAATCGTCGCATTGAGGCAAAGATGAGCAGTTGTGCCGAGATCCCCATGGATTCCCCGGCGGGGAGCGGGTACCCGCCAGTGTCGGGGATGGGGACCATTTCATCCCCGCGAAGCTTCATGGGGATGGCGGGTATGGGGACTGGCGGGGGGCGGGGCGGGTACGGTGGACTCATCCCCGGTCATCCCCGTCCCCGTTGCCACCTTGAGTCAGCTTCTTCCAGAAGCTACCATCGACCAGCTTCTCTCAGAATCTGATCTTCAAAATTCGTTTTAAGAAGTTTGAACGAATTTTGAAGATGAGATTCGGGGAGAAGCTGGTCGAGGATAGCTTCTGGGAGAAGCTGGCCAAGAAGCTGAAAAGAATGGGGCCTAGGTGCTGGACCACGATATTGGGCCATGTCGGAGCCTAGTTCATCTATTCTTAGAATTTAAGTCCATATAGTCCTAGTCAGCCCACCAATGTACAGCCTGGATAGAGAATAGCAGCCGAAAGAGAATGTGGGTGTCCCGACGCTTGAACTGAGCTGCCGCCGGCTGTAGATCGGGGCACGATTGAGCCATTGAACACCTGCTGCCTCCCTCAACCTCTGCTATGCACATTAGTTACCCTACTGTTTTTAGAATTTGATTAGTAATAGTACTACATCAACTGTAGCGGCTCCAATTAGGATATTTCTGCAGGGGATACCATGCTAGTTGAGGGCACAGGTGATGCAGTGTATGCATCGGTTGCTCAAATCCTAATAGGGCAAGTTTTCTGACTTGCGAAAATTTGGTTGCATCTTCAGTTGATAAAGGGAAGACGATTGATCATTTTGAGGTTGTTGTGAATGAGGCGAGACGGCAAATCGACGTCCCAAAAAAACAAAGGGCTCCTTGCGTCGTCCTCGTGGGCGACTGCAGGGGCGCCCCGACCTGCGCCTCCTCCTCAACCCCGCTCCTCCCCCCTCCTCCCCCCCCCCCCCGCCATCGCGGCAAAGTCTAGGTGGTGCTTGCGGCGACGGGCCGTCTACTTAACGCGCGTGGGGAGGTCTCGTGGGGCGGCCTCGTTAGGTGGCGGTGCAACCTAGGACGGCGTGAGCTCGGCTTGGGGGCTGGCATGGCGCGACAGCGGTTTTGGCGTCGTGGATCTCCAGTGGTGCAGGGCGGCAAGTGGTGGTGAAGGCTGGTGCTGCGGGATGGGCCCAGATCTGGGCCAGGTTGGGCCTGATCTGGGTTAGCTGGCCCTGGCAGGAGTTCCTGGCCAGTGTGTCTGGTTCCTGCGCACTTCCCCGCTTTGTTGCGATTGCGACACCGGATTTGGTCCGGGCAGGCCTAGTACCGGTAGCCAACATGCAAACCTAGCTTGAGTTCTGCAAGGTTGCGACTTGTCGGTGCCATGTAGGTGTCGTATCTACCGTGCATGTTGCACCTCTACTACCGACATGTTGATTCGGCTTTAGCCTAGATCGAGTGGTCGCTCGGCGCACCTGCTCTGGATGATCCGTGGGTGGCACGGAGGCGCCACTTTCGCCATGTCCGTGCCTCTTTGACCTCGTGGGCTCAGGTTGTGTTTCTTAGACCGCCGATGGTTCGGCAGGCCCAGGTGAGCACGGTGGCGATGACGCTACTACTTGGCAGCGGGGAACTGCGGTGACGGATCCACTGGTGGATGGTAGGTTAGGGACTAGTGTTGGGGTTAGCGATTCTGGTGGCACCCTTGCTACAGTGACGGATCCACTATGCCGCCACCTCATTGGCGCCTAGGGTTTGGACCATGATACGTCCAAAACGTATCTACTTTTTCGAGCACTTTGCAATTGTTTTTCCTCTATATTGTGTGATTTGGATATAACTAACACGGACTGATGCTGTTTTCAGTAGAATTACCTTGGTGTCTTATTTTTGTGCAGGAAATGAACTATCAGGAAAAATCCCGGAAAATATGCCAAAAATTATATTTCACCAGAAGATCCACGGAGCCAGAAGGGGATACAGAGGGGAGACCTGGGGGGGCCCAGACCCACCCCAGGCGCGGGCCCACTGACCCCGCGCCTAGGGGAGGTTTGGCCATCCCAGGCAGCTTCTCGGCCTCCCTCCGCGTCTACAAGTTGCCTTCTGACCTAAAAACAGAGGGGGTTCGATAGTTTTCCAGAAAGAGTTCCGCTCCGCCGCCACCATCAGAAACCAAGATTCGGATCCAGAAACTCCGTTCTAACACCCTGCTGGGACGGGGAATTGGGAGAGGATCATCGCCATCGTCATCACCAACGCATCTCCATCAACCACCGATGTTTCCCTCATCCATGAGTGAGTAATCCCCCGCTGTAGGCTTGGGGATGGTAGGGATTGGTGTTGGAGATATGCCCAAGAGGCAATAATAAAGTGGGTTATTATCATATCTTCATACTTATGATAAATGTTTACATACCATGCTATAATTGTATTAACAGGAAACATTAATACTTGTGTGATTTGTAAACATAAAAGAGTCCCTAGTAAAGCCTCTTGTTAAACTAGCTTGTTGGTTAATATATGATCATGGTTTCCTGATCATGAACATAGAGATGTTATTAACAACAGGGTCATATCATTAGGAGAATGATGTGATGGACATACTCCTATAGTTAAGCGTAGCATAAAGATCAAGTCATTTAATATAGTTCATTTGCTATAAGCTTTCTGATACATAGTAACCTAATTCCTTCGACCATGAGATCATGCTAATCACCATCACCGGAAGGATGCTTTGATGACATCAAACACCACACCGTAACTGGGTGGCTATAAAGGTGGCATTGAGTGTTCGGAAAGTATGTGTTGAGGCACATGGATCAAGAGTGGGATTTGTCCATCCATATGACGGATAGATATACTCTGGGCCCTCTCGGTGGAATGTCATCCAATTAGCTTGCAAGCATGTGACTGGCTCACAAGGGATCACATACCACGGGAACGAGAAAAGAGTACTTATCGGTAACGAGGTTGAACTAGGTATGCAGAGATACCGACGATCAAAACCTCGGATAAGTAAACTATCGTGAGACAAAGGGAAATTGGTATCGTATGTAAGTGGTTCATTCGATCGCAAAGTAATCGTAGAAATATGTGGGAGCCATATGAATTTCCAGATTCCTCTATTGGTTATTGTTCGAAGAAGTGTCTCGATCATGTCCGCATAATTCACGAACCGTAGGGAGACACACTTAAGGATTTGATGTTGTTTAGTAGTTATGGAATGATGAGTAAGAGACCGAATGTTGTTCGGAGTCCCGGATGGGATCCGGGATATCACGAGGAGATCCGGAGAATAAGATTCATATAAGGAAAGTCCCGCTTCGGAGTTGGGGAATGTTTCCGGTGTTTTCATCGGGAATGTTCTAGAATGTTCCAGAATGTCCGGCACTCCGGAGGGGAAGGGTACATGGATGTGTTGTATCAAGTTGGTATGATTGCATCATGTACTAAGTGTCATCGCTGTTCCAAATAAAGGATTAATTCAAATCCTAGTTTGAAAAGTCAAATAGCTAAATTGAAAAGTCAAACGGCTAAATTTGGAAAGAGGAAAAGAGGAGGAAGGGGAAACCGAGTTGGGGAGGGAGTCCCTCCTCCCCAAGCCGGCGCACCACCCAAGCCGAGTTGGGGAGGGACTCCACTCCCTCCCCTTGGCCGGCCGGCCCCTCCACCTATATAAGGAGGGGCAGGGCTCCCTCCTAGGACACACAAGTACCTCTCCTCCAAACCCTAGCTTGGCGCCACCACCTCCTGCAGCTGCCGCCGCCTCCTAGGGTTACCCTAGCCGCCGACTTGGGGTGCCCCAAACCCTAACCGCCGGCTCTAGCACCTCCTCCTTGGTGTGTCTAAAACCTAGATCGCCGAGGAGCTCTCTCATACTCCACCATACTCGCTCCGGCTTAAGGCGAAGCCCTGCGAGATCTCCCCTCTACTTCCGGTACCACGCCGTCATGCTGCCGGAATCGCGAGGAGAGTGCTACAACCTCCGCTGCCTGCTGGAACAAGGGAGAGGAAGGTCTTCGTCGAGTACCGAACGTGTGACCGACTACGGAAGCGCTGCCGGAACGCAGCGCCGGAAGGATCGTCTACGCGATCTTGAGATCGGCAAGTGTACGACTACATCACCCACGAGAATCTGCTCTCATTAACCGCTTTGGAATCTTCGAGGGTAAGTTCCTCTATTGACTCGTTGCTACAATCTAGTAGATAGATCTTGGCTTGTTTGTGTGCATGCGGTAGAAACTTTTTGTTTTCCATGCTACGAACCCCTACAATTGGATGAGTTATGTCATCTAATCGAATAAGATCTGTTAGGGCATAGTGCCTAGTATCTCTATTAGTGCTATTTGACTTTGTTGCAACTTGTTATGCTTAATGCTTGTCACTAGGGCCCGATTGCCATGATCTCAGATCTGAATTTATTATTGAATCATTATGATAGTATTGTTTATGGTCTTATCTGCAAGTTGTGTACACATATCATTGTCCGAATCCAAAGGCCCCAAAGTGACAATAATTGGGACAACCGGAGGGAATGACTGTGGTGTGAGGATCACATGTGTTCACGGAGTGTTAATGCTTTTCTCCGGTGCTCTATTAAAAGGAGTACCTTAATTGCCAGTAGTT
This sequence comes from Avena sativa, assembly GCA_916181665.1. NCBI lineage: Eukaryota > Viridiplantae > Streptophyta > Magnoliopsida > Poales > Poaceae > Avena > Avena sativa. The sequence continues at coordinate 8,804,079 of OV702289.1, forward strand.
CCCTAGAGGCCCTGCTGCCATGGGCTGGCTGGACAGAAGATGTTGTGCACGTTTTCATTGCGAGCACGTATGACTATATTTGGAGCACATGTCTAGGATTGTTTAGTACTTGGATGCTTGTTATTATTTATCTGCAATGTCCTAGTTCTTTGAAGTTACATGTTTAGACTCGTCCATGCAACATCCGTCCATCCATCCCTATGCCTACCGCACTCGAATCCTACTGTTACTGTTACTATTGCTACTATTCACTATTGCTGTTACTGCTGCTGTTGCTTTGATGTTGCTACTACAAACTGTTGCTACTGATAAACTTCTGTGACCAAGAACTATTTCCAGGTGCAGCTGAACTGACAACTCAGTTGTTAAGGCTTGCAAGTATTCTTTGGCTCCCCATGTGTCGAATCAATAAATTGGGTAATACTACCCGCGAAGACTGTTGCGATCCCCTACACTTGTGGGTCATCAGACCACGTTGGTGGTTTGGCGCTTTGACGCCCCTCTGGTGCCATCCTGGTGCTTTGGCGATGATGTGGTGTCGCCTCCTCTTCGGTAGCCGCCATGGACGCGGCTCGACGCGGGTTGCAGCGCCCTCTAGGGTGCTCCCCATGTCGTCGTGTTCTTCCTTGATGCCAGCCATTGCTTCCTCTTCTAATTCCTAGCGAGGACCTCGGGTAAGTGGTAATTTTCCCCTTTCTTATCTCGATTCTTCCTATGATCCCTCACTATGGTATTGGATTACGTCTAGATAGCCCCATAGCTAGTTATATGGTTCTCTGTTGATCAATACTACCTGTGGCTTATGACTGGATTGATTTAGGATTGATGGGTTCAGGTTTACCCCTTAATTTCTGAACTTTTACTCGGGTTCATGGCTGCTGTGATTCAGTAGTGTTCCCGAGTAGTGATTATCTATGTACTAGCTCATATGTTGTGGATACATGTGTTGTGCTACTGATGATGATCTACTAAACTAAAGATCTCGAGAGTGAATCTTTTAGCACTAATGGCGCTTGTACTTCTCTTGCTAATGGTTATTAAATATTAAGATATATTGAATCTTGATTGGTATCCATGATATTTTGAGGTATCACTAGTTGTTCCTATCTAGTGGATCAAACCAATAATTCCTAAGATGATTAGGAAGATGATTTAATTGTTTCTTGAGAAGATATTTATGTGGTTGAAACTTTTCCTAATGATAAAAAAGATTTAATTACTACAGAGGTGCTACCACCTATTGGAATGTGCCCTGTAGCACTACATGGCTTGATATGCTGCTATCTAGCTTAGACTAGAAGATATAATCTTGGTCAATGATGCCTGGTCTGAGACCAGTATTTTATTAAGAACAGATACTAGCTTTACTGCTTGTTTATTAAGTATCCCATGATGTACCTATTATGTCGGTTGCATAACTACTGAGGATACCTCTCCAACATTCCTTCATTTTATATGTACTAGCTCAAGTGTTGGATCAAAAGATTTGGAATATACCCTAGGATTTGGAGTAGACCATGGTAGTTGTAGCATTGTGCTACTATTGCCTGCTACCCTGATGCCTATTGTTGTTGGTTGCTAGTCCTTCTTTCATTAAACCTTGGCCTGCTCCTCTTGGTGTTGCCGCTCCAGGATCCCGCGTGCCCTTGATGTCCACCTAATCCACCACCTCCATCAGGTGACCATCTTGTGTGGATTCTTGCTGATTGCTATGGTGGATACTTGGTTGATCTAGTGGAAAACTGGTAAGATCTGTTGTGGTGTTGGTTGTGTTCTTGAGATAGAGAACTATGGCTATGGTTGTGAACTTGTAAGCAAAGCAGGTTTTGTTGAGTGTGTGTTGTGGTTTTGAGCTCTCTTCTCCTCTTCCTGCTGTCGACAGCACACTGCATGCAGTTTGTTGTGTGAGATGCTTCACTGTTGCCTTTTTTTCTTTGGATCAGGTCAAGTGAAAAATGTTCACTATCCCTTGCTTTTACTATTATCTAATCTAGTGAAACTTGCCCCTTATTTAGCTTATTATGTTGTACTAAGGCTTCTTTGGATTTACAAGAACAGATACTGCCCTTTTGGTGAAACTTGCCCCTTTTCATTGCTCAATGAGGTAAAATGAACAGTGCACTTAACTGCTTAAAAACTAAGAGCAAAACTAACAAAAATTTACTTTCTTTGTGTTTCTTTATTTTCTTTGTTTTGCATGTACAAAAGCACTAATGATCAAGATATATAGATTAGGAATATATAGATATTAATTTAGGATTTTTTTATTTAATTGATTTTGTAATTTTTATTTAACTCATGTACAGAACATTGTAATCAGTATTTATTCAATAAAGCTCATTTTCTTGCATTACAATTGTTTCTGTAATACTCTTTCTCACTTATTCATTTGTATTTGATTTATTATTATTATTCAATAAGGAAAGAATAAGAAATAAACTTTCTTATTTATATTCTCATATTTATACTGTACTCATTTCTTTTCCATATATAATATTTTATATATATTCAAGAATTCATACTTTCTATTTATAAATATTATTTTTAAAAAAATCAAGACTTGAATACTTCTAATTTTTTAAATCATTTCAAAAGTGATTCAAATTTAAATACGAATTCAAATTACTCACCCAAAATCATTATAATTCCTGGAGATCATGTCAAAATTTATAACGATCATTATAAAGAGCTAAATCCTAACTCAAAGTAGTGAAACAAACTCTGATCTCTCTAGGGTTTTGTTTGGCGAACATTTTACCCCAGTTTTACACATGAATGCATGCAAATACATAAATATCTATTTCTACCCTTCGTTGGTTCCTAAACACCGCGAGGTTACATACGGAGACTAACAAGGTACGATCAGTGAGACCAAAACTCGAATACAAGGAGAAAAAACCTCTCACGATCGGTCGCGCCGCCACCCCATCTCCCTCGAGCTTCCCTCTCTACCTCGTCGGCGGCAAAACGTGTTGTCGGTCTAGGCCCACACAGCGTCGGCGACACCCGGATTTCCCGTCCCGGTGGTGTGCCCGTGCAGGGCACGACAATGACATTCCAGCGTGTTTTAGCGTTGACATTGGTCTGCGCGGCAAGGATGCACTCGTTCTCCTACCGGCTCTCCACGTAAAGCTTGCCAGCGATGAGTCGAGCTTTCGCCACGACCCGCCGGCCAGTGCGATTGTCAGACTCAATTTTCGCTCGGCAGGCAACATATCCTTGGCTGGCTTCTTCCGTCGGTCGCGCTTCTTGGCGGGGGGACTGTCGGAGGGCGCAACATGGGACATGGCGGTGGGATCCATCACCTCCGCTCCCGCTCCCGCCAGTGGAAATTTGAGAGAGGGTTTTTGGAGGGAGAAGCAGAGTGATTTGTGTGCCACTGGCAGGAGCGACCACCAACGTGAAGAGAGGGCGCGAGAGGACAAGCGCACTGTCTGGGCCGACGTAACCGTGGCCTGGATTTTGTGCATGGATGGTCGATCCGCACGAGTCGATTCGTATGGGTTGGGCGGTGGGCTGGCACGCAACTATCCGCTAGTCCGTTCGAACACGTTCGGATGCCAGCGGACCGGTTGGGTCAGTCCGGTAAAGATGGCCTCGTGCGCAAGGCAGGAAATCATCAACTTTACAATGTTTGAGTATGCATGAACTTGAATACCCAGTTTGACGACTACTGTTGTAGAAAATACCCCAATGTCTCACATGTATAGTGGTGGCCAACCAAAGGAGTGGCCAATATTTCAACGGGACAGTGGTATGTTCATGAAAAACGTAAGCATCATAGACCGGTCCATCGATGCTTGTTATGTATGGGGGAAGCTGCCCTACCAATTTTTTAGCGTTGATTACCAGCGTAGACGCATGTTTGGATGGACGCCAATATTTCGGATCTAGCCAATATTTTGGTCACCGCGTCACTTTTTACGCCAAGTTGTTGTTGGCGGCGGCGAAAACCGGCGCCAACTAATTGGCGAGCCTCGGTTTGGTAGGGCATGTGCGAGCGTAATCCAAACAGACCCTCTATGAGCTCAATATGGGTTGGAATTGTGCCTCGTATTCACGACTTGGTGATAGCCGATTGTTTAAGGGTTCACCTACCGACTCCATCTTCTTCATCTACATCCATATATCAGGGTTTATTTCTGTGTCCACCCCTTCATGTATGTTCTCTTCTCGCTCGTCCGACACCCTCGATCCAGCATGCAAAATATTGTATGTCGCCTCCACCACGAGGCAAAGTCATCAAGAGTACCGCCAGCTTAGGCATCCCAAGGGGGAGGGGGATATATTTTGGGAAGTGCTAGGCATCCCTATTGGCGTCTGAGAGCGCTTTATCGGGAAATCCCAAGAGCAAGGTGTGAAGCAGCACAGCAGCAAGTCTTCCCTCAGTAAGAAACCAAGGTTATCGAATCAGTAGGAGGAAGGAAAAGTCTCAAAGGTATTGCAAGCAACATGGAAACCGGCACAACACAAACTTAAGACTTTGCCCCAACGAACAGTGAGGTTGTCAATCTCACCTGTTGCTGTAACAAAGGATTAACTGTATGGTGTGGAAGGTGATGCAGGTTTGCAGCAAGTAAACAGTAACAACGGAAGATGTATCAATAGTAAAGATTGGACCGGGGTCCATATTTTACTAGAGGTGTTCTCCTTAGATAAACAAACATGGCATGCAGGGTAAACAAGTTACAGCAGGGCAAGTGACAAGACTGAGCAAGGCATAACAATGCAATACTAGACACAAAGATCCTATGATATTCGATTGGGCAATACAATAATATACATAGACCACCATCCAACTACATCTATGACTAGAAGTCCACCTTCAGGTTATCATCCGAACCCCCTCCAATATTAAGTTACAAGCAACAGACAACTGCTTTAAGCAAAGTGTGCAAGGTAAACAATCCACTTGTTTCATGAACAAGAGACCGTTGTTTTCTCCCTAGTGGCAACAACACATCTACCAACGAAGAGATTTCTGTCACTTCCCTAGAAAAATAGAGGCATGAACCCACTATCGAGCATAAATACCCCCTCTTGGAGTTACTAGAAACTACTTGGCCAAGATAGCTACTAATAACGGAGAGCATGCAAGATCACAAACAACACAGACATGATAGAATCAAATAGACAAAACCATTAATCAATCTGACATAGTAATCTCAATATCCATTAGATCCCCGCAAACACAACATGCATGATTACAAATAGATTAGATCTTGATAATAAACGGATCTCACAAGATCTATACATGACAGCACAAGGAGGAGATACAACCATCTAGCTACTACATGGACCTGTAGTCCAAGGTGGAACTACTCACGCTTCATACCGGAGGCTGGCATAATGAATAAGAAGGCCTCTAGGATTATCTCCCCTCCGGCAGGGTGCCGGGAAGAGCTTCAGATCCCCCCGATCTAGGGACGATGGTGGCGGCGGCTACAGACAGTTTCGTGGAGATTTGATCGGGTGTCTAGGGTTTTGGCATGGGGGGACTTTATAGGTGAAGAGGCGAGGCAGGGGGCCACTGCACCCTCCCCAGATGCGGGATGGGCCCACCCGCATAGCCAATGGGTGTGGCCCCCTGGTGAGCCTCCTCCATCTCGTATTCTATCTTCGTGTTGCCCACGGTAAAATATTGACTTTGGCTTTTGTCCCGTCCAATTCCGAGAATATTGATTTTCTGCCTTTCTGGAACCAAAAACAGAAGAAAACAGGCAATTGACACTGTGGCAACTTGTTAATAGTTTAGTTCCAGAAAACATGTAAAAACACCTCAAAGTGTAGACAAAGCAAAGCAAAGTAGATACTAAACAAGCATGGAACATCAAAAATTATAGATACGTTTCTGACGTATCAGTCCCCTGGGGATGGAAACGTTTCATTCCCGGACCCCAGCCGTCCGAACAAGGCAGGCCGTTGTCCATATCCCCTTGCCATGTCCTTCATTCCGCTTTTGCTACAAATGACTCGTTTTTGCTATAAGTTGTTTTGCTTTTGCTACATGTATCAAAAAATTGTTCGCTTTGAAAATAGAAGAAAAAGACTGTCTCACTGGAAACCTCGCCGGAGACTCTATAGCAAAAGAGTTGTGCTAATGTAGCAAACCCAACCTCGTTGGAGACTCGCCGGGGACATTCACTAGGAAACCTCACCGGAGAACTCGTAGCAAAAACTTTACGCTATTGTAGCAAAACCACAAAACGATGGTAGCAATTTTTTGTGCTAATGTAGCAAAACAAACTTCACTGATGACAACGTCGAAGAAGTTGTAGCATACCCTTTGTACTATTGTAGCAAAATTATATAACAGTTGTAGCAAAATACTTATGTCATTGTAGCAAAAAAATCAGCCGGCAAACTCTCTCACGATACAAAAAAATTCTTTTTATGACCCAAAACTGAAAAATAATTATAGCACAAATATTATGAATGAGTAGCAATAACTAAACTGTAACATCCCAGCATTTAGGACTAGACGAAGCGTAGATTTAGGATTTTGTGCATCTGCATGCATCTGAAAAACTAGGTAAATTTTTCACCAAATTAAAAGACTAGAGTGATCAGAATTCTTACTCCGATGAATTAGGTTTAGTGTCATCAAAAGGGGAGTGGGATGAATTTTGACATAACCTCTATTGTTTTGTTGAGTTATGAGGGGAGAAGTTTGACTTATAAATAAGTATTCACAATAATACAAATACAAGTATTATAAATAAAAGTATAAAGATTATTAAAATCCAACATTACAATGTTCTTTTTCAATAAAAGAATAAAGGAATATTACAATGAAACAAATAAGTGAATAAAGAAAATGGAAAATGAATTACAATAATTAAACAAATAGAAGAATTCTTTGTTAAAAGAATATATATTACATTATTCTTTTACAATAAAGGAATAATAAGAGTGGTTACAATAATAAGATAAATTAATGTATTACAATGTTTTTACATTAATTCTTGATAGAAAAGGAAATTACAAAAAAATGGGATAAAAGGAAAATCCTAGAACTAATCTTCATCTTCACATCTTCTCATTTCATGTTGTTCCTGTAAAAGCATAAAGTAAATAAAACATAGTATAAAGGAGTTTGGGGGGTTAGAATTACTCTCAGTAATGCAATGTGATGCATTGCTTGTCACATCATTGAGTTTTAGAGAAGAAAACAAGTCAAATGTAAATCTGTTCTTATCAAATTTGTCTCAGCAAAGCATCATTGACAGATATTGGGCAAGTTTCACCAAGGAAAGGTAAAAGGCAAAGAGATAAGATCAAAGGAAATATCAAGCCTTTTACTTTATCTGATCTACACACATGAGGCAAGCATACAAGCAGCTCACACAACACATGCAACTATGTGTGTTGTCAACACCACAAGACAGCAGCAAATGGAGAGACAGCACCAGCCGTAGCAGGGCTGCTAGCATATCCATCCCACACACACCACCAGCACATAGTTCCTCCACTAGCTCTAGAGCACCACATATAACATCACTTGTTCTTATTAGATTTTCCCAATAACACATAGGTCAAACCACATCACTAGCACCCTGGTTGCTCGAGGGAGCCATCCAAGGACACCAGGAGGAGGTCAGGAGCATAAGGAGTAGGCCAAATGAGCAACAAGGAGGAGCAGGCCAGGAGTGCAAGGAGGATCAAGAAGAGCACTAGATTTAGCAACAGAATAGAATCACCACAACATCCACAACCAAGTCAGGAGTAGCAGATCATCCAGCTCACCATAAACATCTCCAGATTCATCCATCTGTTTACTCTACACATCAGGTTAGCACCCAGAAATCATGCAGATCCATTCTTATCAATTATAGGCATGATTGTTGGAATAGGGGTTGTATCCTCAGATCTGTACTCAAATGGAGTACAAGATCATCCTAGGATTTGGAAACGCATGTGGAATATGTTCTTATCTCTCTAAGAAACTGGAGTCTCAGCCTTATGCATCATTGACCAAGATCACATATTAAGATTATGCATCTAGATCATACAACTAGATGATATTATTTTTTCACACCTTACTTGGCAGGTCTAGTTGATCCATTAGTAGAGGTCATTGTGTTCCATCCTAAGCGAGGCATCACAGTGACATCCCATTAGTGAATCTACAAAGCATCAAGTTTATAAAAACCTTAAATAAGTTAAATCATTTTCCTAGTGATGGTCACAAGGAATCATTTCAAATAATCCACTGATCAAATTATTAGCTAGCACATCTCCCAGCCATCCAAAGGAGCAGCAAATGATGCTATTGGAAACCACTACTGTGCACACTCCAGGGAGGCACCACAGTAGCCAATTCCTATGTGATAAAAGACCATCATTTTCATCCAGTTGTAAGATCCACCCAGTCAACTGGCTGTAAGCAACCAAAACCATATCCCAAATCATTTTGGAATCATTCTAAGTGATATAAATATACTCCATAGGGGGCTATGATCATTCCTGAACCATAGGTTCAGATTGCCATGTATATCTCACCCAAAAACTCAATTAGATGAGTTATCATTTGCAAACAAAATAAACTATTTCAAATCATTTTCCTCGGCCAATCTAGATAGGAATCATTTGATATATAGTAGCAAAGCTGCAATCATCATTCTATAATCAAACATCATATGAATATGATGAAGAGAGCATATTAAGCTGTTGTATCATATGACCACCAGGTCAATAGCACATATACAAGCCAAAGAAAACCACCATCATTTTTTTATAATTCATTTGCTAGCAAGCAAGGCATATTTTTTTCCAATCATTTTCCCAATCAACACAACCAGGATTCAACTAAGCCATTAGCTAAATATATTCTCTACCAGCACTGGCACAAGTTGGGAATCTATGAAAACATAGCTTACCAGCCAGCCCAAATATTCAGTTAACATGTTAACTGAAATTGCACACTATCAGGGAACAGGTTAGGGCATCTCTACAAGATTCAGAGATGTATGGCCATAGATCAAACACCAATATCTCCACTACTCCTAATTGAAGACCAAGCCACTAGCACATGATCAATCACAACAAACCATTACAGCAAATCCATGGATTAAGGCCATCAGCACGAAGGCTGGTTATAACAAAACGAAGCTCACCGTGGGTGCCATGCACCTGTAACGTAGGCGTGATGAGGCCTGAGCGCAGCGCAGCAGCGAGGTTGCGGTAACATCACTGCCGTTCCGTCGGCAGAGGCACTAGCAGCACCACCATCGCACGTGCATCAATACCACATCATGGCCACATAGGTAGCAGGCCATGAACGTCGGGGTTACAGCCACGCTGTCGTCCTGCCGGCATCGACTTGAGGAGGGCATGGAGGAGCAGGAGCCCGAGAAGGGGTAGTAGTCCAAGAGAAAATAGGAGGGCTAAGTTGTGTCGCCATCAACGCCGAGCCTGCCGATGAACCCTAGGATTCTTTGTAGGTCAGGAGGAGGTGCGGGGTACACCTCTGAGAAGAGGTGACCTGAAGGTGGCTTGGAAAGGCACCAGAGGCAGGCCGCCATAGCGGTAGAGCCGGGACAACCGACGTCGTCCAATATCATGAACGGCAGCGACGAATTGAAAGAGGATCGGAGGGGATCGATGCGGGGGTGTAGAGCATTGTGGCAGCAGGGAACTGACAGAGAAGTACAAGTCGGAGGCTCGCCGGCATGTGGCGCGGTCAAAATCGGCCGACTACCGGCCGGAGCGGCGCTGGCGCTGACGGCGGCAACGACACCAGGTCGCTAGAGAGGGGGAAGGAGAGGATCGAGCTCGCGTGTAAGGAAGAAAGGGTCGAGTGGATAGAGTTGACCGACCGCGGTTGGGTCCTGTGGTTTATACGCACTAAGTGGATTGGGCTAGATGGGCCCAAGAACTAGGCCCAATATAAATAAAAACAAAAGTGGAAATTATTAAAATACCCTCTACACATTCTAAGCTCTAGAAAAATGTAGAAAAATCCTAAAAATATATTTAATACATCCAAATGTTTATTAAAATAATATCTACCTAAGAAAAATATAATCATATTTATTTAAGTTTAATAAAATGCAACTAAATATTAGCACTCTTAAATATCTAAATGAAAATTAATAAATTTAGAAAAATTCCTAAAAATAAATAAAAATCATTTTTATAAATAAAAAGAAATCTCTTATCTCATCAAATTACTAATTAAAATTTTACTAATAAAATTTAAAACAAATATTTAAAGACATTAAATAATTAAGAAATTGCATAAATAATAATAATAAAGATAATGTTTAAAAATAAATAAAATTCATTTTTAAGAAGTTAAGAAAGTATATTTACTAGAAAGGTACTAAGTATATTATTATAAAAACATTTTAAAGTTCTTATATCATATAACTTGAATTATCTAAGTTATTAAAATAAGATAATTGTTTTGTTAATTGTTTAATATTATTTCCTAAGTAAGAAATGATCTTATTCAAAACATAATCTTTTGAATCTAACTAGTCTAAACCATATTTATAATTTAATATAAAATCTAGGTGTAAACAATTAACTTTATAATATTCTTTTAAAATCTTTAACTAACTATAAGTCAAGGATTTACAAAGTTATTCTTTGCAAATCATTAACAATTCATAAATAATCATATTTAACAAACTTGAAATTCACTAAATAAATTATAATATAATACACCTATTTTTCTTTATAAAGAAAAAATTCCCATAGTATGATCTATAAATATTACACATGCTAAATTTACTTTAAAACAAAGTTCCATAATTATAAGGTTTCATTTTTTTATTATGCTTAGGAAAACCCTAATAATTGATAATGCTACAAATGCTATATCTCAAGTCCAATTACATTTTTATAGTTTACTTTGGTCTAAGATATCTTAAGCTAGATATATAATAACTCAAATCAATTAAACCTTATTACAAAACCATAGCTTCAATCCTATTAATCTTCAAAGTTGAATAACTTAACATAAATAATATTTTCTTTAAATGTTATTCTTTTTGCCACTTCAAAAGAAACACTATACCATTTCTTCAAAGCCATGACAGCTTAAAACATGAATTTTGTAATAATTACATAATATCATGGAACCATAGAATTATATTATAATTGTACTTTACTCTTCATATTTTATATGTTTATCTTTCTTATGAAGTAAACTTAAACTAAAGAAAATATTAAATAAATCATAAATATATCTCACTAATAATGATTGAAGAATTACTTGGGATTTTGCATTATGCATCTCATTAATTATGCATAAAAACATATTGCTTCTTTAAACATTGTCCTTACCGGGTAATGATGATATTTTTGTAGAACCTGAGGTCCAGGGTCAAGTCGAGACATTCGACTACAATACTTCGTTATATCAAGGCAAGTTCACACTTGCTCATGTACTTTGATTATTTTCTGTAAATTCATTGCAAATTGTGTGCCATACCTGCATTTCAAAAAGGTCGAAAACACTATTTTCATAATTAACTTGAAGTATCGGTTACTGATCCAGGGTCATCAGCTAATCTATTAAGACTGGCAGTTGGGATACCATTGCACAAGAATATATCTAGGACTTAACAACCAATGTCACCAGTGATTCTTGCATCGTATATTACGCCTTAACCATGAGATTTGGAATGGGACGGAGAAGTCAACTGGATCGGCTCCTTTTCGCATGCATTGGACACTGTTCTGGGCATTTGTGAGTTGAAGATCATGGGTATAGACATTTTATACGGGGAAAGGTCTAATGTGGATCTAGGCTTACAAAATACAGATTACTAGTGTTAATGGTTGTTGTGTGTATCCAACTAATGTATAGCCGTTTTATACGGGGAAAGGTTTACCTTGAGTTTGGGCATACAACAATTGCGGTGTATGCAGGGTCGCGGAGAAGGACAGTGATTGGCTTGGATCATCTACTGGGCCCCACACCATAGGAAGTGCGGACGGGAAAGATTCGCCCGGTTGTGCATCAAGGATTTGATCTCCCATGGGTAAAGTGACGCACCTCTGCGGAGTGTAAGAACTGTAACTTGTTACTCCCAGTTCCGGGAAGGAGCTGCGAACGCTGCGGGAAAGGAACTCCATAAAAGTTCTGGTAAACTTGTGAAGGCTGACGGACATAGCTTTTTAGAATAAAAGCAACCTTTGAAGAAATGTTTACGAAAACCTGCATTGCCTACGACCTATGGTCTATGGCTGTAGATATAGTGCATCAAACACTCCTTTTTAGTGAACTTTCTGAGTACGCTCGTACTCAACGTATCTTCTTAATCCTTGCTAGATTCTGAAGACAATAACGGTCAGGAAGAGGAAATACTATATCCAATTGAAGACCAAGAAGAAATCCACTATGAAGAACCAAAAGTATCCGGAAGCATCGAAGGGAACAATTACGGAAACATATATGGAATGGAGACCGATGTATCTGAAGTGTAGATGTATTATATATAGTGATCTAGTCCAGTAGCATAGATCTCTGTCCCCTATCTATATTAAATCTCGTATAAACCTTAAAGTTTAGTTTGATTTTTTATCTTGCTCTCAGAATTATTATAGCTTAGCCCTGAGTCATTGGGATACCTCTATGGCCCTAGGAGGATCTCAAATTCGTCATGTAATTATGGTTGTAATAATGATAATGTATGATGTGGACCCGCTTTGTTTCTGTTGTACCACTCTGAGGATGTAATATTTGCGGAATGGTACTCCGCGAGTGTTATGTCCACGACTATAGTATACTAAAACATGTAGTGGTATGTTGGGTCACCGCAGCTGGTATCAGAGCAAAAGCTTTAACCTTAGGTTGGAAACCTATTAAATGGGTAGAACTTGTAGGAAGTATGTAGCAATGGTAAAGAGTTCTCTAGAAATATGATGAGTATTCACTTGAGAATTACATTGTCATGTTTCTAGTGCGATAATTCTTTATTATGATGCAATTGGATAGTAATAACAAGTTAATAGCTAGTAGGACAATTATAATCTCATATCTACAGTGAGGAATGACATCTCGGTACTCAAACCAAAATGCTCAAGTGATATATAGGACTATGTAGGTGATTGTACAGATCTTTTGAGACAACTTCTATGGAATATGGAATTTCAAATCTCGACTTTTCGTCAAGGTTTATAGTTTCCATTACAGGAAAGTGTTAGTCAAGTACCGTATAGTGCTTATCTTACCAAAAGAGTTGAGGATGAGAGAAGTAATGTCATCAGGGAAGATGAGATGTTGGGCGGCGGCGTATCAAATTGCAGTTTTAGAAGCAATAATTAGGCTTCGAAAACAAGAATCCAAGGAAATTGGTAGGTAGTAATCTTACTACTATACCTCAAGATTCCATAAATGCGGAACTTAAGTTGGATCATACTACACTTGTGCAAACTGAATCTACTTGAGATGCCGAATGCATAGGTCATAATAGGTCATTACTCAAAACCTACCATGACACACATTAAGGTTCTAGTCCAGGAGTTGGACATAACCTTGAGGATTATGTTGATCCCACTAAAGTAGTAGAATGCAAAAAAAAGAGTCAGATAGAGAAGCTAGGCATCTTAGAACGGTCTTCTCAAAAGAGGTGTATGAAGAGAATGAGTTTGAAGGACCATAGTCTGAAACCTGTGCCTATTATTAAAATGGGCCTTAGAAACATGTAGGCCTTGGACAAGTATAGAGTAATACAGGAAACTTAGGAAACATCCAATTCAAGTATTCTAGTTGGGAATTACGATGGATGGGGAGTAGAATCTTACACTGGAACCAGGGAGAATCCTATACCCTGTGATCCTAGTAAAGGAGTAGAAACCAGTTAGGTTAGCATGGAACCGATGATCCATATGGGGGGTAGTACCAGTCCTATTGACCTAGAAGAAGGCACTAACGGTTATTACATCTATATGTATAACTAGGTCAAGGAAAAAGCAGAGAATACATCTTACTTTGAAAGTGCATTTGAAGGTGGACATGAGAATTCCACAGAAGATCACGCATTTTCTAGTCATTTTTCAATGGCTAATCTAAATCTAAGTACTTCTAATCAAGAGTGCACACCCTCTGGATGTTTATATACTCTAGAAGGTAGTTGTCGTACTTCACGTCATCATGGACGGAATTCCAGGAAGTACTAGAAAGAGAGAGAAAAGTAAGAAGAGACAATCCATAGAAGTAAAGGGCTTAAATGATGTACATAACTAGTTATGTGCATCGTAGTGTTTGAAAGGCATGAGCTAAGAAGTGAGAGCATGCTCATACGAGCAAGCAAGTCCTTGAAACATACAAATAATGTACTAAGTGAGAGTCAAACCATTGTTGTGAGGATTGTTTATAATAGATTATAAAAAACCATGTATAATACATGGTATAGGTTTGGTTGTTATTTGGATTTGGTTTTTAATTTCCTTGTGTGACTAGCACTGTGCACAAAGTTGAGCTCAGAAAACATATGCATGATGTAAGTATGAGTATTCGCTTTATGAACAGGACTAGAGAGGGTATGGATACAGGAGTAGAAGCTAGGTTTGAAGGACAACGTTTGGAATAAGAAGCTAAGAAGAGGGAAAGCAATATGGATGTAATTGCATCTGGACCATCAACTCATCCGTTGACAGAGGATAATTTCATGCAATACCTGCAAATGATGCAAGAGTACCATAATAAGTTCATGCAGGAAATACTCAAACGAATAGGACCCGGAGAGGAAAAAAAGATATCAAAGTAAGTCTTTCTGATTTTCAAAACGCCAAACCGATTCCTTTTGCATCTGCATCAGAACCGATGGATGCGGAGGATTGGCTGATGGTGTTATCGCCATATTTTGGCCAGAGAAGGGGATGGGCCGTGATCAAAATGGGCTTGGAAGATGCGTATATTCAACGTGTTGTTGGATCGGCCTAGTGCGTGGATTTGGGCTAAATTGCCCGTGTATCTTGTATCATAGTAGGTTTCGTGTTAGTTTAGGTTCCGTTTCAATTTAGGTAAAGATAGAATTGTAGAGTTATTCCAAAAGTAGAGAGTCTCCGGACTATAAATATGTACCTAAGGTTATCGAGAAAAGGAGGACAATCACGTTCACAACAAACACAATCTCGGCGCATCGCCACCCCTTGTTTCTAGGGGTTTTCTCGGGTAAGTGCCATGCTGCCTAGATCGCATCTTGCGATCTAGGCAGTATTTACTTATGCGTTGTTTGGTGTTACTCGTACTGAAGCCTTGTTGATGGCGAGTAGTACTATTATCATAGATTTGTGTAGGCTAGCAACAGTACTTTTCGCTATGATTGTTTAGTTTTGCTGCCTCTAGCTATCTCGCCGCCTTTGCACCTTTTCCCGGGTGTAAGGGTGGCATCTTGCTTGATCTTTATTTAAGTCGATTCGATCTGTTATAGTTGTGCCTTGTTCTCCAAGGTTTAGTTTGATATCTACATGATCAGGCCTTGCAAACGGGTTGAACGATCCAGTGATATGTAAGATATGGTTTACCAATCCAAGAGGAGTTGTTCCGGGAATTGACTTTATGTTGGTTTTTAGGCCTTCTCTAGGGTTAGTTTTCCATCATCTTTTATATCTACCAGGCTCAATTACGTGTAGGACGTTCCAATTATGCAGTGAAAACGTTAAACTATCGTAGATCGATTTAACTTGTATTGATAAAGCAAAACCCCATGTTATCATAGATCTAATGCAGAACCATGGGTTAATCGGCTCTAGGAGCCGATTCACAGGGAAACCTGGGAGCCGGTCACGGCTCGAATTTTACGTATACTTGTTTACCATGCAGGAAACCAATCGGAGCAATCCATCACCTTCCTGATCAGGTATAGGTCAGGTGGCACGCCCTCGAACCAAGCCAGGACGTGTGCCGGAGTTTTGCGGGCCGTTGCCCGAGGGACCAGGGCCCACCAGCAGTTCTGGGAGCCTCCCGGCTCTTCGTGTTGCTCGTTGCTGCTCGCCGGTGAGTTTTGACAGGCAACACATTCTGGCACGCCCGGTGGGACCTTCAACAACGTCTACATCAACATCTGACGCTGCGATGGAGAGCAGACCAGTCACGTACGACGAGCTGCCTGAAGAGCACAAGGCGAAGTATGATGAGATCAGAAATCTCTTCGAAGCCGATCTCATCGGCTCTTTCGAGAGGACCCGTAAGCATGGCATCAAGTGGAGAGGGTTCTCCGCCGAGGGTGCTCTTGACGAGGTGGATTTGTCTGTTCCTTCGGAGGAGCGTACCAGAGCTCTGCGACAGGAAGTCAACTACATGGTGGCTCATTCTCTGCACCGCCATTCGGAGAGCTTGGTGAACGCTTTCGAACGGGTCGCGGTTCGCGTAGTTCAGGAGATCATGAAACATCAGTATTCTCCGACGGGGCCTACTCTGGGGACTCACCAGGGAGAAAGACCGCTCCAGACCAGGCCACAGCTGCCATTCACACTTGCAGCTCCAGAGCCGCCAGGAGCAGCGGCTTATGTCGTCTACAAGGCTGGAGGCGACCCAGGCGATTGCCAATTCCTGTTTGAGCCACCTAAGGAAATCCCACACGGATACATATGCACCTACGTGCCGGACTGCAATAACCTGACACGCACCAAACAGATTGCAACCGCAGGAGTTTCTGCGGCAGGGGTTCCTGGGGCAGTATCTTCAGGGGCAGGCGTGTCTGGAGCAGCGATGTCTGGGATGGACGCTGACAAACAGGCGTGGCTAGCCAAGTATGCCACTGGAACAAGCCATGAGAATCTAGCCCCTCCAGCTCAAACAGTGGAGCAAATCAGCACCATCCTGAGGGACCAGTTCGGCTTCGTGCCGAAGAGAAGGACGATCGGCTATTCAAAGCCGTACCCCAACGAGTTTGATCTGATTCCGCTGCCACCCAAGTATCGGCTCCCTGAGTTCTCAAGGTTCAGCGGGTCAGAAGGGTCAAGCTCGATCGAGCATATAAGCCGATACCTGGCACAGCTAGGCATGATTTCGGCATCGGATCAGATGCGCGTAAATTTTTTTGCGCAATCTCTGACAGGACCAGCCTTTGGGTGGTACACCTCGCTACCACCTGATTCAATTCATACCTGGAAGCAACTAGAAGAGCAGTTCCACATCCAGTACCATTCAGAGGCTACTGAGGCTGGCATTGCAGACCTGGCACAGGTGCGGCAGAAGCGGGGAGAAACTGTAGCCGAATACATCCAGCGCTTCAGGACCGTCAAGAACCGATGTTACTCAGCTCGTTTAACTGAGAAGGAAGCAGTCGAGCTGGCGGTGTTAGGTCTCTTAGCACCCATCAAGGATCTGGCTTTCCAAGTGGAGTACAACTCATTGGCGCACATGGCCCAGAAACTGACGATGTATGAACAGCGCCACCCTGAGTTGTACCAAGACAAATTCAAACGTCCGATAGGCCTGGTCGATGCGGAAGAAGATGATCCTACACAAGACCAGGAAGTGGCCGTAGCCGAATTGGCTCGAGGGGCAGATCCTGTGTCCTGCAAATGGGTGAAACAGCAAGGGCCTGCAAAAGGGTTCGACTTCGATGTGAGCAAAGCCGAGCAGATATTCGATTTACTGCTGAAGGAGAAGCAGCTGAGGTTACCCGAAGGCCATAAAATCCCTACGGCTCAGGAAATGCACGGGAGACCATACTGCAAATGGCATCATTCGTTCACCCACACCACCAATGATTGCAAAGAGCTACGTCGCCAAATCCAAACGGCGATAGAACAAGGTCGTCTGATCCTTGGGCAGGTCGCCATGAAAGTGGACACAAACCCATTTCCCGGCGTCAACATGGTAGAGCTCAGTCGCTCCGCGAGGCGTCAGTTGGATTTCTCGTTCGGCGTTAATATGGCAGGGTCTGGGTACCACCATGACTACAAGGAGGAGGGTGGTCGCTCTCGGGGCAAAGAAAGAGAGAAGTCCAGTCCACGCGACCGGCCCAGCCTCAATGACAGGCGACAGGCGGTACCTAACAGAGGAACAAGTGAGGAGAGTGCGATATCAGAAGCCACATTCCACGCATCTCCTTAACAAGTATGAGCGTCAGTATGACCAACGCCGCCGGTGCGACAGAGACGATGAGGGATATGAGCACCTCGCTAGGGGACCGTCAAAAGAAAAAGAAGGTGCAGACAAACATTGGGATTGTCCTTTCTTCAAGTATTGCTGGGACGCGGGAATGAGCCGATTGCCTACAGTCGACAACTGCCCGGAATGTGGTCAGCAGAGGGACGACACGGAGCCAGTTTCGGTGTTCCAACGTCTAGGGCCCCTCCCACCTCAGAGCCGTTACAAGGAATCCGCTCGAGCAAACGTCCTCGGGAAGCCAAGGGACGACAAAGAAAAAGACAGGTATCACCGCCCAAGGTGGTGTCCCGATGGACTCAGACACACCCAAAAGCGCAGAGTGCAGCGGCTACGTAACTTGGAGGAAGCCGAAGCGCAGTATCTCCACGCTTTAAAGAAAGCACGGCCTGATCTGGCCGTCAAAGTGAGGCAGACTTTGGAAACGGAAGATCACCCGAGAAGGAAGGAGTGGCGCCCCAAACCAGTAAAAGCCGATGCGAAGACATCGGCTGGCACAAACATGGTGTTCATACTTCCGTCAGAATTCTGCGCACCAAGAACCAACGAGCTACCAGTGGCACAGTTCGACTGCGGCCCACAGCCGGTTATTTTCGAGAAGCCGCGTGAGAAGGGTTACAAGCATCTGAAAGCCCTGTACCTACGAGGTTACATCAATGGGAAACCTGTCACCAAGATGTTGGTGGACACCGGAGCGGCAGTCAATATCATGCCATACTCCATGCTACGGCGTTTGGGACGCTCCACTGCAGATCTGATCAAAACCAACGTCACTTTGAGCGACTTCAACGGCCAGACTTCAGAAACACGAGGTGTACTGAACGTGGACCTGACCGTAGGCAGAAAAACCGTCCCTACGTCATTCTTCGTCGTGGACAGCAAAAGCACCTACGCTGTCCTGTTAGGGAGAGATTGGATTCATGCTAACTGCTGCATCCCATCCACGATGCACCAGTGCCTGATACAGTGGGATGGAGATGAGGTAGAAGTCATTCAAGCAGACGATTCTGTCGAGGTCTCCATTGCTGGCATGAACGTCTGGGAAGCAGAAGACCAAGAGCCGATCTCTGGAATCAGTTTAGACGGCTGTGAGCGCATTGAAGCTACAAAAAACAGGGTGAGGCTGGTCTTATCCACCGGCCTGACGGAGTAGCAAAGTCCACGACGGTGCGTGGTACGGCCGATCCCTGCGATCGGCCACAAAAAACAAAACTCAGCAATCTTACGACAAGCAGATCATGTAGTCGTAGCAGGGGGATTCCCTGCCATTGTAAAACCATAAGGTGTAAACCGTCCTTGACTAATGCAACAAAAAAGGGGGCCGATTCAGGCAATCGGCCCAAATTATTTTTGTCAACCTCACCTACTGTTTGCCCTGTGCTTAGCATCGACTTGACAGGTGACGGAAAGCTAGGGTATGGGTTTACATCGGCTGATGAACTAGAAGAGATCGACATTGGTCATGGGGATAAGCCACGACCAACTTTTATCAGCAAAAGGTTGGACCCGAGTCTGCGGGGTCCGATGATAGCCCTGTTAAAACAATATCCAGACTGCTTCGCCTGGGACTATACAGAGATGCCCGGGTTAGACAGGAGCATCATTGAGCATCGACTCCCGCTTAAAAAAGGATTCCGGCCGTTCCAGCAGCGGGCACGACAGATGAAGGCCGAAATTCTGGAAAAAGTCAAGAAGGAGATCGAGAAAATGTTGGCAGCCGATTTAATCAGGCCATGCAGGTATGCTGAATGGATTTCTAGTATCGTACCTGTAGAGAAAAAGAATGGCCGTTGGCGTGTCGCCATAGATTTTCGGGACCTCAATAGAGCTACCCCAAAGGATGAGTACCCAATGCCGGTGGCAGAAACGTTAATCAACGCAGCGGCTGGCCATAAGATCTTGAGCTTTATGGATGGAAATGCCGGTTACAACCAAATTTTTATGGCTCCAGAAGACATACACAAGACTGCGTTCAGAGTACCAGGCTCAGTGGGGTTGTTTGAATACGTTGTCATGACGTTTGGACTGAAAAATGCTGGTGCCACGTACCAAAGAGCCATGAATTATATTTTCCATGATCTGCTCGGCAAGCTGGTGGAAATTTACATCGACGACGTAGTGGTCAAGTCTGCCTCAGTAGAAGGACACTTGGGCGATCTGCAACGCGTACTGGACCGAACGAGAAAATTCGGATTACGGATGAACCCAAAGAAGTGCGCCTTCGGGGTAACGGCCGGTCAGTTCTTGGGTTTCTTGGTCCATGAACGCGGGATTGAGATCGGCCTGAAAAGTCAGGAGGCAGTGCGAACAATGAAGCCACCCACCACAAAGAGAGAACTGCAGTCTCTCATCGGCAAGATCAACTTCGTCAGAAGATTCATCTCCAATCTGTCAGGAAGGATAGAGCCGTTCATGGGACTAGTAAAAATTAAATCTGACGAGGAATTCCGCTGGGGGGCAGAACAACAGCGAGCCTTTGACGAGATCAAAGAATATCTGACGAAGCCGCCAGTGTTGGTTCCACCCCAGCCGGACAGACCGTTCTACATTTACCTGTCAGTAGCTGACACGTCCATCGCCTCGGTGGTGGTGCAAGTTTATGATGGGCTGGAGCGAGTCGTTTTTTACATAAGCAGGAGGATGCTGGACGCAGAGACAAGGTATCCTGATATTGAGAAGTTATGCCTCTGCCTGTTTTTCACCTGCACCAAGCTGCGCCATATTTTGCTATCAGCAGAGATCATCATCATATGCAAATCAGACGTCATAAAGCACATGCTGTCGGCTCCTATGCTAAAAGGCCGACTGGGCAAATGGATGTTTGCATTATCAGAGTTTGACATCCGGTATCAACCCGCGAAAGCAGTTAAGGGACAAGCGTTGGCCGATCTTATTGCTGAAAGGATCAACACCAACATAGCAGCACTGTCCATAAGAGCGTGGGCTATGTTTTTCGACGGATCAGTTTGTGACGATGGCTGCGGCATCGGCATTTTACTCGTGTCGCCCCGGGGGGCAACATTTTCCTTCTCCATCAGATTGTCTACCTCTCGCACCAACAATGTAGCTGAGTATGAGGCGATACGCAAGGGAATGGAGTTGCTCATCGAAGCTGGAGCGGAAGCAGTGGAAATTTTTGGAGACTCCAAGCTGGTGATTTCTCAACTCACGGAGGAATATAAGTGTGAGAGTGAATCGCTCTTCCCATTATGGATGCAATGCCGTGAGCTGATGGCACAGTTCCGATACATAAACTTCACCTGGATCCCGCGATCGCAGAATACCGAAGCAAACGATCTTGCACAAATGGCTTCAGGATACAAGGACGTAGCAGAGGGAGCCGATGTTCAGGTGCAATTCCTGGACGCAGACGACTGGAGAGCCGATATCTTCAATTACTTGAAGGATTCGGCTCGGGGGGCACCTAAACGGATAA
Organism: Avena sativa; assembly: GCA_916181665.1. Classification (NCBI taxonomy): domain Eukaryota; kingdom Viridiplantae; phylum Streptophyta; class Magnoliopsida; order Poales; family Poaceae; genus Avena; species Avena sativa. The sequence goes on from OV702289.1 coordinate 8,825,591, forward strand.
GATACAAGGCCATGAAGTATGTTCTCATTGGGGACGACATGTTTTATAGGACTCTTGAGGGGTTATTGCTCAAATGTCTGGGGACAGCCGAGGCCAATCGGCTCCTACATGAGGTACACGAAGGCGCCTGTGGAACTCACCAATCGGCTCATAAGATGAAGTGGTTGATCAGGCGATCAGGGTTTTATTGGCCTACCATGCTCGAGGACTGTTTTAAGTACTACAAAGGGTGTCAAGCATGTTAGAGATTTGGAAAAATCCAGATGGTACCCGCGTCAGCAATGAATCCCATCATCAAGCCTTGGCCATTCCGAGGTTGGGGCATGGATATGATCGGCAAGATCAATCCTCCGTCAAGCAAGGGCCACATGTGGATCTTGGCCATCACGGATTATTTCACCAAGTGGGTGGAAGCCGTCCCTATGAAGTCAGTAAGTTCAAAGGATGTTGTCGATTTTGTGAAAGAGCACGTCATTCATAGGTTCGGGATTCCCCGGACTATCACGACCGATGTAGGTTCGGTTTTCACTTCTCACGAGTTCAGGAAGTTCTGTGAGGACACAGGGATTAAGCTGATTCGGTCATCTCCGTACTATGCTCAAGCAAATGGGCAAGCTGAAGCGTCCAACCAGAGCCTTATCAAGCTGATCAAGAGGAAAATCGATGAGCACCCTAGGCGTTGGCATGAGGTTTTATCAGAGGCTTTATGGGCTTACCGCATGTCATGTCATGGAGCGATAAAAACCTCGCCGTACCATCTGGTCTATGGACAAGAAGCCGTATTGCCTTGGGAAATTACGGCTGGATCGAGACGCGTCACCTTTCAGAACGATCTAACGGCTGAAGAATATGCAGCTTTGATGAGTGACAGTGTTGAAGATGTGACTGAGCTTAGGTTGTGGTCGCTTGAGAAAATCAAAGAGAACAAGGCCAAAGTAGCTCGTGCATACAACAAGAAGGTGAGACCGAAGGAGTTCCACGTTGGCGATCTGGTATGGGAAGCGGTGTTGCCGTTAGGGACTAAGGATGCAGCATATGGTAAATGGTCTCCAAATTGGCACGGGCCATACAGGGTCGATCAGGTTTTAAGAGGGAACACGTACATGCTGGAAGAACTGGACGGCGTAAAATTCCCAGTGGCGGCCAACGGCCAACATCTCAAGAAATATTTCCCAAGCATGTGGGACGATGGACAGTAAAATGTGAAGGCCGATACATGAAATCGGCCGAACAAAAAGAAAAATATAGCCGATGCACGGTCATCGACTCTAGAGGTCCACACACATTACAAACAGATGCCAGTTTACACATACGAGCTACTGAAGAAATGCCTCGAAGGCGTGGAGGGCATCAGCACGGACACGATCCACCTCGGCGATCTCAGCTTCGTCATCTTCATCCTTGCTCGTCACCAGCTGCTTGCTCAGGGCACGTATCTCTGCCAGATCGGTCTTCAGTTGGGCGTTGAGGCTTTCCGCCTCATCTTGGGAGCGGGCGATGGATTCTTCCTTGTCGCGGATAAGCTGTTTAGTCGCCCGGACCTTCTCTTCAAGATCTTCCAACTCCTTTTTCAAGGATGCGAGCTCGGCGGTACTGACGGAGGTGTCAGTTTTAGCATCTAGAGACGCCTTTTTCTCGTTGAGTTGCTGACATCTGTCTGCAATATCGGCTTTCAATGGAAGTTGGGCGTGGCGCAGGTTGATCCTTTCACGAGCTAACTTCACCCGCGGCCCGAAAAAGGACAGATTTGCAACTGACCAAAGCCTCACCTGCAATGCTACTGGAAGATGGTCCTGGATTTCGGCAAGAACGCTCTTCACTTCCTCAGAACCCTCGATCAACTCCTCGATTGGGGAGGACAGCAAGGTTTTAAGACGCTGGGAATGAGGAAGAGCAACCCTGGCTTGTGGTTCAGTGTGGGCAACAGAGGGAGTTGGTTCGATGGATTCAGGATCGAACGACAGCAAACCTGAAAGATCACAACTCTGGCAGCCAGGAAAGCGTCAGTATACATCCAAACGTGTAAGGATGAGCCGGAAGGACCTAAACGTACCTCTCCTAAGATTGAAGGGATAGCCGATGAGGAGGCAATCGGTTTGTGTGTGGTCGCTGGAGGCTTGGCCAGGGTGGTAGCCGTCTCATCTGCACCTTCGGGGATTCCCACATCCGGCGTCGGCACCGCCCCGGCTTCCCCACTGAAAACGTCCGTCGTCTGCATGAAAGGTGTTCTTAGCCGATGTAAGTAATGATGAATCGGCAGACAAAAGGACACAAGTGGTAAGAATATGTAGGGTGGTGATTTTCGAAACCTCCTGGCTCGACGAAGAAGCTTGTGGTCCTTTGCGAGCTCTCTTGGGACCCGCAGTTGGCCCCGCCTCGACTGACGCTCGGGGGGCAGCAGGTTCAGGAGCCGACCTTTTCCTAGAAGCCGATGGTGGTGAATCTGGCTGGTTCGGTGTGATGGTCCTCTCAGAATCCGTTGGGCCTAATTCTCCTCGATTGGTCTGGGTATCCTCACTGGAGGTGTCTTCGACGGAAGCCTGTAAAGGAGGAGAATCAGTAATCGCGAGCATGTCTGCAAGAATGGAAGAATGACCAGGATCGACCAAGGCCTGAATTAGCTTACATGCGAGCTGTCTGGAGAAGGGCTCCGGCGCCTCAAAGTCTTCCTAGCAGCTACCTTCTTCACCATCGTTCTGGTTTTAGTCGGAACTCGAGGGGCAGCTGACTTAGGAGCTGCTGGTTTCTTGGAAGCCGATTGTGGGGTTATCGGCTGTTTCTGCATTATGACCTTTTTCAGAGGTGGCGAGTCTTTGCAGAAAAGAACCACAGGAGCTGGCGGGAAGAACTCGAAGGGGGAGCCATCGCTGTGCGCAGGCTCAGGGCCATCTTGGTGCTGCAAAGAGAAAGAGTGGATTAATAAAAGGATCAATTGCAGGCTGCATCAAGAAAATTTGCAAGTAGTGGTACCTGGTCCACGGGGATGTCGTAGTCAGCATCGAGCTGTTTCAGCAACGGTCCCAGAGCTCTCCTGAAGACGTGAGTCTTCCACATCGACCACCAGTCTTCAAAGCCATCGGTTGATGAGGCAAAGGTGAGGTCGTTGGGAATTGGGATGGTCAGAGCATCAAAGAAGGAGTAACACCTTTGGCTGGTGAGAAGATCAGGCATATCGGCTCTGCTCTCCGTAAGGTGATGGAGAAAGAAGTGGGGAGCTACTTGTCCAAGACCAAATTGGCGAGCCACTAAGACTGGCTGGTAGAATTCATACCCAGGTTTGATTATTCTGTTGGACGTACTCATGCCAACTGGAAGGAAACAGGGACGAATCACGGTGGAAAAGAGCTGCTGAGTGCTAGTGTCATCGGCAAAATTGTCCAGCCTGAAGGAGAGTGGATTTTCAAAGTGTTCCGATTCCTCCATATAAGGGAAGAAGGTAGGGTTGTCCAGGCCTTGGAAGAAAGTGCTGAACCATTTGGATGCTTCCTGAGGGGATAGTTTGCTGCCTGGCAGCCTATATAAAGCTTGGCCATAACTAGTGCATCGGATCTGTTTCCCTTTGACATCTGGGAAGGTGCAACTCGCCAAAAGGGGGAAGTTTGGGATGTGATTTTGGAAATATAGCTGAGCCCATAGCTGAATAAACCACCAAGGACCACCTGTTTTGACTGCTATGCCCGAAAACAGCTTGACAGACATCAACTGGAGGTATCGATAAACTTCTCCCAGAAACAGTTTGCCAAGGCCAAGTTGGGTACCTTTGGCCAGTTCGTGGGCTAAGGAGAGATAGTTTTTGGTTGGAGCAAGGGAAGGGCCACAGAAGATGAAATGCTCTAGCCAGAAGTTGAGAAAGGCTGTATGTTCTTTCTCTGAAACAGGGCCCTTTGTTTTCATATGGCGTTGGAGATAAGCACCCCAACTTGTACAGTCTGTTTTGGAAGACAGTTTGTAGGGGACTTTGGTCAGTTTGAAAGCAGAGGGGCTGGGTGATGTAACATCCAGACCAGTGATCATCACCACGTCTAGCAAGGTTGGTGACATAGGGCCATGGCCGAACATAAAGCAGTTCAGAGCGTCAGACCAGAAGTAGCCGATGGTTTTGAGAAGATTCTCGTGTTTCTCAAGAGGAGACAATGATAGATGCAAGGCATCGGCTATTCCTGTAGTTTCCCATTGGGATTGGTAAGCTCTAGCTACCCTACTGAACCAAGAAACCCAATGTTCGGGGGGGTTAGGCCAGGCTCGCAAGCAGTCGGCCCAAGAGTTCAGATCTAGATCTTGGCTTACGAAAGGGATTCTATTTGCTTCGCAAGAAATCAGATGGGCAGGACTAGAATCTGTACGAGGGCCAAGACAAAGGGAATTTGGGAGAGAAGGATGCGACAGCAGGATGTCTGAAACCTAGAAAGTTTAATGGTGGAATAAAGGCATTAATTCAGGTGTTCGTCATTAAATTCTAATCGCGTTCAGACTGCGAAGAGTAGGCGTACCTTCAGACCGAAGACCTCTGGATTGGTATTGGATGATTCCGCCATCTAGTTGCCGACGGAGATGGATCTATGCAAATTGAGGATTGGGGGTTCTTGTTGCTGTGAGCTCGATCTGGTCGATGGGCAATTGGGGATCTAGGTCGCCCTTTTTGAAAAGGGTCGCAGGTTACCGTTTGAGACTAAGAAGTGGCTGTTTGATTTGCCTAAATGTGCGACCAAGTTTTGACCCTGTCGACGTTTTTTGGGGAAAGCCGATGCGTGGTCATCGGCTCTTTGCGATTTGACTTGTTTGACTGTATGAGTGCAGCCTGATGAAAGCCGATACAGTATCATCGGCTTCTGGGACATCGACTTATTATGGCTATCGGCAAAATCAGGGGCGAACAAAGCAATCTTCGGGAAATAGATTTTCATTCATTCAAAAGATGATTGCTTACAAAAGGACGATTGATTACAAAAGGGAGCTTATTACTACTACTACTACTACTACTATTGGTTCCTAATCTAGGCCGAGGTCGTCGTCGCTGTCATCGCCGCCGTCTTTTGCGCTATCCTCAGCGCTGCTACCGGCGTCGTCTTCGCTGCTGCTGCTGAAGAAGCCAGCAGGAGCCTCCTCGTCCTCGTCATCGTCTTCGGTGTCTTCGTCTGACCCGGCGTGGAAGTACTTCACCGGCTGGTACTCCTCGGAGGAGGTGTCCTCCTCTTCCTCCTCCTCGTCGGAGGAGTCGACGCCGTCCCAGGACATGGCGTCGTCGATGCTGTCTGCCTCCAGTTCCCCATCAGCAAGGAACTGCAGGTCTTCTTCGCCGTCGGTTAAGGACGCGTCGTCCTCCGACCAAACGGCGAAATCCCAACCCCTCTCGTCCCACCATTGTGGGGCGAGAGTGTTGTACGCCACCATGGGCGGGTGCTCCGGCGTTGGCTCTCGGTCACTCATTGAGTTGGAGGCGTGGGAGGACAGGCCAGAGGAAGCAGAGGAGGCCATGGCGAAGAAACAAGGTTTTTTTCGGTGGAGGAAGAAGAGTTTTTTGGCTGTTGGAGGCAGATGGGGATTGCGAACTGCTTAGGTGGATTTAAATAAGGGGAATAGTAGAGAGACAGTTCAATGCCATAGCGGTTTCCCAGATTGCACTGCCAAAATCGTCAAATCATGCAGTGCGAAGGAGTTGAGAAGACAGGGCATCATGATGAAGGGGTAGCGTGACGATTCTGTTCTACCACGCATTCTGTCAACGCGCAACCCGATACAAAAAAAAAACCCAGGAGAGGAGAAGAAAAAACACAGAGTGGTTTTGGAATTATCATTGCCAAAACCAGGGGGGCATGTGTTATCGCCATATTTTGGCCAGAGAAGGGGATGGGCCGTGATCAAAATGGGCTTGGAAGATGCGTATATTCAACGTGTTGTTGGATCGGCCTAGTGCGTGGATTTGGGCTAAATTGCCCATGTATCTTGTATCATAGTAGGTTTCGTGTTAGTTTAGGTTCCGTTTCAATTTAGGTAAAGATAGAATTGTAGAGTTATTCCAAAAGTAGAGAGTCTCCGGACTATAAATATGTACCTAAGGTTATCGAGAAAAGGAGGACAATCACGTTCACAACAAACACAATCTCGACGCATCGCCACCCCTTGTTTCTAGGGTTTTTCTCGGGTAAGTGCCATGCTGCCTAGATCGCATCTTGCGATCTAGGCAGTATTTACTTATGCGTTGTTTGGTGTTACTCGTACTGAAGCCTTGTTGATGGCGAGTAGTACTATTATCATAGATTTGTGTAGGCTAGCAACAGTACTTTTCGCTATGATTGTTTAGTTTTGCTGCCTCTAGCTATCTCGCCGCCTTTGCACCTTTTCCCGGGTGTAAGGGTGGCATCTTTCTTGATCTTTATTTAAGTCGATTCGATCTGTTATAGTTGTGCCTTGTTCTCCAAGGTTTAGTTTGATATCTACATGATCAGGCCTTGCAAACGGGTTGAACGATCCAGTGATATGTAAGATATGGTTTACCAATCCAAGAGGAGTTGTTCCGGGAATTGACTTTATGTTGGTTTTTAGGCCTTCTCTAGGGTTAGTTTTCCATCATCTTTTATATCTACCAGGCTCAATTACGTGTAGGACGTTCCAATTATGCAGTGAAAACGTTAAACTATCGTAGATCGATTTAACTTGTATTGATAAAGCAAAACCCCATGTTATCATAGATCTAATGCAGAACCATGGGTTAATCGGCTCTAGGAGCCGATTCACAGGGAAACCTGGGAGCCGGTCGCGGCTCGAATTTTACGTATACTTGTTTACCATGCAGGAAACCAATCGGAGCAATCCATCACCTTCCTGATCAGGTATAGGTCAGGTGGCACGCCCTCGAACCAAGCCAGGACGTGTGCCGGAGTTTTGCGGGCCGTTGCTCGAGGGACCAGGGCCCACCAGCAGTTCTGGGAGCCTCCCGGCTCTTCGTGTTGCTCGTTGCTGCTCGCCGGTGAGTTTTGACAGGCAACAGATGGATAAAGAAAGGAAACTTAAAACAGTAGGATGCAATGATGAGGAGAAGTTCCGATATGCAACATTTCTTCTATCCGGATCCGCTGCAAATTGGTGGGAGAATCAATTAGCTATGCACACACCAGAAGAGATATTCACCTGGGAAGAATTCAAGCGGAAGTTTCGTGAGTATCATGTTCCAGAGAGCATTATGGAATTTAAGAGGAGAGAATTCATGGACTTACGGCAAAATGATGAAACCGTGATGAAGTATATTAGCAAGTTTAGTCAATTATCTCGTTATGCAGTTGATGAGGTAAATATGGAGGAGAAGCGCAAGAAAAAGTTCTTGGAAGGACTAAACCCTTATATGAAGATGAAAATACGAGGGGCTGCAACAAGACTTTTCCAAGAGCTCGTTGATGTAGCAATTACTTTCGAGGATGATTACAAGATGTTATTGGAAGATAGGAAGAAATTAGCCAAGAAGAGAGCTAAAAGGGAACCGAAGAAGTTTCAATTTACTAAGTCAACATCAAACTTAAGTTTCATACCTAGATTCATATCCACAAGTGGTACATCAAAGTATGAGGCATCAAAAATAAAGAAAGAAATCATGTGTGGTAAGTGTGGAGCATCAGGTCATATAAGGAGGGATTGTTGGAAGACCGGAAAGGTGTGCTATAGGTGTGGTCTGAAAGGACATAGGAGATCTGAATGTCCCAACAAGATGGTTACTCGAGGAGTACAATAACCATCAAGAGGTGGAAACTTCGGATGGAACCACATCGACGAGTCTATGATATGTATGTTTAGCATCAGTAATTCTTCGTCAATAATGTGCTCTAGGTAAAAAAAAACAATCTCATGAAGCTTCGGGAGGAAGTATAAATTAGCATTAGGCATTAATCATCACCGAATCAAGGTTGAGAGTAAACTCAAGGAGAACTGAGTTTATTAAAAACAACACTTTGGGAGGACAAGAAACTGGGCAGAAAGGAGAAAATTAAGGACAAGCCTATCGGGAACTTTCATGAACAAGAAACCACAAACTTCGTGATGAAGTTTAATTTAAGGGGGGGAAGTCTATAACATCCCAGCATTTAGGACTAGACGAAGGGTAGATTTAGGATTTTTGTGCATCTGCATGCATCTGAAAATCCGGGTAATTTTTTTTGCCAAATTAAAAGACTAGAGTGATCAGAATCCTTACTCCGATGAATTAGGTTTAGTGTCATCAAAAGGGGAGTGGGATTAATTTTGACATAACCTCTATTGTTTTGTTGAGTTATGAGGGGAGAAGTTTGACTTATAAATAATTATTCACAATAATACAAATACAAGTATTATAAATAAAAGTATAAAGATTATTAAAATCCAACATTACAATGTTCTTTTTCAATAAAAGAATAAAGGAATATTACAATGAAACAAATAAGTGAATAAAGAAAATGGAAAATGAATTACAATAATTAAACAAATAGAAGAATTCTTTATTAAAAGAATATATTTTACATTATTCTTTTACAATAAAGGAATAATAAGAGTGGTTACAATAATAAGATAAATTAATGTATTATAATGCTTTTACATTAATTCTTGAAAGAAAAGGAAATTACAAAAAATGGGATACAAGGAAAATCCTAGAACTAATCTTCATCTTCACATCTTCTCATTTCCTAATCTTGTTCCTGTAAAAGCATAAAGTAAACACAATATAGTATAAAGGAGTTTGGGGGGTAGAATTACTCTTAGTAATGCATCACATCATTGAGTTTTAGAGAAGAAAACAAGTCAAATGTAAATCTGTTCTTATCAAATTTGTCTCGGCAAAGCATCATTGACAGAGTTTGGGCAAGTTTCACCAAGGGAAGGTAAAAGGCAAAGAGATAAGATCAAAGGAAATATCAAGCCTTTTACTTGATCTGATCCACACACATGAGGCAAGCATACAAGCAGCTCACACAACACATGCAACTGTGTGTATTGTCAACACCACAAGAGAGCAGCAAATGGAGAGACAGCACCAGCCGTAGCAGGGCTGCTAGCATATCCATCCCACACACACCACCAGCCCATAGTTCCTCCACTAGCTCTAGATCACCACATAGAACATCACTTGTTCTTATTAGATTTTATCAATAACACATAGATCAAACCACATCACTAGCACCCTGGTTGCTCGAGGGAGCCATCCAAGGACACCAGGAGGAGGACAGGAGCATAAGGAGTAGGCCAAATGAGCAACAAGGATGAGCATGCCAGGAGTGCAAGGAGGAGCAAGAAAAGCACTAGATTTAGCAATAGAACAGAAACACCACAACATCCACAACCAAGTCAGGAGTAGCAGATCATCCAGCTCACCATAAACATCTCCATATTCATCCATCTGTTTACTCTCCACATCAGGTTAGCATCCAGAAAACATGAAGATCCATTTTTAACAATTATAGGCATGATTGTTGGAATAGGGGTTGTATCCTCAGATCTGTACTCAAATGGAGTACAAGATCATCCCAGGATTTGGCAACACATGTGGAATCTGTTCTTATCTCTCTAAGAAACTGGAGTCTCAGCCTTATGCATCATTGACCAAGATCACATATTAAGATTATGCATATAGATCATACAACTAGATGATGTCATTTTTCCACACCTTACTTGGCAGGTCTAGCTGATCCATTAGTAGAGGTCACTGTGTTCCATCCTAAGGGAGGCATCACAGTGACATCCCATTAGTGAATCTAAAAAGCATCAAGTTTATAAAAATCTTAAATAGGTTAAATCATTTTCCTAGTGATGGTCACAAGGAATCATTTCAAATAAGCCACTGATCAAATTATTAGCTAGCACATCTCCCAGCCATCCAAAGGAGCAGCAAATGATGCTATTGGAAACCACTACTGTGCACACTCCAGGGAGGCACCACAGTAGCCAATTCCTATGTGATAAAAGACCATCATTTTCATCCAGTTGTAAGATCCACCCAGTCAACTGGCTGTAAGCAACCAAAACCATATCCCAAATCATTTTGGAATCATTCTAAGTGATATAAATATACTCCATAGGGGGCTATGATCATTCCTGAACCATAGGTTCAGATTGCCATATATATCTCACCCCAAAACTCAATTAGATCAGTTATCATCTGCAAATAAAATAAACTGTTTCAAATCATTTTCCTCAGCCAATCTAGATAGGAATCATTTGATATACAGTAGCAAAGCTACAATCATCATTCTATAATCAAACATCATATGAATATGATAAACAGAGCATATTAAGGTGTTGTATCATCTAACCACCAGGTCAATAGCACATATACAAGCCAAAGAAAACCACCATCATTTTTTTATAATCCATATGCTAGCAAGCAAGGCATATTTTTTCCCAATCATTTTCCCAATCAACACAACCAGGATTCAGCTAAGCCATTAGGTGAATATATTCTCTACCAAGCAGTGGCACAAGTTGGGAATCTATAAAAACATAACTTACCAGCCAGCCTAGATATTCAGTTAACATGTTAACTGAAATTGCACACTATTAGGGAACAGGTTAGGGAATCTCTGCAAGATTCAGAGATGTATGGACATAGATCAAACACCAATAGCTCCACTACTCCTAATTGAAGACCAAGCCACTAACACATGATCAACCACAACAAACCATTACAGCAGACCCATGGATTAAGGCCATCAACACGAAGGCTGGTCATAACAAAACGAAGCTCACCGTGGGTGCCATGCACCTGTAACTTAGGCGTGACGAGGCCTGAGCGCAGCGCAGCAGCGAGGTTGCGGTAACGACATCACTGTCGTTCCGTCGACAGTAGCACTAGCAACATCACCATCGCACGTGCATCAACACCACATCATGGCCACATAGGTAGTAGGCCATGAATGCCGGGGTTACAGCCATGCTGCTGTCCCGCCGGCATCGACTCAAGGAGGGCATGGATGAGCAGGAGCCCGAGAAGGGGTAGTAGTCCGGGAGAAACCAGGAGGGCTGAGCTGCGTCGCCATTGACGCCGAGCCTGCCGACGAACCCTAGGATTCTTCGTAGGTCAGGAGGAGGCGCGGGGTACACCTCTGAGAAGAGGCGACCTGAAGGTGTCTTGGAAACAGGGGCGGAGCTGGGCCTGGTGCTACCCGGGCTGTAGCACCGGTCCAGCTAAATAGCCCAAGGGTATTTATAGTATATTTTTCAGTCAAAATTGTCCAGCCCAAAGAAATAGCACCACCTAGCCCGTCCTAGCACCAGTGACAGTCAGCCCACAGGCCAAAGAAATCTGGTCGCTCGCTCCCGCAGGCTTCCGGCGGTCCGGCCGTTCGTTGATCGCTAATGAATTAATTAGGCCACATCCAATCGATCGCAAAAGGCAACGAGCCAGCGACAGACTCCCAGGTCGCGTCGGTTCATCTCTCCATCTCCGTCTCGGCATCCGGAAGCGGGCGGCAGGCCGGCAGTGGATGGCACCAGGCCACCAGGCACCAGCAGTCAACGGACGAAGGTGCTCCACTTCTGCTTTCCAGCGGCACTACGGCGGTACGGCCAGTTCTGACTACCAGTCTGCTGACTACGACAGTTTGCTTACTTCGCTAGGTATGATTTCCAATCTTCTATCAGGACTCGTTTCCATCCCCTAAAATCTGTAATTTAGATTTGATATGTATTGTGGATTGGTTGCTTCTAAATTTCTAATTAGATTGTTTCAAATAATTCTGCCATTTCCTAGGATGAAGAAATATTACCCAAACAAAGATGCACCTAGTACTAGTTTAGCAACGCTGCCAACACAAAAAAGAGTCCGTATTGAACTTAACATGGATGACATTGTTGCTGATCCGGCTCTTCGAAAACCAATATATGAGTTTGATCCGAATATTAGAGATGAAGCTAAGAGAGCATATTTGTCTATGGGTCCATGTCAACCACGTGACCATGTTTTTCCACGGAAATTGCAAGGGAATCAAATGAGAGGATTTATAAAATCATGGTTTGACAGATTTGATTGGCTAGAATATAGTGTGCAAAAGGATGCAGCTTATTGCTTTTATTGTTATCTCTTTAGACCTCCAAGGATTGGTAATTGGGAAAATGATACGTTCACTAAAGATGGTTATGTTAATTGGAGACGAGGACTTGAAACTTTCAATGCTCATGTTGGAGGACCTGATAGTACACACAACAAGGCAAGAAAGTGCGCCGCTGATTTCAAAAATCAGAGACAAAGTGTGGCATATGTGTGGTCTGAGAAAAATGCGGAGAAAGAGGAGAAATATAAAGCTCGCTTGATTATTATTTTAGGTATTGTGAGGTTTCTTCTTTTGCAAGGTCTTGCTTTTCGTGGGCATGATGAATCCTCAAGCTCAAGCAATAAGGGAAACTTTCTAGAGATGTTGGAATGGTACAAAAATAAAGATCCCAAAGCTGCAAGTGTTCTTGGTGTAAATGCTCCCAAGAATTGTCAAATGATTGCTCCTAAAATACAGAAAGATTTAGTGAAAGCTTGTGCACACGAGACAAGGAATGTAATTATTTCTGAAGTGAAAGGGCGTCGGTTTGCGGTGCTTGTTGACGAGTCTCGTGATAAGTCAATAAAAGAGCAAATGGCGGTGATCTTGAGGTATGTACCAACCTTCCTATCGATGTTTCAGTTCTATATTGTTGTCAAATACTGATCACTAATATATTTTTTCATGTAGGTATGTCAATGGTAAAGGTGAAGTGATTGAGAGGTTTCTCGGGATTAAGCATGTTTCTGATACTACTTCATCTTCTCTTAAGATAGCCTTGGATGCTATGTTTATCAAACATGGTTTATCTATTTCTCAGTTGCGAGGGCAAGGATATGATGGTGCCTCAAATATGAGAGGTCAGTTTCATGGGTTGCAGAAACGCATATTGGATGAAAATCCATATGCCTTTTATATACATTGTTTTGCTCATCAACTACAACTAGTGGTTGTTTCTGTTGCCAAGTGTTGTGCTTCCGTTGAGGATTTTTTCAATAATTGCACTATGCTTGTAACCACTGTTGGTGCTTCTTGTAAGAGAAAGGACCAACTTCTCCAAGACCATCATGACAAACTTGTGGAGCAATTGGAGACTGGTGAAATCTTTCCAGGAAGAGGGAAAAACCAAGCCACTAGTCTTGCAAGGCCTGGTGACACACGGTGGGGTACACATCACAAAACTTTGGTTCGTCTTCAACTAATGTGGACCTCGGTATTGGAGGTATTGGAAAATATTTGTGAAGATGGAGAGAGCGAGCAAAGAACTAAAGCATCAGGTTTGATAGAAAGGATGGAACACTTTGAATTTGTTCTTATAATGCATCTTATGATTAGAGTGTTGGGGAAGACCCAAGAATTGTCACAATGCTTACAAAAGAAAAATCAGAATATTGTTCGTGCTATTGGACTAATTGGGTCAGTGTTGACGAATATGAATGACATGAGGGGAAATGGTTGGGAAGAGATGTTTGAAGAAGTGAAGAACTTTTGTGTCAGTAGGAAAATTGTTGTGCCAAATATGGATGATACAATACCACTAAGAGGTCGTTCAAGGGGTCGAGGTGCGAAGTTAGTAAGTTACTATCATCATTTTCATCATGGAATTTTTAATGTTGTTCTTGACCAGATTCTAGTTGAGTTAAACCACCGCTTTGCTGAAAAATCAACTCAGTTGTTGAGATGTATTGCTTGCCTTGATCCTAAGAATTCTTTTGCTAACTTTGATGGAGACAAACTAATTGAACTTGCGAAGATTTATGCTGCTGATTTCTCGGACTATGAGTGCGTTACCTTAAGGGATCAACTTGCCACGTTTGTTGTTGATGTGAGAAGTGATGAAGAGTTTTCAAGGTGTAATGATCTTGGCAATCTTGCTGTGAAGATGGTTCAAACTGATAGACACACATGCTACCCTTTGGTGTATCGCCTCATTGAGCTTGCCTTGATTTTGCCGGTTGCCACCGCAACAGTTGAGCGGGCTTTCTCGGCTATGAATATTATCAAGACCGAGTTGAGGAATAAGATGAATGATGATTGGGTGGATCATAGCATGGTGTGCTACATTGAGCGAGGCATCTTTGCAGGCATTGAAGATGATATCATTTTGCGGCGTTTTCATGGTTACAATAATCGTGCATGTCAATTGCCTAAAGCGATTACTAGGACGTGAGCCGCTGGTATGTTATTTACTGTTGAGTTCATCTTTCATATCAATTATATATCATTCATATTCATGATGTTTGTTCTACAATCAACATTGTATATGCAGACTCATGACTCAAGTGGATTTATGGATGGTTCATGAATAATGTTGATGACATGCGAACTGCAGAGATATCTCACTTTCTCGATGGTATTTCTAGAGATGCTGCAATAATTTGTGTTTTTTGTTCATCGGTTACTCAATTAGGTATTTATTATTTTGTCTATTGTAGAAATGCACTTTTACTATTGTGAATTTTGGGTGATATCTGGTAGAATTTTTTTTCCTGCAATTAGTTAGCACCCCTCTTTCTTCGTTTCTGGATCCGCCACTGCTTGGAAAGGCACCGGAGGCAGGCTGCCATAGCGGCAGAGCCGAGGCAACCGGCGTCGTCCAATATCACGAACGACAGCGACAAATTGAAAGAGGATCTTAGGGTGTTGATGCGGGGGTGTAGAGCATAGTGGAGGTGGGGAACTGATAGAGAAGTACAAGCCGGAGGCTCGCCAACATGTGGCGCAGTCGAAATCGGCCGACTACCGGACGGAGCGGCGCTGGCGCTGACGGCGACAACGACACCAGGTCGCCAGAGAGGGGAAAGGAGAGGATCGAGCTCGCGTGTAAGGAAGAAGGGGTCGAGTGGATCGAGTTGACCGACCGCGGTTGGGTCCTGTGGTTTAGACCCACTAAGTGGATTGGGCTAGATGGGCCCAAGAACTAGGCCCAATATAAATAAAAACAAAAGTGGAAATTATTAAAATACCCTCTACACATTCTAAGATCTAGAAAAATGTAGAAAAATCCTAAAAATATATTTAATACATCCAAATGTTTATTAAAATAATATCCACCTAAGAAAAATGTAATCATATTTATTTAAGTTTAAAAAATGCAAATAAATATTAACACCCTTAAATATCTAAATGAAAATTAATAAATTTAGAAAAATTCCTAAAAATAAATAAAAAATCTCTTATCTCATTAAAATACTAACTTAAAATTTTACTAATAAAATTTAAAACAAATATTTAAAGACATTAAATAATTAAGAAATTGCATAAATAATAATAAAGATAATGTTTAAAAATAAATAAAATTCATTTTTAAGAAGTTAAGCAAGTATATTTACTAGAAAGGTACTAAGTATATTATTATAAAAACATTTTAAAGTTCTTATATCATATAACTTGAATTATCTAAGTTATTAAAATAAGATAATTGTTTTGTTAAATTTTTAATATTATTTCCTTAGTAAGAAATGATCTTATTCGAAACATAATATTTTGAATCTAACTAGTCCAAACCATAATTATAATTTAATATAAAATCTAGGTGTAAACAATTGACTTTATAATATTCTTTTAAAATCTTTAACTAACTATAATTCAAGGATTTACAAAGTTATTCTTTGCAAATCATTAACAATTCATAAATAATCATATTTAAAAAACTTGAAATTCACTAAATAAATTATAATATAATACACCTATTTTTCTTTATAAAGAAACAATTCTCATAGTATGATCTATAAATATTACACATGCTAAATTTACATCTTTAAAACAAAGTTCCATAATTATAAGGTTTCATTTTTTATTATGCTTAGGAAAAACCCTAATAATTGATAATTCTACAAATGCTATACCTCAAGTCCAATTACATTTTTATAGTTTACTTTGGCCTAAGATATCTTAAGCTAGATATATAATAACTCAAATCAATTAAACCTTATTACAAAACCATAGCTTCAATCCTACTAATCTTCAAAGTTGAATAACTTAACATAAATAATATTTTATTCAAATGTTATTCTTTTTGCCACTTCAAAAGAAACACTATACCATTTCTTTAAAGCCATGACAGCTTAAAACATGAATTTTGTAATAATTACATAATATCATGGAACCATAGAATTATATAATAATTGTACTTTACTCTTCATATTTTATATGTTTATCTTTCTTATGAAGTAAACTTAAACTAAAGGAAATCTTAAATAAATCATAAATATATCTCGCTGGTAATGATTGAAGAATTACTTAGGATTTTGCATTATGCATCTCATTACTTATGCAAAACAACATATTGCTTCTTTAAACATTGTCCTTACCGGGCAATGATGATATTTTTTGTAGAACCCGAGGTCCAGGGTCAAGTCGAGACATTCGACTACAATACTTCGCTATATCAAGGCAAGTTCACACTTGCTCATGTCTTTTGATTATTTTATGTAAAGTAATTGCAAACTGTGTGTCATCACCTGCATTTCAAAAAGGTCGAAAACACTATTTTCATAATTAACTTGAAGTAACGGTTACTGATCCAGGGTGATCAGCTAATCTATTAAGACTGGCAGTTGGGATACCACTGCACAGGAATATATCATCTAGGACTTAACAACCAATGTCGCCAGTGATTCTTGCGTCGTATATTACGCGTTAACCATGAGATTTGGAATGAGACGAAGAAGTCAGCTGGATCGGCTCCCTTTCGCATACATTGGACACTGTTCTGGGCATTTGTGAGTTGCAGATCGTGGGTATAGCTGTTTATACGGGGAAAGGTCTACCGTGGATCTGGGCTTACAAAAGACAGATTACTAGTGTTAATGGTTGTTGTGTGTATCCAACTAAGGTATAGCCGTTTTATACGGGGAAAGGTATACCTTGAGTTTGGGCATACAACAATTGCGGTGTATGCGGGGTCGCGGAGAAGGACAGTGATTGACTTGGATCATCTACTAGGCCCCACACCATAGGAAGTATGGACGGGAAAGATTCGTCCGGTTGTGCATCAAGGATTTGATCTCTCATGGGTAAAGTGATGCACCTCTGTAGAGTGTAAGAACTGTAACTTGTTACTCCCTATTCCGGGAAGGAGTTGCGAACACTGCAGGAAAGGAACTCCATGAAAGTTCTGGTAAACCTGTGAAGGCTGACGGACATAACTTTTAAAGCAACCTTTGAAGAAATATTTACGAAAACCTGCATTGCCTACAACCTATGGTCTGTGGCTGTAGATATAGTGCATCAAACACTCCTTTTTAGTGAACTTCCTGAGTACGCTCGTACTCAACGTATCTTCTTAACCCTTGCTAGATTCTGAAGACAATAACGGTCAGGAAGAGGAAATACTATATCCAATTGAAGACCAAGAATAATTCCGCTATAAAGAACCAGAAGTATCCGGAAGCGTCGAAAGGAACAATTACGAAACATCTATGGAATGGAGACCGACGTATCTGAAGTGTAGATATCTCATATACAGTGATCTAGTCCAGTAGCATAGATCTCTGTCCCCTATCTATATTAAATCTCGTATAAAGCTTAAAGTTTAGTTTGCTTCTTTATCTTGCTCTCAGAATTATTATAGCTTAGCCCTGAGTCATTGGGATACCTCTATGGACCTAGGAGGATCTCAAAGTCGTCATGTAATTCTGGTTATAATAATGATAATGTATGATGTAGACCCGCTTTGTTTCTGTTGTACCACTCTGAGGATGTAATATTTGCGGAATGGTACTTCGTGAGTGTTATGTCCACGACTATAGTATACTACAACATGCAGTGGTATGCTGGGTCACCGCATAAACCCAAACGTGAACCCACTAGTAGCAGCACCGTCCGAGGCTAGCGGCATCGTTGTCCAAGGACGGGTGCCATGGGAGGGAGCAGAGCAGCCGTGCGCTGTGGGGAGATGGCCGTCGTTGTCGATGGAGGTGATCGTGGCGAACGCGCGCCCGACAAGTGCTCCCATATGGCTCAACATTGGGGATGAGCATAGATCCATGTGCGACACCATAGATTGGGCGGCGCAAGGCAACGGATGGGAGACCCCGACAGCGCAAGGAAGAAAAGGGCGGCGAGCGTCGTGGAGCTCACATGGGGAGGTCGCACGAGAGGAACCTCTCATGGTTGGATGGGCACGGGACTGGCCAACACAAGGCAGGACGAGCGCAGACGGAAGAAATGAGGGTGCGGTGATGTCGGCTAGGACAAGATGGATGAGCACCTACGAGTACCATCACCATGACTATGAGGTCACCATGGATTTTGTAGAGGAAAAAGGAAGAAGGTAGGAGGCAGGGAGGCGTGCGGGACAGAAGAAGGTAAGGGGAAGGAGGCGTGCGTGATGCTACGGGAGCGAGCGACCCGGGGATCAATAAGTGTATCATTTTCCATATATTTTTTTGTGCTAAATGACGCAAATGGTGGCGTCTTAGATATATTTTGGTAGTGAAAATGAAAACAAATAAAACATAATTTCAGAATTGGAAACAAGTAAACCAAAAGGCCCAATCCACCACCCCCACATTCAGGGACAGAGGGCCTCCACCCTATAAAATGCCCACCACACGCGTGCACCCCCATCCGCGCCGCCGACCCCACTTTCCAGAGCCAAAAATCCCCCAATCCAATGATGTCCTCCTCGCCCTCCGAACTCGCCCCCGCCCAAACCCTAAACCCTCACAAGCCGACCGCCGCCGCCGCCGACAACGACGACCCCGCCGCGGGTCGCCGCGGCCGCAAGCGCCGCTCCTCGGACCGCCGCGCCAAGGTTGGCCGCCGCGTCCGCATCCCGGCCATGGCCGCCGCCCGCGTCTTCCAGCTCACCCGCGATCTCGGCCACCGCAACGACAGCGAGACCATCGAGTGGCTCCTCCGCCAGGCCGAGCCCTCCATCATCGCCGCCACCGGAACCGGCGTCACCCCCCAGGAGGCGCTGCCCGCCGCCATCCCCGTCGGCGGCCACGGCGCCCGTTAGGGTTAGAGGCTTGTTAGGGAAAAGAGTGTGAAGAGTTTATTTGGCTCTTTAGTCCTAGTCTCCCCTTCCGGAATAATTTTATCTTGTTGCCACGGCACGGGTTAGGTCCTCTAGAAGGGCGATTCAAGTGAGCAGTGAGGAGATTGGGATGGTAAGAGGTATTAGTGGCGAAAGGGAAAAAAAGGCAGGTTTCTCTGAGTGCCGGTTTTGTGAGTGTGCTACTGATGTCTGAGTTCCTATGAATGGTTCAGTGCTGATTTTAATTTAAGATGTGCTTGCCCTTTTATGTCAATGTTCTGTTTCTGCATGTTGCTTGTTGGTATTTTGATTGATCAGTACCTGGTTTTGGTTCTGCAGCACAAGTTTGGCATACTATTTGCTTTGTGCCTATTGTCAGATGAACTTTTGATAGCCGAAGATGGAATTCAACGGCTTATTTGTGGCTGCTGTGATCAATGGCGCTAACTGTTTGCTTAATTGTGTATTTTCCAAACGCAAATATTTGTTTTTGGAAGCACTAATCTGCAGTGCTGTTAGTATTCAGGTCATATGTTTTGCATATTTTTGCATTTGGAAGGCTAACTAATATGCCTGCTCAAGTTCAGGTATGGATGTACTGCTATGTTATTTTATTTATTTTAGAAGTACTTTCTTAGCATGTTCATTCTCATGCTGAACTGATAAAGAGCAGTATAGCCCATGTGGATCACTCAAGATAGTTTTGTGAATTACATGGTTCTCTAGGCTCCTAGCATGTTACTGTGACCTATTTTTTACCTTTCAGTAGGCAAGTTTGGATGCATTTTCCCAGAATACTTGATCCCTCTATAGTCTATTGGCTATTGTATCTGCTTTGGATTTCAGGGTTAATAGAGCATTGTCTTGTCAATTAGTAGTGTATCCTGTTATTAGCCTCTTGTTATGAATTTACCCCGAAGTTATAATTACTCATAGTATTCGTATCTCTTCTTTTACTCTAGTGAATGACAAGTCATGGAATTACATATATCTGATATGGACAGAGATGAAACAAAAAAGTAAACAGACAAGTCATGGAATTACAGGTATCTTCTTTTATTCTAGTGAATGGCAAGTCATGGAACTACACATATATTGCAGCAAGAACTTATTAGAGCTTTACATTATGCTTAGTTGTGTCTGCAATTGATTATACATGATCAAGAATACCCATATAATCTGTGTTTGGTCCCAGCATATGGAGTTTGTTAGGGAATAAAGCGATTTTAGACAAAAACAGAGTTTTATGGTCCTTTGATCATAACAGGGGGATCATAACATGGTAAATACTGTATAAAGGGCAGTTGTGTGAGACTGAATTAGTAAAGATATGGCAGAAATTTAGAATATATAGGACCTAATCTCAATAGTTTATTTTTCACATGCAACCCAACATGTGTAATTTTGTATTACAAGAACGCCAAAAGTCACACAAGTTTGAGCGATAGAACTAATCATATATCAGACCAAATCTCAATCAGTAAAGAACTGCAGTTAGCAACTTAGCATAGATGGTGTTTAATTGAACGCTGTGGTGTTATTTTTAAAACACCTCAGTTCTGATGGTGAAATTCTTGGTTGTTACATCATTCTATCCAAGAGATGTGGTCAATCTCATGAGATATATGATTATTTTGTTTAAACAATTCTGTACCAGTGTGATCATTGAGCATTTTTAGATTAATACCAGTGTTTTAGTAACTTAACATATGTACTTTTTTTTAATGCTAATCTTCTTTCAGCTATACTGTTTTGGTGATACTATATTGTTGGTGGTTGAATCTGATGTTTATTGGAATTTATAGACACATTGGATACCTATATGTTCAGGCTATTGTGGAAGTCATTTGTGCCATTCTTTGGCTGATTCATGCTCTGGCAACATATTCTCAGAGAAACCTTTGAGATGCTGGTGATGGTGGAGATGATAGTTATGATGTTCTCGTACTGCTCCTTCTCTTGCATCTTTAGAATCGCAATAACCTGCATTTGTGGCTGATGCTGTGTACTGTTTCTGCTTACGCTTGCTGCTAAATTGCAGAATTGCGAGTTGTCTTTTCAGACACATATGGGTGGCTGCATGGGTGTTGTGATACTAGTCGAAATAAGAGCGTTAATCTCTTGCGTAAATTCATGCTCTCTTGCGTAAATTCATGGTTGTATCGAAGGCAGGCATGGAACCCTAGGAACTAATTTATGCATCCATATCAGATTGACAGGAATTGGCTCAGAATTTTTGTCTGGAAATAACGAAGAGGTCCAGTGCGGCGACAGGGACAACACGGGCTCTTGCGGTGACCAGGACGCGCGGTCGGCATGCCCCCTAGAGGCGGCAGCGCAAAGGTCGAGCATGATGACTTGGTTACCCTTTTTTCCATTGGTTAGGTTAACCTAACCTAAAAAAGAGCTCAATGGGCTTTGTGGTTAACCCTCAGACGCGAAAGGTCCAAATGATTTGATCTCATTTGTACATAGGGTTATCCGGCATGTCACCTGAGTCTCCTCCGAGCGTCGCCGCACGCCTCCACCGTGCAGCTCGCCCATCCACCTGTTAGTTTCCATCTCCCCAACGGCTTCGCATGTCCTTCCCTCTCTCCCGGATGCCCCGACCTAGTCTCCTCCCTATGGGCGGTAGCAGGTGGCGGATCCGGCATTAGGGTGTCAAGTGGGGTCCCGTCTAAATCCCACTTCTAGTTCATTTCAAATTCTAGCGTAAATTACAAAATTTGGCAAATGAACTAAAAGTGGGATTTAGGTGGAATCCCACTTGACACCCTATCCGGCACTTGTGATCAAGAACGGCAAAGTTGGGTGCTATGGTCAATCGATCTGTTTCCCCTGTTTTATTCTAGTATCTGAAACCTTCACGCAATCATGCCACGATAGCAGTAGCACTGAGTCAGAGCTCTCGGGCTTACTATTTGCAACACCGCTATGATTCTGATCCGCACCAGCTTCATCTCACTCCCTGTGCACGAGCCATGGAGGTTCAAGAGCTCTCCCAGTCTTGCTTGTACCCTGCAACGGGGGGCACTGTTTGTTGACAGTAACCATCATACTGCGTGCGAAACTGAACCTGAACCTGCACATGGCCGTTGCGTCTCATGAAAGCTATACTTATATTTTAAACGATAAACGAAGATCAAATTTAGTTGCACGACCTCTAAAAAAAGAAAGATAAAAGAGTGTCTAGGAGGAACTAGACACTATTTTCATAAAGATGGTGAGATTTGAACTTGGGCTGTCTAGCACGAAGACCCCCAAGTCTTTCTTGTTGCACAATCTTTGAAAGTTTGTATTTTTTTAAGTTAGCATTTAGCATGAATGCGTCGGCCATGGCAATTCTAAGGCTTTTCATCTTTTCATGCTAACAGTTCTAGAAAATTTGTAGTCCGTTGTCTTGCCATTTTGTTTTCATGGTTGAAAGTTTCCACTAATGTGCGGAAACCTTCAAGCAGACCGATCTTTAAGACTATTTGGCATATGCTGTAACATAGCTTTGCTCTTCTAAAAAGACATAGCTCTGCGGCAATTTAGGAAAAGTGAAAATATATTTTCATTTTCTAACTAGTTGTGCTAGCCTACTGTTGCGTAATGTTAAAAGTGGTTCGAACCTAAATAACCGATGGTTAACCATTTCTAACCTTATTAACCTAATGGTTAACCCATTGTTTCTTTTTTACCCAAATGGTTAAATAGGTTCGATTCCGAAAGATAAATGGTTAACCAACTCCCATCTTTAATGATGACCAGACGATATGGTGGCCGGGTGAGACCTGACACGACGGCGTGGTGCAATCGACAAGAACCGTGGAGGCGAAAACGTGAAGGGCGAGCATGACGACCAAACGATACGGTGGCCGGGTGAGACCTGGCTCGACGGCGACCAGAACCGGGAGTGGAGGCGAGCGAACTGCGACAGATAGGGAAAGGGGGTTCTAGACGACACCTCTTTTTCTCTGAACCGTATAACATCGTTTTCCCCCTTAAAAAAATTGTTTTCCCTGCTGCCGCCTTGGATGCGCAACAAACGGGCTATTCCGACAACGTAATAAGAGGATCTCGTTCCTCTGGTCCTAAGAGCCACGTTGGGTGTTCCTAGGCCTAAATCCGATGCTATTTAGCGCCGGGCGTATGTAACTTTTGTTTCGGAAACGTCCAATTTCTCACTCGTGTTCCTAAGCCGAGTTTTCAGACGATGCAAAAACGGCAAGTTTTTATCCAAATACAGCTCAAATTCAAACAGAGCTCGCCGTAGTTTGGCATAAATATGAATACATAGCAATATTCGGCATAGTTCGGCGAAAATTAAACATAGTTTGCCATGAAATTAAACATAGTTTGGTATAGAATGAAAACACAACATAGTTCGGCTAGATCATGCTCGACATCTACATGTTGTTCCTGCGTATCCATATGTGCTTAACTGGATCATCTTGTAGTTTTTGATGCACTACCGGTTCTCGGATCTCCTGGCGCATGGTGATGAAGGCAGACCAGGTCGGCGGCACATGATGATCAGGCTCTGCAAGAGGTCCCTGTCTGTAGTATGGCTCATCTTGCTTAACCAAATCCACTAGAGCCTTCCTCTCATCCTCGATGATCATGTTGTGCAAGGTCACACAATAGTTCATCACCTCCCACATCTGATCTTTCGACCATGTTATAGCAGAGAACCGGACAACTACAAACTTCTGTTGGAGGACATCAAATGTCCGCTCCACGTCCTTCCTGCAAGCTTCTTGTTCCTTGGCAAACTGAGCATGCTTGGGGAGCATTGGGTTTGAGATAGTCTTCACAAATGTTGGCCATCTTGGATAGATGTCATCTGCAAGATAATATCCCTTGTTATAGTGGTGCCGTTGATCTCAAAATCCATAGCGGACCCATGAGTGACCCTCAACAAGCTTGGCAAAGACATTTGATGACTGAAGGATGTTGATGTCATTGTTCGATCTTGCCATGCCAAAGAAGGAGTGCCAGATCCAAAGATCATGTGTAGCAACTGCCTCGAGTATCACACGACAACCTCCTTTGTGCCTTTGTACATTCACTGTCATGCAAATTGACAGTTCTTTCAGTACCAATGCATGTAGTCTATGCTTTCAAGTATCGCAGGAAATCCTCTACTTTTGTTGATTGCGAGGATCCGAGCAGTGCCTTCAGCAATGGGTGTTCTCAAGTACTGCAATCACTGCCCTGCAGAACATGTACAATAAATCGATGGCGATGGACTCGGCGATGCGGAGATAGTCATCGACACTGTCACCCAGAGCTCCCGTATGCAAGCAGCCTCATCGCCACTGTGCACTTCTGCAGTGAGGAAAACCCAACCATGTCGGTACAGTCATTTTTGCACACAAAATAGGGGTCGAACTCCCGGATGGCATGCACGATCTTGAGGAAGAGCTTTCGGATCATACTGAAATGGCATCGAAACACGACCTCTTCATGCAGCGGCTCGTCGGCGAAGTAGTTGGCGCACAAAATGCAACAGCCCTCCAGCCACTGCCTTGCTTTGCCCTTCCGGTGACCCTTCGCCGAGCCTCCATGCTTTGGCGCTGCAGTCTGCATGTACAACTAGGCGAGAGAGGCGAGGATCTGCATCTTTGGCGGCTGCAGCTGTCTCTTCCTCCAGCAACAGGGCAAACATCTCCTCGTTGTCGGAGTCCATGGCTGAACATGCAAAACGTCGAACACTTGGCGGGCAAGGTGGCTGGAGCTCGGAGCAAAGCCGAGCTGAGGCGAAGGAAGGATGGCGAAACGAGGCCTAGACCGAGGGGGGAGGATGCGGCGAGGGCGGAAGACCTATCTACAGGCTTGGATTCGGCTTGGCGGTGTTGGGCTTCGCCGGCGACGACATGGCGGCGAGGGCAACTCGGGAAAGCTCTCTGCCATGGAAGAGCCGAGTGGGTGTGGGGAATGGCCTCGGGTCGCCGACAGGGTTGGCACACCCATTTTTTCGCTGCGTCCAATGTTCCTAGGCGGTTGCCAGCGCCTTGGGTTCGGCCTGGAAACGCCGGACTTGGGCCAAATCCGACGCTATTCAGGGTCATGAGAACGCGGCTGGGTGAAATTTCGTTGTCTGAACGAAAAAAACGCCCTGGAATCGAAGATGCTCTAAGCCTGCACAGCACAATGTGCTGGTTTGTTACGGTCCCTCAATTGAGAGGGCCCAAATGGTACTTTCCAAACACGGTGAAAGGTGTGCCCATGAGACGGCTACTTGTGTGAAACTGACCCCACGTCACCCCTACAATCCTGGTTTTTTAGGCCGCACAACCTTTCATTCATCTGCAATTTGTTCATTACATATAATGGTCCTGATCTCATCACTATAGTCATTAAACCAATAAAAGGAACCAACAACATGTTCTGTTCGATTTAGCCAGAATATGTGCTGCCTCATTACAAGATCGGGGGACATGTTTAAAAGTACATGATGCAAACATTATGGCTCTCTTCTTAATATCATGGACAATGGCGCCTATAGGGGATCTATCTAGATGCATAGCCTTCACCTTGTTGATTAAGGATAAACAATCCGAGGCCATCACAACATTCCGAAGGCATGCAAGCTTCGCAAGGGTTAAAAGCCTGACATAGTGCAAGGGCCTCAGCCACTTCTGGATTCAGATCACTGTTTAGACAACCACGACTTGCCGCTTGCACCTTCCCCTGGTGATCTCGTATCACCACACCAAAGCCTGCACATCCAGACTGGGCGAAGATCGCTGCATCCATATTAATAAGCATCAGCCCCTTCGGTGGCCGACACCATTTTTTAGTTGATTTCGAGGTGTCATGCCCGCAGGAGTCAGTCAAGATGAAATTATGTAAAGAAATAAATTCAATGTATGCTTTGATCTTACCCACCACTTGAGAAGTATGGGGCAGGGTCTCCCCATTGCGGAAATTATTCCGATTCTCCCAGATATGCCATATAGCTACAGAAAATACCATTGAGTGAAATTCAGTGGCCTCATTGATCCATTCCAATAGCCATTGTCTGATATGAATGATTCTGTTGAGTTTCAGACAAATGCCATGGTGTTTTTTCAGCTCTCTCCATATTTCTTTAACATATTGGCAACGCAAAAAACAGTGCTCCACAGTAAGTGGCAGTCAATCAGTCATACCGTGTTTGGATCGAGCGCACTTGTAGCTGTTTGCCTATGGGGAGACAGTCATGAGCAATTCTCCACAAAGTCACCTTTATTTTGTTTGGACATTGGGTAGCCCATAATTTCCTCCACACTTTTTTCATGGAATTTTGATCTGAACAAGTCCCCTTACCAGCTATGCTTCGCTCTTCCCAAAAAAATTGTGTTCTTGCCAGGTTATATGCAGATCGTACAGTATACTCCACTCTTCGTGTGTGGCCAGGAAGCAAAATCCCTGCAACCATCATAGCTTAGAGGAATTCCTAATATTTTTCTAGCTATCTCTTCAAGGAAGATTTTGAAGAAGATTTTCCTGATAATATCTTCCTTCCACTGTAGCTCCTGCTCCCCTATTAGGGGGCTAACCATTTTATATTCAACGGGAAATTTGATAGACACTATGCCAAAAGTAACTCCCGGAATCCAATTGTCCTTTAAAATGTTTATCTGCTTGCCATCTCCTACTCTACACATGAGTCCTTGCTGTAGCAACTTCTTTCCATGCATTAGACTTCGCCATGTGTATGATGAAGTTCTTGGACATGTCGCAGTCCAGAACTCACCATTCGGATAGTATAGCCCATTTAACACCTAGGCACAAAGAGAGTTGGGTTCGCTTAATATTCTCCAGCATTGTTTCCCTAGCATCGCCTGGTTAAAGATATCCAAGTCTCCAAAACCCATCCCTCCTAAGTATTTAGGCGCGGATAACCATTTCCAAGATCTCCAATGTAGTTTCCGCTTTCCATCTTCAAAACCCCACCAGAAGTTAAAAATAGGCCTTCTCATTTTCTCACAAACAGACTTATGAATCCGAAAACAACTCATCACAAATGTAGGGATTGCTTGGGCGACTGATTTTATCAGAGTTTCTTTTCCAGCTCTTGATATAGGTCTATCACTCCATCCATTAAGATGCTTCCACAACCGTTCGGTGAGAAAATTGAAGCAATTCGTTGGAGAGCGTCCCACCCACGTCGGCATACCAAGATAAGTGGCCTGCAAAGTATCATCATGCACACCAATCTTTTGTTTTACCCTTTCCTTGATATGTTCAGCACAATGATTTCCGAAGAAAATAGAGGATTTCTGGAGGTTGATTTTCTGTCCAGGGCCATCACAGTAGCTTTGCAATGCTGTTTTGAGGGCATCAATGCTCCTATCATCACTCCTCACAAATAAGACGCTATCATTAGCGAAGAGTAGGTGGGATATGGGAGGGCCATTCCTGCCATTACATATACCTTTCAATTCACCAGAGGTTTCATTTTTCTACAATAAACAAGATAAGCCTTCAACGCATAATAAAAATAGATATGGGCTGATGGGATCCCCTTGCCGGAACCTCTAGTGGGGATGAAGGACTCAATTAGTTCACCATTTC
Organism: Avena sativa; assembly: GCA_916181665.1. Lineage (NCBI taxonomy): Eukaryota > Viridiplantae > Streptophyta > Magnoliopsida > Poales > Poaceae > Avena > Avena sativa. Next base: position 8,853,110 of record OV702289.1, read on the forward strand.
CTTTGACATCATATTTGACAGAGGTAACACACCTCATAACCATATTTACCCGGTTTTTATTAAAGCCCATCCTTAAGAGCACCTCTGAGATAATTCTATTCCACCCTATCATAAGCCTTCGTCATATCTATTTTCAATGCAAAGAAAGTGGATTTGGCCTTTTGTTTTCATATAGTGTGGAGGCATTCATAGGCTATCAGCACATTGTCTGTAATTAACCTTACCGAGACGAAGGCACTCTGTTGTTCAGAGATTATTTTTGGCAAAAATAATTTGAGACGATTAGTAATTACTTTGGAGGCAATATTATATATAACATTACATAAACTGATTGGCCGGAAATTCACAAGCAGATCAGGAGAATTGACCTTTGCAATTATAACTATTACCGAGTCACAAAATCCTTCTGGAATGTCTGATCCCAAAAGAAATCCCTTCACTTCATCACAAATATCTTATCCTAGAAGCTCCCGATGCTTTTGGTAAAACAGAGCAGGAAATCCATCTGGTCCAGGAGCTTTGGTCGGTCCCATTTGGAATAAAGCAGCCCTTATTTCATCATTTGTATACTCTCGACATAGCGTCTCATTCATCTCTTTAGTTACTTTACGTGGGATAGCTTCAAGAACCGCCTCTAGAGAGTCACAAGTTTTAGAAGTAAATAGTTTAGAATAAAATTCAGAGACCATACTTCTGATACCCTCAGGGTCCACACATTTTGACCCATCAGCTTTCCGTAAAAAATGATTTTGTTCGCTCTCCTTCTAGATGAGTCTCGGGCATGAAAAAACGAGGTGTTACAGTCCCCTTATCTTAGCCATTCAATCCTTGACCGTTGTCGATCCATGATCTCTTCCCTCTCAAAAAGTTCACATAGGCATTTTTCTATCTCTTTCTCCTTTGTAGATTTGCTGTCTGAATCGGGGCACCTTCTAATATTAGCAAGCTGCTTCTCCAAAAAATTTATTTCCTTCTTGACAGAGCCAAAGGAACCCCAACTCCAAGTCTGAATGGAGGTTGAAAGGGCATGTATGCCCCCATGTGTGGTTTTGGTAATTAATGACATTCTCTATGGACTAATGTGCAAATTGAGTTTCACTTGTAGGTTTGTCCATTGGCATCGCTTGGACCATTTGTTGGTCTCGAATATGAAGAAATGAATAAGGATGAGAAGAAATGTCCAAGGGCTATGTGCCCATTGGAATCATGAAGGAAGGATCTTGAAGGTTGATCAAGACAAGTGCAAAGAGTTGAATCTCGATGGATCAACACTCAAGAAGGGGTGAAAAAGTGCAAGCTAAAGATGCGCCCTCTCTAGAAGATCTCATGCTTGGAGCTTGCCATCCTCGGTTATCATAGAGTGATGAAGACAAGTTTAAAGAAGAGGTTTCCCCTTGGAGTATGGGGGATCAATTTGGAAGTCTTCATCAAGCAAGAGCGAGCAAGAGCAATCAAGAAAGTTGTTCCATCTTGAGAAGGTCAAGACGGTCTACATCAAGCTCAAGTGGAATGCTCAAGGCAAAGTTATTATCTTGATAGGGTTTCTCTTTTGCTGGTCTCATGTTGTTAGTTGGGATACCGGGTTTAGGATAGATAGCCGTACTATCAAGAGGGGCTCTCAAGCGGGTGTCTCGATCACATCGTTCGGAGAGAGATCAAACATTTGCATACATATCATCATCTTTCTTGGTTGTTAGTTGGTTCTTGTCCATCAAAGGATCTAGAGCTTGTGGTTATCATCATAACAAGCTCTAGTTCATCAAATAAGGATTTCCCTTACATATCTTATTGTGGTTGTTGATCTTGTGAGTTTTTCGACTCCACACCTTGAGAGATACATCACATACATATTCATGGTATTTTACTCCTTGGTGATACCCAATGTTTCTCCCTTGCAAGTTTACCTTTTTGTTGGATTCTACATGTCGTTATCTTTTTAACAAAATTGGTTTCATCTCGTTTGGAGTTCGGATGAGAAAGTTATTATAATTTTGGTTTCTGGAGTTTTTCTGACCGGAAGTTCTGGCTAGCCACTGGTAGTACCGCTAGGGAATTTTGCCGTCGGTAGTTCCGGTGCATCTTCCGCTCAGTTTCTGTATCCTCTCTGTCTGTTTTGTTGTATTTGATGGAATCTAGATCGGAAGTTAAGATGGTAGTACCGCCTTCGCCGGAAGTTCTGGTCAGGCACTGGAAGTACCGCTCGGGCATATTTGCCGCCGGTAGTACCGTGTGAAATTCTGGCTCCACTTCCGCTCATATACTATAACCTCACTGTTTTATGTGCTCTATTTGTCGGATCTTTGGTCGAAATCTCTGGCGGTAGTACCAGCCTCAGCGGAAGTTCTGGTGGACCGACAGAAGTTCCGTCCAGGCTTGTTTTTTTGTCTTTTGGATCGCAGTTTTCTGAACGTTATTGGCTGGGTGCCACCAGAAGTTCCGGCCTCCCACCAAAAGTTCTGGCCAGGGTCATAAATGCCCAAACAGTCAGATCTGGGAGCCCTTTAAAAGGGGATCCTCTTCCCCTTCGTGGGTAACAACTATTTTCTTGGTTCTTGGCTTTCTCTCTCTCCTCTATTGTTGACTTTGAAGAGCTTTTCCTCTCCCCTTTCCCCTCCTATGATTCTTGCATTTTTTGAGGTATTTGAGAGAGGAGATCTAGATCTACATTCCCCCCAAGCCAAATCCCTTCTTTGTGAAGGAATCATTGGGATCTAGATCTTGGAGAGTTTTGTGTTCTTTCTCCCTTATTCTCCCAATAGCTTTTGTAGCTCTGTTGGAATTTGGGAGTGAAGGACTTGCCTTTGCATTTGTTGCATAGGTTTGAGTTCTCCACGGAGATTCAACGAGTACAATCTTGTGGGCTTGTTTCTCTTGGGTTCTTGGAACCCTAGACGGTTGTGGTTGGTGTGTTGACTTCTTGTGGCCTCCATTGTGGAGTGGCCTCAAGCTTGTGGCCTGTTGTGATCTTGTTGCCTGTTGTGGTTTTGTTGCCTTTTGTGGCTTTGTAGCATTTTGTGGCTTTGTTATTGGGAGCCTCCAATTGAGTTATGGAGATAGCCCCAACCTTATACGGTTTTTGGTGACCGTCCTCAAGTGTCCCTTAGTGGATCGTGAGTAGGCCTTTGTGGGTTGCTCACAGGAGAATAGGATGAGCCTTTTGTGACGCCGGCGAGTTGCGTGCCTTCGCATCCGGGGTGAGGCCTTGTGTGGAGTTGGGTGAGCATCGAGCCACCACACCCTAAGGTGAACTATTTGTGGTGTTCGGAGAGCATTGCGCCATTACACCTCTCCAATGGAGACGTAGCTTCTTTGAAAGTGAGCTTCGTGGTAAAAAACTTTGTCTCCGCATCCATCGGTTATCTCTCAACCAAGCCCTTTACTTTGTGATAGCCATCGTTCTTGAAATATTTCATCTTGCTATCACATTGTTGCTTGTATTGTTTAGCATAGGTTGTTGGTGCACTCAGGTGAACCTAGTGGTTAGGTTTTATGCTCAATAAGTTAAACGTTAGTTTTATTCCGCATTTATTTGAGCCTAAACCTTAATAATTTTAAAAGCCTATTCACCTCCCTCTAGGCGACGTCCATTTAATTTTCAGAGGTTGATATTTTATTCAAGGCATCCCAGATGTTATTTAGAGAGGGAATATCTTCTCTAAATATTTTCCAATTATCTTCAATCATCTGGGCATAATCTAGTGCCCTCATCCATGTTGCTTCGGATTTGAAAGATGGACGTAAAGGGGTGACCACCCTCTGATTTTTATGTCTTGCAATTGATACCAAAATGGCAAAATGGTCTGATGATGTGGTTATGATGTTCTCCACTAAGCAGTCCTCAATCATATCAAGAAAATCACCATTTTCCACCGCTCTGTCAAGTCTAACTCTGACATTACGCATATCTTCTTATCTATTTGACCATGTAAACTTGGGACCAGTGTAACCCATATCCATAAGCCCACAATCATCTAGACATTCTCTAAATAGCCTCATTTGGTTGCCATCCCTGTTTCTGGTTCCCATGTGTTCATTTGCGCTCAAAACTTCATTAAAGTCTCCAACACAAATCCACGGTCCAGACCAATGTGTTTTGAGGAAACACAGTCTCTCCCAAAAGAGATGTCTTAGATCTTTCCTAGGCTCCCCATACAAAAATGTTGTTCTCCATCCCGAATCATCTTCTAATTTGACCATGACATCAATAATCTGTGTGGAGAAGGCTTTCAGTGATACTGAAAGAGAGGAAGTCCAAAATATAGCCACTCCCCACTTAATCCGTCGCTGCTAAAGGCAAAAGAACCTGTATATCCCAAGTGACTACATGAACTTCTGAGCTTTGGAGTCCCTCATCTTCGTCTCAGATAATAAGAATAGGGAGGGACGAATTTACTTACGAGCCATCATAGCTCGCCGACTGTCGTGTCCGTCCCTAAGCCGTGAAAGTTCCAAACTAAAAGATTCATTGCATGTGGCGGGGCTGCTCTGCTACAGCCTCCGCCTGATCCGCCGATCCAATTAGGAAAGTAGGTATTTCCATTCTATGCTTCTTGTGGGGATCCAACTGGTCATCGTCACCCCTTGATGGTAGAGCTGACATTGGATAGTCATAGCTTTGGTTTTCCCCAGGTAGTATTAAGGCAAGATTAGACATTTCGTGTATCTTCTTCTCTTCTTGAACCTGCACTTTCCCTTTTGATCTGTACACCTTCACCTATTTTTTTATGCCCAATTACCTTTGTGACATTTGATTGAGCAGGAAACAATTCCTTGCTCACTAAGCTGACCTCCACTTTAGCCTTTTGTTTATTAGTTTGCTCTTTTTTGTTTTAATTGGTGATTTCATCTCATTCTGGATCTCCATAACATTTGTCCTGTTCTCTCTTGATTTGGCCTTGGGAGGAAATGTCTCCCCATAGTATTCTTCATATTGTGAGGTTCTTCCACTCATATGGGAACTTTGTCCAGATCTAGACATCGAGAAAAGCTTCCTTTTCTCATCTTTAACACAAAGTTTGTCAATATTATATGGCAGTTTTCCTTCATCATCTCTTTCTCCCGGCGTCGGGCATTCTAGTGATGAATGACCGATGATACCGCACGCGAAACAATAATGGGGGAGTATTTCATGTTTCACCTCATATATTTCATACGCCTTATGCTTCTTCGAGTAAGCAGTAACACATAGTGGTTTTGCTACCTTCACCGAGATTCTTACTCGTAGACAATCTCCCCAAGCCCTTCCTTGTTGATCCATGTCAACTTTCTCCACTTAACCAATTTTGGCTCCTAGTAATTCTCCCCAAATTTTGTTCATCAATTCAAAATGGGGGTTCATTATCCTTGCCCATAGCATGATTCTGTTGAAGGATACCTCTGATGGTTTCAAAGTAGGAACTGTAGGATACAAGGGTCCTAACCTGCTGCCTTGTGTGTGGCGGCTAGGGTTTCTACTGAGGGGCAGAACACGCACAACACATATATACTAGTTAGGTGGGCCAAATGGGCCAAGCTAATAACATGTCCAGAATACCTCTTCAGCCCAATACCTGTTTAGTTAACACTCCCCCTCAAGATGGGTGATATATATTGATCATTCCCATCTTGCTACATGCTGCATTGCTCTGCTTTGTTGCCAATCCTTTTGTTAGACAGTCTGCAACCTGCTGTCCTGTGGGTATATAGTTTATCTTAATTATACCTGCATCCAACTTCTCCTTGATGAAGAATCTGTCTATCTCCACATGTTTAGTCCTGTCATGCTGAACTGGGTTATTTGCAATGCATATGGCAGATTTGTTATCACACCAGACATTTAAGTGCCCTGACTTCAACACCTTCATTTCACTTAGAAGATTTCTAACCCACAACATTTCACTTAGCCCTTGGGACAAAGCTCTGTATTCCGCCTCTGCGGTTGACTTCGACACAACTGATTGCTTCTTACTTCTCCATGCTACTAAGTTGCCTCCAACAAATACACAGTATCCTGATGTGGATCGTCTATCATCGAGACAACTCGCCCAATTTGCATCACTATAACCATCAATGGTGAGACGTCCATTACTTCTAAATAGCAGACCCTTCCCTGGTGTCCCCTTTAGGTATCTTAAGATTCTCTGGACTGCATCCATATGTGCACCCTTAGGTTCATGCATATATCTTCTTACTATACTTACAGCGTAAGCAATGTCAGGCCTTGTGTGACATAAATAAAGTAATCTCCCTACAAGCCTTTGGTACTTCTCCCTGTCCACAAGTTCTCTAGACTGAGCTGTGATCTTATCGTTTTGATCAATAGGGGTAGCAGCAGCTCTACATCCTATCATCCCAGTCTCCCTAAGGAGATCAAGGGTGTATTTCCGCTGTGATAAAACAATTCCTTTCTCTAACCTTGCCACTTCTATGCCTAGAAAATATTTCAATTGACCCAAATCTTTTACTTCAAAGGTCTTGCTCAAACACTTTTTGAGTTCTAATATCTCCTCCTCATCATCACCAATAATTATGATATCATCAACGTATACTGCTAGAATAGTAATCTTGCATGATGAATGTTTGTAGAATACAGTGTGGTCACAATTGCATTGCGCATACCCGATATCACATATTGCATGCCTAAATCTGTCAAACCAGGCCCTTGGGGATTGTTTCAAGCCATATAAAGATTTCTTGAGTCTGCACACTTTTCCTTTAGTTCCAAAAGATGCTAAGCCTGAAGGGACTTCCATATAGACTTCTTCATGTAGATCGCCATGCAAAAATGCATTCTTCACATCCAACTGATGCAAGGGCCATCCGAAATTAGATGCGCATGAAATTAGTATCCTTACTGTATTCATCTTAGCCACCGAAGCAAAGGTCTCATCATAGTCAATACCATATGTCTGACTATACCCTCTAGCAACCAATCTTGCTTTGTATCTCTCAATCTTCCCTTTAGGATTTTGCTTGATTGTGAACACCCATTTGCAGCCTACTGCTTTCTTGCCGTTTGGAAGATTAGTTAATTCCCAAGTTTGGTTCTTCCTTAATGCCTCCAACTCCTCTCTCATTGCAGCACACCATTTTGGGTCCAGTTTAGCTATTTGCCAATCTGAAGGAATGATAACAGCTTGAAGTGCAGCCACAAAGGCTCTATATGATGGTGATATAGCTTCATAAGAGATATAGTTGCTAATATCATTTTCAAACCCGTATCTCTGCACAGATTTTGTTGTTGCTACACGCCTTCCTTTTCTTAGGGCAATTGGCATGTCCAACGAACTCTCAGATGCATTTAACGAACTACCATCGCCAACTGAATCTTGTGACTGATCTTGCTGATCCCTTGCACTTCATCAATTCTTTGTTCTGCATACGGCTGCTGCTCATTTGACTGCTCCTGCCCCCCTGCTCTACGGCTTGCTGGAGCTGCTCCCCCTGCTCTGCGACTGGCTGCTTCTCCCCCTGTATTTCAATACGGGGCCTTCGAGAATAGACTTGCAATTTTTTGTCTTCAGTTCTTCTCGAAGCAGGATTTGTAGGCCCTATCCTTGCATTACCTTCTCTAAGAGGAATAGGAATGGTCCCAACAATAGGAGGCTGAGACTAAACACCACTTGTTCCAGTCGTTTGCTTCTCAATCTGAGAATAACTCTCCCCCTCTTGACCATTCCTTCCTGTCAAAGAATGGTCAAGTGCTTCAAAAAGACCACTTAGTTCTGTTCGTTCACCATAGAAAGGTTCAGATTCACGAAATGTAACATCCATACTGACAAAGGTTCGCCTTTCCGTGGGATTCCAGCACCTATATCCTTGCCGTCCTGATGGATAACCAATAAATATGCATTTCACCGCTCTTGGATCCAACTTACTCACCGATGGCCGATGATCCCTGACAAAACAGGTGCAACCAAATACCTTGGGAGGAACAATGAATTTATTTTGACCGAACAATAATTGGCAAGGAGATTTCATACCTAGAATCTTCGAGGGAGTACGATTGATAAGATATATTGAAGTGAGAACAACTTCACTCCACAAGAACTTTGGCACATTCATAGTATACATCAGTGAGCGAGCAACTTCTAAAATGTGCCTATTCTTCCGTTCTGCTACTCCATTCTGTGGGGGAGTGTCAGGACAAGAGGTTTGATGTAAGATGCCTTTTTCTGAATAGAAACTTCCAAACAACTTGTTGACATACTCTGTCCCATTATCAGTTCTAACCATCTGTACCTGCACTTTAAATTGTGTTTGCACATAGTTATAAAAATTCTGGAAGCATTGAAACACCTCATCTTTGTGTATCATAAGATATAACCAGGTCATCCGCGAGTAACAGTCAATAAAAGTTACAAAATACTTCATTCCACCCACTGATGTAATAGGCCAAGTCCATACATCAGAATGAACAAGAGTAAATGAAGAAATACGTCTTAATCCTCTACCCACATAAGATGTTCTAGTATGCTTAGCATACTCATATGCATCACATTTTAGGTGAGGCTTATCCACTCCATTCATTACATCTGGAAATACTCTACTCATCTTATCAAAAGCCATATGACCCATTCGACAGTGATGAATCATCGCAAGAGCTTCCTTCTCAACCAAGGTTACTGCAAACACCGCTTGCCTTGACTTGTCCAGGTCTAGGTACCACAGACCTCTATGCCTGGTTCCTGATCCAATCTTCCTTCCAGTCAAACTCTCCTGAATTAGACAAGCCCTTTTGTTAAGCATTATGCAGCAGTCTAGTTGATCTATCAATGCACTCAACGATACTAAGTTCACGGGAAAGGCAGGAACATGCAGAACAGATGATAAATTGATATCTTGTGTGCATTCTACTGACCCAACTCCCTTTATTTGTTGTGCAGTACCATCTGTGGTTTGTATAGTCTCAGAATGTGTTGAGGGGAATAATGTATAAGTTTTAAACTCCTTTAAATTACCAGTAACATGCTTAGTTGCTCCCGAATCTAAAATCCATTCAGAATTAGATCTATGTACTGCTACAGATGCGTATTCAGTATTACCTTCATTGGTATAGACAAAGTGTGCGAATTGCCCAAAATCATCACACCGTTCTTCCTTCTTCTTGCCATTGTTATGCTCACCTTTCTTCTCAATAATAGCTGAGCTATATGGCTCCTCGGTGAGTGTCATATTAGCTCTTGCTCCCCTCTGATATGCATGACCACCTCTCCTGCCTCTATAGCCCCTATAGTTGTTCTAGGTTCCTCTGCCATATCCTCTTCCTCTACCATGCCAAGGTGCCGTGCAATCATTACTCAAATGACCTTTCACTCCACAATTATGACAGTTTCGGTACTCTGCAACAAGATAGGCTGGTTTCATGGCTGATTCTTCTTTTATGTTCTCCCTCAACCTTGATTCTTCTTGGGCAACTGCAGCAATAGCTTCCTGCAGTGAAGGTAGAGTAGTCTGGTGCAGTAATGCTGCCTTCCTGCCCTCAAATGCAGGATGCAGACCCTTCAAAAAATTCAATACTCGCTTCCCCTCAATCCACTTGTTTGCAGTTGCCACACATTCATCATGCTCTAGCTTCAACGGATTCAAATGGTCAAGATCAGCCCACAATTTCTTTAGCTCTCCCACATATGTCATCACTGGTTTGTTGCCTTGGACCAGGTCATGAAACTTGTCTTCGATTTGAGAGATCAACATAATATTCCCTTTTCCTGAGTACATTTCCTCCAGGGCCTTCCAAACTTTTGCAGCTGTAGAGAGAGCTTCCACAGAAGCTGCAATAGATGGGGTCAGAGAATTTAACAACCAAGTAAGCACCAATGAATCAGTAGCACTCCACTTCCTCCATTTTACACTCTCCTCATCCTTTGGTGCTTTATCCTTCCCAAGAACATAGCCCTCAACATCCTTGGTTCTCAAGATTCTCAGACCCCTTCTTGACCAACTCAAATAATTCCCAACGCCTTCTAGCTTAACCTCATTTGGCATGAGCTCAAGTTTGTGGTTTACCTCAACTTGTGAGACCTCCCTTGTGCCAGATCCAGAAGCTTCAGCCCTGGCAGCAAGCAGATCTACGAGCTTGTTCAGCACCTGACTCATCTCACCCTCCATCTTCTAAGCCTTCCCTCTCTTGATTCCACCACCACCAGCTTCTCCTGGAACAGATTTCACTTCCTGGATGGAACCAGTGCTTCATGCGCCACCATCTTCACCAACTCCGTCAAGGTGGCCACCAATGTCTCTACCCTTGTCTCCCTATGCTCTGATACCATGTAGGATACAAGGGTCCTAACCTGCTGCCTTGTGTGTGGCGGCTAGGGTTTCTACTGAGGGGCAGAACACACACAACACATATATACTAGTTAGGTGGGCCAAGTGGGCCAAACCAATAACATGTCCAGAATACCTCTTCAGCCCAATACCTGTTCAGTTAACAGGAACAAAACCATTAAGTAAAACTGCATGCTTTCCTACTTTCCATGGAGCCCTCCTCTTTTACTCTTTCTTTGTTTGCTTTAGATGCAAAATCTACAATGAAAACATTGTCTGCTACCGGTTTTGCAACCAAACCTTTTTGGATATCCCCATGTTGGCCTAAGAGCTGACATAATAGTCTGAATATGTAAAACATTTGGGGACGGTACCTTGCCAATGAGAGCCCATTCCAGATTCATCAGATCTTCTTCTCTTTCATCATCCAAAATTACTGCATCTTCTTCCTTAGATGTGAGGTTGAGATGCTCTAACATCTCAGTGACATTGTCCTTTGCTCCAGCCGACCCTCTTGCCGGACACATCTTTTCCCCGTGATTCGAATCTGCCACCACCATTAAAAGGTCAGAGCGAGCTCGACCTCCTTCATAGCCTCCACATCGCCATCTCCAGCCGTCGTCGCCATTCGCCGCCCACAAAATCAAACGCCCCACAAACAGCCAAGGGTGGGCAGCAAAACAATTTTTGCCCCTTGGTCACCCCGAGCTGCAGTAGGCAATGAGATCAGGGAGCGGAGAAACTGGTTTAAAGTCATGGGAGATGAATCTTGCACTGGAAAAACTCGATTTGGATTGATTCCACCAGATGCAAGCCAAGCCCTAAGCTCGCCCGTCACCACCAGGAGAGACGAGAGAGTTCTTTTGGGAGGCACTACTTCTGGAATGGTCATATTTTTCTCCCTACAACCGGTTTAAGTAGGGCACATGGCAATATACAATCAGCAGTTTTAACAATTGAAAGGACTAATACAAACAGAGACCTACTTTTCTTGTAAATTGTTATTGATATCTTTGAAACTAGGCAAGAGACTTGCCATTTCATCATTGATATAGTAGAAGAGAACTGGCCACTTTACAAGAAAAACCCAACCAAAACCCGATACAATGGCACGATGCCACACACACTAGCCCCGAGGCCACACACCACATGAGTTGACGATCAAACCGTCTGGGCGGCCAAAACCGACACCCAAGCAACTCAAAGTAACACATCGGGGGTGATGAACTGAAGCAACAACTCTGGTATCCATGCTGGCCGCGGGGCCACACACTCCCTACCCTAATGACGAGAAACCAAGACAATGTCACCCAGGGCGATAGATTGCTATTATTAATATCAAAGTGTACCAAGTAGTCGTATGCATCTTTTCAACGCAGAGGTCATTAATCTTAAAAAAACAAAAGTGTAGCAATTGTGTGGACACCGGCTCGGTTGCTATTGAGACCTAATCCGACAAAGATTTCAGTTGCACAAACATGGAAGCACTCAAATTCTGTGATAACTGTGGTCACTGGAATATTCAGATGGTTACCACTAGGATAATTTCAAAAATAAATTTCAAACTGGATTAGCTTTGAAAAATGAATTTGTGTGAACCTTATAATAACACGTCAATGAACCATAGCTCATTGGTTGACACTACCCCTCTTCCCATATGGCGACTTGTGCTCGGTTCAATCCTCTTATAAGCAAATTCTTCTTTTATCGCTTTCAATGACAATACACATGTACCATCTCATCAGCTATTTTAAAGGATGTAACTTTATACTATAATCAATAAAGTGCCACTAGGCTTTCCCTAAAAAAATAGATGATTAGTTGGACACTCCCCCACTCTCTACCCTAAAATGATATGATTTTTGGAACCTAAGAAGTGTCCCCTCCAACAGAATTGACATTTTTTTGCTACCCAAATCGATCTTGGTAACAAAATATTCTTCTTTTGCATCATATCTAAAACAGGAAACTCAAATATGGAAATCCATATTTGAGCTTCTCCTTCTCATTAAATCCGCACACCAAGTTCACATAAAGCACGATCCAAACAAATACAACATTCATTAGCTAATATTTTCTTTGTAATTTTGGTAGCATTTTATTTATATTTAGGCCTAGCTCTCCCGCCGTTCTCTTCTCGCGTTCCCCACCCACTGCCGGTCTCCTCTCTCGCCTTCACAACCAACCTGGAGAGTCTGCTCAAAAGCCAGGTGTCGGCGCCGCTCGCGAGATACCTCTTCCGCAGAGTAGGGCGTGCGCTGGATGCTAGGAAGAAAGGTGACGTCGACGAAGCAAACCGATTCGGGGAGAGAAAGTTTCCGCTCGGGACGTTGCCTTCTCCCGCATGATCTTTCATGTTTTGGATAGTGGAGGTGGAATATCCAAATTTGCCTATTTTTAAATTATAGGTCTCGCAAAAAAAAAAAGGCATGGAACCTCTGTGGTGGCCAAAATAAACAAAAAAGGTTTGGAGTTGCCTTATTAGAAACTCTTCAAAGGGATATATAAGTTTCAAAACAAACCTCCCCCGAATCCAATACACAAATCAGGCCCGAACAAGTTCTTTTTTCACCCGCCGCGCCTCCGACCTCCGACCTCCTCCTCGTCCACCGGCCGCCGCTCCTCCGACCTCCTTCTGCGCCCTCTCCTCCCCCCTTGCCCCGCCGCCACCACTCCTCCTTCGTCCCTGTGACGCCGCCGCTGCCCCTCCCCCCACATCCGCAACCCCCCCCCCCCCCCCCCCCCCCCCCTGTCATGTCGCCGCCGCTCCTCCTCCGCGCAGCGATTTGAGGGGCGCAGATCAGGTCGAGGTGTTTGATCCCTGCGAATTTCAGGTGCTCCCTCGTTCATCCATTTTATGTCTGTACAAGCTGCTGATCTGATACTATTTTCAGTGATGAAAAACGCTGGAACGTTGTGCTCGTACTCTTTTTATTCTGTTACCAATTCTCATGCTTGCATACACATGTCCGATTGTCCGTTCTCTATCATATTTATGTATCTCCTTGGTGGATGCATACACCTTTCATGTGAACCGCTCGAGTAATGACTGTAAATGGCTAGGGCAAAGTGGATTAGTTTAATTTAGTGCATATACATAGTCTGGTACCATGGCGAGGAGCACATGAAATGCATATTCAGCGGCAGGACAGGAACCCTAGAAGTTGCCACACATGATATGATCTGTGGGTCTAATAAAAGCTTGATGCCAAGGCTTGAGTTTAAAACCAAAGGCTTCCACATGTTTAATTTCTAGCAAACTGGTCGTCGAGCAGCGAACCGGATTCAACAATTGAACAACTGCGCCGCTGAATTCAGCATCCACCGACAGTTATTCAAGTGTTAACTTCGGTTTGCCGCTCGATAACCACTTAATATATACGTGTGATGCGTGATTCATAGGAGAGCTACATTTCCTCACTGCTGAAATCTGTACGTGTCTATCTTGTCATGGTTTCCTCATTGGTATGGATGGCCGAGATGTCAGTCTTACAATCCAAGTTCAAATAGCACGTGATTTTACAAACTACTAATACATGTATCATTTTCTGTTTCAGACTGGCGGGGATCACTGTGTCGTGCCTTGTTGTTGGAGAATCTTCATTTGCTCCTGAGTGTTGACTTGCTGTTTTGTTGTCAACATAATGTCAGGCTTGCTGAACGTATGTGCTTAACCTTGTTACTGGACTACCATGCATTCACCAGCATTTTCTAATTCTATCTATTTATTATGTTTTGAGTTTAGTTAGATCACTGTTTCTGCTACCGTCGGGCAATAGATGTGTATTTTTTTTTAATAATTGAGAAATGTCGCCTAGTCAGTATTTAGGCAAAGTTTGGTTAAGAGGAATCTGTTGATTGGTTCATGCATTGATTGTCTTAAGATAACACTAATTTTCTCTTCTTTTTTTAACCTTACCACCCTTAAATGGGCTATAGTAGCTTGGTGTGATTTAACTTTGACTGGGTACTGTTTATTTTTTCATAATTGTTGTTTAAGTCAACATGATTTTGCTCTTGTGGATAGTATAATTTGCGATATTAGCCTGTCTTATTCTTTATTCTGATAACTCGATACTTTTTGCCCTGGCAGTCAAATCTTAACAGCTCGACATCAAATCTTCCAGACTCAACAGGACGACCATTTGCAGCATCCTTTTCAGGCCAATCTGGACCAGTTCAAGGTTTCCATCACTCTGGTGAGCATGAAATACACTAGCTTTTTAGCGCATTGGCATAGTGCAACATCCATTGAGTAAACCTATTATTTTTTATGACTTTCTACCTTATTCAGGTTTGCACAACATTCATGGAAATTTCAATGTTCCAAATATGCCTGGATCACTTGCTCAAAGAAATGCTGCAATGAGTGGCCTTCCATCGTCTGGGGTTCAACAACCTGGAGGGAGCATTTCCAGTAGATTTGCTTCAAACAACCTTCCAGTTGCCATGTCTCAGGTTCGAATGCCCACCTTTATGACAGTGGAGATGCAATATTAATTTTTCTTACTGCGAACAGCATACCTAGTGGATTATGCCATCTAAGAAACCATTTTGTTCGTTGACATTGACACATTGTCATATACCCTTGCTGTATTTTTTTTGTAGAGGATGATGAGTGTCACTGTTTTTGCAGATTCATCATGCACATTCAGGTGTTGGTGGTAGAGGAATGAATGTTGGTGGAGGTCAAGCATTTAGTAGTGGCATGAATATTGGTGGTGCCATTCAAGGCTTATCCTCAAACTTGGGCACCAGTGGCAATAGGAATTCTGTTTCTGGCATGTCTGCATCTCCAGCATTAGGAAACATGGGTCCACGTATTACAAGTTCCGTGGGAAACATTGTGGGCGGAAGTAACATTGGAAGAAATATAAGCTCTGGTGGATTGTCGCTGCCGAGTATCGGATCACGCATGAATTTTAGTAGCAATACTGGAAGTGGAAGTCTAAATGTGCAAGGATCCAACAGGATGATGAATGGACTTCTTCCGCAAGGTAGTTTATTTCACTACTGCATGAACAGACGGAAATGTATTACTTCATAGATTTTAATAAGTTCCATATGGCCAGTTCTTTATGTTTCTTGTTTTAATCACTGTTATACTAAACCTTTGTCAGTGTCTACTTACCGTATTGTTTACTTCATAGCATGGTTTGACCACTGCTATAAAAATATTAAATCTTTGTTTAGCATGTTATAACCACTGCTATATTGAATTTTTGTTCAGCATCTACTTATCATTATCGTGGCAAGAAAGTTGTGTGTATGAAATAAGTGCTCAGCATCCCTTATGATACTTGAATTTCTTATCTTTTTTTTAGAATAAACAGTTGGTAGTCTTCATATTTATGCTTCATAAACTATGAACCATGTGGTGCTATAGAGTATACTGAAATTCCGTTTCTTTAAGTGCAACAATGAAGCAGTAAAAAGAAAAAGAAAATATAGCTCGTGAACAATCACAATCTTCCCTCCAACAATCTGCGCACATTAAACAAGTTTTAATCTGTTACTCATTTAATACTTGAACAACTCAGGAAGCGTGAATGTTAAAGTTTGGTTGCCATGAAAATAAAGCCCGTTGAGCACTAAGATCGACATGGAGGAATAATCATGTTTTGCCCGATAAAAGCGAGCTTTTAGAAACTAGAATTTCGACCTTAAATATAAGTCCAACGTATTATCATACTGCTGAATTTCTCTTACATATATTCTTCCTTTTACAGGCATACAATGAATATCAGAATATTGCTGTTCTTTGCTCACTAACTGAAGCAGCAGTTTTTTCATAGCGTTGTTTTGTTTTGTGACAGTACCAATTTAAATTCATGAAAGTAATTGGGCCGTGATAAAATCTTGTCTATACTTTGTAATATCGTGATAGTAGCTGTGAGATTGAATGGTCAAGAACTATACAGTGTTATTTTTCTCCCATTGAAGTGCCTCATTCAGCTTGTTTTTTGTTTTTATTTATCTATGAAACCAGGATCATCTCAACTAATTAGTATGATTGGAAATTCATATCCAACGTCTGGAGGTTCATTATCTCAGAACCAAGTGCATGGAGGAAATAATTCTCTAGGTTCTATGGGGATGCTACATGACCATGGTGACAATGCTCCGTTCGACATCAATGATTTTCCACAATTGAGTGGCCGACCTACTTCTGCTGGTGGGCCGCAAGGACAATATGGTAAAAACTAAAAATGCTGGAAAACCGAGAATATTTTCCCCTAATTCTGGAGGATGCTTTGCCAATTATCTTTAAATTGCAGGACCACTACAAAAACAAGGAGTTGGTGTTAACACCATTGTTCAACAAAACCAGGAGTTCAGCATTCAAAATGAAGATTTCCCTGCTTTGCCAGGATTTAAAGGTTGTTACAGTTGAATTAATTCCAGAACCTACCTGATTCAGTGAGATTGCTCTTTTTATACTTCTGGTGTATTGGTGCATGATTGTTTGATTGTATTACTTTGTGACCTTGAAGTTCTAGTATCACTTTCATGTCTATTACTATACAGCCCTGCTACTCTGTACTTATGAACTTCAGTATTTGAACAGCTTAGTTCCCAACAATATCACCCTGTCATAAAATGCTCTATTTGTTTTAGAGTCCATTGAATAATATTTGTTTACTATGGAATGCTGTGATATTTTCCTCAAGTTAATGAGTCGTTACTACCGTGCCACCTTTTACTAACCTAACTAGAAGATGCCCCACACGCTGCAGCAGAATTAATAGTACAATTTTCTTGTGATACGATCGTAGAGAGAGGTGAGACGATGAAAAGGCAATATTTCTTTAAGGGAGCCAGCACCCAGCGGGGTAGGACCATGCAGGTGACGTGGCCTCACGATAATGCATAGAAAATCCTAATAAATGCTTACTAGCTTCATAAGATATACGCATGCCAAATCAAGGATGCAAAAATATGCACCATCCATTTGCAATAATTTTAATGACAATGATAATAATAATAATTACATTATGATGCGCTGATTGTAATTACCGTGAATCATCATTAGAACTTTGGTAGTCACCTAGGAAAAATGCGCCAAACATTATTCAGATGTTACGGCCCGAGCGAAACTTGCTTACATACCCTGCCGAGAGGATGCTTATAACATGTAGCTGTAATTTTTGGTGAGGAATGGAAGCATGTACTTTTGTGACATATATGAGATAGTAATTGTACATGAGACCGGTATAGAGCTCTTTGATAGTTATTTATATTTAGAGGAATATGATAATTTTTCTTTCTTGTGACAACTCATCAAAGAAAAAAAATAGTGCGCTATTTTGCCGCTATAGTGTTGGGAGCAGCTCCCGCGAGCTACGGCTGAGCGAAATAGTACACTAAATGACATAGCGTACAGTGCCGCAATTTTTTTCCTTGGATGAAACTGGAGCCCACTCAACTTTGGTCTCTAAACCCCTCCCGACCTAACCTAACTCCTCGTGATTCCCCAATCCCCACCTGAACAAGCTCGCGATTCCCTACCTTTTATTGCCTGAACCTTCGCACCTACTTTTCAATTGATAGTGTGTTGTTCTTATGATTGAAATACTGTTGTAGTAAATGATTTATGCATATATTGTTCTCCTGGACAGGCTTATATATTATATATTTTTAATAGCTGCTGAAATCCCTTACTTCTGGACTATTTCTGTCATTTATTGCAAAACGCTATTTGATTAGCGGCAGCTATTATAGTGTCTCGAGGATGCCACCGTTAAATCACTTAGCATGCTATTTTTTCCATTGCAACTCACACAGAATTTATGGTACTCTTCTTTCATATCATGGCTAATGGTAATAGATGGAAATGCATCCTAACCCTTCATGCTTTCTATATGTCGTTGCTACTCTTTGTATAAAGCATGAGCTAGAAGTTACTCCCCCCGTTTTAAAATATAAGATGTTTTAGCTTTGTGAAGGAAATGTATCTAGATGCCTTTTACTGTAAGTTCGGAGTGAACCTAAACATTAAAAGGGTCTAGATACATTCACTTCACAAAACTAAAACATCTTATATATTCAAACGGAGGGAGTAGGTATGAATATGAGGCGTAGCAGCTAAACTGCCAGGAGGTGTTCAAGTCAATTAAATTCCTGTTCTTACTACGGCTATAATTCATTTAAACTCCAAGGTAGCATATTAACTAACATCTTTTATAGTCCCATGACCTGCCGTGTCAACCAATAGGGATTAGAAGACTGTCCTGGAAATTCGGTCAGTATTTAGTAAGAGATTGCTACCACCGCTAACAATTTGCATACTTTGTAAATCATCTTAGACTTTGTTTTCTTGTCCCCACTTCATTACAACAAGACAATTATATGGGTGAATATAAATTGTTGCGATTAGGTTTTCAGCCCTAACCATCTTGTTTTTTCATTCTAAAATTGTTGTATTGAGCAGCCGAATCATCTTGCTACAAAATGCGATTTATCACTTGTTAGATCAACTTTAGCGTCAATTTTCTTTTATGGTGCCACCTGTTTTGCTTGGTTTTGATCTCTCGACCGAGGTTGACCTATTCTTTCCACATCGGTCATGCTCAAGCAGTGCTTTGTAACATAGTAAAGAATAGAAGACCTTGGTAGTGGTTTCTTGAGACTTTAAAATTCTTCCTGAAGTACCATCTTTTGGTTTTGGTTCATCACTGCACTACTTTACTGCAATCCTTTATACTCTGTTTTGCCAAGTTATACAGAATATTGACATATTGAATTATCAGGTAGCAGTTCAGAATATGCTATGGAGTTACATCACAAGGAACAACTTCACGAGAATGTACCTGTAATGCAAGCACAACAATATCCAGTGGGTTCATGTCTCTGAATTTTGAATCCTTGCTTCTCCCAGCATTTAGTTTGACATGTTATGAAAACTTATACAGATGGCAAGGTCAGTTGGCTTTAATTTAGGAAGTAGCTACCCACCAAATCGTCAGCAGCATCAGCAGGGTGGTAATTCAGTAAGTTATATAAGGAATCCCTTGAAACAACCATCAAATGTTTAATTTGTGCTGCAACTATCATGCTTCTGGTCTGCTTCGTGTTCTACGTGATAATACTAAGATGGATGATATTTACCCTTTAATGTGAGGAAGACTAATCTTAATTATGATCTGTCAGATTCAGAGTGCTGGACCCCAAAATATTGGACTAAGAACGCTAAACTCTCAGAGTCAAACTTCTAGTTTGGGATCATACGAGCAACTGCTCCAGCAGTACCAGCAGCCGCAGACCCAAAGTCCTTTCAGGTTGCACCAAATGTCCTCAGGCACACAGTCATACAGGGATCAAAGTCTAAAGATCATTCAGGGAGGCCAGACACCGCCTGATCCATATGGATTATTAGGATTGATGGGTGTTATAAGGATGCATGATGCTGACCTGGCATCTCTTGCTTTAGGAATAGATTTGACATCATTGGGTTTGAATTTGAATTCACCAGACAATCTGTACGAGACATTTGGCTCTCCATGGTCAAATGAACCAGCAAAAGGAGATCCTGATTTTCAGAATCCAGCTTGTTATTTTGCCGAGCAACCCCCACCCCTAACTGTAAGTTGCCAATTACTGTAGGCTATTTCTGTCTGTTGAGATGCTTAGGTCTATTTTTTTAAGAAAGGCCCAGATTTTTTCTTTGGTGCAGCCAGTTCATTTTATTATAGAAATATTGTAACAAGTTCTCTCTTGGTGCAGCCTATGCATTTTCAGAAGTTTCAGACACTCATGCTGTTTTACATATTCTATAGGTACTTCCACTATTTGAAAATTGTATGAGGCTTGGCCATTAGTCACAGTAAATTACTAAACTTCAAGGTGATTATTTTTGTGTTGTTGGTTTTCAGCATGCCGAAGGATGAAGCTCAGATATATGCTGCCATCGAACTGTGAGTACATGGTTCTACTGCTTCTTGTTCATGTTCTGAATCTTTTACGAAGAAATTTGATCTTATTGCGGTAACATTTGATAAGGGAACACACTGCTATGTCCTGATCAAAGTCATAATGCTATAATCAAAGTTGTAATGTTAGCAAATATTAACTCGTAATCTATTAGATACCAGAGCAGGCCCATTGATTGTCATGGATCTACCAATAATATTAAGTAACATTGTGGATTTACATCTTCCTGGATTAATATGTTGTTACTTGGCGGCGTTCAAAGTATTTTCATATCCGCTTAGCTACATGAGCTTCATACATGTTTCCATGTTCTTTTTCAATGTTATTACTCCCTCCGTCCCAAGTTAGTTGTAGGGAGCATTTATTTTTGGTGATTTTTGCTAACTCTCAAAGTTTCTGTTTAGCATTGCATCCTGCAAAATTCCTTCAAGCTATTGATTTTTGCTAATGCGTGTATTCCTTAAAAATATATATGAACAAAAATATCTTAACCCTCGCCTCACAACTAGTGCAGCTTCTCTCTCAAAAAAAAAAAAAACTAGTACAGCACAGCAAAACTGAACGGAGCTTCATCCAGTTTGTCTTTCTGGAATATAATAATTCTTAGACATTAATGCATGCATATGGTTTTCCTCAGATATAACCGTGGATGGTTTTATCATAAAGAGCTGCGGTTATGGTTCACAAGAGTTCCTAACATGGAGCCTCTTGTCAAAACTCCTAGTTATGAACGGGGTTCTTATGGTTGCTTTGATCCTCGAAATTGGGAGACAGTCCGTAAGGTTTGGTCATGCAAATTTATAGTTTGTAAATTGTAGCTTCTCTTGTGCACTATTGAAATGACAAGTCGAGCACGTGTCTCTCGCTGCAGGATAACTTTGTTCTCCATTATGAGCTAGTAGAGAAAAAGCCAAGTCTCCCTTCTGTGTACCAAATCGTTAGGTGAATCAAGATCTGGGTAAGGACTTCGTGGCAACAAATATGCTGTCTTTTGTTCCCGTTGTATTGAGCAATCATCTCATTGTTGTATGCAATGCAAAACGTTTTTTCTGTAGGTACCTCCTGACTCTAGCTTTGTTGGACATGAAAGAAGAGCCTTATTTTAAATTATAACAGTCGTCGTAGCCTAATTCATTAAGGTACTTTCTCTTGCAGTGAAATACGAATGTCAATGCTGGTTGAACAGCACTTTGATTTATTGATATTTTGGCACAAGCTAAAAATTAAAAGGCAAACTACTAGTCACGGAGAAACTTTCCATGTGGCTTTTAGGAATGACCATTTCACACAAACACAAAAACTTGACCCATGGGGGCTAGCACCCAGTGTTTTCTTTATATATTATAAGAAGCAGGCACCTGCAGAGGCGGGTCCTCGAATTCAGGTTGTTGAGCACGCCGCGATTGCTGCGAGCCAGCTGAGCAGTGCTCGGTTCTTATTAGGAAAGAGAATATATCAATTTTGTTTCTATCCAACTTGTTATTGAAAAGTGAAAATCTCTAGGGTTTCTTATTGACATGTATGGTAATCCTTGACACTCGTGGTTCACTTCATTCGATCTTATAAGATGACATGGTCATTTGGGAAATCAAAATATTCCTCATTTATTTTGAGGAAAGTAATAATCATGACTGATTGAGTTGATTGTTTTTCTGAGATAAAGATGGAGTTTTTTTTTGTACAAAAAATTGGAGTTGATTAAATGGATTGGACATTAACGTTTGCTCTCACTTGGACAGGGAGAGTCGGATACCATGTCGTGTCGATACACAGAGAAAGAGGATAGGAGGCTGCAGAAGAGAAGTCAGGATAACCCCCCTTGTTGTGATTAATAGCAAAACAAACAAGATAGCATTTCGTTTTTTTTTTTACCTTAGATGATGGGGAGTGCTGTACGCCTGTAACAGTCCTCTACAGAATATTGATCTTAGGATGCAAAATCAGAACTGTTATATTTGAGAATGATCATAGAGGGAACTGACGAAACTTTTGAAAAAAATGATTCAAAGAGCTATTTTAACTGAAGGCTGTGTGTGCTTTCTTGTCCCTAGCAGCCAGTATCCCTCTCTTATCTTAATCAAGTACTCAGCCTTTTGTTGTTGTTGAGGTAAATCAAGTAAGTTGAGAATATTTCCGAGCAGGAATGGCAGCTTTCAATTGGCCACTCTACGCTTCCACCAACATTGCCACCAGAGATGTAAAAGCCGCAAAATTGTTGCATGCACCTTGCCTAGAAGAGCTCAAGACGAAAGATAGTGCACCATCTATTCTTGATCTCCAATGAAAAGAACTTCACGGTTCACAATGCTCTATAAATGAGGATTTTTAGATAAGGAACTTAAACTTTGGCGGTGTCATCCTGGTCCTTCACGTGTCCCAGTTCTACGCGCTTTGGAGCAAGCTACAAGGGACTCAATTTTTGATGACACCATGGACACGACACGACCAGTTGGAAGCTCACAACACAACGGAAAGTACCGTAGCCTTGGCCTATGTGGGGCTATTCGAGACGGCGCTCACCTCCTTCATCAAGCTAGGAGGTTGGAAAAATTAGGCTCCTTCCAAATGCAAGTTTTTCGTTTGGTTGATCCTCGAAAACTCTATGTGAATGGCGGACCTTCTTGCCCAGCGCGAATGGCTCCTTCCAATATGATTCCTTATTTGATACTGAAAACTTTTTACTTCCTTATTTGACCACTTTTGTAAAATTTCTGTCTTATATGACACTTTAGTGCATTTTTATAGCTAACGGGGTTAACTTGGTAGCTACAAAGATGTTTTTGCCCTTGGTACAGAATGTGACAAAATTAAGCCAAATATTATTGTACATGTGATAGAAACAGTTAATTAAGACATGTGGACTTGAGAATTAGACTATGCATGTCGTCATTTGCGAGTATATGACAAAAAAAAAGAATCGTCCTCCATTTAGGATAAAAATGATTACTTGAATGTTAGTTTCAAAAATTTGAAAATTGGATAGAACCTCCCCTGTATTTCGAAGCTATATCCGTGCACACAATTCATAGAGATATACAATTCATATATATATCACAAATAAGTCCAACAACTACCATAAGCATCCAAATTCACCCATAAGTCACCACCAGTTCACATACATGACAATTTTCTGGCAAAAGGACCCTTCCAAATGGAACCATAATATCAGTCACCACTAGTTCATATACATCACATATGAGAGGTAAAAGATGTTGGAGATATGCCCAAGAGGCAATAATAAAGTGGTTATTATCATATCTTCACACTTATGATAAATGTTTACATACCATGCTATAATTGTATTAACCGGAAACATTAATACTTGTGTGATTTGTAAACTAAAATAAGAGTCCCTAGTAAAGCCTCTTGTTAAACTAGCTTGTTGGTTAATATATGATCATGGTTTCCTGATCATGAACATAGAGATGTTATTAACAACAGGATCATATCATTAGGAGAATGATGTGATGGACATACTCCTATAGATAAGCGTAGCATAAAGATCAAGTCATTCCAATAGTTCAATTGCTATATGCTTTCTGATACATAGTAACCTAATTCCTTCGACCATGAGATCATGCATATCACCTTTTCCGGATGGATGCTTTGATGTCATCAAACACCACACCGTAACAGGGTGGCTATAAAGGTGGCATTGAGTGTTCAGAAAGTATTGGTTGAAACACATGGATCAAGAGTGGGATTTGTCCATCCATATGACGGATAGATATACTCTGGGCCCTCTCGGTGAAATGTCATCCAATTAGCTTGCAAGCATGTGACTGGCTCACAAGGGATCACATATCACGGGAACGAGAAAAGAGTACTTATCAGTAACGAGGTTGAACTAGGTATGCAGAGATACCGACGATCATAACCTCGGATAAGTAAACTATCGTGAGACAAAGGAAAATTGGTATCGTATGTAAGTGGTTCATTCGATCGCAAAGTAATCGTAGAAATATGTGGGAGCCATATGAATTTCCAGATTCCTCTATTGGTTATTGTTTGGAGAAGTGTCTCGATCATGTCCGCATAATTCACGAACCGTAGGGAGACACACTTAAGGATTCGACGTTGTTTGAGTAGTTATGGTATTATGAGAAAGAGACCAAATGTTGTTCGGAGTCTTGGATGGGATCCGGGATATCACGAGGTGATCCGGAATGGTCCGGAGAATAAGATTCATATAAGGAAAGTCCCGTTTTGGAGTTCGGGAATGATTCCGGTGTTTTCATCGGGAATGTTCTAGAAGGTTCCGGAATGTCCGGCACTCCGGAGGGGAAGGGGTACATGAATGTGTCATTGCATATTGGAATGATTGCATCATGTACTAAGTGTTCTCACTATTCCAAATAAAGGATTAAATTGAATCCCAAACTAAAAATTCAAACGACCAGTTTGAAAGTCAAACGGCTAAAACAGGAAAGTGAGGGAAAGAGGAAAGAGGAGGTTGAAACCGACTTGGGGGAGGAGTCCCTCCTCTCCAAGCCGGCGCACCACCCAAGGACGAGTTGGGGAGGGACTCCCTCCCCTTGGCCGCACCTCCCACCTATAAAAGGAGGGGCAGGGCCCCCTCCTCTAGACACACAAGTTCCTATCCTCTAATCTAAACCCTAGCCAAAGCCTCCGGTTTAGAGCCGTTTTGGTTTAGAGCTTCTAATTGCCCTAGCCTTCGGTTTAGAGCCTTCTAATTGGTGTGTCTAAACCCTAGACCACTATTAGCTCTCTCATACTCCACCATACTCGCTTCGGCTTAAGGCGAAGCCCTGCGGGATCTCCCCTCTACTTTCGGTACCACGCCATTGTGCTGCCGGAATCGCGAGGAGAGTGCTACGACCTCCGCTGCCTGCTGGAACAAGGGAGAGGAAGGTCTCCGTCGAGTACCGAACGTGTGACCGACTGCGGGAGCGCTGCCGGAACGCAGCGCCGGAAGGATCGTCTACGCTATCTTGAGATCGGAAGTGTACGACTACATCACCCACGAGAATCTGCTCTCGTTAACCGCTTTGAAATCTTCGAGGATAAGTTATTCCATCGACTCGTTGCTACAATCTAGTAGATAGATCTTGGCTTGTTTGTTTGTATGCGATAGAAATTTTTTGTTTTCCATGCTACGAACCCCTACAGTGGTATCAGAGCCGTGTCTATATGTAGATCTGTTGCACGAGTAGAACACAATGGTCATTGTGGGCGTTGATGCTTTTATTGTCGATTGCTTCTTGTGTACTTTGCATCTTGCGGTATGTTGGGATGAAGCGGCCCGGGCTAACCTTACATGACATCGTTCATGAGACTTGCTCCACGCTAGACATGCAACTTGTATTGCATAAGTGGCTTTGCGGGTGCCTGTTTCTCCTAGCATAGTTAAGATCCAATTTACAACGGGTGATTAACAATACTAGTATCAATGTTGTGGTTCATGTTCGTAAGTTAGAACGACACTTATTAACAGCCCCAAACCACGTAAAACATGCAAAGAAAGTAGAGGCGTCTAACTTTGTTTTGCAGGGGTGTGCAGTGATGTGATATGGCCATGATTGTGATTTTATATGATGTATGCAATGTTCCTTATTGTAAGTCGGCAACCGGCAGGAGCCATGTGGTTGTCTTTAATTTCTGTTAAGACCCGCGTGTCTATTCAAAGTAGTTGTAATAGTTGAAGCCGGTGGACGACAACCATGGAGAAGCTTCATTGACCTTGATGCAATGTCGGTGATGATGGAGATCATGTTCATGCTAGAAGATGGAGATCGGAAGCACAAAGAAGAAAGGCCATATCATATCACATATTATGAATTGCATGTGATGTTAATCCTTTATGCATCTTGTATTGCTTAGTAGACGACGGTAGCATTATAAGATGATCCCTCATGCACATGAATTTCAAGTCATAAAGTGTTCACCCTTAGTTAGCACCGTTGGTAAAGCTTGTTGTTTCGAAGCACCACGTGATGATCGGGTGTGTTAGATTCTACAAGTGTATACAACGTGAGCAAGCCAGATTTGCTCATGCGGAAACTAAGGTTTGATCTTGACGAGCCTAGCATGTACAGACATGGCCTTAGGAACACGGATTACCGAAAGGTAGAGCATGAGTCATATAGTAGATATGATGAACATGTTGATTGTTCGCCATTGAAGCTATATCAACTCTCGTGATGATCGGTTTTGATGTGGTGGATTTGGTTCGTGTGATCACTAAAACAATGCGAGGGATATTGTTTTGATTGGGAGTTCACCTAGATTAATTTAATTATTAATTAGAACTCAATTTATCATAAACTAAATCAAAGTGAATTTGCATAGTTGTTGTAGTCATTGGCATCCGTTTACCACCTTGCGCTTAGTTATAATTGAGATGATAGAACTATAGAATTCTGGTTAGTTACTTTACGAACTGGTATCGTATTGTTTTGAAGTGTTAATCTAAAGTTTAAAAATCCTATTGCAAACTTTCAGTAAGTTCCGGTTACTCCATGAAGTTTAATAATTAGTATTAAATCAAGAGTAACAATTCCAAGTGTTAGTATATAAGTATCATGTTTGTCTCCATGATTCTTGATATTCAAAGGATTGTCTTAATATCAAGGTTATCTAGGATCTGAAAGAGTTGTTTCAGAAACCATGATGTGTGGAAGATATTGTGATATCTGAAACGAAGTTTTGGTTGCAACATGATAGAGTATAATATGGCAAAAGTCATGTTCTCATATTTGATGAGAATTTGCAAAAGGTTGGAGACACTTGTTGTCCTAATCCTCCAAAAGGTTTTGGATAGCAACATTATATTCATAATTCATCGTTATAAGCTAAAAGTAGCTTGATCATTGACGATTCCATGATAAGGATGAATAATTGATGTAGGTAAAATGTTTACTACACCAAGAGATTGCTAAAGAAAGGAATTTGAAAGAACACCAAACATTTGATGATGGTGATCTACTTCAAAGTGCAAGTCCAAAGACATTGGTATTTAATTATACACGCTTTGGATTATGTGTCATATGTATGACTCCACTATTGATGTTGATAGATTCTTACAAACAGAAAAGGAAATATTGAAAGAAAATCTCATAAGTATATGGCAGAAAGGAAAAGACTAGAATTGTTCAGCTTAAGTATATAGATGATATACATGTTATGGCTATATTCTTTGCTTGTTAAACAATGTGGTTCTCAAGTATTTGATACTGAATTTGTTGGTGTGAATCGTCATACGAAACAACACAATTCATGAACTACAATGTCCTAAGTAACTAGCAAAAGAATATGTGATGATATTCATCGAGAACAAATAAAGGGTTATTGTGTTGCTCGTTAAACATCGAAGCTTGCCTTCAAGATTTGTTTTATCAGGTATTATGAGAACAAAAGGATTGTTCAAATAAATTACCGTAATCCATAAAAGATGGATGATTCACAAATCTCGTTGAATAAATCACATCCATAAAACTAGTGCTAAAAATGTCGAAAGACAAATTGATTGAAAGATCACTTAGGAAGTGACATCGCCGTTTAAATTATAATGGAAAGAAAACATGAAGAAACTCCATGTGGATGGAATTTTGGAGTCTTCTGATTTTTGATCAAATGACGCTTGTGAAACTTTCCTAGAGATAATTAAAACTTCGTTCATAGGCCAAAAAGGGAACGAAAGACTAGCTTATTGGAACTTGTACATATTGTTTTGACGAAGTCCATTATGTGTAGTCAAGAGCGATGGATTTCAACTTCATATGATTTCTCCGAAATTTTGAGTGAATATATGAATATTTACTTAATAAGGATGAAGTATGAAACATTTGAAAAGTTCAAAGACTTTCAAGATGAAGTGCAAAATCGTAGTAACAAGAATACAAATAGTTTATGATAAAGATCATAAAGGAAGATATTTGAGTTACAGAGTTTAGCATAATACCTAAAGATTTAAGGAATTGTTCCGTGGATTTGCATTTCCCGAAACACCATAAGGGTATGGAGCGTTCGAGGTATGTAATTAAACCTTGTTTGACATGGTAAGATCAAAGGTATAATTCATAAAACTGCCATTATATTTTAAAGATTAAAAGCTTTAGAGATTACCGTTTTTCCACTGAAAAGAGCTTCATCATAATCCGTTGAAATGACACCATAAGGTTATGGTTTGGGATAAAACCCAAGTAGTCCTTTCTTAAAACATTGGTATGCTATGCATAAGAAAGATGTGTGCAACCAAAGTCGGATGAACCTGTCTTTGTATAAATGTTAAGTATTCCTCCATAAAACACCGGAGACAAAAGTGTTTGTCGCTTAGAACGTCAAGTTTCTTTGAGAAGGAATTTTTCGTGAAAATTTAAGTGGGAGGACAATAGAACTTTGATAAGGTTAAAAGAACCTTAGCTATATGTGCAAAGTTGCGCAGCGCCGAAAAGTGTTCCGGAGGTAGCAACAATGCTCATGGCTCACGTACCTCAAAGGTTGTGGTCACGGAGATCCAAGTTCCTATTGAAACAAGTAGGTCGGATGAACAATCGAATACCAAGATTTGAGAGTTAAATCATTATTTGACAATAATGATCCGACTACATGCAAAGAAGCGATGATGAGCCCTGACTCCGTCAAATGGCTTGAAGCCATAAAATCCGTGATAGTTCCATACACGAGAAATCAAGTTTTGAACTTGAAGGACCCTCGAGAAAGGTGTAATACCTTACAGTTGTGTTTGGATCTATAAAAGAAATAGACATGGATGTTGCACATCTATGAAATAGTCGACATGTTCGGAAAGAGTTCACAACAATGTTCAAAGGTTGACTATGATAAGATTTGATCTTTCATAGCGATATTTAGTCTAGACGGATTAATGTAGCAACCACTACATATAATTTTGTTATATGGTAGTTGAATAAACAAAACAAGTTTTTCTAATAGAATTGTTACCTAGGACGTGTGCATGACACGGTCCATAGGGTTTTGTTAATTCAAAGGATGCTAAATGCATATGCAAACTTCAATGGTTGAAGTAAGCATCGCGGAGTTGGAATCTTCACAATGATGAAATTGTTAAAAGAGTTTAAATTCATCAGAGACAATGAAGATGCTTGCGTTTGCAAGAAATTAAGTGGGAGCGCTAAGACATATTTCTAATACGTTATGTGGAAGACATATTGTTGATTGGAAATGATGTATATTTTATTAACACATATTAAGAATTTCATCTCGATGAAAGGCTTAGGCAAAACCCAAATATTTGGCATCAATAGACGCTAATATGGTTGTGCCAGAAGTACATAGACAAGATATTGAATGAGTTCAATATAGAAACTACAAGAAAGGTTCTTGTCGCACAGAAAGGATTGAATGAGTTCAATATTGATGATATATTCAAGTGTATTGACACTTGGTAAGTGAAACAAAGATTCAAGTATAGATTGATACTTGATGTATGAAATCACAAAGAGTATTTATATCAATCATACTGTGATATGTACAAATCCAGATATGTCCTATGCTCTAAATGTTATGAGCATATACCAGAATGATTCATAAGATGATCATTGGACAATAGTAAGGATATTCTTATGATTTTTGGAAGAACTAAGAGTATATTATTTGTAAAAGTGACAAATAGATGGTTAGTTCATTGTAAAAGTACTACATTGATACTAGTTTTGTCACAAAGTACAAATTAAGTTTATCTCAATCTAAACTAAGGGTGGCACAATATAATGGAAAGTAAGTTCCATAATGGATTTGGATGAGTTCCAAAGTTAAATACATTGTGACAGATACTACAACAAAAGGCTAAGTATATGACTGCTATAATAGCAGCTAAAGAGGGCGTTTGTGTCAAGTAGTTTGTTATCAAACTAGGTGTAGTTCACAACGGGATAATACTATGAAGATATATTGTACGACAATATTATCAACATGTTTTAACCCCAAAGAACTAAAGGTCACACCAAAGGACCAAATTTGTACGAAGCCATCTCATTAGAGAATGAGTGATGCGTAGAGACGCAAAGACATGCAATTACACACGGACCTGGAAGTGTCAGATCCGGAGATCAGTTGACCACTAGCAATCGTGTACATACAACACCGGAAAGCCATAGGTGTTGAATACACAAAGGTTTGAAACTAGATTATTGACTCTAGTGCAAGTGGGAGACTGTTGGAGATATGCCCAAGAGGCAATAATAAAGTGGTTATTATCATATCTTCACACTTATGATAAATGTTTACATACCATGCTATAATTGTATTAACCGGAAACATTAATACTTGTGTGATTTGTAAACTAAAATAAGAGTCCCTAGTAAAGCCTCTTGTTAAACTAGCTTGTTGGTTAATATATGATCATGGTTTCCTGATCATGAACATAGAGATGTTATTAACAACAGGATCATATCATTAGGAGAATGATGTGATGGACATACTCCTATAGATAAGCGTAGCATAAAGATCAAGTCATTTCAATAGTTCAATTGCTATATGCTTTCTGATACATAGTAACCTAATTCCTTCGACCATGAGATCATGCATATCATCTTTTCCGGATGGATGCTTTGATGTCATCAAACACCACACTGTAACAGGGTGGCTATAAAGGTGGCATTGAGTGTTCAGAAAGTATTGGTTGAAACACATGGATCAAGAGTGGGATTTGTCCATCCATATGACAGATAGATATACTCTAGGCCCTCTCGGTGAAATGTCATCCAATTAGCTTGCAAGCATGTGACTGGCTCACAAGGGATCACATATCACGGGAACGAGAAAAGAGTACTTATCAGTAACGAGGTTGAACTAGGTATGCAGAGATACCGACGATCATAACCTCGGATAAGTAAACTATCGTGAGACAAAGGGAAATTGGTATCGTATGTAAGTGGTTCATTCAATCGCAAAGTAATCGTAGAAATATGTGGGAGCCATATGAATTTCCAGATTCCTCTATTGGTTATTGTTCGGAGAAGTGTCTCGATCATGTCCGCATAATTCACGAACCGTAGGGAGACACACTTAAGGATTCGACGTTGTTTGAGTAGTTATGGTATTATGAGAAAGAGACCGAATGTTGTTCGGAGTCTCGGATGGGATCCGGGATATCACGAGGTGATCCGGAATGGTCCGGAGAATAAGATTCATATAAGGAAAGTCCCGTTTCGGAGTTCGGGAATGATTCCGGTGTTTTCATCGGGAATGTTCTAGAAGGTTCCGGAATGTCCGGCACTCCGGAGGGGAAGGGGTACATGAATGTGTCATTGCATATTGGAATGATTGCATCATGTACTAAGTGTTCTCGCTGTTCCAAATAAAGGATTAAATTGAATCCCAAACTGAAAAGTCAAACGGCCAGTTTGAAAGTCAAACGGCTAAAACAGGAAAGTGAGGGAGAGAGGAAAGAGGAGGTTGAAACCGACTTGGGGGAGGAGTCCCTCCTCTCCAAGCCGGCGCACCACCCAAGGCCGAGTTGGGGAGGGACTCCCTCCCCTTGGCCGCACCTCCCACCTATAAAAGGAGGGGCAGGGCCCCCTCCTCTAGACACACAAGTTCCTATCCTCTAATCTAAACCCTAGCCAAAGCCTCCGGTTTAGAGCCGTTTTGGTTTAGAGCTTCTAATTGCCCTAGCCTTCGGTTTAGAGCCTTCTAATTGGTGTGTCTAAACCCTATACCACTATTATCTCTCTCATACTCCACCATACTCGCTCCGTCTTAAGGCGAAGCCCTGCGGGATCTCCCCTCTACTTCCGGTACCACGCCGTTGTGCTGCCGGAATCGCGAGGAGAGTGCTACAACCTCCGCTGCCTGCTGGAACAAGGGAGAGGAAGGTCTTCGTCGAGTACCGAACGTGTGACCGACTGCAGGAGCGCTGCCGGAACGCAGCGCCGGAAGGATCGTCTACGCGATCTTGAGATCGGAAGTGTACGACTACATCACCCACGAGAATCTGCTCTCGTTAACCGCTTTGGAATCTTCGAGGGTAAGTTATTCCATCGACTAGTTGCTATAATCTAGTAGATAGATCTTAGCTTGTTTGTTTGTATGCGATAGAAATTTTTTGTTTTCCATGCTACGAACCCCTACAAAAGAACCTCTCCAAAAGAAACCATAACATGACATGAAAAGCACACAAACATATGCAAATTACAGCTGAGCCTTCTTTTGCTTCTTGTGCTCATTGCAGGGCTAGGAGTCAGGGTGCAGGTGGGAGTGGGCTGCCCACGGAGCCCACTACCCAAGCCCACATAAAAGACTATGCGGGACACCCGCGGGTAAACAAGAAAAAATGTTGGGTTTCCGTGGGAAGCCCACGATCGAGCGCGGACATTAAAAAAGCTATTTCGATCCAATTAATATTTTTATATTTGTCTAGATTCGAATATATCTAGTCATATTTAGTGCTAGATACATCCGAATCTATCCAAATATGAGTACATTAATTTGGATCGGAAGTAGAAATTTCTCAATCAAGCAAATATTATGTCTAGTAGAAAGAATGGCGAGTCACTCAAAAAGTGAAAAAAATAATTAATACATTGAAGTGCTAAATATTGATCGTATTATATACTAAAATAGTTTTATAAACATTATACAAGCAACAATTACAATAACGTATTTACGGGTATATGTGGGTATACGCGGGATAGTGGACACCCGCATAAGTTTCGCGGGCTCCCGTGAAACACCCACTTAAATTGTGTGGGACTGTGCGGACGTATGCGGGCTTTCCGCGGGCAGTCCCACCTATACCCTGAGCTAGGAGGGGTAAATTTTCTGCTCCTTGTACCCATTGCTGGTCTGTCCAGTGGCACCATAGGGATCTTCTCAACAATCTCTTTCCTTTTCTTCTTAGGATTTACCTTCACAAGAACATTTGTTTGCTCGCTAGGCATAGAACTCTCAATGGATAGTTGACTTGAGTCAGCTTTTGATCTGCATATACATGTATACAATAGTAGTAAGTTTGAAGTAATTAAATACATAAATAGACACAAAATTTTCAAGGTTTGGCTATGGTGAAAGATTACCTCTTTGTTTCTCCAGATTTAGACTTGACATGTTTTCTCTTTTTCTTAGTTGTAGTTTCCAAGGTTTGGCTATGGTGAGAAATAAAAGCTACTTAGAACATAAACTGAGTTTCCATATAACCAGTAGTATAAGTAGAAAAGTGCTAACCTTGATGGAAAACACATCCTTCTTGGTGCTCCATCCTTGCAAGGCACAATGGATGACTGGACTGTTTTGGTGGTTTTTGTCCTCTTATTTGGTGGTTCTCTACATGAGCAATCAGAAAAGTAGTTAATATGTTTAGTTGCTTACAAAAATAATAATGGAAAAGCCAAGTTAATATATGTTACCTAATAGCCATCATTGCAGCAAGGTTATATGGGTTACCCTTCTTACAATTCTGCCAATGATGCCCATATTCCTTACAAATAGGGCATAAGTGCTTGCCTTTTTTAATTTTCTTGTCGCTGCAGTCT
Organism: Avena sativa; assembly: GCA_916181665.1. Classification (NCBI taxonomy): domain Eukaryota; kingdom Viridiplantae; phylum Streptophyta; class Magnoliopsida; order Poales; family Poaceae; genus Avena; species Avena sativa. The sequence goes on from OV702289.1 coordinate 8,886,760, forward strand.
TTATACCTCTCAGTTTTAGGCACCATGCTACCAGGACAACAACTTTCAACTTGTGCCTTAAACCTATACAAATTGTCAAAGCTGCTATCCCAATCACCATATAGTTGTTTCAAGGCAAGAAGCTTACCCATATATACTCTCGTTTAGTGGATTTTTATCTTGTAGTGTTCTTTAAGCTTCTTTCGCAATGCCTTTTCTCCTAAAGTTGCATCTTGAATGAGCCAATCCTTCACCTTCTCACATATCCAATGCTTAGTTGTATTTTCACTTTCTTTTTCCTCGCTGTACTAGAGCAATCATGATCACAAGTTTTTTTTCACCTACGGAAAAGGAATACAAGTTAGCTAAAAACACTTAAACAATTATGCAAGAAATATTCAAAAATGAGTGAAGTTAGACAATTACCACTACAGTATGCATATTGGCTGTTGTAGAAGCATGCATCCTCCATGGACAACCATCTTCATCTCTTCTTTTATAATAGCCCCTGAATGTACGTGGAGCACTCTTCTCCGTGTTATACTCAAATTCAAGTTTGATTGCATGCTGACAAAGGGCCAATTTAAACTTAGCCATACTAGGATATGTGGAACCTACGGTCATTGGAGGGTCGTCCTTATCATACTCCACATTTGAGGCATGGTTTGCCTCATGAAACTCCTCCTCCTCCTTGACTTTAACCTCATCCTCGTTGTCTTCATCACTCTCATCCTCGCTGTCATCCTCAAGAACATAGCTTTTGTCCTTCTCCTTATCAGAAAATAGAACCACATTTAGAGGAATAGGTTCTTTGTCCAAATACATTTTCTCCTCATCAATACCAACATGCTCATTCTCGGGGATTGGGTTACAAAGATAACTATCCACAGACTCTTTTGTGTTGTTGTCGGCTTGGATACCATCACTACAATACTCTGTGATAGGCTCATATGGTTCAGAGGGATCACAATATTGAATAAACATTTGCACAACCTTTGTCTTGGCATGTTTCTCAAACATAGACATCAACTCTCGGTCAGATTTAACGTTCGGGAGTATTTTAGAACATCGTCATAGTACTGAACATGTGCAAATTCTAAATAACATGGTGTGTACTGATTGGCGGTCGATTCAACCAAATCCTTATAATTTGTTAAATCAGAATCAATGACCTTATCAAAACAAAAACATCTGATCTCCTTTCTAGCCTTTTTTTCGGTTTCCAAATAATCTAATTTTGAGTAAATAACTAGAATTTGGATCCATCCTGCAAATGGCAGAGGAATACATAAACATTGCTACTACTTTTCACCAAACTACACTGCAATTGAAGAGTAATTAGTCGAATTACTAACCCTTCTTGCCAATCCATCCTTGTTGAACCTGCAACCGAGCCAGTTCCTGAACCTGCAGCAGAGCACACACCCGCGCTCTCCTCCACGCCAAGCCCACCCACCGTAGCGCCATGCCCGTTCGCTGTCTGGCCGTCGCTCCCCTTGTCGTCCTCGTCTTGGTCGCTCTCCGTGGCGCCCGCGCCTGCCTCCACACCAAGCCTAACCACCGCGACGCCATGCCCGTCCGCTGTCGAGCCGTCACTCCCCTTCCCGTCCCCAGCTTGGTCGCCCTCAGCGGCGCCCGTGTCTACAGCCGAGCTTGGCGCGCCACCGGCAGAACAAGCCCCTTGGTCCCCAGCATCGCGCCGCCGCTCTAGGGTTTGATGGGGTGAGACACGGGACCGGGATAGAGAAGATAAGGGAAAGAGACAAGGAGGACGGTCAAGCCGGAAACAAATTGACGGAAAAGTTTGACGGCAGTGTTGAAAGAACATGTTGGGCCCCCATGTGTGGTTTTGGTAATTAATGACAATCTTTATGGACTAATGTGTGTATTAAGTTATACTTGTAGGATTTGTCCATTGGCATCGCTTGGAGCATGTGTTGGCTTCAAGGTCGATGAAATGCAAAGAATATATGTTGGGCAAGCTCAATATGCGAGGTCGATGATGAGGAATCAAGGAGGGCGTTCCATCTTGAGAAGGGCAAGATCGTCTACATCAAGCTCAAGTGGAATGCTCAAGGCAAAGGTATAATCTTGATAGGTTTTCTCTTTTGCCGGTCTCACGTCGTGTGTGTGAGACCGGGTTTAGGATAGATAATCGTACTATCAAGAGGGGCTCTCGTATGAGTAATTCGGTCACGTCGTTCGGAGAGTGTTCAAACCTTTGCATACTTGCATCATCATATTTGGTTGTTATTTGGTCTTATCCATGTGATGATATAGAGCTTGTGGTAATCTCCATAACAAGCTCTTGTTCATCTAAATCGGATCTCCCATTTGTATCTGGTTGCGATTTTGATTTATGCGGCTTTTTGGTTTCGCATCAAGTGAGGTATATCACATTATTCTACTTGATACTTTCTCACTTGGTGATAATCAATATTTCCACTTTTATTGGGAAGCCCTTGTCGCCCTCTATCCAACGCAATTTGAATCGAGTCAATCGGAGCTTCCAGTCAAAAGTTATTGCCGTTTGAATATTTGCCTGTGGGCTGTTTTCTGGGCCAAGCGGTAGTACCGCCCGGACGGGCCGTACTACCGCCCGGGCCTAAAAACGACCCGTTTTCTCTCTGCCTCGCTAGGTACATTTTTACGGTAGTACCGGCCAGCCCGGTAGTACCGTCCGGGTGGGCCGGTAGTATCGTTCGGCTCAGATGTTTTCACAGATTTGTTTGTTTTCAGATCCAGATCCCATTGCTTCGTCGCGTTTACCCGTGCTGCTGTTGCTGCTGCCGCGCGCGCGAAGCCTAGCGCGCTGCTGCGCATGCTGCTGCTGCTGCTGCACGCCTGCCTTGCATGCTGCTGCTTTGCATGATGCTAGCTGCTTGCTGCGCCGAGCTGCTGTGCGCGTGCAGTGCTAGCAGCAGCTGCTGCTGCCGCCGAGCTTGCTAGCTGCCGCTCGCAAGCGCGCGCACGCCCTGGCCCACTGCTGCTGCTCGCGCTTGATATTGCTGCTGCGCTGCTGCTTTCTCTCTCTCTGGCTCGCTCGCTTGTCCCAAATTCTGTCGCTCACCCAATAATTTTTTTGGCTGTTCTCGCAGGTGCGGTAGTACCGGGATTTTGCGGTACTACCGTTCCTTTCAGAAAAATGCCCCAACGGGCAGATTTTGCCTACCCCTTTAAATAGCTTTGCCCCATTTTCATTTAGGGTTACTTCTTTCTCCTTTTCTTGCCCAAGCTTTGCCCCCATTTGCTCTACTCTTTAAGCTTGATTTCTACACACCCCTCCATTGATTCTTGCAAATATTTGAGGGGTTGTTGGAGGAGATCTAGATCCGCGTTTTGACCAAACCAAAACATCTCTTTGTGAGTGTATCTTTGGGAATCTAGATTTTGGGGGATTTTGTGTCTCTCTTTGATTTCTCCTCTCTTGTTCCCCCAATAGCTTTGGTAGCTTTGTTGGAACTTGAGAGTGAGGGATTTGAGCATCTTTGTGGTGTTCTTGCTATTTGCATTTGTTGCATTGGTTTGGGTTCTCCTCGAAGGATTTGGTTTGAATTGCTCATTGGAGCTTGTCCCTCTTGGGTTCTTGGAACCCTAGACGGTTTTGTGGCCTTGGTGGCATTGTAGCCTTGGTGGCATTTGTTGAGGCCTTTTGTGGCGTTTGTTGGGAGCCTCCAATTAAGTTGTGGAGTTGTGCCCCAACCTTGTGAGAGGTTCCGGTTGCCACCGACAAGTGCACCGATAGTGGAAGCGTGGATCGATCCCATTGGGGTGAGATTCACCGGAGAATAAGGGAGGCCTTTTGTGGCGTTGGTGGTTTGATACCACCCCCTCTCCAAACGAGACGTACTCCATGTTGGGAGGAACTCGGTAAAATATCGGTGTCCCCGCGTGCCTCGGTTATCTCTATACCCGAGCTCTTTACTTATGCACTTTACATTGTGATAGCCTTCGTGCTTGAAGTACTATATATCTTGCATCACTTTGTTGCTTGTATTGCTTAGCATAAGTTATTGGTGCACATAGATGAACCTTAGTTGTTTCTAGGTTGTGCTTTACAAAGTAAATACTAGTTTTATTCTGCCTTTGAGCCACTCTAGGAAAAGTTTTAATCGCCTATTCACCCCCCTCTAGGCGACATCCGTATCCTTTCAAGTGTTATATGGGACAAAAAACTACACAAGTGGTCAAATAAGGAAGTGAAAAAATTTCGGTGTCAAATAAGGAAACATATTGAAAAATAGTGTCAAATAAGGAATTTTTTCTGAAATAAATGCATGTGTGTTTAGAAGTTTTTGTCTCTATGCTCCCCACCGGCTTATCGACCATTAAGCATAATGCCGCTCTATAGGGGGTCGTGGGCGCGAAAAGTCTGAGTTATTATGCCGTGAGAGTAGTCTCTTCCCTAGCCACTTGGCTAAGTTTCTCTTAATTAATGAAATAGGCAAAGCATTTGCCTTTTAAAAGAAAAGGTAGAGATCATGTGTCTCCTTGATTTAGTACTAGCATAATTAGAGATCATGTCTTCAGCAAGAGTTTTTTTTAGGGGAATTCATCAAAGGTGTATTGAATACACTTTTTTTAGCGGAGGTGTATTTTATACACAATTGTTCATGGAGAGATAACCCAATGGGCCCATTATGATTAGGGTGGCCCTGCGTTGATGCCACTGTACTGATCTACTCCAACTGTGAGATAGTCACTCACACCAGTCCTCTCGTTATTCTCAAAAAAAAAAAAAAAACCCAGTCCTGTCGCCGCACCGCCGCTTCCCACCGCCCGCCGCTGCTCATCCTCCCCACACCCCGGCCCCTCGCCACGCTGCGCTGCCGCTTGCTTCGCCGTCGCCTTGAGACTCCACTCTCGGCGACTTCCACCCAATCCCCTCACATATTCCCCGAACCAAACCAAACCCTCGCCGCCGCTACGATGCTGCTCCGCTCCGGGCGGCGCCTCCCGACCCTGGAAGAAGCAGCACGGGAGACCGTGCCGAGAAGGAGACGCAGGGCGCGGTCGGATCTGTTCGCCGGCTTGCCGGAAGAGATCCTGCTCGACATCCTGGTCCGCCTCCCGGCCAAGTCCGTGCTCCGCTGCCGCGCCGTCTGCCATCTGTGGCGCCGCCTCGCCTCTGACCCCGCGTTCCTTATTGAGCACCACCGCCGCCAGCCGGATCTTGCCTTAATCCGGTCCTACCGAACTGCTGATGGGGCTGACGACTTCCCCCGCCTCGAAGCCGTCCACCTGCGGGCCGCCGAGTTTCGGCCAGGGCCAGTCTTCAGGTTTCCCGAGCAATTCGGCTCCCATTTCCCGGTCCGCGCCTCCTGCGACGGCCTCTTCGTTGTCGGCCAATACATCTGCAACCCGGCCACAAGGCAGTGTTCGCCCATCCGCCCGCACCCTAATTTCGGTATTGGCGAAATTGTCGGCCTCTTTAGACACCAGCCTTCAGGAGAGTACCGCGTGCTGTACTGGAGACGATCGAACCTCCCTTTCGACCCTTTTGATGTGTACTGTCCAGATGAGTACCGCATCCTCACCGTGGGAACCAACAAATCCAGGCGCGTCGATTCTTGGACACTGGGCTGGAGGGGACTACACATCTTTGGTGCGCCGGTCTTTCTCTATGGCAGCTTGCACCTGCACTCGAGGGGTGGCTACCACAGGATTGTTGTGTTTGACACGGTGTCGGAGACGTTCCGGTTCATGCGACCACCGCCTGTGAACCCCCGCCATGTTATGCACTTGCTTGACATGGGTGGCACGCTTGCTGCGTCCACCAGCAAGGATGGCATGACAGGGATGAGAATCTTCATGCTGCAGGATCGCAACCAGGACGTGTGGGCATTCCAGTACCGGATTGAACTGCCGGTGATGGATATCAGGCGTTTTCAGGAGCAAGGGGATTTCTGGGCGAAGGTTGTGTCTGACGAGGGAGATGTGCTTGTGAGTTGCTATGGCCAGTTGCTGCACTGTGACAAAAGGGGGAGTATGGTAGCTAACTTCAAGTATGACGATGACATGCCAGTGGTTCTACCTTATAGGCTCAAGGAGAGTCTTGTCCAGCATACGTTTTTCAACAAGACAGAAAACTGAGGCGTAGCTCTTCTTGAATTCTCATTTTGTTCCATGTTATATGTGAGTAACTTCTGTTTGCTTAATTCTAAATTCTAAGTTCCTGAGAGTTTTAATTAGATACGATAAAATCTCTAGCTATACCATTATATGCATATCCTTTCGATCTAAGCCTGTTTATAACATAGCATTCTTGAATGGGAACATGGTTTGGGTTTTCCTTAGCGCAGACAAAACAAATCTCATCAGCAAGCAGATAGTGGCTTCTTTGTGTGTTTACCTTTGAAAATGTTTTTAAGCCTCTTGAAAATTTGGAACAAATCTGAAATGGTTCTTGAACGGATAACTGCTTGAAAAATGAACTGGTCCATAGTTTAGTACAAGGAGGACAACTGGATTTGCGTCCGAAGTTGTACCATGTTTCTGAAACCAACTCCGCAATCTACACATAGAAAGCTTGTAGTTGCTATATGTTTTTGTTTCTCTCTATTCTTTAACTTAGGAACTAAAGAAGTCCATTGTTATCCTTTAGAATTAAGAAATAAATATATCAGTATTCCCCATTATATGTATTTTCCTTGCCAGCAGACCTTGTGGTGCGGGTACCATCATGGTGTTGTCATGAGGCCTGGGTCAGGTATAGAGGGCCGCTCGATTAGGCCCAAGGATCCAATGGATTCATGCTTGGATTAGGGGCCTTCCAATCTTGGACAATTGGTAAATGAAAACAGAGAACTGAGTCGTATCGACTCTTCTTGCATTCTCATTTGGGACATATTAAATGAGTAAGTTCTGTTTGGTTACTTCTGAATTCTAGTTAACTGAAAGTTTAACTTGATATGATACAATCATTAAGCTATACCATTATACATACATTTTTTTAATCTATACCTGTTTATAACATGGCATTTTGAATTGGAACAAGGGGGTTCTCCTTAGCAGACTAAATCTCATCACCAAGCAGATAGTGGCTTCTTCGTGGTTTACCTTTGAAAACATTTATAAGCCTCTTGAAAATTTGGAACAAAACATAAATGGTTCTTGAGCAGATAACTGCTTGAGGAATGAACTGGTCAGTACGAGGAGAATAATTGGATTTGCACACAAAGTTGTACCATGTTTCTGAAACCAACTCTGCAATCTACACACAACAACCTCGTAGTTGTTATATGTTTTCTTTCCCCTCTTTAGCTCAGGAACTAAAGAAGTCCATTGCTATCTTTTGGAATTAAGCAATAAATATATCAGTGTTCCCATTGTATGTGTTTTCCCTGCCAGCTGATCCTGTGGTGCGGGTACCTTCACAGGGTTGTCATGGCATCATGGGGCTTGGGTCAGGTATAGAGGGCCCCTCCATTAGGCCCACGGATCCAATGGAACCATGCTTGGGTTAGGGGCCTTTTGGTCTTGGACAATTTGTATGAAGGTGCATTAGTGACTTTTACCCAGGAAATGTTGGCACTGGATAGGAGATATTTCAACCTTTAAATTTATTCTGTCCCTCGTTGATTTATTTTTATACAAGTGAACATAACTTGAAGAACACAAATTTATTTCTCATGGTGCTAAAATTGTAATGGCGTTCTACTGTGTTGTTAAACTTGATTTAAATGGAATTGCAGTTCCTCATGTAGCATTGGAAAAACAACTAATTATTATTAATAGTGCATTCTCGATATTGATAAAGTTTTTGTTCAACTTTTATTTCTGATTTGATCTTACTTGCTGAGACCTACCTATCTCCATATACCCTGAGTCATATCAGCAAGAAAAATGATATATTGAGTATATTTTGTTGCATATTCATATTTTGTGTAATTTGTTGCAGATTTCACACCAAATTATTTTTCTTCAGATGGATGACATACATTTGTTCCTGACTAGAGATACATTTTTTTCAGAACCAAACAACTATACCTTTTTTCTTTTCCGCATTCAGAATTTCTGTTAGTTTTATGTGTATACATTTTCTGGTTTAAGAAATTGACCTTGTGTTGTATGCTAAATAGTAGATGAAGCCCTTGCTGAACTGTTGCTGATCTATTCTTGTGGGGAACACTTAGATAACAGGGTGCACTATTATAACTAGGTTGCCTCATTTGTTTTTAGATACTTTATTGATAATTGAATACATTACGGGTTAGTGTTGTTGGGAACAAAATATATCGATTTCTACAATTGGTAATGTAGCCTGAGTGAATTTTTTCTTCCACTATATGCATATATCGGTTAAGCATACCCCTGCGTAGATTTATGATTCCATGGATAGAAATTCAACGTTAAGTGTCAATTCATTGATCTGTTTAACGTATTGTCTCTTACTCTGGCTCTGTCTGCTCCTTTCAGGTAATGGCAGAGCACTAAAATCGTTGCCTGGCGTTTAGGAGTTCTCTGCAAGAGTGGGAAGATCAATCTCTGTGTTCACCTATAATGGTTATCAATTATGGGAAAAGTTTAGGCACTGCCATGTGACATTCCTGTTATGTTATTAACCTGTTATATGTTGTATCAACTTATGTTATTAGTTTCATGAGACATCAGTGTTGGTCATATGGCTGTCGTGTATGTTGTCCGAAGTGGAAAGCTGCAACATTATGTGATGAGTCTTCTTGCCAGATATAATCATAAACGTAGTTGGGGTGATTTAGAGAGGGTATAAAAAGTGAGTTCTGGTAGAACAGAAGGGAGAGATGAGATGGTTCTCTTCTGTCATGTTGGGTTCTCTCAGATGAACATGCTTCTTTATATTTCCTTTGGTCCAGTGGTCCAGCCCTTCTGGGAATTGATGTTTTAAGATTGGTTACTATAAAATTCTGAATACAAGCTAGGTTGAGTAGTGAATGCATGCCTGCTGGTTCAAGAGAGGCTGAGCTGATATTAGATATATACATATCAAGAAGTTGGCTCATACAAGAGAAATTGGTGATGTTTTGTTCTCTTGACGGAATGGATTACATGTGATCCAGTACATTCTGAAAGATCGCATTGTTCCAATTTACACTAAAATTACAGCACTGATTACGCTAATTGTGCTTATGCATGAGGTGACGGTATCTTCGTTTCTTTTTTCAGATTGAAACAAGCTAGAGTGAATGTCTGAATGTCGCAAGAGAAACAGACTGCTATCAATCTACGACTGATGTAAATCCACAGTTCATCAACCTGTAAGTATCTTCTAGTACTCATTGGATGGCTGACAAATTTTTTTTTTGGTTTTACAAATTATTTTTGTTCAAGTTTTGTCTGATCGTTCTTCTTCACTCTTAATTAAGTTGGAATAAAGGTGGCCATAAAGGTTTAGTTTGAATTTTGACAGTCGTAGGCAATTCCTCACTTACTCCAGCATGTGCATGCGGCCATGCACTGTGCTTGCAGTCAAAAGTTACAGCTGTGTCCATTAAATCCTTAATTGACCCCTAACCTTTTAGGCTTCCACCGAGCCCTTTATCTCCCCAAGAAACACACACCCTACGGATATTAGTATACCCCTGTTCACTAGATCGTAGGGGACCTTCACTTGCTCTCCCACTGCACCTGTAGAATCTTAAAGGAGGCGAGTCTTCTTTATCTTGCTCGATCCTATTCACGATAGGCAGATAGTGATGCACTGTTCTCGTTGTTAATGGTTTGCATTCTGTCTTTTCAGTTGATCATCACTATCGTTGTTAATGGTTTGCATTCTGTCTTTTCAGTTGATCATCACTATGCCGGACAGCAACGGCACAATCGTGCTGGACGACCTGCCAGAGTCGATACTCGTTGAAGAGATACTTGCGCGGTTGTCGTCAAAGGATGTCCTCCGCTGCCGTGCTGTCCAGAAATCGTGGTGCAGTGCCACTGCTACCAACAATTTCATGCTTGCGCACCACCGCCGTCAGCCTTCTCTCCCTATCATCAACATCTCTCCAGAGGTTTCAGAGTGTGGGTGCACCCAATGCTACCACAAAGAGAACGGGGCAGTCAATAACAGGTATGTCTTGTTTCGTGTTGCTGGTCACAAGCTCTGGCCCATCCTCCGAGCCGACCCCATACCTGATGTCCACGCCGCCTGTCATGGCTTCCTAGTCATCTCCAACACCGACGGCAATGAGCAAGCCTTCTACGTGTGCAACCCAATCAATCGCCAGTGCGCTCCTCTGCCTCAGCTTCAGCGGAACGGTCTTGGCAACTTCGTAGCGGGCTTCTACCAGCACCACCCATCTGAAGAATACCGGCTGTTGTATCGGATCTTTTCTGGACAACGTTTTCTTTACTACATCCTCACGGTGGGATTCTCTGAGCCAAGATGCATCTATGAAGGAAATATGCCCCTTCTGGAAAACAGAGGAAATTTGCTTCACACATCTTCAGCTTCGTTACGGTTTGTTTGTTTACCAGGCTTTACTTCTGGGCTTTCCATCTTCATCCTGCGGTGCACCGGTTCTTCACCGTGGCAGCATGCACTGGGAGGTGGGGAGGCACTATAAGGCCATCAGGGACATAATGGTGTTCGACACGGTGGCTGAGACATTTCGGTGGATGCACCGTCCAGCCTTGTTGGGCCTTTCAGCATGGTTGCTAGAGATGGACGGTGCCCTTGCTTTGTCCAGCACCGTCGATGGAATCCTTTTAGATTTTTCAGTGATGCAGGACTATGAGGCCGAGGTATGGACCTTCAAGTTCCAGATTAACTTGTCAGTGGTGGCAGCACCGCTGCAGCTGCTGCTGGAGCCTGGTTCATCAGGTGAATATAACTACCGCAGGGTGGCGCTGGTCAATGGTCATGAGCTGCTGATCCAGCTTCCTGGGCGCCTGTTGCACTGTGACGTTGATGGAAGATTCATTGGAAGTGTGCAACTCAAAGATGCTGAATACTTGGGGATTACTTCCTTTTTTATGGCCGAAATGATAAACTGTGGCTTACCGCCCATTTGCTCCAAGAGAGTATTTTCCCCTTCCATCCTTCTGAGATGCGACAAAGATGATGAGCACATCCCTTTATCATAGCCTGCTAGGGCTAGCTGTTATTCCCAGGGGGCTCATGTGCCGTCTTCTTATGTTTCTGTTGTTGTTTGTACTGAACAATTTGGATGTTTGCAGTGCCATTTCTCTTATATCATCATGTGGTGCTTATTGACTACTTTTATGTTCTAGAGTATGAACCATGGATAATTCATCTATGTATATACTGGTAATTTCCTTACGCTTTCATTCATTTTCATGGGCCTGACTTTTTGATGAATGACTAAGAAATGCAATTATTATACTTCAAAATGGTAACGCTGCATGTTCACCTTATCACTAAGCTCGGCAATAACATAAACTTGTGAACCAATTAGCAAGGTGTAGTTTTTTGTATTTATGAAAGGCAATTTACTATTGAGGATGGTAGTATGATTATTGTTGTAACATCAGGTAACAGACTGAAACAGTGATTAACAGAAGTTTAGTGATGCGAACAAAGATGACCATAAAGGCTTATGAAGAACAATGAATAAGGCTTATGAAGAACAATGAATATGAAGTACTTCCTCCGTCCCAGAATAGATGTCTTAGGATTTTTAAATTTTAGATGAATCTATATACTAAATAGTGTCTAAATTCATTCAAATTTTGATAAATTTGATACATCTATTTTGGACAGAGGGAGTATAATTTGTAGTAGCTGTAGTCCGGGACATGGATTTTGTCAAAGAACTCTCAATGTTGGTAAAAAAAACGTTTACAAGTAAACTATGTATTTCAAAAAAATTGTTGGAAATGAGTTGATTTGTAGTCTACGCAGCAAATGCTAGAAATGAACATGTAATCAAATGGAAGCAGACCAACAAGAGACACCGGTTTTTATTTGTGGAAACCATTGCTGAGAGTCATGAAAAGCGCATGTTTTAAAGAAGCTGCTACAAATATGTTTAAAAATTAATAAATATTTAGTTCAAATAAAAATATGCATTTACAATCCTTTTAACTTAATCAAGTGCAGAACATTTTTTAAGGAAAAATCAAGAATATTCCGATAATGTTACTAGTGAAAATGAGTACTTTAGAAAAAAAAGAATATCAAAAGGCTGACAAAAATTCTTTTTTTTAAGATTGTTTTTTTTTTGACAAAAAATTTGTTTTTTTAAGATTGGTGATATTCTCGTGGGCCTGGGCCTTGCCTGGTCGTTAGTGTTGGGCTTTATAGATGCAGCTGTACCTGTAAGTAGTACTGGCCACGCGGTTTGACTTGACCCGTCACCAACCCGCCGCAGCTTGCTTCGCCGCCGTCGACCCAAACCCCGCAAACATTCTCTCTCGAAATAGGCTTTCGCCCCGCTTTATAAATAAAGCACACAGGTGAGACCGCTGCTGGGCCAGACAGCACATCGCCAAAGGAACAAACAGCACATGATACAAGGTGCCGGGTAGAACCCAAGCCCTACACGAAACGCAAGAAGAAGGAAAAGAAAAAGAAAGCCGAGAACGGCGGTGTGCCGAAAACGGAAGCAACTCGCAACCGGTGCGCCCCTCCAAAGACATACCACCACACAACCCACAGTCCAAAGCGCCTGCGAACCAAGACAGCACCTCCAAGAAGGGGAGTGACGACAACGACACTGCTGTCCGGCCGGGGCCTAGGGTTTCCCCTGGTCCGCAGCGGGGGGTGGGGAAGGAAGGCCACCGACACCCTTCAAGAAGGAAGGTGATACCCGCGGGCGTCACCGTGCCAGTGTCAACAGACAAGGATTTCTCCTGACCCCGCCGGAGCCACCCACCCGAGCACTTTGAAAAGCTGCACCAAACCCGTCACCCACGAGCACGCGCCACCCTGGTCTTGAAGTCGCCACCGTCGTCACACCGGGCACCACGGAGCGAAGCCGGTAGGCCGATGGAGCAAAGACATCGGCGATGGTCGGCACGACATTAGTACGCGGGAGGGAACTACCTCCACCACCAGCAGGTGATAGCCGACCGGGTGCAGCAGCAAGACAAACCAGGCCCTCAGGCCCGGCCGAACCCGCGGAGGCTCGTGAAGTCCCGCCGCCGCACTGCAGCAAGGGTGCCAACGAACACGCCAACCGCCGCCTCAGACCCCACTCCTCCTCCCACCAGGGGATCCGCCGCACCGGCAAATCCTGGCTGCCAAGTAGCAGCACCATCGTCCCCGAGCTCCCCCGGGCCAACCGGACCGCCGCCGGTCTAGGGGTCTCACGTCACCTCCCGAAGCCACCTCCGCCGGAGGGAAGTCGAAGCCGTCCACCTTCCGAGGCCGCCGCCCCGGCGTCCACGAGCTCGAGACCTTACCACCGTCAGCCTCACACTCAAAGATACCGCCAGGATGGGTGAGGTGATCGAGAGCTACCTCACGTGGCAGAAGGTCCGCGCCGCCACCAAGGTGCGGGGTACAACCCGCCACCAACCGAAGCGGTCGCTGTCCGGACGCCGTGGCAGGGCCGACCAACCGGGACCAGGCCCAGATCAGCCCGCAAGCCCCGCAGGCCCAGATCGGGCCCAGACCTAGCCAAGATCATCCCGCTGCCGCGCTGCTGCGCCGTGGTGACGCCGCCGACCGCGCCCCGGGGAACTCCCTCCCAGCCCACCACCACCGAGCCGACCCTGTCGTGATCCGCCGCTGCCGGATGGGACATCGCCAGCGCCGCTGGGCCTACCCGAGCCGGCCCTAGGGAACCAGCAGGGGCAGGGGGACCCGAGCCGCCCAGGAGCAGCAGCGGCCGAGCCGCCCAGGAGCAGCAGCGGCCGAGCCCGCCGCCACCGCCACCGCCGGCCGAGCCCCACCGACCCGCACCGCCGCCACCAGGGCCGCCGGCCCGCCGCCGTCAGATCTGGGGCAAGCAGAGCCGGCCGCCGCAGCCACACCACCGGAGAACGACGTCGCGCCGCCTGAAGACCAGCCCCGCCGCCGCCCTCTGGAAGCGCCAGAGCCGCGCGAGGGCACCACGCCGCCTCCCGATGCGCGCCAGACCCCGCCTCCTTGCAGCCCTCCGCGCCGAGCCGAGCTGCAGCAACCTCCGCCGCCGACGCCCGTCCCCACGCCACCGCACCCTGCACCAGCGCGCCGCCCCGCGCAGAGACGCCCGCCCGCGCGGACCGCCACCATGGGGAGAGAGAAGAAGCCCCGCCGCCGCCGACGCCGGCCGGGCTTCGCCCGCCAGCGCGCCCCAGCGGCGGCGAGGGGAGGGAAGGCGGAGGCGGCGGCCTGAAGGGGGCTAGGGATTTCCCCCCCGGCCGCTCGCGGGAGCGGCCCGAGAGGGTCCTGTTTTTTCCACCGATTCGATCTTTGATCAAGAAGTGTTGGAAGAACTTAGGATCCCCCGCAAACATTCCCCAAACCAAACCCTCGCCGCCGCGATGCTGCTCCGCTCCGGGCGGCGCCTCTCAACCCTGGAAGAAGCAGCACGGGCGACCAGATATCCTGCTTGACATCCTGGTCCGCCTCCCGGTCAAGTCCGTGCTCCGCTGCCGCGCCGTCTGCCGGCTTTGGCGCCGCCTCGCCTCGGATCCCGCGTTCCTCCTCGACCACCACCGCCGCCAGCCGGTGCTCCCCCTAATCGAGTCCAGCGGAAAATCTACCCGCAGCCACCGCCTAAATGCCGTCCACCTCCGGTCCGCGAAGCTCGGCCCCTTTTTACAGTTCCCAGACAGCGGCTTCTTCAATGTCGAATCATCTTGCGATGGCCTGCTGATCGACAAGTACGGCATCTACAACCCGGCCACACGGCAGTGGGCTGCCCTCCACCAGAGCGGGAGGCGTATCAGCAATCTCGTCAGCCTGTTCCGGCACCAGCCATCAGGAGAGTACCGTGTCCTGTATTGGGGAAACTCAGACGGCCCTCCTTCCGCCGTGTACTGTCTGAACGAGTACCGCGTCCTCACCGTGGGAACCAGCAAGCCGAGGCGCGTCGACTGCTCCTTGACACCGGTGGAAATGGAGGTGATAAGCGGGATGGGACCACGCATCTTCGGCGCGCCAGTCTCGCTCAACGGCGACCTGTACGTGCACTGGAGGAAACGGTCGGGTGTACCCTACCACAAGATACTGCTGTTCGATACAGTGGCCGAGTCGTTCCGGCACATGCGCCCGCCGGCCGTGAACCCCCGCCATGTCATGCACTTGTTTGACATGGGCGGCACGCTCGCTGCGTCCACCAGCAAGGATGGCATGACAGGGTTGAGCATCTTCACGCTTCTGGATCGCGAGCAAGACATCTGGGCTTTCCAGTACCGGATAACACTGCCGGCCATGGATATCAGGCGTTTCCAGGAGCAAGGGGATTGGTGGGCGAAGGTCGTGTCCGATGAGGGAGACGTGCTTGTCTCCTGCTATGGACAGCTGCTGCAGTGTGACAAAAGGGGCAATCTGGTAGCCAATTTCAAGTATGATGATGACCTACCGGTGGTACTTCCTCATAGGCTGAAAGAGAGTCTTGTCCAGCACACGTTTTTCAACAAGACACAGAACTGATTCGCGTCGACTCTTCTTGAGCTCTAATTTCGTACCAAGTACGTTCTGTTTGCTTACTTCTAAATTGCTATGTTTCTGAAACCAACTTCACAGCCTACCACATGTTTTTGTTCCTCTCTGCTCTTCAGCTTAAGAACTAAAGAAAGCCATTATTGTCATTTGGAATTAAGCAAGAAACTTATCAATGTTCCCCATTGTGTGTCGTGTCCCTGCCAGCTGACCCTGTGGTGCGAGTGCTGTTACCACATGGATTGATTTTCGTACAAGTGTACATAACGTGGAAGAACATAGATTTGTTTCTCATGGTGCTAAAATAGTATGTTCTATGTTGCACTATTGTGCTATTAAAACTGATCCATTTGAGACTGCACTTCATTTGGTGAAGAAAAACAATGAATTCTTATTGCAAACACAACTTCTATCCTCTCTATCCCTAATATTCCATGAAACACAACTTCATTTGGTGGGCACCTTTGAATCGTTTCTATGCGGGTTTTGGCGGGAAGCGCTGAAACTTGCATAGGGCCGATTCTGAGGGTGTTACAGAGTGGTATCAGAGCTCAGCAGTTGCGATACCCCACAAGTCCAGCCTGTAGGATAACCCAGCTAACGGCCGAAGTAGAGTGTCAAAACTATTTTTAAAAAATCGGTTGGATAGTTCTGATTAGGGCTGATTTTACTCCTTACCTCTCTGCTGCTCTCCTCTCACCTCTGCGTGTTTTGAATCCGCTCTCTTCTCTCTCTTCGAGTCCAGGATTTCTCGTGGTTGGGTTCCGTCGTACCTTCAGGGTTTCGCTTCCTCCTTCGATAACGGTGTTGCTACATCTGGTCTTCATGCTATCCGAGGAATCCTTCGTCTGGTGGACTTCTCTTTGTTCCTTCTTGTGCCTTCCGGTGCTTTCTGACGCGACGACGTCATCTACGCCAGATCCGATGCAGAGTCTGCATCACTCCTCTGTTTCCGAACCTCGCTTGTCGAGATCTACAATCTGAATTCTGAGAGTTGGTTGCATAATTCCCCTATTCATGTGCAGAGTAATGCTTTGGGTGCGCGATGGACTGATCACCATCCGACTACTCTTATCATTTGCTCTTGTACATTGAATCGGTGGATCAAGCAGTTGTACTCCTTCCGCGAAAGTTAGAGGTGGCTTTACCCTTTTGAGACCTTTACCTTCATCTTTGTTTCTCCGGAGTGTTCTCGCGACGAATGGGGAACAATCATTGTTGGTGGTGTCGCCATTTTCAAGCTGAGAAAGAACCCTTGTTAGTGGTGTCGCGAGGATCTACACGATACGAGAAGATTCAGATCGCCGCCCTTCTTCCCGGTACCATGAGGCGAATCTCGAGGGCGAGATCCATTGTTAGTGGTGTCGAATTGTGGCATCCCGCAAAACCACTACTAGAAAATCGCGTTGTTTTTGTGCATTGCATCGTCATCATCATGCATTGTTTGTCTGAAACTATTTTCGAAACGCCTAGTTTTGTTTTCTAAATAACCCCCGTCTTTATTTCAAATTAAAACATCGCTCTGTTCAGATCTTTTATTTGTCTAAAAAGTATTTACAAAAATGTTTTACAAATAAAATAAATAATCAAATGTTTTGTCCGGGGAGGCAGTCCGATCAGTCAGGCCAGAGGCCCAACCTGACCAGACTACCTACCACCCGGCCCATCTAAAGAACCCTAACCTTTTCCTACCAAATCCTAATCTACCCAGCCCCCTCCACCTCACCCCCTCCAAGCACATGTCGACACCTCACCTCTCCCCAAATCCCCACCAATCGCCACCCGCCACCTCTTCTCTCCTCCCTCACCCAGCTGACCCACTCCCTCCCTAGCCCCAGCAACACACCCACACGCACATCACACGCACGCGCTCGGACCCCCCTTGGATCCCATACCCCACCGATCCCCACGCGTGGCCCCACCACCCGCGGGTCCCACTCCCTCCTCTCCCTCACGCTCCCCGCACCTCCCCTCTCTCATCCCGCGTCTCAGCTCTCCTCCCGCACCCGCATCCTCCCTCTCCTCCGCTCGATTCCCCACCGACCCCGCCGGTCGCCTCCTCTCTCGCCGCCGGCCCGCGCCCTCCGTCGCGCCCGGCCTCATCTCCCTTGGCTCGAGCTCGCCCCTCACCAAGCCCCGTCGAGCCGCCGCCGCCGCGCCCGGCGCTCGCCACCTCCGCTCCGGCCGGGTCCGTCCCTCTCCGTCACCACCAACCCCGCCGCCATCGGCCTCCTCCACCGCGACCTGCACCTCCGCCCCTTCCTTCCCTCCGGCGGCCCCTGTAGTGCGCGTCCGACCTTCCCCCGCTCGCGGCCGCGCCCGGCCGTGCTCCACGCCGCTGTGTCCCTCGCCGCCCGGAGGCCGCAACCCTCCCCCGCCTCCGTCAGCAGGTCCTGCGGCCGCCCGTCGTCGACCCCAGGCGCCGCCAGGAGCCCGCCTCCGCCTCGCCGGAACCCGCGCCCTGCCGTCGACCCCATCCTCCTCTCGCAACTCCCAACCTCGCCGCAGCGGCCCTGCTGCGACCGTCGAGCCGGCCGCCTTGGATCCCCGCCTCCTTCCCGACGGAGCCATCGCCTCCCCTCTCTGTCGCTGGCCGCCGCGCGACCCCCCTCTGCACCCCTCCGTGCCTGCCTCCTGCGAGCCCTCGACCGTGGCCTCCTCCCTCGCACGCGAGCACTTCCATCCCCGTGCCCGCCTCCGCCATCGACCGCCCTTGTCCTTGTTGCCTCCCTGAGTCTCCCGCCGCCGTCTCGATGCCCTCCTGCGAGCTTTCCGGCATGGCCCTGTTTCGGTGCCGTCTCCTCGCCTACAAGACTCGCCTTGGCTCGAGCTTGCCTCCCGTTTCCAGATGACCAAGACAACCCCATGCCACGCGTATCCTTGATGTAGGGCTCATGCCTTATTGGTTCTCTGTTTTCCTGCAATGTTGTGATGTATATTGACAAATGGCACTGGTTGTGACCTATATGAGGTAGCATTGTGGTGATCCTTGCTACATCGGCTATTACAACATCGGGAAGAATCGGGAATGCTGACTGAAGACCACGCGGCCATGTGTAGACCCTGTCGCCACCAGAGATGCAAGACCGAACCCTGGCACGCCAAGCTCTTCTTCACGGAGATCGAAGGCCGTTGTCCGAGACCCCGAAGACCGATCCCGGCGAGACCGAACCCCGAACCCTCGGAACCCCAAGATCGCCATTCGATGTGTGACCCCTATCCGAGAACCCTCATATTTTTATAATATATGAAATTGATATTGTTGCATATTAATTTGTACATGCTTGCATACATATTGTGTGGTTTGGGGGCACTATGCCGATTCACCTCATAATTAAATATGGGACCCATATGCGGGCAAATCTAGTCGTATATTGGCCCCATTTAAATTTGTGCATCAAACCGATACTATATTTTGCCTTGCTAATACAACATTTAATTTGCGGGGTAGATAAACAACATGAACCACCTAAATATTTGTCGGGACCCCGGTTCCGCTTAATATGGCCTAATTGCATCGCATCTTGCCATGTCATACATCATACATGCATCATGCCCGATTTTCTGCCGTAGTATTAAATATTGCATCCGGTGTTTCTTCTAGTGTTTTGGTTCTTCGCGGATAAGGCCGTTGAGTTGATGCGAGTGTCGACCCGATCTTCGGATTAACCTTCGACAATGTTTTCAGGCGAGCATCTCCCCCTTTCTACCTATCTTACTTTTATAGTATTTATTCCCTCCTGTTGATCTATTGCTATCTGTGTTGCTCTAGCTTTCGTACCCGTGATATCCCTTGCAGCCTTATATTGCCTTGGACACCTCCTATTACCTGTTGTTTGGTAGATAGTTGGACCTGCGCGTCGTAGTCGCTTGCTCAAGTGCTGTTGCGTGTCGTCAAGTACCACAGTTGTTGGAGTATTGCCGTGTGTTTATTGTTGGAGATGGTCAAGACTTTAATTACTGTTTAACAACTAAAATTGAAGTAGGTAAATGCAGAGGCACAGGTGGGAAATAGATGTTATTTGGTTGTTAACCGTCCACTTGTGTCCCGTAGGACCCCGAGTACTTGATACCTGTTCCTTGAATATTCGCGCTATCCACATCCGGGAGGATTATGGGACCCCCCTGAGCCAGAGCTTGATTCATTCTTATTTCTTGGGGCCACAAACTAGTTTGAGTTTTATTTACTATCCTGTATTTATGCCATGCTTTACTGCTTTATTTACGATTGTGCGAGGAGCACCTGTACTGTTTAGGATCGTGACCCGTTTTCGCGGTATCGACAAGCCCAGTCACACTTTCGGGTTCCCAGTCGTTTACAGCCGGCCCCACAAACCTTGAGTCCGTCTCGAAGTCAGCTAACTTCGTTGCGGGTATACTTAATGGGGTGGCCCCCTGAAATATTTCTGAATCTGGTGATTGCTTTGTCGTGAAGGCCTCGTTGGGTTTTGATTTGGTTTTTCCGAGGTTGATCGAGTGTGTGTTGCTATTTGTGCACCCCTGCAGGGTAAAACTTTCTGAAAGCCGTGTCCGCGGTTATGGACGACTTGGAGCACAGTATCTCGATCATAGACAACTATAACTAAAGTAGTGCTATAAATTTGACTTTATAATGACTAGTAATCAGCTTCACTATAATGGAATGGCTAAATAAAACTGCCCACAATTTCTTGTTTGGGTTGTCGCTTGCGACCATTGAATCTGACTAGTAAGTATTGCAACTACAACGGAATGGCTAAATAAAAGTACCAACAACTGCTGGGTTTTTGGGATATCTCATGCTTATTGTATCTGACTAGTAAGTGTTGCAACTACAACGGAATGTTTAACTAAAACTGCCCACTGCTTCTTATATCAGGATGACTCATGCTATCTATATTTGACTAGTAATTGCCGCAACCATAACGGAATGAATAAAACTGCCAACTGTGTGAGTTCCTCGGTTGACTTCCTTGTTTGGTCTCGAGGGGGAAATACCAGGATGGGTATGTTTGGTGGTAGTATCAGGTTGGATCCGAGTAGGTCTTTCTTACCCCTCTCTGTTAGCCGTCAGTTATATCGAGTCTCTATAGGTTGTTTAGTGCATGCTGCGCTGCCGCTTCAGTCCACCATACCTATGTCCGCCGAATTCTAGCCTCGCCGTGTACTGGCCTCAGTACTGACGCTCCTCTTTTTCCTTTGCCCTTTGTCGGCACCCCTTTTGTTTTAGCAGGTTTCGACGTCGTTAGCAGGGTTACCCTTCCGGCTTGGCCTGGGCAGGGTTATGGACGCCATTGGTTATTCTTCAGGGCTCTTAGCCCCATTTGGATCTTGTCCGTACTCGGACGCTAGATCGTTTTAAAGGTGATTTGGATCTTTGTACTGTAAACCTGTATTCTTGACTCTATGAGTCGCTGTTGTATATATCTGTTCTGTGGGTCCCATCGAGGACTGTTGTGTAATGTTATTACTTCGTTTTCCACCCGCACGCAAAGTGCCTGGTGGGCATCTTTGAATCGTTTCTATGCGGGTTTTGGCGGGAAGCGCTGAAACTTGCATAGGGCCGATTCTGAGGGTGTTACAGGTTGCCTCATTTGTTTCAGCTGTTATGCACAAAATATATTTTTTTCTATTTTTTTTTACAATTGGTACTGCAGTCTCAGTGAAAATTTCTTCCACTGTATGTGTAGCTCAGTTTAAGCTTATCCTGCACAGATAAGGTCCAATGGATATAAATTTGACATTAAATTTCAGTTCATTTATTTATCTGGTTAACTTACTGCCTCTTACTCTGTCTCTATCTGCTTCTTTCAGTAAATGGTGGAGATACTTCAGTTGTTACCAGGTGTTTAGGAGTTCTCTGCTGCAGTGGGAAGATCAATCTTTAGGTTCACATATTGTGTTTATCAACTTCTGCGAAAGCTTAGGCAGTTAGGCACTGCCGTGTGGCATTCCTGTTTCTTTACCCATTGTGTTCTATATCAACTTATGTTACTGGTTTCATGAGACAACAGTGTTGGCCATATGTTTGTCGTATGTGTCCGAAGTGAAAAGCTGCCGTGGTCTATGTTGCATAGATGGCTATACTTCTCATGAGGCATATGGTGATTCTACTTTGCATTTTCGCAAGGGAGCATTACTATGCTCCTGTTCTTTAGATACATTAAGTTGGTGCGAATAAGGAGTATCCAGCCATCTGATGCCCTTCTCTTTCGCTTTTGGTGCTGGTAATTAACTGAAACTTCTTGAATGTTTGCAGTAGTTATTGTCCTGTATCATCTTCCGTGTTTAAAGCCTCAAGTACGGAGAACCGATCTGTATACATACAATGTCCTTTCCCCTATTGGTTTTGCTTTGATTCCTTTTCATGGACCTGATTTGGAGAGGACAGACGACCAAGAAAATGCAACGGTAAATCAAAAGTGTTAATGCTGCATGTTTCACCTTTATACCAAGCACAGCGACAACATCAACTTAGTACGAAGCAGTCAGCAACATGTCTTGCTTTCTATTTATTATGACTCCACTACTTTTTACTATTCGAGATGAGCTGATTTGTAGTCTACATTAAAAACAGAAGAAATCGACATGCATAACCCATTTTCCTCTCTTAATATCTCTTCTGTAGGTTCAGGAAATGGTTCCTATGTTTCTCTCTGTAATTTGTTTTTTGTTTGAGAATTCACGTGTTACTCTGAGTCAGAGTAGTGAATTTTATTTGTTGGATTGTTGGATTTTTTTTGAGAGTAGAGAGTAGTGATTGTAGTCTACACAAAGGAACCACCTTTTCCAACTATGATTGTTTGCCTACAACTAGTTAAGGGCCAGTAAGGCGCTTTTCTAGTCCTCTCAGATGAACATGCTTCTTTTATATATTTTCACTGGTCCAGCTCCTCTTCCCTCGATGGGCCACCACCAGCAACAGTCCACACCCAGCAGAACCATTGAAATTTATGTGTGAAGTTTGATTATAGGAATTGAGTTGTTCAGATTGATAACTGTAGAATTCTGAATACAAGCTAGATGGTTTAGTGAATGCCTGCTGGTTCGAGAGAGGCTGAAATTATATGAGATGTATACAGATCAAGAACTTAGCTCATATAAGAGAAATTGGTAATGTTTTGTTCTGTCCACGGAATGGGTTACATCTGATCTCCTAGGTACATTCTGAAAGATCACATCATTCCAATTTCCACTAGCAGATCAGGACTGAACTGATTACCCACTTGAGTTTATGCATGAGGTGACACCGTGACAGTATATTTTTTCAGATTGAAACGAGACTGAATGTCGCAAGAGTAACAGACTGCTACCAAGCAGCGAGACTGTATGTCGCAAGAGTAACAGACTGATACCAAGCCACGATTGGTGTAAATCAACAATTCAACCTGTACGTATCTTCTACTCTCATTTTTTTTCCGATAAAGGCGCTTTATTACTTGAAAGGTAATTTTTCTACTCTCATTGGATGGTTGACGATAAGATTTCTTGGTTATTCAAATTATTTTTGTTCTTGTTTTGTTTGAACATTCCTTTTCACTCTTAATTAAGTTGGAGTAAAGGTGACCATAAAGATTTGGTGTGATTACTGACGTAAACAAAGATGATCATTTGCCTTATGGAGAGCAATGAGTATGAGGTGTACTTAATAATTGCAGTCCGTAAGACATGGATTTTGAGAGCCCATCTCACAATTTTGAAAAAACATCAGCGCTTAGAAGTTAACTATGTATTTCAAAGTTGTATGGAAATGAATTGATTTGTAATCTGCACCAAAATGGTAGAACGCCCGCACAATGGGGCTTTCGGTGTGGTGGCTAACTCCTTCTATCTGTGGCATGCATCACCCTTTTTTTCCAGAGTTAGATCCACGCCATTTTTTCCAGAAATAAGCGCTTCCTGCTGCTCACAAATGATATCATACATCTCCCTTTTCCTTCATCTTCAGATTCCATTAAGCAATCTATAAGGGGGGATAATCTGTTTTCTGTACAGGACTAGCAGTTTTGTTGTTGTCTTATACTTAGCTTCCATTTCTCTATCAAATCTTCCTCACCAGTGCCCACTAAGTCGTCATTTTCATCATCTTTTCCTCCATCTCTCTCATCATCAAATCTATTCCCTGAAGAAAACCTAGGCTCTTTGCAACCTGAGCTATCGAATCAGTTTCACATCAAATCTGTTCCCTGAAGAAAACCTAGGCTCTTCGCAACCTGAGCTATCTAATCAGTTTCACATCAAATCTGTTCCCTGAAGAAAACCTAGGCTCTTTGCAACCTGAGCTATCGTTTCCCAAGTGCACCACTTTGGGGGAATGCCCCTAATCTGAACCCACACCTCGCCGACAAAGGAAGGAAGATGTGCCCATGTCCTCACCATTGGCATAGTCTTCTTCCTGAAAGAATCATATATCCAGTAGGGGCAACAGGCTTTTGGAAAAAAAAAATCCTTGAACCGACAATTTTAATGTTTAGGCATATCGGCTTAGTTAAATGAGTAAAAACAAGTGTATCTGTGGAAATAATAATTAGTCAATGATCAGAAGTTAGAGAAGGTGACTATTCCATGGTTTTTGCTAAAAGAACTCAATGCATCAGGCTAATCTCACCTAACCAAAGAAATTTCTAAAATTACGTGCATCACGAACAATAAAAGCTACTAACAGTAAAAGTTATAAGTATCTTGCAGGTTTCCATAAACGCAAAAAAAGCTGCCCATCTCAGTAAAAAGGACACAATATCCACTCTACTTGTATCTCTTCCTGTTGTTGCACAAGAGTCTTGAATTAGGGCAAAGAAAGTTACAAACCATGTTCAGTGTACACCAAAAAGACTAGACAATTAATCAGCTGTTCTGGAAGTGCATGTTCCTGCAACCTTACGTTGTGGTCTCTGTATTCCACAGTGAAATATGTACTTGTAGTAAGGCGGCAGGTGAGATGTCCATGCATGGACCTTGAAATTTCCTCGAGGCCTAACATTTCCAAAGAAAAGATCTTGAATGCTCACCATCCCGGGATCTTCAGGTTCAGTTTCAGCAGAACATGTCTGTTGGTCAGCAAAAATTACAAAGCATTCAGAAGAATTTTTCTTCGCTCTCCTAAGATATGCCGGCTCCTCCATCTCCCAAGCATCAGAGAAACGTTCCCCATACAGCAAGGTGTTCTTCTGATTGACATTCCTTAGGGTTGTAAGGGCCATACGCCAGAAACGGAGGTTAAAGTTTGCCTTCAGTAGTCCACTGAAGATGGCACCACCCATCAAGCACCCATTCAACTCCGTGGCCACGTCCATGGCTATTGCTGTGAACTTCGGGTGATCCTCCACGCTGGTGCTCCCGAAAGTACGCACCTTGAACAAGTACCAGTATGCTTCCCGAGTAAAGCACTGTAATCTGAGGGGTTGTGTGGTTCCAAAGCTTGCAATCTTGTCGGATCGGCTCGCGATTATGATCTTGATGCCACTCCTGTTGTGAATTCTTGCAGCTGAACACAACCTTTTCCACACATGCCTGTCCATATCCAGAGATACCTCAATGACGACGAGTGTCCTTCCACCGTCCATGCCATGGTTTTGATGCTTGATTCTACCTCCATCTCTTAGGGTCTCTACGCTTGCATCTTTAAGATCATCACCATTGAAACACAAAATGTGAGAGAAGTGGTTGCGCACCCTTTCATCGTCACAAACATGCTCGATCAGGGTGCTCTTTCCAACCTTCCCTGGACCGATGATGGGTAGGACAGCCGGATCTTCAGCGGCACCAGGAGCACCCTCCTCTTGCAACAGGAAGTTCATGATATGTTCCATCTCCATCTGGCGTCCAAACATGCACTTGTTCAGCATCAGATACATGCTGTATGGTTGACGGTGCAGGCGTGGGAATCCGCATAGAAACATGACGAACTCACTCACACCTTCAATGGTGTCCCTTATGCTGCCAAGAACTTGCTCCAGCACCTCCGCTTGAGCTGCTGCACCTTTGTTGTTGCCCCTGCAGAAACAAACACGCTTGGCAGGGTTGAACTCAGATGTGGCAAAGGAGTTTTTGACTTGATGATCCTCTGTCCTGTCTTCTCCATGGGCTCGGCAGCTGAAGACGTCGAGGGTGTAATACCCCCTGTACATCTCCTTTTTGAGTATGCTGAGTTGATGCAGCATGGCCTGGTTTGTGATGAGCCGGCCATCTGCCTCCTCGATGACGACGCTGACCCGCAGCAGCAGTCGTTGCAGGCTGCACAGCCTCTCCTCTTCGGTTGGCTCTGCCTTCTGCTTCAGGTATCTGTCCACGAGGAAAGATATGGATCTAGTGGCAAGCTCACCCACAGTAGCAGAAAAGATTGCCTCCATGGTATGTGTGTTTGAAACCCTGGTCTTGCTGCTTCCTAAGCAATGTGACACTCAAGCTGATCAATTACTGGGAACTCACACAGTGACATTTTATGACTGGCTGGCTGGCTGGCTGTGATGATATTTGGAACGGTTCTCTAGTGACTTGGTCTGGTCAAAAGGAGCATTAGAAAAGGAAGAGCTACTAGCTGATGTGGAACGAAGACGTGTTCAATGTTTTGAAACTTCCAGTACCATGAAGTCCTATCATGTCTGCAGTTTCAACATTCAACTCAGCATGTCACTGGACATCACATCCTTTTTCCTGCTTGGCAACAGTTTCAAACATGAAAGTGACCCGGCAATGACCTTTCAAGGATCAACAAGTGACTTTTCTCTTAGAGCTCGTTTGGCACCTAGTTATTCATTTCATTTGGTAGAAATGAAATGAATACATGGATTCATTTCATTTATATTGTGATTCCAAAAACACCCACATGTTTGGCTACCACCGGAATTTGGAATTGACTATGGAATTCAAAATGGAATTTCAAAATAGCTGCCATGTACTAGAATAAAACACATGCATCAAGTGATTGCAACGGTACTTCTCATAAGTTTTGAACCTCAAAACACACATCATCCAAGTTCCAAAGTTCTAGTCCATGTTCAATCCATAAAACAAAGATACATCGACATAATAAATACAAGTTCTAGAGTTTGAATAATTTAAACAAGATGAAATGGCAGACTGCTACAACACAAATTCTTTTCCCTGACTCGTACTGACTATGTGACATTCTGGATACTGATCTAGTTAATTAACTTTGAATCGTCATTATATTCCATTCAGACCTACCATTTGGCTGACTAAAATGTGTTCAAGAGATAGTAGACTCAGAACCTAGAACTGCAGTCATGGTACTGATATCCAGAAGAGGTGAGTATAACCAAACAAAATATGACATAGACAATGGTACTGATATCTAGAAGGGGTGGCTATAACCAAACTAAATATGACACTGCCAACGGAAAAAGTATGGCTCTAGCGTAAGTGTATATAAATCTTTAACCATAAAAACAAAATCACGTGGTTACACTCAAAGGACTATGAGTTGGGTTAAAAAAGGCAGCACATTAAGTTACACTCCACCAGAAATTAACTTAAAAAAAATCACACATTTCATTCTAGAAAAAATCAAACATTTCAATTGCGAAACTGCCTACTGTAAGTGCAGCATCTACACATCAGAAAATAGCAGAGCTAAATCAAATCTGGAGACATGTGATGGCATTGGAAGTACAAGCGGGTAGTATATTTCTACTTAACTGAAATATTTCTACTTTTCTGTAAGCTTCACTTCCGTTCCTCCGAAATCAGGCTGTATCACAGTGCCACCTTTTCTGTAAGATTCGGAAAAGGATATCTATCACATTATTTATAGGATACATTTCCATAGTGGTAAAAAGACAGCAGAAAGCGGCATGGCCAGTTATATAACTGAATGAAGGAAACTGTGAGATCACAATAAAGAGACTCAACTAATTTACCTGCATTTGCCAATGTCCCGGAGGTTTTAACTTCTGTGGAAGTACCAAGCATGGGGTGGCAGAATTGAGCACCTGCAACAAGCTTGGCAGTTAGAAACAGAACCTGCACGTATGCACTTATGATTGAAATGAAAGTTACAGTTATAACCTATCATGCAAAGATATAACCACTTGATGTGAAGCAACCAACACAAAATGAAAAGAACAGACTAAGGGCATAAGATCAGGAGTCCACAATGTGCATAGGAACCAAAAGCATGGAAACAAACCTATAATTTTTAGCATAGAATTATTACTATGAAATTTAAACAGCACTGTTTGTCAGACAAAAATTCAGCAGGACATGACATAGTCTGATTGCTAACCTTAATCAACTATGTTATTAGAAAGTAAACATCACTGTTTTAAACTGAAGCAGAGTTTGTCGCCCTTCTCAGTGGATGAACCTTGCAGGCTTAATTGATGCAAGACTCGTGAGAGATGTGCCAGGAGGAGATGATTAGTTTAATTTGTATTTTGCTGTAATATTCATGTAAGTATGATGATTTCATTGTATGAAGCGAGTCCTAGATTTAGAGAACGTGACGTATAGCAGAGCGTGAATCTAAAATTCAGTTTTCATTTTGCAGTGTTCGTCAGTGGAAGTGCCAAAAGAACATCCCGGCATTTGTGTATGTTCATATTCACTTCGCAAACAGCAGACCAGGAAATAAAAATACTGCCTAAAATTGCTACTACTACTACTTCTCGCTGCACAACACATGTCGAAGCTAAATCTATAAGAATGCTGCCTAAAATTGCTCTGATCCACTTAACAACGCAAACTGGAGATGACAGGACAAAAAAATGCTGACAAAATTAGCTTTTTTTCTACACAGAATAATATAGATGAAGCAAAATTGACTTTCTTGGAAGCTTGCACTCAATATAGACTGCATTTTCTGAATCTCAGGCCAGCCACATCCGGCTCACATTCTACTCCCAGTTTCACCTTGCAGGGTAAGGTTTGGGGTTTCTCACCTTGACCCGCTGTTCCGCCGGTGAACGCTAGTGAACGCCGCCGATGAGATCTGCTCGCTCATGAACCGCCGATCACCAGTCCCCGAGCTGATCCGCTTCCTCTTCTCCGTCGTCGACCTCCCCACCAGCCGTGCGTGTCGATCTTGGTCGCCCCCGTCCCCGCCCCCGCTAATTTCCTCTTATCGACGGCCGCTTACCAGACGGGCAGATGGGATCGGGGAGGGAGACAACAACGTGGTGGGAGGAAGAGGCGACGAGGTTGAGGGAGGAGGAGTGGCAAGGTGGAGAGAGGAGGAGGAGGAGGCGAGGCAGACGGAGAAGGAGGCGACGCTGAGTCGGGAAGGGAGGAGGCGCTGTGGAGTCGGGTGGAATCGTAAAATGACAGGTCTCGCTTGGGAATTTAGATAACACACGGTGAAATATACATGGATTTGGCAAATAAAATGATAGTCCAATTCCATGCCAACCAAACAACTTAACTGTAGAATTGTAAAATGAATTCCGGAATTCCAGGCTCAAATGATGGATACCAAACGACCTCTTAAAATCCCCAAATGATCCAAAATTGGTTGCTAGAAAACCGTTCTCACTTGTCCACCAAAAGACACTTACTTGCACCCATATAAACATTAAACCTCTTGTTAAAGTAGCTACAATGAGTCAAGAACTGACTAGTGCAGGAATACTTCATAAACACTTCCAACTAGAAGCTTACAGTGTAAAGTCTGAATTGCTTCTCTCCGATGGAGGAAAGTGTATTTCCATGCTTCTAGATGTGAGAAGATGTTGCGAGCAAGCCAAATCCATTTACCATATATGGTGCTGATAGTACTGAACAATCTGGGTGTAGTCACTAGCACTTCTCCTATATCATCATCTGTTGCTTGCTTGTGAGAGCCTCAATTTGACTCCTGGGCTGCCTTGGAGCTCTTTTTTTCTTTTGAACGTTCAAATTTAAAGATTCATAAAATTTTGAAAAAAGATACCGGGATGTAATAGTAATTTACAATTCTCGCGTGCAAAAAATCATGTGAAAATACCTTGTATTTCAGCCTCAGCAAAAATGGAGAAAATTGCAGATCCAGACGTGAATGGTGCAATTTTAAATGGGCTACCATATTTTCAAAAAAAATCATATTGTATTTTTTATGCACCAGAAATACAAGGTAATTTCCATTGAAATTTTGCAGTCTTGTATTTTTTTTGGAAATATTTGATGCTTTTTGAAATAAAATTAAAAAGGGGCTCGAGTGAGCCCGTGCTCTAAATTTATTTCCAGCTTGCTTGTTACCTACTCCATACTTGTATGTTCTGAAGCATGGATTTGATCTATGGAGATTTCATCTATGTACACTGGCATTTTCCTTATTAATTTGCTTCCATTCAATTTCATGGATTTGACTTGGATGAATGACCAATAAGTGGTCAACCATCTTACATGTGAGCACTATCCGCCAAATTTTTTAGATCGAATGCTGAACGTGCTGAAATTCAAAATTTCGCCGTTTAGACAAAAAAAAGAAAAAATGCTCTAAGAAATACGCGGATGGAGATGCTCTAACGGGCAGGGTCAGAACATAAAGGGGTCAAATAGGAATTGCCGGGTAGTACTCTTCGGATCGGATATTGTTTTCTTGTGGGCCTGGGCTTGGTGACGGTGTTGGGCCTCATAGATGCTCGCGGTTTTGACAGGTTCACAGCTCACCAACCCGCCGCTCATCGTCCACAATCCCGGCCGCTCCGCTCGACCGCACGCCGCCGCCGAGCACATTCCATCCTAAATCACCCCCCAGGCTCACCGATGATGCTCCGGTCCCGACGTGACCGCTTCGCAGGTATTCCGGAAGAGATCCTGCTTGACCTCCTCGTCCGCCTCCCGGCCAAGTCGGTGCTCCGCTGCCGCGCCGTCTGCCAGCTGTGGCGCCGCCTCGCCTCCGACCCCGCGCTCCTCCTCTACCACCACCGCCGCCAGCCGGAGCTCCCCCTAATCAAGCCCTACGGCGACCGCGTCAGAGTACTCTATCGCCAGGCCCGCAAGATCCTGGCAGTATTTTGTTTTTGAATAGGGGATAGCCCCAGCCTCTGCATCAAATTGATGCATACGGCTCTTTATTTCATTATCAAGATCCAGGCAGTATTTGTGTTCCCCAAAGTCTTCCGTTCCGGCTTCACAGTCAGTGCCTCGTGTGCCGGCCTCCTGATCGCCGGCCAGTGCATCTGCAATCCAACCACACGGCAGTGGGCGCCCCTCAGCTCCAACCCGAAGCACGCGTTCGAGAACATCCTCGGCCTATTCCGGCACCAACCTTCAGGGGAGTACCGCGTCCTGTACTGGGGGGATACCCCGAACAACCTCTACAACATGGACTGCCTGATCGAGTACCGTGTCCTCACCGTGGGAACCGGCAACCCGAGGATCATCGATTGTTCAGTAACACACCGGAGCTCATAAGCAGCAGGGGAGGACCAGCCATCTTCGGCGCAGCCGCAGCAGTCCTTCTCAATTCCAGCCTGCACCTACACTGCAGAAACTCGTTTGGTGTCCGCCACCACAGGATCCTGGAGTTCGACACGGTGGCAGAGTCGTTCCGTGAACGATGTGCATCTTCATGCTTCAGGATCGTGTGCATGACATCTGGGCATTCAAGTACCGGATAACATTGCCGGTGATGGACATCCGGCGTTTCCAGGAGTGAGGGGATTGGTGGGCAAAGGTTGCGAACAAGGAGGGAGACGTGCTTTGTCACCTGCTATGAGCATCTGTTACTTTGTGACAAAAGGGCCAATTTCGGAGCCAGCTCCAAGTTCGATGATGACCTGCCGGTGGCTCTACTACCTTTTAGGCCGAAAGAGAGGGCCTTATTCAGCATGCGGTTTTCCAAAGGACGGATAGCTGGTGACTACTCTTTCTCGAGTTTTCATTCCGTGCCATGTTTAATCTGAGTGAGTTCTGTTTGCTTAATATCTTCAAAATTCTGTTGCATATTTCGTGCCATGCTACTTAAATGTGATACACATCCTGTATATTCTGTTGCATATTTCACACCCTAATTGCTTTACATCTAACGGATGAGACACGTTTTGCTTGTGATTAGAGATACGCCTCCCTTTTTACTCAGAAGCGAACACGTATATATTTTGCCTTTTGCGCGTTCAGAACATCTAGTTTAATTAGTTCCTGTACGGTTTACGATGTTTGAAGTAACCTTAGTCATGTTGAATAGCAGCTGAAAGCTGTCACTGAACTGTTGCTGATCTATTCTTGCGGGAACATATAGATAAGAGGGTGCACTATGATAACTTGGTTCTTATTCAGATTTTTTTAAGGCTCATGTGCAGTTGATCCCTCCTTTATTTCAGCTATTCGATTGATATCTGAGTTTATATTGGATTAGTGTTATAACCCATAAATATATTTATTTCTGCTGTTTATAATTGTACCGCAGCCACAGTGAAATTTCGTTTCACAGTATGTGCATCTCGCTTTAAGTTTACCGCTCCACAGGATCTAAATCTATGGATATACATTGAGTTTAGGCGTTGATTGATTGGTAACTTACTGGCTCTTGCACCGGCTCTATTCGCTTCTTTCAGACATTGTTGGAATGCTTCAATTGTTGCTCACGATTAGGAGTTCTGTGCTGCAGTGGAAGATCAATCTTTACATTCACATGTTCTGTTTTTATCAACTTGTGTGAAAGGTTTAGGCACTTAAGCGTGGCGATCCTGTTATGTTTTTCAACCTTGTGTTTATCAACTTATGGTACTAGTTTCATGAGACAACTGTGTTGACCATATGGTTCTTGTATATGGTGCCTCTAGCGAAAAGTAGTAGTAACATTATCTTACATGTTTTCTTGCTGGATAGAGATAACATTAGTAATTGAGGTGATCTAGCGAGAATTAAAAGAAAATGATTTGTGATATAACAAAGGGGTACAAGCAAGATATGCAGAAGCTAGGAGCTAAAGGAGGGATGAGATAGTTCTAGTCTGTTAGTACCAAAAGAAGAGGGACATTTCTCTTCTGTTCGGTTGTTCGATTCTCTCAGTTGGACATGCTTGATGCTTCTTTTATATCTTCTTTGGTCCAGCTCCTTTATGGCCTTGAATTTTGATTCTTGAAACTGAGTTGTCAACATTGGTTGTTGTGGAACTCTGAATACAAGCTAGATTAAATAGTTACAGCGACTGGTTTGAGAGAGGTTGAAACGACATTTGATATATCAAGAGCTTGGCTCAAATATGAGAAACTGTTATGTTTTTGTTTTCTCCACAGAATGTGCTACAGCTGATGTAGTACATTCTGAAAGATTATATCATTCCAATTTACACTGTCAGAACATAACTGATTGGTCTGCTTGAGGAGACAGTGTCTTTTTCAGATCGAAGCAATAGTGAATGTCACAAGAGTAACAGACTGCTTTCGAACCACAGTTGCTGTTAAACCAACAAGCGGCCATTCATGGAACATGTACGTATCTTGTATGCAGATTGGAGGCTTGGCAAATAAGTTTTTTTGTCTTGCAAATTATCTTGTTCTCGTTTTTCTGAATATCCATTTTCACTGTTAGTCCATAAGGACATAAGTTGGACTACCACATTGGAGCATAAGATGTCCATGTTAACCGCGTGTACCGACCAATTGAGTCTGAATTTTAAACGCCAGACTTCTGCGTGGGTACCCCAGTTAACATGTGGTTTGATCCAACTGTCAAAAAGCAGCAACATGTTGTTTGATTCACAGCAGCTATGATCTTGTTTTTTTTTAGTCAAAAGGAAATTAACATGCTACACATGAAATTGATTTTGTGTGTGAATTTGCTTACAAATTATACGAATCTGAATTTACATCTTAAAACAAGCCTGATAGAATTGTATATTTTCTCGAACTCAGCATCTATTTAAGAAGCACATAATTTTTACCTATCATTTCTTATAAACGTTCTACCTATCTTCACGTATGCATACATAATGTAGCATGAAGCCTGGATTATAGAGTAGGACCGAACAGTTTTGGAAAGGACACAAACGAGAGGAAGATTGTCATGTACTTAGATCTGACATCTTGGTACAAAATTCATTCATAACACAGATTTTTGTACATTTCTCAAAATTTGCAAGTGGCATAAAAGTAGTAGCATGCATTCTGCCTTTTCAGGTTCCAGTAAAATATTGCAGTGTGATTAGTAGCATTTGCACGGTAGGTGCCAGTACTATTTTTGGAACTACCGAGCTACTCTTTCATTCCTTGGAGTCCAAATATCCAAGCCGAGTCGCGCCCGCTCTGATATCTTCTATATATACCCCACCCCTGTGACTACTTCCATGTATTGTTGGCCCAGCCCCAAACGCCGAGTGCAGTTCGGCGCGACGACAACGATGATCCGGCAAGTTCACGCACGTATGTTATGATCAGCCTAGCACTTTGAGCTAGCTAACTGATCAAACTCTCAACTCACACGAGTACGTACGGGGAAAAACAATGTTGATTGATACAGTGTTGATGGTTACAGGGCCCTCTCGGTCCTGTTGTTTGTATTGAATCTCACGGTTGTCTTACAAAGCTACTATATGGGTGTATATATACCCGGCAAGACGCAACATCAATACGAATAGGTGTTGGACTACTAGTCCTACTCGGAACACACACGCACACGACACCGTTCCGTGTCCTATCGGGATTACTATTCCTAACAATCACCCCCCTAAGCACGATGTGCCCATCTTCACAGCTTGGACGCCGATCCTTCCTCGCATCTCCGCAAACTTCACTCGTCCCAAAGATTTAGTTAGGATGTCCGCAAGCTGATCTTTGGTGCAAACATAGTTGACTTCAATCTTGCTCTCCTCTACACACTGCCGTATGTAGTGATACTTCGTATCAATGTGCTTACTCCTGTTATGATGCATCGGATTCTTGCACAATGAAATTGCAGACTTGTTGTCAATATTGAGCACCACTTGTTCCGCCTCCCGATTGGTGAGATCACCAAGTAGACTCCTTAGCCACACACCTTGACACGCCGCAGTTGCAGCCGCAATATACTCAGCTTCACAGGATGACTTTGCCACCACTTTTTGCTTTTATGATAGCCAACTTACTATGCTTCTTTCCAAGAAATATGCCACGCCCGAGGTACTCTTACGGTCGTCAATATCTCCTGCCATGTCGCTATCACTGTAGCCAAGTAGCTTCACCTCCTCCTTCTCTTTCAAGTAGACAATACCAAAGTTTGTAGTACCTTTGATATACCTGAGTATATGCTTTACGGCTGTCCAATGCTCCATTGTGGGTGCTTCCATGAAGCGACTCACATAGCCAACGGAATAGGCCAAGTCGGGTCTTGTGTTAATGAGATACCTCAAACTTCCGACCACACTCCTATACTCCGTTGCATCAACTACAGGTGCTTCACTCCTTTTGCAGTTTAAGACGAGGTTCCATCGGAACATGAGTTGGATTGCACTCTTCCATGCCACATTTCTCGAGTATCTTCTTTGCATATGCCTCTTGGCATAGCGTGATCGCACCTAGCTTTTGTTGTACCTCGATCCCAAGGTAGTAGCTCAACAAGCCTAGATCACTCATCTTGAATAACTCCTTCATCTGTAGCTTGAACTTTGCAATCTCCTTCTCATCCGCTCCTGCTATCAATAGATCATCAACATAGATGCCAACTACTAGATGATCCCTTCCTTTACCTCGCTTATACATCGCATGCTCCAGTGGGCTCTTCTCGAATCCGAGAGAGATCAATGTATGATCAAGCTTGATGTTCCACGCCCTAGGGGCTTGCCGTAGCCCGTACAACGCCTTGTGTAGCTTCAAAACCTTGTGTTCTTCTCCCTCTTTGATGTATCCCGGTGGTTGCTTCACATAAACTTCTTCTTTTAACTCCCCATTCAAAAACGCGGATTTCACATCCATGTGATGCAATTTCCAAGATTCTTGAGCTGCGAGAGCGATAAGTAATCTCACCAATTCCATCCTTGCAACTGGAGCGAACACTTCTTCGAAATCCACACCTTGATCTTGCACGTA
The DNA here is from genome assembly GCA_916181665.1 of Avena sativa. Classification (NCBI taxonomy): domain Eukaryota; kingdom Viridiplantae; phylum Streptophyta; class Magnoliopsida; order Poales; family Poaceae; genus Avena; species Avena sativa. The sequence continues at coordinate 8,922,187 of OV702289.1, forward strand.
TCCCTTGGCCACTAGCCGAGCTTTGTGTTTCACCAACTTCCCTTCGGCATCCTTCTTGATCTTATACACCCACTTGAGCCCTATGGCCTTGTGATTGTTGGGTAGATCGACAAGCTTCCATGTATTGTTGTCTTTGATCGATCCCAACTCCTCATCCATAGCACGACGCCAACACTCCTCCGTATTAGCATCCTCGAATTTCGTCGTCTCCTCGGTGAGTAAACACCGACCTTGTCCTCTCCCTCGCGCACGCGCTGTACGAAGAGACTCCGACGGATACAACTCCAGTACACTTCGGAATTTTTTTGGAGTAGGTGGCCGTCTCCTTTCTTCCTGTGCACTTGGAGGAGACACGAAAGCTGACGTAGTACTTGTTTCAGCGTCTACTGAATTTTCTGCAGTTTCTGTCGGTGTACTGCATGTTGGCGACGTGGCATCGTCGCCCGCGTCCACTTCTGGACTACCGCTAGTCCCTCCTGGATGGGAGTGTGCAGCTGTTGGGTCACTTGCGCCAGGGATCTCGTCCGTGCGTGGACTGGATGGCGACGCCGAGCCTCCAGGTGCAGCACGTGAGCTGCTGCTCGTGCCGGGACTCCCACGCGGAGATACCTCTCCAGGCGTAGTGCTGCTGCTGCTCACTTCCAGACCTCCATCTTCTGAACCAGCGCCTAAATTCGTAACGCCACGGGACGCTGTTTCTTGATCATCTGCATGCGAATCACTGTAGATTACAGTAAATATTTCATCAGAAATTGATTGTACCGGTTCCGCAGAGCCCCAATTCCATGATTTCTCCTCCTCGAAGACGACGTCACGTGTCACCAACTTTTTGTTCACTGGATTGTACACGCGATACGCCTTCGAACCGTATTCATAGCCGATCATGACCATTGGAGTACTTCGATCTGCCAACTTGCTAGTATGCCCGGTCACCGTCTTCACATGCGCCACGCACCCGAAAGTGCGAAGATGATCAACCGAGGGCTTGCGCCCGTACCATGCTTCGTACGGCGTCATACCAACTACACTCTTAGTTGACGCCCTATTCAGTAAATAGACGGCCGTCGTGACCGCCTCACCCCAAAACCTGCGCGACATGCCTTTGCTCTTCATCATGCTGCGTGCCATGGCCACCACGGTTTGGTTCCTTCTTTCCACAACACCGTTTTGCTGCGGTGAATATGGTGCGGTGAGATACCGCCGGATCCCATGAGCTTCACGAAACACCTTGAATTCATTGGATTTGAACTCCCCACCCCGATCGGTACGGAGGGCCTTCAACTTTGCCTCGGACTCCACCTCGGCTGCCATCTTCACAATCCTGAACGCTTGCAAAGCTTGATCCTTACTCTTCAGCAGCACAACCCACATGTATCTACTGAAGTCGTCGACGATGAGCAAAAAGTACTTGTTCCCGGCGGGGGTCGCCGACGTGATTGGTCCGCATAAGTCTCCATGCGCCAACTCAAGAACCTTACTTGCTCGATATTGTCCCTCCCTTGGAAACGGGGCTCGCCTTTGCTTCCCAATGAGACAACTGTCGCACACCTGCTCAACATGATCAACACACGGTAAGCCACGTACCATCTCCTTCTGTCCAAGTTGTCGTAGAGCTTGGAAATTTAGATGTCCGTAGCGAGCATGCCACTTCCACGCCGAGTCTTCCATGCTTGTCATCAAACATACTGGATCCGCCCGATTGAGATTGAGGATGTAGAGTCTATTCTTCGACCTCTCCACCTTCATGATGAGCTGCCTTTGGCGGTCATATCCCCACAGGAACTCGTCCTCCAACACGATCTTGCATCCACGCTCCGCGAGCTGACCAAGACTGATAATGTTGGTCTTAAGCTTGGGAATATAGTACACGTCAGTGAGTACCTTGTGACCTCCATCCTTCAACTCAAACAGGACAGTGCCTCGTCCTGCAATCTCCACCTTCGACCCATCGCCGAATCGAACAGAGCTTCCAACTGTGAGGTTCAACTCAGAAAACTGAGCCTTGTCGCCGGTCATGTGGTTGCTAGCGCCTGTGTCGAGGTACCAAACGTCGTGAGCCGTCTGCATCCTCCGCAGGAAGACCTTCTCTTCCATGAGCGTGACGATCTCCGTAGCTGACTCCCGAGGAGTTGATTCCTTGGTGGTCATTAACTCGCAAGCTTCGAGCATGAGCATCATCGGTCCATCATCTCCTTCCTTCGCCATGAGAGCCTTCTCCTTTGAACGGTTAGGACACTCCGATTTGAAGTGCCCGAGCTGATTGCACTTATGGCAGCAAAGATTCTTCTTGTCGAATTTCTTCTTTGGCTTCTTTGGCGAACCATCGCCACTGCCAGATGCTTTATCGCTCCTCTCCTTGGCGACCATTGCCTGCCACTGGGCACGTGTAAGCATGAGGTGCTCATCTTGATTCGCGTCGCCGTAGGTGATCTTCATCCGCTCGTCATGCGCCTTGAACCGTCCAACCAGGTCATCCATCATGAGGGTGGTGAGATCAACGCATTGCTCGATTGCCGACACCATAGATATGTACCGCGGCGGTGCCGCGCGAAGGAAACGCATTACGACTGAGATATCTTCCAGCTTCTCACCTTGCGCGCGAATCCCGTTGATAATTGTGGCTACCCTCAAGGCAAAAGCGTCCAGCGTCTCATCTCTAGGTTCTCGTACTTCTTCTGCAAGGTTTGTAGGATCGCCCTGCGGACGCGCTCGTGCCCAAGATTCAACTTCTTGAGTGTCTTCCACGCCGCCTTTGCAGAATCCTTCGAGATCAGGTGCTGCATCGCGTCCGCCGGCACCACGGAGCCGATGGCCGTGTGTGCCTGTCGGTCCTTGCGGTACTTCGACGCGCCCTTCTTGAACTTGTCGCCGCCGGGATCGACAGCCTCCCAGATGTCGTTGCCCTCCATGGCCCACTCTATCCGTTTCGCCCACGTCGTGTAGTTGCCGCAATCATACCGGGGGTACTGCGACGATACCGATGCACCCGCAGCCGCACCGGAGTACTCGCCTTGCTCCTTGCCCGTCATGACCTCCCGTTACTAGGAGATCCTCCCCGAGGCTCTGATACCAATTGTTGGCCCAGCCCCAAACGCCGAGTGCAGTCCGGCGTGACGACAACGATGATCCGGCAAGTTCGCGCACGTATGGTATGATCAGCCTAGCACTTTGAGCTAGCTAGCTGATCAAACTCTCAACTCACACGAGTACGTACGGGGAAAAACAATGTTAATGGCTACAGGGCCCTCTCGGTCCTGTTGTTTGTATTGAATCTCACGGTTGTCTTACAAGGCTACTATATGGGTGTATATATATATACCCGGCAAGACGCAACATCAATACGAATATGTGTTGGACTACTAGTCCTAATCGGAACACACACACACGCACACGGCACCTTTTCGTGTCCTATCGGGATTACTATTCCTAACATATATGCCCACCACTCCCGTGACCTGGAAGCAGAGAGCCAAGAATGCCAATGTATCCCCTTCACATCTATGCTGTTCTTCTGCTTCTTTCTTCGCCATTTAGTCCAGTGCTTCTCTGTGCATCCGATGACCGCCTACTCCCTGGCAAGCCGCTCTCCCCTGGTAGTGTTCTTGTCTCCAAAGATGGAGTATTCGCTCTAGGCTTCTTCTCCCCATCAAACTCCACCAAAAATCATTCCTATGTCGCTCGCCATATGGTACAACAACATCCCAGAGCTCACCGTTGTATGGGTCTCCAACCGTGCTGCACCGATCACAGATCTTTCCACTGCAAATCTTGCCGTGACCAGCAGCTCCGACCTAGTCCTGTCGGAGAGCAATGGTCATGTTCTTTGGACCACGAACAACGGCATCAATTCCACCACCTCGGCGGAAGCCACGCTGGACTGCACCGGAAACTTCATCCTCTGGTCATTGGATGATAGTACCGTAATATGGCAGAGCTTCGACCACCCCACCGACACTCTCCTACCTGGCATGAATCTCAGGCTGAGCCACATGATGCACCCGCTACAGCAGCTTGTTTCTTGGAAAAGCCAACATGACCCATCCCCTGGTGACTTCTCCTACAGCGCAGACCCTGAAAACTCCCTGCAGAGCTTCATCTGGCATGGCTCAAGGCCACACCGGCGGATCCCAGTGTGGACAAACTACCTCTTTCATCTGAGCTACATGGACAGATTCAATTCTACCATTGACATGGCATTGCACCATGCTGGCGACGAGGTGTACATGTCGTTCGGCATGCCCACTGGCTCCTTCATTGTGCTGGTCAGGATGGAGATTGACTATTTAGGGAAGGTAAATATATTAACGTGGGAGAACAACATGTCAGTGTGGAGAGTCCTGTACACACCGCCTGAGCATGTGTGCAATACATACGGCTACTGTGGTCCTTACGGTTACTGTGACAACACAGAAATCGTTCCAATTTGCAAGTGCTTTGATGGTTTCGAGCCTAGGGATGATAAAGGCTGGATCGCCGGTAGGTTCTCGCAGGGATGCCGCCGGAAGGAGGCGCTAAGGTGTACCCTGCATGGAGATGGTTTCTTGACTTTGCCAGGCATGAAGGTCCCTGACAAGTTCCTCCACGTCCGGAGCAGAAGTTTTGATGAGTGCGCGGAGGAGTGCAGCAGCAATTGCTCCTGTACGGCATATGCTTACTCCAGAATGAGCAACATGTATGTTGATGGAGATGAGACAGGGTGCCTTGTATGGATGGGGGATTTGATTGACATGGAGAACTCCACACATGGAGGGGAGAACCTCTATGTTCGGACAAACAGAGTAAGAGGTATGATTCCTTGCTTCTCTTTGCCTGGTTACTTATGTTAGTAGATAGTAGGTTACTTCCAAAGAGGTGCTTATTGAAGTTTCTTCCTACTCTACAATAACTACTCCTACGTCATGGATGTGGTGATTGGCATCGGTAAAATTTGTTGATGATCCCCCTGAATTAAATTTGTGCAGGTAGCAAGAGAAAGATCAAACTCCTAGAAATTGTGTTACAAACTGTGTCAAGTTTGCTCATGCTAATATGCATGAGGCTTATTTGGATTTGTGGCTATAGAGGTACATAATTATTGCTTTTGTGCTAAGCTTTCTGTCCTCTCTAGTCCCAAGAAACTGAACAGACTCTCTAGTCCCAAGAAACTGAACAGACGGTGCCCACATTCATGACAGGCGGCCGAGGAAGCACGAGTTTGTGGAGAAGGATGACTGTTGGGGATACAGGCTATTTTAATGAATTTTCTGATAGGGACACAGAACTTCCCATTTTGAGCTTCAGAGAAATAGCTTCCGCCACAAATAATTTCTCTGAGTCCAGCATTCTTGGTCGAGGAGGGTTTGGCAATGTTTATAAGGCAAGAATACTCCGTACTTATATAATTTGATTACTAACGGAATGTGTATCCTGTCTGATTCACTAGTACCTCATTTTCCAGGGAATGTTGGTAGATGGTACAGAAATTGCTGTGAAAAGGCTCCGTGCGGGTTCTGTCCAAGGTGTAGTGGAGTTCAAAAATGAAATAGTTCTGATTGCTAAGTTGCAGCATAGAAACTTAGTCAAACTTCTAGGCTGCTGCATTCATAAAGATGAAAAACTTCTGATTTATGAATACCTACCTAACAAAAGTCTGGATGCCTTCATTTTCAGTAGGTTCCAGTCACCTCATGCAAACAATTTAACTTTTTTTTTTGTCAAACGAATATGCATCACTGATAAGATGCTTGGCATGATTTTTATCCTTGGCAGACGATACAAGAAAACCACTGCTCAACTGGCCCATAAGATTTAAGATAATCAAAGGTGTAGCGAGAGGCCTCCTTTATCTACACCAAGATTCCAGATTGATGATGATTCATAGAGATCTCAAAGCAAGCAATGTATTGTTGGATGCCGAGATGAGCCCCAAGATATCTGATTTTGGTACGGCTAGGATCTTTGGTGCCAATGAGCAACAAGAGTATACCAATCGAGTTGTGGGAACATTGTGAGTAATTTCATCATATACCAAATGAGCTTCTTTAACTGTTTTATTAAGCTTATTACATTTTTGTGCTCTTTGTCCAAACCAGTGGCTACATGTCACCCGAATATGCACTGGAAGGCACCATCTCTGTCAAATCCGACGTGTACAGCTTTGGCGTAGTACTCCTGGAGATTGTGAGTGGACTGAAGATTGGCACTATAGGCCTAACACCACGCTCACACAACCTTATAGATTATGTAAGTGTTTTCAAGTGCTCAAAACTTTTCTGACACATGAGCGATGCAACAACATGATTTTATTTGATGCAGGCGTGGAGCCTATGGAAGGATGGAAAGATGCTGAATCTAGTCGACCCGTCAATCATTGATGGTTGCTCTGCTGACGAAGTTCTACGATGCATCGGTATCGGACTCTTATCGGTGCAGGACAACCCAGAGGCTCGGCCCCTCATGTCTTGGGTGGTTTCGAGCCTGGATAACAAAGCCGTACAGCTTCCGCAGCCAAATGAGCCTGTATGCTCTGCATACCGTAATCGCGGAACTGATGCAGCAGGGGAAAGCCAAGTAAACGAGATGAGCCTTGTAAATCTGCACGGACGCTAGGAATCCAATGGTATCTGTGGTAGAAACGGCATGTTCTCTTTATCTAGGTATATAAGGTGTGGCTGGGGCCAACGAAGACAATATTGAGTATATATTTCTGTAAGGAAACTCTTTGTTGAATGTCTGTCTTGTACCCTTGATGTTCTTCTCTAGACTGGGCGAGCTCTGTCATCACCGTCGGTATTGTAATTGTGCTTTACCATCAGTATTGTAATTGTGTTTGTATCATGTATCACGTACGTTTATTCTCATTCCATGCATATTATTGAAGTTGTGTATAGCTACGGTTGGATTTGGATTATGAGATAGGTACGTAGGTGTCGGAGTCGAACATTTAACCTGGCCTAATATAAAAACACCGGGAGTAGCCAAAATAGGATGGACACACAAACTGGCAGGTTAGACACGAGATTACATTATTAGAGAACAATCCGACACAACTGGTGTGCCATTGATGATTGTGATATGTCTACTGAACTTGGCAAGCTTGTCGTCGATAGTACTATGATGGTACATGAGAATGAGCACCCGTTAAGAAGGTGTTGGAGTCGAACATTTAACCTGGCCTAATATAAAGACACCAGGAGTAGCCAAACTAGGCTGGACACACAAACTGGCCGGTTAGACATGAGATTACATTAGAGAACAATCTGACACCACTGGTGTGCCATTCATGATCGTGATATGTCTACTGAACTCGGCAGGCTTGTCGTCGATAGTACTATGACGGTACATGAGAATGAGCACCCGTTAAGAATGCCACGTAAATATCATCTATTGTCTATTTGTTTTTGCAATGACTTGATCACGTATTATGCCATAAAGTGGTATGAGACCAAGGTTACAGATTAGTTTCGTTACGCGGAGGATCTAAAGAAAATGCAAGGTTATTACAATTTTTTTTGCCTTAAGAGGAGGCCAGAGCGGAAGGCAACAATAACACAGTTGTGCGGGGGTGCCCCTTGATCCAGAAAATAATTTGAGAGGAGGCAAACGATTTTACGGAGGACATTTCTAATATAAGTTCACATATTTTGAATATTTCCCTATTAAAAATGAAAAAATCACATTGAAGATTTAAAATTTGAGTGGGGGCCAAGGCTCCCACTAGCTTCTACTTGGGTCAGCCCTGCCCCTGACACTACGGTATGCGTCGTTGATGGCGGCGGGACACCATTCACAAGGAACGGCATAAATCACGGGCATGAAGATGCTAGGAGGCCATGTCATTGGAGAAACAGATTCGACCAGCAAGCACCGTTGGTTGTATTGCTTGGTGAGCAAGTTAGGGGTAATTTGTATCGACTGAAGGCAGCGCAATAGGTTAAAGTGGCCAGAGCGACCGGGTCAACTAGAGATGCCAATTCGACGAGAAGAGAGATGAAGTGTAGTTGAGAAGGACCTGATCGATGATTCTTTTTGTTGTCATGATGTACCCTTTATTGAATGTATGTCTTGTTCTTGTGACCCTGATGTACCCTTTATATGTGTGTTCTTAGATCTCTGGGCTAGGTGAGCTGTGCCACCGTCTTGTTCTTCTTCCATTAGTAGATGGACCTTTTTTTTATCTAAGAAAAAACAGGTCACAAGCTAGCTAAATGCCAGCGTGCAAACCATATTCTGTTGTTTTAATTACTAGCAAACTGCAGGCAGTGTGACGCCTGGGACTATACATATATATATAGCTGCGGTTAGTTAGCTAACCCCAGAAGCTAAGCTAAGTTAGATGCTGCGCATTGCTCTTATCAGCTAACCTGTACATACATTATGGCAGTCTTACGAATATGGACATAAATTAACGGTCTATATGGATGAACACCAGGAGAATCTTGAACCGTTTGCCGTGTGTGCTGCCCAAACTAAGACGCAACTGCTAGAGGATTGGGTTACGTGTCGATCGGTATCTCGGGTGAGTGCTAGCTAGGGTGTGACCCAGTGGCTAGTTGATTGCACCGTACACTAGTACAAATAGGGTCATGCGTCCCGATTGGTAAAGGGCTTTATTTCCGGTTGTCCAACCGAGACGGGACAATCGGACTAAAGTTTTCACCTTTAGTCCCGGTTCGGCCACGAACCGGGATAAAAAGTGCTCCACGTGGCTGCTGCTCTGCGCGAGGGGGAGGAGAAACCGTCTTGGTTCATGTTACGAACCGGGACGAATCTCTCTCTGTCGCGGCACAAATTTGACACATTTCTCTGCCGCGACAGAGAATTCATTTTGGCCACCTTTTTTGCCGCGACAGCATTTTGTCCACTTTTTGTGCCGTGGCAGAGAATTCGTTTATATTGTTTTATTTTTAGTTTATGTTTTGCACTCATCAATAAAGAAACCATTATATTACACAACATCATCATGGCAATAGAGATCCAAGTGTCGAACATATTACATTCGATACACGGGTTTCATGCACATATATACATACAAAATAAGCTCTTTGTACCGTCCCTATTGCCTATACACCTAAGTCCGCATAGTATTCTCCTTTTGGGTTTATGACTTCTGCATCCAAGAATCCCGCCAATTCCTCCTGAATTGCTCATGCGCGATCCTTTGGCAGAAGACCGTCCCGCAGCCGTTCGAGCTGATTTAAAAAAGGAGTCAACCTATATGAATGAAACTAAACACAATTTTGATGATAATAAAAAACTATGAAAATTGTTTACGTACGTTAAGTTGCACTAAATTTTTACCCTTCTCATAGCATGTCTGACGGATGAACTCGCAAACATAGTATCCACATAAATTATTCCCTGATCTCTGCGTTAGGAATTTTACGAGAACAAAGTTCAATAAAAATAATAATCAAGCATGATAACCAAGCATGATAACGGTATCAAAACTAGAATCAAAGATATGCGCGGATCTAGCTAGTGGTACTTACATCTAGTGATTTAAATATAAGCTTCTCTTTCCAAACATCCCTAGCCTTCTTGGTGAACCGTTTCCAAGCGCTACTCGGTGAAGAAAACGAATAAAAGAAGTTATTAATTACTTGATATCATAAAATTAAAGAACATTGCCGATATAGTACCGTAATGATTAGAATTATCGCTGGAACATCATCTTCATGTCCGTCCATGTTTCAAGGGGTTTATGTTTCGAGTCCATGACTAGTACCTGCCCTTTGTACGTTGAATGATTAGGAGAATATAGTGGAAGCTGCGTATATAACTCATCAATTATACACTTAACGTCGAGTAAGCGAAATAGAAAGTGTATACAAGACAATAACACTCACTCGAAGTTGTAAGGAAATAATATTTCTATTCTGGTTTTTTGAAACCTTAACGCGTGTACAATATTATCCTCTGTATCCTAGGGTCCTTTTTTTTAGATTAGCTTGATGAACAAAATATGGGTCAACGAACCCAATGCCATAGATTTGTCCTCTACTGCATTCGAGAATCTTCATTCTCCATTATATATTATGATTATATACGTGCAGTAAGCAAGGTGAGATAGCTAGACTTAATTACATATTTATTACTTACAAACAATAGACACTGATGATCGATTTGTCCACGACGTCTTGATTGAATAATTGAAATAGTTTAACAAATTCAATGGCTACCATGTCATCTTCTCCCCCGTAATGCTTTTTTGTAACCCTCAACATTATCCAGTTAGCCCCGGCCTTTATGGCATTCATGTACCAGTTATGCAATCTTCGCATTTTTGTTGGTAGATTATTTACCTCCTCAGGTTTGACGAGAGGATTCCCGTACTGGTATTTATATGCTACTTGATTCTCGGGGAAGTACTGTAACTGGGATAAGTAGTGGGCAATACTCATACCTTGAGCAGCGTCCGCTTCTCCATATAGTGCAACTACCTCTGGATCATACTGTGTCGTGGTGGTGGCACGTCAGATGCCATGGGTAGGCTAAAGTATGGGGCCAATGGATGCTAGTGGGATCTGGGGAGGGAAGATGCAACTGTCTTTACACTCAAGCTGCCAAAGTGATGAACTTTATTTCTCTCTTGATGGGTTACAAGTGCTCCTTGAGCTGTTTACGGGGGGACAATGTGAATCTCCCCAGCCTAACGGTGCACCAAGAATCGATCCTCCCCTCAGGGTCCAAACCTCCCCTTATAAAGGGGTACCTTGGGTGCCCTTAGGGCTGACGAGGCAAGCATATTCGTGGAATATGCTTGTCCCAAAATAGTAGTTCGGCGCGCCGCTTTCCCTGTCTCCCTTCTTACTGCGGTAAGTTTCCAGAGGGCCCCTCCTGCGTGCCTCGGGCTTCTGGACCGTCACCTCCGTGACCTCCTTCTGCCCCTCTGACGCTCTGCACATTTGTCTTTAGTCTTTGGCTCTGCCCAGATTCCAAGACTGGGGTTTGACTTTGGGCTTCTCCTTCTCCTGCAAGCTTCGTATGATTCGGCCCTTCCTCGTATAACTCGGCCTGTCCTTCACCTGCATCAGAATCATAGGAGCCGACCTGGCCGAGTTACTACTTATCTCGGCCCGGTAGTGTTTTGTCGTTATTGTTGCGGTCGTGCCTCTTCCTATCTTGGCCGACCTTTACAAGACTCGGCCGTCCTGAAATATAACTCGGAAACTGGACGGGGGATAATCTCTTCGTCTTTCCCCGTCTTTACCCTATCCGGGGTTACCTCCCCAACATTAGTCCCCGAAGCTGATATGGCCCTGCTGATAATTTCGGCCGGGTCATATCAGTTTCATCACCCTTCTTCTGTTCTGTTTCCGAGTCATTCCTTCTCCGTTCGGGGTATTCCCGTTCCTTCTCTCGTACGCCTCGTCCTACGTGTCATTCCCATCATTGATTTTCTAGTTTTTTGTTCCTCCTCTCTGTTTATTGTCAGGCTACAGTTAACACTGCGCCTGACGCGCTGGCGCTGCGACGCCTCGTGAACTGTCTCCTTGGGGATCGTGGCCCTTTATGCTGTTGTGCGGCCCCTGGTGTGGTTCCACTCAGCGTCGTGCGTTGGGGCATCACCCACCGTCTACACGATCTGCAACCGCACGCACGATCCTACCTCCGCGCAGGAGCGTTGGTTACAAAAAGGGGGGCGCGGCTCTTGGGGGTCTCACTTTCCCCTAATCGCTTGCCCGCACCTTCTTCTTCCTCGCTTCCTCGCGCTCGTTTGCAGCTCCGCCGCCGCGCATCCCTCACAGCTTCTGACTGCGAAGGTTCCGCCGCGCGCTCGGCCAGCGTCAACCGCGCTCATTAGCCCCGGTGTCACTGCTGGTGAGTTCCCCTCGGTTTCACCGTCTTGGTCTCCCCCTAGATCTCCTTGTTTCCATTTCCTTTCTGCGCCGTGGTTCCGTAACTTCTCCGCCGCCGCTGTCGCGTAGAACCGCGACGGGGCCTCGTAGTTCTAAGTTTTCTTCCGCCGTCAGTTTCTCCTCCGGCGATCTTTCCGGCGAGGTCATGTCTAGTTCTGTTAGCGGCGCCATGGTAGAGGAAGACGACGCTGTCTCTGGGCCCGAGCGAGGCTCGTGGCAGGGTTCTTCAGTTACTCGACGGGAAATCGAGTGGCTTATTCGAACTCGTAGGATCCCCGCCGAGGTCTCTTGTCGTTTACCCGGCGACGAGTTATCTCCCGAAGTCAGGGAGGGTGAGTTCGTCGTCTTTATGTCGCACTTCTCCCGTGGTTTTGGTCTCCCTCTCAGCGATTTCGCGAGGGATTTTCTTGATTACTTCGGCCTCCAGCCGCATCATCTCCCTGCGAATGCTATCGCTTCTCTCTCTGCATTCATTTATGCTTCAGAGGGTTACTTCGGCCTTTGGCCATCGGTGCACATCTGGTCGAAGTTCTTTCAGATTCGGTCTAATGTCGTCCCTGATAAATCTCTGCATCCCTCCGAGAAATTGCTCACTCAGTGCGGGGCGGTCTCTATCACACCTCGGAGGCAATCTGTGTTTCCCCGCGTCACTGGGTTAGAGTCGTGCAAGAAATGGCACAGATCTTTTTTCTATGTCAAGAATAGAGGAACTGAAGATAGGATTCGGCTCCCTGCTTTCTCCATTGGCCCGCCCTGCAAGGTGAATTGGACCTACAATCCAAGGAGGGGTCTCGTGGTGGCCGAGCTCTTCGAGACTCGGCTCAAGGAGCTGATACGGGCCGGGTTAAGCGGTGAGGACTTGATGGCTACTTTCATCAGTAGCCGAATCTGCCCGCTCCAGAAAAGGACTCATAAACTTTGCTATATGAGTGGTCCACTCGATCCCAACCGAGTCTCGTCCGTCGAGCTGGACCACTACCTCGTCTACAAGCGCGTCCGAGCTATTTTTAAGACGGAGATGCCTGAAGACTGGACCTGGGGATTAAAACCGTATACTCGCGAGCATCCTCCTCCTGCAGTAAGTTTAACTGTTCATGCTTTGATCTATTCTTATTTTCTTAACTTTCTGGATTAACATTTCCTTTCTCGCCTCACAGCGGTTCGCGAAGCAGAAGGACGAGGATGCCGAGGTCTTGTCGCTCCCGTGGACTGCTGATCGGAGTACTCCGGATGTTGGGGAGCCGGACTCCGAGGAATTCGTCCCTAAGTCGGATTCCGCTCCGACCCGCGCTCGTGGCAAGAGTTCGGCCCACGAGGAGGAAGGTGATTCGGACGAGGTTCAAGTCCTTGAGGTAGTTGCCGCAATGCCTATTTCTTATGCATTTCCGGCTTCTGCTTTCCCAGCTAATCCGGCCGGTCAGGTTCATGACGCCGAGCCTCTTGATTCGCGGCCCCCAGCTACCTTGGGGAAACGTGGGGCTCCTGCTGGTGCCTCGGACGCGGCCCCCAGGAAACGAGTAAAGAAATCCGCACCGAATCCTCCTCGGCGCAAGGCCATGCCAGGAGTTGCTGGGTAATCTCTATCTCCCCGTATTTCTTGTTCCTCTCTTTTTTGCTTTCCAAGCTTACGTTCTTTTTTTCTTTTTGCTTTTGCAGCGCTCCTCTTTCCGTTAAACCTGGCGGTCCCAGTATGACCAGCCCTGTTAGTCGGCCGCCTCCTCCGCCTGTTGATGATACTAGGCTTCCTAGTCCTGCCCGTTCGGCTTCTCCTGCTCTGAGTCCGTCGCCCCCTCATAGTGATTTGCCTGAACCTCCTCTTGCCGACATCGATTCTACTCGGCCTTCCGAGGTCTCCGTTGACCCCGTTGCCCCTCTTGCACGCCCCAGCGCTTTTTCTGAGCCTCAATCTGCTCCAGTACTCTCCACAGCAGCTCCTGCCCCGGCCGAGAAGGTCGTTACTTCGGCGCCTACTCCGACCGTGACCCCTGCTGCTCCTATTACCGAGGTATCGGCTCCTGTTGGTACCTCTAAGGCAAAGAAGATCGTTTCCACCAAAGTCTCCATCTCTCAAAAAGGCCTTGCTGGCTCTTCCCAGCCTAATATTGCCGACGTGCTGCACAAAGGGATTGCTCCCACCAAGGCTCCTGTTACCTCGGCCGCTAGCTCCCAACTTGCTCTTCATAAGAGTCCTGCGGTCGCCGTGGTTACAGAGCATGTCCGGGGTAAAGTTTTAACCCGGACGTCTAGTGGGAAAAGCCTCGGCTCGCTGGTGGAGTATGCCAATAACTGGAATGCGGCTGACCAATTTGAGGGTAATCCCATGAATCAGCCCTTTCAGCTTTCCGACATCAGCAGCCGTTTGGATCAAGCTGCCAAGATTGTTTTGGACAGTAACAAGATGAACGAGGTAAATATTCTGTCTTGGTGTTTTGACTATTCCATATATATGCACTAGTCCCCGAAACTTGAAAGTGAGTAACTTGTTAATCGCTTGGAAGTTTTTATCATGCTGTATCCAACCCAGCTTAGTTTAGTGCTCGGATTTGTCTCCGAGTAGACTTATCTTATACTTTGCTAAGCGTCTAGCTGCTCCTTGAGGTATCCAGTCTCCTAAGTCCGGGTTAAGTCCTTGTTTAACTTAGATCTGCTGTGGCTCTGAATATTCAGCCATCTAAACTTGAGTTAAGCTCCTGCTTAGCTCGGGTTTACTGTAACTTCGAATATCCAACCACCTAGATCCGGGTCAAGCTCTTGCTTAACTCGGATCTGCTGTAACTTCGAATATCCAGCCACCTAGATCCGGGTCAAGCTCTTGCTTAACTCGGATCTGCTGTAACTTCGAATATCCAGCCACCTAGATCCGGGTCAAGCTCTTGCTTTACTTGGATCTGCTGTAGCTTTGAATATCCAGCCACCTAGATCCGGGTCAAGCTCTTGCTTAACTCGGATCTGCTGTAGCTTTGAATATCCAGCCACCTAGATCCGGGTCAAGCTCTTGCTTAACTCGGATTTGCTGTAGCTTTGAATATCCAGCCGCCTAGATCTGAGTCAAGCTCTTGCTTAACTCGGATCTACTGCAACTTCGAATATCCAGCCACCTAGATCCGGGTTAAACTCTTGCTTAACTCGGATCTGCTGTAGCTTTGAATATCCAGCCACCTAGATCCGGGTCAAGCTCTTGCTTAACTCGGATCTGCTGTAGCTTTGAATATCCACTTATTGTTTGCTCTATTGCTCAGATTGCTCATGATCGGCGAACTGCCGAATTCCAGCGACTGCTTTTCTCGCACAGGAAGTTGCAAGAGAAATATGAGAAAGTTCTCCCTGTTGTGAAAAAGACAGGTAATTCGACCGTTCTCCTTGCTACTTCTGATATTGTCATTATTTCGTATTTGTAATGCCGACTTACTTTATGCGTTAATAGGTGATATCAATAACTTGAACATCCATCTTGAGAAAAAGGTCAAGAAATTGGAAGGTCAGTTTTTGCTCTACCTTTGTACTTATCCCTTTCTGAAACATGCATCTAGTTTCTTTTACTTTGCTTGGCCTTGGCAAGGTCGAGATACAAACCTTTTGTATTGCACGCCAATGTCTGACGTGACGTTGCATTTTTTAGATGAAGGTGTCGCTCATTCGGCGCTGCTAAAAGAGAAAAATGATGAGATAGCTCGCCTGAGCGCCGAGGTGGAGGCCCTTAAGCTTTCTCAGAAATCCGAGCTAGAAAAAATCGACCAGGAATTTTCTGAAGAGAAGAATCGGCTGGCTCTGGAGCTACAGAAGAATAAGGAGCTCCTGGAGGCTGCCGAGTTAAAAACTCGGGGAATGGGCGAGGAAATTGCTTCTTTTGAGAAGAGCAAGGGTATTTGGGCTAAAGACCTCCAGATGATGTTGAGTTATATTCATTGTAAGTTTCTTATCATGGCTGGCTTATGTTTTTCTCCGTTTTTGCTATTTCCTGACGCGTTCGAGTTTCATGCAGGTCATTTCCCAGAAGCTAAGCCTGTGAGCTCTAAGGCAGTCCTTGCTGATCGTGCACGCCGAGGTCTCCCTACTGATATGGACTTTGAGTATGAATTAGAAGATTTCTTGGTCGCTGTGGGCGCTACCCTTGGTCCGATGAAAGTTATGGGCAGGGACTTGGTGCTAGCCGCTATCCGAGCTTATCATGCTCTCTGGCCGAATACTTCTGGGACACCTAATATCCGCGAGATTGAGTTGCTGGTGACCAGATTGAACGGATCTGAAAAACAGCTAAGTCTTTGGAGGGAATCAGCTGGGCGGGCAGGCGCGGATATGGCCCTTACTGTTATTATGTCCTGGTATGAAGACATCTCCCTTGATATCCTGAGGAACTTGCGCACAGGCTCCCGCTGGGTTGAAGACCCCGCCTTTGTTGCTCTTCGGCAAGCTCGTGCCTTCCAGCTTGTTGAGTATGCCGACGTGCATACCTGGATTGAAGGTCCGAGTTTCCTGCCGAACCCGGAGGACGAGGTTGCAGTAGAGGACGCATCGGACAATGATTCTGCCTCTGGCGACTCTAGTTCAAGCTCGGACGGCAATGGTGATGCACGATCCTCTTCCAAGGGTACTAGGCATTCCACTGCACAGACTGACGCTCCTCAACAGCCTCGGGTTTCTGCCGAAGTCATGCCTGGTTCAGTGGAAGGTGAGGCGACCTCTGCCGAAGCAGCGCCTACCTCGGACTGCCCAGTTCCTGACCCAGTCACTGCCTCCCCCGCCAAGGACCTTTAAATTTGTTTTTCTCCTTAGTATGCCAGGCGTATGATGTGCGTAAAACCTCTGTTCGCTTTGTGTAATGACACTTTTCTTTTGCTGTATGCTTCCGGGATATGTACGCTCGTAGATGCTATCATGTCCTTTACATGATCTCGCCTATCCGAATTCTGGCTTTGATTGTTTGATATTTTTCCCTTTTGGGATGTGCGTCTGGCTTCGTGTTTCTTAGTTTTAGCCCTTTGCTCTAGGTATGGTTTTCTAATCTTACACGAAATTTTTGCTATTTTTATTTTGAGCACCAAATTTTGACGCTTCTTTCTATTAAAAAGCTAACCATTGCCTTGGCATTGTTCTAAACGTCAAAGCATCACATATAGCATATAGGACCAAAATGGAAATATCATATACCGGTCTCCGAGCTACTGCTCTGGATGCCGACGTGCAGTGCATAGGATAAAGTGGAAATAATATATAGATGTCCCCGGGCTACCGCTCTGGGTACCGAAGTACCAATTTCACGCTAAATTCGGATAACACATGGCAGTCCCCGAGTCATTGCTCTGGGTGCCGAGGTTCAAACATATAATACGAAATCACATAACATATGGCAGTCCCCGAGTGACTACTCTGGGTGCCGAGGTTTAAACATATAATGCGAAATCACATAATCTATGGCAGTCCCCGAGTGACTACTCTGGGTGCCGAGGTTCAAACATATAATGCGAAATAACGTAACCTATGGCAGTCCCCGAGTGACTACTCTGGGTGCCGAGGTTCAAATACATTATTGGATTTTGACCTTGAGATACAGTGCTACGAGTAGAACGGTCGAAGTAAAGCCACATTCCAGGGGCGCTTCGTTTCTTCACCAGCTTTGTCTGCCTTGTTCTCTCCAGGGGACTGGGCGTCGATCAGATAATATGCATCGTTTTGCAATGCTTTGCTCACAATAAATGGTCCTTCCCATGGGGGTGACAACTTGTGCATGCCGGCCGTGCGCTGCACTAGTCGGAGGACCAAATCTCCTTCTTTGAATACTCTTGGATTCACTTTCTTGCTGTGATACCGCCGTAAGTTCTGTTGATAAATAGCTGATCGTGACAATGTCAACTCTCTGGCTTCTTCCAACAGGTCTACGGCATCTTGCCGAGCTATCTCA
This sequence comes from Avena sativa, assembly GCA_916181665.1. Taxonomy (NCBI): domain Eukaryota; kingdom Viridiplantae; phylum Streptophyta; class Magnoliopsida; order Poales; family Poaceae; genus Avena; species Avena sativa. The sequence continues at coordinate 8,939,926 of OV702289.1, forward strand.
TTTGTCTCCGAGGTTGTGTACTGGGCAACTCTTGGCGAGTCATACATTATGTCGGTTGGGAGCACGGCCTCTGCCCCGTACACCAGAAAAAATGGAGTGTAACCTGTTGACCTATTCGGAGTAGTGCGAAGGCTCCATAACACGGCTGGGATCTCTTCGATCCAACATCCTGCCGACCTTTGCAAAGGTTCAACAAGTCGTGGTTTTATTCCTGATAGCACCAGTCCATTAGACCTTTCCACCTGTCCATTGGATGCTGGGTGAGCCACCGAGGCAATATCTAGTCTTATGTGCTTCTCTCGGCAAAACCTAGCGAAAGCTCCTTCTGCAAAGTTTGTGCCATTATCCGTAATAATGCTGTGTGGGTATCCGTATCTTAAGATGATATCCTTGAGAAATTTCACTGCTGTGTGCCCATCACACCTTTTGATTGGTTTTACCTCAATCCACTTTGTGAATTTGTCTACCATAACCAAAATGTGGGTCATTCCTCCTCTCGCCGGCTTGAAAGGTCCCACCATGTCCAAACCCCATACGGAAAATGGCCACGTGATGGGTATTGTTTTCAACTCGGCCGCCGGCATATGTACTCTGGTTGCATATCTCTGACACCCATTGCACTTCTTAACTAATTCTTCTGCCTCTTTTAACGCCGTTGGCCAGTAAAATCCATGCCTGAAAGCCTTGGCTACTAAAGCGCGAGATGAGGCATGGTGCCCACATTCTCCTTGGTGTATGTCTAGAAGGATTTCCTGTCCTTCTGTGGAACTCACGCACTTCTGCAATATGTTTGTTACGCTTCTCTTATATAACTCATTGTTTATGATTGTATAGGCTTTTGCCCTTCTGACGGTTTGCCTGGCTAATACTTCATTACTCGGCAATACCGCGTCTTTTAGGTACGAAAATATGGGTTGCGCCCATATCGGCGTTTCTCTTTCTGCGGTGATCTCACTGTCTATCTCCATGTTTTCTGCCGACGTATATACGTCGGCTGTCTCCATGATTGCTATTACCTCGGCTATCCCCCTCTTTAGGGGTTCCGAATCTTTCTGCGGATCTACCTCCATTGGCGCATGATTCTCTGCAGAACTTACTGGGATAAATATTGATTCGGACTCTGATGATGGGTTTATTGATGGTTTACTGAGGTGCTCCAGGGCAATACCTGGCGGAATTGACTGCCGGGTTGATCCTAATTTTGACAATGTGTCAGCAGCGTCATTTTCTGCTCGTGGTATGTGGTGAAATTCACATCCTTCAAAATATCCACTGATCTTTTGCACATGGAATCTGTATAAAGCCATATTAGCATCTAATGCGTCCCAAGTGCCCGATACTTGCTGTACTACTAGATCCGAGTCACCGTAGCATAGGATTCGGCGTATTCCAATTTCTTTTGCCACCTTTAATCCATGGACTAGTGCTTCATATTCAGCTACATTGTTGGACGCGGCAAAATGTATTTGCAGTACATATTTCAATTGATCTTTTTTAGGCGAGGTTAGCACTATTCCTGCTCCCAAACCGTTCCTTAGTTTGGAACCATCAAAATGCATTGTCCAGTAATTTGGATCTGGCAATGGTGGCTCATATTGCACCTCGGCCCAGTCTACGAGAAAGTCGGCGACCGCCTGAGATTTGATTGCATCTCTTCTATCAAATTGTGGAGCATACGGTGATAACTCGATCGCCCATTTTGCTATTCGGCCACTCGCATCTTTGTTGTTCAATATGTAGGCTATGGGTGCCTCACATATCACTTTGATGGGGTGCTCTTCAAAGTAATGCTTAAGCTTTTTTGCTGACATATATACTCCATAGGCCATTTTCTGATAGTGCGGATAATTCTGCTTTGAAGTGGATAATACTTCACTTAGATAATATACTGGCCTCTGAACTGACTTACCCTCTTTAAGTCGTTCCACTACAACCACAGTACTAACTACTCGATTGGTAGCCGCTATATACAGTAGCATAGGTTCTTTCGATAATGGAGAAGCTAAAATGGGTGCCATAACTAGCATCTTTTTCAACTCCTGAAACGCAAGGTCGGCCTGGGGAGTCCAACCGAATTTGTCCGACTTTCTCATCAGCTGATAAAGTGGCAGTGCCTTTTCTCCTAGCCGACATACAAATCGACTAAGCGAGGCCAGGCAGCCCGTGAATTTTTGTACATCGTTCAAACATCTCGGCAATTCCATTCTTTCTATTGCTCTTATCTTCGTTGGATTAGCCTCGATACCTCGGCTGGACACAAGGAAACCGAGTAGCTTTCCTGCCGGCACGCCAAATGTGCATTTCTCTGGATTAAGTTTCATTCGGAACCTTCTGAGGTTCGCGAAAGTTTGTCGTATATCTTCTAGCAAGGTTCTGCTCTCCTTAGTTTTGATGACTACGTCATCCACATATACTTGTACATTTTTTCCTATCTGATCATGTAGGCATTTTTGCATGCACCTTTGATACGTTGCTCCTGCATTTCGCAGGCCGAATGGCATTATGCGATAACAATAAGCCCCGTACGGGGTAATAAATGCAGTCTTTATTTGATCGGCCGGGTTTAACGGTATCTGGTGGAAACCAGAATACGCGTCTACAAATGATAACAGCTCGCAGCCCGTGGTTGAGTCTATGACTTGGTCTATTCTAGGCAATGGAAAAGGATCTTTCGGACATGCCTTGTTCAGGTTAGTGTAGTCGATACACATTCGCCACACAATGGCTACATTGGGGTCATCTTTTTTCTTTTCTACTAGCACCGGATTTGATAACCAATCCGGATATAGCACCTCCATGATGAACCCGGCTGCGAGAAGCCGAGCTATCTCATCCCCTATCACTTTTCTCCTGTCTTCGGCGAAGCGGCGGAGAGGTTGCTTCACCGGCCGTGCTCCTGGCCTGACGTTTAAAGAGTGCTCAGCCAACTCCCTCGGCACACCTTGCAGATCTTGAGTTGACCATGCAAATATGTCCCGATTCTCACGGAGGAAGTTGGTGAGCTCGCTTTCCTATTTAGCGTTAAGGCCTGCACCAATAGTAACAGTGCGCTCTGGGAATTGCTCATCAATCTGAAATTTCTTCGTCTCTTTGGTCGGTTGAAAAGAAACACTGCCATGAGGGTTGGCTAGTGCCGGCATGCTTAACTGTGCTGACTGAGCGAGGGCTGCTACCTCCTGAATCCTTTTCTTTTCTCTTGCTATAACCAACGACTCGGCCAAATTTGACCCGGCCGAAGCACATTCCATTGACTTCTTGTAATCCCCTGCGACTGTTATCACCCCTTGTGGTCCGGGTAACTTCATCTTTAGATAACCTATATGACAGCTGCTCATGAATTTGGCCAGTGCGGGCCGTCCGAGTAGAGCATGATAACAACTTTCCAGATCGACCACTTCAAATTCTAAATTTTCTGCTCTGCAGTTATCTCTTGTACCGAATAATACGTCCACTCGGACTTTACCGATGGGCTCACATGAAAGCCCTGGCACTATCCCATGGAAAGTTGTCCTCGTGGACTGCAGCATATTCTGTGATATTCCGAGCTTATGCATGGTATCTTTGTACATGATGTTGATACTGCTTCCATTGTCGATGAGTAATTTTGAGAATTTCACATTGATGCTTGGTCCCACAAATGTCGGATCCAACACAAGTGCGTATGATCCTGGACTCGGCATTATTCTGGGGTGGTCTTTCATGCTCCAGGTCACCTCCTGATCAGACCATGGCTGGTATCTTGGTACTGCCGGTACAACTGCATTCACTTCCATATGCCGGCGCTGCACACTCTGCTTGTCCTGCTGTTCTGTCGTGAACACACAATAAGACTGGTGATGTTCCCTGTAATCATTACGTCCAGCATTTGCCGGATTTATCCTTCCGTCCTGCCCCTGGTTTATTACTTGATGCACTGCATCCCTCCGATCCGAGTTATCGTACCTCGGGGGAGGGGGCGGTAGCATCAGTTGCTGTGTATTTGCTCCAGTTAACTGCGGCTGATGCTGCTGTTGCACCTGATGGGGAGCCTGAACTCCTGCCGGGTTCCCCATCGCATTTTTCATCCAGGCGCATTGCCGGGTTGTATGATTGGCCGGTCTAGATGGGTTTGATGTGTGAAATTTACATGGCTGATCCAACATGGATTCGAACGTATACTTCGGCCTCTCTTGCCATTGCTTCTTTTGCTCTGGGGTCCATTGCCTCTTTCCATCATTTCTTGATGTCCACTGTTGAGGTCCATTTTTCTGTCGTTGAGTTGCTCCGTGACTCGGCTGATCTTGCGCTACAGCCGCCACCTGGGGCGAATTATACCTATAATCCGGCCTCTCTTCTCTTCTTCTTCCTGTGAAATCACGCCTAGATGACCCGGCCAACTCTCTCGTGTACTGGTCTTGTTGCTCACGATGATCTGCCGACATTAACTCCGGTTGGGTTGGGTCACCCAATGCATAGGAGTCCGCTATTCTGATAGTTTCTGCCAGTGTGGTCGGCATATCTCTCTGCAGGCGTTGCCACAACACGCTGCCATAACGGCAGCCTTGCGCGAACCAAGCGATCGCTTGTGATTCGATAACTCCTTCACATGAGTTTCTCAGGTTACACCATCGAGTTAAAAACTCTCTATCTGTTTCATTCGGCCTTTGCTTGCACATGGCTAGTTGCTGTGGTCTATTCGGTCTCTTGTATGTGCTGGTAAAGTTGCTGACGAACATCTCTTCGAAATCTAACCAGCAGTTGATACTGCCAGCTGGTTGATTATTCAACCATACCCTGGCTGGTCCTTCCAACATCTGTGGGACATACCGTACAGCCCATCTCAAATTGCCACCCGCTATCTTCACAACGGTGGCATAATCAATCAACCAGTCTTGTGGTTTAGTACTTCCATTGTACGTCTTTGTGCCTCTTTCCAACTGGAAATTCGGCACTGGTGGTTCGCCCATGATCCTTGGTCCGAAACATGCCGGACCTGGTGGACCTTGCTCTTCCAATAGCTCGGACCGGTATAGCCGATCCAACTTTACTCTTGCATCATTTGCCGGCAAATCCTTGTACAGGATTCTATCCTGCATCCCATAATGATTGTTTCCACCCTGGTTTGCGTATTCTACCTCGGAATATCCATCATTATACCTTTCATTTATCTGATTGTAGCGAGCTGGCCTCACTTCTCTTTCCTGCCGAGGCTCATGTCTTGGTTGCTGGTTGAGCGGCACTTCTCTTCTTACTTTGGCCGGGGTTTGGTTTTCATGATTGTCTCTTGCAGGTTCTTTCCTGCCGTGCTCCCCATTACCTCGGCCGCCGCCGTCCTTTTCCATGCGGCCGTGGTTTCTCTCCCCACTGTTACCTCGGCTTGCATTGCCTCTGTTCTCATTTGCCTTTCCAGCTATTGCCGGGTCATATGGAACAATTTGTTTGTTCCTCTTCCCTGAGGTTACTGCTTTTTCTTTTCTAGTGTTGTTTCCGGGTGAGGATGCCGCTGCCGCAGATAAAGCAGGTGCTGCCCCTGCCGAATGAACCATCCGTGAAGCCCCTGGTCTTGCCGGGTTAGCTTTGAGCATTTCCTCATTTTGCTGGTTCGCGATGCGCACCAGCTCATTCACTCTTTCTTGTTGCTTCTGCCGAGCTTCCCCTGTCAACCCCTCTAATTCCAATGCTGCGGCATTTGCCGCTCTCAGGTTTTTCGCCGGGGTACTGTACCTCGGCAAACCCAAATCGCCTGATTCGGCTCTGTGAGCTTCATGCTCTTTGTTAATATCATTCATGAGGTTCTTTCCTCTTAATATCAGTTCGTCCACCCGCTCGGGTGCGATATCAAGCTTATTAGCTTTTGCATATTCTCTCAGGGTCCTGTTCAAGGATTCCCGCAGGGCTGATACTTTTTTGGCCTCTACCAGCACCTTTTGCCTGGTTTCCTCTAACTCTGCCTGAGCATTTGCCGGATCAAGTATCGGCTCTACAGGTGTGGTCAAGTTCTCTATAGTTGCCTGAAGAATGTTCTCTGGTCTCTCCAGAGGTGGTCCTCTCACTCTTGGTGCCTTTGGGGTGGTGTCATGTAGCTCGGCCGGGTTTGTCACTGGCGGAATTACCTCGGCGGTTTGCAGTGTGATCTGCTTGGGCGGACCCTGTGCGCCTGCGGCGGGTTCTCTGCTTGACCCGGCTAATGCTGCTCCCGCTTGAGTCCCTGCTGCGACCATCACCTCGACGCTGCCTGCCAGATGCTCTCCTGATGAACAGCTCGCCGCGCTTCGAGGTGGTTCCCCTGCAACAACAACCTGGTGAGGATAAATGTCGGTGATGTCGACGCCGACGTAGACCCTGTGCTCGCCCAGGCCGATGAAGATCCCGTTGCGCGGGGTGGTTTTCCCCCTGAAGCTCCCTGCGTTGTCTCTGACATAGTCGCAGAGACCAAATCTCTGGACCAAGCCAGAAACAACGCGCTCGCCGGTGTTGATGAAGTTTCCCGTCCGGATCACAACTCCAGCTAGCACCGCTGCTGGCCCCACGGTGGGCGCCAACTGTCGTGGTGGTGGCACGGCAGATGCCATGGGTAGGCTAAAGTATGGGGCCAATGGATGCTAGTGGGATCTGGGGAGGGAAGATGCAACTGTCTTTACACTCAAGCTGCCAAAGTGATGAACTTTATTTCTCTCTTGATGGGTTACAAGTGCTCCTTGAGCTGTTTACGGGGGGACAATGTGAATCTCCCCAGCCTAACGGTGCACCAAGAATCGATCCTCCCCTCAGGGTCCAAACCTCCCCTTATAAAGGGGTACCTTGGGTGCCCTTAGGGCTGACGAGGCAAGCATATTCGTGGAATATGCTTGTCCCAAAATAGTAGTTCGGCGCGCCGCTTTCCCTGTCTCCCTTCTTACTGCGGTAAGTTTCCAGAGGGCCCCTCCTGCGTGCCTCGGGCTTCTGGACCGTCACCTCCGTGACCTCCTTCTGCCCCTCTGACGCTCTGCACATTTGTCTTTATTCTTTGGCTCTGCCCAGATTCCAAGACTGGGGTTTGACTTTGGGCTTCTCCTTCTCCTGCAAGCTTCGTATGATTCGGCCCTTCCTCGTATAACTCGGCCTGTCCTTCACCTGCATCAGAATCATAGGAGCCGACCTGGCCGAGTTACTACTTATCTCGGCCCGGTAGTGTTTTGTCGTTATTGTTGCGGTCGTGCCTCTTCCTATCTTGGCCGACCTTTACAAGACTCGGCCGTCCTGAAATATAACTCGGAAACTGGACGGGGGATAATCTCTTCGTCTTTCCCCGTCTTTACCCTATCCGGGGTTACCTCCCCAACATACTGCTCTTCGACCGCATATTTGCTCGACCCCACATTGGTATGAGAAATCACCTTGAGAGGGGCGCAATATTGTTCTTTTGTTCTCTGAGCTGGGGAACATATTTTCCGCTTGCACTAGTGCTCTTCGACAAATTCTGTGCCGCATGTGACTTGAGAATAGAGCGCTCATAGTCTGATGACAGCTTTAGCCGGGTTGGTGAAGCTCTTTAGCATTTTGAACACTCGGGCTTTATCTTGTTCAGTGCCGGGGAACTCTGGCTCTTTAGGCCACCTTAGCTTAGCGAAAAACGCTATCATTTCCGCCTCGACGTTCGCCGTAGTCTCCTCTTGAGTACAGTCATAAGCTCTCTTGGGAGGAACCTTTGGTACTTTTGGAAGAGGCTCATGTTTACGTGTCGGTGATCGCTTACCACTCCGTAGAGTAGCAGTGGTACGCTTACACTTTTTTTTCCTGAGGCGCCGGCAATGGCTGGCGTGGCGGTTATGGCTGCCGCGACGGCGACGGCTGCGCTGGAGACGGGTGAGGCAACAAAGACGACTGTTATGCTGGAGGAGATGGGTGAGGCGGCGGCGAAGATGGCCTTGGTGTCTGATTTGGAAGCACGATATATTCCATTGGCCATAGAATGGTGACGTTTGTTGATTCTACCAGTTCAGTCACACCCCTTTCACTTGCAGGGTAGTCAAGCTTCAACTAGTGAAAGTCGTGCATGACTTCATCCACCCGGACAATAATGGTAAATTGGTGCATATTCAATTGGTAAGGCATAACCGACCGCCACCTTCATTGTTATGTTCACAACTTTGACATGAAGCTCGCAGTGTGTCATCTGCGTGATATCATCCACTGGGTAGCCAACACGAGCCATCGTCGGTGCACCATCGTCATCGTCATCACTCGGGACCTCAGTGGAAGCCACACTGCTTTTTCGATTATTCGATAGGCTGGTAGCATCGAATGCAGATTCTACCACCATGTGCTGCTAAGATGGGCTGGTAGTACCTTGTTGGCTAATTGCGTCAATTTGATCTTGTTGCCGCTTTATTTGTTCTTCAATTTTACGCATCCGGTATGCCTGAATATTTGCTTCAATTTCCACCTTGTCCTTTCTCCTCTTATGGCTTCTATCAGGATATTTCTTCCTCTCTTCGGGAAACCCAGTGCTCCATGGTTGGGAGCCGATTGTGCCTCGTGTTCATCCATCATGTTCCTTATTCCCAAGGGCGAGTGTGAGCTCATCATTCTCTCTACCGGGAATAAAGTCCCCATTTTTAACAGTCTTTACTGCTTTTCTAATCTTCTCGATTGGCAAGGGGTCTTCTTTATGTCGTATGTTATATATACACTTCCCTTCCGAGTCCAACGTGCTCCCATGCCCGTAAAACCAATTCTTTGCACGTTCGATCCAATCGTCAGTCTCTAGGATGATCTTTTTAGCACGCAGTTCATCCTCAAGTTTCTTCCACTTAGGAATGCCAGCCATGTAGCCACCTTGGCCCATAGTATGTGATACTTCTCGTTAGCAGCATTCGGCTTATTCGTTGCAGATATTTTCTTAGCTTTTTCTGATGTCTTGTAATTCACAAACTTAGCCCAGAATGGTTTTAACTTCTGATACCGAATCTTCTCAAAATCCGGAGTCTTCTCTTTCACGACATAGTCAAGGTGCAATCTTTTCTTCTAGTTGGTGAAACACTGCTTTTTCGATTATTCGATAGGCCGGTAGCATCGAATGCAGGTTCTACCACCATGTGCTGCTGAGATGGGCCGGTAGTATCTTGCTGGCTAAGTGCGTTAATTTGATCTTGTTGTTTCTTTATTCGTTCTTCAATTATACGCATTCGCTCTTTCTGAATATCTGCTTCAACTTCCGCCTTGTCCTTTCTCCTCTTACGTCTTCTATCAGGATATTTCTTCCTGTCTGTGGGAAACCCAGTGCACCATGGTTGGGAGCATATTGTGCCTCGTGTTCGTCCATCGTGTTCCTTATTCCCAAGGGCAAGTGTGAGCTCGTCATTCTCTCTATCAGGAATGAACTCCCCCTTTTCAACAACCTTTACTGCATTTCTTATGTTCTCGATGGGCAAGGGGTTTTCTTTATGTCTTATGTTATATATACAATTCCCTTCTGAGTCCAACATACCCCCATGCCTGTAAAACCAATTTTTTGCACGTTCGATCCAATCGTCTGTCTCTGGGATGACCTTTTTATCACGTAGTTCATCCTCAAGTTTCTTCCACTTAGGAATGCCAGCCCTGTAGCCACCTTGCCTCATAGTATGGTGATACTTCTTGTTAGCAGCATCAAGCTTATTTGTTTCAGACATTTTCTTAGCTTCCGCTGATGTCTTATAATCCACAAACTCATCCTAGAATGGTTTTAACTTCTGATACTGAATCTTCTCGAAATCCAGAGTCTTCTCTTTCACGACATAGTCAAGGTGCAATCTTTTCTTCCAGTTGAATTGCTGGGACATCTTCTTAAAATCCCACTCCTTGACCTTCTGTTGGGTGGCATCGGTCTGTTGCTTGGCCTCCTCAACTGGATTCTTCGCATTTGGATCCACCTCTACCGTCGGTAGGGTGAAATTAAGCATGAACCTCTTCCACAGTAAATCTTTGGTCATGTTCGGGACATATGAAGACGTTCCCTCTTCCGTATTAGCAGGCCTATTCCAATTTCAAATGGTGATCGGGACGAAGTCCCTAACGATTACTCCATATTGTGCCACAAATTTGTTTGTGACAAGAAGGGGAGCCGTCGGTTTGCCGTCGTCAGCGACTTCTTCGATCCTATACCTCTCATGGTCTTCCAACTTTTTGGTTGGGCCTCGTTTGCTCTTTGCAGTAGATTTGCTCGATCCGGAGGGCTAAAAGAAGAAAGATCATTAATATATGTATATAGACAATAGATGATTAATTAATTAATATTACATAGACCTCGCCGGAGTTTGTAATATTGAATGTTCCTATGGAGCAGTCGTCTTCTCCATCACAGAAGGCATCACCTTCTCCCCCAACTAAGCCGACGCGTTCTCCCTCAAAGAAGTCAGTCTCTTCCGGCAAAAATAGGATCACCCTCACCTGAGTTGTTCAAAAACGTCGATACATCCATATTTTCCTCCACGCGGATCACACCGTGGATCAACTCTTCATTTTCTTTGTCTCTGCCATGTGGTTCCATATTTTCTGCATAGGTGGAAAAACAGATAAGTCAAAGCGGCTAAGGGAGAAGGTTAGGTAGGGTGTTGATAGATATAAACCCTAATTCAGAGAAACCCTAATATATACATACACAATAATAAAAATGTGGAGAAACCCTAAATCCTAAAAATGCGGCGTACATGGGCGGCGACGCGGCTACGGGTGGGGAGGAGAGGGAGAGGCGGCGAGCGACACTGGACACGGCGGGCGGCGCTGGAGACGCAGGCGGCGGTGCTGGACACGGCCGGAGCGAGGCGGAGACAGACGAGGCGCGCGGTGGCGATGGACGGAGACGAAGGGCGGAGGCGGCGGCGCTGACGACGACAGCGGGCACACAAGGACGGAGGCGACGGTGGGCAGCCTGCCGGCATCGTGGGTATCGGGTCCAAAACATATATGGCGCGCGTTGCGGCGCCCGTCCATTGTCCATATATGGCGCGCGTTTCCGCGCCCGTCCATCGTCCATACACTAATAACTACTAGTTACCACGACTCTCATGTTTCTATTCTTGTTGCATATTCCAACATGACAAAATGTGAAAATTGAAAAGATAGCTACATAATATTACTCCTACACTTGTAAGAAGACAAAACTATTTTGTATACACAATAATTACACTATATACACAATAAACATATATACACTATATATACATATACAAAATAAAAATACTTTACTTCTTTTACTTCCTTTATATACACAAAATGAAAATACTTTACTTCCTTTAATTCCTTTATATACACAAAATGAAAATACATATACATATACAAAATAGTATATATGTATGCATACAAAATATATATACACAATATGATAATATCTAAAAAAACTAGAAACAAATTAAAATAGGCCCTATCCCCTCCTCTGCTCGCCCCTGTACGCCGACGTCGCTGATGACCCACACGTGTAGGGGATCGCAACGGTCTTCGTGGGTAGTATTATCCAATTTATTGATTCGACACAAGGGGAGCCAAAGAATACTTGCAAGCCTTAACAACTGAGTTGTCAGTTCAGCTGCACATGGAAATAGTTTTGCTCACAGAAGTTTATCAGTAGCAACAGTTTGGTAGTAGCAACAACAAAACAACAGCAATAGTGAAACAGGAGAAATAGTAACAGTAAATAGTGGGATTCGAGTGCGGTAGGCATAGGGATGGATGGACGTGAGTTGCATGAACGAGTCTAAACATGTAACTTCAAGATCTAGGGCATTGCAGATAAATAATAACAGGCATCCAAGTACTAAACAATCCTAGGCATGTGCTCCATATATAGCCATACGTGCTCGCAATGAGAACTTGCACAACATCTTCTGTCCAGTCAGCCCGTGGCAGCGTGGCCTCTAGGGAACTACTGAAAATTAAGGTGCTCCTTTTAATAGAGCACCGGAGCAAAGCATTAACACTCTGTGAACACATGTGATCCTCACACCACAGCCATCCCCTCCGGTTGTCCCAATTATTGTCACTTTGAGGCCTTTGGATCCGAACAATGATATGTGTACACAATTTGCAGATAAGATCACAAACAATACTATCACAATGATTCAATAATAAGTTCAAATCTGAGATCATGGCACTCGGGCCCTAGTGACAAGCATTAAGCACATCAAGTTGCAACAAAGTCAAATAGCACTAATAGAGATACTAGGCACTATGCCCTAAAAGATCTTATTCGATTACATGATAGAACTCATCCAATCCCTACCATCCCTAAGCCTACAATGGGGGATTACTCACTCATGGATGAGGGAAACATTCATGGTTGATGGAGATGTGTTGGTGATGACGATGATCCTCTCCAAATTTCCCGTCCCGGCAGGGTGTCAGAACGGAGTTTCTGGATCCGAATCTTGGTTTCTGGTGGCGGCGGTGTAGCGGAACTATTTCTAGAAAACTATGGAACCCCCCTCGGTTTTTAGGTCGAAAGGCAACTTATAGGCGCAGAGGGAGGCCGAGGGGGTGCCTGGGGTGGCTGCACCCCTAGGCGCGACCAGTGGTGGGCCCGCGCCTGGCAGGGGTGTGGCCCCCCAGGCCCCTTCTCCGTCTCGTTTTCTGGCTCCGTGGATCTTCTGGAGGAATAAGATTTTTGGCATATTTTTCGGGATTTTTCCTGATAGTTGATTTTCTGCACAAAAACTAGACACCAAGGTAATTCTGCTGAAAAGAGCGTCAGTCCGTGTTAGTTGTATCCAACTCACAAAGTGTTCGAGAAAGTAGACACGTTTTGGACGTATCAATTCCCCCAAGCTTAGCTTATTGCTTGTCCTCAATCAATTCAGTTGAAAACTGAGTGCGATAAAAGAACTTTCACGAAAACTTTGCTTCATATGATGTATATATTCTCAGCACAGGAGTAGATGCTTAGAAAATTTATGATAAGAAGTATGCAACTAAGTCTACTCAATAGTCATTGCAAGCTATGAAGAGAAACCAACTCAATAATAATAAGTAGCAAGAAACATAAACATAAGCAACATTGCAATGCTCATAATAAGGTATGATAGAGTGGTATCTCGCTTGCCTTTGTTCGAAGAGCACAATATAAATGCCAAGGCACCTCTGAAGTTCAAGTGAAGACTAGAGATAAAGATATCAGAGATACAAGCATCAAAGTCATGACATAATTAACCAAGTTTTGAAACAAACACAAGAATGACAACTATGCTCTCCAGAAGGTGCTCATAGAATAAGTGGTGACTCAACAAGGTTATGAAAAGGTTTTGAAAAGTTTGAAAGGCTTCCAAATGCTGAAAGTAAGGTACTCATTAGCTTTGAGCTCTCATTGCCCCTATCATAGGCATCTTTATGTGGTTAAGGTGAAAGTGAGGTCCACTTTGAATCATATGCTTGACCGACCATAAACTGGAAATCCCAAGTCCCTGGAGTACGAGGGCCGCACCTCATGCTACTCAACTTTGGTTACCTGTAAATTCTTGTCATTTTAAATACATGCATATCATAGAGAACCGCCAACGGGGTACCCCTTGCACATGATACAGGAGCTATCCCGTGATCAAAATGACAAGGCAAGCAGACAATGAGCATCTCAACGATATTTTTATTTACTATGTGTATAGCTTTTTATTGAGGATGCTTAATAAATGCTCAATATGGTGATGCTGCAAGTTTCCACCATGATTAGGCATGGATTAGGCTAGCGGCCCAGGCGTTTATCTAACACAATGTATAAACTCCATGAACTCACAAGTCCCCCTTTTATTTCACATCGACGACATCCACAAACAAAAGAACAAGGTATCAACTGGATATAAATATCCAAAAAGTGTTGAAAGCATTTCTCGTGACAGCACGGTTCTGCTGACTCCCAGCATATAATTTGCAAGCATATAACTTTCATGGACAGGTCACAATGGTTCAAGATTATTAAGTGCACGGAATAAAGTGTGCCATCAAGTTCGTGAGAGCTTTACTAACTAACTTTCTCAAAACATACAAACATTTTATTTGGAAGAAAACAAGGCATATAAAATATGCACTGAAGTAGCAAATGATGCTAATAGGTAGGTATGGTGGACACAGCTAGCAATATTGGTTTTGGGGAGTTGGAAGTATAGGTAGAGCTTACTCAGTGCAAGTGAAGGCTAGCAATAGAAAGGGAGCGACAAACGAGAGAACGATAACTGTCATTAATCATGTTTGCAACAAAACATGACTAATTATGGCATGAAAGTGATACAAGAGCTCTAAGGCAAAACAAATCAGTGAGGCTTACTGACTATTTTTAGTCATATGCATGCGTGAGCATGTGCCAAGTCGATTCACATGAACAGTCAAAAGAGGATAGCACAATATCATACCAAAGTATGAATAAAACAATGCAAGAAAACATTCATATGACATGCTATAAACTATTAGCAAGCTGTAGCTAATCATAAGCAAGCAAGAACTACTAAGCATCCATAATGACATACGCCTTACACAAACAGGCTAAGCATGCTCACAATGATGAGTATATGTACAAAAATGAAAACAAATATAGTTTGTTACCAGCCTCTTACCACTCCTCAAGTTGTCTTAATCTTCATTATCGCCCTTCACTTATGTGATTTGAATAATAACATGAAACCAAAACTCCACTGAGGACGGCATATCCCTGCAAAGAACTCACAAAACCAAAGAAGAACAACAAATATTTTTGGTGTTTTCAATTTTTTAGAAATAAGCAAACAAAGAAAAACCAAACAAATAAAAAGCAAACAAAGCAAAATATTTTTGGATTTTTTTCTTTTAAGGCAAACCAAAACCAAAAAGCAAAGAAACAAACCAAGAGAAACAACGAAAATACTTTTGGTATTTTTGTGTTTTTGAGAAAGAAGCAACAAGAACCAAAAAGAAAGCGAAACAATGGATATACAAAGAACCGACCAAACATGATATATAAATGAGTGTGATGTCGGTATACCTCCCCCCAAGCTTAGGCTTTTGGCCTAAATGGGGCTCAATCCCATGGTGCCCAAGAAGATGCACCTCCGTAGTACGTCGAGGAAGCTCCCTCTTCCTGGTATGAGCTCGAGGCCCCCCTGTGTAATACACAAAGGGGTCGTATGATGGTGCTTCCTCCTGATAGTGCCCATGGAAGTTAAGAGAGCGCAACTTTTCGTCCATCTCGACCTTGGAGCGTGACAAAGGTCCCTGAGAAATACTGAACAAAGTAGTTTGGGTAGAGGGATCTCTCTCTCTTCCCTGTCAATAAACAACATTCTATAAACCAAGCAATCAAGTGTAGAGCTAGTGGTGACAAAGTGATGTGCCTTCATAGCAGCCAGATTAAGTCTCTGAGGAGCCAAAACTGTATCATTTGGGTCAATAACAATGTCTAAGGCAGCAACAACACGAGTAGCAATAATTCCCCCATAAATGGGTCCCTTAGCAGTTAAGTGACGAGCAATGAGAGAACCAAGATTATACTTAGTTTCATTGTTGAGCGCAACAGCTAAGAAGGCCAATTGATAGTTGGAAATATTACTAGTGTTATCCCTACCAAGAACATTTGTGGCAAGATAGTAAGCAAAGTACCTGATGGCTGGGAGTTGAATATTCTTTATCTTTCCCCGTTGAGCTCTACGGTCATCATCATTGGTTATCCCTCGGTAAAGCTCCAACAAATCAGCGGGTTGAGCTGGAATCTTCTTTGCCGACCCAGTTGTACCAAGTCCCAGGGCCTCAAAAAATGTCTTCAATGTCCCAGAGTAAGCCCTGCCATAAATTTTGAAAGACACATCTGGCTTGAACATGCTGTTAGTAAAAGAAAAGCTCTCCGAAAATATTTTAGTGAGCATAGCATATTGCGCGCTCTCATCCTTCATAAGGCTTGTTAGTCTAGCCCTCCGAACCAAGGTCATAAAATCATCAAGAATCCCAGCAGCCCGCAAGAAGGTTTGGAAAGGAAAGGTGGAAGGGTGCGTATCCCCCTCATCTCCCTCGTCACCAAATCGCGGAGTAATGAGATCCTCATTGTATGAGGGCCTGACACTGGTGGATGATCTTGGAAGCCTTGCCCTTCTAGGTGCATCACCCTCAAATATTTCACCAAATGTGTGGTTGTCCATGACCTCTCTTTTCTCAAGCTTGATAGCAATGGTCCCAATCATAAAAGTTTTAAAATTTTCTTGTGGAATGGGACAATATATTTCTCCAACCTTGATGCTCTTAATATTTTCAATGGAGTTAAGGCAATAGCTCTTAGAAACCTTCTTGGGGAAATAGACAATGTGCTCTTTGTCATTAATATTGAATGTTACTTTTCCTTGATTACAACTGATGACAGCACCTGCAGTATTAAGAAAAGGTCTCCCAAGAATAATAGACATATTATCATCTTCAGGCATTTCAAGCACAACAAAATCAGTTAGAACCAAGCAATTATGAGCAACTTGAACAGGAACATCCTCACATATACCAACATGAATAGTAGTTGACTTATCAGCCATTTGCAAAGATATATAAGTTGGTATCAACTTTTCTAGCTGGAGTCTCTTGTAGAGAGAAAAAGGCATAACACTAACTCTAGCTCCCAAATCACATAAAGCAGTTCTAACATAATTATTCTTAATAGAGCAAGGAATAGTTGGTATACCTGGATCACCAAGTTTCTTTGGAACCTTACCATTTAAGGAGTAATTATCAAGCAAAGTAGAAATCTCCTCATTAGGAATCTTCCTTTTATTAGAGACAATATGCTTCATATACTTTGAATAAGGAGGCAACTTAATAGCATCAGTCAAAGGAATTTGAAAAAATAAAGGTTTCATCCACTCACAGAACTTGTTGTAGTGTTCTTCCTCCTTTGACTTGTGTTTCTTACCTGGAAAAGGCATGGGTTTATGCACCCAAGGTTATCTCTCTTTACCATGTTTATTAGCAATAAAATCTTCCTTAGTGTACCTAGTGTTCTTAGTGTGCTTCTCAGGTTCTTCCTCAACTTCCTCATTATCAGGAGCATCATTTTTATCATTACCACTCTCAGTTTCAGCATCGGAGACATATATACTATTAGGATCTACAGAAGGTTCAAGTGGTTCCTCAACTATTTTATGTTTCTTTTTCTTGCTCTTATGAGGACTACCACTATCTTCACCTTGTTGAGAATCCTGCTCAATTCTTTTAGGGTGTCCTTCAGGATATAAAATATCTTGAGTAGCCATACCACTCCTAGTTCTAATTCCATAAGCATGTTTATCTCCTGAGGCATTAACTAGCATATCCTTTTGTACCTTAGCAAGTTGATCAAGTTGGGTTTGAACCATTTGAAAGTGTTTACAAGGTATTTTAATATCATTTGAAGTTCTTACCACAATGTCTTTCAACTCTTTAATAGCTCTAGAGTTTTCCAATAAGTGATTCTGAATTTGTTTATTAAAATTACCTTGCTTAACAATAAATGTGTCAAGTTCCTCTAAGCATTTATCAGGAGGCTTACTATAGGGATTATCACCTTCTTCAAAGTGGAGAGAGTGTACCTCAATAGTAGATGAGTGGGGAATTGACTTACATAATTCTTCTATAGGAGGTAGATTCTTCACATCTTCAGCTCTAATACCTCTCTCCTTTAGACACTTCTTAGCTACCTTCATCACTTCATCATTTAATGCAATAAATCCTCTTTCCTTTGGTGTTGGTATTGGAACTGGTTCAGGAACATCTGGTTCAGGAGTAATATGCTCAGGTGTATTTAGCTCAGTTGAAGTCCAATCATCATAATTCTTGCTTATATTAGCCATTAATTCTTCAGCATCTGTAGGAGTTCTTTTCCTGAAAACACAATCAGCAAAGCTATCTAGGTATGTCCTAGAATCATCAGTTAGTCCATTATAATAAATATCAAGAAGCTCATTCTTAGGTAATGGACATCCAGGATGTGCATGAATCAAGGCACAATACCTTGTCCATGACTCAGGCAATTTCTCTTCTTCTCCCTGTTTAAAATAAAAAAGTCTCTGCAAAGCAACATGTCTAGCACTAGGAGGAACATATTTCTGGAAGAAATAAGCAATCAAACAATCAGGACTATCAATGGAACCAAGAGGTAATCTATTAAACCAAGCATTAGCTTCTCCTTTTAGTGAAAAAGGGAAGATATTAGTAACAAAGTACTTGAGCATCTTAAAATCATCAGAGAATAAAGCACTCATAGTAGAAAGCTCATTCATATGAGCCACAACACTCTCATTTTCAGTCCCACAAAAATGTTCTTTCTCAATAATAGACGGTGAATCAAGAGAGAAATCATAATATTTATCTTTAATATCTGGGAGAGGTGGAAAACTTAGGATCATAGGACGGTTTAGGAATAATGGTGCGTCTAGAAAGGAGACTCTTAATAGCACTAGTACCATGTGTGTTTTGGCACTGTTCAATAAATTCATCAGTAAACTCAATGTAGCCATCATTAATATCATATCTCTCTCTAGACTCAAGTGAGCTAACATGTGTAATAGTGTCTTGACTAGGAGTTTAGGTATTTCCTAGACTAGCTATAGTAGCATCTAGGAAAGGACCTAATGAACCACTTGCATCAAGCACAGTAGAAGTAACATCATGAGTATCAAAATCAGTTTCAGACTCAGCAGTAGTAGCAGTGTGTGTAGCATGAGTATGTGGTGGTGGTGTAACAAGCTTACTTATAATAGACGGTGAATCAAGAGCAACAAAGGTGTTTAGGAATGTACCTCTTCTTGTAGTGGACGGTAAAATAGGAAACTTTCCATCACGAGTCTTCCCCATGATGAAAGGAGTAGCAGTGAACAATAATAGATCCAAGTGAACTTACAAATAAAGCTATGCTCCCTGGAAATGGCGCCAGAAAATAGTCTTGATGAACCACAAGTGTAGGGGATCGCAACAGTATTTGCGGGTAGTATTACCCAATTTATTGATTCGACACAAGGGGAGCCAAAGAATACTTGCCAGCCTTAACAACCGAGTTGTCAGTTCAGCTGCACCTGGAAATAGTTCTTGCTCACAGAAGTTTATCAGTAGCAAAAGTTTGGTAGTAGAAACAACAAAGCAACAACAACAGTGAAACATGAGCAATAGTAACAGTAACAGTAAACAGTGGGATTCGAGGGCGGTAGGCATAGGGATGGATGGACGGGCGTTGCATGAACGAGTCTAAACATGTAACTTCAAGATCTAGGGAATTGCAGATAAATAATAACAAGCATCCAAGTACTAAAAAATCCTAGGCATGTGCTCCATATATAGTCATACATGCTCGCAATGAGAACTTGCACAACATCTTCTGTCCAGCCAGCCCGTGACAGCGGGGCCTCTAGGGAACTACTGTCAATTAAGGTGCTCCTTTTAATAGAGCACCGGAGCAAAGCATTAACACTCCGTGAACACATGTGATCCTCACACCACAGCCATCCCCTCCAGTTGTCCCAATTATTGTCACTTTGGGGCCTTTGGATCCGGACAATGATATGTGTACACAACTTGCAGATAAGATCACAAACAATACTATCATACTGATTCAATAATAAGTTCAGATCTGAGATCATGGCACTCGGTATCTAGTGACAAGCATTAAGCATAACAAGTTGCAACAAAGTCAAATAGCACTAATAGAGATACTAGGCACTATGCCCTAACAGATCTTATTCGATTACATGATAGAACTCATCCAATCCCTACCATCCCCAAGCCTACATCAGGGGATTACTCACTCATGGATGAGGGAAACATTGATGGTTGATGGAGATGCGTTGGTGATGACGATGGCGATGATCCTCTCCAAATTCCCCGTCCCGGCAGGGTGCCAGAACGGAGTTTCTGGATCCGAATCTTGGTTTCTAGTGGCGGTGGCGTAGCGGAACTCTTTCTAGAAAACTATCGAACCCCCCTCGGTTTTTATGTCGAAAGGCAACTTATAGGAGCAGAGGGAGGCCGAGGGGGTGCCTAGGGTGGCTGCACCCCCTAGGCACGGCCAGTGGTGGGCCCGTGCCTGGCAGGGGTGTGGGCTCCCAGGCCCCTTCTCCGTCTTGTCTTCTGGCTCCGTGGATCTTCTGGAGAAATAGGATTTTTGGCATATTTTCCGGGATTTTTCCTGATAGTTGATTTTCTGTACAAAAACTAGACACCAAGGTAATTCTACTGAAAACAGCATCAGTCCGTGTTAGTTGTATCCAAATCACATAAGTTTAGAGGAGAAACAATAGCAAAGTGTTCGAGAAAGTTGATACATTTTGGACATATCAGCCGCCGCGCCCTAGCTCGCGCTCCTCCGCAGTGGCGCGCGGGCCCACCGCAGCCTACTCGGGCCCGTAGTGGCCGGCACTACCGCGTACGGCGTGGCTCACCGACCTGTATAGCCCGCCCCACGTAATGGCCTCGTAGCCGCCCCCTAGTGGCCGCCTAACCCTAATCTATCGGACGGGATCGAGACCGGGGCGTACCTGCTGGCGGAGACAACACGCGGCGACGGTTGGAGGTGGTGGCGCGGCTGGAGAGGGGGACGACGAAGAATAGAGGCGGTTGGAGGTGGTGGCGGCCGGGGAGGAGCGCGTGGCGTCCAAAGAGCCTGACGAAGACGAAGGGCGGAGGCGCTGGCGCTGACGACGACAGGCGCGCAAGGACGGAGGCGACGACGGACAGCCTACCGGCGTCGTGTGGATCGGGGCGACAGCGTATCCCTGTTGTGTGTGCGCGCGTCGAGTTGCAGAGAATGGAGATGGGAAGGAGAGGAACAGGCGCACGTCGTTCATAAGGGGAGGGGGAATACGTCCCAGTTGGAGCTACCAACCGGGACTAAAGGGTCATACGTCCCGGTTGGAGCCACCAACCGGGATGTATGCTCCACCCTTTTTGGCAAATTTTGGGTTGAGCCCAAGTGGCGTGCGCAGGGGGCCTTTAGTCCCGGTTGGAGCCACCAACCAGGACTAAAGGTCATGTTTTCAAAATTTTCACAAATTATCTTTCGGTTCCCGTCTTATTTTTTATTTTGGGGTTTAAATTTGTAATGTTTTTTAAATGATAATTAATTTGGAATATTGAAAACTTTAAACATAAAAAGTGTTTGAATTTGAATAACTAATTCAAAACCATTTTTCTGTTTTTAAAAATAATTAATGTAACCATTTAAACTATTAACCATTTTAAATTAAAAATGAATTAACTTATATTTTTTGCATATTAATTTGGGATATTGAAAAACTTTAAACATAAAAAGTGTTTGAATTTGAATAACCAATTCAAAACCATTTTATATTTTGAAAAATAATTAATGTAACCATTTAAATTATTAACCATTTTAAATTAAAATGAATTAACTTATATTTTTTGCATATTAATTTGGAATATTAAAAAACTTTAAACATCAAAAGTGTTTGAATTTAAATATCTAATTCAAAAACATTTTATATTTTTAAAAATAATTAATGTAACCATTAAACTATTAACCATTTTAAAATTAAAATGACTTAACTAATATTTTTTGCATATTAATTTGGAATATTAAAAAACTTTAAACATAAAAAGTGTTTGAATTTGAATAACTAATTCAAAATCATTTTACATTTTCAAAAATAATTAATGTAACCATTTAAACTATTAACCATTTTAAAATTAAAATGACTTAACTAATATTTTTGCATATTAATTTAGAATATTAAAAAACTTTAAACATAAAAAGTGTTTAAATTTGAATAACTAATTCAAAACCATTTTATGTTTTTAAAAATAATTAATGTAACCATTTAAACTATTAACCATTTTGAATTTCTTATGGGCGTTTTGAATTTTCCCCATTTCGATCTAAGGTCGAACCAGCGTGCATGAAGATAGGGTACGAGCCTCGTTAGAACTTGCATTGGATCTCTGAAGAAACAGTATATTGCGAGTCTAAAATTGATTTTTTTAAAAAAATCATGGGTGTTAGATCATGTATCTGTAGTACAAACCGGACCCACTTCCTGCCGATTCGGCAGACATTTGTCTTTTTCACTTTGCAAGGACGGAAAGGTTTGAGATCTCCCACGATTCAGCACATAACTATGCCGCGATTCAGCACATAACTATGCCACGATTTAGCACATAACTATGCTGTGATTCAGCACATAACTATGACGCGATTCAACACATAACTATGCCGCTATTCAGCATATAATAGGGGTGAGTGTCGACATTATGAACCTTTAGTCCCGGTTGGAGACACCAACCAGGACAAAACATGAGTCAGCAGTAATGATAGGGGGTGAGTGTCGATATTATGTCATGAGTATCATGTCTCATGGAAGTTAGGTTCACAATATGCGGCCGACCGGCCAGACATGAACTAGAGGTACACAATATGAGCATCAACTTCTTGGCGTATGTCTCTTCCTTATGATCGCTTCAGACGTAACCATGGAGCATCTTCTTTACTTAACGGGATGATTGGGTCACTTTTCACTATGAAGGGCGGAATTTCATCAAACTTATTATAATCTTCTGACATGTCTGTCTTGTCCTCGATTCCCACGATGTTTATTTTCCCTGAAAGAACTATATGACGCTTTGGCTCATCATATGATGTATTTGTTTACTTATTTTTTCTTTTTTCGGTCTGGAGGACATGTCCTTCACATAGAAAACCTGAGACACATCATTGGCTAGGACGAATGGTTCATCTCTGTAACCAAGATTGTTGAGATCCACTGTTATCATTTTGTACAACTGGTCTATCTTTACCCCTTCTCCATTCAGGTTGACCCATTTGCAGTGAAACAAATGGACCTTAAAAGAGACTCCATAGTCAAGTTCCCATATCTCCTCTATGTAACCATAGTATGTGTCCTTTTGCCCATTATCGTCCGTTGCATCAAAGCAGACACCACTATTTTGGTTGGTGCTCTTTTTATCTTGGGCGATCATGTAGAATGTATTCCCATTTATTTCATACCCTTGGAAATTCAATATAGTAGGAGATGGTGACGCGGACAACAAGTATAGCTGATCTCCAACAGTGGTGTCATTCAAGAGATGTGTACGCATCCAACCGCCGAAAGACCGAGAATGGAAATCTCTTACACTAGGTGAATCCGGAGATGCGTCATAATATTAAATAAGGATGGTGGGAACACCAACTCAAAACTAACAAGACATTGTACCACATCCTTCTGTAACCTTGGAAGAATATTTGGATTGATTACCTTTTGAGATATTGCATTGAGGAATGCACACAGCTTCACAATGGGTACTCAAACATTTTTCGTTAGAAGCCCCCTCAATGCAATCGGAAGCAACTGCGTCATAATCACGTGATAGTCATGAGACTTCAGGTTTTGGAATTTTTTCTCTTCCATATTTATTATCCCCTTTATATTAGATGAGAAGCCAGACAACACCTTGATACCGTAAAGGACTTCAAAAAAGATTTCCTTCTCTGCCCTTTATCCTTCTTGTTCTGTGTATGCATGTTCTTTGGGTCTTTCATAACTTGTTGGTCCTCCCGTGATTCTGGTGTATCTTTTGTCTTCCCATACACGCCCAGGAATCCTAGCAGGTTCACGCAAAGATTCTTCGTCACGTGGATCACATCGAATGAAGAGCGGAGACATAGGACTTTCTAATATGGCACATCCCAAAATATAGATTTCTTTTTTTACGTGGGTGCGTGTTCGGTATTGACGTTGTTCGGAACAGATTGACCGCTGGGATCCTTTCCAAAGATTACTTCTGTGTCCTTGACCATACTAAGTACATCATCACCAGCAGGGAGTTGAGGCTTCTTCCGGTGATCTGCCTCACCTTTGAAATTCTTGCCTTTCTTTCTTACGTGATGATTGGTCGGAAGAAATCGTTGATTCCCTAGGTACATAACCTTCTTGCATTTATGCAAATATGTACCTTTAGTCTTATCTAAACAGTGCGTGCATGCCTTATATCCCTTGTTTGTCTGTCCTGAAAGGTTACTAAGAGCAGACCAATCATTGATGGTTACGAAAAGCAACCCTCGTAGGTCAAATGGATCCTGTTTGTTCTCATCCCACACATGTACACCTGGTTTGCCCCATAGCTGTAAGAGTTCTTCAACTAATGGACTTAGGTACACATCAATGTCGTTGCCTGGTTGCTTCGGGCCTTGGATGAGCACTAGCATCATAATGAACTTACGCTTCATGCACAACCAAGGAGGAAGGTTGTAGATACATAGAGTCACAAGCCAGGTGTTGTGACTGCAGCTCTGCTCCCTAAAAGGATTCATGGCATCCGTACTTAGACTAAACCATAAGTTCCTTGCTTCACTTGCAAAGTCCGAGAAGTCTCTCTCGATTTTTCTCCACTGCGACCCATTAGCGGGGTGTCTCAACCCCGTCCTTTTTACGGTCTTCTTTGTGCCATCGTAATAACCTGGCATGCTCTTTGTTTCTGAACATGCATTTCAACCTTGGTATTATAGGAGAATACCACATAACCTTAGCAGGAACCCTCTTCCGGGTGGTCTCTCCCTCAACATCACCAGGGTCATCTCGTCTGATCTTATACCGCAATGCATTGCATACCCGACATTTATCTAAATTCTCATACTCCTTACCACGGTAGAGGATGCAGTCATTAATGCATGCATGTATCTTCTGCACATCTAATCCTAGAGGGCAGAGAGTCTTCTTTGCTTCGTACATACTCTCAGGAAATTCGTTATGGTTTGGAAGCTTCAGCTTCATTATATTCAGCATCTTTTCAAATGCGGAGTCAGTTAGACCACACTCTGCCTTCCATCGCAGCAATTCCAGTGTGGTACCGAGCTTTGTGCTGCTTCACAATTTGGGTACAACAATTTTTTGTGATCTTCTAACATGCCCTCCAACTTCAACTTCTCCTTTTCTGTTTCACAGTCTCGCTTTGCATCAGAAATGACCCTACCAAGATCATCAGCAGGCTCATCTGATGCCCGCTCTTCACCTCCTTCCTCTTCATTGTCTTCCATTGCAGTATCACCGTATTCAGGAAACATATGATGATAGTTGTTATCATCATCCTCTTCTTCTTCATTGTCTTCCATCATAACCCCTCTTTCCCCGTGCTTGGTCTAGCAATTATAGCTGGGCATGAAACCTTTCATAACCAAGTGGCCGCGAATGATTTTCGAGGAAGAGTACTCTTTTTTGTTTCGACATTGAACACATGGACAACACATAAAACCATTCTCTTTGTTTGCCGTAGCCACATCGATAAATTTATCCACGCCCTTAATGTACCCGGGTTCACGTCGGTCACCGTACATCCATTCCTGACTGTTCATCTGCATCATATAATTAAGTTTATCAAAAACCATTACAGAACATCATAAATAGTGAATAACCAATTCACATCGACACATGCATTGTATCAATGACAGATGGAAAGATAAGGTTGCTAACCTTGAGCGAGGAGGAAAGAAAGAGGAGAAAACTCAAGTGTGTCTCGAGCACCTCCTATATGTTTGTTTTGTGAGAAATTAAACGGGATCGTTCACTCAAACATTTCATCAAACACCTCGCATGCATAGGAAAAAAATAAACTAGCACAACTCTCACACCTTCTACCAAGAAAAAACAGAGGGGAGGCAGAGGGCTGGGGCGTCATATATAGGCAGTAATCATACGTCCCGGTTTGTAACACAAACCGAGACTAAAGGTGTATGGCCGGCCAGGCGCCAAACCTTTAGTCCCGGTTTTTGTTACAAATCGGGACGCATGACCCCTCATGAACCGGGACGGATGCCCCTGGCTCCCGTGCGATAGGCCGGACGAATGCAGATATTAGTCCCGGTTCGTGGTGGAACCGGAACTAATGCTCTGGGCGCGGGCGAACATATGGCAGTATTCTACTAGTGTCATGATCATGAGTGGGTGTGGGTGAACCAGAACCATGGCATTTGATTGCCTACATGTTGGTGATGTGGTCACCTCATCATGTTAAGGACATACAAGCACTTGCAATGAACTTGCTCATAACAATGCCCATTGCAACCAATTATTTTATCAAGATCTAGGATTCCTGGAATGTGGCAGAGTTTGCAAGGAAAATTTCTTTGTGCTGATAATTTGTCCAATTCAAAAAAATCAGATTTTTTCAAGGAACATTATTGGAAGATGGTAGGGAAATTGCGGTGAAAAGGCTACATGTAGCGTAGTTAAAAATAAGATAGCTCCAAATGCCAAGTTGCAGTACAAAAAATAGGCAAATTTGTAGGTTGCTGCATTCATGACGATGAGAAATTATTGTGCTTCGTCTCGGCCCGTCTGCTCATGGGAGGCTGACTTTACTGGGCCGCGGAGTGCCCGCATGTCAGTGACAAGGGAGAGGAACCAACGCAGTCCACAAACCTCTCTTTTCATTTTTAATGGGGACCGACATCATCCCCGGAAGCTTCCACTTCCCCATATGTGCAGTTGAAACCCTTGATAAATCCTAGGGCTACAATGGCCAAGGGCGGCGGCGAGAACTGGTTTGGCCGCTGCCGCAACGACCACGAGGCGGGGTCCTCTGTCGGCGGTGTCTGCCGCTATTTCTGCATCTCGTCTCCCGCGTGCGACGCCAAGGCCACCAGGCCCGCCTCCTACACCTTGCTACGAGTGCCGTGTCTACATACATGGAGGTGGCGCGATAGTTTGCGGAGCTGGGCTAGCCGCTGCCATGGCCATATTTCCACCTACCCTACTTAGAATGTGTACCCGTTGATATCGAAGGATTGATAAGTCATGAGGTTGGGCGTGAGGCCATATGACAAGGTCAATATTAGTTTACCGTCCTCACTGGTCATTAGCGGGGGATTAGAATCAATCTAGAATTTAAACAAGTGAACGAAAGAGGAGTTATGTGCTCTATATCTGCTTCCATCATCGGCTTTCCATTACCGTTCACAATCATGGTTTTGTGCTTTTCAAACCAAGGATCAACATTGTTAATGTGTTGTAGAGCTACTAAGTTGGCCCTATCAAAGTTGGTTGTCCACCCCTCGAAGTCCACGTGCATTTCCTGCCTGCAAATTTTGTGGCCTACTCCCTTGAACCTGCCAACGTGCTTGTTTCCTGGCACACTAATCGGATCTGCGTCGTCCAGATAATTCTCGCAGAAAGGGATGCACTCTTCGGTGAGAAAGCCCTGGACGATGCTTCCATCTGGATGTGACCTGTTATGAATGAATCCTTTGATGACCCCATTCATTCTTTTGTATGACATCATGTTTTGTAGGAATGGCGGCCCGTGACCGTTGATATCATCCACGATATGGACCAACAGATGGACCATAATGTCAAAGAATGCGGGCGAGAAGTACATCGCAAGCTCGCACTGGATCGTAATGATTTCTTCCCAGATCCTTCCAAGTTTCTTCACGGTGATCGACTTCCGAGTGATGACGTCGAAAAGTTATGGAGGCCAGTCAGCGTTTGATTTCATTATCCCTTAGATTGCAACCGGAATTATGCGCGTCATCATCACATGATAGTCATGAGACTTCATCCCGATGAAGTTTTTTTATTCGGGTCTAGGTATCTGTTTATCAGCCCCGAGTAACCGAGGGACACTTTGACTCCTAATAGGCACTTGAAAATTCGATCGAGCCCGTTGGGACTTAGAAGGAAGGGGTAAGTCCCAGTCATGCTACTTAACCATTTTGCGCTTACGGCCATCCATCTCCTCCATCGTCCGGTTATCTTTGGTCCCATCCGGCGGTAAGTGAAGGGATTCTGTGATATTTAGGACCATCAGGTCGTTTATTACTTTTGGCCCATCTTTGGTCCTATACGGTATGTTGAACAAGGTCCTAAGTAAGCTCTCGCACACATTCTTTGTGATATGCATGACATCAAGGCTATGAGCGTACCGAGGTTTTCCAGTACGGCAAGTCCCAAAACCCGTACCTCCTTTTCCATACCCCATGAGCGGTCCTGGTGGCTTATTCTTCTCCCCTCGCTTTCTCTTCATTCCCATTTTAAATTTTTTGGGCGCAGTGCACTCTTTCCAATTTCTCAAATAAAGCATCGAAATTTTCCTTGCTCCTCTTAGGTGGATGTCCTTAGTTATCCTCCTTACCATTGAACAAATATCCATGCTTTCTCCAGGAATCATTCTCGTCTATCCACATTCGATGCCTCATGTAGATGGTTTTTGAAGACCCATGATCCTTACCAAGGTGTAGAAACGACGTCTTTTCAATGCACCTGACACATGCCTCGTGTCCATGGCACACCTAGAATGCAATATATCAGTATTCGATATAGTCCTGCACTGTCATGATTAAAGCGGCTCTCATAGTAAAATATTCTTCTGCGAATGCGTCCCATGTATCTACCCCTTCCTCCAGCCACAACATGTCTAGATCCTCCTTCAATAGCTCGAGATACAGGTTGATATCGCTCCCAAGTTGTGTCGGCCTTTGAATTAGCATACTTATGTGTACGCACTTCCTCTTCATGCACATCCAGGGGGAGGTTGTATATCCATACAAACACATACCAAGTACTATGTGAGCTACTCTGGCTTCCAAATGGATTTAGTCCGTCGGTGCTAGCACCCAAACAGATGTTCCTTGGATCTTTCGCAAAATCTTTGTATTCATCGTCTGATAGTTTCCACTAGCTTGCATATGAAGGGTGTGTAAGCCCTATGTTTTCAATCCGCTCTGGATCATTCGACACTGCCTCCTTTCTTTTCGTGTGCCAGCATATGAGATTTTCTTCCTTGCGGTCCGCAAAGTACCGTTGTAGAGGAGGCCTGAGCGGGAAGTATGATGGCTGTGATAATACAACACTTTTTAGCTATACAAATTGTGTCATTTGCCTATCATATCATGCCCCATCTAACTATTTCTATGCCTGATATGTATGATTATTTGTTTTCATTACATTCAATATGAGCTTTTCACATTTAGTAGTTTAGGTAGAATTTTATCCCTGTTCCTTGTCTTTGACATGTGTGTAGGTGTTGATGATGATTATGGATAAAACAAAGGAAAAAGGAACAAAGAGAGCATAGTATGGAGAAGCTGCAAGGACCAGACTTAGCCATTTGAGAGGTTGGAAAAGTGGAATTTTCCAACTTCTCAAAATAAAGATCCAAGACCATGGGGTTATATCCCTCATCGACATGAATCCAACGAGCCCAATAACACCCAAAACGGAATTCGTATAAAAAAATGGCGACCAAAATACGAAAGACACCCGAAGGTTTAACGACCAACTATACAATGGGAGCAAAAATTCTGGCCGTATAGCTCCTGCCGTATAGTGGCCAAAAAGATCCCAAACGACGGGATTTCGCCCCCAGAAGCTCCAGAACCTTCCCTATGTCATATGACGGTATTGGGGGAACCCTAGGACACCCCAAGGCCTATATAAAGGAGGGAGGAGTAAAAAAGAGAGGAGGAAGCCACCACCAACCATATACAAGATCAAGATCCCATCTACCGCCACCATGGCGGCGCCCTGCCGCCGTGCCGCCTCCATAGCCTCTACATCTCCAGCAATATCAAGATCTCCATCAACACCATCAAGCCATCCAAGCAAGAAGAGGAGGAGAAGGAGAACACCACCATCACCATGCTGACGACACCATCACCGCGCCGTCATCACCATCTCCATCTTCGCTACTCCTTCATCCTTCCCCATCATGGTATCCGTGATGGGTTGTAACATGGCTTGAACCCCCTTTAATTAATGTTATGATGATTTGAGTAATTGAAGTATGGTGTGTTCTTGTTAATAAATATGTTTGTGCTTTCTATTTACATTGTTCTATTCATGATATTATTTTAGTGATTGGAGACGTCCAATCCATTGTTGAGGAATTTACTAGGGATTCACATGTGTCACAAAACTTATCATTAGTCTTTGCTCTTCTATGGGTAGAACTAATAGGCTATTTTCTATGAGTGAATTACGGAGGAAATAGCAGCTTAGGATGCACCTCCCAGAGTTCCCCAAGATCACTCATGATATAGATAAGTATAGTGTTGCGAATTGCTTTTTGATCCCAAAGTGACAAACGAGATATCTTATGACTAACACACTACTTGCTTAGGAGTATGGTTATCCATAGAACTTAATTCCTTTGCTCTGGTTTACCTTGATTGGTCTTGTTACCTTAATACACTATTCGTTTACGAGATGACCCATGTTCGAAGAGGGTGTGGACAATCGAGTTGTCTAGTTGCCACTTACCAGCGGTGGGAGACAACATTATTTGAGGGACCGCCACAATTTACAGTTTGTAGCTATTCCATAAGAACTTATCATGCACACCGGTATACACAACATTACTTGAGGAATTATAGCATTAATATTTCATCTCATTGCATTCACCTCTTTCTAGTTTTACTTTTGTTTTAGTTTTCTTTCAGTCCTAGTAGTAGTTGTTACAATCATCTTAAATTCATTTATCCTAGCAACCTATAGAGTAGACTATTTCCAAACCACGATTTGGGTGCGAATATGGACGCATTAACAACGTGCCTGTGGGGTCGTGTTCGCCGAGCTCCCATCGGAACAAACTCTTTAAATATTTGCTGGTACAAGTACTGCAATAACCCTATTATTGGTGCAGGAACCCAGTCATCAAATTGGCTCCGTTGCCGGGGAGCAAAGCGTCCGGTTAGCTACTCGCACATAGTTTATTTCTGTTTGTTGCTATTATATTACTTCTTTTTATATTGAAAAAAATAAAAAAATTACAAAACTATTTTTTTTATAAAGACTATTGCTACTAATTATGTCTTTCGAGATAAATTTTGTTTAACAGATAATACAAGCATTGGAGGAGATAAAGGATTGAAGTTTACGAAGTCTGGTTGCTAGACATGAGATGATAAACAAATTGATGGACCAATTGGAAAAGCATTCATTATGGTTGCATGCCAATGATGGATCTTATTGCACAATTTGTACAACAGATGACCACCTTAATTTTCAATATAAATGTTCCAACAATCCTACTATAGCAAATTATAATAGAGATAAATCCTATACTAGTTTGGAAATATTAGAATACATTCTTTTTAAAGGTGCATCTGAAATGGTATTTAGACTAGGAAGTATTGATGTTGAATGTGAAGCACTTGATGGAGTTTTTAATTTAGTATACCTCATATTCCTTTTTTGCGAAAATAATTTAAGTAATAATACATTGGTGTTATATTATTTGAAGCGGTCTAAAACCGCCATGGAGAAAGATAACCTTTTGCAGGACTCACTAAAGAGCAAAGAAGAAAATAAGCACAAGAGGAGGAAGAACGGATTGATCACCCGCTCACACCTTCAACTTCTACTTTTGATTCTATCATTGCTATTAAAACACTAGTCGATGAAAAGGAAGAAAAAAAGGTGAGGTTGAAAAATAGAGTAACGCTATAACTTTTGTTTGTGATGCATCTCACTCTAGTAGTGATTTTTATGATGCTAAAACTGTTGATAATTGTTCCGGGAAGGCCTTGTGTCTAGATACTCATATGGAGAGCATTAATAATAATGAACTAGAGATAGAACCTTGCTATACTAACATGTAGGGTACTGAACTCCCTGCTATGAAGGAAGAGTACAATGAAGTGTTCCCCTACACAGGTAACCAAGGTAAAGATTTAAGAATTTTATATGAATCTCAAATCCTCTCATTGCAGATAAACACGGAGGCATGTTCACCAAGCTTGGTGCATCAACACTCACTTGAAAACAAGAACTTGTTCATCTACATGATATCGATGCACCATAAGCGGGTACGACTCCGACCGAACTCTACTCCAAGATGCTCCAAACTGGTATCTATAACCACACCCCGAGTCGATATCCCTTGGGATCCAGGTGGGTAATGTATAGAGCATCCCAGCATGGCTTTATGGCTTTAAAGAGAACGCTTTCCAGGAGGCAACCTAGAAGTTATTAGGCGTCTTTTTTAGTTTTGTGTCTTGAATCTAGTTGCATTTAGTAATCTTGTGATAGTTTTCAAAAGGTAGAATTTATTGTCACTATATTATGTGTTGCATAAACTCGGTAAAAAGGAAGAGAAAATCAGTTCAGGTGAATCCTTCAGTTATATGTATTTGTTGGTCGGAATTTTAATCTGTCATTTTTCTGTCAAAACATGGTGTTTCGCTAAGTTTTAGGTTAAGATTTTTTTCAAATAAACAGGTAAATTGTGGCGACTCCAAAAGGTTCAATGACCAACTATATGGCAGGAATAAAAATTCCGGCCCTATAGTTGTGGTCGTATAGTTATCAATGCCTTCATCGAATTTCTTTTCTAGGATACAAAAGGTTTAACGACCAACTATACGGCGGGACCTTTTTGGTACGGCCGTATAGTTATCGCCATATAGATATCGACACCTTCTTGGAATTCTTATTTTAGATTAGTGCACGTCAGATGACCAACTATACGACGGAAAATATTTTTCCGGCCATATAGTTCCGGTCGTATAGTTGGTGCGACCATAAAATCACTATGGGAAGGTAACCCCGGTATCAAAATTTCAATATACTTTCTCCATACTTCTTCTAAAAATCTCGAAACTTCACATGGAATCTTCTCCCTTGATCAAGGGGAAGCCGAATATCTGTAAGAAATAAAAGTTCTACCTCAGAAACTTTCTAGACTGTAATTCTCTATAAAAGTTCATGTTTTATTTTTACTTTCCTTTTATCTATGGGGTAAACGAACTATGTTCGTATACCAAACCGATGCATTTTATTTTGTGTGTTATTTTCACAGGGATTTGAACCTTGTGTGACGATGTGTACGGTAGTGCCAACCGTGCAAACACTCGCATGGGCCACTTGGTTGCTTCAATTCAACATGGCTACCTATTCATGTCTGGTAAAACCTTCCAACTCAAACCTCTTTTAAATAAGAACATAGGGGCTGCACACTCGTGTTTAATATTTTGTCTCACTTACACTTCATCACAATCTAGGAGAAGTGCACTTCTAGAGTTAGTTTGTTGACTTAAGCGTGGTGTTTAGGTTGATGAACTGACTCAGTGGGACTTGTATTTTTATCACTTGTGAGCTAAACCCGTGTCTTCAAAAACACAAAAATATTTCGTGTTCTTTTTAGTTTCTAAGCAGGTTCTCAAGGAAGGCACACCGGGCCATATTAAGAAACACATGTTGAAGCAAAGGTTCTTTTTCCATCAGAAGAGAGGTTACTAGTACATCAACGGTAAAATGTATCACTCTTGCTTTAACTTAAGCTTGGGGAGGTAACCACTTCTCATACTCTCTTTTGATAACTGCATTTTCTCTTTTGTTTTCATGATCTTCTCAAGATGGTATTTGGAAATCTCTTAGCTTGGGGAGGTTATTTTGCATGCGTAGAGTCTTGTGCAATGTTCTTTATCTTAATTTTTTCATTCTATTGTCCATTCCTCTAATTTTGAATGCTTTCTTAGGTGATTTTTCGTTCATATTTATATAAGGGATATACTTGCTCATATTAGGACCCATAGGAGACAAGCCATAACTTTGGTGCACCTTGTTCAACTTTTATCTAGCTTGTGAAAAATATTGTGATCCTCTAAATATACATAGCCATGTTCTCTATATTTTGAAAAAAAATATATAATAAATAAGTTCTTCGAAACTTGCTAGTTGTCACTGTTCAGAATTGTCCTAAGTGAATGGTTATGGAGTAGCATGACCCCATAGTGTTGTAAATGATGGTCTTAATAGATGCTTACTAATTGAGTTGTCAAATAAGAAATGATGTTTCAAAGTTTCGAGATTACATATGCCAAAATTTTGTCTTGGAAATCAAAGTGAGATATTGCTTTATGCGTGTCTTGCGCCACTGTCTCACTACATGGGATGCTAACAACTCTAGTAGCCTTTGGACAATACAAAAATAGGAAACTCTTGGAGTTTGGCTATGAGTTGCCCAACATATTTAGCAAAAATGCTATATTTTGGTATGCATTGGTATTCTCATGGAGCTGCGTTAAAAGCAAAAGTCGAAATAATCCTCTGACTGTTATGAGAAATCATTATACCGAAAAGGGAAATGTTGGTAATGGTCACGAGTGTCCTTCCTAGCCTACACAGTCTCGATTGAACATATACCACTCTTTTAGCATGGTCTCGTTACTAACAAAAAGATTTTCTATAAGCTCAACTACCGAAGTTTCACTTGAGAGACTTTAATAGATGGCATGAGTGGGAAGCATTGGAAAACTCTATCTTTATTTATGATTGACAACTAACTGTGTTCAGCTTTGCCTTATACAAATAAAATTACAAAAATATAATAAAGTGCGTATAGAAAGATCACAAGTTTACTTACAAGCTAGATATAACTTTGACATGGGGCATAGAAGTTTTTGACTAATTTCTAGATGTTTGGAATAATATAACTGAGATTATATTACCTTGTATGATTATGTGATCTCTTGCTTTGAGCTTGCAGGAAAACAAGAATACGGTGCATTGATTTTCAATGATAAGCAAGATCACATCCATTAAGTTATCGATCCCTTTTGCTCAAGGACGAGGAAGATCTAGCTTGGGGAAGTTGATGGCCATGATAATACAAAAAAATTAGCTATATAAATTGTGTCATTTTCCTATCATATCATGCTCCATCTAACTATTGCTATGCCTGATATGCCTGATTACTTGTTTTCATTAGATTCAATATGAGTGTGCACATTTAGTAGTTTAGGTATAATTTTATCCCTCTTCCTTGTCTTTGACATGTGTGTCGGTGTTGATGATGATTATGGATGAAACAAAGGCAAAAGGAACAAAGAGAGCATAGTATGGAGGCGCTGCAGGGACTAGACTTAGCTATTTGAGAGGTTGGAAAATTGAAATTTTCCAACTTCTCAAAATAAAGATCCAAGACTATGTGGTTGTAGTCCTTGCCGAGACGAATCCAACGAGCCCAAGAACACCCAAAACATAGTTCATATGAAGAAATGGCGACCAAAATACGAAAGACACCCGAAGGTTTAACTACCAACTATACGGCGGGAGCAAAAATTCCGGCCGTATAACTCCCGGCGTATAGTTGCCAAAAAGATCGCAAACGACAGGATTTCGCCCCCGAAATCTCTAGAACCTTACCTAAGTCATATGATGGTATTGGGGGAACCCTAGGCACCCCCAAGGCCTATATAAATGAGGTAGGAGTCAAATAAGAGAGGAGGAAGCCACCACCAACCATATACAAGATCTAGATCCCATCTACCACCTCCACGGCGGCGCCCTGCCGCCGTGTCGCCTCCATAGCCTCTACATATCCACCAAGATTAAGATCTCCATCAACACCATCAAGCCATCCAAGAAAGAAGAGGAGGAGAAGGAGAACGTCGACATCACCCCACCAACGCCACCATCACCGCGCCATCATCACCATCTCCATCGCCGCTACTCCTTCATCCTTCCCCATCATGGTCTTCGTGATGGGTTGTAGCATGGCTTGAACCCCCATTTATTAATGTTATGATGATTTGAGTTATTGAAGTGTGGTGTGTTCTTGTTAATTAATATGTTTGTGCTTTCTCTTTATATTGTTCTATTCATGATATTATTCTAGTGATTGGAGACGTCCAATCCATTGTTGATGAATTTACTAGGGATTCATAGTGTGTCACAGAACTATCATTAGTCTCTACTCTTCCATGGGTAGAACTAATAGGCTATTTACTATAAGTGAATTACGGAGGCAATAGAATCTTAGAATGCACCACCCAGAGTTCTCCAAGATCACTCATGATATAGATAAGTATAGTGTTGTGAATTGCTTGTTGACCCCAAAGTGACAGACGGGATATCTTGTAACTAGCACACTACTTTCTTAGGAGTACGTTTGTCCACTGAACTTAATGCTTTTCCTCTGTTTTACCTTGATTGGTCTTGTTACCTTAATACACTATTATCTTACGAGATGACCCATGTCCGAAGAGGGAGTGGACAATTGAGTTGTCTAGTTGCCACTTACCAACGGTGGAAGACAACAGTATTTGATGGATCACCATAAGTACAGTTTATAGCTATTCCATAAGCACTTATCATGCACACTGATTAAACAAAATTACTTGATGAATCATAGCATTAATATTTCATTTCATTGCATTCACCTCTTTCCATTTTTACTTTTGTTCTATTTTTCTTCCAGTCCTAGTAATAGTTGTTACTTCCTCCGATCCTGAATAAGTGTCACGGTTTTGAACTAACTCTAGTTCAAAATGACGACACTTATTTAGGATCAGAGGTAGTACAATCGTCTTACATTCATTTATCCTACCAACCTATAGAGTAGACTATTTCCAAACCATGGGTTGAGTGCGAACGTGGCCGCATTGACAATGGCTGCGGGGTCGTGTTCACCGAGCTCCCATCAGGACAAACTCTTTAAATATTTGCTGCTACAAGTACTGCAATAACCCTATTATTGGTTCAGGAACCTAGTCATCAAATTAGCGCCATTGCAGAGGAGCAAAGCGTTCGGTTATCTACCCGCACATAGTTTATTTCTATTTATTGCTATTATCTTACTGTTGATTTTATATTAAAAACAATAAAAAAATTACAAATCCATTTTTTTATAAAAAATGTTGTTACTAATTATGTCTTTCAAGGTAAATTTTCTTCAACAGATAATACAAGCTTTGAAGGAGATAAAGGATTCAAGTTTACCAAGCCTGGTTGCTAGACATGAGCTGATAAACAAATTGTTGGACCAATTAGAAAAGCATTCATTATGGTTGCGTGTCAATGATGGATCTTATTGCACAATTTGTACAACAGATGACCACCTTAATTTTCAATGTAAGTGTTCCAACAATCCTACTCGAGCAAATTATAATAGAGATAAATCCTATACTAGTTTGGAAATATTAGAATACATTCTTTTTAAAGGTGCATCTGAAATGGTATTTAGACTAGGAAGTATTGATATTGAATGTGAAGCACTTGATGGAGTTTTTAATTTAGTATACCTCATATTCCTCTTTTGCAAAAATAATTTAAGTAATAATACATTGGTGTTATATTATTTGAAGCGGTCTAAAACCGCCATGGAGAAATATAACCTTTTTGCAGGACTCACTAAAGAGCGGAGAAGAAAAGAAGCACAAGGAAGAGGAGGAAGAACAGATTGATCACCCGCTCACACCTTCAACTCCTACTTTTGATTCTATCGTTGCTATTAAAACACTAGTTGATGAAAATGAGGAACAAAAGGATGAGGTTGAAAAAGAGAGTCACACTATAACTTTTATTTGTGATGCCTCTCACTCTAGTAGTGATTTTTATGATGCTAAAACTGTTGACAACTGTTCTGCGGAGGCCTTGTGCCTAGATACTCATATGGAGAGTACTAATAATAATGAACTAGAGATAGAACCTTACTATACTAACATGCAGGCTCCTGAACTCCCTGCTATGAAGGAAGAGTACTATGAAGTGTTCCCCTACACAAGTAACCAAGGTAAAGATTTAAGAATTTTATATGAGTCTCAAATCCTCTCATTGCAGCTTTATACGGAGCCATGTTCACCAAGCTTGGTGCATCAACACTCGCTTGAAAGCGAGAACTTGTTAATCTACATGATGTCGATGCACCGTAAGTGGGTACGACTCCGACCGAACTCTACTCCAAGATGCTCCAAACTGGTATGTATAACCACACCTCGAGTCGATATCCCTTGGGATCCAAGTGGGTAATGTATGGAGCATCCTAGCCGAGCTTTATGGCTTTAAAGAGAGTGCTTCCCCAGAAGTCATTAGGCGTCCTTCTTAGTTTTGTGTCTTGAGTCTAGTTGCATTCATATTGCATTGGCAGTTTTATTCTTTGCATGTATTGCTATTAGAGTAATCTTGTGGTATTTTTCAAAAGGTAGAATTTTTTGTCACAATATTATGTGTTGCATAAACTCGGTAAAAAGGAAGAGAAAATCAGTTTCAGGTGAATCCTTCAATTATATGTATATTTTGGTCGAAAATTTAATCTACCATTTTTCTGTCAAATGGTGTTTTGCTAAGTTTCAGGTTAAGAAAAAAATTCGAAGAAAAAGGTAAATTTTGGTGACTTCAGAAGGTTTAATGACCAACTATATGGCGGGAAAACAAATTCCGTCTGTATAGTTGCGATTGTATAGTTATCAATGCCTTCGTCGAATTTTTTCCAGGATATAGAAGGTTTAACGACCAACTACACGACATGACCTTTTTGGTCCGACCGTATAGTAGCCGCCGTAGAGATATCGACGCCTGCTTCGAATTCTTATTTCCGATTACTGCACGTCTGATGACCAACTATATGGTGGGAAATATTTTTCCGGTCGTATAGTTGGTGCGACCACACAATTACTATGGGAAGGTAACCCC
This sequence comes from Avena sativa, assembly GCA_916181665.1. Lineage (NCBI taxonomy): Eukaryota > Viridiplantae > Streptophyta > Magnoliopsida > Poales > Poaceae > Avena > Avena sativa. Next base: position 8,978,238 of record OV702289.1, read on the forward strand.
GGTGTCAAAATTTCGATATACTTTCTCCCTACTTCTTCTAAAAACCTCAAAACTCCACGGGGGATCTTCTCCCTTGATCGAGGGGAAGCCGAATATCTATAAGAAATAAAAGTTCTACCTCAGAAACTTCCTAGACTATAATTCTCTATAGAAGTTCATTTTTCTTTTTTACTTCCCTTTTATCGGTGGGGTAAATGAACTATGTTCGTATACCAAACTGATGCATTTTATTTTGTGTGTTATTTTCGCAGGGACTTGAACCTTGTGTGACAACGTGTACGGTAGTGCCAACCGTGCAAACACTCGCATAAGCCACTTGGTTACTTCAATTCAACATGGCTACCTATTCATGTCTGGTAAAACCGTCCAACTCAAACCTCTTTGAAATAAGCACATAGGGGCTGCATACTCGTGTTTCATATTTTATCTCACTTATACTTCATCAAAATCTAGGAGAAGCGCACTTCTAGAATTAGTTTGTTGACTTAAGCATGGTGTTTATGTTCATGAACCAACTCAATGGGACTTATATTTTTATCACCTGTGAGCTAAACCCGTGTCTTCAAAAACACAAAATATTTCGTTTTATTTTTAGTTTCTAAGCAGGTTCTCAAGGAAGGCACACCGGGCCATATTAAGAAACACATGTTGAAGCAAAGGTTCTTTGTCCATATGAAGAGAGGTTACTAGTACCTCAATGGTAAAACGCGTCACCCTTGCTTTAACTTAAGCTTGGGGAGGTAACCACTTCTCATACTCTTTTGATAACTACATTTTCTCTTTTGTTTTCATGATCTTCTCAAGATGGTATTTGAAAAGCTCTTCGCTTGGGGAGGTTATTTTGCATGCGTAGAGTCTTGTGCAAGGTTCTTTATCTTAAAAAGTTTTCATGCTATTGTGTATCCCTCTGTTTTTGAATGCTTGCTTAGGTGTGTTTTCATTCATATTTATATAAGGGATATACTTGCTCATGTTAGGCCCCATAGGAGACAAGCCATAAATTTGATGCACCTTGTTAAACTTTTATCTAGCTTATGAAAAATATTGTGATCCTATAAATATACATTGCAATGTTCTCTATATTTTGAAAAAAAATATAATAAAGAAGTTGATTGAAACTTGCTAGTTGTCACTGTTCAGAATTGTCTTAAGTGAATGGTTATGGAGTAGCACGACCCCATAGTGTTGGAAATGATGGTCTTACTAGATGCTTGCTAAGTGAGTTGTCAAATAAGAAATAATGTTTTAAAGTTTCGAGATTACATATGCCAAAATTTTGTCTTGGAAATCAAAGTGAGATATCGCTTTATGCGTGTCTTGCGCCACTATCGCATTACATGGGATGCTAACAATTCCGCTAGCCTTTGGACAATACAAAAAGAGGAAACTCTTGGAGTTTGGCTATGAGTTGCCCAACATATGTAGCAAAAATGATTTATTTGGATATGCGTTGGTATTCTCATGGACCTGCGTTAAAATAAAAAGTCAGAATACTCCTCTGACCGTTATGAGAAATCATTATACCTAAAAGAGAAACCTTGGTAATGGTCACGAGTATCCTTGCTAGCCTACACGGTCTCGATTGAACATATACCACTCTTTTAGCATGGTATCGTTACTAAGAAATAGATTTTCTATGATCTCAACAATCGAAGTTTGCACTTGATAGACTTTAATAGATGACATGAGTGGGAAGCATTGGAAAAATCTATGTCTATTTATGATTGACAACTAACCATGTTCAGATTTGCCTTATATAAATAAAAACACAAAAATACAATAAAGTGCGTATAGAAGGATCACAAGTTTACTTGCAAGCTAGATTTAACTTTGACATGGGGCATAGAAGGTTTTGACTAATCTCTAGTGGTTTGGAATAATATAACTGAGCTTATATTTCCTTGTATGATTATGTGATCTTTTGCTTTGAGTTTGCAGGAAAAACAAGAATACAGTGCATTGATTTTCAATTATAAGAAAGATCACATCCATTAAGTTGTCGATCCCTTTTGCTCGAGGACAAGCAAGATCTAGCTTGGTGAAGTTGATGTCTATGATAACACAACACTTTTTAGCTATATAAATTGTGTCATTTGCCTATTATATAATGCTGCATCTAACTATTGCTATGAATGATATGCATGATTACTTGTTTTCATTACATTCAATATGAGCTTTGCACATTTAGTAGTTTAGGTAGAATTTTATTCCTCTTCCTTGTCTTTGACATGTGTGTAGGTGTTGATGATGATTATGGATACAACAAAGGCAAAAGGAACAAATAAATCATAGTATGGAGGAGCTACAGGAACCAGACTTAGCCATTTTAGAGGTTGGAAAAGTGAATTTTCCCAACTTCTCAAAATAAATATACAAGACCATGGGGTTTATACCTCGCCGAGACGAATCCAAGGATCCCAAAAACACCCAAAATGGAGTTCGTATGAAGAAATGGTGACCAAAATATGGAAGACACCCGAAGGTTTAATGACCAACTATATGGCGGGAGCAAAAATTCCGGCCGTATAACTCTAGCCGTATAGTTGTCAAAAAGGTCGCAAACGACGGGATTTCGCCCCCGCAAGCTTTAGAATCTTCCCTAAGTCATATGAAGGTATTGGGGGAACCCTAGGGAACCTCCAAGGCCTATAAAGTGGAAGGAGGAGTCAAAGAAGAGAGGAGGAAGCCACCACGAACCATATACAAGATCTAGATCTCATCTACCGCTTCCACGGCGGCGCCCTGCCGCCGTGCCGCCTCCATAGCCTCTACAGCTCCACCAAGATCGGTATCTCCATCAACACCATCAAGCCATCCAAGAAAGAAGAAGAGGAGAAGAGAACGCCGCCATTACCACGCCGACGCCACCATCACCGCGCCGTCATCACCATCTCCATCGTTGCTACTCCTTCATCCTTCCCCATCATGGTCTCTGATGTCTACGCACTTCTATTCTTGTAGACAGTTGTTGGGCCTCCAAGTGCAGAGGTTTTTAGAACAATAGAAAGTTTCCCTTAAGTTGATTACTCAAGGTTTATCGAACTCAGGGAGGAAGTGGTTAAAGGTATCCCTCTCAAGAAACCATGCAATCAAGATACAAGAAGTCTCTCGTGTCCCCAACACACCCAATACACTTGTCAGGTGTATAGGTGCACTAGTTCGGCGAAGATATAGTGAAATACAAGTGGTAACGGTGCCATAAAATAGCTGATGGCGTGGAGGAAAATACTGGAAGCAAGCAAACATGCAACAGATATAGTAGCAAACGGTGTTTCAATGCTTAGAAACAAGGACTAGGGATCATACTTTCACTAGTGAACACTCTCTCATATAAATATCCTCTCTTCATGATACTACTCTTAACTACTCTCCGGTTGGACACTCTAATCCATGGTAGGGCTATAACAGCACACCTCAAAGTCCGCCTTCCCCAGTATAGATAACCCCACACTGTCACCTTGAGCGCTAGATGGTTCCTACAAACAACACAATTTCATAGAGACATCCAAATCCAAATATAACTCATAACAAAAATTCAATCTAGCCAAAGTTCCACACACGGTATGCCCGCTGTCACTTTCACACACGTGGGGAAAAGCATAGCTCTATTAAAGCACAAAGAGTATTTATGTAGACTCAAGCCTAAGTGCCACCATGGCGTGCACGCTATCACTTTCACACACATGGGGAGAGCAGAGATCTAATGAAGCACTTGAGTAACAGAGTAGATCTACTTGATTACAAAGCTCATGACCACAACAAGGTCATGCATAGAGAGATATGAACACATAGCTACCGGTAGAGCCCTTAGCCTCGAGGAAGAACTACTCCCTCCTTATCATGGGAATCAGCAACGACGATGGAGATGGTGGTGGAGATCGGTGAATATGGCTCCGGGGGCACTTCCCTGTCCCGGCAGGGTGCCGGAACAGAGACTTTCTGTCCCCCGAATCTCCCCTTCGGTGGCGGCGGTGCAGCGGAACTTTTTCTAGAAGTATGATGGATTCTTTAGGGTTTCTGAGTCGGGGGATTATTATAGGCGAAGGAGGCAAGGTCGGTGGAGGTCTAGGAGGCCCACACCCTGCCCAGGCGCGGGCCCACCCTAGGCCACGCCTGGGGGGGGGGGGGGTGGCCACCCTATGGCGCCCCTCCGACTCTGCTTCGTGGTTCCGTGTTGCTCCGGGAGAAATGATGGCTTTGGCTTTTGTCCCGTCCAATTTCGAGAATATTGATTTTTTGCCTTTCTGGAACCAAAAACAGAAGAAAACAGACAACTGGCACTGTGGCATCTTGTTAATAGGTTAGTACCAGAAAACATATGAAAACACCTCAAAGTGTATACAAAGCAAAGCAAAGTAGATACTAACCAAACATGAAACATCAAAAATTATAGATACGTTTACGACGTATCAATCTCCGTGATGGGTTGTAACATGGCTTGAACCCCCTTTTATTAATGTTATGATGATTTGAGTAATTGAAGTGTGGTGTGTTCTTGTTCATTAATATGTTTGTGCTTTTTATTTATATTGTTCTATTCATGATATTATTCTAGTGATTGGATATGTCCTATCCATTGTCGAGGAATTTACTAGGGATTCATAGTATGTCAAAAAACTTATCATTAGTCTATGCTCTTTCGTGGATAGAACTAATAGGCTATTTGCTATAAGTGAATTACATAGGCAATATCAACTTAGGATGCACCGCCCAGAGTTCCCCGAGATCATTCATGATATAGATAAGTATAGTGTTGCGAATTTCTTGTTGGCCCCAAAGTGACAGACGGGATATCTCGTGACTAGCACACTACTTACTTGCGAGTACAGTTGTCCATAGAACTTAATGCCTTTGCTCTGGTTTACCTTGATTGGTCTTGTTACCTTAATACACTATTCTTTTACAAGATGACCCATGTTCGAAGAGGGTGTGGACAATCGAGTTGTCTAGTTGCCACTTAACAGCGGTGGGAGACAACATTATTTGAGGGACCGCCACAATTTACACTTTATAGCTATTCCATAAGAACTTATCATGCACACCGGTATACACAACATTACTTGAGGAATTGTAGCATTAATATTTCATCTCATTGCATTCACCTCTTTCTAGTTTTACTTTTGTTTTACCTTTCTTCCAGTCCTAGTAGTAGTTGTTACAATCATCTTAAATTCATTTATCCTAGCAACCTATAGAGTAGACTATTTTCAAACCACGGTTTGGGTGCGAACGTGGCCGCATTAACAACATGGATGCGGCGTTGTGTTCGCCGAGCTCCCATCGGGGCAAACTCTTTAAATATTTGCTGCTACAAGTACTGCAATAATCCTGTTATTGGTGCAGGAACCCAGTCATCAAAGTACCACAAAAATTTCTGAGGAGCTTTCTTTCCTCTCTTGTATCAATCAACTTCGCACACTGGACATTTGGCCTTTCCCGCATGCTCACTCCGATAAATAACACGGTCATTGATGCAGACGTGGTATTTCCTCTGCTGTAAATTGAGAGGGCATACGATTCTCTTGGCCTCGTCTAGATTACTAGCACACGTGTTCCCTTAAAAAAACGCTTTTCAGGTATTATAGGAGGTCATTGACGCTTCTATCGGTCCATCCGTGTATTGCCTAAATCCGCATAATATCGAGTATTACTCTCAAGAGGTACTTCTCTGGCTCGCGACCTGTGTCATACAACAGAGTATTCGAGTCTACCTTCAGTTGTGCCAGCTTATATTTCCGCCCATATGCGGCCCTAGCGTCATTCGTCGTCTTGTTGAGAAGCAGTTCTTGAACATGAGGGTCCCATATGAATGAATTTAGCGAAGTATTATTGTTCGCGTCTTCTACATGTTTTTCAACCTGATATTGATCTCCATCATCATGTGCGGCAGCCTCTTCGTCATCGTCATGATGCCCTTCTTCCTCATTTCCAGCTATCGCCGCCCTGCTGACCTCCTCATGATCATATTCATCTTCACACATCCACTGAGTGTGTCCCTCCATGAAACCATGCCTTAGCAGGTGTTCCTGTAATATTCTCGAAGAGAGGTCGAACAAGCACCATAGTTTTCATCTTAGACAGAGACACCTTATGTTTGTATGGTTATTTTGATGCATGTCGTTCATCGTGAGTTTCACATACCTATCCACGACCTTTTCCTCATTGAGATGACCATTGTCGCCTGCACAACAAGAGAGAATTGATTATTAGAACCATCGGTTTTCACGGAAAATTTCGGCATGATCCTTCTAGAAATACAACCTACGAGAAGTGCCAATTTGCCAAAACCGAAATGAATCAACATTTTGACAAAACATTGGCAACTCATTTTCATGTTATCAAATATTTCGGCCGCAAACACAATACAACTACATAGATATGCATGCAATTTCTCCATCTCATATGCCATAGCCGATTTCACCTGCCAATTCTTAATTAGTCACCTATTCGGTCGATAAGTATAGAAGCGAGACGACACATCGATCAGAGAGGGTGGTGTAGGGCTAGCTCTTATGTTTCTGGATCTAGATATGGATCTAGATATATGAGTGGTGCATGTGGGAGATGGGGAGCCAGAGAGATCTATATCTAGATATAAGGGTGGTGCATGTGGGAGGAGGGAGATTTGCCAAAATATATCAAATATGGTTGGTTAAATTAGCCAAATTGGGGAGGAGAGTGGTAGAATGAGCTGGGACGAGAGGAGGGTCGGGTTTGAGTGAGAAAGGAGTAAGTGGGGATGCATATGGGTGGTGGTAGGTGGTTGGACGTGTTTGTAAAAGAATGTGAGGTTACCGCCGGTGCACAGGGACTTTGGTGCGTCGGTGGTAAGGATGCAAATGAGGAACCTTTAGGGTACCCTCTACCCTCCTTAGGACCAAACACTGAACTAAATTTTCACAAATATGATTTTTTTGAGAAATTACTTCATTTGTTTGTACTAGACTAAAATAGAGGATACCGTAAAGGTTCCAAACTTCCATCTCTAGTCGGCAGTAGCTGCGTTAGCACCCGCGCACTTCATCTCGGGGCACCAGGGGTACTGCACGATGGAGGGGGTGGGGAAGGCGAGGGTTAGCACCGGTGCCTGCTGTTGGGAATGCACATGCGGTAGCTGGGTTTAGCGCCGGGGAGTGGGACCTGAAGGCGCCAAGGGTACTGCACGATGGATGGGTGGGGCCAGCGGGGGTTAGCACCGGTGCACGCTGTTGTTCTGGCACCAACGGTAGGAGTTGGCACCGGTGCGTTCTAACCTAGTGCGCCAGGGGTACATGCGGGAGTGGGGCTAGGTGGATCACGCTTTAGCACCGACGCGCGGGTTATGGCGCCTGTCGGTAGTATATGGGTAGAACCGACGAGCGACTGTTGTGGGCCGCTAGCGATAGTTAGCACCGATGGACGACTTATTTATTGTGCCAGTTGTACGTTTTTTCTATAGGCCTTTTCCTAATAGTGCTAGGACAACGAACAGTAAAATTAAGCAATGAAAAGCACCCAGGTCCGGGTCCTTCTCGAGCGTTAAGCTGAGCCATACTTTTTGATGAGGACATCCCATCTATTGATACAACCACTGTACCTATAGATACACACATAGAAGAACCTATCACTCTAGCTCGTGCCAAACAACTTAACTATCAGGTACTTTCGTTTCTTGGAACTATTCCTCACATAGATGAGAATAGAATGCTGCCTAAATCAGATATGTTTGTTACTCTTAGGAATAATGGACCTAGCATAGACGTGAGGAACAAACATTGAAGCATGATCATGCATGGAGATGACAACAAGCATGTGAGGATTGAAGAGGACATCACGAGTGGAGATTTTAGAATTTTGAAGCCACCATAATGATGATTGAAGACATGGACAAAATATTCAAGAATTACTTCATAGATTCGTCCATATCTGAATAGGGTGTTGTGGCACCTTTATTTTGGGCCACACCCATGTTATTTTCACAGAAATTCAAATAGCCACTTTTTAGAGTCCGTATTTCAGGAGCAATGGATCCAATGGCCCTGCTCGTAATTCTTCTTCTATGGCTTCCACGGGAAATACAAAGGATATACAATGCCACAAATGCTAGGGATATGATCATATTGAGCGGATGTGTACAACATAGCGTGTTATGTTGGTACATGAAGATGGTTAATATGATTCAACAAGTGACTTTGATGAAGATACTTTGGCTCTTTCTGCTGCATGAGGTGGAGATAATTCTGATTCTGAAAAAGAAACTAAGGTAATGGGAGCTAAAAGTGTTGATCAATACAAGAGTCTAGTTTCCAATGTGTGTTGAGTGTGAAGTTGAGCCAAGCTGGACATGATCAATGCCACAATATGTTCCAAACAAGAGGAGTTATCAAAGAAAGAGCTACACGGATCATTACTGGTGGAGGAAGTTGCAATAATCTGGCTAGTGTTGATATGGTGGAGAAGCTTGCTTTACCTACACGATAACACACACATTCATATTAAATTCAATGGTTTGAGAGTTCTCGAAAGATTAAGGTAACAAGAAAGGTACGCGTGCATTTTACTATTGGTACATATTCTGATTTTGTTGATTGCGATGTTGTGCCCATGCAAGCTTGTTCTTTGTTACTTGGTAGACCTTGGCAATTTGATAGAGGATTTGTTCATAATGGTAAACCTAATCATTATTATCTTATGCATAATGGAAAGAAAATTGAAACCTATGAATCCTGAACAAATATTAAAATATGATCTTGCTAAAGCTAGTAGAGCTAAAACTGAGGAGAAAACCAAAAGTGTGAGTCAGATTGTTGGTGCTGATTTTGTACCACGTAAGACCGCTAAATCTGATTCTATACATGCTACTGAATTTCGTTTGAAAGGTCCATGATGCTTGCAAATAAAATTGATAGTACTGAACTAGATGCGAACAATACTCTGTGTTATGCGATTGTTGCAAAGAGGTTTTGTTTTCATTTGAGGATATGCATCCCTCTTTTCCACCTGCTGCTCCTAACCTTTTGTAGGAAGATGTTTTTGTACATGAGATGCCCTTGCGTTGTTCCTATTATTTTGGTACCTAAGAAAGATGGTTCGTCGCACATGTATACTATTTGTAGAGCTATCAATAATATCACTATTCGTTACCGTCATCCTATAGCACGTTTAGATGACATGCTTGATAAATTGAGTGGCTCTACTATGTTCTCTAAGGTTGATTTACATAGTGGTTACCACCAGATTCGTATAAAATTAGGAGATGAATGGAAAAGAACATTTAAAACTAAATTCGGTTTATATGAGTGGTTACTAATGCCTTATGGATTAACTAATGCATCCATCACATTCATGTGATTAATAAACGTAGTTTTACGTGCTTTTATTGGACATTTTGTGGTAATCTATTTTGATGATATTCTGATTTATAGCAAATCTTTGGAGGATCATTTGGAATATTTACGTGTTGTTTTCAATGCTTTACGCGATGCACATTTGTTTGGTAATCTCGAGAAGTGCACCTTCATCACCGATCGAGTTTATTTTCTTGGCTATGTTGTTACATCACATGGAATTGAGGTTGATCCCGCCAAGATTGAAGCAATTGAGAATTGGCCGCAGCCCAAGACGGTCACACAAGTGAGGAGTTTTCTTGGCATCGCTAGTTTTTATAGGAGTTTTCAAAGATTTTGGATCCATTGCTGCACCATTGAATGAACTTACAAAAAGGATGTGCCCTTTGTTTGGGACGATGCACAACAACAAGCCTTCATGATATTGAAAGATAACTTAACACATGCTCCATTACTCCAACTTCCTGATTTTAATAAGACTTTTGATCTTGAATGTGATGCTTGTGGAATTGGTTTGGGAGGTGTGTTATTATAAGAGGGTGAACCTGTTGCATATTATACTGAAAAATTAAGTGGGGCTAGTCTAAACTATTCTACTTGTGATAACGAATTATATGCACTGGTTCGCACATTAGAAACTTGGCAACACTATTTATGGCCTAAAGAATTTGTTATACATTCTGATCATGAACCTTTGAAGCATATTCATAGTTAAGCTAATCTAAATCGTTGCCATGTAAAGTGGGTTGAATTTATTGAGTCTTTTTCTTATGTTATCAAACACAAAAGGGTAAAGTTAATGTTATTGTTGATTCTTTTTCGCGTCGTTATACTTTGTTATCTCAACTTGACTTCAAAATATTTGTATTGGAAACTATCAAGGAACAATATTTGTATGATGCTGAATTTAAAGATGTGTTGTAGAATTGTAGACATGGTAGAACATGGAACAACTTCGTCCTCAATGAAGGGTTTGCGTTCCATGCTAACAAACTATGCATCCCAGATAGTTCCATTCATCTTTTGTTGTTACAGGAGGCGCATGGAGGAAGATTGATGGTTCACTTTGATGTAAAGAAGATGGAGGTGTTCTTGCTGCACACTTATTTTGGCCACGCATGCGTCGCGATGTTGAGATTCGTGGCACTCTGCACTACTTATCAAAAAGCTAAGTCTCGACTTAATCCACATGGTTTATATATGCCTCTTCCTGTTCTTAGTGTACCTTGGGAGGATATTTCTATGGACTTTGTTTTGGAATTGCCTCATACATACAAGGGGAGGGATATCATTTTTGTTGTTGTGGATCGGTTTTCTAAGACGGCACAATTCATTCCTTGTCATAAGACTGATGATGCGGCGCATGTTGCTGATTTGTTCTTTCGTGAAATTTTCCGTTTACATGGTGTGCCAAATACTATTGTTTATGATCATGAGACTAAATTTCTTAGCCACTTTTGGAGATGTTTATGGGCTAAGTTGGGGACTAAATTGTTGTTTAGTACCACATGTCATCCCCAAACTTATAGACAAACTAAAGTAGTCAATAGAACTTTGGCTACTATATTGGCTGTTTTAAAAAAGAACCTAAAATTGTGGGAAGAAATTTTACCTCATATTGAATTTGATTATAATCGTTCACTGCATTCAACCACAAAAATGTGCCCATTTGAGATTGTGTATGTTTTTATTCCTCGTGCACCTATTGATTTGTTGCCGTTACCATCTTCGGTGCAAAATAATTTGGATGCTACACAACATGTTGAAATGATAGTAAAATTACATGAGACTACTAAAGACAACATAGAATGCAAGAATGCTAAGTATAAACTTGCGGTGGATAGAGGAAGAAAGCATGTTGTGTTTGATGTTGGCGATCTTGTTTGGTTATATTTGCACAAAGATCGTTTTCCTGATTTGCGCAAGTCTAAGTTAATACCACGCGCCGCTGGTCCTTTTAAGGTGATAGATAAAATAAATGATAGTGCATATAAACTTGAGATGCCTACTGATTTTGGTATGGTTAGTCCTATATTTAACACTGCTGATTTGAAACCTTATTTTGGTGAGGAAGATAAGATTGAGCCGAGGATGACTTCAATTAAAGAAGGGGAGGATGATGAGAACATCCCATCTATTGATACAATAGTTGTACCTACAGCTACACACATAGACCTATCACTCAACCTCATGTCAAACAACTTAAATATCATGTCCTTTAGTTTTTTCGAACTATTCCTCACATAAATGAGAATATGATGTTGCCTAAATCAGATGTGTTTGTTACTCTTAAAAATGATGGACCTACAATGGACATGAGGGCCAAGCATTGGAGCATGATCATGCATGGAGATGGCAGCAAGCATGTGAGGATTGAAGAGGAAGCCACAAGTGGAGATTTTAGAATTTTGAAGCCACCATAATGATGAATTAATACATGGACGAAATATTCAAGAATTACTTCATAGATTAGTCCATATCTTAATATGGTGTTGTGTCACCTTTATTTTGGACCAGGACCATGTTAATCGCAGGAATTCAAATAGTCACTTTTAGAGTCCGTATTTGAGGAGAAAGGGACTTCTAGGGTTAGGTTTGGCCACCATATCTATGGCTGGCCAAAAACCCCACCTTTTTCCTCCTTAAATACCCTCATAGCCGTCACTTTTAGACTCGGATTTTGTTTATACTAAAAGTTAGCCATCGTTGCAACTACGCCAAGGCTCGAGTGTCGCATATGCCTCTTGTACTTCGTACCTATACATGATCCCACATTTTTAATAAAGCTTTAATCTTCATTCGCAATATCTTGATTGCAATATTAGTTCTTGTTCTTAATTTTAGGTAGGAATTAAGACCTTCGTTGATTAGGCTGATCGTGCTTCTGCAAGATCAGTAACTTTTAGCAGATTGGCCTAGCGATTGCATTGACGTTCATGCTCGCGTATGTAGTCGGATCGTCAAGCCTGAATTCCACCCAAATCGATATCCCTATCTCATCGAAAGACCGAACACCTTTGCCCTATCACTTTTTATATCCCCTCCTTCCCAAAACAGGATGCATATAGTTTTTAGTTAAAGTTAAGCTTTCGTTAGTAGGACCAAGTACCTAGAAAAAATGTGAATATAGGGGAGAGGGAGGGTGGGTGGGGGTGTTGTGTTGGGACCAAGTTCACAACCAGATTTTGCCAAGCCAAACATTGGCCGACATTTAGTTGGCATGTGTTTAATCTTTTCACTAGTAGAAAAAGGGTCTTCGGTTCGATCTAGAGTCTAACACTAGTCCCGATTTGTTCCGGGACGGGACTAGTATGAGCACTAGTCCTGGTTCGTACTGTTTTTGGTGGCTAGGAGCCCGAGAAAACTCTAGTCCCGGGTCGTTTCAGACCTTTAGTCCCGGGTCGTGATACGGCCCGGGACTAAAGGGGTTCGGGCACGGGCAACACCCTTTAATCCCGGGTCGTGATACGGCCCGGGACTAAAGGGGTGCGGGTCCCGGCAGGAAAACTTAAATTGACTATAACTTTTGAGTACGATATCGGAAAGAAATGTACAACCTATCAAAATGTGTGGGAAAAATTGTGAGTTCGATTTTAACAGCCTTAGGCCGTTTTAGATTATTTTAGATTTTTAAAATTCGAAAAGAAAAAAGTTATTTAAAAAATTAAATTTTTTTGCAATTTTATTTATTCCATATTTGGATTCCACACATTTTTCTAATAATTATGGATATATTATTTGTCGAATTTTGATTTACAGATTTAAAGATATTATTTATGCCATATTAAATGAATAAATGGCAAAAAAGAATAAAATATATTTTATTTGGTTTTTTACTTTCATTGGATTAAAATATTATTATTACTTATTTATTGTTGTTTACTAAAATAGTTGTTTGTAATTTCAAAAAATAAAGATGTATGTCATATTGATATGGGCTAATAGGATAGATTTGGTAGTGTTGACAAGAAGGTACAAATGGGCTTCGCGCGAGGACATCCTGATGGAACAGAGAAGTTAAGCGTGTTGAGGGTGGAGTAGTGTTAGTATGGGTGACCGAATGAGAAGTTTACCGTAAGTGTAATTTGACCTAAGATTAAATATATTTAGTACTAAAAATATTCCAAGTGAGAGGATTACGCGCCAAACAATTCAAAGTTTAAGAAAAAACTTGAAATTAAAAAAAAAAATTATTTGAAAAATATCTTTAGTCCAGGGCGTATTACGACCCAGGACTAAAGGTCCTTCGTCCTCCTGCTATAAAAACAACCATGCGCTGGCTCATGCGGTGACCTCTAGTCCCGGGTTGTAACAAACCGGGACTAAAGATAGGGACCTTTAGTCCCGATTTCGCAGTCCCGGATGCAAAATCGGGACTAAAGGCCCTTACAAACCGGGACTATAGGCCCTTTTTCTACTAGTGTTTCCTTCCTTTGGATTGCCACACTTTATTGCTCTTATGATCCACTCATCATAGAGTCAATATTTTTTCCAATTATTGCCAAACTTAGGGTTCAAATTTTTGAGCCACACTTTTTTGCGGCTGCTTATGCAAACGACTTGCACACTCCAACATGCCTTGGTCACCATAGTTTTTATCGGTAATTGCAATTGCTTGGACCATGATGCAGTCGTCGATGTCGTACGTGCATGACGGATTGGAGTTTCTCAACCCTAATTGAGCCCCTAGGGCTAAGATCGGGCCCAAAACATCCCCGCCTCTGCATGCCAACCACCTCCCTTACTGATCAAAGACTTCTAGATCGCAAGCCACCAGATCGTCATCAGCTGCGCCGCAGCTGCTCCTGACATGCCCCCCCCCCTCCACACACACACAACAGAGATCCATCCCGCCGTGGTGCCTGACGTGCACCACGTCTAGGCCCATGGGTGCTGTCCCATGTCGCTACTCCTCGAGAGGCTATCCCCGTCCCGCTACCAACGACTATCAAGATCCCCCTAGTTGTGCCCTTGGCGGCGGTGGGGGAGGAAGGAGGGAAGGGGGTGGGGTGGGGTTGGTGTCAGCGAGTAGGGTTTCCCTCCCCGTCATCTCACGAGAGCGACGTGAGAGCCTATATTGAATGTGATCAATAATTTTTATCATTAAAAAGGGTTGTCAATGGCAAAAACATGTCATTTCAACAACGTCGAACGGTTTCACGCTAATAATAATTTTAAATCGGTTATCAGTTTTGTTGCCAGGTGCCAAAAACATTTGCAACACTATGTGATGAATACAAGTTAGAAGTTATTTGGATGACTAAACGTATAGAACAAAACAAATTATAATGAAAATATATATAGTATATAATTATCTACACAATACATTTATATATCGGAGTTTTTGATGGTTGATGACGCATCTATGTCGAACTCTGCCAGTCTATCGGTGTAGGACAAGTCTATCAAATGCTGGCTCCAGATCGACGAATGCTGGCTCCAGATCGACGAATTTGTCCATCCAACAGCACGAAACAAGCCTGTGCTAGCGGAAACGAATACAGTTCGTAGAACATGTTTTTCTTCCAACCCAGCAAGTTGTGATTCCATGCCAAGCACTACGGCACACAGGCTCTTTGCCGTGTGGGAAAAAGACACGGCAAAGGCCCCCCGGAACTCGGCAAAGCCTTTGCCGTGTGCATGCACACGGCAAAAGCCACACGGCAACGGCAGCCACGGCAAAGGCTCTTTGCCGTGTGTCTTTGCGCCCGGAACACGGCAAAGCCTTTGCCGTGTGTTTACTACATCGACACGGCAAAGTAAAGTACTTGAAGGTTCCGTCCGTCTAACGGAGCCGACACATCTTTGCCGTGTGTAATGGATCTTTACCGTGTATTCCTTCTTTGCCGTGTGCCTTATCTTTGCCGTGTGGACTTTCTTTGCCGTGTGCCCGTCGGGGGGGGGGGGGGGGGGGGCACACGGCAACGTTCACTCCTTTGCCGTGTGCCCGTGGGGGGGACACACGGCAACGTTCACTCCTTTGCCGTGTGCCCGTGGGGGGGACACACGACAACGTTCACTCCTTTGCCGTGTGTCTACTGCGCATTGCACACGGCAAAGGCCTTGTGACATTGCCCAGGGGCGCACAGGTGGATCACACGTGGCTTCTTTGCCGTGTGTATACACACGACAAAGTGACCATTTGGCACTTTGCCGTGTGTATAAACACGGCAAAGGAGCTGTCATTTTTCAATTTTTTTCCTGTTTCCAGTCATTTCCTGCAATTCAAAACATAATATATATATATGATATACAGATCATCAACAACAATAATATACTCATCAACAACAATAATATACTCATCAACAACAACAATATAATCATCACCAACACCAAAATGCATCACCAACACTAGCAAACATCATCACCACGAAAGAAAGAGATTTCACAAATATTACAATTGTCAAATGCTAGTGTTTATTCTTGCCACAAGGTCATGCCACAAGTGTCAAATACTACCAAGTGCATAACCAACAAGTTATAAGACCTAAACTAGACAAATATTACAAGATCATCAACTCCGAGTGCTCCACAAGCTCATGCTCCATCGTGAGATCCTACAAGTTCAAGACAAGCACATAAATATGACAAGTAAAATCATCAATATGTACAAGTTTCTAGGCAAGTTGATGGAAATGGCAATAACATGGGATTTTGACGAGTCTCATGGCAAATTACATCAATATGACAAGTAAAATCACGAATATCTACAAGTCCCATGGAAAGTCTAGAATTTCTATAAGTGTCATGGCAAGGCTAAAATTTCTACAAGTGTCATAGCATGGCTAAAATTTTGACAATGGCATAGAATTATCTACAAGTGTCATGGAATTGCTAAATTTGCTATAAGTATCATGGAAAGGCTAAATTTCCTACAAGTGTCATGGAATTTCTAAATTTTCTATAAGTATCATGACAAGGCTAAAATTTCTACAAGTGTCATATCATGGCTAAAATTTCTACAAATGCGATGGGATGGATAAATTTGACAAGTATAAGAAAACAAACCTGGAGGACTCTGATTCAGCCTCCGGACGACCGACGGATTGTTGACGGTGAAAGACGGCGGCGCCTGGTTGTTCGATCCACCCGCGGACCCACCAGGCGGCGGCATCGCATCGTCCATCTGCAGCATTGGAAATTGTGAGCATTAGACAATAAGGCAAGATTGAAAATTGCGAGCATTGGACAATAAGACACTTGATCACTTACCCACGAGAAGGCAAAAGGAGGAGTGGGAAGATTCCCTGGTTGATAATTGATGAGCATTTGCTGTGTCATCCACCGCATCATCTGCCCCTGTTGCTCCAGCAACCCCTACTGATGGGCCATCTGCTGCTCCAGCTGCTGCTGCCGCTGCTCGGCCGCCTCTCTGCGTGCCCTATCAGCGGCCATCTCCTCCTGCGTCGTGTCACCACGATTAGATGAACATTGCAACACAAAACATGTAGTAAAACATAGATGACCGAGGAAGAACATACCCGTAACTGCTCGAGAGCTACAACCGAAGGCCGTGGGCGGGTCTCTATAGCAGGCTGGTCGCTCGTCCTACCACGCCGGACCTGGCGCATAGATGGGATGGTCTTAGGGTCGACGGACCCGTGACCGATCCATAGGCGACTATTCTTCTAGCCTTCTCCCGCTAGCACGGCGACCTCGGGGTCGAAGGGGGCGGTCTCAGGGTTAGAATCTTCTCCATGCACCTCCTTGTACTTCTCAGGGTACTTCTCACCCCGGAGCCTGGCTCCCTCGTTCATCCATAGGCTCCCGTTCCTAGGCTCATCCAACGTGCGTGTCTTCTTCCAAACGGCAAACACGGACGGCTCTTGACCTGTCTTTATTTTCTGCACAAAAGAGCACGAAGTTAAGTGAAGGGGGACTCCAAAGGGCGAAGTAAAGAATAAAATTACAAGCAAGAACAAATAAAGCATTTTCTCACCTCTTTTTGCCTAAGAAGGGCGAGGGGGATGCTGCCTTGGCGGTGTGATCCACCCCCCATCTCCTCTCGCCGCTTCTTTGCATCGGCGTGTTTCTGGAGGTAATTGGGGTGTGTCCACCACGCTACCATTGCCGTGAAGCACCGCTCGTCATTACCCACGAACTGAGGAGGGTTCTACTTCCACAAGACACACGTATTAGTACAATAGAAAATAGAATAAGGTCAAGAAATCAATAAAACAAAAATGCAACTACCTGCAGGTACTGCCACGGCTCGAAGAGCATCTCCCGGGATTGGCTCTTGTTCATCCAAATCTTGCGATCGCCGAAACAGTTGCGAACGCAGTTCATGCGTGCCTCGTAGTGCATGTCTTGCACCTTCCTCTTGGCAAGCTCGTGAACAATCATCAAACACTCCCTTTTGCGCGTCCTGTCCATGTCGAAGAACTTCTACAAGTATGCACATAGGGAAAAAAGGGGGGTCAAAGGCGATTGAATTATGACAAGCCACGAGTTCAAGTGTATTTCATCCTCAAGGCGATTGAATTATGACAAGCAAAACAAACTTACCCAGAACAAAACCTGAACCTTCTCCGCGATGGTGGTGTACTTTTTTCGGGATCTTCGGCATAGTGGTAATGCTTCCAAGTCCAAGCCACATCCTTTGAACCATTTGGGAGAGTGACAATCCCAGGAAAATACTTTCTAACCAAGGCTCCAAGGATGCTTGAGTAGCCACGATATGGCTTGATCCCATCCTCATATAGAAAGGCACTGCAAAATGAAAAGGACAAGGTCAGTATGTGATAAAAATTACAATGTATGGTTTAGGGTCAAATCATGTACCTCGACCCAGCGGGCACGAGTACCTTGTCCGCATAGGGATAAGGTAGGTCGGGGAGTCTCGAAACCCCACGCCGATATGGAGCCTTCTCCCGCGGCACCAGGCTCGGGTCCATGGCCGCGTACTCCTGAAGGTACTCCGTCTCATCCTCCGGAGGCGCCCACCTCAAGGACGTGTCAAGCTCGTAGGGTAAAGACCCCAACCCCTCATCCTCATCCTCCTGCTGCTCCTGCTCCTCCTCGTCAGAATCCGAGTGCGTCCCCTCATCCTCCTGACGCTGAACTGGCTCCTCCTCCTCCTCGTCGTCCTCCCCCTCCTTCTCCTGCTCCTGCTCCTGCTCCTGCTCCTGCTCGTCCTCCTCGAAGACCGGAGGGGGACTAGGAGTCCTCGCACGCGTCCCACGCCCTCGCCGCTGTGAAGTGCGCGGTGGAGCACTAGCAGTAGCACTAGTAGGCTGCTTCCCCTTGACATCTTTTGAACCACCAGTCACCAGTTTTGTCAAGCTTTTCATCTTTCTTGTAACTCCCTTCCCCCCCGGCATCTTTCAATCATCTGCAAAACAGAGTGAAAAGAGTAATTTATTAGTACACATCTGTGACACAAGATTCATAACAGTACAATAATACTCAAGTTTTAAACACACACTATATTCGTATCGGCAAAGACGAAAGAAGAGAAATACTTCCATGATCCATATAGCATGGGTATGAGACGCGGCAAGCCAAGGAAAGGATTCGGTCTCCACGGCAACGACTCCTCGAAAGGAATCGTTGTCGTGGATCGAGAATCCTTTCCTGGGCTTGCCACCGTCACATCCCCATGCTATATGAATCTCGAAAATACCTGTCCTCTCTCGACTTGGGAGATACGAGATGAAGCCTTCCTTGTGTTTCTCCAAAGACGAAAGGAAAGAAACCATTTCACGATTCATATAACAATGTCGCCCATGCTATACGAATAGTGAAGTAGTGTCTTTCCTTTTGACTTTAGGGCTATCTAATCTATTCCATTTAAGTCACGCTAGCTAATCTATATTCGTATCGGCAAAGACGAAAGAATAGAAATACTTCCATGATCCATATAGCATGGGTATGATATGCGGCAAGCCAAGGAAAGGATTCGGTCTCCACGGCAAAGACTCCTCGAAAGGAATCGTTGTCGTGGATCGAGAATCCTTTCCTGGGCTTGCCACCGTCACATCCCCATGCTATATGAATCTCGAAAATACCTGTCCTCTCTCGACTTTGGGGATACGAGTTATTAGAAATACAAAGACAAAAGGAAAGAAATTTTATTACATAGAATAGAGTTCTTACAAATACAAAGACAAAAGGAAAGAAATTTTATTACATAGCCCGGCGGGATTACATAGCAAACACTACTACAAAGATTATTACTACTACATGCATGGATCAGAAGCCTGAGTCGGGATTATGAATTGGACGAGAGGTTTCGTCATCGCTATCATTTTCCGGCCACCAATAATCATCCACGAAACCTGGAGGTGGTCCCTGTGGATCGTTCACGTCAAGGACTGCATGGAACGCCTCGAGCAAACTCACATCTTGTTGGTTGTGAACCTCCTCAGCTTCATCTTGCGCAGTGTCTTCCTCCGCAGCTTCTTCTTGCTCATCGTCTACGACCATGTCACCATCGGCGGACAAGTCGATAGTGAATTTCCCGGGGAGCCCTTCTTCTTGATAAAACTCGCCATCATTTGTTGAGGGGTCTAGGCGGCGGTAATCATCCTTGTTTGGCAAGGGCGGCCTATTGCGTGTCGGTACCGTCATCACAACATCCCAGTCCTGTAGACGTTTTGTCGGGTTTTGGCATGGGTATGGAAGATAGAATACTTGGAAGGCCTGAGTAGCCAAAATGTAAACATCATCTCCCGCATAAACGGAGTTTCTCTTAACTTCGACCAGTCCAATTTCAGGATCCCGTTTCACCTTATGTGGGTCAAACCAATGACATTTGAATACAACGGGATTTAGCCCTTTGCCAAAACCGTAATTCAGCTCATATATACCCTCGACTCTTCCATAGTACTGGAGGCCATCTGAGCCTTCACAAAAGACCCCGCTATTTGTTGTCTTCCGGTTGGTCCGGCTAGTTGTGTATTCATGGGTATGGAAGCGATACCCATTCACGTCATAAGCATTGAACGTGTCGACTGAATGGTTAAAGCCCCTGGCAATATTTCTTAGCTCGGGTTGCATCTCTTTGTCAGTTCTTTCCTACAAGTTAGAACGAGAAGTTTAGCATAAGAAGTTTATCACAAGAAGTGTAGCACAACAAGTTGGCTCGAATAGTACCAAACCACAGAACCAGCTAATGAAACCGAAACCACCACCCTTATCGAAAAGATCCTGCTCCTCTTGAGGGTTAGGCTCCCTATTTGGATTCTTCCAATGTGCACTCTTGAATCTTCTATAACAATTTAAAGGAGAGTTAGGCATGTTCATAGCAGTGAATGTTTGCGGAAAACTAAATGGTGATCACTTACTCGATGTACGGCTTCACTTCTTCCATGGTGTTCAAGACATACGAGTGGATCAACTCCCGCTCAAGTTTTTTCATTGCGAACCTCTTTGTGCCACTTGATTTGCCACCTAGCCCAACGAAGATGCTAAGATTGGGTACATCTTCAGGGTTGGCGGCATTGTAACGAAACACTGGGTTGTGCTTTATGGGAATGTTGGCATCATAGTGCTTTGTGGTGAAGTTTGCAACCACCTCGTTAAGGACTGCCTCGGCTATGGATGCCTCGATCTTGCATTTATTGCCTGTTTTCTCACGAAGCTTCTTTGTTTCTCTCTCGGGCAGAAACTGCCAACGGGCCCACACAGGTCTCCCCTTTAAAGACTCGTCCGCAAGATGCAAGATCATATGTTGCATCGGATTGAAGAACCCTGGCGGAAGGAGCATCTCTAGGTCGCAAAGCAACTCGGGTGCCTGTTCATGTAGCTTCTCAAGCACTTTATGGTCTAACTCCCTAGCACAAATCTGGCGGAAGAAAAAGCTCAACCTCGACAGCACTAACCAAGTCTCCTCAACGACATAGCCTCGAATCATCACCGGCATTATCCGCTCAAGCCATACGTGGTAGTCATGACTCTTGAGTCCTTGTACTCGCAACGTTTCCATGTTCGCACCCCTCATCCAGTTGGCCGCATAACCATCAGGGAAAAACAAACTTTGCGCGATCCACTGGAAGATCTCCCTTCTTTGGGGCTTTGTTGGGCAGAAAGGAGCCTTTGGCTTAGACCACCTTTTTCTGCCTTTGGCTCCGGGTGGCTGCATGTTCAACTTTGGCCTATTGCACAATGCTTCTTGATCAATTCGAGCCTAGATGTTATCTTTCGTCTTCTCGGTTTGCATTATGGTGCTCCAAAGGGCCTCACCGATATTCTTTTCGGTGTGCATTACATCAATGTTATGCGGGAGCTCAAGATCCTCAAAGTAAGGGAGCTTCCATAAGCACGGAATGTGGGTCCACTGGTGCGTATCCCCGTATCCCACGAAACCATTCCCATCGGAGTTTGGCTGGAGAGCTTCCAACTCAGCCTTGATTTCCTTTCCGGTCTTTAGACGTGGCTTTGGATCATGGACAACACGACCTTTCTTGAACCTCTTTTTGTCACTCCTATATGGATGATTCGGCTCAAGACACTTTCGATGTTCATCAAAGCAGGAATACTTGCCTCCCTTCAATAGCCAGAAGAAAGTCAGAGATTGCATGCACACTGGGCAAGGCCACTTCCCATGTGTACACCAGCCGCAGAACAACGCACGTGCTGGTAGGTCATGCAGAGAGGTATGGTACCAGACATACATATCGAAGTGCTCGTTGTTTGAAGCGTCAAATGTTCGGATCCCCCGACCTTCCCAGCCACGAAGCAAGTCATCCACCAGCGGTTCTAGATGCACATTCATGTTCTTACCCGGGTATTTCGGCCCTGGGATTATCATTGAGACAAACATGTTCTCTGATCTCATGCAGACGCCAGGGGGGAGGTTCAGGGGAATAACAAACACTGGCCAACAACTATATGCTGAAGCCGACATGCCATATGGATTGAACCCATCGGTTGATATGGCAACTGCTACGCTCCTCTTGTCACCGGCTTTATCAGGATATTTCTTGACAAAGTTCTTCCATGCACTACCATCCGACGGATGTATCATCTTGTCGAGGTATCTGTTCCCTTCTACTGCCCACTGCATCTGCTGGGCAGTATCCTCGGTCATGAAGAGTCGCTGGAGCCTCGGTATGATTGGAAGATACCGAAGAATCTTTTGGGCAACCCCGGTCTGCCTCTTCTGACCATAACCATCGGGATCGACCTCAAAGTACCTAGAGGATTTGCAGCGGATACAATAATTTGTCTTAGCATGCTCCTTTGTGAATAGCATGCATCCCTTCGGACAAGCGTGTATCGGCTCATATGACATCTTAAGGTCACGGAGGAGTTTGGTCGAATAGTAGAAGTTCTCCGGCAAGAGGTACCCTTTCGGCAGAATGCTGCCAACGATGGCAAGCATATCATCAAAGTCCTCTCTGGTCAAGTTCCTGTGGCTCTTGAAGGCCAAAAGGCGAGCTATGGCATCCAGTTGGGTAACATCTGTATGTGCATGAAGGGTTCTCTGTGAGGCAAACAAAGTCTCGTAGTACTTTGCCGTGTTTTCCTCTGGCTCCTCACTTGTCTCCGCCTCCTGAGGAGTCTCCGCCTCTACATGAGGGCTTTCAGGCACATTAGCATTCACAAAGTTTTCTATGCACCTATCAAAACCAGCATCAAATTCTCCCCTTGGCTGACTCTGCTGCTGACCCTGCCGTGACTCCCTCCTAGCACGTTTCGCTAACTTTTCACCATGGAATGTGCAAGTCTTATAGGATGATGTGAACCCGTAATTGAGCAGGTGAGTACTCACATCATCCTTCGAATGTGTATTCAGGTTCTTGCATCTTGCACAGGGGCAGAAAATTCTTCTGGGTCTGCTGGGGACGACAAATGCCCGGTTCACAAAGTCCTCGGCCTTTTCTTGCCATTCTGAGGTAAAGTCCCACTTACTGACATAGCCATCATACATCCAGTCACGATTCTCCATCCTCTAATCAGTACCAAAAACGACATATATAATGCTTTCAATTAATCATGCCATATAAATAAATCCGGTATTAGTTCGGTTAATTTTAGCAAACATATATTTTACGCCATAAATATATCCACCTATCTCTCTAATAGGTAAAGAGGGTCCTATCAACCGCCGGATCCGTAGATTGAGTATGTTCTCCCTGCTCTACCCCGATCCGACACAGAATTTCGGCAGCACCTCCCCGCTGCTCTCCCGATACACGTCTCGGCAAAAAGCCAAGAGGGATGTGCATCCGGAGAACAACAGGGAGGCGCAGCCGAAATCCTATCTCAGACTGGAGTAGAACAAGGAAAACATACCCAACTACGCATCCGCCGGCTGTCCCGATAAATGCCGTAAGAGTTACGCTTCATAATATGCGAGACCACTAATGCATATTTATCCGCGTAACCCTTACGGCCGGGAAGAGACGCCTAGGTAACGCGACAGACTTGGTGATCTACACACGAAAATAACCCTAGGTATTTGCAAGATAGGAGAATAGATTTTTACCCTTGAAGCGTGATCGAGAGGTGAAGAAGATGCTCGACCCTCCCGCAAAATGACCTACGCCGTCGACAACCCCACCCTCAGACTCGACAAATATCCTACACGAAGAAAAATTAGTAATATACACATGTATTTATATATGCCAAAATACAAGCCAAAATTTTACACATATAATTCCTAAATTACTACTATACACATGCATATATGAAACAACATACTAGAAAATACTACCACTAAATCCAACATATTAGTAACTTGACCATTTTGCTAAATCTACCACTAAAACTACCCTAATGTAATATATGACAATAAAACTATCACTAAATACACTTTACTAATAACTTAGTACAACACTAGAACTAGCACTACATACATCATACATCATACTAGTAACTTGTCCATTTTGCTAAATACATGCTTAATTACTAATATACACATACACATATATCTAACAATGTTACTACTATACTACTACTATACTACACTACACTATACATACATATATATATACTATACTACACTACACTACACTAACAAAAAATACTAGGCACATACCGATGGTGGATGCAGTTGTCGGTGGGGGAGGCAGAGGCGGGCAACAGAGGCGGGCTGGCGGCCCAGCTCCTACCAGTGGAGCCGCGGGCGAGCTCCCATGGCCGGGGGCAGGGGCTTGGGTGGCGGAGGCGGCCGGATTGGGCGGGGGCGGATGGGGCCGGGGTCGGTGGAGGCGGGGACGGGGCCAGGTGGAGGCAGAGGTGCCGGCGGCGGCGGCGGCCAGAGAAGGAGGCAGGGGCGGCGGCGGCGCAGGATAGGGGGCGGCGGCGGCGCAGGAGCGTGGCGGAGCGCATGACCGTGTGGTGGGAGGCGAGTCGGGCAGGGGAGGGGATAAGGCAGGGGAGGGCACGGGCCCGCGCGGGCCGATATTAGGGTCACCCCTTTGCTGTGTGCCACACCGTGCGGAACACGGCAAAGATCTTTGTCGTGTACCTGGTTGTAAAAACACACGGCAAAGAACCTTTGTCGTGTGCCTGCAGAGACACACAGCAAAGGACCTCTTTGCCGTGTGTTTTGTCCTTTGACGTGTGCCTTTAGGTATTTTCTAATTTTATTTTTATTTTTTCTTTCAGTTGTATTTATTTAAAGTTTTTAGTTAACTTTTTGTTGGCTATTTGTTAGTATTCAGACCATGGAAACACTAACTTTGCAATAAACCATAAGGTTCTAGAGGATGTTGAACTTCATTTCCATTAGGTAGACGATCCGAGGCCCGCAGATCATCAGGGTTTCGCCGGAGGAAGACCACGAGAACGTCGGAATCATCTGAAAACTTGCATGTGTCCATAGCATATGTGTGTGAGTGTGGTGCAAGGTTGGTATATGAGCTTGCATGTGTCCCCCCTCGCATGCATGCGCTCTGACCTAGAAGCGAAGGTTCTGGACCTGTATAAGGGGGAATCTCCACGTTACGGTGAAACCGGGCCGTATAGTGCCCCAACTTGTGAACCAACAAGGTTTCACATCATCCCATGACCTAGTAAAACCCAAAACAAGAGAGAGCTACGCCGGGCGACCCCTTTCAGAAGAATGTCTAGGGGGGTAGACGATCCGAGGCCCGCAGATCATCAGGGTTTCGCCGGAGGAAGTCCAAGAAAACGTCGGAATCATCTGAAAACTTGCATGTGTCCCTAGCATATGTGTGTGAGTGTGGTGCAAGGTTGGTATAGGTGATTGCATGTGTCCCCCTCACATGCATGCGCTCTAACCTAGAAGCGAAAGGTTATGGACCTGTATAAGGGGGAATCTCCCCGTTCAGGTGAAACCGGGCCGTATAGTGCCCCAACTTGTGAACCAACATGGTTTCACATCATCCTATGACCTAGTCAGACACAAAACAAGAGAGAGCTACGCCGGGCTACCCCTGTCAGAAGAATGTCTCGGGGGGTAGACGATCCGAGGCCCGCAGATCATCAGGGTTTCGCCGGAGTAAGTCCACGAGAATGTCGGAATCATCTGAAAACTTGCATGTGTCCCTAGAATATGTGTGTGAGTGTGGTGCAAGGTTGGTATAGGTGATTGCATGTGTCCCCCCTCGCATACATGCGCTCTAACCTAGAAGCGAAAGGTTATGGACCTGTATAAGGGGGAATCTCCCTGTTACGCTGAAACCGGGTCGTATAGTGCCCCAACTTGTGAACCAACATGGTTTCACATCATCCCATGACATAATCAAACACAAGACAAGAGAGAGCTACGCCGGGCTACCCCTGCCAGAAGAATGTCTAGGGGGTAGACGATCCGAGGCCCGCAGATCATCAGGGTTTCGCCGGAGGAAGTCCACGAGAACGTCGGAATCAGGGGGGTGCATGTATATAGTGATCAAGACCACAATAACCTATCATCATATGTGTGATCTCATGATCCTATGAAATAATATCACCTAACATATATGTAATAAAAGCCTTGCTAAAGGTGAAAAAAAATTCTTTGCCGTGTGTCTGAGGGATAGAGACACACGACAAAGGACCTTTGCCGTGTGTTTGACGGCGACAGGCACACGGCAAAGGACATCTTTGCCGTGTGTTTTGTCCTTTGCCGTGTGTCTTATGCTATTTTCTAATTTTATTTTTATTTTTTCTTTCAGATGAGTTAACTTTTTCTTGCCTATTTGTTAGTATTCAGACCATGGAAACACTAACTTTGCAATAGACCATAAGGTTCTAGAGGATGCTGAACTTCATTTCCATTATGTAGACGATCCGAGGCCCGCAGATCATCAGGGTTTCGCCGGAGGAAGTCCAAGAGAACGTCGGAATCATCTGAAAACTTGCATGTGTCCCTAGCATATGTGTGTGAGTGTGGTGCAAGGTTGGTATAGGTGATTGCATGTGTCCCCCTCACATGCATGCGCTCTAACCTAGAAGTGAAAGGTTATGGACCTGTATAAGGGGGAATCTCCCCGTTCAGGTGAAACCGGGCCGTATAGTGCCCCAACTTGTGAACCAACATGGTTTCACATCATCCTATGACCTAGTCAGACACAAAACAAGAGAGATCTACACCGGGCTACCCCTGTCAGAAGAATGTCTAGGGGGGTAGACGATCCGAGGCCCGCAGATCATTAGGGTTTCGCCGGAGTAAGTCCACGAGAACGTCAGAATCATTTGAAAACTTGCATGTGTCCCTAGCATATGTGTGTGAGTGTGGTGCAAGGTTGGTATAGGTGATTGCATGTGTCCCCCCTCGCATCCATGCGCTCTAACCTAGAAGCGAAAGGTTATGGACCTGTATAAGGGGGGATCTCCCCGTTCAGGTGAAACCGGGCCGTATAGTGCCCCAACTTGTGAACCAACATGGTTTCACATCATCCCATGACATAATCAAAAACAAGACAAGAGAGAGCTACGCCGAGCTACCCCTGCCAGAAGAATGTCTAGGGGGTAGACGATCCGAGGCCCACAGATCAGGGTTTCGCCGGGGAAGTCCACGAGAACGTCGGAATCATCTGAAAACTTGCATGTGTCCCTAGCATATGTGTGTGAGTGTGGTGCAAGGTTGGTATAGGTGATTGCATGTGTCCCCCCTCGCATCCATGCGCTCTAACCTAGAAGCGAATTGTTATGGACCTGTATAAGGGGGAATTTCCCCGTTCAGGTGAAACCGGGCCGTATAGTGCCCCAACTTGTGAACCAACATGGTTTCACATCATCCCATGACATAATAAAACACAAGACAAGAGAGAGCTACGCCGGGCTACCCCTGCCAGAAGAATGTCTAGGGGGTAGATGATCCGAGGCCAGTAGATCAGGGTTTCGCCGGAGGAAGTCCAAGAAAACGTCGGAATCATCTGAAAACTTGCATGTGTCCCTAGCATATGTGTGTGAGTGTGGTGCAAGGTTGGTATAGGTGATTGCATGTGTCCCCCTCACATGCATGCGCTCGAACCTAGAAGCGAAAGGTTATGGACCTGTATAAGGGGGAATCTCCCCGTTCAGCTGAAACCGGGCCGTATAGTGCCCCAACTTGTGAACCAACATGGTTTCACATCATCCTATGACCTAGTCAGACACAAAACAAGAGAGAGCTACGCCGGGTTACCCCTGTCAGAAGAATGTCTAGGGGGGTAGACGATCCGAGGCCCGCAGATCATCAGGGTTTCGCCGGAGTAAGTCCACGAGAACGTCGGAATCATCTGAAAACTTGCATGTGTCCCTAGCATATGTGTGTGAGTGTGGTGCAAGGTTGGTATAGGTGATTGCATGTGTCCCCCTCGCATCCATGCGCTCTAACCTAGAAGCGAAAGGTTATGGACCTGTATAAGGGGGAATCTCCCCGTTACGGTGAAACCGGGCCGTATAGTGCCCCAACTTGTGAACCAACATGGTTTCACATCATCCCATGACATAATCAAACACAAGACAAGAGAGAGCTACGCCGGGCTACCACTGCCAGAAGAATGTCTAGGGGGTAGACGATCCGAGGCCCGCAGATCAGGGTTTCGCCGGAGGAAGTCCACGAGAACGACGGAATCATCTGAAAACTTGCATGTGTCCCTAGCATATGTGTGTGAGTGTGGTGCAAGGTTGGTATAGGTGATTGCATTTGTCCCCCTCACATGCATGCGCTCTAACCTAGAAGCGAAAGGTTATGGACCTGTATAAGGGGGAATCTCCCCGTTCAGGTGAAACCGGGCCGTATAGTGCCCCAACTTGTGAACCAACATGGTTTCACATCATCCTATGACCTAGTCAGACACAAAACAAGAGAGAGCTACGCCGGGCTACCCCTGTCAGAAGAATGTCTAGGGGGGTAGACGATCCGAGGCCCGCAGATCATCAGGGTTTCGCCGGAGGAAGTCCACGAGAACGTCGGAATCATCTGAAAACTTGCATGTGTCCCTAGCATATGTGTGTGAGTGTGGTGCAAGGTTGGTATAGGTGATTGCATGTGCCCCCCCTCACATGCATGCGCTCTAACCTAGAAGCGAAAGGTTATGGACCTGTATAAGGGGGAATCTCCCCGTTCAGGTGAAACCGGGCCGTATAGTGCCCCAACTTGTGAACCAACATGGTTTCACATCATCCTATGACCTAGTCAGACACAAAACAAGAGAGAGCTACGCCGGGTTACCCCTGTCAGAAGAATGTCTAGGGGGGTAGACGATCCGAGGCCCGCAGATCATCAGGGTTTCGCCGGAGTAAGTCCACGAGAACGTCGGAATCATCTGAAAACTTGCATGTGTCCCTAGCATATGTGTGTGAGTGTGGTGCAAGGTTGGTATAGGTGATTGCATGTGTCCCCCCTCGCATCCATGCGCTCTAACCTAGAAGCGAAAGGTTATGGACCTGTATAAGGGGGAATCTCCCCGTTATGGTGAAACCGGGCCGAATAGTGCCCCAACTTGTGAATCAACATGGTTTCACATCATCCCATGACATAATCAAACACAACACAAGAGAGAGCTACGCCGGGATACCCCTGCCAGAAGAATGTCTAGGGGGTAGACGATCTGAGGCCCGCAGATCAGGGTTTCGCCGGAGGAAGTCCACGAGAACGACGGAATCATCTGAAAACTTGCATGTGTCCCTAGAATATGTGTGTGAGTGTGGTGCAAGGTTGGTATAGGTGATTGCATGTGTCCCCTCTCGCATCCATGCGCTCTAACCTAGAAGCGAAAGGTTATGGACCTGTATAAGGGGGAATCTCCCCGTTCAGGTGAAACCGGGCCGTATAGTGCCCCAACTTGTGAGCCAACATAGTTTCACATCATCCCATGACATAATCAAACACAAGACAAGAGAGAGCTACGCCGGGCTACCCCTGCCAGAAGAATGTCTAGGGGGTAGACGATCCGAGGCCCGCAGATCAGGGTTTCGCCGGAGGAAGTCCAAGAGAACGTCGGAATCATCTGAAAACTTGCATGTGTCCCTAGCATATGTGTGTGAGTGTGGTTCAAGGTTGGTATAGGTGATTGCATGTGTCCCCCTCACATGCATGCGCTCTAACCTAGAAGCGAAAGGTTATGGACCTGTATAAGGGGGAATCTCCCCGTTCAGGTGAAACCGGGCCGTATAGTGCCCCAACTTGTGAACCAACATGGTTTCACATCATCCTATGACCTAGTCAGACACAAAACAAGAGAGAGCTACGCCGGGCTACCCCTGTCAGAAGAATGTCTAGGGGGGTGGACGATCCGAGGCCCGCAGATTATCAGGGTTTCGCCGGAAGAAGTCCACGAGAACGTCGGAATCATCTAAAAACTTGCATGTGTCCCTAGCATATGTGTGTGAGTGTGGTGCAAGATTGGTATAGGTGATTGCATGTGCCCCCCTCACATGCATGCGCTCTAACCTAGAAGCGAAAGCTTATGGACCTGTATAAGGGGGAATCTCCCCGTTACGGTGAAACCGGGCCGTATAGTGCCCCAACTTGTGAACCAACATGGTTTCACATCATCCTATGACCTAGTCAGACACAAAACAAGAGAGAGCTACGCCGGGATACCCCTGTCAGAAGAATGTCTAGGGGGGTAGACGATCCGAGGCCCGCAGATCATCAGGGTTTCGCCGGAGGAAGTCCACGAAAACGTCGGAATCATCTGAAAACTTGCATGTGTCCCTAGCATATGTGTGTGAGTGTGGTGCAAGATTGGTATAGGTGATTGCATGTGCCCCCCCTCACATGCATGCGCTCTGACCTAGAAGCGAAAGGTTATGGACCTGTATAAGGGGGAATCTCCCTGTTACGGTGAAACCGGGCCGTATAGTGCCCCAACTTGTGAACCAACATGGTTTCACATCATCCTATGACCTAGTCAGACACAAAACAAGAGAGAGCTACGCCGGGCTACCCCTGTCAGAAGAATGTCTAGGGGGGTAGACGATCCGAGGCCCGCAGATCATCAGGGTTTCGCCGGAGTAAGTCCACGAGAACGTCGGAATCATCTGAAAACTTGCATGTGTCCCTAGCATATGTGTGTGAGTGTGGTGCAAGGTTGGTATAGGTGATTGCATGTGTCCCCCCTCGCATCCATGCGCTCTAACCTAGAAGCGAAAGGTTATGGACCTGTATAAGGGGGAATCTCCCTGTTATGGTGAAACCGGGCCGAATAGTGCCCCAACTTGTGAATCAACATGGTTTCACATCATCCCATGACATAATCAAACACAACACAAGAGAGAGCTACGCCGGGATACCCCTGCCAGAAGAATGTCTAGGGGGTAGACGATCTGAGGCCCGCAGATCAGGGTTTCGCCGGAGGAAGTCCACGAGAACGACGGAATCATCTGAAAACTTGCATGTGTCCCTAGAATATGTGTGTGAGTGTGGTGCAAGGTTGGTATAGGTGATTGCATGTGTCCCCTCTCGCATCCATGCGCTCTAACCTAGAAGCGAAAGGTTATGGACCTGTATAAGGGGGAATCTCCCCGTTCAGGTGAAACCGGGCCGTATAGTGCCCCAACTTGTGAGCCAACATAGTTTCACATCATCCCATGACATAATCAAACACAAGACAAGAGAGAGCTACGCCGGGCTACCCCTGCCAGAAGAATGTCTAGGGGGTAGACGATCCGAGGCCCGCAGATCAGGGTTTCGCCGGAGGAAGTCCAAGAGAACGTCGGAATCATCTGAAAACTTGCATGTGTCCCTAGCATATGTGTGTGAGTGTGGTTCAAGGTTGGTATAGGTGATTGCATGTGTCCCCCTCACATGCATGCGCTCTAACCTAGAAGCGAAAGGTTATGGACCTGTATAAGGGGGAATCTCCCCGTTCAGGTGAAACCGGGCCGTATAGTGCCCCAACTTGTGAACCAACATGGTTTCACATCATCCTATGACCTAGTCAGACACAAAACAAGAGAGAGCTACGCCGGGCTACCCCTGTCAGAAGAATGTCTAGGGGGGTGGACGATCCGAGGCCCGCAGATTATCAGGGTTTCGCCGGAAGAAGTCCACGAGAACGTCGGAATCATCTAAAAACTTGCATGTGTCCCTAGCATATGTGTGTGAGTGTGGTGCAAGATTGGTATAGGTGATTGCATGTGCCCCCCTCACATGCATGCGCTCTAACCTAGAAGCGAAAGCTTATGGACCTGTATAAGGGGGAATCTCCCCGTTACGGTGAAACCGGGCCGTATAGTGCCCCAACTTGTGAACCAACATGGTTTCACATCATCCTATGACCTAGTCAGACACAAAACAAGAGAGAGCTACGCCGGGATACCCCTGTCAGAAGAATGTCTAGGGGGGTAGACGATCCGAGGCCCGCAGATCATCAGGGTTTCGCCGGAGGAAGTCCACGAAAACGTCGGAATCATCTGAAAACTTGCATGTGTCCCTAGCATATGTGTGTGAGTGTGGTGCAAGATTGGTATAGGTGATTGCATGTGCCCCCCCTCACATGCATGCGCTCTGACCTAGAAGCGAAAGGTTATGGACCTGTATAAGGGGGAATCTCCCTGTTACGGTGAAACCGGGCCGTATAGTGCCCCAACTTGTGAACCAACATGGTTTCACATCATCCTATGACCTAGTCAGACACAAAACAAGAGAGAGCTACGCCGGGCTACCCCTGTCAGAAGAATGTCTAGGGGGGTAGACGATCCGAGGCCCGCAGATCATCAGGGTTTCGCCGGAGGAAGTCCACGAGAACGTCGGAATCATCTGAAAACTTGCATGTGTCCCTAGCATATGTGTGTGAGTGTGGTGCAAGATTGGTATAGGTGATTGCATGTGCCCCCCTCACATGCATGCGCTCTAACCTAGAAGCGAAAGGTTATGGACCTGTATAAGGGGGAATCTCCCCGTTACGGTGAAACCGGGCCGTATAGTGCCCCAACTTGTGAACCAACATGGTTTCACATCATCCTATGACCTAGTCAGACACAAAACAAGAGAGAGCTACGCCGGGCTACCCCTGTCAGAAGAATGTCTAGGGGGGTAGACGATCCGAGGCCCGCAGATCATCAGGGTTTCGCCGGAGGAAGTCCACGAGAACGTCGGAATCATCTGAAAACTTGCATGTGTCCCTAGCATATGTGTGTGAGTGTGGTGCAAGGTTGGTATAGGTGATTGCATGTGTCCCCCCTCGCATCCATGCGCTCTAACCTAGAAGCAAAAGGTTATGGACCTGTATAAGGGGGAATCTCCCCGTTCAGGTGAAACCGGGCCGTATAGTGCCCCAACTTGTGAACCAACATGGTTTCACATCATCCCATGACATAATCACACTCAAGACAAGAGAGAGCTACGCCGGGCTACCCCTGCCAGAAGAATGTCTAGGGGGTAGACGATCCGAGGCCCGCAGATCATCAGGGTTTCGCCGGAGGAAGTCCACGAGAACGTCGGAATGAGGGGGGGTGCATGTATATAGTGATCAAGACCACAATAACCTATCATCATATGTGTGATCTCATGATCCTATGAAATAATATCACCTAACATATATGTAATAAAAGCCTTGCTAAAGGTGAAAAAAAATTCTTTGCCGTGTGTCTGAGGGATAGAGACACACGGCAAAGGACCTTTGCCGTGTGTTTGACGGCGATAGGCACACGGCAAAGGACATCTTTGCCGTGTGTTTTGTCCTTTGCCGTGTGTCTTATGCTATTTTCTAATTTTCTTTTTATTTTTTCTTTCAGATGAGTTAACTTTTTCTTGCATATTTGTTAGTATTCAGACCATGGAAACACTAACTTTGCAATAAACCATAAGGTTCTAGAGGATGCTGAACTTCATTTCCATTAGGTAGACGATCCGAGGCCCGCAGATCATCAGGGTTTCGCCGGAGGAAGTCCAAGAGAACGTCGGAATCATCTGAAAACTTGCATGTGTCCCTAGCATATGTGTGTGAGTGTGGTGCAAGGTTGGTATAGGTGATTGCATGTGTCCCCCTCACATGCATGCGCTCTAACCTAGAAGCGAAAGGTTATGGACCTGTATAAGGGGGAATCTCCCCGTTCAGGTGAAACCGGGTCGTATAGTGCCCCAAGTTGTGAACCAACATGGTTTCACATCATCCTATGACCTAGTCAGACACAAAACAAGAGAGATCTACGCCGGGCTACCCCTGTTAGAAGAATGTCAAGGGGGGTAGACGATCCGAGGCCCGTAGATCATTAGGGTTTCGCCGGAGTAAGTCCACGAGAACGTCGGAATCATCTGAAAACTTGCATGTGTCCCTAGCATATGTGTGTGAGTGTGGTGCAAGGTTGGTATAGGTGATTGCATGTGTCCCCCCTCGCATCCATGCGCTCTAACCTAGAAGCGAAAGGTTATGGACCTGTATAAGGGGGAATCTCCCCGTTCAGGTGAAACCGGGCCGTATAGTGCCCCAACTTGTGAACCAACATGGTTTCACATCATCCCATGACATAATCAAAAACAAGACAAGAGAGAGCTACGCCGGGCTACCCCTGCCAGAAGAATGTCTAGGGGGTAGACGATCCGAGGCCCGCAGATCAGGGTTTCGCCGGGGAAGTCCACGAGAACGTCGGAATCATCTGAAAACTTGCATGTGTCCCTAGCATATGTGTGTGAGTGTGGTGCAAGGTTGGTATAGGTGATTGCATGTGTCCCCCTCACATGCATGCGCTCTAACCTAGAAGCGAAAGGTTATGGACCTGTATAAGGGGGAATCTCGCCGTTCAGGTGAAACCGGGCCGTATAGTGCCCCAACTTGTGAACCAACATGGTTTCACATCATCCTATGACCTAGTCAGACACAAAACAAGAGAGAGCTACGCCGGGCTACCCCTGTCAGAAGAATGTCTAGGGGGGTAGACGATCCGAGGCCCGCTGATCATCAGGGTTTCGCCGGAGGAAGTCCACGAGAACGTCGGAATCATCTGAAAACTTGCATGTGTCCCTAGCATATGTGTGTGAGTGTGGTGCAAGATTGGTATAGGTGATTGCATGTGCCCCCACTCACATGCATGCGCTCTAACCTAGAAGCGAAAGGTTATGGACCTGTATAAGGGAGAATCTCCCCGTTACGGTGAAACCGGGCCGTATAGTGCCCCAACTTGTGAACTAACATGGTTCCACATCATCCTATGACCTAGTCAGACACAAAACAAGAGAGAGCTACGCCGGGCTACCCCTGTCAGAAGAATGTCTAGGGGGGTAGACGATCCGAGGCTCGCATATCATCAGGGTTTCGCCGGAGTAAGTCCACGAGAACGTCGGAATCATCTGAAAACTTGCATGTGTCCCTAGCATATGTGTGTGAGTGTGGTGCAAGGTTGGTATAGGTGATTGCATGTGTCCCCCCTCGCATCCATGCCCTCTAACCTAGAAGCGAAAGGTTATGGACCTGTATAAGGGGGAATCTCCCCGTTACGGTGAAACCGGGCCGTATAGTGCCCCAACTTGTGAACCAACATGGTTTCACATCATCCCATGACATAATCAAACACAAGACAAGAGAGAGCTACGCCGGGCTACCCCTGCCAGAAGAATGTCTAGGGGGTAGACGATCCGAGGCCCGCAGATCAGGGTTTTGCCGGAGGAAGTCCACGAGAACGACGGAATCATCTGAAAACTTGCATGTGTCCCTAGCATATGTGTGTGAGTGTGGTGCAAGGTTGGTATAGGTGATTGCATTTGTCCCCCTCACATGCATGCGCTCTAACCTAGAAGCGAAAGGTTGTGGACCTGTATAAGGGGGAATCTCCCCGTTCAGGTGAAACCGGGCCGTATAGTGCCCCAACTTGTGAACCAACATGGTTTCACATCATCCTATGACCTAGTCAGACACAAAACAAGAGAGAGCTACGCCGGGCTACCCCTGTCAGAAGAATGTCTAGGGGGGTAGATGATCCGAGGCCCGCAGATCATCAGGGTTTCGCCGGAGGAAGTCCACGAGAACGTCGGAATCATCTGAAAACTTGCATGTGTCCCTAGCATATGTGTGTGAGTGTGGTGCAAGGTTGGTATAGGTGATTGCATGTGCCCCCCCTCACATGCATGCGCTCTAACCTAGAAGTGAAAGGTTATGGACCTGTATAAGGGGGAATCTCCCCGTTCAGGTGAAACCGGGCCGTATAGTGCCCCAACTTGTGAACCAACATGGTTTCACATCATCCTATGACCTAGTCAGACACAAAACAAGAGAGAGCTACGCCGGGTTACCCCTGTCAGAAGAATGTCTAGGGGGGTAGACGATCCGAGGCCCGCAGATCATCAGGGTTTCGCCGGAGTAAGTCCACGAGAACGTCGGAATCATCTGAAAACTTGCATGTGTCCCTAGCATATGTGTGTGAGTGTGGTGCAAGGTTGGTATAGGTGATTGCATGTGTCCCCCCTCGCATCCATGCGCTCTAACCTAGAAGCGAAAGGTTATGGACCTGTATAAGGGGGAATCTCCCCGTTACGGTGAAACCGGGCTGAATAGTGCCCCAACTTGTGAATCGACATGGTTTCACATCATCCCATGACATAATCAAACACAACACAAGAGAGAGCTACGCCGGGCTACCCCTGCCAGAAGAATGTCTAGGGGGTAGACGATCTGAGGCCCGCAGATCAGGGTTTCGCCAGAGGAAGTCCACGAGAACGACGGAATCATCTGAAAACTTGCATGTGTCCCTAGAATATGTGTGTGAGTGTGGTGCAAGGTTGGTATACGTGATTGCATGTGTCCCCTCTCGCATCCATGCGCTCTAACCTAGAAGCGAAAGGTTATGGACCTGTATAAGGGGGAATCTCCCCGTTCAGGTGAAACCGGGCCGTATAGTGCCCCAACTTGTGAGCCAACATAGTTTCACATCATCCCATGACATAATCAAACACAAGACAAGAGAGAGCTACGCCGGGCTACCCCTGCCAGAAGAATGTCTAGGGGGTAGACGATCCGAGGCCCGCAGATCAGGGTTTCGCCGGAGGAAGTCCAAGAGAACGTCGGAATCATCTGAAAACTTGCATGTGTCCCTAGCATATGTGTGTGAGTGTGGTGCAAGGTTGGTATAGGTGATTGCATGTGTCCCCCTCACATGCATGCGCTCTAACCTAGAAGCGAAAGGTTATGGACCTATATAAGGGGGAATCTCCCCGTTCAGGTGAAACCGGGCCGTATAGTGCCCCAACTTGTGAACCAACATGGTTTCACATCATCCTATGACCTAGTCAGACACAAAACAAGAGAGAGCTACGCCGGGCTACCCCTGTCAGAAGAATGTCTAGGGGGGTAGACGATCCGAGGCCCGCAGATTATCAGGGTTTCGCCGGAAGAAGTCCACGAGAACGTCGGAATCATCTAAAAACTTGCATGTGTCCCTAGCATATGTGTGTGAGTGTGGTGCAAGATTGGTATAGGTGATTGCATGTGCCCCCCTCACATGCATGCGCTCTAACCTAGAAGCGAAAGGTTATGGACCTGTATAAGGGGGAATCTCCCCGTTACGGTGAAACCGGGCCGTATAGTGCCCCAACTTGTGAACCAACATGGTTTCACATCATCCTATGACCTAGTCAGACACAAAACAAGAGAGAGCTACGCCGGGATACCCCTGTCAGAAGAATGTCTAGGGGGGTAGACGATCCGAGGCCCGCAGATCATCAGGGTTTCGCCGGAGGAAGTCCACGAAAACGTCGGAATCATCTGAAAACTTGCATGTGTCCCTAGCATATGTGTGTGAGTGTGGTGCAAGATTGGTATAGGTGATTGCATGTGCCCCCCCTCACATGCATGCGCTCTAACCTAGAAGCGAAAGGTTATGGACCTGTATAAGGGGGAATCTCCCTGTTACGGTGAAACCGGGCCGTATAGTGCCCCAACTTGTGAACCAACATGGTTTCACATCATCCTATGACCTACTCAGACACAAAACAAGAGAGAGCTACGCCGGGCTACCCCTGTCAGAAGAATGTCTAGGGGGGTAGACGATCCGAGGCCCGCAGATCATCAGGGTTTCGCCGGAGGAAGTCCACGAGAACGTCGGAATCATCTGAAAACTTGCATGTGTCCCTAGCATATGTGTGTGAGTGTGGTGCAAGATTGGTATAGGTGATTGCATGTGCCCCCCTCACATGCATGCGCTCTAACCTAGAAGCGAAAGGTTATGGACCTGTATAAGGGGGAATCTCCCTGTTACGGTGAAACCGGGCCGTATAGTGCCCCAACTTGTGAACCAACATGGTTTCACATCATCCTATGACCTAGTCAGACACAAAACAAGAGAGAGCTACGCCGGGCTACCCCTGTCAGAAGAATGTCTAGGGGGGTAGACGATCCGAGGCCCGCTGATCATCAGGGTTTCGCCGGAGGAAGTCCACGAGAACGTCGGAATCATCTGAAAACTTGCATGTGTCCCTAGCATATGTGTGTGAGTGTGGTGCAAGATTGGTATAGGTGATTGCATGTGCCCCCACTCACATGCATGCGCTCTGACCTAGAAGCGAAAGGCTATGGACCTGTATAAGGGAGAATCTCCCCGTTACGGTGAAACCGGGCCGTATAGTGCCCCAACTTGTGAACCAACATGGTTCCACATCATCCTATGACCTAGTCAGACACAAAACAAGAGAGAGCTACGCCGGGCTACCCCTGTCAGAAGAATGTCTAGGGGGGTAGACGATCCGAGGCCCGCAGATCATCAGGGTTTCGCCGGAGTAAGTCCACGAGAACGTCGGAATCATCTGAAAACTTGCATGTGTCCCTAGCATATGTGTGTGAGTGTGGTGCATGATTGGTATAGGTGATTGCATGTGTCCCCCTCACATGCATGCGCTCTAACCTAGAAGCGAAAGGTTATGGACCTGTATAAGGGGGAATCTCCCCGTTACGGTGAAACCGGGCCGTATAGTGCCCCAACTTGTGAACCAACATGGTTTCACATCATCCTATGACCTAGTCAGACACAAAACAAGAGAGAGCTACGCCGGGCTACCCCTGTCAGAAGAATGTCTAGGGGGGTAGACGATCCGAGGCTCGCAGATCATCAGGGTTTCG
This sequence comes from Avena sativa, assembly GCA_916181665.1. Lineage (NCBI taxonomy): Eukaryota > Viridiplantae > Streptophyta > Magnoliopsida > Poales > Poaceae > Avena > Avena sativa. The sequence continues at coordinate 9,016,942 of OV702289.1, forward strand.
CCGGAGGAAGTCCACGAGAACGTCGGAATCATCTGAAAACTTGCATGTGTCCCTAGCATATGTGTGTGAGTGTGGTGCAAGGTTGGTATAGGTGATTGCATGTGTCCCCCCTCACATGCATGCGCTCTAACCTAGAAGCAAAAGGTTATGGACCTGTATAAGGGGGAATCTCCCCGTTCAGGTGAAACCGGGCCGTATAGTGCCCCAACTTGTGAACCAACATGGTTTCACATCATCCCATGACATAATCACACTCAAGACAAGAGAGAGCTACGCCGGGCTACCCCTGCCAGAAGAATGTCTAGGGGGTAGACGATCCGAGGCCCGCAGATCATCAGGGTTTCGCCGGAGGAAGTCCACGAGAACGTCGGAATCATCTGAAAACTTGCATGTGTCCCTAGCATATGTGTGTGAGTGTGGTGCAAGGTTGGTATAGGTGATTGCATGTGCCCCCCTCACATGCATGCGCTCTAACCTAGAAGTGAAAGGTTATGGACCTGTATAAGGGGGAATCTCCCCGTTCAGGTGAAACCGGGCCGTATAGTGCCCCAACTTGTGAACCAACATGGTTTCACATCATCCTATGACCTAGTCAGACACAAAACAAGAGAGAGCTACGCCGGGTTACCCCTGTCAGAAGAATGTCTAGGGGGGTAGACGATCCGAGGCCCGCAGATCATCAGGGTTTCGCCGGAGTAAGTCCACGAGAACGTCGGAATCATTTGAAAACTTGCATGTGTCCCTAGCATATGTGTGTGAGTGTGGTGCAAGGTTCGTATAGGTGATTGCATGTGTCCCCCCTCGCATCCATGCGCTCTAACCTAGAAGCGAAAGGTTATGGACCTGTATAAGGGGGAATCTCCCCGTTACGGTGAAACCGGGCTGAATAGTGCCCCAACTTGTGAATCGACATGGTTTCACATCATCCCATGACATAATCAAACACAACACAAGAGAGAGCTACGCCGGGCTACCCCTGCCAGAAGAATGTCTAGGGGGTAGACGATCTGAGGCCCGCAGATCAGGGTTTCGCTAGAGGAAGTCCACGAGAACGACGGAATCATCTGAAAACTTGCATGTGTCCCTAGAATATGTGTGTGAGTGTGGTGCAAGGTTGGTATACGTGATTGCATGTGTCCCCTCTCGCATCCATGCGCTCTAACCTAGAAGCGAAAGGTTATGGACCTGTATAAGGGGGAATCTCCCCGTTCAGGTGAAACCGGGCCGTATAGTGCCCCAACTTGTGAGCCAACATAGTTTCACATCATCCCATGACATAATCAAACACAAGACAAGAGAGAGCTACGCCGGGCTACCCCTGCCAGAAGAATGTCTAGGGGGTAGACGATCCGAGGCCCGCAGATCAGGGTTTCGCCGGAGGAAGTCCAAGAGAACGTCGGAATCATCTGAAAACTTGCATGTGTCCCTAGCATATGTGTGTGAGTGTGGTGCAAGGTTGGTATAGGTGATTGCATGTGTCCCCCTCACATGCATGCGCTCTAACCTAGAAGCGAAAGGTTATGGACCTATATAAGGGGGAATCTCCCCGTTCAGGTGAAACCGGGCCGTATAGTGCCCCAACTTGTGAACCAACATGGTTTCACATCATCCTATGACCTAGTCAGACACAAAACAAGAGAGAGCTACGCCGGGCTACCCCTGTCAGAAGAATGTCTAGGGGGGTAGACGATCCGAGGCCCGCAGATTATCAGGGTTTCGCCGGAAGAAGTCCACGAGAACGTAGGAATCATCTAAAAACTTGCATGTGTCCCTAGCATATGTGTGTGAGTGTGGTGCAAGATTGGTATAGGTGATTGCATGTGCCCCCCTCACATGCATGCGCTCTAACCTAGAAGCGAAAGCTTATGGACCTGTATAAGGGGGAATCTCCCCGTTACGGTGAAACCGGGCCGTATAGTGCCCCAACTTATGAACCAACATGGTTTCACATCATCCTATGACCTAGTCAGACACAAAACAAGAGAGAGCTACGCCGGGATACCCCTGTCAGAAGAATGTCTAGGGGGGTAGACGATCCGAGGCCCGCAGATCATCAGGGTTTCGCCGGAGGAAGTCCACGAAAACGTCGGAATCATCTGAAAACTTGCATGTGTCCCTAGCATATGTGTGTGAGTGTGGTGCAAGATTGGTATAGGTGATTGCATGTGCCCCCCCTCACATGCATGCGCTCTGACCTAGAAGCGAAAGGTTATGGACCTGTATAAGGGGGAATCTCCCTGTTACGGTGAAACCGGGCCGTATAGTGCCCCAACTTGTGAACCAACATGGTTTCACATCATCCTATGACCTAGTCAGACACAAAACAAGAGAGAGCTACGCCGGGCTACCCCTGTCAGAAGAATGTCTAGGGTGGTAGACGATCCGAGGCCCGCAGATCATCAGGGTTTCGCCGGAGGAAGTCCACGAGAACGTCGGAATCATCTGAAAACTTGCATGTGTACCTAGAATATGTGTGTGAGTGTGGTGCAAGATTGGTATAGGTGATTGCATGTGCCCCCCTCACATGCATGCGCTCTAACCTAGAAGCGAAAGGTTATGGACCTGTATAAGGGGGAATCTCCCCATTACGGTGAAACCGGGCCGTATAGTGCCCCAACTTGTGAACCAACATGGTTTCACATCATCCTATGACCTAGTCAGACACAAAACAAGAGAGAGCTACGCCGGGCTACCCCTGTCAGAAGAATGTCTAGGGGGGTAGACGATCCGAGGCCCGCAGATCATCAGGGTTTCGCCGGAGGAAGTCCACGAGAACGTCGGAATCATCTGAAAACTTGCATGTGTCCCTAGCATATGTGTGTGAGTGTGGTGCAAGGTTGGTATAGGTGATTGCATGTGTCCCCCCTCGCATCCATGCGCTCTAACCTAGAAGCAAAAGGTTATGGACCTGTATAAGGGGGAATCTCCCCGTTCAGGTGAAACCGGGCCGTATAGTGCCCCAACTTGTGAACCAACATGGTTTCACATCATCCCATGACATAATCACACTCAAGACAAGAGAGAGCTACGCCGGGCTACCCCTGCCAGAAGAATGTCTAGGGGGTAGACGATCCGAGGCCCGCAGATCATCAGGGTTTCGCCGGAGGAAGTCCACGAGAACGTCGGAATGAGGGGGGGTGCATGTATATAGTGATCAAGACCACAATAACCTATCATCATATGTGTGATCTCATGATCCTATGAAATAATATCACCTAACATATATGTAATAAAAGCCTTGCTAAAGGTGAAAAAAAATTCTTTGCCGTGTGTCTGAGGGATAGAGACACACGGCAAAGGACCTTTGCCGTGTGTTTGACGGCGACAGGCACACGGCAAAGGACATCTTTGCCGTGTGTTTTGTCCTTTGCCGTGTGTCTTATGCTATTTTCTAATTTTCTTTTTATTTTTTCTTTCAGATGAGTTAACTTTTTCTTGCCTATTTGTTAGTATTCAGACCATGGAAACACTAACTTTGCAATAGACCATAAGGTTCTAGAGGATGCTGAACTTCATTTCCATTAGGTAGACGATCCGAGGCCCGCAGATCATCAGGGTTTCGCCGGAGGAAGTCCAAGAGAACGTCGGAATCATCTGAAAACTTGCATGTGTCCCTAGCATATGTGTGTGAGTGTGCTGCAAGGTTGGTATAGGTGATTGCATGTGTCCCCCTCACATGCATGCGCTCTAACCTAGAAGCGAAAGGTTATGGACCTGTATAAGGGGGAATCTCCCCGTTCAGGTGAAACCGGGCCGTATAGTGCCCCAACTTGTGAACCAACATGGTTTCACATCATCCTATGACCTAGTCAGACACAAAACAAGAGAGATCTACGCCGGGCTACCCCTGTTAGAAGAATGTCAAGGGGGGTAGACGATCCGAGGCCCGCAGATCATTAGGGTTTCGCCGGAGTAAGTCCACGAGAACGTCGGAATCATCTGAAAACTTGCATGTGTCCCTAGCATATGTGTGTGAGTGTGGTGCAAGGTTGGTATAGGTGATTGCATGTGTCCCCCCTCGCATCCATGCGCTCTAACCTAGAAGCGAAAGGTTATGGACCTGTATAATGGGGAATCTCCCCGTTCAGGTGAAACCGGGCCGTATAGTGCCCCAACTTGTGAACCAACATGATTTCACATCATCCCATGACATAATCAAAAACAAGACAAGAGAGAGCTACGCCGGGCTACCCCTGCCAGAAGAATGTCTAGGGGGTAGACGATCCGAGGCCCGCAGATCAGGGTTTCGCCGGGGAAGTCCACGAGAACGTCGGAATCATCTGAAAACTTGCATGTGTCCCTAGCATATGTGTGTGAGTGTGGTGCAAGGTTGGTATAGGTGATTGCATGTGTCCCCCTCACATGCATGCGCTCTAACCTAGAAGCGAAAGGTTATGGACCTGTATAAGGGGGAATCTCGCCGTTCAGGTGAAACCGGGCCGTATAGTGCCCCAACTTGTGAACCAACATGGTTTCACATCATCCTATGACCTAGTCAGACACAAAACAAGAGAGAGCTACGCCGGGCTACCCCTGTCAGAAGAATGTCTAGGGGGGTAGACGATCCGAGGCCCGCTGATCATCAGGGTTTCGCCGGAGGAAGTCCACGAGAACGTCGGAATCATCTGAAAACTTGCATGTGTCCCTAGCATATGTGTGTGAGTGTGGTGCAAGATTGGTATAGGTGATTGCATGTGCCCCCACTCACATGCATGCGCTCTAACCTAGAAGCGAAAGGTTATGGACCTGTATAAGGGAGAATCTCCCCGTTACGGTGAAACCGGGCCGTATAGTGCCCCAACTTGTGAACCAACATGGTTCCACATCATCCTATGACCTAGTCAGACACAAAACAAGAGAGAGCTACGCCGGGCTACCCCTGTCAGAAGAATGTCTAGGGGGGTAGACGATCCGAGGCTCGCATATCATCAGGGTTTCGCCGGAGTAAGTCCACGAGAACGTCGGAATCATCTGAAAACTTGCATTTGTCCCTAGCATATGTGTGTGAGTGTGGTGCAAGGTTGGTATAGGTGATTTCATGTGTCCCCCCTCGCATCCATGCCCTCTAACCTAGAAGCGAAAGGTTATGGACCTGTATAATGGGGAATCTCCCCGTTACGGTGAAACCGGGCCGTATAGTGCCCCAACTTGTGAACCAACATGGTTTCACATCATCCCATGACATAATCAAACACAAGACAAGAGAGAGCTACGCCGGGCTACCCCTGCCAGAAGAATGTCTAGGGGGTAGACGATCCGAGGCCCGCAGATCAGGGTTTTGCCGGAGGAAGTCCACGAGAACGACGGAATCATCTGAAAACTTGCATGTGTCCCTAGCATATGTGTGTGAGTGTGGTGCAAGGTTGGTATAGGTGATTGCATTTGTCCCCCTCACATGCATGCGCTCTAACCTAGAAGCGAAAGGTTATGGACCTGTATAAGGGGGAATCTCCCCGTTCAGGTGAAACCGGGCCGTATAGTGGCCCAACTTGTGAACCAACATGGTTTCACATCATCCTATGACCTAGTCAGACACAAAACAAGAGAGAGATACGCCGGGCTACCCCTGTCAGAAGAATGTCTAGGGGGGTAGATGATCCGAGGCCCGCAGATCATCAGGGTTTCACCGGAGGAACTCCACGAGAACGTCGGAATCATCTGAAAACTTGCATGTGTCCCTAGCATATGTGTGTGAGTGTGGTGCAAGGTTGGTATAGGTGATTGCATGTGCCCCCCCTCACATGCATGCGCTCTAACCTAGAAGCGAAAGGTTATGGACCTGTATAAGGGGGAATCTCCCCGTTCAGGTGAAACCGGGCCGTATAGTGCCCCAACTTGTGAACCAACATGGTTTCACATCATCCTATGACCTAGTCAGACACAAAACAAGAGAGAGCTACGCCGGGTTACCCCTGTCAGAAGAATGTCTAGGGGGGTAGACGATCCGAGGCCCGCAGATCATCAGGGTTTCGCCGGAGTAAGTCCACGAGAACGTCGGAATCATCTGAAAACTTGCATGTGTCCCTAGCATATGTGTGTGAGTGTGGTGCAAGGTTGGTATAGGTGATTGCATGTGTCCCCCCTCGCATCCATGCGCTCTAACCTAGAAGCGAAAGGTTATGGACCTGTATAAGGGGGAATCTCCCCGTTACGGTGAAACCGGGCCGAATAGTGCCCCAACTTGTGAATCGACATGGTTTCACATCATCCCATGACATAATCAAACACAACACAAGAGAGAGCTACGCCGGGCTACCCCTGCCAGAAGAATGTCTAGGGGGTAGACGATCTGAGGCCCGCAGATCAGGGTTTCGCCAGAGGAAGTCCACGAGAACGACGGAATCATCTGAAAACTTGCATGTGTCCCTAGAATATGTGTGTGAGTGTGGTGCAAGGTTGGTATAGGTGATTGCATGTGTCCCCTCTCGCATCCATGCGCTCTAACCTAGAAGCGAAAGGTTATGGACCTGTATAAGGGGGAATCTCCCCGTTCAGGTGAAACCGGGCCGTATAGTGCCCCAACTTGTGAGCCAACATAGTTTCACATCATCCCATGACATAATCAAACACAAGACAAGAGAGAGCTACGCCGGGCTACCCCTGCCAGAAGAATGTCTAGGGGGTAGACGATCCGAGGCCCGCAGATCAGGGTTTCGCCGGAGGAAGTCCAAGAGAACGTCGGAATCATCTGAAAACTTGCATGTGTCCCTAGCATATGTGTGTGAGTGTGGTGCAAGGTTGGTATAGGTGATTGCATGTGTCCCCCTCACATGCATGCGCTCTAACCTAGAAGCGAAAGGTTATGGACCTATATAAGGGGGAATCTCCCCGTTCAGGTGAAACCGGGCCGTATAGTGCCCCAACTTGTGAACCAACATGGTTTCACATCATCCTATGACCTAGTCAGACACAAAACAAGAGAGAGCTACGCCGGGCTACCCCTGTCAGAAGAATGTCTAGGGGGGTAGACGATCCGAGGCCCGCAGATTATCAGGGTTTCGCCGGAAGAAGTCCACGAGAACGTCGGAATCATCTAAAAACTTGCATGTGTCCCTAGCATATGTGTGTGAGTGTGGTGCAAGATTGGTATAGGTGATTGCATGTGCCCCCTCACATGCATGCGCTCTAACCTAGAAGCGAAAGGTTATGGACCTGTATAAGGGGGAATCTCCCCGTTACGGTGAAACCGGGCCGTATAGTGCCCCAACTTGTGAACCAACATGGTTTCACATCATCCTATGACCTAGTCAGACACAAAACAAGAGAGAGCTACGCCGGGATACCCCTGTCAGAAGAATGTCTAGGGGGGTAGACGATCCGAGGCCCGCAGATCATCAGGGTTTCGCCGGAGGAAGTCCACGAAAACGTCGGAATCATCTGAAAACTTGCATGTGTCCCTAGCATATGTGTGTGAGTGTGGTGCAAGATTGGTATAGGTGATTGCATGTGCCCCCCTCACATGCATGCGCTCTAACCTAGAAGCGAAAGGTTATGGACCTGTATAAGGGGGAATCTCCCTGTTACGGTGAAACCGGGCCGTATAGTGCCCCAACTTGTGAACCAACATGGTTTCACATCATCCTATGACCTAGTCAGACACAAAACAAGAGAGAGCTACGCCGGGCTACCCCTGTCAGAAGAATGTCTAGGGGGTAGACGATCCGAGGCCCGCAGATCATCAGGGTTTCGCCGGAGGAAGTCCACGAGAACGTCGGAATCATCTGAAAACTTGCATGTGTCCCTAGCATATGTGTGTGAGTGTGGTGCAAGATTGGTATAGGTGATTGCATGTGCCCCCCTCACATGCATGCGCTCTAACCTAGAAGCGAAAGGTTATGGACCTGTATAAGGGGGAATCTCCCCGTTACGGAGAAACCGGGCCGTATAGTGCCCCAACTTGTGAACCAACATGGTTTCACATCATCCTATGACCTAGTCAGACACAAAACAAGAGAGAGCTACGCCGGGCTACCCCTGTCAGAAGAATGTCTAGGGGGGTAGACGATCCGAGGCCCGCAGATCATCAGGGTTTCGCCGGAGGAAGTCCACGAGAACGTCGGAATCATCTGAAAACTTGCATGTGTCCCTAGCAAATGTGTGTGAGTGTGGTGCAAGGTTGGTATAGGTGATTGCATGTGTCCCCCCTCGCATCCATGCGCTCTAACCTAGAAGCAAAAGGTTATGGACCTGTATAAGGGGGAATCTCCCCGTTCAGGTGAAACCGGGCCGTATAGTGCCCCAACTTGTGAACCAACATGGTTTCACATCATCCCATGACATAATCACACTCAAGACAAGAGAGAGCTACGCCGGGCTACCCCTGCCAGAAGAATATCTAGGGGGTAGACGATCCGAGGCCCGCAGATCATCAGGGTTTCGCCGGAGGAAGTCCACGAGAACGTCGGAATGAGGGGGGGTGCATGTATATAGTAATCAAGACCACAATAACCTATCATCATATGTGTGATATCATGATCCTATGAAATAATATCACCTAACATATATGTAATAAAAGCCTTGCTAAAGATGAAAAAAATTCTTTGCCGTGTGTCTGAGGGATAGAGACACACGGCAAAGGACCTTTGCCGTGTGTTTGACGGCGACAGGCACACGGCAAAGGACATCTTTGCCGTGTGTTTTGTCCTTTGCCGTGTGTCTTATGCTATTTTCTAATTTTCTTTTTATTTTTTCTTTCAAATGAGTTAACTTTTTGTTGCCTATTTGTTAGTATTCAGACCATGGAAACACTAACTTTGCAATAGACCATAAGGTTCTAGAGGATGCTGAACTTCATTTCCATTAGGTAGACGATACGAGGCCCGCAGATCATCAGGGTTTCGCCGGAGGAAGTCCAAGAGAACGTCGGAATTATCTGAAAACTTGCATGTGTCCCTAGCATATGTGTGTGAGTGTGGTGCAAGGTTGGTATAGGTGATTGCATGTGTCCCCCTCACATGCATGCGCTCTAACCTAGAAGCGAAAGGTTATGGACCTGTATAAGGGGGAATCTCCCCGTTCAGGTGAAACCGGGCCGTATAGTGCCCCAACTTGTGAACCAACATGGTTTCACATCATCCTATGACCTAGTCAGACACAAAACAAGAGAGAGCTACGCCGGGCTACCCCTGTCAGAAGAATGTCAAGGGGGGTAGACGATCCGAGGCCCGCAGATCATCAGGGTTTCGCCAGAGTAAGTCCACGAGAACGTCGGAATCATCTGAAAACTTGCATGTGTCCCTAGCATATGTGTGTGAGTGTGGTGCAAGGTTGGTATAGGTGATTGCATGTGTCCCCCCTCGCATCCATGCGCTCTAACCTAGAAGCGAAAGGTTATGGACCTGTATAAGGGGGAATCTCCCCGTTCAGGTGAAACCGGGCCGTATAGTGCCCCAACTTGTGAACCAACATGGTTTCACATCATCCCATGACATAATCAAACACAAGACAAGAGAGAGCTACGCCGGGCTACCCCTGCCAGAAGAATGTCTAGGGGGTAGACGATCCGAGGCCCGCAGATCAGGGTTTCGCCGGAGGAAGTCCAAGAGAACGTCGGAATCATCTGAAAACTTGCATGTGTCCCTAGCATATGTGTGTGAGTGTGGTGCAAGGTTGGTATAGGTGATTGCATGTGTCCCCCTCACATGCATGCGCTCTAACCTAGAAGCGAAAGGTTATGGACCTGTATAAGGGGGAATCTCGCCGTTCAGGTGAAACCGGGCCGTATAGTGCCCCAACTTGTGAACCAACATGGTTTCACATCATCCTATGACCTAGTCAGACACAAAACAAGAGAGATCTACGCCGGGCTACCCCTGTCAGAAGAATGTCTAGGGGGGTAGACGATCCGAGGCCCGCAGATCATCAGGGTTTCGCCGGAGGAAGTCCACGAGAACGTCGGAATCATCTGAAAACTTGCATGTGTCCCTAGCATATGTGTGTGAGTGTGGTGCAAGATTGGTATAGGTGATTGCATGTGCCCCCCTCACATGCATGCGCTCTAACCTAGAAGCGAAAGGTTATGGACCTGTATAAGGGAGAATCTCCCCGTTACGGTGAAACCGGGCCGTATAGTGCCCCAACTTGTGAACCAACATGGTTCCACATCATCCTATGACCTAGTCAGACACAAAACAAGAGAGAGCTATGCCGGGCTACCCCTGTCAGAAGAATGTCTACGGGGTAAACGATCCGAGGCTCGCATATCATCAGGGTTTCGCCGGAGTAAGTTCACGAGAACGTCGGAATGATATGAAAACTTGCATGTGTCCCTAGCATATGTGTGTGAGTGTGGTGCAAGGTTGGTATAGGTGATTGCATGTGTCCCCCCTCGCATCCATGCCCTCTAACCTAGAAGCGAAAGGTTATGGACCTGTATAAGGGGGAATCTCCCCGTTCAGGTGAAACCGGGCCGTATAGTGCCCCAACTTGTGAACCAACATGGTTTCACATCATCCCATGACATAATCAAACACAAGACAAGAGAGAGCTACGCCGGGCTACCCCTGCCAGAAGAATGTCTAGGGGGTAGACGATCCTAGGCCCGCAGATCAGGGTTTCGCCGGACTAAATCCAAGAGAACGTCGGAATCATCTAAAAACTTGCATGTGTCCCTAGCATATGTGTGTGAGTGTGGTGCAAGGTTGGTATAGGTGATTGCATGTGTCCCCCTCACATGCATGCGCTCTAACCTAGAAGCGAAAGGTTATGGACCTGTATAAGGGGGAATCTCCCCGTTGAGGTGAAACCGGGCCGTATAGTGCCCCAACTTGTGAACCAACATGTTTTCACATCATCCTATGACCTAGTCAGACACAAAACAAGAGAGAGCTACGCCGGGCTACCCCTGTCAGAAGAATGTCTAGGGGGGTAGACGATCCGAGGCCCGCAGATCATCAGGGTTTCGCAGGAGGAAGTCCACGAGAACGTCGGAATCATCTGAAAACTTGCATGTGTCCCTAGCATATGTGTGTGAGTGTGGTGCAATATTGGTATAGGTGATTGCATGTGCCCCCCCTCACATGCATGCGCTCTAACCTAGAAGCGAAAGGTTATAGACCTATATAAGGGAAAATCTCCCCGTTACGGTGAAACCGGGCCGTATAGTGCCCCAACTTGTGAACCAACATGGTTTCACATCATCCTATGACCTAGTCAGACACAAAACAAGAGAGAGATACGCCGGGCTACCCCTGTCAGAAGAATGTCTAGGGGGGTAAACGATCCGAGGCCCGCAGATCATCAGGGTTTCGCCGGAGTAAGTCCACGAGAACGTCGGAATGATCTGAAAACTTGCATGTGTCCCTAGCATATATGTGTGAGTGTGGTGCAAGGTTGGTATAGGTGATTGCATGTGTCTCCCCTCGCATCCATGCGCTCTAACCTAGAAGCGAAAGGTTATGGACCTGTATAAGGGGGAATCTCCCCGTTCAGGTGAAAACGGGCCGTATAGTGCCCCAACTTGTGAACCAACATGGTTTCACATCATCCCATGACATAATCAAACACAAGACAAGAGAGAGCTACGCTGGGCTACCCCTGCCAGAAGAATGTCTAGGGGGTAGACGATCCGAGGCCCGCAGATCAGGGTTTCGCCGGAGGAAGTCCAAGAGAACGTCGGAATCATCTGAAAACTTGCATGTGTCCCTAGCATATGTGTGTGAGTGTGGTGCAAGGTTGGTATAGGTGATTGCATGTGTTCCCTCACATGCATGCGCTCTAACCTAGAAGCGAAAGGTTATGGACCTGTATAAGGGGGAATCTCCCCGTTCAGGTGAAACCGGGCCGTATAGTGCCCCAACTTGTGAACCAACATGTTTTCACATCATCCTATGACCTAGTCAGACACAGAACAAGAGAGAGCTACGCCGGGCTACCCTGTCAGAAGAATGTCTAGGGGGTAGACGATCCGAGGCCCGCAGATCATCAGGGTTTCGCCGGAGGAAGTCCACGAGAACGTCGGAATCAGGGGGGTGCATGTATAGTGATCAAGACCACAATAACCTATCATCATATGTGTGATCTCATGATCCTATGAAATAATATCACCTAACATATATGTAATAAAAGCCTTGCTAATTAAAGAAAAGAAAAAGGTGAAAAAAATTCTTTGCCGTGTGTACAGATGGAAGCACACGGCAAAGATTTTCTTTGCCGTGTACCTGACGGCGAGGGCACACGGCAAAGATTCTGCCGTCAGCCCCTGACGGCGGGTGGCCCTGCGAGGCCACGGGGCCCACATCTTTGCCGTGAGGAAAACTTTGCCGTGTTTATTTATTGACTTTGCCGTGTGTTCTAGTCGGTCCATTGCCGTGTTTCTTTCTTTGCCGTGTTCTGTTTCTGCTGTTTGCCGTGCCTTACACACGGCAAAGATTCTCTTTGCCGTGTTCTGGGACTTTTGGCACACGGCAAAGGAGAGAGGCGACGACAGCGTCCTTTTTTCCCGTAGTGAAGAATGGGCGCCTAAGACTACGGAAGCTGCTGCTGCAGTGAGCTGGTTTAGCTGCAGAAGCTATCGATACGGCAATCCTTCCGTTTCAGTTCTCCAATGGACACCAACAGTTTATGCATAAATGGACATCGATGAGCTGTGTCGTGTGTCATTTCTTTGCCGTGAGATGCTCAAACTTATGCCCAACCGCCTCTCGTGGCGACAGGGTTACATGTGTCTCGGACTGGAACAGCCTGAACAGTACGTACTACGCGTTCTAAATGAAGGCCTCTGTGTCCAGTGCTCTGTTCTGTCATGTGAAGGCCGTGTCCGGCGCACCTATTTCAAAGAAATTTGGCAATGCGCATGGAAACAATATCAGTTTTAGTGTGACATCATGGTTCGAATCTATTACTCACTCCGTCCTAAAATAACAAGTGACTTAAACTTGTCTATAGTCGTATGTATCTATACGCTAAAATGCATTTAAAAACATGCAAATCTCGATGAAGCCAAGTCTGTTATTTTAGGACGGAGGGAGTATTTAATATTGTTTTCGTCCCATTTTAAGAATAAAACAACAAACGGCCAACCAGAGATAATCGTATGAAACTCTCTTACAAAGCAAGCCAAAACAAACGATAAGAGAGAGGGTAGCAAGCAAGGAACTCCAAGTCGAGCATTAAAACCAAACATGCTTTACCTAGCGCTAGGCAACCTAGACTACCGAAGGAGCTGAAAAAGCTTCACACCATGCAAGGCACACTCGAAGCTGCAACCAGGAACCTTAGCTCCACGACAACACCCCTGAAAGGGTAATGACGAGTCGTGTCGTATCATCGCTGCCTAGGCCGAAGACAGACTAGGGTTTTCACCTGGAACCATGATATAGGGAGGGGCCCTCAATGGTGCCTCCAAGGAGGAATAGGACACTCATAGGCGTCGATGTCGCCAACACCGACGCCATGGTGTGGAGCTTTCGCTTTGACCCTCATCAGTGCAAGACGAGAGCCATCGAAGCAATCCCATGCGAGGACTGCCATCAACTCAAGTCCTCCAGATCTAGCTAGGGGACCGGCAACAAGATGGCAACCAGAATCACCCACCGCCCCACCCCTCATTGCCCAAGTAGTGAATGATCCGAAAGAGAAAAGAGATTTATTAAAAAGAGAACAAGATGAAACACGATATGTACATGAGATGAAGGTGCATAGGGGCTCCTATACTATTCTTTCATAATAGCAATATGAAACTATGACACACATGTATGAGAATCTCACACATATGCACGTCGACTCAGAATCTTAGTTGACTACTACGAAGTCGGACTCATTAAACAAATTCAAAAATTAAATACAAAAATTATAACAATGCAAGCCCACACAAAACCTACAACTACAAGAAAGCCCATACGCTAAAGTCGCACATCTATATGGGCTCGCAGAATACAAGACATGACCAAAGAGAAACAAGAATCATAATTTGATATATGCCCAGTCGCAACCGAAAATTCTATATACCGATGGAAGGTTCTATTTCACACTCAATGCGTGCCGGAATAAGCTCAGCCTGAAGGAGCATAAGATGGGCCACGTTTAGTGTGGCCCAAATATGCACGTACATTTTTTTTGTTATTTTGTTTAATTTATCCTTTGAAAATCCAAATAGTTTTTAAAGATGAATTTTTAAATATGAACATTTTCAAATTTGAACATTTAGAGCCGAACTTTCTCATAATATGAATATTACTAAAATCCAACATTTTATAATTCTAAACTTTCGAATCTAAACATTTTTAAAAATCAAAACATTTTTCAAACCTAGATTTTCCCTTATTAAAAAGGAAGTGAACTTAGATTTGAAACTTGTGTGTATCATTAGCACAATTGTTTTTGAGAAACCAGTGCTGGTTGATAGCTGTTCTGATTTTTGTTATGCTTAAATCTCCATGACTCCGTTAGTCACTGTGTGGGTGCATGCATATGACTCCTGTACTTGGTATTTCTCCAAACTAAAAGAGACAAATCTAGCTATCTAGTCAGCAGTGACGGTGGCATCCCAACTCTGATTTGGACAGCTGAAATATAAACTCAAACACGCTGGACCCCAAAACCAATCCTTCTAGAATTCCAAAACTTTGCATTATTCAACCATCTGCTTCCGGGATGGAATATTCATGGAAGCTGCGTTTCTGGAAGAGTTTTTTTTTCTAGTAGACCAAGGTTGGATGCAAGTACTTACCCATAGAGCAGTATCAATATATAGCTATCATCTAGCTAGAACTAGCACTAAGAGATTGGCCTGATCCATCAATGGATTCACGGGCTCTTGCCTGCTGCCCTATGGCCCTAATCGTTATGTTTCTGCCAGAAAATTATAAAAAACCACCATAATATTGGCTAGGGTTTTAAAAGACCACCAAAATTTTAAAAAAATTCAGCAAACATCGGATTTGGGGCATGAGGTTGCAGATAGAACTGATCTGGCTTTGATGCTGGTCTAACGATAAATCTGACTGCTGGGGCCTGGACGTCAGGCTAACGTGACACATCTGGACGGCCAGGCGTGGACGGCTGTTAACGGCGAAAATTACAAAACACCATAATTGGGGCTAGGGTTTCAAAATATCACCAAATGTTTTTTTAAACCAATGGATTTGGGATAAGAGGTTGTAGATAACACTGATCTGGTTTTAACGTGGTTCTAATAATGAATCTGACAGGCGAGACCCGATGGTCGGGCTACATCCTAAAAGTTTCTATTCAGAGTAAAAAGGATTGCATAAAAAAATAAAAAAGATTGCATATACCCAGAAGTTGCTATTCAGAGTATATAACAGAATGATTGCTACATCCTATTGCATCAAAGAAATACAGGAATTCATTTGGATTCATATATATTCTACGTGAAAATTAAAAGGAACATCCATCTAGACGAAGAGCCTTTTTTACAAAGTTAAATTAAACTATAGATAGCAGGAGAATTTTATGCCGGACATGAAACTATACTGCATGTAGGTCTACCCTAGGAAGATCATAGCCGTGAAGAACAATAATACCACTAAAAATCACATCACGTTAAATTGAACTAACATCCCGATAGATTAATCGAATGTTATTGCCACATAAAAATAATTAAATTACATCCGATGGTCTATGGTGTACTTACATTCAACAAACTTAGATTTTTGTAGGCTTTAGCGTTAAGTTACATCGCGATAATTGAACTAATATCCTAGTCGTTTACAAAATTAGTAGTGGCATCTGCAATTTGCCTCGTATTGAGCCGCAACTACAGAAAGTACTCACTCCTATAAACAGGAATATGAACGTGCAACAAGGGGCACACTGCTAAAATCAAATGGTACTAAATCACATAAACACACAACAACAAATTACATCAACTTTGAATGGTTTAAATTAGACACATCTACCGACCTGTTGTCGATGCCCGCATGAACAACCGAAGTCGCAGGACGTAACTACTGTGCCCCTCTTTGTTACCACAGTAGAAGATCATGTTTTTCCCGCTAATAACTCTAAGAACTTACCCCATTAGCCACTCAAACCCACACCTACCCTGCACAAAACCAAGTGGATGCGGCAAGGATGAACTACTTTCCCATAAGATAGATCCATGAGTTTACTTTACCAGAAACTATGAGATTAGCAGATTTTCTAGGCGTATGTTAAGAGAAAACACTTCACCCTTACACATGTTGTTTTACAAACAAGTTCACAAGCATTTGTAACATACAGAAGCATGTAACATTAGTTTGTCAAGTTGCCAGTCTAACTAACTAAGGGGGATTTAGTAGGGCAAATGGTAGTTTTGTAACTACAAATTGATGGTCATTTTGGGATAGTCTAACAAAGATAGCAAACATCGTCCCGCCCGCGCACCCTTGTTGTCTCGCCCCGGCTGTGTGTCCCTGTTGGATTATTAGGCATAATTTCCACGATTAATTTCAGAATATAAATCATGACAAAACCAGCTACTAGCTCATGTAACTCGAACATACTAGATGTACTAAACAACAGGATGATCGGAAACAAACAGCAGCCTAACATGTACTCGCAGAACATGATGAATAACCAAACAGGATCACGTAGCACGTACCATTCGGTTGTCGTAGTAGAAACTTTGGGGAAGAGGGATCGCAGCAGATGGCGACGAAGACGGCGGTAGGCAACACCGCCTGACTTGGATGGAAGACGACCCGTGATGAAGAACTCGAGCAGTCGCGCAGAGCGCTTCCCAAAAACCTTATTCGCCCTCTCCCGTACAGGATCGCAAGAGCGAGTGGTTCCGGAGACCTGCTCTCCCGTCCGCCGGTGCACGCCGGCAAGCGGGATGGAGTAGACTACGGTGACGACGCAAGTAGAGAGGAAGGCAAAACCCTAGATTGGTTTTCGGTGGTGTTGTGGCGGTAGCCGCGCAGGACTTTATATAGAGCGGCTCAGGAAACCCTAACGGAGGCGAACGTGGGCCGAGTCCACATTACGCACGTTCGGGTCGGTTACAGTAGCCCACGATCCGGGAGCGACCCGAATAAGCTAACCGTTTGACACGTCTATCAATTTTCCTGAGCAGCAAAATAAAGCTCGGCTCGGCGAGATTCCCGCAACCCGCGGCGCGCGCGTCGTGACGAGACGAGACGAGGCGAGCGTGCGTGCAAGCGGCGGCGTCGTCGGAGGAGGAGCGCGCGTGTGAATCTCTCTTATTCCCACTCACTTACAAAGTGGTGCAACACTCCACCTTATAAGGTGGTGCAACTCTCCTCCAACTTTCCATGTGGGACTAAACTTTAGCTACCACTCCACTCCCATGTGAGCTGCCACAAACATGGGCCCAAACACATATGGACTGCCACAAATTTGGGCTTTGAGATTTAGGGAAAATCTAAAATACTCATGGGCCTAAATGGATTAGCCCCATTATTTCTAACAATCCCCCACCAGATCTCAAATGCCCATTTGAAGATTTGCCAATCCTTGCTACTTTTTTATATACCAGTGTTTCAGCAGAGACTGTTAAGTTGAACTTCCGCCTAGAATCTTGAACTACGTCTATCAACAACTTGAACAATGGACGAACCTTGAATTGCAAGTTTGGTGCCAATAGATTTCGCTCAAAATCATAACTAGTACTTGGCTGTCAGTAGCCTACCCCGCGGGTTGGAGCATATGCGTCATACTCCCTGGTCTCTTCATGAGTTTACTATAGATCACCCAGATCTCATAGACCGCGACGTTTACAGTCGAGCTCATATAGGTGTGTTCTTTCAAGAATGCCCTGTAGGACGGCATCTTTGCTAATTAAAGCCAACAGAAACACATTAAGGCATGTTGCCAACCTGCCTTATAGATTATGAAAGTCATGCATCTTCACATAGAGAGGGTTACAAAATACTCTCCTCAGTCAAACCACTAGCTTGTTCTTCCCAGGTCCTAATTCACGGGATCTCCGATCACATAGGTTGGGTTACCACTAATGTGTGACATCCATGGGTCTCAACCCCATCTCCCTCGATGCACTTTCTATCACATTTCGTGATAGTCCCTTTGTAAAGGGATCTGCCAGGTTTTTGTCTGTTTGAATATACGTAACAGTTATTACTCCGGAGTTTCTCAATTTCCTGACAGATTTCAAACGTCTCTTCACGTGTCTTGATGACTTCGCGTTATCCTTACAATTTTTCACTTTGACAATAACAGTTTGGTTGTCACAATTCAGAAGGATTGTCGGCACAGGTTTCTCAACCACAGGCAAGTCCATCAAGAGCTCACGCAGCCATTCTGACTCAACAGTGGCTGTGTCTAAAGCAGTAAGTTCTGCTTCCATAGTTGACCTCGTCAATATGGTTTGTCTACGAGACCTCCATGACACTGCGCCACCTTCAAGGGTAAACACATACCCGCTCGTGGCGTAGAGTTCATCAACGTCAGAGATCCAATTCGAATCACTATATCCTTCAAGCACAGCAGGATTTCCTGAATAGTGAATCCCATAGCTCATTGTACCACATAGATAGCGCATGACCCTTTCAAGTGCATGCCAATGATCAATACCCGGGTTAGACATGAACCTACTCAACTTGCTCACAGCAAAAGAGATATCGGGTCTTGTAGCGCTTGCTAAGTACATGAGAGAACCAACAACTTGTGAATATTTCAGCTGATCTGTTGGTTCCTTCTTATTCTTTCGTAATGTCAAACTGGGATCATAAGGTGTTGGAGAAGTCTTGCCATCATTAAAGCCAAATCGGCTCAAGACCTTCTCAACATAATGAGATTGCGTTAAAGTAATCCCATTCTCGTTCTTAATAAGCTTGATATTCAGAATGACATCAGCCTCTCCCAGATCTTTCATATCAAAACTCTTTGACAGGAAAGACTTGACTTCATTTATCACTTTCATGTTTGTACCAAAGATCAGAATGTCATCCACGTACAAACATAATATAACGCTATCGCCCCCACCATGGCGATAGTAAACACACCTATCAGCCTCATTAATGACAAAGCCAGCAGAAAGTAGAGTTCTGTCAAACTTCTCATGCCATTGCTTAGGTGCTTGTTTCAGGCCATATAAAGATTTTAATAACTTACACACCTTTGTCTCTTCACCTTTTACCACAAACCCATCCGGCTGATCCATATAGATCTCCTCTTCCAACTCTCCATTAAGGAAAGTTGTCTTCACGTCCATTTGATGAACGAGAAGACCATAAGAGGCAGCCAGGGACAGTAGTACTCGAATGGTGGTCAGTCTAGCGACAGGTGAATAGGTGTCAAAGTAATCTTCGCCTTCTTTCTGTGTGTAGCCCTTAGCTACAAGCTGTGCCTTGTACTTCTCAATAGTACCATCAGGCCTTAGCTTCCTCTTGAACACCCACTTACATCCCACAGGTTTACAACCATAGGGTCGTTCTGATAATTCCCAAGTTCCATTAGAAAGAATCGAGTCCATCTCATTTTGGACAGCTTCTTTCCAATCATCTGCATCAGGAGATGCATATGCCTCAGTAATGGATCTGGGAGTATCATCCACAAGGTACACGATGAAATCATTGCCAAAGGATTTTGCAACCCTCTGTCTCTTACTCCTCGTGAGAGGTTCATCGTCATCCTTCTCAAGAAATTCCTCATGTGGTTGTTCAGAATTATCAATAGATGCACTAGATTCAGGAAGTATTTCAGAAGAAATCCTACCAATGCTATGCATATCTTTCATAGGAAAAATATTCTCAAAGAATGTTGCATCACGAGATTCCATTATAGTATCAACATGCATATCAGGTACCTCAGATTTAACCACTAGAAATCTATAGCCTACACTCCGTGGAGCATATCCTAGAAAGATACAATCCACTGTCTTGGGTCCGAGCTTGCGTTTCTTGGGAATCGGTATGTTGACCTTCGCCAAACACCCCCAAGTACGCAGATACGAAAGTGATGGTTTTCTCCCAACCCACTCCTCATAAGGGGTCTTTTCTTTATTCTTGTTAGGAACTCTATTCAGGACATGACATGAAGTCAACAAAGCCTCCCCCCACCATGCCTTTGATAAACCAGCAGTGGCTAACATGGAATTCACCAAGTCAGTCAGCGTGCGGTTTTTCCTCTCGGCAACCCCATTTGATTGGGGCGAGTAGGGAGGCATCCTCTCATGAATAATTCCGTGTTCCTGACAGAATTCATCAAATATTTTGGGAAAATACTCACCACCACGATCCGACCTAAGACGCTTGATCTTTCTCTCTAGTTGATTTTCAACCTCGGCCTTATAGATTTTAAAGTAGTCTAAAGCCTCATCTTTAGTTTGCAACAAGTAAACATAGCAGAATTTAGTAGCATCATCTATCAACGTCATGAAATATCTCTTTTCACCTTTTGTCAACACACCATTCATCTCACATAGATCAGAATGTATGAGTTCTAGAGGTGCCAAGTTTCTCTCCTCGGCAGCCTTTTGAGGCTTTCGAGGTTGCTTTGATTGCACACAACTATGGCACTTAGAACCTTTGGCAATAGTGAAATTCGGAATTAAACTCATGCTGGACATCCGAGACATCAAACCAAAATTAATGTGACATAAACGAGAATGCCAAACACTGGTATCATCATTAACACCACCACAAATATGATTCACGGATTTATTACAAAACTCTGAAAGTGAAAACCGGAACAAGCCTCCGAACTCATAACCTTTACCAATAAATTGTCCATGTTTCGAAACAACGACTTTATTAGACTCTAAGACAACCTTAAACCCATCTCTGCAAAGAAGGGAGCCACTAACGAGATTCTTGTTCATAGTAGGGACATGATGCACATTCCTCAGCTGCACGATCTTTCCGGAAGTAAACTTCAGATCCACCGTGCCAACACCACGAACAGAAGCATGTGATCCATTCCCCATTAGGACGGATGAATCCCGAGCGACCTGATAAGAAGTGAACATAGAGATGTCAGCACACACATGAACATTAGCACCCGTATCAAGCCACCAACACGGTGATTGAAATACTGAAAGAACAGTAAATAAATTACCATACCCATCAGTATTGCTAGCGGTCACGACGTTGACAGTCTTGGCCTTTTTCCCTCTGCGGTCTGCGCGTTCTGAACAGTCCTTGGAAAAATGGCCGGGCTCTCCACAAGTGTAACAAGACAGTTCACTCTTGTCCCTGTTCGTCTTCTTCTTCTTGAAGGTTGTAGTCTTTACAGGCTTGTTAAAGGAGGGTTTGAAGTTCCCTTTGTTCTTGCCTACGGATTTGCCTTTCTGCACAAAGTTAGCAGTAGCAAGACCCTCTCCTTTCTCAGTAGTGTCCTTAGCCCGAGCCTTCTCCTCAACATCAAGGGACGCTATCAGATTTTCAACTGATATCTCCTGTCTCTTGTGTTTGAGAGTTGTGGCAAAGTTCCTCCATGAAGGGGGCAACTTAGCAATAATGCATCCCGCCACAAACTTGTCGGGTAAGGTACACTTAAGGAGTTCGAGCTCCTTGGCAATGCACTGTATCTCATGAGCTTGTTGAACCACAGGAAGGTCCTTAGTCATCTTAAAATCATGAAAGCTCTCCATGATATACAGTTCACTGCTAGCATCTGCAGCACCAAACTTGGCATCCAGTGCATCCCAGAGCTCCTTTCCGTCTTTTATGTGCATAAACACATCACACAGACGGTCAGCAAGAATGCTCAGAATACATCCCACAAAGACAGTATTAGCATCCTCGAACTTCTTCTGATCCTCGTCAGATATAGTTCCCTCAGGTTTGCCTTTACTGATGTGGAACACTTTCATCGTGGTCAGCCAAAGCTCAGCCTTGTACTTCCACCTCTTAAAGTGCACACCGGTAAACTTATCCGGCCTCAGTGCATCGGTAAAACCAGCCATTGTTAATTCAGGAAATTGCCTACAATAAGGTTTTTGGATTGTTGGATTATTAGGCATAATTTCCACGATTAATTTCAGAATATAAATCATGACAAAACCAGCTACTAGCTCATGTAACTCGAACATACTAGATGTACTAAACAACAGGATGATCGGAAACAAACAGCAGCCTAACATGTACTCGCAGAACATGATGAATAACCAAACAGGATCACGTAGCACGTACCGTTCGGTTGTCGTAGTAGAAACTTTGGGGAAGAGGGATCGCAGCAGATGGCGACGAAGACGGCGGTAGGCAACACCGCCTGACTTGGATGGAAGACGACCCGTGATGAAGAACTCGAGCAGTCGCGCAGAGCGCTTCCCAAAAACCTTATTCGCCCTCTCCCGTACAGGATCGCAAGGGCGAGTGGTTCCGGAGACCTGCTCTCCCGTCCGCCAGTGCACGCCGGCAAGCGGGATGGAGTAGACTACGGTGACGGCGCAAGTAGAGAGGAAGGCAAAACCCTAGATTGGTTTTCGGTGGTGTTGTGGCGGTAGCCGCGCAGGACTTTATATAGAGCGGCTCAGGAAACCCTAACGGAGGCGAACGTGGGCCGAGTCCACGTTACGCACGTTCGGGTCGGTTACAGTAGCCCACGATCCGGGAGCGACCCGAATAAGCTAACCGTTTGACACGTCTGTCAATTTTCCTGAGCAGCAAAATAAAGCTCGGGTCGGCGAGATTCCCGCAACCCGCGGCACGCGCGTCGTGACGAGACGAGACGAGGCGAGCGTGCGTGCAAGCGGCGGCGTCGTCGGAGGAGGAGCGCGCGTGTGAATCTCTCTTATTCCCACTCACTTACAAAGTGGTGCAACACTCCACCTTATAAGGTGGTGCAACTCTCCTCCAACTTTCCATGTGGGACTAAACTTTAGCTCCCACTCCACTCCCATGTGAGCTGCCACAAACATGGGCCCAAACACATATGGACTGCCACAAATTTGGGCTTTGAGATTTAGGGAAAATCTGAAATACTCATGGGCCTAAATGGATTAGCCCCATTATTTCTAACAGTCCCTACATGTTGCGCTCGCCGGCTCCCGCGTCCAAGCCGCTGCATGCCATCTCCCGGCGTTCAGCGTGCCACCCCGGCGGCTTCCTCAATGATTAGAAAAATAAAGAAATAGATAAATAAAAAAGAATATTTATAAGAAGGAATTGAAAAAAATAGAAAAAGGACCTAAGATTAGAACTTATCATATGTGGAGGTGTTTTGGTAAATAAATGCGGCCATGTCGGCCTGACCACCGGGTCTCACCCGTCAGATTCATCATTAGAACCGCGTCAAAGCCAGATCAGTGCTATCTGCAACCTCTTGCCCCAAATCCGGTGTTTTTTTAAATAATTTTTTGGTAGTCTTTTGAAACCCTAACCCCAATTGTGGTAGTTTTTGTAATTTTGGATGTTAACGTCCATCCACGTTCGTCCACGTCAGTCTGATGACATTCAGACCCCACCAGTCAGATTCATCGTTAGAGCATCATCAAAGCCAGATCAGTGATATCTGCAACTTCATGCTCCAAATCCGATGCTTTTTGAAAATTTTAAAGTTTTTGGTGGTCTTTTGAAACCCTAACCCCAATTGTGGTGGTTTTTGGTAATTTTGTATGTTCCTGCCGATAAGGGCTGCTGATGATAGCCTTGTCCCTGGCAAGCCGCTGTCCCATGGAAACACCATCGTTTTCGATGGTGGAGTGTTCGCATTGGGCTTGTTCAACCCCTCCAACTCTACTCCAGCTAAGATATATCTTGGCATATGGTACAACAACATTCCTGCGCTTACCGTTGTGTGGGTTGCCAAACCGAGAAACTCCGGTTACCAACACTACTCCCTCTACACCTATGCTCTCCCTCACGAACACCTCCAATCTTGTTATTTCTGAGGGTGATGGTGACAGGCATGTCCTTTGGACAACGACCAACGTGACCACTGTCCCTGGCCTGTCTACACCAACGGCTGTGCTTTTGAACACTGGCAACCTCCCAGATGACATTGGTGCAGAGGGTTGTGATGACCCACAAGTGTAGGGGATCGCAACAGTCTTCGCGGGTAGTATTACCCAATTTATTGATTCGACACAAGGGGAGCCAAAGAATACTTGCAAGCCTTAACAACTGAGTTCTCAGTTCAGCTGCACCTGGAAATAGTTATTGCTCACAGAAGTTTATCAGTAGCAATAGTTTGGTAGTAGCAACAGCAAAGCAACAACAATAGTGAAACAAGAGCAATAGTGAACAGTAGCAATAGTAATAGTAACGGTAACAGTAGGATTCAAGTGCGATAGGCATAGGGATGGATGGGCGGGCGTTGCGTGGACAATTCTAAACATGTAACTTCAAGATCTAGGGCATTGCAGATAAATAATAACAAGCATCAAAGTACTAAACAATCCTAGGCATGTGCTCCAAATATAGTCATACATGCTCGCAATGAGAACTTGCACAACATCTTCTGTCCTGCCAGCCCGTGGCAGCGGGGCCTCTAGGGAACTACTGGCAATTAAGGTGCTCCTTTTAATAGAGCACCGGAGCAAAGCATTAACACTCTGTGAACACATGTGATCCTCACACCACAGCCATACCTCCGGTTGTCCCAATTATTGTCACTTTGGGGCCTTTCGATCCGGACAATGATATGTGTACACAACTTGCAGATAAGATCACAAACAATACTATCATAATGATTTAATAATAATTTCAGATCTGAGATCATGGCACTCGGGCCTTAGTGACAAGCATTAAGCATAACAAGTTGCAACAAAGTCAAATAGCACAAGAGATACTTGGAACTATGTCCTAACAATCATATTCGATTACATGATAGAACTCATCCAATCCCTACCATCCCCAAGCCTACAGCGGGGGATTACTCACTCATGGATGAGAGAAACATCGGTGGTTGATGGAGATGCGTTGCTGATGAAGATGGCGATGATCCTTTCCAAATTCCCCGTCCCGGCAGGGTGCCAGAACGGAGTTTCTGGATCCGAATCTTGGTTTCTGGTGGCGGCGGCGGATCGGAACTCTTTCTGGAAAATTTTCGAACCCCCCTGAGTTTTTAGGTCAGAAGGCAACTTATAGGCGCGGAGGGAGGCCGAGGAGCTGCCTGGGGTGGCCAAACCCCCTCCAGGCGCGGGGTCAGCGGGCCCGCGCCTGGTTGGGTCTAGGCCCCCAGGCCTCATCTTTGTCTCCCCTTCTGGCTCCGTGGATCTTCTGTTGAGAAATAGTTTTCGGCATATTTTTCGGGATTTTTCCTGATAGTTAATTTTCTGCACAAAAACAAGACACCAAAGTAATTCTGCTGAAAACAGCGTCAGTCCGTGTTAGTTGTATCCAAATCACACAAGTTTATAGGAGAAACGATAGCAAAGTGTTCGAGAAATTAGATATGTTTTGGACGTATCAACTCCCCCAAGCTTAGATTATTGCTTGTCCTCAAGCAATTCAGTTGAAAACTGAGTGCGATAAAAGAACTTTTACGAACACATTGCTTCATATGATTTAAAATATTCTCAGCACAGGAGTAGATGCTTAGACAATTCATAATAAAGAGTATGCAACTAAGTCAACTCAATAGTCCTTGTAAGCTATGAAGAGAAACCAACTCAAGAATAATAAGTAGCATGAAACATAAACATAAGCAACATTGCAATGCTCATAATAAGGTAAGATAGAGTGGTATCTCGCTTGCCTTTGTTTGAAGAGCACAATATAAATGCCAAGGCACCTCTTAAGTTCACATGAAGACTAGAGATAAAGATATCAGAGATGCAAGCATCAAAGTCATGACAAATTAACCAAGTTTTGAGACAAACACGAGAATGACAACTATGCTCTCAAGAAGGTGCTCATAGAATAAGTGGTGACTCAACAAGGTTTTGAAAACAGTTTTGAAAGGTTTGAAAGGCTTCCAAATGCTGAAAGGAAGGTACTCATTAGCTTTGAGCTCTCATTGCCCCTATCATAAGCATCTTTATGTGGTTAAGGTGAAAGTGAGGTCCACTCTGAATTATATGCTTGACAGACCATATACTGAAAATCCCAAGTCCCTTGAGTGCGAGGGTCACTCCGCATACTACTCAACTTTGGGTCTAGGCAAGTTCTTGTCATTGTAAGTATTCGCATATCATCGAGAACCGCCAACAGGGGACCCCTTGCATATGGTACAAGAGCTTTCCCATAACCAAAATGACAAGGTAAGCAGACAATGAGTATCTCATCAATCTTTTTATTTACTATATGCATAGTTTTTTATTGAGGATGCTTCATAGATTACTCACTACGGTGATGCTGCAAGTTTCCACCATGATTAGGCATGGCTTAGGCTAGCGGCCCAGGCGTTTCTCTAACATAGAATACAAACTCCATGGACTCACAAGTCCCCCTTTCATTTCGCATCATTCACATCCGCAAACAAAAGAGCAAGGTATCAACTAGATATAAATATATCTAAAAGGTGTTGAAAGCGTTTCCCATGAGAGCACAGTTCTGTTGACTCCCAGCATATAATTTGCAAGCAAATAACTTTTATGGACTAGTCACAATGGTTCAGGATTATTAAGTGCACAGAATAAAGTGTGCCATCAAGTTCATGAGAACTTTACTAACTAACTTTCTCAATATAGACAAACATTTTATTTTGGAAGAAAACACGGCATATATAAAATATGCACTGAAGTAGAAAATAATGCTAATAGGTAGGTATGATGGACACAGCTGGCAATATTGGTTTTGGGGAGTTGGAAGCATAGGTAGAGCACATACTCAGTGCAAGTGAAGGCTAGCAATAGATAGGGAGCAACAAACGAGAGAGAAATAACTGTCATAATCATGCTTGCAACAAAACAGGACTAAGGCATGAAAGTGATACAAGAACTCTGAGGCAAAATAAATCATCGAGGCTTACTGACTATTGATTAGTCATATGCATGCGTGAGCATGTGCCAAGTCGATTCACATGAACAGTCACAGGAGGATACCATAATATCATACCAAAGTATGAATAAAACAATGCACGCAAACATTCATATGACATGCTACAAACTATTAACAAGCTGGAGCTAATCATACACAAGAAAGAACTACTAAGCATCCATAATGACATACACCTTACACAAACAGGCTAAGAATGCTCACAATGATGAGTATATGTACAAGAATGAAACAAATAGAGTTCGTTACCAGCCTCTTACCACTCCTCGAGTTGTCTTAATCTTCATTATTGCCCTTCACTTGTGTGACTTGAATTATAACATGAAACCATAATCCACTGAGAACGGCTGAACCCTGCAAAGAACTCACAAAACCAAAGAAGAACACCAATTTTTTTTGGTGTTTTCGATTTTTTAGAAGGCAACCAATGCAAAACCAAACGAAGCAAAATAAAACCAAAATCAAAAACTAAGATGATCCAAGAACAACACAACTGTGCATGAAACAATAAAAACGAAGTGTCTAGAAAGACCTAAGATTTTTATTGATGAAGAAGGGAATGCCTTGGGCACCCCCAAGCTTTGACGCTTGTACCTCTTGAGTAAATATTGGTGTGACACAAAGTGGCTCCCACAAGCTTGAGCTTTTGTCCATTCTTCATCTCATTACATCATCCTCTCTCTACATCTAATTTTTTTTCTTTCATACAAAACTTCACACAATCTTCATTAGCAACAATAGTTTATTCAAGATATTACACCTCTGGAAAAGCTTTGGAACAACAAGACTTTTCATTAAAAACACAAGATACTGTAGCAACTCCTTCAAAAAACTCAATTTCCCAAAAAGAACCAGAAAAGGAATCAATAAGAAGCAAATGCAAATAATGGCAGAAATCTGTCAAAACAGACCAGCAGGTAGAAACCGATTTTTCCGAAGACCTTCTGTTTCTCAAATCAAAAAGTGTTGAACTATCGAAAGTTAGCTAACATACTGGGGGATTTATTCGTAAATTTTCAGCTCAACCCGACTTACAAAGACTCACGAATAGTTATGGTGGAGGACAGAAATCTGTTTCGAGACAGCAACTCCCCAAATCTTACTTTCCTCTCATTAGAGGTCATTCTTGGCACAAAAAGCAAACAAAAAGGATAAGGAGAGGTCATTACTGAAGTAATAACTTCCAAGACTCAAGGAAACTCTTGGGTTATCTCCCAAGAAGTACTTTTCTTTAACGCCTTTAAGTTAGGCACGACGAAAAGCAAAGATTGGTAAGGAGAAAAATAAAAGGGAGCAAGTATAAACACAGTGAAAGCATTATTTTGTTCATTAAAATCCTTTTGTTAACAAGTTTGATCAAGTCTTGTTAACAAAACAATCTTATATGAAGCAAAACTTTGCAACAAGGTGATTATGTTACCTTATACTTGATAGCAATGGTCCCAATCATAATAGTTTCAAAATTTTCTTGTGGAATGGGACAATATATTTCTCCAACCTTGATGCTCTCAATATTTTCAATGGAATTCAGGCAATAGCTCTTAACAACCTTCTTGGGGAAGTAGACAATGTGCTCTTTGTCATTAATATTGAATGTTACTTTTCCTTGATTGCAATTGATGACAGCACCTGCAGTATTAAGAAAAGGTCTCCCAAGAATAATAGACATATTATCATCTTTAGGCATTTCAAGCACAACAAAATCAGTTAAGACCATGCAATTATGAGCAACTTGAACAGGAACATCCTCACATATACCAATAGGAACAGTAGTTGACTTATCAGCCATTTGCAAAGATATATCAGTTGGTATCAACTTTTCTAGTTGGAGCCTCTTATAGAGAGAAAAAGGCATAACACTAACTCCAGCTTCCAAATCACGTAAAGCAGTTCTAACATAATAATTCTTAATGGAGCAAGGAATAGTTGGTATACCTGGATCACCAAGTTTCTTTGGAACCTTACCATTGAAGGAGTAATTAGCAAGCAAAGTAGAAATCTCCTCATTAGGAATCTTCCTTTTATTATAGACAATATCCTTCATATACTTTGAATAAGGGGCAACTTAATAGAATCAGTTAAAGGAATTTGCAGAAATAAAGGCTTCATCCACTCACAAAACTTGTTTTAGTGTTCTTCCTCCTTTGACTTGTGTTTCTTACCTGGAAAAGGCATAGGTTTCTGCACCCAAGGTTCTCTCTCTTTACCATGTTTATTAGCAATAAAATCTTCCTTAGTGTACCTAGTGTTCTTAGTGTGTTTCTCAGGTTCTTCCTCAACTTCCTCCTTATCAGGAGCATCATTTTCATTATTACCACTCTCAGTTTCAGCATCAGAGACAGATATACTATTAGGATCTACAGCAGATTCAAGTGGTTTCTCAACTATCTTATGTTTCTTTTTCTTTCTCTTACGAGGACTACCACTATCCTCACCTTGTTGGGAATCCTGCTCTATTCTTTTATGCTTCCCCACTCCTAGTTTTAATTCCATCAGCATGTTTATTTCCTGAAGCATTAACTAGCATATCCTTTTGTACCTTAGCAAGTTGATCAAGTTGGGTTTAAACCATTTGAAAGTGTTTACAAATCATTTAAATATCATTAGAAGTTCTTTCCACAATATCTTTCAACTCATTGATAACTCTAGAGTTTTCCAATAAATGATTCTGAATCTGGTTATTAAAATGACCTTGTTTAATAATAAAAATGTCAAGTTCCTCTAAGCATTGATCAGGAATCTTACTATAGGGAATATCACCTTCATCAAAGTGTTGGAGAGAGTGTACCTCAATAGTAGATGAGTGGGGAATTGGCTTACATAATTATTCTATAGGAGGTAGATTCTTCACATCTTCAGCTCTAATACATTTCTCCTTTAGACACTTCTTAGCTTTCTTCATCACTTCATCATTTAATGCAATAACTCCCCTCTTCTTTGTTTTTAGTGGTGGAGCTGGTTCAAGAACAACTGGTTCAGGAGTAATAGGCTCAGGTGTATTCAGCTCAGTTGAAGTCCAATCATCATAATTCTTGCTTATCTTGTTCATTAATTCTTCAGCATCTGTAGGAGTTCTTTTCCTGAAAATACAATCAGCAAAGCTATCTAGGTAGGTCCTAGAATCATCAATTAGTCCATTATAATAAATATCAAGCAACTCATTCTTAGGTAATGGACATCCAGGATATGCATGAATCAAGGAACATAATCTTTTCCATGACTCAAGCAATTTATCTTCTTCTTCCTGTTTAAAATTAAAAAGTCTCTGCAAAGCAGCATGTCTAGCACTGGGAGGAAAATATTTATGGAAGAAAGAAGCAATCAAGCAATCAGGGATATCAATGGAACCATGAGGTAATCTATTAAACCAAGCCCTAGCTTCTCCCTTTAGTAAAAAAAGGAAGATCTTAGCAACAAAGTACTTGCGCATCTTAAAATCATTAGAGAACAAAGAACTCATAGTAGAAAGCTCATTCATATGAGCCACAACACTCTCATTTTCAGTACCACAAAAAGGTTCTTTCTCAACAATATCTAAATAAGATAAATCAAGAGAGAAATCATAATCTTTATCTTTAATATCTATGGGAGAGGTGGCAAACTTAGGATCATAGGACTTCTTAGGTATAATAGTATGTCTAGCAAGGAGACTCTTAATAGCACTAGCACCATGTGTGTTTCGGCACTATTCAACAAATTCATCAGTGAGCTCTATGTAACCATCATTAATATCATAACTCTCACTAGACTTAGGTGAGCTAACAGGTGTAACAGTGTATCCACTAGGAGTTTCGGTATTTCCTAGACTAGCCATAGTAGCCTCTAGAAAAGGACCTAATGAACCACTTGCATCAACCAAAGTAGAAGTAACATCATGAGTATCAAAAGCAGTTTCAGATTCAGCAGTAGTAGCAATGTGTGTAGCATGAGCATGTGGTGGTGGTGTGACAAGCTTACTCATAACAGGCGGTGAATCAAGAGCAGCAGAGGTGTTAAGACTGTACCTCTTCTTGTAGTGGATGGTAAAATAGGGAACTTTCCATCACGAGACTTCCCCATGATGAAAGGATTAGCAGTGAACAATAATAGATCCAAGTGAACTTGCAAATAAAGCTATGCTCCCCGGCAACGGCGCTAGAAAATAGTCTTGATGACCCATAAGTGTAGGGGATCGCAACAGTCTTCGCGGGTAGTATTACCTAATTTATTGATTCGACACAAAGGGAGCCAAAGAATACTTGCAAGCCTTAACAACTTGGTTGTCAGTTCAGCTGCACCTAGAAATAGTTCTTGCCCATAGAAGTTTATCAGTAGATATAGTTTGGTAGTAGCAACAGCAAAGCAACAGCAGCAGTGAAACAAGATCAATAGTGAACAGTAGCAATAGTAATAGTAATGGTAACAGTAGGATTCGAGTGCGGTAGACATAGGGATGGATGGAAGGGCGTTGCATGGACGAGTCTAAACATGTAACTTTAAGATCTAGGGCATTGCAGATAAATAATAACAAGCATCCAAGTACTACAATCCTAGGAATGTGCTCCAAATATAGTCATACGTGCTCGCAATGAGAACTTGCACAACATCTTCTGTCTAGCCAGCCCGTGGCAGCGGGGCCTCTAGGGAACTACTGACAATTAAGGTGCTTCTT
Organism: Avena sativa; assembly: GCA_916181665.1. Taxonomy (NCBI): domain Eukaryota; kingdom Viridiplantae; phylum Streptophyta; class Magnoliopsida; order Poales; family Poaceae; genus Avena; species Avena sativa. Next base: position 9,048,400 of record OV702289.1, read on the forward strand.
TTAATAGAGCACCGGAGCAAAGCATTAACACTCCATGAACACATGTGATCCTCACACCACAGCCATCCCCTCCGGTTGTCCCAATTATTGTCACTTTGGGTCCTTTGGATCTAGACAATGATATGTGTACACAACTTGCAGATAAGATCATAAACAATACTATAAAAATGATTCATTAATAAGTTCAGATCTGAGATCATGGCACTCGGGCCCTAGTGACAAGCATTAAGCACAACAAGTTGCAACAAAGTCAAATAGCACAAGATATACTAGGCACTATACCCTAACAATCATATTCGATTACATGACAGAACTCATCCAATCCCTACCATCCCCAAGCCTACAGCGGGGGATTACTCACTCATGAATGAGGGAACCGTTGGTGGTTGATGGAGATGCGTTGGTGATGACGATGGCAATAATCCTCTCCAAATTTCCCATCCCGACAGGGTGCCAGAACGGAGTTTCTGGATCTGAATCTTGGTTTCTGGTGACGACGGCGGAGCGGAACTCTTTCTAGAAAATTATCGACCCCCCTGAGTTTTTAGGTCAGAAGACAACTTATAGGTGCGGATGGAGGCCGGGGACCTGCCTGGGGTGGCCAAACCCCCTCCAGGCGCGGGGTCAGCTATCTTGGAGACCGGCGGAGAGAGCTTGGGTAGGGTTGGGGGCGGAATAGAGGAGAGAACGAAGGTGGGGAAGAGGAGAGACGGAGCAAGGCGAGATGAGTTGTTGGGGGGCAAATGCGGTGCGTGATGGGAGCAGGTTCGTGACCCCTAGCGGGTTGAGTCGCTCGCGCGGGATGGACCCCACATGGTTGTGTTGAGAAGCTCGATTCGAGCTTCGCAACTGGGCATGACTGAGGGCCTTTTTTCGTACGAGGTGGGCACTGCCGGATATACACGACCCGACCTAACAAACAACTAAATGGGTGACGGGGTGAGATTTTCTGGGTTCACCTGACCTACCAAACACACTCGTAGTTTCCTGTTATTCATGGTAAATGCGGGTAACTCTTTTTTATATTGAAAAGTTAAATCTAAGATATCTATATTTTTTGCGGGGGACATTAACGTCATGTCGTATCTCTTACGATGTGCTTCTTGACGAATAAACTGGTTCAAGCAATCCAATGCACCTCTAAAGAAAACTGTGTCTGAAAGCCAAAGGTAGCTGAAAAATCCTAATTGTACCCATATTTTAGATTCGCAACTCGAGTACATGTATTCAACGGCTTCTTGCCTTCGTGCGCGATGCATTGGAAGCGGAGTTGCTCGCATGTTCAGAGGGTCTTAACTTTTCTCTTCACCAAAGCCAGCTGCCGATTCAGATTGAGACTGATTGCTTGCAACTTGTTGCGGCGATTAGTAACCCGATGCAAGATCGCTCTCCATTCATACACATTGTATCTGAAATTAAAGAGCTAGCGAGTCAAAGTAGAATCTATAACTTTGTAAAAGTAGATCATTCACAGGTTAGGGTGAGCCACTGTCTAGCAAATTTTGCTAGGACAAAGCAACGTACTTCGATTTGGTTCGGTTCAGGTCTTGAGTGTCTTCTCAGGAAGATTGAGCTTGAGCTGTTTGTAGCCCCACCTGTTTAATAAGAGTCTAGTTTTACCCGCAAAAAAAAACAAATTTAAAGCACACAATTTTAATTTTGGCATAGGCAAACTAAGCGGCTCGACTTGCAGGTAGTAGAACAACAAACAGAAGAAGAATCCACTGGTACAAAAGTGAAACGATCCACGAATCGAAGAAAAAACAATCAAACTAGAGGAGACCTGAAAGACAGGCCCGATCCACGAATCTTGTCATCAACAATGGCGTCGAGACGATCCGCCATCTCTGGCGTCATATGGTTGACCCAGTCTCCCACAATCCCTTTCATGAAGTAGGATTTATGAGGGCATTTGGCAAAGATCCCGCTGGTACCAATCTTGTTGGCGTCTAAGCGTTTCAGCACCTCTATGCTGCACAGCTTCACAATGTTGGCTGGCATCCCGGCGGCCTCCTCGGCCGTCGAGAATGGAAGTCCTAGGAACCGTGCCAGCTCCCTGACGACACCGACCGGATCATGCATCATCTCCTCATACTGCAGGAACATCACTCTCTCTGGGCTACTTCTGCTCGCACTCCAGTAGCGAAGAGGTCTTGCCCTCGCATGCCACCTCGAAGAGGTCAGAGAACGTGATAGGTCTGACGTTTTGGAGGAAATGCCACATTGACACGAGCATATCCTTGGGCTCCCTACAACGGAATTAAGGAGTGTTCATGTAGTATTTGGCAAATTTATAAGGAATCAGTGCATGTCAGTAAGATATCAAAGGTAATATATACCCTGTTTGGGTCGGTTCATTTTTTTAAACTAGATTGAAAATTTAAATTGGGTTTGTAAAGGAAAATGAACTACTAGCACTAGTTTGAATGGTTTCATCTTTTGCCGAGGCGGCCTACCTGCAGACGTAGCGATTTTGCAGTCGGGGTTGTCGGTGACGGAGCGAGGTAGCTGGGCGTGGTGCATGTGCGTGTTCATGAGCCTGGGGGCGACGGCAGAGCCTCCAGCTGGTCGTGGTGCCCGGCGCCGAACAGGTCGTCGACGAAGGGGACACAGTCGTGCGGGTTGAGGCGGAGCAGCGGGTGCTCGGCGGCGTTTGGCGGGTACACGGCCCGCGCCATGGTGGCGAACGACAGGGCCTTGAGCCACGTGGTGCCGCACTTGGGCGGGCTCGCGAGGAGCACGTCCCCGGAGCGCGGGGTGAAGCGCCGCTGGAAGGACAGCACCCCCCGGATCCTATGGTAGACCACCCAGCCGCCCTGCCCTGGTACTGGTAGAGGAGGAGCTTGGCCTGGAAGGTCGTGATGGTCGGCAAGGTGGAGACGATGTCCTCGTACTCTTTCGGTGGAGTGATGTGGTCGTCTCCCGCGGTCGCACCGACGACATCCTCGTACGCTTGGGGCGGCCATGGTTGATGGGGAAAGCGTGCTGTTGATCTATCCAAACAGTTTGACGATGGCTAAGCTATAGGCTTCTCATCCGTGTATTATTGGATGTATGTATGACGACTTTGTATTGGTATACAATAATGCTAGTATAGATCTTTTCATTTCTTTTACTCCCTCCGGCCATATTAATTGATTTAAATTTGTCTAGATTTTGATGAATTTAGACACTATTTTTATAGATTTATCTAAATTTTAACAAATCCAAGTCAAATAATATGGGTCCGAGGGAGTACTACCAATTTATCAAGTCCTAGCTCACTGTTAACGATGCATCCAGATCCAGATCTGAGTTTAATAAAGGGTGGTGCTGAGCGCGGGGATAATAGCGCCCGGTCCCCCCGGGTCCCAGCGCGCGTCACCATGTCTCCAAAATAATAGTGTGTAATTGGATATGGCGATTTTGCTTTCAGGTCTAAATGCATCTATTATGAAAAATATATTTTATATAAATTTTAAAATATTGAAATATTTTGAAACGAAATCCCGGGTTTGCATCCGGACATGCTATATCCTCACACAAAGTTTTGCAGTCTGAAGATATTTTTTGTGGTCTGTACAGAAAAAACAAAATAATGTCTCGTGAAAAAACTATTTTGCAACACCAAAAATTGTCTTTTTTACACAATCAACATAAAATGTCTTTTTTTTTTCTTAAAACTTGGTGTACGAACATATATGTCAACATATACATTCGATTTTTTTTTTTCAAATTTTTCAATATTCTGAAGTATGTCTTTTTTAGCTGTGGGTGCATTTACACCTAAGAGTCAAAGTGGATTTCCGTGTGTAATTCCTCTTTTGATGGAATTGATCCTATTTTATTACAAAATGTTCCGCTTTTGTTAAATGTAGCAGAAAATGGTTCGCTCGAAAAAATAGAATAAAAAGACTGTCTCGTCGGAGACTTTGTTGGAGACCTTGCCCGCAAACAAGTTGTGCTAATGTAGTAAATTCGACCTTGCCGGAGACTCACTAGAGACTTTTTTACCATGAGACCTTGTCGGTGAAGTCATAGAAAAAACATTACGCTATTGTAATAAAATTACAAAACGGTAGTAGCAATTTTTCGTGGTATGTAGAAAATGGACTTCACTGATGACATCGCCGGAGAGGTCGTAGAGATGCGTCGTACTATTGTAGCAAAATTACATAATGATTATTGCAAAATACTTATGTAATTGTAGCGAAAAAATCAGCGGCAGTCTGTAGCAAAAAAAAAATCATCGTATGACCCAAAACTGCAAATAAAATTGTAGCATAAAAATTATGAGTAAGTAGCAAATTGTTTGTAGCAAAACCCAAACGTGAACCCAGTAGTACATCACCGTCCGAGGCTAGCGGCATCGCTGTCCAAGGACGGGCGCCATGGGAGGGAGTGGAGCAGGCGGGTGTTGTGGGGAGACGGCTATCATCGTCTATGGAGGCGAACGTGGAGATTACGCGCCTGGCTGGAGCTCCCATACGACCCAATTTTGGAGAGGAGCACGGATCCATGGGCGACATCGTGGGAGGGTGCGTAGCAGGCGGGCTCTATGGTTATATGGTAGTGGCGGCTGGCGGCACGAGGTAGCGTAGGGAGGCCTGGCGGCGCAAGGCAGTGAGGGGAGGTGGGCAACGTGGAGCTTATAGGGGAGAGGTCACGTGAGAGGAACCTCTCATGGAGGGACGGGGACAGAGCCGGCCAGTGCGAGGCGGGACAAGCGCGGACGAGATGGATGAGGTTGCGGTGGCGTCGGCCAGAACAAGATGGGTGAGACTGGAAGGTCGCCATGGAGTTGTAGAGGAAAAAGGAAGAAGGTAGGAGGCAGGGGCGTGCGGGACGCTGCGGGAGCGAGCGACTCGGGGATTGATTCTATCGATCTCTGCGGGAAAGTGTATCATTTTTCTGATGGAAATATTACCTAGAGGCAATACTATATTTATATTTTTGTTTCATAATTAATTTTATTGTTCTATGATATAATTTTATTAGTTCCGAATAAATATTTGGAAGAAACCCTTAATACATTTGTGAAATAATAAACACCAACAAGCATCCCTGGTCTTGTCTCTCAGACTAGTTCATGTATCAACGAAAGTTCTAATTTCCTGACTATAAGCAAGACGACAAAGTGTTGTGGAGTTGCCAATGATATATGAGATCGGAGTTATTAGAAGAACAACGACGATGGATAGTCTTAATATGATATACGTTGAGACGCATCGTCAATATATATTATCAATAGTTTCTGATAAACAAAGTATTGCCTTTACTAAACTTCGCTTAACCACAAGACACATGTGCGATTGGGTACAATATGGATATGGCAGGATTCTTCAAACGTTGCTCCGAACAAGAGTAACTAAAAATTCGGTGTTTGCTCTTACCGGATCATATGCCAATTATTCATATGGTGTGCTTGCAAGAATTGCTACTTCTGACGATGGAGAGATTAACTCTAGCCCCACTCATGTACTATGATGTTCGTCATCGTCTGGCTGAACACGTGAACAAGTTGTTGATCACATGGACAACGATAATATAGTACGAGTAAAGAGTACATGTCGCAGTAGAAGAGGGACTAGCCATACATATATAAGGGGGCAGGGCCAAGGGAAAACATACAAGTTTTTGGAGAGCCACACACCATCCCTTCCCGCCGCTGACCCACCGCCTCCGTCGCCTAGGTGCCTCAGAGTCTTCCACCACTTCTTTGTGATTGACGTTGCCGCCGCGGGGAACCTCTTCTTCAATCCAGAGTACTACTCGTCTAATGCCTTTGTATAGACCTAATCTAGCCAGACGATGAAGTGTTGCTGAATCTTCATCGGCACGAACCCTCTTCGTCCGTGAGCTTGATCTCTCTTCGATGTAGTGTCGTTCTTGTTGCACGTGTGGATACCCGATGGAGGTGCGATGCTTGGAGAACTTGATCGTTGGAGCTATTCATGGGATAATACATCTTCTCGGGACTCGCTAAGGATTATTGCGGGTATCGAAGACGACCAACCTCGTCATCGACAAACTTCCGCTAGTGCGATCTTTGAGGGTATAATCCGTTACCTCCTTTCTCGCATTAGATCTTGGTTATGCGCTAGAATTTTTTTGTTTTGTGCTGCACATTCCCCAACAATGGTATCAAAGCGGCCTATGCGTAGGCACATGTACGGATAGAGGAATCATCGAATTCCGACATTATTAATCTTGTTCTAGCTACCCAATTGTCGCAATTTTGATCTTGGCGTTATTGCATGATTAGCGACCTGAGCTAATTTTACAATCTATGATCGAGACCGGTTTGTAAAGTGTACTTTAGGTGCACGAAACAACTTAGTCGGGTGTCGGTTTTTCCACAATAGTAAAGAAATATATTTTGCACATTGGGATTTTGTGGATTTGGTGAAGTACGCATGGGGGTCACGCGTATATTCGAAGTCTAGTGAAGCTATTGTGCTATTTATAATGCAATGGAAACACACCCTAGATAAATTAAAAAAACAAACAATTGATCATGATATTTACTTACCACATAGGTAAAAGAACGATTCTCTATGCAACCACATAGCCAGGGTCCGCACCGAGCCAAGGCATAGTATCCTTGGTGGAATGGTGCCAAGAGGCTAGGCAGCACACCCCGAAGCGAATGCAATGCAGATTGGCCTCCACAACCCTGCTCATCCCCTGGATAATCTAGAAGCAGCGCAACAATTGAGATCTCAACCCTCTGTAAGTGCCAGGATCACCATGATCAAGGAAGAACACTAGTCGAAACAACCCCATGTGTCCCGGTTGGTAAGGGGCTTTAGTCCCGGTTCCCCAACCAGGACGGGGCAATCGGGACTAAAGCCCCAACCTTTAGTCCCGGTTGCCCCACCAACCGGTACAAAATGGCGTACACGTGGCCGCGGTAGAGGGCGAGGGGGGAGGAGCATCCGTCCCGGTTCGTAACACGAATCGGGACAAATAACCCTCTGTCGCGGCAGAGATTTGACACATTTCTCTGCCGCGGCAGCATTTTGGCCACTTTTTGTGCCGCGGCAGAGAATTCATTTATGTTGTTTTATTGTTTATTTAGTGTTTTGCACTCATCAATGAAGAAACCATTATATTACACAAGATCATCATGACAATATAGATCCAAGTGTCAAACATATTACATTCGATACACGGATCGAGTTCATGCACTACATACAAAATAAGCTCTTTATACAATCCCTATTGTTTATACACATCCGAATAGTATTCTTCTTTTGGGTTTAGGACTTCTGCATCCAAGAATCCCGCCAATTCCTTCTGAATTGCCCGTACGCGATCCTTTGACAGAAGACCGTCCCGTAGACGTTCGATCTGATTTAAAAAAAGAGTCAACCTATATGAATGAAACATCACACAATTTGATGGTAATTAAAAACTATAGAAATTGTTTACGTACGTGGAGTTGCTCTAAATTTCTTCCCTTCTCACAGCACGTCTGACGGATGAACTCGCAAACATAGTATCCACATAAATTGTTCCCTGGTCCCTGCGTCAGGCACTTTACGAGAACATAGTTCAATCAAAAAAATAATCAAGCATGATAATAACGGTATCAAAACCAGAATCAAAGAGATGCGCGGATATAGCTAGTGGTGCTTACATCTAGTGGTTGAAATGTAAGCTCCTCTTTTCAAACACCCCTAGCCTTGTTGGTGAACCGTTTCCAAGCGCTGCCCGGCGAAGAAAACGAATAAAAGAAGTTATTAATTACTTGATATCATAATATTCACGAACGTTGCCGATATAGTGTCGTAATGATTAGAATTACCGCTGGATAAGTATATGCATGTCCTTCCATGACTCAAGGGGTTTATGTTTCGAGTCCATGACTAGTACACGCCCTTTATCAAGTTGAATGATTAACAGAATATAGTGGAAGTTGCGCATGCATAACTAATCAATTATATACTTAACATCGAGTAAGTGAAATAGAAAGTGTATACAAGACAATAACACTCACTCGAAGTTGTAAGGAAATAGTATTTCCCTTCTGGTTTCTTGAAACCTTAACGCGTGTGCGATATTATCCTTCGTATCCTGGGGGTTTGTTTTGAGATTAGCTTGATGAACCCAATGTCATAGATTTGTCCTCTACTGCATTCGAGAATCTTCATTATGTATATTATAGTATGATTATATACATGCAATAAACGAGGTGAGATAGCTAGAGACTAAATTAATTACAGAATTAGTACTTACAGACAATAGGCACTGATGATCGATTTGTCCAAGACGTCTTGATTGAATAATTGAAATAGTTCATCAAATTCAATGCATATCATGTCATCTATTTCTTTTCCATAATGCTTTTTTGTAACCCTCAACACTATCCAGTTAGCCCCGGCCTTTGTGGCATGCATGTACCAGTTATGCAATCTTCGCATTTTTGTTGGAAGATTATTTACCTCCTCAGGTTTGACAAGTGGTTTGCCGTACTGGTATTTGTATGCTACTTCACACACGGGGAAGTACTCTAACTGGGATAAGTACTGGGCAATACTCATACCTTGAGCAGCGACAGCTTCTCCGTATTGTGCAACTACCTCTGGATCATACTGCTCTTCGGCCGCATATTTGCTCGACCCCACATTGGTATGGGAAATCACCTTGAGAGGGGCGCAAGACTGTTTTGCTTGTTCTCCGAGCTGGGCAACAGATTTCTCGCTTGCATCAGTACTGCTCTTCGAGGCTTGTTGTGCCGCATGTGACTTGAGAATAGAACGCTCATAGTCTGATGACAGCTTTGGCTCGGGTTGATGAAGAGTCTTTATCATTTTGAACACTCGGGATTTTTATTCTTTGGTGCTGGGGAACTCTGGCTCTTTCGGCCGCCTCAGCTTAGCGAAAAACGCTGTCGTTTCCGCATCAACGATAGTCGTAGTCTCCTCTTCAGTACAGTCATAAGCTCTTTTGGGAGGAACCTTTGGTACTTTTGGAAGAGGCTCTTGTTTACATTTTGGCGATCGCTTACCACGACGCAGAGTAGCGGTGGTACGCTTACACTTTTTATCCTGAGGCGCCGGCGATGGCTGCGCCGGAGATTGGTGAGGCGACGGAGCCGGGTGAGGCGACAAAGACGGCTGCCGCGACGGCGACGACCTCGCTGGAGACGGGTGAGGCGGCGACGAAGATGGCCTTGGCGTGTGATTTCGAAGCACGATACATTCCTTTGGCCATAGAATGGTGACATTTGTTGCTTCTCCCAGTTCAGTCACATTCCCTTCACCTGCAGGGTAGTCAAGCTTCAAAACTTCAAAGGTGGGCATGATTTCATCCACCCCGACAACAACGTAGCCCTGTGGAACCAGACGACGGTGGTAAGTTGGTGTGGGTCCAATTGGTAAGGCATAGCCGACCGCCACCTTCATTGATATGTTCACAACTTTGACATGTAGCTCGCAGTGTGTCATATGTGTGATATCATCCACTGGGTAGCCAACAGGATCCATCATCGGTGCACCATCGTCATCGTCATTGTCATCACCCGGGACCTCGGTGGAAGCCACACTGCTTTTTCGATTATTCGATAGGCCGATAGCATCGAATGCAGGTTATACCACCATGTGATGCTGAGATGGGCCGGTAGTACTTTGCTCTTTAAGTGCGTTAATTTCATCTTGTTGTTGCTTTATTTGTTCTTCAATTATACGCATTCGCTCTTTCTGAATATCTGCTTCAACTTCCACCTTGTCCTTTCTCCTCTGACGACTTCTATCAGGATATTTCTTGCTCTCTTCGGGAAACCCAGTCCTCCATGGTTGGGAGCCGCTTATGCCTCGTGTTCGTCCATCATGTTCCTTATTTCCAAGGGTGAGTGTGAGCTCATCATTCTCTCTATCGGGAATGAATTCCCCATCTTTAACAGCCTTTACTGCTTTTCTCATCTTCTCGATTGGCAAGGGGTCTTCTTTATGTCGTATGTTATATATACACTTTCCTTCCGAGTCCAACGTGCCCCCATGCCCGTAAAACGAATTCCTTGCACGTTCGATCCAATCGTCTGTCTCTGGGATGATCTTTTTAGCACGCAGTTCATCCTCAAGTTTCGTCCACTTAGGAATGCCAGCCCTGTAGCCACCTGTTTGTTCTCATTCCACGCATGTACACCTGGTTTGCCCCACAGCTGTAAGAGTTCTTCAACTAATGGCCTAAGGAACACATCAATGTCATTGCCCGGTTGCTTCGGGCCTTGGATGAGCACTGGCATCATAATGAACTTATGCTTCATGCACAACCAAGGAGGAAGGTTGTAGATACATAGAGTCACGGGCCAGGTGTTGTGGCTACAGCTCTGCTCCCCAAAAGGATTCATGCCATCCGTACTTAGACCAAACCATATGTTCCTTGTGTCACCTGCAAAGTCCGGGAAGTCTCTCTCGATTTTTCTCCACTTTGACCCATCAGCAGAGTGTCTCAACTTCCAGTCTTTCTTACAGTCTTCTTTGTGCCATCACAACAACCTGGCATGCTCTTTGTTTCTGAACATGCGTTTCAACCTTGGTATTATAGGACCATACCACATAACATTAGCAGGAACCCTCTTCCGGAGGGGCTCTCCCTCAACATCACCAGGGTCATCTTGTCTGATCTTATAGCGCAATGCATTGCATATCGGGCAGTTATCTAAATTCTCATACTCCTTACCGTGGTAGAGGATGCAGTCATTAATGCATGCATGTATCTTTTGCACATCTAATCCTAGAGGACAGAGAGTCTTCTTTGCTTCGTAGGTACTCTCGGGAAGTTCGTTATGTTTTGAAAACTTCGGCTTCATTATTTTCAGCATCTTTTCAAATGAGGAGTCAGTTCGACCACACTCTGCCTTCCATCGCAGCAATTCCAGTGTGGTATCGAGCTTTGTGCTGCCATCTTCACAATTTGGGTACAACAATTTCTTGTGATCTTCTAACATGTCCTCTAACTTCAAATTCTCATTTTCTGTTTCACAGTTTCGCTTTGCATCAGAAATGACCCTACCAAGTTCATCAACGGGCTCATCTGATGCCCGTTCTTCAACTCCTTCCTCTTTATTGTCATTCCCTGTGCTTGGTCCAGCAATTATAGTTGGGCATGAAATCTTTCATAATCAGGTGGCCGCGAATGATTTTCGAGGAAGGGTACTCCTTGTTGTTCCGACATTGAACACATGGACAACGTATAAAGCTATTCTCTTTGTTTGTCGTAGCCACATTGATAAATTTATCCATGCCTTTAATGTACCCGGGTACACGCCGGTCAACATACATCCATTACCGACCGTTCATCTGCATCATATAAGTAAGTTTACCAAAAACATGACATCATAAATAGTGAAATGACCAATTCACATCGATACATGCATTGTATCAATGACAGAGAAAAGATAAGATTGCTAACCTCGATCGAGGGAAATAAAGAGGAGAAAGCTCAAGTGCGTCTCGGGCACCTTCTATATTTTTGTTCTGTGAGAAATTGAACGGGATCATTCACTCAAACATTTCATCAAACACCTTGAATGCATGCATAGGAAAAAAATAAACTAGCACACCTCTCACACCTTCCACCAAGAAAAAACAGAGGGGAGGCAGAGGGCTGGGGCGTCGTATTTATAGAGGACGGGATCATATGTCCCGGTTTGTAACACAAACCGGGACTAAAGGTGTGTGTCACGCCACGTGGCTGACGCCCAACCTTTAGGTCCCGGTCATGCCTTCGGCCATCGTGCCCGCTCGAACAGGGACGCATGCCAGCATTACTCCCGGTTCGTGGCGCAACCGGGACTAATGCTGTTAGTGGGCACGAACGGATATCCTGTTTTCTACTAGTGGAAGCTACGCTTTGTGTGCTCTTACCGATGACCTGGGGCGTCTACTAATCCTTTTTCACACTTGTAGTCAACATCTTAGGAGGAATGTAGAACATTTTGTATCTATCCAATGAAATGAAACACTCCCTTGTGTTTTCTAGAAAAAAAGAGATCGACTCTCTTTTAAGTCTAGATTTTACATGCATTTTATGTCCTTCACTAGGTTACGTACTCAATACAACAAGAGAAAATTCATTATTTGACACTACTTTCCAATTTGATTTCTTATTTGACATTGAAAACTTTTTACTTACTTATTTGGCCACCTGTGTAAAACGTTTGTCTTATATGACACTTTAGTGCATTTAGAGAGCTAACCGGGTTAACTTGGGACCTATAAAGACGTTTTTGCCTTTAATACATGTTTGATGATATTTTGTCATGGTTATACAAGTTTATAAATTTTAAATCACTAGTAAAATGCCCGTGCGTTGCTACGGTCAAACAAATAAAAATAGGGGCGTAAAAATAGAAAACCTAGTTTATATATGCACAAACCATAAGTAAATTCTAGTCAAACATAGATAAAATCGAAAAATATTTCTGGTCAATTTCCGGTGATTTATTGTGGTGTGGGCACATTTTTGTATACAATATTCTTGTCAAAAATGTTTGGGTGTCACATAGATATTCTTGTATAGAATATTCTTGTCAAAACTTGTATACCGATTCTTGTCGAACATATGCACAAACTACAAGAAATTTCTTATTTCACAGTAGAAAGACATTTTCATGCACGCTGCAAAGTGGAGTCCCTGTATAAGCAATCGGAGACACGAGCATCATCAACATGACCAATTGTTGAAAATAAGTAAAGTCACGTGTCAAGCCTTACTTGAAGAGACGTTGTATTGATCAAGTCACATGCATCAGATAGCCAAATTAAAATTACTAAACATGAGATGTTAGAATAATATCTTCACCAGCTTTCGAAGTAGTGTGTTACAAAAAGCATGATGATCTACTAACAGTTGAATAGCAAAAACCAAGTTGAAAAAGGTAAGGCCCATCTGCAGTCCGATATAAGAATGAAATGCATTCAGAATTTGCCAGATCAAAGCGTCGAATACCAGTCAGTAAATGTTTTCCTCGTCCCTAGCGACAATCCAAAACAACATAGTGATAGGAATATAAAAAGTGGAAATTGGTTCAGAAATAAGTGAAGACATTCTATAATTAGAGTTATATAATCAAGTATTCAAATGTCTACTTACTCGTATACATTGTCAATACTTATTTTAGTTCATGTTCTTTTTGTATGTCAGAATAGGTCTTGTCCAAAACAAATAAACAACTACACAATTAAGCACTCGCCCATTAGCAGTATAATGGGATCCAGTTAGTAACTTCCAACCCAATCATCCATGATTCTCTTTCTTTGAAGAACGACATGGAATAAAAAACCTATCAGCCAAGATATAATGGAACAACGTTGTCGATCAAGAAAGCAGCACCAAACATAAGTCTCAAACGCGAGATATACATGTTTCAAGAAGAAAAGACCATAGAGCAAACTATCTTTAAAAACAATCATAAATTGTATTTTTCATTTTTACTTCAGATGAAAAAAGTAATGATGGACAACTTAAATTACCCCAAGAGAGGTACTCCCTCCGTTTCAAAATATAAGATATTTTAGGTTTATAAAGAAAATGTATCTAGACTTGTTTAGTTTGTAGATTCATCCCAAACTTGAGTGAACCTATATACTAAAAGTAGTCTAGATACATTTGCTTCACAAAGCTAAAACATCTTATATTTTGAAACGGAGGGAGTAATTGCTAACTTTGGTAGGACCTGGACTTAGAGAGGCTACTTGCTAACTTTGGCTGAACCTGGACATCACCCTAGTATATACAGCAAGACTTTCTTTATATCATGGCCCAAGTATTTAAAGACCATATATATATATCTCCATAGTACATGTAAACATATGCATATTTTTAGCATAGGTTAATCAGGACCTCACAGAAGTAAAACCATTAGAAGATGATAATTCATTAAGCAAAAACTTATAAGCATGTGCCATATAAATGAATAATATAGGCAGGATGTCATAAGCCGACAACTAAGTTTTATTGACCAGTATAATTAAAATTGGTGAAGCACAAAATGTAGTATATGTTGTGTACAACCAGCAAGAACGAAGATTAGATTGCACAGAAACCTGACAGTGTAATTTCCAAGTTACTATGACAAAGCCCAGCACTCCCTGCCTCGACCACAAAATCACCACTCCCATCGGTTTTCCTGCATGCAGATGGGACATTTTTCAGAGAACAGACATTATCCAGAGAATGGCATGGGTAATAATATCCCTAGATCTTTAATTACTCTTTTTTATAAGGTCATGTAACACCCTCAGAATCGGACCTATGCAAGTTTTAGCGAAACCCGCCAAACCCGCATAGAAACGATTCAAAGGTGCCCACCAGGCACTTTCGTGCGGGTGGAAAACGAAGTAATAACATTACACAACAGTCCTCGATGGGACCCACCGAACAGATATATATATAACAGCGACTCCATGAGTCAAGAATACAGATATAATATACAAAGATCCAAATCACCTTGAAAACGATAGAGCGTCCAACTACGGACAAGATGCAAATGGGGCTAAGAGCCCTGAAGAATAACCCATGGCGTCCATAACCCTGCCCAGGCCAAGCCGGAAGGGTAACCCTGCTAACGACGTCGATCTCAAAACCTGCTTAAACAAAAAGGGTGCCGACAAAGGGCAAAGGAAAAAGAGGAGCGTTAGTACTGAGGCCAGTACACGGCGAGGCTAGAATTCGGCGGTCCTCGCCTACAAAGGTATGGTGGACTGAGCGGCAGCGGCAACATGCACTAAACAACCTATAGAGACTCGATACAACTGGCGGTTATCAGAGAGGGATAAGAATGACCTATCCGGATCCAACCTGAAACTAACACCAAACAAACCCATCCTGGTGTTTCCCCCCCTCGATACCAAACGAGGAAGTCAACCGAGGAACTCACACAGTTGGCAGTTTTATTTATTCAGTTATCGTTGCAGCAATTACTAATCAGATATAGATAATTGTCCTGATAAAATAAGCAGTGGGTCATTTTAGTTATCCATTCCGTTGTAGTTGCAATACTTACTAGTCAGATACAATTTAGCATGAGATAACCCCAAACCCAGCAGTTGTTGGTACTTTTATTTAGCCATTCCGTTGTAGTTGCAATACTTACTAGTCAGGTACAATGGTCGCAAGCGACCCCAAGCAAGCAATTGTGGGCAGTATTATTTAGCCATTCCATTATAGTGAAGCTGATTACTAGTCATTATAAAGTCAAATTTATAGTACTACTTTAGTTATGCTTGTCTATGGTCGAGATACTGTGCTCCAAGTCGTCCATAACCGCGTACACGGCTTTCAGAAAGCTTTACCCGGTCGGGGTGCACCAATAGCAACACACGCTCGATCAACCTCGGAAAAACCAAATCAAAACCCAACGAGGCCTTCACGACAAAGCAATCACAGGATTCAGAATTATTTCAGGGGGCCACCCCATTAAGCTACCCGCAACGAAGTTAGCTGACTCCGAAACGGACTCAAGGTTTGGGTATACGGCTGTGAACGACTGGGAACCCAAAACTGGGCTTGTCGACACCGCGGAATCGTGTCCCGATCCTAAACAGTACAGGTGCTATCTGTCGCACAATTTAAATAAAGCAGTAAAGCATGGCATAAGTACAGGATCGTAAATAAAACCTCAAACTAGTTTGTGGCCCCAAGAAATAAGACTGAATCAAGCTCTGGCTCAGGGGGTCCCATATACCTCCCGGATGTGGATAGCGCGATAAATCAAGGAACAGGTATCAAGTACTCGGGGTCCTACGGGACACAAGTGGGCGTTCGGAAACCAAATATTATCTATCACCCACCGATGCCTCTGCTTACTTTAATTTTAGTTGTTAAACAGGAATTAAAGTGAATGATAAGTAAAACTATGATCATCTCCAACATTGAACGTGCGGCACTTCTCCAACAACTGTGGCACTCGACAACACGCAACAGCACTTGAGCAAGCGACTACGACGCGCAAGTCCAACTATCTACCAAACAACAGGTAATAGGAGGTGTCCAGGGCAATATAAGGCTGCAAGGGATATCACGGGTACGAAAACTAGAGCATCGCAACACAGTTAGCAATAGATCAACAGGAGGGAAGAAATACTATAAAAATAAGATAGGTAGAAAGGGGGAGATGCTCGCCTGAAAACATTGTCGAAGGTTCAACCGAAGATCGGGTCGACACTCGCATCAACTCAACGGCCTTATCCGCGAAGAAGCAAAACACTAGAAGGAACACCGGATGCAATATTTAATACTACGGCGAAAGATCGGGCATGATGCATGAATGATGTATGGCATGGCAAAGGTGCGATGCAATTAGGCAATATTAAGCGGAACCGGGGTCCCGACATTTAATCATATGGTTCAAATTATTTATCTACCCCGCAAATTAAATGTCGTTTTAACAAGGCAAGATATGACAACGGTTCGATGCACAAATTTAAACGAGGCCAATATAAGACTAGATTTGTCCGCATATGGGCCCCATATTTACTTATTAGGTGAATCGGCATAAGGCCCCCAAACCAATGATATGCATGCGAGATGAATGGTTAATATGCAACAAGTTTATTATATTATAAAATAGGGTTTCGGGAAGGGGTTCACACATTAGGGTTCGGCGATCTTGGTTCCGGGGTTCGGGGTTCGGCCTCGAGGTTCAGGGTTCAACGGAAACGGTCTCGACGGGATCGTTCTCGGATGCAGAGTAGATCTTGGCGTTCGGGTAGACGAACTTGGCGTGGCGTCGGGGCGCATCGGATTCTTCCGGGTCGGTGTCGTTCTTATCGTTGCGAAGGTCTTGTCGGGTCGTCGAACCAGATCGGTCTTGGCATTCGGGAGGAAGACCTCGACGTTCCGCGGCGAAGTGCTTGGCGTATCCGGTGGCGATCTTGGCGTTCGGGTTCTCGGTCATCGATAGATCTTGTCATCGCCCTGGTCTTGGACACGACACATGCGATGGAGATCTTGGGGTCCGGGGTCTTGGCGCCTTCGGGAAAAGAGTACTCGTCGCACATGTGTCTTCGGGTTCCGTGATGATGATCTTGTCATTCCGATGTCGGGGTCTTGGAATCCGTGAAGACCTTGAGGCTCCGGTTCCATCGGGTCCGGGAAGGGCCACTCGGATATGTGGGCAGCCTTTGTGTTCTAGGGATCCTTCGGACCCGTGAAGGCGGTCCCGTCGGTCCCGAGATGGAGGAGGGACAGGCGCCGGGTCGAGGCGAACGGCGTCGGGGAGCTCGGTGGGGCGCCAGGAAAGCGAAGGCGGTGGCGGCGTCGCGCCGGCCCGTGCCATGGCCAGGGAAGGAGAGGGACAGAGCCTTCAGCGATGGGCTGCTCGCAGGCTGGGCACGCACGCTCGGCCGGCTGGAAGCGGGCCCAGGGCAGAGGGCGGCGCGGCGGACTGGTGGCGGTGGCCGGAGAGGCCGGCGGGCGCGCAGCGCCTGGCAGGGCTGGAGGCGCGCTGGGGGCGAGGTCGGGGCGACCTGGGGAGGCGAGGTGAGACGGGGGCCGGGGTCGCGAGCGGGGCGGCGCCGGAGGACGCGCGGGGCGGCGCCGGAGGACGCGCGGGGAAGGCGAGGTTGGAGGAGGCGGGCCGAGGGAGGAGGGGGCCAGCGGACGCGGCGAGGGCGGCGACAGAGGGTGGAGGGGAGGTTGGGGCGCGGGGCGAGCGACGGCTCCGGGCGGGGACGCCGGCGGCGGTCCGGGCCAGAGGGGGAGAAAGAGGCCGCGCGGAGGAGGGAGCACGCGGGCGGTGGGGCGAGGAGGGGGAAGGGAGAAGCAGGGGGCGGCTGGTGGCGGGCCGGTGCAGGGGCGGCGGCCGGTGGGGAGCACCGCGGGAGGAGGAAGATGGGGTCGGGGCCGGGTCGCGTGGTGGGCAGGTGGGGACGTGGGCAGGGGACGCGGGGCCAGGGTGGGCCAGGGGTCACGCGGGCGGCAGTGTGTGTGCGTGTGTGTGTTGTGTGGGGGGGGGGGTGTGGGTTGTGTGCTGAGAGAGAGAGGAAAAGGGAGAGAGGGCCAAGTGGCAGATTTTGGTTGGAGGGGGGATGGCCAAGGTGATGTGGCAGCCTAGGATAGGTGGGGGTGAGGTGGAGGGGGTGTGGGTAGACTAGGTTGGGTATGTTTAGGAATTTAGGCGGACCGATTTAAATGGACCGTTTATTCTGGGGGTGGTCGTTCGGGTCGAATCGGCCCGTTCGACTGCCCCTACTAAAAATAATTCAATATTTTATTAATTACAAATGGGACTTTTGCAAACCGCGGGTAGACAAAACAAATATTCCGGAGACCCGGTTTTGAGTTGAATTAAAGACGGGGCGTTTTAGAAAACAAAAAGAGGTTGTTCTGCAAATAGTTTTATGCAAGCGAATGCAAGATGACGACGATGCTCAAATGCAATGTGGCATGATGACATGAGCATGCGGTCATGATGATGCAATGCACAAAAACAACGCGATTTTCTAGTAGTGGTTTTGCGGGATGCCACAGGTCACTTATTCATCTATGAGAAAAAAACACAACACATAACTTTCCTTGCACAAACCTGGAACTATCGTGTCGAGGAACAAATGTTATACTATCACAGTTCCACTCCAAAAGTTGGTGTAGGAAAAAAGTGTCTAGACGAACAACAAGTTTGAACATTTGTTTACAAGAACAGACAAAATACATGGCTATCTAGATATGTGTGACCTACTCTAATGTTACACCCATTAGAAAGTTTCTGAGAAGGTAAAAATCAGAATACAACAAACTACCACATAGAAAGATGAGTTGATTGACATATACTTACAAGTATTTCTTTTGTAAACCCCTGAAAATGCATCTAATATGAAAACAATGGGTTCACATGTCACCACTATTTCTTTTGTGAAACCCCGACAATGCTATTAATAAATTACACTCATCTTCATTTCCGTATAGTTATGCTATCAACCCAAAGCAGGATTAATCATTCATACATGACCATGCAAAGGAATCTGAAGAATTCACATCATCTCTTTGTTTGACTCAAATAAATAGGAAACTAAACTACAGGACTCTATTTGATTCTTTAGTGCATGTCATTACCAAATTAAGTACAAAATTTGAGTGGTGAAATATAAAAAAATTCCATCGATTGTGTGGTGGAACCAATTAGAATAGAACGAACTCCAAAGCTTAAAAAAAGGATGCTCTAACAGAAAGACCACTAATTGTAGTACATTTCAGCTATATCAACGTAAGGGCAATTGAGAATATGTTTCCAAGCAAAAAAATACCACAATGTCGTTGTTGCTTATTGCTATCACTCCCAGGGCTAGCTTCTCCAGAGAAAGGGTCAGACTTGCATTAGTGTTAAGTTTTATCCATCCCACATCAGGATATCTCCATCATTTAGTGATGTACAACCATATTTCGAATTCACAATTTATTCATGATACCTAAGGGAATGCGTCCTAATTTTTCATGGGTAGAAGAAACAAATAGAAACCTAAGGTTGGGGGGTCCAAGACCAGCACCCATGGTCAATGGCTCCTAAAATTCCAAGCACGGAGACCAAAATTTCAGCACGAGAAAGAAATATGAAGCACGATTGAGGCTTCAATGCTTACATCTCAATTAGTTGCTCCTCTGGCAACAGTGCTATGCACCTGTGTCGCCCCGTCTGATCTCAAGCCAGGATGAACATTGCCATGGCTGCATGGTGGAGCAGACAGATGTTCCAGGGCCATTGCAGGCAGGAGAAGCTGGCGCCGTGGTTGGTCGAGTCATGTGGCGGCTTCTCCTTCTGTGGCATAATCACTCCAAAACAACACTAATGAGACCTGATATCCAACTTGTAATCAATCCGAGTTAACTATCAACTTCAGACTATAGATAGCTCTAGATGTAGTATGAAAATAATTGATAAAACTTCACCTTGGGATCTAATAGGAGTGAACTATTTTCTCAAGCTCAGCTTTAGCTTTATCAGCCTTCTTGTTATCACTGAATCTTGTGCTCGAACCTCCTCATGCAATCCAACCTGTTTATTTATTATTCATGGTCAAATATAACTTACTCCTGAAACAGATTAAGGGTTAGGAAATAGCCGTCCTACATTTAAGTTGCAAGCCTTTACCAATTCATCATTCTTCAATAAGAGCATGTTGAATTCAAATACAACATGTAGATTCAGATGTATCTAGTCATGTTTTAGTGCTAGATACATCCGAATGTAGACAAATCTGAGGCCATTAATTTGAATCAAAGGGAGTATGAGAAGAATAGATTGAAACAAAGGCAAGGGTACCATTACATAACTCATAAACTAAATATGCAGAGTAAATGGCGGGATTATTTTTAGTTCATAAACGAAGAATGAACTGGAACAAATAGCAGTTGTGTTACGTAAACCAATCAATTTCTTGGTTTTAGGAGGAGATGAAGGAGCCTAATTCAGTTAAATTTAAATGCAAGCCTAATTTAAGACTGGGTGCAGAACAATTGCACACTGCAACATTGGCTTATTATCTCAGAATGAGAAGCCCTCAGGCAAATATTTGCCAAATTTGAGGTTTTAGCTTCAGAATGATTACACACCGTAATAATACCTCTAGTTTCTTGAGGTTTGCTGTTCTCTGAAATATTGTTAGACCATGCCAGCTTGATTAGTTTGATGAAGCCCTTGCCTGCAAACAATAATGGCTCCATTTAAGATATAAAGAACACTAAATCACTGTCAGATATAACTGCAGGTTTGTAGTTAACTTACAATTTGCAGGAAGTGAGAGTGTTGTGGTTTGCTCAGTAAACAGCAAGAGCTTGCATGAGACCAGTCGCTTCGGGAATTTACCCAGCCAGTTATTTTCTTAAAGTGCCCTCCACCGTAAATACCCATCCACGTTTGACTCCTTTTTCTCGGTTCCTGCAAGGGGTGCGCTCGTTTGCTTTACCTGGCGCCCCCCACTGCATCCCAGCCCGTGATCCCCCGCGTCCCGCGCCAACCTGTCCATCCTTCTATCCTCTCTCTAACCCTACCGCCCCCATATCTCGTCCCCTAGATCGTCTTCTTCCTTCAGCCCCAGCCGCCATTGCTTCCTCTTGCTGGCTCCATGAACCCATCAAAACATGGCAACCTCATGATCCTCAACCATACGAACATGTTTCATGCGGAGAGAAGCTCGAGGAACGCACATACATCTGGAATTGCTCTCTCATATTCAGCACAGGTACTCATCCATCTTTTTCTCTGTTGTTCTCTTGTTGATTTCTTTTTGCTCGAATTAACTTATTTGTTCCAAACACAAGCAACTTGGCTATGCTCCTTAATAACTTCCCCAGCTCCTAGACAACCTATGTTGTCATGTCCTTCTAGGTTTTTTCTCTGTTATTGCAATTCAGATGAAAGTTGCAACTTTTGTGATGTTTTTAGCAACTTTTCTATGTTTTATAGCAACTTCTTTCATATCCCAGGCAGCTTCTTTTTCGTAGATTGCAGTTTAGATGGAAAGAGTTGCAACTTTTCATGTATTACGTAGCAACTTTTTTGAGGGTGGAGGCAATTTTTTTTGTTTTGTAGCAACTATTTTTGATGGTGGAGGCAAATTTTTCCTGTTTCGTAGCAACTTTTCTGAGGGGTAGGCAATTATTCTCTGTTTCCTAGCAACTTCTATCATATCGTAGACAACTTCTTTTTATCATGAACATACTCCTTTTTCATCGGAAATAGTTGCCTACCAACCACCCCCACACGATCCCTCATGTAAAAATTCTTTTCTGAGTCAACGATTTATTGTCTTTCCATAAAACTATGAGCAATTTTTCACTAGTAGTTTGCAACTTGCATCTTAGTTCAACCAAATTTATGTCTGAGGCAACCTTTGTACATGGCAACTACATAGAGTATCAACATATTAAAATATGCTCCTTTTTTATGTAGCCAGATGAGCAAAAATTGTAAGTAGAAAAACTCCATACATAAACAGAATAGGTTGGCAACTTAACACATCATGTGAACAGTAGGCAACTAATTGACATAAGTAGGCAACTTTGGTAGTATCTGTAGGCAACTTTCTTACATAAGTAGGAAATTTAGTTTCACACAATTGTCATGCAACTTCGTATCATCAAACAGTAGATCTTGCACCAAAAATAACAGAAAACTATAACAGAGTTTGCAACATACTAATCCTAATTACAACACATGTAACACATGACTTGAACATTTTTTGCCTTCATTTCTTGCATCTGGTCATCGCTTCCTCATCTTTTTCCACATGAAAAAGCTCTTGTCCAGTACCTACATGTCAAAAAATAGCAATAAAAATGTGAGAATTTGTGAAGCTAAAAATAGAATTAGAAGTACTGTTTAGCCAACAATGCATAGTTTTTTTTGCCTATATACTTTGGAAGTTTCATTTTTCCCTTATTTTGTGTTTTGATTCATTTGTTGTGCAGGAAATGGCTATCCTTAACCTCAATGAGGTGTCGTTTAACCTCAATGAGCAGGCTGGTTTACTATCGCCTAATTACTTCACGCATCTTCTGATGGAAAAAGCTATTGACAAGACTCTAGAGTTGCAAGTTGACACTGACGCCCCCGCTGTTGATGTACATACAGTACCAACTGACAGTGGAACTGGAGTATTTGTTGCTGGTACAAACACAACATCGCTTGCCCAAGACGATGCAGATGATAACGAGGCTTCATCTCAGCCAATGGACCCACATATTGGAATGCGTTATGACATGCTACAGGGTGCTACGGAACACTACAACGCATATGCTGCTAGGACTGGATTTTCAATACAGGTGAATAGGAACAGAAGGTCAGCGCACACCAATGAGCTTGATAAACATCAATTTGTATGTAACAAATTCAGAAAACCCAGGAATGATGATGGCGGAGGTGACAAACCAGATGTAGTTGGGCTAGTACCAGTCTCAGATTCATCAGATGAGGAGGACCGACAAAACGTAGAACTTGCATCTGTTGTTGCTGGGATTTCTAAGCAGAAAGGGCAACAAAAGAATCCGAAGAAGCAGAAAAGGGAGACAATAATACCAACTAATTGCAAGGCGGAGATGGTGGTGAAGCTAAAGGATGGTAGATGGGAAGTTATTGCTTTTACAGCGGAGCATAACCATCCTCTTATAGCCAAGACATCGTTGAACAAGTATCTTAGGTCACACCAAGGTATACCAGCTAAGGAAAAAGATTTCGTGAAGAATTTGCACAGCACAAACCTGTTGACTGCTGGTATGTTACTAAATCTATTCCTGTGTTTTTTAGCTGTACCCATAGTTGCTGGAAGACCAGATGAAGTTGCTAGTTGCAGTATACATAGTTGCTGGTGTAACAGATTAAGTTGCTAGTACTGTATGATTATTTGCAAGCGCTAACTATCTTATGGTTAGAAGGAAACAAAAAATTGCTTGGTAGTGATAACTAGTTGTATGTTAGTGCATTACTAGTTTCCTGCTTAAAGTTGCTGCATTTCAAAAAAAGTAATCAGGAAAAAGTTGCCAGAATAGTATGTATTAGTTGCTAGCTAGTAACATAAACCTTGGCTGAAATTAGTATGTTAATTGCTAGTAGCTACTGTAAAAAATAAAATTTTCCTCACTCGTTTGCTTGCTAAAATTTCTTTTTTGTAGGGAGGATGATGGATATAATGTCAGAGTTCTATGGCTCAGAGTTTCTAGCCCCATACACTGCCAAAACCATCACCAACTACTGTGCAACTTTGACTACAGAAGAAACAAAAGATGGCGTCATGACCAAAGTGATCAACCATTTTTAAGAGCAAAAAGAGAAGGATTCTCACTTTTACTTCAGATTAGATTGTGATGAGGAGGACTGGGTGAACAACATCTTCTGGGTTGATGGGCCTGCGAGGAGAGCGTATGCTAGGCTTACCATGACCGTGTATCCTTTGACAGCACATACTTAATGAACAAGTACAATATGCCCTTTGCACCGTTCATTGGGATCAACAAGCATGGGCAATTTATCATGTTGGGTTGTGGGTTTGTGAGGCAAGAGTTGGCAACCAGTTTTGATTGGTTGTTTGAGTGTTTTCTTATCGTGATGAATGGTCGAGCACCGGACAACATCATCACTGACCAAGACGTGGCTATGAAGCTATCAATTGACAGGATGTTCCTAGCAACTATCCACCATTTTTGCCGCTGGCACATCATGCAGAAAGAACAGACTAAGTGTGGTACTGTTCTGGGAAGAAACCATGGTCTAGCAGAAGATTTCAACGCCTGCATAGACTTCACCTTTTCCCCAGAGGAGTTTGAGGCAAAATGGGCTCTCTTTTTAGGAAAGTTTCCTGCTGCTGCTGGAACTCGCACTTTAGGAAGCTGTATGACATTAGGGACAAGTGGGTTCCTTGCTACTTCCTGCCCCTGTTTTTCCCTTTCCTCCAGTCCACGCAGCGTAGTGAGGGTTTTAATGCGGTGCTAAAATGCTATGTGAACCCACACAAGTCACTGTTAAACTTTGTGAAACAGTATGAGAAGATACAGGTGCATGTGCTGGTGAAGGAGGATGGAAACGACTACCGTACATTATTTCTTGAGGTTCAGAGATGGTCGCCATATCCCATTGAGGAACAAGCGTTCAATGTGTACTGTAGAGACATATATTTGAATATTCGGCATGAGTTTGAGCTTATTGCCAGGTACAATGTGAGTCACTTTGGTGGTTCATACTACAGGCTTGAGCCAAATAGGACATGGTGTGCCAAGTATGGGGCGAGGACCTACATGGTTACAGCGAACAAGGATGAAGGCATCTACTCATGCGAGTGTTCAAAGTTTGATAGGATGGCATGCTTTGTTGCCACATATTGGTCTTCACCCACTTTGGTGTTGATGAGATACCCGAGAGGTACATCCTAAAAAGGTGGACGCCACAAGCAGACTCTGGTGGCCCCAGCTGCGGAGCAGCCAGATGTAATGCCACCACAGTCGCAGCAGCAAGTGCGACGTGCAAACCTGAACATGTCGTTTCAGAAACTTGCTTGTGTGGCTTGCGCAATGGATGAAGCTACTGCGATTGTGAAAAAACACATGCATGCTACAGCGACGGAAATCACTCAAGTGAACAAGTTGCGGAAGAAAAAGAAGAAACCTGCTCCTGCTGAACCGTCGGCAAGTTCCCCTATTGATCCTAATATTCCTAGGGACTCGCCAAAGTCACCTACCAAAGGGCGAACGAAGGCACATCAGAAAAAATCTGCCCTTGAACTTCATCCAAAACAGAAAAACCAGTGCAGGATGTGTGGTTCATTTGAGCACAATTCTGCAACATGTGCAGAGAGGCTGGTGTAGGCAGGAACAAATTTGTACGCTAGGCAACTAAACTGGAGGGTTAATTTCTCTACAGCTAGGCAACTTTTATTAGTTCTGTGACAACTTTGTATTCTCACTATTTTATCTTTTTTATTGTAGTTCTGGCAACTAGTACCATTATTCCTGGCAAGTTTTATTAGCTAGGCAAATTTTTTTGGCCTCTTGCAACTAAGTCCTAAAATTGGCAACTCTATGACTATGAAAGCAACTTTCAGCATTTGAAGTGGCAACTAGGTATTGTCAAATCCGCATAAGAAAAAACAATAAAGCAAAAATATCAAAAAATAAAGCAATTTGTATCTAATCTTGAGCAACTATAGATATTTTATATGAACAAAAATACAAATGGAGATCAGAGTTTGTGCGGAGCATGCCTTCATTGCTTAAATCTTGAGGACATTCTTCTAGTCGGCTTTGTTATCCTCCGATGTGACCCAACTGTTTGTCATTATCTTCCTGATGTTTGGGATATCCTTTGCTGAGTAGTTCTGAGATGCTCTACCATCCCAATTGATGTTCATTAGAGTGAAAACCCCGCAGTCATCGCTCTAAAACATGAGAAAAAATTAAGTATGGATGTATTTGAACAAACATAGGCAACAAACATGTTGGGCAAATGATGGCTCAGTTGATGTGGAGCCCGTTGGGAACCCCAAGAGCAAGGTGTGAAGCAGCACAACAACAAGTCTTCCCTCAGTAAGAAACCGAGGTTATCGAACCAGTAGGAGGAAGGAAATGTCACACAGGTGTTGCAAGCAATGTGGAAACATGCACAACACAAACTAAAGACTTTGCCCCAACTAACAGTGAGATTGTCAATCTCACCGGTTGCTATAACAAAGGATTAACTATATTGTGTGGAAGGTGATGGTGGTTTGTAGCAAGTAAACAGTAACAGTGGAAGATGTATCAATGGTAAAGATTGGACCGGGGTCCATAGTTCGCTAGAGGTGCTCTCCTTAGATAAACAACATGGCATGAATGGTAAACAAATTACAGGAGGGCAATTGACAGGAACCGAGCAAGGCATAACAATGCAATACTAGACAAAAAGATCCTATGAGATTCGATTGGGCAATACAACAAGATACATAGTCCGCCATCCAACTGCATCTATGACTAGAAGTCCACCTTCAGTTTATCATCCGAACCCCCTCCAGTATTAAGTTGCAAGCAACATACAACTGCTTTAAGCAAAGTGTGTAAGGTAAACAATTCACTTGCTCCATGAACAATAGACCGTTGTTTTCTCCCTAGTGCCAACAACACATCTACAACTGAAGAAATTTTTGTCACTTCCGTTGGAAACCAGAGGCATGAACCCATTATCGAGCATAAATACCCCCTCTTGGAGTCACTAGCAACTACTTGGCCAAGATAGCTACTAACAACGGAGAGCATGCAAGATCACAAACAACACAGACATGATAGAATCAATAAGACAAAACCATTAATCAATTTGACATAGTAATCTTAATATCCATCGGATCCCTGCAAACACAACATGCATGCTTACAAAATAGATTAGATGTTGATCATGAACGGAGCTCACAAGAACTATACATGAAAGCACAAGGAGGAGATAAAACCATCTAGCTACTACATGGACTCATAGTCCAAGGTGGAACTACTCACGCTTCATACTGGAGAAGAAGGCCTCCGGGATGATCTCCCCTCCGGCAAGGTGCCAGGAAGAACTTGAGATCCCCCCCCCCCCGATCTAGGGATGATGGTGGCAGCGACTACAGGTGGTTTCGTGGATTTTTGATTGGGTTCCTAGGGTTTCTGCATCAAGGGCTTCTTATAGGCGAAGAGGGAGGCCGAGGGATGCCCGAGGCGGCTGCACCCCCCAGGCGCGGGGTGGGCCCACCCGCGCGGCCAGGGGGTGTGCCCCCCTCGGGGCCCTCCTCCGTCTATCCTCTAGACTTCGTGTTGCCCACGGTAAAATATTGACTTTGGCTAGCAACTAATTTTCTGCCTTTCTGGAACCAAAAACACAAGAAAACAGACAACTAGCACTATGGCAACTTGTCAATAGGTTAGTTCCAAAATGCATATAAAAACACCTCAAAGTGTAGACAAAGCAAAGAAAAGTAGATACAAAACAAGCATGGAACATCAAAAATTATAGATATGTTTCCGACGTATGAAGCATCCCCAAGCTTAACTCCTGCTCGTCCTCGAGTAGGTAAGTGATAAAAGAATAATTTTTGAGGTGACATGCACCTTCACAATAAAGATCAAACCATTTGCAAGCATTGAAAGCTGGGATCAAAGAACTCTAAACATGTGCATGAAAGATGGAGTTCTAACAGTAAGACAAAGTAACTATGCATGCAACATGAAAGGCTACAAATAAAGATCATGAATAACATGCATTGAAAAACGTTTATTTGTTTCACATACAGAAAACATGGCATAGTGGCAATCATCTTGTCCCTCATAGAGTAGCAAATAGATGCATAGGACACCTTCAAAGTTCATAAGAGTGACTAGATACAAATAGCACAAGAACAAGTAATATCAACAATATGCCTCAATCAATAAGTTTTGGGACAATGCACGTAGAACTAAGAATCAACTATGCTCTCTTAATGGTGTCTAAAGGTAGAAGGTGGAGACTCAATATAATAGTGGAAGAAAGGCCCTTTATAAAGGGAATCAGGGATTTCAAGTTTCAAAAGGAGCTTCCAAAAATTATGGTACTTGTTAGCTTTCAGCCCTCATTTCCCCTATCATGAGAATATTGAAGTGATTAAGGTTAAAGTGAACAAACTATGGAGTATAAGCTTGACAAAGTATAAGTTGGCAATCTCATGTCCCTTGAATATGAGGGTCACTCCTCATGCTACTCAACTTCAGTCACCTGTAAGTTCTTGTCATAGTAAGTACATGCGTATCATAAAGAACCGCCAACGGGGTACCCCTTGCACATGGTACAAGAGCTATCCCATAACCAAAATGACAAGGCAAGAAGACAATGAGCATCTCAGTGTTCTTTTTATTTACTATGTGCATAGCTTTTTATTGAGGATGCTTCACAAATAGGTCACTATGGTGATGCTGCAAGTTCCCACCATGATTTGGCATGGCTTAGGCTAGCGGCCCAAGCGTTTCTATAACACAAAATACACAACTCCATGGACTTACAATCTCCCTCTTTATTTCACACTGGTGACATCCATAGACAAAAGAGCATGATATCAATTGTGTACAAAGTACAAGTGCAATGTTGAAAATGTTCCCCATGACAGCATGGTTCTGCTAATTCCAACGTATAAGTGCAATCATATACAACATAGACGGCACAATGGTTCAAGTTTATTAGGGGCAAATAATATAAAGTGTTCCATCAAGTTCGTGAGGGCTTTAATCACTAAGTTTCACATAACAAAATACTTTTTAATTGGAAGATAGCTGAAAACAAGAATATACTTGGAATGGTGTAACACACCATGCATAGGAATTTATAGTAGACACTTTGGAATAACTTTGGTTTCTTGGGAGTTGGAAGCATGAGTAGAGCTTACTCATACAAGTGGAGGCTAGCAAAAGGCTGGGAGCAACCAACTAAGAGAGCAAAAATGGCCATAATCATGCAGAGCGACAAAACATTACTAATCAAAGCATAGAGTGGTACTACAAGTCAAGGACTAAATGATCATAGAGGATATGGTTACTTGTTCATACTCATAACATGGTATGAGCATGTGCCAAGTCAACCCAAACAAAATATCAAAGGAGAAAACCACAATACTATGCTTTTGTATGCTTAAACAACGCATGATTCTTTCAAGGCACACTAAGCAATCCCAATTATTTGGAACAAGTCATGCTACAGCAATAATCACAAGGCATAAGGTCAAACCAACACCTAGCACGACATGCTAAAGTCTAAGTCACAGTCAATGCAAGCTCCTCTTGCACTTTCAAGCAAGAACTTTCTACTCCTTTCCAACACCAATTGACTTATTTGAAACAACACAGCGGGAACGGGGGTCCAAACTACTTTATTCAATCAAACTAAACACACTAAGAAAAGCAAACGAAAACTAAAAAGCTCCAAGAACAACACAACAGTGCATGAAACAATAAAAACAAAGTGTCTAAATAGACGTGAGCTTTTTATTGATGAAGAAGGGGATGCCTTGGGCATCCGCAAGCTTTTACGCTTGTACCTCTTGGATATTTCTTGGGGTGACACCGGGGTGGCATCCCCAAGCTTGAGCTTTTGTCCATTCTTCATCTCATTACATCATTCTCTCTCTACACCTGAAATTTTTTCCTTCATACAAAACTTCACACAATCTTCATTAGCAACATTAGTGTATTCAAAAGATAATAGACCTTTAGGCTTAGCTTTGGAACAGCAGAACTTTTCACTAAAAACACAAGCTACTATAGCAATCCATTCAAAAAGCTCAATTCCCCAAAAGAGAACTCAAAAAGGAATCAATAAGAAGCAAATGCAAATAATGGAAGAAATGTGTCAAAACAGACCAGCAGGTAGAAACCGATTTGTTCGAAAATGTTCTGTTGCTCAAATCAAAAAGTGTTGAACTAACGAAAGTTATCTAACATACTGGGGGATTTATTCGTAAAATATCAGCTCAATCTGACTTACGGAGACTCCTCACGAATATTTATGGTGGAGGACAGAAATCTGTTTCGGGATAGAAACTCCCCAAAATCTTACTTCCCTCTCATTAGAGGTCATTCTTAGCACAAAAGGCAAACAAAAAGGATAAGGAGAGGTCATTACTAAAGTAATAACTTCCAAGACTCAAACTCTTGGGTTATCTCCCAACAAGTACTTTTCTTTAACACCTTTAAGTTAGGCATAAGAAGCAAGAAAGTCAAATATTTTCAAATGAAGCATTAGCTCTCTTGTTCTTTCCTTTCTTACCTTTCGTCTTCTCTTTAGGGAAAATATGATTGCTTACTGGAGGAAAAAAATGCATAATGCCTTTTCCCACATCTATTATTGCTCCAAGGTGTTTCAGTAGGGATCTTCCTAGTGTGATCTGTCGTTTGCCTACACATTCAATAACAAGATAATCAGTAGACACCATTTTCCCTGAGATTTTTGTAAACACACCTTCAGCTATTCTAATGCATAATAAAGTGGAATTATTAGTAAGAGAGATTTCCTCTCCTCCTTTATAAATCCCCCAAAGACTCATAAACATCTTTAGACATAAGGCAAAATTCAGACATGATATCACAGCGAGCATCAAAAAGTGTAGTATTTATAGAGACTTTGATTGTGGGAAACCACTTTGAAGGCTCAGAATTTATTGGAACATAATCATGGTACGCCCTAAGTGTGTGATAACAACTATTGAAAGCAGCAGTACTAGACTCAAGAGTGTTCAACCTAGAAAAAATATTTATGAAAGAGGAATCAGACTTGCCGGGCGTATTATAAATTATAATCAATTTCTTTATGGCATCAAAAGCTTCAGCCTCAGTACATAGCAAAATATATTTCTCATCCATAACATCCAAATCATATCTATAACAAAGAGCAATACCACGGTAGAAACTATTAATAACCAAGCTAAGACTCATCTTAGGCTCAGTTTCCCTTTGTAAAGCAGAGATTCTAGACCAAGCTTATTTAAACCTCTCTTCACTTTGGTGTCACAGAGATTGGACCAAAACCAGACATGGTAGCAACTGGGGTAGGAACTAACTTTTTTGTGTTTTTCATAAGAGAAAGCAAACCAAACTAAACTATTTTTTTGGAGCTTTTGATAAAAAGAGGCAAACAAAACCAAGCAAAAGAAACTAAGCAAACTAAAAACAAAGTAAAGAGAAAGGAAGTGGAGGACTCCCCTTGTGAAGACGTCCTTAGCCTCCCCAGCAACGGCACTAGAAAACTTGTTGATGGCTCAGTTGATGTGGAGCCTGTTGGGAACCCCAAGAGCAAGGCGTGAAGTAGCACAGCAGCAAGTCTTCCCTCAGTAATAAACCGAGGTTATCGTACCAGTAGGAGGAAGGAAACGTCACACAGGTGTTGCAAGCAACGTGAAAACCTGCACAACAAAAAATCAAGACTTTGCCCCAACTAACAGTGAGGTTGTTAATCTCACTGGTTGCTGTAACAAAGGATTAGCTATATGGTGTGGAAGGTGATTGTGGTTTGCAGCAAGTAAATAGTAACAGTGGAAGATGTATCAATGGTAAAGATTGAAATGGGGTCCATAGTTCGCTAGAGGTGCTCTCCTTAGATAAACAACATGGCATGAATGGTAAACAAATTACAGGAGGGCAATTGACAGGAACTGAGCAAGGCATAACAATGCAATACTAGACAAAAGGATCCTATGAGATTCGATTGGGCAATACAACAAGATACATAGACCGCCATCCAACTGCATCTATGACTAGAAGTCCACCTTCAGGTTATCATCCAAACCCCCTCCAGTATTAAGTTGCAAGCAACAGACAACTGCTTTAAGCAAAGTGTGTAAGGTAAACAATTCACTTGCTCCATGAACAAGAGACCGTTGTTTTCTCCCTAGTGGCAACAACACATCTACAACCGAAGAGATTTCTGTCACTTCCCTTGGAAACTAGAGGCATGAACCCACTATCGAGCATCAATACCCCCTCTTGGAGTCACTAGCAACTACTTGGCCAAGATAGCTACTAACAATGGAGAGCATTCAAGATCACAAACAACACAGACATGATAGAATCAATAAGACAAAACCATTAATCAATCTGACATAGCAATCTCAATATCCATCGGATCCCTGCAAACACAACATGCATGATTACAAAATAGATTAGATCTTGATCATGAATGGAGCTCATAAGATCTATACATGAAAGCACAAGGAGGGTATACAACCATTTAGCTACTACATGGACCCATAGTCTAAGGTGGAACTACCCACGCTTCATACCGGAGAAGAAGGCCTCCGGGATGATCTCCCCTCTGGCACGGTGCTGGAAAGAACTTCAGATCCCCCGATCTAGGGATGATGGTGGCGGCGACTATAGACGGTTTCGTGGAGTTTTAATCGGGTGCCTAGGGTTTCTGCATCAGGGGCTTCTTATAGGCGAAGAGGGAGGCAGAGGGGGTCCACCCCCCCAGGCGCGGGGTGGGTCCACCCGCGCGGCCAGGGGGTGTGGCCCCCTCAGGGCCCTCCTCCGTCTCTCCTCTGGACTTCGTGTTTCCCACGGTAAAATATTGACTTTGGCTTTTGTCCCGTCCAATTCCGAGAATATTGATTTTCTTCCTTTCTAGAACCAAAAACAGAAGAAAATAGACAACTAGCACTGTGGCAACTTGTTAATAGGTTAGTTCCAGAAAGCATATAAAAACACCTCAAAGTGTAGACAAAGCAAAGCAAAGTAGATACTAAACAAGAATGGAACATCAAAAATTATAGATACGTTTCCGACGTATCAAGCATCCCCAAGCTTAACTCCTGCTCGTCCTCGAGTAGGTAAGTGATAAAAGAATAATTTTTGAGGTGACATGCACCTTCACAATAAAGATCAAACCATTTGCAAGCACTGAAAGATGGGATCAAAGAACTCTAAACATGTGCATGAAATATGGAGTTCTAACAATAAGACAAAGTAACTATGCATGCAACATGAAAGGCTACAAACAAAGATCATGAATAGCATGCATTGAAAAATGTTTGTTTGTTTCACATATAGAAAACATGGCATAGTGGCAATCAGCTTGTCCCTCATAGAGTAGCAAATAGATGCATATGACATCTTCAAAGTTCATAAAAGTGACTAGATACAAATAGCACAAGAACAAGTAATATCAACAATATGCATCAATCAATAAGTTTTGGGACACTGCACATAGAACTAAGAATGGCAACTATGCTCTCTTAATGGTGCCTAAAGGTAGAAGGTGGAGACTCAATATAATAGTGGAAGAATGGCCCTTCATAAAGGGAAGCAGGGATTTGAAGTTTTAAAAAGAGCTTCCAAAATTATGGTACTTGTTAGCTTTCAGCCCTCATTGCCCCTATCATAAGCATATTGAAGTGATTAAGGTTAAACTGAACAAACCATGGAGTACATGCTTGAAAAAGTATAAGTTGGCAATCTCATGTTTCTTGAATATGAGGGCCACTCCTCATGATACTAAACTTTAGTCACCTGTAAGTTCTTGTCATAGTAAGTACATGTGTATAACAGAGAACCGCCAACGGGGTACCCCTTCACATGGTACAAGAGCTATCCGATAACCAAAATGACAAGGCAACCAGACAATGAGCATCTCAGCGATCTTTTTATTTACTATGTGCATAGCTTTTTATCGAGGATACTTCATAGATAGCTCACTATGGTGATGCTGCAAGTTTCCACCATGATTAGGCATGGTTTAGGCTAGCGGTCCAAGCGTTTCTCTAACACAAAATACATAAGTCCATGGACTTACAAGCTCCCTCTTTATTTCACACCGGTGACATCCATAGACAAAAGAGCATGATATCAATTGTGTACAAAGTATAAGTGCAATGTTGAAAATGTTCCCCATGATAGCATGGTTCTGCTAATTCCAACGTATAAGTGCAAGCATATACAACATAGACGGCACAATGGTTCAAGTTTATTAGGGGCAAAGAATATAAAGTGTGCCATCAAGTTCGTGAGAGCTTTAATCACTAAGTTTACATAACAAAATACTTTTTAATTGGAAGATAGCTGAAAACAAGAATATACTTGGAATGGTGTAACACACCATGCATAGGAATTCATAGTGGACACTTGTCAACACCAGGATTTTTAATCCCAGATGCCTGTTATGCCATACATCGCAATCCTAAGATTACCATTTTTGCAAGACATAACATATTTGGATATCACAGTACATCATCCATTACAGACCATAAATAAGGTCTTACACAAATAAGGATCTCATGATCCAGTTCTTAATACAACTCAAGCAGCGGAATAACGTAATAATAAAGGTAGCGTAGGCGAAGCTCCATCTTCGGGGTCACAGGCAATGCTGACGATGGGAGATGATCCTAGTTGTCGTAACCTTCCTGGGGTCCATCATCCTGGTACTCCTCTTCATAGTCTGGCCACGGGAATAGCCAGGGACAAAGCCATGAGTACTATTTAAGTACTCGCGATCTAATACTAACAAGTTAAGGGGGTTTTTGTAGTAGGACACTAAGCTCTAGGGTTATTTTGCAAAAATCTAGATTTACCTCTACTGAGTTCAGAAGTAAAGAAAGCTAGTTGAAATTTTATAACACCTAAGTGGGAACTTGAATTTCATATCACAACTCTGTTGTGGTTAAGTCAAAATCTCAATTCATTTCACAAGTCATTTTGAAAACATCTGACGGGGGAACAGTATGGCCACTCCAACTGTCCATAACCGCGGACGCGGCTATTCGAAAAGTTTGACACTCTATAGAGATTGTACGCTTTCACCACAACATTCGATACATCCGTCAGGAACAAATCCTGAATTCACCATACTCAGTATGCGGATAATCAATCCTAACCTTTCAATTACACGCCCTAGTATAGGCACCTCTCTTGTGAGTTTGGCCTCCCAACCATGACCAACTGTCATCTTGGGTACTGCACAGGTGGACAATCTTCACAAGGTAGCCTCAGCTCGGACCTTGGCCGTGAGGGAACCCATACTAAGGTATATAAGTTTCTAGTCAAGCCCTACCCAATTTTCGGGTATTGTGGTTGTACGGTAAAATTGGAATGGTATCGCATCCAGACAACCATCAGTTTTATAAAGGGCTAAGGCTCATGCCTCAACATTTTCATCATCAAAATCATCTGGTGTTCGGAAACACATGCCAAAACATTCAGTAGAATGACTCATCATTCCAAGGTTTTCATAACCATTTTCTCCAAGTATTCCCATCTAAAGTTGATCAAGTTTTCATGCTTAGCACTAGCATCTACAAGTGGGGTTAAGTACTAATGAGGGGTGGTAAACCAGTGGAGATTAATTAAGTTCAATCTCATGCCTTAGGATGACATCAAGATTATCTAGCTTAGGCCAAATTTAATGCTCTTTATGTAACCTTCCGTTATCTTCCTAGAATCTACAAGTCACTTAAGTAAACTCTAAGAGAAAGCTTTGATAAAGAAATAAAATATAAAGCTTGCAAGTAAAACTAGGATTGGGTATCATCAAATGTGCCCAACCAAGCATGCTTAATGCATTGCATAGGTTATCTGACTTTCATAATTGCAAGTGTTAGCTTGCCTTGTGCAGAGCAGTGGTTGAAGTTCTCCTCGGTTTCCTCCTCGTAGTATCCTCCTTCCTCCTCGTATCCTTGGTCGGTACTAGCATCTATAAATAAATACGAGGTACACAATCACCAAAAAATACTTAACTATTTTCAGTCATCACAAAAAGAGGTACTATAGATGATCTAGCATCATCACCAATCATTACATGATTAAAGCATTTGTCTTATTTATTTTAATTTGAGAAAAGTAATTTCTACTCATTGAAAAACTACTTAAGATTTAATATTCTCCAACTCAAACATGGGATCATGTTGACACATGTCATCACCACATATTTCAGTACATGGGAATGTGATTTAAAGTGGTGTCACAATTTAATAAGGTTTAACCTTTTTTATTTTAAATAACTAAAGTGACTAGAAATGCCTATATGGCAATGTTTTGTTGCTTGAACATTATTTCTGTAAGTAAACCCAAATGTTTTTATATATTCTGAAAGGTATGATCAAATGTGATTTTTGAGAGTTGGAATCAACTCAAAAGATATTATGGTTAAAGTTTGAAAAATGTTTCAATGCACAAAAGCTTCTGCCTTGTTATTTTTACCAAGGTTGATTTAGAAATCCAAATGATTTGAATCCAACGGGCTTGGATTAAGCATTTCCGTACCTTTCTAACAAAATTAGTTTCATGTATTTTGGTTCACTAAATCGAGCTGGGTTGATTTTTGAATCTAGGTATAGAACTGAGTTTGAATTAAAATAGAAAAATCTAAATTCAAACGACTGGGTCGCACGGGAAAGGTTAATGGGCCGGCCCAGTGTCACTTCGCAGCACGGGGCTCAGCTGACAGGGGGGTTCCACCAGTCAGTGGCTCGTAACACGCGAAGCGGTACGGGGCTGTGTGGTTCGTTGGATTAGAAGGGAGATCAACGGCTGGGGATCGTCGTCGACGATGAACATGTCACCGGCGAGCTCGAACCCTAGCGGCTCAGTGGGGGTGCATAGGGGGCATACCAGGGCTCCAGTGATGACGGCGAGGCGGGCAAACGAATGAGTGGTCGACAGCGAGGTCAAGGACGGTCGAGGCAGCTCTGGGGGTGGTCGAAATCAACGGCCCCCTTATTCTCAAGTGGCGGCCTGCTCCGGCGCAATTCCGGCGAGCTGCTGCTCCTCGTGCTCCGGCTAGAGGGTGGAACGATCAGTGAGGTGAGGGGATTGAAATGGTGTGCTTAAAACGGCAGTGGGTGGCTTCCTTTTATAGGCTCGACAGCGAGACCGAGAGGGATGGGCAGGCGACATGGCTACGGGCGGCTAAAGGCATGGCTGAGGTTGGCGATCGACGGACGGTCTCCTGGCGATGCTCTAGGACTTGAATGCGTGCTTAGGGGCGATAGCAATCGGTCGGGAATGTGCGGTGCTCTGCGCGGCAGAGGCGGCGTCTTCGACGGCGAGCGGTGGCTGTGAGGCACGGGGTGGCGAACGGGGGTGTCTGGCGTGTTCCTGGGATCATGGCGAAGCGGTGGGTATTGGCTGCGCTCGAGGGGAGGCGTGTTCACGCGTGACGGGTGCGGCGCTCTGGGGCGGGCTCGGCATGTCGCAGTGGCACTGGGCGCGCGGCGTTCCTGGTGGTCCACGGCTTGCACTGGCTCGGGGAGGGGACAGTGGGCAGCGGTGAGGTGCTGGCTACCTCCCAGACATGGTGGGCACGGCTAGTTCATCCTCTAGCTTGTTTTCCACCTTGGGGGTAGCATGGTGAGGCTCAGCCTGCTCACCATTGATGGAAAGGCAATATTACAGTGGTGCTAGAGGTTAGTTAAAGGAGCTAGATGATCTACTAAGGCTAGTTGCAACCAGAGGTGGAACAAGTTAGGCCCAATTTACTGCACACTATAGTGTTTGTGATTTGTTTGATTTAAATCGGCAAGATTTTTGATGAAATGGCCGCAAGAAACTTACTTTTTAATTTTGAAAATATTTTTGGTGGGTGTGCTAGGCATGTGTTGAGGATTCTGTGGGTGCTTGGGTTTTGAAAATTGAGCTTGTTTGAGTGGTTTTTGAAATAGTGGGATCTTCCCCTAAGAGATAGATTCAATTTTAAACTGTCATTTGAACTTAGTATTTGAATGTTTTTGGATGATCACAAAGTGGGCCTTGGTACCTTATTATGAGTACTAACAAGGGGTGCAAAGATCCAAAAATGTTTCTGTTAAGTTTTGAAAACTAGGGATAGCCAAAGTAGGCATGAGAGTTAATTTGGCAAAAATGATCATTCACTTCATTTGTTTATTTTGAGTTGTTTGTCTTTGAGAAAAGTTTTGGGATTGTTTAGATGATGTCTATTTCACCTAAGAATCATTTTACAAGCAAAGAAACACAGAACCATGGCAATTCAAAAGAATCCAAATTTTGAATAGACACCTATGAATGCTTTCATATTTTTAGTTGGGAAAGTTTTTGTTAACCCTAATTTTGATGATTAGCATTTGATGATCCAAGTTTAATATTTTTGGGATGTTACAAATCTTCCCCCCCTTAAACAAAATCTCGTCCCGAGATTTGAAAAAGGACGAAAAAGATTACCTAGGATTTGAAGAGATCGGGAAACTCCATCCTGATGTGATCTTCGCGCTCCCAGGTAGCTTCCTCTTCTGTGTGGTTGCTCCACTGAATCTTGAGAAACTTGATGCATCGGGTTCTGGTAGTTATAAAAGCTTCTTCTAAAATATAGATGGGTACTTCGGGATAGGTCAGGTCATCGTTGATCTCTATGGTCCGGTGATCAATGTTCTTGAACACTTCAGTCTTCTCCGGAACTTCGAGGCACTTGCGAAGTAATGAGATATGGAACACATTGTGCACTGCTACCATCTCTTCTGGCAGTTCCAATTGATATGACACTTCTCCTCGACAGTTCAGAATCTTGAAGGGGCCGATATATCTAGGGGCTAACTTTCCCTTCAGTTGGAAATGTTGCATGCCTTTCAATGGCGACACTTTCAGATACACAAACTCTCCGATGTTGAAGGCGAGGTCTCGGCGTCTCTTGTCGGCGTAACTCTTATGCCTTGACTGGGCGGTCTTGAGGTGCTCATGAATCTTGTGAACCTTCCTTTTTGCTTCTCGTAGGATGTCGAGTCCGAAAATCTGACTCTCTCCTACTTCCGACCAGTTCAAAGGGGTGCGACACTTCCTTCCATACATGAATTCAAATGGGGCCATTTGCAAACTAGCTTGATAACTGTTGTTGTATGAAAATTCTGCGAACGACAGACAGTCTTCCCATTTAGATCCATACTCTAACACACATGCTCTCAACATATCTTCGAGTATTTGATTTACTCGCTTCATTTGTTCGTCGGTCTGAGGGTGATAAGCTGTGCTAAAATCTAGTCGTGTTCCCAAACCTTCTTGGACTTTCTTCCAGAATCTCGAGGTAAACTGAGTTCCTCGATCGGATACGATGTTCTTCGGGACTCCGTGCAAACTAACGATTCTAGCGATGTATAACTAGAAGTAGGCAATCCGGTGATAAAGTCCATTCCAACAGAATCCCATTTCCATTTCGTAATCTGCAATGGTTGCAACAATCCTGTGGGTATTTGATGTCCCGCCTTGAATCGCTGACATATATCACACTTTGTGATATAGCTTCTGATTTCTCTCTTCATCTTATGCCACCAAAATTTCTCTTTCAAATCTTGATACATCTTCGTTCCTCCTGGGTGGATAGAATAAAGAGTATCATGAGATTCCTTCAGAATAACTTCTTTCAACTCAAAATCTGCTGGTACACAAAGGCGTCCTTTGTACCACAGAACTCCTTCTTCGTCTTCGGTAAATCCGGGTACTTTTCCTGTACCGATACGACGCTTGATTCCTTCGATACTAGCATTTTCTTTCTTCGCCTCCTTGATCTGGCTGATCAAAGTGGGTTGAAGTTCTATGCTAGCCAAAAATCCTTCACTCACTAATTCCATTCGGAAATCTTCCATCTCTTTGTGCAGACTTGGTTGCTCCTTCAAAATCATGGAGTTCAAGCGGCACGGAAATCTGCTTCCACATTGGCTTTACCGGGGTGATAGTGAATGTCCAGATCGTAATCCTTGATTAGCTCAGTCCATCTTGTATGTCTCATACTTAGCTCCTTCTAAGTGAATATATACTTCAGGCTCTTGTGATCCGAATAAATCTCGCAACGATTTCCCATCAGGTAATGCCTCCATGTCTTCAGGGCTAGAACTATAGCTGTGAGCTCTAGGTCATGGGTTTGATAGTTCTTCTCATGTTGCTTTAGTTGTTGGGATAGATAGGATATAACTTTGCCTTCTTACATTAGCACACATCCGAGACCGATCTTGGATTCGTGATATCCGGCATGATTAAGATTGGGGCTGAAATCAATCTTCTCTTGAGTTCTTGAAAACTCGCTTCACATTTGTCTGTCCATTCAAACTTCCTGTCCTTCTTCAGCAATTGGGTCATGGGTCTGGCGATACTCGAGAATCCTTCTATGAACTTGCGGTATTATCCTGCCAATCCGAGAAATGCACGAACTTTGGTTTGAGTGGTTGGGGCTTGCCAATCTTCGACATCTTTCACCTTTGCAGGGTCAACGGCAATTCCTCTGGCTGATACAATGTGGCCGAGGAATCCTACCTCCTGTAACCAGAATTCACATTTGCTAAACTTGGCATACAACTGATGCTCTCTAAGGGTTCCAAGAATGGTCCTTAGGTGTAGCTCATGTTCTTCTTCTGATTTGGAATAAATCAGAATGTCATCGATGAAAACAACGACAAACATATCTAGGAAGTCCATAAAAATCTTGTTCATGAGATTCATGAAATAAGCGAGGGCATTGGTTAATCCAAAAGACATGACAGTATACTCGTATAATCCATATCTGGTGGTAAAGGCAGTCTTGGGGATATCCTCTGCGTGAATCTTGAGTTGATGATAGCCAGTTCTAAGATCAATCTTACAAAACACTTTGGTACCGGTCAACTAATCAAACAAATCTTCTATATTCGGCAATGGGTATTTGTTCTTGATAGTGACATCATTCAACTTCCGATAATCCGTACACAAACGGTTACCTCCATCCTTCTTATCCACAAACAAGACAGGTGATCTCCATGGTGACGCACTTGGTTGAAACAATCCAATTTCCAGCATGATATCCAGTTGCTTCTTCAGTTCTGCTAGTTCAGACGAGTTCATACTATATGGTCTATGGGCTATGGGTCCTGTTCCAGGGATTAGTTCAATGATAAACTCGATATCCCGATCTGGGGGCATACCGGGCGAAACATCTAGAAATACATCGGGGTATTCACAGACTATCCGGACTTGGTCAATGGTAGGTTGGGCTATACTCTTGTTGCACTTGAATTTACGAGGTAAGGTTTCAGATACATGCTCGACTGATACTCCAGCTGTACTGGTCATGGTTATGGCTTTCTTGGCACAGTCAATTAATCCTTTATGTTTAGACATCCAATCCATTCCTAGTACTACTTACAAACCTTTAGTTCCGAGTACTATCAGATTAGCATAAAAATCTATGCCATGGATTTGGATAGGGACGGCTTTGCAAATTTGCCTAGCTTTGGTGGTTGAACCGGGGATTTGAACAATCATAACATGCTTCAGTTTGGTTGGTTGAATCTTACTAGTGCATGCAAATTCTTCGGTGACAAATGAGTGCGATGCACCAGAATCAAACAACACTCTAGCAACTACTGAATTAACAGAAAACATACCCAGCACGACATCTGGTGCTTCCTGGGCTTCTTCAGCATGCATGAGAAAAAGACGGCCGTTGCGGTTGAGTGAATTCCCTGGGGCAAACCTTCTTCCAGGATGAACACGACGCTGCTGCTGAGCTGGGGCATTTGCATTGGGGGTTGCGGCATTCTTCTTGGGACACTCATTGGAGTAGTGACCCTTATTTCCACAGTCATAACAAGTCACTTGCGACTTGTCCTTTGCTGCAACAGGCACAACATTTCTTCCAGTCCTCAGGGCAGTGTTGGTGTTGGTGTTGGCGGCAGCATTGTTGTTGTTGAACTTGGGTGGGGCACGGTTGAAATTTCTAGAGTTGCTCGGGTTGTTGTGATTTCCTCCGGGCCTTGGGTTTCCACGGTTGGGATAGGTCGCACGGTTCATCGGGGGTCTGTTGGTTCTCGGGGCAAATCCTGGAGATGGGTTAGGACGATACTTTGGGGTATGATGGGTTCCTGGCTGATGCATCATGCGGCGCTTGCGGTTCTCATTGGCTTGGTTGATCTTTCCTTCCATCTAAATGGTAGAGTCGACGAGGGCTTCAATATCAGCAAAGGGGATATTGACCAACACCGTCTGCATCTCATCGTGTAGACCATTCAAGAATCTTTCTTTCTTCTTGGCTTTAGTGTCGATCTCATCCGGGGCATACCTAGCTAATAAAAAAATTGTCACGGTATTCCACTACGGTCATCCTTCCTTGCTTCAGTTCTCTGAATTCATCTCTCATTCTCTTGATCAAACATGGTGGCACATGGGTTCTGCTGAACTTGATCTTGAATTCCTCCCAGGTCATCATCTGTCCTCCGGTCATTGCACGAACACTGTTACACCATGTTCTTGCATCTCCGGCTAGATAGTGGGTGGCAAACAGAAATTTCTCGGTAGCTTCCACTCCGGCGACTTACAGGTTGTTTTCCATGGTTTGCAGCCAATCATCTGCATCTAGGGGCTCCTCTGACTTAGTGAAAACATGTGGGTTGGTGTACTGGAAATTCTTGAGCTTAGATCCATGGTTGTCCTGATTTCCTTGGCCTTGATTGTTGTTGGCCATCTGAGCTATATGCTGAAGGGTGGATAAGTTGGCTTGACGTTCCGCTCTTTCAGCTTCGCGGTCAGAAACCAACATTTGCAGGATCTGCAACATCGGGTCCGGGGATGAACCACTTCCTCCGCGAGGCATCTGAAGATTGAGATAGATCATGAGAAAAGAGGGAAATTTCTAAGCTTCAGGGACTTTGAAATGTTTTTAAATTTTAATTCAGATTTTCTAGCAACTTGCTTTTCATTCATTCATAGCACACGATACAACACACACCACAACAAAGGAAAAACAGATGGTTTTAAGAACCATTCTAGAAACTACGATACAGTAGGACCGAATACAACTCACTACGCTAGTGCTCCAGTGCTACTACTCCTTAGAGTCGGTGTAATCGGCATCTTCATCGTCATCGATGAAGGCGAAATCCTCCTCACCGGTGAAGAAGTCCATGGCCTGATCCTCCAGAAAATCATCATCATCGCTGAGATAGGAGTAGGGGTCTCCACGAAGGTCTTCTCTGGCATTCTCCCTTTCCTCCAACTGGATGTCTCTCTCGTGGATGGTCTCCTCCAAATCCGTGATACGGTGGCGAAGACGAGCAATGATGTGCTCCTTCTTGTCAAGCTGACAGCGGCGAGACTTGCGGTCCTTCGCTAGCATGGCTATGGTCTGATCCTTCATCTTGATGATGGTGGACTTGTGGTTGGAGTAGTCACGGGCATTGTCCAGTTCCTGCTGACGATCATACATCATGAAGCTAAGGTGGTCCAAATGAGTCTTCAGCTCGTGGTGGTATGGGTCTTCCAGTGGTTGTACCATAGCATCACGCCTTGGACAATACTCAAAGCGGGTACACTTGATCTGGTTGATACTCTGCCCACACAGACGGGCAAGAGCTTCCTGCATGGCCCTGGCAAGTCCATCGAGCCAGTTGTTCTCTCTTAAGGTGAACTGAATTCCTTCGGCAGTGGGAGGTTCAATCTTTCTTCGGATACTTGCAACAACTAGCCACTAACGATCTTCTCCTTCCTGATCATTGAGCTGAGCTCCGAAGAACTCGGGGTACGGACGCTCTAGAAGTTCCGAAAGCTGGTCCAAGTTACGCTCAAATATGAGGTCTCCTCCATTCCCCAACTGATAAAACTTGCTGTACTTCACGTCCATCTATAAGAATATAGGATGAGTAAGTTAGTAGAGTGTTCAAGTGTGTCAAATTTTATGTATTTTGCAAGAGTTTTTGAGGAACATGGTTTTTTATGAAAGAATCAAAGTGATAAGAATGGGAATGAGTTTTTGTAAATACTCACTTCCTTTGGTTTTGAAACTAAGTTTTTGATTTAAGCGTCCAGTCTAACTAGGGTCTCCTATGGTCAGGATGGCTCTAATACCAACTTGTCAACACCTGGATTTTTAATCCCAGATGCCTGTTATGCCATACATCGCAATCCCAGGATTACCATTTTTTGCAAGACATAACAGATTTGGATATCACAGTACATCATCCATTACAAACCATACATAAGGTCTTACACAAATAAGGATCTCATGATCCAGTTCTTAATACAACTCAAGCAGTAGAATAATGTAATAATAAAGGTAGCGTAGGCGAAGCTCCATCTTCGGGGTCACAGGCAATGCTGACGATGGGAGATGATCCTAGTTGTCGTAACCTTCCTAGGGTCCATCATCCTGGTACTCCTCTTCATAGTCTGGCCACGGGAATAGCCAGGGACAAAGCCATGAGTACTCTTTAAGTACTCGCAAACTAATACTAACAAGTTAAGGGGGTTTTTGTAGTAGGACACTAAGCTCTAGGGTTGTTTTACAA
The DNA here is from genome assembly GCA_916181665.1 of Avena sativa. Lineage (NCBI taxonomy): Eukaryota > Viridiplantae > Streptophyta > Magnoliopsida > Poales > Poaceae > Avena > Avena sativa. The sequence continues at coordinate 9,092,577 of OV702289.1, forward strand.
AAAGCCAGATTTACCTCTACTGAGTTCAGAAGTAAAGAAAGCTAGTTGAAATTTTATAACACCTAAGTGGGAACTTGAATTTCATATCACAACTCTGTTGTGGTCAAGTCCAAATCTCAATTCATTTCACAAGTCATTTTGAAAACATCTGACGGGGGAACAGTATGGCCACTCCAACTGTCCATAACCGCGGACGCAGCTATTCTAATAGTTTGACACTCTGCAGATATTGTACACTTTCACCACAACATTCGATACATCCGTCAGGAACAAATCCTGAATTCACCATACTCAGTATGCGGATAATCAATCCTAACCTTTCAATTACACGCCACAGTATAGGCACCTCTCCTGTGAGTTTGGCCTCCCAACCATGACCAATTGTCATCTTGGGTACTGCACAGGTGGACAATCTTCACAAGGTAGCCTCAGCTCAGACCTTGGCCGTGAGGGAACCCATACTAAGGTATATAAGTTTCCAGTCAAGCCCTACCCAATTTTCGGGTATTGTGGTTGTACGGTAAAATTGGAATGGTATCGCATCCAGACAACCATCAGTTTTATAAAGGGCTAAGGCTCATGCCTCAACATTTTCATCATCAAAATCATCTGGTGTTCGGAAACACATGTCAAAACATTCAGTAGAATGACTCATCATTCCAAGGTTTTTATAACCATTTTCTCCAAGTATTCCCATCTAAAGTTGATCAAGTTTTTATGCTTAGCACTAGCATCTACAAGTGGGGTTAAGTACTATGAGGGGTGGTAAACCAGTGGAGATTAATTAAGTTCAATCTCATGCCTTAGGATGACATCAAGATTATCTAGCTTAGGCCAAATTTAATGCTCTTTATGCAACCTTCCATTATCTTCCTAGAATCTACAAGTCACTTAAGTAAACTCTAAGAGAAAGCTTTGATAAAGAAATAAAGTATAAAGCTTGTAATATAAAGCTTGCAAGTAAAACTTTGATTAAAGCATTTGTCTTATTTATTTTAATTTGAGAAAAGTAATTTCTACTCATTGAAAAACTACTTAAGATTTAATATTCTCCAACTCAAACATGGGATCATGTTGACACATGTCATCACCACATATTTCAGTACATGGGAATGTGATTTAAAGTGGTGTCATAATTTAATAAGGTTTAACCTTTTTATTTTAAATAACTAAAGTGACTAGAAATGCCTATGTGGCATTCTTTTGTTGCTTGAACATTATTTCTGTAATTAAACCCAAATGTTTTTATATATTCTGAAAGGTATGATCAAATGTGATTTTTGAGAGTTGGAATCAACTCAAAAGCTATTATGGTTAAATTTTGAAAAATGTTTCAATGCAGAAAAGCTTCTGCCTTGTTATTTTTACCAAGGTTGATCTAAAAATCCAAATGATTTGAATCCAACGAGCTTGGATTAAGCATTTCATTACCTTTCTAACAAAATTAGTTTCATGTATTTTGGTTCACTAAATCGAGCTGGATTGATTTTTGAATCTAGGTACAGAACTGAGTTTGAATTAAAATAGAAAAATCTAAATTCAAACGATTGGGTCGCGCAGGAAAGGTTAATGGGCCGGCCCAGTGTCACTCCGCGGCGCGGGGCTCAGCTAACAGGGGGTTCCACCAGTCAGTGGCTCATAACGCGTGAAGCGGTACGGGGCTGTGTGGTTCGTTGGATTAGAAGGGAGATCGACGGCTGGGGATCGTCGTCGATGATGAACATGTCACTGACGAGCTCGAACCCTAGCGGCTCAGTGGGGGTGCATAGGGGGCATACCAGGGCTCCAGTGACGACGACGAGGCGGGCAAACAAACGAGTGGTCGACGGCGAGGTCAGGGACGGTCGAGGCAGCTCCGGGGGTGGTCGAAATCAACGGCCCCCTTCTTCTCCAGAGGCGGCCTGCTCCGGCGCAATTCTGGTGAGCTTCTGCTCCTCCTGCTCCGGCTAGAGGGTGGAACGATCAGTAGGTGAGGGGAGTGAAATGGTGTGCTTCAAATGGCTGGGGGTGGCTTCCTTTTATAGGCTCGACGGCGAGACCGAGAGGGATGGGCAGACGACGGTGGCGACATGGCTACGGGCGGCTAGAGGCATGGCTGAGGTTGGCGATCGACGGACGATCTCCTGGCGATGCTCTAGGACTTGAATGCGTGCTTAGGAGCGGTGGCAATCGGTCGGGAACGTGCGGTGCTTTGCGCGGCAAAGGCGGCATCTTCGACGGCGAGCGGTGGCTGTGAGGCACGGGGCGGCGAACGGGGGTGTCTGGAGTGTTCCTGGGATCATGCAAGGCGGTGGGTACGGGCTGCGGTTGAGGGGCGGCGTGTGCACACGTGCAGGGTGCGGCGCTCTGGGGCGGGCTCGGCATGTCACAGTGGCACTAGGCGTGCGGCGTTCCTGGTGGTCCACGGCTTGCACTGGCTAGGGGAGGGGACAGTGGGCGGCGGTGAGGTGTTGGCTACCTCCCAGACAAGGTGGGCACGGCTAGTTCTTCCTCTAGCTTGTTGTCCATCTTGGGGTGGCATGGTGAGGCTCGGCCTACTCACCATTGATGGCAAGGCAAGCTTACAGTGGTGCTAGAGGTTAGTTAAAGGAGCTAGATGATCTACTAAGGCTAGTTGCAACCAGATGGGGAACAAGTTAGGCCCAATTTACTGCACACTATAGTGTTTGTGATTTGTTTGATTTGAATCTGCAAGATGTTTGATGAAATGTCCGCAAGAAACTTACTTTTGAATTTTGAAAAGATTTTTGGTGGGTGTGCTAGGCATGTGTTGAGGATTCTGTGGGTGCTTGGGTTTTGAAAATTGAGCTTGTTTGAGTGGTTTTTGAAATAGTGGGATCTTCCCCTATGAGATAGATTTAGTTTTAAACTATCATTTACTCTTAGTATTTGAATGTTTTTGGATGATCACAAAGTGAGCCTTGGTACCTTATTATGAGTACTAACAAGGGGTGCAAAGATCCACAAATGTTTCTGTTAAGTTTTGAAAACTAGGGATAGCCAAAGTAGGCATGAGAGTTAATTTGGAAAAAATGACCATTCACTTCATTTGTTTATTTTGAGTTGTTTGTATTTAAGAAAAGTTTGGGGATTGTTTAGATGATGTTTATTTCACCTAAGAATCATTTTACAAGCAAAGGAACATAGAGCCATGGCAATTCAAAAGAATCCAAATTTTGAATACACACACCTATGAATGATTTCATATATTTAGTTGGGAAAGTTTCTATTAACCCTAATTTTGATGATTAGCATTTGATGATCCAAGTTTAATATTTTTGGGATGTTACAACACTTTGGAATAACTTTGGTTTCTTGGGAGCTGGAAGTATGAGTAGAGCTTACTCATACAAGTGGAGGCTAGCAAAAGACTGGGAGCAACCAACTAAGAGAGCAAAATGTCCATAATCATGCAGAGCGACAAAACATTACTAATCAAAGCATAGAGTGGTACTACAAGTCAAGGACTAAATGATTATAGAGGATATGGTGACTTGTTCATAGTCATAACATCGTGTGAGCATGTGCCAAGTCAACCCAAACAAAACATCAAAGGAGAAAACCACAATATTATGCTTTTTTATGCTAAAACAACGCATGATTCTTTCAAGACACACGAAGCAATCCCAATTGTTTGGAACAATTCATGCTACAGCAATAATCACTAGACATAAGGTCAAACCAACACCTATCATGACATGCTAAAGTCTAAGTCACAGTCAATGCAAGCTCCTCTTGCACTTTCAAGCAAGAACTTTCTACTCCTTTCCAACACCAATTGACTTATTTGAAACAACACAGCGAGAACGGGGGTCCAAACTACTTTATTCAAGCAAACTAAACACACTAAGCAAATCAAAAAAAAACTAAGACGCTCCAAGAACAACACACCCGTGCATGAAACAATAAAAACAAAGTGTCTAAACAGACCTGAGCTTTTTATTGATGAAGATGGGGATGCCTTGGGCATCCCCAAGCTTTGATGCTTGTGCCTCTTGGATATTTCTTAGGGTGACACCATGGTGGCATCCCCAAGCTTGAGATTTTGTCCATTCTTCATCTCATTACATCATTCTCTCTCTACACCTGAATTTTTTTCCTTCGTACAAAACTTCACACAATCTTCATTAGCAACATTAGTGTATTCAAAAGATAATAGACCTTTAGGCTTAGCTTTGGAACAACAAAACTTTTCACTAAAAACACAAGATACTGTAGTAACCCCTTCAAAAAGCTCAATTCCCCAAAAGAGAACTCAAAAAGGAATCAATAAGAAGCAAATGCAAATAATGGTAGAAATCTGTCAAAACAGACCAGCAGGAAGAAACCGATTTGTTCGAAAATATTATGTTGCTCAAATAATAAGAAATGTTGAACTAACTAAAGTTAGCTAACGTACTGGGGTATTTATTCATAAAATATCAGCTCAATCCGACTTAAAGAGACTCCTCACGAATTTTTATGGTGGAGGACAGAAATCTGTTTCGGGACAACAGCTCCCCAATATCTTACTTCCCTCTCATTAGAGGTCATTCTTGGCACAAAAAGCAAACAAAAAGGATAAGGAGAGGTCATTACTTAAGTAATAACTTCCAAGACTCAAGGAAACTCTTGGATTTTCTCCCAAAAAGTACTTTTCTTTAACGCCTTTAAGTTACGCACAAGTAGCGAGAAAGTCAAGTATTTTCAAATGAAGCATTAGCTCTCTTGTTCTTTCATTTCTTACCTTTCGTCTTCTCTTTAGGGAAAATATGATTGATTACTGGATGAGCAAAATGCATAATCCCTTTTCCCACATCTATTATTGCTCCAAGGTGTTTCAGTAGGGATCTTCCTAGTGTGATCTGTCCTTTTCCTACACATTCAATAACAAGATAATCAGTAGACACCATTTTCCCTGAGATTTTTGTAAACACACCTTCTGCTATTCCAATGAGTAATAAAGTGGCATTATTAGTAAGAGATATTTCCTCTCCTCCTCTAGAAAGCCCCCAAAGACTCAAAGACTCATAAATATCTTTAGGCATAAGGCAAAATTCAGACATGATATCACAACGAGCATCAAAAAGTGTAGTATTTATACAGACTTTGATTGTGGGAAACCACTTTGAAGGTTCAAAATTTATTGGAACATAATCATGGTATGCCCTAAGTACATAGCAAAATATCTTTCTCAACCACATCATCCAAAGCATATTTATAACAAAGAGCAATACCACGATAGAAACTATTAATAACCAAGCTAAGACTCATCTTAGGCTCAGTTTCCCTTTGTAAAGCAGAGATTCTAGACCAAGCTTATTTAAATCTCTCTTCACTTTTTTGCTTAAAAGTGAAGATCTCTTCCATAGGTTTCACAAAGATTGGACCAAAACCAGACATGGTAGCAACTGGGTTAGGAACTATTTTTTTGTGTTTTTGATAAGAGAAAGCAAACCAAACTAAACTATTTTTTTTGGAGTTTTTGATAAAAAGAGGCAAACAAAACCAAGCAAAAGAAACTAAGCCCTTGTGAAGACGTCCTTAGCCTCCCCGGCAACGGCGCCAGAAAACTTGTTGATGGCTCGGTTGATGTGGAGCATGTTGGGAATCCCAAGAGCAAGGTGTGAAGTAGCATAGCAGCAAGTCTTCCCTCAGTAAGAAACCGAGTTTATTGACCCAGTAGGAGGAAGGAAACGTCACACAGGTGTTTCAAGCAACGTGGAAACCCGCACAACACAAACTCAAGACTTTGCCCCAACTAGCAGTGAGGTTGTTAATCTCACCGGTTGCTGTAACAAAGGATTAACTATATGGTGTGGAAGGTGATGGTGGTTTGCAGAAAGTAAATCGTAACAGTGGAAGATGTATTAATGGTAAAGATTGGACCGGGGTCCATAGTTCACTAGAGGTGCTCTCCTTAGATAAACAACATGGCATGAAGGGTAAACAAATTATAGTAGGACAATCGACAAGAACCGAGCAAGGCATAACAATGCAATACTAGACAAAAAGATCCTATGAGATTCGATTGGGCAATACAACAATATACATAGACCGCCATCCAACTACATCTATGACTAGAAGTCCACCTTTAGGTTATCATCCGAACCCCCTCCAGTATTAAGTTGCAAGCAACAGACAACTGCTTTAAGCAAAGTGTGTAAGGTAAACAATGCACTTGCTCCATGAACAAGAGACCGTTGTTTTCTCCCTAGTGGAAACAGCACATCTACAACCGAAGAGATTTCTGTCACTTCCATTGGAAACTAGAGGCATGAACCCACTATCGAGCATAAATACCCCCTCTTGGAGTCACTAGCAACTACTTGGCCAAGATAGCTACTAACAACGGAGAGCATGCAAGATCACTAACAACACAGAGATTATCGAATCAATAAGACAAAACCATTAATCAATCTGATATAGTAATCTCAATATCCATCGGATCGCCGCAAACACAACATGCATGATTACAAAATAGATTAGATCTTGATCATGAACGGACCTCATAAGATCTATACATGAAAGCACAAGGAGGAGATACAACCATCTATCTACTACATGGACCCATAGTACAAGGTGGAACTACTCATGCTTCATACCGGAGAAGAAGGCCTCCGGGATGATCTCCCCTCCGGCAGGGTGCCGGGAAGAACTTCAAATCCCCCCGATCTAGGGACAATGGTGGCGGCGGCTATAGACGGTTTCGTGGATTTTTGATCGGGTGCCTAGGGTTTCTGCATCGGGGGCTTCTTATAGGCGAAGAGGGAGGCCGAGGGGGTGCCCGAGGCGGCTACACCCTCCAGGCGCGGGGTGGGACCACCCGCGTGGCCAGGGGGTGTGGCCCTCCTCCGTCTCTCCTCTGGACTTCGTGTTGCCCATGGTAAAATATTGACTTTGGCTTTTGTCCCGTCCAATTCCGAGAATATTGATATTCTGCCTTTCTAGAACCAAAAACAGAAAAAAAACAGGCAACTAGCACTGTGGCAACTTGTTAATAGGTTAGTTCCAGAAAGCAAATAAAAACACCTCAAAGTGTAGACAAAACAAACCAAAGTAGATACTAAACAAGCTTGGAACATAAAAAATTATAGATATGTTTCCCACGTATCAGCAAACCAACGACTTATGCATGTAACATCTAGTGTTGTGTAGGCAACAAAATGTCAGGTCCCAGCAATTAATAATGCTAGTCAAAGCAACTTTTAGTAAAAAACAGCATGACAGGGTAAAAAAATCCTAGTGTCAAAAAACTCCTAGTGTGAGTGTAACTAACAGGTTGGTTTGAGCAACTAACATTGTCAGACAAGAAACTAACATGTTGGTTTGAGCAACTAACAGTGTCAAGCAAGCAACTAATAGGTTGAGCAACTAATATTTAACTATAAAATAGTATTCATGTGGGAAAGTTGCTCGCTGAGGTTGCTTACTTGTTTTTCTGCTTTAGAACTTGGATTTCTTGAACACGAAAATTTTCAAGTTTAACTTTGGATGCACCGTAGTTATTATCCCAATGAAGGTGGATAGATGCGATGATGGCTTGGTAACATTTCTTTAGAACCGTATCCTCAATTGTCCTTCACGAGTTAAGGATCTGAAATTGATTGTCTCTGATGTTTAAGTTGAACAACCAATAATGGTTGACAACATCCTTTGCTTTTGGGTTGAGGGCTTGGATAATTGGGAACATAACCTGTATAGTTAGGCAGTTAGTTAACTGCAGGGAAGCAACTAGTTATATTGTGCAGGAAACTTGTGAGCTTGATGAAGCAACTATAAAAATAGACTGACATAGATAGTATTTATTTTTTGTAGGAAAAAGCTACAGCTAAGCAAGTTGTGGTATAGTCAGAAGCAAGTACTAACATATAGGAAGCAACTACTGAGATAGTGGGAGCACCTTTTCAAATGTTGCACCATAAAAACTCATTGAGGCAACTTTTATTTCTAGTTAGACAACTAGTGTCATAGTGAAAAGCAACAAGTAAGCTGAAGTAAGCAACTAGAAGACTAAAAGAAGAAAGCAAGTAGTAAGAAGTGGTGTGTGTGGGGGGGTGGGTGTTATGTTCATGTGGGAAAGTATACGCACCATATCTTGTCGGTCCAAATGCCTTGAATTGCTGAACAGTGCATTCAGTTCTTTTCGATTAAACTCTAAATCCTGAAACCATGTATTTGGAAAAAATAGCAAAAAATTAGTGTTTGCGATGAACGAAACTGATACGTTGGAAACGTATCTATAATTTTTGATGCTCCATGCTTTTTTATATCTACTTTGCTTTACTTGTCTACACTTTGAGGTGCTTTTTACATGTTTTCTGGTACTAACCTATTAACAAGTTACAACAGTGTCAGATGCCTATTTTCTGCTATTTTTGGTTTTAGAAAAGTTAGTAAAAAATATTCTCGGAATTGGATGGGACAAACGTCAAAGTCAATTACTTTCCATGGGGAACAAGAAGTCCAGAGGGGAGCCGGAGGGGCCAGCCAGGGGGGGCAGACCCACCCCAGGTGCGGGTGGGCCCTGCCCCGCGTCTGGCTAGGGTTTGAGGCCCCTGGCCGCCGCCTCAGCCTCCCCCTTCGCCTATAAGAAGCCCCCGATGCAGAAACCCTGAGTATCCAATCAAATATCCATGAAATTGAATGTAGCCGCCGCCACCATCGTCCCTAGATCGGGGGGATCGAAGTTCTTCCCGGCACCCTACCGGAGGGGAGATCATCCCGGAGGCCTTTTCTCCGGTATGATGCGTGAGTAGTTCCACCTTGGACTATGGGTCCATGTAGTAGCTAGATGGTTGCATCTCCTCCTTTGTGATTTCATGTATAGATCTTGTGAGATCCGTTCATGATCAAGATCTAATCTATTTGTAATCATCCATGTTTTGTTTGCGGGGATCCGATGGATATTGGGATTATTATGTTGGTTTGATTAATGGTTTTTTCTTTATGATTATATCATGTCTGTGTTGTTTGTGATCTTGCATGCTCTCTGTTGTTTGTAGCTATCTTGGCCAAGTAGTTGCTAGTGACTCCAAGAGGGAGTATTTATGCTCGATAGTGGGTTCATGCCTGTAGTTTCCAAGGGAAGTGACAATAATCTCTTTGGTTGTAGATGTGTTGTTGCTACTAGGGAGAAAACAACGGCTCTTGTTCATGGAACATGTGGACTGTTTACCTTACACACTTTGCTTAAAGCAGTTGTCTGTTGCTTGCGACTTAATACTGGAGGGGGTTCGGATGATAACCTGAAGGTGGACTTCTAGTCATAGATGCAATTGGATGGCGGTCTATGTATCTTGTTGTATTGCCCAATCGAATCTCATAGGATCTTTCTGACTAGTAATTGCATTGTTATGCCTTGCTCAGTTCCTGTGAATTGCCCTGCTATAATTTGTTTACCCTTCATGCCATGTTGTTTATCTAAGGAGAGCACCTCTAGTGAACTATGGACCCCGGTCCAATCTTTACCATTGATACATTCTCCACTATTACTTTTTTACTTGCTGCAAACCATTACCTTCCACACCGTACGTTTAATCCTTTATTACAGTAAACCGGTGAGCTTTACAACCTCACTGATTCGTTGGGGCAAAGTCTTGAGTTTGTGTCGTGCAGGTCTCCGCGTTTATTGCAACACCTGTGTGATGTTTCCATCCTCCTTCTGGTTCGATAACCTCGGTATCAATTGAGGGAAAACTTGTTTCTTGCTCTTTGCACCCTGCGCTTGGGGTTACCAACGAAGTGCCACGTCGAGCATCATCAAGACTTTCTGGCGCCGTTTCCGGGGAGGCTAAGGACGTCTTCACAAGGGGAGTCCTTCACTTCCTTTCTCTTTACTTTGTTTTTAGTTTGCTTTGTTTCTTTTTCTTGGTTTTGTTTGCCTCTTTCCAAAAAACACAAAAAAATTAGTTCCTGCTCTAGTTGCTACCATGTCTGGTTTTGGACCAACCTTTATTTCCCCTATGGTAGAAATCTCCACTTTAAGCAAAAAAGGTGAAGAAAGTTTTAAAGAAGCTTGGTCTAGAATCTCTGCTTTTTAGAGGGAAACTCAGCCTAAAGTAAGCCTTAGCTTGGTCATTGATAGTTTCTACCGCGGTATTGCTCTTCGTTATAGATATGCTTTGGATGTTGTGGCCGAGAAAGATTTTTTGCTATGTTCTGAGGATGAAGCTTATGATGCCATACATAAATTAATCATGATTTATGGTACGCCTGGTAAGTCTGATTCCTCTTTCACAAATATTTTTGCTAGGTTGAACAATCTTGAGACCGGTATTGCTGCTATGAATAGTTGCTATCACACGCTTAGGGCTTACCATGATTATGTTCCCATAAATTCTGAGCCTTCAAAATGGTTTCCCACAATCAAAGTCTCAATAAACACTACACTTTTTGATGCTCGCTCTGATATCATGTGTGAATTTTGTCTCGTGCCTAAAGATATTTATGATTCCTTGAGTCTTTGGGGGCTTCCTGAAGGAGGAGAGGAAATCTGTCTTACCAACAATACCACTATATTACCCATTGGAATAGCTGAAGGTGTGTTTACAAAAATCTCAGGAAAAATGGTGACTACTGATTATCTTGTTATTGGATGTGTAGGCAAGGGACAAATCACACTTGGAAGATCTCTACTGAAACACCTTGGGGCAGTGATAGATGTGGGAAAAGGTATCATGCATTTTGCTCCTCCGGTAAGCAATCATATCTTCCCTAAGGAAAAGAAAAAAGGTAAGAAACGAAAGAACGAGAAGGTTGCTTATTCATTTGAAAATACTTGATTCTTCTTGCTTCTTGTGCCTAACTTAAAGGCGTTAAAGAAAAGTACTTATTGAGAGATAACCCAAGAGTTTCCTTGAGTCTTGGAAGTTATTACTTCAGTAATGACCTCTCCTTATACTTTTTGTTTGCCTTTTGTGCCAAGAATGACCTCTACTGAGAGGGAAGTAAGATTTGGGGAGTTGCTGTCCCAAAACAAATTTCTGTCCTCCACCAAAAAAATTCGTGAGGAGTCTCTGTAACTCGGATTGAGCTCAAAATTTTCGAAAAATCCCCCAGTATGTTAGCTAACTATCGTTACTTCAACACTTTTTGATTTGAGCAATAGAAGATGTTCGAAAAAATGGGTTTCTACCTGCTGGTCTATTTTGACAAATTTCTGCCATTATTTGCATTTGCTTCTTATTGATTCCTTTTTGAGTTATCTTTAGGTGAATTGAGCTTTTTGAAGGAGTTGCTACAGTAGCTTGTGTTTTTAGTGAAAAGCCTTGCTGTTTCAAAGCTTTGCCAGTGGCCTATGAATTGAGCTTTTTGAAGGAGTTGCTACAGTAGCTTGTGTTTTTAGTGAAAAGCCTTGTTGTTTCAAAGCTTTGCCAGTGGCCTAATATCTTTTGAATAAGTTAATGTTGCTAATGAAGATTGTGTTAAGTTTTGTATGAAGGAAAAATTTCAGGTGTAGAGAGAGAATGATGTAATGAGATGAAGAATGGACAAAAGCTCAAGCTTGGGGATGCCACCATGGTGTCACCCCAAGAAATATCCAAGAGGTACAAGCGTCAAAGCTTGGGGATGCCCAAGGCATCCCCTTATTCATCAATAAAAAGCTCAGGTCTGTCTAGACACTTCGTTTTTATTGTTTCATGCATAGTTGTGTTGTTCTTGGAGCGTCTTAGTTTTTGTTTGCTTTGCTTAGGTTGTTTAGTTTGCTTGAATAAAGTAGTTTGGACCCCCATTCTTGTTGTGTTGTTTTGCAAATAAGTTTGCTTGGTGTTGGAAAGGAGTAGTAAGTTCTTGCTTGAAGTGCAAGAGTAGCTTGCATTGACTGTGACTTAGACTTTAGCATGACATGCTAGGTGTTGTTTTAGCATTATGCTTAGTGATTATTGTTGTAGCATGTCTTGTTCCAAACAATTGGGATTGCTTAGTGTGCCTTAAAGAAATTATGCGTTGTTTTAGAATGCAAAAGCATAGTATTGTGGTATTCTCCTTTGATGCTTTGCTTGGGTTGACTTGGCACATGCTTACACCATGTTATGACTATGAAAAGTCACCATTAGCCTCTATGATCATTTAGTCCTTGACTTGTAGTACCACTCTTTGCTTTTATTAGTAATGATTTGTTGCTCTGCATGATTATGGCCATTATGCTCTCTTAGTTGGTTGCTCCCAGTCTTTTGCTAACCTCCACTTGTGTGAGTAAGTTCTACTCATGCTTCCAACTCCAAAGAAACCAAGTTATTCCAAAGTGTCCACTATAAAATCCTATGCATGGTGTGTTACACCATTCTAAGTATATTCTTGTTTTCAACTATCTTCCAATTAAAAACTATTTTGTTATGTGAAAACTTAGTGATTAAACCCCTCGGGAACTTGATGGCACACTTTATTCTTTGCCCCTAATAAACTTGAACCATTGTGACAACTTTGTTGTATATGCTTGCGCTTATAAGTTGGAATTAGCAGAACCGTGCTTTCACGGTTAACATTTTCAACATTGCACTTGTACTTTGTACTCAGTTGATATCATGCTCTTTTTTCTATGGATGTCACTGGTGTGAAATAAAGAGGGAACTTGTAAGTCCATGGAGTTTGTATTTTGTGTTAGAGAAATGCCTGGGCCGCTAGCTTAAGACATGCCTAATCATGGTGGAAACTTGCAGCATCACCATAGTGAGCTATCTATGAAGCATCCTCAATTAATAAAAAGCTATGCATATGGTAAATAAAAAGATTGCTGAGATGCTCATTATCTGCTTGCCTGGTTATGGGAAAGCTCTTGTACCATGTGCAAGGGGTACCCCGTTGGTGGTTCTCAATGATATGCAAATACTTACAATGACAAGAACTTACCTGGACCCAAAGTTGAGTATGCATGAGGTGTGGCCCTCATATTCAAGGGACTTGAGATTGCCAACTTATACTTTGTCAAGAATATACCCCAGCTTTGCCACTTTAACCTTAACCACTTCAAGATGCTTATGATATGGGCAATGAGGGCTGAAAGCTAACAAGTACCATAATTTTTGGAAGCTCTTTTTGAAACTTGTAATCCCTGCTTCCTTTACAAAAAGTCCTTTCTTCCACCACTATTAAGTCTCCACCTTCTACCTTTAGGCACCATTAAGAGAGCATAGTTGTCATTCTGTGTGCAGTATTCCAAAGATTATTAATTGATGCATATTGTGATATTACTTGTTCTTGTGCTATTTGTTTCTAGTCATCCTTGTGAACTTTGAAGGTGTCCTATGCATCTATATTGCTACTCTATGAGGGACAAGCTGATTACCACTATGCTATGTTTTCTGTATGTGAAACAAACAAATGTTTTTCAATGCATGTTATTCATGATCTTTGTTTGTAGCCTTTCATGTTGCATGCATAGTTACTATGTCCTATTGTTAGAACTCCATTCTTTCATGTACATGTTTAGAGTTCTTTGATCCTAGTTTTCAATGCTTGCAAATGGTTGGATCTTTATTGTGAGGGTGCATGTCACCTCAAAAATTATTCTTTTATCACTTATCTACTCGAGGACGAGTAGGAGTTAAGCTTGGGGATGTTGATACGTTGGAAACGTATCTATAATTTTTGATGCTCCATGCTTGTTTAGTATCTACTTTGCTTTACTTGTCTACACTTTGAGGTGTTTTTACATGTTTTCTGGTACTAACCTATTAACAAGTTGCAATAGTGCCAGATGCCTGTTTTCTGCTGTTTTTGGTTTCAGAAAAGTTAGTAAAGAAATATTCTCGGAATTGGATGGGACAAACGTCAAAGTCAATTAATTTCCGTGGGGAACAAGAAGTCCATAGGGGAGCCGGAGGGGCCATCCAAGGGGGCCAGACCCACCCCAAGCGCGGGTGGGCCCTGCCCCGCGCCTGGCTAGGGTTTGAGGCCCCTGGCCGCCGCCTCAGCCTCCCCCTTCGCCTATAAGAAGCCCCCAATGCAGAAACCCTGAGTACCCAATCAAATATCCACGAAACCGTCTGTAGCCGCCGCCACCATCGTCCCTAGATCGGGGGAATCTGAAGTTCTTCCCGGCACCCTGCCGGAGGGGAGATCATCCCGGAGGCCTTCTCTCCGGTATGATGCGTGAGTAGTTCCACCTTGGACTATGGGTCCATGTAGTAGCTAGATGGTTGCATCTCCTCCTTTGTGCTTTCATGTATAGATCTTGTGAGCTCCATTCATGATCAAGATCTAATCTATTTGTAATCATGCATGTTGTGTTTGCAGGGATCCGACGGATATTGATATTATTATGTTGGTTTGATTAATGGTTTTATCTTTATGATTCTATCATGCCTGTGTTGTTTGTGATCTTGCATGCTCTCCGTTGTTAGTAGCTATCTTGGCCAATTAGTTGCTAGTGACTCCAAGAGGGAGTATTTATGCTTGATAGTGGGTTCATTCCTCTAGTTTCCAAGGGAAGTGACAATAATCTCTTCGTTTGTAGATGTGTTGTTGCTACTAGGGAGAAAACAACGGTCTCTTGTTCATGGAACATGTGGACTGTTTACCTTCACACTTTGCTTAAAGCAGTTGTCTGTTTCTTGCAACTTAATACTGGAGTGGGTTCGGATGATAACCTGAAGGTGGACTTCTATTCATAGATGCAGTTGGATGGCGGTCTATGTATCTTTTTGTATTGCCCAATCGAATCTCGTAGGATCTTTCTGACTAGTAATTGCATTGTTATGCCTTGCTCAGTTCCTGTCAATTGCCCTGCTGTAATTTGTTTACCCTTCATGCCATGTTGTTTATCTAAGGAGAGCACCTCTAGTGAACTATGGACCCCGGTCCAATCTTTACCATAGATACATTATCCACTGTTACTTGTTTACTTGCTACAAACCATTACCTTCTACACCATACGTTTAATCCTTTGTTACAGCAAACCGGTGAGCTTGACAAGCTCACTAATTCGTTGGGTCAAAGTCTTAAGTTTGTGTTGTGCAGGTCTTCGCGTTGCTTGCAACACCTGTGTGATGTTTCCTTCCTCCTTCTGGTTCGATAACCTCGGTCTCAACTGAGGGAAAACTTGTTGCTTGCTCTTTGCACCCTGCGCTTGGGGTTACCAACAAAGTGCCACGTCGAGCATCATCAGAAACAACAAAATAAGTTGTGATTTTTTGTTACATGTTTTCATAAAGACATAGAAAAGGTAAACAAGGTTGGTTCGAGCTATGATTTCACTTACAGATATCCTCAAATGCATGACTATATTCTTTGCAGTTTCTGCAATGTTTTTTGCAATCGCCATGATTCCAATTTCCATGACCGAAGTGTGGATCCATCCTCTTGGTTTCATATAAGTTGCAAGCTCCCATGCTGTAACATGGTAGGTGCCAAAGTTGACGACTACAGGGCCGCACAAAGTAGTTTTTATGAGACACATAGTCATGTTGAAAACAAAACACATGTATTCTAACAACCTTTTCTATCAGTAAGCAACTATGCATCCTGTATAAGTAACTTGTATTGTAACTAAAAAGCGATAAGAGAAGGTTAAAAAAACAGTGGAAAAAATAGAAGACCACCTTTCGTTAATTTTCTGATGGTTTGTTCTGATGCTTCCTCTGTGCTGAATTACTTTTGTATATAGCTTGTTAGCACTTTTCGTGCTTGTGAACTGTTTCTTGCTGTCTACATTGACGTACAGCGATAGTTGGCAAGGGGGGGCTTGATTAACCTTCTTACATACTGTTGAGGAGTTGTGGAGCTGCCTGAACCATCAGTGCCTGAATCTGGTGCTGCGGGGGTATGGGATTTGTCGGGCATTTGCAACACGCCATGTGATTCTTCCTTGTCTCCAGTGTTTGCTGCCTGAGCCACTGCCTCCGAGAGCTTTCTGCTTCAACACACACTCTCTCAATCTCTTTAGGATCAATGTTCGCTAAAACATCAAGATCATCAGATTCAGCAGGTTGAACTTTCTAAGAAACTTCATCATCGTCATCATCAACTTCTGGACCATCGTCATCATCAAAATCTGGACCTAGGCTGAAAGATGGGCAATCCATATCGCTAGAAAACCTGGACCTTGGAAGCGGCATCTTGTATGTGTGTTGTTCCTGCACTTGGGGATCGGGCAACTTGTTTGCTTTTTTCGCTCCGATGAGTGATGGTGGCGGGCAAGTTTGTCTAGTTGGTGGTGGGCTAAAGTGCACTCTCTTTTCCATTATTGGGCTGTTCAGTGGTGGTTTTTCCTGTGTTGTTGCCTTTGGGTGCACTGTAGTTGCCTTGGTCTGTATACTAGTTGTCTGTATAGCTGGAGAAGTTGCCTGCAGAGCTGGAGAAGTTGCCTGCAGAACAGCGAAGGTTGCCTGCTTATTCTCTAAAGTTGTTTGTTTCATAGGAATTATCTCTGGCTAGATATGCACTCTAGTTGCTTGAGGCCAAGAAGAAGTTGTTTGTTTCTGTGCAGAAGTTTCCTGAGGAACCCCTGAACTTGGTTGCTCCTGCGCCGTACTTTCATGTCCTGTGTTTTGCAGTTGGCTTCTCTGTGAATTTTGTTGTAGACCTTGCTGGTTCCTTTAGTTTCATAGGACCCCCTTTGCTGGACTGCATATTCGTCTTCTTCTCCATGTCAACTGAATCAAGATACCCCTTGAAAGTCCCTGGACTACATTGCACGCCACCATCGATCCATTCCAAACTAGTGTCTTGTGAGTCACCTGATTTTTTCATCTCTTCTTACAAAATAGACCTCAACTCACTTTGTGAATTCATTTAAAAGATGGCGGGTTCTTCGACGAGATGAATTTCTGGCAACTTCTTCTTCCCGACTTTCATCTTGCACAAATCCAACAAAGACATTTTTGCATAGTCTTGTTCCTGGCTACTCCCAGCATCACCATGTCGTCCAGGAGCAACTTCCTCCCTATCCTGAGCAACTTCCTCCCTATCCTGAGCAACTATCTTAGTGTTCTGCTCAATATCTTCCCTGGACTGTGCATCAGGACCAGTTTTCGAAGTATCCAAAATAGTGGTGCCAGCAAAAACTATTGGGATGCCAGCGGGGCAAGAGAATTTTCCATCACGAGCCACCAATTTAACCTTCTTGATAATTGTGACTTCTTCAGTTGGTATTTGCTGCTAGGAAGGTTTCCCATCTTTTTCCATGGCCTTGCCAACTTTCCCACTGGTGTTAGCAACTTTCCCACTAGCCTGAGAAACTTTAACCCTGGTCTCATCAACTTTACCTTTGGTCTTAGTAACTTTACCCCTGGTCTCCTGTTGTACAACATTTTGCATGGTCTGCGGTACACTTTTCTGCATTTTTTGTTGGACAAATTTAATCTTGTTTTGTTGAACTACTTGTTGCACAGTAGGGGCAACTTCTTCCCTGGTTTGTGGAATTTGATCCATGCTTTTCTTATCAACAATCTTTGTGGGTTGTCCGTCAGTTTTATCCCCAGTTTCAGTAGTTCTATGGATACTTTTGGCAACTTCCTTCCTGGTATAAACAACTTTCTCCCTGTTATCAGCAATTTTCTCCCTGGTTTGTTGCACAGCGTCCTCCATGGTGTCAGAAACTTTTGCACTGGTATGGGCAACTTTATCCCTGGTACTAGCAACTTGCCCCCTTGACTGTTGAGCAACTACCTCAATTGTTTTGCCAGCAAATTCCATGTTGAACTGATGAGCAACTTCCTTGCTGGTATGAGCAACTTGCTTATTTGTCTGAGCAACTTGCTTACTTGTCTGAGCAACTTTATCCATTGTCTTCTCAGCAACTTTAACCCTGGTCTGCGCTAGTGTTTTTCCACTAGGCTGACTAACTTGTTGTGTAGCTTGGGCAAGTTCTTTCTGAGTCTGTTCAGCATCGCCTTCGGCTGCCCTCTTCCTTTTTCCCCCGACCTTGTTTCCCTGTTTTAAACATAGTACTGATCTGTGCAACTATCATCCATGCTCTTGTCATTATCGCTACCATCGTATTCATCTACTCCTCTGCCAGATCCTATGTTCCCAGCGTCGCCATCGTCATCATCATCATCGTTGATGCTGTTGTCATCCCATTCCTCCTCATCCTCATCATTTTTTGCTGGTCGGACTCGTCATCATCGTAGTCGTCATTGTCGACGTATTCTTTGTTGTGTACAACAAAAGGGCCAAAAAGTAAAATTAAGGTAGTGATAAAAAAAGTAATTTGAAATAAAGAATGACAAACTACAGCGATAAACCACATGATCGTAGTCTTGCCTGCATTTTTCCTCATCAGAGTTGTTAGAGTCCTCATCAGGCAACACTGATTCTTCGTCTTGCTTATTGTTTCTTCGTCTCTTCGTAGGTCTTGGTTGACCTCTGCCAGTTACAATATTTTCTTCTAGTTTCCCAATGTCATTGACAAACTTTGCCATGGTCTCTTCAAATTCTGAGCATGCTACATGAACTAAAGCAGAAAGTTTCCTTTTCCTCTACAAGTTTGTTATTAAAAATTAATAAGAACACAAGTTAGTTGTCATGCTGAGAAACTAATAGTGTAAGACAAGCAAACTTGTCAGGTGGAGCAACTAAAAAAATGAGGTACTCACACACTGGTCGTAATTTGGTGGCAAATTTGCGGTGACGAACTATTTAGCATTTAGCAATCCGCCGAAAAGTCCTCTATGATGTGTGTCTCTGTATTTTTCCTTGAGCTATTTTTTGACAAAGTAGGTTACTCAAATTAGATTGATATAGAAAAGTAGGCATAGAAGGAGAAGAAAATGTAAAAAAACAAGCATATCACGCTTACTTGAAGTTTCCCAAAAAACCCTGGTTTGATCATGTCTTTCTTCTTGACCTTATTTATCAAGGCGATGTCCCAAGCCTCTACTCGAGGGTAACAGTGACTGACGAGTTCGTCAAACTCTACGGAATCTAGGTACAGTAGCTGCTTGACAGGGAAAAACATGGAAATAATATGAATTAAATGCAAAACATATTCTATAAGAGGCTGCAATGAAAATATGGTTATTAGCAATTCATGATATCATATAGGCAACTAACATGATGGTTTGAGCAACTTTGTGTTCAGCTAGAAGCTTCTAGTTACATATATGCAACAAGACATGTTTGTTTTAAGGAAAACTTAATATGACAGTAAAAAAGAACTACGCAAGAGATAAACATGCTTTAGAGGAGCTAAAAAGAACATGTTCTAGCAACTTCTAGTTGTATGTAAGTAACAAACAGGCCATGTTGAGCAACTATATGAGCCACAAAAGCAACTACATAGAACATCTGTCCATGATTAAAAAAAGCCGTGCACTTACTATCAGGTGATAAACACAACAACACACAGACTTCTTGTTTTTTAGTGAACTAAAAGCAAGCCTGATCTGGTCAACAACAAACTGACAGATGTTCGTGCGGGGAATGACGTCAACGTCATATATAGCAGGAAAGCAGCGTGGGCTAACTTTTAGACCAGTTGTGGGAGCGAGAAAGTTGTAGGCTATTACAGCCCAAGCTCGAAAAAAAATATCGTCTGATTTCCCGCCCATGTCCTTAATCATATTGCACAAGCTGGTAAGATCAGGATTGCCAGTTGGCGGGAAACCGTAATCCTCCATCATTTCTCACATAATATCAGCATTCATCTCGTAGCAAACTTTTAAGCCAGAGTTGGGTAGCCCCCAGATCCTGTGCACACTGTCTGCATCGATCGGTATCTTTCCGCGGTCAGGTATGATCAACTCAGAGGTGCCAGGGTCATAGCATTTCATAACCCACTGACCGAGTTCAAGAGGCATGGTGCATGCGCCGATGTTCAACGGGCCACCAAACTTCTTATCGATCAGTGCAATCTTCTGTGCGCATGTTAAACTGTTGTTTAGTGTGAAAAAACGAAAGGCTTTAAGCATGCAAACAAAGATGTATTAGTTAGTTTCCATATAGGCGCCAAAATATGGCAGAAAAATAGCAACTATCCACTGGAGAGAAGCAACTTCATACTGAAAATAAACAACTACCTAGTGCAGAGAAGGAATTTCCTACTGCAGATAAGAAACTACCTACTATAGAGAAGCAACTACCTACTGCAGATAAGCAACTACCTACTGCAGAGAAGCAACTACCTACTAAAGATAAAAAATGACAAGTAATAAGATTTAGCATGAGTACAATGTAGAGAGCATGGGTAGAACTTACATAAGAGCTGTTCGCTATTTTTGTGGTTGCAACCGTTTTCCCCTTATTCTTTGGATTCTCCGCCATTTCAACAATATCACCAACAGGTTTCTTTGCAATTGTCTTTTTAGACTGTTTCACAGGTGACGAGGTTTAATCTCATCAATGCCCATTGTTATGAGCTTGGGTTTTGGAGAAGATGGGGGTGCTGGAGATCGCGGAACAGTTAACAGACAAGCAACTAGGGGACACGAGATTTACCCAGGTTCAGGCCCCCGAAGGGAAAACCCCACTCCTGCTTGTCTGCTCTTGATTACGGCGGAACCGAAAGCTACAGGGGTACGCAGATGTAATCTGGCGTGGAGGTGTGTATGCGGTGGTATGAGAGAGAGAGCCTCCTCGTCGTGCCCTCCTAGCCTTTATATAGAGATAGGCAGGTCCCGGGCATAGATCGAGTCGGTTACAAGTTTAGGGTTTGCCCCTTTGAATATTCTATCTGTTCTAGTCTTGCTCTCCAAGGATCCGAAGATGTCATGGGTTAGGCCATCCATAAACCTTCATGGGCCGCGTATATTCTTGTGGGCCTTCCTTGGGCTAGACCAGGTATGCTAATGTCGTGCACCCGTAGGGTATAACCATGTCAACAGGAGGCGATCCACGATTAGCCAGAGCCTTGATTTTCTTTTGCTTAGTAGGTTCCTTCGTAGGTGGAACCTTAGTTTGTTGGCTCCCTAAAGATGAGCCCCACCAGCTGATGGATCAGACCCATCCATCATGCAAACATGCTTAACGAATAGCATGGAAACACAGAAAAAGTTTTAAAACTTTAACTAGCAACTTCTTGTTGGATATATGTGGGCAACAAATATATTGTCTTTAGCAACTACTTATGTCAGAGAAGCAAACAGACATGTTTGGTTGAGCAAAACTGCTCATGACATGAAAACAGTACTTATAGGCACCATGGTAATAAAAATTGTGCAACTACTAGTCTAATATAGGCAACAAACATGTTGGGGAAAACCAACTACTTGTGTCGTAGCACCTACTAAATGTCAGGCAACCAACTTCTATTGTCATGCAGGCAAACAATAATGTCAGGTTCAGCAACTAATAAATATGAGAAACAACTTGTCATGTTGAGCAACTAATAGTGTGAGACAAGCAACTTTTATTATCATGTAGTCAACAAACTTGTCAGGTTGAGCAACTAATAGTGTGAGACAAGCAACTTCTTTTATCATGTAGCCATCAAACTTGTTAGGTTGAGCAACTAAAGTGTGAGGCAAGCAACTTCTATTATCACAGACTAAATCATGTTCCTTATCACAGGCTACGAAACAACAACTTCTACTAGCAACTAGTACTATCATGTATGAAACAAACGATGTTTGTACTGACAACTTATTTGAGAACAAAAGCAACTAATCAACTACTAAATCAACTAGTAGTGTGAACAACTAATAGTGTGAGATAAGCAACTTCTGTTATCATGTAGCCAACAAACTTGCCAGGTTGAGCAACTAATAGTGTGAGACATACAACTTTTATTATCACAGACTAAATCATGTTCCTTATCACAGACTACGAAACAACAACTTCTACTAGCAACTAGTACTGTCATGCATGAAACAAACGATGTTTGTACTAGCAACTTATTTGAGAACAAAAACAACTAATCAACAAAAGAAAACTAATCAACTACTAAATTATATTCCTCTGGTAATAGTGCGCATAAATCCCCCCAGATCCCTTCCTTAAATGCGCCAATCCACCCCTACAAAGCATGAATGCGCTTCATATAACCCCTATAGAGAAATCCTCCGTGAATCGAAACCATAAAGAACCACGCAAAATCACAGACGAACCCCTTAGCGCCAATCCACCCCGAGAGAACCACACAAAATCGCGTGAAAAAACACACACACACAAAGACGAAATTCATGGGGATTCATGGAATCGGAAGGTAAAACGTACCGCCTAATGTGTCACCGTGCTCGAAATGTGCCAAAAATATGCTCGCCTAAATCCTACAAGGATCACCACGAAAATTGGGCGTCAATCGTCAGATTCCGGCGAGAATCCCCGAGAAAATCAACACCTCCACCGCCTCCAATCGCTGATGTAGACCTCCGTCGAACGCACCAGTTCCCTCTCACCGGAACGGCTCCACCACCGCCTCCAATCGCCGGAACACCGGAACGGATCCGCCCCCGCACTGCGGTTTGGAGCGAGGAAGCGAGAGAGAGAGCAGAGCGAAAGAGAGCGAGACGGAGAGGGAGTTAACGCGTGATGCGGAGAAGTGGGGTATAAACAGACAAAAAACAACCTGGGCCCGTTAACCCACGTTGCCACGCTGGACGTGTGTCTGTTACAAAACGGCGCGTGCGACGTGCTCATCAAACTGGCGCCCGCGCGCCGTCAAATAAATAGGAATAAGGAATTTTCTCATACAACAAACTAGATGAGAGAAAATATGGAGATAATAAATGTATAACAACAACTCAATAGCATAAATAATTGAAAGTCCAGATCATAAACTCCAAATTCAAGTACACCAAAGTAAGACCCAGTTTATTATATCATGCACAAATGCAACCGCCTACCTACAAAATATAGATTTTGGAAGTGCCACGATTATGTCCTGGACACAGGATCCTAGATCTCGAGAGGTAGAGTGGACGATGATTACTCACGCCCGTTCCTCGTTGCGTCTCAAAGAAAGCCAACCGAACAATGCTCTGTTGCAGCAAATGCGTAGTCTTCCTCCCCGTGATATTCGATGATCCCTATAACCTTACCATCAAGGTGACAGTGCAGCAGACCCTGTATTTTTTGCCAAATCTATTCAAATCTAAAAGGTTCAATCGAATCTAAAGTCCTCTCGAAACTAATTCGGAATCTGACCACTGGGATCAGCGCCGTTTAAAATGACGTTGAAGTTGTACATGTCGGCGTGCACCCGTCAGAAAACCGAACCAAAGAAGGTCGGGTCCGTTTAAAACGGCGCCGACCTCCCTAGTTTGCCTCTCAACTACTTCGTCTTGGCGCCGACCTGTACAACTTCGGCGCCATTTTAAATGGCGCCGACCTCAGTAGCCAGATTTCGAATTAGTTTCGATGAAGAGTCAGATTTAGTTAAACTTTCTAGATCTAAATAGATTTGGCAACAAGTACGCAGACCCTTACGTAGCTGGATGAGCAGCTCATGCTAGTTGACCACAACCATCCTCAACTCAAGGCGCGGTAGTTTCGGTGAGGCTGCCGACAGGTCGATCCGGTGATGCAAGGCCCATGCCTCTTTCTCGCAGTCGTGCATTACAGAAACTTCCATGATGGCACTATCACTGGCGCTAAACAAAGCAAGGGCGCCGTTTGGCTCCAACAGCGACATCTCCAGTGGCGTCTAAGGGCATCTTCACTCGCCTCGTCGATTCCGACGCTAAAATTTCGTTCGGATGACGAAAATCGGTCCAATCATGTATCCAGTGACCTGTTTTTGTCAGATTTTGACCAACTTTGGTCCGGACTATCCAGGCCGAATTCAGTTTTCCGGGTACGCCCTGAAAACGCCGGACGCAGCAAAATTGGCGGAGTGGACTAGTCTATCAGCGACAGAAGCCGAGTCGTCGTCATCCTTCCCGTCGTTTCCCTTTTCCCGCCCTCGCCGCTACATCATTCCCGCCCTTGCCGCCGAACTCGGCCTATAAAAGGCGTACATCTCGCCGTTTCCTTTCACAGCCTCTCACACCGCTCCCAACTTCGGCGAACTCCGGACGTCCGCCGAAAAGCCTTGGCCTGCCGACGCACGATGCAGCCGTGGGAAGCCCGTCTGCTCCACAAGGCGGGCTATACGGCACCGCCGGACACTCGTCTCCCCTTCGCCTGGCAACTAAGCGCCGGTGAGATCCCTGTTCCGCCGATGCCGGCCGACGAGGACGTCGCCGGAGAGATCCAGGCGGCGATATCGCCGCCATGCAAGACCCGGATCTCGCCGAGGATCCTGACAACCTGGTCTTCTAGAGGCAGTTCTTCGCTGACAGGCGCCTCGAGGAACTCGCCCGACATGACGGGCGCCGGGTTTGCCGCCGCCGCGTCACAACATGGCTTTCCGCCGCCGCTGGTCGAGCGTTCCAGGGCGAACTCTCGCCGGCGTCATGGAGCACATCCAGGCCGGCAACTACCCCCGCCTCGGCCTGTAGATGCGGCGTCCGGCGTCGACCACGGCGGCGACGGCCTTTTCCTAGTTATTAAATTCGATGTAATATGTACGTCCTTGTCCTAGTTATTAAATTCGATGTAATATGTACGTCCTTGTCCTAGTTAATGAAATCCGCCTATATTCGCCCATATTTCTCCGAGTTTAACTGAATTTCGTCGAACCTAGGAACTCGGCCTGGGTTCGCGAGTGGAAAGCTCGGCGCACCCAGGTCAAAAATACGTTTCGTTCGGGCAAAAAAAGTCCGAATTTCGCCTGGGTTCGCTGGGATGCTCTAAGATACAACTCCATTGTGAAACGTCTAAGATACAACTTTTATACGTAATCAAGAAAAAATTTGGCTAATTTAATCATACTCATTAGACTAAAATCATTAAATACAACTCTTCTAAAAACCACTAATTAAAAAACACTCCAGTGTCGTAATTGTTTCTTAAGTTTTACTCCATTAGTTCTCGCAGCCTCGTATAAGGCACATAACTCAAAGGCCCACCTACACGATACCCTTCTTGCGGCGGCGGAAGCTCGTGATTCCGAGGAGCGGCGGACAGCCGTTCGGTGGATTAAATGGTTTGGGCGGTGGCCGAGAAGCGGGCCGACGAAGTGGGCGAATCTGGATCCGGGGAGGCTTCCCGGATGGCTGAAAGGAGGAACAAGTCCCTCGTCATCCCGCTTTCCACGGGCGCCACACTTCTCGTCTCCGGCTTCCTTGCCGGAGGGCAGCATGTCCCCGTGCACATTCAACTGGGTCCAGGTCCGTTGCTAGGATTCCGGGATCGTCCTGCTGCTGCTGATCTACGCCGCCTTCCTCTTCGTCCGGGTTCACTGGAGAGGTTTCGGCTTCCCCTCTTGAAATACAACAGTTTGTGCCTTTTCAATTTTGAATTTCAACTGTGCAAACCGGCAGGAATTACCTGTGGCTCGTTTGAGACCGCTCGACGTGGTACAATCAGTGAGCAATTCTCGATCAATTATGATGTTTGTTCAGGTACTCAGGGCCTGACTGTGATTCATTTGAGTTTTGGGATTTCACCATTAAGCTGTACGTGTTTACTCTTCTAGAAAAGACAGTAGTATGCCTATATAACGTGAAATCAAATGCTATAAAAAAACAACCTATTTAATTACGAAAACTGTTATACTACTTAATGCAAAAAAAATATTGAGCTGTTAATGTTGCTAATGCATCCCTCCTGGCCTCCTGTTTATCATTACGTAAACTGTTATACTACAATGTATATAAACTGATACTGTTATTCTCTATTCATTATTCTACCAAAAGATGCTTTGGTCAACGTGGTTCCTGGTTATTTAGTTTTTCTACTACGGAACAGCTTATGAAGAGGTTTTGTATCTTTTAAAGAACAGAGTTGCCGCTCTCCCTTGCATAAATCATATTGTTAACAAAAAATTACCTACAGATCACTGGCCGGCAAGGAGGATGAGGTGTTCAGGTGAAGATATGCCCTTATTGTAGATTTATTTGCTTGAACGAAAGAAGGAATACTACTCAGGTATAAAGTTAGCTTCTGTACCTTTGGTTGTAACTGATGGTAACTGGTCCATCTTTGGAATTCACAGTGCAGATTTTTGTTTCTGTCTGATCTTTGGACCAGTAGATGCACAGACTGGAGCTGGGCATTCAAACACTCAAGCAGGCAGAAGGTATTAGACCATTGCTTGTCCATTTCTTACGCCATGTTTCCTCTGCAATTTTCCCTTACACCTTCGCTTCTGTTGCTCCTGGAGCAAAAATATCTTGGATTTCAATCTTAACAAGCTTCTCCCGCCCCATTAAAACTATGGTCAAGTGAAGAGCATTACTGTTGCATCACTTATTTCTTTACATGCTGCAGGGAGAGCTTCTAGACATGTGATTATATCCTTTCTCTAAATCAACATGGTT
The DNA here is from genome assembly GCA_916181665.1 of Avena sativa. NCBI lineage: Eukaryota > Viridiplantae > Streptophyta > Magnoliopsida > Poales > Poaceae > Avena > Avena sativa. Next base: position 9,118,799 of record OV702289.1, read on the forward strand.
GCATCTAACTTTACCACGAGTTAGTGCTCTTAAATTGATCACCACGGTTGAATAGTTAATATATTTGAAAGTTTATTTTGGACAAAAGTACCATTTCCAGAAATGCTTAGGGTGTACGTACGGAATCGGAGCCCACTAGGATCTGAACTTAGATTTTCCCTTATTAAAAGGAACTTGACTTAGATTTGACACTTGTATGTCTCATTAGCACAATTGTTTTTGAGAAAACAGTGCTGGTTGATAGCTGTGCTGATTTTTGTTATGCTTAAATCTCCATGACTCTGTTAGTCACTGTGTGGGTGCATGCATATGACTGCTGTACTTGGTATTTCTCCAAACTAAAAGAAACAAATCTAGCTATCTAGTCAGCAGTGACGGTGGCATCCCAACTCTGATTTGGACAGCTGAAATGTAAACTCAAACACGCTGGACCCCAAAACCAATCCTTCTACTCTTCTAGAATTCCAAAACTTTGCATTATTCAACCATCTGCTTCCGGGATGGAATATTCATGGAAGCTGCATTTGTGGAAGAGATTTTTTCTCGTAGACCAAGGTTGGATGCAAGTACTTACCCACAGAGAAGTATCAATATATAGCTATCATCTAGTTAGAACTAGTGTACTAAGAGATTGGCCTGATCCATCAATGGATTCACCGGCTCTTGCCTGCTGCACCGTGGCCCTAATCGTTCTGTTCCTGCCGATGAGCTCTGCTGACGACCGCCTTGTCCCTGGCAAGTCGCTGTCCCCTGGCAACACCATCGTTTCCGATGGTGGAGTGTTTGCATTGGGCTTCTTCAACCCCTCCAACTCTACTCCAGCTAAGATGTATCTTGGCATATGGTACAACGACATTCCTGAGCTTACCGTTGTGTGGGTTGCCAACCGAGAAACTCCGGTTACCAACACTACTCCCTCTACATCTATGCTCTCCCTCACGAACACCTCCAATCTCGTTCTTTCTGACGGTGATGGTGACAGGCATGTCCTTTGGACAACGACCAACGTGGCCACTGTCCCTGTCCTATCTACCCCGACGGCTGTGCTTTTGAACACTGGCAACCTCATTATCCGGTCCTCAAACGGCACCACATTGTGGCAGAGTTTCGAGCACCGCACGGACACGTTCCTCGCTGGCATGAGGCTTCGGATCAAGTACAGCGCGCGCAACATCGATGAGCTCCTGGTATCCTGGAAGGGCCCTGGTGATCCCTCGCGAGGGCGCTTCTCCTATGGCAGCGATCCGGACATGCCCCTCCAATTGTTTCTGTGGGACGGGGAGCGCTTGGTGGCCCGCAGTCCCCAATGGACGGGCTATTTAGTGATGAGCCTACGCCAAGACCAGGTAACAGATGCCATGAACATCAGCCATATTACCATGTACCTGGCTGTCGTGGATGATGACGATGAGATCTACCTCACCTATACTCTCTCTGACGGGTCCCCACCCACAAGGGTTGTGCTGACCTACTCTGGCGCGTATCAGGTTCAGAGCTGGAGCAACAGGTCGTCGGCTTGGGCTGTCATCTGGGAGTGGCCGTTAGCTTGCAACCACTACAACTATTGTGGCCAGAATGGGTACTGCGATGAGACTGTGTCACCAGTCCCAACATGCAAGTGCCTAGAGGGTTTTGAGCCGGCAAACATGGAGGAGTGGACCAGTGGCCGATTCTCGATGGGTTGCCGAAGGAAGGAGCAACTACGAGGGTGTAGAGATAATTTCTTGGCCTTGCCGGAGATGAAGTCACCAGACAGGTTCACGCTCGTCGGAGGGGAGCAGAGTACGATAGATGAGTGCGCGGCGGAGTGCCACCACAACTGCTCCTGTGTGGGGTACGTGTATCGCAACGTGAGTGGTGGCATGCCCGGAGGGGATTTGATGGCATGCTTGGTGTGGGTTGGGGAGTTGGTTGACGCTGGAAAGTTAAGGGCAGAGCTCGGTGGAGAGACGTTCTATCTCCGACATGCAGGCATATGGATGCAGCAGGTGGTAACGGATTTTAATTTCTCCCTCTTTCTACTTGCTGGTTTTGACTTTGCTAACATACTCTTGATTCTATCATTTTCAATGTTGATGGTATATATGTTTATGCCGCAGATGAAAGGATAAAGAGCAAAGCTGTCAGGATTGTGCTACCCGTTTTAGGCAGTGGTGTTCTCGTGCTCCTCTGCATCTCCCTAGCACGGTTAAAATTAAAAGGTATGTCTAATTGACTCTTCTTAATAAAAGATTAAATTTGACCACCTTATGAGAACGTATGTTTCACCACACGAAACTTGAAGACAAAACTAGATTAAATTACTATTTAGATGATTTTGAGCATGGTTTAGTGACTACACAAATCTATCCATCTCTCTCCTCCACATAGAATGAGCCACATCGATCATGGTGCTTGTCATATTCTGTTTCCTGCATTCATGCAATTTCTGGTCTAGAGATACTCAACATCAAAGGGGTTAGGAATACAAGAGGGATGTCTTGTACCGGTGGTATGGACTCGAGGATTGTGTGTGCACTTTTACCTGCTCATTTTATATGTCATAAGAGATACTTAGCATGCCGTTTTTCCATGATGACACACATGCCTCGTGGATTATTTCCTCTAGTTTTGAGAGCTCATAAATTAGAAAATATTATACTAACACCAGTAGTTCTACGGTGAATATTTTCTTTCTTATGCTTGAGGTGTGCTCATTAGAGGAGAAATGACCTTTTAACATTGTGGGAGCAGGAAAGAACAAAAAATGGAGAAAGGGAGAGAAAAAAAGATTGCATGGTACAAGTATATATGGTGAAACTGTAGAAGGAAACCCTGCACATGATCAAGAATTCCCATTTGTAAGATTAGAAGAAATTGCACTTGCAACCGAAAATTTCTCTGAAACATGCATGATTGGACATGGAGGCTTTGGAAAAGTATACAAGGTAACTCGTGAATATGTAGTTTCCTGTTATTCATGGTAAATGAAGATATCTCTTTTTATATTGAAAAGTTAAATCTGAGATATATATTTCTATAGGGAACATTAGCTGGCCAAGAAGTTGCAATCAAGAGGTTAAGTAGAGATTCTCAACAAGGAACAAAAGAATTCCGAAATGAAGTAATTCTAATTGCCAAATTGCAACATAGAAACTTGGTTCGACTTCTTGGGTGTTGTGATGAGAGAGATGAAAAGCTTCTGATATATGAGTATCTGCCCAACAAGGGCTTAGATGCAACCCTTTTTGGTAATTTTCTAATAACATACAATAATTTCCTAAGAAAACTAAAACAATACTTTTCCTTATGCTTTTTTATTTGTTCAGATGACTTAAGAAAAATGTTGTTGGATTGGACCACACGGTTTAGCATGATCAAAGGGGTTGCAAGGGGACTTCTTTATCTGCACGAAGACTCAAGGTTCACCATAATTCATAGGGATCTGAAAGCTGCGAATGTTTTGCTAGATGAAGATATGAAACCCAAGATAGCGGATTTCGGTATGGCAAGGATCTTTAATAATAACCAGCAAAATGCAAATACCCAACGAGTTGTTGGTACATAGTGAGTATGCATTGCAAAATACTCATACTTTTCTAGTAAACTTAATTATTTTTAATCCTTACAATTGAAATGGTAAAGCAGTGGATACATGGCTCCTGAGTATGCGATGGAAGGCGTCTTCTCTACCAAGTCCGACGTTTATAGCTTTGGTGTGTTACTACTGGAGGTTGTAACGGGTATAAGGAGAAACTCCAATAGTCGGATAATGGGCTTCCCTAGCCTGACAGTCTACGTGAGTACACAATTCTTCTCTCAAGTTTCATTTCTAGAAGTCACAAACCTTTTGTAGATTGACAAACAAAGTAAATATGTTAATGTCGTTTTTTTCCAGGCATGGAATATGTGGAAGGAAGAGAAGACCGAGGAACTGCCAGACTCATGTATCATGGCCACTTGTTCACCGGGCGAAGTTCTGCTTTGTGTCCATGTAGCACTCTTGTGTGTCCAGGAGAACCCAGATGACAGGCCATTCATGTCATCTGTCGTGTTCATCCTTGAGAATGGAAGCACCACACTTCCAGCCCCCAAGCTTCCTGCCTACTTTGCGCGACAAAGTCCTGAACTGGAGCGAATCAGAAATGATATTCAGACTTCCGCAAACAGTTTTACACTTACTGAGATAGAGGGGCGATAAAGTAATATTTGTTCTTGATTTAGGTGTAGGAAAATGTTCTTGAAAAGATTTCTAGATGTATCAGACACTATCGAGAAAGGTCTGGGTCAACAAAATGGCGATGAATCACGTTTTGTCTGGGAGTCAATTTATTTGCTAATCTGGATAGGAGCAGCCGGGCCTGTATTTCTTAATGTTTCAGTCACTAGCCTGAGTAGTCAGCAGTGATGGTGGCTTGGTAACTCCGCCGTCAACAGCTGAGATGTCAACTCCGTCTAACACACCCTCAACTATTTCGAAGCCAATTTACCAGATCTGCAGTTTTTTCACATTATTCAGTTTTCTGATTCTGAATCGAACATTTGTGAATCCTGGGGCAAGTTGTTACCGTTCGTCCAAGAATACTCGACGCAAGCTACCCCAGCATCAATAGCTTTAGACTGGACTCAAAATTTCATTCCAGTTTATCCTTGTATAATTTGTGAAGAATCTACAGTTGGTTCGGGCTAACCGAAGAAACCGCGATTGCATTTCTATATCCTCTATAAAAAGCTGAGGAAAGATCCCTGAAATCTTGAAATTTTGTTGGCAGAGTAAGGAGTTGATCATTCTCCCTATTTTTAATGGTTGGAGAAAATAACCTGCTGCTGGTGTGCCTGGTGTGTCTTGACTGGTCTCACTTCCGAATCTTCTGATGTGCTGACAGCGGGCGAGCATGTATTTTTTTGACTGTTTTGTTAGCGGGTGAGCATGTATTTTTTTGACTGTTTTGTTAGCATATTTTTGGCTATCCCACTTTTAGTTCGTATCCATGGTTTCTAAACTCAGCTTGTTCTGAATATTATCCAGCTGATGCCCCCATGTGCCGGCAGGCCTCACGGTGGACAATCTCTTGACCTATACTGTGTCAATGCAGCCGATGCCGACAGTGCGGAACTCTGTCAACTGCTATGGCGGTTTTTCTTAGTGTCGTTAGTGGATTTCTCAGATACATATTATTTTGGTTGCCCCTGACAACTTTCAAGAAATGGAGATTGCTTGTCAAATTGGAGCTGTGGGCTATGCGGGACATTTTATGTATCACTAGCTAAATGTCTGCGTTGCTACCATTTTTTAACATTTTGAATAAGTTTTTTACTTTCCGGTATCTAGTTGCGCGCCATGAACATCTTTATGCGCGAGCGTTCTAGATGCCAAATTGTCAACCATTCGCACATTGTTCTCATGCCTCCCTAAGGTAGTGATCACCTGACGATGTTCTTCGTCTGCTCACTGCGAACATCCCTCGTCGTCATGCTCATTGTTATCTATCTCCCTCCATGCTCACTGTTCTTATCTACTTGCTGTCAGGCTCATGACCTACTCCGATTCTTCATTGATTGCTCATGCAATCCTCAGATAGTGGTAGTTAGAATTTTTGTTAATCGTTTACAATTTGCACTATGTAGTCCTTCTCAACAAAAGAAATTTACAAAATAAAATTCTAATGACTCGAGCTTAGTCACCCAAATTCTCGGAACGGGCTCGTTTTTGACGCAGAGTCAAAGACAAACATGTTGTCAGTTGTGTGAGACAAGAGAGACATCGGTGTGCATTGTTTTTTTGGTGTCGGCACCTCGAGTCATCAGGGAGATGACACCATGTGGATCCGCACTGGTGCCAACGGCTCCGTCTTGCAAGAAGACGAGGTCGAATCATAATTCGATTCAAAATCCACATACAATGCATGCTAGCACTCTAGATCCATCAAGCAAGCTAGATAATATGCTCGTGCGATAGCTACGACATCACAAAGAATTTTAAATCACATGACCCTTTGGCTCCCACCGTGTTTCTTTGTTTCTGGTCTTCTTTTGCTCCTCTATTTTAAGATATTTTGTCACTTCCTAACAAACTTTGATTAAAATCTGTGTTGAGCGTTGTTGGCGGATTGAAAACTCGAAGGAAATAAAAAAAGCATCACCTCCCATCTCGTTGTCCACCATGTTTAAAGGGCGAGATGCAACTTGACACGGTTGTATATTTGTTTGTATCCCTTTTCGTTTTAAGACTTTTTTTCTTGGGTTCTTTTTTTTTAGGTGTAGTTTTTTCTTAGTGGAATTTGGTTAGTACGTGGTGTGTTGTCCGATGTATTTGTTGTGTTGGCCCATGTGCCTGGAACATATAAGAAAATTTTACAATGATTGCATCAATTTTACAAGTATTCTACTCATAATGTTTTTCACTTAGTATTTTCCTAGGAGTACTTCTAAGAATAGAAGGGGTTTCATGTTTTAGTTTCTTTTTTAGAGGAAAGATAATCATATCTTAAGAAAATATGAAGTGAAAATCATATAAAATCCAGAGAACTCATAATGAGATGTGCACCTAACATAACGCTAACAATTGAGAAGTATTTGTGTACATAAGCTAGCTCAAAAAGAAATGGAGGAAGGAATCCTCTCAATGTTATGATTTTAAAGGTTGTAGAGCGATTGGTCGGCATAAGTAATTCTTCTTGCCATTTAATAGGATTTTATCTTATAAAAATGCTGAGAACGCTGCATATATAGTGGGAATTTACAATGAAGCTTGCTTCCGTGTCCCCCCTAACCAAATAAATTCAGCGCTAGCGGGTTTCGGATTCATACTCTTGGTAAAGACCCGGATGGAGATGGAGATCGTACTGAGCCTATACAACAGCGGAATACGGAATCGTCGGCGTGATCGTACGTAACCTGCCGTGATACGCGCTCGGCGCTCTGCATGCACGCTTTAATATTGCCACACACCCAAATAAGGCTGCGACGGTAGTATGTACGGGTTTTTTTTATAGATGTACGGTTGTTTAGTTTCAAATCGAAATTCAGAAATCGTAAAAATTAAAAAAAAATAATATATATATTCATTTGTAAGAACTAAATATTAGCGTGTACCACAATTTTGAGGTGATTCCAAAATGGTCCAAAAAATCGAGTCGATTAAAAAGCTACTCCCTTCAACTACATAAGTTGACTCAAATTTGTCTAGATACAAGTGTATCTAACACTAAAATTTGACTAGATACATTTATATCTAGATGATTCTATGTCAACTAATATGGGTCAGAGGAAGTACTATAATTGATCCAAAAAGTGTCTATGTAATTCTTTATTTTTTCAAACTTTACAAAAACCCCTAAAATTTACCACACATGCTAGCATAGAGAGATAAAGCCATCTTACGGTGCAAAAATAACCGCCAGAGTACCGGAATCCCACAAAAACTTGCATCTGACCCTACATATGTCCACAACTGTGGTGCAATGTCCGTAGATGGAATAAGTACCTCCCGGGGTGACCGTCCTGCTACGCATGCCTTGGCGCTCACCGAAGCTCTAGATCTATAGGAGGAATCTCCTGCTATGGGTCAAACAGACGAAAACCGGTAGAATCTTGAGCCCAACCTTGGTTTAACTTGTTCCTACGGACTAAACGAACCTAAATAAACAAAAAGTCCATTGATCAACCCTCAGATGGAAAAAGCTAGGGGTAGATCTACGGGGCCCACAAACTAGGGTTTCGCTGAAAAATTTACCGCTAGGGCGCCGGAATCCCAAGAAAACTTGCATCTGACACTAGCATATGTCCACACCTTTGGTACAATGTCCGTAGATGAAATGAATACCTCCCGGGTGTGACGGAAAAAGTTCGCCCAACCGCATTCCCGTGACGATCGAATAGTGCCGGATTTGGCCCAACTTTCATTCGATGTTCCCAGGCCGAACCCGGGGCGCTGGGAACCGTATGGGAACGCCGGACGCAGCAGAATCGGCGAAAATAAAACCAGCCTGTCGTCCTGCCCTGTCAGCCTGTGAAGCCGAGCCGTCCTCAACCCGTCGCCTCGGCTCTCGTGATGGACCCCCGATCAATGACCGCCCGTTGCATCGGCCATGCGTCGTCGTAATGGCGCGCCACCGCTGGCTCGCCTTCCCGCCGTTTCCCATTTTCCCGTCCACGCCGCTACCCCCCCCCCTCCTTCGCCGCCTTTTCCTTTTTTGGCTATAAATGTCGACGCCCCTCGCCGGGTCAAAGAACACACACTCTCACACCTCCCAATACCCACCCATAAGCTCAAGAACATCACCGTCGGCGACCGCCCTAAGATGCGCTATCCCCCTCGCTCGCCACCGTCGGTCGCCCGAAGCCATGCGGTGGCCAACTGGTTGCCGAGGAGGATGGCCTCCCTCTCCTCCTCTTCGTTGGCGTCACGCTCGTTCGCTCGTCGCCGGCGCAGTCACCTCGCGCCCGCACACTCACTGTGCCTCCGCTCTGGCCGGTGAAGCGTGAGGTCGAGTCGCTGGTCCGCTCGTCGCCAAGGACGCGCTCACGCGGCATCGTCAACAATGAGGGTCGTGCTCCGACGCTGCCGACCGACCGGCTTAACCTGCGCACGCCGAAGACAGAGCCAGCAGACTAGGCTGTTCCCGTCGACGAGGACGCGTTTGTCATGAAGATGGCGATGGAGCGCTCCCTCAATGACGTGCCGCCGGCGCCGGACGCCTGCGCCTGGTCCAGGGCCGACCGGGAGCAGGAGGAGGCCAACCGCATTCGACACCATCAGGAGCAGACCGAGCGTGAGGACGATCTGTTCGCACGCCAGGAGCGCGCCTATCAGGGCGTGCCACTCATCGTCCTCGACGACGACGCTGGTCTCTCGTCTCAGCCGTGGCGCTACGGCGATACCGGCCAGGATAGCTCGCGTCTCCCGCAGCCGCCGAGCCACGAAGATGGCACGCAGGACGTCGACTACACCGTCTTCTACCGTAACTTCGGCATGTGAGCGGCGCCCGGCGGCATCGGCTAGGCCTAGTTGTATTTTCTAAGTTTTTTATTTTTTCTTTAGCCTAATGTAGTCTAAATTCATGCGATTGTCCAAATTTGATGTAATATATATGAACTCGCCCAAATATTAATGAAATCGCCTATATTCATCCATATTTTGTCGAGTTTGCCTAAAATTCGTACGAAACTAGGAACTTGGCGTGAAAACATGAGTGAGAAACTGGACGTTCCTAAGCCGAATGTTATATCTAAATAGCGCTGGAATTGGACATGAAAATGCCAAATAAGTGAAAATGCTCTTATAAAACAGATATAAGAAAATATATCAAACATAAAAAGGCAAGACGACCCAACTGGACCGGCCCATTGCTTCCTACGTACGCCTTTCGGTCCAGCGATGGGATCTGCGTGACCAAGAGCCGCCTATATGTCCACCCGGTTACGTACGATTCCACCCGTATCCTGCTGTCGTACATATAGCTAATACAGTCTTCATCTTTACCCGGCGGTCTCTATCCGGAGCACAAACCCAAAACCCGTTAACTGGCTGAAGAGCCTAGAATTCTTTGTCTAGGGGGAATATATACCGAAGCAAGAGTCGTTTACAATTTCTTTCTATCTCCGGCCAGACGGTGCATGGTTAATTCTCAGCTTCTCTTTACATCATGAGAGCAGACTCCGTACGACCGACCGTGCTAATTAATTTATACCTACAGTACATACGTTTGTGGACAAGCCTGAATTCATCAATTTAGAATAAGCAGCTAGCAAAGTTTCCTCCTCTGCATTGCTCACTTGCTATCTACAACCCCGGCCGGTTTTTGCTACCCAACTGGAGTGAGCCCCGTCCAAGCCCAGCTAATGCCACCAGGGCTCCCCAGCCGAAACCCTATAGGAGAGAGAGAGAGAGCTGCCACTGCTCTTTTGAAGTCAGAACAACGCCGCCGGTCTTTTCATCTGACCCCCTCCTTTTTTCTCTTATTCTGTTTGTATCCCAGCGCCACCGACAACCACCTCTGCTCATACTCGATTGAGCCACTGGATCAGCGTTTCTAGCATGCATGCTATATATATAGCATGCATCGTCCCAGACTCTCTCTTCTCTTTCCTTTTAAGATTTGTGTCAAATTTTCTCTCTATTTTTCTCACTTTAGAGCCAAATTAAAACTTATGTAAATTTTAAATTGTAAGTTTAATTTGAAAACTGTTTTAGTATTTTGGTTCCTATCAAAGAGAGCTTCAAAATAATATCAATATTGAATATATTTTAATAATATTTGAAAATCAACTATTGAAACATAATGAAATATTGTAAAATAATATGAAACCTGATGAAAATATTTGTGGAAATAATTTGTTTCAGCGCGTTCAAACTTGGTTAACCAGAGTTAGAAAAAAAATTGTTAATTAACTTTGAGTTCAAACCATAAAATATGTTGACGAAAAACAGGATAAACAAGTTTTATTGGATTTCATTGTCAATCATAATGTTTTATTATGTTTTGAAACTCAGGTTGTTAAATGTTATTAATTTTGAGCTTGTTTAAAAGATCTTACCAAAATAAAAACATAGGTTCAAACAGAATGTTATTTGGATAATTACTCTGATATATACTGCCTTTTGAAATTTAGACTTGAAAATAAAAAGGATGGTTTAATAGATAAAAGAGAGAGTATGCGGTGTCAAATAGGAGAGAGAGTGTGTGATAACAGATGCATGCAAAGATTCATGGTATCCAAATCTCAGAGCATATGAAAGAAATTCAATGGTGCACAAAGACATTTCTGACCGAGCCTCGCATTTTCCTCCCCATCGCCATCGCCGTTCGATCTTGATGAGAACCACCTCGCCTTCCTCGCGCCCACCCACTCTTCTCGAGCCTCCAGGTCCTCTTTCCCATGGCGCTCGCCCAGGAGTTCATCTCTGCTTCCACCTCGCCCTCTTGCTGCTCTCGACTGTCCAGGTTCCCCAACTTCCCGCCGCCAGCAGCTGCGTGCAGCCACACCTGCCTGACTGCCTCTCTACATGACCACTGCCTCCCTCTTCCCAGCAGCGCCTTCATTCTGTCTTCCCAGAGGCCACGTGCGGGACCTGCAGACCGACATCGTCGGCCTCCGCTCCCGTGCAACCCGTCGCCTCCCCGCCATGCTCGCCGCCGCCAGCGAGCGCTACCTCGCTACCGCCGGCATCCGTTCGAGCTCGCCCGCACCCGCCGTCCTCATTGCAGGAGCAGAGACGCGGCTACCGCCCAGTGCGGCGTCCTGGAACCCAATTGCTCTGCTCCATAGGGAGATTGTGCCTAGCGCGCGTGCGTGGCATGGCCCTCGGCCTCGAATCGGTTCCCCGCATCCAACCAGGCAACCGGCGTCGGGTGGGACGGCTCGTCAGGCCGGCATCGGCTTCTGCGTCCGCGCGCCCTCTCCTGCAGCACTGGAGGTCCCAGCCGCCCCGGACCGGTGGCAAGGACCGATGGAAAGCGGCGCGCCAGGGGCAGCAACGACGAGGTGGTGGAACGTCTCTTGACGGGGCCTATGGATTTTGGATGGAGGGACGGGGGCTGCGTCTGCTCACTCGGGAACGACTACCCGTTCGTGGGTGGACCGTGGGCGGAACAAAATATATTGAATCATTTTTTTTTGACTTGTCAGGACGTCGATCCCGGTGAAGGCGATGGCTGGATCCGACAATGGCCACAGTGCTTGAGCTGACAGAGGATGAAGATATCAAGCTTAGGACACTTTTTCTTTCTTTTTTCAGTCGATGCTTGATGTAGTCTTGCTCTTTGTAGTTAGGCGTTGTTCTTTTCTCATGTATGAAAAAACCAACTCGACATATACGTGGACGTTCCGGGCTTATTCCGGACATTCAGTCTGCTCTATGATTTGTTCAGGCCTCTTTCACAATTTGCAGAAAACGCCATGTTCTATACTCAGTTTTGTATGGCTAAGCCCCTCTCTGTTCTGTACTACTTCAGCTCGAAGCTGCCAAAGTTCTAATTAGTTTATGGTGATGAATCAAGAGTAGCATGAACCAAACAAAGATTAGGAAATCTTCAAAAATTTAGAAACGATATCCATCCATCTAAGAATTAGGATCTGTTTTGACAAAACAATTAAGGAAGAGCAACAATAGCACGAACGGAAATCCGCATCAACAAAAAGACAAAACCCAAGATTACCAGGCGGAGCCCAATATCCCATCTGCACCAGTGAAGAGAACTCCATCTCAAAAGGGCCACACACAATCATGGGTGTTGTTGTTACCGTATCCCCACACTATTGGAGATATGCCCTAGAGGCAATAATAAAAGTAGTTATCATTATATCTTTATGTTTATGATAAATGTTTACAATTTATGCTATAATTGTATTAACCGAAAAAATTAATACTTGTGTGATTTGTAAACTTGATAGAGTCCCTAGTATAGCCTCTTTATAATACTAGCTTATTGGTTGATAGATGATCATGGTTTCCTGATCATGAACATTGAGATGTTATTAACAACAAGATCATATCATTAGGAGAATAGTGTGATGGACATACTCCTATAGATAATCGTAGCATAAAGATCAAGTCATTTTAATAGTTCATTTTCTATAAGCTTTCAGATACATAGTAACCTAATTCCTTCGACCATGAGATCATGCTAATCACCATCACCGGATGGATGCTTTGATGACATCAAACATCACTTCGTAACTGGGTGCTTATAAAGGTGGCATTGGGTGTTCGGAAAGTATGTGTTGAGGCACATGGATCAAGAGTGGGATTTGTCCATCCATATGACGGATAGATATACACTGGGCCCTCTCGGTGGAATATCATCCAATTAGCTTGCAAGCATGTGACTGGCTCACAAGGGATCACATATCACATGAACGTATAAAGAGTACTCACCGGTAATGAGGTTGAACTAGATATGCAGAGATACCGACGATCAAACCTTGGATAAGTAAAATATCGCGAGACAAAGGGAAATTGGTATCATATATAAATGGTTCATTCGATTGCAAAGTAATCGTCGAAATATGTGGGAGCCATATGAATTTTCCGATTCCTCTATTGTTTAGATTGAAGAAGAGTCTCGGTCATGTCTGCATAATTCACGAACCGTAGGGAGACACACTTAAGGATTCGATGTTGTTTAGTAGATATGAAATGTAAGTAGGAAGACCGAATGTTGTTAGGAGCCTCGAATGGGATCCAAGATATCACGAGGAGATCCAGAATGGTCCGGAGAATAAGATTCATATAAGGAAAGTCCAATTCTGAAGTTCGGGAATGATTCCGGTGTTTTCACCGGAATGATCTAGAAGGGTCTAGAAGGTTCACCGGATCGGAAGGGGAAGGGTACATGAATGTTTCATGATAAAGTGGAATGATTGCATCATGTCCTAGGTCACTTGGCTGGGCGTTTGAAAGAAAGAAATTAAACTCCAAAATTGAAAGTCAAAAGGCAAGTTTGAAAAGTCAAACTAGGACAATGTTTCCTCGTGGAGGGAGGACAGGAAACCTCCTCTCCCTCCACCACGCGCCTAGTAGGAGAGGGAGTTGGGGAAGGATTCAAACTCCCCTCTCCCTAGCTTCCCCTCCCTCTCATAAATAGAGGGGAGGGGGTTCCCCCTAAGACCAACCACAAACCCAAACCCCCCCAAGGCGCCGCCGCCGCATCGCCGCCGCCGCCCTAGCCGCCGCCAGCCCCAACTCCTCCTCTCCGGCTTCTAAACCCTAGACACCGGTAACCCTACTAATCCACCATAACCCTCTTCGGCTTAAGGCGAAGCCCTGCGAGATTTCTCCTCTAACTCAGACACCATGTCGCCGTGCTGCCGGAATCGCGAGGAGAGAACTACAACCTCCGCTGCCTGCTGGAACAAGGGAGAGGAAGATCTTCATCGAGTACCGAACGTGTGACTGATTGCGGGAGCGCTGCCGGAACGCAACGCCGGAAGGATCGTCTATGCGATCTTGAGATCGGCAAGTGAACGACTACGTCACCCACGAGAATCTGATCTCGTTAACCGCTTTGGAATCTTCGAGGGCGAGTACTCTAATCGACTCTTTGCTACAATCTAGTAGATAGATCTTGGTTTGTGTATGTTCATGCGGTAGAATTTTTTTGTTTTCCATGCTACGAACCCCTACACACACAGCACATAGATGTCAACAAACGGCTGGAGCCACCATGCCCCACTCCTTCAGCTGTTTTACAGGCAGAATCAATGGCCCTGCGGGCATGGGACGAACGGTTCGGTATATGGCTTGGTTCGTGGAGGCCGTGGCTGCCTCCCAAGGACGACTTCTGGCCCAGTCTGATGCGAGCCACCGGCATCGCTGTCGTCCTCTCTGGTATAAAGCACGGGGTTGCAGCCTCGCAGGTCGAATTTGTGGGATTCAGGTGTAGAGAAAAAAGAGGAAGAAGAAATATAGAATGTGTGCAACTTACAAGATGGACTTGTTGCGGTGACCCAGCATACCACTTCGTTGACATAACGCCAATGAAACGCCATTCACTAGTATTACATCCCTCAGAATGGCACAACAGAAACACAGCGGGTCCAATACATGGCTAAAGGTTACAACTCACTCTTTACACAAGATCCAGAGAACACTCTAGGTTAAAGAGAGAGAAAGACCTTCTTACGAAGAAGAATCAAAGATAAACAACGCAAGAATTATTATACTGTTAAACTTAGCATTTGAACTAAGGGATTGGCATTGCTGCTATTGCAATACACTACAGATTTAGGTTCTTTGGCTAGAGATTATATTTCTATCTAATCAGTAACTTCGTCTTCATTTGAGTTGATGTATATTTTGACTTCCTTGACTCCAGTGAAGAGCTTTAGCTTTGGATGATGAGTCCTAGAGTGTAACTTGAGGTAGATATTGTTTATCCCGGCTTAAGAGTCTAGCAAGGGTTAAGAAGATACTTTGAGTATGAGCGTACTCAGCAAATTCACTAGAAAAGGAGTGTTTGATGCACTATAACTACAGCCACAGACCATAGGTCGTAGGCAATGCAAGTTTTTATAAACATTTCTTCAAAGGTTGATTTTATTCTGAAAAGCTATGTCCTTTAGCCTTTATGGGTTTACCAAAACTTTCATGGAGTTACTTTCCCGCCGCGTTCGCAGCTCCTTCCCGGAACAGGAAGTAACAAGTTACAGTTCTTACACTCTGCAGAGGTGCGTTACTTTACCCATAAGAGATCAACTCTTTTTTGCACAATCGGGAAGCTTATTCCCGTCCACAATTTCATGATGTGGGTCCTAGAAGATGATCCAAGCCAATCACTGCCCCCTTCGCGACCTCGCATGCCTCCTTGGTGTACACCATGCCCACATAAAGAATTACAGTAATGGTTTTGTACAAACCATTAGATGCCAGATCTATCGTGGGACGATGAGGGTTCCCACCCATATGCTGCATATCCTCTACGAATTACCAATTAATATGAACGCTTCGAGGATAACAGCCACGACCTGCACATCCGGCTTCATGCGAGAGTAATAAGATACAACTGACTTCTCCGTCCCATTCTAAATCTCATGGTTAACGCGTAATATACGACGCAAGAATCACTGGCGACATTGGTTGTTAAGTCCTAGGTGATATAGTTCAGAACAATGGTATTCCAACTGTCAGATTTAATAGACTAACTGATCACCCTGGATCAGTAACCAATAGTTCACATTACTATTGAAAATAGTGTTTTCTGACCTTTTTCAAATGCAGGTGATGACAACACTGGATTTGTAAAATACTTTACAGAAAATAAACAAAGGACATGAGCAAGTGTGAACTTGCCTTTTGTGATTGCAAGATTATGCACTCATGGTCTTCGAGTTAGTATAAGATCCAAAATCTAAAATCAGCATCATTGGTCCGGTAAGGACTAATGTATAAAGAAGCAATATGCTTTTATGCATAAGTAATGTGATGCACGTTATAAACGCGAATCCCGGGAATAATGTTGTTCTAGGGTTTGGATTCCGGAAATGGTTACTTTAGAATGTGTTGTTCTTTTAGATAAGTTTCACACTTGTGCTTCTTATTAGGGCTTGTGAGTGTGTGTGAACATCACATATTTATGCAAAAATATAGTATATATCTATGAAATGCTATTCAAAATTGTTTACACTTTAACAGTTTATCTTAAAACTTTAATTTACAAGTAGAGTCACTTATAGATAGCTTGAGTGTTATTGCTTCTAGGTATACGGGTGAAGTATGAAGTAATGTGATCTTGATTATTTGTCATATATTGTCTGAAGTGGCAAAGCGAATAACTTTTGAAGAAAAGATTCCTTTTCTAAGGTTTAAACAATCTTTGTGGTTAGTTAGTGGTGGTCGATGTTATTTGTGTTTGTTTGAATAGTTTTGGCTTGAGATGCTTTATAACTTAACTAGTTCAGACCAAAGTTAACTATAAAACATATAATAATGCTTATAGTGTTATATTTAGATTCTTGTAGACTAAAGTTAACTTTAAAACAAAGGTAGTTTGAAGTATAATGCTTTTAACCTTTATACCTGGTGTACTTGGTAATGTTTTGCCTTAAGGTTACTTAAGAATGGTTATTCTTCTATTTAAGTAGTGGTTTTCTTGATTTTTGTAATGGAGTAGTATCATTTACCTTTTATAGATGAGTGGTTATAGTTTGTAAACCAAACTATGATATTACTTAACTGCTTATGGAGTTATTATAGTGTTGTGGTAGTTTTTGTAACCTGGTGGTCAAAGTAGATAGAAAGGATCTGATTTATTCACAAGTTGTTCTATCATGAATTGGAATCTTTTGAGAATATAATCTTCACTTAAGGCTGAAGATAATTTAATAAAAAGGTATTTATAATGTTTTAAACCATTATGGCTTCATATTATTAACATTTTAAATTAATGCTATTTATTAGACTTAATTGACTCATTTTAGGAATATTAACAATTTTTCTTTATACTTAGATAAATTATTAGCTAATTAAATAAGTTTAAATTGGAGTTATTAAAATATTTGAATTTTTAATTAACTCAAAAGTGTAATATTATATTTTTATCATGGAGATATTATTTTTGTGATCATTTTGGTATATTATATTTATTTTTATGATTTATAAATAATAAGATATGATTTTTTACAATTCTTATTACTTTATAATTACTTAATAAATAATAAATATTTAATTAAGTGAAATAATAGTACATGATTATGGTTTTAAATTATAATTTTTATTTTTCTAAGATTTTTGGTATTTTATTTATATTATTAACATTTACCATTATTGAAATATGAATTATCAAAGTTTTATTACTTATAAAACCTTTATTAAATAATATTTATTTAAATAATCATCATAATAATATTTGATAATAATTTTAAGTTCTATATTTTATTTTTCTACAATTTTTCATATATTATACACATTTTACTGAATTATAAATCAAAAGTTATTAATTAAACAAGATTTAATTATTTATTTGATTTCTAGAATATTAATAATTGAGTTATAACATTTTATTTATTTCTTAAACATGTTTTAACTTTTTACACCGCACCCGTAGTTAGCCTAAGTCACTGACTTGTGGACCTATGTCCACCTCAGCACTCAGGTTAGTAAATGTATTTTGTTACTGACTCTCTCTCTACTCGTAGATGATGACACATGGGCCCTAGGCCACGTCACACGCCACGCTAGTAAGACTGGTCAAACTAGCTAACGTGGTTCGAAGCTGATGTAGGCATGACGTCACCTGGGTTGATCCTCACAGGTTGAGGATCGATCTATCGATCTGGTGCCTATAGGGTTTCGTAGCATGGAAAACAAAAATTTCTACCGCATACAAACAAACAAGCCAAGATCTATCTACTAGATTGTAGCAACGAGTCGATGGAATAACTCACCCTCGAAGATTCCAAAGTGTTTAACGAGAGTGGATTCTCCTGGGTGATGTAGTCGTACTCTTCCCGATCTCAAGATCGCGTAGACGATCCTTCCGGTGCTGCGTTCCGGCAGCGCTTCCGCAGTCGGTCACACGTTCGGTACTCGACGAAGACCTTCCTCTCCCTTGTTCCAGCAGGCAGCGGAGGTTGTAGCACTCTCCTCGCGATTCCGGCAGCACAACGATGAGGTACCGGAAGTAGAGGGGAGATCTGACAGGGCTTCGCCTTAAGCCGGAGCGAGTATGGTGGAATATGAGAGAGATCCTCGGCGATCTAGGGTTTATACGCACCAAGGAGGAGGCTTGGCCGGCGGCTAGGGTTAGCTAGGCGGCGGCAGCAGGAGGTGGCGGCGCCGGGCTAGGGTTTTGGGGTAGAGGTGTTGTGTACTTGGAGGGGCAGCCCTGCCCCTCCTTATATAGGTGGAGGGGGCGCGCCAGGGGAGGGGAGTCCCTCCCCAACTCGGTTTCCCAAGGGGCCGGCGGTGGAGGGTAGGAACTCCTCCCCAAGTAGGTTTCCTACTTCCCCTCCACCTTCCAAAATAGCCTTTTGACTTTTCAAATTGCGTTTGACTTTTCAAACTAGGATTTGATTAAACCCTTTATTTTGTTCAGCGATGACACCTAGTACATGATGCAATCATTCCAACTTGGTATGACACATTCATGTACCCTTCCCCTCCGAAGTGCCAGACATTCCGGAACCTTCTAGAACATTCCCGATGAAAACACCGGAACCATTCTCCAACCCCGAAACAGGACTTTCCTTATATGAATCTTATTCTCCGGACCATTCCGGATCTCCTCGTGATATCCCGGATCCCATCCGAGACTCCGAACAACATTCGGTCTCTTACTCATCATTCCATAACTACTCAAACAACGTCGAATCCTTAAGTGTGTCTCCCTACGGTTCGTGAATTATGCAGACATGATCGAGACACTTCTCCAATCAATAACCAATAGAGGAATCTCGAAATTCATATGGCTCCCACATATTTCTATGATTACTTTGCGATCGAATGAACCACTTACATACGATACCAATTTCCCTTTGTCTCACGATAGTTTACTTATCGGAGGTTTTGATCGTTGGTATCTCTGCATACCTAGTTCAACCTCGTTACTGATAAGTACTATTTTCTCGTTCCCGTGGTATGTGATCCCTTGTGAGCCAGTCACATGTTTGCAAGCTAATTGGATGACATTCCACCGAGAGGGCCCAGAGTATATCTATCCGTCATATGGATGGACAAATCCCACTCTTGATCCATGTGCCTCAACCCATACTTTCCGAACACTTAATGCCACCTTTATAGCCACCCAGATACGGTGTGGTGTTTGATGTCATCAAAGCATCCTTCCGGTGATGGTGATTAACATGATCTCATGGTCGAAGGAATTAGGTTACTATGTATCAGAAAGCTTATAGCAAATGAACTATATTAAATGACTTGATCTTTATGCTACGCTTAACTATAGGAGTATGTTCATCACATCATTCTCCTAATGATATGACCCCGTTGTTAATAACATCTCTATGTTCATGATGAGGAAACCATGATCATATATTAACCAACAAGCTAGTTTAACAAGAGGCTTTACTAGGGACTCTTTTATGTTTACAAATCACACAAGTATTAATGTTTCCGGTTAATACAATTATAGCATGGTATATAAACATTTATCATAAGAATGAAGATATGATAATAACCACTTTATTATTGCCTCTTGGGCATATCTCCAACAGTGCCCGCGCGGGGCTGTGGCTAGGTGCGTTGGACAGAGGAGATCAAGGCGAACCTATTGGTGGTGGCGCTGCTATCTAATGTTCATCGGAGTTGCATCGACGGCGAGCTTCTGCGGCGGTGCTTGCGGTTTATTATGGAGGCGTGGATTTAGGAAGCAAACAAAGCATCGGCGCATGCTAGGAGACTCAGTGACTCACCAGGAACGCGATGGTCTGCTTGGTTTGGCGAGGCGCAGTCGGAGACGACAGCGAGGTCGACGAACAACGTCGGGAACCGAGGGTGCGATTAGGTCGATTCACGTCTCCTCTGCAGTCGCAAGTTGGGGCAATCGAACGAGAAGAGCATGACGGTCTCCACCGTGGTCTTATCTGGCCGAGGCGAGCACGGAATCGCCGGCTCCGGCTCACCTCCGAGCTAGGGTTCTCAGCATGGTTGGGGAAAAGAGGCAGAGAGGGTTTCAGAGGGGGAAATTGAGGATGATGACGAGCAGGAACGTCGCGGTGGCCTCCTTATCCTCTCCTGGCGACGTCGACATTGATCTTGGCGCAAGGACGACGATGACGGCATCGGGTGGCGGCGAGATCCTCCACCGAGCTGTATGTGTGCGTGAGGATGACGATGATGTGCTGTTTTGCGGATAACCCCCTGACGTTTATTTCCTCTAACCCGTAGTCCTTTCCTGGCCCCACTTGTCAGTCACATATGCGAAAGAGCTAGGCTAGCTGTTGGGCTTTTGTGGGCTGCACATGGGCGTCAGATAAGTACAGAGGGGTTGGGCCACGACCAGGTGATGTTTTTTATTTTTTTTTCTATTTTTATATTTTCTGTTTTCCTTTTCAGATTTGTATATGGTCTTCTAATTTGAACTTTTCTTTGTAGAATTTATTTACTGAATAATTGTACTAATACTAGAATATATTTAGTACCATTTGTGAACTTCTATTATAGAATCTTTTTATATTTCTTTTTATTATATAACCCCTCTTAATATTTTGTAGAAGCTTTTCTTAATATTTTTCTCTCCACTTTTAATCATGAATTTATTAAATGCTTAATTCTTATTTGTTTATAAAACTTAACTCTAGTTGGCTCATAGTATGAATATAAATTTTTATATGCATAATGATCCTATATCATTATTTGATGTATGAAATATAAAAGAAATTAATATGGTTATTACTATTTCCATTAACTTGGAAATGGTAATGTATATATAATCTATTATGATTAACAAATAAGTTTAGAGTTTTGAATTATGAATATTTATCCTAGGGTTTAAGGTTTTTAACATATTTATATTCCTTTATGGATGTGAGTAAAGATTTAAGATCTAAGCATATTGTTTTCTGTTTGTGAAATATAATGATATCACCCTTTTAAAATAGAAAGGTAAAAAAATGTCCTATGGAAAGGAATTGATAAGAATATCTCTTAAGCACATATGCTTAAGATAATTGGAGATGATAAAGATGTGCTTATGTGATTTGCTATAGGAAAATATTCCTATAAAGTGATCTGGAAATAGGATGATGGATCAATAACATGAAATGGATATTATGTTTGGTTTAAGAATTAGAGTTGAGTGTTTACCAGGAATGTCTATTTTCCATAATTCCAATCCTGGACCTTTAGTTAAGGAATTCCTTCCCTAGATATAATACATCTTCCTATCCATCATCATGGTTAGTATGATGAGCTTTACTCATAAAAATCTTCTTATTCATATATTATTCTTCTAAACTCATGGATGAATCCAATGAGTTTGATACTAAAGTATTTCATAGTTTTATCATATCCTTGCTTGGTTATACTTACTACTCTACTGTTGATAATCATCAATCCAACAAGTAGTTCTATCAAACTCCACTCATAATCTTCCTTAATCATCCATCACTAATATCTCTTCATCAAATGTATGTATGTATCCAACTATCTTTCTCTAAGGCTTACTATCCTTTAAGATGAATAACACTCCTTCCATAACTCTATGCTAAGGTAGCTATAATTGAATAATATCATCCTACATTTACTTTATTCCAATAACTCACACTCCAACCTTACATTATATTAATGTGGCTTGTAATGACTACTCTAGGATAACTTATCTCTACTAGGGTTTCAATCATGTTCTACCCATCAATATCTTTTATACTAGATATAGGTAGACCATCCTGGTTAGTAAGGCATGATCAATATAATCCTTTTTAATCATTTATAGCTTAAGTTCTTAGTTGGCAAAACAAGGCTTTATTAATACTATTTGTATTGAAATTATCTTCTTAGTATTTCATATTGGATTGAGATTATTCTTGGATTACACCCTCTTTAAAAGATTTAAGTAGATGTTATGATAAGATCAAGAAATAGTAGATCAAGGATTGATAGTTTAAGAATTTGTAAATCAATGGTGGATTACTTAACATTGATGAACAATAGATATTAAGATAAGTTCCATAAAAATTGAGATGGAAAGAAGGATATATAGTGAATGATCTTGACTTAGTCTCTTTCCAACTCAATCTCATTAAATAGTTAAAGTTAAGTATTACTATGGTACTCATAGTAAGAAAAGATAAGAATAAGATAGGTCAGGGTTAGTCATTACATTTATATTACTTTAGTTTGTAATCTTAACTTGGCACTTATGAATTGTTGTGTTGAATGTGATGATAGAATCCCTTAAGGATCAGAAACTATTTATTTAAACAAAGTATTATGAGTAACATTTATTATATCTGATCTACCCTTAGATCAAATCAGGTTTACCCAAATAAGGTTCTAACAAAGGTCATGATGAGACTTATCACAGTCAACTTGATGATCTACTTCAATTTCGTCAAGTTGAGATAAGTTCAATCATGTTGACTAGTTCTTATTTAAAAGCGCGAAAATTACTCGGATTTTCTATGCATGAATGCAATGCACACATCTGGGTTCGGCTTGTTTCTAGGCTCTAATGCTGGGATGTTACAGACTCTCCCCCTTAAAATAAACTTTGTCCTCGAAGTTCGCATACTCTCACGTTTTGGAGCAAGGAATTGACTTGTAGTGGTTGCTACATTTCTCCACTCCATGATGAATTTAATGGAATTAATTGTAGTATTCCCTAACCTGATTAGATATCCTAATCTAATTCTTTTGATTTAATCATCAAACTTTGTTACTATTTTAAGTACAGTCTAGAGGTTCTCCTTAAAACAAGTTTTAAGTTTCTATATGCCCGTTTTTGTGGTCAAAAGACTATATTTCTATTCCTGCCATAGTATAGTTGATATTGGTACTCCTTCCAATATTAGATTTGAACTTAGTTCGTCCATACCCATTGGAATTCCTCATTCCCAATACTTGCCCAATTAGGTGTTCTCTATTACTTCTTAAGGGTTACTTAAGAGTTGTTTCTCCTAGAATTGGTCGGTTAAATTTATCCTTTTATCACCTTCAAGCTTATACCTTCTTAAGTTTTTAAAATAATCTTTCATTATTACCTCTAGTACTTCTTCAACTTTCATTCATAATGTCAACTCTCTCCCTTAGGGTTTACTAATAATCTTTAAATTGTATATAAAGTATTTATTGGCTTAATAATTAGAATGTTGGCTTCTGTTCAGTTTATACCTTACATAATTAGGTTCCGATGAAAGATTGTACGGTGTATCCACACGGTTGTGGATCTCTGAAGCAAATCTTTCAGCATTATATGCCGTACTTACAATTGGACATTTTGTTGGAATTATGCCCTAGAGGCAATAATAAAGATGTTATTATTATAATTCTTGTTCATGATAATGTTTATATTCCATGATAGAATTGTATTAAGCGGAAACTTTAATACTTGTGTGGTTTGTGAACAACACCATGTCCCTAGTACGCCTCTATGGACTAGCTCATTGATTAATGATGGTTAAGGTTTCCTAACCATAGACATGAGTTGTCAATTGATAATGAGATCATATCATTGGGAGAATGATATGATGGACAGACCCAAACTAAGCGAAGCAATTAGATCGTGTCATCGTGTTCATCTTTGCGAAGCTTTTCTTATGTCAAATATTGTATTCCTTAGACCATGAGATAATACAACTCCCTGGCATCGGAAGAAAGCTTTGAGGTCATCAAACGTCATCCTATGAGAGGGTGATCATAAAGGTGTCTCTCAGGTGATCGGAAAGTATCTGTTGGGTTGTATGTATCGAGATGGGATTTGTCCCTCCAAGTCGGAGAGATATATACTTCGGCCCACTCGGTAATCGATATCAACACCGCTTGCAAGCATGTGGTTAAGGAGTTAATCACAAAGTGATATCGGATTACGGAACGAGTAAAGTACTTGCTGTGAACGAGATTGAACTAGGTATGACGGTACCGACGATCAAATCTTGGGCAAGTAAAATATCGCGAGACGAATGGAATATATATATGGGATTGATTGAATCCTGGCATCTTGGTTCATTCGATATGATCATCGATGAATGTGTGGGAGTCAATATGGGTTTCCAGACCCCGCTGTTGATTATTGATAGAAGATCATGTCCGCATATTCTCGAACCCGAAGGGTCACACACTTAACGTGTCTCGACGCTAGGATAGATTGGATAATTGGTTTATGAGTTTTTGTTCGGAGTCTCGGATGGGATCCGGGACATCACGAGAGGTTCCGGAGTGGTCCGGAGAATAAGATTCATATAAGGCAGTGCAGTTTTTGGAGTTCGAATTGTTCCGGGTTAATCGGTATTGTACTGGAAGCTTCTAGAACCTTCCGGAAGGGGACCAACGTGGCCCCACCTTCCGGGAGGGGGCATGGGCCTATGAGGGAGTGCCTTGGCAGCATTGGGCCAGGGGCACAAGGCCCCATAGGACCCAGCCGGCCAACAAAGGGATAAACCCTAGTTGGAGCTTCTAGAAGGGGGGGGGGGGTTTCCTTGCCCCCCACTCCTCCTCCTTTGGCCGCCGGTTTGGGCTTGGGGAAGGGGCTAGGTCTTCTTCCCACCCCTCTATATAAAGAGGGATGGGGGCGCACCAACCCCACACACCTTCCCCTCAAGCCAGTCGCCCTGCTGCCCTCCTCTCTCTCTCTCCCGACTGTGTGTAGGCGAAGCCCTGCTGCAGAAACTCTCCACCAATTGCACCGCGTCGTCGCGTTGTAGATCCAACCCATCTCTCCACCATACTTGCTGGACCAAGGAAGGAGGAGACGTCGAGGTGCTGCACGTGTGCATCTCACGGAGGCATCGCCACTTGTGGTGCTAGATCGGATCGGATCGCGAGGAGGAGAAGCGAGTACGACTACATCACCCACGTTCCGACGAATGTTCCGCTGTGCGAATCTTCAAGGGTATTAAGATCTAATCCAATCTCTCTCGTTGTTTGCATCTCCTAGATTAGATCTTGGCTTCCCTTTGTTCGCATCCGTAGAAAATTTTGATTTACTATGCCGCGAAACCCTTCAATTTTTGCTAGGATGAGTCTGTATTTGCGAAGCATCTTGAAAGACGATCACCATACTTCCTTAGGTCTTACTTAACTTAGGCCAAATTTTATGCTCTTTATGCAACTTTTAAGAAGATCTGGTTAACTATTTTAACCAAATACCAGCTGCAGACAAAATACCAACTATGGATCTGAATACCGACTAGGGATTAAGTACCAAAGGAGGATCATTATAGGTTGTATGGATTACCCTACTGTTTCTGACCTACTACTGACATTCCCTCTGTATTGTCAGAGCTTACATACCATTTTGCTCCACAACTTTATCTTTGTACTAGTTCATGACGCTTCCATAAACTGGGTATTATTACTTTTATTAACTTCGAAGCAATGCTACCTACTTTGAATGGCCTTAAGTTTATGACTTCTAGTTGCTCCATACGTCTTCTACGATAATCTTTCTTCCAAAGCTGACTAGAAATGACATATGCTCTATCTATCCTCCAAAGGGTGTTAATACTCCTTATATTTTGCTTCACCCTTCAAGTAAGTCTTACTTATGATCTTTGAAACTCGTCACTCCCTTACACGAATTCCCATTACTATCTATGTCTATAACATCAAGTAATAACTGGGTGTTACATCATGCATTTGCACACCTAATTAACTTCATGTACAGATCTAGTCAATCAAGAAGATTCAAGAAGATCCAAAAGTCGATAAACAACAAAACATACACCATGTATTATACATAGGTTTTAGATAATGTACAAATGTACTAGATGTTCCGACGGTTTGCTCCACACCTATTTACACAACTATCTTACAAGAACTTTTGTTCTTGTGGATATATCCTCACTTATTTAGGCAAACACTTCAAGCTACAATACACATTACCCTCTATGTACATTATTCAAGCTCTCATCCCTTGGGATGTCGTTCCTTTCTTACTTTCATCTTCCTCTAGTGCTTGCTGGAGTTCCATCCATGATGACGTGAAGTCCTACGACTGCCTTCTGGAGCGTAGGAGCATCCAGGAGGTGCATATTCTTGATTAGAAGTACCGAGACTGAGATTAGTCATTGAAAAATGACTAGAGTTGTGAAAGGATACGGATGTCTCCTAGAGGGAGGGTGAATAGGCGATTAAAACTTTTCCTAGGGTGGCTCAACAAAGGCGGAATAAAACTGGTGTTTACTTTGTTAAGCACAACCTATAACAACTAATGTTCACCTATGAGCACCAACAACTTATGCTAAGCAATACAAGCAACAAAGTGATAGCAAGATATATATATTAGTTCAAGCACGAAGGCTATCACAATATAAAGTGCATAAGTAAAGAGCTCGGGTATAGAGATAATCGAGGCACGCGGGGACACCGATATTTTACCGAGTTCCTCCCAACATGGAGTACGTCTCGTTTGGAGAGGGGGTGGTATCAAACCACCAACGCCACAAAAGGCCTCCCTTATTCTCTGGTGAATCTCACCCCAACGGGATCGATCTATGCTTCCACTATCGATGCACTTGTCGGTGGCAACCGGAACCTCTCACAAGGTTGGGGCACTTCTCCACAACTTAATTGGAGGCTCCCAACAAATGCCACAAAAGGCCACAATTCCACCAAGGCCACAAAACCGTCTAGGGTTCCAAGAACCCAATAGGGACAAGCTCCAATGAGTAACTCAAACCAAATCCTCCGAGGAGAACTCAAACCGATGCACCAAATTCAAATGGCAATAACACCACAAAGGTGCTCAAATCCCTCACTCTCAAGTTCCAACAAAGCTACTAAAGCTATTGGGGGAACAAGAGAGGAGGAATCAAAGAGAGACACAAAATCTCCCAAAATCTAGATCCCCAAAGATGCACTCACAAAGAGATGAATCGGTTAGGTCAAAACTTGGGTCTAGATCTCCTCTCTCTTCCACTCAAATATGGGCAAGAATCATCGGAGGGAAAAGATTAGGCAAGCTTCAAGATCTAGAGCAAGTGTGAACAAAGCTTAGCATATTAGATAAGAGAGAAGCTAACTAAACTGAAAACGGGCAATGCTATAAATAGTAGCCCCAGAAAATCTGCCCGTTGAAGCTCTTTTTTAGTCCGGACCGGTAGTACCGGATTTAACCGGTAGTACTGGTCACAGCCAAAACAATTGCAGGAAAGATGAGCAGGAGTGGGCAGCGTACGTGCGAGCAGCGCGTGCCAGCGCGAGCCGCATCAGCAGCTAGGCATGCACGCGCGCAGCAGCGCATGTAGAGGCAACGTACGGGCGCGCGCAGCGAGGCGGTCGGCAGTGGCGCGGGCCCAGCAGGAGGCAGCAGCGGCACAGCGCAACTAGCAGCTAGCGCGCGCGGGGTACTGGCGATGGTCAACGCAGGCGGGCGCAGCGAGCGCGGGACCCAGGCGGCAGTAGCGGGGGATAGCTGGAGCGTAGCAGGGCGCGCGAGCGGAGTCAACGCGGGCGGCGGCGCACAAGCGGGATCTAGGCAGATGAATCTGTGAACACAAACTGGGCCGGCCGGTAGTACCGGCCCACCCGGGCGGTACTACCAGCCCGGCCGGTACTACCCTAAAACGGTACCGGGCGAGGAAGCGAATAGATGGGGAACGCTCAGATGCGAGCGGTAGTACCGGCCCGCCCGGGCGGTACTACCGCTCGGCCCAGAAAACGGTTTTTCCCTTTTTCTTTTATAATTAAATCGGCAAATATTCGAACGATTATAACTTTTAAACGGTAGCTCTGATTGACCCGATTCCAATTGCATTGGAAAGAGGACGACATGAGTTACCCTATAAAAGGTAAAAAATATTGGTTATCACCAAGTGAGAATGTATCAAGTATAATAATGTGAGATACCTCACTTGGTGAGAAACCAAAAACTCGCATAGATTAAAATCGCAATAAGATATAAAAGAGAGATCCGATTTTGATGAACAAGAGCTTGTTAAGGATATTACCACAAGCTCTATATCCTCACATGGGTAAGACCAAATAACAACCAAATACGATGATTCAAGTATGTGAAGGTTTGAGCTCTCTCCGAACGATGTGACCGAGTTACTTAGTCGAGAGCCCCTCTTGATAGTACGACTATCTATCCTAAACTCGGTCTCCCACACACAACATGAGACCGACAAAAAGGGAAAGCCTATCAAGATTATACCTTTGCCTTGAGCATTCCACTTGAGCTCGATGTAGTCGAACTTGACCTTCTCAAGATGGAACGCTTTTCTTGATTCCTCATCATCGATCCAAGATCACCGAGGATGGCAAGCATCAAACATGAGATCTTATATAGATGACGCATTTTGAGCTTGTACAACATATCTTCTAATTTCATCGACCTTGAAGCCGACACAAGCTCCAAGCGATGCCAATGGACAAATCCTACAAGTGCAACTTAATACACACAGTAGTCCATAAAGATTGTCATTAATTACCAAAACCACACATGGGGGCCCACATGTTCTTTCAAGTTGGCTTAATCCTCTATAGAGTATTCAGGGTTTTCCGGCAACGCTTCCTCATAGTAAGTTGGTTCCTTAGCTTTTTTTGGATCCAGTCATATATATTGGTGTAGTAGCTATCGAAATACTCATCTAAGTCGATTGGATTAGTATTACCCCCATATGGTCCATAAGGCTCTCTATGGTTATAGTTGATCTCTTCTTCAATACCTGTATCATAAGGTATAGGATTTCCTATGATTCCACCTTGAGATTCTACTTCCCATCCATACTTGTTTGAATCAGGGTTATTTGGAATAACGTTATTCCATTCCTGTTGTTTGGAGTTATATTTGGTCCATAGGTCTTTAGGTGGCTTGAAGTCATTTTGGTAATAGGCATAATTCTCCGATCTTGGGTCATCAAACTCAGTTTCCTCATACACTTCTCCTGAAGGTATGTATTTGGGATGCCTTGCTTCTTTATCTAGCTTCTTCCTACGAGCCATTGCTTTATCCGGATGAGTAAAATCCTCAATGACCGTATCCTGTTCCTGGACTAAGACTTGGTGAGTGTTATGTTAAGTGTTTAGCAAAGACCGATAACGATCCATATACTCTACATCTAGAGTAGGTTCAACTTGGACTAAGGTAGAGTGATCTAACTCATGCTCTGGGTTTGAGGTTTCATGTGGTATAATGGTGTGAGTACTACCTTCTAGAGCTTGGGATTTTTGTTCTCGAATCATTGTTATGGCTGCTGCTACGGCAATCTGATATGCAGATGCCATGCACCTAGCCTCTCCTGATGGCATTTCTCCCTTAAGTCCTAACTTCTTGGGTAACATGATCATGACACGGTATTTAGCTAATACCTGCCCATCATAGTAACTGTAAATCTTGACCAAAAGTCTCGATTCACATTCCAAACTCCATAGAAGTTGGCAGAGATTATCTGTCCAATCCCCTCCGTAGTCATTCAACGTCCTGTTCATCACTTGAACATTTCGGGGTGGATATCGAGGTGCCATGTGGAACTGTAGATAAGGAATTATCATCAGTCAGATAGAGTTAAAACTCTTGGGTTACGATCAGAATTGCAATCATAAGAAAGAGTTATCGCTCTAGTAACATAACAGGATTATCCTCAAGTGAATATCCCTCATATCACTAGAGAACTATTTATTATTGCTAGGATGTGTCCTACAGGTTCTACCCATTTACTAGGTTTCCAACCTAAGGTCAAAGCTTATGCTCTGATACCAACTGCGGTGACCCAATATACCACTGCATGATGTAGTATACTATAGTCGTTGACATAACACCAATGAAACACCATTCACTAGTATTACATCCCTCAGAATGGCACAACAAAAACACAGCGGGTCCAATACATGGCTAAAGGTTACAACTCACTCTTTACACAAGATCTAGAGAACACTCTAGGTTAAAGAGAGAGAAAGAACTTCTTACGAAGAAGAATCAAAGATAAACAACGCAAGAATTATTATACTGTTAAAACTAGCATTTGAACTAAGAGATTGGCATTGCTTCTATTGCAATACACTACAGATTTAGGTTCTTTGGCTAGATATTATATTTCTATCTAAACAGTAACTTCATCTTCATTTGAGTTGAAGTATATTTTGACTTCCTTGACTCCAGTGAAGAGCTTTAGCTTTGGATGATGAGTCCTGGAGCGTAACTTGAGGTAGATATTGTTTATCCCGGCTTCAGAGTCTAGCAAGGGTTAAGAAGATACTTTGAGTATGAGCGTACTCAGCAAATTCACTAGAAAAGGAGTGTTTGATGCACTATAACTACAACCACATACCATAAGTCGTAGGGAATGCAAGTTTTCGTAAACATTTCTTCAAAGGTTGCTTTTATTCTGAAAAGCTATTTCCGTTAGCCTTCACGGGTTTACCAGAACTTTCATGGAGTTCCTTCCCCGCCGCGTTCGCAGCTCCTTCCTGGAACAGGGAGTATGTCGTGGTATTGCCGACGAGTACGCCATGGAGGGGTCCTCACAGTGCGTGTTTAGAGACGTGGGGTAAGGCGGACGGTTGACGGGTACGAGGTAACACAACTTACCCAAGTTCAGATCCCACGACGGTGGCGGAGTCCTACTCCTGCTATAAATCACTATAAGGGCAGATACACCGAGTTACAGAGATAGGTTCGCTATGCGAGGTTGTGTATGAGATTGTGTTGTGCCCTAAAGGATCTCATAGGCCCGACTTATATAGTCGTCAGATTCTAGGGTTACAGGGAAAATTTCTAGCCGGACAGGTTACAGAGTCCTACACCATCTATCACTAGTCTTGTGTATCTTGCACTCCAAGGCTCCGGGTACGCTGGTGACTCCACCGTAGCCTTCCTTTATCCGGCATGGGCCTCCCTTCTGGATCCACCTAACTAGGACGTCCAGCAGGCCATAGGCCATGCTACCGACTATGGGCCACCCGGGTTAGTCAGATAAGAGACATGCTATGAGGATACCCATATAGCATATCCCCAACAGTAGCCCCCGGAGAACTCCGAGATCTTGCGCCGTCTTGCCTCTTCTCGTGGAATGCTCCGTCTAGATGGATGTCGGCAAATCGTCAAGCAATATCTTGTAGTCCTCCCAAAGTACCCTACAAAGGTTTCTCCGTCTCCTATGAGTAAGTCAGAGAAATGCTGAATCTTCCATCGTACTCTTCCATAGTCGGATTAAATCCGTCCATGCCGGAATCTTCGATGCGACGGCTCATCTACCATGTCAGTTATGACGACGTAGGCTTAGGTCAGCGACGCCTCGTAACTCACACATGCAGAGAACGCAATCATATCCTATTTTCCCGCGCGAGCGATACGAACCATTGGCGGCGGCGGTTGGAGACGTGGCGAAATTACCGCGCACGTCCACGAACACGTCGTCTATGCGGCAACCATCCGATTAGCTGCACGAATCTTGACGCAGAGTAAGATAAATAGTAACCGTGGGACACTTGCCACTTTTTTACCCCATTCTCTCGTGTCATCATCTTCTTCCTCCAGCCGCACGCCTCCTCGAGCTCTCCGTGGAAAACCTCGAAGAAACCCTAGCCTCTCTTTGCATCAGTCGCATCCTCCCAGTCCTCCATGGCCAGCAGCAGCTCCTCCCCGTCGATGGCAACGTCGAGCGAAGCCACGGCAAAGCCGGCGAGCTCCGTCGTCGTGCCCCAGAGGGCCTGGTCATCCATGTGCCGGCGGTGATTGAAACCACTGGCGGTGACCACAATCTGGCGGCGCTAGAGCCTCTCGAAGAAGAGCCAGACTTGCACAAGGGCGACTAGCGCGACTCGGACATCACCGGCCGCGACATCCAAGAGATGGTCGCCGAAGGCTACCTTCCCGTGACGGAGGGGCTCGCCTGGCGGGCGGCGCTGGCCGGCGAGGTGACACCTTCTCCCCAAGCCGGTGAAAAGGTGTACCTCAAGGCAAAGATGGTACGCGGCGTTTCTCTGCCCATCTCCCACTTCTTTCTGTCTGTCTTGAACCACTTCAAAGTTCAACCCCATAACCTCTCCCCCAATAGTATCTTAGTGCTTAGCAACTTCGCGGCACTTTGTGAGGGTTACCTAGGGATTAAGCCTAGGTTAGACTTGTTCGTGTACTTCTTCACCGTCAAACGTGAAGCCGGACATAGTATGGAGGAGCTTAGGAAGTGCGGCACCATAATCTTCAAGATCCGACCTGGCCGGCGGTTCCCCAACATCGTCAGCCACGAGTCGTGCAAAAACTGGCAGCGGACGTACTTCTACGGCCCCGACATTCCTTTGGCGGGCCGAGAAGTGACGTACCCGGACTTCATGGATGGAGCCGCCGCTGAATTTTCCACATGGAGATCACATGCCTCTCTTCCCTCCGACCTTGACGCTTCATGCGCAATAAGGCAGATCGAGTGGTTCATAGAGACGGGTTTGACCGGCTTGGACCTAGCCATGTGCTGGTTCATCAGGCGAATCCAACCTCTGCAGCACCGTGTGAAGTTCATGCACGAGTACACCAGTGATCGAAGGGATACCCTCCGGATCTCCGTGGATAACTTCTCGAGTGACTGCGTCAAGCTCCGTCTGAAGGACATCGTCAAGGTGAAGGATAAGAAGCGCGGCTTCACCATCACCTGCGACATGTAGGTAGACGGCAAGTGCCCAAAGGTAAGTATTTATTTTCTGTGTATGACATTGCTCCAGTTTCTCCGTATTGCCAGTGCCATCTTATCTAACACGGTGATTTCTCACTTAACAGCTTAGCGATCTAGATGAGGACAACCTGGCTGCCCAAATCTACGATCCAAAGATGAAGGAAGTCATGGTCGTGTCCGACGACGATGTCCCGTTGGCGCTAAAGCGGAAGAGCTCCACCTCTGACACTGCCGACGGAGGAAAGAAGAAGAAGACGGAGGGTGGAGCCTCCAAAAATAGTACTGCCGCCCTAGAGGCGGAAAAGAGAAAAGCCACCGGGATTTTTGCCAAAGCGCCCCCCTAGTGTAAGCCTCTCATTCTCCGACATTGTCTATTTATCTGTCTTGTTCCTGTACTTATGCACTTTGCACGTTTCAGGAAGAAAGCAACAACCAGCCTCAAGAAGTCCTCCAAGACTCTTGGGGCTTCTAGAAATATCAAAGATATGCTGCATCGCGACTCCTCCCCCGCCATCGCCCCTGCTACTCCTGCTGTCAAGCCCTCCTCTGCTCCTACAACCTCTCAAGTCCAGGAGGCACCAGGCCCTTCCGCCATGGAAGTGGATTCTGGCGCCTCTACCGAACTCGCTGTTGTCGGCGAGCAGGCGACGCAGGAGAGCGCTGCTCTTCAAATGGCTGAAGCTCCGGCTAAGGATGACATCAGTAGCGGCAAGGCGATGGTGGGAGCTGGTACCTCTGCCGAAGGTGGCGCCCCTACTCCCCAGAAACCCTTCGAGTTCCCGAAGATAGTTTACCCGGCTCTCCTGCCGAGTAACACAACTATGGTTCCTGGAGGAGTGCCGTCATCTCCGACGTGCGGTCTTGAGGAACTGCTCCGACAAGCAGATATCTTGCGGGGAAATAGCATTTCCTTTGGCAAGCTGCTGGACGAGAGTGCTACAAACCTCAAGATTATTGCACTTGTAAGTTTTACTTTACCTTTTGCATTTCGTATGAGTATCCCACTGTAGCCCCCGAGGATGTAGACGGAAAACCATAGGTTTTGCATCTATATGCTCTAAGAGTGACTAAGTTAGAAATAACTCTCACTATAGCCCCCAAGCATTTAGATGGAAGAAATTATTCCGACTAGATGCTTTAAGAGTGGCATACACAATGTTCATAATTTTCAATGCTGTAGCCCCCAAGCCTCTAGTTGTAACTGAATTTGTTCCGACTAGATGCTTAAATAAAAGCTAAGCATTTTCCGAGCTAAAACTTCATACTATAGCCCCCAAGCTTCTAATCGAGAACTGAAGTAGCTCCGACTAGATGCTTTAAAGAATAGCTAAGCATATTGCTAAGTTGAAGAACTTTCGCTGTAGCCCCCGAGCGCCTAGATGGAAAGTTTCCGACTAGGTGCTCCAAGCAGACTAAATAACAATTTTAACTTTGTATTTGTTTCCACAGAATGAGAATGCTCAGAGGGGCATGGCCAACGATAAGTATCAGAAGATGCGCGCAGATCTTGAAGCCGAAAAGGGTAAAACTGCCATCTTGAAGGAACAGATCATCAAAAACAAGAGTCTATTTTCTTTTTGCGCATTTCCGTCTTACTTTTGTGCCCATAATCTCTGAGTACTCACTGCGTACTTTGTTTTCTCCGACTTGCAGAACATGTTGCCAAGGCCAGGGACATTGTCAAGCAGTCCAAGCATATCCATCAGCTGGACAGCGAGAACAAGATCCTGAAGGAGGAGAGGAAGGAGATGCCGAAGATGCACGAGGATTCCATGAAAGCCCTGCAGGATTCCGCCTCCGTGGAGATCAATCGCTTGAAGGAGGAGCTTGCGATCCTAAAAGATCAGAAGCAAGCTGCTGATGAGCAAAACCATCGCCATAGCGAGGCGTTTAAGCTCCTCCAACAAGATAAGGAATCCTTGGCGGACACCGTCTGGCAGGCTAAGGCCAGCATCTTCAGTAAGTGTCCTCCGCCTTGTATTTCTGTAGTCTGGATACTTAGAGTTTATTGAACTCATGCGATCCTTGTCGGAATTTTTAGCGCCTATGGGTTTAACCCGCTCGCCTCCTTCGGACAAGGAATGCATGGTTCTTGCCAGCAACTTCATCAATACCGCCATCGCCCAAGCCAAGGAGATTGCCAAGCCCCTCCAAATATATATCAAGGCATCGGACTCCGTGACGAAGTATTCGGAGATCCTGTGCCGAGCCCCCGAGCGTGTCGTGAACTAGAAGGCTTCACGCGCACGGGCTGGCGCAAGGATGGAGCTGTCTATGGTGAAGGCACACTATGAAGATGCCGACATTGACACGTTGACCTCTGGTATCCCCGACGTAGATGATGACGGCAAGGAGATCGATCACGAAGCCATCCTGTCATCACTCGTGGGTTATGACACCAGGGTTGCCGAGTTGGTGGATGTTGACGTCTTCGTGCCCAGGAACACCATCGATAGCGTCAACCAAGATTCCTCCGAGTCTCATCACAGCGCCGATGTTGAGGGTGATTCTCCGGCTGGTGATGATGCGGCCTCCAAGTCTCCTGCGCCCAAAGAATGAAGAACACTTTGTAATTTTGTTTCACCTTTGGTGTGTGCACGGAAGAAACTTGGTGATGTAATCTTAAGGCGGAAATCAATGATTTTTAAGTCCTGCGACTTCAGAACTAATTCCCAGTGTGTATATATTTTTTAAGCAAGTGCTGGCTTATCCATTACTCTGGTTTTTATGCTTGACTTTTCGTGAGTCGGAAGACTCGTTGTCGGAACCATGCGCTTCGGTGATGATGCCCAATGGCACCGTCAATAACCTGAGCACAAAATCGCCGACAATAAGTGCCAAAAGTCACTACTCCAAAATCCACATAAAAACAACAAAGAACATGTAGACCAGAAAACTTAAGCTAATGCCCGTAGGCGGAATTTTCACAAGTGCAATCGCAAGACTTGTGCATAAAGGTTTTATATGATCCAAAAATGAACACTAAAGGAGGTAAAAGACTTAGCAATATGAGTGAACCAAAGAGCTTTATTTCTTTA
This sequence comes from Avena sativa, assembly GCA_916181665.1. Taxonomy (NCBI): domain Eukaryota; kingdom Viridiplantae; phylum Streptophyta; class Magnoliopsida; order Poales; family Poaceae; genus Avena; species Avena sativa. The sequence goes on from OV702289.1 coordinate 9,154,537, forward strand.
ATCATATAAGAGGTAAACAATTAGATAAAAGATGCTAAGTGTAGAAAGGACGTAGTTGTGCTATGTTCCATGGCTGATCAAGCTCCGGGTAGTCATCATCCGGGTCACGTCGCTTACGCTTATGATCCTCGTTGGGTCTATCCTTGAGTTCATGATTGTCGACAAGGTAGTAAGACCCATTGAGCAGCGCCTTGCTTATGATGAACGATCCTTCCCATGGCGGGGATAATTTGTGTGACTTCTTCTGCTTAAGTCGGAGCACCAAATCCCCCTCTTTAAATGAGCGATGCCGAACGCGGCGACTATGGTAGCTGCGTAGATTCTGCTGGTAGATGGCGGATCTTTGGCATGCCAAAACACGCTCCTCCTCGAGAAGGTCCACATCTAGTCATCTGGATTCTTCAGCGTCATCTTTGTCGTAGACGGCAACTCTTGGTGCATCGTGGAGGATGTCGGAAGGTAGGATGGCTTCTGCTCCATATACCATGAAGTAAGGGGTGTAGTCGGTGGATCTGTTGGGTGTAGTTCGTAAGCTCCACAGCACAGATAGCAATTCTTCCGCCCAGGCTCCAGCTGCTCTATGTAGCGGTGCCTCAAGACGTGGCTTGATTCCCTGCAGAATTAATCCATTGGCTCGCTCAACCTGACCATTGGATTGTGGGTGTGCCACAAATGCAAGGTCAAGTCGGATGCCTTTGTCCCAGCAATAGGCCTCCACTTCTTCGAGTGACAAGTTGCTTCCGTTGTCGGTGATGATGCTGTGTGGGAGACCAAATCTCACCACTAGATCCCGGACAAACCGAAGGGAAGTTGCCCCATCAAGCTTTCTAATGGGTTTAGCTTCTATCCATTTGATGAATTTGTCAACTGCTACAAGCAGATGCGTAAATCCACACGGTGCCTTCTGTAACGGTCCCACCATGTCTAGCCCCCAGACTGCAAATGGCCAAGTTATTGGTATTGTTCGCAATTCTTCAGCAGGAACATGTGGTTGTCGGGCATAATACTGGCATCCCGTGCATGTCTCAACCAGCTTGTAGGCGTCCACCTTCGCGGTCAGCCAGTAGAATCCTTGCCGGAAGGATTTCGCGACCAATGATCGAGGAGCGGCGTGATGCCCGCAATCTCCGAGATAGATCTCGCGCAGGATTTCCATACCTTCTAGCTAGGAAACGCACTTTAAGTATACACCAGTAGTGCTCTTTTTATAGAGTTGCCCATTGATTATGGTATAACCCTTTGCTCGTCATACTATTTGTCGTCTTTCGACTTCATCTTTGGGCAAAGTTCCGTGTTCGAGATACTCCATGAGCGGTTTTGTCCAAGCCGGAGGGATCTTTGTCACCATGTTGACGAAAGAGTCATCTCTATCCAGGTTGTCGACGTCGGCGCCCTTCACGGATGGTGTGCGTAGATGCTCTAGGAAAACTCCTGGCGGAATTTGCTTGCGCCCTGATCCAAGCTTAGACAGTAGATCAGCCGCCTCGTTTTGCTCCCTTGGTACATACTTGACTTCGTAGCCCAAGAAGCTCTTGGCTATCTCGTCCACTTCATCGCGATATGCCGCCATCATAGGGTTCCACGCGTTCCAGGTGCCAGCCACCTGCTAGGCAACCAAGTCGGAATCTCCATAGCAAACTATGCGCTTGATGCCAATATCCTTGGCTACACGTAGTCCGTGAATGAGTGCTTCATACTCCGCCATGTTGTTTGTAGCCTCGAAGTGGATCTGCAGAACGTAGTGCAGCTTGTCTCCTTTTGGTGACTCTAGCAGTACACCAGCCCCCGAGCTGTTGAGCAACTTTGATCCGTCAAAGTGCATCACCCAGTACTCTGGTTCTGGCAGAGGAGTAGCATCTGGCATCTCCGTCCAATCTGCAATAAAATCCGCCAAAGCTTGTGACTTGATAGCGTCGCGTCTCTTGTAGGTGATCTCGAAGGCGGCAAGTTCAATGCCCCACTTCGCGACCCTTCCTGTAGCGTCACTGTTATTGATAATGTCGGACAGTGGAGTCTTGCTCACTACTGTGATTGGGTGCTCCTAAAAGTAATGCCTCAGCTTCCGAGAAGCGAGGAATACTCCATAAGCTATCTTTTGGTAGTGCGGGTAACGCTGCTTGGACTCCGTCAAGACCTCGCTCACATAGTAAACTGGTCGTTGAACTCCGTTCTCGTAGCCTGGTTCCTTCCGCTATACCACGACGACGATGCTAATAACCCGGTTGGTTGCCGCCATGTAAATTAACAGGGGCTCTCCAGGCTCGGGTGCTGCAAGGATGGGCGCTGAGGAAAGAATCTCCTTGAGCTGCTTCAATGCTGCATCTTCTTCGTCTGTCCATGTGAATTAGTCCACCTTCTTCAGCAACTTGTACAGCGGTAAAGCCTTCTCTCCAAGTCGGCTGACGAACCGACTAACTGCTGCAACACAGCCTGTTAGTCGTTGAATGTCCTTTAGGCATGTCGGACGGTTTATGTTTATGGTGGCCTTGATTTTCTCCGGGTTGACCTCGATTCCGCCTTGGGAAACGATGAAGCCCAATAATTTGCCTGCTGGAACCCCGAAGACGCACTTCTTAGGGTTGAGCATCATGTTGTATTTCTGGAGATTATCAAAGGTTTCTTTTAAGTCGGAGATTAAGTCATTTGAATTTTTAGACATCACCGCGATATTGTCCACATAGGCGTGAACGTTCCGACCAATTTGGTCGTGAAGGCAACGTTGCATTGTCCGCTGGTAGGTAGCACCTGCGTTTTTCAGCCCAAAGGGCATCGTGACATAGCAAAACGTGTCGTATGGAGTAGTGAACGAAGTGGCCAATTTGTCTGACTTCCTCATCTTGATCTGGTGGTATCCTGAGTATGCATCGAGAAAACACAAAAGTTCCGAGCCAGCCGTCGAGTCAATGACTTGGTCAATGCGAGGCAAAGCAAACGGATCTTTGGGACATGCTTTGTTCAAGCCGGTGTAATCAACGTACATTCTTAATTCATTGGTTCCCTTTTTGGGGACAAGTACAGGATTGGCCACCCATCGGGTGTGAAGGACTTCTCGGATAAACCCAGCCTTAAGTAACCTAGCAATCTCTTTGCCAATGGCGCGTCTCTTCTCATCTCCGAAGCATCGTAGAGGTTGTTTCACTGGTTTACATTTTGGATCTATATTTAAGCTGTGCTCGGCAAGTTCCCTGGGTACACCTTTCATGTCGGCAGGTTGCCAGGCAAAGATGTCCCTATTCTCACGGAGCAACTCGACGAGCGCGCTTTCCTATTTGGGATCCAGGTTCGTCCCAATGGCGACGGTCTTGGAGGCATCGCCTACCACAAGTTCCACCGACTTGGTCTTGATGGCGGCCTTGAACGTAGGAGCGGAGTCGGAGATCTGCTTCTTCGACGCGGGCATCTCTGAGTCATTGACCTTGCTCTGGATCTCCTTGAATTCTTCGCTGTAGAGGACAGCTTCTGCAACGGCTGCTTCGTTGATCTCGCAGTCCCTTGCCTTGGTAAAGCTTCCGGATACGGTGATGACACCGTTTGGTCCGGGTATCTTGAGTTTTTTGTAGACGAAGCATGGCTTGGCCATGAACGTGTGGAATATGTCGCGGCCGAATATGACGTGGTACACGCTCTTGAAGGGGACCACCTCAAAGGCCATGCGCTCTTGGCAGTAATTTTTAACGTCGCCAAAGGCTACGTGAAGTGTGATGCACCCAAGGGACCGAGCCTCCCGACCAGGAACTACGCCATGAAAAACGGTGTTGGTCCGCCTTAGGTTTGCCTCCGTCAAGTTCATCTTCTGCAGTGTATCTAGATACATAATGTTGATGCTGCTTCCACTGTCCACCATGCACTTGGTGAACTCCACGCTGTCAATCAATGGGTTGATGACCATGGCCTACTGGTTCTCCGTGGGCACAAGGTCTGGGTGGTCCGTCCTGTCCCAAGTTATTGGAACCTCCGACCAGCGCAGGTATTGGGGAACTGGGGGGAGAGTGGCCATCAGGATCCTTAGTGAGGTCTTGTGTTGTCGGACGGTGGGGGTGCCAAGGAAAGTGTGGTAGACTGGGGCCTTCTTTGCGAAGGGGTTCTTGCCCTTGTCGTCGCTCTTGGCGGCGTGCTTGGGGTCAACGTCCTCGTCCATGTCACTTGAATCCTTGGACTCCTCCTCCTTCTTCTTCCCCTTGCCCTTGCCTCGCGGTCTGTTCTTCCGACTTAGCTTGTAGCCAGACTCCGGGTCTTCCTTGAGGTCGTTGACGAACTTGCAGTGTCGATTGGTATGGGTGGCCTTGCCGTTGGCGTCGAGGTGTACGAGGCATGGCATATCGCGGTACTCCTCGTAGGTTTAGGGAAAGCGGAGCAGCGCCGAGGTGGTTTCACTTCCTCGCTGCTGCCCGCGGCCCGCGGCCCGCTCCCCTTCCTCGGCCACGGTGTCCGCCTTCTCCTCGTCCTGCGAAAGTCATAGCGACCATGTCGGTAGATTGCTTTTCTTGTGGAGCGGTTTTTCGCTTTGTACTGCTGTTCCTCCGAGCTTGGGTTGGAACGGCCGTTGCCGGCAAAGAGCCACGAGCATCGTCGTCGGCAGCTGCAAACTCACTAGCTAACTGAATCATCTGATTCAAGTCAAGCTGATGATTGTCCTACAAGCGCTTTAGCTTATGTCAGAGCAACATACCCCTTTCCAACCCATCAATGAAGGCGGCCATGGCGATCTGAGCGTGCACTCCTGCGCAGGAATTTTTCATATCCAGCCACCGGGAGAGGTAGGCGCGAGACGTCTCGTCTTTCTCTTGCACGCACCGCTGTAGATAGCCCACAGTGCAGGGACGCTTGTATGTACCCTCAAAGTTTTTGGTGAATGCTTCTTGCATATCCAGCCAGTTGTAGATAGATTTCTCCGGCAAGTCGTCGATCCATTGACGGGCCGTACCCGCCAGCATTAATGGGAGGTACTTAACGGCGACGTTGGGGTTGCCTCCGAAAATATCCACCGCGTTGCCGTAGTCCTGCAACCATGTGGCAGGTTTGGCGGTGCCGTCATAGGGATTGATGGTCTTGTCGATCCGGAAACCTTTGGGGTAAGTTGCGGACCGTATTGCAGGTCCAAAACAACGTGGTCCCAGGTATGGTCCTTCCCGGGCCTCGTGGATCTTATCGATCTGCGAACGTGCATCGTACGGCTCCAGGTTCTTCTTCTTGTTGTCAACAGGGGATGGGCTGCGTGAATAACGCAGGCCTCTTCCGCCATGGTGACTGCTTGGCGGCGACGGAGGCGGAGGTGGCGGTGGGTTAGCCTTTTTGTTGTTACCCTCCTGCGACGCCTCGCGCCTATCACGGTTGCTTGTCGGATGCGGAGGGTCGTGGTGTGACCTGCTCTTGTGTCCTTGGTGGTGCTCTTCATCATGACGGGTCTGCGCCGCGTTGTCGCGGATGACGATGCCACACTGCTTTGGAGGGGGCATATCCGTGCGATGGTGAGCCTTGTAGTCTTCCTGACGTCGGGGGGATCGGGGCGGTGTCGATGGGCGGCGAGGTCGGGCTTTTTCTCCGTGGTCGGAGGATATGGGGATAGCATCCTTCCTGTTGCGCGCATCCCTCCGTCTTCGCTCTGATGAACCCGTATGTGATCCGACATCCGGAGGAGATCTGTCCCTTGGCGGTTTGTACTGGCTAGATCGGTAGAGTGTTGAGTCAGACTCAAGCCTCTGAGAGGTGGCCTTTTCCTGCTGCTTTACCGCCTTGGCCACTAGGTCATAGACCTGTTCTACTGCCTCAGGCGATCTGTCCTGCTCCAGAAGGGTCTTGGTGACAGCGAGGTTAAGGAGTGGGGTGGGCATCACCTACTTGCCTTCACTATCAATGTATGGCTTGGCCTGTGCCATCTTCGAGGGATCCCATCCTAGGTTGCGCCGTACACCAGGATCATTGATGACGCGAGCCGGAGCCTTCTTAGCCTTCTGCTGCTGCAGCAGAGTCTTGTACTCGGCCTCCATTGCTCTAGCTTTCTCTATGGACTTCTGCGCGTTGACCAGATCTCGATCTAGCTTAGCGCCTTGATCCGCGATGGCCTGCGCCTCCTCCAGCAGCTGCTGGCGCTTCTCGTCAAGCTAAGTCACGTTCCGGATATGATCAACGGTTAGTGGCTCGACGAGGAGATTGCCGTACATCACTCTATCAGATGGAGTAACATGGGCTGCTGCCGACGTAGATGCTGGAGGCGGCAAGTTTGCGGTGTTGTTGTTTCTTAGACCGGTGCCGAGTTCCTGCGGCTGCTGCACTGGGTTAGGCGGAGGAGGCATGACCTTTGCGCGATCATCGTCGGCAGCAATAAGTGGTCCCTTCCCCTTTTCCAGAGCCGTAGGCGGAGCTTGCCTGGGTTGGTCTTCATCCATCACTGTCCCAATGGTGACGAACACCCCTCGAGACATGACGGTGTTGTTAGCTTGCTCGTCGCGCGAGTAATCCTCCTCCATCTCCTGCATAGCGGAGTCTAGCTCTTCTGGACTGAACTCTACCTCCTCTGAATCTGCACTAAAATCAGCATAAAGCGCGTCAATGACAGAGTCGGAGGGTGCCAGGACTTCCTCGATGACGGGCGGTGGAGGTGCAATAGCCTCGACGATGACTGGAGGTGGTGGTGCTGCTACGACGATGACGGCCGGAGGCGGTGGCGACGGCTACTGAACCGGAGGTTCTCCGTCTCTGAGCGCAAGCTCCATCTAGGCTGCCGCGTCAACTGCCGCGTAGCTTTTGACGGTGTTCACCATATCTTCGAGGGTAAGGCGTCCTGTTGCCTGATGCCGACGTAAAGAATGTCGGAGAAGTGTGCCGCGGTCCAGTCCTTCCACGAAGTGATACAAAGCATTATCATCGGGGTAATTGGCCAGGTCGGCCCGTATACGGAGCCACCTGGCGAGGAAGTCACGGGGGTTTTCGCCCTCTCTCTGAACGCAGCGCGCCAGATCGAAGATGGTAACCACGCCGACGAACTTGGATCTCTGCTGTCCAGACACACGGATAAAGCCGGCGGATTTGCAGTGATCTTCCACCTTTATATCCTGCACAGGGGCAGTTTGGGTGGGTCTTGAATTTTTCTGATCTTTGCCGAAAAACTCCGAGGAGAGATCCGACATCGATCCTTCCGCGAACGTATCCTGCCCGTAGGCGGTCCGTGCGGGTCTTGAATTTTTCTGATCTTTGCCGGCAAACTCCAAGGAGAGATCCGACATCGATCCTTCCTCGAACGTATCCTGCTCGTAGGCGGTCCATGCGGGTCTTGATGCTTTCCGATCTTTGCCGGCAAACTCCAAGGAGAGATCCAACATCGATCCTTCCGCGAACGTATCCTGCCCGTAGGCGGTCCGTGCGGGTCTTGATGCTTCTCCGACTCCCAGGGAATTAGTGCCCGAGTCGGTTTCGCCGATGAAGAGGTGGATGTCTCCGATAGGAACGATCGAACACCGCGTAGGGTTAGTCTTCGTCGGGATCCAGAACTCGTTAGGGGGGACGATCGAAATGTTGCCGGAGAAGAGAACACGGCCGATGGCTACGGTTTTGCCGATTCGTGCGAAGATCTTGGTCCTCGCTCGCTGAAGAGCCTGAAGCGCCTCTTGCCCCACGGTGGGCGCCAACTGTCGTGGTATTGCCGACGAGTACGCCATGGAGGGGTCCTCACAGTGCGTGTTTAGAGACATGGGGTAAGGCGGACGGTTGATGGGTACGAGGTAACACGGCTTACCCAGGTTTAGATCCCACGACGGTGGCGGAATCCTACTCCTACTATAAATCACTCTAAGGGCAGATACACCGAGTTACAGAGATAGGTTCGCTGTGCAAGGTTGTGTATGAGATTGTGTTGTGCCCTAAAGGCTCCCATAGGCCCGACTTATATAGTCGCCAGATCCTAGGGTTACAGGGAAAAGTCCTAGCCGGACAGGTTACAGAGTCCTACACCGACTATCACTAGTCTTGTGTATCTTGCACTCCAAGGCTCCGGGTACGCTGGTGACTCCACCGTAGCCTTCCTTTATTCGGCATGGGCCTCCCTTCTGGATCCACCTAACTGGGCCGCCCAGCAGGCCATAGGCTATGCTACCGACTATGGGCCACCCGGGTTAGTCGGATAAGAGACATGCTATGAGGATACCCATATAGCATATCCCCAACAGAGTAACAAGTTACAGTTCTTACACTCTGCAGAGATGCGTTACTTTACCCATGAGAGATCAACTCTTTGTTGCACAACCGGGCAGCTTATTCCCGTCCACAATTTCATGATGTGGGGCCTAGAAGATGATCCAAGCCAATCACTTCCCCCTTCGTGACCTCGCATGCCTCCTTGGTGTACACCATTCCCACATAAAGAATTACGGCAATGGTTTTGTACAAACCGTTAGATGCCAAAACTATCGTGGGACGATAAGAGTTCCCACCCATATGCTGCATATCCTCTACGAATTACCAATTAATGTGCACGCTTTGAGGATAACAGCCACGACCTGCACATCTGGCTTCATGCGAGAGGAATAAGATACGGCTGACTTCTCCGTCCCATTCCAAATCTCATGGTTAACGCGTAATATACGACGCAAGAATCACTGGGACATTGGTGGTTAGGTCCTATGTGATATAGTTCTGAACACTGGTATTCCAACTGTCAGATTTAATAGATTAACTGATCACCCTGGATCATTAACCAATAGTTCACATTATTATTGAAAATAGTGTTTTCTGACCTTTTTCAAATACAGGTGATGACAACACTGGATTTGTAAAATACTTTACAGAAAATAAACAAAGGACATGAGCAAGTGTGAACTTGCCTTTTGTGATTGCAAGATTATGCACTCACGGTCTTCGAGTTAGTATAAGATCAAAAATCTGAAATCAGCATAATTGGTCCGGTAAGGACTAATGTTTAAAGAAGCAATGTGATTTTGTGCATAAGTAATGTGATGCACGTTATAAACGCGAATCCCGGTAATAATGTTGTTCTAGGGTTTGGATTCCGAAAATGGTTACTTTAGAATGTGTTGTTCTTTTAGATAAGTTTCACACTTGTGCTTCTTATTAAGGCTTGTGAGTGTGTGTGTGAACAACACATATTTATGCAACAATATAGTATATATCTATGAAATGCTATTCAAAATTGTTTACACTTTAACAGTTTACCTTCAAACTTTACTTTATAAGTAGAGTCACTTATAGATAGCTTGAGTGTTATTGCTTCTAGGTATATGGGTGAAGTATGAAGTAATGTGATCTTGATTATTTGTCATATATTGTCTGAAGTGGCAAAACGAATAACTTTTGAAGAAAAGATTCCTTTTCTAAGGTTTAAACAATCTTTGTGGTTAGTTACTGGTGGTCGATGTTATTTGTGTTTGTTTGAATAGTTTTGGCTTGAGATGCTTTATAACTTGACTAGTTCAGACCAAAGTTAACTATAAAACATATAATGATTCTTATAGTGTTATATTTAGATTCTTGTAGACTAAAGTTAACTTTAAAACAAAGGTAGTTTGAAGTATAATGCTTTTAACCTTTATACCTGGTGTACTTGGTAATGTTTTGCCTTAAGGTTACTTCAGAAAGGTTATTCTTCTATTTAAGTAGTGGTTTTCTTGATTTTTATAATGGAGTAGTATTATTTACCTTTTATAGATGAGTGGTTATAGTTTGTAAACCAAACTATGATATTACTTAACTGCTTATGGAGTTATTATAGTGTTGTGGTAGTTTTTGTAACCTAGTGGTTAGAGTAGATAGAAAGGATCTGATTTATTCACAAGTTGTTCTATCATGAATTGGAATCTTTTGAGAATATACTCTTCACTTAAGGTTGAAGATAATTTAATAAAAAGGTATTTATAATGTTTTAAACCATTATGGATTCATATTATTAACATTTTAAATTAATACTATTTATTAGACTTAATTGACTCATTTTAGGAATATTAACAAATTTTCTTATACTTAGATGAATTATTAGCTAAGTAAATAAGTTTAAATTTGAGTTATTAAAATATTTGAATTTTTAATTAACTCAAAAGTGTAATATTATATTTTTATCATGTAGATATTCTTTTTGTGATCATTTTGGTATATTATATTTATTTTTATGATTTATAAATAATAAGATATGATTTTTTACAATTCTTATTACTTTATAATTACTTAATAAATAATAAATATTTAATTAAGTGAAATAATAGTACATGATTATGGTTTTAAATTATAATTTTGATTTTTCTAAGATTTTTAGTATTTTATTTATATTATTAACATTTATCATTATTAAAATATGAATTATCAAAGTTTTATTATTATAAAACCTTTGTTAAATAATATTTATTTAAATAATCATTATAATAATATTTGATAATAATTTGAAGTTCTTGATTTGATTTTTCTACAAATTTTCATATATTATACACATTTTTTGAATTATAAATCAAAAGTTATTAATTAAACAAGATTTAATCATTTATTTGATTTCTGGAATATTAATAATTGAGTTATAACATTTTATTTATTTCTTAAACAGGTTTTAACTTTTTACACCGCACCCGCAGTTAGCCTAAGTCACTGACCAGTGGGCATATGTCCACCTCAGCACTCAGGTTAGTAAATGTATTTTGTTACTGACCATCTCTCTACTCCCAGACGATGACACATGGGCCCTGGGCCACGTCACACGCCATGCTAGCAAAGACTGGTCAAACTAGCTGACGTGGTTCAAACTTGATGTAGGCATGATGTCACCTGGGTTGATCCTCACTGGTTGAGGATCGATCGATCGATCTGGTGCGCGCGGGGGGCTCTGTCTAGGTGCGTTGGACAGAGGAGATCAAGGCGAACCTATTGGTGGTGGCGCCGCTATCTAATGGTCATCGGAGCTGCATCGACGGCGAGATTGTGTGGAGGTGCTTGCGGTTGATTATGGGGGCGTGGATTTAGGAAGCAAATAAAGCATCGGCGCATGCTAGGAGACTCAGTGAATCACCAGGAACGCGATGGTGTGCTTGGTTTGGCGAGGCGCGGTCGGAGACAACGACGAGGTCGACGAACAGCGTCGGGAACCGAGGGTGCGATTAGGTCGATTCACGTCTCCTCCGTAGTCGCAAGTTGGGCAATCGAACGAGAAGAGCACGGCGGTCTCCACCGTGGTCTTACCTGGCCGAGGCGAGCACGGAATCGCCGGCTCCGGCTCACCTCCGAGCTAGGGTTATCGGCATGGTTGGGGAAAAGAGGCAGAGAGGGTTTTAGAGGGGGAAATTGAGGATGAGGACGAGCAGGGACGTCGCGGTGGCCTCCTTATCCTCTCCTAGCGACGGCGGCGTTGATCTTGGCGCAAGGACGACGATGACGGCATCGGGCGGCAGCGAGCTCCTCCAGCGAGCTGTCTGTGTGCGTGAGGATGACGACGACGTGTTGTTTTGCGGATAACCCCCTGACATTTCTTTCCTCTCAACCCAAAGTCCTTTCCTGTCCCCACTCGTCAGTCACAGATGAGAAAGAGCTGGGCTGGCTGTTGGGCTTTTGTGGGCTGCACATGGGCGTCAGATAAGTACAGAGGGGTTGGGCCATGGCCAGGTGATGTTTTTTATTTGTTTTCTATTTTTCTATTTTCTGTTTTCCTTTTCAGATTTGTATAAGGTCTTCTAATTTGAACTTTTCTTTGTAGAATTTATTTGCTGAATAATTGTAGTAATACTAGAATATATTTAGTATCATTTGTGAACTTTTATTATAGAATCTTTTTATATTTATTTTTATTATATAACCCCTCTTAATATTTTGTAGAAGCTTTTCTTAATATTTTTCTCTCCACTTTTAATCATGAATTTATTAAATGATATATTCTTATTTGTTTATAAAACTTAACTCTAGTTGGCTCATAGTTTGAATATAATTTTTTATATGTATAATAATCCTATATCATTATTTGATGTATGAAATATAAAAGAAATTAATATGGTTATTACTATTTCCATTAACTTGGAAATGGTAATGTATATATAACCTATTATGATAAACAAAGAAGTTTAGAGTTTTGAATTATGAATATTTATCCTAGGGTTTAAGGTTTTTAACATATTTATATTCCTTTATGGATGTGAGTAAAGATTTAAGATCTAAGCATATTGTTTTCTGTTTGTGAAATATAATGATATCACCCTTTTAAAATAGAAAGGTAAAAAAATGTCCTATGGAAAGGAATTGATAAGAATATCTCTTAAGCACATATGCTTAAGATAATTGGAGATGATAAAGATGTGCTTATGTGATTTGCTATAGGAAAATATTCCTATAAAGTGATCTGGAAATAGGATGATGGATCAATAACATGAAATGGATATTATGTTTGGTTTAAGAATTAGAGTTGAGTGTTTACCAGGAATGTCTATTTTCCATAATTCCAATCCTGGACCTTTAATTAAGGAATTCCTTCCCTAGATATAATACTTCTTCCTATCCATCATCATGGTTAGTATGATGAGCTTTACTCATAAAAATCTTCTTATTCATATATTATTCTTCTAAACTCATGGATGAATCCAATGAGTTTGGTATTAAAGTATTTCATAGTTTTCTCATATCCTTGCTTGGTTATACTTACTACTCTACTGTTGATAATCATCAATCCAACAAGTAGTTCTATCAAACTCCACTCATAATCTTCTTTAATCATCCATCACTAATATCTCTTCATCAGATGTATGTATGTATCCAACTATCTTTCTCTAAGGTTACTATAGTTTAAGATGAATAACACTCCTTCCATAACTCTATGCTAAGGTAGCTATAATTGAACAATATCATCCTACATTTACTTTATTCCAATAACTCACACTCCAACCTTACATTATATTAATGTGACTTGTAATGACTACTCTAGGATAACTTATCTCTACTAGGGTTTCAATCATGTTCTACCCATCAATATCTTTTATACTAGATATAGGTAGACCATCCTGGTGAGTAAGGCATGATCAATATAATCCTTTAATCATTTATAGCTTAAGTTCTTAGTTGGCTAAACAAGGCTTTATCAATACTAATTGTATTGAAATTATCTTCTTAGTATTTCATATTGGATTGAGATTATTCATGGATTATGCCCTCTTTAAAAGATTTAAGTAGATGTTATGGTAAGATCAAGAAATAGTAGATCAAGGATTGATAGTTTAAGAATTTGTAAATCAATGGTGGATTACTCAACATTGATGAACAACAGATATTAAGATAAGTTCCATAAAAATTGAGATGGAAAGAAGGATATATAGTGAATGATCTTGACTTAGTCTCTTTCCAACTCAATCTCATTAAAGAGTTAAAGTTAAGTATTACTATGGTACTCATAGTAAGAATAGATAAGAATAAGATAGGTCAAGGTTAGTCATTACATTTATATTACTTTAGTTTGTAACCTTAACTTGGCACTTATGAATTGTTGTGTTGAATGTGATGATAGAATCCCTTAAGGATCAGAAACTATTTATTTAAACAAAGTATTATGAGTAACATTTATTATATCTGACCTACCCTTAGATCAAATCAGGTTTACCCAAATATGGTTTTAACAAAGGTCATGATAAGACTTATCACAGTCAACTTGATGATCTACTTCAATTTCGTCAAGTTGAGAGAAGCTTCAATCATGTTGACCAGTTCTTATTTAAAAGCGCGAAAATTACTCGAATTTTCTATGCATGAATGCAATGCACACATCTGGGTTCGGCTTATTTCTAGGCTCTAATGCTGGGATGTAACACTTGTACAGCTTGGACAAGGAGAATAAGTTGCATTTGTACATGATGAAAGTACATAATGAGTTAGCACGCATCTTAGAGCACTACAGGCCGTTAGATAAGCCGAAGACGCCCACGACCTTGTAAAAAAAACTCCGTTCATCTCTCATGTGCTCCTATTGTAAGCTGGTATCCCTAGCATGTTCTTTGTTTGCAGTGTACTCTGGCAGGTTAAGGGTTTTGTTAATTCAAAGTGAGGTTCGCTGAGCCTTGCACAGAAAGAAACAACTGCTGTTTAAGCCACCACCTTTTGTTAACGCGCCCTGCCTCCGTTGAATCATGTAAGGCGTCGACATTTTTCAGTTGAAGTTACCAAGAACCTCCTATAGGAAACCTTGTTCATACTCAGGGAATCACAACTTTAGAAAAAACGCTTTGAAACACGAATTCGATAATTTTGTATCTCACGACATGAGTACACAGATTGTCAACTGTTTTTTTTGCTCAAACTTAAAGTAATAAAAGCATGGACATCATACATTATCCAACGGAAATATTACAATGCACTAGAAAACAGAGAAGTATATCTAAGCTAAATATAGAGTAGAGTAGGACGATTTGGATGTGTATTGACTGCTCTTTAAGGCAGACTTGGCAGCCTCAACGGTTTCAGTGCAGCAACTATTTATGTCACATGTGATAGCATCGAGGCAGGGGAGGTTCTTGATCCCGAAATTAAAAGATAAAGTAGCATAGAGAAACTCAGTTTGGTCTGCGTCAAAGGTAATCTGAAGCTTTCGTAGCTCGGGCATTGATCCTGTTGCAAACACCAGATCCATTCCATCATATGTCTCATAAAGAAACTGCCTCAGGCATCTGAACCCAACTCCACCACTGATAGTGAGTCTTTTATCTCCAGAGTTTTCTTGTATTCCTTGTAGATCCAGAATTAGCAGAGCACGTAATCGTCCAAGGATACACATATCTTCCTGCCCAACTCCACGCACTTGAAGGCATAGGTGCTGGAGGTTTACGAGGGAGCCCACCCAATTCGGAACACGCTGGAAAGCCGAATTGTGTGCTCTTATCTTGCGGAGTCTAAGCGGAGGTTCCTCCAAGAAGGATCTTCCAACAGCTCCAATGGAATGACTAATGATTTTTAGAGAACGTAGGTTCATAGTTCCTAGGCTGTGAAGTGAAGTGAAAACAACTTTCTTGCACTCTGCTGCAACTCCCGTTATATATCCAACGGGAAAATAGAGGACTAGCTTCCTCAGATTCTTTAAAAGGCCAAGTTCTACAAAGAAGTTAGGTGGCTTCTGAAAGACACTCACCCGTTTCAACACCTCAAGTGATTGCATCTTGCCCATTCTATCTGGAAATTTAACATGACCCTCAACAAGAAGATCCACCAATTTTCCGAGGTTAACAATAGTTGACGGTAATTCATGAATTCCCGTGCCCAACAGTAGCCCCCGGAGAACTCCGAGATCTTGCGCCGTCTTGCCTCTTCTCGTGGAATGCTCCGTCTAGATGGATGTCGGCAAATCGTCAAGCAATATCTTGTAGTCCTCCCAAAGTACCCTACAAAGGTTTCTCCGTCTTCTATGAGTAAGTCAGAGAAATGCCGAATCTTCCATCGTACTCTTCCATAGTCGGATTAAATCCGTCCATGCCGGAATCTTCGATGCGACGGCTCATCTACCATGTCAGTTATGACGACGTAGGCTTAGGTCAGCGACGCCTCGTAACTCACACATGCAGAGAACGCAATCATATCCTATTTTCCCGCGCGAGCGATACGAACCGTTGGCGGTGGCGGTTGGAGACGTGGCGAAATTACCGCGCACGTCCACGAACACGTCGTCTATGCGGCAACCATCCGATTAGCTGCACGAATCTTGACGCAGAGTAAGATAAATAGTAACCGTGGGACACTTGCCACTTTTTTACCCCATTCTCTCGTGTCATCATCTTCTTCCTCCAGCCGCACGCCTCCTCGAGCTCTCCGTGGAAAACCTCGAAGAAACCCTAGCCTCTCTTTGCATCAGTCGCATCCTCCCAGTCCTCCATGGCCAGCAGCAGCTCCTCCCCGTCGATGGCAACGTCGAGCGAAGCCACGGCAAAGCCGGCGAGCTCCGTCGTCGTGCCCCAGAGGGCCTGGTCATCCATGTGTCGGCGGTGATTGAAACCACCGGCGGTGACCACAATCTGGCGGCGCTAGAGCCTCTCGAAGAAGAGCCAGACTTGCACAAGGGCGACTAGCGCGACTCGGACATCACCGGCCGCGACATCCAAGAGATGGTCGCCGAAGGCTACCTTCCCGTGACGGAGGGGCTCGCCTGGCGGGCGGCGCTGGCCGGCGAGGTGACACCTTCTCCCCAAGCCGGTGAAAAGGTGTACCTCAAGGCAAAGATGGTACGCGGCGTTTCTCTGCCCATCTCCCACTTCTTTCTGTCTGTCTTGAACCACTTCAAAGTTCAACCCCATAACCTCTCCCCCAATAGTATCTTAGTGCTTAGCAACTTCGCGGCACTTTGTGAGGGTTACCTAGGGATTAAGCCTAGGTTAGACTTGTTCGTGTACTTCTTCACCGTCAAACGTGAAGCCGGACATAGTAGGGAGGAGCTTAGGAAGTGCGGCACCATAATCTTCAAGATCCGACCTGGCCGGCGGTTCCCCAACATCGTCAGCCACGAGTCGTGCAAAAACTGGCAGCGGACGTACTTCTACGGCCCCGACATTCCTTTGGCGGGCCGAGAAGTGACGTACCCGGACTTCATGGATGGAGCCGCCGCTGAAGTTTCCACATGGAGATCACATGCCTCTCTTCCCTCCGACCTCGACGCTTCACGCGCAATAAGGCAGATCGAGTGGTTCATAGAGACGGGTTTGACCGGCTTGAACCTAGCCATGTGCTGGTTCATCAGGCGAATCCAACCTCTGCAGCACCGTGTGAAGTTCATGCACGAGTACACCAGTGATCGAAGGGATACCCTCCGGATCTCCGTGGATAACTTCTCGAGTGACTGCGTCAAGCTCCGTCTGAAGGACATCGTCAAGGTGAAGGATAAGAAGCGCGGCTTCACCATCACCTGCGACATGTAGGTAGACGGCAAGTGCCCAAAGGTAAGTATTTATTTTCCGTGTATGACATTGCTCCAGTTTCTCCGTATTGCCAGTGCCATCTTATCTAACACGGTGATTTCTCACTTAACAGCTTAGCGATCTAGATGAGGACAACCTGGCTGCCCAAATCTACGATCCAAAGATGAAGGAAGTCATGGTCGTGTCCGACGACGATGTCCCGTTGGCGCTAAAGCGGAAGAGCTCCACCTCTGACACTGCCGACGGAGGAAAGAAGAAGAAGACGGAGGGTGGAGCCTCCAAAAATAGTACTGCCGCCCTAGAGGCGGAAAAGAGAAAAGCCACCGGGATTTTTGCCAAAGCGCACCCCTAGTGTAAGCCTCTCATTCTCCGACATTGTCTATTTATCTGTCTTGTTCCTGTACTTATGCACTTTGCACGTTTCAGGAAGAAAGCAACAACCAGCCTCAAGAAGTCCTCCAAGACTCTTGGGGCTTCTAGAAATATCAAAGATATGCTGCATCGCGACTCCTCCCCCGCCATCGCCCCTGCTACTCCTGCCGTCAAGCCCTCCTCTGCTCCTACAACCTCTCAAGTCCAGGAGGCACCAGGCCCTTCCGCCATGGAAGTGGATTCTGGCGCCTCTACCAAACTCGCTGTTGTCGGCGAGCAGGCGACGCAGGAGAGCGCTGCTCTTCAAATGGCTGAAGCTCCGGCTAAGGATGACATCAGTAGAGGCAAGGCGATGGTGGGAGCTGGTACCTCTGCCGAAGGTGGCGCCCCTACTCCCCAGAAACCCTTCGAGTTCCCGAAGATAGTTTACCCGGCTCTCCTGCCGAGTAACACAACTATGGTTCCTGGAGGAGTGCCGTCATCTCCGACGTGCGGTCTTGAGGAACTGCTCCGACAAGCAGATATCTTGCGGGGAAATAGCATTTCCTTTGGCAAGCTGCTGGACGAGAGTGCTACAAACCTCAAGATTATTGCACTTGTAAGTTTTACTTTACCTTTTGCATTTCGTATGAGTATCCCACTGTAGCCCCCGAGGATGTAGACGGAAAACCATAGGTTTTGCATCTATATGCTCTAAGAGTGACTAAGTTAGAAATAACTCTCACTATAGCCCCCAAGCATTTAGATGGAAGAAATTATTCCGACTAGATGCTTTAAGAGTGGCATACACAATGTTCATAATTTTCAATGTTGTAGCCCCCAAGCCTCTAGTTGTAACTGAATTTGTTCCGACTAGATGCTTAAATAAAAGCTAAGCATTTTCCGAGCTAAAACTTCATACTATAGCCCCCAATCTTCTAATCGAGAACTGAAGTAGCTCCGACTAGATGCTTTAAAGAATAGCTAAGCATATTGCTAAGTTGAAGAACTTTCGCTGTAGCCCCCGAGCGCCTAGATGGAAAGTTTCCGACTAGGTGCTCCAATCAGACTAAATAACAATTTTAACTTTGTATTTGTTTCCACAGAATGAGAATGCTCAGAGGGGCATGGCCAACGATAAGTATCAGAAGATGCGCGCAGATCTTGAAGCCGAAAAGGGTAAAACTGCCATCTTGAAGGAACAGATCATCAAAAACAAGAGTCTGTTTTCTTTTTGCGCATTTCCGTCTTACTTTTGTGCCCATAATCTCTGAGTACTCACTGCGTACTTTGTTTTCTCCGACTTGCAGAACATGTTGCCAAGGCCAAGGACATTGTCAAGCAGTCCAAGCATATCCATCAGCTGGACAGCGAGAACAAGATCCTGAAGGAGGAGAGGAAGGAGATGCCGAAGATGCACGAGGATTCCATGAAAGCCCTGCAGGATTCCGCCTCCGTGGAGATCAATCGCTTGAAGGAGGAGCTTGCGATCCTAAAAGATCAGAAGCAAGCTGCTGATGAGCAAAACCATCGCCATAGAGAGGCGTTTAAGCTCCTCCAACAAGAGAAGGAATCCTTGGCGGACACCGTCTGGCAGGCTAAGGCCAGCATCTTCAGTAAGTGTCCTCCGCCTTGTATTTCTGTAGTCTGGATACTTAGAGTTTATTGAACTCATGCGATCCTTGTCGGAATTTTTAGCGCTTATGGGTTTAACCCGCTCGCCTCCTTCGGACAAGGAATGCATGGTTCTTGCCAGCAACTTCATCAATACCGCCATCGCCCAAGCCAAGGAGATTGCCAAGCCCCTCCAAATATATATCAAGGCATCGGACTCCGTGACGAAGTATTCGGAGATCCTGTGCTGAGCCCCCGAGCGCGTCGTGAACTAGAAGGCTTCACGCGCACGGGCTGGCGCAAGGATGGAGCTGTCTATGGTGAAGGCACACTATGAAGATGCCGACATTGACACGTTGACCTCTGGTATCCCCGACGTAGATGATGACGGCAAGGAGATCGATCACGAAGCCATCCTGTCATCACTCGTGGGTTATGACACCAGGGTTGCCGAGTTGGTGGATGTTGACGTCTTCGTGCCCAGGAACACCATCGATAGCATCAACCAAGATTCCTCCGAGTCTCATCACAGCGCCGATGTTGAGGGTGATTCTCCGGCTGGTGATGATGCGGCCTCCAAGTCTCCTGCGCCCAAAGAATGAAGAACACTTTGTAATTTTGTTTCACCTTTGGTGTGTGCACGGAAGAAAGTTGGTGATGTAATCTTTAGGCGGAAATCAATGATTTTTAAGTCCTGCGACTTAAGAACTAAT
Source organism: Avena sativa (assembly GCA_916181665.1). Taxonomy (NCBI): domain Eukaryota; kingdom Viridiplantae; phylum Streptophyta; class Magnoliopsida; order Poales; family Poaceae; genus Avena; species Avena sativa. Next base: position 9,174,071 of record OV702289.1, read on the forward strand.
TCCCAGTGTGTATATATTTTTTAAGCAAGTGCTGGCTTATCCATTACTCTGGTTTTTATGCTTGACTTTTCGTGAGTCGGAAGACTCGTTGTCGGAACCATGCGCTTCGGTGATGATGCCCAATGGCACCGTCAATAACCTGAGCACAAAATCGCCGACAATAAGTGCCAAAAGTCACTACTCCAAAATCCACATAAAAACAACAAAGAACATGTAGACCAGAAAACTTAAGCTAATGCCCGTAGGCGGAATTTTCACAAGTGCAATCGCAAGACTTGTGCATAAAGGTTTTATATGATCCAAAAATGAACACTAAAGGAGGTAAAAGACTTAGCAATATGAGTGAACCAAAGAGCTTTATTTCATTAATCATATAAGAGGTAAACAATTAGATAAAAGATGCTAAGTGTAGAAAGGACGTAGTTGTGCTATGTTCCATGGCTGGTCAAGCTCCGGGTAGTCATCATCCGGGTCACGTCGCTTACGCTTATGATCCTTGTTGGGTCTATCCTTGAGTTCATGATTGTCGACAAGGTAGTAAGACCCATTGAGCAGCGCCTTGCTTATGATGAACGATCCTTCCCATGGCGGGGATAATTTGTGTGACTTCTTCTGCTTAAGTCGGAGCACCAAATCCCCCTCTTTAAATGAGCGATGCCGAACGCGGCGACTATGGTAGCTGCGTAGATTCTGCTGGTAGATGGCGGATCTTTGGCATGCCAAAACACGCTCCTCCTCGAGAAGGTCCACATCTAGTCATCTGGATTCTTCAGCGTCATCTTTGTCGTAGACGGCAACTCTTGGTGCATCGTGGAGGATGTCGGAAGGTAGGATGGCTTCTGCTCCATATACCATGAAGTAAGGGGTGTAGCCGGTGGATCTGTTGGGTGTAGTTCGTAAGCTCCACAGCACAGAAAGCAATTCTTCCGCCCAGGCTCCAGCTGCTCTATGTAGCGGTGCCTCAAGACGTGGCTTGATTCCCTGCAGAATTAATCCATTGGCTCACTCAACCTGACCATTGGATTGTGGGTGTGCCACAAATGCAAGGTCAAGTCGGATGCCTTTGTCCCAGCAATAGGCCTCCACTTCTTTGAGTGACAAGTTGCTTCCGTTGTCGGTGATGATGCTGTGTGGGAGACCAAATCTCACCACTAGATCCCGGACAAACCGAAGGGAAGTTGCCCCATCAAGCTTTCTAATGGGTTTAGCTTCTATCCATTTGATGAATTTGTCAACTGCTACAAGCAGATGCGTAAATCCACACGGTGCCGTCTGTAACGGTCCCACCATGTCTAGCCCCCAGACTGCAAACGGCCAAGTTATTGGTATTGTTCGCAATTCTTCAGCAGGAACATGTGGTTGTCGGGCATAATACTGGCATCCCGTGCATGTCTCAACCAGCTTGTAGGCGTCCGCCTTCGTGGTCAGCCAGTAGAATCCTTGCCGGAAGGCTTTCGCGACCAATGATCGAGGAGCGGCGTGATGCCCGCAATCTCCGAGATAGATCTCGCGCAGGATTTCCATACCTTCTAGCTAGGAAACGCACTTTAAGTATACACCAGTAGTGCTCTTTTTATAGAGTTGCCCATTGATTATGGTATAACCCTTTGCTCGTCATACTATTTGTCGTCTTTCGACTTCATCTTTGGGCAAAGTTCCGTGTTCGAGATACTCCATGAGCGGTTTTGTCCAAGCCGGAGGGATCTTTGTCACCATGTTGAGGAAAGAGTCATCTCTATCCAGGTTATCGATGTCGGCGCCCTTCACGGATGGTGTGCGTAGATGCTCTAGGAAAACTCCTGGCGGAATTTGCTTGCGCCCTGATCCAAGCTTAGACAGTAGATCAGCCGCCTCGTTTTGCTTCCTTGGTACATACTTGACTTCGTAGCCCAAGAAGCTCTTGGCTATCTCGTCCACTTCATCGCGATATGCCGCCATCATAGGGTTCCACGCGTTCCAGGTGCCAGCCACCTGCTAGGCAACCAAGTCGGAATCTCCATAGCAAACTATGCGCTTGATGCCAATATCCTTGGCTACACGTAGTCCGTGAATGAGTGCTTCATACTCCGCCATGTTGTTTGTAGCCTCGAAGTGGATCTGCAGAACGTAGTGCAGCTTGTCTCCTTTTGGTGACTCTAGCAGTACACCAGCCCCCGAGCTGTTGAGCAACTTTGATCCGTCAAAGTGCATCACCCAGTACTCTGGTTCTGGCAGAGGAGTAGCATCTGGCATCTCCGTCCAATCTGCAATAAAATCCGCCAAAGCTTGTGACTTGATAGCGTCGCGTCTCTTGTAGGTGATCTCGAAGGCGGCAAGTTCAATGCCCCACTTCGCGACCCTTCCTGTAGCGTCGCTGTTATTGATAATGTCGGACAGTGGAGTCTTGCTCACTACTGTGATTGGGTGCTCCTGAAAGTAATGCCTCAGCTTCCGAGAAGCGAGGAATACTCCATAAGCTATCTTTTGGTAGTGCGGGTAACGCTGCTTGGACTCCGTCAAGACCTCGCTCACATAGTAAACTGGTCGTTGAACTCCGTTCTCGTAGCCTGGTTCCTTCCGCTATACCACGACGACGATGCTAATAACCCGGTTGGTTGCCGCCATGTAAATTAACAGGGGCTCTCCAGGCTCGGGTGCTGCAAGGATGGGCGCTGAGGAAAGAATCTCCTTGAGCTGCTTCAATGCTGCATCTGCTTCGTCTGTCCATGTGAATTAGTCCACCTTCTTCAGCAACTTGTACAGCGGTAAAGCCTTCTCTCCAAGTCGGCTGACGAACCGACTAACTGCTGCAACACAGCCTGTTAGTCGTTGAATGTCCTTTAGGCATGTCGGACGGTTTATGTTTATGGTGGCCTTGATTTTCTCCGGGTTGACCTCGATTCCGCCTTGGGAAACGATGAAGCCCAATAATTTGCCTGCTGGAACCCCGAAGACGCACTTCTTAGGGTTGAGCATCATGTTGTATTTCTGGAGATTATCAAAGGTTTCTTTTAAGTCGGAGATTAAGTCATTTGAATTTTTAGACATCACCACGATATTGTCCACATAGGCGTGAACGTTCCGACCAATTTGGTCGTGAAGGCAACGTTGCATTGTCCGCTGGTAGGTAGCACCTGCGTTTTTCAGCCCAAAGGGCATCGTGACATAGCAAAACGTGTCGTATGGAGTAGTGAACGAAGTGGCCAATTTGTCTGACTTCCTCATCTTGATCTGGTGGTATCCTGAGTATGCATCGAGAAAACACAAAAGTTCCGAGCCAGCCGTCGAGTCAATGACTTGGTCAATGCGAGGCAAAGCAAACGGATCTTTGGGACATGCTTTGTTCAAGCCGGTGTAATCAACGTACATTCTTAATTCATTGGTTCCCTTTTTGGGGACAAGTACAGGATTGGCCACCCATCGGGTGTGAAGGACTTCTCGGATAAACCCAGCCTTAAGTAACCTAGCAATCTCTTTGCCAATGGCGCGTCTCTTCTCATCTCCGAAGCATCGTAGAGGTTGTTTCACTGGTTTACATTTTGGATCTATATTTAAGCTGTGCTCGGCAAGTTCCCTGGGTACACCTTTCATGTCGGCAGGTTGCCAGGCAAAGATGTCCCTATTCTCACGGAGCAACTCGACGAGCGCGCTTTCCTATTTGGGATCCAGGTTCGTCCCAATGGCGACGGTCTTGGAGGCATCGCCTACCACAAGTTCCACCGACTTGGTCTTGATGGCGGCCTTGAACGTAGGAGCGGAGTCGGAGATCTGCTTCTTCGACGCGGGCATCTCTGAGTCATTGACCTTGCTCTGGATCTCCTTGAATTCTTCGCTGTAGAGGACAGCTTCTGCAACGGCTGCTTCGTTGATCTCGCAGTCCCTTGCCTTGGTAAAGCTTCCGGATACGGTGATGACACCGTTTGGTCCGGGTATCTTGAGTTTTTTGTAGACGAAGCATGGCTTGGCCATGAACGTGTGGAATATGTCGCGGCCGAATATGACGTGGTACACGCTCTTGAAGGGGACCACCTCAAAGGCCATGCGCTCTTGGCGGTAATTTTTAACGTCGCCAAAGGCTACGTGAAGTGTGATGCACCCAAGGGACCGAGCCTCCCGACCAGGAACTACGCCATGAAAAACGGTGTTGGTCCGCCTTAGGTTTGCCTCCGTCAAGTTCATCTTCTGCAGTGTATCTAGATACATAATGTTGATGCTGCTTCCACTGTCCACCATGCACTTGGTGAACTCCACGCTGTCAATCAATGGGTTGATGACCATGGCCTACTGGTTCTCCGTGGGCACAAGGTCTGGGTGGTCCGTCCTGTCCCAAGTTATTGGAACCTCCGACCAGCGCAGGTATTGGGGAACTGGGGGGAGAGTGGCCATCAGGATCCTTAGTGAGGTCTTGTGTTGTCGGACGGTGGGGGTGCCAAGGAAAGTGTGGTAGACTGGGGCCTTCTTTGCGAAGGGGTTCTTGCCCTTGTCGTCGCTCTTGGCGGCGTGCTTGGGGTCAACGTCCTCGTCCATGTCACTTGAATCCTTGGACTCCTCCTCCTTCTTCTTCCCCTTGCCCTTGCCTCGCGGTCTGTTCTTCCGACTTAGCTTGTAGCCAGACTCCGGGTCTTCCTTGAGGTCGTTGACGAACTTGCAGTGTCGATTGGTATGGGTGGCCTTGCCGTTGGCGTCGAGGTGTACGAGGCATGGCATATCGCAGTACTCCTCGTAGGTTTAGGGAAAGCGGAGCAGCGCCGAGGTGGTTTCACTTCCTCGCTGCTGCCCGCGGCCCGCGGCCCGCTCCCCTTCCTCGGCCACGGTGTCCGCCTTCTCCTCGTCCTGCGAAAGTCATAGCGACCATGTCGGTAGATTGCTTTTCTTGTGGAGCGGTTTTCCGCTTTGTACTGCTGTTCCTCCGAGCTTGGGTTGGAACGGCCGTTGCCGGCAAAGAGCCACGAGCATCGTCGTCGGCAGCTGCAAACTCACTAGCTAACTGAATCATCTGATTCAAGTCAAGCTGATGATTGTCCTGCAAGCGCTTTAGCTTATGTCAGAGCAACATACCCCTTTCCAACCCATCAATGAAGGCGGCCATGGCGATCTGAGCGTGCACTCCTGCGCAGGAATTTTTCATATCCAGCCACCGGGAGAGGTAGGCGCGAGACGTCTCGTCTTTCTCTTGCACGCACCGCTGTAGATAGCCCACAGTGCAGGGACGCTTGTATGTACCCTCAAAGTTTTTGGTGAATGCTTCTTGCATATCCAGCCAGTTGTAGATAGATTTCTCCGGCAAGTCGTCGATCCATTGACGGGCCGTACCCGCCAGCATTAATGGGAGGTACTTAACGGCGACGTTGGGGTTGCCTCCGAAAATATCCACCGCGTTGCCGTAGTCCTGCAACCATGTGGCAGGTTTGGCGGTGCCGTCATAGGGATTGATGGTCTTGTCGATCCGAAAACCTTTGGGGTAAGTTGCGGACCGTATTGCAGGTCCAAAACAACGTGGTCCCAGGTATGGTCCTTCCCGGGCCTCGTGGATCTTATCGATCTGCGAACGTGCATCGTACGGCTCCAGGTTCTTCTTCTTGTTGTCAACAGGGGATGGGCTGCGTGAATAACGCAGGCCTCTTCCGCCATGGTGACTGCTTGGCGGCGACGGAGGCGGAGGTGGCGGTGGGTTAGCCTTTTTGTTGTTACCCTCCTGCGACGCCTCGCGCCTATCACGGTTGCTTGTCGGATGCGGAGGGTCGTGGTGTGACCTGCTCTTGTGTCCTTGGTGGTGCTCTTCATCATGACGGGTCTGCGCCGCGTTGTCGCGGATGACGATGCCACACTGCTTTGGAGGGGGCATATCCGTGCGATGGTGAGCCTTGTAGTCTTCCTGACGTCGGGGGGATCGGGGCGGTGTCGATGGGCGGCGAGGTCGGGCTTTTTCTCCGTGGTCGGAGGATATGGGGATAGCATCCTTCCTGTTGCGCGCATCCCTCCGTCTTCGCTCTGATGAACCCGTATGTGATCCGACATCCGGAGGAGATCTGTCCCTTGGCGGTTTGTACTGGCTAGATCGGTAGAGTGCTGAGTCAGACTCAAGCCTCTGAGAGGTGGCCTTTTCCTGCTGCTTTACCGCCTTGGCCACTAGGTCATAGACCTGTTCTACTGCCTCAGGCGATCTGTCCTGCTCCAGAAGGGTCTTGGTGACAGCGAGGTTAAGGAGTGGGGTGGGCATCACCTACTTGCCTTCACTATCAATGTATGGCTTGGCCTGTGCCGTCTTCGAGGGAGCCCATCCTAGGTTGCGCCGTACACCAGGATCATTGATGACGCGAGCCGGAGCCTTCTTAGCCTTCTGCTGCTGCAGCAGAGTCTTGTACTCGGCCTCCATTGCTCTAGCTTTCTCTATGGACTTCTGCGCGTTGACCAGATCTCGATCTAGCTTAGCGCCTTGATCCGCGATGGCCTGCGCCTCCTCCAGCAGCTGCTGGCGCTTCTCGTCAAGCTAAGTCACGTTCCGGATATGATCAACGGTTAGTGGCTCGACGAGGAGATTGCCGTACATCACTCTATCAGATGGAGTAACATGGGCTGCTGCCGACGTGGATGCTGGAGGCGGCAAGTTTGCGGTGTTGTTGTTTCTTAGACCGGTGCCGAGTTCCTGCGGCTGCTGCACTGGGTTAGGCGGAGGAGGCATGACCTTTGCGCGATCATCGTCGGCAGCAATAAGTGGTCCCTTCCCCTTTTCCAGAGCCGTAGGCGGAGCTTGCCCGGGTTGGTCTTCATCCATCACTGTCCCAATGGTGACGAACACCCCTCGAGACATGACGGTGTTGTTAGCTTGCTCGTCGCGCGAGTAATCCTCCTCCATCTCCTGCATAGCGGAGTCTAGCTCTTCTGGACTGAACTCTACCTCCTCTGAATCTGCACTAAAATCAGCATAAAGCGCGTCAATGACAGAGTCGGAGGGTGCCAGGACTTCCTCGATGACGGGCGGTGGAGGTGCAATAGCCTCGACGATGACTGGAGGTGGTGGTGCTGCTACGACGATGACGGCCGGAGGCGGTGGCGGCGGCTACTGAACCGGAGGTTCTCCGTCTCTGAGCGCAAGCTCCATCTAGGCTGCCGCGTCAACTGCCGCGTAGCTTTTGACGGTGTTCACCATATCTTCAAGGGTAAGGCGTCCTGTTGCCTGATGCTGACGTAAAGAATGTCGGAGAAGTGTGCCGCGGTCCAGTCCTTCCACGAAGTGATACAAAGCATTATCATCGGGGTAATTGGCCAGGTCGGCCCGTATACGGAGCCACCTGGCGAGGAAGTCACGGGGGTTTTCGCCCTCTCTCTGAACGCAGCGCGCCAGATCGAAGATGGTAACCACGCCGACGAACTTGAATCTCTGCTGTCCAGACACACGGATAAAGCCGGCGGATTTGCAGTGATCTTCCACCTTTATATCCTGCACAGGGGCAGTTTGGGTGGGTCTTGAATTTTTCTGATCTTTGCCGAAAAACTCCGAGGAGAGATCCGACATCGATCCTTCCGCGAACGTATCCTGCCCGTAGGCGGTCCGTGCGGGTCTTGAATTTTTCCGATCTTTGCCGGCAAACTCCAAGTAGAGATCCGACATCGATCCTTCCTCGAACGTATCCTGCTCGTAGGCGGTCCATGCGGGTCTTGATGCTTTCCGATCTTTGCCAGCAAACTCCGAGGAGAGATCCAACATCGATCCTTCCGCGAACGTATCCTGCCCGTAGGCGGTCCGTGCGGGTCTTGATGCTTCTTCGACTCCCAGGGAATTAGTGCCCGAGTCGGTTTCGCCGATGAAGAGGTGGATGTCTCCGATAGGAACGATCGAACACCGCGTAGGGTTAGTCTTCGCCGGGATCCAGAACTCGTTAGGGGGGACGATCGAAATGTTGCCGGAGAAGAGAACACGGCCGATGGCTACGGTTTTGCCGATTCGTGCGAAGATCTTGGTCCTCGCTCGCTGAAGAGCCTGAAGCGCCTCTTGCCCCACGGTGGGCGCCAACTGTCGTGGTATTGCCGACGAGTACGCCATGGAGGGGTCCTCACAGTGCGTGTTTAGAGACATGGGGTAAGGCGGACGGTTGATGGGTACGAGGTAACACGGCTTACCTAGGTTTAGATCCCACGACGGTTGCGGAATCCTACTCCTGCTATAAATCACTCTAAGGGCAGATACGCCGAGTTACAGAGATAGGTTCGCTGTGCAAGGTTGTGTATGAGATTGTGTTGTGCCCTAAAGGCTCCCATAGGCCCGACTTATATAGTCGCCAGATCCTAGGGTTACAGGGAAAAGTCCTAGCTGGACAGGTTACAGAGTCCTACACCGACTATCACTAGTCTTGTGTATCTTGCACTCCAAGGCTCCGGGTACGCTGGTGACTCCACCGTAGCCTTCCTTTATTCGGCATGGGCCTCCCTTCTGGATCCACCTAACTGGGCCGCCCAGCAGGCCATAGGCTATGCTACCGACTATGGGCCACCCGGGTTAGTCGGATAAGAGACATGCTATGAGGATACCCATATAGCATATCCCCAACAGAGTAACAAGTTACAGTTCTTACACTCTGCAGAGATGCGTTACTTTACCCATGAGAGATCAACTCTTTGTTGCACAATCGGGCAGCTTATTCCCGTCCACAATTTCATGATGTGGGGCCTAGAAGATGATCCAAGCCAATCACTTCCCCCTTCGTGACCTCGCATGCCTCCTTGGTGTACACCATTCCCACATAAAGAATTACGGCAATGGTTTTGTACAAACCGTTAGATGCCAAAACTATCGTGGGACGATAAGAGTTCCCACCCATATGCTGCATATCCTCTACGAATTACCAATTAATGTGCACGCTTTGAGGATAACAGCCACGACCTGCACATCTGGCTTCATGCGAGAGGAATAAGATACGGCTGACTTCTCCGTCCCATTCCAAATCTCATGGTTAACGCGTAATATACGACGCAAGAATCACTGGGACATTGGTGGTTAGGTCCTATGTGATATAGTTCTGAACAGTGGTATTCCAACTGTCAGATTTAATAGATTAACTGATCACCCTGGATCAGTAACGAATAGTTCACATTATTATTGAAAATAGTGTTTTCTAACCTTTTTCAAATACAGGTGATGACAACACTAGATTTGTAAAATACTTTACAGAAAATAAACAAAGGGCATGAGCAAGTGTGAACTTGCCTTTTGTGATTGCAAGATTATGCACTCACGGTCTTCGAGTTAGTATAAGATCAAAAATCTGAAATCAGCATCATTGGTCCGGTAAGGACTAATGTTTAAAGAAGCAATGTGATTTTGTGCATAAGTAATGTGATGCACGTTATAAACGCGAATCCCGGTAATAATGTTGTTCTAGGGTTTGGATTCCGAAAATGTTTACTTTAGAATGTGTTGTTCTTTTAGATAAGTTTCACACTTGTGCTTCTTATTAAGGCTTGTGAGTGTGTGTGTGAACAACACATATTTATGCAACAATATAGTATATATCTATGAAATGCTATTCAAAATTGTTTACACTTTAACAGTTTACCTTCAAACTTTACTTTACAAGTAGAGTCACTTATAGATAGCTTGAGTGTTATTGCTTCTAGGTATATGGGTGAAGTATGAAGTAATGTGATCTTGATTATTTGTCATATATTGTCTGAAGTGGCAAAACGAATAACTTTTGAAGAAAAGATTCCTTTTCTAAGGTTTAAACAATCTTTGTGGTTAGTTACTGGTGGTCGATGTTATTTGTGTTTGTTTGAATAGTTTTGGCTTGAGATGCTTTATAACTTGACTAGTTCAGACCAAAGTTAACTATAAAACATATAATGATTCTTATAGTGTTATATTTAGATTCTTGTAGACTAAAGTTAACTTTAAAACAAAGGTAGTTTGAAGTATAATGCTTTTAACCTTTATACCTGGTGTACTTGGTAATGTTTTGCCTTAAGGTTACTTCAGAAAGGTTATTCTTCTATTTAAGTAGTGGTTTTCTTGATTTTTATAATGGAGTAGTATCATTTACCTTTTATAGATGAGTGGTTATAGTTTGTAAACCAAACTATGATATTACTTAACTGCTTATGGAGTTATTATAGTGTTGTGGTAGTTTTTGTAACCTAGTGGTTAGAGTAGATAGAAAGGATCTGATTTATTCACAAGTTGTTCTATCATGAATTGGAATCTTTTGAGAATATACTCTTCACTTAAGGTTGAAGATAATTTAATAAAAAGGTATTTATAATGTTTTAAACCATTATGGATTCATATTATTAACATTTTAAATTAATACTATTTATTAGACTTAATTGACTCATTTTAGGAATATTAACAAATTTTCTTATACTTAGATGAATTATTAGCTAAGTAAATAAGTTTAAATTTGAGTTATTAAAATATTTGAATTTTTAATTAACTCAAAAGTGTAATATTATATTTTTATCATGTAGATATTCTTTTTGTGATCATTTTGGTATATTATATTTATTTTTATGATTTATAAATAATAAGATATGATTTTTTACAATTCTTATTACTTTATAATTACTTAATAAATAATAAATATTTAATTAAGTGAAATAATAGTACATGATTATGGTTTTAAATTATAATTTTGATTTTTCTAAGATTTTTAGTATTTTATTTATATTATTAACATTTATCATTATTAAAATATGAATTATCAAAGTTTTATTATTATAAAACCTTTGTTAAATAATATTTATTTAAATAATCATTATAATAATATTTGATAATAATTTGAAGTTCTTGATTTGATTTTTCTACAAATTTTCATATATTATACACATTTTTTGAATTATAAATCAAAAGTTATTAATTAAACAAGATTTAATCATTTATTTGATTTCTGGAATATTAATAATTGAGTTATAACATTTTATTTATTTCTTAAACAGGTTTTAACTTTTTACACCGCACCCGCAGTTAGCCTAAGTCACTGACCAGTGGGCATATGTCCACCTCAGCACTCAGGTTAGTAAATGTATTTTGTTACTGACCATCTCTCTACTCCCAGACGATGACACATGGGCCCTGGGCCACGTCACACGCCATGCTAGCAAAGACTGGTCAAACTAGCTGACGTGGTTCAAACTTGATGTAGGCATGATGTCACCTGGGTTGATCCTCACTGGTTGAGGATCGATCGATCGATCTGGTGCGCGCGGGGGGCTCTGGCTAGGTGCGTTGGACAGAGGAGATCAAGGCGAACCTATTGGTGGTGGCGCCGCTATCTAATGGTCATCGGAGCTGCATCGACGGCGAGATTCTGCGGAGGTGCTTGCGGTTGATTATGGGGGCGTGGATTTAGGAAGCAAATAAAGCATCGGCGCATGCTAGGAGACTCAGTGAATCACCAGGAACGCGATGGTGTGCTTGGTTTGGCGAGGCGCGGTCGGAGACAACGACGAGGTCGACGAACAGCGTCGGGAACCGAGGGTGCGATTAGGTCGATTCACGTCTCCTCCGTAGTCGCAAGTTGGGCAATCGAACGAGAAGAGCACGGAGGTCTCCACCGTGGTCTTACCTGGCCGAGGCGAGCACGGAATCGCCGGCTCCGGCTCACCTCCGAGCTAGGGTTATCGGCATGGTTGGGGAAAAGAGGCAGAGAGGGTTTTAGAGGGGGAAATTGAGGATGAGGACGAGCAGGGACGTCGCGGTGGCCTCCTTATCCTCTCCTAGCGACGGCGGCGTTGATCTTGGCGCAAGGACGACGATGACGGCATCGGGCGGCAGCGAGCTCCTCCAGCGAGCTGTCTGTGTGCGTGAGGATGACGACGACGTGTTGTTTTGCGGATAACCCCCTGGCATTTCTTTCCTCTCAACCCAAAGTCCTTTCCTGTCCCCACTCGTCAGTCACAGATGAGAAAGAGCTGGGCTGGCTGTTGGGCTTTTGTGGGCTGCACATGGGCGTCAGATAAGTACAGAGGGGTTGGGCCATGGCCAGGTGATGTTTTTTATTTGTTTTCTATTTTTCTATTTTCTGTTTTCCTTTTCAGATTTGTATAAGGTCTTCTAATTTGAACTTTTCTTTGTAGAATTTATTTGCTGAATAATTGTAGTAATACTAGAATATATTTAGTATCATTTGTGAACTTTTATTATAGAATCTTTTTATATTTATTTTTATTATATAACCCCTCTTAATATTTTGTAGAAGCTTTTCTTAATATTTTTCTCTCCACTTTTAATCATGAATTTATTAAATGATATATTCTTATTTGTTTATAAAACTTAACTCTAGTTGGCTCATAGTTTGAATATAATTTTTTATATGTATAATAATCCTATATCATTATTTGATGTATGAAATATAAAAGAAATTAATATGGTTATTACTATTTCCATTAACTTGGAAATGGTAATGTATATATAACCTATTATGATAAACAAAGAAGTTTAGAGTTTTGAATTATGAATATTTATCCTAGGGTTTAAGGTATTTAACATATTTATATTCCTTTATGGATGTGAGTAAAGATTTAAGATCTAAGCATATTGTTTTCTGTTTGTGAAATATAATGATATCACCCTTTTAAAATAGAAAGGTAAAAAATGTCCTATGGAAAGGAATTGATAAGAATATCTCTTAAGCACATATGCTTAAGATAATTGGAGATGATAAAGATGTGCTTATGTGATTTGCTATAGGAAAATATTCCTATAAAGTGATCTGGAAATAGGATGATGGATCAATAACATGAAATGGATATTATGTTTGGTTTAAGAATTAGAGTTGAGTGTTTACCAGGAATGTCTATTTTCCATAATTCCAATCCTGGACCTTTAATTAAGGAATTCCTTCCCTAGATATAATACTTCTTCCTATCCATCATCATGGTTAGTATGATGAGCTTTACTCATAAAAATCTTCTTATTCATATATTATTCTTCTAAACTCATGGATGAATCCAATGAGTTTGGTATTAAAGTATTTCATAGTTTTCTCATATCCTTGCTTGGTTATACTTACTACTCTACTGTTGATAATCATCAATCCAACAAGTAGTTCTATCAAACTCCACTCATAATCTTCTTTAATCATCCATCACTAATATCTCTTCATCAGATGTATGTATGTATCCAACTATCTTTCTCTAAGGTTACTATAGTTTAAGATGAATAACACTCCTTCCATAACTCTATGCTAAGGTAGCTATAATTGAACAATATCATCCTACATTTACTTTATTCCAATAACTCACACTCCAACCTTACATTATATTAATGTGACTTGTAATGACTACTCTAGGATAACTTATCTCTACTAGGGTTTCAATCATGTTCTACCCATCAATATCTTTTATACTAGATATAGGTAGACCATCCTGGTGAGTAAGGCATGATCAATATAATCCTTCAATCATTTATAGCTTAAGTTCTTAGTTGGCTAAACAAGGCTTTATTAATACTAATTGTATTGAAATTATCTTCTTAGTATTTCATATTGGATTGAGATTATTCATGGATTATGCCCTCTTTAAAAGATTTAAGTAGATGTTATGATAAGATCAAGAAATAGTAGATCAAGGATTGATAGTTTAAGAATTTGTAAATCAATGGTGAATTACTCAACATTGATGAACAACAGATATTAAGATAAGTTCCATAAAAATTGAGATGGAAAGAAGGATATATAGTGAATGATCTTGACTTAGTCTCTTTCCAACTCAATCTCATTAAAGAGTTAAAGTTAAGTATTACTATGGTACTCATAGTAAGAATAGATAAGAATAAGATAGGTCAAGGTTAGTCATTACATTTATATTACTTTAGTTTGTAACCTTAACTTGGCACTTATGAATTGTTGTGTTGAATGTGATGATAGAATCCCTTAAGGATCAGAAACTATTTATTTAAACAAAGTATTATGAGTAACATTTATTATATCTGACCTACCCTTAGATCAAATCAGGTTTACCCAAATATGGTTTTAACAAAGGTCATGATAAGACTTATCACAGTCAACTTGATGATCTACTTCAATTTCGTCAAGTTGAGAGAAGCTTCAATCATGTTGACCAGTTCTTATTTAAAAGCGCGAAAATTACTCGGATTTTCTATGCATGAATGCAATGCACACATCTGGGTTCGGCTTATTTCTAGGCTCTAATGCTGGGATGTAACACTTGTACAGCTTGGCCAAGGAGAATAAGTTGCATTTGTACATGATGAAAGTGCATAATGAGTTAGCACGCATCTTAGAGCACTACAGGCCGTTAGATAAGCCGAAGACGCCCACGACCTTGTAAAAAAAACTCCGTTCATCTCTCATGTGCTCCTATTGTAAGCTGGTATCCCTAGCATGTTCTTTGTTTGCAGTGTACTCTGGCAGGTTAAGGGTTTTGTTAATTCAAAGTGAGGCTCGCTGAGCCTTGCACAGAAAGAAACAACTGCTGTTTAAGCCACCACCTTTTGTTAACGCGCCCTGTCTCCGTTGAATCATGTAAGGCGTCGACATTTTTCAGTTGAAGTTACCATGAACCTCCTATAGGAAACCTTGTTCATACTCAGGGAATCACAACTTTAGAAAAAACGCTTTGAAACACGAATTCGATAATTTTGTATCTCACGACATGAGTACACAGATTGTCAACTGTTTTTTTTGCTCAAACTTAAAGTAATAAAAGCATGGACATCATACATTATCCAACGGAAATATTACAATGCACTAGAAAACAGAGAAGTATATCTAAGCTAAATATAGAGTAGAGTAGGACGATTTGGATGTGTATTGACTGCTCTTTCCAAGGCAGACTTGGCAGCCTCAACGGTTTCAGTGCAGCAACTATTTATGTCACATGTGATAGCATCGAGGCAGGGGAGGTTCTTGATCCCGAAATTAAAAGATAAAGTAGCATAGAGAAACTCAGTTTGGTCTGCGTCAAAGGTAATCTGAAGCTTTCGTAGCTCGGGCATTGATCCTGTTGCAAACACCAGATCCATTCCATCATATGTCTCATAAAGAAACTGCCTCAGGCATCTGAACCCAACTCCACCACTGATAGTGAGTCTTTTATCTCCAGAGTTTTCTTGTATTCCTTGTAGATCCAGAATTAGCAGAGCACGTAATCGTCCAAGGATACACATATCTTCCTGCCCAACTCCACGCACTTGAAGGCATAGGTGCTGGAGGTTTACGAGGGAGCCCACCCAATTCGGAACACGCTGGAAAGCCGAATTGTGTGCTCTTATCTTGCGGAGTCTAAGCGGAGGTTCCTCCAAGAAGGATCTTCCAACAGCTCCAATGGAATGACTAATGATTTTTAGAGAACGTAGGTTCATAGTTCCTAGGCTGTGAAGTGAAGTGAAAACAACTTTCTTGCACTCTGCTGCAACTCCCGTTATATATCCAACGGGAAAATAGAGGACTAGCTTCCTCAGATTCTTTAAAAGGCCAAGTTCTACAAAGAAGTTAGGTGGCTTCTGAAAGACACTCACCCGTTTCAACACCTCAAGTGATTGCATCTTGCCCATTCTATCTGGAAATTTAACATGACCCTCAACAAGAAGATCCACCAATTTTCCGAGGTTAACAATAGTTGACGGTAATTCATGAATTCCCGTGCCCCTTATATCCAACATCTCTAAGCACACTAGATTTCCAATTTGTTCTGGGAGCTCACTTAGTTCCGACATCCATCGGAGGTTCAAGTACCTCAACTGTAGCAACCTTCCTATACCTGCACAATGGCGGTTTTCCAGTTGAAAGAAAATCTCGAAGTGCAAGACACGCAAATGCCTGAACTCATGAAGAGAAGGGATCTCCTTCCAACCACTAGGCACACCGAGTGATCGGACATGAGACAATACCCACCTTGTTGGTAGGACAGAGTTCTCTTGCTGATCGACTTGGAGGGACAGTCGACGAACTTTGCCTTGTGAACCAATGGTTAGATTGGGAACACCAACCAAAGTGATAAAATTCTCTTCAATAGACTTGGATATGATGAAATCCAGAACAGTGTCATGAACTCGGCAACTCTTCAACTCCCCATAGCGATTTGTTCTCTCCGGTTGGATCAAACTTCTATTAAGGAGATCATTGAAATACCTTTCCCCTAACTCCTTAGTTGTGTACCTTCCTTCTTTATGAATGAATCCTTCACCAATCCATCTTCCTATAAGCCCTTTCTTTTCAATAATGGAGTCTTCTTGATACATGCTAAGATATAACACACAAGTTTTTAGATGAGCTGGCAGGTCATAGTAGCTAAGTGACAATATCTTCATCATCACTTCAACAGTAGCATTCCTTTCAAGTGCACGACCAATTGAATCTTTCACTTGATTCCATAGATGCTCTTCCTCTTCTGTGTTTGCCAACAAACCAGATACAGCAATGATAGCCAAAGGTAACCCGTCACACTTTTCCAATATCTGCTCAGAAACTTCTTTTAGGTATGAAGGACAATTTTCTTCAGAGTTGAATAGTCTTCTGTGAAATAATTGTCTTGAGTGTACCATGTCAAGATGCCGTATCTTATAAATATGGCCATCAAATGAGGAACAACATGAACGACCGACATTGTTTATGCGTGTAGTGGTGATAATTATGCTTCCAGAATTGTTAAATTCTTTTCCATATTTGTTAACTCTTTTTCTCGAATTATTGAATTCTTTCCTAGAATTGTCAATTCTTTTTCCAAAATTGTTTTCTTTTTCTTTGGAAATGTTAATTGGGAATGCACCCTTAATAACATCCCATGTTTTGACATCCCATATATCATCAACAACAATAAAGTACCTACACATAGATAATTAAATGTTAGCTAGTGTGCCTTCAAAATAAAGGGTGTGACACACGTAGATAAACACATAACTGATTAAGGGTAACTCGTTTACATTGACACTTTTGCTTCGGTATCCCCCCTCCCTTCAAACTTTGATAAACAAAAACTCGATACCGGCTGATTTGTTTCGAAGACCATACAAACCCACCCTAAGCCTGTATGGTCCTCTTAGACATATACTCATCGTACACGTATACTCACGCGTCCGCGGAAGGAGAAAATTGGGAGTTATATAACAACAACAACAACAACAACAACAACAACAACAACAACAACAACAACAACAACAACAACAACAACAACAACAACAACAACAACCAACAACAACAATAACAACAACAACAACAACAACAACAACAACAACAACAACAACAACAACAACAACAACAACAACAACAACAACAACAACAACAACAACAACAACAACAACAACAACAACAACAACAACAACAACAACAACAACAACAACAACAACAACAACAACAACAACAACAACAACAACAGCAACAACAACAGCAACAACAACAGCAACAGCAACAGCAACAACAGTAACAACAACAACGGCAACAACAGCAACAGCAACAACAGCAACAGCAACAACAGCAACAACAACAACAACAATAATAATAATAATAATAATAACAAAAATTCAAAATTTGACATGCAAAGACGTAAATCATGATAATGGGGGTGGGATCAGCCGGTGAGAACATGAAGTATACCCAGTTTGACCGAATACACTTATACGAAGGTATACATGGCCTGTATATGAGTTTCGATAGAGTCAAAAGAAAAGTTTCCCATACAAACTTAAATTTGAGGGGGAATACCGAAGCACAACTCTTACATTGAAATTAAAAGTTAGTACTTAACAATGCTAGCGCACATATTAAATGGCATGTGTTATAGACTTGATTTATGTGTTCACGTTCATATTAAATGACATGAGTTATAGACTTGAGTATAGATAATATCTCGAGTGATCAGTTTTATGTTGTCACGTGTTTGGTTTTGATTTCCTACACATACAGAGGTAGATCAAATAATATTACTAATAACCATGAGTACATAACCAATTAATCGCAAAGACACATCGGCCAGATTTTTCTGAGCAAGTAAGTAAAATGAAGACAAGAGAAGTCTACATCATATATAGGAAAAATATTTTTCGTCCTAGTCTATTATTTTTTGGCTTATTTTACCACTTAAAATTCATTGTAGTCACTTAAATAACCCCCAAACTATGATTATAAGTTTACTACTTTTGGATGGCTACACCATAGTGAAAAAATGGAAGTGATGAACATACTCATGAATTTTTTAAAAAAAATCGATTTTTTACCACAATGAACCAAAAGCTTCCTATGACATATAGTTATGAAAAAAATCCTTGTAAGCTAGATCACATACAGTTGATGATGACAACTAAAGTGAAAGGAAAAGATAGAGTAATTATGTACCTTTTGTCTAGTAGGTATTCCTTGATGTTCATAATAAGTTGTTGAACACTACCTTCTTCAGTGTTACCATAACCTTGACCACTAACTTGACTAAGAATAGTTCTGAGGATTTTCATAATGTCTGGATTTCGCGACACGGATATGAAGGCCTTACACAGGAACTGATCTTTGAGCTCATGATAGACTTGGTTTGCAAGAGTGGTTTTTCCCATACCTCCGGCCCCAACGACGGAGACTATCTTCAATAATGGTTGTTGCGTTGGCGCATGTACATCTTCTGTTATCAACAATTTGATTATCTCGGCCTTCGGTTCGTCAATACCAACGAGATTTGAGGCATGCTCAAAGATTACAAGAGCTCTAGGGTCAACGGTTGCATTGTTGGTGTTGGCATAGGCTTGACGTGTCTTGTACCTTGCATTTCTTTCACCAACATCTATGATTTGTTTCTTCAGATCTTCGATCTCATTGGCAATCCGGCGGCGAGCCTTCATCTTTCCCAGCGATCTCTTGATCTTCTCCAAGAAACCATCTGGCTTAGTGTCTTTGTCACTGACACTTTGCATGAAATCATCGATGGAGTCTTCCATATCGTAGGATAGCTCCCTAACCTCATTCATCCAAACTTTATCCTGCACGTCAAGATTCTCCTCCTCCGACATCTTCATGAGAAATGCATCCATGGCAGCAAGTTCATGAGTGAGGGACTTGATCTCCTTGTGCACCCCCTTGAACCGCTTGTACTTGTCACCGAGCAGAGCGCCCAGCTTCTCCAGGACAGGTTTCAGGGCTCCTGTCGCTGCACTCACCAAAGCCGCCTCCATGATTCCTCTCGTGCTAGCAAGCTCTGTTCTCGCAGAGCTAATTCTGTGTGGTTAGTTGCAATTGTACTAGTTCAGATCGAATGGGTGCCCCCTGCCTCAACCTTATAGCTGCACTACCAATTAGTCCTTCATTTTCGTCATTCCTACTTCCAAGGCTGACATTTTCATATAGCACAAGTTGTGTTTTTTCTATTGATATAGTAGAACAAGTTGTGCAATTATTGGCCTGTAAAATAATATAGAGTGCGTCAGCACTTCATTATTAAACCCTTGTGTCATTGGCAGAAGGAAGAAGCCAGGAAGTTTCCTCGTTATTTCTCAGCTCTAGATGTCGTGGAGGAGACGCACCGTACTGGATCAGGTAGACCTTTTTTTTTTTGGAATAAAGCAACCAAGAAAATGCCAATCATTGCTCGTGTTAGGTTTTCTCGCTTAATTTATTTACACACCTCTAACCTGAACATGAAAAGTTTCTTCGTTTCTTTTGTAATTAAAACTTGTCTGATACACGCAATCTCGTTGAATGTAGATTCTTCCATTTGACACATAATATGGATCAGCCGTCCTTTGCTATAAAATATACACTACTTTATATATTGCTGTATCCAGCATCAGCTGTGCTGAAAATTTTCTCTTGTTATCGAGGCCAGCAGGTTGGAAAATTCTTGAACAAACTGGTGCTGCACTCTTGCTAGCATAGAGCTCCAGATTGTACATGATCATTTTGGTAGATGTCAACGATAGAAGCTTATACTGATTATTTTTGCAATGCATGGTTTTGGGCCCTTTCAATGTGCAATTATTGCAATCATGCAGCTGAAGATCCATTCGTCAAGCAAACTATACCCTAGCCAGTTGCACTAATTAGGAGTACTTTGTTAATTTTGTGTCAGGCAATTAAACTAGCAATTCACTTGATTCCCAAGTACCACCACGTTCGCCCCATGTTGCCCCAAAGTTTTTCTGAACCGAGGTGGCTAATTAGCCTCAGATGCTAACACCGAGATCTGGAACCATTTGCCGACACAAGGTAACCATTTTCGAACACACACACCAAGGACCGCTCCTCCTGCACCTGCGCGGCTGCGCCGCGCCGCGCTGGGCGGCCTCCCCTCCCCGTCGAGCCCTCCGTCCCATGTCCTCTCCTCTCCGCCACCGCCGCCCGGATCGTTGTCAGGCAAAGACCTGGAGGCGGCGTTCCTGATCGCGATCTGGTGGAAGGCGGCGGCGTCCGTCTTGGCTGGTTTGGCGGTGGTGTTGCGGCGAGCGGCGGCCGGTGATCCTCGGCCCAGATGGCGGCGGGGATCTGGGCCTAGCCGCGTTTGTTCCGTCCGTTGGCCTCAACACCGGCGCCCAGGCGACCCGGGCCTTGCCCGCGACACTAGGACGCTTGGGGCATCTGCCCCCGGCATGGTGGTGGTGGCCTCTTTCTCCGTCGGAATGGTCGTCCGGGTGGTCTTGCCGTCTTGCGGTGGATCCTGCTAGTTTCCGACGGGTGGCGTGGGGGGCTGCTGGCTTGGTTTCAATACAGGAGGTGGTCCTGTATCCCTCTCAAGCCAAGACTATGATCTGCCAGATGTTGGTCTCCATTGATCTGGTTTCTATGTCGTGTTTCGGAAGGCTTCGCCGGTGAACTCCATAAGTGCTATCATGCCGTGATTTTGCTGGAAGGATTGAATTTGGTCGTTCGCACCCATGTTTTACTCTGGCCGTTTGGTTTCAGAGGGTGTGCTTCAAAGCTTTGTTGGCTGTTATTATCATGGGGCATATTCACGTTCCATGGTGCTGATTGAGAAAGTCATGGAGACCAAGATCTGAGGATGGACAATGGTGGTTCGAGTTTGGATGGTGATGAGAAATTGGCTAGATGACTTGTGAATTGGAGCAGTGGCATGCAAGTGGGGACGACTGTACAAGGGAGGTTCATGGTCCTACCTCTGAGGGTGAAAATCCAGGGTCTGACCTTAATTGGTTGTGCATGGCAATGGCCTTGTTAAAGGTATTGTTTTGAGAGCCTGGACTTTTTTCAGGGTGAAAACCTATATCTTTGATCGGGCGATAACGGTGCTTGTGCACTCCTCCCTTCTTGGAGGCTTCGTTTTTGGAGAAGCTGGATTTCTGGTGTTGTCTTGATGTTGGTAGTACTGTTGTTTCAATGAATGAGTCACTGTAGCGGGACTTTTATTTTTTGTAATTCTTTTTTTTGGCTGTATGCATCCTTGTGGCCGTTAGGGCAATGCTTTGTTGCAGAGGCTGGATGTAATTGGTATCCTCTGATATTAATATATGCTCCTTTAAAAAAAAAAGATATCCCCTCTGTCATTTGTTAACCATGGCTAGATGTTTCCATGCATGATTTCACGACAACTCCTCCAGATCCGCCTTACAAGTTTTTCTCTCCCGAGTTATTCGTTTTGTTGAAGATCAATGTACGGTACAGCCAGTCAGTTTTGCAGTTACTAATCCCTTTCCTTCTTGATCTATCTTTATATAGTAATTACTCCGTTTCAAAATATAAGATGTTTTAGTTTTATAAAAAAAATGTATCTACACTTATTTTAGTGTGTAGATTCACTTTAAACCTGAAAAAACCTAGATACTAAAATTAGTCTAGATACATTGGTTTATAAAATTAAAACATTTTATATTTTAAAATGGAGGAAGTACTACATGGTACTATTCTGGTTCATGGTGCGTGTGAGTGGGTGTGCCTATGTGTTAATATCTAAGCTATCAATGATATCTAATTAGGCGCGGCATGTGGCTTTACCTATGGCGCGAGATGGGCAAGTTTAAAGATTACTGTGCTGTGGTAAAACAAATAATCTAGGGACTGGCTAGTTTGAAGATTAGTGTGGTAAAACAAATAATCCACACTGGTAGTTTATAACATCGAAAATCTGATGTTCCACACAGGAGAAATATGCATAATTTGTAATTTTGTTCTTTCCAAAAGCACGTGAAGTTCTGCTCTATTGAAAAGCTACATGTGGTTCTTGTTGCATCCCCAAGTAACAACAAAAGCTAAAGCCTTGAGAATATATCATAATACCAATGACTATATGTCTATACCAATGCTATTTATCAATTAATCCGACCAGGGATGTAATTGAAGTGCTATTAATATTTCGAAAAAACAGCAGCAACTCTACTATAAAACATACATGTATGAATGATATAAAGTATCAGTACAGGGTATGATGGTAATGAAGAGGACAAACTACGATGTGTTTCACAAACAATCTCCAATCAAAACAAGCAGCGAAAATGTGCTAAATTTACATTCGTGATCAGTAGGGAGGGATTGCAATCTCGGTGCTCAGATAACCAAGCTAATCGGCAGGGCCTTCAATTATACTCCCTCCGTTTCAGGGCTTAAAGCGTCCTTGTTTTGCGTGTTTTTTCTTTGACCAAGAATTACTCTAAATACGTAAAGAGTTTTGGTATAAAACTAGTATCACTGGAAAGTATTTTTCAATACGAATCCAACGGTACTAATTATATATAATATAATCAAGATTTTGTTGCTCAATTCTTTTGATCAAACTTTGCTTTGGAAAGCGTGTGCGCCTTAAGCCTTGAAATGGAGGTAGTAGAAGACACCTTGGCAGCTGCATTGTCAGATGTGGATGGATTAGGGATTTATGAAGGTTGTGTGTCTTGAGCATATAAATTCCACATGGCCTAATCCTTCTGAAAATTGTAGACTAAAAACTTGATCTCATAAACTCCACATAGCCCAATCCTTCTAAAAATTGTAGATTAGTAATGGTCAGAAAATCGTGAATCCCGAAAAACCTAAAGTACAGAAAACTACAAATATGTTCCAATGAATCAATGAATAATACATAGGAACAATAAGGCGACATATTTACATGGATCATATCCTTGAATAAAGTCATGGTGAATTCATTCAATCATAACTCACCCGTTCTGCGTGAAGAAAATATTTATCAGCGAGGCTAGCTATTTGTTGTACTAAAGTCATGGCAGTGAGGCAGCTGCACCTAAAACAAATAACTAATGCCAGCTTTTAAACAAACCAATTGAGGGAGAAAAAATAAAACAAATACACAAGTATACTTGGTCTAAAAAGGAGCAAACAATATGAGGAGAATGAAATATAACAAGAAACATCTGTGTCCAGGTTTTCTTCTATCCCCTCCATGTCAGCACACGAACGGATGTAGTAAGAGTGTAAAAACAAAACTATGTAGATAACATGAGATGCCACAATTCGTGTAAGATGACATAATACACAACAGGCCATTTTCTATCGCTTGTATCCTGCAATATAATTTATCATCAAAACGATTGTGTGGTGAGTGATTAACATAGTACCTGCTCTTCAAAATAAATCACTCCCTTCTTCATAGTCACAATTACTCAATTTTGAAATAGTTCATTTCTTTGAGCATCGCTAAGCTTCTCTTTGGCCAATTTTTTCAAGTTGGACACCGTTGAAAATCCAGAACTTGCCATTCCTGTGAGGTAGGGCAGCGCGGGTCACTTAAAGTATCTACACTGTTATAAACCTTGAAAACGTAAGACAAAAAAGATTAAACTGTAACTAATCAGGATGAACATATGCATGCTCCGTGCAATATGTTTACTTCAGCTATCTTTCTCTGAAATTATATTTACCTTGGTAGTTAGAAAATGACCTCAATTCTAGTAGGCATAATTAAATTCTGCAAGTTCTTATAAAAATTATGCAATACTATTACTGGGCACATAGCCTTCCATTGTGTTTGCATGTAATATTCGTGAATAAATTCTCACTCCACGGGGAAAAATAGATGAAATTTGCAATAGCTAATTATGTAAGGAATAAATCATGTGGACATTAAAAATTGGAAATGCATATTTGTTTGCTCTAATGTTTCAACTTGTCTAAGATCCTGAAGCATACACATACTAAATTCAGAAAAGGACTTCCTTTGCATTGCTTTATTTTTATGTATAAATTGCCTACTCAAACTAAGAATTCTGGTTTGACAGGAAGCGAAGCATTTTGCTATTTGGATATTCAATTTTTTATTGTTGTACAACTACTTGTCCTATGTATGTGCAAGATTAATACATGCAGTCCTCTACAAAGCTAGACGTACTAAATTCAGAAAAGGACTTCCTTTGCATTGCTTTATTTTTATGTATAAATGGCCTACTCAAACTAAGAATTCTGGTTTGACATGAAGCGAAGCATTTTGCTATTTGGATATTCAATTTTTTTATCGTTGTACAACTACTTGTCCTTTGTATGTGCAAGATTAATACATACAGTCCTCTATAAAGCTAGATCATAGTAAGTTTGAGAAGAAAAGGAGATTTAATATACCTTAGAACAATATGATTGTACCATCATGATCTGCTGCATTCCCAAAAATTGGAATCAAGATGATGCTGATGAAGCTCACTGATAGTTTCAGGATGTTAATGCTGCCTACAAAGTTTGTTCAGACAAATATTATTAGTTGCACTATAGTTGATCTCAGAGTAAACTTATGGAGAAAATTTGTTCAAAACATACATCCAAACTACCAAGCATGAACATAGCATGATGCTACTTACCTCAATTGTGCTTACATCATATTCTAATAGTACGACAGGCAGTCATCATTAGAAGACTGGTGTTAGCTGCAATTTTCTCTACAATCTAGCATGCCCTTTTTTGATGATGACATACATGCCTCGTGGGTTATTTCCTCTAGTTTTGAGAGCTCATAAATTAGAGAATATTATACTAACATCAATAGTTCTAGGGTGAATATTTTTCTTTCTTATGCTTGAGATGTGCTCATTAGAAGAGAAATGACCTTTTAACATTGTGGGAGCCGGAAAGAAAAAAAAATGGAGAAAGGGAGAGAAAAAAAAGATTGCATGGTATGAGTATATATGATGAAGCTGTAGAAGGAAACCCTCCACATGATCAAGAATTCCCATTTGTAGGATTAGAAGAAATTGCATTTGCAACCGAAAATTTCTCTGAAACATGCATGATTGGACATGGAGGCTTTGGAAAATTATACAAGGTAACTCGTGAATATGTAGTTTCCTGTTATTCATGGTAAATGCGGGTAAATCTTTTTTATATTGAAAAGTTAAATCTAAGATATCTATATTTTCGTAGGGAATATTAGCTGGGCAAGAAGTTGCAGTCAAGAGGTTAAGTACAGATTCTCAACAAGGAACAAAAGAATTCCGAAATGAAATAATTCTAATTGCCAAATTGCAACATAGAAACTTGGTTCGACTTCTTGGATGTTGTGATGAGAGAGATGAAAAGCTTCTGATATATGAGTATCTTCCTAACAAGAGCTTAGATGCAACCCTTTTTGGTAATTTGCTAATAACATACAATGATTTCCTAAGAAAACTAAAAAGTATACTTTTGCTTATGCCTTTTTATTTGTTCAGACGACTCAAGAAAAATGTTGTTGGATTGGACCACACGGTTTAGTATGATCAAAGGGATTGCAAGGGGACTTCTTTATCTGCACGAAGACTTAAGGTTCACCATAATTCATAGGGATCTGAAAGCTGCGAATGTTTTGCTAGATGAAGATATGAAACCCAAGATAGCGGATTTCGGTATGGCAAGGATCCTTAATGATAACCAGCAAAATGCAAATACCCAACGAGTTGTTGGTACATAGTGAGTATGCATTGCAAAATACTCATACTTTTCTAGTAAACTTAATTACTTTTAATCCTTACAATTGAAATGGTAAAGCAGTGGATACATGGCTCCTGAGTATGCGATGGAAGGCGTCTTCTCTACCAAGTCCGATGTTTATAGCTTCGGTGTGTTACTACTGGAGGTTGTAACAGGTACAAGGAGAAACTCCAATAGTCGGATAATGGGCTTCCCTAGCCTGACAGTCTACGTGAGTACACAATTCTTCTCTCAAGTTTCATTTCTATAAGTCACAAACCTTTTGTAGATTGACAAACAAAGTAAATACGGTAATGTCGTTGTTTTCCAGGCATGGAATATGTGGAAGGAAGAGAAGAGCCAGGAACTGCTAGACTCATGTATCATGGACACTTGTTCACCGGGCGAAGTTCTGCTTCGTGTCCATGTAGCACTCTTGTGTGTCCAGGAGAACCCAGATGACAGGCCATTCATGTCATCTGTCGTGTTCATCCTTGAGAATGGAAGCACCACACTTCCAGCCCCCAAGCTTCCTGCCTACTTTGCGCGACAAAGTCCTGAACTGGAGCGAATCAGAAATGATATTCAGACTTCCGCAAACAGTTTTACACTTACTGAGATAGAGGGGCGATAAAGTAATGTTTGATCTTGATTTAGGTGTAGGAAAATGTTCTTGAAAAGAATTCTAGATGTATCAGACGCTATCGAGAAGTAAGGTCTGGGTCAACAAAATGGCGATGAATCACGTTTTGTCTGGGAGTCAATTTATTTGCTAATCTGGACAGGAGCAGCCAGGCCTGTATTTCTTAATGTTTCAGTCACTAGCCTGAGTAGTCAGCAGTGATGGTGGCTTGGCAACTCCGCCGTCAACAGCTGAGATGTCAACTCCATCCAACACACCCTCAACTACTCCGGAGCCAATTTACCAGATCTGCAGTTTTCTCTCGTATTATTCAATTTTCTGATTTTGAATAGAACATGTGTGGATTCTGGGGCAAATTGTTCCCGTTGGTCTAAGAATGTTAGATAATCACGTGTCCTACACGTATTGGAATTGCAGTCCGAATAGGTGTAGTGTCCAGGTAGTATACGTATATGTGTTAGACTAGGTTTTGGAGTAGTACACCGACTCCTAGTTGATTAGGTCCTAGTAGTGCATATATATATGCACACATCTGACCTTGTAATCTTGTACCGGACAACACCGTGAGTTGAGCAATACAAGAAAGAAAGTAAGGCTCGAAAAAAGCCTTTGGCGATCAAAGTTGTTTTGCGTGTGCGTGCGTGAGTATACTAGTTAGATCAAAAGAATCGATCGGCTAGCAGTGCGTGCATCTCGGCGGAAGTTATCGGATACGTGCGTGTCATCTCGTCGGAATTTCCTCGTCGGTGTCGTCGGAAAGTACTCGGCGGCAGGGACTGTGCTAACAATTGGTATCAGAGCCAAGTTTGTCGTTCTTGATCTGCTGAAAGTACTAGGAGGTCATGGCAATGGTGAAGTTTGGCGAGAGCTCGGCACCAGCGTTTGAGACGGTGGGCGCGGAGTTGTATCCGCGTCTGGATCGCAAGCACTATGGCCTATGGGCGTTTGTGATGCAGTATGCCATGGAAGGTCAGCAGATTTGGGAAGCCATCGATGCCGGTGGCGATGAGTACGTCAAGGGAGGTGCGAAGTACCGAGAGGGTAGCCAAGCATTGATGGCGCTCTACTCGGTTATGCCGACGGACATGCTACAAAACCTCGTCGGAAAGAAATCGGCGAAGGATGTGTGGGGAGCGATCAAGGTAGTATGCGCAGGTGTCGACGACACTAGTGTCCACGTGGGGCAGCAGGAGACTGTCTTGAACGACGAGATGACATTGGTAGAACCGGAAGTGACCCCGGTTGGTTCGTCAAGTGTGGCGACGCCAAGTACGGCGACCAAGGTGTCAAAAGAAGTCGGCGTGAACATGTCAAATTCTGAGAAGGAGTTAACCTCAAGCTCGGAAGCGCAACCGGAGAGTACTCGGACTACCGACATCGCTGGACACGACGTCCAGGATCGAGAATACGTGGCGTTGCATGATGAAGGCAATGGCACGGCAGGATGGCCACCGGCAACAGTAGGCAGACGTGGCGCATGTATTCTGCTCGGCATCCCAGGAGGAGGAGCTTCACGTGTGGAGCCCGGGCCAAGGGAAGGTCCAGGGGCTGGCGACCCAGAAACGCCAGAAAGAGGCGGTCCAAAAGTATGTGATCCGCCGATAGGGGCTTCATACGGAGACCCAGAAAATAGACCAGAGGATGGCCTAGGGGCTGGCGACCCAGAAAAGCCAGAAGGAGGCGGGCTAAAAGGAAAATACCTGCCTCAAGGAGCTTCGTCAGGAGGTCTAGGGACATCCATCCCAGAAGTTGGATCTGAAAAAACAAGTAGGCCAAACAGCGTGCGTGCTGTAGCGCCAAAAGAAATTGACGGACCAAGAAAAGTAGGTCCAGTCAAGCCAGGGCTAGCCTACCCAGAAAACAGGCAAGAAGCAAATTGGCCAGATGAAAGAATCACTGATGTTGGTTCAATCAGGTCAGAAGAAAGGAGCATACTATTTCAGCTTACACCGCTATGTGGAAGTCTAGAAGATGCTTGGAGATTCAGCACAACAAATCCAAGCATGATCTTCAAGTGTGTTGCATTGAAGTCTAGCAGTTTGGCGAGTGGAAGTTGGAAAGATAAAGAGACAAGGGCAAGGTCAGACGTAGAAGAGTATGTCGTACAACCTCCGACTGCACTAGAGCTGAGCCGACTACGACCGACGCGAGCACGCATGAGACGCGTGTTGGACTACTATCCGAAGAAAGAATTTCGGATGATAAATAATTCGGTGACGATGAACCATAAAAAGGACCCGTTGTTCATCAAGGAACCGACGAAGACCGAAGACGCGAACAAGAAGGGTCGACGTCAAGTCATGGAGAAGCCGACAAAGGTAAAGTCGGTGACATGGAGGATGACGCCTGGAGTGGCGAAAGCAATGCCAAGGATGACGCTTGCGCGAAGCAGCTGTCGCATTTGGGACCCAGGTCGATGTAAAGAATCACATCGTGATTAGGGGGTGATTGTTAGATAATCACGTGTCCTACACGTATTGGAATTGCAGTCCGAATAGGTGTAGTGTCCAGGTAGTATACGTATATGTGTTAGACTAGGTTTTGGAGTAGTACACCGACTCCTAGTTGATTAGGTCCTAGTAGTGCATATATATATGCACACATCTGACCTTGTAATCTTGTACCGGACAACACCGTGAGTTGAGCAATACAAGAAAGAAAGCAAGACTCGACAAGAGCCTTTGGCGATCAAAATTGTTTTGCGTGTGCGTGCGTGAGTATACTAGTTAGATCAAAAGAATCGATCGGCTAGCAATGCGTGCATCTCGACGGAAGTTATCGGATACGTGCGTGTCGTCTCGTCGGAATTTCCTCGTCGATGTCGTCGGAAAGTACTCGACGGCAGGGGACTGTGCTAACAATACTCGATGCAAGCCACCGAGCATCAATAGCTTTAGACTGGACGCAAAAAAATTCACTCCAGTTTATCCTTGTGTAGTTTATGAAGAATCTACGGTTGGTTCAGACTAACTGAAGAAACCGCGATCGCATTTTGATATCCTCTATCAAAAGCTGAGAAAAGATCCCTGAAATCTTGAAATTTTGTTGGCATAGTAGGGAGTTGATCGTTCTCCCTGTTCTTAATAATGGCTGGAGAAAATAACCTGCTGCTGGTGTGCCTTGACTGCTCTCACTTCCGAATCTTGTGATGTGCCGACCGTGGGCGAGCATGTATTTCTGAGGTGTGCTTCGGTCCCCCCCTCCTAAAGTTAAGTTTTATGGGCAGTTTTATTTCTTTGATCCGTCAAAACTATCAAGGCCACGTATATCTTCGTATATGTGTACTCGGTCGAAGTGAGTATAATCCATGTCCTGGACGGCTGATCCCACCTTTTATTATCGCGATCTACGTCTTTGCATGTCATATTTAATTTTTTTTTTGTTCCTGTTATATTACTTACGATTTTCGCTTCTGCAGGCACATGAGTATTCGTGTACAGTTCTGAATTTTATCCAGCTGATGCCCTCATGTGCCGTCAGGCCTCATAGCACTGCGGACCCCAAAACTGTGGACAGTTTCTCGACCTACGCAGTGTCAATGCGGCCGATGCAATGCGGAATTCTGTCAAAATGCTATGGTGGTTTTTCTTAATGTCGTTATATGGATTTTTCTAAAACATGTTATTCTGGTTGCTCCTGACAACTTTCAAGAAATGGAGATTTCTTGTGCAATTGGAGCTGTGTGCTATGCGGGACAGTATATCATTATTATCTGTTTAATATGCTGAAGGCACCGTTAAAACTTTGATGGAGAAGTTGGGGTGTCTCATCTAAAGCTCCAGCTGGGGCATATGATTCAATGGCGATGAGCCGCTGACCGGAAAGAGATCAAAGGGTGGTCTCGCTCTGTTTGTGAGAGGTGGAGATGATGTGAGGGGGTGATTCTTCTTCTTTCTTGGCTTGCTCCGGTATAACCCTCTCCCCGAACTCGTAGAAGCTAGCCATATTCAAACCCATACCCAAAACCTGGTATACCCATGTATATAGGCATACAGATTGGAGGTATAGGCCCAGATATAACAATACGATAGTCTCAAATTCTGTCCTACACACAGCCTCGAGCCGCCCAACCTCGCATGCGTCGATCAGCGCCATCGCAGGCCGACCACGCGATCTAGCCTTGCCGGACAAGAATATTTTGAAGATGTCTACTCGCCAGTTCTTTTTTCTGTTGGACAAGTTTTCATACTTGTCTGGCCACATCAAGTCTGGCAACTCCTAGAAGCTCATGTTAAAATTTCGCAGTTCAAGAACTACTCGTCGGATTGACGTCGAACAAGTACCTAAACTATCCGTCGTGTTAACACGCCACTGCTGCCCACCGCCGCTGCCGCATCCCGGCCTGCCGGCACACTCCAACGACGGCTATTCCGAGGCATGTGTTGGCCAAATCCACCTCAGAGTGTATAGTGTCAGGCCTGGTCGTGGTCGGCGATGACCTCAGAGTATATATTCGTATGCTATAAAGACGTATAATATAGTTGAGGTTTTGTCAGGGCTACGTATCCCCGTTTTATATTAATAACGAAAGGGTATCGAGCGATCTCAACTGTAATTCTATTTGAGTTTGCCGGAGTTTTCTACGAGTTTAGGAGAGGGATTGTACTGAAGCGAACGGCCCCTTTCTTTATCATGTAAGATTAAGCTGATATTGAGGCGGTGAAAGGTCCGGCGTGGTCCTGAGGGAATGGAGGCGCTCGCGTGCTGCTAGCGCGGTGGCCGCCGTTATCCGGCCTCCCCTCCCCCCCCCCCCCCCCCTCACCCCCTCCCCGTCCGGCCGGCATGGCGCACCCGGGTCCTGCCTCTGCCTCCCCTGACTTGATTCGTGGCCGGCGTTGGGCGGACGTGGCGGACGAAGTCGACGAGGAGGAGGCCGAGCGGGAAGAAGCAGCGCGGCGGTCCTCACCGCCGCCGCTGCCGACGTTGGGGCTCTTCCTGGATGCTGCACGGCGGGGTCGCGGGGCTAGGTTGAAGACGCTGCGGAGGGGTCCCGGGTTGTCGCCGGCCTGCTGCTCGGCGCCGGCGAGGATGGTCGCTGGTGGCCGGGAGAGGCGCTCCGCGTTCCTGAACGCTGCTTGGGAGGCGGTGGGGGGACAGTTGGCCAAGGGGAGCTGCCCTGAGGCCTCGAGTCCCCCGGTCTGCCTCCGCGCGGCCATGGATACGGTGGGGCATCCGCCGCCGCCGCCGCTCGCGGTCGTCAGGGAAGGTTGCCCCCGCTGGCGCGCACAGGCCGGTGCGAGGCAGGCTGGGCCGGCCCAGGAGGGGCCCAGGTCCGGGGCATGCGTCCTGTCTGGGCCTATTTCGGCGTGGCGTAGCCAGGACGTCCGAGCTGACAGGGTTGGGTCTCAGTGGGCTGGGACGGGGCCGCGGGCTCGGGCTTGGCCCGTGGGGGCGTGGCTTTGGATCCACAAAGGGTCTACTACCCTGGACCGTGCAACCCTAGCCTCCCCCGACCAAATCCGCCGCCACGCATCGGGTGCTCGTCGAGTACGCCTGAACCCCTACCCGCCGCCTCTCCTGCTGTCCTTCGCGGAGGCCACCATGAAGCGCCACCGGTCCTCCCCCTCGCCGAGCGACTCCCCCCCTCCCCAGCACCACCGACGCACCCGCCAGCCCTCCCCGACTCCCCGCCCGTCCCCTGCTGCCCCCTACCGGCCGCCGGCCAGACGGTCCCCGGCCAGGCGCTCCCCGCGCCGCTCTGAGGCGGCGCCCCGCCGTGAGGGTCGGGAGGGGCGCTCCCCGGCCAGACGGTCCTCGCGTCGCGTGGATGCTCTGTACCGCAGGTCCCCTCTGCCGCCTTCCCCTCGGGGCCGGTCGCCGGCGCGTGGCCGGTCCTCTCCTCGCCAGGTCCCTTCTCCGGCGGCTCAGCGGCACGAATCAGACCTGCGTCGCGAGCTGGAGCGGCGCGGCTCTGCCCCCTGGAGGGACGACCGCAGCCATGGGGCTGGGCTTGAGGGCGTACGTCCTCAGCGTGGTCGCCAGTTTGCGCATGCAGCTGTTTCTGCCCCGGCTGCTCCATCTGGTCCTAAAAAGAAGAAGAACAAGAAGCGCAAGAAGTCTCAGGGCACTAGCGCCGGCGTGCAGCAGGGCGGGGCGGGCACGGGAGGGGGCCAGACTGGGCACCCACCCATGCCGCATCCCTCTGGCGTGCCTCAGCCGGCGGCAGGGGTCCCGATGCACCCGAAGTCCCCCACGCGCAACCGATGCTTCAACTGCGGGGAGGTTGGCCACTTTCGTTCGGACTGTTCAGAGCCAGAGCACTGCCTGTTTTGTGGCGATCCCTCTCACCGGGTGCTGGACTGTACGACCCGTTCGCCGCACCGCGAGCGCAGCACCTTGGAGCTCCTTGGCCACGGGATCGACCTGGGATTCTACTACATTGACCCGGGCAAGGTGGCCCTCTCGGTTCCCCAGAACCTCGCGGAGATCCGTGTGCTGCCGGACCAGGACCCTCCCCTATCGGTGGAGATTACCGAGGACATCATTCGCGCGGAGCTGAGGTCGTTTGACTCTGACTTCGTGTGGAATGTGAGGGAGACTGCCCCCATGGTGTTCTCGGTGATTTTCCTGTCCAGGGAGGCGTTGCGGGCGTTGTCTTGGGGCCAGTCGACGTTCCTTCCCATCCACAACATCAAAGTGTCGATTCGGGAATCCTGCGTGCACCCCGACACCACTGCGGCGCTCTCGACCGTTTGGGTTCGCATCCACGGCATCCCTGAGGAGGCCAGGAAGGCGAAATACATCATGCTGATCTCTCAGGCCATTGGCAAGTTCGTGAGTTGCGACTTGGACTCCCTCCGCGGTCTGGGTCCGGTGCGGGTGCAGGTCAGACACCCGGATCCGGCCAAGCTGGACTGCACCCTCCCGCCCTTCTACTTCGGCACCCCTGGCAGGACCCTTACGGTGGAGCTGGAGCGGGAGGAGGTGGGGTCTCGCTCCCCATCCCCAGACCCTTCCGTGCACCGCCGCGAGCCCGGAGATAGGGGAGATAATCGCTCCAGTGAGGAGGACTCGGAGGACGACCCGGACCACTCAGCGCCGGCCCCGCCTCCCGGGGGGGGACTCCCCCTGCCTGCGGAGGGGGGAACGGGTCCTCCTGCCGCTACTCTGTCTCTGGGGCCTGTCCTCACTCTGCCCCTCCCCCCAGTGGACGTCCCCAGGTGTATGCGCCCAGATCCTCTGATCTCAGAGGAAATGGACGTTGCCCCTTACGGGTCGAACATGGGTGAGGGGCTGGAGTACCTCGGGCTCTCGGGCTGGGCCGCGCTACAGTCCTCCCCTCCACGCAGCCCGATGGTGCCTTGTTCCTCTCCTAGCGAGGGGATGGTGGTGGCTCCGCCGCTGTCCCCTCGTTCCCCCGGGGCGGTGTGCTACACCCTCTCCCCGGGCTCTCCCCCCGCTCCACCCCGGAAGCTGCTGGCCGGGGCGCCGGCAACCCCGCTCCCCTCGGCTGGTCTGTCTCTCTCGGTCTTCCCCGACACTCCCGAGGCGACGGCCAAGGCCCCCCCCTCCAGGCGCTCGCGTCCACCTCCTCCCCTGCCCTCCCGTGCTAGTGCCAGGATTGCTACCGCGAGAGCCAGGACTAGCGGGGAGGGGCGGGAGCCGACCGTCCTCGAGCAAGCGGAGGCGCTGGCGGCTTCACGCAACCTTGACCCTGGTACGTCTCGTCCCCCATGCTCTCCAACTTCTATTCTCTCTCCCCCCTCCGGGTCTAGGTTCTCGGTTTTGGCAGAGGTCCCAGAGGAGCAATTAGATATCGTGGCCAGGGATTGCGGGATCGTGTTCCGTGGGGAGCGTGGTCCTCGCTTGGAGCAGATTGCGACACTAAAAGCGAAGGAGGTCTACGATGGAGTATTGGCGGCCTCTCGTGCTCAGGCGGAGCAAGAGAAGCTGGCCAGACTCCGTGCCACCTCTAGCACTGGGTTGCAGGGCCCGGTGACTAGGGGAGGTAGCCCACCTCGCCCGTTGTTTGGGGAGACCTCCCTCACGACTCCCCAGGTGGGGGGGAAGCGAGGAAGGCCTCCCAAGCCGGTGTCCAGGCCCTCGAAAGGAGGTAGGGCCCGATCTGTCCCCCGTAAGGGGATCCCCCCTGATAGTATTCCCCAATGAGTCGCCCGATCTTCCTCCTAGATTGGAACATCCGGGGATTCGGGAATGCTGGCCGTAGGCAGCAACTGCGGGACTATTTGAGACAGGACGATGTCGACATTGTGGGCCTCCAGGAGACGATTAGACAAGACTTCTCGATCCCTGAGTTGCAGGGATTGAGCCGCCACAAGTTTGCCTGGCACTGGTTGCCAGCCAGTGGCCACTCGGGAGGTATCCTCTTAGGGGCTAAAGAGGACACCTTTGAGGTAGATGATATGGACAGTGGGGAATTCTTTGTGAGTATGCTACTCACCCATAGACGATCTCATCTTAGTTGGGAGGTGATCATCGTCTATGGCCCTGCGGATCATCGCCGCTCCCCTGCTTTCCTGGCTGAACTCTCAACTAAGGTGGGGAGTTGCTCCAGTCCAGTGGTGGTGGCTGGGGACTTTAATCTTATTCGGTCCCCAGAAGAGAAGAGCTCGGATAATGTGGATCTTTCTAGGATGCGTATGTTCAACGACTGCATTGCTGACCTCGCCCTACGGGAGATCACCCGTGTGGGGGGCCGTTTTACCTGGTCGAACAACCGGGTAGACCCGATCAGGAGTGTGCTTGATCGGGTCTTAGTTTCGGTCGAATGGGAAATGGCCTATCCCTTGTGTTCGCTTCGGACGGTCACGAGGGTGGGTTCGGACCATTGCCCACTCCTACTCTCGACAGGCGAGGGCTCCCCCCCAAAACCCAGCCGGTTCCACTTCGAGGATTTCTGGCTCCAGCAGCCGGGGTTTGTGGAGATGGTTCAGGCCAAGTGGAGTGCAGCGATAGGGACGGTTCAGAGGGCGCGCACGGCGGTGGACGTTTGGCACCACTGCGCTGTGATGGCCCGTCAGTTCATGCGTGGGTGGGGGGCGAACCTTGGCGCCGAGCTGCGGCGCAGAAAAGGGGACCTTCTCACGTCCATCCAGGATCTAGATAGGGTTGCAGATACGGTAGGCCTCTCTATGGAGGAATGGCTCCAACGCTATGCATTGGAGGATTCCCTCATGGAGATTTTTCGGGGCGAGGAGACGTTCTGGCGGCAGAGGAGCCGCCAAAACTGGCTCCTCAAAGGGGATGCGAACACAGCCTACTTCCATGCCATCGCTAATGGCAGGCGTAGGAAGTGTTCCATCCCCTGCCTCTGGGATGGTGGACGTCTCCTGGAGGAGGCCAGAGACATCACCTCCCATATCTACTCCTTCTATAAGGGGCTATTCTCGGCTGGCCCCCAGACGGGGGTCGCATTAGCCGGTGACTTCTGGTCAGAGAGGGCCAGGGTCTCCGATGCGGAGAACGTTGAGCTCACGCTCCCGTTCCTGCCAGCGGAGGTGGAACTCTCCATTATGGAGATGAAGGCTAACTCGGCCCCGGGCCCGGACGGCCTTCCTGTCGTGTTCTTTCAGAAATTTTGGAACTGCATACAGGGGGTTGTTATGCCTATGTTTCAGGAGTTATATGTCGGGACCCTCGTGATGTCGCGGTTAAACTTTGGCGTGATTACCTTGATCCCCAAGGTGGTGGGGGCCACGGATATTCGGCAGTTTAGGCCGATCACGGTAATCAATGTCATCCAAAGGATTATGTCCAAGGTTTGTGCGCGTAGGCTGGCGCCTCTAATGGAACGCCTGACGCACCCGTACCAGTTCGCCTTTCTTAAGGGCAGATTCATCCATGATGGGATCCTGGCACTCCATGAGATTATTCACGAAGTAAAGGTGGGACGCCAGCGGGGCGTCTTCCTGAAGCTTGACTTCCAGAAGGCGTATGATAGGCTAGATTGGGCCTTTCTTCGCCAAGTCCTCCAACGCAGGGGCCTAGATGATCGCATGATAGGGTGGATCATGCAGATCGTCATGAGCGGGAACACGGCGATTAACATAAATGGGGAGGTAGGCCCCTATTTCAGACCCACGTGTGGGGTTAGACAAGGGGACCCGATCTCCCCAATCCTGTTCAATGCCGCGGTGGATGCCCTGGCAGAAATCATGGAGAAAGCCATGATCTCTGGCCACATTTCTAGCGTGGTAGGGCATCTGATCCCGGGAGGGGGGGTCACTCACCTCCAATATGCCGATGATACCATGCTTATGGTAGAAGGGTCGGAGCAGGATATCAGAAACCTGAAATTCTTGCTTCTTTGTTTCGAGGCCATGTCTGGCCTCAAAATCAATTTCGACAAGAGTGAGGTGATGGTGTTGGGATATCCCGTGGAAGCTCAGCAGCGGATTGCTGATAACTTGAATTGTCGATTGGCTTCGTTCCCCATGAACTACCTGGGGATGCCAGTCAGGGACACCAGGATTTTGTCTAGGGACCTGGAGCCCCTTATGGGTCGGGTTAAGGCGAGATCCGAACCATGGAAAGGCAGGTTTACCTCCAAAGGGAGGAAGACCATCCTTATTGACGCATGCTTATCCAGCCTCCCCATGTACATCATGGGGTTGTATATCCTGCAGGAAGGTGTGCACGCCAACCTTGATAAGGAGCTCTCTAGGTTCTTTTGGATGGCAAATGATGGTCACCAAAAGTACCACATGGTTAAGTGGGCGGACATTTGCGCCCCCAATGATATGGGGGGCATAGGGATCATTTCCTCTCGTCACATGAATGTGGCCCTCATGCTTCGTTGGGTCTGGCGGATCCTGACGGACGACGGGGGCCTGTGGCTAAGGTTGATCAAAGCTAAGTATCTGCGCGGGTGCCCGCTCCTAGCCTATGATCGTCGGGAGGGCTCTCAGTTTTGGAGAGCCATCCAGGACATCAAGCCAGCGATCCGGAAGGGGCTTGTTATTTCCACTGGGAATGGGAAAAACACCATCTTCTGGCTCGACCCTTGGGTGGGCGGGCGCCCCCTGCGTCTTCTGACGCCCGAGCTTTTCACGATATGCACAGATCCCTTGCTCTTGGTGGCTGATGCCTTCCAGGACGGAGTCTGGCACGTTGTGTTCCGCCGGAGCCTTGGGGCCGCTGAGCGAGCGACCTGGGAGGGACTTCGGGACAGTCTTCCATTGCCCCACTCCCAATCCCCGGATAGTATGTCCTGGCACCTTTCGCCCTCGGGCGTGTTTTCGGTGGGGTCCATGTACCGGGCCCTCTTCGGTGGGCCCTCCGCTTCTTGGACAACCCCTTTGTGGAAGGCCCCCCTCCCTTTGAAGATTAAGATCTTCCTTTGGCAGTTGTTACGTGATCGGCTTCCTTCCGGGGTGGAGGTGGCCAAGCGGCAGGGCCCGGGGAATGGCCTGTGTCCGCTTTGTGTGGTCCCGGAAACGGGGCATCACATCTTCTTTTCCTGTCCCGCAGCTCGGTTCCTTTGGAACTTTACCCATGAGGCTCTGGGGCCCGCGTGGCAGGCCGCGGACCTGGGGGAATTCCTGGATGTCAATGCGAACCAGACCGGTAGGAGGAGGCGCCTCTTCTGGTTCTTGTTCGCAGGGATGACCTGGACATTATGGAACATCCGGAACAAGATGGTCATCGAGCGTGTCTTTCTTCGCAGGGCCTCTGACTCGACCTTCAAATTTCTCACTTTTTTGCAGCAGTGGTACCGTTGAGTAGACAGCGGGACAGGGCGCGGCTGGACGGGATGATTGAGCACCTCATCGTGGCGGCACGCCAAATTGCTTCTCCCTCCGGGTCCTGAGTGCGCCCTTGGGGCATGTTTGTATCCGTATGTGCCAGACTGTGTGGGTGTTGTGTGTTGCGTGGTCTATGTGTTTGGTGTTGAACTATGTCACGTGGTCTGGATATTGTATGGTTGTTGCTTTATTTATAAAGCTGGGCGTATGCCTGTTTCGAGATTAAGCTGATATTTATTTTGAACAAAGGATTAAGATGAGACCATAGAGACGTAAACAATTGGCGACTTGGACTCCAGGTTCTAAACGATCCTAGACCTCTCAAATCTCATCCGGTTCCTTTAGATCGCGATCTTTACAGTTGATCAATCTGACCAAGCATCCGGCGATCTATCACACCATGCCGGACTACAGGGGCGCGACGGACCTGCCGGAATCGATCATCGTCCGGGAGATACTCCTCCGGCTGCCGCCCAAGGACGCACTCCGCTGCCGCGCCGTCCGCAAGTCGTGGCGCCGTGCCACCTCTACCCGTGACTTTCTTCTCGAGCACCACCGCCACCAGCCGTCGCTCCCCGTTATCATACAATCTGTAGACATCAAACACGGGCCGGTTTTCGCTGTATTCCATGACGAAGTCGGCGCCGGCAATCAGAAGCTCCGGCCCCTCCTCCGTTATGAGACCCCTCCTAGAGACGACGCCAGTCAACGGCTCCACCTCCACGATTGCCGAGACGGCCTCCTAATCGCCTCCAACACGGTCGGCTCGGGTGACCACGAGAGGGTCTTCTACGTCTGCAACCCAGCCACCCGCCATTGTGCTCCCCTACCACAGCTCGCCGAAGATGACCGGCGGCTTTTCACCACCTACATAGCCGGCATGTACCTGCACCGCCCCTCCGGCGAGCACCGGGTACTCTCCAACTGCTTGGACAGACCACAGAACAACATCAATTTCTATACCACCTCAATAGGATCAGACGAGCCGAGAAGATTCATAGGATGGTCGCCGTTGGTCGTCGAACAGGCGTCGCTGAAGAGGCTCCCCTACTCCAGCAAGATCGCGCCGGTCCTCCACCGCGGTTGTTAGGAATAATAATCCCGATAGACACGGAACAGTGTCGTGTGCGTGTGTGTTCCGAGTAGGACTAGTAGTCCAACACCTATTCGTATTGACGTTGCGTCTTGCCGGGTATATATATACCCATATAGTAGCCTTGTAAGACAACCGTGAGACTCAATACAAACAACAGGACCGAGAGGGCCCTGTAGCCATCAACATTGTTTTTCCTAGTACGTGAGTCGTGGAGTTGGTGCTAGCTGATTGTGCATGTACGTAGGCTGCTGCTTATTGCAAAATAGCTTTGGCTTGTTTGCTACGTGTGTGCAGGTCGTCGTCTCGCCGGAAAGTCTTCGTCATCAATCGTCGTCGGACCATACTCGACGGCGTAGTGGGGCTGGGCCAACAATTGGTATCAGAGCCTCGCGGAGGATCTCCTAATAACGGGAGGTCATGGCGGACAAGGAGCTAGGCGAGTACTCCGGTGCGGCTGCGGGTGCATCGGTGTCGTCGCAGTACCCGCGGTATGATCGCGGCAACTACACAACGTGGACGAAACGGATGGAGTGGGCCATGGAGGGCAACGACATCTGGGAGGCTGTCGATCCCGGCGGCGACGAGTTCAAGAAGGGCGCGCCGAAGTACCGCAAGGACCGACAGGCACTCACGGCCATCGGCTCCGTGGTGCCGGCGGACGTGATGCAGCACCTGATCTCGAAGGATTCTGCAAAGGCGGCGTGGAAGACACTCAAGACGTTGAATCTTGGGCACGAGCGCGTCCGCAGGGCGACCCTACAAACCTTGCAGAAGAAGTACGAGAACCTGGAGATGGAAGGAGATGAGACGCTGGACGCTTTTGCCTCGAGGGTAGCCACAATTGTCAACGGGATTCGCGCGCAAGGTGAGAAGCTAGAAGATATCTCAGTCGTAATGCGTTTCCTTCGCGCGGCGCCGCCGCGGTACATATCTGTGGTGTCGGCAATCGAGCAATGCGTTGATCTCACCACCCTCACGATGGATGACCTGGTTGGACGGTTCAAGGCGCATGACGAGCGGATGAAGATCACCTACGGCGACGCGAATCAAGATGAGCACCTCATGCTTACACGTGCCCAGTGGCAGGCAATGGTCGCCAAGGAGAGGAGCGATAAGGCATCTGGCAGTGGCGATGGTTCGGTCCCGGCGAAGAAGTCGGACAGCAAGCCGAAGAAGCCAAAGAAGAAATTCGACAAGAAGAATCTTCGCTGCCATAAGTGCAATCAGCTCGGGCACTTCAAATCGGAGTGTCCTAACCGTTCAAAGGAGAAGGCTCTCATGGCGAAGGAAGGAGATGATGGACCGATGATGCTCATGCTCGAAGCTTGCGAGTTAATGACCACCAAGGAATCAACTCCTCAGGAGTCTGCTACGGAGATCGTCACGCTCGTGGAAGAGAAGGTCTTCCCGCGGAGGATGCAGACGGCTCACGACGTTTGGTACCTCGACACAGGCGCTAGCAACCACATGACCGGCGACAAGGCTCAGTTTTCTGAGTTGAACTTCACGGTTGGAGGCTCCGTCCGATTCGGCGATGGGTCGAAGGTGGAGATTGCAGGACGAGGCACTGTCCTGTTTGAGTTGAAGGATGGAGGTCACAAGGTACTCACTGACGTGTACTATATTCCCAAGCTTAAGACCAACATTATCAGTCTTGGTCAGCTCGCGGAGCGTGGATGCAAGATCGTGTTGGAGGACGAGTTCCTGTGGGGATATGACCGCCAAAGGCAACTCATCATGAAGGTGGAGAGGTCGAAGAATAGACTCTACATCCTCAATCTCAATTGGGCGGATCCAATATGTTTGATGACAAGCATGGAAGACTCGGCGTGTGTAACACCCTCAGAATCGGCCCTATGCAAGTTTTAGCGAAACCCGCCAAACCCGCATAGAAACGATTCAAAGGTGCCCACCAGGCACTTTCGTGCGGGTGGAAAACGAAGTAATAACATTACACAACAGTCCTCGATGGGACCCATAGAACAGATATATATACAACAGCGACTCCAAGACTCAAGAATACAGATATAATATACAAAGATCCAAATCACCTTGAAAACGATAGAGCGTCCCGCTACGGACAAGATGCAAGTGGGGCTAAGAGCCCTGAAGAATAACCAATGGCGTCCATAACCCTGCCCAGGCCAAGCCGGAAGGGTAACCCTGCTAACGACGTCGATCTCAAAACCTGCTTAAACAAAAGGGGTGCCGACAAAGGGCAAAGGAAAAAAGAGGAGCGTCAGTACTAAGGCCAGTACACGGCGAGGCTAGAATTCGGCGGTCCTCGCCTACATAGGTATGGTGGACTGAGCGGCAGCGGCAGCATGCACTAAACAACCTATAGAGATTCGATACACTGGCGACAGTCAGAGAGGGGTAAGAAAGACCTATTCGGATCCAACCTGATGCTACCATCAAACAAACCCATCCTGGCGTTTCCCCCTCGAGACCAAACGAGGAAGTCAACCGAGGAACTCACACCGTTGGCAGTTTTATTTATTCAGTTATCGTTGCAGTAATTACTAGTCAGGTATAGATAATCATCCTGATAAAGTAAGCAGTGGGCACTTTTAGTTAACCATTCCGTGATAGTTGCAACACTTACTAGGCAGATACAAATAGCATGAGATAAACCCAAAACCCAGCAGTTGTTGGTACTTTAATTAGCCATTCCGTTGTAGTTGCAATACTTACTAGTCAGGTACAGTGGTCACAAGCGACACTCCAAACAAGCAATTGTGGGCAGTATTATTTAGCCATTCCATTATAGTGAAGCTGATTACTAGTCATTATAAAGTCAAATTTATAGCAATAAACTTTAGTTATGCTTGTCTATGGTCGAGATACTGTGCTCCAAGTCGTCCATATCCGCGGACACGGCTTTCAGAAAGTTTTACCCGGCCGGGGTGCACCAATAGCAACACACGCTCGATCAACCTCGGAAAAACCAAATCAAAACCCAACGAGGCTTTCACGACTGAACAATCACAGGATTCAGAAATATTTCAGGGGGCCACCCCTTGGAGTACACCCGCAACGAAGTAAGCAAGCTCCGAGACGGACTCAAGGTTTGGGTATACGGCTGTGAACGACTGGGAACCCAAAACTGGGCTTGTCGACACCGCGGAATCGTGTCCCGATCCTAAACAGTACAGGTGCTATCTGTCGCACAATTTAAATAAAACAGTAGCATGGCATAAGTACAGGATAGTAAATAAAACCTCAAACTAGTTTGTGGCCCCAATAAATAAGACTGAATCAAGCTCTGGCTCAGGGGGGTCCCATATACCTCCCGGATGTGGATAGCGCGATAAATCAAGGAACAGGTATCAAGTACTCGGGGTCCTACGGGACACAAGTGGGCGTTCGGAAACCAAATGTTATCTATCACCCACCGATGCCTCTGCTTACTTCAATTTTAGTTGTTAAACAGGAATTAAAGTGAACGGTAAGTAAAACTATGATCAACTCCAACATCAACATGCGGCAATACATCAACAACTGTGGCACTGGACGACACGCAACAGCACTTGAGCAAGCGACTACGACGCGCAAGTCCGACTATCTACCAAACAACAGGTAATAGGATGTGTCCAAGGCAATATATGGCTGCAAGGGATATCACGGGTACGAAAACTAGAGCATCGCAACACAGATAGCAAAGATCAACAGGAGGGAATAAATACTAGAAAAGTAAGATAGGAATAAAGGGGGAGATGCTCGCGTGAAAACATTGCCGAAGGTTCAACCGAAGATCGGGGCGAAGCTCACAACATCTCATCGTTCTATCCGGGAAGAAGCAAAACACTAAAAGGAACAAACAATGCAGCAATTACAACTAATGCGGAAGAATCAGCATGATCATGATATGATGTATGACATGGCAAGTTAATGATGCAACTATGTCGACAAGGGATTCGGCCAAAACACATTGATGGTACAACATTCGTGAGGCACTATTAATACTAAACATTTAGTTCCCACTTTTATTTATCATGTTTACCTTGCATAAACAATACTGATTATAAAATGCTCTTAATGCATGATGCAAAAGATAACATGGATATCATAAGCAGAAAGGTCTCGTCGAACTGATCATTTTAGACATATTATTTGTTAAATTCGGAGTTATAAAACAAAAGTTATTAATTATTTAAGTTCCAGTGGCAGTTGTTGTAATTTAACTCAACTTGGAATTTAAAATGTTCAAAAGGTAATTTGAATAGCATATTTGAAATCCTCACATTTTTCTGGTTCAGAAACATATATCATTTGCATTATTTGGATTTATAATTGAAAAGTTATTTAAAATCAGATTTATATTTGAATTTGAAATAATTAGGAAAAGATTTGAATTTAAACAGACTCAGGAAACTTTTTATACTCAGCCTTATTTAACCCCAGACGCTTACAGGTGGGCTAGGAACTCGCGGCCCCACACGCCAGTGGCTGGCAGCGAGGGGGACTGCGGGTTGATACACAGAAACCTGGGAGCCTTTTTGTAAAACATCCACCGACGCTGCCAGGTGGGGATCCGAGGGACGGCGGGTTAAGCAAAAAGGTTTGGGGGGGGGGGTTGTGCAAAGCGTCAGGCGCGCACTGTGGATCTTCTCGCGCGTGCCTCTGACGCGCGCGGCGCGCGGCGTGGCGAGGCTGGGCTTCGAACCAGCGACCTGGGGCGCGCGCGCGGGGGCGGCTACCACTGGGCTGGTCTGGGTGTGTTGACAGGAGGAAGGGCGCGTGCTAGATAGGGCTATGCGGCGCGGGTTAGCGGCAGACGTCGACGAGCTCTGGCGCGCGGAGGCCGCTCGACAAAAAGATCGTCGCGTCCAGGAAGCGACTAAGGACGGGAGGATGTCTGGGAGGGCTAGGAGCTCACCGCGGGCTCGGTGGCGTGCTTGGATCGGGTCGGGGCGGTCGCGATCGACGGCGGGGCTGACGCCGGGTAGCTAGG
The DNA here is from genome assembly GCA_916181665.1 of Avena sativa. Taxonomy (NCBI): domain Eukaryota; kingdom Viridiplantae; phylum Streptophyta; class Magnoliopsida; order Poales; family Poaceae; genus Avena; species Avena sativa. Next base: position 9,218,211 of record OV702289.1, read on the forward strand.
GTTGCGCGTCGGCGTGGCGTCGGTGCAGCCGGCTCGGGGCTTCTCCTCCGCGGCTCCGTGTACCGTGGCGACGCCGGGGACCTCCTGAGCTTCCTCGACAACCTCGGCTACACGCCCGCCTCCTGGTTCGTGTACGCTGGTGAGACCCGACGGTGTGGCCGGCGTCGGGGTGAGGCTGCGGTGGAGAAAAAGGGGGCGGAGGAGAGGAACGAGGCAGAGCCTCAGGGTGGATCTAGGGAGAGGCCAGAGAGGTACGGGTGGATAAGAACAGGAGGGGGCAGGTGGATGGCGTGGGGGAGGGGTAGATCGGCTCGGCGCCACCTTTTGCACCTCACGTGCATGGTCGGCAGGCACATGGGGAGGGAGGAGGCTGCCAGGTGGGGTAGGGCGAGGCCAGGGAGGCAGGCAGGTGTGGTGGGAGGCTGCTGAGCGGGCCAGGGAGGGGAGCTCGTGGTGGGGCACGCCGGCAGGGAGAGCCGAGAGAGGGGGAGGCATGGGCTCGGCCTAGGGTTAGTGTGGAGGGTGGCCTCGGTTGTTTGGGGTGGGGTAGCTAGGGGGCATGGGTTAGATGGTAAGAGGGTGCTGGGGTGGGGCCTGCATAGAAGAGAGGGGAGAGGCCGAGGAAGAGAGGGGGAGAAGCTAGGGGGGTGGATTAGAGTTTGGTTTGGACTAGGTGTAGCTTAGGGTTTTATCTAGGGTGGTTATGGGGCATGGGGTAGGTGTTAGAGAGGACTAGGATAGATGATTAGAGAGAGGGGTGGATTAGGGTTTGGTCTAGAGAGGGGGAAGATAGATGCTAGGGGTTCCTTTGGACAAGATACATCCATGCACCAAACAAAACCCCATCAAGACCAAGCCTAGGAAAAGAGGGAAAGGGAGGTGATAGCAATAACACACAAGCAAGATATAAAATGCTCAAGCAATGCACCATATCACATGCATCATTTTAAAGTATGATCCATGCAATGTTTGATATGATTCTCAAATGCAATGTGGCATGATGACATGAGCATGTGGTCATGATGATGCAATGCACAAAAACAACGCGATTTTCTAGTAGTGGTTTTGCGGGATGCCACAGCGTGGAAGTGGCATGCACGCTACGGACATCTAAATTTCCAAGCTCTACGACAACTTGGACAGAAGGAGATGGTACGTGGCTTACCGTGTGTTGATCATGTTGAGCAGGTGTGCGACAGTTGTCTCATTGGGAAGCAAAGGCGAGCCCCGTTTCCAAGGGAGGGACAATATCGAGCAAGTAAGGTTCTTGAGTTGGTGCATGGAGACTTATGTGGACCAATCACGCCGGCGACCCCCGCCGGGAACAAGTACTTTTTGCTCATCGTCGACGACTTCAGTAGATACATGTGGGTTGTGTTGCTGAAGAGTAAGGATCAAGCTTTGCAAGCGTTCAGGATTGTGAAGATGGCAGCCGAGGTGGAGTCCGAGGCAAAGTTGAAGGCCCTCCGCACCGATCGGGGTGTGGAGTTCAAATCCAATGAATTCAAGGAGTTTTGCGAAGCTCATGGGATCCGGCGGTATCTCACCGCACCATATTCACCGCAGCAAAATGGTGTTGTGGAAAGAAGGAACCAAACCGTGGTGGCCATGGCACGCAGCATGATGAAGAGCAAAGGCATGCCAGGCAGGTTTTGGGGTGAGGCAGTTAGTACAGCTGTCTATTTGCTGAACAGGGCGCCAACTAAGAGTGTAGTTGGTATGACGCCGTACGAAGCATGGTACGGGCGCAAGCCCTCGGTTGATCATCTTCGCACTTTCGGGTGCGTGGCGCATGTGAAGACGGTGACCGGGCATACTAGCAAGTTGGCGGATCGAAGTAGTCCAATGGTCATGATCGGCTATGAATACGGTTCGAAGGCGTATCGCGCGTACAATCCAGTGAAAAAACAGGTGGTGGTGACACGCGACGTCGTCTTCGAGGAGGAGAAATCATGGAATTGGGGCTCTGCGGAACCGGTACAATCAATTTCTGATGAAATATTTACTGTAGTCTACAGTGATTCGCATGCAGATGATCAAGAAACAGCGTCCCGTGGCGTTACGGATTTAGGCGCTGGTTCAGAAGATGGAAGTACGGAAGTGAGCAGCAGCAGCGCTACGCCTGGAGAGGTATCTCCGCGTGGGAGTCCCGACACGAGCAGCAGCTCACGCGCTGCACCTGGAGGCTCGGCGTCGCCATCCAGTCCACACGCGGACGAGAGCCCTAGCGCAAGTGGCCCATCAGATGCACACTCCCATCCAGGAGGGACTAGCGGTAGTCCAGAAGTGGACGCGGGCGGCGATGTCACGTCGCCAACATGCAGTACACCGACAGAAACTGTTGGAAATTCAGTAGACGCTGAAATAAGTACTACGTCAGCTTCCACGTCTTCTCCAAGTGCACGGGAAGAAAGGAGACGGCCACCTACTCCAGAAAAATTCCGAAGTGTACTGGAGTTGTATCCGCCGGAGACCCTTCGTACAGCGCGTGCGCGAGGGAGAGGACAAGGTCGGTGTTTACTCACCGAGGAGCCGACGAAATTCGAGGATGCTAATACGGAGGAGTGTTGGCGTCGGGCTATGGATGAGGAGTTGGGGTCGATCCGCGACAACGATACATGGGAGCTTGTCGATCTACCCAACAATCACAAGGCCATAGGACTCAAGTGGGTGTACAAGATCAAGAAGGATGCCGAAGGGAAGTTGGTGAAACACAAAGCTCGGCTAGTGGCCAAGGGATACGTGCAAGAGCAAGGTGTGGATTTCGAAGAAGTGTTTGCTCCCGTTGCAAGGATGGAATCGGTGAGATTACTTATCGCTCTCGCAGCTCAAGAATCTTGGAAATTGCATCACATGGATGTGAAATCCGCGTTTTTGAATGGGGAGTTAGAAGAAGAAGTTTATGTGAAGCAACCACCGGGATACATCAAAGAGGGAGAAGAACACAAGGTTTTGAAGCTACACAAGGCGTTGTACGGGCTACGGCAAGCCCCTCGGGCGTGGAACATCAAGCTTGATCGTACATTGATCTCTCTCGGATTCGAGAAGAGTCCACTGGAGCATGCGATGTATAAGCGAGGTAAAGGAAGGGATCATCTACTAGTTGGCATCTATGTTGATGATCTATTGATAACAGGAGCGGATGAGAAGGAGATTGCAAAGTTCAAGCTACAGATGAAGGAGTTATTCAAGATGAGTGATCTAGGCTTGTTGAGCTACTACCTTGGGATCGAGGTACATCAAAAGCTGGGTGAGATCACGCTATGCCAAGAGGCATATGCAAAGAAGATACTCGAGAAGTGTGGCATGGAAGAATGCAATCCAACTCATGTTCCGATGGAACCTCGTCTTAAACTGAGCAAAAGGAGTGAAGCACCTGCGGTTGATGCAACGGAGTATAGGAGCGTTGTCGGAAGTTTGAGGTATCTCATTAACACAAGACCCGACTTGGCTTATTCCGTTGGCTATGTGAGTCGCTTCATGGAAGCACCCACAATGGAGCATTGGACAGCCGTGAAACATATACTCAGGTATATCAAAGGTACTACAAACTTTGGTATTGTCTACTCGAAAGAGAAGGAGGAGGTGAAGCTACTTGGCTACAGTGATAGTGACATGGCAGGAGATATTGACGACCGTAAGAGTACCTCGGGCGTGGCATATTTCTTGGGAAGAAGCATAGTAAGTTGGCTATCACAAAAGCAAAAGGTGGTGACACAGTCATCCTGTGAAGCTGAGTATATTGCGGCTGCAACTGCAGCGTGTCAAGGTGTGTGGCTAAGGAGTCTACTTGGTGATCTCACCAATCGGGAGACGGAACAAGTGGTGCTCAATATTGACAACAAGTCTGCAATTTCATTGTGCAAGAATCCGGTGCATCATGACAGGAGTAAGCACATTGATACGAAGTATCACTACATACGGCAGTGTGTAGAGGAGAGCAAGATTGAAGTCAACTTTGTTTGCACCAATGATCAGCTTGCGGATATCCTAACTAAATCTTTGGGACGAGTGAAGTTTGCGGAGATGCGAGGAAGGATTGGCGTCCAAGCTGTGAAGTTAGGCACATCGTGCTTAGGGGGGTGATTGTTAGGAATAATAATCCCGATAGGACACGGAACAGTGTCGTGTGCGTGTGTGTTCCGAGTAGGACTAGTAGTCCAACACCTATTCGTATTGACGTTGCGTCTTGCCGGGTATATATACACCCATATAGTAGCCTTGTAAGACAACCGTGAGACTCAATACAAACAACAGGACCGAGAGGGCCCTGTAGCCATCAACATTGTTTTTCCTAGTACGTGAGCCGTGGAGTTGGTGCTAGCTGATTGTGCATGTAGGTAGGCTGCTGCTTATTGCAAAATAGCTTTGGCTTGTTTGCTAAGTGTGTGCAGGTCGTCGTCTCGCCGGAAAGTCTTCGTCATCGATCGTCGTCGGACCGTACTCGACGGCGTAGTGGGGCTGGGCCAACAGCGGTGGCATGCACTGGGACCTTGGGCGGGACGACAAGTACTACACTGCATGCGAGGCAAGACATACTGGTGTTCGACACCGGTGAGGAGACGTTCCGGTGGCTGCGCCGGCCCGCCGAGGCGCCGCTGGGGCTGCGTACTTTGCTGTTGGAGATGGACGGAGCGCTCGCTCTCTTCAGCTAGCGCCCGTGACGGTATCATCATCATCATGGATGTCTTTGTGATGCAGAACTACGAGGACGAGGTTTGGGCCTTGCGGCACCGGATTTACTTGTCGGCGACGACTGTGACAGCTGAGTTGCCGCATTTTATGTTAACCATGGTCGTCGTCAACGAGCGTGAGCTGCTTATCGAGCTCCCTGCTGGCCGTTTGCTTCACTGTGACGTCGATGGTAAGGTTTTAGAAACCATGGAATACGACCGCCATGGCATACAGATGACTACCCATGTGCTACAAGAGACCCTTGTTCCGCTCACTCTGCCCGTGTACGACGACGGACAGCCCTGCCGCTCACTCTGCCCGTGTACGTGCAATGTGTGTACATGAACACATGCTAGAACCTGAAACGCACTGTATCTTTTAGCCAACTACTCTCTCCGTTTAAAAATATAAGATGTTTTAGATTGTAAAGGAGATGTATCTAGACACGTTTTAGTGTATAGGTTCAAATGAATCTAGACACTAAAATGTGTCTATACACATCTCATTTACAAATCTAAAACATCTTATATTTTCAAAGAAAGGGAGTATAAAGCATCGTCTGTAACTGAGGCGAGTTTAGTTTTTCCTACTCTTGAGCGGTTCTTAACGGCCCAATGCCACTATGCCATTCTTTTTTTCTTTTCTTTTCCTTCCCTTCCTTTCCTACCTGCATAATTAATTCCACAGTGAATTGAATTATTACTACATACAAGTTAATATTACAAACGGCCAAAGGAGACGGATTACAAAGGACACCTTATTACTGATTATAACAAGAAGAATTTCTATTGAAACGGTATAAGTAGCTCTAAATATAAACAATATATACCAGACTTCAATTTAAACAGTATATATACAAAACAGAAACCAGTTCAGCTACAAACACACCAACTCTCATTCATTAATAAACCCCGCAACACCCTTCAACCAAAACATGTATGGCAACACGCGCTGAACTTGCTAGGAGAAGACCGACAGGCAGGAGCAGGGATTGCTGCTCTTGAAGGAGACCTCATAGTCGATCCACAGACACTGGAGCGCCTCTCCGCTGCACTTGTGGGTGTCGCCAATGACATTTGCAACCATGGCGCAGCTCATTTGGAATTGGACCAGATACCATGCGTGTTGGCGCGTTGGTTTTGGCGCTCCAAATCAAATATTTGTGGCAGATCCCTGTTCAAATTTTTGGCTTTGGCGCTCGCTCGTCTTGGCCATGGATCGTGCAAATCAGAGTGACCATGTATAGCTACTACACAAGACACCAGCTTACATCACATGGGCATTCATCATGTACTAACTCGTACATGTCGTGTGCCCTATACATCCTCGATTCAATTGTTCGAATCTAAACTGTGCAGAGCAAAACAACTTTTATTTACGGTCATCGCTTGCATCTATGGCACCCTTCGCCATGTGTCCGGCACCGGGTTTTCATGACATTTGCATTTGAATTATTGAGATCTTTTAGGATTTTACTTTTAGGAATATCAGAACCTTGATTTTGACTGATATCCTAGTATTGGATAGAATATCTCTGGCAATGTGAGTGAAAACGGTCAACAACGAGAGTTATCACCATTCAAGACCGTCGGTTGTATACACGATCGCTACAGACTGGGTCGTCATTGACTAGAAGTACACACACTCGCATCATTCATCACTGACAAACAATATTGACTCAACTCTCTTGGCTCAACAACTACACCATCAAGACCGATCAGACCGACAAGACAAATAACACAACCCACAAGCACGTTTACGAGAACCACACCTAAACGAGCTATTATGAGAGACTAAGGCGGGACGAAACATTATTATTTAAAGAATGATATTCTACTTTTAGAAATTTATACTCCTTTTTTCATGTGCCTGACATGTATTTATAAAAGATTCTTTGTATTATATTCTCTATTGTTTCACACTCTCGGTTATTTGTGATTAAAGTATGACAATGAAAACAAGCAAGATGAAACTACGAGAATATTGCACATGCTAAATATATGTTGCAGTGTATGGGCTAAAATATCGCCGGTGTAATAAGCCATCCCATCGTCTTAAGAATTAATCCATGCATGCACCTAGTCCGCTAGCCATAAAAACCCATGGATGCATTGGGTGTTCACGCACCACACCACGCCTCGCCTGCAGCCATCCAGTTCGCCAGACTCCACCACTATCAAGATCAGCGCCCTTGTTGACACCACGACAATCATTGAGCAAAACCCGAAGAAGGAGATAACGTTACTAGCGAATGCAAATGTGCTTGGTCGACTCCAAGGGTAAAGATATCCATGTTGACAACCTAAGGAGATCCTTAGGGTCATAATAACGCCCTCGAAGTATGCACTACAATCATTGGTATACATGTATATTGGTATTTCAGGCATGTTGGGGTCAAGGGTCCAGGTTTAGGGTGTATGGTCTAGGTCTAGGCCTTTGGGTACAAATCGAAGTTCTAGATATAAGATCGAAGTTTCCAAACTTGCAAAACTTTTGAAAATCATTTAAAAACAAATGTATATGAAATTTAAAAAAAATGAATTAAATTTGGATTTCGTGTGAATGGTCAAAAAGTCTTGAGATGATAATATTTTAGAAGCCAAAAAAATCAAAGACCAACATTTTTCCTTTTATGTTTCATCATTTGTCACGGTTCCTTTGTTTTAATTCTTTAGTTGATTTGGAAGACGAATTACCTGCATCCTTAATTAGGAAATCCACACCAATCTGGACACGAGATAATCACTAGATTTGGCTATCTAGGTATATATATATATATATATATATATATATATATATATATTCTCAAGTTAAAACGTGTCAAGTGTAGTAAAAACATGTGGAGTCTAGCCGCTTCATCCGATCGTCCCACATTTGATCAACGTGGTTATCATTTTTTTCCTTTTCATGTATACTTAACCCTCACCGAATTACATTGTTGAGTGCCAACTCCCATCCATGGGCAGCTAGACACTACTAGTAGGAGTGATGGTTCAACGGTTCAAATGGAGCAATAAGAGCTAGCTAAGAAGTGGTCGTCTTTCCATGTCGATTGGTATAATATCATGCTCTCTCCGTTTAAAAAAAGGATGTCTTAGATTTATTAATATTTGAACATATCTACATATAGTAAAATGTATCTAGATTCGTTTAAATTTAGACAAATTTACAACATTCTTTTTAGGACCGAGAGGGAGTAACATTTTGCGCTAGTCCTAAAAGTTATTTCAACATCATCGACCTCGAAATACCAATAGCGTGCTTGATATGAGCAAATTAGTAACAGAAAAAGTGGGAAATAAACAACCAACATATAACTGAAAATTTACACGTGATATGTTGGTAGGCATGCATGTAGGAGTAAGCACAATAATGCTACACCTACGGACTACTTACAAAGAATTTGCACGCGCTGACTAGGAATCCATCCGACGTGTCCGGCCGCTGAACGAAAGAAAAGCGGGACGTACCGATAATTCCATAAGGAAAAAACATAACTGCCTTTGATCAGATCAACCACGGGCACCTTCCTGGCTCTCCACCGCGCCGTCGTTAATGGTCGGGCCGCAACTGGACCACCCAGTTGTGTAGCCGGCCGAGCTTCTCGCCATCGGCCGCCCCACCGCGACATATCCTAGTGAGAAGAATATTGTACTCCACAATGTCAAGGTAGCTAGCCCATGGACGCCATTAGTTCCACAAACTCCATGGCTCTGTACATCTCTCTTCTTTAATTTGCTCTCATAATGCATGAAGTATTGGATTGCAACAACTTAAGGAATTGATGCGACTGCAAGAACTTAGTAATAAATAATCATTCACGCCCCAAAGTGATTTGCTCTCTGCATCGACCAATTTCCTCTGTTACCATCCAATCCTGGACAGAACACTCTGAATTTTGGCAACGATCAATACCGGAGCTGGAGGCAAACGGAGCTGCTCATCACTCCTCGAGCCCAACGTTGTGTGGCAGCATGACATTGGTGTGATCCGTGTCCGCTTCCGCCGGAGAGAGGGAGGTTGGCGCCCACCAGGACGAACTCGTCGAGCCGCCGATGACAACAATGAGCTAGTTGCTCTGGTTCCGACGACGGCGAGTTTGCCGCCCAGCTGCCAAAGAGGGGCAGCTCGCTGGGAACCTCGCCTGTGCTGCTTCCGAAGGAGGGCAAGTCGCGGTGCCATGCCGACGAGAGGCCGGTCGTCGCGTCGCCGATGAAGCGCCGGTCGACTGGCAGAGATAGGGAAATTTTGTTCATTTTTCTTCATTGGTTTCTCTCTTGACGAATTATCCACGCTGGCTCCACGTTCGTTGACTCGTCAGCGCGTAAACGTTTTTGTAACTAGTTACGTCCGTAGCTGTAGCATTACTGGAGTAAGCAAGTAGCACATCGTCACACACTCACACCCCATAGCAACTAGCTCATCCCATGCACATCTCGTCACACACTTAGCTATCTAGTGCATATATAGCTGGGTTAGTCACGTGTACACGATTACTTGGCAAAGTACACGAAGCACAGATCGACTGATCTGCATGGTAGTATTACACTTTTTTTAAGGAACGTGCATGGTAGTATTACACTACTAGATGGAACGTGCATGGATGAATCATGTACTCTTCTAATCCGAGTGTAGCTGTGTATGTTATATCTAGAGTCCCGCAATGACAGCCCATGACTTTTCCAGAAAAAACCCAAATAATAAACCAGGCTAATCGTCATGGGGAGCTCTATTCACGATGCCCCCACTTGTGCTTCAACGGCAGCTCCCGACTGCCCCGCCTTTCCGTCTTTGTCCAAGCAACCTCTATCCACCCTGCTACTCCGACCTCCGAGGGGTTGACGTGCCTGAGCATTTGCCGAAGGGACGGATGATAGAGGGCGGAGGCGGATCATAGTTTCCACATGTGTCATTGTTCTATGATTCGGGGTCTTCGACTATGCTAGTTCAATAATATACGCAAATTTTGTACATCATATTTACATATATCATCACTGGGCCATTCTCGCCAAAGAGAGGCGGTATTGAAGATGTAAACCAGCAATATAGCTAGCAAGATAAGAAGCTTTGGTTAATCGTCCGTATCCTACACTCTGGGATTTGCCAATCATGTATACATTGAGCCAGGCAAGATTGGAGGAACACCACACAATGTGACAGACTCCATATAAATTGCATTGAAGGGGCAAACAAGGGATAGATGATTCATCGTTTCATCTATAGCACATTGACGGCCGGATGTATGTTGTATCTACTACATTAATGGGAAAAAGGTTTGGCCCTCATTAGGTTAGGCCCTAGGATGCCACCCTTGTTGTCTCGGCCTAGGGATGACCCTGGAAAGCTACAGAGTTTGCAAGTGCGCAGGCTATCCCGCTCTTTGAAATTTTCACCTACATTGAAAATTACATTGTGCGTTGGTCAGAGCCACCATTGGGCTTGACAGTCGGGGTGTGGGTGTGCCATGTTCTCTCCGGTCTCAATGGTGCTACTCGACACAAAGCACACTTCTTAGGTTGAGGACCACAGAACGACATAGACAAAACTATGGGTATGCATAGGTGGGTTACTTAGAGGTGGAATGTGGTGTTGACGGCGTGGGACCGAGGAGTCTAGGATGGTCGGACACAACTGTGCGATGCTAGTGCCTGTGGACGCCTTCATCGGCACACATTAATGAGGTCACTAGTTCATAAAGGGATTCTCCACATGGGATTGCCATGTCCTCATCGAGAAGCTCACCATGCTGGGGCCGCCATGGACGTGGTCTCGAACTTGGGCTGTGCGACGACCATGTCAATCACCGCTGCTTTCGTGGGGAGGTCCATCGACCTGATCCGTACATCTCCTCATCTGATTCTAGCAAATATTTTTGGGTGGGATCGATGACAAACTAGAAGGCAGCTAGTTGCCTGCGGTCGAAGATGAACGGACTGCGTGGATTTGCCTCGCCTACTAATTAACTAGTACACGACGCCAATGCTTGTGGTCGAATATGAGTTGGATTTTAGATGGCCTGATTATATAAAGCAAGCGGTATACAAATAATAGAGCCACGTCAGGGTGATCTTCTTGCCTTTGGTGTAATGAGGTTCTTAGCATTTTGGCACATGACATATGTCTAGCATTTTGGCTGGAGATTTCTCGAGGCATCGTCTCAATCTTCGCTCAAAGAAAAGTTGTGGAGATAACGTTTTACAAAAACTAAATCATTGGAACATTTTATATTTTGAAAACGTATGGAGGAGTATGCATACACTCACACGTACACGCGCGTGCATGTACAAGATTAAAGCTAGCGCCAAACCAAAACTTTGGAACACTCGCGCCATACTTACTTAATTCGATTTTTGAGCCAATATTTTTTGTTCGGGCCGCACGGGAACTTTGGCCCAAGACGCACGAGAGGAAAATTAGGCTAAGACCTAGCCCGAGCGGCACCACGGCGATCCATCCCCTCCCAGCGCCGCCTCCATCTCTCCTCCCCATCCCAGCTCCGCCTCCTCCGCCTCTGGAACAGATTCCGCCCATCTCCGGCGAGTCTCTGCCCCGCCGACCACCGCCCCAGCATACCCTCCTCCGCCTTCCTCTATTCCACGCCGTAGAACCGTCCATCTGTACCCCCACCGCAAACCCTAACCAGTGGTATCCGTGGGTGGTGGTGACGCTGCACGGCGACTGGATGGACCGCGCGCAGTCAACATGGCCGGCCAGCAGGCTGCGGCCTTCACGGATGGACCGCCGGCGAGCGCGTCGCGCTGACTTTTCTTTCGGCGTCGTCGTCTTCCTCGCCGTCTCGCAGTCACCGTAGTGGTGCTGCCGGTGAGACATCTCTCGTCTTCTCCTTCTGCCCCCTACAACGAACTGTCAGCGGTCTTGACAACAGCGCATTCTTTTTGTACCAAGTAGTCCATGTACTCCACGTTTGTTGCTAATTTACTACCTAGACTAGGTCCGTTAGACTACATTAGTTTGCTAGCCTGATCTTATGACCGGTCGCTGGAGAATGGATGTTGGGTGAACTCAATCATTAAGATGACAAACCTCTAAAAGCCATTGCCGCCTGCCACTAGCACATCGATAACCAGTGCTGGATCTAAGCCCAAGAGTCTATACATGTAATCGTATCAAGTCTGTGTTTGTAAATCTGCAATGAGTTGTCTGCTCCGTAATAATTTAGCTGCTATAGACACTTTTTTGTTTAGGTAAATCGTTTGACCCATGAATAATGTATGTATACTCTGTTGCTCTTGTTTCATAAATATATGGAACCAGGGGACCCCTATTTTTCTAAAAAAAAGCTCAGTTTGCTAGCTCGTCAGTGTTTCTGGCGCTCCATGTGTATATATTTATACACCTTCCGAGCATTATATAGTTTCTGTTCTGCTTATCTCTTCGTTCACAAATTGATCTTGCATGACGTTGGCTGGAGTGTTTGTTAATCTGAATGTGTTATGTCTATACCTGTGATCATACCAATCATATCCTGGCTGCGTTTGTTAATCTGAATGAGTTGTGTGCCCTGTAATACTTTAGCTGATATAGACCCTTTCTTAGGTACATTGTTTGACCCATGAAAAATATACCTAAACTCCGTCGCTCTTGTTGTTTCATAAATATATGGAACCGGAGGGAGACCCCTATTTTTCTAAAAATCAGTTTACTAGGTTGTCACTGTTTGTTGCACTCCATGTATATATGTATTTATACACCTTCAGAGCATCAATGTAATTTGTGTTCTGCTTAATCTATGTTTGTGAATTGATCTTGCATACGCTTGCTTTTACTGCTATATGATTGGATATATTTTAGATTTAATGCACGACTGCATTTACTTTGCTCAACTTGCACGATCTCGTCAGACCAAACATATATTCTAGCTAGTAGCCTCCTGGATAATATATTCAGAATTCCATAGAAAAGTTCACTTTAGGATTTTAACATGAAATTTCAGAATCAGAGCACTACTTTGTCCCCTAGGTCTATCTTGTAATGATGTAATTTACTGCAATGAGCCAACTATGCTTGTATTAAGAAGTTGAGAACCTTAAAGTTCTCAATTGTCCAATATTTGAAGCTTTTCATGTCAGTACCAGCTATTTTTTTGTGTATTAAAACGGGGTTCTTAGTTGTTAAATCTGTGTTTTTAATTTATAGGTTCTTGTTTTATGTAGGCAGTGACACACTGACACGAGAAGAGGCATGATTCTCGATTTGAAGGACAAGAGCGCGTCAATGTGCTATCGTGCCAAGATATTTGCTTTTGTCCATCTCTACAATGTGCATCTAAAGGTACATCCTTGGATCAATTTCCTCCTTTATTTGTGCTTACCGAAATGATATCTAAGTTACCTATTTCATTCCATCCCAGCTTGCCGATGGGGATCTCGCACCATCTGCTCGGCGAGTTCCGCCGCGGCATATACAGTGCGCTGCTAATGTCACCGGAGAGGCTGCCGCTATCCTCGTGTCCTGCTGCGTGGACATGGATGGGCACGAGGTGTCCAGGATGGACATCACAATCAAGTTCGGGCCCAAGACAAGCGAGAGAAAAATTAGGCTAAGACCCAGCTAAAGCGTCACCGATAGAGTGGTGAGTCGTGATCCCCTCCCCTCCCAGTGCCGCCTCCATCTCTCCTCCCCATCCCCTCTCTGCCTCTTCCATCTCAGGCCGATTCCGCCCAACTCCGCCCCGCCGACCACCGCCCCAGCACCCTCTCCCCCCTCCCTCTATTCCACGACGCAGAACTGTCCATCTGTACCCCCACTACAAACCCTAGCTAGTGTTGTCCGTGGAGGCGCTAGTTGGTGGTGGTGACGCCGCACGGCGACCGGATGGACCTCGCGCAGTCGATGTGGCTAGATAGCAGGCTGCGGCCTTCACGGACGCCTGCCTCCTCTGGGCCTGCATGACAGCAGGGGAGCGCGTCGCGCCGCTGGGACGTTTCTTCTGGCATCGCCGTCTCGTAGTCGCGTTGGTGGCGCTGCCAGTGAGACACCTCACGTCTTCTCCTTCTGGCCCCTACAATGAACTGTCAACAATCTTGACAGCAGCGCGTTTTTGTGTTCCAATTAGTCAATGTATTTCATGCTTGTTGTTATTTTCCTACCTAGATCTGTTAGACTAGATAGATTAGTTTGGTAGCCTGATCTTATGACTGATAGCTGGAGAATGGATGTTGGGTGAACTCAATCTGTAAGATGGCAAACTGGCAAAAGCCATTGCTCCCTGCCACTAGCACATTGATAACCAGTATTGGATCTAAGCGCAAGAGTCTATACATGTAGTTATATCAAGTCTGTGTTTGTAAATCTGAATGAGTTGTATGCTATGTAATAGTTTAGCTATTATACACCCTTCTGTTTAAGTACATTGTTTGACCCACGAAAAATATATCTAAACTTTGTCATTCTTGTTGTTTCATAAATATATGGAACCAGGGGAGACCCCTATTGTTTCGTAAATGTTTATGTATTTATACACCTTCAGAGCATCAATATAATCTGTGTACTGCTTAATCTATTCGTTCGCGAATTGATCTTGCATAACGTTGGATGATTGGATATATTTTAGATGTAAAGCAGGACTGCATTTACATAGCTCAGCTTGGGCGGTCTCCTCCGACCACACATATATTCTAGCCAGTAGCCTCCTAGAACTTATATTGAGAATTCTTGATAGAACAGTTCACAGGATTTGATCATGAAATTTCAGAATCGGAGCACTAATTTGTCCCCTAGCTCTAGCTTGTAATGATAATTTGATCCAATGAGCCAACTACGCTTGTATGTAAAAAGTTGAGAACCTTAAAGTTCTCAATTGTCCGATGTTGTAAACTTTTCATGTTTAGTACCAGCTATGTATTGGTATATGAAAACAGGGTTCTCGGTTGTTAAATCTGTGTTTTTAATTTATAGTTTCTCGCTTTATGCAGGCAGGGACACGAGAAGAGGCATGGTTTTCTGCCGCAGTATCGAGGACATGATGGTGCAAATGTACTACCATAGCAAAATGTTTGCTTTTGTCCATCTCTAAACGTGCATTTGAAGGTAAATCCTTAGATCGATTTCCTCCTGTATTTTGATCTTACTGAAATGATATCAAAGTGACCGATTTCCTTCCATCCCTGCAGGAACGGCCTACGTGGATTGTCACCGATGGGGTTCTCGCACCATCCATTCGATGAGTTCCGCAGCAACATGTACAACATGCTGCTAATGTCAGTGGAGAGGCTGTCACTGTGTCCTGATGTGTGGCCTTGGATGGGCACGAGGTGTCCAGGATGGAAAACGTCGAGGTCGAGGTAATCTCACTTTCTCATTCTCTCCAACCCTGGTAGTTTGGTATGGTTGGTGCAGACAGTGAATTTTGTTGCTAGTAGTGTTATCTAGCTATACCTTCAGTTAGCTTTTAATTACTGTTGTTATGGCTGTGTCCAAATGTTAATGAGATCTATTCCCTATTAGTTACTTGCTAATAGTTATGGGCTATTTAATGTCTCTTGCATATGGGTTCTACAATGTACTAAGATAATTATCGAAATACCTTGTGCATATCAAACTACACATGCTTCTATACTATGGTTTATTTGATCCCTATGTAATCGTCCATGCACTACTAGAGCTTTTGTGTCAATGATCCGCATGGAGTGGCTATATATTTAGTATTTTTTTGGTTTATTATTCCGTGATCATCTCCAATGGTGGACAATGACAATGATAGTCCTGCTATGTAGTTATGATTTTTTTTCGGTTGTCATGGTTAGGTTTGAATTTATGTTTTTAATTGTCTAATTTTAGCTACGGAATGTGATAAGAACATAACGACGCTTCACTAGACCGACATGGATGTATTGAAATCTTGAAATGTGTAATGGTGCCTTTGTGGTGATTGAAATTCAGGTTAAGAACCATCAAAAACCTTTATGGTGTGACAGCTTGATATATAACACATTCAGATAGTGTTGTTGAATATTTAAATAAGTAGTCTAGTTGAATATGCTTGTCATATCCATGATAGAACATCTTTAGCAAATCACATCAAGACAAACTGTAGATTGTCTTGTCTTGAGTGTAAGATATGCAGATCATCTCTTGTTGCAGAGCATTGACAAAATGAATTTCTTTGCTGCAGTTTATGGGGCGGGTGGTCGGGCAGTGGTACCACATTGTTGGTCCATGGGCGCAGCGGCCTGACCATGATTGTTGCGGTTGCTTCCTTGGGATCCAGGGTTTGTGTTGTCGGCCGTTTTGGGCATTGATGAGGTTTGTCTCCAAGTGCTTGAATGGTACCGGGAATAATTGGTGTCTTTTTTCAACTCTTTACGGGTGGCCTTGGTTACGTGCTTTGATTCAGCAAAGAAGCATCGGTGGTTCATTCAGTAAACATGAGCAGATATTATCTTCCATTCATGTATTTAGATCCTTTTCGTGTTTTTAACTTATACAAGTGATGATGATATGATATTAACTCGTATGTTGGAAACTAGATACTGTTTGATTTACTAAAGATAATAAGTCGATGATGAGTACTAGCAACCACATGGATCCCTTTCTTGTGTTTTAACCTACTCTGAAGCCCAATTTTGTCCAATTTTGTTACATCGGGTGTCTATTTGTTAAAACATTTGTTGACTTTCTACACTATGACAAAAACATTTTGTAAAGCCTTGGTTCGGAGATGCTTTATAAGCTGATGCTAACTATGATTTGTAGGTAATCAAATGAAGGTTGTGCCTTACATGCTTAATATAGGCAAATCAGAGACACTCCGTGTTCAGTATATTGATGTACTGCTGCACGCTGACCACTAGGATGTGCAGGCGAAACTTTGGCCCCTTCCCCACATCACCGCCAACAACCTCATCCACCACCAATGCACCACTTGACGTGCAGGTGAGGACCACCAATCTCGTCACTTATGGTTTTAGATTTGGATAGGCCAAGAACTGCTGAGAACTACAGATCAATCGACAATTTTAGCGAAGAAAGATTAGGATTTTGGGTGTCCATTTATGTTAGCTAGATCACATGTATGTACACATGTGCCTAATTATTGTGGTACTTCACCAAGAAATTTGGTTGAGAATTAGGGGTTGAATAGGTCTTGGGTGCACATTTTGTGAGAGCAAGATAAAGATCCAGTGAAATAAATGTTTAGGCTTGTTCTAAACATCACATGACGTGGGCTAATGAATCCAGCATGCTTGCTGGATGATTTTTCCACTTTGATTCGACCCCTAGGTGGTTTCTTTAGGCAGCAGTGTCGTTCTTTTGTACACATATTAGTGGAAAAGTTGGCATCATGCCCTAATATATTGGCTTAGCTGGTACTGGTGTTTGTGTGTTTTTATGCTGGATGGGTCACCTAATTGTGAACTAAAGGAGTCGTGCTTGCTGGAAGATTTTTCCACTTCGATTCGACCCCTAGGTGGTTTCTTTAGGCAGCAGTTTCATTCTTTTGTACACATATTAGTGGAAAAGGTGGCATCATGCCCTAATATATTGGCTTAGCTGGTACTGGATGGGTCACCTAATGGTGAACTAAAGGAGTCGTTTTTGCTCTAGTGGTGGAGTTGACTACCACAAGGTAGAGATTTTGCAAGTTGGTTTCGTTTGTTGGTGACTGGAATTAATTACTATTTTATCATGTGTTCCACTTCATTCTGCTTGAATCATGTGGAGCACGAGCAACAAAAAAGTGTTGATAATTTAATGATCCTACAAGTATGCAACTAATGAATCCACTATCTAGTCTTAGTCATGTACTGTCCAGGTTTTAGAAAGTTCAACAATGAACAAAAGTGATCCCCATGTAAGTTACAATATTATCTTGGTTCACTTGTGAACATGCAGACCATACATATGTAGGACAAATTATTTTCTTGTAATATTGTCAGTTTGTTAAATTACAGAACCAGCCATGCTTGATTGTTTAATATGTTCTGAATTTGAAGTGCATCATTATTTGTAGGCAGTGACACTGGGAGATGGCTGAATAGTGACAGCGCATGGCCACGACGACACGAGCTGCAAGTCCTGCCGGCGAGTCCACCCTGTCTTTCCTGGTTGTGAGCTCTTTCTCAACCAACGACTCTTCTCCAAACGGTGATTACGGACTCCCGATTTCTCCGCTCGGTTTGCCAGCCACCACAGCCTCGCTGCTCCCTGCTTGATTATCCTCGTGGATGTTGCATCCACATCCACTTGTGCTTTGATTTGTAGGATGAAGATGGGGAGGAGGGGAGTGACGTCTTGGACATGAGGGACCCATCCCGATGAGCTTGTGCTCGACCTTGACTACACTCCCATCAAGGTACCTTACCTGCTCACCACCACCACTCCAAGATCATGCTTTCCTGTAGCTCGTGATAAATCCTGTCGCCAAGTGGCTCTATTTCCATGGTTCTTACTTAAATGATATCAGATTTTATCACCACCGACAGGAAGGGCTCTCGTGGCTGGACTCACAATCTGTCCGGCACATGGCGCACTGCTGGTATTGATGGAGATGAGGATGCCCGCACTGCTGGTATTGTTGGAGATGAGGATGCCACCATCATCGTGTCCTGCTTCTTTGCTCGACATCGATCTAGGGTGGACACACAAGCTCGCTGTCATGAATTACGAGGATGACATTGGAGTAAGTCGCTCTTGAAAAAGGCGTTTTTTCTTGATTATGCATCCTAATCTGATAATATATTCTGGGCAAACATGTCCAAATATTAATTTTGTTAGTTGAATCAAAGCAGTGTGTGCTTTCGAATCAAATTTATCCTTTAGTTGGTCTCATCTCAATGGTGTTTTTCTTGTTGTGCATCTTTTTAATGTTTCAATATAGATTATACTTCACT
Organism: Avena sativa; assembly: GCA_916181665.1. Classification (NCBI taxonomy): domain Eukaryota; kingdom Viridiplantae; phylum Streptophyta; class Magnoliopsida; order Poales; family Poaceae; genus Avena; species Avena sativa. The sequence goes on from OV702289.1 coordinate 9,236,738, forward strand.
TAGTCCTTAGTTCATGAATTAAGTTACCCTAGTCTGCATGTATGGTGTGGGTGACCCATCCGATTAATTTGGTCTCAGTTTAGTTGCAGGGCAGTAGGTAGTCTCATAGACGGTGGTGCTGGACCATGTCAAGGTGGAGCTGGGTATGCATAGTTGTACGCCATCGGGAAGCGGCTGCTACTGTACTAGCGCACTATAGGTATCTAAGAGAATTGATGTATCTTCGTAGTTGATATTTTGGTTTCATTGTTCTGTGTGGTGGTGCTGATACTAACTTTTTGTTTGCCTTCAGTTTGGAACGGAAGTTGAGAATCTATACTGATGAGCAACTTAATCTTGTGTTGATGCTGTATTTACTATTTACCTTTGTTTTCAATATCTCTATCCTCATGTCTAACTCTAGCTAACCTAGTATTGCAATGCGGTATGTCATTCCTTTGGTTTTATTTGTGTTAGCTTGTGAAATTATTCAAATGGTCATAAAAATGGGGACTTAGAGTATTCTTCGCCACTAACAGTTTCTAGTGCCATGCAGTTCTAGCATGAATATAATTGGAATCATGATCTGTTATTTATTTCTAGAAAAAAATCTGGAATGTTCAAAGTGATAATTCCACATCGGTGCCTTTGTGAGAACAAGTGCTAGCCTGTGGATGTAAGGTTGCTGCCATGTTGTGCGTGTGTTAAGTCAAACACCTACTCTAAAATTTTGCTAAGCAACGAGTTAGTGTATGTGCTAACTTGCCTAATAGGAAGGGATCTGGCCGTTTGAGTCACATATCATTATTGTTGCTTGTTGCCTATGATTTGCTAGTGGGTTGTTGTCGCCTTGACCCTTTTCCTTAACCAGAAGTTCCAAATTGTTGGGTTTGGATGAACAATAGCTGGTTGTTGTTTATTTTCGCCTTGGGTTGACTAGTTAGTATCCTCTGAACATATGAGGTCAGATTATTTACTACTCTCACAAGGTGAAGTTCTTCAACTAATAAGCTTCCATACTACTAATGTTGCTTCCGGTTATACTCAGTGACCGTCAGTCTCTCTTGCCGATCCTACTCAGCCATAGACAGTATGTCTTTTCTTAACCAAGTAGTTATGTTAGCGGAGTAATTACAAAATCGGCCGTCATGCTTCTATTTTGCATGGTGGAGCGGTTGAGTTGTAGATGTCGCCGTTGCTGGCGGAGATGATGAAGTTGGACGGGTTGATGGAGGATGTGCTTAGTAGTGCACCATGAAGGCGGGGCTATTCGAGGGCCTCGCCAAGAACTCAAGAATCCAAGGTGGGGCTAATCGAGGGCCTCGCCAAGAAGCTCAAGGTAGTACTAGCTTGTTAAAAAAGATGCTTAAACAAGTTTTTATGGTTCTTGTATGCTATTGTAGTTGCACTTGTTGGAGCTGAGCTGGACTACTCTTGGAGTTTTTTCTCTTTTGTGCTACAACAAACACAATATTTGCCTAAGATAGATGAATTCTGTTTGTAGCGTTGTTGATGCATGTGCTGCTGGTTACCAAAGATTGATTTCTGCAACTAAGCTGTTGCTGAATTGTTGCCTTTGTATAGTTGGTCAATTAGTACATACACGACTACACGCCTAAATCATCACTTTTTGTTCAAACAAATTATACATGTATGTGAAGTGCCTATTGTGAATATCAACTGTGAATTCAGTAACTGAGGTGTAGTACTCTCCTTGCTAGCAACATGGAACTTGATGAATGTATTTCTCATGAACATGTATCTTTTAGCCAACTAAAGCATCGTCATGTCAATTTGTCGGTCTAGCTGATAGTGCAAGTTTTGTTAAGTTTCTAGTGACAATAGAAAGCGATGATATAGTTTAAATTCATATGAAGCATTGCTGTTGTAAAATGTGCTGCTGTGTCATGTGGGCTAAGTTGAAACCCTCCTTCCAAATTTATTCTTGCTAATTTGTTGTACTTACCATCATGTTTTGTTCTTGTTTGAGGATAACAAGGAGGTCTAGATGATGGCTGGAGGTCCTTATGCATTGCTTGTAAGCTGGAAGACAAGGAGACACCACCATGTGCTTTGGTTGTGCTGCTATCTCTATGCAGCTGATTTTTTAGCACCTCAGCTATGTGATATATATAGCTAAGATGCATTGATCCGAGATCTTGGAAATACTCATGCTATGCTAGTTGTTCGTTGTTCTATATGCACCTTAGTGTTTTTTAAGTATGCTGTTTGTTGTGTGATGTGGATGTCCAAAAAAGGGTAAAGATCTCGTAAAAATTTCCAACACTACTGCTAATTAGACTTGCATTTGTTAATTAGCTGAAGTAGTACTTTTGTTTCTTGAATAAAAATAATAAGTGAATAGATTTGGCAAACTGACGCTCTGTGATATCCTTCTTTCATCATTTTTTTACATCTGTCTCGTAGGTAACTTGTTTTTTGTGGGTTTGTATCCTATGTAAGTAACTTACTATTGACCTGCTATTTCAGGTGGGAAAAATTTATTAGAACTAATTGCGTGGTACCAGCACCCATTCATCTGGAAGTGATAATACACTTTGTTCACCGATGCCAAAGTGTGCTCCGGGTTGGAGTGATAGCAACAAGGAATATGATTAGCATCACAATTAACCTAGATATGGGTATCTGTTTTTGAAATACTTTGGAGGCAAAGAAATTGGATATCAAGGATGATGCCAAGAACTACTTTCTGGTGTTTTCCAAAAGTTACTAGCTCTAATCATTGATGTGCTTGTGTCAACAGGGGACCTTTTTTGCTATTGTCGATATTGTTGGGAGATGCATGATGTCCTTCACAATATCATATTTCCAATATCAAACTTGAAGAGGTTCACTCACCTCCAACATTGATGAATCCTCCCCCATTGGACATTGCTGGTCACGGCCTCCTGTGCCTCTTGTGCGGTTGTAGTCCTGGCTGGCCCTTGGTTTCGCCTCACTCTGACTTCACGTTTTAGGTGTGTATGTGCTTTTATCCCCTTGTCTCTTCAAGAGTCTCCCATTTGAATGTTTTGGTGCATGATTACTCTAATTATCGGAAATAAACCTCTTCAAGAGTATGCCTGTTTCTCCATCATTACTCCATTTGTGAATAATCGATCGGTGATACTTTTTCGTTTCCTATCAAATTTTGATACAACTATAAAATTTAAAGCCACCTTGTTGGTTGAAAAATTATAGTATTTTTGTATTTTTACTCATCAAGGTGGCCATAATTTTATGTTAGTGGAATCTCCGAAGATTTCTTCCTTTTTTTTGGATGGTCCATAAAATTTAGCATTAAATATTGCCTTAATCCTTTACTCTTGTTTATAGAATTTTTGTCTGAACCTTTACTTGGTAGAATAGAATGGACATAGTGTGAATGGATGTTTATTTATTGACTGGTTGTTTGGTTCAGTTTCCCTGATAGCTACTGCCTCCATTTTGAAATATAAGACGTTTTGGTAGGCTAAAATATGGAATAGAGGCAGTATATGTTGAAGATTCTCATGCCCTTTGATATTGAATATAGTTGTCTTACTATAGAGAAACAACCCTCCTTTTATTTCCAGAGCTTGGCACAATTCATAGGTCTTTGTGTTTTGAGTTTGCTAAGCACTAGACATAGATGGCAATATTAACTTTGGAAACTATCCATGCTGATGTACTTCATTAGGCATGTTCCTGGTGCTCTTGCTCCTCGCTCCGGAAAGAGCGAGCATAATCAGCTTGGGCTACAGATGTGGCACTATAGTCTAGCTGATGGACACATTCCATGCTGAACTGAACTGTGCTGCTTTAACTGAGAATGTTTTTTCCCTGTGTATTTTTCATTAACCTTTGATCATCTTCACCCGTGTGATAGCAGACTGCCAAAGGTGCGAGATTTGCAGGAAGAGGAAGTGAGTGCAGTTGCAAGTCGTTGGAGGTTGTGGCGGAAACTGGCATTGATGAGTGAGTAAGAAGAAGACAAGGTTGCTTCTTAGATAGCTATGAGTTGAGTGATGAGTATCTTGCTATCTTCTTATGGTTGGTTTGGTTAAAGGTTTAAACTTAAGCGGAGTGTCAATTGTGTATGTGTATATATATGTTATGAACTGAGAACAAGGCAAAGGAAATAAGATTCGAAATCTCTGTGGCTACATTCTTTGTTGTTCTGAAGTCCTGGTTTGAGAATTCGAGTTAGTTATCTGACGGTGGAATCCATTTTGTAAGTGCCAATATTCCAGTGCATGGCAAATATGCTCAGCCATGGCCTCGTGCTCCTGTTCACGTGGATCGGAGTAGAGCAACTCACTCTAACTCTAGAGGGAGATTGGATGCCAACTATTAGCGATGCATGAGACCCGCCATTAATTAGATCACCTCGTCGGTCCGTCCATCCATCCATCCATCTCATTTACATGAGACCTGCCATTAACTAGATCACCTCGCCGGTCCGTCCGTCCGTCCATCCATCCATCCATCTTAATTGAATCAAGCGAATCCTGGCGTAGAACCAAATCTCTTTTACCTATAAACACCATGGCATGATTTGGCACCGGATACCCCAGGTTTGGCGGATTTGTTGTATAATACTAGCACCAAAACCGTGAGCCCGTCCCTTCCTATTCGCGTGGATCAGAGCATATCAATCCAACAGCTGTACGTCTCTACCAGCAGTTAAATTAGATTGCTGATTTCCTGTTAATTAACACACGCATAATTAGCGCAGCCTCTTCCCGACCTTCGTGTGACCCGCGATTTTCAAACTTTTTCGCGACCCTCCCTTCTCTTCTCTATAAGTAGGAGGCCAACCTCCCCTACCGCGTGCGGCTTGGCGCGTGCGACCGACCGACTTAGACTTGCCCTCAGCACCCTAGGCGTTATTACCGGACATGGACGGCAGCATAATCTTCGGATAGACTTGCCCTCAGCACCCTAGACGCTATTACAATTTCTCATTTTAATATATAATTTGCCTGTATCTTTTATTTTATGTTGGACCTTGTGGATTGGTGACGGCTATGTGCATCTAAATATGCAGAGGCCGGGTGTAATTTACTTTTCAAGTAATAAAGGCGCCATTTATTGAAAAATGAGAGCGACAAGGTGTGGGGTGAGAGGTACTTCGGAGGGAACTTTATGAGGCTCACCATAATCAAGCGGAAGGTCGATCCTACCGACTACTTCCGGAACGAGCAGAGGGTGCCGCCACTTCTTTTTTGATCAGGAAATGAGGAAGCCAGTGTATTATTTGAGACGACTAGCTAGTGGTCAACACATGATAATTAGCCGTGTCTGATCAGATTTCTTGTTAACTGGTAAAGGTAATAATTTCCGTGAGCTAAAAAAACATTTCTCTCAGATCAAGAAATAACTAACTTATGTCAGACCAACTGGGACATGGCACTTGCCCATGCATCATGTGTTTGTGATTTTCTTAGATAGAACACACCAAGAACACGGTTATAAATTAATAAAGCCCCCAAGGCAAATAATGTTGTAATTTAGATTACAGACAACAAATACAACAAGCAAATAAAATAACATAGAAGATGGAGCACATCTTGAGCCTCGAGGCCCTTGCTAAGCTCCGCGATCTCACCTATAACAAATACAACAAGCAAAGTCGGTGAAGTAAGCATGCATGCCACCAGAAGAAACACATGTCGTCGTCAATCTCCAGGAGACCTATAGCAAAGCCATATGTTTCTACCTCCTTAAGATAACACCATCAGGAGGTAGAGCAACTCACCCTAATCATGCATGGACACTTATAGATAGGTTGCCAATGGGGAGGACATTGAGCACTACCGCCTCATCGGACATCAATCCAAAAAACATTACCGCCATCAAGCATAATGCAAAGCATAAACTGTAAGGAGAGTTTTCCAACAAGATGAGGAGAAAGGAATGATGAGGATGCCCCCCAGTACGACCAAGACTCCCATACCTTCTCGGCTTACCACTAAGAAGATGTTGCTACCAGAGAAGGAGAACTTCCACACTCGCCCAGACTCAAGAGTGTCTACACGGCGGCGAGCAGGCATCTCTGGCGAACAAGAGAACCACGAGTAGACTTGGCTAGTCATAACACCATAACACCAGAGAAGATCAACACTTCCGATACTAGCTAGGGATGGCAATGGGGCCCCGAAACCCGTAAACCCGATAGGTACCCAACGGAGAGGGTTTGGTAAAAAGTTAGACCTGCCATGTCTAACAGGGCGAACCGTACCCGCAGACCCGTAGATCCGCTCTAAGTCTTAATCCTATCCCTAATAATCTTACGTCTAACCACACGTCCGACGCGGTCATGCACACACATAGCACACATCACATGCTCAAAGGAATATGGAGTCCTAGAGACAACACACACACGAGCGCGTCCATTTTCACCCACACCATCCCAATATCCCATCATTTTCTCCCCGCATGAGCCAACGTTTCTCCCGTCTCATGCGCTGACGGGTACCGGTTGGGGCCCCGAACCCGGACAGGTCGCAGTTCTGATAAAAAATGAGACCCAATAACTTAAACGGAGCGGGTATAGAGAGGGCGGACCCAGCCCCGAACCTAGCGGGTGCCATCCCTAATACTAGCTACCGAGCACCCACGCGCAACACCATAAGGACAGTGTTGCCCATACTGTTATCATATAGTGTTCACTGGAGTAAGAAGTAAAAAACACTTGTATGACGCTGGTGCTGTAGGATATAAATCACATTCAATGTTAAAAAAGTTCAAATTCAAAGTTCTTCGATTATATGTTTACTCGTACAGAACTGGATTTGGAGAGCCTGCAACGTGTAATAACATTTCAGGAAGTAACAAGAGTAAAACAAAAGTTCCCCATTCAATCTTCAGTTTATTAATAAGATAGAACAACTCAAGATTTCTGTCCGAATTTATTTGGGTGACGGAAACTAATTTAATCAGAAGGAAAGTGTGTCCCATACTGTTATCATGTAGTGTTCACTGGAGTAAGAAGTAAAAACATTTGTACGACACGCTGGTGCTGCAAGCGTATACCGTTGGAATTTGCCTATAGATCGACTATATCAAATTAGACAAACAAACATGCTCGAAAAATCTTATGACCAAGGACAAGTGTCGTGACCGTTCTTTCTTTATTTTCTTCTCAACTTTCACCATACAACCTTATTTTTTTTTAACAGGAGAGCCCCGGAAGGGGCTGGAAGCCTTTTCATTAAACCAAGACGGTGGAGCTACACATTTTCACGCTGAATCCTAATAAAAAGGAAAAGAAGATCAGATCCAAGCGCTTTACAAAGAGAACTGCAGAGAATAGGTCCTCCTTCCAGCTCGTCTCTGCAACTGATTGGCCTCGCGATGGAGGTTGAAAATGCGCCGGATTTTGCCGGCAATCTTGATGGCCTCAACTTGGCCTGCCTCCGATTTGGAACTGCAGAGAAAATTGGCTTCACTTCTCCAACAGAACCCATCGCCGCTGCAACTCAAAGAATCCTTTCTTGCGAACGCAACCTCTGCGCCTAGAAAGAGAGAAATCTTCAAACAGCAGCAGTAACAAGCTCCCATGGTCCGTCGATGCCGCACGAAGAAACCGAGCTCTCTCCTCAAAGCTCCTGCCCGGGATGAGGAGAAGAAGCCGTAGAAAATGCCGCAACGTCGAACCCAATAAACAGGATTATTGGATAAGCAGCGGTCGGAGATCGCCAACGAGGAACTCCTCCATGGAGCCCCAAAATCTAGCGAGTACGACCACTCTAGCGGCAGGCCTGCACTGCCGCTAGGGTAGCTGCGACGAAGCCTCATCTTCTTTGACTGAAGGCTGCAATGACCAAAAAACCGAGACAGTAGCCTCACCGCGTCCCTCCTCGCCGCCACGGCCGGCCAGGGACATCCGCGAAGCGGCGCATCTCGCCTTCAAACGGTACCAGCACAAATGCCATCTGGAGGTTGGAAAAGAAGAAACCACAGCCATCATCTTCCCTCCCCCCCTCGCCGCCACGGCCGGCCGAGGGAAGACGAACAGGCCACAACAACACGCCGCCACACCTCACCTCCCTGCCGCCACGGCCAGCCATGTGAGACGAGGCAGCCTCCGCCGCCCTCATCGGAAGAAGAAGCTCCACGGGCCTTTTATTCATGGAGTCGCCGACGCCGTCCTCAATCCGCAGCTCCGACCGCCGGAGCAACAGAAGGAGGACAAGAACCACCAGCCATGGCCGGAGCTTGACCCAAAGCTCGAGCGCGCTCAGACTCCCAGCGAGAAGCCTCGCCACGGCGGAAATCCACCAAAACCAAGACAAGCTACTCCTACAGCTACATCCGGCGCCTCCCCAAACCCAACCCCAGCTGGCTAGTGTAACACCCTCAGAATCGGACCTATGCAAGTTTTAGCGAAACCCGCCAAACCCGCATAGAAACGATTAAAAGGTGCCCACCAGGCACTTTCGTGCAGGTGGAAAACGAAGTAATAACATTACAACAGTCCTCGATGGGACCCACAGAACAGATATATATACAACACGACTCCATGAGTCAAGAATACAGATATAATATACAAAGATCCAAATCACCTTGAAAATGATAGAGCGTCCGACTACGGACAAGATGCAAATGGGTCTAAGAGCCCTGAAGAATAACCAATGGCGTCCATAACCCTGCCCAGGCCAAGCCGGAAGGGTAACCCTGCTAACGACGTCGATCTCAAACCTGCTTAAACAAAAGGGGTGCCGACAAAGGGCAAAGGAAAAAGAGGAGCGTCAGTACTGAGGCCAGTACACGGCGAGGCTAGAATTCGGCGGTCCTCGCCTATATAGGTATGGTGGACTGAAGCGGCAGCGGCAGCATGCACTGAACCACCTATAGAGACTCGATACAACTGGCGGCTATCAGAGAGGGATAAGAATGTCCTATCCGGATCCAACCTGAAGCTAACACCAAACAAACCCATCCTGGTGTTTCCCCCTCGAAACCAAACGAGGAAGTCAATCGAGGAACTCACACCGTTGGCAGTTTTATTTATTCAGTTATCGTTGCAGCAATTACTAGTCAGGTATAGATAATCGTCCTGATAAAAGAAGCGGTGGGCCCTTTTAGTTAATCATTCCGTTGTAGTTGCAACAATTACTAATCAGATACCGATGGCATGAGATAAACCCAAAATCCAGCAGTTGTTGGCACTTTTATTTAGCCATTCCATTGTAGTTGCCATACTTACTAGTCAGGTACAATTGTCGCAAGCGACAAACCAAACAAGCAATTGTGGGCAGTTTTATGTAGCCATTCCATTATAGTGAAGCCGATTACTAGTCATTATAAAGTCAAGTTTATAGCACTACTTTAGTTATGCTTGTCTATGATCGAGATACTGTGCTCCAAGTCGTCCATAACCGCGGACACGGCTTTCAGAAAGTTTTACCCGGCCGGGGTGCACAAATAGCAACACACACTCGATCAACCTCGGAAAAACCAAATCAAAACCCAACGAGGCTTTCACGACAAAGCAATCACAGGATTCAGAAATATTTCAGAGGGCCACCCCTTGGAGTACACCCGCAACGAAGTTAGCTGACTTCGAGACGGGCCCGAGGTTTGTGGGGCCGGCTGTAAGCGACTGGGAACCCAAAACTGGGCTTGTCGATATCGCGTAAACGGGTCACAATTCCTAAACAGTACAGTGTGCTCCTCGCACAATCGTAAATACAGTAGTAGCATGGCATAAGTACAGGATAGTAAATAAAACCTCAAACTAGTTTATGGCCCCAAGAAATAAGACTGAATCAAGCTCTGGCTCAGGGGGGTCCCATAATCCTCCCGGATGTGGATAGCGCGATAAATCAAGGAACAGGTATCAAGTACTCGGGGTCCTACGGGACACAAGTGGGCGGTCGGAAACCAAATATTATCTATCACCCACCGATGCCTCTGCTTACTTCAATTTTAGTTGTTAAACAGGAATTAAAGTGAACGATAAGTAAAGCCATGATCAACTCCAACATCAAACATGCGGCATATTCCAACAACTGTGGCACTTGACGACACGCAACAGCACTTGAGCAAGCGACTACGACTCGCAAGTCCAACTATCTACCAAACAACAGGTAATAGGATGTGTCCAAGGCAATATAAGGCTGCAAGGGATATCACGGGTACGAAACACTAGAGCATCGCAACACAGATAGCAATAGATCAACATGAGGGAATAAATACTATAAAAGTAAGATAGGTAGAAAGGGGGAGATGCTCGCCTGAAAACATTGCCGAAGATTCAACCGAAGATCGGGTCGACACTCGCATCAACTCAACGGCCTTATCCGCGAAGAAGCAAAACACTAGAATAAACACCGGATGCAATATTTAATACTACGGCAAAAGATCGGCATGCTTATGATATGATGCATGGCATGGCAAAGGTGCGATGCAATTAGGTCATATTAAGCGGAACCGGGGTCCCGACAATTAATTATATGGTTCATGTTGTTTAGAACCCCCGCAATTTAAATGTTGTTTAACAAGGCAAGATAAGTTACCGGTTCGCTACACAGATTTAAGTGAGGCCAATATGAGACTAGAGTTGCCCGCATATGGGCCCCATATTTAGTGATTAGGTGAATCGGCATAAGGCCCCAAACCACACAAAATGCATGCGAGATGAACAATTAATATGCAACAAGTTGTACTATGTTATAAAATAGGGTTTCGGGAAGGGGTGCACACTTTAGAGGGTCTCGACGAACTTGAGGTTCCGGGGTTCGGGGTTCGGTCTCAGGGTTCGGATCTGGGGTTCGGTCTCGGTGGGATCGTTCTCGCATCCGGGCAGGACTTGGGTCGGTGTCGGGGCGCATCGGATTCTTCCGGGTCGATGCCGTTCTTGTCGTCGCGAAGGTCTTGTCGGGTCCCACGGGGTCGGTCTTGCCGTTGCGAGGGTCTTGTCGGGCCTGCGCCATCGAGTCGGTGTTAGCGTTCGGGAGCGTTCTCGTGGCAATCTTGGCGTCCGAGACGGAGAACTTGAGATCCGTGAAGGAGCCTTGATGCTTCGGTCTGATGTCGACCTCTGGTACCGGGGTTTCTCGACGAGGTTCCCTCGGGTTCAAGCGCCAGGGGTCTTGCGTGTTCTGACGGTCCCGTGTAGAAGATCTCCAAGTACTGCGATGGAGTTCTCGGGAGGTAGATCTTGTGAGTCCCACGAGTTCGATGTCGACAGCGTACTTGATACGTCCTCAATCTCGGTCAAGCCGGATGGCGGATTCACGAAGATCTGGCCGGTGGTTGACTCGGGGCGCCACACTTCTGGGCACCTTACCTTCGGGTTTAGGACAACTTGGCGGAGCGCTTGGTCTTGCCGTGGTTGCAGCGGCACGAGTCCGTTCCCTACCATTCCATGGAGATCCGTCAGCAGCAGGAGCACAAACACGATGGCACCATCACGAAGGGCACCGACGCTTGCTTGGGGTCATGCTTCTGCCGAAGGAAGGAAGGCGGCGCTGCGGGTTGGTGGTCTTGGCCGGTGGGGCGGGGCGCAGATGGTGGCGAGGAGACGGGGAAGAAGGGGCGCCGAGCTGCTCCGGTCGGGGAAGCAGGCGACGCGCGCTGCGCAGGAGGCGAGGAGGCCAACGCCGAGGGACCCGCGCGTCCGGCCACGGAGAGGACGACGAGAGGAGCGGGGGCACCGGCGCTGGGCGAGGCGAGGGTTGCAGCGTCGCAGGGCAGCCAAACGCGAGCCGGTGCTGGAGGCCGGCGGGGAGGAAGGGGCCGGCGTCGGGCCTGGCGCGGAGGACGTGAGGCGACGACGGCGCTCGAGGGAGGAGGCGGCGACCGACGCGGTCGAACGGTGGCGCCTGGCGACGGGAGGGGGGCGAACGGCGGGGCGGTGCGGGCCGGCGAGCTCCTGGCCCGACAAGGAGGAGGGAGGCCGAGGAGGGGACGCCGGTGCGGGCAGGCCGGTGCAGAGGCGAGGGGGCGGCCCCGGCGGCGAGCGCGGGCGGCGACGGGCCGGCTGGGCTGGAGGACGCGGTCGAAGGGCGGCCGGCGGCGGGGCTCGCGGCTCACTGGTGGCGAGGGGGAGGCGACGACGAGGCACGGTGCTCGAGCGACTGGCCAGACGAGGTCGCTGGGCGGGGAAGAGCGGAGGAGAGCGACGGCACGCGCGGGGCGGAGGAGAAGAGGCGGCAGCGGAAGGTCGGGGCCGGCGCCGGTGTGGACGAGGGCGGCGCGCCGGCGCCGGAGTGGCGGGGCGGGGCGCGGCCGGGCGCGGCGGCGCGAGGAAGGGAGAGAGGCGGAGGGTCGAGGTCGCGGGAAGGGGCGGACCTGCGGGCGAGGCTGAGGGGGGGTGGAGGCAGGGCGGCGCCGCGGGAAGCGGGGAGGAAGAAGAAGCCAGAGGAGGGAGGAGGAAGAAGGGGCGGGTCACGCGGGTGGGCCAGGGGAGGCGTGGGGATCGGGGCAGGGGCGTGGTTCCAGGGGGTTGTCGGTGTGGGGCCCGGTGGCAGTGTGTGTGTGCGTGTGTGTGTTGTGTGTGTGGGGGGGTGTGCTGTGCTGAGAGAGAGAGGGAAGGGAGAGAGGGCTATGGCCAAGTGGCGGCATGGGATTGGGTAGAGGGGGGGGGGAGAGGGTGAGGTGGCAGCGTGGGACTGGTCCGGGTGAGGTGGAGTGGGTGTGGGTAGATTAGGTTGGGTAGACTAGGGATTTGGGGTGGGCCGATTTAATTTCTGGGGGTGGTCGTTCGGGACGAATCGGCCCGTTCGACTGCCCCCACTAAAATAATTCAATATTTGATTTATTTTAAATGCACCGTTTGCAAACCGATAGCAGGCAAACAAAATAATTCGGAGACCCAGGGTTTGCGTTTGAATTAAGACGGGGCGTTTAGAAAACAAAACCAGGCTTTTCAAAAATAGTTTTATGCGAACAGATACAAGATGATGACGATGCTCAAATGTAATATGGCATGATGACATGAGCATGCGGTCATGATGATGCAATGCACAAAAACAACGCGATTTTCTAGTAGTGGTTTTGCGGGATGCCACAGCTAGTCCGGCGGGAAGGGCGGCGGAGAGGCCCGACGTGCGGCGGCGGCTGCCTCTCAGACGGGGGAGGAAGAGACCGGAAGAGGATAAGGTTGGAGCCCCTAGTTTAGGCTCCATGCGTCATTCCCCATACAACCTTATGACCTAGCAGTTTATGGTCTTGCGCACCCGTGTATAAAAGCAGGGCTGTGCGCAAGACCATAAACTGCCTGAACTTGACTCGGCAAAGAACTCCTAGCCTAATATGGACACGTTCTAATAACCTACTCTAACTCACGTATACTACTACTACTTGGATACGATTTGTACTAACCTGTTAGGACACAGACTCCACACATACTCTAGGGGCTACACGTAACCTAAAACACTTGGTATTTAAGATTACTGCTAACAGACACAAATCACATTCAAAATCAATTCAGAGTTCTTCGATTATATCTTTACTGGTACAGGACTGGATTTGGAGAGCTTGCAACGTGTAGTAACATTTCAGGAAGTAACAGGAGTAAAACAAAGTCAAACTAAAGGTCCCCAAACAGGCCAAAATTAAATGGATTTACAAGTGGACTAGCAGAGAATTCGAGGATGCTAGAAGTCCAAAAAATTGTTAATTTGAACCGTTATTTGCTACGATCAACCAGCTAAGCTAAGCTTGAAAAAAACAAATGAATGAATTTCTAAACAATAACTTCGGTCTGCCATCCATGGAATCACTGGATTGACTAAAGCAGCAACGTCGACTAGTAAGATCCGGGAGGTCCTTCCAACCGTATGTAGTCATACATCACCCCAACGAAGATGCTGGCCCTCGTCTGGGTGATGTGGATAGTGTTGTCGCCTTCCCGAAGTAGGTTCCCACTAATCGGGAAGTCGAAGCTCCAGTGCGTGCCATGGTCACCGTGCCTAGCGATCGCGTTGCCTTCGCCGAACACCGGCGTAGCAAAGATTCCCGCACCACGATTTGTCGCTCCGTTTACTTGGACCTACAATCCGACACAGCACCGGGGGGGGGGGGGGGGGGGGGGGGGAGGATCAGTCAGGTTCAAGATGAGACCATGCACGTGGTTACTTTTTGCCATTTCTTGTAAGAATTATTAGTACCTGTAATCGGGACACGTGAGCGGCCGCAAGGGCAACCCGTAAGGTGTAGCTGCCGTCTGGCACGACATGATCAAGGTGAAACCGTATTTGCCGGGTTGTTGGAACAATGCCGTCCCCGACCTTGCTGCATAGCAGACCAACGGCATATGTTAGTGCCTGTATGTGGCGTCTGGGTAATTTGACTTGGATGTTAAATATCAATATCATATGTATAATACCTTGTGACGTGGGCGAAGAACCAGTCCTTTGAGTGATGGCTTTCTCCGACGGTGTAGACAAGATCATCTGTTGGGTATAACTCGGCGTACCTCTCCCATAGACCATACTGCCTGTACCTGCAGTGGCAACCAGTCCAATAAAGCCTCGATGATGAGTCACTAAAGGCTATAAAAAGTACATGTCAATCGTGATGTCTGAATTATGAGTGATACTAACTTGTCTTTGTTTTGGAAGAGCTTGTTGAGGTATTTCGGGTCGGTGTCGGGGATAAACATCTCTGCGGCGCTCCTGTCGGGAACACCGATCTCCCAAAGGGTCGGTCCGGATCTCGGAGGCTCAAACACAAGATCTTCTAGGTTGATACCACGGCCTGTTTAAAGGATATGATTGGAAAAAAACTATCGTTAGCAAAATACAAAAAAAATTAAAGAACTCTCTGACAAATTAAACTGAAACACTATAGTGCTGTGTACTAACCGGGTGCAATTGTTACACGGGTGGTGTTCATGTAGTCTCCAAGAACACCAGGAACCCACGCGTAGAGGTTGTACTCTCCTGCCCGGACATTGTCGATGCTGAAGTCACCGGAAGTCGCCGACGCCCTGGTCCAAAACTGATAGCCCTTGCTCTCCGTCGCCCAGGAGCCGGGCTGCCCAGGAGCGGCCAGGCCGACGTAAGCTGCCTGAGCAGGCACGTTCACGTTTATGTCTCTGACCAGTAATCTGCCGGTGACCGAGCCTCTCTCGCCGGCCTTGTGGAAATCCGGTGATTCCGGGAAGCTGTAGGGCCATTTGGCCACCTCCGCTTCCGCCGTGGCCTTGGCGTCCTCCCAAAGCTCGCGCGGGTCACCACTACTGCTTGTCGGGTTGGAGTTGGAGTTGAGGTAGACGAACACCGGTCCCATGACTTTCTTCCAGTACTCGCCGTCCTTGATGCGCGTCGTGATGTCGTTCCCGACGTAATGTGCTCCTTGAAACATCTGTCATGCACAACATCGCTCGGACATCTCATCCAAACAAGAATAAACCAAATAATAAATGTAGTAGCTAGTGTTGTACGTACGCTGAGACAGACGGGTCCAACGTGGGAGGTGAGCTCCCGCTTGAGTGGCCCGCCGGTCTTGAACTCGTTGCTGGGGGTGACCATCCAGAATCCCACCATGGGGTTAGCCTTGTTGTTGCTGACCCATCCATGGACCTTGTTGTCCTTGTGGTCCATGCTGTACTGGTACTTGTCGTCCACCTCCCCCTTGAACCGTGATTCCGAGGGGTCGAGCAGCAGCACGGCCTCCTTGTACGCCAAGGGCGCGCTGTGTTTCTTGTCCCTGTCCCTCTCCTTTGGCATGTACCTCTGGATGTCGTCCGAGACGGCCATGTAGTTGAACATGCCGGTGTCGAGCTTGAAGGCGAGGCGGACTTGTACGAGGTCGATGGCAGGGGTGTCGGCGTCGTGCTCGAGGATGGCGTAGCAGTAGAACCCGGAGCTGCCTTTGAGCATGACCAGCCTCTTGTCGACGTTGAGCCGGACGCCGCCCTTGGAGTCGTCGTATGTCTTCCGGAAGGAGATCTCCACCTGCTCCTCGCTCTGGGTTACCACTCTGAATTCCGAGCCGTCGAGCCTGCATGCAGCAGCGCGTGCAATAATGTTAATACTAAGGTGATGATTAGTGCAAATTTATTAGGGGAAGTCGGTAGTCGCGATTTCACGTACGATTTCGCGTGCAATAATGTTAATACTAGGTGAAGTACACTAAAGAAATTATAAGGTGATGATTAGTGCAAATTTATTAGGGGAAGTCGGTAGTTGATTTCACGTACGATTTGAGCAGGCCTTGCTGAGCACCAGGGATGTTCCACACCAAGTCCCAGTAACTGCAACATAATAAAATTACAAATCATATAGACGCCTAGATATATATATCACAACAAGCAAGAAGATAGAACAGTACTCACCCGCCTGAACTTCTGCCCCCGTTGTTGTGCAACAGGTTTGGTTGTTCTGATCTGCCGTAGCGGACGCCGGTGATTTTGCCATCAGGAATCGACAGCGTCACCTGCACCACGCCGTTGCCCACCACCACCCGTTTACCATCCACACGCACCGTAACGCCGCCGCCCTGGCCCGGCGGCGCCGGCGCAGCCGACACTGCAGCGGCCTGTAGTAGCACCAGCAGCAGAGCCGACACGGCGACGACGAGCAGGATCAACGGCGACGTCGCCATCGCGAACTACGTGCAATAATTCCGTGCCGTGGGTCTGAGAGCCGTCGATTCAACTACTTGCCCGTAGAAAGTAGCTCACGGTGTCCAATATATGGAACACGGCCTCACGCGCAGAGGAGCGAGGAACCGAATCGAACTGCGACTATCGACGACTTGGTTACTCTAGACGACGGACATCACTTCTATCTCGTCTGGAACTGAAATCAGACGCCCTGCCGCTGCCGGTATGTGCAATGTGTGTCGGAGACGACCCAGGGCGTACATGCTAGAACCCGACTGAGCCCCGCGTGAAACGCACCGTTAGTCACTTCACATCATCTACTCTCTCCGTTTCATAATATGTGTTTTAGCTTTATGAAAAAAAAAAAATCTAGACTTTTCTTTTAGTATATAGGTTCGGAGTAAATCTGCACACTAAAATAGCACAAAATATACTTCTTTCAGAAAGCTAAAATATCTTATATTATAAAACGGAGGAAGTATTTTGCTACAGGCTTTACGGCTTTAATTTACTGATCACAAAGAGAAGATGTTACATTCCCCGAGGTCCTAAGGAAAACTCCACAATACCCCTTTTTCGAACAACAATTCTATCTGAATCGGTATGTTGTGGTGGTCCATGGATAGGCGAGAGCCTCACTCTGTCTGTTTGGCACTACAGGAAATTTGTTCTTTGCCGTGTAACATATAATGCACGGCAAAGGCCTAAAAAGGCACGGCAAAGGCTTTGCCGTGAAAAGTTGCACGGCAAAGACCGCACGGCAAAGATAAGGCCGGCAAAGAGTTCTTTGCCGTGCACATTACACGGCAAACCCTTTGCCGTGTGCTCGCCACCCCCGGACGGCACACAAAAGGTACTTAACAACGCCACCGCCGACGACGCCGTGATGGTGGGTCCCATGAACCTTTGCCGTGCGCTTCCAGCGATGGACCCCACCTGTAAGTTTTGTCGTGCTTGTTTCTTTGCCGTGAGTATCTTATCTGCCGTGGACATATCTTTGCCGTGCACCGCGCACGGCAAACATTTTGCCGTGATTTCACTTTCGCCGTGCGCTCTTACTCTGCCGTGTTTCTAGCTTTGCCGTGTGTTTTATGGAAAAGTCTTTGCCGTGTGTGTTGCACGGCAAATACCACCTTGAGCAGCCCGTCTGCCTGCCTTTGCCGTGCTTCTCTGTGCCGTGTGCGTTTGGGCGGAATATTTGCCGTGCGATGTTGCACGGCAAAGTGACCCTGTTTGTCCCAAATACTTCAAGTGCACAGTATGGCGACACGTGGCATCTTTGCCGTGCGCTTTTGCACGGCAAAGGACTATTAGCTAATTTGCCGTGTGTTTGTACACGGCAAAGTCTAATGATTTTTTTTTCATTTTTTTCCTTCAATTCAAATATAAAATATAGCCATAATAATCACAGATATAATCACAGATATGTCCATAATAATCACATACAAGCTCCATAACCACAAGTGTGTCTATAATAGTCACATACAAGCTCCATAACCACAAATATGTCTATAATAGTCACATACAAGTTCCATAACCACAAATATGTCCATAATAGTCGAATACAAGGTCCATAACCACAAATATGTTCATAATATTTAAATAGAAGATCCATGACCACAAATATATCCATAATAGTGACATAAGCTCCATGACCACAAATATGTCCATAATAGTCACATACAAGCTCCATGACCACAAATATGTCCATAATAGTCACATACAAGATCCATGACCACAAATATGTCCATAATAGTCATATACAAGCTCCATGACCACAAATATGTCCATAATAGTCACATACAAGCTCCAACACTAGAAATAAGATCATACACAAGCTCCATGACCACAAATAGTGCATAACAAGTGCATACGATTTCATAATACAACTCCACATGTCAACACATCACCGGAGATCGACAAGTTCATTCTTCATGGACATCCTACAAGTGATTCACAAGTAAATTTTGACATAGGACAGAACATAACAAGTAAATTTTGACAAGTCATTTGGTAAGGATAATCACAATTCATATAGCAAGAATAATGACATGAGATTCACACAAGTCCTATGTTGGGAGTGATTCTACAAGTCATATGGTAAGAATAATCACAATTCATATAGCAAGAATAATGACATGAGATTCACACAAGTCCTATGTTGGGAGTGATTCTACAAGTCATATGGTAAGAATTTTACAATTTTGACAAGTCATATTTTCTACAAGTCCTATGTCCTATGTCGGGAGTGATTCTACGATTTATACCCCTCGTAGCGTGCTCGACCGTTGAAGAAGATCTGGGACAGTACTTCAAGAAGCCCTCGACGACGGTCCCCGGTGTCCACCTCCAAACATAGCCTGCACATGTGAGAAATTTGACTAGAATAGTAGCAGCATATATTTGACTAGAATAGTAGCAGCATATATTTCTGTAACAGCATATAAATTTGACTAGATCTGTAGAGCAACAGCTTCACATCTCCAATGCAGCGTAGCATATGAATTAGGGGTATGTTTGGATCACAACCAAAACCAACCGTACCAAAATATTGGCTAGCCCATAAGATTTGTTGTTTTGCTGTTTGCATGCACGCAGTAGTTATTCCTTCATCTTTATCTTTGTAATATCTAATCGATTAGCCCTCAGCTGAACAACGATGCATGCAGATGAGCAGGAACGATTGGTTAGATGCTTTCTATTGCAGCAATCACTCCCATATCATGGTGGCCATGGATCCAACCACATTAACATACAGAGAAGGGACGGGGTCGAAGGATTACCTGGACGGACGGACGGACGGACGGACGGCGAGGCGCAGAGGGGAGGGACGGCGAGGCGCGGAGGGGAGGGCGAGTCCGCCCGCGCAGGCGCAGGCGGCCAGAGGGCGAGGGGCAGGCGGCCGGAGGTAGGGGAGGGCGGCCGGAGGTAGGGGAGGGCGGCCAGAGGGAGGGGAGGGCGAGGCGCAGGTGACCGGGGAGGCGGCGCGTGCGTCGTGGGTCGTCGGGAGCCGGAGCGGCCAGGCGGAGCGGCGAGCCGGAGCGGCCAGGCGGAGCGGCGAGCTGGACAAGCGGCGGCGGCGCGTGAGAAGACGAAGACGAGACGCGCGTGTGTGTGTGGATCGTTTGGTCAGGGAGAGGATAAGGTTTTCTTTTTGTTTTTTACCCCCTCCAAATAGTTCTTTGCCGTGCGGCAGCGTTTCATAACATGCACAGCAAAGGAGACCTTCGCCGTGAGCCTCACAAGGCAAAAAAAGCTTTGCCGTGCACACCACACGGCACAAAATTTTGACCTCTATGTACATCCATGCAAAATCAGTTTTAATTTTTAATTTAGATTATTTATTTCTATTAATATTACTCCCTCCGACCCATATTAGTTGAATTGTATTTGTCTAGATTTATGTCTAGATTTAGATAAATCTAGACACTATTTAGTATATAGGTTCATCCAAATTTTGACAAATCGAACTCAACTAATATAGGTCGGAGGGATTATTTGACTTGGATTTGTCCAGATTCAAATGTATGTTATATCCGAATTAAGTCAAATCCAAGTCAAATAATATGGGTCGCAGGGAGTATAATAAACTATTTTTTCATTAACAAATAAACAAAAATATTAGTCAACCCTCGTAGTAAGATAGCTAGTAGATCCTCGCGGGTATACAGGGGCCTAGAATGTGCCACAGGGTACCAAAATTGGTTTTCCTTGTATCTATGTTCTAAACAAACATTAACCATCAAAAAAGTACATTGGTGGAACCTCGAGCGGAGAAAGCTAGGGGGTAGACCTTCCCGGGCCCCGCACATGGCTGTTTTCGATGGAGAATGACCCCCGGAACCCTGGAAACCCACCCAAACTTTCATGTGGTGCTAGGACACATGCATGTACACCTAGGATACATGTAAAAGTGTTGTATAAGTCCCATATATGCAAGACATATCTCCCCGGTGTGAGGTTCTTCACATTCAGGCGATAACACTTAGTAGATTCCTCGACCTATAGGGGGAAATGTCCCACTGCGGGTATAACGGGGCCTATAATGCGCCACAGGGTACCAAAGTTGGTTTTCCTTGTATCTATGGACTAAAAACAAACCTTAACCAACAAAAAAGTACATTGGTGGAACCTCGTGTGGAGAAAGCTAGGGGGTAGACCTTCCCGAGGCTCGCAGATGGCTGTTTTCGATGGAGAATGACCCCCGGAGCCCACCCAAACTTTCATGTGGTGCTAGGAAACATGCATGTAGCCCTAGGAAACATGTAAAAGTGTTGTATAACTCACATATATGCAAGACATATCTCCCCGGTGTGAGGTTCTTCATATTCAGGCGATAACACTTAGTAGATTCCTCGACCTATAGGGGGAAATGTCCCGTTGCGGGTATACCGAGGGCTAGAATGTGACACAGAGTACCAAAGTTGGTTTTCCTTGTATCTATGGCCTAAAAAACCCTTAACCAACCAAAAAGTGCATTGGTGGAACCTCGTGCGGAGAAAGCTAGGGGTAGACCTTCCCGGGGCTCGCAGATGGCTATTTTCGATGGAGAATGACCCTCGGAGCCCGGGAACCCACCCAAACTATCATGTGGTGCTAGGAAACATGCATGTAGACCTAGGATACATTTAAAAGTGTTTTAGAAGTCCCATATATGCAAGACATATCTCCCCGGTGTGAGATTCTTCACATTCAGGCGATAACACTTAGTAGATTCCTCGACCTATAGGGGGAATATCCCGCTGCGGGTATACCGGGGGCTAGAATGTGCCATAGGGTACCAAAGTTGGTTTTCCTTGTATCTATGTCCTAAACAAACATTAACCAACAAAAAAGTACATTGGTGGAACCTCGTGCGGAGAAAGCTAGGGGGTAGACCTTCCCGGGGCCCGGACATGGTTGTTTTCGATGGAGAATGACCCCGGAACCCCGGGAACCCACCCAAAGTTTCATGTGGTGCTAGTAAACATGCATGTAGACCTCGGATACATGCAAATGTGTTGTAGAAGTCCCATATATTCAAGACATATCTCCCCGGTGTGAGGTTCTTGACATTCAGGCGATAACACTTAGTAGATTCCTCGACCTATAGGGGGAAATGTCCCGCTGCGGGTATACCGGGGGCTAGAATGTTCCATAGGGTACCAAAGTTGGTTTTCCTTGTATCTATGTCCTAAACAAACCTTAACCAACAAAAAAGTACATTGGTGGAACCTCGTGCGGAGAAAGCTAGGGGGTAGACCTTCCCGGTGCCCACACATGGTTGTTTTCGATGGAGAATGACCCCGAAACCCCGGGAACCCACCCAAACTTTCATGTGGTGCTAGTAAACATGCATGTAGACCTCGGATACATGTAAATGTGTTGTAGAAGTCCCATATATGCAAGACATATCTCCCCGGTGTGAGGTTCTTCACATTCAGGTGATAACACTTAGTAGATTCCTCGACCTATAGGGGGAAATGTCCCGCTGCGGGTATACCGGGGGCTAGAATGTGCCACAGGGTACCAAAGTTGGTTTTCCTTGTATTTATGTCCTAAACAAACCTTAACCAACAAAAAATTACATTGGTGGAACCTCGTGCGGAGAAAGCTAGGGGTAGACCTTCCCGGGGCCCGCACATGGCTGTTTTCGATGGAGAATGACCCCCGGAGCCCACCCAAACTTTCATGTGGTGCTAGGAAACATGCATTAGCCCTAGGAAACATGTAAAAGTGTTGTATAACTCACATATATGCAAGACATATCTCCCCGGTGTGAGGTTCTTCACATTCAGGCGATAACACTTAGTAGATTCCTCGACCTATAGGGGGAAATGTCCCGTTGCGGGTATACCGAGGGCTAGAATGTGCCACAGAGTACGAAAGTTGGTTTTCCTTGTATCTATGGCCTAAAAAACCCTTAACCAACCAAAAAGTTCATTGGTGGAACCTCGTGCGTAGAAAGCTAGGGGTAGACCTTCCCGGGGCCCGCACATGGCTGTTTTCGATGGAGAATGACCCCCGGAACCCCGGGAACCCACCCAAACATTCATGTGGTGCTAGGAAACATGCATGTAGACCTAGGGTACATGTAAAAGTGTTGTAGAAGTCCCATATATGCAAGACATATCTCCCCGGTGTGAGGTTCTTCACATTCAGGCGATAACACTTAGTAGATTCCTCGACCTATAGGGGGAAATGTCCCGTTGCGGGTATACCGAGGGCTAGAATGTGCCACAGAGTACCAAAGTTGGTTTTCCTTGTAACTATGGACTAAAAAAACCTTAACCAACCAAAAAGTACATTGGTGGAACCTCGTGCGGAGAAAGCTAGGGGTAGACCTTCCCGGGGCCCGCACATGGCTGTTTTCGATGGAGAATGACCCCCGGAACCCCGGGAACCCACCCAAACTTTCATGTGGTGCTATGAAACATGCATGTAGACCTAGGATACATGTAAAAGTGTTGTATAAGTCCCATATATGCAAGACATATCTCCCCGGTGTGAGGTTCTTCACATTCAGGCGATAACACTTAGCAGATTCCCCGACTTATAGGGGGAATATCCCGCTGCGGGTATATCAGGGCCTAGAATGCGCCACAGGGTACCAAAGTTGGTTTTCCTTGTATCTATGGACTAAACAAACCTTAACCAACAAAAAAGTACATTGGTGGAACCTCGTGTGGAGAAAGCTAGGGGGTAGACCTTCCCAGGGCCCGCAGACGGGTGTTTTCGATGGAGAATGACCCTCGGAGCCCACCCAAACTTTCATGTAGTGCTAGGAAACATGCATGTAGACCTAGGATACATGTAAAAGTGTTGTAGAAGTCCCATATATGCAAGACATATCTCCCCGGTGTGAGGTTCTTCACATTCAGGTGATAACACTTAGTAGATTCCTCGACCTATAGGGGGAATGTCCCGCTGCGGGTATACCGGGGGTTAGAATATGCCACAGGGTACCAAAGTTGGTTTTCCTTGTATCTATGTCCTAAACAAACCTTTATCAACAAAAAAGTACATTGGTGGATGATAGGGCAAAGGTGTCCGATCTTTCGATGAGATGGCGATAATCGATTTGGTGGAGTTCGGGCTTGACGATCCGACTACACGTGCGAGCACGAGCGCCAATGCAATCGCTAGGCCAATCTCCTGGAGGTTACCGATCCTGCGTGAACACGATCAGCCTGACCAGCGAGGGTCTTAATTCCTACCTGAAATCGAGAACAAGTAAGAACCAATATTGCAATCAAGATATTGCGGATTAAGAGGAAAGCTTTATTGAAAGAGGTGGGATCTTGAATAGGTGCGAAGTACAAGAGGCCTCTGCGACGCTCGAGCCTTGGCGAAGTTGCGACTATGGCTAACTTAATGTCTAAACAAAATCCGAGTCTAGAGGTTCGGCTATGGGGCGTATTTAAGGGCGAAAAGGTGGGGTTTCGGCCAGCCATGGAAGTGGTGGCCGAATCCAACCCTAAAAGTCCTTTTTCCCTCAAATACGGACTCTAAAAAGTGGCTAAGTAAAATCCTGCGAAAATTACATGGGCCTGGCCCAAAATAAAGGTGTCGCAGCACCATATTATGCTATGGACGAATTCGTAAAGTATTGATCTTGAATATTTCGTCCAAGCCTTCTTTCTTCATTATGGTGGCCTCAAAGTTCTGAAATCTTCATCCGTGGCCTTCTCTTGGATCATCACATGCTTGCTGCCATCTCCATGCATGGCCATGCTCCAATGCTTGTCCCTCTCATCCATGCTTGGTCCATCATTCCTAAGAGTAAGAAATGTATCTGATTTAGGCAGCATCATATTCTCATGTATGTAAGGAATAGTTCCAAGAAACGAAAATACCTGATAGTTAAGTTGTTTGGCACGAGATCTTGTGATGGGTCCTTGTATGTGTGTTGCTGTAGGTACAACGGTTGTATCAATAGTAGGGATGTCCACATCATGCTCCCCTTTTTGAATTGAAGTCGTCCTCGACGCAATCTCATCTTCCTCACCAAAGTAAGGCTTCAAATCTGCAATGTTAAATGTAGGACTAACCGTACCAAAATCTGCAGGCAACTCAAGTTTATATGCATTATCATTGATTTTCTCTAACACCTTAAAGGGACCAGCAGCACGTGGCATTAACTTAGACTTGCGTAAATCAGGAAAACGATCTTTACGCAAATGTAACCAAACAAGATCGCCAACATCAAACACAACATGCTTTCTCCCTTTATCCCCAGCAAGTTTATACTTAGCATTCATGTGTTCAATGTTATCTTTAGTAGTCTTATGCAAGTTTAATATCATTTCAGCGCGTTGTGTAGCATCCAAATTATGTTGCACCGAAGAAGGTAAAGGCAATAAATCAATAGGTGCACGAGGAACAAAACCATACACAATCTCAAATGGGCACATCTTTGTGGTAGAATGCAATGAACGATTATAAGCAAATTCTATATGAGGTAAACACTCTTCCCACAATTTTAAGTTCTTCTTTAAAACAGCCCGTAACATAGTAGACAAAGTTCTATTTACTACTTCAGTTTGACCATCAGTTTGGGGATGACATGTAGTACTAAACAGCAATTTAGTCCCCAACTTAGCCCATAAACATCTCCAAAAGTGGCTAAGAAATTTAGTATCACGATCAGAGACAATAGTATTTGGCACACCATGCAAACGAACAATTTCACGAAAGAACAAATCAGCAATATGCGCAGCATCATCCGTTTTATGACAAGGAATAAAGTGTGCCATCTTAGAAAACCGATCCACAACAACAAAAATACTATCCCTCCCCTTCTGTGTTCGTGGCAATCCCAGAACAAAGTCCATAGAAATATCCTCCCAAGGAACACTAGGAACAGGAAGAGGCATATATAAACCATGTGGATTAAGGCGAGACTTAGCTTTTTGACAAGTAGTGCAGCGTGCCACAAATCTCTCAACATCTCGACGCATACGTGGCCAAAAGAAGTGTGCGGAAAGAACATCCTCCGTATTCTTGACACCAAAGTGTCCCATCAATCCTCCTCCATGCGCCTCCTGTAACAACAAAAGACGAACAGAGCTATCTGGAATGCATAGTTTGTTAGCACGGAACACAAATCCATCATTGAAGACGAACTTGTTCCAAGTTCTACCATCTCTACAATTCTGCAACACATCTTTAAATTCAGCATCATGCACATATTGTTCCTTAATAGTTTCCAATCCAAATATTTTGAAGTCAAGTTGAGATAACAAAGCATAACGGCGTGACAAAGCATCAGCAATAATATTATCTTTACCCTTTTTATGTTTGATAACATAAGGAAAAGACTCAATAAATTTAACCCACTTTGCATGACGACGATTCAACTTAGCTTGACTACGAATATGCTTCAAAGATTCATGATCAGAATGAATAACAAATTCCTTAGGCCATAGATAATGTTGCCAAGTTTCTAATGTCCGAACCAACGCATATAATTCTTTATCATAAGTAGAATAGTTCAGACTAGCCCCACTCAATTTCTCACTAAAATATGCAACAGGTTTTCCCTCTTGTAATAACACCCCTCCCAAACCAATTCCACTAGCATCACATTCAAGCTCAAAAGTCTTAGTAAAATCAGGAAGTTGGAGTAAGGGAGCATGTGTTAGCTTATCTTTCAATATAACGAAGGCATGTTGTTGTGCATCGCCCCAAACAAAGGGGACATCCTTCTTGGTAAGCTCATTCAGCGGCGCGGCAATTGATCCAAAGTCTTTGACAAAGCGCCTATAAAAACCAGCGAGGCCAAGAAAACTCCTCACTTGTGTGACCGTCTTGGGCTGCGGCCAATTCTCAATAGCTTCAATCTTGGCTGGATCCACTTCAATACCCTGTGATGTAACAACATAGCCAAGAAACGCAACTCGATTGGTGCAGAAGGTGCACTTCTCAAGGTTACCAAACAAACGTGCATCACGTAAAGCATTGAAAACAGCACGTAAATGGTCCAAATGTTCCTCTAAAGATTTGCTATAAATCAGAATATCATCAAAGTAGACTACCACAAAACGTCCAATGAAAGCACGTAAAACTTCGTTCATTAATCTCATGAAAGTGCTAGGTGCATTAGTTAAACCAAACGGCATTACTAACCACTCATATAAACCGAACTTAGTTTTAAATGCTGTTTTCCATTCATCTCCTAATTTCATACGAATCTGGTGGTAACCACTACGCAAATCAACTTTAGAAAACATGGTAGAGCCACTCAATTCATCAAGCATGTCATCTAAACGTGGAATAGGATGACGATATCGAATAGTAATATTATTGATAGCTCTACAATCAGTACACATGCGCGAAGAACCATCTTTCTTAGGTACCAAAATAATAGGAACAGCACAAGGGCTAAGGGACTCACGAATATGATCTCTGTCGAGTAGTTCCTGAATTTGGCGTTGTATCTCCTTTGTCTCCTCTGGATTGGTTCTATATGGCGCGCGGTTGGGCAACGTGGCACCAGGAATTAGATCAATTTGATGCTCAATTCCTCTAATAGGAGGTAGTCCTGGTGGCAACTCAGCGGGAAAGACGTCCTCATATTCCTGCAAAAGGTTAGCAACAGCGGGTGGCAAAGAAGGAGGCATATCCTCAAATGAAAACAAAACCTCTTTGCAGACAATTGCATAACATTGAGTATTGTTTACATCTAGTTCAGCAATATCAATTTTATTTGCAAGCATACATGGACTCTTCAAACGAATTTCAGTAGCATGTGTAGAATCAGATTTAGTGTTCTTTGGTGGTATAAAATCTGCAGCAACAATCTGATTCTCACTTTTATTTTTCTCCTCAGTTTTAGCTCTACTAGCTCTAGCAAGATCATCTTTTAAAATCTGTTCGGGAGTCATAGGTTTTAGACCAATTTTCTTTCCATCATGCATAAGAGAATAGTGATTAGTTTTGCCATTATGAACAGATTCTCTATCAAATTGCCATGGTCTACCAAGTAACAAAGAACAAGCTTGCATAGGTACAACATCACAATCAACAAAATCAGAATATGTACCAATAGTAAAATGCACGCGTACCGTTCTTGTTACCTTGATCTTGCGAGAACTCTCAAACCATTGGATGTAGTATGAATGTGGGCGTTGTCTTGTTGGAAGCGCAAGCTTCTCTACCATGTCAACACTGGCCAGATTATTACAACTTCCTCCATCAATGATGATCCGTATAGCTCTTTCCTTGACAACACCACGTGTTTGGAACAGGTTGTGGCGTTGATCTTGCTCAGATTTGCTCAATTGCACACTCAACACACGTTGTGTAATTAAACTCTTGTATTGATCAGCAGCTTCAGCTCCCATTACCTCTGGCTCTGCATCATCATCAGAATTGTCTCCATCTCGAGCAGAAATAAGGGCTAGTGTATCTTCATCGAAGTCACTCGCTGAATCGTATTCACCATCTGCTCGCACCATCATCACACGTTGTGTTGTGCACTGTCTCTCAATATGACCAAAACCCCAGCACTTGCGGCATTGTATATCCTTTGTCTTACCCGTGGAAGCCATAGAAGATGCACCACGAGCAGGAGCATTGGATGATGGTGGAGGAGCAGCTGGAAATCTTGTGGTGGCCTTGGATGTGGTAGTAGCTGGAGGCGAATCACGAGGAGGCGCGGATTGTCGGGATGTCCAAGTGGATGTGCGACCTGCAGAATTATTAGTCCTCCTCCATGGTGTTTGGCGATCCTGCACTTCACGTTCAGCTTTGCAAGCAAGATGAAACAAACGAGTGATAGAATTATATTCCTTATAATCTAATATGTGTTGAATGTCCTTGTTTAATCCACCAAAGAAACGTGCAAGCATTTGTTCATTAGATTCAACAAGACCACACCTAACCATCCCCGTTTGCAATTCCTGATAATACTCTTCTACAGAATTTTTCCCTTGCTCTAAGCGTGTCAGATTTTTTAGTAAATCACGTTGATAAGTGGGAGGTACAAAACGAACACGCATAGCAGTTTTTAACGCAGTCCAAGTGCTAGGAATAGTAGTAGGATTTAAACGACAATACTCAGACCACCAAAGGGAAGCAAATTTAGTAAATTCACATGTAGCAGCACTAACACGCATATTCTCAGGATATTTTAAGCATGCAAAACGTTGTTCTACTTCCATATCCCATGTAAGATATGCATCAGGATTATATTTACCATCAAAAGATGGAATATTTAATTTAAGCTTTGCAACATGATCATCATCAGTACGTACCGGTGGGCGAGCGTTGCGGTAGTAATGTCGGGGACGACCAGCAGGTACCTATGGAGGTTGTTCAACCTCCTCGTCAAACAGATCGTCGTCGTCGGGGTCGTAGTAGTACCCGTCGTCTGTCCCCAATGTCGCAGCAGCAGCCGCGGCGGAAGTCTGAGGAACGTCAGTCGCAGCAGGAGTCGCCGGGGGTGCGGCGGCAGCCGTACCAGCAGTCCGAGCCGTGATCGGAATGCGCCGTGCGCCATGTGTGGGTGTCGGTGCGGGTGCGGGCAGTCGGTTCAGAAGCTCCTTGAACCGAACGTCAAGCTTGGCGTTGAAGGATTTCTCGAGTCCATCGATCTTGTCCACGGCGTTGGTGAGCTTGGTGTCAAACTCCCCTAGGCGCGTATCCACGTCTTCAGCGCGACTGACCAGGAGCGCGGAGAAGTGGGCATGTAGTTCTTCGTTCGTCATGGTGGCAGGGTTCCGCGAAGTATCTGTCATGGTTAGTCCTTAAAAAGCACAGGTATATACTACAGGAATATGGTGGAAGTCACGCGTAATCCGTCAAGCAATATACGAAGCTCTTACAAGTTCTTACCAAACAGCAGGAAAAGGCGATGTGCAACCACGAGGATCAGTGGGTCCAGAGATTGAACCAAGCGATAACCAGGAGTCGAAACACCGTACGTGGAGAGTATCTGTGGAGCTCTGGGAAGGCTTAGCAAAGGGGGTTAGCAATTATCAAAACAGCAATGCAAAAGTTGAAAGAATGCTCAACGACGGTACTGTGCTGGTCCTAGGCTAGACCGTACTAGAGACGCGAGCCTAGATCACCAACGATGTCACGACGCGACACAACAAGCACTGTATGATGATATGGCACCCTGAAAAGCGAACCGAGAGGTGAAAAATCACTATGATGGCGAGTGTCTAGAATTGATCTACGGGGTCTAAAAATAGGTTAGCCCCAAAAAAAAAATTTGAAATTTTTTATTTTGCTCCGGAAAGCGCGCAGACGCCAAAAAAATATTGCTATAACGGCCCATGGAGAAAAGTGATCCCCGGGGTCGAAAAATAGTATAGCCAGAAATTTTTTTCGGAGGCGGTTCCAGACTTTTTTTTTTTTGCTCTCCTTCTGGACTTACGACCGGACTCTTAGCGCGACACAGACTTTAGCGGAACACGGAAACAACAAAGAAGGAAAGTCAAAAGAAATAACTAGGAAACAGTAACTCTACTCGGACTCGTACCGCGGCAGGAAAACTGATCGGATCTGTGTCGCGGTAGGAAGGTGGTGGCGGAGTATGAGGGTTTATGGTGGCTGGGTATATGGCGGCGGAATATGGTGGCGGAATATGGCGGCGGTGAGCGGCGAGTGTGGCGGTGACTAGTATGATCAGAACTCGAAACTCTAAGGGACGAGACACTAAGACCAGCAACTCGACGCGA
Organism: Avena sativa; assembly: GCA_916181665.1. Lineage (NCBI taxonomy): Eukaryota > Viridiplantae > Streptophyta > Magnoliopsida > Poales > Poaceae > Avena > Avena sativa. Next base: position 9,266,927 of record OV702289.1, read on the forward strand.
CGATGTAGACACAAATTCAACAATGCAAAAACTAAAAAGATAATGCGAGGCGTAGATTGGTTATGGGATGGATCTAAACTCTAACTGTGTTTTTGGCTTTTTCGTGGGTTATAGGTAAAAACAGATCTAATCTATGAAAAACAGTAAAATCTCACCGAGTAACCTGAAATCTGATACCACTTGATAGGGCAAAGGTGTCCGATCTTTCGATGAGATGGCGATAATCGATTTGGTGGAGTTCGGGCTTGACGATCCGACTACACGTGCGAGCACGAGCGCCAATGCAATCGCTAGGACAATCTCCTGGAGGTTACCGATCCTGCGTGAACACGATCAGCCTGACCAGCGAGGGTCTTAATTCCTACCTGAAATCGAGAACAAGTAAGAACCAATATTGCATTCAAGATATTGCGGATTAAGAGGAAAACTTTATTGAAAGAGGTGGGATCTTGAATAGGTGCGAAGTACAAGAGGCCTCTGCGACGCTCGAGCCTTGGCGAAGTTGCGACTATGGCTAACTTAATGTCTAAACAAAATCCGAGTCTAGAGGTTCGGCTATGGGGCGTATTTAAGGGCGAAAAGGTGGGGTTTCGGCCAGCCATGGAAGTGGTGGCCGAATCCAACCCTAAAAGTCCTTTTCCCCTTAAATACGGACTCTAAAAAGTGGCTAAGTAAAATCCTGCGAAAATTACATGGGCCTGGCCCAAAATAAAGGTGTCGCAGCACCATATTATGCTATGGACGAATTCGTAAAGTATTGATCTTGAATATTTCGTCCAAGCCTTCTTTCTTCATTATGGTGGCCTCAAAGTTCTGAAATCTTCATCTGTGGCCTTCTCTTGGATCATCACATGCTTGCTGCCATCTCCATGCATGGCCATGCTCCAATGCTTGTCCCTCTCATCCATGCTTGGTCCATCATTCCTAAGAGTAAGAAATGTATCTGATTTAGGCAGCATCATATTCTCATGTATGTAAGGAATAGTTCCAAGAAACGAAAGTACCTGATAGTTAAGTTGTTTGGCACGAGATCTTGTGATGGGTCCTTGTATGTGTGTTGCTGTAGGTACAACGGTTGTATCAATAGTAGGGATGTCCACATCAGTGGAACCTCGTGCGGAGAAAGCTAGGGTGTAGACCTTCCCGGGGCTCGCACATGGTTGTTTTCGATGGAGAATGACCCCCGCATGCGATAATACTTAGAGAAGTGGTGGACGTGTCGTTGGAAACTCCCTCTACGGGTCCAACGGGGGGAAATCGGTGGAATATTGGGCCCAACCTTGGTATTCTATGTAGATATTGTCTAAACAAACAAAAAATTACATTGCACAACCCTCGTACGAAGAGAGAGCTAGGGGTAGATCCCCGGTTGCCCCGAAGACACTAGGGTTTCGATGGGAGACAGCCGTTGGAGCTCCGAAATCCGACCAAACCATATAATTAAAGTGTCCATAGATGCAATATGAGTTATATTTGAGATAAAATATGCGCTAAAAGAAAATGAAGGCAAAGAAGGGATGGAAATGGCAATAAACAGCTCTTTGCCGTGGAAGATGCACGGCAAAGACAGCTTTGTCGTGCAGGGTGCACGGCAAAGACACCTTTGTCGTGTAGTGTACACGGCAAAGAGCCTCGCTCGTTGAACAAAACTCGCGGAAATATTTCGCGCTTTGAATAAAATAAATGGCGCGAATGTTTCGCGCGTTGAACAAAATAAATAGCGGGAATATTTCGCGTAGAAATAGGAATTTGTAATTCAAAACTTTGCTGTGTCTGACGGTGAGGCACACGGCAAAGCCCTGCCGTCACCCCGGGTCGTGAACTGCGCTGCATGGTGGGCCCAACAAAGGCAATGTGCCGTGTGATTTCTTTGCCGTGGGCAATATTTGGGCTTTGCCGTGAATTTATTCTTTGCCGTGTGTCTACGCTGAGGTTTGCCGTGAGGTTGGCAGATGCCGTGTATCGTCTAGGGTGCCGCCGTGCGATTCTTTTTTGCCGTGCGTTTTGTTGTGGTGTCGCACGGCAAAGAGTTCTTTGCCGTGCATCAACGCACGGCAAAGACTAAGGGCACGGTAGCGCCCAATTTTCCCGTAGTGTGGGGTGGTCACTACACCCAATGATGCCCTATTTTGGTTCGTTTTGACACACACCGCATGTTTATAAAAATTTAAAGCATCATAGATCATAAAAATAAACAAATTTAGGGTTCATTGCATAGTTTATTACAAATAGCTGAATGCCCGTGCGTTGCCACGGAACAAAAGAAACAACTTCATAACATTGATAAAAACTATATCATGATTATTTACCATGTTGGTTGCACCTAGTTACAAGAAATATTCCTTTGTTATATCCCTCATGCTTTTTCTTAGCATGAATTTAATCCTCCTCGAAACATGTTTTACGCCCAGCTTTATAAATAAAGTAGCACCATTCAGCATACAAACGAGTCAACGACGCCCAGGCGTCAAAAGAAAAGAGAAAAATAGTCTGCTGAGGCTACAGCACATCGCGCCCAAGGTCACAAAGAGAAAAAGAAAAGGTGGAGCAGGGAGAGTTCCCACTACGAGGGCGCAGAAGCAGAAGCAGAAGCAAGTGCCGTGAAGCGTTGTGCCGATGCCCTGAGCGCCTGCAAGATGCCATCCACGCACTCCCGGTCCCGCTGCCTAGACAGAGGGTACCACTGCTGAAGGTATGCAAGGAAAGAGAACACAGAGTCAGAAGCCCGGCGAGGAAAGATCCACTCAATCACCATCTTATTCTGAATATTCCAAAGCGTCCAAGTAATGGCCACGAACACCAACCAGAAAAGGTGGTGCCTTCTTTCGGTACGGTTCGCCTCCGTCTCCAAGAACTCGCCGAGGTCCTAGGCAGCAGGACATGTGAACATAATGTGGGTGCACGTCTCCGGCGTCCCACATCGAAGACACCGCCCATTGCCCGGACCATTACGTTTCAACACCTCTATCCCTGAAGGCAGACGATCATGTAGAAGTTGCCATACGAAGATCTGCAAGCTTAGGGGTAGGAGGGCCTTCCAAAGGTGTGACGTCCAAGGTAACTCCGGACCCTGGAAGAGGGTCCGATAAGCCGAACTAACAGAGAACGCTCCCGAGGGAGACTGGCCTCAAGTCACCTTATCCCTCTCAGCTGAGAGAGATAGGGGCAAGGTTCCCCACAGGCTCAAGAAGTCAGCGGCCTCGGCATCATTGAAGGTCCTCCGGAACGGGATGTTCTAGTGGCCTTCTCGAAATGCCTCGGCTACTAATATCGTGGGACCTGCGCATATAGCAAATGGTGCAGGGAATTCCTGGCATAGGGAGATACCCTGTAGCCAGGGGTCAAGCCAAAACAGGACCTCCCAACCATTTCCCACCACAAAGAGAGAGCCTTGGTGAATGAAGTGCTTAATGTCTTGAATGGCCCTCCAGAACTGGGAGCCCTTCCGGCGTTCACACGCCAATAGGGGCGACCCCGGAGGTATTTAGCCTTGATGAGTTGGAGCCAGAGACCTCCATCATCTTGGAGACTTCGCCAAAGCCACTTCATTAGCAAGGCCACATTGAAGCAGCGCGAGTCAAGGACTCCTAAACCCCCAAGAATTTTGGGAGTGCAGATATCTGCCCACTTCACCATATGATACTTATGGTGCCCATCTCTAGCTACCCATAAGAACCTGGAAAGCTCTTTTGCAAAGTCTGCATGGGTTCCCTTCGGGAGCAAATAAAGGCCCATCTGATACATGGTGAGGCTGGACAGTCACGAGTTGATCAGTATAGTCTTGCTGCTTTTGGACGTGAGGCGCGCATGCCATGGTTCGGCCTTTGTTCGAACCTTCGACCATGGGGGAAAGGTTCCTGATCAACACCCGAGAGTCCCGCATGGGCATAACTAGGCAAGTAATAGGGAAATCCGCCAAGCGGCAATTCAGACGATCTGCGATGCGTTGCCTATCCTCCTCGGGAAAACCCAAGATCATAACCTCGCTCTTGTCAAAGTTAATCTTGAGGCCCGACATGGACTCAAATCACAGGAGTAGTAACTTGAGGTTAATGATATCAAGTTCCGACCCCTATACCATGATCATAGTATCGTCCACATACTTGAGGTGGGAGATCCCACCTCCGGGGATCAGATGCCCTACCACACCTGAGATGTGGCCAGCGATCTTGGCTTTGTCCAAGATTTCTGCAAGGGAATCCACCGCAGAGTTAAAGAGAAGGGGGAGATCAGATCCCCTTGTCTAACTCCGTAGGAGGGTCGAAAATAAGGACCCACTTCCCCATTGACGTTGATCGACGTGCTGCCACTCATGATAAACTGCATAATCCAAGAGATCACCCTGTCATCGAGGCCTCGACGCTCGAGGACTTGTCTAAGAAACTCCTAGTCCAGCTTATCGTAAGCCTTCTAAAAATCCAGCTTCAGGAACACCCCTTTCTGATGGCGAACCTTCACCTCATGAATGATTTTATGAAGCGCTAGTACACCATCATGAATCAAGCGTCCCTTTAGGAAGGCAAACTACAACGGGTGGGTCAGGCGTTCCATGACAGGGGTGATATGAATGGCAAAGACCTAGGCAAAAATCCTCTGGATGACGTTGATCACCGTGATTGGTCAAAATTGGCGGATATCCGTGGCCCCACTAGCTTGGGGATAAGGTTAATCACGCCAAAGTTCAGCCGCGACATGACAAGAGTCCCAGTGTAGAACTCCCGAAACATCTGCATAATCACAGGGAGAAGTTGGTCACAGAAGGTCTGGAAGAAAACCATAGGAAGCCCATCTGGCCTAGGCACCGAGTTGGTCTTCATTACTTTGATTTCTTCGGCAACCTCTATATGGAGAAACAGGAGTACCAGCTCCAGGTTCTCTTCCGCGGTCACCTTGGCACCCTCAGGCCAGAAATCCACACTCACCGCCAACCCCGACCTCGGGGATGCCGAGAAGAGGTCCCGGTAGAACGCATAAATATGGGACGAGATCTCTCTCTTGTTCTCCAGTAGAGAGTCCACGTGCCAGAGGCAAGGGATCGAGCAATTTCTACGTCTGCCATTTGCAATGGCATGGAAGTAGGTCCTGTTTGATTCCCCCTAGATTGTCTAGTTCTAGTGACTCCTCTGTCTCCAGAATGCCTCCTCTTCCTTATAGATCTCTATAATGGAGGTCTCTAGGGAGTACCTATGGGAGCAGGCATCAACCGATAGCCCCACCAGGTCCGCCTCCTGGTCTAGTGCTTGGATTTCCTGCAGAATGGCGTCCTTCTACCCTCTAATCGCAGCACCAAGGTTCACACCCCAACCCCGCATAAGTTGTCGTGACATTAGGGCGCAATGGTGCCAAACATCAACAGCACAGTAGGTGCGGGGGGGAGAGGTCACGGCCTCCATCCACCTTGCCCAAACCGCCTTCGTGAACCCCCGCTGTTTAAGCCAGAAGTTCTCAAAGTGGAAGCGATTCAGTCTAGGAGGAGACCCTCCGCCCGAAGACAGGAGGAGGAGGGTATGGTCAGAGCCGACCCTGGTGACCTCGTGGAGCGAACACAGGGGGAAGGCCACCTACCATTGCACATAGACAAAGACCCGGTCAAGGACACTGTGAATTGGGTCCAGCTGCTTGTTGGTCCATGTGAATCTAGCACCGACTCTAGTGATCTCTCTGAGGGCGAGATCAGTGATACAATCGTTGAACATGCGAATCCTATGGAGGTCCATGTTCGCCGAGCTCTTGTCTCCGGTGGAGCGAATGAGATTGAATTCCCCTGCCACTATGACTAGGGTATCCGTACGCTCCACCTTAGCCTTGAGCTCGAGTAAGAACTCATGGGACCTCCTATGGTCCGCGGGGCCATAAACAACAATCACCTCCCATTTGAGGCGTGATTGTTTATGGGTGAGTGCCATACTCAGAAAGAACTCCCGCGGTCCATATCCTCAACCTCGAAGGTATCCTCCTTGAAGCCAAGAAAGATGCCACCTGAGTGTCCATTCACCAGGAGCCAGGTCCAGGCAAACTTGTGCCGAGACAGGCCCTCCAACTCTACCAACGAGAAGTACTGACGGATCATCTCCTGAAGGCCCACAATATCCACATCTTCTTGACGTAGGTATTCCTTGATCTGATGGCGCCGCCCGACCTGGACGAACCCCCAGATGTTCCAAATGAACGCCCGGAATGCTCATATGATGTTCATATGACCGATCACTCAAGCGCGCCCCCCTTACTAGGGGCAGAGCGGGCACAACTTGGCGGGGGGGGGGGGGGCGACAAGATGGGGCCTTAGGGGGTATCCCACGAGGTCTCCCTAGACGGGGAGTCCTCATAGGAGGCCCACTACTATCAGGCTCGAGGGGTGGAGCCGTGCTGGACCCAGGATCAGTTGACCCAGGTCCTGCCAGCATGAGGGCCCGTTCTCGCTCCCGTGCATCACGTGCACATGTTGCGGCAATCTGGACCTCGTACACCTCTCTAGCCTTGATGGCTGCGATCTGCTCAACCCAGGGACCCTTACTCTCCATGAAAGACTATGCCGCTGTCTAAAGCGACCGCACTCAGGTGCTCCAGGGAAATCTCCTCCAAAACAGAGAACCTAGAACCCGAATGCAAACTCGAACTAGCAAGGGGAGGGGAAGGGCAAGGAGTACTTGGAAACTCGTCGCAAGCTGCCATCCTTTGAGTCGCATGCTCAGTCATCGTTGGCTCCCGGCCCATCCCGTCGGCCCTATCTCCTGCGATGCACACGCTGTGATGGAAAGGAGGAGGGGGCGGCTAGCGGGGACCCATGGAATGACGCGCCCTGGGGCCCGCCATGGGAGTGGTGATGTCGACCACCGCAGAACCGCTAGCGTCGAGATCTCGCATGTCAGGGGCGAGGGAGTAGCACACAACCCCTGGGGAGTGTGGGGGGACTGAGGAACCACGTCCAGACCCATACTCCCCAAGGTATCCTCAGATGATGACACCAGCTGGATAGGGGGGTGATCCCACCTCGCCCCCATCCTGCACTGATGGGGATACGCCTACTGGGGTATACTCAGCGGGACGTTTCCGACTGGCCCAAGGGCTGGCGAGTGGGCCTGCAGAACGGCGAGTGGATCAAAGCCCAGCAAGATACCAGGCGACTGGAAGTTGAAGGCCCAGGCGAGTAGATAGGCCCAGTCGGTCTAGGTTAAACGATTGCCAAAGTTGTAACCGAATCGCTTGAGATATGTAAACCCTAGGGGAGGTGAGCCTATATAAACCTCCCTAAGGGGTGAGTAGAGACACGTTCCCTCATACACCCAAGCAACTCGCCGCCTAGTCGCCGAGTTCGCCCATTGTAAACACATCCATAATACAATCAAGCAGGAGTAGGTCTTTACCCTCCGGGGGGCCGAACCTGGGTAAAACCCTGTGTCTTTGCCCTCATCTCGCACCGCAGATGGCTGGCCGCCCTTGCCCTTCGCTCTACTACTCGCTGCCGATTGCAGCATCTGCCGTGGTCATTCCCACGACAGTGGCGCCCACCGTGGGGCCTGGCCGGTCTGGCCGGTGTTCTGCGGCGAGATCCAATCTGCCCATCAATGAGACGGTCGCCACCGGCCGCATGATAGCGATCGGCGAGATGCTCCAGATCTTGCCGAGCAGCTACGTCCCGGCGGCACGACCCGTCACGCACAGCGTGATCCTGCCGATCGGCACGATCAACCTCTTCGTCGGCCTCACCGACGTCACCACCTCGGAGGACTCGGCTCGCATCCGAGAGTCGCCACCACGCGATCGGCTCTCCGAGAGCCAGGTCCGCACGATCCACCGCCTCGCCTCCGAGTACAACTCGGCCCACAGCAACGTGGCCGAGCAGCGGCTGCAGAAGATGCGGCCCTCACCGACGACGCCGACTCGGCGACCCCGGCATCACTCGCCGGATCCATCACCGCGGCCTCGTCCGCGGGCTCCATCGCTCAGGTCTCCAACGCGGGAGATTTCGAGGACCCCTCTATCCTCGGGATCTTCGACTTCGACTCCGGGTCGGAAAACTCCGCCGACCTCCACGACGGAACCGGTCGCCACGCCGCGACCTACATGGCCACCGACACCGATCCGCCGGAGGATCCTTTCTCCACCCCAATCCCTCCCAACGCCACGGCAACGGAGGTCGAGGAACTCCGTCTGAAATTGGCGGAGGCAGTACGCAAAGAGCAGGCCGAGCGCGAAAAATTTCGCCTCGAGCAAGTGACAGCGCAGGAAAACTGTCACGCTACCACCAGCAGCGGATCAGGTCACGCCTGAATCCCACCGTTCAGGGGCGCGCCCTGAACTTCGACGACGAAAACGACCCGGCTCGCATAGCCGAGCGCGCGATCTGCGAGAACGCGCCGCCAGGAGGAAGCGGCCGGGCCCCGCCAGGATCAACGGCGATGGGCGCCCCACCACCACCCAACCGCACCCCTCCCAGGGACCAGCCGCGGATAGTCGTCTCCTCACGGGAGCGAGACGCGAACGGCCTCCCACTGTTCTCCACCCCGATGGACAACCTCGTGGCAGGCCGAGCAGCAGCCGATAGCATCACGGCCACCGGCGACGGCGCCCTGCAAATCCAGTACGTCAAGGCCCTGCTCGCCAAGGCCGTGGAGCAGCAAAAAGCGGGCGCCGACTCGCAAGGGCGAGTATACTCGCGCTCCTCAGGAAGCAGGGCGGCCTCAAGCGGCCGCCCAGCGGCGGCAAACACCCTCAATTGCCCGCCACCAGAGCCACTTCAGCTCCAACGCCGACCCGCGAACGCGGCACTCTCCACCAACGATCCTAGGCCGGCGACCAACTTCGTCGCCGCTAACGGAGAACCCGTCGACGCCCGCACTCACATCATCAACAACCAAAACTGGCGCGCACGCCAGCCCGACGACTTGCGGCACACCCTAGCTAATCGCCGCGATGGCGAGCCGATGGGGTCGCTCAGTCGACTAGGGCCTAAGTGCTTCGGACCAATGATCCGAGGCGAAAAGTACCCGCCAAACTTCAAGGCGCCAAAGGAGATAGAAAAATACGACTCCTCGTACGACCCCGCAGTCTGGCTTGACACATACCTCATGGCAATGGGGATCGCGGGTCACACTGATCTACTCGCCGCCCGCTACCTCCCGCTGATGATGGAGGGGACGTGCAGGCAATGGATCAATACGCTCCCCCAGGACAGTATCGACTCCTGGGAGGAAATGCGAGACGCCTTCGTCAGGCACTTCGAGTGCTCCTACACCCGCGCCACCACCATCGAGGACCTGGAACGATGCGTCCAGGGACCTCGCGAGTCGACCCGCAACTGGGTCCAACGGTGGCAAGAGCTCTGGTACAACGCGGTCGGCATCCACCCAGACATCGCGATCCATTGCTTCAAGACCTCGTGCCGCTACGAGCCTCTAGTCGCCAAGCTCAAGCGACACGCCCGCACACTCGACAACATCCCCGACCTCCTCGAGATCGCCAAACGGTACGCCGAGGAGGATCCCAACCAAGACGTCGACGACGAGTCAGGAGGGCAACGCCGCACGGGCGGCAACGACGGCGGACGCCGAACCGACCTACGCTACAGCGGCACCCGCCTCACAGGCAAGCGCCGCAACGACGGGCGAGTCGACTTCGTCGCCAACGCCGGGCACGCACAACGCGAGCCTAAGAGCTACCGCCGCGACGGAGGGCAACGGCGCGACGGCGGAAATTACAAGAACAAGCCAAGGTTCGATCCCGCGGCACTCCTTAACCAACCATGTGCGTTCCACAGCAGGGAAGGAAAGCCCGCAACGCACACCACCGCCGACTGCCACACCCTCAGGGAAATCGAGAAGGCACGGCACGCGCGGGAGGACACCGACAACGACCCGCCGAATGGCGGAAAATTCGGCAAAGTAGCCGGCTCGCTCCACACCTTCACGGGCTTCAACACGAAGCGTGAGAAGAAGGTCATCGCCCGCGCTGTCGCCGTCAACGCGGTGGCCCAAACAGACGTCCCCCAGTTCCTAAACTGGTCGGAACAACCCATCACCTGGAGCCGGCAAGACCACTCGCCACGCGTCGAGTACCCAGGCCGAGTCGCCCTGGTGGTCAAGCCCAAGGTTGGCGATTACTGGCTCCCCAAGACACTGATGGACGGCGGCAGCTCCATCAACATCCTCTACCTCGACACCTTCAGGCGGCTGCGGCTCCCGCAGTCGATGATCGAGACAACCCACACTACGTTCCACGGCATCGTCCCCGGTCGGAAGGCGTATCCGATCGGTAAAGTCACGCTGCCAGTCACGTTCGGCACTCCGACAAACTTCCGCACCGAGCGGATCGTCTTCGAGCTGGTGCCCTTTGACAGCCCTTACCACTGCGTCCTGGGGCGCCAGGCGTTCGCCAAATTCATGGCGGCGCCCCACTACGCGTACAACGCGATGAAGCTCCCCGGGCCGTGCGGCGTCATCACCATCAACGGCGACCCCGACATGGCCGCCGAATGCGAGGCCAAAGGAGCCGAACTCGCCGACGCCATCATCGCGGCAGAAACTAATCACGCCGACGAGCTCGCTAAATACGCGAGCGGGGTTAACAACGACGACCCCACAATACTCAAGAAGCCCAACTCAGAGGGCACAAACACCTCAACCTTTGAGGCCACGACGCACACTCGCACCGTCGAGCTGGTCCCAGGCGACCCCCGCCAGACGGTGACGATCGGGACAGGCATGAGCCCAGCATAGGAAGGCGCGCTCATCGAGTTCCTTCGTGAGAATAGGGACATCTTCGCATGGAAACCCTCCGACATGCCTGGTGTCCCTAGGGAGCTCGCTGAGCACAAACTAAACGCCGACCCCAAGGTGCGACCAGTCAAGCAGTCGCTACGGCCATTCAATGAAGAGCGCCGTCGAGCAATCGCCGAGGAAGTGCAGCGCCTGCTCGCTGCCGGCTTCATCCGGCCAATCAAATACTCCAAGTGGCTGGCAAACCCAGTCCTGGTCGAGAAGAAAAACGGGACCTGGAGAATGTGTATCGACTACACAAACCTGAACAGCGCCTGCCCAAAGGAGCAGTTCGTCCTCCCGCGGATCGACCAGATAGTCGATTCAACCGCGGGCTCGGAGTCGCTGTGTTTCCTCGACGCCTACTCCGGGTACAACCAGATCAAAATGGCTGTCGAGGATGAGGAGAAGACGGCGTTCATCACGCCATTCGGAGCGTTCTGCTACACCGCCATGACCTTCGGCCTCAAGAACGCCGGGGTGACCTACCAGCGGTGCATGCAAGAATGCCTCGCGAGCCAAATTGGCCGCAACATCCACGTCTACATCGATGACGTGGTCGTAAAATCCGCTCGCCAAGGAGACCTACTCGCCGATCTAGCGGAGACCTTCGCCAACCTGCGGAGGTACAAGATAAAGCTAAACCCAGGCAAGTGCACCTTCGGTGTACCCGCCGGGCAATTACTAGGGTACGTCGTCTCCAAACGAGGGATCGAGGCAAACCCAACGAAGATCGACACGATCGCCCGGCTCGGCAAACCCGAGTGCCTGCGCGACGTCCAGAAGCTGGCCGGGCGTGTAGCGGCTCTCAGTCGCTTCATCCCCCGCCTGGGCGAAAAGGCGATGCCCCTATACCGCCTGATGCGCAAGAATCCCACCTTCCAGTGGGACAAGGAGGCGGACGACGCGCTCCGCGACCTCAAAAAGGTGCTACTCGCCGCACCACTACTCGCCGCACCCGCCGACAAGGAGCCCATGCTGGTTTACGTCGCGGCGTCCGAGCGCGTCGTCAGCGCTGTGATGATTGTCGAGCGACCAGAGGAAGGAAAGGAGCGCCCGGTCCAGCGGCCGGTGTACTACATCAGTGAGATCCTCACCGAGTCGCGCCAGCGATACCCACAATACCAGAAGCTGGTATACGCGGTCTTCAGGGCTCAGCGGCGCCTGCCGCACTACTTTCAGGAGCACCCGATCACGGTCGTCTCCTCAGCACCACTACAAGACATCATCCGCAATCGCGAGGCGACCGGGCGGGTCGCCAAGTGGGCCGTCGAGATCGGCGTCCACAACATTAAATACGAGCCACGAAGGGCGATTAAGTCCCAGGCACTGGCCGACTTCATCGCCGACTGGGAGGAAGCCCAGCAGCCTGAAAAGCCGCCGTACCTCCACTACTGGAACCTGCACTTCGACGGGTCCAAGAACGCGGACGGTGCAGGCGCGGGGATAGTGCTGACTTCACCAAAGGGCGACAAGCTCCGCTACATCCTCCGCCTCGAATTCACGCCCTGCACCAATAACATGGCTGAATACGAGGCCCTACTCCACGGCATGCGAGCCGCAAAGGAGATGAGCGTCAACCGCCTTCGATGCTACGGAGACTCCGACCTCGTTGCGGGATAGGTCGCCGGCACCTACGACGCCATCTCCCCTACCATGGCGGCGTATCGCCACGAGGTGGACAAGTTGGGCGGCCACTTCACCGGCTACTCTGTCGAGTGGATCGACAGGCGGAAAAACGAAGAGGCCGACGCCCTCTCTCGGATCGGGTCGGCTCGACTCGCACCACCCGCCGGCGTGTTCCTCGACACAATCTCCAAACCATCAGTCTCTCCCCCGAGGGAGATCGACATCGGAGTCCCACTCCAACCAGAGGCAGACTTGGTCGCACTCATCAACGAGCCAGACGACTGGACCAAGCCCTACATCGCCTACCTGGAGACCGGCACACTGCCCGCAGACGAGACAAGCGCTCGAATGATTGTTCGCCGATGCAAGTCTTTCACCATCATCAACGGCGAGCTACACAAGCGCAGCGTCACCGGCGTTTTCCAACGTTGCGTCCAACCGGCTGAAGGACGCAAAATTTTACACGACATCCACTCAGGCGACTGCGGCCACCACGCCGCCGCGCGCTCCCTGGTCGCCAAAGCTATGCGACACGGCTTTTACTGGCTTACCGCACACGCCGACGCAGTCGATATCGTCCAGCGATGCGCCGGATGCCAGAAGTACGCCAACCAGACGCACGTACCAAGTTCGGCGCTCAAAACAATCCCCATCACCTGGCCATTCGCTGTGTGGGGCATGGACATGGTAGGCCCCTTCAAGAAGGCCCCCTCCGGCTACACCCACTTGCTAGTCGCCGTCGATAAATTCACGAAGTGGGTGGAGGCCAAGCCAGTCCGGAAATGGGACGGGAAGACCGCCACTAAGTTCCTACGCGAGCTCATATACCGCTACGGGTTCCCCAACAGCATCATCACGGACAACGGCACAAACTTCGCCAATGGAGCAATGGCCGAATTCTGCGAAGAGCACCACATCCGACTCGACCTCGCGTCAGTCGCACACCCGGAATCCAACGGCCAGGCGGAACGGGCCAACCAAAGCATCCTCCACGGTCTGAAGCCGCGACTCCAAGTACCACTTGAGCGCACCGCTGGATGTTGGGTCGAAGAGCTACCATCCGTCATCTGGGGAATCCGCACCTCGGTCAACAGGTCGACGGGATTCACCCCCTTCTTCATGGTCTACGGCGCCGAAGCGGTCATGCCCACCGACCTCGAACACGATTCGCCGCGGGTCGTCCACTATACGGAGGCCGCAAACGAGCTGGCCCGCCAAGATGGGCTCGACCAACTCGAGGAAGCACGCGACCTCGCCCGATCGCGCACAGCCATTTATCAGCAAGGGCTCCGCCGCTACCACAGCCGACGGGTGAAAACCCGCACCTTCCAGGAAGGCGACCTGGTGTTACGCCTCATCCAGGACAAGAAGGGCATGCACAAGCTCTCCCCTCCGTGGGAAGGCCCGTTCACTATCGGGCGCGTACTTGGCAACGACGCCTACTACCTCATCGACGTCCGCGGGGACGGCGAACTCGACGTCAAGCGGCCATGGAATGTAAATCTCCTCCGGAAGTTCTATTCCTAGAACCCCATATGTGTACTCTCCAGTCGCTATGAATAAAAGGAACGGTTACTGCAAAATCCGTCTACTCTCCATGTCTTGTGCCACTCGCACTCGTAATAACAGCGTCATGCTAACATGCAGAAGTCAACCTTTGGTACAGCGACCGGCACGGCCAAGTAGTGCGATGTAGGAGCACTGAGTCATCTCAGGTCCTGCGTCGTCCACGAAAAACGCCAATCCGGAGCCCCATTGGAGTCGCCTAGCTCGACTGGTTTTTCGAACCAAGACAACTGCCCTCGCTTCTCACAGCGGCCTTGGTCCTCCGCATCCTCGGCGTAGCGACTCGAACGGCTAAGTACCACGCTCGGGGACTGAATACCAGTTCGTCGCGATCGGTCAGGGAAAACGTCAAGTAAGAGAGCACGCCCAGGACTCGCCACGCGACTGACCCCCCGGGCCAGGCAGGAGTGACGCGCCCATACCAACGCGCTCAGTCCTCAACCACCCTCGAGTCGCGCCTCGAAATACCAAGTACCACGCTCGGGGACTCGGCCACCCGACCCCGTTCGCGTTCGGGAAAACGGTAAAGTACAGAGCGCTCAAGGGAGTCGCCTTGCGACTGGCTCTTCGAGCTCGGGCGAGTCGACTAAACTAACAAAACACACGATAATAACAAACATCATATACAAGGTGAACCCCGCAAAAGGGCGGACGCGCTCGGGGACTCATCCAAAATCAATCCAAAACACGAAAATTATTAGCAAAATGGACACAACATCCAATTCAATCGCACATCGCATTGTTTTACATTACAAACTATGCCTGTTCGGCAGAACTGCTGCTAACTTATCCAGGAACACTACACTATTTTGCAGGCTTTGACGACGATGCACCAGAATCCCGGCGCCTCCGGATGAACGCGGTGTACGGGTTCGACGGATACGTCGTCAGCTCACCCGCCATCGCCGCGCGGAAAGGTTGTTCAACCTTGAAGTCACGATGCGGCGGCTCGGGGTCGTTTGGCGCGACGACCGTTTCCTGGTAAGGAAGGAGGTCGCCCATCGCCCAGATACGCTCCGAGTACGCGGCGGCACGTTCCTGCAGCTTGAGAACCTCGGAGAGATCCACCGCGCCAGTCGACGAAGGATACCCACTCGTCACATCGTCGAGGTCGAAGTCTTCGGGGAAGTGGGCGAGTCCCAGGCTCAGAGCTGTTGACGCTCCACGCCGAAACGCCGATCGCGTCATGAACTCTACGACCGCGGGCGCCTTCTCCAATTACTCCCACACCTCAACGAAGTCACTGGGAATAACCTCCGTGGGCGACATCTCTTGAAGGTAGGCGCGGATGCACGTCGCCGACAGCGTCGCCGAGTCGACGAGCATGCTCACACACTCCCTCGCATCAAGAGAGCTCGCTTGTTCATGGCTACCAATCACACGGCCTGCTAGAAGGAGACAGTTGTGAGTACCACGGAAACCACAAACAATACAATTACAAGACTGGGAAGACGCACTCACCAAGCAACGGGCGGGCGAGTCCCGTGATGAAGCTCTGAAGCGACGTATGATCGTCCTGAAGCCCAACAATGAGGGCTTCCGACACCTTCCGGTCTTCCTCCGCGGCCGCAACGGCGGCCTTAGCTCGCCCGTTCGCCGAGCTTGCTTCTTCTTTCGCCTCCCGCAATTCGCGCTCGAGTTCGGCGATCCTTTGCTCAGCAGTGCCTAACGCAGATTTCGCCGCCATCAGCTCGCCAGCAGGGACAAGCTCCTGGCGAGCCACCTCCGCCTGCGCAGCAACAGCCTGAAGTTCCTTGTTTACTTCTTGGAGAGTGGCCAGCTCCTTCTCAGCACGCTGCTTCGCAGCCAATCGCTCTGCCGACTCCAGCTGCAGACCCTGTACATCTTCAAAGTCAGCACACATGAAAACTACTCAGTGCCCACCCGCTACAATCTAGCGAGTGCGCACTCGGGGACTGGCGACCGCAAAAGCTACTAAGTACACACTCGCTACAATTTAGCGAGTGCGCACTCGGGGACTGGCGACCGCGAAAATTACTCAGTGCATACCCGCTAAAATTTAGCGCATACGCACTCGGGGACTGGACTCGAACGTACAAAACAAGTAACTATAAGAATCAAGCCGCTGCTACGCACCGACCTGATCCTCGGGGACTGGAGGTACCTGGATGTCCGCGCCAAGCATGCCGTGAAGTTGCACCGCGTCCACAGACGCAAGCAGCGCAGGTGTGTGCCCGCGACGTTGGTCAATTTCAGCGTCGGCGGTCCCCGGAGCGAGGCTCGGGGCCGCAGCTTCACTCGCCGTGGCCGCCTTGGTCATGAAGCGGGGGAAGGTAGCAATCGAGGCACCCGCCCCAAAGGAGCTCGCTTCCTCCCGTCTAGGCAAGGAAATGCCCTCCTTCGTGGACGCGGTCGCCTCCACTGCGGGCCCAGCCGGCGCGGCCGCCGCGTCGTCAGAGACAGCGACGATGTCGTCGCCCTTGGCCTTCTTGCTGCCTTCCGTGGAGGCGGCGACCTCGTCCACCTTCCTCTTACGGGAGGGATCCTCCTCGCTAGCGGCGGAGGGCACCTTGGCCACCGTCGGGTGGCCCATCTTTTTCACTCCGGTCCTGCACGTCAAGACAAATCAATAAAAAACAATCGAAGTACTAAAAGAGAATGGTGAAGGTCGAATGCACTCACTTGGCGACTGGAATGAAACGCAGCCCTGTACGAAGGCTGGCCGGTTTCTCCAGCTCAGGGCCCAATCGGCGACTAAGCCCCAGTTCCAGGACGTCAGGGGCCCAGGATACGGACGGCTTCTTTGACGTCGAGGTAGCGGTTGGCGCCTCCGGGACGCCTTCGGTGGAGGCCTCCTCGCGAGGTGGAGCTGCCACGACCGGAGCCTCCTTGCGAGGCGAGACCGCCATGCTCGGGACCTCCTTGCGAGGTGAGGTCGCCGCAGCTGGAGCCTTCCCTAGCCCGGAGATCGGCGCTAAGGGCGGAGGCATTGAAGCCAGCGGCGCTTCCACGGATGGCGCATCTAGCGCGGTTGTCGCCGGGGCCGCGCCGTCACCGGCCGAACTGTGAGCATCAGAGCTGCTCGCTGAGTGCGGCGGTGAGGCCATCTTCGGCGGCTTCGTCTTCCTCCTTGGAGGGGCCCTCGCCTCCTTCTCCTTCTTCTTCTTCTTCGCGGGAGTGGCCTGACGGCGCGAGGTGGTTTCTGGGAGTTCCTCGTCGTCATCATGACGCTCGAGGCTCCTGCTCGCTTCGATATCGCGCTGACGTTGCCCGCGGGTCTTTCGGACCAGTGGGGCGATTTCCTCTTCGGACTCGTCCTCGTCGTCCTCGTTACTCTTGGCGGGTGGCGACTCGCTTGCGTCCTGGGCGGATGGCCCGGGGCTCTCGTCATCGGCGGGTGGTAGCCACCCTTCCACCACTTGGAACAGCTGCGTTAAACGTGAAACAAAGTTAGAATTGCCGCGACTGCACATACTGCGACTGCGAACAAGATAAAAGGATTACCGTCGGAGCCGGACGCTTCGCGGTGTAAGGAGGGACCCCGGCCTGCGCATCCGTGTACGCCGCCTGGGTGATCTTCTTCAGCGCCGAGAGGTAGTCCTCCAGCTTCCACTCGGCGAGGCAGGCCTTCGTCGAGTCTCCTCGGCCCGTGTACTGGTACATGTAATGCTCGCGTTGGGCGAGCGGAACGAGCCGCCGCCCAAGCCAACAGTTGTACAAGTTCACCGTCTGGAGCCCCTTCTTCTTCAGACCACGAATGGTCTGGAGCATCTCATCGACGACCATCCGCTGGTCGTCGGGGAGCTTGCCGACCTGGAGATGGCGTGGTTCGGAACGGTTGGCCGAGTACCGCGGGATCGCCGCCTCGTCCTCCGGAGTCGCCTCGGTCACGTAGAACCATGACTTTTTCCAGTCGCTCGCTGCTTTGGCTGGCAGCATCAGGTCGAAGAAAGAGGCTTTGGATTTGAGTTGGAAGGTTAAGCCACCCGCGGCTAGCATTGGGCCGCCCGCCTCCTCGCGGCTGATCCGTCCGTGGAACAGATCTTGCCACAAGGGAAAGTAGGGCCGGCAGCCCAAATAGCACTCGCAGAACGCCACGAAGATGGCGAGCTGCTCGATGCTATGGGGACCCAGATCTGAGGGTTGGATCCCGTAGTAGGCGCAGAAGCGCCGGAAGAACAAAGATGTGGGAAACCCTAACCCCCGCTCGAGGTGACTAGTGAAATAGATGAATTCTCTCTCTCGCGGGTTCGGGGTCGTCTCTCCGGCTGCGGGGATACGCCAGCAGCCGGCCCGCAGGATTCCGGCCTCCTCGAAGGAGGCCAGCTGCGCCCTGGTGCACTTGGATCTACCCCAAGGTTCGGTGGAGAGGGCCATGGTTGAGGATTTGTTTGGAGGTCGGAGGATTGCGGGTCGATCGGATCGCGGGATCGAAGGAAGGAAGATGTGTGCGCTCGGAAGAAATGGTGGGCGGTTGGCTTTGCGATAGCCTACCATTCCTCTTATATAGCGGGGATTGCCCGCCAAATTAGGGGGCCGTTACCGCGCAATGATTACGCCAAAGGTTACCGTTGAGTTACCTTAACGGCTAGTTTGACCGCGCCCGACGGTCCGCCTCCTGCCACTCGGCTCGCTAAGTTACTCGCCGGGACCGCGCCCCGTTGGCTCGACTCGCCCAAGACGCAACTCGGTTCGCCGGATTTATTCCTTCATGCAGGAGCCCGCCGACGATTCGACTGGGTGCCAACTTGAAGCCACATACTCCGACTGCCAGCAGCCACCCACGCCTAATCAACGACGGCCTCGGGGACTACTGATGGGGATACGCCTACTGGGGTATACTCAGCGGGACGTTTCCGACTGGCCCAAGGGCTGGCGAGTGGGCCTGCAGAACGGCGAGTGGATCAAAGCCCAGCAAGATACCAGGCGACTGGAAGTTGAAGGCCCAGGCGAGTAGATAGGCCCAGTCGGTCTAGGTTAAACGATTGCCAAAGTTGTAACCGAATCGCTTGAGATATGTAAACCCTAGGGGAGGTGAGCCTATATAAACCTCCCTAAGGGGTGAGTAGAGACACGTTCCCTCATACACCCAAGCAACTCGCCGCCTAGTCGCCGAGTTCGCCCATTGTAAACACATCCATAATACAATCAAGCAGGAGTAGGTCTTTACCCTCCGGGGGGCCGAACCTGGGTAAAACCCTGTGTCTTTGCCCTCATCTTGCACCGCAGATGGCTGGCCGCCCTTGCCCTTCGCTCTACTACTCGCTGCCGATTGCAGCATCTGCCGTGGTCATTCCCACGACATGCACAGTGCCTAAGGACATCTGGGTCTTGTCAAATTTGGTACCGTACTGCGCGATGTCGAAGGCGAGCGGATCCTGCTGGAAGGGGCGGGCACAACGCGGGAAGTCGACCGACACCAGCTAGGCAGGCGCACTCCGGGAGATATGTTGTCGGTCCGGGAAAAAAGTACCCACACCCGCAATGGCACGGCCAATCGACGGGTGGGTCAGGCCCTCGCCCGCGGAAGGTCGCTGAGGAGGAGGGTCAGGCGCCTCCTGAACCGGAGAATTTTCCACCTCCAGAGACTTGATGCGTGCACCCAGTGTTGACGTGGGACACTTCGTTGGAACCCCAAGAGCAAGGTATGATGAGCACAACAGCAAGTTTCCCTCAGTAGAGACCAAGGTTATCGAACCTGAAGGAGGAAGGAAACGTCTCAAAGGTGTTGCTGGCAACGTGGAGACCTACACAACACAAACTCAAGACTTTGCCCCAACGAATCAGTGAGATTGTCAAGCTCACCGGTTTGCTGTAACAAAGGATTAAACGTA
Organism: Avena sativa; assembly: GCA_916181665.1. Classification (NCBI taxonomy): domain Eukaryota; kingdom Viridiplantae; phylum Streptophyta; class Magnoliopsida; order Poales; family Poaceae; genus Avena; species Avena sativa. Next base: position 9,286,671 of record OV702289.1, read on the forward strand.
TGGTGTGGAAGGTAATGGTTTGCAACAAGTAAACAAGTAACAGTGGAATATGTATCAATGGTAAAGATTGGACCGGGGTCCATAGTTTACTAGAGGTGCTCTCCTTAGATAAACAACATGGCATGAAGGGTAAACAAATTACAGCGGGGCAATTGACAGGAACTGAGCAAGGAAAAACAATGCAATTACTAGCCAGAAAGATCCTATGAAGTTGATTGGGAAACAACAATATACATAGACCGTCATCCAACTGCATCTATGACTAGCAGTCCACCTTCAGGTTATCATCCGAACCCCCTCCAGTATTAAGTTGCAAGCAACAGACAACTATTTTAAGCAAAGTGTGTAAGGTAAACAGTCCACATGTTCCATGAACAGGATACCGTTGTTTTCTCCCTAGTGGCAACAACACATCTACAACCGAAGAGATTTCTATCACTTTCCTTGGAAACTAGAGGCATGAACCCACTATCGAGCATAAATACTCCCTCTTGGAGTCACTAGCAACTACTTGGCCAAGATAACCACTAGCAACGAAGAGCATGCAAGATCACAAACAACACAGACATTATAGAATCATAAAGATAAAACCATTAATCAAACCAACATAATAATCTTAATAGCCATCGGATCCCCGCAAACACAACATGCATGATTACAAATAGATTAGATCTTGATCATGAACGGAGGTCACAAGATCTATACATGAAAGCACAAAGGAGGAGATACAACCATCTAGCTACTACATGGACCCATAGTACAAGGTGGAACTACTCACGAATCATACCGGAGAGAAGGCCTCCGGGATGATCTCCCCTCCGGCAGGGTGCCAGGAAGAACTTCAGATCCCCCCGATCTAGGGACGATGGTCGCGGCGGCTATAGGCGGTTTCGTGGATTTCTGATCGGGTACTCATGGTTTCTCCATCGGGGGCTTCTTATAGGAGAAGGGGCGAGTCCGGGAGGCGACTAGGGCCGCCAAACCCTAGCCAGGCGCGGGCCCACCTACCCCCACGCCTGGGGTGGGTATGACCCCCCTGGCCTGCCCTTCTGGCTCTCCTCTAGTCTTCTTGTTCCCCATGGAAAGTAATTGACTTTGACGTTTGTCCCATCCAATTCCGAGAATATTTCTTTACTAACTTTTCTGAAACCAAAAACAGCAGAAAACAGGCATCTGGCACTATTGCAACTTGTTAATAGGTTAGTACCAGAAAACGTGTAAAAATCACCTCAAAGTATGGACAAGTAAAGCAAAGTAGATACTAAACAAGCATGGAGCATCAAAAATTATAGATACGTTTCCAACGTATCAGCATCCCCAAGCTTAACTCCTGCTCGTCCTCGAGTAGGTAAGTGATAAAAAGAATAATTTTTGAGGTGACAAGCACCCTCACAATAAAGATCCAACCATTTGCAAACATTGAAAGCTGGGATCAAAGAACTCTAAACATGTGCATGAAATATGGAGTTCTAACAATAGGACATAGTAACTATGCATGCAACATGGCAAGCTACAAACAAAGATCATGAATAATATGTATTAAAAACGTTTGTTTGTTTCACATGCAGAAAACATAGCATAGTGGCAATCATCTTGTCCCTCATAGAGTAGCAATAAAATTCATAGGACACCTGCAAAGTTCACAAGGGTGACTAGAAACAAATAGCACAAGAGCAAGTAATAACACAATATGCATTAATTAATAAGCTTTGGAACACTGCACACATAATGGCAACTATGCTCTCTTAATGGTGCTTAAAGGTAGAAGGTGGAGACTCAATAATGGTGGAAGAAAGGCCTTTTTTGTAAAGGAAGTAGGGATTACAAGTTTCAAAAAGAGCTTCCAAAAATTATGGTACTAGTTAGCTTTCAGCCCTCATTGCCCCTATCATAAGCATCTTGAAGTGGTTAAGGTTAAAGTGGCAAAGCTGGAGTATATGCTTGACGAAGTATAAGTTGGCAATCTCATGCCCCTTGAATATGAGGGCCACACCTCATGCATACTCAACTTTGGGTCCAGGTAAGTTCTTGTCACTATAAGTATTTGTATATCATTGAGAACCGCCAACGGGGTACCCCTTGCACATGGTACAGGAGCTTTCCCATAGCCAAAATGACAAGGCAAGCAGACAATGAGCATCTCAGCAATTCTTATTATTTACCATGGGAATATGGTGCTTTTTCTCTCTTTCCTCTTTTCTCAATGTGTCTCTATTTTTTTAAGAAGAATGCTTCATAGATGTCACTATGGTGATGTTGCAAGTTTCCACCATGATTAGGCATGGCTTAGGCTAGCGGCCCAGGCTTTTCTCTAACACAGGATACAAACTCCATGGACTTACAAGTTCCACCTTTATTTCACACCGGTGAAATCCATATACAAAAGAACATGATATCAACTGAGTACAACAAGGTACAAGTGAAATGTTGAAAACGTTCCCCGTGACAGCATGGTTCTGCTAATTCCAACTTATAAGTGCAAGCATATACAACAAAGTTGTCACAATGGTTCAAGTTTATTAGGGGCAAAGAATAAAGTGTGCCATCAAGTTCGTGAGGGCTTTAATCACTAAGTTTTCACATAACAAAATAGTTTTTAATTGGAAGATAGTTGAAAACAAGAATATACTTGGAATGGTGTAGCACACCATGCATAGGAGTTTATAGTGGACACTTTGGAATAACTTGGTTTCTTGGGAGTTGGAAGCATGAGTAGAACTTACTCATACAAGTGGAGGCTAGCAAAAGACCGGGAGCAACCAACTAAGAGAGCAATAATGGCCATAATTATGCAATGCAGCAAAGCAAACTAATAAAAGCAAAGAGTGGTACTACAAGTCAAGGACTAAATGATCATAGAGGCTAATGGTGACTTGTCATAGTCATAACATCGTGTGAGCATGTGTCAAGTCAACCCTAGCAAAACATTAAAGGAGAATACCATAATACTATGCTTTTGCATGCTAAAACAACGCATAATTTCTTCAAGGCACACTAAGAAATCCCAATTGTTTGGAACAAGACATGCTATAGAAATAATCACTAAGCATAATGCTAAAACAACATCTAGCATGTCATGCTCAAGTATAAGTCACAGTCAATGCAAGCTCCTCTTGCACTTCAAGCAAGAACTTACTACTCCTTTCAAACACCAAGCAAACTTATTTGCAAAACAACTGAGTGAGAGCGGGGGTCCAAACTACTAAAGCAAACTAAACAAACTAAGCAAAGAAAATGAAAACTAAGATGCTCCAAGAACAACACAACCGTGCATGAAACAATAAAAACGAAGTGTCCAGACAGACCTGAGCTTTTTATTGATGAAGAAGGGGATGCCTTGGGCATCCCAAAGCTTTTACGCTTGTACCTCTTGGATATTTCTTGGGGTGACACCATGGTGGAATCCCCAATCTTGAGCTTTTGTCCATTCTTCATCTCATTGCATCATTCTTTCTCTACACGTGAAAATTTTCCTTCATACAAAACTTCACACAATCTTCATTAGCAACATTAGCTTATTAAAAAGATATTAGACTGCTGGAAAAGCTTTGGAACAGCAAGGATTTTCACTAAAAACACAATATACTGTAGTAACTCCTTTAAATAAACTCAATTTACCTGAAGAGAGCTCGAAAAGGAATCAATAAGAAGCAAATGCAAATAATGGCAGAAATCTGTCAAAACAGACCAGCAGGTAGAAACGAATTTTTTCGAACATCTTCTGTCGCTCATATCAAAACTGTTGAACTAACAAAAGTTAGGTAACATACTGGAGGATTTATTCGTAAATTTTGAGCTCAATCCGAGTTACAGAGCCTCCTCACAATTTTGTTTTGTGGAGGACAGAAATATGTTTCGGGACAGCAACTCCCCAAATCTTATTTTCCCTCTCATTAGAGGTCATTCTTGGCACAAAAAACAAACAAAAAGGATAAGGAGAGGTCATTACAGTAGTAATAACTTCCAAGACTTAAGGAAACTCTTGGGTTATCTCCCAACAAGTACTTTTATTTAACGCCTTTAAGTTAGGCACAAGAAGCAAGAAGAATCAAGTATTTTCAAATGAAGAATTGCTCCTCTTGTTCCTTCTTTTCTTACCTTTATTTTTCTTCTTAGGGAAGATATGATTGCTTACCGGGGGAGTAAAGTGCATGATGCCTTCTCCCACATCTATTACTGCCCCAAGGTGTTTCAGTAGAGATCTTCCAAGTGTGATTTGTCCTTTGCCTACACATTCAATAACAAGATAATCAGTAGACACCATTTTCCGTGAGATTTTTGTAAACACACCTTCAGCTATTCCAATGGGAAATATAGTGGCATTGTTGGTAAGAGATATCTCCTCTCATCCTTCAATAAGCCCCCAAAGACTCAAGGAATCAAAAATATCTGTAGGCATGAGACAAAATTCAGACATGATATCACAGCGAGCATCAAAAAGTGTAGTTTTTATTGAGACTTTAATTGTGGGAAACCAATTTGAAGGCTCGGAATTTATGGGAACATAATCATGGTAAGCCCTAAGTGTGATAACAATTATTCATGGCAGCAATACTGGTCTCAAGATGGTTCAACCTAGCAAAAATACTTGTGAAAGAGGAATCAGACTTGCCAGGTGTACAATAGATCATGATTAATTTTTTTATAGCATCATAAGTTTCATCCTTAGTACAAAGCAAAAAATCTTTTTCAGCCACAGCATCCAAAGCATATCTATAACGAAGAGCAATACCGTGGCAGAAACTACCAATAACCAAGCTGGGGCTTACCTCAGACACAGTTTCCCTCTGGAAAGCTGAGATTCTAGACCAATCTTCCTTAAAAATTGCTTCACCTTTTTGCTTAAAGGTGGACATTTATACCATAGGGGAAATAAAGGCAGACTCCGACATGGCAGCAACTAGAGCAGGAACTAATTTTTGTGTGTTTTTGAATAAGGCAAGCAAACCAAACTAGACTAATTTTTTTGGGTTTTTTGAAAAGAGGCAAACAAAACCAAGCAAAAGAAACAAAGCAAACTAAAAACAAAGTAAAGAGAAAGGAAGTGAAGGACTCCCCTAGTGAAGACGTCCTTAGCCTCCCTGGCAACGGCGCCAGAAATCTTGATGCGTGCACCCAGTGTTGACGTGGGACACTTCGTTGGAACCTCGAGAGCAAGGTGTGATGAGCACAGTAGAAAGTTTCCCTCAGTAGAGACCGAGGTTATCGAACCTGAAGGAGGAAGGAAACGTCTCAAAGGTGTTGCTGGCAACGTGGAGACCTGCACAACACCAACTCAAGACTTTGCCCCAACGAATCAGTGAGATTGTCAAGCTCACCGGTTTGCTGTAACAAAGGATTAAACATATGGTGTGGAAGGTAATGGTTTGCAACAAGTAAACAAGTAACAGTGGAATATGTATCAATGGTAAAGATTGGACCGGGGTCCATAGTTTACTAGAGGTGCTCTCCTTAGATAAACAACATGGCATGAAGGGTAAACAAATTACAGCGGGGCAATTGACAGGAACAGAGCAAGGCAAAACAATGCAATTACTAGCCAGAAAGATCCTATGAAGTTGATTGGGAAATACAACAATATACATAGACCGTCATCCAACTGCATCTATGACTAGCAGTCCACCTTCAGGTTATCATCCGAACCCCCTCCAGTATTAAGTTGCAAGCAACAGACAACTGTTTTAAGCAAAGTGTGTAAGGTAAACAGTCCACATGTTCTATGAACAAGAGACCGTTGGTTTCTCCCTAGTAGCAACAACACATCTACAACCGAAGAGATTTCTGTCACTTCCCTTGGAAACTAGAGGCATGAACATACTATCGAGCATAAATACTCCCTCTTGGAGTCACTAGCAACTACTTGGCCAAGATAACCACTAGCGACGGAGAGCATGCAAGATCACAAACAACACAGACATGATAGAATCATAAAGATAAAACCATTAATCAAACCAACATAATAATCTCAATAGCCATCGGATCCCCACAAACACAACATGCCTGATTACAAATAGATTAGATCTTGATCATGAACGGAGGTCACAAGATCTATACATGAAAGCACAAAGGAGGAGATACAACCATCTAGCTACTACATGGACCCATAGTCCAAGGTGGAACTACTCACGAATCATACCGAAGAGAAGGCCTTCGAGATGATCTCCCCTCCGGCAGGGTGCCTGGAAGAACTTCAGATCCCCCCGATCTAGGGACGCTGGTTGCGGCGCCTACAGACGGTTTCGTGGATTTTTGATCGGGTACTCAGGGTTTCTACATCGGGGGCTTCTTATAGGAGCGAGTCCAGGAGGCGACCAAGGACGCCAAACCCTAGCCAGGAGCGGGCCCACCTGCCCCCGCTCCTGGGGTGGGTATGGCCCCCTGGCCTGTCCTTCCGACTCTCCTCTAGACTTCTTGTTCCCCACGGAAAGTAATTGACTTTGACGTTTGTCCCGTCCAATTCCGAGAATATTTCTTTACTAAATTTTCTGAAACCAAAAACAGAAGAAAATAGGCATCTGGCACTATTGCAACTTGTTAATAGGTTAGTACCATAAAACATGTAAAAAGCACCTCAAAGTGTGGACAAGTAAAGCAAAGTACATACTAAACAAGCATGGAGCATAAAAAATTATAGATACGTTTCCAACGTGTCAAGACTCTTCACCCGAAGAGTCCTCCTCCGACACCCCCCTGATACGTCGGAAACGTATCTATAATTTTTGATGTTCCATGCTTGTTTCATATCTACTTTGCTTTGCTTTGTCCACACTTTGAGCTGTTTTATATGTTTTCTGGTACTAACCTATTAAAAAGTTGCCACAGTGTCAGTTGCATGTTTTCTTCTGTTTTTGGTTCCAGAAAGGCAGAAAATAAATATTCTCGGAATTGGATCGGACAAAAACCAAAGTCAATATTTTCCCTTGGGGAACACGAAGCCGGAGTACGAGACGAAGGGGACCCACCAGGGGGCCACACCCCCTGGCCGCGCGGGTAGGCCCACCCCGTGCCTAGGGGGTGCAGCTGTCCAGGTGGCCCCCCTGCCTCGCCTCTTCGCCTATAAGAAGCCCCCAATGCAGAAACCCTAGGCACCCGATCAATATTCCACGAAATCGTCTATAGCCACCGCTGTCCCTAGATCAGGGGGATCTAAAGCTCTTCTCGGCACTTTGCCGGAGGGGAGATCATCCCGGAGGCCTTCTTCTTCATCATGCCAGCCTCCGGTATGAAACGTGAGTAGTTCCACCTTGGACTATGGGTCCCTGTAGTAGCTAGATGGTTGTATCTTATCCTTGTGCTTTCATGTCTAGATCTTGTGAGCTCCGTTCATTATCAAGATCTCATCTATTTGTAAGCATGCATGTTGTGTTTGCGGGGACCCGATGGACATTGAGATTACTATGTCAGATTGATTAATGGTTTTGTCTTATTGATTCTATCATGTTTGTGATCTTGCATGCTCTCCGTTGTTAGTAGCTATCTTGGCCAAGTAGTTGCTAGTGACTCCAAGAGGGGGTATTTATGCTCGATAGTGGGTTCATGCCTCTACTTAATCAAGGGAAGTGACAGAAATCTCTACGGTTGTAGATGTGATGTTGCCACTAGGGAGAAAATAATGGTCTCTTGTTCATGGAACAAGTGGATTGTTTACTTTACACACTTTGCTTAAGCAGTTGTCTGTTGCTTGCAAATTAATACTGGAGGGGGTTCAGATGATAACCCAAAGGTGGACTTCTAGTCGTAGATGCAGTTGGATGGCGGTCTATGTATATTGTTGTATTGTCCAATCGAATCTCATAGGATCTTTTTGTATAGTATTGCATTGTTATGCCTTGCTCAGTCCTGTCAATTGCCCTGTTGTAATTTGTTTACCCAGCATGTCATGTTCGTTTATCTAAGGAGAACACCTCTAGTGAACTATGGACCCTGGTCCAATCTTTACCATTGATACATATTCCACTTTTACTGTTTACTTGCTGCAAACCATCATCTCCTTCCACACCATACAGTTAATCCTTTGTTACAGCAACCGGTGAGATTGACAACGTCACTGTTCGTTGGGGCAAAGTCTTGAGTTTGTGTTGTGCAGGTTTCCACGTTGCTTGCAACACCTTTGAGACATTTCCTTCCTCCTACTGGTTCGATAACCTCGGTTTCTTACTAAGGGAAGACTTGCTGTTGTGCTGCATAACACCTTGCTCTTGGGGTTTCCCGATGAAGCGCTTCGTGTAGACGCAGCACCAACAAGCTTTTCCGGCGCTGTTGCCAGGGAGGCTATGGACGTCTTCATAAGGGGAGTCCTCCTCAACCTTTCTCTTTACTTTTTTTTGGTTTGCTTAGTTTCTTTTGCTTGGTTTTGTTTGCCTCTTTTTATCAAAAACTCCAAAAAAAATAGTTTAGTTTGGTTTGCTTTCTCTTATCAAAAACACAAAAAAAATTAGTTCCTGCCCTAGTTGCTAACATGTCTGGTTTTCCAATCTCTGTGACACCTATGGAAGAGATCTTTACTTTCACGCAAAAAGGTGAAGAGAGTTTTAAAGAAGCTTGGTCTAGAATCTCTGCTTTACAAAGGGAAACTGAGCCTAAGATGAGCCTTAGCTTGGTTATTAATAGTTTCTACCAAAGTATTGCCCTCTGTTATAGATATTTTTGGATGTACTAAGGATGAAGCTTTTGATGCCATAAAGAAATTTATTATAATTTATAATATGTCTGGCAAGTCTGATTCCTATTTTATAGACATTTTTGCTAGGTTGAACACTCTTGAGTCCAGTATTGCTGCTTTGACAGTTGCTATCACACACTTAGGGCATACCAAGATTATGTTTCAATAAATTCCGAGCCTTTAAAGTGGTTTCCCACAATCAAAGTCTCTATAAATAGTACCACTTTTGATGCTCGATGTGATATCATGTCTGAATTTTGCCTTATGCCTAAAGATATTTATGAGTCTTTGAGTCTTTGGGGACTTTCTGAAGGAGGAGAAGAAATATCTCTTACCAATAATGCAACTTTATTACCCATTGGAATAGCTTAAGGTGTGTTTACAAAATCTTACCTAAAATTTTGTCTACTGATTATCTTGTTATTGAATGTGTAGGCAAAGAACAGATTACACTTGGAAGATCCCTACTGAAACACCTTGGAGCAATAATAGATGTGGGAAAAGGCATTATGCATTTTTATCCTCCAGTAAGCAATCATATTTTCCCTAAAGAGAAGAATAAAGGTAAGAAAGGTAGAAGCAAGAGAGGTAATGCTTCTTTATTTGAAAATACTTGATTTTTCTTGCTTCTTGTGCCTAACTTAAAGGCGTTAAAGAAAAGTACTTGTTGGGAGATAACCCAAGAGTTTTCTTGAGTCTTGGAAGTTATTACTTCAGTAATGACCTCTCCTTATCCTTTTTGTTTGCTTTTTGTGCCAAGAATGACCTCTAATGAGAGGGAAGTAAGATTTTGGGAGTTGTTGTCCCGAAACAGATTTCTGTCCTCCACCATAAAAATTCGTGAGGAGTCTCTGTAAGTCGTATTGAGCTGAAAATTTACTAATAAATCCCCCAGTATGTTAGCTAAATTTCGTTAGTTCAACACTTTTTGATTTGATCAATAGAAGGTCTTTGAAAAAAATCGGTTTCTACCTGCTGGTCTGTTTTGACAGATTTCTGCCATTATTTGCATTTGCTTCTTATTGATTCCTTTTGGGGTTCTTTTTGGGGAATTGAGCTTTTTGAAAGAGTTGCTACAGTATCTTGTGTTTGTAGTGAAAGTTTTGCTGTTCTAAAGCTAAACCTAAAGGTCTATTATCTTTTGAATACACTAATGTTGCTAATGAGGATTGTGTGAAGTTTTGTATGAAGGAAAAATTTCAGCTGTAGAGAGAGAATGATGTAATAAGATGAATAATGGAAAAAATCTCAAGCTTGGGGATGCCACCCCGGTTTCACCCCAAGAAATATCCAAGAGGTACAAGCGTCAAAGCTTGGGGATGCCCAAGGCATCCCCTTCTTCATCAATAAAAAGCTCAGGTCTTTCTAGACACTTCGTTTTTATTGTTTCATGCACTGTTGTGTTGTTCTTGGAGCATCTTAGTTTTCATTTGCTTTTATTAGCTTGTTTCGTTTTCTTGAATAAAGTAGTTGGACCCCCGTTCTCGCTGTGTTGTTTCAAATAAGTCGATTGGTGTTGGAAAGGAGTAGAAAGTTCTTGCTTGAAAGTGCAAGAGGAGCTTGCATTGACTGTGACCTAGACTTTAGCATGTCATGCTAGGTGTTGTTTTGAACTTATGATTAGTGATTATTGTTGTAGCATGACTTGTTCCAAACAATTGGGGTTGCTTAGTGTGCCTTGAAGGAATCATGTGTTGTTTTAGCATACAAAAGCATAGTATTGTGGTATTCTCCTTTGATGTTTTGTTTGGGTTGACTTGGCACATGCTCACACCATGTTATGACTATGAAAAAGTCACCATAGCCTCTATGATCATTTAGTCCTTGACTTGTAGTACCACTCTATGCTTTGATTAGTAATGTTTTGTCGCTCTACATGATTATGGCCATTATTGCTCGCTTAGTTGGTTGCTCCCAGTCTTTTGCTAGCCTCCACCTGTATGAGTAAGCTCTACTCATGCTTCCAACTCCCAAGAAACCAAGTTATTTCGAAGTGTCCGCTATAAATTCCTATGCATGGTGTGTTACACCATTCCAAGTATATTCTTGTTTTCATCTATCTTCCAATTAAAAAGTATTTTGTTATGTGAAAACTTAGTGATTAAAGTCCTCACGAACTTGATGGCACACTTTATGTTCCTTGCCCCTAATAAACTTGAACCATTGTGTCGTCTAAGTTGTATATGCTTGCACTTATACGTTGGAATTAGCAGAACCATGCTGTCATGGGGAACGTTTTCAACATTGTACTTGTACTTTGTACACAGTTGATATCATGCTCTTTTGTCTATGGATGTCGCCGGTGTGAAATAGAGAGGGATCTTGTAAGTCCATGGAGTTATGTATTTTGTTTTAGAAAAACGCCTGGGCCGCTAGCCTAAGACATGCCTAATCATGGTGGAAACTTGCAGCATCACCATAATGAGCAATCTGTGAAGCATCCTCAATAAAAATCTATGCAAATAGTAAATAAAAAGATCGCTGAGATGATCATTGTCTGCTTGCCTTGTCATTTTGGTTATGGGATAGCTCCTGTAACATGTGCAAGGGGTACCCCGTTGGCTATTCTCTATGATACATCTATACTTACTATGACAAGAACTTACAAGTGACTAAAGTTGAGTAGCATGAGGTGCGGCCCTCGTATTCAAGGGACATGCGATTGCCAACTTATACTTTGTCAAGCATATACTCCATAGTTTGTTCACTTTAACCTTAATCACTTCAAGATGCTTATGACAAGGGCAATGAGGGCTGAAAGCTAACAAGTACCATAATTTTTGGAATCTCTTTTTGAAACTTGAAATCCCTGCTTCCCTTTATGAAGGGCCTTTCTTACACTATTATATTAAGTCTCCACCTTCTACCTTTAGGCACTAGTTAAGAGACCATAGTTGCCATTCTTAGGTTATGTGCAGTGTCCCAAAACTTATTGATTGATGCATATTGTTGATATTGCTTGCTCTTGAACTATTTGTATCTAGTCACCCTTATGAACTTTGAAGGTGTCCTATGCATCTATTTGCTACTCCATGAGGGACAAGCTGAATGCCACTTTGCTATGTTTTCTATATGTGAAACAAACAAACGTTTTTCAATGCATGTTATTCATGATCTTTGTTTGTAACCTTTCATGTTGCATGCATAGTTACTTTGTCTTATTTTTAGAACTCCATCTTTCATGCACTTCTTTAGAGTTCTTTGATCCTAGCTTTCAATGCTTGCAAATGGTTTGATCTTGGTTTTGATGGTGCATGTCACCTCAAAAATTATTCTTTTTATCACTTACCTACTTGAGGACGAGCAGGACTTAAGCTTGGGGATGCTTGATACGTCGGAAACGTATCTATAATTTTTGATGTTCCATGCTTGTTTACTATCTAATTTGCTTTGCTTTGTCCACACTTTGAGGTGTTTTTATATGTTTTCTGGTACTAACCTATTAACAAGTTGCCATAGTGCTAGTTGCCTGTTTTCTTCTGTTTTTCATTCCAGAAAGGCAGAAAATCAATATTCTCGAAATTGGACGGGACAAAAGCCAAAGTAAATATTTTACCGTGGGGAACACGAAGCCGGAGTACGAGAGAGAGGGGACCCACCAGGGGGCCACACCACCTGGCCATGCGGGTGGGCCCACCCCGCGCCTGGGGGGTTGCAGCCACCCTGGTGGCCCTCCAGCCTCACCTCTTCACCTATAATAAGCCCCTGATGCAGAAACCCTAGGCACCCGATCAAAATTCCACGAAACCATCTATAGCCGCCACCATCGTCCCTAGATCGTGGGGATCTGAAGCTCTTCCCGGCACCCTGTCGAAGGAGAGATCATCCCGGAGGCCTTCTTAATCATGCCAGCCTCTGGTATGAAGCGTGAGTAGTTCCACCTTGGAGTACGGGTCCATGTAGTAGCTAGATGGTTGTATCTCCTCCTTGTGCTTTCATGTCTAGATCTTGTGAGCTCCATTCATGATCAAGATCTCATCTATTTGTAATCATGCATGTTGTGTTTACGGCGATCCGATGGATATTGAGATTACTATGTCAGATTGATTAATGGTTTCGTCTTATTGATTCTATCATGTTTGTGTTGTTTGTGATCTTGCATGCTCTCCGTTGTTAGTAGCTATCTTGGCCAAGTAGTTGCTAGTGACTCCAAGAGGGGGTATTTATGCTCGATAGTGGGTTCATGCCTCTACTTAATCAAGGGAAGTGAAAGAAATCTGTACGGTTGTAGATGTTCTGTTGCCACTAGGGAGAAAACAACGGTCTCTTGTTCATGGAACAAGTGGATTATTTACCTTACACACTTTTCTTAAAGCAGTTGTCTTTGCTTGCAACTTAATACTAGAGGGGGTTCGGATGATAACCCAAAGGTGGACTTCTAGTCATAGATGCAGTTGGATGGCGGTCTATGTATATTGTTGTATTGCCTAATCGAATCTCATAGGATCTTTTTGTCTAGTATTGCATTGTTATGCCTTACTCAATCTTGTCAATTGCCCTGCTGTAATTTGTTTACCCAGCATGCCATGTTTGTTTATCTAAGGAGAACACCTCTAGTGAACTATGGACCCCGGTCCAATATTTACCATTAATACATCTTCCACTATTACTGTTTACTCGCTGCAAACCATCATCACCTTCCCCACCATATAGTTTATCCTTTGTTACAGCAATTGGTGAGATTGATAACCTCACTGTTCGTTGGGGCAAAGTCTTGATTTTGTGTTGTGCAGGTTTCCACGTTGCTTGCAACACCTTTGAGACGTTTCCTTCCTCCTACTGGTTCGATAACCTCGGTTTCTTACTGATGGAAGACTTGCTGTTGTGCTACATCACACCTTGCTCTCGGGGTTTCCCGATTAAGCACTCCACGTTGACGCAGCGCCAACACCCCCGCCCAGTCCTAGGGTCGTCAACCTGGGGTGGTGAGGGGGAGGGAGATGTGGACCCAGCAGGGGCAGAAGATACGTCGAGCTCCATGAGTAAGTCCCTACCAGTGCGATCGAAGAAGAAGCGAGGGATCGACACGGGGAACACGGATGGGTCTGGGCAAAGGATGCGCAACCATATTGCCCGTGCCCTAGAAGAGATCGGGGGTCCACCTCCAGGAACTTGCCCACTTTCTGGGTGATGAGGGCCACAAATCCCCTCCCGTCTCGCCTCCGAAGGGACACCGGTCAAGCGAAGCCAAACCTCAGACAGTGTAGCCATATCCCCCTGATCTGCGGAAGACGGTCTGGTCAGCACCTTCAGCTAGTGGATCAGTAGGATGAAGGAGGCGCCGATGGCACACATACACAATGTCTCCACCGAGGGGAACGACACTGCAAACTCGGTGGCCGAGACCCTCCTCACTGGCCACTCATGGCCCGGGAGGACCTCACAGAGCTCCTGGTGGATCAAGTCTTCCGTCACCTCGATCCGCATGGGGTGGTCCTGCTCCAGAATCGTCACCATCGCCAGGGTCTCCGGTACGGTCATCTGGACGCCCCCCATGTTGATGTAGTAAAAGTCCCCCATTGACCTCATGGTCGTAGTACTCGAGGCACTCACGTCCAGAGCTGGGTGTAAGCGGCTAAACCACACCCACAAGGGTCCCAGGCATGGGCCGCTGCACGAGGAGGGCCTTCTTCTTCTTCTTGGGCATCTTCTTCTTCGGAGCCCTTGCGGGGCTAGAGCTGGACCCACCTAGGATGGTCGAGGCGGACGGGCCTGAGAAGGCACTCGGGGTGTCACGCAAGTTGGCCACATCCGAGCTCCCTAGCTCACCCCTGGGGCCCTGCGTGCCTCCTCGAGTGGCCAGTGCCTGCTGCCTCAGGCCCTCCTCCTGCCGGACTGCCTCTGAAGACCGGGCTCTACCGGTGCGCAGAAACACCGGGCCAAGGTCGCATCGCTGTTGGCGAGAGGGCGAGCGGGAGGGCCGACGGTGGCCATTAGCTCTCGGCAGCCACAGGGTGTGACGCTATTGGTGGTGGGACGTGCCCACCTGACCGCGAGCAGGGGCCTGGCGACGCGGAGAAGGCTGGTGATGGCCGCTGGAGTAGCACAGAGGCGGGCTCTGGCAGGGGGAGGACTCACGGCGGTGGGGGGAGAAGGCCCGACGGTGGGGGGGACACCTCCCTGGGCACGGGAGGGCTCCGGGGGAGCATCGAGGTCATGAGCGCCTCCTTGTAGGAGCGCACCGGCGGAGGGAGTGATGGCTGCGACGGGGTAAAAGTGTTTGAATTTGAATAACTAATTCAAAACCATATTCTATTTTTAAAAATAATTAATGTAACCATTTAAACTATGACCCATTAAAATTAAAAATGAATTAACTTATATTTTTTGAATATTAATTTGGAATTTATAAAAACTTTAAACATAAAAAGTGTTTGAATTTGAATAACTAATTCAAAACCATTTTATGTTTTTAAAAATAATTAATGTAACCATTTAAACTATGAACCATTTAAAATTAAAAATGAATTAACTTATATTTTTTGAATATTAATTTGGAATTTAGAAAAACTTTAAACATAAAGAGTGTTTGGATTTGAATAACTAATTCAAAACCATTTTCTATTTTTAAAAATAATTAATGTAACCATTTAAATTTTGAACCATTTAAAATTAAAAATGAATTAACTTATATTTTTTGAATATTAATTTGGAATTTAGAAAAACTTTAAACATAAAAAGTGTTTGGATTTGAATAACTAATTCAAAACCATTTTCTGTTTTTAAAAATAATTCATGTAACCATTTAAACTATGAACCATTTAAAATTAAAAATGAATTAACTTATATTTTTTATATATTAATGGGCGGGAAGAAAAGGACGGGAAATAATGGGTGGGAAGAAAAATTTATACGATAGAACTGGAATTAAAGTACATAACGCAACTAACACTAAGTTACATAAAGCACGACTGAAGATTAAGATACGTAGAAGAACTGAAAATTAAGATACATGGCCAGATTAAGTCACAATCGGCCAAACTTGTTTTGCAATGTTGGAGTGATTCAGTCATGCTCCTGCCTATACCTGTAATACTCGCCACTGTAGTCGTCGTACTCGCCGCGGCCGTCATCGTTGTCGTCGTCGGGGTCGCCGTAGTTGAAACTTGAAGGATGAGTATGAGTGGGCTGGACTTGAGGGTAGCGCAGGTGGGGGTTAGAGTCGGTGGCCGTGTCGTAGGCCATGACGCTCTAGAGAGTCCGGCCGCGCCACCACAGCCGACGGCCGGCCTCGTTGAAGTTCGGATGAGGTGGGTCGTCCTCCTCGTGCCTGGCGAGCGCCCTCTCACGCCGATCCTCGAAGAAGGCTTCCCAAGTCGGGAAATAGTCGGGATGCCAGTTGGGATTCCTCCGCTGCTTTGGTGTGAGCTCGAAGTAGTAGTGGTTCGTGATGGCCATCCGGCGGGCCACACCAAGAGGGACATGAGGAATTGGCACGCCTCCGGCGCTCAACATCCAGCCGATGGGGACGCAGTAGCCCGGCGGGCAAGGGTAGTTCGAGGCGCAAAGCGCCTCCGCCGCCCTGGGGGTTAGGCGTATGGTGGAAGCCATGGGAAAGAGTGATGAGGTTGCAGATATGAGTCTAGAGATGTGCAATGACAATGGAGGCCAATCCTACATATATGTAGTGAGAAATGGCGGGAAGATAAATGGCGGGAAAAAAACTGCGGGAAGAAATCGCGGTAAGAAATGGCAGGAAGAAAAATGGCGGGAAGAAATGGCGGGAACAAACTTGGGTTTAGATGTTTAGGGTTTGAGATGTCCCGGTTGGGAGATAGTCCATGTAAGGTGGTCTAGTATTTTAGAAAAATGGGACGGTAGCATTCTGAAACAGCATTTTGGTGGTTACTTGACAAAACGACCCATTTTTTGCGCTCGGAAAATGGAAAATGGCTTTTCCGTGCGACGAAGAGGAAAACTTCCTCCTGCACCATTGTTCTCCATACAAATGTCCACATGCATGCATAATATGGGCACAGCATCACAAACTATGCCGTGATTCAGCACATAACATCGTTCATTTAGACCGAAAGCCATGAAACCTCGAACATGATAGGTCATTTTGTGAAGGTTTTTTCGAGACATGATCAATATACCAAGTCAGGTATTTTTCCTTGCAACTATGTCACATAATATGACACCACGCGAAGCATTTAGATTGTTCAGACTTTTTTTTGAATTTCTTATGCCCGTTTTGAATTTCTAACTATGGTCGAACCGGCGTGCATGAAGATAGGGGAGGAGCATCGTTAGAACTTGCATTGGATCTCTGAAGAAACCACATATTGCGGGACTAAAAATGATTTTTTTTCAAAAAATCACGGGCGTTAGATCATGTACCTATAGTACAAACCGGACCCACTTCCTACCGATTCGGCAGACATTTGTCCTTTTTACCCAGGATGAACGAAAAGGTTTGAGATGTCCCGGTTGGGAGATAGTCCATGTAAGGTGGTCTAGTATTTCAGAAAAATGGGACGGTAGCATTCTGAAACAGCATTTTGGTGGTTACTTCACAAAACGACCCGTTTTTGCGCTCGGAAAATGGAAAATGGCTTTTCCGTGCGACAAAAAGGAAAACTTCCTTCTGCAACATTGTTCTCCATACCAATGTCCACATGCATTCATAATATGGGCACAACATCACAAACTATGCCGTGATTCAGCACATAACATCGGTCATTTAGACCGAAAGCCATGAAACCTCGAACATGATAGGTCATTTTGTGAAGGTTTTTTCGAGACATGATCAATATACCAAGTCTGGTATTTTTCCTTGCAACTATGTCACATAATATGACACCAAGCGAAGCATTTAGATTGTTCAGACTTTTTTTGAATTTCTTATGCCCGTTTTGAATTTCTAACTATGGTCGAACCGGCGTGCATGAAGATAGGGGAGGAGCATCGTTAGAACTTGCATTGGATCTCTGAAGAAACCACATATTGCGGGAGTAAAAATGATTTTTTTTCAAAAAATGACGGGCGTTAGATCATGTACCTGTAGTACAAACCGGACCCACTTCCTACCGATTCGGCAGACATTTGTCCTTTTTACCCAGGATGAACGAAAAGGTTTGAGATGTCCCGGTTGGGAGATAGTCCATGTAAGGTGGTCTAGTATTTCAAAAAAATGGGACGGTAGCATTCTGAAACAGCATTTTGGTGGTTACTTCACAAAACGACCCGTTTTTGCACTCGGAAAATGGAAAATGGCTTTTCCGTGCGACAAAAAGGAAAACTTCCTTCTGCAACATTGTTCTCCATACCAATGTCCACATGCATTCATAATATGGGCACAGCATCACAAACTATGCCGTGATTCATCACATAACATTGTCATTTGGACCGAAAGCCATGAAACCTCGAACATGATACGTCATTTTGTGAAGGTTTTTTTGAGACATGATCAATATACCAAGTCTGGTATTTTTTCTTGCAACTATGTCACATAATATGATACCACGCGAAGGATTTACATTGTTTGGACTTTTTTTGAATTTCTTATGCCTGTTTTGAATTTTTTGAATTTCTAACTATGGTCGAACCAACGTGCATGAAGATAGGGGACGAGCATCATTAGAACTTGTATTGGATATCTGAAGAAACCACATATTGCGAGTCTATGTGATTTTTTTCAAAAAATCACGGGCGTTAGATCATGTACCTGTAGTACAAACCGGACTCACTTCCTGCCGATTCGGCAAACATTTGTCCTTTTTACCTGTGATGGACGAAAAGGTTTGAGATATCCCGGTTGGGAGATAGTCCATGTAAGGTGGTCTATTATTTTAGAAAAATGGGACGGTAGCATTCTGAAACAGCATTTTGGTGGTTACTTCATAAAACGACTCGTTTTTTGCGCTCGGAAAATGGAAAATGGCTTTTCCGTGCGACAAAAAGGAAAACTTCCTCCCGCAACATTGTTCTCCATACCAATGTCCACATGCATGCATAATATGGGCACAGCATCACAAACTATGTCGTGATTCAGGACATAACATCGGTCATTTGGACCGAAAGCCATGAAACCTCGAACATGATAGGTCATTTTGTGAAGGTTTTTTTGAGACATGATCAATATACCAAGTCTGGTATTTTTCCTTGCAACTATATCACATAATATGACACCACACAAAGGATTTACATTGTTCGGACTTTTTTTGAATTTTTTATGCCAGTTTTGAATTTTTTGAATTTCTAATTATGGTCGAACCGGCGTGCATGAAGATAGGGGACGCGCATCATTATAAATTGCATTGGATCTCTGAAGAAACCACATATTGCGAGTCTAAAAATGATTTTTTCAAAAAATCACAGGCGTTAGATCATGTACCTGTAGTACAAACCGGACCCACTTCCTACCGATTCGGCAGACATTTGTCCTTTTTACCCGGGATGGAAGACATGGTTTGAGATATCTCGGTTGGGAGATAGTCCATTTAAGATGGTATAGTATTTTAGAAAAATGGGACGGTAGCATTTTGAAACAACACTTGGTGGTTACTTCATAAAACGACCCGTTTTTTGCGCTCGGAAAATGGAAAATGGTTTTTCCGTGCGACGAAAAGGAAAACTTCCTGCTGCAACATTGTTCTCCATACCAATGTCCACATGCATGCATAATATGGGCACAGCATCACAAACTATGCCGTGATTCAGCACATAACATCGGTCATTTGGACCGAAAGCCATGAAACCTCGAACATGATAGGTCATTTTGTGAAGGTTTTTTCGAGACATGATCAATATACCAAGTCTGGTATTTTTCCTTGTAACTATGTCACATAATATGACACCAAGCAAAGTATTTACATTGCTCGGATTTTTTTTGAATTTCTTATGCCTGTTTTGAATTTTTTGAATTTCTAACTATGGACGAACCGACGTGCATGAAGATAGGGGACGAGCATCGTTAGAAATTGCATTGGATCTCTGAAGAAACCACATATTGCGAGTCTAAAAATGATTTTTTCAAAAAATCACGGGCGTTAGATCATGTACCTGTAGTACAAACTGGACCGACTTCCTAACGATTTGGCAGACATTTGACCTTTTTATCCGGGATGGACGAAAAGGTTTGAGATGTCCCAGTTGGGAGATAGTCCATGTAAGGTGGTCTAGTATTTTAGAAAAATAGGACGATAGCATTCTAAAACAGAATTTTGGTGGTTACTTCACAAAACGGCCCGTTTTTTGCCCTCGAAAAATGGAAAATGGCTTGATCATTTGGGCCGAAAGCCATCAAACCTCGAACATGATAGGTTCATCTTTAGTCCCGGTTGGAGGGATTTCGGCAGGCTAGGCCAGGCAGCACTAATGATATGGGTGAGTGTCGACATTATGTCGTACGGTTTGTACCTTGTCCCGGATGGTGTCACCAACCGAGACTAAAGATTAACCTTTAGTCCCGGTTGGAGACACCAACCGGAACAAAACACGAGTCAGCACTAATAATAGGGTGAGTGTCGACATTATGTCGTTAGTGTCGACGCTATGCCGAGCTGCGTGTAGTATAAATAGGCATCCTTGTGAGTCCAGTCCTCCAGCCAGATTGAGGCATCTCCAATATGGTTTTCGAGAACAGGGACACCACTACGACCAGCTTCAGGGAGATGCCGCCGGATCCCAGTCCTCCGGCATCTCCAAGAAACTGGTCATAGAGGCACTCCCTAATATGTGAAATTAGTTACCTCCCAGGTGTATTGATCTAGTTAGAGAAGTTACAAGATGCAAGATGGTGTGCGAGAGCAGGGATACCACTACGGCCAGTTTGAGGGAGATGCCGTCGGAGCCCAGTCCACCGGCATCTCCAACAAACTGGTCATAGAGGCAATCGCTAATATGTGACGATGCGTGTTTGGAGATCAGATCTTAATGGTAAGTACGAATTGGGACAACTTCTTCATAGTTCGGGAAAGTCGTTCTACGAATCGGGACTAAAGGCCCCCTTTAGTCCCGGTCTAGCCACAAAACAGGACTAACACTCAACACATTTATTAATATTAAAAACCGAACTGCAAAAGCGGGACTAAAGGCCCCCCTATATATAGTCTCGGTCAAGCCACAAACCGGGACTAACACTCAATACATTTATTAAACTTGGAAAATTGCAAACATCATAAAAATATCCTTCACAAAATGAGCTATCATGTCTCATGGCATTTAGGTTCACAATATGCAGCCGACCGGCCAGACATGAACTAGAGGTACACAATATGAGCATGAACTTCTTGGCGTATGTCCTTCCTTATGATCGCTTCAGACGTAACCATGGAGCATCTTCTTTACTTAACGAAATGCTTGGGTCAGTTTTCACTGTGAAGGGCGGAATTTCATCAAACTTATTATAATCTTCTGACATGTCTGTCTTGTCCTCGATTCCCACGATGTTTCTTTTCCTTGAAAGAACTATGTGACGCTTTGGCTCATCATATGATATATTCGTTTGCATATTTTTTTTCTTTTTTCGGTCTGGAGGACATGTCCTTGACATAGAAAACCTGAGACACATCATTGGCTAGGACGAATGGTTCATCTCTATAACCAAGATTGTTGAGATCCACTGTTGTCATTCCGTACAACTGGTCTATCTTTACCCCTTCCCCATTCAGGTTGACCCATTTTCAGCGAAACAAAGGGATCTTAAAAGAGACTCCATAGTCTAGTTCCCATATCTCCTCTATGTGACCATAGTATGTGTCCTTTTGCCCATTCTCGTCCGTTGCATCAAAGCAGACACCACTGTTTTGGTTGGTGCTCTTTTTATCTTGAGCGATCGTGTAGAATGTATTCCCATTTATTTCGTACCCTTGGAAATTCAATATAGTAGAAGATGGTGACGCGGCCAACAAGTATAGCTGATCTCCAACGGTGGTGTCATTCAAGAGATGTGTCCGCATAAAACCACCGAAAGACTTCATGTGTTCATCTGTAATCCATGAGTCAGGCTTCCCCGGGTTTTTGGAGCGTACAATATTCTTGTGTTCCTCGATATACGGAGCTGCCAAGGTGGAATTATGTAGAACTGTGTAGTGTGCTTTAGTGAAAGAATCCTCGTCCCTACATATCATTGCTTTCTTTCCCAGCGTGCCTTTTCCACTTAGTCTTCCCTCATGTCACGAGTCAGAAACACCAATCGGCTTAAGGTCAGGAATAAAGTCAACTCAAAACTCAATGACCTCCCGTACTTCTGGTGTATCTTTTGTCTTCCCGTACACGCCTAGGAATCCTAGCGGGTTCACGCAAAGATTCTTCGTCACGTGCATCACGTCGATTGAAAAGCGGACACGTAGGACTTTCCAATATGGCAGCTCCCAAAATACAGATTTCTTCTTCCACATGGGTGTGTGTCCTGTAGCGACGTCGTTCGAAACTGATTGACCGCCGGGACCCTTTCCAAATATTACTTCTATGTCCTTGACCATACCAAATACATCATCACCAGAAGGGAGTTCGTGCTTCTTCCGGTGATCTACCTCGCCTTTGAAATGCTTGCCTTTCTTTATTATGGGATGATTGGTCAGAAGAAATCGTAGATTCGCCAGGTACACAATCTTCTTGCATTTATGCAAATATGTACCTTCAGTCTTATCTAAACAGTGTGTGCATGCCTTATATCCCTTGTTTGTCTGTCCTGAAAGGTTACTAAGAACAGGCCAATCATTGATGGTTACGAAAAGCAACCCTCGTAGGCCAAATGGCTCTTGTTTGTTCTCATCCCACGCATGTACACCTGGTTTTCCCCACAGCTGTAAGAGTTCTTCAACTAATGGCCTAAGGTACAAATCAATGTCGTTGCCCGGTTGCTTCGGGCCTTGGATGAGCACTTGCATCATAATGAACTTACGCTTCATGCACAACCAAGGAGGAAGGTTGTAGATACATAGAGTCACGGGCCAGGTGCTGTGACTGCAGCTCTGCTCCCCAAAAGGATTCATGCCATCCATACTTAGACCAAACCATAAGTTCCTTGCGTCACCTGCAAAGTCCGGGAAGTCTCTCTCGATTTTTCTCCACTGTGACCCATCAGCAGGGTGTGCTGAACTTCCCGTCTTTCTTACGGTCTTCTTTGTGCCATCGCAACAACCTGACATGCTCTTTGTTTCTGAACATGCGTTTCAACATTGGTATTATAGGATCATACCACATAACCTTAGCAGGAACCCTCTTCCGGAGGGGCTCTCCCTCAACATCACCAGGATCAACTCGTCTGATCTTATCCCGCAATGCATTGCATACCTGGCATTTATCTAAATTCTCATACTCCTTACCGCGGTAGAGGATGTAGTCATTAATGCATGCATGTATCTTCTGCACATCTAATCCTAAAGGACAAAGAGTCTTCTTTGCTTCGTACGTACTTTCGTGAAGTTCGTTATGTTTTGGAAACTTCGGCTTCATTATTTTCAGCATCTTTTCAAATGAGGAGTCAGTTAGACCACACTCTGCCTTCCATCGCAGCAATTCCAGTGTGGTACCGAGCTTTGTGCTGCCATCTTCGCAATTTGGGTACAACAATTTCTTGTGATCTTCTAACATGCCCTCTAACTTCAACTTCTCATTTTTTGTTTCACAGTCTCGCTTTGCATCAAAAATGACCCTACCAAGTTCATCAGCGGGCTCATCTGATGCCCGTTCTGCACCTCCTTCCTCTTCATTGTCTTCCATTGCAGTATCATTGTATTCAAGAAACATATGATGATAGTTGTTATCATCATCTTCTTCTTCACTGTCTTCCATCATAACCCCTCTTTCCCCGTGCTTTGTCCAGCAATTATAGTTAGGCATGAAACCTTTCATCACCATGTGGCCGCGAATGATTTTCGAGGAAGAGTACTCCTTGTTATTCCGATATTGAACACATGGACAACGTATAAAACCATTCTCTTTGTTTGCCGTAGCCACATCGATAAATTTATCCATGCCTTTAATGTACCCGGGTATACGCCGGTCACCGTACATCCATTCCCGACCGTTCATCTGCATCATATAATTAAGTTTATCAAAAACGAGACATCATAAATAGTGAAATGACCAATTCACATCGACACATGCATTGTATCAATGACAGAGAAAAGATAAGATTGCTAATCTCGATCGAGGGAAATAAAGAGGAGAAAGCTCAAGTGCGTCTCGGACACCTTCTATATTTTTGTTCTGTGAGAAATTGAATGGGATCATTCACTCAAACATTTCATCAAACACCTTGAATGCATGCATAGGAAAAAATAAACTAGCACACCTCTCACACCTTCCACCAAGAAAAAACAGAGGGGAGGCAGAGGGCTGGGGCGTCGTATTTATAGAGGGCGGGATCATACGTCCGGGTTTGTAACACAAATCGGGACTAAAGGTGTGTGCCAGGCCACGTGTTTGGCGCCCAACCTTTAGTCCCGGTTTGTGTTACAAACCGGGATGCATGACCCCTTACGAACCGGGACGCATGCCTCCGGCCACCGTGCCCACTCAAACCGGGACGCGTGCCAGCATTAGTCCCGGTTCGTGGCGCAACCGAGACTAATGCTGTTAGGGGGCGCGAACAGATAGCCTGTTTTCTACTAGTGACTATATGGTTCAGCACGTCGCGCTGATACAAAATAGACTAGTTTCGTTCGCTGGGGCGCCGTAGATTGTCGCCGGCGACCATCAACTGGTGGTGGTGGCCGCACTGACGTCATCCTGACGCTCTGCTCGCGTCATCCTTGACCAGTTCAACATGTTGACCAGTCTTTGCTGAGGTGGAGTGTGACGTGGCCTAGGGCCCAATGGTCAGTGACCTAGGGTAGCTCTGGTTGCGGTGTAAAAAGTTACTTTCTGTTTAAGAAATAAATAAAATGTTATTAACCCAAATTTAAATATTTCAGAAATTAAATAAAATTATTAAATCTTGTTAAATCAATAACTTTTGTTTTATAATTTAGAAAAATATGTGTAATATATGAAAATCTTTAGAAAAATAAAATATAAAACTTAAAAATATTATCAAATATTATTATGATAATTATTTAAATAAATATTATTTAATAAAAGTTTTATAAGTAATAAAACTAAGATAATCCATATTTTAATATTGGTAAATATTAAAAATATAAATAAAATACCACAAATCTTAGAAAAATAAAAAATACTTTAAAACTATAATCATACATTATTATTTCATTTAATTAAATATTTATTATTTATTAAGTATTTATAAAGTAGTGAATATTATAAAAATCATATCTTACTATTTATAAATCACAAAAATAATTGTAATATACCAAAATGATCAAAAAAGTAATATCTACTTGTTAAAAATATAATATTCCACTTTTGAAGTAAATAAACATATAAAACTTAATAACTTGAATTTAAACTTATTTCCTTAATGAATAATTCATATAAGGGTAAATAAAAATTGCTAATAATTCTAGAAATTTGCCAATTGAGTTTAATAAATAGTATTAGTCTTAAATGTTTATAATATAAAATCAATTGGTCCAACATATTCTAAATACAATTTTATTGAATTATCCTTCAACCATAGGTGTAGTTTGTTTCTAAAAAGATCTCTAACAATTGTAAAATCTTCAAGAATGATATCTTAACCAAATAAAATATTTTACCATTGTTTCACTCACAACTTTATAATGGAATAAATCCAAAGATAATTCATAAGTAGTCACTAATACTGTTTACGTATCCACAAACCGTAATCACACCTTTATAAGGAAATGAATGATCTTGTTCCATTACAAAATTAAGAAACCACCACTTAAATAGAAGAATAATCATTCTTAAGTAACTTTAAGGAAACATTACAAAGTACACAAGGTACAAATAACATAAGCAATGTACCTTAAGTTCATCTTTGTCTTTAAAGTTAAATTTAGTCTACAAGACTTTAAATATAAGGCTAAAGACTTTGTTACATGTTTTATAGTTAACTTTGGTCTATTTTAATTAAGACCTAAAGCATCTCAAGTCCAGACTATTTAAGCAAGCATAAACAACATCAATCATATTCTAATAGCTATCAGGATTGTTTAAACCTTAACAAAGAAATATTTTCTTCAAAAGTTATTCGTTTTGCCACTTCAATCAACAAACCTTATAATAATATTTCCAACTCTTAACAAATCAAACTCAAGGACTCCCTTCATAACCAACAGATTTCAACTAATCACAATCACATTACTTTATACTTTACTTGTAAATTAAGATTGTTAATACTTAAGTTCCTTATTATTGCCATTACTTGTAAAGTAAAATTTGAAGATAACAATTCTTGTATAAATAGTCTTTGAGAAGCATACCTCAATAGTATATCTTATTGTTGTATACCAATATGTTTACATGTTGTTTTACACACACTCACAAGCCTTAATAAGAAGCACAAGTGTGAAACTTAATCTAAAAAGGGCAACACATTCCAAAGAAACCATTTCCAGTATCCAAGCCCTAGATCAATGTTATCCCCGGGATTCGAGTTTATCAACTTGCATTACATTATTTATGCATAAAAGAATCTTCCTTCTTTAAACATTAGTCCTTACCAGACCAATGATGCTGATTTTAGATATTGGATCTTATATTGTCTCGAAGACCGTGAGTGCATAATCTTGCAATCACAAAAGGCAAGTTCACACTTGCTCATTTCCTTTGATTATTTTCTGTAAAGTATTATACAAATCAAGTGGTGTCATCACCTGCATTTGAAAAAGGTCGGAAAACACTATTTTCGTAATAATGTGATTATAGGTTACTTACCATGAGGTAATAACCTACTATGAAAGTTCTGGTGGTAAAGGAACATATTATCTAGGACTTAACAACCAATGTCGCCAGTGATTCTTGCGCCGCATATCACGCGTTAACCATAAGATTTGGAATGGGACAGAGAAGTCAGTTGTATCTTCTTCCTCTCGCATGTAGCCGGATGTGCAGGTCGTGGCTGTTATCACTCGTAGCGTGCATATTAATTGGTTATTCGTAGAGGATATGCAGCATATGGGTGGGAACCTGCGGTGACCCAGCATACCACTGCATGATGTAGTACACTATAGTCATAGACATAACACCAATGAAACACCGTTCACTAGTATTACAGCCCTCAGAGTGGTACAACAGAAACACAGTAGGTCCAAGACATGACTATAGGTTACAACTCAACTCTTTACACAAGATCCAGAGAACACTCTAGGTTAAAGAGAGAGAAAGAAACTTCTTACAAAGAAGAATCAGAAATAAACAACTCCAAAACTATAATACTATTAAGATTAGTATCTCAACTAATGGTCTGGCATTGATGCTATTGCAATACACTACAAAAAATGGGTTCTAGGGATAGAGATTCTATTCTTATCTAATCAGCGACTTCGTCTTCACTTGAGTTGTTGTATATGTTGACTTTCTTGACTTCATTGAAGAGCTTTAGCTTTTGATGATGATTCCTGGAGCATGATTTGATGTAGTCATCGTCTGTACTGGCTTTAGAACCTAGCAAGTGTTAAGAAGATACTTTGAGTACGAGCATACTCAGAAAGTGTCAACACCCGTATTTTTCAATCCTAGATGCCTGTTATGCCATACATCGCAATCCCAGGATTACCATTTTTGCGAGACATAACAGAATTGGATACCATAGTACTTCATCCGTTACAAATGATACATCAGTTCTTACACAAATAGGGATCTCATGATCCAGTTCTTAATACAACATCAAGCAGCGGAATACGTAATAATAACGGTAGCGTAGGCGAAGCTCCATCTTCGGGGTCACAAGCAATGCTGACGATGGGAGATGATCCTAGTTGTCGTAACCTTCCTGGGGTCCATCTTCCAGGTACTCCTCTTCATAGTCTGGCCATGGTAATATCCAGGGACAAAGCCATGAGTACTCTTTAAGTACTCGCAAACTAATACTAACAGATAAGGGGTTTTTGGATAATAGGACACTAGGCTCTAGGGTTGTTTTGCAAAAAATCCAGGTTTATCTCTACTAAGTCCAAAGCTGGTCACAATTTTATAACTCCTAAGGGGGATCTTGTAATTCAGGTCACAACTCTGTTGTGGTCAAGTCAAAGTCTCAATTCATTTCACAAGTCATTTTGAAAAGTCTGACGGGGGAACAGTATGGCCACTCCAACTGTCCATAACCGCGGACGCGTCTATTCGAATAGTTTGACACTCTGCAGAGATTGTACACTTTCACCACAACATTCGATACATCCGTCAGGAACAAATCCTGAATTCACCATACTCAGTATGCGGATAATCAATCCTAACCTTTCAATTACACGCCTTAGTATAAGCACCTCTCCTGTGAGTTTGGCCTCCCAACCATGACCACTGTCATCTTGGGTACTGCACAGGTGGACAATGTTCACAAGGTAGCCTCAGCTCAGACCTTGGCCGGGAGGGAACTAATACTAAGGTATATAAGTTTCCAGTCAATCCCTACCCAATATTCGGGTATTGTAGTTGTACGCTAAAATTGGAATGGTATCGCATCCAGACAACCATCAGTTTTATAAAGGGCTAAGGCTCATGCCTCAACATTTTCATCACCAAAATCATCTGGTGTTCAGAAACACATGTCAAAACATCTCAGCAGAATGATCCATCATTCTAAGGTTTTCATAACCATTTTTCCACCAAGTATTCCCATCTAAAGTTGATCAAGTTTTATGCTTAGCACTAGCATCTATAAGTTGGGGTAGGCACTAATGAGGGGTGGTAACTAGTGGAGTTTCAACTAAGTACAACCTTATATCTTAGGATGATATCAAGGTTTTCTAGCTTGGCCAAATTTTATGCTCTTTATGCAACCTTTAGCACAACTGTCTAGTATCTACCAAACTCTTAGGTAGACTCTAAGTAAGCTTTGATAAAGAAATAAAGTAAGAAGCTTGCCATAAAACTAGGATTGGTTTAGCAAGTGGGTATGATCACATATGCTTAAGGCATAAAGTAGTCATCTCACAAGTATGGGTTTGTGGCATCAGTAAGGTATCTTGCAAGCGTTAGCTTGCATAGGTCAACTTGATTAGTAAGGCTTGCATTGGTATAGTATCAGCTTGCATCAGTGTCAATATAAGCTTGCCTTGTGCAGAGCAGTGGTTGAAGTTCTCCTCGGCTTCCTCTTCGTAGTATCCTCCTTCCTCCTCGTATCCTTGGTCGTTACTAGCGTCTATGAATAAATACGAGGTACACAATCACCAAACTATACTTAACTACTTGAAATCATCACACACAAGGGTCCTACAGATGATCTAGCATCATCTCTAACATTACAAGGTTAAGGCTTGTTTTAAATCCTTTTTATTTTTAGAAAAGTAATTTCTACTCATTGAAAAACTACTTAAGATTTAATATTCTCCAAACCACATATGGGATCATGTTGACACATGTCATCACCACATATTGTAGTCCATGGAAATGTGATTTAAAGTGGTGTCACAATTTAATAAGGTTTTACCCTTTTATTTTTAATTAATTAAAGTGGCTAGAAATGCTTATGAAGCATTCTTTTATTACTTGAACTTTATTTCTGCAAGTAATCCCATATATTTTTATATATTCTGAAAGGTATGGTTAAATGTGATTTTTGAGAGTTGGAATAAACTCAAAAGCTTTTATGGTTTAAATTTGAAAAATGTTTGAATGCAGAAAAGCTTCTGCCTTGTTATTTTTGCTATGGGTGATCTACATATCCAAATGACTTGAATCCAACTGGCTTGGATTAAGCATTCGCAGACCTTTCCAACAAAATTTGTTTCATCCAATTTGATGCACTGAATCGATCTGGGTTGATTTTTGAAGTTGGGTGCTGAAGTGTTTTTGAAATGAAATAGAAAAGATTTAATTTGAATTGTTGGGCTGCGCGGGAAATTCTAACGGGCCGGCCTGCTAAGCGCAGTGCTCCCGCGGGCTGCTTAAGTGGGTGTCCCCACTCGTCAGTGACACGGGGCTGGGCGAAGCGGTATGGGGCAACGTGGATCGTTTGATCTAGTTCTAATCCAACGGTTGTGGGTCATCGTCGACGCGAGACAACTCCGGCGAGAACAAAACCTAGCGCGGCCAGTGAGGGGTGCTGGGGGCTCACCGGGGTACGGGCGAGGGTCGGAGAGGCGGGCGAACGACGAAGGCGATGACGGCGAACCTCCTGGTACCGGTGGCTTCTCCTGGGGCGGCTCCAATCGCTGGCTCCTTCTTCTTCAGAGGCGGTGGGCTCCGGTGAAATTCCGGCGGGGTGGTGCTCGGCTTGCTCTAAGAATGGCGTGGCACGGTCAGTGGGGAGAGGGGAGTGAGATGGTGTGAAGAAATCGTGCGGGGGTGGCCTCTATTTATAGTCGAGCGAGGGGACCGTCGGGGCGCACGGTGAGCTCGTCGGGGGCGACGTTACAGGCGGCTAATGGCATGGGCAAAGGTAGGGGACGGTGCTGTGTCTCCTGGCGATGCTCAACGACATGGTCGCGAGGCATGGGGCGGTGTGGTTTGGTCTGGAACGGGCGGTGCTCTGCGCGGCAGAGGCGGCGTCTTCGACGGCGGGCGATGGCTGTATGGCACGGGGCGGCAAACGGGGGTGTCTGGCGGTCTCCTGGGTTGATGGCGATCGTGTGTGCACGCGATGAGGGCGGCGCGCGGTCTGTGGGTGATGGTCGAGGGTGGCGCTCTGGCGCACGCTCGGCATGGTCTGGGCGTGTATTGTGCGCGTGGTCCAGGGCTTGGCAACGCTCGCGGTTGGGACAGGAAGTGGCGGTGGACGGTGGGCTGCCTCCCAAACAAGGTTGGCACGGCTAGTTCTTCCTCTAGCCTAATGTCCACAATGGGGTGGCATTGAGGTGCTCGGCTGTTCACCATTAATGGCAATGGTAAGCTCACAGGGGTTCTAGTATTGGGCTAATCTTTCTAGATGATCTACTGAGGTGTGTGTGAGCTAACTAGGGAACAAGTTAGGCAAGAATCACTGCACACTATAGTGTTTGATGTTTTGTTTGATTTGTGTCTGCAACCTGTTTGATGAAATGGCCGCATGAAATCAAGTTTTGAATTTTGAAATGATTTTTGGTGGGTTTTCTAGATTGGTTCTGGTGAGTCTGCAGATGCTTGGGTTTTGAAAGTTGAGCTTGTTTGAGTGGGTTTTGAAAAAGTGGGATCTTCCCATATGAAGAAGATTCAATTTTGAATTGTCATTTAAACTATGCATTTCAAAGTTTCTGGATGATCAGAAAGTGGGCCTTGATACTTTGTTATGAGTACATTCAAGGGGTGCAAAGATCCAGAAAAGTTTCTGTTAGGTTTTGAAAGTTTGAGACAGCCAAAGTAGGCATGGGAGTTAAATTGGTCAAAATGACCATTCACTTAATATATTTGTTTTGATTTACTTGTCTTTAGGAAAAGTGTGGGAAAATTGTTTTAGATGATGTTCTTTTCACCTAAGAAACATTTTACAAGCAATGGATCACACAAACAAGGTGGTTTTTAAAGAAATTCAAAATCCATGCATAAGCATATACATGCATTCATGAATTTATTTAGAAAAGTTTTTGTTAACCCTAATCTTGATGATTAGTGTTTGTTGATCTAAGTTTGGTATTTTTGGGATGTTACAGAAAGTTCACTAGAAAAGGAGTGTTTGATGCACTATATCTATAGCCATAGTGCATGCGTCGTAGGCAATGCAGGTTTTCGTAAACATTTCTTCAAAGGTTGCTTTTATTCTGAAAAGCTATGTCCGTCTGCCTTCACGGGTTTACCAGAACCATCATGGGGTTCATTTCCCGCCGCGTTCGTAGCTCCTTCTCGGAACATGGAGTAACAAGTTACAGTTCTTACACTTTGCAGAGGTGCGTTGCTTTAGCCATGAGAGATCAAATCCTTGTTGCACAACCGGGCGATCTTTCCCGTCCACACTTCCTATGGTGTGGGGCCCAATAGATGATCCAAGCCAATCACTGCCCCCTTCGCGACCTCGCATGCCTCCTTGGTGTACACCATGCCCACATATTGAATTACGGCAATGGTTTGTACAGATCGTTAGATTCCAGAACTATTGTGGGACGTTTAGGGTTCCCACCCATATGCTGCATATCCTCTACGAATTACCAATTTATATGCACGCTACGAGTGATAACAGCCACGACCTGCACATCCGGCTACATGCGAGAGGAAGAAGATACATCTGACTTCTCCATCCCATTCCAAATCTCATGGTTAACGCGTGATATACAGCGCCAAGAATCACTGGCGACACTGGTTGTTAAGTCCTAGGTAATATGTTCCTTTACCACCGGAACTTTCATAGTAGGTTATTACCTCATGGTAAATAACCAATAATCACATTATTATGAAAGTAGTGTTTTCGGACCTTTTTCAAATGCAGGTGATGACAACACTGGATTTGTAAAATACTTTACAGAAAATAATAAAAGGACATGAGCAAGTGTGAACTTGTCGTTTGTGATTGCAAGATTATGCACTCACGGTCTTCGAGATGACATAAGATCCAATATCTGAAATCTGCATCATTTGTCCGGTAAGGACTAATTTTTAAAGAAGCAATATGCAGTTATGCATAAGTAATGCTATGCATTTTTGTAAAGCTCCCAAATTGAATCCCCAATACTTTGAGTGAAGTGAATTCAAGTGATTCTTTTCAGAGTTGGTTTATCTTCAAATTTTACTTTACAAGTAATAACCTTTATAAGGAACCTAAGTGTTAACAATCCAAAATATGTAAGTAAAGTATAAGATGATGTGATTATGGTGAATTGTCCTATGGTGACTATGATAAAAGTCCTTGGGATAATTGTCCTATAAGATGATAAAGGAACCTATGAAGAACTTATTATAAGATTGTTATCTGAAGTGGCAAAAAGAATAACATTTGAAGAAAAGATTTTCTTTATAATGTTTAAGCAATCTTCATTGTTAATAGAATGTGATCAATGCCTTCTGGTATTTGATTGATTAGTTTGGACTTGAGATGCATCATGTTTTAAGTGAAATAGACCAAAGTTAATTATAAAAACATAAGTGATTTATTAGACCTGATGTTTATAAGCTTTGAGACTAAAATTAACTTTAAAAGGGTAAGTAAACTTAAGATGTAATATGTTTTAATTATTCCCAAGTTTTAGATTTATGATAGGTATAACTAAGGTGTGGAATTATTCACTTTCTATTTAAGTGAATGATTAGATTAAATTTTTTTTACTATTATGAAAGGAATATGTATTTATTTAATGGAATCATAATTAGATGGTCTTAGTAATTTGTTAAAATTTAAGGTTATGTTAATAGTGGTTAAGATATAATGATTATTCACCATATTATATAAATGGGTGATACCCAATGTTTATTTAAAAGGATTCTTAAAAGATTTTTAAAAGAATATTTTAAAGTTAAAAGTTATACTTAAGTTTGATTATGAATTCAAGTTATGGGTTTGGAATTAGTACTAAGACACTAATTGCTCAAGGTTTTCTAAGAATTGTGATTATTTCTTACTTAAGAATTGTTTTTAAAGAATTCACAAAATAGGTATTAGGTAAGGATTTATTATTTAAAATATTAACGACTTTCCTAATAATATATTTAATATTTTTCTAGTGTATTATATTTATTCAAGACCTTAAAAATGAATTTTATTTATTTTTAAGTATTATCTTTATTTTTATAAAATTCATCAAAGAATTAAGTGTCTTTAAATATTTGCTTTATGTTTTATTTGTAAAACTCTAAGTGAGTATTTTTATAAAATATTAGAGTTATTTTGATACACAAAAATGATTTTTATTTATTTTTAGGATTTTTCCTTATTTTATGAAATTTCACTTAAACTTTAGTGATGTTAATATTTATATGCATTTTATTTAACTTGAATAAGTAAGATTTTATTTTTCTTATGTGGATATTATTTTTGTGATGATTTTATCTATCATATGTATTTTTAGGATTTGATATAACTTCATATGTATTGGAATTATATTGTAGAGTTTATTTAATGGGAAAATAATTTAATAGTGGCAAGTAGTTGGGCTATGGCCCAATTGGGTGTAAATAGATTTGGTCCAACTGAATGAGTTGGGCTTGGCCCAACAGGCCGGCCCAGTTCGACTTGTGGTTAACACGTCCCACCCACGGCCCTCTCTTCCTCCTCGTACCCGAGTACACCCCGCACGCCCACGACCTCCTAGGCGCCATCGTGCCGTTGTTTGGCTCCGGCTGCTCCTGCCCTCTCCGGCACCGGTAAGATGGGGCTTTGGTATGTCGTGCCATGATCTACAACCTCCCCTTGTTCGATTTGTTCCTCCCTGCCTCTCGTGCACACTCGGTTGAAAACCCTAGCTCTGCCCTAGCACTACGGCGGTCGATTCTGGCGGTGCTGTTGCGGGGCCGTGATTTTCTCTGCGTGCCACTACCGCTGGTGAGATGGCTCGGCGCGGTGCAGGCGCTTCAGTGCCCACCGTGTCTTCGTTCCACAACCCTCGTCGCCGACCTCTCTGCTTCCCCGTCGGCGAGCTTAGACTCGTCCCAGGTAGGTACCCCTCAATCTTTCAAACTCCTCTCTCTTTCTCTTGCTGTTCTAGACAAGTTAAGTTCCCCTTCTTATTTTTGGTGATCAAGGATGCTTAGTGATTTGCTCATGGATCTGTTTTGATCATGTGATCTTTAGCTAATTATAATGGTGGTGATGTCAGTGGTATATGTGCCTTAATCTTATTCAGTCCAATGAGCTCTTACTATGTTTTGATGAATTGATGCTTGTATAATGAAGTACCAATTTTTTATAACTGTCAAACATAACAGTAAATGATTTTATTCTTGTGTGATGTTGGTACTACGAAATTATTTGCAAGTGTTGCCTAAATCTGTACCCCTGATGTTGGCCATGCCAAGTTAAATACCAGGCTATGTTATTTAAATAAGTGCTATGGTGGTATGTTAATTATTGGTACTGTTGTTTATCTGACTTCTTGGTTTAGTGCATTGTTGAGCTGAAGCTATGCTCCAAGGTTTGCTGGAATAGATGATAGCATCTGATCTTTGCTGGTGGTTTACTTAAGCATTCATATGCTTGAGCCTATGTTTATGAAGAAAATTTATAATGAAATGACCCCATGATCATCAATTTGGGAAGAAGGATATAGTTAGAGTGACCCTTCCTAACCTCCTAGAATTTATTCTAGTGTCAGGTTAGTTGTGTTGGTTGCTTATTGAGATTGCTGGAGGTTTTAGCTAGTAGCTTTGGTTGCCTTTGATATCCACCAAGGTGGAATCCTCCTGGATGTGTTCATTCCTCTATCTAGGATTTTTTGCTCCTGTTATCTGGATGTGCTATGATTATATATGAGGTATAATTAGTGATCTAAATATATGGTTCAATGATGATCTTGGTCCCTTATTGTATATATTCACCTAGAATGATGAAATTGAATTTTTATCTGTCTAGAATGACAAAAGTAAAGCTTAAATGATCTCTAGTTAATTTTAGCTAGAGAAATGATTTAAGAAAGCTTTTGATGGTTTGAAAACCTGAGTTGCTTCTACTAGTTTATTTTGGGTGGCTTTAGTTGTTGGAAACCTGCTACTGTGATGCCTCTTTGGAGTGTACACAATAGTAGGTCACAACAATTATGATGTGTTGATGGGTGGCTCCTCTTGCTCTGATTATTTGTGTGGTGCTTCTATACAAGAATGTGCACAATATAATCTCAGATAGGATGATCTGCTGCTTATACAGCTAAGAAAAATTCTTGTAAACCTGAATGCTTGTGATGCTGGTCTGAAGCATAGGTTAATATAAATGTTTCCCTTCATTCCTTAGCCCTGCCTAGGATGCAAAGGTTGAGGCAAATTATTGGATTTAGAAGAACAGATTTTATTGTTGCCTCCTCTTTTGACTCAGTGATGATCTAGACATGCCACTTGCATGCTAGTCTGAGAGAATCTTGCCATCCAATCCTCCTAGATGAAAATCTAGTTGAAGGGTAGATGGACCAAGTGGTGTGTGTATTATTTCTCAAGTATTCCCAGATCTGTATGCATGATTTAGGAATACATGCAACATGGTATAATGTGTATTACAGATGATTATTACCTGTTGTTGGTGAGTGGACAGATAGGCTTGTAATGGGGCTGATGATGATCTTGTGGTATCTTTGGTGTTGCTTCAGATTACCTGTTGTACTTGTTCTTGTAGCCTTCACCTCCTAGCTCTGGCTCCCCTTGGCTGCTGCTGATCTTAATCTTCCTTGCTTCCCTCCTTATCTACTCCTCCTTGTCCTAGCTATTGGATGGCTTCTTGAAGCAACCATAGGTTGGGGTGATCTGATATTCTTATTGTTCCTGACTTGTTTCTCTTCAAGTCATCATGACTAGAAATGTTGGTTGGTTAGTATGTGTGAAAAAGATCAGTGATGATCTAGCAAGAACAAATATTTTTCTTGTGGTTTGAGCTATGAAGATGTTGGTGTTGTGTGGTGAAAAGATATGTGTGGTAAGTGACCAATCGTGTGGTACTCTGCTGCTACGGATGTGTTCTTATCTTCCCTTGTGCTTGTCTTGTGTTTACAGCACACAAGCATGCAATGACTAAGCTGCTGTCATGTCGGTCCCTCTGGTTCAAGTTCCATTGTACTGAGATATTTGTTCAGTGAGGATCAGTTCAGCTGGTTTGCTCTTATCCATTGTGAACATTTTCCTTTTGCTTATTTTGGTGAAACTTGCCCCTGCCTATGAGGTTGTACTGAGGCCACTACTACATAAGAACAGATACCACTTATTTGGTGAAACTTGCCCCTTCAATTAAAAGCTCAATGATGTGTCCAACAGTGCATTTCACGTCAGACTGAGAGCAAAACTAACCAACATAACCCTTTTTTATTTCTGTTTTGTTTTCTTTCTTGTTTGTTTTGTAGGAGTAAAGAATGTGAAGAGTTGAAGAACAGAAGACATAGGACTAACTAGTGAAATAGTTTAGGTTTTCTTTTTTATTCTTTTACAACTTTATTTGATTCTTAAATATTGTAAAGAATATTGTATTCTTTTATTAATGTAATAAAGTTCATTTTTATCTTTGTTAGTTGAAACTTGTAAGGATTTGTATCATATTTAATAAAGTTTACTTATTTCCTTTTTCTTTTACAATTCTTTTGTAAAGACAATGTCATATTTATTTTGTTGTAATAAAGAGCTCTTTTATTTATTTCGGTAATGTAATTCCTGATACTTTACTTTTATTCATTTATTGTAAAAGATCAATGTAATACTATATGTATATAGATATATATATATTAATAACGAAATCTTTTTATATCATTTCTTTTGTAATCACTTCAATTCAAGTTATTAAGTGTTTCTAATTTCCATTTGTGAATTTTATAAATTCATTTGAATTTCATATTTGAAATTCAATTACATGCTTGAGCAACTTTCCCCCTAAATAAGGAATTCTATAAAGGTCATGTCGAACTCTAGCGCACTTGCTCCGAAGTTTCCATCAGTACAAGAGAGATCTTGATCCCTCTATAGCTCTTTTAGTTTTGCGCGAAAATTTCCCGGATTTTCTTATGCATGAATGCAATGCACAAACCTGTGTCCTCTGTAATTCTAGGTGTTAATCCTGGGATTTTATAGAACCCTCAACATCCCACGATAGTTCTGGCATCTAATGGTCTATACAAACCATTGCCGTAATTCAATGGGTGGGCATGGTGTACACCAAGGAGGCATGCGAGGTCACGAAGGGGGAAGTGATTGGCTTGGATCTTAGACTGGGTAACATACCAAGGAAGTATGGACAAGTTCATGACTTGGTTGTGCAACAAGGCTAAGGTCTCTCATGGGTAAAGTAACGCACATCTGCAGAGTGTAAGAATTATAACTTGTTACTCCCTGTTCCAGGAAGGAGCTGCGAACGCGGCGGGAAAGAAACTCCATGAAAGTTCTGGTAAACCCATGAAGGCTGACAAACATAGATTTTTAGAATAAAATCCACATTTGAAGAAAGTTTTACGAAGTCACATACGCTCGTACTCAACGTATCTTCTTAAACCTTGCTAGATTCTAAAGCCATTAATACGAAGTCTACATCAAGTTATGCTCCAGGAATCATCATCAAAAATTAAAGCTCTTCAATGAAGTCAAGAAGGTCAACATATACACCAAATCAAGTGAAGACGAAGTTACTGATTAGATAGGATTATAATCTCTAGCCATAGGACCTATGTCTTTAGTGTATTGCGATAGCAGCAATGCCAGACCATTAGTTAAGATACTAGTCTTAATAGTATGATAGTTTTTGAGTTATTTATTCTTTATTCTTCTTTGTAAGAAGTTTCTTTCTCTCTCTTTAACCTAGAGTGTTCCCTGGATCTTGTGTAAAGAGTTGAGTTGTAACCTATAGTCATGTCTTGGACCTACTGTGTTTCTGTTGTACCACTCTGAGGGATGTAATACTAGTGAACGGTGTTTCATTGATGTTATGTCAACGACTATAGTGTACTACATCATGCAGTGGTATGCTGGGTCACCGCATATTGTATTGTTATGTCTTGCTTAGTCCTTTCAATTGCACTGCTATAATTTGTTTACCCAGCATGCCATGTTTGTTTATCTAAGGAGAACACCTCTAGTGAACTATGAACCCTGGTCCAATCTTTACTATTGAGACATCTTCCATTGTTAATGTTTACTTGCTGCAAACCATCATCACCTTCCACACCATATAGTTAATCCTTTGTTACAGCAACCGGTGAGATTGACAACCTCACTGTTCGTTGGGACGAAGTCTTGAGTTTGTGTTGTCCATGTTTTCACGTTGCTTGCAACACCTTTGAGACGTTTCCTTCCTCCTACTGGTTCGATAACCTTGGTTTCTTACTAAGGGAAGACTTGTTGCTGTGCTGCTTTACACCTTGCTCTTGGGGTTTCCCGACGAAGCGCTCCACGTCAACAAGGAGTCATCAACCTTCACCATCTCTTTCCTCTTTTGGAAGATCGAGATGCCATTGCTGCATGGCGGCACCGCCTCCTGCCGGTGCTGCTGCAAGCCGCCGAGGTCGGTGCTACATACCGTCCCTTCCACCTCTACAGACGAGCACCGATTTTGCTTCATACCATCATTGTCATTGCTACAAGTGGCAACTCCTAGCTGCAAGCTGTCGTCACTGCTACGAGCAGTCGACGCTGGTGCTACAAACCACCAACGCAACTGCTACAAATTTCTGCCGTCGATGCTGCGAGAGGTCGATGCTACTGGAACATATCACCACCATTGGCGCTTCAAAACGCTGCTCTCTTTTGCTACAAAGGCCGGCCGTCACTGCTACAGGAGATATCCACATCTACTACAAGCCGCCCGCCATGGCTGCTACCTTGGGGAGCCGAATTTGCTACCTTAGGTGTCCGGCTTTGCTACCTTTGGACGTCAAGTGTTGATGCCAACCTTTTGACGGAGTTGCTACCTTGGGCAGCCCACGATGCTATCAAACTTGGGCGGCACTGCTGCAAGCTGCAAGAGGTGCATCTTCTAGCCACATACGGTGCTGGTGCTGCTACTGGCAGCGGTCGACCGCACTGGTTGACGGTGTTGCCCGGTGGTGCTCGGTGAAACAATGAGGCGATGCCTGCGAAGGTTGAGGGACGTGATGCTAAGCTCTCGTCGCTGTAGCAAGATGGAGGCGAGCTTCCTCGCAGACGGCGTTCATAGGATGAATCAAGAGATGTATGGCGACCTCATTAATGGCCACACAAGGTTCCCACACAAATATTTTTGGAACTTAAAAATCCCACTAAAGATCGATATTTTCATGTGGTTCCTAAGTAAAAATGTCTTATTAACTCGAGATAACCTGGCCAAGAGAAACTGGAACGAGTAACAAATGTTGTCTCTAGGACGAGGAGGAAACAGTTGAACATCTATTCCGCTCTTGTTCTTTTGCCATGTTAATCTAGAGAATAGTTTATTCTACATATAACATATCACCATCTATCAATATAACAAATATGTTTGAAAATTGGTTGAACGGAATGTACAAGGATACTAAAGATATGATTCGCATTGGGGTTTCTACTTCGGTTTGGTCGATGTGAAACTGTAGAAATAACATTGTTTTAACTGGAAAGTTACTACCTTTTCGGCAGATTATTCATATGGCTATTCATTGGATATAGGGATATAGCTACGGCGTTTTATACTCTTGGAGGATCAGCTAGAGTGCATGGTTACTGGCCGTAACCGACTGTTGATGATGGCTCATGATATCTTCTACCAGGCTACATGTCGACCTATTAATAGAATCCAAAATGTTTAGATTGCTGAGCATCTTGCTTATTTTTTGTTGGTTGATCTTTATATCGAGACTCTCTGATCCATGAGATGTAAAATTTGATATTTCTGAACTAACTAATAAATCGTTGTGTGCATCTATTGATGCAGATATCAGAGTTATCTCCATTTCGGGAAATAGGATGACTCAAGAGATAATATAAAACTGTATTCTGACATCATCAACGGAGCATTCCCAGTGAGAAATACTATCTTAGCTGCCGGTTAATTAATATACAGCTAACCCTATTAAAACTACATATTCCCACATGTTTTTCTTTTTTATCAGAAAAGAAGTTTATTATTTTAGGACATAGTTACAATCTGAGTTAATGTCCGTGGCAATTTCCAGAGAAAATTTTCTAAGCCGCACATGCATCTGTTCTACCTTGAACTCTTCCTAACTTGGCCAGCAAGTCCTCCATATTCACTGTCCTCCATAAGTTACATGGATCAGTGAATCAACATGTGGGAATAGGAAACAGGTAGGGAAAAGGCAAGGGAGTAGCAGATTTGCAAGAGTCCACTGCCCCATGAATTGTGGACATATATATAGCATTTAAGAACGACTCTACATGCCAATTTGCACGGTTCTCCGCTCAGTTTCGTGCCATGTGCATGTTTACACGACCAAACAGCACAAATACAACACCAACTACCACCATACATGATAGGTCCCTACAATACTAAAATTTCATATATAGAGTGGCCTAGCTATATACAGCACCACCTTCAGTTTTTTCCATTCATGTTCCGTCACTTCACGTCTTTGCAATATAAAGATCCGCTGTGGTACAAAGGCAGATGAAATACTAGTGTGAAAAGTTAGCTCCTTGAAGATTTTGATAATGGACAGTGATTCCAATTTGTGTGTGTATGTGCTTCCCCCCATATAATATCCAGTCACATTCAAATTAGCATGGGAGGTATTGGGAATATGAAATCCAGATGGACTCAGGCTCACCGCAAACAATCCCTTCTAACAACACATATTTCTCATTCAATTCCGTCCTTCTTTATATTGAACTGCTAGAGAAATACAAATACTCTCTCAGTTTCAAGGCTTAAGGCGTCCTCGTTTTGCGTGTTTTTTCTTTAACCAAAAATTACTCTAATACGTAAAAAGTTTTGGTATAAAACTAGTATCACTGAAAAGTATTTTTTAATAGGAATCCAACGGTACTAATTATATATAATATAATCAAGATTTTGTTGCTCAATTCTTTCGGTCAAACTTTGCTTTGAAAAGCGTGTGCGTCTTAAGCCTTGAAACGGAGGTAGTACTACGCTCGGAGAAAATTAATTTGATACATTGAAAAGCGTGTGCGTCTTAAGCCTTAAAACGGAGGTAGTACCCTAAATGCCGTCGGCGTAGGCTGGCCCGACGGCTGCCGTCGGCGTACAGCCCCGTAGGCGTAGCCTCTCCTCCCGTCGGCGTAGCAAAGCCGTCGGCGTATATAGCTACGCCGACCGCAAAGAGCCGTCGGCGTAGATCATATGGGGCCCACCTAGATGACTAACGGCTGTTTGGCTACGCCGACGGCTTTATCGTCGGCCTAGATTTTTCCAAAAAAAAATTCAATTTTTTTTCAATTTTTTTTAACATTTTTGAATTGTTTAACTTGTTAATCTCACATGGACATTTTTAATTCTAAGTATACTTAGTCTCAAGTTAAATTGCACAATTAGTGAAACTTGCCAACCGGTCACCCTCCTAATACTACTCCAGCCCCAGCATGCTTAACTTCTTCGTTCCTTCCACATGAGCTTCCAACAAAGAAACTAGAACTCGTTGTGAATATTATCATATCAAACCTATTAACCATTACACTATAATGTTAGACATATTTACTTTTTTACATTTCATACAATTATTTGAGTAAACAACAATGAATAAGTAATAATAATCTTGAATTCAAATAAAAATAAAATAAATTTTATTTATTTTGCTTTTTTTATTTAAATTTGAATAATTCATATCTACAAATCCGTAAATCACAATTCGACAAATAATATATCCAAATCGATCAGAAAAATGAGAGGAAACCAAATATGACATCCCTATCATCTATTTAATTATATATCGTAACTTTTAAATATTAGACCAACTGAAATTATGTCAAGATTCATGAAACTTTCTAAATCGAGGGGCATGAAGATTCTTAGATCGGGGCTGAGTCTCACTAAACTTGCATTAGATCTCTGATAGAATAGCATATTGTGAACCTAAAAATGATTTTTTCAAAAAATCATGAGCATGAAATCATGTACCTATAGTTCAAATCTAACACATTTCCTACTGATTCGGCAGGAATTTGTCTTTTTCACGAGGGGTGGACGGAAAGGTTTGAGATATCCCGGATGGGAAATTGTCCATTCAATATGGTCTAGTATTTTTTTTTTAATGTGGTATTATCATTTTGACACTTTTATTTGGTGGTTGTTTCACAAAACGCCCCGTTTTTTGCACTCGGAAAATAAAAATTGGCTTTTTGGTGCGACGAAAAGGAAAACTTCCTCCTGCAACATTGTTCGTCATCCCATGATATACACGAGTGCACAATATGGACATATTAGCGCAAACTATATCGTGATTCTAGTAATAACATTTGTCATTTGACCTGAAATCCATAAAACCTCGATTGATATAGGTCATTTTGTGAAGGGTTTTTTGAGACACAATCAATATACCAAGTTTGGTATTTTTCCATGCAACTATGTCACATAATATGACACCACGCGAAGGTTTTGCATTGTTTCGATCGTTTTTGAATTTTTTATGCCCGTTTCAAACTATCGTCAAACTTTAAATCAAGGGGCATGAAGATTCTTAGATCGGGGCTGAGCCTCACTAAACTTGCATTATATCTCTAATAAAATAGCATATTGTGAACCTAAAAATGATTTTTACAAAAAATCATGAGCATCATATCATACATGTAGTTCAAATCTAACTCATTTCCTGCTGATTCGGCAGGATTTTGTCTTTTTCTCGAGGGGTGGACGGAAAGGTTTGAGATATCCCGGTTGGTAAATTGTCCATTCAATATGGTCTAGTATTTTTCTAAATGTGGTATTATCATTTTGATACTTTTATTTGGTGGTTGTTTCACAAAACGCCCTGTTTTTTGCACTCGGAAAATAAAAATTGGCTTTTTGGTGCGACAAAAAGGAAAACTTCCTCCTGCAACATGTTCACCATCCCATGATATACACGAGTGCACAATATGGGCATATTAGCGCAAACTATATCGCGATTCTAGCAATAACATTGGTCATTTGACCTGAAATCCATAAAACCTCGATTGAGATAGGTCATTTTGTGAAGGTTTTTTTGAGACACAATCAATATACCAAGTTTGGTATTTTTCCATGCAACTATGTCACATAATATGACACCACGTGAAGGTTTTGCATTGTTTTGATTGTTTTTTATTTTTTTATGCCCGTTTCAAACTATCGTCAAACTTTCTAAATCGAGGGGCATGAAGATTCTTAGATCAGGGCTGAGCCTCACTAAACTTGCATTATATATCTAATGAAATAGCATATTGTGAACCTAAAAATGATTTTTTGTCATATCATGTACCTGTAGTTTAAATCTAACTCATTTCCTGCTGATTCGGCAGGATTTTTTTTTTTTTCACGAGGGATGGACGGAAAGGTTTGAGATACCCCGGTTGGGAAATTTTCCATTCAATATGGTCTAGCATTTTTTTAAAATGTGGTATTATTTTTTTGACACTTTTATTTGGTGGTTGTTTCACAAAACGCCCCGTTTTTTGCACTCGAAAAATAAAAATTGGATTTTTGGTGAGACGAAAAGGAAAACTTCCTCCTGCAACATTGTTCGCCATCCCATGATACATATGCGTGCATAATATGGGCACATTATCGCAAACTATACCGTGATTCTAGCAATAACATTGGTCATTTGACCTGAAATCCAGAAAACCTCGATTGAGATAGGTTATTTTGTAAAGGTTTTTTTTATACACAATCAATATATCAGGTTTGGTATTTTTCCATGCAACTATGTCACATAATATGA
Source organism: Avena sativa (assembly GCA_916181665.1). Taxonomy (NCBI): domain Eukaryota; kingdom Viridiplantae; phylum Streptophyta; class Magnoliopsida; order Poales; family Poaceae; genus Avena; species Avena sativa. Next base: position 9,330,702 of record OV702289.1, read on the forward strand.
CACCACGCGAAGGTTTTGCATTGTTTCGATCGTTTTTGAATTTTTTTATGCCCGTTTCAAACTATCATCAAACTTTCTAAATCGAGGGGCATGAAGATTCTTAGATCGGGGCTGAGCCTCACTAAACTTGCATTATATATCTAATGAAATAGCATATTGTGAACCTAAAATGATTTTTACAAAAAATCATGAGTATCATATCATGTACCTGTAGTTTAAATCTAACTCATTTCCTCCTGATTCGGCAGGATTTTGTCTTTTTCACGAGGGGTGAACGGAAAGGTTTGAGATACCCCGGTTGGGAAATTGTCCATTCAATATGGTCTAGTATTTTTTAAAAATATGGTATTATCATTTTGACACTTTTATTTGGTAGTTGTTTCACAAAACGCCCCGTTTTTTGCACTCGGAAAATAAAAATTGGCTTTTTGGTGCGACGAAAAGGAAAACTTCCTCCTGCAACATTGTTCGCCATCTCATGATACATATGCGTGCATAATATGGGCACATTATCCCAAACTATACCGTGATTCTAACAATAACATTGGTCATTTGACCTGAAATCCAGAAAACCTCGATTGAGATAGGTCATTTTGTGAAGGTTTTTTTTAGACACAATCAATATACCAGGTTTGGTATTTTTCCATGCAACTATGTCACATAATATGACACCACACGAAAGTTTTGCATTGTTTCAATCGTTTTTTAATTTTTTATGCCCGTTTCAAACTATCGTCAAACTTTGTAAATCGAAGGGCATGAAGATTCTTAGCTCGGGGCTGAGCCTCACTAAACTTGCATTATATCTCTAATGAAATAGCATATTGTGAACCTAAAAATGGTTTTTGCAAAAAATTATGAGCATCATATCATGTACCAGTAGTTCAAATCTAACTCATTTCCTACCAATTCAGCAGGATTTTGTCTTTTTTACGAGGGGTGGACGAAAAGGTTTGAGATCTCCAGGTTGGGAAATTGTGCATTCAATATGGTCTAATATTTTTGAAAAATGTGGTATTATTATTTTGAAAGTTTCATTTGGTGGTTGCTTCAGAAAACACCCTGTTTTTTGCACTCAAAAAATGAAAAATATGTTATACAAAAGTATTTATATTATATATATATATTTGTAAACAAATATCTAATATTTGAGTTTATATAGATAGATCTTATTTTTCTGCAAATTTCTATATATTATATGTATTTTTCTGAATTTAAATGATTTAGTTATGATTTTTCTAAGATTAATTGGGCAAAAGAGAAAAATGGCTTTACCGTCGGCGTAGGTCTGAAATCTAAGTCGGCGTAGACTTGACGCCGTCGCTCTGCCGTTAGCCTAGTATGCTACGCCGACGGCCCCGTTTACGCTGACGGCTGCCGTCGGCCTATCTATCCTACGCCGACGGTAAAACTGGGCCGACGGTCCATCAAACTACGCCGACGGCCCTGACATATTGCCGTCGGCCAATATTGTTATTCCCGTAGTGTTTAACACATCAACTACTACCTCATATGCCTCCTAGTTTTGTAACAACTTAGAGAGGTGTTCTTTCTGTTCGTCAAAAAGCACTGATGAGTGTTGTCACGTATCACGCATAGATGGAAATGCAATTAAATCTGGTAATTTTTCTATATTTTTTTCAATATTAATTAGAACCAGTGGGTGATTTGTACAGAACACCAGCGGCATTGTACGTATCTTTTTGTTTTGTCTGACGTGTTCATGATAAAATTCAACCGAAAAAATAGCACGCTTTTTCTTTTACTGTGGCCCTTCCCCAGATACTATACAAGTTATAGCATGTTAATACCGCACTTTTTTCAAAATAGGGTTTTGCAAAAAAAAAAGTAAAAAAATCTCAGATATAGCATGTATATTAAGGATTTCAGCAGCTAAATAGCTAATACATGCATAACCAATGGTGGCCAAATGATAGAGACAAGATCACAATGGTCACCACATACAAAATGATAGATATGAGGCACAAATCCATAAGAAAATACAAAGTCAAGAATGAAGGACAAACATTTTTGAGACATGCTAATATCAACAGCCAACAAGGCACAACGTACTTATTCAGAATCAGATGAACTAGATGGATAATGCATCGTGACATCTTCTGATCCAGAAGAAGAATCAATAGATTGCAGATCATCATCACGATAAATAGGAAGCAACTTCTTCTTCTTAGGATGAGAAACTTTGTTGTTCTTCCCTGGTCGAGATGTTTGTCCTCCTAGTACTTCTGGTCAAGACATGACGGGCGGAGAGCGGATGGCCAGAGCTAAAGAATGTGTGGGTATTGCAGCCTGCAGCAGCCGTCACCATCGCTAGGAGAGTGACTGAGTGGGAATTAGGGACTGGGGAGCTGCTGGCTTGGGGTTGTGTTGGCCTAGGTTAGATGCAGTGTAGTTGTGTTGGACTCGTGGGCTAAACCGGCTGATGCGTTGTCCAATTTTCATGCATTTTTTAGTGTCGCTATAAGTTACGACATATAGCACATTTTAGCGCAGCTATAACGTGATTATCTCCATAGCAAGCAGATTCTGCATAATGTAGTGTTCGCCTTTCAAACACGCTATAGTGTCTCTATAATGCTAAAATAGCACGCTATATTTTCTGTTGTGATGAATACAAGTATTACACAAATTTCTCTATAAATGACCGATTAAAAAACCATTCTAGTATCAAATTGTTGTCACAATGCAAAACAAAAACATGTATTTTGCAAAAACAAAAACATGTCTTTTGCAAAAACAAAAACATGTCACGGTGTTTTCTTGATACACTCAAAAGCATTGGACTGATGATTGTCATGTTAAACAATAGAATCACATCGCAAGATTTTATTAATCCCATAAAAAGTTGTATCGTATTCTGGTTATGTTACTTTCCAAATCAATTGGTCCCATATCTGGAAAGTAATTCCTTTTTTATTTGCGAATTTGCCATTTGTGACCTATTACCTACTAGGGGGTAATAAGTCAACATAGTCAATGTAGGCCATCGGGTCATCTGGAATGAAATTTAATAAAAAAAAGGCAGAAATCAGTTGCTCGCAAAAAGAAATTGTTTCATCGCATAGGAAATTCACTTTCTAAATTTTGTACTTTTAAAAAGGATTTTGAAAACCCACGGCCTCTGCATCAAGTTGATGCACACCGCTTTTTTTATTAAATATTAAGTACAATACATAACAAAGGCAACCATGGCCAACACATTACTTTTTGCGAAAAGTAACGAACATGAATGTCAAATGGCATGTGACAGCACATGGACATAAAAGAGTCTCTATTATGTATTTTCTCAAGTCAAATGTCACAAAAGTGTACTTGTTGATCTAGTTCCTTGGGGTTACACTAATATCAATTAGTAACAAAGTTGCTTCAAAATTGACTACAAATCTATTCAAAATTAAAAGATAATGACTGCAAATAATCTTATTCCTTGTCTACCTTTTCACATATGAACATTCATATTAAGAGTGTCAGCTGCATAAAGTAAAGAAACAGTAAAGCACACGGAACTGTTTAAAAGGAGAAAAATTAGTCAGTGCAAAGTTAAACCATATAGAAAAGGCGAAAGAGTAGCTCTCAAGATAAGGAACATAACACATGTAAATTTATTCTGGATTTCATACTAGTTTTACAGAACTTTTGCCCAAATTAGAGTAGCTAGTTATGGCATATTGAAAGTTGTTTATATCTGATGAGCTGAAAACCAGTTGAATTTGACACCCTTGTCTCTAAATAATGCCTCCAAAAATGAGGGTATGGTATGCTCACAACACATATGTGGTTTTTCTTTCTTTTTGGAGAATCGCGTATCTATAGGTTGGGCAATAAATAAGCTACAGAAAAAAGACACATTTATGATCCACAAATACATACAATAACTGAATTGCATAAGAAAACATAACTTGCTGCACACCAGAAATCAAAACTTTAAGAAATGGACATGGGTTAGTATATGTAGGGAGAGAACTTGGCATACCTAGTTGCTTTTAGAGCCACATACCTAGCAAGATCAGACAATTAGTCCTCCGATATGAGATTTTGACCGACCCCATTCTTTCCAATATGTGTGTGCAAGCCTTTGTTGACTCAATCCATTTGATACCCATATTGGCATGTGCATGTATTGATGGAAGAAAACCATAATAAGGAGATGAAAATGTACGTACTCAATTTGGATGGACAGTAATGGCATACAACATACTACACAGGGCAAAGACCGCTTATTGATGCATGCCGGCTGGCTCATGGAGTACTGGAAAAGGATCTCGAAGAAATGAAGAATGCATAACCGTGCTGGAGAAAAATTGACCACGAGCATGGCAGACGACGATGGTCGATGTGGCTGGAGAGTCCCGCTGTGGAGTAAGGATTTTACAGCAGAATTATCCTTAACCAAAAATTTAGTAACAAGGCAGATTAACTAGGAAAGACATGTGGTTCACAAATCTTAACCAAAAAACTATATTATGTTTTATTCTGCTTGCATACAAAAATACCAAAAATTAGAAGATATACCTTATTCATTTTTTGTCGTCAAAACTCATGAGCAAAGATCTTATTACTGGATGAGTTGCATACTGATAATGGGTTATCCTAATCTTCAAGGAGAGCTGACCCGTGGTCTGATTTTTAAAAAGAAATGTCCATTTTGAATTAGAGCTTGTACAACCTTGCAATAATTTCCATTGGAAATATTACAGGATGTTGATGAAGCATACAAAATCAAGGCAAAGCCCGACCTTCCTATTCATCAAGGATGGCAAGAAGGTGTACATAGTCGAGTTGGTGGCGGGAACGATGCATGTTATGAACAATGGCGGCTGACAGTAGTTACTACAAAGCAATATGTTGTTGTGACTGATCTTGACTTGGTTATTGACTGAACTTTGTGTTTGTTATGTCTGAATGTTTCAACGAAGCAATATCAGTATCTTCTATGTATATCTTGGTCATCTAGAATCTGTTCTGTGCGGCTTATGTATTTAGTACTAAATAGTGTCTAGATACATCTAAATTTAGATAAGTTTTCAACATCTTTTTTGAGACGAAGGGAGTAATATATCTTTTATGTTATAGTAAAAAAGCAATATGTTGTTGGGTGTGCAGAAACGATCTTGCATAAAAGTAGCTCCTAGGCGTTAGCTGCTGCTCCCTTGGGAGTGGGGTCTAACCGAACAAGTCAAACTCGTGCATGGATTATAGGGGATTTAGGGGAATGGATTAAGGGGGTTCGGGTGACATGAGGGGGGATCACCCAAACCCTAGGAAGGAGGGTTCCACGTGGGGAATGGTTCCACACGAACCGAATGAAGCCTAACGAGGAAAATATTGCACGACCGGCTGGTTTTCTCTCCAGAACAGTGACCTAGGTGCAGCACCTCTAGCATTATATTCCTTGATCCTGACTCTTGTTTATGTTGCCGTAATAAACTCCCTGCATCCAAGAAATATGTTTCAGAAATGCTACATGTAGAGAGATAGTGGTCCTCATAGCCTTTACACTAGCTGAATATCAACTCCTGCTAGTACAATATCTAACTTTTGTACCTGCCATATGTGGTTCTTATTAGTCGCTTTCATGAACAAGTACATGGCCTCCATGTTCCATCGTAAGAAATCTAGTTACAACACCAACTACCACCATATGGTTTCTCAATACAGTTTTCCTTACACAAAATCTATATATACCTTATGTCTTATCATATCTTGTTCATGCATGTATTCCATACAATATATATGCCCAATTATGATGGAAATACCAATTAAATAGCTATGTGAAAATCTCACCATGCCAAGATTTTCTGCCATGCAAAATGGTTTTCCATATTTGTGTGTCTGTCTGTTTCGGGAAAAATTACATTGGAATGAGAGATTGGGAGGCATAGGGAGTTTGATATCCAGGCAGCACAAGCTAACCGGTACAAAAATGATTCTATTAATAAGAGATATGGTTAGGTGCAGTATGTTAGATATCTTTTTTTGTATATAGCCTGATGAACCTGCAGATTAGGAACTATCCTTTCTTTTAGAAAATAGATCCATGCGGACACGAATTCCCTGTGTGGAATCGGTTCAATTAAGAAGGTGGACTTTGATTTTGGTTTCTATATTTCCTGCAATGGTTAGAATCGCTTGAGGGTTCCTTATTCAAATAAGTATCCTTACCTCCTTCTCGGGCGTTTCCCAGTTGTGCCTCTAGCGTGAAGGGCCGCCACATTCTTGCCAAGTTAGGTGAAACTAATTATATCCTACTAGATGATTTTACGCACCCACATTAGTGTTCATAGAGGAGTGTCGAAAATCTTGTCTATGTTTTAGCCCAGCAATCTGTCTCCATTGCCCACCTGAGACAAACCTAGCGCTCTTACTCTTGCTCATTTTGTGTGGCCTATGTGTTTTTATTTCTGAAAGAAAGGCAAAAAAATTGCCTTAATTCAATAAATAAGGAGAAGATCAGTCACGAGTTACAACAAACATGCCCGGAGGCCACCCCTCCACTAAATTATTAATCTTCCGGTAACAAGTGACCCAAACTTTTAGCCCCTGCTAATTTCCAAGCACCCGTCTCGAATTTAATGCGATCAAAAATCCAAACGGCCATCAAATTTTCTTGAAAACCCTCGCATTGCGTTTATTCCAAAGCCCCCACAAGAAAAGCATCAAAAGGGAGGCCATCGCTTTCCTCCTCATGCGGTGAGCAAGAGTTATATGAAGCCACCAAGAGTTGACGTCGTCAAAACCCCTCCACTCGGAAGGATCAAAAGCATGAAGACCAAGCCACCCTTTTACCATGTCTCAACTTCTAATGGCATAGCGGCATTTGAATAGAAGATGTGCCGCAGTCTCTGGCACCATTGTGGCCTATGTGTAGTAATGTAGACCAATGATCCTCCAGATTTTCTTGTTCTGGTGATTATGGATGACATAAAACTTATATTGAAATACAAAAGAGTGCTTGTATTTTAAAAAATAAAATACAAATACAAATTTAGATGAACATGGCTGATGTGTCCAGTGTTCCGAAGTCATAGGTGGGACCGTTCATCTCACAGTTTGCATTACATGTGGCAGTGAACTTTAGAGTTTAGCAGTGACTTATCTATTTATCTAATGCAAACTGCGATTTTCTCAGAGTTTTATCTGAAATCTTGGTTTGAAACGATTGGGCTCATGAACACAAAGTACCAAGAAACATATGTATTGGAGCATGTCGTTAGCCTACACATATTTCATTACACAAATATGCATATTCCATTTTTTTTCCCTTTTGGGCACCAAGGGAAACAAGAGCTGGAGTGCTAAACATATCTTTTGTGAACTAAGTTAACCCCATTTAACAGCTAAAAAAAATTAACAACACCATTCTCCAGCTTCATAAAATGTACAGCTACATACCCCACATGTAAACTTGTACATGGATAAAAAGATATACAAAGGCAAATCTAATGTTCAGCTAGTTACTGAAAGTCCTGGTAATTAAACCTTCTATATTATATACAGGACAGAGGAAAGGAAGATAAAACGTTGTGTCTTTCTACCAAGGAATCATATATTGCAATGCACGATGTACCAAAGAGAACTTACACAATCGGTACTTGTTTAACCTGAAATGATGATGATGCTTACAAAGAATTAGCATCAACATATATACAATGCGGTGGCTACTCCAGCCTTCGAGACCATAAGAACCCGATTTTCTAAAATCGAGACGAAAATGTTAGAATTTGTTAAAATTCCACACTCTGGGATACATACATACGTTTGACATCTCATTGCCTTCAATGGTGATTAGCTTCTCGACCCGCCCAAAGATATGATTTCCGTATGTGTATTTATTTTGTTCGTTCAAGTGCAACTCAAAGCTTGGCAGGATCATCTCAAGGTATTAGTCATCACATGTATGAAGGACATTCTGTACAACATAGTTGCCAAACTGATCCTTCACTAGTGGGAGAAGTCATGAATGAAGTGCATTCAAATAACTGAATCACTGTTGTGCATCGACACGTTCTTTTGTTTTCTAAAATACAGCACCTACACAATGTCTAGGTGAACGGCGCAACAAGGGCTAGCAACTACCCCAAAGAAAAATATCACCCTCCGTGAAATAATCACGATGCCATTGCTAACAGCACATCGCCATTGAAGACATCGTTATAGTGCGGCCAGAGGTACCGGAAAGCCAGGATGATCACGGTCCACAGATCGTGCTTGCCCTTCCGGGAAGACGACATGAATGATAGTAATATGAACAACAATGCATGTCTCACAAGTCACAATGCTAGATATACGAGGAGAGGAGTTGGCTCTTTGTAGTTTGTATAGGTCCTTGCTAGATGACTGGCCCTCACTGCCATTACACTAGGTATAGTTTGTATAGTTTGTAAGACGCTTTAACCTACCACGGTTCCTGTGGTTCTTAATCGCGTTAATGGCATGCACATGTTCGCAACATAAGCTGTATAAACACCAACCGCCACCATATGGCTAATCAATGCCAATTTTCTCACAGAAAAATCTACTATAAATAACCTATTTCCTCTCCTTTCTATTCTTGTATGTGTTCCATATTGTATAGTATAGGCAGCCGGTTGCAATGGGAACTCTGAGTAGCTATGCGGAAAACTCCATGTTAAGATCTTTGGCAATGCGAAATGTTTCAATACTCGTACTTGTGTGCAGTATTTCAAAATCTCACTTGTTTATGTTGGAATGAGCATGAGAGGTATCAGGAGTTTGGTATCCCAGCCAACAACACTTGACCCTACAACACTGGGGAGCGTTCTGATTTTCTTGTTCTAAAGATTAGGAATGATATACAAGTTCAGATGAACAGGGCTGATGCTTTCATCATTCAGCAAGGACTTATTATCAAGTTATCTTTATGTGTAAAGCGATTTTCTCGGTGTTATACATCTAAACAATGAAGCTCAAGAGAGCAAAGCACCCCAAAAAAAACATACACATTTTTTGGCACATAAATGAAATTCACATTTTCTTTTGCTTCTCTGCGCAAAGGAAAACTAGAGCTGGAGTGCTAAAAATAGCTTTCGCAAACAGGATCAACCCCATTTACTAGCTAAAGCAGGAAAAAAAATCAACAGCACAGTTCAGCAGCTAACAGATCCATAAAATGTACAGCTATATATCCACCTGTAAACTTGTACATGGCCAAAAAGATATACAGCGGCAAAACCTAATTCTCATCTAGTTACTCAAAGTTCCCGCAAACCCTCCAGATTCTGTACAGGACACGGAAAGGAACATAAAACCTCGGTTTCTCTCTACCAAGGGATCACCATATTACAATAATGCACGCTGTACCAAATAAAACCTCCACAATCAGTTATTGTTCCACCAGAATTGATGCCAATGCTTAAAAAGATTTAGCATCAATATCTGTACACTTCTGTTGACATTGGCAGGTCTTGGTCACCATGCGCACCCGGTTTTCTGAGATCAAGCAGAAAATGTGAGGAATTATTAGTTAGAAAATAATCCACACCTTGGGATACTTAGGTTTGAAGTCTGCTTACCTCCAGTGACGATTAGCTTCTCAACCCGCGCAACAATATGCTTTCCATATGTGTAGTTCTTAAGTTCATTCAAGTGCACCTTGATGCTTGAAAGAATCATCTCAAGGTATTTATCATCACAGGTCTGAAGGACTTTCTGCACAACATAGTTGCCAAACTGATCCTTCATCAGTGCCTGCACAAAAATGGGCAAACTCATTTATGAACTTTGTTAAGACCACTCAAGTATCAATATGTATCAACACATTTGTCACAAAGCTAACAATAAAACACTAACAGATTAAACCAAGGGCCAATAAGCAGATGAATTCATTGAATGAAGGAAACTTTGTTTGCTATCTAATGAACTAGTAATGCAGCGATTAAAAGTTGCAAAGGCTGGGGAGGTGGATCGGCACACATGCCACTCACCAACTCAAATACAGTATTTGTTTTGGTCAAAAAAGAAAATTTTCGACAGAGTGAAGATAAACAAGTCAGATTAGGTTAATCAGATATTTTGGGTTTGCATGGAGAAATGTATTTTGAGATCACCAAGAAAAGAGAAGGAATCCATGTTCATGGAAACACATGCTGTGAGCGGTTGGGCAAGCACACAGCTCAGGCTTGATGACTCAGCCAGATCTAGTGTACCAGATGGGTTGCTCGGAGGAGACTTAGAGATTCAGAGTCACAGTCAAACAACCAAACCTACAGGCTATTTAAGTAAAGTAACAGCCATGTGTTACTGGAACATACCAAATCACACAATCTAATTGGTGGTTCAGAGGGGGTTGCCATGTATCCCTGTGTGGCGTAACAGAAAATATATGGTCTCCAATATTGGAATAGCTTGATTGAAAAATATGCAGTGAGTCAACATGGTTCAAAATAGGACAAACCTGAAATGTTTGACCACAAGAAACAATCTCACTTATAAAGCCATCACGTTCATCAGGAGTTCCAAAGGCCAAACATTTTTCAACAACATTAGATGCGTATTTCTGCTGGCTCAAGATCACCACTTGCCCAGAGAGCTTCTGAATAATAGATGATCGCTCCTCTGGCTTCCCATGTTGCAAGACATGCTGAAGAATGTTTGAAGGTTAGCCAAATTTACCTAACTCAATACTGGAACAGAAGCAGCAATAAAATGGATTGGACAAGAACAAACATATAAAACGACAGAGGAGCTTCACAAGGCTTCAGTATTCAAATAGCAATTAATAATCACAGTGGATACAACAACCTCCCGATGCAGTTAGATCAGGATTATGGATTGCTAAACATAACTTGGATTGGAGCTCTTCATTAGAAAATAGGAACAGCAGTTAACAACCCAATAAACCTTTACTACACTTCACTAAAAAAATCAACAAATCATTATCTTTGCACAACAAATTCGACTAAGTATCAAGAACAATATTACTAGATTTATCATGAAATATCTTATGTGAAACAAACATAACTTTATTAGAAAACATACAACATCATTTTTTAAACCAGAAAAATATGAAGTAGGTTGCTAATTGATCATGTTATGTTTGTTCAAGTCTTCCTAAAACAGCCTGGTCTTTTAATGAATAAGGGCATCCTTGCAGAACAATAGCTTATTGGGTTAAATAAATTTTACAGCACAAATTAAGGTCAACGCCAAATCGTCCATCATGAGACCAACAACGTGCCAACTAGTTCAGGAAGCGTATCACAAATTATATCTTGCTAAAATATACTTATTCATTGTCCAAGCCAGACTAAGACAGCCTGGGGGTATGAGAGGCCTCCTAGACTTGCCTGTTTTAATGTTCTAAATAAGGATATTTCACACAAATAATTGCAGAACAATTCCATATTGGATTAAACAAATTTAAAGCGCAGATTAAGGTCCACCATGATGCCTATAACTTGCCAACTAGTTCAGGAAGGGTATCAGACAAGCAGCGCACGTGATAAATGCAACACGACTATTCTGGTTAGGATGTGTCATTCATAATTTAAAAGAAAACATTTCTTTTGTCAGTGACATATATAAATTATTGTCTACGCTACGATGTACCAATATTACACAGGTCGATAAAAAAGGAAACTAATTGTAGTTAATACATATAGAGAGAACAATGACATACCTGAACAACATAGTTCCCATATTTATCTTCTGTCAAACCACAAGCATGTTGCACTATTTCATCCATCACAGCACTCTGGGTCGCTGGATCATGGCAATGCTCCAAAACTCTCTACAAAACCATGTTAGTCTTAGTTAAAAACAGGGATCAGTCTAACACTCTAAAAGGGTGGGGGAGGGGGGATGTGAAAATTTATACCTGAATAACTCTGCAGCCATATTGGTGAGTACAAAGCATACAAATTTGTGCTAGTATAGGCTCTATAACAAATGGGATACGGTCTTCAGGAACACACTCAATGCACTTCTGGATTACATGGTTGCCATTCTGATCATTAATACATTTGAGAACAGAATTCTTGAGCTCGTTAACAATATCGATCTTCCTGTCCATATCAACTACCTCAATAACCTGCGAATATACAATATGAGAATTTACATTTTAAAAGCGTAACAGTTATATCAAACTCATTGCAAGTGATGTCCAACAAATTCCATCACGGCATACAATTACTGAGACTTCAGAGTATAACTGTGACTCAGTGCAGTAATATTTACTCTTAGATGTGAGATTTGAGGAACACATTGATGGATATTCAGGAATATAAATTTGAAGATTACTAACATTAAGTTCAGACTTATATATAAGAAAGTAAAAGAACGGTAAGTATGCTGGACGTGCTCATGAGAAAATTTGCATGGTGACGCCATTTGGTTTCTATAAGATTTTATGCAAATGTATTTACAAGCTCCACAATGAGTAGAAAAGGAGCATGCTAACCTCCATTTGAAGTAGCCAATGAAAACAGCTAAGAAAACTAATCCGTAATGTTTGCCTCAAAAGGAGTAAACATCAACATGCAATACTATCTCTGAACCTAACCTTCTTGTAGTAATCAAAACATTGAGTTGGTCATCAAAATGCCAATGGAAGACAAGGAATTAGGGGGAACACAACCATTCCTTAATCCTAGCAGGCCCAAAGTCAAGTATACTGAAGACTGGGTTTTTTAAGGGCTAGCTGTTTAAGTCTGCATGGCAAAGTTACCAATAGTAGCAACATGGTGATACCAGAATTTGGCACAAGAGGAACATCTTTTTAACAAGGTCATGACACAAAATAAGACAGGTAAGCAGTACCTCACAAATTTATTACAAAATACTGCCAAATAACTATCATAAATAAAAACAAATGGAGTTGTTGTTTACAAAATAATGAAATGTTCAGATGCAGAATTTATGCATTATTAATTTATTATAGTACTTAGTGCAATATATCCTACTGAAATAAAGCCAGGTGACACAAACAAGGGAGGCTTCAATATGTTTACGATATTCACAGAAAAATTGAAAGAACAAGATCTGAATGGATTGCGCAATTAGGTGATAACTGTAAAGCATGACATTGGAATAGAAATAAGCATTAACATTTAACTGACCTTTTGGACAACTCTGCAACCATACATCTGAAAGCTAAGATTCAAAATATGACCACTGAGTTTATCTGCTAACTGGCTCAATTGGCTCTCGGTAGCAAACTCAAAAAACTGTGAACAGTACAGTTCAAATGTTAGTAATTCTGATTTCTTAAAACAAATGACAGTAGTTTCAGGAAAAAATAATTAAATTACTATGACAGATGGACATACCTTCTGAATCACATAATTACCAAACACATCTGTTGTTAGAGCAATAACATTGGCTAGTATCTCTGGAAAGATCTTTTCCCTGTCATCAGCTGATGCTTCTTCTAATTTCTGTTGAATAAACCGACTTCCATGTTGATCCACGCTGCATTGCGTTGAGAATGAATTAGCAGAAATATCTTGAATAAAAAGTCATCTACAAAATGAACAAATAATATACCTGACATTCATAACATGGCCAACTGCATCAAGTAGCTCCAAGGAATCATCACCATTTCTATCCAATGAATCACCATAGTGTGCTCCTGCATTATCTTGATTGCTGTGTAGGCCCATATTTCTACCACAAGATCTTCTATTAGTTGAGAAGAGACGTGATTGCTGGTCACCATGACATGGAATGCTCCCCGAATTAGGATGAATGTGGGACCCTAACCTTTGCCCTCTTGAATAGGGCACACGAGGCTCATCATGATGGAGCCTGTTACTATTATATGAGAGGCCAGATTTTGGTACATAATTATCATCATTCTGCAGACACTGCCGTACAAAATGATCCTCAAGATATGCCCTACGATTCCTAGCCAAATCAAGGTCTCTAACGGTGTTGTTTCTATTGCTCAAGGGGTTTATCATATTTGGTGTAGCTGCATCACGGAGATAATTAGCCTCTCCATGCAAATTGCCCAACTGCATCAAAGTTAACTTTTCAGCAAAAGATAGGTGACCTAGATTATTCATGTGGTGGTGATTCATCCTAGGATCATTGGGGCCATCAAATGAACTATTCTGCCTGCGTAAAACATTTCCACGCGGGGAGCGAAAATCAAAGAGCTCAGACCTAGGTGCGCGAAAAATATTACCAGCTGAAGGAGAACGGCTATCATCAGCCATATTGGAGTTGAAATCTCTTTGGTGCATGAGCATTTCAGCAAACAGCTCTTTCTCATGACTCCTCTCATCAAATGGTGTCCTATTAGATAGCCCCAACCCAGAGAATGTATCTGAAAGATCAGAATCAGAGAGATATGCAGAATCAAGGTCCCTTCTGCCAAAAGTATTCATCTTTCCCATGTTTGACAGGAAGTGATTTGGGTGACTACGAAATTCAGCATCCTGTTCTGCCCATGTTGAACCCATATCAAATGGCAAGTGGTCTGTCATTGCATCAACGCTATGAACTCTGCTCGGTCCAAATTTCTGCCCATCAAAGTTTCCACTACCATTAAGCCGGATGTCTGCTAAACCTTTAGATAGTAATGCAGAGTTGCCAAAATGGTCCTGAAACAAAGAATACAGAGCTTACAGTAAGTGGTGCAGCAATTGTGAAAACATAAACAATGGAAGTACATAAATCTGAAAGTACTATCATTTTATGAGATGTTTACTAAAACAGGATAGATACCAAAGTTCCAATTATATTTGTGTGGCAGAATCGCAAAAGAACAAATATGAAAGCAGAAGTCATGATGACGCAAGCACTATATTCCCGTAACATGTTTCCTTACAGAGTACGACAAATCCAGTGCAATAAATTGTTTACATGCATGGGCTAGCATGGGTGACAAAGTACAAAAAACGAATAAGACATATGAGCACAACATCAATTAAGGAAACTTAATTATTTCAGGGAGCAGCACAATTACTCGCCTCCCTCCTTGCTCAGAGCACAATTACTCTCCTCCTTCCCGTATCGGTGGCCTGCCGTGAGGGACCCTCAATAACATACAACAATATAAAGCGAAAAGGCAACAAGTCAAGTTGCACCTTGATTTGGTACAACATGGCATGACTGCACCCGACTAGACCCTACCCTATTTCTCTCTACTTCACCAAAAGAAGCCACCACCTTTTCATCCCAAAGTCCTATCGGTCAGTCTCGATCTCAAAATTGATACATACCTTCCTCTCGATCTATCTCCTTATCCAGAGAGAGAAGAGTGTAAGGAATGTGAGTCGTTGGGCACATTACTAGAGGGAATATAAGAATTCTGTCGGTACAATTTCCTGCCAAGCTTGATGGATCTAATCGCTGTTCGAACCGAACAAATTTGAGAAAAATCCACAAAAACTAATTTACCCAAATAAATAAATAGTTAAAAAAATGGAACTCCAATACCATGCTAAATTTGAAGATATTTACCACCCATAACATCACGTTGAACATATTACACCATACTCAATAAGTACAAAAAAAAATACTATAGCAATAAGTATCCAAAAAAATGCAGACGCCAGGTTATTAGAACCGACATACAGAACTATGATATATTAGATTAAAGCCATATGGTCTTATCTGCATTGAAATGGAACACTAGACAGAAGGAAACAGGGTATCTCATTCAAAAAAGAAAGAAACAGGGTATCTACTAAAATACCCATGGGAACCGGAGCAGTGACACGCGTCTGCTATTTTTCATTGCACTATATGTCTGCAACACTATAGCCCAGAGAGCCATGGAATCAATGGAAAAAATCACGCCTTTGCCAACTTCATTACACAGGCAGACGCTGAACCATCCAATTCAACCCCGTCCACGCGCAAACCGGAGCACAATGTACTCATTCGCAGACAACCCAAGCAGGATTAAGAGTGCCCAGCTAAGGAAAGGTGGATGAATCGGCCCGATCAACCGATGGAAGCACACAAGACGGCATATTGCACAGAAAAGGATGACAACATTTCCAGCTGGTCATCAATAGACACTTGACCAAGTGTCCGAAGAAACACCATGGGGACGAGAGCGATGATACTTGGCCTACCAATTTCATTACAACAGTATTTGAAAAGATGAAGAAAAAATCACGCCTTTGGCCGACTTCATCACAGGTAAAGTAAGGGAACCATCCAATCCAATGCTCGTCCACGCAAAAACAATCCAAGAGGTAGCCCTCACCGGCTCGCCTCCACCTGCCTAAATTAGACTACCAACCTAGTAGTACTAACACTTTTTTAGGGAGAAGCAGAAAAACAACTGAATTTACAGGACCACTCCGCGCGAGCAGGAAGGATTAGGAAGCAGGCAGCACAGATCAGAAACAGATTGTACGGGAAACCTAGGCCTCGAGCGCGGAGTCTCGCCCAATCTACAGCACGCGCCGCGCCGCGTCATCCCCCACGGGCACAAGTCGAAAACATTATCCCAGCATATCAAGCACCCCTAGACGCTAACCGATTAGAAAAAAAAAGCATTATTAACAGGAGCCTGACCTGGCCGACGATCCCGCGGTTCCTGCCGACCTCGTTGAGCCTGGCGCCGAGCCCGCCGGCGCCGGAGAAGAAGGATCCCCCGCCGTCGCCGCAGCCGTCGAGTCCGCCGGCAAGGACCCCGTTGGCGGCCAGCAGCGCGGCCGCGGAGGCGCCGTCCATGGTCGGCGGCGCGCTCCCGCTGCGCAGCGGGTCCCAGCCCCAGCTGGCGTCCTCCTCGCCCTCGTCCGACGGAGGACACATCACGCCGCCGTCCCCGAAGGGAGCCATCCCCGGAAGACTCTGTTCCGCGTTTGAACGGAGGGCGCGCGCCGAAATGGGTGGGTGGGTGGGTGTGGCGGCGCCTGCGTCGTTTAGGGTTAGGGTTTTGGGCTTCTCGGGTTTAAGCGGACGGACGGTGAAGAGGGGGGGCGCGGGACGGCGGAGGGAATGGGAAAATTTTGGGAAGCGGAGGGGAATGGGGCCCAGTGGCGGTATATATAGGAGGAGCCCAGGTGGTTCCGTGAACGAGTCGCCTCGCCGTGGTCGAGTCGTCGTCTCGTTCAAACGGACGGATAGCGACGGCGAGGTCAAAAGCGCGCGTGCTCTATCCTCGCCTCTCACGTGACTGCTCGCTCTCGCTGGGAGGGGTCGCGTGGTGGTGGTGCGGGGACGGCCTGTCAGTGACGTGAGAACGGATGGTGATCCGGGTGCGGGCCGTGTGGCTGTGGCCCTGGGCTGCGATGGTTGACAAGTTTTGTGTTTTGAAAGACTTCCTTGATCGCATTTTGAAGTACCTTTTGAAAAGAAAATCAACTAATTTGTACATATTTGGTATGTTACATGTGTACTCTTTGGTAGTACAAAGGTTTTCTTTTTAGAATGGTAGGGAGATTCTCTTTTTTTTGAGAATGGTATGAAGGTCAGCGGTATCGCCAAATGGTCTCACGACAGTGTTTACACATGTCATTTCCTTTAAGTATGACACTCGTCTTTGCCATAGGATTCTTTCGACGTCGGTGGTTAAAGATTTTTTGTTGTTATCCTAGTTTGGATGTTTCGTTCGCCTTCCTTCCTCTTGGAGACTTCTAGGAACAACGTGTTGTTTTGCGTGCACGAAAACGTCTTCCGTGAACTGAACGTTTCGGTTACACCTGCATGTGCCATGCACGTATACGTCTCACGAGCATCACGACACATTGGGTGCCTAATCTATGTCCTCACGTGCCCCCTATGCCACTCGGAATCAGCCGGCGATTTAATATTCCTTTCAAAGTTATGTGTATTTATCGTGACACTTCCGTTTGTCCATGGAGTCTATAATGGGTCCAAAAGATCGATGCATGTGAGGTCAGTTACATCTGAAATTTTGTGCACTCTTTAATTACCGGCATATGTCGTGTATCGTAGAGCACTACACGACAACAACTACAAAATATGATATGGGACGACAACACGGCACTATGATGAGATGCAACTTTTTTTGTTGTTGCATACCATAAATAGTGGTTTCGGGTCGGAGTGCGTAAACAAAGGGTCACGGGGTAGCCTCTTGGCACGAGGATCGTTTGCAAGGCTTGCATATAACATTCTTTTTATGTTTTATATTGTATTAATAAAATCAATATTGAGAACTTGACAGCAATATAACACTTTTTTGTGTTTTTAACTTACCTGCAATAACCATGGTGACTCCTTATCTATGTACTCTTGGGTAACCCAAAGTGCAACTAGGATCCTTATGGGTTTCTAGTTGATTTATGACAAGGAAATTAAGGAACAAATCCTTTGTTAAGTGTTTCGGGTTTTTAGTTCAAGGTGCTAGATGGATGTATGTGTCAAAGATGAACCCTAGAAACTAAGATAGCTAGATGATTCCTCGCGCGTTGTTGTGGGATGTATGGTGAAATAATTTTGAATAAATGTGTCAAATCTTTTGTATTTGCATCGCTTTGATATATATACATTGGCAAGCATCTATAAAAGGCTTTTAGTTTTCAATTAAAAAGGTAACCAAGAAATGTAATGGAATGATTCCCTCATGTTACAACATAAACAACTATAATTGCTTGTTCAATAGTGCCAGATACAAAAATTTAACATTCACAAACAAAAGGACATATTTAGTAATTCAAATGAATTCCCACAAAGAATTGAAATTATATGTAGGAAAGACTGATATGATCCCCACAAAAAAATACTAACACGATCAAAATTAATACAAAGGAGTACTGATGACAACAAAGTCTATACATTAATGTGATAATGTTTTTCTTACACAATGATGCAAAGCAATAAAGTGGAAACCGAATTGGTAGATGGGCACTGAACAAAAATCGCATGGCGTAGGATGGCAAGTTACTATCATTCGACCGTTCACATGAAGCACTCCAAATGCTTGCTCAATCCTTTTATCTTCGAGGTTAAAATGAATTCATCATCCGCAATGGTATGACTTGAAATTCCATTTGTTGGTTGCTGTAGACTGTACTAATACACAAAGAACCTTTGATTACCTTCTAATAATACCCGCAAGTCTGCAATATGGAACACTGGAAAGAGCACACAAAATCATCTTTAATATGGATTATGGAGATGAAATAAACAACCGGTAGTACTACTACTCGGTAGTGTATTAACAGCCAAAAAAAAGGAATTGTGCTTTCAGCAGCTATTCCCACCTCTTGGGAAACGGTAATCTGGTTTACTATTGCGCCTGAAAATTTGTAAACAACCATATGTCAATCCAACACAATGATGATTTGAGTGCAAAAGCAAAGAAACTCAGATGTTCATAGGTCCAAGAACACAGAAATTTGCATTCAGCACTATGCTCGTGTCCTAGACAAATGTGGTTATCATGCACCATCCCAGGAAGAGAGATTAAAATACAGTTGAGAATAAACGGAAATTACTTTTTAATAGCAAGACGAAGAGGCAGACGTATATCATGAGAGGTGGGAGGTGTACTATGGAATGGAGATGTAGCATAGCATAGAGAGAGAAACAAAAAAGATGGACACTAGGAAATGAGACTGTAACTGAGTGGCATATTTAGAGCGTGCATAGTGTGTGAAAAAACTCGGTGCTAAGCTCCAACAGCTTATCCATAAGCATTTTTATGGATGTTCGTTTGCCTCCCACTTGGAGACGTCTAGGAGCGACCTATTGAGCGTGCACGAAAACATCTTTCATGAACTGAACGTTTTGGTTACACCTGCATGTGCCATGCACGTATACGTCTCACAAGCATCACGACACCTTAGGTGTCTAATCTATGTCCTCACGTGTCCCCTATGCCACTCGAAATCAGCTGCCGATTTAATATTCCTTTAAAAGTTATGTACATTTATTCGACACTTCCTTTTGTCATTTAAGTCTATAATGAGTTCAAAACATTGATACATGTGAGGTCGGTTACATCTGAAATTTTGTGCGCTCTTTAATTACCAGCATATGTCGCGTGTCGTAGAGCAGTAGAGCACTACATGACGACAACTACAAAATATGATATGGGATGGCAACACGGCACTATGAGATTCAACTCTTTTTGTCGTTTCATACCATAAATGGTGTTTGCGGGTATTGGAGTGCTTAAGAAAAGGATCAAGGGGTAGCCTCTTGGCACGAGGATCGTTTGCAAGGATCACATATAACATTGTTTTTTATGTTTATACTTTATTAACAAAATTAATATTGAGAAATTGACCGCAATATAACACTTTTTGTGTTTTTAATTTACTTGTCACAAGTAAATTAATCATGTTGACTCCTTATCTCTGTAATGTTGGGTAACTCAGAGTGCATCTAGGATCCTTATGGGTTTCTAGATGATTTATGACAAGGAAATTAAGGAACAAATCCTTTGTCAAGTGTTTCGGGTTTTTAGTTCAAGGTGCTAGGTGGATGTAAGTGTCAAAGATGACCCCTGAAAACTAAGATAGCTACATGATTCCCCGTGTGTTGTTGTGGGATGTATGGTGAAATATTTTTGAAGAAATGTGTCAAATCTTTTGTATTTGCATCGCTTTGATATATATACATTCGCAAACATCTATAAAAGGCATTTAGTTTTCAATTAAAAAGGTAACCAAGAAATGTAATGGAATGACTCCCTCATGTTACAACATAAACAACTATAATTGCTTGATCAATAGTGTTAGATACAAAAATTGTAACATTCACAAACAAAGGACACATTTAGTAATTCAAATGAATTCCCACGAAGAATTGAAATTATATGTAGGAGAGACTAACATGATCCCTGCAAAATAAAAAATACTAACACGATCAAAATTGATACAAAGGAGTACTGATCATGCCAAAGTCTATACATTAGTGTGATGATGCTTTTCTTACACAATGATGCAAAGCAATAAGTGGAAACTGAATTGGTAGATGGGCACTAAACTAAAATCGCATGGCGTAAGATGGCAAGTTACTATCATTTGAGCGTTCACATGAAGCACTACAAATGCTTGCTCAATCATTTTTATCTTCGAGCTTAAAATGAATTCATCATCTGCCTGACATTCCATTTGCTGGTTGCTTTAGAATGCAGTGATACACAAAGAACCCTTGATTACCTTCTGATAATACCTGCAAATCTGCAATACGGAAAATTGGAAAGAGCACACAAAATCACATTTAATATGGATTATGGAGACAGTAGTACTCTATAGTGCATTAACAACCACACAAAAAAAGGAATTATGCTTTCAACAGCTATTCCCACCTCTTGGGAAAAGGTAATCTGGTTTACTACCGCGTCTGAAAATTTGTAAAGAACCTTATGTGGATCCAACACAATGATGATTCGAGTGTAAAAGCAAAGAAACTCAGATGTCTATAGGTCCAAGAACACAGAAATTTGCATTCAATACTATGCACGTGTCCTAGACAAATGTGGTTATCATGCACCATCGCACAGAGAGAGAGAGAGATTAAAATGCAGTTGAGAATAAATGGCAATTCCTTTTAGATAGCATGATAAAGAGGTAGACGTATATCAGGAGAGGTGGGAGGTGTACTATGAGATGGAGATGTAGCGTTAAGAGAAACGAAAAAGATGGACATGGGGAAATGAGACATTAACTGACCGGTGTATTTAGAGCTTGCAGTGCGTGTGAAAAAACTTGGTGCTAAGAGCAACTCCAATAGCTTACCCATATATGGGTAAGAGCTCTTTTATGGATGCTCTTTTGCCTCTCTCTTGGAGACGTGTTGAGCGTGCATAAAAACATCTCCTGTGAATTGAACGTTTCGGTTACACCTGCATGTGCCATGCATCATATACGTCTCACACGCACCATGACACCTTGAGTGCCTAACCTATGTCCTCAGTGCCCCCTATATCACTCGAAACCCGGCGATTTAATATTCCTTTTAAAGTTATGTGCATTTATCGACACTTCTGTTTGTCCTCCGAGACTATAATGAGTCCAAAAGATCGATGCATATGAGGTCAGTTACATCTAAAACTTTGTGTGCTATTTAAGTACCAACACATGTCCTGTATCATAGAGCACTACACGACGACAACTACAAAATATGCTAGGGGACGACAACACGGCACTATGAGATGCAACTTTTTTTGTCATTGCATACCATAAATGGTGTTTGTGGGTATCGAAGTGCATAAACAAAGGGTCATGGGGTAGCCTCTTCGCAAGCGGACCGTTTGCAAGGCTCGCGTATAACATTCTTTTTATGTTTATACTTTATTAACAAAAATTAACATTGAGAATTATGTCGCAGGACTTCGACTCTTCGCAAGGTGTGGTGTCAGAGTTTAGAGGGGAGATACCGCAGGGCTTCGCCTAAGCCGGTGCGAGTAGGATGGAGTAGAGGGGTTCCTCGACGACTAGGGTTTAGAGGCCGAGGGAGGAGGTGGTGTCTAAAAGCGGCTTGGGGGATAGGGTTTACTTGTGGTTCTTAAGGGGCAGCCCCCTCCCCTCTATTTATGAGAGGGAGGGGCGGCTAGGGGAGGGGGAGGCTGTATCCTCCCCCAACTCCTTCTCCTTGTCCGGCGGTGGAGGAGAGGAGGTTTCCTCTCCTCCCTCCACCAGGAACCATCGTCCCAGTTTGACTTTTTCAAACTGTCCTTTTGACTTTCAATTTAGAGTTTGACTTCTCTGTTCCATATGCCCAGCCAAGTGACCTAGTACATGATGCAACCATTCCACATTGTTCATGACACATTCATGTACCCTTTCCCTTCTGGTTCGATGAACCTTCTAGACCCTTCTAGACCATTCCTAAACTCCGGAATTGGACTTTCCTTATATGAATCTTATTCTCCGGACCATTCCGTATCTCCTCGTGATATCCTGGATCCCATCCGAGACTCCAAAAAACATTCGGTCTTCTTACTCACATTCCATATCTACTAAACAACATTGAATTCTTAAGTGTGTCTCCCTACGGTTCATGAATTATGCAGACATGACCGAGATTCTTCTCCGATCAATAACCAATAGAGGAATCTAGAAATTCATACGGCTCTCACATATTTCTACGATTACTTCATGATCAAATGAACTATTCACATACGATACCAATTTCCCTTTGTCTCGCGATACTTTACTTTTCTGAGGTCAGATCGTCGGTATCTCTGCATACCTAGTTCAACCTTGTTACCGATAAGTACTCTTTACTCGTTCCTGTGATATGTGATCCCTTGTGAGCGAGTCACATGCTTGCAAGCTAATTGGATGACATTCCACCGAGAGGGCCCAGAGTATATCTATCCGTCATATGGATGGACAAATTCCACTCTTGGTCCATGTGCCTCAATGTAGGGGTTCGTAGCATGGAAAACAAAAAAAATTCTACCGCATACAAACAAACAAACAAGCCAAGATCTATCTACTAGATTGTAGCAAAGAGTCGATGGAATAACTCACCCTCGAAGATTCCAAAGTGTTTAACGAGAGCAGATTCTCGTGGGTGATATAGTCGTACTCTTGTCGATCTCAAGATCGTGCAGACGATCCTTCCGGCGCCGCGTTCCGGCAGCGCTCCCACAGTCGGTCACACGTTCGGTACTCGATGAAGACCTTCCTCTCCCTTGTTCCAGCAGGCATCGGAGGTTGTAGCACTCTCCTCGCGATTCCGGCAGCACGACAGCGTGGTACCGGAAGTAGAGGGGAGATCTTGCAAGGCTTCGCCTTAAGCCGGAGCGAGTATGGTCGACTATGAGAGAGGCCTTGGCGGTCTAGGGTTTAGAGGCACCAAGGAGAGAGATCTAGGCCGGCAGCTAGGGAAAGGGGAGGGCCCCAACTCGGCGGCTAGGCAAACCCTAGTGGCGGCGGCGACTTGGTGGAGGCCGGCGGCTAGGGATAGGGTTTAGAGGAGAGAGGTGTAGGTCTAGAGGGGCACCCCTGCCCCTCCTTTTATAGGTGGGAGGGCGCCGGCCAGGGGAGGAGAGTCCTCCCCCAAGTCAGCCTCCTTGGCCGGCGGGTGGAGGGATAGGAACTCCTCCCCAAGTAGGTTTCCTACTCTCCCTCCACCAAGCAAAACTGTCGTTCGACTTTTCAAATTGGCGTTTGACTTTTCAAACTAGGATTTGATTTATCCCTTTATTTTGCCCAGCCATGATACCTAGTACATGATGCAATCATTCCAACTTGTTATAACACATTCATGTACCCTTCCCCTCCGGAGTGCCGGACCTTCCGGGACCTTCTAGAACATTCCCGATGAAAACACCGGAATCATTCCCCAACTCCGAAACATGACTTTCCTTATATGAATCTTATTCTCCGGACGATTCCGGATCTCCTCGTGATATCCTGGATCCCATCCGAGACTCCAAACAACATTCGGTCTCTTACTCATCATTCCATAACTACTCAACAACATCGAATCCTTAAGTGTGTCTCCCTACGATTCATGAATTATGCGGACATGATCGAGACACTTCTCCGAACAATAACCAATAGAGGAATCTGGAAATTCATATGGCTCCCACATATTTCTACGATTACTTTGCGATCGAATGAAGCACTTACATACGATACCAAATTCCCTTTGTCTCACGATAGTTTACTTATTCGAGGTTTTGATCGTCGGTATCTCTGCATACCTAGTTCAACCTCGTTACCGATAAGTACTCTTTTCTCGTTCCCATGATATGTGATCCCTTGTGAGCTAGTCACATGCTTGCAAGATAATTGGATGACATTCCACCGAGAGGGCCCAGAGTATATCTATCCGTCATATGGATGGACAAATCCCACTCTTGATCCATGTGTCTCAATCCATACTTTCCGAACACTCAATGCCACCTTTATAGCCACCCAGTTATGGTGTGGTGTTTGATGTCATCAAAGCATCCTTCGGTGATGGTGATAAGCATGATCTCATGGTCGAAGGAATTAGGTTACTATGTATCAGAAAGCATATAGCAATTGAACTATTAAAATGACTTGATCTTTATGCTACGCTTATCTATAGGAGTATGTCCATCCTACCATTCTCCTAACGATATGATCTTGTTGTTAATAACATCTCAATGTTCATGATAGGGAAACCACAATCATTTATTAACCAACAAGCTAGTATTATGAAGAGGCTCTACCAGGGACTCTAATTTAGTTTACAAATCACACAAGTATTGATATTTCCTTGTTAATACTGTTATAGCATGAATGTAAACATTTATCATAAACACAAAGATATAATAATAACTACATTTATTACTGCCTCTAGGGCATATCTCCAACACTCAACGCATACTTTCCAAACACTCGATGCCACCTTTATAACCACCCAGTTACAAAGTGGTGTTTGATGTCATCAAAGCATCCATCTGGTGATGGTGATTAGTATGATCTCATGGTTGAAGGAATTAGGTTACTATGTATCTGAAAGCTTATAGCAAACAAACTATTAAAATGACTTGATCTTTATGCTACGCTTATCTATAGGAGTATGTCCATTACACCATTCTCCTAATGATATGATCTTGTTGTTAATAACATCTCAATGTTCATGATCAGGAAACCATGATCATCTATCAACCAACAAGCTAGTTTTACAAAGAGGCTTCACTAGGGGCTCTAACAAGTTTACAAATCACATAAGTATTAATGTTTCCAGTTAATACAATTATATCATGAATGTAAACATTTATCATAAACAAAGATATAATAATATCTACTTTTATTATTTCCTCTAGGGCATGTCTCCAACAACATAATATATGGCTTTCTATGAATTATAATTATTGAATAATAGGTATTTTGTCATATCAAAAGGGGCACTTGGCTTCGTAGACGAAAAAGGCCGTTTGGAGAAATCTCTAAGATTTTCTCTTAGAAATCCGTTATAAAATCTTGAATCTTGAGTTTCCTTCTTTCTTAGAACAGCCAAACACTTTGTCTCAGCACCTCCAAGCCAATGAGATTGATATACTAGAAATAGAACCAAGTTTAAGAGGTCTTTGCTTTGGTCGGTATTATCAGTGTTGCTACACAACCTACAACCATTGATTCTTTTGTTTTCCTAGTGCAAGAACTCCTATATATGTATAGGTCTGCCGCTTTGGAGTGAATTGAGTCAGAACCTCCAATTATGGACTTGGGACCTTTGAGTTCAACTACTTTTAGAGGGTGATTTGTTAGGCCTGGAACCTCCAAGTTCCAAGAAATTACTTTGTCAGTATGCCTCTAATGCGAGGCTATTTTGAAGGAGACACAAGTGATTATTCGAACCGATGATTTTTTTTGTTAACTCTGCTCAGAGAAGAAAAAATGTGTCCGGAATTAAATGAATTAGTCTCTCTCCTTCCAACTTAATCATTTGTTTTTTTAAATGGGGAGCAAAGCCCCGGCCTTTGCATCCTAGGATGCACACAACCTTTATTAAGATCCAAAAAGTATCACCAATGTACTACAGTTCAAGGATCAAATATGGTTGATACATAAACCAACCATCTGAACAAAGCTAAAAGTCTCACGAGAGAACAATGGCAATAGCTAGACATCAGTCAATCTACTAGAATGACGTCACGAAGTCTGGTTGAAGAAATCCAAAGTAACCGCCACAAGACGAGTGCACCCAGACACCATGTTTTTTTTCGAAATAATCTCTCTCCTTCCAACTGTGGGAGGGGTCGCATCATGGTGCTGCGGGGACGGCCTATCAGTGATGGTGATCTCTGCGTCCTTCGAAAATGGGGATCCGGCGGTGGGCCGTGTGGGTGGCCCTGGGCTGCGATGTTGACAAGGTTTGTGTTTTCAAAGACTTTCTTGATCACATTTTGATGTTGGAACATTACTCCTAGAAATCGACAATTATAACTTCTGAAAAGAAAATCTACTAGTACCATTTTGATGTTGGAGTACATATTTGGTGTGTTACATGTGTACTCTTTGGTACAAAGATATTCTTTTTTAGAATGGTAGGAACGTTTTCTCTCTTTTTTTAGAATGGTACAAAGGCCAGTGATATCGCCAAATGGTCTCACAGCGGTGTTTGCAGAGTCATTTGTTTTAAGTTCGCCATAGGATTCTTTCAACGCCGGTGGTCAAAGAGTTGTTGTCGTTATCCTAGTTTGGATGTTTCGCTCGCCTCCCTTCTGGAGACTTCTCGGAGCGACGTGTTGTTTTGAATGCACGAAAACGTCTTAGTTACGCCTGCATGTGCCATGCACGTATACGTCTCACGAGCATCACGACACCTTGCGTGCCTAATCCATGTCCTCACGTGCCCCCTATGCCACTCGGAATCAGCCGGCGATTTAATATTCCTTTCAAAGTTATGTGCATTTATCGTCGACACATCCGTTTGTCCATGGAGTCTATAATGGGTCCAAAATATTGATGCATGTGAGGTCAGTTACATATGAAATTTTGTGCACTCTTTAATTACCGGCATATGTCGTGTATCGTAGAGCACTACACGACAACAACTACAAAATATGCTATGGGACGGCAACACGACGTTATGAGATGCAACATTTTTTTGTCGTTGCATACCATAAATGGTGGTTTCGGGTATCAGAGTGCATAAATAAAGGGTCACCGGGTAGCCTCTTGGCACGAGGATAGTTTGCAAGACGCGCATATAACATTCTTTTTTATATTTATACTTTATTAACAAAATTAATATTGAGAAATTGACCGTAATATAACACTTTTTGTGTTTTTAATTTACTTGTAACCATGTTGACTCCTTATCTCTGTACTACTGGGTAACTCAAAGTGCATCTAGGATCCTTATTGGTTTCTAGATGATTTATGACAAGGCAATTAAGGAACAAATCCTTTGTTAAGTGTTTCGGGTTTTTAGTTCAAGGTGCTAGGTGTATGTGTCAAAGATGACCCCTGGAAACTAAGATAGATGATTTCCCATGCGTTGTTGTGGGATGTATGGTGAAATAATTTTGAAGAAATGTGTCAAATCTATTATATTTGCATCGCTTTGATATATATACACCGGCAAAGCGTCTATAAAAGGCTTTTAGTTTTCAATAAAAAGGTAACTAGGAAATTTAATGGGATGATTCCCTCATGTTACAACATAAACAACTATAATTGCTTGATCAATAGTGCTAGATACAAAAATGTAACATTCACAAACAAAGGACGCATTTAGTAATTCAGATGAATTCCCACAAAGAATTGAAATTATATGAAGGAAAGACTAACATGATCCCGGTAAAAGTAAAAGAAAAAAATACTAACACTATCAAAATTGATACAAAGGAGTACTGCTCACGACAAATTCTATACATTAGTGTGATGATGCTTTTCTTACACAATAATGCAAAGCAATAAGTGGAAACCGAATTGGTAGATGGGCACTAAACTAAAATCGCATGGCGTAAGATGGCAAGTTACTATCATTCGAGCGTTCACATGAAGCGCTCCAAATGCTTGCTCAATCCTTTTATCTTCGAGGTTAAAATGAATTCATCATCCGCAATGGTACGACCTGACATTCCATTTATTGGTTGTTGTAGAATGCATTAATACACAAAGAACCTTTGATTACCTTCTGATAATACCTGCAAGTCTGCTATACGGAACACTAGAAAGAGCACACAAAATCATATTTAATATGGATTATGGAGATGAAATAAACAACCATAGTAGTAGTACTCGGTAGTGTATTAACAACCACAAAAAAGGAATTGTGCTTTCAACAGCTATTCCCACCTCTTGGGAAAAGGTAATCTGGTTTACTACTGTGTCTGAAAATTTGTAAACAACCTTTTGTGGATCCAACATAATGATGTTTCGAGTGTAAAAGCAAAGAAATTCAGATGTCCATGGGTCCAAGAACACAGAAATCTGTATTCAACACTATGCATGTGTCCTAGACAAATGTGGTTATCATGCACCATCCCAGAGAGAGAGATTAAAATGCAATTGAGAATAAATGGCAATTCCTTTTAGATAGCATGATGAAGAGGCAGACGTAGATCAGGAGAGGTGGGAGGTGTACTATGGGATGGAGATGTAGCATCAGAGAGAGAAACAAAAAAGATGGACATGGGGAAATGAGACATTAACTGACCGGTGTATTTATAGGTTGCAGTGTGTGTGAAAAAACTTGGTGCTAAGAGAAACTCTAATAGCTTACCCATATATGGGTAAGAGCTCTTTTATGGATGTTCGTTTGCCTCCATCTTGGAGACTGATGGCGTCTCAGTTCAATGTAGAGCTTCGTTGGGAATCCCCAAGAGGAAGGTATGATGAGCACATCAGAAAGTTCTTCCCTCGGTAAGAAACCAAGGTTATCGAACCAGTAGGAGGAAGGAAACGACTCAAAGGTGTTGCTAGCAACTTGGAAACCTGCACAACACAAACTTAAGACATTGCCCCAACAAACAGTGAGGTTGTTGATCTCACCGGTTTGCTGAAAACAAAGGGTTAACTGTATGGTGTGGAAGGTAATAGTGGTTTGCAGAAAGTAAACAGTAACAATGGAAGATGTATCAATGGTAAAGATTGGAACGGGGTCCATAGTTCACTAGAGGTGCTCTCCTTAAGATTAACAAAACATGACATGTTGGGTAAACAAATTACAGCAGGGAAATTGACAGGACTAAGCAAGGCATAACAATGCAATACTAGACATTCTTGATCCTATGAGATTCGATTGGGCAATACAACAATATACATAGACCGCCATCCAACTGTATCTATGACTAGTAATCCACCTTCAGGTTATCATCCGACCCCTCCCCCCCTCCAGTATTAAGTTGCAAGCAACAGATAACTACTTTAAGCAAAGTGTGTAAGGTAAACAATCCACTTGTTCCATGAACAAGAGTGCGTTGTTTTCTCCCTAGTAGTAACAGCACATCTACAACCTTAGAGATTTTTGTCACTTCCCTTAGATTAAATAGAGGCATGAAACCACTATCGAGCATAAATACCCCCTCTTGAAGTCACTGGCATCTACTTGTCCAAGATAGCTACTAGAAACGGAGAGCATGCAAGATCATAAACAACACAGACATGATAGAATCAATAAGACAAAACCACTAATCAATCTGACATAGTAATCTCAATATCCATCGGATCCCTGCAAACACAACATGCATGATTACAAATAGATGGTCTTGATTATGAATGGAGCTCACAAGATCTAAACATGGTAGCACAACAGAGGAGATACAACTATCTAGCTACTACATGGACTCGTAGTACAAGGTGGAACTACTCACACTTCATACCGAAGGCTGGCATGGTGATGAATAAGGCCTCCGGGATGATATCCCCTCCGGCAGGGTGCCGGTAAGAGCTTTAGATCCCCCCGATTTAGGGACAATGGTGGCGGTGGCTACGGACTGTTTCGTGGAAAATTGATCGGGTACTTAGGGTTTTGGTATGGGGGGTCTTTATAGGCGAAGAGGTGAGGCAGGGGGCAGCCAGGGCGGCCGCACCCCCCAGGCGCGGGCTAGGGTTAGCTGCGCGGCCAAGGGGTGTGGCCCCCTGGTGGCTCCCCTCTGTCTCGTATTCTGGTTCCGTGTTCCCCACGGTAAAATATTGACTTTGGCTTTTGTCCCGTCCAATTCCAAGAATATTAATTTTCTGCCTTTTCTGGAACCAAAAACAAAAGAAAACATGCAACTGGCATTGTGGCGTCTTATTAATAGGTTAGTCCAAAAAAACATATAAAAACACCTCAAAATGTAGACAAATCAAAGGAAAGTAGATACTAAATAAGCATGGAACATCAAAAATTATAGATACGTTTTCAACGTATCAAGCATCCCCAATCTTAACTCTTGCTCGTCCTCGAGTAGGTAAGTGGTAAAAAGAATAATTTTTGAGGTGACATGCACCATGAAAATCAATATCAAACCATTTTCAAGCATTGAAAGATGGGATCAAAGAACTCTAAGCATGAGCATGAAAGATGGAGTTCTAATAGTAAGACAAAGTAACTATGCATGCAACATGAAAGGTTACAAACAAATATTTATGAATAACATGCATTGAAAGACATTTGTTTGTTTCACATATAGAAAACATGGCATAGTGGCATTCATCTTGTCCCTCATGTAGTAGCAAATAGATGCATAGGACACCTTCAAAGTTTATAAGAGTGACTATATACAAATAGTTCAAGTACAAGCAATATCAACAATATGAATCAATCAATAAGTTTTGGGACAATGCACATAGAACTAAGAATGGCAACTATGCTCTCTTAATTGATGCCTATGGATAGAAGGTGGAGACTCAATATAATGATGGAAGAAAGGCCCTTCATAAAGGGAAGCAGGGATTTCAAGTCTCAAAAAGAGCTTCCAAAAATTATGGTACTTGTTAGCTTTCAGTCCTCATTGCCCCTATCATAAGCATCTTGAAGTGATTAAGGTTAAAGTGAATAAACTATGGAGTATATACTTGACAAAGTATAAGTTGACAATCTCATTTCCCTTGAATACAAGGGCTGCTCCTCATGCTACTCAAGTTTAGTTACTTGCAAGTTCTTGTCATAATAAGTACATGTGTATCATAGAGAACCGCCAACGGGGTACCCCTTGCACATGATACATCAGCTATACCATAATCAAAATGACAAGGAAAGCAGACAATGAGCATCTCAGCAATCTTTCTATTTACCATGGGAAAAATGGTGTTTCTTCTCTCTTTCCTCTTTTCTCATATTTTTTTCTTTTTCTCAATCTTTTTTATATCTCTTTTTTTATAAGAAGAATGCTTCATAGATTGCTCACTATGGTGATGCTGCAAGTTTCCACCATGATTAGGCATGGTTTAGGCTAGCTTCTCAGGCATTTCTCTAACACACATACATAGCTCCATGGACTTACAAGCTCCCCTTTCATTTTACACCGACGACATCCATAAACAAAAGAGCATGAAATCAACTGGGTAGATATTTATAGGTGTTAAAAGCGTTCCCCATGGCAACACGGTTCTGCTAATCCCAACGTATAAGTGCAAGCATATACAACATAGATGACACAATGGTTCAAGTTTTATTAGGGGCAAGAAAAATAAAGTGTGCCATCAAGTTTGTGAGAGCTTTAATCACTAAGTTTTCACATAACAAAGAGACTTTTTAATTAGAAGATAGATGAAAAGAAGAATATACTTGGAATGGTGTAACACACCATGCATAGGAATTTACAATGGACACTTTGGAATAACTTGGTTTCTTGGGAGTTGGATGCATGAGTAG
The DNA here is from genome assembly GCA_916181665.1 of Avena sativa. Classification (NCBI taxonomy): domain Eukaryota; kingdom Viridiplantae; phylum Streptophyta; class Magnoliopsida; order Poales; family Poaceae; genus Avena; species Avena sativa. The sequence goes on from OV702289.1 coordinate 9,362,862, forward strand.
AGCTTATTCATACAAGTGGAGGCTAGCAAAAGACTGGTGCGACCAACTAAGAGAGCAATAATGGACATAATCATGTAGAGCGACAAAACATTACTAATCAAAGCATAAAGTGGTACTAGAAGTCAAGGACTAAATGATCATAGAGGCTAAGGTGACTGGTTCATAGTCATAACATGGTGTGAGCATGTGCCAAGTCAACCCAAACAAAGCATCAAAGGAGAATACCACAATACTATGCTTTTGTATGCTAAAACAACGCATGATTCCTTCAAGGCACATTAAGCAATCCTAATTGTTTGGAACAAGTCATGCTACAATAATAATCACTAAGCATAACATCAAAAAAACATCTAGCATGACATGATAAAGTCTAAGTCACAGTCAAAGCAAGCTCCTCTTATACTATTCAAGCAAGAACTTTCTACTCCTCTCCATGTTGGGGATATGCTATATGGTACCCTCATAGCATGTCTCTTATCCGAATAACCCGGATGGCCCACAGTTGGTAGCATGGCCCATGGCCTGCTAGGCGGCCCAGTTAGATGGATCCAGAAGGGAGTCCCATGTCGGATAAAGGAAGGCTACGAAGGAGTCACCGACGTACTCGGAGCCTTGGAGCACAAGACACGCTAGACTAGTAATAGATGGTGTAGGACTCTGTAACCTGTCCGACTAGGACTTTTCCCTGTAACCCTAGGAACTGGCGACTATATAAGTCGGGCCTATGGGAGCCTTTAGGGTACAACCTCAGAAAACTTCACATAACCTCGCATAGCGAACCAATTTCTGTAACTCGGCGTATTGCCATTATAGTGATTTATAGCAGGAGTAGGATTCCGCCACCGTTGTGGGATCTGAACTTGGGTAAGCTGTGTTACCTTGTATCCGTCAACCATCCTCCTTCCCCCACGTCTCTAAACACACACTGTGAGGACCCCTCCATGGTGTACTCGTCGGAAATACCACAAAAGTTGGCGCCCACCGTGAGGCAAGAGGCGCTTCAGGCTCTTCAGCGGGCGAGGACCAAGATCTTCGCGGGAATCAGAGAAACCGTAGCCATCGATCGTGTTCTCTTCTTCGGCAACGTTCCGATCGTCCCTACCAACGAGTTCTGGATCTCGGCGAAGATGAACCCTTCGCGGTGTTCGATCGTTCCTGTCAAAGACATCCACCTCTTCATCGGCGAAACTGACTCGGGCACTAGTTCCCTGGGATTCAGAGGAGCATCAAGACCCGCACGGACCGCCTACGGGCAGGATACATTCGCGGAAGGATCGATGTTGGATCTCTCTTTGGAGTTTGCCGACAAAGATTGGAAAAATTCAAGGCCCACCCAAACCGCCCCTGTGCAGGACATAAAGGTGGAAGATCACTGCAAGTCCGCCGGCTTCATCCGCGCGTCTGGACAACAGAGATCCAAGTTCGTCGGTGTGGTTACCATCTTCGATTTGGCGCGTTGCATTCAGAGAGAGGGCGAAACCCCCCGCGATTACCTTGCCAGGTGGCTCTGTATACGGGCCGACCTGGCACATTACCCCAATGATGATGCCATGTATCACTTTGTGGAAGGACTGGACCATGGCACGCTTCTTCGGCATTCTCTAAGGCGGCAGCAGGCTTCAGGACGTCTTACCTTCGAAAGCATGGTAAACACCATCAACAACTACGCGGAGGCCGAAGCGACAACTCATACAGCGCTTGCGCTCATTGACGGAGCCCCTCCGATTCATCCACCACCACCATCGCCTCCGGGTGCCATTGCTGCAGTTGCACCACCACCTCCAGTCATCATCGCTGCTATTGCACCACCACCCCCTGTCATCGAGGAAGCCCTGGCACCCTCCGACTCTGTGATTGACGCGCTATACGCTGACTTCAGTGCAGATTCAGAGGAGATAGACTTCATTCTAGAAGAGCTAGACTCCGCCATGCAGGAGATGGAAGAGGAGTACACGCGCGATGAGCAAGCCAACAACGCCGTCAAGTCTCGAGAGGTGTTCATCACCATTGGGACGGCGATGGATGAAGATCAACCCGGACGAGCTCCGCCTAAAGCTCTGGACAAAGGGAAGGGACCACCTGTTGCTGCCGACAATGATCGTGCAAAGGTCATGCCCCCTCCGCCTAACCCAGCGTAATAGCCGTAGGAACTCGGCACCGGCCCGAGCAATAACAGCACCGCAAACTTGCCACCTCCGGCATCTACGTCTGCTGCTGCCCAAGTTACTCCAGCTGATAGAGTGATGTATGACAATCTCCTCGTCGAGCCACTGACCGTAGCTCATATCCGGAACGTGACCCAGCTTGACGAGAAGCGCCAGCAGCTCCTGGAGGAAGCGCAGGCCATCGCGAAGCAAGGTGCTAAGCTATATCGAGATCTGGTCAACACGCAGAAATCCATAGAGAAAGCTAGAGCAATGGAGGTCGAGTACAAGACTCTACTGCAGCAACAGAAGGCCAAGAAAGCTCCGGCTCACATCATCAACGATCCTGGTGTACGGCGAAACCTAGGATGGGCTCCCCCAAAGCTGGCACAGGCCAAGCCATACATTGCCAGTGAAGGCAGGCAGGTGATGCCCACTCCTCTCCTCAACCTCATCGTCGCCAAGACCCTTCTAGAGCAGGATAGATCACCTGAGTTGGTGGACCAGGTCTATGACCTAGTGGACAAGACGGTAAAACAACAGGAAAAGGCCACCTCTCAGAGGCTTGAGTCTGACCCAGCGCTTTTCCAGTCTAGCCAGTATAAGCCGCCAAGGGACAGATCTCCTCTTGATGTCGGGTCTCAGACGGGTCATCAGAACGAAGACAGAGGGATGCACGCAACAAGAAGGATGCTATCCCCATATCCTCCGACCACGAAGGAAAGGCCCAACCTCGTTGCCCATCGCCACCGCCCCGCTCCCCCCGACATCACGAAGACCCCAAGGCTCACCGTCGTATGGATATGCCCCCGCCAAGGCAAAGCGGCATCATCATTCACGACAACACGGAGCAGACCCGTCATGACGGAGAGCGCAACCAGGGACACAAGAGCAGGTCGCGCCATGACCCTCCGCGTCCGACAAGCAACCGCGACAAGCGCGAAGCGTCGCAGGAGGGTAATAGCAAGAAGGCTAACCCACCGCCACCTCCACCTCCGTCGCCACCTAGCAGCCACCATGGTGGAGGAGGCCCGCGTCATTCACGCAACCCATCCCCTGTCGACAAGAAGAAAAGAAACCCGGAGCCATACGATGCACGTTCGTGGATAGACAAGATCCACGAGTCTCGGGAAGGACCATACCTGGGACCACGTTGCTTTGGACCTGCGATACGGTCCGCAACCTACCCCAAAGGTTTCCGGATTGACAAGACCATCAAGCCCTATGACGGCACCGCTAAGCCAGCTACATGGTTGCAGGATTACGGCAACGTGGTAGAGATCTCCGGGGGTAACCCCAATGTTGCCGTCAAGTACCTCCCATTGATGTTGTCGGGCACAACCCGTCAATGGATTGATGACTTGCCGGAGAAATCCATCTGCAATTGGTTGGACATGCAAGAAGCGTTCACCAAGAACTTTGAGGGTACGTACAAACGTCCCTGCAATATTGGTGATCTACAGCGGTGCGTGCAAGATAAAGACGAGACATCTCGCGCCTACCTCTCCCGCTGGCTGAATATGAAAAATTCCTGCACAGGAGTGCACGCTCAGACCGCCATGGCCGCCTTCATCGATGGGTTGGAAAGGGGCACGTTGCTCTGACATAAGATGAAGCGCTTGTAGGACAATCACCAGCTTGAATTGAACCAGATGATCCAGTTGGCTAGTGAGTTCGCAGCTGCCGATGACGATGCTCATGGCTCTCTGCCGGCAACGGCCGTTCCAACTCAAGCTCGGAGGAACAGAAGCACAAGGCAGAAAACCGCTCCAGAAGAAAAGCAAACTCCCGACATGGTCGCTATGACCTTCGCAGGACGAGGTGATGGCGGACTACATGGTCGAGGACGGGGAGCTGGTCGTGGGCAGCAGCGAGGAAGTGAAACTACCTCAGTAGCGCTCCGCGTTCCCCAAACCTACAAAGAGTAACGCGATATGCCGTGCCTCGTACACCTAGATGTCAATGGCAATGCCACCCATACCAATCGACACTGCAAGTTCGTCAACGACCTTAAGGAGGACCCGGAGTCCGGCTACAAGCAAAGTCGAAAGAACAGACCACGAGGCAAGGGTAAGGGGAATAAGAAGGAGGAGGAGTCCAAGTATTCAAGTGACATGGATGAGGATGTTGACCCCAAGCACGCCGCCAAGAGCGACGGCAAAGGCAAAAAAACCTTCAAGAAGAAGGCGGTAGTTTTCCACACTTTCCTTGGCACCCCCACCGTCCGACAACAGAAGACCTCCATGAGGATACTGATGGCTACTCTACCCCAGTTCCCCAGTTCCTGCGCTGGTCGGAGATTCCAGTTACTTGGGACAGGAAGGATCACCCAGACCTTATCCCTATAGAGAACCAATATAACATGGTCATCAACCCCTTGATTGATGGCAATGAGTTCACCAAATGTATGGTGGATGGTGGAAGCAGCATCAACATCATGTACCTGGATACACTGCATAAGATGAACTAGACGGAGGCAAACCTAAGGCGGACCAACACCATCTTCCACGGCGTAATTCCTGGTCGGGAGGCTCGGTCCCTTGGGTGCATCACACTTCAGGTAGCCTTTGGTGATGTTAATAATTACCGCCAAGAGCGCATGACCTTTGAGGTGGTCCCCTTCAAGAGCGTGTACCATGTCATATTCATCCGCGACATATTCCACACCTTCATGGCCAAGCCATGCTTCGTCTACAACAAACTCAAGATACCCGGACCAAACAGTGTCATGACCGTATCCGGAAGCTTTGCCAAAGCTAGGGACTGGAAGATCGGAGAAGCAGCCTACGTGGAAGCTGTCCTCTACAACGAAGAATTCAAGGAGATCCAGAGCAAGGTCGATGCCTCGAAGATGCCCACGTCGAAGAAACAGATTTCCGACTCCGCTCCAGCTTTCAAGGCCGCCATCGAGACCAAGCCGGTGGAACTTGTGGTAGGCGATGCCTCCAAGACCACCGCCATTGGGACGAACCTGGATCCCAAATAGGAAAGCATGCTCGTCGAGTTCCTCCGTGAGAATAGGGACATATTTGCCTGGCAACCTGCCGACATGAAAGGTGTACCTAGGGAACTTGCCGATCATAACTTAAACATTGATCCAAAATGCAAACCAGTGAAGCAACCTCTACAACGCTTTGGAGATGAGAAGAGATGTGCCATAGGCAAAGAGATAGCTAGGTTACTTAAGGCTAGTTTTATCCGAGAAGTCCTTCACACCCAATGGGTGGCCAATCCTGTACTTGTACCTAAAAATGGAACCAAAGAATTAAGAATGTGCGTTGATTACATCGACTTGAACAAAGCATGCCCCAAAGATCCGTTTGCTTTGCCTCGCATTGACAAAGTCATTGACTCGACGGCTGGCTCGGAACTTTTGTGTTTTCTCGATGCATACTCAGGATACCACCAGATCAAGACGAGGAAGTCAGACCAATTAGCCACTTCGTTCACTACTCCCTATGACACGTTTTGCTATGTTACGATGCCCTTTGGGATGAAAAATGCAGGTGCTACATACCAGCGGACAATGCAACGTTGCCTACACGATCAAATTGGTTGGAATGTTCACGCCTATGTGGACGACATAGCGGTGATGTCCAAAAAGTCAAATGACTTAATCTCCGACTTAAAAGAAACTTTTGATAATCTCCGAAAATACAAGATGATGCTTAACCCTAAGAAGTGCGTCTTCGGGGTTCCAGTCGGCAAATTTTTGGGCTTCATTGTTTCCCAGCGTGGAATCGAGGTCAACCCGGAGAAAATCAAGGCCGTCTTAAACATAAACCGTCCGACATGCCTAAAGGACATACACCGACTAACAGGTTGTGTTGTAGCAGTTAGTCAGTTCGTCAGTCGACTTGGGGAGAAGGCTCTGCCGCTATACAAGTTGCTGAAGAAGGCGGACAAATTCATGTGGATGGACGAAGCAAATGCATCATTGAAGCGGCTCAAGGAGATTCTTTCCTCAACGCCTATCCTTGCAGCACCCGAGCCTGGAGAGCCCATGTTAATTTACATGTCGGCAACCAACCGGGTAATCAACATCGTTGTCGTGGTAGAGCGGAAGGAACCAGGCTATGAGCATAGAGTTCAACAACCAGTTTATCATGTAAGCGAGGTCTTGACGGAGTCCAAGCAGTGTTACCCGCACTACCAGAAGATAGCTTATGGAGTATTCCTTGCTTCTCGGAAGCTGAGGCACTATTTCCAGGAGCACCCCATCACAGTGGTGACAAGACTCCACTGTCCGACATCATCAACAACAGCGATGCTATAGGAAGGGTCGTGAAGTGGGGCATTGAACTTGCCGCCTTCGAGATCACCTACAAGAGACACGACACTATCAAGTCACAAGCCTTGGAGGATTTTATTGAAGATTGTATGGAGATGCCAGATGCTACCCCATTGACGGAACCAGAATACTGGGTGATGCACTTTGACGGATCAAAGCTGCTCAACGGCTCGGGGGTTGGTGTACTGCTACAGTCACCAACTGGGGACCAACTACACTACGTTATGCAGATCCACTTCGAGGCTACGAACAACATGGCGGAGTATGAAGCACTGACTCATGGATTACGCGTAGCCAAGGATATTGGCATCAAGTGCATAGTTTGCCGTGGAGATTCCGACTTGGTTGCCTAGCAGGTGGCTGGCACCTAGAATGCGCAGAACCCTATGATGGCGGCATATCGAGACGAAGTGGACGAGATAGCCAAGAGCTTCTTGGGCTACGAGGTCAAGTATGTACCTAGGGAGCAAAACGAGGCGGCTGATCTGCTGTCAAAGCTTGGATCAGGGCGCAAATGAATTCCGCTAGGAGTTTTCCTAGAGCATCTACGGACACCATCCGTGAAGGGAGCAGACATCGACAACCCGGATAGATTTGACTCTTTCGTTCACATGGTGGCAAAGGTCCCTTCGGCTTGGACAAAACCGTTCATGGAATATATCGAACACAGATCTTTGCCCGACGACGAAGTCGAAAGACGGCAATTAATACGTCGAGCGAAGGGATATACCATAATCAATGGACAGCTCTACAAAAGGAGCACTACTGGTGTATACCTTAAGTGTGTTTCCCAGCAAGAAGGTATTGAAATCCTACATGAAATCCATCTCGGAGATTGCGGGCATCACGTCGCTCCTCGATCGTTGGTCGCGAAAGACTTCCGGCAAGGATTCTACTGGCTGACAGCGAAGGCGAACGCCGACAAGCTGGTTGAGACATGCATGGGATGCCAGTATTATGCCCGATAACCACATGTTCCTGCTGAAGAATTGCGAACAATACCAATAACTTGGCCATTTGCAGTCTGGGGGCTAGACATGGTGGGACTGTTACAAACAGCACCATGTGGGTTTACACATCTTCTAGTAGCAGTTGATAAATTCACTAAATGGATAGAAGCTAAACCCATTAGAAAGCTTGATGTGGCAACTGCCCTCAGGTTTGTTCGGGATCTAGTGGTGAGATTTGGTCTCCCACATAGCATTATCACCGACAACGGTAGCAACTTGTCACTCGGAGAAGTGGAGGCGTATTGTTGGGAGAAGGGCATCCGACTTGACCTTGCATCTGTGGCACATCCACAATCCAATGGTAAGGTTGAGCGAGCCAATGGATTAATTCTGCAGGGAATAAAGCCACGTCTTGAGGCACCGCTACATAGAGCAGTTGGAGCCTGGGCGGAAGAATTGCCATCTGTGCTGTGGAGTTTATGAACTACACCCAACAGATCCACCGGCTACACCCCTTACTTCATGGTATGTGGAGCAGAAGCCATCCTACCTTTCGACATACTTCACGATGTACCAAGGGTTGCCGCCTATGACGAAGATGACGCTGAAGAATCCAGACGCCTAGATGTGGACCTTCTCGAGGAGGAGCGCGTTTTGGCATGCCAAAGATCCGCCATCTACCAGCAGAAGCTACTCAACTACCATAGTCGCCGCGTTAGGCATCGCTCGTTTAAAGAGGGGGGCCTGGTGCTCCGACTTAAGCAGAAGAAGTCACACAAATTATCCCCGCCATGGGAAGGACCATTCATCATAAGCAAGGCGCTACTCAATGGGTCTTACTACCTCGTTGACAATCATGAACTAAAGGATAGAACCAACAAGGATCATAAGTGTAAGCGACGTGACCCGGATGATGACTACCCGGAGCTTGATCGGCCATGGAACATAGCACAACTACGTCCTTTCTACACTTAGCATTTTTTATCTATTGTGTACATCTTATATGATCAATGAAATAAAGCTCTTTGGTTCACTCATATTTCTGAGTATTTTACCTCCTTTAGTGTTCATTTTTGGATCGTATAAAATCTTTATGCACAAGCTTTGCAATTGCACTTGTGAAAATTCCGCCTACGGGCGTTAGCTTAAGTTTTCTGGTCTACACGTTCTTTGTCATTTTTATATGTATTCTGGAGTAGTGACTTTCGACACTTATTGTCGGCGATTTTGTACTTAGGTTATTGACGGTGCCATTGGGAATCATCACCTGAGATCATGGTTCGGACAACGAGTCTTCCGACTCACGAAAAGTCAAGCATAAAAACCAAAGTAATGGATAAGCTAGCACTTGCTTAAAAATATATACATGCTGGAAATAGTTCTTAAGTAGCAGGACATGCACCATTGTTTTCCACCTTAAGTTAACACATAGTTTTTTCCGCATAACACGTTACAGAGGAAACAAATATTACAAAGTTGTTTTTATTCCTCTGGCGCAGGCGACTTGGAAGCAACATCATTGGCATCAGGAGAGTCACCTCCCTCGAAGTCGGCAGTGTTGAGGGACTCAGAGGAGCTTTGGCCTTTGTCTTCAATGGTTTTCATGGGCACAAAGACGTTAACGTCGACCAACTCGGCGACTCTGGTGTCATAACCCGCGAGCGACACCAAGATCGATTCGTGGTTTATCTTTTGGCCTTCATCGTCTACGCCGGGGATACCGGAGGTTACCGTGTTGATGTCGGCATTCTCGTAGTGTGCCTTCACCATTGACAATGCCATCCTGGCGTCGGCCCGTGCACATGAAGCTTTCCAGCTTGAGATACGCTCGGGGGCTCGGCGCAGGATCTCCGAGAACTTCGCCATAGAGTCCGATGCCTTGATGTTAATCTGGAGGGACTTGGCAATCTCTTTGGTTTGCGCGATGGCGGTGTTGATAAAGTTGCCGGCAAGGACCATGCATTCCTTTGGCGGAGGAGGCGACTGGGTCAAACCCATAGGAGCTGCGAATTCCCAACAAAGGAGCGCATGAGTTCAAAAATTCAGAGTATTTAGACTACAGAAATCCAAGATGGAGAATCACTTACTGAAGATGCGTGCCTTAGCCTGCCAGAGAGTCTCCACCATGGAGTCCCGTTCTTGTTGGAGGATCTTATATGCTTCATGATGGCGTTGATTTGGCTCATCGGCAGCTTTCTTATGATCTTTTAAGATCGTGATTTCCTCCTTCAAGCGGTTCATCTCCTCGGTGGCGGAGTCATGCAGGGCTTTCATCGAGTCTTCATGCATTTTCAGCATCTCCTCCCTCTCTTTCTTAAAGATCTTGTTTTCGCTATACAGCTGCTGGATATGCTTGGATTGCTCGACAATATCCTTAGCCTTGGAAATGGTTTCTGCAAGTCGGAGAAAGGAAAGTACACAGTGAGTACTCGGGGAATACACAAGATCAAGTTGGAATCCGAAAAAGAAAGGAAAAACAAATGCTTGCTCTTGATGATCTGTTCCTTCAAGAAGGCAGTTTTACCCTTTTCAGCTTCCAAATCTGCGCGTATCTTCTGGTACTTGTCGTTGGCCATGCCCCTCCGAGCATTCTTATTCTATGGAAAGAAGAAAGTTAAACGTTGTTTGGTCTACTTGGAGCATCTAGCCAAAAAAATTCCACCTAGACGCTCGGGGGCTACAACGAGAGTTTTTAAACTTAGCAATATGCTTAGTCTTTCTTTAAGCATCTAGTCGGAACTAATTCAGTTTTTGATTAGAAGCTTGGGGGCTACAGTATAAAGTTTTTAACTCGGACGTATGCTTAGCTTCTCTTTAAGCATCTAGTTGGAACTAATTCAGTTACAACTAGAAGCTTGGGGGCTACAGTATCAAAATTTATAAACACTACGTATGCTACTCTTAAAGCATCTAGTCGGAATAATTCATTCAAACTATATGCTTGGGGGCTACAGTGAGAAGTTTTCTAGCTTAGTCACTCTTAGAGCACTTAGATGCAAAGACCTATGGGTTTTCCGTCTAAATCCTCGGGGGCTACAGTGGGATACTCATATGAAATGCAAAAAAGGCAAATATAACTTACAAGTGCAATGATCTTGAGGTTGGTAGCACTCTCAGCCAGCAACTTGCCAAAGGATACACTGTTTCCTTGCAAGATTTCTGCTTGCCGGAGAAGCTCCTCGAGACCGCACGTTGGAGATGTCGGCGCCGCACCAGGAACCAGAGAAGTGCTACCCGGGGTAAGTACTGGATAGACTATCTTCGGGAATTCTATGGTCTTCTTGGGTGCGGGGGCGCCGCCTTCGGCAGATGTACCACCTTCCACCATCGCCTTACCGCTACCCATGGCATCCTTAGCCGGATCTTCAGCCATTTGGTGTGCGGCACTCTCCCGCGTCGCCTGTTCACGGACAACAGCGAGCTCTGTGGAGGCGCCTGAGTCCACTTCCATGGCAGAAGGGCCAGACGCTTCTTTAGCTTGAGAGCTTGTCAGAGCGGACGAGGGTTGGACGATGGGAGTGACAGGGGCGATGGTGGGAGATACGTCGTGATGCAGCATATCCTTTATGGTTCTAGAAGCCCCCAAAGTTTTGAAGGTCTTCTTCAAGCTGGTTGTGGCTTTCTTCCTGAAACGTGCAAAATGCATAAGTATGGGAACAAGACAGACAAATGGACAATGTCGGAGAGAAAGAAGCTTACACAAGAGGGGGTGCTTTAGCAAAGGGGATCCTAGTAACCTTTCTTTTCTCCGCCTCCAGGGCTGCGGTAGTCTTCTTGGAGGCTCCACCCTCCGTCTTCTTCTTACCTCCGTCGGCAACGTCAGTGGTGGAGCTCTTCCGCTTTCGCGCCAACGAAGCATCGTCGTTGGACACGCCCGTGACTTCCTTCATCTTTGGATCATAGATTTGAGGAGCCATGTTGTCCTCAACTATGTCGTTGAGATGTTAAAGTGAAGAACCACCGTGTTAGATGAGATGGTAATGGCTAGACGGAAGAACTGGAGTATATGTCATACACGGAAAATAAACAGTTACCTTTGGGTACTTGCTCTCTACGAACATGTCGTAGGTGATGGTGAAGCCACGCTTCCTGTCCTTCACCTTGATGATGTCCTTGAGGCGGAGCTTGACGGAGTCGCTCAAGAAGTTGTGCTCGAAGATGCGAAGGCTATCCCTTCTATAGTTGGAATACTTGTGCATCAGCTTCAAGCAGTGCTGCAGAGGCTGGATCCGCCTGATGAACCAGCACCTGGCTAGGTCCAATTCAGTCAAACATGTCTCTACGAACCACTCTATCTGTCTTATAGCACGAGAAGCATCGATGTCGGAAGGAAGGGAGGTCTGGGATCTCCATGTCGAGGCTTCGGAGGCTGCTCCATCGACAAAGTCCAGGTACGTGACTTCTCGGCCAGCCAGAGGGATATCTGGGCCGTAGAAGTACGCCCACTGCCAATTCTTGCAGGATTCATGGCCGACGATGTCGGAGAAGTGCCGGCCAGGACGAATCTTAAAACTAATGGTTCCACAATTTCTAAGCTCGTCCTTGCCGGCTCCGGCTTTGCGCTTGACGGTAAAGAAGTATATGAAGAGATCTAGCCTAGGCCTGATTCCTAAATAACCCTCGCAGAGTGCCGTGTAATTGCTGAGTGCTAAGATGCTATTGGGGAGAGGTTCTATGGCTATACTCGGTAATGATTCCTGACATCAAGGAAAAAGTTGGAGATGGGCAGGGAGACGCCGCGTACCATCTGTTCTTTGAGGTACACCTTTTCTCCGGCTTGGGGAGAAGGTGTGACCTCGCCGGCCGGCGCCGCCCACCAGGCGAGCCCCTCCGTCACAGGGAGGTAGCCCTTGTTCATCAGCTCTTTGATATCGTGGTCCGTGATATCTGAACCGCGCCAGTCGCCCTTGTGCGAGTCGTACTCCTCCTCCAGTAGCTCCAGCGCCGCTGGATTATGGTTGCCGCCGGTGGCTTCGACCACCGCAGACTTGGGGATGACCAGGCCCTCTGGGGGCACGACGACGGAGCTCGTCGGCTTCGCCGTGGCTTCGACGTGGCTTCGCCGCGGCTTCGACCGACGCCGCCATCGAAGGGGAGGAGTTGCTTCTGGCCATTGGGTGTGTTCGACGGTGACTGGGAAAGATTGGAGAGCTAGGGTTTTTCGCACATTGCGCGGAGAGCTCGAGGAGGCGCTCGCTGGAGGAACAAGACGATGCAAGGGATAATGAGGTGAAAAAGTAAATTTTCCACCGCAGTTACTATTTATGGTCTCCGACATCAAGATTCGTGCAGCTTGATCGAATAGTTGCAGCGTAGACGACGTGTGCAGAGACGTGCGCAGAAATTTCGCCACGTACCAACCATCGCCGCCAACAGTTCATATCGCTCGCGTGGGAAAAGTGGACATGATTGCGTTCTCTGCATGTGTGAGTTACGAGGCATCACTGACCTATGTCTACGCCGCCCTAGCTGTCATAGGCAGATGATGTAGGGTTCGCAGCATAGAAAACAAAAAAATTCCTACGATGTGAACTATGTACCAAGATCTATCTATTAGATACAAACAACGGGCAGATGTATATCCGTAGAGAACATACCCTTGAAGACCGACAAATCTTAACGAGTTCAACTCGTGGTTGATGTAGACGATCTCTTGCCGATCTCAAGATCGAGATGAAGTCCTAGCGCCGCAAATCAGCAGCGCATCCGTGCTCGCACACACGTTCGAGGCACCGAGCAACCTCCGCCTCCTCGCTCCAGCGATGCAGCGGAAGCACAACTCTTTCTTGCCGAATAGCCACCGGGAACATGTATCTCGCTAGTCCGAGACCATGGGGAATAAATTCTAGAGGGGGAGAGAGATCCTTCACGAGGAGGTGTGAGAGACAAGTGAGGAGGGGGGCTCCTTTTATAGGAGGAGGGGGGCACCCAAGGGGGTGGCCGCCGGCCATGGGGGATGCCCCCTCCCCTCCTTCATTCATGTGGGTGGACACTCCACTCACAAAATGTCCTTTAAATTCCATCCACTCAAAAGTCCACTCAAATTCCCATTAAATTTCCACCAAATTTAATGCAAACTCTCATTAAATAAAACTCTTTTATTTTATTCAGAATTTTGTCAATTACTTTAATGAAAAACATTCACAAATAACCCCTTGCTAGAATTCCATTTCACATGCATAACCACTTTATGCAATTTCACCCGAAAACCTGTTGCGGTATCTAGTGAAATAAATTCCTGCGCTTGTTCATTATTTCGGCATGAAACTTATGCTCCAATTGGATGTCGGTGTCTCTTAAGTGTGTCACCCTACGGTTCATGAATAATGCGGACATGATCGAGACCCCTCTCGGATCAATAATCAGAAGCCGGATCTGGAGACCCATACTGACTCCCACACATTCAACGATGACTTTCTTGTGATCGTCGGAACCTTTTACACTAGTATCTTAATCCCTTTGTTTCACGATATATTACATGTCCGAGATTCGATCATCATTATCTCCATACCTAGTTTGATCTCGTTACCGACATGCACTCTTTTCTCGTTCCCGTGATAGAACATTCTAGTGATCAAATCACTTGCTTGCAAGCTAATCAATGTGATATCACCGAGAGGGCCCAGAGTATATCTATCCGTCATCGGGATGAACAAATTCCACTCTCGATCCATGAGCCTCAACATAACACTTCATTAGTTCTGAATCCATCTTTATAATCACCCTGTTACGGTGTGACGTTTGATGTTATCAAGAAACTCTTCCAGTGTTAGTGATTGACATGATCTCATGGTCTAAGGATTAGGATCACTTCGTAAGTTGTTATAGCAATATAAACTTAATGACTTTGATCGTAATGCTATACTTCGGATGAATGTTCATCACACCATTACACTAATGTTGTGATCCCGTTATTAACAACATCCAATGTCCATGATCAGGAAACCTTGATCATCTTGTTAATCAACGAGCTAGTTTATGAGAGAGGCATAACTAGGAACTTTCTGTTTGTTTATTAAACACACATGTATTAATGTTTCAGTATTAATACAATTATAGCATGCAAAATAAACATCTATCATATACTTGGAATACACATAATAAATACTTTATTATTGCCTATCAGGGCATATTCCCTTCAGTGTCCCACTTGCACTAGAGACAATAATCTAGTTACATAGTGATAAATCTAACACCTGAGTTCTGGTGTTGATCATGTTTTGCTCTAGGGAGAGTTTTTGTCAACGGATCTGCTACATTGAGATTCGTATGTACTTTACAAATCTTTATATCTCCATCCTTGACATGCTCGCGGATGGAGTGAAACCGGCGCTTAATATGCTTGGAATGCTTGTGAGACCATGGTTCTTTGGCATTGGCAATGGCACCATTGTTGTCACAATAGATCAACATTGGGTCCAACGCGTTTGCAACTACTCCTAGCTCGGATATGAACTCCTTCATCCAAACTGCTTCCTGAGCCGTTTCTGAAGCAGCAACATATTCGGCCTCCGTTGTTGATCCCGCTACCACAGGTTGTTTGGAGCTCCTCCAACTAACCGCTCCGCCATTCATGAGAAATACGTATCCGGATTGAGACTTAGAGTCACCCGGATCGGTGTCAAAGCTAGCGTCAACATAACACTTAGCAACGAGCTCTTCTTCACCTCCGTATACAAGAAACATATCCTTAGTTCTTCGTAAGTACTTAAGGATATTCTTGACCGCTATCCAGTGTTCCGAACCTGGATCCGATTGGTACCTACTAGTCAAACTAATAGCATGTGCCACATCCGGTCTTGTACATAGCATGGCGTACATTATAGAGCCTATGGCTGAAGCATAGGGGGACTTTGTCCATTATCTCTCTTTCTTCCGCCGAAGCCGGACTTTGAGTCTTACTCAATGTCTTGCCTTGCAACATAGGTAAGAACCCCCTTCTTACTTCCGTCCATTTTAAACTTCTTTAAAATCTTATCAAGGTATGTACTTTGCGATAGCCCTATTAGGCGCCTAGATCTATCTCTATAGATCTTTATGCCTAATATGTATGACGCTTCACCTAGGTCCTTCATTGAAAATTTGCTGTTTAGATAACTTTTAACACTGTTTAAAAGATCTATATCATTTCCGATCAATAATATGTCATCCACATATAATATCAGAAATGCCACATTGCTCCCACTCACTTTCTTGTAAATACAAGCTTCTCCATAAGTTTGGACAAATCCAAACTCTTTGATCACCTCATCAAAGCGGAGATTCCAACTTCGTGATGCTTGCTTCAATCCATAGATGGATCGCTGAAGCTTGCACACCTTGTTAGCATCCTTAGGATCGACAAAACCCTTTGGTTGTATCATATACAACTCTTCTTCAATATTACCATTGAGAAACGCGGTTTTGACATCCATCTGCCATATCTCATAATCGAAATATGCAGCAATTTCTAACATAATCCTAACTGACTTTAGCATCGCTACGGGAGAGAATGTCTCATCGTAGTCAACTCCTTGAATTTGTCGAAACCCCTTTGCGACAAGTCGAGCTTTATAGACGGTCACATTACCATCAGCATCAGTTTTCCTTTTGGAAATCCATTTTTTCTCCACGGCCTTTCGGTCGTGAGGTAAGTCTACCAAGTTCCAAACTTGATTTTCATACATGGATTCCATCTCGGATTTCATGGCTTCTAACCATTTGTTGGAATCCGGGCTCATCATCGCTTCTTCATACGTCGCAGGGTCATCATTTTCATCAACCATGAAATTCATGACAAGATTTCCGTACATCTCGAGAGCTGCACGCGTCCTGCTTGACCTGCGAGGTTTGGTAGTACTCTCTTTCGGAGTTTCATGATCATTATCATTAGTTCCCTCTTCAACAGATGGAGCCAACTCCGGAACAACTTCCGGCGCTGCGCTACTCGCCATAGTTTGAAGAGAAGGTTCCATAACCTCTTCGAGTTCTACCTTCTGAAAACTCACACCTTTCGCGAGAAACTCTTTCTCTAGAAAGGATCCATTCTTGGCAACAAAAACCTTGCCCTCGGATCTGTGATAGAAGGAATACCCAATAGTTTCCTTAGGGTATCCTATGAAGACGCATTTTTCCGCTTTGGGTTCGAGTTTATTCGGTTGAAGTTTCTTCACATAAACATCGCATCCCCAAACTTTAAGAAAAGACAGCTTATGTTTGTTTCCAAACCACAATTCATACGACATCTTTTCAACGGATTTAGATGGTGCCCGATTTAAAGTGAATGCAACAGTTTCTAGTGCATAACCCCAAAATGACAACGGTAAGTCCGTCAGAGACATCATAGATCGAACCATATCTAATAAAGTACGATTACGACGTTCCGACACACCATTTCGATGTGGTGTTCCGGCAGGCGTGAGTTGTGAAACAATTCCACACTCTTTCATGTGAGTGCTAAACTCGTAACTTAGATACTCACCTCCACGGTCGGACCATAGAAATTTGATCTTTCTATTACGATGGTTTTCCATTTCATTCTGAAATTCCTTGAACTTTTCAAAGGTTTCAGACTTGTGTTTCATCAAGTAGATATAACCGTATCTACTCAAATCATCCGTGAAAGTAACAAAATAACGATATCCACCTCGCGTCGACACACTCATTGGACCACATACATCAGAATGTATGATTTCCAATAAATCTGTCGCCCGTTCCATTGAACCGGAAAACGGCGTCCTAGTCATCTTGCCCATAAGGCATGGCTCACATGTATCAAATGATTCAAAATCAAGTGATTCCAAAATTCCATCCGAATGGAGCTTCTTCATGCATTTAACGCCAATATGACCTAGACGGTAGTGCCACATATATGCGGATATATCATCATTAAGTTTAATCCTTTTAGCATCAACATTATGAATATGTGTAACATTATCATCGAGATCTAATAGAAATAAACCATTCATCATCGGTGCATGACCATAAAAGATTTCATTCATATAAATGGAACAACCATTGTTCTCGGATTTAAATGAATAACCACTTCGCATCAAACACGATCCAGATACAATGTTCATGCTCAGTGCAGGCACCAGATAAAAATTATTCAAGTGTATAACTAATCCCGACGGCAAGTGGAGAGGCAGAGTTTCGACGGCGATCACATCAACGCTTGATCCATTGCCGACACGCATCTTGACCTCACCCCTTGCTAGTAGTCGCTTGTTCCGCAGCCCCTGATTCGAGTTACAAATATTAGCAACTAAACCGGTATCAAATACCCAGGTTCTACTGCGAGCACTAGTCAAGTACACATCAATAACATGTATATCATATATATCTTTGTTTGCCTTGCCGGCCTTCTTGTCTGCCAGATACTTGGGGCAGTTGCGCTTCCAGTGGCCAGTCCCCTTACAATAGTAGCACTCGGTATCAGACTTAGGTCCAACTCGGGGTTTCTTTTCAGGCACGGCAACAGGCTTGCCGCCCTTACTTCCCTTCCGTTTTCCCTTCTTGTCTTTCTTGAAACCAGTGTTCCTATTGATCATCAACACTTGATGTTCCTTTTTGATCTCCACTTCTGCAGTTTTTGTAGGGTTCGCAGCATAGAAAACAAAAATTTTCCTACGATGTGAACTATATACCAAGATCTATCTACTAGATACAAACAACGGGCAGATGTATATCCATAGAGAACATACCCTTGAAGACCGACAAAGCTTAACGAGTTCAACTCGTGGTTGATGTAGATGATCTCTTGCTGATCTCAAGATCGAGAGGAAGTCCTAGCACCGCAAATCAGCAGCGCATCCGTGCTCGCACACACGTTCGAGGCACCGAGCAACCTTCGCCTCCTCGCTCCAGCGATGCAGCGGAAGCACAACTCTTTCTTGCCGAATAGCCACCGGGAACATGTATCTCGCTAGTCCGAGACCATGGGGAATAAATTCTAGAGGGGGAGAGAGATCCTTCACGAGGAGGTGTGAGAGACAAGTGAGGAGGGGGGCTCCTTTTATAGGAGGAGGGGGGGGACCCCAAGGGGGTGGCCGGCGCATGGGGGCTGCCCCGTTGCCCTCCCCTCTTCATGTGGGTGGACACTCCACTCACAAATCTCCTTTAAATTCCCTCCACTCAAAAGTCCACTCAAATTCCCATTAAATTTCCACCAAATTTAATGCAAACTCTCATTAAATAAAACTCTTTTATTTTATTCAGAATTTTGTCAATTACTTTAATGAAAAACATTCACAAATAACCCCTTGCTAGAATTCTATTTCACATGCATAACCACTTTATGCAATTTCACCCGAAAACCTGTTTCGGTATCTAGTGAAATAAATTCATGCGCTTGTTCATTCTTTCGGCATGAAACATTTGCTCCAATTGGATGTCGGTGTCTCTTAAGTGTGTCACCCTACGGTTCGTGAATAATGCGGACATGATCGAGACCCCTCTCGGATCAATAATCAGAAGCGGGATCTAGATACCCATACTGACTCCCACACATTCAACGATGACTTTCTTGTGATCGTCGGAACCTTTTACGCTAGTATCTTAATCCCTTTGTTTCACGATATATTACATGTCCGAGATTCGATCATCGGTATCTCCATACCTAGTTTGATCTCGTTACCGACATGCACTCTTTTCTTGTTCCTGTGATATAACATTCTAGTGATCAAATCACTTGCTTGCAAGCTAATCAATGTGATATCACCGAGAGGGCCCAGAGTATATCTATCCGTCATCGGGATGAACAAATTCCACTCTCGATCCATGAGCCTCAACATAACACTTTATTAGTTCTGAATCCATCTTTATAATCACCCTGTTACGGTGTGACGTTTGATGTTATCAAGAAACTCTTCCAGTGTTAGTGATTGACATGATCTCATGGTCTAAGGATTAGGATCACTTCGTAAGTTGTTATAGCAATATAAACTCAATGACTTTGATCGTAATGCTATACTTCGGATGAATGTTCATCACACCATTACACTAATGTTGTGATCCCGTTATTAACAACATCCAATGTCCATGATCAGGAAACCTTGATCATCTTGTTAATCAACGAGCTAGTTTATGAGAGAGGCATAACTAGGAACTTTCTGTTTGTTTATTAAACACACATGTATTAACGTTTCCGTATTAATACAATTATAGCATGCAAAATAAACATCTATCATATACTTGGAATACACATAATAAACACTTTATTATTGCCTCTTAGGGCATATTCCCTTCAGTCTCCCACTTGCACTAGAGACAATAATCTAGTTACATAGTGATAAATCTAACACCTGAGTTCTGGTGTTGATCATGTTTTGCTCTAGGGAGAGTTTTAGTCAACGGATCTGCTACATTGAGATCCGTATGTACTTTACAAATCTTTATATCTCCATCCTTGACATGCTCGCGGATGGAGTGAAACCGGCGCTTAATATGCTTGGAATGCTTGTGAGACCTTGGCTCTTTGGCATTGGCAATGGCACCATTGTTGTCACAATAGATCACCATTGGGTCCAACGCGTTTGCCACCACTCCTAGTTCGGATATGAACTCCTTCATCCAAACTGCTTCCTGAGCCGCTTCTGAAGCAGCAACATATTCGGTCTCCGTTGTTGATCCCGCTACCACAGGTTGTTTGGAGCTCCTCCAACTAACCGCTCCGCCATTCATGAGAAATACGTATCCGGATTGAGACTTAGAGTCATCCGGATCGGTGTCAAAGCTAGCGTCGACATAACACTTAGCGACGAGCTCTTCTTCACCTCCGTATACAAGAAACATATCCTTAGTTCTTCGTAAGTACTTAAGGATATTCTTGACCGCTATCCAGTGTTCCGAACCTGGATCCGATTGGTACCTACTAGTCAAACTAATAGCATGTGCCACATCCGGTCTTGTACATAGCATGGCGTACATTATAGAGCCTATGGCTGAAGCATAGGGGACTTTGTCCATTATCTCTCTTTCTTCCGCCGCAGACTTTGAGTCTTACTCAATGTCTTGCCTTGCAACATAGGTAAGAACCCCTTCTTACTTCCGTCCATTTTAAACTTCTTTAAAATCTTATCAAGGTATGTACTTTGTTGATAGCCCTATTAGGTGCCTAGATCTGTCTCTATAGATCTTTATGCCTAATATGTATGACGCTTCACCTAGGTCCTTCATTGAAAATTTGCTGTTTAGATAAATTTTAACACTGTTTAAAAGATCTATATCATTTCCGATCAATAATATGTCATCCACATATAATATCAGAAATGCCACATTTCTCCCACTCACTTTCTTGTAAATACAAGCTTCTCCATAAGTTTGGACAAATCCAAACTCTTTGATCACCTCATCAAAGCGGAGATTCCAACTTCGTGATGCTTGCTTCAATCCATAGATGGATCGCTGAAGCTTGCACACCTTGTTAGCATCCTTAGGATCAACAAAACCCTTTGGTTGTATCATATACAACTCTTCTTCAATATTACCATTGAGAAACGCGGTTTTGATATCCATCTGCCATATCTCATAATCGAAATATGCAGCAATTGCTAACATAATCCTAACTGACTTTAGCATCGCTACGGGAGAGAATGTCTCATCGTAGTCAACTCCTTGAATTTGTCGAAACCCCTTTGCGACAAGTCGAGCTTTATAGACGGTCACATTACCATTAGCATCAATTTTCCTTTTGAAAATCCATTTGTTCTCCACGGCCTTTCGGTCGTGAGGCAATTCCACCAAGTTCCAAACTTGATTTTCATAGATGGATTCCATCTTGGATTTCATAGCTTCTAACCATTTGTTGGAATCCGGGCTCATCATCGCTTCTTCATACGTCGCAGGGTCATCATTTTCATCAACTATGAAATTCATGACAGGATTTCCGTATAGCTCGGGAGCTGCACGCGTCCTGTTTGACCTGTGAGGTTCGGTAGTACTCTCTTTCGGAGTTTCATGATCATTATCATTAGTTCCCTCTTCAACATGTGGACCCAACTCCGGAACAACTTCCGGCGCTGCGCTACTCCCCATACTTTGAAGAGAAGGTTCCACAACCTCTTCGAGTTCTACCTTCCGACTACTCACACCTTTCGCGAGAAACTCTTTCTCTAGAAAGGATCCATTCTTGGCAACAAAAACCTTGCCCTCGGATCTGTGATAGAAGGAATACCCAATAGTTTCTTTAGGGTATCCTATGAAGACGCATTTTTCCGCTTTGGGTTCGAGTTTATCCGGTTGAAGTTTCTTCACATAAACATCGCATCCCCAAACTTTAAGAAATGACAGCTTAGGTTTGTTTCCAAACCACAATTCATACGGTGTCTTTTCAACGGATTTAGATGGTGCCCGATTTAAAGTGAATGCAGCAGTTTCTAGTGCATAACCCCAAAATGACAACGACAAGTCCGTCAGAGACATCATAGATCGAACCATATCTAATAAAGTACGATTACGACGTTCCGACACACCATTTCGCTGTGGTGTTCCGGCAGGGGTGAGTTGTGAAACAATTCCACACTCTTTCATGTGAGTGCTAAACTCGTAACTTAGATACTCACCTCCACAGTCGGACCGTAGAAATTTGATCTTTCTATTACGATGATTTTCCACTTCTTTCTGAAATTCCTTGAACTTTTCAAAGGTTTCAGACTTGTGTTTCATCAAGTAGATATAACCGTATCTACTCAAATCATCCGTGAAAGTAACAAAATAACGATATCCACCTCGCGCCGACACACTCATTGGACCACATACATCAGAATGTATGATTTCCAATAAATCTGTCGCCCGTTCCATTGAACCGGAAAACGGCGTTCTAGTCATCTTGCCCATAAGGCATGGCTCACATGTATCAAATGATTCATAATCAAGTGATTCCAAAAGTCCATCCGAATGGAGCTTCTTCATGCGTTTAACGCCAATATGACCTAGACGGCAGTGCCACATATATGCGGATATATCATCATTAAGTTTAATCCTTTTAGCATCAACATTATGAATATGTGTAACATTATCATCGAGATCTAATAGAAATAAACCATTCATCATCGGTGCATGACCATAAAAGATTTCATTCATATAAATGGAACAACCATTGTTCTCGGATTTAAATGAATAACCACTGCGCATCAAACACGATCCAGATACAATGTTCATGCTCAGTGCAGGCACCAGATAACATTTATTCAAGTTTATAACTAATCCCGACGGTAAGTGGAGAGGCAGCGTTCCGACGACGATCACATCAACGCTTGATCCATTGCCGACACACATCTTGACCTCACCCCTTGCTAGCGGTCGCTTGTTCCGCAGCCCCTGATTCGAGTTACAAATATTAGCAACTGAACCGGTATCAAATACCCAGGTGCTACTGCGAGCACTAGTCAAGTACACATCAATAACATGTATATCATATATACCTTTGTTTGCCTTGCCGGCCTTCTTGTCTGCCAGATACTTGGGGCAGTTGCGCTTCCAGTGGCCAGTCCCCTTACAATAGTAGCACTCGGAATCAGACTTAGGTCCAACTCGGGGTTTCTTTTCAGGCGCGGCAACAGGCTTGCCGCCCTTACTTCCCTTCCGTTTTCCCTTCTTGTCTTTCTTGAAACCAGTGTTCCTGTTGATCATCAACACTTGATGTTCCTTTTTGATCTCCACTTCTGCAGTTTTAAGCATTGACAGAAGCTCGGGGAGAGACTTCTTCATGCCTTGCATATTATAGTTCATCACGAAGCTCTTATAGCTAGGTGGCAGAGACTGCAGAACAGGATGGATGCCTAAGTCAATGGGAATCGATATTCCCAAGGACACAAGCTTATCGGAGTAACCCGACATCTTGAGTACATGCTCACTAACGGAGCTGTGCTCTTCCATCATGCAGCTAAAGAACTTTTCTGAAGCGTTGTAGCTCTCTACAGCAGCATGTGTGTCGAAAATCATTTTCAACTCACCCATTGTATCAAATGCATTGCCGTTTTCGAAACGCTTTCGAAGTTCCGGCTCTAGCCCATACAATATGTCGCAATGAACTAAGTTGTGGTCCTCCTGACGAGTCTGATAGACATTCTTCTCCTCGTCAGGGGCATCATCAAAAGGTGGGGGACCTAACGACGCTTCTAGCACATATTGCTTTTGTGCAGCAGAGAGGAGAATCCTCAAATTGATGGCCCATTCGGTAAAGTTGCTACCGTTCGTTGCTAGTTTCTCTTTCTCCATGAACACATTGAAATTAAAAGCAGGTGGTGCCATCTACAACAGAATTTGTAAAGTTTAGACTAAGTGTATGATAGATTGAGTTCAACTAATCTATATTACGAATGAACTCCCACTCAAAAACGACATCCCTCGTGCCTTTTTGGTGATTACATGAACCAAATCCACTATACCAAGTCCGATCATCACGTGAGTCGGTATAGCTTCAAAGGCGAGCATCAAATGGGCATCATATCAACTATATGACTCATGCTTAACCTTTCGGTCCGTGTTCCGAGGCCATGTCTGTACATGCTAGGCTCGCCAAGTTAGAACCTTAGTATTCGCGTGTGTAACTATTTTACACCCGAAATATGGTCGTGGATCCAAGAACTCCCGATCATCACGTGATGTCTTGGAGCGACGAAAACATAATCGGTGCATACTAAAGGAAGAACACATTCTTATCTTGATATTTAAATGAGGGATCATCTTATTATGCTAACAAAGCGCTAAACAAGCAATATAAGATGCTATCAAACATCATATGTTTATTAGTGAAATGATATGGTTCCCGCAGATGATCTCTATCATGTGTATCGTGGTATGATCACTATCATACCTATATGTGTAAATCCAAGGTCTATGGATTTTACACGCTATGTGTGTTGTAAGAGTATCATCTAATACTTCTACTTACAACACTACCATATCATAACACTAGCCCAACAACAATCTAAACTAGACGCCTCTAATTTATCCATTGCAAGTTTTACGTGGCTTAGGGCTTTATAGATAGAACCGTTCTTACCTACGAACATGAACCACAACGAGGATAATCAAATTGTTGACAACTCGCTTGCAAAATAGATATTGACTATAGTAGGAGAGACAGACACCCGCTAGCCACTTATGCAAACTAGTTGCATGTCAAGCGTGGAACAGGTCTAATGTGCGAGGACATGTAAAGTTTGTCCGGGCCGCTTCATCCCACTATGCCACCAATATCCAAAATTACAACAAAGGAGCAACAACATGATCATAATTGCCCACATACTCATATGTGTACTACCCGTGTAAAGTATCTATGCATAGATCCGGCTCTGATACCACTGTAGGGTTCGCAGCATAGAAAACAAAATTTTTCCTACGATGTGAACTATATACCAAGATCTATCTACTAGATACAAACAACGGGCGGATGTATATCCATAGAGAACATACCCTGGAATACCGACAAAGCTTAACGAGTTCAACTCGTGGTTGATGTAGACGATCTCTTGCCGGTCTCAAGATCGAGAGGAAGTCCTAGCGCCGCAAATCAGCAGCGCATCCGTGCTCGCACACACGTTCGAGGCACCGAGCAACCTCCGCCTCCTCGCTCCAGTGATGCAGCGGAAGCACAACTCTTTCTTGCCGAATAGCCACCGGGAACATGTATCTCGCTAGTCCGAGACCATGGGGAATAAATTCTAGAGGGGGAGAGAGATCCTTCACGAGGAGGTGTGAGAGACAAGTGAGGAGGGGGGCTCCTTTTATAGGAGGAGGGGGGGGGGGGGACCCCGAGGGGGTGGCCGGCGCATGGGGGCTGCCCCCTTTCCCTCCCCTCTTCATGTGGGTGGACACTCCACTCACAAATCTCCTTTAAATTCCCTCCACTCAAAAGTCCACTCAAATTCCCATTAAATTTCCACCAAATTTAATGCAAACTCTCATTAAATAAAACTCTTTTATTTTATTCAGAATTTTGTCAATTACTTTAATGAAAAACATTCACAAATAACCCCTTGCTAGAATTCTATTTCACATGAATAACCACTTTATGCAATTTCACCCGAAAACCTGTTTCGGTATCTAGTGAAATAAATTCCTGCGCTTGTTCATTCTTTCGGCATGAAACATTTGCTCCAATTGGATGTCGGTGTCTCTTAAGTGTGTCACCCTATGGTTCGTGAATAATGCGGACATGATCGAGACCCCTCTCGGATCAATAATCAGAAGCGGGATCTGGAGACCCATACTGACTCCCACACATTCAACGATGACTTTCTTGTGATCGTCGGAACCTTTTACGCTAGTATCTTAATCCCTTTGTTTCACGATATACTACATGTCCGAGATTCGATCATCGGTATATCCATACCTAGTTTGATCTCGTTACCGACATGCACTCTTTTCTTGTTCCTGTGATATAACATTCTAGTGATCAAATCACTTGCTTGCAAGCTAATCAATGTGATATCACCGAGAGGGCCCACAGTATATCTATTCGTCATCGGGATGAACAAATTCCACTCTCGATCCATGAGCCTCAACATAAAACTTTATTAGTTCTGAATCCATCTTTATAATCACCCTGTTACGGTGTGACGTTTGATGTTATCAAGAAACTCTTCCGGTGTTAGTGATTGACATGATCTCATGGTCTAAGGATTAGGATCACTTCGTAAGTTGTTATAGCAATATAAACTCAATGACTTTGATCGTAATGCTATACTTCGGATGAATGTTCATCACACCATTACACTAATGTTGTGATCCCGTTATTAACAACATCCAATGTCCATGATCAGGAAACCTTGATCATCTTGTTAATCAACGAGCTAGTTTATGAGAGAGGCATAACTAGGAACTTTCTGTTTGTTTATTAAACACACATGTATTAACGTTTCCGTATTAATACAATTATAGCATGCAAAATAAACATCTATCATATAGTTGGAATACACATAATAAACACTTTATTATTGCCTCTCAGGGCATATTCCCTTTAGTTTTAAGCATTGAAAGAATATCAGGGAGAGACTTCTTCATGCTTTGCATATTATAGTTCATCACGAAGATCTTATAGCTAGGTGGCAGAGATTGCAGAACACGATGGATGCCTAAGTCAATGGGAATCGATATTCCCAAGGACACAAGCTTATCGGCGTAACCCGACATCTTGAGTACATGCTCACTAACGGAGCTGTGCTCTTCCATCATGCAGCTAAAGAACTTTTCTGAAGCGTTGTAGCTCTCTACAGCAACATGTGTGTCGAAAATCATTTTCAACTCACCCATTGTATCAAAAGCATTGCCATTTTCGAAACGCTTTCGAAGTTCCGGCTCTAGCCCATACAATATGCCGCAATGAACTAAGTTGTGGTCCTCCTGACGAGTCTGATAGACATTCTTCTCCTTGTCAGGGGCATCATCTAAAGGTGGGGGGCCTAGTGGCTCTTCTAGCACGTATTGCTTTTGTGCAGCAGAGAGGAGAATCCTCAAATTCATGACCCATTCGGTAAAGTTGCTACCGTTCGTTTCTAGTTTCTCTTTCTCCATGAACACATTGAAATTAAAAGCAGGTGGTGCCATCTACAACAGAATTTGTAAAGTTTAGACTAAGTGTATGATAGATTGAGTTCAACTAATCCATATTATGAATGAAATCCCACTCAAAAACGACATCCCTCGTGCCTTTTTGGTGATTACATGAACCAAATCCACTATACCAAGTCCGATCATCACGTGAGTCGGTATAGCTTCAAAGGCGAGCATCAAATGGGCATCATATCAACTATATGACTCATGCTTAACCTTTCGGTCCGTGTTCCGAGGCCATGTCTGTACATGCTAGGCTCGCCAAGTTAGAACCTTAGTATTCGCGTGTGTAACTGTTTTACACCCGAAATATGGTCGTGGATCCAAGAACACCCGATCATCACGTGATGTCTTGGAGCGACGAAGACATAATCGGTGCATACTAAAGGAAGAACACATTCTTATCTTGATATTTAAAAGAGGGATCATCTTATTATGCTAACAAAGCGCTAAATAAGCAATATAAGATGCTATCAAACATCACATGTTTATTAGTGAAATGATATGGTTCCCGCAGATGATCTCTATCATGTGCATCGTGGTATGATCACTATCATACCTATATGTGTAAATCCAAGGTCTATGGAGTTTACACGCTATGTGTGTTGTAAGAGTATCATCTCATACTTCTACTTACAACACTACCATATCATAACACTAGCCCAACAACAATCTAAACTAGACGCCTCTAATTTATCCATTGCAAGTTTTACGTGGCTTAGGGCTTTCGAGATAGAACCTTTCTTACCTACAAACATGAACCACAACGAGGATAACCAAATTGTTGACAACTCGCTTGCAAAATAGATATTGACTATAGTAGGAGAGACAGACACGCGCTAGCCACTTATGCAAACTAGTTGCATGTCTAGCGTGGAACAAGTCTCATGTGCGAGGACATGTAAAGTTTGTCCGGGCCGCTTCATCCCACTATGCCACCAATATCCAAAATTACAACAAAGGAGCAACAACATGATCATCATCGCCCACATACTCATATGTGTACTACCCGTGTAAAGTACCTACGCATAGATCCGGCTCTGATACCACTGTAGGGTTCGCAGCATAGAAAACAAAAAATTTCCTACGATGTGAACTATGTACCAAGATCTATCTATTAGATACAAACAACGGGCGGATGTATATCCGTAGAGAACATACCCTTGAAGACCGACAAAGCTTAACGAGTTCAACTCGTGGTTGATGTAGACGATCTCTTGCCGATTTCAAGATCGAGAGGAAGTCGTAGTGCCGCAAATCAGCAGCGCATCCGTGCTCGCACACACGTTCGAGGCACCGAGCAACCTCCGCCTCCTCACTCCAGCGATGCAGCGGAAGCACAACTCTTTCTTGCCGAATAGCCACCGGGAACATGTATCTCGCTAGTCCGAGACCATGGGGAATAAATTCTAGAGGGGGAGAGAGATCCTTCACGAGTAGGTGTGAGAGACAAGTGAGGAGGGGGGCTCCTTTCCTTTTATAGGAGGAGGGGGGGCACCCAAGGGGGTGGCCTCCGGCCATGGGGGCTGTCCCCTCCCCTCCTTCATTCATGTGGGTGGACACTCCACTCACAAAATGTCCTTTAAATTCCCTCCACTCAAAAGTCCACTCAAATTCCCATTAAATTTCCACCAAATTTAATGCAAACTCTCATTAAATAAAACTCTTTTATTTTATTCAGAATTTTGTCAATTACTTTAATGACAAACATTCACAAATAACCCCTTGCTAGAATTCCATTTCACATGCATAACCACTTTATGCAATTTCACCCGAGAACCTGTTTCGGTATCTAGTGAAATAAATTCCTGCGCTTGTTCATTCTTTCGGCATGAAAGTTTTGCTCCAATTGGATGTCAGTGTCTCTTAAGTGTGTCACCCTACGGTTCGTGAATAATGCGGACATGATCGATACCCCTCTCGGATCAATAATCAGAAGAGGGATCTGGAGACCCATACTGACTCCCACACATTCAATGATGACTTTCTTGTGATCGTCGGAACCTTTTACGCTAGTATCTGTAACACCCTTAGAATCGGCCCTATGCAAGTTTCAGCGCTTCCCGCCAAACCCGCATAGAAACGATTCAAAGGTGCCCACCAGGCACTTGTGTGCGTGTGGAAAACGAAGTAATATCATTACACAATAGTCCTCGATGGAACCCACAAAACATATATATACAACAGCGACTCAAAGAGTCAAGAATACAGATATACAATACAAAGATCCAAATCACCTCTAAAACGATATAGCGTCCGAGTACGGACAAGATGCAAATTGAGCTAAGAGCCCTGAAGAATAACCAATGGCGTCCATAACCCTGCCCAGGCCAAGCCGGAAGGGTAACCCTGCTAACGACGTCGATCTCGAAACCTGCTTACACAAAAGGGGTGCCGACAAAGGGCAAAGGAAAAGGAGAGCGGTCAGTACTGAGGCCAGTACACGACGAGGCTAGAATTCGGCGGTCCTCGCCTACATAGGTATGGTGGACTGAAGCGGCAGCGCAGCATGCACTAAACAACCTATAGAGACTTAATATAACTGTCGGCTATCAGAGAGGGATAAGAAAGACCTATTCGGAACCAACCTGAGACTACCACCAAACATACCCATCCTGGTATAACCCCCTCGAGACCAAACGAGGAAGTCAACTGAGGAACTCACACAGTTGGCAGTTTTATTTATTCGGTTATCGTTGCAGCAATTACTAGTCAGGTATAAATAGTCATCCTGATATAATAAGCGGTGGACACTTTTAGTTAACCATTCGGTTGTAGTTGCAACACTTACTAGTCAGATACAATTAGCATGAGATATCCCCAAACCCAATAGTTGTTGGTACTTTTATTTAGCCATTCCGTGGTTGTGGAGCTGATTACTAGTCATATCGGATACCAGTCAAATTATAACAGTAAACTTTAGTTATGGTTGTCTATGATCAAGAACTGTGCTCCAAGTCGTCCATAACCGCGGACACGGCTTCTCGAAAAGATTTAACCCTGCAGGGGTGCACCAAAGTATCCACACGCACTTCGACCCTTTTTTCCAGATCAGTTAACATACACCCATCGGTATGTCGGCGGGGCCTAAGTCATGACGTTTCCCAGGCCCAAAGCAAGTACATGGGGGCCACCCCACTAAGCTACCCGCAACGAAGTCGGCCGGTCTCCGAGACGGACTCAGGGTTTGTGTAGACGGCTGTAAACGACTGGGAACCTGAAAGTGTGACTGGGCTTGTCGATACAGCGAAAATGTGTCACGATCCTAAACAGTACAGGTGCTCCTCGCACAATCGTAAATAAAGCAGTAAAGCATGGCATAAGTACAGGATAGTAATAAAGCCCCAAACTACTTGTGGCCCCCGGTACAATACTTTGAAATTAGGTACTAATCGATGGGGGTGCCCACACACCCCACCTGTGGTTAGCGCGCTCGATCTCGGAACAGGTGTCAAGAACTCGGGGTCCTACGGGACACCAGTGAGCGGTTAAAATCCAAATATTGTCTATTACCCACCGGTGCCTCTGCATTTACCTACTTTCAATTTTAGTTATTAAACAATAATTAAAGCCATGATCATCTCCAACATTAAGCATGCGGCAATACTCCAACAACTGTGGTACTTGACGACACGCAACAGCACTTGAGCAAGCGACTACGACGCGCAGGTCCAACTATCTACCAAACAACAGGTAATAGGATGTGTCCAAGGCAATATAAGGCTGCAAGGGATATCTCGGGTACGAAAACTAGAGCATCGCAACACAGATAGCAATAGATCAACAGGAGGGAATAAATACTATAAAAGTAAGATAGGTAGAAAGGGGGAGATGCTCGCCTGAAAACATTGCCGAGGGTTCATCCGAAGATCGGGTCGACACTCGCATCAACTCATCGGCCTAATCAGTGAAGAAGCAAAGAACTAGAAGAAACACCGGATGCACTATTTAATACGATGACAGAAGATCGGGCATGATGCATGTATGATGTATGACATGGCAAAGGTGCAATGCGATTAGATCATATTAAGCGGAACCGGGGTCCCGACATTTAATTAAACGGTTCAAGTTATTTTTCTACCCCGCAAATTAAATGTTGGATTAGCAAGACCAAACATGGCTTCGGTTCGCTATGCCAATTTAAATGGAGTTCGGAATAAGACAAAGATATCCCGCATATAAACTCCATATTTAATTATGAGATGAATTGGCATAATGCCCCCAAACCACAGACAAGTATGCATGCATGAACAATTAATATGCGACAGTTGATAATGTCATATTATAAAAATAGGGGTCTCGGATAAATGGGTCATACATCTGGGTACGGCAGATCTTGGTTCCGGGGGTTCGGGGCCGGACTCAGGGTTCAACAGGGATCGAGGTTCAGATTCAAGATGGAGAACTTGTTGCGACGTGATGGAGATCTTGGGTTACAAGCGGTCGATCTTGTCATCGATGGCTAACTTGAATGGATCGGGTACCGGTGGTCTTCGGGTCCGTGTAGACGGTCATGACATCCGGGAAGAAGGGCTTGGCGTTCCGCGGTGAAGTGCTTGTCGTTCCGGTGGCGATCTTGGCGGTCTTCGGGTCCGGACTTCGCCTCCGGGAACGGGTCTTCAGGGTCTCGACGAACTTGGTGTTCTGGCATCTCTGAGTCATGGATCTTGGCATCCGGGTTCTCGGTCATTGGTAGATCTTGTCATCGCTTTGGTCTTGGACACGACACATACGATGGAGATCTTGGGGTACCATCTTGATCATCAGAGGCGAACTTGGGGCTCGACACCGGGGTCTTCCGGGTTCCATGTCGGAGTACTAGGGTTCCAACTTCGACAGTTGGTGAAGGACATGAAACGGACTCGGTTCCGCGAGTTCCGGGCAAAAGATCTTGTCGTGCTTCTCGCGATCCTGCACCCAACAGGTGCCCCTGGTACTGTTGAGGGGTGCTGCTGCTGCTATCACGTTGTTGACTTCAGGTAGAGGCACAGGGGGAAACCATGGACGAGGCGAGGCCGGGCGAGCTCGAGGCGGAGCAGGGGCTCGCGCAGGCGGCCAGAGCTGCCGCGGCATCAGGGGTTGGAGGCCGGGGCGCGGACGAGGTACCGTGGCCGGCGGTGGCCGGAACAGCGACAGGGGCGGCGCTCGGCATCGAGGGAGAGGATGGAGGAGAGAGGCGACCGGGGAGGAGGTGCGGGCCCGGCGAGGTCCTGCGGTGGAGCGGCAAAGCAGAGAGGCGGCCGGCGGAGGGGAAGGCGATCCCCGCGCACAGCCTGGGAGGAGCTCACTGCGAGGAGGAGGCGGAGAGACGCCAGCGACGGTGGGCGCAGCGTGGCCATAGAGGGAGGCCAGCGGCGGCGGCGATGGTGGGAGCCGAGGAGGGGGAGGCGCTCTGGAGGACGACGCGGAGCTGCAGGGCGGCTCGATCAGACGGATGCGCGGGCAGGCGGGGTCGACGAGGTCCAGGACCGAGAGGAGAAGCGCCAGCGGGACTTGGCGACGGGGACGAAACGGAGGAGGGGGAAGCGGCGGCGGGGTTGGTGGTGATGGAGAGGGCCGGGCTCGGCCGTAGCGGAGCGGGCCCGAGGCGGTCGTCGGGGTGGAGGCGGAGCTCGGTGAGAGGGCGGGGGAGGACGCGGCCGAGCGGGAGGAAGAGAGAGGAGCGGCCGCGGGCGAGGCCGTGAGGTGGGTGGCGGAGGAGAGTCGTCGGGGCGGTGGGGCCTGGGGGCGCCGGAGCTTGAGGGAGGCGGCGGTGGAGAGGAGGAGCAGGAAGGCGGCGGTGGAGAGGAGGAGAAGGAAGGCGAGGCGAGGCCGACGCGCGCATGGGGACGCGGTCATGGTGGGGCCAGGGGAGTGGGTCGGGGCGGCAGGTGGGCGGTCGGCCAGGGGTCGGTGGGACCGGGGTGGAAGGGAGAGGAGGCTAGGGGGTGGATCTGCTGCTGGGAGTGTGGGGTGGGGGAAGTGGTGAGGGTGTGGAGAGGAGGTGGGACCAGGAGGCTGATGTGGCGGCATGGGAGTGGAGGGAGTTGGGGACGTGGTGAGGTGGCGGGTGGCGATTGGTCGGGGTGATGTGGAGGGCTGGGTAGGATTAGAGTGGGTAGAATATATGGTGGAATAGGTTTTGGGAAAACTAGTTTTTGTACTGGGGATGGCCGACTGGGTCGGAGCGGCCCGGTACGGCTGTCCCCTAAAATAAACTAAATATTTTATTATTTAAACCGGGGTTTTTGAAACCCGTTGGTAGACGAAACAAAATAATCCGGACAAGCCCGGGTTTTGTAGTTTGAATAACAGATGGGGTTTTTAGAAAACAAAACCAGACTTTTCAAAATATAGTTTTTAAACAAACCATGCAAGATGAAGACGATGCTCAAATGCAAGGTGGCATGATGACATGAGCATGCAGTAATGATGATGCAATGCACAAAAACACGCGATTTTCTAGTAGTGATTTTGCGGGGCGCCACAGTATCTTAATCCCTTTGTTTCACGATATATTACTGTCCGAGATTCGATCATTGGTATCTCCATACCTAGTTTGATCTCGTTACCGACACGCACTCTTTTCTCGTTCCCGTGATATAACATTCTAGTGATCAAATCACTTGCTTGCAAGCTAATCAATGTGATATCACCGAGAGGGCCCAGAGTATATCTATCCGTCATCGGGATGAACAAATTCCACTCTCGATCCATGAGCCTCAACATAACACTTTATTAGTTCTGAATCCATCTTTATAATCACCCTGTTACGGTGTGACGTTTGATGTTATCAAGAAACTCTTCCGGTGTTAGTGATTGACATGATCTCATGGTCTAAGGATTACGATCACTTCATAAGTTTTTATAGCAATATAAACTCAATGACTTTGATCGTAATGCTATACTTCGGATGAATGTTCATCACACCATTACACTAATGTTGTGATCCCGTTATTAACAACATCCAATGTCCATGATCAGGAAACCTTGATCATCTTGTTAATCAACAAGCTATTTTATGAGAGAGGCATAACTAGGAACTTTCTGTTTGTTTATTAAACACACATGTATTAATGTTTCCGTATTAATACAATTATAGCATGCAAAATAAACATCTATCATATACTTGGAATACACATAATAAACACTTTATTATTGCCTCTCAGGGCATATTCCCTTCAGATGAACCATCACATCAGAAGATTCCGGCATGGACGGATCTAGTCCGGATACGGAAGAGTATGATGGAAGATACAGCAATTCTCCGACTTACGAATTGAAGACGGATAAAACCTTGCATGGTTCTTTGGGAGGACTACAATATGTTGCTTGACGATTTGCCGACATCCATCTAGACGGAGCATTCAACCTGAAGAGGCAAGACGACGCAAGATCTCGGAGTTCTCCGGGAGCTACTGTTGGGGATATGCTATATGGGTACCCTCATAGCATGTCTCTTATTCGGATAACCCGGGTGGCCCACAGTTGGTAGCATGGCCCATGGCCTGCTGGGCGGCCCAGTTAGATGGATCCAGAAGGGAGGCCCATGCCGGATAAAGGAAGGCTGCGAAGGAGTCACCGACGTACTCGGAGCCTTGGAGTACAAGACACGCTAGACTAGTAATAGACGGTGTAGGACTCTGTAACCTGTTCGGCTAGGACTTTTCCCTGTAACCCTAGGACCTGGAGACTATATAAGCCGGGCCTATGGGAGCCTTTAGGGTACAACCTCAGACAACTTCACATAACCTCGCATAGCGAACCAATCTCTGTAACTCGGCGTATTGCCATTATAGTGATTTATAGCAGGAGTAGGATTCCACCACCGTTGTGGGAACTGAACCTGGGTAAGCTGTGTTACCTCGTACCTGTCAACCGTCCGCCTTCCCCCACGTCTCTAAACAAGCACAGTGAGGACCCCTCCATGGCGTACTCGTCGGCAATATCACGACACTCCAACACCAATCAACTTATTTGAAACAACATAATGATAATGGGGGTCCAAACTACTTTATTCAAGAAAACTAAGCAAACAAAAACAAAAACTAAGACGCTCCAATAACAACACAACAATGCATGAAACAATAAAAACGAAGTGTCTAGAAAGACCTGAGATTTTTATTGATGAAGAAGGGGATGCCTTGGGCATCCCCAAGATTTGACGCTTATACCTCTTGAATATTTATCGGGGTGGAACAGGGTGGCATCCCCAAGCTTTAGATTTTGTCCATTATTCATCTCATTACATCATCCTTTCTTTACACCTGAAAATTTTCCTTCATATAAAATTTCACACAATCTTCATTAGCAACAATAGTGTATTCAAAAGATAATAGACCTTGGGGTTTAGTTTTAAAACAACAAAACTTTCACTAAAGACACAAGATACTGTAGAAATTCCCTCAAAATCTCAATTTTCCAAAAAGAACCCAAAAAGGAATCAATAAAAAGCAAATGCAAATAATGGCAGAAATTTGCCAAAACAGACCAGCAGGTAGAAACTGATTTTTTAGAAGACCTTACGTTGCTCAAATCAAAAAGTGTTGAACTAATGAAAGTTAGCTAATACTGGGAGATTTATTCAAAAAAATACAGCTTAATCCGACTTACATAGATTTTACACGAATTTTTATGGTAGAGGACAAAAAACTGTTTCGGGACTGCAACTCCCCAAATCTTACTTCCCTCTCATTAGAGGTTATTCTTGGCACAAAAAGCAAATAAAAAGGATAAGGAGCGGTTATTACTTAGATAATAAATTCCAAGACTCAAGAAAACTTTTGGGTTATCTTCCAATAAGTACTTTTCTTTAACGCCTTTAAGTTAGGCACAAGAAGCAAGAATCAAGTATTTTCAAAAGAAGAAGCATTAACACCAACTTTCTCGCTCCTACCTTTCTTACCTCTCTTCTTCTTCTTCTATTTAGGGAATATGTGATTGCTTATTGGAGAAGAAAAATGCATAATGCCTTTTTCCACACCTATTATTGCTCCAAGGTGTTTCAGCAGGGATCTTCCAAGTGCAATTTGTCCTTTTCCTACACATTCAATAACAAGATAATCAGTAGACACCACTTTCCCTGAGATTTTTGTAAACACACCTTCAACTATTCCAATGGGTAATAAAGTTGTATTATTGGTAATATATATTTCTTCTCCTCCTTCAGAAAGTCCCCAAAGATTCAAAGACTCGTAGATATCTTTAGGCATAAGGCAAAACTCAGACATGATATCACAACGAGCGTCAAAAGTTTCACTATTTATAGCAACTTTTATTGTAGGAAACCATTTTGAAGGCTCAGAATTTATTGGAACATAATCATAGTGCTCTCTAAGCATGTTATAGCAATATTTCAAAGCAACTGTACGGGTCTCAAGAGTGTTCAACCTAGCATAGATGTTTATAAAGGAAGAATCAGACTTGTTAGGCATATTATAAGTTATAATCAACTTCTTTATGGCATCCAAAACTTCATCCTCAGTACATCGAAAAATATATTTCTCATCTACGGCATCCAAAGCATATCTATAACAAAGTGCTAGACCATGGTAGAAACTATTAATAACCAAGCTAAGACACATCTTAGGCTCAGTTTTCCTTTGTAAATCAGAGATTCTAGACCAAGCTTCTTTGAAAATCTCTTCACTTTCTTGCTTGAAAGTAAAGATCCTTTCCATAGGTGACACAGTGATTGGACCCAAACCAGACATGGTAGCAACTAAAGCAGGAACTATTTTTTGTGTGTTTTTAATAAAAAGAGGCAAACAAAACCAAGAAAAAGAAACTAAGAAAAACAAAAATAAAGTAAAGAGAAAGGTTGTGAAGGACTCCCCTTGTGAAGACGTCCTTAGCCTCCCCGGCAATGGCGCCAGAAAAATCTTGATGGCGGCTCAGTTCAATGTAGAGCTTCGTTGGGAGACCCCAGAGGAAGGTATGATGAGCACAACAAAAAGTTCTTCCCTTAGTAAGAAACCAAGGTTATCGAACTAGTAGGAGGAAGAAAATGACTCAAAGGTATTGCTAGCAACTTGGAAACCTGCACAACACAAACTCAAAACTTTGCCCCAATGAACAGTGAGGTTGTCACCGGTTTTCCAAAAACAAAGGGTTAACTGTATGGTGTGTAAGATAATAGTGGTTTGCAGAAAGTAAACGATAACAGTGGAAGATGTATCAATGGTAAAGATTGGACCGGGGTCCATAGTTCACTAGAGGTGCTCTCCTTAAGATAAACAAAACATGGCATGCTGGGTAAACAAATTACAGTAGGGCAATTGATAGGACTGAGCAAGGCATAACAATGCAATACAAGACATTCATGATCCTATGAGATTAGATTGGGCAATACAACAAGATACATAGGTCGGAAACGTATCTATAATTTTTGATGTTCCATGCTTGTTTAGTATCTACTTTGCTTTGCTTTGTCTACAATTTGAGGTGTTTTGATATCTTTTCTGGAACTAACCTACTAACAAGTTGCCACAATGCCAGTTGCCTGTTTTTGGTCCCAGAAAGGCAGAAAATCAATATTCTCATAATTGGACGGGACAAAAGCCAAAGTCAATATTTTACCGTGGGCGACATGAAGTCCACAGGAGATACAGAGAGGTGAGCTAGGGCCGCCAAACCCCCCTAGGCGTGGCCAGGGTGGGCCCGTGCCTAGGCAGGGTGTGGCCCCCCTGGTCGCCTCCCAGCCTCGCCTCTTCGCCTATAAGAAGCCCCCGATGCAGAAACCCTAGGCACCTGATCAAAACTCCAAGAAACTGTCTATAGCCTCCACCACCATCGTCCCTAGATCGGGGGATCTGAAGTTCTTCTCGGCACCCTGCCGGAGGGGAAATCATCTCGGAGGCCATCTTCTCCGGTATGATGCGTGAGTAGTTCCACCTTGGACTATGGGTCCATGTAGTAGCTAGCTGGTTGTATCTCCTCCTTGTGCTTTCATGTATAGATCTTGTGAGCTCCGTTCATGATCAAGATATAATCTATTTGTAATCATGCATGTTGTGTTTGCGGGGATCCGATGGATATTGAGATTACTATGCCAGATTGATTAATGATTTTGTCTTATTGGTTCTATCATGTCTGTGTTGTTTGTGATCTTGCATGCTCTCCGTTGTTAGTATATATCTTGGCCAAGTAGTTGCTAGTGACTCCAAGAGGGGGTATTTATGCTCGATAGTGGGTTCATGCCTCTAGTTTCCAAGGGAAGTGACAGAAATCTCTTCAGTTGTAGATGTGCTGTTGCCACTAGGGAAAAAATAACGGTCTCATGTTCATAGAACAAGTGGATTGTTTACCTTACACACTTTGCACTAATAGGAAATCGGCTATAGGTAATCCACACTTCTGTGGCGTACTTGCTAGTGGTGCCCCACGGGTAAAATAGGCGTGGCGCACTGCCCACAGGTGCCCTACGGCTAACTGTCATAAGTGTGGCGCACATGGGGTGGTGCGCCACGGCTATGTGTGGGCCAGGGCACATGTGGCCACATCACACATACCCGCAGCGCACTAGGTCAAGGTGCGCTACGGATGTGTCACTTATCCGTAGCGCACATTGACCTAGTGCGCTACGGGCATGTTTGCTGCTGCAGCTAGTTCAACTTAGCCGTAGGGCACTCTACCCTAGTGCCCTACGGCTAAGTGGCATGCAGCAACTCCACCCCCCCGTGGATCGCCTTTTTAGGCTTTGCAAAAAATAAAAGAAAATGATAAACACTTCAAAAAATTAAATCCTTTCATATTTAGGTAGGTAATGTGGTATAGCTTCTAGTAAAATTAACAAACATGAGTTTCGACTTTATTTGCAAAAAAAAGTCATGCCACGGTAAAAAGGCCGTAACTTTTGCATACGATATCGAAAAAAATCGTATAATATACCAAAATGACGAGAACGAGATTTCGCATCTGCTCGCAACCACCTCTAGTCGTTTAGCGATTTTTTAGATTTTCAAAATTCTAAAAGAGTAAAAAGTTACGGTCAAAAGACCGTTTTTTCCTGCAGAAAAAATAGAGGGCGACTTACCCGTAGCGCACCACCACCTAATGCGCCACAGATAAGCTTGGGCGGGATTCAAATTTCGAATCCTCACCCCGCCAACCTACCTTTCCCTTCCCCCTTTTCCCTCCCCCTTTTCCCTCTTCCTTTTCCTTTCCCTTCTCCTTCTTCCTTCTCCTTCCTTCTTCCTTCTCCTCCTTCCCCTTCTCATCTCCTTGCAGTGATGGCGCGACGATGGCCTCCTCCTCTCCTTGCAGTGATGGTGGCGCAGCGGCGGCGCATCGGCGGTCTCCTCCTCTCCTTGCAGTGATGGCAGCGTCCGACCTCCCTTCCTCCCTCTCTTCCTCCATCTCTTCCTTCCTCCCTCTCTTACTCCATCTATTCCTTCCTCCCTCTCTTCCTACCTTCCTTTCTCCAACCACACCCTTCCTACCACCTCGACGCTGGCGAGGACTAGAGCGGCCACGACCCCTCCCGCACCTCCCTACCACGGCCATGCTCCGGCGAGGTGACACGAATGCGGCGGCGATGCACGGACATGGACCCGATTGCTTTTGCAATTCAAAACGAGGGTGTTTTTTGCATTTTTTTGTTTTTTGAAAAACACATCTGTGGCGCACCCTGTACCCCTAACCGTGGCGCACCTGGTAGTGCGCCACGCCTATCTCGATATAACCCTGACGCACCATGCAGTGCGCCACGGCTACGAGATAGCCGTAGCGCGAGGCCCGTGGCGCACTGCTAGTGCGCCACGGAAGGCCTTTTCAGGTGGCCACAAATAGGCGTTTTTCTAGTAGTGTTGCTTAAAGCAGTTGTTTGTTGCTTGCAACTTAATACTGGAGGGGGTTCAGATGATAACCTGATGGCGGTCTATGTATCTTGTTGTATTGCCCAATCGAATCCCATAGGATATTTTTGTCTCGTATAGCATTGTTATGCCTTGCTCAGTTCCTGTCAATTGCCCTGCTGTAATTTGTTTACCCTTCATGCGATGTTGTTTATCTAAGGAGAGCACCTCTAGTGAACTATGGACCCCGGTCCAATCTTTACCATTGATACATCTTCTATTGTTACTGTTTACTTGCTGCAAACCATCATCACCTTTTATACGCCCAATTTGCATCACCATTCTATATCATAATTTACCTCTATTCATTGATATTTGTCTTATTATGAGGTATTACTTATGGCTTTTCATCTGTTTATGCATGTTGGATGATTCTTGGAGGATGGACTGCCAGATTCTGGATTCTGATGGACAAGAAGGCGTTTTGGTGCAATTTCGTGAAGATCAGAAAAATACCAGAAAAATATGGAAACATATTATTTTCCAAGAAGATGAATGAAGCCAGAAGGAGGAGCGAAGAGGGGCCGCAGGGGCCCCACACCCCTAGGTGCGGGTCCCCCTGGGCCGCGCCTAGGGCAGGTGTGGCCCACCTTCCCGGCTCCTGACTCCTCCCCTTCGCCTATATCTTCCCTACGAAACCCTAAGGCTCGGGGAGCAACCACAGATAGATTTATGCCGCCTTTGGGGTGCGGAAAACACCGAGAGAGA
Organism: Avena sativa; assembly: GCA_916181665.1. Classification (NCBI taxonomy): domain Eukaryota; kingdom Viridiplantae; phylum Streptophyta; class Magnoliopsida; order Poales; family Poaceae; genus Avena; species Avena sativa. The sequence continues at coordinate 9,403,324 of OV702289.1, forward strand.
AAGATCTCTCCGGCAGACAGATTTCTGCCGGGGGAATTCCTTCGCGGAGAGGGGAGACCGTCGCCATCAACACCATCATCAAGCTAGGCTTCATCGGGATCATCATCATCATCCACACCATCATCTCCACCAACACCATCATCACCACTCCGTCCCGCTATAACAATTGTGTTGGATATTGCTTAGTTCATTAGGGGAAACTTTCCCGGTGTTGATTACTATTGTAGTCGACGCTTGTGAGTGGACCATTGAATTATTTTTTATGTTCAGATTGTTATCCATTACCATATCATCTTTGATCTTGATCCATATGATGTCTTGTGAGTAGTTCGTTTAGTTATTGAGGACATGGGAGAAGTCATGTTGTTAATAGTGAATCTGTGTTGAGTTATTATTCAATGGTTTAGTATTTTAGTTGTGGTGCTATTCTTATAGTGGTGTCATGTGAACGTCGAATACATGAGACTTCACCATTTATGGGCCTAGGGGAATGCATTGTGTATTTGGCTACTAATTGTGGGGTTGCCAGAATGACAGAAACCTGAACCCCCGTTAGGACACCTTTGCACAAGGGAGTGTAGGATCTCAGAGTTTAAGGCTGTGGTTAGATTTATATCTTAATTACTTTCCTGTAGTTATGGATGTTTGCCGGAATCACAAGTATGTATTAGTCCAAGTAAGGTCGGTATGTTAGCACAAGTTCATCCACACAACACTTACAAACACCAGAGAAGAGTACTCATCTATTTGAAGCGAAAGCACTTGCCAGAATTCCCATGTGTCCTCGAGAACGTTTTGTCCTTATAAGTATTTCCACCAGCTTGTCCTTTGCTAAGAAAGGATTGGGCCACTTGCTCTGTTTGTTCGTTGTCTTTGTTACTTGCTCTTTGTTTTGTTGCTTTATTAGAAAACCACTAAAAATCCGTTTGCTAAGTATTCACAGGAATTTCCTGCTCCATACCACTGTTCAGCACCTTTTGCTCCTCGTTGGGATCGACACTACTATTTATCGAAAGTACTATGATACACCCCCTATACTTGTGGGTCATCAAGACTGTTTTCTGGCGCCATTGCCGGGGAGTGAAACGCTATTGAAGAGTGGAAGTGGTAAAGGAAACTTTTACTGTGAGTATTGCTTTTGTTACTGCTTGTTACTTTGTTTCCAATATGGATAACCCACTTGGTTTTCTGTTTGGGAAAACTGCTACCACTGCTAGGGTAGTAGATGAACCACCACCTGTTGAGATAGAACCTTTTAAGATACCTACAAGTATTGTTAATCTTGTCATAGATAATTACTATTTTGGGGATGGAACTGTCCATCCTGGCGATCATTTGCTATTTATCCATGAATTATGCGGGTTGTTTAAGTGTGAAGGTATCACAACTGAACAGGTGAAGAAGAAGTTACTCTCTGTATCCTTGAAAGGGAGAGCCGAAGAATGGTATAAGCTGCTGAAGAATGGACAATCCATGGAATGGGAGGAGATGGCATCTCTCTTTTACTCCAAATTTTATCCTCCCAGTGAGATTCATAAGGATAGAAATATTATATATAACTTTTGGCCTCTTGATGGAGAGAGTACAACTCAAGCTTGGGGGAGACTGAAGTTACTAATGCTTAAATGTCCTATTCATGAACTCCCTAACAATATTATTCTCAATAACTTTTATGCTAGGCTTTCTCTTCATGATAAAGATTTACTAGATGCTTCTTGTGCTGGATCATTCACACGTATGAAGGAAGAAGCTAAATGGGATCTTTTAGACCGTATTCAAGATAACACTAAGGCTTGGGAGAATGAAAAAGGAAGAGTCAGGTATAAATTATGATTATGAATGCATTAGATCTTTTATGGGAACTGATGACTTCCGTGATATTAGTAATGAGTTTGGTCTTGATCCTCAAGTTCTTGCAAAATGTTTTAAGGCCTTTGCCTCTTATATTGAAATTCCCAAGAAAGAGTGGGACAAGTACCATGCTCCTTATAAAGACATTGTTACCCATGTTCCTGCCAGCGTAGAGGTTTGTACTGTTGATCCTATTTTGCCTGAACCTTATGTTGAGAAAATCCCTTTTCCTTCCAAGGGAAGGGAACATTCTATTATAGCTAATGTGGTTAGCAAAAGCGAAAAGAAAACTGTGGGGTCCGATGAGCTTATTGATATTGAGCATGTGGTAGCTACTGTGAAAGATCTTGTCACTAGAAATATAGAGGATGAGCATATTGTCTTCTGTGAATACGCTACTAATATTTTTTCTCATCCTAAGAAAGAAAAGTCGGTGTTCCTGTGCTTTATGTTAAAATTGGTAGTCATAGCTATTATGGTTTATGTGATATTGGTGCTAGTTCTAGTGCTATTCCTTAGGAGCTTTATAGGGATTATGCATGAGATTGGTTCTTATGAGCTTGAGGACATTGATGTGGTTATTCACCTTGCTAATAGAGAGCAAATTTGCCCCATTGGCATTGTAAGAGATATGGAGGTCCTTTGTGGTAAGATTAAATATCCTGCTGATTTTCTAGTACTTGGGAAAGAAGCTAGTTAAACCTATCCTATTATCTTTGGTAGACCCTTCCTGAATACTTGTGGGGCTATCATAGACTGTAGGAAGGAATTTTTTTTGACTACGTTTGCTGGAGAGTCTTATGAGTTTAATATTTCCAAATTTGCCAAAACTCCTTATGAAAATGAACTTCCCGATGAGGATTTCAGGGTTGAGCAACTTTCTGCTATTTCTCCTGCTCCTAACAATGCCTTGCAGCAGTTTATGGAAGATCATGAAACTGATGTCTTCATGAAGGAAAGAAATGAGTTTGACGAGGTTTTCCTTCGTCAGCCTGAGTTACTTAAGCATAATCTACTTGTGGAAGATTTGGGTACCACACTACCACCTAAAGGGGATCCTGTTTTCGAATTAAAACCTTTACCTGATGATCTTAAATATGCTTATATTGATGATAAGAAAGTATATCCTGTTATTATTAGTTCTAAACTTTCAGGAAAGGAAGAAGAGAGGTTATTGGAGATATTGAAGAAACACCGAGGAGCTATGGGCTATACTCTTGATGATTTAAAGGGGATTTCTCCTACTATATGTCAGCATGCTATTTATATAGAACCTGATGCAAAACCAGTTGTTGAGCACCAACCTCGTCTAAATCCTAAGATGAAGGATGTAGTAAGAAATGAGGTATTAAAACTCCTTGATGCTGGTATTATTTATCCTATTGCTGATAGTAAATGGGTCAGCCCTGTTCATTGTGTTCCCAAGAAAGGGGGCATAACTGTTGTGCCTAATGAGGATAATGAGCTTATACCCCAAAGAGTAGTGGTTAGGTATAGAATGTGCATTGATTTTTGAAATATTAATGAAGTTACTAAGAAAGATCATTATCTTTTGCCCTTTATTGATCAAATGATTGAGAGGTTTCCCAAAAAGACTCACTTTTGCTTTCTTGATGGTTATTCTGGGTTTTCTCAAATTGCTATGAAAGAACAGGACCAAGAGAAAACTACTTTCGCTTGTCCTTATGGTACTTATGCTTATAGCGTATGCCTTTTGGTTTATGTAATGCTCCTGCTACCTTTCAGAGATGTATGTCTTGAAGAAATTGTGGAGGTTTTCATGGACGATTTTTCCGTCTATGGAACTTATTTTGATAACTGTTTGCACAACCTTGATAAAGTTTTGCAGAGATGTGAAGAAACCAACCTTGTTCTTAATTGGGAAAATTCCATTTCATGGTTAATGAAGGGATTGTTCTTGGACACAAGACCTCTGAAAGAGGCATTGAAGTTGATAGAGCCAAATTGAAGCGATTGAGAAGATGCCTTGTCCTAGAGATATCAAAGGTATTCGTAGTATCCTTGGTCATGCTGGTTTGTATAGGAGGTTTATTAAAGATTTCTCCAAAATTTTAAAGCCCCTTACTAATCTTCTTCAAAAAGATGTACCTTTTGTTTTTGATGATGATTATAAGGAAGCTTTTGAAACTTTGAAGAAAGCTTTGACAACTGATCCTATTGCCCAACCACCTGATTGGAATTTACCTTTTGAAATTATGTGTGATGCTAGTGACTTTGATGTGGGTGCTGTCCTTGGACAACATGTTGACAAGAAGTTGAATGTTATTCATTATGCTAGCAAGACTCTAGATGCTGCTCAAAAGAATTATGCTAATACTAAAAAAGATTTCTTAGCTGTAATTGTCATGGTATTGCACGGCAAATACTACTGGGGGTAGCTTACGTAGAGGGAGCAAGGCGACGTAGGAGAATCCGGGAGCGAGATTGGCACACGATGTACCCAGGTTCACGTCCCCTCTGTGGAGGATCGCTACGTCCTGCTATCAATCCAGTATGAGTATAGATTGGTTTACATGGAGCCGCCGTAGGCGGAGGGAGAGACTAGATCTGATCTAATGTGACAGAAGATGCCCCGTGGGGGTGCCCCTGGTGGCTTTATATATGCAACCAATTAGGGTTTACAAGTGCTAGTGGGCTTTGTGTACAAGTCGCCGTATTGGGCCTCGAGCCGCCGCCAGTCGCCTGGATCCAATATGCGCCAGTCGTCATATCCGGCGAGTCGACCCGCTCGGGGCTTGGCTTCAGTCGGCTCAATCCAACTGGCGACTCCACTTCGTGGGTATACCCCGATTGGTATTCCCCCATCAGTAATCTTTGCTTGTGATAAGTTTAGACCTTATATTGTTGATTCTAAGGTTACTATTCATACTGATCATGCTGCTATTAAGTACTTTATCACGAAGAAGGACGCTAAGCCTAGGCTTATAAGGTGGGTGTTGCTTTTGCAAGAGTTTGATCTGCATATTGTGGATAGGAAAGGTGCTGATAATCCTGTTGCTGATAATTTATCTCGTTTGGCAAATATTTCTTTTGACCCTTTGCCTGTTAATGATAGTTTTCCAAATGAGCAGTTAGCAGCAATAAGGGTAAGTCCGCATGAGAGTCCTTGGTATGCTGATTATGCTAACTTTATTGTTTCCAAGTATTTGACTCCAACCTTTATAGCTCAGTAAAGAAGAAAATTCTTTGCTGATCTAAGGCATTACTTTTGGGATGACCCACACTTATATAAAGAAGGAGTAGATGGCATTATTTGAAGATGTGTTCTAGAATTTGAACAACAAGAGATATTGACAAAATGTCACAGCAGTGCTTATGGAGGACATCATGCTGGGGATAGGACTGCACAAAAGGTTTTACAATCTGGATTTTATTGGCCCCTCTTCAAAGATGCAAGGAAGTTTGTCTTATCATGTGACGAATGTCAACAAGTAGGTAACATCTCTAGACGCAATGAAATGCCTATGAATTATTCTCTTGTTATTGAACCTTTTGATTGTTGGGGATTTGAATTTATGGGCCCTTTTCCTCCTTCAAAAGGGTATACTCATATTCTTGTTGCTCTTGACTATGTTACAAAGTGGGTAGAATCCATACCTACTAATAGTGCTGATGGTAAGCCCTCTTTGAAAATGCTTAAAGATGTCATTTTTCCTAGGTTCGGTGTGCCTAGATATCTCATGACTGATGGAGGCTCCCATTTTATTCATGGGGGTTTTAGAAAAACTCTCGCTAAGTATGATGTAAACCATAGAATTACTTTAGCTTATCACCCCCAAACTAGTGGGCAAGTAGAACTTTCCAGTAGGGAAATTAAGTCTATCTTACAGAAGACTGTCAAGAGATCTAGAAAAAATTGGGCTAAAAAGTTGAATGACGCTTTGTGGCCTTATAGAACTGCTTATAAAAATCCTATGGGGATGTCTCCTTACAAAATGGTATATGGGAAAGCTTGTCACTTTCCTTTAGAATTAGAACACAAAGGTTATTGGGCAGTGAAAGAGTTGAATAGAGATTTTAGACTCGCTGGTGAGAAAAGACTGCTCGACTTAAGTAATCTAGATGAGTGGAGAGGTGAAGCTTATGAAAATCCTAGGCTCTTTAAGGAAAAAGTAAAAAGATGGCATGATAGGAGAATTTTCAAAAGGGAGTTCCATGTTGGTGAGAAAGTTCTTTTGTATAGGTTCGTGCAACCCCAATCTTTTTTTGCAGGGAAACTACTCTCAAAATGGGAAGGACCTTTTGTTATCAAGGAAGTATACCGTTCAGGTGCCATCAAGATATCTTCTTTGAAGGATGACACAACACAGGTGGTGAATGGTCAAAGACTAAAACACTATATTTCTGGAGATTCATATAATGAAGATGTTGACACAATTCAACTTGTGACTCCGGAAGAATTTATTAGAAGCCAAACACCAGATTCTACAGAGTTACTTTGAATAGGTAAAAGTGGTGAAACAGAAGGTTCGTGCAACCCCAATCTTTTTATATTTTTGATGTTTTTACTATATAAGGCAAGTTACGAGACGGAACAAAGGAGGAACCGGAGGCCGGGGTGGCCAAACCCACCCCACGCGCGAGCCCTAGTTGGCCGCGCCTAGAGGGGGTTTGACTCCCCCGAGCTCAGACTCCGCCTTGTTTCCGTGTTAGTACCTTCCGTATGCCTTGAAACTTCATAATATATAACCCCCCGGGTTCCCTGAGGTTCTTGCATCGCGTTCTTGTTGTGTTTTCGTTTTGATCTGTTTCTGTCAGGAAAATTCTCAGATTTGGAGCCTCAATGTCTTCCTCTGGATCACCCACGGAGGATTCCTCTGCGGACGTCCTCGGCCCGTACATGTATGAGTTGAGGATTCATCCCAAAGAGTTGATTCTCAAAGATAGGAAGGTACATATGAAAGAAGTTCAAGGCCCTAAAGGAGAAGGCAGTCTGTAAGACATGATGGAAGCATTGGAGCAGGAAGTTTTCACGTACAAGAAGATGGCAGAACGCGAAGTGGATATTATTCACAAGATAAGTTCGGAACTCATCACCAAGCACGAGGGAGAAGTTGCTGAGCTCCAAGAAGAGAACTTCTCACTCCGTTAGTGTAGGGGCCTCAACCTAATAAGGTAGATTCCTCCTGTGTTTTACAATGCTAGTCCCTGGATCAATAGCTAGCATCCACAGTTAAGATGTAATATCAAGAAACAAAGGTCATAATAGAACTTTATAACCAGGAATAACATAAGTTTATTACATCAAACATAGCTCATTAGGCTATTACATTACATTGCAGCAGAATAACTATGGTCAAGTGGTCCTTCATCTTCAAAGTGCCACAGGCAGATGTTGGTTGTAGACTTTGTAATCCTAATCAATCAATCTTCACTAAAAACAATCAATCCTGCAACATACAAGTTACAGCCACAAAGGGTCAATACATTTGAATTGTATTGGCAAGTGATACTATGGTAGTATAGTGGAGTCTATCATCTATATGCATTTGGCTAAGTGGATTTGAGGCTTGCATTGCTCAAAATAGATTTTTCTTATCATTTTGAAAATACTAAGTTTTTGCTTGACAAAATCATTTATCCTCAATCAAAGATTTCAAGATCCTTGTACCAAGCCATCTCTCCATCAATGATTGAAGAATTCAAACAACCCTTGTTCAAACCACAAGATTTTAATTTAGAAATTGGAATGATGAGATTCTTGATTGCTTCCATGTCTTGATGCTCAAATTGTCCTTTACCAGGGACATGGCTAAGTACTTAGGTTTTACACTCTGCAGAGGTGGTGCACTTTACCCACAAGACTTGGTTTCCCAAGACAAAATCTTTCAGAAGCCTTCCCTTAGACCAAAATGGACGCGCTCCAACCTATCAAACACTACCACCCACTGTCCATATGGCTAAGTTCTTGCAACCTATATGATCATGGCAGAGCCCATATTGCCAAGTGGTTGCACTTGAAGCTTCTCAACATTTGACATCTCAAATCCCTTTGTTTCCTGGGTAGCCATCCACAAGTGTGATACACAAGGTTCACCAGTCCCCTGGCCTTGTGTAACCACTCAACATATCCCCATCCTTCCATTCCACCCAGGTGATTCATTAACTTAGTTGTTTTATTAAATAAAACATAAGTCCTCAGACTTTAGAATATTTTTCCATAGTGTGAATATATTTTCCACCCATGTTTTCTATTAGCTAGGCTAAGCTTGGTAGTAGTAGGAATCTCTAATTTAGGAAAATCCTACTAAGGATTCATGTACTAGGTTTTCCTATAGCAAGATCTATATTTAGCAAAATGCATGCAAGTTTACTTAGCAAAATCACTAATGCATAGAGAAAGTAATGGGACAAAAAGTATGAAGCATCACTTGCCTTTTTGGTAGGGAATGGTGGTTCACTCCTTGATCTTTCTAGTCTCACACTTCACTACAAATCAATCAAGCAAACACAAATTCAATTCACATTCCAAACCAAAGTCAAACAAACAATTCTTCACACACACAAAGTAATGGAATCTAAGTCATGCATGGGAGCATGCACAAGATAGTTTTATTTTGCAAAGGGGTCTCTATGGGGTTTCTAAACTTTGTAAGATCCAAATTGGTCATTTACCAATGTGGCAAGGTCATTAGCAAGAGGGTTTTGTCCAAAAATTATTTTTAAATCCCTTCATCATTTTATGTGGTGAAAATTGTTTTTATTAAGGCAAAACTCTTAAGTTGTTCACCAAATGAGTTGCTTTTGCAAATCTTGGTGTTTTAGGTCAGTAGATTTGGTCCAAAAACATTTCCTTAAAGTTTTCTTTCCATAAACATTTTTATAACAAAAACCATTCTTTTTATTTGGCTAGAAAATGGTTAAGTCAAGTAATCCAATCTAAATTTTACCAAAATCATTTTTTTAACACCAAGGTTTGGTTCCTAGGGTTAGTAAGGTCACAACAAACCATTTTGCAAAGGTTTTACTTCAAAATTTTATTTTCAATAAATAAACTACATTTCTATTTGACTAGAAATGGTTTAAATTAAAGAATCATTTCTTAATTTCTCCAAATACATTTTTGTGTCCACAAAGTGTTTCCTAGGGTCAGTAGGTTCAAATCAATCCAATTGCCAAAGGTTTTAACCCTAAATTCAATTTTAAACAATTTTTACATTCATAACAAGCATACAAATGTTTCTGCAATTTTAAACAAGCTAACAATTACTATTTGCTAAACTAAGGCCATGGTTGGCTAGGTCTTGTTCTCCTGAATTCATTGATATAAAATTTGCAAAATTTGGTCGTGTGGTTTGAAAGTTACAGAGGTTTTAAAATTGAATCTATAACAGATTCAAATCTGTTTTTAAAACTAAACCTGGCCACGTGTCTGACTCTGATTCGTCTATACCGCTTCGCTCGGATCTGCTACTCTGGTGCGTTGGATCAAGTCAGATCGTGCGGTGCGCAGATGCTACTTACCGCTTCAGTTAAATTCTATCGTGGCCTTACGATTACGATCTAACGGTGCTAGGCACACCAGCCACAGATGGGCGGCGCTGCGGTGGTTACCGGCGGCGGAGCTGTCGGTCGACGACGGTGCCGATGCTACAGGAGGTTAGGGAGAAAGGGAAGATGCTCACCAGGCTCAGGAGAACACGACGATGCTCAAGGTGCTCTAGAGATGGCAAGGGGCGCACTGGTCTTGGCAGGATTGCTCGCCGGAGTTGCTTCGGGCGGCGGTGCTCTCGGGTTGTTGTTGCCGGCGTCGTTTAGGACCGTTCTAGGACAAAATAGAGGCATGGTTAGGTGCGCACGAGGGTCGTGAGTAAGGGAACATCATCGGGTTTGAGAGGGGAGGTCGGGTTCTACCTGGGGACGTCGTCGGAGAATGGCAGACGCGGCGGCGTTCGAAAGCTTGATGTAGCCGACGCTATGGGGCGCCCGCGGTTGAGAGGAGGATGCTGGGAGATGCGTCTGGTTGTGGGGGAGCTGTGAGCTTGGTCAATGAAGCAAGGGGAGGTCTGGTTTCGCCGGAATCGTCACCGGAGCATCATCGGAGACAGAGACAATTGAGGAGAGATTGTGGCGGCCTGGAGGCGTGTCGAGGAGGGGCGTCTAGGGGAAATGGAGGAGGAGGCGCTGGCACTTAAGTGCGCTTGATTGCGGCGAGTTATGGTGGCTGCGTTAAGGCGTAATCAAGCCGAGGATTTAAGTCTGCAACGGCGAGGAGAGGGGGAAGAACAGTTCGCGGGGTGGGAAAGAAGAGCAGTAGGGTGTGGGGTCCTCTGTCAGTGAGATAAGGAGAGAAAGGGGGAGGTCCACCAGTCAGTTGCTGGGTGGGTGCGGTTCTGAGTGGAAAATAAAACGGTTCGGGAAGGGGAGTTGGGCTAGATGGGCTGGAGCTGGGCCAGATGGTTGGGCTGCTCGTTTTGTTCTATTTTTTTTCTGTCTAATTCTTTTTCTTTTTCCATTTCTATTTCCTGATTTGTTATTTCAAACAATTATTCAAGCATTCAAATAATTCAACAATTCAAACAATCATTAAACTTTGCATTGTGTTTTTGGTTCTGTTCATCCACATAATCCAACACTCCAAAATACAATAATCTTTTTATGTTCCATTTATTAATTAAATAAAATGGACTATGGTTTATTAATAAAATAGGGTTTGGTTTAATTAATAAAATCCCCATTTGAAATCCAAATATTTTCAAAAACCAAATCAGTAGGTTTCCTTTGAAAATAAAGAATATTTGGAAAAACTTGTTTAAAATAATATAATCCTTTTACTTTAGGGTCCATTAATAATTAAATAAAATGGGCCTTAGTTATTAAATCAAATAGAGTTTGATTTTATTAATAAAATCTTTATTTGAAACCTAAATATTAAATACTTGGAAACTTGTTTTAAAACAAAATAACATTTTATTTTAGAGTCCATTATTAATTAAATATAATAGACCTTTTTTATTAAATCAAATAGGATTTGTTTTGTTGAGATATTTATTTTGAAATCTAAAATAAAGCCAAAACACTTTAGTAGGTTTTTATTAGAGAATATAAAATACTTGGAAAACCTATTTAAAATAATTTAATAAGTTTTGATGTTTTAATTAAAATGGTAAAGCCTTTTATTAAATAAAGTTGGATATTAAATCCTTATTAATTTATTTTAAATAAACCTTTGCTAAATTTATTTAGAACAAAATGTTTTAATTCCAAAGCTTGGCCAAGTTTTAATTTGGCTTTATAAAATATTCTTTATTTATAAACTTTTATTTCATTTGAAAACAAATCTTTTAATTCAATTGTTTCAAAATAGTATTTCCAAATGTTTTTTTATTTTTCCTTTTATTTAATGTTTATCTTTTTAAAATCTCTTTAGGTTTTATTTAATTCAACTGGGTTTGAAGATCCAATTGCATTCAAAAAGTTTCTTTTGGCTCTGAGAATCAAACAAGGTTTTATTTTATTCATTTATTTTCAAATTACAAGATTTGGAAAATCTTGGGATGTGACAGGCTACCACCCTTAAAATAAATCTCGTCCCGAGATTTGGGGAGGCTAGGGTTACAAGCAGGTTCAAAACAACTAGGGTACTACCACCCTTAAAAATTTTCAAACAAAAATTACATATTGTCCTTCTTGGGATTCTGGGAAAAATCTCTCTAAGCAAACAGTTGCATGTGTCCTTGGTTCTTTACTTGACTCATGGGCCAAGGTTGAGATCCTTCATACACTTGTTTAACTTGTTCTCCATCCTTTCTGGACAATTGTTTGCATAGTGGCCTAGTTCCTTGCATTTGAAACATGTGACAAGGCTGAGATCCCTCATAGGCTGGTTTATCTTATGCTTCATCTTTCCTGGACAGTAGTTTGCATAATGTCCTAACTCTTTGCAGTGTTTGCACATCACTTGGCTAAAATCCTTCCTTATCTTGGGTTTCACTAGCTTTTGTTTGTCTTCTTGTCTCTTCTTCTTTTCTGGGCATTCACTGGCATAGTGTCCCATCTCTTTGCAATTGTAACATTGCAACTGGCTTATGTCCTTCTTCTTCTTTTTGGGTCTCTCCAAAGCTAGGAGTTCTTCTAGTTCATATTCTTCATGAGTGGGAGATCTTTCTCTCTTCTTGAGGCATTGATCTTCATGTTCCTTGGATGCATGATCCTTGTCTCTAAAAACATTGCTAGCTTGGGTTCCTTCTAGAATAACATCTTTGTCATCCCTGTTGTCATTAGCTCTTTGGGAAAAGTTTTCTCCCATGTTGATCATTTGAGTAACCAATCCTTGCAACAATTGGGATTGAAGTTTCAAAATCCTTTGTATAGCTAGGTCTAGTCCTTTGTTGTTGGCTAAAAGATGAGTTGTCTCTTGGCTCAACTGGTTTTGGGTTGCTATAAGTTCTCTCATGTTGTCTTCTTGGTTGGTGTTGGTGTCTCTTAGAGTAGTCATCTGTTTGGGTTGGATTGGGATTAGAATAGAAATATTTCTAATCACACACATCACAATTCACACAAGCAATGTTCAAGCAATCACAAACCAAACATTCACAAACAATTTTTCACTCAAACAACAAAGTTCAAGCACATATCTAGGCAACAAAAATATTTTTGTTACACCACATAAGTTGGTGGTTTTGACTTAACTAAATTATGGTGGTCCATCTATATGGTTCACTTGTGATCTTTCCATCCTTCTTGATTCTTCTTGTATTAGATCTTGGTTTCCTTGATAAAAACTCTTGGTCACAATACTTCAAAGTTGTTGATGGCTCCTTCTAACTTTTGCATTCCCTCAGTCTCTAATTCTTGAGCAAGATTTCCTTGTTTCACTTATAGTCCTTAGTGGTATCCAAGTTGGAAGTCCTTGGTGAATATGCTGAAGATGTTGAAGTCATTAGAGTTGAAGATGATGAAGAAGTCTTTTGCACATAGTGTAGTCTTTGGTCATGGGGTAGGTTTTCCATCAAGTTGAAGTAGAAGAGAAGTAGAGTTGAAACCAAAATGGTTGAGGAAAGAATTTACAAGATTTTTGTAAATAAGTTTTTGGAACAAATACAACTCCTATTTTTTTTCTAAGGGTTTTTGTCCAATCCTAGGTTTACAAATCTTACAGGCAACACAATGCTCTGATACAATCTGTAGGGGCCTCAACCTAATAAGGTAGATTCCTCCTGTGTTTTACAATGCTAGTCCCTGGATCAATAGCTAGCATCCACAGTTAAGATGTAATATCAAGAAACAAAGGTCATAATAGAACTTTATAACCAGGAATAACATAAGTTTATTACATCAAACATAGCTCATTAGGCTATTACATTACATTGCAGCGGAATAACTATGGTCAAGTGGTCCTTCATCTTCAAAGTGCCACATGCAGATGTTGGTTGTAGACTTTGTAATCCTAATCAATCAATCTTCACTAAAAACAATCAATCCTGCAACATACAAGTTACAGCCACAAAGGGTCAATACATTTGAATTGTATTGGCAAGTGATACTATGGTAGTATAGTGGAGTCTATCATCTATATGCATTTGGCTAAGTGGATTTGAGGCTTGCATTGCTCAAAATAGATTTTTCTTATCATTTTGAAAATACTAAGTTTTTGCTTGACAAAATCATTTTTCCTCAATCAAAGATTTCAAGATCCTTGTACCAAGCCATCTCTCCATCAATGATTGAAGAATTCAAACAACCCTTGTTCAAACCACAAGATTTTAATTTAGAAATTGGAATGATGAGATTCTTGATTGCTTCCATGTCTTGATGCTCAAATTGTCCTTTACCAGGGACATGGCTAAGTACTTAGGTTTTACACTCTGCAGAGGTGGTGCACTTTACCCACAAGACTTGGTTTCCCAAGAAAAAATCTTTCAGAAGCCTTCCCTTAGACCAAAATGGACGCGCTCCAACCTATCAAACACTACCACCCACTGTCCATATGGCTAAGTTCTTGCAACCTATATGATCATGGCAGAGCCCATATTGCCAAGTGGTTGCACTTGAAGCTTCTCAACATTTGACATCTCAAATCCCTTTGTTTCCTGGGTGGCCATCCACAAGTGTGATACACAAGGTTCACCAGTCCCCTGGCCTTGTGTAACCACTCAACATATCCCCATCCTTCCATTCCACCCAGGTGATTCATTAACTTAGTTGTTTTATTAAATAAAACATAAGTCCTCAGACTTTAGAATATTTTTCCATAGTGTGAATATATTTTCCACCCATGTTTTCTATTAGCTAGGCTAAGCTTGGTAGTAGTAGGAATCTCTAATTTAGGAAAATCCTACTAAGGATTCATGTACTAGGTTTTCCTATAGCAAGATCTATATTTAGCAAAATGCATGCAAGTTTACTTAGCAAAATCACTAATGCATAGAGAAAGTAATGGGACAAAAAGTATGAAGCATCACTTGCCTTTTTGGTAGGGAATGGTGGTTCACTCCTTGATCTTTCTAGTCTCACACTTCACTACAAATCAATCAAGCAAACACAAATTCAATTCACATTCCAAACCAAAGTCAAACAAACAATTCTTCACACACACAAAGTAATGGAATCTAAGTCATGCATGGGAGCATGCACAAGATAGTTTTATTTTGCAAAGGGGTCTCTATGGGGTTTCTAAACTTTGTAAGATCCAAATTGGTCATTTACCAATGTGGCAAGGTCATTAGCAAGAGGGTTTTGTCCAAAAATTATTTTTAAATCCCTTCATCATTTTATGTGGTGAAAATTGTTTTTATTAAGGCAAAACTCTTAAGTTGTTCACCAAATGAGTTGCTATTGCAAATCTTGGTGTTTTAGGTCAGTAGATTTGGTCCAAAAACATTTCCTTAAAGTTTTCTTTCCATAAACATTTTTATAACAAAAACCATTCTTTTTATTTGGCTAGAAAATGGTTAAGTCAAGTAATCCAATCTAAATTTTACCAAAATCATTTTTTTAACACCAAGGTTTGGTTCCTAGGGTTAGTAAGGTCACAACAAACCATTTTGCAAAGGTTTTACTTCAAAATTTTATTTTCAATAAATAAACTACATTTCTATTTGACTAGAAATGGTTTAAATTAAAGAATCATTTCTTAATTTCTCCAAATACATTTTTGTGTCCACAAAGTGTTTCCTAGGGTCAGTAGGTTCAAATCAATCCAATTGCCAAAGGTTTTAACCCTAAATTCAATTTTAAACAATTTTTACATTCATAACAAGCATACAAATGTTTCTGCAATTTTAAACAAGCTAACAATTACTATTTGCTAAACTAAGGCCATGGTTGGCTAGGTCTTGTTCTCCTGAATTCATTGATATAAAATTTGCAAAATTTGGTCGTGTGGTTTGAAAGTTACAGAGGTTTTAAAATTGAATCTATAACAGATTCAAATCTGTTTTTAAAACTAAACCTGGCCACGTGTCTGACTCTGATTCGTCTATACCGCTTCGCTCGGATCTGCTACTCTGGTGCGTTGGATAAAGTCAGATCGTGCGGTGCGCAGATGCTACTTACCGCTTCAGTTAAATTCTATCGTGGCCTTACGATTACGATCTAACGGTGCTAGGCACACCAGCCACAGATGGGCGGCGCTGCGGTGGTTACCGGCGGCGGAGCTGTCGGTCGACGACGGTGCCGATGCTACAGGAGGTTAGGGAGAAAGGGAAGATGCTCACCAGGCTCAGGAGAACACGGCGATGCTCAAGGTGCTCTAGAGATGGCAAGGGGCGCACTGGTCTTGGCAGGATTGCTCGCCGGAGTTGCTTCGGGCGGCGGTGCTCTCGGGTTGTTGCCGGCGTCGTTTAGGACCGTTCTAGGACAAAATAGAGGCATGGTTAGGTGCGCACGAGGGTCGTGAGTAAGGGAACATCATCGGGTTTGAGAGGGGAGGTCGGGTTCTACCTGGGGACGTCGTCGGAGAATGGCAGACGCGGCGGCGTTCGAAAGCTTGATGTAGCCGACGCTATGGGGCGCCCGCGGTTGAGAGGAGGATGCTGGGAGATGCGTCTGGTTGTGGGGGAGCTGTGAGCTTGGTCAATGAAGCAAGGGGAGGTCTGGTTTCGCCGGAATCGTCACCGGAGCATCATCGGAGACAGAGACAATTGAGGAGAGATTGTGGCGGCCTGGAGGCGTGTCGAGGAGGGGCGTCTAGGGGAAATGGAGGAGGAGGCGCTGGCACTTAAGTGCGCTTGATTGCGGCGAGTTATGGTGGCTGCGTTAAGGCGTAATCAAGCCGAGGATTTAAGTCTGCAACGGCGAGGAGAGGGGGAAGAACAGTTCGCGGGGTGGGAAAGAAGAGCAGTAGGGTGTGGGGTCCTCTGTCAGTGAGATAAGGAGAGAAAGGGGGAGGTCCACCAGTCAGTTGCTGGGTGGGTGCGGTTCTGAGTGGAAAATAAAACGGTTCGGGAAGGGGAGTTGGGCTAGATGGGCTGGAGCTGGGCCAGATGGTTGGGCTGCTCGTTTTGTTCTATTTTTTTTCTGTCTAATTCTTTTTCTTTTTCCATTTCTATTTCCTGATTTGTTATTTCAAACAATTATTCAAGCATTCAAATAATTCAACAATTCAAACAATCATTAAACTTTGCATTGTGTTTTTGGTTCTGTTCATCCACATAATCCAACACTCCAAAATACAATAATCTTTTTATGTTCCATTTATTAATTAAATAAAATGGACTATGGTTTATTAATAAAATAGGGTTTGGTTTAATTAATAAAATCCCCATTTGAAATCCAAATATTTTCAAAAACCAAATCAGTAGGTTTCCTTTGAAAATAAAGAATATTTGGAAAAACTTGTTTAAAATAATATAATCCTTTTACTTTAGGGTCCATTAATAATTAAATAAAATGGGCCTTAGTTATTAAATCAAATAGAGTTTGATTTTATTAATAAAATCTTTATTTGAAACCTAAATATTAAATACTTGGAAACTTGTTTTAAAACAAAATAACATTTTATTTTAGAGTCCATTATTAATTAAATATAATAGACCTTTTTTATTAAATCAAATAGGATTTGTTTTGTTGAGATATTTATTTTGAAATCTAAAATAAAGCCAAAACACTTTAGTAGGTTTTTATTAGAGAATATAAAATACTTGGAAAACCTATTTAAAATAATTTAATAAGTTTTGATGTTTTAATTAAAATGGTAAAGCCTTTTATTAAATAAAGTTGGATATTAAATCCTTATTAATTTATTTTAAATAAACCTTTGCTAAATTTATTTAGAACAAAATGTTTTAATTCCAAAGCTTGGCCAAGTTTTAATTTGGCTTTATAAAATATTCTTTATTTATAAACTTTTATTTCATTTGAAAACAAATCTTTTAATTCAATTGTTTCAAAATAGTATTTCCAAATGTTTTTTTATTTTTCCTTTTATTTAATGTTTATCTTTTTAAAATCTCTTTAGGTTTTATTTAATTCAACTGGGTTTGAAGATCCAATTGCATTCAAAAAGTTTCTTTTGGCTCTGAGAATCAAACAAGGTTTTATTTTATTCATTTATTTTCACATTACAAGATTTGGAAAATCTTGGGATGTGACAGGCTACCACCCTTAAAATAAATCTCGTCCCGAGATTTGGGGAGGCTAGGGTTACAAGCAGGTTCAAAACAACTAGGGTACTACCACCCTTAAAAATTTTCAAACAAAAATTACATATTGTCCTTCTTGGGATTCTGGGAAAAATCTCTCTAAGCAAACAGTTGCATGTGTCCTTGGTTCTTTACTTGACTCATGGGCCAAGGTTGAGATCCTTCATAGACTTGTTTAACTTGTTCTCCATCCTTTCTGGACAATTGTTTGCATAGTGGCCTAGTTCCTTGCATTTGAAACATGTGACAAGGCTGAGATCCCTCATAGGCTGGTTTATCTTATGCTTCATCTTTCCTGGACAGTAGTTTGCATAATGTCCTAACTCTTTGCAGTGTTTGCACATCACTTGGCTAAAATCCTTCCTTATCTTGGGTTTCACTAGCTTTTGTTTGTCTTCTTGTCTCTTCTTCTTTTCTGGGCATTCACTGGCATAGTGTCCCATCTCTTTGCAATTGTAACATTGCAACTGGCTTATGTCCTTCTTCTTCTTTTTGGGTCTCTCCAAAGCTAGGAGTTCTTCTAGTTCATATTCTTCATGAGTGGGAGATCTTTCTCTCTTCTTGAGGCATTGATCTTCATGTTCCTTGGATGCATGATCCTTGTCTCTAAAAACATTGCTAGCTTGGGTTCCTTCTAGAATAACATCTTTGTCATCCCTGTTGTCATTAGCTCTTTGGGAAAAGTTTTCTCCCATGTTGATCATTTGAGTAACCAATCCTTGCAACAATTGGGATTGAAGTTTCAAAATCCTTTGTATAGCTAGGTCTAGTCCTTTGTTGTTGGCTAAAAGATGAGTTGTCTCTTGGCTCAACTGGTTTTGGGTTGCTATAAGTTCTCTCATGTTGTCTTCTTGGTTGGTGTTGGTGTCTCTTAGAGTAGTCATCTGTTTGGGTTGGATTGGGATTAGAATAGAAATATTTCTAATCACACACATCACAATTCACACAAGCAATGTTCAAGCAATCACAAACCAAACATTCACAAACAATTTTTCACTCAAACAACAAAGTTCAAGCACATATCTAGGCAACAAAAATATTTTTGTTACACCACATAAGTTGGTGGTTTTGACTTAACTAAATTATGGTGGTCCATCTATATGGTTCACTTGTGATCTTTCCATCCTTCTTGATTCTTCTTGTATTAGATCTTGGTTTCCTTGATAAAAACTCTTGGTCACAATACTTCAAAGTTGTTGATGGCTCCTTCTAACTTTTGCATTCCCTCAGTCTCTAATTCTTGAGCAAGATTTCCTTGTTTCACTTATAGTCCTTAGTGGTATCCAAGTTAGAAGTCCTTGGTGAATATGCTGAAGATGTTGAAGTCATTAGAGTTGAAGATGATGAAGAAGTCTTTTGCACATAGTGTAGTCTTTGGTCATGGGGTAGGTTTTCCATCAAGTTGAAGTAGAAGAGAAGTAGAGTTGAAACCAAAATGGTTGAGGAAAGAATTTACAAGATTTTTGTAAATAAGTTTTTGGAACAAATACAACTCCTATTTTTTTCTAAGGGTTTTTGTCCAATCCTAGGTTTACAAATCTTACAGGCAACACAATGCTCTGATACAATCTGTAGGGGCCTCAACCTAATAAGGTAGATTCCTCCTGTGTTTTACAATGCTAGTCCCTGGATCAATAGCTAGCATCCACAGTTAAGATGTAATATCAAGAAACAAAGGTCATAATAGAACTTTATAACCAGGAATAACATAAGTTTATTACATCAAACATAGCTCATTAGGCTATTACATTACATTGCAGCGGAATAACTATGGTCAAGTGGTCCTTCATCTTCAAAGTGCCACATGCAGATGTTGGTTGTAGACTTTGTAATCCTAATCAATCAATCTTCACTAAAAACAATCAATCCTGCAACATACAAGTTACAGCCACAAAGGGTCAATACATTTGAATTGTATTGGCAAGTGATACTATGGTAGTATAGTGGAGTCTATCATCTATATGCATTTGGCTAAGTGGATTTGAGGCTTGCATTGCTCAAAATAGATTTTTCTTATCATTTTGAAAATACTAAGTTTTTGCTTGACAAAATCATTTATCCTCAATCAAAGATTTCAAGATCCTTGTACCAAGCCATCTCTCCATCAATGATTGAAGAATTCAAACAACCCTTGTTCAAACCACAAGATTTTAATTTAGAAATTGGAATGATGAGATTCTTGATTGCTTCCATGTCTTGATGCTCAAATTGTCCTTTACCAGGGACATGGCTAAGTACTTAGGTTTTACACTCTGCAGAGGTGGTGCACTTTACCCACAAGACTTGGTTTCCCAAGACAAAATCTTTCAGAAGCCTTCCCTTAGACCAAAATGGACGCGCTCCAACCTATCAAACACTACCACCCACTGTCCATATGGCTAAGTTCTTGCAACCTATATGATCATGGCAGAGCCCATATTGCCAAGTGGTTGCACTTGAAGCTTCTCAACATTTGACATCTCAAATCCCTTTGTTTCCTGGGTGGCCATCCACAAGTGTGATACACAAGGTTCACCAGTCCCCTGGCCTTGTGTAACCACTCAACATATCCCCATCCTTCCATTCCACCCAGGTGATTCATTAACTTAGTTGTTTTATTAAATAAAACATAAGTCCTCAGACTTTAGAATATTTTTCCATAGTGTGAATATATTTTCCACCCATGTTTTCTATTAGCTAGGCTAAGCTTGGTAGTAGTAGGAATCTCTAATTTAGGAAAATCCTACTAAGGATTCATGTACTAGGTTTTCCTATAGCAAGATCTATATTTAGCAAAATGCATGCAAGTTTACTTAGCAAAATCACTAATGCATAGAGAAAGTAATGGGACAAAAAGTATGAAGCATCACTTGCCTTTTTGGTAGGGAATGGTGGTTCACTCCTTGATCTTTCTAGTCTCACACTTCACTACAAATCAATCAAGCAAACACAAATTCAATTCACATTCCAAACCAAAGTCAAACAAACAATTCTTCACACACACAAAGTAATGGAATCTAAGTCATGCATGGGAGCATGCACAAGATAGTTTTATTTTGCAAAGGGGTCTCTATGGGGTTTCTAAACTTTGTAAGATCCAAATTGGTCATTTACCAATGTGGCAAGGTCATTAGCAAGAGGGTTTTGTCCAAAAATTATTTTTAAATCCCTTCATCATTTTATGTGGTGAAAATTGTTTTTATTAAGGCAAAACTCTTAAGTTGTTCACCAAATGAGTTGCTATTGCAAAGCTTGGTGTTTTAGGTCAGTAGGTTTGGTCCAAAAACATTTCCTTAAAGTTTTCTTTCCATAAACATTTTTATAACAAAAACCATTCTTTTTATTTGGCTAGAAAATGGTTAAGTCAAGTAATCCAATCTAAATTTTACCAAAATCATTTTTTAACACCAAGGTTTGGTTCCTAGGGTTAGTAAGGTCACAACAAACCATTTTGCAAAGGTTTTACTTCAAAATTTTATTTTCAATAAATAAACTACATTTCTATTTGACTAGAAATGGTTTTAAATTAAAGAATCATTTCTTAATTTCTCCAAATACATTTTTGTGTCCACAAAGTGTTTCCTAGGGTCAGTAGGTTCAAATCAATCCAATTGCCAAAGGTTTTAACCCTAAATTCAATTTTAAACAATTTTTACATTCATAACAAGCATACAAATGTTTCTGCAATTTTAAACAAGCTAACAATTACTATTTGCTAAACTAAGGCCATGGTTGGCTAGGTCTTGTTCTCCTGAATTCATTGATATAAAATTTGCAAAATTTGGTCGTGTGGTTTGAAAGTTACAGAGGTTTGAAAATTGAATCTATAACAGATTCAAATCTGTTTTTAAAACTAAACCTGGACACGTGTCTGACTCTGATTCGTCTATACCGCTTCGCTCGGATCTGCTACTCTGGTGCGTTGGATCAAGTCAGATCGTGCGGTGCGCAGATGCTACTTACCGCTTCAGTTAAATTCTACCGTGGCCTTACGATTACGATCTAACGGTGCTAGGCACACCAGCCACAGATGGGCGGCGCTGCGGTGGTTACCGGCGGCGGAGCTGTCGGTCGACGACGGTGCCGATGCTACAGGAGGTTAGGGAGAAAGGGAAGATGCTCACCAGGCTCAGGAGAACACGGCGATGCTCAAGGTGCTCTAGAGATGGCAAGGGGCGCACTGGTCTTGGCAGGATTGCTCGCCGGAGTTGCTTCGGGCGGCGGTGCTCTCGGGTTGTTGTTGCCGGCGTCGTTTAGGACCGTGCTAGGACAAAATAGAGGCATGGTTAGGTACGCACGAGGTTCGTGAGTAAGGGAACATCATCGGGTTTGAGAGGGGAGGTCGGGTTCTACCTGGGGACGTCGTCGGAGAATGGCAGACGCGGCGACGTTCGAAAGCTTGATGTAGCCGACGCTATGGGGCGCCCGCGGTTGAGAGGAGGATGCTGGGAGATGCGTCTGGTTGTGGGGGAGCTGTGAGCTTGGTCAATGAAGCAAGGGGAGGTCTGGTTTCGCCGGAATCGTCACCGGAGCATCATCGGAGACAGAGACAGTTGAGGAGAGATTGTGGCGGCCTGGAGGCGTGTCGAGGAGGGGCGTCTAGGGGAAATGGAGGAGGAGGCGCTGGCGCTTAAGTGCGCTTGATCGCGGCGAGTTATGGTGGCTGCGTTAAGGTGTAATCAAGCCGAGGATTTAAGTCTGCAACGGCGAGGAGAGGGGGAAGAACAGTTCGCGGGGTGGGAAAGAAGAGCAGTAGGGTGTGGGGTCCTCTATCAGTGAGATAAGGAGAGAAAGGGGGAGGTCCACCAGTCAGTTGCTAGGTGGGTGCAGTTCTGAGTGGAAAAGAAAATGGTTCGGGAAGGGGAGTTGGGCTAGATGGGCTGGAGCTGGGCCAGATGGTTGGGCTGCTCGTTTTGTTCTATTTTTTTCTGTCTAATTCTTTTTCTTTATCCATTTCTATTTCCTGATTTGTTATTTCAAACAATTATTCAAGCATTCAAATAATTCAACAATTCAAACAATCATTAAACTTTGCATTGTGTTTTTGGTTCTGTTCATCCACATAATCCAACACTCCAAAATACAATAATCTTTTTATGTTCCATTTATTAATTAAATAAAATGGACTATGGTTTATTAATAAAATAGGGTTTGGTTTAATTAATAAAATCCCCATTTGAAATCCAAATATTTTCAAAAACCAAATCAGTAGGTTTCCTTTGAAAATAAAGAATATTTGGAAAAACTTGTTTAAAATAATATAATCCTTTTACTTTAGGGTCCATTAATAATTAAATAAAATGGGCCTTAGTTATTAAATAAAATAGAGTTTGATTTTATTAATAAAATCTTTATTTGAAACCTAAATATTAAATATTTGGAAACTTGTTTTAAAACAAAATAACATTTTATTTTAGAGTCCATTATTAATTAAATATAATAGACCTTTTTTATTAAATCAAATAGGATTTGTTTTGTTGAGATATTTATTTTGAAATCTAAAATAAAGCCAAAACACTTTAGTAGGTTTTTATTAGAGAATATAAAATACTTGGAAAACCTATTTAAAATAATTTAATAAGTTTTGATGTTTTAATTAAAATGGTAAAGCCTTTTATTAAATAAAGTTGGATATTAAATCCTTATTAATTTATTTTAAATAAACCTTTGCTAAATTTATTTAGAACAAAATGTTTTAATTCCAAAGCTTGGCCAGGTTTTAATTTGGCTTTATAAAATATTCTTTATTTATAAACTTCTATTTCATTTGAAAACAAATCTTTTCATTCAATTGTTTCAAAATAGTATTTCCAAATGTTTTTTTATTTTTCCTTTTATTTAATGTTTATCTTTTTAAAATCTCTTTAGGTTTTATTTAATTCAACTGGGTTTGAAGATCCAATTGCATTCAAAAAGTTTCTTTTGGCTCTGAGAATCAAACAAGGTTTTATTTTATTCATTTATTTGCACATTACAAGATTTGGAAAATCTTGGGATGTTACAGTTAGACTACCAATCAATTGCAAGCACAACTCTATGACATACAGAACCAAAACTATGAGTATGAAGCTAGATTTGATCGCATAAGCTCTGCTGCTAGTTTCAGGATTGCGGAGACAAGGACATCCTTTCTGGATGGGGAACCATTGCCTTGGAAGTTTTATGACGACAAGAGAACACCACCACCACCGAAGGAGTAATTCGCCATCAGCTTTGGCATCCCCTTGGTTTGTTCCAAGCTTGGGGGAGTGCCGCGGTATCACCACCATTATCTTTTATCTTTTACCTTTTTAGTGGATTCATATCTTTGGTAGAGGGGTTATCTTATAGTTTGGTTTGCATGTGGAAGTATCTCTCCTTTAGTTG
This sequence comes from Avena sativa, assembly GCA_916181665.1. Classification (NCBI taxonomy): domain Eukaryota; kingdom Viridiplantae; phylum Streptophyta; class Magnoliopsida; order Poales; family Poaceae; genus Avena; species Avena sativa. The sequence continues at coordinate 9,427,125 of OV702289.1, forward strand.
ATTATCTATGTATCCCTTTGTGTGAGTGCCTTTATTGAATATCAATGAGAAGTCTCATCTTTTATGTTTTGCACTTCTTATTTTAGTTTGAAATCTCTATTATATGATGGATCTTGTTGATCAGTATTGGAATAACTTTGGGATCATCAAGTGGATCATAATTGGTTTTGGCAAACCGAGTTCTCGTTAGTAGCAATAATTTTTGAGGTTTGAAAGAGAAAAAGAGAAAAAGCTTACATGTATTTTGTATCATTTGTTTTCTTTCTTGTTGGCTTATAAGCTTAATATTCTCTATTTAAGATTCTTTTGTGTATTCAAGGAAGATTGCATGTTTGGCTTTATTACTTCTATGTTTGCTTGTTTCTTTCAGCTCTCTTGCTTGCTATCCAGCCTTTCTAGCCAAAAACCTGTTTTGAGAAGGCATATTTCTCATGTGTCCAAATCCCTTTGAACCAAAACCTGTGCCATTTGTGTCCACCATATCTACCTAGTAGCTTTTGCTATTCCAAGCAAATTCTCAAGTTTCATCTATCTTTCGAATTAAAAAGTATTTTGTTATGTGAAAACTAGTTAGTAAAGCTCTCACAAACTTGATGGCACACTTTATTTTATTGCCCCTAATAGACTTGAACCATTGTGCCATCGAAGTTGTATATGCTTGCATCTATACGTTGGAATTAGCAGAACCGTGCGGTCACGGGGAACGTTTTCAACATTGCACTTGTACTCTGTACACAATTGATATCGTGCTCTTTTGTCTATGGATACCAACGGTGTTAAATAAAGAGGGAACCTGTAAGTCCATGGAGTCTGTATTTTGTGTTAGAGAAACGCCTGGGCCGCTAGCCTAAGCCATGCCTAATCATGGTGGAAACTTGCAGCATCACCATAATGAGCTATCTATGAAGCATCCTCAATAAAAAGCTATGCACATAGTAAATAAAAAGATCGTTGAGATGCTCATTGTCTGCTTGCCTTGTCATTTTGGTTATGGGAAAGCTCCTGTACCATGTGCAAGGGGTACCCAGTTGGCGGTTCTCTATGATACACATGTACTTACAACGACAATAACTTACCTGTGACCAAAGTTGAGTAGCATGAGGAGTGGCCCGGGACATGAGATTGCCAAGTTATATTTCGTCAAGCATATAATCCATCTTTGTGCACTTTAACCTTAATCATCTCAAGATGCCTATGATAGGGGCAATGAGGGCTCAAAGCTAGTAAGTACCATAATCTTTTGGAAGCTCTTTATGACTTGTAATCCCTGCTACCCTCTAAGAAGGGACCTTTCTCCCACTTCCAAGTTGAGTTAGTAAACCTACTTCCTCCCTTTCTCCAGCAAGCTTTCGAGTTGTTGCGTTTCAAGCATTCATATGGTGATTTATTCAATCATGTTCTTTATCTTCCTTGTTTACACAAAACTCTTATCTATTGAGTATTACTTTGAAAGCCTTCAGTCGTGAAAAACTTTTTTGAGCAAAGAGTACTCCTGTTTTGAAAACTTCTACAAAGATTTATTTGTGAAATTTTTTGCCAACTGTTCTCTGACCAAGAACAAGAGTTTGCCAATTCCAATTATGATTTATCTTTATGCATCTCTATTGTGACTGTTGTACTTGGTTGCAAGCTAAGTTATATAATGGTGAGTTGTTTTCTTCTATGAGTTGTGCAATGGTAAGTGTGATGCTTCTTGTTCGTATTATTTTATCGACACCTCACTCCATAACCCTGTGGACATGTTTACTGAGCTCAGTTTTCGTTTGGGGACAAGCGAAGTCTAAGCTTGGGGGAGTTGATACGCCCAATTTGCATCACCATTCTATATCATAATTTACATCTATTCATTGATATTTGTCTTATTATGAGGTATTACTTATGGCTTTTCATCTGTTTATCCATGTTGGATGATTCTTGGAGGATGGACTGCCAGAGTCTGGATTCTGATGGAAAAGAAGGCGTTTCGGTGCAATTTCGCGAAGATCAGAAAAATATGGAAACATATTATTTTCCCAGAAGACGAAGGAAGCCAGAAGGAGGAGCCAAGAGGGGCCGCAGGGGGCCCACACCCCCCTAGGCGGCCCCCCTAGGCCGTGCCTAGGGCAGGTGTGGCCCACCTGCCCGGCTCCCGACTCCTCCCCTTTGCCTATATCTTCCCTACGAAACCCTAAGGCTCGGGGAGCGACCAAACATAGATTTCCGCCGCCTCTGGGGGTGGAAAACACCGAGAGATAAAGATCTATTCGGCAGACATATTTCTGCCGAGGGAATTCCTTCCCGGAGAGGGGAGACCGTCGCCATCAACACCATCATCAATCTAGGCTTCATAGGGATCATCATCATCCACACCATCATCTCCACCAGCACCATCATCACTAGTCCGTCCCGCTATAACAATTGTGTTGGATATTGCTTAGTTCATTAGGGGAAACTTTCCCAGTGTTGATTACTATTATAGTTGATGCTTGTGATTGGAACCATTGGATTATTGTTTATGTTTAGATCGTTATCCATTACCATATCATCTTTGATCTTGATCCATATGATGTCTTGTGAGTAGTTCGTTTAGTTCTTGAGGACATGGGATAAGTCATGTTGTTAGTAGTGAATCTGTGTTGAGTTATTATTCAATGGTTTAGTATTTAAGTTGTGGTGCTATTCTTCTAGAGGTGTCATGTGAACATTGACTACATGATACTTCACCATTTATGGGCCTAGGGGAATGCATTGTGTATTTGGATACTAATTGTGGGGTTGCCTGAGTGACAGAAACCTGAACCCCCGTTAGGACACCTTTGCACAAGGGAGTGTAGGATCTCAGAGTTTAAGGCTGTGGTTAGATTTATATCTTAATTACTTTCTTGTAGTTACGGATGTTTGCAGGGGGTTTAATCACAAGTATGTATTAGTCCAAGTAAGGTCGGTATGTTAGCACAGGTTCACCCACACAACACTTAGAAACACCAAAGAAGAGTACTCAGCTATTTGAAGCGAACGCACTTGACAGAATTCCCATGTGTCCTCGAGAACGTTTGGTCCTTATAATTATTTCCACCAGCTTGTCCTTTGCTAAGAAAGGATTGGGACACTTTCTCCATTTGTTCGTTATCTTTGTTACCTGCTCTTTGTTTTGTTGCTTTATCAGGAAACCACTAAAAATCCGTTTGCTAAGTATTCACAAGAATTTCCTGCTCCATACCACTGTTCAGCACCTTCTGCTGCTCGTTGGGATCAACACTCCTATTTATCGAAAGTACTACGATACACCCCCTATACTTGTGGGTCATCAACCTTCCACACCATATAGTTAATCCTTTGTTGCAGGAACCAGTGAGATTGACAACCTTACTGTTAGTTGGGGCAAAGTCTTGAGTTTGTGTTGTGCAGGTTTCCGCGTTGCTTGCAACACCCGTGTGACGTTTACTTCCTCCTACTGGTTCGATAACCTCGGTTTCTTACCGAGGGAAGACTTGTGATACGCCCAATTTGCATCACCATTCTATATCATAATTTACGTCTATTCATTGATATGTGTCTTATTATGAGGTATTACTTATGGCTTTTCATCTGTTTATGCATGTTGGATGATTCCTGGAGGATGAACTGCCGAAGTCTGGATTCTGATGGAAAAGAAGGTGTTTCGGTGCATTTTCACGAAGATCAGAAAAATACCAGAAAAATATGGAAACAATTATTTCACTAGAAGATGAAGGAAACCAGAAGGAGGAGCGAAGGGGGGCCACAGGGGGCCCACACCGCCTAGGCGCGGGCCCACCTGAGGCCGCGCCTAGGGTGGGTTTGGCCCACCTGCCCGACCTCCGACTCTCCCCCTTCGCCTATAACTTCTCTTCGGAACCCTAAGCCTGGGGGAGCGACCACATATAGATTTCCGCCGCCTCTGGGGGCGGAAAATACCGAGAGAGAAAGATCTCTCCGGCAGACAGATTTCTGCCAGGGGAATTCCTTCCCGGAGAGGGAAGATGGTCGCCATCAACACCATCATCAAGCTAGGCTTCATCGAAATCATCATCATCATCCACACCATCATCTCCACCACCACCATCATCACCACTCTGTCCTGCTATAGCAATTGTGTTGGATATTGATTTAGTTCTTAGGGGAAACTTTCCCGACGTTGATTACTATTGTAGTTGATGCTTGTGAGTGGAACCATTGGATTATTGTTTATGTTCAGATTGTTATCCATTACCATATCATCTTTGATCTTGATCCATATGATGTCTTATGAGTAGTTCATTATGTTATTGAGGACATGGGAGAAGTCATGTCGTTATTATGGATCTGTGATGAGTTATTATTCAATGGTTAGTATTTAAGTTGTGGTGCTATTCTTCCAGTGGTGTCATGTGAACGTCGACTACATGATACTTCACCATTTATGGGCCTAGGGGAACGCATTGTGTATTTGGATACTAATTGTGAGGTTGCCGGAGTGACAGAAACCTGAACCCCCGTTAGGACACCTTTGCACAAGGGAGTGTAGGATCTTAGAGTTTAAGGCTGTGGTTAGATTTATATCTTAATTACTTTCCTATAGTTACAGATGTTTGCATGGGGTTTAATCACAAGTATGTATTAGTCCTAGGAAGGGCGGTATGTTATCACAAGTTCACCCACACAACACTTACAAACACCAGAGAAGAGTACTCAGCTATTTGAAGCGAAAGCACTTGACAGAATTCCCATGTGTCCTCGAGAACGTTTGGTCCTTATAAGTATTTCCACCGGCTTGTCCTTTGCTAATAAAGGATTGGTCCACTTTCTCCGTTTGTTTGTTACTTATGTTACTTGCTCTTTGTTTTGTTGCCTTGTCAGAAAACCACTAAAAATCCGTTTGCTAAGTATTCACAGGGATTTCCTGCTCCATACCACTGTTCAGCACCTTCTGCTCCTCGTTGGGATCGACACTCCTATTTATCGAAAGTACTACGATACACCCCCTATACTTGTGGGTCATCAAGACTATTTTCTGGCGCCGTTGCCGGGGTGTGAAGCGTTATTGAAGAGTGGAACTGGTAAAGGAAACTTTTACTACGAGTATTGCTTTTGTTACTGTTTGTTTCTTTGTTTCCAATATGGATAACCCACTTGGTTTTCTATTTGGGAGAACTACTACCACTGAAAGGGTAGTAGATGAACCACCACTTATTGAGATAGATCCTTTTAAGATACCTACAAGTATTGTTAATCGTGTTATGGATAATTATTATTTCGGGGATGGAACTGTCCATCCTGGTGATCACTTTCTTTTTATCCATGAATTATGCGGGTTGTTTAAGTGTGCAGGTATCACAACTGAACAGGTGAATAAGAAATTGCTCTCCATATCCTTGAAAGGGAGAGTTGAGGCATGGTATAAGCTGCTGAAGAATGGACAATCCATGGAATGGGAGGAGATGGCATCTCTCTTTTACTCTAAATTTTATCCTCCCAGTGAAATCCATAAGGATAGAAGTCTAATTTATAACTTTTGGCCTCTTGATGGAGAGAGTACAACTCAAGCTTGGGGGAGATTGAAGTTACTAATGCTTAAATGTCCTACTCATGAACTCCCTAATAATATTATTCTCAATAACTTTTATGCTAGGATGTCTCTTCATGATAAAGATTTACTAGATGCTTCTTGTGATGGATCATTCACACGTATAAAGGAAGAATCTAAATGGGATCTTCTAGACCGTATTCAAGAGAACACTGAAGCTTGGGAGAATGACAAAGGAAGAAAGTCAGATATAAACTATGATTATGAATGCATTAAATCTTTTATGGGTACTGATAGCTTCCGTGATATTCGCAATAAGTCTGGCCTTGATCCCCAAGTTCTTGCGAAATGTTTTAATGCTTTTGCCTCTTATATTGATATTCCCAAGAAAGAGTGGGACAAGTACCATGCTCCTTATAAAGACATTGTTACCCACGTTCCTGCCAGTATAGAAGTTTGTACCGTTGATCCTATTTTGCCTAAACCTTTGTTGGAGATATGCCCTAGAGGCAATAATAAATGTAGTTATTATTATATCTTTGTGTTTATGATAAATGTTTACATTCATGCTATAATAGTATTAACATGGAAACATTGATACTTGTGTGATTTGTAAACTTAATTTGAAGTCCCTAGTATAGCCTCTATACTTCACTAGCTTGTTGGTTGATCAATGATTGTGGTTTCCCTATCATGAACATTGAGATGTTATCAACAACAAGATCATATCGTTAGGAGAATGATATGGTAGACATACTCCTATAGATAAGCGTAGCAAAAAGATCAAGTCATTTCAATGGTTCAATTGCTATATGCTTTCTGATACATAGTAACCTAATTCCTTCGACCATGAGATCATGCATATCACCTTTATCGGATGGATGCTTTGATGACATCAAACACCACACCGTAACTGGGTGGCTATAAAGGTGGCATTGAGTGTTCGAAAAGTTTTGGTTGAGACACATGGATCAAGAGTGGGATTTGTCCATCCATATGACGGATAGATATACTCTGGGCCCTCTCGGTGGAATGTCATCCAATTAGCTTGCAAGCATGTGACTGGCTCACAAGGGATCAGATATCACGGGAACGAGAAAAGAGTACTTATCAGTAACGAGGTTGAACTAGGTATGCAGAGATACCGACGATCATAACCTCGGATAAGGAACATATCGTGAGACAAAGGGAAATTGGTATCGTATGTAAGTGGTTCATTCGATCGCAAAGTAATCGTAGAAATATGTGGGAGCCATATGAATTTCCAGATTCCTCTATTGGTTATTGTTCGGAGAAGTGTCTCGATCATGTCCGCATAATTCACGAACCGTAGGGAGACACACTTAAGGATTCGACGTTGTTTGAGTAGTTATGGTATTATGAGAAAGAGACCGAATGTTGTTCGGAGTCTCGGATGGGATCCGGGATATCACGAGGTGATCCGGAATGGTCCGGAGAATAAGATTCATATAAGGAAAGACCCGTTTCGTAGTTCGGGAATGATTCTGGTGTTTTCATCGGGAATGTTCTAGAAGGTTCCGGAATGTCCGGCACTCCGAAGGGGGAGGGGTACATGAATGTGTCATTACATATTGGAATGATTGCATCATGTACTAAGTGTTCTTGCTGTCCCAAATAAAGGATTAAATTGAATCCTAAAACAGAAAAGTCAAATGTCCAGTTTGAAAGTCAAACGGCTAAAACAAGAAACTGTGGGAAACAAGCAAGAGGAGTTTGAAACCAACTTGGAGGAGGAGTTCCTCTCCTCCAAGCCGGCGGCCAGCCCTAGGCCGAGTTGGGGAGGGACTCCCCTCCCTCCCTGGCGCGCCAAGCCCGTCCACCTATAAAAGGAGGGGCAGGGCCTCCTCCTTGAGACACACAAGTTTCTACCTCTAATCTCCGGTTTAGAGCCGTTCTGGTTTAGAGCTTCTAATTGCTTTAGCCTGCGGTTTAGAGCCTTATAATTGGTGTGTCTAATCTCTAGACCACTAATAGCCCTCTCTCATACTCCACCATACTCGCTCCGGCTTAAGGCGAAGCCCTGCGGGATCTCCCCTCTACTTCCGGTACCACGCCGTTGTGCTGCCGGAATCGCGAGGAGAGTGCTACAACCTCCGTTGCCTGCTGGAACAAGGGAGAGGAAGGTCTTCGTCGAGTACCGAACGTGTGACCGACTGCGGGAGCGCTGCCGGAACGCAGCGCCGGAAGGATCGTCTACACGATCTTGAGATCGGAAAGAGTACGACTACATCACCCACGAGAATCCGCTCTCGTTAAACACTTTGGAATCTTCGAGGGTAAGTTATTCCATCGACTCGTTGCTACAATCTAGTAGATAGATCTTGGCTTGTTTGTTTGTATGCGATAGAAATTTTTTGTTTTCCATGCTACGAACCCCTACAGTGGTATCAGAGCCGTTTCTATATGTAGATCTGTTGCACGAGTAGAACACAATGGTCATTGTGGGCGTTGATGCTTTTATTGTCGATTGCTTCTTGTGTACTTTGCATCTTGCGGTATGTTGGGATGAAGCGGCCCGGGCTAACCTTACATGACATCGTTCATGAGACTTGCTCCACGCTTGACATGCAACTTGTATTGCATAAGTGGCTTTGCGGGTGCCTGTTTCTCCTAGCATAGTTAAGATCCAATTTACAATGGGTGAACAATACTAGTATCAATGTTGTGGTTCTTGTTTGTAAGTTAGAACGACACTTATTGAAAGCCCCAAACCACGTAAAATATGCAAAGAAAGTAGAGGCGTCTAACTTTGTTTTGCAGGGGTGTGCAGTGATGTGATATGGCCATGATTGTGATGATATTTGATGTATGCAATGTTCCTTATTGTAAGTCGGCAACCGGCAGGAGCCTTATGGTTGTCTTTAATTTATGTTAAGACCCGCGTGTCTATTCAAAGTAGTTGTAATAGTTGAAGCCGGTGGACGACAACCATTGAGTAGCGTCATTGACTTGATGCAATGCCGGTGATGATGGAGATCATGTTCGTGCTTGAAGATGGAGATCGGAAGCACAAAGAAGAAAGGCCATATCATATCACATATATATTGAATTGCATGTGATGTTAATCCTTTATGCATCTTGTATTGCTTAGTAGACGACGGTAGCATTATAAGATGATCCCTCATGCACATGAATTTCAAGTCATAAAGTGTTCACCCTTAGTCAGCACCGTTGCTAAAGCTTGTTGTTTCGAAGCACCACGTGATGATCGGGTGTGTTAGATTCCGCAAGTGTATACAACGTGAGCAAGCCAGATTTGCTCATGCGGAAACTAAGGTTTGATCTTGACGAGCCTAGCATGTACAGACATGGTCTCGGAACACGGATCACCAAAAGGTAAAGCATGAATCATATAGTAGATATGATGAACATGACGATTGTTCGCCATTGAAACTATATCAACTCTCGTGATGATCGGTGTTGATGTAGTGGATTTGGTTCGTGTGATCACTAAAACAATGTGAGGGATATTGTTTTGAGTGGGAGTTCACCTAGTTTAATTACATTAATTAATTTGAACTCAATTTGTCATAAACTTAGTCTAAACTATTGCAAATATGTTGTAGATCAATGGCAGCCCCTACCATCAATTTTAATGCATTCCTAGAGAAAGAAAAGTTGAAAAACAATGGAAGCAACTTCGCGGATTGGTTCCGCAATTTGAGGATTGTCCTCACAGCTGGTAATTTGACCTATGTGCTGGATGCACCGCTGGGTGACCCACCTGCAGCTGATGCTCCCGATGAAGTAAAGAATGTTTACCTCGCTCGGAAGAATCAGTACTCCATAGTTCAGTGTGCTATCTTGTATGGTTTGGAATCGGAGCTTCAGAAAAGGTTTGAGGATTCAGACCCATATGATATTGTCGAGGATCTCAAATTGATTTTTGATACTCATGCGGCAATTGAAAGCGATAAGGCTTCTGAAAAGTTCTTTAACTGCAAGATGGAAGAGGGCAGCTCCGTCAGTGAGCATGTGCTTAAGATGTCTGGGCACGCAAACAAACTTCAAAGCTTGGGTATAGTGATTCCTAATGCTTTGGGGATTTACCGTGTCCTCCAATCACTACCACCAAGTTACAAGAACTTTGTGATGAACTACAACATGCAGAACATGAACAAGACGTTGCCAGAACTCTTTGCCATGTTGAAATCTGCAGAAGTGGAGATCAAGAAAGAGCACCAAGTGTTGTTGGTCAATAAGACCACCAAATTCAAGAAAGGCAAGTCTAAGCAAAAGGGACACTTCAAGAAGGGTGGTAAGAAAGTTACTACGCCGGCGAAGAAGACCAAGGCTGGACCCAAGCCTGATACTGAGTGCTTTTACTGCAAGGGAGAAGGTCATTGGAAGCGGAATTGTCCAAAGTACTTGGCGGATTTGAAGAACGGCAACATAAAAAAGAAAGGTATATCTGATATACATGTTATTGATGTGTATCTCACTAGTACTCGTAGTAGTGCCTGGGTATTTGATACTGGTTCGGTTGCTCATATTTGTAACTCGAAACAGGTGCTGTAGAATAAACGGAAGCTAGCGAAGAACGAGGTGACGATGCGCGTGGGAAACGGATCAAAGGATGATGTGATCGCGGTCGGCACGCTACCCCTTCATCTACCATCAGGATTAGTTTTATACTTAAATAATTGTTATTTGGTGCCTGCGTTGAGCATGAACATTATATCGGGATCATGTTTATTGCGAGACGGTTACTTGTTTAAGTCCGAGAATAATGGTTGTTCGATTTATATGAGTAATATGTTTTATGCACATGCACCTTTGATAGATGGTCTATTCTTATTGAATCTCGATAGTGGAAATACACATATCAACAACATTGAGGCTAAACGTTTGAAATCAAGCGATAATTCGACCTATATGTGGCACTGTCGTCTTGGTCACATTAGAGTGAAGCGTATGAAGAAACTCCATTCCGATGGACTTCTTGAATCACTTGATTTTGAATCACTTGAAAGATGCGAAGCATGTCTGATGGGAAAAATGACTAAGACTCCATTTTCTGGTATGATGGAGCGAGCTACGGACTTATTGGAAATCATACATACCGATGTGTGTGGTCCAATGAGTGTAGCATCGCGCGGTGGTTATCGTTATGTTCTTACCTTCACGGATGACTTGAGTAGATATGGGTATATCTATTTCATGAAACATAAGTCCGAAACTTTCGAGAAGTTTAAGGAGTTTCAAAGTGAGGTAGAGAATCAACGTAACAAGAAGATTAAATTTCTACGTTCTGATCATGGAGGTGAATATCTAAGTTACGAGTTTGGCGAGCATTTGAAGAAATGCGGAATACTTTCACAATTGACACCGCCGGGAACACCACAGCGTAATGGTGTGTCCGAACGTCGTAATCGAACTCTCTTAGATATGGTTCGTTCTATGATGTCACTTACAGATTTACCGCTATCATTTTGGGGTTATGCATTAGAAACAGCCGCATTCACTTTAAATAGGGCACCGTCTAAATCCGTTGAAACGACACCGTATGAATTATGGTTTGGGAAGAAACCTAAATTGTCGTTCCTAAAAGTTTGGGGATGCGAAGCCTATGTAAAGAAGTTACAGCCGGACAAGCTTGAACCCAAAGCGGAAAAATGCGTCTTCATAGGATACCCGAAGGAAACTATTGGGTACACCTTCTATCATAGATCCGAAGGCAAAATTTTTGTTGCCAAGAATGGATCCTTTCTAGAGAAGGAATTTCTCTCGAAAGAAGTGACTGGAAGGAAAGTAGAACTCGACGAGGTTGTCGAACCTTCTCTCGAAATTGCGAGTAGCGCAGCACCGGAAGAAGTTCCTGTGGTGCCTGCACCAATAAGATAGGGAGATAATGATGGTGATCATGAAACTTCGGTTGAAGTTGCTACAGAGCCTCGGAGATCAACGAGAACTCATACCACTCCAGATTGGTATGATTCCGTTATGAATGTCATGTTGGTGGACAACACCGATGACCTCGAGACATATGAGGAAGCGATGATGAGCCCAGATTTCAATAAATGGCAAGAAGCCATGAAATCCGAGATTGGATCCATGTACGAAAACCAAGTATGGACTTTGGTGGACTTACCAGATGGCCGGAAGGCTGTCGAGAACAAATGGATTTTCAAGAAGAAAACAGATGCTGATGGTAATGTTACTGTCTATAAAGCTCGACTTGTCGCAAAAGGGTTTCGACAAATTCAAGGAGTTGACTACGATGAGACTTTCTCACCAGTAGCGAAGCTAAAGTCTGTGAGGATTATGTTAGCAATCGCTGCATATTATGATTATGAGATATGGCAGATGGATGTCAAAACAGCATTCCTCAATGGATACATTGATGAAGAGTTGTATATGATGCAACCCAAAGGTTTTGTCGATCCTAAAGATGCTAACAAGGTATGCAAACTTCAACGGTCCATCTATGGATTGAAGCAAGCATCCCGAAGTTGGAATCAACGTTTTGATAAGGTAATCAAAAGTTTTGGTTTTATACAAACTTATGGAGAAGCTTGTATTTACAAGAAAGTGAGTGGGAGCTCTGTAGCATTCTTAATACTATATGTGGATGACATATTGTTGATTGGGAATGATGTAGACCTTCTTAATAGTGTCAAGGAATATTTGAATAATAGTTTTTCAATGAAGGATCTTGGCGAAGCAGCTTACATATTAGGCATAAAGATTTATAGAGATAGATCGAAACGCCAAATATCATTGTCACAGAGTACATATTTGGACAAAGTTCTAAAGAGGTTTGGAATGGAAGAAAGCAAGAAAGGGTTCTTGCCCATGTTGCCCAATACGACCTTGAGTAAAACTCAAAGTCCGACATCGGCAGAAGATAGAGAAAGGATGAGTAAGACTCCCTATGCCTCAGCCATAGGATCTCTAATGTATGCCATGCTATGTACTAGAGCCGACATTGCATATGCTGTTAGTTTAACTAGCAGATATCAAAGTGATCCAGGAGTGGATCATTGGACAGCGGTAAAAAACATCCTTAAGTACTTGAGAAGAACTAAGGATATGGTTCTTTCTTATGGAGGTGATGAACAGCTTTTTGTTAATGGTTACACCGATGCTAGTTGGAACACCGATCCGGATGATTCTAAATCACAATCCGGATACGTATTTATTTTGAATGGTGCAGCAGTTAGCTGGAGGAGTGCAAAGCAAAGCGTTGTGGCGAGATCTTCAACTGAATCGGAATACATGGCTGCTTCGGAGGCTTCACAAGAAGCGATATGGATGAAAGAGTTCATTACAGAGCTGGGTGTGGTTCCTAGTGCGCTGGACCCAATGTCTATCTACTGTGATAACATGGGCGCCATAGCCAATGCGCAAGAACCAAGGTCACACAAGAAGCTGAAGCACATCAAGCTACGTTTTCATGCTATTCGAGAACATATCCAGGAAGGGGATATAAAGATTTGCAAAGTACACACAGATATGAATGTGGCGGATCCGTTGACTAAACCTCTCCCGAGGGCAAAACATGACCAACACCAAACTGCCATGGGTGTTCGGTATATTACCATGTAATCTAGATTAGATGACTCTAGTGCAAGTGGGAGACTGTTGGAGATATGCCCTAGAGGCAATAATAAATGTAGTTATTATTATATCTTTGTGTTTATGATAAATGTTTACATTCATGCTATAATAGTATTAACATGGAAACATTGATACTTGTGTGATTTGTAAACTTAATTTGAAGTCCCTAGTATAGCCTCTATACTTCACTAGCTTTTTGGTTGATTAATGATTGTGGTTTCCCTATCATGAACATTGAGATGTTATCAACAACAAGATCATATCGTTAGGAGAATGATATGGTAGACATACTCCTATAGATAAGCGTAGCATAAAGATCAAGTCATTTCAATGGTTCAATTGCTATATGCTTTCTGATACATAGTAACTTAATTCCTTCGACCATGAGATCATGCATATCACCTTTATCGGATGGATGCTTTGATGACATCAAACACCACACCGTAACTGGGTGGCTATAAAGGTGGCATTGAGTGTTCAGAAAGTTTTGGTTGAGACACATGGATCAAGAGTGGGATTTGTCCATCCATATGACGGATAGATATACTCTGGGCCCTCTCGGTGGAATGTCATCCAATTAGCTTGCAAGCATGTGACTGGCTCACAAGGGATCACATATCACGGGAACGAGAAAAGAGTACTTATCAGTAACGAGGTTGAACTAGGTATGCAGAGATACCGACGATCATAACCTCGGATAAGTAACATATCGTGAGACAAAGGGAAATTGGTATCGTATGTAAGTGGTTCATTCGATCGCAAAGTAATCGTAGAAATATGTGGGAGCCATATGAATTTCCAGATTCCTCTATTGGTTATTGTTCGGAGAAGTGTCTCGATCATGTCCGCATAATTCACGAACCGTAGGGAGACACACTTAAGGATTCGACGTTGTTTGAGTAGTTATGGTATTATGAGAAAGATACCGAATGTTGTTCGGAGTCTCGGATGGGATCCGGGATATCACGAGGTGACCCGGAATGGTCCGGAGAATAAGATTCATATAAGGAAAGACCCGTTTCGGAGTTCGGGAATGATTCCGGTGTTTTCATCGGGAATGTTCTAGAAGGTTCCGGAATGTCCGGCACTCCGAAGGGGGAGGGGTACATGAATGTGTCATTACATATTGGAATGATTGCATCATGTACTAAGTGTTCTTGCTGTCCCAAATAAAGGATTAAATTGAATCCTAAAACAGAAAAGTCAAATGTCCAGTTTGAAAGTCAAACGGCTAAAACAAGAAACTATGGGAAACAAGCAAGAGGAGTTTGAAACCAACTTGGAGGAGGAGTTCCTCTCCTCCAAGACGGCGGCCAGCCCTAGGCCGAGTTGGGGAGGGACTCCCCTCCCTCCCTGGCGCGCCAAGCCCGTCCACCTATAAAAGGAGGGGCAGGGCCTCCTCCTCGAGACACACAAGTTTCTACCTCTAATCTCCGGTTTAGAGCCGTTCTAGTTTAGAGCTTCTAATTGCTTTAGCCTGCGGTTTAGAGCCTTCTAATTGGTGTGTCTAATCTCTAGACCACTAATAGCCCTCTCTCATACTCCACCATACTCGCTCCGGCTTAAGGCGAAGCCCTGCGGGATCTCCCCTCTACTTCCGGTACCACGCCGTTGTGCTGCCGGAATCGCGAGGAGAGTGCTACAACCTCCGCTGCCTGCTGGAACAAGGGAGAGGAAGGTCTTCGTCGAGTACCGAACGTGTGACCGACTGCGGGAGCGCTGCCGGAACGCAGCGCCGGAAGGATCGTCTACACGATCTTGAGATCGGAAAGAGTACGACTACATCACCCACGAGAATCCGCTCTCATTAAACACTTTGGAATCTTCGAGGGTAAGTTATTCCATCGACTCGTTGCTACAATCTAGTAGATAGATCTTGGCTTGTTTGTTTGTATGCGATAGAAATTTTTTGTTTTCCATGCTACGAACCCCTACAACCTTATGTTGAGAAGATCCCTTTTCCCTCCAAGGTAAGGGAACACTATATTATGGCCAATGTGGTTAGCAAAAGCACAAAGAAAACTGCAGGGTCCGATGAGCTTATTGATATCGAGCCTGTGGTAGCTATTGTGAAAGATCTTGTCACTAGAAATATAGAGGATGAGCATATTGTCTTCTGTGAAGACGCTACTAATATTGTTTCTCATCCTAAGAAAGTTAGAAAAGCTAGTGTCCCTGTGCTTTCTGTTAAAATTGGTAGTCATAGCTATTATGGTTTATGTGATATTGGTGCTAGTTACAGTGCTATTCCTTATGAGCTTTACAGGGAAATTATGCCTGAGATTTGTCCTTGCGAGCTTGAGGACATTGATGTGGTCATTCACCCTTCTAATAGAGAGCAAGTTTGCCCCATTGGCATTGTAAGAGATGTGGAGGTCCTTTGTGGTAAGATTAAATATCCTGCTGATTTTCTAGTACTTGGTAAAGAAGCTAGTAAAACCTATCCTATTATCTTTGGTAGACCCTTTTTGAATACTTGTGGGGCTATCATAGATTGTAGGAAGGAAAAAGTTTTGACTAAGTTTGCTGGAGAGTCTTATGAGTTTAATTTTTCCAAATTTGCCAAAACTCCTTATGAAAATGAACTACCTGATGAGGATTTCAGGGTTGAACAACTTTATGCTATTTCTCCTGCTCCTAACAATGCCTTGCAGCAGTTCATGGAAGATCATGAAAGTGATGCCTTCCTGAAGGAAAGAAATGAGATTGATGAGGCTTTCCTTCGCCAGCCTGAGTTACTTAAGCATAATTTACCTATGTAAGATTTGGGTACCACACTTCCACCTAAAGGGGACCCTGTTTTCGAATTAAAACCTTTACCTGATGATCTTAAACATGCTTATCTTGATGACAAGAATATATACCCTGTTATTATGAGTTCTAAACTTTCAGGAAAGGAAGAAGAAAGGTTAATGGAGAAATTAAAGAAACACCGAGGAGCTATGGGCTATACTCTTGATGATTTAAAGGGGATTTCTCCTACTATATGTCATCATGCTATTAATATAGAGCCTGATGCAAAACTAGTTGTTGAGCACCAACTCCGCCTAAATCCTAAGATGAAGGATGTGGTAAGAAATGAGGTATTAAAACTCCTTGATGGTGGTATTATTTATCCCATTGCTGATAGTCAATGGGTTAGCCATGTACATTGTGTTCCCAAGAAAGGGGGATAACTATTGTGCCTAATGAGGATAATGAGCTTATACCCCAAAGAGTAGTGGTTGGCTATAGAATGTGCATTGATTTTAGAAAGATTAATAAAGTTACTAAGAAAGATCATTATCCTTTTCCCTTTATTGATCAAATGCTAAAGAGGTTATCCAAAAAGACTCACTTCTGCTTTCTTGATGGTTATTCTGGTTTTCTCAAATTGCTGTGAAAGCACATGACCAAGAGAAAACTACCTTTACATGTCCTTGCGGTACTTATGCTGTGGCATCCCGCAAAAACCACTACTAGAAAATCGCGGTGTTTTTGTGTTGCGCATCATCATAACATCAGCATGCATCTTTTTGAATAACCATTTTACAAAAGCCTATCTTGTTTTCCTAAATATCCCCGTCTTATTTCGAATCAAACTCCTGGCCATCAGGTATTTTGATTTGTCTAAAAAAATCATTTACAAAAGGCTTTAAAATGTAACAGTATATTAAATATCAAAATTGTTTTTGTCCGGGGAGACCGCCAGCCTGCCAGGCCAAAAGCCCGACAAGCTAGCAGTTTACTACCTGGCCCATCTAGACAAAACCTAGATCCCAAACCCTAATACCCCACCTACTCCTACCCATCCAGCCGCCACCACCCCATTTTCCCTGCCCGCCGCCGCACACAAACACCACGCACACACGCCACATAACCCCACACACCACACACGCACTCACACACAGCCCCCACCTGCCCTCCACTCCATACCCGGTCCCACCCCGCAGCCCCACCAGACCCACCCCGTGTCCCATCCTCGCCCCGCTCCCCTGGACGCGTACGACTCACGCAGTTGGAACGCGCCTCACACCCAGGGCCCACCTCCCTCTCGTGTTTCCCCACCACTCGACCGCCCCGACGCGCCCGTCCTTCCCATCGCGTCGCTCCCTCCCTCCCTCGATGCAGCACCGCGCGGGCCGCCGTCCCTCTGTGCCGCCATCGACCGTCGCCTTCCGCCGCCAGGGAGCCGCCCGCCTCCCTCTGCGTGCCTCCCTCCGCGAGCCAGCCGCCGCCGCGGCGGTTCCCCCTCGCTTCCATCCCCTCCGGCCGCCGCCCCGGAACCCGTGTGGCCCGCGCCTCTCCTCCCACGACCTCCGTGCACCGGTCGGGCCCCGGTGAGCCCGTCGTTGCCCCCGCAAACTCGCCTGCACCGATGGCTTCTACCTCCCCCATCGGCCTCCCCGCCTCTGCCCGTCGTCCTCTTCGTCGTTGGTCGCCCCTGCCTGCCTTCGCGAGCCAACGCCGGCCACCAGCTCGTAGGAGCGACCCCGCGCCTCCCCGTGTCCGGCCGTGCCTTCACCCGCCTCCTCGGCCCCTGTTGCTGCCCTGCGTCCGGCAGCCGTCGTCCCGCACCTTCCTCTGCGTGGCCGCCTCCTCTGCTACCCCTTGCAGGCGCAGCACCCCGCTCCTCGTCGTTGAGCCCGTCGTCGGCCTGCCGCTGCCCGCGAGCGTGGCCGCCCCTGTCCAGCACCGGGCGCGATGCGCTCCCTGAGCTTCCCGAGCCCTCCTCCACACCTCTTGTTCCTGTGAGGCCATCGTTGCTGTTCCGTTCTCCATCGTACACCGACCGCGAGCCCAACCACGTTCTGTCTCGGTGGTTCCTGTTGTTTTCTCTGGAGTATAGCATCTCTACCCAGGACCGTGTCTATGACAAGGCGTTCATTGCCATCTCAGTACCGTCAACAAGACCGTCACGGAACGACATGAACTTCCCTCGGACGCCAAGATCTACCTCTCGGACCCGAAGACTGCGATGATGTTGAACCAAGATCCCCATCGGACAAGATCGTCACCAAGACCGGCCCATGTTGAGGTCCGAAGACCGATCCCGGAGTTCGAAGACCGACCCTCCTGAAGATCCGAAACCCTGAACCAAGATCGACTCCCGAACGCCATGACCATCTACACGGATTGGAAGACCGAACCCGATAACCGCCAAGGCCGCCAACACGGATACACCGAGTTCTCCATCTAGGACACCAAGACCGTAGACATGGAACTGAAGGACGTCAAGTTCTTCATCCCGACACGTCAAGTTCTTCCTCTCGGATCCGAAGATGCCGAGACCCGGAACACCAAGATCTCCGCCATGAAACGACAAGACCGACGACCCGACAAGACCTTCGTGACGACAAGATCGGCACCGACCAGGGCGGATCCGATGTGCCCCCCGACGCCAACCAAGTCCTTCTTCTCGGATGCGACAAGATCGACCTCCGTTATCCGAGAACGATACCGCCGAGACCGAACCCCAGATCCGGACCCTGAGACCGAACCCCGAACCCCGGAACCAAGATCTTCGACCCTAATGTGTGACCCCTTTCTCGAGCCATATTTTTATAATATATAATATCTATCTGTTGCATATTAAATTGATCATGCATGCATACTTGTCTGTGGTTTGGGGGCATTATGCCAATTCATCTCATAACTGAATATGGAGTCGATATGCGGGATATCTTTGTCTTATTCCGGACTCCATTTAAATTGGTGTAGCGAACCGATGACATAATATCGCCTTATTAAGACAACATTTAAATTGCAGGGTAGCTAAACAACTATAACCATATACTTAATTGTCGGGACCCCGGTTCCGCTTAATATTGCCTAATTGCATCGCACATTTGCCATGTCATACATCATACATGCATCATGCCCGATCTTTTGTCGTAGTATTAAATATTGCATCCGGTGTTATTCTAGTGTTTTGGTTCTTCGCGGATAAGGCCGTTGAGTTGATGCGAGTGTCGACCCGATCGTCGGTTGAACCTTCGGCAATGTTTTTCAGGCGAGCACCTCCCCCTTTCTACCTATCTTACTTTTATAGTATTTATTTCCCTCATGTTGATCTATTGCTACCTGTGTTGCGATGTTCTAGCTTTCGTACCGTGATATCCCTTGCAGCCTTATATTGCCTTGGACACCTCCTATTACCTGTTGTTTGGTAGATAGTTGGACCTGCGCGTCGTAGTCGCTTGCTCAAGTGCTGTTGCGTGTCGTCAAGTACCACAGTTGTTGGAGTATTGCCGTGTGTTTATTGTTGGAGATGTGCAAGACTTTAATTACTGTTTAACAACTAAAATTGAAGTAGGTAATGCAGAGGCACAAGTGGGCAATAGATGTTATTTGGTTGTTAACCGTCCACTTGTGTCCCGTAGGACCCTGAGTACTTGATACCTGTTCCTTGAATATTCGCTCTATCCACATCCGGGAGTATTATGGGACCCCCCTGAGGCCAGAGCTTGATTCATTCTTATTTCTTGGGGCCACAAACTAGTTTGAGGTTTTATTTACTATCCTGTACTTATGCCATGCTTTACTGCTTTAATTACGATTGTGCGAGGAGCACCTGTACTGTTGAGGATCGTGACCCATTTACGCGGTATCGACAAGCCCAGTCACACTTTCGGGTTCCCAGTTCTTTTACAGTCGGCCCCACAAACCTTGAGTCCGTCTCGAAGTCAGCTAACTTCGTTGCGGGTATACTTAATGGGGTGGCCCCCTGAAATATTTCTGAATCTGGTGATTGCTTTGTCGTGAAGGCCTCGTTGGGTTTTGATTTGGTTTTTCTGAGGTTGATCGAGTGTGTGTTGCTATTTGTGCACCCCTGCAGGGTAAAACTTTCTGAAAGCCGTGTCCGCGGTTATGGACGACTTGGAGCACAGTATCTCGATCATAGACAACTATAACTAAAGTAGTGCTATAAATCTAACTTTATAATGACTAGTAATCAGCTTCACTATAATGGAATGGCTAAATAAAATTGCCAACAATTGCTTGTTTGGGTTGTCGCTTGCTACCATTGTACCTGACTAGTAAGTATTGCAACTATAACGGAATGGCTAAATAAAAGTACCAACAACTGCTGGGTTTTGGGATATCTCATGCTAACTGTATCTAACTAGTAAGTGTTGCAACTACAACGGAAAGGTTAACTAAAACGGCCCACTGCTTATTTTATCAGGATGATTATCTACACCTGACTAGTAATTGCTACAATGAAAACTGAATAAATAAAACTGCCAACGGTGTGAGTTCCTCGGTTGACTTCCTCGTTTGGTCTCGAGGGGGAAATATCAGGATGGGTTTGTTTGGTGTTAGTATCAGGTTGGTTCCGAATAGGCCTTTCTTACCCCTCTCTGATAGCCGCTATTTGTATCGAGTCTCTATAGGTTGTTTAGTGCATGCTGCGCTGCCGCTGCAGTCCACCATACCTGTGTAGGCGAGGACCGCCGAATTCTAGACTCGCCGTGTACTGGCCTCAGTACTGACCGCTCTCTCTTTTTCCTTGCCCTTTGTCGGCACCCCTTTTGTTTAAGCAGGTTTTGAGATCGACGTCGTTAGCAAGGTTACCCTTCCGGCTTGGCCTGGGCAGGGTTATGGACGCCATTGGTTATTCTCCAGGGCTCTTAGCCCCATTTGCATCTTGTCCGTAGTCGGACGCTCCATCATTTTCAAGGTGATTTGGATCTTTGTATATTATATCTGTATTTTGACTCTTTGAGTCGCTGTTGTATATATCTGTTCTATAGGTTCCATCGTGGACTATTGTGTAATGGTATTACTTCGTTTTCCACCCGCACGAAAGTGCCTGGTGGGCACCTTCGAATCGTTTCTATGCGGGTTTGGCGGGAATCGCTGAAACTTGCATAGGGCCGATTCTGAGGGTGTTACAGAGTGGTATCAGAGCGCAGCAGTTGCGATACCCCACAAGTCCAGCCTGTAGGATAACCTAGCTAACGGCCGAAGTAGAGTGTCAAAACTATTTTTGCAAAATCGGTTGGATAGTTCTGATTAGGTCTGATTTTACTCCTTACCCCTCTGCTGCTCTCCTCTCACCTCTGCGTGTTTTGAATCCGCTCTCTTCTCTCTCTTTGAGTCCAGGATTTCTCGTGGTTGGGTTCCACCGTACCTTCAGGTTTTCGCTTCCTCCTTTGGTAACGGTGTTGCTACATCTGGTCTTCATGCTATCCGAGGAATCCTTCGTCTGGTGGACTTCTCTTTGCTCCTCCTCGTGCCTTACGGTGTTTTTTCCGACGCGACGACATCATCTACGCCAGATCCGATGCAGAGCCTGCATCACTCCTTTGTTTCTGAACCTCGATTGTCGAGATCTGCAGTCTGATTCCGAGAATGGTGGCACGCTTTTCTACTGATTGTGCAGAGTAATAGTTTGGGTGCGTGATGGATTGGCCCCCATGCCGACTACTCACTCTATTCGCTTGTGTACATTGAAGTGGATGAGAATGCATCGGTTCTCTCTTTCTATCGGAGTTAGAGGTGGCTTTATTTGTTGATACCTCTACCTTCGACCTTTTGTTCCCGGAGTGTTCTCTTGACGATCACGGACAACGACCTCTTGTTAGTGGTGTCGCGAGGATCTACACGATGCGAGAAGATTCAGATCGCCGACCTTCTTTCCGGTACCATGAGGCGGATCTCGAGGGCGAGATCCATTGTTAGTGGTGTCGAATTGTGGCATCCCGCAAAAACCACTACTAGAAAATCGCGGTGTTTTTGTGTTGCGCATCATCATAACATCAGCATGCATCTTTTTGAATAACCATTTTACAAAAGGCTATCTTGTTTTCCTAAATATCCCCGTCTTATTTCGAATCAAATTCCCGGCCATCAGATATTTTGATTTGTCTAAAAAAATCATTTGCAAAAGGCTTTAAAATGTAACAGTATATTAAATATCAAAATTGTTTTTGTCCGGGGAGACCGCCAGCCTGCCAGGCCAAAAGCCCGACAAGCTAGCAGTTTACTACTTGGCCCATCTAGACAAAACCTAGATCCCAAACACTAATACCCCACCTACTCCTACCCATCCAGCCGCCACCACCCCATTTTCCCTGCCCGCCGCCGCACACAAACACCACGCACACACGCCACATAACCCCACACACCACCCACGCACTCACACACAGCCCCCACCTGCCCTCCACTCCATACCCGGTCCCACCCCGCAGCCCCACCAGACCCACCCCGTGTCCCATCCTCGCCCCGCTCCCCTGGACGCGTACGACTCACGCAGTTGGAACGCGCCTCGCTCCCAGGGCCCAGCTCCCTCTCGTCTTTCCCCACCACTCGACCGCCCCGACGCGCCCGTCCTTCCCATCGCGTCGCTCCCTCCCTCCCTCGACGCAGCACCGCGCGGGCCGCCGTCCCTCTGCGCCGCCATCGACCGTCGCCTTCCGCCGCCAGGGAGCTGCCCGCCTCCCTCTGCGAGCCTCCCTCCGCGAGCCAGCCGCCGCCGCGGCGGTTCCCCCTCGCCTCCATCCCCTCCGGCCGCCGCCCCGGACCCCGTGTGGCCCGCGCCTCTCCTCCCACGACCTCCGTGCACCGGTCGGGCCCCGGCGAGCCCGTCGTTGCCCCCGCAAACTCGCCTGCACCGATGGCTTCTACCTCCCCAATCGGCCTCCCCGCCTCTGCCCGTCGTCCTCTTCGTCGTTGGTCGCCCCTGCCTGCCTTCGCGAGCCAACGCCGACCACCAGCTCGTAGGAGCGACCCCGCGCCTCCCCGTGTCCGGCCGTGCCTTCACCCGCCTTCTCGGTCCCTGTTGCTGCCCTGCGTCCGGCAGTCGTCGTCCCGCACCTTCCTCTGCGTGGCCGCCTCCTCTGCTACCCCTTGCAGGCGCAGCACCCCGCTCCTCGTCGTTGAGCCCGTCGTCGGCCTGCCGCTGCCCGCGAGCGTGGCCGCCCCTGTCCAGCACCGGGCGCGATGCGCTCCCTGAGCTTCCCGACCCCTCCTCCACACCGCTTGTTCCTGTGAGGCCATTGTTGCTGTTCCGTTCTCCATCGTACACCGTATCGTGGGAATGGTCACGGCAGATGCTGCAATCGGCAGCGAGTAGTAGAACAAGGGGCAAGGGCGGCCAGCCATCTGCGGTGCGAGATGAGGGCAAAGACACAGGGTTTTACCCAGGTTCGGCCCCCCGGAGGGTAAAGACCTACTCCTGCTAGATTGTATTATGAAGGTGTTACAATGGGCGAGCTCGGCGGCTAGGTGGCGAGTCGCTTGGGTGTATGAGGGTACGTCGTCTACTCACCCTATAGGGAGGTTTATATTGGCTCACCTCCCCTAGGGTTTACATATCTCAACCGATTCGGTTACAGCTTCAGTAGTCGTTTAACCTAGTCCGACTGGGCCTATCTACTCGCCTGGGCCTTCAGCTTCCAGTCGCTCGGTACCTTGCTGGGCTTCAATCCACTCGCCGTTCTGCAGGCCCACTCGCCAGCTCACGGGCCAGTCGGAAACGCCCTGCTGGGTATACCCCAGTAGGCATATCCCCATCAGTAGTCCCCGAGGCCGTCGTCGATTGGGCGTAAGTGGCTGCTGGCAGTCGGAGTATACAGCTTCAGAGTAGGCATCCAGTCGAATCGTCGGCGGGCTCCTGTACAAAGGAGGAAATCCGGTGAACCAAGTCGCGGCTTGGGTGAGTCGAATCGGCGGGACGCGGTCATAGTGATTGACCTGGCGAGCCGAGTGGCTGGAGTTGGACCGTCAGGCGCGGTCAAACTAGCCGTTGGGGTAATCCAACGGTAACTTTCGGCGTAATCATCGCGCGGTAACGGCCTCCTGATTTGGCGGGTAACTCCCGCTATATAAGAGGAATGGAAGGCAATCATAGAGCCAACTGCCCACCACTTCTTCCGAGTGCGCGCATTTTCCTTCCTTTGCTCCGCGATCCAGTCGACCCGAAATCCTCCGATCTCCAACCAACCTCTCGGCCATCGCCCTTTCCACCGAACCATGGGGTAGGTCCAAGTGCACGAGGGCGCAGCTGGCCTCTTTCGAGGAGGCCGGGATCCTGCGAGCCGGCTGTTGGCGTATCCCTGCAGCCGGAGAAACGACCCCAAACCCGCGAGAGAGGGAATTCGTCTGTTTCACCAGTCATCTCGAGCGAGGGCTAGGGTTTCCCACGTACTTGTTCTTCCGGAGCTTTTGCGCCTACTACGGGATCCAGCCTTCAGATCTGGGTCCCCCCAGCATTGAGCAGCTCGCAATCTTCGTGGCGTTCTGCAAATGCTACTTGGGCTGCCGGCCCTACTTCCCCTTGTGGCAAGATCTGTTCCACGGACGGATCAGCCGCGAGGAGGCAGGCGGCCCAATGCTAGCCGCGGGCGGCTTGACGTTTCAACTCAAGTCCAAAGCCTCTTTCTTTGATCTGATGCTACCCGCCAAGGCAGCGAGCGACTGGAAAAGGTCGTGGTTCTACGTGACCGAGGCGACCCCGGAAGGCGAGGCGGCGATCCCGCGGTACTCCGCTAGTCGCTCGGAGCCACGCCATCTCCAAGTTGGCAAGCTCCCCGACGGCCAGCGGATGGTCGTTGACGAGATGCTCCAGACCATCTGTGGTCTGAAGAAGAAGGGCCTCCAAACGATAAATTTGTACAATTGCTGGCTTGGGCGGCGGCTCGTTCCACTCGCCCAGCACGACCACTACATGTACCAATACACGGGCCAGGGGGACTCGACGAAGGCTTGCCTCGACGAGTGGAAGCTGGAAGATTACCTCCCAGCGTTGAAGAAGATTACCCAGGCGGTGTACCTGGATGCGCAGGCCGGGATCGCCCCCTACACCGCAAAGCGTCCAGCTCCAACGGTAATTTCTTTACCTTGTTCGCAGTCGCAGTGTATGCAGTCGCGGTAATCCTGATTCTGTTTTGCATTCATCGCAGCTATTCCAGGTGGTGGAAGGGTGGCTCCCACCTTCGGATGATGAGAGCCCGGGCTCATCCGCCCAGGACATAGGCGAATCGCCACCCGCGAGGGGCAACAAAGACGACGAGGACGAGTCCGAAGAGGAGGTCGCCCCGCTGGTCCGAAAGACCCGCGGGCAACGTCAGCGCGAGATCGAAGCGAGCAGAAGCCTTGAGCGCCATGACGACGACGACGAGCTCCCAGAGACCACCTCGCGCCGTCAAGCCACTCCGTCGAAGAAGAAGGAGAAGAAGAGGGAGGCGAGGGCCCCCCTGAAGAAGAAAACGAAGCCGTCGAGGACGGCCTCACCGCCGCACTCGGCGAGCAGCTCCGATGCTCCCAGCCCAACTGGTGACGGCGCGCCACCAGCGACAACCGCGCTGGACACGGCGACTATGGAGGTGCCGCTGGCCTCAATGCCTCCGCCATTCGCCCCAGTCTCTGGGCTGGGGGAGGCTCCGGCCGCGGCGACTTCGCCTTGCAAGGAGGCTCCGGCTGTGGCGGCTTCACCTCGCAAGGAGGCTCCGGCTGCGGCAGCTTCGACTCACGAGGAAGCTCCCGCCGAGGATGTCCCAGAGGCGCCAGCTGCAGCCTCAACGACGAAGAAGCCGTCCGTGTCTTGGGCACGCGATGTCCTGGAACTGGGGCTCAGTCGCCGACTGGGCCCTGAACTGGAAAAACCGGCCGGCCTTCGTACGGGGCTACGTTTCATCCCAGTCGCCAAGTGAGTGTGCTCACCCCTCCTTATTTTCCATAACTATTTCAATTGTCTTTGTTGATTTGATTAATGCGCAGGACCGGAGTGAAAAGGATGGGCCATCCGACCGTGGCCAAGGTGCCCTCCGCCGCTAGCGAGGAAGATCCTTCACGCAAGAGGAAGGCGGACGAGGTCGTCGCCTCAGCGGATGGCAGTAAGAAGGCCAAGGGCAACGACATCGTCACTATCTTTGATGATACGGCGGCCGCGCCGGCCGAGCCCGCGGTGGAGGCAGCCGCGTCTACGAAGGAGGGCGCTTTCTTACCTGGAACGGCGGAGGCGACCTCCCTTGGAGCGGGTGCCTCCATCGCTACCTTCCCCCGCTTCGTGACCAAGGCGGCCACGGCGAGTGGGGCTGCGCCCTCGAGCCACGTTCCTGGGACCGCCGATGCTGAAGTCGACCAGCGTCGTGGGCACACGCCAGCGTTACTCGCGTCCGTGGACGCGATCCAACTCCACGGCATGCTTGGCGCAGCCATCCAGGTACATCCAGTCCCCGAGGATCAGGTCGGTGCTTTGCAACGGCGTGATTCTTATAATTTCTCGTCTTTTATTTTCGTATCCAGTCCCCGAGTGCGCACTCGCTGAATTTCAGCGAGTGGGCACTTAGGAGTTTCTTGATCGCCAGTCCCCGAGTGCGTACTCGCTGAATTTCAGCGGGTGGGCACTTAGGAATTTCTTGATCGCCAGTCCTCGAGTGCGCACTCGCTGAATTTCAGTGGGTGAGCACTTATGAAGTTCGTTTTAACTAACTTTTTCGGTGATGTGCAGGGTCTACAGCTTGAGTTGGCGGACCGATTGGCCGCGAAACTGCGCGCGGAGAATGAGCTGGACATCGTCCAAGAGGCGAACAAAGGGCTTCAGGCTGTTGCTGCGAAGGCAGATGAAGCTCGCCAGGGGCTTGTCCCCGCTGGTGAGTTGGTGGCGGCGCGATCTGCTCTAGGCGCCGCTAAACAACGGATCGCCGACCTCGAGCGCGAACTGCGGGAGGCGAGAGAAGAAGCGGGCTTGGCGGACGGGCGAGCTAAGGCCGCCATTTCGGCCGCGGAGGACGATCGCAAGGTGTCGGAAGTCCTTATTGCTGGGCTTCAGGACGACCACACGTCGCTTCAGTGCTTCATCACGGGACTCGCCCGCCCGCTGCTTGGTGAGTGCATCCTCCCTTTCTTATAGTTGTGGTTTTTGTGGTCTCCGTCATACTCATCATTGTCTTCTTCTTCGCAGGTCGCATCATTGATAGCGAAGAAGAGGCGAGCTCGCTCGACGCAAGGCAGTGCGTAAGCATGCTCGTCGACTCGGTGACGCTGTCGGCGACCTGCATCCGCGCCTACCTCCAAGAAATATCACCCACGGAGGTGATTCCCAGCGACCTCGTTGAGGTGTGGAAGTACTTGGAGAAGGCACCCGTGGTCATTGAATTCATGACGCGATCGGCGTTTCGGCGTGGAGCATCGACGGCCCTGAGCCTTGGACTCGCCCATTTCCCCGAAGACTTCGACATCAACGATATGACGAGTGGGTACCCATCGTCAACTGGCGCGGTGGAGCTGTCCGAGGTTCTCAAGTTGCAAGAGCGTGTCGCCACGTACTCGGAGCGTGTCTGGGCGATGGGCGACCTCCTTCCATACCAGGAGACGGTCGTCGCGCCGAACGACCCCGAGCCGCCGCATCGTGACTTCAAGGTCGAGCAGCCTTTTCGCGCGGCGATGGCGGGTGAACTGACGACGTATCCATCAAACCCGTACACCGCGTTCATCCGTAATCGCCGGGATGCTGGCGAGTCGTCATCGAAGCCTGCAGAGTAGGGTAGTTTGCCTTGAAGCGTTAGCAGAAGTTCTGCCACACGGGCATATTTTGTAACATAAGACAATGCAATATGCGATTGAATGGGACGTCGTGTCTATTTTGGTATTTGTTTGTGTGCTTTGGATTGATTTTGGACGAGTCCCCGAGCGCGTCCGCCCTTTTGTGGGGTTTACCTCGTATATGATGTGTGTGTTGTTATCATGTGTTTTGTTGCTTTGGTCGACTCGCCCGAGCTCGGAGAGCCAGTCGCAAGGCGACTCCCTTGAGTGCTCTGTACTTTACCGTTTTCCCGTACACGAACGAGGTCGGGTGGCCGAGTCCCCGAGCGTGGTACTTGGTAGTTCTAGGCGTGACTCGAGGGTGGTTAAGGACTTAGCGCGTTGGTGTGAGCGCGTCACTCCTGCCTGTCCCGTGGGGTTAGTCGCGTGGCGAGTCCTGGGCATGCTCTCTTACTTGGCGTTTTCCCTGACCGCTCGCGACGAACTGGTATTCAGTCCCCGAGCGTGGTACTTAGCCGTTAGAGTCGCTATGCTGAGGATGCGGAGGACCAAGGTCGCTGTGAGAAGCGAGGGCAGTTGTCTTGGCTTGTAAAACCAGTCAAGCTAGGCGACTCCAATGGGGCTCCGGGTTGGCGTTTTTCGTGGACGATGCAAGACCTGAAGTGATTCAGTGCTCTTACACCGCACAACTTAGCCGTGCCGATCGCTGTACCAAAGGTTGACTTCTGCATTTTAGCATACCGCTGTTATTACGAGTGCGAGTGGCACAAGTCATGGAGAGTAGGCGCAATTTGCGGTAACCGTTTCTTTTATTTCATAGCGACTGGAGAGTACATGTGTGGGGTTCTAGGAGTAGAACTTCCGGAGGAGGTTTACATTCCATGGTCGCTTGACATCGAGCTTGCCGTCCCCGCGGACGTTGATGAGGTAGTAGGCGTTGTTGCCGAGTACGCGCCCGATAGCGAATGGGCCTTCCCACGGAGGGGAGAGCTTGTGCATGCCCTTCTTGTCCTGGATGAGGCGTAACACCAGGTCGCCTTCCTGGAAGGTGCGAGCTTTCACCCGCCGGCTGTGGTAGCGGCGGAGTCCTTGCTGGTAGATGGCGGTGTGTGACCGAGCGAGGTCGCGTGCTTCGTCGAGCTGGTCGACCCCATCTTGGCGGTCCAGCTCGTTTGCAGCCTCCGTATAATGGACGACTCGCGGCGAGTCGTGTTCGAGGTCGGTGGGCATGACTGCTTCGGCGCCGTAGACCATGAAGAAGGGAGTGAATCCCGTCGATCTGTTAACCTAGGTACGGATTCCCCAGATGACGGAGGGCAACTCCTCGACCCAGCACCCGGCGGTGCGCTCGAGTGGTACTTGGAGTCGCGGCTTCAGGCCGTGGAGGATGCTTTGGTTGGCCCGTTCCGCCTGGCCGTTGGATTCCGGGTGGGCGACTGACGCGAGGTCGAGCCGGATGTGGTGCTCTTCGCAGAATTTGGCCATGGCTCCCTTGGCGAAGTTGCTGCCGTTGTCCGTGATGATGCTGTTTGGGAACCCGTAGCGATATATGAGCTCGCGTAGGAATTTAGTGGCGGTCTTCTCGTCGCATTTCCGGACTGGCTTGGCCTCCACCCACTTAGTGAATTTGTCGACGGCGACTAGCAGGTGGGTGTAGCCGGAGGGGGCTTTCTTGAAGGGGCCTACCATGTCCATGCCCCATACGGCGAATGGCCAGGTAATGGGGATTGTCTTGAGCGCCGAGCTCGGTACGTGCGTCTGATTGTCGTACTTCTGGCACCCGGTGCATCGCTGGACGATGTCGACAGCGTCGGCGTGTGCGGTGGGCCAGTAGAAGCCGTGTCGCATAGCCTTGGCGACCAGGGAGCGGGCGGCGGCGTGGTGGCCGCAGTCACCTGAGTGAATGTCGTGGAGGATTTTGCGTCCTTCAGCCGGTTGGACGCAGCGTTGGAACACGCCGGTGACGCTGCGCTTGTGTAGCTCGCCGTCGATGATGGTGTAGGACTTGCATCGACGAGCGACCATTCGAGCGTCTGTCTCGTCTGCTGGCAGGGTGCCGG
Organism: Avena sativa; assembly: GCA_916181665.1. Classification (NCBI taxonomy): domain Eukaryota; kingdom Viridiplantae; phylum Streptophyta; class Magnoliopsida; order Poales; family Poaceae; genus Avena; species Avena sativa. The sequence goes on from OV702289.1 coordinate 9,456,741, forward strand.
CTTCCAGGTAGGCGATGTAGGGCTTGGTCCAGTCGTCTGGCTCGGTGACGAATGCGACCAAGGCCGCCTCTGGTTGGAGTGGGACTTCGATGTCGATCTCCCTCGGGGGAGAGACTGATGGTTTGGAGATTGTGTCGAGGAACACGCCGGCGGGTGGTGCGAGTCGAGCCGACCCGATGCGAGAGAGGGCGTCGGCCTCCTCGTTTTTCCGCCTGTCGATCCACTCGACATAGTAGCCGGTGAAGTGGCCGCCCAACTTGTCCACCGCTTGGCGGTACGCCGCCATGGTAGGGGAGACGGCGTCGCAGGTGCCGGCGACTTGCCCCGCGACGAGGTCGGAATCTCCGTAGCAGCGGAGGCGATTGACGTTCATCTCCTTGGCGGCTCGCATGCCGTGGAGTAGGGCCTCGTATTCAGCCATGTTGTTGGTGCAGGGCGTGAAGTCGAGGCAGAGGATATAGCGGAGCTTGTCGCCCTTTGGTGAAGTCAACACTATCCCTGCTCCTGCACCGTCCGCGTTCTTGGAGCCGTCGAAGTGCAGGCTCCAGTAGTGGAGGTACGGCAGCTTCTCTGGCTGCTGGGCCTCCTCCCAGTCGGCGATGAAGTCTGCCAGCGCCTGCGACTTAATCGCCTTTCGTGGCTCGTATTTGATGTTGTGGACGCCGATCTCGACGGCCCACTTGGCGACCCGCCCGGTCGCCTCGCGATTGCGGATGATGTCTTGCAGTGGTGCTGAGGAGACGACCGTGATCGGGTGCTCCTGGAAGTAGTGCGGCAGGCGCCGCTGAGCCCTGAAGACCGCGTATACTAGCTTTTGGTACTGTGGGTACCGCTGGCGCGACTCGGTGAGGACCTCGCTGATGTAGTACACCAGCCGCTGAACCGGGCGCTCCTTTCCTTCCTCTGGTCGTTCAACGACCATCACGGCGCTGACGACGCGCTCGGACGCCGCGACGTAAACCAGCATGGGTTCTTTGTCGGCGGGGGTGGCGAGTAGTGGTGCGGCGAGTAGCACCTTTTTGAGGTCGCGGAGCGCGTCGTCCGCCTCCTTGTCCCACTGGAAGGTGGGGTTCTTGCGCATCAGGCGGTATAGGGGCATCGCCTTTTCGCCCAGGCGGGGGATGAAGCGATTGAGAGCCGCTACTCGCCCGGCCAGCTTCTGGACGTCGCGCAGGCACTCGGGTTTGCCGAGACGGGCGATCGTGTCGATCTTTGTTGGGTTCGCCTCGATCCCTCGTTTGGAGACGACGTACCCCAGTAGTTGTCCGGCGGGTACACCGAAGGTGCACTTGCCTGGGTTGAGCTTTATCTTGTACCTTCGCAGGTTGGCGAAGGTTTCCGCCAGGTCGGCGAGTAGGTCGCCTTCGCGAGCGAACTTCATGACCACGTCGTCGATGTAGACGTGGATGTTGCGGCCAATTTGGCTCGCGAGGAATTCATGCATGCACCGCTGGTAGGTCGCCCCGGCGTTCTTGAGGCCGAAGGTCATGGCGGTGTAGCAGAAGGCTCCGAATGGCGTGATGAACGACGTCTTCTCCTCGTCTTCGACAGCCATTTTGATCTGGTTATACCCAGAGTAGGCGTCGAGGAAACATAGCGACTCCGAACCCGCGGTTGAATCGATTATCTAGTCGATCTGCGGGAGGACGAACTGCTCCTTTGGGTAGGCGCTGTTCAGGTTTGTGTAGTCGATACACATTCTCTAGGTCCCGTTTTTCTTCTCGACCAGGACTGGGTTTGCCAGCCACTTGGAGTACTTGATTGGCCGGATGAAGCCGACAGCGAGTAGACGCAGCACTTCCTCGGCGATTGCTCGACGGCGTTCTTCATTGAAGGGCCGTAGCGACTGCTTGGCAGGTCGCACTTTGGGGTCGGCGTTCAGCTTGTGCTCAGCGAGCTCCCTAGGGACACCGGGCATGTCGGAGGGTTTCCATGCGAAGATGTCCCTGTTCTCACGGAGGAACTCGATGAGCGCGCCTTCCTATGCTGGGCTCATGCCTGTCCCGATCGTCACCGTCTGGCTGGAGTCGCCTGGGACCAGCTCGACGGTGCGAGTGTGCATCGTTGCCTCAAAGGTTGAGGTGTTTGCGCCCTCTGAGTTGGGCTTCTTGAGTATTGTGGGGTCGTCATTGTTGACCCCGCTCGCGTATTTGGCGAGCTCGTCGGCGTGATTAGTCTCTGCCGCGATGACGGCGTCGGCGAGCTCGGCTCCTTTGGCCTCGCACTCGGCAGCCATGTCGGGGTCGCCGTTGATGGTGATGACACCGCACGGCCCGGGGAGCTTCATCGCGTTGTACGCGTAGTGGGGCGCTGCCATGAATTTAGCGAACGCCTGGCGCCCCAGGACGCAGTGGTAAGGGCTGTCGAAGGGCACCAGCTCGAAGACGATCCGCTCGGTGCGGAAGTTTGCCGGTGTGCCGAAAGTGACTGGCAGCGTGACCTTGCCGATCGGGTACGCCTTCCGACCGGGGACGATGCCGTGGAACATGGTGTGGGTCGTCTCGATCATCGACTGCGGGAGCCGTAGCCGCCTGAAGGTGTCGAGGTAGAGGATGTTGATGGAGCTACCGCCGTCCATCAGTGTCTTGGGGAGCCAGTAGTCGCCAACCTTGGGCTTGACCACCAAGGCGACTCGTCCTGGGTACTCGATGCGCGGCGAGTGGTCTTGCCGGCTCCAGGTGATGGGCTGTTCCGACCAGTTCAGGAACTGGGGGACGTCTGTTTGGGCCACCGCATTGACGGCGACGGCGCGGGCGATGACCTTCTTCTCGCGCTTCGTGTTGAAGCCTGTGAAGGTGTGGAGCGAACCGGCTACTTTGCTGAATTTTCCGCCATTTGGCGGGTCATTTTCGGGGTCCTCCCGCGCTTGCTGTGCCTTCTCGATTTCCCTGAGGGTGTGGCAGTCGGCGGTGGTGTGCGTTGCGGGCTTCCCTTCCCTGCTATGGAACGCACATGGTTGGTTAAGGAGGGCCGCGGGATCGAACCTTGGCTTGTTCTTGTAGTTGCCGCCATCGCGGCGTTGCCCTCCGTCGCGGCGGTAGCTCTTGGGCTCGCGCTGCGCGTGCCCGGCATTGGCGACGAAGTCGACTCGCCCGTCACTGCGGCGCTTGCCAGTGAGGCGAGTGCCGCTGTAGCGTAGGTCGGTTCGGCGTCCGCCGTCGTTGCCGCTCGTGCGGCGTTGCCCTCCTGACTCGTCGTCAGTTTCCTGGTTTGGATCTTCCTCGGCGTACCGTTTGGCGATCTCGAGGAGGTCGGGGATGTTGTCGAGTGTGCGGGAGTGTCGCTTGAGCTTGGCGACTAGAGGCTCGTAGCGGCACGAGGTCTTGAAGCAATGGATCGCGGTGTCCGGGTGGATGCCGACCGCGTTGTACCAAAGCTCTTGCCACCGTTGGACCCAGTTGCGGGTCGACTCGCGGGGTCCCTGGACACACCGTTCCAGGTCCTCAATAGTGGTGGCGCGGGTGTAGGAGCACTCGAAGTGCCTGACGAAGGCGTCGCGCATTTCCTCCCAGGAGTCGATACTGTCCTGGGGGAGAGTGTTGATCCACTGCCTGCACGTCCCCTCCATCATCAGGGGGAGGTAACGAGCGGCGAGTAGGTCAGTGTGACCCGCGATCCCCATTGCCATGAGGTATGTGTCGAGCCAGACGGCGGGGTCGTACGAGGAGTCGTATTTTTCTATCTCCTTTGGCGCCTTGAAGTTTGGCGGGTACTTCTCGCCTCGGATCATTGGTCCGAAGCACTTGGGCCCGAGTCGACTGAGCGACCCCATAGGCTCGCCGTCGCGGCGATTAGTTAGGGTGTGCCGCAAGTCGTCGGGCTGGCGTGCACGCCAGCTTTGGTTGTTGATGATGTGGGTGAGGGCGTCGATGGGTTGCCCGTTAGCGGCGACGAAGTTGGTCGCCGGCCTGGGGTCGTTGGTGGAGAGTGCCGCGTTCGTGGGTCGGTGTTGGAGCTGCAGTGGCTCTGGTGGCGGGCAGTTGAGGGTGTTTGCCGCCGCTGGGCGGCCGCTGGAGGCCGCTCTGCTTCCCGAGGAACGCGAGTATACTCGACCTTGCGAGTCGGCGCCCGCTTTTTGCTGCTCGACGGCCTTCGCGAGCAGGGCCCTGACGTATTGGATTTGTAGGGCGCCGTCGCCGGTGGCCGTGATGCTGTCGGCTGCTGCTCGGCCTGCCACGAGGTTGTCCATCGGGGTGGAGAACAGTGGGAGGCCGTTTGCGTCTCGCTCCCGTGAGGAGACTACTATCCGCGGCTGGTCCCTGGGAGGGGTGCGGTTGGGTGGAGGTGGGGCGCCCATCGCCGTTGATCCTGGCGGTGGCCGGGCGCTTCCTCCTGGTGGCGCGTTCTCGCAGATTGTGCGCTCGGCCACGCGGGCCGGGTCGTTTTCATCGTCGAAGTTCAGGGCACGCCCTTGAACGGTGGGGTTCAGGCGTGACCTGATCCACTGCTGGTGGTAGCGTGACAGCTCCTGCGCCGTCACCTGCTCGAGGCGAAATTTCTCGCGCTCGGCTTGCTCCTTGCGCATCGCCTCCGCCAGTTTCAGGCGGAGTTCCTCGACCTCCGTTGCCGTGGCGTTAGGAGGGATTGGGGTGGAGAAAGGATCCTCCGGCGGATCGGCGCCGGTGGCCATGTAGGCCGCGGCGTGGCGACCGGTTCCATCGCGGAGGTCGGCGGAGTTCTCTGACCCGGAGTCGAATTCGAAGATCCCAAGGATGGAGGGGTCCTCGAAGTCTCCCGCGTTTGAGACCTGGGCGATGGAGCCCGCGGACGAGGCCGCGGTGATGGATCCGGCGAGTGACGCCGGGGTCGCCGAGTCGGCGTTGTCGGTGAGGGCCGCATCTTCTGCGGCCGCTGAATTCCCGGCCACGTTGCTATGGGCCGAGTTGTACTCGGAGGCGAGGCGGTGGATCGTGCGGATCTGGCTTTCGGAGAGCCGATCGCGTGGCGGCGACTCGCGGATGCGAGCCGAGTCCTCCGAGACGATGACGTCGGTGAGGCCGACGAAGAGGCTGATCGTGCCGATTGGCAGGATCACGCTGTGCGTGACGGGTCGCGCCGCCGGGACGTAGCTGCTCGGCAAGATCTGGAGCATCTCGACGATCGCTATCATGCGGCCGGTGGCGACCGTCTCGTTGATGGGCAGATTGGATCTCGCCGCAGAACACCGGCCAGACCGGCCAGGCCCCACGGTGGGCGCCACTGTCGTGGGAATGGTCACGGCAGATGCTGTAATCGGCAGCGAGTAGTAGAACGAGGGGCAAGGGCGGCCAGCCATCTGCGGTGCGAGATGAGGGCAAAGACACAGGGTTTTACCCAGGTTCGGCCCCCCGGAGGGTAAAGACCTACTCCTGCTAGATTGTATTATGAAGGTGTTACAATTGGCGAGCTCGGCGGCTAGGCGGCGAGTCGCTTGGGTGTATGAGGGAACGTCGTCTACTCACCCTATAGGGAGGTTTATATAGGCTCACCTCCCCTAGGGTTTACATATCTCAACCGATTCGGTTACAGCTTCAGTAGTCGTTTAACCTAGTCCGACTGGGCCTATCTACTCGCCTGTTCCTTCAGCTTCCAGTCGCTCGGTACCTTGCTGGGCTTCAATCCACTCGCCGTTCTGCAGGCCCACTCGCCAGCTCACGGGCCAGTCGGAAACACCCTGCTGGGTATACCCCAGTAGGCATATCCCCATCACACCGACCGCGAGCCCAGCCACGTTCTGTCTCGGTGGTTCCTGTTGTTTTCTCTGGAGTATAGCATCTCTGCCCAGGACCGTGTCTATGACAAGGCGTTCATTGCCATCTCAGTACCGTCAACAAGACCGTCACGGGACGACATGAACTTCCCTCGGACGCCAAGATCTACCTCTCGGACCCGAAGACCGCGATGTTGTTGAACCAAGATCCCCATCGGACAAGATCGTCACCAAGACCGGCCCATGTTGAGGTCCGAAGACCGATCCCGGAGTTCGAAGACCGACCCTCCCGAAGATCCGAAACCCTGAACCAAGATTGACTCCCGAACGCCATGACCATCTACACGGATTCGAAGACCGAACCCGATAACCGCCAAGGCCGCCAACACGGATACACCGAGTTCTCCATCTAGGACACCAAGACCGTCGACATGGAACCGAAGGACGTCAAGTTCTTCATCCCGGCACGTCAAGTTCTTCCTCTCGGATCCGAAGACGCCGAGACCCGGAACACAAAGATCTCCGCCGTGAAACGACAAGACCGACGACCCGACAAGACCTTCGTGACGACAAGATCGGCACCGACCAGGGCGGATCCGATGTGCCCCCCGACGCCAACCAAGTCCTTCTTCTCGGATGCGACAAGATCGACCTCCGTTATCCGAGAACGATACCGCCGAGACCGAACCCCAGATCCGGACCCTGAGACCAAACCCCGAACCCCGGAACCAAGATCTTCGACCCTAATGTGTGACCCCTTTCTCGAGCCATATTTTTATAATATATAATATCTATCTGTTGCATATTAAATTGATCATGCATGCATACTTGTCTGTGGTTTGGGGGCATTATGCCAATTCATCTCATAACTGAATATGGAGTCGATATGCGGGATATCTTTGTCTTATTCCGGACTCCATTTAAATTGGTGTAGCGAACCGATGACATAATATCGCCTTATTAAGACAACATTTAAATTGCAGGGTAGCTAAACAACTATAACCATATACTTAATTGTCGGGACCCCGGTTCCGCTTAATATTTCCTAATTGCATTGCACATTTGCCATCTCATACATCATACATGCATCATGCCCGATCTTTTGTCATAGTATTAAATATTGCATCCGGTGTTATTCTAGTGTTTTGGTTCTTCGCGGATAAGGCCGTTGAGTTGATGCGAGTGTCGACCCGATCGTCGGTTGAACCTTCGGCAATGTTTTTCAGGCGAGCACCTCCCCCTTTCTACCTATCTTACTTTTATAGTATTTATTTCCCTCCTGTTGATCTATTGCTACCTGTGTTGCGATGTTCTAGCTTTCGTACCGTGATATCCCTTGCAGCCTTATATTGCCTTGGACACCTCCTATTACCTGTTGTTTGGTAGATAGTTGGACCTGCGCGTCGTAGTCGCTTGCTCAAGTGCTGTTGCGTGTCGTCAAGTACCACAGTTGTTGGAGTATTGCCGTGTGTTTATTGTTGGAGATTTGCAAGACTTTAATTACTGTTTAACAACTAAAATTGAAGTAGGTAATGCAGAGGCGCAGGTGGGCAATAGATGTTATTTGGTTGTTAACCGTCCACTTGTGTCCCGTAGGACCCCGAGTACTTGATACCTATTCCTTGAATATTCGCGCTATCCACATCCGGGAGGATTATGGGACCCCCCTGAGCCAGAGCATGATTCATTCTTATTTCTTGGGGCCACAAACTAGTTTGAGGTTTTATTTACTATCCTGTACTTATGCCATGCTTTACTGCTTTAATTACGATTGTGCGAGGAGCACCTGTACTGTTTAGGATCGTGACCCGTTTACGCGGTATCGACAAGCCCAGTCACACTTTCGGGTTCCCAGTCGTTTACAGCCGGCCCCACAAACCTTGAGTCCGTCTCGAAGTCAGCTAACTTTGTTGCGGGTATACTTAATGGGGTGGCCCCCTGAAATATTTCTGAATCTGGTGATTGCTTTGTCGTGAAGGCCTCGTTGGGTTTTGATTTGGTTTTTCCGAGGTTGATCGAGTGTGTGTTGCTATTTGTGCACCCCTGCAGGGTAAAACTTTCTGAAAGCCGTGTCCGCGGTTATGGACGACTTGGAGCACAGTATCTCGATCATAGACAACTATAACTAAAGTAGTGGTATAAATCTGACTTTATAATGACTAGTAATCAGCTTCACTATAATGGAATGGCTAAATAAAATTGCCAACAATTGCTTGTTTGGGTTGTCGCTTGCTACCATTGTACCTGACTAGTAAGTATTGCAACTATAACGGAATGGCTAAATAAAAGTACCAACAACTGCTGGGTTTTGGGATATCTCATGCTAATTGTATCTGACTAGTAAGTGTTGCAACTACAACGGAAAGGTTAACTAAAACGGCCCACTGCTTATTTTATCAGGATGATTATCTACACCTGACTAGTAATTGCTACAACGATAACTGAATAAATAAAACTGCCAACGGTGTGAGTTCCTCGGTTGACTTCCTCGTTTGGTCTCGAGGGGGAAATACCAGGATGGGTTTGTTTGGTGTTAGTATCAGGTTGGTTCCGAATAGGCCTTTCTTACCCCTCTCTGATAGCCGCTATTTGTATCGAGTCTCTATAGGTTGTTTAGTGCATGCTGCGCTGCCGCTGCAGTCCACCATACCTGTGTAGGCGAGGACCGCCGAATTCTAGCCTCGCCATGTACTGGCCTCAGTACTGACCGTTCTCTCTTTTTCCTTGCCCTTTGTCGGCACCCCTTTTGTTTAAGCAGGTTTTGAGATCGACGTCGTTAGCAGGGTTACCCTTCCGGCTTGGCCTGGGCAGGGTTATGGACGCCATTGGTTATTCTCCAGGGCTCTTAGCCCCATTTGCATCTTGTCCGTAGTCGGACGCTCCATCATTTTCAAGGTGATTTGGATCTTTGTATATTATATCTGTATCTTGACTCTTTGAGTCGCTGTTGTATATATCTGTTCTGTGGGTTCCATCATGGACTATTGTGTAATGGTATTACTTCGTTTTCCACCCGCACGAAAGTGCCTGGTGGGCACCTTCAAATCGTTTTTATGCGGGTTTGGCGGGAATCGCTGAAACTTGCATAGGGCCGATTCTGAGGGTGTTACATATGCTTATAGGCGTATGCCTTTTGGTTTATGTAATGCTCCTGCTACCATTCAGAGATGTATGTCTGCTATCTTTCATGGTTTTTGTGAAGAAATTGTAGAGGTTTTCATGGACGATTTTTCCCTCTACGGAACTTCTTTTGATAACTATTTGCACAACCTTGATAAAGTTTTGCAGAGATGTGAAGAAACCAACCTTGTTCATAATTGGGAGAAATTTCATTTCATGGTTAATGAAGGGATTGTTCTTGGACATAAGATCTCTGAAAGAGGCATTGAAGTTGATAGATCCAAAATTGAAGCAATTGAGAAGATGTCTTGTCCTAGAGATATCAAAGGTATTCGTAGTATCCTTGGTCATGCTATTTTCTATAGGAGGTTTATCAAAGATTTCTCCAAAATTTCAAAGCCCCTTACTAATCTTCTTCAAAAAGATGTACCTTTTGTTTTTGATGATGATTGTAAGGAAGCTTTTGAAACTTTGAAGAAAGCTTTGACAACAACTCCTATAGTCCAACCACCTGATTGGATTTTACCTTTTGAAATTATGTGTGATGCTAGTGATTTTGCTGTGGCGCTGTCCTGGGACAACGTGTTGACAAGAAATTGAATGTTATTCATTATGATAGCAAGACACTAGATGCTGCTCAAAATAATTATGCTACTACTGAAAAGGAATTCTTAGCTGTAATCTTTGCTTGTGATAAGTTTAGACCTTATATTGTTGATTCTAAGGTTACTATTCATACTGATCATGCAGCTATTAAGTACCTTATGACGAAGAAGGACGCTAAGCCAAGGATTATAAGGTGGGTATTGCTTTTGCAAGAGTTTGATCTGCATATTGTGGATAGGAAAGGTGCTGATAATCCTGTTGCTGACAATTTATCTTGTTTGGAAAACATTTCTTTTGACCCTTTGCCTGTTAATGATAGTTTTCCAAATGAGAAGTTAGCTGCAATAAGGGTAAGTCCACATGAGAGTCCTTGGTATGCTGATTATGCTAACTTTATTGTTTCCAAGTATTTGCCTCCAACCTTTATAGCCCAACAAAGAAGGAAATTCTTTTATGATCTAAGGCATTACTTTTGTGATGACCCACATTTATATAAAGAAGGTGTATATGGTATTGTGCGAAGATGTGTTCCAGAATTTGAACAACAAGAGATATTGAGAAAATGTCACAACAGTGCTTATGGAGGACATCATGCTGGGGATAGGACTGCACAAAAGGTTTTACAATCTGGATTTTATTGGCCTACCCTTTTTAAAGATGCAAGGAAGTTTGTTATATCATGTGACGAATGCCAACAAGTAGGTAACATCTCTAGACGCAATGAAATGCCTATGAATTATTCTCTTGTTATTGAACCTTTTGATTGCTGGGGATTTGACTTTATGGGGCCTTTTCCTCCTTCAAAAGGGTATACTCATATTCTTGTTGCTCTTGACTATGTTACAAAGTGGGTAGAAGCCATACCTACTAATAGTGATGATGGTAAGACCTCTTTGAAAATGCTCAAAGATGTCATTTTTCCTAGGTTCGGTGTGCCTAGATATCTCATGACTGATGGAGGCTCCCATTTTATTCATGGGGGTTTTAGAAAAAATCTCGCTAAGTATGATGTAAACCACAGAATTGCTTCAGCTTATCACCCCCAAACTAGTGGGCAAGTAGAACTTTCCAATAGGGAAATCAAATCTATCTTACAGAAGACTGTCAATAGGTCTAGGAAAAATTGGGCTAAAAAGTTGAATGATGCTTTGTGGGCTTATAGAACTGCTTATAAAAATCCTATGGGGATGTCTCCTTACAGAATGGTCTATGGGAAAGCTTGTCACTTGCCTTTAGAGTTAGAACACAAAGCTTATTGGGCAGTGAAAGAGTTGAATAGAGACTTTAGACTTGCTGGTGATAAAAGACTGCTCGACTTAAGTAATCTAGATGAGTGGAGAGGTGAAGCTTACGAAAATGCTAGGATCTTTAAGGAAAAAGTAAAAAGATGGCATGATAGAAGAATTATCAAAAGGGAGTTCCATGCTGGTGAGAAAGTTCTTTTGTATAGGTATCGTCTCAGATTTTTTGTAGGGAAAATACTCTCCAAATAGGAAGGACCTTTTGTTATCAAGGAAGTGTACCGTTCAGGTGATATCAAAATTTCTTCTCTGAAGGATGACACAACACAGGTGGTTAATGGTCAAAGTCTAAAACATTATATTTCTGGAGATTCTTATAATGAAGATGTTGATGTTATTCCAATGGTGACTCCAGAAGAATTTATCAGAAGCCAAACACCAGAAACTGCAGAGTTCACCCTTGAATAGGTAAAAGTGGTGAAAACAGAATGTTCGTGAAACCCCAATATTTTTATATTTTTGATGTTTTTAATACATAAGGGAAGTTACGAGACGAAACTGAAGAGTAAACGGAGCCCGGGGTGGACAAACCCACCCCAGGTGCAGGCCCAGCCTAGCCGCGCCTAAGGGGGGTGTTCCACCCTCGAACTCCGCCTCCGCTTCGTTTCCGTGTCAAAACCTTCCTTATGCATTGAAACATCATAATATATAACCCCCGGGTTCCCCGAGGTTCTTGCATCGTATTCTCGTCGTGTTTTCGTTTCGATCTGTTTCTGTCAGGAAAATTCTCAGATTTGGAGCCTCAATGTCTTCCTATGGATCACCCATGGAGGATTCCTCTGCGGATGTCCTCAATCCGTACATGTATGAGTTAAGGATTCATCCCAGAGAGTTGATCCTCAAAGAGGGGAAGGTACAGATGAAAGAAGTTCAGGGCCCTAAAGGATAAGGCAGCTTGGAAGACAGGATGGAAGCGTTGGAACAAGAAGTTTTTAGGTACAAGAAGATGGCATAATGTGAAGTGGATGTTATTCATAAGATAAGTTCAGAACTCATCACCAAGCACGATGGAGAAGTTGCTGAGCTCCGAGAAGAGATATTCTCACTCCCTCAGACCACCAATCGATTGCAAGCACACCTCTATGACATACAGAATCAAAACTGCGAGTATGAGGTTAGATTTGATCGCATAAGTTCCGTTGCTAGTTTCAGGATTGCAGAGACAAGGACATCCTTTTTGGATGGGGAACCATTGCCTTGGAAATTTGATGATGACAAGAGGACACCACCACCGAAGGATTAATTTGTCATCAGGTTTGACATCCCCTTGGCTTGTTCCAAGCTTGGGGGAGTGCCACGGTATCACCACCATTATCTTTTATCTTTTACCTTTTAGTGGATTCATATCTGTGGTAGAGGGTTTATCATATAGTTTGGTTTGCATGTGGAAGTATCTCTCCTTTAGTTGATTATCTATGTATCCCTTGGTGTGAGTGCCTTTATTGGAATATTAATGAGAAGTCTCATCTTTTACCTTTTTGCACTTCTTATTTTAGTTTGAAATCTCTATTATATGATGGATCTTGTTGTTCAGTATTGGCACCACTTTGGGATCATCAAGTGGATCTAAATTGGTTTTGGCAAACCGAGTTCTAGTTAGTGGCATTAGTTTGAAAGTAAAAGAAAGAAAGAGCTTACAGGTATTTGGTATTATTTGTTTTCTTTCTTGTTGGCTCATAAGCTTAGTATTCTTTATTTAAGATTCTTTTGCGTCTTCAAGGAAGATTGCATGTTTGGCTTTATTACTTGAATGCTTGCTTGTTTATTTCAACTCTCTTGCTTACTACCCAGCCTTGCTAGCCAAAAACCTATTTTGAGAAGACATACTTCTCATGTTTCCAAAATCCTTTAAACCCAAAACTTTTGCCACTTGTGTCCACCATATCTACCTAGTAGCTTTTGATATTCCTAGCAAATTCTCAAGCTTCATCTACCTTTCAAATTTAAAAGTATTTTGTTATGTGAAAACTAGTTAGTAAAGCTCTCACGAACTTGATGGTACACTTTATTTACTTGCCCCTAATAGACTTGAACCATTGTGGACATCGAAGTTGTATATGCTTTCATCTATACGTTGGGATTAGCAGAACCGTGCTGTCACAGGGAACATTTTTAACATTGCACTTGTACCTTGTTGTACATAGTTGATATCGTGATCTTTTGTCTCTGGATGTCAACGGTGTGAAATAAAGAGGGAACTTGTAAGTCCATGGAGTTTGTATTCTGTGTTAGTGAAACGCCTGGGCCGCTAGCCTAAGACATGCCTAATCATGGTGGAAACTTGCAGCATCACCATAGCGAGTCATCTATAAAGCATCCTCAATAAAAAGCTATACATATAGTAAATAAAAAGATTGCTGAGATGCTCATTGTCTGCTTTCCTTGTCATTGTGGTTATGGGAAAGCTCCTGTACCATGTGTAAGGGGTACCCCGTTGGCAGTTCTCAATGATATGCAAATACTTACAATGACAAGAACTTGCCTGGACCCAAAGTTGAGTATACATGAGGAGTGTCCCTCATATTCAAGGGACATGAGATTGCCAACTTATATTTCGTCAAGCGTATACTCCATCTTTGTTCACTTTAACCTTAATCATCTCAAGATGCTTATGATAGGGGCAATGAGGGCTCAAAGCTAGTAAGTACCATAATATTTTGGAAGCTCTTTATGACTTGTAATCCCTGCTACACTCTAAGAAGGTACCTTTCTCCCACTTCCAAGTTGAGTCAGTAAACCTACTTCCTCCCTTTCTCCAGCAAGCTTTCGAGTTGTTGTGTTTCAAGCATTCATATGGTGATTTATTCAATCATGTTCTTCATCTTCCTTCTTTGCACAAAACTCTTATCTATTGAGTATTACTTTGAAAGCCTTCACTTCTGAAAAACCTTTTTGAGCAAAGAGTACTCCTGATTTGAAACTTCTACAAAAAGCTTTTGTGAAACTGTTTGCCAGGTGTTCTCTGACCAATAACAAGTTTGCCAATTCCAATTATGATTTATCTTTATGCATCTCTATTGTGACTACTGTACTTGGCTGCAAGCTTAGTTATATAATGGTGAGTTGCTTTCTTCTATGAGTTGTGCAATGGTAAGTGTGATGCTTCTTGTTCGTATTTTTTTACCGACACTTAACTCCATAAACCTGTGGACATGTTTACTAAGCTCAGTATTCGCTTGGGGATGAGCGAAGTCTAAGATTGGGGGAGTTGATACGCCCAATTTGCATCACCATTCTATATCATAATTTACCTCTATTCATTGATATTTGTCTTATTATGAAGTATTACTTATGACTTTCATCTGTTTATGCATGTTGGATGATTCCTGGAGGATGAACTGCTGATGTCTGGATTCTGATGGAAAAGAAGGCATTTTGGTGCATTTTCGCGAAGATCAAAAAAATACCAGAAAAATATGGGAACATATTATTTCACCAGAATACGAAGGAAGCCAGAAGGAGGAGCGAAGGGGGACCGCAGGGGGCCCACACCCCTAGGCGCGGGCCCACCTGAGGACACGCCTGGGGTGGGTTTGGCCCACCTGCCCGGCCTCCGACTCTCCCCCTTCACCTATAACTTCCTTTCGGAACCCTAAGCCTTGGGGAGCGACCACATATATATTTCCGCCGCCTCTAGGGGCGGAAAACAACAAGAGAGAAAGATCTCTCTGGAAGATAGATTTCTGCCGAGGGAATTCCTTCCTGGAGAGGGGAGACCGTCGCCATCAACACCATCATCAAGCTAGGCTTCATCGGGATCATCATCATCATCATCCACACCATCATATCCACAAGCACCATCATCACCACTCCGCCCCGCTGTAACAATTGTGTTGGATATTGCTTTAGTTCTTAGGGGAAACTTTCCCGGTGTTGATTACTATTGTAGTTGATGCTTGTGAGTGGAACCATTGGATTATTGTTTATGTTCAGATTTTTATCCATTACCATATCATCTTTGATCTTGATCCATATGATGTCTTGTGAGTAGTTCGTTGTGTTCTTGAGGACATGGGAGAAGTCATGTTGTTATTAGTGGATATTTGATGAGTTATTATTCAATGGTTTAGTATTTAAGTGGTGGTGCTATTCTTCTAGTGGTGTCATGTGAACGTCAACTACATGATACTTCACCATTTATGGGCCTAGGGGAATGCATTGTGTATTTTGATACTAATTGTGGGGTTGCCAGAGTGACAGAAACCTAAACCCCTGTTAGGACACCTTTGCGCAAGGAGTGTAGGATCTCAGAGTTTAAGGCTGTGGTTAGATTTATATCTTAATTACTTTCCTGTAGTTACGGATGTTTGCAGGGGTTTAATCACAAGTATGTATTAGTCCTAGGAAGGGCGGTATGTTAGCACAGGTTCAAACACACAACACTTACAAACACCGGAGAAGAGTACTCAGCTATTTAAAGCGTAAGCACTTGACAGAATTCCCATGTGTCCTCGAGAACGTTTGGTCCTTATAAGTATTTCCACCGGCTTGTCCTTTGCTAAGAAAGGATTGGGCCACTTGCTCCGTTTGTTCGTTACTTTTGTTACTTGCTCTTTGTTTTGTTGCCTTGTCAGAAAACCACTAAAAATCCGTTTGCTAAGTATTCACAGGGATTTCCTGCTCCATACCACTGTTCAGCACCTTCTGCTCCTTGTTGGGATCGACACTCCTATTTATCGAAAGTACTACGATACACCCCTATACTTGTGGGCCATCAACTTGTTGTTGTGCTGCTGTTTCACACCTTGCTCTTGGGGTTCCCAACAGGCTCCACATCAACTGAGCCATCAACAAATTTTTTGGCACCGTTGCCGGGGAGGCCAAGGACGTCTTCACAAGGGGAGTCCTCCACTTCCTTTCTCTTTACTTTGTTTTTAGTCCGCTTAGTTTCTTTTTCTTGGTTTTGTTTGCCTCTTTTCAAGAACTCCAAAAATTTAGTCTAGTTTGGTTTGCTTTCTCTATTCAAAAACACAAAAAATTTAGTTCCTGCTCTAGTTACTGGTATGTTATTTCCTTGCTTGGTCTTGCCTTCTATCAATGGATGGTTTCTTTGAAACTAGTTCTTATTGGAAAGGTGGGTTCACGGAAGAACAAAAGTATTATTATAAGGAACACCATTTGTCACAAAAAGGGAAACACTTATGGGAATAAATTGATAAGTTGAATGCTATTGCTAGAGAGGTGTGCTCCACTTATAATGTTACTTATTGCTTTGATAAGTCTTGTTGTTGTAGGAGGTATAAATGCCTGCCTTTTCAGTGTGAGTATAATGATAATGTTACCATATCATCTTATGTTAAAGGAAATTATGACTTTGATGATGTGGAACAAATTGAAGAATTTATTGCTTTCAAGGGTGCATTTGAACTTGCCAGTTTGCTTAAAAATACTGATGATGCACCTTATGAACATGACGTTTATGAGATACTTAAATTTTGCTTTGATAATTACAAGGAAGAAAATATCTATATTCTTGAATATTTTAATAGGTGCTTTCCACAAATGGAAGAGACTAATGCCTTGCAGGAGCCTAGGAAGAAGAAATTGCTGAAACTGATAGCTCATTAGATGAAAAAGAGGAGGAGAGTGATGGTCAAGAGGAGGAAGAATGGATATACCCATGTCTACCTTCTAATGAGAGTAACTCTTTAACTCTTACATTATTTGATTTTCCCATGCTTACCAAAGGAGGATGAATGTTATGTTCTGGTGGATCCTTTTGAAATATCTACTTTGGGTAAAACCTGTGAAGGTTTTAATCCCACTATTTTTGAGCTTGATAGAAATTATGTGTTTGTAGATCATGAAAAGAATGCTTTATGTGATATCTATATTGTTGAGTTTATTCATGATGCTACTGAAAGTTATTATGAGAGAGGGAAACATGGTCTTATGTATCTCAACAATATTAAGTTTCCCCTCTTTATGTTGAAAATCTTGAAGTTGCACTTGTTTTGCTTTCCTATGCTTGTTGCTTTGTGCTTCTTTGATTTATTTTCTTACAAGATTCCTATGCATAGGAAGTGGGTTAGACTTAAATGTGTTTTGAATTTGCTTCTTGATGCTCTATTTTAGTACAACTGATATTTCTTATGTGAGCATCTTCTCAAATTCTCAAGCCTAACTTAAAGGCGTTAAAGAAAAGTACTTGTTGGGAGATAACCCAAGAGTTTCCTTGAGTCTTGGAAGTTATTACTTCAGTAATGACTTCTCCTTATCATTTTTGTTTGCGTTTTGTGCCAAGAATGACCTCTAATGAGAGGGAAGTAAGATTTGGGGAGTTGCTGTCCCGAAACAGATTTATGTCCTCCATCATAAAAACTCGTGAGGAGTCTCTGTAACTCGGATTAAGCTGAAAATTTACGAATGAATCCACCAATATGTTAGCTAACTTTCGTTAGTTCAACACTTTTTGATTTGAGCAACAAAAGAGTTTCGAAAAAATCGGTTTCTACCTGCTGGTCTGTTTTGACAGATTTCTGCCATTATTTGCATTTGCTTCTTATTGATTCCTTTTTGAGTTCTCTTTTTTGGGGAATTGAACTTTTTGAAGGAGTTGATACAGTATATTGTGTTTTTAGCGAAAAGTCTTGCTGTTCCAAAGCTTTGCCTAAAGGTCTATTATCTTTTGAATACACTAATGTTGCTAATGAAGATTGTGTGAAGTTTTGTATGACGGAAAAATTTCAGGTGTAGAGAGAGAATGATGTAATGAGACGACGAATGGACAAAAGCTCAAGCTTTGGGATGCCACCCCGGTGTCACCCCAAGAAATATCCAATAGGTACAAGAGTTAAAGCCTGGGGATGCCCAAGGCATCCCCTTCTTCATCAATAAAAAGCTCAGGTCTGTCTAGACACTTCGTTTTTATTGTTTCATGCACAGTTGTGTTGTTTTTGGAGTGTCTTAGTTTTCGTTTGCTTAGTTTGTTTAGTTTGCTTGAATAAATTAGTTTGGACCCCCGTTCTCGCTATGTTGTTTCAATTAAGTCAATTGGTGTTGGAAAGGAGTAGGAAGTTCCTGCTTGAAAGTGCAAGAGGAGCTTGCATTGACTGTGACTTAGCCTTTAGCATGACATGTAGGTGTTGTTTTGACCATATGTTTAGTGATTATTGTTGTAGCATGTCTTGTTCCAAACAATTCGGATTGCTTAGTGTGCCTTGAATAAATTATGCGTTGTTTTAGCATGCAAAAGCATAGTATTGTGGTATTCTCCTTTGATGCTTTGTTTGGGTGTACTTGGCACATGCTCACACCATGTTATGACTATGAAAAGTCACCATATCCTCCATGATTATTTAGTTCTTGACTTGTAGTACCACTCTATGCTTTGATTAGTAATGTTTTATCGCTCCGCATGATTATGGCCACTATTGCTCTCTTAGTTGGTTACTCCCAGTCTTTTGCTAGCCTCCACTTGTATGAGTAAGCTCTACTCATGCTTCCAACTCCCAAGAAACCTAGTTATTTCAAAGTGTCCACTATAAATTCCTATGCATGGTGTGTTACACCATTCCAAGTATATTCTTGTTTTCAGCTATCTTCCAATTTAAAACTATTTCGTTATGTGAAAACTTAGTGATTAAAGCCCTCACAAACTTGATGGCACACTTTATATTCTTTGTCCCTAATAAACTTGAACCATTGTGTCGTCTATGTTATATATGCTTGCACTTATACGTTAGAATTAGCAGAACCATGTTGTCATGGGGAACGTTTTCAACATTGCACTTGTACTTTGTACTTAGTTGATATCATGCTCTTTTGTCTATGGATGTCACCGATGTGAAATAAAGAGGGAGCTTGTAAGTCCATGGATTATGTATTTTGTGTTAGAGAAACGCCTGGGCCGCTAGCCTAAGCCATGCCTAATCATGGTGGAAACTTGCAGCATCACCATAGTGAGCTATCTATGAATCATCCGCAATAAAAAGCTGTGCACATAGTAAATAAAAAAATCGCTGAGATGCTCATTGTTTGCTTGCCTTGTCATTTTGGTTATGGAATAGCTCATGTACCATGTGCAAGGGGTGCCCCATTGGCGGTTCTCTATGATACGCATGTACTTACAATGACAAGAACTTACATGTGACTGAAGTTGAGTAGCATGAGGTGTGGCCCTCGTATTCAAGGGACTTGAGATTGCCAACTGATACTTCGTCAAGCATATACTCCATAGTTTGTTCACTTTAACCTTAATCACTTCAAGATGCTTATGATAGGGGCAATGAGGGCTAAAAGCTAATAAGTACCATAATTTTTGGAAGCTCTTTTTGAAACTTGAAATCCCCGCTTCCTTTATGAAGGGCCTTTCTTCCACTACTATTGAGTCTCACCTTCTACCTTTAGGCACCATTAAGAGAGCATAGTTGCCATTCTTAGTTCTACGTGCAGTGTCCCAAAGCTTATTGATTGATGCATATTGTGATATTACTTGTTCTTGGGCTATTTGTTTCTAGTCACTCTTGTGAACTTTGAAGGTGTCATATGCATCTATTTGCTACTCTATGAGGGACAAGCTGATTGCCACTATGCCATGTTTTTTGTATGTGAAACAAACAAACGTTTTTCAATGCATGTTATTCATGATCTTTGTTTGTAGCCTTTCAGTTACTTTGTCTTATTGTTAGAACTCCATCTTTCATGCACATGTTTAGAGTTCTTTGATCCCAGCTTACAATGCTTGCAAATGGTTTAATCTAGGTTTTGATGGTGCATGTCACCTCAAAAATTATTCTTTTATCACTTACCTACTCAAGGACGAGCAGGAGTTAAGCTTGGGGATGGTTGATACGTTAGAAACGTATCTATAATTTTTGATGTTCCATGCTTGTTTAGTATCTACTTTGCTTTGTCTACGCTTTGAGTTGTTTTTATATCTTTTCTGGAACTAACCTATTAACAAGTTGTCACAGTATCAGTTGCCTGTTTTCTTCTGTTTTTGGTTTCAGAAAGGCAGAAAATCAATATTCTCGGAATTGGACGGGACAAAAGCAAAAGTCAATATTTTACCGTGGGCGACACGAAGTCCAGAGGAGAGACGGAGAGGCGAGCCAGGGCCACCACACCCTCCGAGGCGCGGCCAGGGTGGGCCCGTGCTTAGACAGGGTGTGGGCCGCCTAGTCGCCTCCCAGACTCGCCTCTTCGCCTATAAGAAGCCCCCGATGTAGAAACCCTAGGCACCCGATCAAAACTCCACGAAACCGTCTGTAGCTGCCGCCACCATCGTCCCTAGATCAGGGGGATCTGAAGTTCTTCCCGGCACCCTGCCAGAGGGGAAATCATCCCGGAGGCCTTCTTCTCCGGTATGATGCGTGAGTAGTTCCACCTTGGACTATGGGTCCATGTAGTAGCTAGGTGGTTGTATCTCCTCCTTGTGCTTTTATGTATAGATCTTGTGAGCTCCGTTCATGATCAAGATCTAATCTATTTGTAATCATGCATGTTGTGTTTGCTAGGATCCGATGGATATTGATATTACTATGTCAGATTGATTAATGGTTTCGTATTATTGATTCTATCATGTCTATGTTGTTTGTGATCTTGCATGCTCTCTGTTGTTAATAGATATCTTGGCCAAGTAGTTTCTAGTGACTCCAAGAGGGGGTATTTATGCTTGATAGTGGGTTCATGCCTCCAGTTTCCAAGGGAAGTGACAGAAATCTCTTTGGTTGTAGATGTGCCGTTGCCACTAGGGAAAAAACAACGGTCTCTTGTTCATAGAACAAGTGGATACCTTACACACTTTGCTTAAAGTAGTTGTCTATTGCTTGCAAATTAATACTGGAGGGGGTTCGGATGATAACCTGAAGGTGGATTTCTAGTCATAGATGTAGTTGGATGGTGGTCTATGTATCTTGTTGTATTGCCCAATCGAATCTCATAGGATCTTTTTGTCTGGTATTGCATTGTTATGCCTTGCTCAGTTCCTGTCAATTGCCCTGCTGTAATTTGTTTACCCTTCATGCCATGTTGTTTATCTAAGGAGAGCACCTCTAGTGAACTATGGACCCCGGTCCAATCTTTACCATTGATACATCTTCCACTGTTACTGTTTACTTGCTGCAAACCATCATCACCTTTCACACCATACAGTTAATCCTTTGTTACAGCAACCAGTGAGATTGACAACCTCACTGTTAGTTGGGGCAAAGTCTTGAGTTTGTGTTGTGCAGGTTTACGCGTTGCTTGCAACACCTGTGTAACGTTTCCTTCCTCCTACTGGTTCGATAACCTCGGTTTCTTACTGAGGGAAGACTTGCTGCTGTGCTGCTTCACACCTTGCTCTTGGGGTTCCCAACAGGCTCCATGTCAACTGATCCATCACCATCCAACTACATCTATGACTAGTAATCCACCTTCAGGTTATCATTTGAACCCCCTCCAGTATTAAGTTGCAAACAACGGATAACTTCTTTAAGCAAAGTGTGTAAGGTAAACAATTCACTTGTTCCATGAATAAGAGACCATTGTTTTCTCCCTAGTAGCAACAATACATCTACAACCTTAGAGATTTATGTCACTTCCCTTATATTAAATAGAGGCATGAACCCACTATCAAGCATAAATACCCCCTCTTGGAGTCACTAGCATCTACTTGGCCAAGATAGCTACTAGAAACGGAGAGCATGCAAGACCACAAACAACAAAAATATGATAGAATCAATAAGACAAAACCACTAACCAATCTGACATAGTAATCTCAATATCCATCAGATCCCCGCAAGCAGAAAATGCATGATTACAAATAGATGATCTTGTAGGGTTCGTAGCATAGAAAACAAAAAATTTCCTACGATGTGAACTATATACCAAGATCTATCTACTAGATACAAACAACGGGAGGATGTATATCCATAGAGAACATACCCTTGAAGACCGACAAAGCTTAACGAGTTCAACTCGTGGTTGATGTAGACGATCTCTCGCCGATCTCAAGATCGAGAGGAAGTCCTTGCGCCGCAAATCAGCAGCGCATCCGTGCTCGCACACACGTTTAAGGCACCGAGCAACCTCCGCCTCCTCGCTCCAGCGATGCAGCGGCAGCACAACTCTTTCTTGCCGAATAGCCACCGGGAACATGTATCTCGCTAGTCCGAGACCATGGGGGATAAATTCTAGAGGGGGAGAGAGATCCTTCACGAGGAGGTGTGTGAGACAAGTGAGGAGGGGGGCTCCTTTTATAGGAGGAGGGGGGAACCCCAAGGGGGTGGCCGACGCATGGGGGCTGCCCCCTTGCCCTCCCCTCTTCATGTGGGTGGACACTCCACTCACAAATCTCCTTTAAATTCCCTCCACTCAAAAGTCCACTCAAATTCCCATTAAATTTCCACCAAATTTAATGCAAACTCTCATTAAATAAAACTCTTTTATTTTATTCAGAATTTTGTCAATTACTTTAATGACAAACATTCACAAATAACCCCTTGCTAGAATTCTATTTCACATGCATAACCACTTTATGCAATTTCACCCGAAAACCTGTTTCGGTATCTAGTGAAATAAATTCCTGCGCTTGTTCATTCTTTCGGCATGAAACATTTTCTCCAATTGGATGTCGGTGTCTCTTAAGTGTGTCACCCTACGGTTCGTAAATAATGCGGACATGATCGAGACCCCTCTCGGATCAATAATCAGAAGCGGGATCTGGAGACCCATAATGACTCCCACACATTCAACGATGATTTTCTTGTGATCGTCGGAACCTTTTATGCTAGTATCTTAATCCCTTTGTTTCACGATATATTACATGTCCAAGATTCGATCATCGCTATCTCCATACCTAGTTTGATCTCGTTACCGACATGCACTCTTTTCTCGTTCCTGTGATATACCATTCTAGTGATCAAATCACTTGCTTGCAAGCTAATCAATGTGATATCACCGAGAGGGCCCAGAGTATATCTATCCGTCATCGGGATGAAAAAATTCCACTCTCGATCCATGAGCCTCAACATAACACTTTATTAGTTCTGAATCCATCTTTATAATCACCCTATTACGGTGTGACGTTTGATGTTATCAAGAAACTCTTTCGGTGTTAGTGATTGACATGATCTCATGGTCTCAGGATTAGGATCACTTCGTAAGTTGTTATAGCAATATAAACTCAATGACTTTGATCGTAATGCTATAACAACTTACGAAGTGATCCTAATCCTTAGACCATGAGATCATGTCAATCAATAACACCGGAAGAGTTTCTTGATAACATCAAACGTCACACCGTAACAGGGTGATTATAAAGATGGATTCATAACTAATAAAGTGTTATGTTGAGGCTCATGGATCGAGAGTGGAATTTGTTCATCCCGATGACGGATAGATATACTCTGGGCCCTCTCGGTGATATCACATTGATTAGCTTGCAAGCAAGTGATTTGATCACTAGAATGTTATATCACAGGAACGAGAAAAGAGTGCATGTCGGTAACGAGATCAAACTAGGTATGGAGATACCGATGATCGAATCTCGGACATGTAATATATCGTGAAACAAAGGGATTAAGATACCAGCGTAAAAGGTTCCGACGATCACAAGAAAGTCATCGTTGAATGTGTGGGAGTCAGTATGGGTCTCCAGATCCCGCTTCTGATTATTGATCCGAGAGGGGTCTCGATCATGTCCGCATTATTCACGAACCGTAGGGTGACACACTTAAGAGACACCGACATCCAATTGGAGCAAATGTTTCATGCCGAAAGAATGAACAAGCGCAGGAATTTATTTCACTAGATACCGAAACAGGTTTTCGAGTGAAATTGCATAAAGTGGTTATGCATGTGAAATAGAATTATAGCAAGGGGTTATTTGTGAATGTTTGTCATTAAAGTAATTGACAAAATTCTGAATAAAATAAAAGAGTTTTATTTAATGAGAGTTTGCATTAAATTTGGTGGAAATTTAATGGGAATTTGAGTGGACTTTTGAGTGGAGGGAATTTAAAGGAGATTTGTGAGTGGAGTGTCCACCCACATGAAGAGGGGAGGGGAAGGGGGCAGACCCCATGCGCCGGCCAACCCCTTGGGGTCCCCCCTCCTCCTATAAAAGGAGCCCCCCTCCTCACTTGTCTCACACACCTCCTCGTGAAGGATCTCTCTCCCCCTCTAGAATTTACCCCCCATGGTCTCGGACTAGCGAGATATATGTTCCCGGTGGCTATTCGGCAAGAAAGAGTTGTGCTTCCGCTGCATCGCTGGAGCGAGGAGGCGGAGGTTGCTCGGTGCCTCGAACGTGTGTGCGAGCACGGATGCGCTGCTGATTTGCGGCGCTAGGACTTCCTCTCGATCTTGAGATCGGCAAGAGATCGTCTACATGAACCACGAGTTGAACTCGTTAAGCTTTGTCGGTCTTCAAGGGTATGTTCTCTACGGATATACATCCGCCTGTTGTTTGTATCTAGTAGATAGATCTTGGTATATAATTTTTGTTTTCTATGCTGCGAACCCTACAGTGGTATCAGAGCCGGATCTATGCGTAGATACTTTACACGGGTAGTACACATATGAGTATGTGGGCGATGATGATCATGTTGTTGCTCCTTTGTTGTAATTTTGGATATTGGTGGCATAGTGGGATGAAGCGGCCCGGACAAACTTTACATGTCCTCGCACATGGGACCTGTTGCACGCTTGACATGCAACTAGTTTGCATAAGTGGCTAGCGGGTGTCTGTCTCTCCTACTATAGTCAATATCTATTTTGCAAGCGAGTTGTCAACAATTTGATTATCCTTGTTGTGGTTCATGTTCGTAGGTAAGAACGGTTCTATCTCGAAAGCCCTAAGCCACGTAAAACTTGCAATGGATAAATTAGAGGCGTCTAGTTTAGATTGTTGCTGGGCTAGTGTTATGATATGGTAGTGTTGTAAGTAGAAGTATGAGATGATACTCTTACAACACACATAGCGTGTAAAATCCATAGACCTTGGATTTACACATATAGGTATGATAGTGATCATACCACGATGCACATGATAGAGATCATCTGCGGGAACCATATAATTTCACTAATAAACATATGATGTTTGATAGCATCTTATATTTCTTGTTTAGCGCTTTGTTAGCATAATAAGATGATCCCTCATTTAAATATCAAGATAAGAATGTGTTCTTCCTTTAGTATGCACCGATTATGTTTTCGTCGCTCCAAGACATCACGTGATGATCGGGTGTTCTTGGATCCATGACCATATTTCGGGTGTAAAACAGTTACACACGCGAATACTAAGGTTCTAACTTGGCGAGCCTAGCATGTACAGACATGGCCTCGGAACACGGACCGAAAGGTTAAGCATGAGTCATATAGTTGATATGATGCCCATTTGATGCTCGCCTTTGAAGCTATACCGACTCACGTGATGATCGGACTTGGTGTAGTGGATTTGGTTCATGTAATCACCAAAAAGGCACGAGGGATGTCGTTTTTGAGTGGGAGTTCATTCGTAATATAGATTAGTTGAACTCATTCTATCATACACTTAGTCTAAACTTTACAAATTCTGTTGTAGATGGCACCACCTGCTTTTAATTTCAATGTGTTCATGGAGAAAGAGAAACTAGCAACGAACGGTAGCAACTTTACCGAATGGGCCATGAATTTGAGGATTCTCCTCTCTGCTGCACAAAAGCAATATGTGCTAGAAGCGCCGTTAGGCCCCCCACCTTTTGATGATGCCCCTGATGAGGAGAAGAATGTCTATCTGACTCGTCAGGAGGACCACAACTTAGTTCATTGCGGCATATTGTATGGGCTAGAGCCGGAACTTCGAAAGCGTTTCGAAAACGGCAATGCATTTGATACAATGGGTGAGTTGAAAATGATTTTTGACACACATGCTGCTGTAGAGAGCTACAACGCTTCAGAAAAGTTCTTTAGCTGCATGATGGAAGAGCACAGCTCCGTTAGTGAGCATGTACTCAAGATGTCGGGTTACGCCGATAAGCTTGTGTCCTTGGGAATATCGATTCCCATTGACTTAGGCATCCATCGTGTTCTGCAGTCTCTGCCACCTAGCTATAAGAGCTTCGTGATGAACTATAATATGCAAGGCATGAAGAAGTCTCTCCCCGAGCTTCTGTCAATGCTTAAAACTGCAGAAGTGGAGATCAAAAAGGAACATCAAGTGTTGATGATCAATAGGAACACTGGTTTCAGGAAAGACAAGAAGGGAAAACGGAAGGGAAGTAAGGGCGGCAAGCCTGTTGTCGCGCCTGAAAAGAAACCCCGAGTTGGACCTAAGTCTGATTCCGAGTGCTACTATTGTAAGGGGACTGGCCACTGGAAGCGCAACTGCCCCAAGTATCTGGCAGATAAGAAGGCCGGCAAGGAAAACAAAGGTATATATGATATACATGTTATTGATGTGTACTTGACTAGTGCTCGCAGTAGCACCTGGGTATTTGATACCGGTTCAGTTGCTAATATTTGTAACTCGAATCAGGGGCTGCGGAACAAGCGACCGCTAGCAAGGGGTGAGGTCAAGATGCGTGTCGGCAATGGATCAAGCGTTGATGTGATCGCCGTCGGAACGCTGCCTCTCCACTTACCGTCGAGATTAGTTATAAACTTGAATAAATGTTATCTGGTGCCTGCACTGAGCATGAACATTGTATCTGGATCGTGTTTGATGCGAAGTGGTTATTCATTTAAATCCGAGAACAATGGTTGTTCCATTTATATGAATGAAATCTTTTATGGTCATGCACCGATGATGAATGGTTTATTTCTATTAGATCTCGATGATAATGTTACACATATTCATAATGTTGATGCTAAAAGGATTAAACTTAATGATGATATATCCGCATATATGTGGCACTGCCGTCTAGGTCATATTGGTGTTAAACGCATGAAGAAGCTCCATTCGGATGGACTTTTGGAATCACTTGATTATGAATCATTTGATACATGTGATCCATGCCTTATGGGCAAGATGACTAGAACGCCGTTTTCCGGTTCAATGGAACGGGCGACAGATTTATTGGAAATCATACATTCTGATGTATGTGGTCCAATGAGTGTGTCGGCGCGAGGTGGATATCGTTATTTTGTTACTTTCACGGATGATTTGAGTAGATACGGTTATATCTATTTGATGAAACAGAAGTCTGAAACCTTTGAAAAGTTCAAGGAATTTCAGAATGAAGTGGAAAATCATCGTAATAGAAAGATCAAATTTCTACGGTCCGACCGTGGAGGTGAGTATCTAAGTTACGAGTTTAGCACTCACATGAAAGAGTGTGGAATTGTTTCACAACTCACACCTGCCGGAACACCACAGCGAAATGGTGTGTCGGAACGTCGTAATCGTACTTTATTAGATATGGTTCGATCTATGATGTCTCTGACGGACTTGCCGTTGTCATTTTGGGGTTATGCACTAGAAACTGCTGCATTCACTTTAAATCGGGCACCATCTAAATCCGTTGAAAAGACACCGTATGAATTGTGGTTTGGAAACAAACCTAAGCTGTCATTTCTTAAAGTTTGGGGATGCGATGTTTATGTGAAGAAACTTCAACCGGATAAACTCGAACCCAAAGCGGAAAAATGCGTCTTCATAGGATACCCTAAAGAAACTATTGGGTATTCCTTCTATCACAGATCCGAGGGCAAGGTTTTTGTTGCCAATAATGGATCCTTTCTAGAGAAAGAGTTTCTCGCGAAAGGTGTGAGTAGTCGGAAGGTAGAACTCGAAGAGGTTGTGGAACCTTCTCTTCAAAGTATGGCGAGTAGCGCAGCGCCGAAAGTTGTTCCGGAGTTGGCTCCACCTGTTGAAGAGGGAACTAATGATAATGATCATGAAACTCCGAAAGAGAGTACTACCGAACCTCGCAGGTCAAACAGGACGCGTGCAGCTCCCGAGCTGTACGGAAATCCTGTCATGAATTTCATGGTTGATGAAAATGATGACCCTGCGACGTATGAAGAAGCGATGATGAGCCCGGGTTCCAACAAATGGTTAGAAGCCATGAAATCCGAGATGGAATCCATGTATGAAAATCAAGTTTGGAACTTGGTGGAATTACCTCACGACCGAAAGGCCGTGGAGAACAAATGGATTTTCAAAAGGAAAACTGATGCTGATGGTAATTTGACCGTCTATAAAGCTCGACTTGTCACAAAGGGGTTTCGACAAATTCAAGGAGTTGACTACGATGAGACTTTCTCTCCCATAGCGATGCTAAAGTCAGTTAGGATTATGTTAGCAATTGCTGCATATTTCGATTATTAGATATGGCAGATGGATGTCAAAACCGCGTTTCTCAATGGTAATATT
The DNA here is from genome assembly GCA_916181665.1 of Avena sativa. Lineage (NCBI taxonomy): Eukaryota > Viridiplantae > Streptophyta > Magnoliopsida > Poales > Poaceae > Avena > Avena sativa. The sequence continues at coordinate 9,484,738 of OV702289.1, forward strand.
GAAGAAGAGTTGTATATGATACAACCAAAGGGTTTTGTCGATCCTAAGGATGCTAACAAGGTGTGCAAGCTTCAGCGATCCATCTATGGATTGAAGCAAGTATCACGAAGTTGGAATCTCCGCTTTGATGAGGTGATCAAAGAGTTTGGATTTGTCCAAACTTATGGAGAAGCTTGTATTTACAAGAAAGTGAGTGGGAGCAATGTGGCATTTCTGATATTATATGTGGATGACATATTATTGATTAGAAATGATATATATCTTTTAAACAGTGTTAAAAGTTATCTAAACAGCAAATTTTCAATGAAGGACCTAGGTGAAGCGTCATACATATTAGGCATAAAGATGTATAGAGATAGATCTAGGCGCCTAATAGGGCTATCGCAAAGTACATACCTTGATAAAATTTTAAAGAAGTTTAAAATGGACGGAAGTAAGAAGGGGTTCTTACCTATGTTGCAAGGCAAGACATTGAGTAAGACTCAAAGTCCGGCTTCGGGCGGAAGAAAGAGAGATAATGGACAAAGTCCCCTATGCTTCAGCCATAGGCTCTATAATGTACGCCATGCTATGTACAAGACCGGATGTGGCACATGCTATTAGTTTGACTAGTAGGTACCAATCGGATCCAGGTTCGGAACACTGGATAGCGGTCAAGAATATCCTTAAGTACTTACGAAGAACTAAGGATATGTTTCTTGTATACGGAGGTGAAGAAGAGCTCGTCGCTAAGTGTTATGTCGACGCTAGCTTTGACACCGATCCGAATGACTCTAAGTCTCAATCCAGATACGTATTTCTCATGAATGGCGGAGCGGTTAGTTGGAGGAGCTCCAAACAACCTGTGGTAGCGGGATCAACAACGGAGGCCGAATATGTTGCTGCTTCAGAAGCGGTTCAGGAAGCAGTTTGCATGAAGGAGTTCATATCCGAACTAGGAGTGGTGGCAAACGCGTTGGACCCAATGGTGATCTATTGTGACAACAATGGTGCCATTGCCAATGCCAAAGAGCCAAGGTCTCACAAGCATTCCAAGCATATTAAGCGCCGGTTTCACTCCATCCGCGAGCATGTCAAGGATGGAGATATAAAGATTTGTAAAGTACATACGGATCTCAATGTAGCAGATCCATTGACTAAAACTCTACCTAGAGCAAAACATGATCAACACCAACTCAATGGGTGTTAGATTTATCACTATGTAACTAGATTATTGTCTCTAGTGCAAGTGGGAGATTGAAGGGAATATGCCCTGAGAGGCAATAATAAAGTGTTTATTATGTGTATTCCAAGTATATGATAGATGTTTATTTTGCATGCTATAATTGTAATAATACGGAAACGTTAATACATGTGTGTTTAATTAACAAACAGAAAGTTCCTAGTTATGCCTCTCTCATAAACTAGCTCGTTGATTAACAAGATGATCAAGGTTTCCTGACCATGGACATTGGATGTTGTTAATAACGGGATCACAACATTAGTGTAATGGCGTGATGAACATTCATCCGAAGTATAGCATTACGATCAAAGTCATTGAGTTTATATTGCTATAACAACTTACGAAGTGATCCTAATCCTTAGACCATGAGATCATGTCAATCACTAACACCGGAAGAGTTTCTTGATAACATCAAACGTCACACCGTAACAGGGTGATTATAAAGATGGATTCAGAACTAATAAAGTGTTATGTTGAGGCTCATGGATCGAGAGTGGAATTTGTTCATCCCGATGACGGATAGATATACTCTGGGCCCTCTCGGTGATATCACATTGATTAGCTTGCAAGCAAGTGATTTGATCACTAGAATGTTATATCACAGGAACGAGAAAAGAGTGCATGTCGGTAACGAGATCAAACTAGGTATGGAGATACCGATGATCGAATCTCGGACATGTAATATATCGTGAAACAAAGGGATTAAGATACTAGCGTAAAAGGTTCCGACGATCACAAGAAAGTCATCGTTGAATGTGTGGGAGTCGGTATGGGTCTCCATATCCCGCTTCTGATTATTGATCCGAGAGGGGTCTCGATCATGTCCGCATTATTCACGAACCGTAGGGTGACACACTTAAGAGACACCGACATCCAATTGGAGCAAATGTTTCATGCCGAAAGAATGAACAAGCGCAGGAATTTATTTCACTAGATACCGAAACAGGTTTTCGGGTGAAATTGCATAAAGTGGTTATGCATGTGAAATAGAATTCTAGCAAGGGGTTATTTGTGAATGTTTGTCATTAAAGTAATTGACAAAATTCTGAATAAAATAAAAGAGTTTTATTTAATGAGAGTTTGCATTAAATTTGGTGGAAATTTAATGGGAATTTGAGTGGACTTTTGAGTGGAGGGATTTTAAAGGGCATTTTGTGAGTTGAGTGTCCACCCACATGAATGAAGGAGGGGAGGGGGAAGCCCCCATGGCCGGCGGCCACCCCCTTGGGTGCCCCCCTCCTCCTATAAAAGGATCCCCCCTCCTCACTTGTCTCTCACACCTCCTCGTGAAGGATCTCTCTCCCCCTCTAGAATTTATTCCCCATGGTCTCGGACTAGCGAGATACATGTTCCCGGTGGCTATTCGGCAAGAAAGAGTTGTGCTTCCGCTGCATCGCTGGAGCGAGGAGGCGAAGGTTGCTCGGTGCCTCGAACGTGTGTGCGAGCACGGATGCACTGCTGATTTGCGGCGCTAGGACTTCCTCTCGATCTTGAGATCGGCAAGAGATCGTCTACATCAACCACGAGTTGAACTCGTTAAGCTTTGTCGGTCTTCAAGGGTATGTTATCTACGGATATACATCCGCCCGTTGTTTGTATCTAGTAGATAGATCTTGGTATATAGTTCACATCGTAGGAAATTTTTTGTTTTCTATGCTGCGAACCCTACAAACTCTTCTTCAATATTACCATTGAGAAACGCGGTTTTGACATCCATCTTCCATATCTCATAATCGAAATATGCAGCAATTGCTAACATAATCCTAACTGACTTTAGCATCGCTAGGGGAGAGAAAGTCTCATCGTAGTCAACTCCTTGAATTTGTCGAAACCCCTTTGCGACAAGTCGAGCTTTATAGACGGTCACATTACCATCAGCATCAGTTTTCCTTTTGAAAATCCATTTGTTCTCCACGGCCTTTCGGTCGTGAGGTAATTCCACCAAGTTCCAAACTTGATTTTCATACATGGATTCCATCTCAGATTTCATGGCTTCTAACCATTTGTTGGAATCTGGGCTCATCATCGCTTCTTCATACGTCGCAGGGTCATCATTTTCATTAACCATGAAATTCATGACAGGATTTCCGTACAGCTCGGGAGCTGCACGCGTCCTGTTTGACCTGCGAGGTTCGGTAGTACTCTCTTTCGGAGTTTCATGATCATTATCATTAGTTCCCTCTTCAACAGGTGGAGCCAACTCCGGAACAACTTCCGGCGCTGCGCTACTCGCCATACTTTGAAGAGAAGGTTCCACAACCTCTTCGAGTTCTACCTTCCGACTACTCACACCTTTCGCGAGAAACTCTTTCTCTAGAAAGGATCCATTCTTGGCAACAAAAACCTTGCCCTCGGATCTGTGATAGAAGGAATACCCAATAGTTTCTTTAGGGTATCCTATGAAGACGCATTTTTCCGCTTTGGGTTCGAGTTTATCCGGTTGAAGTTTCTTCACATAAACATCGCATCCCCAAACTTTAAGAAATGACAGCTTAGGTTTGTTTCCAAACCACAATTCATACGGTATCTTTTCAACGGATTTAGATGGTGCCCGATTTAAAGTGAATGCAGCAGTTTCTAGTGCATAACCCCAAAATGACAACGGCAAGTCGGTCAGAGACATCATAGATCGAACCATATCTAATAAAGTACGATTACGACGTTTCGACACACCATTTCGCTGTGGTGTTCCGGCAGGTGTGAGTTGTGAAACAATTCCACACTCTTTCATGTGAGTGCTAAACTCGTAACTTAGATACTCACCTCCACGGTCGGACCGTAGAAATTTGATCTTTCTATTACGATGATTTTCCACTTCATTCTGAAATTCCTTGAACTTTTCAAAGGTTTCAGACTTGTGTTTCATCAAGTAGATATAACCGTATCTACTCAAATCATCCGTGAAAGTAACAAAATAACGATATCCACCTCGCGCCGACACACTCACTTGACCACATACATCAGAATGTATGATTTCCAATAAATCTGTCGCCCGTTCCATTGAACCGGAAAACGGCGTTCTAGTCATCTTGCCCATAAGGCATGGCTCACATGTATCAAATGATTCATAATCAAGTGATTCCAAAAGTCCATCCGAATGGAGCTTCTTCATGCGTTTAACGCCAATATGACCTAGACGGCAGTGCCACATATATGCGGATATATCATCATTAAGTTTAATCCTTTTAGCATCAACATTATGAATATGTGTAACATTATCATCGAGATCTAATAGAAATAAACCATTCATCATCGGTGCATGACCATAAAAGATTTCATTCATATAAATGGAACAACCATTGTTCTCGGATTTAAATGAATAACCACTTCGCATCAAACACGATCCAGATACAATGTTCATGCTCAGTGCAGGCACCAGATAACATTTATTCAAGTTTATAACTAATCCCGACGGTAAGTGGAGAGGCAGCGTTCCGACGGCGATCACATCAACGCTTGATCCATTGCCGACACGCATCTTGACCTCACCCCTTGCTAGCGGTCGCTTGTTCCGCAGCCCCTGATTCGAGTTACAAATATTAGCAACTGAACCGGTATCAAATACCCAGGTGCTACTGCGAGCACTAGTCAAGTACACATCAATAACATGTATATCATATATACCTTTGTTTGCCTTGCCAGCCTTCTTGTCTGCCAGATACTTGGGGCAGTTGCGCTTCTAGTGGCCAGTCCCCTTACAATAGTAGCACTCGGAATCAGACTTAGGTCCAACTCGGGGTTTCTTTTCAGGCGCGGCAACAGGCTTGCCGCCCTTACTTCCCTTCCGTTTTCCCTTCTTGTCTTTCTTGAAACCAGTGTTCCTATTGATCATCAACACTTGATGTTCCTTTTTGATCTCCACTTCTGCAGTTTTAAGCATTGACAGAAGCTCGGGGAGAGACTTCTTCATGCCTTGCATATTATAGTTCATCACGAAGCTCTTATAGCTAGGTGGCAGAGACTGCAGAACAGGATGGATGCCTAAGTCAATGGGAATCGATATTCCCAAGGACACAAGCTTATCGGCGTAACCCGACATCATGAGTACATGCTCACTAACGGAGCTGTGCTCTTCCATCATGCAACTAAAGAACTTTTCTGAAGCGTTGTAGCTCTCTACAGCAGCATGTGTGTCGAAAATCATTTTCAACTCACCCATTGTATCAAATGCATTGCCGTTTTCGAAACGCTTTCGAAGTTCCGGCTCTAGCCCATACAATATGCCGCAATGAACTAAGTTGTGGTCCTCCTGACGAGTCTGATAGACATTCTTCTCCTCGTTAGGGGCATCATCAAAAGGTGGGGGGCCTAACGACGCTTCTAGCACATATTGCTTTTGTGCAGCAGAGAGGAGAATCCTCAAATTCATGGCCCATTCGGTAAAGTTGCTACCGTTCGTTGCTAGTTTCTCTTTCTCCATGAACACATTGAAATTAAAAGCAGGTGGTGCCATCTACAACAGAATTTGTAAAGTTTAGACTAAGTGTATGATAGATTGAGTTCAACTAATCTATATTACGATGAACTCCCAGTCAAAAACGACATCCCTCGTGCCTTTTTGGTGATTACATGAACCAAATCCACTACACCAAGTCCGATCATCACGTGAGTCGGTATAGCTTCAAAGGCGAGCATCAAATGGGCATCATATCAACTATATGACTCATGCTTAACCTTTCGGTCCGTGTTCCGAGGCCATGTCTGTACATGCTAGGCTCGCCAAGTTAGAACCTTAGTATTCGCGTGTGTAACTGTTTTACACCCGAAATATGGTCGTGGATCCAAGAACTCCCGATCATCACGTGATGTCTTAGAGCGACGAAAACATAATCGGTGCATACTAAAGGAAGAACACATTCTTATCTTGATATTTAAATGAGGGATCATCTTATTATGCTAACAAAGAGCTAAACAAGCAATATAAGATGCTATCAAACATCATATGTTTATTAGTGAAATTATATGGTTCCCGCAGATGATCTCTATCATGTGCATCGTGGTATGATCACTATCATACCTATATGTGTAAATCCAAGGTCTATGGATTTTACACGCTATGTGTGTTGTAAGAGTATCATCTCATACTTCTACTTACAACACTACCATATCATAACACTAGCCCAGCAACAATCTAAACTAGACGCCTCTAATTTATCCATTGCAAGTTTTACGTGGCTTAGGGCTTTCGAGATAGAACCATTCTTACCTACGAACATGAAACACAACGAGAATAATCAAATTGTTGACAACTCGCTTGCAAAATAGATATTGACTATAGTAGGAGAGACAGACACCCGCTAGCCACTTATGCAAACTAGTTGCATGTCAAGCGTGGAACAGGTCTCATGTGCGAGGACATGTAAAGTTTGTCCGGGCCGCTTCATCCCACTATGCCACCAATATCCAAAATTGCAACAAAGGAGCAACAACATGATCATCATCGCCCACATACTCATATGTGTACTACCCGTGTAAAGTATCTACGCATAGATCCGGCTCTGATACCACTGTAGGGTTCGCAGCATAGAAAACAAAAAATTTCCTACGATGTGAACTATATACCAAGATCTATCTACTAGATACAAACAACGAGCGGATGTATATCCGTAGAGAACATACCCTTGAAGACCGACAAAGCTTAACGAGTTCAACTCGTGGTTGATGTAGACGATCTCTTGCCGATCTCAAGATCGAGAGGAAGTCCTAGCGCCGCAAATCAGCAGCGCATCCGTGCTCGCACACACGTTCGAGGCACCGAGCAACCTCCGCCTCCTCGCTCCAGCGATGCAGCGGAAGCACAACTCTTTCTTGCCGAATAGCCACCGGGAACATATATCTCGCTAGTCCGAGACCATGGGCGGTAAATTCTAGAGGGGGAGAGAGATCCTTCACGAGGAGGTGTGTGAGACAAGTGAGGAGGGGGGCTCCTTTTATAGGAGGAGGGGGGACCCCAAGGGGGTGGCCGGCGCATGGGGGCTGCCCCCTTGCCCTCCCCTCTTCATGTGGGTGGACACTCCACTCACAAATCTCCTTTAAATTCCCTCCACTCAAAAGTCCACTCAAATTCCCATTAAATTTCCACCAAATTTAATGCAAACTCTCATTAAATAAAACTCTTTTATTTTATTCAGAATGTTGTCAATTACTTTAATGAAAAACATTCACAAATAACCCCTTGCTAGAATTCTATTTCACATGCATAACCACTTTATGCAATTTCACCCGAAAACCTGTTTCGGTATCTAGTGAAATAAATTCCTGCGCTTGTTCATTCTTTCGGCATGAAACATTTGCTCCAATTGGATGTCGGTGTATCTTAAGTGTGTCATCCTACGGTTCGTGAATAATGCGGACATGATCGAGACCCCTCTCGGATCAATAATCAGAAGCGGGATCTGGAGACCCATACTGACTCCCACACATTCAACGATGACTTTCTTGTGATCGTCGGAACCTTTTACGCTAGTATCTTAATCCCTTTGTTTCACGATATATTACATGTCCGAGATTCGATCATCGGTATCTCCATACCTAGTTTGATCTCGTTACCGACATGCACTCTTTTCTCGTTCCTGTGATATAACATTCTAGTGATCAAATCACTTGCTTGCAAGCTAATCAATGTGATATCACCGAGAGGGCCCAGAGTATATCTATCCGTCATCGGGATGAACAAATTCCACTCTCGATCCATGAGCCTCAACATAACACTTTATTAGTTATGAATCCATCTTTATAATCACCCTGTTACGGTGTGACGTTTGATGTTATCAAGAAACTCTTCCGGTGTTAGTGATTGACATGATCTCATGGTCTAAGGATTAGGATCACTTCGTAAGTTGTTATAGCAATATAAACTCAATGACTTTGATCGTAATGCTATACTTCGGATGAATGTTCATCACACCATTACACTAATGTTGTGATCCCGTTATTAACAACATCCAATGTCCATGATCAGGAAACCTTGATCATCTTGTTAATCAACGAGCTAGTTTATGAGAGAGGGATAACTAGGAACTTTCTGTTTGTTAATTAAACACACATGTATTAACGTTTCCGTATTAATACAATTATAGCATGCAAAATAAACATCTCTCATATCCTTGGAATACACATAATAAACACTTTATTATTGCCTCTCAGGGCATATTCCCTTCAGATCTTGATCATGAATGGATCTCACAAGGTCTAAACATGATAGCACAAAGGAGGAGATACAACCATCTAGCTACTACATGGACCCGTAATCCAAGGTGGAACTACTCACGCTTCATAACGGAAGCTGGCATGGTGATGAAGAAGGCCTCCAGTATGATCTCTCCTCCGGCAGGGTGCTAGAAAGAGCTTCAGATCCCCCGATCTAGGGACGATGGTGACGGCGGCTACAGACTGTTTCGTGGAAGATTGATCGGGTACTTAGGGTTTTGGTATCGGGGTATTTATAGGCGAAGAGGCGAGGTAGGGGGCAACCAGGGCGGCCGCACCCTCCCAGGCGCGGGCTAGGGTTAGCCGCGTGGCTAGGGGTGTGGCCCCTGGTGGATCCCCTCCGTCTCGTATTCTAGCTCCGTGTTCCCACGGTAAAATATTAACTTTGGCTTTTGTTCCGTCCAATTCCAACAATATTGATTTTGTGTCTTTTCTGGAACCAAAAACAGAAGAAAACATTCAACTGGTGTTGGAATATTAGGCATAATTTCCACGATTAATTCTAGAATGTAAATCATGACAACAACAACTACAATCACGTGAACCTCTAACATACTAGATGTATTGATCAACATGAACAGTAGAAGACTATACGCACTAATAGCCATAGTAAAACAACAGATCTGATGACGGTGTACGTACTGATCGGTTGTTGATGTAGTCGTCGTTGGTGCAGTAGCCTGTCAAAGAACTTGGCGTTGAAGACGACATGCACGAGGTCCGGCTTGACGACCGGGAAGACGCGACGTGATGATGAACTTGAGCAGTCGCGCGGAGCGCTTCCCAAAAACCTTATTCGCCTTCTCCCATACAGGATCACAAAGACGAGTGGTTCCGTAGACCTGCTATCCCGACCGCCAGTGCACGCCGGAAAGCAAGATGGAGTAGACTACGGTGGCGGTGCAAGCAGAGAGGATGGCAAAATCCTAGATTGGTTTGGTGTCGTGCGCTGTGGAAAACTGCACATGCGTTTATATAGAGCGGCTCGGAAATCCTGTACATGACACGAAGTGGACCAAGCCCACATCATGCACGTTCGGGTCGGTTACAGATAGCCCACGATCCGGAAGCGACCCGAATTCACTAACTGTTGACACGTCTGTCTAACCGCACACATTTTTCTGAGCAGCAAAATAAAGCTCAGCTCCACGAGATTTCCGCAACCCGCGGCACACGCGCTTCATGACGAGACGAGACCAACCCGTGGCGCGCGTGCGAGTGGCGTCGTCGTCGCCGTCGGAGGAGTGCGCGTGTAGCTCTCTTGTTGTCACTCACTTACAAAGTGGTGCAACACTCCACCTTATAAGGTGGTGCAACTGTCCATCAACTTTCCATGTGAGACTAAACTTTAGCTCCCACTGCTCTTGCCACACACATGTCAGCTGCCACCAACTTGGGCCAGATCACATATGGGCTTCCACATACATGGTCTTTGAGATTTAGGAAAAATCTGAAATCACACATGGGTCTAATGATTTAGCCCATTATTTCTAACAACTGGCACTGTGGCATATTGTTAATAGGTTAGTCCACAAAAAAATATAAAAACACCTCAAAGTGTAGACAAAGCAAAGCAAAATAAATACTAAACAAACATGAAACATAAAAAATTATAGATAAGTTTTTAATGTATCAGAGACGTCTAGGAGCGACGTGTTGAGCGTGCATGAAAACGTCTCCCGTGAATTGAACGTTTCGGTTACACCTGCATGTGCCATGCATCGTATACGTCTCACACGCACCATGACACATTGGGTGCCTAATCTATGTCCTCACGTTCCCCCTATACCACTCGAAATCAGTCGGCAATTTAATATTCCTTTTAAAGTTATGTGCATTTATCGACATTTCCGCTTGTCCTTCGAGACTATAATGAGTCTAAAAAATCGATACATGTGAGGTCAGTTACATATGAAATTTCGTGTGCTCTTTAAGTACCAGCATATGTCGTGTATCGTAGAGCACTACACGACGACAACTACAAAATATGCTAGGGGATGACAACACGGCACTATGAGATGCAACACTGTTTTGTCATTGCATACCATAAATGGTGTTTGCGGTTATCGGAGTGCATAAACAAAGGGTCATGGGGTAGCCTCTTCGCAAGAGGATCGTTTGCAAGGCTCGCGTACAACATCTTTTTATGTTTATAGTTTATTAACAAAATCAATATTGAGAAATTGACCGCAATATAATACTTCTTTGTGTTTTTATTTTACTTGTAACAATCATGGTGACTCCTTATCTTTGTACTCTTAGGTAACCCAAAGTGCAACTATGATCCTTATGGGTTTCTAGATGATTTATGACAAGGCAATTAAGGAACAAATCCTTTGTTAAGTGTTTCAGTTTTTTAGTTCAAGGTGCTAGGTGGATGTATGTGTCAGAAGATGACCCCCCAAAACTAACATAATATATGGCTTTCTATGGATTATAATTATTGAATAATAGGTATTTCATCTTATCAAATGGGGCACTTGGCTTCGTAGATGAGAATGGCCCTTTGGAGAAATCCCAAAGATTTTCTCTTAGAAATCCGGTACAAAATCTTGAATCTTGAGTTTCCTTCTTTCCTAGAACAGCCAAACACTTTGTCTCGGCACCTCCAAGCAAATGAGATTGATATACTAGAAAGAGAACCAAGTTTAAGAGGTCTTTGCTTTGGTCGGTATTATCAGTGTTGCTACACAACCTACAACCATTGATTCTTTTGTTTTCCTAGTGCAAGAAGTCCTATATATGTATATGTCTGCCGCTTTGGAGTGAATTGAGTCAGAACCTCCAATTATGGACTTTGGACCTTTGAGTTCAACTAATTTTAGAGGGTGATTTGTTAGGCCTGGAACCTCCAAGTTCCAAGAAATTACTTTGTCAGTATGCCTCTAATGTGAGGCTGTTTTGAAGGAGACAAAAGTGATTATTCGAACCGATTTTTTTTGTTAACTCTGCTCAGAGAAGAAAAATGTGTCCGGAATTAAATGCAATATTCTCTCTCCTTCCAACTTAATCATTTGTTTTTTTAAATGGGGAGCAAAGCCCTAGCCTCTGCATCCTAGAATGCACACATCCTTTATTAAGATCCAAAAAGTATCACCAGAGTACTACAGTTTAAGGATCAGATAGGGTTGATACATACACCAACCATCTGAATAAAGCTAAAACTCTCATAAGAGAACAATGACAACAGCTAGACATTAGTCAATCTATTAGAATGACGCCACGAAGCCTGGCTGAAGAAATCCGAAGTAACCGCCACAATACGGGTGCACCCAGAAATCATGGTTTTTTCGAAATAATCTCTCTCCTTCCAACTTAATCATTTGGTGTGTCTGAAATAATGAAGAAGGGTGAGTTTCTACGTGTTGCTTCTTGGTGTGTGATGTATCAACTTTTAATTGCTTGGAACGGAACCGATATGTTGGTTTGCTTCTTCCGAGGGCTTTTTGTATAGGCAAGAAACATGTATGAAACCTGCTATACAAGGAATTTAAACCATTTTGAAGTCAACGTTATCTATTACTAGGAAACATGCCCGTGCGTTGCAACGGGTCATAAAACTTTAACTAATCTTGTCAAACATGTAATTTTAGAATTCTCATGCACACCATGCATCATTGTCAAGTTTTGATGAGCAAAGGCATGGCAACATGCACATTCTCGAGAAGAAACCGGAAAATATCTATGTTATGCTAAAGCTGCTGCACTTACCTAAGCAACAACACTGATAAAAATCTTCATGTCCTTCCTTGCTAACCGTGTACACTTAAGCAAAATAGATCAACCTCGTTCATGCATACACAAAAACTTGCTCATACATAATGCTATACACCTACAGGTTTTGTTTTGAGTCATTAAAAAAGTCAGTTTTAGTTTTTATGGAAGGATAAATGATACCAAAAGATCACAATATTTCCAACAACCAGTGGTGTGGTGCCTTCTCAAAACAAATATATTCAGTGGCATGGAACAAAATTAACGCTAACAGCTGTATCAAAGACTCAAGAGTGGTTTACACTAACACATGATTTAGAGTTTCTAACAAAATGATATATTGACAAAATCGTACCACCAATTTTGTGGACAAATATTTGACAAAATCATACCACCAAAATCGTACAGCAATATGTATTGCACTTTGAACTAAAGTACATAATATCCATCCATAACCAGCTATAAATGGGGTTCCCCAAAATTGTCCAACGAACCTAATCGCTTGTCACTTCATGCATACATACAATGTGACAACAACTGCTGATATGTCAGTTGTTTCTACCAGAATGACCATCTAAGATACTACATGCTACTATGCTAGCTATGATAGTCATGCATGCGCACCATCCCGGCGATTCACCTCATCACTACTATCACCGGCTCACAATATATGTTGGAGATATGCCCTAGAGGCAATAATAAATGTAGTTATTATTATATGTTTGTGTTTATGATAAATGTTTACATTCATGCTATAATAGTATTAACAAGGAAACATTGATACTTGTGTGATTTGTAAACTTAATTTGAAGTCCCTAGTATAGCCTCTATACTTCACTAGCTTGTTAGTTGATTAATGATTGTGGTTTCCCTATCATGAACATTGAGATGTTATCAACAACAAGATCATATCGTTAGGAGAATGATATGGTGGACATACTCCTATAGATAAGCGTAGCATAAAGATCAAGTCATTTCAATAGTTCAATTGCTATATGCTTTCTGATACATAGTAACCTAATTCCTTCGACCATGAGGTCATGCATATCACCTTTACCGGATGGATGCTTTGATGACATCAAACACCACACCGTAACTGGGTGGTTATAAAGGTGGCATTGAGTGTTCGGAAAGTTTTGGTTGAGACACATGGATCAAGAGTGGGATTTGTCCATCCATATGACGGATAGATATACTCTGGGCCCTCTCGGTGGAATGTCATCCAATTAGCTTGCAAGCATGTGACTTGGTCACAAGGGATCACATATCACGGGAACGAGAAAAGTGTACTTATCAGTAACGAGGTTGAACTAGGTATGCAGAGATACCGACGATCATAACCTCGGATAAGTAACATATCGTGAGACAAAGGGAAATTGGTATCGTATGTAAGTGGTTCATTCGATCGCAAAGTAATCGTAGAAATATGTGGGAGCCATATGAATTTCCAGATTCCTCTATTGGTTATTGTTCGGAGAAGTGTCTCGATCATGTCCGCATAATTCACGAACCGTAGGGAGACACACTTAAGGATTCGACGTTGTTTGAGTAGTTATGGTATTATGAGAAAGAGACCGAATGTTGTTCGGAGTCTCGGATGGGATCCGGGATATCACGAGGTGATCCGGAATGGTCCGGAGAATAAGATTCATATAAGGAAAGTCCCGTTTCGGAGTTCGGAAATGATTCCGGTGTTTTCATCGGGAATGTTCTAGAAGGTTCCGGATTGTCCGGCACTCCGGGGGGAAAGGGGTACATGAATGTGTCATTACATATTGGAATGATTGCATCATGTACTAAGTGTTCTTGCTGTCCCAAATAAAGGATTAAATTGAATCCTAAAACAGAAAAGTCAAATGTCCAGTTTTGAAAGTCAAACGGCTAAAACAAGAAACTGTGGGAAACAAGCAAGAGGAGTTGGGAACCGACTTGAGGGAGGAGTCTCCTCCCCAAGCCGGCGCGCCACCCAAGGCCGACTTGGGGAGGGACTCCCCTCCCCTGGCCGCGCCTCCCCACCTATAAAAGGAGGGGCAAGGCCCCCTCCTCTAGACACACAAGTTTCCACCTCTAAATCTCCGGTTTAGAGCCGTTTTGGTTTAGAGCTTCTAATTGCTTTAGCCAGCGGTTTAGAGCCTTCTAATTGGTGTGTCTAAATCTCTAGATCTCTAATTGCCCTCTCTCATAATCCACCATACTCGCTCCGGCTTAAGGCGAAGCCCTGCGGGATTTCCCCTCTACTTCCGGTACCACGCCGTTGTGCTGCCGGAATTGCGAGGAGAGTGCTACAGCCTCCGCTGCCTGCTGGAACAAGGGAGAGGAAGGTCTTCGTCGAGTACCGAACGTGTGACCGACTGCGGGAGCGCTGCCGGAACGCAGCGCCGGAAGGATCGTCTACACGATCTTGAGATCGGGGAGAGTACGACTACATCACCCACGAGAATCCGCTCTCGTTAAACGCTTTGTAATCTTCGAGGGTAAGTTATTCCATCGACTCGTTGCTACAATCTAGTAGATAGATCTTGGCTTGTTTGTTTGTATGCGATAGAAAATTTTTGTTTTCCATGCTACGAACCCCTACAGTGGTATCAGAGCCGTGTCTATATGTAGATCTGTTGCACGAGTAGAACATAATGGTCATTGTGGGCGTTGATGCTTTTATTGTCGATTGCTTCTTGTGTACTTTGCATCTTGCGGTATGTTGGGATGAAGCGGCCCGGGCTAACCTTACATGACATCGTTCATGAGACTTGCTCCACGCTTGACATGCAACTTGTATTGCATAAGTGGCTTTGCGGGTGCCTGTTTCTCCTAGCATAGTTAAGATCCAATTTACAACGGGTGATTAACAATACTAGTATCAATGTTGTGGTTCTTGTTCGTAAGTTAGAACGACACTTATTGAAAGCCCCAAACCACGTAAAATATGCAAAGAAAGTAGAGGCGTCTAACTTTGTTTTGCAGGGGTGTGCAGTGATGTGATATGGCCATGATTGTGATTATATTTGATGTATGCAATGTTCCTTATTGTAAGTCGGCAACCGGCAGGAGCCATATGGTTGTCTTTAATTTATGTTAAGACCCGCGTGTCTATTCAAAGTAGTTGTAATAGTTGAAGCCGGTGGACGACAACCATGGAGTAGCGTCATTGACCTTGATGCAATGCCGGTGATGATGGAGATCATGTTCGTGCTTGAAGATGGAGATCGGAAGCACAAAGAAGAAAGGCCATATCATATCACATATATATTGAATTGCATGTGATGTTAATCCTTTATGCATCTTGTATTGCTTAGTAGAC
Source organism: Avena sativa (assembly GCA_916181665.1). Classification (NCBI taxonomy): domain Eukaryota; kingdom Viridiplantae; phylum Streptophyta; class Magnoliopsida; order Poales; family Poaceae; genus Avena; species Avena sativa. The sequence goes on from OV702289.1 coordinate 9,500,181, forward strand.
GACGGTAGCATTATAAGATGATCCCTCATGCACATGAATTTCAAGTCATAAAGTGTTCACCCTTAGTTAGCACCGTTGCTAAAGCTTGTTGTTTCGAAGCACCACGTGATGATCGGGTGTGTTAGATTCCGCAAGTGTATACAACGTGAGCAAGCCAGATTTGCTCATGCGGAAACTAAGGTTTGATCTTGACGAGCCTAGCATGTACAGACATGGTCTCGGAACACGGATCACCGAAAGGTAAAGCATGAATCATATAGTAGATATGATGAACATGACGATTGTTCGCCATTGAAGCTATATCAACTCTCGTGATGATCGGTGTTGATGTAGTGGATTTGATTCGTGTGATCACTAAAACAATGCGAGGGATATTGTTTTGAGTGGGAGTTCACCTAGTTTAATTACATTAATTAATTTGAACTCAATTTGTCATAAACTTAGTCTAAACTATTGAAAATATGTTGTAGATCAATGGCAGCCCCTACCATCAATTTTAATGCGTTCCTAGAGAAAGAAAAGTTGAAAAACAATGGAAGCAACTTCGCGGATTGGTTCCGCAATTTGAGGATTGTCCTCACAGCTGGTAATTTGACCTATGTGCTGGATGCACCGCTGGGTGACCCACCTGCAGCTGATGCTCCCGATGAAGTAAAGAATGTTTACCTCGCTCGGAAGAATCAGTACTCCATAGTTCAGTGTGCTATCTTGTATGGTTTGGAATCGGAGCTTCAGAAAAGGTTTGAGGATTCAGACCCATATGATATTGTCGAGGATCTCAAATTGATTTTTGAGACTCATGCGGCAATTGAAAGCTATGAGGCTTCTGAAAAGTTCTTTAACTGCAAGATGGAAGAGGGCAGCTCCGTCAGTGAGCATGTGCTTAAGATGTCTGGGCACGCAAACAAACTTCAAAGCTTGGGTATAGTGATTCCTAATGCTTTGGGGATTTACCGTGTCCTCCAATCACTACCACCAAGTTACAAGAACTTTGTGATGAACTACAACATGCAGAACATGAACAAGACGTTGCCAGAACTCTTTGCCATGTTGAAATCTGCAGAAGTGGAGATCAAGAAAGAGCACCAAGTGTTGTTGGTCAATAAGACCACCAAATTCAAGAAAGGCAAGTCTAAGCAAAAGGGACACTTCAAGAAGGGTGGTAAGAAAGCTACTACGCCGGCGAAGAAGACCAAGGCTGGACCCAAGCCTGATACTGAGTGCTTTTACTGCAAGGGAGAAGGTCATTGGAAGCGGAATTGTCCAAAGTACTTGGCGGATTTGAAGAACGGCAACATAAAAAAGAAAGGTATATCTGATATACATGTTATTGATGTGTATCTCACTAGTACTCGTAGTGCCTGGGTATTTGATACTGGTTCGGTTGCTCATATTTGTAACTCGAAACAGGTGCTGCAGAATAAACGGAAGCTAGCGAAGAACGAGATGACGATGCGCGTGGGAAACGGATCAAAGGTTGATGTGATCGCGGTCGGCACGCTACCCCTTCATCTACCATCGGGATTAGTTTTATACTTAAATAATTGTTATTTGGTGCCTGCGTTGAGCATGAACATTATATCGGGATCTTGTTTATTGCGAGACAGTTACTTGTTTAAATCCGAGAATAATGGTTGTTCTATTTATATGAGTAATATGTTTTATGCACATGCACCTTTGATAGATGGTCTATTCTTATTGAACCTCGATAGTGGAAATACACATATCAACAACATTGAGGCTAAACGTTTGAAATCAAGCGATAATTCGACCTATATGTGGCACTGTCGTCTTGGTCACATCGGAGTGAAACGTATGAAGAAACTCCATTCCGATGGACTTCTTGAATCACTTGATTTTGAATCACTTGAAAGATGCGAAGCATGTCTGATGGGTAAAATGACTAAGACTCCATTTTCTGGTATGATGGAGCGAGCTACGGACTTGTTGGAAATCATACATACCGATGTGTGTGGTCCAATGAGTGTAGCATCGCGCGGTGGTTATCGTTATGTTCTTACCTTCACGGATGACTTGAGTAGATATGGGTATATCTATTTCATGAAACATAAGTCCGAAACTTTCGAGAAGTTTAAAGGAGTTTCAAAGTGAGGTAGAGAATCAACGTAATAAGAAGATTAAATTTCTACGTTCTGATCGTGGAGGTGAATATCTAAGTTACGAGTTTGGCGAGCATTTGAAGAAATGCGGAATACTTTCACAATTGACACCGCCGGGAACACCACAGTGTAATGGTGTGTCCGAACGTCGTAATCGAACTCTCTTAGATATGGTTCGTTCTATGATGTCACTTACAGATTTACCGCTATCATTTTGGGGTTATGCATTAGAAACAGCCGCATTCACTTTAAATAGGGCACCATCTAAATCCGTTGAAACGACACCGTATGAATTATGGTTTGGGAAGAAACCTAAATTGTCGTTCCTTAAAGTTTGGGGATGCGAAGCCTATGTAAAGAAGTTACAGTCGGATAAGCTTGAACCCAAAGCAGAAAAATGCGTCTTCATAGGATACCCGAAGGAAACTATTGGGTATACCTTCTATCATAGATCCGAAGGCAAAATCTTCGTTGCCAAGAATGGATCCTTTCTAGAGAAGGAATTTCTCTCGAAAGAATTGACTGGAAGGAAAGTAGAACTCGACGAGGTTGTCGAACCTTCTCTCGAAATTGCGAGTAGCGCAGCACCGGAAGAAGTTCCTGTGGTGCCTGCACCAATAAGAGAGGAAGCTAATGATGGTGATCATGAAACTTCGGTTGAAGTTGCTACAGAACCTCGGAGGTCAACAAGAACTCGTACCACTCCAGATTGGTATGATTCCGTTATGAATGTCATGTTGGTGGACAACACCGATGACCCCGAGACATATGAGGAAGCGATGATGAGCCCAGATTCCAATAAATGGCAAGAAGCCATGAAATCCGAGATTGGATCCATGTACGAAAATCAAGTATGGACTTTGGTGGACTTACCGGATGGCCGAAAGGCTGTCGAGAACAAATGGATTTTCAAGAAGAAAACAGATGCTGATGGTAATGTTACTGTCTATAAAGCTCGACTTGTCGCAAAAGGGTTTCGACAAATTCAAGGAGTTGACTACGATGAGACTTTCTCACCGGTAGCGAAGCTAAAATCTGTGAGGATTATGTTAGCAATCGTTGCATATTATGATTATGAGATATGGCAGATGGATGTCAAAACAGCATTCCTCAATGGAGACATTGATGAAGAGTTGTATATGATGTAACCCAAAGGTTTTGTCGATCCTAAAGATGCTAACAAGGTATGCAAACTTCAACGGTCCATCTATGGATTGAAGCAAGCATCCCGAAGTTGGAACAACGTTTTGATAAGGTAATCAAAAGTTTTGGTTTTATACAAACTTATGGAGAAGCTTGTATTTACAAGAAAGTGAGTGGGAGCTCTGTAGCATTCTTAATACTATATGTGGATGACATATTGTTGATTGGGAATGATGTAGACCTTCTTAATAGTGTCAAGGAATATTTGAATAATAGTTTTTCAATGAAGGATCTTGGCGAAGCAGCTTACATATTAGGCATAAAGATTTATAGAGATAGATCGAAACGCCAAATATCATTGTCACAGAGTACATATTTGGACAAAGTTCTAAAGAGGTTTGGAATGGAAGAAAGCAAGAAAGGGTTCTTGCCCATGTTGCCCAATACGACCTTGAGTAAAACTCAAAGTCCGACATCGGCAGAAGATAGAGAAAGGATGAGTAAGACTCCCTATGCCTCAGCCATAGGATCTCTAATGTATGCCATGCTATGTACTAGACCCGACATTGCATATGTTGTTAGTTTAACTAGCAGATATCAAAGTGATCCAGGAGTGGATCATTGGACAACGGTCAAAAACATCCTTAAGTACTTGAGAAGAACTAAGGATATGGTTCTTTCTTATGGAGGTGATGAACAGCTCGTTGTTAATGGTTACACCGATGCTAGTTGGAACACCGATCCAGATGATTCTAAATCGCAATCCGGATACGTATTTATTTTGAATGGTGTGGCAGTTAGCTGGAGGAGTGCAAAGCAAAGCGTTGTGGCGAGATCTTCAACTGAATCGGAATACATGGCTGCTTCGGAGGCTTCACAAGAAGCGATATGGATGAAAGAGTTCATTACAGAGCTGGGTGTGGTTCCTAGTGCGCTGGACCCAATGTCTATCTACTGTGATAACATGGGCGCCATAGCCAATGCGCAAGAACCAAGGTCACACAAGAAGCTGAAGCATATCAAGCTACGTTTTCACGCTATTCGAGAACATATCCAGGATGGGGATATAAAGATTTGCAAAGTACACACAGATCTGAATGTGGCGGATCCGTTGACTAAACCTCTCCCGAGGGCAAAACATGACCAACACCAAACTGCCATGGGTGTTCGGTATATTACCATGTAATCTAGATTAGATGACTCTAGTGCAAGTGGGAGACTGTTGAAGATATGCCCTAGAGGCAATAATAAATGTAGTTATTATTATATCTTTGTGTTTATGATAAATGTTTACATTCATGCTATAATAGTATTAACAAGGAAACATTGATACTTGTGTGATTTGTAAACTTAATTTGAAGTCCCTAGTATAGCCTCTATACTTCACTAGCTTGTTAGTTGATTAATGATTGTGGTTTTCCTATCATGAACATTGAGATGTTATCAACAACAAGATCATATCGTTAGGAGAATGATATGGTGGACATACTCCTATAGATAAGCGTAGCATAAAGATCAAGTCATTTCAATAGTTCAATTGATATATGCTTTCTGATACATAGTAACCTAATTCCTTCGACCATGAGATCATGCATATCACCTTTACCGGATGGATGCTTTGATGACATCAAACACCACACCGTAACTGGGTGGTTATAAAGGTGGCATTGAGTGTTCGGAAAGTTTTGGTTGAGACACATGGATCAAGAGTGGGATTTGTCCATCCATATGACGGATAGATATACTCTGGGCCCTCTCGGTGGAATGTCATCCAATTAGCTTGCAAGCATGTGACTTGGTCACAAGGGATCACATATCACGGGAACGAGAAAAGAGTACTTATCAGTAACGAGGTTGAACTAGGTATGCAGAGATACCGACGATCATAACCTCGGATAAGTAACATATCGTGAGACAAAGGGAAATTGGTATCGTATGTAAGTGGTTCATTCGATCGCAAAGTAATCGTAGAAATATGTGGGAGCCATATGAATTTCCAGATTCCTCTATTGGTTATTGTTCGGAGAAGTGTCTCGATCATGTCCGCATAATTCACGAACCGTAGGGAGACACACTTAAGGATTCGACGTTGTTTGAGTAGTTATGGTATTATGAGAAAGAGACCGAATGTTGTTCGGAGTCTCGGATGGGATCCGGGATATCACGAGGTGATCCGGAATGATCCGGAGAATAAGATTCATATAAGGAAAGTCCCGTTTCGGAGTTCGGGAATGATTCCGGTGTTTTCATCGGGAATGTTCTAGAAGGTTCCGGATTGTCCGGCACTCCGGGAGGAAAGGGGTACATGAATGTGTCATTACATATTGGAATGATTGCATCATGTACTAAGTGTTCTTACTGTTCCAAATAAAGGATTAAATTGAATCCTAAAACAGAAAAGTCAAATGTCCAGTTTAAAAGTCAAACGGCTAAAACAAGAAACTGTGAAAAACAAGTAAGAGGAGTTGGGAACCGACTTGAGGGAGGAGTCTCCTCCCCAAGCCGGCGCGCCACCCAAGGCCGACTTGGGGAGGGACTCCCCTCCCCTGGCCACGCCTCCCCACCTATAAAAGGAGGGGCAAGGCCCCCTCCTCTAGACACACAAGTTTCCACCTCTAAATCTCCGGTTTAGAGCCGTTTTGGTTTAGAGCTTCTAATTGCTTTAGCCAGCGGTTTAGAGCCTTCTAATTGGTGTGTCTAAATCTCTAGACCTCTAATTGCCCTCTCTCATAATCCACCATACTCGCTCCGGCTTAAGGCGAAGCCCTGCGGGATTTCCTCTCTACTTCCGGTACCACGCCGTTGTGCTGCCGGAATCGCGAGGAGAGTGCTACAACCTCCGCTGCCTGCTGGAACAAGGGAGAGGAAGGTCTTCGTCGAGTACCGAACGTGTGACCGACTGCGGGAGCGCTGCCGGAACGCAGCGCCGGAAGGATCGTCTACACGATCTTGAGATCGGGGAGAGTACGACTACATCACCCACGAGAATCCGCTCTCGTTAAACGCTTTGAAATCTTCGAGGGTAAGTTATTCCATCGACTCGTTGCTACAATCTAGTAGATAGATCTTGGCTTGTTTGTTTGTATGCGATAGAAAATTTTTGTTTTCCATGCTACGAACCCCTACAATATACACCTATGCTCTTCCTTGCCCAGGCGCCCGACCACTTCACTGCTATCATGTGCACAATATAGATCATATTCATGCCCCATAGGAACCAACAATTTTCTAGTGAGGATGTCCAATGAAACACATCTGAAGCACTAAAAATAATAATATCACTTAATATTGCATCTACACATAATAAAGTTTCTAACAGAATGGAGATAAAATCCATGGCATGATGTAATCTGAAGCACACCCACATCTTAATTCTGAACATGGACTTGTGTTTGGACACCGATACATGAGTGTAAGAAGGCTAGAAAAATTCTTAGAATATGTTTAATTCTTGTTAGATAAAAAATCCTTTATTCATGGAAAACCTATCAAACATGTGGTATATGTTGAATAACAATGCACAAAATCGCACGGGGTTAGAGCATCTGAAGCCAAGGGACGGTTTGTGTCAAATAAATAACAGTGATATTCTGTATGTTGATAGTTCTCTGAACCATTATACTCCCTCTGTTTCAAAATATAAGATGTTTTAGGTTTGTGAAGAAAATAAATCTAGACTTGTTTTAGTATATAGGTTCACTCAACTTTCTGATGAATCTACACACTAAAAAAAGTCTAGATTCATTTTCTTCACAAACCTAAAACATCTTATATTTTGAAACGGAGGGAGTATATGATAATGTGAGTGGCAGACTAACTATTGCTAGTCCACATCACACCAGGTGGAAATTATGCTGAAACAAATCATACATGAGAGGAGGATATATCGCTCACCATGGAGAAGCTGCTCTTATTGGCAAACAACATGCTGCAGAGTGAAGCGGAGTCGACAATACTGGGCTTGCACTATTACTTGAAAAGGGTCACCTGGCTTGCACTTGCATGTCTACTGCATTAGAAAAAAATCAGTGCACAGAGTCACCGTTGAAGCATTAAATCAACTATTTCCCTTTTGAAGCTAGTGTAGAAGATATTGGAGCCTTAAAAGAATTCTACTTGTGAAGTATTATGTTGTATGCATTCATAAAATCCTGAAAAAATGGAAAATAATGTACAATAACCATCTTTACATGGATTAAAATCAGCGGAGGGAATACTTTAAATCAATAAAAGTTCATGGAAAGGTACATGGATTAAAATCAGTGGAGGGAGTACTTTAAATCAATAAAGATTCATGGAAAGGTAAAAAAGCACGCACCAATAGATAACAATTAACCAAACAATGTCTAGTGAGATTCTTCTACCAATCTCAACTTCCAGGTTTTAAGGAAGATAGTTCTATAGGTAGCAACACAATGGAGAATTTCTTTAGAAGCATTACACTGAAAGAAATAGTGCTAATCGGAAATTCCCATGTTGTAGAGCATGGATTATCATACTTCAGGTTGGCTGCTTCAGCAAAACTTATACTTATATGGATAGTGCTTCTCTGATGACATTCATCTCATACACATACCTCAGAAACCGAGAGCCCTAAATTTGAACTCATTGTACTACCCTATGTTTAATTGTTGAGATGCACAAACCTCTATCTTTCTAATTAATCAATTCCTCGGTTAATTATAAGTATGCAACCAACAATAAATATGGAGTAAAAATGTCTACCAGGAAAGAATTGCAGAAGTAAAACCCAAAATCATATTCTAAAATTTGTCAACAATTACACAAACCATAATAAATGAGCAATAGGTCTGCTGCAGTTACTTGTATTGATTTCTCAAACTAAACGAGACTCCGACATTAGCATATTGAGAAGCAAAGCAAAAGAAAAGCATATGTAGTTGTCAAACTATCAACCGTAGCTTAATTTTTAATAAAGTAAGATGTAACACTTGGCATTTTATTATCTCAAGGGTTGTACAAGATTGGTGTACTGACTTTGTCAACACTAAACCTACTACTGAACTTTCCCAACGCTTGTAACAATCAGACATACCATTCTTGTACTGAACTTTCTCCACTGAACCAAGTAACAACTGAAAAAAGCAACATCATCAATTGGTGAGTTGTCAAAGTAAGTCAACAGATAAAGCTACAATTTAATGGAACTGAACTTGTACGAACATTAGCACCATCATTTAGGACCTGAAAGTTCTAAATAGTTACTACTTATACCCAGAAAAATACATGATTAAATAAGTACTTTATTCGGCTCACTTCACCCATACTTACAAATCATCCTCCTTGTTCAAATTATATTCCTCGTGACCTTGGTTGAACAACTCCAGCGCATCCTTGGTGTGCAGCTTCTTCAGCCTCTTCTTTGCCATATTTGGCCTCCTTGTCTCTCTACGACTTTAGCAATAAGCCACTCATGTAAGATTTCCGGACACAAAAACCTTGTTATGGTAGCAGACACATTTTTTGCCTTATGCCTCTGTTTCCACTGGTTCCGGTCTTCCAGAGCTCATCCCATCTTTTTCCCCAATACATAAACAAACATCCTTGTTCAGGACTGTTTTTATGGATGCCTGACCTGTTCACCTGCAACATGGGACCTATTAGTTCCTAGAAGAATGTATAATATCAATTTTAAATCAATGTCACCACGAGACCATTATGACCTAGTACTACTACTGGCTATACGAGCCCCCACACATGAAGTCTTTTAGTCCATAAATAAACCTAAATAACAAACCTCTGTTTAATTGCATGATTCAAATAACATGCAGCTTACATAGGAGGTCATTCTTCGTGTACAATAAAAAAATACTCAACTAAAATTTTACTTTAACAATAGATTTTCTTTGGTGAACTGTCCTACACAAGTAAGCCGCAAATTTAATTCAAGAAACTTGTAGGATAATTATTTTTAGAAAGGGTACAACAATCCGCTGGCATTTGATCAAAGCACTATCCTCACTACAACACTTGAGATGAAAAGACCCCCAAACACATTATATAATCACCAACATCGAAGCACAAACGCCTTTCTAGGAGCTTTACCTTCACATTTCTTTCTGATGTAAAACATGCCCATAGGTTAGTTACTCTCCTGTCCGTATTCTCCTATTTGTATGTATATATACAGAAAAATGTTTGATGACCATGCTTTGTCGATCAATAGGAATGTGCGACTGTGAATCAAGATGACAAACTGGAACGGACAAGAAAAAAACAACCTTGTATGTAGCTTTAGGTGTTGTATCTCAGAAAAAGAGGGTCAAAAAACAAATGTCGCAATGTGTCAATGTTGATTAGCTTATAACACCACTGAACTTTTAGTTAATGAAATAACAAAATATATAGTATGACTGCTTATGAAATAGCTCTCTTTTCATCATGCAACTTCACTGTTTGACTACTACAAATCATCCAAAAACACAAAATTAACTTATTTTTACTTTTGCAACAATATCATCAAGGACACAAGAAGATCCGCATGTATACTTGTCAAGGACGAGACGCTCAGTAGAGGGTTGACGGTCATAATTTTTGTACAGAAACCTTAAACCAAAAACAAGTTTAAATACATTTTTTTCACAGACTTACAAATACAACGGAATGATGAGAAAATAATGCTAAATCAGAACAATCCCCTTCACATGTAAAAAACTTGTATCCCCATCTACCATTACCTTAAAATTCTCAAAAACCCCATGTAGGATTAAAGTTTAGCTTGCTAAGGAAATACAAACATCTACTATCCTTGAGAGTAGCATATGTGACTTATGAATAGTACTGTTAACTATCACCTTATGTATTTGTGTTTCAAGATAAGAATCAAGTCATGAATACCTCTTTGTTCATCGTTACGACACCCCTAAGTCCCTAATTAATCCTCTGATGGTGGCAATAAGAAAATAGGAACTCAAGATATCCATCTACTATCATCAACTTCAGGAAATGGAGGAAGAGAAGGGGAAGAGGAGGATATGGAGAGGTGGGCCTGAGGAGGGCCAAGGATTCCCCGCCATTTACCTGCCGCCGTCGCTCGAGATCCCGCCATTATTTCACCTTCATCCGCCGGTCCCATCTCGTCGGACGATCTAGGATTTGAGGAGGGTGTGGACGGGACCAACATGGATGGGAAGATAAGAGGGGAAGGACGGCGGGGAATGGGAAGGAGCGAGGAAGGGAGAGAAGGGTGGAGAAGGGGACTCACCGGAGCCACCGGCGGTGGTGGCTTGCTCCCGTTCACGGGCGTCGAAATGCGCTCGCTCAAAACGTAATGCGGGGAGAGCGTTTCTGGGTGTTTCCAAGAGGAGAGCCTCGGAAACTCAGGAGGCCAGGCGGACACGCAAGCGAGCACCGCTTGGAATTGGCTGCAGTTTTCGCTCCTAGATTCCACCACCACCCCAAACAGTCAAATTAGGCATAACAATTCCAAATAGACAATTCAAGGCCCAAATTCTTACATCCAAACAGTGCTAATAGTTTGCTCTTTTATTACCTGAGAAGCATCCTGCTGGTTCAGTTCATATGTAAAAATCGAAGGTATCAATCAGCTTGCGCTTCCCACCTGCAATTAGTATCGTATCAGACACATCACATAGTCCAGCAAAAGAGATTAAGATTTACTTGGCTTATGGACGAAATGCCAATGCTTTTAGTGAGTTAATTTGAGATTTCGGACAGTGCAACGAGCATGGGGTGGCACACCATCGCCGTCGATCCCCTCGTTGAAGCCTTGGGAGGATCTGCTAAGGAAATATGGTTTAAGCAGAGATCAACAATCACATTCTGGTTAAAGAAAACACTACATTTCTGCAATAAACATTGTATTTTGCAGTGAGCAAATGCTTCACACCTTTTATGCACCATGCGCATCATCTATGGTCTGCCTCACTTGTAGCTACTACCGAACACCGTTACCTCGGGGAACCTTGCACACCAAGCTAAAATGAGCAAATCGTCCCCAACCATATGGGTTGAACCGGCAATATTATATCGATAAGAACACACCTGCATCAAAGCCACATGTGTTACCAAGATAAAACATTATGAAAATATTGGCAGCTGCAGATAGAGTTATAAGTGAAGAGGGCCAAGGGCTCATTAGTTATACCCACCGACAACAAACGCATCTAAGTAGTGCTTTTTCCCCGAGTCTGGTGAAATTCGTGATTTTCCAAGTGAACTGCGACATATATAGATCCTACGAGCACATGCTTGAGCTCGGTCTGCATGTTGTCGTTTGCTTTCTTCACCACGTCGATCTCTGCACTGTTCCTTTGATTACATTTCCATGGTTTACAAATTCTGAATATTTTTAGTCGACTTTTTTTTGACATGGCAAATATTTTTATTTGATTATTGGTGCTGAAAGAAATTACCGAAGTAGATGAGACAAGAACCTTGTGCTTCTCATCCCAAAGTATCTTCCTGGAATTGGTCAGGTACTTCTACAAAATCCTTGGCAGCCTAGAAGGAAGCTACATATTGCATCTTTGCGATTAGTTCCAAAGAAAACAGAGCACTAGAAACATAAAGAGGGTGCAGAGAACTTGCCAGTCCTGGAGAAGATAACAACGCCAAACTAAGCGTCGACGAGCACGCAGATATCGCACACCTTCTTCAACAAACTGGCTCGATGCTTGGCAATGATAACCTGCAAGTTCGACAAGTTCACGATCCTCTTAATCTTGATCTTGCCGTGATCTATCGATCTCCTTTGAACAAGAAAATGCAAGGCTCGGATCACTGCTACCCAAAAATAAAAATACAACTTGCATCAGTTTATGTGTTAATACATGGACATTTTTATTACAGCCATACCCAAAAAACAACAATTCAGATGGTAACTTGCATATATCAGTAACTATGTTGAAAGTCGTGGTCTATGGAAAGAAACTATCTAATGGCACAATCTGATCTTGTTGCGAGAGCACATGCTTATAATCTCCAGGCGTGATCTTGTATTTTCAAACAATTATCTCAGGTTACTGCTTCCATGAATAATTATTCATCTGAGACCAACATAATTTCAGATCACCTTCAAGAAAGCACATGGGCAGAACACATGCGATGGTCTGACAAGGAATCAAGAATATTTCCAAGGCTTAGATACAGAATTCATGAAATGATCTGAAAGGAATTTCTAAAGATAACCTAGAACTGCAAATCGTTGGATCATGTCCTTATGACTACATTATATAAGTTGGCGTGTACCTGGATTAGATCGCGGCGGCCAGGCGGCGCGGCGGGATGGCACGCGATAAGGTTGGCGATCTGGTGGCGAGGGCGATTGCAGCGGGCAAACTCCCATGGACATGCCGCAAGGCGATCATGCTTCTTGTGTGTGGGGCTTCCGAGTGTGATTTTTTGCTAGAGGAGGAACGATCGCCAAGGAGGAATTGTAAAATAAATCAATCCAAGGTCTGGATCGGGCGGAACTCTGGTCCAAGCAGCGCCGAGATGCCCGGAATCGGACCGGCCTCCTTGTCGTGGTATTGCCGACGAGTACGCCATGGAGGGGTCCTTATAGTGCGTGTTTAGAGACGTGGGGTAAGGCGGACGGTTGACGGGTACGAGGTAACACAGCTTACCCAGGTTCAGATCCCACAACGGTGGTGGAATCCTACTCCTGCTATAAATCACTATAAGGACAATACGTCGAGTTACAGAGATAGGTTCGTTGTGCGTGGTTGTGTGTGTCGATCTATGATCGTATCATATTGTCTGAAGTTGTGCCCTAAAGGCTCCCATATGTCCGACTTATATAGTCGCCAGGTCCTAGGGTTACAGGGAAAAGTCCTAGACAAACAGGTTACAGAGTCCTACACCGTCTATCACTAGTCTTGTGTATCTTGCACTCCAAGGCTCCGGATACGCTAGTGACTCCACCATAGCCTTCCTTTATCCGGAATGAGCCTCCCTTCTGGATCCATCTAACTGGGCTGCCCAGCAGGCCATAGGCCATGCTACCGACTATGGGCCACCCGGGTTAGCCGGATAAGAGACATGCTATAAAGATACCCATATAGCATATCCCCAACAGTATCCCCCGGAGAACTTCGAGATCTTGCGTCGTCTTGCCTCTTCATGTGGAATGCTCCGTCTAGATGGATGTCGACAGATCGTCAAGCAACATCTTGTAGTCCTCCCAAAGAACCCTGCAAGATTTTCTCCGTCTTTGATTTGTAAGCCGGAGAAATGCTGAATCTTCCATCGTACTCTTCCGTAGTCGGATTAAATCCGTCCATGCCAGAATCTTCGATGTGACGGCTCATCTACCCATGTCAGCTAGGACGATGTAGGCTTAGGTCAGCGACGCCTAGTAACTCACACATGCGGAGAACACAATCATATCCGATTTTTCCGCGCGAGCGATACGAACCGTTGGCGGCGAAATTTCCGCGCACGTTCGCGAACACGTCGTTTACGCGGCAACCGTTCGATTAGCTGCACGAATCTTGACGCCGAGAATGATAAATAGTAATCGTGAGCAATTTTCCACTTTTTACCCCATTCTTCTCACGTCGTCTTCTTCCTCCAGCCGCACGTCTCCTCGAGCTCTCCGCGAGAAACCTCGAAAACCCTAGCTTCCATCTGTGTCATTCGCACCCGTCCATCACTTCATGGCCAGCAGCAGCACCTCCCCGTCGATGGCGGCGTCGAGCGAAGCCGCAGCGAAGCCGGCGAGCTCTATCGTCGTGCCCCCAGAGGGCTTGGTCATTCCCGCATCGGCAGTGATCGAGTCTACCGGCGACGACCACAATTTGGCGGTGTTGGAACCACTGGAGGAGGAGCCAGACTCGCATAAGGGCGACTGGCGCGGCTCGGACATCACCGATCGCGACATCCAAGAGATGGTCGCCGAGGGATACCTCCCCGCGACGGAGGGGCTCGCCTGGCGGGCGGCGCTGGCCGGCGAGGTGACACCTTCTCCCCAAGACGGAGAAAAAGGTGTACCTCAAGGCTCAGCTGGTACGCGGCGTTTCCTTGCCCATCTCCCACTTCTTCCTCTCCGTCTTAAACCACTACAAGGTTCAACCCCATAACCTCTTCCCCAATAGCATCTTAGTGCTTAGCAACTTCGCGACACTTTGCGAGGGTTACCTAGGGATAAGGCCTAGGTTAGACTTGTTCGTGTACTTCTTCACCGTCAAACGTGAAGCCGGACATAGTAAGGAGGAGCTTAGGAAATGTGGCACCATAAGCTTCAAGATTCGACCTGGCCGGCGGTTCCCCGACATCGTCGGCCACGAGTCCTGCAAGAACTGGCAGCGGACGTACTTTTACGGCCCCGACATTCCTTTGGCGGGCCGAGAAGTGACGTACCCGGACTTCGTGGATCGAGCCGCCGCTGAAGTTTCTACATAGAGATCCCATGCCTCCCTTCCCTCCGACCTCGACGCTTCTTGCGCAATAAGGCGAATCGAATGGTTCGTAGAGATGGCTTTCACCGGCTTGGACCTAGCCATGTGCTGGTTCATCAGGCGAATCCAACCTCTGCAGCACCGCGCGAAGTTCATGCACGAGTATACCAGCGATCGAAGGGATACCCTCCGGATCTCCGTGGATAACTTCTCGAGCGACTCCGTCAAGCTCCGCCTAAAGGACATCGTCAAGGTGAAGGATAAGAAGCATGGCTTCACCATCACCTACGACATGTTCGTAGAAGGCAAGTGTCCAAAGGTAGGTATTTATATTCCGTGAATGACATATGCTCCAGTTCTTCCGTCTTGCGAACACCATTTTGTCTAACATGGTGATTTATCACTTAACAGCTTAGCGATCTAGATGAGGACAACCTGGCTGCCCAAATCTACTATCCAAAGATGAAGGAAGTCACGGTCGTGTCCGACGACGATATCCCGTTGGCGCGAAAGTGGAAGAGCTCCACCTATGACGCTGTCGATGGAGGCAAGAAGAATAAGACGGAGGGTGGAGCCTCCAAAAAGACTACCGCCGCCCTGGAGGTGGAAAAGAGAAAAGCCACCGGGATTTTTGCCAAAGCACCCCCCCTAGTGTAAGCTTCTCATTCTCCGACATTGTCTATCTGTCTGTCTAGTTCCTGTACTTATGCATTTGCACGTTTCAGAAAGAAAGCCACGACCAGCCTCAAGAATGTTGGGGTTCGTAGCATGGAAAACAAAAAATTTCTACCGCATGCACACAAACAAGCCAAGATCTATCTACTAGATTGTAGCAACGAGTCGATAGAGGAACTTACCCTCGAAGATTCCAAAGCGGTTAACGAGAGCAGATTCTCGTGGGTGATGTAGTCGTACACTTGCCGATCTCAAGATCGCGTAGACGATCCTTCCGGCGCTGCGTTCCGGCAGCGCTCCCGCAGTCGGTCACATGTTCGGTACTCGACGAAGACCTTCCTCTCCCTTGTTCCAGCAGGTGGTGGAGGTTGTAGCACTCTCCTCGCGATTCCGGCAGCACAATGGCGTGGTACCGGAAGTAGAGGGGAGATCTCGCAGGGCTTCGCCTTAAGCCGGAGCGAGTATGGTGGACTATAAGAGAGCCCTCGAAGATCTAGGGTTTAGACACGCCGAGGAAGAGGTGCTAGAGCCAGAGGCTAAGGCTTGGTGGTGCCCAAGTCGGCGGCAAGGAGAACCCTGGGAGGCGGCGGCAGCTGCAGGAGGTGGTGGCGCCAAGCTAGGGTTTAGAGGTAGGAACTTGTGTGTCTAGGAGGGGAGCCCTGCCCCTCCTCTTATAGGTGGAGGGAGGCGCGCCTGGGGAGGGGAGTCCCTCCCCAACTCGGACCCAAGGTGGGCCGGCGGTGGGAGGAGGAACTCCTCCCCCAAGTCGGTTTCAAACCTCCTTCTCCTCTTTCCCAAAACTAGCCGTTTGACTTTAAAACTAGCCGTTTGACTTTTTCAAACTAGGATTTGAATAAACCCTCTATTTTGGTACAGCGATGACACCTAGTACATGATGCAATCACATCAACTTGATATAACACATTCATGTACCCTTTCCCCTCCGGAGTGCCGGACATTCCGGAACCTTCTAGAACATTCTCGATGAAAACACCGGAACCATTCTCCAACTCCGAAACGGGACTTTCTTTATATGAATCTTATTCTCCGGACCATTCCGGATCTCCTCGTGATATCCCGAATCCCATCCGAGACTCCGAACAACATTCGGTCTCTTACTCATCATTACATAACTACTCAACAACATCGAATCCTTAAGTGTGTCTCCCTACGGTTCGTGAATTATGCGGACATGATCGAGACTCTTCTCCGATCAATAACCAATAGAGGAATCTGGATATTCATATGGCTCCCACATATTTCTACGATTACTTTGCGATCGAATGAACCACTTACATACGATACCAATTTCCCTTTGTCTCACGATAGTTTACTTATCCGAGGTTTTGATCGTCGGTATCTCTGCATATCTAGTTCAACCTCGTTACTGATAAGTACTATTTTCTCGTTCCCGTGGTATGTGATCCCTTGTGAGCCAGTCACATGCTTGCAAGCTAATTGGATGACATTCCACCGAGAGGGCCCAGAGTATATCTATCTTTCATATGGATGGACAAATCCCACTCTTGATCCATGTGCCTCAACACATACTTTCCAAACACTCAATGCCACCTTTATAGCCACCCAGTTACAGTGTGGTGTTTGATGTCATCAAAGCATCCTTCCGGTGATGGTTATTAGCATGATCTCATGGTCGAAAGAATTAGGTTACTATGTATCAGAAAGATTATAGCAAATGAACTATATTAAATGACTTGATCTTTATGCTACGCTTAACTATAGGAGTATGTCCATCACATCATTCTCCTAATGATATGACCCTGTTGTTAATAACATCTCTATGTTCATGATCAGGAAACCATGATCATACATTAACCAACAAGCTAGTTTAACAAGAGGCTTTACTAGGGACTCTTTTATGTTTACAAATCACACAAGTATTAATGTTTCCGATTAATACAATTATAGCATGATATGTAAACATTTATCATAAGTATGAAGATATGATAATAACCACTTTATTATTGCCTCTTGGGCATATCTCCAACAGTCTCCCCCTTGCACTAGAGTCAATAATCTAGTTTCAAACCTTTGTCTATTCAACACCTATGGCTTTCCGGTGTTGTATGTACACGATTGCTAGTGGTCGACTGATCTCCGGATCTGACACTTCCAGGTCCGTGTGTAATTGCATGTCTTTGCGTCTCTACGCATCACTCATTCTCTAATGAGATGGCTTCGTACAAATTTGGTCGTTTGGTGTGACCTTTAGTTTTTTGGGGTTAAAAACATGTTGATAATATTTTCGTACAATATATCTTCATGGTATTATCCCACTGTGAACTACACCTAGTTTGATAACAAACTACTTGACACAAATGCCCTCTTTTGCTGCTAAAATAGCAGTCATACACTTAGCCGTTTGTTGTAGTGTCTGTCACAATGTCTTTAACTTTGGAACTCATCCAAATCCATTATGGAACTCACTTTCCATTATATTGTGCCACCCTTGGTTTAGATTGAGATAAACTTAATTTGTACTTTGTGACAAAACTAGTATCAATGTAGTACCTTTACAATGAACTAACCATCTATTTGTCACTTCTACAAATAATATACTCTTAGTTCTTCCAAAAGATCATAAGAATATTCTTACAATTGTCCAATGATCATCTTATGAATCATTCTGGTATATGCTCACAACATTTAGAGCATAGGACATATCTGGATTTGTACATATCACAGTATGATTGATATAAATACTCTTTGTGATCAAGTATCAATCTATACTTGAATCTTGTTTCACTTACCAAATGTCAATACATTTGAATATATCATCAATATTGAACTCATTCAATCCTTTCTGTGCGACAAGAAACTTTATTCTAGTTTCTTTATTGAACTCATTCAATATCTCGTCTATGTACTTCTGGCACAACCATATTAGCGTCTATTCATGCCAAATATTTGGGTTTTGCCTAAGTCTTTCATCGATATGAAATTCTTATCATGTGTTAATAAAAGATACATTATTTCCAATCAACAATATGTCTTCCACATAATGTATTAGAAACATGTCTTAGCGCTCCCACTTAATTTCTTGCAAATGCAAGCATCTTCATCATCTCTGATGAATTTAAACTCTTTTAACATTTTCATCATAGGGAAGATTCCAACTCCGCGATGCTTACTTCAACCATTGAAGTTTGCATATGCTTTTAGCATCCTTTGAATTAACAAAACCCCTATGGACCATGTTATTCACATGTCCTAGGTAACAATTCTATTAGAAGAACTTGTTTTGTTTATTCAACTACCATATAACAAAATTATATGTAGTGGTTGCTACACTAATCCGTCTAGACTAAATATCACTATGAAAGATCAAATCTTATCATAGTCAACCTTTGAACATTGTTGTGAACTTTTTCCCAACATGTCGACTATTTCATATATGTAAAACATCCATGTCTATTTCTTTATAGATCCAAACACGACTGTAAGGTCTTACACCTTTCTCGAGGGTCCTTCAAGTTCAAAACTTGATTTCTCGTGTATGGAACTATCACGGATTTTATGGCTTCAAGCCATTTGACGGAGTCAGGGCTCATCATCGCTTCTTTGTATGTAGTCGGATCATTATTGTCAAATAATGATTTAACTCTCAAATCTTGGTATTCGATTGTTCATCCGACCTACTTGTTTCAATAGGAACTTGGATCTCCGTGACCACAACCTTTGAGGTACGTGAGCCATGAGCATTGTTGCTACCTCCGGAACACTTTTCGGCGCTGCGCAACTTTGCACATATAGCTAAGGTTCTTTTAACCTTATCAAAGTTCTATTGTCCTCCCACTTAACTTTTCACGAAAAATTCCTTCTCAAAGAAACTTGACGTTCTAAGTAACAAACACTTTTGTCTCCGGTGTTTATGGAGGAATACTTAACAGTTATACAAAGACAGGTTCATCCGACTTTGGTTGCACACATCTTTCTTATGCATAGCATACCAATGTTTTAAGAAAGGACTACTTGGGTTTTATCCCAAACCATAACTTTATATGGTGTCATTTCAACGGATTATGATGAAGCTCTTTTCAGTGGGAAAAAACGGTAGTCTCTAAAGCTTTAATCTTTAAAATATAATGGCAGTTTTATGAATTATACCTTTGATATTACCATGTCAAACAAGGTTTAATTACATATCTCGAATGCTCCATACTCTTATGGTGTTTCGGGAAATGCAAATCCACGGAACGATTCCATAAATCTTAGGTATTATGCTAAACTTTGTAACTCAAATATCTTCCTTTATGATCTTTATCATAAACTGTTTATATTCTTGTTACAATGATTTTGCACTTCATCTTGAAAGTCTTTGAACTTTTCAAATGTTTCATACTTCATCCTTATTAAGTAAATATTCATATATTCACTCAAATTTTCGGAGAAAGCATATGAAGTTGAAATCCATCGCTCTTGACTACACATAATGGACTTCGTACAACAATATGTACAAGTTCCAATAAGCTAGTCATTCGTTCCCTTTTGGCCTATGAACGAAGTTTTAATTATTTCTAGGAAAGTTTCATAAGCGTCATTTGATAAAAAAAACTCTAAAATTCCATCCACATGGAGTTTCTTCATGTTTTCTTTCAATATAATTTAAACGGCGATGTCACTTCCTAAGTGATCTTTCAATCAATTTGTCTTTCGACATCTTTGGCACTAGTTTTATGGATGTGATTTCTCCAACGAGATTTGCGAATCCATCTTTTATGGATTACGGCAATTATTTGAACAACCCATTTGTTCTCATAATACCTGATAAAACAAATCTTTGAAGGCAAGCTTTGATGTTTAACGAGCAACACAATAACCCTTTATTTGTTCTCGATGAACATCATCACATATTCTTTTGCTAGTTACTTAGGCCACTGTAGTTCATGAATTCTGTTGTTTCGTATGACAATTCACACCAACAAATTCAGTATCAAATACTTAAGAACCGCTTTGTTTAATAAGCAAAGAATATAGCCATAACATGTATATCATCTATATACTTAAGCTGAACAATTCTAGTCTTTTCTTTTCTGCCATATACTTATGAGATTCTCTTTCAGTATTTCCTTTTCTGTTTGAAAGAATCTATCAACATCAATAGTGGAGTCATACATATGACACATAGTCCAAAGCGTGTATAGTTAAATACCAATGTCTTTGGTCCTGCACTTTGAAGTAGATCACCATCATCAAATGTTTGGTGTTCTTTCAAATTCCTTTCTTTAGTAATCTCTTGGTGTAGTAAACATTTTACCTACATCAAATATTCACCCTTATCATGGAATCGTCCATGATCAAGCTACTTTTAGCTTATAACGATGAATTACGAGTATAATGTTGCTATCCAAAACCTTTTGGAGGATTAGGACAACAAGTGTCTCCAACCCTTTGCAAATTCTCATCAAAATATGAGAACATGAACTTTGCCATATTATACTCTATCATGGTGTAACCAAAACTTCGTTTCAGGTATCACAATATCTTCCACACATCATGGTTTCTGAAACAACTCTTTACGATCCTAGATAACCTTGATATTAAGATAATCCTTTGAATATCAAGAATCATGGAGACAAACATGATACTCATACACTAACACTTGGAATTGTCACTCTTGATTTAATACCAATTATTAAACTTCATGGAGTAACCGGAATTTACTGAAAGTTTGCAATAGGACTTTTAAACTTTAGATTAACACTTCAAAAAAATACGATACCAGTTCGTAAAGTAACTAACCAGAATTCTATAGTTCTATCATCTCAATTATAACTAAGCGCAAGGTGGTAAACGGATGCCAATGACTACAACAATTATGCAAATTCACTTTGAGTTAATTTATGATAAATAGTGTTCAACTTTTAATCATATTGCTGTTAAACTCCCACTCAAAACAATATCCCTCACATTGTTTTAGTGATCACACGAACCAAATCCACCATATCAAAACCGATCATCACGAGAGTTGATATAGCTTCAATGGCGAACAATCAACATGTTCATCATATCTACTATATGACTCATGCTTTACCTTTCGGTGATCCGTGTTCCTGAGACCATGTCTGTACATGTTAGGCTCGTCAAGATCAAACCTTAGCTTCCGCATGAGCAAATCTGGCTTGCCCACGTTGTATACACTTGCGGAATCTAACACACCCGATCATCACGTGGTGCTTCGAAACAACAAGCTTTAGAAACGGTGCTAACTAAGGGTGAACACTTTATGACTTGAAATTCATGTGCATGAGGGATCATCTTATAATGCTACCGTCGTCTACTAAGCAATACAAGATGCATAAAGGATTAACATCACATGCAATTCATAATATGTGATATGATATGGCCTTTCTTATTTGTGCTTCCGATCTCCATCTTCTAGCACGAACATGATCTCCATCATCACCGACATTGCATCAAGGTCAATGATGCTTCTCCATGGTTGTCGTCCACCGGCTTCAACTATTACAACTACTTTGAATAGACACGCGGGTCTTAACAGAAATTAAAGACAACCATATGGCTCCTGCCGGTTGCCGACTTACAATAAGGAACATTGCATACATCATATATAATCACAATCATGGCCATATAACATCACTTCTCACCCCTGCAAAACAAAGTTAGACGCCTCTACTTTCTTTGCATATTTTACGTGGTTTGGGGCTTTCAATAAGTGTCGTTCTAACTTACGAACAAGAACCACAACATTGATACTAGTATTGTTAATCACCCGTTGTAAATTGGATCTTAACTATGCTAGGAGAAATAGGCACCCGCAAAGCCACTTATGCAATACAAGTTGCATGTCAAGCGTGGAGCAAGTCTCATGAACGATGTCATGTAAGGTTAGCCCGGGCCGCTTCATCCCAACATACCGCAAGATGCAAAGTACACAAGAAGCAATCGACAATAAAAGCATCAACGCCCACAATGACCATTGTGTTCTACTCGTGCAACAGATCTACATATAGACACGGCTCTGATACCACTGTTGGGGTTCGTAGCATGGAAAACAAAAAAATTCTACCGCATGCACACAAACAAGCCAAGATCTATCTACTAGATTGTAGCAACAAGTCGGTAGAGGAACTTACCCTTGAAGATTCCAAAGCGGTTAACGAGAGCAGATTCTCGTGGGTGATGTAGTCGTACACTTGCCAATCTCAAGATCGCGTAGACGATCCTTCCGGCGCTGCGTTCCGGCAGCGCTCCCGCAGTCGGTCACATGTTCGGTACTCGACGGAGACCTTCCTCTCCCTTGTTCCAGCAGACAGCGGAGGTTGTAGCACTCTCCTCGCGATTCCGGCAGCACAACGGCGTGGTACCGGAAGTAGAGGGGAGATCTGGCAGGGCTTCGCCTTAAGCCGGAGCGAGTATGGTGGACTATGAGAGAGCCCTCGACGATCTAGGGTTTAGACACGCCTAGGAAGAGGTGCTAGAGACGACGGCTAAGGCTTGGTGGTGCCCAAGTCGGCGGCAAGGAGAACCCTGGGAGGCGGCGGCAGCTGCAGGAGGTGGTGGCGCCAAGCTAGGGTTTAGAGGTAGGAACTTGTGTGTCTAGGAGGGGAGCCCTGCCCCTCCTCTTATAGGTGGAGGGAGGCGTGCCTGGGGAGGGGAGTCCCTCCCCAACTCGGACCCAAGGTGGGCCGGCGGTGGGAGGAAGAACTCCTCCCCCAAGTCGGTTTCAAACCTCGTTCTCCTCTTTCCCAAAACTAGTCGTTTGACTTTCAAACTAGCCGTTTGACTTTTTCAAACTAGGATTTGAATAAACCCTCTATTTTGGTACAGCGATGACACCTAGTACATGATGCAATCACATCAACTTGATATAACACATTCATGTACCCTTTCCCCTCCGGAGTGACGGACATTCCGGAACCTTCTAGAACATTCTCGATGAAAACACCGGAACCATTCTCCAACTCCGAAACGGGACTTTCTTTATATGAAACTTATTCTCCGGACCATTCCGGATCTCCTCGTGATATCCCGGATCCCATCCGAGACTCCGAACAACATTCGGTCTCTTACTCATCATTACATAACTACTCAACAACATCGAATCCTTAAGTGTGTCTCCCTACGGTTCGTGAATTATGCGGACATGATCGAGACTCTTCTCCGATCAATAACCAATAGAGGAATCTGGAAATTCATATGGCTCCCACATATTTCTACGATTACTTTGCGATCGAATGAACCACTGACATACGATACCAATTTCCCTTTGTCTCACGATAGTTTACTTATCCGAGGTTTTGATCGTCGGTATCTCTGCATATCTAGTTCAACCTCGTTACTGATAAGTACTCTTTTCTCGTTCCCGTGGTATGTGATCCCTTGTGAGCCAGTCACATGCTTGCAAGCTAATTGGATGACATTCCACCGAGAGGGCCCAGAGTATATCTATCTTTCATATGGATGGACAAATCCCACTCTTGATCCATGTGCCTCAACACATACTTTCCGAACACTCAATGCCACCTTTATAGCCACCCAGTTACAGTGTGGTGTTTGATGTCATCAAAGCATCCTTCCGGTGATGGTTATTAGCATGATCTCATGGTCAAAGGAATTAGGTTACTATGTATCAGAAAGATTATAACAAATGAACTATATTAAATGACTTGATCTTTATGCTACGCTTAACTATAGGAGTAT
This sequence comes from Avena sativa, assembly GCA_916181665.1. Classification (NCBI taxonomy): domain Eukaryota; kingdom Viridiplantae; phylum Streptophyta; class Magnoliopsida; order Poales; family Poaceae; genus Avena; species Avena sativa. The sequence goes on from OV702289.1 coordinate 9,524,185, forward strand.
GTCCATCACATCATTCTCCTAATGATATGACCCTGTTGTTAATAACATCTCTATGTTCATGATCAGGAAACCATGATCATACATTAACCAACAAGCTAGTTTAACAAGAGTCTTTACTAGGGACTCTTTTATGTTTACAAATCACACAAGTATTAATGTTTCCGATTAATACAATTATAGCATGATATGTAAACATTTATCATAAGTATGAAGATATGATAATGACCACTTTATTATTCCCTCTTGGGCATATCTCCAACAAAGAAGACCTCCAAAACTTTGGGGGCTTCTCAAAATATCAAGGATATGCTGCATCGCTACGCCTCCCCCGCCATCGCCCCTGCTACTCCTGCCGTCAAGCCCTCGTCTGCCCCGACGAGCTCACAAGCTAAGGAGGCACCAGGCCCTTCCGTCATGGAAGTGGATTCTGGCGCCTCTACCGAACTCACTGGTTTCGGCGGACAGGAGACGCAGGAGAGCACCGCTCAACAAATGGCTGAAGCTCCGGCTAAGGATGCCATTGGTGGCGGCAAGGCGGTGGTGGAAGCTGGTACCTCTGCCGAAGGCGACGCCCTTGCTCCCCAGAAACCCTTCGAGTTCCCAAAGATAGTATACCCGGCGCTTACGCCAAGTAACACAACTCTGGTTCCTGGAGGAGTACCGTCATCTCGGACATGCGGTCTTGAGGAGCTACTCCGACAAGAAGAAATATTGCGAGGAAATAGCGTTTCCTTTGGCAAGCTGCTAGCCGAGAGCGCTACAAACCTCAAGATCATCGCACTTGTAAGTTTACTTTACCTTTTGCATTTCATATGAGTATCCCACTGTATCCCCCGAGGATGTAGACGGAAAACCATAGGATTTGCATCTATATGCTCTAAGAGTGACTAAGTTAGAAAAAACTCTCACTGTAGCCCCCAAGCATTTAGATGGAACAAACTATTCCGACTAGATGCTTTAAGAGTAGCATACACAGTGTTTATAATTTTCAATACTGTAGCCCCCAAGCCTCTAGTTGTAACTGAATTAGTTTCGACTAGATGCTTAAAGAAAAGCTAAGCATTTTCCGAGTTAAAACTTTATACTGTAGCCCCCAAGATTCTAATCGAGAACTGAATTAGCTCCGACTAGATGCTTAAAGAAAAGCTAAGCATATTGCTAAGTAAAAAATTCTCGCTGTAGCCCCCGAGCGTCTAGGTGGTAAGATTCCGACTAGATGCTCCAAGTAGACTAAACAACGGTTTAACTTTTTTCCTTTTTTCCATAGAACAAGAATGCTCGGAGGGGCATGGACAACTACAAGTATCAGAAGATGCACGCAGATCTTGAAGCCGAAAAGGGTAAAAGTGCCATCTTGAAGGAACAGATCATCAAAAACAAGAGTCTGTTTTCTTTTTTGCGCATTCCGTCTTGGTTTTATGCCTTCATTCTCCGAGTACTTACTGTGTACTTTGTTTTCTCCGACTTTGCAGAACATGTTGCCAAGGCCAAGGATATTGTCGAGCAGTCCAAGCACATCCAGCAGCTGGACAGCAAGAACAAGATCCTTAAAAAGAAGAGAGAAGACATGCTGAAAATGCATGAAGAATCAATGAAGGCCTTGCAGGACTCCGCCGCCGAGGAAATAAACCGCTTGAAGGAGGAGATCGCGATCTTAAAAGATCAAAAGCGTGCTGCCGATGAGCAGAATCACCGCCATGGCGAGGCGTACAAGCTCCTCCAACAAGAGAAACAATCCTTGGAGGACACCCTCTGGCAAGCTGAGGCCAGCATCTTCAATAAGTTTTCTCCACCTTGTATTTCTGTAGTCTGGATACTTTGAATTTTTGAACTCATGCGATCCTTGTCGGAATTTGCAGCTCCTATGGGTTTAACCAGATCGCCTCCTCCAGCCAAGGAATGCATGGTTCTTTCCGGCAACTTCATCAACACCGCCATCACCCAAGACAAAGAGATTGCCAAGCCCCTTCAGATACACATCAAGGCCTCGGACTCCATGGCGAAGTACTCGGAGATTCTGCGCCGAGCCCCCGAGCATATCACAAGCTGGAAAGCTTCATGTGCACGGGTTGGCGCAAGGATGGCGCTGTCTATGGTGAAGGCTGCCGCGTAGCTGTTGACGGTGCTCACCATCTCTTCGAGGGTAAGGCGTCCTGTTGCCTGCTGCCGTCTTAAAGAATGTCGGAGAAGCATGCCGCGGTCTAGTCCTTCTACGAAGTGATACAAAGCGTTATCATCGGGGTAGTGGGCTAGATCGTCTCGTATACAGAGCCATCTGGCCAGGTAATCGCGGGGGTTTTTGCCCTCTCTCTGAACTCAGCGCGCTAGATCGAAGATGGTAACCACGCCGACGAACTTGGATATCTGCTATCCAGACGCACGGACGAAGCCGGAGGATTTGCAGTGATCTTCCACCTTTATATCCTGCACAGGGGCGGTTTGGGTGGGCCTTGAATTTTTCCGATCTTTGCCGGAAAATTCCGAAGAGAGATCCAACATCGATCCTTCCACGAACGTGTCCATCTCGTAGGCGGTCCGTGCGGGTCTTGATGCTTCTCCGACTCTCAGGGAACTAGTGCTCGAGTCGGTTTCGCCGATGAAGAGGTGGATGTCTCCGATAGGAACGATCGAACACCGCGTAGGGTTCGTCTTCGCCGGGATCCAGAACTCGTCAGGAGGGACGATCGGAACGTTGCCGGAGAAGAGAACATGGCCGATGGCTACGGTTTCGCCGATTTCCGCGAAGACCTTGGTCCTCGCCCGCTGAAGAGCCTGAAGCGCCTCTTGCCCCATGGTGGGAGCCAACTGTCGTGGTATTGCCGACGAGTACACCTTGGAGGGGTCCTCACAGTGTGTGTTTAGAGAAGTGGGGTAAGGCGGACGGTTGACGGGTACGAGGTAACACAGCTTACCCAGGTTCAGATCCCACAACGGCGGCGGAATCCTACTCCTGCTATAAATCACTATAAGGGCAATACGCCGAGTTACAGAGATAGGTTCGCTGTGCGAGGTTGTGTGTGTCGATCTATGATCGTATCAGATTGTCTCAAGTTGTGCCCTAAAGGCTCCCATAGGTCTGACTTATATAGTCGCCAGGTCCTAGGGTTACAGGGAAAAGTCCTAGCCAGACAGGTTACAGAGTCCTACACCGTCTATCACTAGTCTTGTGTTTCTTGCACTCCAAGGCTCCGGGTACGCTGGTGACTCCACCGTAGCCTTTCTTTATCCGGCATGGGCCTCCCTTCTGGATCCATCTAACTGGGCCGCCCAGCAGGCCATAGGCCATGCTACCGACTATGGGCCACCCGGGTTAGCCGGATAAGATACATGCTATAAGGATACCCATATAACATATCCCCAACACTCCTTACTCTCCTCCTGGGATCAGACCTTGTTCTCGGCAAGATCTGAGAAGCAGTGGCATGATGGCGGCCCGAATGGAGGCGGTGGACAACGGGATCGGGCCTGGAATGACGGTGGAAACCTTAGGAGGAGCAGGCTAGAGCTGGTCAACGGGGGAAGTGGAGGGAGTGGAGGTGGGGAACTGGAACGAGGTCGTTAGGCTGCAGCAGGCGGGGCTTCGTGCGAGGCGGCCGCCGGCGCATGCGACCAGGAGGAAGGGTTGGGGCAGGAGAACCCTACCGTCGGTGAGGTAGTGTATCATTTGTCGCTCAAGGAGGGCGGACGGCAGCGGGCGAGAGGTCTGGAATGGGCCGGCGAGGGAATCGTCGAGGGGAACGCAACTCGGCAGTGTAGCAGCGAGAAGGAAAAGAGGCCCACATGTCGGCGCACGAGGGACCTAACGCGGACGAAGAACGCGACGGAGTGCAGAAGGGGCAGAAAACGGAACACTCGCTTTCTTTTTAGATAGTAGAGATATGCAATTGGTTCAACCGCCACCTTCTATCCACTTATATTTGAAGAAAAACTTGAATTAAGGTGACCAATATCGTATGAGATGACTTTAATTACCTATAATAGTGCTCTCTCAGTAGTGGAACCTTATCTGCGTTTTAGCTTACTATCCAATTTTCATTGGAAGAGAAGCCTAATGGCTCTTACTCTGACACATCTTGGTGCGGAGTCATGTGTAGATCGATGATCTTTCGGGATTTTTTGTTTATCCCTTTAATTTTAATTGTACATTGTTCCACATAGTATACAAATCAAAGGAATGGCGAGTAGGACTGCTAACCGCACAAGCGGGTCCAAACGTGGTAGAAGTCGTCCCGATAGCATTTGGTGATCTGAGCATCGTCACGACAAAAAAATATGGCGCTCCAAAAAAACGATTGCGAGACCTCAAGATTTTACCCCTCGACAAAAAATAAAAAATGGATATGCATAAACATTGGCAACTCCTAATATAATCACAACTGAACTCATCAACACCACCATTACTGAATGTTGTATACAAGAAGGTAATAATCAAAGGGATTGAAACTTAAAGGTCACAGGGAAGATGCAAACCTCAATAGTACAAACAAAAATGACGCATCAGAAGTAGGAGGTAAAGTCACCTTCTAAGTACTCCCGTTAGGAGCACAGCATCAAACTAATTCACCTTGAATAGCATATCCTATCTAACATGACATATTTTTCATAGATGTCCTTCACAAGTAAACTAGAACAAGTGAAACAATGATTTTTGGTACATAGAAATGGTAGCGCATCCTAAGGATTCACTGGTAATTTTGGATTATCTTAGAAAGGGAGGAGTATGTGCCAACACCAGCACAACAGAGACCCATGACAATGATGAATACACATAGTACTATCTGCAAGAGAAAACGCACATCGTTCATTACAGGTTGTCTTCAGATATTTGAACTTTAAATCAACTGTAAAAGTTCTGCTAATACGCCTAATCAGGAACATGATAAAAATAAATATGATTTGGTCAAGCATTTGAATTTGGAGAGAAGGAAGGCAGGTGTGTTATTTGAGTGAAATAAAAATTGTGATGCAAAACGACCATTTAATTGTTCGAAGATGGAAAATATATGTGGATTTTAATTTCTGATCAAGAATACATGCATTTCAATATTAAGTTATCCCATATATGCAACACTTATCTTTTTCGTCAGAAGTCATGTTTGATGTCATGATATAATATTTTCATGAATAGGACTTCTTGTAAGAACTTGATAATTTATTGCGCGAACTAAAAAACATTTTATACCTGAGACCAAGTCACTGTACTCCTCAGGATGGCTAAAAAGCATGCACATGGAAGAATATACGCCTAAAAATCATTGTATATTAGCCACATCAATCGACATAGGATTGTGGAATGGCACTTAAATTAAGAAGAAAAACTTACCACAAACATGGTGAGAAGAGACCCAACTAGGGACATCACAAGTCCTGTAAAGGCTCACCAAAATATGTTAAATCAGAAAAAATCTGATAAATTAGAAGAGATACTAATTTTGAAGCAAACTTACCAAAGAATGGAACAGATAGAGCAACGACAAGGGAAGATAAAACCAGTGCTGATCTAAGCATAATTATGTTCGGGTACGTCTGTCGATTTGGAGGCAGCAGCTCTTCCAAACTCAGGGCAAGAGGAGTCATAGTAAGTGCATATTTGGTTATTGGATTTGTTACCTGAGAGAAAATACAGAAGCATACACCATCAAGATGATGCAATTTTGCACCATAAAAGGAAACCAGTATTTGCAAGAAGCTATAAAAGATGTTAGAGAGATGAGCCTAACTTAACTATAAAAGAAAGAGACTTAGAATAACACAACACAACTACACCAATTACCGTTGTCCACACAGCAATCTTGGAAGACACAAGATTTGGGGGCAAGTTCAGCGTGAACTGAGACTCTGTGGATTCACCAAACATTATGTACCCCATAACCGCAGCACCGGCGAACAAGACCGTCGATAGTGCAATGCTGACAACAGACATAAACAAAGCCTGAGATCATATATCACCAAAAAGAAAAGCTGTGGTTTACATACAGTGGTTCTGGACTTCTGGTGCGATTACCAAGTGAAAAGAACAGCATTGAACTGGTTGCGTTTCTTCAGAGAAGAGTAGATGTTAGGGAACACCCCATGCCCTGAGTAACAGTACCCATACAAGCCAATGGCAATGGGGATCCCAGGGAGATTCAGTGCCGTCCCTTCACTCTTGTTGATACCAACATGGTCAACAAGCCCTGCCCAGAAGAGGCACGCGACGATGACGATCGACGCGATGACTCCCCCAGCTACAAAATTCAAAATCACAAGACAGGATCATACATATGATCAGATGAAATGAAGAAGCAGCAGGTGAATGAATTGATACCTGAAATGAAGCTTAGACAACTGAGATCGCGAAGCCAAGTTGTTGGCATGACAATAAGCGCGGTCAGGATTGCGAATAGCACATGGGAGTCCAGGGTGAAGACCCCTACGGTTAGGTGTGCATTGGGGAACAACTTTGATAGGTTGTCACTCTCTAATATCAGATACTCGATGCAGCAGGCCTGCATGGAAAGATTAGGAGCCGTTACAGGATCCATTAATATGATTATGAACAGCAACATTGTTCAAGTTAAGCATTTGTGTTGTGAAAAAGACTATACTTCTAGATAAGAATTTAATTTATTATGCTGATTTGAGCAGCAGCGTATCAAGCGCACCGTTAACAAAGCATATAGTATGATCTAAAAAAACAGAGCATATAGTATGTTGAAGAAATTGTTTCTAAATAATGAAACATTAAACCAAGATATAGCAAGTCTTGATAATTCAGATGGCTCAGAAGAAGTACTTACATACAGTTCCATGTACAGGATTATCTGCATAGAAGGTCGCAAAGAATAAAGTGACAATTGTTAGCACATAATCCTCCACTATTGCAACATACTGAAATGAAAAACATTCAGATTTGGAAAAAACTTACCGAGATGACGATGCGGCCAGGAGTACCAAAGGCAGCCTGTCCGATGTCCGGGTATGTCTCGATGCCTTCCTTGCTGTCCAGGCAGCGCCGGAGGAGCACGCCGGTGTACCATGCCAGCACGGCGAGCACGGCCAGTATCACCAGCCCAAGCCAGCCACCTTGCCTGACGGCATAAGGCGTTGACAGGATCCCCACACCACACAAGACATCCTGCAAACGACAAGCCCTGAATCAAGATTCAGAAAATCTAAATGGCACAGAGAAAAAGTTGATGATGGAAGAAGCAAGCATATATAGTGCCCAAATTATGCAGTTACCATTCCTTGCTCAAACTTACAAGCTGCAAGATTGTCTTATTACTTCTTAAAAAGGATAATGATGCCATGATATCAAACAAACAAATGTAGCTAGACAGAGACGTCTTGTGAAATAATGGTACTGACACTGACAGCTCGACATCCACATGACCGGATAGATGCCAAACACCTGAGCTTTTAAGCGTGTCATCGGTAGATTCCATGATTTGATTACGACAAGGTTCATCTTTCTCCTGCCAGATCTTAATCAATATACTTGGGGGCAATCATAGTCCAATCAATATTATTGTTTGTGACCATGTTCCATCACTATTCTGTACTGACCCATCAACCATGTGATGCATGTCTACATTATACAGAGATGACCAGAATGTGATGAGCTAATAGGCAATTTTGGCTGTTATATTAACACTATGGCTGCTTGGTGGAAATGACACTGAACAGTATTTGTACAGCGCACCTTGGTGTTAGGCTGTCAACATGTGGGGTGTGTGTGTGCGCGCCCAGGTTCAGGTTCAGCAAATATGGCATCAGTTTTGTCATATTATGCAGGCTGTCCAAAGTGAGCATCCTAGGTTGCACTTGGATATGAACTATGTAGTAGTACTAGTTAACAGTTGCACTATATGTCTATATATGGGTCCATATTAACAATGACTATCTGATGTACAGTACATCTATTGTCGTGATGCGATTTATCAGATCAACAGAAATTCCATTTATCGAAATACAGTGACAGTATCTTCAATTTTAGAAGAGTACAATCATAATTTCTGTTTATTATAATTACACCAATTAGTTAATTTATACTTTTTATTAATGATACAGTAAACATATTTTCATCAAATTTTCGGAGAAAATTCATTTCAAGCCAGTTATTCACCGAATCCTGTATTTTTTGACAGACCAAACTGCAGACAGCAATGCGACGTACGTACCGTTCATGACCCCCTGGGTGTAGGAGCACTGACGGTAGGGCCCCACCTCGTGGCCGACCCCGGCGGCCAGAGGCTTCTGGTCCTCGGGGATCTTGAACAGAGACGACGCCTTCCTCGGCGGCGGCAGGAACTGATGCGAGCTCTTACTGTCATCGTCATGGTCCTCATCGGTAGTGGTGACGGCGGTCGGCAGGAGCGGCTTGGCGATCTCCGGCACCGGCTTCCCCCGGAAAGAGCTCACCAGGAAGGAGCCGGAGAGCCTGCCGAGCGAGGGCGTTCTTGCTAGGAACCCGCCCAGGCTGGGCGACTGCACGCTGCTGTACATGTCCATCGACTGCCTGCAAACGGAGATCGAAATTGCTGTCACTGGGATTAATAAGTAATTGGTTAGGATTGAGGTGGAGCTAGCGACTATCGAAAACAATACTAGTATGGACGTTGGGATTGAGCACCGGGATTAATAAGTAAATTAGTTAGGATTTTGTGACAGATGTGTCGACATACAACTACCATTCCCTCCGTCCTGAGATAAGTGAATCTGGATTTATCTAAAACTTGCATATATCTTGATGTGTTTTTAGTACGTAGATACATGTAAATAATAATAGACAAATTAAAGTCACTTATTTTGTGACTGAAGGAGTATATATATATATAATCGAGATAAGTCTGTGTTAACAAAATCATCGTCGGAAGTTAATCATCAGGTTGATGCCCCCATATGCATGATAATTACTCGATCTTTTGTTTGTTTGTAGAAGGGAAACAGACTCTAACTGATTTCATATATACATATATATATCCGTCCACCCCCCATTCTGGTTTCAACGCTTTTTATTCTCTCTGAGATAAACATATTATTCGGATAAACACAGGTTGATGATTCGTCAGGAGATGAGACCGCTGAGTTTGCCACGTCGGCAGGCAAACTAACAGAACTGCTCAGCAGCCGCATCTGGGCCCCACATGGCAGTGGTGGTACAAAGTACTTTGACGCTAGAAAAACAAACATGATATATATGTTCGAAAATTGGAAGGAGCTAGTAGCTAGGATCATATCCATATTTGGTACGCATAGTAGAGCCGCTAAAATGCTTGCTACACGCACTGTCCAGAAGTGCATGAAACAATGGCGCGACTAGAGTAATAAGACACAATTGCCACACGTACGTACGTACGTACCTGTAGCTCTGTGGCCACTGGTGGCTGGTGTAGGAGCTGGGGTGGCCGGCGGCGGCCGGGCCTCGCGGGCTGCCGCACGACGACGACCCGTCCGACTCCTCCTCGTCGCGCCTCCCGGCCTCCACGGCGTCCTCGTCGTCGTCATCGTCACTGTCCATGACGAAGCTCCGGTCGGATAACGATGAGTTCCTCATCTCGATCGCCCCAAGCGCTCCCTTCTCTCAACCTGCAAATTAATGGAGTAATCCACGGAGAGGAGAGGGAGATAGTAAAGTGTGAGGAGGAGATGGAGCGAGGAGGCGGATCGGAACGTGTTTATATGCAACGACGATGGTGATCGATGTGGCAAACGCGTGAGACTGAATATACAGGGAGGTCCTGATTTGTCTCGCTGACAGGTTGGTCCGGCCAGGATCTAGCACATGTCAGTGACAACGAATATACTACTAGTATGATAAGCAGGGGCGGAGCTTCAGGCCGGCGACCCCGGGCTCAGCTGCTCCGTCTCCTTTGAAGTTTAGTGCAAAATAGCTAGTTCAACTGATTGTTCCTTTGGGCAAATGTTAATTAATCTGGATACACTAAGGCGTTGCCCAGGCTCCATGAACGGGCAAGCTCCGCCACTGATGATAAGGCCGACGTACTTGTATATCGTGGCCGAACGAAAACAGGACTGGTTTTGTACAATTTCCCGGTAATTATTTCATAATTAATATTCACATGATGAGTTCTATATATGTGTCTTACTTTGTTTCTTGTTACCGTCGGTGCGAAACTTAGCTCGAAGAACACTCTATTTCGTCATGCCATAAGGGCATATCTGCCCGTCTGAACTGGTCCGCGCGGATGCCCGGACGGTGAAAACCGCTTCAGCGGTCCGACCCAAACGACCACGCATGTCCGGGCTAACCATTTCCGGTCTAAATATGCGTTGGGAACGCGTCGCCCCGGACATCACGTATGTTCTCCCTCGTGTCCTCATGTCCGCTCACGGGCCCCGCCTGACAGTGACCGGGCGCGCTAATGACCGTCTCCCATGATGGCTCGTCTCCCGGCGACGGGAAAGGGTTCCACCGCCAATGTTTCGCGCCTGTCTTGGCTAGTTCCCGTCGTTTCTAGTAGGTTCCTGGCGCTTCGCTCAGTCTTTCCCGTTGAAGCGGCTGCTCCGCTATAAAAAAAGGCCGAGCCCCATGGAGTAGCGACGCAACACCACACCTCCAAAAACAGCCATGCTGGACCCACCCGTTCTCCTCCCTCTCTTCCTTCGTGCCCCCCACCGCCCACGCAACCCACCCGATGGCCACGCTGCCACACACTACATCGAGGATAGCGACGAGAGAGAGGACAACGACAGTGTGGCGCCGTAGCAGCGAAGGCCCCGCATACCCTCGTCGCCGTACCAAGGTCCGGTTAATCGGACTACCGGCGAGCACTTCAGTTTCGCCGTCCTCGACCACGTCTTCTATCCGCATCACATCCGGCGACAAGAACTCCTAGACGCGCACGTCGACTGCTTGCGTGATGTCTCCCGTGCCAACCCTGGCAACCCGGCCATGTGAGTCCGCCTTGATTTTGCTCGAGAGGAGCTGGAGATAGAGAAGGCGATCTATCGCTCTCTCAAAGATGAGTGGGGCCTCAATGAGCCATCGTGGGGCCCTCCTAGCGAGACATCCAAGCGCCGTCCCAGCGCCCACCCATCCCCATGACACCACCACATGAGAAGTCGCCACCACAACCAGCATAATATTTGCCGGGGGCATGGTCGCCGTTGCCGCCGCCACCACCGCGTGTCGGACGCTAGATGCCCTAATCGTAGCTAGAGTTTTTTTTGCATCGAAAGAGAGCTTTATTAATTGAAGACATAGTTACATTCAGAGTTTATGATCTCTGGGGGAACATTCCCGAGCCATGTAGCTGTTCTATTTTGTACTAGCTAGAGTTTATTATAATTGTGTTTTTTATTTTCTATATGTAAAGTAAGACTATTTATGAGTTTTTATATTATTTTTTTCTAATATTTGTATTTAAAAACCAAAAAAATTGGGTCGCGGCCGCTCGGCACCCCCGATCTAAATGGACAGAGGCCAAAATTGCCTATTTTCATATCCGCAGATCAATCCAAACGGACCAATTTAAATATATCCCGTGTTCGAAATGGGTCGAACCGCTAAAGATGCCCTAAAATACTGTGTGCAGTGTGTGAAACGACGGCGGCCGGCCAGGATAGAAGCGCCCTTTGCGTCTACGGATAGGGTGGGTTTGCGTTTTGTTCCGGCCTGTGACGCGATCGTTACGGCCGGATGGATGGACGGATGTTTCTCTCTCTCTATATACGGTTGCTATGCACTGGTCCTCGTAGCCCGGATGGATCATGGATGGATGGATGGATGGATATCTGTGGGGCACGACGCAAAAACCTCTGAGGAAGGAACCTTCTCCGTCGCCGAAAGGCCGGACCTCCGGTAAGCCCTCAGGTACGGTCAGTGTCGGCTCATACTCTGCACCTTCATTGGATTTGGATCGACAAGCTAGCTAGATCGAGCATGTGTGCTGACTCAGACGGCTAGTATGATATCCCTGACTCCCTGTCAATTATTAGGCCAAACCAGTACTGGATGAAGCAACTGGCGACTCAGCAGTCAGCCCACAGAAATCCATTACAGACAACATCGGCACCAAGTTCATGTAGTACTTACTACCTGACTTTTAGTTTATCTTTAAAAAATTGGAAGCAATTATATATTTTTGCCTCATTTCACTAATCAAGTAGTAGGAGAGTTCACAGAGATAATAATATACATGGGAACGAGTCATCTGAACAAGGTTCTATGATCAAGCTGTGCATTTGGCTTCACGTGGTAACGTTGCTACTCCTAGGCAGCAACGTCCTCGTGGTCGTGGTTTCTGTTGATCTTATCTAGGGGCGAAGTCAGGAAAAAAAGTTCATTGGTGCCATTGCTTTGAATTTACCGGTGTCATTTCGAATTTCTAAGAGTATTGCTTCAAAGACAAAGGAGAATTGTAAAATTACATCGATGTCATTTGACACCAATGACACATCGCCGCCGTGAAACCCTAGGGTGTCGCTAGTTGGTCGGCGTCAAGGATGACATGTCTCGCCCCCCCCCCCCCCCCCTCCTAGGTCCCCCGCCTCCCAGCAGTCGCCTCGCCGCTCCGTCCCCCACTGCGGAGGACCCTAGATGCTGCCTCACCTCTCGAAACAGGCTTTTGCCCCGCTTTATAATAAAGCACACATGTGAGACCGCTGCTGGGCCAGACAGCACAATGCCCAAAGGAAGACACACAACATGATACACGAGGCTTGGGAGAACCCAAGCCCAAGACGAAAACAAGAAGAAATAAAATAAAAAGAAAACCGAGAACGACGGTGTGCCGAAAACGGAAACAATTCGCAACCGATGCGCCCTCCAGAGAAGTACCACCACATGTCCCACAGTCCAAAGCGCCTGCTTATCAAAACAGCACCTCCAAGAAGGGGAGTGACGATGAACAATTCTTGTAGGTATCTTAAAAGGATCTATCTCAACAAGTGGTGATTCATCTACTAACGTAGCAGTGGTAGTAGCTTACCCAAACAGGAAACTAAGTGGGTTATCCATATTGGAAACAAAGTAACAAATAAAAATAAAAAGCAATACTCACAGTAGAAGTTTCCTTTACCGGTTCCACTCTTCAATAGCACTTTACTCCCCGGCAACGGCGCCAGGAAATAGTCTTGATGACCCACAAGTATACGGGGTGTATCGTAGTACTTTCGATAAATAGTAGTGTTGATCCCAACGAGGAGCAGAAGGTGTTGACTAGTGGTTTAGAGCAGGAATTCTCTGCAAATAGTAAGCAAACGAATTTTTAGGGTTTTTTGATAATGCAAGGAAATAAAGTGCAAGTAAACAAAGACAACGAATAATTGCAGCAAGTGGCCCAATCCTTTCTTAGCAAAGAACAAGCCGGTTGTATTACTTATAAGGACCAAACGTTCTCGAGGACACATGAGAATATTGTCAAGTGCTTTTGCTTCATATAGTAATTCATTACAGACAACATCGGCACCAAGTTTATGTAGTACTTACCTGACTTTTAGTTTATCTTGAAAAAATCCGGAAGCAATTATATATTTTTGCCTCATTTCATTAATCAAGCAGTAGGAGAGTTCACAGAGATAATAATACATGGGAACGAGTCATCTGAACAAGGTTCTATGAAGCTGTGCATTTGGCTTCACGTGGTAACGTTGCGTTGCTACTCCTAGGCAGCAACGGCACATGCGCTCCTCGTGGTCGCTTTCGTGGAGGAAGCGATACGTTTTCTCTGACCTAGCGCCCCGGCAACTAGGGTTTTACCTCCTCCGGCTCCAGATTGATTCTAGATCAGAGTTCTGTCGAAATAATATAATTAGCAGTTTCTGTATTTTTTTTATCCAAAATACTTGAGTCAAATTTGTCTTGATCCGGATGTATCTAGCGCTAAAATAAGTCTAAATACATACGAATCTAGACAAGAGTATTAATTTAATCCAAGTATAAAATATGAAATTAATTTTTTAAAAATTGACTAGTATACATATAGTAGACATGCAACATACATGCAAGTAAAAACCTAGCATATTTACGCATATTGCATTATTAGTAATCAATATAAAAAATATCAGGAACGCAAAAAGCATGTACGAGTTCGTCGATGGTATGATCAATGACGAAACAGGAGGAACTCCGCCATTGACGACAGTAGAAGAAGCCGCATCAGCAGCCTTCTTGGTGGAGTCGTCCGACATGACGGTGGACTCGAGGAAGCCGGACATAGAGGACGAAGAAGAACTTGAGAAGCCGAGGCGCCGAGTCGAGGAACCTTAGTGAGTGATACAACACCCTCCTACTCCCTCCGTCCCATTTCCCATGAGTCAAGGGGTATATTTATTGGCGTGATTATTAAGGAACGATCAGCAAGGAGAGATCTATCCTAAAACTTTATAATTTGCCCCTGCATGCACGCGAGGAAATCATCAGTAATTTTTTCTTCCTAGCTCCTTGTTTCTATCTCAGGGCGGCTTCCTTTTTTGTCTGCCCCAACCTCACAATAACTGCTCACATGCAAGCCCAATTCTGCATGCAAAGAAAAAAAATCAGCGCTCGCCATAGCTTCAGAGATACTAAAAACAAGGAACGGGGCAAAGGATTAGGAGCATCGTGGGCAGAATCGATCCATGCCACACCCTGCCTCTTCTTCCTTGGGAAAATTCGAAAAAATATTTATGCCTTATGCTTTGGGAAGAAGGGAGTATATAAGATGGTGTAACTCCCCTTCAACTAGCATTATGGGATTAAGCTTTAGTCCCACCTCTTGCCATGCATGCATGTATTTGGGCCTTGAGAATTTTAGAATTTTAGTTGGGCTAAGGGCTAAGGCCCAATAGTACATTCCAACAAGTTCTTTATTTCGGTTCGGTTTTCCATAGATTTCAAGGGCAGAAGGGAATTGACAGTTCATCACAACTCATTGAGTTGGTTATACTTGAAATTTCTCTAGGGTTTGGAGGGAGTATTGGTTTCCGATCGACATGCCAGGTTTGTCAGAGAAATCAAGGACTCAATTGGGAGGATCGAAGACTAAGAAGAGAAAGGCGATAGATGATTTACTTGTTGTATTTGTTTGTTGTATTTGTTGTCTGTAAGTTATATTGCAGCATTATATAAACTCTAACGTTAGTTCTTGGTGCGTTCTGTCTAAGAAAATCACAAACACATGATGCATGGGCAAGTGCCCTGTCCCAGTTGGTCGACAAAAGTCAGTTATTTCTTAATCTGAGAGAAATCTGATCATACAAGACTAATTTGCATGTGTTGACCACTAGCTAGTCGTCGTCTCAAATATAATACACTACTAGGTTCCTCATTTCCTGATCAAAAAAGAATTGGCGGCACGCTCTGCTCGTTTCGGAAGTAGTCAGCACGATCGACCTTCCGCTTGATCATGGCGAGCCTCATAAAGTTCCCTCCAAAGTATCTCTCACCCCACACCTTTCCGCTTTCGTAGGTGCTCACGCCGCCGACCACCTCGTTCACGCCTAAATCTAGGTCCCGGTAGTTGGCGTACGCGGCCCTGGGGTTCTTGGTCACGAACGGCGCCATGTAATCGTACATGGTATTGATCCAATCGGGCGTGCTGCTAGTGTTTCCCGTGGCCCCGTTGTTGCCGTTCCAGAACTGGACGTACTGGATGTTGTAGAGCACGCCGCTCCGGTGAGGGAAGGGTGTGTCGGCGTCGGCGATCTTGGCCATTCTTCCGCCGTGGGGTTCTAGGATGAGCTGCCCCCGGGTGAGGCGGCGCCGCTGGGCATGGTGAAGATGTTGTGCCAGGTGTTGTTGGTGAGGGCCTTCTTGACGTAGTCGGACCTGTTCTTGACGAAGGGGCCTATGGGCATGGTCCGGTTGAGCAGGAGCACATCCAGCGGCGTGGTATCGATGGCGTCGCCGAAGAATATGTACGCCACGTACTGCAGCCAGCTCATTTCTCGACAGTCGGCCGGTGTCACGCCGAGCTCCGGGAACCGGTCGCGCAACGTGCTCACCACCTGGCTGCACCTGCCGAGGTACAGGGCCTGGAAGTTGGCCTGACGCTGCTGCACGACCACCCGGACGCTGAGGTCGTCGGGGAGCGCCGGGGCCACCGTCTGCCACTTGGTCACGGCGTCGACGGCGCCCTGCTCCATGGTCTTGGTCACGCTGAAGTAGGTGACCTTGGGAGGGACCGGCACCAGCCTCAGCTTAAACGACAACAAGATGCCGAAGCTCCCGCCGCCGCCGCCGCGGATGGCCCAGAAGAGGCTGTCCCCCATGGCCTTCTTGTTCGGCAAGAGGTTCCCGTGGGCGTCGACGATGGAGGCATCAATGATGTTGTCGGAGGCGAGGCCGTACTTGCGCATCATCAGGCCCTGGCCGCCGCCGCTGAACTGGCCACCCACGCCCACGGTCGGGCACACGCCCGCCGGGAATCCCAGCCCCGGCGCGGCCTTGGCGACGGCGTAGTAGAGCTCCCCGACCGTCGCCCCGGAGTCGACCCACGCGGTGGCCGCTCGCGGGTTCACGCGCACGGCGTGGAGCTTGGCGAGGTCGAGGACGGCGAACACCTCGGGGCGCTGGGATCGGTACGACAGCCCCTCGTTGTCGTGCCCGCCGCTGCGGACGCGGAGGTGCACGCCGTGTGCTTGTCCGCAGCGCACGGCCGCCTGGACGTGCGACGCATTGCTGGGCGTCACGATGCACAGCGGAGGCCTCGCCGTCGCGGGCGCCACGAACCTGGCGTTCCGGATGGAGGACACCAGGAGCGGCTTGAACGATGGCGATGTCGGCGTCAGCACGAGCTGGCTGGGCACGTGGGTAGAGAGGCACTGGAGGAAGTTGTCGGAGGACGACGCCAGGGCCGGGACGGCCACGTAGAAACCCAGAAAGCAAACTGTGAACAGGAGCGCTATGGGAGTGGACATCGCCATTTCTCCCGCTCGATTGTATCGCTTGCTGTCTGACACGACGGTGCTTATATATATGTTCTCGTCCTGGACTAACCTCGTTATATAGCTAGGCCATGAGGAGGATGGGATCGAGGATAGGCGCCGGTTATTAATTACATGGATAGCCGGGTAGTCTTTTCATTACTTTTCTCCTAAAATAAGCAGTATGTTAATGTCTCCCTAAAGAAAAAGTAGAAAGTGAATGTTGTGGAGTAACACGCTCCCAATGAAAGACTACGTCTATCTATATCTATATCTGTATCTGTATCTGTATCTGTATCTGTATCTGTATCTGTATCTGTATCTGTATCTGTATCTGTATCTGCATATATTTATATCTATATATCTATATCTATATATGTATTTTTACCGTATCTATATCTATCTATGTCTATGTCTATATCTATATCTATATCTATATCTCTATATGTATATGTATTTGTATCTGTATATCTGTATCTATATATCTGTATCTGTATCTGTATATCTGTATCTGTATCTGTATCTGTATCTGTATCTGTATCTGTATCTGTCTATATCTATATATCTATATCTATATCTTTACCGTATCTATATCTATATCTATATCTATATCTATATCTATATCTATAGTTATAGCTATATCTATTAGATTATATATATACATCCATAAAATAATAGTGTAAGACCTTTTCAATATATAATAATATTATATCTATAAGATCGATATCTATGTCTATATCTTTTCGATTTTTTCCTTCCACTAAATCACATACTCCCTAAGTTCACTAATGTAAGACTTTTTAAATTTTTAAAGTAGAATACATTTTTTTTTCGAAATGGGGGTGTGCCCCAGCCTCTGCATCCAAAGGATGCACACAGCCCTTTTTATTACTTTAGAGTCTAAAATTTTGAAGTTACAATTGGACAATCATGAAGATTGGAACAACCAAACCTCAGAACAACCAAGGAACGCTAAAAAAAGGACAGCATAGCAAATGCTAAACATCTGTCAATCTACTAGCATGACGCCACATAGCCTGGTAGTAAATATCCTGGTGGTCAATCTACTAAAGTAGAATACATGCACTCCAAATGAGTGAACCTACACACTAACAAAGTAACCAACGTCTAGATACATGTACCGTTTGATGTTTATTTTAGTTTCAGAGTCATATTTGTAAAATAAAAAGGATAAAATATCTTTCTCCTAAAATAAGCAGGAAGTTTGTGTTTCCCCTAAAATAAGTGGAAAGTGAATGTTGCGGAGTATTAACATGCTCTCAATGAAAGACTCATCACAGATTGAGTATAGAAGACCGCTAAATATTTCAAATAAATGATTTGCAAAAAACAAAAAAAGCAGACCATCTTACAAGGCCCGGCCCAAGAGCGGAGACCTTAAGATGTGCCCATTTGTATGGTGGTTCGAGAAAAGGATCTCATATGGGCTTCTTTGTTTACCAGATCCATTTACTTTGAGCTTCCCTCAGGATCGGGTACTTTATTAGTATGGCTTATTTTCGAGAATGACCAATATTACAGGAGGATGAAGGCCTCATGATCTCTTCTTGCATCAAGTGGTGTCTTCATTTTTTGTATTGTTCCTATAGGTGTAGATTTGCCCCGTCACTTGTCCATAAGAGAAGCAGAATAGGAATTTGGTCGTTGATTCATTCGCTCCTGGCCACAAGTCTCGAATGTGTGCATGCTGCCGCCAGCCATCCCACCTCCGCTGGCTGTTCACCTCCTTTAGCCTTTCTTCTCCTTCTCCCCACCCTCTCCCCATCGACATGCTGACACCCGTGTCGTCCTTAGGGGTGGCACCGAGAGCAAGCCTCCAGTACACCAAAGTTCGTGACGGGGATGTACTATAGCAGTTGTCACCGATGTAGGACGCGGTGGTAGCAGACCCTCCTTGCTTATGGGTGGCAGGGGGCTTGGGCTACTGCAGCGCAGACAATAGAGGATGGATGCCGGGGTGGCGGCCTCAGGTCGATGGTGGGCAACAATGATTGGTTCTCGTGTGGGTGGTGCGGCGGCCATGGTCACAACCTAACTCTTCACGATCCTACTATGCTCTATTGCCGCCGCCAAGTGCAACACCCTCCGGCGATGCTGGATTGGATCGAGAGGCGAAAAATCCCAACATGGTCGCGTTGCGCCTCATGTTGATCCTGGTGCCAGTCGGGCAACTTCATGATCCCTCACTGATGGCAACAACTTTGTGTGTAGTACTAACTCATTGGGACTTGAAGTGCAGAGTGTTGTAGCATACATATTTTTCCCACAAGGGTGACTTAAGGGTTAATATCGAACTCTCGGAGAATTGGCTAGGAAACTTCTTGTGTTCTTCAGGAAAATTACAAAACAAAGTATTTTCCCTGTGTCCCCAACTTCACCGTGTGGTTGCCAAGCATACGGTTTTGTATTTTTAAAACTAAATTAAACTATAAGTAAATAAAAGTTAACAAGAAAGTAAAAACGATGAAATGAAGTTCTTTCTGGTTGTTTGTTTTTTATGCAAATAGTAAATGTATTTTTTTTATTTTCGGATTTAATTAATGGGAAAATATAAAAGGAAATAAAAGTGCATAGAAGGTATTTCTTATAATAAAAAGTGTACCTAGGTTCATGGGTTCACTTGACTACTCTCTCATAAGGTGCAATACACATATAAATCTGCTTATGGATGAATTATCACTTGGAACTTCCTTATGTGTTTGATTAGCATTCATATGGGCATCACACCCTAATATAAAATGATGCAACACATCTCACTTATACTCCTCTAGAAAGGGAAAACTCCATGCATCCTTAGGTACTTTGACATGATGTTTGAATAACAAATGTGCTATCTTGACCAAACAAGAACATCTTTGTTGTCACAGGATGTACATAACACATGCATTCACTTTATCCCTTGTGAGGTAACAAAGAAAGGTAAAATCCATAGTGGATCTCGAATTTCTGTCACTTCCCAATCTCCACCACCATGTTACTCCATCTAATACACATGGTCGTCCCCTTACACATTCTTGCGTACAAGGATGATCAGAAGTGTACTTAAGAAAGGGGTACATAATATGCATATACCAATGCATCTTACACATGATATAATTATAATATCAAATAACATCTCACAAAATAAAGATCCATCACACAGAAATTACATAGATGACCATAATCAGGTTGGGCGGCTCATATGGTATTAGAAAAATGATAGCATGAAGAGAGATGTAGATCAAGCTACTACCACAAACACATAGTACAAAGGGTGGAGATCCAACCGGTGGCGGCTTCGACGGCGTTTCCCCCTCCAATCTTTGCTAGTTCTTGCTCTGTTTTGGTGTTTCTATGTTTCCGCTCCGTCTCTTTCAAGATCTCTTCAGGGGAACTTTTATAGAAGTTTTTGTTGGGTTCCGCAGCAGAAAATAAAACTTTTCTAACTACGCGAACACGATAACCAATATCTATTATATGTAGACATAAGTAATGGAGAGGGAAATGGTATTCATACCCTTGAAGACCGAGGTACACCTTATGTAGGTAGGCATATATTGATGAAGACAAGCAGCTCCTAACGCCCCAAGTGTGGCACTTCCGAAGTTCTACACACGTTCGGTGTAGACTCCGATCCAGCCGAGAAGCGGAAGAAGAAATAAGGTGGGCCAAACAACGCACGATGGTAGTGCGGAGGTGGAGAAACCAAGTGCCTCAAAGTCCTCTCCAATCTTACAGAGAAAAATATAAGGAAAATGAGAGAGAGAGAGAGAGAGAGAGAGAGAGGAGAGAGAGAGAATGAGATGCCTCAAAGGGGAGGGGTGCCCCTTTATTTATAGTAGGAGGGGAGGGCTAACCCCATGGCCCAAGCGGTGTGGGACTAATGCCCACACCCGCCAGCCACCATGAGGCGCCGCCGGCCCTAAGGTGGGCCCCAGGCAGGGAGCCCACCAAGTCTAGGCCGGCTAGCCCCTCCTCCCTTGGCGCCTTGCCCTCTTGGGCCTCCCTCCGGATGAGGTCCATAGGCATGCTCTGCCTTTTAAAGTAAATAAAATAATATGTTTTATTATTAATTCAATTAATTAATATAAAATACTTATATATTATTATATCTTACACTCCGGAACTCCTTTTGGACCCCTCCGATCAACATTAGGTCCAACACGGAACATTTTAGGTTTCACTCTCTCTCATTTGTCCTGCGGTGCCGGATCAATCCCTATGCGTCCCCACCCTTAAGTGTGCCACCCTTCGGTTCGAAAACACTCTGGATATGACCGATACCCCTCTCGTATCAACGATCATCAGCAGGAACTGGATGCCCATAATAACGCATGTGCATTTCATGAATCGCATCGCTTGAACCTTCAACGTCGCGTCCCACTCACTTTGCCACTCGATACTTAGTTCATCCGAGATTTGACCTTCGGTATAACCATACCTAGTTACCTATGAACTCATTTACTCACTTCTGTGACGTTGCATTTCATGACCTAGTCATAAGCTTGCAAGCTTTGTTAATGCAATTTCACCGAGTTGGCCACGTGTATCTATCCGTTACTTGGATTAGAAAATTCTTGTCTTGGTACATACTCCTCAACACGTCCCTTCAGGAAACCTGATTGTACCTTTTTTATCACCCTTTTATAGATTAATACTTGATACCATCAAGGCCCCTTCCAGTAACAACGATTATGTATTATATCATAGTTAAAGGATTAGATTGCGAGGTTTCTATGTTATCATCAATGACGAATGTTTGTAACCAGATATCATTTTGTTATAACTTTGGATGTATGTCTATCACAATATGGATAAGCGATGACAAAGACAATGGAGAAGTAAATGGGGAGGCGGGAAATTTGGAAGGCGGGCAACATGATGATGATCATCGCATCAAGGACGGGCGAGATGAAGAAGAGTCTCCTAGAGATGGTGAAGGTGCGGAAGCAGACCGGGATGATGATGATCTAGATGCCGGAGGAGCAGACGACGATGGAATAATGTCAGGCTGGGTGCGGGACCCTTATGTGCAAGAGCTGCTTCTCAAGCAGACGAGTAATGCAAGGGATGCCGCTAGAGAGAAAGCCAAGCTTGCGCAACTTGAGAAAGACATGGTTACTCCATTGTATGAAGGATGCAGGCCTGATGATACCCGGTTAAATGTAACGCTCAAGCCTATGGAGATGAAGACAAAATACAAATTGACCGACGCAAGCTTGAGCGATATGATGGCATTCTGGCACGATCATCTCCCAGAGGGGAACACGTGCTCAACTAGTATCGAGGACTCCAAGAAAATCGCATGTCCTCTCGATCTACCGCACGTTAGATACCACATATGCATCAACGATTGCATAATTTAGCGGGGAGAGGACGCGGAGAAAACCACATGTCCGGTGTGAGGCGTGAGTCGATATAAGAAAGGGAAGAAAGCTCATCGAAAAGTGGTATGGTACTTTCCTATCACTCCTCGTCTGCAGTGCTATTTCGCGGATCCTAAGGAAGCGAAGCTCATGCGATGGCATGCGTAAAGGAAGAAGCCAGGAGATGACGTTGACCCCGAAAAGTACGAGGTGCTGATGCACCATTCCGATGCTAGCCAGTGGAAAGCATTGGTGGATATTCGAGGAACATCAGGCTTGGTGCGAGCACCGATGGACTCAATCCGTTCGGTAGCCATATCAGCATGCACATCACTTGGCCCGTGTTTGTATGGATATACAACCTCCCTCCATAGTTGTGCATGAAGAAGAAGTACATACAAATGAGTATGCTAATTCAAGGGCCGAAACAACCTGGTACCAACATCAATCTGTATCTCTGGCTGTTGAAAGAGGAGCTAGCCACGTTATGGGAATCTGGAGCCAATATGTATGACGCCGTCGCACAAGATTATTTCACTATGAGAGCGGCGTTGGTCACTGTGGTGTAAGACTATCCAGGTCGCGGGTATATCTCGGGGCAGGTTATCCAAGGATTCTTCGCATGCGTTAGGTGCATAGATAAAACAAGCTTTCTCCAACTAGGGAAATATCCAGGGTCTTCGAAAACCGTGTTCATGGCGTACTGGAGGTGGCTCAGCAAGAATGATCCAAGGAGAAAACATGGAGATCTGTTCGATGGCAAATACGAGACCCGAGGAATCCCAGAGCAGAGGAGCAGCGAAGAAGTGGAAGAATTGTTGAAAAACTGGAAAGATTGCCTTAAGCCTAGAAAGAAGCGAAAGAGGCAACAAGACAAGCCATTGCTGAAGGTATGGAAAATAAGGTCTGTTTTCTGGGAGTTGCCATACTGGAAGTTTCTCCGCACGCCTCATAGCCTTGACATCATGCATATCACGAAGAACGTGTGCGAGAGTCTGGTCGCCACCATAATCAACATGCCAGATAGGACGAAATATGGTCCGAAAGCAAGGCACGACCTGATATTCATGGGCATCCGGAAGGAGCTTCACGGAGGACACACTACTCCTGATGATCGGGAAGATGGCGATGATCATGAGTTGGAGGCGACACAAGGTCGTCGGAAGGGTAAAAAGGTCAAGATGAACGAATATTACTGCCCCCTTCTTGCTTCACTCTAAGCCAGGATGAGATCAGACAGTTTTTCAAGTGCCTTTTAGGAGTCAAATTTCCTTACGGCTACGTGGGGAAGATAAGCAGATACCTAGACGAGGCGAAGCGGAGGTTCAGTAGCATGAAGTCTCACGACTATGCCATGCTTTATTCTGGTGGTGTAGAACAAAGAATAGAAAGAAGCGAACATGCAAAGCATTCTTGGAAATGGAAGACACAAGCATAGAGGAATAGAGAGTGGAACAGAAAGACGCGGAAATACACGTCAAAATTGAACGGTTGGAGAGAAAAGACTAAATAACAACTAAAAAGTATGGCCAAATACATGTCATTAGTTCTTGGGCGCTATCACATGAGTAGCACTTTAAACACACTTATACTCTAGCGACGGATTTGCGTTTCAAAATATGCTAGACGAGGGCATTTCCTGTATATATAGCACGGTCCAAGAGTTATTGCATGAAGTCCCAGGGGTCACCGGGGACAAAGCTCGCCGTAGAAATAAGAGAAATAATAGGATGAGAGATCAGGACAAAAGATTAGACAAAAATCGTTCATCGGTGAGAGACGAATTCGTGAAAATGCATGTTGATATGAAAATAGGAAAAAGATAAAGAGTAAGGAGGCAGCGGGAGGAGAGAGGATATGCGATCATGCCTTACCTCTATGCTGGCGATCCCCAAACGAGGCGTCAGAGATGAGATGTACACCATGGAGTCGCACAGAAAACACTGCGATGCTTTGTGTGTAGCTTCATGCATACCCACCACCGCATGCCGGACGAAGCTGCACACGAAGCATCACCGGCCGGGTCTCTTCCTAAGACGTACGATGCTAATTCTGCACCGCTCGCTCGGCAAAAAGTGACCGGAGGGGCAAACATGCACGGATGACGGCGACCAGCGCACTGCTCAAGGTAGGCAGGAGGACAGAGGATAGCAACCAACCACGTGATGTTTCCGCTCATGTCCATGCGCAGCGGCAACGCCAGCTCCGGGTGTGATCACTGGACCAATGCATGCATGCGTCTAACCACGCGAGCGAGAGGAAACACGCCAGAGGTGGGAGGTGGAAGAGAAGATAGCTATCATATTGAGGACAACAACTTATATATTTGAAAGGATCAGCATGGCAGTTTGCCGGATCCTCGCGTACGTTCATCGCATATGAGAGACGTGTTTCTTGGGCCAGCTGGACCTACCGCACGCATGAGTTAAGGTTAATTCTTCGACAAAGTTACTAACTAGAACCCTCTAAAAAAGCAACATACATCTCACCGGTGGTGGAACACACCAGTTTTCAAGACGTGCCTGACCAGGCAAAGTGACATACGTAATTGTTCTAGATGGTATGTCCCAGTTTTTCACGCCGGTTGGACTGGATGGCGCAACAGGGGAATGCCACCATTGCCCAAGTGTGGCATGAAAAGGTTTCGCTCTTGTGTGACACCTACCACGGCATATATATATATATGTGTGCTGATATCATGTATGTCATGGCATATACGTGGTTGCCCCAAAAAAGTGTCGTGATTGCTTATCCGCCTGGTCACCAACTTTTGCAGGTACTTTTCTCTTGTGCCGCCCAAAAAAGCATACACGGAGTGTATTTTGTAGTAATTACCAAAAATCACTAATAATCATAATATATATCACACATGATGCTTAAAATATCATCACAAGTTCACAACAGTTAAGAATAAGACATAGGTAGGTATCAGTTCCACAATACTAGATAAATCTACACAAACTAGATAAACCTACAGAGAATAGAAAACCTTTTTTATCCCATGACTCAACAAACTTCATCCTCGGAACAGATCCAAAATTCTTCTCATAAGAAATTAGCACGATCGCGCTTGTAATGGTTGTCCTTGTCTTCAAGATCGTATGACTCAAGGTCAAAGTCATCTTCTGTAGGACCAGACTTGTATGAGCATGCTGACGATCTTGAATTCCAGTAAGGGTTTTATATTCTTGTGTACTTGACTTCATGAGTTATTTATCTTGTGCATACAGCTTTGAAAACATCTTGTTGAGATCTCTGCCATCTGCATCATGTGCCTCTAGGATAAATTTCCACACACAAACTATTGGAGTTCACCAGCAACATCAAAGGCAACTGATATTGTTGTAGTCCATCCTTTAGTCAATTGACTGATTCTCACAGTGGATGTGGCCACTTTCTCTTTGAGTTGATTGATCTCTCCCTCTTGATATTTCGGTGTGTTCAGAGATGCCTAATAGTCTTGTTCTGAGATTTCTCTTTGTCTTGGAGATGCATAAACGAGCATGACATATAAGATGCCTCGTATCTACTTTGAGATGAGAAAGACTTGTATATATAAAATTGCATTGCAACAAAGTTAGTCTGCAAGCATAGTTTGGCAAATAATACATATCACTATACTTTCAAATTCCATTGCATACATTAGAGCAGGTGTTGAGAAAATGGGATAATTCCTGAATATTCTCGAAGTTTGTAAGTGTGAAGAGATCCGATGGAGATGGATACTAAAAATGCAATGGAGAACATTAAATCATTAATCGTATCTTAGCAAGTAGCACAACATAAATAAACATAAATTTATATGTGTACATCATTGCAAGGCTTCAGATCATCGGATACCTCCTCAGATATGATTTGAGCATGCTAATAAATGAAATGCAGCGAAATAATCTTATCTTTGCACATAGCACATCTTCAGTTTTAGCAATGTAGAAAATAGGCTGAATTAAATATCAAATACCTATGCATTCTTCAGCTATAAGGGAATGGTTGGTCGAATGATGAAACGATTCACAAATCTCATATCAATGAGTATTTTATTGTTCCGAGCAAGCAAGTCTTCCTTGATGCTTAAACTCATAGTTTGTGAGAAGAGCTGAATCCATTGACCCAATATAGAAGTGATGCATGCAAAATCATACATGAACTTTATAGCACATTGTGACATATTCCAACATATTTGCATCATATAAAATGTGATATCCATGTTTTACATTGATTTATGGGGATTTACCAACGATCCCCTTTATTTGGTTTATAATGCTGCATGATAGGACAACCCTTTTTGCATATTTTTAGCTTCTAGGGAACTAAACAGAGTCAAACAGACATAGGATTTTCGAGGATTATTATTTCATGAATACAAGCATCTGCAGCACAAGAACCTCACGAGCGGAGCCCGGAGGACCAAAATAGATTAGGTGGTGCGTTCTAGGGGGACCACGCCGCCCATGCTCTTTCCTTCTTTGAGCATCGTCAGTCGTCCATCTTTAACCCTAACTCCGATTCTTGACCTAAAAACGTCACTCTATAAAAAATTTCCCTCTATGCGATCTCAAAGGGCGGAGGGGAAACACATAATCCATGAAACAGAGCCAGAACCATCGATGATTGGAGGGGAAATCGTCGCCGGAGCCATCCACGATTGGATCTGCACCCTCTCCAATATCATCAACATTTATTCCACGATGTAGAGGGAGTAGTCCACATATGGACTATGGGTTTTTAGCAGTAGCTTGATCTCTCTCCTCTCTCTATCTATCTCTTGTTCTATCATTGTTTAGAACCATATGATCCGCTTTACATAATTATGGTCATATATGTATTCCTATATGGTGGAATATTTCTTTGATGAGATGATATTTGAGATTGGAATTCTATTATTTGAGATTGGAATATTTCTTAGATGCATGTGATGTAATAGGTTCTTAAGTGCTAGTTCTGATCAAACATATATGCAAGGGGCATGTGGGGGGATGTGTGCATTAAATGGAGTAACATGGTAGTGGGGATTGTATAGTGACCGAAAATTTCATATCCATTGTGGTTTTTACCTTTCTTTTGTTACCTCACTAGGGATAAAGTAAATGCATGTGTTATAATCATCTAGTGACAACAAAGATGATATTGTTCGCTAAAGGTAGCACATTTGATATTCAAACATCATGTCAAAGTACCTATAAGGCTATGCTATGTTTATTCTTAGTTCTAGATTACATGGAGTTTTCCCTTTCTAGAGGAGTGTAAGTGAGATGTGTTGCATCATATTTATATTAGGATGTGATGCACATATTAATTCTAATCAAAACACATAATGAAGTTTCAACAATAGTATATCATGTGTGAGCAGTTTTATCACCGCCACACTTTATGAGAGAGTAGACAAGTGAACCCATGAACCTCGGTCCACTTTTTATTATAATATGCCACTTTTACTTTCTTTTACATTTTATGCATGTATTAATCCAAAATACAAAACACTTTTACTTTCTGCATGCATTAAAAACCCCCAAAAGAACTTTAATTTACTACTTTACTTTCCTTTTTAGTTTTAGTTCCTTTACTATTTTATTTAAGTTTTAATAATACGAAACCTTGTCCTTGACAACCACATGGTGTAGTTGGGGGAACAAGACAAAAAAAATTGTTTTGCAGGTTGCTGGAAGAAGCTAGAAACACGTTGTAGCCTCAAATTCCCGAGCGTTTGATATAAACCCTTGAGTCACCCTTGTGTGGAAAATACACTTGCTACATCACTCTCCAACATGAGAGTTGGTGACATCAAGGGTGGTGGCTGGATACATCCCACAACATTATCAGCACAATTTTCTTGTCCTTTAGATCTACAAAGCAATTTTCTTTTTTCTTGTTTTCTATTTTTCTTATTCTTTCGATTTTTATTTGCTTACGTTTTGTTTTGTTTTTAATCTTTTACTATACACAAAAATCCATAAAAAAATCTTGTAGATTTACCTTTCTTGCAATCAAGAGAGAAACGAATAAAAATATATTTGTTAAACCTCAAATGGGAAATTTTGTGGGTAGTACCTATACTTTTAAGAAAAAATATGGTAAAACATTAAAAGATGCTTGGGTTAGGATACACAAAGTATATAGTGAGGATCACAACCCATGTGGAGACGAAAAGATGAATCTTTATTTTACTATGGATTAGGACCGTGGTATAAAAATACCTTAGACTTTGGTTTAGGTGGGTAGTTTTGTTTTATCAGGACCAAAAGGTCCCTCTCTTGCGCTTAAAAACTTTGGAACCAATGTTGGAAAATGAGATAAGTAGAAGATATTACTAGTCTACTTACATCTGTTAGAAAGAGAATTGAGGACTCTGCTAAAAGACTACTTGATAAAATAAATATAGATCATGCATTACTCTTTTCTAAATATATTATACCTTAATTAGAGGATAAGATGTATCTGATCATTCATAAACTTGATACTTGTGAAGAAGAATTTAAAAAGGATGACAAAAAACTTATAGTTGCTTGAATTAGAGTATTTTGTCTTGGTCATTTGTTTAAAATCAATCCTTCTTTCAAAGATATGCCCAAGGACAATCCTAAACATCATGTTCTCAAGGTCCCTAAAGACAAGAAAGATAAACAACTAGAGGAAGATAAAATTCTTAGTAATAAAATTAATAAGCCTCTACTACCTCTTGATAATTGTAGCTTGCATGAAATTATTAATCTTTTGCAAAAAAATCTAATGATTCCTCTTTTAGTGTTCATCAAGCAGGATTTGGAACATACATATCTAACTATGCCATTAAATAAAAGATTGAAAGATATAATAATAAAGCTATGACACCACCTAAGATTGGAGATGCTTGGATCGCAAGATACTAGTTACTATCGGCAAAGAAACCTAGCATGATATATTAGATCTATGATCTATTGTTTTAGTCTTGTCAAAATAATTATATAAATTGCTTGAACTTAAAAAATGGAAAATGTAACAATCATAACAATAATTTCGAGAACAATACGGTTGTACAAAACTGTCACTCCACATATGTTTATCAACTTTAAATATCCAAATGGGTAAAAGTTGGTACTTTATTCTTATAAAATGTAAACTAAACTTAAGACTCTATTTTAATAGAGAAAAAAGTTCAAAAAAAGTAATAAAAAGAAGCAAAGAAGAACCAACAAATAGCAAAGAACAAAGAAAATATCTGTCATTTTTATATTGTCAAAAGGAAAAGAAGAAGAAAATAAAAACCAAATAAAGAAACATAAGTTTTTCCATTTTTAGAAATAAGAAGAAAAGGAAAAACCAACTGAAACAAAAAGGAAAATAGAAATTAACATGGTTTCCACAAACATACAAAGAGAATGAAGGTAAAACTAAAACATGAGTTTGAGATAATAGTATTTGATATTACTTGAAGGAGGAGGGGATGCGTAGGCATCCACAAGCTTGTTGTTTTTCTAGTTCTTGTACTCTACTCCTGTATCATCATATCATGTTTTATCTCTAAAAAAGAAATATTTTCATCTCCATGATACTTTAGTGCCTATAAAATGGTTAGTTCTCCATACAAATGATATAATAGATTTAACCAAGATACAAACTCTAGTAATTATTGGGATACCAATCCAGAAGAAAATATTACATCAAAACACTCCTAATGGGAGAAGTTTTAATGATATGTACTTTGCAATGGTTCCATTGGCACGAACAACACATGCTCAAGGTCGACCCCAATTTCTCCATTGCTCATCCTTCTCATTTAATTTTCTAAATTTTATTTTTATTCAGACTTCTAAACTAATTGTTAGATAACAGTAGATACACTTATTTTACATGTTAATATGATACAAAGGTGTGCTCAAATTTAATAGTATATGAAAGCATAAGGAGCAAACACTAGTACAAACTCGCTACTTAGAGACCCACCTCTGTTTGTACCTCTCCGTCGGTTGTTACAATACGACCGCCTCTAATGGTCGTCAAAGCGGTTGTTTATAGTAGCATACTCAAAAAATGGACCCTTGGGAGCCGAATAATAAAAAAAACGGTCAGTTCCATAGGTAGAGTACGGACGAACTCCCACCTACAGGTTCTCCTTCCTCTCTACTCTTCTTTCTATTTGATTAATTTTTTTCACTAGATTTAGTCTAACAATACACAGGTGCTTGTTTATACATAGATATCGAGTTGTGTAGATTCTTCAGACACTTCTCCAAATCTATACAAATGAGATTTTCTTGCTCTGTTTTTGCCCACTTTGTACTCTACAAAATGGAGTTTTCAATTCATTCTGAATCTTTTCTTCAATTTTTTATTTTTTCAGTGCACGGAACCAAGCTGCGGTGATGGAAATCTGTCGTGTATGTAGCCAGCCAAGGCATAACTGTGCATGTTCCAACAGAACTTTAGAGTCCTTCACCATCATCCTGAACTAGCCTACCTTTCGGGAAGCTATGGTCAGTAATTTTAGCCTCAATCTATCTACAATGTCCTTCACTATCAGTTAATTAGCATGCCTACGTATGAACAAAAATTATTATACCAGTTCTTGGTAGGTAGCTAGGAATTTGAGTTTTTGTTGGTTGATAAATTAGAAACATCAATGGGCATATCTTGGAAAGTTTTCTTCAGATTTTAGGAGTGATAAGCCATCTTTGTTTCCTTTGGAATTTGTTAGAAAAACATCAATCAATTGTTTTCTGTTTCTGCCATATATGCATCTCTGTTTGGATCTGATATAAACCACACATGAGTACATGCTTTTATGTTTTTTATATAGGTTTGTAGTGAATCTTCCTACTGTTATATGTATCATTGTACCATGTGTATGTTACAAATGCATTTTTGTTTTTCCTACTATCTTTACTATTAAAAGCAAAGTGGTGGTGTCACACGGTGTCACGCTTTGACAAAATTACTGAAAAAATGCCACCGCACTCTTTTGTTTGGCATACAAAAAAAGAAACCGAATTTTCTCCTAGAATCATGGATCTCTTGTTAGCGATCATTTTTGCTATCACGGAATGTCAGGTTAATTAGTTGAGATGGAACCGTACATCCCCAAACAAATAGGACTATCCTTAGAACTACTGTCGCTAACAAGAGATTCATGGCGTCCTTGTACTGCCGCCCACACATCCGCACCTCTACGCGAGTGCGCATAGGCCACCACACCCAAGCGAGGAAGAACCAAAGAGAAGCGTGATGCCATCGCCGCGGACGCCCCTGCCATTCCCGTCCCTCGATGCCCACTACCTACACCTCCTCCCCTCTTTGCGCGATGGCGCGCCATGTCACAGCCGACGCCCGCATGCCCACACTCATGAAATACTGTCGGTGCCCAGCGCGCCGCCTTCTCGGTGAAATTTCCCCCTCTCTCTTCCTCTGCAAGACCCTTCTAGACAAATGTTATCAGCACCCCCACCACGCCAGCTGCTCGGTGAAATGTTCCGCCGCAATGTCTTCTCCTTAAACCCCCTCATCAACGTCAATTCATGCGCCAGCCATTCAGAAGCCTTTCTTTCGACCTTATATCGTGACAGGCGCTCCGCCAACGTCAAGGACACGCCTGTCAGTTCAAGTATGATGTATGTGGCGCCAAGCCTGAGATAGGGGAAGGCAGTCCACACACTGGCCATCAGGCTAGCCGGGGGCATGTTCATCATCAACCCACTCGTCATCAGGTATACAGGTAAGTGACCTTGAATTCACAAAAGTGATAAACTTCATTGGGAGCACACACACATTAACTTGTACTTCAACTGGATGTATGGAAGATGGATTCATGTATTTAGGTAGCGAGATCTACAACGATGATTCCATGTGCCAGTTTGGCTATTGCAAGAACAGGTAAGCAGATCTAGCGGTTTGCGAGAAAATCTAGATTTGATCGATTGACTGGGAAACTCCTGCATACATGCTATGTATGCCAGGTCGGGAAATGTTGATGCTCCAATGCGAGGTCTCGGGAAATGGAAACACATGCTATTGTCTTATGGTGTGAAGTAGTATACAAAGGAAGCCGGCTTGTAGTTTCTTAGTGCAGTGGTCCATGCAACATGTTGAAAATGAGATTACTTTTCACACGAGCATCTTTATCAGGAAAAGAATTATACATGAATAAAGCTCAAGATGTTTTTGTGTTTGTTGAGTTAATCTTACTTGCTTTCTTAAATCAGAGTTCTGTTTGTTCCTGTTAGGTCCACTTTCATGGTCTGATGCAGGTATTATGAAACTACAAAAAAGGAATATGGGTCGAGCCCAAACATAAATCAATACACATGTATTGTCAATCTCCTTGGACGAGGTGACAGACTAGCTTGTCCCGAGGCTTTTAGGATGAACCTATGGAATGGCATGGCCGCCGGCAATGTCAAACTACCGGACAAGTGAGATATTTTATCACTTTGTAGGAATTTAATTTCCTTGTTAAATCATTTTTAATATTTATTAGCTCTAAGCACACAAATCTATCCACTTATATACGCTTGACACCGAGTTCTCTTCGTCTTCGTGATGAACACAAAAAAGTTTTTTTGACTGAATTGAGATGTGATGCTAATTTATACTTAAGAAAGAAAGATATAATGCTACCATGGTTCTGTTTGGTGTGTATCAGAGCCTCTCTGAGTTCTTCAATTGCATGGAAATTTCTATCTGGCTGCCCCAAAGTGTGACCAGCATTCAACACTTGTCGAGACGGCAAGCTTCCTTGAACAGGACATATAAGAAAGTAGGAAATGTTGCCTCGACCTTGAACGATATGCTACCTAATGTTTGCACCATCATTCATTTGTGGTTTGGAGTGTGCTATATTTTGTGAAATCATAGAACCGAATAAGATGTTATGCTTTCGTTTGCGCTCATAAGAACAATCATGTTTTTTCATTGTTCTTACTGATTAGATCTATCCATGCTAGCCTTGAGAATGTATGACATTGTTAGTTGCATTACTTTTGTTAATCTGTAAGAAGTTAATATGCCCTTTTAGCTGATAGGGATACAAATAATTTCCAATTTCCTTTTAAGTGTACATGATGTGTTACTTAGGACATAAAACTTGTTGGTATTTTGATGCAAGTCAGCAAGTGCATATTGTGTCTGAAGCTACTATACTTTTCTGTGTTCTTAGATATCAAGCTCATCTACTCTGCTCCATCACGGATATCTCAAGAATAGCGTCAGTAGAATGGCGATGGCTGTTACTAAAACCTCGACGTGCACATCCAGTATTCCTCGAGTTTGGTTTGGTAAGAGTTTTGGTTCTCCTCCTCTGCTCTTCTTCTCTGTATAGTCCGACCATTAAGTAATGGTTTCTCACGTACAAGCACAATTATTTATAAACCAACATCCCTCAAGTCATACAAGATTTGGAAAAAAGCATCATGATAGACTTTTTTCAGAGTAGAGGACCAAGGGAACACATTCTCTTCTTAGAAGGTGTGGGTAAAAAGGGTGGTGTGCGGTGAAAGATGAATGCATTTGTGAAATAAGACTATGATCGATATATTTATGGGTAGAATTAGCTCATTCAAGAGCGGGCAGTGGGCGGAATATATTGTGATTGGTAGACTTAGACCGTTGACGAAACATAGTTGATGCTTAACAAAGTGGCAAAAACAAACTTGATGACTAATATATATATATATATATATATATATATATATATATATATATATATATTAATATAATTGGCAGTTGTTATGGTAGTCTATGCCAAGAATTTCCAGTATATATGAATTACAAGAGGATTCAATAACAAAAGCAATGTTTACATGTGACCTCTGCTATTTTATTAGCTTCTATTGATATACATATAAGCATTGTTGACTCAATGCTCTGGTCTTTGTCCTGTTGTATATTCATGTTTCATAGTTGCAAAAATATTCGATTTTTTTGCGAGTACCTATTATGTGTTATGTTTTTACGAAGATTGCTTATAGAGTTCAATACAATAAATGACCTGATCATTTGATTTGGCTCCTAGATTTGCCCATGATTTTGGAGAGTATATTGCTCAGAGCTGTCTTTAAGACTATTTAATGTCAAGAATACATTTTCTCATTCACTTAATATCATATATATTTTTATCACAAAATATGTTTTATGTCAGGGTTTTACTGGATTTTTTTGGGTTCAGTTTAGTAGTTTTATTTGTTCTTTCATGCATGGATTTTCTTGCATCTTGCATTTTTTGCGTGATCGATGTTTCTATTCTAAAATAATGGGAGTCTATGCAATCATGAGTTATTTTTAT
Organism: Avena sativa; assembly: GCA_916181665.1. Classification (NCBI taxonomy): domain Eukaryota; kingdom Viridiplantae; phylum Streptophyta; class Magnoliopsida; order Poales; family Poaceae; genus Avena; species Avena sativa. The sequence continues at coordinate 9,558,652 of OV702289.1, forward strand.
CGCACGTATCATAAATAAAAAATAATTTAACCAATATAATCTAAATTTGTTAGGCCGTGGCAACGCACGGACATTCAACTAGTATTATATATTTGATTAGAAGTTTTCTGATTATTTTAGGAGCACGACTTTCTTAGTTAGTAGTAAATTCTTGCTATTGTTATATGTATGATCAACATCACATATTTATTTGGTTTTTTTCTTAGACTGTTCATTGTCACTTCAAGAAAAAAACTCAGTCAGTATGTCGATAAGTGATTACCATGTTTGGCTGGACGGCGTAGGTTTGAGTTTTTCCTACATAAAAGGGAAGATGCTACATCCATAATAGGATCATTCTGGTTATCTTTCTTGAGGACACACAATGTTGCTATCCATGATGTGATGGCCTTTAGCTTAATCACAAAAGATGATGATGAACAAGATGAAGGAGATGAAGAGGAAGGAGATGATCAGTCCGTGTTTAGTATGGAAGTACATGCCCCTAATGGTGACATCAAGGGATACCAGACTATTTATGATATGTGTTTTTTCTCCATCAAATGTATGTACATTTGAATTTTCCATTTGTGGATTCCTACATTATTTCTCCTTTTAATTGTAATTGAATTTTATAGGATTTAGGGTGCCAATTGTGGAACTCATTATTAGAGGTGTTTTCTACAGGAGTGTTTTCACACATATGTATGTCATTACTGTGGAAGACATGTATGCCATTACATTTGAGATGTTCAAGGATGTAAGCAAAATAGGCCGGTTGCATGATGAGGATGATTTTTCCCATCTCTCTGACATGCAATACTATGTTACAAGTCTCAGTGCATTTAATCTAGCTAACAACAACTTTGTGAGTTATTGTACCTAACAAGGACATGGTTTCAATTTTACTTGTGTGTTTATAATTACTAATGTGTTTTAATTATTTTATCATTTTAGGTCATACCATCAAAGTTTGCACTTGTTTACAACATCCCAGAGAATGGGACAGCTTTGTTTTATGGTTATGGCATGTACGATACAGTTACTGGCCAATACACTATCTTGAGTAGAAGATTGAACCAGATAGTGTTCTCCAATGGTTGGAACCTCTTCTGTAACATGAACCAAATTCAAGGTGGTTCACTAGTTTCTGTGAGGGTGGAAATGAGGGAACACTACATTGGCTTGTTCGTGATGAAAATTCGTTGAACCATCCAAGAAAGACTCTGAATAGTTATTTTGTTTAGCTAGATCTAACGTAGGAACTATGTTAGGGATGTTGTGAACAACTATATTTGAAGTATTCGGTGTTGTGAATAACTATATTTTTAATATATTCACCTCCCACACCTTTTGGTCCTGAATATAATTCACAAGTTTCAAGATTAACAAAATCTGGAGTGTCTGAATATATCCGAAGTTCCGACTACACGAAATTTATGAAAAATAGTTTAAATTGGTGAAAAATAGTTTAAATTGATGATAAATTTGTATTTGCGTAACCAAATGATCTCACAACCTGATTAAACATTGGAATTAGTCGATTTCTAGACACTTGCATATTATTGCTATGCAGGGCATGAACCCTAGGATTTGGCATACCTTTAAGGATAAGATCCAAGGTTTGTACTACACCATATATTTTCTTTAATGCATATGAACCTAATCCAGTCTTAGGACTTAATTTAACACTAGTACACATGTATAAGTATCTTCGTTTGCCTTTTCGTTCTCAATAATTCTCAAATATTAGGATCACCAAAATCTAGAGGGTCTGAATACATGTGGAGAACTCGAATAATTTATTATGGTAGAGATGATTATTTTTATGGGCCGCCTCCTACAAAATACACCCTTCCATTTAATATCGAGAAATACCCCACAGGTCGTCTTCCTCTCTTCCAGATCTAGCGCTCCCCTACCCCGCCACCCCTAAATCTAGAACGAGGCCGCCGCCACGCATCGACACCGACTGGCTCGACGACGCCGACACCCCCTACCCCCCCCCACACACCCCTTCCCCGTGACAAGATATATGGCAACGTGTCATCTTTGCAAGACTCACTGCAAGGAAAGAATCTTTTCAACTGGCTCACTATTCAGTGTTCATCTCGTACCTGGTTATTTTGAGAAAAAAAAATTCGACTAAAAAATCAGAAGTAAAGTTTAGAACAAAATAAATCTAGAACTAGAACTACCTACCTTACACACTGAACCAACCCGACAACTCTGTACAATAAAAAATAAACTAATTACAGCCTAATGTAAACTTGCCACCCAAGACAGAAAGGGAGCCCTAAGTTTCTGCTTCATCCTATGTTGTAGTAGGCTAACATCATATACAAATTTCTCTCTCCATTTAGCAAAAGTAGGCCTTTGATTATTGAATATTTTATCATTCCGAAGAAGCCAAATATGCCAGCATGCCGTGATTAAAACCTCCATGAAGAACAATTTAAATTCATCTCATACTTGCAGCATATTAAAATGGTTAATTTAATGTGTGCTTTTTGTTCATAGACTGTCCCATGCAATGCAAGGGCACATTTCACTGAGCTCACAGGAGATACGGTGCAATTCCAAGATTGTGGGCGGACATACACGGTTGAAGTGAAAAAGGGGCCATCTAGGACTCGACTGGGATTTGAAGGGAGCGTCGGTTCATTGCTGATAACCATCTCACTGGAGATGGTCAGTTGGTGTGCTTTTCCTTGCAAGGAGACAGACCAAGGATAACTGTCATTTATGTAAAAAATGTTAGCGAAGAGGAAGAAGATGACAAATAAGATAAAGAAGATGAGGAACCGCCTATAGACTAGTTATCACCAATTATCTCCTAGAGATGCAAACTTACCAACGGTGAGAAAGATCACCTCCAACGAATCATCCCTCCAAGTATTTCCATCATCGTGGTACCATTTGTCACCCGCTTGACAAACACGAATGTCGAGAGGCGCCTTATGGTAAGTATTGTTGGAGATATGCCCTAGAGGCAAAAATAAATGTGGTTATTATTATATCTTTGTGTTTATGATAAATGTTTACATTCATGCTATAATAGTATTAACAAGGAAACATTGATACTTGTGTGATTTGTAAACTTAATTTGAAGTCCCTAGTATAGCCTCTATACTTCACTAGCTTGTTGGTTGATTAATGATTGTGGTTTCCCTATCATGAACATTGAGATGTTATCAACAACAAGATCATATCGTTAGGAGAATGATATGGTGGACATACTCCTATAGATAAGCGTAGCATAAAGATCAAGTCATTTCAATAGTTCAATTGCTATATGCTTTCTGATACATAGTAACCTAATTCCTTCGACCATGAGATCATGCATATCACCTTTACCGGATGGATGCTTTGATGACATCAAACACCACACCGTAACTGGGTGGTTATAAAAGTGGCATTGAGTGTTCGGAAAGTATTGGTCGAGACACATGGATCAAGAGTGGGATTTGTCCATCCACATGACGGATAGATATACTTTGGGCCCTCTCGGTGGAATGTCATCCAATTAGCTTGCAAGCATGTGACTTGGTCACAAGGGATCACATATCACGGGAACGAGAAAAGAGTACTTGTCAGTAACGAGGTTGAACTAGGTATGCAGAGATACCGACGATCATAACCTCGGATAAGTAACATATCGTGAGACAAAGGGAAATTGGTATCGTATGTAAGTGGTTCATTCGATCGCAAAGTAATCGTAGAAATATGTGGGAGCCATATGAATTTCCAGATTCCTCTATTGGTTATTGTTCGGAGAAGTGTCTCGATCATGTCCGCATAATTCACGAACCGTAGGGAGACACACTTAAGGATTCGACGTTGTTTGAGTAGTTATGGTATTATGAGAAAGAGACCGAATGTTGTTCGGAGTCTCCGATGGGATCCGGGATATCATGAGGAGATCCGGAATGGTCCGGAGAATAAGATTCATATAAGGAAAGTCCCGTTTCGGAGTTCGGGAATGATTCCGGTGTTTTCATCGGGAATGTTCTAGAAGGTTCCGGATTGTCCGGCACTCCGGGGGGGGGGGGAGGGGTACATGAGTGTGTCATATCAAGTTGGTATGATTGCATCATGTACTAAGTGTCATCGCTGTCCGAAATAAAGGGTTAATTCAAATCCTAGTTTGAAAAGTCAAACGGCTAGTTTGAAAAGTCAAACTGCCAGTTTTCGGAAAGAGGAGAAGGAGTTTTTTTTTGGTGGAGGCCGAATTGGAGGAGGGTTCCTCCTTGGGCCGGCGCACCACCTCAAGGCCGAGTTGGGGAGGGACTCTCCCTCCCCTTGGCCGGCCCCCTCCATCTATAAAAGGAGGGGCAGGGCTCCCCTCCTAGAGCACACAAGTTCCTAACTATTTCTCCCGGTTTAGAGCCGTTTTGGATTAGAGCTTCTAATTGCTTTAGCCAACGGTTTAGAGCCTTCTAATTGGTTTAGAGCCTTCTAATTGGTGTGTCTAATTACTAGACCACTAATAGCCTCTCTCATAAGCTCCACCATACTCGCACCGGCTTAAGGCGAAGCCCTGCGGGATTTCCCCTCTACTTCCGGTACCACGCCGTTGTGCTGCCGGAATCGCGAGGAGAGTGCTACAACCTCCGCTGCCTGCTGGAACAAGGGAGAGGAAGGTCTTCGTCGAGTACCGAACGTGTGACCGACTGCGGGAGCGCTGCCGGAACGTGGCGCCGGAAGGATCGTCTACGCGATCTTGAGATCGGAAAGAGTACGACTACATCACCCACGAGAATCCGCTCTCGTTAAACGCTTTGGAATCTACGAGGGTAAGTTATACCATCGACTCGTTGCTACAATCTAGTAGATAGATCTTGGCTTGTTTGTTTGTATGCGATAGAAATTTTTTGTTTTCCATGCTACGAACCCCAACAGTGGTATCAGAGCCGTGTTTATATGTAGATCTGTTGCACGAGTAGAACACAATGGTCATTGTGGGCGTTGATGCTTTTATTGTCGATTGCTTCTTGTGTACTTTGCATCTTGCGGTATGTTGGGATGAAGCGGCCCGGGCTAACCTTACATGACATCGTTCATGAGACTTGCTCCACGCTTGACATGCAACTTGTATTGCATAAGTGGCTTTGCGGGTGCCTGTTTCTCCTAGCATAGTAAAGATCCAATACACAACGGGTGATTAACAATACTTGTGTCAACGTTGTGGTTCATGTTCGTAAGTTAGAACGACACTTATTGAAAGCCCCAAACCACGTAAAATATGCAAAGAAAGTAGAGGCGTCTAACTTTGTTTTGCAGGGGTGTGCAGTGATGTGATATGGCCATGATTGTGATTATATTTGATGTATGCAATGTTCCTTATTGTAAGTCGGCAACCGGCAGGAGCCATATGGTTGTCTTTAATTTATGTTAAGACCCACGTGTCTATTCAAAGTAGTTGTAATAGTTGAAGCCGGTGGACGACAACCATGGAGAGGCGTCATTGACCTTGATGCAATGCCGGTGATGATGGAGATCATGTTCGTGCTTGAAGATGGAGATCAAAGCACAAAGAAGAAAGGCCATATCATATCACATATATATTGAATTGCATGTGATGTTAATCCTTTATGCATCTTGTAGTGCTTAGTAGACGACGGTAGCATTATAAGATGATCCCTCATGCACATGAATTTCAAATCATAAAGTGTTCACCCTTAGTTAGCACCGTTGCTAAAGCTTGTTGTTTCGAAGCACCACGTGATGATCGGGTGTGTTAGATTCCGCAAGTGTATACAACGTGGGCAAGCCAGATTTGCTCATGCGGAAACTAAGGTTTGATCTTGACGAGCCTAGCATGTACAGACATGGTCTCGGAACACGGATCACCGAAAGGTAAAGCATGAATCATATAGTAGATATGATGAACATGACGATTGTTCGCCATTGAAACTATATCAACTCTCGTGATGATCGGTGTTGATGTGGTGGATTTGGTTCGTGTGATCACTAAAACAATGTGAGGGATATTGTTTTGAGTGGGAGTTCACCTAGTTTAATTACATTAATTAATTTGAACTCAATTTGTCATAAACTTAGTCTAAACTATTGCAAATATGTTGTAGATCAATGGCAGCCCCTACCATCAATTTTAATGCGTTCCTAGAGAAAGAAAAGTTGAAAAACAATGGAAGCAACTTCGCGGATTGGTTCCGCAATTTGAGGATTGTCCTCACAGCTGGTAATTTGACCTATGTGCTGGATGCACCGCTGGGTGACCCACCTGCAGCTGATGCTCCCGATGAAGTAAAGAATGTTTACCTCGCTCGGAAGAATCAGTACTCCATAGTTCAGTGTGCTATCTTGTATGGTTTGGAATCGGAGCTTCAGAAAAGGTTTGAGGATTCAGACCCATATGATATTGTCGAGGATCTCAAATTGATTTTTGAGACTCATGCGGCAATTGAAAGCTATGAAGCTTCTGAAAAGTTCTTTAACTGCAAGATGGAAGAAGGCAGCTCCGTCAGTGAGCATGTGCTTAAGATGTCAGGGCACGCATACAAACTTCAAAGCTTGGGTATAGTGATTCCTAATGCTTTGGGGATTTACCGTGTCCTCCAATCACTACCACCAAGTTACAAGAACTTTGTGATGAACTACAACATGCAGAACATGAACAAGACGTTGCCAGAACTCTTTGCCATGTTGAAATCTGCAGAAGTGGAGATCAAGAAAGAGCACCAAGTGTTGTTGGTCAATAAGACCACCAAATTCAAGAAAGGCAAGTCTAAGCAAAAGGGACACTTCAAGAAGGGTGGTAAGAAAGCTACTACGCCGACGAAGAAAACCAAGGCTGGACCTAAGCCTGATACTGAGTGCTTTTACTGCAAGGGAGAAGGTCACTGGAAGCGGAATTGCCCAAAGTACTTGGCGGATTTGAAGAACGGCAACATCAAGAAGAAAGGTATATCTGATATACATGTTATTGATGTGTATCTCACTAGTACTCGTAGTAGTGCCTGGGTATTTGATACTGGTTCGGTTGCTCATATTTGTAACTCGAAACAGGTGCTGCAGAATAAACGGAAGCTAGCGAAGAACGAGGTGACGATGCGCGTGGGAAACGGATCAAAGGTTGATGTGATCGCGGTCGGCACGCTACCCCTTCATCTACCATCGGGATTAGTTTTATACTTAAATAATTGTTATTTGGTGCCTGCGTTGAGCATGAACATTATATCGGGATCTTGTTTATTGCGAGACGGTTACTTGTTTAAATCCGAGAATAATGGTTATTCTATTTATATGAGTAATATGTTTTATGCACATGCACCTTTGATAGATGGTCTATTCTTATTGAATCTCGATAGTGGAAATACACATATCAACAACATTGAGGCTAAACGATTGAAATCAAGCGATAATTCGACCTATATGTGGCACTGTCGTCTTGGTCACATCGGAGTGAAACGTATGAAGAAACTCCATTCCGATGGACTTCTTGAATCACTTGATTTTGAATCACTTGAAAGATGCGAAGCATGTCTGATGGGAAAAATGACTAAGACTCCATTTTCTGGTATGATGGAGCGAGCTACAGACTTATTGGAAATCATACATACCGATGTGTGTGGTCCAATGAGTGTAGCATCGCGCAGTGGTTATCGTTATGTTCTTACCTTCACGGATGACTTGAGTAGATATGGGTATATCTATTTCATGAAACATAAGTCCGAAACTTTCGAGAAGTTTAAGGAGTTTCAAAGTGAGGTAGAGAATCAACGTAACAAGAAGATTAAATTTCTACGTTCTGATCGTGGAGGTGAATATCTAAGTTACGAGTTTGGCGAGCATTTAAAGAAATGCGGAATACTTTCACAATTGACATCGCCGGGAACACCACAGCGTAATGGTGTGTCCGAACGTCGTAATCGAACTCTCTTAGATATGGTTCGTTCTATGATGTCACTTACAGATTTACCGCTATCATTTTGGGGTTATGCATTAGAAACAGCCGCATTCACTTTAAATAGGGCACCATCTAAATCCGTTGAAACGACACCGTATGAATTATGGTTTGGGAAGAAACCTAAATTGTCGTTCCTTAAAATTTGGGGATGCAAAGCCTATGTAAAGAAGTTACAGCCGGACAAGCTTGAACCCAAAGCGGAAAAATGCGTCTTCATAGGATACCCGAAGGAAACTATTGGGTATACCTTCTATCATAGATCCGAAGGCAAAATCTTCGTTGCCAAGAATGGATCCTTTCTAGAGAAGGAATTTCTCTCGAAAGAATTGACTGGAAGGAAAGTAGAACTCGACGAGGTTGTCGAACCTTCTCTCGATATTGCGAGTAGCGCAGCACCGGAAGAAGTTCCCGTGGTGCCTGCACCAATAAGAGAGGAAGCTAATGATAGTGATCATGAAACTTCGGTTGAAGTTGCTACAGATCCTCGGAGGTCAACGAGAACTCGTACCACTCCAGATTGGTATGATTCCGTTATGAATGTCATGGTGGTGGACAACACCGATGACCCCGAGACATATGAGGAAGCGATGATGAGCCCAGATTCCAATAAATGGCAAGAAGCCATGAAATCCGAGATTGGATCCATGTACGAAAACCAAGTATGGACTTTGGTGGACTTACCGGATGGCCGAAAGGCTGTCGAGAACAAATGGATTTTCAAGAAGAAAACAGATGCTGATGGTAATGTTACTGTCTATAAAGCTCGACTTGTCGCAAAAGGGTTTCAACAAATTCAAGGAGTTGACTACGATGAGACTTTCTCACCGGTAGCGAAGCTAAAGTCTGTGAGGATTATGTTAGCAATCGCTGCATATTATGATTATGAGATATGGCAGATGGATGTCAAAACAGCATTCCTCAATGGAGACATTGATGAAGAGTTGTATATGATGCAACCCAAAGGTTTTGTCGATCCTAGAGATGCTAACAAGGTATGCAAACTTCAACGGTCTATCTATGGATTGAAGCAAGCATCCCGAAGTTGGAATCAACGTTTTGATAAGGTAATCAAAAGTTTTGGTTTTATACAAACTTATGGAGAAGCTTGTATTTACAAGAAAGTGAGTGGGAGCTCTGTAGCATTCTTAAATACTATATGTGGATGACATATTGTTGATTGGGAATGATGTAGACCTTCTTAATAGTGTCAAGGAATATTTGAATAATAGTTTTTCAATGAAGGATCTTGGCGAAGCAGCTTACATATTAGGCATAAAGATTTATAGAGATAGATCGAAACGCCAAATATCATTGTCACAGAGTACATATTTGGACAAAGTTCTAAAGAGATTTGGAATGGAAGAAAGCAAGAAAGGGTTCTTGCCCATGTTGCCCAATACGACCTTGAGTAAAACTCAAAGTCCGACATCGGCAGAAGATAGAGAAAGGATGAGTAAGACTCCCTATGCCTCAGCCATAGGATCTCTAATGTATGCCATGCTATGTACTAAACCCGACATTGCATATGCTGTTAGTTTAACTAGCAGATATCAAAGTGATCCAGGAGTGGATCATTGGACAGCGGTCAAAAACATCCTTAAGTACTTGAGAAGAACTAAGGATATGGTTCTTTCTTATGGAGGTGATGAACAGCTCGTTGTTAATGGTTACACCGATACTAGTTGGAACACTGATCCGGATGATTCTAAATCGCAATCCGGATACGTATTTATTTTGAATGGTGCAGCAGTTAGCTGGAGGAGTGCGAAGCAAAGCGTTGTGGCGAGATCTTCAACTGAATCGGAATACATGGCTGCTTCGGAGGCTTCACAAGAAGCGATATGGATGAAAGAGTTCATTACAGAGCTGGGTGTGGTTCCTAGTGCGCTGGACCCAATGTCTATCTACTGTGATAACATGGGCGCCATAGCCAATGCGCAAGAACCAAGGTCACACAAGAAGCTGAAGCATATCAAGCCGCGTTTTCACGCTATTCGAGAACATATCCAGGATGGGGATATAAAGATTTGCAAAGTACACACAGATCTGAATGTGGCGGATCCGTTGACTAAACCTCTCCCGAGGGCAAAACATGACCAACACCAAACTGCCATGGGTGTTCGGTATATTACCATGTAATCTAGATTAGATGACTCTAGTGCAAGTGGGAGACTGTTGGAGATATGCCCTAGAGGCAAAAATAAATGTGGTTATTATTATATCTTTGTGTTTATGATAAATGTTTACATTCATGCTATAATAGTATTAACAAGGAAACATTGATACTTGTGTGATTTGTAAACTTAATTTGAAGTCCCTAGTATAGCCTCTATACTTCACTAGCTTGTTGGTTGATTAATGATTGTGGTTTCCCTATCATGAACATTGAGATGTTATCAACAACAAGATCATATCGTTAGGAGAATGATATGGTGGACATACTCCTATAGATAAGCGTAGCATAAAGATCAAGTCATTTCAATAGTTCAATTGCTATATGCTTTCTGATACATAGTAACCTAATTCCTTCGACCATGAGATCATGCATATCACCTTTACCGGATGGATGCTTTGATGACATCAAACACCACACCGTAACTGGGTGGTTATAAAAGTGGCATTGAGTGTTCGGAAAGTATTGGTTGAGACACATGGATCAAGAGTGGGATTTGTCCATCCACATGACGGATAGATATACTTTGGGCCCTCTCGGTGGAATGTCATCCAATTAGCTTGCAAGCATGTGACTTGGTCACAAGGGATCACATATCACGGGAACGAGAAAAGAGTACTTATCAGTAACGAGGTTGAACTAGGTATGCAGAGATACCGACGATCATAACCTCGGATAAGTAACATATCGTGAGACAAAGGGAAATTGGTATCGTATGTAAGTGGTTCATTCGATCGCAAAGTAATCGTAGAAATATTTGGGAGCCATATGAATTTCCAGATTCCTCTATTGGTTATTGTTCGGAGAAGTGTCTCGATCATGTCCGCATAATTCACGAACCGTAGGGAGACACACTTAAGGATTCGACGTTGTTTGAGTAGTTATGGTATTATGAGAAAGAGACCGAATGTTGTTCGGAGTCTCGGATGGGATCCGGGATATCATGAGGAGATCCGGAATGGTCCGGAGAATAAGATTCATATAAGGAAAGTCCCGTTTCGGAGTTCGGGAATGATTCCGGTGTTTTCATCGGGAATGTTCTAGAAGGTTCCGGATTGTCCGGCACTCCGGGGCGGGGGGGAGGGGTACATGAGTGTGTCATATCAAGTTGGTATGATTGCATCATGTACTAAGTGTCATCGCTGTCCGAAATAAAGGGTTAATTCAAATCCTAGTTTGAAAAGTCAAACGGCTAGTTTGAAAAGTCAAACTGCCAGTTTTCGGAAAGAGGAGAAGGAGTTTTTTTTTGGTGGAGGCCGAATTGGAGGAGGGTTCCTCCTTGGGCCGGCGCACCACCTCAAGGCCGAGTTGGGGAGGGACTCTCCCTCCCCTTGGCCGGCCCCCTCCATCTATAAAAGGAGGGGCAGGGCTCCCCTCCTAGAGCACACAAGTTCCTAACTATTTCTCCCGGTTTAGAGCCGTTTTGGATTAGAGCTTCTAATTGCTTTAGCCAACGGTTTAGAGCCTTCTAATTGGTTTAGAGCCTTCTAATTGGTGTGTCTAATTACTAGACCACTAATAGCCTCTCTCATAAGCTCCACCATACTCGCACCGGCTTAAGGCGAAGCCCTGCGGGATTTCCCCTCTACTTCCGGTACCACGCCGTTGTGCTGCCGGAATCGCGAGGAGAGTGCTACAACCTCCGCTGCCTGCTGGAACAAGGGAGAGGAAGATCTTCGTCGAGTACCGAACGTGTGACCGACTGCGGGAGCGCTGCCGGAACGTGGCGCCGGAAGGATCGTCTACGCGATCTTGAGATCGGAAAGAGTACGACTACATCACCCACGAGAATCCGCTCTCGTTAAACGCTTTGGAATCTACGAGGGTAAGTTATACCATCGACTCGTTGCTACAATCTAGTAGATAGATCTTGGCTTGTTTGTTTGTATGCGATAGAAAATTTTTGTTTTCCATGCTACGAACCCCAACAAGTATATCATGTCAACGAAGCTATACATATCAATCTACTTGTGATAATGGTCGCGTGTAACATCGAGCCATCTTACCTTTGCATCGTAGAAATTACCTAAGGAGATGGTTTATCATCTTCATATCCCTGAAGATGGCTTGGTTGGAGTATGCGTTGGAGCACAAGGTGGCATCAGCACCGTCAAGTACAAGACGGATTTTGACAGATGCATCTCCTTCACCACTAACAGGTGGACTAACTTCCTCCAAACCGTTCATCGTCTCCAGATTGGGCAAGCCATACTCATCACCGCGAGGTTGACCACCATGCCCAGGGACCTGCATATAATGTTCGCTATTGACATCATCAATGATTTGTCATCCCTACCAGACTCGGACTCATAGGAGTGATACTCGGAAGAGTACGACGTGTGACCTTAATAATATTGTTTGCTAGATTATTGTCTGAACCACAAATTTGTCAATAGCTAGCTAGTTTCTCTATGTTTTGGATAGAATTCATCTTAATTATCCATTTAATGTTGTATGATCAGTGCTCTAGGCCGCCGATCTCATCTTCCAAATCTTTCGATCTTAATGGGCCTCTTCTCTCCCTTAATTACTTCCTTTGTGTAAATATAACCTATAAACGAACAAACTTTCCCATAGGAAATGAAATTTGAATTAGTCCTTTTAAAATTCTAGACGTTTGTAATTTCTAGCCGCCTGATGGAAGTAGTTAGCGGCAAAATATGAAATTCGGATATTGTTAGAGACGTTTTCCATTCACAGCCGTCTGAGGTTAGTACTTGGCGGCAAGATCTAAAAATATTTGGATAAATATTTCAGATTTGTGCCACATTTTTCGTTCCCCGCCCTCTGAGGTTAGTACTTGACCCTCCCTATCCACCGCCGCTGTTGCAGGCGCCCTCCACCACCGCCGCCTCCGGTCACCTGCGGTGCGGACGCTCTCCCTCACTTCCAAGGACCCCTTCGTCATCCAGGCAGGTATGCGTGAAAACAAAACCCCTAAAACCCTAATGTAAAGCTTCGATTTTGGAATTTTGGCATGGAATTTCCCATTTTCTTGTCGAATTTAGGGTTGAGGGTTTCCGAGCTGCAGAGACATGACAACGGCGTCAGGAGAGCCTCCCCCAGCATCTGTCCCACCTTTTTTCCCCTTGTATACATTTCAAAATCTACAATTTTTTATTAATTCCTCATTGTTCGTTGCCCTTCTAGCATGGATTTAATTGTCACTTCATTAGTCTACTTGCATCTTGTTTATTCAATGAATTTCAAATTATTTGGCTGTGTATGCTTTTTATTAATGTACGACAACAAGAACTATGTTTATGATTTCAGTCCAATTCATTGTTATATTTTATTGTATTAAAATGCTCAATGTTTGTATCTATTTAACAGATGAGAACATGCAGTGATCTTGCAATAGTGCTCTGTACCGATGACAGTGTTGTCATTAGCTCTGGCAGTTTTGAATTCGAGTCATTAGAAGATCCCACTAAGAGGCTTGAGCTTAGAGGTATCAAATAACCTCAAAATTCCAATCATCTGTTTTAAATTTGTATGTGTTTAGACTGTAGACACGGAAATATTTCACCGCATTGAAATTTTTATGTGTTATTGCATCAGGACCTCAACACAAGGGGAACACTTATTTGGATAAGAAGAGCCTTTTTGAAAACGACATGTATCTGAAAGAAGATCATGTAGACTTCCTTTTAGATTGGTGTGAACCCGAATTTTCACCAAAAATCAAGTACTACGTCTACAGGTTGCCCTATTCATCTGTCATGCAACAGAAGTGCAAACTGGTAAGATGATATATTCTTGAACATGTGATCAACAGTGCTAACCTTAGATATTTAAATACTTCCAGTAATGAAATGCTAAAATTCTTCAACTATTTGTATTTGCGGAGACTTTTGGAGCTGAGTTCACAAGAAAATATCTAAAGAATCGTCTTGATGAACCAATTGATGCCATGTTTGGCAAATGAAGAGCAAGAATACAAATATGGTTACGATGAAGATGGGAGCTGGTGGGTCAAATGCAATCTTGACGACTTGATGGGAGAAGGTTGTGAGAATTTTCAACTTAAAGTAGGATAGCATTTTCATGTTTAGCTTTGATGAAATTGTTAATGGAGAGGTATATATTCTAGTTCAGAAACTTCCACCAGCCGGCCCATTACTACTCCAGTACTAATTGTGCTTCTTCGATGTATGGACTCCACATTGTATGCAATGCCATAATATAATGGCTAAATATGTATGGATTTCACCAACTATTGGGTTAATGTTAATTGTTAATATAATGGTCTTGTTTTGACTGGCTACCATAAGTTCTTGAGTTAATCTATCTATCTGGCCGCTGAATCATGATTATGTGTCATGCTAGATATGATCGAGTTCGAATTAGCATGCTATTATTTAAAATGGTCTACACACACTAGAGACGGTCACTTTAAAAAGCAGTTTCGAGGCACACTAGTTCTAAAGATGGTCTTTGTTAGAATCCAACTCAGATCGCCTTACTATTATACTGTATATAGTATAGGCCATCTGAGGTTGAAGAGTTCTTGCAAGCGGTCAGAAATATTGCTCGTCTTCAGCTCGTAGATGTAAGAGGTGTTTGCCTTTTTGCACCGTCTAAGGTCGCGTATCTTAGAGACGTAAATAAAAAACTGCTCAAGTGGCATGCTCTTAGAAGCTATGCGCTTGAACCGGAACGATAAACCGTCTGAGGCTTATGGGAAATTGATGTCTCTAAGTAAGGAGTTTGTACTAGTGACACCACAAAACATGGCACCATTAATTTTTAAGCCTAACTCTTTTCCTATGCATTGGCATTTTATATGTGAATAAGTAGCAGCAAATTTGTGGTAACCAATGCATATGCATATATTATTCAGTAGCTTGTATTTTAAATAACATGGAAACATAAAGAGGGCCCTTATTTCTTCCTCTCTCATAATAGTTGCAAGCATTAAGAGTAAACTCCGTTACGTTAGAAATGTATCTATAATTTTTGATGCTCGATGCTTGTTTAGTATCTATTTTGCTTTACTTGTCTACACTTTGAGGTGATTTTTACATGTTTTCTGGTACTAACCTATTAACAAGTTGCAACAGTGCCAGATGCATGTTTTCTGCTGTTTTTGGTTTCAGAAAAGTTAGTAAAGAAATATTCTCGAAATTGGACGGGACAAACGTCAAAGTCAATTACTTTCCGTGGGGAACAAGAAGTCCAGAGGGGAACTGGAGGGGCCAGCCAGGGGGGCTAGACCCACCCCAGGTGCGGGTGGGCCTAGCCCTATGCCTGGCTAGGGTTTGCCAACCTTGGCCGCCTCCTCGGTCTCCCCCTTCACCTATAATAAGCCCGCAATGCAGAAACCCTAAGCATCCGATCAAATCTCCACGAAATCGTCTGTAGCCGCCGCCACTATCGTCCCTAGATAGAGGGGATCTGAAGTTCTTCCCGGCACCCTGCCGGAAGGGAGATCATCCTGGAGGCCTTCTCTCCGGTATGATGCATGAGTAGTTCCACCTTGGACTATGGGTCCATGTAGTAGCTAGATGGTTTATCTCCTCCTTTGTGATTTCATGTATAGATCTTGTGAGCTCCGTTCATGATCATCTATTTATAATCATGCATGTTGTGTTTGCGGGGATCCGATGGATATCGAGATTATTATGTTGGTTTGATTAATGGTTTTGTCTGTATGATTCTGTCATGTATGTGTTCTTTGTGATCTTGCATGCTCTCCGTTGTTAGTAGCTATCTTGGCCAAGTAGTTGCTAGTGACTCCAAGAGGGGGTATTTATGCTCGATAGTTGGTTCATGCCTCTAGTTTTCAAGGGAAGTGACAGAAATCTCTTCGATGGTAGATGTGCTGTTGCCACTAGGGAGAAAACAATGGTCTCTTGTTCATCGAACAAGTGGATTGTTTACCTTACACACTTTGCTTAAAGTAGTTGTCTATTGCTTGCAACTTCATACTATAGGGGGGTCAGATGATAACTTGAAGGTGGACTTCTAGTCATAGATGCAGTTGGATGGCGGTCTATGTATATTGTTGTATTGCCCAATCGAATCTCATAGAATCTTTCTGACTAGTAATTGCATTTTTATGCCTTGCTTAGTTCCTATCAATTGTCTCGCTGTAATTTGTTTACCCTTCATGCCATGTTGTTTATCTAAGGAGAGCACCTCTAGTGAACTATGGATCCCGGTCCATTCTTTACCATTGATACATCTTCTGCTGTTACTTGTTTACTTGCTGCAAACCATTACCTTCGACACCATACGTTTAATCCTTTGTTATAGCAAACAAGTGAGCTTGACAACCTCACTGTTCGTTGGGGAAAAGTATTGATTTTGTGTTGTGTGGGTATTCGTGTTGCTTGAAACACCTGTGTGACGTTTCCTTCCTCCTTCTGGTTCGATAACCTCGGTCTCAACTGAGGGAAAACTTGCTGCGTGCTGCTTCACACCTTTCTCTTGGGGTTCCCAAAAGGCTGTGTGTAGACAACCGTCAAGCTTTTCTAGCGTCGTTGCCGGGGAGGCTAAGGACGTATTCACAAGGGGAGTCCTTCACTTCATTTCTCTTACTTTGTTTTTTTTTCTTGGTTTTGTTTGCCTCTTTTAAAAAAAAACACAAAAAATTAGTTCCTCCTCTAGCTGTTTGTGTTTTTGGCTTGCCCACCTTTGCCAAAATGAACACTGCCGAGAACACCAAGTTGTGTGACTTCACTAGCATCAACAACAATGATTTCCTTAGCACACCTATTGCTCCACCTGCTCCTGATGCTACCTTTTATGAAATTAAGCCTGCTTTGTTGAATCTTGTGATGAGAGAGCAATTTTCTGGTGTTGGTTCTGATGATCCTGCTGCCCACCTCAATAGCTTTGTTGAACTTTGTGAGATGCAAAAGTATAAGGATGTAGATGGAGATATTATTAAGCTCAAGCTTTTTCCTTTCTCCTTGAGGGGAAAAGCTAAAGAATGGTTGCTTTCTTTGCCTAAAAATAGTATTGATTCTTGGACTAAGTGCAAAGATGCTTTTATTGGAAAGTACTATCCTCCTGCTAAGATTATATCTATGAGAAGTGATATTATGAAATTTAAACAGCTTGATAGTGAACATTTTGCTCTAGCTTGGGAAAGAATGAAATCTTTGGTTAAAAATTTCCCTACTCATGGACTCACTGCTTGGATGATTATCCAGACTTTTTATGCAGGTTTGAACTTCTCTTCAAGAAATCTATTGGATTCAGCTGCTGGATGTACCTTTATGGGCCTCACTTGGTGTGTTGCGACAAGGCTCCTGGATAATATGATGGTTAACTACTCTGAATGGCACGTTGAGAGAGCTTCACATGGTAAGAAGGTAAATTCTATTGAGTAAACTTCCTCTTTGAGTGAAAAGATTGATGTTATTATGGCTATGCTTGTTAATGGGAAAGCTCCTCTAGATCCTAATAGTGTTCCCTTAGCCTCTTTGGTTGCTCAAGAAGAGCAAGTTGATGTGAACTTCATTAGAAAACCAATTTCAACCACAATGCCTATAGGAACAATTTTGGTAGCAACAACAATTATAGGCCTTATCCTCCTAATAATGGCAATTCCTATGGAAGCTCTTACAATAATGCTAGAAGTGCCCCCTTTGAACTTGAAGTCATGCTCTCAAGGAATTTATTAGTAAACAAACCACTTTCAATAAGACTATAGAGGAAAAGCTTTTAACCGTTGAGAAAAATATATCCTCTTTGTCTGAATCTCAGTCCTCCTTGATTAATAAAATGGCCGCTAAACCTAAAACTATGGAAAACACCTTTGCTACTGCTCATTCCATACAAGTTATTATTGATGAAAATGTTAGGCTGTTAGCTCAACTTCATGCTAAGTGGGAAAGGGAAGCTAAAATTGATAGAAACAATAGTGTGTGCACAATCACCACTAAACCACAAGTACTCCCTATTCCTACTCCTACTATGCCTAAGCCTAATGAGTCTACTACTAGTGATGCCAAGTTTGACTTTGATATTGATGGTTGCAATATTTTGAAGTGATTATGTTCTTTCAAAAGCTTGCTAGAAGTCCTGATGCTAGTGATATGCATGTTGCCTTTACCAAACATATTACAGATGCTCTTGTGAAAATTAAGGAAGAGAAGATAAAACACAAAGCTTCTATTCCTAGGAAAGTAGAAGATAGTTGGGAACCCATTATTAATATGCAAGTTAATAACTTTGATCTCAAAGATTCATGTGATCTTGGTTCTAGTGTCTCTATTATTCCTAGGAAGATTTATGAAATGCTTGATTTCCCACCATTGGAAGATTGTTATTTAGATGTCCCACTCAGTGATAATGCTAAGAAGAAACTCATGGGGAGTATTAATGATGTTCTCATTATGGTTAATAATGCTTATGTCCCTGTGGATTTCTATGTTTTGGATGTTCAATACAATGCTTCTTGTCCTATTACTTTGGGAAGACCTTTTCTTAGAACTGTTGGTGCCATCATTGATATGAAAGAAAACACCATTAGATATCATTTTCCATTAAAGAAAGGTATTGAACACTTCCCTATGAATATAGAGAAGTTTCTTTTTTCTCCTCCTTTGAAAGCAAGATTAGATGTTAATGCTTCTTCATTTGAAAATACTTGATTCTTCTTGCTTCTTGTGCCTAACTTAAAGGCGTTAAAAAAAGTACTTGTTGGGAGATAATACAAGAGTTTTCTTGAGTCTTGGAAGTTATTACTTCAGTAATAACCTCTCCTTATCATTTTTGTTTGCCTTTTGTGCCAAGAATAACCTCTAATGATAGGGAAGTAAGATTTGGGGAGTTGCTGTCCCGAAACAGATTTCTATACTCCACCAAAAAAATCCGTGAGGAGGCTCTGTAACTCAGATTGAGCTCAAAATTTACGACAAAATCCCCCAGTATGTTAGCTAACTTTCGTTAGTTCATAACTTTTTGATTTGAGCAACAGAAGATGTTCAAAAAAATCATTTTCTACATGCTGGTCTGTTTTGACAGATTTCTGCCATTATTTGCATTTGCTTCTTATTGATTCATTTTTGAGTTCTTTTTAGGTGAATTGAGCTTTTTGAAGGAGTTACTACAGTAGCTTGTGTTTTTAGTGAAAAGCCTTGCTATTCCAAAGCTTTTCCAGAGGCCTAATATCTTTTGAATAAGCTAATGTTGCTAATGAAGATTTTGTGAAGTTTTGTATGAAGGAAAACATTTAGGTGTAGAGAGAGAATGATACAATGAGATGAAGAATGGACAAAAGCTCAAGCTTGGGGATGCCACCATGGTGTCACCCCAAGAAATATCCAAGAGGTACAAGCGTCAAAGCTTGGGGATGCCCAAGGCATCCCCTTCTTCATCAATAAAAAGCTCAGGTCTGTCTAGACACTTCGTTTTTATTGTTTCATGCACAGTTGTGTTGTTCTTGGAGCGTCTTAGTTTTCGTTTTCTTTGCTTAGTTTTTTTAGTTTTCTTGAGTAGTTTGGACCCCCGTTCTCGCTGTGTTGTTTTGCAAATAAGTTGCTTGGTGTTGGAAAGGAGTAGTAAGTTCTTGCTTGAAGTGCAAGAGGAGCTTGCATTGACTGTGACTTAGACTTTAGCATGACATGCTAGGTGTTGTTTTAGCATTATGCTTAGTGATTATTGTTGTAGGATGTCTTGTTCCAAACAATTGGGATTGCTTAGTGTGCCTTGAAGAAATTATGTGTTGTTTTAGCATGCAAAAGCATAGTATTGTGGTATTCTCCTTTGATGTTTTGCTTGGGTTGACTTGGCACATGCTCACATCATGTTATGACTATGACAAGTCACCATTAGCCTCTATGATCATTTAGTCCTTGACTTGTAGTACCACTCTTTTCTTTGATTAGTATGCTTTGTTGCACTACATGATTATGGCCATTATTGCCCTCTTAGTCTTTTGCTAGCCTCCACTTGTGTGAGAAAGTTCTACTCATGCCTCCAACTCCCAATAAACCAAGTTTTTCCAAAGTGTCCACTATAAACTCCCATGCATGGTGTGTTACACCATTCCAAGTATATTCTTGTTTTCAGCTATCTTCCAATTAAAAAATATTTTGTAATATGAAAACTTAGTGATTAAAGCCCTCACGAACTTGATGGCACACTTTATATTCTTTGCCCCTAATAAACTTGAACCATTGTGACAACTTTGTTGTATATGATTGCACTTATAAGTTGGAATTAGCAGAACCGTGTTGTCACGAGGAACGTTTTTAACATTGCACTTGTACCTTGTTGTACTCAGTTGATATCATGCTCTTTTGTCTATGGATGTCACCGGTGTGAAATAAAGAGGGAACTTGTAAGTCCATGGAGTTTGTATTTTGTGTTAAAGAAACGCCTGGGACGCTAGCCTAAGCCATGCCTAATCATGGTGAAAACTTCCAACATCACCATAATGAGATATCTATGAAGCATTCTCAATAAAAAGCTATGCATATGGTAAATAAAAAGATTGCTGAGATGCTCATTGTCTGCTTGCCTTGTCATTTTGGTTATGGAAATCTCATGTACCATGTGCAAGGGGTACCCCATTGGCGGTTCTAAATGATATGCAAATACTTACTGTGACAAGAACTTACCTGGACCCAAAGTTAAGTATGCATGAGGTGTGGCCCTCGTATTCAAGGGACTTGAGATTGCCAACTTATACGTCGTCAAGCATATACTCCAGCTTTGCCACTTTAACCTTAACCATTTCAAGATGCTTATGATAGATTGAGGGCTGAAAGCTAACAAGTACCATAATTTTTGGAAGCTCTTTTTGAAACTTGTAATCCCTGCTTCCTTTACAAAAAAGGCCTTTCTTCCACCATTATTGAGTCTCCACCTTCTACCTTTAGGCACCATTAAGAGAGCATAGTTGTCATTCTGTGTGCAGTGTTCCAAAGCTTATTAATTGATGCATATTGTGTTATTACTTGTTCTTGTGCTATTTGTTTCTAGTCACCCTTGTGAACTTTGCAGGTGTCCTATGCATCTATATTTCTACTCTATGAGGGAAAAGCTGATTGCCACTATGCTATGTTTTCTGCATGTGAAACAAACAAACATTTTTCAATGCATGTTATTCATGATGTTTGTTTGTAGCTTGCCATGTTGCATGCATAGTTACTATGTCCTATTGTTACAACTCCATCTTTCATGCACATGTTTAGTGTTCTTTGATCCAAGCTTTCAATGCTTGCAAATGGTTGGATCTTTATTGTGAGGGTGCATGTCACCTTAAAAATTATTCTTTTTATCACTTACCTACTCGAGGACGAGCAGGAGTTAAGTTTGGGGATGTTGATACGTTGGAAACGTATCTATAATTTTTGATGCTACATGCTTGTTTAGTATCTACTTTGCTTTACTTTTCTACACTTTGAGGTGCTTTTTACATGTTTTCTGGTACTAACCTATTAACAAGTTGCAACAGTGCCAGATGCCTGTTTTCTGTTGTTTTTGGTTTCAGAAAAGTTAGTAAAGAAACATTCTCGGAATTGGACGGGACAAACGTCAAAGTCAATTACATTCCGTGGGGAACAAGAAGTCCAAAGGGGAGCCGGAGGGGCCAGGGGGGCCAGACCCACCCCAGGCGTGGGTAGGCCTAGCCCCACGCCTGGCTAGGGTTTGCCAATCCTGGTCGCCTCATCGGTCTCCCCCTTCGCCTATAAGAAGCCCCTGATGCATAAACCCTAAGCACCCGATCAAATCTCCACGAAACCGTCTGTAGCCGTCACCATCGTCCCTAGATCGGGGGGATCTAAAGTTCTTCCTGGAACCCTGCCGGAGGGGAGATCATCCCGGAGGCCTTCTCTCCGGTATGATGCGTGAGTAGTTCCACCTTGGACTATGGGTCCATGTATGTGGCATCCCGCAAAACCACTACTAGAAAATCGCGTTGAATTTGTGCATTGCATCGTCATCATCATGCATCGTTTGTCTAAAACTATTTTCGCAAAACCTAGTTTTGTTTTTTAAACGCCCCGCCTTTGTTCAACACCCAACCCGGGTCTCCGGATTATTTTATTTTGTCTGTTATCGGTTTGCAGAAGCCTTGTTTTGAACAAATAAAATATTAAATTATTTTGTGGGGGCAGCCGCACCGGGCCGAATTGACCCAGCTGGCCACCCCAGTACCAAACCGGTCTAACCCTAAACCCTACCTACCCAGGACACCCGAAAAAAAACTAAGCTACCAAATAACCTACCCTGATCCTACCTAGCCCACCCTCCACCTCACCCCGTCCTATAGCCG
The DNA here is from genome assembly GCA_916181665.1 of Avena sativa. Classification (NCBI taxonomy): domain Eukaryota; kingdom Viridiplantae; phylum Streptophyta; class Magnoliopsida; order Poales; family Poaceae; genus Avena; species Avena sativa. The sequence goes on from OV702289.1 coordinate 9,580,975, forward strand.
ATCGACACCTCACCCTGGACGATCTGGCAGCCAACCACATCGCGCCACCTACTCCTTCCCACCCCAACCTCACACACGCCACCAGCCACTCCCCACTCAATCCCTCCCCCAGACCCACCTGCCGGCCCCCTCTCCTTTCCCTCTCTCTCTCTCCTGACCCACCCAACACCAGCAACCCCACCCCCCAACTCGCTGTGCCCTGGGCCCCACTCCCCACCTGCCTCACGCGCCTCTCCCTCCCCGCACACAACACACCCGCATGCTTCAGCCGGCCCCTCCCCGCTCCGGCGAGCGCCGCCCGTCGCCATCAACCTCCGACCGCCTTCCGTCGCCCCCCTCATGCTCCCCGGCCCCGCCGCGTCCTGCCTCGCTCCCCGCCGCCCGAGCCGCGCCGCTGCGCCCGGCCGACCGCCTCCAGCAGCAGCTGCCGGCCACCCTCCCCCTCAACCGCCCGTCCCCGCCTCGAGCTCCCCTCGCCGTCGCCTTCCCGCCCCGTCTCCCCCGCTCCTTATCCTCCTCCGGCCGCCGCCGCCACGGGCTCGCCCAGCTCCCCCAGCAGCAGCCGCCCGACCCCGCCTCCGGCTTCCTCTCCGTCGTCAAGCCCCGCCCCGAGTACCCCTCGTCTGCCGCGCCCCGCGAGACGCCGACGACTGCCGACATGCGGCCCCACCCGAGCGACCTGCAGCACGCGCGTCACCGCCCCCTCCTCAACCAACCACCGCCTAGCCTGCTCGCCTCCGGTCCCCTTCCCACAGGAGTCCCTGCGCGCCGCCCTAGCCGCGCCTTCCGTTCGGCGACTCCTAGTGTCGCCCCATGCCGACCGGGCCGACCTCGTGCCGCTGCAACCACGGCAAGACCAAGCTCTCCGCCAAGGTTGTTCTAAACCCGAAGGCGATGTGCCCAGAAGTGTGGCGCCCCGAGTCATCTACCGGCAAGATCTTCGTGAATCCGCCATTCGGCTTGACCGAGATTGAGTGCGTATCAAGTACGCTGTCGACATCAAACTCGTGGGACTCACAAGATCTACCTCATGGAATCCGGAAGACCCCGGTGTCGAACCCGAAGACTCACCGTCAAGGGCCGTCCCTACACCAAGATCTGCACCGTTACGGGCTTCGACGACCAGTGCGCGAGGTGGAACCCGATGACGCCGGTACCCCAAGATCTACTACGCGGACGCGGAGAAACCCTCGGACGCCAAGATCTTCATCCCGAACGACAAGTCCGACCCGAACCACAGACCCGACAAGGTTCTCGTGACGACAAGAACGACACCGACCCGGAAGAATCCGATGCGCCCCGACGCCACGCCAAGTTCGTCTACCCGAACGCCAAGATCTACCCCGTTATCTGAGAGCGATTCCGGAGTCCGAGAACGTTTCCGTCGAACCCTGGACCCTGAGACCGAACCCCGAACCCACCGAAACCCCAAGTTCGTCGAGACCCCAATGTGTGAACCCCTTCCCGAAACCCTATTTTTTTAACATAATATAACTTGTCGCATAATAATTGTCTTGCATGCATACATTCATGTGGTTTGGGGGCCTTAGGCCGATTCACCTAATAATTAAATATGGGGCCCATATGCGGGCAAATCTAGCCTTATATTGGCCTCATTTAAATTTGTGCATCGAACCGTTGTCATATCTTGCCTTGTTAAGACAACATTTAAATTGCGGGGTATCTAAATAACTTGAACCGTTTAATTAATTGTCGGGACCCCGGTTCCGCTTAATATGACCTAATTTCATCGCACCTTCACCATGCCATGCATCATACATGCATCATGCCCGATCTTCTGCCGTAATCTTAAATATTGCATCCGGTGTTTCTTCTAGTGTTTTGCTTCTTCGCGGATAAGGCCGTTGAGTTGATGCGAGTGCCGACCCGAACTCCGGTTGAACCTTCGACAATGTTTTCAGGCGAGCATCTCCCCCTTTCTACCTATCTTACTTTATAGTATTTATTCCCTCCTGTTGATCTATTGCTATCTGTGTTGCGATGCTCTAGTCCCGTACCCGTGATATCCCTTGCAGCCCTATATTGCCTTGGACACATCCTATTACCTGTTGTTTGGTAGATAGTTGGACTTGCGCGTCGTAGTCGCTTGCTCGAATGCTGTTGCGTGTCGTCAAGTACCGCAGTTGTTGGAGTATTGCCGCATATTTAATGTTGGAGATGATCTTGGTTTTAATTATTGCTCACTTTAAATACGGTTTAACAACTAAAATTGAAGTAAGTAAGCAGAGGCATCGGTGGGTGATAGATAATGTTGGTTTCCGACCGCCCACTTGTGTCCCGTAGGACCCCGAGTTCTTGACACCTGTTCCGAGATCAAGCGCGCTAACCACAGGTGGGGAGATATGGGACCCCCATTGATTATTACCTGATTTCAAAGTATTGTACTGGGGGCCACAAACTAGTTTGAGGTTTTATTTACTATCCTGTACTTATGCCATGCTTTACTGCTTTATTTACGATTGTGCGAGGAGCACACTGTACTGTTTAGGAAGCGGAGTGTTTTCGCGGTATCGACAGTCCCCGTTTAGGGATTTGCTGTCGTTTACAGCCACTGACGCAAACCCTAAGTCCGTCTCGGAGACCGGCCGACTTCGTTGCGGGTGTACTTAGTGGGGTGGCCCCCCGTGCTTGCTTTGGGTCTGGGAACGTCATGACTTAGGCCCCGCCGACATACCGATGGGTGTATGTTAACTGATCTGGCAAAAAGGGTCGAAGTGCTTGTGGATACTTTGGTGCACCCCTGCAGGGTTAAATCTTTTCGAGAAGCCGTGTCCGCGGTTATGGACGACTTGGAGCACAATGCTTGATCATAGACCACTATAACTAAAGTTTATTGTTATAAATTGACTTGTATCCGATATGACTAGTAATCAGCTTCACTATAACGGAATGGCTAAATAAAAGTACCAACAACTGCTGGGTTTTGGGGTTATCTCATGCTAATTGTATCTGATTAGTAAGTGCTGCAACTACAACGGAATGATTAATAAAAGTGCCCACTGCTTATTTTATCAGGACGACTACCTTTACCTGACTAGTAAATTGCCTCCACTATAACTGAATAAGTAAAATTTCCAACTGTGTGAGTTCCTCGGTTGACTTCCTCGTTTGGTCTCGAGGGGGAAATGCCAGGATGAGTTTGTTTGATGGTAGCATCAGGTTGGTTCCGAATAGGTCTTTCTTACCCCTCTCTGGTAGTCGCCAGTTGTATCGAGTCTCTATAGGTTGTTTAGTGCATGCTGCCGCTGCCGCTTCAGTCCACCATACCTATGTAGGCGAGGACCGCCGAATTCTAGCCTCGCCGTGTACTGGCCTCAGTACTGACGCTCCTCTTTTTCCTTTGCCCTTTGTCGGCACCCCTTTTTGTTTAAGCAGGTTTTGAGATCGACGCCGTTAGCAGGGTTACCCTTCCGGCTTGGCCTGGGCAGGGTTATGGACGCCATTGGTTATTCTTCAGGGCTCTTAGCCCCATTTGCATCTTGTCCGTAGTCGGACGCTCTATCATTTTCAAGGTGATTTGGATCTTTGTACCTTATTTTTGTATTCTTGACTCATGGAGTCGCTATTATATAAATCTGTTCTGTGGGTCCCATCGAGGACTGTTGTGTAATGTTATTACTTCGTTTTCCACCCGCACGAAAGTGCCTGGTGGGCACCTTCGAATCGTTTCTATGCGGGTTTGGCGGGTTTCGCTGAAACTTGCATAGGGCCGATTCTGAGGGTGTTACAATGTAGTAGCTAGATGGTTGTATCTCCTCCTTTGTGATTTCATGTATAGATCTTGTGAGCTCCGTTCATGATCAAGATCTAATCTATTTGTAATCATGCATGTTGTGTTTGCGGGGTTCGATGGATATTGAGATTATTATGTTGGTTTGATTAATTGTTTTGTCTTTATGATTCTATCATGTCTGTGTTGTTTGTGATCTTACATGCTCTCCGTTGTTAGTAGCTATCTTGGCCAAGTAGTTGCTAGTGACTCCAAGAGGGGGTGTTTATGCTCGATAGTGGGTTCATGTCTCTAGTTTCCAAGGGAAGTGACAGAAATCTCTTCGGTTGCAGATGTGATGTTGCTACTAGGGAGAAAACAACAGTCTCTTATTCATGGAACATATGGACTGTTTAACTTACACACTTTGCTTAAAGCAGTTGTCTGTTGCTTGCAACTTAATACTGGAGGGGGTTCAGATGATAACCTGAAGGTGGACTTCTAGTCATATATGCAGTTGGATGGCGGTCTATGTATCTTGTATTGCCTAATCGAATCTCATAGGATCTTTCTGACTAGTAATTTCATTGTTATGCCTTGCTCAGTTCTTGTCAATTGCCTCGCTGTAATTTTTTTACCCTTTATGCCATGTTGTTTATCTAAGAAGAGCACCTCTAGTGAACTATGGACCCCGGTCCATTCTTTACCATTGATACATCTTCCACTATTACTTGTTTACTTGATGCAAACCATTACCTTCCACACCATACGTTTAATCCTTTGTTACAGTAAAGCAGTGAGCTTGACAATCTCACTGTTCGTTGGGGCAAAGTCTTGAGTTTGTGTTGTGCAGGTCTCCGTGTTGCTTGCAACACCTGTGTGACGTTTCCTTCCTCCTTCTGGTTCGATAACCTCGGTCTTAACTGAGGGAAAACTTGCTGCTTGCTGCTTCACACCTTGCTCTTGGGGTTTCCAACAGGCTGTGCGTAGACAGCCGTCAAACTCAACCACATAGTTTTTAATAGAATCACCACAAGTATACCAATCATCTAATGAGCTTATGGAATAATTTATTTCTTTTATATCAGTCTCATACTCCCATATGTTAGACACAATTGTTCCACATAGAGTACTATCATGAACAAAAGAATCATCATCCAAAGCACTATCATTTAATAAATCAAAGCAATACATATCATCTTTTTTATGTGAGGACTAGTACTAATAGAATCATTTTTATCCTTTACAAACATCCTTTCTACCCAACTATCATATGATTATCTATAGAAAACAAGTATGGGCTCATCATAATAGAGATCACCATCACTTGCAATAGTATAAGAAGGGGTTATCATGGGAATTTGTGCATTACCATAGTTGTGAATAGAAGACAGGTAGCTACTCCATTCTTCCTCCATTTTTTCTTCATTGTCCTACTTATTTTGTTCTTCCTTGGAACTCTCAACATGATTTCTTGCATTTAAAGCATTGGTACCAAGAGGAATATTCAAGCTGTTAATATGTCTAAGAAATGAATATAATTATCAACCATTTTTAAATTTTTTATATTTACATTTTTTATGGATTTTATATTGTATAAGTTAGTTGTTGAAAGTAAAGTAAATGCAATACAAACAAGAATAGAATCCTAGCGTTACGCTTCCTGGCAACGCTACGAGAAAAGTATCTTGATAACCCCCAAGTGCAAGGAATCATTTTCATACAATTCGATAAGTATTTAAGAGTTGAACCCACAAGGAGCTTAAGGTAAAATATCTATCCTCTAAATCCCTATAACCCACTTATATGGCCTTACATGCAATGCAATATACTACAATGTGGAATGTGCTCCTAACTAGAAAACTATGAAGTGCTGGAAAGTAAATACAAGAAGTAATAGAACTAGTGCAAGTAAAGTAAAAAGCAAGTAACTCAATGGAGCAAGTGTTTTAGGAAAATTATTATCTCATTTGTTTGGCTATCACAATTAGTGAAGCTCATAATTTAAACAAGCTACATGCATAAGTACTAAATACAATAAAGCATAAAGCACTACATGATTAAAACCCCTTGGCCTATCCTAAGGAATTAATTAAGTCCACATGTCTACATTGAACACGCCTAACCACCACATCTACCTTGCATAAGTAAATAAATAAATTCTGTAGTTTCTTCTAGAGAGGAGGCATAAATAGGTGCAGCCATTTACATGTGAAATTACATTCCTAATGAGTGATCCTAAGGCCACTTTCATGCGCAAGCAAAGGAGTTAGTAAAACATAAAGTCCAACCACCGCTGTAAGTTTCAAGGTCCCTTAATTTACCCTCCCGTCATATTAACCATGAATTAATATAGCATGCATATAAGACTTGAGATCATGTTTCTGTCACTCACCATCTCTCCTCCTAGCTACATGTAACGGTGACAACCTTATGCATCCCCAAACATATGTGTGCACTCATACATCAATACATAAGACCATCATAGAAGATTACAAACTTGTATGCAACCATCAACAAACTATTTTGCAATTGCCATAAACACATCACTACTCAAATTTATACATAGACACAATGAATCATGGGAAAACAATAGATTGCATCATACATCATGTTTTCCAAGAGATTAAAAAAGGAGATGGAGAGAATGTTGTTGTAGATGTTGATGATAATCATGCCGGAGGGGGTGGATCCAACCGGAGGCGATTCCAGCTGCGTTTCCCTCCTCTGATCTCCTCCAGCAACGGACTTCTGGCTGTGTGGGTTTTTGATCTCCTCCTTTCTCCATCCTAAGATAGCGTCAAGGAACCTTTTTATAGAATGTTTTAGGGAAAAACTAGTCGGTTCGCGAAAGATTCAGGTCGATCGAAATTGTGACACTCTAGATGGAGCAGGTGGCACGACCTGGTAGTGGGACCGCGCCACCTGGGCTATCTTGGGCCTAAGGGCTCCACTTTGGTGATCCAAGTGATCCAGGTCTCCCTCTTTACGAAAAACTTCTCCATAAAAAAATCCCAGCCCGTTTTGAGTTCACAAAGGTCCCTGAAAGTGAAAGTTAAAAATACGCAAAATAAGGTTTCCTGTTATGTGGAGTTAGATCCAAAAGAGGGGGATTTTTTAGAAAATCCTCAAAATCATTAAGAACATTGGTAATAGCTACAAATATGATGCAAATATGTTAGAATATGTGACTATAAAACACAAAGTTTATGTATGCATTTTACATGCATCAACGCGACGGGCAATGAAATCCGACGGGGTTGCCCAGGCGGAGCGGGCGCGGTGGCCAGGTAGAAGAGTGGGCACGAGCATGGTTTTTTTGACCAGAGCCTTCATGTAGAAAAAACGAGATAATTAAGTCATAGATACTGTTGGGTTCATGAATGAGCGACAGTAAGTTGAACAATTACTATAAAGTACGTCACAACTACCGCTCATGGGAATCCATGACGCAGTAATTTGCTGCTCCTTTTAACTATGAGGACAATAAAATCCGCCGCTATTGATTACCACCTTTGACGGTACATTTTTATACCGGTACTTATTTTCCACGACATATACATCTCCGACGTGTAAAAATGGTGTCAAGAATGTCCAATTACCGTCTATTTTTTTTGCAGATGCCTTTTACTTGAGTTGCCAAATATGGGGTGATATTTTTGTAGTGATTAGTGTTGTTGTTGTTTTTGCATGTCTTGGATTAGCAGGGTCTTTGTTTTTTTTTCTCTTCCATCTATGTGCGTCCTTGATGTCTAGACTTTTTTTAGTCTTTTTACTGTTGCAGAGGCTAAATGTTATTTGAAACCACCTTGGTATTAATATATGATTCTCTTTACTAATAAAAGATAAGAGAGACATGACAGGGTGCAAGTACTACTAGCCTTTTTTTTGAGAGAATAGAAAATTCATAAAAAAATAGAACCGCTAGTCCGGATTACGAACTATTTGTTCCTCAAGTCAAGATCTTCAATTTTAGTATAATTTGTACTTCGGCCTTATTATACTAGTATTTCGTAGTACTTCGGGTTTAATATATATTTACATGTACTTGGTCTTTTAGTATACTTGCACTTCTTACTATGGCTTTTAGTATACATTGTATATTGTATTTCAATTTTTAGTATACTTGTACTTGGCATAGTATACACTAGATCATGTAGGAACACATTGCCGCATGTCTAGTTATTCTTTAAATAAGTGGTACAAATATGTTTAAACATTTGGGATCACGAAACACTAAAGATAAGATATTATATGCAACAAATTAAAGAGCCTAAATTTGAATTTTGTGTATACTTGTATTTCGATTCTCCGTATACTTGTAATTTTTACTTTGTGTACTTATTGTAATTCATGACTATGGATTAAAATGTTGAAATTTGAATTTTAAGCAACCATGTTCTTAACATGCAATTACCACCATATGCATTGTCATGCAAGAACTGCAACTACCAGATTTTTACCGCACAGTTATCAGGTTCTTTACCTACTACCATCGAATTGTCATTAGATTATTACCATATTTATGCACTATCATATAAGGACTTCCAATTACCAAATTTTTAATACACAATTACCAAGTTGTGACAGCTAATTACCAGATTGTTAGCACTAATCATATACCTTAGCAAACAATTACTAGGTTATTACCATGTTTATGCAAGTTAGATTACCACAATTGTGGACTCTTCGCTATGTTTTGATTATCGGCTTTCTCACTCACATGAAGGACATTCTCGGCTACTCTATCATGCTAACGACCATACACACATGATGCCATGAGGGGAAGGCATAAGAAGCAACCGCCCGGCACCACCATTGTCGTGCTTGCTTCGTCGTCGTGCCTACTACGTTTCAATGTCTTCTCCGCCATGGGCGTGCAGACGCCATCGCCGTGCATGATCCGTCATCGGCGTGCGACCACCTACATTGTTCCTGCTCGCCCCGATGACATGCCTACTGGTACATATTCCCCTCATCCTTGCCCGACGTGTCGAGTGGAGACGCTAGGGTCCCCTTGATGTCATAGATAATGTGGGCCCAGACGGAGGCAGGCTCTCGGCAGCATGGAAGGAGTTGACGCGCCCAAGGTCGAGCTAGAGAGATCTCCGAGGCGTTGCCTCCAGGGTTTCTCGATGGGTGCGTTTCGAGGTCTACGTCAGCGGCCTCTCCCACATATATAGGTCACCATCGTCATGGAGCGGCCACAAACCTGCCCTCGAGGTGTTGTCGGGTGTGGTCGTCCATGAGGCGAGGGGTGGCGAAGAGTAGAGGAGTAGCGTGAACAACCCATACACGGAGAAGAAGAGCGCCGTGAACCACTAGAGCGCGCGGCTGCGGGTGGACGCCCTGATCGTCTTGCACACGGTCAACGTGCAACTTCCTCCTATGATGTGTACAACCTTGTCCACCATGTTCTGTATTTCTTGATGTTATCCAGAAAGAGTAGCTCAATTCTGAACCGACCAAACTTTATTCTCTCAACCATGTGGGCCCACCAAGCACAAAAAATCGTTACCGAAGGAACACCTCTCTAGCGGAAGGAAGGAATAAGAATTTCCTAAAAATTTAGCCAACCAATTCACCACACATATATCTGTAGGGTCTCCTGTAGACCAGCATTCCGTGGCTCTAGGATTATTGCTCATTAAAATATTCCCATGTCTATTTATTGTTAAGCAAATTATTACCAATAACATACTACTATAGTTAGACTTATCTCAAAATGTTTATCTTTTATAATCAAAATATGGCAATGATTAAATGTTGTTCCTATTTCCAACTAATTAAGGAGGTAAATAAATTAGAGGCCTTATATTAATATAAAAAAGGCTTCCATATGCATGTAATTAGCCGGCCCTTCAATATAAGGATGATCACCCATAAATTGATTTTTTTTTAGATAAACCCATGAATTAATGGTCATCATGATCTAATCCCGCATGCATGGGCTATATAACGAGGTTGATCTGGTGGAAGAAAACAACAAGCACCGTGTAAGACTATCAGCCTAGCTAGGATTGAGGGGGAAGAAATGGTGGTAGCCACTCCCATAACTCTGGTGCTCACGGCTTACTTCTTCCTAGCTTGTTTCAACCTTCCATCACCGTCCCTGGCGTCGTCCGCCTCCGACTTCCTCCGGTGCCTCTCGACCAACGTCCCCAGCGACCTCCTGCTTACGCCGGGGTCGCCATCGTTCAGGTCGCTCCTGGTGTCGTCCATCAGGAACGCCAAGTTCGTGGCACCTGCGACGGCGAGGCCGCCGCTCTGCATCCTGACGCCCACCAAGGCGTCGCACATACAGGCCGCCGTGCGCTGCGGACGCCGCCACGGCGTGCGCCTACGCGTGCGCAGCGGCGGGCACGACAACGAGGGCCTCTCGTACCTGTCCCAGCGCCCCGAGGTGTTCGCCGTCGTCGACCTCGCCAAGCTGCACACCGTGCGCGTTGATCCGCGCGAGGCCACCGCGTGGGTCGGCTCCGGCACGACGCTCGGGGAGCTCTACTACGCCATCGGCAAGGCAGCGCCAGGGCTGGCCTTCCCGGCGGGCGTCTGCCCGACCGTCGGCGTGGGGGGCCTATTCACCGGCGGTGGCCAGGGCCTGCTGATGCGCAAGTACGGCCTCTCCGCCGACAACATCCTCGACGCTACCATCGTCGACGCCGACGGAAACCTCTTACAGGGCAAGAAGGCCATGGGGGACGACCTCTTCTGGGCCATCCGCGGCGGCGGGGGCGGGAGCTTCGGCATCGTGCTGTCGTGGAAGGTGAGGCTGGTGCCGGTCCCACCCCGGGTCACGTTCTTCAACGTCACCAAGACCATGGAGCAGGGCGCGGTCGACGCCGTGACCAAGTGGCAGACCGTCGCCCCGGCGCTCCCCGACGACCTCACCGTCCGGGTGGTCGTGCAGCAGCGCCAGGCCAACTTCCAGTCCCTGTACCTCGGAAACTGCAGCGGGGTGGTGGCGACGTTGCGCAACCGATTCCCGGAGCTCGGCGTGAAGTACGGCGACTGCCGAGAGATGAGCTGGTTGCAATACACTGCGTACCTATACTTCGGCGACGCCAGCAACAAGATCCCGCTGGAAGTGCTCCTGCTCAACCGCACCATGACCATAGGCCCTTTCGTCAAGAACAAGTCTGACTACGTCAAGAAGGCCCTCACCAACAACACCTGGCACAACATCTTCACCTGGCCCCTCGGCGGCGCCGCCCACGGGGAGCTCATCCTAGAGCCGCACGGCGGAAGAATGGCCAAGATCGCCGACGCCGACACGCCCTTCCCTCACCGGAGCGGCGTGCTCTACAACATCCAGTACGTCCAGTTCTGGAACGGCACCACAGCCGCCGGGCCGGCAAACAGTAGCATCATGCCCAACTGGATGAATACCATGTACGACTACATGGCGCCGTTCGTCACCAAGAACCCCAGGGCCGCCTACTCAAACTACCGGGACCTCGACTTCGGCGTGAACAAGGTTGTCGGCGGCGTCAGCACCTACGACAGCGGCAAGGTGTGGGGCGAGAGGTACTTTGGGGCCAATTTTAGGAGGCTCTCCATGATCAAGCGCAAGGTCGATCCCGCAGACTACTTCCGGAACGAGCAGAGCGTGCCGCCGCTTCTTTGAGATAGCTAGTCTAATGGGAGATCGAGGCTATTAATTGAATTGAAATGACTAGTCATGTTTGATTGGATTTGTACTCAATTATTGGTAATAATTGCCATCAGCTAAAAACATATACTAATCTCTTTGCAGAAACTAGAAGAAGGAACTTATTAAAGCTTAATTATTTATTACCTATATGCACAGTATTTTATTATTAATCTCTTTGCAAAATATAACATATAAATTTTGGATTCAGTCCTACAATATGGATCCAAGAAAGTGAGTACTACTTGAAATGCATGGTATATTAAAGGTAAAATATATATGGCCTAATCAGCATCGTGGTTTCAGTTGGTACATATATGTCTGACAAATTTATCAAATCTGCAATATAAGAAAAGAATAAAAGAAAAACGAATATTGCAGGGTTAATACTAATAGTTTCAGTATGTCGGTTCATCGAAATTAACGAAGAAAAACTTTAGAATGTTCAGTGTGTCCAAAACATCTGAAAACCTTGGGCTGTATCCAACACTGTTAAGCGGGTAAGACAATTACGTGGACAAGAGATGTGATTCTTGTACTTGCGCACAACAATTATTAGCGCGGGTATTGCTTTTCCTTAAACATGATTCCTTGCAAGATCAAACATGCAATTAAGTGTGCATCTATCGGACAACCAAAATGATTGGTCAGCAACAATCTCTACTATTCCTTAAAGGAAAACACGACAATATGGTGGTAGGTCGGGCGACCCCTCTCCTTCTCCTTCCCACGCGAAAAAAACCGGTAAACAAAACGCTAGGAAAAAATCGGCTAAAAAACCTCACGTTGACCACCTTCTGCTGGACTCTCAACCTCTCCTCTCGCAACAGCCAAAAAAAAATCCCCTCCCGTCGCTGATTCCCTCTCGCGCCGCCGCCGCTCTGTCCCGGCTCCCGCCCCCACCTCTCTATCCCGTGCGCCGCGTTGCCGATGCCTCCCATCCCCGTTCCCCATGTCTCACGATCGATCTTCGGCCGTGCTGCCTCCCAATCTCACAACCTCAGATGGAAATCGCCGGTCAGCTCGATCCATGGCAACCGCCGTTGCCGATCGTGGAGCTCGCCGGTCGTGCAGGTTACCTCATCGACCAATAAAAAAGGTCTGAGCCCTCCTATTCTCGTACAGCTGCACATCAGACGCCCGCCGACGCTCCTTGCCGCGCCTCCGGCAACAAGAGCCCCGCGATGCTCCTTGCCGCGCCTCCGACCCGCCGCCCGGATCTCGTTCCCCGCCTCGCTGTCTCCATCACCCCGCGTGCCCCTCCGCGCCCGTGGACTGGACCAGCGTGTGCCATCTCCTGGCCGTGCCCGTGTTCCACGACGGCAGCGGCGGTGGCGGCGCCGAGCGTTTTGGTCGGAACCGCTGGATAAGACAACCAAAGATGCACACATCCTCACCGCTGCCAACTCCCTCATCAGCATCAAGGCACGTATGTCTCTGTATTTGCTACTGTTCATATCTGTTTTTCTTTGCTTCGTGTCCAGGTAGTTTTCAGCTGTACGATTCAAAGGCATCTCAAATTATCCTTTAATCTCTTCTCTTCATAAACTTTGGAATGAGCCCTTGCTTTTTCGAAAAGTGTCAAGCTTCCTTACTTTAAATACCTGAATATATTTGGGGTGTTATCTTAAATGGCTAATTTGGAAATCGATGACATATGCAGGAATTTCAGTTCTTACATCTGTCCAACATTTTACAACAAGTTCCTAGAGGACACGTTGGAGTATGCTAGAGAAGCGGTGCTTTTTGAAAACCATCTCTCCTCTACCTACCTTTTATTCAAATGTTTCTCTGCATATTATTCTGCACCACTGCTGATTATGTCCTGTTTTTGGTGTTTCTCTTTATAGATTGGTTGCTTTCCTGAAAGCACCTATCTCGAAATTAATGTTTGTTGTGGTACAAACTAGCAGATAAATCATCCAATGTCAACTATCTCTCATGATGTTTGATGCTTGCCAAATTTTCTGTACGTGTGTGAATACTGATTGATCATGCTGGACCGAAGAAAATAATTATTGTTGCTCTACGTGGAGAGTTTACACATTTATTTTTCCTGTTTGTAAAATACTAATTTTGCAGAGCCAATTTTGGCCCATGCGCCATGCTGATTTTATTAGCAATTTTCCTGCATATATGATATTTATATGTTCTTTGAAGAGACTAGGCTCACTTGATTTGGCACATGTTCCCATACAGTTATCAGCTCATTTAGTTACCATCTATTTATCGTGTGATATGAACTAGACACACACATCATTTGACTTGAATTTACAGTTGGTTACACGTACAATTGTCTAAGTTTGCTTTTGTATGGTCTGCAGTTAGTTGCGTCGTCATAGCTGTTCGCCTCCTCTTCTTCCTCATCACCCTTGTTTCATATCAGTTTCTCCTTTCAGGTAATTATCTTCTATAATCCTGTAAGCTTTACCTCATGGTGAATATCCCCTAAAAACTACAACGGACTTCAGAGCATGGGAAAGAAAGTGTTATTATACTTTGTGAGAGCATACCCACATTAAGCGAGTGATTTTGAAGTTGAATGGTTGGAAATAAAGGTGGAACTTTCAGTAGACAAAACACATTGTACAATATTTAAGTTTCTTTTGATATTAAGGTATATTTTAGTTTGGCAAGTAGATTGATTTTAAGTGCATCTTTGTGGCAACAATGGCTCTTGGTTGTGTAAAAGGTGAATGGTAGACATTAAATTGTAGGAGTGTAAAAAGTTGTGTTTTTTGGACATTAAATTATACCCAAACTTTTGTGTATTGTCGTATTAACCAGAACTGAACTGTGAAACATGAAATTTTCTAAACTTTAGATATTACAGCCAAGAACAAACAAGCATGCTGGGTAATAGGCACCCAATATATGCAACGACTACGCCGACACCAGTCTAATATGATAATTTCTTTGCCTCTTAAAAAATCTGCAGCGCAACATTGTGATCCATTTTTTGCAACCAGAAGCAAAAGCTCAAAGTTTAACATCCCATAGCCTGCTAGGGTTAATAGAAAAAGAATTAATATTCACTTTTGCTCATATGCTACTGGAAATAACATATTCTTCTAGACATTCTTGCGACTAATTCAAAGTTACAGAGGCAAAGAGACCCGATATTCTTATGAATTTTTTATGTAGAACCTGTTCTTGTCACTTCAAAACTATGGAAATTGCTTCAGATTCAAAGATTCCTCATTAGCAAACCAATTGTACAGATAATATTTCATTTAAAGTTGCTATAAATTAGCTTATGAAATTGATTATCAACAGAACTTTTAGAGGAGCTGATTGTACCGTAGACCTGTAGTAGCATGCAGCAAGGTTCAAGTCACACTAGAGCAGCAACGATAGTATGTCTTTCTTACTCAAATTTTCTGCGGTCGTACTAAATAGGTACTATTCTCATTGTACTTGTCTGAATTATGATGGAAGTGTGTCTTTTGCATGCTTGCAGGGACATACAAGCTGTTTTAGTGTCATCTTTCTCCCAATTATAACAAAAATCAGGTGGCTCCTAAGAATAAACCGAAGATGCAAACTCATTCTTTTCTGTTGGAGTAAGGAGCAAAAGATTCACGCCATATCATCCCCTAAGAGTTTTTCTTTTCTTTACAACTTTGTAAGTCATCTGTTTTATTAGTTGTCTTTCATTTTGCTGATATAGTTCTACATGAATACTTTGCATTGTGGTGAAGCTGATGAATTCTGTTTTCAGTTAGGTAGATACAAGGGAAGCTATTGTTACATGAATATATCCCTATTTCCAGAAAAATGAATTGTGTGGTCTAATTCTCAGTGTTGTCTCTTGAACAAGAATTTTACATATATATATAATAGTGTATCAGACAACTTGAACCGACAACATTTGTGTTATAGCTTCTTTCTTTAAGCAGCCTATGTTATAGCTTAGAAAACGTCGGTATGCATTTCAGTTGAGTGATGACCTCTTTTATGCCCTATCTAGAATTTTCCATCTTCGGCATCTAAGAGCTAGAGAGGTGCATATCAACGAAAACTAATTCCTCATCCCCCAAACCAAACATAATAATTTCTGTATACATTATACTTGCTGGATTTAAAAGTCTTGTCATCTTAATTTAGTGCTCATTTTAGCTAAGCGTTTATTGTGTCCTATAAAATTACACATTTAGAAAGGATAGAATAAACAAGCAACGGACGGATCAATATCTACCATAGAGGGTACCACTTGATATTAACCCGGTACTCTATATATGCATATGTATGATTTGTTGGAGAGCCCCAATTATCATATGCTTAATCTCCTGTCACAAATCTCACACCCTGCTAGGTTACTCTCACCCTGCTAGGTTCCTCACGCCCACAAATCTCACTGCCATCGGTTACCCTGAGCTCAT
Organism: Avena sativa; assembly: GCA_916181665.1. Classification (NCBI taxonomy): domain Eukaryota; kingdom Viridiplantae; phylum Streptophyta; class Magnoliopsida; order Poales; family Poaceae; genus Avena; species Avena sativa. The sequence continues at coordinate 9,596,738 of OV702289.1, forward strand.
CCGTCAAGATCCGTTTGCCTAATCGTATCCGTGTTCCATCATGTACCCTCTGTTCTGGTCGTCCGGAAGGACCCGTTGCAGGCGCCATGGCCGTGCTAGACGGGAGCAGGCCCAGGTTAGGGCTTTGGACGTAGAGATGGCGACATGATTGTTGGAATCTATTTTCATGACAAGGGGATGGAAAGGTTGTTTCACAACCTGGAAGCACCTGTTTTCTATCCACGTGAGGTGAATATATAGTCTACATCATCACCCAGTTTTGGGTTCTTCCTGTTCACTTATTCTGCTTGCAATCTTGAAGAAATATTATCACAAATAAATGATGATCAAGGAAATCAGATAGTACATGGTGTTGGATGATGCAGTTCTAAGTTAAAACCTTGGTTATTTCATCCATGCAAATAATTTCCTTTGTTACATCTACAATTTCAGAAAAAATAGATGTATGATGTATGTTTAACAGGTTGCATCCTGTGACATAGGTTTATAGCTGGAAAATGAACAAGTGGGTAATTTGGCGAGATACTTAGGTCTCTCTAAAGCTGCGAATGCATAAAGGAGTAAGTCCATTCTTCACTAAACAAACATACATTAGGAAAAAGTACCTGCTTGGTCGATTAAAGAGGTAAAAATTCTAATAAATGGGGATATCAATTCTGAGAAAGTGGCTTTAGGACTAAGAAAATATGAAGTGCATTCTACATACATAAATATTTCCTAGACGGATGCAGTTGACATTTCTATCATTTCTTTCATATGTCCGGAGTCGAGAGGACGACTCTTTTTCTTTCTAATTTCTGAAATTGGATCTAATGATTCATGGATTTTGGATCCTTTGTTTCCTCGGGGAGTTCGTCTCCAAATGCATTCGATGTATGTGTTTCTCTGTTTCTTCCTTCCCTATGTTTCCTCTTCTTTTCCTATGATTTGTGTGTCCGTCGTATTTGTCAGAGGTGGATAGTTCGTAGCTCACTATTGCGATGCCAAATTGATGTAGCTTCTTGACAAAACCCGAATTTAGAGCCTGACAGAAACGAGCAAGATGGACACGCAATAAGACGCTCTCCATGATCGACAACAATGTCAGCTTGAGTCATTCTGAAGTTAGGTGCATCTCGTTGCATTGCTTTTCTTTAGTCTTTACTGAATTATTATGAATTGTTTTGTTCCATGGATGTTGAATCTCTGAATTACTGACGGGAAACCTCTGAAGTTTATGATGATCAGACCTGGTGCTGGTGCACACCCTCTATAACTAGGTCTCTTTGAATTGATCTGTGATTTGTTCGCACTAGCTCCCGATTGCCCGTATGGTTCCTCTATGAATTCTGAACTTGTGCCTCTGTTGCTCCTAAGTTTGTGCAGGCGGCGATCATGATCTATCTCCTCTCCAAGACGATGTGTCTCATCTCCTAAGTCTGTTGCTCCTAAGTTTGTACCACACTATGTGTCTATAGCTATGGTATCCCAAAACTTTCGTTGCGCGAGCCACGTCCTCTTTTTGCTAAACTTTAGGTCTGTGATAGTTGAGCTAGCTGATCTTGCTTGTGAAATTCAGTTGTTGCACATATCCAGCTATTTATATTCTGAATTCTGATTTGTTGCCGCACCACGTCACAGTACTCTCTCAGCTATTTTTTTATATATCACTAGCATGACCTCCAAAACATTTGTCTGGCCTCTACATTCTTTCTATGTAGGTTGTGTAATAATAAGCTAGCTGATCTTGCTTATTAAAATTCAGTTGTTGCATATATACAGATTGTTCTTTTCTGAAATTGAGCAACGATGCTCCTCATCACAATTACAATCTCAGATTTTTTTCTTACATATTGTTTTGAACATTAGCGTGATCTCCAACACATTTGTCTAACCACTACATTTTTTATTCACCTTTTTAAAAATAGTAGAAGAGTAATATCATTGGTAGTCAAACCTTTTCCTTGAATGTCAGCTGGAATTTTTTAAAGTTGATTGTGTACATGAACACAGCTGGACAGAAGAGGTTCAGACGTCTGATTCAAGCTACATTAAAGACTCTTCTGTGGCGGTAATCGTTTATGATGTAACTGGTAAATTATCTGTCATCCCAAAATTACATATGGTTGTGGCCAATGTCTCTTAGTAATATTATAGCATGGTTACTGGAATGACTGCATTTGTTTCGAGACATTTTTTTTAGCAAGAACTAGAGGGTAAACAACCCACAATATTTTATAATAAAAAGAATCCAAACTCAGCCACCGGGTCATAAAGGAAACAAAGACAAATATTTACAAAATAGAAAAAAAGACTAGCAATCTATGGTAAGCTGTCAATCCATCTTGACAAGTAAGTGAAGTGTTTGGCCTTGATCCTATGCGTATGTAGAGTCACTGCATGAATAAATATCCTCTTCCATCCTCTGAACCATGGTAAAACCCCTAACAGATGAAGTATAATCCAGTAAACATGACAATGTTTAGGGATTACACTATAGCTCAGGGTATTGTGTTTCAGTGGATAAGCTTCAACCAAAAAAACTTATCTGATGATATTAAGAAAATAACCAGCCTGTATCATTATCATCATGCATCCACAAACTCATCCATCCTTGTGTGTAGACATGCAATCATTTCTGCATACATCTAAGTGGATCAATGAAGTAAACACAGAAAGAAGTGGCGACGTGCTAATCATCCTTGTTGTGAATAAAATAGACCTCCTTGACCAGAGGTACGCGTCTCTGAGCCATTTACTTTGAAGTCTGAACATCTGATAGCAATACCTATTCATTAAGGTGAGACAAAAATAATTACCACATCTGATGTACATGGAAAAAGCGAATGTCCTGCTGTAACTAGATATATGTTAAAAACATGGCATATATTTATTATTTCTGTATTGTAATGCCTTAAGATTTCAGAACACGATGTTGTCTAAAAATATAGTTAAGTCTTACTGTTACATATAAACACTCTCAACACTTGTCAAATTGTAACAGTGAAAATCTAATGCTTAGTTCACACTTTTCTGCCTAGGCATGTTGTCGTGATTCTTTTAGCTTTATTGTTCTATTATGCCAGAGCAGAAATTACAATGGATCTTATGTTGTCAGATGATGTGGTGATGTTGTTTTTTTGTTCTTGGGGAAATTTGTGAAGATCCATGTGTGCTCATTCAGACTTATTAATCCCAACATATCCTTATATTGTTCATATTGCCAAAGATATGTCAGGATTGAACACAAGGACACCTATGCATTATGCCTTTATGTTTGTAAAATAGTCTCACTTTCTGATATCATTTTTTTAATATTATGAACAAACTGACCAGTTTTGGGCCATCGATTCAGATTCAAGAGAACCTACTTGTGCATTTCCTATAGTTTGTTTGTTGGAAGCTCCATTTTGCAGCTGAAGGAGCACCTCAGTTTTGACTATGTGTCCATAGGTAATTGGCTAGATATTTTCAGAACTACGATGTTCCATGAGGATATGAGAGGAATGCAATGGAAACTGTGAAGATCAAGTCTTCACACCAGGCTTTCTACATGCCTTCATATTTTACTTTTGGGTTGTGTTTTATCTTCACTCTATGCTTTCTACAATGCCTTCATACTTGACTTTTGGGTGGCCGATAGCTATCCCTTATTATGTAGTGCAATATTGATTGATTCTTTTTCTCGGAAAGTGTTTGATTGATTGCAAATTGATATAAGATATTCTTGGTCAATGTATCTATGTTCTCTTTATAAAAAAAGTATCTATGTTCTTTTTTGTTCTCCGACAGTCTAGGGAAAGTATGTATATGTTGTTGAATTATGTGAAATGGAAATTCTAAGGAGAGTCATCTATCTTTTTATATCCATAAATGTTTGTGTGGATTTATGTTTGCATGAAGGATAATTTGTCGATTAAAACGATGAGAGGCGATGCTTCGTTAATTAAAACGATGAGAGACCGTAGCAACGCACGAGCATTCAACTAGTGACCAAGAAAAAGCAAAGATTAACACGTACGTGAATATCTTCAAGATGCAAGAGTGAAGCTACATATAGCCTATGGATGAGTGGATGAGGTGGACTTTCATCCAACAGCATATAGGAAAATTAATATTCAGGATAAAGTAGGGAGTTTGGCTTGCAACCACAGGGTGGAAAGAATCCAATTTTTCTTGCAGTGAACAGAACAAATGACGTATAGTATAAGGGGAATATTGTTCTCACCTTCCAGATTAATGATAGTAAATCCAGTCAAACGTCATATTAGCAAAGAATCGCCTCATATATAGCAACGATGCCCCCCATTGAACAAGGGTCACCATTCTCTAGAGATCCGCCACATTCTGGAGGAGGGAGGCCAAGAAGATAGCAGTAGAGGGCGCCCGGAACAAGCAGAGCGTGCCGCCACTTCTTTTGATCAGGAAATGAGGAATCAAGTAGTGTAACGGGTGAGGATATTAATTGAAATGACTAGTCATGTTTGATTGGATTTGTAGTCAATTGGTAATAATTGCCATAAGCTAAAAACATATTTCTGAAACTAGAAGAAGGAACTTGTTAAATCTTATTTACCTATATGCACAATATTATTTTACTCTTCACAAAGAATAACATATAAATTTTGGATTCTGTCCTACATGGATCCAAGAAAGTGAGTACGTACTTTGAAATGCACCATATATTGAAGTTGAAATATATGGCCTAATCAGCATTGTAGTTTCAGCTGGTCAACCAAAATGATTGGTCAGCAACAATGACCAAGAAAACGCAAAGATTAACACGTGAATATATTCAAGATTCAAGAGTCAGCTACATATAGCCTGTGGATGAGGTGGACTTTCATCCACATCATATAGGAAAATTAATATTCAGGATAAAGAAGGGAATTTTGCTTGCAACCACAGGGTGGAAGAATCCCTTTTTTCTCGTTGTTAACAGAATAAATGACTAATAGTAGGTGGAAATTCTCCGCATCTTCGAGATTAATAATAATAAATCCAGTCAAACATCATATTAGCAACAAACGCCACGTGTATAAACCCCCAAAAGTAATCAGCCATTCGCTTCAGGGTTGATGGATGAGCAGGAGATGTTTTTGAAAAGACGGCGTCAAGCTTGAGCATTGGAGCGTCGATCTTGGATCGAAGGTCATCAATGTACAAGGCATTAGGATACAACAGATGAAGAGTGTCCCAGGGGGAACCTGTTGGATCGCCGGTAGTCAATGTGGTCGACAGTATGGTGAAGTGGGGGCGGAGAATAGAGGAGATTAAAATTATGGATTAGTTGTATTTCTGGCTGTTGTCATCCATTTTGGGACGGCTTATGACCAACACGACTCGCAGAGGCTTAGTTCGTCCTAGTTTATACATGAAACCCATGGATCTAATCCTGTTGAAGCAAGAAGACGAAGGAAAGATTTGTCCTATCATAAAAAAACTTTATTTGGTTTTCTAGCTTCGCACGGTTGCCATCATTAACACCACATGACCATTTTTCTCCAGGACTGAAGAGTCATCCAGAAAAACTCATAAGAAGTACATGGAAGCTACTTCGGAGATGAAGAAGCTACTCATAAGAATTACATGGAAGCTACTTCGCCGGCGCCGTGTGCAGGGACGGGGCAGAGGCGACGGCGCCGGGTCGATGCATCGGCGCCGTGTGCAGGGACGGGGCGGAGGCGGCGGTAGGTCAGGGGCGGGGACGGGTCGTGGGAGGAGGAGGCTGGAGGCAAGCTTCTAGCCGTATCTGGTAGGGTTAGGGAACTTATCGACTCCTGGTGGGGACTTAGGCATAATATCTAGTGGTTGAAGGATAAATTTGCAAAATAGCTAGTCGCGAATCTTAACATATGGACGGTTGGTTTACAATCCCTGTTGGGCGCCCAGTCCATGGAGATTGTCTTTTTCGAAGCAACATAACATTTATTGGTAATTTTCAGTTGCCTAATAAGCAGCATTTCCTATTTCTTGGTCGACGCTTTGTGATGAGGCATGTGGCTGGCGGTCCATGAAGCGAACCTCGTATGGGCAACCATGTAGAATGGGTTTTTACTTGTTAGCGGGGTGTCCGCCCCTTTATAGGTAGCGGTTAGTTGGGCTGTAACGATCTAAAAAACGTTGGGCCATAACACAGCAAATGTTTCCTCAGTTATTTTTGTTTTTTCTTTAGTGTTTATTATTTTTCCCTTTTTCCTATTGTTTTCATTCTATTTCTTTTTAAGTTTTCAAAAATATGATCTTTCGAAATTCTGAACTCATATTTCTAAATTCTGAACTCATATTTCAACTTTCTAAATTCTGAACTCATATTTCTATTTTTTTCCAAATCTGATGATTTAAAAATCTGTGTATTTTTTAAATATCAACATTTTCCATTTCTAAACCTCTTTCAAATATGTATCATTTTAAAAATCTGAATATTTTCAAATCTAAATAGTTTTCAATAAAAACCAAAATTCTCTAAAAAAAAGCTAGATGGGCGAAAGCTAGTCACATGGTGAAAAAGTAAACCTAATGGCTTTTTTTTATCAATTGAATTGAGTAAAGTTGTTCTACTGGTTTGGAAAAGCCCATCACAACTAGCGTGAAACTAGAGCAGCTGATTGCAATTAACAAATGCACCATGTGAAGTTCAGTCAATGTGAAATGCATGAACACAAAATGTGGATATGGTTGAATGTGGCATGCAACGCCTCTTTATATAATCTAACTTAGCAAAGGATATGATTTTCACTGTTCTGCTAAGATCCCTACTCTTGGCCTGAGATTTTGGGGGAAAACAAATCCAAGCTCATCTTCTAGTGGAAACAGTTTTAGTGTTTCTTTGATGCATAGATAAACACTCAATTGAACACCGCTTTCTGGCAAATCATCATACCATGCCCACAAAGGGACTATTCAGTTGATTCTCGCGTTAAATGTATGTAGTCGGACGTGTGCCTGATAGGGTGCATAAATCAAGAGTCGTTGTACCTTGAGTATGATGCGAAAACAGATAGGCTTGTCGAAAGAAAATTTGAAAGAGAAAAGCATTCGGGGAAAAGCGATGATGTCAACTCTACCAGAAATCTGGAAGTATACTGGTTTAGATAGAGGCCACATGGAGTTGAATTAATAGTTCAAAACACCTTCTTCCATCCATCATCCATCACTAGTACAAATATGTTAGATTATTATTGTAATCTCGTTGCCAAATAAAAAAATGAAAAATCCATAGAACATGCCTAAGTTCCCATTCTTTGGAATTCTAGCTTCACTTTGTAAACCAATGTCATGTTAATATTGTTGACTAGCCTTTGTGTGATTGTCATCAAAAAGACATCTGAGAAACAAGGAAATCATTTGTTCACATGTTTATTTGGGAATTGAATTGAATGTATTAACATTTGATACCGGTACATGATTTTGAAAATATTTAAGCCAGTCAGGTGATGGAGGGATGTAACACCCTCGAATCGGTCATATGCAAGTTTTAGTGATAGTGGCAAGAGGTGTACAATGTCCAGGTTGCGGATGTAAATATGTTTGTACGAATCTCAAAACAATGGTGCCCGTTGGATAAGATGGGAACACCCACAACTATGTAGAATCGCCGTGTTCCTCTGAAACCTCTTTTTAGGTGAATTGTGCCTCGAGATCCATAAAATCAGTGCAAACCCAAGAAAGCTAAGTCACACGAGAACCCCCGATCTATCGAGGTGCCCAAGAGGTCCTAGAAGCGGTTGAAAGAGACCTCAGCCATCGCTACATCTGAAATGACCGCGCCATCAACCAACATACTACGAATCATGTTCTTCTACCTCTTGTAGGAGGTATGTTGGTGGAAGAAGGCTGTAACTGCATCACCCTCACTAAGCTAAGAAATCTTAGCTTGTTTTGATGCCATCGTGCCCTCCAAAGAGACCAAACCTAGGTAGGTGTGCTTTAGGAGTGCCTGTAGACGGCAGCTCATTCGAGGAGCTACATGGACAGTTTCCATGCTTCTATTGTGTTTTTATTTGTAACTCCGTACAATTATTCTGAATGATGGTTTATGTTTGTTTTACTGTGATAGGGCGTCAAAGTGAGTGGCCACATATTAATCTGTACTTTACACTCATTAGTCATTTTGGAAATGGTGGTGTAGTTCTAAAGTAGTAAAAATATACCGTCTAGAACCTTTTTCTGTTAAGGCCACTTTAAAAGTTCATTTGATGTGAATTTCCCAAATCAATATATTTGTAGAAAATGTAACCATATGATCTTCTTTTCTTGATAGCTATCTAAATCAACAAATTAGATTCACATATAGGTAAATCTCAAAATAACATTACTTGCACATCTTCCAAAGTGTTAGCAATAATTTGAAGAAATTGTAGGAAAGTATGGAAGCAGGAGAGATACAAAAGATAGATAGAAATAAAAAGAAGCTTGCTGCCAACTGTTAATGCTTCAGAAACGTTGTGTGGCAAGCTGTGATGGTGACCATGTTCAGAGAAAGACTACATAGTCTAAAAGCCTTCTAAAAAAGGTAGTCCAACCACCGGAACCTGTCACATGAAAATGGCCGAGCAATAAGGCAACTTACGTATCACATGATTTTGACTGCCACACACATACATAGTGAATGTAGCTTCGGGGAGAAATGTATGACAAACGAGCGAGGAAGCTGCAATAGGCATACAACTCTATATAAACCAATTTTTCAGAAATGTACAACAATGTCATGGTACTGTTCACCATCACTAGATTAGCTAATTGCGCATGCATGGGATTTTGGAGAAAACCAAACGTCCGTTCACCACACTTTAGTCTATGTATTTTCTTGTTGATGGCGTGAGAAAGACTAGCAAAGTGACTTCCCGATCAGCCGTTCGCAACACATATAGCGGAATCTGGATAAACCTAATCTGCTAGGTTGAACCAGCTCTTTCGAGTCTGCATACTTGAGCTCGAGATGCATGGAACATTGGATTCTTTGGTGGATTATTCAAAATGAGACCGTACAGTGGGCCGCGAGAAACTCAATTGATCTGGCAATGGTTCCGAAACTACTTTGAAGCCATTTTATTGTAGATATTTCTATTTGTCTCATCTAGAAGAGCGTCTCTCGGATGCCAGAAACAAAAGGATTAGTTTTTTTCGTGTCATAGCTGATTACCCATTTATTTCCATTTCAAAGAGTGGCATTCTATGTTCAGTGTCTCCATCGGAATATGGAGGTAGACTAATAGTGAATGAAAGGGGGGAAAATCCTTTATAGCTAGATAAAGGACAAATGTAGCCAAGTGGATAAAGGTCTGTGGATTCTGAATCCACCAAGGAATGTGGGAACCTTCTCCGCCCTTTTAAGATGAGAATTTCTTGTCGAACTGTTGTGTACCATCGTTCATTCTGTATAGAAGTCTCTACTACTATTTGACCAGTTCTAAAGTAGTAAAATTAGACCGTCTAGAACCTTTTTCTATTAAGGCCACTTTGAAAGTTTATTTGATGTGAATTTCCCAAATCATATATTTGTAGAAAATGTAACCGTATGATCTTCTTTTCTTGATAGCTATCTAAATCAACAAATTAGATTCACATATAGGTAAATCTCAAAATAACATTACATGCACATCTTCCAAAGTGTTAGCAATAATTTGAAGAAATTGTAAGAGGTATATATGGAAGCAGGAGAGATACAGAAGATAGATAGAAATAAAAAGAAGCTTTCTGCCAACTGTTAATGCTTCAGAAACGTTGTGTGGCAAGTTGTGATGGTGACCATGTTCAGAGAAAGACTACATTGTCTAACAACCTTCTTAGAAAAAAAAGTCTAACCACCGAAACCTGTCACATGAAAATGTTGGATCAATAAGGCAACTTACCGATATGTATGTATCACATGATTTTGACCGCCACACACATACAGAGTGAATGTAGTTTCGGGGAGAAATGTATGACAAACGAACGAGGAAGCTGCAATAGGTATACAACTCTATATAAATCAATTTTTCAGAGATGTACAACAATGTGATGGTACTGTTCACCTTCACTAGATTAGCTAATTGCGCATGCATGGGATTTTGGAGAAAACCAAATGTCGGTTCACCACACTTTAGTCTATATATTTTCTTGTTGATGGCGTGAGAAAGACTAGCAAAATAACTTCTCGGTCAGTCACACGCGACACATCTAGCAGAATTTGGATATACCTAATCTCCTAGGTTGAACCAGCTCTTTCGAGTCTGCATACTTAAGCTCGAGATGCATGTAACATTGGATTCTTTGGTGGATTGTTCAAAATGAGACTGTACGGTGGGCTGCAAGAAACTCCATTGATCTGGCCACGGTTCCGAAATAACCTTGAAGCCATTTTATTGAATATATTTCTATTTGTCTCATTCAAAAGAGCGTCTCCATCGGAATACGGATTAGAATTAGCAGACTAGGAGCCTCTGTACCTTTTCTTCAGAATTAAGTGGACACATTACGGGCTCTACCCAGGATCTCTTTGGATGCTAAAGGTAAAACCCCCATTGTTGATTCTGTACTAGATGATGTTTCAGACTCGGACTGGAAACCGCCGAATAATGGTTGCGCCAAGATTAATATAGATGCCGGATGGGATGAGAGGACCAATGTGGCTGGGTTGGGTGTCGTGGCGAGAGACCAGGCAGGTGTTGTGCTTCTTTCGGCATGGAAACATGTGTCTTTGTGCACCAGTGAAAAGGATGCGGAAAATTCTTAGCAATGCTTGAAGGACTTCGTCTGTCTGCTCTGCATATTGACAAGCCGACGGTTTTTGAAACAGATGTGCCCGGGTTGCAGAGGTGCCGGGATCACATATGGAAGATCGTTCGGCTAATTGGTGTCTGTACAAGAAGGTACATGATCGAATGATTGAGCTGCTTGATAGCCGTATCAATAAGGTCAGCAGGATTGGTAATGAAGTTGCGTACGAGTTAGCGCAGTTAGGTAAACGTGAGTTAAGTGGTGTGTTGCTTGGTTATGCACCTTGCTGTGTGTTGGTGTTAATCGAGCGTGATTGTATGAACACTATTATCTGATATCAATAAAGCTCACATTTTTTTTAAAAAAAAATTAGCAGACTAAACTAGTAGTGAATGAAAGGGGAAAAAATCCTTTATAGCTGGATAAAGGACAAATGTAGCCAAGTGGATAAAGGTCGGTGGATTCTAAATCCACCAAGGAATGGAATGTGGGAACTTCTCCGCCCTTTTAAGATGAGAATTCCTATTCGAAGTGTTGTGTACCATCGTTCATTCCGTATAGAAGTCTCGACTACTATTCGACCAGTCCTAGTTCGAGTTTTTTTTTTCCAACTCCGAATGACACCCGAGAATGAACGAAGAAAAGAGGGAAAAAAAGGAAATAGACCATCGCTAGAGATAGAAAACATTTTCCCAAGCGAACGAAATAGACCATGGCTAGACAATCTTAGAAAAAACCAAACACACCCTAGAAAAGTGAGGGAGCACTACTTTCGACCAGTCCTCTCTCATTCACCATTGGCGAGCGCTTCAAAGTCACTAGAGGGAGCAATTGAAAAAAAAAAACGCTCCCGTCCCGAGTCGCCCCCCGCGCGGGCGACTGGGCGGAACCCTAGGACCCCCTGCCGCATTCCCAACCCCTCTCCCCTCCCTCGCCGTCGCCGGCGACTGCCGCAGGGCAAAGCCCCTGCGGTGTCGGAGGCGGTGGCCGCTTCTTTCCCTGGCGGGAGATCTGGGCGGCGGCGATGCACCTCGGTGGATCAGCGAGCTCGACCGATGGTGGCGGAGCGACGGCGGTGGCGGCTTCGGCAATGACGTCTTCGCTCACCAGACTAGCGTGACGCGGCGGAGGACCCTCCCTCGAGTCAGGGTGTGCGACGCCGGCGACACAACATGAACCTGTGGCGGCGGCATACGACCTGGGTGGGTTGCGATGGTGGAGGCAGTGGGGTCGGCACCTGCCTGTGCTAGGACAGTTGGTAGCGCCCGAGATGCCGCAGTGTGGCGGCGAGGTTGTGCAAGGCCCGATCTGGACTGGATCTGGGCTACGGGCTTATCCGGACTAGATCTAGGCTAGTCGGCCCGACTGCACATCCGGACAGCGACCACCTAGGGGTGGATGGTGCAGTTCCCCCCAACTAGGTTGTTGCGCGGCCTGTCGGCTATGGCCTGATTGCCAACCCTCCTCGACCATTCCGCCGGTCCTCCCGTGCGTGTTTGATCTGGGCTTGTGCTTGAGTTTGAGGACGTCGGGGCGGTGGCCTCGAGAGGTGGACCGCACGGATGGCTTTGGCAAGCGACGGGGCGGTGGTACTAGTCTTGCTCCTTGGTCACTTGGGTGGCGAGGAGCGGACAACGGAAGACCTTGGTGGTGATGGCGCTTTGGCTTCGTCATCGCCAAGATCATGATCTGAAGATCGGACTTGGAGGTGGTGGGGGAACGGTTGTGGGCGTGTGTGTAGAGTGTTTTCCGGGTGAAAGCCCCGCGTTTTACGCCGACGGCGGTGATGCCTGCAGGTAGTGTAACCCTCTTGGGGGAGCCGTTGTGGGTACCTCCCGTGCATAGGCTCCGGGTGAAAACCCTAGATTGTTTCGATCTTGCCGATGGCGGCGCGTTGTGTCGTTACCCTCTTGGGGGTGTAGGAGTGGAGTTCCTTTTCCTCTGGTCTTGCTGCTGCCTCCGGTGGCGAGTCCTTTTTTTCTCATGCTTTGTTGTTTATTTATGATCTGCTTTGTAAGAGTTTTCTCATTACCTTGTATAGATACAAAACCATGGCGAACGAAAATGTATAGTAGAAGAGAAAAAGAAAGATACAGAACCATGGCGAACGAAAATGTTTCCCCAGGCGCCGTGGTTTCTCGGCCGCTCGTCCTCCTCCGGTGGATCTGCGCGCAGGTGGCGGCGCGTCGCCGGACTATACTCCCCTGGTGCTTCTTCTCCCCATCAGTACGCCCCCAGTCCTTCAGCTTCCCGTAGGATTTCCATGGCCTTTTTCGCTTAATTTTTTTCGGATGAATATTTTTAGGATGGTGCCACGCGATTGTTTATCGCCATTTGGCAAATGCTGTGCCCATGTACAAGTATATGGTATAGTTAGAGGCGAGGCAGCTACCCACTGGTGGGGAAGCGGCGATGTAGAGCGACGGTCGATTTGGGCTGTGGAGGGATTAAGCCCCTTCCCCCGCGCAAGTACTGAAATGGTTGATATGAAAGGATTTTTTTGGTTGCTTGACTGTGGTAATGCATCTACGTTGCCAAGTTACTCTGAACTTCGACAGTTAAGTTCTTCCTTCTTTGAATACAGTGTTTTCTTCAGGTAGTCAAATATGCGGCCAGAATATTTTCTAGATTTATCCTTGCATATTAGCCAAACAATGCAAGTATATGGTATATTTAGAGGCGAGGGAGCTACCCACTGGTGGGGAAGCAGCGATGTAGAGCGGCGGTCGATTTGGGCGGTGGAGGGATTTAGCCCCTTCCAAGTATATGGTATAGTTAGAGGCAAGGGAGCTGCCGCGTACAGTTCATCTGAAAGGAATTAGAGGTGGGGAACCGGCGAAGGCGATGTGGATGATAGAATGATTGCAAGTACTGAATTGGCTGATGTACAGTTAATTGGCTGGTGTACGTTGCCGAGTTACTCTGAATATACTCTGAACTTCGACAGTTCAAAGTTCCTCCCTGTTTGAATACACTGTTTTCCTCAGATAGTCAAATATGCTTGTAAGAATGTTTTTCTCCATTTATTCCTTACATATTAGCACCACTTTTAACCGATGTAAATCAATGCCAAGTAACCAAACCTGTAATGATAGAAAATTTATTCTAACTAATAGCTGTATGTATTAACCTTTGCCTCGTTCCTTGTGACATTGTACAGAACTTTATACTAAAATTGATTCAGACATATGTTACAGAGACATTATCTGGAAAGATGATGCAGACGTGCTATTTCTTGCAGGTAGACACAAGTGCCTGAAGTACAGTATCGCCATTCTTGTTCTCACTATAATAGACATATATATATATATATATATATATATATATATATATTATATCATCAGTGCGTGGCATAATCTTTATACATACTACAATCCATTTGTTGAACAGGGAGGACACTACTGAAGTGAACTGATGAAGGAAGAGGGATCCGGGGGTGTGGGGATTTGGACTGCCCCGTCAAGCATTTGTGTCACTTTAAGCATGGTCGGCCGCATCGTCGGTTCCTCCTGGAGGCACCACAGTGCTACAGCCACAAAGCGCTCCACCTTTTTTATATTGAAGATTGCTTCGTCGTCGCCCTCCACGAGCAAATCAATCCTCCCACACCTGTAACAATCATTTGCCCAGTAAGTTAGTATTGTCTGTTCTTCGTCAGCGTTCTCTAGCTTCACATTCCTCCTGCAGCAAACAAGCTCCAGCAGAATCACCCCGAAGCTGTAAACATCGACTTTGGAAGTGATCCCTATGTTCTTGAACCACTCTGGGGCAACGTATCCTCGAGTACCCCGGATTCCGGTGTTTGTCTGTGTCTGATTGGCCCGAAGAAGCTTGGCCAGGCCAAAGTCTGCAATCTTTGCCATAAAGTTGTTGTCGAGAAGGATATTCTGTGGTTTTATGTCGCAGTGGATAATCTGTTTGCTACACTCCTCATGCAAGTAGAGCAGTCCTCTTGCTACTCCGAGTGCGACTTGGACACGGAGGCTCCAATGTGGCTGGGCATCACTGAATAGAAATTCGTCCAGTGAGCCATTTGGCATGAATTCGTACACTAGCAGTCTGTCAGTTCCCTCGTTGCAGAAGCCAAGCAGCCTGACCAAGTTCTTGTGAAATGTCTGCCCGATGGTTTGCACTTCCACCATGAACTCCTTCTCGGTCTCTTGCTGGAGCTTTTCAAGTTTCTTCACTGCAATGCTGGTCGCATGCTCATCTTGCATCTGTCCTTTGTACACAGTACCGGAGGCACCGCTTCCTAGCACCTCACGGAAACCACTGGTTGCCTTCTCCAGCTCATTGTAAGTGAAAATGTTCGGGGGCAATATGGAACTACCTGATGACTGTGATGGCTGTATTTTCTGCTTGGAGTTGATGGAAATACCGCAGTAAGTGCCGAAGAGCAGAATGGAGATAAGGAGAATATTGACCAATACAGAACTCCCAAAAAACAAGGAACTCCCCAGAATCCAATACTTCTTGTCCTTCATCCATTTGCTAGAGCCTATGCCGAGCTGGGACTCTGAATTGTTGTTCCTAGGCACCTTGATAAGAACCGTCCTCTGGACACTGTCTGCCATATTCCCATTTGATAAAGGAAGCTTTTTCTTCCAGCAGGTCTTTGAGTTTGTGTCAAAGACGGCTGTGGCGCAGAAGCAATCGATCACGCACAGCCTCCGGCACTCTGTCTCATCGATGGGGCTGTACTGCTCATAGTCAGATAGAGGCCAATCAACACGGTCGATTGGGGTCATCTCGAACTGCGCCGTTGCTGCTGCCTCATCAAGGTCACAACTTTGTGGTTCAAAGTCAGGCCTGCACCCTTTGTACTGCCTCTCTTCGTCGAAGAATTTGTAACCTTGTGGGCATAGGCAGCTTGTCTGATTCTTGGTGCCATCAAAGGTGCAGTAACTGTTGAAACCGCATGCACCACTGCCTGGCACTACCATTACTGCCTTGCAGATGTTCTGGGGGATTGAGCTTACCGCCTTCCATTGCAAGCTCCATAGACTTCTGGCCTTGCTGCTCTTTGGGTACACATATTGCCGAAATACACCGTCTGGATCAAGCGTCGCACGTTGGAAGAAGTCAACCATAGAGTTCCCCTCCGCTGAAGTGATGTTAATCTGTGTCCCATTTTTCAAGGTGAAGTATACCCTGCCGGTTTCACCGAACACCAACTGTGAGCCGTTCCCAACTGTATTTGTTTCCCAGTATGCATCGTACCGAAATGTGGAATGCTCAGCAATTGGATACATCACAAGATTACCATCAGGCTGCACAGCTAAGAGAAACCGGCCATTGGAGTAGTCTGTGGCGATCAGACGGCTTCTCAGTACCTTGTCCTGACCCAGAGGGAGAACTTGTGTGGGCAGGATGGTATCAGCCGGGGCGTCGAAGGTCTCCCACTTTGCTGTGCCATCTGCGCCGATAAGCATGAAGTTACCTGTGTCAAGCATCCTGGCATAGGCCACGCTTGGAGCCCGGGCACTCCAGACCTCATCGCCGGACTGGTCGCGAAGCGAGAGCAACCCATCCTTAGTGAGCTGCAGCACAGAGCTGGATGGCACTTGCACTGGTCTGCCCTGACCGTCCGAGCTGCTCTTGGCGTACCAAGCGACGGTTTTTTCAGGGATCTTGTTGAACCAGATGGCCAGGAGGTACGAGGAGTTACCTTCTAGTTGCCAGAAACCGAACGCAAAGTCGCCGGACGACGAGAGCCAGGAGGTGTTTGGCCCCCGGGGTGTCAAAGAGGAGCCCAAGGTGATGTTTACTTGCGCGTGAGCAGATGGTATGCCCAGCAGTAGCAAGAGTGGGAGGAAGCACCATGGGAGGCGAGGTGCCATTGCTTTTGCTTGTTTCCTGATTCTGCTGATGCCTATAAGCTTATTATGCCCCTTGGTGAGTGGTAGTACTTAACAGTCACAACTTCCCTTAGTGGATCAGTATGCGCCAGTATGGGATTTTTTTGTGGAATAGCCTTTGAGGTTTAGATTGAATTGGTCAACTGTTGCTACTAGCTAGCTTCTGGAGATGTACAGTTCATCCTCTATTCTCTGTCTATATTGTCAAGCATATAGAAGGCTTTGTCTGTTGTGTGTTGAACTTTCTTTAAGAGATCTGACTGTTGAACTTGAGAAAGCAGACATAAAGTATTCTTTAACGCTACCTTTCTCTATACCTACTGGCCGGCCTGTTAGATCAGTGGTTCAATAAAACAGCTATGGGATAATTTCATTTTGTAAATTCACTTTTCAAGAAGTGCAACCCCCCCCCCCCCCCCCCCCCCCCCCCACCACAGTTACATTCCTCTTATATTTGGAAGTCAAGTTGCATGATCAGACATCGCATCTTCGTGTGGCTGCTACATGTCTTCATATTAAACACAAATAGAGATGCTGCGTCGCCGTCACTATGACACTGGAAATATTTTGTACTGCTTGCTAGTCAACTGGCTATAGATGAAACAAGAAACCATCATTATTTGTTTGCTCCTGCAGTGCAATTTTTATGGAGGTTGTCCCACTGTGTGGTGTTCCTTCAACTCATAGCTCCTGGCTGGCTCAATTTAAACAGGATTTGCAAATCCCAGAGTGTAGGATACAGCCGACTAACCGTAGCTTCTTATCTTCATATATTT
Organism: Avena sativa; assembly: GCA_916181665.1. Lineage (NCBI taxonomy): Eukaryota > Viridiplantae > Streptophyta > Magnoliopsida > Poales > Poaceae > Avena > Avena sativa. The sequence continues at coordinate 9,614,052 of OV702289.1, forward strand.
GTGGTTTACATCTTTAATCCCACATCTTTTTGGCACTATATTAAAATGACCCAGTGATGATATTTGTAAATATTTGATGTAGAGTTTTTGATCTGTGAGCAGTAGGAGACTCTCCTGTTGGAGTAAAAGCACTATGCCATATTAATCTACACATCCATTCTACGTGGATGAAAGTATATTGCGATATTGTATTAATAGATAGAGATATGATCTTATTAGGTCTGAACATCTTTTTAATTTCTGGTGAGTGAGAAACTTAGAATCTTGTTCAGATTTACACAACGCATTGGTTGCTCGTACTGCTAGTGTCGCGAGCTTTGTGGAATGGGTCTTTTGTCTTTGCTGTCAACGGACGTTCAAAATGAAAAGTTGCCAGTTTGGTTCCTGAAATTTGGTTTTAGATGACTTGAGAGAATATGGAGCTTTATTTGTCCCTTGATATATACTTAATACTTTTTGGGTTAGTCTGGACCCTGAATCCTGTTAAACGTTTATCTGATCCTGGCTCTAGTCTCCTACTTGTTAATTGTGATTTTTATGTCACTTACGCATCTCGCGGAGTTTCCGTTGACTTGACTTGGCATGGCACAGCTGGTCACCGATCAATCACTTCCATGAATCATGAGGACCAGTCCTTGCTGCCACATGTATTCAATTGGTAAATTGTGCCCATTGGTACAACGAATCACTCGAATGAGTCCTTTTCTATGAGAGGATATGTCTATGATCAAGACGTGATTATACTCCATTGTGGTTTGCGTGAAGTCAGGGGCAGAAGGACTGCGAACCATTCATGAAATCCTGCTTGGTGCCTGAATTTGTAAAAGAGGGTTCGATTTGAATGAACTAAATTCTATTTTGATTGCCAGTTAGATGTCGTTTGGTATCCATCATTTGAGCCTGAAATTCTGAAATTCATTTTACAATTTCACCGTTAAGTTGTTTGGTTGGCACGGAATTGGACCATCATTTCATTTGTCAAATCCATATAAATTTTACCGTGTGTTATCTAAATTCCCAAGCGAGACCTGTCATTTTACGATTCCTCCCGACTCCACAGCGTCTCCTCCCTTCCCGACTCAGCGCCGCCTCCTCCTCCCTCCGTCTCGCCTCCTCCTCCTCCCTCCACCTTGCCACCTCCTCCTCCCTCAACCTCGCCGCCTCCTCCTCCCACCACGTTGTTGTCTCCCTCCCGATCCCATCCGCCCGTCTGGTAAGCGGCCGTGGATAAGAGGAAATTAGCGGGGGCGACCAAGATCGACACGCACGGCTGGTGGGGAGGTCGACGACGGAGAAGAGGAAGCGGATCAGCTTGGGGGCTAGTGACCGGCGGTTCATGAGCGAGCAGATCTCATTGGCGGCGTTCACTAGCGTTCACCAGCGGAACATCGGGTCCGCGGGGTGAGCCGAGCTCGTCTCACAATAGGAGGCAGACGCCATCCACTTATCCGCGCCAAGGTGAGAAACCCCAAACCTTACCCTGCAAGGTGAAACTGGGAGTAGAATGTGAGCCGGATGTGGCTGGCCTGAGATTCAGAAAATGCAGTCTATATTAAGTGCAAGCTTCCAAGAAAGTCAATTTTGCTTCATCTATATTATTCTGTGTAGAAAAAAGCTAATTTTGTCAGCATTTTTTTCTCATGTCATCTCCAGTTTGCGTTGTCAAGTTGATCAGAGCAATTTCAGGCACCATGCTTATAGATTTAGCTTCGACATGTGTTGTGCAGCGAGAAGGAGTAGTAGTAGCAATTTTAGGCAGTATTTTTATTTTCTGGTCTGCTGTTTGCGAAGTGAATATGAACAAACACAAATGTCGGGATGTTCTTTTGGCACTTCCACTGACGAACATTGCAAAATGAAAACTGAATTTTAGATTCACGCTCTGCTATACGTCACGTTCTCTGAATCTAGGACTTGCTTCATACAATGGAATTATCATACTTACATGAATATTACAGCAAAATGCAAATTAAACTAATCATCTCCTCCTGGCACATCTCTCACGAGTCTTGCATCAATTAAGCCTGCAAGGTTCATCCACTGATAAGGGCGACAAACTCTGCTTCAGTTCAAAACAGTGATGTTTACTTTCTAATAACATAACGTTGATTAAGGTTAGCAATCAGACTATGTCATGTCCTGCTGAATTTTTGTCTGACAAACAGTGCTGTTTAAATTTCATAGTAATAATTCTATGCTAAAAATTATAGGTTTGTTTCCATGCTTTTGGTTCCTATGCACATTGTGGACTCCTGATCTTATGCCCTTGGTCTGTTCTTTTCATTTTGTGTTGGTTGCTTCACATCAAGTGGTTATATCTTTGCATGATAGGTTATAACTGTAACTTTCATTTCAGTCATAAGTGCATACGTGCAGGTTCTGTTTCTAACTGCCAAGCTTGTTGCAGGTGCTCAATTCTGCCACCCCATGCTTGGTATTTCCACAGAAGTTAAAACCTCTGGGACATTGGCAAATGCAGGTAAATTAGTTGAGTCTCTTCATCGTGATATCACAGTTTTCTTCATTCAGTTATATAACTGGCCATGCCGCTTTCTGCTGTCTTTTTACCACTATGGAAATGTATCTTATAAATAATGCGATAGATATCCTTTTCCGAATCTTACAGAAAAGGTGGCACTGTGATACAACCTGATTTCGGAGGAACAGAAGTGAAGGTTACAGAAAAGTAGAAATATTTCAGTTAAGTAGAAATATACTACCCTCTTGTACTTCCAATGCCATCACCTATCTCCAGATTTGCTTTAGCTCTGCTATTTTCTGATGTGTCGATGTTGCACTTACAGTAGGCAGTTTCGCAATTGAAATGTTTGATTTTTTCTAGAATGAAATGTGTGATTTTTTTAAGTTAATTTCTGGTGGAGTGTAACTTAATGTGCTGTCTTTTTTAACTCAACTGAGAGTCCTTTGACTGTAACCACGTGATTTTGCTTTTATGGTTAAAGATTTATATGCACTTACGCTAGAGCCATACTTTTTCCGTTGGCAGTGTCATATTTAGTTTGGTTATAGCCACCCCTTCTGGATATCAGTACCATTGTCTATGTCATATTTTGTTTGGTTATACTCACCTCTTCTGGATATCAGTACCATGACTGCAGTTCTAGGTTCTGAGTCTACTATCTCTTGAACACATTTTAGTCAGCCAATTGGTAGGTCTGAATGGAATATAATGGCGATTCAAAGTTAATTAACTAGATCAGTATCCTGAATGTCACATAGTCAGTACGAGTCAGGGAAAAGAATTTAACAGAGAGGACTAGACAGTGATCCTTTTAGCAGAAGGGATATAATATACATAACAAAGCACGATAGCTGACTACAAGAAGTATAATATATCTTTTCTACTCTAGCTTTACAGAATGTAGCAAAACATGACATGCTAAACTAGTTATACGGGGTGACAAAAAGAGATGCTAGGATCTCATGACAATGCTTTTTTAAGTTAATTTCATAGTTGAACTTTTGAACAATTACTTCGATGTGCGCAACACTGATCGAAAGAGAAGTTTATGCATAGCTAGATTTTGGGTAAATCTGAACTATTGTTCATATATGCTCTAAATTTGAAATGTTGTTCATATTAGCCTGTACTGTCTTTGTAGCTTTTATCTGTAGCTTTTATCTATATTTTAAAATGATATTGTCTTGTATCTGTAGCTTTTATCCTTTCTTATGTGATATGTGTGGCTGAACTGTGACTATTTTCTCATGCACTGATGTTTTCCTAGGTGATTAGAGATTTCTTATGTGATTTATGTGCACTGATGTTTTCCTAGGTGATTTAGGTGATCGCAAGTTCAAGTCTTTGGTGGCACTGCCGGAACGGATGAAGAAGTGGGTGCTCAAGCAAATAAACACATGATTTAGATCTTTCTTTGTGTTGTAGCAGTCTGCCATTTCATCTTGTTTAAATTATTCAAACTCTAGAACTTGTATTTATTATGTCGATGTATCTTTGTTTTATGGACTGAACATGGACTAGAACTTTGGAACTTGGATGATGTGTGTTTTGAGGTCCAAAACTTATGAGAAGTATCGTTGCAATCATTTGATGCATGTGTTTTATTCTAGTACATGGCAGCTATTTTGAAATTCCATTTTGAATTCCGTAGTCATTTCCAAATTCCGGTGGTAGCCAAACATGTGGGTGTTTTTGGAATCACAATATAAATGAAATGAATCCATGTATTCATTTCATTTCTACCAAATGAAATGAATACCTGGGTGCCAAACGAGCTCTTATGGTTCTTCAGAACAGATATGATTTTTAGCCAAGCCCTTTTCTCCTGTTTCTTTTCCCATGACATTTCTTTCTCACAATAGCGACAATGACGGTGGCAGCAGTGACGACGACGATGTCAGCGGGTCATCGAGGGACTGCTACTGGATCAACAAAGGGAGGATCATCCAACGCATGCGAGAGCGTCATAAAAACAACAGCTCCCTGATGCAAGTGCAAGAAGAAAATGGGAGACGGATGTTTATTGGAGAACAGTTGACCGGTTGACCATTTTTAGTTTTGTTACTTTCTTGGCTTAATTCATCGCAGAGTTTCAAAGAATTAGGACCCACATCATACACCTCGAGTACTCCGCGGGCTGCTCATGCATTTTTTTTTAATTTATGCTCATGCATTTTAGGCTAGTCATAGTGGTAGTATCATGCATATGATACTAGTGTATGATACTATTTTCATAGTGCATGATATCATATGGTAGATACGGGTTCGATTCCCGCCGCTCGCCCCCTTAATTTAGTAAGGTACTATTACCGTATCCCTTACTATACTTATCCTTCCTTTGCATCCCACTCAAAAAAAGGGTACGCTACGGAGCCAGAAAGGGCTCCGTAAATCGGGTATTCACCGAGACAAAGAACTCGCAAACTTCTTTTAAAGGGAAGGGAGAAGTAGTTTGTGCCTTTCTTTCATTTCATTTTTCTTTTACGCGGAGTCGGGAGGAGTCTTGCGCGTTCTAGGGGCAAGTGCCTTCCCAAACTGCTCAATTTTTTCCTCTAGGGTAGTATCATATTAGTACTATATTTAATAATTTATAGAATCTTAATACAAAATTGTGTACAAGATTTATTTGTATGGGTATTTTCTATTTTTACGTGCTATGATATGGTATCTACCTATGATACTATAACCACCTTTTTTTTTATTAATTGGTGTGCCATATCATATTTTTGTCAACATAGTATACATGATACTAGCTATGATACTCCCACTAGGACAAGGCTTACTCTACATATATTGCCTCGATATTTTCCAACAGTGAAATGGATGCCATTTTTCCTTTATGTCATCGTGTGAGCAACAAGACAGCTCAACCATGTGAATGGATCACAAGCTTTTGATGGCACTCACACATATAAGGTGACCCTATAAGTTGATTCGATAACAACATCATGATGAACGACCGAGGCAACTCTGAAATGCGGCATGCAGCCCTACATATACATTCCACTTCCCACAGAGAGACATCACCTCCACATCTCCACTACTATTACCACGTTCTTCACCTTCATCCGTTTAGGGAACTTGAGATATTGGAAGAAACCAAGTTCACCCTCATCATGTTTCCATTTGAATATGTCTGTTTGGAAAACAAACCAGGCGTCACCACATTCCGCTGATTGGAAGCACATCCAGCCGACTTTGCTAAATCATGTTATCTCAGGCCATTTTAAATTCTTATACCTAGCCACACATACTGGCTACAAGCTGGTTCACGGCTGCACCAAAATCAATTTTGTTACAGTAATATATATCTCATGTTCTGTCATGCCGTTATAATCTCTTCCAGGAAAATGTTATACGTACATATATATAGCACGATCAAGAGTTTCAGGCTGGTTTATAGCCACGATTTTGTTGGCTTGTTGGTACGAGATTTCATATAAGCTATTTTTTCATCCTTAATTAGCATTACCTTAAATGTCATGTAATGTTTATTTGGTTCACTTAATTCTCCCAAAAAGTAGTGCTTGTGACTCTAGAATTAAAACACTCACAATTCACATCTTGCCTTATCTCCAGGCTCCAGCAAACATGCAGGCACCTGAAAACGGAAATGAGGAAACAAAACAGTGCGTAAAAGAGAACAACAGCTAGGGATGGAAACCATTTCCTAGAGAACATAAGGCATGAAGAAGGGACTTTGAAGTAGGTACGATTGTTTCCAGATTCGACATGTAACACTCCACTTTAATCGGCCATTCGATTGTCTCTGCCAAAATATTAAAACAATGTTTCCACTTGAACTGAAAGCAAGTTTCAAATCCACCGGTACAAACATTCAAGAGCTTCAGCCAAGAGGAATCGAAAATTTAGGAGCACTTCCCAAAATTTGTATCAATTTTACAAGCAGAGATAGTTTAAGATATTTGGAAGAACTATTACAATTTTTTATGAACATCAAACAAATGTCGATAATCTTTCAAAATTTTGGATGGCTTCCAAAAAAGGTGTGAATTTGCCTTTTTCTAATAATGTGCATTCAAAAATAATTCATGAAAAAAAATGAAAAGCCACAAGAACATTGTGTGACCTAGGCAAGACGCCTCATTGGTACCGTTCTTGCTGGGATGGTCGTGTAGTTGAACCTTGGATCCAGAGAAGCATCGAGTAGGGGCCTAGCCAACTAGCGGAGAGTTGGGGACAAACAAGGCCATCATCTTCAACAGGAAGCTAACACTCAGCCATATGGCAGGTGTGGGTGCGGCTGACCTGGCCGACGTGTGCAAGGACTTCGGGTTCTCACCTGAGAAGAGAGAGAATGAAGAGGAGGTTTGTGTGTGAGTAGGAGATGAAAGGAATATGCCTGAGAGGTAATAATAAAGTGGTTATTATCTTATTTTATGTTTATGATAGATGTTTATTTATCATGCTATAATTGTGTTAATTAAAAATATTTTTTTTCAAAATGGTTGATACATGTGTGTTTAATAAACAAATAAAAATATCCTAGTTGTGCCTCTCATTTTACTAGCTCGTTGATTAACTCATGATCACGATTTCCTGATCATGAACATTGGATATTGTTAAGAACAAGATCACAATATTAGAGAAATGATGTGATGAACATGCACCCAAAGTATAGCAATACGATCAAAGTCATTATATTTATATTACTATAACATCTCATACGAAGTAACCCTAATTCTTAGACCATGAGATCATGTCAATCACTAACATCGACCCTCTCGGTGATATCACATTGATACATCTTGCAAGCATATAAGTAGGTCACAAAGAATGTTATATCACAGAAACGAGAAAAGAGTACTTGTCGGTAACGAGATTAAACTAGGTACGGTTGATACCAATAATCGAATCTCGAATAAGTAATATATCAGAAGACAGAGAAATTTAATTACGACGTTAATGGTTCTCATGATCACAAAAGTCATCATTAAATGTGTGAGAATCAGTACGGATCTCTAAGTCCCGCTGCTAATTATTGACATGAGAGGTGTCTCGATCATGTCTGTATTATTCGTGGATTTGGATCACAACGTAAGATATTAAATCTTATATTTTAATGTATCTGAGGAAGTACAAAAGTGGCATAAAAAAATCAGAAGCATGTTGCTAACTATTGATGCTTCATGAACGGACCATGTGGCTAGCTATGAGGAATGCCCATGTCTAAAGTAAGATTACACCGTATAACAGCTACCAACTCGTTACGTGAGTCGTGAAAAAAATCATGCAATAAGGCAGCCCGTCCCTACATGTATCACATGGTTTTGAGATCGCCACACATATGGGATCGATTCAAGCATCCGAAAAAATTGTGTCCTTCGGACCTAAAGCCAAAAACAATTAAACTAAAGTCTTTGCTCGAGTCTACGACTCGAACAGACACTCGGGGGCTACTCCCATAGGGAGCGCTGGTCGCGCACCTTATGAATTCTTCGACTGCGATCCTTCGGATCAAAATACAAAAAAAAAATCTGGCAACTTTGCTCAAACCAACGCTAAGTGGGAAGCAATCTCCTTGGCCACCCGAAACACCTCCGCGGTGGTAAAATTTCGAATAATGTGTCTACGACGCAAAGATAAGACCTACAGATACCGTCTGATGGTCTGGTAACGCACCTGACCACGCTCTGTCAGTAAAAACCCGTGTGAACAGACGCGATAAAAATCCTGACGGACGCGTTGGGTACATCACTCGAAAACTAATGGGATTCTATTCCTATAAGACCTCAGCGTCCTGAGTCGAATTACACCAGCATTCGTTCCAGCTTTGAGTCTAGGGAATCGAATCTGAAGAAGATCGTGTTGTTTTGTCCTATGACAGTTAACTGGCCCTGATCCATCAGAAGAGTCAGGCACACGCATCAGCAATCCCTATAAACTAAAACCATTCTCTTATAAACAGGCATAAAACTGCACCCGAAAGATTGGGGAGTCCCCAGCCGAATCTGCGATTCAACCGAGCACTCGGGGGCTACTGACATGGTTATACCCCACGGGTACACAACATCAGCATACCTAGTCCAGCCCGAAGGAAGGCCCACTACAAGATATGCGGCCTACGGAGATTCCGGGTGGCCTAGGACCATGACGCCTTTGGATGCTTGGAGAACAAGACTAGAATAGATAGAATTTCAAAGGGAAAACCCTAATATGTAACCGACTCGACCTATGCCCGGGACCTGCCTATCTATATAAAGGCTAGGAGGGCACGACGAGGAGGGCACCTCTCACCGCATACACACCTCCACGCCAGATTACATCTGCGCACCTCTGTACTTTTCGATTCTGCCGTAATCAAGAGCAAACAAGCAGGAGTAGGGTTTTCCCTCCGGGGGCCTGAACCTGGGTAAATCTCGTGTCCCCGTGTTGCTTGTTTGTTAACCGTTCCGTGATCTCCAGCATCCCCATCTTCTCCAAAACCCAAGCTCATAACAATGGGCATTGACGAAATTAAACCTCATCAGTTGGTATATGTGAGGATGTTTCTGTTCAAGTGGCTCATAATTTCTTGGTTTTAACTGATTTTGTTGTGCTTGAAATGCCCGAAGATTATAATATGTCCATTATTATTGGGAGACATTTTCTTAATACTGCAGGTGCTGTCATAAATTGTAATCAAGGAAAAATAACATTTAATATTAATGACAAAGAGCATACTGTTTATTTCCCTAAGAAGGTTGCTAAGAGCTATTGTCTCAAATCCATTGAAAATATTGAGAGCATCAAGGTTGGAGAAATATATTGTCCCATTCCACAAGAAAGTTTTGAAACTATTATGATTGGGACCATTGCTATCAAGTTTGAGGTAACATAATCACTTTGTGGAATGCAGAGTTTTGTTTCATATAAGATTGTTTTGGTAACAAGACCTGATCAACCTTGTTAACAAAAGGATTTTAATGAACAAAATTATTTTTTTCACTGTGGTTATACTTGCTCATTTTTACTTCTGTAGTTTTGGTTTGCTTTTGCTTCTGTAGTTTTGGTTTTGGTTTGCTTTTTCTTCTAAAACAAAATCTTTTCTGCGAGAAAATCAATTTTCATACCCTGAAAATTGGCCAAAAATAAAGTTTCCCGAAAAATCCCAAAAAATTCATATTAAAATTTTCCTCGAAAAAGGGGCAGAGGGACACCTGGAGTGGCCCAGGGGGCCCCCCAGGCCAGCACACCCCCTGGTGGCGCTGCCAGCCCCAGGGGCGCGCCTGACATGGGTGGGACCCATCTAAGGCCCTCCAAGTTGTCTCCTCCCAGCCACCTTCTTTCTCTCTTCCGAAAACACCGGAAAACTTTCTCAAGCTCGAGTTCTTGTTGTTCTTGCTCCCGGTTTTCGATCTCCTTGCTCAGCCCATCTTTGCTGCTGATTTTTGGAGGGATTGCTCCTTGGTATGTGCCTCCTCCGCTTGTCCAATTAGATTTGTGGTTGGTAGATTGTATCTTAAGTATTTTGTTGCTATAGGTGTCAGGTTGTGTGAGATTGCATTCTTGTTCTATGCTTAGAGATTTCATTTTGATGCATGCGTATCCCTCTAGCAAGTTCCTATAGTAGTTTCTCATCATTTATCAACTTGGAAATCACTTGGTTTGATTTTTGTCTAAAAATTTCAAAAAGGAAGATGAGTGCATACCCACTGAATCAATATGATTTGATGGTACCTGAGCTAATGAAAGTTCATCGTGAGGAAGGGGTCTTCCTTTCCATTTATCCTTGCCCTGAATTTATGAGATCCACAGGAATCTTCCAGGATTTCCAGACTATGATTACTAATGCAGGGTTGGAACACTTTGTTGAAGGGGAACCTTCTCGGTATGTTAAGCTAACTATGGCTATGGTGCAGGACTTTTGGTTTACTTGGTCCTCATCTAATCCCATGGTCCATTATAAAATATACAATTTAGCTGTCGACCTGCCTTTTGCTGATTTCTGTGCAGCAATTAGAGTACCTCATTGGGGATCTTGTGAGAAGATCAAGGAGAGGCCTAAGTCACTTATGAATTTATATGCTGAAATTTGCCAAGGTTTCGACTTCTCGAAGGAAAGTGGTAAAATTCGGAACATTCAGTTCCCATCCATTAGATATTTTGCCTATTTCATTACCAAGTGTGTTCTTGCTAGAAAGTTATCTTCTTTTGATCTAGCTTTTATCTCAGCTGCTTTGAATAGGGATAGATCTTATAACCAGGGTGCTTTGATAGCTTACCGTCTTACCACTAACCGCGAGAAGGGTGGAATTTGTGGAGGTCTCATTGCCTCTAGGTTGCTAGCTTTCCATGGTTTAGAGCCTCACCATTCAGATTATCGGTTCCCCATAGAGAGACTTGATCTTGATTCCATGGTTCAGCATAATTTTGTTTCTTCTTGGGATACTGTGAGAAGTTTACCGTTTGAATTTTCCTTTGTCAAGCGTGGTTGGAGAGGGGGTAAGATTGAGAAAGTAGTCTATTTGCCTACACCTCCTTTGTTTAATTTTGATAACATGCAAGGATGGTCGCTCACGGAGGAGGAGTTTGACACTTACATGGCGGAGCTCTCCCAGCAAGAGGAGAATATTGGAGAGGATGCCGAAGATGATTCGGTTCAGACCTCCAACATGGGAGGGGTCTTCATACCAGCAGCCCTCCTATGATTGGGGCGCGTCTTCTTATTCATCGCAAGCGCCTGACTACGATCATTCCTATGATGATCCACCAGCTTGGGGTTACTACCCGCGCTATTGATCCCCACTTAGGCAAAAAGCCTAAACTTGGGGGGAGGTATATCGACATCACACTCATCTATATATCATGTTTCGTCGGTTCTTTGTATATCCATTGTTTCGCTTTCTTTTTGGTTCTTGTTTCTGCTTTCTTAAAACACAAAAATACCAAAAATATTTTTGTTGTTTCTCTTGGTTTGTTTCTTTGCTTTTTAGCATTGGTTTGCCTTCAAGAAAAATCCAAAAAGATTTTCGCTTTGTTTGTTTCTTGTGTGCTTGCTTTTTAAAAAATCGAAAACACCAAAAATATTTGATATTCTTCTTTGGTTTTGTGAAGTTCTTTGCAGGGTTCAGCTGTCCTCAGTGGAGTTTGGTTTCATGTTATTATTCAAGCCACACAAGTGAAGGGCAATAATGAAGATTAAGACAACTTGAGGTGTGGTAAGAGGCTGGTAACAAACTATATTTGTTTTCATTTTTGTACATATAGTCATTATGGTGAGCATGCTTAGTCTGTTCATCTAAGGTGTATGTTATTTATGGATGCTTAGTAGTTCTTGCTTTCTTGTGATTAGCTCCACCTTGCTAATAGTTTGTAGCATGTCATATGAATGTTTGCTTGCATTGTTTTATTCATAACTTGGTATGGTATTGTGGTAGCCTCCTCTGAATGTTTCATGTGAATCGACTTGGAACATGCTCACGCATGCATATGACTAAACAATAGTCAGTAAGCCTTGACGATTTATTTTGCCTCGGAGTTCTTGTATCATTTTCATGCCATAATTAGTCATGTTTTGTTGCAAGCATGATTATGACAGTTATTGCTCTATCGTTTGTCGCTCTCTCTCTCTATTGCTAGCCTTCACTTGCACTGAGTATGAGCTCTACTTGTGCATCCAACTCTCCAAAACCAATATTGTCAGCAGTGTCCACCATACCTACCTATTAGCATCATTTGCTAATTCCGTGCATATTCATTGTGCCTCGTTTTCTTCTAAATAAAATGTTTGCTTGTTTTGAGAAAGTTAGTTAGTAAAGCTCTCACGAACTTGATGGCACACTTTATTACTTGCACTTAATAAACCTGAACCATTGTGACTGTCCATGAAAGTTATATGCTTGCAAATTATAGGTTGGGAGTTAGAAGAACCGTGTTGTCATGGGGAATGCTTTCAACACTTATGGATACATATCCAGTTGATATCATGCTCTTTTATTTACTGATGTCGTCGGTGTGAAATAAAAGGGGAGCTTGTGAGTTCATGGGGTTATATATATGTTTTAGAGAAATGCCTGGGCCGCTAGCCTAAGCCATGCCTAATCATGGTGGAAACTTGCAGCATAATCATGATGAGCAATCTATGAAGCATCCTCAATAAAAACCTATGCAAATAGCAAATAAAAAGATCGCCGAGATGCTCATTGTCTGCTTGGCTTATCATTTTTATTATGGGATAGCTCATGTATCATGTGCAAGGGGTACCCGTTGGCGGTTCTCTATGATACACATGTATTTACGATGACAAGAACTTACCGGTGACTAAAGTTGAGTAGCATGAGGAGCGGGCCTCGTACTCAAGGGACATGGGATTTCCAGTTTATGGTCTGTCAAGCATATAACTCATATTGGACCTCACTTTCACCATTAACCATATAAAGTTGCCTATGATAGGGGCAATGAGAGCTCAAAGCTAATGAGTACCTTACTTTCAGCATTTGGAAGCCTTTCAAACCTTTCAAAACTTTTTCACCTCCTTGTTAAGTCACCACTTATTCTATGAACACCTTTTTGAGAGAATAGTTGTCATTCTTGTGTTTGTCTTAGAACATGGTTAATTATGTCATGACTTTGATGTTTGTACGTCTGATATCTTTACTTCTAATCTTCACTTGAACTTCAGAGGCGCCTTGGCATTTATATTGTGCTCTACAAACAAAGGAAAGCGAGATATCACTCTATCATACCTTCTTATGAGCATTGCAATGTTGCTTATGTTTATGTTTCATGCTACTTATTATTATTGAGTTGGAATCTCTTCATAGCTTGCAATGACTATTGAGTAGACTTAGTTGCATACTTCTTATTATGAATGGTTTAAGTATCTACTCCTGTGCTGAGATTATATGCATCATATGAAGCAAATGTGTTCGTGAAAGTTCTTTTATCGCACTCAGTTTTCAACTGAATTGCTTGAGGACAAGCAATAAGCTAAGCTTGGGGGAAGTTGATACGTCCAAAACGTATCTATTTTTCTGAACACTTTGCTATTGTTTCTCCTCTAAACTTGTGTGATTTGGATACAACTAACACAGACTGGCGCTGTTTTCAGCAGAATTACCTAGGTGTCTAGTTTTTTGTGCAGAAAATCAACTATCAAGAAAAATTCCGGAAAATATGCCAAAAATCCTATTTCACCAGAAGACTCACAAAGCCAGAGTACGAGACGGAGGGGAGGCCTGAGGGGCCCACACCCCCTGCCGCGCGGGTGGGCCCAGCCCGCGCCTAGAGGGCGTGTGGCTGCCCCAGGCACCCCTTGGGCTCCCTCTATGCCTATATGTTACCCTTGACCTAAAAACCGAGGGGGGTTCAACATTTTTCCAGAAAGAGTTTCGCTGCGCCGCCACCACAAGAAACCGCGATTCGGAACCAGAAACTTTGTTCTGGCACCCTGCCGGGATGGGGAATTTGGAGAGGATCATCGCCATCATCACCAACAACGCCTCTCTATCAACCATCCATGTTTCCCTTATCCATGAGTGAGTAATCCCCCGCTGTAGGCTATGGGGATGGTAGGGATTGTATGAGTTCTATCATGTAATCGAATAATATTGTTAGGGCATGGTGCCTAGTATCTCTATTAGTGCTATTTGACTTTGTTGCAACTTGTTGTGCTTAATGCTTGTCACTAGGGCCTGAGTGCCATGGTCTCAGATCTGAAATTATTATTGATTCATTATGATAGTATTGTTTGTGATCTTATCTGCAAGTTGTGTACACATATCATTGTCCGGATCCAAAGGCCCCGAAGTGACAAAAATTGGGACAGCCGGAGGGGATGGTTGTGATGTGAGGATCACATGTGTTCACGGAGTGTTAATGCTTTGCTCCGGTGATCTATTAAAAGGAGTACCTTAATTGCCAGTAGTTCCCTTGAGGCCCCGCTGCAACGGGCTGGTAGGACAAAAGATGTTGTGCAAGTTCTCATTGCGAGCACGCATGACTATATATGGAGCACATGCCTATGATTGTTTAGTACTTGGATGCTTATTCTTATTTATCTGCAATTTCCCTAGATCTTGAAGTTACATGTTTAGACTCGTCCATGCAACGCCCGTCCATCCATCCCTATGCCTACCACGCTCAAATCCTATTGTTTTCTACTACTGTTACTATTTCTCTTGTTTTGTTGCTGCTTTGCTGTTGCTACTACCAAACTGTTGCTACTGATAAACTTCTGTGAGCAAGAACTATTTCTAGGTGCAGCTGAATTGACAACTCAGTTGTTAAGGCTTGCAAGTATTCTTTAGATCCCCTTGTGTCGAATCAATAAATTCGGTAATACTACCCTCGATGACTGTTGCGATCCCCTATACTTGTGGGTCATCATTGCGCCCCTCCATCTCTCCTCTGGACTCCGTGTTCTCCTCGGTGAAATATTGACTTTGGCTTTTGTCCTGTCCAATTCCGAGAATATTTTCTTACTAGCTTTTCTGGAACCAAAAATAGCAGAAAATAGGCAACTGACACTATGGCAACTTGTTAATAGGTTAGTACCAGAAAATATATAAAAAGCACCTCAAAGTGTGGACAAAGCAAAACAAAGTAGATACTAAACAAGAATGGAACATCAAAAATTATAGATACGTTTCCGACGTATCAGGAGGAAAACTGCAACTTGAGAAATCTGACCTCTCTTCCAATATTTTACATGAGTTGCTTAGAATTGCCTATCTCCATTAAAGATCAGTTGATCAAATACATGAGATACTTTTTGTGGAGGAAAAATGGTGGATGTCCAAGCTAGAGGATAGGCCCTAGTGGCTTGGAACAAAGTTTGCAGGCCCAAGAAGCAAGGTGGTTTAGGTGTCCTTGACCTCAACATTCAAAACTCTGCTCTACTGTTGAAAAATCTGGACAAGTTCCTCAATCACCATGATATCCCATGGGTTCATCTTATTTGGAACACATATGTAGAAATAATGGAAAACTGCCAAGGAGAAGTATGGAATGGTTTTTTTGGTGAAAAGCTCATCTGAAATTGATTGACATTTACAAAGGAATTTCAAAATGCTATGTGGGAACTGGTAACACCACTTTATTCTGGACTGATATGTGGCAGGAAGAATGTCTGCAACATAAGTTCCCTCATTTGTTGTCTTCTACAAAAAAAACTCAAATATTTATGAACAAGATTTCATTCAGACTCAACATATTCAGGATCACTTCTACCTACCCCTTTCACAGTAGGCTTACGCTGAATTATTAAGCCTTAAACAGATATGTCAAGACACAACCATTTCAATGCAACATGGGCATGCAGATAAGTGGATCTAATTTGAGGAAATGATATTTTTTCTGTCAAAAAGACATATTCTATGCTCTCTGGGCACATTCCTGTCCCACCACATTTCTCATGGACCTGGGAGTCTTCCTTCCAGCAAAAACACAAGTTTTTCTTCTGGCTACTTTTATTGGACAGATTGAATACAAGAAATCTGCTGAGGAGAAAGAAGTTCTCTTTACCTTATTATAATTGTGCTAATGTTGGTTGTTCTTCTAAGGAAACTTTGGCAGACCTCTTCTGGGATTTCCCTTTTGCCAAACTATGTTGGGATGAAATATGTCCAACCAGGACCATGGACCTCTCGCTGAAAGAGGCTTATTCAAATATAAAATAAAAGTTGAAAGTACCCTTTGCAATGGAGATTATTATCTTAGCAGCATGGGGAATTTGGATATGCCACAACAACAGGATTTTTAGCAATTAAAATCCTTCATTGGAGGAATAGAAGGCCATTGTGGCCCAAGAGCTGAGATGGTTTGTGCTTAGAATTAAGAAAAAACACATCCAGGGTATAAAAATCTGGACCAACTCACACTTAGATTGGACATAGTTACTCTATTGCTGTAATCCCTCACGGTGGTGGATATGTAACTCTGTAAATATGTAGCTCTCTCTGATATATATATATTTATAAAATTGCAGTGGGGATTTTCCCTACGGTTCAATCCTAAAAAAACTTACCTAAAAATGTATGGATTATTTTAGAAAATGGCAAGTAAGCTCCGTACACCTCATACCTTAGTTGGAACTATTCCACGAGGCAACAATCATGGAGCATTAAATTTGTAGCGCGTACATCATGCATGCTTGGTTTTAAAAAGAAAATTTGCATGGTCAAATCGGGTGGCAGTTACCTTAGTTGGAACTATTCCACGAGGCAACAATCATGGAGCATAAAATTTGTAGCGTTTACATCATGCATGCTTGGTTTTGAAAAGAAAACTTGCATATGGTCAAATCGGGTGGCAGTTACCATATAACCATTAGCAAGCTATCCATTGTTTCCTAATTACAAACTGTTAACGAGTATGCCCACTAGCTCTAAAACCGGTTGGACAACATGTATCCTAATGCAATCTAATGGTGTGGAGGTATGGTGTCTGGCACCATGGTATCCCATACGAGTGTCATGTCTGTGAGCGGCATCGTGAGACAAATACCATGTGGGCTACTAGTGCAATATCCTAGTGCATATGTCTTAGCATGCTCTCAAATTATATCAGGGGTGCGCGTCTGCTTCTAGATATGCCAACGTGATTATTTGAGCCCCTAAAAAAAGGAGAGCAACGAGTTTGTTAGGCTGGTCTTAGTGCTAGTATCACAAGGTGTATCATGCATGCCAACTTGACAAAAATCTGATGTGGCGTCATAATTAATGAAGCGAGAGATGGTTAGAGTATTTTAGGTAGATACCGTATCATAGCACGTAAAACTAGAAATCATAATGGCAAGTAAATCTTGTACAAATATTTTATATAGAGATTCTACAAATCAATAAATATAACACTACTGTGATACTACTACATGATACAATGCACTAGAGACATAGTATCATACACTAGTATCTTATGCATAATACTTGTATTATGATACTCTTACTATGACCAGTCTTCCAGTGTTGTGACTGTCTGCAATCATCACATCCTGCAACCAGATATGCCAATGTGATATTTTTGCTGGGACATGAATGCCAACAAGACTATAGAAGTGGTATGTAGATTAAGAGCAAGTTGCAACACGGCTCCGAACAAATTTACTATTTAAGGTGAGAGATTATAAGCGGGATGTAGATTAAGAGCTAGTTGCAACACGGCTCCAAAAATATTTACTATTTATGGAGAGAGAGATTAGAAGATGGATGTAGATTAAGAGCCAGTTGCAACACGGCTCCCAAAAATATTTACTATAAGTGTGAGGTGAACTAGGTATTTATAAGTTATTGCTGACAGTTTCCGAGTACGATATAGCAGGCAGTTGGTTTTATAATTATCCTTGCTCTGGCACCTATGCGTGAGTAAGATGGGGAAACTCAAACCTACGATTTCCCATCTATCCAGATCAAAAATATAAGTGAACATAATTAAATTTAACCAAAAGCTTCAAAAAGGTTAGTTAATGGGTGAAAGTAATACACTTTTGATGAACATCAAGAATCCGCTCCACAAGCGCAATTTATTGCTTCAACCAAAACATATTACTTTGTGTGTATTTTTCATGAAAAACTACACCCCACAAATTTACAAAAACACATATTTAGAACGGCCGAGAAGAGTGTTCGAACTTAAACATGCTCTCTTTTACTGTATAGAATATTGATGATCTAGCTTAATCTCAACTCATCATCCATATGATTCTTCAACTCTCTGGAATGTCTATGCCGTATAGAAGAGCATTTAGTTTTGGATTTTATATGGGCCGAATGTACCTGCCCATAAGATTCCAGGTGACTCTGAACCAAAGTTGCCAAGGTAAAATCACTATGAGCCCCGTCAATTGTCTTTTGTTTTGCAAAAACTTGCACTATGAATGATCTCTATGTGCTCGCGCTAGTGTATATAGTCATTGCTAGGTGGCCATGCATCTACCTATAATTTTTATTATTTTTAAACCTCTTTATACTAATGTTGATGTTTATTAATAGGTCGGTGGATTTTGTGCATACAAAAAAATAACTTTGCTATAACATGTCATAACGTAAGCCACTGTGTTCGGTATCTAGTGAGGAATCAAGGGCTCAACTGGTCGGCAGGGGCAGATGAGCCGCCGGTAGTTTTGCAAACAAAGTCTTCGTACATACTTAGGGCTGGGAACTAGTGGTGGATAAACCAAATCATTACACATTTGTATTCAGAAACTGAAATTGGTAATGGTAATATTTGAATCCGGACCAACATAAATATGTATGTGGTAAATATCCGTATTTGTTTTGCAAATACAAAAATGAATATGGTTTTAAATTTTCATGCAAATATGGATATGAAAATAGTGTAGGGTTCGCAGCATAGAAAACAAAAAATTTCCTACGATGAGAACAACTATGTACCATGATCTATCTACTAGATACAAGCAACGGGTGGATATACATCCGTAGACAACATATCCTTAAAGACCGACAAAGCTTAACGAGTCCAAACTCGTGGTTGATGTAGACGATCTCTTACCGATCTCAAGATCGAGAAGAAGTCCTAGCGCCGTAAAACAGCAGCGCATCCATGCTCGCACACACGTACAAGACACCGAGCAACCTCCGCCTCCTCGCTCTAGCGATGCAGCAGAAGCACAACTCTTTCTTGCCGAATAGCCACCGGGAACATGTATCTCGCTAGTCCGAGACCATGGGGGATAAATTCTAGAGGGAGAGAGAGATCCTTCACGAGGAGGTGTGAGTGAGAACTGAGGAGAGGGGCACCTTATATAGGGGAGGGGGAAGCCCAAGGGGGCATGGCCGCCGGCCATGGATGGTGCCCTACCCCTCCCTCATTCATGTGGTTGGACACTCCACTCACAAAATGCCCCTTCAATTTTCTCCACTCAAAATCTCACTCAAATTTCCATTAAATTTCCACCAAATTTAATACAAACTCTCATTAAATAAAACTACTTTTATTTATTCAGAATTTTGTCAATTACTTTAATGACAAACATTCATATATAACCCCTTGCTAGTATTTCATTTTCCATGCAAAAACACTTTCTGCAATTTCACCCGAAAATCTGTTTCGGTATCTAGTGAAATAAATTCCTGCGCTTCTTATTCTTTCTGGCATGAAACTTTTGCTCCAATTGGATGTCAGTGTCCCTTAAGTGTGCCACCCTACGGTTCACGAATAACACGGACATGATCGAGACCCTTCTCTGATCAATAATCAGACGCAGGACCTGGAGATCCATACTGACTCCCACACATTCAACGATGACTTTCCTGTGATCGTCGGAACCTTTTATGCTAGTATCTTAATACCTTTGTTTCACGATATATTACATGTCCGAGATTCGATCATCGGTATCTCCATACCTATTTTGATCTCATTACCGACATGCACTCTTTTCTCGTTCCCGTGATATAACATTCTAGTGATCAAATCACTTGCTTGCAAGCTAACCAATGTGATATCACCGAGAGGGCCCAGAGTATATCTATCCGTCATCGGGGTGAACAAATTCCACTCTCGATCCATGATCCTCAACATAACACTTTAGTAGTTCTGAAGCCATCTTTATAATCACCCAGTTACGGTGTGATGTTTGATGTCATCAAGAAAGTATTTCGGTGTTAGTGACTGACATGATCTCATGGTCTAAGGATTAGGATCACTTTGTAAGTTGTTATAGCAATATAAACTCAATGACTTTGATCGTAATGCTATACTTCGGATGAATGTTCATCACATCATTACACTAATGTTGTGACCTCGTTATTAACAACATCCAATGTCCATGATCAGGAAACCTTTGATCATCTTGTTAATCAGCGAGCTAGTTTATAAAAGAGGCATAACTAGGAACTTCCTTTTTGTTTATTAAACACACATGTATTAATGTTTCCGTATTAATACAATTATAGCATGTAAAATAAACATTTATCATAAATAAAGAATACGATAATGACCATTTTATTATTGCCTCTCGGGCATATTCCCTTTAGTCTTCCACTTGCACTAGAGACAATAATCTAGTTTAGAAACTTTGCGTATTGAACACCTATGGCTTTCTGGTGTTCCATATATGCAACTGCAAGTGGTTAACATAATCTACGGATCTGACACTTTCAGGTCCGTGTGTATTTGCATGTCTTTGCGTCTTCACGCATCACTCATTCTCCAATGAGATGACATTGTATAAATTTGGTCTTTCGGTGAGACCTTTAGTTCCTTGGGGTTAAATCATGTCGATACTATTGTCATACAATATATCTTTAGTGTTAGCCTGTTGCGAACCACACCTTAGTTTGGTAACAAACTACTTGACACAAATGCCCTCCTTGAAGGGAATATGCCCGAGAGGCAATAATAAAGTGGTTATTATCGTATTCCTTGTTTACGATAAATGTTTATTTTGCATGCTATAATTGTATTAATACAGAAACGTTAATACATGTGTGTTTAATAAACAAAAAGGAAGTTCCTAGTTATGCCTCTCTTATAAGCTAGCCCGTTGATTAACAAGATGATCAAAGGTTTCCTGATTATGGACATTGGATGTTGTTAATAACGAGGTCACAACATTAGTGTAATGATGTGATGAATATTCATCCGAAGTATAGTATTACGATCAAAGTCATTGAGTTTATATTGCTATAAACAACTTACGAAGTGATCCTAATCCTTAGACCATGAGATCATGTCAATCACTAACACCGGAAGAGTTTCTTGATGACATCAAACGTCACACCGTAACTGGGTGATTATAAAGATGGCTTCAAAACAACTAAAGTGTTATGTTCAGGCTCATGGATCAAGAGTGGAATTTGTTCATCCCAATGACGGATAGATATACTCTGGGCCCTCTCGGTGATATCACATTGGTTAGCTTGCAAGCAAGTAACTTGATCACTAGAATGTTATTTCACGGGAACGAGAAAAGAGTGCATGTAGGTAACGAGATCAAACTAGGTATGGAGATATCGATGATCGAATCTCGAACATGTAATATATCGTGAAACAAAGGGATTAAGATACTAGTGTAAAAGGTTCCGACGATCACATAAAAGTCATCATTGAATGTGTGGGAGTCAGTATGGATCTCCAGGTCCCGCTTCTGATTATTGATTGGAGAAGGGTCTCGATCATGTCCGCATTATTCGCGAACCGTAGGGTGGCACACTTAAGGGACACTGACATCCAATTGGAGCAAAAGTTTCATGCCGAAAAGAATAACAAGCCCAGGAATTTATTTCACTAAACACCGAAACTGTTTCGGTTGAAATTGCTAAAACTGGTTCTACATGTGAAATTGAATACTAGCAAGGTGTTTTATGTGAATATTTTTTAATTAAAGTAATTAACAAAATTCTGAATAAATAAATAAAAGAGTTTTATTTAAATGAGAGCTTGCATTAAATTTGGTGAAAATTTAATGCATGTGAGTGGATTTTTGAGTGGAGGCTCTTTTATGGGAGTGGAGGCTTTTCATTTTGAGTGGGAGATCCACCCACATGAATGTGAAAGAGGTGGGGGCAGCCACCATGGCTGGCGCCATGCCCCTTGGGGTGCCCCCCTCTCCTCCTCTCAAAACACACCTCCTCGAAGGATCTCTCTCCCCCTCTAGAATTTATCCCCCATGGTCTCGGACTAGCGAGATACATGTTCCCGGTGGCTATTCGGCAATAAAGAGTTGTGCTTCCGCTGCATCGCTGGAGCGAGGAGGCGGAGGTTTCTCGGTGTCTTGTACGTGTGTGCGAGAACGGATGCGCTGCTGTTTTGTGGCGCTAGGACTTTCTTTCGATCTTGAGATCGGCAAGATATCGTCTACATCAACCACGAGTTTGGACTCATTAAGCTTTGTCGGTCTTTAAGGGTATGTTCTCTACGGATATATATCCGCCCGTTGCTTGTATCTAGTAGATAGATCTTGGTACATAGTTCTTCCCATCATAGGATTTTTTTTGTTTTCTATGCTGCGAACCCTACAGTGGTATCAGAGCCGGATCTATGTGTAGATGCTTTGCACGGGTAGTACACATATGAGTATGTGGGCGATGATGATCATTTTATTGCTTCTTATTTGTACTTTGGATATTGGTGGCATAGTGGGATGAAGCGGCCCGGACAAACTTTACATGTCCTCGCACATGAGACCTGTTCCACGCTTGACATGCAACTAGTTTTGCATAAGTGGCTAGAGGGTGTATGTCTCTCCTACTATAGTCAATATCTAATTTGCAACGAGTTGTCAACAATTTGGTTATTCTCGTTGTGGTTCATGTTCATAGGTAAGAACGGTTCTATCTTCGAAAGCCCTAAGCCACGTAAAACTTGCAATGGATAAATTAGAGGCGTCTAGTTTAGATTGTTGCTGGGCTAGTGTTATGATATGGTGATGTTGTAAGTAGAAGTATACGATGATACACTTACAACACACATAACGTGTAGGTTCCATAGACCTTAGCCTTACATATAGAGGTATGATAGAGATCATACCACGGTGCACATGATGGAGATCATATGCGGGAACCATATCATTTCACTTACAAACATGTGATGTTTGATTGCATCTTATATTGCTTGTTTGGCGTTTTATTAGCATAATAAGATGATCCCTCATTTAGATATCAAGATAAAAATGTGTTCTTCCCTAAGTATGC
This sequence comes from Avena sativa, assembly GCA_916181665.1. Lineage (NCBI taxonomy): Eukaryota > Viridiplantae > Streptophyta > Magnoliopsida > Poales > Poaceae > Avena > Avena sativa. Next base: position 9,637,125 of record OV702289.1, read on the forward strand.
ACCGACAATGTTTCGTCGCTTCAAGACATCACGTGATGATCGGGTGTACTTGAATCCACAAGCATATCTCGGGTGTAAGACAGTTACACACGCGAATACTAAGGTTCTTACTTGGCGAGCCTAGCATGTACAGACATGGCCTCGGAACACGGACCGAAAGGTTAAGGATGAGTCATATGTTTTGATATGATGAACATTTGATGCTCGCCTTTGAAGCTACACCGACTCACAAGATGATCGGACTTGGTGTAATGGATTTGGTTCATGTAATCACCAAAAAGACACGAGGGATGTCGTTTTTGAGTGGGAGTTCATTTCTAATTTGGATTCGTAGAACTCAATTTATCATAAATTAAATCAAAGTGAATTTGCATAATTTGTTGTAGTCATTGGCATTCGTTCACCACCTTATGCATAGTTGTAATTGAGATAATAGAACTATAGAATTCTGGATATATACTTTACGAACTGGTATCGTATTGTGTTGAGTGTCAATCTAAAGTTTAAAGTCATATTGCAAACTTTCAGCAAACTCTGTTTACTCCGTGAAATTTAATAATTAGTATTAAATCGAGAGTAACAATTCCAATGTTAGTATCTTAAGTATCATGTTTGCCTCCATGATTCTTGATTGTTTTAATATCAAGTTTATCTAGGAGCTGAAAGAATTGTTTTAGAAACCATCATGTGTGGCAGATATAACGATATCTGAAACAATGTTTTGGTTGCAATATGATAGAGTATAATATATGTTCTCATATTGGATGATAATTTGCGAAGGTGGGAGATGCTAGACATCCTAATCATCCAAAAAGGTTTTGAAAAGTAATGTTATACTCACGATTCTACTTTATAAACTACATTAGCTTGATCATGAAAGTCGTCATGATAAGGATGAATAGAAGATGTATGTAAAGTGTTTACTACACTAAAATATTACTAAAGAATGGATTTTGAAAGAATGCCGATCATTTTGATGATGGTGATCTACTTCAAAGTGCAAGTCCAAAGGTATTATTATTTGAATATACACGCTTTGGACTATGTGTCATGTATATGGCGCCACTATTGATGTTGATATATTCTTTTAAAAGGAAAAGGAAATGCTGAAAGAGAATCTATAAAATATATTCGGCAGAAAAGAAAAGATTGAAAATATCCAAGTTAGGTATATGGATGATATTAATGTTATGGTTGTATTCTTTGCTTGTTAAACAATGTGGTTCTTGGGTATTAGATACCGAATTGGTTGGTATGAGGTATGAAATTTCATATGGAACAACGCAATTCATAAACCACAATGGCCTAAGTAACTAGCAAGAGAATATGTGATAATGTTCATCGAAAACAAACAAACCGTTGTTTGTATTTCTCGTTGACATCAAAGTTTGACTTCAAGATTTTTTTTAATAATTGTTAATTAAATCAGGTATTATGAGAACGAAGGTTGTTCAAATAATTACCATATTCGATGGATGATTTACAAATCTAGTTGGATAAATCACATCCATAAAAACAAATGCTAAAATGTCGCAAGAAAAATGATTGAAAGATCACTTACAAAGTGACATCGCCATTTAAATTATATTGGAAAGAAAACATGAAGAAACTCCATATGCATGGATTTTTGGAGTCTTTGATTTGATGAAGTGACACTTGTGAGACTTTCCTCGGGATAATTAAAACTTCGTTCAAAGGCCAAAGAAAAACGATCGACTAAATTATTAGAATTTATACATATCGATGTATGTAGTCCATTATGTATAGTCGTAAGCGATGGATTTCAACTTCATATGCTTTCTCCGGAAATTTGAGTGAATGTCACTTAATGAGAAAGAATTATGAAATATTTGAAAATGTTCAAAGACTTTCAATATGAAGTAAAAATCATTGTAACAAGAAAATAAATAGTTTATGATTTTATCATAAGGGATTTTATTTGAGTTGCAAGTGTAACAAGAAAATAAATGATTTATGATTTTATCATAAAATAGATTTATTTGAGTTACAAGTTTAGCAAAAACACCTAGATTTGCATCTCCCAAAACACCATAGGAATATGGATTATTTGAGATTTGTAATGAAACCTTGTTTGACATGGTTGGATCAAAGGTGTTATTTATAAAACTGTCATTATGTTTTAAAAGATTAAAAGCTTTAGAGACTACCGCTTTTACACTGAAAAGAGCTCCATCTTGATCCGTTGAAATGACACCATGGAAGTTATGGTTTGGGGTAAACCCCAAGTTGTCATTTCTTAAATTTTGGTATGCTAAACATAAGTAAGATGTTTACAACCAAAGTCGGATGAGCATGTCTTTGTAGGTTATTTCAAATAACCATTGTATATTCCTCCATAACACCGAGGACAAAAGGGTTTGTCGCTTGAAATGTGAAGTTTCTTGTAAAAGGAATGTTTCGCAAAAGTTAAGTGGGAGCACAATATAACTTTGATAAGGTTAACGAACCTTAGCTAAATGTGCTGAGTTGCGCAGCGCCGGAAATCGTTCCAGAGGCTCCCATAATGCTCATAGCTTATGTGTCTCAAAGGTTGTGGTCATGGAGATCTAAGTTCTTATTAAACCAAGTAGGTCGGAAAAACAATTAAATACCAAGATTTGAGAGTAAATCATTATTGTTTGACAATGATGAACCGACTACATGCAAAGAAGCGATGATGGGCCCTGACTCCGTCAAATGGCTTGAAGCCATAAAATCCGTGATAGTTCCATACACGAAAAATCAAGTTTTGAACTTGGAAGACCCTCCGGAAAGGTGTAAAAACCTATCGGTCGTATTTGGATCTATAAAGAAACAAACATGGATGTTTTACATCTATAAAATAGTCGATATATCGTAAAGTATTTTACGACAAATGTTTAAGGAGTTGACTACGACAAGATTTGATCTTTCATAGCGATATTTAGTCTGGACGGATTAAAGTAGCAATCACTACATATAATTTGGTATATGGTAGATGAATAAACAAAACAAAGTTCTTCTAATAGAATGGTTACCGAGGACGTGTACATGACACAGTCTAAAGGGTTTTGTTAAATTCAAAGGATGCTAAAAGGGCATGCAAACTTCAATGGTTGAAGAAGCATCGCGGAGTTGGAATCTTTACCGTGATGAAAAGAAGTTTACATCAGGAGACGATGAAGATGCTTGCATTTGCAAGAAATTAAGTGGGAGCGCTGAGACATATTTCTAATACATTATATGGAGGACATCTTGTTGATTAGAAATGATGTAATTTTTATTGACAAAGGTTAAGAACTTCATTTTGATGAAAGACTTAGGCAAAACCCGAATATTTAACATGAATGTCTATAGTGGATAGACTGTGACGCTAATATGGTTATGCCAAACGTATATATATGAGATATTGAAGGAGTTCAATATAGAAACGACAAGAAAAGGTTCGTGTCGCATGGAAAGGAATTGAATCAAGATTCAAGTGTATCGACACTTGATAAGTGAAATAAGATTCAAGTGCTTTGACACTTGATGAGTGAAATCATAAGGATGTTTTGATCAATCATATCATGATATGTACACATCCAGATATGTCCTATGCTCTAAGTGTTATGAGCATATACCAGAATGAATCATAAAATGATCATTGGAGGATAGTGAGGATATTCTTATGATCTTTTGGAAGAACTAAGAATATATTTGTGTAGAGGTGACAAACAATTACAAATAGTTCATTATAAAGTGTTACACTGATACTAGTTTTGTCACAAGATAAAAATTAAATTTATATCAATTTAAACTATGGGTGGCACAATGAAATGAAAAGGAGTTTCCATGATGGATTTGGATGAATTACAAAGTTAAGACATATTGTACGACAATAGTTTGTTATCAAACTAAGGTGTGGTTCACAACGGGCTAAAACTAAAGATATATTGTACAAAAATAGTATCGACATGATTTAACCCCAAGGAACTGAAGATCTCACCAAAAGACCAAATTTATACAATGCCATCTCATTGAAAAATGAGTGATGCGTGAATATGCAAAGACATGTAAATACACACGGACCTGAAGCGTCAGATCCATACATTATGTTAACCACTTGCAATTGCGTATATGGAACACTAGAAAGCCATAGGTGTTCAATACGCAAAGTTTTCAAACTACATTATTGTCTACATTATTGTCTCTTGTGCAAGTGGGAGACTGAAGAGAATATGCCCGAGAGGCAATAATAAAGTGGTTATTATCGAATTTCTTGTTTATGATAAACGTTTATTTTGCATGCTATAATTGTATTAATACGGAAACGTTAATACATGTGTTTTTAATAAACAAAAAGGAAGTTCCTAGTTATGCCTCTCTTATAAACTAGCTCATTGATTAACAAGATGGTCAAAGGTTTCCTGATCATGGACATTGGATGTTGTTAATAACGAGGTCACAATATTAGTGTAATGATGTGATGAACATTCATCCGAAGTATAGCATTACGATCAAAGTCATTGAGTTTATATTGCTATAAACAACTTACGAAGTGATCCTAATCCTTAGACCATGAGATCATGTCAATCCTAACACTGGAAGAGTTTCTTGATGACATCAAACATCACACCGTAACTGGATGATTATAAAGATGGCTTCAAAACTATTAAAGTGTTATGTTGAGGCTCATGGATCAAGAGTGGAATTTATTCATCCCAATGACGGATAGATATACTCTGGGCCCTCTCGGTGATATCACATTGGTTAGCTTGCAAGCAAGTGATTTGATCACTAGAATGTTATTTTACGGGAACGAGAAAAGTGTGCATGTCGGTAAAAAGATCAAACTAGGTATGGAGATACTGATGATCGAATCTCGGACATGGAGATCCATACTGACTCCCTTCTTCGATCAATAATCAGAAGCGGGACCTGGAGATCCATACTGACTCCCAAACATTCAACGATGGCTTTTCTGTGATCGTCGGAACCTTTTACACTAGTATCTTAATTCCTTTGTTTTACGATATATTACATGTCCGAGATTCGATCATCGGTATCTCCATACCTAGTTTGATCTATTTACCGACATGCACTCTTTTCTAGTTCCCGTGATATAACATTCTAGTGATCAAATCACTTGCTTGCAAGCTAACCAATGCGATATCACCGAGAGGGCCCAGAGTATATCTATCCGTCATTGGGATGAACAAATTCCACTCTCGATCCATGAGCATCAACATAACACTTTAGTAGTTCTGAAGCCATCTTTATAATCACCCAGTTACGGTGTGACGTTTGATGTCATCAAGAAACTCTTCCGGTGTTAGTGATTGACATGATCTCATAGTCTAAGAATTAGGATCATTTCGTAAGTTGTTATAGCAATATAAACTCAATTACTATGATCGTAATACTATACTTCGGATGAATGTTCATCACATCATTACACTAATGTTGTGACCTCATTATTAACAATATTCAATGTTCATGATCAGGAAACCGTTGATCATCTTGTTAATCAACGAGCTAGTTTATAAGAGAGGCATAACTAGGAACTTCCTTTTTGTTTATTAAACACATATGTATTAACGTTTACGTATTAATACAATTATAGCATGCAAAATAAACATTTATCGTAAACAAGGAATACGATAATAACCACTTTATTATTTCCTCTCGGGCATATTCCCTTCAAATGGATATATCCATATCCCAATAAAATATGCTTTGGCGACGATTAGTACCCACAAAGAAAAGAAATACCCTTGGGAAAACATGTGGATCGTTATTTTGATATATTCAAGACTCCATGTAAGCAGCCAACTCTAGCTAGCTAAGCGAGATGCATACTATGGTGCACTTTGCTAAATCTAGTCACAGGGAGGAGAGCTGAGATGTCGTGCCGTAAGCTACACCATAGGCGACATCCTAGTGCAATATCCTAGTGCATATGTCTTAGCATGCTCTCAAATTTGTCAGGGGTGCACGTCTGCTTCCAGTACGCTAACGTGATTATTTGAGCCCCTAAAAAAAGAAGAGCAACGAGTTTGTTAGGCTGGTCCTAGTGATAGTATCATAGGGTGTATCATGCATGCCAACTTGACAAAAATCTGATGTGGCATCATAATTAATAAAGCGAGAGATGGTTAGAGTATCATAAGTAGATACCGTATCATAGCACATAAAACTAGAAATCATAATGACAAGTAAACTTTGTACACATATTTTATATAGAGATTCTACAAATCAATAAATATACATCTGCTATGATATTACTACATGATACAATGCACTAGAGACATAGTATCATACACTAATATCATATGCATGATACTAGTATTATGATACTCCCACTATGACCAGTCTTACAGTGTTGTGACTATCTGCAATCATGACATCCTGCAACCAGTACGCCAATGTGATGTTTTTGTTGGGACATGAATTCCAACATGACTATAGAAGTGGTATGTAGATTAAGAGCGAGTTGCAACACGACTTCGAATAAATTTACTATTTAAGGAGAGAGATTATAAGCGGGATGTAGATTAAGAGCTAGTTGTAACACGGCTCCAAAAATATTGACTATTTATGGAGAGAGAGATTAGAAGCTGGATGTAGATTAAGAGCCGGTTGCAACACGGCTCCCAAAAAATTATAAGAGTGTGAGGTGAACTAGGTATTTATAAGTTATTGATGACAGTTTCCGAGTACGATATAGCAGGCAGTTGGTCTATAATTATCCTTGCTCTGGCACCTATGCGTGAGTAAGATGGAGAAACTCAAACCTACAATTTCCCATCTATCTAGATCAAAAGTATAAGTGAACATAATTAAATTTAACAAAAAGCTTCAAAGGTTAGTTAATGGGTGAAAGTAATACACTTTTGATGAACATCAAGAATCCTCTCCACAAGCGCAATTTATTGCTTCAACCAAAACATATTACTTTGTGCGTATTTTTCATCAAAAACTACACCCCACAAATTTACAAAAACACATATTTAGAACGGCCAAGAAGAGTGTTCGAACTTAAACATGCTCTCCTTTACTGTATAGAATATTGATGATCTAGCTTAATCTCAACTCATCATCCATAGATTCTTCAACTCTCTGAAATGTCTATGCCGTATAGAAGAGCATTTAGTTTTGGATTTTATATGAGCCAAATGTACCTGCCCATAAGATTCCATGTGACTCTGAACCAAAGTTGCAAAGGTAAAATCACTATGAGCCCCGTCAATTGTCTTTTTTTTGCAAAAACTTGCACTATGGATGATCTCTATGTGCTCGCGCTAGTGTATATAGTCCTCGCTAGGTGGTCATGCACCTACCTATAATTTTTATTACTTTTAAACCTCTTTATACTAATGTTGATGATTATTAATAGGTCGGTGGATTTTGTGCATACAAAAAATAACTTTGCTATAACATGTCATGAGGTAAGCCACCGTGTTGGGTATCTAGTGAGGAATCAAGGGCTCAACTGGTCGGCAGGGGCAGATGAGCCGCCGGTAATTTTGCAAACACAGTCTTCGTACATACTTAGGGCTGGGAACTAGTGGTGGATAAACCAAATCATTACACATTTGTATTCAGAAACTGAAATTGGTGATGGTAATATTTGAATCAGGATCAACATAAATATGTATATGGTAAATATCCGGATTCGTTTTGCAAATACAAAAATGAATATGGTTTTAAATTTTGATGCAAATATGGATATGAAAATAGATATATCCATATCCCAATAAAATCTGCGCTTTGGCGACAATTAGTACCCACAAAGAAGATAAATACCCTTGGGAAAACACGTGGATCGTTATTTTGATATATTCAAGACTCCATGTAAGCAGCCAACTCTAGCTAGCTAAGCGAGATGCATACTATGGTGCACTTTGCTAAATCTAGCTAAACGAGAGCTGAGATGTTGTGCCGTAAGCTACACCATAGGCGGCATCAAACCTATTCCGCCATGGTGTTAGGCTACAAGTTCAAGGACGGGCTCCCCTTGTATACACTTGCAGAATATAACACACCCGATCATCACGTGGTGCTTCGAAACAACGAGCTTTGGCAATGGTGCCTACTAAGGACGAACACTCTATAACTTGATTTTTTTTATTTTTTTAGAGGGATCATCTTATAATGCTACTATTGCGAACTAAGCAATACAAGATGCATAAAAGGATTAACATCAAATGTAATTCAAAATATGTGATATGATATGGCCTTTCTTCTTGTGCTTCTGATCTCCATCTTCAAGCACGAACATGATCTCCATCATCACTGGCGTGGCGTCAAGGTCAATGGCGCCGCTCCATGGTTGTCATCCACCAACATCAACTATTACAACTACTTCGAATAATAGACACGCAGGTCTAGACGAAATTAAAAGACAACCATATGGCTCCTGCCGGTTGCCGACTTACAGTAAGGAACATTGCATACATCATATATAACCACAATCATGGTCATATCACATCACAACATACCCCTGCAAAACAAAGTTAGACGCCTCTAATTTTCTTTGCATGTTTTACATGGTTTGGGGCTTTCAATAAGTGTCGTTCTAACATACGAACAAGAACCACAACGTTGATGCTTGAACTATCAAGTGAACATTGTAAATTGAATCTTTATTATGATGGGAGAGACAGACACCCGCAAAGCCACTTATGCAATACAAGTTGCATGTCGAGCGTGGAGCAAGTCTCATGAACGATGTCATGTAAGGTTAGCCCGGGCCGCTTCATCCCACCATACCGCAAGATGCAAAGTACACAATAAGCAATTGATAATAAAAGCACCACCGCCCACAATGACCATTGTGTTCTACTCGTGCAACAGATCTACATATAGACACGACTCTGATACCACTGTAGGGGTTCGTAGCATGGAAAACAAAAAAAATTCTACCGCATGAACACACAATCAAGATCTAATCTATGATCAAGCCAAGATCTATCTACTAGATCGGTGCAACAAGTTGATAGAGTACTAACCCTCGAAGATCCAAAGCGGTTAACAAGAGCAGATTCTCGTGGGTGATGTAGTCGTTCACTTGCCGATCTCAAGATCGCGTAGACGATCCTTCCGGCGCCGCATTCCGGCAGCGCTCCCGCAGTCGGTCACACGTATGGTACTCGATGAAGACCTTCCTCTCCCTTGTTCCAGCAGGCAGTGGAGGTTGTAGCTCTCTCCTCGCGATTCCGGCAGCTCGACGGCGTGGTGTCGGAAGTAGAGGGGAGATCCCACAGGGCTTCGCCTAAGCCTAAGCGAGTATGGTGGAGTAGAGGGATCACCAGCGATCTAGGGTTTAGAAGGCTGAGGTTTAGAGGTAGCTAGCAACTAGAGTTTAGCCAGTAAGTAGCAGTTTAGAGGAGATCTAGATTGGTCTCAACTAGAGAGGGGGCGACGGCTAAGCTAGGGTTTCTTGGGCGCCTAGGGCAAGGGGGATACCTTGGGGTGCGCCCCTAGCCCTCCTTATATAGGTGGGGGCATCCAAGGGTGTTCCCAACCCAGGTGGAAACCCTCCCTAACTTAGAAACCCTCCCTAACTCGGAAACCATGTTGGGATTTGACTTTTTCAAACTGTGTTTTTGACTTTCAAATTAGAGTTTGATTTCTCTCTTCCAAGTGTCCAGCCAAGTGACCTAGGACATGATGCAACCATTACACTTTGTCATGACACATCCATGTACCCTTCCCCTTCCGGATCGGTGAACCTTCTAGACCCTTTGTGGCATCCCGCAAAACCACTACTAGAAAATCGCGTTGAATTTGTGCATTGCATCGTCATCATCATGCATTGTTTGCTTAAAACTATTTCGCAAAGCCCGTTTTGTTTTCTAAAACGCCCCATCTTTATTCAAACGCCAAACCTCGGGTGCTGCCGGATATTTTATTTGTCTAAAAACCACTTGCAAAAGTTCATCGCAAATTAAATAAAATCTTTAATTATTTTAGCGGGGGCAGTCGAACGGGCCGTATCGACCCGAACGACCACCCCCATTTTTCAAAACGGCCCACCCCATTAATCCTAAAGCTACCAACTAACCTACCCAGCCCTCCCCTCCACATCACCCCAACCAACCCCCTTGCGCCACCTCACCTCTCTCCCTCTTCCCCTCCAATCAGAAGCCTCCACCTCATCCTCACCTCCTCCCCACCACACAACACACCCTGGGCCACACACACACAAGCCACCACGCACGCACCAGCCAAGACCTGCCCCTGCCACGCTGCCAGCCGTCCCCACCTGGCCCTACCGCCACCTGCCGCTCCCGACAAGACCCCCTCGGGATCCCTCCCGCGGGCCCGCGCCCTGTCTCCTCCCTAGACCCACGTTCTCCCTCCTACCTCTTTTCTCCTACCTCCCGCTCGAGCCCTCTCCTCCACCCCCGCAGCTCTCGCCGCCGACGCGCGCTTCCTCCCACCTACCCCCGCTCGCCTCCGCGCCTCCCCACCTCCGCTCAGACCACAGCACCGCCGCGGCCCCCAGCTTCCCCCTCCACCGCGCCTCCCCACCTCCGCTCATACCACCGCCACCGCCGCGCCCGCAGCATCCCCCTCCGGCCTCGGGTCCTCCCCTGGCTCCTCCTCCCTCCTAGCCTCCTCCGAAGCCACCGGCCGCCGCCAAGCACCACCCGCCGCGCCGCCGCTCTGCTTCTCCGCCCCCGCCCCGTCTCCCTGCACAGCGCCGCCCGCCTGCCCCGCAACCTCCGCCTCGCCCCGAGCCTCTCCCACTCCTGCACCCCAGCGCGCTCGCCCGCCTCCGCCGCTCTCCTTCGCCTGCCGCGCCTCCGCCGCCGGCCGCTGCTTGCGCGTCGCCGGTCGCGCCCGCATGCCCCTGGCCGCCCGCCGGCGTCGTGCCTCCTCCGAGCTCCGCCGCGGCCCGCCCCTGGCCTCTGCCGCCGCTCGCCGCCTGCACCAGCAACCACCGCCGCCGCATCTCCCCCGCCGGCCTCCGCCTCCGCAGCGCGAGCTGCCGCCGTCAGGCGCTCTCCCCGCTCTCCGCCTGAGCGCGCCGGAGCGACCCCGCCTCTCCGTCCGCCAGCCCGCGTCCATCGCGCCGCCCTCAGCGCCCCCTCGAGCTTCTCCGCCCCAGGCCACCGGTCCGCCGCCGCCAGTCGCCTTCCTCGCTGCGTCCTCCTGCGCCGCCCCGCGGCCGCCGGAGCCCGAGTCGGCCCCGCGCCTCCACCCCATCCCTTGCGCCGCGAGGTCGTCGTCCGAGCTCGCCCCGAGCCCCTGCGCTGCCCCGCCTCCTCCCGGCAGCGCCCGCTGTCGTCGACGCCTCGCTGTCCGGTGCGCGAGCCTGTCGACGCCAAGACCCATTCCGCGTATGCGTGCTCGCTGGTGCTCTAACGGAAGCCAAGACCAACTCGAAACCCCGAGGGACCGTGTTGCAACCGTTGTTGTCCTTTCAAGTTCGCCATCCGATGGACAAGATCGACATGTGTTGACAAGCGAAGGCTATCGGTGACCGATTCCATTCAAGGACGCCATCGACATCGAAACCGCGATACCCCCAAGATCTACCACAGGGACGCCCCGACGAGTTGCACAAGAACCTTGAACTCGACACCCTCGACACGCCAAGATCTACCCTCGGACGCCAAGATCCGAACTGGGAAGACGCAAAGATCGCCACGAGAACGACAAGCACTTCACCCCGAAGCCAAGACCGACCCGACTTGGGGACCCGACAAGACCTTCGCGATGACAAGAACGGCAGCGACCAGGGGAATCCGATGCGCCCCTGACGCCGGACCAAGCCCTGCTTCCCGGATGCAACAAGAACTACCCCGATATCCGAGAACGACCCCGGAGCCCGAGAACGATCCCGCTTCCGTCGAACCCTGGACCCTGAGACCGACCCCGGACCCCGGAACCCCAAGTTCGTCGAGACCCCCTAATGTGTGAACCCCTTTCCGCAAACCCTATTTTATAACATAATACAACTTGTCGCATCTTAAACATTCATCTTGCATGCATATTGTGTGGTTTGGGGGCCTTATGCCAATTCACCTCATAATTAAATATGGGGCCCATATGCGGGCAAATCTAGCCTTATATTGGCCTCATTTAAATTTGTGTAGCGAACCCGGTGCTATATTTTTGCCTTGTTAAAGAACATTTAATTGCGGGGTAGCTAAACAACATTCACCACCTACTTAATTGACGGAACCCCGCTTCCGCTTAATCTGACCTAATTGCATCGCATCTTTGCCATGTCATACATCATGCATGCATCATGCCGATCTTCTGCCGTTGTATTAAATAGTGCATCCGGTGTTTATTCTAGTATTTTGGTTCTTCGCGGATAAGGCCGTTGAGTTGATGCGAGTGTCGACCCGATCTTCGGTTGAACCTTCGACAATGTTTTTCAGGCGAGCATCTCCCCCCTTTCTACCTATCTTACTTTTATAGTATTTATTCCCTCCTGTTGATCTATTGCTATCTGTGTTGCGATGCTTTAGTTTTCCGTACCTGTGATATACCGTGCAGCCCTATATTGCCTTGGACACATCCTATTACCTGTTGTTTGGTAGATAGTTGGACTTGCGCGTCGTAGTCGCTTGCTCTAGAGCTGTTGCGTGTTGCCGTGTACCACAGTTGTTGGAGTATTGCCGCATGTTGATGTTGGAGATGATCTTAGTTTTACTTATCGTTCACTTTAATTCCTGTTTAACAACTAAAATTGAAGTAAGCAGAGGCATCGGTGGGTGATAGATAATATTTGGTTTCCGAACGCCCACTTGTGTCCCGTAGGACCCCGAGTACTTGATACCTGTTCCTTGATTTATCGCGCTATCCACATATGGGGAGTATGGGCCCCCCTTAGCCAGAGCTTGATTCCGTCTTATTTCTTGGGGCCACAAACTAGTTTGAGGTTTTATTTACTATCTTGTACTTATGCCATGCTACTTCTGTATTTACGTTTGTGCGAGGAGCACACTGTACTGCATATGATCGGGACACGATTCCGCGGTGTCGACAAGCCCAGCCACACTTTCGGGTTCCCAGTCGTTCACAGCCGTCTACCCAAACCTTGAGTCCGTCTCGGAGCTTGCTTACTTCGTTGCGGTTCTACTCAATGGGGTGGCCCCCTGAAATATTTCTGAATCTTGTGATTGCTCTGTCGTGAAGACCTCGTTGGGTTTTGATTTGGTTTTTCCGAGGTTGATCGTGTGTGTGTTGCTATTTGTGCACCCCGGCCGGGTTAAAACTTTCTGAAAGCCGTGTCCGCGGTTATGGACGACTTGGAGCACAGTATCTCGACCATAGACAAGCATAACTAAAGTTTATTGCTATAAATTTGACTTATAATGACTAGTAATCAGCTTCACTATAATGGAATGGCTAATTAATACTGCCCACAATTGCTCGTTTTGAGTGTTGCTTGCGACCATTGTACCTGACTAGTAATTATCGCAACTACAACGGAATGGCTGAATAAAAGTACCAACAACTGCTGGGTTTTGGGGTTATCTCATGCTACTTGTATCTGATTAGTAAGCGTTGCAACTATAACGGAATGATTAACTAAAAGTGCCCACTGCTTAATTTATCAGGATGATCTCCTATACTTGACTAGTAACTGCTGCAACGATAACCGAATAAATAAAACTGCCAACTGTGTGAGTTCCTCGGTTGACTTCCTCGTTTGGTCTCGAGGGGGAAACACCAGGACGGGTATGTTTGGTGTTAGTATCAGCTTGGTTCCGAATAGGTCTTTCTTACCCCTCTCTGATTGCCGCCAGTTGTATCGAGTCTCTATAGGTTGTTTAGTGCCTGCTGCCGCTGCCGCTCAGTCCACCATACCTATGTAGGCGAGGACCGCCAAATTCTAGTCTCGCCGTGTACTGGCCTCAGTACTGACGCTCCTCTTTTTCCCTTTGCCCTTTGTCGGCACCCCTTTTGTTTAAGCAGGTTTTGAGATCGACGTCGTTAGCAGGGTTACCCTTCCGGCTTGGCCTGGGCAGGGTTATGGACGCCATTGGTTATTCTTCAGGGCTCTTAGCCCCATTTGCATCTTGTCCGTAGTCGGACGCTCTCTCCTTTTCAAGGTGATTTGGATCTTTGTATATTACATCTGTATTCTTGACTCTTTGAGTCGCTGTTATATATATCTGTTCTGTGGGTCCCATCGAGGACTGTTGTGTAATGTTATTACTTCGTTTTCCACCCGCACGAAAGTGCCTGGTGGGCACCTTTGAATCGTTTCTATGCGGGTTTGGCGGGTTTCGCTAAAACTTGTATAGGTCCGATTCTGAGGGTGTTACAGAGTGGTATCAGAGCTCAGCAGTTGCGATACCCCACAAGTCCAGCCTGTAGGATAACCTAGCTAACGGCCGAAGTAGAGTGTCAAACTATTTTTGAAAATCGGTTGGATAGTTCTGATTAGGTCTGATTTTACTCCTTACCCCTCTGCTATTCTTCTCTTATCTCTACGCGTTTTGAATCCGCTCTCTTCTCTTTCTTCGAGTCCAGGAATTCTCGTGGTTGGGTTTCCGTCGTACCTTCAGGGTTTCGCTTCCTCCTCTGATAACGGTGTTCTACCATCCGGTGTTCATGCTGCTTGAGGAATCCGTCTGCTGTGGTACCATTCTTTGTTCCTTGTTTGTGCCTTCCGGTGTTTTCCGACGCGACGACATCACCTACGCCAGATCCGATGCAGAGTCTGTATCACTCCTTTGTTTCCGAACCTCGCTTGTCGAGATCTTCAGTCTGTTTCTGAGAATGGTTGCACGCTCTTCTACTGATTGTGCGGAGTAATAGTTTGGGTGCGTGATGGATTGGCCCCCATGCCGACTACCCCTTCTATGCGCTTTTGTACATTGAAGTGGATGAGAATGCATCGGTTCCCCTTTCCATCGAAGATAGAGGTGGCTTTATTTTGTTGATACCTCTACCTTCGACCTTTTGTTCCGGAGTGTCTCTCGACGATCACGGACAACGACCTCTTGTTAGTGGTGTCGCGAGGATCTACACGATGCGAGAAGATTCAGTTCGCCGACCTTCCTTCCGGTACCATGAGGCGGATCTCGAGGGCGAGATCCCTTGTTAGTGGTGTCGAATTGTGGCATCCCGCAAAACCACTACTAGAAAATCGCGTTGAATTTGTGCATTGCATCGTCATCATCATGCATTGTTTGCTTAAAACTATTTCGCAAAGCCCGTTTTGTTTTCTAAAACACCCCATCTTTATTCAAACGCCAAACCTCGGGTGCTGCCGGATATTTTATTTGTCTAAAAACCACTTGCAAAAGTTCATCGCAAATTAAAAAAAATCTTTAATTATTTTAGCGGGGGCAGTCGAACGGGCCGTATCGACCCGAACGACCACCCCCATTTTTCAAAACGGCCCACCCCATTAATCCTAAAGCTACCAACTAACCTACCCAGCCCTCCCCTCCACATCACCCCAACCAACCCCCTTGCGCCACCTCACCTCTCTCCCTCTTCCCCTCCAATCAGAAGCCTCCACCTCATCCTCACCTCCTCCCCGCCACACAACACACCCTGGGCCACACACACACAAGCCACCACGCACGCACCAGCCAAGACCTGCCCCTGCCACGCTGCCAGCCGTCCCCACCTGGCCCTACCGCCACCTGCCGCTCCCGACAAGACCCCCTCGGGATCCCTCCCGCGGGCCCGCGCCCTGTCTCCTCCCTAACCCCACGTTCTCCCTCCTCCCTCTTTTCTCCTACCTCCCGCTCGAGCCCTCTCCTCCACCCCCGCAGCTCTCGCCGCTGGCGCGCGCTTCCTCCCACCTACCCCCGCTCGCCTCCGCGCCTCCCCACCTCCGCTCAGACCACAACGCCGCCGCGGCCCCCAGCTTCCCCCTCCACCGCGCCTCCCCACCTCCGCTCAGACCACCGCCACCGCCGCGCCCGCAGCATCCCCCTCCGGCCTCGGGTCCTCCCCCGGCTCCTCCTCCCTCCTAGCCTCCTCCGAAGCCGTCGGCCGCCGCCAAGCACCACCCGCCGCGCCGCCGCTCTGCTTCTCCGCCCCCGCCTCGTCTCCCTGCACAGCGCCGCCCGCCTGCCCCGCAACCTCCGCCTCGCCCCGAGCCTCTCCCGCTCCTGCACCCCAGCGCGCTCGCCCCTCTCCGCCGCTCTCCTTCGCCTGCCGCGCCTCCGCCGCCGGCCGCTGCTTGCACGTCGCCGGTCGCGCCCGCATGCCCCTGGCCGCCCGCCGGCGTCGTGCCTCCTCCGAGCTCCGCCGCGGCCCGCCCCTGGCCTCTGCCGCCGCTCGCCGCCTGCACCAGCAACCACCGCCGCCGCATCTCCCCCGCCGGCCTCCGCCTCCGCAGCGCGAGCTGCCGCCGTCAGGCGCTCTCCCCGCTCTCCGCCTGAGCGCGCCGGAGCGACCCTGCCTCTCCGTCCGCCAGCCGGCGTCCGTCGCGCCGCCCTCAGCGCCCCCTCGAGCTTCTCCGCCCCAGGCCACCGGTCCGCCGCCGCCAGTCGCCTTCCTCGCTGCGTCCTCCTGCGCCGCCCCGCGGCCGCCGGAGCCCGAGTCGGCCCCGCGCCTCCACCCCATCCCTTGCGCCGCGAGGTCGTCGTCCGAGCTCGCCCCGAGCCCCTGCGCTGCCCCGCCTCCTCCCGGCAGCGCCCGCTGTCGTCGACGCCTCGCTGTCCGGTGCGCGAGCCTGTCGACGCCAAGACCCGTTCCGCGTATGCGTGCTCGCTGGTGCTCTAACGGAAGCCAAGACCAACTCGAAACCCCGAGGGACCGTGTTGCAACCGTTGTTGTCCTTTCAAGTTCGCCATCCGATGGACAAGATCGACATGTGTTGACAAGCGAAGGCTATCGGTGACCGTTCCATTCAAGGACGCCATCGACATCAAAACCGCGATACCCCCAAGATCTACCACAGGGACGCCCCGACGAGTTGCACAAGAACCTTGAACTCGACACCCTCGACACGCCAAGATCTACCCTCGGACGCTAAGATCCGAACTGGGAGGACGCAAAGATCGCCACGAGAACGACAAGCACTTCACCCCGAAGCCAAGACCGACCCGACTTGGGGACCCGACAAGACCTTCGCGATGACAAGAACGGCAGCGACCAGGGGAATCCGATGCGCCCCTGACGCCGGACCAAGCCCTGCTTCCCGGATGCAACAAGAACTACCCCGATATCCGAGAACGACCCCGGAGCCCGAGAACGATCCCGCTTCCGTCGAACCCTGGACCCTGAGACCGACCCCGGACCCCGGAACCCCAAGTTCGTCGAGACCCCCTAATGTGTGAACCCCTTTCCGCAAACCCTATTTTATAACATAATACAACTTGTCGCATCTTAAACATTCATCTTGCATGCATATTGTGTGGTTTGGGGGCCTTATGCCAATTCACCTCATAATTAAATATGGGGCCCATATGCGGGCAAATCTAGCCTTATATTGGCCTCATTTAAATTTGTGTAGCGAACCCGGTGCTATATTTTTGCCTTGTTAAAGAACATTTAATTGCGGGGTAGCTAAACAACATTCACCACCTACTTAATTGGCGGAACCCCGCTTCCGCTTAATCTGACCTAATTGCATCGCATCTTTGCCATGTCATACATCATGCATGCATCATGCCGATCTTCTGCCATTGTATTAAATAGTGCATCCGGTGTTTATTCTAGTATTTTGGTTCTTCGCGGATAAGACCGTTGAGTTGATGCGAGTGTCGACCCGATCTTCGGTTGAACCTTCGACAATGTTTTTCAGGCGAGCATCTCCCCCCTTTCTACCTATCTTACTTTTATAGTATTTATTCCCTCCTGTTGATCTATTGCTATCTGTGTTGCGATGCTTTAGTTTTCCGTACCTGTGATATACCGTGCAGCCCTATATTGCCTTGGACACATCCTATTACCTGTTGTTTGGTAGATAGTTGGACTTGCGCGTCGTAGTCGCTTGCTCTAGAGCTGTTGCGTGTTGCCGTGTACCACAGTTGTTGGAGTATTGCCGCATGTTGATGTTGGAGATGATCTTAGTTTTACTTATCGTTCACTTTAATTCCTGTTTAACAACTAAAATTGAAGTAAGCAGAGGCATCGGTGGGTGATAGATAATATTTGGTTTCCGAACGCCCATTTGTGTCCTGTAGGACCCCGAGTACTTGATACATGTTCCTTGATTTATCGCGCTATCCACATATGGGGAGTATGGGCCCCCCTTAGCCAGAGCTTGATTCCGTCTTATTTCTTGGGGCCACAAACTAGTTTGAGGTTTTATTTACTATCTTGTACTTATGCCATGCTACTTCTGTATTTACGTTTGTGCGAGGAGCACACTGTACTGCATATGATCGGGACACGATTCCGCGGTGTCGACAAGCCCAGCCACACTTTCGGGTTCCCAGTCGTTCACAGCCGTCTACCCAAACCTTGAGTCCGTCTCGGAGCTTGCTTACTTCGTTGCGGTTCTACTCAATGGGGTGGCCCCCTGAAATATTTCTGAATCTTGTGATTGCTCTGTCGTGAAGACCTCGTTGGGTTTTGATTTGGTTTTTCTGAGGTTGATCGTGTGTGTGTTGCTATTTGTGCACCCCGGCCGGGTTAAAACTTTCTGAAAGCCGTGTCTGCGGTTATGGACGACTTGGAACACAGTATCTCGACCATAAACAAGCATAACTAAAGTTTATTGCTATAAATTTGACTTATAATGACTAGTAATCAGCTTCACTATAATGGAATGGCTAATTAATACTGCCCACAATTGCTCGTTTTGAGTGTTGCTTGCGACCATTGTACCTGACTAGTAATTATCGCAACTACAACGGAATGGCTGAATAAAAGTACCAACAACTGCTGGGTTTTGGGGTTATCTCATGCTACTTGTATCTGATTAGTAAGCGTTGCAACTATAACGGAATGATTAACTAAAAGTGCCCACTGCTTAATTTATCAGGATGATCTCCTATACTTGACTAGTAACTGCTGCAACGATAACCGAATAAATAAAACTGCCAACTGTGTGAGTTCCTCGGTTGACTTCCTCGTTTGGTCTCGAGGGGGAAACACCAGGACGGGTATGTTTGGTGTTAGTATCAGCTTGGTTCCGAATAGGTCTTTCTTACCCCTCTCTGATTGCCGCCAGTTGTATCGAGTCTCTATAGGTTGTTTAGTGCCTGCTGCCGCTGCCGCTCAGTCCACCATACCTATGTAGGCGAGGACCGCCGAATTCTAGTCTCGCCGTGTACTGGCCTCAGTACTGACGCTCCTCTTTTTCCCTTTGCCCTTTGTCGGCACCCCTTTTGTTTAAGCAGGTTTTGAGATCGACGTCGTTAGCAGGGTTACCCTTCCGGCTTGGCCTGGGCAGGGTTATGGACGCCATTGGTTATTCTTCAGGGCTCTTAGCCCCATTTGCATCTTGTCCGTAGTCGGACGCTCTCTCCTTTTCAAGGTGATTTGGATCTTTGTATATTACATCTGTATTCTTGACTCTTTGAGTCGCTGTTATATATATCTGTTCTGTGGGTCCCATCGAGGACTGTTGTGTAATGTTATTACTTCGTTTTCCACCCGCACGAAAGTGCCTGGTGGGCACCTTTGAATCGTTTCTATGCGGGTTTGGCGGGTTTCGCTAAAACTTGCATAGGTCCGATTCTGAGGGTGTTACACCCTTCTAGAACATTTTGGTGAAAACACCGGAATCATTCCCGAACTCCGAAATTGGACTTTCCTTATATGAATCTTATTCTCCGAACCATTCCGGATATCCTCGTGATATCCGAGGGATCCCATCCGAGACTCCGAACAACATTCGGTCTCTTTACTCACATTCCATATCTACTAAACAACATTGAATCCTTAAGTGTGTCTCCCTATGGTTCGTGAATTATGCAGACATGATCGAGACTCTTCTCCGATCAATAACCAATAGAGGAATCTGGAAATTCATATGGCTCCCACATATTTCTACGATTACTTCGTGATCGAATGAACCATTTACATACGATACCAATTTCCCTTTGTCTCACGATACTTTACTTATCCGAGGTTTGATCGTCGGTATCTCTGCATACCTAGTTCAACCTCGTTACCAATAAGTATTCTTTTCTCGTTTCCGTGATATGTGATCCCTTGTGAGTCAGTCACATGCTTGCAAGCTAATTGGATGACATTCCACCGAGAGGGCCCAGAGTATATCTATCCGTCATATGGATGGACAAATCCCAATATTGATCCATGTGCCTCAACACATACTTTCCGAACACTCATTGCCACCTTTTTAACCACCCAGTTATGGTGTGGTGTTTGATGTCATCAAAGCATCCCTCCGGTGATGGTGATCAGCATGATCTCATGGTCGAAGGAATTAGGTTACTATGTATCAGAAAGCTTATAGCAAGTGAACTATATTAAATGACTTGATCTTTATGCTACGCTTAACTATAGGAGTATGTCCATCACATCATTCTCCTAATGATATGACACTGTTGTTAATAACATCTCTATGTTCATGATTAGGAAACCATGATCATATATTAACCAACAAGCTAGTTTAACAAGAGGCTTTACTAGGGACTCTTTTATGCTTACAAATCACACAAGTATTAATGTTTCCGGTTAATACAATTATAGCATGGTATGTAAAAATTTATCATAAGCATGAGGATATGATAATAACCATTTTATTATTGCCTCTTGGGCATATCTCCAACAATATGCCATTCTATGACACTCAATTATCTTTGCATTCAATGAACTGAAAATAATCCTGCCACTTTACTCTGCACCATCAGTTGTTACTTTCTGCTCTCATATTTTTATGTTGACATTCAACTTTCTATAGATGAATTAGTTAAGGTAGAATAAACCAAGTAGAAGCTTCACTGAAATTATATGTACCAAAATTAACAAACTGTATTAAAAAAATTGTACACAATTGTGAGTGTGTAATTCCTTTAATACAAGATAATGTTATTTCTTGCAAAGCTAAAAGCATCCAGTATAAATTTATCTTTGACATTTTCATGGCATATATCTTGTTTGTACTTTTTCCTATGGTCTGCAAAGACAAATGAGCGTCATAGAGTGATCTGTGCACATGAGACAACTTGATGAACTTGAGTCCCCTCTTTTACTCTAAGTAGCATGTGTGGTCAGCTTTTTTTTGAAAGAAACATATATTAATATCAGAGGATATCAATTACACCCATCCTCTACAAGAACGCATTGCCATAGCAGTCATATGGATGCACACAGCCAAAAAAGAAAGAAGAATTACAAAAAAGAAAAGTCTCGCTATAGTGACTCATTCATTGAAACAGCAGTACTGCCACCACCAAGACAGCACCAGAAGTCCAGCTTCTCCAAAAATGATACATCCAAGAAGGAAACAGTGCACAAACAGTGTCATAGTCCGATCAAAGATCTAGGTTTTCACCATGAAGAAAGTCCATGCTCTCAAAACAATACCTTCAACAAGGTCATTACCAAGCACAATCAATTAAGGCCATACCATGGGTTTTCACCCTCAAAGTTAGGACCATGAACCTCTCCCTTGTAGTCGCCCCCCACTTGCATGCTGCTGCTCCAATTCATAAGTCATCTAGCAAATTCTTTATCACCACCCAAACTCGACCCACCATTGTCAGTCCTTAGATCTCGGTCTCCATGACTTTCTCCTCCAGCACCATGGAACGAGAACATGCCCCATGGTAATAACAACCAATAGAGCTTCAATGCGCACCCGCTGAAACCAAACGGTTAGAGTAAAACATGGGTGCACACGACCGAATCCAATCCGATCCAAAAAGCCATTTTTCATTTTCCGAGTGCAAAAAAGGGGTGTTTTGTGAAACAACCACCAAAGGAAAGTTTCAAAATGATACCATCCCATTTTTCAAAAATAGTAGACCACTTTTAATGGACAATTTCTCAACCGGGGTATCTCAAACCTTTTCTTCCAACCCTCGTGAATAAGACAAATTCCTGCCAAATCGATAGGAAGTGAGCCAGATTTGAACTACAGGTAAATGATCTGATACTCATGATTTTTTGCAAAAATAATTTTAAGATTTACAATATGTTATTTCATCAGAGTTCCAATGCAAGGTTTCCTTTCGTCGTACCAAAAAGGCATTTTTTATTTTCCGAGTGCCAAAAACGAGGTGTTTCATGAATCCTGACATAGTTTCGGTTGGTCTAGTATTAAAAAATTACGATATATAATTAAATAGATGATAGGGATGTCATATTTGGATTCCTCTCATTTTTCTGATCGATTTGGATATATTATTTGTTAAATTACGATTTACGGATTTGTAGATATGAATTATTCAATTTTAAATGAAAAAAGGCAAAATAAATAAAAATTTATTTTATTTTTATTTAAATTCAAGATTACTATTACTTATTTAATGTTGTTTACTTAAATAAGTGTATGGAATGGAAAAAAATAAAGACGTGTCCAATAGTTGATAGGATTGATATGATAATGTTCGCAACAAGTTTTAATTTTTTTGTCGGAAGCTCACGTGGAAGGAATTGAGAAGTTAAGCGTGTTGGGGCTGGAGTAGCATTAGGATGGGTGACCGATTAGTAAGTTTGATACTAGTGCAATTTGACTTGAGATTAAGTGTATTTAAAATTAAAAATGCCCATGTGAGGTTAACGAGTTAAACAATTCAAAAATGTAAAAAAAAATAGAAAAAAATTAAATTTTTTCTTAGAAAAATCTAGGTTGGAGTCAGCGTAGCCAAATGGCCATTAGTCATCTAGATGGGACCCATAAAGTCTACACCGACGCCAAATATATACACCGACGGCTTTTCTACGCCGATGGGACCCGGCCATCGGCGTATCAGTCTTCTCCTGTAGTGCTCCCACCAGCCAGTCAGGCGAGCCTTGATCGCCTACCAAAGCACGATCATTAGGCGGATCGCGTGCAGTGTTGCCAGAGTCTACATCGGTCATATTCCCTCTCTCCGGGTCGTTACTTTAATATATTATTTTTTTGCGAAATTCGACCGATTTATTAATAATCATCAATAACAGAACAATGGAGCACAAAAGTAATAAAAATTATAAATAGGTGATTGGATCACCTAGCGACGACCACAAACAATAGCATGAACCGAAGGCACGCTACCGTCTTCTTCTGGAAGTAAGTAATACGTAATGTTCTCATATCAAACCATTTTTCATCAATATGAACTATGTTCTTCATGTGAACGAAGACGTTACTTTTGTTGTTGTTGTTGTTGTTTGAGCAACTATTGAAATGCAAAACTTTCTGCAGACTGAAATGGTTTGAGGCATTGGCTCCCTTTGTTGCCTGACCCGGAGCTATTTCCTTATGCATGCCCGTATGAATGTTGTCAAACAATAGCCATTCCGTTGAAGGATTGTTATACCTGTCCAGCATGCAATCGAATCCTGACGCCTCCGAATCCTACATTATGTATATATCTCATGTCAGTGAGCGGCATTGTGAGACAAATACCATGTGGGATGCTAGTGCAGTATCCTAGTCTCAGCATGCACTCAAATTATATCAGGGGTGTGCGTCTACTTCCAGATACGCCAACGTGGTTATTTGAGCCCCTACAAAAAGGAGAGGATTTTATATGGGCCGAATGTACCTGCCCATTAGATTCCATCTGACTCTGAACCAAAGTTGCCAAGGTAAAATCACTATGAGCCCCTCAATTGTCTTTTGTTTTGCAAAAACTTGCACTATGGATGATCTCTATGTGTTTGCGCTAGTGTATATAGTCATCGCTAGGTGGTCATGCACCTACCTATAATTTTTATTACTTTTAAACCTCGTTGTACTAATGTTGATGATTATTAATAGAACGATGGATTTTGTGCATATAAAAAAATAACTTTGCTATAACATGTCATGACGTAAGTCAACGTGTTCGGTATATAGTAAGGAATCAAGGGCTCAACTGGTCGGCAAGGGCAGAGGAGCCTCCGGTAATTTTGCAAACACATTTCTCGTACATACTTAGGGCTGGGAACTAGTGGTGGATAAACCAAATAATTACACATTTGTATTCAGAAACTGAAATTGGTGATGGTAATATTTGAATCCGGACCAACATAAATATGTATGTGGTAAATATCCGGATTCGTTTTGCAAATACAAAAATGAATATGGTTTTAAATTTTGATGCAAATATGGATATGAAAATGGATATATCCATATCCCAATAAAATCTGCGCTTTGGCGACAATTAGTACCCACAAAGAAGAGAAATACCCTTGGGGAAACACGGGGATCGTTATTTTGGTATATTCAAGACTCCATGTAAGCAGCCAACTCTAGCTAGCTAAGCGAGATGCATACTATGGTGCACTTTGCTAAATCTAGTCACAGGGACGAGAGCTGAGATGTTGTGCCGTAAGCTACACCATAGGCGGCATCAAACCTATTCCGCCGTGGTGTTAGGCTACAAGTCGAAGGACGGGCTGTCCTACACATATCAGCGAGACAGAAGATTGGTCCGGCTTGGTGACCGTGAATGGCGTCTGGTCCCTTGACTGCCACCTGACAGATGCACTTCTAGCATTGAACTGGATCCCAACACCTCCTAATCCTAAATATCCCTCTGTGCTACGACTAGAACGCCCTAGTGCATATCTCTCTGCTTGATCTTAAATAAGGCCAGAGGTGTGTGTGCTTCCATATGCTTCTTTGAGCCATGCGACGTGTTCGTTTAAGTGTTGTGCGAATGTTATATAAGAAGATTGTTGTGTTCCATGCGACGTGGTGCAAAAATCATGCGATCCTGCAACCATGTGAACCTGCCTGGTGTTTTTGGTGCCACATGGGAGTATAACAGTAGAAACACCAATAAGATCTCAATCAAAAATTCACTATAATTACCTGAACTACAATACCATTAATTTTTTATACCAATTAGCAAAAGTAGAACCAACACCGAGCTAAATCTTGAATTATCTATATGGGAAGCTTATTCGAAAGAGTTCTCTACAAACTTATATGGTTTGGCCATGTGAACTCAAATGCAGAATAGAAACTTAGCTGTACGAAAATTTAGCCGTGTACAGCTAAAAGGAAATATGCAGCACCCAAGGTCACTAAAGTAAAAAGAAAAAAGAAATAAACAGGCGACGAAACCCAATCATTAATTAAAATGTGAATATGCGTCCGGAAAGGGCTTGACTAGTAGGATGAACTGGACAGTACTAAAGAGTCTAAGAGCGAATGATAGATCTTCAGGATGAAGTGAAATTGGGAAAAGGAAATGTAAATTCAACCAAGCATTCTGATAGTGTTAATCTAGTTGCACCTAGACCTGAACCTGAACATGTCGTCGTGGTTCAGACTAGCTGGTTTATTTTATTTCTTTTCAGAGATAAATTCGAAAGTGCACGGGGACTTCAGTTTTGCTTGAAACTGAACACATCGTCGTGTTGAGAAAATCGTAGCTTTAATGTTTTCTTGTAATCGTGTAGCATATCGACGATCTTTCCCATGGGATGACATGGAGAAAGCGATCGTGCGTAACATGTTATATGTTGATCCAAATTCTACAAAGTATAGGCCAACTTCTGACGAGTGGAGCGAGGCCCGTGGCCCACACCGTGGCCAACAGGGACGCCTGTGGGGGGTGCGGGGAGTGATAGCCCCCCGCGGTACGGTACGGATCGTCGAACACCTAGGTTTCCACCGATATATAAATCCCTTGTAAGCCGCCGGTTGGGATGAGTTGCATCTTTGAAATCCCCGGCGTTTGTAAACACTTCTCGATATAGTGAAGTTTCGCTGGCTGGCGCCCATGGTTTTTTTCTCTCTTTGTTGGAGAGGTTTTTCCACATTAAATCTGTGTCCCCTTGCTGCGTTTTTCGTTTTCGTTCTTCGTTATCTTCTTGTCACAATTGTAACATAACTGATTCAGTAAAGTTTGTTATCTCAAGGCATAAAAGGAAGACAGAAAGGACGCAAACAGTTACGCGTCGTCAAAGCTCCGTCTCTCTGTTTTAGCTCGTGTGTTGCTCATCCACAGAGGTTTTCAGAATCCAAATAGAGTGTGTTGATCCGGGGCTAATCTGACAGATTTGTCTTTTAAGTTACCGGTAAATAGATCAAGAAACATCATAATATGTTGTCGCTCACCCAATCTCATCAGTTGGTCAAAATGTAAACTGCTCTTACTCTTAGAAACAATAATATTGCAGAGACTTTAGATGCCACATCTCAATTCATGCATGGATTTGGAAAAAATATTGCATCAAATGGACATAAAGGGCACTCGATAAACGAATAGCATAAACTTCAACGATGTAGATATAACTATTTTGGTGGAATTTTCTTCCGATGCTTGTTTATAGGAATTTCAAAAGGCAGAGGAATATAGCAATATCAGATTGTATCCTAGTGGCACGAACATATATTAGATATTTCTCCGACTTGTTCAATGTTCAAGCAAATTACAGATGCTAAGAAGTAAGATCTCGGTCGGGGATGCCGAAAATACACACAACTATAAGAAATTTATGCCTGCTTCTTTTAAAGGTTACAAATATTATCCGAGTTGTCGGCCCGGTTGACTAATTTTACATGTGATGCACTTCGTCAATCGAGTCATTCACAGACGATAGATTGAGAGCTCTAGCTGTACAGTACATCATGAGCTAGCTGCAGCAAGGCAACTGTGCCCATGGCGATGTCTTCCTGTTCCGCCACCGTCTTGTGCTGCAACTTGGAGGATAGCGTGACCTACACAGACCGCCATGTTCTAGGACATTGTCTGCACGGTCATCGTGAAAGGCAGCAGACCATGTGTTTGACTGGTTGAGATTTTCTTTTGTGTGCCTTTCGGATTTATGTGACACAGCGTTGTTCTACAAATTTAAATAAGAAGATGACATGTTCATGGCCAGTTTGCCAAATCAACCATATGTGGAGAAATGGTGGACAAAGGTGGCCCCAGAGAAAGGAAAGGAAAGGAAAGAAAGGCTATGGCCTCTATGATCATGATAATCTGTTGGTAAATTTGGAAGGAACACAATGCTAGAGATTTTCGACATACATTCTCTCCTGCCACCATGGTGATTGCGAAGATTAGAGAGGAAGCAAAAGCTTGGAGCCTCACCAGTGCTAAATTTTTGAGCCATGTAATGCCGGTAGAGTAGGCCTACCTTGTTTAAACAGTCACATGGCTTGTCATAGGCATTTTTCTAAAAACCTTCTCCTTAATTAATGGAAATAGAAAATATTTTGGCTTGCTTCACACAAAAAAGTTTGGTGTGTTCGATTTGACATGTGGTGCAACAATCATGACATTATACAATCTTGTGCATCACCGTGATATTTTTGGTGGCAAATGGGAAACATACCACAGCAGTAGCAGCATCATTCGAAAATATATCAAACTACTGTTTTTACGAAATGGAGGACCCTCTGCATTGAAAAGATGCATACGGCCTTATTTATAATTTATTTAACAATAAAGTATAACAAAGAGTATCCATTAAAAATCCAAAACCACCATGCAACACCTACAAACCCGACAATGGGTGAAAATCATGGCAGAAGGGTCTTATGCCCTGAAAACAAGACACCCCCGCCCCCCCAACTAGAATTCAGGGGCATATGCTTACCCTAGGATGCCCACTAGGTGAAGCAGGAGCACTCATACGGTCTAGCAGACGTTTAGCGAGAACCTCATACACATGCTACATAAGTCGCCACTGCCATCGAACCGCCGAGAAGGAGGTTATGATCCACATATCCTTCCATGCCTCCACGACGCTAAATAGCCCCCACCCTGCGCGAGTCCATCAAGATACGTTCGTCACTGAATCCCGGTTACTCTGTCCAAATGATTCCTGTCATTGTCGATGTAGTAAATGAGACACCGCTCCACCTCTTGCCTCTTCCATCCAGCAGTGCTCCACGAATGATGAACTCAAAAGAGAAAGCGGCACTGTAGCACCGCCATCGTCCGATCCGAAATACTAGATCCTAGGTTTTCCCTCGGAGCAGCACGAGTGGGTCGACAATAGCTGCATAGATATGCCTTCACCAAGGTAACCGTGTATAAACGCCACCATCACTCGCCATGACCATAGTCTTAGCTCGGTTTTCACCGGCAACTATGCCTCTCCAACTCACAGCCGGAACTAGATGACGGATCTCGGGGTCCACAAAATCAGTCTCAAAATGGTCGACCACCTCCGCTGGAGGAGGAGATCGCCACCACCATACCCGAGGCCTCCTCCCCGCGTGTCCTCATGATGCGGGACTAGACCCGGAGTGCAGCCTAAACTACCACTTCACTTTAGCTTTAGCTTCAAATCACGAGGGTGTAATTTAATGTTGAGACCCATAGCAAAAGTAGAGCCAACGTAGAGCTATTTTTTAATTAGATTGTCTACAAGGTTTAATTAATTACATTGCGTGTATCTATGTGCATCAAATATGCAGAGGCCATGGATATTCCCCCTTTTCAGAAGAAAAAAAGTGGATTCTATATAGGGGAAGCTTGTTCAAAGGAGTGTCTACAAAATTAAGTGGTTGAGCCATGTCAACCCAAGTGGAATGTATTTCAGGTACAGGAGAAACTTAGCACTATAAAAATAAAAGGGAATCTGCAAGACCGAATAACATTATAGTGTATAAACAAAATGTATGAGAGGATGGGATCCAAGCATCACCAAGTCTACGACTATGCATCATCCACACAAAAGAAAATAACAAGATAAAAATCTAAATTCAACTGAAACTTCACCTTTTAAGTATCCGATAAATGGATCAAGAAACATTTCTCACATCCCATCTCGCCGTTTTCGTATATGCAAAATTGTATTATTTTAGAAGCAGAAAATCTATGGAAATTTTAGATGAGACTTCTATTCCTGGATGGATTGGGAAATATTTTTGATATTCTGTTTCACAAACACATAATATGGACGGTGGCATATGTGGAAGATGTAGATTCGCCATTCGATAGCCAGCAACAGGTTGAACATTGTGGTGAACTGCAACAAAATCACAACTCACAGTGACACGTCTAGCTGATGATTAACCGTTGTGTTACACACGCTGGGCATCTAGTGGAGAAGCAAACGATGTCTCTGCCTAACATGTCTCACATGATTCAATGGAATTACGAGAGGAATACTGTGTAGCTAGCTAGGTTACTTCAGCAATATCCCAGTGCATGTCTCCGCCTGCTCATAAATAGGACCTGGGGTGTGTTTGCTTCAACATGTTTCTCTCTGTCCTTTTACAAGGAGAGTGATGTGTCTGTTCCAATGTTGTGCTCTTAAGTCGGAAGACTTTATTTGTCGAATGTGACGTGGTGCTACAACCATGTCAGTTTGCAACCATGTGATGTAGCGTGATGATTTTAGTGAAAGATGAGCACAATGGTGTAGGCAAACCGGCTGTAGCAATAACAATCAATATTTTTTTATACGGTTTCAGTTGTGTGACAATGTCCACCAGAACCGGGCACGTGGCGATTGTGAGTCTGGCGATCGGTGCTTTGCAAGTGGTTGATCGCTTTGGCAGGTGTTGTAATTTTTTCCCTTGATGTCTTGATTAGTTTTTGATATTTTGTTGTTGCAGAAGCTGGGTGTAATTGGTATCTTATCAATGTTAATATATTCTCTTTATCTAAATAAACAAAACCGGTACAATTTCACATCCCGGGTTCATACTTTATGTGAATACCCTTCACAAAGTTGAACAGATATAGCTCAAAAATCTACTAATTAAACTCTTTCTTGGGGAATCTTGTTCCAAAGAGTCTTGTCTGAATTTTAGTGTGCTTTCCCGCTATATCACAATCTCTCATATGAAAAAAAAATGCAGCATCTAGATTCCTCTAGAATATATCGTATATCTTATCCAATTTGTTTCCTTTTCCAAAGCAACTGTTAAATTTCTCAAGAGAGGTGGGAATAAAGGTAAAAAAATAAATTTGCAATAGAATTATTATCATACAATTGCCACCCGATTGAACGATGTTGATGCTTGTCTAGCATGGAAACGAATCCCGACGCCTCCTAATCCTACATATATACCCTGTGGCATTGTTAGACAAACTAGCACAGTGGCCCTCGCAAATGCGAGGGAAACATCCTTAATGTGTGAAATGTGCTTGAGAACTATATCTTAGACATCATAGGTACTCATATAATCGTGGTATAAAATTATAAGGTTCTATAGAAACATAAAAAAATCTGCTAAATAAAATCCTACTTATGTGATAGATTTAATCACCTTGAACTTTGGGGCACATGTTTCTTATCTGACATGTAAAAACACTATACTAATGACCATATGTGTAGTTTGTACACGAAATTAGATTGCACAGTTTCCAATATATGTTATGTGATGCCAGGTCGACATATATGCAAGGTAAACGTACTTTGAATCGTTTGGTCTCTCGTATTTATTCAAAGTAACAAAAATATAAATTGTGTGGCTCATATACTATGTACCGCTAGACAATAAAACAACCATATCTTGTTTGTATAATTTTATAGCAAAATATTTATTCTAGCCTACTAAAAGTATGGGACAAAGGATCAATACAATTATCATGATCAACCGGTTATGTGTAGCTACTTTCAATTTTTTTATTGTGTGATATGCCAAATAAAATTTCCTTTTCTAAGTACATAATATGTGATTCTAAATTATAATAAAGAGGAAAACACGGTAAAAATTTGGGTACATATTAGTCAGGTGTTCAATGAAATGAATAAAAAGGAATTATTGTGTTCTAATGGATATACCAGCATAAAAATAACAATTTTCTCTCTCATTTTTATTATTTCCCTCTTTATATAAAATATGTGATGTTTTGGACATATACATGCATGGTTTTCGAATATACAACTTTGGCCATTCATTCATATATGGATGTGTTTCAAAAAATTAGGAAATAATTCTCAACAAAATCGAATGATATTATTTTATGTTTAACATTTAAATAATATTTCTACAAGTGATTATCATAGCTGGAGAAATTTGAGTACAAGAGTTCTAGGTTTTTCTACTTTCAAACCCCATTAGTATTCTTTTTATATTTTTATTTAATTGTCTCGATGGTATTCCCTCTAGATCAAGTCCATTTATGTACTCTCTAATACAATTATATTGTTGGGTCATGTAACATGGCAATACCGCCTTGGAAGGCATATTTGTGTTATTTGTAACATAAGTTGGACTATCCGGTGTTGAAAAATGCAACATTTTTCAAACCATAGGACATGAAAAATTTCCACAACATATGTTAATCAAAAATTCTCATGAGTGTCATCATACCAACAAAATCACATGTATTTTTTAAAACTTATAGGATTAGACAGAACCTAGGAAGACACAAAATCGAGTTTGATTACATCATAGGAAAAACATAGGATCTCAAGAGCCATAGTATATTTTACAAAATGTTAAGCTCAAAGAAATATTTCCTTTAAAACATAGTAATCCAAGAAACCAAATTTATAAAACCATGTATTACCTTTTAATTTTTCTCAGAGTAAAAATACCATGTGTTTGAGGTAAAACCATAGCGGTGAGTTCTCCTAAAACCAACATGTTTGTTTGTTTGTTTTATGGCATAGTATTAATATTTTGTTGGAGTTTATTGGTTGACCGAGTGTACTTGTGTAATTACATTAGTACATTGCATGAACATTCTGATCATGTGTTTGATTTTGGTTGTATGTGATACTGGCTCTATAGGGGTTCGTAGCATGGAAAACAAAAAATTTCTACCGCATGCAAACAAACAAGCCAAGATCTATCTACTAGATTGTAGCAACGAGTCAATAGAGGAACTCACCCTCGAAGATTCCAAAGCGGTTAACGAGAGCAGATTCTCGTGGATGATGTAGTCGTACACTCCCGATCTCAAGATCGCGCAGACGATCCTTCCGGCGCTGCGTTCCGGCAGCGTTCCCGCAGTCGGTCACACGTTCGGTACTCGACGAAGACCTTCCTCTCCCTTGTTCCAGCAGGCAGCGGAGGTTGTAGCACTCTCCTCGCGATTCCGGCAGCACGACGGCGTGGTACCGGAAGTAGAGGGGAGATCTCGCAGGGCTTCGCCTTAAGCCGGAGCGAGTATGGTGGACTATGAGAGAGCTTTAGTGGTCTAGGGTTTAGACACACCAATTAGAAGGCTCTAAACCGAAGTCTAGGGCAATTAGAAGCTCTAAACCAAAACGGCTCTAAACCGGAGGCTGTGGCTAGGGTTTAGATTTAGAGGATAGGAACTTGTGTCTTGGAGGGGCAGCCCTGCCCCTCCCTTTATAGGTGGGAGGTGCGGCCAAGGGGAGGGGAGTCCCTCCCCAACTCGGCTTGGAGGTGGGCCGCCGGTTGGAGGAGGGAACTCCTCCCCAACTCGGTTTCAATCAAACCTCCTTCTCCTCTTTACCAAAATTAGCCGTTTGACTTTTCAAACTAGCCGTTTGACTTTTCAAACTAGGATTTGAATAAATCCTCTATTTGGTACAGCGATGACACTCAGTACATGATGCAATCATACCAACTTGATATAACACATTCATGTACCCTTCCCCCCCGGAGTGCCGGACATTCCGGAACCTTCTAGAACATTCCCGATGGAAACACCAGAATCATTCCCGAACTCCGAAACGGGACTTTCCTTATATGAATCTTATTCTCCGGACCATTCCGGATCTCCTCGTGATATCCCGGATCCCATCCGAGACTCCGAACAACATTCGGTCTCTTTCTCATCATACCATAACTACTCAAACAACGTCGAATCCTTAAGTGTGTCTCCCTACGGTTCGTGAATTATGCGGACATGATCGAGACACTTCTCCGAACAATAACCAATAGAGGAATCTGGAAATTCATATGGCTCCCACATATTTCTACGATTACTTTGCGATCGAATGAACCACTTACATACGATACCAATTTCCCTTTGTCTCACGATAGTTTACTTATCCGAGGTTTTGATCGTCGGTATCTCTGCATACCTAGTTCAACCTCGTTACCGATAAGTACTCTTTTCTCGTTCCCGTGATATGTGATTCCTTGTGAGCCAGTCACATGCTTGCAAGCTAATTGGATGACATTACACCGAGAGGGCCCAGAGTATATCTATCCGTCATATGGATGGACAAATCCCATTCTTGATCCATGTGTTTCAACCAATACTTTCCGAACACTCAATGTCACCTTTATAGCCACCCAGTTACGGTGTGGTGTTTGATGTCATCAAAGTATCCATCCGGTAAAGGTGATATGCATGATCTCATGGTCGGAGGAATTAGGTTACTATGTATCAGAAAGCATATAGCAATTGAACTATTAAAATGACTTGATCTTTATGCTACGCTTATCTATAGGAGTATGGCCATCACATCATTCTCCTAATGATATGACCCTGTTGTTAACAACATCTCTATGTTCATGATCAGGAAACCATGATCATATATTAACCAACAAGCTAGTTTAACAAGAGGCTTTACTAGGGACTCTTTTATGTTTACAAATCACACAAGTATCAATGTTTTCTATTAATACAATTATAACATGGTATGTAAACATTTATCATAAGTATGAAGATATGATAATAACCACTTTATTATTGCCTCTTGGGCATATCTCCAACAGGCTCAGTACAAAATACTTGATGGTGATCCATCCTATCGATCAATATGTGATATTATATGCAAATGCAGACGGACTAATCCATCCACGGTAAAAAAACTCCACCGCCTTATATGCAAATGCAGACGGACTAATCAATCATAGACAGACTAATCAATTGTAATCCACAAGAAGCTGCTACCGCTAGTACTCGTATGAGCATATCCTTCATATTTGAGTGTGGTGCTTTATGGGTTTGATGGAGCTAGCTACACGGAGGTAGGATGCCGGCAGCACGGCGACTTGCGGCTGCGGGCGCCGCGGCAGCGTCTGTAGCCTCGTGCGTGTGGCGTCATTGTGGTGGAGACCTAGTTTGCGAATAGATCAATGGGCGACGCTTGGAGGAGGTTCCGTCGGAGCAAATTACGGACAGAAAAAGCCACAATCGATACTTTTCAGGTCTCTAACCCTCGACGATGGTTTAATGGGCTGCTTTTTGGGCTTGCATGAATACATATTTAGCTGTACGAATACTAAACCTGGGCCTTTTAAGACTAATTACGTGATTAATAGAGGTAATCAGCCGTACATATGTATAGGGGGGCCAATCGTTGGGGGGGGGGGGGGGGGGGGGGGGGTCTAGCCCCTGCTCTTACATATAAGTTGTGCCTAGGCTTGTTAAAAGAAAGGGGTTCCTAGAAAGATATTTGCTAGCGTGGAAAATATCCCAATGAGCTAAAAGACAAAGATGAACTTCTCAGGACAAAGATGAACTTCTCATGAACAGGTCTAAGGACCAAGTTAATAAGCTAGGTCACAAATTGTTAACACTACAACCAGGGGTATTGTCAAACTAGGGACCACCCATTTATCTGGAACAGTAGGATGAGTTGAAAATTTTCAACAATCAACCTGATCCTTGATATGTTAGTTTCCGGTTGAAACCCATCAATCACCCTTTATGTCATTCCAATTATGCACTTCAATCTAGAGACTTAAATTTTGCTAGGATTTTACATGAACTGGGCTCCTACACAAACTGAAAACAAAGTTTTTTGTTAAAATGAAACATGTTCTCACTTTATGTACTTACTATGATCACCACAAATTTCTCATCTACAAGGTCTCTAGACTCCCCCCCCCCCCCCCCCCCCCACACACACACACACACACACACACACACACATAATATGGGAGTTGCAGATAATTTTTTTACAGACAATAAATCATGTTAGAGTACGTATACGTGTATAAACTAAAGATAGACTAGAACTCTACATCTTATACTCCAATTCTTCCTCTACCCCGTGTACGTCTATATATACTCTTCGTGATGATCAAATCAATACACCGAAATATTTTAGGGATTCAATATTTTTCACATGGTATCAGAGCGGTTAGCCTCACGGCGCCGATCCTAGGTTCTTCCACCACTTCCGCAACGCGCCGGCTCCGGGAGATTACTCCTCGGGGGCGCGGCACCCGAGATCAAATCAAAGATTAGATCGGTTTTTTTAGACTAGATAGATCCCATTTCGATTTTTTCCAGTTCTTAGAATAGATTCAAATTTCAATTCCATAGCCTAGATTCAATTAGCCAAATAAATCTCTACATTAGGACACCAAAATCCCGGCGAAAATTGGTGCTGCTCATGACGGCCTCAACCCACCGGCGGCGACGTACACGGTCACATACCGCGCGCTTACACGCGCGGCCGTCCATCATCGTCACGCGCAGGCGCAGCTCCTTCAACGTGAACACAAGGCCGGAACAAATCAAGAGGAGATCCGATCTATGGTCAGCCGGAGCGCCTCTTGCACTTGCATCTAATCTATATACATGCCTGTCTCACGGCAGCAAGGGATTGTGTGCATCGGCGACTCGGCGGCAACAGCAAACGTGTACGACTCCGCTATACCTGTTCGGACCAATACCACCACGACACCCTGTGGAACTGGCGCCACGAGTCCAGCCCGACTAAGACACATACGTGTACATCTACAGCGCCAGCATATGTGCATGGCAAGGACAACTGAGGACTACATCGCTGCGTTACAAGCCGACTCCATCGACCGCCCGCGCCGACATGCCTTCTACATATCAACATCATCCACACGTCAGGCCGTTGTGGGACACTACTACGCCGACTTCTCCGACATCAAGGCTTTGACATCATCGTCGTCACAAGGGACGCCTTCGAGTGGCGATCATCGCCAACACGCCTACTCCATCATCGCCGACACATCATCGCCAAGGTCTATATCTACGTGGTCTTCATCAACATCTTCGTCGACACATTGCCGCCGCCGCTATACCCGTCCACATAATGGACATACAACTACGACGCCCTCTGACAATACACATACTGCAAGGCACGACGACGGCATCGCCGCGTCCACGACACCGACGACTGCATCTACAAACTGGCGTCACAATTGTGACGCCCCTACGACCGCGCATACTTGTTTGTTGACACGGACAAAGTAAGGGAAAACCTCTGAAAGAATTTCCATATTGACCTTGGACATATAAGAGTTTTGAATCGAATCTCTTTAGAAAGAGGATCTTTTGTCTCATGGTAGCCTGCTCCAGTCCCCTTACGAAACTTTCGTTATTGGGTTAGCCATACACTTCACATGTTTCTAGCGATTCACATGGCATCATCAAATGATACAAGTCTTGGATAAGAATCGACAACGCACTAGAACGCCCTTGTTGACGATTCTTTACTGGCAAAACCGTGTGTGCTTGGTGACTTCCTCCAGTTCTAGCAAAACTGGTGGTCTCACTTATGACCGAGTCCAAGAGACGTCTCCGACGGTACCTCTACAAGGTGCAAAACGTCCACAACTACAGTTTCGTCAACAACAACAACAACAACAACAACAACAACAACAACAACAACAACAACAACAACAACAACAACAGCAACAACAACAACAACAACAACAACAACAACAACAACAACAACAACAACAAACAAACAAACAACAACAACAACAACAACCAACAACAACAACAACAACAACAACAACAACAACAACAACAACAACAACAACAACAACAACAACAACAACAACAACAACAACAACAACAACAAACAAACAAACAACAACAACAACAACAACAACAACAACAACAACAACAACAACAACAACAACAACAACAACAACAACAACAACAACAACAACAAACAAACAAACAACAACAACAACAACAACAACAACAACAACAACAACAACAACAACAACAACAACAACAACAACAACAACAACAACAACAACAACAACAACAACAACAACAACAACAACAACAACAACAACAAACAAACAAACAACAACAACAACAACAACCAACAACAACAACAACAACAACAACAACAACAACAACAACAACAACAACAACAACAACAACAACAACAACAACAACAACAACAACAACAACAACAACAACAACAACAACAACAACAACAACAACAACAACAACAACAACAACAACAACAACAACAACAACAACAACAACAACAACAACAACAACAACAACAACAACAACAACAACAACAACAACAACAACAACAACAACAACAACAACAACAACAACAACAACAACAACAACAAAACACGCAATTTTTCTTTTTGCGCCTCCGGCAATGGAGGACACACCACTACGACGACTACAACAACGACCACACCTACATCGACCATGGCTACATCACGATCGGCTATCTCGACATCGACATCAAGAACAACGTCTACAGCAACTCAAGAACTCTAGTCAACAGCGTCCACATCGTCACTTGCGTCCACGCCACTCCCGCTGTGACTGCGGGAGGGAAGAGAGGCACTAGAAGGGGACGCAGTCACCGCCCCTAGGTGTCATCCATGATCATGTTCATGCAGGTGATGATGACAAAGAGGTGAAGACGACGAAAGCGCAAGACTTCAAATACAGTCGCAAGCGTCCGCTTCACTCCCGCTCCGACTGAAGGGGATGTTAGAGTACGTATACGTGTATAGACTAAAGATAGACTAGGACTC
Organism: Avena sativa; assembly: GCA_916181665.1. Classification (NCBI taxonomy): domain Eukaryota; kingdom Viridiplantae; phylum Streptophyta; class Magnoliopsida; order Poales; family Poaceae; genus Avena; species Avena sativa. The sequence continues at coordinate 9,674,707 of OV702289.1, forward strand.
TACATCTTATACTCCAAGTCTCCGCCTACCCCGTGTACGTCTATATATACTCCCTGTGAGGATCAAATCAATACACCGAAATATTCTAGGGATTCAATATTTTCCACATTGTTAGGAATAGACAAGTTGTATTCACAGAGGGCCAAAGGCCACAACATAAAGTTACATGTACATGTGAGAATATGCAGGAAACCCCCTAACATGTGGGGAAAATACACTATACAAATATACATCTAACACCCCCCCCTCAAACTCATGGTGGATCCATAACACTGAGTTTGGAGAGTAAGAAGTCATCCTGCGCTCTAGTTTGTGTCTTTGTAAAGAAATCCGTCAACTGTAAATCTGAAGGCACATACTGAAGCGCAACAACCTGAGCATGCACCTGAGCACGTGTATAAAAAGCATCAATACTAATATGCTTGGTAAGCTCATGCTTGACCGGATCACGTGCAATACTGATAGCACATGTATTGTCACAGAAAAGTGGAGTGGGTGTCGTAACAGAGACCCCAAAATCTGCAAGCAACCACCGTAACCATGTCACCTTAGCAATCAACAAGGCCATAGCGTGCAATTCAGCCTCTACACTCGAACGGGAAACTGCAACCTGTTTCTTCGTCTTCCAAGCAACAAGCGAACCACCAAGAAACACACAGTAAGCAGAAAGTGAACGACGATCCGAAGGATCACTCGCCCAAGTAGCATCCGAGTAGCACTGGAGCTGGAGAGAGCTGGAACGAGGAAAGAAAAGGCGACGAGTAATCGTGTCACGGAGATAACGAAGAACACGGAGGAGATGACTATAGTGGACAGTGGTAGGAGCTGAGACAAACTGACTCAGAATATGAACAGGATAAGATATATCAGGACGAGTGACAGCAAGATAAACAAGACTCCCAACAAGATGGCGATAACGCGTCGGATCAGGAAGAAGATCACCATCAGTAGGACAAAGCTTAACATTAAGCTCCATAGGAGTCTCAACAGTGTGCTCATCCCCAAGAGCAGAACGAGCAATAAGATCCTGAATATTCTTTTCCTGAGAGATAGAAAAGCCATCAGAAGTGGAAGAGACCTCGATCCCAAGAAAATAGCGGAGAGGACCAAGATCGGTCATAAGAAACTGCTCACGAAGACGAGCCTTAACAAAGGCAATATACTCAGGATCATCACCAGTAATGATCATATCATCCACATAGAGAAGGAGAAGAGTGCGTCCACGAGGAGAAGTGTGGACGAACAGCGCTGGATCATGAGCGCTGGGAGAGAAACCAGCAGCAGTCACCACAGAGGCAAAACGCTCAAACCAGGCACGAGGGGCCTGTTTTAGACCATAAAGAGAACGCCGAAGGCGACAGACCAGCCCATCAGGGACAGAATACCCGGGAGGAGGCTGCATGTAAACCTCCTCACTCAACTCGCCATTAAGAAAAGCGTTCTGAACATCAAGCTGAGACACAGACCAGTGTCGAACAGAAGCGACAGCAAGAAGAGTACGCACAGTGGTCATATGAGCCACATGGGCAAAAGTCTCATCATAGTCACGGCCGTGCTCCTGCTGAAAGCCACGAGCCACAAGACGCGCTTTGTAGCGCTCAAGAGATCCATTAGAGTGGGTCTTAATTTTATAGACCCACTTACACGTGATAGGACGAACACCGGGAGGGGGAGAGACAAGATCCCAAGTGCCAGTGCGCTCAAGCGCAGCAATCTCCTCAGCCATAACAAGCTGCCATTCAGGATGACGCTCAGCATCCCGATAAGAAGTCGGCTCGGAGACAACAGAGAGACCGTACTGACTAGCGGAGATCGAGGCAGGGGCCCGAGCGGGGATGCGGGGGCGGGCGGCCGAGGTGCGCGACGGAAACACACGACGGAGGCAGAAGGTGGGAACGGCCGGGGAGGCGGCCGGAGCTCGCCGGCGGCGAGGGAGAGGCAGCGGCGGCGGCCGGGCGCGGCGGTAGGAGGCCGGGGCGGGCGGCGGCGGCGGCTGCGAGAAGAGAAGAGGAGCTAACCTATTGCTCTGATACCATGTTAGGAATAGACAAGTTGTATTCACAGAGGGCAAAGGTCACAACATAAAGTTACATGTACAGGTGAGAATATGCAAGAAACCCCTAACAGGTGGGAAAAATACACTATACAAATATACATCTAACACACACAATGTTCTCTAGCTGTGAGGACTCGATCTGAACAGAGGCCATTTGGTCTGCCCAGGCGCCACTGAAATGTCAAGTTTTTATGTAGCTGGCAGCCTTACACAGACTTTGGATATCTGTTTGGAGATTCAGGCATGGTTTGCAAGCTGAGAGCATGGCGTGTTTCGTTTGTCTCCAAGAGGAAGACACAACTGAGCATATCGTGATGCTGTGCTCTTTTGCTTGACAAGTGAATGTGCCGACTATCAACACTTCGCTGCAAGAGCGGTGGCCTACAGGATTCTTGATGGGCTGAGTTTATGGAGGATGGCCAGACCTGGGACTGTAGGTGTAGAGGAAGGAGTGCCAGAGGCAAACGGGAGTGTGTACCGTGTCCGTGTTGTATTATAGAGTTGAGTGGTGTTGGTGGTTGTCTTGTCCGCATCATGGCCACCATTTCTTGTAACAAACTTTGCCTTCTATAAAAATCAGTACACATTCGCGTACTCTCGAAAAAAAAGAGAACTCGATCCGCACTGCTAATTCTCCCGATGACTCCTAATCCCATCAATTCTTATGTGTGCTTCGATGGCATTGTCGAAGTCCTTTTTCTTGCAATTTACAAACATAGTGTGTTGTGCTAGCACCGTTAACATCTAGTGGCATTTATATTCATATGTGATATGCATTGGAGTCAGCAACTTCAAATAAGAGGAGTCATGGGGTGCAACGAACACGCCATGATAATGCTATGTTTGGTAACACATGGGCATCATGGTACTGGACTCTTGTGTTGTCATTGACATATGTGATACAAGGAGTTACTCAAAGAGCTGCTTTCCAGACACATTGTATAACCACATGCATCCAAATTTTATGTATGTACGTAGACCGAAGAATGAAAACATGTGTGAATAAGCATAAGAGAACGCATGCAACAACGTTTCACCATTCAGGCACAAATATGATCTAGGATAAATAGGACCTTGGACCAAATGATAGAAGGGTCAGAAGCTCAACACCAGGGAAAAAAGGAAGCAGGCTAGGAAAGTTCAAACATATTGTCACCAACTTATCTACAACAAAGCAAAGTGGAAAATTGTGAACTCGGCCCAAAGCTTCAATGTTTGTTTTGGGGCAAATCTTGATATGAGGTACTTCCGTTGGCAGAGTTAGATGATTTTTTAAACGCAGAAATTGCACAAGTTAAGTGAATCACACACAACTTTGAAAAAAAAATCTTATCTTCATATACATGTGAAAAACACAGCATAAGATCAACATAAGACAAAACCAAAAAGAAACACAAAGAACATATGATAATTTCATACAAAAATTGCTCTATACTTGCTGGTATAATTTTCATACATTAGGCTCTGTATAGGTTGCCTATTTCACTAATAGATTGGATCTGTCCGATTGCACTTTCTATTGCTTCTTAATATTTTCTGTGTAAACAATAGATGGGTGCATGATCTCGATGATTATTTTGTTGATACTCAAGTATATAATATATATATTTACATATCCAATGATCATCCAAAGATTTGATTCATTGCTCAAAAAAGTTGTGCTTGTTTCGTCGAAATAGCCATCCAAGTTACCCTGCAATGGCCCATGTGTTTAACATTTTATTGAGTTGAACAGGACAAACAAGAGATCAAGAAAATGGTACAAAGCATATTTACTTTCAAGCAAAAGGAATTACCTCATGTACTATTGACTAGGAATTATCCTGATAAGCTCAATGTCAAACAGGAGAGTTTTATCTATTAACCCTTGATTCCTTAGAACGAAATCTAGAGCTCTTTGTCCCTGCAAGAAAAAAAAGGTCTCTATGTGATAATCATAAAAAATGTAAAAAAATGTATTTTCAGAGAAATATATTACCGAGAATGTTGTTGGTTTTGGGCCTAATTTGTTCAAGTCATTGTCAGGGTATCCAATATCCGGTGGTACTATTATCCTGAAGTGTGTGAGCATCGATAGTACCGTTAGAAGTTGTTTTAGTAATACATTTAGAAATTGTGGTCATAAAAAATGTGAGTTACCTTCTAACTCCACCTGGACGCATGCCTGTCATAGCCTCCTCAAAAGCTGGTATTACCTAGGTTATATTTTTAAGACTGCTATTTGTCAGTGTAACAAACTAACAAATAGTAGCTTCAGAATATGCATTGGACCAACGATGGAAATACCTAAATTTAAATAAGGGTATTGAAAAAATTTCAATGAACATCATATACCAGAATAGCTAGTACATGTGTAAGAGAACCAACCCCTCAAATTATATAGTTGTCATTTTGCGCATAGACAAAGTATCTTTAAAAACACTGACTACCAGTATCTTATAAAAAGTGTTTAGATTGGATATATCATGCCATATGCGCAGATATTCCTAATTTAACAGTATATAGTTTTGTGATATTTTACAAATACATTACTAGAGAAGTTGTCGAAATTGTATGTTGGATATGGTATGGACGTCCAAAACTGGTAATTATTAGGGAACCAGAGTAGTTGAGTACTTGAGTAGTACACACTGCCATATTATTAAATCACCTGTCCTGACCCAACCTTGAACTTGAAGAATTCTTTATCACCACCCTGCAATGAAATAGAAAAGTTGCAATTGGTAGACCTCAAGTAATAACTCAGTTTGTACTTGAACAAATATATATATGCAAAGGAAGCGAGAACTCATCTTTTTTTCACTACAGGGAGCATGTGTACCTCAAAAGAACCACCTTTGGTCTTGTTTCGAGCTTCGAAAATGCGACCATAGTATCCAATTGTGTATCCATCCCAATCAACCTGATGCCCATTCACAAACCCAAGTCAACATAACAGTTGGCACACTTCAACAAATAACGCTGGAGAACATCTTAAAAAATTAGCTACAGTCCAATGCAAACGTGATACTTGTAACTCACCACTACTGTCTCCCCCTTCTTTGGGGAAGGTCCATTTCCAACCCGCAAGTCCTGTAATTTCTCATCAGAATTGTTAATCTAAAATATCTGAATATGCCAGCATTATGTGGAAATCATTGAATGGCAATGCTACCACCTTGTACTGGAGGCCTGATTCTGTTTCAGTGTAATCAGGATAACTCATTTTCGTCTTCCCATAATCCTTCCCACGAAGTGCTGGCACTGAGGTTGTAATATCAAAAAGTAAGGCATAATTGCATATTTTAGTTAAGAATGCTTATATAATTTTGAAAGGAAAACTAGATATATTTAAACACTGGCTCATTAGCACCAGTTTGCTATATATATCAGCCCCCAGTCGTTTTTTAGGTTGAAAGATTTTTTCTGTATTACAAAGAGACCAACCAACTAGATAACATGAAGATACTCTAAACAAGGTATGGGGGATGAGATCCGTAAGGTATATCCATTATAGTCCAAGGACTAGCATCTCTTCTACAATGTCAAGATATAATATTTCAATCCAACTTTATGGCAGCTAAGCATTAATAATACCCTATGCAAACGCAGTCTAGTAGGTAAGTTCAAAGCATATGTGTTCTAGTAGAGAAGAACCTGTCTATTTTCAAATGGGTGGATATTGACTGAAACTCACTATCAGTAAATTCAGCTTTGGCTGTTCCATTCTCCAGACTGTACTGAAAGGAGCCAATGGTTATAGTAATTGCAGGAATCAATAGTAGTCTCCTTCTTTCTACCACACCACCTGTGCACGAGTCGATAACGAACAGATTAAACCAATATCAGTAGCATTTGAGATATAATTAGTGGCATTCATAACAGTAAAAGTGATATCCAACATATAATGTCCAATAAAACAATCTTGCAGTATACATTGTCCATTAAGATAGACATGGTCATCTGGAAATGAATGTAGAGTCTTCGGAAGGAAAAAACTTGAAGTCAAATTTAAGATCTTTCACTGAAAAATTCGCAAGGTACAGAGCTCTAATAGACAGACAAATAAATCTAGCAGAACACTTTTGTGTTTTCCTAGCACCCCACTCAGATAGTGTTGTCCATAAAGATACCTCTGACATTTTTTATTTCACTGTAGTAATGAAAATGCTGTTTAGGGGCATGTAACCATGTAGTCATTTCCCTTTGTCCGAATGTAGTCCAAGAATCAGAACATGGACATCGATAACTTCTGGATTAATACTATCTATCCGGATTTTCAGAAATTTCTTCCAACTAGGAGTGGCTTTCCTGTGTGGACCGTTTGGGGATTACTTGATAAGCGCACTTTATGGCACATAGCTGTGAAAGAATTTGTATCTTGCAATTCTGGACAGGTCGTTGGAGAATGGCTATGAAGACTTTCTTGTCTCAGGTCAAGCTTCAAAGCAAGACCACAAGGCGCCACAATGATCGACACCGGCTAATGACAAGACCAAGGATACTGTCATATTTTGCTTTTTTTGTCTGTCAATTACTTCTTATCACCATTTCAGGTTTTAGATTATGATACGTATGTTCCTTAACGACACCGTTTTATTTCACACAATCTGGATGATGAGTTGGTGAAAGCTCTGGATTGTTTTATTCTGAGTTTTCCAAACAAAAAACCTAGTAGGTGCCCTCGTTCCAAATCTACCAAGTATTATATAGACATTGGAACTTTGTATTTACAACATCCAGATCAGACAAACTACATTCGACATATATATCTCACTACCCGAAAAAGTTATCACATCTGAAGGAAATTTGACAATCCTTGGCATAGGTGCTCCCAATGTGGGCAATGAGATTCAGCTCGGCTGCCATTTTTTCAGAAGATAAACTGCCATTAGTGATACCAGTAGAGGATCTCAACTAGGATCGGCATGAAAATGTACTACGAACGCAGCAACCAATCTGCGGCTACCGGACGAACTGACAAAACACACATAGAACGACTAATGTTATCCCAAAACCAAAATCTTGGAACAATCCATCCAAGCAAAGCTAGAGCTGCTTACCACTGCAACAGGAGGTGACCCGAGTCTGACGGCGGTGACCAGGAGAGGAGAAAGCGAAGGTTGGGCGCGCAGGTCTTGTTCGATGGATAGCACGGTTCGAGACGGACGGGGGAGCATCCAGGTGGAGGAGGAGGTTCGCCTGCCGGCGAGGCGCCGGGAGGCCGGGACGGCACGCCGGCGATGACATGGGGACGGACGGAGAGGAGCCACAGGTTCGAGTTGGGATAAGAGGAAGGTACCTACGTACGAGAAAACCATTTGGAGTTTTGCACCGCGCACATCTGTCCATTCGGGCATCCGACGGCCGCAATAGCGTGCTGGACCGCTGGGACGACCGTGAGAAACTGTTCAAATTAGCATTTACACATTTTTTTTCTCACATTTCGTAGTGTTAATCAGGAAAATTAAACACTGGAAAAACTGGTGTCCTAATCCTTTGATTTATGGAGACAAAGCTCTTTTTAGATAAAAGCTTTCGTCTGACTTTAAATTAATAACACTTTTGTTTCGGTCTCCTCTTCTTTTTCAAACTTTGATAAACAAAAACTTGATACCGATTCGTTTCAAAGAACGTACGAACTCATCTAAACCCGTATGATCCTCTTAGACGTATACTCACCATACACGTATACTCATGTGACCGAGGGAGGCGGAAATTAGAAGGTATATAGTAGCAACAATAAAATTTTAAAAAAGTGACATACAAAGACGTAGATCTTGATAAGGTAAGGTGGGATCAACCGGGGTGGGAACATGGAGTATATCTAACTTAACCGAGTACACCTATATAGAAATATATAAGGCTTGGATGTGAGTTTCGATGGGTCAAAAGAAAATTGCGCAATGAAAAATTAAGTTTGATGTGTTTGTGTGTGGGGTGGGGGACACATGAAAAATTAAGTTTGATGTGTTTGTGTGTGTGGGTGGGGGACACCAAAGCACATCTCATTAATAAAGTCTTAACTATTCATTATACAACATCATGTTAAGAAAACCAGCTTACAAAAATAGGCGGCAAAGAGAAGAAAGACACCCACAAAAAACAAAGGAACTATAACTGTAACCTAAACTAAAATCTTGAGAGGTTGATTGTAATTTGAGCTCCTTGCCTTCATACACAAAGAAGCATAGGGCATCAACAGATCCGGGGAACCATCACTGGGACTCCACCACAAGGACTCTAACATCCTCTGGGCTATCGGCAACCCGTCTCCACTAGATCTCCTCTATTGGTACCTATTCATTGTGGATCAAGAAGATGGGATTATCATAGAAGAACGCTGTCATTCTCGAAAAATCCAATGGTCTCGGTACATGATTCTGATTCTCAAACATACCGATAGCTCGTATTTTGAAGTGTCAGAAAATTTGGTTGCATGTACTTGTGCGTACTAATTTCAAAGAAAATTATGTAGGTATGTGGCCTCCACAAAAAAGATAAATATGTAACTTGAGTACTATTAATAAGGTAGTTTATCTTTTTTACCCAAGTTACATACTTTCAAGTTTAAGTTTCAAACTTGTATACATGTACATCATTTTCTGACGGACCACAAATATATAGAGAATCGCCATATGAATGATAGCGTTGGCAAAGGTGAATCCACATCTCGGCAACAAAACCAAGACACTTATTATCCTCAGAAGCATCATCAGCAAGAAACCGGTGGAATCGGTGGGGTAGGAGCCACATGAGAAAAACAGTGGCTTCGGCGGGGTAGGAGCTGCATGAGCAATGGGGGGTGATGGACAGAGGGCTTCGACGGAGAGAACACCCCGAAGAAGAATATCGTGTATGTGAATGCGCATAAAAGCAATAAAATCAACATAATTGTGCCAACGAAGGTCACCGTGCAATGGGGAACATCAACAGATCCCGAACAAGACGACATGGCACCTCTATTTTTTGGTCAACTCTCGTATCAAAAGGAAAGAAAACAGATCTAGTTGAGTCAGATGCACTAGTAGAAAATAGCTCAATAGTGGTGTTTGGACCACCAATCGGTACTGGTTACTAGTGGCATTCAGACAACACGCCATCAGTATACATTTACACGGTGGTGTGTCTGTTGAACGCCACCAGTAACATATGTAATAGTGGCGTTCAGATTTATCTAAATGTCATTAACTTAATTTTTTAATTAAAACAAGTATGTTAGAAATACTAGCTGAATGTCAGTGTGTTGTTATGGATATAAGCATGTGTCATTGTCTTATTGCATGAATGCATTCGGCTTTCTAGATAGCTTCTTTTTAACCCCACATTGCAAGAAGTGGAAACAAGTGGTGTGGCGAGGGGGGCTGCTCATGGGCATCTCCCACATTGTCCAGACGCATAAGTGGGCTTATAGATTCAATATACATCCTTCTTTCCTCCCTTGCCATGTCCGCTTGTTATGTGTCCCTCTTCGAACAAAGCGTTCAAATAAATATTAAATAATGAATATTTTAAAACATTTCAATTTTAACTGTCCAAATAAGTGTGCTGAATTCTATTTTTCATGAAATTACAGCAGTATGTAGGACCACTAAATTTAGCATTTTAGTTGACACCGAGAATATTAAACCATGTTTATATATGCTTGATTGCTTGCGAGCGAGAATATTATAAAAGGGAAACGGGTGGAAAATTGAATCCATGAGCCCAGTTCATTTTGTATGTTCTTTCTATACACTATTAGTTATACATTTGTCCTATGATTACTAATAAATATAAGACGATAAAGTGTACCGGGGAGAAAAAGAGAACGATCTTATAAAAGCATGTGTAAATTAACTTCAAACAAATTTGTATCATGTCAACAGTGGACCAGGCAACATTGTATTCTTGCAATCCTTCTGGATAAAAAAGTTTCAGACGCAGTCTAGATACAGATAAGTACCCTGCTGACACAGGAACACAATGTTGAATAAAAAAGAGCAAAGGAAGAAACGAATCGGTTAACTGGATAACAAAATTGATAGGGGACAATCAAGCATGGAGCACCAATAATCAAGTAAGGAACCCACATACATGTGAGAACACACACTGTCAGGGAGGCAGTTCCAAAACCAAGAGAACAGGGTTGTCGTGCATTCACACGAGGGATTTGCTACCAGGATTTGAAGAACGCCGGCATTTGGTGCTGCTGGACGTGAACACCAAGCTAGTAAGCGCACCACCTGTCTTGTGGGCGACCGCCTTGTCCCAGGCGTGTCAGTTCCTGCTTCCTTATTGCTGGGAGAGTCATCTTTGTATTGCAGTGACGGTTCCAGATACAAGCGCGGTCGTGATAGGCAACGTACCACGACCTTCTCCACCAGCATGCCTTTGGAGGCGCTCGTCGTGTCTACGCCGCCATGAATAATGTGACGCTCGTCAATTCGGAACAAATGCAAAAAAAATTGAGGTAGAACAAATGCAACTTTTTAGTTGTGCGGGTGCCGATAGATACGGGAGTGATTAGTGGAGATTAATTAGGCAGGATTACAGGAGATTGTTCTTGCAACAAGATGTGTTACATGTACAACATACAATGTTGAACCAATATAAAATGTTGGATTTAAGCGGTTTAAAAGTGGGAAATGATACATATCCCTCGGGAGGATCGCTCGTGATACGTCCAAAACGTATCTACTTTCTCGAACACTTTGCTATTGTTTCTCCTCTAAACTTGTGTGATTTGAATACAACTAACACGGACTGACGCTGTTTTCAGCAGAATTACCTTGGTGTCTTGTTTTTGTGTAGAAAATGAACTATCAGAAAAAATCCCGGAAAATATGCCAAAAACTATTTCTCACCAGAAGATCCACGGAGCCAGAAGGGGAGACAGAGGGGAGGCCTGGGGGGCCCAGACCCACCCTAGGCGCGAGCCCACCTGACCCCGCGCCTGGAGGGGTTTTGGCCACCCCAGGCATCTCCTCGGCCTCCCTCCACGCCTATAAGTTGCCTTCTGACCTAAAAACTCAGGGGGGGTTCGATAGTTTTTCAAAAATAGTTCCGCTCCGCTGTTGCCACCAGAAACAAAGATTCAGATCCAGAAACTCCGTTCTGGCATCCTGCCAGTACGGGGAATTTGGAGAGGATCATCGCCATCGTTATCACCAACGCATATCCATCAACCACCGATGTTTCCCTCATTCATGAGTGAGTAATCCCCCGCTGTAGGCTTGGGGATGGTAGGGATTGGATGAGTTCTATCATGTAATCGAATAAGATCTGTTAGGGGCATAGTGCCTAGTATCTCTATTAGTGCTATTTGACTTTGTTGCAACTTGTTGTGATTAATGCTTATCACTAGGGCCCGAGTGCCATGATATCAGATCAGAACTTATTATTGAATCATTATGATAGTATTGTTTGTAATCTTATCTGCAAGTTGTGAACACATATCATTGTCCGGATCCAAAGACCGCAAAGTGACAATAATTGGGACAACCGGAGGGGATGGCTTTGGTGTAAGGATCACATGTGTCCATGGAGTGTTAATGCTTTGCTCCGGTGCTCTATTAAAAGGAGCACCTTAATTGCCAATAGTTTCCTAGAGGCCTCGCTGCCACAGGCTGGCTGGACACAAGATGTTGTGCAAGTTCTCATTGCGAGCACGTATGACTATATATGGAGCACATGCCTAGGATTGTTTAGTACTTGAATGCTTGTTATTATTCATCTGCAATACCCTAGATCTTGAAGTTACATGTTTAGACTCATCCATGCAACGCCCGTCTATCCATCCCTATGCCTACCGCACTCGAATCCTACTGTTACCGTTACTGTTACTATTGCTCCTATTTCACTGTTGTGATACGTTGGAAACGTATCTATAATTTTTGATGCTCCATGCTTGTTTTGTATCTACTTTGCTTTGCTTGTCTATACTTTGAGGTGCTTTTTACATGTTTTCTGGTACTAACCTATTAACAAGTTGCAACAGTGCCAGATGACTATTTTTTGCTGTTTTTGGTTTCAGAAAAGTTAGTAAAGAAATATTCTCGGAATTGGACGGGACGAAGGACAAAGTCAATAACTTTCCGTGGGGAACAAGAAGTCCAGAGGAGAGCCGGAGAGGCTGGCCATGGGGGGCCAGACCCACCACAGGCGCGGGGGCAGGTGGGCCCGTGTCTGGCTAGGGTTTGGCGACCCTGGTCGCCTCCCGGACTCGCCCCTTAGCCTATAAGAAGCCCCCGATGCAGAAACTCTTAGAACCCGTTCAGACATCCACGAAATCGTCTGTAGCCGCCGACACCATCGTCCCTAGATCGGGGGGATCTGAAGTTCTTCGCGACACTTTGCCGGAGGGGAGATCATCCCGAAGGCCTTCTCTCAGGTATGATTCGTGAGTAGTTCCACCTTGGACTATGGGTCCATGTAGTATCTAGATGGTTGAATCTCCTCCTTTGTGCTTTCATGTATAGATCTTGTGATCTCCGTTCATGATCAAGATCTAATCTATTTGTAATCATGCATGTTGTGTTTGCGGGGATCCGATGGATATTGAGATTATTATGTTGGTTTGATTAATGGTTCTATCTTTATGATTCTATCATGTCTGTGTTGTTTGTGATCTTGCATGCTCTCCGTTGCTAGTGGTTATTGGCGAAGTAGTTGCTAGTGACTCCAAGAGGGAGTATTTATGATCGATAGTGGGTTCATGCCTCTAGTTTCCAAGGGAAGTGACAGAAATATCTTCGGTTGTAGATGTGTTATTGCTACTAGGAAGAAAACAACGGTCTCTTGTTCACGGAACATGTGGACTGTTTACCTTACACACTTTGCTTAAAGCAGTTGTCTGTTGCTTGCAACTTAATACTAGAGGGGTTTCGGATGATAACCTGAAGGTGGACTTCTAGTCATAGATGTAGTTGGATTACGATCTATGTATATTGTTGTATTGCCCAATCAACCTCATAGGATCTTTCTAGCTAGTAATTGCATTGTTATGCCTTGCTCAGTTCATGTCAATTGCTCCGCTGTAATTTGTTTACCCTTCATGCCATGTTGTTTATTTAAGGAGAGCACCTCTAGTGAACTATGGACCCCGGTCCAATCTTTACAATTGATACATCTTCCACTGTTACTTGTTTACTTGCTGCAAACCATTATCTTCCACACCATACGTTTAATCCTTTGTTACAGCAAACCGGTGAGCTTGACAACCTCACTGATTCGTTGGGGCAAAGTCTTGAGTTTGTGTTGTGCAGGTCTCCATGTTTCCAGCAACACATGTGTGACGTTTCCTTCCTCCTACTGGTTCGATAACTTCGGTTTCTTACTGAGGGAAACTTGCTACTGTGCTGCTTCATACCTTGCTCTTGGGGTTTCCAACAAAGCGTTCCACGGCAAGTATTGGCGCCATCAAGCTAATTTCTGGCGCCGTTTCCAGGGAGGCTAAGGACGTCTTCACTAGGGAAGTCCTTCACTTCCTTTCTCTTTACTTTGTTTTTAGTTTGCTTTGTTTCTTTTGTTTGGTTTTGTTTGCCTTTTTCCAAAAAACCCAAAAAAAATTAGTCTAGTTTGGTTTGCTTGCTTTATTCAAAAACCCAAAAAAATAGTTTCTACTCTAGTTGCTGGTCTGTTGTTGCCTTGCTTGGCCATGCTTTCTATCAATGGTTGGTTTCTTTGAAACCAGTTCTTATTGGCAAGGTGGGTTCACGGAAGAACAAAAGTATTATTATAAGGAACACCGTTTGTCACAAAAAGGGAAACACTTATGGAAACAAATTGATAAGTTGAATACTATTGTTAGAGAGGTGTGCTCTACTTATAATGTTACTTATTGCTTTAATAAAGCTTGTTGCTGTAGGAGGTATAAACACCTACCTTTTCAATGTGAGTACAATGATAATGTTACCATATCCTCTTATGTTAAAGGAAATTATGACTTTTATGATGTGGAACAAATTGAAGAATTTATTGCTTTCAAAGGTGCATTTGAACTTGCCAGTTTGCTTGAAAATACTGATGATGCACCTTATGAATATGAGGTTTATGAGATACTTAAATTCTGCTTTGATAATTACCAGGAAGCAAATGGCTATATTCTTGAATATTTTAATAGATGTTTTCCACAAATGGAAGAGACTAATGCCTTGCAGGAGCCTATGGAAGAAGAAATTGTTGAAACTGGAAGCTTATTAGATGAAAAAGAGGAGGAGAGTGATGAACAAAAGGAGGAAGAATAGATTATCTACCCATGCCTACCTTCTAATGAGAGTAACTCTTTATCCCTTACATTATTTGATTGTCCCCCATGCTTACCAAAGGAGGATGAATGTTATGTTCCTGTGGATCCTTTTGAAATATCTACTTTGGGTAAAACCTGTGAAGGTTTTAATCCACCTATTTTTGAGCTTGATAGAAATTATGTGTTTGTAGCTCATGAAAAGCCTGCTTTATGTCATAGTTATGTCGTTGAGTTTATTCATGAGGCTACTGAAAATTATTATGAGAGAAGAAAATATGGTTATAAAAGTTTTCATGGTACTGAAACACCTCTCTATGTGCTGGAAGTTTTGAAGTTACTCTTGATTTACCTTCCTATGCATGTTACTTTGTTCTTTGTGAATTTATTTTCTTACAAGATTCCTATGCATAGGAAGTGGGTTAGACTAAAATATGTTTTGAATTTTCTTCTTGATGCTCTCTTTACTTCAACTCATAGTTCTTATGTGAGCATCTTCTCAAATTATCAAAGCCTAACTTAAAGGCGTTAAAGAAAAGTACCTGTTGGAAGATAACCCAAGAGTTTCCTTGAGTCTTGGAAGTTATTACTTCAGTAATGACCTTTTCTTATCCTTTTTGTTTGTTTTTTGTGCCAAGAATGACCTCTAATGAGAGGGAAGTAAGATTTGGGGAGTTGCTGTCCCGAAACAGATTTCTGTCCTCCACCAAAAAAATTCGTGAGGAGGCTCTGTAACTCGGATTGAGCTCAAAATTTACGAATAAATCCCCCAGTATGTTGGCTAACTTTAGTTAGTTCAACACTTTTTGATTTGAGCAACATAAGATGTTCGAAAAAATTCGTTTCTACCTGCTGGTCTGTTTTGACAGATTTCTGCCATTATTTGCATTTGCTTCTTATTGATTCCTTTTTTAGCTCTCTTCAGGTAAATTGAGTTTCTTTGAAGGAGTTACTTCAGTAGCTTGTGTTTTTAGTGAAAAGCCTTGCTGTTCTAAAGCTTTGCCAAGCGTTCTAATATCTTTTGAATAAGCTAATGTTGCTAATGAAGATTGTGTGAAGTTTTGTATGAAGGAAAAATTTCAGTATAGTAAGCTATGCATATTCCTATTATGAATGATCTGCCTAGAAGGGTTGCAGCATAGTAAGCTATGAAACAAGGCTTGTATAACTATCATGCAGAATATGTACATCCTAATATGGTGTCTCCAAGATTTATTTCTGAGTTGAAGAAAACTAGTGCTTTGTGCAAGATAAATAAGGGATTTCATTATGCGTTCAACATGATAAAAAGGGTAAGAAAAAGAAGAAGTAAAATTTGGTTATAATTGAATCCTTGGATTTCTGTTAATGTGTATCATTTGCATTTCAGTTATTTAGTGTAATAAATTTGTTGAGACTTGCAATATTCGTGTGTTAGCACCGACATACTACACATTTCAAATCCCCTCAAATCTAACTAAATTAGAACATCTACAAACTACATACTAAAATCAGCTGCAAACTCTATACCAAAATTATCTACACTATACTAAAATCACCTAAAAACTCTAAGATAAATTTTAAACAAACTAGTGCTTTGATGCACGTGACCACGGCCACGATGCTCACCGAGGATAGAGCGACTAGCTGTCGGGGCTTCCTGACACTGCTATGGTCGGTAAAGTGCAAGGAAACCCCTCAAACTATGGTGACTTATTAATAGACTTTAAAATGAATAGGCTTTTGTTGCTTTTTATTTTCCGATGGTTGATATATGTCTGAACTCTATTTGATCCATGATTATAATACATTGAATATTTATTATTTTTGTAATAAAATTATCAATGTTAAGCTTTATGCACTAACCAACTATTTCAAAAGACCAATCTGATAGGAAGAGTTAGGACAGGTATAAACAAAGAGGTATAGCTCAAGAGACCAATACGTAGACAAGAGGAGGATAGAAGCAATTTGTAGGATAAATTGTCTTAGGCCCTGATACCATGTTAAGCTTTATGCACTAACCAATTATTCCAAAAGACCGATCTGTAAAACAGTTAGGCAATCCATTTATACATTTCATCGACAATCAAATGCATCAATTGATACAGAGACCGGGTCTAAACTCACCATTTAAAAGAACAGGGAAAAGGCCTATACACACTCTAACAGTAGCCACGTGGACCAGGGAACCAATGGGTCCGAGTCTTCATTCCCCTGCCTTCACGTAAACGCCGATGGAGTATTTAAGCACGTCACAGGGAATCCTCTCACATAGAAAAGGACCAATGCGCTGGTGATTCCACTGGTCACAATTGACCAGTTCAATGTCACTATCATGTTGGCAGGATCAAATTTTCCAACGAAGTACAGGCTGTAGAGCAAGGTATTAGCTTTCCGTTACTGGCCGTCGTCAGTCATGGAAGTGCTTTCTATGTGTGACCGATGACCTATTGTGCCATTTCAAGTCATGTCAATGGTAACTCTTGAATGATTTCCTTGAGATGCATACAGAATGATACAATTATAATCCACAAATACTACTAGTAGGAAATAAGAGCAAGAATTGGGTAAACTTTTGCCAGGATTCAGTGCTTGGACTAACTAAAGACATCATCTGGATTAAGGGCCGAATAATGTTACATGTTGTCTCAGTTCCTCTATCTGAAACAAAATTTCAGGGCACTCTGTTGGGAAATAAGAATAATTCGCTCTAGAATCTCAGAAAACCAGTCGCTCGTGCAAATATGAACACGTTTCTCATTCACCAGAAAAAAATGGCTACTAGGACCAAACAAGGTCTATGGCAATTTACTTTCATCCACATATACTGGCTATTTTTCCGAACAGTTGATCTAACAGAAAATAGCATATTCAAGAAATACCTGCTTTCTCAAGTTCAACAGTCACTTCTCTCAAAGAATGTTCAGCAGGCAAAGCTTTTCCATGCGTGACAAGGAAATGTGAACTACTCCAGAAGCAATTAGGCACAGGAATAGTAGATGAACTGTACATCTCCAGAAGCAAACTAGCAGCATCAATTGACCGGTTCAATCTCAGCTCTCAACCTCAAAAGGCTGTTCCACACAAAAATCCAATTCATGGACATGATTATCCACGCGCCCGTATTGACGCATACTGTTCCAGGGAGGCGAGTCATGACTGTCAAGTACCATTCTCCAAGGGGCATACGCGTGTCCGCATCGGTAGAAGCAGGAAACAAGCAAAAAGCAATGGCACCTCACAGGCTATTCCACACAAAAATCCAATCCATGGACATGATTCTCCAAGTGCCGTGTTGACGCATACTGTTCCAAAAAGGCGAGTCGTCTCTGTTAAGTACCACTCTCGAAGGGGCATAAGCATGTTCAGCATCAGTAGAAGCACGAAACAAGAAAAAGATATGGCACCTCACCTCTTCCCTTGGTGCCTCCTCCAACTCTTGCTGCTCCTGAGCATATCATCTGCTCAAGCGCAAGTAAACATCACCTTGGGCTCCTCCTTGACACCCCAGGGGCCAAACACCTTGTGGCTCTCGCCCTCCGGCGACTTTGCGTTTGGTTTCCTGAAGCCAGAGGGCAACTCCTTCTACCTCCTGGGCGTCTGGTTCAACAAGATCCCTGACCAGACTGTTGTTTGGTATGCCAAGAGCAACTCGGACGGTCTGGACACACCAGTGCAAGTGTCGTCCAGCTCTGTGCTGCAGCTCACCAAGGAAGGGTTGCTCTCGCTTCGCGACCAATCTGGCAATGAGGTCTGGAGTCCCCGGGTCCCCAGCGCGGATTACGCCACGATGCTCGACACAGGGGATTTCATGCTTGTCGGCGCAGATGGCACACCAACGTGGGAGACCTTCGACGTCCCGGCTGATACCATCTTGCCCACCCAAGTGCTCCCTCTGGGTCAGGACAAGGTAGTCAGAAGCCGTCTCCTCACCACGGACTACTCCGATGGCCGGTTTCTCTTAGCTGTGCAGTCTGATGGTAATCTTGTGATGTATCCTGTTGCCGAGAATTCTACTTTTCGGTACACTGCATACTGGGCAAGCAATACAGTTGGGAATGGCTCACAGTTGGTGTTCAATGAAACCGGCAGGGTATACTTTGCCTTGAAGAATGGGACACAGATCAATATCACTTCAGCAGAGGTTTACTCTAAGAGTGATTTCTTCCAACTCGCAAGGCTTGATTCAGACGGTGTATTTCGGCAGTATGTGTACCCAAAGAGCAGCAACACCAGAAGCCAATGGAGCTTGCAATGGAAGGCGGTAAGCTCAATCCCCCAGAACATCTGCCGGAGTGTACTGGTAAAGGTGGGCAGTGGTGCATGCGGTTTCAACAGTTACTGCACCTTTGATGGCACCAAGAATCAGACAACCTGCATGTGCCCAGAACAATACAAATTCTTCGACGAGGAAAGGAAGTACAAAGGATGCAGGCCTGATTTTGTACCACAAAGTTGTGACCTTGATGAGGTAGCAGCATCAGCGCAGTTCGAGATGACTCCGATCGATAATGTTGATTGGCCACAATCCGACTATGAGCAGTATAGCCCCATAGACGAGACAGAGTGCAGGAGGCTGTGTGTGGTTGATTGCTTCTGCGCCACAGCTGTCTTTGACGCAAACTCACAAACCTGCTACAAGAAAAAGCTCCCTTTATCCAATGGGAATATGGCAGACAATGTCCAGAGGACAGTTCTTATCAAGGTGCCTAGGAGCAATACTTCAGAGTCGCAGCTCAGGATAAGCTCTAACAAATGGAAGAAGGACAGGAAGTATTGGATTCTTGGTAGTTCCTTGTTTTTTGGGAGCTCTGTATTAGTCAACATTCTCCTTATATCCATTCTGCTCTTTGGCACATACTGTGGTATCTCGATACACTCTAAGAAGAAAATCCAGTCATCACAATCATCAGGTAGTTCCTTACTGGCCCTGAAAATTTTCACTCTGAATGAGCTGGAGAAGGCAACCGATGGATTCCGTGAGGTGCTAGGCAGTGGTGCCTCCGGTACTGTGTACAAAGGACAGCTGCAAGATGAGCATGCGACAAGCATTGCAGTCAAGAAACTTGAAAAGCTCCAGCAAGAGACCGAGAAGGAGTTCATGGTGGAAGTGCAAACCATCGGGCAGACATTTCACAAGAACTTGGTCAGGCTGCTTGGCTTCTGCAACGAGGGAACCGACAGACTGCTAGTGTACGAATTCATGCCAAATGGATCACTGGACGGATTTCTCTTCAGTGATGCCCAGCCACATTGGAGCCTCCGTGTTCAAGTCGCACTCGGAGTAGCAAGAGGACTGCTCTACTTGCACGAGGAGTGTAGCAAACAGATTATCCACTGCGACATAAAACCACAGAACATCCTTCTCGACGACAACTTCATGGCGAAGATTGCAGACTTTGGCCTGGCCAAGCTTCTCCGGGCCAATCAGACACAGACAAACACGGGCATTCGGGGTACTCGAGGATACGTTGCGCCAGAGTGGTTCAAGAACATAGGGATCACTTCCAAAGTCGATGTTTACAGCTTCGGGGTGATTCTGCTGGAGCTTGTGTGTTGCAGGAAGAACGTGGAGCTAGAGATTGCTGATGAAGAGCGGACAATACTAACTTACTGGGCAAACGACTGTTACAGATCTGGGAGGATCGACTTGCTGGTGGACGGCGATGAAGAGGCGAACTTCAACATAAAAAAGGCTGAGCGCTTTGTGGCTGTAGCACTGTGGTGCCTTCAGGAGGAGCCGACCATGCGGCCAACCATGCTTAAAGTGACACAAATGCTTGATGGGGCAGTCCAAATCCCCATGCCCCCGGATCCCTCTTCCTTCATCAGTTCCCTCCCGTAAACCAGTAGTGCCCTGCTTAGTTAGCAAATAAGTTTTAGTCCGAATCAAAAGATTATGTCATGCATTGATGATATAACGTAGCTATTTATTATAGTTTAAAGAATAATGGCGGCACTGTATTTCAGGATTTACGTCTACCTGTAACAAATAGCCTCACTAGTCGTCCATATAATTGTTTTAGATAATACATCTGTATTATATTTTCAAATCGAGTTTAGTCAGACTTCCTCTAATATAGCTCACAAGAAAAGAGGTAGAGGTGAATAGGTACAGCTAATAACTAAAGCAAGTTTTCTACAAGTGCATGGTTTGGCTAATTAGCATCAAACAACGGTTACAAGTGCTGCTAACGTGTAATGGGTGAATTAAGAAAAATTCTTACCAGCATATTTGCCTTCTTTTCTCCATCCACTTGTACGCCCTCGACAACTCGACTAGGGATCGTGAGGCCACCAGGACGACCTCAAATGGGACGTAGATGGCGACTCCAGGTCTTCATTGTCACTCTCTAGCGAGGATATTGCCCAGAACCGACCGCCATGACGACCTCCCGATCGAGTCAGCTCCCAAGCTCATAGAGTCATAGTTCTGTTATCACACACAACTAAAGTAAGTTTTCTAGAACTAAATTGTTTGGCTAGTTGACATCGAACAATGGTTAAGAGTGTTGGTAATATGTAAGGGATGAATCAAGAAAAATATTCTTATCAGCATATTTCACTACCTTAAGAAGAACACTGTATTCTAAGAAAGAAGAACTCTTTAGCGTGAAAGTTCAGAGTAACTTGGCGACATAGATGCATTACCACAGTAAATTAAACAACCAAAAAATTCCTTTCGGATTGGCTGTAAATCAACCAACTCATGATTATAATCATTCTATATTTCTATGCCACCACCCTGCTTGGTTAACAAATAAGTTGTAGTCCAAATCAAGGTTATGTCATGCACTGATGATATAATATAGCTGTTTATTATAATTTTTGAAGAATAATGGCAACATTGTATTTCAGGAACTTACGTCTAACTGCAACAAATAGCATCGCTAGTGTGTCCGTATCAATCTTTCAAATAATGCATCTGTAATATATCTTTGAATCAAGTTTAGTCAGACTTTCTTTAATATAGCTTGCAAGAGAAGAGGCAGAGCGAGGTGAATGCATACAGCTAATAACTAAAGCAAGTTTGCTACATGGTTTGGCAAATTAGCATGGAACACCAGTTACAAGTGCTGCTGATGTGCAAGGGGTGAATCAAGAAAATCCTTACCAGCATATTTTCCTTCTTTTTCTCCATCCTCTTGTACGCCCTCGAAGACTCGACTAGGGATCACAAGGTCATCGGTGACGGCATCCAGCAACGGTACCCCTGGGACAACCTCAGATAGGAGGTAGACGGTGACTCCAGGTGTTCATTATCATTCTCCGGCGAGGATATAGCTCAGAACCGACCGCCGGGACAGCCTCCCGAGTCGCCTCCCAAGCTCATAGTTCTGTTAGCACAGCTAAAGTAAGTTTTCTAGAAGTACATTGTTTGGCTAATTGACGTCGAACATCTGTTAAGAATGTTGGTAATATGTAAGGATGAATCAAGAAAAATATTCTTATCAGCATATTTCACTACCTTAAGAACACTGTATTCTAAGAAAGAAGAACTCTTTAGCGTGAAAGTTCAGAGTAACTTGGGGTCAGTAAATTAAACAAACAAAAAATTCCTTTCGGATTGGCTGTAAATAAATCAACCAACTCATGCTTGCAATCATTCCATGCCAGCACTAGATTACAATCATTCTATGCCACCACCCAAATCGACCGGCTCTCGACACACCAGTTCCGCAAGAAACGACAGCTTCTTCATCTCTGAATTCGCCATATACTTGTACATTGACACAGCATTTGGCGCAAGATAATCGAATGGCAACACAAAAAAAAACTAATCGCAAGGCCATCGGGGTCGAATGGCGCAAGATAATAGAATGGAACTCAGAAGGAGAGCAGAAGACATCGGGGTCGGGGGCGTATGATTCGCGAGAAGCACCCATGGGAGGATAATCCGGCGCCGCATCACCGCCTACCCGCGGATCTGTGCACCGACCGGAAGCGGAGCGGCCGGAAAGCTCCGCCGCCTGGGAGAACATTTTATTCGCCGGGGAGATATTTTCCATCTTAGCCATGTTCTGTTTTTTTTTCACTTTTCTTGTGGGAAGTTGTTTGGCCTCCCGACTCCGAGCTCCATCCCTCCCTCTGAATTGGAGGCGGAAGCCGTGGCGATGGATCTGTACTGCTAGAAGACAGAAAAAATACAGTAGAACAAACATATCCCACTCGCTGACACATGGGTCGATAAACTCTTCTCAGAACCACGTTGCACATTGTCCATTTTAGAATCTTGAGGGGATTATGTACACCATTCCAGAGGATTCTCTGTCCTTTTTTTTGGATTTTTTTTTGATAGTTGTGGGTTGTACTATTTCTTCCCACCACCCAATCCGTCTTGCGTCGCCCATTCCCTCCTCCCCCCTCCACCGGCGACCGAGGCGACCAACCTTAGCGTCAGCCTCCGCCCTTCCTCTCCTCCCCTGCCAGCGAGCATTGCCCGACAAAGTACGGGCGGTTGTGGCGACTGCCTTCCTCTTCCCGCATGCATGGGGGCGTGCGGGGCGCCTCAGCTAGCGGCTGTGGTGCTCAACGACGGGGGGCGAAGCTCCCATGCGCGGTGGGCTGATGTGACGCGACGGTGGAGGCTCATCGTGGTGGAGGCAGCGGAGCAAGGCGGTGCTAGATTCTGCCTCACATTGGTGTCGATAGTGGTGTCTTGCTTCTACAAGGATTTGCGTTGGTGGTGCACAGGGCCTAGGGCTCCCTACACCGGAGTTGGGGCGGAGAGGCGGGTAGGTGGTGGCGGCGGGCGAAGCTGGCCTCGATGGAGAAGGGACTGCCTTGGCCCGGATCTAGGTTGGTGGGCCCTACTTCCTACTTCGGTTTCATGGGCACCCAGCTTAACTGGGAGCCCATCCCAAGCCATGGAGTGGTTGGGGTGCTGAATCAGGGCAGTGGCCTAGATCTGGTGACCGCCTAGAAGTCCCGTGTCTTGGGTTCTGCGGGTTTAACCGTGGTTGTGTCCTGCTAGTTGAACCCCCTCTTTCTGAGTGTTGGCTAGCTGGACTGGACCTCTCTGGCATTTTGGTGGATGTGTCATTGTGGCGTCCTTCGCATCATGGGCGACATCTCCTATGCCGGGGCGGTAGCCTTGGAAGGTGAACTACACGGGCGAGTGTGCGGAGAGCGACGTGGTGGAGGTCTCTCTCTTCGATCACGTAGATGGTGAGGAGCGGACGAAGGGGGATCCTGGCGTTGGTGGTGCTTCGGCTTTGGCAACTCCCAAATCGCATTTTGGAGGCCTATCTCGGGGACAGCGAGCGGTGCGAAGGTTTGTTCCCGACAAATGCTCAGTGCTTCGGTGCCAACACCGGCGATGCCTGAAAATGTCATTTCCCTCTTGGGGGCTCTGTTGTGGTTACTTTCTCCGTGCTAGGGCTCCGGGGTGAAAACCCTTGACCATTGCGGTCTCAAATGGTGGTGGTGTGGGCGTTGTTACCCTCTTCGAGGCGGCGTCATGGATCCACGGATCCACTCGGTCTCATTTCAATATCTTCGTAGTTTTAGGTTTGCCATGTGTTCTTTTGTTTATCTTTGATCTACTCTATAAGAAGGTCTTGTCGTCATCTTGTGTTGGTTCGGACGGTGTCGCTTTATTTATAAAGCGGGGCGGAAGCCTGTTTCGAGAAATTAAAGAGGGGTATGTTACTTTTTTCAGTCCCTCTATGTTAAAAAAAATCATAACAGTTATGGATTTTGCCAATGGTACATCCTACACGCGTTCACAACATGAAATTCCTTTTATTATGGGCTACATAAAAATGATAAAATTCGTGATAGTTTTATTATTATTTTTGTGTAGCTCAGAGTTATATTATTTCCAATTGATAGTATGCACGTTTCAGATAATACATAACTATTCATAGTGTGATTCATATTTTCAAATAAAACTCACTTTCTTTAAACGAGATCACAGGCGCGCACGTGCACCAAATCTTGCTTCGTATCTTGACGGAGCGATGGGACTGTACTTCACAATTGAAAGAACACTGTGTAAGTAGGCCTGATTGAGTGTATACATATTCTGAATTTTTCGATGTTCGGTGCAAATTCAACCAAATAAAACGAGACGACTACCAGACGGACCCATAAACCAAACTAATTAACCTGAATGCTGCATAGAACAATTTTGCCGAAGGAGGTACTCCAACATTAGGATATCTTGTGCAGAATAGTCATGATGTTTAGTCGGTCTCATGCATGGTAAACAAACAGGCCGCCATGTGCTACACCGTCATGGCAGGGCTCAATGTGTTGTGAAAGCGTAAAATTACATTCCACGTCAGAGTATACCAATAGGTTGTCCGCATCAGATAAAGAAGTAGTTTTGCTTATTAGTATTGTAAAAGAAAAGTTCCGTGAACTAAAACATGGTGAAGCAGAACTTGGTTTCCTCCAAAATCTCATATTAATTCCATAGCTAATAAGTTGGTGG
The DNA here is from genome assembly GCA_916181665.1 of Avena sativa. Classification (NCBI taxonomy): domain Eukaryota; kingdom Viridiplantae; phylum Streptophyta; class Magnoliopsida; order Poales; family Poaceae; genus Avena; species Avena sativa. The sequence goes on from OV702289.1 coordinate 9,699,388, forward strand.
AAGCGGAAGATATATATCATGGTGTTGGCCGGGGTCATGGTGCTGATATCTCCCAGAAAGAAATATGTATATATATATAGACAACAAAGACATAACCGCATCCAACATGACAGAACTTTCTCTTTGAATCAGTTGACACGCTGAAAGTATGTGTCCATCAAAAGTTTGTGATACATGCGAGTTGTCTTGCCGATTCAGCATTTTAACGTGACAAAGTTCATGTGATAAGAATGCGCATTCTTAACATGGTAACCCTTACAGCTTGCAACACATACCATTTCTGAAGCATCGAAAGTTAGCAGCATGTTTCTGATATACAACTATTTTCGTTTTCCCCTCCTTTTCCTTTAATAGCCACACTATGGAAGATATGCATGTGAGGTTATTTTGTGGGATGTATATGAATGTAATTTATTTATCTCGTTTGCCATCCATAAAATAAGGCTGTACTCACAACCGTTCTATCCCTGCACTAGATTATGTTAGAAACAGGTGGGGTAAATCCCTCCACCGCTCAAATCGACCGTGGCATCACATCCCCATTTCCCCACGAGTGCGTGGCAAGATGCCACAGCTTCCTCACTTCTAATTCAACCATGTATTTTTTCTTGAATGGTCACCAGGGGAGAATCCGTGCCTGAATTTTCATATACGAAAAGACCCAAAACAGTCATAGTATTTTTTTTACAGGGGAAGGGAGTGACAGAGCAAGATTAAGGGGAGCATTATCACCGGGTACCAAAACTAGCCATCCAGGCATCAACGTCCTGCTCACATCTATGGGGCAACCGGGCACACCAACGCAGCAGCGCATCGCCTTTGCAAGATAGGCGAAGATCCCACAAGACCCTACTTTACAAACATAGCAAATCGCTTTTAAACATATAATTCTCAAAGGTGGCCGAAGCTTCATTTTGCTACCCAATCCCCATCATGTCGTTTATCGCTGCCTATCATATGGTTTTATGGTTAAAAATCAACTAGAACATGCGGTCCACCGATCATATCAAACTCAATGTTGCGAACTGCTTATAATTGTTCCAATCTAGCCAATTAATAATACCATACGAAGGAGGCTGGATGGGATACACAGAACAGGCGGAGGAGCCGCTTGATTTGCTTCTTTCATGCCACTAAATAATTAATACACAGACTGACGCACGGTGAACCGAAATTTGGTTTGCTCCAAAATCTCATGCATGTGTGATGGTTAAACTTGTGTGAACCGAAACCATGGCATCCGAGCAGTGGAGGCGACATCTCCGGGAGAGACATACATATATATATAGAGCTGCATATGCCAGTGCCAAGTTAAAACGCCTTTCTAGTTTGTCATGCAATTCTCATCGAATAACCTGTCATTATGCATGTGATACATACACGGGTGGGCTGCCTTTATTGCATGATTTTTTCACGTAACGAATTGGTAGCTGTTATACGGTGTAATCTTACTTTAGACATGGGCGTTCCTTATAGCTAGCCACGCAATCCGTTTCATGAAGCATCAACAGTTAGCAACATGCTTCTAACGTATTGTGTGCTACTTTTGTACTTCCACAGCGTAATACATTGAAATATAAGCTTGAATATATTATATTTTAATTCAAATTCATAAAGAAAGCTAACTTCTAAGGAGCGGAGCAAGACCCATTGCCAGAGGCTTTGCCGAGTGGAGCAGAGTGCCATGCAAGGATGCTTGTATTGAATTAATGCAACAGCTATCTAAACCAAAAATATGAACTGATGGAAAGAGTTAGGCTATATATTTATATTCTTGACACTCTCCTCATGTTTAGGCTATTTTAGTTCTTAGCGGAGGTTTGGTGTAAGCCGAGGTGGCAAAATCTTTTTTTTAAACTACGTGAGCAGAGTCTTAAACTTAATACCTCTTGGTTCTGATACCATATTAAATTAATACAATAGCCATCTGAACCAAAAGTCTGAACTGATAGAAAGGTCTAGACTATATATTTATATTCTTAACAGCTTGGGGTGCGGGGTCAAAGCCTCCCACGGTACGAATAGTTATCTTTGTCTATAAATGCATCTCGTAAGCCACCGGTTAGGGTTGAATCGCCTCATTGAAAAACTCGTGGCGTTGTGTAAACATTTTTGATATAGTTAACTTCTGTTGGCTGGCACCATAGTTTTTTCTTTTTTGTTGGAGAGGTTTTTCTATGTTAAAATCTTGTATCCCCGCATGTGGTTTGTCATGTTTATGACAGGATACATGTAATATTAATATTGGGGTATGATGTAATTTTTGTATAAAATTAGATAGTCATCCACAAAGAATGTACTATATCGGTTTCGTTATGAGAATGAAAATATTGAAAAAATATTATCCAATTAGTGATAGGTCAATTTGAAATACTTGTTTCTGCCCAGCCTACCTTTATTGCAATAAAAATGAGCATGATTCTTTAGTGGAAAAAAAGGGCATCACGACTGTGGGCTTGTATACGCATCTTTCCAAGATATGGATTGAACAATAAAAATGGCATATCCAAGTATAACGTAGTCCCAACTGACTCCTTGGCGATGCTCATTTTGTCTCATGGAAAGTAAGATTATCCAAGTATTTCACCTTTGGATGGGCATGGTGTTCCTTCGGTCAAGGAGTGGTGAACAAAGGTGATTCATAGAATAAGTCAATCAAGAAAGTGCATGCTTCCTTGGCGATGCTCATTTTGTTGCAAATTTGGAAAGAGAGAAACACCCGCATTTTTCATAATCAATACTACTCCACGATGACGATGCGGGGAAACACAATTACGGAAGAAGCTAGGACATGGTTGTTAGCCGGGGCTAAATAATTGAGCATTTAATGTTGCGGGAGTAGGTATTGTATTCTCTTTGGTCTGGTGTTTTTCTTAGGCCACTTTGGTTTATAATACCTCTTAATTTTTTTTCTTAATCAATAAAAATGGCATATTCTTCCTTGTTTTAAAAAAATGTTGTTGTCACACAAATTTTCATATGATAGGCCTCCCAGTTCTTTCACCGTACTTAGGTAAAATGACTCCTGATTTATGTGGTATATTAGATAAATGGGATTGGATACATTTAGTGCGACAATAAGTAAATACTTCCTTAGTGGGCATAGTAAGATGTCCGGCGCTGTGTTGGGCGGCTTTTATGCGTCAGAAAAACACTATGCTTCGATTGGAACATGCGCCTGGATTTGTTTTCAACCATTGCCTGAGGCCACCTAGATGAAATTTGGGAGCATAGTAGAACATGAGAATCATATCCTTTTAGAAGTTACATATATAAAAGAGTCGTATACCAAATTCCATTATTTCCACGTTTTGTGATCATGCATTTCACCATGACTTAACTTGTAATTTTGTAGTATGACCATGTCATTGCATTGGTGATTTTTTTACGAGAATACATCATTGCATTTGTAGGAAGATCAAACACAAATGATGCATGCATGGATAAATTGCCGATCTTCGTTGTTTAGTTTCAAGTTAATAAGTTCGTTTGCCATGGCCTTTACAAGAGGTGTGTCAATTGATAAAAGAACCACCAGGTTTACTTTCCATGAGGCAATAATCAGCTTTGTCCATTGGGGCTATATGTGTGAATAATAATCCTTTAGCTTTTGCACTCTGGCTCAAGTGAGTCTCCACGTCTTCGTGAAATAATTGCGCCCTAGCTAGGTGAATTCACTATTTAAACGGTCAGTTCTAGACGCAAAGTCTATGTACTTACCTTTTCCTTGCATTGTGATTGTCCCAATTCACGCATGCACGCGCACGTGTGCCATCGAGCTCTCACTTCTAACTCTTTCCTCTCGTAAGCAAGCCTAGATGGCATCTCCTGCTCATGCGACAAACCTCCTCCTCATTCTCTCTCGTCTCAGGGCATGTACGGTAGTAATACGTCAGCCGTCGGTAAGGCATGCCATCAAGGAATTCTGATGAGTCTCTTGCATTCGCAAAAAAAAAAAAGGAATTCTGATGAGGTGGACGAGGGAGGTAGAGGAGAGAGAGCGAGCTCGTCTGTACTTTTGCAGACGGTCGAATCGCGTGAAAGTCGCTGACTACCGACTCCTTTCTTCCCGTTGTATGCGTGGGATCGGTAAATCGTGGGTTCGTGCTTTGGCAAGAAGCGTCGTTTCAAACGATCAAGCTATTTTTCAGGTGCTACAGATAGCAAAGAAAAGGTCCCATTGTAGAGGAGGTTTTACTGCCGTCTATGAGCGCTATTGTATCTGGGAACGATTACCCTTTCTCTCAGGCTCGGCTTCGTGTTAAATAGGTCACACACGGCAGAATTACAGGAGGTTGTTTTACAACGTGCGGTACAAGAAGAGGTTCGAGGATCACGGTGACAATCTGATCTTTATCAATCAGATCAGATTGTTTTACACAAATATCTCACCTACCAAAACAGCCTCTGGTTTCTATCTTCTAGATACACTAATATTGTTAATGTGTCAACTATATTGTTCCGCTAACACTCCTCCTCGATCACAACCTTCTTTTAGGTTGAGATTGTACTTGAACTCCTGAAGCTGCCGGGTTGGTAATGCCTTAGTGAACCCATCTGCCACCTGATCTTTTGAAGAAATGAATCTGATCTCTAGCTGTTTATTTGCTACTCTTTCTCTGACAAAGTGAAAGTCAATTTCAATATGTTTAGTTCTTGCATGAAATATAGGATTAGCTGAAAGATAAGTTGCTCCCATATTGTCACACCACAGACATGGAATTTCATCTCTTTGGATTCCAAGTTCTCCCAACAGAGATTCAATCCATATAATTTCAGCAGTAGCATTTGCTAGAGACTGCTTGTTTCCTGGCACTTCAAGAAATCAGGTTAGGCCCAAAATATACAGCAAAACCTCCTGTTGATCTTCTGTCATCCACACAACCTGCCCAATCTGCATCTGAAAAGGCACTTACTAATGTAGAGGATGATCTTTTGAAGGTTAACCCAAGACTTACTGTTCCACTTACATATCTCAAGATTCTTTTTACGGTTGTCCAATGTACAGTAGTGGGTGCATAAAGAAACTGGCATACCTTGTTTACTGAAAAAGCAATATCTGGTCTAGTGAGTTTCAGGTATTGGAGAGCTCCAACCATACTCCTGTACCTTGTGCTATCTTCTGTCCCCAAGGGTTCTCCTTCTGTGACTGAGAGTTTCTCTGATGCTGACAATGGTGTTGGCAAGGATTTGCATCCTTTGAGGCCAACTCTGTTAAGTAAATCTGAAGCATATTTCTCTTGAGTTAGCACAATACCTTGATTAAATTTCTTTACCTCAATTCCCAAGAAGAAACTCAAGTCACCAAGATCTTTCAAAGCAAATGATGAGCTAAGATCTTGAAGAAGTGCAGTTATTGCTTTGTTGGAGGAGCTGGTAACAATGATATCATCAACATACACCAGCAAATAAATAATTATACCTGACTTGTTATATATGAAAAGGGATGTGTCTGCTTCGGATGCCAGAAAACCAAACTCTTGCAACTTTGAGCTTATCTTGGAAAACCATGCTCTTGGCGCCTGCTTGAGCCCATACAGTGACTTGTCAAGTTTGCACACATGAAGTGGTGCATTAGGATCCTCATATCCAGGTGGCTGCTTCATGTAGACCTCTTCTTTCAGAACACCATGAAGAAACGCGTTCTTCACATCTAGTTGCCTCAAGCTTCAACCTTTTGAAACTGAAATAGCTAGAACAAGTCTGATAGTAGCGGTTTTAACAACTGGACTAAAAGTATCTTCATAATTTATGCCATATCTTTGTTTAAAACCTTTTGCTACTAGTCTAGCTTTATATCTATCAGTAGTTCCATCAGCTTTCCTTTTAATTCTATAGACCCATTTGCAATCTATAATGTTTCTACCTTGCTTATGTGGTACTAAATGCCTTATACTCATCATCCATAGCCATTTTCCATTTTTATCCTTCAAGGCTAGCTGCAGATTCTCAGGTTCACTAGTTGAACAAGATAAACCATAACGAACCGTGCCATCCTTATAGATTTTGGGTTTAGAGTTACCGGTTTTTGCCCTTGTTCTGTACGTCGGTGGTGCAGCTTCAGCTACAGGAGAGGAGGTTGCAGAAGATCCGATCGATCCATCTGCCCTCGTTTCCCTTGTCTCCTCGTCATGTACAGGAGGTGCGCCGGGCGAATCAGGGGGCGACACGCCAAGTGAGATGTCCCCGGCCGCTGTCCCTCGTGAGGATCTCGAAGTCGAGGAGGCGCGCGAGGACGAATTTTCACTCCTGCTTGCTGATGTTTCGCGCGCGTGGTCCTGCTCCGTATGAGACCGGGTCGCCATCGCGGGCCCGGGCGACGAGACGTTCGCCACAGGTGAGTGCGCGCACGAGACGCATGTCCCTGCTCCGTACGGGACCAGGATCCCGTCGCAGGCCCGCTGCGCGACATGGCATGCTGCTGCTGGTGCGCATGTTCTCCTGGGAATCCCGACGCTGATCCGCTGCCAGCTTTTGGAGATCCCGATACTGATCCGGACAGATCCTCGTTCACATGCGATAATGCACCGTTTGCACTCGTTTCTTCATTGTTTTGTACAGGATTTTCCACTGCTTCTTGCCGTACCTGAGAGGCATCAATAGTAGCAGGATTTATAGAAGCATTAGGTGTTAGATCAGCACAGTTGCTTTCCCCCTCTTGAGATGACACCGATTTATTTTGGAGATGTTCAGGTAAAAGAAGGATTTCTCGCTGAAGGAGGGAGCCGGCGTTGGGATGAAGTTCAGCAAAAGGAAACACTGTTTCATCAAATACAACATCTCGTGAGATATAGACACGACCAGTGTTAATGTCAAGGCATTTTACTCCCTTATGCATAAGGCTATAGCCGAGAAAAACACAACGCTTAGAACGAAAAGCAAGTTTGTGCTTGTTGTATGGTCGAAGGTTGGGCCAACAAGCGCAACCAAAAACACGGAGAGAAGCATAGTCTGGAGTTTTATGAAAGAGCCGTTCTATGGGAGTTTCATTATCAATGACTTTGGAAGGTAGCAAGTTGATAAGATATGTGGCAGTAAAGAAAGCTTCATCCCAAAATTTTAATGGCATGGATGCATTAGCAAGAAGTGCAAGCCCGTCTTCTATAATGTGGCGATGCTTGCGTTCAGCTGATCCATTTTGTTGATGTGCATGAGGACAAGAGACATGATGTTCTATGCCTATTTTCTAAAAGAAGGAGTTTAGTTTTTCATATTCTCCTCCCCAATCGGATTGAATGGCAAGGATCCTTTTATCAAACTGGCGTTCAACAAGGTTTTGGAAATTATGAAAGACTTGAAAGACATCAAACTTTTTCTTGAGAAGGTAAATCCACACAAATTTGCTAAAATCATCAATAAAACTTACATAGTATATTTTTCTCCCTACGGATGATGGAGCAGGACCCCAAACATCAGAGAATACAAGTTGCAAAGGAGCAGTAGAGATACTATTGGATCTTACATAAGGCAATTGATGACTTTTAGCTTTTTGACAAGAGTCACAAACAGACTCACTACTAGATTTATTAAGGCAAGGAAGTTGATGTTTGCTAATAACTTGTTGAACAATGCGAGACGAAGGGTGTCCTAGTCGGCTATGCCATTCGAAGGCTTGATGACACTGAGAGCTCGTTTATTCTTGGAGGATGATGACGAGATCATGGGGTAGAGGCCTTTGAAGCATCTACCTTTGAGAAGTACCTTCGTCGTGGCTTGATCCTTGGCATACAAACACCATGGGTGAAATTCAATAAAGACATCGTTATCTTTGGTAAAACGATGAATAGAAACAAGATTTTTGCTGGCTTGTGGAATATGGAGAACATTTTTGAGATGTAAATTTTTAGAGGGAGTACTAACAATGGCATGACCAACATGGATAATGCTCATACCTTGGCCATTGGCCATCTGCACTTTCTCGAGGCCATGGTACTTCTCCTTCATGGTGAGCTTGTTGAGCTCGCCGGTGATATGGTCGATGGCACCGGTGAAAGTACCGACTTGATACGACTAGAGGGGGGTGAATAGGCGTCTACCCAATTTTACTTAGTTTCTCAATTTTAGGCTCAACAAGAAAGAAAGTTATCTAGATAAGCAACTAAGTGAACAACCTAAAGCAGGAAAACTGAAACCAACAACAAGAAATAGTAAAAGCAAGGAGTAAAGGAAGGGAACGAAGTAACCAGCGAGGGGACACGGAGATGTAATTCCCGTAGTTCACTCCTAAGGAGCTACGTCTACGTTGGAGAGGTGTCGGGGCCACACAAGGTCACCCGAGCGCCACAAAGGCCTCACCTTCTTCTCCGGTGAGCTCCCCCACAAAGGAGGCCTCACAATCCACTAACCGGTGACCTTGAAGGCGCCAACCGAAACCTTTACACCAAGGTTGAGGGGGAGGCTCCACAACTCAATTGGAGGCCCTCAATGACACCTCGAAGCTTTACAACACATGCCTCAGCTCCGGGGATGCCCTACACCGTCTAGGGTTCCAAGAAACCCAAGAGCAACAAGATCCACAAAGGATGGAAGGGGGGAATCAATTCTTCTTTGGTGGAAGTGTAGATCTAGGTCACCTCCCTCACCTCTCAAAAGATCAGGTCATTTGAGTGGCTAGAGGGAGAGATCTAGTGAGGTGAAGCTCAAGCTTTAATGGAGGAGAGAGAAAAATTCGAGAGGAGTGGGAGGAAGAAGAGGGGTGCCTTAAATAGGCCCCCTCGCACTGAACCGGTACAGCCCCCGCGACCTCACCGGAAGTTCCGGTGATAGGCCAGAAGTTCCGCCTGAGCCTGGCTCCAACAGTCATCAGACCGTTGACGCACGCTCCAGAAGCGCAACCGGAAGTTCCGGTCAAAACAGACCGGAAGTTCCGGTGAACTTCCGATCAAGTTCCGGCTAAATAGCACATTTCGCCCAGAAGGTTACTGAACCGCCACCGGAACTTGGGCGGAACTTGAGGCGGAACTTTTGGGTCGCGAGCGGGTCAGACTGGAAGTTCCGGCCTCAGGCGGAAGTTCCGCTCAAGAACTTTTGGCGGGGCTAGTACAGATGGAAGTTCTGGCCAAGTTCCGGCCAAGTTCCGGCTAAATAGCACATTTCGCCCAGAGGGTTACTGAACCGCCACCGGAACTTGGGCGGAACAAGCGTCGGAACAAACAGAGGAGCTGCCCGCAGAAAAAGTTAGAGCGGAACTTCCGGTCTAGACCCGAAGTTCCGGTGAGACACAAAAGGCCCCAACAGAACAGGAAAACGCTCTCTCTCACGGGATAATGGGATGGCTGTGGCGGTGCATATAGGTTTGTTCAAGAACAAGTGATTTCCCACAGCCTTCCAAAATGGACCCCCTCTTAATAGTACGGTGACCTAAAACAACAACCAGAAAGAAACTAGAAGAAGACTAAAAGGGCCACCGTCTTCAAAAGATCACAAGAGAGCATCCATCACAATAGAATGAGACAACAACGACGTTTTACCTGAAACTCAAGAGCACAGTTAAAAACACGGTTGGGATTGTCATTTAACACCAAAAACATCATGGGAAGATATAGTCCTTTCAATCTCCCCCTTTTTGGTGTTAGATGACAATCCCACAGATTTGCATAGAAACAAAGCAATCTTTGCAATGGACGGGGCAGGCTCCCCCTGTATGTGTACAAGGTAGAGAGAAGACCCCTAAGGACTGAACTAGCACACATACACGGAGGCTCCCCCTAACAATTGCAAAGATAGCACAATTACAAAAAGGGATAGAGATCATACCAGAACCAACTAAATGTGGTGGAGACAAACGGAGTAATAATAGCAACAAGAGCAATGAGGCTCCACCACCATAGAAACAGCCCAAGAGATGACAATAAGGTACCACACTCACGGCAAAGAATAAGATACCACAAAGATACCACATAGTCTCAAACATAACATACCACATGGTCCACAAGCACACATAAGTTCACGGACATAAAACCACAAGCACACAAATTAACTAGAGAGTTCGTGAGTAAGAAAAGATCAAAGGCAAGAACAGGCTCGCGACTCAACCCATGCAAATCCCGTAGACACCCTAATAGACATCCTTCTCCCCCTTTGGCATCGAGACACCAAAAAGGAAGAAGAGATCAATATACTCGTCCCAGCCATGAGAAGGGGAAGGATGGGAAGACTCAGGCGGACCAGTGACCTCCTCCTCAGACTCATCTTCAGACCAGTTGCAGTTGTTGCGAACCCAATCCTCCTTGGGAGCAGTGACAGAGCTAGAGACCGGTGAGCAAGGAATGCTGAGGGCTGCCATGATGGCCTTCTGGCGCTTAACATTGTGACGCTGGTCAACATAAGCCTGATACTCGCGGCCCTGCAGAAAGCAGAAAGTCTTCTTCACTTTCCCAAGCAGCTTCTTTGCCCAAGATGGCTGCCTCTGGAGAGAAGGACCACCAGCACTAGAGCCACCAGGAGCAGAGGAGGGACCACTAGTAACATCTCGAGACTTCTTGAGAGCAGCTTCCTTTTCTTCCTGAGTGCGAGGCTTCTGGTGCTTACTCACACGGAACCTTTTCTCTTCATGAATGGTGATGTTGTCTTGAGGAAAGGGGGTGCCAGTCTTCTCGAGCCACTTGTGATTGATGAGAGTCTGAATGTAGGGAGCATAGATGCAGGAGCGCTTTTCGATGAGAGCCCCCCACATCTCTGAGAAGATGAAGTGCATAACATCCATTGACCTGTCAGTGCCTTGGCGAAGATGGGTCTGATGCATGAGGTCAACCTGATATCCATGAAACTGATCAAAGTTGCCAGCTTTGGGAGAGATGGTGTTCAAGTACACCCGGCGCATAATGTCATAAGTTGGCAGCAGATGATTCACAAACCCAACACTTCCCCATCCTTCAATGTAGAGAGGCTCCAGGACCTCAGGATCAGCAGCTATAGGACCATGAACACGCCAACCATTTGCCCCGCGGCCAGGCTGAATGGGATAACCAAGAAGCTCAGCAAACTCAGCCCAAATAGCGGTAAGAAACACATCCCTGGTCATCCACTTCATCACTCCTTCAGTAGATGAATGCATGTGAAGAAACAGAGTGGAGTAGAACTGAGCAATAGCAGTCACATCAAAGTTCTGACGGTGCTCCATGAGGGGAATCAACCCAAACCTCTGACAGATATCAAGAGCCTCCCCAAAGTAGACTTGCTTCTCTTCCATGTGAGGCACATTGATGTACTTCTGAGGAGCAACCACAAACTTCTTCTTGGATGCATAAATTTCTTCGTAAATCTGCTCCTGACGACAGGTGTGGAAATGAGGGTCCAAGCAGAGACGATCACGAGGCACGAGGTAGGGATCTGTAGCCCTGAATGCAGCGTAAGCCTTCTGAGTCCACTTGGAAATCTTGGCTTTGGTCATGTCTGGCCCTGCAGCAGTGGCCTTCTGAGAAAGAGCAGGCCTCTTCCCTGCAGCAGCAGCAGCCTTCTGGCGAGAAGTCTGAGTGGTTGGACGCACAACTTCAGCATCTTCCTCATCAATCTCAGGAGGAATGTCAGCGGATGGTCGGTGGGCACGCTTGCCTTGGCGAGTCTCTCCTTCCCCTGAGAAGAAAGAACAAGAATAGGGAGGGAATTTGGGATAAGTGCACAAGTTCGGAAGTGGAAACAAAAAGATTTAGATTGGAAAAATACAAACAGGAAAAATTTTTTGCAGTGTAGCCGGAACTTCCGCTGAAACGTCGGAACTTCCGGTCTAGACCGGAAGTTCCGGTCGTGGCTCACCGGAAGTTCCGGTGAGGCCACGAACTGACAGTTTCAACAGGAGTTCCCTAGATGTAGATCTAAAGACCACCAATGCACAAATTTTTCCAAGGATGTATTGGACCAATCTACTCTAGCATGATACCCTAGGCCTACCAAGATCTTCCAACAAGTTCTAGCCAAAGAACTAGCCTAGACAAGGTGTGCCCTAACTCAAGCCATGGTGATGGAGGCAGTTAAGGGAAAATACCGGAGTCCATGGCGGGACATCGAGGTGGGGAAGGATCCCACGGAGCAGATCTGGAGAGGAGCGGTTGGAGAAGAGGGGGCCGGAGCGCCCTCTTGGAGACGTCCTGGCCGGCGGCGCTCCTGATAGAATATGGGTCTTGGGGGAAAAAAGGAAGAAGATCCCGTTTTCCCCCAAGGCCCACCTTTTATAGTACAGGGAGCACCACCGGAAGTTACGGTCAGGGACCGGAAGTTCCGGTGGACCGGAACTTCCGGGTCAGACTGACCGGAAGTTCCGCTGACGCCAGAAAGAACATCTCAGGATAGGATAACAAGGAAGAACTTATGCAGGGAATAGAGAGGGCTTGAGGTAAGGAAAGGCTTAGGATAGATAGCTCAAACTGTGAAGAACCAAAAACAACAAAAAAAACATGACAAACAAAAAGGTCAAAGAACCAAATAAAGCGAGTCGGTGGCCGAAGCCACCTTATATAAGAGTAAATGGCTTGACACCGCGAAGATATATCTTGGGTTCATTACCAACACTCATCATGAAGCTCAAATGGTCTCCTTTAGAGACTATAGAGTATGAAAACTTTAATGTGCGCATAATAGGGATAGTGTTTGTTGATAAGAGGAACTACACTCCCCCTAAATCCATGCCTACACCCAAACAAGATACACATTGAGACACGGGTAGGTGTGCAAGGGCTCAAGCAACATTGCTCGAATCAATGATATTTAGCTCATGCCTTAACTCTCGGAACCTTGCTTCATCAAGAGGCTTCGTGAAAAGATCCGCAAGATTTGCCTTGGTGGGAACATACTCCAAAGAAATGTCTTCTCTAGCAACATGGTCCCGAATGAAATGATGACGAATCTCAATGTGCTTGGTCCGGTTGTGTTGCACGGGATTGTGAGCAATAGCAATTGCACTCTCATTGTCGCAAAGAAGAGGCACCTTGTCAAAAGATAGTCCAAGATCCTTCAAGGTTTGCTTCATCCATAGCAATTGAGCACAGCAGCTTGCGGCAGAGATATACTCAGCTTCGGCAGTAGACATAGACACACATTTTTGCTTCTTCGAGGACCAACAAACCAAGGATCTTCCGAGAAACTGACAAGCTCCGGAGGTTGATTTTCTCCCCACTTTGTCACCAGCCCAGTCCGAGTCCGTGTAACCAATGAGATCAAAGCTGTCTCCCTTGGGGTACCACAACCCAAAGTTTGGGGTATGAACTAAATATTGAAAGATCCTTTTGACAGCCACCATGTGACTTTCCTTTGGTGCGGCTTGAAATCTTGCACACATACCCACATTCAACATAATATCCGGTCGGGATGCACAAAGATAGATCAAAGAACCAATCATCGATCGATAGAGTTTTTGATCCACCTCCTTACCCTTGGGATCGAGATCAAGATTAACCTTAGTTGGCATGGGAGTCTTGGCACCTTTGACTTGATCAAACTTGAACTTCTTGAGCATGTCTTGGATGTACTTGGCTTGGTTGATGAAAGTCCCTTTCCTCAATTGTTTGACTTGCCTTGTTGCGCACGATAATTCCATTCGCATCGCACTTGTTCTTGAAGACCCACTTGGTTCCAATGACGTTTTGGCAGTCTTTAGGCCGCTCAACTAATGTCCAAACATTGTTCCTCTTGAAGTTGTGAAGTTCCTCGTTCATAGCATCAAGCCAATCATCATCTTCAAGAGCTTCGAAGACTTTCTGTGGTTCCACAAGAGGCATAAACGCATGGTGAGAGCAAAAGGAAGCTAGTTGCCTCCTAGTGGTGGAACCTTTATTGAAATCTCCATAGACATTATCAAGGATATGGCCATCTCGAACAAGCTTGGCGAGACGATAGGCTTGACGACGGGCTTGTGCTTCAATTCGAGATTCTTGAGCTTCCACTTGGTCATTTACATCACTTGAGCCGCCCCCTTGACTATAAGCACGAACACGAGGGTCATCTTCATCAATTTCCACTTCGGGGGAGTCATCACTTGGAGAGGATCCTTGAGGATCATTGACTTGATTTTGATCTTGACGAGCTTGACCTTGGGAAGAAACATGACCTTGAGGAGGAGCCCCATCTTGGGGAGGTTGACGAGGTTGATGAAGAGCTTGTCCGTGAGAGGTGCCTTGAGGAGGAGCCCCATCGTGGGGAGGTTGATGTTGTTGATGAAGAGCTTGTTCTTTAGAGCTTGGAGAGTCATGAGCATGGGAAGCTTCGGAAGAGCTTGAGGGAGCTTGTGCCAAGAAAGTAGGTCCTTGAGGTGCAAGATGATCTTGTGAGAGTGAGGGCTCCACTTGAGTAGAGCTTGGTCCTTCTCCTTCGTCCATAAGGGGATCCTCAATGGGGAGGTGGAAACCCACACCCATTCTTCCTATGGCCTTGGGAGGAATTTCATCACTTGGATCACAAACACCATCTTGCCTAACAAGGGACTCATGATTTTCATCAAACTTCACGTTGCTCGTCTCTTCAACTCTTCCATTGGCTTTGTTGTAGACTCTATAAGCATGGGACTGATTTGAGTAACCAACGAAAATTCCTTCTTGAGCCTTGGATTCAAACTTTGACAACCGAACTCCTTTCTTGAGTATGTAGCACTTGCACCCAAACACCCGAAAGTAGCTAACATTAGGCTTTTTCCCGGTGAGAAGTTCATAGGGGGTCTTGTCCTTGTTCTTGCGGAGATAAAGCCGGTTGGTTGCATGGCAAGCAGTGGAGATGGCCTCGGCCCAAAAGTTGTATGGAGACTTGAACTCAGCTAGCATAGACCGAGCCGCATCCATCAAAGTGTGATTCTTCCTTTCAGCAACTCTGTTTTGTTGAGGGGTGTAGGGAGTGGAGTATTGATGCTTGATTCCTTCATCACTGAGAAACTCATCCAAGGTATAGTTTTTGAACTCGGTGCCATTGTCACTTTGAATTGAGATAATAGTTGCATTGTGCTTTCGTTGAACCTCATTTGCAAAGTCAATGACGGTTTGTTGAGTCTCACTCTTGTACTTGAAAAAGAACACCCAAGTGTATCTTGAGAAATCATCCACAATAACCAAGCAATACTTCTTGCCTCCAAGGCTATCATGAGAGGGAGGACCAAAGAGATCCATATGCAAGAGCTGCAAACATCTCTCGGTAGTGATTTGATTGAGCGCTTTGTGAGGAGTTTCATGCATCTTCCCTTCAATACAAGCCCTGCAAACACGATCTTTGGCAAAAGAAACATCGTTAATACCAAGGATGTGGCCCTCGGAGTGAAGTCTTTGCAAAGTTCTCATGTTAACATGGGCTAGGCGGCGATGCCACAACCAGCCCTTGTCGGCTTTAGCATAGAGACATAGAGCATGAGGAGTAGTGGTCCCTGAAAAGTCCACCACGTACAAGTCATGTTCTACATATCCTACAAAAGCCACCTTGAGAGACTTGCTCCACATGAGGACCACGGAATGAGAATTAAAGAAAGAAGAAAGACCCATAAGAGCAAGAGCACGAACTGAGAGTAAGTTGTAACCAAGAGTTTTGATAAGCATGACGTCAACCAAGGATACATCCGGGGTTACCACCACTTTGCCAAAGCCCAAAACCTGAGAGCTTGTTTTGTCACCGTAGGAGACCATGGTGTTGGCAATATTGGGTCTCAACTCGGTCATGATAGACTTGCTTCCGGTCATATGACTTGTGGCACCACTATCAAGCACCCATTTTGATCCGCCGGAAGCATAGTCCTACAAGAAAATCAAGCCTTGGTTTTAGGTACCCATTTTGCAATGGGTCCCCTTTTGTTAGTGACAAGAACCTTTGGCACCCAAATGGCCCAATGATAATCATGCGTGTAAGATGTCCCCACATATCTAGCATATACATGACCATCATAAGATTTGCAAAGAATATAAGAGGGATTGTTCTTTCCGGCAAAGTTGTCACTTTGCAAGAGGATTAGGCCATTTGGTACCCCTTGGGCCATGCCCTTGTTCTTTTTCTTCTTCTTGTTCTTCTTCTTCTTCTTCTTCTTCTTAGTCTTGGCAAGTTGATCCTTCAAAACCTTGACCTCCTCTATGAGATGCTCATGCTTGCAACAAGGGTTAGGAGAGCTAGACAAGTCTATAATTTGCACAGCGGAAGACTTAGAAAGATCACAAGTTAATTGAGTTTGAAGCTGTTCATGAGCCTCAAAAAGACTTGTGAATTTACTCTCCAAGGCTTTGTGTTCTTCTTTGAGTTTCTCAAGATCCTTTTGAGTCTTATCATGACCACCCACAAACTCAGCATTTTCTTTCTTGAGAACCTTAATCAAAGCAAGAGCATGGTCACGTTCTTTAATAGTAGAGGTCAAAGTGTTGTTATGATCATCTACAAGTTTAGACACATTTTCTTCAAGATTAATTCTCATATTTTGTTTTTCCTCAATACTTTGAGTGAGAGAGGCAATTTCATCGGCGGCATGTCTTTCATTTTTACTTAGCAAGTCAAGAAGTTCTTCCTTTTCATCTAAGGCATCCCTAGCATTCTCAAGTTGAGCAAGTAAGGACTCAAAGCAGTTTTTAGTTTCTTCATCTAAGGTAGCAACAAATTCACACATGTCAATCATCTCTTTCTTCACCTCTAGACCAACAAGATCAAGAGAGGAAGGCTCACTAGAGATGGGTTGAGGAGTGGGTTTCGGTGATACCTCGGTGGCATTGGCCATGAAGCACTTTTGGTTGGAGGAGATGATATTTTCATTTGGCGAGTCGAAGAGGGATAGACGTGGAGTTGAGGTAGTGGAAATATCAGCAACCCCCACAATCTCTCCACCATGAACTTCATCATCATCTTCATCCGTGCCCGAAAGATATTCTTCATGGACCACAATTGCTCGTTCCTTGTTAGTGGCGTTCTTGACGGTGTAGTTCTTGTTTATGGGATGAGGAGATCTTGACTTGACCTTGCGAATGAGATGACCACCATTGTCTTCACAGTTCTCAAAGGGACACTTGGCCACGAAGTGACTCTTGTCGTTGCAATTGTAGCAAGACCTTGCTTTGGGAGACTTGTTGGGTGAGTTGAATCTTGAGTTGTCCCTCGATCTTGACTTGACTCCGGACTTGTTCCAAAAAGCCCTTGAAGCGAGAGCAAGATGTTCGTTGAAGGCACATTTGAGGTCTTCTTGGGACCACTCACTTGATGTATCATCATCATCAACTTCGATAGCCTTGGCCTTCAAAGCAAGGTTCACTTTTGTTGATCCAATGGCTCTAGCTCGAGCGGACTCCGCATTCTTCTTAGCAATGGTCATGGCAATTACTTCACTCAAGACTTCTTGGGAGGTCATTAAGTGAAAGTTGGTTCTTCCCTTGATAGAGTTGAGCTTTTGTTCTTCAAATGGGAGAAGAGCTTGAATGAACTTCCTCTTCATAAACTTGTCATCAACATAGTGAGCCCCAAGGTCCCTCATAGTAGAACAAAGGACCTTAAGGCGTATATACATGTCTTCAGGGGTCTCATCATCTTGCATTGCAAAACCATCGCACTCGTTGTTGATCTCATCAAACTTGGAGCTTTGGAGGCTAGCATTCCCAACAAAGAGCTCGGTGAGTTGATCCCAAGCTCCCTTGGCGGTGTCAAATTGGCGAATGTGAGCAAAATCCTTTGGAGTCAAAGCCTTTTGAATCATTCCCAAAGCTGTAGCATTGAGTTGCTTGTCCACCACTTCACCTCGTGTCAACTTCTTTGGGTCAAATGGAGAGAATCCATCCTCCACAATCCTCATTAACTCAATGGATGAGCTGGAAATATGTGAGCGCATTAGATATTGCCAATTGGCGAAATTAGACGTATCTAGCATAGGTGGTGCTCCTTGAGGGATAATGTGTGGCATGAGAATGGGTGGATCCGAAGTGTACTTCGGCGGTGGGGGTACCGCCGAGTAGTCCTTCCCTCCATTCTCCCCTTTGGAAGTTGGATTCTCGGGCTCCTCGATGTTCTCACTTGGTACCTTGGTAGAGGTTTGAGCAACAAAACCAAGTCCCAAGTGAGTGGTGGCAGCCGCGGGAGTAACCCCGGGGGCGGACACCGTAACGGTGGGAGGAACCTCGTTGGATTGGGGTGTGTCACTAGCAACTATGGGGTTTGGCTTTAGAGACTGCAAGAGAGTCATCATTTCCTCGAACTTGGACATCATGGATGACTCCAATTGCTTGAGGTCATCCATAGTGGCCAAGTTCTTGGCTTTTTCAGCTTCGTCGGCCATAGTCTCTTAGGCGGTAAAGCCCGAAGTAAGAGCCTGGGCTCTGATACCAATTGAAAGTACCGACTTGATACGACTAGAGGGGGGGTGAATAGGCGTCTACCCAATTTTACTTAGTTTCTCAATTTTAGGCTCAACAAGAAAGAAAGTTATCTAGAGAAACAACTAAGTGAACAACCTAAAGCAGGAAAACTGAAACCAACAACAAGAAATAGTAAAAGCAAGGAGTAAAGGAAGGGAACGAAGTAACCGACGAGGGGACACGGAGATGTAATTCCCGTAGTTCACTCCCAAGGAGCTACGTCTACGTTGGAGAGGTGTCGGGGCCACAAAAGGCCACCCGAGCGCCACAAAGGCCTCACCTTCTTCTCCGGTGAGCTCCCCCACAAAGGAGGCCTCACAATCCACTAACCGGTGACCTTGAAGGCGCCAACCGAAACCTTTACACCAAGGTTGAGGGGGAGGCTCCACAACTCAATTGGAGGCCCTCAACGACACCTCGAAGCTTTACAACACATGCCTCAGCTCCGGGGATGCCCTACACCGTCTAGGGTTCCAAGAAACCCAAGAGCAACAAGATCCACAAAGGATGGAAGGGGGAAATCAATTCTTCTTTGGTGGAAGTGTAGATCTAGGTCACCTCCCTCACCTCTCAAAATATCATGTCATTTGAGTGGCTAGAGGGAGAGATCTAGTAGGGTGAAGCTCAAGCTTTAATGGAGGAGAGAGAAAAATTCGAGAGGGAGTGGGAGGAAGAAGAGGGGTGCCTTAAATAGGCCCCCTCGCACTGAACCGGTACAGCCCCCGCGACCTCACCGGAAGTTCCGGTGATAGGCCGGAAGTTCCGCCTGAGCCTGGCTCCAACGGTCAACAGACCGTTGACGCACGCTCTAGAAGCGCAACCGGAAGTTTCGGTCAAAACAGACCGGAAGTTCCGGTGAACTTCCGATCAAGTTCCGATCAAGTTCTGGCTAAATAGCACATTTCACCCAGAAGGTTACTGAACCGCCATCGGAACTTGGGCGGAACTTGAGGCGGAACTTTTGGGTCGCGAGCGGGTCAGACTGGAAGTTCCGGCCTTAGGCGGAAGTTCCGCTCAAGAACTTTTGGCGGGGCTAGTACAGATGGAAGTTCCGGCCAAGTTCCGGCTAAATAGCACATTTCGCCCAGAGGGTTACTGAACCGCCACCGGAACTTGGGCGGAACAAGCGTCGGAACAAACAGAGGAGCTGCCCGCAGAAAAAGTTAGAGCGGAACTTCCGGTCTAGACCGGAAGTTCCGGTGAGACACAAAAGGCCCCAACAGAACAGGAAAACGCTCTCTCTCACGGGATAATGGGATGGCTGTGGCGGTGCATATAGGTTTGTGCAAGAACAAGTGATTTCCCACAGCCTTCCAAAATGGACCCCCTCTTAATAGTACGGTGACCTAAAACAACAACCAGAAAGAAACTAGAAGAAGACTAAAAGGGCCACCGTCTTCAAAAGATCACAAGAGAGCATCCATCACAATAGAATGAGACAACAACGACGTTTTACCTGAAACTCAAGAGCACAGTTAAAAACACGGTTGGGATTGTCATTTAACACCAAAAACATCATGGGAAGATATAGTCCTTTCAACCGGTGTCATAGCACCAGTTGGTGTCCACTCCATAGGACGCGACATGAGCGCCCTTCTCTTCTTCTTCATCTTCTTCATCGTCGGAGTAGCGGTGCCAGCACTTCCAAGCTTCATGGCCTGGTTTGCCACATATCTGGCAGCTGATGGCGTCGCGGTCTCTGTCGCCACCACGTCCTCCTCCACGGCGGCCACCGATTCCGTTGCCGCGTCCTCCGCGGCCGTTGCCACGACCATTGCCGTGGCCGCCTCCACCGCGTCTTCCTCCACGGTGACCACGTCCACGCGGTCCTCCTCGTCCACGGAAGGCTCCATTGACGGAGGAGCCACCTCCATAGTCCTGAAGGAGCTCCATGCGATTGCCATAAGCAACAACATGCGCATAGAGGTCACTCACCGTGAGGTCTTTGCCGCTGCCGTTGACGCCGATGGCAGCGATGAGTGAGTTGTAGCTGTCGTCGAGGCCTGCCAGGAGGTATTCCACAAGCTCCTCCTCCTCGATCTCACGGCCTGCCGCCGCGAGCTCGTCAGCAAGGCTCTTCATCTTGGCGAAGAATTGCGGCGTCGTCATGTTTTCCTTCCTCGTCTTGGCAAGGGCGACGCGCATATTCGATATCCGCGTTTTGGACTAGGAGGCAAACATTGTTTTAATTGCCCCCCATACCTCGGCCTAAGTCTCCATGCCGATGGTGTTGACGAGGATCTCCCTTGAGAGGGAGTTGAGGAGGAACGTCAGGACCTGCTGGTCCTTCTCCAGCCACGTATCGTACGTGGGGTTCAGCTTCTCCTCCTTCTTGTCGTCCTTCTCTTCCTCGATGGTTTCGGGCGGCACCACCATGTCGCTGTCGAGAAATCCCATGAGCCGAGCTCCCCTGATAGGCGGGAGAACCTGGGATTGCCACAGGAGATAATTCTCCCGGGTCAGCTTTTCGGAGACACTTTGGCCGGCTAGTGCATTGGTCATGGTGGATGGAGGGGAGAGGCACATGTATATGTGTTTTAGGAAGAAGATGGCTCTGATACCATATGAGCGCTATTGTATCTGGGAACGATTATCCTTTCTCTCGGGCTCGGCTTCGTGTTAAATAGGCCACACACGGCAGAATTACAGGAGGTTGTTTTACAACGTGCGGTACAAGAAGAGGTGCGAGGATCACGATGACAATCTGATCTTTATCAATTAGATCAGATTGTTTTACACAAATATCTCACCTACCAAAACAACCTCTGGTTTCTATCTTCTAGATACACTAATATTGTTAATGTGTCAACTATATTTATCCGCTAACACCGTCTAGAGGTGAGGTGGAGGTTTATTACAGACAGATGCTGACTAAACGAATGTCCATGCCCTCGGGTGTGAACCTGATGTTCTTGCACGCGTCGGCCAAGTCAGCCACGCCCACATATGCCACGTGGCTAGTATTTTAGATCTGACCTTGTCTGTCCCCAACACTCCGCCACTTGGCTAGGTCCCCACTCGCCGTTAAAGTGGAATGTTACATGTCGAATCTAGATAATTTTGCTGCTGAAAATAACCATACCTACCAAAATTTCTTCATTTTTTTCTCGACAAGGGAATATATTAAGACAACGAACATATCAATTGCACCCAGGCTTTGCGCTGACAAAATGTCCGAAAAACATCAAGGACACACACATCCAAAAACAAAAATATGAAAAATAAAAATTCGCCACAGTGATCAATCCCTCTCAACAACAACACACAAATCACATCCAAATACAACACTCAGAATAAAAAAGAGGTTCTCCAAAAGCGACAGCTCAAAGAAGAGAATAGTGCACAAGCGTCGTTATCGTATGATCAAAGATCTTAGGTTTTCACTATAGAGAATGTCAGAGCTCTTAAAACAATGACTTCGACAAGGACATTGCTAGGTATAGAAAATGAAGGTCAGACCATAGGTGTTCATGCTGAAAGTCAAGACTCGGGTACTCAACAAACACCACCAAAAATGAAGTCCTCCAATGCTGCCAACCCCACTTGCCGAGGCCTCTACCACAGGAAACAAAACACGATGCTCACATATATCACGTGTCAAGTCTAGACAACAGCCTGTGAAGCAAAGTATTCATCGCATCCAAGACCCCTTCCGCTATTACTCCTGGTCATTAAATCATAGCCTCCATGACATTCCCTGCCTTTGTCCACACCATGAAAATCAATACGTTGACATGTGCCTTGATGTCAACAGGCATCGGATCTTCGCGCCATGCCCTCTCTTGAAGAGTATGTTCTTATAATATGGATGTGCATGACAGGATCCCATCCGAACCAGATAGCTAGGGGTGCCATGCATCAATCCGTCTAGATCTCCGATGGACAATTCCAGAACTCTTCGAAGACCAGATCGGTGAGGACGAACATGAAGATGATTGTTGCCTTGCGTGAGAAGAGCACTTGCTATTGTTCTCCTTTATGCACTATTTAGTTTTCTCAATTTTTAGAGGCCCGGGGGTTTGCTAGCTGGAGCCTGGTGGTAAGGCAAAGATGTGACTTGTGAGTGTTTTAATTCCAGAGTCACTTTTGCTTCGGTCCCTCACCCCCTCCTCCTCCCTCTTTCAAATTTTGACAAACAAAAACTCGATTCCGATTGTTTAGAGGATCGTACGAACCCACCCGAACTCCGTATAGTCCTCTTAGACGTATACTCACCATATAAGTATGCTCATGTGTCTGCGGAAGGCGAAAATCAGAATTTATATAACAACAACAAAAAAATTAAAATATGACATACAAATACGTAGATCGCGATAATAGGAGGTGGAATCAGCCGGTCGAAACGTGGATTATATCCAGTTCGACCGAGTACACATATACAGAGATAGACGTGATCTCGATATGGGTTTTGACCGGTCAAAAAAATAAGACGGCTCATGTAGCTTAAGTTTATGGTGGGGGACCGAAGCACACCTCTTCCAGAGTACTATCAAATGACAGGGACTACGTTTTTACAGAATTAAGTGAACCAATTAAACATTACATGACATGACATTTAAGAGAATTCTTATTAAGGATGAAAAATAACCTATACGAAATCTCATACCAACAAGAGCCAACAGTAGCGTGACAGAACATGATATTATCAAACTTGATATTGGTGTAACCGTGAAGCAGCTTGTTGCCAATTCATCGATGCCCTATTAGGCTGGACAAGGTATATCCAAAGTCTGCTGGATGGGCTGCCAATCGTGGGTTGGAAGATGCAGAGGGATGTTTCCTAGGATGCTGTAGAACAGGCAAACTCAAATTGATACATGATGAGACTGAACTTGGTTTCTTCCAATATCTCATGATCCCTAAACTGGTAAAGGTGAAGGATCATAGTAATACTAGAGATGTGGAGGTGATATCTCTTCGCGGAAAGAGTTATATATATTTATATGTAGAGTTGCATGCCATATTACAGAGCTGTATAGACAGTTCATCATGTTATTACTCTCGAGTGAACTTATAGTCACTATATATGTGTGAGTGTGATCAAAAGCTTGTGATACATGCACATGGGTGAGTTTCCTTGTTTTGCTCGACCGTTTTCACCTGAGGAGTTCTGGTGGTTAAGTAGTGTAATCTTGTAGCTAACCACCACATACCTCACATATCAAATATCCATACATTCATTAATTTGCTGATAAGAATTACAGGAAAAAATAAACTTAATCTGATGGCTTCTTCATGACGACGACATAAAGGATAAATGACGTCCATTCCACTGCTAGAAAACATATAGAAGCAGTGTTTTAATTCCTAAAATTAAGAAGGGGTAAAAAATTTGCGGTTGACACATGTCCTAGATCTAGCAGTAGACATATCAGGTGAGGTGAGGTGAAGGTTCTCGAGCCTGTTTTTTTTATTGAACGGGACTCGAGCCTGTTGAAGTGTTGAGTCTAAGGTCGTGGGAGAAAGAAAACTTCATGGAAATAGAAACGGGTAAAAAAAAGTCTTGGCTCAAACAAAATCTGTTTCGAAGAACCATAATTCCAAGTCAAAAAGTAGAATGTAGTTCATTCAAATCAAATCCTCTTTTACAATTTCAGGCACCAACCAGGACTTCATGAATGGTTTACAGTTCTTGCAGTTGTCGTAGCAGCATGACCATAAAGGCCAATGACTCGAAGTCCTCCTGCCCCTGCCTTCACGCAAATCCCAATGGAGTATAAGCAAGTCATGATCACAGGCATATCCTCTCATTGTTGGTGGTGCCACTGGGCACGCCTGATCAGTCCAATGTCAACTAGATTTAGGTGGAAACATTGTTTTAATATTTTGGTAGAGACAATCGAACTGCTGATTAAAGTGGAGTGTTACATGTCGAATCTAGATAGTTCCTCTGCTGGAAATAATGTATACCTACTTCGGAGTCTCTTCTGTTAGGAATAGATAAAGTTGTATTTCTCTGGGGGCAAAGGCCATAATATATAGTACAGGTACAGGGCAAATATGCAGGAAGCCCCCTAACATATGGGTGAAATACAATATACAGATATATACATCTAACACCCCCCCTCAAACTCATGGTGGATCCACAACATTGAGTTTGGAGAGTAAGAAATCATGCTGCGCTCTGGTCTGTGCCTTCGTGAAGAAGTCCGCCAATTGTAAATCTGAAGGCACATACTGAAGCGCAACAACCTGAGCCTGCACCTGAGCACGTGTATAGAAAGCATCAACACCAATATGCTTGGTAAGCTCATGCTTGACCGGATCACGTGCAACACTAATAGCACCTGTACTGTCAGACAAAACCAGACTGGGTGTGGTAATCGAGACCCCAAAATCCGCAAGTAACCACCGTAACCAGGTCACCTCAGCAGTCAACAATGCCATAGCACGCAACTCAGCCTCAACACTAGAACGGGAAACCGCTGTCTGTTTCTTCGTCTTCCAAGCAATGAGCGAACCACCAAGAAACACACAGTAAGCAGAAAGTGAACGGCGATCCGAAGGATCACTCGTCCACGTAGCGTCCGAATAACACTGGAGCTGGAGAGAGCTGGAACGAGGAAAGAAAAGACGACGAGTGATCGTACCACGAAGATAACGAAGAACACGAAGAAGATGACTATAGTGAACAGTGGTAGGAGCAGAAACAAACTGACTCAGAATATGAACAGGATAAGAGATGTCAGGACGAGTGACAGCAAGATAAACAAGGCTCCCAACAAGATGACGATAACGTGTCGGATCAGAAAGAGGATCACCATCAGTAAGTTGAAGCTTAACATTAAGCTCCATAGGGGTCTCAACAGTGCGCTCATCCCCAAGAGCAGCACGAGCAAGAAGATCCTGAATATACTTTTCCTGAGAGATGTAAAAGCCATCAGAAGTGGAGGAAACCTCAATTCCAAGAAAGTATCGAAGAGGACCAAGATCAGTCATAAGAAACTGATCACGAAGACGAGCCTTAACAAAGGCTATATACGCAGGATCATCACCGGTAATGATCATATCATCAACATAGAGAAGAAGAAGAGTGCGTCCACGAGGAGAAGTGTGAACAAACAACGCTGGATCATGAGCACTAGGGGAGAAACCAGCAGCTGTCACTACAGAAGCAAAGCGCTCAAACCAGGCACGACGGGCCTGTTTGAGGCCATAAAGAGAACGGTGAAGGCGACAAACCATCCCCTCAGGAACAGAGTACCCAGGAGGAGGCTGCATATAAACCTCCTCACTCAACTCACCATTGAGAAAGGCATTCTGAACATCAAGCTGGGACACAGACCAGTGACGAACAGAAGCAACAGCAAGAAGAGTACGCACAATGGTCATATGAGCGACAGGAGCAAAGGTCTCATCATAGTCACGACCATGCTCCTGCTGAAAACCACGAGCCACAAGACGCGCTTTATAGCGCTCAAGAGATCCATCGGAGCGAGTCTTAATCTTATAGACCCACTTACACGTGATAGGACGAACACCGGGAGGAGGAGAAACAAGATCCCAGGTGCCAGTGCGCTCAAGCGCAGCAATCTCCTCGGCCATGGCCAGCTGCCATTCAGGATGATGCTCAGCATCCCGATAAGAGGTCGGCTCGGAGGCAACAGAAAGACCATACTGACTAGGAGAGTAACGGTTGGGGGCACGACGCTGACGAACAAGACGAGTAGAGGGAAGATCATCAGAGGAAGACGACGCAGGAGAAGACGATGAAGAAGAGGGAATAGAAGAGAAAGACTCCGGAGAACGAGGAGAACTAGGAGAACTAGACGGAGAGGAAGAGGACGGTGTCGAAGAAGAGACATCAGGGGGAGGAAATCTTGAAGAAGACACAATAGGGGTAGAGGGAGATGTGCCAGGAAAGAGAAGAAAAGAGATATCTTCCACCGGGTAAGTACCAGCGGTGGGACGAGGATAGAAAGGACGTGTCTCATCAAAAGTAACATCACGAGAGATACGCATCCGACGACCAACAGGGTCCCAACAACGATAGCCCTTATGCTCATCACTGTATCCGAGGAAAATACACTCAACAGACTGAGCGGTAAGTTTGGTGCGTTCGCGAGGAGCAAGTAGAACATAGCAAACACAACCAAACAAGCGAAGCATAGAGCAATCTGGAGACTGTCCAGAGAGGCGCTCAAGAGGGATACCACCCTGCAAGGCAGCAGAAGGCTGAATATTGATGAGGTAAGCCGACGTAGCGACAGCCTCAGCCCAGAAATGCGGCGGGAGAGAAGAAGCCTCAAATGTCATATGAAAAGAAGCTCCAGAATCCAGATACCACGGAGACGTACCTGACTGTGTAGAAGGGGGTGGTCGCACAGTGCCTGAAGAGTCAGTCACAGAACCAGCAGTGCCCGTCGAAGAAGAGCCTGTAGCAGCAAGCAGACCACGAAGACTCCTGATAATGTCCTGATCAGAGAGAGCCACTGCTGAAGACCCGGAAGGAGCCGACTGTCCTTCATGCACTAGCCAACGCAACCAAAAGTCCGAACTGATGGAAAAGGCTAGTGCAATCTACTTATACACTTCAACACCCCCTCTCACGTGTGACGGGGAGAAGTCAGCACGTGCAACGGAAGAAAGCAACGGCGCGCGAAACTCACGTATGACTCAAGAGGTCTATACATGGACACAGAGGGGTCAGCAGCAATTTTAGGATAAATTGCGAAAGCCAGGACTCGAACTCGAGACCTTAGGCTCTGATACCATGTTAGGAATAGATAAAGTTGTATTCCTCTGAGGGCCAAAGGCCACAATATATAGTACAGGTACAGGGCAAATATGCAGGAAGCCCCCTAACATATGGGGGAAATACAATATACAGATATATACATCTAACATCTTCATCATGGCTTGTGTTCTCATTTTTATTCATTAGGAAATGGTTTCCATCCCTAGCTTTTGTTCTCTTTTATGGGATACTGTTTTGTTTCCTCATTTCCATTTTCAGGTGCCTGCATGTTTGCTGGAGCCTGGAGATAAGGCAAGATGTGACTCGTGAGTGTTTTAATTCTAGAGTACTATCGAATGATAGGGACTACTTTTTGGGAGAATTAAGTGAGCCAAATAAACTCGTTACATGACATTTAAGGTAATGCTAATTAAGGATGAAAAACTAGCTTATATGAGATCTCATACCAACAAGGCAACAAAATCGTGGCAATAAACCAGCCTGAAACTCTCGATCATGCTATATATGTACGTAACATTTTTCTACTAGAAGAAATTATAATGGAATGACAGAAGATGATATTAGCAAAATCGGTCTTGGTGCATCCGTGAAGCAGCTTGTAGCAGGTTCGTTGATGGGTCATCAGAAATTAATGGATTGTATGAATATTTGACATGCGAGGTATGCGTGGCTAGCCGTAAGAAATTATGAAAGCATAACAGAACATGATTTAGCAAAGTCGGCTGGATGGGCAGATGGGCTGCCAATCGGCGGATGTGGACACGTCTGGTTTGTTTTCCCAGCTTGCGTGGAACAGACATATTCAAATGGAAACATGATGAGGGTGAACTTGGTTTCTTCCAATATCTCGGGATCCCTAAACGAATGAAGGTGAAGGACGTTGTAATAGTAGTGGAGATGTGGAGGTGATGTCTCTCCGTGGGAAAGTGGAATGTATATGTACGGCTGCATGCCACATTTCAAAGCTGCCTCGGTCGTTCGTTCATCATGATGTTGTTATCGAATCAACTTATAGGGTCACCTTATATGTGTGAGTGCCATCAAAAGCTTGTGATCCATTCACATGGGTGAGTTGTCTTGTTGCTCGATCATTTTTACGATGACATAAAGGATAAATGGCATCCATTTCACTGTTGGGAAATATCGAGGGGATATTTTAATTAGAGTAAAGATGCATAACAAACTGAACTGAAAATGGTCGACCGGCCAACTGTTCTCCAATAAACCAACATCCATCTCCCATTTTATTCTTGCACATGCATCAGGGAGCTGTTGTTTTGATGACCCTCTCGCATGTGTTGGATGATCCCCCCCCCCCCCCCCCCCCCCCTGTTGATCCAATAGCAGTCCCTCGATGACCAGTCGTCGTCACTGCTGCCACCGTCATTGTCGTTATCGTGAGAAAGAAACGGCATGGGAAAAGAAACGGGAGAAAATGGCTTGGCTCAAATTCACATCTGTTCTGAAGAACCATAACTGGCAATCAAAATAGAATTTAGTTCATTCAAATCAAATCCTCCTTTACAAATTCAGGCACCAACCAGGACTTCATGAATGGTTTACAGTTCTTGCAGCGTGGACCATAAAGGCCAATGACTGGGAGTCCTTCTGCCCCTGCCTTCACGCAAACCACAATGGGAGTATAATCACATCTTGATCGCACACATATCCTCTAATAGAAAATGACTGATTCGAGTGATTGGTTGTGCCAATGGGCACAATTCACCAATGGAATACTAACAGGCGGCAGCAAGGGCATCAACATTACTTGGTCCTCATGATTCATGGAACTGTACATCTCCAGAAGCTAGCTAGTAGAAAGAGTTGACCGATTCAATCTCAACCTCAAAGGCTATTCCACAAAAAAATCCCATACTGGCTCGCATACTGATCCACTAAGGGAAGTTGTGACTGTTAAGTACTACCACTCACCAAGGGGCATAATAAGCTTATAGGCATCAGCAGAATCAGGAAACAAGCAAAAGCAATGGCACCTCGCCTCCCATGGTGCTTCCTCCCACTCTTGCTACTGCTGGGCATACCACCTGCTCACGCCCAAGTAAACATCACCTTGGGCTCCTCTTTGACACCCCGGGGGCCAAACACCTCCTGGCTCTCGCCCTCCGGCGACTTTGTGTTCGGTTTCTGGCAACTAGAAGGTAACTCCTCGTACCTCCTGGCCATCTGGTTCAACAAGATCCCTGAAAAAACCGTCGCTTGGTACGCCAAGAGCAGCTCGGATGGTCAGGGCACACCAGTGCAAGTGTCATCCAGCTCTGTGCTGCAGCTCACCAATGATGGGTTGCTCTCACTTCGCGACCAGTCCGGCGATGAGGTCTGGAGTGCCCGGGCCCCCAGCGTGGCCTATGCCAGGATGCTTGACACAGGTAACTTCATGCTTGTCGGCGCAGATGGCACAGCAAAGTGGGAGACCTTCGACGCCCAGCTGATACCATCCTGCCCACACAAGTTCTCCCTCTGGGTCAGGTCAAGGTACTGAGAAGCCATCTGATCGCCACAGACTACTCCAATGGCCGGTTTCTCTTAGCTGTGCAGCCTGATGGTAATCTTGTGATGTATCCAATTGCTGAGCATTCCACATTTCGGTACGATGCATACTGGGAAACAGATACAGTTCGGAACAGCTCACAGTTGGTGTTCGGTGAAACCGGGGGTATACTTCACCTTGGAAAATGGGACACAGATTAACATCACTTTAGCAGAGGGGAACTCTATGGTTGACTTCTTCCAACGTGCCATGCTTGATCCAGACGGTGTATTTCGGCAATATGTGTACCCAAAGAGCAGCAAGGCCAGAAGTCTATGGAGCTTGCAATGGAAGGCGGTAAGCTCAACCCCCCAGAACATCTGCAAGGCAATAATGGTAGTGCCAGGCAGTGGTGCATGTAGTTTCAACAGTTACTGCACCTTTGATGGCACCAAGAATCAGACAAGCTGCCTATGCCCACAAGGTTACAAATTCTTCGACGAAGAGAGGCAGTACAAAGGGTGCAGGCCTGACTTTGAACCACAAAGTTGTGACCTTGATGAGGCAGCAGCAACGGCGCAGTTCGAGATGACCCCAATCGACTGTGTTAATTGGCCTCTATCTGACTATATGAGCAGTACAGCCCCATCGACGAGACAGAGTGCCGGAGGCTGTGCGTGATCGATTGCTTCTGCGCCACAGCCGTCTTTGACACAAACTCAAAGACCTGCTGGAAGAAAAAGCTTCCTTTATCAAATGGGAATATGGCAGACAGTGTCCAGAGGACGGTTCTTATCAAGGTGCCTAGGAACAACAATTCAGAGTCCCAGCTCGGCATAGGCTCTAGCAAATGGATGAAGGACAAGAAGTATTGGATTCTAGGGAGTTCCTTGTTTCTTGGGAGTTCTGTATTGGTCAATGTTCTCCTTATCTCCATTCTGCTCTTCGGCACTTACTGCGGTATTTCCATCAACTCCAAGCAGAAAATACAGCCATTACAGTCATCAGGTAGTTCCATATTGCCCCCGAACATTTTCACTTACAATGAGCTGGAGAAGGCAACCAGTGGTTTCCGTGAGGTGCTAGGAAGCGGTGCCTCCGGTACTGTGTATAAAGGACAGATGCAAGATGAGCATGCGACCAGCATTGCAGTGAAGAAACTTGAAAAGCTCCAGCAAGAGACCGAGAAGGAGTTCATGGTGGAAGTGCAAACCATCGGGCAGACATTTCACAAGAACTTGGTCAGGCTGCTTGGCTTCTGCAACGAGGGAACCGACAGACTGCTAGTGTATGAATTCATGCCAAATGGCTCACTGGACGAATTTCTCTTCAGTGATGCCCAGCCACATTGGAGCCTCCGTGTCCAAGTCGCACTCGGAGTAGCAAGAGGACTGCTCTACTTGCATGAGGAGTGTAGCAAACAGATTATCCACTGCGACATAAAACCACAGAATATCCTTCTTGACAACAACTTTATGGCAAAGATTGCAGACTTTGGCCTGGCCAAGCTTCTTCGGGCCATCAGACACAGACAAACACCGGCATTCGGGGGTACTCGAGGATATGTTGCCCCAGAGTGTTTCAAGAACATGGGGATCACTTCCAAAGTCGATGTTTACAGCTTTGGGGTGATCCTGCTGGAGCTTGTTTGCTGCAGAAGGAATGTGGAGCTGGAGAACGCTGACGAAGAGCAGACAATACTAACTTACTGGGCAAATGATTGCTACAGGTGTGGGAGGATCGATTTGCTGGTGGAGGGCGACGACGAAGCAATCTTCAATATAAAAAAGGTGGAGCGCTTCGTGGCGATGCGGCCGACCATGCTTAAAGTTACACAAATGCTTGACGGGGCAGTCCAAATCCCCACACCCCCGGATCCCTCTTCCTTCATCAGTTCACTTCAGTAGTGTCCTCCCTGTTCAACAAATGAATTGTAGTATGTATCAAGATTATGCCGTGCACTGGTGATATAGTATATCTGTCTATTATAGTGAGAAGAAGAATGGCGATACTGTACTTCAGGCACTTGTGTCTACCTGCAAGAAATAGCATCACTGACTAAAGCGTCTTCTTTCCAGATAATGTCTCTATAACATATGTCTGAATCAAATATAGTCTAATGTTCTGTACAATGTCACAAGGAACGAGGCAAAGGTTAATACATACAGCTATTAGTTAGAATAAATTTTCTTGCATTACAGGTTTGGCTACTTGGCATTGATTTACATCAGCTAAAAGTGGTGCTAATATGTAAGGAATAAATGGAGAAAAATATTCTTACCAGTGTATTTGACTATCCGAAGAAAACAGTGTATTCAAACAGGGAAGAACTTTGAACTGTCGAAGTTCAGAGTATATTCAGAGTAACTCGGCAATGGAGATGAATTATCACAGAAAAACAGCCAAAAATTTCCTTTCAAATTAACTGTACATCAACCAATTCAGTACTTGCAATCATTCTATCCTCCACATCGCCAGTTCCACACATCTAATTCCTTTCAGATCAGCTGCCTCACCTCTAACAGCATTTGCCAAATGGTGATAAACAATCGCGTGGCACCAAAAGCCTAATCGAAATTCATCCGAAAAAAATTAAGCAAAAAAGGCCATGGAAATCCGACGGAAAGCTGAGGGACTGGGGGCGTACTGATGATGAGAAGAAGAACCAGGGGAGCATAGTCCGGTGACGCGCCGCCACCTGCGGAGAAGCGGCCGAGAAACCACGGTGCCTGGGGAAACATTTTGTTCGCCATGGTTCGGCTCTTCCGATTACCGATTCCGGCCCGGCCGAAGCGACGAACGTTCGGCGATGTTCCCTCAATGAGTGGGCTTGAAGCCCAAGCTCACTGGGCCAGCCTGCTGGGTGGAGAGGATCCGGCCTCCCAGCATAGGCAAAACGAGTCCACTGGGGAACGAGAGAGGACTGGTCGAAAATAGTGCTCCCTTGTTTTTTCTAAGATTGTCTAGCGATGGTCTATTTTGTTTGCTTTTTTTTTAGAAATCCTATTTTGTTCGCTTGGTTAAACGTTTTCTATCTCTATCGATGGTCCATTTTCCTTTTTTTTTCCTCTTTTCTTCATTCATTTTCGGGTCTCATTCGGAGTTGGAAAAAAAATACTTGAACTAGTCGAATAGTAGTACTGAGATCTTTATCCACTTGACTATATTTCTCCTTTATCCAGCTATAAATATATTTTTTCCCTTTCATCCACTATTAGTCTGTTAATTCTAACCTCCATATTCCGATGGAGATACTGAACATAGAATGCCATTCTTTGAAAATAAAATAAATGGGTAATCAGCTCCGTGGCTAGATCAATTGAGTTTCTCGCGGTCCACCGCACGGTCTCATTTTGAACAACCCACCAAAGAATCAAATCCTCCATGCATCTCGAGCTCAAGTAATAAAAACGTCCTTTATTGAAAAATCTCAAGCTCAGGTATGCAGACTTGAAAGAGCTGGTTCAACCTAGCAGATTAGGCATATCCAAATTCTGCTAGATGTGTTGCGTACGGCTGACCGGGAAGACATTCTGCTAGTCTTTCTCACGCCATCAACAAGAAAATACATAGACTAAAGTGTGGTGAACAGACATTTGGTTTTCTCCAAAATCTCACGCGCAATTAGCTAATTTAGTAAAGGTGAACAGTACCATGACATTGGTGTACATCTCTGAAAAATATATTTATATAGAGTTGTATGCCTATTTGCAGCTGCCTCGTTTGTCATGCAATTCCCCTAGAGACCACATTCACTCTGTATGTGTGTGCCAGTCAAAATCATGTGATACATACATATCGGTGAGTTGGCTTATTGCTCCACAATTTTCATGTGACAGGTTTCTGGTGGTTAGAGAAAAGGTTGTTAGAGCATCTCCAAGAGCTTATCCAAATATGGGTGAACAAAAAGTGTTTGGGTAAAAAGAGAGAGAAGGTATAGGTAAGGAGATTTTGGTTTGCTTTTCTAGCTTACCTATTTTTTTACCCAAAATATGGGTAAGCTGTTGGAGATGGTCTTACCCATATTTTCTCACCCAATTTTTTTTCATAGTTAATTGAAATAAACACAAGATATCAAGTACTCCCTCCGACCCATATTAGTTGACTCAAATTTGTCTAGATTTAGATGAATCTAGACACTATTTAATATATAGGTTTGTCCAAATTTTAACAAATCCAAGTCAAGTAATATGAGTCGGAGGGAGTAGAAACATTATCAATAAAATTGCAACATCATTCAGTGCATAGAACAAAACAAAATAGATAGGTCATCGATCATAGAGTAGTACGGAGGCGAATGGTTCATCGGTACATAAAACAACACCTTAGTAGTAGATAGTTCATTGATAATAGAAGTAGTAGATAGTCATCGATGCATAGTAGGCTCTCACATGTCATCACCACCATTGCCTCCATCATCACCATAGCCGCCACCACCACCATCATTGCCTCCACCACCACCATAGCCGCCACCATCATTGCCTCCACCATGGCCACCCACATACCCTCTTCCCATCAATATTTGGTCGTGGCAAAGCTCCCAATAAGCTCGCCCCTTCTCATCTAGAGTACTTGGGTCCATGAACATGAGATTTTGCTCTTGCTCCATCCTTTTTAGCATTTCTTCATTTGCCAACTTCCTCTCTTCGAGCTCAACACGCTTCTCCTCGGCCGCCGCCTTCCTCTCCGTGGCTAACACCTTCCTCTCCTCAACTAACTTCCTCTCTTCAATCTCTTTGTTCCTCACCTCCCTCCTTTCTTTGGCGAGCTCCTTCCTCATCGTCATCATGTTGTCCAGAGACTCCTTGTACATGTTCTCATCTCCTTTTGCCCTTGCGTCTTTAGCTTTATTTCTACCTGCATGCCTCTTCCTTGGAGTGGGGCTACTTGAGCCTTCATCATTGGTGTCAAGCTCGAAACCTTCTCCAACCAATGTTGCCTTCCTTTTGTTCGGAATTTCATTGGAGGACCAGTTCTTCCATTTCTCTCCCTCCCCAAGAATACTCCAACAATGGAACAAATTGAAGGCTTTTCCCGGCTTACCACCTTTATTTTTTGGTTTCCCCATGTACAAGGTTCAAGCAATGTTAAGCTACAAATAAGAAAGAAAATGGAGTTAACTTGTGCATAAATAAACCAACACGAGCAATGTTAAACTACAAATAAGAAAGATGGAGTTAACTTGTGCATAAATAAACCAACTTTTACCTTATCAACGGGACCGGTTCCACTTGGATTGATACGATCCACCTGAGCTAAGCAATTGGACCATTTGAAGCAATCGGTGCCGATAATACGCATGGATACGCTCCCAATATGTGTTAGTTGTTTGTTTATTCCCGGTGATGGGATCAACACTAATCGCAAGCCATGCATTGCACAAAGCCTCATCTTCCTCTCGAGTGAAATTAACTCCTCGAGTAGCTCTCCATGGAGTTTGGTCATCAACAAAACCCTCACAATATCCATCACCAACGATACTATCTTCTTGTGCAAATTCTTGAGATTGAGCATCCACATCATTTTGTGTAAATTCTTGAGATGGACCACAAGTGAAATTGAAGAAGGACTCATCATCCATACTGCATGAGCATAAACACCATATTATAATTTATTTGCCTAAAACCATAGTAGAATTTATTTGCCTAAAAATTATGAGCATAATGCACGCAAGCATCTTCTGTTTCTGTTTTTTCTTTGTTCTTTTTGTAAGCTAAAGACTAACTGCTACGGTGCATAAAGTCGGAGGGATTAGTACATAAAGATAAGACCTGCTAATTGCTACAGTAATTCACTTGCGATTTCTGCCACCAGAAGTCCATACCAAGATCCTTGTCTTGCTTACAAACTGAACTAGTTTCTCAAGATCAGAAGGAGTACACACGCCGGCGCTAGGTAAACATCAAGAAACAAGAAATGATGTACGCGAAATCAAGCTGTACGAATATACAAGCTGTACGCGAATGCAAGCAGAGAGACAAGCTGTACCCACTGGTTCGGGGCGTTTGACAGAGGGGCGGACGAGATGTCTATCTTATTCGCCGTACGGTCTTCCCCACTAGTGGAAACGAGACTTTTTGTTGATCCTGGCGTTCGTGCCATGAACCGGTGTTAAAGGACCCTGCAACAGTGGCCCGCGCAGCCCCTCCTTTAATACCGGTTCGTGGCTTGAACCGGTGTTAGAGGTGGGGGGGGGGCTATATAAGACACCGCAGCCCACACCCCACTCTTCCATTTTTTTCACTATCTCATTTTGGAGCCTAGCAAGAGGGTGTGTAGAGTGCTAGTTTGTGTTTTTTCATATGCATAAGAGGTGTTCGGTGAAATGCCCGAGATCTCAAAATAAGTTTTGTCGTTGCTCTTTCCTTCTCGGTCGAGGTCGGCAACTATCCTTTCATGTGTCACTGATGTACTATATATATAAATGGTCATCTCCCTATTAATTTTTGATATATACTACATATTAATGCAGATGAACCAGCAATGGATGTACGGTGACCGCCGCACTTCCGAGTACATTACGGGCCTCCAAAATTTTATCGTTGTGGCTAATGCAAACCGTGGTCACAATGGGTTTATGTGATGTCCGTGTGTTCACTTTCAGAACAATAAAGACTACTCAAATACCAGAACCATTCACGCCCACCTGCTTCGATCCGGTTTCATGCGCAGCTATAATTGTTGGACCAAGCACGAAGAAAAAGGGGTTGTGATGGAAGACAACGAAGAAGAAGAGGATGATGACAACTATCATAATATGTATCCTGAATATGATGATACTGCAACGGAGGTAGATAATGAAGATCAAGAGGCAGCAGATGGGTCCGCTGATGACGATCTTGGTCGGGCCATTACTGATGCAAAGGAAGAATGTGAAACTGAAAAGGAGAAGGAGAAGCTGGAGCAGATGTTAAAGGATCACAAAACATTGTTGTATCCAATTTGCGAAGATGGCCACAAAAAGCAAGGTACCACACTGGATTTGCTGCAATGGAAGGCAGAGAACGGTGTGTCTGACAGCGCATTTTCAAAGTTGTTGGTAAAAATGAAGAATCTTCTTTCAAGAAATAATGAGTTGCCCGACAGTACATACCAAGCAAAGAAGGTTGTCTGCCCTCTAGGATTAGACGTGCAGAAGACACATGCCTACATTAATGACTGCATCCTCTACCGCGGTGAGAAGTACGAGAATTTGGATGCATGCCCGGTAGGCACTGCACTGC
Source organism: Avena sativa (assembly GCA_916181665.1). NCBI lineage: Eukaryota > Viridiplantae > Streptophyta > Magnoliopsida > Poales > Poaceae > Avena > Avena sativa. Next base: position 9,736,081 of record OV702289.1, read on the forward strand.
GGTATAAGATCAAACGAGACGATCCTGACGATGTTGAGGGCGAGGCCCCTAGGAAGAAGGTTCCTGCCAAGGTTATGTGGTATGCTCCTATAATACCACGGTTAAAACGTCTCTTCAGAAATAAAGAGCATGCCAAGTTGTTGCGATGGCACATGGAAGACCTTAAGAAAGACGCGATGTTGAGACACCCCGCTGATGGGTCACAGTGGAGAAAAGTCAAGCGAGAGTACCCGGACTTCGCACGTGACGCAAGGAACTTAAGGTTTGGTCTAAGTACAGACGGCATGAATCCTTTTGGTGAGCAGAGCTATAGTCACAGCACCTGGCCTGTGACTCTATGTATCTATAACCTTCCTCCTTGGTTGTGTATGAAGAGGAAGTTCATTATGATGCCAGTGCTCATCCAAGGCCCGAGGCAACCCGGCAACGACATTGACGTTTACCTAAGGCCATTAGTTGAAAAACTTTTACAGCTGTGGGCCAAACTAGGTGTACGTATGTGGGATGAGCACAAAGGGGAGCCATTTGACCTACGAGCATTGCTTTTTCGTAACCATCAATGATTGGCCTGCTCTTAGTAACATTTCAGGGCAGACAAACAAGGGATACACTGCATGCACACACTTTTTAGATGAGACTGAAAGTGTATATTTGGATAAATTTAAGAAGGTTGTGTATCTAGGGTATCGCCGATTTCTTCCGAACCTACTGAAGGGAATATGCCCTGAGAGGCAATAATAAAAAGTTTATTATGTGTATTCAAAGTATATGATAGATGTTTATTTTGTATGCTATAATTGTATTAATACGGAAATGTTAATACATGTGTGTTTAATAAACAAACAGAAAGTTCCTAGTTATGCCTCTCTCATAAACTAGTTCGTTGATTAAAAAGATGATCACGGTTTCCTGATCATAGACATTGGATGTTGTTAATAACGAGATCACAACAATAGTGTAATGGTGTGATGAACATTCATCCGAAGTATAGCATTACGACCAAAGTCATTGAGTTTATATTGCTATAAACAAACTACGAAGTAGTTCTAATCCTTAGACCATGAGATCATGCCAATCACTAACACCGGAAGAGTTTCTTGTTGACATCAAACGTCACTCCGTAACTGGGTGATTATAAAGATGGCTTCAAAGCTACCAAAGTGTTATGTTGAGAATCATGGATCAAGAGTGTAATTTGTTCATCCCGATGATAGATAGATATGCTCTGGGCCCTCTCGGTGATATCACATTGGTTAGTTTGCAAGCAAGTGATTTGATCACTAGAATGTTATATCACGGGAACGAGAAAAGAGTGCATGTCAGTAACGAGATCAAACTAGGTATGGAGATACCGATGATCGAATCTCGGACATGTAATATATCGTGAAACAAAGGGATTAAGATACAAGTGTAAAAGGTTCCGACGATCATAGGAAAAGTCATCGTTGAATGTGTGGGAGTCAGTATGGATCTCCAGGTCCCGCTACTGATTATTGATCGGAGAAGGGTCTCGATCATGTCCGCATTATTCGCGAACCGTAGGGTGACACACTTAAGGGACACTGGCATCCAGTTGGAGCAAATGATTCATGCCGAAAGAATAAACAAGCGCAGGAATTTATTTCACTAGATACCAAAACAGGTTTTCGGGTGAAATTGCATAAAGTGGTTATGCATGTGAAATGGAATTCTAGCAAGGGGTTATTTGTGAATGTTTGTCATTAAAGTAATTGACAAAATTCTGAATAAAATAAAAGAGTTTTATTTAATGAGAATTTGCATTAAATTTGGTGGAAATTTAATGGGAATTTGAGTGGACTTTTGAGTGGAGGGAATTTAAAGGACTTTTGTGAGTGGAGTGTCCACCCACATGAAGAGGGGAGGGCAAGGGGGCAGCCCCATGTGCCGGCCACCCCCTTGGGGTTCCCCCCTCCTCCTATAAAAGGATCCCCCCTCCTCACTTGTCTCTCACACCTCCTCGTGAAGGATCTCTCTCCCCCTCTAGAATTTATCCCCCATGGTCTCGGACTAGCGAGATACATGTTCCCGGTGGCTATTCGGCAAGAAAGGGTTGTGCTTCCGCTGCATCGCTGGAGCGAGGAGGCGGAGGTTGCCCGGTGTCTTGTACGTGTGTGCGAGCACGGATGCGCTGCTGCTTTGCGGCGCTAGGACTTCCTCTCGATCTTGAGATCGGCAAGAGATCGTCTACATCAACCACGAGTTGAACTCGTTAAGCTTTGTCGGTCTTCAAGGGTATGTTCTCTACGGATATACATCCGCCCGTTGTTTGTATCTAGTAGATAGATCTTGGTACATAGTTTCCATCGTAGGAATTTTTTTATTTTCTATGCTGCGAACCCTACAGTGGTATCAGAGCCGGATCTATGCGTAGATGCTTTACACAGGTAGTACACATATGAGTATGTGGGCGATGATGATCATGTTGTTGCTCCTTTGTTGTAATTTTGGATATTGGTGGCATAGTGGGATGAAGCGGCCCGGACAAACTTTACATGTCCTCGCACATGAGACCTGTTCCACGCTTGACATGCAACTAGTTTGCATAAGTGGGTAGCGGGTGTCTGTCTCTCCTACTATAGTCAATATCTATTTTGCAAATGAGTTGTCAACAATTTGGTTATCCTCGTTGTGGTTCATGTTCGTAGGTAAGAACGGTTCTATCTCGAAAGCCCTAAGCCACGTAAAACTTGCAATGGATAAATTAGAGGCGTCTAGTTTAGATTGTTGCTGGGCTAGTGTTATGATATTGTAGTGTTGTAAGTAGAAGTATGAGATGATACTCTTACAACACACATAGCATGTAAACTCCATAGACCTTGGATTTACACATATAGGTATGATAGTGATCATACCACGGTGCACATGATAGAGATCATATGCGGGAACCATATCATTTCACTAATAAACATGTGATGTTTAATAGCATCTTATATTGCTTGTTTAGCGCTTTGTTAGCATAATAAGATGATCCCTCATTTAAATATCAAGATAAGAATGTGTTCTTCCTTTAGTATGCACCGATTATGTTTTCGTCGCTCCAAGACATCACGTGATGATCGGGTGTTCTTGGATCCACGACCATATTTCGGGTGTAAAACAGTTACACACGCGAATACTAAGGTTCTATCTTGGCGAGCCTAGCATGTACAGACATGGCCTCGGAACACGGACCGAAAGGTTAAGCATGAGTCATATAGTTGATATGATGCCCATTTGATGCTCGCCTTTGAAGCTACACCGACTCACGTGATGATCGGACTTGGTGTAGTGAATTTGGTTCATGTAATCACCAAAAAGGCACGAGGGATGTCGTTTTTGAGTGGGAGTTCATTCGTAATATGGATTAGTTGAACTCAATCTATCATACACTTAGTCTAAACTTTACAAATTCTGTTGTAGATGGCACCACCTGCTTTTAATTTCAATGTGTTCATGGAGAAAGAGAAACTTGCAACGAACGGTAGCAACTTTACCGAATGGGCCATGAATTTGAGGATTCTCCTCTCTGCTGCACAAAAGCAATATGTGCTAGAAGCGCAGTTAGGCCCCCACCTTTAGATGATGCCCCTGACAAGGAGAAGAATGTCTATCAGACTCGTCAGGAGGACCACAACTTAGTTCATTGCGGCATATTGTATGGGCTAGAGCCGGAACTTCGAAAGCGTTTCGAAAATGGCAATGCTTTTGATACAATGGGTGAGTTGAAAATGATTTTCGACACACATGCTGCTGTAGAGAGCTACAACGCTTCAGAAAAGTTCTTTAGCTGCATGATGGAAGAGCACAGCTCCGTTAGTGAGCATGTACTCAAGATGTCGGGTTACGCCGATAAGCTTGTGTCCTTGGGAATATCGATTCCCATTGACTTAGGCATCCATCGTGTTCTGCAGTCTCTGCCACCTAGCTATAAGAGCTTCGTGATAAACTATAATATGCAAGGCATGAAGAAGTCTCTCCCCGAGCTTTTGTCAATGCTTAAAACTGCAGAAGTTGAGATCAAAAAGGAACATCAAGTGTTAATGATCAATAGGAACACTGGTTTCAAGAAAGACAAGAAGGGAAAATGAAAGGGAAGTAAGGGTGTCAAGCCTGTTGCCATGCCTGAAAAGAAAACCCGAGTTGGACCTAAGTCTGATACCGAGTGCTGCTATTGTAAGGGGACTGGCCACTGGAAGCGCAACTGCCCCAAGTATTTGGCAAACAAGAAAGCCGGCAAGGCAAACAAAGGTATATATGATATACATGTTATTAATGTGTACTTGACTAGTGTTCGCAGTAGCACCTGGGTATTTGATACCGGTTCAGTTGCTAATATTTGTAACTTGAATCAGGGGCTGCGGAACAAGCGACCGCTAGCAAGGGGTGAGGTCAAGATGCGTGTCGGCAATGGATCAAGCGTTGATGTGATCGCCGTCGGAACGCTGCCTCTCCACTTGCTGTCGGGATTAGTTATAAACTTGAATAATTTTTATCTGGTGCCTGCACTGAGCATGAACATTGTATCAGGATCGTGTTTGATGCGAAGTGCTTATTCATTTAAATCCGAGAACAATGGTTGTTCCATTTATATGAATGAAATCTTTTATGGTCATGCACTGATGATGAATGGTTTATTTCTTTTGGATCTCGATAATAATGTTACACATATTCATAATGTTGATGCTAAAAGGATTAAACTAAATGATGATATATCCGCATATATGTGGCACTGCCGTCTAGGTCATATTGGCGTTAAACGCATGAAGAAGCTCCATTCGGATGGACTTTTGGAGTCACTTGATTATGAATCATTTGATACATGTGAGCCATGCCTTATGGGCAAGATGACTAGAACGCCGTTTTCCGGTTCAATGGAACGGGCGACAGATTTATTGGAAATCATACATTCTGATGTATGTGGTCCAATGAGTGTGTCGGCACGAGGTGGATATCGTTATTTTGTTACTTTCACGGATGATTTGAGTAGATACGGTTATATCTACTTGATGAAACACAAGTCTGAAACCTTTGAAAGGTTCAAGGAATTTCAGAATGAAGTGGAAAATCATCGTAATAGAAAGATCAAATTTCTATGGTCCGACCGTGGAGGTGAGTATCTAAGTTACGAGTTTAGCACTACTAGGAAAATGGTCGTCTGTGGCACACCTAAAAGGCCCATCCGTGGCGCACTAGTGGTGTGCCACGGGCCTTGCGCTACGGCTATCTCTCAGCCGTGGCGCACTGCCTAGTGCGCCACGGTTGTGTAGAGATAGGCGTAGCGCACCTCCTAGTGCGCCACAGAAGTTTGGCATGGTGCGCTACCCCTGGGATCTTCTGTGGCGCACTACCTAGTGCGCCACCAAACTTCCATAGTGCGCTTTAGCTGTAGTGCGCCACAGAAGGTACACCATGTGCGCCACAGATGTATTTTTTGTTTTTTTTAATTTACGAGCCAGATTATATGCAGTACAGATTATATACAATATTACAGCAGATATACACACACAGATACAAGATATACAATTATATATATAAATACTCAATATGAAAAACAAGATTGAAACAAATACATATAGATAAGTCTCATACATGAATACATAGTCTAAGTTACATTGTTTCGATCATGTTACAAAGTAGTAGTTGGTACATGCTAATACTATACATGTGTCGATCGAACAAGTTAGAGCTCGGAAGCTCGCCTAGACATCTAAACTAGCTAGCTAGACACAAACACGGGATAAATAACCAAAGAAGATAAGCATGATCACCGCCGCGACGAAGGTGTAGGTCTTCATCCGGTTCCTTGTCCTATCTCCCGCTAGATAGCGCGTGTATCTAGCGTTCGCCTCCGCCATAGTGTTGTACCCTTTGTAGCTATTGCCGCTGAAACGGTGCACCTGTCTCCGGCAGTCTTCCCAATCATCGTAGACTCCGGGAACCTGTCCCTTGTACACGACGTACCACGTCATCTATAAGTTGACAATAATAATTAACCGACTATTGAAAAAAACATATATAATTAAAGTCGCATATGAAGATACACTTATAGAAAGTACTCCTAAATCAAAAAGACCAAACTCAGAAAGCATGCCTCATATATAACTAGGTTGTTCGACACAGGAATATGCTACGATGGAACTGTTCGCCAAGTAGGATGCACAACACCTGGACATGTGCATAGCACAAGGCGAACAATCCCATCGCAGCACATTCACATATAGTGTGCCACGACATTTCAATCATCGGCATTATTCTCGAAAAAGACCAAAGTAACTCAAAAAGCATGCCTCATATATATACATAGGTCGTTGGACACAGGAATATGCTACGATGGAACTGTACGCCAAGTAGGATGCACAACACCTGGACTTGTGCATAGCACAAGGCATACAATCCCATCGTAGCACATTCACATATATAGTGTGCCACGACTTTCAATCATCGGCATTATTCTCGAAAAAAGAGTAAATAAAAAAAGAAGGACCAAATTGAGCAAAGGACCAAAGAGTAAGCAAAAAAACCAAGCATTGATTGATATATAATAATAATAAGCAAAATAAGTTCACTTGTCGTCCACACACACACACAAAGGTCATCTATAGTTTGTAACTACAACTAGGCCAACATCAAGCCTTCTGGCTCGGCTTAGGGAACGGGAGGACGCCTTGTCTCGTCATGAACTTCCTATAGTCACCCTGCATCTCTAGGCGATCTTCTATGTCACGGTTATTCGGGATATTTCCTCCGTAGAAGATCCCCCCCGAAGTCATGACATCACGAAAGATGATTGCCCCAAACTGCTGCTGGATGCGATACATCTCTTGTCTAATATCCGAATCATTGATCTTGGCTTTTGCTTCGGCCCACTGTTTGAGATGATCTGGCAGCGTAGAATTCTGCTGGTCAAGTAGGAACACCCTCATGTGATGGAGTGCGTACTAGGCTTCCTTCTTACTGTTTTCCGGCTGCTTCACGCAGGGGAACTCCGTTACGTGGTTGAAGACGTGCCTGCCGAACTTGACCTTCTTACGCACGAAGCTGGTGCCTTCCATCGAGGCAAAGCCAGTGAGAGCATCATCCAGAACTTCCTTGATCTTTTCGTAGTTTTTCTTCTTTTCTAGACTCCCCGAGTCGAAATACGTGGCATGGGAATGCTTCGGCGATAAGGAGATGAGCGTGCAGTGTTCATCTCTGCGCAAAAAATTCAAATGGAATGTGTTGGAAAAAGAATGATGATGATCTAATAAAGCCAATCGACGGTGGCGAGCGAATAACGACTTACTCTGGAAAGTAAGGCACGAGAATGTATTCCTTTGTCTTGTTCGCCACGAGGATTCTTTTTAGGTACGAGGCCACGATACTTCGTTCGGCGGGGGAACCCAAGCAGCCGTCACGCATGTAGTAGGGGTCCACTATAGCGATGCCCGGTGTGTTCTCTCTAATGATTTGCATGGCCAGGCTGAGAGAAAAGAGACGGACCATGGTATAGTGCAGCGGGTATAGGTGGAACATATTGAAGATGTCCTCGAACCGCAGGAAGAACAGATCCGCGGGGGCAGTGTCGACGAAGCCCAAGTCTAGTGGCACCTTAACCACGAATACCGGGTGCGAGGGATCTTTCTCCGATAGAAGGCGTCTCTCTATCGTCAGCACGCTGTCATGCACACTCTGCAGTTCCGAAGTGGCGAGCTTCCGCAAATTCTTAGGTAGCATGGGCTCACCCGCCACATGAATCCTCCACATAATACCCTCGGGTCTTGGTGGCCCGTCCCGAAACCTGATCGGATTCGCAGTTGTTGACGCCACCGGCTGGCTCGAGCTGCTAGATTTTCTATTCCTGCCCTTTTTTCCTTTTGGAGAGCGGGCAGGCACCGCAATCTGAGCACTGCCCGCCCTATGTAGTGTGTCAGGGCTTAGAATAAAGGGCCGGTTGGTTGTATCAGCTGGCTCTGTAAAGGCGCAAGCTGGAGGCGTCTCCTGAGAACCAAACAGACGCTTGGTGATAGTGGATTTCTCTGTGGGGCCACCAGCTAGGTCTTCTTCATTGCCAAACTGAGTGCTGAAGAAGTGATCATTCCAGTCTTCGTCGTCCTCGGCCGGATCCTGCGCCATGTGCATATCATCAACATGATCATCCGACCCACCGCGTGGAGGTGACGGCGAGGGCGGTAAGGGGGCCTTGCCACCGCTTGTCGCTGGCACGACAGGCGGTGCTGTTGTCTGTGGCGTGATGACCCCCGCCGTCCCCAAACGGATCATGCTCTTTGGCCATAGCAAGAATAAGCCGAAGCAACTTCTGAGGACATACGGCTCTTCTTCATCCGCTCCTGGGGGTTGAATGGGAGGTTCCAGGTCGTCGCAGCCCTTAGCACCCGACTAATTTAACCCTGTGCACGCTATCTGGCATCGGCTTTGAGTGGAACGTGCGCTGCAAGGGTTGAACGATGGTACCCTTGGCAACATCCCTCAGCTCGTTGTTCACGTAGCATAAGAGAGTGCAAGGAACATCCGTCTGCGGAAAACATGTACGGCGTCGTCAGAGCGAGATGCCATAAGAGTAATATATAGATGGCATGAAATAAGGCGGTAATTAAAGAAATTTGTTTACCGTGATGGCGTCGAGATCGGATAATGTCGACGCACCGCATACGGCGACGGGCGTGGAAGAGACGGAAGGGCTGCTTGATGGCGCGGTGCTGGCCGCCGGTGTATTCTCCCTATCGATGGGTGCTTGGAGCTCCGGTGCTGCCGCGACGATGGCAGGGGGGCACCAACATGTACTCCGGCGCCGCGGTGATGGCAGGGGGAGTCACCAACACTTGCGGCGCCGCGGTGCTAGCGGGCGGAGTCACGAACACGTAGTTCGCCTGATTCGTCGGCGCCGCGTTGTTCGAGAGGCTGCTGACCATGCTTGGAATCGGGCACGGCCCTAATCGACCACCCGCACTCCAGTTCGCTATTGACTCCTCCAAGGTAGGCAGGAAGGACGTGAGGGTGATTGCCAGGTTGTCTTGGACGATCTGCGGGATCCGCGCCACTTGTGCCTTAAGTTCTTGAACCTCTCGGTTTTCCTCCTCGCTCCTTCCCGACGGCGCCACATGCGTCCTCGGCGGTGGACCAAAATGATCCACCCAATTCTTACCCCCGAGGCCGGCCAGACGGCCAGCCGACGATGGCTTCTTCGTAACCGGCTCTATTTTCTTGGCCCGGTTCATCGCCCTGTTAAAAGGGTTATCCCACCGGGTGGCCGCCGTCGACCCCTGGGATGAGGAACCCTGGGATCCATGACTAGCAACAATTTCCTCCTCCTACAGAAGAAGTAACAGTGAATCATTTAGATCACCGATTAGATTGCAATCGTGTTGATCCGCGGTAATTAGATTATACTTACCACAATTTCCTATGTCTGTTGAACGACCAGATAAGAGGGCGGCCACCCCTTCTGTTAACACTACTACTGTCATAGCCCACTGGTTCTAGCCCCTTAGCTCTATTCCAAACTCTGAGCACCCAGGTTCGAATCTTGGTGCTCCACTTTTTTATTTTTATTTTAAAAATACTTTTAAATGTTCACAAAAATGTCCAAAAGTGGTGATATATGCCATACAAGTTTTGTTTTGTTTTTAAAATACTTTTAAATATTCCAAACATGCCCAAAAGTAGTGATATATGTCATAAAAGTGTTACAAATATGATTCTAAGTATAACTAAAATTCATAATACTTTGTCCATGAATATTACAATCTTTTTCGACCACGCGTTTTACAATATTTTTGAGCTAGCGTTTTACAATCTTTTTTCCCTTCTTTGTCGCGGTTGAATAATTTAGCCCCGGCACTTTAATGTTTCTTATTTCGAACGGGCTACCTTTTTTGGGTAGGGTTGTCCTTTTTCTTCTTGTGATGTATGTTGCTGCATCGTAGTCGTCGTCATCTTCAATCTTTGGATCGCCGTACTGGTCGAAGTCTTGCTCGTTGGCGACTCCATCCATTCCGATGATGTTTCTTTTTCCTCTCCTTACGACAACACGGCTAGGCTTTGTCGGGTCGGTAATGAAAAAACATTGGTCCACTTTGGTAGCCAGTACCCACGGTTCATTTTTCGCGGCCACGTTTGCACCGGCGGCCTTGGATTTGGCTGCTTCGGGTATAACCATGGTTGTGAAATACCGGTCTTCTCTTTCGACACTCTTTGCCCATCTGACATGGAACATCGGCACCTTTTCTCCACAGTAGTCGAGCTCCCAGATCTCCTCGATTCTTCCGTAGAATCTTTCCTTCACGTTGTCATCGGTGTAGAATTCCGACGTTACGCCTGAGTTCTGATAATCACACTTGTTGTCCTTTTCCTCCGTGTAGAATGTGTAGCCGTTGATATCATACGCCTGATAGGTCACCAGGTTTTTCATCGGTCCCTGCGACAAGGTGAATATGATCTTTTCCATGTCATAAGAATACGAGCGCGGGGGATTATCAAGGAGCGTCTGCCTAAACCAACGCGTGAAATCTGAGTTGTGCTCTTTGATTATTTCTCCCTGCGTCCTCTGTATGCCCCGGTCACTGTACTTCTTCTCGATTAACCTTTTGTGATTTTGTACCCAAGGATCGACCAGTTCTAAATGCTGTAGCGCGACGAGGTTTGCTCGATCAAAGTCTGCGCGTCGAAAATTGAAGTCTGCATGCAGTATGCGACGACCCTCTCGGTGACCAGATCCGTCATGCTTGCCAAGGTGTCTGTTGACGGGAAGACCGACAGGGTTCTCGATGTCTAGATAATTCGTGCAGAAAGAGATGCACTCTTCGGCCAGAAAGCCCTTGGCTATGCTTCCATCTGGACGGGACCTGTTGCGAACGTATCCTTTGATGTGTCCGTTCATCCTTTCGAACGCCATCATGCTGCGGAGGAACATCGGCCCGAGTTGTACGATGTCCTCCACGACATGGACCAGCAGATGCACCATAATGTCGAAGAATGCGGGTGGGAAGTAGACCTCAAGCTCACATAGTATCACCATGATCTCCTCCTGTAGCCTTCCGAGCTGATTCAAGCCAATCGACTTCCTAGAGATGACGTCGAAACACTTGCATAGGCCAAATAACGTTTCACGGACGTGCTCGTCCATTATCCCTCTTAGTGCGACCGGAAGTACCTGCGTCATTAGCACGGCACAGTCGTGAGACTTCATGCCACTGAACCTCTGCTTCGCCTCGTCTAGGTATCTGCTTATCTTGCCCGCGTAGCCGTAAGGAAATTTGACTCCTAGAAGGCACTTGAAAAACTGTTTGATCTCATCCTGGATTAGAGTGAAGCAAGAAGGAGGGCAGTAATATTCGTTCTTCTTGAACTTTTTACCCTTCTGACGACCTTGTGTCGTCTCCGACTCATGATCATCGTCATCTTCCTGATCATCAGGAGTAGTGCGTCCTCCGTGAAGCTCCTTCCGGATACCCAAGCATATCAGGTCGTGCCTTTCTTTCGGACCATCTTTCGTCCTATCTGGCATGTTGATTATGGTGGCGACCAGACTCTCGCACACGTTTTTCGTGATATGCATGATGTCGAGGCTATGAGACGTGCGGAGAAACTTCCAGTATGGCAACTCCCAGAAAACAGACCTTGTTTTCCATACCTTCATCAGCGGCTTGTCTTGTTGCTGCCTCTTTCGCTTCTTTCCAGGCTTAGGACAATCTTTCCAGTTTTTCAGCAACTCTTCCACTTCTTCGCTGCTCCTATGCTCTGGGATTCCTCGGGTCTCTGATTTGCCATCGAACAGGTCTCCACGTTTTCTCCATGGATCATTCTTGCCGAGCCACCTCCGGTGCGCCATGAACACGGTTTTCGATGACCCTGGATCTTTCTCTAGTTGGAGATAGCTTGTGTTATCCATGCACCTAACGCATGCGCAGAATCCTTGGATAACCTGCCCCGAGATATACCCGCAACCTGGATAGTCTTGCACCGTAGTGATCAACGCGGCTCTCATAGTGAAATAATCTTGTGCGACGGCGTCGTAAGTATTGGCTCCAGATTCCCATAACGTGGCTAGCTCCTCTTTCAACAGCCCGAGATACAGATTGATGTCGGTACCAGGTTGTTTCGGCCCTTGAATTAGCATACTCATTTGTATGTACTTCTTCTTCATGCACAACCATGGAGGGAGGTTGTACATCCATACAAACACGGGCCAGGTGCTGTGCGTGCTGCTCTGGCTACCGAATGGATTGAGTCCATCGGTGCTCACACCAAGCCTGATGTTCCTCGAATCTCCACCGAATTCTGGGAATTCGAGGTCCAATGCTTTCCACTGGCTAGCATCTGAAGGGTGCGTCAGCAGCTCATCCTTTTCGGGGTCATCATCATCTCCTGGCTTCTTCCTTTCCGCATGCCATCGCATGAGCTTCGCTTCCTTAGGGTCCGCGAAATAGCGCGGCAGACGAGGAGTGATAGGAAAGTACCATACCACTTTTCGAGGTGCTTTCTTCCCTTTCTTGTATTGACTCACGCCGCACATCGGACATGTGGTTTTCTCCGCGTCCTCGCCCCGATAAATGATGCAATCGTTGATGCATACGTGATATCTAACGTGCGGTAGATCGAGAGGACAGACAATTTTCTTGGCATCCTCGATACTAGTTGGACATGTGTTCCCCTCCGGGAGACGATCGTGCCAGAATGCCATCAAATCGTCGAAGCTTGCGTCGCTCAATTTGTGCTTTGCCTTCATCTCCATAGCCTTGAACGTTACATTCAACCGGGTATCATCGGGTCTGCATCCTTCATACAATGGAGTAACCGCGTCTTTATCAAGTTGCGCAAGCTTGGCTTTCTCTCTAGCGGCAGCCCTGGCGTTACTCGTCTGCTTGAGAAGCAGCTCTTGCACATAAGGGTCCCGCACCCAGCCTAACGTTGTTCCATCGTCGTCTGCTCCTCCGGCATCTAGATCATCATCATCCCGGTCTGCTTCCGCACCTTCACCATCTCCAGGAGACTCTTCATCATCTCGCCCGTTCTCGCCGTGATGATGATCATCGTCATGTTGGCCACCTTCTTCACCGTCTCCATCATCTACGTCATCGCTTATCCAACGAGTGTACCATCCATGAAACCATGGCGGAGCAGGTGCGCCTGCAGATTCCCGGAATCTGGGTCGATCACCCAGTTGAGTTTGCATCTTCTGCACGGACATCTTGTATCTGTATTGTTATTTCGTATCATGTCGGCCGTCGCACATTTCAAAAATCTAGCCACAATGCCTTCGCTCATTATGCGGACCATTTTTGCCTGCACGATGTACACGGTACAATTTTGAAGTCTATTAGAACCACATAATGAATGCATGCATGCAATGGTCGATAGAAAATTTCGGCATGACCTATCCTAAAATTAGGACCTTTGCGAAATGCCAAAGTCTTGCCAAAATGGAAATGAATCAACATTTTGGCAAAACAAATGGCAACTTGTTCACATACAAACACAAGAGAGGGAGAGAGACCGATCCATACACACATGAACATATCATTATCCTCTCCATACACACATGCATGAGCATCATCGATACTCTCCATATACACACACATATGACCATTGATCCTCTCCATATACACACATCATGAGCATCGATCATCTACATACATATGAGCACATCATCCATATACACATGAACACATCCTTACATGGACAACTTACCGAGATGAGAGACCGATCGCGAGAAAGATGGAAAGGAGAGGTGCGCGCGTCGACCGGAGAAGGATAGATGAGAGACCGGAGACCTCCTCTATTACTTATGTAACCACCAAAGCAAGTTTTACATGCTAAAAATGGTGAATGTGTGGAGAAATTGAGGTGGGAAGGAGAAGATCCCGACTAGATCTAAGGAGGAAGAAGAAGGGGAAAGTGAAGTGTGGGGTGGTGGATGTGGTCACACATGTGCGCATAAAGTGCTGCCCTAAAGAAATCGACACATATGTGGCGCACACGGCCCTAGTGCGCCACAGGGAGTACAAACATCTGTGGCACACTATGCCACGTGCGCCACAGATGCTCCTACTCCCTGTGGCGCACTAGGCCGAGTGCGCCACAGAAGTTTGTGGCCGTTTCAGAGCAGAGGGGGGCATGCGCTTAGGCGTAGCGCACCAGACCCATGTGCGCCACAGGTGACCCTAACAACCGTGGCGCACCTGACTATAGTGCGCTACAGATGTTTGGCGTGCGGCCAACAGGGCCCTGGCCCACACACATCTGTGGCGCACTATAGTCATGTGCGCCACAGTTGTTCTAGTTATTAGTAGGGCACTGCCCACAGGTGAGCCACGCCTGTTTTAGCCGTGGGGCACTTCAACCATGTGAGCCACGGATGTGTTGATTACCTATAGCCGTTTTCCTAGTAGTGTAGCACTCACATGAAAGAGTGTGGAATTGTTTCACAACTCACACCTGTCGGAATACCACAGCGAAATGGTGTGTCAGAACGTCGTAATCGTACTTTATTAGATATGGTTCGATCTATGATGTCTCTGACGGACTTGCCGTTGTCATTTTGGGGCTATGCACTAGAAACTGCTGCATTCACTTTAAATCGGGCACCATCTAAATCCGTTGAAAAGACACCGTATGAATTGTGGTTTGGAAACAAACCTAAGCTGTCATTTCTTAATGTTTGGGGATGCGATGTTTATGTGAAGAAACTTCAACCGGATAAACTCGAACCCAAAGCAGAAAAATGCGTCTTCATAGGATACCCTAAGGAAACTATTGGGTATTCCTTCTATCACAGATCCAAGGGCAAGGTTTTTGTTGCCAAGAATGGATCCTTTCTAGAGAAAGAGTTTCTCGCGAAAGGTGTGAGTAGTCGGAAGGTAGAACTCGAAGAGGTTATTGAACCTTCTCTTCAAAGTATGGCGAGTAGCGCAGCGCCGGAAGTTGTTCCGGAGTTGGCTCCACCTGTTGAAGAGGGAACTAATGATAATGATCAGGAAACTCCGAAAGAGAGTACTACCAAACCTCGCAGGTCAAGCAGGACGCGTGCAACTCCCGAGCTATACGGAAATCCTGTCATGAATTTCATGGTTGATGAAAATGATGACCCTGCGACGTATGAAGAAGCGATGATGAGCCCGGATTCCAACAAATGGTTAGAAGCCATGAAATCCGAGATGGAATCCATGTATGAAAATCAAGTTTGGAACTTGGTGGACTTACCTCACGACCGAAAGGCCGTGGAGAACAAATGGATTTTCAAAAGGAAAACTGAGGCTGATGGTAATGTAACCGTCTATAAAGCTCGACTTATCGCAAAGGGGTTTCGACAAATTCAAGGAGTTGACTACGATGAGACATTCTCTCCCGTAGCGATGCTAAAGTCAGTTAGGATTATGTTAGCAATTGCTGCATATTTCGATTATGAGATATGGCAGATGGATGTCAAAACCGCATTTCTCAATGGTAATATTGAAGAAGAGTTGTATATGATACAACCAAAGGGTTTTGTCGATCCTAAGGATGCTAACAAGGTGTGCAAGCTTCAGCGATCCATCTATGGATTGAAGCAAGCATCACGAAGTTGGAATCTCCGCTTTGATAAGGTGATCAAAGAGTTTGGATTTGTCCAAACTTATGGAGAAGCTTGTATTTACAAGAAAGTGAGTGGGAGCAATGTGGCATTTTTGATATTATATGTGGATGACATATTATTGATCGGAAATGATATAGATCTTTTAAACAGTGTTAAAAGTTATCTAAACAGCAAATTTTCAATGAAGGACCTAGGTGAAGCGTCATACATATTAGGCATAAAGATCTATAGAGATAGATCTAGGCGCCTAATAGGGCTAACGCAAAGTACATACCTTGATAAGATTTTAAAGAAGTTTAAAATGGAAAATAGTAAGAAGGAGTTCTTACCTATGACACAAGGCACGACATTGAGTAAGACTCAAAGTCTGGCTTCGGCGGAAGAAAGAGAGATAATGGACAAGGTCCCCTATGCTTCAGCCATAGGCTCTATAATGTATGCCATGCTATGTACAAGACCGGATGTGGCACATGCTATTAGTTTGACTAGTAGGTACCAATCGGATCCAGGTTCAGAACACTGGAAAGCGGTCAAGAATATCCTTAAGTACTTATGAAGAACTAAGGATATGTTTCTTGTATACGGAGGTGAAGAAGAGCTCGTCGCTAAGTGTTATGTCGACGCTAGCTTTGACACCGATCCGGATGACTCTAAGTCTCAATCCGGATACGTATTTCTCATGAATGGCGGAGCGGTTAGTTGGAGGAGCTCCAAACAACCTGTGGTGGCGGGATCAACAATGGAGGCCGAATATGTTGCTGCTTCAGAAGCGGCTCAGGAAGCAGTTTGGATGAAGGAGTTTATATCCGAACTAGGTGTGGTTGCAAACGCGTTGGACCCAATGGTGATCTATTGTGACAACAATGGTGACATTGCCAATGCCAAAGAGCCAAGGTCTCACAAGCATTCCAAGCATATTAAGCGCCGGTTTCACTCCATCCGCGAACATGTCAAGGATGGAGATATAAAGATTTGTAAAGTACATACGAATCTGAATATAGTAGATCCGTTGACTAAAACTCTCCCTAGAGCAAAACATGATCTACACCAGAACTCCATGGGTGTTAGATACATCACAATGTAACTAGATTATTGTCTCTAGTGCAAGTGGGAGACTGAAGGGAATATGCCCTGAGAGGCAATAATAGAAAGTTTATTATGTGTATTCCAAGTATATGATAGATGTTTATTTTGCATGCTATAATTGTATTAATACGGAAACGTTAATACATGTGTGTTTAATAAACAAACAGAAAGTTCCTAGTTATGCCTCTCTCATAAACTAGTTCGTTGATTAACAAGATGATCACGGTTTCCTGATCATAGACATTGGATGTTGTTAATAACGAGATCACAACATTAGTGTAATGGTGTGATGAACATTCATCCGAAGTATAGCATTACGATCAAAGTCATAGAGTTTATATTGCTATAAACAAACTACGAAGTAGTCCTAATCCTTAGACCATGAGATCATGCCAAACCGGAAGAGTTTCTTGTTGACATCAAACGTCACTCCGTAACTGGGTGATCAAAGATGGCTTCAAAGCTACCAAAGTGTTATGTTGAGAATCATGGATCAAGAGTGGAATTTGTTCATCCCGATGACGGATAGATATGCTCTGAGCCCTCTCGGTGATATCACATTGGTTAGCTTGCAAGCAAGTGATTTGATCACTAGAATGTTATATCACGGGAACGAGAAAAGAGTGCATGTCAGTAACGAGATCAAACTAGGTATGGAGATAACGATGATCGAATCTCGGACATGTAATATATCGTGAAACAAAGGGATTAAGATACAAGTGTAAAAGGTCCCGACGATCACAAGAAAAGTCATTGTTGAATGTGTGGGAGTCAGTATGGATCTCCAGGTCCCGCTACTGATTATTGATCGGAGAAGGGTCTCGATCATGTACGCATTATTCGCGAACCGTAGGGTGACACACTTAAGGGACACTGGCATCCAGTTGGAGCAAATGTTTCATGCCAAAAGAATAAACAAGCGCATGAATTTATTTCACTAGATACCGAAACAGGTTTTCGGGTGAAATTGCATAAAGTGGTTATGCATGTGAAATGGAATTCTAGCAAGGGGTTATTTGTGAATGTTTGTCATTAAAGTAATTGAAAAAATTCTGAATAAAATAAAAGAGTTTTATTTAATGAGAGTTTGCATTAAATTTTGTGGAAATTTAATGGGAATTTGAGTGGACTTTTGAGTGGAGGGAATTTAAAGGACTTTTGTGAGTGGAGTGTCCACCCACATGAAGAGGGGAGGGCAAGGGGGCAGCCCCATGCGCTTGCCACCCCCTTGGGGTTCCCCCTCTCCTCCTATAAAAGGAGCCCCCCTCCTCACTTGTCTCTCACACCTCCTCGTGAAGGATCTCTCTCCCCCTCTAGAATTTATCCCACATGGTCTCGGACTAGCGAGATACATGTTCCCGGTGGCTATTCAGCAAGAAAGGGTTGTGCTTCCGCTGCATCGCTGGAGCGAGGAGGCGTAGGTTGCCCGGTGTCTTGTAAGTGTGTGCGAGCACGGATGCGCTGCTGCTATGCGGCCCTAGGACTTCCTCTCGATCTTGAGATCGGCAAGAGATCGTCTACATCAACCACGAGTTGAACTCGTTAAGCTTTGTCGGTCTTTAAGGGTATGTTCTCTACGGATATACATCCGCCCGTTGTTTGTATCTAGTAGTTAGATCTTGGTACATAGTTCCCATCGTAGGAAAAATTTTGTTTTCTATGTTGCGAACCCTACACCTGCATCCAGTAAGAAAGAAAGGCAAGCATTTCAAATGTCTGGCAGAACCCCGGAGGAAGCCTGTCCTCTGTATCGGTGAGGAGGTATTTGGTATGGTCAAGGACCTAGAAGTAATCTTTGGAAAAGGTCCTGGCAGTCTATCTGTTCTGAATGACGATGTTGGACACGTGCCCATGTAGAAGAAGCAATCTATATTTTGGGACCTACCCTATTGGAAAGTGTTAGGGGGTAACCCTGGGGTTGGCCCGATCTTTCACGAATTCCATGAGAAACGAGGGGAAAGAGGTGGTCGGCGGATGAAATCGAGGAAAGCGATGAAAACCACGAACACACACACACACCAAAACACGATACACGCCTACTCCTCACGCCGGTGGCAACCGGTCCAACATAATCCTTAGGATCGATGTTGGGCGAAGCTCGCTCTCCACGCCAACAGCAGGGGATGAGGTGCTTGGTGAGACCTTGACGACTTGGGGGCGAGACACCGAGAACCCAAGGCCTTGTAGAACTTGAACGCACTAGGCAAGATCCAAGAGGGGGGTGGATAATCCGGTGCTCCTTGGTAGGAGCATGAGACCAATAGATATAAGTCCTCAAAGGGTTTCCTTAATATCTATTATTATCCAAGTCTGGGTTTACAATGGATGGTGGGGGGCTATATATAGTCCAGCCACAAAACAGGGGTAGTTTGGGGATAAATAGCGAAATATGGAGAGGGTTACAAGGCGCTGGGCCGAAATAACACGAATAGTTTCTGTCGCTGGCGGTAGTACCGCCTGGCGGGACCGGTAGTACCGGTCATGCGGTAGTACCGGTTCCTGGCCCGGTAGTACCGCTTGTCGTCCTGGGACTTGCGCTGGGGCCTTCTGTTGGTGGCGGTAGCAGGGGGCAGTAGTACCGTTGCCCGGTAGTACCGGATCCAGGGACGGTAGTACCGCTAGTGACAGAGAGCGTTTGGGCAGCTCTGGGACCTTCTGTTGTTGGCGGTAGCATTGGGCGGTAGTACCGCCAAGCGGTAGTACCGGTCGCCAGGTCCGGTAGTACCGCTGGCGACAGAGAGCATTTGGTCTCTTCTGCTGGCGCTCCTTCGTCCTGTGGGTTCTTCTCTTCGTATCTGATGATGCACAAGGCATGGGTATGAAGTAGCAGGCCATCCAAAGGTGTATCGAAGTCACACAAGGAGAGGAGCGAGTTCACCTTAGCTTGAAGGAGTTTGGCTCGGGCGCGAGTCATGGGTCCACTTGGGGAGCTTGTGGGAGTAGATGTAGTGGCGGTCGTAGGACGGGCTGCATCAGCTCCCCCCCCCCTTGGGAAAGAGTCGTCCTCGACTCTTCAACCGTCTCAACTTCCTCTTCTCCATGGTAGGGTGAGAGGTCCTTGACATTGAATGTCGAGCTCACAAGATACTTGGATGTTGGGATATCGATGACATAAGCATTGTTGTTGATTCTCTTGAGCACTTTGAATGGTCCATCACCTATAGGCTTTAGCTTGGAGTTGCGTTCCTTGGGGAAGCGGTCTTTACTTAAGTGTATCCACACAAGGTCGCCCTCTTCGAAGATTATCTCTTTCTTATTCTTGTTTAGCCTTGATGCTTGGCGAAGGACTTGTTGCTCGATAGTAGCTCGTGTGTCATCATGGAGTTTCTTCATTGTGTGGGCGCGCTTGACAACGTCCATATTGGCACGTTCATGAAGTGGGAGTGGAAGGATATCGAGCGCAGTGAGAGGCTCGAAGCCGTAGACGATCATGAACGGGCTCCTCATGGTGGTGGAGTGCTTGGCGCGGTTGTAGGCGAACTCGGCGTGTGGAATGCATTCCTCCCAGTCTTTAAGGTTCTTCTTTATCAACACCCGGAGGAGTGTGCCAAGACTTCGATTGACGACCTCGGTTTGTCCATCGGTTTGAGGATGCGAGGCGGACGAGAAGAGGAGCTTGATGCCGAGCTTGGCCATGAGTGTCTTCCAGAAGTAGCTGATGAATTTTACGTCGCGGTCGGAGACGATTGTTCTTGGCACACCGTGTAGCCGAATTATTTCCCTCAAAACAAGTTTGCTACATGTGAAGCATCATCGGTCTTATGGCACGGTATGAAATGTGCCATTTTGGAAAAGCGATCCACTACTACAAAAATGGAATCATGACCATGTTTAGATCTAGGCAAGCCTAACACAAAGTCCATGCTAATGTCCGACCAAGGTGCATGAGGAATAGGCAATGGCATATAAAGACCAAAGGGGTTGGACTTAGACTTAGCTTGGATACATGTAGTGCATCGTTGAACGTGGTGCTCCACGTCGCGCTTCATCTTTGGCCAAAAGTAGTGAGTGGAGAGCATGTCATATGTCTTGTCACGGCCAAAGTGGCCCATAAGGCCTCCACCATGGGACTCTTGAAGAAGCAGAATTTGGAGAGACGATTTCGGAATGCAAAGCTTGTTTTGTTTGAAAATAAAACCCATATGCAAATAGAAATCATCAATCCCTTTGTCTACGGAACATTGTGCAAATATTGGTCCAAAGAAAGGGTCGAACGCGTACAAAGATTTGATGTCATCAAGACCCAAGACATTGACTTCGAGTCGTGTAAGAAGGCTGGTGTTTTTGCGAGACAAGGCGTCCGCTACCACATTTTCTTTGCCCTTCTTGTATTTGACAATGTAAGGAAAAGACTCCATAAACTCAACCCATTTTGCGTGCCTTTTACTCAAGTTGGCTTGGCCCTTAAGATACTTCAACGACTCATGGTCGGAATGGATGATAAATTCTTTGGGCCAAAGATAGTGTTGCCACACTTGAAGAACTCGAACCAAGGCAAAAAGTTCTTTGTCATAAATGGGTTAATTGAGGCGTGCGCCATCAAGTTTCTCACTATGGTAAGCAATAGGACGCCCATTTTGCATAAGGACGCCACCAATGCCAATACCACTAGCGTCACATTCAATCTCAAAGGTTTTTGTGAAATCCGGCAATGCAAGAAGTGGTGCTTCGGTGAGCCTCTTTTTGAGCTCATCAAAAGCCTTTTGTTGTGCTTTTCCCCAAACGAACGTGACATTTTTCTTGGTCAATTCATTGAGGGGGCAAGCAATTGTAGAAAAATCTTTCACAAAGCGACGGTAAAAGCCAGCCAACCCATGAAAACTACGAAGTTCACTAACATTTGTTGGGATGGGCCAATCTCGTATGTCCTTGACTTTTGAGACATCCACTTCGATGCCATTAGAAGACACAACAAAACCAAGGAAAATCAGCTTGTCTTTTGCAAAAGTGCACTTTGGGAGATTAGCATAAAGCTTTTCATGACGAAGGATTTGAAGGACCTCCTTAACATGAGTAACATGCTCCTCTAGTGACTTGCTATAGACAAGGATGTCATCAAAGTAAACAACTACACTCTTTCCAATGAGAGATCACAAAATATGGTTCATGAGGCGCATGAAGGTAGATGGGGCATTGGATAAGCCAAAGGGCATAACCAACCATTCATAGAGACCAAGCTTGGTCTTGAAGGCGGTTTTCCACTCATCACCTTCAGCCATGCGAATTTGATGGTAACCACTACGAAGATCAATTTTCGAAAATATAGTGGCTCCACATAACTCATCAAGCATGTCATCAAGACGCGGTATAGGATGTCGATAACGCACGGTGATAGCATTGATTGGACGGCAGTCCATGCATAACCGCAACGTATCATCCGTTTTTGGGACTAGGATCACGGGGACCGCGCTTGGGCTAGTGCTTACTTGGATCAAACCTTTGGAGACGAGTTGGTTGATTTGACGTTCGATCTCCTTCGTCTCTTCCGGGTTCGTGCGATACGCGGCGCGGTTTGGGAGTGGTGCGCCGGGTATGAGGTCGATGCGGTGCTCGATTCCACGAAGAGGAGGAAGGCCATGTGGAAGCTCTTCGGGAAATACATCTTGGAATTCCTGCAAAATAGCCATCAAAGAAGGAGGAACATTTGTCAAGTCGTTAGTTCCTTGCGCTAGTCCCTTGCATACAAGGACATAGTGCAAGATGGATGGGTTGTTCCGCACTTCTCTCATCTCACTTTTGGTGGCAAGAAGAACACCCTTAGTTTTTCCACTCGAGTTTGTCTTGTAGCTCTCACTCACTATGGTGTGGTTCTCTCGCTCACCACTCTTCTCACAAGGTGTTTTTGCATATTGCGCCCTCGCTAAAGCCTTTGCATTGTCCG
This sequence comes from Avena sativa, assembly GCA_916181665.1. NCBI lineage: Eukaryota > Viridiplantae > Streptophyta > Magnoliopsida > Poales > Poaceae > Avena > Avena sativa. The sequence continues at coordinate 9,758,619 of OV702289.1, forward strand.
CAATTATTTGGCTAGGAGTCATTGGTTGCAACACACAAGTTTTATCAAACCATTTGAAGGTGTAAGTGTTTGAGTGACCATTATGCAAAGCACACTTGTCATATTGCCACGGCCTTCCGAGCAACATATGGCAAACCGTCATTGGGACCACGTCACACTCGACCGTGTCCTTGTAGTGCCCAATTGAGAACGTCACCGAGACGGTGTGCTTGATCTTGACGGATCCTTGGTCACTTAGCCATTGGATATGGTAGGGGTGCTTATGCGGAAGAAGGGTGAGGTTGAGTTTCTCACACAATTCCGTGCTTGCAAGGTTGTGGCAACTCCCTCCATCGATGACAACTTTGATGGACTTCCCATTGATGCCGGCACGAGTTTGGAAGATGTTCGAGCGTTGGTCTTCATTTTCATTGGCTTGGGTAGTCAAGACCCTTGTGACCACAAGCGATGGACTTGCGTCATGCTCACACACTAGAAGGTCTTGGTCCTCTTCCGAATGTTGTCTTGCCATGGCCTCCTTGACCCTTGCATCAAACTCTTCTTCACTCAAGTATTCTTCATCGCCGTTGTCATGGATGAACAAAACTTTCTTGTTTCCACATGCATTCGACTTGTGCCCTTTGCCTCCACACTTGTAGCATTCACCGGTGAATGGTTGATCATCCCTTGTGTGCTTGCCACTTGGGGGCTGTTTTCCTTGAGGGAGAGTTGGCTTGAAGGGAAGCTTGGTGGTACTTGAGGAGCTTCCACTTGGTGTTGTTGGAGTAGTGGTTGGAGCTTGCTTGTATGTGAAGTACGTCTTTGGCTTGTTGTACTTGATGTCCTCTTGCACTTGACGTTCGGCCTTTGATGCAATGTGCACAAGCTCAACCATGTTGTTGTACCTTTGGAACTCGGTGATGCGCTTGATAGGATGGTTCAAGCCATTGAGGAAGCGTGCCATTGTTTGTTCATCTCGCTCTTCAGTGTTGGCACGGATCATGTTGAGCTCCATTTGCTTGAAGTACTCTTCCACGGTCTTTGTCCCTTGACTAAGCGTTTGTAGCTTGTTGAAGAGGTCACGCGTGTAGTGTGAAGGAACAAAGCAAGATCTCATATGAGCCTTCATGTCTTGCCAAGTTGCAATTGGAGGCTCTTCTTTTGCTTCGCGAGCGAGTTGGACTTGTTCCCACCAAAGGTTGGCATACTCATCAAACTCGAGGGATGCCATGGCCATCATCTTCTCATTGCTATAATTGTGCATGCGGAAGATCTTGTCGACCTTGAGTTCCCAAGAGAGATATTCCTCGGGCTCATTGGAACCGGTGAACTTTGGCATGGTGAATTTGAGCTTGCCGAAAGTTTCTTCTCCATTGCGGTTCCGGTTGCGTCGGTTGCCATGATTTGGGCGGTCATCATCATCATCATCATCATCCGAGCTCTCATGTCTTTCTTGGTGATTGTTGTGTTGCTCTTGTGGTTGTTGAGGTGCCGCGTTTGGTGGTGGAACTTGTTGTTGACGACGAGCTTGGGGAGCTTGCTCGTTTTGTTGTCGCGGTTGAGGACAAGGAGGAGGTTGATGGTCCTCACGACGAGCTTGGGGAGCTTGCTCTTGTTCTTGTCGTGGTTGATGCCGAGGAGCATTAGCTTGCGCCATGTGGCGAGGAGGACGTCGAGCCGCGTGCGCAATGGGCTGCTCTTCTTCTTGGTGTAGGGGAGGTTCGTCATGACCATCATGGTGCCGACGTGAGCGATCATGTCGATGATGACGCCTTGGAGGGTCTTCGAGTGCTTCTCGTCGACGGTGATCTTGTTCGTCCTCTTCGGATGCTTCACTTGTTGTTGAAGGTACATGTCAACGGCGATGGCATTGGTGGTCCATGCGAGGTTGCTCTTGTTGAATCACAAGTGCCCTTGGTTGTGGCCGGTTCGCTTCGCGTCTTGGAGGTCGTGCAGAGAGGTCACCATCATAGCTTGACATTGCGGCGTGACGCGGAGATGGTACCGCCTGTGAAGAGCTCATGGATTGAAGAACGGGTCCGTCCCGGTGTCTTGAAGCGTGACGGCGAGGTGCACTTGATTCACTGGAGGAGTACCGAGATGAGCTTGATTCGCGCGAGCGTGGCCTTGCGAGTCCATCAATGATGCGTTGAAGCTTCTCATCCATGGAGGCGAGTGCACGACCAAGAGCTTCATTTTGATGACCGAGGTTGTGTTGCATAGCATGCATTTGGCCACGGACTTCTTCGAAGCGGTTGTCGATGTTCTTGAATTCCACACGGGCCTCGCTAAATTGTTCATCTTGGCGACGCTCGAGAGCTTCACAACGGTAGTTGAATTCTCCTCGGACCTTCCAATGGCCCCATTTTGTCATGAATTGGTTATCATCCTCTGGAGGTGGTGGTGGTTGGGATGGCTCTCCATGCCTGTCCATAATGCAAAGCCAACAAAGGTTGTATATGGAGAGAAAAGGTGTGGAGAGTTAGCCTTTTACCTCACCTTGGAGATTATATCAAACCGATTGCCACACAAATGAGCGAAAAAGCGTGCAAAGTGAAATTGCAAGAAACTCTCAAAGGCTTTTGGTGGAAGGTTAGGATTGTGGAAAACCAAACGAAACGATCCAAGCAAAAGGTTATTGTCCTACGTGGTAAAGAACCAAAGATAAAAAGCAAAAGGAAGCGATCTACAAAAACACGGAAAACACACACGTGGAGAAAAATGGGGTTAGCACGACTATGAAAATGAGCACAAAAGGTCCCAACAAAGACTACGCTCGGTTGTCGTGCCAACACAAGGAGAGACCACAACTCGTTTGCCAAAGAGGATAAGCAATAGATTTGTGCACTTGCCTCGGTGCTCTCTTTCTTCTCTCTTTCTTGGCGTACAAGCTTGGTATTCTCTTTGTATTGGGAGACTATGTATCTTTTATCTTTTTCTTTTGTTCTTTTTTTTTGATTCTTTTTCTTTTTTCTCCCTTTCTATGCTACTATGTTAGCTTTTGTATTTGGCCTCACACTCTCACTTTCCGAAGGCAAGTGCACAATGCTTAGACAAACACAAAATGAGTTGCTCTCATAGGATAGATACACACAAAGGAAGATATGGGGCTGTCAGGGTGGTGCAAGTTATACCTTTGGTATTGTTGACGACTTGCAACCGTTGGTGGGGGATGATGTTCGAGTGTCGCGGTGTCGTTGAGCGCGGGTGACGTTGATGTGGAAGCTTGTGTTAAGATGGCGACAAACACGCGAAACACGAACAAGCTAAAGGGGGAAAGTCAGCAAACGAAAATGAGGTGTCAAGAAGAAGGAAAAACCTTCTGTTACTGGCGGTAGTACCGCTTGGTACAGGCGGTAGTACCGGACGGCGGTAGTACCGCTTGGAACGGGCGGTAGTACCGCTGGTGACAGAACACGAACGAAAACGAGATCCACTTGACACAAACCTCAAATCCGTGGGAAATCTGACCGAAAGGCTGGCTAGGAACAACAGGAGCTATAGATCGACTCCCAAAGCAACAGATCTATGGACCAAAACCACGAAAAACTCACCAAATCCAGAGATTGATCCGAAGGCAAATTGGGGCTCTTTTTGGTGGGATTTTCGATTTTAAGGCGGATAAAAGAAAAATTGGGGGGAAAATCGTGATCAACCGTGCTCTTGATACCAATATGTTAGGGGGTAACCCTGGGGTTGGCCCGATCTTTCACGAATTCCACGAGAAACGAGGGGAAAGAGGTGGCCGGTGGATGAAATCGAGGAAAGCGATGAAAACCATGAACACACACACACACCAAAACACGATACACGCCTACTCCTCACGCCGGTGGCAACCGGTCCAACATAATCCCTAGGATCGGTGTTGGGCGAAGCTCGCTCTCCACGCCAACAATGGGGGATGAGGTGCTTGGTGAGACCTTGATGACTTGGGGGCGAGACACCGAGAACCCAAGGCCTTGTACAACTTGAACGCACTAGGCAAGATCCAAGAGGGGGGTGGATAATCCGGTGCTCCTTGGTAGGAGCATGAGACCAATAGATATAAGTCCTCAAAGGGTTTCCTTAATATCTATTATTATCCAAGTCTGGGTTTACAATGGATGGTGGGGGGCTATATATAGTCCAGCCACAAAAACAGGGGTAGTTTGGGGATAAATAGCGAAATATGGAGAGGGTTACAAGGCGCTGGGCCGAAATAACACGAATAGTTTCTGTCGCTGGCGGTAGTACCGCCTGGCGGGACCGGTAGTACCGGTCATGCGGTAGTACCGGTTCCTGGCCCGGTAGTACCGCTTGTCGTCCTAGGACTTGCGCTGGGGCCTTCTGTTGGTGGCGGTAGCAGGGGCGGTAGTACCGTTGCCCGGTAGTACCGGATCCAGGGACGGTAGTACCGCCAGTGACAGAGAGCGTTTGGGAAGCTCTAGGACATTCTGTTGTTGGCGGTAGCGTTGGGCGGTAGTACCGCCAAGCGGTAGTACCGGTCGCCAGGTCCGGTAGTACTGCTGGCGACAGAGAGCATTTGGTCTCTTCTGCTGGCGCTCCTTCGTCCTGTGGGTTCTTCTCTTCGTATTTGATGATGCACAAGGCATGGGTATGAAGTAGCAGGCCATCCAAAGGTGTATCGAAGTCACACAAGGAGAGGAGCGAGTTCACCTTAGCTTGAAGGAGTTTGGCTCGGGCGCGAGTCATGGGTCCACTTGGGGAGCTTGTGGGAGTAGATGTAGTGGCGGTCGTAGGACGGGCTGCATCAGAAAGTCTTAGAGGTCCGCTCTTCAATCGACGTGATGCACGTGACGAAGAATGTCTGCGTGAACCTTCTAGGATTTCTAGGAGTGTATGGGAAGACAAAAGATACACCAGAAGCACGGCAGGACCAACAACGTCTGAAAGCCCCTGAAGAGCCTATGCATCCTGAGAACGAGAAGGGTAAACGATGCCACTTAACTCCTGCCAGCTAATCTCTTACCAAAGCAGAGAAGGAAATCTTTTTTGAATGTCTGAGCAGTATCAAGGTCCCGTCTGGCTTCTCGTCGAATATAAAGGGAATAATAAATATGGCAGAGAAAAAATTTCAAAACCTGAAGTCTCATGACTGCCATGTGATTATGACACAATTGCTTCCGATTGCATTGAGGGGGCTTCTACCTGAAAAATGTTCGAGTACCCATTGTGAAGCTATGTGCATTCCTCAATGCAATATCTCAGAAGGTAATCGATCCAGAAAGCCTACCAGGGTTACAAACAGATGTGGCCCAATGTCTTGTCAGCTTTGAGTTGGTGTTCCCACCATCCTTCTTCAATATTATGACGCATCTCCTGGTTCACCTACTAGAAGAGATTGCCATTCTCGGTATTGTATTTCTACACAATATGTTCCCCTTTGAGAAGTACATGGGAGTCTTAAAGAAATATGTTCATAACCGTGCTAGGCCAGAAGGAAGCATCTCCAAGGGCTATGTAAAAGAGGAGGTCATTGAGTTCTGTGTTGATTTTATTCCTGACCTTAAGGCGATTGGTGTTCCAGAATCACGACATGAGGGGAGACTGCGTGGAAAAGGCACCCTAGGATGTAAAGCATGATATGTAGGGACGGGCATTCTCTCAATCAAGCACACTACACGGTTTTACAAAGATCTATCTTGGTTGCCCCGTATATCAATGAACACAAGAATTTAATACGCCTCAAACACCCGGGGCAGTCTGATGAATGGATTATAAGTGAACACATGGCGAGTTTTGGAGGCTGGCTGCAAAGACTTCTCACGAATAACACCACTGTTGGGGATCAGTTGTACTTGTTGGCCGGGACACCATCTTCGACTGTATGTACTTTCCAAGGGTACGAGATAAATGGGAATACATTTTACACGATAGGCCAAGATAAAAAGAGCACCAACCAAAATAGTGGTGTCTGCTTCGATGCAGTAGAAGACAATGGGCAGAAGACCACACATTATGGGTTCATAGAGGAGATATGGGAACTTGACTATGGACCTAATTTTAAGGTCCCCTTGTTTCGATGCAAATGGGTCAAGCTAACAGGAGGAGGGGTTGAGGTAGACAAGAAGTACGGAATGACAACGGTGGATCTCAACAATCTTATGAAGGTAGACAAGAACTTAGACGAACCATTCGTCCTAGCCAATGATGTGGCTCAGGTTTTCTATGTGAAGGACATGTCCTCCAGACCAAAAAAAAGAAAAAATATGCAAACGAATACATCATATGATGAGCCAAAGCGTCACATAGTTCTTTCAGGGAAAAGAAACATCATGGGAATCGAGGACAAGACAGACATGTCAGAAGATTATAATAAGTTTGATGAAATTCCGCCCTTCACAGTGAAAACTGACCCAAGCATTCCGTTAAGTAAAGAAGATGCTCCATGGTTACGTCTGAAGCGATCATAAGGAAGGACATATGCCAAGAAGTTCATGCTCATATTATGTAAGTCTAGTTCATGTCTTTTGCGGTTTGTGGCTTGACCGAAGGATATCTTTCGTGGTTCGTGGATTGACCGGGACTATATATAGGGGGGACCGGCTTTGTAGTCTCAGTTTTTAATATTAATAAATGTCTTGAGTGTTAGTCTTGTTTTGTGGATGGACCGGGACTATGAGAAGAAGTTGTCCCGATTCGTACTTACCATTAAGATCTGATCTCCAAACGCGCGCGATCACATATTAGGGAGTGCCTCTATGATCGGTTTCTTAGAGATGCCGAAGGACTGGGGTCCGTCGCATCTCCCTGAAATTGGCCGTAGTGGTGTCCCTGCTCTCGAAAACCATCTTGCAGCTTGTAACTCCTCTAACTACATCAATACACCTGGGAGCTAACTAATTTCACATATTAGGGAGTGCCTCTATGACCAGTTTCTCGGAGATGCCGTAGGACTGGGCTCCGTCGGCATCTCCCTGAAACTGGACGTAGTGGTGTCCCTGCTCTCGAAAACCATCTTGGAGATGCCTCAAACTGGTTGGAGGACTGGACTCACAAGGATGCCTATTTATAGTACAAGCAGCTCGTCATAGTGTCGACACTTACGAAATAATGTCGACACTCACCCCTATTATTAGTGCTGACTCGTGTTTTGTCCCGGTTGGTGTCTCCAACCGGGACTAAAGGTTCATCTTTAGTCCCGGTTGGTGACACCATCCGGGACAAGGTACACGCCGCACGACATAATGTCGACACTCACCCCTATAATTAGTGCTGCCTGGCCCAGCCTGAAATCCCTCCAACCGTCCCATTTTTAGAACAATGTCATATTTATTCTGTTAACAGTATATGTATTAAATGAGCCATTTTTCTTCCTTCTATTTCTTCCCTCCATTTTTCTTCCCGCCATTTTTTCCCGCCATTTTTCTTCCCGCCAGTTTTTCCTATATATATGTAGGGTTGGTCTCCATTGTCATTGCACATCTCTAGACTCATATATGCAACCTCATCACTCTTTCCCATGGCTTCCACCGTAGCACTAACCCCCAGGGAGGCGGAGGCGCTTTGCGCCTCGAACTACCCCTGCCCGTCGGGCTACTGTGTCCCCGTCGGCTGGATGCTGAGCGCCGGAGGCGTGCCGGTTCCTCCTGTCCCTCTAGGTGTGGCGCGCCGGATGGCCATCACGAACCACTACTACTTCGATCTCACGCCGGAGCTGCGGAGGAATCCCAGATGGCATCCCGACTATTTCCCTACTTGGGAAGCCTTCTTCGTGGATCGACGTGAGAGGGCGCTTGCCAGGCACGAGGAGGACGGCCCACCTCCTCCTAACTTCAACGAGGCAGGCCGTCGGCTATGGTGGCGCGGTCGGACTCTCCAGAGCGTCATGGCCTATGACACTGCCGCCGACTCTAACCCCCGTCTGCGCTACCCTCAAGTCCAGCCCACGCGTACTCAACCTTCAAGGTTCAATTACGGCGACCCCGACAATGATAGCGATGACGACGGCAGCGAGTAAGCGAGTATTACAGGTGTAGGCAGGAGAATGACTGAATCACTCCAACATTCCGAAACAAGTTCGGCCGATTGTTACTTAATCTGGCCATGTATCTTAATTTTCAGTTCTTTTATGTATCTTAATTTTCAGTCGTGCTTTATGTAACTTACTATTAGTTGCATTCTGTATTTTAATTCCAGTTCTATCTCCTTCACAAAATGACCTATCTCATTCGAGGTTTCTTGGCTTTCGGGTCAAATGACCAATGTTATGGCTAGAATCAAGGCATAGTTTGTGATAATATGGCCATATTGTGCATACATGTGCATCATGGCATGGCAAACAATGTTGTAAGAGGAAGTTTTCCTTTTTATCGCACCAAAAAGACATTTTCCATTTTCCGAGCATAAAACGGACGGTTTTGTGAAGCAACCACCAAATGGCTAATTCAAAAAACCACCAACACATTTTACAAAAATACTAGACCACCTTATATGGACAATGTACCAACAGGGGGATCTGAAACCTTTCCGTCCACCTCTGGTGAAAAAGACAAATTCCTGCCGAATCGGTAGGAAGTGGGTCAGATATGAACTACAGGTACATGATAAAATGCTCATGATTTTTTACAAAAATCATTTTTAGGTTCACAATATGCTATTTTATCAAAAATCCAATGCAAGTTGAGCGAGGCTTGGCCCCGAGCTAAGAATCTTCATGCCCGTTGTTTGACAAAGTTTGACGATAGTTTAAAACGGGGATAAAAAAATAAAAAAAAGAACGAAACAGTGCGAAACCTTCGCGTGGTGTTATATTATGTGACATAGTTAGAAGGAAAAATCTCAAACTTGGTATATTGATTATGTCTCAAAAAAATCTTCACAAAATGACATATCTCATTCGAGGTTTCTTGGCTTTCGGGTCAAATGACCAATGTTAAGGCTAGAATCAAGGCATAGTTTGTGATAATATGGCCATATTGTGCATACATGTGCATCATGGCATGGCAAACAATGTTGCAAGAGGAAGTTTTCCTTTTTATCGCACCAAAAAGGCATTTTCCATTTTCCGAGCATAAAAAACGGACGGTTTTGTGAAGCAACCACCAAATGGATAATTCAAAAAACCACCAACACATTTTACAAAAATACTAGACCACCTTATATAGACAATGTACCAACGGGGGATCTGAAACCTTTTCGTCCACCTCTGGTGAAAAAGACAAATTCCTGCCGAATCGGTAGGAAGTGGGTCAGATATGAACTACAGGTACATGATACGATGCTCATGATTTTTTACAAAAATCATTTTTAGGTTCACAATATGCTATTTTATCAAAAATCCAATACAAGTTAAGCGAGGCTTGGTCAGATTCAAGTGTATACAAAAGATGCGACATTTAAATATCCAATCAATTAAAAAATGTTAATACAAAAGATGCGGCATTAAAATATGATTTGCTCTAATAAAATAGGGTTAGATTCCTTTTTAGAAGCTTAATATTTCTTATGTTCAAAGTTTTAGGATTTGACAATTTATTTTTATTTGAATTGAATAATCAAAATTTATATGTAAGTGTTTTAATCATTTTGAAAATTTTCATCTAAAGTAAATATAAAATGTTTTTACATGAATGGATAGATATTATTTTTCTGAAAATTATGATATATTATTCATATTTTTCTGAGTTGAAATGAAAAAGATATGAATTTTCTAAATTCATATCCTATTTTTTGAATTAAAAATGCCCTTTAATGCATGAAATAAATGCCCCTTTAATGCATGAAATAAATGCCCCCCCTTTAACACCGGTTCCAGCCACGAACCGTGTTAAAGGGGGGGGCGCATTTATTTCGTTTCGCGCGCGCACCCCCCCTTTAACACCGGTTCCAGCTGGAACCGGTGTTAAAGGGGGGGGGTATTAAATGCGCGCCTTCCCCTTCCTTCTTCCCCCCAGAGCCAAATCGAACCCGCTACGTAGAGAAACAGAGAGCAGCCGCCGGCGCCGTCCAGCCCTCGCCGTCGCCGCCCTTGCCGTCGCCGCCCTCGCCCAGCAGGCCCCAACGAGCTCATCCCCTCGAGGTCCGGTTGTCGTCGTTGTCTTCAATCGCCGTCGTTCTAGAGCTTCTCCGGCCTCGACACCGTCATCACCACTCTCAGGGTGAGCATGCGGTGCTCAGGCACCACCCTGTGAATCCCCTCCTTCTCTCTATCGTGCCCGCGTCGCACACCACCGCATACCGCCGCCAGTCGTGTCTCCAGCGAGCCTGCGTGGCGCTTGCCGACGTGTCTCCGGCGCTCCTCCACCGTCCCTGGCCGCCTGCCGACGTGTCTCCGGCGAGCCTGTGTGGCGCTTGCGTGGCCACGACGTGGCGCCCTCGTCAGCGCTGGTCCAGCCATAGTGGCCCACATGTCAGCCATAGTGGCTAGGTTCCTGTGCGGTGTAAAAAAATTAACCCCCCAGCTGACGTCAGCCTGATGCAATAAAGGCTTTAATAATTCCAGAAATTGATATAAATTTGTAAATTCAATATCTTTTTATTTATAAATCAGAAAAATACAAATAATATATCAAAATGTTCAGAAAAATGAAACCTAGCTATCTAAGTTATAATCATGCATTGTTCCACAACTTAAATGACAAGTTTAATTAGAACACCCTAGTAACCCTAATAGGTGATTCCGGAGTTTTCCCCCGAGTTAGGGTTTTCACCCCTCGGAACCCCGATTAAGTTGTCGAGCATGCCTTAGGTTTACATTTCAAAGCAAATTAACTTGTCATATCATCATACTTGCTTAAGCATTGCATCGATGCCATGTGTTGATTGTTTCCCCTTTATTTCCGGTGTTTGGTTCTTCCCGGTAGAATACGATATCAAGATCGATATCGAAGCCCGAGGACAACATCGTCGAAGATCGGAGATCGATGAACAATACTTTACCAACTGTAATCAAGTCAAGTACAAGACTCCCGAAGATCTGTTTATCTGCTATCAACAGGCAAAGGCAAGCATAGCCCCACCATGATATAATCCTATGTTTTCGAAAGCATTTCAATTCCTGCCATGATGCATACGATTCTACTATTTGTGTCTTTTTGTATGAATAATATGTATATTTGTGTATGAATACAAGTCCACTTGAATGTTTACTCTCTTACTCTAGATAATATTATTGTTTTAGAAACTATGGATCCTCTTAGTAGAAACCTTGAAGAAGAAGAAATAATGGAGAACATTATTGATGAGGACACCTCACAATATCTGAACTTGGAGGGACATGATGACAGATCAAGTAGTCATGGAGAAGATGAAGACTCCGGTGAACGCAATTTAGTGATTACAAAGTCCGGCGAGGTATATGCATTGATTAAGCCTCTGCTGACTTCCACCAACAATCTTCTTCTACATGTATTAATTAACGCTTCTTTCTTCTTTTAGCCCTCTGGATCGACCAGCCAGCAACCATCTTCTTCTACGAAAAAGAGAAAGCGAGGCGCGAGCCATCGGTTGAAAAATCGTGCAAAGTTCACGATCGAAGCAGTCCGTGTTGATGGCAGGCCGGTGGATCCCAAGAAGGCCGCATACAAATTTGTACGTCAAGCTGGAGTTCTTGTTAGGTACCAAATCCCAATCATAATTGAATATTGGAATAAGCCAAAGAAGGGTGACGGTACCTTTGTCGATGAAAGATCCAAAGAAACGCTTTGGAATTCGTTGTTGGTAAATTTCACCCTTCCGCCAGAGGAGGATGAAAACAACCCGGTTATAAAGGAAAATGTCAAAGAGTGGACTCTAAAGAAGATGGCTGACGCTTTCCGCAACTGGAAGACAAAATTGAACAAATTTGTCAAAGCTGGCGAGACTCCAAATTTTGAAGACGCATATTATGCGAAGATAAGACCTCACTGGCCCGAATTTGTGACATATAAAAAAGGTGACATAGCTAAAAAGAGGTCAGAAACCAATACGCTAAATGCCCAGAAGAAGGAATATCACCAGAGGATGGGGTCAGGTGGCTAAATATCTCAGAGGCCTAAGTGGGAGGAAGTTGAGAAGGCCCTACGCGCTAGAGGGATCACACCCCAGACAGATGCGTGGGACCTATGTGCAAAGACTTGGTTCTACGGAATCGGGGCAAGGTTGGACCCAGAAACAGGATTGTGTATCTTCCCAACCCTCCTTGCCAAACCCGTCACTGAACTCATCACGGCATACGAGGAAACAGCCACCAGGACCTTTCATCCCGACAGAGAGAATGACCAGCTCACACGCGCCATCGGTAAAAAAGAACACCCTGGACATGCACGAGGCACAGGAGGTATGACGTGGAAGGATGGGTTTGCCGAGTGGAGCGACTCTTACAGATGGCGCGGCAGAAAATAAAAAGAGCGTACAGAGCGGATGACACAGATATAACATGCACTTGTGGCTCTGCAGGCGCAAGTGAATGCACAACAGAGCCATCAAGCTACCGGCCCATCTCAGCGGCACGAAGAGCCTGCATTGGAAGCTGCCGGCGGCCCAGACTCTGCGCGGAAAAGCAGCGTGGCTTCCACGGAGAACGTGCAGCCCACGCTTGAAATGGCGGGTCCTCGATACCCCGTGGATGAGATCACAGAGAGCGAACACGTTGAGCTGCATGTGATATTAATGGGCTTATCCATTAAGGTGGATGTCGGCTATGCCTTACCTCCTGTAGCTGGTGGAACTTACCACTGCCGACCGATTCCAGATGGCTATGCTATTGTCGGGGTGGATGAGGTTGTGAAGGAATATGAGGAAACACAGCTTGACCATGCTACAGGTGAAGGGGAAACTCAACTCAAATTTGCAGTGAAAACAACCATTCTTTGGAAGAAGGAATACATCGTGCTACCAAATTGGAGGCCACTGGCACCCCCGCCGTCTCCGTGCCGTAGGGAGACTGAAAGTAGCAGTCGTGCGGCACCCCAGAAAACAGTTCCCATGCTCGGAGAGCCAGAAAACCAATCATGCGCCCCGCTCCAAGTGTTCGACACACGGGACGCTTCTCTCGTAAATGATTACGAGGCAGAGCTACAAAGAAAGGCCAATGAGGTGGGGATGACTTACATTGCATACTTGAACATCATGGGATACAACTTGCCCAAATGCGATGCCAACCCCATACATCCATGGAAGTATGGGAAGAATCTCGTCAAGAAAGAGGAGCTCAAGAATCTACCAACAAAGATGCGAAGATTGCACAAGTGGTACCTTGATTTCTGCAAGACGAGAAAGGAAGAATGGATCACGGTGCATATAAGAGATCAGATTTTCTTGTGCGGAGACGACGAGATCGACTTCAACATTCAAGACTTGAATTTTCTATCCAATCAGAAGGAACTCGACAAAGCTGCCATCAGCCTTTATTGTGTGTTAAGTACTATTTCTGTAATTTATATCTCATCTCATTCACTTCATTAATTGCATGTATATATATATATGCTCACCATATATGTATATACTATTATGCAGGAAAAAGGTTATGGAATGCATGAAAGGAGGCCCTTTTGACATTGGGTTCGTTGACCCAAATAGAGTTCATGAAGAAGTGGTAAGAACCAAACCCGGGCAAACAGAAGATTACTTGCTAAGGTCTTTACTAAGACAACAAACCAAAAGGGAAATACTATTGCCTTACAACTTCTCGTGAGTACTGTTACCCTCTCTTGTAAACATTATGTTTCGGCTTACTCGATGTTAAGTGTAATTGATGATGAGTTATGCGTGCGTAGGTTCCACTTTATTCTGCTAGTCATTCAACCCGACTCAGGAAAAGTCCTTGTCATGGACTCGTTACGAAAAGAAAAAGAGCTATGGGCAGACTTTAGAGAGATGCTCCAGAGGTAATTTCAATCATATTATCGCACTAGATCGGCAACTTTCGTGACAACAAGTAATTAATTACTCCTTTATCCATTTTCTTTGCCGGACAGGGTTTGGAAAAGGTTCACAGGCAGGGCCGTGGGTGCATGGTCAGAAGAACTAAAATTTGTAGACCAAAATGTAAGTAATACTAGCTAGCTAGGTCTGCGTATCTCTTTGATTCTACCTCCAATTCCATTATATCATGCTTTATTAATTACTATTTTGATTGAACTCTCTATTCTCGTAAAGTGCGCGCATCAGGGACACGACAATAACTTATGTGGGTACTATGTTTGCGAGTTCATTCGCAACACGATATGTGCGACGGGCCAAGCCGCACTAGAACAACTTACAGTAAGTAAACAAAGTACACAACATTATTTTATTACCATCAATTGTGTTGAGTTTTATTATTATATATATATTGACCCCATTCTTCATATATATTCAGATCGAACGGATGCAGGACCAACTCCTACCATTTGAATGCATATGAGCCATTCAAGAGGAATTGGCGGGGTTCATACTTGATGAGGTCGTCACGTCTGGCGGAGAACTCTTTAGATATCCACAAAAATAAACATTGTATATATGCTTGAACGTGTTTGTCTTGTACTTGATGCTTCAACGTTTACGGAGAATACCACACAATGACGATGTTTGTGTATAATAATAGTTGCTTAATTATTCATGTACTCGTATGTACTGATGACGATGTATGTGTATACCGTTCCCGATCGATTCCCCCTCCCCCCTCCCGCAAAAATACGCCCAGAACGGGGCAGAGGCAGAACTCTGCCGTGGCAGAGATTTAGGCCGTTTTCCTGTCGCGGCAGAGATTTAGGCCGTTTTCCTGTCGCGGCAGAACTCTGCCGCGGCAGAGATTTATCTCTTTTTCCTGCCGCGGCAAAGAACCTTTACGAACCGGTGTTAAAGGGGGGGGGGGGCTGAGCCCTGCGGCAGCCCCACGTGCGCCACCCTTTAACACCGGTTCGTATAAGAACCGGTGTTAAAGGGGCCCCCCTCTAACACCGAACCCTCAACAGCGGTTCTACAACCGCTGTTAGAGGGCCCTCCAAACCGGTGTTAGAGGGGGGTCTGCACTAGTTCGTTTGTCGACGTCGCCGCCGCTTATGGGTTCCTGGAGAGGGCCCCTCCCGTGCCGTCGGATCACTCCGCCGCCGGTTCTTGGCATGTTTCTCCGGCGGGCGGCGGGGGATCCTGTTTCTGTGCCTTCCTCGGTACGGACAGAGCGGAGATCTGATCCTCTACATGCGGCATCTGAGGAGTTGATTGTGGATCCTGGTGGACTGCGAGTTGTTTCCGGATCACACGCGGGCGTCGGTTGCGGTATTTTTTTGGAAAATGATTGTACTCCCCCGGGGGATTACACCGCTCGCGTCCCCCGGGTCCTTCGCACCCCATGTGTTCTATGCGGGCCCATCATGTTATCTTCTCGGCTTGGACCTGGTCATCTGGAAACCTCCTTCTTTTCCTCTTTTTTCTCTCTCACCGATGAACCATGGAATTTGCGTCCACTGAGTCCCATCCCCTTCGCCTAGGCCCTGCTCTGATTCGCGCAAGACGCTATGCCACCGCCCTGCACGCTCATCTGGCGTCTCCCTTGCTCCCAATGTTCCCACGCCCGTGCTGCCCGTCGAGCCCTCGCCTTGCGCATGTCGTCCTCGACCCGACCACTCCTACTGCGAGCTGGGAGAGCGTCGGTAATAACGAGCAGCAGTGCTACCATCCATGGCCAGAGATGCTGCATGCCAGTCGCGACCAGAAGTGTCGCTAGCAGTCCGCGCGGTTGCTGCCGACGGGCTTGCTATGACAGGCCGGAGGGGTTGCTACCACCGGCCGGTGTGGTTGCTGCTACGAGTAGTCGGCGTGCTTGCTACAAGCGGCCAGCAGGCTTGCTACCACATGCATGTGGGGTTGCTTCTAGAAGCGGACGACGGGCTTGCTGCTAGAAGCGTCGGCGAGCTTGCTACAGCAGGTCGGCGGTCCGGGTCGCTACAAGCGGCCGGCGTGCTTGCTACAAGCGGCCAGCAGGCTTTCTACCACTAGCATGCGGGGTTGCTTCTACAAGCAGCCGACGGGCTTGCTGCTAGAAGCACCGACGAGCTTGCTACGGCAAGTCGGCGCGGTTGCTACAAACGGCCGACAGACTTGCTACCACAGGCATGCGGGCTTGCTATCAGAGGTCAGCGGGCTTGCTACAAGACTTACTGCTAGTTCTGCAAGCTTGTCTTCTCCGGCGACGGTCATGCCACACACATGCGATGAAGATGCGCAGCTTCTTCAAAGCCAGAGAGCGTGGTGTGAAAATACCTATGCTACAACGAGGTTCCTGCTGGCGGCCAACAGACCTCACGACTGAGCTCCGTAGTCTAGGTCTGGGGAGCTATGGTGAAGGTCTGGCAGCTACGGGCGGACGACGGAGCCTGGCAGCTGACAAGGATTTTTGCTGGGATGGAGCGTGCGTGGGGATTCTCGTTGGGATACAGCATGACCAAATCGGTTTCTATGGGAGGACAACATCAGCAAGTTTAATCATACGGTGCGGAACAAACGGTTCGGACGGCGCGCGAGGCGGGGGATCCGGCGTTCCGATCCCCCGTGGGACGCGTAGTATTTCCCTATTTTTTTTGCCAAATCTACCAAAATCTTAAAAAACTTCAACCGAATGTGGCCCTTTCTTGAACCTAATCTGAAATCTGACCCTTACGCTTGACGCCATTTTAAATGGATCCAAAGTCGTACAGATCGGCGCACACACATCAGAAACCGAACCGAAGGAGGTCGGCTTTGTTTAAAACCGCGCCAACCTTCCTAGGTTGCCCCTTTATTGTCATATGTTGGCGCCGACCTATATAACTTCGACTTCGTTTAAAATGACGTCGACCATAGGGATCAGATTTCAAATTATTTTTGAAAAGGGGTCAGATTCGGTTCAAGTTTCATGAAAAGGTCAGTATGATGTCCCGGTTTAGTTACGTCCTTAAAAATAGTGTTCTGTATGTAATCTTCGCCATATAATCAACATCAAATTTGGTTACATGCTCTATCTATAGGCTGACTTTTATGCATGATCAATGATGTGCTATAAAGGCAGATTACTTTTGATCTCTTGCCTAATACTACTAACTAAATTATTACCATTTATAACTCATCCGAGATACTACTCCAACGGGTCAATATTAAAGCTGCAATTATCGGGTTAGTATTAAAGCTGTGTTGTTTTATTTTTTGTTTGTCTGAATTATATATACATTTGTTTTGCTGACAAATCTTGCACAATCAAGAGACGTACGAATTTTCGTAAAACGTGGCTGACTTGTGCAAAAAAAAAATGAACATCGGTAACCACGTGCAATCTCTGTGTAGCGTCAACACATACAAGGATATCATACTATTATAATTCTATACAGGCAATACCATTTCTCTACCACTTACACACGTACGGCACGGTACGAGGGAAAATTTGTAAGGTGGGCTGAAGGCACTAGTACATCGGCCCTATTAAGCCCCAACATCAAATTTGGCTACATGCTCTAGCTATAGGCGTAGGAAAGGGTTTTGATTAATTTTGATCTCTTGCCTATAACTAAATTATACCCATTTATAAATCATCCGAGATATTCAATCGGCAATTAAGGGGTTATAGATATTTAGGCTGTGTGGTTTTATTTTCTATTACTTAATAATACATACTATATACCAACGGCTCACATAGTCCTCCAATATCAGTGTTTTTTGTATATTTGTTTTGGTGACAAATCTTTGAACAATAAAGAAACATATAAAACGGTAATAATACTATTGCAATCTTTCTTGGAGCGTCAACATATAAAACGATTATAATACTATAATGTCGTCTCCTTACAAAATTACGCCCTCAGATAGTGCTATATCCGTTCAAAAAAAAAAGATAGTGCTATATAGGCATTACACTTTCTCTACTGTTTACATGATACCGAGTGGAAAATTCTAAAGAATATGTCTAAGACTATGTCATATACTATTGCATTCTTTATTGTAGAGTAAATTAGGCGAATTCCACATGCGTTGCTGCGGGAAATTAGAAGGAAAATTTCTTCACGTACTCAAAGATGTCTTTCATGGCCTTGAATGGGTCATCCTGGGTAGAGATGCAAGTGTGTCATCATTAGGTTACTCTTTATACTCTTTAGTTAAAAAATGAACTAAATATTTTAAACTGATGATGTTATTAAAAATGTTAGTTCTAGCTGGCCCTTGGCTTCGCCTTGTCCTGGCTTCATGGTTTAGGTGTGTATATGCTTCACCCCTTGTCTCTTGAAGAGCCGCCCTTTTGAATGTTTTGTGTAAGATTACTCTAAATATCAGAAATGGCCCTGTTTAGGAGTATGCCTTTTTCTTCACCATTACTCCATTTGTGGACAATCGACCCGGTGGTTCTTTTTCTATCAAAATTTGATACACCTAGAGATTTTAAAGCCACCCTTTTGCTTGACAAATTATAGTTTTTTGTATTTTTACTCATCAAGGTGGCCATAATTTTCTGTTAGTGGAATTTCCGGAGATTTCTTCCTTTTTTTGGATGGTCCATAAAATTAAGTATTAGATATTGCATGAATTCTTTACTCTTGTTTATAGAATTTTTTTATGAACCTTGGTAGGAAGGACACAGTGTGAATGGTTGTTTTTATTCCCTGTTTTGTTCAGTTTCCTGATAACTATACATTAAAGATTCTCGTGCCCTTTGGTACTGAATATAGTAGTCTTGCTATAGAGAAAAAAACCTCGTTTCATTTTTCACATCTTGGACATAGGTCTTTGTGTTTTGAGTTTGCAAGCACTAGAAAGAGATGGAAATATTAACTTTGGAAACTAATTGGTGTTTGTCCTTGCTTGTGTACTTCATTGGGCGTGTTCCTGGTGCTCGCTCCGGAAAGAGCAAGCATAATCAGATTGGGCTTTGTTCCAGCTGCAGATATGACAAGTTTGTGGGATTTGGTAGATTGCCACACATGAATATATTTATATGTAGAACATATCATGTAGTACTTGTGGAATAGATAACAGACTTATGCTCGAGATTTTGAGTTTGCAAGCAGAATGCATGCTGGCTTGTTGATGCAGTGCTAGCAACACTGTATAAACTCATGTATTCATTTATATCCCTAAATGTACAGCTATAACATGCACATTTGTATAAACTCAATCATTTTGAATTTCTGATGCCCTTTTTTCAGTGTGAAAAGCTCTGTCAACACCGTTGTCTAGTTGATGGAAACATTCCGTGTAGCTGGACTGATCTTTGCTGCTTCCATGGTGAATTTACCGGAGAATGTTTTTCCCAGTGTATTTTGCATTGACCTGTGATCATCTTCACCTGTGTGATAGCAGACTGCCAGAGCTGTGGCATTGGCGGGAAGACGAAGTGAGTGCAGCTGCAAGCCGCCCGGAGGCTTTGACGGGAGCGTGCATTGATGAGTAAGAGGACAAGGTTGCTTGTAGATAGCTATGAGTTGAGTGACGACTATCTTGTTGTTTTCTTATGGTTGGTTTGGTTCAAAGTTAAAGTTAAGTGTAATCTCAATTGTGTATGTATATATATGTTCTGAACGGAAAACAAGCACTACAGGACTGGGAAGCTACGCCGACGGCCGGTCGCTACGCCGACGGCCAAACGTCGGGGCCGTCGGCGTAGCCATCGTTCAGGCCAGCCCCGCCAAGCAGCCGTCGGTGTAAAATTGCCCGCGGCATATTCTATGCTACGCCGACGGCTGCCCTCGGCGTAGCATACGCCGACGGCTGCCCTCGGCGTAGCTATTTTTTATTTTATCTCATTAAACTTTGAAAAATCATAACTAAATCATTCTAATTCGGAAAAATACAAATAATATATCAAAATTTGCAGAAAAATAAGACCTATCTATCTACACTTAAATATTACACATTTATAAATAAAAATTAAGTAAAATATAAAACATTATATATAGTTTAAAACGGGCATAAAAAATTCAAAAACGATCGAAACAATGCGAAACCTCCGCGTGGTGTTATATTATGTGACATAGTTAGAAGGAAAAATATTAAACTTGGTATATTAATTATGTCTCAAAGAAACCTTCACAAAATGAACTATCTCATTCGAGGTTTCTTGGTTTTCGGGTCAAATGACCAATGTTATGGCTAGAATCAAGACATAGTTTGTGATAATGTGCCCATATTGTACATACACATGCATCATGGGATGGCGAACAATGTTGGAGGAGGAAGTTTTCCTTTTTGTCGCACCAAAAAGCCATTTCCCATTTTCCGAGCATAAAAAACGGACGGTTTTGTGAAGCAACCACCAAATGGCTAATTCAAAATACTACCACCACATTTTACAAAAATACTATACCACCTTATATTGACAATGTCCCAACAGCGGGATCCGAAACCTTTCCGTCCACCTTTGGTGAAAAAGACAAATTTCTGCCGAATCGGCAGGAAGTGGGTCAGATATGAACTACAGGTACATGATCCGATGCTCATGTTTTTTTACAAAAATCATTTTTAGGTTCACAATATGCTATTTTATCAAAGATCCAATGAAAGTTTAGCGAGGCTTGGCCCCGAGCTAAGAATCTTTATGTCCGCCGTTCGACAAAGTTTAACGATAGTTTAAAACGGGCATAAAAAATTGAAAAACGATCGAAACAATGCGAAACCTTCGCGTGGTGTCATATTATGTGACATATTTATAAGGAAAAATAGCAAACTTGATATATTGATTATGTCTCAAAAAACCCTTCACAAAATGACCTATCTCATTCGAGGTTTCTTGGCTTTCGGGTCAAATGACCAATGTTATGGCTAGAATCAAGGTATAGTTTGTGATAATGTGTCCATATTATGCATACACATGCATCATGGGATGGCGAAAAATGTTGCAGGAGAAAGTTTTCCTTTTCGTCGCACCAAAAAGCCATTTCCCATTTTCCGAGCATAAAAAACGGACGGTTTTGTGAAGCAACCACCAAATGGCTAATTCAAAATACTACCACCACATTTTACAAAAATACTATACCACCTTATATTGACAATGTCCCAACAGCGGGATCCGAAACATTTCCGTCCACCTTTGGTGAAAAAGACAAATTTCTGCCGAATCGGCAGGAAGTGGGTCAGATATGAACTACAGGTACATGATCCGATGCTCATGTTTTTTTACAAAAATCATTTTTAGGTTCACAATATGCTATTTTATCAAAGATCCAATGCAAGTTTTCCTTTTCATCGCACCAAAAAGGCATTTTTCATTATCCGAGCGTAAAAAGGGAATTTTCTAAAGCAACCACCAAATAGCTAATTCAAAAACGGAGGGTTTGTGATTAGTTGATATGGATATCATATTTGGATTCCTCTCATTTTTCTGATCAATTTAAACATATTATTTGTTGAATTTCGATTTACAGATTTAAAGATATTAATTATTCTATATTAAATAGAAAAATACAAAAAAAATAAAATTATTATATTTTTATTTGAATTCAATAATATTTTTACTTATTCATTAATATTTACTTAAATAATTGTTTGTAATTTCAAAAAATACAAATATGTGACATGATGATATAAGAGTTAATAGGATTGATATCATAGTATTGACACCAATATATGAATTACTTTGTGGAAACGGATTCTGAAGGAACGAGGATGTTAAGCGTGCTGAAGCTGGAGTAGTATTAGGATGGGTGACCTGCTGGAAGTTTGACTAAGACTGGAATTTAATCAAATAGTAAGTATAATTAGTGTTAAAAATGTTCAAAGTAGGAGATTAACAAGTAAAACAATTCAAAGAAAAAAAATTGAGAAAAAAAATAAAAAAAATATTATTTTTCAAAAAAAAATTCAAAAAAAGAAATATTTTTGCAACCAGTCGACAGGCTGTGCCGACAGCCGCTACGCCGACGGCAAAGCCCTCGGCGTAGCATACGCCGACGGCATTTTGATACGCCGACGGCTTGAGGGTGCTCCGCCGAGGGAGATCTTTGCCGAGGAGGCTACGCCGAGGGCAGCCCTCGGCGTACCATACGCCGAGGGCATTTTGGCCTACGCCGACGGCCTTTTGCCCTCGGCGTAGCGCGCGTGTCCCGTAGTGAAGGCAAAGGAAGAAAAATTCGAAACATTTGGCTACATTATTTGTTGTTCCGAAGTTTTGGTTTGAGTTATCTGAGAGTGGAATCCATTTTGTAAGTGTCAATATTCCGGTGCATATCAACTCATGAAGGGAATATCCAATATGCATAGGGTGTCAAGTAGAATCCCATCAAAATCTCACTTCTAGTTCATTTTTTAAAATCTAGCGTAAATTTTCGCTTAAAATTTAAACTAGATTTTAGCAAATGAACTAAAAATGAGTCTTTGGTGGGATCCCATTTAACACCCTAAATATGCACAACCGTGGGGTCTCCTCGTATTCACATCAACTCACAGGAACAACTAACTCTAGAGGGTATCGTGAAGAGATTGGATGCGGACTATTAGCGGTAGGGGATCCACCATTAACTACCTATTTCAATCAAGCAGATCCCGGCGCAGAACCAAATCTCTTATATATATAACTAAATAAACATCCTAGCACATGCATGATTTGCAACCGGATTTATAGCCTACAGATCTGGGATTATTTGTACAGTGCCATATCCGTGTGGTGGATGAGAGCAGATCAATTCAACAACTGTTCCTTACTCTGGAGGGCATCATGGAGAGATTGGATGCGCGATGTTAGGAGCAATTAATTAGATTGATGATACCCTGTTAATTAGCACACGCATCATTAGCGCAGAGTTATGTTTGAAAGAGCCCAGGGATTCGTGGCAGTTGGCGTCTCGTTGACCCGTCCATTTTTCTCAACCAAGAATAACATTGTCCCACGGGGCCGCCAAGGCTTTTACGGGGTCATCCACGAAGATAAGACCGACCCATCGGTGCGCGGCGCGGGAGTAGGAATCGAATCAAAATTTCAGCCTCTTCCCGCCCTACCTGCCACACGTGAGATTCAAACCTTTTCAGATGCTCCCAAACCTTCCTTCTTCTCTATAAGTACGAGGACATCGTCACCTACCGCGTGCGGCTTGGCGCGTGCGACCGACCAACTTAGACAAGGTTCATGGGGTTTTGTAAAGCAATGGTCGATTTGCCCAATAGAAGAGAACATGTTCATCCTCCAAGTTTCTTGCATTGGGGATTGGAATAGGGGTATGAATGAAGGACCTTGGATCTTTTGGCGGATGAGAGTGATGCTCGAGGCGTATGACAGGATTGCTGATCCAAAGTCAGTGGTGTTTATCTGCATTCATGCATGGGTTTATGTGAGAGGAATTCCCCTGCTGTTCCGGAAGGAGAGCATTGTCCGTGACATGGCAGCAAGGATAGAGGAGGTGCTTGGGGTTGATCTATACGCCCTAGGATCTAGTGGAAAAAGCTTTGTCCGGGTACGTGTCAAGCTTGATGTGATGAAGCCTCTAACATGGATCGTGGGACTGCACCCGGATGGTAACGATCGGATATCCTTTCTGGTTCAGTATGAGAAAATACCAATGTTTTGTGAGATTTGTGGACTCCTAGGACATGGGCATCTAGAGTGCGCGGATGGTGTCCATGCTAACGCAACAAAGCAGTTGAAGATTGGTGATATCACCAGTTGAAGATTGGCACCCCTAGACATCCGGGGTGAGAAGGCGCGGCGCTGGTAGAGGAGGCGATAGAGAACCTGACTCACGCAAGAGGCCATCTGATGGAGCTGACACGAACTCTAGGAAGGGAGATGAGAGGCTGGATGGCCTCTTGGAGCTCACGGACGTCTTGGAGCCGAGCAAGGAGGCTGGGCCTATGTAGGACAACGCTGCTCTTGAGCGGGCGCTAATGGAGGTTGATCCGAAGGCTAAAGGTGGACCTGTGTCACCGGTTAAGTCACCAATGCAAAAGAAACTGAGGAAGGAGGACTCAAACAAACTAAAGGCAGGCTTTGGTACGGAGTGCCACCAGGACCAATGAGTTACATATGCTGGAACTGTCGCGGGCTAAGAAGTGACGCGACAGTTCGAGAGCTTTGCGATCTCGTGAAGCATTTCAAGCCGACCGTTCATTGTGTATTGGAAACTCAGTTGCACAAGTTACGGGTGGAGGGACTAGCTAGGTCGCTAGGTTATGATAATGGTTTTGCTGTAAGTAGTTCATGTCGCAGTGGTGGCCTAAGCATCTTTTGGAACAATGACATAAAGCTGGACATTTTGCCGTACTCTTAGTATCACATAGATGCTAGAATTACCGAAGGGAGTAACTCCTGGAGGTTAGCTTGTGTTTATGGTGAGGCCTACACTGTGGAAAGATTCAAGACTTGGTACATGATGAAATTCATTAAATCTTTTTGCGCGCTGTCGTGGTTGTGCATTGGAGACTTCAGTGATGTACTACACCAACATGAGCATGAGGGTGTGGGGGACCGCAGCCCCTGCACAAATCGCTGGCTTTAGAGAAGCAGTGGATGTATGCGAGTGGCAGGTGGTACACCCACGCGGGTTCGACTGGATCGGGCCATGGCTGCCGTGGAATGGATCAACATCTTCCCACTAGCTACGATTAACCACATTACGGAGGTGACTTCGGACCATTGTCCAATCTTCCTTAGGTGGAATGAATCGACAAGGGAGAGGGGAAGATCGGAGGAGAAGATCTTCAGATATGAGGTGATGTGGGAGTCACATGAACATTTTAAGACTCAACTAGATGGGATATGGCAGACCCAGGGCAAGGAAGAAACAATGCACGAGTTAAAGGACAAACTAACCATGGCGTCGGGATCTTTGGAATCATGGGGAAAAGGTACCTTTGGAAATGTCCAAAGGGAGATACATCATTTGGATGATCAACTGACGACGCTGATGGCTGATGTTTTGTGACAAAGCCCTTCATATGAGGAAACAAAGATAAAAGAGAGGCTTGTTGATCTTTATCATAGAGAGGAAGTTATGTGGAGTGATACGTCCAAAACGTATCTACTTTTCCGAACACTTTTGCTATTGTTTCTCATTTAAACTTGTGTAATTTGGATACAACTAACACGGACTGACGCAGTTTTCAGCAGAATTACCTTGGTGTCTAGTTTTTGTGCAGAAAATCGACTATCAGGAAAAATCCCGAAAAATATGCCAAAAATTATATTTCACCAGAAAATGCACGGAGCCAGAAGACGAAATAGAGTGGAGGCCTGGGGGCCCACACCCCTGCCAGGCGCGGGTGGGCCCTGCCCCGTGCCTAGGGGGGTGCGGCCACCCCAGGCACCCCCTCGGGCTCCCTCTTCGCCTATAAGTTTGTAGGGTTCGCAGCATAGAAAACAAAAAATTTCCTACGATGTGAACTATATACCAAGATCTATATATACTAGATACAAACAACGGGCGGATGTATATCCGTAGAGAACATACCCTTGAAGACCGACAAAGCTTAACGAGTTCAACTCGTGGTTGATGTAGACGATCTCTTGCCGATCTCAAGATCGAGAGGAAGTCCTAGCACCGCAAATCAGCAGCGCATCCGTGCTCGCACACACGTTCGAGGCACCGAGCAACCTCCGCCTCCTCGCTCCAGCGATGCAGCGGAAGCACAACTCTTTCTTGCCGAATAGCCACCGGGAACATGTATCTCGCTAGTCCGAGACCATGGGGGATAAATTCTAGAGGGGGAGAGAGATCCTTCACGAGGAGGTGTGAGAGACAAGTGAGGAGGAGGGGCTCCTTTTATAGGAGGAGGGGGGGAACCCCAAGGGGGTGGCCGGCGCATGGGGGCTGCCCCCTTGCCCTCCCCTCTTCATGTGGGTGGACACTCCACTCACAAAACTCCTCTAAATTCCCTCCACTCAAAAGTCCACTCAAAATTCCCATTAAATTTCCACCAAATTTAATGCAAACTCTCATTAAATAAAACTCTTTTATTTTATTCAGAATTTTGTCAATTACTTTAATGACAAACATTCACAAATAACCCCTTGCTAGAATTCTATTTCACATGCATAACCACTTTATGCAATTTCACCCGAAAACCTGTTTCGGTATCTAGTGAAATAAATTCCTGCGCTTGTTCATTCTTTCGGCATGAAACTTTTGCTCCAATTGGATGTCGGTGTCTCTTAAGTGTGTCACCCTACGGTTCGTGAATAATGCGGACATGATCGAGACCCCTCTCAGATCAATAATCAGAAGCGGGATCTGGAGACCCATACTGACTCCCACACATTCAACGATGACTTTCTTGTGATCGTCGGAACCTTTTACGCTAGTATCTTAATCCCTTTGTTTCACGATATATTACATGTCCGAGATTCGATCATTGGTATCTCCATACCTAGTTTAATCTCGTTACCGACATGCACTCTTTTCTTGTTCCTGTGATATAACATTCTAGTGATCAAATCACTTGCTTGCAAGCTAATCAATGTGATATCACCGAGAGGGCCCAGAGTATATCTATCCGTCATCGGGATGAACAAATTCCACTTCTTGATCCATGAGCCTCAACATAACACTTTGTTAGTTCTGAATCCATCTTTATAATCACCCTGTTACGGTGTGACGTTTGATGTTATCAAGAAACTCTTCCGGTGTTAGTGATTGACATGATCTCATGGTCTAAGGACTATGATCACTTCGTAAGTTGTTATAGCAATATAAACTCAATGACTTTGATCGTAATGCTATACTTCGGATGAATGTTCATCACATCATTACACTAATGTTGTGATCCCGTTATTAACAACATCCAATGTCCATGATCAGGAAACCTTGATCATCTTGTTAATCAACGAGCTAGTTTATGAGAGAGGCATAACTAGGAACTTTCTGTTTGTTTATTAAACACACATGTATTAACGTTTCCGTATTAATACAATTATAGCATGCAAAATAAACATCTATCATATACTTGGAATACACATAATAACCACTTTATTATTGCCTCTCAGGGCATATTCCCTTCAAAGTTACCCCTTGACCTAAAAACCGAGGGGGGTTCGACGTTTTTTCAGAAAGAGTTCCGCTCCGCCGCCACCATCAGAAACCAAGATTCGGATCCAGAAACTCCGTTCTGGCACCCTGCCGGGACGGGGAATTTGGAGAGGATCATCGCCATCGTCATCACCAACGCCTCTCCATCAACCATCGATGTTTCCCTCATCCATGAGTGAGTAATCCCCCGCTGTAGGCTATGGGGATGGTAGGGATTGGATGAGTTCTATCATGTAATCGAATAAGATTGTTAGGGCATAGTGCCTAGTATCTCTATTAGTGCTATTTGACTTTGTTGCAACTTGGTGTGCTTAATGCTTGTCACTAGGGCCCGAGTGCCATGATCTCAGATCTGAACTTATTATCGAATCATTATGATAGTATTGTTTGTGATTTTATCTACAAGTTGTGTACACATATCATTGTTCGGATCCAAAGGCCCCGAAGTGACAGAAATTGGGACAACCGGAGGGGATGGCTGTGGTGTGTGGATCACATGTGTTCACAGTGTGTTAAGGCTTTTCTCCGGTGCTCTATTAAAAGGAGTACCTTAATTTCCAGTAGTTCCCTAGAGGCCCCGCTGCCACGGGTTGGCTGGACAGAAGATGTTGTGCAAGTTCTCATTGCGAGCACGTATGACTACATGTAGAGCACATGCCTATGATTGTTTAGTACTTTGATACTTGTTATTATTTATCTGCAATGCCCTAGATCTTGAAGTTACATGTTTAGACTCATTCATGCAACGCCCGCCATCCATCCCTATGCCTACAGCACTCGAATCCTACTATTACTGTTACTGTTACTATTGCTCCTGTTTTACTGCTGCTGTTACTTTGCTATTGCTACTACAAACTATTGCTACTGATAAACTTTCGTGAGCAAGAACTATTTCCAGGTGCCGCTGAATTGACAACTCAGTTGTTAAGACTTGCAAGTATTCTTTGACTACCCTTGTGTCGAATCAATAAATTGGGTAATACTACCCGCGAAGACTGTTGCGATCCCCTATACTTGTGGGTCATCAAGACTATTTTCTGGCGCCGTTGCCGGCGAGCATAGCTTTATTTGTAAGTTCACTTGGATCTACTATTGTTCACTGCTACTCCGTTCATCATGGGGAAGTCTCGTGATGGAAAGTTTCCTATTTTACCATCCACTACAAGAAGAGGTACAATCCTAAATACCTCTGTTGCTCTTGATTCACCGTCTGTTATAAGTAAGCTTGTTACAACACCACCACATACACATGCTACACACACTGCTACTACTGCTGAATCTGAAACTGCTTTTGATACTCATGATGTTACTTCTACTGTGCTTGATGCGAGTGGTTCATTAGGTCCTTTCCTAGATGCTACTATGGCTAGTCTAGGAAATACCAAAACTCCTAGTGGAGACATTGTTACACCTGTTAGCTCACCTGAGTCTAGAGAGAGTTATGATATTAATGATGGTTACATTGAGTTCACTGATGAATTTGTTGAAGAGTGCCGAAACACACATGGTACTAGTGCTATTAAGAGTCTCCTTGCTAGGCGCACCATTATTCCTAAGTTGTCCTCTGATCCTAAGTTTGCCACCTCTCCCATAGATATTAAAGATAAAGATTATGATTTCTCTCTTGATTTATCCTATTTAGATATTGTTGAGAAAGAACCTTTCTG
The DNA here is from genome assembly GCA_916181665.1 of Avena sativa. Taxonomy (NCBI): domain Eukaryota; kingdom Viridiplantae; phylum Streptophyta; class Magnoliopsida; order Poales; family Poaceae; genus Avena; species Avena sativa. The sequence continues at coordinate 9,787,138 of OV702289.1, forward strand.
TTGGACTTAAAATGAGAGTGGTGTGGCTCATATGAATGAGCATTCTACTATGAGTGCTTTGTTCTCTGATGATTTTAAGATGCACAAGTACTTTGTTACAAAGATCTTCCCCTTTTCACTAAAAGGAGAAGCTAGGGCTTTGTTTAATAGATTACCTCCTGGTTCCATTGATAGCCCTGATTGCTTGATTGCTTCTTTCTTCCAGAAATATTTTCCTCCTAGTGCCGGACATGCTGCTTTGTAGAGACTTTTTGATTTTAAACTGGGAGAAGAAGAGAAATTTCCTGAGTCACGGACAAGGTTCTGTGCCTTGATTCATGCACATCCTGGATGTTCATTACCTAAGAATGAGCTTCTTGATATTTTAATGGACTAACTGATGATTCTAGAACCTACCTAGATAGCTTTGCTGATTGTTTTTTCAGGAAAAGAACTCCTACAGATGCTTAAGAATTAATGGCTAAGATAAGCAAGAATTATGATGATTGGACTTCAACTGAGCTAAATACTTCTAAGACTATTATTCCTGAACCGGATGTTCCTGAACCAGTTCCTACATGAACACCAAAGAAGAGGGGAGTTATTGCATTAAATGATGAAGTGATGAAGGAATCTAAGAAATGTCTAAAGGAGAAAGGTATTAGAGCTGAAGATGTGAAGAATCTACCTCCTATAGAAGAATTATGTAAGCCAATTCCCCACTCATCTACTATTGAGGTACACTCTCTCCAACACTTTGATGAAGGTGATATTCCTTATGGTAAACCTCCTGGTCAATGCTTAGAGGAACTTGGCATTTTTATTGTTAAGCAAGGTAATTTTAATAAACAAGTTTAGAATCATTTATTGGAAAACTCTAGAGCTATTAAAGAGTTGAAAGATATTGTGGAAAGAACTTCTAATGATATTAAAATGCTTTGTAAACACTTTCAAATGGTTCAAACCCAACTTGATCAACCGGCTAAGGTACAAAAGGATATGCTAGTTAATGCCTCAGGAAATAAACATGCTTATGGAATTAGAACTAGGAGTGGTATAGCTACTCAAGATCCTTTATATCCTGAAGGACACCCTAAAAGAATTGAGCAGGATTCTCAACAAGGTGAAAGTAGTGGTAGTCCTCGTAAAAGAAAGAAAAAGAAACATAAGATAATTGAGGAACCACTTGAACTTGCTGTAGATCCTAATAGTATATCTGTCTCTGATGCTGAAAATGAGAGTGGTAATGATAAAAATGATGCTCCTGATAAGGAGGAAGTTGAGGAAGAACCTGAGAGGCACACTAAGAACACTAGGTACACAAAGAAAGATTTTATTGCTAATAAACATGGTAAAGAGAGAGAACCTTGGGTGTAGAAACCTATGCATTTTCCAGGTAAGAAACACAAGTCAAAAGTGAAAGAACACTACAACAAGTTTTGTGAGTGGATGAAACCTTTATTTTTGCAAATTCCTTTGACTGATGCTATTAAGTTGCCTCCTTATTCAAAGTATATGAAGGATATTGTCTCTAATAAAAGAAAGATTCCTAATGAGGAGATTTCTACTTTGCTTGCTAATTATTCCTTCAACGGTAAGTTTCCAAAGAAACTTGGTGATCCAGGTATACCAACTATTCCTTGCTCTATTAAGAATAATTATGTTAGAACTGCTTTATGTGATTTGGGAGCTGGAGTTAGTGTTATGCCTTTTTCTCTCTACAAGAGACTCTAGCTAGAAAAGGTTATACCAATTGATATATCTTTGCAAATGGCTGATAAGTCAACTACTATTCTCGTTGGTATATGTGAGGATGTTCCTGTTCAAGTGGCTCATAATTGCTTGGTTTTAACTGATTTTGTTGTGCTTGAAATGCCTGAAGATGATAATATGTCTATTATTTTGGGGAGACCTTTGCTTAATACTGCAGGTGTTGTCATTAATTGTAATCAAATAAAAGTAACATTCAATATTAATGAGAAAGATCATACTGTCTATTTCCCCAAGAAGGTTGCTAAGAGCTATTGCCTGAATTCCATTGAAAATGTTGAGAGCATCAAGGTTGGAGAAATTTATTGTCTCATTCCACAAGAAAATTTCAAAACTATTATGATTGGGACCATTGCTATCAAGTATGAGGTAACATAATCACCTTGTGGATTGCAAAGTTTTGTTTCATATAAGATTGTTTTGGTAACAAGACTTGATCAACCTTGTTAATAAAAGGATTTTAATGAACAAAATAATGTTTTCACTGTGGTTATACTTGCTTTCTTTTACTTTTCTCCTTCCTAGTCTTTGCATTCTCTTGTTAGATTTAGCTTTGCTAGTTGCTTGCTTGTTAGAGTATCTTAGAACTTCTGTAGTTTGGTTTTTGTTTCATTTTGCTTCGTCTGAAAAAAACTGTTTCTGCGAGAAAATCAATTTTCATACCCTAAAAATTGGCAAAAATAAAGTTTTCCGAAAAAATTTCCAGAAAATTTAAAATAAATTTTTCCTTAAAAAAGGGGCAGAGGGACACCTGGAGTGACCTAGGGGGCCACCCCAGGCGCCCACACCCCAGGTAGGCGCGGCCTGCCTATGGGTGGCGCCTAGGGGGTGTGGCCCACCTGGGACCCTCCAAGGTGCCCCCTCACAGCCATCTTCTTTCTCTCTCCCAAAAACACTGGAAAACTTGCTCAAGCTCGAGTTCTTGCTGTTCTTGCTCGCGATTTTCGATCTCCTTGCTCAGCCCATCTTTGCTGCTGATTTTTGGAGGGATTGCTCCTTGGTATGTGCCTCCTCCACTTGTCCAATTAGATTTGTGATTTATAGATTGTATCTTGAGTATTTTTCTGCTATAGGTGACAGGTTATGTGAGCTTGCATGCTTGTTCTATGCTTAGAGATTTCATTTTGATGCATGTGTAGCCCTCTAGCAAGTTCCTAGAGTAGTTGCTCATTATTTATCAACTTGGAAATCACTTGGTTTGATGTTTGTCTAAAAATTTCAGAAAAGAGTGGTCATGGACAACCACACATTTGGAGAGATATTTGAGAGTGATGCACCTAGATGGGCAAGGCCTTCAAGATCATCCTCTCGTGCTAGGCCCTCATACAATGAGGATCTCATCACTCCGCGATTCGGTGACGAGGGAGATGAGGGGGATGCGCACCCCTCCGCCTTTCCTTGCCAAACCTTCTTGCGGGCTGATGGGATTCTTGATGATTTTATGACCTTGGTTCGGAGGGTTGGACTAACAAGCCTTATGCAGGATGAGAGCGTGCAATATGCTATGCTCACTAAAACATTTGTGGAGATCTTCTCCTTTACTAACAGCATGTTCAATCCAGATGTTTCTTTCAAAATTTATGGTAGGTCTTACCATATGACATTGAATAAATTTTGTGAGGCTCTGGGACTCGGTACAGCTGGGTCAGCAAAGAAGATTCCAGCTTAAACCGCTGATTTGTTGGAGCTCTACCGCGAAATAACCAATGATGATAACCATAGAGCTCAATGGGGAAAGATAATAAACATTCAGCTTCCAGCCATCAGGTACTTCACTTACTATCTTGCCACTAGTGTTCTTGATAGGGAGAACACTAGTAATATTTCCATCTATCATTTGGCTTTCTTAGCTGCTGCTCTCAACAATGATACTAAGTACAATCTTGGTTATCTCATTGCTCGTCGCTTAACTGCTAAGGGACCCATTTATGGGGGATTTATTGCTATGTGTGTTGCTACTGCCTTGGACATTGCTGTTGATCCAAATGATACAGTTTTGGATCCTCGGAGGCTTGATCTTGCTGCCATGAAGGCGCATCACTTTGTCACCACTAGCTCTACCCTTGAGAACTTGATTTATAAAATGTTGTTTATTGACGAGGAAGAGAGAGAGATCCCTCTACCTCAAACCACTTTGTTCAGTATTTCTCAGGGACCTTTGTCACGCTCCAAGGAGGAGATGGATGATAAGCTGCGCTCTCTTAACTTCCATGGGCACTATCAGGAGGAAGCGCCCTCATATGACCCCGTTGTACACTACTCAGGGGAGTCCTCGAGCTCGTACCAGGACGAGGGAGCCTCCTCGTCATACTATGGAGGTGCACCTACTTGGGCACCATGGGATTGAGCCCCACTTAGTCCAAAAGCCTAAGATTGGGGGGAGGTATACCGACGTCACACTCATCTATATATTATGTTTGGTCGGTTCTTTGTATATCCATTGTTTTGCTTTCTTTTCGGTTTTTGTTGCTGCTCTCTCAAAAATACCAAAAATATTTTTGTTGTTTCTCTTGGTTTGTTTCTTTGCTTTGGTTTGCCTTAAAAGAAAAATCCAAAAAGATTTTGCTTTGTTGGCTTGTTTGAAAAATTGAAAACACCAAAAATATTTGTTGTTCTTCTCTGGTTTCTTGAGTTCTTTGCAGGGTTCAGCCATCCTCAGTGGATTTTGGTTTCATGTTATTATTCAAGTCACACAAGTGAAGGGCAATAATGAAGATTAAGACAACTTGAGGAGTGGTAAGAGGCTGGTAACAAACTCTATTTGTTTTAATTTTTGTACATATACTCATCATTGTGAGCATGCTTAGTCTGTTCATTGTAAGGCGTATGTTACTAATTGATGCTTAGTAGTTCTTGCTTGTCTATGATTAGCTCCAGCTTGCTAATAGTTTGTAGCATGTCATATGAATGTTTGCTTGCATTGTTTTATTCATATTTTGGTATGATATTGTGGTATCCTCCTCTGAAAGTTTCATGTGAATCGACTTGGCACATGCTCGCGCATGCATATGACTAAATAATAGTCAGTAAGCCTCGATGATTTATTTTGCCTCAGAGTTCTAGTATCACTTTTATGCCATAATTAGTCCTGTTTTGTTGCAAGCATGATTATGACAATTATTGTTCTCTCGTTTTTCGCTCCCTCTCTTTTGCTAGCCTTCACTTGCTCTGAGTATGAGCTCTACCTGTGCTTCCAACTACCCAAAACCAATATTGCCAACTGTGTCCACCATACCTACCTATTAGCATCATTTGCTACTTCAGTCCATATTCTGTATGCCTTGTTTTCTTCCAAATAAAATGTTTGCCTGTTTTGAGAAAGTTAGTTAGTAAAGCTCTCACGAACTTGATGGCACACTTTATTCTTGCACTTAATAATCTTGAACCATTATGACCTGTCCATGAAAGTTATATGCTTGCAAATTATATGTTGGGAGTTAGCAAAACCGTGTCGTCACGGGGAACGCTCTCAACACTTATGGATACCTATCAAGTTGATACATTGCTCTTTTGTTTGCGGATGTCGACGGTGTGAAATAAAAGGGGATCTTGTGAGTTCATAGAGTATATATATGTGTTAAAGAAATGCCTGGGCTGCTAGCCTAAGCCATGCCTAATGATGACCCATAAGTATAGGGGATCGCAACAGTCTTCGCGGGTAGTATTACCCAATTTATTGATTCGACACAAGGAGAGCCAAAGAATACTTGCAAGCCTTAACAACTGAGTTATCAATTCAGCCGCACCTGGAAATAGTTCTTGCTCACAGAAGTTTATCAGTAGCAACAGCAAAGCAACAGCAACAGCAAAACATGAGCAATAGCAAGAGTAATAGTAAATAGTGAGATTCGAGTGCGGTAGGCATAGGTATGGATGGACGGGCATTGCATGGACGAGTCTAAACATGTAACTTCAAGATCTAGGGCATTGCAGATAAATAATAACAAGCATCCAAGTACTAAACAATCCTAGGCATGTGCTCCAAATATAGTCATACGTGCTCGTAATGAGAACTTGCACATCTTCTGTCCAGCCAGCCCATGGCAGCGGGGCCTCTAGGGAACTACTAGCAATTAAGGTGCTCCTTTTAATAGAGCACCGGAGCAAAGCATTAACACTACATGAACACATGTGATCCTCACACCATAGCCATCCCCTCCGGTTGTCCCAATTATTGTCACTTTGGGGCCTTTGGATCCGGACAATGATATGTGTACACAACTTGCAGATAAGATCACAAACAATACTATCATAATAATTCAATAATAAGTTCAGATCTAAGATCATGGCACTCGGGCCCTAGTGACAAGCATTAAGCACAACAAGTTGCAACAAAGTCAAATAGCACTAATAGAGATACTAGGCACCATGCCCTAACAAATCTTATCCGATTACATGATAGAACTCATCCAATCCCTACCATCCCCAAGCCTACAGCGGGGGATTACTCACTCATGGATGAGGGAAACATAGATCGTTGATGGAGATGCATTGGTGATGATCATGGCGATGATCCTCTCCAAATTCCCCGTCCCGACAGGGTGCCAGAACGAAGTTTCTAGTCCGAATCTTGGTTTCTGGTGGCGGCGGCGGAGCGAAACTCTTTCTGGAAAACTATCGACCCCCCTCGGTTTTTAGGTCGAGAGGCAACTTATAGGCGCAGAGGGAGGCCGAGGGGGTGCCTGGGGTGGCTACACCCCCCTAGGCGTGGCCAGTGGTGGGCCCGCACCTAGAAGGTGCCCCCCAGGCCCCTTCTCCATCTCGTCTTCCGGCTTCGTGGGTCTTCTGGTGAAATATAATTTTTGGCATATTTTTCAGGATTTTTCCTGATAGTTGATTTTCTGCACAAAAACATGACACAAGGTAATTCTTCTAAAAACAGCGCCAGTCCCTGTTAGTTGTATCGAAATCACACAAGTTTAGAGGAGAAACAATAGCAAAAATGTCTGGGAAAGTAGATACAAGTTTAGAGGAGAAACAGTGTCAGTCCTCTATGATATGCATCTACTTTCCCAAAACGTATCTACTTTCCCGAACACTTTTGCTATTGTTTCTCCTCTAAACTTGTGTGATTTGGATACAGCTAACACAGACTGGTGATGTTTTCAGTAGAATTACCTTGGTGTCTACTTTTTGTGCAGAAAATCGACTATCAGAAAAATCCCGAAAAATATGCCAAAAATTATATTTCACCAGAAGATCCACGGAGCCAGAATACGAAACGAAATGGAGGCCTGGGGGGCCCACACCCCTGCCAAGCGCGGGTGGGCACTGCCCCGCGCCTAGGGGTGCGGCCACCCCAGGCATCCCCTCGGGCTCCCTCTTCGCCTATAAGTTACCCCTTGACCTAAAAATCGAGGGGGGTTCGATGTTTTTCTAGAAAGAGTTCCACTCCGCCGCCACCATCAAAAACCAAGATTCGGATCCAGATACTCCGTTCTGGCACCTTGCCGGGACGGGGAATTTGGAGAGGATCATCTTCATCGTCATCATCAACGCCTCTCCATCAACCATCGATGTTTCTCTCATCCATGAGTGAGTAATCCCCCGATGTAGGCTATGGGGATGGTAGGGATTGGATGAGTTCTATCATGTAATTGAATAATATTGTTAGGGCATAGTGCCTAGTATCTCTATTAGTGCTATTTGTCTTTGTTGCAACTTGTTGTGCTTAATGCTTGTCACTAGGGCCCGAGTGCCATGATCTCAGATCTGAACTTATTATTGAATCATTATGATAGTATTGTTTGTGATCTTATCTGCAAGTTGTGTACACATATCATTGTCCGAATCCAAAGGCCCCGAAGTGACAGAAATTGGGACAACCAGAGGGATGGCTGTGGTGTGAGGATCACATGTGTTCACGGAGTGTTAATGCTTTGCGCCGGTTCTCTATTAAAAGGAGTATCTTAATTGCCAGTAGTTCCCTAGAGGCCCCGCTGCCACGGGCTGGCTGGACAGAAAATGTTGTGCAAGTTCTCATTGCAAGCACGTATGACTATATATGGAGCACATGCCTATGATTGTTTAGTACTTGGATGCTTGTTATTATTTATCTTCAATGCTCTAGATCTTGAAGTTACATGTTTAGACTCGTTCATGCAACTTCCATCCATCCCTATGCCTATCGCACTCGTATCCTACTATTACTGTTACTGTTACTATTGCTCCTATTTTACTGCTGTTGTTACTTTGTTGTTGCTACTAATAAACTTTTGTGAGCAAGAACTATTTCCAGGTGCATCTGAATTGACAACTCAGTTATTAAGGCTTGCAAGTATTCTTTGCCCCCCCCTTATGTTGAATCAATAAATTGGGTAATACTACCCACGAAGACTTTTGCGATCCCCTATACTTGTGGGTTATCATGGAGTCAACGATCAAGGGTCCAGTGGCTTGCATAAGGGTACAAGAACACCCATTTTTTCACCTAAGAGTGAGCCAAAGGAAGAAAATAAACAAGATCAGCAGACTCAAGAAGGCTGATGGTGTTATTACTGAGGATGTGAATGAGATGGATAAACTTACACTAGATTTTTATGAGACCCTTTATAAATTAGAAGGGGTAGAAAACCTGACCGAGGTGATTGACATGATACCATCCAAATTCACGTCACAGATGAATTATGTGTTGCTCAAACCGTTTAGTGGGGGAGGAGGTAAAGATCGCTTTGCTCCAGATGTTCCCCACGAGGGTTGTAGGTCCTGACGGATTTCTAGCGCACTTTTTCCAAACGCATTGGAAGATATGCAGTGATGAGGTTACCTCTGCAGTGATTCGACTTCTAAAGGGTGATGATGATATGAGAGAAATAAATAACACATTCATAGTTTTAATTACTATGGTGGCAAGTCCTGAGGAATTGGGTTAGTTCAGACCAATTAGTCTTTGCAATGTAATATACAAAATTGCATCGAAGGTGGTGGCCAACAGGGTGAAGCTAGTGTTACCAGAGATAATCACTGAAGAGCAGTCAATTTTTGTCCCTGGGAGATTAATAACAAATAACATTATAACAGCTTACAAGTGTCCTCATTTTATGAAGAGAAACAAGGCAAAGAATAATAGATTCCGGGCCTTAAAACTTGACATGAGGAAGGCCTGTGATAAACTGGAGTGGAGCTATCTAGAGGCCGTTAAGATCAAGCTTGGTTTCCACAGGATTTGGGTTCGTATGGTGATGCGTCTGGTCAACACTGTGTCCTTCCAGGTTCTCTTTAATGGAGGAAAGTTACAGCAGTTCACCCCTGCTCGAGGGGTACGCCAGGGTGATCCTATCTCCCCATATATGTTCTTGCTTGCAGGAGAGGGCCTTTCGTGCCTTCTAAAACACCACAGTTTAAGGTGGCGCCGTCGGCCCTGGCGGTGAGTCACCTACTGTTTGCTGATGACAACCTATTGTTACTCAAGGAAGATTTGGACAGTGCGGAGGAGGTTCTGGAGCTCCTAAATAAGTATTGCTTGGTGTCGGGTTAGCGAATAAATCATGATAAGTCATCCATCTTCTTTAGCAAGGGATGTCCGAACAGTGTTCGAGAAGTGGTCAAGAACAGGCTTGACGTCCAGAGTGAAACTTTGAATGAAAATTTACTGGGATGCCCTCTGATGTGGGACGTTCCAGGGGAGGGGCCTTTAAATACATCAAGGATAGGATCTGGAAGAAGATCCAGGGGTGGATGGAAAAACTTCTATCGGCCGGAGGCAAGGACATCCTCATAAAGTTAGTGGCTCGGGCGATACCAATCTACTCCATGGCATGCTTCCTACTGCCTCGTGGATTATGTGAACATATCAACGGTGTGTTAAGGATGTTCTGGTGGGGCAGTAGAGATGGTGAGAGGAAGAATTGCTGGGTTTCATGGCGAGAGATGTGTAAACCGAAAGATATGGGGGGATAGAGTTTCGAGACATTGATCTCTTCAATATCGTGCTCCTATCCCGCCAAAGCTGGCGGATGATGCAGAACCCAAGCTCGCTCAGCGCAAGGGTTTTGAAAGCTAGATATTTCCCAGAGGGGAATATGCTACAAGCGGTGATAGAGCCTTCACCCTCACAAGTTTGGCATGCATTGCACGAGGGAATTCAGGTGCTCAAACAGAGGCTTATCCGACATGTGGGTTCGGGGGATCCTGCCAACCCTTGGGATGATAACTAGCTCCCGAGGGATGGGTCTCTTAGACCCATGGCGCGTCTGAAGATAAACCCGCCTCTGAATACTGTGGATGAGCTGATTGATGCTAGTTCGGTGAGTTGGAACGAGGGAAAGGTTCGAAAGTATTTTCTACCTATGGATACAGACATAATCTTGGAGATGCCGGTCTGTATGTCACGGCAGGAGGATCACTGGGCTTGGAACTATGATCGAATGGGCATGTTCTCAATGCGATCGGCCTACAAGATGCTTATTGACACGCGGGAGCGTAGGGAGGCATGTATGGACAACAGAACATTGGGGTCCAACCATGATCATGACGCAAAGGAGTGGAGCTCGCTCTAGCATACCAAGGTACCCTCCAAGGTGAGGGTTTTCTTTGGAGGTTAGCCAAACAATCACTGCCTACAAATGATGTGAGGCATCACAGACGCATGGCGGACTGTGATGGATGCTTGCTCTGCAGGGTAGCAGACTCATGGTGTCACACTCTGCTGAACTGCTCGATGGTGAGGTGTGTGTGGGCTCTGATGGACGAGGAGATCATAGAGCACATGGGTACCGTAGAGGAAGACAATGCTAGAGAGTGGCTACCGGAGGATGATCAACACTCTCAAGCATGATGACCTGACTCTTGTGTTGGTCACTCTTTGGGCGACCTTGCATGCTCGTCGAAAGGCGATACGTGAGCAACAGTACCAAAGCCCGCTTTCAGTCCATCACTTTATGCAGAATTTTGTAGCTGATCTGCACCTGGGCGAGGCTAAGGGGACGATAGAAGCAAGGAAGGGGGAAGAAGGTAGCGCTTCTAGGTGGAATTCACCACCGAAGGGCATGGTGAAGATTAACGTTGATGCAACGGTCGGAAAGAGCTCAGGACGCGGTTCTGTGGTCGTGGTGGCTCGAAGTGATATAGTGGATTGTTCCTGGGAGCCTCAGCACTGGTGTTTCCAGGAAAGACGGAGCCAGAAACTCTGGAGGCGCTGCTGTCACTACGGGATGCGCGCGCTACGCCGAGGGCAAAAGGCCGTCGGCGTATGCCAAAATACCCTCGGCGTATGGTACGCCGAGGGCTGCCCTCGGCGTAGCCTCCTCGGCAAAGATCTCCCTCGACGGAGCACACTCAAGCCATCGGTGTATCGAAATATCGTCGGCGTATGCTACGCCGAGGGCTTTGCCGTCGGCATAGCGGCCGTCGGCATAGCCTGTCGGCCGGTTGCAAAAACATTTTAAAAAACAAATTTTTTTTTGAAAAAAAATAATTTTTTTTCTCAATTTTTTTATTCTTTGAATTGTTTCACTTGTTAATCTCCTACTTTGAACATTTTTAACACTAATTATAATTAATATTTAATTAAATTCTAGTCTTAGTCAAACTTCCCAGCAGGTCACTAATACTACTCTAGCTTCAGCACGCTTAACTTCCTCGTTCCTTCAGAATCCGTTTTCGCAAAGTAATTCATACATTGGTGTCAATACTATGATATCAATCCTATTAACTCTTATATCATCATGTCACATGTTTGTATTTTTTGAAATTATAAACAATTATTTAAGTAAATATTAATGAATAAGTAAAAATATTATTGAATTCAAATAAAAATATAATAATTTTATTTTTTTGTATTTTTCTATTTAATATAGAATAATTAATATCTTTAAATCTGTAAACCGAAATTCAACAAATAATATGTCTAAATTGATCAGAAAAATGAGAGGAATCCAAATATTACATCCATATCAACTAATCATAAACCTTCCGTTTTTGAATTAGCTATTTGGTGGTTGCTTTAGAAAATCCCCTTATTGCGCTCGGATAATGAAAAATGCCTTTTTGGTGCAATGAAAAGGAAAACTTTCATTCGATATTTGATAAAATAGCATATTGTGAACCTAAAAATGATTTTTGTAAAAAAACATGAGCATCGGATCATGTACCTGTAGTTCATATCTGACCCACTTCCTACCGATTCGGCAGGAATTTGTCTTTTTCACCAAAGGTCGACGGAAAGGTTTCAGATCCCCCTGTTGGTACATTGTCCATATAAGGTGGTATAGTATTTTTGTAAAATGTGGTGGTAGTATTTTGAAATAGCCATTTGGTGGTTGCTTCATAAAACCGTCCGTTTTTTATGGTCGGAAAATAGAAAATAGCTTTTTGGTGCGACGAAAAGGAAAACTTCCTCCTACAACATTATTCGCCATCCCATGATGCATGTGTATGCATAATATGGGCACATTATCACAAACTATGCCTTGATTCTAGCCATAACATTGGTCATTTGACCCGAAAGCCAAGAAACCTCGAATGAGATAGGTCATTTTGTGAAGGTTTTTTTTAGACATAATCAATATATCAAGTTTGATATTTTTACTTATAACTATGTCACATAATATGACACCACGCGAAGGTTTCGCATTGTTTCGATCGTTTTGAATTTTTTATGCCCGTTTTAAACTATCGTCAAACTTTGTCGAACGGCGGACATAAAGATTCTTAGCTCGGGGCCGAGCCTCGCTAAACTTTCATTGGATCTTTGATAAAATTGCATATTGTGAACCTAAAAATGATTTAAAAAAACATGAGCATCGGATAATGTACCTGTAGTTCATATCTGACCCACTTCCTACCGATTCGGCAGGAATTTGTCTTTTTCACCAAAGATGGACAGAAAGGTTTCGGAACCCCCTGTTGGGACATTGTCCATATAAGGTGGTATAGTATTTTTTGTAAAATGTGGTGGCAGTATTTTGAATTAGCCATTTGGTGGTTGCTTCACAAAACCGTTCGTTTTTTATGCTCGGGAAATAGAAAATGGCTTTTTAGTGCGACGAAAAGGAAAAATTCCTCCTGCAACATTGTTCGCCATCCCATGATGCATGTGTATGCATAATATGGACATATTATCACAAACTATGTCTTTATTCTAGCCATAGCATTGGTCATTTGACCCGAAAGCCAAGAAACCTCGAATGAGATAGGTCATTTTGTGAAGGTTTTTTTTAGACATACTTAATATATCAAGTTTGATATTTTTCCTTATAACTATGTCATATAATATGACACCACGCGAAGGTTTCGCATTGTTTCGATCGTTTTGAATTTTTTATGCCCGTTTTAAACTATCGTCAAACTTTGTCGAACGGCGGACATAAAGATTCTTAGCTCGGGGCCGAGCCTCGCTAAAATTTCATTGGATCTTTGATAAAATAGCATATTGTGAACCTAAAAATGATTTAAAAAAAAACATGAGCATCGGATCATGTACCTGTAGTTCATATCTAACCCACTTCCTACCGATTCGGTAGGAATTTGTCTTTTTCACCAAAGATGGACAGAAAGGTTTCGGAACCCCCTGTTGGGACATTGTCCATATAAGGTGGTATAGTATTTTTTGTAAAATGTGGTGGTAGTATTTTGAATTAGCCATTTGGTGGTTGCTTCACAAAACCGTTCGTTTTTTATGCTCGGAAAATAGAAAATGGCTTTTTGGTGCGACGAAAAGGAAAACTTCCTCCTGCAACATTGTTCGCCATCCCATGATGCATGTGTATGCATAATATGGGCACATTATCACAAACTATGTCTTGATTCTAGCCATTGCATTGGTCATTTGACCCGAAAGCCAAGAAACCTCGAATGAGATAGGTCATTTTGTGAAGGTTTTTTTGAGACATAATCAATATATCAAGTTTGATATTTTTCCTTATAACTATGTCACATAACGCGAAGGTTTCGCATTGTTTCGATCGTTTTGAATTTTTTATGTCCGTTTTAAACTATCGTTAAACTTTGTCGAACGGCGGACATAAAGATTCTTAGCTCGGGGCCGAGCCTCGCTAAACTTCCATTGGATATTTGATAAAATAGCATATTGTGAACCTAAAAATGATTTTTGTGATCATGTACCTATAGTTCATATCTAACCCACTTCCTACCGATTCGGCAGGAATTTGTCTTTTTCACCAAAGGTGGACGGAAAGGTTTCGGAACCCCCTGTTGGGACATTGTCCCTATAAGGTGGTATAGTATTTTTGTAAAATGTGGTTGTAGTATTTTGAATTAGCCATTTGGTGGTTGCTTCACAAAACCGTCCGTTTTTTATGCTCGGAAAATAGAAAATGACTTTTTGGTGCGACAAAAAGGAAAACTTCCTCCTGCAACATTGTTCGCCATTCCATGATGCATGTATATGCATAATATGGGCACATTATCACAAACTATGTCTTGATTCTAGCCATAACATTGGTCATTTGACCCGAAAGTCAAGAAACCTCGAATGAGATAGGTCATTTTGTGAATGTATTTTTGAGACATAATCAATATATGAAGTTTGATATTTTTCCTTATAACTATGTCACATAATATGACACCACGCGAAGGTTTCGCATTGTTTCGATCGTTTTTGAATTTTTTATGCCCGTTTTAAACTATCGTTAAACGTTGTCGAACGGCGGACATAAAGATTTTTAGCTCGGGGCCGAGCCTCGCTAAACTTGCATTGGATCTTTTATAAAATAGCATATTGTGAACCTAAAAATAATTTTCGTAAAAAAACATGAGCATCGGATCATGTACTTGTAGTTCATATCTGACCCACTTCCTACCGATTCGGCAGGAATTTGTCTTTTTCACCAAAGGTGGACGGAAAGGTTTCGGATCCCCCTGTTGGTACATTGTCTGTATAAGGTGGTAAAGTATTTTTGTAAAATGTGATGGTAGTATTTTGAATTAGACATTTGGTGGTTGCTTGACAAAACCGTCTGTTTTTTATGCTCTGAAAATGGAAAATGGCTTTTTGGTGCGAAAGGAAAACTTCCTCCTGCAACATTGTTCGCCATCCCATGATGCATGTGTATGCACAATATGGGCACATTATCACAAACTATGTCTTGATTCTAGCCATAGCATTGGTCATTTGACCCGAAAGCCAAGAAACCTCGAATGAGATAGGTCATTTTGTGAAGGTTTCTTTGAGACATAATCAATATACCAAGTTTGATATTTTTCCTTCTAACTATGTCACATAATATAACACCACGTAAAGGTCTCGCATTGTTTCGATCGTTTTTAAATTTTTTATGCCCGTTTTAAACTATATATAATGTTTTATATTTTACTTAATTTTTATTTATAAATGTGTAATATTTGAGTGTAGATAGATAGGTCTTATTTTTCGGCAAATTTTGATATATTATTTGTATTTTTCGAATTAGAATGATTTAGTTATGTTTTTCAAAGTTTAATGAGATAAAATAAAAAATAGCTACGCCGAGGGCAGCCGTCGGCGTAGCATAGAATATGCCGAGGGCAATTTTACGCCGACGGCTGCTTGGCGGGCTGGCCTAGACGATGGCTACGCCGACGGCCCCGACGTTTGGCCGTCGGCATAGCGACCGGCTGTCGGCGTAGCTTTCCATTCCTGTAGTGTGTGCCATGAGGCATGTGCTCTTGCTAGGGGCATCAATGCGCGCCGAGGCGAGCGATTGTTGGAACGTGGTCCGTATCTTGGAGCACAGAACGATGGGAAGGTATATGCATGTAGTCCAGGAAACACTAGAGAGCAGGAAGGAGTTTGAGACCCTGAGCTTCTGCCATGAGCGCAGGAATTTTAATAAGGAAGTACATATGCTCGCTAGGAGGGTTGTGCTCGATAATTAGGGCCAGTGGTAGCTAGATGGTCCGTCGTCGGGCTTATATGTATTCCAATGACTGTCGAAGTTTAATAAAAACAGCCACTCTAAAAAAAAACTGAAAATTAGCAATACTGAATAAGTAATCATATATTACGTTGATAAATGTTATATTTTGAGCTCATGTCAATTATTTGCAGCTATAATACAGATAAATGTAGTTTTGTCCCTCTTGAAATAGCTCGTTCAATGACCCCTTCATCATTCCCCGAGCAAGCTAGAGAAATGGCGGCACGCTCTGCTCGTTCCGGAAGTAGTCGCCGGCATCCACCTTCCCCTTGATCAGCGCCAGCCTCTTGAAGTTCCCCCCGAAATACCTCTCACCCCACACCTTGCCGCTCTCGTAGCTGCTGACGCCACCGACCACCTTGTTCACGCCGATGTCCAGGTCACGGTAGTTGGCGTAGGCAGCCCTAGGGTTCTTGCTGACCAATGGCTCCATGAAGTCGTACAAGGTATTGACCCAGCTCGGCGTGCTACTGTTGCCGTTCCAGGACTCGACGTACTGGATGTTGTAGAGCACGCCGTCCCGATGTGGGAACGGCGTGTCCGTGTTGGCGATACTGCCCATCCTGCCGCCGTGCGGCTCGAGGACAAGCTGCCCCTCTAGCGCGCCGCCGTTGGGCCAGGTGAAGATCTTCTCCCATTCGGCCATGGTGAGGGCCTTCATGACGTAGTCTGACTTGTTCTTGTAGAAGCGGCCCAGGGTCAGGTTCCGGTTGAGGAGGAGCACGTCCAGCGGCATCGTATTGATGGCGTCGCCGAAGTATATGTACGCCACGTACTGCAGCCAGCTCATCTCCCGGCAGTCGGCCGGTGTGACGCCGAGCTCCGGCAGCCGCTCGTGCAACGTCGCAACCACCGCGCTGCAGTTTCCCAGGTACAGGGACTGGAAGTTGGCCTCGCGCTGCTGCACGTTTACCCGAACGGTGAGGTCGTCGGGGAGCGCCGGCGCCACCGTCTGCCACTTGGTCACGGCCTCGACGGCGCCCTGGTCCATGCTCCTCGTGATGCTGAAAAACGTGACCGTTGGTGGGACCGGCGTAAGCCTCACCTTAAACGACAGCACGATGCCAAAGCTCCCGCCGCCGCCGCCTCGGATTGCCCAGAAGAGGTCGTCCCCCATGGCCTTCTTGTCCGGCAAGAGGTTCCCGTCCGCGTCCACGATGGTGGCATCAACGATGTTGTCGGCGGCGAGGCCGTACTTGCGCATCATCAGGCCCTGGCCGCCGCCGCTCAAGTGGCCGCCCACGCCCACGGTCGGGCACACGCCCGCCGGGAAGCCCAGCCCCGGGGCGGCCTTCGCGACGGCATAGTAGAGCTCGCCGAGCGTCGCGCCGGAATCGACCCACGCGGTGGCTTCCTGCGGGTTGACGTGGACGTTGTGGAGCTTAGCGAGGTCGACCATGGCGAACACCTCGGGACGTTCGGACCGGGACGAGATGCCCTCGGTGTCGTGCCCTCCGCTGCGCACGCGGAGGCGCACGCCGTGGGCGCGCCCGCAGCGCACGGCGGCCTGGACGTGCGACGCGTTGGTGGGCGTCACGATGCAGAGCGGAGGCCTCGCTGTGGCCGGCGCGACGAACCTGGCGTTCCTGATGGAGGACACCAGGAACGGCTCGAACGACGGCGAGCCCGGCGTGAGCACCAGCTGGCTGGGGACGTCCGGCGAGAGGCAGCGGATGAAGTCGTCATCGCCTGAGGAAGTAGCACGTGACGGGGCGGGCATGTAGAGGCCCAAGAAGCAGACAGCGAGCACGAGTGCTGACACCGCCATCTCTGCAGCTGTCGATCGTACACAGACAATGTGCTTAATTATGCCTCGTCCTAAGCTCCTTATTATACATAATCTTTGTGGTTGCAGGTCAACGAAGATAAGGCCCTCCAAGCTGTAGAAAAAAGATAAGTATGATGTCCCGGTTTAATTACCTCCTTAAAAATGGTATTCTGTATGTAATCTTCGCCATATATATGGTCATTAACATCAAATTTGGCTACATGCTCTATATATCAAATATTGCTATAAAAGAATGGTTTTGATTACTTTTGATCTCTTGCCTAATAACTAAATTATTCCCATTTATAACTCATCCCAGATATATAGTACTAAGATAGCCTGGCACCAGATTTTCAAAATCTGGAATTATCGGGTTAGATATTAAAGCTGTTTTGTTTTATTTTCTGTTTGTCTGAATTATATAGTCCTCAAATATCAATGTTATTATACATTTATTTTGCTGACAAATCTTGCACAATCAAGAAACATACGAATTTTCCTAACACGTGGCTGACTTATGCAGAAAAAGAACTGAACATCGGTAACCGTGTCCTCATCTGACTTTTGTGACGCTGACACAAAGGACCATTACTATTCAACAATGTTGAATTGGCCATCTCAAAAAAAAAAAAAACAATGTTGAATTGGACTCTCTTTGCAACTGCAATCTCTGCGTAGCGCCAACATATACAAGGATTACTTCCTCTGTCTCAAATCAAATCACATGTCTCACATTTGTCAAAATTTGAATCTAGACACTATTTAGTATATAGATTTATTTAAATTTTAACAAATCTAAGACATTTATTTTGAGACAAAAGGAGTATTATAATCTATATAGGCAATTCCATTTCTCTACCTCTTACACGGAGAAAAAATTTCTAAGGAGGACCGGAGGCACTAGTACAGATCGGGCTTATTACCCACTCCATTTCATCTTTCTGAAGGGTCGCCTAATCCACGATGATGTTCTTGCTCTTCAATGAGATTATCCATGAGGTTAAGGTCCAACGTCTCAAACACGTGTTCCTTAAGCTGGATTTCTAGTTCGTCTTTTTGGAGGGTCGTCTAATCCATGTGGCGTTCTTGCTCTTCATGAGATTATCCATGAGGTTAAGATCCGACGCCTCAAAGGCGTGTTCAAAGGCATACGATCGACTGGATTGGGCTTTCCTTCAGCAGGTTCTAGGAAGGAGAGGGCTCGATGATAGGGTGATCTGTTGGATTATGCAGCTCATCATGAGTGGCAACACGACGATCAACATCAATGTGTAGGTGGGTCCCTATTTTAGATCCTCCTGTGGTGTAAGACAAGGGGATCCTATATCCCGCCTTATGTTTAACTCCGTAGTAGATGCCCTCACGGAGATTCTGGATAAAGCCAGAATCGTTGGCCACATCACTGGTGTGGTAGGGCATCTTATTCCAAGAGGAGGTGTATCCCACCTACAATATATCGATGACACAATGATCATGGTTCAGGGATCAGAACACGACATCATTTAATCTCAAGTTCCTACTTCTCTGCTTTGAATCGATGTCTGGCCATAAAATCAACTTCGATAAGAGCGAGGTCATGATCTTGGGGTTCTCTGATAAGGAACGACATCAGATCACCGATAACCTCAACTGCAAATTGGATCCCTTCCCTATCACATACTTGGGGATGCCTATTCGAGATATGCGAGTCCTGATTAAGGATCCTCCCCCCTGATTACTAGGGTTCAGTCCAAAGATGAGCCCTGGCGAGCACGTCTCACAACCAAGGGTAGCAAGACGATCCTAATAAACTCGTTCCTCTCGAGCCTCCCCATGCATCAAATGGGGTTGTACCTGCTACCTGAAGGGACTCACACAAACTTCGTTAAAGAGTTGTCTCGATTCTTTTGCGTGGTGAGGGACGATCACCAAAAGTACCATATGGTGAACTGGGTAGATATTTGCGCCCCCAAGATCCTTAGGGGCATAGGTATCCTCGAGTCACATCGCTTTAACGTGGCCCTAATGCTAAAGTGGGTATGGCGTATATATCTTCAAGGATGACAGTGGTTTGTGGCTCTAGCTGATTAAAGTGAAATACCTAAGGGGCGCCCTCTTCTATCTTGTGAACGTCAGGAAGGCTCCTAGTTCTAGAGAGTGATCTAGGATACCAAACATGACATCCTCTTAGGTGTCTCCTTCTCCGCTGGCAATGGGACGGAGGTACTCTTATGGTTGGACCTGTGGCTCCCGACCGCCCCCCTCTACTCTATGTTCCTGACCCTTTTTGCTATTTGTGCGTCTCATATGATGTTGGTCGCTAAGTCCATGAGGGAGGGACTCTAGAACATCCCGTTCCGGAGAACCTTTAGCCCCACTGAGGCTATGGACTTTGATAGCCCGCGGGAGTCCCTTCCTAGGGCTCTCTCGGACATTGAAGGTGCGGTTCCTTGGCGACCCTCCCTCGCGGAGGGTTTTTCTGTTAGCTCTGCATACCAGACCCTCTTCCAAGGTCCGGAGCTAGAGTGGACGGCCCCTCTCTGGAAGGGCCCCTCCCTCTTAGTCGTAAGATCTTTGTGTGGCAGCTCCTACGGGATCTACTCTCTAGGGTGGAGGTGTCCAAACATAATGGCCCTGTCACTGGGTTGTGCCCCTATGTGGGGTATCGGAAAAATGCGCCCACATCAAGGTCGCGTGCCCTGCCGCTCTATTTACATTGAGCTTTATTCGGGAAGCTCTGCAACCCGCCTAGTAGGCCCAAGACCTCAAGGAGTTCCTATAAACAGAGACAAACCGTACCAGGAGAAGGCGCCACGCCTCTTCTGATTGGTGTTTAAGGCCCTAACATGGATCTTGTGGAATATGCGAAAAAATATGGTGATAGAGAGGATCTTCCAGCGCCGTGCTTCTGACTCTATTTTTCCATTTGTTGCTTTTCTACAGCAGTGGTACCCGCTATCTTGGCAGCGGGATCGGAAACATTTGGATAGCACTCTTTGGATGCTGAGAGTGATGGCACATCGCTTATCAGCACTTTGCCCCTTGAGGCTGCAGGGGCTGTGTCGCTTCAGCCGTCTTCCTTTCTTTTTACTCTCTTGGGTTTTGTTGTGTTGTGGCTCCAGTGGACTTTGTTCTTTACTTCTTTTTTCCTTTTTTGTTTGAGGCGGGCAGCGTCTGTTCTGTATGTGGATCTCGGTTGTAATTGAATGTTGCTTTATTTATAAAGCGATGCGAAAAGCCTATTTCGAGGAGTTTATAGATAAGGCAATTTGTTGCTAATATGACGTTTGACTGTTAATTTGTAAGGTGCGGAGAATTTTACGCGTTATTTTTTCTGTTCACAATGAGAACAAATGGATTCTTTCCACCCTGTGGTTGCTGCAAGCCAAACTTCCTTCCTTGGTCATTGTTAATCTTTGATTTTTCTTGGTCATTGTTGCTGACCAATCATTTTGGTTGTCCAGTTGTATACTTAATTGCATGTCTTCTCTTGCAAGAAAACATTTTACATACACATTAAAGCTTTTCAGATGTTTTAGGTACACCTTCAAAAGTTTTTCTCCATTAATTTCATAATTTCAATCAACCTACATACTGAAACTATTACTAGTATTAATTTTACACAAACTCTAATAAGCTTCTATTCTCCCCCACCTTCCTCCCACCTTCCTCCCGACACCTCCCACCCCCTTTGTTTGAGAGTCGCCTTTGAGCGGTCGGATCCGATCCCTCTCGCCGCCGTCGGCTTCGCTGGTTGGTGTAGAGATGGATCTGGACCCTTGGCTATCTCTCCCTAGTAGTTTTTGGATTAGATTTAGATTTTGGGTTGATCCCGTGTCTTCGCTAGTGGAGTTTGAGGGTATTTCGGTGGTCCTTGGTATACCTGGGCATGGGCAGCCCGGCCCGGTCGGCCCGAAAAAAGCCCGGCGGGCTGGGCTTTTAAGGCCCGCGGGCCGGGCCTAGGATTCACAATTGCGGCCCGAAGGATGCACGGGCCGGGCTCGGGCCAGAGAAAAGTGAAAAACAGGGAGAAGCCCGACCCGCGGCCCGACGGCCCGAAGAAAAATGTGTACCACGGGCCGGGCTTGGGCTTAGTTTTTAGGCCCGACAGCCGGGTCGGGACGGGCTCGGGCCTGGGGTTTGCACGGGCGGGCTTTGTCAGGCCCGGCCCGAGCCTGGCCCGGCCCGGAACATGCCCAGGTATAGTCCTTGGCGACCAGATCCACCGCGTCTTGAGTTGGCCATCTCTCTGTGCTTCACGCCGGTGGCAGGTGGTGAGGCGGGCGAACCTGGCGGGCTTTTTGTGCGACAAAAAGGAAAACTTCCTCCTGCAACATTGTTCGCCATTTTATGATGCACATGCATGCACAATATGAGCACATTATCACAAACTATGCCTTGATTCTAGCCATAACATTGGTCATTTGACCCGAAAGCCAGGAAACCTCGAATGAGATAGGTCATTTTGTGAAGGTTTTTTTGAGACATATTCAATATAACAAGTTTGATATTTTTCCTTCCAACCATATCACATAATATGACACCACGCGAAGGTTTCGCATTGTTTTGATCTTTTTGAATTTTTTATGACTCTTTTAAACTATCGACAAACTTTGTCGAACGACGGGTATGAAGATTTTTAGCTCGGAGCTGAGCCTCTCTAAACATTCATTGGATTTCTGATGAAATAGCATATTATGAACCTAAAAAAGATTTTTATGAAAAATCATGCCCATCAGATCATATACCTGTAGTTCATATCTGACCCACTTCCTACCAATTTGGCAGGAATTTGTATTTTTCGCCTGGAGTGGACATAAAGGTTTGAGACCCCCTGTTGGGACATTGTCCATTTAAGGTGCTCTAGTATTTTTGAAAAATAGGGTGATAGCATTTTGAATTAGCCATTTGGTGGTTGTTTCATAGAATCCCCCGTTTTTACGCTCGGAAAATAGAAAATGGCTTTTTGGTGCGATGAAAAGGAAAACTTCCTCCTGCAACATTGTTCTCTATTCCATGATGCACATGCATGCACAATATGGACAGATTATCGCAAACTATGCCTTGATTCTAGATATAACATTGGTCATTTGACCCGAAAGACAGGAAACCTCGAATGAGATAGGTCATTTTGTGAAGGGTTTTTTGAGACATATTCAATATAACAAGTTTGATATTTTTCCTTCCAACCATGTCACATAATATGACACCACGCGAAGGTTTCGCATTGTTTTGATCGTTTTTGAATTTTTTATGACTCTTTGAAACTATCGACAAACTTTGTCGAACGACGGGTATGAAGATTCTTAGCTCGGAGCTAAGCCTCTCTAAACTTTCATTGGATCTCTGATGAAATAGCATATTGTGAACCTAAAAATGATTTTTGTGAAAAATCATGCCCATCATATCATGTAACTGTAGTTCATATCTGACCCTCTTCTTGTCGGGGGATTTTATAATTTGCCACACTGTACTTTTCAGTTTTATTATTTGCCACAACATGTATCACTGACATATGGTGGTTAGTGTGGCAAATAATAAATTTCTGAAGTAAAGTGTGGCAAATGATAAAATATTCCCTTCTTATCAATTCGACAGGAATTTGTCTTTTTACCTGGAGTGAACAGAAAGGTTTGAGACCCCCCCTCTGTTGGTACATTGTCCATTTAAGGTGGTCTAATATTTTTTTAAATGGGGTGATAGCATTTTGAGTTAGCCATTTGGTGGTTGCTTCATAAAATCCCCCCGTTTTCTACGCTCAGAAAATTGAAAATGGTTTTTTGATGCGACAAAAAGGAAAACTTCCTTCTGCAACAATATGAACAGGTTATCACAAACTATGCCTTGATTCTAGCCATAACATTGGTCATTTGATTCGAAAGCCAGGAAACCTCGAATAAAAAGTCGAGGTCCCGGTAGTTTAAGTAAGCGGTCCTGGGGTTCTTGGTCACGAAGGGTGTCATGTAGTCGTACATGCTGTTGATCCAATTGGGCATGATGCTACTGTTGTTTGTCCCGGCGGCTGCGCTGCCGTTCCAGGACGTACTGGATGTTGTAGAGCACGCCGGTCCGGTTAGGGAAGGGCGTGTCGGCGTCGGCGATCTTGGCCATTCTTCCGCCGTGCGGCTCGAGGATGAGCTGCGCCGCTGGGCATGGCGAAGATGTTGTGCCAGGTGTTGTTGGTGAGGGCCTTGTTGACGTAGTCAGACTTGTTCTTGACGAAGGGGGGCCTATGGTCATGCATGGTCCGGTTGAGCAGGAGCACCTCCAGCGGGCGGGATCTTGTTGCTGGCAGTCGCTCGGGCGCGCGTACGTGTAGGTGTGTAGTGTACCTACCTCCTCGCGCGACGTCCGTCCATGCCACCGCGCGCGCTGCATACATACAACAGGCCAACCGGAACGCGCTTTCAATGTGTAGTGTGCTTCGCAAAGTCAGACACGTACGAGTCCCTAGTATATACGAGGCCATCTACATGGAGGGTATTTTTTGCCAATCTATCCAAATCTGAAAAGTTCAATCAAGTTTGACCCTTCTCCGAAATTAATTTGGAATCTGATCCCTGGGATCGACGCCATTTAAAATGGCGCCGAAATTATACGGGTCGGCGCCAAGATGAAGCTACCGGGAGACAAACTAGTGAGGTCGGTGCCGTTTTAAACGGAGCCGACGTCGGCGCCATTTTAAACGGAGCCGACCTCCTTCAGGTCGATTTTCTGTTTTGTGTGCGCCGACATGTACAACTTCGGCGTCATTTTAAACGGCGCCGATCTCAGAGGTCAGGTTCCGAATTAGTTTCGAAAAAGAGTCAGATTTGATTAAACTTTTGAGACTTTGGCAAAAAATACAGGTAGAGGCATGCAGAGGGGAGCAGGGCCCGCGACTACGTACGGATGGCAAACCCTTCCCTTTTCCAGTTGGATCCTTTTTTTTTTTTACACTCAACCTACCTTTTCCGGTAGAATGCGTCCTTGTTGCTAACGTTTTTTTCCACTTCTCTTAGCGTTTCGGTCCTGAACGGCCCAGTGCCACGATGCTTTCCTTTTCACTAATATTTCGGGAATTAGGTGAAATGGCAGAGGAGCAGCGCCCGCAACCGATCGACTTCATCTGGTCTGAATTCTGATCGGTTCCATCGGGCGCGCAACCTAGCTACTCCCTTCGATCCATATTATTTGTCAGAAAAATAAATGTATTTAGATATATTTTAGTACTAGATACATCATATCTAATGACAATTAATATGGATCGGAGGGAGTAGCGTTTTAATGGCCCAATGCCACGATGCTTTCCTTTTTATTATTACTAGGGAAATTTTCCAGCCAAAAAGAAAAAATACTGGTATTCCACTGCTGGACAAATTTGAATGAACCTACTACACATCCAAATTTCAACAAATCTAAGACCTCCTTTTTGGGACAGGGGTAGAGAACTTGTGTGTTTCAGCTTACGAATTAGCACGAGCTCTTGAAATTTGACATCATCTTTCCTAATTTTCAGGCATTTTCATATAATTTTTTTTTTGACCAACACAACTGCATATGTAAAGCACCGGCTGCTATGTTTCAGACTCTGAAACACAAGTTCTATTAAAAGTAAAGATTACAATGAAACCGGTTGCAAATTCATCATCTTCTTCTAGTCTAGACAAAAAAAAGGACGGTACCGCTACACTACTGGACATATATAAATACTCCCTTCGGTCCATATTATATTAATGTCCTCAACTTTGTATAGATCCGTACATATTAGGTATCTAGACAAATTTGAGAACATTAATATGGATCGGGAAAAAATACAACAAGAGAATTGACTCAAACACTACTATTAGTACTCCATATAGCCACGGCCAGAGCTGGACCAACCGGGTCACGACGCAGCCCCAAGGCGAGCAGCACCGCCGTACATGCGGCCACCCCGTGGACACTACACCTCCTCGCCAGCTCCAGCTCAAATTCTCCGTCCTGCAAATCACATGTTCACAACCATATGTGACGACAAGACCAAATACCAGCCACAACATTAGAGCAAAAAACTATATCTCGAATAACAACAACTCAAAGCTCTAGGTCAATAAGCAGCAACAATGTTGGTTTAAAACGCTGAGATTAGTTAAACTCAACCAAACCAGCCCCACCTGTAGAAAGACACATCTTTCTATCTAATACTCCCTCCGTCCCAAAATAAGTGACTTCGATTTGTTTAGATTCGTATGAATCTACACACTAAAACATGTCTAGGTGCATGCGAATTTAGACAAATCCAAGTCTCTTATTTTGGGACGGAGGGAGTACTACATTCAGCCCTCAAACCAATACTCTGCCCACACCCAACTTGGACACGCCAGTGGTAACCTGGTAGGTGGTGACCAGCAGGAGAGGACGCGAGTCGGACCTGGAGCGCCTCTCCACAGCACTTGTGGATGTCACCAATGACGTCCACCAACACACCTCTTCATCCCAGTTCCCCTCCGATGCCACCTCCCGGTACACCCGCTTCGCCCTCCTCACCTCCTCCTCCTCCGGTGCGCTCTGAACCTGAAAATATGCATCTTTTTAGTAATGATGACTATGCATAATAAGCAGCAAATAACACGCCTACTGCCTATGCACACAACCATTTTTTTTATAGAGTATAAAACAAGTTTCCAGGAATGCATGCTTTCCCTACTGCCTACACAACCAATTCGACAGGAAAAAAATAAACAATTCGTTTGCAAAATTACATGGAGGAGGGCAAAAGAGAGCTCACGGGCACCAACGGAAATTCACTTCAGTTTGTACTAAGAAATAGACTATTCATCTTTCTATCTAAGAAATAGACTATTCATCTTTCGTATTAGACGGCCGCCGGTGGACTATAGCCACCTCTACCTCCTAGACAGCTCCACTTCTCCATTCTGGAAAATGCAATGTGCAATGACATGTTCACAAGCATGCCAACCGAATACTAGCCATAACATTACAGCAAAAGGTACAAACAAACTCTCAAATAAGAACAACTCAAGCTCCAGGTTAACCAACAAAAATCCTGGTTTAAGGCTGAGATTAGTTAAACTCAACCAAACCAACCGCCACCTATTATTAACTAGAAAGCCACTTCTTCCAGCCTAATAAAACATTCAGCCCTCAAGCCAGCACTCTGCCCGCAACAAACACCCAACTTCGACAGAGGGGAAAGTAGCTCTAAATAAAGAACCCAATAATACCAGACTTCAATTTAAACAGTATATAAAAAATGCTCGCATACTAAGAAAAGAACGGAGGATAATTAAGGGCGTGTTTGGTTTGTGCCCAAGATTGCCCCACCAAATATTTGGCTAGCCAAAATTTTGGTTGAGCCTTTGCTTGCCCACAAGTTGGTCAACATTGGCTAAAAAATTGAACTAGAGTTGGTAGTGATACATTTTTGTCCACAATCCAAAGACACCCTAAGTTACTATATGCACAAAACAGAAACTAGTTTGACCACATCACCAACATTCATTCATAAACCAGCAACACTCTTCAACCAAACATATGTATGCCAATACGCGCTGAACCACACAGAAAATGGTACCGGTGGTAACCTGGGGTGAGGGGGCCTCAGAGAAGAGCGACCGGCAGGAGCGGCGGCACTGCTCTTGAAGGAGACCTCATAGTTGACCTGCAGCCAGTGGAGCACCTCTCAACTGCACTTGTGGATGTTGCCAATGACGTTTGCCAACGCGCCGCAGCTGGCCGCTACCTGTATGCAAGGATACGGACACATTACAGCCCTTGTTCTAGACACAAGTACCATACTTCCTGGCAACACACAAGACAAACAGAAACAATATTACAACCGCTGATATGCACTGAAGCAACAAAATAAAAACTATAAACGTTACTTAAAAGACGACATGAGCTAAATTCTGAACTTAATAGCATATACTCCCTCCGTCTCAATATATATGTCGCAAATTTGTCTAAATTTGGATGTATCTAGACACTATTTAGCCTAGATAAATCCAAATTTAGAAGCAAAATCGACATCTATTTTGGGACCAAAGGAGTATGATATATGGATGATTCAATAAAAAAAGAAAAAAAAGGGAATTATACGGTGATAACTATGCAAATCATAAACATCAGCGGCTGAAGTATACCACTACAAAAAACATGTTTGGTTCAGTTTTGTAAACGTAAACGGTACCGTAATCAATTTACGGGCGGTAATGGTAACAGAATGTAAATATTCCAAACCTGTTTGGTTCGTATGGGTAACGGAAAAGGGGCATGGCTAAAGTGATGCATCACAACTCTTTTTCCCCCTCTTATGCCATATCTTTCGATCATGAACACCATGGAATCAAAGAAAATAAAATCCAAACCAAGATCTGGAGGGAGGGCTGCAAGTCAGCCGGAAGGACGAGAAGGGATTCACAGAAGGAGCAATACGTGGCTCAAGATTGGGGATCGATGGAGGCAGCTCCTTGTGTGCCGCCGCCGCTCCACAGGTCGCCGCTGCTGGAGAAGGAGGGGAGGTCGAGGGACGGGTCGCAGTCCTACTCCCGGCGGTAGCTCCGGCGACACGAAAATGATAAGAATTCTTTGCCGCAATCGATGCGGGCAAGCACCTCTTGTAGCATATCTCCGTATTCCAGAACATCTGAAACCGAGCTAGACACTACAACTGCAATACAATCATCCGTGTTGGGGCTGGGGGTGGTAGCCATGGCGTCTCAAAGTGTTCCCCGTATTGCAAGATGATGTTTTCGATTCTATAGGTAGAGGGGAATGGATGAGAGTTCTGAATAATGTCATTTATTTTCCTCTACCTATAAAATCAAAAACATCATCTAGCAATACGGCGAACACCTTGAGACGCCATGGCTACCACCCTCACCCCTAGCCGTACCACCAACACGGATGATTGTATTACAGTTGCAGTGTCTAGCTCGGTTTCAGATGTTCCGGAATACGGAGATATGCTGCAAGATGTGGTTGCCCGCC
This sequence comes from Avena sativa, assembly GCA_916181665.1. NCBI lineage: Eukaryota > Viridiplantae > Streptophyta > Magnoliopsida > Poales > Poaceae > Avena > Avena sativa. The sequence goes on from OV702289.1 coordinate 9,815,461, forward strand.
TCGATGTCGTCAAGGAATTCTTAGCATCCTCACTAGTTTCCAAGGGCTGGAAGGCAACTGGAGCTCAAGTTACATTACAAGAACGTGAACCAAACACGTTCGCAATGGCTGCACCATAAGAACTCAGTGTCAACCAATCAAAAGTATCAAGCATGAGCAAGTAAATGGCAACAATTACAGCAGCCACTTATTCAATTAACAACACATTTAAAAATTGAAAAAATTTCATGTACAATCATGACCTCTGCGCATCTGTAACAGAAGATGTAATTGAAATGGTCAAATCAAGATATACAAGTATGCAGATAAGATTGACTATAACACCGACCAACTAAACAAAGGGAAGTATTATGAGGGAAGAACAGTATATTCCAAAATCAATAGTGCAACTGCCTATAGATGCAGCAGCAATACTTCTCCCATAGAATCATGAGAAGTAAGACTAATGCTAAATGATATTCAAAGAAAAGCCATTTGTAAGGCATGAAACTCGACCTGTCTAAAGGCCGTAGAACAAAAAGCTAGCATGAATTCCAAACAATTCAAAAGTGTTTATCATACCTTAGAATTCTAATTAAAACTTTACTCTTTAGCATGCAGCATATTTAACAAAACAAACAAAGAGAGTGTTCTGCACTCACTATATAAGGTACAAGTAATAGATGGAAATGATTTTCCTTAAATATTACATGGTACAGAGAGTTCCATTACTCAATTCTGAACCGAGCACACGAATGGAACATACCAACACCTCATAGTCTACATCAGAGCATAGTCTACACACACCAGCAAGACAACTACTGTTACTAGTTACATCCTTCTGAAAAATAGGATCAGCCTGGCACCATAGGTAATGAAGTTTCCCTGCTACACGAACCTAGTAGAGAAACTACACAAAGTAAATACAAGAGAGCATATTCTACAGCGGAGCGGAGCATAGCAGAATCAGAGCAATCGATTGAAGCCATATACCATGAAAGAAGCTCAAGGCTGGAGATTTAGAATGGAAGCCATCCGAAGGTGCTACTGCCCCAGAGCGCTCGGCGTCGTCCAGCCACCCCGACGGCCAGGAACAGAGTCGAGGCGGCCTAAGGTTAACCTCCGGCAGCTCGGCAAAGAAACGTTTTTGAGTTCAGATTTACTTGGGGCTTGTCCTCCTCCCAGCGGAGCTCGACACACCATGTAGCAGCACTGCAAGGAATGGAAAAAAAATTGCAACGGCACGAGCAGTGCAGCAGTCAGTTCTCGCAGCAGCAGCAGCAGTAGCAACTGAAGATGGCATACAGTAGTAGTAGTAGTAGGAGGAGAAACTGATCAAGGGGGCTTTACCCCGTGGCCGGCGTCGAAGACCTCCCATGGCAGCGACGGTGCTGGGTTCGGTGACCTTGAAAGGCGTCCAGCCAGCAGGGACGGCCAGGAGCATGCGCGGCCGGCTCCACCAGCGCCAGACCAGTCTGGCGTGTGGGCGAGGCAGCATCTAGGGTCCTCTGCAGCGGGGGACGGAGCGGCGAGGTGACCGCCGAGAGGCGAAGGACCTGGGGAGCCGCGCGACGCCGAGCCGTGTCGTCCTCGACGCCGACCGACCGGCGACACCCTAGGGTTTCGCGGCGGCGCGGTTAGGAGATCGATTGGAGGGGCGGTGGTAAGGGAATCAGCAGGGGAGACGGATCCGGAGCCGCGTCGTTCGGTGGCAATGCTGAGGGCCCAGCCGGCGGCGAGGCTAGAGCGCCGGAGCTAGGGCGAGGTCGCCAAGAGAAACGGGGCGGCGGCGTAGACTGGTGCTGCAGAGTACGATTGGGGCGGTGAGGAGGAGGGCCGGTGTAGGTCGGGGCGGCGGAGGGCTGGGTGGCCGGAGGAGATGGAGCGTCTCATGGGAGGGGAATAGGTCACGATTTTGGGCTGGGCCGTCCAGCTCATTTGGACCAGATACTACATGCCATGCGTATGCGTGTTGGTTTTGGCGCTCCATGTCAAATATTCGTGGCGTGTTGGCGAGTTGATTTTTTTTTTTTTTGGTTTGGCGCTCGATGATACACGTGCTTGTGCATGGATCGTGCCAAAGCATATCCATGTATACCTATACATACACCCGCTTATATCCCATGCATTCATTATGTACTACACTATACATATATGGAACGAAGGAACCAGGGACGAAGGCAGAAAAAATAATCGATGGGGTCATCTCTATGACACTGCGGTGGTCTTCTGCAAATGAATAGGAATTAGTACCAAGATAGTGAAGGAATTCCTGAATCCATTGGGTTCAGCTGACCCCAGTAGCTACAAGGCAGCTCCGTCCCTGGAAGGAACTCTGGTCAGGTCATCAAGCCTCATACGTTTTCGTCTTTTGTACGCCCTATGCATCCTCGATTGAATTGTTCACAACTAAACAATTGGCCAGACTCCACCACTATCAAGATTGGTTCCCTTCGTTGTCACCACGACAATCATCGAGGAAGACCCGAAGGACGAGATACTGGTACCACCGAATGCAAATGTGCTTGGCCAAGTGCAAGGGTAAATAGATACATGTCCACAACCCAAGGATCTCCCAAGGGTCACAACAACGCCCTCGAAGTAGATTTCATGTGCCTGCAATCATCGACATGCCTGTAGATTCGTATTTCGTGCATATTGGGGGTCAAAGGTCTAAGTTTAGGGTGTATCGTGTAGGTCTAGGGTTAAGGTCTAGGTCTTTGGGTACATATATATGTTAGGGTCTAGGATCTAGATATAGGTTTTACAAAGGATGTGCCACCTTGAAGTTGTGTGTAGGGTATAAAAGTCTAGGTATGGTATCTAGGTTCATGGTATAGGTCTAGCAATTAGGGTATGGATAAGGTTTGGTTGGTTCAGAATTGACCTACTCTTTCTGGATAGCATCAACTCAAGAAATAAGAAATATGGAGGACAAGGTTGTACACGCCAGAGGAGGAAGCTGCATGTTGATCGCGTGCAAGGCGATCGAGGCGTCCACCCGCCGCCACGCGCTCTAGTGGTTCACGACGCTCTTCTTTCTTGTGTATGGTTTTTTCACGCTACTCCTCTACTCTCCGCCACCCCTCGCCTCATGCACGACCATGCCCGACAGCGTCTTCACTAGTGGAAAACGGACCTCTAGTCCCGGTTCTATACAGGCTCTAGTCTCGGTTTTCCAACCGGGACTATGAAATCGGGACTGGAGGTCCCAACCTTTAGTCCCGGGCCCGTTACGAACCGAGACTAAAGTCTCTGCACGTGGCCATGCAGAGAAGCGGGGGTGGAGGACCTTTAGTCCCGATTCATAGTACGAGCCAAGACTAGTCGTTCACTGCCGTGGCAGCCGATGCCGGTTTCTGCAATTTTGGGGGCGATTTCTGCCGTGGCAAAAGAAAATTGCATTCCACGGCAGAATTTTTTTGGGGGGTAGGGGGAGGAGGGTCTTGTAGCAGGAGGATCGGTTAAGGATGGAGAGTTTTGGCGTAAGTGACATACAACGAAGGATCCCATTACACAGAACATCGATGGTTATATATATATACACAATTCGATTACATATATATATAATTTGATTATATGAAGATCACAACCCGTCTATTTGATTACGTGCGGAGATCATTAAATCACTAGTATCCCTTAGTATGAAATTTTCTATTTGGGTCTATGGCATGGTTAACCAAAAATCCCGCCAATTCCTCTTGAATTGCTACCAAGATCTCCTTTGGTTGGAGATTCTCCTGCAATCTTTCCAAGTATAATACATAAAAGAAGGAGATCAGTATGAATATCAATCGTCATAATAAATATTATGAATGACAGTCAACACAACTGATGGTAATAAATTCAAATTGTGAATATATTGTTCACGTACATCTAGAAATGTCGCACCATCCCGCTCACTGACCTTAGAGCGATTGAACTCGCACACGAAGTATCCACACAAATTAGAATTCAATCATATAATAATGAAGCATGATATAATGGTATTGAAACTAGAATTGAAGAGATGTGTGGACCTAGCTCGTACTGCTTACCTCGACCCGACGAAAACTAAGCTTATTCTCAAATTCACCAACCATACTCTTGGTGAAATCTTGTCAAACCCTGCCCGACAAAATAAAAGAATAAATGAGTTATTAGTTACTTGATATATCAAGATATATATAAACGAAAGAGACCGATATAGTGCGATAATGGATGAAATTACCTCTGGAGCGCATCTTTAACGATTGTGTACTCCGATTTATTTTCCTTAGTGAGTCTTTGATTTCAACTCTTCCAGCATCAACTTCAATGATTAGCAGAATATAGTGGAAGCTGCATACATTTATATATATATATGTCAGTAACTCATCGGTTACAAAAGTGAATGTGTAAGTATAACACTCTCACCTATAGTTGTAGGGAAACAATATTCTCTTTTGTAATATTGCCTCTTTATGAACCTTAGCAAGTTACGCTCTGTCTCCTTGGAGTATTGCTTTATCAATCGTTCACTAACTCGGCGTGGGTCAATGAACCCAGTGTCAAAGATTTGCTTTAGGTCACATTCATCACTCTTCATTCTGCATAATAGCATAGTGATGATAATTACAAGCAATGAACGAGCTGGGTTAGAGACTATATCATAGAAATAAATGAACCACTTACAAACAATAGAAACTGACCAGACTCAAGTCGAGGGCATATTGTTTGAATAACATATAGAATTCCTCGAAATAAATTTGAATCTAGTCTTCACCAGTGAAATTCTCATTTGTAACTCTCACAAGCAGTTGTGATAATCTATCTTCTTCCTTGCATGTAGAGACTTTATCGTACCACTCATGCAATCTTCACATTTGTGTTGGTACAAGCTCGACCTCATCAGGTCTGACTAGAGGCTTCCCGTATTCATATTTCCATGCTATTTCCTTCTGGATGGGGACATGTCTGTCTAGCGCTTGATCAACATTAATTCCAGCACCTATAGCACACTCCAACACTTGATCGATGAGGAAACCCTGATTATGATAAAAATTGGGTAACACCTTGAGCGGGGAGATCGATTGTTTTGCCTGCTCTCCGAATTGGGCAGCCTCTCTTTTCCCTCTGCTTCTTGTCTTATTACTACCAATTTTCACCAAACAGTGTTTGTAGTCATTAGCCTTATTTATCTCATATTGTGATGGTTGCTCAATAAAACTCTTAGCCCACTATCTGGCTTTCAGATCAAATATTTTCTTTGGCTCAGGCTCTTTGGGTGCAAAAAAATCTTTCACTTGGGCATCACTGATCGCTTTGGTTTCCTCATAAGTCATCTCATAAGATAACTTGGGAGGAGGCACCGGGGTTTTCTTCACCCTACTACGCTTCCTCTGAGTAGTAGTACTTCTAGTTGACCGAGCGGCCGCCTTTGGCTGACGCGACGGCGGAGTCGGCTGACGCGGCGGTGGACTCGTGCTATGGTGGTTGTCCCACTCCTCATCATATGGACTTGCCGGAGGCGGAAGATTCGGCTGACTCAAAGGAGATAGTGGTGGCTTAGGCGCTGAGCCTAGAAACACGATGTATTTCTTGCGCCATAGAATGATGCACCCCTGACTTCTCCTAGTGTCTTCTCATCTTCAGCTCCAGGGATGTCAAGTTCCAGTGATTCATATTGTTGTAGAACTTCATCCACCCGACACGAGCATAGCTGCATGTGGTGGGAGAACCGGACCATCGTTGGTGTGATGCCTACATTGTGCAGGGAGATCATCCTCTTCTGAGGTGCCCACAGTCGCCGCAGATCCATAAGAAGGGTGGTGGTAGTGAAGGCCACGGGCCCCTCCCCCACACGTCTATAGGGCTGTGATTCCGAGGCCAGAATGGCAGGTGCCCCTAGAATATGCTATGGCTGAGCTGAGGATTCAGCCGCGTGCGCCTAGGAACGACGACGATGACGAATATGAAGACGAAGACGACCCTGAAGCTATGTACTATAAGGCTAGATATGAGCATGACTAAAGGGGCCTTTAGTACCGATTCCATAGTCTAGGTTTTTTTAATATTAATAAAGTGTTATATTCCCGATTTGTGGCTAGACAGGGAGTAAAGGGGGGCCTTTAGTCCGGATTCTGTAGTCCTAGTTAGGAAACTGGGACTAATGGACCGTTTCCTACTATGACTTTTCCGAACTATGAAGATGTTGTTCTATTCTTGTGTCGGCGAGCTAACTAATTTCACATGTTAGGGAGTGCCTCTATGACCATCAATATGGAGATGCCTGAGGACTGGATCCTTAGGCATATCCACAGAGCCGGCCGTAGTGTTGTCCCTGCTCTCGCATACCATCTTGCATTTTATAACTTCTCTAACTAGATCAATACGCTAGGGAGGGAACTAATTTCACATATTAAGGAGTGACTCTATGACCAGTAATGTGGAGATGCTTGAGGACTGGATCCTTAGGCATCTTCATAGAACTGGTCGTAGTGTTGTCCCTGTTCCCGCACACCATCTTGTTTGCAGTTGATAACTTCACAAGGTTGTCTGTTTATAGATTAAGCATCATGACATAGTGTTGACACTCATGACATAATGTGGACACTCACCCTTGTCATAGTGCGGCCACCCACCGAAATAGTGTCACCACTCACTGGCATAGTGTCGCCACTCATTGGCATATTGCCGCTGTAGGGGTTCGTAGCATGGAAAACAAAAAAATTCTATCGCATACAAACAAACAAGTCAAGATCTATCTACTAGATTGTAGCAACGAGTCGATGGAATAACTTACCCTTGAAGATTCCAAAGCATTTAACGAGAGCGGATTCTCGTGGGTGATGTAGTCGTACTCTTTCCGATCTCAAGATCGTGTAGACGATCCTTCCGGCGCTGCGTTCCGGTAGCGCTCCCGCAGTCGGTCACACGTTCGGTACTCGACGAAGACCTTCCTCTCCCTTGTTCCAGCAGGCAGCGGAGGTTGTAGCACTCTCCTCGCGATTCCGGCAGCACAACGGCGTGGTACCGGAAGTAGAGGGGAAATCCCGCAGGGCTTCGCCTTAAGCCGGTGCGAGTATGGTGGAGTATGAGAGAGGCTATTAGTGGTCTAGTAATTAGACACACCAATTAGAAGGCTCTAAACCAATTAGAAGGCTCTAAACCGAAGGCTAAAGCAATTAGAAGCTCTAAACCCAAACGGCTCTAAACCGGAGGTAGAAGATAGGAACTTGTGTGTCCTAGGAGGGGAGCCCTGCCCCTCCTTATATAGATGGGAGGGGCCGGCGGCCAGGGGAGGGGAGTCCCTCCCCAAGTCGGCTTGGTGGTGCGCCGGCCAAGGGAGGAACCCTCCCCCAATTCGGCCTCCACCAATCCTCCTTCTCCTCTTTCCGAAAACTGGCAGTTTGACTTTTCAAACTAGCCGTTTGACTTTTCAAACTAGGATTTGAATAAACCCTTTATTTCGGACAGCGATGACACTTAGTACATGATGCAATCATACCAACTTTGATATAACACATTCATGTACCCTCCCCCCTCGGAGTGCCGGACATTCCGGAACCTTCTAGAACATTCCCGATGAAAACACCGGAATCATTCCGCAACTCCGAAACGGGACTTTCCTTATATGAATCTTATTCTCCGGACCATTCCGGATCACCTCGTGATATCCCGGATCCCATCCGAGACTCCGAACAACATTCGGTCTCTTTCTCATAATACCATAACTACTCAAACAACGTCGAATCCTTAAGTGTGTCTCCCTACGGTTCGTGAATTATGCGGACATGATCGAGACACTTCTCTGAACAATAACCAATAGAGGAATCTGGAAATTCATATGGCTCCCACATATTTCTACGATTACTTTGCGATCGAATGAACCACTTACATACGATACCAATTTCCCTTTGTCTCACGATATGTTACTTATCCGAGGTTATGATCGTCGGTATCTCTGCATACCTAGTTCAACCTCGTTACTGATAAGTACTCTTTTCTCGTTCCCGTGATATGTGATCCCTTGTGACCAAGTCACATGCTTGCAAGCTAATTGGATGACATTCCACCGAGAGGGCCCAGAGTATATCTATCCGTCATATGGATGGACAAATCCCACTCTTGATCCATGTGTCTCAACCAATACTTTCCGAACACTCAATGCCACATTTATAGCCACCCAGTTACGGTGTGGTGTTTGATGTCATCAAAGAATCCATTCGGTAAAGGTGATATGCATGATCTCATGGTCGAAGGAATTAGGTTACTATGTATTAGAAAGCATATAGCAATTGAACTATTGAAATGACTTGATCTTTATGCTACGCTTATCTATAGGAGTATGTCCACCATATCATTCTCCTAACGATATGATCTTGTTGTTGATAACATCTCAATGTTCATGATAGGGAAACCACAATCATTAATCAACCAACAAGCTAGTGAAGTATAGAGGCTATACTAGGGACTTCAAATTAAGTTTACAAATCACACAAGTATCAATGTTTCCTTGTTAATACTATTATAGCATGAATGTAAACATTTATCATAAACACAAAGATATAATAATAACTACATTTATTATTGCCTCTAGGGCATATCTCCAACAGTCTCCCACTTGCACTAGAGTCATCTAATCTAGATTACATGGTAATATACCGAACACCCATGGCAGTTTGGTGTTGGTCATGTTTTGCCCTCGGGAGAGGTTTAGTCAACGGATCCGCCACATTCAGATCTGTGTGTACTTTGCAAATCTTTATATCCCCATCCTGGATATGTTCTTGAATAGCATGAAAACGTAGCTTGATATGCTTCAGCTTCTTGTGTGACCTTGGTTCTTGCGCATTGGCTATGGCGCCCATGTTATCACAGTAGATAGACATTGGGTCCAGCGCACTAGGAACCACACCCAGCTCTGCAATGAACTCTTTCATCCATATCGCTTCTTGTGAAGCCTCCGAAGCAGCCATGTATTCCGATTCAGTTGAAGATCTCGCCACAACGCTTTGCTTTGCACTCCTCCAGCTAACTGCTGCACCATTCAAAATAAATACGTATCCGGATTGTGATTTAGAATCATCCGGATCTGTGTTCCAACTAGCATCGGTGTAACCATTAACAACGAGCTGTTCATCACCTCCATAAGAAAGAACCATATCCTTAGTTCTTCTCAAGTACTTAAGGATGTTTTTGACCGCTGTCCAATGATCCACTCCTGGATCACTTTGATATCTGCTAGTCAAACTAACAGCATATGCAATGTCGGGTCTAGTACATAGCATGGCATACATTAGAGATCCTATGGCTGAGGCATAGGGAGTCTTACTCATCCTTTCTCTATCTTCTGCCGATGTCGGACTTTGAGTTTTACTCAAGGTCGTATTGGGCAACATGGGCAAGAACCCTTTCTTGCTTTCTTCCATTCCAAACCTCTTTAGAACTTTGTCCAAATATGTACTCTGTGACAATGATATTTGGCGTTTTGATCTATCTCTATAAATCTTTATGCCTAATATGTAAGCTGCTTCGCCAAGATCCTTCATTGAAAAACTATTATTCAAATATTCTTTGACACTATTAAGAAGGTCTACATCATTCCCAATCAACAATATGTCATCCACATATAGTATTAAGAATGCTACAGAGCTCCCACTCACTTTCTTGTAAATACAAGCTTCTCCATAAGTTTGTATAAAACCAAAACTTTTGATTACCTTATCAAAACGTTGATTCCAACTTCGGGATGCTTGCTTCAATCCATAGATGGACCGTTGAAGTTTGCATACCTTGTTAGCATCTTTAGGATCGACAAAACCTTTGGGTTGCATCATATACAACTCTTCATCAATGTCTCCATTGAGGAATGCTGTTTTGACATCCATCTGCCATATCTCATAATCATAATATGCAGCGATTGCTAACATAATCCTCACAGACTTTAGCTTCGCTACCGGTGAGAAAGTATCATCGTAGTCAACTCCTTGAATTTGTCGAAACCCTTTTGCGACAAGTCGAGCTTTATAGACAGTAACATTACCATCAGCATCTGTTTTCTTCTTGAAAATCCATTTGTTCTCGACAGCCTTCCGGCCATCCGGTAAGTCCACCAAAGTCCATACTTGGTTTTCGTACATGGATCCAATCTCGGATTTCATGGCTTCTTGCCATTTATTGGAATCTGGGCTCATCATATCTTCCTCATATGTCTCGGGGTCATCGGTGTTGTCCACCAACATGACATTCATAACGGAATCATACCAATCTGGAGTGGTACGAGTTCTCGTTGACCTCCGAGGCTCTGTAGCAACTTCAACCGAAGTTTCATGATCACCATCATTAGCTTCCTCTCTTATTGGTGCAGGCACCACAGGAACTTCTTCCGGTGTTGCGCTACTCACAATTTCAAGAGAAGGTTCAACAACCTCGTCGAGTTCTACTTTCCTTCCAGTCACTTCTTTCGAGAGAAATTCCTTCTCTAGAAAGGATCCATTCTTGGCAACGAAGATTTTGCCTTCGGATCTATGATAGAAGGTATACCCAATAGTTTCCTTCGGGTATCCTATGAAGACGCATTTTTCCGCTTTGGGTTCAAGCTTGTCCGGCTGTAACTTCTTTACATAGGCTTCGCATCCCCAAACTTTAAGGAACGACAATTTAGGTTTCTTCCCAAACCATAATTCATACGGTGTCGTTTCAACAGATTTAGATGGTGCCCTATTTAAAGTGAATGCGGCTGTTTCTAATGCATAACCCCAAAATGATAGCGGTAAATCTGTAAGTGACATCATAGAACGAACCATATCTAAGAGAGTTCGATTACGACGTTCGGACACACCATTACGCTGTGGTGTTCCCGGCGGTGTCAATTGTGAAAGTATTCCGCATTTCTTCAAATGCTCGCCAAACTCGTAACTTAGATATTCACCTCCACGATCAGAACGTAGAAATTTAATCTTCTTGTTACGTTGATTCTCTACCTCACTTTGAAACTCCTTAAACTTCTCGAAAGTTTCGGACTTATGTTTCATGAAATAGATATACCCATATCTACTCAAGTCATCCGTGAAGGTAAGAACATAACGATAACCACCGCGCGATGCTACACTCATTGGACCACACACATCGGTATGTATGATTTCCAATAAGTCCGTAGCTCGCTCCATCATACCAGAAAATGGAGTCTTAGTCATTTTTCCCATCAGACATGCTTCGCATCTTTCAAGTGATTCAAAATCAAGTGATTCAAGAAGTCCATCGGAATGGAGTTTCTTCATACGTTTCACTCCAATGTGACCAAGACGACAGTGCCACATATAGGTCGAATTATCGCTTGATTTCAAACGTTTAGCCTCAATGTTGTTGATATGTGTATTTCCACTATCGAGATTCAATAAGAATAGACCATCTATCAAAGGTGCATGTGCATAAAACATATTACTCATATAAATCGAACAACCATTATTCTCGGATTTAAACAAGTAACCGTCTCGCAATAAACATGATCCCGATATAATGTTCATGCTCAACGCAGGCACCAAATAACAATTATTTAAGTATAAAACTAATCCCGATGGTAGATGAAGGGGTAGCGTGCCGACCGCGATCACATCAACCTTTGATCCGTTTCCCACGCGCATCGTCACCTCGTTCTTCGCTAGCTTCCGTTTATTCTGCAACACCTGTTTCGAGTTACAAATATGAGCAACCGAACCAGTATCAAATACCCAGGCACTACTACGAGTACTAGTGAGATACACATCAATAACATGTATATCAGATATACCTTTCTTCTTGATGTTGCCGTTCTTCAAATCCGCTAAGTACTTTGGGCAATTCCGCTTCCAGTGACCTTCTCCCTTGCAGTAAAAGCACTCAGTATCAGGCTTAGGTCCAGCCTTGGTCTTCTTCGTCGGCGTGGTAACTTTCTTACCACCCTTCTTGAAGTGTCCCTTTTGCTTAGACTTGCATTTCTTGAATTTGGTGGTCTTATTGACCAACAACACTTGGTGCTCTTTCTTGATCTCCACTTCTGCAGATTTCAATATGGCAAAGAGTTCTGGCAACGTCTTGTTCATGTTCTGCATGTTGTAGTTCATCACAAAGTTCTTGTAACTTGGTGGTAGTGATTGGAGGACACGGTAAATCCCCAAAGCATTAGGAATTACTATACCCCAGCTTTGAAGTTTGTTTGCGTGCCCAGACATCTTAAGCACATGCTCACTAACGGAGCTGCCCTCTTCCATCTTGCAGTTAAAGAACTTTTCAGAAGCCTCATAGCTTTCAATTGCCACATGAGTCTCAAAAATCAATTTGAGATCCTCGACAATATCATATGGGTCTGAATCCTTAAACCTTTTCTGAAGCTCCGATTCCAAACCATACAAGATAGCATTCAGCATTCCGAGCGAGGTAAACATTCTTTACTTCATCGGGAGCATCAGCTGCAGGTGGGTCACCCAGCGGTGCATCCAGCACATAGGTCAAATTACCAGCTGTGAGGACAATCCTCAAATTGCGGAACCAATCCGCGAAGTTGCTTCCATTGTTTTTCAACTTTTCTTTCTCTAGGAACGCATTAAAATTGATGGTAGGGGCTGCCATTGATCTACAACATATTTGCAATAGTTTAGACTAAGTTTATGACAAATTGAGTTCAAATTAATTAATGTAATTAAACTAGGTGAACTCCCACTCAAAACAATATCCCTCACATTGTTTTAGTGATCACACGAACCAAATCCACTACATCAACACCGATCATCACGAGAGTTGATACAGTTTCAATGGTGAACAATCGTCATGTTCATCATATCTACTATATGATTCATGCTTTACCTTTCGGTGATCCGTGTTCCGAGACCATGTCTGTACATGCTAGGCTCGTCAAGATCAAACCTTAGTTTCCGCATGAGCAAATCTGGCTTGCTCACGTTGTATACACTTGCGGAATCTAACACACCCGATCATCACGTGGTGCTTCGAAACAACAAGCTTTAGCAACGGTGCTGACTAAGGGTGAACACTTTATGACTTGAAATTCATGTGCATGAGGGATCATCTTATAATGCTACCGTCGTCTACTAAGCAATACAAGATGCATAAAGGATTAACATCACATGCAATTCAATACCGTCGTCTTCTTTGTGCTTCTGATCTCCATCTTCAAGCACGAACATGATCTCCATCATCACCGGCATTGCATCAAGGTCAATGACGCTACTACATGGTTGTTGTCCACCGGCTTCAACTATTACAACTACTTTGAATAGACACGCGGGTCTTAACATAAATTAAAGACAACCATATGGCTCCTGCCGGTTGCCGACTTACAATAAGGAACATTGCATACATCAAATATATTCACAATCATGGCCATATCACATCACTGCACACCCCTGCAAAACAAAGTTAGACGCCTCTACTTTCTTTGCATATTTTACGTGGTTTGGGGCTTTCGATAAGTGTCGTTCTAACTTACGAACAAGAACCACAACATTAATACTAGTATTGTTAATCACTCGTTGTAAATTGGATCTTAACTATGCTAGGAGAAACAGGCACCCGCAAAGCCACTTATGCAATACAAGTTGCATGTCAAGCGTGGAGCAAGTCTCATGAACGATGTCATGTAAGGTTAGCCCGGGCCGCTTCATCCCAACATACCGCAAGATGCAAAGTACACAAGAAGCAATCGACAATAAAAGCATCAACGCCCACAATGACCATTGTGTTCTACTCGTGCAACAGATCTACATATAGACACGAATCTGATACCACTGTAGGGGTTCGTAGCATGGAAAACAAAAATTTTCTATCGCATACAAACAAACAAGCCAAGATCTATCTACTAGATTGTAGCAACGAGTCGATGGAATAACTTACCCTCGAAGATTCCAAAGCGTTTAACGAGAGCGGATTCTCGTGGGTGATGTAGTCGTACTCTTTCCGATCTCAAGATCGTGTAGACGATCCTTCCAGCGCTGCGTTCCGGCAGCGCTCCCGGAGTCGGTCACACGTTCGTTACTCGACGAAGACCTTCCTCTCCCTTGTTCCAGCAGGCAGCGGAGGTTGTAGCACTCTCCTCGCGATTCCGGCAGCACAACGGCGTGGTACCGGAAGTAGAGGGGAAATCCCGCAGGGCTTCGCCTTAAGCCGGTGCGAGTATGGTGGAGTATGAGAGAGGCTATTAGTGGTCTAGTAATTAGACACACCAATTAGAAGGCTCTAAACCGAAGGCTAAAGCAATTAGAAGCTCTAAACCCAAACGGCTCTAAACCGGAGGTAGAAGATAGGAACTTGTGTGTCCTAGGAGGGGAGCCCTGCCCCTCCTTATATAGATGGGAGGGGCCGGCGGCCAGGGGAGGAGAGTCCCTCCCCAAGTCGGCTTGGTGGTGCGCCGGCCAAGGGAGGAACCCTCCCCCAATTCGGCCTCCACCAATCCTCCTTCTCCTCTTTCCGAAAACTGGCAGTTTGACTTTTCAAACTAGCCGTTTGACTTTTCAAACTAGGATTTGAATAAACCCTTTATTTCGGACAGCGATGACACTTAGTACATGATGCAATCATACCAACTTTGATATAACACATTCATGTACCCCCCCCGGAGTGCCGGACATTCCGGAACCTTCTAGAACATTCCCGATGAAAACACCGGAATCATTCCGCAACTCCGAAACGGGACTTTCCTTATATGAATCTTATTCTCCGGACCATTCCGGATCACCTCGTGATATCCCGGATCCCATCCGAGACTCCGAACAACATTCGGTCTCTTTCTCATAATACCATAACTACTCAAACAACGTCGAATCCTTAAGTGTGTCTCCCTACGGTTCGTGAATTATGCGGACATGATCGAGACACTTCTCCGAACAATAACCAATAGAGGAATCTGGAAATTCATATGGCTCCCACATATTTCTACGATTACTTTGCGATCGAATGAACCACTTACATACGATACCAATTTCCCTTTGTCTCACGATATGTTACTTATCCGAGGTTATGATCGTCGGTATCTCTGCATACCTAGTTCAACCTCGTTACTGATAAGTACTCTTTTCTCGTTCCCGTGATATGTGATCCCTTGTGAGCCAGTCACATGCTTGCAAGCTAATTGGATGACATTTCACCGAGATGGCCCAGAGTATATCTATCCATCATATGGATGGACAAATCCCACTCTTGATCCATGTGTCTCAACCAATACTTTCCGAACACTCAATGCCCCGTTTATAGCCACCCAATTACGGTGTGGTGTTTGATGTCATCAAAGCATCCATCCGGTAAAGGTGATATGCATGATCTCATGGTCGAAGGAATTAGGTTACTATGTATCAGAAAGCATATAGCAATTGAACTATTGAAATGACTTGATCTTTATGCTAAGCTTATCTATAGGAGTATGTCCACCATATCATTCTCCTAACGATATGATCTTGTTGTTGATAACATCTCAATGTTCATGATAGGGAAACCACAATCATTAATCAACCAACAAGCTAGTGAAGTATAGAGGCTATACTAGGGACTTCAAATTAAGTTTACAAATCACACAAGTATCAATGTTTCCTTGTTAATACTATTATAGCATGAATGTAAACATTTATCATAAACACAAAGATATAATAATAACTACATTTATTATTGCCTCTAGGGCATATCTCCAACAGCCGCCACCCACTGAAATAGTGTCGCAACTCACTGGCATAGTGTCGCCACTCATGTTTAGTCCTGGTTGCTGTCTCCAACCGAGACTAAAGTTTCATCTTTAGCCCCGGTTGGAGACCTCAACCAGGATTAAAGATGCGCGCCGGCCCCAGCCTGCCGCAACCCCTCAAGTCCCGGTTGGTGTCTAAAACCGGGACTAAAGGTTATGGATAGAATCAGGGCATAGTTTGTGATATTGTGCCCATATTGTGCATGCATGTGCATCATGGTATGGAAAACAATATTGTAGGAGAAAGTTTTCCTTTTCGTCGCACAAAAAAGCCATTTTCCATTTTTTGAGCGCCCAAAATAGGTTTTTTTGTGAAGCAACCACAAAAATGCTAATTCAAAATGCTGCCACCACATTTTCCAAAAATACTAGACCACCTTGCATGGACAATGCCCCAACCGGGAGATCTCAAACCTTTCTGTCCACCCCTGGTCAAAAAGATAAATATTTGTCGAACCGGTAGGAAGTGGGACCGGTTTGGACTACAGGTACATGATCTAATGCTCATGATTTTTTGAAAAAAACATATTTAGACTCACAATATGATGTTTCTTCATATATCCAATGCAAGTTTTATCGATGCTCATCACCTATCTCTATGCCCGCCGTTTTGTCTATAGTTTGAAATAGGAAAATTTTAAAACGGGCATAAGAAATTCAAAAAAGGTCCAAACAATGTAAATCATTCCCATGATGTCATATTATGTGACATAGTTGCAAGGAAAAATATCAAACTTGTTAAATTGATTATGTCTCAAAAAAAACCTTTACAAAATGTCCTATCATGTTCGAGGTTTCCTGGCTTTTCGGGTCAAATGACCAATGTTATGGATAGAATCAGGGCATGGTTTGTGATACTGTGCCCATATTGTGCACGCATGTGCATCACGATATGGCAAAAAATATTGCAGGAGAAAATTTTTCTTTTCGTCGCACGAAAAATCTATTTTCCATTTTTCGAGCGCCCAAAACGGGGTTTTTGTGAAGCAACCACCAAAATGCTCATTCAAAATGCTGCCACAACATTTTACAAAAATACTAGACCACCTTGCATGGCCAATGTCCCAACCGGGAGATCTCAAACCTTTCCATCCACCCTGGTCAAAAAGAAAAATATTTGCCGAACCGGTAGGAAGTGGGACCGGTTTAAACTACAGGTACATGATCTAATGCTTATGATTTTATGAAAAATCATATTTAGACTCACGATATGATGTTTCTTCATAGATCCAATGCAAGTTTTAGCAATTATCATCACCTATCTCCATGCCCGCCGTTTTGACTATAGTTTGAAATATGAAAATATTAAAACGGGCATAAGAAATTTAAAAAAGATCCAAAGAATGTAAATCCTTTGCATGGTGTCATATTATGTGACATAATTGCAAGGAAAAATACCAAACTTGGTAAATTGATCATGTCTCAAAATACCTTCACAAAATGACCTATCATGTTCGAGGTTTCCTGGCTTTCGGATCAAATGACCAATGTTATGGATAGAATCATGGCATAGTTTGTGATACTGTGCCCATATTGTGCACGCATGTGCATCATGGTATGGCAAACAATGTTGCAGGAGGAAGTTTTCCTTTTTGTCGCACAAAAAATCTATTTTCCATTTTTCGAGCGCCTAAAACAGTTTTTTTTATGAAGCAACCACCAAAATGCTCATTCAAAATGCTGCCACCACATTTTCGAAAAATATTAGACCATCTTACATGTACAATGTCCCAACCGGGAGATCTCAAACCTTTCCTTCCACCCCTGGTCAAAAAGACAAATACCTGTCGAACCGATAGGAAGTGGGACCGGTTTGAACTACAGGTCATAATACATGATCTACTACATGTACATATTGATTTCATCTCAAAAACCGCCAAAGGCAAAATTCAGAATACATCACATGGCTTTCTTATGACCGTGTGGCCTTAACCATGGAGCATCTTCATCAATTTACATGATGCTTGGCTCATCCTTCACCGCGAACGGCGGAATTTCATGAAACTTATCATAATCTTCTGATATGTCTGTCTTGTCCTCCCCTCCCACGATGTTTCTTTTCCCTAAAAGAACTATGTGGCACTTTGGCTCATCATTTGATGATGTATTTGTTTTCTTATATTTTCTTTTTCTCGGTTTGGTATACATGTCCTTCACATAGAAAACCCGAGCTACATCATTGGCTAGGACGAATAGTTTATCTCTATACACATGATTGTTGATACCCACTGTTGTCATTCTGTATTTCTTGTCTACCTCAACCCCGCCTCCTATTATTTGACCCATTTGCACCGAAACAAAGGGACCTTAAAAGCAGGTCCATAGTCAAGTTCCCATATCTCCTCTATGTAACCATAATATGTGTCCTTTGACCCATTATCGTTTGTTGCATCAAAGCGGACACCACTGTTTTGGTTGGTGCTCTTTTTATCTTGGGCGATCGTGTAAAATGTATTCCCATTTATTTCGTACCCTTAGAAAGTCCATATAGTCGAAGATGGTGAACTGTCCAACAAGTACATCTAATCACAAACAATGTTGTTATTCATGATATGTGTTTGCAACCAATTGTCGAAAGTCTTCATGTGTTCATATCTAATCAAGGAGTCAGGCTTTTCCGGTGACGAGGTTTAATCTCGTCAATGCCCATTGTTATGAGCTTGGGTTTTGGAGAAGATGGGGATGCTGGAGATCACGGAACGGTTAGAAAACAAGCAACACGGGGACACGAGGTTTACCTAGGTTCAGGCCCCCGGAGGGAAAACCTTACTCCTGCTTGTCTGCTCTTGATTACGGCGGAACCGAAAAGTACAGGGGTGCTCAGATGCAATCTGGCATGGAGGTGTGTATGGGATGGTATGAAGTGCCCTCCTCGTCGTGCATTCCTAGCCTTTATATAGAGATATGCAGGTCCTGGGCATAGATCGAGTCGGTTACAGGTTTTAGGGTTTGCCCCTTTGAATATCCTATCTACTCTAGTCTTGTTCTCCAAGGATCCGAAGGCGTCATGGGCCCTGGCCACCCGGAAGTCTTCATGGGATGGCGCATATTCTTGTGGGCCTTCCTTGGGTTGGACTAGGTATGCTCAGATCGTGTACCCGTAGGGTATAACCATGTCAGTAGCCCCCGAGCGTTCAGTCGAATCGTAGATTCGGCTGAGGACTCGTCAATCTTTCGGGTGCGGCTATCTTTGTTCGTTTACAGAACGATTTGAGTGTGTAGGGATTGTTGATGCGTGTGCCTGACTCTCCTGACGGATCAGGGTCAGTTAACTGTCTTAGGACAAAACAACACGATCTTCTTCAGATTCGAGTCCCTTGACTCAAACCCGGAACATATGCTGGCGTAATTCGAATCAGGCCGCGGAGGACTTACAGGAGTGGATTCCAGTAAATTTTAAATGATGTACCCAACGCGTCCGTCGGGATTTTTCATCGCGCCTGCTGGCACGGATTCTCACTAGCAGAGCGCAGTCGTGTGCGTTGCCAGGCCATCAGATGATATCTGTAGGTGTTATCTTTGTGTCGCAGACACAGCATCCGAATGTTTATCACCGCGGAGGTGTTTCGGGTGGCCAAGGAGGATGTTACTCACTTAGCGTTTAATTGGGGCAGAGTTGTCGAAAAGTTTTTGCATGCTGATCCGAAGGATCGCAGTCGAAGAATTCATAGGGTGCGCGACCAGCGCTCCCTATGGGAGTAGCCCCTGAGTGTCTGTTCGAGTCGTAGACTCGAGCATAGACTTTAATTTAGTCCTTGTTGACTTTTAGGTCCGTAGGACACAAATTTTTCGGATGCTTGAATCCATCCTCCCTATGGGAGTAGCCCCCGAGTCCATAGTGGAGTCGTAGACTCGACGTAGGACTCGAAGAATAGTTTAATGATGTGGTAGTTTGATCATTTTTTGGGTGCGCGGCCAGTGCTCCTGATAGGAGTAGCCCCCGAGTAGTTACTCGAATCGTAGATTCGGGTGAATACTTTAGCTTTGTAGCCGAAGATTTGTAGTCGTTGCTAGTATAGATTTGGTGACGTCAGTGCTGACGATCGATGATCTCAAGCGTCTGCGGCGCCAGAGATGACGTGACTGGACGAACATGGGTCCCACCTTCTGACTTTGAGTTGACCAATCACGCGCGGCGTGGAGATAATTACGGCGTCGCCTCAATTTCCGTGCGTAGTGGACGACGTGTGAGCGACGGTTCGCTGCTGTGCCGACACGTGGACGGTTGGATTTGGATTTGGCTTTAGGTCTTCCCGATGAACGATCGTCGTGCATCGTCCTCATCCTTATAATCACTGGGGAAAAGTTAGTTTGTTTTTCACCGCAGCCATTCTCGTTTCACTGCTCCCATCTTCTTTGAGCTTTTCTCGCTGCACGCTGGTATTTCTTCAAACCTTTCCATCCTTGTTTCTGCGTTCACGTCGTCGTCATCACCGCACTGCGATGGGGAAGTCCAAGAAGGCCTCCAACGCAGTTGGTACTAGTGCTGCTGCCGGCGGCAAGAAGGGTTCTGCCGCTACTCGCGTCACCGATGGTGGCTGGCGACGATCGGAGACGCGCGAGGGCGATCTACGCAAGCTCCGTGAGCGGGGTCTGATCCTGCAGGATAGGGAGGCCGTCAGGGTTCCCGGTGATGAGGTAATTCCCCGTCCTCCCGCTGGGTTTCGGGTCATGTTCATCGCTTTTGTCCTTTGGGGCCTTTATTTCCTGATCCACGATTTTCTCTATGGATTGCTTTTCTTTTATGGCATCCAGCTCCATTATCTTTCACCGAACTCTCCTCATATCGCCTGCTTCGTCACTTTCTGCGATTGTTGGATCCGTGTCGAGCCACACTTTGGCCTTTTCCGGAAGCTCTATTCCGTGAAGAGGCAATCTGGCTCCGATGGCGTTTATCCCATCGGCAGCTGCATCATTTCCCTTAAATCCAACTTTCTCTTCTTCTCTTTTTCTATGTCTGAATCTGTCCAGTACTGGCGAAGGCGATGGTTTTACATCCGCGACTCCATAGTGGCCGGGCAGAACTTTGGCCTTGCTCCTTTCGACCCCTCCTAGAAAATCCAGCTGAAGAGGTCCTGGAAGAACCACATCTTGGATGGTGAGGTGGTGGAGATAGAGGGGCTCTACCATCGGGTGAAGGATCTCCAGTTGATTCCGGATAAAGAGGTGAACGGTGTGGATATCATCCGCACCTTCCTCAAATGTCGGGTGCAGCCGCCATAGGCTAGGGCGCACCCGATGTTTCTTTATTCTGGTCGCCACGATCCGACTAGGGTTTCGACTGAGGAGCTCTCCAAGGGGGATCTCGACAGGATTCTTCGGCCGCTGCTGAAGTACAAAGCTGAAGAAGATCTCCCGGGGAAGTCGCTAACTCCTCCGTTCGCCGCCTCTCGTCTGGTTCCACAGTTGTAGATCTGGGGCGTGCGCGTAGCGCTTTTTCGACTATGTTTTTCTTGCACTTGCTTGTGTTCTGAAAGTTTGTTTCTTTTGCGCAGGAGTTCAAGGTACCGGGCATGTCGCTTCCATTACCCGAACTGTTTTCGGATGCACCAGACAATGAGGTAGTGGATTCCATGTCTGAGCTTCCCTCGGCGTGATCACCAGCGGAAGAAACTTTTGAGTCTAGCGAGGAGCACACTACTAGGAAAACGAACACGGAGCTCGAGCGAAGCGTCTGATGCTTCGACTCCGCCGACCTCTAGGAACCTGTCATGCCTTGAGCGTCACAGTGGGGGTCATGGTGGCTCTTCCTCTCCTATTCCGGCCATGCCTGTGCGGGCTGTGGCGCCGTAGCCACCAGCGAAGCGGAATAAGGAAGAGAAGAAGGAAGAGAAGAAGGGAGAGAAGAAAGGCAGGAGGGCCCCTCCTGTCTTCGACTTGAGCGATTTTGACTCGTAAGTATCTGCCATTGCATTTTCTCTCTCTCGCCTTCTTGCTTGTACTTGTCTGATTTTTTCTTTTGTAGCCACTCCTCCGATGGCTCCTTCAGCAATGGAGCTCGGGAGATGGTGGGGGAGTCGAAGGTTGCTCCTCCTCCTTAGACGGTGGCCACCTCTGAGGGCGCTGCTCTAAACCCTTCTCCGCAGGAGGCTCAGGTGGTTGTCCCACAGAAGACTGCAACCGGACCTTCGGAGTCGCCGTCTGACCACGTAAGTGTTTTCGTTCTAGCCGCGGGGGGAGCCCCCGAGCATTTTTCGGATGATCTGCTGATCATTTTTGTTTTATGTCTCGGGGGGAGCCCCCTAGAGTTTTTCGGATGATTTGCTAATCATTTTTGTTTTGTGTCTCGGGGGGGGGGGGGGGAGCCCCCGAGCGTTTTCGTATGCGTGATTTGCTTTGCTCGTTTTCTTGGGCGCAGCCCCCGAGCCTTTTTCCTGACAAGTTGCCTCTTCTCACAGCCTTTTGTTCAAGGTGCCAACCAGCTGGTGAAGGAGCATCTAGCATTGGAGGCCAGCCTTCAGCAGCTCCAAGGTTCGTGTGTTTTTATCAATCTTTTCCTTCTTTGGCTGCTTGCTTATTCACGAATCTCATGCTTGTTCTTTGTTGTAGAGGAGAACAACACTGCCCTCCGAGAGCTTGATGCTCTCAAAAAGAGCCTCGGGCGAGCGGAGAAAAAAAATCTGAAGATGCCGTTGGCGCTAAGGAGCGCCTTGAGCAGGAGTTAGTCGACGCGGCTTCGGCCAAGGAGCGCCTGCAGCAGGAGGCCACGGATCGCGAGGAGCAACTCGCCACCGCTGCAACCTCGCGCGAGAAGGAGGTAGCCCGCAAGCTGATGGCTGCTGCCAAGGGTATTTCAGGTGAGTAGTTTCGTCTATTTCTTTTCGGCTTCCTTGTTTCTCTTGTTTGGTTGGTTTTCATGTTGCCTCTTCTGTTTTTCTAGATGCCTCAGGCATCGAGTTTGACCGTGGTGCCCCGGAGCACGGAAGTGCTCTGGATGACGCCACTACGGCGGTCGAAGACCGCTGCAGTACCGTGGTCGGCTCGCTTGCCAAGGCCAAGGTGGTTCTCGGGCGCTTCTACAAGTAGCTCGTCCCCAAGGGCGTCACCCTCGAGGATGTCGAATTGTTAGTGGACGCACTGTCAGCCGAGGCTCGCGCGACGTACAAGCGCAAGCAGAAGGGTATCGGCGCGTCCATGGGGCTGGCGATGGCCCTCGCGTCTGGAGCGGAGCTGGATATTCATCAGGTCACCTCCCAGATGCCAATAACTGCCAACGGATCCGAGGTAGCCTTCTCACTCTACGCTGAACGCTATGGGATGAAGCTGATTGACTTGCTGGCGGAGTACGTAGGGAGGCAGCAGGGAGAAGCCCAGAGCAGGCAGTCCAGCTCCGAGGCTACTCAGGATGCAGCTTCTTAGTCCTTGTAGTTGTAGGATAACTTTTGTTTCTTTTGTTGTAATGTATCTATGAACACTCCTTGTGCCACGCAGTGGCTTTTGCTGTATATAATGAATCTCCGAGATGTTTGCTTATTCGTGCGTTTGTTCATATCCTTGCCTTCTTTTCCTCTAGGGACCTTCGGGTGATGATCCCGTTGATACTTCGCATGTGCCGCAGCTGCGGCCATCCTTGGATGATGCTTCACAGCTTGTGTTTCTTCGCGACCGCATCCGTAGTCTTGAGAAAGAGTTGCTTGGCGTTCGAGGCCACGCGGATGTTTGGAAGTCGAAGGCGGAGCGGCGCGCCGCCAGGGAGGAGTATCTGATGGGGGAGTTGCGGTGTTTGGCCGAACAGCTTCAATGTGAGTTTCTTCGAGCTGCTGCTCATTTTTCGGATGCGCCTATTGGCTTGTCATCTTACTTTGCAGTTGTTGCAGGTGCTAACCTTGTTCCTAGGGAGGAAAAAGAGCATGTTGCTGTTCGGATCAATTGCTTGACCCAGCAGGACATGGAGGCCGATGGCTTTTTCTGGATGGATCGTGATCGTGCTATGGTCCTTGTGACTGTGCATGATCGTGTTCACCAGGTGTCGCGGGTGCTGTGGCAAGCGAAAACTTCCTTGGCGTCAATTCTGCATGTGATGTTTCCCCTGGATGAGGCACCGTCAACTCTATGGGGCATGTTGGCAAAGTTTCGGGATGTGCATCATGTCAGGGAGCTAGTGCGGCATCAGCTGGTTGCAGGGGTGAAGGCTACGCTTTCCCTCGTGCGGTTGCATCACCCTGATTTTGATCTTCCTGTTGTGGCAGCTGGGCCGCCTCTTCGGCCGGATGGTGGCATGTGGGACATGCGTCCACATTATGCGGCTGTAAGGCAGTATGACGAACAAATTGTAGATCTCTTTGAGTAGCATGCGCAGGTGATTCTTCAGAATAGGTAGGATCTGTAAAAAGATAGATGTAAAATTTGTATGTATTCGACTGAGCGTGTTATGCCCTTTGCTGTAAAGGTTGATTGTTGTTAGCACGTGGTGCTTTGTTTGTATGCGTTCCCTTTACTTTAGCCTGACGTGGTCAGCTACTCAGGTGCACACGCATTATCCTCAATCGACGAAGTCGTGAGGTTAGGGGAGCCCCCGAGTGTGTTGTAACATGAAGAAAGTGCGAATAATAGACAAATTTTTGGGGCGAGACACTTAGCTTTATTCATATCGTAAGGAGGAGGTACATTGTTCGGCTGAGTAGCCTTGGCTGAATAGCCTTATTGAAAGTAAAAGGAGGAGGGGTAGCTAGGGGTAGAAGCGTCACAGTTGTGCGACGTTCCATGGGTTGGAGTATGCTACTCCAGACTCCACGTGCTTGAGGCGATAGGCGCCACCTAGGATGACTTCAGTGACGACGTAGGGTACTTCCCAGGGCGACTCAAGATTCTTCGGTCGCTCTTGCTTGAGTCATAAGACTAGGTATCCTTCGACGAAGGACCTTGGGCGCAGCCGACGGCTGTGGTAGTTGCGGAGGCTCTGTTGGTAGACCGCTGATCGAGCCGCGGCGATGTCACGTGCCTCGTCGAGTGTGTTGACGGCGTCTTCGAGTGTGGACGTCGATTTGGCTTCACTATAGGCGACGACCCGTGGGGCCTTGTAGCGTACCTCTGCAGGCAGCACGGCTTCGGCTCCGTACACCATGAAGAAGGGCGTGTAGCCAGTTGAGCTGTTTGGCGTCGTGCGCAAGCTCTAGAGGACGGAGGGTAGCTCTTGTGTCCAGGCTCCTGTGAGTCGCTGAAGTGGGCTCATTAGGCGCTTCTTGATGCCGCCACCGACGAGGTCGTTGGACTTTTTGACCTGTCCGTTTGTTTGCGGGTGCGCCACGAAGGCGTATGTGATGTTGATTCCGAGGTCTTCGTAGAAGTCTTGGAATTCCTTGAAGATGAAGTTTGACCCATTGTCGGTGATGATGCTGTGCGGCACGCCGAACCTGTAAACAATGGATTTGAAGAACTTGACGACCGTTTTTCCCTTTTGGTTAGTAACGGGCATGGCCTCGATCCACTTGGTGAATTTGTCGACTGCAACTAGGAGGTAGACGTGGCCTCCTTACGAGGACTTGGGAAGTTTGCCGATCATGTCGAGGCCCCATTGGGCGAAGGGCCAGGCCAGGGGTATGGGCCTGAGCTCCAATCCTGGTGCGTGTGGTTTATCTGCGAACCTCTGGCACTCGTTGCACCTTCGGACGATGTCCTTGGCATCGTTCATGGCCGTTGGCCAGTAGAACCCAGCTCGTAGAGCTTTGGTGACAAGGGCACGGCTGCCCACGTGATGGCCACAAATACCCTCGTGGATGTCTTGGAGGATGGTTTTGCCGTCTCTGATGGTGACACACCTTTGGAGTACACCCGAAATGCTGCGCTTGTATAGCTCGCCATTGATGATGGTGAAGGCCTTGGACCGGGGAGATATGCACCGGGCATCTGTCGGGCTGTCAGGCAGCTCCCCGTCTATCAGATATCGGAGGTATGGCTGTGTCCATGTTTCTTCGACTGCCATGACCTGCATCAGGTTGACCACTTGACCTTTGTGTCGGGTTTTTCTGGCCCTTCCTGTCCTTCAGGTAGCGCAACCCCCGAGTGCTCTGCTTCTTCGAGTGACCCCTTTGGGAATTTCCTTTTGATGGATGGCACGCAGATCTGTTCGAGGAACACACCTGGTGGCACCCGTGTGCAGGTGGAGCCGATGTTGGCGAGTCTGTCGGCCTCTTCGTTGCTTTCTCTCTCAACGTGTCGAAGTTCGTAGCCGTCGAAGTCTCATTCGAGTGCGTTGTAGAGTGCGCGGTACGTAATCATGTTGGCCGCGTGTGCGTCGCACTCGTTCATTATCTGCAGGACGACGAGGTTCGAGTCGCCGTAGATGACCAGGCGCGTCGCGCCGCAGATCTTGGCCATCCTCATGCCGTGGATGAGGGCCTCATACTCGGCTTCGTTGTTGGAAGCTCGAAATTTCATCCGGAGGACGTACTTCATCTTGTCGCCCTGCGGGGAGGTCAGTATGACCCCGGCTCCTGATCCGGCCTCGCTCTTGGAGCCGTCGAAGTGCATCATCCATGACTGTGTCATGTCCGGGGTATCTGGCAGCTGCAGTTCCATCCAGTGGACGAGGAAGTCCGGAAGGACCTGAGACTTGATCGCATGGCGCTTCTCATAGACGATGTCTAGAGGTGACAGCTCGATGCCCCACAGGGCCACACGTCCTGTGGCCTCCGGGTTGTTCAGGATGCTATTCAGGGGTGCTTCGTTGACGACCATCACCTGATGCTGCTGGAAGTAGTGGCTCAGCCGACGAGCCTTCATGAATACGCCGTAGGCGAGTTTCTGTAGTGAGGGTACCTCTGCTTTGTCGGTGTCAATACCTCGCTGAGGTAGTAGATTGGGCGTTGGACCCCATGGGTCTTGCCATCTCCCGGTCTTTCGACCACGAGTACGGTGCTCACCACCTGATGTGTAGCTGCTATGTATAGTAGTATCGGCTCGCGCTCCCTTGGCGTGACCAAGACGAGCGAGGTAGAGAGTAGCCGCTTCAAATCTTTGAATGCGTCGTCTGCTTCAGGCGTCCACTCGAATTTGTCTGCTTTGCGTAGCAGCTGATAGAAGGGTAGGGCCTTTTCGCCCATGCGGCTTATGAACCTGCTCAACGCCGCGATTCGCCCAGCAAGCTGCTGGACGCCCTTGAGGTTCTTTGACTTCTCCATGGCCATTATGGCCAGGATTTTCTTCGGGTTTGCTTTGATCCCTCACTGGGAGATGAAGTAGCCTAGCAGTTGACCGGATGGGACGCCGAAGGCGCACTTTTTCGGGTTTAGCTTGATCTTGTATCGATCAAGGTTGTCGAACGTCTCGCGGAGATCGTCGATGAGTGTCTTGGCTTCCCTTGTTTTGATTGCTATTTTGTCGACATAGACTTGGATGTTGCGGCCGATCTGGTCCTTCAGGCATGCCTGCATGCACTGTTGGTACGTGGAGCCTGCGTTCTTCAGCCCGAAGGGCATTATGTTGTAGCAGAATACTCCGAATGGCGTGATGAATGTCGTTTCCTCCTGATCTACGACCTTCATTCGAATCTGATTGTAGCCTGAGTAGGCGTCGAGGAAGGAGATCTTCTCGCATCCTGCAGTCGAATCGATGATCTGATCGATCTGAGGGAGAGGGAAGTGATCCTTCGGGAAATGCTTGTCCAGCGATGTGAAGTCCACGCACATCTGCAGGATGTCCGTGTCCCTTTTGGGGACCATCACGGTGTTGGCGAGCCACTCGCTTTCCTTGATCTCCCTGATGAAGTTTGCGTCGAGTAGTCTGTTGACTTTGACTCCGATGGCTTTAGACCGTGGTTTGGACAGTCGTCGGATGGACTGTTTGACGGGCTTGGCATCTGGAAAGACGTTGAGTGCGTGCTCGGCAAATTTTCTGGGAACTCCTGGCATGTCCGCAGGACACCAAGCGAAGATTTCCCAGCGTTCACGGAGGAATTCGACAAGCGCGCTTTCCTATGTGGGCTTGAGGTCGTTAGCGATCAGCGCTGTCTTGGAGGCGTCCGTCGGGTGGACCTGCACCTTCTTTGTGTTGACGGTGGAGTCGAAAGACATGTCGGGTGCGTTCTGTCTTGCAACTGGGGGTGCCCTGTTGTCTGTCACCTTGCGGAGCCTTATGAGCTCTTCCTGCATGTCGAATGACTGGGAGATTCTGTTGAAGTCCCTGTCGCAGTGGTCCGATCGGGTGAAGCTCCCGTGGACCGTGATTACGCCCTTCGGTCCTGGCATCTTGAGTAGCAGGTACGCATAGGGTGGTACTGCCAGGAATCATGCGAATGCCACTTGCCTGAGGATGGTGTGGTATTGTGATGGCCAATCCACCACTTCGAACACGAGTCGATCGCACCAGAAGTTGTCGGGCTTGCCGAAGATGACGTCGAGCCATATCTTTCCCGGGGGAATATACCCTTCCCTGGGACGATGTCGTTGAATGTTGTATCGGATTGTTCCAGGCTGCACAGCGGGATCCTCATTGCTGCTAAGGTGCTGGCGAACATCAGATTGATGCCGTTGCCGCCGTCCATGAAGACGCGGCTCATATCGAATCCTCCGTACGCCTCAAGCACCAGGGCAGCATGACCTAGGCGAGGGACCTGGCAAGGGTGGTCCGAACGGCTGAACGTGATGCAGGACTCCGATCCGCCGAGGTACTCAGGGATGGCGGGTGGAGCGGTCACAACCAGATTGATCTGACGGTTGATTTTCTTCTGCACCCTGTTTGTTGGAAGCCCCTTTTGGATCATCAGTGATCCTTTTGGCACGGGGTACCTGTTTCTGCCATTGTTCTGCGCGGGTGCGATTGGATGATTTGAAGGTCCCACGGGTGGTGGTGGAGGAGCTCCGTGGGCGATGTCGCCTGGTGCGGGCGCGTTCCCGTACCCGGGGTTCAGGGCTTGTTGCCTCATCTGGGACATGCTCTCGCTGAGTTTCTGGAACTCGCGGCAATCCTTGAGCATGTGGCTTGCCTTCTTTTTACCATCCTGTTTGTCGATGTAGAAGTGGATGGTGCATGGAACCGACAGTTTATCGTATGCTGAAGGTCCATCGTCGCGGCCGTGATGTTGCCACGACTGTGCTGGGCGTCCTCCATCGCGAAAGTTGTTTCCGCGGTATCCGCCGCTGCTGCGCTTGCCGTCACTGCGACGGTCGGCGTAGCCAGCCGCGACCATGTCGGGTCCGTCACGATCGTCGTATACGTGCGATCTTCTCTTGCTGAGGCGTTCACATCGACGGTCGTAGCCATCTTCCTCCTCCGAGTGCTCTCGGTGGACGGAGTCCTCGCCATCTTCCCACCTGTTGGCGATGTCCATGAGGTGATCGAGTGTCTTGGGCTTGACGCGCCCAAGTTCTTCCTTGAAGTCCTGGCGCTTAACGCCATCCTTGAAGGCGTCGATCGCTCTCTCCTCAGAGATGTGCTCCGCGGAGTTCTTGGTGTTGGACCAGCGTAATATGTACGAGCGAACGGATTCGCCCATTCGTTGGGTGCAGGCCAGTAGCTCCTCGATCGAGGCTGGCCTCTTGCTGGTGCCTTTGAAGTTTCGGATGAAACTGTATGCCAGTTCCTCCCAGCTTTGGATGGATCCCGAGGATAGGCTGCTGAGCCAGATCTGGGCTGCGCCTGTCAGCTGCAGCTGGAGGCATTGCAGGGCGGTGTATTTGTTTCCACCGTGTAGCTTGACGGACGATAGGTGGTCGCTGAGCCACGCCTTGGGGTCCTGTGTACCGTCAAACTTCGGAGTGTCCGAAGGAAGCTTGAAGTTCCGCGACATCCGTGTCTGCCGGACGGATCTGCTGAAGCATCGGGCTCCGCAGAGT
This sequence comes from Avena sativa, assembly GCA_916181665.1. NCBI lineage: Eukaryota > Viridiplantae > Streptophyta > Magnoliopsida > Poales > Poaceae > Avena > Avena sativa. Next base: position 9,844,900 of record OV702289.1, read on the forward strand.
TCTCCTTCGTCGTCGTCCTCCTCGGATTTGGACGAGCATACGCGCTTGGCGCGCGCTTTGTCGATCTTGCGTTGGGTGAGCTCGCTTCGAGCGTCGTAATCGCCGCTGCGATGGCGCGAGCTCATGTGCCTTCGAGGTAGGTCGTGCTCGTCCTCGTCGGATGAAGGCATGGGGCTGCGGTTGAACCTGACCGCAACCTTCTTCTTTGGCTTCGCAGGAGGTTCTCTGTGGAGCGTAGCCCCAATGAGTCCAAGTCTGGTAAGTGCGGACTTGTGCATGGCCCTTTTCGGGTCCCCCACCGGAGGTGGATGGGACGCGAGGTATGTGGTGGCTGCCATGATCGCAACTTGCGGTGTCTTCGGGATGACGTTGTCGTCGGCATCCATCTCCATGAAGGACGTGTTGAGGGTCCGAGTCACCTCGCGACGTGCCTTGGGGTCCATGTTCTCCGTGCGAGAACGGTGCTTATTGACATGGTTGCCGTGCGAGCTGGAGCCGCCCATGGCGGAGAGCGCAGCTCGCCGCGCGCTAGACTCCGAGGCCGCTTGCCTGCGCTTGTCAAGCACTTCTTGCATCTTCACCTACTTCTTGTGCTCTTCGACTAAGAGCAGGTGGTACGCCATCAGTAGGTCCCGTGAGGCACCCACTGGCAGGATCTTATTGCCTGCCACGGCTTCGCGTGCTTGAGCCCATCCTTCCTCACTGAGGTGGATGATCCGATTGGGATCGGTGTCCTCCTCGTTGGGCGGGAGGGGGGACTGGTTTCTCCTGTTCTCGCCGTTTCTACCCTACGGGTTGGGTGGCGGGTTGTGCTCCTGATCCACGTCGCTCTGGATGACTGTGGCACATTGGTAGCGCTCGTAGATTGGATCGTTGCTGCTGCAACTTTCGGATCCGGAACCATAGGTTCCTTCCTCCGATGGTGGATCGCACAAATATGAGTTGCAGCTACTGCTGTCATAGGACTCATCTGTTGATGGCGATGTGCGTAGCACCGGGTGTGGAGCCCATGAAGCGGGCCTGATCGATGGCAGGGGCACCCTCTCTGGGATACAGAGAATGTCGGTCTGCCCCACCTAGAAGCAGAAGCTCCTGAACAGGATCTCGAGCCCGTTGCCAACGGGCTCGAAGTCCTTCAGGGTGGCTGGTGAGTGGGCGGTGAAGTCGAAAGCGCCGAAGAAGATATGACTCTCCGTCGCCACGGAGTTGTAGATCTCTTTGGTTGGGACCGTAACGATCACACAATCAGCGTCCCCAGTTCCCACAGAGGACACCAATTGACGAGGTTTAATCTCGTCAATGCCCATTGTTATGAGCTTGGGTTTTGGATAAGATGGGGATGCTGGAGATTGCGGAACGGTTAGCAAACAAGCAACACGGGGACACGAGGTTTACCCAGGTTCAGGCCCCCGGAGGGAAAACCCTACTCCTGCTTGTCTGCTCTTGATTACGGCGGAATCGAAAAGTACAGGGGTGCACAAATGCAATCTGGCGTGGAGGTGTGTATGCGATGGTATGAAGTGCCCTCCTCGTCGTGCCCTCCTAGCCTTTGTATAGAGATAGGCAGGTCCCGGGCACAGATCGAGTCGGTTACAGGTTTTAGGGTTTGCCCCTTTGAATATCCTATCTACTCTAGTCTTGTTCTCCAAGGATCCGAAGGCGTCATGGGCCCTGGCCACCCAAAAGTCTTCATGGGCTGGTGCATCACGTCGATTGTAGAGCGGACCTCTAGAACTTTCCAATAGGGTAGCCCCCAAAATATAGATTTCTTCTTCCACATAGGAGTGTGTCTGTTAGTGTCATTCGGAACAGATTGACCTCTAGGGACCTTTCCAAAGATTACTTCTAGATCCTTGACCATACCAAATATATCATGACTAGTACGGCAGATAGGATTCTTTCGGTGATCTGCCTCACCATTGAAATGCTTTCCTTTAGTTTTTGCAGGATGCCTGGCCGAAAGAAATCGACGATTCCCATGGTAAACATTCTTCCTACCTTTATCCAAATATATACTTTCAATATCATCTAAACAATGCATGCATGCATTGTATCCCTTGTTTGACTGTCCTGAAAGGTTACTAAGAGCAAGCCAATCATTAATGGCTATGAACAACAATGCTCGTAGGTCAAATGGCTCCTATTTGTACTCATCCCATATAAATACACATTTGTCGCGCCACAACTGTAGTAGTTCTTCAACTAATGGCCTTAGGTACACATCAATGTCGTTGTCGGGTTGCTTCGGGCCTTGGATGAGCACTGGCATCATAATGAACTTCCGCTTCATGCTCAACCAAGGAGGCAGGTTATAGATACATAGAGTTACATGCCAGGTGCTATGACTGCAGCTCTGCTCCTGTTGGGGATATGCTATATGGGTATCCTCATAGCATGTCACTTATCCGGATAACCCGGGTGGCCCATAGTCGGTAGCATGGCCTATGGCCTGCTGGGCGGCCCAGTTAGATGGATCCAGATGGGAGGCCCATGCCGGATAAAGTAAGGCTACGGTGGAGTTACCAACGTACCCGGAGCCTTGGAGTGCAAGATACACAAGACTAGTAATAGACGGTGTAGGACTCTGTAACCTGTCCGGCTAGGACTTTTCCCTGTAACCCTAGGACCTGGCGACTATATAAGTCGGGCCTATGGGAGCCTTTAGGGCATCGATTCACACAACCTCGCACAGCGAACATATCCCTGTAACTCGGCGTATTGCCCTTATAGTGATTTATAGCAGGAGTAGGATTCCGCCACCATTGTGGGATCTGAACCTGGGTAAGCTGTGTTACCTCGTACCCGTCAACCGTCCGACTTACCCCACGTCTCTAAACACGCACTGTGAGGACCCCTCCATGGCGTACTCGTCGGCAATACCACGACAGTTGGCGCCCACCATGGGGCAAGAGGCGCTTCAGGCTCTTCAGCGGGCGAGGACCAAGATCTTCGCGGGAATCGGCAAAACCGCAGCCATCGGTCGCGTTCTCTTCTCCGGCAACGTTCTGATCGTCCCTCCTGACGAGTTCTGGATCCCAGCGAGGACGAACCCTACGCGGTGTTCGATTGTTCCTATCGAAGACATCCACATCTTCATCGGCGAAACCGACTCGGGCACTAGTTCTCCGGGAGTCGGAGGAGCATCAAGACCTGCACGGACCGCCTACGGGCTGGATATGTTCGCGGAAGGATCGATGTCGGATCTCTCTTCGGAGTTTGCCGACAAAGATCGGAAAGCACCAAGGCTCGCACGGACCGTCTACGGGCAGGATACGTTCGCGGAAGGATCGATGTCGGATCTCTCCTAGGAGTTTGCCGGCAAATATCGGAAAAATTCAAGGCCCACCCAAACCGCCCCTGTGCAGGATATAAAGGTGGAAGATCACTGCAAATCCACCGGCTTCGTCCGTGCGTCTGGACAGCAGAGATCCAAGTTTGTCGGCGTGGTTACGATCTTCGATCAGGCGCGCTGCGTTCAGAGAGAAGGCGAAAACCCCTGCGATTACCTGGCCAGGTGGCTCCGTATACGAGCCGATCTAGCCCACTACCCCGATGATAACGCTTTGTATCACTTCGTGGAAGAACTGGACCGTGGCACGCTTCTCCGACATTCTTTAGGACGACAGCAGGCAACGGGACGCCTTACCCTCGAAGAGATGGTGAGCACCGTCAACAGCTACGCGGAAGCTGACGCAGCAGCCCAGATGGAGCTTGCGCTCAGAGACGGAGAACCTCCGATTCAGCAGCCGCTGCCACCGCCACCCGCCGTTGTCGTCGCAGCAGCACCACCACCTCCAGTCATCGTCGAGGCCGTTGCACCTCCACCGCCCGTCATCGATGAAGTCCTGGCACCCTCCGACTCTGTCATTGACGCGCTTTATGCTGATTTCAGTGCAGATTCAGAGGAAATATACTTTAGTCCAGAAGAGCTAGACTCCGCTATGCAGGAGATGGAGGAGAAGTACTCGCTTGACGAGCAAGCCAACAACACCGTCACGTCTCGAGGGGTGTTCGTCACCATTGGGACAGCGATGGAGGAAGATCAACCCGGACGAGCTCCGCCTAAGGCACTGGAAAAGGGGAAGGGGCCACTTATTGCTGTTGACGATGATCGCGCAAAAGTCATGCCTCCTCCACCTAACCCAGTGCAGCAGCCGCAGGAACTCGGCACCGGCCTGAGCAAAAACAACACCGCAAACTTGCCGCCTCCAGCATCTACGTCTGCAGCAGCCCAAGTTACTCCAGCTGATAGTGTGATGTACGGCAATTTCCTCGTCGAGCCACTAACCGTTGCTCATATCCAGAACGTGACCCAGCTTGACGAGAAGCGCCAGCAGCTACTGGAGGAAGCGCAGGCCATTGCGGAGCAAGGCGCTAAACTAGATCGAGATTTGGTCAACGCGCAGAAGTCCATAGAGAAAGCCAGAGCAATGGAGGACGAATACAAAACTTTGCTGCACCAGCAGAAGGCTAAGAAAGCTCCGGCTCGCGTCATCAACGATCCTGGTGTGCGGCGTAACCTAGGATGGGCTCCCTCGAAGCCGGCACAGGCCAAGCCATACATTGACAGTGAAGGCAAGCAGGTGATGCCCACCCCACTCCTTAACCTTGTCGTCGCCAAGACCCTTCTGGAGAAGGATAGATCACCCGAGGCAGTGGAACAGGTCTATGACCTAGTGGCCAAGGCGGTGAATCAGCAGGAAAAGGCCACCTCTTAGAGGCTTGAGTCTGACCCAGCGCTCTGCCAATCTAGCCAGTACAAGCCGCCCAGGGACATATCTCCTCTTGATGTCGGGTCCCAGACGGGTTCATCAGAACAAAGACGGAGGGATGCGCGCAATAGGAAGGATGCTATCCCCATATCCTCCGACCACGGAGAAAAGGCCTAACCTCGTCGTCCATCGCCACCGCCCCAATCCCCACCGACATCGCGAAGACTACAAGACTCACCATCATGCGGATATGCCCCCACCAAAGCAGTGTGGCATCGTCATCCGCGACAACGCGGAGCAGACCCATCATGACGGAGAGCGCAACCACGGGCACAGGAGTAGGTCACACCATGACCCCCCGCGTCCGACAAGCAACCGTGACAGGCGTGAGGCGTCGCAGGAGGGTAACAGCAAGAAGGCTAACCCACCGCCACCTCCGCCTCCGTCACCACCAAGCAGTCACCATGACGGAGGAGGCCCGCGTCGTTCACGCAGCCCATCCCCTGTTGACAAAAAGAAGAAGAACCCGGAGCCGTACGATGCACGTTCATGGATCGATAAGATCCACGAGGCCCGGGAAGGACCATACCTGGGACCACGTTGCTTTGGACCTGCAATACGGTCCGCAACTTACACCAAAGGTTTCCAGATTGACAAGACCATCAAGCCCTATGACGGCACCGCCAAGCCAGCCACATGGTTGCAGGACTACGGCAACGCGGTGGAGATTGCCGGAGGCAACCCCAACATCACCGTCAAGTACCTCCCGTTAATGTTGGCAGACACGGCCCGTCAATGGATCCTACGACTTGCCGGAGAAATCTATCTACAACTGGATGGACATGCAAGAAGCGTTCACCAAGAACTTTGAGGGTACATACAAGCGTCCCTGCACTATGGGCGATCTACAATGGTGCGTGCAAGAGAAAGATGAGACATCTCGCGCCTACCTCTCCCGCTGGCTAGATATGAAGAATTCCTGCGCAGGAGTGCACGCTCAGACCGCCATGGCTGCCTTCATCGATGGGTTGGAAAGGGGCATGCTACTCCAACATAAGCTGAAGCGCTTGCAGGACAATCACCATCTTGACTTGAACCAGATGATTCAGTTGGCTAGTGAGTTCGCAGCTGCCGACGACGATGCTCGTGGCTCCTTGCCGGCAACAGCCGTTCCAACTCAAGCTCGGAGGAATAGCAGTACAAAGCGGAAAACCGCTCCAGAAGAAAAGCAATCTACCGACATGGTCGCTATGACTTTTGCAGGACGAGGTGATGGCGGACAACGTGGCCGAGGAAGGAGAGCTGGTCGTGGGCAGCAATGAGGAAGTGAAACCACCTCGGCGCCGCTCCGCGTTCCCCAAACCTACGAGGAGTACCACGATATTCCGTGCCTCGTACACCTCAACGCCAACGACAAGGCCACCCATACCAATCGACACTGCAAGTTCGTCAAAGACCTCAAGGAAGACCCGGAGTCCGGCTACAAGCAAAGTCGGAAGAATAGACCGTGAGGCAAGGGCAAGGGGAAGAAGAAGAAGAAGGAGGAGTCCAAGGATTCAAGTGACATGGACGAAGACGTCGACCCCAAGCACGCTGCCAAGAGCGACGACAAGGGCAAGAACCCCTTCGCAAAGAAGGCTCTAGTCTACCACACTTTCCTTGGCACCCCCACCGTCCGACAACAGAAGACCTCTCTGAGGATCCTGATGGCCACTCTCCCCCCAGTTCCCAAGTACCTGCACTGGTCGGAGGTTCCAATCACTTAGGACAGGACGAACCACCCAGACCTTATACCCACGAAGAACCAGTATGCCATGGTCATCAACCCCTTGATTGACGGCGTGGAGTTCACCAAGTGTATGGTGGATAGGGGAAGCAACATCAACATCATGTACCTCGATACACTGCAGAAGATGAACTTGACGGAGGCAAATCTAAGGCGGACCAACACCATCTTCCACGGCGTAGTTCCTGGTCGGGAGGCTCGGTCCCTTGGGTGCATTACACTTCAGGTTGCCTTTGGCGATGTTAATAATTACCGCCAAGAGCGCATGACCTTCGAGGTGCTCCCCTTCAAGAGCGAGTACCATGCCATATTCGGCCACAACATGTTCCACACGTTCATGGCCAAGCCATGCTTCGTCTACAACAAACTCAAGATACCCGGACCAAACGGTATCACCACCGTATCAGGAAGTTTTACCAAGGCAAGGGACTGCGAGATCAATGAAGCAGTCGTTGCAAAAGCTGTCCTCTACAGCGCAGAATTCAAAGAGATCCAGAGCAAGGTCGATGACTCAGAGATGCCCGCGTCGAAGAAGCAGATCTCCGACTCCGCTCCTGCGTTCAAGGCCGCCATCAAGACCAAGCCGGTGGAACTTGTGGTAGGCGATGCCTCCAAGGTCACCGCCATTGGGACAAACCTGGATCCCAAATAGGAAAGCGCGCTCGTAGAGTTCCTCCGTGAGAATAGGGACATCTTTGCCTGGCAACCTGCCGACATGAAAGGTGTACCTAGGGAACTTGCCGAGCACAGCTTAAACATTGATCCAAAATGTAAACCAGTGAAACAACCTCTACGACGCTTTGGAGATGAGAAGAGACGCGCCATTGGCAAAGAGATAGCTAGGTTACTTAAGGCTAGATTTATCTGAGAAGTCCTTCACACCCAATGGGTGGCCAATCCTGTACTTGTCCCCAAAAGGAAACCAATGAATTAAGAATGTGCGTTGATTACACCGGCTTGAACAAAGCATGTCCCAAAGATCTGTTTGCTTTGCCTCGCATTGACCAAGTCATTGACTCGACGGCTGGCTCGAAACTTTTGTGTTTTCTCGATGCATACTCAAGATACCACCAGATCAAGATGAGTAAGTCAGACCAATTGGCCACTTCGTTCACTACCCCATACGGCACGTTTTGCTATGTCACGATGCCCTTTGGGCTGAAAAGCGCAGGTGCTACTTACCAGCGGACAATGCAACGTTGCCTCCACGACCAAATTGGTCGGAACGTTCACGCTTATGTGGACGATATCGCGGTGATGTCTAAAAAGTCAAATGACTTAATCTCCGACTTAAAATAAACCTTTGATAATCTCCGGAAATACAACATGATGCTTAACCCTAAGAAGTGCGTCTTCGGGGTTCCAGCCGGCAAATTGTTGGGCTTCATCGTTTCCCAACGTGGAATCGAGGTCAACCCGGAGAAAATCAAGGCCATATTAAACATAAACCGTCCGACATGCCTAAAGGACATTCAATGACTAACAGGATGTGTTGCAGTAGTTAGTCGGTTCGTCAGACGACTTGGAGAAAAGGCTCTGCCGCTATACAAGTTGCTGAAGAAGGCGGAAAAATTCACGTGGACGGACGAAGCGGATGCAGCATTGAAGCAGCTCAAGGAGATTCTTTCCTCATCGCCTATCCTTGCAGCACCCGAGCCTGGAGAGCCCCTGTTAATTTACATGGCGGCAACCAACCGGGTTATCAGCATCATCATCGTGGTAGAGCGGAAGGAACCAGGGTATGAGCACGATGTTCAACGACCAGTTTACTATGTGAGCGAGGTCTTGACGGAATCCAAGCAGCGTTACCCGCACTACTAGAAGATAGCTTATGGAGTATTCCTTGATTCTCGGAAGCTGATGCATTACTTTTAGGAGCACCCATTCACAGTGGTGAGCAAGACTCCACTGTCCGACATTATCAATAACAGCGATGCTACAGGAAGGGTCGCGAAGTGGGGCATTAAACTTGCCGCCTTCGATATCACCTACAAGAGACGCGACGCTATCAAGTCACAAGCCTTGGCGGATTTTGTTGCAGATTGGACGGAGATGCTAGATGCTACTCTGGTGCCGGAACCAGAGTATTGGGTGATGCACTTTGACGGATCAAAGCTGCTCAACGGCTCGGGGGCTGGTGTATTGCTACAGTCACCAACAGGAGACAAGCTACACTACGTTCTGTAGATCCACTTCGAGGCTATAAACAACATGGCGGAGTATGAAGCACTCATTCACGGACTGCGTGTAGTCAATGATATTGGCATCAAGCACATAGTTTGCTGTGGAGATTCTGACTTGGTTGCCCAGCAAGTGGCTGGTACCTGGAATGCGCGGAACCCTATGATGGCGGCATATCGAGACGAAGTGGACGAGATAGCCAAGAGCTTCTTGGGCTATGAAGTCAAGTATGTACCTAGGGAACAAAACGAGGCGGCTGATCTACTGTCTAAGCTTGGATCAGGGCGCAAGCAAATTCTGCCAGGAGTTTTCCTAGAGCACATGCGCACACCATCCGTGAAGGGGGCCGACATCGACAACCCGGATAGAGATGACTATTTCGTCAACATGGTGACTAAGGTCCCTCCGGCTTGGACAAAACCGTTCATGGAATACCTCAAACACGGAACTTTGCCCGACGACAAACTGGAAAGACGACAAATAGTACGACGAGCAAAGGTTTATACCATAATCAATGGGCAACTCTACAAAAGGAGCACTACTGGTGTATACCTAAAGTGTGTTTCCCAGCTAGAAGGTATGGAAATCCTACGCGAAATCCATCTCGGAGATTGCGGGCATCACGCCGCTCCTCGATCGTTGGTCGCAAAAGCCTTCCGGCAAGGATTCTACTGGCTGACCGCTAAGGCGGACGCCGACAAGCTGGTTGAGACATGCATGGGATGCCAATACTATGCCCGACAACCACATGTTCCTGCTGAAGAACTGCGAACAATACCAATAACTTGGCCGTTTGCAGTCTGGGGGCTGGACATGGTGGGACCGTTATAGACGGCACCTTGTGGGTTTACGCATCTGCTTGTAGCAGTTGACAAATTCACTAAATGGATAGAAGCTAAGCCCATTAGAAAGCTTGATGGGGCAACTGCCCTCAGGTTCGTCCAAGATCTAGTGGTGAGATTCGGTCTCCCACACAGCATTATCACCGACAACGGCAGCAATTTATCACTCGAAGAAGTGGATGCTTATTGCTGGGAGAAAGGCATCCGACTTGACCTTGCATCTGTGGCACACTCACAATCCAATGGTCAGGTTGAGCGAGCCAATGGATTAATTCTGCAGGGAATCAAGCCACGTCTTGAGGCACCGCTACATAGAGCAGCTGGAGCCTGGGCGGAAGAATTGCCATCTGTGCTGTGGAGTTTACGAACTACACCCAACAGATCCATCGGCTACACCCCTTAATTCATGGTATATGGAGAAGAAGCCATCCTGCCTTTCGACATCCTTCACGATGCACCAAGAGTGGCCGCCTACGACGAGGATGACGCTGAAGAATCCAGACGCCTAGATGTGGACCTTCTCGAGGAGGAGCGCGTTTTGGCATGCCAAAGATCCGCCATCTACCATTAGAAGCTACGCAGCTACCATAGTCGCCGCGTTCGACATCGCTCGTTTAAAGAGGGGGATTTGGTGCTCCGACTTAACCAGAAGAAGTCACACAAATTATCCCCGCTATGGGAAGGACCGTTCATCATAAGCAAGGCGCTACTCAATGGGTCTTACTACCTTGTTGACAATCGTGAACTAAAGGATAGACCCAACGAGTATCATAAGCGTAAGCGATGTGACCCGGATGATGACTACCCGGAGCTTGATCGGCCATGGAACATAGCATAGCTATGTCCTTTTTACACTTAGCATTTTTTATCTAATTGTGTACCTCTTATATGATCAATGAAATAAAGCTCTCTGGTTCACTCATATTTCTGAGTCTTTTACCTCCTTTAGTGTTCATTTTTGGATCATGTAAAACTTTTATGCACAAGCCTTGCGTTTGCACTTGTGAAAATTCCGCCTACGGGCATTAGCTTAAGTTTTCTGGTCTGCACGTTCTTTGTCGTTTTTATGTGGATTCTGGAGTAGTGACTTTCGGCACTTATTTTCGGCGATTTTGTGCTCAGGTTATTGATGGTGCCATTGAGCATCATCACCTAAGCGCATGGTTCCGACAACGAGTCTTCCGACTCACGAAAAGTCAAGCATAAGAACCAAAGTAATGGATAAGCCAACACTTGCTTAATATATATATATATAAATGCTGGAAACTAGTTCTTAAGCAGCAGGAAATAAACAACTATTGTTTTCCGCCTTAAGTTACATCAACAAGTTTTTTCCGCGTATACACCAAAGGTGAAACAAATGTTACAAAGTCGTTTTTCATTCCTTTGGCGCAGGAGACTTGGAAGCAAAATCGTCACCAGCCGGAGAATCACCCTCAATGTCGGCACTATAGTGGGACTTGGAGGAATCTTGGTTGCCGCTGTCGATGGTGTTCATGGGCACGGAGAAGTCGATGTCCACCAACTCGGCAACTCTGGTGTCATAACCCGCGAGTGATGACAAGATGGCTTCATGATCAATCTCTTTGCCGTCATCGTCGACGTCGGGGATACCAGAGGTCACCTTGTCGATGTCGGCACCTTCGTAGTGTGCCTTCACCATTGACAGCGCCATCCTTGCGCCAGCCCGTGCACATGAAGCATTCCAGCTTGTGACACGCTCGGAGGCTCGGCGCAGAATCTCCGAGTACTTTGCCACGGAGTCCGAGGCCTTGATGTTTATCTGGAGGGGCTTGGCAATCTCTTTGGCTTGGGTGTTGGCGGTGTTGATGAAGTTGCCGGCAAGAACCATGCATTTCTTGTCCGAAGGAGGCGATCGTGTTAAAACCATAGGAGCTGCAAATTCCGACAAGGAGCACATGAGTTCAATAAATCCAAAGTATCCAGACTATAGAACTACAAGGCGGAGGAAACTTACTGAAGATGCTGGCCTTAGCCTGCCAGAGGGTGTCCGCCAGGGATTCTTTCTCTTGTTGGAGGAGCTTATACTCCTCGCTATGGCGTTGATTTTGCTCATCAGCAGCTTGCTTTTGATCTTTTAAGATCGCAAGCTCCTCCTTCAAGCGATTGATTTCCGCGGAGGCAGAGTCCTGTAGGGCCTTGATTGAATCCTCATGCATTTTCAACATGTCTTTCCTCTCCTCCTTAAGGATCTTGTTCTCGCTGTCCAGCTGCTGGATGTGCTTGGACTGCTCGACAATGTCCTTGGCCTTGGCAACATGTTCTGCAAAGTCGGAGAAAACAAAGTACACAGTAAGTACTCGGAGAATGTAGGCACAAAACCAAGGCGGAATGCGCAAAAAGAAAACAGACTCTTGTTTTTGATGATCTGTTCCTTCAAGATGGCAGTTTTACCCTTTTCGGCTTCAATATCTGCCCGCATCTTCTGGTACTTGTCATTAGACATTCCCCTCCGAGAATTCTCATTATGTGGGAAAAAGAACAAAATTAAACCGTTGTTTAATCTACTTAGAGCATCTAGTCGGAAATTTTCCACCTAGACGCTCGGGGGATACATCGAGAGTTTTTGACTTAGCAATATGCTTAGCTTTTCTTTAAGCATCTAGTCGGAACTAATTCAGTTCTCGATTAGAAGATTGGGGGCTACAATATAAAGTTTTTAACTCGAATATCTGCTTAGCTTTTGTTTAAGCATCTAGTCGGAACTAATTCAGTTACAACTAGAGGCTTGGGGGCTACAGTATTGAAATTTATAAACACTGCGTATGCTACTCTTAAAAGCATCTAGGAGGAATAGTTCATTCCATCTAAATTCTTAGGGGCTACAGTGAGAGTTTTTTCTAACTTAGTCACTCTTAGAGCATATAGATGCAAAACCTATGGTTTTCCATCTACATCCTCGGGGGCTATAGTGGGATACTCATATGAAATGAAAAAAGGAAAAGTAAAACTTACAAGGGAAATGATCTTGAGGTTTGTAGTGCTCTCGGCTAGCAGCTTGCCAAAGGAGATGCTATTTCCTCGCAATATTTCTGCTTGTCGGAGGAGCTCCTCAAGACCGCACGTCGGAGATGTCGGTGCTGCTCTAGGAACCAGAGTTGTGCTGCTCGGCGCTGGATAGACTATCTTGGGGAACTCAAAAGGTTTCTGGGGAGCAAGGGCGCCGCCTTCGGCAGAAGTACCAGCTTCCACCACCGCCTTGCTACCACCGATGGCATCCTTAGCCGGAGCTTCAGCCATTTGTTGAGTGGTGCTCTCTTGCGTTGCCTGCTCCCCGACAACAGCGAATTCGGTAGAGGCGCCAGAATCCACTTCCATGGCAGAAGGGCCTGATGCTTCCTTAGCTTGTGAGCTTGTCGGGGCAGACGAGGGCTTGACGGCAGGAGTAGCAGGGGCGATGGCGGCAGAGGCGTCGCGATGTAGCATGTCTTTGATATTTCGATAAGCCCCCAAAGTTTTGGAGGTCTTCTTGAGTCTGGTCGTGGCTTTCTTCCGGAAACGTGCAAAATGCATAAGTACAGGAGCAAGACAGATAAATAGACAATGTCGGAGAATGAGAAGCTTACACTAATGGGGTGCTTTGGCAAAAATCCCAGTGGTTCTTCTCTTTTCCGCCTCCAGGGCGGCGGTAGTCTTTTTGGAGGCTCCACCCTCCGTCTTCTTCTTCTTCTTGCCTCCGTCGGCAGCGTCAGAGGTGGAGCTCTTTCGCTTCCGCGCCAACGGAGCTTCGTCGTCGGACACGACCGTGACTTCCTTCATCTTTGGATCATAGATTTGGGCAGCCAGGTTGCCCTCCTCTAGATCGCTAAGCTGTTAAGTGAGAAATCACCATGTTAAATAAGATGATATTTGCAAGACGGAAGAACTGGAGTATATGTCATACACGGAAAATAAATACCTACCTTTGGGCACTTGCCGTCTACGAACATGTCATAGGTGATGGTGAAGCCACGCCTCTTATCCTTCACCTTGACGATGTACTTAAGGCGGAGCTTGACGGAGTCGCTCGAGAAGTTGTCCACGGAGATGCGGAGACTATCCCTTCTATCGTTGGTATACTCGTGCATAAGCTTCACGCGGTGCTGCAGAGGTTGGATTCGCTTGATGAACCAACACATGGCTAGGTCCAAGCTGGTCAGACCCGTCTCTACAAACCACTCGATCCGCCTTATGGCACAAGAAGCTTCGAGGTTAGAGGGAAGGGAGGCTTGGGATCTCCATGACGAGGCTTCATCGGCAGCTCCGTCGATGAAGTCTGGGTACGTAACTTGTCGGCCAGCCAGAGGGATGTCTGGGCCATAAAAGTACGTCCGTTGCCAATTCTTGCAGGACTCGTGGCCGACGAAGTCGGGGAACCACCGGCCAGGTCGAATCTTGAAGCTTATGGTGCCACAGTTCCTAAGCTCTACCTTGCTATGTCCGGCTTCACGTTTGACGGTGAAGAAGTACACAAAAAGGTCTAACCTAGGCTTTATCCCTAGATATCCCTCGCAAAGTGCCGCATAGTTACTAAGCACTAAGATACTATTGGGGGAAAGGTTCTGGGGCTAGACCCTATAGTGGTTTAAGACGGAGAGGAAGAAGTTGGAGATGGGCAGGGAGAGGCCGCGTACCAGTTGAGCTTTGAGGTACACCTTTTCTCCGGCTTGGGGAGAAGGTGTCACCTCGCCGGCCATCTCCGCCCGCCAGGCAAGCCCCTCCATTGCGGGGAGGTAGCCCTCGACGACCATCTCTTGGATATCGCAGTCGGTGATGTCCGAGCCGCGCCAGTCGCCCTTGTGCGAGTCTGGTTTTCTCCTCCAGTGGCTCTAGCGCCGCCAAATTTGGGTCGCCGCCGGTGGATTCGATCACCGCCGATTTTGGGATGACCAAACCCTCTGGGGCACGATGACGGATCTCGCCGGCTTCGCCGTGGCTTCGCTCGACGCCGCAATTGATAGAGAAGTGCTGCTGCTAGCCATGGAGTGAAGATTGGGTGCGACTGGTGCAGATTGGAGCTAGGGTTTCTCGAGGTTTCTCGCAGAGAGCTCGAGGAGACACGCGGCTGGAGGAAGAAGATGATGTGACGATAATGAGGGGAAAAGTGGAAATTTCCCCACAATTACTATTTATCATCCTCGGCGTCAAGATTCGTGCAGCTTGATCGGACGGTTGCCGCGTAGATGACGTGTTCGCGAACGTGCGCGGAAATTTCGCCATGTCTCCAACCGTCGCCGCCAACGGTTCGTATCGCTCGCGCGGGAAAATCAGATATGATTGCGTTCTACGCATGTGTGAGTTACGAGGCATCGCTGACCTAAGCCTACGTCGTCCTAGCTGAAATGGGTAGATGAGCCATCACATCGAAGATTCCGACATAGACAGATTCAATCCTACTATGGAAGAGTATGATGGAAGATTCGGCATTTTTCCGGCTTACAAGTTGAAGACGGAGAAAGCTTTGCAGAGTTGTTTGGGAGGACTACAAGATATTGCTTGACGATTTGCTGACATCCAACTAGACGGAGTATTCATCTGAAGAGGCAAGACGGCGCAAGATCTCGGAGTTCTCTGAGGGCTACTGTTGGGTATATGCTATATGGGTATCCTCATAGCATGTCACTTATCCGGATAACCCGGGTGGCCCATAGTCGGTAACATGGTCTATGGCCTGCTGGGCGGCCCAGTTAGATGGATCCAGATAGGAGGCCCATGCAGGATAAAGGAAGGCTACGGTGGAGTTACCAACGTACTCGGAGCCTTGGAGTGCAAGATACACAAGACTAGTAATACACGGTGTAGGACTCTGTAACCTGTCCGGCTAGGACTTTTCCCTATAACCCTAGGACCTGGCGACTATATAAGTCGGGCCTATGGGAGCCTTTAGGGCATCGATTCACACAACCTCACACAGCGAACATATTCCTGTAACTCGGCGTATTGCCCTTATAGTGATTTATAGCAGGAGTAGGATTCCGCCACCGTTGTGGGATCTGAACCTGGGTAAGCTGTGTTACCTCATACCCGTCAACTGTCCGCCTTACCCCACGTCTCTAAACACGCACTGTGAGGACCCCTCCATGGCGTACTCGTCGGCAATACCACGACAGCTCCCCAAGGATTCATGCCATCTGTACTTAGACCAAACCTAAAGTTCCTTGCGTCATCTGCAAAGCTCGGGTATTCTCTATCGATTTTTCTCCACTACGACCCATCAGCGGGGTGTCTCAACATCGAGTCTTTCTTGAGGTCTTCTTTGTGCCATCGCAACAACTTCGCATGCTCTTTGTTTCTAAACAAAAGTTTCAACCATGGTATTATAGGAGCATACCACATCACCTTTGCAGGAACCCTCTTCCTGGGGCGCTGCTCGCCCTCAACATCACCAGGGTCATCTCGTCTGATCTTATAATTCAATGCACCGCATACCAGGCATGCATCCAAATTCTCGTACTCCTCACCGCGATAGAGGATGCAGTCATTAATGCATGCATGTATCTTCTGGACCTCTAGTCCTAGAGCGCAGACAACCTTCTTTGCCTCGTATGTACTGACAGGCAATTCTTTATCCTTTGGAAGATTCTTCTTCATTATTTTCAGTAGCTTCTCAAATCCCTTGTTAGATAAACCATTCTTTGCCTTCCATTGTAGTAATTCTAGTGTGGTACCGAGTTTTGTGTTGACATCTTTGCAATTTGGGTACAACAATTTTTTAAGATCCTCTAACATGCGCTCCAACTTCTTCTCATTTTCATTTTCGCATTTTCTCCTTGCATCAAGAATCGCCTGATGAAGATCATCAACGGTCTCATCTAATGCCCGTTCTTCACCTTCTTCTTGTTCATTGTCTTATATTGGAGTACCATCGTATTCAGGGAATATTGGATAGTTATCGTCGTTCTCTTCTTCCTCGTTGTCTTCCATCATAATCCGTCTTTCTCCGTGCTTTGTCCAACAATTATAGTCGAATATAAAACCTGACTGAATCAGGTGGATGTGAATGGTTTTTGAGGAAGAATAATCCTTCTCATTCCGACAGACACGGTACGGACAACACATAAAACCATTCCGATTGTTTGCCTTAACCAAATCGAGGAAATAATGCACGCCTTTAATGAACGCGTCAGCCATTCGAAGAACGTCGTACATCCATTCCCGGCTCATTTGCATTATAATTAAAATTTTGTATCATATAAAAACTTTGGGTCATTTTTACTACATTTAATTTTTCAAATCTAAAAATTTAGTGTGTATGACATATAATATAAACTTTTACATGCACCAAATTTTTGAATTAGACAAATTGTTAACATAAAAAATGTTGACTTTTTAATTGTTTATCTAGCAGTGCAAACCTTATTCAATTATGAGCTCCGAAACACTAAAAATACACATCTCAACTTGCAGTAACTTTTTGCATAATCAAATTTTGCTTAAACTTACACATCTAAAATTCACTCTACTTCTAAGCATGAAATCCCTCTCTACTTCTAGAGCATTGAGATAAACTAACAATGAGAGATGAAAGATGGAAGTTGGTAACCTTTTAGAAGCTTGGATTGATCGATGCCACGAAATCTTGACAAACTTTGGACAAAAAATGGGGATGAACTTGAACTAGCTTGGAGAAAATGGCCATGGGTTTGTGCAGGGTCGAAGCAGGGAATATATAGGTGAAACCTTAGTCCCGGGTTGTTCTACAAACCGGGACTAGATCATGAGCACTAGTCCCGGCCTATAACACCACTCGGGACTATATGTTCTCCTGGGTTCCAGTCGTTGGTGCCAGACCTGTAGTCCCGGCTGGTATTACCAACCGGGATTAGAGGTCCCCAATAAACCGGGACTAGGAAATTGCTGCCTCCTAGCCATTGCAAAGGGGATGAACCGGGACTAGTTCTCACACTAGTCCCGGTTCCAGACACGGCTGGGACTAGAGGCCACCACAACTCGAAACCAAAGGTCGATTTTCTACTAGTGCTCGAGTGCAGGTTTGTGGTCGCTCCATGAAAACAATGATCTATGTGGGAGGGGGACACTGACACAGACCTCAAAACGCGCCCACCAAGAGACATTGGAGGCGACGCGTTGGGGATCGTCTCCGGGCTCGACCTTGGGCGTGTCAAATCCTCCCGCGCCGCCAAGCCTGCCACCGCATGGGCCCGTGTTTTCTATGACATCAAGGGGACCCTAGCGTCTCCACTCGACGCATCAGACGAGGAGGGGAGTAGGTGCTAGTAGGCATGCCATTGGGCGAGCATGCACAATGTAGGTGGCCGCATGCCGATGACAGATCATGCACGAGGACAACATCCACACGCCCATGGCGGAGAAGACACGGAAACGTCAAAGGAACGACAATGATGGTGCCTAGGGGTTGCTTCTTATGTCGTCCCTCATGGCATCATGTGTGTATGGTCCTTAGTCTGATAGAGTTTCCTAGAATGTCCTTTGTGTGAGTGAGAAAGCCGATAATCAAAACATAGCAAAGAGCCCATAATCGTGGTAATCTAACTTGCAGAAACACGGTAATTACATGCTAATAACCTAGTAATTATTTGCTAGCACAACTTGATAATTGTGTATTAAAAATTTGGTAATTGCAAGTCCTTATATGATTGTGCATAAAATATGGTAATAATCTGCTGACAATCCGATGATAGTAGGTAAAGAACCAGATA
Organism: Avena sativa; assembly: GCA_916181665.1. NCBI lineage: Eukaryota > Viridiplantae > Streptophyta > Magnoliopsida > Poales > Poaceae > Avena > Avena sativa. The sequence continues at coordinate 9,863,102 of OV702289.1, forward strand.
ACTGTATGGTAATTAAAGTTCTTGCATGACAATGCATGTGGTGATAATTGCATATTGAGAACATGGTTGCTTAAAATTCAAATTCAGACACTTTAATCAGTATTCATGAATTGCATTAAGTACGCAAAGTATAAGTATATGGAGAATCAAAATACAAGTATACACAAAATTCAAATTTAGGCTCTTTAATCTTTTTGTGTATAATATCTTATCTTTAGTGTATCGTGAGTCCAAATGTTTCAACATATTTCTACCATTTCTTTGAAGAATAACTGGACATGAGCGACAATGCGTGCCTACATGATCTAGTGTATACTATGTCAAGTGCAAGTGTACTCAAAGTCAAAGTATAATGTATCACGTATACTAAAAGTCATAGTAAGAAGTGCAAGTATACTAAAATACCAAGTACCAAGTAAACATATATTAGAATAGAAGTACTATGAAATACTAGTATAATAAGCCCGAAGTACAAATATACTAAAATTGTAGATCTTGACTTGAGGAACAAACAGTTCGTAATTCGGGCTAGAGGTTCTAAATATATTTTGTTATGGATTTTGTATTCTCTAAAAAAGACTTGTAGTACTCCCACCTTGTCGCAAGGACGCACATAGCCAAAAAACAAAAAAAAACAAAAACCCCTCTGATCCAAGACAATGCAACAGCAACAGCACCACCAATCACTAAATAAATATCACCCCATATTGGGTGACACAAGTAAAAGGTACCCGCAAAGAATTTATAGCCGGTAATTGGACATTCTCGGCACCATTTTTATACAGCGGAGATGTATACGTCATGGCAAAATCTGTACCAGCATATCAATGTGCCCTCAAAGGAGGTAGTCAATAGGGGTGCATTTTACCGTCCTCATAGTTAAAAGGAGGAACAAATTACTGTGTTGTGGATGCCCATGAGTGGTAGTTGTGACGTGCTTCACAGTAACTGTTCAACTTAGTGTTGCTGACTCGTGAACCCAACCGCCTCGATGCCGTAATTATCTTGGTTTTTTCCACATGAAGGCTCTGGTCAAAAAACTGTGCTATTGCCCACTCATCCACCTGGCCACCGCGTCCGCGCCGCCTAGTCAACCCTGTTGGATTTCATTGCCTGTCGCGTTGATGCATGTAAAATGCATACATGAAATTTGTAGTTTTGAATCATATTTATAGTTATTACCAATGTTCTTAATGATTTTGGGGATTTTCTAAATAATTTCCTATCTTTTGGTTCTAACTCCACATGACAGCAAAACCCTATTTTGCGTATTTTTGACTTTCAGGTCGTGAACTAAAAAAGGCTAGGATTTTTTTTGCAGAAGTTTTTCGTCAAGACAAAGACCTGGAGCACTTGGATCACCAAAGTGGAGTGATAATGCCCAAGATAGCCTAGGTGGCACGGTCCCACTAGCATGTTGTGCCACTTGGTCCATCTAGAGCGTCACAACTCAGATCAACCTGAATATTCCGTGAACCAACTTATTTTGCCCTAAAACATTCTATAAAAAGGGTCCTCGAGGCGATCTCAGGATGAAGTGAGGCAGAGATAAAACATAAATACAGAGCCAAAAGTCCGCTGCTGGAGGAGATCGGAGGAGGGAAACGCTGCCAAAATTACCTCTAGTTGGCTCCACCCCCTCCGGCGCGATCATCATCAACATCTACAGAAACATCATCTCCATATCCTTTTTGTAATCTCTTATCAAACATCATGTATGACACAATCTGTTGTTTTCCCATGATTCATTGTGTCTATGTCTAAATTTGAGTAGTGATGTGTTTATGGCAATTGTGAAATAGTTCATTGATGGTTGCGTACAAGTTTGTTATCTTCTATTATGGTCTTATATATTGATGTACATGTGCACACATATATTAGGGGATGCATAAGGTTGTCACCGTTACATGTAGCTAGGAGGAAAGATGGTGATTGATAGAAACATGATGTCAAGTCTTATATGCATGCTATATTAATTCATGGTTAATATGATAAGAGGGAAAATTAAGGGGGCCTTAAAACTTACAGCGGTGGTTGGACTTTATGTCTTACTAACTCCTTTGCTTGCGCATTGATGCATGTAAATGAGTACATGAAGTTTGTAGTTTATTGATACATATTCGCACATATTTGCATATTAGTAGTTATTATCAATGTTCTTATTGATTTTAGGGATTTTCTAAACAATCCCTTCTCATTTGGTTCTAACTCTGTCTGGTAGAATATACCTTTCGTTAGTATTTTTGATATTACAAGTGCTACGAGACTCCAAAAAAGGCAAGGTCAGAGGCCACGGTTTGCAAAATTCGAGACACATCCAGCAAACCCTCAACATCACAAAATTTGAGAGACAAAGAAGCCAAATTCAAGAAACAACCAGCAAAACCTCCCCTCCACTTGGTGAGCGAGGTTGAGGGTTTAGGGTTTTATATCTTGTGATCATCTAAGCTTGGGGGGGGGGGTGTCTAACTTATTTGGTTGTGAGTTTCTCTTTTGTTTACATTAAGCTATGTATCGACTTTTTCCTTATATAAAAACACACAAAAATTAGTTCATGTGTGGAATGTATGCATCATGTACTCATGCAACCCTCTATGGTTGAAACAATTAATGATGAGCAAATGAAGTTAATAATAGAAGCATTGATTGAAACTGGCCATAAATTGTGTGATAGGTATACTGTATCTTGCTGCATAGATCAATATCCTAAGACTAGCCCCAATAGGAGTATCATAGGTGGTATCATGCACTACATACATGCAAAATTCTTATGTGTCACTGCAATTAATGATGAAATATATTGTGTTGGTATCATAGGTAGATACCATATCATAGCACACGTAGAACCAAAAAACTAATTCCAAATAAATCTTGTACACAATTTTACATTAAGATTCTACAAAATAATAAATACACTAAGAATATGGTACTAATACATGATACTATGCATTGTGGAGATGGTATCATATACTAGTATCATACACATGATACTACCATATGATACTCCCCACTGTGACTAGTCTAAGCATCTTAATTTTCAATGCAAGCTTGAGAGTATGCCTATAATTGCTTCCTACCATAATAATGAATTTATGTACACATGATGGCAGCAAATGAATTTGTTGTTTCAATGGAAATTCTTGAGATAGTTATGTTTGTAGAAAATGAGGATGAAACTCGTAGCCATACACTAGAATTTGCTTCTATGCTTGAATATATCTTGAAACTTTTATGTAAGAGTACATATATCTTGAGTATTATAACAATCTTTTTGCTATCAAGGAGAGACCTAATGGTTTGCAGGAACAATAAAGAAGAATATAGAGAAGAAGAGAAGGTATTAGAGGACCCTCCATCTCCTTAATCACCATGCTCTTATGATTCTGATGATGATCAACATGTGCCCAATGATATTATTACTGATAATAGTTTTGAAAGTGATGAGGAATATGGCTTGAACATGATGTTTGATAAAGCTTTGGATGACCCTCCTAATAATAATACATGTAGCATGGGCAGATAAAATTATAATTTAAAGTAATGATAATCTGTATGATGATAAATCTATACTTGATGAATATATTGATTTACATGCTTTTTATGATAATTCATATGATAGGTTGGTAGAAAGAACTCTTGGTAAATATGGATCTAATAGTGCTACTACTTGCATAGAACCTGATCCATTATATGATAGTATTATAGATAATGGTTACATTTGTGAAACAATGATACCCGTGCCATTAATTAAGGATAATGTATTTGCATGTTATAATGATAACCATCATGAAGTTGAAAGTGTCATAGGAAGCACTAATATTTTTCAGGAAGAAGATGGCAAAAGCCTAAGCCTGGGGATGCCCATGCACCCCAAAGAAGAGAAGAAGAATGAAGAAGAAGATGATATGGTCCAACCTAAGCTCAGGGATGTATGGGAAATTATCAAATATGATAAAGGAGATGGCACCAAGGTACAAGCTACCACATGATCTCCATATCACTTAAAACAAGTAAATAAAGCCTAGCTATATTGCTATAAAGAAAGCGTTTTCAGGAGGCAACCCGGTTATTTATTTTTATACACTCTTGCTATAGTTTGAAAGAGTACCCTTTTAGTTTATTCTCTGAAGTTTTTTATAAAGTACCAAGTTAAACCCATTTGGATGATATAAAGTTGATAAACATATGGAGTAGAAAATTCCTGCACCAACACTATTTAATGAAAAAATTCTCTGTTTTTTATGTAATTCTGATTGAGCTCATATTTAAACTGAAGTTACAACTTTTCATCCTATATGTGCACACAAATTGGGTAAAATTACTGACATGTTTAAGTGGTCTAAATAAATATGTTTTACAACTACTAAAAATTTGGACAGATTCTGCCTTGTTTTGTTTAAGCCATTCTTTTGTGTCTCAGAATGATTTACCTTGAGTCTTTTGGTATGCTAAGAATGTATAAAACATAATATACTTGCTGGAAACCTAAAAAAGAAATTTCTTTGAAGGATTATATGGCAGCTTGCAACATATCTTTTTACCACTAATATCACCCCATAGAAAAGAAATAGTAGATAGTTTTGTGTTGAAGTTTTTTGACAGGAAACAGAGGAACGCCACACTAAGAGCTATCCAAGAACGGTGAAAACCATAATCTTGGGGATGCCCAAGACATTCCACTGGACCTATTAAACTCTCGGTTTACAAACCTATAAACTTTGTTTGAAAGCAACATAAGATGGTCATAGAAACATGGAGCGTCTTTATCTAGTTTTGTACCAGAAGATCTAGAGGCTAGAGATGGAGTCTCGAATCAATGACCAGTCTCACGCTCACACGCAGCAATAGCAGCCGAGTAGCGGCAGGGGCGCAGGGCCCTAGAGATTGTCCGACCGATTCCGAAGATAACTAGAGAAGGGAGATCACGTCTTGCCAATTTCGCGAGCGGCGAGCCGTGGAGTCGATGCGTCGTTCCGTAGCGCCTTCTCGTCTTCTGGATTTCCTGCTCGCGTCGGACTCGAGACTCGTGCGGCTGATTTCTCGTGTGGGACTCGGGACTCGGGCGGCGAAGCGGACTCGGGACTCCTTAGAGCCGGCCCTGGCCTCGCGCAAAGAGGTATCTACGAGTACGATTGGGAAAACATACGAATGTACAACTTAGACTATCCAGTTATTCAATTCATATTTGAGCTAGAAGATGGCGATTCTACCCTTCAATATGACCAGGAGACGCTACTTCGTAAGTCGTGTCGTGGGTACTGAATGCGTGCAAACACTTATATTGTTGCATACATGTCTTTAGATAGATGTGGCCCGTGCAGACAGTAACGCTAAGAAAACTTGAACGTGGATGTATCGCGATCATATCATAAATGTTCTGCCTACTGGCCACGCCCCCAGGGGAGCAGAGAGAAATCTAGTTTGATTTATAACTCTACAGGACAGAAAAAACCTTATTTTGCATATTTTTAAGTTTTAGATATTTAACAAAGTCAAATGGATCTGGGATTTTTTAAGGATTGTTTTTTGCAAAGACAAGGAGCTGGAGCACCTGAACCAACAGATGGGAGGCCTTAGGCTGAAAAGCGCACATGTGTTGCGGTCTAATTACCTGGCCATGCCACCCATGCTCTTTTCCCCTCAAACATCAAATAATAGTCCATCTTCAGCCCTAACTTGAAGTATTGATCTAAAAAATATATAAAAAGGTTCCTCGGGGAGATCTCGAAGAGACAGAGTGGAAACATAGAAAGACCGAAATAGAGACAGAACCACCAAAGATTGGAGGGGGAATTGCTACCGGAGCCTCCACCGGTTGGATCTCCACCCTCTCCAACGTCATCAACACCATCTCCCATTATGAAGAGGGAGTAGTCCACCTCTAGACTATGGGTTTGTGGTAGGAGCTTGATTTACATCTCTCTCATGCCATCACTGTTCTAGTATCATATGAGCTTCCCAACATGATTATGGTCATCTATGTAATTTTTCTGTGATGGATATTTGTTTTATGAGATGTTATTTGGGATTGGAATTATATCATGTGTAAGATGAATTGGTAGGTGCATATTATGTACCCCTTTCTTAAGTAATTTTTGACATACTTGTACGCAAGAATATGTGTGAGGGGATGGTGTGTATTATCTGGAGTAACATGGTGGTGGAGATTGGGAAGTGATAGAAAACTCAAGATTCACTATGGTTTTTACCTTTCTTTTGTTACCTCACGAGGGATAAAGTGAATGCATGCGTTATGTACATCTTGTGACAAAAAAGATGTTCTTTTTTGGTCAAGGTAGCATATTTTTTATTCAAACATCATGTCAAAATACCTAAGTTTGCATGGAGTTTTCCCTTTCTAGAGGAGTATAAATGAGATGTGTTGCATGATATTTATATTAGGACATGATTCCCATATGAATGCTAATCAAACACACATAATGAAGTTTCAAGTGATAATTCATCCATAAGCAGATTTATATGTTCATTACACCTTATGAGAGAGTAGTCAAGTGAACCATGAACCTAGGTGCACTTTTTATTATAAGAAACACCTTCTACACACTTTTATTTCCTTTTATTTTTTTGCATTAATTAAATCCGAAAATACAAAAATACATTTACTATTTGCATAAAAAACAACCAAAAACAACTTTACTTCATCATTTTTTCTGTCTTGTTAATTTTTATTTATTTATAGTTTTATTTTAGTTTTACTAATACGAAACCTTGTGCTTGACAACCACACGGTGAATTTGGAGACACAAGGAAAATACTTTGTTTTATAGTTTGCCTAAAGAATACAAGAAAATAAGTTTCCTAGCTAATTTCCCGAGAGTTTGATATTAACCTTCGAGTCACTCTTGTGGGTAAAATACGCTTGCTACAACACTTTGCACTTTAAGTTTCAACGAGTTAGTACTACACATAGAGTTGTTTCTGTAGGTTTCGCATCATAGAAAACAAAAAAATTCCTACGATGAGAACAACTATGTACCAAGATTTATCTACAAGATACAAGCAACGGATGAATATACATCTATAGAGAACATACCCTGTAGACCGACAAAGTTTAACGAGGTTGTACTCGTGGATGATGTAGACGAACGCTTGCCGATCTCAAGATTGAGAAGAAGTCCAACGCCGCAAATCAGCAGCATATCCGTGCTCGCACACATGTCCAAGCCATCGAGCAACCTCCGCCTCCTCGCTCCAGCGATGCAGCGGAAGCAACAACTCTTTCTTGCCGAAAATCCACCGAAAAAATGTATCTCGCTAGTCTGAGACCATGGGGGATAAAACTAGAGGAGGAGAGAGATCCTTTACGAGGAGGTGTGAGTGAGATGGAGTGAGAGGAGGGATTTATATAGGAGGGAGGGGGGCACCCCAAGGGGGTGGCCGGCGCATGGGGGATGCCCCCTCCCCTCCTCCATTCATGTGGGTGGAGCTCCCACTCACAATTTTGGCCCTTCACTTCTCCACTCAAAACCCCACTCAAAAATCCCATTAAATTTCCACCAAATTTAATGCAATCTCTATTTAAATAAATCTCCTTTTATTTATTCAGAATTATGTCAATTACTTTAATGGAAAAACATTCACATAAAACCCCTTGCTAGTATTTCATTTCACATGCAAAAACACTTTCAGCAATTTCACCCAAAACAGCTTCGGTGTCTAGTGAAATAAATTCCTGCGCTTTATAAATCTTTTTAACAAGAAACTATTTGTTCCAAATGGTGTCGGTGACTCTTAAGTGTGTCACCCTACTGTTCGTGAATAATGCGGACATGATCGAGACCCCTCTCGGATCAATAATCAGAAGCGGGACCTGGAGATCCATACTGACTCCCACACATTGAACGATGACTTTCTTGCGATCGTGAGAACCTTATACGCTAGAATCTTAATCCCTTTGTCTCGCGATATATTACATATCCGAGATTCGATCATCGGTATCTTCATACCTAGTTTGATCTCGTTACTAACATGCACTCTTTTCTTGTTCCCGTGATATAACATTCTAGTGATCAAATCACTTGCTTGCAAGCTAACCAATGTGATATCACCAAGAGGAACCAAAGTATATCTATCCATCATCGGGATGGACAAATTCCACTCTTGATCCATGGGCCTCAACATAACACCTTAGTAGTACTGAACCCTTCTTTATAGTCACCCTGATACGGTGTGACGTTTGATGTTATCAAGGTACTCTTCTAGTGTTAGTGATTGACATGATCTCATGGTCTAAGGATTAGGATTACTTCGTATGATGTTATAGAAATATAAACTCAGTAACTTTGATCGTAATGGTATACTTCGGATGAATGTTCATCACACCATTCCAATAATGTCGTGACCTTGTTATTAATAACATCCAATGTCTATGATCAGGAAACCTTGATCATCTTGTTAATCAACGAGCTAGTTTATAAGAGAGGCATAACTAGGAACTTTCTGTTTGTTTATTAAACACACATGTATTAACATTTCCGTATTAATACAATTATAGCATGCAAAATAAACATCTATCATATACTTAGAATATACATAATAACAACTTTATTATTGCCTCTCAGGGCATATTCCCTTCGGTTTCCATCAGCGAGGGATCATGAAGTTGCCCGACTGGCACCAGGATCGACATGAGGCGCAACGAGGCCACGCTAGGATTCCTCGCCTCTTGATCCAATCTAGCACTATCGGAGGGTGTTGCGCTTGGCGGCGGCAATAGAACACAATAGGATCGTGAAGAGCTCGATTGTGACCATGGCTGCCACACCGACCACACGAGAACCGACCACTGTTGGCCACCACAGACCCGAGGCCGCCGCCTTGGCATCCATCCTATGTTGGATGCGTTGCAGCAGCCCAAGCCCCTGCCACCCTTAGGGAAGGAGGGCCCACTGCCACCACGTCCTACACCGACCGCAACGGCTATAGTACATTCCCGTCATGAACGTTAGTGGTGCTGGAGGGTTGCTCCCCGTGCCAGCCCTAAGGATGACACGGGGGGCAGCGTGTCAATGGGGAGAGGGTAGGGCGAAGGAGAGGAAAGGCTAAGGGAGGTGAACAGCCGACATAGGTGTGATGGCTGGCGGTAGCGTGCACACATGGGAGACTTGTGGCCAGGAGCAAATGAATGAACGACCGGATTCCTATTCCGCTTCTCTTAGAGATAAGTGATGGGGCAAAACGACACCCGTAGGAATAATACGAAAAACAAAGACACCACTTGATGCAAGAAGAGCTCATCAGAAACAGACCGCCGTCCTCCGGTAAGATTGACCATTACCGAAAATAAGCCATACTAATATTTAATTGAGAGCATGTTACTACTCCGCAACATTCACTTTCCACTTATTTTAGGGGAAACATGAGCCTTCCTTCTTATTTTGGGAGAACGATATTTTAGCCTTTTACTTTTGCAAATATAACTCTAGAATTAAAAGAAATATCGAACAGTATATATGTATCTAGATATTTGTTAGTGTGCAGGTTCACTCATTTTGGAGTGCATGTATTCCATTTTAAAATATTTAAAAGGTCTTACATTAGTGAACTTAGGAAGTATGTGATTTAGTGAAAGGAAAAAATCAAAAAGATATAGACATAGATATCGATCTTACAGATATTATATTATTATATATTGAAAAGGTCTTACATTATTATTATATGTATATATTTTTAATCTAATAGATATAGATACAGATATAGATATAGATACGGTAAAGATACATATATAGATATAGATATTATCTTTTATTGGGAGCGTGTTACTCCACAACATTCACTTTCTACTTTTTCTTTAGGGAGACATTAACATACTGCTTATTTTAGGAGAAAAGTAATGAAAAGACTACCCGGCTATCCATGTAATTAATAACCGGCTATCCACGATCCCATCCCCCTCATGGCCTATATAACGAGATTAGTCCAGGACGAGAACATAAGCACCGTGTTAGACAGCAAGCGTACAGTCGAGCGGCAGAAATGGCGGTGTCCATTCCCATAGCGCTCCTGCTCACAGTTTGCTTTCTGGGTATCTATGTGCCCGTCCCGGCCCTGGCGTCTTCCTCCGACGACTTCCTCCAGTGCCTCTCTACCCAGGTGCCCAGCCAGCTCGTGCTGACGCCGACGTCGCCGTCGTTCAAGCCGCTCCTGGTGTCGTCCATCAGGAACGCCAGGTTCGTGGCGCCCGCGACGGCGAGGCCTCCGCTGTGCATCGTGACGCCCACCGATGCGTCGCACGTCCAGGCGGCCGTGCGCTGCGGACGCGCACACGGCGTGCGCCTCCGCGTCCGCAGCGGCGGGCACGACAACGAGGGCCTCTCGTACCTGTCCCAGCGCCCCGAGGTGTTCGCCGTCCTCGACCTCGCCAAGCTCCACGCCGTGCGCGTGGACCCGCGAGCGGCCACCGCGTGGGTTGACTCCGGGGCGACGGTCGGGGAGCTCTACTACGCCGTCGCCAAGGCGGCGCCGGGGCTAGGATTCCCGGCGGGCGTGTGCCCGACCGTAGGCGTGGGTGGCCAGTTCAGCGGCGGCGGCCAGGGCCTGATGATGCGCATGTACGGCCTCGCCTCCGACAACATCATTGATGCTGCCATCGTCGACGCCTACGGGAACCTCTTGCCGAACAAGAAGGCCATGGGGGACGACCTCTTCTGGGCCATCCGCGGCGGCGGCGGCGGGAGCTTCGGCATCGTGCTGTCGTTTAAGCTGAGGCTCGTGGCGGTCCCTCCCAAGGTCACGTACTTGAGCGTGACCAAGACCATGGAGCAGGGCGCGGTCGACGCCGTGACCAAGTGGCAGACGGTGGCCCCGGCGCTCCCCGACGACCTCAGCGTCCGGGTGGTCGTGCAGCAGCGTCAGGCCAACTTCCAGGCCCTGTACCTCGGCAGGCGAAGCCGGGTGGTGCGGACGTTGCGCGACCGGTTCCCGGAGCTCGGCGTGACACCGGCCGACTGTCGAGAAATGAGCTGGCTTCAGTACGTGGCGTACATATTCTTCGGCGACGCCATCGATACCACGCCGCTGGATGTGCTCCTGCTCAACCGGACCATGCCCATAGGCCCCTTTGTCAAGAACAGGTCCGACTACGTCAAGAAGGCCCTCACCAACAACACCTGGCACAACATCTTCACCATGCCCAGCGGCGCCGCCCAGGGGGAGCTCATCCTAGAACCCCACGGCGGAAGAATGTCCAAGATCGCCGACGCCGACACGCCCTTCCCTCACCGCAGCGGCGTGCTCTACAACATTCAGTACGTCCAGTTCTGGAACGGTGCCGCGGGAAACAACGGTAGCACGCCCGACTGGATCAATACCATGTACGACTACATGGCGCCGTTCGTGACCAAGAACCCCAGGGCCGCGTACGCCAACTACCGGGACCTAGATTTAGGCGTGAACGAGGTGGTCGGCGGCGTGAGCACCTACGAAAGCGGAAAGGTATGGGGTGAGAGGTACTTCGGAGGGAACTTTAGGAGGCTCGCCATGACCAAACGGAAGGTCGACCCTGCCGACTACTTCCGTAACGAGCAGAGCGTGCCGCCACTTACTTTGTAGCCGTGTCTGATCAGATTTCTCTGTAATGGTAATAATTACCGTGAGCTCAAAAAATATTTCTCTTAGATCAAGAAATAAGTAACTTGATCGATCCATTCCCCTCAAGTGTACGTACGTATCATCCCTCCACCAGAAGAAAACTGCACTTTCCGATCTACAGCGAGACATATATATATATATATAGTGCCGACTGGTGTGTGAGCAAAGAAAATGTACCCGTAGATGTAGGAAAAAGCGTCGACAAAGGCTGAAAATTACGACCATAGCAAAAACGAATTAACTTACCCTGAATACTAATCTGCACAAGTAGTACACCAGGTGCTAGGCCTTGTTCATTCCCACTCCCCTTCGAGATGTCCATGATTATCCTGGTACCGCAAACATATAGGACAAGGAATTGAGAGGGGGATGGGTGTTCACCTGGGATCTCGGATTTGAAGACGAGAACGCCATATATATAGATGAGATGGTGAAGGTGTGGGGAATCTGTGAAGAACGAACCTCGTTTTTAGGCACCGCGTGCAGTTGTTGAACAGCTCATCGCTACTCAATTCAGACGCCAGCTTTGGTGCCGCCGTGCCGGACTTCGGGCCTGCCGTCTATACCTGTCCCGTAATAAATGCAATTGGTCGTGGGCCGGAAACACTGTTCAAAATTTCATATTACAGCGGCCAATACACACAAAGATATACGATCATGGGCTTCCAACTGGTGTCAACCGATTGGTCCCACGGACAGTACTACGCGTCTCTCGGGGATTTGTGTTTTTTATCCCCGGGTTCCAGCCAACCACGTGTCTTTTTTTTGGGTTAAAATCCAGCTTTTGCTATAAATATACTCGTTTTTGCTACAAATAGTCCCGCTTTTGCTACAACGTAGCAAAAAACGGTTTGACCCAGAAAATAAAAAAATAGACTGGACCTCGCCGGAGACATTGCCGACGACCGTGTAGCAAAAAATTATGCTAATGTAGCAAACCCGACCTCGCCGGAGATCTCATCGGAGACCTCGCCGGAGACCGTGTAGCAAAAATTTTGTACTATTGTAGCAGAAACTTCACGATATTGTAGCAAAATTATAAAACGGTTGTAGCAAAAATAAATTGTGATATCGTAGCAAAAAACCGACTTCATCGGAAACGTTGCCGAAGAGTCTCGTCTGATGCCTCGTAGCAAAAACTTTATATTATTGTAGCAAAACACAAGGTAGCAAAACTACCGCGCAGACCGTCGCCGGCCACACCACCGTCATCTGCATGCAGCGCCACCGGCCACGGCTAGCAGAAATATCATGTGCCACTTGTTGCTTGCAGTAGCGCCGTCCAACTGTTAGTAGCCGGAGGCCCAAGGTAGCAGGCTAGCAGCGCCGGACACCCAAGGTAGCATACACCGATGCCCAAGGTAGCGGCGCCCAACGCCCAAGGTAGCATACACTAATGCCCAAGGTAGCAACGCCGGACCCGGACGCCCAAGGTAGCAGCGCCTTCCAAGGTTGGCAGCAACGCTGGGCACCCAAGGTAGGCACTAGGCAGGTAGCAAGTCGGACGCCTAAAGTACGTAGCAAAGTCGGACGCCCAAGGTAGCAATGCGTGAAATCGCTGGCAGCATGCAGCCGACGACTTGTAGCAGCGGGCGTGGCCATGGCGAACAGCTTGTAGCAGATGCGGTGTCTCATACTCTCATGTAGCATCGTCTGCTGGCCTTTGTAGCAAAGGAGAGCAGTGTTTGTAGAAACAGCGACGAAGACCCCTTGCAGTAGCGAGCAGCCATGGGCTTTCGGCTTGAAGCAGATGTGGCCATCCCTTGTAGCAAAATTGGCTGGCAACTATAGCAAACAAAAGCACCGTTGTAGCAACGGCGATGGCAGTGAGGGCTCGCAGCAACGGGGCCGCCATGTAGGAATTTTATGGCAAGGACCCATGGTGACGGACATCGACCTTGTCCTGGCAGATATAGAGCACAACCAGGAGGGGCTTGGGCGCAAACTCAAGGAGATGAGCTGGGGTGCGGCTGCGGTGCTAGGACCTAGGCTAACTACAGCGGCGCGGTGCGAGGTCCGTCTGGCGGCGGCGTAGTGCAAGCTTTGTCTCTCGGCAGCTTGGGTTCCTATGTAAGCGGCAGAGGTATTGATTTATTTGGAAAAGAAAGAAGGTAGCGGGAGGAAGGGATAAGGTATGAGTGGTGGAACCGGGGATGCTAGCTCTAGTCACGCGAGGCCACGTGTCGCACGGGAAACAGGAGGATGCGAGCGACGGAATCGTCCGCGGATTAGTATCATTTTCACTTAGAGCAAGAATAATAATATAGCCAACTACTGGCTACAAGGCAGTGCCATGTTATCTATAGTCAATCAAATAGCCAATATGTACAGCTGTTACACTACCTCAGAGAGACCCATCTATTACAGCCGAGTCTCGAAGTAGACGCCCGCTAGAAAATAGACATGGAGGTTAGTTCATGATTTTAACTGTATATGTTTGATGCACACAAAAGGCAGATAGTTGTTGCTCCTATTTTTCTTGATGTAGATAAGTGCTATCTTCCACACGACACATTCAGGACAGAAAGCCTATTCTGAAGCGAGAGCATCTCACAAACCCATTTTGGAGCCAGGAAAAAAGCCCCCCTTCCCCCTCCCGCGTCGCCCCCGCGCGGCGACCGGGAGGCCCCTGGATCCCGCCGCCGAGCGGCCTCCCCCTCCCTCCCCCCGTCCTCGCCGCTGCCACGAGGTGCGGTCGGGCGAAGCCCGGCCCGTGCCGGCGGCGGCGAGGCTCCCTGGTCCTCTCGCGCGGTGGGGTGGCCGCGGGAACGCCCCCCGGGCCGGAGCGGGCTTCTCTCGTCGGGAAGCTTGGCGGCGGCGTGACGGGCAGCGGAGGTGCGGTGTGCGCCTGGGTCGGGGGCGGCGGCGCCTGGCCCGCTGCGACTCTTCCCGATGGCGTTGGCGATGGTGCTCTGCTCTGCGACAGCGCACTGCTCGGGTCCGGCGGCTCGGCCCAAGGCCATGGTGGCGGCGCTGTGGCGCCGGCGGTGGCCGGCAGGGAGGGGCTCGGCTGGCCTGCCTCTGTAGCTCCGGCTGGCCCAGATCTGGGTCCACTTGGGCCCGATCTGGGTTTGAGACGGGCCTAGCGCGGGTCTGCCTCTCTCTGGAGGTGGTGGGTGGGTGTGGGGCGAATTGGAGGGTGGCGACGGCTGCGGTTGCGCCACTGCAGCGTGGCGGCGGGGTCTTTACGGGCCTCACGAGGCCCGACCGGGCCGAGTGCCTGGTGTGCCCCTGCGGCCGCATCCGGACGACAACCGCCGTCGGCGGTGGAGGTCGATCGCCTCCACGTGGCCGCGCTGTTTCCACCAACCTGTGTCGGCCAGCCGTATCCCTTCGCCTCGTAGGTCACGCAAAGAACCTGCCTAAGTGGGTGCGAGTCCGCGGATGCCGGGGCGGCGGCCCCGGAAGGTGGTCTGCAAGGCGTTCCTCCGGTGGAGGTGGCTCCAGGAGGCGACTTGTGATGGTGCCATGCTCCTTGTGGTGGTGGTCTTCGGCAGGCGGCGTTCCGGCGGAGTCCTGGATGGCGGCGGGGCGAGGGCGTTGCTGTTTGGCGACGGTGGTGGTAGAGATGTGTTTGGTCGACGGCTTCAAATTCTAGGTGGGGTTTGGGCGGGCTAACTCGCTCTCAGGCCGCTACCATGGTTGGTTTTGGGGTTCACGTCGGGACAGGGGGAGCGACGATGCTAATGCGTCTGCTGCAGCGCGGCGGCGGGGGCTTCACGGGCCTGATCGGGGCTTGGCTGGGCCTATCGCCTGGTATGCTTCTACTGCTGCGTCCGGTCTGCTACCGCTCTGGCGGTGGAGGTCGATCCCTCCCACGCGGCAGCGGCGCCGCTGTCCCTTGTGTTCGGTGGGTGTCTCATGCCGGCCAACCTCGTGGTGTTTGCCATGGCAAGACGCCGATAAAGACGGCGGGTCCGTTTTGGCGCATGTTGGTGGACGGTTAGATGGCGGAGTGCCAGGATTGACTGGGGTTTGGGTCTTTGGGGGGTCGGGAGAAATCCTTGCCGGCTGGGCTGGCCCCGGCGCGGCGACATCCGCGGGTGCCGCCTTCCTTCTTGAAGGGCGCCGGATGTACCCTCCTCTCACTCCCCTGCGTGTACCGGGAGAAATCCTAGGAGTAGTCCGGGCAGCAGCGTCGTCATCGTCGTCCCCCTTCTTGAAGGTGCTGCTTGGTACACGGAAATTCGGAGGCATAGGATCGTGGTGGGGCTTTTTCGGCGGGCACAACGGTCGCGAGTCTGGGTCGGTGGTCGAGCCGGTGCTGTCGTGCATTTCTTTCTTTTTTCTTTCTTTTTTCTTTCTTTTGTCTCTTCTCTTGGGATTTTGCTTGTGCTGTTTGGCCCCAGCAGTGCTCGGTTCTTTCTTTGGGCGTTGTGCTGTCTGGCCCAGCAGCGGTCTCACCGGTGTGCTTTATTTATAAAGCGGGGCGAAAGCATATTTCGAGAGCCTATTCTGAAGCAGAGCCCCCTCAATCTGTCAAGTGCACGGCCTGGAGCTTTTGATGGGCATGGGATCCGCCTCTTCTCCACAATGGCGTCTCTACGCTGTTGTTTGTATCAATTCTGTTGCATGACTTATTGAATATTTATATCGACCTTATGGTGTTATTGGTTTTCATTGCCGAAAGCTCTCTGCCCTCATCTTCCACGAGGGTGTGCGTATGGCAACTGGTCAACGTACAATATGGTGATTCAATCTTTTCTTATGCTTGCCACGTCAGATTTTTGTTTAGTTAAAAAAGAGAAAAATAAGAAAAAGAACGTTGTCTTTCTTTAGCTAAGGGATAATCTCTTAAAAATAAGACAACATCATTTTCTCCATTGTACCATATGTCTTTCTTTAGCCAACCAATTTTTACTAAAAATAGTTAATTCTTATTAATTGATAGAGATAGCAATAAGAGATGATGCATTGTATAAGTTATATATTATGTCTTCTTTAAATAATGTAAAAAGCTGAGAGAAGTCATGCCTTTTCTAACATTGTACATGCCCTCAGAACCCCTATTATGCAAAGGGAAGACTGATAAGAAAATCTTAGTTGTTTGGCCGACAATGCACACTTCTACATCTCTTTCTCTAGGTATATAAATGAGATATTGACACAATTCAAACATTTGTATATACCGCATATAATTGAGTTTTAGTTATTTACACATATTGCTATTTGAAGTGCAAGTAATTAACTGTCAATCTATGCAGGGTAAGTTGGGTGTACATCTCAAATGGTTTGTTCTCCGCCAATAGAAAAATTGAGCAAGCTTCTCCACTAATTTAGTCTCTTCCATCATACTTTGTGTTCCCCAGGGCTATCTCTTGAACAGATTAAAAGAAACCATCACTTCCCATCTACACGCAATGGTGCTGGTGCCTCTCTGCTCCGCACGAATACTTCGTCCAGTTGCATTGTCTTCTCTGTAGTGTGTTGTCAACACCACCCCCTACCGCAAATGTAGTCGTCCAGACCAAAGGAAAAATTCCATCATGCGTATAGGCGAGCACAACAACCATGAAAATAATTATACTTGCACTTGATATCAGGATATGTGAGCATTATTTTCATAGTGTTTTCATGATATTGCATACATGAAAATCTTATCTAATGCCCGTAGCAAAACGCGGGGTATAAACTAGTAAATTAATAAAGCCCCATATGGTTAGAATTTATATAATGTTGTATTACAACTTACAGCCAACTGATACACCAAGCAAATAAAATAACATATGGAGCACAGCTTGAGCCCCGATGCCCATGTTAAGATCCGCGATCTCAATTCTCACCCCAGACACAAAGTCGGTGAAGGAAGCATGCAAGAAACACATGTCGTGAATCTCCGGGAGACCTAGAAATGCCATCCGTTTCTCGGCTTACCACCAAGAAGATGCTGCTACCGGAGAAGGGAGAACTTCCACACTCCACGGTCTAGACTCAAGAATGTTGGCACGACAGTGAGCAGGCATCTCCGGCGAACAAGAAAACCACGAGTAGACTTGGCTAGACACTGACAAACGAAACAACATGTAGTAGGGTATTGCACAACACACACCGGCTGACCTCTTTCTCATTATATATGGGTAAAAGGTACAATACATATATAGGTCCTATACAGCCCTCGATCTCAACAGGGGTACCAATTTTGAGATTGCACCTACAAAACTGAAACAATGGTAGCGGTAGTGGTTTAGTAAATATGTCTGCCAGATGATCCTTGGATGAGATGGACCGAATATGCAATAGCTTTTGAGGAACTCTTTCTTGAACAAAATGAAAATCCACTTGAATGTGTTCAATACGTACATGAAACAACGGGTTCGAAGAAAGGAACATTGCTCCAATGTTGTCACACTATAAGACTAGTGGACTACTCTGATAAACACCAAGTTCAGCCAGGAGAGCTTGTACCCAAATCAACTCTACAATAGCATTAGCAAGTGCTTTATAGTCAGACTCCATACTAGAACGAGACACGATAGCCTGCTTTCTAGCACTCCAAGAAACCAGGTTACCACCATAGAAGATGGCATATCCCCCGGTTGATCGCCAATCATCAGTATTTTTAGCCCAATCTGCATCAAAAAATGCAGACAAAAGATCATGAGACAAGGTAGGTTGTCTCAACCGTAAAGCATAGGAGAAGGTACCATGAACACACCCCAGTATACGTTTTACTGCTGCCCAGTGAGTACATCGAGGAGCAGAAAGAAATTGGCACACCTTATCGACTTTAAAAGCTAGATCATGTTTGGTCATGGTAAGATACTATAATCCTCCAATAATATTGCGATAGCGAGTGGAATCCTCTTCCGAGAGTAAAGTACCATTAGTGGAACACAACTTATCATTAGCTTTCATAGGAGTAGGCATCGGTGTACACTTCAGGAGACCGGCGCGACGCAGGAGATCGGATGCATACTTTGACTTAATCAGGTGAATACAACCAGAAGAACGCTTCACCTCAATGCTAAGGAAAAAATGACGCTCACCTAGATCCTTGAGAGCAAATGAAGTGTCAAGCTGACGAATAAGGCGATCAGTAGCAGGGGCAGAGGATCTCACAACAATAATGGCATCCATGTAGACCAACAAGTAAATAGTAACCTTAGGTCTCTGTAGAATAAAGAGGGATGTATCGGCGGTGGTTGATGTAAATCTAAGATCATGAAGAACAACACCCATATGTGCATGCCAAGCACGAGGAGCTTGGCCCATATAAAGCCTTATCAAGAAGACATATGTAATCTGGATGTGAAGAAGGCCCACACAAGAACACGTGGAAGAAGATCTTCACATGGCCCAGCGGTGCCGCCCAGGGGCAGCTCATCCTTGAGCCGCACGGCGGAAGAATGGCCAAGATCACTGACGTCGACACGCCCTTCCCTCACCGGAGTGGCATGCTCTAGAACATCCAGTACGTCGAGTTCTGGAACGGCAATAGAGCCAGGGGAAACAGTAGCACGCCTGACTCGAGCCGTTCGTGACCAAGAACCCCAGGGCTGTGCACGCCAACTACCGGGAGCTGGACTTGGGCGTGAACAAGGTGATCGGCAGCGTCAGCACCTACGCAAGTGGAAAGGTGTGGGGTGGGAGGTACTTTGGAGGGAACTTTAGGAGGCTTGCCATGACCAAGCGAAAGGTCGATTCCAGTGACTACTTCCGGAACAAGCAGAGTGTGCCGCCACTTCTATTGATCAGGAAATGAGGAGACACTATTAATTGAAACTAGCACAGTGGCCCTGGCAAATGCGAGTGTATCTCTAGTTTGAAGCATTTATTTTTATAATATGTGGATATCTTCCCTCCTATTTAACACATTCTTCGTTGCAAAATACATACTGTTTTTGTTGTGGCACATTCTTCAAGTTATAACATTGACTTTATTTAGTACTCCCTCCGTCCTGAAAAGGATGTCGTAGATTTTCAAAATTGGATGAATCTATATACTAAATAGTGTTTAGATACATTATTCGAATTTACACAAATTCGTGACATCTTTTTTATGATGGAAGGAGTATATGATTTTATTTGCTAGGAATAATAATAAAATATTTTATTGAAACACATAATGATATTTGTCCTTTTTTCTCAATGTCTATTCTTGTAGTTATATGTGGGATTTGTGACCACACCAACATAACTAAGCAGCAATGTGGACATTGTTTAGATTAATTGTTGTATGCTCGCTAATAGAGATCAGAAACTCTATTCTCCCTCCCGTTTGGTGCATGATTATAGAGAGTAATCTTATTTGTCTATTCATATATTCCCAAAAAAGGCTTGTTATAAGATTTGTTTGCGGGGTATAAGATTATTCTCTTGTGTTTACATTGAGACCATCTTGTATAAACAAACATGCATGTACTCTAGTTGATTCACCTACTTCGTTGTAAACTAAAATGGCTATTTGTCATTGCCAAATAAATTCTCACTTCAGTGGGTTTACCAAACAAACTTTCCTCTTTCTCTGTGTTTGAATTATTGGTTTATCATTGGTGTAAATAATCATTTTATATCGTTCACTTATGAATGCGCGACAAAGTTAATCAGACTCCCGTATAGAATCAGATTATATATTTGTTTAATCTTAGTATAAAGGACGGTATGTAGACCTTTAAGACAATGAAAGTCATTTGTTCTTTTTTTATCCGGGTTCTCCAAGAATCTTCTAATTTAGTAAAACTGTGTGGCTGAGAAAGGTGGTCCGCAAGGCTCCCTCCCTAGCCTGATCACTACGACCATACAACCTCAGAGCTGACAAATGACCCTCATTGCCATCTTTTGTTTTCCTTCCAAGACCTATCTTATTTGGATTCCCGATTCCCATGGAACAAAAACACCCTATTAACACCGACCCAAATTTTATAAACCTTGCAAATACGTGAGGTTAAAAATTTATGCAACTTATGCACCGTGTGAGTAGTCAAATATGCTGTATACCAAAAAAACTTAACATGTTATCTAGACTATAGACCTTCTTATAAATCCATCTACGACGAATAATGTGATGAAATTAAAGGCTCGTGACTTTATGTGCCAACCACGTTTCTGCGTCCCCAATTGGTCAAATTGATCAGCCCATCTTGGTAGTTGGCACTGTAGATTGCATGCTGTATGTTTCAGAAATTAAAAAAAACGAAACGAAGAGGGCCGGTCGGACGAGGGCATGAAGGCAAATTGTTGTGGCGTGCATCCGAAGGACTACTAGGCAAGGGGAGGGCAGTCCCGAACTGATGACGCTATAGTTTCGATAAGGACAGTGCTACGCGTCCCCTGGGGGATAAAAAATTCTGATCCCCCGGGTCCTCGTGCTGACACGTGTCCATTCAAATCCCGCTTTTGCTACACTTAGACTTGCTTTTGCTACATACGTCCCGCTTTTGCTACACTGTAGCGGAAAACGGTTCGGCCAAAAAATAGAAAAACAGATTGGACCTCGTCAGAGATTTCGCCGGAATCCTCGCCGGAGACCGTGTAGCAAAAAAGTTGGGCTAACGTAGCATATTCGACCTCGCCGGAGACTCGCCGGATGCTTTCGCCGGTAAACCTCGCCGGAGATCGTGTAGCAAAAACTCAACGCTATTGTAGCAAAAACTCAACGCTATTGTAGCAAAATATTTTTTCTAATGTAGCAAAATAGACTTCGCCGGAAAATATCACCAGAGACTCGTCCAGAAAAAACCTCACCAGAGACCTCCGTAGCAAAAAAAATACGATATTGTAGCAAAACCACAAAACGGTAGTAGCAAAACGATAGAACAGATGTAGCAAAAAGGCGTCGTAGTCAGAGAAGCCATCGCTGGAGAAGACCCCCACTGCTCGTAGCAAAGGCGTCCACCACAGGTAGCAAAGACGGGTTCCTGATGTAGCAAGGCCTCCTGCCCCTTGTCGCAACTCCACCCACCACCGGCAGGCCGGCTGTTCCACTTGTAGCAAAGCCCGACACCCACCGTAGCAAGGCATCACGCCCCATATAGTAAGAACTTCCGCTCCTTGTAGCAACACCTCCCGCCGGTCGCATCAGCGCCACCCATCGGCGCCCCATGCAGCAACGCCACCCACCGCCGGTAGCCTGGCCGGCTGCAGGTTGTAGCACCGCGGCGGTCGCCTGTAGCAACGTCGGCGCCCTTGCAGTAGCACCCCACCTTAGGTAGCTCCGCACCCCACCGGTCGCAGCATCGACATCTCCTCCCAAGGTAGCAACACCGCCCAAGGTAGCAACACCGCCCTCCCAAGGTAGCATCGTCGCCCCCTAATGTAGCAAATGCCGGACCACACGCAGCAGCGTCGCGGAGCAGGAGCAGTGCCACCACCGACGCCGACATCACCACCACCACCACCGCGGGCAACGCCCCCACCAGCGCCGGCAGCACCACCACCGATGGCGCGAGCTGCGCCACCACCAGCGCAGGGAAACACCATTACCAGCGCCAACGGGAGCGTAGGCGGCGGCGACCTCAGAGAAACTACGACCATAGGAGGTGAAGGAGGCGGTGTATGAGGCCGGCGGCGCTAGGATTTGGTGGAGGAAAATACTGGGTGGGGAGAGATGCGGTGCTCGAAGCCGGAGCCACGCCGGCTGTGGAGATCGGCCGGTGGTTAGGTGAGGGGATCGGGAACTACACGGGCGGTGCAAGGTGGTTGGGAGAAAGAAGATAAGGAGATGGGAGTGGGCCTACATGGACACGTGACGGTGCGGAGACCCGGACGATGAAAACTCAGAAATCCCCGGGGGATTAGTATCCTTTTCCTTTCGATAAACTGGACTCCGTCGTGAGTGCTTTACGTTTCAACTTTCATAAAAAATGGTTCGGGGCCAGCTAGGTAGGTCTCGGGCCCTTTTTTGTTGGTGGCCAGATATGTTTGGACCTAGCATGTGTGGGTCCGTATCCTTGCCTAATTGATACGTGACACGTTGACTGTTCTTTGTACCAACCACTTTTTACGTAATTTTTTTATTTTTAAATCATAACCATAAATTGTATATCTAACTTTTAATATAATTTGGATGATATGGATCAACCAGGTGTCTCAAAAACATTCTTATATTGCTTTTAGTATATAATCG
The DNA here is from genome assembly GCA_916181665.1 of Avena sativa. Lineage (NCBI taxonomy): Eukaryota > Viridiplantae > Streptophyta > Magnoliopsida > Poales > Poaceae > Avena > Avena sativa. The sequence continues at coordinate 9,885,777 of OV702289.1, forward strand.
ATTCTTCCTTGGGATGCTTGGTGTTGGTAGTATTCGGGTGTTCAGAGGTGGGCATCGCGCTGAGTCTTGCCAATTCTGTTGATGCACACATGCTAAGATCTATTTTTTTCGAAATGGGGATATACCCCGGCCTCTTCATCCTAAGATGCACATAGCCGCCTTTATTAAAAAAGTCAAAGGTTCAAAAGTTATAGATCAAAGATCAACCAGATCATAGATGAATGATACAAATACCAACCATTTGAAAAGTACCAGAAAAAGCTGACAACGAATAACCTACAAAAGCTAGTCATCTCTCGATCTACTAGAATGGCGCCACATAACCAGGTAGTAGTTATCCTGAGCGACTATCACCAGACGGTTGCATCATGAAACCATTATATCCCTTTGGTGCTCCATGTTACAATTGCGACAAGAAGATAACGAAGAACGAAAACGAAAAACACAGCAAGGGGACACAGATTTAACGTGGAAAAACCTCTCCAACAAAGAGAGGAAAAAAACCACGGGCGCCAGCCAGTAAAACTTCACTATATCGAGGAGTGTTTACAAACGCCGGGGATTTCACAGATGCAACTCATCCCAACCGGCGGCTTACAAGGGGTTTATATATCGGTGGAAACCTAGGTCTTCGACGATCCGTACCGTACCGTACGGGGGGCTGTCGGACCTCGCTCCACTCGTCAGAAGTTGGCCTATACTTTGTAGAATTTGGATCAACATATAACAAACTCCACCTTGAGACAAATTCCTCCTTGTAGCATCAACAACAACCATCTCCCTGAACAAACAAAGCAAATACTTTCGGCGCCAATAGCCACTTGGGCTAATCAGTTAAACCAACTAAGTTCGAGCAAAGCTCAAACTTAGCAACAGGAACAGGTTTAGTCATCATATCAGCAGGATTATCATGAGTGCTGATCTTGCATACCTTTAATTTACCTTGAGCAACAATGTCTCTAACAAAATGGTACTTGACATCAATGTTCTTAGTTCTCTCATGGAACATCTGATCTTTTGTAAGGTATATGACACTTTGACTGTCACAAAACAAAGTAATGCAAGAATCATCTCCATAAAGCTCAGCAAACAAACCTTTCAACCAAACAGATTCTTTGCAAGCTTCAGCAATAGCCATGTATTCATCTTCAGTAGTAGATTGTGCAACAACAGCCTACAATGTAGCCTTCCAGCTAACAGCACAACCACCAACATTAAACACATAACCTGTGAGGGATCTTCTCTTATCCAAATCGGCAGCAAAATCTGAATCCAATAGCCAACGAGTCCCTCACCGGTCCTGCCAAACTTCAAACAAGCATTGGAAGTTCCAAGAAGGTACCTGAAAACCCACTGAACAGCCTTCCAATGTTCTTTACCAGGATTAGCCATGTATCTACTTATCAACCTCATAGCATATGATAAATCAGGACGAGGACAAACCATGACATACATCAAAAAACCAACAGCACTAGAATATGGCACCTTTGACATGTACTCAAACACTTCATCAGTAGTAGGACATTGAGAAACTGACAATTTAAAATGAGGAGCAATAGGAGTACTAACTGAGTTGGCACCATCCATATTAAAACGATGAAGAACTTTCTTAATGTAACTTTGCTGACTAAGAAATAACAAACCAGATTTTCTATCTCGGGTAATCTCCATACCTAAGATCTTCTTAGCAGCACCAAGATCCTTCATCTCAAACTCACTACTTAGGTGTGCCTTCAAAGTAGTGATTTCTTTCATGCCCTTGGCAGCAATTAACATATCATCAACATATAGCAGCAAGTATATAGGTGACCCGTCAACAAACTTGATATAAACACAACTATCATATTTGGACCTCTCAAAACCATGTGAGATCATAAATGAATCAAACCTTTTATACCACTGTCTTGCTTTAAGCCATAAAGAGACTTCTTTAATTTGCACACAAAATCCTCTTTACCGGGCACTATGAACCCTTCTGGTTGGTCCATGTATATTTCCTCATCAAGCTCTCCATGCAGAAAAGCAGTCTTGACATCTAACTGCTCAAGCTCAAGATCACGCATAGCCACAATACTAAAGAAAGTACGAATGGAACTATGCTTCACAACTGGAGAGAACACATCATTGTAATAAAACCTGGAATCTGGCTGAACCCTTTTGCTACTAACCTTGCCTTGTACCTTGAAAGCTCTTTGGGAGACAGACCTTCCTTTTTCTTGAAGATCCACTTGCAGCGGACCGCCTTCTTTTGTTTAGGCAAGCGCACAACATCCCATGTGCCATTTTTCTCAAGCGATTGCAACTCTTCTTGCATAGCAGAAACCCACTTCTCGCGGTCAACGGATGCAATGGCTTCATTATATGTAGCAGGTTCAGAATCATTCTCCACCTGTTCAGCACAACTCAAAGCATAATGTACAAGATTACATTCTTCAATTAAACAAGGACGTGGACCACAGTTATGCCTCGGTCTATCAGCAGCAATGGACTCATGTGGCTGCTGCAAAATAGTAGGTGAGTGCTGAACAACAATATCATCAATATTTTCCTCATGTGTATCTTCGATGATAGCATCATTATCAACAGTTTTTTGCAGGTTCTCCACCTGCACACTAATTCCCTCCTCTCCAACAGCAACAGGAGAGGTATCTGATGGAAAGCTATCATGATACATAACGGACTCATTGAAAACAACATTTCTACTTAGCAAAATCTTTTTAGTTTCAGGATTCCATAGTTTATATGCTTTAACTCCTGAACCATAACCAAGGAATATGCACTTAACAGCCCTAGGCTCTAACTTTCCATTATCAACATGAGCATATGCAGTGCAGCCAAAAATTCTCAACTGTGAATAATCAGCAGGCGAACCTGACCATACCTCAATGGGAGTTTTCTTCTCAAGTGGAATAGAAGGTGACCTGTTGATGAGGTAACACGATGTGTTGGCTGCTTCAGTCCAGAAACGCCTATGCATACCTGCATTAGACAACATACAACGAGCCCTCGAGATGATGGTTCTGTTCATGCACTCAGCCACGCCATTCTGCTAAGGAGTATATGGGATGGTGTGATGCCTGATCATACCATCGTTACTGCAAAACTCCTCAAACTCATTAGAACATAATTCCATACCATTATCAGTACATAGTACCTTTACCTTCTTCTGAGTTTGCTTTTCAACCATAACTTTCCAATTCTTAAAAGCATAAAAAACATCAGATTTATGCTTCAGAAAATAAGGCCACACTTTTCTTGAGTAATCATCAATAATAGTAAGCATGTAATTAACACCACCAATAGAAGTCTTACGGGACGGACCCCATACATTAGCATGCACATAATCTAATATGCCTTTGGTGGTGTGAACGGAAGCATTGAATTTAACTCTTTTATGCTTACCAAAGATGCAGTGCTCACAGAACTCAAACTTATTCATGTTGCAACCATCAATCAGCTCTCTCTTGACCAACTCTGCCATGCCTTGTTCGCTCATATGCCCAAGACGCATATGCCACAGATGTGTTTTACCACAATCATCAGAATCATTAGAAGTAACATCAGCAGCAATACCAGGCAAAGTGCTACCTCTAAGAACATATAATTTAGCAGAATTCATATCACCTATCATGTGAATAAGAGAACCTTTTGATACCTTCAGAACTCGATGCCCACCGGCATACTTGTATCCATCAACGTCCATGGTACTCAGGGAGATCAAATTTCTGGCCATGCTTGGTATGTGCTTCACCTCACTCAACGTGCGTGTCATGCCATTATGTGTCCTGATCTTAACAGATCCAACACCAACAATATGGCATGGGTTGTCATTCCCCACATGCACAAAATCTCCAGTCTGCACAGACTCATATGAACTGAACCAATCTTTGTTACAGCAAATATGAAAAGAACATGAAGTATCAAGTATCCATTCATCATCACGAGAAGCACAAGCAGCAAAAACAACTAAGCATTCACCATCAGAACTATCAGAAACAACAGCAGCCTTACCAGTACCTTCAGCCCTATCTTTCGGTTGGTAAGTTCCGTTTCTTTTCTCCTTATTCTGCAACTTCCAACAATCATCAATAACATGATTAGATTTCTTACAATACCTGCAGAATTTATCCTTTCCCTTGGACTTTGAACGACTTCTACGTCCTTGCTCTTATCTCTGTTGCCATAGTTGTTGTATCTCTGCTCGGTCCTGCCACGAACCTGCAGAGCCTCAGCCTTGGATGACGTCCCATCTGACCCTACCATAGTTTTCATCTTTTCCCTCTGTTTGAGGGCGTCATGTACTTCGGCAAGGGTTAGTTCATCACGGCTCAACAATATTGAATCACGAAAATGTGTATAGGAACTACGCAACGAGCATAAGAGTAGAAGAGCTAAATCCTCATCATCATATTTTACCTCCATAGACTGCAAGTCTGAAACAATCTCTTTAAAAACAGATATGTGATTCATTACCGATCCACCTTCTTGCAGCCTGTGCGAGAACAACTTCATCTTCACGTTCATCTTACTGGTTACATCCTTTGACACACAGATCGTTTCCAGTTTTTCCCATAGGGCAGCAGCAGATTTCATCTTTGCAAAATATTATTGGATAGATGAAGTTGATGTAGGGGTTCGTAGCATGGAAAACAAAAAAATTTCTACCGCATACAAACAAACAAGCCAGGATCTATCTACTAGATTGTAGCAACGAGTCGATGGAATAACTCACCCTCGAAGATTCCAAAGTGTTTAACGAGAGCGGATTCTCGTGGGTGATGTAGTCGTACTCTTGCCGATCTCAAGATCGTGTAGACTATCCTTCCGGCGCTGCGTTCCGGCAGCGCTCCCGCAGTCGATCACACGTTCGGTACTCGATGAAGACCTTCCTCTCCCTTGTTCCAGCAGGCAGCGGAGGTTGTAGCACTCTCCTCGCGATTCCGGCAGCACGACGGCGTGGTACCAGAAGTAGAGGGGAGATCTCGCAGGGCTTCGCCTTAAGCCGGAGCGAGTATGGTGGACTATGAGAGAGGCCTTGGCGATATAGGGTTTAGACACACCAAGGAGAGAGGGCTAGGCCGGCGGCTAGGGCTTGGGGAAGCCCAAGTCGGCGGCTAGGGTTTGCCCTAGGCGGCGACAGCAGCAGCAGGAGGTTGTGGCGCCGGCGGCTTAGGGCTAGGGTTTTGGTGAGGCAAGGTGTGTTCTTGGAGGGGCAGCCCTGCCCCTCCTTATATAGGTGGAGGGCGCCGGCCAAGGGGAGGGGAGTCCCTCCCCAACTCGGCTTCCAAGGCCGGCGGGTGGAGGGAGAGGAACTCCTCCCCAAGTAGGTTTCCTACTCTCCCTCCACCAAGCAAAACTTGCCGTTTGACTTTTCAAATTGGCGTTTGACTTTTCAAATTGGCGTTTGACTTTTCAAACTAGGTTTTGATTTATCCCTTTATTTTTCTCAGCGATGACACCTAGTACATGATGCAACCATTCCAACTTGTTATGAAACATTTATGTACCCTTCCTCTCCGGAGTGCCGGACCTTCTGGAACCTTCTAGAACATTCCCGATGAAAACACCAGAACCATTCTCCAACCCCGAAACAGGACTTTCCTTATATGAATCTTATTCTCCAGACCATTCCAGATCTCCTCGTGATATCCCGGATCCCATCCAAGACTCCGAACAACATTCGGTCTCTTTCTCATAATACCATAACTACTCAACAACATCGAATCCTTAAGTGTGTCTCCCTACGGTTGGTGAATTATGCAGACATGATCGAGACACTTCTCTGAACAATAACCAATAGAGGAATCTGGAAATTCATATGGCTCCCACATATTTCTAAGATTACTTTGCGATCGAATGAACCACTTACATACGATACCAATATCCCTTTGTCTCACGATAGTTTACTTATCCGAGGTTTTGATCGTCGGTATCTCTGTCATACCTAGTTCAACCTCTTTACTGATAAGTACTTTTTTCTCATTCCCGTGATATGTGATCCCTTGTGAGCCAGTCACATGCTTGCAAGACAATTTGATGACATTCCACCGAGAGGGCCCAGAGTATATCTATCCGTCATATGGATGGACAAATCCCACTCTTGATCCATGTGTCTCAACCAATACTTTCCGAACACTCAATGCCACCTTTATAGCCACCCAGTTACGGTGTGGTGTTTGATGTCATCAAAGCATCCTTTCGGTAATGGTGATATGCATGATCTCATGGTCGAAGGAATTAGGTTACTATGTATCAGAAAGCATATAGCAATTGAACTATTAAAATGACTTGATCTTTATGCTACGCTTATCTATGGGAGTATGTCCATCATACCATTCTCCTAACGATATGATCTTGTTGTTAATAACATCTCAATGTTCATGATAGGGAAACCACAATCATTCATTAACCAACAAGATAGTATTATAAAGAGGCTTTACTAGGGACTCTAATTTAGTTTACAAATCACACAAGTATTAATGTTTCCTTGTTAATACTGTTATAGCATGAATGTAAACATTTATCATAAACACAAAGATATAATAATAACTACATTTATTATTGCCTCTAGGGCATATCTCCAACAGTCTCCCACTTGCACTAGAGTCAACTAATCTAGATTACATGGTAATATACCGAACACCCATGGCAGTTTGGTGTTGGTCATGTTTTGCCCTCGGGAGAGGTTTAGTCAACGGATTCGCCACATTCAGATCTGTGTGTTCTTTGCAAATATTTATGTCACCATCTTGTACATGTTCTCGAATAGCGTGAAAACGTAGTTTGATGTGTTTCAGCTTATTGTGTGACCTTGGTTCTTGCGCATTGGCTATGGCGCCCATGTTATCACAGTAGATAGACATTGGGTCCAGCGCACTTGGAACCACACCGAGCTCTGTAATGAACTCCTTCATCCATATCGCTTCTTGTGAAGCCTCCGAAGCAGCTATGTATTCCGATTCAGTTGAAGATCTCGCCACAACGCTTTGCTTTGCACTCCTCCAGCTAACTACTGCACCATTCAAAGTAAATACGTATCCAGATTGAGATTTAGAATCATCCGGATCGGTGTTCCAACTAGCATCGGTGTAACCATTAACAACGAGCTGCTCATCACCTCCATAAGAAAGAACCATATCCTTAGTTCTTCTCAAGTACTTAAGGATGTTTTTGACCGCTGTCCAATGATCCACTCCTGGATCACTTTGATATCTGCTAGTCAAACTAACATCATATGCAATGTCGGGTCTAGTACATAGCATGGCATACATTATAGATCCTATGGCTGAGGCATAGGGAGTCTTACTCATCCTTTCTCTATCTTCTGCCGTTGCTGGACTTTGAGTTTTACACAAGGTCGTATTGGGCAACATGGGCAAGAACCCTTTCTTTCTATCTTCCATTCCAAATCTCTTTAGAACTTTGTCCAAATATGTACTTTGTGACAATGATATTAGGCGTCTCGATCTATCTCTATAAATCTTTATGCCTAATATGTAAGCTGCTTCACCAAGATCTTTCATTGAAAAACTATTATTCAAATATTCCTTGACACTATTAAGAAGGTATACATCATTCCCAATCAACAATATGTCATCTACATATAGTATTAAGAATGCTACAGAGCTCCCACTCACTTTCTTGTAAATACAAGCTTCTCCATAAGTTTTTATAAAACCAAAACTTTTGATCACCTTATCAAAATGTTGATTCCAACTTCGGGATGCTTGCTTCAATCCATATATGGACCGTTGAAGTTTGCATACCTTGTTAGCATCTTTAGGATCGACAAAACCTTTGGGTTGCATCATATACAACTCTTCATCAATGTCTCCATAGGGAGTCTTACTCATCCTTTCTCTATCTTCTGCCGTTGCTGGACTTTGAGTTTTACACAAGGTCGTATTGGGCAACATGGGCAAGAACCCTTTCTTGCTATCTTCCATTCCAAATCTCTTTAGAACTTTGTCCAAATATGTACTTTGTGACAATGATATTAGGCGTCTCGATCTATCTCTATAAATATTTATGCCTAATATGTAAGCTGCTTCACCAAGATCTTTCATTGAAAAACTATTATTCAAATATTCCTTGACACTATTAAGAAGGTATACATCATTCCCAATCAACAATATGTCATCTACATATAGTATTAAGAATGCTACAGAGCTCCCACTCACTTTCTTGTAAATACAAGCTTCTCCATAAGTTTTTATAAAACCAAAACTTTTGATCACCTTATCAAAACGTTGATTCCAACTTCGGGATGCTTGCTTCAATCCATATATGGACCGTTGAAGTTTGCATACCTTGTTAGCATCTTTAGGATCGACAAAACCTTTGGGTTGCATCATATACAACTCTTCATCAATGTCTCCATTGAGGAACGTTGTTTTGACATCCATCTGCCATATCTCATAATCGTAATATGCAGCGATTGCTAACAAAATCCTCACAGATTTTAGCTTCGCTACTGGTGAGAAAGTCTCATCGTAGTCAACTCCTTGAATTTGTCGAAACCCTTTTGCGACAAGTCGAGTTTTATAGACAGTAACATTACCATCAGCATCTGTTTTCTTCTTGAAAATCCATTTGTTCTTGATAGCCTTCCGGCCATCCGGTAAGTCCACCAAAGTCCATACTTGGTTTTCATACATGGATCCAATCTCGGATTTCATGGCTTCTTGCCATTTATTGGAATCTGGGCTCATCATCGCTTCCTCATATGTCGCAGGATCATCGGTGTTGTCCATCAACATGACACTCATAACGGGATCATACCAATCAGGAGTGGTACGAGTTCTCGTTGACCTGCGAGGCTCTGTAGCAACTACAACCGAAGTTTCATGATCATCATGATTAGCTTCCTCTCTTATTGGTGCAGGCACCACAGGAAATTCTTCCGGTGCTGCGCTACTCGCAAGTTCGAGAGAAGGTTCATCAACCTCGTCGAGTTCTAATTTCCTTCTAGTCACTTCTTTCAAGAGAAATTCCTTCTCTAGAAAGGATCCATTCTTGGCAACTAAGATTTTGCCTTCGGATCTATGATAGAAGGTATACCCAATAGTTTCCTTTGGGTATCCTATGAAGACGCATTTTTCCGCTTTGGGTTCAAGCTTGTCCGGCTGTAACTTCTTTACATAGGATTCGCAACCCCAAACTTTAAGGAACGACAATTTAGGTTTCTTCCCAAACCATAATTCATACGGTGTCGTTTCAACGGATTTAGATGGTGCCCTATTTAAAGTGAATGCGGCTGTTTCTAATGCATAACCCCAAAATGATAGCGGGAAATCTGTAAGTGACATCATAGAACAAACCATATCTAAGAGAGTTCGATTACGACGTTCGGACACACCATTACGCTGTGGTGTTCCCGGCGGTGTCAATTGTGAAAGTATTCCGCATTTCTTCAAATGCTCGCCAAACTCGTAACTTAGATATTCACCTCCACGATCAGAACGTAGAAATTTAATCTTCTTGTTACGTTGATTCTCCACCTCACTTTGAAATTCCTTAAACTTCTCAAAAGTTTCGGACTTATGTTTCATGAAATAGATATACCCATATCTACTCAAGTCATCCGTAAAGGTAAGAACATAACGATAATCACCGCGTGATGCTACCCTCATTGGACCACACACATCGGTATGTATGATTTCTAATAAGTCCGTAGCTCGCTCCATCATCCCAGAAAATGGAGTCTTAGTCATTTTACCCATCAGACATGATTCACATCTTTCAAGTGATTCGAAATCAAGTGATTCAAGAAGTCCATCGGAATGGAGTTTCTTCATACGCTTCACTCCAATGTGACCAAGACGATAGTGCCACATATAGGTCGATTTATCGCTCGATTTCAAACGTTTAGCTTCAATGTTATTAATATGTGTATTTCCACTATCGAGATTCAATAAGAATATACCATCTATCAAAGGTGCATGTGCATAAAACATATTACTCATATAAATTGAACAACCATTATTCTCGGACTTAAAAAAGTAACCGTCTCGCAATAAACAAGATCCCGATATAATGTTCATGCTTAACGCAGGCACCAAATAACAATTATTTAAGTATAAAACTAATCCCGATGGTAGATGAAGAGGTAGCGTGCCGACCGCGATCACATCAACCTTTGATCCATTTCACACACGCATCGTCACCTTGTTCTTTGCTAGCTTCCGTTTATTCTGCAGCACCTGTTTCGAGTTACAAATATGAGCAACCGAACTAGTATCAAATACCCAGGCACTACTACGAGTAATAGTGAGATACACATCAATAACATGTATATCGGATATACCTTTCTTCTTGATGTTGCCGTTTTTCAAATCCGCCAAGTACTTTGGGCAATTCCGCTTCCAGTGACCTTCTCCCTTGCAGTAAAAGCACTCAGTATTAGGCTTAGATCCAGCCTTGGTCTTCTTCGTCGGTGCGGTAACTTTCTTACCACCCTTCTTGAAGTGTCCCTTTTTCTTAGACTTGCCTTTCTTGAATTTGGTGGTCTTATTGACCATCAACACTTGGTGCTCTTTCTTGATCTCCACTTCTGCAGATTTTAACATGGAGAAGAGTTCTGGCAACTGCTTGTTCATGCTTTGCATATTGTAGTTCATCACAAAGTTCTTGTAACTTGGTGGTAGTGATTGGAGGACACGGTAAATCCCCACATCATTAGGAATCACTATACCCAAGCTTTGGAGTTTGTTTGCGTGCCCAGACATCTTAAGCACATGATCACTGACGTAGCTGCCCTCTTCCATCTTGCAGTTAAAGAACTTTTCAGAAGCCTCATAGCTCTCAACTGCCGCGTGAGTCTCAAATATCAGTTTGAGTTCACAGACAATATCATGTGGGTCTGAATTCTCAAACCTTTTCTGAAGCTCCGATTCTAAACCATAGAAGATAGCACACTGAACTGTGGAGTACTAAGTCTTCCGAGTGAGGTAAACATTCTTTATTTCATCGGTAGCAGTAGCTGCAGGCGGGTCACCCAGCGGTGTGTGGCATCCCGCAAAAACCACTACTAGAAAATCGCGTTGAATTTGTGCATTGCATCGTCATCGTCATGAATTGTTTGCATAAAACTATGTTCGCAAGCCCGTTTTGTTTTCTAAAATGCCCCTCCTTATTCAAACATCAAAACCGGGTCCCCGGAATATTTTGTTTTGGCCGCTATAGGTTTGCATACGGCCCATTTAAAACAAATAAAAAATTATATTATTTTAGTGGGGGCAGTCGAACGGACCAGATCGACCCGAACGACCACCCCCAGAAAACTAATCGGTCCAACCTCTAAATCCTATAGCTACCCAGCTACCTACCCAGCCCAACCCTCCACATCACCTCACCCAATCATCTCCTGCCACCTCACCTCCCCCCTCTCCCTCAACCACTCACACACCGCCACGTCACCCCTCACCCCCAATCCCTCTCTCCACCTCTCTCTCTCAAACACACGCCACAGCACACACACCCAACTCCACACCCAGTCCCACATCCCCACCCGCGCCCTGGGCCTCTGCCCGCTGGCCCCCACCCGGCCCCGCGGCCCCACCCTGTCGGCTCGCCTCTCCCTTCTCCCTTTCTTCCTCCCGAGGCCGCCCGACCGCAACCTCCTCTCGCCTCGCGCCAGCCCGCCTGCGTCACCGCCCGCAACCTCCGCCTCCGCTCTGCGCCGCCTCGCCTCACCCCTCCTCCCCGCCGGCCCAGACCTTCCTCCTCCGCGCCCCGCGTCCGGCCGCGCCGTGCCACGAGCTCGCCGGCCCCTCCCTTCTCCGCTCCTCCCGTGCCGCCCCTCGCCGCCGGCGCGCGCTGCCGCAGCCTCCGGCTCGCCGCCTTCCTCTGCGCCGCCATCCGCCGTCCGCCGCTCGAGCCTCGCATCCGCGCCTCCCCGAGCCCAGCGGCCGCGGCCTCTGGCCGTCCCCGTCCTTCCTCGCCCCGTGCTCGCCGGCGACCGCCCCCGCTGGACCCCCTCGACCGCGCCGGCCCGCTCACCCTCCCCGGTCCCCAGGCTCCCCGACGCCCTCCTCTCGCCTCGCCGCCGCCGCGGAGACCGCCTCCCTCGTCGCCGGCGCCTCTCTCTGAGCTCGCCCCCGCCGGCTGCAAGCGCCGCCGCGGCCTGCCTCGTCTCTGCCCCGCCTCCGCGAGCCCTGCACCTCGCCATCAAGCTCCTCTCTGGCCGCGTCCAGCTCGCCCGCACCTCGCCGGGCCGCCCCTCGTCAGCACCCGCCGCCGCCAGCGGGCTCCCCGCCGTCGACGTCTGAGCTCGCCCCGTCCAGCCCCTGCGTGGTGCTCCTGCGTGTATGCGTTGGTGCTTGTGTGTGTTGTACCTAGACCCGTCCCCGAAGGCCTCCGACAGGGACCCACAAGATCTGCACCACGAACGCGCCACAGATTCGATGGAACCCTCAAACGCCAAGTTCGACACCCCGAACCCCGGAGACCAAGCCTCGACACCCGAACCCGAGCGCCAAGATCTCCAGCCGGGACTCCAAGGACTCCCTCACGGACATCAAGAGGCCAGATCGTCTCACGGGATCCGAAACGCGAACCGACAAGATCCCCGTAACGACAAGCTCGCCTACCCGGAACACCGAGTTCACCGGCATGGATCCGGAACCCGAACCGGGAGGACGCAAAGATCGCCACGAGACCGACAAGCACTTCACCCCGAAGACAAGACCGACCCGACTTGAGAACCCGACAAGAACCTCGCGACGACAAGAACGGCACCGGCCTGGAAGAAGCTGATGCGCCCCCGGCGCCGAACCAAGTCCTGCTTCCCGGATGCCGAGGTCACCGACACAGGACAACAAGATCTACCCCCCGCTATCCGAGAACGCATCCGTCGAACCCCGAACCCCAGATCCGTCGAACCCTGAGACCGACCCCGAACCCCGGAACCCCAAGACCGTCGCGACCCCTAATGTGTGAATCCCTTCCCGAAAACCCTATTTTATAAAATAACAACTTGTCGCATATTAAATGTTCATGCATGCATATTTGCCATGTGGTTTGGGGGCCTTATGCCGATTCGCCTAATAATTAAATATGGGGCCCATATGCGGGCAAATCTAGCCTTATATTGGCCTCATTTAAATTTGTGTAGCGAACCCGGTGCTATCTTCTGCCATGGTAAACAACATTTAAATTGCGGGGGATCTAAACAACATGAACCTATTAATTAATTGTCGGGACCCCCGGTTCCACTTAATATGACCTAATCGCATCGCATCTTTTGCCATGTCCTCCATCATACATGCATCATGCCGATCTTCTGCCGTTGTATTAAATATTGCATCCGGTGTTTATTCTAGTGTTTTGCTTCTTTGCGGATAAGGCCGTTGATTTGATGTGAGCTTCGCCCCGATCTTCGGATGAACCCTTCGACAATGTTTTCAGGCGAGCATCTCCCCCTTTCTACCTATCTTACTTTTATAGTATTTATTCCCTCCTGTTGATCTATTGCTATCTGTGTTGCGATGCTTTAGCTTCCGTACCTGTGATATCCCCTGCAGCCTCATATTGCCTTGGACACATCCTATTACCTGTTGTTTGGTAGATAGTTGGACTTGCGCGTCGTAGTCGCTTGCTCAAGTGCTGTTGCGTGTCGTCAAGTGCCACAGTTGTTGATGTATTGCCGCATGTTGATGTTGGAGATGATCCTAGTTTTACTTATCGTCACTTTAATTTCTGTTTAATAACTAAAAGTGAAATAAGCAGAGGCATCGGTGGGTGATAGAAAATATTTGGTTTCCGAACGCCCACTTGTGTCCCGTAGGACCCCGAGTACTTGATACCTGTTCCTTGATTTATCGCGCTATCCACATCCGGGAGGTATATGGGACCCCCCTGAGCCAGAGCTTGATTCAGTATTATTTCTTGGGGCCACAAACTAGTTTCAGGTTTTATTTACGATCCTGTACTTATGCCATGCTACTTATGTATTTAAATTGTGCGACAGATAGCACACTGTACTGTTTAGGAAGCGGAGTGATTACGCGGTATCGACACCCCGAGTTTTCGGGTTCCCAGTCGCTTACAGCCATTGACGCAAACCTTGAGTCCGTCTCGGAGCTTGCTTACTCCGTTGCGGGATCTACTCAATGGGGTGGCCCCCTGAAATATTTCTGAATCCTGTGATTGTTCAGTCGTGAAAGCCTCGTTGGGTTTTGATTTGGTTTTTCCGAGGTTGATCGAGCGTGTGTTGCTATTGGTGCACCCCGGCCGGGTAAAACTTTCTGAAAGCCGTGTCCACGGATATGGACGACTTGGAGCACAGTATCTCGATCATAGACAAGCATAACTAAAGTTTACTGCTATAAATTTGACTTTATAATGACTAGTAATCAGCTTCACTATAATGGAATGGCTAATTAATACTGCCCACAATTGCTTGTTTGGAGTGTCGCTTGCGACCACTGGACCTGACTAGTAAGTATTGCAACTACAACGGAATGGCTGATTAAAAGTATCAACAACTGCCGGGTTTATGGGTTATCTCATGCTACTTGTATCTGACTAGTAAGTGTTGCCACTATAACGGAATGGTTAACTAAAAGTGCCCACTGCTTATTTTATCAGGATGACTATCTATATCTGACTAGTAATTACTGCAACGATAACTGAATAAGTAAAATTGCCAACTGTGTGAGTTCCTCGGTTGACTTCCTCGTTTGGTATCGAGGGGGAAACACCAGGATGGGTTTGTTTGATGGTAGTATCAGGTTATCTCCGAATAGGTCTTTCTTATCCCTCTCTGATTGCCGCCAGTTGTATCGAGTCCCTATAGGTTGTTTAGTGCATGCTGCCGCTGCCGCTTCAGTCCACCATACCTATGTAGGCGAGGACCGCCGAATTCTAGCCTCGCCGTGTACTGGCCTCAGTACTGACGCTCCTTCTTTTTCCTTTGCCCTTTGTCGGCACCCCTTTTGTTTAAGCAGGTTTTGAGATCGACGCCGTTAGCAGGGTTACCCTTCCGGCTTGGCCTGGGCAGGGTTATGGACGCCATTGGTTATTCTTCAGGGCTCTTAGCCCCATTTGCATCTTGTCCGTAGTCGGACGCTCGATCATTTTCAAGGTGATTTGGATCTTGTACATTATATTTGTATTCTTGACTCATGGAGTCGCCGTTATATATATATCTGTTCTGTGGGTCCCATCGAGGACTGTTGTGTAATGTTATTACTTCGTTTGCCACCCGCACGAAAGTGCCTGGTGGGCACCTTTGAATCGTTTCTATGCGGGTTTGGCGAATTTTGCTCAAACTTGCATAAGTCCGATTCTGAGGGTGTTACAGAGTGGTATCAGAGCTCAGCAGTTGCGATACCCCACAAGTCCAGCCTGTAGGATAACCTAGCTAACGACCGAAGTAGAGTGTCAAAACTATTTCTTAAAATCGGTTGGATAGATCTGATTAGGTCTGATTTTACTCCTTACCCCTCTGCTGTTCTCCTCTTACCCCTACGTGTTTTGAATCCGCTCTCTTCTCTTTCTTCGAGTCCAGGATTTCTCGTGGTTGGGTTCCGTCGTACCTTCAGGGTTTCGCTCCCTCCTCTGATAAAGGTGTTCTATCAACCGGTGTTCAAGCTGCCTGAGGAATCCGTCTGCTGTGGTACCATTCTTTGTTCCTTGTTTGTGCCTTCCGGTGTTTTCCGACGCGACGACATCCTCTACGCCAGATCCGATGCAGTGTCTGCATCACTCCTTGGTTTCCGAACCTCGCTTGTCGAGATCTTCAGTCTAATTCCGAGAATGGTTGCACGCTTTTCCACTGATTGTGCAGAGTAATAGTTTGGGTGCGTGATGGATTGGCCCCCATGCCGACTACCCCTTCTATTCGCTTTTGTACATTGAAGTGGACGAGAATGCATCGGTTCCCTCTTTCCATCGAAGTTAGAGGTGGCTTTATTTGTTGATACCTCTGCCTTCGACCTTTTGTTTCCGGAGTGTTCTCCCGACGATCACGGACAACAACCCTTGTTAGTGGTGTCGCGAGGAGCTACACGAAGCGCAAAGGATTAGATCGCCGACCTTCTTTCCGGTACCATGAGGCGGATCTCGAGGGCGAGATCCATTGTTAGTGGTGTCGAATTGTGGCATCCCGCAGAAACCACTACTAGAAAATCGCGTTGAATTTGTGCATTGCATCGTCATCATCATGAATTGTTTGCATAAAACTATGTTCGCAAGCCCGTTTTGTTTTCTAAAACGCCCCTCCTTATTCAAACATCAAAACCGGGTCCCCGGAATATTTTGTTTTGGCCGCTATAGGTTTGCATACGGCCCGTTTAAAACAAATAAAAAATTATATTATTTTAGTGGGGGCAGTCGAACGGGCCAGATCGACCCGAACGACCACCCCCAGAAAACTAATCGGTCCAACCTCTAAATCCTATAGCTACCCAGCTACCTACCCAGCCCAACCCTCCACATCACCTCACCCAATCATCTCCTGCCACCTCACCTCCCCCCTCTCCCTCAACCACTCACACACCGCCACGTCACCCCTCACCCCCAATCCCTCTCTCCACCTCTCTCTCTCAAACACACGCCACAGCACACACACCCAACTCCACACCCAGTCCCACATCCCCACCCGCGCCCTGGGCCTCTGCCCGCTGGCCCCCAACCGGCCCCGCGGCCCCACCCTGTCGGCTCGCCTCTCCCTTCTCCCTTTCTTCCTCCCGAGGCCGCCCGACCGCAACCTCCTCTCGCCTCGCGCCAGCCCGCCTGCGTCACCGCCCGCAACCTCCGCCTCCGCTCTGCGCCGCCTCACCCCTCCTCCCCGCCGGCCCAGACCTTCCTCCTCCGCGCCCCGCGTCCGGCCGCGCCGTGCCACGAGCTCGCCGGCCCCTCCCTTCTCCGCTCCTCCGGCGCCGCCCCTCGCCGCCGGCGCGCGCTGCCGCAGCCTCCGGCTCGCCGCCTTCCTCTGCGCCGCCATCCGCCGTCCGCCGCTCGAGCCACGCATCCGCGCCTCCCCGAGCCCAGCGGCCGCGGCCTCTGGCCGTCCCCGTCCTTCCTCGCCCCGTGCTCGTCGGCGACCGCCCCCGCTGGACCCCCTCGACCGCGCCGGCCCGCTCACCCTCCCCGGTCCCCAGGCTCCCCGACGCCCTCCTCTCGCCTCGCCGCCGCCGCGGAGACCGCCTCCCTCGTCGCTGGCGCCTCTCTCTGAGCTCGCTGCCGCCGGCTGCAAGCGCCGCCGCGGCCTGCCTCGTCTCCGCCCCGCCTCCGCGAGCCCCGCACCTCGCCATCAAGCTCCTCTCTGGCCGCGTCCAGCTCGCCCGCACCTCGCCGGGCCGCCCCTCGTCAGCACCCGCCGCCGCCAGCGGGCTCCCCGCCGTCGACGTCTGAGCTCGCCCCGTCCAGCCCCTGCGTGGTGATCCTGCGTGTATGCGTTGGTGCTTGTGTGTGTTGTACCTAGACCCGTCCCCGAAGGCCTCCGACAGGGACCCACAAGATCTGCACCACGAACGCGCCACGGATTCGATGGAACCCTCAAACGCCAAGTTCGACACCCCGAACCCCGGAGACCAAGCCTCGACACCCGAACCCGAGCGCCAAGATCTCCAGCCGGGACTCCAAGGACTCCCTCACGGACATCAAGAGGCCAGATCGTCTCACGGGATCCGAAACGCGAACCGACAAGATCCCCGTAACGACAAGCTCGCCTACCCGGAACACCGAGTGCACCGGCATGGATCCGTAACCCGAACCGGGAGGACGCAAAGATCGCCACGAGACCGACAAGCACTTCACCCCGAAGACAAGACCGACCCGACTTGAGAACCCGACAAGAACCTCGCGACGACAAGAACGGCACCGGCCTGGAAGAAGCTGATGCGCCCCCGGCGCCGAACCAAGTCCTGCTTCCCGGATGCCGAGGTCACCGACACAGGACAACAAGATCTACCCCCCGCTATCCTAGAACGCATCCGTCGAACCCCGAACCCCAGATCCGTCGAACCCTGAGACCGACCCCGAACCCCGGAACCCCAAGACCGTCGCGACCCCTAATGTGTGAATCCCTTCCCGAAAACCCTATTTTATAAAATAACAACTTGTCGCATATTAAATGTTCATGCATGCATATTTGCCATGTGGTTTGGGGGCCTTATGCCGATTCGCCTAATAATTAAATATGGGGCCCATATGCGGGCAAATCTAGCCTTATATTGGCCTCATTTAAATTTGTGTAGCGAACCCGGTGCTATCTTCTGCCATGGTAAACAACATTTAAATTGCGGGGGATCTAAACAACATGAACCTATTAATTAATTGTCGGGACCCCAGGTTCCACTTAATATGACCTAATCGCATCGCATCTTTTGCCATGTCCTCCATCATACATGCATCATGCCGATCTTCTTCCGTTGTATTAAATATTGCATCCGGTGTTTATTCTAGTGTTTTGCTTCTTTGCGGATAAGGCCGTTGAGTTGATGTGAGCTTCGCCCCGATCTTCGGATGAACCCTTCGACAATGTTTTCAGGCGAGCATCTCCCCCTTTCTACCTATCTTACTTTTATAGTATTTATTCCCTCCTGTTGATCTATTGCTATCTGTGTTGCGATGCTTTAGCTTCCGTACCTGTGATATCCCCTGCAGCCTCATATTGCCTTGGACACATCCTATTACCTGTTGTTTGGTAGATAGTTGGACTTGCGCGTCGTAGTCGCTTGCTCAAGTGCTGTTGCGTGTCGTCAAGTGCCACAGTTGTTGATGTATTGCCGCATGTTGATGTTGGAGATGATCCTAGTTTTACTTATCGTCACTTTAATTTCTGTTTAATAACTAAAAGTGAAATAAGCAGAGGCATCGGTGGGTGATAGAAAATATTTGGTTTCCGAACGCCCACTTGTGTCCCGTAGGACCCCGAGTACTTGATACCTGTTCCTTGATTTATCGCGCTATCCACATCCGGGAGGTATATGGGACCCCCCTGAGCCAGAGCTTGATTCAGTCTTATTTCTTGGGGCCACAAACTAGTTTGAGGTTTTATTTACGATCCTGTACTTATGCCATGCTACTTATGTATTTAAATTGTGCGACAGATAGCACACTGTACTGTTTAGGAAGCGGAGTGATTACGCGGTATCGACACCCCGAGTTTTCGGGTTCCCAGTCGCTTACAGCCATTGACGCAAACCTTGAGTCCGTCTCGGAGCTTGCTTACTCCGTTGCGGGATCTACTCAATGGGGTGGCCCCCTGAAATATTTCTGAATCCTGTGATTGTTCAGTCGTGAAAGCCTCGTTGGGTTTTGATTTGGTTTTTCCGAGGTTGATCGAGCGTGTGTTGCTATTGGTGCACCCCGGCCGGGTAAAACTTTCTGAAAGCCGTGTCCGCGGATATGGACGACTTGGAGCACAGTATCTCGATCATAGACAAGCATAACTAAAGTTTACTGCTATAAATTTGACTTTATAATGACTAGTAATCAGCTTCACTATAATGGAATGGCTAATTAATACTGCCCACAATTGCTTGTTTGGAGTGTCGCTTGCGACCACTGTACCTGACTAGTAAATATTGCAACTACAACGGAATGGCTAATTAAAAGTATCAACAACTGCCGGGTTTATGGGTTATCTCATGCTACTTGTATCTGACTAGTAAGTGTTGCCACTATAACGGAATGGTTAACTAGAAGTGCCCACTGCTTATTTTATCAGGATGACTATCTATATCTGACTAGTAATTACTGCAACGATAACTGAATAAGTAAAATTGCCAACTGTGTGAGTTCCTCGGTTGACTTCCTCGTTTGGTATCGAGGGGGAAACACCAGGATGGGTTTGTTTGATGGTAGTATCAGGTTATCTCCGAATAGGTCTTTCTTATCCCTCTCTGATTGCCGCCAGTTGTATCGAGTCCCTATAGGTTGTTTAGTGCATGCTGCCGCTGCCGCTTCAGTCCACCATACCTATGTAGGCGAGGACCGCCGAATTCTAGCCTCGCCGTGTACTGGCCTCAGTACTGACGCTCCTTCTTTTTCCTTTGCCCTTTGTCGGCACCCCTTTTGTTTAAGCAGGTTTTGAGATCGACGCCGTTAGCAGGGTTACCCTTCCGGCTTGGCCTGGGCAGGGTTATGGACGCCATTGGTTATTCTTCAGGGCTCTTAGCCCCATTTGCATCTTGTCCGTAGTCGGACACTCGATCATTTTCAAGGTGATTTGGATCTTGTACATTATATTTGTATTCTTGACTCATGGAGTCGCCGTTATATATATCTGTTCTGTGGGTCCCATCGAGGACTGTTGTGTAATGTTATTACTTCGTTTGCCACCCGCACGAAAGTGCCTGGTGGGCACCTTTGAATCGTTTCTATGCGGGTTTGGCGAATTTTGCTCAAACTTGCATAGGTCCGATTCTGAGGGTGTTACACGGTGCATCCAGCACATAGGTCAAATTACCAACATTGAGGACAATCCTCAAATTGCGGAACCAATCCGCGAAGTTGCTCCCATTGTTTTTCAACTTTTCTTTCTCTAGGAACGCATTAAAATTGATGGTAGGGGCTGCCATTGATCTACAACATATTTGCAATAGTTTAGACTAAGTTTATGACAAATTGAGTTCTAATTAATAGTTAAATTAATCTAGGTGAACTCCCACTCAAAACAATATCCCTCACATTGTTTTAGTGATCACATGAACGAAATCCACCACATCAAAACCGATCATCATGAGAGTTGATGTAGCTTCAATGGCGAACAATCGACATGTTCATCATATCTACTATATGATTCATGCTTTACCTTTCGGTGATCCGTGTTCCGAGACCATGTCTGTACATGCTAGGCTCGTCAATATCAAACCTTAGCTTCCGCATGAGCAAATATGGCTTGCTCATGTTGTATACACTTTCAGAATCTAACACACCCGAACATCACGTGGTGCTTCGAAACAACAAGCTTTAGCAAAGGTTCTTACTAAGGATGAACACTTTAGAACTTGAAATTTATGTGCATGAGGGATCATCTTATAATGCTACCGTCGTTAACTAAGCAATACAAGATGCAAAAAGGATTAACATCACATGCAATTCATAATATGTGATATGATCTGGCCTTTCTTCTTTGTGCTTCCGATCTCCATATTCAAGCATGAACATGATCTCCATTATCACCGGCATTGCATCAAGGTCAATGACGCTGCTCCATGGTTATCGTCCACTGGCTTCAACTATTACAACTACTTTGAATAGACATGCGGGTCTTAACATAAATTAAAGACAACCATATGGCTCCTGTCGGTTGCCAACTTACAATAAAGAACATTGCATACATCAAATATAATCACAATCATGGTCATATCACATCACAGCACACCCCTGCAAAACAAAGTTAGACGCCTCTAATTTCTTTGCATATTTTACGTGGTTTGGGGCTTTCAATAAGTGTCGATCTAACTTACGAACAAGAACCACAACGTTGATGTTTGAACTATCAAGTGCCCGTTGTAAATTGGATCTATACTATAATGGGAGAGACAGTCACCCGCAAAGCCACTTATGCAATACAAGTTGCATGTTGAGCGTGGAGCAAGTCTCATGAACGATGTCATGTAAGGTTAGCCCGGGCCGCTTCATCCCATCATACCGCAAGATGCAAAGTACACAAGAAGAAATTGATAATAAAAGCACCACCGCCCACAATGACCATTGTGTTCTACTCGTGCAACAGATCTACATATAGACACGGCTCTGATACCACTGTAGGGGTTCGTAGCATGGAAAACAAAAAAAATTCTACCGCATACAAACAAAGAAGCCAAGATCTATCTACTAGATTGTAGCAACGAGTCGATGGAATAACTCACCCTCGAAGATTCCAAAGTGTTTAACGACAGCGGATTCTCGTGGGTGATGTAGTCGTACTCTTGCCGATCTCAAGATCGTGTAGACGATCCTTCCGGCGCTGCGTTCCGGCAGCGCTCCCGCAGTCGGTCACACGTTTGGTACTCGATGAAGACCTTCCTCTCCCTTGTTCCAGCAGGCAGCGGAGGTTGTAGCACTCTCCTCGCGATTCCGGCAGCACGACAGCGTGGTACCGGAAGTAGAGGGGAGATCTCGTAGGGCTTCGCCTTAAGCCGGATCGAGTATGGTGGACTATGAGAGAGGCCTTGGCGATCTAGGGTTTAGACACACCAAGGAGAGAGGGCTAGGCCGGCGTCTAGGGCTTGGGGAAGCCTAAGTCGGCGGCTAGGGTTTGCCCTAGGCGGCAGCAGCAGCAGGAGGTGGTGGCGCCGGCGGCTTAGGGCTAGGGTTTTGGTGAGGCAAGGTGTGTTCTTAGAGGGGCAGCCCTGCCCCTCCTTATATAGGTGGAGGGCGCCGGCCAAGGGGAGGGGAGTCCCTCCCCAACTCGTCTTCCAAGGCCGGCGGGTGGAGGGAGAGGAACTCCTCCCCAAGTAGGTTTCCTACTCTCCCTCCACCAAGCAAAACTTGCCGTTTGACTTTTCAAATTGGCGTTTGACTTTTCAAACTAGGTTTTGATTTATCCCTTTATTTTGCTCAGCAATGACACCTAGTACATGATGCAACCATTCCAACTTGTTATGACACATTTATGTACCCTTCCCCTCCGGAGTGCCGGACCTTCCGGAACCTTCTAGAACATTCCTGATGAAAACACCGAAACCATTCTCCAACCCCGAAACATGAATTTCCTTATATGAATCTTATTCTCTAGACCATTCCGGATCTCCTCGTGATATCCCGGATCCCATCCGAGACTCCGAACAACATTTGGTCTCTTACTCATCATTCCATAACTACTCAACAACATCGAATCCTTAAGTGTGTCTCCCTACGGTTCGTGAATTATGCGGACATGATCGAGACACTTCTCCGAACAATAACCAATAGAGGAATCTGGAAATTCATATGGCTCCCACATATTTCTATAATTACTTTGCGATCAAATGAACCACTTACATACGATACCAATATCCCTTTGTCTCACGATAGTTTACTTATCCGAGGTTTTGATCGTCGGTATCTCTGCATACCTAGTTCAACCTCTTTACTGATAAGTACTCTTTTCTCGTTCCCGTGATATGTGATCCCTTGTGAGCCAGTCACATGCTTGCAAGCCAATTGGATGACATTCCACCGAGAGGGCCCAGAGTATATCTATCCGTCATATGGATGGACAAATCCCACTCTTGATCCATGTGTCTCAACCAATACTTTCCGAACTGTAACACCCTCAGAATCGGACCTATGCAAGTTTCAGCGATTCCCGCCAAACCCGCATAGAAACGATTCAAAGGTGCCCACCAGGCACTTTCGTGCGGGTGGAAAACGAAGTAATAACATTACACAACAGTCCTCGATGGGACCCACAAAACAGATATATATATAACAGCGACTCCATGAGTCCAGAATACAGATATAATATACAAAGATCCAAATCACCTTGAAAATGATAGAGCGTCCGACTACGGACAAGATGCAAATGGGGCTAAGAGCCCTGAAGAATAACCAATGGAGTCCATAACCCTGCCCAGGCCAAGCCGGAAGGGTAACCCTGCTAACGACGTCGATCTCAAAACCTGCTTAAACAAAAGGGGTGCCGACAAAGGGCAAAGGAAAAAGAGGAGCGTTAGTACTGAGGCCAGTACACGGCGAGGCTAGAATTCGGCGGTCCTCGCCTCCATAGGTATGGTGGACTGAAGCGGCAGCGGCAGCATGCACTAAACAACCTATAGAGACTCGATACAACTAGCGACTATCAGAGAGCGGTAAGAAAGACCTATTCGAAGCCAACCTGATGCTACCATGAAACAAAACCCATCCTGGTGTTCCCCCTCGACACCGATCGAGGAAGTCAACCGAGGAACTCACACAGTTGGCATTTTTATTTATTCGGTTATCGTTGCAGCAATTACTAGTCAAGTATAGATAATCATCCTGATAAAATAAGCAGTGGGCACTTTTAGTTAACCATTCCGTTATAGTTACAGCACTTACTAATCAGATACAGATAGCATGAGATAACCCAAAACCCAGCAGTTGTTGGTACTTTTATTCAGCCATTCCGTTGTAGTTGCAATACTTACTAGTCAGGTACAATGGTCGCAAGCGACACTCCAAACAAGCAATTGTGGGCAGTATTAATTAGCCATTCCATTATAGTGAAGCTGATTACTAGTCATTATATAGTCAAATTTATAGCAATAAACTTTAGTTATGCTTGTCTATGGTCGAGATACTGTGCTCCAAGTCGTCCATATCCGCGGACACGGCTTTCAGAAAGTTTTACCCGGCCGGGGTGCACAAATAGCAACACACACACGATCAACCTCGGAAAAACCAAATCAAAACCCAACGAGGTCTTCACGACAGAGCAATCACAAGATTCAGAAATATTTCAGGGGGCCACCCCATTGAGTAGACCCACAACGAAGTAAGCAAGCTCCGAGACGGACTCAAGGTTTGCGATAATGGCTGTAAACGACTGGGAACCCGAAAGTGTGGCTGGGCTTGTCGATACCGCGAAAACACTCCGCTTACCTAAACAGTACAGTGTGCTCCTCGCACAATTTAAATAAAGCAGTAGCATGGCATAGGTACAGGATAGTAAGTAAAACCTCAAACTAGTTTGTGGCCCCAAGAAATAAGACGGAATCAAGCTCTGGCTAAGGGGGGCCCATACTCCCCATATGTGGATAGCGCGATAAATCAAGGAACAGGTATCAAGTACTCGGGGTCCTACGGGACACAAGTGGGCGTTCGGAAACCAAATATTTTCTATCACCCACCGATGCCTCTGCTTACTTCAATTTTAGTTGTAAACAGGAATTAAAGTGAACGATAAGTAAAACCATGATCATCTCCAGCATCAAACAGGCGGCAATTCTCCAACAACTGTGGCACTTGACAACACGCCACAGCACCTGAGCAAGCGACTACGGCGTGCAAGTCCAACTATCTACCAAACATCAGGTAATAGGATGTGTCCAAGGCAATATAAGGCTGCAGGGGATATCACAGGTACAGAAACTAAAGCATCGCAACACAGATAGCAATAGATCAACAGGAGGGAATAAAGACCATAAAAGTAAGATAGGTAGAAAGGGGGAGATGCTCGCCTGAAAACATTGCTGAAGATTCAACCGAATATCGGATCGACAGTCGCATCAACTCAACGGCCTTATCCGCGAAGAAGCAAAACGCTAGAATAAACACTGGGTGCAATATTTAATACAACGGCAGAAGATCGGCATGATGCATGTATGATGCATGGCATGGCAAGGGTGCAATGGGATTAGGTCATATTAAGCGGAACCGGGGTCCCGACAATTAGTTAGATGGTTCCAGTTGTTTATACCCCCGCCATTTAAATGTTGTGTTAACAAGACAAAATATATCACCGGTGCGCTACACAATTTTAAATGAGGCCAATATAGGACTAGATTTGCCCGCATATGGCCCCATATTTAATTATGAGATGAATCGGCGTAAGGCCCCCAAACCACAGACAAGGATGCATGCATGAACATTTAATGTGCAACAATTGATATTTCATTTATAAAATAGGGCTCGAGAAAGGGGTCACACATTAGGGTTCGGCAGATCTTGGTTTCCGGGGTTCGGGGTTCGGTCTCAGGGTCCAGGGTTCGACAGAACGTTCTCGGCTCCGGGGTCGTTCTCGAATTACCGGGGTAGATCTTGTCGCATCCGTGAAGGAGGACTTGGTCTGGCGTCGGGGCTTCGGACTCGCCCTGGTTGCTGTCGCTCTTGTCATTGTGAAGCTCTTGTCGGGTCCGCGCCGTCGAGTCGGTCTTGGCGTCGGGGTGAAGTGCTTGTCATTCTCGAGGGAGTAATTGTCGTTCCGGGCCCTCGACGAATCTTGGCGTGTCGAGGTGTGGTCTTCGGGTTCGTGTCGGTGCACTCGGTGTTCCGGGTTGGCGATCGTGGCGTTCCGTGAGGTAGGTCTTGTCGTTTCCACTCCGAAGGCCTTGTGGTTCCGTGACGGAGTTCTCCGGGATCGGGCATCGATCTCCAACAGGGTTGCAGATCTTGTTGAGGTGTACACGGCATGCGGGGGTCTTCGAACGATCAACTATGCCTCACTTGATCACACGCACCATCTTTAACACCCCCTTAGCAGAATTGCAACAACTGAGCTGATGGCTGATGCAGTACACGAACAGCAGCAGACGCTGGGGCAGGATCCTACTCGCAGGCTCGTACAGGAACAACAGCAGCGTTGCAGACTTGGGGACGGGTCGTCGCAGTCGCAGGCTCGTGCGGGAACAGACGGCGGTGGTCGCGTGGGGCAGCCGGGCAGCACGGGAGCTGGCGGAGGAGGGGCCGGCGGAGGAGGCAAGCGCGGCTGCCGGCGAGGGGCGAGGAAGGTGGACCGGTGGGTGGCAGGGCAGACGCCGGCGTGGTGGAGGCGGCCGCACGGCGGCGCCGAGGGGGGTGAGAACGGCGGCAGACAGGGCGCGGTGGGGGCGAGGCAGGGGCGACGGCGCGCGTGGCGGGGGAGGCAGGCGAAGCGGTGGCCGGAGCGAGGCCGG
The DNA here is from genome assembly GCA_916181665.1 of Avena sativa. NCBI lineage: Eukaryota > Viridiplantae > Streptophyta > Magnoliopsida > Poales > Poaceae > Avena > Avena sativa. The sequence continues at coordinate 9,912,311 of OV702289.1, forward strand.
GTCGGGGCGGAGGTCGGAGACGGCGGGGAGCACCGCGGTGGCCGGAGATGGTGGGGGTCCTGGTGCAGCGGGTGGGGTAGGGAGGTGGCCGAGCGCGCGACGGCGGAGGAGAGGGTCGGGCGGCCGCGGCAGAGGGTAGCGGCGGCGGAGGGGGCGAGGTCGCGCGCAGGCGCGGCGCTCACCGGCGCGGAGCGCGCGGAGACGAGAGGCGGGCGGCGCTGCGGGACCTGGGGGAAGAGAGGCGGAGGTTGGAGGAGCACTGGGGGGGTCGCGGTGGCTGCCGGCGGTGGAGAGGAAGAGGCGGGCGGCGCGGGTAGGTGGGGGGAGCGGCGAGAGGAGGGAGCCAGAGGAGGGAGAAGGGGATCGCGCGGGTTGGGGAGAGGGAGGTGAGCGCGTCGGTGGGGGACAGGGGCCAGCGGGTGGGACCGAGCGTGGGCCAGGGTGCTGGGACTGGGGCAGGTGGAGCGGAGGGGCTGCGCGCGTGGGGCCCAGCTGCAGCGGCGTGCGTGTGTGAGCAGGGAGAGAGGGGTGAGAGAGGAGGGGTAAGGTGGCAAAGGATGGTTGGTGGGAAAAATGGGGTAGGCTGATGTGGCGTTCATGGATTGGAGAGGGTGAGGTGGAGGGAGTGTGTGGGTAGATAGGTGGGTAGCTGAAGGATTTAGAGGTTGGACCGATTTTAATTTCTGGGGGTGGTCGTTCGGGTCGATCTGGCCCGTTCGACTGCCCCCACTAAAAATAATATAAAATTTTATTTGTTTTAAAAACACCGTTTGCAAACCGATAGCAGACAACAAAATAATCCGGGAACCCGGGGTTGATATTTGATTAAAGATGGGGCGTTTTAGAAAACAAAACGGGCTTTGCAAAAATAGTTTTAGGCAAACAACATATGATGATGACGATGCAATGCACAAATTCAACGCGATTTTCTAGTAGTGGTTTTGCGGGATGCCACAATTCGACACCACTAACAATGGATCTCGCCCTCGAGATCCGCCTCATGGTACCGGAAGGAAGGTCGGAGATCTGCATCTTCTCACTTCATGTAGATCCTCGCGACACCACTAACAAGAGGTCGTTGTCCGTGACCGTCGAGAGAACACTCCGGAAACAAAAGGTCGAAGGTAGAAGGTATCAACAAATAAAACCACCTCTAACTTCGTTGGGAAGAGGGAACCGATGCATTCTCATCAACTTCAATGTACAAAAGCGAATAGAAAGGGTAGTCGGCATGGGGGCCAATCCATCACGCACCCAAACTATTACTCCGCACAATCAGTGGAAAAGAGTGCAACCATTCTCGGAAACAGACTGAAGATCTCGACAAGCGAGGTTCGGAAACAAAGGAGTGATGCAGACTCTGCATCGGATCTGGCGTAGATGATGTCGTCGCGTCGGAAAACACCGGAAGGCACAAACAAGGAACAAAGAATGGTACCGCAGTAGACGGATTCCTCAGGCAGCTTGAACACCGGATGGTAGAACACCGTTATCAGAGGAGGAAGCGAAACCCTGAAGGTACGACGGAACCCAACCACGAGAAATCCTGGACTTGAAGAAAGGTAAGAGAGTGGATTCAAAACACGCAGAGGTAAGAGGAGAATAGCAGAGGGGTAAGGAGTAAAATCAGACCTAATCAGAACTATCCAACCGATTTTGCAAAAAATAGTTTTGACACTCTACTGCGGCCGTTAGCTAGGTTATCCTACAGGCTGGACTTGTGGGGTATCGCAACTGCTGAGCTCTGATACCACTCTGTAACACCCTCAGAATCGGACCTATGCAAGTTTCAGCGATTCCCGCCAAACCCGCATAGAAACGATTCAAAGGTGCCCACCAGGCACTTTCGTGCGGGTGGAAAACGAAGTAATAACATTACACAACAGTCCTCGATGGGACCCACAGAACAGATATATATAACAGCGACTCCATGAGTCCAGAATACAGATATAATATACAAAGATCCAAATCACCTTGAAAATGATAGAGCGTCCGACTACGGACAAGATGCAAATGGGGCTAAGAGCCCTGAAGAATAACCAATGGCGTCCATAACCCTGCCCAGGCCAAGCCGGAAGGGTAACCTTGCTAACGACGTCGATCTCAAAACCTGCTTAAACAAAAGGGGTGCCGACAAAGGGCAAAGGAAAAAGAGGAGCGTCAGTACTGAGGCCAGTACACGGAGAGGCTAGAATTCGGCGGTCCTCGCCTACATAGGTATGGTGGACTGAAGCGGCAGCGGCAGCATGCACTAAACAACCTATAGAGACTCGATACAACTGGCGACTATCAGAGAGGGGTAAGAAAGACCTATTCGAAGCCAACCTGATGCTACCATCAAACAAAACCCATCCTGGTGTTCCCCCTCGACACCGATCGAGGAAGTCAACCGAGGAACTCACACAGTTGGCATTTTTATTTATTCGGTTATCGTTGCAGCAATTACTAGTCAAGTATAGATAATCATCCTGATAAAATAAGCAGTGGGCACTTTTAGTTAACCATTCCGTTATAGTTACAGCACTTACTAATCAGATACAGATAGCATGAGATAACCCAAAACCTAGCAGTTGTTGGTACTTTTATTCAGCCATTCCGTTGTAGTTGCAATACTTACTAGTCAGGTACAATGGTCGCAAGCGACACTCCAAACAAGCAATTGTGGGCAGTATTAATTAGCCATTCCATTATAGTGAAGCTGATTACTAGTCATTATATAGTCAAATTTATAGCAATAAACTTTAGTTATGCTTGTCTATGGTCGAGATACTGTGCTCCAAGTCGTCCATATCCGCGGACACGACTTTCAGAAAGTTTTACCCGGCCGGAGTGCACAAATAGCAACACACACACGATCAACCTCGGAAAAACCAAATCAAAACCCAACGAGGTCTTCACGACAGAGCAATCACAAGATTCAGAAATATTTCAGGGGGCCACCCCATTGAGTAGACCCGCAACGAAGTAAGCAAGCTCCGAGACGGACTCAAGGTTTGCGACAATGGCTGTAAACGACTGGGAACCCGAAAGTGTGGCTGGGCTTGTCGATACCGCGAAAACACTCCGCTTACCTAAACAGTACAGTGTGCTCCTCGCACAATTTAAATAAAGCAGTAGCATGGCATAGGTACAGGATAGTAAGTAAAACCTCAAACTAGTTTGTGGCCCCAAGAAATAAGACGGAATCAAGCTCTGGCTAAGGGGGGCCCATACTCCCCATATGTGGATAGCGCGATAAATCAAGGAACAGGTATCAAGTACTCGGGGTCCTACGGGACACAAGTGGGCGTTCGGAAACCAAATATTTTCTATCACCCACCGATGCCTCTGCTTACTTCAATTTTAGTTGTAAACAGGAATTAAAGTGAACGATAAGTAAAACCATGATCATCTCCAGCATCAAACAGGCGGCAATTCTCCAACAACTGTGGCACTTGACAACACGCCACAGCACCTGAGCAAGCGACTACGGCGCGCAAGTCCAACTATCTACCAAACATCAGGTAATAGGATGTGTCCAAGGCAATATAAGGCTGCAGGGGATATCACAGGTACGGAAACTAAAGCATCGCAACACAGATAGCAATAGATCAACAGGAGGGAATAAAGACCATAAAAGTAAGATAGGTAGAAAGGGGGAGATGCTCGCCTGAAAACATTGCTGAAGATTCAACCGAAGATCGGATCGACACTCGCATCAACTCAACGGCCTTATCCGCGAAGAAGCAAAATGCTAGAATAAACACCGGGTGCAATATTTAATACAACGGCAGAAGATCGGCATGATGCATGTATGATGCATGGCATGGCAAGGGTGCAATGGGATTAGGTCATATTAAGCGGAACCGGGGTCCCGACAATTAGTTAGATGGTTCCAGTTGTTTATACCCCCGCCATTTAAATGTTGTGTTAACAAGACAAAATATATCACCGGTGTGCTACACAATTTTAAATGAGGCCAATATAGGACTAGATTTGCCCGCATATGGCCCCATATTTAATTATGAGATGAATCGGCGTAAGGCCCCCAAACCACAGACAAGGATGCATGCATGAACATTTAATGTGCAACAATTGATATTTCATTTATAAAATAGGGCTCGAGAAAGGGGTCACACATTAGGGTTCGGCAGATCTTGGTTTCCGGGGTTCGGGGTTCGGTCTCAGGGTCCAGGGTTCGACGGAACGTTCTCGGCTCCGGGGTCGTTCTCGAATTACAGGGGTAGATCTTGTCGCATCCGTGAAGGAGGACTTGGTCTGGCGTCGGGGCTTCGGACTCGCCCTGGTTGCTGTCGCTCTTGTCGTTGTGAAGCTCTTGTCGGGTCCGCGCCGTCGAGTCGGTCTTGGCGTCGGGGTGAAGTGCTTGTCGTTCTCGAGGGAGTACTTGTCGTTCCGGGCCCTCGACGAATCTTGGCGTGTCGAGGTGTGGTCTTCGGGTTCGTGTCGGTGCACTCGGTGTTCCGGGTTGGCGATCGTGGCGTTCCATGAGGTAGGTCTTGTCGTTTCCACTCCGAAGGCCTTGTGGTTCCGTGACGGAGTTCTCCGGGATCGGGCTTCGATCTCCAACAGGGCTGCAGATCTTGTTGAGGTGTACACGGCATGCGGGGGTCTTCGGACGATCAACTATGCCTCACTTGATCACACGCACCATCTTTAACACCCCCTTAGCAGAATTGCAACAACTGAGCTGATGGCTGATGCAGTACACGAACAGCAGCAGACGCTGGGGCAGGATCCTACTCGCAGGCTCGTATAGGAACAACAGCAGCGTTGGAGACTTGGGGACGGGTCATCGCAGTCGCAGGCTCGTGCGGGAACAGACGGCGGCGGTCGCGTGGGGCAGCCGGGCAGCACGGGAGCTGGCGGAGGAGGGGCCGGCGGAGGAGGCAAGCGCGGCTGCCGGCGAGGGGCGAGGAAGGTGGACCGGTGGGTGGCGGGGCAGACGCCGGCGTGGTGGAGGCGGCCGCGCGGCGGCGTCGAGGGGGGTGAGAACGGCGGCGGACAGGGCGCGGTGGGGGCGAGGCAGGGGCGACAGCGCGCGTGGCGGGCGAGGCAGGCGAAGCGGTGGCCGGAGCGAGGCCGGGTCGGGGCGGAGGTCGGAGACGGCGGGGAGCACCGCGGTGGCCGGAGATGGTGGGGGGCCTGGTGCAGCGGGTGGGGTAGAGAGGTGGCCGAGCGCGCGACGGCGGAGGAGAGGGTCGGGCGGCCGCGGCAGAGGGTAGCGGCCGCGGAGGGGGCGAGGTCGCGCGCGGGCGCGGCGCTCGCCGGCCGGAGCGCGCGGAGACGAGAGGCGGGCGGCGCTGCGGGACCTGGGAGAAGAGAGGCGGAGGTTGGAGGAGCACTGGGGGGGGGGTCGCGGTGGCTGCCGGCGGTGGAGAGGAAGAGGCGGGCGGCGCGGGTAGGTGGGGGGAGCGGCGAGAGGAGGGAGCCAGAGGAGGGAGAAGGGGATCGCGTGGGTTGGGGAGAGGGAGGTGAGCGCGTCGGTGGGGGACAGGGGCCAGCGGGTGGGACCGAGCGTGGGCCAGGGTGCTGGGACTGGGGCAGGTGGAGCGGAGGGGCTGCGCGCGTGGGGCCCAGCTGCAGCGGCGTGCGTGTGTGAGCAGGGAGAGAGGGGTGAGAGAGGAGGGGTGAGGTGGCAAAGGATGGTTGGTGGGAAAAATGGGGTAGGCTGATGTGGCGTTCAGGGATTGGAGAGGGTGAGGTGGAGGGAGTGTGTGGGTAGATAGGTGGGTAGCTGAAGGACTTAGAGGTTGGACCGATTTTAATTTTTGGGGGTGGTCGTTCGGGTCGATATGGCCCGTTCGACTGCCCCCACTAAAAATAATATAAAATTTTATTTGTTTTAAAAACACCGTTTGCAAACCGATAGCAGACAACAAAATAATCCGGGAACACGGGGTTGATATTTGATTAAAGATGGGGCGTTTTAGAAAACAAAACGGGCTTTGCAAAAATAGTTTTAGGCAAACAACATATGATGATGACGATGCAATGCACAAATTCAACGCGATTTTCTAGTAGTGGTTTTGCGGGATGCCACACGAACACTCAATGCCACCTTTATAGCCACCCAGTTACGGTGTGGTGTTTGATGTCATCAAAGCATCCTTTCGGTAATGGTGATATGCATGATCTTATGGTCGAAGGAATTAGGTTACTATGTATCAAAAAGCATATAGCAATTGAACTATTAAAATGACTTGATCTTTATGCTACGCTTATCTATAGGAGTATGTCCATCATACCATTCTCCTAACGATATGATCTTGTTGTTAATAATATCTCTATGTTCATGATAGGGAAACCACAATCATTCATTAACCAACAAGATACTATTATAAAGAGGCTTTACTAGGGACTCTAATTTAGTTTACAAATCACACAAGTATTAATGTTTCCTTGTTAATACTGTTATAGCATGAATGTAAACATTTATCATGAACACAAAGATATAATAATAACTACATTTATTATTGCCTCTAGGGCATATCTCCAACAGTTGAATCAAAGACAAAGCCTTACGGTCCTTCCGCTTCTCTTCGGCGGACCAGGTCTTAGCATCCTTTTCACCGAATCCATCCAGCGCTTCATCCAGATCAGAAGTTTGGGCGAGAATCACCCGCATCTTCACCTGCCACAAGGAGAATCTTGTGGTGTAGTCCAGCTGTGGTAGATCGAACTTCAATGACGACATGTCGCAAACCCTAGATTAGAACCTGGGGCTCTGATACCACTTGTTACAATTGCGACAAGAAGATAACGAAGAACGAAAATGAAAAACACAGCAAGGGGACACAGATTTAACGTGGAAAAACCTCTCCAACAAAGAGAGGAAAAAAATCACGGGCGCCAGTCAGCGAAACTTCACTATATCGAGGAGTGTTTACAAACGCCGGGGATTTCACAGATGCAACTCATCCCAACCGGCGGCTTACAAGGGGTTTATATATCGGTGGAAACCTAGGTCTTCGACGATCCATACCATACCGCGGGGGCCTGTCGCCCCCCGCACCCCCACAGGCGTCCCCGTTGGGCCCAAGCCTCCGGCGACGGGCCTCGCTCCACTCGTCAGAAGTTGGCCTATACTTTGTAGAATTTGGATCAACATATAACATTCCAGGAGTATCACCAGATCACGTGCCACTAGAGGGAATTAAGAGGATACTGAAAAAATCTCAGTAATATTTTATTGACATTGAAATCTAAAGAATATGAACAATGAACATCTTAAGGGTACAATTAATACATAATTAACTCGGTGCAGTATACCAAATACCTCTTATCATGACCTTTACCATCTTAACATGTTTAAGTATGTACAAACGGTCGAATTAGTCACCTTGTGAAATTTGATGTACTGTGTTCGTCATATACAAAAATATTTCAGGGTATATAGTTGGTGAGTGGTGCATAAATTTTACATTCCTAGTGCCTATTCTAAATGCAGAACCACAAAGTGTTCTTAAAGTATCTCAATTACTTGATCTCCATTGTGTCTTAAGAGGGGAAACGATATAAACAAAATACATCTATAACTACCAAGTATAACATGCATACCTTTACTGCTATAATCTTGAGTAATTTAAATGCTCATCTCGGCGAAACCTAGCAAGCAAGAAATGATATAGTGGTTGGTGATGTTGTAGGATATCCGGATGCGTTGGGAAAGGAAAAGTAAGGCACAACTATCCCGTTCACAGCCTCACCCAACAGAAGTGATGTACTATAGTCGTGTACAACGGTGAATTCACCATTGTTGGAAACCTCAAACTGACAATGATTATTCATATCTAGTGTTGCGAGTCTAAGGAAGTACGAAGTGCTAAAGGATGAGACGGTGGAAGGAAGTTCTACAGAATGTAGAGCGATGAATATGTCCGCTTGTTGATTGTAAAAAAAAACGCGGAACAATCCTGTCTCCATCATCAACGTAAACACAGGATATATAAAAAACGTTTTCATAATCTCATTCATGTCACGTACGACAGCTGCATTGATTCTCAAACAGGCAAGTTTCTATGTACTGGAAAATACTAATTTTCGGGTCCAAGATATCTGAGAACTAGGCGATGAGTTCCTTTTTTCATTGTTTAGTCATATATTTTTTTAAGAGTAAATTTCAGTTTTTACCCCTAGATTAACAATTCTGACAATAATTACCCCATTAAGCAATTTCTATCCCAATTACCCCATTTAGTAAAACATGTGCCAATTTATACCCCCTCTGATTTTTTTTGTAGTAATTGATAGGGTCTTTTTCCCATGTACCACCAAAAACACCAGGCAGGTTCACATGGTCTTAGGATAGCCTGATTGATGCAGCATGCCACATTGAACACACCAATCTTCTTATTTAACTTCCGCACAACACTTAAACGAACACATTGCTGTGCTTTTCTAAGGGCTCAAAGAAACATATGGAAGCACACACACACCCTGGCCTTATTTAAGATGAAGCAGCTGAGATATGCACTAGGACGTTTGTAGTAGTAGCACATACAAACGCACTACAGCACGCGACGGCTACGCCGACGGCAAAAAGCCCTCGGCGTAGCAAGATTTGCCGTCGGCATATACTACGCCGAGGGCTGCCGTCGGCGTAGCCCCCTCGGCGAAGGTCTCCCTCGGCGGAGCAAAAACGGCCGTCGGCGTAGCAGAAAACCGTCGGCGTAGCTCTACGCCGACGGCCGAGGCGGGCCCGTCGGCGTAATGGCCGTCGGCGAACGGCGGCGCTGCCGTTAGACGGCCGCTAACGGCGCACCGTATACGCCGACGGCCCTACCCTCGGCGTATGGTGGCCACGTGGCACCCGCTGGGCCTCCCCAGGAAGGTGCTACGCCGACGGCCTCGCCCTCGGCGTATGTGGACGCGTGTCCACCGCCTGGCCCTCCTAGGCTGGCGCTAGGCCGACGGCCGACTCTCAGCGTAGAGGCAGGTGCTACGCCGACGGCAGTGCCCTCGGCGTAGCCCTGACCATTTGGCACATGGCAGAGGGCTACGCCGAGGGCATTGCCGTCGGCGTATCACATACACAGTTTTTTTTTTGAATTTTTCTCAGCAGCACTCACAGCAGCCATACATCATCCATGCATACATCCATACAGCCATACATGCAGCACTCACATCAGTCATACAAGATCACATATGGTCATATTAAACATTGTTCATATCACACATGCTCATATTAAACATTGTTTATACATCATCCATACATTGTTTATACATCATCCATACATTGTTCATACATCATCACACATGCCTACAACTCTAGAGGAGAGGGGGTGTACCCGAGATCTCCCCTGGTGAAAAGTGGCGACCTCTGCCGAGGGTTGCGTCCAGTAGAAGCAGCAGAAGAGCCACCTGGCGAGGGAGTAGAAGTGTGAAGCTCGGGAGAACCACCTGCGGAATGGCCAGGAGATGGACCATCGTCATGAAGCGGTGTGATCTGACGCCCATACGGCGAGGCGTGGCCAAAGTGCTGGTTCCCAGAAGCTCCCGTTCCCTACATGTTGCCTACATGTTAGCAACTTGCGAGGCAAAGTAAAGCGATAACCAGTGGGTTAGCAAAGAACTTACCGGTGTCGATGCGTAGTAGGTCCTAGCGAAGCTTTCCTTCGATTGCCAAAATGGCATCGGACCTGGCATGGGAGGCACGGGCCCTAAATCTCTATTCTGGCCAGTTTGAATATTCACAATCATGGCCTGCAAGATAGTTTAGAAGTCAGGCCGTAGTACAACAAACGGGGGGAAGTGGGACTTGTATCTTTTGCAAAAAATAAAGGTTCGGACTTACATTTACGTATTGCATGTAGATCGCATTCGTCTCCTGATGCTGCCGAAAGGCCACCTGATATTCCTCATAAGCGGCTTCGTAGGCCGCGTCTAACTCAGGCTACAATTTCAAATACAAGGAATCTCGTCAGCGGTTAGCCATGCAGGAACAAAAGTCATAAAGATGATGAAAACGAGAAAAACTTACATCCTCGGCGGAGCGACGAGGCTGGCCACGAGGCGGGATAGGGGGGCCGTCGGCGGGGTAGGTAGCCTTGAGACGGCTGAAGCTCGTGCTGAGGGTAGGCTTGACCTTCTTATTCAGAATCTTGAGGCGTCCATGCTGCAATCTGTGCCCCGACAGGACCAACGACTCCTCGTCGATCTCCGCGTGAATGGGGTCATCCACATGGGGGTGACGAGCCTTCACCATCGTGTTGTAGTTCCCCAAGTCGTTCTGGGCAGTGCCGAAGTACACGGGCAACGAGGGTTGAGGCTCCGAGTAATTGGGCTTCTTTCGCCGCATCATCTCATAGACGGCGACGTCATGAATCACCTCCCCGGGTTGTGCCTCGGCCACCTGTATCGCGAAAAGAAAATATTATGCATATGAAGTACAAACATAAGCAGAAATGCACGCAGGTCGTTCCATGTATATACGTACCACCTTCCCCTTGAAGCGGTCAAAGTTGCGGTTTCCCGCGCAGTGCGTTCCACCATCGCCTCGGTTATCCGCGTTCCGCCTCGACAAGTCTGCAAACTCCTCGTCTTCTCTGAGCCACCTCGTCCTAACCAGCTCCTCCCATGCGAGTCGATGCGGCTCGGCCCAATCGGGGATAACCTGAAAATGCAATACTCAACTCCAGAAAATGCAATGGCAACTTAGAAGCAATGTAGAATCTCATTGAAATTTTACTCACCGACATGTACTCTTCTGGCGTCATCGAGTACTCAGGATTAGGGTTCCTACCGACAATGTCTTCCTTCCTGACCCTCACGCCCCTGTCAGCCCAGAAGTGGCTAGCGGTCGTGACCTTCTAGTTGTACCACACCTGGGGGGTCAACTTCACACAAGCCCCAAGCAAAGTCCTCTGCGCCTTCTCCTGGTCCTCCTCGGCCACACGGTAAAAGCACTTCAATCATGCATAAGAGTCATGAGTTAGCACGGTGGGGTCATCAAGTATGAACATAACTCGAGAAATATGCCTTACCCAAAACTTGGTGATGACAGCATCAGCAGCTGTCGGAAAGCCCGGGACACGGGTAGTCTGGTAGTCCGCCCAAGTGGTAGCTAGCTTCCTGTCACCCTCGTGGGTAATGTGATAGCCCGGCCAGAACTTCCTAATCAGAGCTCCAACAAGGCTGTTAGGAAGGCGAGGCTTCGTCCCCGGAGGAAATGTCCAATTGCTGCACAATAATAAACGTTAGTACACAATAATTATTTATGACCAACATGAAATAAAATGTTTTAAATTGCCAAATTAGTACACTTACTCAAGGCCATCTGGAATAATAAGGGCTTTCGCCTCCTAAGTCCTAGGCTGAAACTTCTCGTCAGGGACTCCCGATTCCCCACGATTCCGCAATTTCTTCGGCCCCACCAACTCGCGGCTAGTGTCCGCCTCCGTATCGGTCCCCGCCTCCCTCTCGGTCCTCGCCTCCCTCTCAGACTCTGCCTCCCTCTCGGACTCTGCCTCCCTCTCGGCCCTGAAAGGCTGCTCTGTCAGGAACAACTCAGGAGCCACGTCGCCAGAAGCAGAGGGTGGTGGGTCAAAGTCCACGCCTCCTCCCGTGGCACCTCGTCCTCGTCCTCCTCGACCTCGGCCTCGACCCCGTCCTCCGCCAGCAGGAGCAAGATCGGGGTAACGCGGATTGGGATTTGGCTGTCTCCCACTCCGTGTAGCACTTTTCTTGCGCTGCTTCAGCGCATTAAGCAAGGACGAACTGGTTGCCTTGCCGCTGCTCATATTGTTCAATCACCTGCATTAAGTAAGATAAAACAGTTAAGCACAAAGACATAATAAAATGTATACACAAAGAATAAAGGCATAATGCAATTAAGAAAACAGTTAAGCACAAAGACAAAATAAAATGCATTAAAAAATAAATACTCACTATCATTTTCATTCTCATTCTCATTCACATTCTCATTCTCATTCTCACTATCACTATCTTTTGAGTAGAAATCTGGATTCTCATCGAAGGGTGTAGGCTCATCATCGTTGTCATTCTCGGTATGGAGCTTCTCGAGCATACTTATGTCATGTAGATTCACCACTGACTCACCCCGATTTTCTACATCATTCCCAAGATCCTCAAGATCAACCGGTTCTAAATCAAAGTGTCCGAAGTCCTCTTGCTCTTGATAGAAAATTCCCTCGTACGTTAAAGGGTTAATGTTGTTGTAATCGTCCTCGGAGGGAATCGGTAGGTTACCATGTGGCGATACCTGGAACACGACTTCCCAGCCCTGGAGTTCCGCTTTCTGGCATGGGTAGGGCAAATAATAAACTTGGTTGGCTTGGTGAGCAACAACAAAGACGTCGGCTCCGCTATAGGTGGTTGAAGGCCTAACTTCAACTAACCCAATGAAAGGGGTACTTCTCAGTCCACCCCTTGGGTCAAACCAGTGGCACTTGAACACAACAAGATTGAGTTCGACATTCGTACGATTGAAGGTCAGCTCGTATACATTCTCTAACCTTCTGTAGTAATCAAGGGAATCGGCTCCTTTGGTGAACACCCCAGTATTTACCGTTTTTGCATTCGGTCGCCCTTTCTGGTGCGTCTCTGTATGGAAGCGAAACCCATTCACATCATACTTCATGACGACACTATTACAACCTTGGGAAACACATTTCAGCTCATCTGACATCTCAACGTTGGGATCAACTCCCTACAGGTACAAGAGGAATTTGTTGCGTTCAGTAGTTACGTGGAATAAGAGCGACAAGTCACATATTGCAAGGTAAGAGGGACAGGTTAGAAATTACTTTTTCCATAAACCAGGACACAAAGTTTTTTTTATTTCCGGGAGCACCCTCTTTCAGTAGAGTGTCCAACTCCATGGGAGAGGGATCAGTCGGTCCCGGCCACTGTTCATCCGTGAAATCGCTAAGAAGGAGAAAATAAGCATTAGACGGAGACCGAGTTACTAGCTGCATAGAGAAATAGGGTGTTCACCATTTTACCTAATGAAATCGACCACTTCCTTCATGTTCATAAGCACATAGAGCATTATGCAATCCTTCTCTTCCTTCGGCAACCTATATTTTAGTCCTTTACCGGCCTTGCCACCGGGAAATTGGAATAGTTCGAGATTGGGGTCATTCTTGGGCAGGTCGACATTGTAACGAGAGACCGGGTTATGCATAGTGGGAACATCATCGGGCCAGTAGGTTGTCGCGGCGTCTGCCATCTCCCGAAGGCATGTTGCTTCAGCTATGCATGCTTCAATCTTGGCTTTGTTTCCAGTTATCTTTCGAATATACTTAAAATCTCTCTCAATACAAAATTGCCAACGAAATTGCACCGGCCCCCCCAATAGTGCCTCGTTCGCGAGGTGCACAATGAGATGTGCCATCGGAGTAAAGAAGCCTGGCGAAAAGATCATCTCCAAATTGCATAGCAACTCCGGCACCTGAACTTGCAGCTTCTCAATCACCAGAGGACATATCTGCTTAGCACAGAGGGTGCGGAAGAAATGGCTCAACTCCACAAGCACTCGCCATACTTTTTCGGGGAGATACCCTCGAACCATCACCGGCATCAGCCGCTCAATCCATATATGATAGTCGTGACTCTTGAGCCCGTTGACTTGTCCCGTCAAAAGATTGACTCCCTTACTTATATTCGAACAATAACCGTCAGGGAACATCACGACGTATTTGAGCCACCTAAATGACTCCTTCTTTTGGACATTATCAAGGCAGTAGTAGGCATGCGGCTTGAACCAATTCTTTCGACGGACAGTAGGAGGCTGCATGTGTAATCTCTTCCTATCACAAAGCTTCTCAACATCAACTCTAGCCTTGACATTATCCTTTGACTTCCCAGGAATGTTCAGGACTGTGTGAAAAAGGGACTCCCCGACATTCTTTTCGGTGTGCATCACATCGATGTTATGGGGAAGTTCGAGGTCCTTGTAATACACGAGATTCGTTAAGGCTGCCACGTGAGTCCAATTATGCGTTACACCATATCCCGCAAATTGATGGCCAGTTCCCGGCGCCGCGGGCACGAGAGCACGTATCTCGGCATCAACAACTGCACCCTCGAACTTTGGTACCTCTTTTACTTCATGCACAACTTTGCCCTTCTTGAAGTTCTTTCTATCTTCTCTGAACGAATGATTTCTTTTGAGGTACTGTCGATTCTTGTCAAACGCAACATATTTGCGACCCGACTTTAGCCAAAGGAACTCAAGTCGGTGCCTGCACACTGGGCATGGCCACTTACCAGCTGTACACCATCCGCACGTTAGGGCGTACCCGGGCATGTCATGCATAGTATATTGTAACCAAACTTTCATCAAAAAGTTTCTCTTTGATGCTCGGTCCTATGTCAACATCCCATGTATCCAAGAGTGGTTCAAATCATCCACAATCAGCTGCATGTAGACACTCAAGTTCTTCCCCGGATACTCAGGTCCTGGAATTATCAGCGACAAAAACATGGTCTTCCGTTGCATTAATACTCCGGGAGGGAGATTGAGCGGAATAACATACACCGGCCAGCAGCTGTATGAGGCCGTCGACATAACATATGGGTTGAAGCCATCTGTTGCTATCGCAATTCTAACATTCCGAGCCTCTTCTGCCCACCGGGGGTATTTGTCATCGAAGTTCTTCCATGCCTTACCATCAGATGGATGTCCCATCTTCTTCCGTCCGTGCCTGTCCTCGTATCTTTTCCCCTTCTTGTGCCACGTCATCTGTTTGGCAGTCTCCTCGCTCAAGTAAAGCCGCTGGATTCTTTTTATGAATGGGAGATACCGAAGTATCTTCTTAGCGACCTTCGACTGCCTCACCTGACCATCCTTCCCCTTTATCTCTTCATATCTAGAGGCCTTACAAATGGAGCAGTACTTGTCACCCTCAAACTGTTTCCAAAACAAAAGGCAGCCTTTTGGACAACAATCTATCTTTTCATAATCCATGTTGAGCTCCTTCATGAGTTTCTTCGTTTCGTGAAAGGTTTTGGGCAGACAATGCCCTTCGGGCAACATGTTACCACATGTTCTCAGATTAGCTTCAAAGTGAGAACGGGTGGCGGAGTACTGGCACTTGTCGGCTAGACACTGAGAGATGGCATCGAGCTGAGAAATCTTTGCACCCTCGTACAGAGGCCTCTTAGCCGCGGCCATCATATCAAGGAAGGCCTTCGCGGTTGGCTCCGGTTCTAGCGGTTCCTCCGGTTCTGATGATTCCTCCCGTGGAGGTGGCGAATTCGGCTGGTCGGCATCGATAAGATCATCTAGCATGTTTATAATCCCATCGTGCTCATTGCCATTGAGCCGCTGACGCATCACCTCACCTCTGTCACGTTCGTACCGAGCAAAGTCGACTTGCGTGACATAGTTAGACATGTACCCATATTGCAGAAGGTATTTGTACATGTCATCCTTTCCCTGACGATGACGCTTAGTGCAATGAGCGCAGGGAAAAAGTGCCCGAACCATTGCCTTCGAACCACGCGCTAACTCATTCACTAACAAATGAGTGTTCCGTACCC
Organism: Avena sativa; assembly: GCA_916181665.1. Taxonomy (NCBI): domain Eukaryota; kingdom Viridiplantae; phylum Streptophyta; class Magnoliopsida; order Poales; family Poaceae; genus Avena; species Avena sativa. The sequence continues at coordinate 9,927,815 of OV702289.1, forward strand.
AATCGTCTGTTTTATTAGTCGCACTAATACGGCCACTGTACATCCACCCATTATCAGCCATCCTCTTCTGCTTTGTTGGGAGACAAACAACAAATATAACATTTTATATCAAACAGGAGATTAAATGCTTCATATTTTTACGCATTCATCAACCTACATGTCCAATAGAAAAAGAGGGTCCTAACCAGCCGCCGGATCCATAGATTGGGTAAGTTCTCCCTGGTTCTACCCTGATCCAAGCAGAATTTCGGCAGCACCTCCCCGCTGCTCTCCCGATACACGTCTCGACAAAAAGCCAAGAGGATGTGCATCCGGAGAACAACGAGGAGGCGCCACCGAAATCCTGTCTCGAATCGAGGTAGAGCCAGGGAGAACCAAACCCAACTACGAATCCGCCGACTGCCCGATAAAAGCCATAAGCGTTACGGTCCAAAATATGCGAGACCACTAATGCATTTTAAGTCGCGTAACGCTTACGGTCGGGATGACGCCTAGGTGACGCGACAGACTTGGTGATCTAGACACAAAAATAAAACCTAGGTACAAGAGAGGCGAACAGATTCTCACCCTTGGCGGTAGAGGAAGTAGTCGATCAACCGAGTGTCGAGGTCGGTGACGGAACTCGGAGACGGGATCGAGGTGTCACCTACACCATCTCCCGCAACGACAGTCAGTCCGCCAAGGATGGTCACTCCCGAAACACTACAAAGTCTGTACATTGACATAAAAAGAACACTTTTGTAAGCATGCAACGCACTCACGGCCCTAGTGTGGCTTCTCTCTTCAACGGCCATATGACCAAGCTAGCTTGCCACTAACCAACGGCCTAATCCTAGCGACTCGTGCATGCATATCACTTAACAAATGATATAAACTACTAATAGATGCAACTAATAAATTCTAACAAGATTAACAACAAGATTTAATCTAACAAAATTAACTCTAACAACAATATTTGCTTCTATAGGGGAGTGGAGGAGGTACCTGCAGAGGGGGCCGAGCTCGGGGAGGAGGGGGAGAGCTTGGGGAGGAGGGGGCCGATCTCGGGGAGGAGGGGGCCGAGCTCGGGAAGGAGGGGGCCGAGCTCGGGGAGGAGGGAGGGAGGCAGGGAGGCTCGGGGAGGAGGAAGGGAGGAGGGAGGGAGGCAGGGAGGAGGGAGGGAGGAGGGAGGGAGGGTCGGGGAGGAGGAAGGGAGGAGGGAGGGAGGCAGGAAGGAGGCGGGGAGGCTCGGGGAGGGAGGAGGGAGGGAGGAGGGAGGAAGGGAGGAGGCGGTTGGCGGCAGGGAGGAGGGAGGGAGGAGGGAGGGAGGAGGGAGGGAGGGTCGGGGAGGAGGGAGGGAGGCAGGGAGGAGGCAGGGAGGCTCGGGGAGGGAGGAGGGAGGGAGGAGGGAGGAGGGAGGGAGGGAGGAGGCGATTGGCGGCAGGGAGGAGGGAGGGAGGGTCAGGGAGGGAGGCGGCGGTTGGCGGCGGCGGTTGGCGGCAGCTGGTGGCGACGCAGGGTCGGGGTCAGGTCAGGGGCGCGTGGTAGGGGAAGAGGGTGTGTGAGTGAGTGGGTGGCCCGGGGTGGGCCGCGGGGTAGGGGAAGGGATAAGGCTACGCCGACGGCCAGGCGTACGCCGAGGGCAGCCGTCGGCGTAGCAAGGTTTTTTTTTTAGTTATAAATAAAAAAATTATTTGGTGTCTACTGATATAACAAATGAAAATATATTATTTGATGTCTATTATTATAGAAGAAACATGCAAGTTTTCATCTGATTCCGATTCACCTAAACGGCGAGATTCCCCCCTTATACGGGTCCGGCGAAACCCTGATCTCTATGCGCACTCGGATCGTCTACCCCCCTAGACGTTCCTCTGACAGGGGTAGCCCGGCGTAGCTCTCTCTTGTTTTGTGTTTGTTTAGGTCATAGGGTGATGTCAAACCAAGTTGGCTCACAAGTTGTATCCTACCCGGTTTCACCTCGACGGGGAGATTCCACCCTCATACGGGTCCGGAACCTTCGCCTCTAGGTTAGAGCGCATGCATGCGAGGGGGGACACATGCAAGCACCTATACCAACCTCTCACCACACCCACACACATATGCTAGGGGCACATGCAAGTTTTCATCTCATTCCAATGTTCTCGTGGTCTTCCTCCGTCGAAACCCTGATCTCTGTGCACACTCGGATCGTCTACCCCCCTAGACGTTCCTCTGACAGGGGTATCCGGCGTAGCTCTCTCTTGTTTTGTGTTTGTTTAGGTCATAGGGTGATGTCAAACCATGTTGGCTCACAAGTTGGGTCACTATCCTACCTGGTTTCACCTCGACGGGGAGATTCCACCCTCATACGGGTCCGGAACCTTCGCCTCTAGGTTAGAGCGCATGCATGCGAGGGGGGACACATGCAAGCACCTATATATACCAACCTCTAACCACACCCACACACACATATGCTAGGGGCACATGCAAGTTTTCATCTCATTCCGATGTTCTCGTGGTCTTCCTCCGGCGAAACCCTGATCTCTGTGCACACTCGGATCGTCTACCCCCCTAGACGTTCCTGTGACAGGGGTAGCCCGGCGTAGCTCTCTCTTGTTTTGTGTTTGTTTAGGTCATAGGGTGATGTCAAACCATGTTGGCTCACAAGTTGGGTCACTATCCTACCCGGTTTCACCTCGACGGGGAGATTCCACCCTCATACGGGTCCGGAACCTTCGCCTCTAGGTTAGAGCGCATGCATGCGAGGGGGGACACATGCAAGCACCTATATATACCAACCTCTAACCACACCCACACACACATATGCTAGGGGCACATGAAAGTTTTCATCTCATTCCGATGTTATCGTGGTCTTCCTCCGGCGAAACCCTGATCTCTGTGCACACTCGGATCGTCTACCCCCCTAGACGTTCCTCTGACAGGGGTAGCCCGGCGTAGCTCTCTCTTGTTTTGTGTTTGTTTAGGTCATAGGGTGATGTCAAACCATGTTGGCTCACAAGTTGGGTCACTATCCTACCCGGTTTCACCTCGACGGGGAGATTCCACCCTCATACGGGTCCGGAACCTTCGCCTCTAGGTTAGAGCGCATGCATGCGAGGGGGGACACATGCAAGCACCTATATATACCAACCTCTAACCACACCCACACACACATATGCTAGGGGCACATGCAAGTTTTCATCTCATTCCGATGTTCTCGTGGTCTTCCTCCGGCGAAACCCTGATCTCTGTGCACACTCGGATCGTCTACCCCCCTAGACGTTCCTCTGACAGGGGTAGCCCGACGTAGCTCTCTCTTGTTTTGTGTTTGTTTAGGTCATAGGGTGATGTCAAACCATGTTGGCTCACAAGTTGGGTCACTATCCTACCCGGTTTCACCTCGACGGGGAGATTCCACCCTCATACGGGTCCGGAACCTTCGCCTCTAGGTTAGAGCGCATGCATGCGAGGGGGGGACACATGCAAGCACCTATACCAACCTCTCACCACACCCACACACATATGCTAGGGGCACATGCAAGTTTTCATCTCATTCCAATGTTCTCGTGGTCTTCCTCCGTCGAAACCCTGATCTCTGTGCACACTTGGATCGTCTACCCCCCTAGACGTTCCTCTGACAAGGGTAGCCCGACGTAGCTCTCTCTTGTTTTGTGTTTGTTTAGGTCATAGGGTGATGTCAAACCATGTTGGCTCACAAGTTGGGTCACTATCCTACCCGGTTTCACCTCGACGGGGAGATTCCACCCTCATACGGGTCCGGAACCTTCATTTCTAGGTTAGAGCGCATGCATGCGAGGGGGGACACATGCAAGCACCTATATATACCAACCTCTAACCACACCCACTCACACATATGCTAGGGGCACATGCAAGTTTTCATCTCATTCCGATGTTCTCGTGGTCTTCCTCCGGCGAAACCCTGATCTCTGTGCACACTCGGATCGTCTACCCCCCCTAGACGTTCCTCTGACAGGGGTAGCCCGGCGTAGCTCTCTCTTGTTTTGTGTTTTTTTAGGTCATAGGGTGATGTCAAACCATGTTGGCTCACAAGTTGGGTCACTATCCTACCCGGTTTCACCTCGACGGGGAGATTCCACCCTCATACGGGTCCGGAACCTTCGCCTCTAGGTTAGAGCGCATGCATGCGAGGGGGGACACATGCAAGCACCTATATATACCAACCTCTAACCACACCCACACACACATATGCTAGGGGCACATGCAAGTTTTCATCTCATTCCGATGTTCTCGTGGTCTTCCTCCGGCGAAACCCTGATCTCTGTGCACACTCGGATCGTGTACCCCCCTAGACGTTCCTCTGACAGGGGTAGCCCGGCGTAGCTCTCTATTGTTTTGTGTTTGTTTAGGTCATAGGGTGATGTCAAACCATGTTGGCTCACAAGTTGGGTCACTATCCTACCCGGTTTCACCTCGACGGGGAGATTCCACCCTCATACGGGTCCGGAACCTTCGCCTCTAGGTTAGAGCGCATGCATGCGAGGGGGGGACACATGCAAGCACCTATACCAACCTCTCACCACACCCACACACATATGCTAGGGGCACATGCAAGTTTTCATCTCATTCCAATGTTCTCGTGGTCTTCCTCCGTCGAAACCCTGATCTCTGTGCACACTTGGATCGTCTACCCCCCTAGACGTTCCTCTGACAAGGGTAGCCCGACGTAGCTCTCTCTTGTTTTGTGTTTGTTTAGGTCATAGGGTGATGTCAAACCATGTTGGCTCACAAGTTGGGTCACTATCCTACCCGGTTTCACCTCGACGGGGAGATTCCACCCTCATACGGGTCCGGAACCTTCGCCTCTAGGTTAGAGCGCATGCATGCGAGGGGAGACACATGCAAGCACCTATACCAACCTCTCACCACACCCACACACATATGATAGGGGCACATGCAAGTTTTCATCTCATTCCAATATTCTCGTGGTCTTCCTCCGTCGAAACCCTGATCTCTGTGCACACTCCGATCGTCTACCCCCCTAGACGTTCCTCTGACAGGGGTAGCCCGGCGTAGCTCTCTCTTGTTTTGTGTTTGTTTAGGTCATAGGGTGATGTCAAACCATGTTGGCTCACAAGTTGGGTCACTATCCTACCCGGTTTCACCTCGACGGGGAGATTCCACCCTCATACGGGTCCGGAACCTTCGCCTCTAGGTTAGAGCGCATGCATGCGAGGGGGGACACATGCAAGCACCTATATATACCAACCTCTAACCACACCCACACACACATATGCTAGGGGCACATGAAAGTTTTCATCTCATTCCGATGTTATCGTGGTCTTCCTCCGGCGAAACCCTGATCTCTGTGCACACTCGGATCGTCTACCCCCCTAGACGTTCCTCTGACAGGGGTAGCCCGGCGTAGCTCTCTCTTGTTTTGTGTTTGTTTAGGTCATAGGGTGATGTCAAACCATGTTGGCTCACAAGTTGGGTCACTATCCTACCCGGTTTCACCTCGACGGGGAGATTCCACCCTCATACGGGTCCGGAACCTTCGCCTCTAGGTTAGAGCGCATGCATGCGAGGGGGGACACATGCAAGCACCTATATATACCAACCTCTAACCACACCCACACACACATATGCTAGGGGCACATGCAAGTTTTCATCTCATTCCGATGTTCTCGTGGTCTTCCTCCGGCGAAACCCTGATCTCTGTGCACACTCGGATCGTCTACCCCCCTAGACGTTCCTCTGACAGGGGTAGCCCGACGTAGCTCTCTCTTGTTTTGTGTTTGTTTAGGTCATAGGGTGATGTCAAACCATGTTGGCTCACAAGTTGGGTCACTATCCTACCCGGTTTCACCTCGACGGGGAGATTCCACCCTCATACGGGTCCGGAACCTTCGCCTCTAGGTTAGAGCGCATGCATGCGAGGGGGGGACACATGCAAGCACCTATACCAACCTCTCACCACACCCACACACATATGCTAGGGGCACATGCAAGTTTTCATCTCATTCCAATGTTCTCGTGGTCTTCCTCCGTCGAAACCCTGATCTCTGTGCACACTTGGATCGTCTACCCCCCTAGACGTTCCTCTGACAAGGGTAGCCCGACGTAGCTCTCTCTTGTTTTGTGTTTGTTTAGGTCATAGGGTGATGTCAAACCATGTTGGCTCACAAGTTGGGTCACTATCCTACCCGGTTTCACCTCGACGGGGAGATTCCACCCTCATACGGGTCCGGAACCTTCGTTTCTAGGTTAGAGCGCATGCATGCGAGGGGGGACACATGCAAGCACCTATATATACCAACCTCTAACCACACCCACTCACACATATGCTAGGGGCACATGCAAGTTTTCATCTCATTCCGATGTTCTCGTGGTCTTCCTCCGGCGAAACCCTGATCTCTGTGCACACTCGGATCGTCTACCCCCCCTAGACGTTCCTCTGACAGGGGTAGCCCGGCGTAGCTCTCTCTTGTTTTGTGTTTTTTTAGGTCATAGGGTGATGTCAAACCATGTTGGCTCACAAGTTGGGTCACTATCCTACCCGGTTTCACCTCGACGGGGAGATTCCACCCTCATACGGGTCCGGAACCTTCGCCTCTAGGTTAGAGCGCATGCATGCGAGGGGGGACACATGCAAGCACCTATATATACCAACCTCTAACCACACCCACACACACATATGCTAGGGGTACATGCAAGTTTTCATCTCATTCCGATGTTCTCGTGGTCTTCCTCCGGCAAAACCCTGATCTCTCTGCACACTCGGATCGTGTACCCCCCTAGACGTTCCTCTGACAGGGGTAGCCCGGCGTAGCTCTCTCTTGTTTTGTGTTTGTTTAGGTCATAGGGTGATGTCAAACCATGTTGGCTCACAAGTTGGGTCACTATCCTACCCGGTTTCACCTCGACGGGGAGATTCCACCCTCATACGGGTCCGGAACCTTCGCCTCTAGGTTAGAGCGCATGCATGCGAGGGGGGGACACATGCAAGCACCTATACCAACCTCTCACCACACCCACACACATATGCTAGGGGCACATGCAAGTTTTCATCTCATTCCAATGTTCTCGTGGTCTTCCTCCGTCGAAACCCTGATCTCTGTGCACACTTGGATCGTCTACCCCCCTAGACGTTCCTCTGACAAGGGTAGCCCGACGTAGCTCTCTCTTGTTTTGTGTTTGTTTAGGTCATAGGGTGATGTCAAACCATCTTGGCTCACAAGTTGGGTCACTATCCTACCCGGTTTCACCTCGACGGGGAGATTCCACCCTCATACGGGTCCGGAACCTTCGCCTCTAGGTTAGAGCGCATGCATGCGAGGGGAGACACATGCAAGCACCTATACCAACCTCTCACCACACCCACACACATATGATAGGGGCACATGCAAGTTTTCATCTCATTCCAATATTCTCGTGGTCTTCCTCCGTCGAAACCCTGATCTCTGTGCACACTCCGATCGTCTACCCCCCTAGACGTTCCTCTGACAGGGGTAGACCGGCGTAGCTCTCTCTTGTTTTGTGTTTGTTTAGGTCATAGGGTGATGTCAAACCATGTTGGCTCACAAGTTGGGTCACTATCCTACCCGGTTTCACCTCGACGGGGAGATTCCACCCTCATACGGGTCCGGAACCTTCGCCTCTAGGTTAGAGCGCATGCATGCGAGGGGGGACACATGCAAGCACCTATATATACCAACCTCTAACCACACCCACACACACATATGCTAGGGGCACATGCAAGTTTTCATCTCATTTCGATGTTCTCGTGGTCTTCCTCCGGCGAAACCCTGATCTCTATGCACACTCGGATCGTCTACCCCCCTAGACGTTCCTCTGACAGGGGTAGCCCGGCGTAGCTCTCTCTTGTTTTGTGTTTGTTTAGGTCATAGGGTGATGTCAAACCATGTTGGTTCACAAGTTGGGGCACTATCCTACCCGGTTTCACCTCGACGGGGAGATTCCACCCTCATACGGGTCCGGAACCTTCGCCTCTAGGTTAGAGCGCATGCATGCGAGGGGGGGGGGACACATGCAAGCACCTATACCAACCTCTCACCACACCCACACACATATGCTAGGGGCACATGCAAGTTTTCATCTCATTCCAATGTTCTCGTGGTCTTCCTCCGTCGAAACCCTGATCTCTGTGCACACTTGGATCGTCTACCCCCCTAGACGTTCCTCTGACAAGGGTAGCCCGACGTAGCTCTCTCTTGTTTTGTGTTTGTTTAGGTCATAGGGTGATGTCAAACCATGTTGGCTCACAAGTTGGGTCACTATCCTACCCGGTTTCACCTCGACGGGGAGATTCCACCCTCATACGGGTCCGGAACCTTCGTTTCTAGGTTAGAGCGCATGCATGCGAGGGGGGACACATGCAAGCACCTATATATACCAACCTCTAACCACACCCACTCACACATATGCTAGGGGCACATGCAAGTTTTCATCTCATTCCGATGTTCTCGTGGTCTTCCTCCGGCGAAACCCTGATCTCTCTGCACACTCGGATCGTGTACCCCCCCTAGACGTTCCTCTGACAGGGGTAGCCCGGCGTAGCTCTCTCTTGTTTTGTGTTTTTTTAGGTCATAGGGTGATGTCAAACCATGTTGGCTCACAAGTTGGGTCACTATCCTACCCGGTTTCACCTCGACGGGGAGATTCCACCCTCATACGGGTCCGGAACCTTCGCCTCTAGGTTAGAGCGCATGCATGCGAGGGGGGACACATGCAAGCACCTATATATACCAACCTCTAACCACACCCACACACACATATGCTAGGGGCACATGCAAGTTTTCATCTCATTCCGATGTTCTCGTGGTCTTCCTCCGGCGAAACCCTGATCTCTGTGCACACTCCGATCGTCTACCCCCCTAGACGTTCCTCTGACAGGGGTAGCCCGGCGTAGCTCTCTCTTGTTTTGTGTTTGTTTAGGTCATTGGGTGATGTCAAACCATGTTGGCTCACAAGTTGGGTCACTATCCTACCCGGTTTCACCTCGACGGGGAGATTCCACCCTCATACGGGTCCGGAACCTTCGCCTCTAGGTTAGAGCGCATGCATGCGAGGGGGGGACACATGCAAGCACCTATACCAACCTCTCACCACACCCACACACATATGCTAGGGGCACATGCAAGTTTTCATCTCATTCCAATGTTCTCGTGGTCTTCCTCCGTCGAAACCCTGATCTCTGTGCACACTTGGATCGTCTACCCCCCTAGACGTTCCTCTGACAAGGGTAGCCCGACGTAGCTCTCTCTTGTTTTGTGTTTGTTTAGGTCATAGGGTGATGTCAAACCATCTTGGCTCACAAGTTGGGTCACTATCCTACCCGGTTTCACCTCGACGGGGAGATTCCACCCTCATACGGGTCCGGAACCTTCGCCTCTAGGTTAGAGCGCATGCATGCGAGGGGAGACACATGCAAGCACCTATACCAACCTCTCACCACACCCACACACATATGATAGGGGCACATGCAAGTTTTCATCTCATTCCAATATTCTCGTGGTCTTCCTCCGTCGAAACCCTGATCTCTGTGCACACTCCGATCGTCTACCCCCCTAGACGTTCCTCTGACAGGGGTAGCCCGGCGTAGCTCTCTCTTGTTTTGTGTTTGTTTAGGTCATAGGGTGATGTCAAACCATGTTGGCTCACAAGTTGGGTCACTATCCTACCCGGTTTCACCTCGACGGGGAGATTCCACCCTCATACGGGTCCGGAACCTTCGCCTCTAGGTTAGAGCGCATGCATGCGAGGGGGGACACATGCAAGCACCTAGATATACCAACCTCTAACCACACCCACACACACATATGCTAGGGGCACATGCAAGTTTTCATCTCATTCCGATGTTCTCGTGGTCTTCCTCCGGCGAAACCCTGATCTCTGTGCACACTCGGATCGTCTACCCCCCTAGACGTTCCTCTGACAGGGGTAGCCCGACGTAGCTCTCTCTTGTTTTGTGTTTGTTTAGGTCATAGGGTGATGTCAAACCATGTTGGCTCACAAGTTGGGTCAATATCCTACCCGGTTTCACCTCGACGGGGAGATTCCACCCTCATACGGGTCCGGAACCTTCGCCTCTAGGTTAGAGCGCATGCATGCGAGGGGGGACACATGCAAGCACCTATACCAACCTCTCACCACACCCACACACATATGCTAGGGGCACATGCAAGTTTTCATCTCATTCCAATGTTCTCGTGGTCTTCCTCCGTCGAAACCCTGATCTCTGTGCACACTCGGATCGTCTACCCCCCTAGATGTTCCTCTGACAAGGGTAGCCCGGCGTAGCTCTCTCTTGTTTTGTGTTTGTTTAGGTCAGAGGGTGATGTCAAACCATGTTGGCTCACAAGTTGGGTCACTATCCTACCCGGTTTCACCTCGACGGGGAGATTCCACCCTCATACGGGTCCGGAACCTTCGCCTCTAGGTTAGAGCGCATGCATGCGAGGGGGGACACATGCAAGCACCTATACCAACCTCTCACCACACCCACACACATATGCTAGGGGCACATGCAAGTTTTCATCTCATTCCAATGTTCTCGTGGTCTTCCTCCGTCGAAACCCTGATCTCTGTGCACACTCGGATCGTCTACCCCTAGACGTTCCTCTGACAGGGGTAGCCCGGCGTAGCTCTCTCTTGTTTTGTGTTTGTTTAGGTCATAGGGTGATGTAAAACCATGTTGGCTCACAAGTTGGGTCACTATCCTACCCGGTTTCACCTCGACGGGGAGATTCCACCCTCATACGGGTCCGAAACCTTCGCCTCTAGGTTAGAGCGCATGCATGCGAGGGGGGACACATGCAAGCACCTATATATACCAACCTCTAACCACACCCACACACACATATGCTAGGGGCATATGCAAGTTTTCATCTCATTCCGATGTTCTCGTGGTCTTCCTCCGGCGAAACCCTGATCTCTGTGCACACTCGGATCGTCTACCCCCCTAGACGTTCCTCTGACAGGGGTAGCCCGGCGTAGCTCTCTATTGTTTTGTGTTTGTTTAGGTCATAGGGTGATGTCAAACCATGTTGGCTCACAAGTTGGGTCACTATCCTACCCGGTTTCACCTCGACGGGGAGATTCCACCCTCATACGGGTCTGGAACCTTCGCCTCTAGGTTAGAGCGCATGCATGCGAGGGGAGACACATGCAAGCACCTATATATACCAACCTCTAACCACACCCACACACACATATGCTAGGGGCACATGGAAGTTTTCATCTCATTCCGATGTTCTCGTGGTCTTCCTCCGGCGAAACCCTTATCTCTGTGCACACTCGGATCGTCTACCCCCCTAGACGTTCCTCTGACAGGGGTAGCCCGGCGTAGCTCTCTCTTGTTTTGTGTTTGTTTAGGTCATAGGGTGATGTCAAACCATGTTGGCTCACAAGTTGGGTCACTATCCTACCCGGTTTCACCTCGACGGGGAGATTCCACCCTCATACGAGTCCGGAACCTTCGCCTCTAGGTTAGAGCGCATGCATGCGAGGGGGGACACATGCAAGCACCTATACCAACCTCTCACCACACCCACACACATATGCTAGGGGCACATGCAAGTTTTCATCTCATTCCAATGTTCTCGTGGTCTTCCTCCGTCGAAACCCTGATCTCTGTGCACACTCGGATCGTCTACCCCCTAGACGTTCCTCTGACAGGGGTAGCCCGGCGTAGCTCTCTCTTGTTTTGTGTTTGTTTAGGTCATAGGGTGATGTCAAACCATGTTGGCTCACAAGTTGGGTCACTATCCTACCCGGTTTCACCTCGACGGGGAGATTCCACCCTCATACGGGTCCGAAACCTTCGCCTCTAGGTTAGAGCGCATGCATGCGAGGGGGGACACATGCAAGCACCTATATATACCAACCTCTAACCACACCCACACACACATATGCTAGGGGCATATGCAAGTTTTCATCTCATTCCGATGTTCTCGTGGTCTTCCTCCGGCGAAACCCTGATCTCTGTGCACACTCGGATCGTCTACCCCCCTAGACGTTCCTCTGACAGGGGTAGCCCGGCGTAGCTCTCTCTTGTTTTGTGTTTGTTTAGGTCATAGGGTGATGTCAAACCATGTTGGCTCACAAGTTGGGTCACTATCCTACCCGGTTTCACCTCGACGGGGAGATTCCACCCTCATACGGGTCTGGAACCTTCGCCTCTAGGTTAGAGCGCATGCATGCGAGGGGGGACACATGCAAGCACCTATATATACCAACCTCTAACCACACCCACACACACATATGCTAGGGGCACATGGAAGTTTTCATCTCATTCCGATGTTCTCGTGGTCTTCCTCCGGCGAAACCCTTATCTCTGTGCACACTCGGATCGTCTACCCCCCTAGACGTTCCTCTGACAGGGGTAGCCCGGCGTAGCTCTCTCTTGTTTTGTGTTTGTTTAGGTCATAGGGTGATGTCAAACCATGTTGGCTCACAAGTTGGGTCACTATCCTACCCGGTTTCACCTCGACGGGGAGATTCCACCCTCATACGGGTCCGGAACCTTCGCCTCTAGGTTAGAGCGCATGCATGCGAGGGGGGACACATGCAAGCACCTATATATACCAACCTCTCACCACACCCACACACACATATGCTAGGGGCACATGCAAGTTTTCATCTCATTTCGATGTTCTCGTGGTCTTCCTCCGGCGAAACCCTGATCTCTATGCACACTCGGATCGTCTACCCCCCTAGACGTTCCTCTGACAGGGGTAGCCCGGCGTAGCTCTCTCTTGTTTTGTGTTTGTTTAGGTCATAGGGTGATGTCAAACCATGTTGGTTCACAAGTTGGGGCACTATCCTACCCGGTTTCACCTCGACGGGGAGATTCCACCCTTATACGGGCCCGGAACCTTCGCCTCTAGGTTAGAGCGCATGCATGCGAGGGGGGACACATGCAAGCACTTCATGTGGTCGTGGTGAGTGCTATTGAGAACCACATGCGATAATAACACTTACAAACATATAAAAATTTCTCGGGGTGTGAGAAGATTCGCAACGACATTTCATGTGGACGTGTAGACTGCTATTCAGAGGGTACGAAATTATCCAATTAATAGAAAAATATATAAATAATTGATGCAAATACAAAATATATGAAAAATAGAGAAGGCTACGCCGAGGGTGACCGTCGGCGTACGTTTCTGGTACGCCGAGGGTGGCCGTCGGCGTATGCTATGCCGAGGGTCGCCGTCGGCCTAACCGACGGCACCGTTAGCGCGTCGTCCGTGCTGCCGGCATGTGCCACGCGTCCGCTAGCTACGCCGAGGGCCGCCACTACGCCGAGGGTGACCGTCGGTGTAGTGTATGCTACGCCGACGGCTTGGCTACGCCGAGGGCTGGCCAGTTAGGCTGGCCTGGTGCGGTGCTACGCCGACGGCCCCGACGTTTGCCCGTCGGCTCGGCCCGTCGGCGCATCTTGCCATTCCTGTAGTGACGGTATATTTGTCTCACAATGCGACTGAAACACACGCGATATTTAGGATTAGGAGACGTCCGGATCTGGTTCGATGTTAGACGTGCATCACCGCCCTTCAGGCGGGTGGCCATTGTATGCCATCATTCCTAGGGGCATACACAGAAAATATCACCCGGTCAGGCAACAAAGTGACAAGTAGGAATGTAGATGGATGTCCGTGTATACATCAAAGCTTGTCCGTTAATTAGATTTCTATGGCATGTACTCATCGGTTTGTTCATGCACTAACTGCACAGACTAATTACAAACGGCTGTCCGCCATGTGTCCGCCGGACGAACAGATTGCATCCCTATAGACAAATCTTATGTCTCGCTGATTTGTGTAGGGCAACCCGGCCGTCATTCAACTTGTAGCCTAAGACGACCATGGCGGAATAGGGACGCCGCTTTGATGCCGCCCATGGTGTCTCAGCTCTCGTCCCCGTGACTAAATTTAGCAACGTGCACCATGGTTAGCATCTCGCTTAGCTAGCTAGAGTTGGCTGCTTACATGCATGATGTAATCTTGAATATATCAAAATAACGATCTACATTTTTGGCCAATGGCATTTCTCTTCTTTGTAGGTACTACTATTGTCTCCAAAGCAGATTTTGTTGGGATACGGATATATCCATTTTCATATCCATATTTGCATCAAAATTTAAAATCACATTCACTTTTGTATTTGCAAAACGAATCCGGATGTTTACCGTATCCATATTTGTGTTCATTCGGATCCAAAATATTACCATCACCATTTCAGTTTCCTCGATATTTGCACAAATATTGTATAATTTAGATTATTCAGTACTAGTTCCTGCTCCTAAGTAGGCACGAGCACCATGTTTCCAAATTACCCGGAGGCTCGTCTGCCCCTGCCGACCAGTTTAGTACAAAGAGGTTTAAAAAAATATATAGATAGGTGCATGACCACACATAGTGAGGACTACATAAACTAGTGCGAGCACATAGAGATCATCCATAGTGCAAGTTTTTGTAAAATAAAAAAAGACAATTGACTAGGCTCATAGTGATTTTACTTGGCAACTTTGGTTCCGAGTCACATGGAATCTTCTGGCAGGTACATTTGGCCCATATAAAATCCAAAACTAAATGCTCTTCTATATGGCATAGTCATTCGAGAGAGATGAAGAATCATATGGACGATGGGTTGAGATTAAGCTATATCATCTATATTCTATACAGTGAAGGAGAACATGTTTAAGTTCGAACACTCTTCTCGACCGTTCTAAATATGTGTTTTGTGTAGATATTCATGAAAAATACGCACCAAGTAATGTGTTTCGGTTGAAGCAATAAAATTAATTGCATAGGTGGAGCAGGTGCCATTATTGATAACCCAAGCAGCTTCTGGCTTGTATCCACCATGTAGTATTGCCAACATTTTTGGGAATTGGTTACATGGTGTTGATAACAAGTATAAAAATCTACTTAGGGTCGGAGCGATAGCCATTATATGGTCGCTATGGCTATGTAGAAATAATAAGGTTTTTAATGATATAAACTGCTCTCTTCTGCAGGTTCTCTACAGGTGTACTCATACCCTTTGGGCTTTCTCAACTTTGCATCGTGCGGAATATCGCGATCTCTTCCCGGAGAGTGTGTACGCGGCCGGAGGATACGGCACAGGACTTTTTTACCAGACATGGATGGCAGCATAATCTTCGGATAGACCTACCCGATGCACCATAGGCGCTATTACAATTTCTTAGTTTGATATGTAATTCGCCTATATTTTCATTTTATGTTTGGACCATGTGGATTGGTGTCGGCTGTGTGTATCTTTATGCAGAGGCCGGGTGTAAGTTACTGCTAAGTAATAAAGGGGCCCTTTATCGAAAAAAGGTGGAGCATATGCTTGATGTTCATCAAAATTATATTACTTTCACCCATTAACTAACCTTTGAAGCTTTTGGTTAAATTTAATTCTTTCACTTATACGTTTGATCTATATAGGTGGGAAATTGTAGGTTTGAGTTTCCCCAACTTACTCACGCATAGATGCCATATCAAAGTATAATTATAGAACCAACTGTCTGCTATATCTTACTCGAAAACTGTCATCAATAACTTATTAATACCTAGTTCACCTCACACTCTTACAATTTTTTGGGAGCCGTGTTGCAACTTGCTCTTAATCTACATGCAGCTTCTAATCTCTCTCTCTCTAAATAGCAAATATTTTTGGAGCCGTGTTGCAACTAGCTCTTAATCTACATCCCGCTTATAATCTCTCTCCTTAAATAGTAAATTTGTTCGGAGCCGTGTTGCAACTCGCTCTTAATCTACATACCACTTCTATAGTCATGTTGGCATTCATGTCCCAGCGAAAACATCACATTGGCGTATCTGGTTGCAGGATGTCATGATTGTAGATAGTCACAACACAACAAACTCGTTGCTCTCCTTTTTGCAGGGGCTGAAATAATCAGGTTGGCGTATCTGGAAGCAGACGCGCAACCCTGATATAATTTGAGAGCATGCACTAGGATATTGCACTAGCAGCCCACATCTCACAATGCCGCTTACACACATGAGATGTATATATGTAGGATTCGGAGGCATCAGGATCCGGTGTTGCATGCTGGACGGGCATCACTATCATTTAACAAAACTAGCATGGTGGCCCTCGCAAATGCGAGGGCATCATCTTTGAATTGTTGAATATTAACTTTCTCTCCTTGCTAACCACCGTCTTTAGTCTAGCTGTTCCACTCTCTCACACACATTTGAAGGTCGTGTCATGCAACCTGACATCTTGCATGGATATCATAGTCTTAGCATCTTCATTATGCATCGATATTTTTACGTGGTTGCAGTACAATGATGCGCCCCATTAAATTTGAATGATAAGAAATCCATATTAATTTTCTCCCAAAAAAAGCATAGAAACTAACATTGTTAATATAATCGTGTAGAACGTATAGCTCAATTGACCATGTGCCTTGCTACGTTGTTTCCATTATTCAAGTCGTCTTTTAGAAGTAACTCGGATGCACACTATCGATTTTATGAAGAAAAAAAATAGTTTAGACATACATAACGTATTTTTGCTACAGAAGTTTGTGTTTTATTCAATATTACGTACCCATGCATAATCACGTGGTTTGCTCTTATTTTGCTGCATATTTGTTTACCTTGTATGTGGTTTTCCTTAGGGACTATCTCTTTCATAGGGTTTTCTTTATATTTTTTGGGAGGATCCGACTCATTGTTTCTCGGTATTTACCTTCGCTAACGTTTTAAAACTAACTTTCACAATAATTGAAACTCTCACAAATAATTCTATATTAATACAAATTCAGTTCTAGAGAATTCGAGTCGGTAGGACGATACATTCTCCTATATTGTTAGCCTTGGAAGCCAGAGATCTCCTCATTATGTGTGTTTGACAAAGTAAATTTTATACAAATTGAATAATAACCCAGCTGACGTGATTGGACCACGGCCAACTCGACTCGTTCGTTCGAGCCTATCTGCGATTTTTTTTGTTATCGTGTGCTTACCAAACGGGGACATACTTTGTATGCATATATTTTAAATCTCCACCGTTTAATTATGTAGTTTATGAAAAGTTAACGGATCAGATTATTTAGCACACGTGGACGCACATGGGGTCTTCGTTTTCATCCATATATTTGCTTTGAAGAAATCTGGTGGATATGTGCGTGCAAGATGGTTATATATTGAATCTAAAACTTGTGTATGACAGTATGAGAGGGTCTCTATTCCTAGTTTGATTCCTTGTTGCCCACGTGTGGTAATGACCGGAACATCCACGGCTGTGGATATGTGTATTATATTTGAACACGAGAGGAGTCGTGACATGGTTGACGTGTTGGACTCTGCATGTTGGAGCCGTGATGTACGTAATACTAACTGTGAGTTGTGGCATGTTGGAGCGTAATACTAACAGTGAGTCGTGACATGTTGGAGCCATGATGTACGTAATACTAATTAAATCATACCCTTAAGTAACAGATCTAATGGCTGATATAATTCAGGTGATGTGGATCAACCTGGTGCCTTGAAAAACATCCTTATATTGCTTTTAGTATACAACTAGCATGGTGGCCCTCGCAATTGCGAGGGCATCATATTTATTTTCTAAGAAAGATATGCATTGTTCCTACTCTGTAGAACTATTGGTTTTGTGTGTATTCACATGATTTGATAGAAAATAAAATAATTATAGCCAATGTTTATAGGATATTTCCTATGTAGAAAACATCTTTAGTCGTCTTTGTTGGTAAATGATTATTAGGGTATTTTCAAAAATAGTAGATTGAGTTGATGTTTCATTTTTCCACGACATTATATTTTATACACAAGTAAAATTTTACATTTTTATCTAGTTTGTAAGGTTAGCAATCAGATTGTCAAATAATTTGGGGTAACTTGAGAAATGACTGATGCATGTTTAGATAAATTGAAAAATGAATTTATTATGTTTGGATCATTCAGATGAAATATGAAATAATATTGTTAAATGAAGTAAACACTAATATATCCTAGATAGGATGACTAAGTAGTAAGTCTATCTTACATTACGTTGTATTTTCCATTTAGTGAGTAATTGATTAATATACAAATCTATAGATAGCGATAGATTATGTATGCTTTTTTATCAATTTTCTATTAGAATATCACCATGAGTAGTATTATGGATAGGTTCTTGATATAAGATTAACATACTTTGAGGAGTTTGGATTACCATTGGAGTTCGTAAGTATGCTATTTTTTCTTATGTTAGTGTGGAAGTTTTTAGTTTTCGCAAGCATCCTAGTTGCTTATTTGACTATGAAATCCCCTTGCACTGAACCTACTCTCAAACAAATATCTAGGGTGTAGTCTAGCTTAGTGTGCTATTCGCGACAATATCAATCATAGTGGCTGAGATTGTGCTATGTAGAATGAAGGTATATTGGCCTTTTTTAGATCCTGATGCTCTAGTATGGCACATTTATCACACAATAATCCACAGAGCTAGTGGTTTCTTGTGGCTCGTCTCTTTGTCCTTCTCAGTTTGGCTAATGCGGAAACTTTGGCATAGGTCTTGTGAGTGGTCTGTCTCTAGCAGCCGTGTTTTTTTATCTTAGAGTCCTGCTATTCAAATTGTACTTCTTCTGTCATATTTTAGAACATGTGGGATTAATTCAACCTTTAAGTGCTACATTTTTATTGCTTTTATATTTTCGTAGATAGTCCTATAGACGTATGAGCTAGTTTGTTTATGGAGCCTCTACTATATTTTTCTTGCCACAATTTCTTTTCTTATATGCCACCATGTTCTAGGGTAGTAACACTCGTATGTCTTGATATATATCTTGGCACATTAGTATGAGTCAAACATCAACGACATGAGACTTGATTTCCCCATCGATCAAATATGGGAGTCTAAGATAGACTAAAAGGATAATATTTCCAATGCTCACAAAATATATGACACACATTTTCAATCCAACTATAACTGGGTAGCACACATTGATTGTTAAGAAGAAGCATTGATTTCACACAAAAAGAATAACCAAGATGAATTTTGATGTCACACACAAAAATGTAGAGATTTTAATATTAGATATTACTTGACTTCTATGTCACTTCCAACCGTCGTACATAAGGAATTGTCGCTAACATAACTCTAACAAGAATTATATTTTGGTGATGTAGTCTTCTACATTTGATCAGTCTAGATGGTCATCTTGACTTAACCAAACAATTGTATAAAACTTAGATATCAAATACCCATCTAGGTTGCTACCTTGAATACATAATTCATGTCAGCTTTTAGAATTAACTCGGATGCCCGCCATCGGTTATGGCAAAAGTAGTTTGGGTATATGTAATGTATTTTTTCTACGGAAGTTTGTGTTTTCACAATCTTCATTATGTACTAACATATAATCATGTGGTTTGCTCTTATCTTGTGGCATAGCTAGTATGCTATTTTTTTCTTAGACACTATTGGTTACATATGGTTTTTGCTTTATTTTTTGATAACTATTTACTGTTGATAGGGTTTTAAAAATTAACTTTCCAGTACAAATCTCCCAGAATGAATATTTTGTCGGTAGAAATAAGTTTTGGAGAATTTTGAGTCTGCATGACATTACAAACTCTTATACTTTGTAATCTTGACAATCTAAGATCTCCTAATTAATTGGCAATACATATGTGTGTTAGACAAAGAAAAATGTATAGAATTGAACGGGCTGATATGCCATGTTTAATGCTTCGTGCAATGGTTTAGACGATGTAGTTTTCAAAGTTTTAAATGCACGGATATTGGGCCCAGACTATTTGACGTGAAGAAATTGAAAATGAGCCTGGCCTGCCTTATGTGCACCCGACCAGATATACCTACAGGCAAGGGAACCTTCGGTCGGACTTTTTTTTGTTACGTGCACCTTCGGTCGATTTTACAAAGCAGGTGGCTGGTGGTAACCCGTTCCAATTTAACGTGACGTAAGACTTCTTTTGTACAAATATAAGTTCTTTGTAACACTACTTATATTTTAATCTAAGATTATATCTTAACCGTAAATAATAAATCTAACAGCCAAAATTAATTCTAGTGATGTGATCAACCTGGTGCGTCAAAAAACACTCTTATATTGCTTTTAGTATATGCATCTCGTTGCTGTCCACGTGAATAGATTTAGCAAAACTGCGCCATGCATAATATGCATCTAGCTTAGCTAGCTAGCATTGGCTGCTTACGTCGACTGTTGAATATATCAAAGTAGCGACCCACATTTTGTTTTGCGAAAATTTTACCGATTTATTAATAATCATCAATAGCAGTAAGAGGTCTAAAAGTAATAAAAAAATACACGTTTTGACCAAGGGTCGTATTTCTATTCTTTGAAGATCAAAATCAGCTTTGGCAACAAGCAGTGCGAGGACCGTGTTTGCAAAATTACTGGCGACATATTATACCTAAGGGTTTGTTTGGGAGGGCTACACTCTCCGCTTCCCCTCCTCAACTCCACTCCACCAACCCGCTCCGGAGCAGGGGAAAATCTGGGTT
Source organism: Avena sativa (assembly GCA_916181665.1). Classification (NCBI taxonomy): domain Eukaryota; kingdom Viridiplantae; phylum Streptophyta; class Magnoliopsida; order Poales; family Poaceae; genus Avena; species Avena sativa. The sequence continues at coordinate 9,948,311 of OV702289.1, forward strand.
GATGGAAATGACTTCAGTGTCTTTTTTTCGTCTTCTTTTATTATTCCTAACGGTACCTGCATGTTGCATGTTCGTGTGTTGGGACCAGCTTATTTTTTATTTCTTTTCCATTGCATATGAACGTGCTTGTACATGCGTGTGAAGGACACGGACGTTGATTTTTTACATTACAATTGCCATGTCATGTCCATAAACGACCTAGATAAATTGTCAACAGAAAATATATAACAAGTTCACCAAAAAATTGATAGCCACCTATACCGATGTAGACATGATATATCACCATGAACTAGAAATATCTGTTGCTAACTTGTTGCCGAAGACATCCATTGTCATCTCGCTCTCTACTGGCGTCGACCCATCATACCCACTTTGAGAAATTGCGTACTTTCAATACCTTGATGGATGGCACATAATCTGGGTCTCTGTCGCACCTCTGGAATTTTCGATCTCCACTTTGATGCTCGCGTACATAGTTGTGAAGCACCATGCAAGACGATACAATCATTTTCTGCTTCTCCAACGAATAGCTTGGCATGTTCAAAAACATCCTCCACTTTATTTTAGTACGCCAAAAGTTCTCTCACTAGTGGAAAAGGGGTCATCCGTTCGCGCCCCTCAGAGCATTAGTCCCGGTTGCGCACCAACCGGGACTAATGCTGGCACGCGTCCCGGTTCGAGCGGGCACGGGGCCAGGGGACATGCGTCCCAGTTGGAAAGGGGGAATACGTCCCGGTTGGAGCCACCAACCGGGACTAAAGGTTTGGCCACAGCCACGTGGCGTGGCATGCACCTTTAGTCCCGGTTGCTGGCTCCAACCGGGACGTATTCTCCTGCCCTCTATAAATGCAACGCCCCAACCCCCTCTGCCTCCACTCTGTTTTTTCGAATGGTGGAAGGTGTGAGGGGTGTGCTAGTTTTTTCTCTTCTATGCATGCATTGAAGGTGTTTGATGAAATGTTTGAGTGAATAATCCCGTTGAATTTCTCATAGAACAAAAATATAGAAGGTGTCCGAGACGCACTTGAGCTTTCTCCTCTTTATTTCCCTCGATCGAGGTTAATTAGCAATCTTATCTTTTCTAGGTCATTGATACAATTCATGTGTCGGTGTGAATTGGTTATTTCACTATTTATGATGTCCTGTTTTTTGATAAACTTACTTATATGATGCAGATGAACGGTCGGGAATGGATGTACGGTGACCGGCGCGTAGCCGGGTATATCAAAGGCGTGGATAAATTTATCGATGTGGCTATGGCAAACAAAGAGAATGGATTTATACGTTGTCCATGTGTTCAATGTCGGAACAACAAGGAGTACTCTTCCTCGAAAATCATTCGCTGCCACCTGATTATGAAAGGTTTCATGCCCAACTATAATTGCTGGACCAAGCACGGGGAAAGAGGGGTTATGATGGAAGATGGTGAAGAAGAAGATGATGATAACAACTATCATCATATGTTTCCTGAATACAGTGATACTGCAATGGAAGACAATGGAGAGGAAAGAGGTGAAGAACGGGCATCAGATGAGCCGGCTGATGAACTTGGTAGGGTCATTTCTGATGCAAAGCAAGACTGTGAAACAGAAAATGAGAAGTTGAAGTTAGAGGGCATGTTAGAAGATCACAAGAAATTGTTGTACCCAAATTGTGAAGATGGCAGCACAAAGCTCGGTACCACACTAGAATTGTTGCGATGGAAGGCAAAGTGTGGTCTAACTGACTCCTCATTTGAAAAGATGCTAAAATAATGAAGCCGAAGTTTCCAAAACATAACGAACTTCCCGAGAGTACCTACGAAGCAAAGAATACTCTCTGTCCTCTGGGATTAGATGTGCAAAAGATACATGCATGCATTAATGACTGCATCCTCTACCGCGGTAAGGAGTATGAGAATTTAGATAAATGCCCGGTATGCAATGCGTTGCGGTATAAGATCAGACGAGATGACCCTGGTGATGTTGAGGGAGAGCCCCTCCGGAAGAGGGTTCCTGCTAAGGTTATGTGGTATGCTCCTATAATACCAAGGTTGAAACGCATGTTCAGAAACAAAGAGCATGCCAGGTTGTTGCGATGGCACAAAAAAGATCGTAAGAAAGACGAGAAGTTGAGACACCCTGCTGATGGGTCACAGTGGAGAAAAATTAAGAGAGACTTCCCAGACTTTGCAGGTGACGCAAGGAACTTATGCTTTGGTCTAAGTACGGATGGCATGAATCATTTTGGGGAGCAGAGCTGCAGTCACAGCACCTGGCCCGTGACTCTATGTATCTACAACCTGCCTCCTTGGTTGTGCATGAAGTGTAAGTTCATTATGATGCCAGTGCTCATCCAACGCCCGAAGCAACCGGGCAACGACATTGATGTGTACCTTAGGCCATTATTTGAAGAACTCTTAAAGTTGTGGGGCAAACCAGGTGTACGTGCGTGGGATGAGAACAAACAGGAGCCATTTGATCTACGAGGGTTGTTATTCGTAACCATCAATGATTGGCCTGCTCTTAGTAACCTTTCAGGACAGACAAACAAGGGATATAAGGCATGCACCCACTGTTTAGATAAGACTGAAGGTACATATTTGCATAAATGCAAGAAGGTTGTGTACCTGGCGAATCGACGATTTCTTCCGACCAATCATCCCGTAAGAAAGAAAGGCAAGCATTTCAAAGGTGAGGCAGATCACCGGAAGAAGCCTGAACTCCCTGCTGGTGATGATGTATTTGGTATGGTCAAGGACATATAAGTAATCTTTGGAAAGGGTCCCGGCGGTCAATCAGTTCCGAACGAGGTCGCTATAGGACACGCACCCATGTGGAAGAAGAAATCTATATTTTGGGAGCTGCCATATTGGAAAGTCCTGCGTGTCCGCTCTTCAATCGACGTGATGCACGTGACGAAGAATCTTTGTGTGAACCTGCTAGGATTCCTAGGCGTGTATGGGAAGACAAAAGATACACCTGAAGCACGGGAGGACCAACAAATTATGAAAGACCCAAAGAACATGCATACACATAACAAGACGGATAAAGGGCGTCACTTAAGTCGTGCCAACTAAGCTCTTACCAAAGCAGAGAAGGAAATCTTTTTTGAAGTCCTTTATAGTATCAAGGTGCCGTCGGGCTTCTCATCTAATATAAAGGGGATAATAAATATGGCAGAGAAAAAGTTCCAAAACCTGAAGTCTCATGACTGTCACGTGATTATGACGCAGTTGCTTCCGATTGCATTGAGGGGGCTTCTACCGGAAAATGTTCGAGTACCCATTGTGAAGCTGTGTGCATTCCTCAATGCAATATCTCAGAAGGTAATCAATCCAGATATTCTGCCAAGGTTACAGAAGGATGTGGTACAATGTCTTGTTAGTTTTGAATTGGTGTTCCCACCATCCTTCTTCAATATTATGACGCATCTCCTGGTTCACCTAGTGGAAGAGATTGCCATTCTCGGTCCGGTATTTCTGCACAATATGTTCCCCTTTGAGAGGTTCATGGGAGTCTTAAAGAAATATGTTCATAACCGTGCTAGACCAGAAGGAAGCATCTCCAAGGGATATGGAACAGAGGAGGTCATTGAGTTTTGTGTTGACTTTATTCCTGACCTTAAGCCGATTGGTGTTTCTGACTCGCGGCATGAGGGAAGACTAAGTGGAAAAGGCACGCTGGGAAAGAAAGCAATGATATGTAGGGACGGGGATTCTTTCACTAAAGCACACTACACAGTTCTACATAATTCCACCTTGGCAGCTCCGTATATCGAGGAACACAAGAATATTGTACGCTCCAAAAACCCGGGGAAGCCTGAATCATGGATTACAGATGAACACATGAAGTCTTTCGGTGGTTGGATGCAGACACATCTCTTGAATGACACCACTGTTGGAGATCAACTATACTTGTTGGCCGCGTCACCATCTTCTACTGTATTGAATTTCCAAGGGTACGAAATAAATGGGAATATATTCTACACGATCGCCCAAGATAAAAAGAGCACCAACCAAAATAGTGGTGTCCGCTTTGATGCAATAGAAAAGAATGGACAAAAGGACACATATTATGGTTACATAGAGGAGATATGGGAACTAGACTATGGAGTCTCTTTTAAGGTCCCTTTGTTTCGCTGCAAATGGCTCAACCTGAATGGGGAAGGGGTAAAGATAGACCAGTTGTACGGAATGACAACAGTGGATCTCAACAATCTTGGTTATAGAGATGAACCATTCGTCCTAGCCAATGATGTGTCTTAGGTTTTTTTATGTGAAGGACATGTCCTCCAGACCGAAAAAAAGAAAAAAATGTGCAAACGAATACATCATATGAGGAGCCAAAGCGTCACATAGTTTTTTCAGGGAAAAGAAACATCGTGGGAATCGAGGACAAGACAGACATGTCAGAAGATTATAATAAGTTTGATGAAATTCCGCCCTTCACAGTGAAAACTGACCCAAGCATTCCGTTAAGTAAAGAAGATGCTCCATGGTTACGTCTGAAGCGATCATAAGGAAGGACATATGCCAAGAAGTTCATGCTCATATTATGTAACTCTAGTTCATGTCTTCCGCGGTTTGTGGCTTGATCGAAGGATATCTTTCGCGGTTTGTGGCCTTTAGTCCCGATTTTGTAGTTTCAGTTTTTAATATTAATAAATGTCTTGAGTGTTAGTCCCGTTTTGTGGCTGGACCGGGACTATGAAGAAGTTGTCCCGATTCGTACTTACCATTAAGATCTGATCTCCAAACGCGCGCAGTCACATATTAGGGAGTGCCTCTATGACCAGTTTCTTGGAGATGCCGGAGGACTGGGATCCGGCGGCATCTCCCTGAAACTGGTCGTAGTGGTGTCCCTGCTCTCGAAAACCATCTTGCAGCTTGTAACTTCTCTAACTAGATCAACACGCCTCGGAGCTAACTAATTTCACATATTAGGGAGTGCCTCTATGACCAGTTTCTCGGAGATGCCGGAGGACTGGGATCCGTCGGCATCTTCTTGAAACTGGCCGCAGTGGTGTCCCAGCTCTCGAAAACCATCTTGCAGCTTGTAACTTCTCTAACTAGATCAATACGCCTCGGAGCTAACTAATTTCACATATTAGGGAGTGCCTCTATGACCAGTTTCTCCGAGATGCCGGAGGACTGGGCTCCGTCGGCATCTCCCTGAAACTGGCCGTAGTGGTGTCCCTTCTCTCGAAAACCATCTTGGAGATGCCTCAAACTGGCTGGAGGACTGGACTCGCAAGGATGCCTACTTATAGTACAAGCAGCTCATCATAGTGTCGACACATACAAAATAATGTCGACACTCACCCCTATCATTAGTGCTGACTCGTGTTTTGTCCCGGTTGGTGTCTCCAACCGGGACTACAGGTTGATCTTTAGTCCCGGTTGGTGACACCATCCGGGACAAGGTACACGCCGCACGACATAATGTCGACATAATGTTGTGCCCATATTATGCATGTGTCGCACGACATAATGTCCCGGTTGGTGACACCATCCTTTTTGTCGCACGGAAAAGCCCTTTTCCATTTTCCGAGCGCAAAAAAGGGTCGTTTTGTGAAGTAACCACCAAAATGCCGTTTCAGAATGCTACCGTCCCATTTTCCTAAAATACTAGACCACCTTACATGGACTATCTCCCAACAGGGACATCTCAAACCTTTTCGTCCATCCCGGGTAAAAAGGACAAATGTCTGCCGAATCGGCAGGAAGTGGGTCCGGTTTGTACTACAGGTACATGATCTATCGCCCTTGATTTTTTGAAAAAATAATTTTTAGACTCGCAATATGTGGTTTCTTCAGAGATCCAATGCAAGTTCTAACGATGCTAGTCCCCTATCTTCATGCACACCGGTTCGACCATAGTTAGAAATTCAGATAATTCAAAACGGGCATAATAAATTCAAAAAAAAATCCGAACAATGAAAATCCTTCGCGTGGTGTCATATTATGTTACATAGTTGAAAGGAAAAATACCAGACTTGGTATATTGATCATGTTTCGAAAAAACCTTCACAAAATGACTTATCATGTTCGAGGTTTCATGACTTTCGGTCCAAATGACCGATGTTATGTGCTGAATCACAGCATAGTTTGTGATGTTGTGCCAATATTATGCATGTGTGTGGACATTGGTATGGAGAACAATGTTGCAGGAGGAAGTTTTCCTTTTCGTCGCACGGAAAAGCCCTTTTCCATTTTCCGAGCGCAAAAAACGGGTCGTTTTGTGAAGTAACCATCAAAATGCCATTTCAGAATGCTACCGTCCCATTTTCCTAAAATACTAGACCACCTTACATGGACTATCTCCCAACAGGGACATCTCAAACATTTTCGTCCATCCCAGGTAAAAAGGACAAATGTCTGCCGAATCGGTAGGAAGTGGGTCCGGTTTGTACTACAGGTACATGATCTATCGCTCTTGATTTTTTGAAAAAATAATTTTTAGACTCGCAATATGTGGTTTCTTCAGAGATCCAATGCAAGTTCTAACGATGCTCGTCCCCTATCTTCATGCACACCGGTTCGACCATAGTTAGAAATTCAGATAATTCAAAACGGGCATAATAAATTCAAAAAAAAATCCGAACAATAAAAATCCTTCGCGTGGTGTCATATTATGTTACATAGTTGAAAGTAAAAATACCAGACTTGGTATATTGATCATGTTTCGAAAAAACCTTCACAAAATGACCTATCATGTTCGAGGTTTCATGGCTTTCGGTCCAAATGACCGATGTTATGTGCTGAATCACGACATAGTTTGTGATGTTGTGCCAATATTATGCATGTGTGTGGACATTGGTATGGAGAACAATGTTGCAGGAGGAAGTTTTCCTTTTCGTCGCACGGAAAAGCCCTTTTCCATTTTCCGAGCGCAAAAAAGGGTCGTTTTGTGAAGTAACCACCAAAATGCCGTTTCAAAATGCTACCGTCCCATTTTCCTAAAATACTAGACCACCTTACATGGACTATCTCCCAACAGGGACATCTCAAACCTTTTCGTCCATCCCGGGTAAAAAGGACAAATGTCTGTTGAATCGGCAGGAAGTGGGTCCGGTTTGTACTACAGGCACATGATCTATCGCCCGTGATTTTTTGAAAAATCATTTTTAGACTCGCAATATGTGGTTTCTTCAGAGATCCAATGCAAGTTCTAATGATGCTCGTCCCCTATCTTCATGCACACCGGTTCGACCATAGTAAGAAATTCAGATAATTCAAAACGGGCATAATAAATTCAAAAAAAATCCGAACAATAAAAATCCTTCGTGTGGTGTCATATTATGTTACATAGTTAAAAGGAAAAATACCAGACTTGGTATATTGATCATGTTTCGAAAAAACCTTCACAAAATGACCTATCATGTTCGAGGTTTCATGGCTTTCGGTCCAAATGACCGATGTTATGTGCTGAATCACGACATAGTTTGTGATGTTGTGCCAATATTATGCATGTGTGTGGACATTGGTATGGAGAACAATGTTGGAGGAGGAAGTTTTCCTTTTTGTCGCATGGAAACGCCCTTTTCCATTTTCCAACACTCACCCCTATTATTAGTGTTGACTCGTATTTTGTCCCGGTTGGTGTCTCAAACCGGACTAAAGGTTCATCTTATCTTTAGTACCGGTTGGTGACACCATCTGGGACAAGGTACACGCCGCACGACATAATGTCGACACGCCATTTTTGCCGCCATTTTTCTTCCCGCCATTTTTTCCCGCCAGTTCTTCCCTCCAGTTCTTCCCGCCAGTTCTTCACTATATATATGTAGGGTTGGCCTCCATTGTCATTGTACATCTCTAGACTCATATCTGCAACCTCATCACTCTTTCCCATGGCTTCCACCGTAGCACTAACTCCCAGGGAGGTGGAGGCGCTTTGCGCCTCGAACTACCCCTGCCCGCCGGGCTACTGTGTCCCCGTCGGCTGGATGCTGAGCGCCGGAGGCGTGCCGGTTCCTCCTGTCCCTCTAGGTGTGGCGCGTCGGATGGCCATCACGAACCACTACTACTTCGTGCTCACGCCGGAGTAGCGGAGGAATCCCAGATGGCATCCCGACTATTTCCTGACTTGGGAAGCCTTCTTCGTGGATCGGCGTGAGAGGGCACTCGCCAGGCACGAGGAGGAGGGCCCACCTCCTCCGAACTTCAACGAGGCCGGCCGTCGGCTGTGGTGGCGCGGCCAGACTCTCCAGAGCGTCATGACCTACGACATGGCCGCTGACTCTAGCCCCCGCCTGCGGTACCCTCAAGTCCAGCCCACTCGTACTCAACCTTCAAGGTTCAACTACGGCAACCCCGACGACGATAGCGACGACGGCCGCGGCGAGTACGACGACTACAGTGGCGAGTATTACAGGTGTAGGCAGGAGCATGACTGAATTATTCCAACATTGCAAAACAAGTTCGGCCGATTGTGGTTTAATCTGGCCATGTATCTTAATTTTCAGTTCTTCTATGTAACTTTGTGTTAGTTGCGTTATGTACTTTAATTCCAGTTCTATCCTAATCAAATTTTCTTTCCGCCCATTATTTTCCGTCCTTTTTTTCCGCCCAATAAAAACAGAAAATGGTTTTGAATTACTTATTCAAATCCAAACATTTTTTATGTTTAAAGTTTTTCTAAATTCCAAATTGATATTAAAAAAATATAAGTTAATTAATTTTAAATTGTAAATGGTTCATATTTTAAATGGTTACATTAATTATTTTTTAGAACAGAAAATGGTTTTGAATTATTTATTCAAATCCAAACACTTTTTATGTTTAAAGTTTTTCTAAATTCCAAATTAATATTCAAAAATATAAGTTAATTCATTTTAAAAGGTTACATTAATTATTTTTTAAAAATAGAAAATTGTTTTTGATATTTATTCAAATCCATACACTTTTTATGTTTAAAGTTTTTCTAAATTCCAAATTGATATTAAAAAAATATAAGTTAATTCATTTTTAATTGTAAATGGTTACATTAATTATTTTTTAAAACAGAAAATGGTTTTGAATTATTTATTCAAATCCAAACACTTTTTATGTTTAAAGTTTTTCTAAATTCCAAATTAATATTCAAAAATATAAGTTAATTCATTTTAAAAGGTAACATTAATTATTTTTTAAAAATAGAAAATGGTTTTGGATTATTTATTCAAATCCATACACTTTTTATGTTTAAAGTTTTTCTAAATTCCAAATTGATATTAAAAAAATATAAGTTAATTCATTTTTAATTGTAAATGGTTTATATTTTAAATGGTTACATTAATTATTTTTTAGAACAGAAAATGGTTTTGAATTATTTATTCAAATCCAAACACTTTTTATGTTTAAAGTTTTTCTAAATTCCAAGTTAATTATCATTTAAAAACAATACAAATTTAAACCCCAAAATAAAAAATAAGGCGGGAACAGAGAGAAAATACCTGAAATTTTTTGAAAACAGGGGAATATGGCCCCCTGCGCGCCAACCCTTGGTCTGCTGAAAATATTGGAGTATACGTCCCGGTTGGTGGCTCCAACCGGGACGTATAACCCTTTAGTCCTGGTTGGACCCACCAACCGGGACTAAAGGTCCTTTGGTTATAACTGACGCCCCTTCTCTTCTTCTTCCCTTCCCCATCTCACTTCTCTACTTCACCGACGCGCGCACAACCGCCCCCGACGCTGTCAGGCTGCCCGAGCCCGCGCGTTCCGTCCGCCAGCACCGCCGCCTCCGTCCGTGCGCGCACCAGCTACTTCCCCCCTGCCCGCCGCCGCCGCTCGAGCTCGACGGAGGCGACGCTCCGGTGACCAAGAAGGAGCGGCGCCGCCTCTCTCTCACGCGGGGTGAGCCTCTGCACCTCCCAGTGCCCTCCGTTTGCCCGCTTGCTGTTGTAGCCGCGACGCGTCGTGTCGCTGCAAGCATCGCCGCCGCTGCCCGCCGTGCGCCCAGCTCCGGTGAGCTTCTTCGAGCGGCGCCGCCACTTTATTGCCTACGACGCGCTGCTTCGATCAAGCTTATCCCCGTCGCCCCGCACGCCTCATAGCGCCGTCCCCGGTGAGCAGCCGACGGTGGCCGCCGAGATGACGTCACCCCGGCGTCACGCTGACGTGGCCCACGGGCCCGCTGACCTTTGACCACCACGGTGGCTTGCTGATGTGGCCTAGGGCGCAGCACTCAGTCACAGTGGCTAGGTTCTGTCTGGGTAAAAAAAACCCAACCCTTTGCTGATGTCATATTGACACAGTAATTCAATTTTAAATGATTAATTAATTCCAGAAATTGATATAAACTTGTAAATTCAATATCTTTTTATTTATAAGTTAGAAAAATACAAATAATATATCAAATTGTTCAGAAAAATGAAACCTATCTATTTAACCTATAATCATGCATTGTTCAACAACTTAAATGACAAGTATAATTAGAAGAACAAATGCACCCCTCTCATATGTTCTGGAGTTTCCCCGAGTTAGGGTTTTCACCCCTCGGAACCCCGATTAAATCGTCGAGCATGTCTTAGGGTTACATTCCAATGCAAATTAACTTGTCATATCATCATACTTGCTTGAGCATTGCATCGATGCCATGTGTTGATTGTTTCCCTTTCTTTTTGGTGTTTGGATTATTAGGTTTATTATTAGTTAGGTATTATTAGGTTTATTAATTAGTTTGGTATTATTGGTCTTCGGCCCCACTGGTCAGTCATTGTGGGTAGCCCCAGACCCAATTCACATTGTCAAGCAACTTAAAAGCCCTATCTTAGATAAGGAATCATTAATACCCCTTAGGTGCATGTGGGTTCGACGATGTGCCTATCTACTACACGGTTTCCTTTTTGTAGCTAGGTTTAGGGTTTAGGGTTTCTCTTCATTTTTATTATTGTGTATGTATATATTAGGGTTTCTCTGAATTAGGGTTTATATCTCTCAACACCGTACCTAACTTTCTCCTTTACCTGCTTTGACTTATTCATTTTTCCACCTATGTAGAAAATATGGACCCACACGTCAGAGACGAAGAATAGGAAGAGTTGATACAAGGTGTGATCCATGGGGAAGAAAATTTAGACGTATCAACGTTTCTGAACAACTCCGGTGAGGGTGATCCTCTTTTTACCGGAATAGACGACTTGTTTGAGGTTGAAGGTGTTGCCTTCCGTGAGGGAGAAGGCGATGCCTTGTGTAATCGAGAAGACGACCGCTCCGGCGAGGTGCATGTAATATAATCAATTCATTAATTAATCATCTGCTATCTATATAGAAATAGTAACGACGATATTTTTTCTTTTAGCCATTCGGATCGAAGGAATCTACTGAAAAGAGCAGACGAGGCCCAACCAAAAAGTTGCAAGACCATGAGAGGTTTAGGATCGAAGATGTCGCTGAAGACGGCAAACCGACGGCTCCCGAAGTTGTCGCAAACAAATTTGTGGCACAATGCAGAGTAATCGTTAGGGACTTAATCCCGATCACCATTAGAAATTGGAATAGGCCTGCTAATGCGGATTAAGAGGGAACATGTTTATTTGTCCCTAACCACGCCAAAGATTTACTGTGGAAGAGGCTCATGGTTAATTTCAAACTACCGAAGATAGAGCTGGATCCAAATGCGGAGGATCCAGTTGAGGACGCCTTACAACATGGGAGAGCCATGGAGGCTAAGGTCAGGGAGTGGGCTTTGAAGAAGATGGCCCAGTGTTTCACCAACTGGAAGAAAAGATTGCACCTTGACTATGTCGTGAAAGAGAAGACTCCCGATTTCAAGAATATTCAGTTTGAGAAGATAAAACCATTCTGGGCTGAGTTTGTGGAATACAAGACATCAGAAAAAGCTAAGAAAATGTCTGCAACGAATAAGCTGAATGCTGCTAACAAGAAGTATCACCATACTTTGGGGCAAGGTGGCTACAGGGCTGGCATTCCTAAGTGGGAGAAACTTGAGAATGAACTGCGTGATAAAAAGATCACCCCAGAGACAGACGATTGGGTAGGACGTGCAAGGAATTGGTTTTACGGGCATGGGTGCATGTTGGACTCGGAAGGGGGGTGTATATATAACATACGACATAAAGAAGACCCCTTGCCAATCGAGAGGATCAGAAAAGCAGTAAAGGCTGTTAAAGATGGGGACTTCATTCCCGATAGAGAGAATGATGAGCTCACACTCGCCCTTGGAAATAAGGAACATGATCGATGAACACGAGGCACAAGAGGCTCCCAACCATGGAGGACTGGGTTTCCCGAAGAGAGGAAGAAATATCCTGATAGAAGCCGTCAGAGGAGAAAGGACAGGGCGGAAGTTGAAGCAGATAGTCAGAAAGAGCGAATGCGTTTAATTGAAGAACGATTAAAGCAACAACAAGATGAAATTAACGCACTTAAAGAGCAAAGTACTACCGGCACATCTCAGCAGCACACTGCATTCGATGCTACCGGCCTATCGAATAATCGAAAAAGCAGTGTGGCTTCCACCGAGGTCCCGGGTGATGACAATGGCGATGACGATGGTGCACCGACGATGGCTCCTGTTGGCTACCCAGTGGATGATATCACAGAGATGACACACTACGAGCTACATGTCAAAGTTGTGAACATATCAATGGTGGCGGTCGGCTATGCCTTACCAATTGGACCCACACCAACTTACCACTGTCGTCCGGTTCCAGAGGGCTACGCTGTTGTCGGGGTGGATGAAATCATGCCCACCTTTGAAGTTTTGGATCATCACTACCCTGCAGGTGAAGGGGATGTGACTGTACTGGGAGACGCAAAAAACGTCACCATTCTATGGCCGAAGGAATGTATCGTGGTTCGAAATCACACGCCAAGGCCATCTTCGCCGCCGCCTCACCCGTCTCCAGCGAGGTCGTCGCCGCCGCGGCAGCCGTCTTCGTCGCCTCACCCGGCTACATCGCCTCACCAATCTCCGGCGCAGCCATCGCCGCGGGAGCCATCGCCAGCACCTCAGGATAAAAAGCGTAAGCGTACCGCTACTGTGCGTCGTGGTAAGCGATCGCCGAAACGTAAACAAGAGCCTCTTCCAAAAGTACCAAAGGTTCCTCCCAAGAGAGCTTATGACTGTACTGAAGAGGAGACTGCGGCGATCGTTGATGCGGAAACGACAACGTTTTTCGCTAAGCTGAGGCGGCCGAAAGAGCCAGAGTTCCCCAGCACCAAAGAAGAAAAAGCCAAAGTGTTGAAAATGCTAAAGACTCTTCATCAACCCGAGCCAAAGCTGTCATCAGACTATGAGCGTTCTATTCTCAAGTCACATGCGGCACAAAAAGCCTCGAAGAGCAGTACTGATGCAAGCGAGAAATCTATTGCCCAGCTCGGAGAACAAGCAAAACAGACTTGCGCCCCTCTCAAGGTGATTTCCCAAACCATTGTGGGGTCGAGCAAATATGGGGCCGAAGAGCAGTATGATCCAGAGGTAGTTGCACAATACGGAGAAGCTGCCGCTGCTCAAGGTATGAGTATTGCCCAGTACTTATCCCAGTTAGAGTTCTTCCCCGTGAGTGAAGTAGCATACAAATACCAGTATAACAAACCTCTCGTCAAACCTGAGGAGGTAAACAATCTTCCAACAAAAATGCAAAGATTGCATAACTGGTACATGCATGCCACAAAGGCCGGGGCTAACTGGATAGTGCTGAAGGTTACAAAAAAGCATCATGGGAAAGATATGGATGACATGATATCCATTGAATTTGATGAACTATTTCAATTATTCAATCAAGACTCCTTGGACAAATCGATCATCAGTGCCTATTGTCTGTAAGTACTAATTCTGTAATTAATTTAGTCTCCAGCTATCTCATCTTGTTTATTGCATGTATATAATCATACTGTAATATGCAGAATGAAGATTCTCGAACGCAGCAGAGGAAAAATCTATGACATTGGCTTCATTGATCCATATTGGGTTCATCAAGATAATCTCAAAACAAACCCCTAGGATACGGAGGATAATATAGTACACGTGTTAAGGTTTCAAGAAACCAAAAGGGAAATACTATTTCCTTACAACTTCGAGTGAGTGTTATTGTCTTGTATACACTTTCTATTTCGCTTACTCGATGTTAAGTATATAATTGATTAGTTATGCATTCGCAGCTACCACTATATTCTGTTAATCATTCAACTTGACAAATGGCGTGTACTAGTCATGGACTCGAAACATAAACCCCTTGAGACATGGAAGGACATGCAGATACTTCTCCAGCGGTAATTTTAATCATTACGACACTATATCGGCAACGTTCGTGAATTTTATGATATCAAGTACTTAATAACTTATTTTATTCGTTTTCTACGCCAGGCAGCGCTTGGAAACGGATCATCAACAAGGCTAGGGGTGTTTGGAAAGAGGAGCTTACATTTCAACCACTAAATGTAAGCACCACTAGCTATATCCGCGTATCTCTTTGATTCTAGTTTTGATACAGTTATTATCATGCTTGATTATTATTTTGATTGAACTCTGTTCTCGTAAAGTGCCTGACGCAGGGACCAGGTAACAATCTATGTGGATACTATGTTTGCGAGCTCATCCGGAAGACGTGCGATGAGAAGGACAGAAATTTAGAGCAACTCCACGTACGTAAACAATTTCTATAGTTTTTAATTATAATCAAATTGTGTTTAGTTTCATTCATATAGGCTAACTCCTTTTTTAAATCAGATCGAACGTCTACGGGACGGTCTTCTGCCGAAGGATCGCGTACGAGCAATTCAGGAGGAATTGGCGGGATTCTTGGATGCAGAAGTCCTAGACCCAAAAGGGGAATACTATTCGGCTGTGTATAGACAATAGGGATTGTAAAAATAGCAACTTTGAAGGAATTGGTCGGTAGCATCGAATAGCAACTTTTGTATGTAGTGCATGAACTCGATCCGTGTATTGAATGTAATATTGTCATGATATTCATGATGTAATATAAGGTTCCTTCATTGATAAGTGCAAATCACTAAATAAACAATAAAACAACCTAAATGAATTCTCTGCCGCGGCACAAAAAGTGGCAAAAATGCTGCCGCGGCAACAAAATGTGCCAAAATGAATTCTCTGTCGCGGCAGAGAAATGGGCCAAATATCTGCCACGGCAGAAGGTTATTAGTCCCGGTTCGTGTTACGAACCGGGACTAATGCTCCACCCCCCTCGCCCTCTGCCGCTGCCACGTGTGCACCCTTTTGTCCCGGTTGGTGGGGCAACCAGGACTAAAGGTTAGGGCTTTAGTCCCGATTGCCCCGTCCCGGTTGGGCAACCGGGATAAAGCCCCGTACCAACCGGGACCTATAGCCCCGTTTCCACCAGTGTCTCAATCACATTACGTGCTGATCAGTGCACTCTATTTAAGTTTTCCATCGAAGTTGTTGGTTCCACACCTCTATGAAAATCAGGCACATGATACCTTTTGTTCTTGTATGGAGCAAGGTAGCCTGGTAGGTTAGGATAACCGACATTAACAATATAATACTTTTCCAAGAACAGATGACAAAATGCTAGTCATGATATAGTAAATAATGAAATAAATGTCATAGCTTGCTGCAAATATTGCCCTTTGGAGAATGGGGAAAGATATCTTTGTCCCCTTGCATGGCATGATATAACACACTTGTATCATGCATGGCACCTGGATGCCCAATAGATGCATATGTAAAGCGCATATCAAAATCACAAAACGTCAACACATTCTGAGTTGGAACTCCCATCCACCCAATGTATCTTATTGATTTTCACCGGCAATTGATGTACAAATGTGATTACAATCTAGTGCACAAATGCAATCCTTGGGATGTGGATAGGCCCGTTTGTCATCCCTAATCCTTTTGTGGACACCGCGGAAGTTTGGGTATTTTGGTTTTAAAAAATGAGTTGACATCTTAACGACACAAAAAATAACCTCACCAAACTTACGACTAATGGTATCACTAGAGTGTTTGAACCTATTCTATGTTTTCATGTTTGACGCACATCCGCCAAGAGTCCATATAAAAATTGCAAGGGCCTCATGACTACTCAAATCAACGGATGTGGTTAGATTGTACCGGCTCACTAGGTATGATTGTTCACATGCAACATCTTGTATGTTTCTCCTAGAGTTGACAATATCTCTCTCAACCAATCCATTCCAGTGAGAATAGAGGTTCTTGGACTTACCTTGTCAACAAAATTATCGAAACACAAGAAAGATATTAGCCACACCATTATATATAACATTCAAATCTTGAGCATGGTGATGAACAATCAACTCTCTCGTCATCATCTACCTCATCGCTAGGATTGGGCATTCGTTAGACCAAATCGATCGGTTCGGTTCTCCGGTTAATTCCAAAATTCGATTTTACAAAAATTGTGACCGATCGGTTATCTGAGAAAGGACTAACCGGAAATCAGGCCCCGAAGATGCACACCTACATGGAGAACAAAATATGCAGACGTACGTGCATGACAAAAAATGCACGAGAATATGGATAACAAAAATAATGTACATCAAGTATTCATAGGACAAATAACACACCCATTGGGACAATATGCATTCACATGAAATATGTAGATAAATTCCCAACAATAGTTGTAATCACACAAGCTTACAAAGACAATTACCTCAATACAAAAATAAAGATAGGTTCATTAGTTCTCAACATCGCATGAACCGCACTACTGAAATGGTTCCATAATGACCATATTTGGCCGCATACTTTTGCTTAAGCCAATTAAGATGATCATTTGTTCCTTGCACATGGAGAAACATTTGATAACTATTATGTCCACACTTTTAGTGGAGTTTTTTGTTTGTCTGTGTACATACCCAAATTAGAATGAAAAAAATTCCCCATTCCATGAAGGAATAGAAGTCTCATCTAAAATTTATGTTTCTAAAATTAAGAAAATCTTGCATATATCAAAATGGTGAGATGGTATGTGAGCTGGAGTATATCCTAATGTTTCTTGATCCATTTATCCAGTTACTTTAAAGGTGAAGGTTCAGTTGAAATTAATTTTTTTTCTTATTATTTTCTTCTTTGTGGATGATGCACAGTCGTAGACTTGTTGATACTTGAATTCCATCCTCTCTTACGTTTTGTTTATGCACTAATGAGCTTCGGTCTCGCAGGTTCCCTTTTACTTCTACAATGTTAAGTTTCTCCTATATATATATATATATATATATATATATATATATATATACCTGAAATACATTCCATTTGAGTTCACATGGCACAACCCCACTTAATTTTGTAGAGACTCCTTTGAACAAGCTTCCCCTAGAAACCATCAACTTCTTTCCTTTTTATTTCTGCAAAGGAGGAATATCCATGGCCTCTGCATATTTGAGGCAGAAAGCCATAGACAATGTAATTAATAAAACCTTGTAGACAATCTAATTAATAAAATTTAGCTCTACTTGGCTCTATTCTTTATATGGGTCTGACCATTTAATTGCTCCCTGTTGATCAGAAGCTATATCTGCAGTGGCATGGTAGTATATGTAGTAGATTGAGATATGGGCGAATGATGCTCCTACTGTTGTGGCATGGTAGTTTCCGGTCTGCCATTGAAAATATCATGGTGGTGCACATGGTTGCAGAATGTCATGATTATTGCACCACATGTCAAATTGAACACATCAATCTTTTTTGAAGCACGACAAAATATTTACCCTTTCTATTAATTAAGGAGAAGGTTTTTAGAACAAATGCCTATGCCAAGCCACATGACTTTATAAAAAAGGTAGGCCTACTCTTCCGGCATTACATGACTCAAAAATTTAGCATCGGCGAGGCTCCAAGATTTCGCTTCATCTTTAATCTTCGCAATCACCATGGTTGCGGGAGAGAATGTATGTCGAAAAACTCTAGTGCCTTCCAAATTTCCCAGGAGATTAGCATGATCATAGAGACCATAGTCTTTCTTTTCTTTCCTTCTCTCTATGGCCACCTTTTTTCCATGATTTCTCCACCGATGGTTTATTTGGCCAACTGGCCATGAACATGTCAGCTTCTTATTTAAGATTTGCACAACACCGATTTGTCACATAAATCTGGATGGAACAGAAAATAAAATCTCAACGAATCAATAAAACGCATGGTCTGCTGCATTTCACGGTGACTATGCCGACACTGCCTAGCACATGGAGATCTGCGCAGTCCAAGATATCCTCCAAGTTGTATCCCAAGATGGTGGTGGAACAGGGAGACATCACCATGTGCACAGTGGCATTGCTGCAGCACACAAATCCATTCATGAATTGAGATGTGGCATCTAAAATTTCTGCAGTATTATTGTTTCTAAGAGTAAGACCAGTTTATGTTTAGCCAACTGACAAGATTGTGTGAATGACAAGATATTATGATCCGTTTACCGGTAAACTGAAACACGAAGGTTTGGTTGAATTCATATTTTTATTTTCCCGATTTCACTCCACATGGACGGTCCATCGTCCACTCTTAGACTGTTCGGTATTTTCCAATTCATCCCATTGTTCGAGACCTTTCCAGTTGCATATTCACATTTTATTTAATGATTGGCTTCCATCGCCCATGCATTTCTTTTATACTTTAATGACCTTCGGTATTGTATATTTTGTTTTAGCAGTACAGAGCTGAATTTCTGGAATAGCTGAAGAATTCACCAATTGAATTTACATGGACCAACCAAATAATTTTGTTGAGAAGTCTTTGGAATTCCCGTAGAGATAATTTAATTAATAAGATTTAGCTCGATGTTGGTTCTACTTTTGCTACTTGGTATAAAATATTAGTGGTAATCTCTTGATCTGAAATTGAAGATGCAATGATATTGTAGTTCAAGTAATTATAGTAATATTTTGATTGAGATCTTATTGGTGTTGCTACTGTTATACTCCCATGTGGCACCAAAAATACCAGGACGGATCGCATGATTTTTTTGTTCACATGGCTGCATGATCGCATGATTTTTGCACCACGTCGCATGGAACACACCAATCTTCTTATATAACATTCGCACAACACTTAAATTACGAACGCAACACATTGTTCTCACTACAACAAGACCCCTCCTATAGCAATATATACTCGGCAACGCTGTAAATATTCGTTGCAAAATTTTATCATAGATACATGTATATGTGTTGCAGGCTAGATCCATTGTCTATTATACAGATTGGAAGGAATATTTTGAGCCCAGCCCATTAAACACGACTCCATATCCTTAACCCACCAGCCACGAACGCACGTCCTCACCTGCCGTCCCACTGCTCAACTCCCCTAAACCTAGTCGCCTCCCTCTGAGGCTCTGAGGGCGCCTCCCTTGTCGGCGATCAGTGGCGGCTGGTGATAGAGCTCACGATGACACCTTCCACTACTCACCTCTCCTACCATGAGATCCCCTAACTCTGGAAAACGCTCGTGCGGCGATGGTGGATTTGGGCGACAACACGATGCGGGTTTTCTCAAAGCGCCATGGCGAGGAGTCGCAGCACAGGGGCGCGGCCGCGCAAGGGCACGGCGGAGGTTTGAGCTCCAGGTGTAATTTATCTTTTTTTCCCTGTTAGATTCCTCTCTTTCTTACCCTTGGTCAAAATTTTGTGTGGAAATTCTGTTTATCCTTGATAACTGCGATTGCGCCAGAGGCATGGTCAGCAACGCAAGCGGAAGTGGCATGATATGGCAAAGCAAGAAGGAACAAGCGGACACGCACATCAACACTAACAACCAGCACCAGCACGATTTGCAGGTATTGATTCGTCCCCATTTGGCTATTTATATCACATCTAGTACTACTCCTTCCCATACGATATCTCAACTGAACCTTTGCTTGCAATGATCGATTAGTTATTTCTGTAGAGTATTAATATTTTAAAGATCATGGTAAAAGTACTACTCCCTCCTACCCCATATTAGTTGACTCAAATTTGTCTAGATTTGGATGAATCTAGACACTATTTAGCATATAGGTTTATCCAAATTTCGACAAATCCTAGTCAACTAATATGGGCCGGAGTGAGTAAGAAAAGTTACCTGCTGAATGAGTATGAGTTGAATTCAGACCGCGCCACTAAAGGAATGCGTATAAAGAAACCCTGCAAGAATTGGTTGTCTTGATTTTAACATGGAAAGAAAAAATCCAAACAGGTGTTCAAGTTCTTTTATCTAATCCAAGTGTTTAAGTTCTTTTATCTGATCCATGCGGGCTGGAGAAGATTAGTCAGAGGTATCTGTATTTTTCTGTTTGCAATTCATTACAGCTCCTTTTAGTTATCTTCCAATCATACCATTTCCCTTTTCGTTTCTCACTTGCTAGACTAGATCTTCATGCCTTTGGTCAATTACAAAAAATTTATTTTTTATTATACGGCCTACGCCTACCATAGCGTACCTAATACTAGTTCTCCTTGGCACAGAATCTGACATAACAAAATAGTGAATTGACAAGTTCTGAAGGCCCCAAGGGCCCTTCTAACATTCTGTATACCACCGAGGGAATTGTTGATATCACTGAAGGTATGCTTTCATTATTCAATCAGAAGTTGTTCCTGTTCCTATTTTAAATTTGATTTCGTATATATTATAGTATCATTCCAGTAAAGATTATTTATGCATTTTGCTTAACTGGTCCATATTATTACTAAAATATTCTATTGAACAGCCGTTAGTTTTGGTCGGTGGCACGTACATAATCTGCCACATAACACCAGCCATAATTGACTCTAGCATGTAGTTAATTCGTTCATACGATTAATTTTCCTCCTCGTATTACTTGAACAATTCATCATCACACTTGTTATAAGATTTAGAACCATTTTTTTGCTTCTGCTCATATATGTCTCGCTTGGAATTTTGGAATCATACCATGGCAACCAATGAGAGAGTTTGAATTGATATGGGTCCATCTTAGTAGTTTCTTAAAAAAGAGTCCGCTGGTTTTCATGTCGTCTTGTTAAGTACACATGTATCCGTGCCTTTGAAGAATTTAGACTTTAAATGTTCCGCCCTGCAAAACTCAATTCCTGGTCTTTTAACTTCTACTTACACATGCCAGAAGTAATTTTTTAGCTTTATGATAATTTTATCGATCATTCTATCTATTACTTATTTAAGAATTTTATATCTGCTCTCAGCTGGACATTCTAGTTAGGTTTTTTTATATTTTGTTGGATGGATTTGTTTAGATCCTGTTGTTGTTATTTGTTATCCAGACTTTTTTTAATTTCCATCCATGTGACAATCACTATGATTTTGGGTCTAGCTATTTAAAACGCAGAGGATTGCAAACATGTCAATGCACACTGAATCAGCTTTGGCATGCCACGAAGGTCACTATACATGTAAACTTTTAAGCAAGTTAATTCACAACAAGCTGCTTTGTCTTTTAAAGAAATTTTTGTATTTGCAGGTTCCATGCATGAGAAGACTTGCTATATCGGATATCAACAATGAACTTGTTGGCAAAATATTAGACTGGATGTAAATAGGACTGTGTAGGATATGATATTTTGATGCAAAATTGTAAACTATCTGATCTTCAGATAATTTGTGTGTATGGATGGTGATTCAAATAATAAATATTAAATTGTTTTCATGAATTGCATTCAGATTATATGGTTTGTGTGATGTGATTTGTGACGGTACGAGATCCGTTCTCTCAATGAGAAAAATGCTATCATAGATATCGAAACATCTAGCCTAGGAAACTGTTCTCTCACTGAGAAAAAAGCTATCATAGCGATCGAAACATCCAGCTTAGGAAATAGCGTTTATATATAGAATTTCCAATCTGTATAGGATGCTCCTACTTACGCATACAACAGTTCTCCGAAATCTGTAGCTATTTTGCATTGCTTATCCCATTGGACCGACGCACATATATCCGTTGCATTATGTCCTTGCAACGCCCAAAAACACAACGCCTGTTTATCCGTTGGTAAAGTCGCTAGCAACGCCTATATGAGCATTTAGATACACACAAATGCGTTGTTGTAGGGGGGTTCTCTTGTACCTTTTCTAAGGGCTGAAAAAGCATATGGAAGCACACCCGCCTCTGGCCTTGTTTAAGATCAAGCAGAGAGATATGCACTAGGGTATATTTGTCTCACAATGCGATTGAAACACAAGCGATATTTTGGATTAGCAGGCGTTGGGATCCGGTTCAATGCATCTCCTCCTTCAGTGAGGTGGCTATTGTATGCCATTATTCCTACATGCATACATAGGACAATATCACCTCGTCAAGCAATCAAGGGACCAGACGCCATCCACGGTTACCAAGCTCTGGACCAATCTTCTGTCTCACTGATATGTGTAGGACAACCCGTCCTTCAACTTGTATCCTAACACCATGGCGGAATAGGGACGTCGCTTTGATGCCGCACGACATCTCAGCCCTCATTCCTATGATAATATTTAGCAAAGTGCACCATAGTATGCATCTCGCTTAGCTGGCTAGAGTTGGCTGCTTACATGGAGTCTTGAATATATCAAAATAACGATCCACGTGTTTTCCCAACGGTATTTCTCTTCTTTGTAGGTACTATTATTGCCGCCAAAGAATGTTTTATTGGGATAGGGATATATCCATTTCCATATCGACATTTGCATCAAAATTTAAAACCACATTCATTTTTGTATTTGCAAAATGAATCCAGATGTTTACCATATCCATATTTATGTTCGTTCGGATTCAAATATTACCATCACCATTTCCAGTTTACCGAATACAAATATCGAATAATTTGGATTGTCCACTACTAGTTCCCACCCCTAATTATGTATGAGGACTGTATTTGCAAAATTACCGGTGGCTCTTCTGCCCCTGCCGACCATTTTACCCCTTGATTCCTCACTAGATACCAAACACGGTGACTTATTACGTGATGACATGTTATAGCAAGGTTATTTTTTGTGTGTGCAAAAAATCCACCGACCTATTAATAATGATCAACATTAGTATAAAGAGGTTTAAAGTAATAAAAATTATAGATAGGTGCATGACCACCTAGCGATAACTACATACACTAGCGCGAGAACATAGAAATCATCCATAGTGCAAGTTTTTGCAAAACAAAATAGACAATTGACTAGGCTCATAGTGATTACCTTGGCAACTTTGGTTCCGAGTCACGTGGAATCTTCTAGGCAGGTACATTCGGCCCACATAAAATCCAAAACTAAATGCTCTTCTATTTTGCATAGACATTCGAGAGAGATGAAGAATCATATGAACGATGGGTTGAGATTAAGATAGATCATCAATATTCTATACAATAAAGGACAACATGTTTAAGTTCGAACACTCTTCTCGACCGTTCTAAATATGTGTTTTCGTAAATTTGTGGGGTGTAGTTATTCATGAAAAATACGCATAAAGTAATGTGTTTCGTTGAAGCAATAAATTGCATTTGTGGAGCAGATGCTTGATGTTCATCAAAATTGTATTACTTTCACCCATTAACTAACCTTTGAAACTTTTGGTTAAATTTAATTCTTTTCACTTATACGTTTGATCTAGATAGGTGGGAAATTGTAGGTTTGAGTTTCCCCAACTTACTCACGCATAGATGAGACCAAGGATAATTGTAGAACCAACTGCCTTCTATATCTTACTCGAAAACTGTCATCAATAACTTATTAATACCTAGTTCACCACACACTCTTACAATTTTCTACATTCATGTCCCCACATAAAACATCACGTAGGCGTATCTGGTTGCAGGATGTCATGATTGCAGACAGTCACAACACTGTAAGTTACAGTATGTAACAAACTCGTTGCTCTCCTTTTTGTAGGGGCTCAAATAATCACGTTGCTGTATCTGGAAGCAGACGCGCACCCCTGATATAATTTGAGAGCATGTTGAGGCATGCACTAGGATATTGCACTAGTAGCCCACATCTCACAATGCCGCACACACACATGAGATGTTTATATGTAGGATTCGGAGGCGTTAGGATCGGATTGCATGCTGGAAAGGCATCACAATCCTTCGACAAAATGGCTATTGTTTGACAACATTCTAGCTCCGGGCCAGGCAACAAAGGAAGCCAATGCGCCACACAAGCATCCTCAAACCATTTCAGTCTGCTGAAAGTTTTGAATTTCAATAGTTGATCAAACAACAACAACAAAAGCAATGTCTTCATTCACAAGTATGAAGAACATAGTTCATATTGATGAAAAATGGTTTGATATGGCAGAAGAAGACGACATTCGAGAGAGATGAAGAATCATATGAACGATGGGTTGAGATTAAGATAGATCATCAATATTCTATACAATAAAGGACAACATGTTTAAGTTCGAACACTCTTCTCGACCGTTCTAAATATGTGTTTTCGTAAGTTTGTGGGGTGTAGTTATTCATGAAAAATACGCATAAAGTAATGTGTTTCGTTGAAGAAATAAATTGCATTTGTGGAGCAGATGCTTGATTTTCATCAAAATTGTATTACTTTCACCCATTAACTAACCTTTGAAACTTTTGGTTAAATTTAATTCTTTTCACTTATACGTTTGATCTAGATAGGTGGGAAATTGTAGGTTTGAGTTTCCCCAACTTACTCACGCATAGATGAGACCAAGGATAACTGTAGAACCAACTGCCTTCTATATCTTACTCGAAAACTGTCATCAATAACTTATTAATACCTAGTTCACCACACACTCTTACAATTTTCTACATTCATGACCCCACATAAAACATCACGTAGGTCTGGTTGTAGGATGTCATGATTGCAGACAGTCACAACACTGTAAGTTACAGTATGTAACAAACTCGTTGCTCTCCTTTTTGTAGGGGCTCAAATAATCACGTTGGTGTATCTGGAAGCAGACGCGCACCCCTGATATAATGTGAGAGCATGTTGAGGCATGCACTAGGATATTGCACTAGTAGCCCACATCTCACAATGCCGCTCACACACATGAGATGTTTATATGTAGGATTCGGAGGCGTTAGGATCGGATTGCATGCTGGAAAGGCATCACAATCCTTCGACAAAATGGCTATTGTTTAACAACATTATAGCTCCGGGCCAGGCAACAAAGGGAGCCAATGCGCCACACAAGCATCCTCAAACCATTTCAGTCTGCTGAAAGTTTTGAATTTCAATAGTTGATCAAACAACAACAACAAAAGCAATGTCTTCATTCACAAGTATGAAGAACATAGTTCATATTGATGAAAAATGGTTTGATATGGCAGAAGAAGGCCACAGCATGCCTTCGGCTCATGCTACTGTTTGTGGTATTCGCTAGGTGGTGCAATGACATATTTATAATTTTTATTACTTTTGTGTTCCGTTGTTCTTCTATTGATGATTATTAATAAATCGGACGATGTCAAGGAGACAGATCAGGAGGTGCCGATGTCAACCATCGCCTCGGCCAAGTCGTTAAGGTACATGTGTCGATTGCCATCATCGGGAAGCGACAGGAACCTCGGAGAATTGACAACCGGGCTAGCACGGTGGGCACCAAAACGTATGCAATGCCAATGAAGAAAACAAATAACAGTGGTGGTGATGTACTCGCCGTCATCGAAGGAACGTGTGCACAGTCATTTGAGGTTATCGAGAAAGGAACAATGAGACCCATCAAGACACTGGTCTTGGAGACATCATCGTTTGCCTTAAGTGTGAATGAAAGGTCAGAGGGCTGGACTATGGTTCGTTGTGGTACTATGATCATCAGATCTCTCTTAGGTACTTGTTTCGATTTCGAATGTTTGGATCCAAAATTATCAGCAAATACAAATCAAAGGGCAGTGGGCAGTGGACACCTGGGTGGATTTGCAAGGCTGATTGCAAGGACGATCCGACCCACTGATCATTGGATCTATGGCAAGGTCACCTCGTTATTTCGAAAGACCCACACGAAAATAGGAACTCGCGATAATCCCTCCTACCGCTCGCCTTGTCTCTGGACGGGTCTGGTGACACTTGTTATTAGGGTTCTAGTTGCAGATCGATGAATCCAACAGGTGGTCGAGGAGGTTTGAATCCAACAGGTGGTCGAGGAGGTCAGATCGATGAATCTAGCCGGTTTCTATATTGGGGATTAAAGTGGATCTGCTATTGGGCAGGATGAAGGATACCAAGGCAATGATTTTTTTGTCAGAGGCTAGAGGTGGGGATTTTGAAAAATTTAATAGGGGATCGGTTTTTAATAGTTACAACAACAACTATCGTATAAACTACAACAATGGAGGAAATTTTAGCTATCAGAATCGCTGCAATGGAAATAACTTTGGTTGGAGAGGTTGTCAGTCAAAATATAGAGGAGGATACAATGTCAATAATAGATACCAGGGAAATGTCGATAATGGGGGAAACACCAATTCCAATGCTACTATTGAGTCCATAATGCATGTGGCCGTAGGAGCAGCAATTGCGGCATTGGCTGCACCAACTTCGAAGCAGGTTGAGATCGAGTAGTATTAGGCTGGTCATAGTGGAGAGTAACATAGACTAGTAACATGCACAAGTTACTACTCCATGTTACTACCTTATAGTGGAGAGTAACATATAAGTAGTGTCATGCAAAGTATCATTTATTAGGTGATAGACTCATCTTGCATTGGTATGTCTGATGTTATAGTAACCAAATATGTTACTCCATCCTTCTCTCTCTTCATTAACTCACTGCCACATAAGAAATTTTGCTGAGTTGGATTCTTAGTTACTTTTGAAGTTACTTGCACCATGACCAGCCTTAGGGCTTTCACAATGGTGTTTCTTAGCTCCATATCCTAGACACTTTGCTTATGTGGCACTATAGTTAATGAGGAAAGAGAGTGAGGTTGTATCTTAGCTAAAGAACACCACTTGCACGGAACCATAGATAAAAAATATTGCTAGACCAATCGCATGCATACATGCCCTCTAAATTATTAAATATAGAGACTCCACTTAAGAAATAATGCATTATACTAGTTGTTTCTTAAGTTTTAATTGCTCATATGAAAACGTGCTAAGATACATCCCTATGTGAAAGACCTTACAATAGGGCAGCAAGTTACTCCGACAAAGAATCATGTACCGGTACCTATGCCGCCGACACAGCCTCAGATGCAGAATAAAATAGTGGCAGCGACACTAATGGCAGTAGTTCAGCAAGCCAAAAGAATGTTACTCCCTCCTTCACGGTTTGCAGGACGTCTAATCAAATTTGGGTTTTTCCAAAACTGCAATGTTCCTAGGCGTATAAGAATTAATTGTTGATTAATGTGATAGCTTTCTTCCCAACTTCTTATGCATGCAATAGTCACTCACCACTGCATGCGCCTTAAACGCTCTTTAACGGGCCTAATTTTCAGCCAATACGATCACGCCTAGGTCCGTGAGATTTTTGTAGAGCGCCCTGGAAACCGTAAAGGAGGGAGTGCTACTGGTCCTAATGTAGTGACTACACCTGTTGTAAGGTCTGATATAAATGTACCATCCATAATATTGAAGGGAGGAGAGAAGATGTGTTTTAAATGCAATAGACAGGTCATATTATTGATGATTCCCCTATGCCCATTTGT
The DNA here is from genome assembly GCA_916181665.1 of Avena sativa. Classification (NCBI taxonomy): domain Eukaryota; kingdom Viridiplantae; phylum Streptophyta; class Magnoliopsida; order Poales; family Poaceae; genus Avena; species Avena sativa. Next base: position 9,975,798 of record OV702289.1, read on the forward strand.
GTATATTGTGAGTCACCACACACCATGTATCAAGATCTTGCAATTTAATTTAGTCTCCTAAATTCTCTATTTCCGTTTATGGTTATGCTAATGAGGGCCTCATGTTTTATGAGTTGCCATCTACATGAACCTATCGTTCAAAAGTGGAGAATGCCGGGGCCAAGCTTCCCATTTTTTTTAAAAAGTGAAGAATACCAAGTTGGTAAGGGTAACTATGGAGGGGAACACTAGTAGAAAAAGAGTCTTCAGTTTGGTTCACGGTATAACACTAGTCCCGATTTCTTACGGGCCAGGACTAGTATAAGCACTAGTCCCGGTTTGTACCGTTTTCGGTGGCTAGGTTCCCGAGAAAACTCTAGTCCCGGATCGTTTCGAACACCCTTTAGTCCCGGGTCATGATACGGCCTGGGACTAAAGGGGTGTGGGCCACGACAGGAAAACTTAAAGTGACTATAACTTTTGTGTACGATGTCAGAAAAAAATGTACAACCTATCAAAATGTACAACCTTACATTGTTTTGGATTATTTTAGATTTTTAAATTCCAAAAAGAAAAAAGTTATTTAAAAAAATTATTATTTTGCAATTTTATTTATTCCATATTTGGATTCCTCATATTTTTTTTGATAATTATGGATATATTATTTGTCGAATTTCAATTTACTGATATAAATATATTATTTATGCCATATTAAATGAATAAATGGCAAAGAATGAATAAAATATTATTTTATTTAGTTTTTTACTTTCATTGGATTAAAATATAATTATTACTTATTTATTGTTTTTTCGTGATTACTTATTTATTGTTGTTTACTAAAATAGTTGTTTATAATTTCAAAAAATAAAGATGTATGGCATATTGATATGTGATAATAGGATTGATATGGTAGTGTTGATAACAAGGTAAAAATAGGCTTTGCGCAAGGACATTCTGATCGAACAGAGAAGTTAAGCGTGCTGAGGGTGAAGTAGTGCTAGAATGGGTGATCGATCGGGAAGTTTGACCACAAGTGTAATTTAACCCAAGATTAAATATACTTAGTGCTAAAAATATTCCAAGTTAGAGGATTATGAGTCAAACAATTCAAAAGTTTAAGAAAAAAATTGAAAAAAAATCTTTAGTCCAGGGCCGTATTACGACCCGGGACTAAAGGTCATTCGACCCCCCCGCTGCAGGACTAAAGGTCATTCATCCCTCGGCTGCAAAAAAAACGGCCATGCGGTGGCCTCTAGTCCTGGGTTGTAACAAACCGGGACTAGAGATAGGGGCATTTAGTCCCGATTTCGCAGTCCCGGATACAAAACAGGGACTAAAGACCCTTATAAACCGGGACTATATACCCTTTTTCCACTAGTGGAAGGGTTGACAATTTCACATGGTCTAAATATATTAATAATATCAGAAAAATCGACAAAGGGAATATATTAATATCAAGAAGATAAAAATTATACCGGGTATAAATGTTTTAGAGATATTACGGATGCACACAACCCTACAACAAAAAAGAAGAAAAAACCAAAAATCCCGCTACAATGATAAAAAACTTGTAGTTACAACACAGACCCGTGCCAAGACAACACCTGAAGTCCAAATTCTCCAAAAAATACTCCTCCAAGAACGAAACCGTGCACAAGCGTTCTCGCTTCTCGATCATAGATCTTAGTTTTTCATCCTGGAGAAAGTCAGCACTCTCAAAAAAATGCCTCTAATAAGACAATTACCAAGCACAACCAATAAAGGTCAAACCTTGGATTTTTACCTAAAAGATAAGATTATGTAATCCTCTTGTGATGTCGCCTCCGCTTGTTGATGTACTGCTACAAGTAAAGAATCACCAAGAAAAGTCATCATCACATCAAAAACTTGGTCTGCCATTACTAGACATCATACCTCAATCGCCATGACACTCTCCATCATTGTCTTCGTCATGAAAATTGAAACACTAACATGTCCCATGTTGCCAATAGACAACGAATATTCGTGTCAAACCCTCCTGAAGCCACACAGCCGAAAATAGCGGTGCACATGACCGAATCCCATCCGACCTAGCAATCCACATATGTATAACAAGCACAATGGACATCTCTGGTGGAGCCTTTCATAACTCAGCACCGTCCATTATCAATGAGTCCAAGCATCCAGTAGAACACCATCCTAACACGTGAAGACCCTAGTATTCACCTCTTTTTAGGCAGATCGACATGCTAGCCCCTTCGCTCGCCGGCTCCAAATAACAGGCTGGAGATCTCGGCGGGCACCACCGCCACCACTCACACGACATGGATATGAGGGGCTGAACCACACCTAGCCCCCCGAACCAGCCATCGTGCATCCATCATGGCCACGACGACCGCCAAGGTTGTTGAAGAAGTCCTTGACCGCAACCCGCCGTCCATATCCGTCGGAAGATCCGCGCCATCTAGGGCCACTGCGACGCTCCAGCCGGATATCCCACCATGTCAGGAGGATCCCCCCCCCCCCCCCCCCCCCCCGCTGCCACCAGTCGTGCTAGGGTATGAGAGTCCGCCACTGCCTTCAGCTGCACTGTCTTTGACCGACGGCATCCTTCGGTAGCGGTTGGTGGGGGGGGGGGGGGGGGGGGTGGAACGTATTGGGGCGGCGGCTAGGGTACCGCCGGATCCGCCCCTCCAGGGAGGGTTGCGATTGAGTCAACATACAACTATAATCGGATTTTTAGCATATGTCCAACAATGAAGATTTAAATCCACTATAATTGGTTCCATATATATCCAACAATGAAATATGTAGCATGCGAGCATTAGTTATCATTCTTACAAGGTCAAGAACCTTGAATGTGGAAGCATGCAAGTATTAGTTGTCCTTGTTCATCTTCTGGGTAGTAATTCCAGGCGAGAATTGGTTGGTGAATAGGTACTGCAGGTTATGATTGTTCCTATTCAAACGTTCAAGACAGAGAATAGCTTCACGGTATCACAAACCTGAGCTCTATATATCTGGTGCCTCTGGATTATTTGGAACGCTGAACTTAGTAATGTGTTTGGTCATGCAAAGAAAAATCTTGCTGGCACATGGCAGTGGACAACATTCCCATAGGAGTGAGTGGTATTGGGAAACACATTAGCACAAAGCGATCAAGTTTCATTCACTCATCTTTGTTTCATTGGTGTGGTTCGAGGCTAGTCTCTTCCGATCCATTGTGACTTGAGCGTCGAAAAATGATTGTGGGTGGTGATGATAGATGATTGGGATGGTTTGTGAAAGGAAGAGTAAGGCAGAAGTACCATGTTCACAGACGCACACAACGGAAATGAAGTTCCAGTCGTGCACAAGCGTGAATTCGCCATTGTGCAACTCTAGGACACCTCAAACTGGCAACGATCTTTCATATTTAGTGTTGCGAGTCTAAGGAAGCACGAAGTGCTAAATGGTGTTGTGGTGGAAGTATGTTGAGCAGCATGTAGAGCGACTATTGTGTCCGCTTGTTGATCGTCAAATACACGCCAAACAACCATGTCTCCACCACTGTAAACACATCATCAACAAAAAACGTTTTCGTAATGTCATTAATGTCTTACACTGCTGCATAGATTCTCAAACAGACATTTTGTTATGTACTAGCAAATACTAATTTTAATGTCCAATATATTTGAGGACTAGAGAAGCTGAAGGTGTTTGGCACGTTTCTGATTATGAACACTTGTAGTAAGTAGACTGTGGAAAGCTGGGGTGCCAGAGTTGAGCCGCTATATGAACTCCCTGAGATATGGGTTTGAATTTCAGGTACTCACCACGTTCAAAGGGAGGTTTCTTAGCCATTTGGGCTCTTGGAACCTTGTTTGGAAAACTATTGAAGTTGATATGGAATTCACTAGGCAACATGGTATTGCACGGATTAAAATTGGCTGTTTGGATTACACTAGATTTCTAGATATTAAAAAAAAATTGTTAGAAATGCACACTTTATTACTTAAAAGATCTAAGCTTTACAACCGGCCTCTCAATAACTTTTTTTTAATAGTATATATTAATATCACAGAGATACCAATTACACCCGGCCTCTGCAACAATGCATACCTAGCGGCCTTACAGATACACACAATTTAGAAAAAAAAGAATCAATGCAGCTGAAGTTAGTAAACAAATGTTCATCAAGGATGGATTTTATGATTTATTCTCTCAAGCTGAACATCGTGTATGTGTGGATGAGAACATGGATGATTCTCGTAATGGACATGATGATGGTCATGGTGACAACAATTGTGGAGAGGTGAAGGATGCAAACGCTAAAAAGGACGAGAACGATCCCAAAGTATAGGGTTCTATGACTCGTTGCAGCAGCAGATGTTTCAGTGGGTCACGGAGGGTCTGGGACATATAAAGTTAATCAAACTAAAGTTTCAGGGATGGCTACATCTCAGTCGACTGAGATTTAATAAATCTCAGTCACGTCGTTTAACAACAGTGGTACCTTGTTTCTGTCTCGTGTATAGTGTAAGTTCTTTGCTTGAATTTTACCGTATCGATTGAGGCCCAAATCTTTTATGTGACATTTGGGCTCCCGGTATAAGGCCCAGTTCTTTTGGCCTACCCCCAGCTTACTGGGGAAGCCGGTTCAAAAAATTTGCGAGGCTTCCAAATTTGTTTAGCCTTAACTATTTTGGAAGCTTCGTAAATTTTTTAAACTGGCTTCCTCAGGAAGCTGGGGGAGGGCGGCTTCTCGGAGAAGCCCCAAAAGAACTGGGTCTAAGTACTCTATTTGATGGAAAAGTCAAACGGGACAATCGTGTATAGATAACCTGAGGTTTGTCTAATCAAAAAAGAAAGATAACCTCACGTGTGATCTTGTGTCAAAGAAAAGAATTTGACATGTGGTCCCATCTTGTTCTTATTTCCCGTACACTTCATATTGATGTGTTTGCCTGTTTATTGTAGCTTCACGTTTAATGGAACTAGCCACTGTTGTTGTACACATGTAACATGGCAGTAAGAAAACTTGCAATCTTATTTGTACAAAATGGCCATTTCTCTTTTTGTTTCTTAAACATTTTTCATAAATTTTAAAAAAGACATCTTTCATAAAAATGTTTACAAAACATCAGAATGTCGAATGAATTTCTAGTGCCCTCTAGCTGCTCCACACGGCAGCATGCTTTTGCCCACGCTATATTAATATCGGAATTGAAGAAGTGCCGGGGCAATAGAAAACATCATACCCAAATGAAAATAAACGAAAATATTGGTGAAGTGACTAAACAATCATGATCTGCGATCGCTGCGCCCTGCAACTATTTCCCTCCATGCTCCAAGGACCCTGAAGCGTCCTGTACGAAGCAGCACCCCTCAAAGAGAGAGGCACCGTCAACACAGTGCTGTTGCCCGAACCAGCGCGCTGGGCCTAGGGTTTCCCCCGACACATAGGGTAAGAACCTCACCAGCACATGCAATCAGAAGGACGGTGAGAAAAAACTCCATAGAAGCCCCCCCGGTTGCAATCAAGTTGTGTCTGGCCCCTCGGCAGGGCCTGAATTACAAGAAAATTCAAATGCCACCCCCGATGGGTGATTATTACTTACTTTGCGACCGGATATGGGTCCCCCGGTCGGGGACCCGACGGAGCTCAGTTATAATCAAGTTGCAACTGGGACGGGAGCTCAATTACAAGCAAATTGCAAAATGCCCCCTCTCCCGATGGGTGCTCAATTACAAGCAAGTTGAAACTGGTCCTCGGGGCAACTGCCCAGCGGAGTGGGTTCAATTCCCCTCTCCTGACGGATGCTCAATTACAAGCAAGTTGCAAATGGCGCCCGATGGAGCTTAGTTCCAAGCAAGTTGCAACTAGGACAACGGTCGCCCACCTGGTCACAATCAAGTTGCAACTAGGACCCGACAGGGGCTCAAATTACAAGCAAAGTTGCAAAATGCCCCCTCCCCTCGACGGGTTCTTAGTTGCAATCAAGTTGCAACTGGCCCCTCGGCGGAGAACCGACGGGAGGTCTCCTAACGGGTAGTCAGTCACAAGCAAGTTGCAAATGGCCCTCCGGCGGAGCTCAGTTACAAGCAAATTGCAACTATGACACCTCGATCATCCACCCGGCCACAATCAAGTTGCAACTAGGACCCTAGAGGGGGTGTTACAAGCAAGTTGCAACTGGGACCCCCCCCCCCCCCCCGGTCGCCCATCCGGTCACAATCAAGTTGCAACTGGGACCCTGGAGGGGCTCAAATTACAAGCAAGTTGCAACTCGCCCCTCGGCGGGGAACCGACGGGAGGTCTCCTAACGGGTAGTCAATAACAAGCAAGTTGCAAATGGCCCCCCGGTGGAGCTCAGTTACAAGCAAGTTGCAACTGGGACACCCCCCCCCCCGGTCGCCCACCCGGTCACAATCAAGTTGCAACTGGGACCCTGTCGGAGGCTCAAATTACAAGCAAGCTGCAATCGAGTTGCAATCAAGTTGCAACTTCCCCCTCGACAGGGAACCGACGGGAGGTCTTTCCTAACGGGTAGTCAGTCACAAGCAAGTTGTAAATAGCCCCCAGTGGAGCTCAGTTACAAGCAAGTTGCAACTAGGACCCCCCGGTCGCCCACCCGGTCACAACAAAGTTGCAACTGGGACCCTGGCAGGGACTCAAATTACAAGCAAGTTGCAATCAAGTTGCAACTGGCCCGTCGGCGGGGAACCGACAGGAGGTCTCCTAACAGGTAGTCAGTCACAAGCATGTTCCAAATGGCCCCCCGGCGGAGCTCAGTTACAAGAAAATTGCAATTAGGACCCCCGGTTGCCCACCCGGTCACAATCAAGTTGCATCTGGGACCCTGACGGGGGCTCAAATTACAAGCAAGTTGCAATCAAGTTGCAACTAGCCCCTCGGCGGGGAACCGACGGGAGGTCTCATAACGGGTAGTCATTTACAAGCAAGTTGAAAATGGCCCCCGGCGGAGCTCAGTTGCAAGCAAGTTGCAACAGGGACCCCCAGTTGCCCACCCGGTCAGAATCAAGTTACAACTGGGACCTTGGCGGGGGCTCAAATTACAAGCTTGCAATCAAGTTGCAACTCGCTCCCTGGCAGGGAACTGACGAGAGGTCTCCTAATGGGTACTCAGTCACAAGCAAGTTGCAAATGGCCCCCGGCGGAGCTCAGTTACAAGCAAGTTGCAACTAGGACCCCTCAGTCGCCCACCCGGTCATAATCAAGTTGCAATTGGGACCCTGACGGGGCTCAAATTACAAGCAAGATGCAATAAAGTTGCAACTGGCCCCTCGCCGGGGAACCGACGGGAGGTATCCTAACGGGTAGTCAGTCACAGGCAAGTTGCAAATTGGCCCCCGGCGGAGCTCAGTTACAAGCAAGTTGCAATTGGGACCCCCTCGGTCGCCCGCCCGGTTGTAATGAAGTTGAAACTAGGACCCTGGCGGGGGCTAAAATTACAAGAAAGTTGCAAATAGCCCTCCCCCGAAAGGTTCCCAGTTGCAATAAAGTTTCAAGTATCCCCTTGGCAGGGAACCGACGGGAGGTCAGTTACAATCAAGTTGCAATTGGGACGCTGGTAGGGGCTCAAACTACAATCAAGTTGCAAATGCCCCTCCCCCAACGTGTTCCCAGTTGCAATCAAGTTGCAACTGGCCCTGTCAGAAGGAAACCGACGGGAGGTTAGTTACAATCAAGTTGCAACTGGGACCCGGAGGGGCCGCAATTACAAGAAAGTTGTAAATGCCCTCCTCCTGATGGGTGATTAGTTACAAGCAAGTTGAAACTGGCCCTCGGGGGCAACTGTCCAGCGGCGGGGGCTCAATTACAATCAAAAAGTTGCAAATGCCCCTCCTAACGGATGCTCAGTCACAAGCAAGTTGAAATTGGCCCCCGACGGAACTCAGTTACAAGAAAGTTGTAACTAAGACCCCCTGTCGCCCACCCAGTCACAATCAAGTTGCAACTGACCCTCGATGGGGGCTCCAATTACAAGCAAGTTGCAAATGCCCCTCCCTCTACGGGTCCTTAGTTGCAATCAAGTTGCAACTGGCCCCTCGGCAGGGAACCGACTGGAGGCCAGTTACAGTCAAGTTGCAACTGGGACCATCCGGGGCCCAATTACAAGCAAGTTGCAAATGCCCCTCCCCCTGACGGGCAGTTGCAATCAAGTTGCAACTTTCCCTCGGCGGGGAACCGACGGGAGGTCGGTTACAATCAATTTGCTACTAGGACACGACGGGAGCTCAGTTACAAGCAACTTGTGAATGGTCCTCAGCGGAGCTCAATTACAAGCAATTTGCAACTTGGACCCCCCTTCGGTGGGGGATAAATAACAAGCAAGTTGTGAATGCTCACTCCTGACGGGTGCTCTGTTACGATCAAGTTGCAGTTGGCCCCTGGCGGAGCTCAATTACTATCCAACCGATGAAGACACCCGGTTACAATCAAGTTGCAACTGACCCTCAGCGGGGGCTCAAATTATAAGCAAGTTGCAAATGCCCCTCCCCCCTACGTGTTCTCAGTTGCAATCAAGTTGCAACTGGCCCTTGGCGGGGAACCGACGGGAGGTCAGTTACAATCAAGTTGCAACTAGGACCCGACGGAGCCCAATTACAAGCAAGTTGCAAATGCCCCCTCTCGACGGGTGCTCAGTTACAAGCAAATTGAAACTAGCCCTCGGGGGAAACTAGCCCGCGGTGGGGGCTCAGTTACAAACCAAAGTTGCAAATGGCCCCCCTCCCGACGGGTTCTCAGTTACAAGCAAGTTGCAACCGGCACCGCGATAGATCTCATTTACAAGAAAATTGCAACTAGTCCGCAGGAGGGGGTCTCGCCGATTGTAATCAAGTTGTAACCAAACCTCGGCGGGAGCTCAATTATAAACACGTTGCAAAATTCCCCCTGGCGGATGCTCAGTTACAAGAAAATTGCAAACTCGCCCCCGACAGAGTCTCCTGGTTGCAATCAAGTTGCAAACTCGCCCCAGCGGAGCTCAGTTACAACTAACTAGCCCACCGACGTGGGTCCCCTAGTTGCAATAAAGTTGTGACTAGCCCTCGGCAGGGGCTCAGTTACAAGCAAGTTGCAACTGGCCCTCAGCGGGGGGCCTAGTTGTATATGCCCCTCTCCGGGGCTCAGTGACAATTCTCTTTCAATAAAAAATGCATCTGGCTTAAAAAAGTAACAACCAAGATATAGCTGCTCGACGAAAAAGAAAAATAACCCAACAAAAGTTTAGAAAAAAATGCTCAAAATGAAGTGGCATTTCGCTTCTAAAAAAGTATGTCTAGACCTTTTTAATGTGTGGGTTCACTTCGAATCTACACATTTAAAAATCTAAAAATATCTTAAATTATAAAAGCAGTGGGAGTACATATTACTAATATTAGTTAGATCGGTCTAGTAAAAAATTTGCAGTCTAAATGTCTTCCTAACAGTTCAACAATGACAACTATAAAATCTAGAGAGAAAGAAAATAAAAAATGAAATACAACCAACAAAAAAATGAAAATTAAAACTCAATTTAAACTCGACTGGACAATCAACTCAAACACTTAAGTTAATCTTAATTTCACATGAAGAAAAACAAAATAACTGCTGACAAAAAAGAAAGAACTACAAAAACGAAACAAGAAAAAAATTATCCGATCCATATTAATTAACTTTGATTTGATGAACCTATATACTAAATAGTGTCTAGATGCATTTAAATATAAATAAATTTAAGTCAATTAATATGGACTAGAAGGAGTACAAGAAAAAAACAGGATAACCGATAGGTGACAACCTATAGGAAAAACAGCCCATGTAAAAACAGAGAACAAGCCAAAAAAAACACAAAGGCTAAATGCGCGTACGCGCGGCCGACACAGCAACGAAAAAAAAGAAAACGCGAGCGATACAGCAAGCGGGCGACACAACGTAAAAAAAAGCAACGCGGGCGCCCGGAACAGAGCAACACAGCGACGCGGGTGCGACGAGACAACGCGGAAAACAACCAGGTTTGCACCGATCCTAAAGCAAAAAATCTGACGATGTATTAGATGACTGATACTTAACTAATATATTTCCGCTGAAACAAGGTAGATCAAGGATATATTTCCGCTGAAACAAGGCATGTCCCTCACCAACGGTATAAACCTCAATACCTAGAAAATAACTGAGGGCACCAAGATCCATAATAGAAAAATCTTGGCGAAGCTGAGTGAGCAAACGATCAATGATTGCAGAGGATGAGCCGCTGACAATTAATAATGTCTGTCCACATAGATGAGGAAATACATGCACGAAACCCCTTTCCGAAATATGAAGCGAGACACATCAACTCCAAAAGATGAAAACCCAAGAGCAAACAGACGAGAGCTGAGACGAGAGAACCAGACATGCAACATTTGTTTGAAGCCATAGAGGGACTTCTAAAGCTTGCAAATATGACAAGGATACTAATGACTCACAAGTATAGGGGATCGCAACAGTCTTCGAGGGTAGTATTACCCAATTTATTGATTCGACACAAGGGGAGCCAAAGAATACTTATAAGCCTTAACAACTAATTTGTCAATTCAGCTGCACCTGAAAATAGTCTTGCTCATAGTAGTTTATCAGTAGCAATAGTTTTTTAATAGCAATAGCAAAGTAACAGCAGCAGTAAAATAAATGCAGTAGTAACAATAGTAGCAAACAGTAGGATATGAGTGCGGTAGACATAGGGATGGATGGACGGGTGTTGCATGGACGATACTATTCATGTAACTTCAAGATCTAGGGCAATTGCAAATAAATAAGATAAAGCATTTAAGTACTAAATAATCATAGGCATGTGTTCCATATATAGTCATACGTGCTCGTAATGAGAACTTACACAACATCTTTTGTCCTGCCAGCCCGTTGTAGCGGGGCCTCAAGGGAATCTACTGGCAATTAAGGTACTCCTTTTAATAGAGTACCGAAGCAAAGCATTAACAATCTATGAACACATGTGATCCTCATATCACAGTCATCCCCTCCGGCTGTCCTAATTTCTATCACTTCGGGGCCTTCGGTTTCGGACAATGATATATATACACAACTTGCAGATAAGATCATAAACAATATTATCATCATGAATCAATAACAAGTTCAGAAGATCATGACACTCGGGCCCTAGTGATAAGCATTAAGCACAACAAGTTGCAACAAAGTCAAATAGCACTAATAGAGATACTACGCACCATGCCCTAACAATCTTATTCGATTACATGATAGAACTCATCCAATCCCTACCATTCCCATAGCCTACAGCGGGGAATTACTCACTCATGGATGGGGAAAACATGGATGATTGATGGAGAGATGTCGGCAGAGCGCCTGCACGGAGTTTCTGGTTCCGAATCGCGATTTCTGGTGGTGGCGAGGCAGCGAAACTCTTTCTGGAAAAACGTCGAACCTCCTCGGTTTTTAAGTTAGGAGGCTTCTTATAGACGAAGAGGGAGGCCGAGGGGGTGCCCGAGGTGGCCACACCCCTTCCAGGCGCGACCTGGGCTGGCCTGCACGACCAGGGGGTGTGGGCCCCTCGTGGCCATACTCCGTCTCGTCTTCTGGCTCCGTGAGTCTTCTCGTGGCATATTTTTCGGGATTTTTCCTGACAGTTGATTTTCTGCACAAAAATTAGACACCAAAGCAATTCTGCTGAAAACAGCGTCAGTCCATGTTAGTTGTATCCAAATCACACAAGTTTAGAGGAGAAACAATAACAAAAGTGTTCGGGAAAGTAGATACGTTTTAGACTTATCAGATACCGAGAATCAGCATACCTAAACCTCCTCATCAAGTACTCCGTGTAAAAAGGTTCTGGACATAGCCAAAGACAGAAGAACACAAATGGTATCATGTATGATCACTGGGTTGAACATGTCATCATAGTCGATACCTTCATGCATGTTGCTTGAATCCATTGGAAACAAGGTGCGCTTTATAGCAATCAACGGAGCCATCAGCTTTATATTTCAACTTGAAGACCCACCCTGCTATATAATGTTGAGGCCAGGTCGGTATGGAACCTTCTGATGCAATGCATCAATTTCAGCATCCATTGCAAGTTTCCAACATAGTATGCCGAGCTGCTTCAACGTGAACGGAGATGGCTCAACAGGCACTGTCGATACGGTCTGGCATATGTACGTAACCGTGCCATCGGTACCATCCAGCTTCTTGATGTTTACCGAACAAGAGCGAGTAGGAGGCCGTCTGAGCGCCTCTGTCACGGTTGCACCTCTGCAGTCGCCCTAGATGCGACCCGGGAGGTAATGTCTGATAGCCCTCCCATGATATGAAACTGGTGCTGCAATGCTACTGTATTTGAATTTGTAGTAATTTCTGTATCCTATATCTGTCTTTTTGTCCAGCTACAAATCTACAATAATAGTCTTTTCCCCGTGTGCCACCAAAATCAACACGTCGGTGCACATTGTGGTACCAGAATGTCATGATTGCTGAACCACACTTCGCATTGAAATAAACAACCAAAATCTTCCAATTTTAAACTAGCACAAACTGAAATAAAGACACTGCTCTCGTTTGCTAAGGGCTCAAAGAAACAAATGGAATCAAACACACCCCTTCTCTTATAAAGACACTACTACTGAGAAATGCACACTAGGATACTGTAAGGCTGATACTAGTGGTAGTATTATACTATTAGTATCATGTATATGATACTATGTCTTTAGTGCATTGTATCATATAGTAGTATCATAGTAGTAGTATATTTATTGATTTGTAGAATCTCTATGTAAAACGTGTGCATAAGATTTATTTATCATTATGATTTCTAGCTTTACGTGCTATGATACAGTATCTACCTATGATACACTAACTACCTTTCTCTTCATTAATTATGGCGCCATATCAGATTTTTGCCAAGTTGGCATGCATGATACACCTTATGATACTAGCACTAGGACCAGCCTAATAGTAGTTAGAATGAGTATAGTAGTGTGGTTGTATATCCTACGTGCTGAAGTTCTCATCAGTCGCCGTCGCCGCTGATGACTACACTGACCAAAATGCACCATAAGTACATATTGCCGTCTACCAGATAATTAGGAGCGCGAACTCTATAACTATAAATACGCTTCTCTAGCTCGCATTGGCTGCTTATTACGTGGGGCGACGGATATGTCAAAGTGAGGACCCAGATATTTGACCACTTGGAGAAGTCTTGCTGAGAAACAGTGTCTTCTATTTGTAGGCTAATATCTTAGCTATTGGTAGGTTAAAATCTACTTTGAAAACAAGTATAGTATAAGAAGTTGTTTTTGTAAATAGATCTAGCTATAAGTCTGAAAACAAAGTCTTGTGGCGTCACGTCTTCCCTGCGCACAAAGTTCATGTGTTAATTCCTCATCAGAAGCGAAGGAAACAACGACTCTCGTCATGCGAAGATATACCTAAGATACCATTGGGTACAGAATCTGAAATTAAACTAGTTAATTAAATATTCAGAACAAAACTTAATTTTTTTAGTGTTAGAAAAGTAGGAGACACATGGCGGCTCTAAATCTGTCTGTCTAGGGTTTCGTTCCCTCGCTGGCAATGCCACCTGCCCATTCCGTCTCTTGGCCTTATTGGGGTGGCTCAAATTAAACTTGTCTGTCTAGCGGAACATGGCCCTTCGTCAGTGGGGGATTATCTTACCATTTTTAAATTGTTTTACAAATGTATTTTTTGAGATGGTGAGACGGCATATACATTTTGAAGTTAGAATAAAGTACTCCGTGCCCTATACTCGCTATCACAGCAAAGTGTAAATTTTAATAGGTAAACCAAAAAAGTACTAGAGCAGGTAATAAAGTGCATCACATGCATGCGTCGCCTAGCCTAGCCTAGTCAGCAAAATTGACTTGTCTAGTTCAGTTTGACTACCGGTGAAACTTAAACGAGATTAAAATAGGGCAGCTCATAGTCTAGCAAACTTGGATAGAATTGGAGGCAGTACTGCTTGTTGGGTACGCCATTCTCCAGATTGTATGACACAGCTGTTGCTAGCTGATTGTAACCCTATGATTAAGAAATAAAATCTCGAGGATTGCCCGGTAAAAGAAATACTACATTATATTGAGATTTTTACATCTTTTTCCTTTTCTGTAATATCATATTTTTTTCGTGTTGTCACAGTGACACCTCTGATTACCTCTTACTTTCTACATTTTTCCCGGTTTGGGCCTAACACGCTATATCATTTTGTGATCACTTTGCTGACAATCAAATAGCTCAACTTCACTGGTCCCGACGGATTAAATTCAGACTTTAATTCTTCATACAAAGTAGACATGCCATTGGGAGCAGCATTAGGCCACAACCTCTGATTGATCACTAGTGAAAGTTTTGCGCGCAAATGTGCACATACATTAATTAGCGTCGCCCAAAAGAAAAAATACAGAGTAATAAAGGAAATAAATATTGGGCGTCAGGCTGAGCTCCGTCCATCCCTCCCCACATGTCCATCACAAGACGCATGATGTCCTGCATCGTGAAGCTTTCAATTACACGACAGTTTGCAACATCTTCATATAGCTGAGCAACCGTGCGAGGTATATTGGTGCCGAGTGCCAACACTAGGTTTGCATGCTGTATGCTAGAACATGGTGTACTCTAGCAGATAAGTCTAAGTATAAGACATGGTACATAGGAATCAGAGACATCTGAAAATACAATGGCAGTTAGAAATCCTACTGTTTCACTAGTAATAGGGACCAGATACATGTTCTTGTGATACAAGCAGTCATTAGAACATGACCATCAGGGGATGCAAGGTGGAAGTGGTTCGTCGCATGGTGGACGCCTGCTGTAGGGGTTGAACATGCATAGTCAACAAGTGCATCACCTTAAAGTGGAAGGCTTTATTCGGCGGGTATGTGGTTTCAGATACATCTCTTTCGGTGGAGCCTCGTTGGTGATGCCTATGACATGCAACAAACACAATAATACGGCCACTAGTTGCACTTTAGACGCTGCATTTTAGAATTGGAAACCATTTGGAAAGGGACTTATATTTTGCAGCCATGTGTCTACAAACTTGGTACAAAGGGCTAATATATTAATATCAAGTTGATATAATAATATATCCAGTCTCTGCAACAACACAATGTCAGCAGATAGACGAGACTTCAAGGACGGTAATATCATATTCGGAGCCTTTGGTATTACTATAGTGCTTGGTTACGTGCGCCAGTACTCAAGAATATCACTTTAGACCTCCATGGACTCTAAATTGAGTGAAACGCACACTTTGTGCAGTTATATTTGTATTTTCATGCAAACTTCTGATTTCATGTTATCGTTAATGGGAAACTATATCATGGTGGTGGAAACTTCAAAGGCCATCGCAAGAAGTATTTCATCAATGCTTGTTTTTCTCAAGACTGCCACAACTTTTACGACTGATGCTGGCAGTGTTGGAGATGGAGATGATATGGAGACATCTCTAGGAGAAAGTGCAATGCCCGGTGTCTTTTTGGAGACATTGACTTGAATCAAAAAGTCGCCACAACATATTACCATGAAGGTGATTAATAATATCGAAATGTGCAGTTGCTAAAGGATATTGTTTTCTCAATGTTGTGTTCAAGAAAACTAAATTTCTCCATCAAGGACAGGAATAAACCTTACATATGTATGTTCTTTTGAAGTAGGGTTTTATTTGGCTATCTTACCCGTCAACTTTTTTATCTCTAATAGTAATAGACAGTTTAAACAAATAACCTCATTTCTCTTACTATCACTATCAAAATAAATTAATATTGGATCCAACAACCCCCCCTCATCCATGATTACTAACATTGCTTGTCCACATTTTGTCGGGTAGGTGCCTTGTTGGTTTTGCAGCATCATACCACGGAAGGTGAGCCAATGGGTTGGCGGCAGACGTTGTTTTGATTTTGCAAAAGTTCTCTCTCTGCGTGGTGGATAATATGTCA
This sequence comes from Avena sativa, assembly GCA_916181665.1. NCBI lineage: Eukaryota > Viridiplantae > Streptophyta > Magnoliopsida > Poales > Poaceae > Avena > Avena sativa. The sequence goes on from OV702289.1 coordinate 9,991,710, forward strand.
ATAACAGACAACCAAACAAGCATTCAAACTTGTCAAAAAAAAGTGCATGCAAATCACACTTGGCGATACGATTAAAATGCAAGTTACGCTTTTAAGCCACACCCAAGATGTTTGTAGTGAAATCATCTTAAGATGATAGCAAATAGTCAGAAAACAATGTCCAAAATTGGAGACGTGCACCTTTTTTATATATTAGCAGAAATAAACTCAAATACGCAAAATGCAATTGGAAAGATATAATCTATTTTTTGCAATATACATTATACATACAAGATCTTTGGAATACATAAGGCTCAAAACACTATAGATCAATGAATCAACTATGTTACTCCCTCGGATACATAATAAGTGTCGCAAGGCAATATCTTCCAAAAATGATGTGGCGTTTCCTAATTTTTTTTGCTAAATTTATAGATGTCTTGATTTTTAGCTTTGAAACCCTACGGACTTTATTTATGAAATTACTAGCGAGAATGCCAACTTACTGCCTGAATTAACGTGATTTTTCGGTCTTTAGGGCCATTCACGCAGTACATATGGACCAACTTGAACGTCATAGCTTCTCACTATTGTGTAAATCACACGTATTTAGCAAGGTCCTCGGCCTTCTTTTTTACTGTGGTTCTCTCCATTATCAGATTAAATTCACCTCCTCAATCCATGGTAAAACAGCCCGGCCTTCAATTCCATGGTTGCAGACCGATATGGTTGTATCACCACGTCACACCTCTCTTCCAATTTAAGAGCACTACACTTGAATAGACACGCCACTCTCATTTACAAGGACAGAGAGAAACATGTCGAAGCAAATACACCCCAGCCCCCAGGTCATATTTAAGAGAGGACACATGCACTAGCACTAGGATATTGTGGAAGTAACCTAGCTACACGGTGTTCCTCTGGTATTTCCACTGAATTGCGTGAGATATGTTAGGATTAGGATGCATTGGGATTCTGTTCCATGCAACACCTTTTGCTTGTCATCTATACAGTAGGGTGCTTGTTTTGGGACTGCAGGCAGATAGATGTGGAAATATATTATATATCCGCGGTTCGAGTGATCAAGTGATCAGACGTCCTACGAGGCTGCAGAGACCAATCTAGCATCGCTTAGCCCAACTTAAGGTCTAGATTGTCTACTGGATCTGGCACTCAACACAATTGTGGCTTTGTTGCGGTACACACCACAATGTTCAACCTATTGCTGGCTATCTAATGGCTAATCTACATCATCCACATATGCCACCGTCCATATTATGTGTTTGTAAAGCGGCACGTTGTCATAGAGCACACATCCTACCTCCTCCCATGAGACCAGCGCCGCCGCTACCAGCCCACCGCAGTTCGCCTCCCCTCCTCCCTCCCGGGTCGCCTCGTGGGAGACGACTCCGGAGGACCCTCTCCCACCCTAGCGATCTGCCGCTTGATCTACTCCCCACGGCCGCTGCCACCGTCTTCGTTGGTTGTGGCAGCCATGCCCAGCCTGTCAAAGATGGGGGCTGACAGCTGGCGAGCTCGGACAGTCTCCTATGTGCAAGTGGGCTGTCACCATTGCGGTGCATGTGGAACACGAGTGGCGGCGATGCATTGACTGTGTCGGGGGCTCCTCTTCGCTGCATGATTCGGCCAGATCCAATGGAAGATCTCTCATGTTTTGTCATCATGTTCCTCGATGCTGGCCTAGCTAGTGAGGTTCGGAGCGGCAGATCCAACATGATGTCAGTGGGTGGCATGGGGGCTACTATCTCATCTTGAATAAAGGTGGGGTCCTAGGGTTCCAACTAGCATCAAGATGATGATATGTCGGATGTCTGTCCCCATCGATTTGGCTGGCGTGTCGTTTTCTGGAAGGCTCCACTCGCGATCTCCTTGGTGATTCATGCCTAGAGATTGCTAGATCGCGTGGGATTTGATCGTGCGTGGCATGTTTTTATCTGACCGTTTGTTTTTAGAGGGAGCGCTGCGGAGCTCTGGTAGCCGTTACCATCATGGGGCACAATTTCTCGTTCCATGGTGAAGTCAGCCGGCGGAGAATATCATGGAAGCCGAGATCCAAGGACTAGCAATGGTAATTCGAGTCTTTGTGGCGATGAGCAATTGGCTTGCTGATTTGTGACTTGCAGCAGTGGTATGGTAAGTGGGGGCGAAAATACATAAGAATTTCAAAGTCTTACCTTTCAGGGTGAAAATTTAAGGTCTGACTATAATTGGTTGTGCTTGGCAATATGCCTGTTTAAGATATTGTTTTGTGAGCAAGAACTTCCGCAAGGGTGAAAACCTAAATCTATGATTGGCAACGACGGCACTTGTTCACTGTTCCCTTTTTAAAGGTGTCGATTTTAGAGGAGTTGGACTTCTGGTGTTGTCTTGGTGGTGTTACTGCTGCTGCTCCAAGGAATAGATCAATGTACGTAGTGACATTTTTTTTGTAATTCTTTTTTTAGATGCAACATCTGTAAGACCACTAGGTCAATGCGTTATTGCAGAGGCTAAGTGTAATTGGTATCTTTACCATATTAATATATGCTCTTGCTAAAAAATCATATAAATCATATAGTAAATATTTAAATCCACTAGAAGTGGTTTCATATTTTTCGCCGATATCGCCATAATCCTAGAAAAAGCAAGACATTTTGATTATCCGCAAAAAGTTAGAAATAAATTTGACCAACGTATCATGCTTAGAAGGTCATAAACCATGGCTGCGGAAGCATGCGAGCATTAGTTTTCCTTTTTCGTGAATAGGTACTGCAGGTTATGATAATCCTTTTCGAAAGTACGAGAGAGCATAGCTTCACGGTATGAAAAAACTGAGTTCTATATATACGGTGCCTCTGGATCTCATTTGAAACGCTGAAGTTAGTAAAGCGTTTGGTCATGGAAGAAATAATATCTGGCACTTCGTAGGAGTGAGTGGTATTGGGAAACACATTAGTACAAAGCGATCAAGTATTGTTCGCTCAAGTGTTACACTTCGTAGGACTCTTCAGTCGGACGCTCTGTACCTTCACTGTCTGGCAAGCTAATGGCAGGATTTTAGTGGGTTACTAGTAAAATGCTCGTGCTTTGTCACGGGCTTAATTTTTCGTCCTCGTTCGTGAGTGTGCTTTTGAAGTCATCCTAGTCCGGTGTTTGACAGTGTACTCAGCAGCCGCATACTACTACAACAAAGCATAACAATGTTTTCCTAAACTTTGCAAACCTCTCTAATCTACTCTAAACATTGTCTAGTTTTTTTGAACATAGGGAGCATTAATCGATGGCTGGAAATAAATATTACGGATTATGTTTGGCGCCACAAGCAGACTCTTTAAGAAAAACATATCATAGCATCTCCTCTTTTCTGATACACTTGGATTTTACTAAGTCACATAGTGACATGCAGAACCTAGTTTCATTTACCATAAATCTCTTAAGGACAGATTAAACCTGGAGCGATTAATAAAAAGGCTGCTCACTAATTTGCTTTTAATTAAAACACACATTGGGTATTGCAATATTGAAGGCATAATATTTTCTTTAAATCAAAGAAATTAAACTATATGTAACCTCTATAGTATAGATGTTCTGATGTATTCTCAGGAGGTGTCTAGTAATCTAGTTTGATTGCCAGATCCTTTCTACGACATTATAGCCAAATATAGTTCTTCAGCACAAGCAAATACACTATTTTTCCTTAAGTCATGAAATCTAATAGTAGAAAAACAGAATACAAAAGTGTTCCAATAGACGACTCATTAATTACACACTACTATTTATCGGGTAAACAGAAATGAAATATGCTGTATCTCGGGTGACTCCTATATAATAAAAGAAAGTAGTCTTGTAGAAAAGTCCGCCTCAAAGTAGGATAAGACTCATGAGTCTCTATTATATAAGATCTAATCATCATCAGCTCTGAAGTAGCATGCTTCAGCTCCATGCCGGCATAGAAAGAAGATGGAAAAAATGTTCAATTTATTTGAATCTACAATCTAAACAAAGGGTATATATGGAAACAATAAGACTAATGGCAATGTCAACGAATTAAAAGATCAACAATAGTCAAGGGAATGTCAACGAATTAAAAGATCAACAATAGTCATCCCATGTAAGAAACTTTCTAGCTTACCAAGTGAAAGGTCAATCTCTGAACTTGATTGAACATCCAAATATAAATATTTGAGCTCGAGTGCGTGGACGTGGTCGATGGACCTAGAGAAGATGGCGACGGTCGCGGCGCAACATGAGCAAGGGATCGTGTGTGCACTCCCTGGCACCCGGAATCAGCATGGGATGGCTTGTCGTGGACATCGAAGGCAGCGGCATGGGCTTGGGCTAAACTTCTCCGTTCCTGAGAAAACTGATATTGCGAGGCAGGTCATCTCGTACAATAAGAAGTTCCCTACAAATCACCTAAATATCGTTCTAGAATCAGATCCCCTAAGAGTGCATATAAACATAGGCATAACATTGCCCAGGGCAAGATTGAAACTGCAAAATTACATAAATACCATAGAAGGTTGGATAGTCTGTACTACTACCACTAATATAGAGTTGGTATATTTTATATTGATGCTTGATAGTAGTAGTTAGTGCTCACCAGTCTTGTTAGTCAAATTGAGACTTTTTTGCGAATGAAAACTGAGACTTCATACCAGAACAAATATTTGCTGCAAATTTTAAAGATGTGACTTTATTTCCAAAGTATGCCAAGCCAATTGAGAAGCTAAATTTGAGGCTATATTCACCATAGTTACAAGTAGCACAAGTCCTTGTTGTTTCAAAGCTCCCAAAACCAATCTGACATTGCTCTTTCGACTATATCATATTTCCAGTAAACTTACAAAATATTTCTTCCATACTTCAAAAAGTAATTGAAACTTCTAAGCAGTAATAAATTAACACCAAAAACATTTTCCCCTAAAATGAAGCACCAACAAGACGACAGTTGTAATTTACTATTAAGCGGCAAGGTGATTCTACGATACCAATTCAGCTAGAATAACAAAGTTTATCAAGAGAAAACAATGTTTGTTCCTAACCAAAGGAACCTCCTGATCCAATAACCACTTACTTTGTAAACCCGAACACATACACCGAATATAGGAGCAATAACAGACCTTGAAAATTCTAGCAAATGAGTCCAAATATATTAATGGGGATATTAATTAACCCCATAAATATTGACACTAAAAGAGAAGCATTATAAGGCATAATCTTTCTGAATTCTACAAAGGGGCATTATAGGAAGTGGGTAACTGTAACATCTATATAGGATTCCTTTTTTCTCGTCAACTATCTTCTCCTCCTACACCTAGCTGTGTCAGTACAGATACAAATGTAGTGTATTAGTTAGGTGTATGCGAGTATCTCATCTTAGACTAACGGCAGAATTCAGCATCATTTGATGCAATCCTTTTCTTTATAAGTGAAAGTAATTTTCTCAAAAGGAATGCAAACATACAAGGAAAATGTTGAACAGTCCAATGATCTAGCATATTTCAGCTTTATTAGTTGTTACAAGATCAAGTAATACCCACACCGTTTTACAAGGTATGGGTTAGCCGTTTTCTTAAATATTTCTATAGGTTTGACACAAGGTACAAAGCACTATAATGGATCATATCTCTACACAATAGGGAAAAATGACTATAGAATCAATTGTAGTATACTTCTTTCTATTAAGTAGAAAATCATATGATTCATCACACTAAAAACACCACAGTATAGCCTTTATTGCACAGAGATCTAGCATACTGCTTTCTATTACGCTGATTTGCATTCAAACCAATGAAAATATCACAAATATTTTGGTGAAAGAAAAGTGTCAAAAAAAGTTGTAAACAATCTATGTGTAAGGAGGAATCAAAGGTGAGCCGATTGGACAATTAATCCAATAAAGACCTTCGTGCCTACAGCAGCAACAATTATTGTTCACCTATCAAAAGCCACAACATATGTTAGTTGACTTCCATAGTCTGTGATGTTTGCGGTTCAAGCAAGTCTTGGACCTCAGTAACGGTGGTCCAGGATCGGCAGGCCTCGACGGCGTGCAGTTCAAAATCACAGCTCGAATAATACTATGCCCGGCCTCCTTCCAAAAAAAAAATTATGCACATGGAATAGCAGTAGCTGGTACTGGAGTTGGAGATGAACTGAAAGATTCAAACTGATGTCCTAGTCCAGGGAATGAGGTTGACAAACAGAATAAGACAGATTGCCTCTTAGCATGGGGAACAATATCATTGTTATAGTAAGACAAGATCAAATTAACCTAGGAAACATTAGCACGTGAAAAAGAATTGTGCCACTGCTTCAAAAAGGAGCCCTTCAATCTAGGTTTGCAAGTGAATCACACCTAGACCACCCTTGCTCGACTGATGTGTTGTTCCGTCGTCCTTCTCCCTTGAGACGTGTGAATATTGCAGGTACAGTACTTGGCTTCTTTTCACTTCATCTGCCATCTCTACTGATTTAAATCCCGGGACATGTTTCTAGATGCCAACTCAATGCAGATTACCATATCTATATTTACAGAAATTTAAGAACAATTAATGCATATATAAGAAATGTTGAGGACTTAACAATATCGGATGTTGCAGGTTCGAGGAGAGAGAAGAGAGCATGACAATCCGAATCCTTCCAATTCCTAAATAAGTAGCAAGTTACTCACACTCCGGTTTAGCCTAATATACCAATCAAGAATAAGAATATGCTGGATCGAACCGATGCAGGTACCAGACCAGATTCCGATCGGATCTAGAGATGGGAATCACGACACAAGCAAAACAGGTGGGCACTGGGCGTGCATGACAGAGAGATGGGAGAGGAGGGCTGGGGAGGGGGCGAAACCTGAGGAGGACTGCGAGGAAGGGGTGGCGCTGCTGACCCAGCACCAGCAGTAGTCCGCAGAGGCAGTGGCTGCTGTCTCGATCCCGTCGCCGTGCTTGAGCATCGGTGGTGTGCGTCCGCTGATATGGCCGCCTACGACACGGCGACCACTGGTCTTGATCTCATCGCGGTAGGCCATGTTTTCACAACTCCTGCCGGCATCCTCCCTCCGAACGGCGCGCATCCTCCCTCCGAACGGCGCGCATCCTGGAGCTCAAAGGAGACCACGGCCGGGGAGAAGTCGTGTCAGCTACGCGAGTGAATCCCATAAGGCAGTTTTGGCCAAACCTGGCCATCGGGCCGTCCCTCGGCGTGCCGGCCCGTGGCACGCGGGCTTAAGCCCGTCAGAAGCCCGGCACGACACGTGGCAGACGTGCCCGTGCCGGCCCGTGGCCCGGCTGAGGCCGTGCCGCGGCCTCAGGCACGCGGGCCGGCCCGGCGCGGCCCGTTAAGCAAGATGCCAGCGAAGAGCGTGACCCGGGTTCGAACTCGCGATCTGGGCGTCCCAAAGCCTCCGCTTGACCACTAGGCTAATCACTTGTTAGTGATTTACTTCGTATTCGGACCTTATTATGGGATTCTTCAACGGGCCAGCACAAAACATCTCCCAGCCCGCGGGCCAAACGTGTCGCGGGCCGGCCCGTGTAGCGCTAGGGCCGGTCCCGGGCCGCCAGGCTGGGCACGCGTGTCGGCCCGACACGGCACGTGGCCTGGCGGGCCACGGCGGGGGGCCTGGGCGTGCCGGGCCGGCCCGTTGGCCAGATTTGGTTTTGGCATCGTGTTTTTTCCACGCGGCGCAGTTTTGGCATCGTGTTTTTTCCACGCGGCGCATTTTGCGGGAGTGCGGGCGAGGTGTTGGACGAAGGCATCGACGTATTGTCGACGACGGAACACAAGGTTCTTTTTAGATAGTAGAGATTTATAAGTTCTTCCTGAACATTCTCACTTAGCATTGATTACTGTTGCCAAGTCCAACGGGCGCTATCTGTAGTGTACAACACTTTTTTCAATTACCTAGTGTATTGTTTGTCAGACGTGGATTCGAAAAGCATTTTTTCGGAAAGGGGAATGAAACCCTGGTCTCTGCATCGGCCGATACATACAGCCTTTTATTAATAACCATAATCCAAGTTTGTTACAATTAAGGGATCACATAAGGTCGCAACAAAGATCAACCAGCGAAAAACTGCAACAAAGGACTAAACATCATTCTTCAGTCTATTAAAACGCAGCCAACGAGACTGGCTGAAGATGTGCACACCAACCATCAAGAGACGGTTGCATCCAGTAGCCATGATATACCACTGGCGTTGTGGTGATAGGAGCGTCCAGAGTCGCGCCCAGTGAGCTACCATATGTATAACCTGCAAAATACTGAAAGTTTTTTATCTGTTAAAAATAGTATCATTTCTACATCT